>OY284487.1:17200651-22200651 GCA_958336395.1 Ctenicera cuprea | reverse complement strand
CATTTTCAGATAATATCACGCTGTTGAGATTTACAAAATGTTATTTAAATATTATTACATAATATTTGACCAATATTTGCAGGTAATATTGAAAAAACATAACTTTTACATGTTGAGATAATATTACTCAGTTCAGATTTGCAAAATGTTATTTAAATATTGTTGCATAATATTTAACCGATATTTGCAGGTAATATTAAAAAAACATAACTTTGACATTTTCAGATAATATTACGCTGTTGAGAATATACAAATTGTTTTTTTTAAATATTAATACATAAAATTTAACCCATATTTGCAGGTAACATTTAAATATTGGAATGAGGATGTTTACTGATGAATTAAAAGACACAAGGGTCAGTTCCTCATGTTAATGTATCATTTCTTGCTTGCAGTACTTGGTGTACTGGTTTTAGAATCTTGATTTAAAAATAAAAATAAAACAAATACATTTTATATTTTGGATTTTTTCCCATGGCTAATTTTTCCTCTTTATTTTTTGCCTTGAACTGTTTTGCTTAAATTTTTCGTAGATGTTTTTCTTTGATTATTTAAACTAGATTCTAAAAATTTAAAGCCGTCCCGTTTATTCTACCGTATTAATTTCATAGTTTTGTCATTTTGAGGAAATTTATTTCAGGAATACTACTGGGTGGTAGTAATTTTATAAAAAATCTGTTTATGTACTGGTAATACGAAAGGTAGTTAAAAGAGATATTGGTCGGCTACGTTTCGAAGCATCGATGTCGGTTTTATGTAATTCTAGTACCTGGTGTATTTACTTTTCTGCCAATGGCCATCTTTGTCTACTGGATGGCTTGGTTTTAGAAAAGATAAGGTTAATATTTGTTGAAATATTTAGCTTATTTTTGTTAAATATTACTAAGAAATATTAGTTGTATATTAGGCTGTTATATGCGTACAGAGAAACAGTAGTAGAGCGAAAAGTTCTAATACAATAAGGAACGGAAAACCCACATAAATAAAAAAAAGTTTTTTTTATATTGCTAAACAAAAATTGATTTTCTTTAAAATTATTTTATTTAAATTTTTAAAACCAAAATTTATAATTGGCTAAATAAAGAGATGAAACTAAATAGCTTTATATTCTTATTTATAATTAAATCAATATTTACAAATGCAATTTGTGAAAGTTAGTTTTAAGGAAAATAATTTTTATAAAATACAATGGA
This sequence comes from Ctenicera cuprea, assembly GCA_958336395.1. Taxonomy (NCBI): domain Eukaryota; kingdom Metazoa; phylum Arthropoda; class Insecta; order Coleoptera; family Elateridae; genus Ctenicera; species Ctenicera cuprea. Next base: position 22,199,458 of record OY284487.1, on the reverse strand, counting down.
GTGCGTGAAGAAGTTTGCAACTGGAAACGTAGGCATGATTATTTATTATAATATTCTTTTTAGTGTAGTGGAGTTAGTCTATTAAGAAACGAGATATAATATTATTGCTGGGCGTATTTTATTACACGATTTTGATATCATGTAGATGCTAGGATGCTTTTTAATAATAGAACAAAAAATAACCTTCTGTAAATATTTAAGATAATGTATGATTCAAATACAATCGCCTAGCAATATCCCTGGCAACGTGCCGCCTACCTGAGCAGAAAAAAGGCTTTTACTTTTGGAAATGTTTCTAGGAAATTTCAGTTTTGGTCACAAAGTACCTGTTTACTCCCTACCTTTGCGGGTGGTGATTTAATCTACGGGGCTATGTTTTTGCGAATAACTTACAAGTGAGCTAGTGCTGCGAATAGGTAACTAGCGAGCAGAGTTCCTTCCCATAAGTGATAATTTGTTGTCTCGTTAGCGTTACATCTTTAAATAAGGTAAGTTAAGTTTACATTTTTTAGTAGTTTTGGTGTACCTATTTATTTATTTTTATATTTATAGGTCGAGATTCTCCATTTGGCAGGCGGTGAAAGCGCACATATTCCTACAAATGACCAAGTTATTGGCCAACGAAATGACTTTGCGATATTCCAGAATTTGCAATACGGGAAATTGCCATTTTGCCATTTGCACATTTTTAAAGCTATTGTTTGTAAGTATTTTGCTAGATTTTCTTAATCTGTTAACTAAAACAGCTTGTAGTTTTAGCTGTTACACGCAGACGTTTCGTAAGCACATCCGACACGAAAATGAAAAAGTCAGTGTAGGCATTCCTGGTCACTTCCAAAAAGGTTGGTCTCATTTATTCCTAAGTTATTCAGAATTTCTTCACTTACATGTACAATTCCCTACCCAAGTTCATTTTTTTACTATGAATGTCGGAATGTAAGAAGAATGTGTCACGTAACTTTGTGAAACCATGCCCGAAAATAAACTAATTAATAGTTAATACTCGCGTACACAGTTAACTATATTATATTTTAATTTTCAGTGACACCACGGTTACGGACAGAGGCACGGGGAGATATATGTCAATTAATTGTAAATGTATATATAATGTAAAAAATGTATGTATAATAAACTACCAGGAAGGACGTTTTTGTTTTTTTAACATTGTGTGTAGTTTATTTTCAAACACCATTAAACAAATATTTTTGACCAATATCATATAAATATTTAAAAAAAATATTAAGAAAATATTTTGAACAAATATTGCGTATACATCTTTAAATAAATATTATAGAAATGTTTTCTTCTAATATTAACGTAATATAAAAAAATGTTACATACAATATTTCCACAATGTAGTTTTAAAATATTAAAATAATATTTTCAAACATCATTAAACAAATATTTTTGACAAATATCATATAAATATATTTTTCAAATATTTAGCCAACATTTAGGTCAAATATTGTAAACATCTTTAAATTAATGTTTTAGAAATGTTTCTTTTGAATATTAACGTAATATAAAGAAGTGTTACATTTAATATTTCTACAATGTAGTTTTGAAATATTAAAATAATATTTTCAAACACCATTAAACAAATATTTTTGACAAATATCATATAAATATATTTTTCAAATATTTAGCCAACATTTAGGTCAAATATTGTAAGCATCTTTAAATTAATGTTTTAGAAATGTTTCTTTTGAATATTAACGTAATATAAAGAAGTGTTACATTTAATATTTCTACAATGTAGTTTTGAAATATTAAAATAATATTTTCAAACACCATTAAACAAATATTTTTGACAAATATCATATAAATATATTTTTCAAATATTTAGCCAACATTTAGGTCAAATATTGTAAGCATCTTTAAATTAATGTTTTAGAAATGTTTCTTTTGAATATTAACGTAATATAAAGAAGTGTTACATTTAATATTTCTACAATGTAGTTTTGAAATATTTAAATAATAGTTTGTGCTACTGGGGAAGGCGTTATAGTGCAAATTTTCACAAAATCGTAGCGGCCACCACTTTAAAGCTAGAAACGCCGGAAGAAAAGCGTTAGATTTGCCCTAGGATCTAGTATTAGGTTCCGTTTTCAAATTTAAGATTCGATTGTTGAAAATTTTGCTACCAAAAAACATGTTTAACTTCTGCTTCAGAATTCGTTTTTTTTCATAAGTTTATTTTCCCGGCGAAGTGGTAATATACCCTTGTATTCTAAAGCGCATCAAATACGGCTCATCTCTTCAGAAGATATAAAGCGCCCTAATCCGCAGATATTCATACAGACATTTTTGAAAAAACAGTTTTTGGGTTCCTGGAAGTTCGAAACATGTATTTCTGTCAAAGTTTCGAAATCAAAAATTTTCATGAAATCAATACTTTCCTATACTAAAAGTATTGGAAAGTAGAAACGAAGAATTAGAAAACTGTGGGCAAGACGAAGTCAATAAGCCGCAACAAGCCGTTAGGAAAACACAAAAATAAACTCATCGAACATATTTTGGTGATTCAACTATTTTAGTGACGTTTCAATCACTCTGTGGGACGTAGATTGCAGAACACCAATACTTCACAGAATAATTAAAAATTTTATTGGGTGCAAAATGGGACGCAAGATGCTGAACCTGCTTTTATTAAAATTTCTTCTGTAAGTTTATTTTGTCAAAAAACGACAGAAAAAAGAAGGCAAATGTTTAATCGCGTCCTATTAATCTTACAATACCTTTAACGAGTTTATAAAGTTAGTAGACCCCGACGCCAACTGTTTGTGCATTTTAAGATTTGGGGACAACGAGCTTTATCGCACATGAGGGTTTTTAATACAAAACCCACAAGTTCTATTTTTAGATGGCATACATACCAATTTAGTTGCTACTTAATTCGCGTTATTTCAATCCTGTATTAATTTCTTCACTTAACACCTGATATGAAGAATTGTTAAAATCTTCTAAGATGATCTGTTAATACTCGTAGTCATTACCTTAGAAAGGTGCAATACAAAATATTACACGATGACCACTCATAAAAAATAATTTTAGTACTTGTTAAGATATGTAAAGAATTGCTGATATAATGTGTATGATGATTTGGTTAAACCGGAAGTTCTATAAAAATATTACTGGTTTTCACAGAAAGCACACACACAAATTATATTTTTAGATACCTGTACTAATACAAAGTTACTTTTCATTAACTGTAATTGTAAATCACTTTGTATAGACGCAGAAAGTGCTTAAAAGAGCTTAGTTCATGATAGCACTCTTGATTTCTAAAAAAATTTATTTGTCGGGTGTTCTTTGCCTTCCAGGAGACGAAATTCATCGTTTAGACTAGGCCATGTCATATTTTTTTTTTTAAATTTACGACATAAATACAAGTGCTTGCTACATGTCAAGTTTAAGTCGGTAGATTGGCGCAATTATCATAAAAATAGAGTTATGTGATAAAATGTGCATATTTCTAAGTCTTCAAATCGCGCTTTGAATGAAACTGGCTATCAGTAAACGTGGGAAATTATAGAACACGTGGGTTCAACATTTAATAAAAATTAAAGTATGTATTTAACCCACCAAAAATTTGTAATCGTTAAATACATCGTTTAACAGAATGAAAATGTCGTGTTATGCGTGAGTGATTTGAATACTACGTTGGCTAACAAACCTGCAATCTCAACACACCAGCATCATTAATCATACAAACTGTCATTCTTATGCGAATTCTCAATCTTCATGTAATTTTCTGTACATTGACATTGATCCACTCTTTATTTGACCTATAGTACAGCTTTTGGTTAACCCCATATTGTTTTGTCTAAAACCTACAGCTAATCGAAACATATTTTTGTTGAGTGTGTTAGTGTGACAAAATTGCAATTTAAAAATGTAGCTGTAAAATTAATTCTAAAATTATCTCAATAGATTATTTAGTTCCTTGTAGATGTTGCGTAATGCGTTGGTGATTTGAATACCGCGTTAGAATACAAACCTTCAACTATACCAGCGTCATTAATCAAAAAACCGTTTGTTATTCTAGGAAATACAAAACCGTAGTGTAATCTTCGTATCGTTTTTTTTCATTGACATTCAAGTACATGTCATTGTTAACGACAGCAAGATAGGAAATCTGTAAGTATGATGAATATGAGTCTTAGTAATTGTAACAGTACTCTTCCTAAACCTAAACGTTGTTGTTAATTTTCCACATACAAGCGTACGAATATCTCCGAGTGTCGTATTGACAAAAAATGAAAATTTCAAAAAAAAATACATTATTTGTAACGCATGACACTTACCTGCACAAGAAAATTCCTGTGAAGGCAAGTCTACATCTATATGGTCAGCGATCAGAATAGCATTTTAACAACACGGGAAATGTATAAAGGGACGTGAGGAGAGGTTGCACGTATATCAGGTATGCCCAAGGCCGCCAGGATCTGACTAACTGTACTTGCGTCCCTCCAACGCGACGCTTCCTGCACCTTGAATAACTATACACACAACTGTTTCAGCGCCTACTTGCTACCGTATCAGCTGACGAATTCCGGTTAGAGAAGCCGAGAAGAAACGTGCTCGTTTTTCTTTGCAGCTTCACACAAATGGCCGGTACTGATAAATGCGATAGATAGGCTAATACAACTGGGCTTTACAAATCAGATGTAATGAGGCTTTAGCTTTTATGTACTTATAAATTGTGATCTTCCTATTTAGTTGTAAATAATGACATCAAGGATATGTAGGTCAAACGTATTAGGACTAGAGGTGGACATTTGCCATTTTGCTCAATACCTTCTTCGTGTATTTAAAATAAGCTGTAAAAAACGTCGAATCAAGAAATTACAGGAAATTTTTCAGGTATGTGAGAAGCATGAGCCAAAATTAAAAAAACCTCAAGAATAAACAAAAATAAATATGGAAATAGGGATTTAGCAAAAAAAATTAAGGTTGGATGATTTTTTACTGTTTATTTCAATTTTCTACTTTTGTACTTCGCCTGGGCCATTTTTCAAAGGGTTTTACGGCCCTTTTTTCCAAAACTAAATTTTGTCTTGGTCATTGTAGCTTTCAAATAGAACTGTGTATTAGTGCTATTATTAATATTTTAGCTTTAATGCTATTGAGTTTCACGTAAAATTATAAGCAAAATTTAGTTTGCAATTTCTAATATTTTTTCAGTATTTTTACTCGAAAAAAATATTTTTGAAGTAAAACTTATTTGGCGGCGGGTGAAACATGCGACCACCATAACGAAAATCATTTAACAGACGCGCGTCCATCTTTTCCTGCAAGAACGTAATTGGTCACGAAGTGGGTTGCACACGTTTACACAGGCCGAAGAAGGAATAAAGGATACTTTTTCGGTAGCACTCTTGAGAGCTCTAGGGTGATAATTAAAAAAACCAACCGATTTATTATAACATGCAGCCCATTATTTGTTTTTTACTATGGTATTTAATTTATAGGGTATAAATAAAAACATTTGTATTAAAAAAATTTTGTTGTACACATTTACGAATTCTAAACTAATTCTGTTAGTTTTACATACCCATATCTTTTTTTCACGACTTCAATTTTGTTTTTTATTACATACAAAACTGCGTTACTATATAAGGAATATTTTGTAATATACAATGTATAGTCGAATTGCAAAATTAACTTCAGTAGAGCCCTTTATAGTTGGGCTTGTTCATATTGTAGACAATTTAAGCATGGGTGCTAGAGGGATATGTACTAGTATAGTTTGCTGGGCGTTAGAAGAGTAAGAATTGTACGTATAATGTTCTATGAAATCTTGCTGTAACACAAAATCATTCACATGATGCGAATAATTGCCTAAGAAACGCAATCGTGCAGAACAGCAATTATTGAATATTGCGAGAAAAGTTTAGCCGTAAAAATACTAAAAATGCTATAAAATAAAATAATGTAGTAATGTAAGTTGTAAACTACAAATAGACAAGATTCTGACAAAGAAATCAAATTTTCTTCCAATATATCATCCTCGTCCACTTGCACGTTTTTACAATTTTTACATCTACATTCCTTGTAACATTTTACACCTTCTTAGACACAAATAAATTTTTGCTAATGCAAGTGCCGTATTTGCAGTAAAGAGCTAATAAATGTCTTAAAGTTTAATGGGAAAAACGCTTTCAGTGAGAACACGTGGAGAAGTTTCACATAGAACTTGCGTAATCGGCATACATTTCTTTTTTTTATATTATACCCAATGTGTTCTGGAATTTATGGTCGTACAATTTCTAAACTTAAAGAAAACCCGTCAAAAATTTAGCACCTATTCACTACATTCTCATCATCGTAGAATAATAAAGTAATTCGAAATAACCTTTCACTGAAGTTGTACTTTTGATTTATATGACTCCTAATTAAATATTTGAATTGAAGCCAAGCAGCACATATCATACACAACCATAGAAGCTATTAAACAATTGAAAACGTTAATTATCCGTTACATGTTAATGACTTTTCTCAAAGTGATTTCAGAGTCATAAAAAGAATATTTAGTATTCTCGCGGCGCAAACGTAATTACAAGCTAGTGGGAAGATCTTTTAACTATGTGTGTGTTCAAAGCCGGCCCATGTATTAAAACCATTATGGTACGACTTAGGTAAGCAAACATTAGAAATTTTAATTTTCGTTTCCTCATGGTATAGCGTTTTTGTGTTTCGTGGACGTGCGTCTTGTAACATATCAAACTATGATTTATTCTGGCAAAGAAAGGAAAAGTTGTCGCTTCTGTGGAAGTAGAGTAGGTTCATGTTTGAGCAAGTATATAAAGTCGTGTAAAGGATTGTTGCTGCATGCGTTGAGAATAAAAATAGGTTTTGTTTTCGCTTTACCTAGACAAGGATGAAATCTCGTTAACTTTAAATGCCAATCAGATAAATAGTATTGGTTATTAATCATCATTCTTTTTGATTTATTTTTTTATTTTTAATTTAAAGGTCGGTTTTTGACTTTACAATGAGTTTTACCAAAAAAAACTATTGATTTATGAGCGTCTGACTATTGCTGACTAATGAAATGTTTAACAGTAGAATTATTAAAATAAATATCATTTAGGAAATGGTGTGTACATTACGGGATTCTCTACAACAAGCGGCAACATACAGCTATACTTCCTATAAAAGTATTTCACATAAGACATAACAATGACTATGCAGTTTTAAATGTTAAAGGTTATGATAATACAATACATGCAGAACTAAGCAGGAAGTTCTTGTGAGGTTAATCCTTAGTACTATTTGATAACAAATGTGAGCAGCAGATTTAGAATTTCTTGTATCGGAAGATATAAATGTGAAACAATTTATATAATAATGTTACTCTGTGTTTGACCTACATAGCGCTGAGAGCAATAGCAAATCTAAAAAGCAATTTAACAAGCGGGTAGGAAAATTATCTGTACTTAACAATTTTATTACCCACTAAAAATAAAAAATATTATCTAATCTTTCATTTTGGAGTATATTTTTTAGCTAAATAGTACATTTCGAAATTAATAAAATAAGACATTTTCAAGAAATTTATTGAAAATAACCAACACTTAGTTAATTAATTTAAAAATTCCAATTACAGGAAGCGCTAGATGTTTCATACTAAATTAGTGTGATAAACTTTCCATTACAGATGACATTTCTCTGACTGTGTCGTAAAACTCTAACCTCCTGCTGCAAATGTGGCAGATCTGACCTTGATTAACACGGACGACTACATCAAAATACTAAAAATACTGCTAGATGAAACTCTAACAGGAAGAGGTGGAGAAAACCTCGCTTTAATTATTTTGGTTTGGATCCACAGGAGGTTCAAGGTGGTGCACTTTTACAACTACTCATTTTTTTAACTCATTGAAATAACAATGCGGTTTTAATTTAAACCATAAAAATATAAGATAAATAGGCACTAAAAATTAAATATGCGATGTTTTTTCCTTGACTTTTTAGTTTAGTCGGTGTTTTATTAAATTAATGCTTTGTAAGCTTTGATATTTTTAATTTTATAAAAGTAGCTTTAAAACAACTCATTTCAATTCAGTTCTGATAAAAATTTATGTCTGTTTCTTTTTGTACATACAGGATCTGCAACCTATAAATTGTAAACTGTTATTCGGCTTTTTACTTTTATTATTATAGGGAAATTAGTCCTACCTACATTAAATCATGAATTTTTTTAAAATTTTTATTGCTATGTAAAAAAGTCACAAATTACAAAGCTTGTTACACAAATATTTGTTTTTATTAGTCGTGCGAAATTGCTTCTTTATAATGATAACTGTTCCAGACGCCTCTCATAAATTTGAACTTATTTGCTTCTTGTAACAATAGTAGTAAGACCTTGGAAGCCTACAATCGGTAGACCAAAATTTCTTCTAGTAAAAATGATCGATTAATTGGTTCAATCTGATTAATATAAACAGTTATAATAAAGATTGATCGTTTTCCTTTGAACAAAACCCACCTTCGACCATCAAGGTTTGCTGTAGTTATACAACGCTAACCATCAAACACAAAACGCTTGTAGATTTCACTTCTGTCATGTTTGCCCTATATAAACAACGCATAGAAGACGTCAAGTACGAAACTAATTTACACACAAACGAATGAAGAAAGCTCAACGATGCTCTAAGAGGAAGTGGTTGAAACGACTCGCCTCTTAAATTAGGAAGACAAATGTTTACATTTGAATTGTTATGACATTTCCGCAAGTTGGTGACCTTCGTCCCGCCGTTTGCGAACCCCTGGGTGCTCAACGAAAGATACATCGCGGCAGGCTGACCTATGAAGCAACGCGGTGCTGGCACGTACGGCAAGAATGCGCTGGGAACGAAATGGCTCTACGGCCTCTCCTGCATCAACGGACTTCTTTTGCTGCTGCTTTTGACCTTCTTTTGTAAGCTTTGCATTGTTAAAAGGTTCTTTTGAAAAAAATTGCATTGTTGCCGGTAGAACCTACTTTGTTCTTGCACTACTTTGAGGAAATGGTTGGAATTTGGAGACACCATCACGCGCCTACCGCAACAATAATTTGCATGAATAGGTGATGGTTTGTTGGGCAAAAATAGTGAAAAGGTTCGAATTTTAGAATTGTGTTTTGATTGCCAAAGAGAAATGTTGCAACGTTTGTAGGCGTTAATTGTAAACGTAGGAGTTGTATGTCGGCTAAATCAAGTCTGGTGTGATGAGACCATCATGGTCGCAACAACCATGAGCTCGTAAATGCATTAACGTACCGAGGTAATGATTGAATATTAGACATCTGCTTAGCGTTTTGAAAATCGATTGATTTATAGAAAGTTAATCCGATGTTTTAACGCCCCGAGGTAATAATGCGAATTTTCGTTGTTGGTTATGGCAATCACATATTGTATATTTTTTTATGTTCATACTTCAATAATGAATTATTATTAAAAGTGCATTGTAACCAAAAGAGAAAGCCCACTGTTCATAATACATACAATTTTATTTTTATTTCTGAATCTTTAACAGCGGTTAGATATTTGCATAGGTGTAGCAGAATCAACGTATCTCTCAGTATAATTAGCAACTACTGATACGAAAATCATCAAAATGAGATTGAATTCAACTTTAAATTAGCGTTTTTTTAATTAATCGTTTTCTTACAGTTGCTCATTTATTTACTTTATTTAGTGTTTCTGGGAGAAAATCTGAAAACCTAAATCACATCGCAGTAAACAGCCATATAATAAGTTAAGCAGTAAAAACATTTTAAGATATTTGCGTGTTAAAGCCTTTACGTTAAATCTAGTTTAAGCTTGAACTCAAGCTATTTGAAATACGTTTTTCAATTTTCATATTTACTCGATAGTTATATTTAAAAAAGTAGAGAAATTAAAAGCAAAACATACAAGTGCGGCATGCTACATCCTAGAGTAGCGTCGGTGCGAAACTTGCTACTAAAAATAAGCAAATTATAAATAAAAATATAGTAAAACTCCCATATAAAAAGGTATCACAAAATTAGTTAATAAGCCTTAACAACTAACAATGTGACATAAATAGTAAGCAGTAGTAGATCCATAAAAAGTTATTGTTATAAGAAGAGTAACGAAGCAGATTTGGCACTGTTTGTCTTCAATAGATCCTGAAAATAGTGTCGAAACTATAAAATGTTTGAATGTTTGAAATTTACCCCAAAAAAATAAATCAAAGCTACATGCAGCGTGATCCACGACATAGTCGATAGTCGATACTTCACTTATGGTTAGAGGAGCTCATTACTGTAGTCAAATATAAAAAAAAATATTTGTCTGTGTATTTTCAATAGTGAAGGAGTTATGACACATTTAATCATAGACTGAAACTAATGTAATACATGGAAAGCAATTTTACGTTATTATAATAACCCGTTAAAACATAAGCTCAAAATCAGGACCGTCCTAAGACATTTGCGCTAGTAATATAATGCGCCCTCTTATGGCTTAGGGAGAGGAGACCTAACCGAGAAAGCTCGTTGTTAATGTGAGGCTTGGTGTGCGTGCGCTCACTTTTTACGGCTCCCCTCTCCCTAGTAATGGGATATTTCGAGTCAAAATAAGCTAAGCATTCGGTTGTCGACATATTCCAAGAAGTTACACAAAATCATTCGGACGATTTTACGATTTAAAGTTTTCGGTTTTTGGCAAGCCGTGAAGCAAGAGCAATTACATCAGCTACCTGACATAATTCGCGGAATCCGAATGAATAACAGCAGGCGGAGCACAAATGATTCGATTTAAATTGAACATTATATTACTAATATTACAAATAGCAGTTAGCACTGGTTTGCTTTTCGCACCTTTACGGTCATTTCAGCGCAGGCTGGTATTAGAAAATTTTAATATTTTTCCAAAAGTCTAAACAATAAGAAAATATAAAATTGTAAAGAAATTTATCAACATTTAAAATAGTACTGTTGATAAAAACAAATGGGACACTTCACAACAAAGAACTACCAATAGAATCTGTATATAATAATTACTAGTCGTACTTATTAACAAATCAGAATGACCCGTAAACGCATTAAAACTCTCTTAAAATGGTTGCATTTTTAAAAAACTTCCTATTTTTGCACAAATTTCATGTTGCAAAGTTATTGTTTAAATATTTTGTGAAATAGTATACATACTAACAAGAGATATTTTTGTCCCTAATGTGTTAAAACTAATTAATTTGTAAAATTGAAAAATGTAACCAAATTCGCGTTTTATAACAAAAGATAATCAAAAAAAGACCCAGAATTATCAATAAAATGTGATATTAAAATTGCTGCAAGAAATTAACGCTGTGTTTTGAAAGGGAAACCGTAAGTTTAAGTTGCATATATAAATATATATAAAATAAGTTATTTTATTAACAATTTCCAGCTTAACTTCGTTTAAATTCATATTAATATTAAATAAAATATTTAAATAAATAATTAATGTTGAAGGTATAAAGTATTTTATTTAATATTGAGATAGGTTATTGGTTATAACCTCAATAAAGCTTTCAGAATTTTGTAGAATAACAATTAACTTTAAGCAATTTTGGAAAATACAAAATAAGGTGGTTAATACACTGAAGCGTAAAGCTTAATGGAACGGCAGCGACTACTACGAATAGCATTGGAATTTCGAACTATTCGAAGATGAAGGTTTGCCCTGTTTTTCGCCGATCGGCTCGAAAAAAGACGATTAAAACAACAATTCATTCATCAAAGCATTTGAGAAGCAAGCGGAGAGCGTTGTTACTATACTTTTCACCTCTTATTTATACATAAAATATTTCATACTCCCCAATAAATAGCAATCAAGTGATGTTAAGTCGGGGCCAGACTGGTGCCTTTCCCCGTTCAATGAAGCATCCTTCCGGTTTAGAAATTGTTTTATGCATATCTCAAAGTGTGCTGACGTGCCGACGTGCTGGAACTACATATCGAGTAAGTAATATATGAAGAAACCAAATTTTTCAATCTCTTCAAGTACTTCATAGCTTAACGCTTAAATTTCATATTCTATTTCTTTTGCACACTTTAGCCTAAAAAGAAAAACTGATCACTCTTTATATTCTCCCCTAACCTAGCTAAAGCGTTTCACGGTAACAAATCACAAGCAAACAGAAATCATGCATGCTACGGAGGGAAAATATTATCAGAGAAAATAGAAATTGTATTTCAAAAGAAACATCTGTGCAGAAAAATCGATTACTTTTGGCGGAAAAAATGCGAATATTTATTTAATAAACGTTAAAGTTAAATAAAAACTGTATAATAAGTTATTCAAATGTATGTTAAAATACAAAAAATAATCAAAATTATATTTCTCACATTTTTATATCTCATATAAATGGAAAGAAGTGTTTTATTCACTAATTATACATAATATTTATTAAAATGAAAAAATATATTAGAATAGAAGTGATATTCACACCGCTAAAAACACATTATTCTTCTTAGAAGTGAGTTTTCGTGTTATATCTTTTGTGGTACGAGAAGACGACACAGAAAGTCTTAAAAACGTGTTGATTTATTTCTGAGTGAACTTGTAAACAAGAAATTGAACACCGCCACTAGCTTCTTTATCACTTCAGGCTGAGTTCCAAGTTTCACCGTACTTGCCTTAACAAAATTCGTTGACTTTTGAGAAACCGTTAGAAAACTTTTGCTTTATTTTGTCTTACTTAAGAAAAAACATTTAATCGTGTAGGTGTAGCTTGATGTATAATTAAATTTCCTTTCGCCAGAACAACCTCTTAGACGTTAATAAAAAATGTTTCGTTTTACGTTTGCTTTTTTACTTGCGTTGGTCCTACAGCAGTTGGACAATTTTGATCTCTATTGCTACCAGTACATAAATCTTCGCAACAATTGTTACTTTGTGCAATCATCAAATCACGTTTAAAATATGTATGTTTATTTAGAATTTCTTCATTTTTAACTAATGATGTGTGTTTTTAGAAAATAGTTGTTGTGTTAAGATTAAGTGAATAATCATACATATTCTTTCTCCTACGCACTCTTCGCAATTGCAGATGTAACAACAGTATGCTTTGTTGCAAAAGACTTGTAAAAGGTTGTCCTACTATTGCAAAGAACTTTTGTTATCACACCTACGATAAAAGCCATCAGAAATTCAAGTTATGAATTTTACATATTCAGAAGTATAATTTGTCAATGTTTTTATAAAATTTTAAGTCATTGTAACAGTAATTTTATTTAGTACCATTATATTCGTGTCCTTTGCAAAATAAAAACTAAAAGCACGATTTAGAGATAGCCATCTTGACATCTAATCCACGAACTTGTGGGTAACTTTTTGTTATACTGTATTTTAACAATGTACAGCTTGCACTTATGAACCGTTGCTGATTAAATACCGACCTTGTTCTCGCCATTTTAAATGATAAATTAAAAATAATAAGTCAAGAAAACGCAAATGCCTTCTAAACCTTGCGTTTAGCTCAAGACACCTTCGCAACAATGTAATAATAAATTACAAAACGCCGTTCTGTTAGTGCGTATCTATGTTGGCCAATTTTTTATTAATTATGAAATGTACACGAAAAGCGTTGGCGCAAACTTTGATATACACGTAATCAGCAGATTAGCACAAGGCAACAAATCGCTTTAGGGTTTTAATAGTTTGAAATAACCAGATTGATCTAACCTAATATACTTGAATGTAATCATTACATTGAAAAATCTTGTAGAAGAACCAGAGAGTTATTTAATGCTAAAATTATTTCAAAATAAGTTACTGATAGGGCTTAAAGAATTAGACAAAAAAAATTTTCTACGACCGGGAGTAGAAGTCGGTTTCTATGGCATCAAAATTGTGACAGAAGTAAAGTATTTACTCTCTAGGGACGAAATAAGACAACAATTTCCCTAGGGGAGTTTTTATTTCATTTTATATATTTTTTTGTAAACAAATGTCTGTTGTCATGGTGCGTTGCATGGAAACATCCCAAAGGCTTCTAAATATTGTAATTTCGCTCCGATTTATTACAATTCCATATTTATAAAATTAAGTGTTTCTATTCCCGATCGTGGAAAAAATAGTATACACACCTCGAGAGAGACCGCCATATTTCCCTTGATGTATTTGTAGTCCTCGGGCTTCGCCCTCGAGGTTCAAAGTACACCTCAAGAAAAATAAGACGTTTCTCCCCCTTCATGTATAATGTACTATTTTTGGATTTGTAACGCGAAATCTTAGAAACTATTGGACCGAACTTAACGAAAATTTATCGGTTCAAAAAGTGTTTTACAACACGGAACAGAAAAGTTTTTTGCTATTATATTTTTTTGAAAACGGAACATGAAATTTTAGTAATAGCGCGTACCTTATGGCATTAAAAAGCAAAAAACACAACACTATTCAAATTTAGTAGAGAAGAGAAGACATGTGCCGGCAGGAGTAGGCGAACGACCAGTGTTGATTAAAATTAAAATTGTGGTCTTTTAAAATATATTGCGCAAAAACTGACCACATTGAGCTGGAGATAATCTATAGTAAATCCCCAAATGTCTCACCGTAACAACACGACAGGCTCTTGCTTCTTGGCAAAATTTATTACCATAATACTACGACGGCCTCTTGCAACTCAACTCAGTTTATTGATTGTTTTCGGCACTTATTTATCTTGGCGTCACCGCTGTTGTTTATTCTTTACTATCGATGAACTCTAAGTTGTAACAAAATTCGTCTTCTGCAGGAGAGACAAGACAGAATTTCTTTGTAGTTGTTTAGACTAGACCTTTTAAATACCAATGAAGATCGGTAGAACAGATAAACAGTAATATATCCTCAATTTATTCTAATGCAATTTTGTAAATTCAGCATGTTCAGAGTTGATACATTTTCGTTTTGTTTATTAGAAGTAAAAAATAATATTGCTTTAATGCAACCCCATTACGAATTTACATTACAAGCGACATTAAAATTTTTTAATTAAATACTATATCTCAGGTTTACGGTGCTACTGTGAGACAAAATAAACAGAGTTGATTCTGTTTATCCTATGTTGACGATGTATGCTTATGTTTTAAAATAAGCTGAGAATTAATAACAATAACAAACTAACAAACTGCTGCGTCTACCAGACCTTACTAAGAAGTAGCTGAACCCTCAAACCTACGATTCTTTGCTTTGCTATACTTTCTAGTATTAATTTTATGAACAATTGGAATGTATGATCAAAAACATCTAAAGTATTGCGAAGTCTAGATGAAATATTTTGCTCAGGTTTTGATAACTCAAAAAAAAAGTATACCCATCGCGCGCAGCTTGGGTTGCATAATCTCAGCTGCAGCCGTATTCCTTATGAGTTGAGACAGGTCAAAGCAATCCATATTTAATATGTAGAAAGAATTAATTAGTTTAAATGAACGATCAAAACATGTTAAAGTGTCATCAAGATAACTGAACCAAAATATAACTTTCTCAGATTGATTGGATTCAAAAGTTACCTAAAAACAAATGCAGTTTTTAACTATAGTATTTCCCAGGATATAAACCGGTAATATATCTGAGCGCAGGTATCATCAGAGATTAATCAGATATTTGGTTTTAAGTTGCTAATTTTCGTGTATTTTCTGCAAGATATTAGTAATATTATGGAATTTGAAAAAATTCACGTTGTAACTATATACCATACTTATACTATTGTTTTAATTTATTTCAGTTTAATTAAACAATTCCTTGAATCTTTTTAACGGTTGAAATTTTACACAGTTTAAAGTTTCTTAATGAAACGATAAGAAAAATCTCAGTATATTGTATCCATTGTGAGTTACTGTACGTCTTGTTTTAAAAATTGGCATTACAATTGGATTCCTCATTAATAATACCTTTATTCAAATTTCTTGCAGTAGCCTAGATGTTCATAATGTCTAACACAAAATTGATCTTGTAAGATAAGCAATGTTTGCACTATCCTTATTTTATGGGAATCTGTGTTAGTTTAGTTTGTTCTGCCATTTGTTTTCCAAGAAGACACCATACATTCGGTATCACTTCCTTTGCTAAATTGAATTTTGTTTTACTTCAAAGTTAATACACACTTAAAATAAGAACAATTCAAATTATTCAAATAGGTGTGTGAATACTCCATGAGAATTCGGCTGTTTCCTGCACCAAATGGAACAATGCACCTTGTTCACTTGCTTTATAGTCGTTAATGAATATTTATCATCATAATTGTTGCGTTACACTTTTTAATCGTGGCAAATTTCACCAGAAAAATTTTCTAAAGAATCTCACAATTTATTGTAATTAATACACGAAGCCAAAATATACTTAATCGGTTGATGTTAATTATAGAAGCACAAACAAGTTTTATCTCTACCTCTAACACTTATTTTGCATACCAAGTGGATGCGGGCTCGGCAGTTAATCGAATATTGATAACTTCACATATAGATTTCTAATTATACGGTTTGCAAATCTTGCACAACCAAAATGCATTATTACTGTTGCTATCCAAAAGAAAATAAAAACTGAGACGGAACACTGGAATAATGAACGCATCAACATACAGGTGTCTCGTTAAAGTGAAGCCGTAACTACATTACATATGCGCATCGTATATAAATTTGTTTAATCACATTTAATTAGAATTTCCATAAATATGGAATAAAAATCAACTACTCATCGCGAAATTCCTTCCAGCATCTTCTGCAGGCTTAACGCGTTCGCATTAATCGATGCTATAGAAAAATCTAATTTATTTTTGGACTTTAGCATGGATTTTAAACATAGAAACGGTTTTAGTATAAATTTAAATACGTATTTTTTGTGGCATTCCTGAAATCAAGTTTGAGGATCAGTGGGCGCGTGCAGAAAAAATCTAACGGTTTTACGCATGGCTGCACTCGTCTCTATTTCGATACATATTAATGACACATTTGACCGAAGAAACACCAAGAGAGTATTAATTTGACGGATCTCGGTGCGTAAGTAGCTTTCAATAGCCACGGCGAAAGCGAAGAACCGTGCTGATGCTTGTGCTTCATCAATCAACTGCTAATAGCCATTGAAATTATTGATTTGCCACTTCGCAATATTTAAACGTTAAAATGTATGCGTTTCTGTACTTACGTAATTTTTGCAACAACCTGTGGGAATGTTTTAGAAATTCTTTGCATTTAGCCTCGGGTTGAAAATTATTTTGCACACTCGCTAATATCGTTTTTGTAATACCGTTTACGTTTTATCTACTGTAATTTTTGATGCTTTTTTGCCGCCCTGATGATCATTAACAATACCGTAATTAAGATATGCAAAGCAGGGATATTACTATGCTTTGTAATGAAAGATGTTAGGGGCTAACGGTAGTCTAAAATTTTAGACTTGGCTTATTTTCAACTAACGTTGCACATAAACCAACCATTAGGTCAGTAAACCACATGCATCGTGTTCGAATCTCAACGCTAGCTGTAAATAACATTTCTCACATAAAATATTTTAATTTTTGGCAGTTTAAGCTGTAGAGGAGAACATGATTATTAATGAGCTTAATTTCTTTTAAAAAGTCTAGTTTAGGAATCTTTTCCAATTAATGTTCACAAGATAGATTTTTTGCTAGGAAACTTTTGAAATAGAAAATAAAAAATTTGAGTGGAACCATTTATATATATATATTCATTGACTAGTATTAATTTTTGACTAAAACGGTGTTCTTGTTAATTAAATTACTGTTGCTTGTACCATAAAGTCTTTTGAAAATTAATTAAGTGTAAAAAGTGGTACACCAGCAAAGTTTTGTGCAAACAGTTACCCTTAAAGCGTTTATAACTTAAAAATGCTGTCCCATGCACAAATATTTGTTTCATATTTAAAAAAATATATTTGTAACAAGGTGGTTGTCTTAAAAATTACTATAAGATCACATGACGCATGACAATCGTTCGCTCGTTCCTGGCGCTTTTTTTTGACTTTTAAATTTTCCTTCATTTAACAACAATAAAGTAAAAACTTTATTTTTTGAGGAAATATATTGCTTGGGTGAAAGAATACCAGAGACCAGAAAAATTCAATTCATTGCATTAATGTTACTGTACATATACAGTGCGAGTATAAAGTCTAGAACTAATTGATACAATTGAAATTGTTCAAGTTTTCAAAGAATCCTCGTACCCGTCAACCTAATTTTTTAAAAGTGCATCTTTTCTGATAATTGTGAGTTTTCGATCGTCTTTTGTTTTTGAACTATGACGTCATCGACAATCTTTTTAAATAGCATTTCATATTTTTGTCGTCATAATTGGATAGACGTTGAAATTCCAAATTCAGTCATATGTCAAAGTATGACATATTGACAGTTTTCTAGATAATCAAGTTTAAAGTCAGCAAAAGAAACAAGAAATTGAGTCTTTAAAAGCGGGATCAAAATAACGTTTTTTGTCCCTTGAGACGAAAAGATATTTGATCCCCCTAAGCAGCAATTGTCAACTTTCGACCACAAAATAATGGCCGACCAGCCTACTTTCTAACAAGGTCGACGAAAAATCTGTTTTCACCAATTCCGAAAAATATTATTTTAACTGAGTTTTGATCTATGAAAAAACAATTTACTTAATACACCTGATGAAAATAAAAATTAAGTATGGATCGTGTTGGGCTGAAAATGATAATTTAAACAATACTGCAATAAAATTGTTTTGATATTATAACAGAAAATTGCACGCAACAAAATGTTCAAATTTGGTCTTTCCTAATTATTGTTTATAAAAGCTTAATATATTTTGGTTGAAATTAATATCTGCTCTGCTTCTTTAAATTCGTTTTAGAAGAAAAAAAATGAAATTTCCAAATTTTTGCTATAATTTAACGTTTAAAAAACAAGCGCTTATTGATTAATTAAAAACATTTTCCATCGACTGTGGTGAATTGCATAAAATAGCACTCATTTACTTTACTATTAATAATAGCAAAATATCTGAGATAACTCACAACCGTTTACTATCGACAGCAGTAAACGTGGTATTGTAAATATCTAATCGTGCTTCGGTACTATTTGATTCAAAATTCAAAAGCAATAAATTGTTTCAAATTTCCTATGATTATCTGATAATTTGATGCAATTCCTCGTAATGCCTCTTAATTTGTTGCCAACCTGTTGCTTCTTTCGGTTTTCCCACAATTTTGAGGCAATTCCACTAAGGTACTTTTACAATAATAAATACGCATTATTTTATACACAACGATAGTTTGTTTCTTTCGTTGACCAACATGTACTGATTTATTCTTGGTTAATAAATAAATTCGAGTTTGGCTAATTAACAACATTTTTTTTTACATTAAAATGCAAATTTTGAGAAAATTATTAATTTATTATAACGAATTCCTCGATGTTATCTACCTCTAATTATTTAGTATCAATCAAAATTATTTTAGAGTAGGTTGTATAATAATGAGTTCACATCTAGGAAGCGACAATTTAGTATTGAATACCAAAGCTACGTTCTCTGAATTTTAATAATATATGGAGTTGATCTATAAAAATCCCCCAAAAAATTTTCGCATTAATCAAACGTCTCCCTGCATAAATGTGAATAACATAGATATTAAATATTGACATAATCAGACTCAGATAATCACGTACAACCGAATATGAAAAGCGATCTTAGATTAACTGCAGGTATAAATGTGGATTCATTTATGAATAGTACGGAAGGACTTGGAAGATACTAATCAAGACAAGCGAGCCTTAATTAAAGGCTATAAATTACCAAGATTTTATGAATTATTGGTTGCATGCGTGTATAATTATTAAGGATTTTTTTTTCTTTTTACACAAAACATAATAGAACCGTGGATTTCAAATTTAATAGCGTTGTATACTTATATGGTACGTTATATTCGTTTATTATTAAATTTATTATCGACCTTAATGATAGAAATTAAAAGCCTTTATAAGGCGCATTTAGCGAGGTTATGTAATTCAGCATGAAATGTTCTGCTTAATTCTTCCCTGGCAACAGAATTAAAGGTGCAATACACATTTATTGACAAATAATTAGTAAGTGGTAGGCTCGATCCTTCGTGTTTAAACGAAATGCAGTTAGGCGAGCATTCAAATGTCAAAGATGGTCTGAATAAGCACATAAACTAGTATTTAATTAATAAATCTAGAAACTTAATCCACATTTAGTTGGGTTTTGTATGTACTTGTCTGGAAGAAATGCTTGTAAATCGAGAACGACATGCTGTTGCTTCGGCAGTTCGGCTCAAAAAAGGCAACGCGAAATTCTTTTCCCTTGTTTAGAACGCTATTTGTTAAGTTACAGCAGAAAATGCTGTTGCTAAGTGCTTCAATCTCGCAGAATAATTATTGCCCATATCGGTTGTAAATCTTTTCTGTACACCAAAACTCTATACTAAAGATACCTTTCAGAGATAGCAGTAAAATAAAGAATTTCACAGTACGGTTCTATGGATGTCTATTAATTCATGTTTTATGTTGTAAAATTATAACCGTTATAACTTAATACTTAATTGAAAATTTGAAGACTACGCAAAAAAATTGAGAATTTTATTTTGGCTTAAAATGTATTTTTCTTCGTTTTTTATAGATTCATGTTAAATCTGGAGGCATTTTAATCATACCATCTAAGATTAAAAGCATCAAAAGCAGGAAGCTGAAAGCAAAAGTTAATTTAATGAAAGCATTGCTTCTGTTTAATTTTGGGACGATCCTATCTTTGTTATTCGTTCTTTTAAATTGGTTTACTAACATTTTAAACAAAGTTATAAATCACAAGATATACGGAGTGTTTTCAAAACCATGTAAAAGACTTTTAATGCATGTAGCTATGATCAAAATAAGCAAGAAACGTATGCAAAGTATTTATCGCGTACTGATGTACATTTACAATGCGTAATTGATGTGTTGTCATGGTAACTTAATTACTATAATCAGTTGAATTTTTGTAACTACAGAAAGTATATCAGAAATTTAAAAAAATGCAAAATTGTAGCGTGCACTTGCGGCTGGATTTCAAGTATGCGTTTGCCAAATAATTTCTCTCGTGTGTGCTTCACTGGCATAAACAAAACTCTTTACCTGTCTCCGTAAATAAAAATCTAATGGGTTGTTAATATGTGGGCTACCATGCCATCGGACCACCGCACACAATCCAACGTTCCAGGTAGTGAGTGTTCAGCCAGTTTGAAACATATCTTTCAAAATGTGACTGTGCACCATCGTGTAGAAACCAAACCCCGTCTGTTGCAAACAAATCTTAATAAAAAAAGTTTTTACAGTTACCATCAACTTTTTTGTAAACAAAATTCATATTATTACATGTATTATTTAAGTACGACATTATGTTTATTTAAAAAAAGCGAAACAGGTGCTAGTATTTTCCCCACCTTTTTGCGTTTTTTTTAAAGAATCATGAAGCCGTGCATGAGCAGGACTCCATAATTCCCATCCCACCCCTTACTCGGGATCAGCGCACTTAGCGCTATTCATCGCGAAAAGACATGCAACCCAACATACACACCACACACACCGTTCATGGACACGCCGGGTTTAACTTATTCAGAAAAATTTCCGACGGGCAGAGGATTCGAACCTACTGCCGTTGGGAGTTTAGTTCTAGAGGTTGGGACACTCTAACAAGTAGACCACTAGCTGGCCCTTTTTTGCGTTTTTAATATCCTGGCGCAGGTAAATGACTGAACAATATTTTTTTAACAGAAACTAAAAAAACAACTTCGGAAGGGACTTGAACTTGCGATAGCCTTTGGAATAGAAGCCGTACCAGCACTACCCATTACCCAACACTATGACCGCTCACAGCAAACGCTAAGATATCGAACGGAGACATACCGACCGGCGCAAACCGCGTAGGTAAGCAATTAGAAATTGAGCTTCGGATTTTGAACCAATAATCGCTATAAACGTATTATTTTATAGAGTTATCAAAAATGAGCAAAGAATGAAAAAATTATTGTTTTACTAGAACTAATTGGTAGGTGCAGTTAAAATCACGTAACTGCCGGAAAACGCAATGTTGATATTAAAAACATCGTTTATTTCTTAAGTTTTAATATTGTTGAGAATTGTTGTTAAACCTAATAAACTACTTTTGAAGTTTATAACGATTGACGTTTTGCGTCGAATAAATAATTAATCAATTTCAAATTCTTCAAAAAGTTTTGAAAAACGTCGAAAGAATTTGGGAAATTAGTAGAAAACAAATTTGTAGTTAAAATATTTTCATATCACTTTAATTTGTTAATCAGGATTATTAAATAACAGGACCATTTGTATTAATTTTATATTTTGTTTTTGAATAATAGGCCATTAAATGTCAAAATTTTCAAAAAAGTTGTAGCTACCTTTATTTTGAAGATTCAGCATTCGGAGAAAAACCATTTGATCTGCTTTTAGATGCACTATAACTTCTTTTTTCAAATATTTTAAAATAGTGTTTACAAAAGAATGTATACCAAAAAATATATCTAATTTCCGGTTCCGCTGCGATTAAAAACTTTCTACAGAACTATCCGCAACTAAAAGATACCAAATTTGATAAAAATTGGTTGAGGAGTTCCGGAGATGTATGGGAACGAAAGAACCCACGCACGCAACAGAACAGCTCACCCACCCAGAGGCGCGCCTAGCAAGGCGTGCGGTGTGTTCACAGCACGCAGGCTGCATCGCAAAGAGAGTGCTAAATCTTAAAAAAAAGAAATAAACAAAAAAAAAACGAAATCGGCCGGACCCCTACCAAAACCCAGTCATTTGGTTTTTAATAAAATGCAAACTCGTTCTGACCGTTACGGTGCAACCGCAAACCTAACTGAATATTATAATAAATTTTAATTTTTCTTATTCTTATTGGGTGCAAGTGAAGTCATAATAAATAAATCAGAAAAATAGCCAATTCGGTACGTAAAATTGTGTATTTTTTTCCAAATTTTTTGAAAATTTCTGGGGAATAAACCCCGGGCCCCCTCCTACTTACGATGGGAACGCCAAAACAAAAGATTTTACAGGGGGGCCCAACCTAGGCGCAGGCCTGCAACCCACCCACAGACAGGCATTTTTATAAAACTACTTGTTTGGTTTCCTTGGACCCTAAAAATCTTAAATCCGAAAATTTTTTCTGCATCTTGCGTGGCCTTTATACTGCCTTTTATGATTAATACCAAAATGCATACCCGAAAAGCAGTAACAAAACATGGCGAGCGTTAAATTTTTAACTTTTAGCAAGCCTCTAAGAGAAAACTTTTATTTCCATTTCTTTCTGATTTTATGTTTTTTTCAAAAAAACAGATATGATACTTTAGGCATACAAATTATTCAAAATTGCCATACCTCGTTTCATTATTTTAGAAACAAAAAAAGGAATTCATTTCTAACTTCAACCATTTTTACTTTTCGTATTTTTTATGACTTTATTCGAGTTTATTTTTAATTAAAATATTAAAAATTATATCAAATATACAACCAATATTTAACGAGTATCAAAATCTCAACCGTGAATTTTATTTCCATTCCTAACGCTCTTATAGGTATCCCCGCCAGAGCTTACACAATCTCTTATTAATTTTTTTACTATAGAAGAATTTCAATTTATGACAGCGTTTATTCCGGGTTTGAGTTATGTAAGACCGAAAACAGTTTATTTGCGAACCCAAATCATGATGTATATTTTTTTAACTTTCGGCAACTCATATTACGGTACCAAAATAACAAAAACAATTGACAAGGAGATCACAGTCGCTATAATACGATTTAATTATATTTTAGTTCTATAATTATAGTTTATTATCTCATTAATAATGTGCTACTAATGGAAAGAAATTTTTTGTAACTATAATAATTGATAAATTTTTTTTTTCAGAAATGTACTAAATTAATAAGCTTAAAAATTGTGCCAATTTGGAAGGCTTGGAAAAGACATTTGAACAATTATTTCTATCACTGTACACGTTTATGTGAAAAAGAATGGCACAATTTTCTTTCCGTACAAGCTATATAATTTTGAGGAATAAAAATCATGCAGATACATAATTTGAAATTTCGACTGTACAACCTCATTATCCGCCATAAAATTACTTACGGTCTCATATTGAGTGTAATTGCTGTTGAAGTTGTGCAATAAAATTTTTCTTCGTTTATTGTTGCCGATTTAATCGTGCATGTTGAAAACAGCTAAGGGCATCAGCACGTTTTGAGAACACGCCGGTTTACGTAAATAGCATCTAATAGCGCATACTTTAACGGGAGGAAGAGAAACAACGGTGGAGGAAAACATACAAACGTGAAGTACACACGGTGTGGTGCATTGTAAGTTTTTTTTAAACAAAGATAGTGTAATTCCTGCTACTGTTGTCGTTATCTACGGATAATATCGAAGTGTAGCAGGAATGAGGCAAAAATTGTGCCGATACTATCTCGATTCAGAAGCTTCACATTACCGATGCTATCTATTACCTGATAATTGCAATTAAACATTTAATTTATGCTGTGAAACTTTATAATTGCAACCATTTACTACCGTGTAAGGAGAAATGGGAAAGACTGAAATTCTTGAACAAATTCTGTAAATAATACTCGTATATGTTAACTGGGAGAAAAAATGAAATATTGTCCGTCAGTAACAAAATAAAAATCCAAATTCAGCAAAAGGAAAAGTTTACTTGTGAGATATGTACATTAAATTTTTGTATAATTTAACGATGTGCAGTGCTACGTTGCGTCGGTAAATCAACTGCATTTTATTTTTTTTTTTTGTATCATAAAAGAAAGAGCCAATCTTAATTACTACGCCATTTCACTTTTAGCGTTTCCGTTTAATTTAAACTTTCATGATACATAAAGTTCATTAGTAGTATACCAGAATTTAATAACAAACTCAAGTTGTATGAACAACAATTTCAGAAAGTATGTAAGTGTGAAAACCATCGGCCTTTGTTAATGATTGTCTTTTGTAAATATTAGCTAATAAAAATCGAAAATATTGGTTTTGAGCAATAATAGTATAACCTAGAATAGGCAGACATGTCGAGTTTCTGTGAAGTAAAATGCAAACTAGCAGAAAATTATGCACTTAAAAAGCCAAATATATGCACTCAAACAGAACAATAAACAGTCAGAATGTGTTGGTATTTGGAGAACCATTGATTAATGCTACAGGGCGTTACTAACGCATACTACATATACTTTGGCAACTCTTCTATGCTTATTCTACAGTCAATTGACTTAAAATTACATAAAATTTCGGTTATTTTGCTTCTGACGCGAAACTTCAGCTTTGTTTTGTTGAAAACTGTTTAATTAGTCACGAGAGTTTTTTAAAAACCGCACCTGGTGCATTTTGAAATATTTTTCTTGCGTCTTCTATTCTTTCCCGATTTTTCCGAGTTTTCAGGGCTTTGATTGTCGGTATAATTACTGTAAATTCACTAGTGGTTCATGGAAGTTTACCTGCTAATCAGAGTGAGCTTTTCGAAAAACTCAAAAATCGTATATTGAGCATATCTGAGAATCCCACGGGGTACAATTCTAGAAAAAATTTGTATCGAAAGCAATTGACAATAAAAAAATTAAATAAACATACAGTCAAATATGAATTTATTATAAAATATGCACCGACTGTTAAAAAATGCACTTATATGTAAAATAAAATTTAAATGCCTGTTAATCCGGCCTTTATAACCCTTGCGTCCGAACGCCTATGGTTAGACTGAGCTTCGTATAAATAATATTGTTAGGCATGGTAGTAACAAAAATGAAATAATGTCGGAAACCAAATTATTTCGCGAACAATTCTGATTTCAATAATTTTTTATCGATTCAAGTAAGCATTTTAATCAATTTTGCTACACAAAAAAATGTTTGATTTAATTTTTCCGTTGTTGCGAATATTTAGTTTGTTGCAGTCACGTCTTTGACTCCGTTAGCGGCGTAGTAAAGCTAAAAGAGAAGACTACTCTAAAGAATCTTGTGCAAGAAGTACGTTGGAATGCCATTTCCTGCTATTTTGCTTAAAAATTTTTACACATAGAAGTATGCCTTAATCGCGTCTGAAGTAGAAAATACTAAGTAGACAACGTGTAATTAAATCTAGCAAATACGTACATCTAGCGTGCAATTATCAAGAGAGATTTACACCTTATCTTAAGTAATTAATATGTAGCTACCGTATAAATAACATTTGATAAAAAAATTACTGTAGCTAAACCGTTGAGATTTCTCTCCACATAAGTACAAATTAATAATGTTATAACATTCCCGGTGATTATTAATTTAATATAGGTATGTATTCGATACTTATCTGGTACTGAAATTACACTGTTTACTTTATTTGGTGATCGTTATCGGTTACTTACATTTTCGGAATGACTACATCGTAACATTCAGGTCTGCGTTTCCTAACGAGAGAATTTGATTTATTAGCATTTATACGTCGATCGTATACATTTTTCATACGACGCGTCGTATGAAAATTGCACAACATATGTTTATCCATTTTGAAATTATCAAACTTTTATTAGTAAACTACGATTTCTATTGCTGTTAGCAAAATAGTTAGCTCTTTATTACCTTCTTTATGTACATTCTTTTCCATCTTTAATTTATTGCTTCTTCTTATTTTGCATCATCTTATGATACTTGCTTCAGTGGGAGCAAAATACTTTACCGCACAAGCAGAGAAGAAATTTGTTTTTGAAATGTCCCAGTTGTCTCGTGATGTAATTTATTTAATTCCAAGTTGTTAAGCATTGAAGTGCTTCCGTGCATGGCTAACTGTGATCTAACAAAAAAGTTGGATGTAATGAGTGCAACAGCAACAGATGCATGTTAGATTACGTTAATTAATGGCATACCTGCCACACACACGTTGTTCGCCATTTTGTCACACAATGACTTTTAGTAGATGCGCACGGATGCTAATTGTGAGAAAATATGTTATGGCTAAGTGAATACCTACTAAAATGACAAAAAAGCGGGTGCACAGGACACGTACAATTGTAACGGTGTAATTTTTGTGGAAGTTCAGGGTCGGGCACCGCTTTATACATGTTTTAAATTTATTTAATTCACTTATCTGAGTGATTAAACTTTACTATCGCTCTGAATGGAAACGGAACTAAAGAACAACCCCTTGTATGTTGGTGCATATTCAACAGTCGCAAATATCCTTATACAGAATGAACATGTTTATGAAGTGTTTCGTAAGATCGCCTCATTGAATATTATAATAATACAAACGCAACAACACAATAATTGAATAGAATATAGAAAATGTTAAAAATAACAAGCCATTCTTGCTATGTGGGTGCAGCATTGCCGCAATCCGCAAAGTAGTCGCATACATACCGTCTGATACAGCTGTCAATCCTGAACTACTTTTAATTTTAAATAGTGAAATAGTGAATTCAGTCGAATCACGTTCAGTGGAGCAGCTACGGAATACTACACGGAATACGTGTAAGTTTCTGACGGTTGCTGCTTGTTTTTGTTATCGATAGCGAAGTTGACAGAAAAAGTGGAAGTAAATACCACTTGGTTTTATTGAATGCGCATTGCCAACTAACAACCATACTGAATTTAATCAATTATCTTATTTATCAATAAACATTCCGGAAGAAATCAGTGTCTTCTTGGAAAACCTTGTAATGCAACTATTTTTACATCAATTACATAGGATTAGCTTTTCTATGGCAGGAATTCAACTTCTAAGTCGTTTGAAGATTACAAGATATTTAGCCTGCGGAATGAATGATACAGAAACAAACACCTTTTTAAATCATGAAAAAATTTCTTGCGTTGTTTTGTTATTAACTAAATGTTTTTTATTTTAAATTTCTGTATCAAACTTCTTAACAACCTCGAAAAGCTTAAATTATGTGACAAAGTTAAACAAAGAATATTTGCAGATTCCATCTAAATGATGATTACGATTCTCTGACCTCTTAGAGATTTGAACTGAAACAAATTCTTTTAAGAAGACACAATTTAATGGAACGGATTCAAAAAAGCATCCAAACTCTAATCATCTAAAACTGCTGAGAAAAAAATTAGATGTAAGTTAGATTCTAAATTTGAGTCTAAATTAACTAATCGTCCTACATCAACATTTTTTTGATCGATGCTTTAGTATTGTTATCTTGTACATCCTAGAAGGCCTGGACTGGCATTGACAGATTATAAGTCAAAGTTAATTGTCATTATGGCACTCTAGAACATCGAGTTCGCACTGCAATTCAAAACTTGACTAATGTAACATCATTAAAAAATAACCGCATTGTATACACAACTAGCACCAAAGTAGCGGTAACTAAGACGGGAATCTTGAATAAGTAATTATTACGTAACCGCCATTAAATCTACGACTTTGACGTATAAATAACTTCATTTTCGACTAGTAGTGGTTAATTTATAGTTATATGACTTCTACGTAGCTTATCCAGTACTGGGAACGTCGTAGTTGCCAGTGGGACGACCTTAAAGTTTTTAAAACTTAACCGTGGCAGATTATCATAGCAGCGGCTAGCTCACGTTACTGAAATACGACTACAAAGTTGCAACTACTTTGAAGTAGTTTTGATAGTTTCCGCGACGTTCTGGAAACCTTCACTAACTCTTTTAGGTCGTGGAACTTGTAAGTAATATTTATTGCTGTCTATAACGTTCCTGCTACTAGCAGAACGAAACTTTACTGTGTACGGCTGCTACATAGTGCTTGTCACGTTTTAAATTCAGCATGAAGTGAATTTCACCATCTAGTCCCAGTTACTAATAACTTTTCAGGCTGATATATTAGATACCATGCAGCCGTGCATCACTTTGTACTATAGTGTTTCTTGAGTAGACACAATTTAAAAAACGAAAGATATCCACAATTCCCTTAATATAACAAATCAAAATTCAGTATTTTAACATCTCTGTATCAATAAACCACTTACTGTGACTTCAATATCTCAGCCAAACTGAATTAAAAATAAACACGTGCGTGCACACCGGTAACATATGCAATTTGAGGTTAAAGTTCCAGATGGAACCATTAAGTGGCAAGAAACTTTTGAACAGCCAAGATGGTAGTGCCTACTTTGCCGCAACTTTAAAGTGAGCTAGAGTCAAATTTGGTACTTTGTAGTAAAAATAACTTTGAAGTGACATATTTGCCGTTCGCGTCACTATGTTCAAGATAGCAATTACTTCTAAGTCGCATTTTTTTGGGAAAACGAATGCAAAGCTATTTTTTTTAAATGCGGCATTTTTATGGATAAAACTTACGACGCCAGTGTTACAAAAAATTAATCTTCACCTGACGATAACAAGAAAACTAATTTATCATTATTAATGCATAAAAATTAGTTTCAAGTCCCAAAGTATAATAAAAAGTTGTCAGCATCTAGCCCGGTGAGATACTCTCGGATGATGGATATTCCAAATAAATATTTTAGTTACAAAATATGCAAATATTGATAGCGCGTGGTCTGGTTTAGATGTATCATCATTAAGTTTGACAATAAAATTGCATTTATTTTAATTTTATCACACAAGCCATCGAGAGATAGTGCAAGTTTTGCTTTCAAATGCTACTCTTATGAGAGGTATATTAAATATTTTATATAGTTTCTAAGCTAGGGAAATAGACAAAAATCATAGAGGAATGAAACTTAAGTATGACAAAACAATTTGCTAGACAAAGCAAGCAGCACTACAACACTAAATAAAAAGAGTGCTATTGTGTTTTTAGCTATTAGGTGTAGTTACATTGGTAGCAGCAACGGCAGCAGTAAATTCACAGAGTGGTCACGTTGCAGAAATTTGCAAAATATGGTTCAGTGTTAATCTGTTATTATATAAAATGGATATAGAAAAAAATGATGAACTGCTGTTAGTTTTCAATCCGTACATAATATCTGGAAAAATATGACTTTCCATGCGTTTTGTACATAGTTTAACTTTTCTGGAAAACCTTGTATAAGCACACGCATTTAAGCGAGAAAGTCAGTTTATTCTTTAGGATCAAGTCGAACGGTTTATAGAATAAAACAATGCAGTCCTACAACTCCTCAAAGAAGCAACTTGCTTTCGGATCAAACTACAAACGATCTGATGCCAAACAATGCCACGTATCTTTTTAAAAGAGCGAAAGACTCAACAGCGCAAACCCACGCAAGAGCGAAGAAGTGGCTACACCAGGTTTCGACGAAGCACCACGAGAAATAACTTTGCGAAATTAAATAAATTCAAAAAAATTAATTTTATTTAATAACGGATTACAATACAACTTGCTTGGAACAAGATTAGTACAATAATGCCCCTCTCTAGGGATACAAAAGCTTATATAATAAAGGTACGCACGTACACACATTTAGGGCCGGATGTTAGTGAAGCTAAAATCGGCTGGATCTATGACCATATTTGGTAAAATCCTTTCTTCCCTTAGACAGGAAATCCTTATGGTTTTATACATTATACTAAAACAACGTTTGAATTTTGTATATGATAGTTTATATGATAATTCGTCCCTTAACAAGTTTAAAATTGCAGATTTTATTAATTTACGTAAAATCGAGATTTTAACTTAAGTTTTTTAATTTCAATTCTTCAATTGGTGTAACTTCAATAATTTGATTCTTGAAAATTTTACTCTGCAATTTTTTATACAACATTTTTCGTTTTAATATTAATACAATAATTATAATAACAAACATTAGAGTTACAATAAATGAAATAGTAGAAGTCCCAAATATTATATGAGAATGCAGGTTTGTTTCTAATTTTTCTGGTAATTTATCGAATTGATTTTTAATTTTCTCAATATCTGTTAAATCAATATGAGTTAGGTTTAGATGAGTTATTTTGTTTTCTTTAAAGTGGGAGATATTAAGTTTTGCAATATGTGGTACTTCTATTTTATAATTACTTAATGTATTACCTTGATTAATAAGCATATCCGCACCATTCACTAGCACTTCACATTTATTTGGCACTTGTATGCTAAACGTTCCTAATAAGGTTTTTCTATAATTATTATTTAAACACTTTATTTCTAAAACTAATTCTATCTTAGTTGCTAACAACCAAAGTGTTTTAGTCACTTGGTTTATCTTATATGTATCTAAGTCGATACGATTGATGGTACAACTTTTATGTTGTAAAAAAGCTAATAATTGTGTTTCGCAAATTAAATCATTAGATAGTTTTAAAGAAAATTGATCTCTGCAAAAGTATTCTTCAAGATGTATCTGAATACAATTCTGTTTAGTTGGTATACTTATTTGTTTTGAAAATAAAATATCAGAATGGGTTGGTACTATTAAGCGAAATAAGTTCGTTTCTTTTTCTAACACAGGTAACGGTATTAATTTATAATAGTCAAATTGTTCTTCTTTAATCAAAGGTATTTCAATAATGAAAACTAAGGTGTTGAGTTTTCTATATGCTTTTATATTTATTATTTGCTCGTAATAAGCAATATTATTAATTTCATTAGGAAAAGGCAGTCTATATTGATTGTTGAGATTGTTTTCAATATTATCTATTTCTGACATTAAATCAACAATTTCGATAATTGATGGGTGAAAAGTATTTATCTTGGAAAAGGTTAAAGCATTTTCTAGAGTATTTAGAGTGGTAAGTAATAATTGTAATAAGGATATAATTTGAGTTTGTAAACCGTACATATTTATTACATCGTGAGTTCGTGCTACTTCATTAGTTAACATATACTTCATTTCTTCTATCTGTACTTGAATAATTTCTTGATTTGATTTTAGAATTGAAGTAGTGTTTTCAAAATTTTTAATAGCTTGTTTGGTTAGGGATATCTGTTCTCGAATGGTTACTTTAATTGCTTTATCAGTATCTTGCAAATCCATGATAGCTTTATCATATTTTTCACCATCCTTGGCATCTAAATTGCCCGTGATAAATTTAAATACGGAACCAAGTCCATCTGCTAAACTTCTCTTATATTTGTGTTGAGGAAATAAATGATTTAGTTTTTTAGCATTTTCTTTAATTAAAATTTCCATAGTAGAATGTAAATTATCAAATCTTTGTTTATAGAAAATGAATTGTTTATTTGTTTCTGGTTCTGATTCAAAAGTTATTAATATGTTTTTAACATTATTTTGCAAATTATTAAATTCTTGTATTAATGGATCGCATTCTAAATTCTTTATTAAAGTCCAGGAGGATTCTTGGATTTTTGCACGACCTAATTTTAGCGGATAAAGTCCAGGGTTATCACTTAAATCAATTATTTTTACATCTAAAGGATCTTGTGCTTCTGATTGGTACATCAATCTGAAGATTGAGAAGATTCTGTAACAATTTTTAATTCATTAATGTGTGTTTTTCTTTTAATTTTATTGTTTGTTTTACTAACTAAAGTGCAAACGCTTTTATCATTTAAACTTTCAACTAGATAGGGACCTTCAAATTTTGGTTTTGATTTATTTCTAAAATCTGTTTTGATATAAACTTCTTGTCCTATTTTAATTCTTGATTCTTTGCGTTTTTCGTTATTTTTACTTATAACTTTTTGTTTCCCTTCTAAATTATTTTCTTGCAATATTTCATAAAATGATTGCATCTTTTCTTTATGAGAATTAACATAATTTTCATAATATTTATCATAGTTTAATTCATTCGGATTTTCTGCTGATGTGTGTCCAAATAATACTTCACGTGGGGTGTATTTTAAACTTGAGTGTATTGAATTATTATATCCTATAATGGCATAATAAATTTTAATTTTTGTGTCTTCTTTAGGGTGAGTTGAATTTAATATACGATAATGTTCTAATAGAGTTGAATGGAAACGTTCAATGATACTATTTGATTCATGATGTTTAGGGGTAGTAATATGAGGAGATATTTTGTGTAATTGTAGTAAATTATTAATGATGGTAGTATTGA
Source organism: Ctenicera cuprea (assembly GCA_958336395.1). Lineage (NCBI taxonomy): Eukaryota > Metazoa > Arthropoda > Insecta > Coleoptera > Elateridae > Ctenicera > Ctenicera cuprea. The sequence goes on along the minus strand of OY284487.1, from coordinate 22,166,539 downwards.
ATTCATTATCAGCTACAATTTCTTGTGGTATTCCATACGCACAAAAGTATTTTATTAATTTTTTAGCTATATCTGTAGAGTTCTTGGTTTTTAATTGATAAGCTTGAGCGTATCTTGAAAATTTATCAATGATGGTAAGGAAGATTTTATGATTGATATGGAATAAGTCCATGTGAATTATTTGAAAAGGTTTGTTAGGTGTTTCAGTCAAATTGAAAGGTACTTTATTGGGTTTCCTATTATATTTTTGCGTGTTACAAATTAGGCAATTATCAACATAAGACTTTACCAAATTTTTCATATCATTCCAATAATACTTTCTTTTTAGTTGTGTTAATGTTTCGTCAATACCTCTATGGTTGTTTTTTCCATTGTGATATTTATCAATTTCCCTAATTTGATCTTCTTTGTTTATTAAATGAATTAGTTGATGATTGCATCTAAAGAATGTGGGTGTATTTTCGTTTGTAATGGTTGTAATGTATTTACAGAATTCTTGATAAAATATTTCTTCTGGAAAATAACAAAAGTATTTCTTTTTCGGTTCGCAAAAGTAGTTTAGTAAATTTTTAAATTGGTCTAAATAGTTTAAGTTATTGATAGGTACAATTATTTGTTTGTGACTTTCTAGGGTTTGTCTTTTAATTTCTTTAGAATTTGATTTATCAAAGAGTATCTGTAGTTTATGTACTTGCAGGGGTTGTTCACTTATAGGCACAGTTACATTCGATTCTTCTTGTGAATGAACTGTATCATTAGTATTGGGTATTGGTGGTTCGGGTAATACTATTTGGTCAAATACTTCCGATAAGTTTGATGTTGTGTCGTTTTTTTCTTGCGTAATAATTTCGTCTAAACCTTGTAAGAGTTCTTCTAAGTTTTCTTCGTTGTTGTTAATCATTGAGACGTTGTCTTCTACTTCATTGTTATGTAATTGAATCCTGGATAATGCGTCAGCTACTTTATTAGTGTTTCCGGATTTATATTGAAGGGTATAGTCAAATTCCTCCAATTTTAATTTCCACCTTATAAGTTTACTGTTGGGTTCTTTGAGAGAATTTAGCCATATTAAGGGTCTATGATCCGTTTCTAAAGTAAATTTGCGTCCATATAAATAAGGTCGAAAATACTTAGTAGCCCACACTAAAGCTAGGAGTTCACGCTCTATAGTGGAGTATTTTGTTTCTGTTTCATTCAAAGTACGACTAGCATAAGCGATTGGATGTCCTTGTTGTGACAAAACTGCTCCAATTGATACACCAGAAGCATCAGTAGTTAAAACAAATTCTTTACTAAAGTCGGGGTATTTAAGTACTGGGTCATTACATAAAATTGTTTTTGCATTATTAAATGACTTTTTGAAATTTTCGTCATGTACAATTTTGGCACCTTTTTTTAGGCATTTGGTCATTGGTTTTGTGAGTTCTGCAAAATTCTTAATAAAACGTCTATAGTAGCCTAATAGTCCTAAGAATGCTTTTATTTCTTTAGTGGTTTTAGGTATAGGATAATTTTGAATTGCTGTTATCTTTTTAGGATTAGTCTTAATTCCTTCAGGTGTTATTACATATCCGAGAAAATCTATTTCTTTACGTAAAAATTCCGATTTATCAAGCTGTATTTTTAAACCAAATTTTCTAATTTTGTCAAAAATATTTTTGAGTCTTGAGATATGTTCTTGTAGGGAAGTAGAATAAATGATAACATCATCTAAGTACACAAGACATTGTGTGTCCGTTAAACCTTTTAATACATTATTCATAAGTCTTTGAAACGATGCAGGAGCATTTTTTAATCCAAAAGGCATTCGATTAAAATGGTAGTGTCCATCTTCTGTAGAAAAAGCCGTTTTTTCTCTGTCTTTTTCTTCTAATTCAATTTGATGAAATCCGCTGGCTAAATCTAAAGTTGAAAAATAATTGCATTTTCCTAATTTATCTAGAATGTCTGTAATTTGTGGTAATGGAAATTTGTCTTCAATTGTTTTCTCGTTTAATTTTCTGTAATCGATAACAATACGAAATTTCTTTTTGCCGGAAGCGTCTTCTTTCTTAGGGACGATCCAGATGGGGGAATTGTAAGGCGATTCGCTATGTTCAATTATGTTTTCTTCTAGCATTTTATTCATTTGATTTCTTACTTCTTCTCGATAAGCAAAAGGGTATCTATAATTTTTAGTGTAAACTGGTTCTTTATTAATTGTGCGAATGTGATGTTTTGTTAAATTGGTAGATGTTAATGGAATATCAGGGTGATAAAAAATATCTTTATAATCTTGACAAAGTCCTATTAAAAGTATTTTTTCTTCGTCATTCAGATGACTGGTTCTAAGTTGTTTTAGATTTTGTTGTAATAGTTTCTTTTCGCATTGGATATTATTAAGGGAAATATTGGTTTCGTTTTCCGTATTTTTAATAATTGGTTCTAAAGGAATGGGTTTGTCTATGATAAGTGATTGTTCTTTATTACTGGTGTTAACAATAGTTGTGATAAAATGATTATTTTGAATTTTTACAAAGGCTTCAGGAATTTGTAAATTTTCATTAAATTTTATTTTACTACAAATACCTTCTTTAAAATTTTTGTTTGTCGGTAATTTTATTATTTGTTCCGTTCTAGCAGGAATTCTAAGTTTTTGTTTACAGCTTTCTTTAGAGGGTAAAAATATAGGTATTGAAGCATTCGGGGTTTTAATAATTTCTTTTTTAAAGTCAATTTTCGCATCTACTTGTCTAAGTAAATCTGTACCAATTAAACCATCATATTTTACGTTAAAATTAAAAAGATAAACTTTATGATTTTCGTCTGAACCAAATAAAGTGGGAATAGGGATTTCAGCTACTTCGTTATGTTCCGAAGTTGCGTGTACTGTTGTTATTTGAAATTTTTCATTATAAATTTCGTTAGGAAAATATTTGTAAACAAATTCGGGTTTTAAAAGGGTTTTTGTAGAACCGGTGTCTATCATTAAACGTGAGTTAGTTTTTGGAATATATATGTAAGGTAATTTTGATGTAGTTTCTAGATTTAATTCAATGTTTTCTCCGAGGCTTCTAATTGAAAATCCTCTTCCTCTTCAAAGTTTATTTCTTGATCACAATATTCTTCTTGATTTTCGCTTTCTAGTTCATATTCCTCGTTGTTTTCGTGGACGTGAAAAACTTGTTGGGGTTGTCGCATATATTGACTTGACATAGGTGTCTGTTGGTAATTAGGTCTTTTGTTGAAGCCTAATTGTTGGGTTGTTGGTCTTTTTTGTACATTGGAAATATCCATTGGGGTAGGTTTACTTTTTGGAATAGCTCCAGTTGGTTTAAAAACGTTAGTATTCTGTGTTGGATACTGGGGAGTGAAATTATTAAAATTACTTGGATAGGGATTCGTAAATTGTCGATTTACAAATGGGGGTTGTTGTGTCATTGGATTTTTCCACTGAGTTTGGGGAAGTGGTGTAAATTTATGAGAGTTTCTAAAATTTTGTGGATACGACAAGTTTTCTGATTGGCGGTTAATGGTTTTTGCAGCTAAATTTTGATTTGGGTATTTCCTATTTGAATTTTGTAAGAGTTTAATATTCTCTTCTTCGATAATTATGCTTAATGCAATTTCGATTGTAGTAGGACCTCGTGATCTGACAAAAGATCCAAGTGGTTCTCTTAAGCCACTTAAAAATGTTTTTAAGGCTAATTTATCATAAAGTCTTGATTTAATAAGTCTAACATTAACATCAAGTTCATTTGTTGAAAGATGTGAATAAAGCGATGCTTTTAGAGATTGAATTTTATTATAAAAACTATTCGATGTGTCACTTGGCAATTGTTGTAAATATAATAATTCTTGTAAAAGATTTTCCTCGTTTCTACGATCACCAAAATTATTTCGCAAAATAATTTTTAAGTCATCCCAAGTATGAATTAATCTACCTGCTGTTACAAGTGCGGCATTTTGTGTTAATTTTGCTCTGATGGAAGAAAGTAAATAATGATTTATAAATGCGTCGGGATTTAAAAGTCCTTCGTCATTTCTAACAAGAAACTGTGTTAAAATTAATTCTGAAGCTCTAATAAACTCAGATAGTTTTCCAGGTGTTCCGTCGAATTCAGGAATTGACCTGAGGTATTCTGCATGAAAACCTCCTGGTAACGCCATTTTATAAAATTTTGCTTAAAATTACGCTAGGGTTACAATTATAAATTATCAGTTAAGGGTTCCTACACATTTAACACAAGTGCAACAGAAATTAAGCTATTTTAGTAATAGCACTGTTGGTCTCGCTTACTGTGTTAAATTTAAATTGTTAAAGGTTGCAATTAATAAATAAATAGCAATTTATGCTTTGTAATTGTCCTGACAATGTACAAATCACATAAAATGTACTAGATAGTTATTTGCTTAATACTAAATTTATTATTAAGTACAATTGTTTTTAAATCTTAATTTTAAATTCGTTACTTACAGTAAATATGATGTTTTCATTAAGAAGCGATTCTTGTCTTCTTGTAGTTTGACCGGAACCAGCGCTGCTTGACCGGGGCGATGCTTGTCCTCGATGCAAGTAGTTGAATTCCAAGGGTTGAGACAATCTTACTTGATTTTCGAAGTGGATTTCTCAGGTATGGTCCAGTAGGCGATTTTTGTCCTGTTGGTCCACACGTTGTTGCTAGTTTGGTCTACTTCTCGCAATTTCTTCGACGATTTTGTTCTCCAAAATTTTGATTTTTGTAGAGTTGCACTAGGTTCTTCTGGATTGTTTGTCAAGTATAAAAATACACGAATAAGACGATTTTGTTCTTTTTCGCAAACAATCCTACCGACTGCGCCAAATAACTTTGCGAAATTAAATAAATTCAAAAAAATTAATTTTATTTAATAACGGATTACAATACAACTTGCTTGGAACAAGATTAGTACAATAATGCCCCTCTCTAGGGATACAAAAGCTTATATAATAAAGGTACGCACGTACACACATTTAGGGCCGGATGTTAGTGAAGCTAAAATCGGCTGGATCAATGACCATATTTGGTAAAATCCTTTCTTCCCTTAGACAGGAAATCCTTATGGTTTTATACATTATACTAAAACAACGTATGAATTTTGTATATGATAGTTTATATGATAATTCGAGTTCCTTCCCAAACAATGCCGCTCATCGCATACTAGAAACTGTTAAGGGTATTAATTTTAGAAAATGTGCTTTTGCGACTTTAAGGTGTATTATTTTCCCTAGATTGTTTGTATGCTCGATACTATTTATTCAATTATCAATTATAACGATTAAAATGTCAAATACTAAGTATCGAGGCAAACCCTATAATTATTGAAAAATGACCAAAACCTTGTTTTAAGAAACATTTTATTAAATTAAATCCATACAAAATTAACAGAGATTTGATTCCTATATACGTGTACCTGTTGCATTACAAATACTACAAATGTATCTAGCTGCAGTAAACAAGTACAGGAAAATAGCTATCCGTTGCTTCATAATTTTAGATTTTTTGCCAATCGCAACAAACGGTTGTATTATTGTTGACACAAATGGCCTTAAACTAGATTGTCAATTATTCCTACGTATTATTAAGTTGTCTTAATAAGTGTAATATATCAATGCACCAACGAAGTGTAAACTGAGAAAATACTTGTTCATGTGGGAAAGCACTAGAGATGTTAATCGTAAGCGATTCTCACATCGATATGATAGATTTTTTGCTTACACTTACCGTATGATTTTATTGTCTATTTGCTTTAGAAACGCAAGACATGGGTATTCAGTGAAATTATAGCCTGTCAGCAATTTCCTTGCCTAATCTTGAATAATAATCTAATCTTAATGAATTAGCCAAACCGTTCAGAGACCATAAAAGGTAGACATTGCCTTGCTTTTTATCTAAATTACTATAAAATTGTTTATTTATGTAAAATTATTAGTTTATGAAATACATTTCAAACTTATAAATGTATCACTACGTTAGGTACATTTAATCGTTTTCTAGATTTCACTTCATACTGGCAAACTTCAATAAAGATTAAACCTACCACCGCAAGTTTGCTATTCACGACCACGCGTTTAACCTGATATGTCTTTCAACAGCAAATCAACATAGATAACAAATTAACAAGGAGGTTAAAAGTTAACAAATGTGGCGACCTAACCATAAAAGTTAAAGTTGTTGTACCTAATTTAGTTTTATTTCAAATTTATAAAAAAATGATATCGGTGTGGAAACAAATTAAAAATTTAACATTTTATCTCCTTCCTAGTAATAAAATCTTTAGATCTGAATACCTAGTTTAGTCAAATGTGAAATTTTAATAGCTGTGAACTTTTTAGTTGCCACGCATACTGGTGATTATTTGACTGATTTATTATAATCACCCGTTTTGCAAAACTGGTCTGTTATTTTGTTTACATAAGAGTGCGACACTAATTTTACCATGACATTTGGTGGTATCCTTGCGGGCTTTTCGGTAGGTCAGTGTTTTTCAGTTTTATATTAAAGGCAAGGATAGCCTAGAAATTTTTAAGATTCAGCATTGCTAATTATAATTATAAGGCAAGATGAATTAATTAAGCTATTAATCTAATTCAGGTTTTCTTTTTTAGCTCGCCGTCATGATAAACATACTGCAGTCGGTCAGTTGTAAAAGCAGTTTTGAAGTTAGCAAAAAACTTTTATACCTTAAAAGCGATCATAAACGTCAATCAAAAATTTATTTTAAACACATTATGCAAGAATATACATTTAGATAGCAAGCTAGCCCTTCTAATTTCGGTTTATAAATTTAATTAATCCATTACACAACAACAAAGAGATGTGAAAAATTTCTAAGAAGGAAGTAAAGTTAAATCTCCGTTAGTTACCGCAAAAGCGTTAATAAAAACCTAAAGCTCCGTTAACTAACCAGTTCAAAAAGTGTCGAGTAATTACTCTACATATTCTTAATTAAATGCATGTCCTTGCAAGAATTTTTTATAAAATCGCGCCACTAATGTGCAAAAATTGCGTATTGCGAGCCTCGACATGGGCAAGGTAAACGTAAAGGCCACAGTTAAGGTCATATTGTGGTCAAAAGGTGTTAAGGCGCAATCACTGCCGAATAGCGGCCTGAAGTTATTCATTATTACACCAGTGCAGCTGTATTATAGCAAATGAAGCCTGAAGTTCCGCGTATCAAGGTCGGAGGTCGTAATAATGCAACAATGAAATGTTCTCCCGTAATATTACCGTTCGTAATTTAGAACTTTGTGGGTGCGTAACACCCGGCAAAAGGTGAAGACCTCATAAGGAAAATTATTCGCACCACTGAATGCAGGAGTAAAATACAAATTTGAGCTAGAAACGACAATGTTTTAATTGTTCTTTGTGTAGGAGCATGATTTATAGGAACAAGCAACACCCACTATGAAAGGAGCGGCCTCCTAGTTCTTTCGATTTAAATAACGTTTTCATGTAGATGGAACGAATCTCTGATTGAAGTTATTTGTAATTAGCTTGGACTACATTGCAACAATTCGTTAAACATGCGTTGTTCACGCTGTTAACAACTATGCACCATTTACGACGATAAATTAAACTAACACTTTCATTAAATTTAAATTTTCTATTAATAATTACCCAGAAAGAAAACAATGTAGAAATTTTCTAGGTTTATAGTATACTAAAATTTGCAACATCGGGTTTTATTACTATTATTTGAAATAGTGCAATAAAAATTCTATTTTAGAGTTTAGTGGCTTGGTTACTATAAGATATTATCGACACTTGAATATTTTAAGATCGTATGAAATTTAATTAACCTCATATAATTTTTATGTTCTACCTGCAGTTTCATTTAGAAATCAAATGCTATTTTTAATGTAAATATTCACCATGAGAAAAAAGTCTTATGCTTCCACTTTCTTTGATATATGAACAACTTACACGGTTTCTTTTATTAATTGCAAATAAAGATTAATTATTAGGACAGCAGTCAATCAAAAGCTCTTTAATTTTTTGTCTGTATAGAAATTTAGCGGCGGTTGTTGTAAAAGTAGTATTTAATAATAAAATATTGACTTGTCATTCTGTACAAATTATATTTCGGCGTTCTGTTACCACATGCTAACTAATTTTAATTTTAAAGGAATTCCACAACTTGCATGTTTATTAGTTAGTTTTAAATATCAATATGTTAAACATGTTTTTATCAATAAAACAAAATTTCAAAATCAGAACGACTGCTCAAAATTTGTTAAAAATTAAATTTTTTTGTTTGAAATGATATTTGACATTTCGCATTAATTTATTTGCAAATGTCACTTTCAAAATACCTTTTTCGGACACTCAATAGAAATGGACTACATTTCCTTATTACAAATCGTAAAGAAAAGTATCTCTTTTCTTTATAGCAACCATTTCTTTATAGCAACAAAATAAACAATTATTAATTATTTATTGGAATAAATATTACTTATTTTTGTTTAGTTGCTGCAGTGATGGAAACGGCAATTTGATTCTCGCGCTTGTCATGTATTTTTTAAATAATTTTTTATAAAATGTAATCCTTATGTAATCCATTTCCATTGATTGTCCGAAAAAATTTTATGTATTATTCTTAAAGAAAAGTAAGTTTTTCTTTACTTATAATACAAATAACTATTGTTTTAAAATTAAAGGAACGAGATAGGTCCGATTTTTTCAATACTATGGCAACCAGCCAGTTTTCCTATAAACAAAGGTTCAGTTTTATTTGTGTAAATAAAATGAGTTGGGTAATAAATCCATTAAGCATCTAGTGAAATAATGAACTTTATTACCTAACGCAAACAAATGACATTATAAGCCATTACTCAAGCAGTCGTAAAATTTATTATAAGAATCATAATTTAACTACTATTTATTGTGTTTCCATAAATGTTAATGAAACAAATCCAGAAAATCAACGATTTTGAGTAATCATTTAATTTTTTTAATGCAAGGACTTGAACAACTAAATATTCCCACATTTACAGATTTAACAAAAATAAAGCAAACTGTCACCATCATCTTTTATTTTAAAAATTATTATTTTCAAAGCACTACACACTAAATTTTCTTTGCTTCTTAGGCCTTTCGAGGCAGCTTTTGAAAAAGTGGAATAAAAACACGAAAACAGTTTTGACAGGCCCCAACACATCATAGGCGGAGTTAATTTTTTTGAAATCCCGTGTTAGAAATATAGACATGAGACTTATCTGTTCCGATAGTTTTCTGACGTGGGATACATATGTCCCATTAGTCTTTGTATAAGAGAAACATCAAGCATCCTTTATATGCGATTATGCGTTTGTTATAAAACTGTGACTAGACTGTTCATTTTAGTCTGAAATGTGCAAATGACAATGGTGATGATGGTTGTTCAAGACTGACGGGACAATATAAGCCCAGCATAAAAGACTGAAGGAACATGTATAACCCATTATAATTATTGTTCATATGTTTCTGTAAAATGTTGATATATAACACAATTAACCGCTTAATATTTCCTTATTAAGCAATGATACAGTATACTGCAACATCTATAAAGGTACATTACTAATTACTTGGTACCAACTGACAAGTTGGAAAACACCATAACAAACCGTGTGCTAATTTACAGATTTATGCTAAGGATCATCTGATTATTGCCGAAAAAGTACGAAACGATAGCAAACACCCATCAGAACGGCTGGGACACTACGGAATATCAAAACAGTTACTGAATATTCCATCAGTATATTTTAAACCACGGTTGGGACTTATATGCCCCGCTTGTAATAAAAGGATTTAAAAATGTCTAAAACATAGCAACAGGAAAAAAAAATAACAAAATAGTTCTGTATGGTATTTTATATATAGTTATACAGATTGTTGCTCATTTGCCTACTGAAAACATGGGCAATTAATGATTAAGAAACGGAAAGATCGGTAAGGTGCAACAAGGAAAGAACACAAAAGCGAGCCAGGTGGAGTTTCATGTATCCAAATACATTTAAATTTAATTTAAAAATATTAATTTTCAATTTTAAATTTAAAAGTATCCATGGATACCTGAATAGCCATCTTCCTCGCTTATTATTTTTTTTCTTTGTCGCACCCATCAATTACTTATGTTTCCAGTAAAATAGTGACAATCTGCACTCTAAGTTGTAGGCTTCTGCGACAGTTTTCAATGGTATCTTGGATATTGCCTTCCAGCTATATGTAGCCGCGTCATCGATACTGCTACTGCCGACGTTTCCCCTACAGTTGCAGTCGTGTTCCAACAGCACAGCAACAGCAGAAGACTTAACAGCTTTAAATATATTCTGTGCAACCATAAACGAAACTTCGGCGGTAGCAGTACTGATAGCGCGGATCCAACCAAGATGTCATGACAAGATATTTTTTAAAACACTCAGTATTTCCTGATTACCCATATTTTGAAAATTGATCCAACCAAAGAAATGTCCAGATAAATTAACAGTGATGTCAACATATGACCAGCAAAACCAACACACCTTGAACAATATGTAGAAGATAATAACTTCTAGGTCATCTGGTTGTTTGGGGGCAGAAAAATTTAAGTATGCCTAGCTTTCCATGATAAAAAAAAATAATGCAACTTGAGGCTATAGTTATTACATCAATTATTTATAAGCGAGGGGTGCAAAATATTTATTAAATTTTATAGGACATCTTTAACGTCATTGTCCAGTTGTATTTGCCAAATACATAATTTGCTATTTAGTACCCCTTATCCAAAGTAAACCGATGAATAATTTATATTGATTGCAAAAAAATTGAATATGAGAAATCTCGTAGTTTGTCAAATTTTATTACATATTTATTGCATATGTAAATTTCCGTTTAGAAACTTGAGAGCAAAGGTGAGATGCATTGCAGAAATTCAATATACCACCTACAATTTACGATCGTGTTTGTACATATGCACCTGCAACTTTTTAATTTGGTCATTTGGAAAGAAATTTTTTGTACAATATAATAAATATTTTATGACAATTATTGCTGTTCTGATATATCATGACGTACAATCGTTGCATTTAAATTATTTAAAAATAGATCTTGAGATATAGCTTGAAAGTTTCATTATCTTATTTCGGGTGTAGGGTGTCAACAAAATGATTACTAAGTAAACAACATGACAGTAATTAATGTCAAATAAACAGTGGAACATATGTCGATCAATAATGATGTGTTAGGTTGTATTTGACACTTATTACATACACAGACATTTTTACCTTCCTCGCTATACGAAGTATAGCTGTGGAGGAAGGTATTGTCATTATCAGGTTAGATTTGGAGTTTACCGGCCGATGCACGAATTATGCCCAAAAGAAATGTTTTATGGCAAACATTTTTACCCCAAACACTTTTACTAATAAAAGGGTTTGAGAGCCCTGGGAGACCGATAAAGCGGATGCTGCAGAAGTGTCTGTGCGTGTGTGTGGCTGTCTGTCTGTGAGTCTGTATACACTTTACAGTCTACACGTCTTAACGCAGAAAAACTAAATTTGGCTCAAAGATTGGTAGATGCAATAGGATGAGAATGCAAGAAAATGAGGTTAGTTAGAAACTTCCAATATTATTCAGTTTTACAGTTGCCAAAATTTTCAATTGTTTTTTATATTAAATATTTTGAAATTTACGCAGTTTTCGAAATTTAAAATACTTTGCATTTTCAAAAACATTCATACATTTTATTTCAGAAATTTTAAAACATATTACACTCAAATTTTTAAAAATATTAAATTTCTAAAAAATTGTCAAAATTTTTGAATAATATTAAAAATGTAAATGCGAAGAAGGTCTCGTGGCGGTTGCCCGACGCTTTTTTTCTTATTTGCAAACCATAATTTCAGACAGAATACGACCATTATTTATTTCACATCTTGCGAAATTCTAATGTTACTTAATGTAACACTGAATTAGCATTTGATTAGTCATTTATCCAATTTAACACTGAACTATTAAAACAAACAAGAAGTAAATAACCTTCAAAAGATCCGAAGATATAACAGTTTAAATTAGGAAATTCAACAGATTGAAAATTCAAGGTTCAAATAATCGAATCTCGGTTGATTACTTGCTTGATTAAACAAATTCCACCTGCATTAAAGTTCCGAAAGCGAATCAATTCTGAAGTAACGTGTAAAATTCGGCAAGGTAAAAGCTAAATTGGATTACGTTAAAAGGATCGTGCTGATTGAAATAAAACAGGAATTTAAGTAATATTTATGGGAAGCCATTTCATTTCAACGGCGTGCTTATTACAAGAAACAGTTGTTATTATAATGAACTGACCAGAAACCCAATTAAAAAATACATTTCGTAACCAAGAATCCCTTGTCCTAAAATTATAGCTGTGTTAAGCTTAAAAACATTAATAAATTATTACCATCATCTGCCACCATATCAAATTCCAAGCGTTTTAGACCGACAGGCTATCATTCACACCATTTTACATTAAAATTAAAATTAAAATCGATCGAATGTTTTGCTAATTAACTTTATTCCCGTAGGGTTCAAAATTCCGAATTGTAATATTTATCACTTATTAAAGAACCCACTTAGAACAGTTAAAAGAACTTTCCAGGTGACGTTAATGTTTTTATTTTAAGAGAGCTTTAAATAAATACATGCAAAAAATTAAGGATTCCAAACATTAATTAAGGCTACTTATAAAAGACTAAATTTAAATCACTTTGAAGTTTCTAATTTACATGATTCTTGCTAATATTAAAACGAGTCAGAGTTCTCTCTTTTTCTTTGAAATTAAAATTTCGTTAATGAACATTAACATGAAATATGTACAAGAAAACCTAAATTAAATTCATTAATAACTTTAACCTCATTCCAGTAGTACATAGTTACTGCAGATTCAATTGCACATTAAATAAATTAGAATAAGTTGAATTATGTTCTCTTTTACTTCATAAGGTGATCATACGGAAGCGCATAAAGAAGACATTAAAAGAGAGGCCGTGCATTAATAAGAGAGCCATAAAGAGAAGAGCATACTTCTTGCTTAAGTAATTAAACACGAGTAATTTCTGCTTTTTAATCGATTTTACATTAAAATTTAGTATCTACAAGCACTTTAGAAAATAAAAACGAATTATTCATCTTTACGAGATTATTAAAGCGGGTTTAACTATTACTTCATATTTGCAATGAACTGTTATATCCTGTTTGATACTAATTTTTTTATTAACCGCTTTTTTAACAATTTTTTTTATTTGTCTTTTAAAGTCAATGCCGTTTTCTAAAGCGCATAATAGGTGTTGCAGATAAACGCCCACTAATAATGCTGTCATCGTTAATACTTAAAGGTGCAGATTTGGCCAATCACAAGAAGGACGTACTTATATTAATAAATGTTTTAATAACATACTTTTGAAATTAAATTGTATGGCTAAAATAAACTCCCTGTTTCAACCATTGTGGTGTTAAAAATAATAACAATAAACAAGACGAATATACACATGCTAATAACTATAAAATACAAAGTAACGCTAATAAAGCCCCACAGTAAAGTAAAATATGACCAATGTGCGGATCATAAGACATATGTAATAGAAACCAATGTATAAACGTGTTTTAAGAGATTCGTATTTAAATAAATTGCATTTCTCTCTTAATGTTGTTTTAGAGTCGACCATAACCTTTAATAATAATCTAAAAATTAAATGTTTGCGGAAATGAAAACTATTTGATAGAATGACCCCTGAACTCCATTTACTGACTGGATTTTTCAATGAACCGAAGTGCTGCCTTCACGAATAAGCACTTGGGAAAAGCACTTAGTGTAATTTCCAAGTGATTCGCGAGCTGAATCGCCTTGCAGCTTGCGGAAATAAAATTATTAGAGACTCACGCGAATTCGTAGTGTAAAGACATGGTTAAAGCAAGGTTTTAAAAGATTAACCGCAATGACTAATTAAGATGAAATTGGCTGGTAGAATACAATGACCTAAAACTTTCGGTATAACCTTAATAGCCTGTAGATTTTCATAACGTGGCTAATAGTTAAATTTAGAATCTTCTTTTCTTTATTATTTAAATTTAGATATCAGGCTGATGACAGCGTATTCACCTAAACGTTGAAGGTCTTTTATATCGAGGTTCCGTTATTTATTTCCAGAAACTGACACCGAGTTTTAAGGTAGTAATTTAAATTTCAACTGCAGCCCTGTTATTAGTTACGATTCGGATGATTTTCGGTGCATTACCGTTTTCAAGCGTGTCGTGTTTGAGTTGGAGCATGTGAATACTTGATTACACCTAGCATGTATTTTACATAAACTGTAAAATCTTATTCCTAAGCCATTAGAAAGGCACTGAAATTGGATATACTGTGCACTTAGATTAATTTGGAATACTGATCATAAAATCCTATTACCGATCTTCATCATACGATGTGAAAAACAGGTCAATGGACTGGTTTAAACGTATATCGTGTAATCACATTACTAGGAATGGTAATTTAATATTATAAGATCGTGTTAACGCTACTGTAACATTTTCTATACCAACATCGAAGAACATAAAATTATTCGTAAGTGGACCGATTTGATCTACGTTGAAAACGGCTTCAATTTGCTGATTTTAACTAAACGGGCTTACAAGAAGCCCATCATTTTATCAACATGCAAGTTTCTGATACCAAAACCAGAAATCTCAGTTGAAATCATTAGAGCAGAACTAAGGCCGAAAGGATGTACTGTACAGTGCTATTTATAACCGAGTATCAAATGTATCCTTGACATTTTTGTATGTTCTGAATTTAAGATGCGATTAAAATTCTAGACGCACGATCTAGGAAGTAAGTTTCTTGATGTACGATGCTTGAAAATAAATTGATTAAGACATACTAGTAGGGTGAGGTAGCCGGTGCTAGTACCAGTCTCAGATACTCACTTTACCGACGGGATTTTAATGCCGGTACTTTACCGCCGAGAATTTTGTGTACCGAGTAAAATCGACATCAAATTACTAATCACTTGTTCTTTGGTCGGTTTTATTCGATCTTACTCGGTTTTAATCGTTTTTTAACAAATCAGTTGTTAGTCCGGCACAAAATTCTCGCCAGTAAAGGACTACACTAAAGTCCCGATGATAAAAAAGTAGATATCTGATAGTTTTGGATTTCTCAAAATTGCTACAGATATGAACTCAGACTGGTTTGTACAGTTCGTCAAAACGTAGACATTTTATTACGTAATGTAAAGAAAAATTAACTCTGCTGGTTTCCGTTCTTGTATCCAGTGAACAAAAAGGTCAAAAATTAAGAAAAAAACTTCAGAAGTACTTTGATATGACATCTTGTCAACCGAAATAAAGTATCATTTACACTCTTCTTGTCTAATCTTGTCTTTATTTTCTACAAGTTTTTATAAAATATAAAGCAAGTTGTGGAACTGTAAAGTTCTGATATTTCAGCTGATCGTTGATGTGCATCGATGCTCATCAACCCTCAAGGTATTTATGTTCTCTCTAAGAATCTAGGCTAGCTCCGTTTTTTGTTGTTTTTGTAAGATGATCTGGTCTGTAGTCAGGCAAATTAAGATAGTCATCAAACAGAACCGATCTTAAATTAAACAGCTCAGGTATATAGGCGGGCATTAAAATTTCCGTAATTCTAGTCTTCTGATCATATTTTGGTATTATTTTGTTAATTAATTTTTTGCTTTAGGTATAAATTTGAAACCACCAAATCCATGAAAGATGTGATTGGCAGATTGCTATGTCACTGTAACACGAACTGGAGTGGCCGTCGCCCGGGGGATTATTTGTTTCTGCCAGGAAATAGATTAATAGAGGAAATAACAGTCAGGTTCGTTGAAGTGTAGCAACATAATGCGCTTAACCTAAATCGTCTCAATAATAACAGAGGAAAGTGACACTTAATTTGAATTTATATTGAGTAAAACGACTTGAAGTGGTTTACCTAGTCTAGGATAACTAGTAAGTTATTATCTAAATAATCAAATAGCAATAGCTGGTACAGGTACAGCATCAAGCAAGACGGTAGTGTCGTAATCGAGGGGTCGCTAACCCGGCCGGTACCTAAGCTACTACCTGCCTGTCCCAGTGTACTCCGGCACAACTAGAGCAATTGGCAGTTAATTGTGAAACACCTTGCAAGCCTTCACGAACCACAAAAGACAGCAACAGGCCGTGGCTAACGAGCAGAGCAAGATAGACACGAAAGCGTGCTTGAAATTTTTGAATATACCTCAATAGCGAATAAATTACTTTAGTGTTGAAATCGCAAGTCACATATATGTTCGGTTTTATAGAAATTCCTATGCGTGCACGGTTGCCGTTGCACTTTCAATATTTATAGATAATTCAAAATAAGAAAAAGAACTGAACACAAGGACGTAGGGAAAATTTCAAAACGACTACAGTAAATCTATGCTTTATACGAAAATTATTGTAATTACAATAATAATACGTTGGAAGACGAAAAGTGTTACATTTTTTAACTGGTTATCTTACACACTTGAGATTACCTACCATTAACGGTTAAGAAATTACGTAAACGCAATGTCATATGCAATCTAGTAAAATATGTTGATACTTTGTAGGTAAGTAATTATTTTGGAATGCAAAGAGTTGTATGCGCTGTTAATAGGAGTAGACCACGCACGAAGCCGCAGCATAAAATTTCTAAAACAACAATTATGGGCACCTTAACATAATTATTATACATTTTAAAGAGAAACTACATAAATGTTACTAAATATTGAAAACAGTACCACATTCTGTGTATTTCTGAAAAAAGTATTTACTGTAAGAAGCGCATTAAAAAAATACTTAGGACTAAGTAAATCACCCGGTATAATGTAACTCTGCTTGTGCGGAACTATTCATCCTTGTGTCACCTTGACTGATTACAAAAATATGGAGTATTGTGTTTACCTTAATAATGATATTTGTTGCTAAGACCATTGACTATACCCTTAAAAGAAACGTATTATATTTTTTATCTATGCTTAAAAGTATATAATCAAAGCTAAGACGGATATAGCTTAGGGCTTAATTTTTTTTGTAAACGTATGCACTTTGTGGGTCTAATTTTGATATAAAATATTATCTTATTTATTGGTACTTGCTACTAAACTTTTTGATAAAGAATCGATTAATCAATTAAGCAGTGAGTCGATTATTGTGTGAAAAATATCGATTAATCGATTGGGTACGCGATTATTTAATTTATTGATTTTTTTTAATAAACGACTATTACATCAATTTTGGTTAATCGCTTATTTGGTCAGTCGATTATTTGTCTCATCGATTATTTAATTTATCGATTTTTGATTAATCAATAATAGGTTAACTAATTCAATTTCTATTCAATTCTAATTACTATAATTAACAGCTTTTGTCTTTTGAGATACTTGGTTTTTAAATTATTTAAAGCAGAGAAGGAGAAATTGATTCAAAAAAGGTCAATAATTAAAAAAAACAGAAAGCAAAAAGGGACGGTTCCTTCCTTAAGGAGGGCGTCTAGTCACCCTATATTAATAATAATCATTGAAAATTTTTGGTACAACCGCCATCGATTAATAATTTTTTTTAATAATATCAATAACATTTAGTGAAATATTTCGTTTATCGGTTATTTAATTAATCGATTATTGATCTATGTTTGAATAATCGATTATTTGATGAATTGATTAATCAATTAATTGTGCCATAAATGGATTATTTAAATTCTTTGGTTAATCGATACAATCGATTAATATTTTACAATAGATTGCCAATTATGCATGTTTATAATCGTACAGCGCTACGTGATACCACAAAATTTTTTCAAATATTTAAGAAAATTTTGTATTGTTAGGGTTGTTAAGGTGTAATACGTATTTCATGAAAGATTACAGTAAGCGCATTACGTAATCGAATTAGCAAATATTTTCACGAAATTTTACCCCGATTATTATAACCAGGAGCAACCAATCGGTAGTGGAAATCCAACGCAACAGTCGAAAGCATCTGTAAGTATTTATCTAAGAGGTCATAAGAGAGGTCAATGTTACAAAGTTTGTTGTAAATTGTTTCATCACAACCCATTTATGATTTGGCAACATTTTCAGCTGCTAACAGTTTTTAAGCTTTCAGTTCTATTTTAATTCGCATGTTCCTAAGATGTTGTTTTGACATGTTGAAATTTTTTCTGTAGACCTATGGGGAGCACAAACTGCTGAGGTTATGTACCCCCTTCTCCCCAATCTAACATGTACAAGATGACAAAAACCAACCACGGCTCCAGCGGGGATTTAAACATCAAACCTCCGCATTACTAGCTGTCGACCGAGCCACAGCCTACGCAAGCCGTCTTGAAATTTTTAAGTTGACAGACCTGTATGTGGACGAACGAATTACAGATGCATACGTTTGCTTTTTCATAAACATTTTTAAAAGTCATAATTTTATTGTTATATACAGTCTGTTTTAAATTATCGAGCCAGCTTGGTTATTATTGGTTATTGGCTACAGTAAGCAAATTGTTACAGGTGTTTTGCACTGATTACAATGCTGAATTTAAAAAAAAATTGAACGTATATTTGAATTCTTCCGCAAAATAGTTTTACTTAAAATTAAATCTCCTCTATACAGGTTGTTTCAAATTGCATGTTAATAACTATGGGAATCTCGCTTATTTGAAGAGATACCACGATGGTTAAATTAGAAAAAAGTTGTGGAATTTTATGCCCACTTACAATCTGAAAAGAAATTAGAGCTATCTTGCTTAGTTTCCAAATAATAAACTAAAAAAAACTAAAATTTTGAATTTTTTATTTTCGGCTATAACTCATTTGTCATTTATATTACATATTTCTAGTTAACGCATTATTAGGACACTTTTTCATGCTGAATCTAAATTTTTGATCAGATTTGGCATAACTGTTACCATTGCTCATTTTCGTTTGTCAAGTTTTTTTTTCTTATGGTCGGCATTTTAAATTTTTCCATATTTGAATAGAGTTTTTAATTCTGATTCCAACGATGTGTCACACTTTGCATTTTGTTTAAACGTTGAGCATTTTATTACAGAAAATAAAAATTTCATAAGAGTGTCATGGAAAGACCACGTCATTTAATTTATTTTGAAAGAATTCTAGTAGGCCATAAACTGATAGTAAAACAAAACACTATTTTATTTACTTTGACCTTCAGATACATTAGGTACGCGAAAATTTCAGGAAACTTTGTTTTGAGCGGGTTGAGCAGGTTAAGTTATTTTTTACAAAAAAAAGTGAATGACACATTTACTAACACACAGATTAGAGAGTTTAATTTAGACAAGCTTTTTACAAAAGTGTCATTGAAGATTTATTAAATATTTGTATAAGTGCAGTTCTAGTGTTATACGTTGTATTTATTTTACCTATTATTCAAATTTGTTATGTCAGTTGTAAACATAAAAACTGCAAGTCGAATTTTCAGTAAATTCTGTACGTTAGAAACTTTGTCATTCATTTGTTTTTGTACAAAATAATTTAACCTGCTGTCTTCGCTCAAAACAAAGTTTCCTCAAATTTTCTCATACATAAATGCATCTAAAGGTCAAAGTAAATAAAATTGGTGTTTTGTTTTAATTCCATGAGTTCATGGCCTACTAGAATTCTTTCAAAATAAATTAAATGACGTGGTCTTTCCATGGCACTCTTGTGAAATTTTTATTTTCTGTAATAAAATATTCAAAGTTTAAACAAAATGCAAAGTGTGACACATCGTTAAAATCAGAATTAAAAACTCTATTCAAATATGGAAAAATTTAAAATATCGACGATAAGAAAAAAAAATTGACAGTCGAAAATGAGCAATGGCAACAGTTATACCAAATCTTATCAAAAATTCAGCATGAAAAGGTGTCTTAATAATGCGTTAACTAGAAATATGTAATATAAATGACAAATGACTTATAGCAGAAAATAATAAATTCAAAATTTCAGTTATTTTTAGTTTATTCAGAAACTAAGCAAGATAGCTCGAATTTGTTTTCAGATTATTAGTGCGCATAAAATTCCACAACTTTTCTCTAATTTAACCATCGTCGTATCTCTTCAAATAAACGAGATCCCCATAGTTAACACGCAATTTGAAACAACCTGTATATGTTTGCAAAGAAAATAAAATTCCAATTACAAGTGGATGATAAAAAAGTTATTTGTAAAATTCGTTTTTTTGTTGACCTTGAAAAGTAGGCTTTTAGACCGTCATTTGGTGGTCGAAATATGCCAATTTCCGCTTAGCGAGAGAAAAATTTCATTTTCGTCCCGAGAGACGAAAACGCGAACTGGCTCCCGCTTTTAAACACGAATGTTGGTTAGGCTTTGTTTATTTTGCTTGGATACGTCTTGTTACCGTAGATAATAACGGCATCTTATTTTGTCAATTTTTTTCAATTGTCAACACAATTAATTTAAATACTTTCAGAAATCTATCAAAAGTTAATCATTTTAAATTAATTTTAAAATGATTAACTTTTGATAGATTTCTGAAAGTAGACAAAAGAATCATATGTGAAACTCTGAAAGAAAGTGTCTTTTTTTCCTTGTGTTTGCCTACGGCTCGTGAAATAACGGCACGCGTGGAAAAAAGTATCCCCTTCTTCCCTTGTTACACAAGTGACTATTGTCGCTAGCATCAAATTTTACATAACTAGACATAAGTTGTTGAACGCTATAAGTAATGCTCAATACATTTTTATAATCACTACTGCAAAGAAATATTTATATTCAAAATTTAATCTTCTTTCATGATATTCGAAAATATACAGGGTGTTCCGTTAATAAAATTTTATTGAATAAATAACAAAGAAGTTAGTTAATTCAAAGTTTTGTTCAAAAATTAAACTGGGTCCAGTTTTAAGGTATCTTTTATATAGTTACCAAACAAAAACATTATGGCATATTAAACCATTCCGCTTGTTTTATAACCAGCGACTCCAAGCTTTATTAAGTTTAGTTTTGGAGCTCGTTTAGAAGCTCCATTGCTGACCGGAAGCACGGCATTTAAATTTCTAAGTATTTAAATAAAACAACAAAAATTTAAAAAAATCATAAGGAAGCCACAAACAGATAATCTAGTTAGTGGAAAAATTCTTGCTATTCTCAAACAAGTCGGAAGCAAGAATTACTTCCATTCAAAACAGACTATCTAAATTGAATACAATTGTTCCAGGGCTAACGAGATACTTTCCCCACTTTTGATTTGCATCTAGTAGCGTTAATTATAGATAAAGTACGCAAGACAAACTTCGCGGGAACTAATTCACTATCAAATTAAATGTGAAACAATAATGTCTAATTAAAGTCTCGGGAAAGCTAGAATAAGGCCTATAAACAATTTAGGAAATGACCAAATACACAGCACGGTGAAAACGAATAATCAGAAATCATAATAAAGATAACAATCAATCAATGGTTTTAAACGCCTTCGCATTTTGTTGTTAAATGAGACAAGGCGGAGCACTTTTTTCCGCGAAATCGTCATTAAATTGTCGTAAAGTAAGTCAATAGATTTTAATGAATGTCCTGAAAATTGTCATAACAGCTTTTTTATCGGTTTAATAGATTTTTAATTATATATCTGCAACTATAATACTCTTATGCAACTCTCTGTCCTCGCCTGTGTATTAGTTATGCTAAATTTAACTTCTATTGCGAATGGCTTAAAATAATTACTTTGAAAAACTAATCATGCTGTTTCGTATTCGGTACACGTCACCTCATTACGGAAGTAAATTAATAGTCCAAATTTGGAAATGTGCAAGTTGCTGTTGATATTTAAGCCATCTATGGGGAGGGGGAAAATTTATCGGCTAGTGAAACATTTTAGATGCATTATGGTATGTAAATGACAACCCACCATATTTTGCCGCAAAGAGGTTCGATAAGAAAATTAATAGTAACCCTGGCATTTTGATTCAGCCTTATACATTAATTTGGGTTGGCTGAAATCACAGGTGTCACATTTCGTGTTAAGTTTATTATTTAGGTCCGAAACGAGGCGAGATTTTCATAAAATTTGAATTTTCTAAAAATATTTTACACCTCAAAATGGCTCACTTATGATTCATTGTAAATTAAGAACCATTAAATAAATTTATTCATTATACTTGTTAATGATCCACTTGCGTGGGAGACACTACATAAATTAGAAAATTTCCATTTGAAATCTTAAACGAAGTGTTAAAGTTATGTTCTTGTAATCTTGAGATCTGAATGGAAGTGTTGAAAATGGTTTTAACTAGGCAAATAAAATTATTTCTGCATAGAATAAGGAAAGCTGAGAAGTAAATTTTATTGCAATGCTACGAAGATAATTTTTTCACCTTACAAGTCGTAAACTCGCAAAACAATTTAAATTTTTTTTAATGCTAATGAAGGTTTATGCTAATATGCTTGTACTAAAGTCGAAGAATAATCAAAATACACAGATGAACATGTAAAAACATGCACAACTAGCCGTTATTCCATATGCAGCAGGAAACTTTAAACGTTACTACTGTTTTTCTCATCTCGTCGTAGTAAGAAGACAAGCTGCTACAATTCGTTCCGGAAGCATGCTTATATTAAGAAACAAAGCATAATATTAATAGAATTTACATAATTGCTGCTTGATGCACGCACTGCGTAGAACCCGTTATCCACACCCGGAATTTACATATATTCGGGATCCTCCCACTTTGAATATATTTTGTTATTTATGCACTCCGTTTGCCGTCAAAATTAATATACGGAGTGATTTGTTTGGTGCCTGACTCTGCGGGTTGTCATATTTAGCATGCACGAAAGTGTGACCGAGCCTTATGAATATGTGGGTAAATCAGGTGTTTCTTTATTATGACACTTGTAACGAAATGATTTATTTTTGACATTATTAGGTCAATTTCTGGGAAAGCATGAACTGCAAAAATTTGCAAGTTATGCTGTAACAGTTTTGTGAACTCAAATTAATGCAATTTCTGGGTTTATTGTCTCACCGAGCATTAAAGTCTCCAGATGTTTCTATATACATAGACAGCTTCCATGGGTTAAAAATAATAAGACTAACAATCAAACAGATTATGTAAATGCAAAGTTAGCTGTTCTGTTCATAAAAATTACTTTTTCTTATCTACCCATCTCAATAATAATTATGTTACGTTTGGGTCTAATTAAAAAAAGTTTTTAATGGAAATCTTATTGTACCAAATTTAGAATAGGCTTATGAAGGCAAAGAACAGCCAAGATAAGGAAAGTTTCACAACTAAATTATCAACCAGCACCATAAATGTAAAAAATTTCTATAAGTAATTAAGAAATAAAGGATGTATGAAGTGAGACACTCTATATTTGTACACACCAATTAACAACAGTTACCAAGCAGTCTGTACTACAAGAACTTACTAACTAAATAAATTAAGCTTGTGTTTCCGAGAGATATCAAGTTTGACCTTTAGGCATACACCCACATAAACAAACAAACAAAGTTGCATAAAGGCAAACAACCATAAAAATTCAAGAACAAGCCAAACAAATTCTTAAGTCCTATTTCAAGATACAACTTCAGAATTCCTAATACAGAGCTTCTTGCGTAATTGTTTTAATTGGGCGTTCACGAATTTTATTTTATCTCTAGGATAGCATGCAAGCCCTAAAGTTTCTAGAAAGCTGCGTTGATAGATAAAATCTAGTTTCAACCCAAGTCATCCTTGTAACGGTGAGGTTAATATTAAAACTAAAAATCTTGACTTGAAGGTAAGGCATTAGCACACAAAAATGTGCGTCAAAATTAATTAATAAAATTGTTAGTAACCGTATCTTTAGATTACGCAAGAAATTAAAATTTGCTAATGGCAGAAGCTATATAAGCTTCCTCCTATTTCGTTTACAAACATGTTAAATTTATTGTACCCAGTTAAACCTTAATTGTGTTGCAATTTTTAATTAGGAACCTTTAAAGTTTAAATTTCAAAAAAATGGTAACCTTTGGATAAGGTACTTTATAGACAGAACTAAGAAAACATTAACTTTAAATTAAAAAATTAGTAATTAAAGTTAATGTGTTATTAAATTTAATTGGTCTATGTTAAACTGAATGTGGCTAATGATAAATATAAACATACAAAAAAATACATTATATTTATAATTAATTTGCAGGCAGTAGGTTAAATTGTTAAAACTTATGAGAGTTCCAGAATTTTCATGTCTGAAACACCAAAACAATGACCACCTCATACATATCTCACACGTTTTATTCTATTGTAGAGGTCCCTGACGCCTAATTAAAATTTTTAAATTATATTCTCTGCTAATTGCAGAAGCAGAAACTAATTTTATTATTCGGGGTGTTTGCCATTTTAATACAAGTTAGGCCTTTCGACATTTTCGGCCAAAATTAACAAACTATGTTAGATGATTTTTAACGTATTGATTGAGCCACTTTAATTAGCACGGTGTTAGACCAGGAGAGTAAAGCGGCCATTAATGTTAGCATTTTAACTTGCCTTATAATAGTGCGCATGTGCATGTGCAATCATCACGAACATACTGAGAAATATAAACTTCAAAAAAATCTATGATGTTAGATCAGAAGAGTAAGGTGGCCATTAAAATAACAACTTTTCGCGAGCTTATATTTATTTTTAACGCTGTCAAAATTAATGCGACTAAAAAAAATGTTGCTTATATAATCTGTTTACCGTGACTAAAAATAAAAATACTAATTACTTTTCAAGGGCTGGATTCTCTTTTATTAAAAAAAAAACTTATGACAGTTTTTTTGGTGCACAAAGTAAATGCAAAAAAAACGCTTTTATCTATTGAAATTGATACAATCGCTTTAATGAACGAATTTAAGAAGTTGTTAATATAATGCGGCTGTTTGTTTATAATGCTCATAAAATTAGTGACTAAGCAGCATTAACATTTTGTTTATTCTAATTAGTTTGCTTTTCATAGTCTAGTGCAAAATGTAAAATTTAACGAGCATACGTGCGCTTAACACTGATATAAATAAGAAAGAGTCATGCAATTTACTTTTTATCTAGGAACTGTATGAGTTTAACAAACAAATTAAGTTAAACGGGCCATATAGACACGAGTTAAAATGTGTTATCTTTACACAAGGATACATATAATTAAATTTGTTTCTGTGAACTGCCATGTAAGTTCTGGCATGTTTCTTTTTCTTCAATATAATGTAATAATGGATTGTTAAAGTATCTTTTAAGAGTAATTATTCCATTTATAATATATCAACCAATCGCAATGTCGCATTTGCCGTTTCAGCAGAAAAGTTTAACCCGATTATTTTTGACGTACAAAATTTTAGCAACGATAAAATTTAAACTACTTTATTTTATTCGATAGTTGTGAAAATTACATTAATTTAACAGTGAGATATATTATTCGTGAAATAATCCAGTCGTAAATTGAAACATAATCGGGTTAAATCACTCAAACTTTTTGCATTGCCACTCGCCTTTGTTTTGCCGAAGAAAATGGTTTTCATTGCATGCCATGTATCGAGAATTATTTTCAACTATAATAAACACTCGTTGCTGTGCTACCAGGTTTGGTAATTTAACCCGATTATGTTTCATTTTGCATGTGGTATATAATAATATTTTGTCTATTTTGGCTTAAGTTATTAGACAGTTTAGTTGCGAATATAACAAATAAATGTAAAATTAAGTATTAAGTATTAAACTTGAGAGTTTTTATAAAATTAATCCAATTGAGAAATTTTGTACTAATTAATTACGTTTAATAAAGTAGTTTTCGCAAAACTTGATAAATTTAAAATGCAAAAAAAAATTTTCTTGTACAATTAATTATCCCATTTTCTCTGACTGTATAAAAAATACTCAAAACTACCCAAATTTTAATTTTAAATTGGGAATTCTTGCAATAAACAATTATTGCATGTAATCTAGAAATTGCTAAAATAATTAAAAATTGATAATTGTAGGTATATAAAATACTTAATTACTTCAACAATATTTATTTATTTTAACCTTATACGTATTTTGGCATGTTCACATACCATTGTCAAAGGTTACATTAGAAAGAAACAGTTAGTGTTCTTATAACAATAGAACTTGGTGACTTGATCTTGGTGATCGTCTGTAGATGACTTGATTTCTTATTCCAAAATGTCTAATGGAGGAGAATTTAACAGATCAATTTGCTCATTCATTAACGGTACAGTGTTTAAATGTTTGTGAATTTCAAAAGCTTCTAGTATATCTAATTTACGTTTATCATCACAAAACAGTAAACATTTTATAGTGTTATTAGATGTCATTGAATGATTGCGTTCTAGTAAGTGTTTAGCGTAATTGGATTTATTCGGGTGTTTGTATTTGTAACAACGTACTTGCTTTTTATACCTTATATCAAAATTTCTAATTGTCTGGCCTATGTAAACCGAATTACAATGCGAACCATTTAATTTGTAAATGCCGGATTTTAACAAACCATCTGTTTTTGATTTAGCAATGAACAAAGTGTTTAAAATGTTTCTAGTTGTTTCAAAACTTGCTTTTTACTTATTTGTGTTGTTCATAATTTTAGCATTTTTTTCTGAATTTATAAATAAATTATAAGGTATCTTCGATACGTGGCTTTATTTAACAATGCCACCTGTCGTTTTAAATCAAATGATTATGTCTCATGCATGTTGATTCTAATATAAATCGAAATCAAGTAAAACATCGGTGTTAATATTTACTTCCAAGAAACGAAAATAGTTTTAAAAATGTCGAACCATTGAAACATATACCTTTAAATGTAAATTTATTACGTATACTTGATAACCTGTTGCGTTCAACTGAATAAGCTTAAGAAATAATTACTTAGTTCTATTTAGAACCAAAGTTGTTATACACCAACTTGCAACACCTTTTTACAATAAACAACTATAATTACCTTGCAAATCGAACCGTCAAAAGTACCAACACATTATCATAAAATAATTAGACAGCAACAGTTAGTTTTGTTCATAAATCATAGAATACACTACTTATCTGCGCCTGGGACTACACATTCATGATTTTATTACTGTCTCTACCCAAATAACCGTAGAACAAGACAATAATTGTGTATAGATAAAATAATTAGCCTGCGGACCTACTCTAATATTATAGAAATCCCAAATAAATGTAACGGGAATTGCATTTCCATTGATAGTTAAATATATACCTACTTATTATAAATATTAAAAATAGCATCTGTAACGTTAGAATTCGTCCCTGAATTTCTTGTTTTATCTAGATAATATATTAGCGTCCCGCTGGGCAACACTTAAGCATACAATACAAAACAAGAATGTGTGGCAGGTAGCATAAATTAGCCTAAAAATTCAGTATTCTTGCTGACCCATACCTAGAAAATCCCACACTGAACAGGCATGTTATTAAGGGCTTTTATAAGAACGACTATCAGGTTTTAACATCCGAAAAACAAGATTTAATTTTATAAGACTTGCTTTAGGTTGACTGAAATCTTTGCATCTGTGTCCAATTAAGCGAGACAATGTTTATAGCTAGGAAGCGCGAACTCTCCTCGAAAGTTAAATCTACACCCACCTGTAGCTAGCGGCCATAAAGTGACATAGGTTACGGACGAACAAATTATAGGATGCAAATATCCGCTTCAGCATTTGGAACGGGCAGAAGATGAGCAGACGCTAATTAATTTGACTATCTAGTAACAACAAAAAAACAGTCCCCTGGACGGTAGAAACCGAAAACCGCCAGAGGTTTCTGTTAATAAGTGATCACCAATCATCGTGCTTATTCAGGTTACGTAGATTTACCTTCTTGTTTAGCTGTAAAATTACTACAATTATTTCCTGCACACGGTCTAGCATCTCCTACTTTTTGACTGCAAGGAAATTACTTTCGAGGTTTTGAGGTTGCTCTTTGTAAATAGTTCTATTTCTTTTCAAGATTATGAAGATTTGTATTCTTCTTGAACTCATTATGTTTAACAACAACAGTAGGGAAATTACAAGGTCGTTGAAGGTAATTTATAATAATTCAGAAATTAAAACTGTGTGTGCGAAAAAATCACGCAAACTAACTTATTATTTTTTTGGCAAAGTTTGGTATAACATTTAAAAACAATAAATTTTAACGAACTTTTTAGTAATGCACTTTGAGTTTCATGTGAGTATGCATTGTTTGTAGAACGTAATATGTTTACTAAACAGGAGAAACATGTTCAAGGAATATTCTGAATTTTTTAAGCTTTCGATTTTTATTAGAATTAAATCATCTACAAATATTGTTTATTTGTTATTTTTTGTTTCTAAAAGCATAAATTCAAAGCCTTGCAAAAATGACAAAGTAAAAACCTTTTCTGCATAAACATGCAACTTGAAATTACTTCATTTACTGAGATAGTGCATAAAGCTTGGGTAAAGAAAAAAATCTCCTAGGTTATACATGATTGTTGCTACAGCCGCCTGTAGATGTGTAATTTGTTTTAAATACACACAATAGCTTTAACCTCATGAACTTCTATCATTGACTAGAAAGTCAATGTTTCTTTCAAGTGTTTCCTTAGATGTAATTTTTTTGCAGTTTATATAAACTAAAGTACAACATTATCAATACTTTTATGTTTAACATATTTTGAATTTTAAACGATCTTTAGTAGTCTAAAATTTTTTATCAATTTTTCGGCCAAAAAGGTCTTTATACAGGGTGTCCCGTAAGTAATGAGACAACGTATAGGTGTAGCTTCCCGTCGCAGTACACCGATTAAACCTAACATGCCTTAGTAAAAAGTGCTTCCTTAAGTAATCATATCGAGTTGAAATTCGGTATGTGGTGATGTTTTATAAGTGTACAAACACAATGGTGTTACTTATTTTTTTGCAGTTTGTAGAAGGCATTAGTTACGCCACTTCGATTTTAGCACATAACTTTGTTGCTATTAACGTCTTGGGGCTTTTGAGCATACATTCGGATGTAAAATTAAATTTTACGAAAAAAACTTACCAAAAGTGGATAAAATTAACCGTTTTGGAAAAATACTATTTAAAAGTTTCAGTGCATTTTAGAAAATACAATCACTCAATGCATTTTGTCTTTAATATAACATAATTTTTCAGTTGCAATTAAGTCTACGGCATTATTAGTACAATATTATCAAAAAATAATCCTTTGGTTCAAAATTCAAGGCTTTGATTGAAAGTTAAATTTCATAATTTGACACTCTTTGCGTGACAACTACACAAATTTCGGCATTACCTTTTTCTCATATGTTATACCAACCACAAAGAGGTGATACTCCAAAAATTACTTAAAAAGCTACGAAAAGGGTGTTCAGATTGTTTTCCTGACATAGAAATAAAAAGAAGAATTGGTTATGATTTTTATTTGAACTCAATGTGTCAAAAGCCGCAAGCTTTCGTAGTCTACAACCTACACTTCAAACTGAACTACAGTAATAAAAATATTTCTAAAAGCATTAGCTATTGTGGATCTAGATTTATATTGATCTGTTTAACTTTATAGTTTTGTAACATGGGCAATAGCTTAGCAAACTTCAGGTTACAATTTTAGTGAATAAAATAGACTAACAATATCAAAACAACTGTACTTCTACATACCAATTCTATGTCAATAAATTTATTAAAGGGTCCATTTTCAGGTTAAATTTCAGCCTTTAGCGAGTTTTATAAGACTGACCAATTTTACTGTTTAAGGATGTAACCGCCCACCTTATTTTTTACCGTCCTACTTTACAAACTGTCTGTTTCCTTTTTAAGTAAAGCGCCTTTTACAGGTTGTATTAAAAAGCCTATTATAATCACTAAAATATATCTGTCAGCATTTTACGTTATTGGCATTCTTTTGAATTGAATAGTTGGTGTGTTTTAAATGTAACTGAGTTGTTCATTGTTATGCACGTTTACCGTTAAATTGACGAAACTGAGTTTTGATTTTCTACGAGATTTATAAAATAGACGGATACCTTTTAAAAAAGATGTAAAAATGAAGGTTTCGTTTGCACGTCAAAGATACCTACTCCATATACCGTGTGTCGGTGAAATTACGGAACATAGGGAATAGTTTATGAAGGTTATAGTAAAATGTAAAAGTAAAGGTATAAAAGGCCAATAAAAGTATGAGTACATATTTTAAGTAATGTTAATATAATTTAGTTATTGTAAATTTTAATTTGTCGAAATACTTATAAGACTAAAATGAAAAGTTGTTAAAGTTAGGAATTGTTTTAATTACAATAAATTAAAATGCACCTCAACGAAGTAAAACTAGAACTTATTAATAAAATGTTAATATAGTTTCTTATTTTTTGTCTTAAAAATTATGACAGCATCATGTATTGTCATATCTATAAACAGGACGTTGGGAAGTATCTACTAAGAAACACTAAATTAGTAAAGAAAGGCAACCATATACCTTGTCATAAACCACACTTTCGGTGAGTTAGAATGAGACGAGACAGCGATGTGTCCTAACCATCTCATTTAACAAATTTGCCAATGTCTTACGCCATCCATCTACGATCCCTAAATTATACGTGAGAGAACAAAGTGCGTCGTAAAACACATTTCTAAACAACTACTACAAAGATAAACTTTGACAAGAGACAAATGAATAGTAAATGTAAATAACATTGGCAATGCTATTTATTATTTACCTAGGAAAGAACAAGATTGGTATTAAATTTGTTTTTAATTAACCGACATTGTAATAGTTTGAAAAATTTAACATAGCATGTTTTCTACGTTTTTCGGTTTTGATACTCGGTATGACCGTAACCGAACATTTGGGCTTAAGAACGCTCTGCGCACAGGTCGTTTTGGGCGCAAAGGCGTTTCAGCGCATACACAATTGATTATGGTTTGTTTCATCGAAAATTTAGTGTTACTATTAAATGTAATGAAGTATCCGATTTGATCTACAAATGCAATCTATTAAACAACTGTCCGCAAGCACGCACTTTTTCTACTAGAACATATAAAGTAATTATCACTAACTTTTCTTTTTCGTGCTCACCGAAGATAAGTGATGTTAAATTATCGTAATTTATTTTTTTTTTAATTTACTAAGGCAGTATACTAGTTCTTTACATAAATAATTTTTCTGGTAACTTATATTTTTGGAATATTATCAGGTAATTTACATTTTTGTAACATTACTACGTGTCTAATTTTTTACAAGTATATTATAATTTACAAATACCTACTTTATTACAATGGTATTCACCATTCAATGCAAATTATAAGAAACTGCAAGCAAGTAAAAGACAAAAATATATCATATAACACATAAGAATGGAATATAGGCGCATATAAAATAAAATAAGAGGCAATAAACATAGTATAACATATCGCTAGTAACAAAAAAAAAGTAATGCTGTTTAAATTAAAATAAAATATTTACTACTATAGTCCTGGTAATTTACCTGTAGACTGTTGGTAATTTACTAATAATATACGAGGTAATTTACGGTAATAAAAACAGGTAAAATATCGTAAACATCGCTAAATAATTCTGTAATTTCTTGGATAAATTACAACAAATACTAAAAAAAACGGATAATAGATTTTGCGTCAAAACGGCTAACGCCCAAACGTCCCTGCGCCCAAACATCTTATCGCCCAAACGTCCTTAAAGCCAAACATGTTTGAGACTAGATTAGTATATGACAAAGGTTTTGCTAAATTTTTGTATGTAGTGATTTATTTTCTTGGATCGATGAGTGGTGTGTTAATGAAATAATACGGGAATACAGAAATAAATGGAGAGAACATGTTGAACAAATGGAAGACGGGAGAATACCCAAGAAAATGTGGCAGTATAGAGCAAGAGGAAGAAGATCTTTGGAGTGACCACGGAAAAGGTAGAAAGATCAAGGGACGTAACAGACAATTAGCCTAATACATGTAGTAAGAAGACGAAGGATCGATGAATAGCTTTAGCAGTACAGATAAGCCAAATATTTAACAACAAATGTTATAGGGTTCTTTTTGTAGAATATTCCAATGTAACTACAATTCCTTTTTTTATATTTTAGCACTTTAGTAGTTTACATCCCATAAATTGTTTTAAACATATTGGGTACTAAAATTAAAATTTTAAAAATAGCTTAGGGTCACATGCAGATTGCAAAAAATAAGAAACAATTCCAATTTAAAAAAAATGATTTTAATTTATTTATTCTTTTTTTTTATCCTTTCGTGTTTAATGTATTAAATAACAATGTGACTGGCATGTTTATACAGAGTAAATAAAATGTAACGCATATATTCTGTAACTTCTTAAATATAAATTTTATAAAAAAAAATCCGTAATAAAAATTGTATGTTAAATTTCAACGCAAAATTTGACAACATAAGTTGTTTTATACGTTTAATTACTTGGTTGCAACTAACATTTGGTTTTATACATTATACGGCACCCTAAATAAGTTTATCACTTTCAGAAACTTTTTTCTCTTTCTGGTACAGTAATTGTTTCATGAGATTACCTATCAAAATTTAAAAAAAAAATAACCGTAAATTTCTCTCCAGTTTTTGAATAATAGAATAAGTGAAGTAAGACGGCCATTTTGTAAAAGGTCAAGTTTTACATATAAATATTTGTTGGTTGTAAAATTATTGCTTCTATTAATCGTATATTGTGTAGGTTTAAAATCGTTTCTATTTGCAACTTCAATCCATTTGATTAAACGTTGAACGTTTGGCAAGAAAAATTTGTGCTACCGACTAACACAAACAAATTACAATAATATGCTATTATTCTGTAATAATTGCATAATTAGCCTATTGTGTTAGACATTTACTTAAAACATCTGCAAACCGCTTTTAAAACCCACTGCACAATACGCATGCGGCATGTTTCTAAAATTAGGTTTGACAAAAAAAAATAAATTTAATTGTTTATGTTAACGTTGAAATGCAAAACAGTTTTTGAATTTGTAGAATATCACAAAACTGACTTTTTCCTTCTACAAAATGACGCTTTGTTTCATTTTTTGCACAGCAGCCATATATCTAGTAAATCTATATAGATATATGTAGAAACAACTTTAAAATTCATAAACTCTGTAGATGTCATAGCAACTATATAACGAAATACATAAAAAACTGAACATCAATAACGTATGCGGTGAATTTTAACAAACAACTTTTATTAAGACTATTAGTTTTAATAAAGTTAAAAAAATATGTGTTATTTTTGACACACCCTATATCATTATTCGCAGTTATATAAAAACACAGTTCTAGTATATACACTTGTATTTAAATGTGTGACTAAAGACATTAAAAAAGAATAATTCATTCCATGTTTAAAAAGATCACGGACATCAAGATAGCATCAGAATAGAATATCTATTATTCAAATATGCACACGGATCAATCTTCGTATGCATGGTGCACACGGAAATTATTGTAAAAGACGGAGGTGGTACACCTATACATAGTTTAGTTTGCGAGCCGTAGGCTAGAAACACATGGGCTTAAATTAACTAAATAGAAACAACTAGCGCTTGCATTAAATCGATGACCATAAGCACTAAACCTAATTGACGTTAGACACATTTATCTAATAAACCCAACTATCGTAAATATGTAAAGCTCACAGCATCCGGTTACGCAAATTAATCGGTTACGACATATGTTCCTTCTGCGCACCCAGCGGTTCATTACTTGCGAATGATTTACAAGTGCATTGAGCCCATTTTCGCTAAGGTATTTGCAATTCGAGTTTCAGCTGAACCATCAATCATAAGGAAAAGACAGGAAAATTTGCCTCCGGCTTCGACAATTGTAATCGGAGGTTCAAAGCTAGTTGTTGATAGTCTCCTCTATTAAAATGCATTAAAATGTATTTTTAGAGCAGCCTGGACACGAAGAGATTATTTATGCATAGCCTTATTTGGATAACTCCGCCTTGGTTAGTGGCAAAATTATTTGTTACTTATAATGATCATGCCAGGTTATATACAACAGTTAACAAATCAACAGGATGAAGCCATTGGGAAACATTAAATAAAGAAGCCCATTATAAAATGGCAGGTCAAAAACACAGTTTTTTTTGCAATGGGTCAACTGTACGAAACAGTTTTGAAAAGTTCAAAAATTTTAATATTTAGATCATAGCTTATTGACTATTATTTTTGATTTATTTTACAGTTTTAATTTTGAAAGATTTGTTAAATTAATGAAACAGTCAAGATATCTAATAGTTATCTTTTTCTCAATGAAAGAAATTTATTTTTCAATGTATCTCTTTCTGTAGCATGGTATTGATTATTATCCATGATATTAAGTTTATTTAATTTCTTTGGAAGATTACAGCAAAAAGATTGACAATATCACTAACAGCCTTGGGTTAACACCATTGTTTCCACTTCAAAACGTTAATAATGCATAAAGCGATCTTTTTCTAGATGCAATTGTGGACTGCGGTTTCATGCTTTACAGACGGTGACACTCCTGAGAATTACAATGTTGCTTTTACAAAACTTTAGTTGAAAACATACAATATTAATTTAGCGTTCTTCTCGTCATTTACTCACGTAGCTTTTATTTCGCAAACTATGTTTTGAACCATGAATTAAATTGTAACCATAAAAATATAAAAAATATTATAGCGTTGTTAAAACCTAATAAACTTTGGCTCTTTCGACCAACCGATTTCAAGCTGTAGGTGCGACTAACCTTTCCCGCGGTTTTACGATAAAGTGACATTTATACGCAGGAAATTCTCGAATTACTAAGAACGAGTTTCATTAACGAGTTACAAAATTTACCAGATGAATCAGGTTTAGACAATCTTAAATGGCAAACGGCACCATGTTATATTGCAACACGCGAGTCTTCATTTTTTCTACTTCTACCCTTCCTGGTCGTCTCTACGTATATGGCGTTGTCCAAGTACAGAACATTTAATATGAGTATTAAATCTAACATTAATTACAGAAGAAGTCTGCGTATTTTGCAAAATTATCCTGGTAAAATAAATTGTTAGTAAAAGAAAGGCCGGTTTTTTCCACAAACCAAGATAAATTTACAGAAGAAGAAGAAATGCAATATTCATGTTTTGCGTATTCTAACTAAAACTAATAAAGATAATAAAAACTAGAGAAAATAATAATAATTGTTCGAGTTTTAACAGCATATAGCCAGAAGCGTTTCAGTACCAACTGAAATATAGGGCAAAAGTTTATAGTTTTATTTTTTATATCAGAAAATTACTCAAAATCCATATTCATATGCATAGACACAAAATTCTGTCAGAGAAACTCCTAGACAGGAAATAATATAAAACATAAAAAACGATGCACGAACCGCCTGTTGCTATGATATGCAGGTTTTTAATTTTGCAGTACATGTGACAGAGAGATCCGAGACAAGGATCCTATAAAAAATACTCGATCGTCAATCGTCAATATATTACTTTATATGTCGATAAAGACCGAATATGTTAGGTTATGTCACTTGATTTCTTGATGGTGTCGGGTCTATCAGGACAGAATATGTTTTAATTTTAACCGTTGTTGAAAATTATAAATTTTTGTAATTACAATCAATATTAGCGCAAATCAGCACATCCTTGAAATAGTACATGTAGCAGTTTCCTTGTCTCGGTGGTCTCTCTCTAAAACACTGCAGAACAAGGCCATAGCAACCAGGGCTTGTGCCCCTACAACCAGCACAAACTTAAAAAATTGTTCTTTTAAGGCAATTTTGTCAGAGGGTTGGTGATGGTTGGTTGTAATAATTTGAAATTTTTTCGTCATTCAAATTATTTTTAAAACATTGTTTCTCAGTATTTCAGTTGAGTTTTATCAAGTGGAAATTTGGATTAATATAATTCTCTTAGATCCGATTTGGGGAGTGAAGCATTAAAAATTTTGAATAATTTATTTCAATTTTTTAAAACCATTTTTACGCTGAAATTTGGCAAAATTTAGTGGATTTAAGAAAAATTGTTGAAGAATTTTTGTTTCAAGTCTCCATTAAAACAAACTCTATAATATACGGCTCAAACAACAAACAATGTTCATAAAAAAAGGACAAAGAAAGGAAAGAAAGAGATAAACCAAAAATTTTCCGTGTTTACTATAAAACAGAAATAATAAACATAAGTTTTTTGGTGCAAGGTCAAAGCTCCTGGTTACAAATCTACTTATTTAAAATGAACAATAACACAATACAAGGCGTTAGAAATTTTTATACCAATATTTTTTGCAGTTATTCAAAAACTGCTCGTTTTTAAATATAAGTAATGAATGCAGCCCTTAGCATATTTAATTTGTCACAAAATTATTTAGTATTAGGTGAATAATTTTTCAGGTGATTTTTTAAATTCGAATTTTAATAAATGTCTTTAAGCCGGAGGCGGCGGCAGAGTACCGGTCAGAGTCTCTTCAGTTACTCTGCCAAAACCGAGTGGGTTCGAATCCCACTCACTATACTTCCCAGTGTTCGTGAGTGGTTTTTAATAATATAAACCATGTTATGGGAGGCCCATCACCGTAATAGTTGAGCCCCTATAAGCAGCCACAATAGAAGTAAGTTGATGTCGACTAAATTCGTTTAAAAAAATTTAACAAACAGAAAGCTATTATTTATTGCTAAAATTCAAAAACAATTAGAACCGACACGAGGATTTGTACATGACACTACCTAATTTTACAGAAAAATAAACCCAGTAAAGAGATATTCAAAAACCGCCAAAGCTTTAAAGCTTTATTTAGTTTTATTGCAAATTTTCATGGTTTATAATTATAAAGAACGTAGCAGAAAAATCAAATTTAAAAATAAAGGAATTTAATTAAACGAAAAAGGCATTCGTGTCATTTCTAAAAATTTGTATAAAATTGGGAGCTGTTATGGACGGTTTCATTTTGTTAACTCATTGAATTATATGATTAGATTTTTTGTGTCACCCTGTATTAGATCTGCATTGCCAGTGCAGTGCGTTTGTGCCCTAACTAATATTAGACTTCATTGTAATTCTTCAGTTGTACAAATTTTTAATGCGTAAACGAGCCGAATACAAACTAAAAATTTAATACAATAAAAACTCTGATCTCGTAGCTACTTTTTCAAGTACTTCTACAAAATTCCTACATATTACCAGGGAAAAAATCATTAGATTCCGCTAGCGCATTTATGTGAAACTTGAACGTTAGCTATTCCAATGTATACCACTGCTACATATTAATCTGTTCTGACGCATCGTTGAAATCACCAACAAACTTATTGCATACCGATGACAAGAGATTAGATTTAAGTGAATTCCAAACACTAAAACTACTTACATGTGGTTTGCAATCCAAATTTAACAACCTGCGTTTCACTATTATAACACTTCAGTCAACTATGGTCTCTGGGTTCTTTGAGGATTGAGTTCAAAGTCCCGAAGTCAGCTGTTAGACACAATTTCGTGGGTATAACACAAACGAAGTTGTTAAGATTCTTAATTATAAAACTTTACCGTGTATTAGTTTAATTTATATCCGGAATAAATTAAACAACAATAGTACCTTTGTAGTTTTACGTTGAAGAAAAGTCCCACAAGAGAGATTTTAATGCGAAATGAGACCGGAATCCCAGCAGGAAAGTAAAACCACGCGCAACTGGAATATTAAGTAGGAGTTGTCGCAGGCTCGTCAAATATTGACACGGCACTTGTTCTTTCTGTCAATTGTTTGCATATACTTGAATGAGCGATGTTGACTTTAGTTTTTGACACTACTTTAATCTTCTTTAAGCAGTAGTTACCTTAAGCAAATAATCTCTCTTTGTATTTGATTTACAAAAGTTTTTTCTCCTATTTTAAAACTGCGCAACGTCTGCTGAGTTTCTATAAGAAAAGACTATCAGAAGCCAGCAGTGGAATTCAATCTTTAGCGGTTAACACACGATCTTAGACATTTGCAAAACCGGAATAGAAGTGAAGGTCACCGACATAAAATACAAAACTTGCACTAAAATCCCGGTAGAGGTTCCACAAGTTGTTAGAGGGAGGCAATATAAAGATGAAAAAGTTTTATTTATTAAATTAAACCACTTCTTCGCACTCTTCCACGAAGCTGTAACTTGGGGCCATTATCAACGGCTGTATTTAGAGAAAAAGTTTATGGAGCAGATCCTAAATTGCATCCGATTGTTTTAACGATTTCGGATGTGATAAATTTCGATAGCGATCAGCAGTCACGTTCTGGCGTCTTCGTTAATGTTTCACTTCTTCATTCATACGTTTCCAACAAAGTTAGTTTGAACCAACTTGAAATATGAGATCCCGAATCAGAGAAAGTCTTATAAAATCCAAAAGTAGAGGCGCTTCTTTGATGTTGTATACAAAAGGCACTTGTCCGTTTTTTTTGAATAACAGGTCTTCAGTTACAAAAGTGGAACGGGCACTGTACACTCCTTTGTTAGTTCGTATACACTACTATAGTCCGTGCGTGTTCACTCTTCAGGGTCCTGCTGGTGCGACCTTCTGAGGCGGAAGTCCTCGACTTCTGCACGCTAGCGGTATCGCAGAGTGCACGGGCAAACTGATCGCCACCCACCGATGATGGACCCAGAGACCTACATTTGGTCCCCTCCAAGGTTTCCCCACTTGAGGACGGTCCCCACTTGAGCTTTCTGCCAAGATAGGTGTAAAAACAGGTATTCTATTCTTTAAGCAGTTTATTTACAAAACTTTTTTATTTTATAGCTTACGATTCTCAAGATACTACCACTTTACAAACACCTCTACAGCCTTACAGTAATGCACAAGGAAAATATACAGCTGTTGCCACAAGTAACGTCTCTGAAGGGAAATGAAGAACTAATAAAAAAAATTGGAGGTTTTTTAAGAATACTAAATGTTGGTGTTCTGATTTAAATGTAGGAAAAATTAGAAAGTTGTAAATATTTTTTATTTTCTAATAAGAAATTACTTTAATAAACAAAGTGCAATAATATTTAAAAAAATAGTTAGAAAACAAAATAAAAGAAAGAAGCTGTTTTAATGTCAGTTTGTAACCTTTAAGCAGGTATCTCTTTAAAAATTACCACGAAAGTAATTTAAGAGCAAAAAGCAAATATAACAAACAGTGATTTTATTTCATGCTATTTATCAAAGTGTTGATAGCAATAATTACAAATCGAATATTTTATTTTAAGTTTAATGTTTTATTTTGCTTTCTTCTGCTCTATTTATTTTCGAACTCTCTAGATTTAAAATGATAACCATTGTTATTTTTTTGAAAATTTTGGCTTTACGCCGTATTACTCAAAAACGAGTTGACAGATCGGCATGACATTTGGTATTGTATTTGATCTAGAAATTCGGAATGTTTACTACTTACGAGAATTTTTAAAAGCATTAAAAGTTAAAAAAAAACTAATCAAAATTTTTTAATTGCCAAATAAAATGATCTAAAACTGGGTACACAAATTATAAATTTTGAAAAATTAGCAACGAGCTACAATTTGGTTGGTGTTTCAAACGGCTAATTTTCCTGTGACGTTTTATATGAATTTTAAAAAATCGAATCATACCCTTTTATTTAATTAAACATTTCTGTTTAAACTAAATTGCTCACAAGTGATAGTAGAATAAGAATCACAACTTATTTTTTAAGTGCATCAATACTAAGAAGAACTAATTTTGTTTCCGATCAAATTTTTAGGTGACTTATTTCAGCTTTGTTTTTTTTAACTCCAAAAAGCTTTTTATTCGTAAATTAAAAAAATCGAATTTCTTTCTAACAAAATATTTCGCCAGGCACCGCGTCGCCATTAAAAATAATTCAAACTTTATTTGAATAGCTAGAGACAGAATCTTTTGTGATTGTAAGTCAATCTATGTGCCAGGTTGGTTAGTTTTGGGGTGTGCCGACCAAGCCAAGCGATGTGGATAAAAACAGTTACCTTATAACTAAAGGTATGGAAAGGAGCAAACTTCAAGGCGGTAGAGGGAGTTTTATCTTCTCCAACCTCATGATTTACTGCTTACTTCCCAAACAGAGCAGAAGACACTACCTAAAGAATCCTTTACATCCTGGAGGTCAAAATGAGGACTTTAATTTAGAAGAGTGGAGAGAGCTAAGGAGCGAACTTGTTTCCAGTGCCATAATAATGATACTATCTGTAGACGAGAAATAGTTCCAGAGCTTCAACAAACCAAATTTTAAGTTTGGCAAAGTCAACTTTAGAACAAGAAAACACAGTGGACAGAAACTTCACTTCGACTCCAAAGATGTAAAAAATGTCCGAAGAAACGGATGAAAAGCCTAAAAAGGTTGTACTTAAGCAATCTTCGACACAACCTACATCTAGTGCCTAAGGCAAAGCGACATCGACAGCACTAAAGCACTTACCACACCCAAAAAGTCTACAACGAAGAGGTCTACTGAAGTTTTTCTGGTAACACAAGCAAAATAAGAAGGCTCAAAAAGCCTACAGAACCTACCTACTTGCAGTGTCCACCAAAATTTAAATTTTTCTAAATAAAATGGAAATGTTGTTGTGTACTTTTAATAGGTAGTCCATATGATTACGAATCTTGTGCGTATTAGTTGTTCTCTTCACTTACGATGATATGATACGTGAGATGATATGATTTAAATTGATTTATTCGAATTTTAAGTTGTCTTTCTTTCTTATATTTAACGTACACTTCGTTTAAAAAGTATTGTAATGCAGGAAGTATTTTTCAAAATACACGTCGGTAAAATTACGACATTTTGTATTCTACCTTACCTTGAATACGCATAGAGCCGTTGTTAGCTAGCCGGGCTGGTTTTGAACCCAATCCAACCTTTAGTGAATATTAGTAAGAAGTTCCAAATAGTAATCAATATTATGTATTCTAAAAATTGCGATTTAAATAAAAAATTTTGAAACTTGTAAACTTAGTCCTTCAGAAAAAAAAAAAAAATTACATTGCAGACCCCCAACGACCCTGAAAAAACCTGAAATCCTAGTTAAAAATGATGTACTAACGTGTTGATTTAAATATCTTTAAAATTTAATAATTTAAAGAAAAATTTTCTTCGTTTGCATTCATAGCCACTGTTCCGTTCTAAAAACAACGGTAAACGCCGAAATCACTTACAAAAGCATCCCTCTCCTGTAATAATATTTAAAAAGAACCAAGAGTTGTAGATAAGTCAAATGTCATATTGTGTGCTTTTCGTGTTTGTTAGGAAGAGCGTTGTCTAAGTTGCCTCCCATTCGAGCCGCCACTGTTCTCGATGTATTTTCTTTGTATATACCTGGGTTATCCAAATTTCTTTTAATTCTCTAGTCTGGTAGTTCTCAAAATGTCGAGCGTTACACCTACAGACGTTAAAAAACGTATTTTGAGTTTTTAGAGGTCTCAAATATTTCCATCAAATTTGATTTTTTCACGACCAAATTTACTGCAAGGATGGAAAACTAAAAAGCAGTAGGTACATAGATTTCAAAAAACTTCTAACTGCCGAACCACAAAATTGAACCCTGTACCTAAAGTATCAAAACTAAATATTGATTATCAAAAATTTGAATGTTTATCAGAAAAATGGTTTCTAAAGTTACAAAGCTCGTTTACTTTAACCAGGTTTTAAGTACTCTAAGCTATTCCCATTTGAACGAATTTTATTTATTTAAGCGTATTCTAATCATTTGCATTAGAATTAGACGTTTGGTCTTAACAGGAAAAGCAAAAGTAAGACTTATTCTTTTTAAAATTAATGAATCAGTTCACAACCTAGTGATTTTCTGCTGTACTAAAAATATACGTTTGTCGCTTGTCTTGGAAAAACCCTTACCTGTAAAATTAGCATAATTCCAAACCACTCCTTATTAAATTATTTATTTACGTATTTATTTGTATTATGAAAAACACATACAACAGCAGCGCCTGGCGGTATGTAATTAAATATTAACGGTCTGCCTTACTCCAGCCATTCTTAAAGTTCCTACCCATCTAGTGGCATGTAGAGTGCCGAGCGTAAACCATTATTATGCCAAATCACATTGATTAATCAAAAGCGTTAATTCCTATTAAACCGATAAAAACGCATCAGTATCGGACATAAATTTCGGAGTTATCTGACTTCTATAGTGTAGAATAGCTAGGAGGAAAGTTAAATGAACAAAGCACTTCGCCTAGACTTTACTATGCTTTTATATCAAACAATTATTTTTATATATCTAATCACAATAATTACAGCAAATCCAACCAAGAACTGTTTTCAGTTGTAGAGTATTTAAGTATAAAACCCTGCTTATCCCTCATTGCAAAGACAACAAAACCACCTGCTGGGTAGAAATTTTAGACTTATGCGGTACAATTTTACAAGGTCAGCTATTGCTATTATTGCGGAATTATACTATGATAATCTTTTATGGACTACGTGCATTGATGCATAGGTTAGTGACCATTATTTTGAAAATTAGGGGAGGAGAAAAAATTAACCCCCCTAAATATTGCTGTATTTTGAAATTAAGTTTTGAATCTGATTGTACTATCACTCCTGAGCAACTCAGCTCAAACAGATATGTTTTATCGTCCTCCGTATACTAAAGAGAGAGGCATGAATTTTCGGTTTTCAAAAATACATGGTACATTAATAAAATTGTAGCTCATTTTTAACTCTATTAGCCTGTAAAATTAAAAAGAATAGGTGCGGTTAGTTTTTGAGTAGGACGTTTTTGAATAGTCAAAATTTTGATATTTTCTTCATTTCACAGTTTTAATAGTTCCAAAAGTTCTAGTAGCCTGTAACATTGTTCACTCTTAGGGAATTTATTACGATAAAAATTTGAACCCGATCTGTTAACTTGTCTTTAAGTAACAAGGCGATAAAGTCACAATTTTCTAAAAATCAGAGCGGTCGCCATTTTGAAGCTAGAAAGTTCGGAAAAAAAGAGTTAATTTTTCCTTAAAGTTCCTCTAAAATTTGTATTTTAAATTTAAAAAATTCGTGTTTAGATAAAAACGCTTCCAAAAACACATTTTGTACGGATTTCTTTTAAAAGCTTATTTCCTAGATCTTTTTTTGATATACTTCCACATTTCGAAGCTTATTGGAATTGGATCATCCGGTTTGGAATTATGGAGCGCACATTCATACATACCCATCCACCCACAGAGAGACACTTTTTTAAAACCACTTGTTTGGATACCTGGAGATCTATACCATGTATTTCCGTTAAAATCTCGATTTCGAACATTTGTATAAAATTAATACTTCCGTATATTGAAAGTATAAGTAAGTTAATAAAGCTTTCAGGAAACCACTACGCGACCTTCCTCGAATTTATTAAATTTTTTAAAATTTATAAATAATTCGAAAATTTGGACTTTTTATGAAAAATAAGAATATTTTAAAAACTCTAAT
The DNA here is from genome assembly GCA_958336395.1 of Ctenicera cuprea. NCBI lineage: Eukaryota > Metazoa > Arthropoda > Insecta > Coleoptera > Elateridae > Ctenicera > Ctenicera cuprea. The sequence goes on along the minus strand of OY284487.1, from coordinate 22,123,152 downwards.
AGAAATATCATATATTTTAAATAATTTTTTTAAACAGCGAAAGTTTTCGGAAACTAAAAAATATTCAAACTTTTTGAAAAATATTAAAATTTTTGAAAATACTAAAATTTTGTTAAATTTTGAAAACGTTTGAAAAATTTAGAATTTTTAAATCTTCCTTAGTTGAACCAAATGTGACAACTATCGAAATTTGGAAAAATTTTGGAAATTTTTAAACCTCTGAAAATCAGATATTTTGAAAAACTAAAATTATAAAAATTTATGAAAATATTAACACTTTAAAAAACTAAATAATTTGAAAGTTTTTGAAAATTAAAAATATTTGTGACAATTCAACAAATTTTTTTAATGTTAAAATATACATAATTTTAAAGATTTTGAAAATTTTTGAAATCTAAAAATTTGACAAAATACTGAAATACACAAACATATTTTCAAAAACCAATATGGAAATTATTTACAAACAAAAATGTTAAACATTTCTTGAACAATTAATAATTTTCAAACTTGGCAATTATTACCTAATTAAAATTTTAAAATCGATTTTTTACGTACTATGCACCTTTGTGTTATGGCCTTTTTTTGGCGGTTATTCAATTACACTGTTTAGGTAAACAACCAAAAGGAAACCTCGCAGAGGTGTTTTTTTAATGAAAAGTGGTTTGCATTGTTATTTAACATGTTCATACTAATTTTGAAGCCAAAATTAGTAATTTTTTTCAAAACAAAAAACAATGGTGGCGGTGGCCGGCAGGTGGTAGGAAAATCGAGCTTGCGCAGACCGGGATTAGGACATGCGCAGAATGATAATCTTAGCTTATTTTTCAAGCGCGCCTCTATATAATTATAAAAACCTTCCCCTTCCCATTGTTATTTGGGCGGATCAATCTTGGTATTTTGCGGTTTCATACCAGTGTGATTACCAATCCTTTAAACCTAAATTAGGTTTTCTGGGTTGAAGCTCAACTTCCGAAATTTTGACGATAACAATACCTTCCTATAGCTACACTTGTCACAACTCACAAATATATGTGAACATTGAATGGTTTTCAAGTTTTATTAACATTTCGCGATTTCATTTTCATTTTCCATTTTTCTAAATTTATTATTAATTTTAATATTTTCAGCTCAAAATATTTGTTTACTAATATAACTTTTGTTTGCTTTTTAAATACGTAACTTCTTTTTTGTAATAGATTGGTAAAAACTTTAATAGCTCCGTAAACACCAAAGCGTGACAAAACCATAATTTTTTTTAATGCTGAATTTTATAATTCCCTCTAAAGGTCTTTGTATTAATAAATTGATAAATTACGTAAGCAAGTCTTTACAAAATTTCCTAGTCTGTGATTTACAGCTACTTCTCTCAGTAAACGGCAAAAAAACTTAGTTACATGTAGTTCGAATGTTAACATTATTTAGTGACGATGGCGTTTCTTAATCGCATTCAATAAGTTTTAAGATCAGCGTTGACAGTTTATTAAAAACTTTGGAAGGCATTTTTATGCAAATGTTTCACACATTAATCCTTTTAGGCGCGGAAAGCATGTAATAGCCACGAAGGTTTTTTTTGTGGAATATTATATTTTATGTTAATTATGTACTCTACACAACTGCTATATTTTTGCATGTAAGTGAATTCATCAGCTTCCCATTAAATAATTATAAGAGTGCTTCCAAGTCGCCTGGACTTTCATATACAAATGTATTTTTGTACAATGCTGTAACACCAGCAGCAGTGGCAAATGTCATCTTCATGCACGTTGATTACTTTGCAAACGCAACACGTCATACAGATATATTTCTTTTGTCGGTGCACTGGGAAGATACCGGTCGTGCGACGAGCAATCAATATGAGGTGCAGTAAAAACGAGCCAAGCTATAACCACAGCTCTACAGCATAACGTTGCGTTGGTCATAGTTCACATTGTTTACGAGAAAAATCTTTTTTTTAGTTTTCTTGAGATTACAGCAAGCCAGATACGATACATAAAATTCAGTATCCAAAAATTTTATTAATATTGTATTGCATTGCAATATACTATAAGGGTGTATTAAAACAAAAACTCGAATACAATTTTAGTGTTAACTCTTTGATTAAGGAGTTATTAATGCTCAAACTTTGAAATTTTTTTCGACTATGGTTGAGAAATAGATTTAAATAGTATCAACAACACATAATTCAACAATTAAAATAAGTAATCAAATATAAATTACAACATTTTGGTAATTATTTACTTATAATTTAATATTTAAGAATGCAAAATCTTCGCGATTTATAGTTTTGGAAGACGTTGCAACTATGCATTATAAGCTGGGTTTATTTTTAAAATGTAATAATAATAAACACATACTTGATTTAATTGCAGAATCACAAACATATACGATCAAGGGTAACTAAATGCATGTCTCTTAGCTTTAAATTGTACAGCGTTGCCAAATTAAAAAACCTGTAAGTGCTTATAATTTAAAGACTCTTCGTCTAAGACCAAATTGGTGTTAAAGTTTTTTGCTCGTTTTTCAATGTAGAATTGCATGCGGTAATTATTAGCCGCACGTTTAAAAATTTCAGAAAGCTTTGTATATAATTTTGACTTCACAGTTCCCATCTTAAAAAAAATGTCTTGCTTAGTAACATTGTGTTCCTATAGGGCTATTATGATAATAAAGTTGATTATTTTAATATATTTATGACAATGGATGTATTTTTATTAAACAGTCGCAGTTTTATAAAAAGACATGAACAAATAGATTTACCCACATATGATTGATTATACATACATGGATTGTTATAAAAGTACAGTTAACAAAAATACAAAGTAGTGTTAATTCACACAAACGAAACACATCCTCTAAGGGATCAACGCACCTACACCAGGGATGTGAACCGAAATGGTATCGGAAACAAAATAACAGAAACATAACGGTATTTCCGAGGAACGTTAACGAAAACGATAGTTATTAAAAATAGCATTGATATCGAAAACGAACATAGTATTTTTTCGGTATTTTTCGTGCAAATTCTTCTCTAAGTGTTTACTTAAATGTTTTTAAGACAACACATTGTGCCTCAGAGACCAAAGACCTATGTTTTTTTGTTTAGGGCTGGGTACTATAATTTAGGGAAGTCATAATATTGATAAGGGCCTTTACCTGCTTTGTCCCTACTCCAATTTATTATTAATTATTGACCAACTTTTTTCAGTGCTGTTTGATTGTGCTTTGCGTGCGGATTGATTTTGATAGTTAACAATGGGTCGAAACTAAATAAAACCAATGTTGGACACGAATCGTTTTTATATAACCAAGTAACCAAATATTCAGAATGTAAAGTGTGTGGTGTACAAATTAAGGTACCAAAAATTATAAATGATAGCAGTGGCGTATTTAAAGTTTTTGGAATAGTTCTTTCCTTCATACGTTTTCTTTCCATTTGATTTTACTGCATTATAGTACTTACATTATGTTAATAAAGTAGAGCTGGACGAAGAATATTTTAAATGAAAAATAAATCGATCGAAGTCTTCCTTTATAAATGTATGTAAAAAGACTTGAGTTGTTTGAATATTATGTCAACTACTTTTGATTTGGTCGACACATTCTACACAAGTGTGCAACGTACAAAGTTTTTATTTATTAATAAAAAAAATTACCTTTTGTTTTCTTAAACACTTATGTAACAGAAACGATATTTACCGGTTAATACCGGTAACGTAACGAATATGTAACGTTAAATATTTAAGGTAACGAAACCGAAGACACAAACGATATTTTTTGTTGGCTCCATAACGAAATTACGAAACCCTTTCGGGTCACATCCCAGACGTACATTACGTAACGGCTTTCGTATGTCTAGGGCGCGTCAGGCAGGACAAGGGGTAGGTCCTTCGGTTTCTATATGCAGCTCCCGTGCTCTGATAAGATGCTAGAGTGCTAAGTAGTTCGAAGAAAGAGTGAAGTTATTTTTTTTGCAGCTCTGGAAAGAGCATTACGTGCGAGTTCAGCATATACAGATGGCTGTAGGAGTTTAGTTTTTGGACCGTATTAGAGGGTTACGCTTTTTTAATCCTGAAAACGGTCTGAACTATTTGTCGATTATGCAGCCGTCTCATACCTCTGTTTGATCATTGTCGCATGGGAAAATAACAAATATTAGCCGTCGTTGCTTAGAAGAATAACAAACATTTGCAAGAGTGGTGACCGCAGCAGGCAACAGAAGTAGTTTTTTGTTTAGTTTTGTATGTTGATTAAAATTAACGTTTTCACAAGAGGTGATTTTAATATCTTCTAAAACGAGAAAATCACCGTTGCTCGAGAAAACATTTCTAAATGCAGCGGCTGTAGCAGGAAACGGAAGCCGTCTGTTACTTAGCGATGTACAAGACAGACAGTCCTGTATTTTTGCTGTCACTTTTAGTACCAACTTACTTTAATTTGGTTATGGTTGAATGTGATTTAAAGACGGCCGATGATAGAATTTATGGATTATGTGAATTCCGATTTGCCAACTAGTTTTTGTGTAATAAGACGTTAAAGTCAAAATTCTCAGAAAATCATTGTCACCGTATTTGGTAAAACATGTTGTTGGTACTTTCCCATACTTTTTATGTTTTAAATATTCTCGCACCAATAAATGACTGAATAACAATGTTAACAACAATTAGGAAAAAAAATTTAAAAATGTATCGCTTCAGCGGAAATTTGAACGTGCGATAGCCTGTAAAATACGATTTCGTACTGTAACTGTAAGCATAGTAGGCAGCGATAACTTTGTCTAAACCGCACGGAAGCAAGGTAACCGCGGCTAATTAAATATTGCGCTTTGGACATTGAACCAAAAATTGCTGGATATAGTTTACTTGAAAATTTATCAAAAATATGCAAAGACAAAAAATATATATTATAATTAGAGCTAACTAAAGAATAGGAGCAGTTAAGATCACGTAGCTTACAGAAAACGCGTTGTTGATAATAAAAGTATCGATTTTCTTTCTACTTTTAAAAACGGTTTAATAACCTTTTACATTCACTCACAGATAGACATTTTTTATAACACTATTTTGGATTCCCTGAACCCCAAAACGTGTATTTTCGTTAAAAATTATAATTCGAAATTTTGCATGAAATTATAACTTTTCATAATTCGGTAAAGGAAAGTGAAAAGCATTGGCTTTGCCCGTAGGTCTTCTGTCAGATTCCATTTGCAAATTTAGCAGATTGGGTTCTACAACAAAGTTCGCTAAAAATACAGCTACCTTCACCTTCTGGTTTCGTATTATTTTATAATTTCTTTTTCGGTGAATTTTTGATATACCCCACCTTCCAAAGCTCATCGAGTTATGAATTGCATTCACCCACCAATCCTGTAGATCCAAACATATATTTTGGTCAAAATCTCAAATACGAAATTTTTTATAAAACTAATACTGTACTCTAAATAAAAGTATAGGATAGTAAAAACAAGGCTGTATATTGCAAAAAAAAAAATAATAAAATGTAATTGTCACTGTTACTCTTTAGCAATAATTTTACATCTAAAACTGCAATTTTAGAGTAACTTTAAAATTTCACATACTTTGACTGAATAGCGTAAAAAGTAGACCAACTAATTTTTATCAAAAAAGAAAATCTGATAGTTGGCACGAAATTCAGGTCGTAATACTGGTGTGGCTACAACTTTATTTTTTATTCCGGAATTTCCGAAGAGAGTGAATATAATATGATAATTTGAATTCTTGGATATTTTAACAACCTGTTAGACATAAAAGCAATGACCTAATGGCTGTTTTTAATACATATTCATGCGACCAAAAGCTGTGTTTCTTATCATAATATATTTTATTCATCATAACATGGCAACAAGTCACAGCTACGTAGTTAATTACTGTTTTTCTTAGTTTACTGGTAATTGATAATTAAAACTACAAAAAAATACTGTAAATGCCTAAAAATAAAGAGAACTAAACCCCAACCTTGAAAATAGTTCTAATTTTTAAACTATAAAATTAAAAATTATACAATTTTTTTGTATTGTGGCAGTTTTTTCTGTTATAGAAATTCCTGAATTGTGTAGGCTAAAATACAGTGAACGTACCCTTGAAAGTATTACAAGTTATTTTTACGTTTCTCTCTCATATCAATTTGTTTCCACTCCTTAAATGGTAACGCTTCATTAATTTCAGTCATCTGTTTTTACGACCCTTTGAATTAATAAAGCTTTATTTTGCAAGAGATGTATCTAAACCGCAAACCTACTTCTAGGAAACCTTGTCGTAGATTTCTTCAATCTATTGGTTTATTTTGTTCACTTTGTTAAACTGTTATCTTTCAATCTTGCGCCTAACTGATTCCATCGTAATTAGTAGACTAAAAACTACTAAATGGTTCCACTTAATAATGAAGTTTTTTTTACCTTAAAAAGGTCAAGAATTTTATGTAAGATGTGTTATCTATAATAGTTTATGGAATTTTTTTAATATTTTTTTTGCTGGCAAGAATGGAACAAGTTGTGCTTTCTACAGTTTTGTATTCTGCTGTTATTCAACCTTATTCATTTACCCGGATTTAAATTAAGAAACAACTCGTTTTTAAATTTGTTCAAGTTATGTATTTATTATTTATTCATATTTAATTGTCCAGCGTGCAACATAAATCTTACTTATGCATATCTAACGACTTTATATTTATGCGTTCAGATTGAATTATGTAATTATATTTTAAAAAAGTATTTTTTTAATGTAAACAAATATATTTCAAGCGTATCTTAAGTTTATAATTCAGGGACTATAAGAGCGACCAACCTATAATATAATACAAGAAAGACTAGGAAAAAACAGTTTGTAATTGGTATTAATACTGGACTTTCCTTTCATTAGACGCTAGATAGCGACAAAACTTGATTTGAATGATTCACAAACCCTATTGTGTTCTAATAAAACCAATCTATATCAGATGGAAAAAACTACAAAGCAAAAAGTTGTCATTGGTTGCAACACTCGTGCTTGATATTGAATTAAAAAGCCGATCATTGGACCAAAGATACCGTCATAAAGACACGCTCCAAGAACTTCTTATTTCAGCCTGTAGGTTATGAACATGATAATTTAAACGTTGCGCTCCTTATATTGTCGCCAAGAATAGCCTCTGGAAGAGAAAATAAAGAAAATTTAAATATTAGCGTAATAATCGATAAATAATTCCCATGTTTCACATAACATCTGCTTTACGAATACCTCCTACTGATTGCAAATATCGTTGAAATCAAGGACGTGCAAACACTTGTATCTGATAATATCCCCTATATCATATAAATTATCTAATAAATTTTGGCGTATCTTTATTTCTCGATTCATAATCGCACGCCGAATAACAACTGCTTAATTTGTGTTTGGAATTTATAATTTTAACGATTCACTGCCATGCAAGTTGCTGGAGTTGGTTATAAAAATTTCAATTCTAATTAAATATGCCAATAATAAAACCCTCTGACAGCTGGTACAACTTAATCAAGATAATGCTTAAAAATAAAGCCCATACAGAAACTCCCATAAGATTTAAAATGCGATTTCTACGAAATAAATCTTGATTGGGCAGTATAAAATTTTTGACTCGCACGAACCAGTTGATCACGTTTCTTTTAATAAGAATGCAAAATCTGTCGAAGCTTTGGTGATTTTTGATCAATCCTCGTTAGAAATTTTTAAACTCAATTTCTTCAAAGAATTACTACGAACTGCAATGAATGAGAAGTAGTTAATAATTATAAAGCTATTTAATAATTATAAAGCTGGTGTTGAATACTATTTTCGAAAGTGGGACCCTTGGTTGCGTACAAGAGAACAAAGAAGCAGAAGCGGCTAAGAATGGACTCATATTCAAAGACGATTATTAATAGACGATTACGGGTGCCTGAAGTCGTGTTTTAATTTCCACTAATACATGTAGTAACGAAGACTACTTATTGGTATTCTTTGTGAGCAACATTTTCTGGTTTCGTAATGCTTCCGCGTGCATGTGCTTATGATGCTCAGCGATATTTTAGTATTCATAAAGTGTTTTATGGTAATCAGGTGCCAATAAGATGCTATTGTAAGGTTCTTATGGGAATTTGCCCAATTATCAATTCTTCGGCTGTCAACTTGTAAATAATGGTTGGATGACACTTATCGCTATCAGATCAGACCACCAAATTTTGTGTTCGTTACAAAACTTTGATGTGGTATTTGCGGTTTACTACTTGTTGTCTGTGAGAAACCATAAATTTCAATTTGAAATCCTACTAGAAAGCATTGATAAGCGCGAAGAAGTCGGAATAAGAAATTATAATCAGGGCAAGGTCAACTGCATGTTAACGATACTGTTGTTTTTGCAGGTGTTTATTAATCGCGGTAGTAATTTTAATAATTGCTAAAGATATAAGTACTTGCAAATTAGGATTAGAGTATTAATTAAAAACAGTTAAACCAACGGTACTTATGCAAATTCACAATTTGACTAGATAATGTGACTGCTTTATAAATAACTAGTGTTACCCCAGCACACAATGCACTGACAGACAGCGTTGACAGAACCGGCGAAATGTCAAGTCACGTGATGCATTAGTTCCAATAATGACACGCTACGTTATTGTAGATGGCGCCCCAAGTGACGCGCGTCTAGCCGACCTTCATATATATTATAAATTAAAATAATTATTATTAAAAAATCGACGTAGGATAAAAATATAAAAATGTTTCATGTTCCATCTGTGGATAGGGACCTTTCATTTAAAAAAAAATGGTCCAAATTGGTGAAGCGGTAGCCGCTGGAGGAACCGGAGAAAAAAACCCTTTGTGCTTTTATATATGTATGGATTTTCAAGAGTTCATGTTGCTTTTGAAATTAATAAGCTGACTTATTAGGAGTATTTTTGACTACAATATTTATTGGTAACAATGAATTTTAATAGTTCAAAACGCAGCATAAATGATGGTGTATTTTAACTTGGAAGTGTATGTAAGCAAGCTAGCTATTGGTTTAACATCAAGAGACCTTTGTTACTTAAGCTCTAATATGTTTTATGTCGAACTTTTTTATTCTATTCCTAATTACCGCAATTTTCTTTCTCATATTTTACCATTTTCCCCGTCTCTTCTGTTGTGCTATTCATAAGTTGACAACAACCTGGAACAATTTCAATATTAAAATATTGAATATTTACAAACTTCTTCTTAACCATTTCCTGTTCAAGTTTGAAACTTGAAATAAAAAAATGAGAACTGGTGGACTACGCCACACGCTTTTTTGTAACCTCTTTTACAATATAAAGTATTTTTGAATCATTTCGTCTATTTCTAGGTAATTATGACTGCAATTTAGATTATTATGTCTACTTTTTAGTCTTAATATGCGTTATGCAAATTAAATAAATTTTTGTGTGTAACCTTTTGAGGTCGGTAAAGTGGGTCTTTAATTTTATAAGTGCAACATTTATGTTAGAAACGTCGAACTATGACTCGTCGTTCGTGACTATACCTCGGGATGAATGCAATTCACCAAAACAACAATAATATATTTGGTTAGCAGTTATACATTATTACTTAAAACTAAAATACATACATTAATAATGGCAGTCTGGGCAAAAGCCCCAATGCGAGAAATATAAGAGCGATAGGTATTAGTGGAGATGGTATTGTCAACTTACTTCGTATCACGGCTACATAAGCTTATATAGAGGCCCAGTAGGTCGGCAAACATATTTAAGTATTAATTAATACTGTATGCTTATGTGCAATCTTCATCCAGCCACAGCCACAGATTTGAAATAACTAGATCAATACTTCATACATTATAAAGTATTATGCAATTTTACTAGTTTGGAGAATTAGTTCTAACAATAATGAATGTTTTGAGTAAGCCTAAGTCGGCTTCGCGACAATGTATTTTATTCAACATGATTCCCAGCGGATTATCAATTAATGTTAAATACATTCTAGTTACTTCCTGGAAAGATGCGTTTTACTTTTTATTACAATATAGTAACTGAAAACCACAGTTTCCTCCCAGAGAATTATATTAAGAAACTCATTGTTTGCTATAGCAATTACAAAAATTATTTAAAAATTGTTGGCACTACAGCTATATCTTTTCTATACTTTCAGTATAGTATAGAAGAGTATTAATTTCATGCAATTTTTTGAAATCGAGATTTTGACAGAAATACATGTCTTGGATCTCTAGGAACCTGAAGAAATGTTTGTCTGTAGGTAAACGGGTGGGTTGGTATGTGGGTATGTGGGCTATATAACTGACGGATGGTCCGATTTTAGTGAGCTTCGGAATCTAAGAATATATCAAACAATCATCAATAAAATAAGCTTTTAAAAGAAATGCGGTCAAACCTTTTGGATTTATATTCAAACCGAAAGTCAAAGACTTTACCGCAAACTCGTGAATTACAAACTTTTATACATTTGTAATATTTTCCCGATGGCCTGTCAAACGCTTCGAATTTTGTATTCAAGCTAAACGTTAGACTTTACCGGCCGCCCGTGAAATGCAAAGTTTATACGTTTATAATATTTTTCCCGACAACCCGTCGCACCGTTACATTCTTTGTATTTATATTAAAACCGAAAGTAAAACATTACCGCCCGTCTGTGAACTAAAAACTTTTATGCTTTTGTAATAATTGTCCCGAAAACCCGTCAAGTACTTCGAATTTGGAGTTTGCCAATTATTCTAAAAGAATTCCCCATTTTTATACGTTTATAATATTTTTGGACAACTCGTCAAATAGTTTATAAGTTATTTGAAACCGTGAACTGATATCTCTGACCGTGCTTGATTTTATTGCTTTTTAATATTGTTAAGAGTCCGCTAGTACGCTTATACAGAAAGTTTAAATTTCTGAGATTGTTTTAAAATAAGCCTTCGAGTAGCTTACTGCCCTTTAAAACAATGCTTAGAGCTTATTTTGGGAAAGATAGTGTTGAACTCTGGCATCTTAGGTGGAAGAAAATCCATAATATGGTTTTGAAAGACAGACGACTGAAATTGGCTGAAATATCTAATGTTGTAAGCATCTTAAAAGAGCGAGTGTTCAATATTTTAACCCAAGAATTGGGTATGAGAAAACTGCCTGCGCGATGGGTGCCGCGTTTGCTTACACTCGATTAAAAACGTGTGCGAATGAAGATTTACCAAAAGTGGGCCGTTTTATGAAGAATAGCACTGCTTTTGTGCGCCGATTTGTCACCACCGATGAAACCTGGGTCCACCACTACTATACGCCAGAAACGAAACTGCAACCAAAGCAATGGACAGAACCTGGTGGCTCGGCTCCAATGAAAGCAAAGACCTTCAAATCCTCGGACAAGATCATGGCATCAGTGTTTGGGGATGCAAAAGGGATTTTGATGATCAATTATCTTCCAAAAGGAAAAACAATAAATGGCGCAAAATAGGAAAGGTCTATTTACGTGTCTAGATTTGTTAAATTTTCTTCCACCTTTGTGCTGAACAAAGCGTTTGAATTTTGGTAAATCTACCCCATATTTATTGTTTTATGATAATTAGACGAAGAATGAGCTTCTCGAAATGATCAGTTTAAATAAAACATAAATATTCTAATTAAGGTGAACAGCCTATATTGCCGCATTTCTAGTATAATGCACTCGAATATAGTCAAAAGATTAGGATATTATTTACTCACACACATCACAGCTGTCAACTCACTGCACCTATTTAAAATTGTTTTGTACTCACTTTAAATCTATCTAAGTTATTTCGAATCACTAGAATTCGTAACTCAGACAGAGTCGAGTTTTGTTTATTTTTATATTTACTAAGAAAATCGTGTGCTATATGGTGTGAGATGCTAATGCTTACGGTTGAGTATAAGAATTCACAACTTGGTTCTGATCTGCGTGTAGACAGATCTTCGCAGCCCATGAAAAACCAGTGCAGTCCGAACCACGCCGAAATTTAAAGTATTTATTGTTCTCTGGAGTTTAGGTTTATGCAACAAAATTCCAGTGGCGACCTTGCCGTTTGCAACCGTTTATTTTTGAGGACAAAAACACGTCGCAACCTTTTAATTTTTCAAATTACTATTGACAAATATTTCTTAATAAGCGTTTTTTAGAAGACGCAGCTAAGATGCTTGAATTAGCTTGATCTACTTGTTTTTAGCCCAAACTTTCAAATTATTTTAAATTTGTAAATTCCAATATAAGTTTCCAATTTGGAACTTTCAACTTCTTAACAGACTAAATAAAAACAAATTAATGGTAATATTGTAAATTAACAAGGCTGTACATTCTCATATATATTACACTTTTCGGTTGAACCATAAACTATCTTATATGCTTGAACGTTTTGGTTGCAGATAATTAACTTAATTATCGCAATAGCAATAATATGATAACTAAAAATAATTAATTAAATTTAACAGTTGTTGATTGCCATTCATAATTTTAATGTGGTAATCATTTACCAACAGAAACTCAATATAGCGTTATTTCCTTGTGTTCTGATATACTATACCTAATAGTAATTAATTTTATTATAGGCTTAATGTTAGTAAGCAATATTCTAGAGCTAATTTTGAATATACTGAAATCGAAGGTAAGCTTATACATTAATAACAGATTAAATATTGCTACTTGTCCGTCTAGACAGGGATACTGTTACCATTCAATTTCATTTATAATAGTTTTATTAATTATGTTCTGAAGCTCCTTGTGCATTAGTTTTTTTAGTAACATTTGCTCCAATAATAATTGATACCACATTCGCTAATGCAAGGCCTAATATTTTAATATGCTTTCAACCTCTAATTCTGTTCAAACTTAGTCATAAAAGAAAATTAATTAGATTTTCCGAGGTTGTTCTTTTTATTGCCGCATTGTTAAAATGATCCTTAGGGTAACGCGAAACCACAGATTTCATCTACCCTTGATTGTCAGATTTTATATCACGAACAAACACTTATGAAATATATTAATCATAACAATACAATTGCGAACAACCAAACAGTACCATGTAATATAGATAAGATCAGTTACAGAACGTTTAGCAATAATCTAGACCCGTTATGTTAGCACTTAGCAAATAATGTTGTAAGCAACTATAAAGTATGATTCATATGATTTCAATAATGTAGCGTAATGAAAAACCTCAGTACAAAGGTTTTAGGAAAAAAAGTTCAATAACATCCTGGCGTTCAAGAAACCCGTATCCTGAAGACATAAATCCATTTGCTGACATAACACTTGTTTTTCCAAGTTAGCGATCGAAGAATTAGACCAGTGGGCGGTATTTGTTTAAACCCCAGGGCGTACACAAACAGGACACTGTTTACAATTTAACAACCTTGTCGAATGATCTAATAAGTTAAGTGTGTGTGGCTTGCACCATGGTTATATACAGAAACTCGCGAAGGACACACTCTCGGACATACATCAAACACGACAAAAAAAATTACAAATTGTTGTTTCGTTAGCGTGATAAAGTATTATAACGGTGTTTGCAAGTGAACATAGTAATTATAAAATCAAAAACGCAAATTGGTGAGAATAAATACACAAACAACCAGTTGATCGGAAGGATTCTTAGTTACACACTCATTATAAAATCCAATAAGCAGATGCACACACGAAACAGTTATTAGTAAACAGAATTAAACGACACAGCGTGAAGAAATGACGGAACAAGTGCTATAAACGCGGCATATTACATTGTCAATCAGTGGGTGCACATGCACAGCGTTAAAGATATCACGCTCTTGTTCATATTACCTTTGAAATTTCCGACATTAACAATACTTACTTCCTTAAATTCCTGTAATGCTTTAAATATTATCTTGTTTATTTGATTAGATTGATTCGTATTAATGCTAGAGTAATTAGACAGCAAGATGCTTTAGTATTTTAATTGATTAACTAATGATAATTAATTAGTACTTAGTGTGAATTAATACCAATCCATTTACTCAAGATATTCTAATTAGCATAATAATTCACTCCATTTACACAATTAAAGATATTTTAACGAGAGTAATAATAAAGATGATCAGATGCCTGGGAATAGAAATATGAAAATAAAAATTTTAAATACATCTTTATTACGTTACAGTATTGCCTGTTATCTTACAAATATTTTGAAAAATTATGTTAAGTTAAAAAAAAAGCAACTTTAAAAGAACAGATCGTTTTAAATATCTTAACATCGAGCACGTAACTAGAATCTTTTGGAAGGGCGGGCCACTGCTAAGCCGCGCCTTACCTTACTATAAAATAATAATAATACACAAAATATTACAGCGTTTCTGTGTGTCGCCTCAAATTCATTATTGACTCTGCAGATGTGAAACCATTTTTCCATTTTAATGCTTCTGAAAACAAATTATTTACCGCACAGTAATATACAAGAACTCCAAGACGTTTTAAATAGTTATTTATACAGTGTTGTCAAAAAAAATTGATGACAAATGGTTAATTTTTTTATTATGAATTTTACGAAAAAATGTAGGGGAACGGCGGGTAGTATTGGTCGGCGGGAAGTATGGGCCAGTTCGTCTTTCAACGATTCGCCGGTAGGTAGCAGCACCGTACACGGTGTAGCTTTTGCCGCCAGCATCATTCTGCCATGTGCAGAAAGATTGTTTATTTCAGTTTATCGTGTTCAGTGTGAGCGATTATTCTTTGTTTGTGCGCCTACAAGTTGTTGCCTCGAATACGTGTTACCATCACCCTGAATCATTACAGGTAAGAATATACTTATGAAACTAGGGCTATTATTTACTTTACTCCATTAATATAAGACACTGATAGTTTCATTTCGGTTGCTCTAACCTGTTTCGCTTGCCGCCATGTTATCATATCAATGTGGATCGGGTAGTATGGGCCATGCCACATTCGGGTGGTTGGATTGGATTGGATTTTGGGTTGGAGGGTACCCGTACGGGTACACGCACTTAGGCCGCTGAAACGGGCCCATTGTGCTGCCTCCACAGCAGCTCCTCAGCCCGGGAGTCACCCAAGCCACCCAATTCTTTGGATGAACTTGAGGACATCCGCGGTTGGGGTGTTGCTGATAATGGCCATGTCAGGCCAGAAGTCCCCCAGCATGGATCCTCTGATTGTTGCGAGAGCAAGGCAGTGACAGAGAACGTGTTCTGCCGTCTCGTCCTCAAGGTTGCATCCGCGGCAGTTGGGGCTAGTGGATAGCCCCATCCTGTGCATGGTTTCTTTAGGGTGCAGTGCTCCGTTAGGATTGACCAGTCGGAGATTCTTCCTGGACAACTGCACGCAGTACTTGGCTATCTTCAGTGAGGGTGCTGCAAGAGCAGCCTTCGCTTGGCGGCAGCTTTGAATATTTTCCCACCTTCTTATGAAGCTGTTGAGGGTTTCTTGATGTAGCATAGTGCTGAGTATCGTCGGGGAGATGGGGGTTACAGGTTCTGGCCCCCAAGGAAGTTGTTCCGAGGCCAGTCTTGCGACCTCATCAGCTTCCTCGTTGCCTCGATTGCCATCATGTCCCTTTACCCAAACGAGTGAAACGACATTGTCTCTAGAGATATCTTCGAGAGCTTCGTAGCACTCAAGTACTACTCCTGAGGTAATCTTACAATTACTAAGGGCCAATAAGGCAGCTCTGCTACCACTAAAAATACCAATACTTTGGTTCCTTATTTGTCGTTCAAGGACTGCGTTTGCACCGTGCATTATCCCCACTACTTCCGCTTGGAAGACGGTGGGTTGTTTGCCTAGTGGTATACTTTGGCGAAGGTTTAGGTCATCGGAGAAAACCCCGGCGCCCGTACCGTGCCTTGTTTTGGATCCATCAGTGAAGATGGATATGTCCGGATGGTGGGTTGCCCCAGCGTCCGCGTGTACACTGAAGTGTCGATTGAAGGTGAACTTGGGAGGGAGGCAGTCTACCACCGCGTCAAGAAGAGGAGTCTTTACGACTGCCTCGTCGAGGATGCTAGTGTGCTTGCCTCCCACACCACTTGTATACCATAACCCCCTACGGCGTAGCCTCAAAGCAGTCCTTATGGCTAATTCCTCCACAAGAAGATCGAGTGGAGGTATGCATAGGACCGGTTCTAATGCCGCCGTGGGGGTTGAGCGGGTGGTATGGGCCACGTAACTAATTTGTCTTTTTTTATATTTATAGGATGCTATGCCAAAATTTAAGAAGAAACCGGAAGGTGGGGGTCGGGGAGAGTGGCCAGAGGATGATATGAAAAATGCCGTAGCAAGTGTTCTGGAAAATAAACTCTCTGAAAGGGCTGCGTCCGACCGCTATCGTGTACCTAGAAGCACTTTACAAAGGAAGTTAAAATCTATTTCAAATAACGAGCCAACTGAAATGAAACCACAGATGGGGTCTTTTAAGGCAACGTTTGAAGAAAGATGTGAAACTCAGTTAGTAGCTCATATGATGGATTTAGATTCGAGACTAATGCCCCTGTCCAAAACAGAGTTTTTGAAGCTGGCCTATGACCTGGCAGAAAAATTAAATTTGAATCATAGATTCAACAAAGAGACAAAAATGAATGGGAAAGATTTTTACGCCAGTTTTATGAAGAAGCACCCAGAACTGAGCTACAGAAAACCACAATCAACTAGTTTGATGCGGTGTGTGGGGTTTAATAAGCCACAGGTCGAAAGGTTCTTCAGCCAGTTTGGAATTCTCTTAGAAAAGCATTCCTTTCGACCATCTAGAATTTTTAATGCAGGCGAGACGGGCGTATCGTGTGTGCATGAAAATGACAAGGTCATTACAGTGAAAGGAAAACGTCAAGTTAGGAAAATGACTTCCGGAGAGAGGGGGCGCAATGTTACACTTCTGTTTTGCATGAGTGCAACCGGGCAATTTATTCCTCCACTTATTATTTTTCCGAGGAAACGAATGAATGACCGCCTCATGATTGGTGCTCCAACCTAAAGCATTAGTTTTCCAACTACTAGTGGTTGGATGACGGCTGAGGCTTTTCTCAAGTGGCTTGAGCACTTTGTTTTCTTCACAAAGCCCTCAGTAGAAGATCCTGTCTTGCTGATTGTAGATGGACATGGCAGCCACAAGGACTTAGATGTCATCACGTTTTCTCGTGAAAACCATGTCCATATGTTAAGTTCTCCACCACACACTACTCATAAGTTGCAGCCTCTGGATAGGTAGTTTATGAAACCCTTCAAAAACTGCTACAACACTGCTTGCAGTTTATGGATGAGGGCTAATCCAGGGTCAAGAATTAATGACTATGATGTTGCAAAATTGGTAGCTGATGCCTACAAGCAGGTGTGTCGACTAGATATTGCCGAAAGTGGATTTAGATGCACTGGCATTTACCCGACAAACCCAGACATTTTCACTGATTTGGACTTTATGGGGAGTGACATTACCAACATTGCACGGGCACCGCTCACCGAGACGACTTCTGAAGGAACTGCATCTAAGACCTCCTCTTCGAGCTCACCAGCAGCCCTGCCAACCCCTCCTCAGCTTGCTTCCAAAGCAGATTCTAGAATCACTTCTGGAGAGAACACAAGTTTCTCTAACGCAGCACCCTCACCCCAAAATTCTGATTTTGCAAGTGTTTTAAAAGAGGTGTCGCCTCTGCCCTCCTGCAGTGAAAAGAGATTGACGAGTCGGAAAAGAAAGGCAGAGAGGAGCGAAATATTGACATCGACTCCAATGAAAAATACGTTGACTGAAAAGAAAGATTCAGAAGAGCAAAAAGAAAAAGCAAAACAGATAAGGAAACAAATAAAATTTTCAAAACATGAACAAAAGATGACCAACAAGAAGAAAAAAAATGAACAAAGCAAAATGTTTGATTGTGAGAATCCTACACCAAGCACTTCTCAAGATAACGTAGATGTGGAATGCATTGTATGCCGAGAAAATTATGAAGAAAACTGGATCCAGTGTAAAAAGTGTGAAGGCTGGGCACATGAGCTCTGTGCGGACATTGACGACTTACTTTATTACTTTTGTGATCTCTGTAAGCTAAATAAATGATAGGGTAAATGAGCTGTAATACATTATACAAGTATTAAACAATAAGAAAAATATTATTTTAATTTAAAAACCTAATCATATTGGTGTGGCCCATACTACCCGACAATTTTTAAAATGTTCAAAATGTAAGGTTAACACTAATTACATTTTATGTTATGTTCGTTTCATTAATTGCTAAATATATTTTTAGTACTTAAAGAAATGTAGTTGAAAATTTTAACCATAAATATTTTTTTTATTTACATTTTTCCTTAAGTGGCCCATACTATCCGCCGTTCCCTATACTACAAAACTGAACATTTCTATATTTTAAAAATTTTTTACATGTCACACTTTCCATTAGTATTTTTGTATAAACGTTAGCGACTATGATAATGAGTTTCTCGTCCAAGCGAAAGCTCCCCTGTGTGTCGTAGTGTATTTACAAACCGACTTGGAATTGGATTGTAGAAAAAAATCATATTTTGATTTTTTTAAAGAGTGCTTGCAATTAAAGAAATCAGAAACCATACAGCTAATTCATAGTCAAATAATTTGGTAGGTAAGGAAACATTTACTACCCCCCCCCCTAAATATTGCTGCACTAAAAATATATTTTATGAATCTTATTCCATTATTACTCATAAGCAATTAAGCTTCAACAAAAATGTTATATTGTACCCCTTGTAATTAGAGTATGAATTTTTGATTCACAAGAATTCATAGAAAAATTAAGCGATTGGGACATCAATCAAAATACACAAAATTTATGTTGCTAGCTTTTGAGCAATATATTTTTGAACATTTCCAAAAGTTTTGAAAATATTTTTCATTTAGCCGGTTTCATTTGTACAAAAATCTTACATACTATCATTGTATTTTTTTACGGTATTTAAAACATCAAATTGTATCCCGATTTGTCACCTCTTTTTTTGAGTAATAAAGCGTTAAAGGCAAAACTTGAAAAAATTGTTACAACCGCCATTTGGGAGCTAGAACATTCGGAAAAAAAAATTGGATTTTTACGTCAGATTTCGTTTATAAATTCACCAAATTAGATTACTGAAAAGAAGTCCACTTCCGGTTTCGGATTTCTTTAAAGCTTATTTTTTCGTTAAATTTTTGATATACTCCTGCATTAAATTTTATTTATTGTTTCAGCACGACTTCTTTTTTATTTAAAATGGTAAATTGGAACTTTCTCACAAAAGAAGACAATCAAAGAAATTATTTTGTTAATGAGTTTTGCTATTCGCGCCAGACGACAGAAATAACTTTTAATTTTTCGTAAAATTATTTAAGAATTTTTTCTATTGTTTAACGAAGTGTCATATCTAGCCGCTAATTTTGTATAGGCAAATTGTTATAATACAATTGCACTGAAAAATTAAAAAAAATTGTATTCTCTACACTAAAAGTAAAAAAAACTCATTTTCACCGTCTGTATAAGGTACTTAAAAATTGCGTGTGTCAATTACCTTTCGCAACAAAGCATAATAAAAAAATTATCCATTTGTTATTGTTTTTTTATAACGCTGTATAAGTGATGCTTGTAGCAATGCAGGTACTTAAATCGCTTGAGTTTAGATACGACTTAGATAGTCACTCTAATATTCGTTCCATCATACACCTGTAGATGTCTACGTAATTATGAATAAGTAATTCTTTCTTAGTTTGTTGTATTTTAGAAGTAATTTGGCGTTCAAATATTTTCCTGATGACTTATCAATAAACGATAACAAATTTGAATTTGTTTTAAGTTCCTAGCCGGGTGGGTGAGTAGACAGGCCAATATATTTTTGGGTGAGCCCGGGCCCACGCTGGGCCACCCGTAGTTACGTGCCTGTTTACTGGCCAAAAATAAGCGCATCATAGTTATAAGTGAAGTATACACATAAATAATGAACAGCTAAATCCCAATCAATAAAAATCGAAATTGCAAGTAAAAACGATTCTAAAACAAAACAAAGATAAGCGTTCGTCAGGATTCAAAAAACTTTCAAGGAAGTAAAGTGTCTGAGCAGCCAAAAACGCTTTTTAAAATTTCCTAGACCTGTTAAAGGGAGTTAGTGTAACCATAGCAAATACGAAGAACTTAAAATAACACCCGTGCAACTCACTAAATGAGGTAAGCGTAAATATAAATAGATACATTTTGCAAAAAGTAAAATAGGTAGTATTAGAGTCTGGTATAGGTACTTTATCTTTTGTTTGCCCTTTAATTGTTTACTTGAGGAATTGTTAATTAATTTTAGAACACAGTACCTACAGCCAAGGTGTTGGGATAATTCATAAGGTATATGTTTACGTTATAAGTAAAGATAATTTGCGTGGTGTCTGTTGACTATTAAACAGAGTCACAATAAAGAGCCAAAGGCTTCCCGAAATTCATTTTAACGTGGTGGCACCTGGCAGAAGGTTAAGATGAGCTCAATCAGTGAACTTGCTCAAGATGATTCCAGAACAAGATACCAGCAGGACATCAGACAGCAAGCCCAAGTCCACACCCTTTTAAGTGAGACTATACAAATCTCTAGGGAAGATGCACAACGGTGGGCGAGCTGAAACGCAGCTCATCTTGAAACGCCCGAGAACGCCACACACCACTTACTTGTATAGGCCTCACCTCTGCCACCAAGAGTTATCTCTATAGGCAAGCTGATGGTCGCGGATCCCTTGCGGGCATATCCTTGTAGCCTTGGCACCATTTATAGTCGCTAGTTAAGACTATTTTGGCCAGTCTAAGCTGCTCCTTCCAGTATATCTTATTCGCAGAAGTAAGTATAAGACAACTACCCGTCGCCCGGATAGTTCGGTACTGCTTTAATAATCTCTGAACATTGGTAATGACAGCCTTCTGGTTTGACACTCTGATAATAAAGATGAGAAAGTATATCCTAACTACACCGCGAGAGCGCAGGGCTCTAGATGCAGACAGGCACGCCACTACTTGCTGAACAACACCTTCATCTGCCAACCGATCGCTTCCAACCGCGCAGTACATTGTTTAGGTAAACTTATGACCCATAAGGTCTCCCTGGCACAGTGACTGCTGGACATGAATTGTTTTAAAAAAAATTTTAAGCTACAACCCTTTCAAGTAGGAAACTTCTTGATGAGCTATTACCAACATGAATTACGTACGCTAGTAATTTTTTTTTAATTTATCATCAATGTATATTTACAATCTGTCATACAAAATAACATTCAGTAAATGATTTGTTTCAGGTAATCATAACATGCGAGAATGCACTCCATTGAGAGCACTCCATCTGTTGAACTTAACTGTTTAGACTATGTCACTGTACTAACCAACCTGATGTTCATTTAATTAAATCTGTCAGGCAGATCAAGTGGATCCTGTCTTTTAAGTCTTTTGACGTATTGTCTGTGTAATAGATTTGCTGCAAGTTCATTAGTATGTACACGTAGTTTTTCACTGTATTTAACACTGTATGCCACTATTTCTTCTTTTATTGAAGGTATAGGAATGTCTTGTTGTATAACCCAGTTTGGTACATATCTAGGTGCATCGACAATATGTCTGATTACTTTATTTTGAAACCTTTGGAGTGTCTCTAGATTTGAGTTGCTGGCCGATCCCCACAACTGTATCCCGTACATCCATACCGGTTTAAGGACAGCTTTATACAGCAGTAATTTGTTCTCAATAGAGAGTTGAGAGGTTCTACCTAAGAGCCAGTACATTTGTCTGTATTTCAGCCCTAGCTGTGTTCGCTTCTTCCATATATGTGTACGCCAATTTAATCTTCTATCAAGGTACATGCCCAGATATCTAGCACTGTCTTCCTGAGAAAGTTGCTTATTGTTTAGCCTAATTGGAGGGCAGGTCTCTTTACGCAGTGTGTATGTCACATGTACAGACTTGGTTTCGTTGGCCTTAATTCGCCAGGTATTTAACTAGGTTTCTATTTTATTTAAGTTTAGTTGAAGAAGTTGTGATGCTATTTTCGGATCGTTGTGGGCGGCTAGCACGGCGGTATCATCCGCAAAGGTGGCTGTCATTGTTTGTCTAGTGGTTGGAATGTCTGACGTGTAGATTAGATAAAGTGTGGGACCAAGAATACTGCCTTGTGGAACGCCCGAGTGGATAGAATACAGTGCTGATAGCTCTTTTTGGAATTTCACTTGAAAATACCTGTTGCTTAGGTAAGAGTTGAATATATTGAAGTAACAAAGTGGTAAAGTTTTTTTGATCTTGTACAGCAGTCCAGTAAGCCAGACCTTGTCGAAAGCCTGGCTAATGTTCAAAAAGGCCGCAGAGCAGTATCTTTTTAGATGTAAATCCTGATTAATTTTAGTCACTACTCTGTGTATTTGCTCTATGGTACCATGACCTTCTCTAAAGCCAAACTGATGTTTCGGTAAAATATTTTTTTCATCAATGATTGGTTTTAATCTTTGTAAAATGAGCTTTTCAAATACTTTAGATGGTATGGGAAGGAGACTGATCGGTCTGTACGATGTTACTTCGTTCGGATCTTTGCCAGGCTTTAGGATCTTAATTATTTGGGCAATTTTCCATTGTGCTGGGAAGGTTTCTAGTCTTAATAGGGCATTAAATAAATATGTTAAAGCTTTGCAGCCACTTTCAGGAAGTTCTTGGAGTATCTTGACTGTTATGAGATCATAACCAGGAGACTTGTTTTTTTTAATTTATTAATTACGGATTTTATTTGACGACCAATTTAAATTTTTTTAAGTTTTTCTACAGTATGGATAGGTTCTTCTATTGAATGAAGGATTACTCTTTCTTCTTCATCAGAGATGGTTGAGGGATAGGGCTGAAAAACGTTTATCAGATGGTTGGCGAAGGCATTTGCTTTCTCGGCGGGATTTATTGCCCAGGTGCCATTTGATGTCCGGATTGGTGGAATGATTAACTGGGGTCGTTTTAGCTTCTTTGTGGCCTTCCATAGGGAGTAGTTGATGTCTTCTGTGGGTGATAGCTTTGTCAAATAATCTTGGATTCCCTGATTTTTCAATTCTTGTAGTTTTGATTTCAGTTCACGGGTTGCAGCGTTAAGCTTGGTTTTGTCCCTAGGATGCTTCGTGTTTTGCCAAATTCGTCTTAGTTTTCTCTTCTCTGCTATTTTCTGCTTAATAATTATAGGAATAGATTCTTGAACCTCCGATTCTTGATAATCAGGTGTTGCATCTCATGATGATTGCTGAAGTACTGAGTTGAAGTGTTCTACTGCTTCGTATATATCAGTGGTTGTTTGCAGTGGAATGTGTAGATTTATTCTTTCATTTACCAACTCTCTAAAATAATCCCAGTTTGTCTTTTTGCTGTGGAGTCTAGGAGGCTTAGGGAGTTTAGTAGTTTGGGTGTAATATGTGATGAGGACCGGTGAATGATCGGAAGAAACTCTAAGCATGATTCTACTCTTAAGTAGTTTATTGGTATTCCGTTTATGATGCAAAAATCTAGCAAGTCAGGGATTTTTTGGGGGTCTGATGGCCAGTATGTTGGTTCACCGGTTGAAAGGTGCTGAAGGTTATTCTCTCTCATTGCATTGAGTAATTCTCTGCCGCGCGTTAGATTGATTCTGGATCCCCATTCCTGATGTTTTGAGTTGAAGTCACCTCCTACAATAAATGTAGGTCCGTGTTAAAGAAGGATTGGAATTGTTCTTTTTTGATAGAGTGTTTGGGAGGGCAGTATACCGCTGAAACAATAACCTCTCTGTTGTTTAGTATTACTGATATGCTTGTGGCTTGTAGATGTTCTTGTTGATATTTTTGTATTTCGTGATGTTTTATGGCTGTTTTACGCTAGTAATTAGAAACGACTGACTGATGCTCAGGTAGGCCAGGAGTGTTGAGGACTAGGGTCAAGTTGGCTAGCGTCAAATTTTGTTTACAATTACGTAAAATAGTAGTGTTTCTCAAAAATTAATATGCGACTATTTTCACAATTCACTTTCAACTGGTTTACATGTTGAATCATGACAGTATTGATTTTTTTTTCGTAACGTACGTAAGGTGGGCGAGATTTGAACATATTTTGTACATTATCTTTAGAAAAAATTTAGAACCAAACTTTTAGAGGGTGCTGTTGACTACAAACAGGTTGAACATATTCTGCAACGCTGTATTAACCTTTTTTGTGACACAGGAAGCTTCAGTAGAAAACAGAATGAATGAATAATGAAGAAACCAGCGATGTAGCTAGGAACATGAGAGAAAATGAGCCTAAAACATCTATTCGGCACTCATCGGAACAACTGGAGCTTTCTGTGAGAACATGTCCCTCTATATTAATAAAAAATCTCGATTATTTCTCTATCGGCTGACTGCAGTTTATTAAACGCAGCCAGTTGACCCACCGAAAAAAGTGCATTGTTGCGACTGATTTTTAAAACACACCACACAATGATGGTAATAGAAAAAATAAAAAAAAAACATTTTTACGAATAAGGCGTAGTTTTTCTGTCGGGATATGCCAACTCGCCAAATATGTGAACTTAGAACGCTGAAAATTCTCATCCGTTTGTTGAGACGTCTCTGCACCCTGAACAGGTTAAAGTTTGGGTAAGCTTTAATGGATGGAGATCAATCGAACCTGTTTTCTTTGAAGACAACCAAATTTTTGGTTTAAAAATTTGCTTGTTTAGGTAACATTAACGCAACCTTATTGAACAAGGGAATCGGTGGCCATTTTTTATGAATTCTTTGATGAGCGAAGTATTAGTCGAAATACTACGATCAGGGTAGCCTTCATGCGATAACATTTTGAAAAACAGAATTTTAAACATTTAAGAACACAGTACAACAGAAAAAGGTAAAACAAATAGAAAGTTTTTTTTTTTTTAGAAAACTGTAGCTTCAAAATGCGGCTGGGATTAAAAAAAAAAGGAGTTTGACGCTTTATTATTCAAAAAAGAGTTGAAAATTGGCATCAAATTTGTTACTGTAGTATAAAGAACAGCTCTAGGAGGGAACAATGTGACTATGTACGAGAATTGTTCAAATTATGACAACTGTGACGTAAAAATATTTAGAAAATTTTGAAACTTTTGAAAGAATAGTTTTCAAAATTGAACCATTGATTGTTTTTAGACTTTGTAGCCGTATATAGCTAAAAATCAGCTACGAATTCGTTTGTTTCCCAGTTCGATAATTTCTCTGTGACGCCTGCTGCAAATTTTCTTTAAATTTATTATTTGAATAAGGTAATTTTTCTACAGCCCCTCTTTTTAATTTTGATAAATAAATTTGGCCTTCCGTTTTTAGTTTTTTTTTACTCTTGAGAAATCTTTTCTTAAAAAAATAAAAAAACAATTTCTCAAAAAAAAGTCAGCATAGGAACATCGACACAAACCTAGGATGCACGAGGTAGATTTCAAAACACGTAGTGCACAAAATAAACATATTATAATAACGTGATAAGAAACAGAAGCTTCACGAATAGCTGTTTACTACACGACCCTAAAATTTCTACAGAGGTAGTTGTTGATTGTTGTAAGTTGTCTTTACTTAATCCAGTGTGGAATTAGCAGGGGTTTATATTTAAATAGCCTAGAATTCATAAAAGTTCTTGGTTTGATGTACTGTAAATGTTCTGATTAGATATATAGAAGTAATTATGTTGTTAGCATGGGAAAGTACAGGCGAAGAGCCGCGCCCATTTTTGCAGCTCTTAAAAACCTGTATATATTCCGCACCAACTCTAATTTACAAGTACTTAGGCAACGCTTACCACAAAAGCATGAAGAAATTAACAGCGCTCCGCATATTCTAGAAAATGTTATAAGCTCAGAATTTTAAGTTGTTTCCAAGAAGGCAGCAGGAATTTCCAGTATCTCGTGTAAGAAAATAAATTCTATTATGTTATAAAGTTTTTTTACACAGTAGTAATGATGCAATAAACATTGAGTGTATTTAAGCAAACCAACTTGATCCCATTTTCATTAAGCACTCTTTATTTAGACCAACGTAGTTAAATTGGAGTAATAAAGTAAAAGAATATTCTTCTGTAGAGAATTTATTTTACCAGGATCGACTTATTAAACACACCATAAAATTGGAATTAAGAAGGTAGGACAGAAGCAGGCAGAACAAATTACAGATTGGACAGTACATAAACAATTAATTTTATAATTGGGACAATTGAAATTATTTGTCTTTCAAAGATAAACTACACGAAGAAGAATGGATTCGCAAAACCCGACAAGAAACTCAGATAAACTCAACTTTTATGCAACAAAATTAGATCCCCGCACAAATCAAGAAGCCAAATTTATCATAAATTCATAACCTTAACAACACTGTGCAGATTTAATACGATTGTGAAGGAATAGTTATTTATGTACCAACTCGCCTGTTACTCGCCTCGCTCGCTTCGCTCGTTTGGCTCATAATCTCAGACTCGTTCGATAAAGACACTTTACTGACGTGGTGCATACAAACTTTTACCGCCAACCGTAAAAATTTCTTCTTTCATTATTTTCTATAAATAATTCGCGAAAAAACTTTTACTGTTGGAGGCGTGACACCGACAAACGATTTCTGATTAATGTCAAACCGTTGTTTTGGCAATGTTGATAAATATTAGCGGCAGATAAAGTGCTTGATTTTACAGTAAGATAAAGTGTTTGTTTACTTCCGAAAATCGCTATGGTAATGCATGGCTCTATTGACGGTTGGCGATAAACACCTTTTATTTTCATTTTTAGGAGAAAAAAAGCGTTATTTAAAAAAAGTCTTATTTGTCCTAAAAACCTTCAAAAAACTGTTAGTTTTTAGTTTTGCTATACAGGGTGTTATTTATTGGCATGTTTGTGAAAATCAACATCGCTAAAGTATCTGTTTCTGTAACATTATACTAGGAGACAATTTACCTAGCACTTTTTGGGACTATTTGCGTAAACACCATTTTTTTTGCTGTTGTTTAATTTGTAGTTAGCTATGGTCGAAAAGAAAAAAAGGTTTCCTGATTGACAATTCAATACTGAGACAAACGTACATGTTATATTGATAATTTTTGGACGATTTGCGTGCTAAATACAAATGTATAAACAACTCTAACCCTGAATAAACCGTAAGGAAAACGAAACTTTCACAAACAAACTCAAAAAAAATTACTAAATCTCAATACACAAATTTTTACCAATTTACTTTTTTTTGAGAAGGTCATAGACTAACGTAGCAACTCAACCATGAAAAAAAATTATTTAATTTATTGTCCGAAATCGATACGCATATTACATAATTAAACTTTTTTTTTAAATTTCAAA
The DNA here is from genome assembly GCA_958336395.1 of Ctenicera cuprea. NCBI lineage: Eukaryota > Metazoa > Arthropoda > Insecta > Coleoptera > Elateridae > Ctenicera > Ctenicera cuprea. The sequence goes on along the minus strand of OY284487.1, from coordinate 22,095,898 downwards.
TTAGTAAGCAATACACACCCTTTTATGTAACGAATATGGGAAATCTGTTTTTTATTTATCTAAAGGTAAATTCGTGTATTTTGTTTAATCGCTATTATTTTTGTTTACAATATAGGTAAATTGCTAAGCGTTAATTACCACTATTAATTGGCACAAAATTGGTATGTCATAAATATTAGCCTTTTTGGTGTGAAAAGGGATAACTAATTTTTTAAGGTTTGATTATGAGATATTACGTATAACACTCATGAACAAATACAGTCTTTGAAAGATTTTCGGTAACCACATCAAGTTTGTTGCTGGTGCTCATTAAGTGAATTATTTTTCAACATACTTACTTTACTTGAAGCAATTAAAAATAGCAAGAATTGTGGTAAGGTTGTGTTAATTGCACCGTACAAGACTTATTATTATTATTTTATGTATTAACTAGTTATTCATTTTAGTTTAAAAATCAAGACCTTCATGATACTGGTATTCCTATTTGCTTGTGAGTAAAATAGCAGCAGTAATTAATGATTTATAATAATTAAATAGTAAATAAGACAACCACTTAAATCAGCAAATGTCGTTTATACAAATGAATCACACGTCATAAATTTAAAAAAATTCAGTTCGTTTTACACTTGTTTAAAAACTGTTAAGTAAAATAAGTGATTACAAATACAGGAATTAATTAAAAAATAAATTTTAAATTAACATATTTGCTGCTAATTTTTAATTTATACCTAATTCTGGTCGTTCACACTTAATTGAAAACTGTTAAGTAACAAAATATGCGATTAAAAAATTCAAGTAATAAACAATCTATGTATTAAATCTGAATATCCCTTCCACCTGTCTCAACTTTTACTGCCGGCCGCCAGGACGACGGTTTTTAGACTACAATACTAATGTTAAATGTAAACTTTGTTCCATGTACATTATTTCATTTCTATTGACTGCTTTGGTTTATTCTAATTAGATTTAATTTGTTATTAAAAACATATACTTTCAACTGTTTGAATCTCAGCTGCACAGGGTTAGTTACGCCACTGTGCATACAATAAATATATGTCTTACATGTTGGCACACCTTATCTATTATTAAAAAAAAGATACTAAAAGAAGCGTAGGGCGTAGCTCTCGAGTTCAGAGAATATTAATGAAAACGTTTGCTATGAAAGAATAATTTATACACAATCTGGACGTAAAGTTTTGATAACAGTTTACGTAGAACTCGTATGTACTAGTATCCGTTTTATGTTATTGAAAAACATTAGGAAAAGCGGTAAATTTCCGATTTGGGTACATCACAATGAGGGGTAGCGGCTGTCTCCGTCTATGGCTATGGTAACATATTTTTTAACAAAAAGTAAATTCATGTACCAATTTTTTTTGAAACATGTAAAGATAACATTTAGAACAAAAGCTCATGTCAGGTATAGAGTCACTTGCAGATGAAGGAGTAAACAGGGTGATTCGTTTTCTAGGCACGCTATATGGAGATGTCGCTTGTTATCACTAAATCCGGATCCCTTCCCCATGTCTCAAACTTTAGTAGAATTCCTACTTTGCGCGTCTATTATATAAGGCTATCCGCTACACTATGCAATAGAAATAAGCCAAATTGCATGTATACGCGTTGTTTGTATTATTGGAATATAATTTGCTGCTGTAATATAGAACACAAATTCCGAAGCTCACGCATGCAGTAATTTTCACAATAGAGAATAAACTTATATTAACATATAGGGTATGGAAATAATCGCTACAGAATAGTACATTATGCAACGAATCTATAATGATAGCTATTAATACACGAGTGAGATTACGACACGACCGGCAGCGAGTGTTGTAATTCAAACGAGTGTATTAATAGCCATGGTATAAGAATTGCATTCACTTTGTTTTCTCCGATTAATTAATTTAAATAAATAATTATTAAAAAAGTTTTTTATACAAAAAAAACTCAAACTGTTTTGCGATGATAACTGTCAACAGCTCTTGTAACTATGGCTACCAAAAACAATGCTGTGCTGGTATTGGTCAGTTTAAACAATGGTTTGCTGCTATTGGTCAGTTAGGGTTATTTCAAAATGAAAATCTGTATCGAAATGGATATCATTTTAGCATAGGCAGGGCACACTTAATAAGTAAATGAAAAATGGGAGTAGAAAAATACATTTTTAAAACATTTTAAGTGGTTTTTGGATATACAATTGAACTTACTCGTATTTAGTCCAATTTTGAAACATTTCGTATACTAAACGGTAATATGCATAAACATTAACTACAAATAATTATGTTAGTTGCATTTAAACTTGGAAATAGGTTTTCAATTTCTGTGAAATTAATGCAACATAAATATTTTTTAAATGAGTGAAAATTATTTTAACGCTCAACAATTTCGTATCAAGTATAAAATAACAATTATATCAATAACGTCAAATAAAAAAATGTAGGTACTTCGTATCATCTTGTAAGCAAAAACCAAAAAAAATTATAATATAAAAAAACCGTAAACTAACGTTGTTTAATCATAATAATCGTTTAATGCATCTATTTTTACAAATTGTACTACATATTACAAAAAATTAAAAAAACTTTTAAAAACTATTTTGAACAAACAGCCGTAGAAAACAGTAGAAAAAGATTACACATAATTTGTGAACAACTGTAGCAGCAATAACTAAAACAAAAATAAAACTGCAACAATGTATCTAATAACGTACAGCATGTGCCACCTAACCTTGCAAATTTTAGTGGGCTTTGATTCGGCTACTTACGCTTTGTTTCGTCGGTAGTCGTAACTTATACTAGCTCTAATTGGCTGTTGGACAGTGTGGTACACTCTACTAAAAAGTGAAAGTCAATTTATTTATAGTTTACGAAAAATTGTGGATTTTTTGACAAATTAAAAGGCCGTGTAAGTAATATCAAGAAGAATTTTCAAAAATCAATACTTTCCTATTTTGGCGTATGACAAAATAATAATCACATAAATAATTAACAGCAACTAGATATTATACTAGCTTTCAAACTAGGGGATTGCTTTTGCTTGAGAGTGTAACGGCTTCTCGCCTTTTAAACTTATCGTCATTTTTTTTGCAAGGTTAAATGGCACTTGCTGTACAGCCTATTTTTCGTGGCTGTGCTATTTGTAATTTTAATTTTCTAAGAAATTTAATTGTATGTTTCAATTCTCACCGGTTCTTCTTTAGGGATACTTTATGTTATGATTCATTGATAATGGTCCACAGCAACAAAAAAATGGAAAGTTTTAGTTTTTCTCCTTAATTATTTCAGACCTATATTATATTATGACAGTCAATAATAGCTCGTTAAAAACCGGCCGCTGCTGATCTGTTTCTGTAGGAAAAGAAAATAAAAGTGATTTTATAGAACTTGTTTCGAATTAACCGACCAAAAATAATTGCTCATGAAGCAAATGAGTAAAAAGTTCAAACTGTGGTAATAATAACAAAACTTTAATTGCCCATCAACATGCAATAATTAAGACAGTTATTATTCGGACGAACAGACAATTCAAATTAGCATTTTGCTTATACGTACATGCATATTCGTTGATGCATCATAAATTCCCTGGCTTCTATATAAATTGATAATATAAATAAGTGAGTATACGCTTTTAGAGATACATTTTTTGTTTATAGATTTACATTTAATTCCGAACAATAAATATAAGTAAATAGCCCACAATAATAACAATGATGAATCAAACATATTCAAAAACGTGCATTAATAGCATGAAAAGAAATCGGATTTCTAGGCAAACGACTACTTTGTCCATTGGTGAGTAAGAAAAGTTACACATAAATATTTAATTCATGGTCACACAGATCATTATTTATTAAACCATGTTGTATTCAATATATATCAAACTGAAGAGCGATTTCGGTCAAGGACCGAAAAACTATAGCTACTAGATAGTTTGAGGCGTCGGAAATGTTATACAGAAAGCGAAATTAGGCTGCTATTCAAGCTGCTGGAAATTTCATAACGCTTGAGTGTCTTATTAGCGGGTATAGAAACGAATCTTGGACATGGCCAAGTAGAAATCTTTCAGCGGTGTTATTAAAGACGCCAAGGTGCAAACCTATTATTAAAAAAAATTCATGAGAACTGCCAATGTATCTATTATTTAATGCGGCCTTGTATTTAGAAACAAAAAAATGACAACTAAAATGCTTAAACAAATTATTCTAAAATACTGACGAAGCACAACTGCAGTAAAGTATATGTATTGTTCCAAACATTAACGATCAAGAGCGTTGTGCAAGATAGTGATCTATTTAACATGATCGCCACGAATTAAGTATTACATGCAACAATACACAAAATGCAAGACCATAAAGCTAATTACTCTATTATATCTAAGAAATCTAGTTTAATTAATTATTTCAATTTTCCCAGGCTGTCTACTATAAACAAAGACTAACTGCATACATGCAATATTAATAAAACTGTTAAAAATAAACTTAGTATAAGAATTTAATTTATTATTAAATTTAATATTTTCTAAAACGCACGACTTGCTTGTCAAAGCACAACTTTATATAAAAAGTTTTATTATCAGCGAGAAATTATTTAATGAATGTTTTGCGTTGCTTGGAGCTAATCAACCTAAGCTAATAACTTACAGCAGCGTTAAATATAAATTGCTCTAATTAATATCTGCCTATTTATAATCAAAGTGCTAGCAGTAAATTAAATCTATTTTAGGAAATAATATAAACGAGTAGAGTTGCAATTTTGTTACAAACTAATTGTGCTTTATGACAGTTTCACTTGGCTTGTTGTTTCACCTATTTTGCAACTTTTATTAGTACTTGTATAACATAATTACTTGTTATAATAATATGATAATTGGGTAAAGTAATATTTTCTTATGTAATATGTAGAATAGTTGTCAGGAAACAGAGCGTTTTCTTCGAATTCCGTAAAATTAACAACCGGAGTAAAGTAACTGACCGTATGTTTACCCACATAATAGATTAGAGTTGTTATGTTGTCACTCGAGTATCGTAGTTTGATTACCATTTTATCTTTAAAGTGATTTATAAATTTAACCTGCTTAAATTAAGTAGCTGTTAAAAAGCTGTAATTTTTATTAATTCAACTTAATAATATTTTTTGTTAAAACCAATTAGAACGTCGGAAAATACAAAGTTAAATGTTGCAATTATGAAATAATATCACAATTATTAGAAATTTTTTTACAAAAAAAACACTTTCTTTCAAAAACGAAACTTTATTTACATGCAAGAAAATATTATATTAGTGGGTGGGAGCCAAGCTGATTCTGGTTACGTCCTAGCAACTAAATTTTCATATTTCTCTGGATTTATTGTTTAGAGGCGTATATATGTGACAATAATTATAAAATAAAAATAAAATGCTAATACTACAAGACATTTATATTCGCATTAGTTAAGCTGATATTGCAAAAAGATCTTGTTTTTTTGTAAAAGAATTAATTAATAGTCAATAACCTGTCATTAACTTACTAGCAACAATTAACTTATCTCGAACTATTTTTGCTGTATACATATAATGTTTAAATTGAAATTAGATAATGTTGTTACAATATTATAATTATCTGAATGCGAATTTTTTTCCTACTTTATTTCTAAATCTGCATCTTGTTTTTGCTCTTTTGTCTTGTGAGTTAAGTCCAATCTCTTAACCACTTGTTGCTTTAAATATTGCCACAAATTAAATGTTCTTGCAATTACTAGTAATAAAACGTTAACTTTATTCAACTGTATCCGTGAAGCGAGTCGGTTAAGATTAAAAGCGTATTTTTACCGACATCTTTAACAATGCAGAATACAGATTTAGATTTCTCAAATTAAAATTTGCATATGTTTTTTTTTACCAATGAAACTAAGAAGTAAAGAAATAGCGATTATCTCAAGCCGAACGATACACAAATTTTACCTTGGTTTTGCCATATACCGTATGTTCAAATAAAAAATACGAAAAATAAAATTACTGTCTTTGCATGCTTTAGAATTTAAACAAACAAAACATAATAATGTAACTTAAAATTATTAGATTAGGTTTGTCAGTCATTGTGTTCGGGATTCTGATCTGGAGTATTCCAGAAAAACTATTCGAATTCAGAATTCTAAGCGTTTCCATTGCACGCTAGTAAATTTTGTAGGTTGCAACCAATGCTTATGTATACCTCTATAAACCTTGGGTTTTTACTAACTTTTTTTGGTTCATTTCAGCGAACTTTAGATTTCAACGCAAATTGACCTCTTCTTCTTCTATCCTATTCTGCGATTAAGCGCGCACCCCGAGATTTAATTAAAGTAGGAGCAGTTCCCTTTCCAGGCCCTTTTCACTATAAAACGTTCTCTGCACTTGGAAGGTGAATTCTTCCTCCCGAACTTCACAGAGCTCACTAGCTCTCCGTTCTGGTCTTATTACAACTTTGTTTGTAATAATTCCGGAGGGCCTGTAAAAGAATTTCTTTCTCGAACTTCAAAAAGCTTACTAGCTCTCCCGCTTCGGTCTTATTGCAAATATTTTTGGAAGACCCGTAAAGGTCTTTGAATGTTGATTTATTCGCGAAAGTTTAACTTTACCATCCGCCCGTGAATTACAAACTCTTGTACGTTTGTAATATTTTCCTCAAAGCTCCTCAATCAGTGAAATTTATATTCAATTTGAAAGTCCATAACTATACCGTCCGCCCGTGAGTTACAAACTCTTGTATGATTGTAATATTTGCCCCAAAGCTCCTCAACCAGTTAAATTTATATTCAATTTTAAAGTCGACAACAATACCGTCCGCCCGTGAATTACAAACTTTTATACGTTTGTAATATTTTCCCCGAGCTCCGTATTGGGTAAAAAAATTAAGCGGTAACTCATCCCCAGCGCTAATAAATTACACAATTTTTTGTAGTTTTGCAAACATTTTACATTAGTACAGCTACTGCCTTAGATTATTCTACTATTTTAACCAATTTATTTTTAAGTAAACACAAGCATTAAGGTCGTATTCTTTAAGAAGTCGTAGCGGACACTATTTTGTTGCTATTGATTTCGAAAAATGCTTGTCTTCTATCACATTCCGTTTTCGTATTTACAATTTTTGTTGAAGAAAAAATTACTAGAAAAAACACGCCTTACTATTGCTTCTTGTTTTTAATTTTATTAAAATTTTTATTTTCTTGGTGAATCTTGTAATATACCCTACATTTCAAGGTTTATCAAAACCGGACCGGCTGTTTCTGAGACAGAGTACTGAACAAGGGCGGAAGTAGTTTTATTGGTATACAACTCCCAAAATGCTACATAACACCAGAAGTCTGAAAGATTAGTTTTGGTTAACTCAGAATGTCATAAAAAACATCACAGCGCAGGAAATGAGGCACATTACCGGTTGGAATAGACTAAAAAGAAACAATTTTTAGTTCTTAGAAGACTTATCAAAGAAGTAACAAGCACGTACTGTTGAGGTAAGTATTTATGAGGTATATTTGTTTTAGCTCTTTTAATGACTTAAATCTGAAAAAAAAATGTTGACTAAAAAATACAATACAAAAGTAGAGAATTCATTAGAACGTATTTATTAAGTTAGTACACACTTAGAAAATGCAAAGTCTAACAAACTTAAAATCAGAACTCATAATGGACATGACCGTTTTCCCTCTTTTCCTAATCCGATCAAAACGCTCAGTATACATAATTAACGATTTATATATCCTTAATTATTTTTGCCGAGAAAATATAAGGTAGCAGTGAAAAGGAAACTTGCAGTGGTCGGCAGGTAATTGTGACAACCTTAATATTTAATATTGGTCGTAAAATTAATGTTAGCAGGTCTAATAAAATTTCAAAATTTTATTACTTTCTGGAATTACGACCATTTATAGTCCCGGTACAATAAAGTTAATAATCAATAATAACTACCTTATTTTTGCCGATAAACAAAAAGTAAACCAGTAGCGAATATGTTAAGTTAGGAATGTCGCGGCATATGTGTTTATAATTTATTAGGTAGTCCAAGTCGTAAACTTACAGAAGTTACAATGTATGTCGTTTAGAGTGCACTTTTAAGCACTGCAATGTGCTTGTGAGAAGTCGCTACCACCTCTAATATTATCTATGTAGTTTATAATGTTTACCATTATTATATACCCACGGTAATATGTAGATACTTATCTGGTTAAATTTCCAATTACTAATTAACGCTTTAATTTATACGATTATTATACATTTTTCTACGATATTTCAATAAATTAACAATTACATCAAGCATAAGAAATGAATTTTTGTAACTTTACATCAAGCGCTATTTATTATTTGTATAAATTAAGAAATAATTTGTTTACAGTTAAATCCGCCTCGTAAAAATTATACTCGTACATGCAAAATAGAAATCTTTTATTAATTACCAGTATTAAATCTGGATTTCGTATTCAGCTTAAATTAGAACCAGCAGAAGGAAACGGTTTACTACACCTACATTCAAACATTAAAAAACGTCCATTAGTAGCTAACTGCTGTCCAAAGAATACAAATTGCAATTTTGAATCAATATTAATTTGACATTCGTATAAAATCAAACGGCAGGCTGGTGTCCCGAATTTTCCGATTTATTAGCATTTAGACTTGTCTTTCTGGTTCTTGAAGATCCGGAGACGTTTGAATATGCAGTCAACGAATTTGCGAGCTCGTAAAATTTTATCTGCGTTGCTTAAGAAGCCACCATAAATACAGACAAGCCCTTCACGGTTATTTCAGCTATTTAGATTACAAATAATTTGTTTTATAAGGAAATGTTTGTCCTTATTCACTTGTGGTGCATTCGCAAAGTGCCAGCGTAAATGGAACACTTTCTTTTAAAAATTGAATAACCGGAAACCAATTAAGTTATGTTTAACGGAATAATCAAGCGGATTCGCAAATTAGCATTGATGCACTAATGCTTGCTAGTATACGAACATCAAAAACCGGGTCAAATACTGACTTGAGTTTCTTTAAGGTGGGGTACAAACAGGTTTTTTTATTCACGCGTTAACTATTACTTGGCTAAAAAGTAAATTTAACTACATGTACGAAAACATAAAAAAACACGTGTGTGGCTATCAGAAAATGCACTTGCATAAATGTATTTTTAAACAAAAAAAAAACAAGATCGTTAGAAATTCGACAATAATTGTTATTTACTAATTTACGGTTATGATATTGTTTACTACGGAAGAGCGATAAAAATATAAAACAAAATAGTCTTAACTTCTGCTTAACAGTTCTATAAATGAAATTTATATACCTTTTTTTGTTATTCACGCAATCGTCAGTAACTAGTCATTAAAATTGTCGGCGTTTTGAATGATTTCTTTCTACCTTCTGACTTAAATTTTTTAAATTGTTAAGACCAGTCGCTGTGAAGAAAAAGACAGACACCGACCGCACAAGTCATTATTAGACAAATAAAACCAAATAAATACCTTCTCGCCAGCAAATCCAGTTTGCCGCTTTAAATATATTTTGTAGAAAACTTCCGCGCATATTCTTGATTTTTCCTATTGTCAGATTAATTAACTTGTAAGTTAGGACGGGAGTGGTTTTACATTATTTATTGGAAGCTTTATTGCATGCGCAAAGTACTACGAATTCTTTTTTAATTAAAAATATTGTTTACAGAATTTATTAAAATCGAGTATCACAAGCGGTACTGCTTTATTAAAGCTGACCAATATTGACACATGCATTTGTTTGGGATGCCTATGTCATATAGCGTGAAGGTTTGTTTATAAGATGATATAAACATCTAATTCTTTTTCTGACCAACACTATTGTGGCATAAATCCACCTTCCGTGGCAGTTTTTTGTATTTCGTTTGTTTGCATAGCCGCTACCCTGTTTTATCATTTATAAACCAATGATTGATTATTGATCACATACCATTACACAGTACAGTCATTCATTTTTTATAATTTTTTTGAGTGGGTTTTGGGTTTTCCTATAAATGTAGGCTGTGAAATATAATTTGCTTCGCTAAAATGTTTCTGCCCTATTTCTGACCTAATTTTGCCTGAAATGTAACTTTAGGTTGCTAGCATGTAATATTTCCTTCCTTTTGTTTTGTTTAGTTTTAACAATTATAGTGTCTAAAAACAAGCCCTAGCTTAAATGCTGCTTATAATAAAATAATTTTAATACTGCCACTGCCTTTGTTGTTAATAGAGATTCTATCAAATCGGTTTATATTTTACACTTGTCTCAAAAATACTTTGGTGCTATATTCTCAGATAAGCAAAGCGTCGGCGATTTTATTTGTGTAACAATCTATGTTTGTTTATTATTTTGGAGGGAAATGCCGCCACGGCGCGGCGATTACAACCCAATAATGCAATGAATTGTTTGTACATTTGGATTGTGTCGTTTCAAGCGATTAAAGATGGTTGCCTGGAACCGTGGCAACCATTTTAATTAGTTTAGAAAGAGAGTAGTTTTCCAGTGGCGGTGCGTCCTATTAGGCAGGGTAAGCAGTGCCTACCCATAATTTTTCAAATAAAAAATTAAATTCTAAATTTTAATAAAAAAAGGCTACTTTTACATACAGTTTTTATTGACATGCCATGCATCTATTTCTTTTCTTTTAGCATGGTGCCTTAGTGGGGAAGCCTCTTCCAAAGTAGTAAAATTGGGGGATGAGGGTGCCCCGTATGGGAGCTCCCCTCAGGTTGGGATGGGACGAGGATTTCAGAAATGGAACCCTCGAGTTTCAGGAGTGGGGAAATCCTCTCGCTCGGGACCTCACCGGTTGAAGAGGGAAAAGAGGCCTCGTGAAGAAGCACTTCTCTGGATTTAAGTTTGGTATATAAATTTGATTAGAACTTATAATTGTGGGTAATGATCAAAACAAAAAGTGATTGTAGTGTCTAAGGTAGCCAACACGACAATTGGGCGTTGTGGCGGTTGTAACGAAGATGGAAGTTGTGACCAAAATAGCAATTTGGGGTGGTGACCCGTACTAAATTGAGCAAAATACTTTGTGGGCAGTGTGTCAAGATCTTCGTTAAAACAAGCCAAAGTGTTTTTTCGGACTTCCTAGCTTCAGTAAGGTAGCCGCTATATTTGTTTTTTTTTTGAAATATTTACTCCAAAATAAGAGTGGCGGTAGCTTAGAGGTTGGGTGCTTGGCCTCTAACGCTAAAGGTCCGGGGTTCGATTCCCCGCCGAAGCCATGCAGCATTAAAAATCTATACCGTAACCCACCACTCACATTCCCCAGTTCGGTGTAGGCAGCCGTGGGATCTTAATGCCTGAACCCTTCTCTGGTATTTAGTCGTTCTGATTCAACGTTAAATTGCAGGTCCGTCGTACTTTACCTCAACGCTAAAAAGAGTACGTGGCAAAGGTGGGTGCCGAAGTCCAGCAGTAGGAAGCAAAGGCTGATTACGACGAAGTTGGCACAACATTAAAAAATTTGCATTATTAGTAGTATTCTTAAGAAAATAAAATGTAAAATTAGAGTCTTTTCGAAATCGTAGCAACTGCCACCATTAAAAATTACCAAAAAGTGTTTCCCAAAAGTGACTTGGCCGCTCGGTACTTTTGAAATATTTCAAGCTAATAGAGATAGAGAACTACTTTTTCTGCTATCTTCTGTGTTATTGGCTAATAAATTCTGTTTTCTTATGCAATATATTCATTGGTCTAAATGTACTTTTCCTCTAAGAAATTTAAATATCAATTTTGTTTTTATTTTATGGAACTTGACGTGGCTGAATAATAATGATTCCATGTAAGAGCTTTTTTAGGTTTAAAAACTGATGATACAAAATACTTCTAAATAGTTTTTGCAGTAAGAATACGCCAGAAGAAGCGTTTTTCCCATTTGTAGCCTGTTTAATCAGCGGGTTTCTTAAATGTCCTACGAGTATTGATAGCTAGACTTTGGTTCAATGCTTTGTTTAAGAAGCTAGAAATTTTTTTTAAAACAACATCAAAATGGGTTTTATTGATATCAATTTAATTACTAGAATAAGTTCATAGAATTAAAATAAGTTAAAATAAGGTTATTACAAAATTACTGTTTTTAGAGTACGTATACATATATTCTATAGCCTTATTGTTGCCGCTAATAATTGGTCATTATAAAAATTGATAAAAAAAATAAATATAAGAGTTTCCTTAAAAGTCAATCTAAAATATAAATTGTTAGAACAATAAAAGTTTTACAATATTTTTCTCTTTGTGAAATAAAAATAGTTATGCAAATGTTCATTCTTACAAGTAAAGCTGCCACAACAGTAACGGTAAATATCTTTTCTGTAATGCATTTATTTCTAATATAGAAATATGAGATGTATCGGCATAGGTATGCGTTGATATTAACGTACTTATTCGGGATTTTAGACAATACCTATTCGTATTTTAACAGATACATACACAACTAATATTTACATTCAAAGATGATTAATACAGGGTAGGTTACGAATACTGAAAAGATTTGAATTATTCATAAAACAGATGATTTGACAGCGTGTTGACCTTATTTTCTTTAAAGTTTTAAAATGGAAAATTGCGACATCTACTAGTGTATTTGCCTAGTTAAATTGTTCTTTAAATTAAAATCACACATTTTTAGCTCAAACGGCATTTATGAAAGCTGGCACCGAGCCAAGTCATTCGAGCATCACGCAGTATGTGCAGAATATCGAGGAAAATGGTAGGAAGTGCGGTGATCTTTTTCAAAAAATCTTACCACTGGCGTTCGTAATAGTTGCGTTTTAGACCATTTGAACTCCACTTTGTGGAGGCTTTAATCAATGATTATTTATGCCAGTTGTAATTCAAAAGGTTTGTAGAAGTGCATAATTTGAAGAGGCTACATGCAGTTTGTACCCCATACAATTACGACATAATTACATACTGCACATTTTGCATACCGACATCATACACAAACCTAGTAACTAGTGTTCAATTTATTTATTTAAATGCTTGAGTTAATAACAACAATTTGTTAATAATTGTTGAATCCTAATAACTAGTTACGACTGAAACTGCGTTTCATCATTGATTTAATGGCTTTTTGCTCTGTTCTAGTTTGTTTGCTCTCGCTATGTAATTTTATTGCAGAACATATATTTCTTTTTGTTTCTAGTTAAAGCTGGTGGTTTTTATACAATTTTTTAAGATAAAATTCCCAAATGAAGTGAAGGATTTAAAAAGGGATAAATTATAGTTCGCCATAAATAGTTATTAGCAAGAAATTTTTCAAAAATACCGTACGGTCAGTTTTAAGAAATATGTCTTTAGAAATTTTTAATTTTGGCAGTTTTTATGATTTTAAAACTACTCTTGTTTTACCTTTCTAAGAATACTACAATACCAAATTTTTTACCGTTCTGCCAACTTACTTTAGAGTGAATAGTTAAATTTTCAAAAAAAAACCGTAGCGGCTACCTTGTTGAAACTATACGAAGTCCGATGTTTAGGTTTGCTTTAATGGAGATCCGGTCACAATGCCCAAACTTCTATTTTGGTCACAACGTCCATTTTCGTCACAACTGTCACATGGACCACACCGCCCAATTATCGTATTAGCCACTCTGCACACTACGCTCACATTTTGTTTTAATTATAGCCCACAATTTTTTTTCATGCTAAGAATTCCTAGCAATCTTCTTGATCACAACCTCCAATTAGCTTATTGGTCACATCGTCCACTTTTCGTTTTGACCACACTCAATTTTGTTCCTGGTTACAGTTTCTAACTACTTTCTTAATCAGAAACTAAGGCTGTGCAGTGATCAAAATAATAAATAATCGATTATGGGAAGTTGTGACTGTGCAGTTGGAAATTATGACCATGAACAAAATTGGAGGTTGTAACCAAAACAAAAAGTAGGTGTTGTGACCAAGGTCGCCATGGTGACCAAAATAATAATTGAATGTTGTAACCAATGTGATGGTTGTGGCAAAGGTAGGGCGTTGTGACCAAAACAGAAATTGAAGGTCATGGCGATCATTGAATTACAGAAAATACGCTGTGGGAATTGTCACCAGCAGGTACTGCGTACTAGACCCTTCTTAATAATAATGAAGCCAAAAGCTATACAGAAATACATATAACCTAAACTACACATTTGATTTTAAACTGCTTAAAAAAATTTATGTCTTACATTTTTTAGAACTTTCTATTTTGTTCTACAAAATTAGAGTTTTTTAATTTCTTGAAAAGAATAAACTTTAGTAAAATTAAAGTCACCTTTAATTTCTAGAATTGTGTCGCAAAGATATTTAGAACATATTAATATACATAAGTTTATACTTAATATATCTGCTTCACCGAAGAAGTACCGTTAAAGCAATAACTACGTGCACATACAAAAACGTGTTTTTAAGATAAGACATTTCTTAAGATATGTACAAGTAAAATCAATGATTAGACCAACAGATAATATTAAACAATTCATTTGCATTATTAGGTTGCAGACAATGAAATTATACTGGAAATTAATTTTCTTTTTTTTAACAACTTTATATACTCAATACAAAACATCGAGCTAGAAAGACACTTAGATTAGTTGTTTGTTATTTTAAGGTTGCGCGTAAATGTTGTAAACAAGACATTTATCACACCCCTTTTTGCCAAATGCCAATTCGTTCACACTTCCGATTTAGCCAGAAGTGATCGCAACCTTCTTATTTTAAATGAAACACCTTGTATAGTCTTACATTTTTACTTTTCTATACTTTCACTACAGGGCATTATTGATTTCATAAAAATTTTCAAATTCGAAATTTTGACGGAAATACAATTTTTTGACATCCAAGTTCCCCAAAAAGTGTTTATTAAAAAATGTTTAAATGCTAGTGAATGGGTGGGTGGGTATGTGGATATGTATGTATGTGTGTCGTGCATCATAACTTCTATACGGATGGTCGGATTTCGATTAGCTTTGGAATCTGAAAATCTGGAAACTTTAGAGAAAATTCAATGCTTTTTTCTGAACTTTCTAACTTTAAAATGGCGGCCGTTACAAATGTTTAGAAATTTTTAATTTAGCGTCTTATTATGCAAAAACAGGTTGACAGATCGCGTGCAAATATTTTATCATAATAGCCCTAAAAATGTTCAAAAAGTTGAAAGCTATAAAATGAAAAAATATTTCAAAATTTCGAAATTTTTCCAAATAATGGTCCTGAAAAACGAATAACAATAATTTTTAAAATTTAATACTCTTATACAACTCAGAATAGGCTACAGTAACGTGCGTGTCCCAGTCAACGCCTATTTACTCAAAAACGAGTTATTAGATCGGGATGAACCTTGCTATTGGAAATGCCCTAAAGGTACACACTGTTACAAACTACTAAAATTTTTGGAAATACAGTGAAATGAAAGAAATATAAAGAGCTTGACTTTTTCACAAACAAACTGCTTAAAAACTGGTCACCCGATTCTCTCTTTAATTTTATACAGCTAGAAAAGAGCGACAATTTGGTTTATGTGCGAGTCCACTAATTTCTCTGTGATGCTTTCTATGAATTTTTGAAAACCGAAAATTCACACCTCTTTAATAAACGGGAGACGATAAAAAATTTGTGTTTCAGCGAAGTTGTTCATGAATAATAATAGAATCAGATTAAAAACTTAATTTTTAAGTGCAGCAGTATTTTTGGGGGCTAATTTTCCCCCTCTATCCTCAATTTTAGAAAACGAATTTTTCGCGTTTTTCGTTGTTGCTTAATCCTGGGGAATTATTTTCGAAAACATCTAAATATCGATTCTTTTTCTAAAAAGAGTTGCCATCGTAACATAGTCAGCATAGGGGCATCACTTGCATGATTGCAGAACACATAGTGCATAAGTGATGAACATAGCATAATCCCGTCAAAATCTGAGCTTGTAGCTTTGTACCGTATGAGCCTAAAATTTCTACTAAGCAGGTGATTTAGTTGTCTTTGCAGAGAGGGATTAGCAGGGTTTCATATTTATATAACCTACAACTAAAAACAGTTCTTAGTTAGAGCACAGATATACGGTAAATATGTGAGCTATCGGCAGCTTGTTTTATATGATTAATAATCTGCAAAAAGATGGCGCTACAATGACAATTTATAATTAAGTCACAGATGACTGTAATTGAGCAGATTACTTAGCACATATTCAAACCAAAAGTTAGACAGCCATCTGCCATGCTTAATTGTCAAATCACAATTTTTCGTAAATAATTAATATTGAAGCCAATTCTACTTAAATTATATTCATGATGTGACAGATGCACTCAAATCCGCGATAAAACAGTTTCCAACACATTTCAACAGTAATAAACAAATAGCGATAGCAGCGCTTTAAAATTGGTCCGGCGCGTTGTAGCCAAACTAACGCTAATTTCATCTCCAAATATGGGCGGACATTTTGTATAAAGGGTCGTATATCTGTAGTGTTAACTTTATCTGTGGTTAGAGGTTTTGCCGCTTTGCGCCCAAAATTGCACACAATTGTTTCCATAAAGGCAGTTGCTACTCTGACAATAGTTTGCAAAATTTGAAGGTTATGTTTGTGAATCTAGGAATCTTAACAAGTTTTTTTCAACTTAAATATTTCAATAACAAAGTTCCCAAGACAGTAAATGTAAGTATATTCTATAAATCTATGTCAAATAAATATGTTGGCACATAATAACGAATTTCCGTAACTAATATTTCCGACATGACTTCAAATCTTTGACATATATTTTATGTATCTAATTAAATTTGTTTGCTTTTTACGACTAAGATATAAAACGAATAATTTAGCACACATCGACTATTTGAAGTTTCTGACGAAAGAATACATGTTTTAATAATTGGCTGTTAAAAGATTCTAATTTTAACACCTTCAGTTAAGTTATATACGAGACACCAGCCACGTTTCGCATACCAAAATTTCCAAGTTTGCTTCTGCTAAAAGACGACCTACATAGTTACACCAAAAGTAGCTGTAAAAATTAATGTACATCTTTAAATTAATAAAACTCATTTGGTTAGAAAATAATTTTATTCAATGTATAGTTGTATCATTTAATTTCTGCCAGGTAGAATATCGTTTTTAAGTAGAAAAAAATTAAACAAAAAATAAATGGCAGCGGATACTATTATAACGGTACATTTTAATGCCCATAAAAAGTCTAAGGATACGTTTATGCAAGAAAAATGCAATAAAATGATCGCATAAAGTTTAGTTACAAGCATCATCTTATTTAAGCACGTGGTGGATCGCGTGTCAATGATTCTAGTTCTTCGTTTTATTTTGACAATTATCTGAAATCTAACGAAGTAATGCTTCCGGGACTATCAATTAAAATGAAATGTTAAACAACATATTGATAGCAGAATTTTGAGAAGCCAGAGGCCATTTTTTGTATCATTATTATTAAAACAGTGCCCACAAGCACTTGGAGTTCTTTGCGTTAAACAATGTAAGATCTTTCAATTAACAAACAATTTCAGCACTATATAGTACATTACACAACATGTATTGTTTGAAATCAATTGTTCAAACCCAATAGTAATTCACAGCTGCATTAAGAAATGAATCAAGATAATTTATAATAAACTTACGTAACAAGTTTTATATTAATTGCGCGATACTATCTCTACAAAACTCTAAATAAAGTCCGATATGATCGCATTGTTATCAATTCGTAATTCTTTAATGAGAAAACGCTTGTACACCTGAATTCCCAACGTTTTAGGTCAATTAGAAAACGATTACAATATAGCGGCTTAAAGCAAAAGGAAATGCCATAAACATTATAAATTGCAGCTAGGGATAATTATTTATTATTATTACTACTACTAGAGTTAGCTGTCACTTTACTACACAAATCCTCAAAAGTTCGAAGCTTAAACCGAAAATGATAAATGACACTTAAATATTGATACAGCACACTCTGGTTGCAAAATAGTAAAGTACTAAATTTAGCAAATTCGTAACACGGAAGTGATAGTTTTAAGCTAAATATTTAATAAACGTTTTTGCTTTAAGATTTATGATCACAGTGACCAAACTAAAATAAATTGTGGCAGATACTTGGTGTTATGAGAAGTTCAACTTGAATGATTTAATATACCAATAAATTTTAAACTAGTGCTCTAATTAATTTTATCGACTACTACGAGAAGTATTTAAAACTAAATAAACTTTCACTGTTTTAAAATTTTTCATTCTTCTGATTAGTGTAATTACAAAAATACAGTTTTTAATAAAATGACTGGCGATATAGAAAAAATATTGTAAACTTGATAGAAACACCTTGGTTACAAAACTTCCCCTTATATTTTTTTAAATTTTACGTTTTTATATGCTCAGATGAATGTTATCATAACCTTCTAATCCCAACATTTACTATAAGATTGCAGTTTATGATTCTTGGTTATTCGCCTAAATTTAGGCCGCTGATAATATAATGCAAGTTAGTGATGCACAGAGCAAGATTTTTGTCTTGCTCGGCAACTTCTTGTCTTGTCTTGCTAAGCAAGACAATAAGTAAAAGAACTTCTTTTCTTGCAAATTTCTTGCTAGCTTAGTTCTTGTCTTGCTAACAAGACTCTTGCTTCTTTTTTTGTTCTTGCTAGTTGGGGGATTCCCCGAGCTATCGAGTCTTGAAAAACCGGCGTCGGCTTTCCGTCGCGTGCGCCTACTCGTTAAACGCCTTTGTACCGCGTAGTACTGACTAAAAAACGTTTATGTTTTGTTAGCGCGTTTGGTAGTTAGTAGACTAACATACATACTATACTTGCATACATTTTATTTGGTTTTTCTATTTTGGTTCTTTACTGACTACTTTATGAAACTCATTTGGATTTCATAAAGCAACTCCTAAAAGAATTTAAAAATTTTATTTTGTTAGGTTGGTGACAACCATGTGACAACAAAACCTTCACGCGTTATAAACATAACCTTCAAATTGTAAGTTCTAAAAATTAAGATTATTTAGGGTATTTTCCGCTACTTTGCGTAGCTCGGGTGGGGTGCAAGATAATTCTTCCATCTTATCTTCAAATCTTAGGTATTTTAAAAATTAAATCACTTTCAAACACAGTTTGTCTCAATTTTAATTTGACAGTAGTTTGAATTGTTTGAAATGTGTCTTAAATGTTACCAACAGCCAAATAACAAAAACAAAAAACCAAAAATTTTCCTAATCGATTATATTTTTAAATTAAAATATAAAATAAGGTAATTTTTTACTTTTTGGACCAAAATAGAAAAAATAGTATAAAATACACGTTTCATAAGACATTTAAGCGCACTTGTCCATTAGAAAATTCGCCGCAAGCGGCTCGTTTTCTAACTTGGACGCGTGCTCTAAAATCATGTCTTATGAAACTTGTTTTTTAATATACTATTCTTTGCAATAACAATTTAATTTTTGTATTTTATCGGTGCGTTCCATATAAAGCACATATTACACAAATAGCAAAAAAAAAGGTTATTTATTTATTTTTTGAACTGTCAGTTTTTGACTTTTACATCTGCTTCGGTTTCCCCATGGTTTTATTGTACAGAAATGACAGCTAAAATAGCAGTAATGCAAAAAAAACTTGGTTTTGATATTCCTGATTTTTGCATTTCGTTTAAAACTGCTTATTACAGTGTTTTTCTTTTGGTTTTCCTCTTTTGTCAATTGTATTTCACTATGTCTCAAAGTATTTCATATTTACGTCACTTTAACATTAATATGTCAAATGAAATTCACTATTTATGAAAACTCTTTCACGTTATTGCAAATGATTTTCTTTGTTTTGTAGAATATAAATAAACAAGATAGTTAATGTGAAATTGATTTGATAAATAAGGAAACCCTTCTGCCAAAAAAGGAAATTGTTTGACAAACACAGCACTCTGTTTAATAGAGATAGGAAATAGTTTTAAGAAATAGTGAAATACAATTGACAAAAGAAGAAAACCAAAAGAAAAACACTGTAAGAGTTATCTATATTAAATGTGAAACAATTTACTGGCTTTGAATTTATTGATCAGATTGGAACCTACCTACAAAATGTGCTTGTTCATTTTTTAATTGGCAGGGGCTATCCTATTACCTAATCATGGGTCTATTATGAAAATAGCTCATTTATCGCTCATATTAAATTGCAGCAAAACTTATAAATTATTATTTTGCACTACAGTATCATTTTGTTTTCACACACCACAGTTCCAGAAGCGTTATAATCGGCGTTTTGAAACTTTTGTTTTATGTATCTACATACAACAAGAACTCTTGTTTTTTGCAACCATCTTGACAAGAAAACTTGTTATTGCTCCAGCTACTCTTGTCTTGTTTCTTGCACACCTACTTCTTGTTCTTGTTCTTGCAGCAAGAACAAGACAAGAACAAGAAAAAGCAAGACAAGAACAAGAAGTTCGTGAAACACTAATGCAAGTAGTTAGTAAATTAAATTCCACTGTAATGATAATTGATAATGATAATGATATTTTTACTGAACTATTCTGGGTATGTAATATGTGCTGAATGACTAAAAATTAAAAATAAGTTTGCATTTGGTAGTGTAATATTTTAAAAGGAAGCGTCTGCGTCTGTCTGACACATTTTCATTTAATTAACATTTTTAAATTTTTGTATCTCCGCAGTATCTGAGGTCAATGTGGCGTAACAAGGGCAGGGAATTTTTTTGATAACTCAATATAATATATTCTACGTTATCGACACAATCGATTGATTTATTCGATATATGTATTCGATTTATCGATAATTCCGTATGTCGATATTATCGATATGTTTTTCGATATCGGCAAGCCATATGCATGATTCACTAGGTATAATTAGACAAACTACAATGACTATAGTCGGCACTACCAGCGACAGTGTTTTAAAAGCCTTATAAACCTATATAGTAGGTGTTGGAGATACAGTTTCACTAACATATTTACTATATAATTGTTATTATTTTATTAGAAACAACTATATAGTGCGATAAGGAAGAGATCGGCAACTAATGAGTGCGACAAGGAAAGCAGATAAGGGGCGGCTGAAGTGGGGATTCACGTACCCATGGATTAAATGAATTTAAAAACTCACGTATAATTATTTTAAATTTTAAAGTATCCATGGCTACGTAAATCGAGACGTTGGCCCGCGTATTATCTTTCTTTCTTATGGCACACATTAGTTGCTTTTGTTTTCAGCAACATAGTGGCAATTTGTTGCAAAATACAGGTAAATGGCTTAACTCATTATTGATGGTATGTAGCTATCTTTACTGTTAATAATACGAGGGAGTTTTCGCGAAAACTAGAATTTATGGAGTGACAGAATTTAATGATTCATATGCAATTATTTGTTATTTTTGTTACTGCGCATGCTCTACTCTAAACAGAAAACAATACATAACATTTTCATGAAAACCATTCACTTGTTATTCAACACGGCAGACGTAAATGTCAACTTTGCATTGAAATAACGTGTTATAATGCATAAATATTTAACTATTTAAAATTAATAGTCTATTTATAAAATAAAACACTTGGTAATTGTTTCACAGATTGTGAAACAATTACGAAGTATTATATTTTATTAATAAACTACTAATTTTAATTAGTTCAATATTTATTAATAATGTTTCACTACGTGCCTACCACACAATCAATTCAAAATACTTTATAATGCAATTTTTCAGTAATGAAAACAACAAACTTAATAAGGTTTTACGCAAACTCAGTTCACAGTTTCTAAAATGTTTATTTAAAATGTCACAAGTATTCGAATAACCTAACTATTTTAAAACGGACGTGAGTCTGTTCGTGACAATCTAGGAAGAAGAGGTTTAACTGCAACAAAAGTCATTTATGCTGCCACTATACGTGCTGAGGCTTTGACTAATGCATATTGCTAAATAGCATTTTCTGAAATAATAAAGAAATAACGTTTATCGAGTATTTACAGCAGGAATGACTTTTGGGTCAGTTGAACCTTCCCCTCCTGAATTATTACGAACAGTCTCTCGGTGTCTTTTTAAACGATTAACCTATCAAAACATGTGTGATATTTTGCGTGTATGTTTTTGAAACTGTGAACTAAATATGTGCAAAATCTCAGCCGGTTTGACGCTTTCATAACAAAAAACTGAATTATAATATGCAGTTCCATAATGCTGTTACCATTTACATCCGCCGTGTTGAACAAGAAGTAAACGGTTTTTATGTCAACGGGTAAGCATTGCTTTTTTTTGCAGTTTTTTTTTGCAACGTGTTGTTGCTAGGCAGTATCACGAGTCCGAAGGACGAGTGACCTTACCGTGCGTCAACACAATTGAGTTCGTCAATGAAAGACAGAATTATAGATAATTTTTAATACACGAGTGGTATTTTTTTAAATATTCCGTGAACAAAAAAATTAAATTATTATTTAGTATAATTAGTTGTTATGTACTATCGTACAAACGCGTTATTTAATTATGAAATGCAAAAAAAAACAACTTTTGTTGACGTGTTGCTATGGTTATGCACCACCGATAAGACCGGAGCTTATCGCAGCCAGTTAGGGTCTTATTGGACAAAACATGAAAATAAACGGCTGTCATTTGCTGTTATAATGTGAGTGGACTATTCATCGTAATATCATAAACAATAGATATCGTACGTTGTACTAAATTGATAATTATAGAATATATATCCATACATTGATACATTGATGATCTGCTTACCTGGGACGATCATTTAATAGATTTGCAAAAAAAACTATCTTCGTCTATATTTGCTATTAGAAAAATCAAGGAAAGGGTGGGTGTTCAAGGAGCGATGATAGTTTATTATTCTTATTTTCATAGTATTTTGAGCTATGGCCTTGAATTCTGGGGAAGTTCGAATAACACCTTAACAATACTAAAAATACAGAAACACGCAGTTAGAGCTATTTTTGGACTAAACATGAGAGAATCTTGCCGACAATTTTTCATAAACAGTAAAATATTTACCATATACAACCTATATATATTTAAGCTATGCCTGATTATTTATGACAAAAAAACGGAATTAACAACCTCATCCGACATCCATACATATAATATTAGAACAAAAAACTTGTTGAGATTACCTAAAGTTCATCTTACCAAGATACAAAATGGCCCTAATTATACGGGAATAAAACTATTTAATCTAAAAAAACAATTAAAGAAATGGCTCTCTAAATTTTGTTTTTATAATCTGCAGGAATATTATGACAGTACAGCAAATGTTCCACATGCCCGCTCGGTGGCTATGTGCTCAGACACACATACACCACACACTGACCCCTAATTGCTAATTGTATTTTTATAATATTAATTTTCTTTATGAATGGTGTATGCCTTGGAACAATAAACGTTTATTATTATTATTATTATTATACATAGGTACCTATATAAAAGCACAAAGGGTTTTTTTCTCCGGTTCCTCCAGCGGCTACCGCTTCACCAATTTGGACAATTTTTTTTTAAATGAAAGGTCTCTATCCAAAGATGGAACATGAAACATTTTTATATTTTTATTCTACGTCGATTTTTTAATAATAATTATTTTAATTTATAATATATATGAAGGTCGGCTAGACGCGCGTCACTTGGGGCGCCACCTACAATAACATTGCGTGTCATTATTGGAACTAATGCATCACGTGACTTGACATTTCGCCGGTTCTTCAACGCTGTCTGTCAGTGCATTGTGCGCTGGGGTAACACTAGTTATTTATCAATTGTTGTGGTAATTCTGCGGCTGCAACTTATGATATATACCAAAGGGGTCGAGAACCACATCTGGAAATTTACTCGAATCTCGGTCCTTTACAGACCTACAATTTTACATTTCTGGACAACCTTTGGACCACCGGCACTGGCCGAACTTGAACGGTTTAAGAATATATTCGACATAAGATGTTAACAGCGTTAGTTCTACTGTGATATAACTAAGCTAAATTACATATACAGAGAGCTAAAGTTATGATTTCATAAGCTTTAAACCTTTTGGCGAACTATGAGTACTAAGACTATGGTTTAAGATTAAAAAAACTGGCATTTAGAAAAGAAAAGCTCTTTAATTAATTAATCCGCACTTGCTAGACTATTACTTTATGTAATCGGTTTAGTGACATTTGCACAAGCCTTCGGCAAAACAGTCCTCCATAAATTATGGCACAAAAATTCTATATGCTATTAAAGTGTGAACTAGTTGTTTATGAGTTTAATAATTATACCTTCCTGTTGAAAGTATTACAATTAAGTGACTTTTCAAAACAACCAGAAGTTGTATTACTTGAAATTTATGATGAAATATAAGATTAAAATTTAAGAATTTAAGCCTGTTTACACTTGTTAATGGATCATTTATTAATTCTTGCATGATTACTAAATAAAAACCTACCACTCGTCTGCAAAGCACGGCCGTTATTTTTGCTTTATTTCCTTTATAGTTATCCATAATGAAATACGTAGATAAGCTTTATTAAAATTTAAAATAATAATGAAAACCTTCATATAAAATAAGTAGAAAATACTCGTATTTGTATGTTCTGTTTCTTATGGTAACTAGTGAAGTTTTGGGCAAAGTCACAGCGAAATTACGCTGTCTATTTCAAAGACATTCATTCTGATGTTAAATTCCGCAGTTTTAATTAATTTGGTTAATTAATTGATTACTGCAACCAGACTGCTCAATCTATCGAACATCAAAACAACACAACACGAACCAAGCATATTTGACAACATTACATAACTCTTTAGGCTTCTCACATTCTTTTGTTTTCATGAGATGCTAAATAACAATTACGAAACATTATTGTTAAATATCTCTAGAATTATTAAAAATTAAGGCATAAAACCCTTTATCACTAAACTCGCAAAAAAGTTCTATCGATATACCTTAAAATATACAGGGTGTTCCATTTAAAATAAAAAAGTTCATATCATTTGCGGCTAAACCGGAGGTTTCTTTAAACCGCTGATACTTTCATTGTATCCTCCGTATACGGGAACCTTCATGTAAAATTTTTTGTCAAAATCGCTGTTGCCACATTAAAGATATTTACATTGTTCTGTACTTTTGCTCAACCCTGTATACCAAGACTTTGAAAATTTATAGTAGACTTAAGAGTACAAACTTTAATCGCATTGAGTTAATTGAAAATGCCGTAGCAACATAAATACAAAACAATTTCAAAAACAGAATTATCTGAGAACTATAACCTCACTGTGCAGCGGGCGCTCTATCACTAAAGCATTTGAACTGCATGCCTGATGTTATCTTATTTTAAGTACAGTAAGACAAGCAAGCAAAATGGAAATAGTCTGTAAACAATCTAGCTGACTAATCAGTAACATGTTTAAAATGCTATGGCCCGTACTTTGTGAAACACCCTGTATGTGACTAAAACATTGGAAAACGGCTACTACAATAGCGACAAGTTAGGACTGCAGCTGCACCACAACACGCAAAACATAACGATAGTTGCCGATAAGTTTCGCTGTAATTGGAAATAATAAAAATAAATCGTACTGGAATGAAGAAAATATTAAAAATTCTCGGCGGTAAAAAAAGTATATAAAAAAAATATTTTTCTATGAACAAAACTTTATAATATCGTAATTAAAAATGACTAACACTATAAAAAACTCTAACATGACTTCTTGTCCAATTTTAAAGCTTTTCGTTAATCTCAAGATAAATAGCGCTTGTGCAATCACATACATGATGTGAGAAATCTAAACCAGTTCTATCTTAGCAATAGTATTTGTTGATCAATTTATTGTTACGTTAACAAGATCCGTGTTTAGCATACATCTTTCTTAAATTGCATATCCAAATTTGGATTTACATAGTTTCATGCAATACAGCAGAGGTCAGTAATTTAAATTTCTTGTTTGATTGATCGTATCAGCCATGGTTTATTCTTTGTGAACATCAAAGCAATACCCAGTTTCGTAATCTTATAAAGAAATTATTTAAAATTGGTGGTAATTAGATTACAGTTTGACAAAATCACAGCAATATTCCTATTTTAGTTTTTTATAGGTGTATATTCAAAAGTGTTTTAGACCATGTAGTTGAAGAACTCACATTTATGCATAATCCTTAAACGACTCTCACAAAAAAAATCTCGGAATTCATAGCCTCTAACTATGGCTCCTTAAGTAATATTAATAGACAGTGGCGTAACTACCATGGGGCAGAGGGGGCAATAGTCCCCGGGCCCGAGGCCTTAGGGGTCCTGCCACGAGCCACGAGTTTTTATTTTCTTTTTATTTCTCTATTACGAAGGTTTTTCAATAAAAACTTTTGATTTTCCACAGTATTTATTTTTATATTCAACAAAAAACATTTTAAATTTCATGTAAGTATGTACTTATACAATGAAAAGTGCTGAAGTGAGATTATATTTAGTAATAACACAACAGCCACATTTTTTGGTATCGACCCAGACACATTAACTTCAAAAATTTAAGATTGCTTATCTTAATTAGACACGACTTTAATATATTTATTTTCTTTTACTCGACTGCAAATAATTGTTTTCCTATTAAAGAAATTGTTCTTATTATTATCAATTACTTTATTATTTGGTGGCCAAAGGTCAAACAAAAGCAGGCAATCGCAAAACTCACAAAAATTCAGAGGCTAGCATGCCTATGCATAACAGGAGCAATGAAAAGCTCACCCACGGCAGCCATGGAAATAATGCTAAACCTACCCCCCCTCGACATTTTCATCAGGGGAGAGGCCAGGATGGCGGCATACAGGCTGACATGTAACATGAACTGGAAAACCCAGAACAACCTTGGGCACACCAGAATCACAAATGATATCGCAAACCCTCTTTTAAACATGGGTAGCGACACTATGATTCCAAAAATTTCATACGACAAACCATTTGAAATCCAAATGGACTGGGATCAATGGCGTCGTAGGGAAGAACAGAATCCGTCAAGAGGGCTGATCTGGTACACAGATGGGTCTAAGATGGATAACGGGTCAGGTGCTGGAATACACGGCGAAACCCCAAGGCACAACATGCATGTCTCACTGGGGCAAAACACCACGGTATTCCAAGCGGAGATATTCGCTCTGGGAACCTGTGTCTGTGAGAATTTGAGAAGGCAAACCAAAGGCAAACCTATCCCAATACTCACTGACAGTCAGGCAGCCCTAAAGGCATTAGCATCAAAGCAGATAAGATCCAAGCTAGTTTGGGAATGCCTGCAAAACCTGAAAACCCTGGCAAAACACAACCAAGTAACACTGGTGTGGGTGCCAGGTCACAAGGGTATAGCAGGCAATGAAAAAGCAGACCAACTAGCGAGGAAAGGATCTGAGGCAACCTTTATTGGTCCTGAACCAGTACTAGGTATCACGAAGGCGACAGCACGTGGGGTAATAACTGAGTGGATTAAACAACAACACCAGCAATATTGGAACCACGTGCAAGGACAAAGACACAGTAAACTGATGATGGGAAGACCATCTCAGACTTTAACAACTGAAATACTGAAACTCAACAGAAATAATCTTAGAATTGCGACGGGGCTACTAACCGGTCATTGCAATCTAAGGAAACACATGCACAGAATGGGCGTATATACAGAAGAACCCATATGCAGACTCTGTAATGAAGAGGAAGAAACTGCCTCTCATGTAATCTTTGAATGTGAAGCATTAAACCGCCGACGTCACAACCTGTTGGGCGAAATAGACCCACAGGTAGGCATACCGGAAAAAGATCTGGTCCACAGGCTACTAAACCTAGTAAAGGGTCTTAACCTGTTCACCTAATTCAAAACGCAAGGGCAGAGAAACACAATAGGCCTTATTGGCCGGGGTGTTCAGGGACTCACAAAACCGTGCTCTGCAATTGCTACTACCAATAACCAATAATAACCAATTATCAATTACTTTATTATTGAAGTTTTTTTGAGGATGGGGCCAGGGCCCTTCAGGTATTTTGCACCCGGGCCTAAAATCTGAAATTACGCCACTGCTAATAGATATCAAACTTACAAGCGACGTTCCACTGCTTTTACCTTCCTCGCTAACGAAGTATCGCTATAAAAGAAGGTATTGTGAATGTCAGCTTAGATTTGGAGCAAATGTGTTTACTCAACAAAATTTTTTTTTCACTTTGAGTTTACCGGCCGATATGCGAGTTATGCCTAAAAGAAGGGTACTTTTATGCCAAGCAATTTTAACCTACACATTTTGACTAACAAGCAGAGTTTAGAGCCTTGGGGGACCGATAAAACGGACGCTGCAGAGGTGTCCCTGTGTGTGTCTGTCTGCTTGAAAGTCAGTCTGTGTGTTTGTATACACTTTACAGTCCAGACGCCTTAACGCAAAAAAACTAAAATTGGCTTAAAGATTGCTAATCGCAATAGGATGACACCGCAAAAAAATGAGGTTGGTCCGCCAAGAAACAAAGGGGGAGAGGCTTTGTCAAAATCGACGCGCTTGAAAAAGAATGATAAATTTTATTCTAGTCTATTGTATTCTGCGCATGTCGACTAGCCGATCTGCGCAAACGCGATATCCCTATCACACACCCCCCCCCCCTATTGCTTCCCACTCTCAATTTTTTGTTTTTTTAAAATATTACTAATTTCGGTTTCAGAATCGGTATGAGCATGTTAAATGACAATAGGAACAACTTTCTGTTGTGAAAACATCACTGAGCGGATTCCTTTTCATCGTTTACATGAACCGAAAACATGAGTGACTGGAAAATACCGAAAAGAACTTTAGATTAGTATTTTACACTTGTCGAATGGCCAATCTGCGCAATCGCTATTTCTTTCACCCAACATCGATTTGTTTGTTTTCTTTAATGTCCGAATTTCGGCTTCAAAATTGGTATGAGCATGATAAATGACAAAAGGAACAACTTTCCATTAAGAAAACATCACTGAGAGGTTTCCTTTTGGTCGTTAACCGATTAATTGAGTGATTGGAAAAATACGAAAAAGAACTTTAGATTAGTATTTTACACATGTCGAATGGCCTATCTGCGCAAGCCCGATCTTCCTAGCCAGAGTCAATCCAACGAATTTTCGATATAAAAAAATGTACTTTTTTCGGTCTCAAAATCGGCAGGAGTATGTTAAATGATAATAATAACAATCTTCCATTGAGAAAGCACCTCTGGAAGGTTTACTTTTAGTCGTTTACCGGAACAGTTTAATTGAATAATCAGAAATAAAGACTACAACTAAATAATGAAATCGATTTTAGATTTCAACGAATTAATATTGTTTACAATTAACAAACACTAAAAACAAATAATTTCAACTTATTAAAAAACTTACCTCACCTCAAAGTTTTTTAAAATTAGCCAATAATTAAAAAAAATTTCAAGAGTTTTCAAACCAATTTTTGAAATCTTTCATATTCTTAACAATACAATATCTAACAGTATTCAAAATTTTCAAAAAATTTTAATAACCCAAACTATTTTACAATTTCAAAATTTTTCCTAATTTCCTATCTTAAAATT
This sequence comes from Ctenicera cuprea, assembly GCA_958336395.1. Lineage (NCBI taxonomy): Eukaryota > Metazoa > Arthropoda > Insecta > Coleoptera > Elateridae > Ctenicera > Ctenicera cuprea. The sequence goes on along the minus strand of OY284487.1, from coordinate 22,066,401 downwards.
TTTGGAATTTTTATAAATTTTCAAGATTTTATGATTTTAAAAATTTTTATGGTACCTTCTAAATTTTCCAAAAATTTTGAAAAAAGTTATTTACTTTTTAAAAAACCATAATAAATTTACAATTTTCAAAAACTTCCATAAATGCGAGGAAGCTCCCGTGGCGGTTGCCCGTCAGCTTTTTTTTAGACACTATTACTCATATTTAAAACAGCGCCAGCAGTTTGCACCATATAAAATGCCATCACTAGAGGCGAATAATATAAAGCATAAATTTGAAATGTGATTTATAAAGTGGCACAGCATAAGGCAGACGGCAATAACTCAGGTGTTTGTAAAACATACCCGTAAAATAAATAAACCTAAATGTCTCAATCGCCCAATTTTTTTCAAACGATAATAATTCACATTAAATGTGCCTCCCAAAAAATTCTTTATTCTTTACTTACCATCATTCTTCGGGCAATATTTATTAGACTTGCTGGGCATAGTGTACCGTATTTGAACGAAGAGTTATAGCCGTAATTTTCTTGCAAATAAGCTTTTGCCTGTTTCATAACGATAATTTCTGGGTTAGGCTTGAGTATGCATTTGTGTTTTGAGACTCAAATTATGACAACTGTTTACTAACTACTATATTTAACTATCTAATATTGTATTTTGATATATGGGATACTTTTGCATTATCTGACCAGCCATGAATTTTTATGAACAATTTATGGGCATCGATAAAAAATGGGCGTGGTTAAATCGAATTCACTGGAGAAAACAACATTTAATACTAACAAATTTTTGTTATATCTGCAAGTAAATATTTCTTCTGTCTACACTCCTACAGAGCTATCAAAGATACAAATTACTTGAACAAATTGGTCAAAAGTTTTGGGGTTAACTTAATACTTTTGGCTCAGATAACCAATATTTAGCAATCCCAAAGTATTTACTTACGATTCAAGACCACCGGCACACATTTTTATCGAAGATTAATGATGCGCAATGAAAAATAACAACAAAATGAAGAGATAAGACTTTTTACTGCAGGTGTTCTAACGGCACCCTTTTCGTTAGATTCACCCCGCGGCATAAAATCTTGTCCTAACGCTTAACGTGAAACAAATTACTCATGTCGAAGCGTAGCTTAAGTATATATTATTTATCGCTGAGGCTATATTTCAAAATGCGTACGTATCACGATAACGGGTACAAAACCTCTACCGAGTTTCGATTCAAATATTGTCAAGGCCGTATAATATTTTTTTAACGACATAATTAAATTGTACCTAACAATATCCTTCAAAATTAACTTGCTCTAAAAAGTGCGCTGGCACGTCTAAAAAGCGGCTTTCACCACACCAGCGTTACAAGCAATTGCAAACATTCTATAAATTGTTAGTTTAAATTTGTGAAGCATTTTTTGCTGCTTATAAATAAACCCGGAATTTAAGTGCAAGCGTGTTGAAAGATTGAAATCTTAAAATTAATAATTATTATTGCGTTTGTAACAAACAAAGAACAAAATTAAATGGTTCTGTTTTTTGATAAATTATTCAAGCTATTTATAAATTTCTAATTGATTTAAAAAAAAAGTAACCACATTTTTTTATACATTTTTTAAATTTAGAAGCCCTAATTATTAATTAACATAGGCTAGTATTGTTAGTAGTTGAAAAAAAGTAATGTATTTATATTAAAAAAATGGAAAACAATTTTCTATGTAAAAGTTAAGTTTCTTCATTTTTCCTATTTATAAGGTTTGTTGTTTTGCACTTCTTTAGTCACTGATTTTCCTGTATGGTTAAAAAAATGTCTGTCTGTGGCTGGGTGGGTGCGTTGGTGTGTGGATGTGTGAGTAACGCCTCGAAAGGCAAAAGTACTGGACCAAATTTAATAAAATTTTAAATCAAGAGTTGTATCGAAAATTGTAGTTTTAGCTAAGCTTTTCAAAAAAAACGGAAACAGAAGTTAAACACTATTTTTGGTAGCGTTTTTTCCAAAAAGAATTTTGGAAATTTGACCAGGGAATCTGAGAGACGAACTTAAGAAAAATTGTAAAACTTTTTTACCGAACTTCCTAGCTTACAAATGATGGGCGGTACAACATTTTCTAAATTCTCGACTTTAAAGCCCATTTACGCTCTACGTAGGTAGTATACGACGAAGTAACATTAATTGTGAATATCCGAAAACGACCGCAATGGTGCTGCTTAAAATTATGAAAATTTCAAAAAAAAAATTTCAAAAATTGTCTATGCGATTTTATTAAACTTTCTGAGCCGATAGAGCTTGCAGTGAACTACAAATCGGTTATTTACTAATTTCCCAAATTTTACTCTGACGCCTTCCAGGAATCTTTGCAAAATTTGAAATTTATTAATGATTTATTTAAAAACGCAAACGCCCATCGTTATAAGCTTTTATCAGTTCGATAGACTATTTAAAGTCCTTCATAAGAATTTGCAGAAATTTTCAACTGTTTTAAAAATAAAGAAAAAAAGCGATACCTTTTGACATCAACAACGCGTTAACCGGCATTTGCGTGATTTTAACTATGCCTATCGGCTCTAATTAAAAAATAACATGTTATTTTTCGCATAGATTTGATAATTTCTCAAATAAGCATTTTTGTCAGACATTCGAAGCGGAATTTGTAATACGCCGAAGCGTGGCGGGCGCTTACCTTGCTTTCTTGCAGTTAGTCGCTGCTTCTATGCGTAGAGTTACAGTACGGAAACTAATTGAACAGACTATCGCAAATTTAAATTCCCGCTGCTTGTTTTCTTAGAAATCTAATATTCGGTGAACTGTACAACGTGATAATTATTAATAGTACACTTTGCAAATACGGTAAGTATTAATATCTAGTATAGGAAAGTCCACTCGAAAGCCACACTTCACTTCACTTTTTTAATTTTTCTGTTTTTTAGGTAAAGCCTTGTATACATTTGAGCATTTTGGCGTAATGTAACGTTACAGTTACAGTACACGATATAATAAAGTTACATTACCAGGCTTAGCATACATGTGTTGTGTAGTTACATAGAGAGCATTCGAAGGAACGCTTGTAATCTATTAGTTCGTATTCAACTTAAAACTGAGAGTACGTCCATACTAAAACACCGTGTGCTTTTATATTGACGAACGCAACATTTATTAATTTTTATTAAGAAACCGACAAACCGAGTATGGATCAGGCGCGTCGCGTTACGAACAGGCGCGAATGATACAAAAAAACCATCCACTCTTGAGTATTCGAGTTACATTAACCTGTTACGTTACGGCAGAACGCTAAAATGTGTGCAAGTCCTAAGATATTTTCTTGTGCCCGCCCTTCGTCTTATAAGATTTGATCTTTCCGTTTGTTTACTAATGAATTTTTTTGTTTTAAGCTTTCTACTTTTCTTTCAAGGAATACATGGTGCCAACCTTCTGCTTCCAAGGTCTATTGTTTTTGCTTTTTCCACTCGATATGCTATACTGTTTATTTTAGTGAAAGGATGGATTTTCATTCGTTTGCCATTTCTTTTTGATATGAAATTTACTCGTTTAAGTAATTTCAGTAACTGTTGTTTCATTTTGGATATTCTTGTTATAGAAGGGTTTTATCAAAATTAATGATTAAAATACATTTTCCCCCTGAGAACGATTTGTGTCGAGTTTCATCTGTTCGCGTAGAGATTTATTTTAATTTTCGTAAATGTTCTTTCTATTCCACCATTCATGATTAAATTCCCATCCGATTAACGGTTAACTAAAGATTCCAACAATGTTTTAGTCGGATACCGTTTTATTTGCTTTGTCATTCTTCTCTATAGGAATCTATATTGAAAAAATAAAGAAAAGGAATCTAAATCTGTCTCCCATTGTTGAAAAACAAATTTTGTTTCTCGTCTTTGGTGGTTTTTATAGCAAAGATTAAAAATTTATTTTCTTTAAATTTGATTTTGTTAGTATTTCGGTACCTAGCTACACTTGTATTGTTATAGGCATTCTACGTTTAAACAAATGCTGCAGCAAAGAGTGGCGATCTGACTGCTTAGTTAATTATGTGCAAGGTTTCCGATCTCAAAGTACCTAACTGTTGGGAGCATTACGATATAAAGAGCTATAAAATTATTTTCAAAATGTTTTCATTTTCACCAAGTCATTTATAACCATTGTCCGGACATTTAGTTTAGTATTTAGTCAGTAATGAAAGTATGAGGCATTAAATTAATAATAAACCTGCATAATTTCTGTAAATATGTAGTTGTCGCTACTATGCAATTTTAAACGACTTACGTACATATTCTAAGAATAGAAATTAAATGGTCGCGGGTTTTAAAAGTACTACAGACATTAATTTGAATATGTCATTGTATTCTGTCATTTCTTCTTCCATCTCAAGAAACGGAGTGCAGAATCTTTCTGCCCTACCTCAATAATAAAGTAACACTGAACGATATGATGTATCTCAAACATTGCAGTTGTAGTTTGCCCCAAAACCTTGCACAATCCTGCAACGTTTCAAGTATACTTAATGGATTTGATTTTTTTATAACGTACAACCACCGATAAATTGTAGTGATAAAAAAATCGACTCACTATACTCTAGTTGCCAAAATATAAAGTCGAATTTATAACCCCTGTAAGCTGTCTAAATCAGTATTTTAATATTAATAACCAATAACCTATAAATAACTAGAGTAATTCTGACATTAATAAAATTTTCTTCTATCAAGTTGGAACCTTTTTCCGGTGTATTTGGATCATTTCTGCTTGTTTTAGCTTTTAGGGAGGGGGGGGGGCACTTGTTATGAAGGTAAGTTTTTTTATCATGTTAGTTAAAAAACTGAGAATCGTAAGTAAACCTTTGGGCAAGATGAGAAACTATACGGGGGTTGCACAATCTTTTTTGTACTTTTACATTTAAGTTAATCTACTTACTTATGGATTTGTCAAATTCAAAAAAGGTGGAGGGGGAAGAATGGTAAAAGATATGCGATTTTGGAAAAATGATAAATAGAAAAGTGGTTCCGTTTCGGGCACGTAACTAGAATATTTTGGAATAATGGGCCACTGCTGGGCCAACAAAAAAAGAGGGAGGGTAGCTTATTATTGTAATAACCTAACTTATATTGCATTGGTGCAAAACTATCTTACGGTTTTTGTGTGCCGTGTTAAATTCTTCATCGACTTTGCGATATGAAACAATTTTTCCATTATAGCGTTATCAAAAAGATTGATAACAGATGGATAATATTTTTATCATCAATGCTTACGAAAAAATGGGTGAAATAATCGTTATTACTTTCTCATACTTCTTTGCGTTTTAACTATTTTCGCGCTAATAAATTTACATCTAGTCATCTCCGCCCGGTATTAGCCGCCTGATTCGAACCCAAGGCGTTGGCACGGCATGGTTCGTCACGTAAATGCGCTAGCTACATAATGCACTTACGACTTTAGGTCAAATATGGTTATAACAATTTTATTTAAAAATTTATCAAAAATATGCAAAGAATTAAAAATATATCTTTTTATTAGAGCTAATTGATGAGCGTAGTTAAAATCACGTAACTTCCGGAGACCGGAACTAGAACCGTCGTTGATATCAAAAAGCGTCGGTTTTTTCTTAATTTTTAAAATAATTTAAGCTATTGTTTTATCCTAACAAACTACTTCAAATCGCCTATTGAACTATTTAAAGTTTATAACGGTTGTGTCGTTTACTGCAAGCTCTAACGGCTCAGAAAGTTTAAAAAAACGGTGTGAACATTTTTCCAGGAATTATTTTTTGAAGACGTCAAAAATCTTGAACAATTTTTACAATTTTCATATTTTCAAAAATATTTTTGCATCACTTGATTGTACTTGTTAAGAGCTAATAAGTAACATAACAATTTGTACTGATTAGATATTTTGTTTTTGAGTAATCGGGCATTAAAAATCAAAATTTTCAAAACTTCGTAGCGTCCTTAGTTTTGAAAATACAGCATTCAAGAAAACCTATTTTATATGCTTTTAGATGCACAACAGCGCTGTATTTTCAAAATTTTAAAGAGTGTTTATAAAAGAAATCTATACCATTAAAAGACGTTTTCAATTACCGTTCCCGGTTCCGGTTAAAAACCTTACAAAGAACTATATGCAACTAAAAAACTTACGCATACCAAATTTTATAAACATCTATTAAGGGGTTCCGGAGATATAGGGAAACCACCACCAGACATTTTTAAAAACCACTTTTTGGGTTTCTTGAACGCCAAAACGCGTATTTCCGTTAAAATCTAAAATTCTAAAATTTGCATGAAATCATAACTTTTTCTACTTCAGTAGAAGTATGAGAAAGTAAAAAGGATGCTACAAAACACTAAATAGCTGTTTTATTAAGCTACAATTAAATTTTCTAATTAATTGTTTACAATTATATAAATAAATTTTATTTTATTATTCGCTTTGGGTCGCGGAAATAATTTTTTCTTATTTTTTTGTATTTTTTAAATAAAATATCATATGTAACTTAATTGTTTACGAACAATTTGTTACAATAAAATTGCACTTAAAAAACAAAAAAAGGAAATTTACTTGCAACTGAAAACGAAGTAACTCAATGTTTTCAATCAGTCTGTCGTTTTTTTGTAAAATGCAGAATAAAATCACCATTTAGATGGTTGCCCTCCAGCACACGTATTATATTTCAGCTATACACCTATAGTTCTGTGTAGCTACGACCGTGTAATTCTTTAATAGTTTATTGCATTTTAGAAACAATTTGTAAGCCAAACATTAAGCGGGTTTTTAGTCAACAAATACTAATCAATTCCATTTTAGGCCATTAATTTAATTACGATAAAAATGATTTGATATTTAGATACTAGCCGAGGGGGGGCAATATTTTTTTGGTTGGCCCACCGTATTTACGTGCCTGGCCTGTTCAGTTGGGGGGGGGGGGAGTGTGAGAAAGGTTAATATATCTGCGCGTATTTCAATAACACCCTATATTTTTGATGCACTTTGATCTCAGTTTAAAAGTTCTTGTAAAGGAGAAACCCTTATTTTGCGAGTTCGAAAATATCTCTCTCTATCTAGAACATTTATTATGAAAAAGGTCGATTAAAACGGTAAACTGTAATAGATTGAAAAAGTTCCGTAACTCTTTCGAGCGCTGTTGTAAACATGACCTTTATTTCAGCGAGAAAACTCTGTAATAAAAAGTGTTAAACAAAACCTTACTTTATTTATATCATTAATTAGCTTGTTTTATAAAAGAAGTTATCTAATAAACCACAAAACTGCAACAGCATTAACATAGTAAATTATGTAACACTGATAACAAGAAGAAAACAGCTTGTCCATAATCACGATAGCGATAACCACATGCGGTGTCCATAACAAATGGGGTTTTCAAAGCAACTTCATTATACAATAAGTCAATAACTTAACACACGGTACTTTTACTAGAGCAAGGTATGCAAATCTGATTTAGTTTTTATACACCGTGTACAGGTGCACGTTAAAAGCTGAACGTGAACATAAACCGATTAGTAGTCTTTATGATTATCATTAAAAGAAGATATATTTCTAAATCATGTCAGTGGCGTACCATTCTCGGTGAATATGATTTATTTCCCAAAATTGATGGTGTCTTACTAAAATTGATTAAAGCGTAGAAATTGCACTGTACATTTTTTTATTGCTGTTTTACAGACAGCCTTGCTAAATTAATTATAAGAGAATCCCTAATCGATAGAAATAGTTACCTTCGCTATTTAATTAATATAAATGCCTATATATTTTACTAATACCAAATGTCACGTAATATTTTCATAATTTTTTACTGTATCTAATTACATACAATTAGTAAAGAAGCAACTTTTAAAAAAAGTAACGATAATACTGCAAATAGCGGTAATCTATCCTTGTATTGATTACTATCACTGGAAGAAAATTTGCTTTAATCATTGTGGTTTACATAAATATTTAACCACGTTTTACAGCTAAACACGCTAAATTGTAATAATTAATACCCGTCACAAATTGACTCATTAATTAATATTTGCATATTTAATTACAAACTTACACATCAGGAAAGATAATGTTCGTCTTGTCCCTAATGCTACGTCTATGAATTAATCTTAGATTGCTGGGTAACTTTAGTAAATTACAATTATTAATAATTTGTCTATTTCTCAGATTTAAATGTAATCCTAGGTAAATTGTGATTTACTTACCATGAATTTTGTTTTTATGTCAGTCCTTCAAACACAAGCGGCAGTTTCCGCAAAATTCTTTTTCCACCATAAGCACGAAATAAAATCCTTAAGTCTATAAACTGCGTGCTTTAAGTTCATTTTCACTTGACAATCAAACTAAAACACGTATGCGCAAAATCGTGGTTTTATCTTATTAATAATAGCCACGTAAATATACCAGTGCTTGTAAATACTGGCGTTAATCATTCTTTTTGAAAACACCTGCTATTATTAACACGTGCGACTATTAAGAAAGAGATGGGTTGCCTGATGCCCCTCTCCACCCAGGTGTCGACATGTAAGGACTAGTTGAATTAAATTATGATAAGAAGGTATTGATGAGTCGAGTGCAGTTTCAATCAATGTTTGTCTTAATTGACTTTTAATACGTGTTGCTCCTAAAGTGTTGTTTGTGAATTTAATTGTTGACTGACTTTGTTTCGTGTTAGTGAGACTTCAGTGCAATATTATTTACTTCACAGGTAGGAAGATTAAATTAATTACTAAATTAACAATGTTGAAATTTTCTAGTATTTTGTATGGTTTTAAATAATATACATATAATTGCGTAATTATTACATAGAAGATTTTGACGAGATTTGTATTAGAAATAAGAATTATGTTGATTAAATATTGTAACTACTTCTTAAAAATGCGTGTGAGTGTAGGACAAGACGCGTTCGCTTTTACTGCTTTTGTTTGAACTTTTTATGTTTCAATACATAGTCCAGTCCACGAGCAACTAAAAGTGTTAATATAACGATTTCGTTGAAAATAATCATTATATTAAAATCAGTACCACTTTTACAATCTAAATAAGAAATAATTTTTTCCGTTTTCTTATCGCGCCCTCGAAGGATTGAACAATAATGATGGCCGATAGGCTTCGTGTGAAGTAGAGTGAGATGTAACTATACTCGTTATACTGGACACGCAGCAAGACAACGAGATCGGCGACAGCCCGCAACTTGAACGTGATTTTAGTTTTTCTTCTGTTACATCATTATTTTTGACAATTTTTAAATTTTGTTTTGACTAGAAGGACGGCCGATATTTTACGTTACTTTACCCAATTGTTTATATAACTATGTTTATTAGCAAGTAACACGAGTTACAAATAAACTGGCGCGCTCAAAATAAGCAAATTTTTGGCTACGCCTTCTTAAACTTACACTTTGCTGTAAACATGGTAAATAGAATTTAAAAAAATTTATGAAATTTTCAGAATGTTAAAGTACATCTTTGCAATTTATATCTATATAAACACTGAAAAATAGGGTATATTGCAGTTTTCTCTCCGCCCCTGAAGGAGTTGTCTGCAGTTTTTTGGATTAACGACCACAAAGAACGTGTTCCCCACATATTTTAACGCATTTTTATGTAAAGAAAGTCCATTTTAAAAGAAGTTACCACGAATGTCAAAATAAATGATGAATTTCTTCGGATTATACAAACAGTAGAATCTTGTAAGGGAGGGAGGCAACGTAGGCAACGCCCTCCCTAGCAAACACACAAAGCAAGCAATATTTATTACCTATTATATTAATATCGCCTATTTTTCTAACGCGTACAATACTGTTCAAGTTTTACTACCAAAGTGTTTTTATGATGGATTATACACCGGCAATTTTAAATATGTGCTCAATACGGGCAACGTTTTTTTAAAAGGAGACCGGTATGTTAATAAACGAGATAAAAAATACAAAACGCTCTTGCTAACTCGGCATTTACATGAGTATTGCCTGAGCAGGGTGGATTAGACACAAAAGAAGTTATTATATTTTAATATTTATTTAAGGTTCTTATCGTAATGCTTTTGTTTTCTTATGAAAACTTCTCGCGAGAAGCCAAAGTGGCATACCGTCTGGTTTAAACGACTGTTATAAATTCTTCTCGTCGTATTTTAGATCAGTAGTTAGAAGCTACGTGTCCTTGATTTGACTCGGACATGTGTAATAGTGTATGTATACACTTTGTTATCAAAATTAATTCGGTAAATAATATTTTGATTTCTTAAAATAATCCGCAGCAGTTTACCTACAAGGTGAAACTACAAGTAGAAAATGAACGACACACATCGCTAGTACTCTCTCATAATTTTTACGTTTTAAATATTCTCGCGCTAATAAATGACCGAATCCCATTGTTTTAACAAAAATTAAAGGAAGAGAAAATAATAAAAAAAAGGTAGCGCCCCAGTAGAAATTGGAAGTTGCGATTGAATGAGCAATAGAATGTCGGACCGTAACTGTAAGCATGCTAGGCAGTAGGCAGCGATAAATTCGATTAAATGAGGAACTATGAAACAAATAAATAACGACGCGCTGTTTCCAACAGCCAATAGCGTGCCACTGCTGAACTGGCCAAGTAATTTTAAGTTTTTCAGACACTTTAAACAACATTTGTAATTTTTCCTGTCAGTTATCGTTTTAAACTGTCTCTTGTTGTTGTATTGTATCATGAATTTATTTTCAGTTTTTGATCAAACACTTAAATTTGGATTTGAATGTTTATTATTTGATTATTTTCGGAATTTTCAAAACTTTAATAACTCCAAAAATATTGGTCTAATCGAAAAACCGTAGAGAAACTTTTTTTTCAGTTTTTATGGTACAATACCGTTCTGCAGTCCGTGTCCGTAAGTTTCGAACACACTGTATATATGAGACTATAGACAGTGCTCATAGATAAACTTAAAAATTAGCAATTTAAACATTTCTTATTAATTTAAAAATTTGGTACCTGTTAAAAAGGTCGTAGATGATTCTTTTCTATAGCAAATAATGTACTAAACAAGATTATGTCGGTATGATCTGGTTTACGCAGAAAAGATATTTTTATGAAGCAAATTTTTACCGTTAAATTTACATAGAAATTTTATCAATTTTTAATTTATTTTCGTATAAAAATGTTAGTATTGTTTTAAATGTTAATATTTAAAAAAAACTATATTTTTATTTGTTTTGTAGAAAGGAAACACAATTTGAAACTAATTCAATCTAACAGAAACATTATATAAATCATATCTTACGCATGATATGCTGCTCATTTGCTTCCTATAAAAGCAAAGCCACAAAATATACTCGTTTGGAGGTGTGTGTGTTTGTCTCGTCATATCCGTTCGTCACTTCCGTTCCATCACTTCCATTTCATCACTTTCGTTCTAGCGTATGCGTGATTACTCCTTCCGGCAAAGAAGTTTTACTACAAAAAAATTAAAGAACACTAGAGGCCAAAAAGCAAATCACTGGTCAAATATTGGGGGGGGGGGGGCAAACGTTAGCTTCCCTAAATAACCTAAAATTAAGTTTAGAATATTATTCCGCTATAACTCTTGAGCAATTGAGTTTAAACAGAAATGCTTTATCGTTCTCTATTTATTAAATAAACAAGTAGGTACAAGTTCAAACCAAACTACTTTGATAACATTTCTCATGCTTAACATTCCGGCCACCTTGAAAAACATTTTTTTTTTCAAAAGTGAACAAAACAATGCTAATTAGTAGGTAGCAAACTAAATAATCAATTAACATAAAAACACCGAACATTTACTCTTTTTAAAGTTTATTTCTTCGATGATTATGTTTGGTATCCGTACTTCCACATTCAAAAGTTTATCGTAATCTACCCATGGGTTTGAGAATTGTAAAGCGCAGCTACACGCCTACAGATAGACATTGTTTAAAACTCGCTTCTTTCAGTTCTAAGGGTCCAAAACATGTACTTCCGTTAAAATTTCTAAATCAAAAATCGCCATGAATTCAATACTTCCCTATACTAAAACTAAAAATAGTTATGAAAAATGTGGTCGGTTCTAGGAGTGTAACGAACGGCAAAGTACATGTTGTCACCTTATGTGGGAAGTACTATGCGTGAAGCGCAAAGTCGCGTGTCCACGTTGTCGCCAATATTTGTCATCATCATTTAAGGCGTTGCGTTTTATGCTGACAACATGTGTTGTATACGTCCTTACCTATAAACTTCTAAAGGAAACTTGTAGTATTTTACGTTCTTTATTCTTACCTACATATCCCGTACAACATGCTTCCTGGGATACACCTCGAGCTTAAGGGAAGTATGGTAATGGCGTTTGAAGCCGTCATATATAGGCTATTATTCTTCAGCATGTCTGGAAATAGAGTTTCAGTAATAGTGTTGCTATACAGTGCATCCATAAAATAATGTACTCTGCTAAAAAAAAACTCAATTTAGAATGATGAGATTTACGACACTTAAGGTACACAAAAAATATTATTTCTTAAGCATATCAAAAATAATAATGCGTATTATAGCGGCACCTAGCGTTTTTAAATGGCAAGATGAATAGAGCTTATTTATTGTAATTACAATTAATGGTATAAAGTAATACCCACCTCCTTTTAACAACTTTAGTTTAGTAAAAAAAATCTAAAAGCATTTAAATTAATACTAAAAATTACATTTTTAATCTAATTAAAAAGAAAACTTCATTTTCTTAATCGTATTTGTAAATTTTATCGTAAAAGCACGTTGCTGACTTATTTTTACGTCACTAGTCTCACTAGCTTTGCTAGAGCATCTAAAAATTTTCATAATAAGCTATATTGTTCATTAAACGATTTTTTATCCGTTATAAAAAAAATGTTTATCATTCTCATTTCCTCTTCTGTATTCAAATGAGCGGCACCTAAAGTTGTTATGTCATTTTAAATTCTAATTGCAGATTTCTCGGTCTAATTGTTGCATCTTAAAAGCTGAATTGGATATAACTTTTTTTTAACAGAATGTATAATTAATTTAATTACCGTTGTCGAATAACATACAGGAGTACAGAAACCAATAGGAATAAATCATTGCTGGAAGTTTTTATTAATGTTGAAAAAGTTAAATTTTTGCTGTTTGGAAAAGTAGCACAAAATGTTTACGGCTGCGAAATTTGCTATGAATTATAAGTAGGACTACTGGGTTTTAAAAGTCAGATATCAAGCTGCAAGAAACAAATCTATGTTAAGTACCCACTTATCGTTTTATGAATAATTAATCAAATAGTAGATTTTATTGAAACCGTGATTTATTTGAAACATTTACATTTTCGTATAATTGTTTAATATGGGCGTTTAAAAAATTGCAGCTATTTTTCAAGACTTATACAATAATATTTTATTTAACACCTGCTGTTTCTATAAAATAAGGAAATTTGGTATTAACATATATGTTCTTAGCTTTTCGTGTAACTATTAAAGGATAATATCGCAATGGGTAGGCAGCAGTAGCTCAATTGTAAACTAGTTGGTAATTAATTCAGTAACATTGACTTTAATCAGTCCGAAGCTTAATGTACCCATATCACATGCATCTGTGAGTTAAAGTAAACAACAAAATGAACGAAGTATTGCGTAACCAAATTCAATTTGCAAACCGTATTAATTATCTTTCCGCATACAAGATTACTGTATAATTGAACAATAGAAAAAAACAATTAATATAATTAATGATTGATAAATGGCCATTTTCTATCCAGTAGTTGGTTTCCTGTGGCTATAATTTTTTTTTAAATGTATTTCGTAACTAAACTGTGGAGAAAAATAGTAGCACTGAAAAACACAAAACATTATGTTTGTGTAAGACGATTTGTTTATGTCAAAATTTGTATAAGAAATTCATAATCGCGAATTGCGATCTTTACAAACGTAAATGAGAAATTATTTTGAACAATTTAGATGACGTAATTGCTTTTAAAAAAACTTGATGGTACAAATTAATATTGTTTGCCAAGAAGATTTAGTCAATATTTTCTCATTAGTAAGTTTAACCTTTTCCCCCTTAAGATATATTGCATATTCTGAATTTTAAACCAGGAAGAAATACGTTGGCTATGATTTCTAGTTTCTTGTTTTAAAAAATCAGAAATTACGTAACTGCTGTATTTTTGTAAGGATTTTGATTTCTGTAGTAACATTTGCAATAACAGTAAAAATTATATTGGTAATAACCAAGGCGCGGATTTATATGCACAAAAAAGCGTCAAAATATGCGTACATATATGCACCAAATGCATACAAAACATGCACCATTATATGCAAAGTATGCACCATATTATGCACAATATGCAAGCATTATATACAAACTTGCAAGTGAAATCAGTCAAAAAAGATTTTTTAAATAATTTTATTAAAAAAAGCTTAATATTACACTTAAAATTATTATTTAAAAAAGCAACTTTTAAAAACTAGTATTAGTATAGCACATTAATTTAAACTTATACCTAATCTTTATATTTGATAGCGTTATAGCAGTGAATTACAATATGTTTTGCAAGATTTTTAACATGAAACAACTACCTTTTGTCAGACAGTATGTTTTTATACGCGGAAAAGCTATTTTCAACGTCAACTGGAGTGATCGGCGCATTTTTGAAATAAAGCATAATGTCCAGGTTTAGTTGCATGTTATTAATATTAAAGTTACCAGTTAGAAGCGTATTTTCGTTTTTATTTAATTTTATCTGAATCGGATAGCTTATTTTTTTTTATAATTGATCGAACTATAATTGACTTTAATAAATGCTACTTGTTTTGCAAGTTGAGATTTGTTTATTATAATTTTTTAATCTATAGGTAATACAACTTGAAGAGTCTACAAAATTTACAATATTGTTTTTAATATTTTCAAAATTATTTGAATAATAAAGAGCAGCATCCAACCACGTCCCCCCCTTCTGGTATAAGCACTGGTTTAAGAAGCAGTGGAATATTTGGCAATTTTTCTTAAAATAGTTGCACTTTCAGAGACGCTTTTTCAATTTTGTTTTTCACATTAGATATTAAATCGTTCACAACGGATTAAATTTAGATATTTAAATTTCGCCTTGCTTTTATCATATATCAGCATCAGATAGCGTTAATATTATTTTTACTGTAGGGACTGTTTCTCACTGAAAAAACTTTGTGAGACCTTCATTTATGAATCTTGAAATAATCTGTTAGTCTTATTCTCCTTAGACTATATGGGGGTAGCGGGGGCCATTGCCCCCCTTGAATTATCGAAAGGGGACCTCGCCCCCTTTAAATATGCAGTTTTTTTTTAAATTTATGATAAAACGTTTTGAAACGTGCAAAATACTAAGCCAACCAACTTCTTCGCACGACTCTGAAGACGGATAGTAAATAATTCGTTTATAAATTGCACAATTAAAACCATGTAACGAAATGTAACTTTATCTTTAACTTACTTAAAAATTAAAATTTTGCTTTTCTGATTTCTGTAATATTAATAGTGTTTGGTTAAAATTTAAATTTGATTAAATTTGTGTAGTATATTGTAAAAATAATAATAATAAATATTCATTTTGGTATATGACGATTGTGCATTCTGTTTTATGTAAAATGAATTTAAAATATTGCCCCTCCCCATTAGAAAATTAAAATTCGGTCCTATAATTAAAATTTGCTATATAACGTCCATTTATTTGTAGTTTCTTCAACAGAAAGGTAAATACAGTTGGATCCTATAATTTCGCGAATTTTAAGTGCTGTAGTTATATAAATTTCGATGATATAGGCACAAAGCGAGTCACTTTTTTGCTATTTCTTACAAAGTGGTAGACACGAAAAACAGAATCAAACTGATATCTGCTAGTTTTAAGAAGTACCGCAATTGCATAATGCTTAGAAATTATTGTAAAAATTCCAAAACTTGGAAATATCATTCTACTTGGTATAATCCGGGACATCCGCTCAAGAATACCTAGTGACAACACGCACTTATTGAAAATCTAAACGTATTTCTCATTTTCTACCTTTTTATATTTTAAAATTTAAAGTAATTTGCGAATATAAAGAAATATATCTAAATATGCATTTATTCTAAACATAAGCTCAAAAACGTGCAAATAAAAGTTAGTGTCATTTAATTGCATTTTATTAGATATGGATACAAACAGAAGCATTTTATTGGCATATCGAAACTATCAAATATGTATTTGCATAAAATTAGTGCCTTGGTAATAACAGTAAAAAAGTTAGGTGATGGAAAATTTCCAACACGAACTACAACGAGAGTGTTCTTGATAGTGAAACAAAGTTACATTTTTAATAAGTATTTTTAGTCCGGTGCTTCTACGTACTAATTATTATTCAGTTTTCCGCTTTTTTTGGTTTTTTAAATTTTATTTTCATACCGGAAGCAGCGTGCATTATCCAACCGCGTGCGCCGCGTATGAAGTTCATTATCAAACGCGGAAAGGGAGGCGTAGCCCACGGGTTCTGCTAGATGATTTTAAAAGCAAGCACAGTACACGCATTTCAGATAATACAAGAAATTGAAATAATCCAATATTTAAATTTCGCAGCTAAAAAATGTAACAGCTGTTTCTGTATTTAACCTGTAAGGCTTTATTATTGTTTATACCAGAAAAAAAATGGTATTGGTTTTAACGTAACTGGACAACTCGACAACTGTTTATACATATAGATATTTGCTTTGCAGTGAAATGAATCACATTCCAGTGTATCAGATTTTTTACATCAGTTAACTTGAGAATTGTTTTTAACAATCTATCTATATATAATCCCTAACTGCCTCACCATAACAACACGACATGATCTTGCCTATCTGCAAAATTTATCACCATAGTACGACGGCGCCTTCTTGCAACTCCAACCAGTTTACTGATTGTTTCAGGTAATTGTTTATAATTACTGCCACCGCTGTTTCAATTAGAATAAGAAACTATTCCCATTTATTTAACAAACGGGACGATATAACTTTTTTTAAGCTAAATTGCTCGTGAGGAATAGTAGCATGAAGTTCACAACTTAACTTTTTAAGTGTCAAAAAGGTAAGAGGGGTTTATGTTTCAACTTCCACCCAATTTTTGGCGGACAAATTGGTTCTCTCAATTTTAGTTTCCTTTAATTCTAACGAATCTTTTATCGAAAAACTTCAGATTGCCATAAAGTTTGTAGTACTATTTTGATGCGTATTGTGTAGCATGTTCTTATACATAATATGACTACTATGCAGCTATGCTTTCGGTGCAGTAGTAAGAATTGTAAGGTATTATTGCAGTTAACTTTGGGGCGTAAAACGTTAATATTAAAATACTTTTAAATGTATGATAAGTAGCAACATCTAAAGTATTGGAAAGTACTTCGTTCAGTATTTCGTACCTTTTAAAAATACACTACATATCGCGCGCAGCTTGGGTTGCATAATCTCAGCTGCAGCCGTATTCCTCTCGTGTTGAGGCAAGTCTAAGCAATCCGGATTTAATATATATAGAAAGAATTACAGCAATCGCTATATAATTTATAATACTAGTATTTCAATCTGCAGTCCGCTACACTACCTACTTAATTAGCTTATTTATTATTAAAACAACAGACATAAAAATATTGTGGGGCATGGCCCCGTGGGGGTTTGCTAGTGTATTATAAGTGCCTTAAATCACAATCCCACAAGCTCATCTCTTAGCAAGCGTAAACAGCGCATGTACTGTAAATATATATTTAAAATAAACCAAACCTAATTACACATTAAAAACTGATATTTACATTATTGAAATCAGTAGAAAAAATTTCAAATTAAACTAACTAATGAATTACACATTAATATATCCAACATGTTTAGTAGTTTAGAAAAAGTACCTTAAATTCGTATTCTACCCATTTTAAATAAACATAAAATAATAATAAATAAAATCGAAATAAGCATGTTAATTGACAATAGCAACAAATTTTCATCTAGAAATATCACTAAGAGTTTTTCCTTTGCTTGTTTACCTGAACATATTGATTAAGTAATCGATTTAGAGATTTTAAGGTAGAAACGTTAATTGCAACTAGAAAACACAAAATATCATAAAACCACTCGCCTGCTTCAAAAAACTGGTGGAAGCGGGACGAGTGCCTACTTCAAAATAGATGCTCTCGGAAAAGTATCTTAGATTCGTATTCTACACATATCGAATAGCCGATTTACGCAAGCCCGGTCTTCCTACTAACCTCTAGTGCCCCCCGCCTCAACAAACTTACGATATTAATAGAATGCACGAATATCGGCTTCAAAGTCGGTATAAACATGTTAAATAACGGTAGAACAATCTTTCATTGAGATAGCACCTCTGGAAGGTTTCCTTTTGGTTGTTTACCTACACAGTTTTATTGGTTAATCGCCAAAATAAAGACTATAACCAAATAATGGAATCGAGTTTAGATTTTAACAAATAAATATTGTTTACAATTAACAAACACCAAATACGAAAAACATTTTCAATTCAATTTTTTTTTAATTTTCAAAAATCATCAAGATTTCAAATCATTTCAAAATTTTCAAAAATTATCATAATAGAAATATTTACGTTAATGTTTAAAATAGCTTACTTTAAAAATGTGTAGTTTAAAGACTATTATTTTTTATTAAGGTTGTTTGTGTTTTTAATTTTTACTAAGTGTTCTTTGTCTGTTGATTTTTTAAATATTATTTTTATTTGAAATGTTTAATAATTTGCATGTACTTAATAAAATTTGAATTGCAATTTACTTTTAAAATTTTTAATTTCAAAAATAACGAACATAAAAAACCAAAATTCTTTTAAAGGTTCTAAATATTTCCTTAAATTTCTAACAATTACCTAAATATTAGCAGCTTTTATAAAGATTCGAAATTTTAGCCGCAACTAATTTTTGCTTATATAATCTATATATTCCATTTTTACTAAAACGAATTTCAGCAGTATTCAAGGGATTTTCAGCTGTCCCTTCCATAATGAAAGCTTTATCAGCTGCTACTAGGAAAATAGTGTTGATGATGCTTCGCAGAAAACCTTAAATTTCTAAAACTCTTCAAATCGCGAAGGTTAATTGAGCTTTATTGTGTCCACCATTTAGTGCTGATTGATTTACAAAACATCGTTATAGAGCAACTGTCTTATTATTATTAGAAAACTTAATAACTCATTTTTATGACTAACAAGCTTAACAACTCTAAGCACCTAAAATTTACCACCATCGTTAAATCGTTCAAAGACAGCTAATTCACTATCCACGTATGTATGTATCGCCAATGGCAATAAATAACTCAGAATTTATGTGAAAAACAGATTAGTAGGTAATTGGAGATTGATTGTTGACAATTAGAACCCATATATGGTAAGGATAGGCATAAGTTGTAGTCAAAAGAAGGGAAACACGTGCCTTAATTTTCTAAAATTACAGATCAGTCCTACCCATTTATAACTACAACCTAGTTCAACGACTATAATCTTCAAATTTAAATTGTTGATATTTCGATTACAGTTAGTTCGTTTACAAGTAGCATTTTCGCACGTTTTCATGTCAAATCATGCTGCTCTCGTTAATGTAACAAGTTGCAAAATTTAGCAGGTGCAACGGACTAGGCGTTAGCTTTAATTTAGATATTAATTAACAGCAGCAGCCCAAAACGGATCGATTCATTCAGATATCGGAGATGAAAGACGGCAACACATCCATAAAATAAATAGCTCCTGATTATATACATAATGAGGGCAGTTATTCCTTTTTTCTTGTACTCTTATTTCATACGCAGGAAATTTAAACAGGTTTTGTTTCCGCTTAATTCGGTTTCACCTCCATGGTAAGGTGAAAAAACGCCTTGCAATTAATTTCACCTGGTTTTTTGTTAGGTTAATTTTATTTTTAATTATCCAGCTGTGTCGTGGTGTAAAACAAATAAGAGCTAATTTTAAATAATCTTGGGTGTAGCAGCAGTTAATAAAGGCGAGTGTGTTTGGTTATCTATTTTAATATTCTTCTGTAGTTTATTATCGCATTTACATATTGTTATTATCTCTAACGATAATAATGAAATTGCGTGTACAAACGATTTAATTTGACGTATAATTCATAGTTATTATTAAAATCTAGGAATAAGGTTGTTACATATATGAATTTCATTATTATTATTGATATTTCCATGGACGTCATTACAAATCATGTGGGAACTGTGGGAACATTAAAGATATACATGTGCAATAATATTATAATTCAGAATAATTAAGGGCGTGGCTGGTAACGTAGGTGGCAGTAAAATTGACACAAAAACTAGTTCCTAGTGGAAATTTTACCTTATTGTAGTATAATATAATAATAATCTAGTCGCTGTAAATTATTAACAAATAAAGAGCCTATAGCAATGGAAAAAATTGTAATAATAGACGCCGACCACTACTACCCACGTTTTATAAATGTCATAAAAGAATGCTTCCTTCAACCACTAATTGTAATTATTGCGAACTAATGGTTCAAATTTCCAAATTGCAGGTGTTGCCTAATATTGCGTAAGAAAAAAATTTGGTTTAAGTTAAAACTACTGGTTAATGCATTAAGATAATATCAATAATAATTTGCTCACACTATTATTTTAGATTAGGTTTTAAAAGCATGCAGTCTAATAGCGGACTTTATTTGCGCTTAATTTACGAAATTACAGGTTTTGAGTACCCCGTTATATATTATTTCATTACATTTTTGAACTAGAAAAAATACGTATTACAATACACTGCATAAACGTTTCAGAAAATAGAGAATTAGGCAACAAAGCCTCAACGCATGATAATATGTGAAGGTGTCCGTTGTTTAACCAAATATTAACCTTGTGTGTTTAATTAAATTGGCTAGGCATATAATTACCGTGATTTGTGGTTTACGAGGTATACGTACATATCTGCAAGTAATGGGTGGATTATGTGTTTACCATTTGTCATGTGACTAATAGATATGTTGGGTTGGAATTTATGGGATTGTTAAACGTAAAATTTGTTACGCGTTATTAATTCTTGAAATTTGACGTGTAAAATTTTCTTTTATTTTACGAATGTTTCTGTATTACTTATTCCAATGATACATGAAACATGTAGAAATACTAGAAATCCACGATTAGCCTATTAGATGCCTGTGAGTCAGAGGTTCTCGTTTACACAGTAATAGTAATTCATTCGCTTACCTAATAATGTTTATCTTAGGGCAAAGAAGAAACCAAGAAAAATTCCCGTGATGCCAACACAATGACAGGCGGAGTAACTGTGTGTTAAATTACGTTAATGTATCTGTAACTTAAATGTAAAGAACCGTATTACCAAAAAAAATTATTATAAATACTGTAACTGGTTCAGCAAACAGGGCTAGTGAAACGAATCAGTAAGATTGCACGTCCGAAGTGTCAATTATATTAACGGAGGTTGGAGAACTTCATATAGTTTTGAGCTACGAAAGATGCTAAATTAGTATAACCACAGATAAGGTTAACACTACAGATATACGGTAAATATGTGAGCTATCGGCAGCTTGTTTTATATGATTAATAATCTGCAAAAAGATGGCGCTACAATGACAATTTATAATTAAGTCACAGATGACTGTAATTGAGCAGATTACTTAGCACATATTCAAACCAAAAATTAGACAGCCATCTGCCATGTTTA
Source organism: Ctenicera cuprea (assembly GCA_958336395.1). Lineage (NCBI taxonomy): Eukaryota > Metazoa > Arthropoda > Insecta > Coleoptera > Elateridae > Ctenicera > Ctenicera cuprea. The sequence goes on along the minus strand of OY284487.1, from coordinate 22,044,732 downwards.
ATTCTCAAATCGCAATTTTTCGTAAATAATTATTATTGAAGCCAATTCTACTTAAATTATATTCATGATGTGACAGATGCACTCAAATCCCAGATAAAACAGTTTCCAACACATTTCAACAGTAATAAACAAATAGCGATAGCAGCGCCCTAAAATTGATCTGGTGCGTTGTAGCCAAACTAACGCTAATTTCGTCTCCAAATATGAGCGGACATTTTGTATAAAGGGTCGTATATCTGTAGTGTTAACCTTATCTGTGGTATAACTATCAAAAGGTGAGGTATTTTGCACCCTAAAATATTCAAACCTACGGTAAAGTAGTTTATGATTAACATATTTGCTTAAAGTCATTTAAAGTGTGTATGATATGTACGATTAATGACCATTTTAAGGAATACCGTTTAGATACAAGGAATTAAGTGCCTAAATTATTTTACCGATATCAAACTTTTGTAAAAATAGTTTACGTTCAGAGCACCGATTTCGTTTGAAACAAAAATGTGCTTTTCGTTAAATGTTGTACACGTTCTAATTAAAGATAAGAAATTGCATTATAAATCGGCGACATATTATTAAGCATTTTAAGCTTTTCAAAAAAATTCTAATTTACTAAAAGATGCCGGGAACATATTTAAAATTATTAAAAATTTGTGTACCTAGCCAGAAAAGTCTTTTCGGGCTGGCTGGAAAAGACTTAAACGTCACTTTTCAACAGCTTAAATGTTAATGTCATTTTGAGTAGTCGAATTGTAATAAAACTATCCACAATAAAGATAATGTTTTATTTAAAAAGAAACTAAACAATAACTTATTAAATTACTAAAACTACTCGTTTTTGTCATCCTTGGAAAAATTATTATTAACAAAATATGCAAGGACGATCGTTTCGGAGTTAATACTATTTTGAACACCTTTAAAAAGACACCAATTGCAATATGCTTAATACGTTTTTTTCATATCTTGATCTGCTTTTTTCTGGTAGCAATCCTTCCGTCACTTTTCTGGCGTCTTCTTGCAGATCAGGAGGAGTACACTCTAACTCACTATCAGACATAATAATATGCGTTAAAATGATAATTGTTATCAAAAGCAAATAATTTGAAAACTGTACTGACAGAATACATAAAAATGTTGACATGTTACCTAGCAACATTTCCACAGATCTCGGTTAAAGTAGACTAATTAAATTATTAAAACTGTCAATAAACATTAATGGGAATTATTTTTTAAACTCAATAATTAATTAATAACTGATTGTGAATAAAACAGTATACAAACCTCGGTGAAAAGTTTTCCTGTCTCGACAATTAGTTAACCGCGGCGCTTCGCGCGTTGGTCAACTACCATATCTCTTGACAGGAATGAAACACTTTCCACCTCGGTATGTAATATACTATTTTGCACAATCGGTCTTTTTTGTTTACTTACTACATTTGTTGTCAGGACAGTAAGCTGCATTTACTGGTTGCTAGGCCTAACAAAACGATAAGTAATTTACTGACCGTTCTAGAACGGTGGGTAAAATTCATATATAATTATTGTAACTTAATCAAACAGCAACAAAGAATAAACACATTATTTATTAATATTGAAATTAAAGGTACAATTATTGGAATTGCTGAATGTTAAACCGCTCGTTTGCGCAGTATTTGTATTGATACAAAGTGTTGCAGACTTAGAGGCCAGTGATTGTGGTACTCCATCATCATGTAGAATTTTTTCAGCAAATTGTATCTTGTTTTGGAGAGAATCTTTTACATAACCCTCTGCTACCGTTGAACTTCGCCAACCTCCATGTCTTTTCAGCCCTATTACATCTACCCCTTTATTAGCTAGAAGTGTTGCCGAAGTGCGTCTAAATGAGTGACCAGAGTGGCCAGATAACTAGCCGGGTCTTGCAGTTCTAAATATTGGGCAATTTTTGATGACCAAGTCCCAATTGTTCCTTTTCCCACTACTTGATTGCTGAATTTCCCACTGTGATACTTTAAAAATAAATGATGGCTCTTTGCTTGGCTTGGCCGAAGTTTAATGTATTTCCGACAAATTTCTAGATAGTGAATTTTCTCATCATGTTTGTTAATAACATTTAATTTACGTTGAATGTTTGTTTTTGTATTTAGAATTTTTATAACAAGGTACTCTTTACAATCTTCAATATCGTTTATAGTCATGTTATGTCTCTTCTCTTCTACAAGCTCCTGATATTCCTAATATCATTCCGACCTAAAAATACAAATAAGCATATTTAACTATAGCTTGCATACTACAAGTAATATAAACGTAGATACCTTAAGAATTAAATATTGCTTATCTGGTGCTTAATTTAAGAATTTGTTTATGCATTCTTTACCGAACACACTAGCTTTCTTTAGTCTGTGGCCAACATTTTTCCTTTTGAGGTAAGCTATCAAGGTGGTAAACTTGGATATATCAATGGAATCATAAAGGAAAATTGTGCTCTTTAACATTGAATACTCTGCCCACAGACTTCCCGGCGCTTTTAGTTTCTCATGTCGTCGAACAAAATATGCCAATCAAACTTTTTCGTTAATGTAACAACTGTGTTTTTCCTTGCACCAGTTTTTAAAAATCCGATATGTATTTTCATAGCAAAGCTTGAATTTCTCCGGGATTATTGCCGAACATCCAATGTCCCAGGCTCGTTCAATTTCGCTGTTGTCGTCCTCGGAATCACTCATTACAAAGAAATTCTTGTAGTTTCACAAAGAACGCAACCGCACTGCAGTACACAATAACTGTTTAAAATTTAATGCGTGTTTAGATTGTTTTTGTAAACAGCACCGTACGCACACCTTTGTTAATCACTTTGAACAATACCTTGTAGACATAATAACTATGGTCACCGTAGCTGTCGCAGTCAATTTATGAAAAAATAAGGTGGGTACTTTATCATTTTGAAATATAGCTATTAAGTCATTTTTTTGTTCCGATCGTGTGAAAAACGCTGTAAGCACCGCGAACGTTAAGGACTAACTATCTCAGACAATAAATGGAGTCATCGCTTCGCTCCTTCTTCAAACAATTGTCTTCGATCGGTAAAATGTCCTTACCATTGTTAATACTTAATATACATTACATATCTAATGACAACAATTACAGCAGATTTAACTAAGAACTGTTTTCAATTTTAGGGTACTTAAATATGAAACTCTGCTAATCTCTCATTGCAAGGACAACTAAACCACCTACTGAGTAGAAATTTTAGACCTATGCCGTACAAAACTACAAAGTTTAGCTTTTGACTATTATCACGGTGTTATACCATGTGCATCTCTTATGCACAACGTTATCATTGATGCTCCTAGGCTGACTATGTTGCAGCGGTTAATTTTTTTGTTTTAAAAGAAAATCGATTTTTTTAATGTTTTGAAAAAGATTCCTCGAGAACAACGACGAAAAAACACAAGGAAAAATCCGTTCTCCAAAATTAGAGAAAAAAGGGAAAGATTAGCCCATCTAAATATTGCTGCACACAAAAATTAATTTGTGAATCTTATTCTACTATTACTCATGAGCAATTTAGCTTAAACAGGAATTTTTTATCGTCCTCCGTTAGGTTTTAAAAATTCATAGAAGGCGTCACAGAGAAATTACTGGACTGCACATGAACTAAGCTTTAGCTCATTTATAGCTCTATTAGCCCATGAAATTAAAAAAAACTGTGTGCCCAGTAGTTTTAAAACTTCTAGTAGCCTGTAACATTGCATACCCTTAGCGCATTTTCCATATCAAATTTAATTCGATCTAATTACTTGTTTTTAAGTAAATAGGTGTTACAACTTCAAAAGGAGGACATCAGACAGAAATTTACTAGCTGAAACATAAACCAAATGTTATCGGGCATCACAAAAATATAGTCCTTCAAAATATTTGTATGATTTCATAAACATAATGACATCACACTGTCAAAATTGTTTTTATAAGAATTTTTATAAAAATAAATAGGAGAGTTTTTACAGTAGGATATCGGTTTTAGCGCCTAGAGCCTCCAAGTACCTTAACCCGCCACTGCATGCGTATACAAGGATGGTCTCGTGCAAAGTTCAGGAGCTAGTTCTTGATTTCAAATTCTGTGCTCTTTATCAGTAAACCTTAGCTTCTACAAGTACTTCCATATACTTATAAAAATATTGCAGTTTTTTTGGCTACGACAAATGTTGTTCCACTAGCAAATAAATTAAACAATAATGTTCAATTTTATATGCAGCTGCAAATGTTTACAGTACTTATATCGGTATATTTTTCTGGGCATACAAAAAAAGGTTTTTTGAAAAGTACTAAAATTTTAATTGTGATTTAATATTTTGTTGAAAATTAAATTAGACATTAACAAATGATTTAATTGTAAATGGTTCATGTTGGACCACACGCAAACGCTTTCACTGAACAGCATTCTTTCCGACAAAAAAAATATAGTTAATTAAAACCGTTACTGAATTTGTCTATTAGCCTATCCAGACAGTATCAATTTTAAACAATTTCTAAGTAGTAGCAAAAGTTTATATAACTATTATATATCTATTCGCTGAATTCTGTAAAGGAAAAACGAAACAAATTTAAAACTAAATATTTTGAATTGATTGTGTGGTAGGCACATGGTGAAACATTATTAATAAATATTTAACTATTAAAAATTAATAGTTTATTAATAAAATAAAACTCTTGGTAATTGTTTCACAGTTTGTTGGTTTTTATTTACTCAACTCGAGTTTCAACCATCACGGTCATCGTCAGGAGTTTATAAACACAACTTAAAATTAAAGTTGTGCCTTAAGGCTTATTCCTAATCTGATTCAAATTACCTCAAAAACCTTATTATTGTAAGGTTTCATCTAATACGAAAAGCATGATAATTTCAATTTAAATCCCAGAAATTTTACTTTTATTCCTAAACACATCTACAAATTAATTTGCTGTCATGTTTAAGCAAAATTTTAAATTAAGTTTTTTCGACATTATTTTCTTTTCAGTCATTTTTTTCTAATGCTAATGTAATGCAGAAGCGACGCTAATGTAATTTTAAGGCAATGCAAAATCATAAATAATTAACAAATAAAACAAAAACTGTGTTATACAAAAACTAGAATAGTTAAGTGAGTTTCAATTTTAGGTCTACTCTGCTACTGCATCATGATTAACATGCTTCCTTCTTTTTGCTCATACTTGTAATTTAGGTATGCCAGTATCTTAGTCCCGTCAACGAAGAAACTTTTCCAAGTCATTAAATTAGGATTCTGATTTTTTTTCTTATTTCATGTATTTTATTTAGTTGTAATTATATTTTAACTAGCAGACCCCGATGTTTTTTTGGTATCTTCATACCCGGCGCTTGCGGATCCGAATGTTTCCTTCGCTGAGTTGGTCCAAATAAGAGTTGCGTACAAAAATCGAACAAAAAGCCCGGAAAAAATGAAAACAAATCTCAAACAATAGACCCGTAAAAAATCGAAGAAGGAAAAACTCCCGTAAAATCTTCAGAAGACGTCCTTTGAAAAAATCAGAGTCCCAGAAATTCCCTTAAAAAGATGCGAGAAAACAATTAGGGAGATGAAATGATACAATAATTTAAATTCCGCCGATATCGGCGAGCTTCATGGCCAAATCACCCTACATGACGTAAATATCAGAATCCACAAATATAATAAAGAATTCAGCTCCCTTGAGATGTAAGAATCATGAATGCATTGTGAGGTTGTTAGTAAAAGTGTAGTTCCTACAGATGCATCTAGAGTTCGTAGTAAGTAGTTTTGTAGTAAACACTTTGCAATAGTAAGCGGAACCAAATCCAGATCTCAATTTGTAGCCGATGAAAAGCAGAATTCCTCTGTTATACATTTATGTGTTGTAAGCGCGATAAATACACATTTCCCACCAACTAGAATTAAAACAAGTCATAAATAACCAACAGAACTGACAGCGACTCAATTTTTTTAATTAAACAAATTAATAAACCGAGCCGACATGTAAAGCCTTATGGTTGGTTATAGTGATAAATTTTTCCGAGATACACGATTTAGTCGTTTTGTTATGGTGAGACAGTTAGGAATTTAATATAGATAGATAGTTAGGATTGTACCATTGTACAGATTGAAATTTTGTGTCATTAAGTGACGTTATAATTTTATTTCCCATATAAAGTTGTGTTTGTTAAATGTTAATAACAATTCTACACGTTTTTACAAGTTCATAATTTTTTAAACGATATTTAAAGTTATTGGCAATAAAACTAATAGGAAATAAATAATAGAGCGTAACTTTTTTAAATTATTGCGCTAATAACTTCTTCGATTAATTATATATAACGGATCGGCTTTGTTCTAGATTTGCTAAAAAAAAGTGCCTAGAAAAAGCGTCGGCAACTGCCTTTATGTAGGATGTCTCGTTTTGTAGATTGCTGTAATAACGTTGTCGAGCGAAAAGCGCTTATTCATTGCTCTTTAGTAGCAGTGTAGTTTATTTCCCACCGCGAAAACAAAACAAATTAGTAATCACAAACGTACACATATCATAGCAAGATTCCCACTGAACTTATTGTTATTCTAACAATACATATAGAGTAAAGCAACCGGTCGGCCTTGCCGAAGGTTGCTAGTAAACCATACGTCAGGTGTGTTACTAATTAATAAAAAGCTTTGCACGACTTAAAAAAAACAAATCCGGAAAACGCATTTTGCAATACAAATTGCTCAGATCTACATTAACGTAAACTGTAAATCTAAATCTACACGGTCATTCTCTTACATAAATCTAACCACGATGTTGCGTAATCGTAAAAACTAATTATCTTACTCTTATCTCCCCTGAAATTTTAATTGTAAAACCTTTAAGTGAAACATGCGGATACGGAAATAGAAATTTGTGTTATAGATTCTATTCAAGAACGATTTCGAGCTAAATTTAATAAGGTGTAGTCATAGTCGTTAACTAGCTGCAGAAAATATTAAATTAAATGTTAGTGAGTAATGGGAAATGTCAATTAACAATGGCTGCACATAATTATAACCACCCAAGAACATAAGTATTTTACACTTGATGTCACCGCGATCGGTATGAACCTACAATTATGTCGATGATTTCATCTTGTGTCTTAACAAACTTGTGGTATTTAAAATTTACGATATTCTAGCCACCTTTAAAGTAATGAAGATAATTTTAAATAGACACGATAAAGAACTTTATATGTTAATGTCACAGGTTTTCTATGTTTTCTACATACACATATTATTATTAATCTATTCAATCAAACTCACATGCAATGCTGTTTAGAACTATACGGTAACTACACACTATAGAGGGCGAGGTAAATGTAAGGTCTTACCCGAAACGGACGGTTCGACCAGCGTTTTTCATACTTTTGTCATAGGGAGGCGTTATTTTTTTCTTACAATTCTTTAAAATATTCCAATAAAATTTTGGTAGTAACGGAGTTTCCCATAATCCGTGACGGCACATCCGCTCCCTTGTAAAATACGAATTAGGATTTTCGGGTATACACATTGTTAAGTTACTTGACCGTTCTCTGAAAATAAATTCCTCAATTTAAATGTAAAATAAAACCTAAATTAAAAAGTTGCTTTTTGTATTGTAATTAAAAAAATAGTTTGCTGATAAGAAAAATTTAATCGTTGCTTTGTAGTATGATTAGAAAACACAAATAAAATTAAGTAGTTAGCTGGTAAGAAAAATTTAATAGTTGCTTTGCAGTATGATAATAAAAACAGAAACAAAATAAAAATAGTTTGCTTGTAAGAGAAATTTATAAAATAGTTCTACTTAATCTAAGCTCCTTTTTAATACTATAAATATGCACATAAAGAAAACAATAAAATATACACATATATGCAATAAGTACTACATTACATATTTAAACCAAATCCAGGAAAAAATACCCCAGGAAAAAGTACACAGGAAAAATATCCCGGAAAAATACCCCGGGGAAAAATACCCCAGGAAAAGATACCCCATCGAAATAAATAACCCCGGAAAAAATACCCCACAAAATAACCAAACTCATACACGAGGGTCTTAAAGTTTGCTCTTAATTTTAAATTCGTTAATTTTATTAATAGTTTCTTGTCCGTGGGTATATCAGCCAAGTGTAATAGTTGATGAATTAATCGGAATAAGAGCCCACGTATAAAAAATCCAGGAAAATAGCCATAGGATAAAAAGCCAAGCGTGTATCAGCCAAGTCTAACAAAATATAAAATTTATTAATAAGTTCTAGCTTTACTTCGTTGAAGTTAATTTTATAATTTATCTTAAATTAAACAATTTTAAATTTCAACAGGTTTTTTATTTTAGTTTTAGTCTTATCGTATTTTGACATGTTGACATGTCATTTTCAGAGAAAAGATTAAAAGTAAACAGTTGGTGGTGCTATACGTATAAGGATAAAATAAAAAACCTGTTGAAGTTAAGAATTGTTTTATTTACAATAAATTATAATATAAAATTAACGAATTTATAATTAACTTAAAAAAAAAAAGAAAACCGACTTCAAATAAAAACACAAAAGTGACATAAGTTAACTAAAAAGCAAAAAATAAATGGTTTTTATACAACAGTTTAATACTTATTTGTTGTTCCGTTTAATGTAATTACGAAATTGTTGTTTATTATATAATTATTAATTGTTTTATAATTTTTAAGTCGGTGCCAAGTAAAACAAAAATTCGAATCTAATTTGTTATTGCAGCAAGGTATATAATTTTTATGTTTTACTTGGCACCGACTTAAAAATTATAAAACAATTAATAATTATATAATAAACAGCAATTTCTTAATTACATTAAACGGAACAACAAATAAGTATTAAACTGTTGTATAAAAAGCATTTATTTTTTGCCTTTTAGTTAACTTATGTCACTTTTGTGTTATTTGAAGTCGGTTTTCTTTTTTTTTAAAGTTAATTATTATACAACAGTTTAATACTTATTTGTTGCTCCGTTTAATGTAATTGAGAAATTGTTGTTTATTATATAATTATTAATTGTTTTATAATTTTTAAGTCGGTGCCAAGTAAAACATAAAAATTCGAATCTAATTTGTTATTGCAGCAAGGTATATAAATTTTATGTTTTACTTGGCACCGACTTAAAAATTATAAAACAATTAATAATTATATAATAAACAACAATTTCTTAATTACATTAAACGGAACAACAAATAAGTATTAAACTGTTGTGTAAAAAACATTTATTTTTTGCTTTTTAGTTAACTTATGTCACTTTTGTGTTTTTATTTCAAGTCGGTTTTCTTTTTTTTTTAAAGTTAATTATTTTACAATTTTAAGTGATGGGTAGACCTAGTAAGGATGCTTCTCGAATGAGGAAATGACGGCTAGTTGAAACGGAAGATGAAATACGGAAACACTAAAAAGTCGGTTAAAAAAATAGATTTTGAGGAGTATCTTCGAAGTTCAAGCTCCAATACCAATGAAATTATAATGGGACCACCTTAGAACTATACTGAACCCAACACAAATCATTAAATTCGGTTCATAAACAAAAAAGTTATGCCCGAACATACATAAAAAAAAAAAAAAAAAAACATATATACAGACGAATTGAGAACCTCCTCCTTTTTTTGAAGTCGGTTAATAAATAACAAAGTTTGGGACCCTCGTGTATGGGTTTGATTATTTTGTGGGGTATTTTTTCCGGTTTTTTGCGTGGGGTATTTTTTCCTGGGGTATTTTTTTCTGGGGTATTTTTTCCGCCTACCATTAAAACCTAGTTAATTGGTTGTTAGAATATTGATTAAATTTGGGGATTAAAAACTACGGTTTTGATAATTCAGCAGAGTTCTGACAAAATTAAAAATATCAGGATGGGAATAATAAAAACTTGAAATGAAATCCGAATGAAATGACGTTTGCAGTACGAGCCATGAAAAAAAACTGCACACCAATTAAAATAAGTATAGTTTTTAGATAACCATGTACCATTTATAAGAAACTTAAGAGACTTGTGATAAGCGGTTTAGTATTATAGGGAACTCAACCCGGGTTGTCGAGTTGTATCTCAATCCGATCAGGTAACTTAACAACATGGTCGAATTGTATCCCAGGGTAGGTGGAGTTGTACCCCGCCGATAAGTTCGCTTTATTTGGAAAGTTATGTTACTTTCTCTTTCTGAATAACATTTCACCACCATTTCCGCACTCTCATCCCCGAGCTTATCTTATTAGGTAAATTTAAATTTTTATATTAGTTGCTATTAGTAATTGAACGAAAGCGGACTATCATCAATATGAGTGAACTACAAATAATGAAAAGTGAAAAAGAAAAATTCAAGAATTAGGTTTCTCTACGGAATATCAAAGCGAAGATACAGAAATTTCAAAATTTCTGACGTATGTTTTTGGATTGCCGTTTTTGCAGCCATGCGATGTAGGAGACTGCCTTGCGTTTGATTTTGCGGCTATCCAGCCTTAATTACGCACGGGTAGAAAAATTCGCAGACTACTTAGTACAAAATTACGTATCCGAGGATTCACATTTTCCACCAGAGATAGCTTAGAGGAATTACGTTCACATAATATTAGTAAATTTGGTTCGTACTTTTATTTTTTTGTTTATAAGAAACAAATCAAGTGTTTATTTAAATTTTAACTGTTAATTGATAATAATGTAATTATCCCTTAAGCCGCAACCTGGTGAGCGGGACACAACTCGACCATAGCTGCTTACTCGATTCTTCAAGTAACTTAGGTTTGGGATACAACTGGAGCGTGTCCACTCGACCTAGGTCTTAAAGCTTAATCCAGTCTTTATGGTAACTGGGTTGCACCCAAAATTTTAATTAACTAAGAGTTGGCTTCAGTTTAGTTTTTAAGGTTTAATCAATTTAAGCTTACGCAAAACACAAGTTAAGACAACAACACAAAATAATGCTAAAGAGCATTAGTTCCGCATGTTATATGTCTAACAAAACAAGTTACTGAATAAATATTTAACTATTAAAAAATTAATAGTTTATTAATAAAATAAAACTCTTGGTAATTGTTTCACAATTTGTTGGTTTTTATTTTCAGTCAGGGCGGCGACGGCAAAATTCCGGAAATGGGTAGGGTAGTATTGTACATCTTTAAGTTTTAGTTTTAGTGTGATTTGTAAACTCCTAACGATAACCGTGATGGTTGAAACTTAAGTCGAGAAAATAAAAACCAACAAATTGTGAAACAATTACCAAGAGTTTTATTTTATTAATAAACTATTAATATTTTATTAGTTAAATATTTATTAATGTTTTACTATGGCCTACCACACAACCAATTCAAAATATTAAGTTACTGAATGTTAACGTTTAACAGATTGTAAATATTGTTTGTATTAAATATGCAAAAAAAAATTATACGATGACGTCATACCGGCAGAAACTTTGCGTTCGCGTTTGGGAAACGTTAATAACTCTAATCATTGTTTTAGCTACAATCCTGAAGGTCAACCAAAAGGGCTAAACATACGGAATACGAAGATTAAATAGTAAATACTAATGTCGGTGCTACATTTGTCGGAATCAAAAAATACCGGTATATTTTAAAAATAATTACGGTTACGGTTCAAGAAATTCTTATTTTCGGTTTTTGTTTCTCTTACGGTTCGAAAAATTTTTTTTCTGTTTTCGTCCCGGTTACAGTGCACGTTTTTGTACCAGAAACACTTCCTTGCGTAGTCACAGCCTCCCGACGATGCAACACTCTAATCACGCTGTGTAATTATTACCTCTGCCATAAATTGGGAGTTTTAATTTCAATTTTATACGGATATTTTGCTATTGATGATTAGCAATTTTACTTGTTTTCGTTTTAATTCATTAACTAAGAGCATAGATGAGGAGGGGTGGTAGCTTTACTTATTTTTGACCCACAGTTGACTTGATATTTTCCGTGAAAAAACACAAATAAGTACTTTTGTTGAAGATATAGCGGTTTTCGATATAAATTTAATTTTTGTTAAAACGAGTTCTCAAGAAGACCGGTGCGCGCTTTTAGCCCTTTAAGACAGGCAAATAGTTTTTCCAGATTTTGAGGGTTCGTTCTACAAAATGTGTGGAATGCAAAAGCCTAGGTTTATAATTAGAACGTGTAATAAAAGTTGCCTAACTGATGTGCTTATTTTGCTATTTTATAAATAATAGTTTCTATAAATATTAACTAATTTATCAACGCATTTACATGCTATATTTTACATTTTATTGTAAAACTGCCATCTTTCTAAACATTACTGAAAATGAACTACAGTTTTAAATTTAGTGAATGCATGATTTCCATACACTTGAATGATAAAAAAATTAAGTCATTTCCAGTGTCCCTTTTTTTCCCAATTTTATTTGATAAAACTAAAACAGTTCCTATAAACGTGGACCTGGAAACATTACATATTTACAGTCTAGAGCACGGTGTAATATTAGGTTAGGTGATTCTACGAGCGCCGCTATAGCGCTTTATAAAGGGCCGATCAGCTGGCCACATAACGCTGCCAGTGTCGCGTTTCGCCACCAGATGGCGCACAATACATTCTGTCCATTCTCCTGCAGCTTTCATACACAAAATAAAAGCAATTAATTACAACTTTGGCGAATAGTCCCAAAGAATCTCTAAAAATATTTATATACAATCACATACATTAAAGCACTTACATATTATTAACTTACTTCGATGAGTCTTGATTAATTTTAGCTGTTAACACGTACTTGAAGCTGTGTTTAATTATTAGGTCCTTGCAAATATCAATTAGTGATTGAATTGACACTCGTAAGCCTTCCGCGGTGCCCCAAAAGTGAATTAGGGTCACGGTGTAATTAGGGTAACAAACACTATCTAAAATGTTGTTATTTTATTGAAGCATACCGCTGTTAAAAATTCCTTTTTTGTTACATTTTCACAAATCAGCATAGTTTCCCAATTATTTAGTCATTTTAAGGATGTTTCTAAGGTTTGTAAATCTGGACTATTTAATTTAATACCTTCTTTTGTTGTTTTCCTATTCATACAGTCGAAGAGATTATTCATGAACCTGGTAAATGTAATATTAGGGTCCGAGCTTGCAAATCCTGGTGTTTCTCTTTGTTTACAGTAGGCCAAGCCGTCTGCTACGGAATTACTAAATATTTACGTTGCCAATTTTACCTTCATTTTAAGCATATTGCTTGGATGGATATAGTTTTGTGTAATTTTGGGACAAATTCTTAGATTTCCAGAATTTATGAATCGGCTTCATAAAGTAGGCGATATTATTACTTAAATGAAGAAACATAGGTACACCAAACATTCTACTAATTCTAATTCTACTGCACCACACGTGTACTAAACTTGTATGATACACTCGTTTATATTTTACTAGTGTTACCCCAGCGCACAATGCACTGACAGAACCGCGAAACGTCTAGACAGAATTGAAGTGGCGCCGCTTAGCGTATATTGTATGGACTGGCAGGGTTAACTTGCCCGGCGAGTATCGGGCGTACAATCACCTAACCTAATATACACCGTGGTCTAGAGATTATAAACACATTCGACTCTCATAGTAGACTTGATTTGTCACAAAAAAAGAAATGTATTAAATATCCCAATTTATAGCAGAGGTTTTAATTGAAACGCTATTAGACAGTTTTATTTTCGGAAAAGTGTAAGGAAACGTTTTCGTTTCATGTTTATACAAACTGTTTCTACTGGAGGGAGCCCCAGTTGTCGGAAATATCGTAAAAATCCCGAAATTTGTGGAAAAACGTGATTTGTTCTAAAATTTACTTTAAATTTATTTTCATATGCTAAAACTCCTACATTATGACCACTACTGTTGAATATGGTTGCTTTTTAACTAATAACATATCGTTTATCCAGGACTCCATAGTCAAAATTTTTTAAAGTGTAATAAAAGTGCTTTAAGTGTATTGCGGGCGGCGTCGAATTCGACCATGGTCAAGAAATTTGCCACCATCGAATTCGACCAAAGGGTCGCATACTTATCGGATAAATAGTAACTTAAGAACTCTGAATTCGACCAAAAGGTTGCATACTTATCTCATTAAAAAGTAACTTAAGAATACCTCCTAAACCACTACTTGTGAAACAAAATTACAAGACTTTAGAAACAAATAAAATTTTATTCATAATTTGTTACATTGATATGATACAAAACGACTACTAATAAAAGAAATTACAAGACCCAATGATACAGTTTGTATTTGTACACGATTAAATCTATTTCTTATTTTTTTACATTGGTATGATACAACTTTTACGTAATCCATTCAAGTGATTTTATTACCTCTATAATCAATTTGGTCTAAATTTTTTTTATAATCGCATTGTGAACTCTGCGTTTTTCTTGAAGATTTTGAATTTTTAATATTATGTATTAATTTGACAATTTTTTTAAATCTCTACAAAATGCATACGAAGAAGGATGTGAGTTATAGAAGTTTTCATTAAAATTAGCATGGAATGTCTTACACGCATTTAAATTTGGAAATAATAAATTATTTTAAATTAAATTTTATTTCCTGAAAAAAAAACAAAGATACCATGCTTGACCTAAATGGAATCTGCAGTTTTAAAATCAGCAACCATGCAGGTGGGTTTTAAACCTGGACAATGTCGTTTCAATTCTCGTTCTCTATAATAATAAAAATAGTTCGTTTCTCTTTGTTTTCACTGCAATAGAATCTAAAGCATCGCGAACATCAAAAATTGACTTGGGTATTAGAGGTAAAAGTGTTCGTCTGGCGTGGTACATGTTAGTCCTTATACGGTAAATATCACCAGTGGTTATGGTACATGACATTAGACCATTATTTTTGATTTCGGCGTTGAAATTTTCGATGGACGTTCCGAAATGTCATTAACTGCTTTGCGCTTACAACCACTGTTCACTATTTGGCGGTTAGCTTTCTTCAAGTCGCAGTCATGATGGTGATCAGTTTCCTTTTTAGTGATGTTATATTCAACAGTATAAATTTTAGCTTTACATGTTCCTAAATAACATCTCCACCTAACTTCTCTAACCTTCGATTCGTATGCTTTTGAAAACGTAAAACTGTTGCGCAAAATTAAAGGCGCACTACGCTCACTAATTATAAACTTAACACGTTGCATCATTGAAGATAGCTAGCAACTATATGTAAATGCAAATTTCAAAATATATTTACCACCCCATTTATCAACTTTTATTTTACCTTAAAAACAGCTTATTTTTATTAGTAACTAAGTAGGTAGTCATATTTAGATAAGCCGCAAATCCTAATCTCCCTAATGATGTGCTTAAGATAATCCTTAACCGCAACAGTTCGTGGTCGAATTTGACTATAAATAGTAAATTTTTGGTCGAATTCAAATATACCCGCTATTGCTCTATCCAATAATAAAGTTCACCATAAATCTGTTTTGATAATACGACTATAACAAGTTGAGGAATTAAAAGCTATTTATTCTTTTTTTACAAAAATCTATTTAATATATTTAATAGATTAATATTTGTCAAAATGAATAATATTTTTTTAGTGATATGTTTAATTACTGACATCTACTTTTTCAAAGAAAATAATAAAAAAATATTTTTTTGACTCGCAAAACATGTATTTTAAATGTGTTAAATAATCATCGCAAATATAATTTCGTAAAGTTTAGAAACATTATATTTATAAATATAAAGCTTCTACTATGCGCGCCACCTCCTGTGGACGAGTGGAAGCTTTATGTTCCAAAAAATAATTTGTTAGACTCACAAATTATTTTTTTTCCGAAAAAGAATTTAAGCTGGTTATATAGCGAACTCAAATCGTCGTCAATTCGCCAACTTGCTACTAAACGTAACTAAACTTTAAATTTTTGCTTCTTTTTTTAAATGAATCAATCAAAATTTAGAGAATTTTAAATTTAAACGAAAATTGAAAACCTTTTTTTTATTTGAAAGTATGTTTACTATGTGGCGGATTCTGCTTTTACCAATTCGACAATTACCAAATGAAAAGTTGCCAAATTCTATTTGTTTAAATTAATAAAAAAGAGAGAAGAAGAAAAAGGAAAGTCATGTTTTGCTTACACTCAGTATATTAAACACGTTCTTAAATTGTACTAAAAACAAGTTAAGTTTTTCTAGAATTCTAAAAAAAAATTTTAACAAAACCTGCTACTGTTTTTTGATCTGCTACCTCTTCTGAAAACATTTCGCATGATTTTAGAAACACCCTGCATAACTCAAACTCCTATTTAATCATGAACAGTATTTCAGATTATTTCTAATTGCTGTATTTTCGCAATTTGCCTAGAGTAAATGTGAAATGTGTGTTTACCGTAATTTTAATTCTCCGATGTAAAAAAAATAGACAAAGAAAATACATTTTGCCAATTATATTTAGACTTTCGTGCGTCAAACAAAGTTTTTGGACTAAGCGCGACGAACGCCTGAATGTCTTCGCGTACCCCCGAGGATACGCGTACCCCATTTTAAGATACATTGGGATAGAGCAACCAAAAATAAGAACATTACGTTTATAAACCTACTTTTGTAGTTTTGTATTATATTAAGCTCTATTAGTACCCGAAATTAACTGTCAAATCTGAAATCCGTTGGCATAACTACAGAGTTCACAAAGTTGTATCCCTATTTTTTTTCAAAAAAATAGTTTTACGCCACTGGCTAAAATTAATAAAAATAGCTGATATTTTTAATTCAGTTTTGAAGGAAAAATTAAGTTAGCACCATCTTGATAGAACGACTCATCGCAAAATATTTTAAGGTAAAGATATTTTTTGCTCGGTTATACCCCGACAGCAATGAGAAATGTGTTTTGGAAAAGGTTTACATGTAATCAACCGCCTTAATAAACCAGTTGCCATGGACTAGAATTTAAATTACCTATTTTGTGATTATTAACTGAATAGTTGCCTACTAATAGATACTGATTTAGAACTCACTCACGCATTATTAAAAAAAATGTTTTTTAAAAAAACTGGCACTTAAAAATAAATTTAATGTAGAAATAATTTTATTGCAAAGAAATTTTTCAATGTACTAATTTTTAATGCTTTTTATCTGATAGGCATTTTCTGCAACTTAGATGCATTGTAAAACTCCAACAAAGTAGTTATGTATTCATCTTAGAAGTTTTTTATATACATGTATGTCGAAAACAGACGCATTTATCTCATTTTTTGATTCTCTATCCACCCCATTCGGGAAAGCTTTGCCTCAAACTGTATATAAAAAAAATTTAATAAATCTTAACTTACGAGTATGGTTATAATTTATAATTCTTACGAACTTATTTTAATTTACATCTTTTGATGCATTTCTTGATTAAATGTCTGTTTGCTTCTATGTATCTCCTAAATTCCCGTTAACCTCACACTAATAAATATCTGACAAATCAAATAAATTCACCAGTAGTAATTTTTACTTGTTAGAGTTTAACATACTGGAACCGCTGACTTCAACTGAAATGTCAGACGGGAGACGCTCTCGATTTGCTCTACATGCCGGATGATGATACTACAGTTAAATTATATGATCAAATTCACATCGACAGGATGACGTTTATATTTGCAAGATAGATTTAGGTTGTACTGCTAGATAAAATAATATTATGGCGGCGTTTTACAAATGCATACTTATTTACACCTGTTGAGTCTGTTTAGGAAATGATGCCCGCTGAGATGTCTTTGATTGATATGCTGTTTTCTGTAAGTGCTAAGAGGCATTTCTTTGGCCTTTCTCGTACGGAAAAGATTGATGTGTAACACGAGCGTGGGTTGTTAAATAAATGATTTTTGCAATTTCATTTCTAAGGAAAATATAGTATGAATCGTTCTTAGACATATTTTGCTTTTCATGACTTGCTTGCGAACAGATTAACCATAATTTTCTTATTTGTTAATTAATTTGAATCTGTTTCTTTACGTTTCTTTGTTTAATTGTCGGTCAACAGTTACGGCGAACAGGTTGATTGCTCAACAAAAATCTAAAATTACAACTTGTTATGAATAACGAGTAAAGGTCGGATTTATACTATGCATTAGCATATTTTTTGCTAGCTAACAGCGAGTCCTTTTTGCATTTTCATTGCGTTCTGATGAATTGTAAATAAAATGAAACCGCTTTCATGTTGCATATAGGAATGCATATTTTAACAATAAGGCCACATTTCACAATAAATGCATATGTTACTACATGTTTACTTATTTTCACTTGTTTGTTTCCCATTGCAGATATTTTTAAATTTTACTAGCTAATTAAGGATTTTTCTAGAATTGTCGACCCGTTGCATTTCCAGAAAAGCTCAATAAAAATTCTTAAAATTTAAAAAAAAATTACATATTAGATAATCGTCCATACATTTTAAGTTCATTTACAACAATTGTACTAGCAATCACAGCCTTGAACACAGAAGGCGGCAATAACCCATGACAAATTAAACAACAAAAAAAAACTGGCTTTCTTATAACAAAATAAGCCAAGTTTTGTGTGACTTTAATTGGACTGATT
The DNA here is from genome assembly GCA_958336395.1 of Ctenicera cuprea. Classification (NCBI taxonomy): domain Eukaryota; kingdom Metazoa; phylum Arthropoda; class Insecta; order Coleoptera; family Elateridae; genus Ctenicera; species Ctenicera cuprea. The sequence goes on along the minus strand of OY284487.1, from coordinate 22,026,217 downwards.
GTAAAATAAGCTTAGAAGAGTTGCCACTGTATAAGTAGGTAGGAACGATAGTTTTTCAAATACAAACGCATTATGACCAACAGATGTCACACTTTTACATCGGATAAGTCGGAACATGTTTGGCTTGAAATTTTATTTTTATTAATTATATAACTGTATATGATCTAGTTTAAAAGTGAAATGTTCCCAGAAGGCCTATATAAATCCATAACCTGTTTGTAGGTCCTGTAAAAGTTTGAGCTTAAATAAACGAAAGAATAAAAAAAAAATAGAAAATTAAGCTACGTTTTAAAATATGTTCCGTTAAAATTGTTTACAAATTAAAAATGTTATAAAAATTTGAAAGTCACATTTATTTATTTTACACTCTGTATATCTTTCAGATGCAGTAGCGCTTACTTAAGAGTTTAATATACATATTTTTGAACCTAGATGGATGCTTATATTGGCATAGATTTCGTACATGGCTATCAAAACTAGTATTTGCATCAGTTTCCAATAATTAAATAGCACAAAACCAAAAGAGTATAGTACGTTAGGAAGTTTGGAGGCAATAGCCAAACCAAAAGCAAATTTTTCTATAGTTTCGGCATGGCATATAATGTGATTATCAAAGAAGGTATTTCTGATTGTTATATGGAAATACAAATTTTGAAACTTTAGAAACACAATAAATAAGGTTTTGAAAACAATGCTTGTCTAGCGGTATATGTGTGTGTCGCTCGAATCCTCAGGAAATGCAAGACCGATTTGAATGACATTTGTAATATCCAGGCATAATGATAATTTACTCAGAAAAGTGTTGTACGAAACGAATCTGAAGCGGAAGATAAACATGTATTTTTTCTTCAATTTTTTCAAAAACTTAATTTAGATAGTCTTGTAAGGGATACTAAAACCAGAAAATTGTTTGTTTTTTGCTTCAACGTTTTGAACTTTTTAAACCTGTTTACTTAAAAACCAGTAGTCAGATCAGCATCCAATTTGGTATCGAAACAACGCCGAAAAGGTCTTTTTTTACTAATAAAAAGAATTTTAGGTACTACAAAAACAGTAAAAAATATGTTTTTAAATATTGTGAATCTCAAAAATTATTTTACAAAAACTAACCTAAGCCGAAAAATGCGTGTCAAATTAAAACCCAGCCCAACTTTTAAAAACAATTTAATTAATTAGTAATTAATTCTCATTATTTAAATGGTAGAATAGTTTTTTTGATTTCTCATGATAATGGTAGCCGTAAGCGGTTAGTACTTCGACTGTTGGGATACTATCCAGGCTCTTAAGAATAGTCGAAAAGTTTGACCTATTTCTTTGAAAGTCTAGTTTTTCAGCAATTGAATTTGCAAACCTGAAAACGGAATCTATAGAAGACCTTCAGGTAAATTCAATACTTTCTACTTTCAAGATGGGAGCCGCACGATTATTTTGAAGTTTTTAATTTAACGCTTATTATTATTCAAAAACGAGCTGAGAGAGTGGTATGAAATTTGGTATCGTAATAGCCTTGTAGAGACACAAAAAATAAAAACTGCAAGTTGAAAAAAATTATCAAAATTTTGTAAAACTGCAAAAAATTATTTCTAAAAAATTGAATTCAAGACTATTTTTTATCAATTTTGTTGACTTATAAAGCTAGAATTAAACTACAATTGGGTTGGTTACCCAACCCGCTAATTTTTCTGTGACGCCTTTTATGAATTTTTGAAAATGTGAATTTCATGCCTCTTTATTTAACAAACGAGAAACTATAAAGCATTTCTGTTAAAGCTAGTTTACTCATGTGGTAGTAAAATAAAATGCACATTTTAATTTTTTGGTGCAATATTTAGGGGGATTAAGTTTTCGTTTCTCGTTTTCGTTTCGTTGAATCTATTTTAAGTGTTTGGTTTTTTAACACCAAGGAATCTTTAAAAAATTAATAATAATAAATGTTTCTCGCAAAAAGTTATAAAAATTGGGTAAGCTATAACAGGACCATGCTCGGAACTATAATGACCTCGATTGGTTCGCTCCCGCTCCAGTGTTTGTACCGTGCGTATAAGATTGATTATTTTACACTTACTACGTACTAGGAGCCAACCAGAATTCACAATTCGTAAAATTTCTCCCAATGTCGTTTCGTCGTTTTTAACTGATACAATATCATCATGCGGTTTTCAACTGAGAAAACGGCACCTTGGTTTGCAGCTGAGGACATTTGAAGGTAGGTCGTGTTATTTTAGCCACGGTGCAAACCAAAGCACTTTTTTTTATCACAGCAACAACCTCAAACCCTTAAGTTAACAAAGATTACAGCTTTGTTTCTTAATCGTGCAATAATCCATCCAAATAAAATTTCTAATAGTATTTTCTGTAGTATAGTTTTTGTTAGATTGTGTGTATTTTGTTTCTGAACAACCGCACTCGACGTTTTGACAGTTTTGAAAATATCTTTCTAGCGCTTTATCTGTCGAAAAATCTCCTGTCTGTTGCTAAGCAAAATACAGATCCACAATATTCAGCAATTATATTCGATTATTATATTCATTTCATAGAGCGGCCGTAGCTCAGTAGTACGCGTGCGGGCTATCAATGCATCGGATCCGGGTTCGATCCCCAGCCCGGTCGCTTTCCCTCGCAAGGCAACGAGAAACCAGCGAGGTAGATTTTTCCCCAGTAAAACCTCTCTGGAGAAGAAGTGCATGCACTTCCTGTGGTTCGGAGCCCACGTTAAACTGTAGGCCCCCTATGTCTGTCTGTGCAAATTATCTATCGCCGCGCACCACACACAGACATGGGAGAGAGGTAGCCAACACCCTGAATAGGGTATGGCACTATAAGAAGAAGATTATATTCATAATGTATCGACATTTGCCGTTTTATGACCCAGTAGAAATATTTTCATGGATATTGATTCTATCACGATTAGATTTAGGAAACCGTCATTTGTTCGGATTGCTAAATTTTAAAATAGAATTAATTTGTTAGTTTGAAATAATCAATCATATATCACCCAGGAATTGTAAAATAACCTGAGAAAATTACTCAAACTGCCTGCGTAGCAAAACTAACACTCGTTGCTACGTAACTTTTTGCGCTATTGTTTACCTTTACAGTCGTGTTAATGTAACAGTTGTCAAAATTATAATCACGTATGGTATTACTGCTGACACAAATTTTTTTTTGATAATATCGTAATTCATGAGTAACAAATTCTTGAGTATAGGAAAGTCCAGGCGAAGTGCTTCTCTCATTTGTTTTATCTTATCCTATATGCACTACTTTTTACAAACAAATTTATAATCTCTTTAATTATTTATGTAATGTAATTTTCTAATAACAGCAGTATACAAGTTCCCGCAGCGACTTATTAATCTGTATTTGATTCCATGTAGATATTTTAAGTTTCTTTATGATAGACGCCGAGTGGCAGAAAAGATGTGGGCAGATAAAAGCAGAGGTGGACGCTAAGCCTCCTAGTTATAAGACTTAAACATTTAAAACAGTGATGATGTTTTTAAATGCAAGAGTTGTTTGAAATATATTGCTTATTTTAAATTTGCCCAAATACGTTAGGACTAATAGCTGTATTGGTCAAAAATAAATTTTACTGGAAGCACCCCGAAGAGGCTTACATAGTTATACAAAAATTTTAAATATCAATCTCGGTTTAAGACTAGTAATAGTCAAAAACTTTGCTAAAATTGTAAGTCTAAATTGTTTAAGACTTAGAAAGTTTATTGCTAAAAGTGTTAAACAGACGCAATTTAATCTTAGCCGTTGAATCGTTTACACAGCCTAACCGTGATTTTACTTAAATTTTAAGTGTGAGTTGTTACCGTCTTGCTGAACTGCAGCTACTCGTTTATTTTAAGTTTTCTTGCTACTTTTGAACACACGCAGAAGAATCTAAATAAATATAATTTTATATAATTATGAAACTATAAGCAATTTTCACGTTTAATAGTGCACTGATATGATCTAAGCAGGTTGCTGATCAGTAATTTAATACCGTTTATATAAAGCATAAACACAAACTAGGTTAATGTTGGGGGAGTCAGCAAGTATTTTCAATCACGGCGCACAGTGGGGAAAAATCCCAAATTAGTGCGATTAAGTCGAAAAACGAATTTCAACTAAATGAAAATTTGACCATTGTGGCACGTACGTGAATAAACTCCCCATTTAATGGCACCAGTTCCATTGGCGTACCTCAATTAGATTTTTTTAAATTTCTGTTCAAAGTTAGCTTTGAGCTCGCCGGACGAATTACAGTACGCTCTGCCGCCAACGACGCAGTGTTATAAAGTGTGTCAATTTCGGTTGTAATTGTCGTATTTGAGTTTTGTGACATGGATACTCGTCCTGGAGGTATGTACAATCATATTATTGATAAATAGTATAATTTAATTTTGATTCAGGAGTTAGAAATCTCCGTACTTGACATGTGTCAAAAACTTTATAATTTCTGAATCATTTTTATGTTCAGTGGTGCTAAAAGTTATAAGTTATCCAATACTATCCATATTTTTTTAATTAGGCTTTTAGCTTAAACTATTATATATTCAAATTTCAAAAATCTCTTGCTAGTTTTTGCTAGCCTTCTTTTGCCAGCATTTTCAATAGCGTCTAGTCTCTTCAATAACAATCTATCCCACCAAAGCCAGACTTTTTATTTGTGCATTTCTATTGCGCACTTATTTAGCGGTAACCGGCCGGTTCCTAGTGGCTCAGATGGATATGCGGGTGTGTTCGGGTGTACTGCCGTTTTACTGCATAAGTAGTTGTGGGGTCGAGTCTCGGTTGGGTCCAAATTTTTTTTTTTATTTTATGGTTTTTTTTAAACACTATTGTTGCGTTTTTCTGTTTACGCGAGGTTATTTGTTAATAGCAGTTATATTTTTAAAGAAAAAATACGAAGACAAATTTGCATTCACTCACTGATTGACGGCATACTAACACGCAGGATAGATTGTTATCGAAGGCGCTAAACGCTAGTAGCATTTTCTAGCAGCGCGCTTCGATATTAACTAAATTATTCATTTATTATAAATTATTCTTGAAAGTTTCAGGTTCTGGAGATGAAGTAGCCACGGCAACTAGGCTGGAAATTTTCTTGATGCTTAAAGATTGTGCAGGAAAGGATCTGCAATGCAAAATTGAATATCTGGAAAACCAATATTCGGAAAGAATGCAAAAATTGGTAAACATTCGTTCAAATGCAAGAAAACATTTAGCACAGCTATTTGCGATGTTCAAGAAGTATTGGAATGATTCTTCAAGAAATGTGGAGTTTTTTCAACAGAAGCACGAAAAGTGGCTAAGTATTACCGAATCTATACCATTAATAGTATCTATACCGTTAAGGGCTAATACGGAAAAGAAACGAACGGGCCGACCTTGGCTGGAGTTCGATGGGTGCAGTGAATCTTCGAAGAGGAAAAAAACATCGGGTCTTCGAGAAACAACGGGTGTTTCGGAATTAACATATGCAGCCCAAATGAGCTTGAGATCTTCTGGACAATTTCAAGCAGCAAAAGTTATGAAAGGTATAATGAGTAGCCCTACGAGAGCTTCTAAGTATATGAAAGCATATTCGAAAACTGTTGAAACCACGATGTCACTAAGCGAAGCTCTTTCAGTTATAGTGGAAGGAAAATTAACAAGACGGCAATACAATGTTGTGAGATCAGCTTCAAAGCTTCATAACTGTAAAGCTTACCCGACATATGAAGCAGTACGGGAGGAAAAAAAACGCTGTTACCCACCTCGGTCGGCTATTACCGTTTCGGAAACTTGTGCAGAAGTGAATTTACAGAGTTTATTGGACCATACATGCAGCCGTCTTCTGTTACTACAGGCAGAAGTTATTGCAACATTGCCCGAAGAGAAATTAAGAAATGTTGTATTAATTTGTAAATGGGGATGTGACGGAACTTCCGGACAGAGTGAATACAAACAATCATTCAACGAGAGTACGGTTTCGGATGCAAGTATATTTTTCACGTCACTGGTTCCGCTGCATCTTACATGTTGTGGAGAAATTGTATTGTGGAAAAATCCAAGGCCATCATCTCCACGATATTGCCGACCGATCAAAATTGAGTTTTGCCGAGAAACGGTTGAATCAACAGTAAATCTCGTGAAAAATATCGAAGATCAAATTGCTGCACTTCACCCTTTCACTACTGTTATAAATGGTACAGACATTACAGTGAAATACACCATGCTATTTACCATGATAGATGGAAAAGTATGCAATTCTGTTTCATCAACGAAATCGACTCAACGGTGTTATTTATGTGACGCTACGTCTAAAGACTTTAACAACATCGATAATGTTTTACAACTGAAAGTGAAAGATGAGAATTTACGATTAGGACTTTCAACTCTACATGCGTGGATTCGTATGTTTGAATGTTTACTGCATTTGTCGTACAAGCTAAGTGTAAAAAAGTGGCAAGTTCGTTCTACCGATGAAAAGGATATTGTAGCTAAACGAAAGGCGTGCACTCAGAAGGGATTAAGATCGGAACTGGGCATTATTGTCGACTGTCCCAAACAAAGTTACGGTAGCTCCAATGACGGAAATACTGCACGGACTTTTTTCAAAAACTCAGCAAAGGTTTCTGCTATAACAGGTTTGGACAAAAATATTATAGACAGATTCCACGTCATTTTACAAGCTCTTGCAAGTGGACATGACATTGATGCTACCAAGTTTGATAAATATGCAGTGGAAACTGCGAGAAAGTTTATCGATTTGTATCCATGGTACAGGATGCCGACTACGGTCCACAAAATATTAATACATGGATCAAAGATTATCGCTCATGCACCTATACCAATCGGCCAACTATCCGAGGAGGCGCAAGAATCCAGAAATAAAGATCTAAAGGAATATCGCAAAAAATATTCAAGAAAGTGCTCAAGGGAACAAAACTTGACAGATGTTTTGAACTGGCTTCTCGTATCATCAGACGTACTCATAAGCAGTATAAGAAAGTTACCGGTCAAAAAATTGAAGAAGTTGACATATGAAGCGATATATCTTTTACGTTGTTCTCACGTTCCATCGCAACAAGATAATTCGGCCAATGAATCCGCGAGTGATACCGATGACTGTAGTGAACCAGATTAATTTGTTCAGTTTATTATGTATTAATACAATTACATTATATTGGAAATGTATTAATAAAAGATTTATTGTCCGCCATTTGCATTTTTACAATTTAGATATCAGATTCGTAATTAGAGAGCCATCCAACAGATGCATGCCAATTTTTATGCAAATTGAAGTTAATTTTAATATTCTCGCCCGCCATATTGGATCCGCCATTTGTATTTTTACAATTTAGATATTAGATTCGTAATTAGAGAGCCATGAAACAGATGCGTGCCAATTTTTATGCAAATTGAAGTAAATTTGAATATTCTCACCCGCCATATTGGATCCGCCATTTGTATTTTTACAATTTAGATATCCGATTCGTAATTAGAGAGCCATGAAACAGATGCGTGCCAATTTTTATGCAAATTGAAGTAAATTTTAATATTCTCACCCGCCATATTGGATCCGCCATTTGTACTTTTACAATTTAGATATCAGATTCGTAATTAGAGAGCCATGAAACAGATGCGCGCCAATTTTTATGCAAATTGAAGTTAATTTTAATATTCTCACCCGCCATATTGGATCCGCCATTTGTATTTTTACAATTTAGATATCAGATTCGTAATTAGAGAGCCATCAAACATAGGTATGCCAATTTTCAAGTCAATCGAGAAGTTCTAATAGTTTATCGCACTAATTTGGGATTTATCCCCACTGTGCGGCGTATAGATGTCAATGTTTTAAATCGGGAATACTATAAGTTACTAATGCTTGAATAACAACCAAATAAAACATGGGGTTGAGATTTCCCTTATAGAATAGATGGCTTTAGTAAAAATACGGCTAAATGCGAATGATAATTTATACTTGATTCACCATAATAAATCAGGTACTGGTAAGACAGAAGCGGAATAGAGTGGTAATGAAATATAAGAGAAATAAGTTACTGTATCAGTAAGAAAATGATCTAAAATGCATTTCAATGCTGATAGCTATGGAATATGAACATTGCTATGAAAAGAGAAGCAATTTGAACACAGATGTTTAAATTATATCTACACCCAACGTAAACAAATAAAAAATAAGTTTTTAATAAAATTTAAAATGCGGAAGTACATCATAAATTCATCGGGAACATTAGGTTAACAAAAACAAATAATTGTTTTTATAAGAAAACAGAATACGTATAATAGAGAATATCAAAACCTGTGAACTGTATATTTTCCGAAGTCGTAGCTCCAAATGGCGATCGACACAATTGTTTAATAATTTTGACATTAACGCTGGTTTATTAAAAAATCAGTTGTAAGACCGGTGTGAAATTTGGTAACGCATCGTATACAATAACATTGCCCCCCCCCCCTAGGTTTATTACGATGCCAATAATGTATGTATTTTTTAATAAACACGCGTATAACTTATAATTTTCAAAATATCGCTGCAGACGCTGTTTTATAGCTATACATGTTTGAAAAAAGCATTCAATTTTTATTCTGTAGCTGCCTATCTAAAACGCAGTTTACATTCTAAAAAAATTTTTTTGTTGAAATAGTAATAGCGAAGGGGGGTTAAGTATTTCTCACAATATAGTAAATAATTGCTTAGTTTTGCTGGATCTTGCATCCGAATATAAACCGAAGTTTTATATACGCACACCAATGCGTTTCTTTATCTTTTGTAGTAACCTGCTATCTGTGCACTGTTCTAAACTTTTAAGTTTAATGTAAATTATTTACAAAACAATTTACAACTTCGCGAGATTGCTGATAAGTACCGGTTACAACCAGAAGAGTGTGATTTCGCTCTAGCCGTCTATGCAAAAGCGGCTGAACTGTATGGGTCTTGTTTGTGTTATTAGTTTTGGTTGCATTTTGATCTTATGAGAAGGCACAGCTATACGATAATTTACTTTAATACTTGATTGTTTTCAGTAAACTATGTAGCAATAATTTCTTCATACTTGGTATAGTATAATTAAAATTCCACAGTTGAATTAAATTTACAATTAAATACGTTAAAAAGTCTTCCAAAAAATAAACATTTTTAATTAGTTTTTAAAATTATTTATAAATATTTCTTCAAAATACCAAATATCTTAGGTCATCCAAACATGTCCTAAATACATGTTAAAAAAGATGGTAACGGAAGATCGAATGTCGTGTAAGATTATTGTATAGTAGTGTGTAGTAGCGTTTACATATTAGATTTCCGCCACCTTAAACCTTTGTTTAACAATCATAAAACCGTAAACGACGTAGTAATGCGTACAGAATGCCTATATGCTTTAATCATCCGCCAATCATGGAAATGATATCGAGCATTAACAATGTATGGGTTTACCATTTTTGCTTCAGTAATAATAGTTTTGTTGATGGATAGTAATTAAGAATATTTAAAGCCATAAATTGCACTTATCAAGTTAGTATAATCTCACTACTAACAAAAGTGGGTTTTTTCCTAATTTTATGTATACTCTACGATCATTTATCCATATTTATATCCATTTTATAATACGTGCAAAAACCTTTTTTTAGATTTGGACCGTTAACACGTTTTTTGAATGGAAACATTACAAATTTTAATCTATTTTTGTATTTCTTTAACAGCAATGCTTACACCAAATAACTTTGATATAGCAAATTTTGTACATTTTTGCTGAATACATTTTAGACTCCTCTGTGCACTCAAAATCTTCTAAAAGTTCATATGTATTACTAAATGATTGCAGAATTCTAAATAGGAGTAGAGAATGAGTATTCGCCAGAGTATTTAATCTCTGGTATTTAGGTCTATCATTTGTACAAAATATGTTCGGTGCAGGTTCATTCCGTTCTCTTCGGGGCGTTCATATGTTAGATATGCCCTGTTTTAATGTGCCATTATCAGCGATTTCCTTATTAACAGTTTTCCTACCTTTTATCTATAAGAAATCAAACTTTTAACAATTGATGAAATACAGTATATACTTACTCCTAAAAAGTTTTTCCCAATATAGTAATTTATTTTTAATTGACGAGGTATAGAAACGTTATTAACGATCATAAAGCATTGTGAAAAAGCTTTGTGTGTGTCTTTTGTCCACCAATCTACAAGATTTCCATTCTTATCGTAGTGTCTTCCCAAACCATCAAATCCATGTGTGTTTTCGTGGCTTATTACGTATCCAATTGCACCATAATTTATATACTGGAGTCGGTCTTAATGGAAGAAAGCACTTTGCAATATTGCAGCTGATACGTCTGTTGTTAAAACTGCTGGAATAAATTATCTTCATGCTGCGAACGTATAAATACTTACGTTGGTCATTTTCTGATGGTGAAAATACCGCATTAATCATTAGAGGACTTAAACGTGTTACCCATTCGGTTTTATTAACATTAATTGTTGATAATGTTAGTTTCAAAGAAACGTTGTTAGGTTTAAACTGGTCAGCAGGTAGCCATCAAAAGTTAAACTTAGCTAAAATATGTATATGTTACGTGTGTGGTTTTAAGGGGGCTAACGTCTGTATCTTAGCTAAGCTTAACTTGAAATACCGACATTTAGAATTACAACACTAAAGCCACGTTTTCATAATATTTTTTCAATGCTTTATCGTCTAGCATTTCGTCGGAGTAACCTATATATTTCGTCAGCAACTTTATTGAGGGCAAGTTTTCTTGTCTTATCATCAGTTCATCACAAATTTGTCAACATATATGTAAAAGTTAAAACAAGGTCATCCATTATTCTTCTCACAATACGTCTAGCATCTTTGCTAAAATAGTTGCGGGCATATAAAGCGTCCACTGCTATATCTATTTTCGCCGGAAATGACTACAGCTTTTTAATTTCAACAACGGCACTTTGTATATTTTGACATTTTTGAGATCCTGAGACAATTCTGTGTAGACTTGCTCTATTTTTGAAAGTTTTTAAAACAACTAGTTCTTTAGGGTCAATTTTTATTTTAAATTTGTGACCGAGCTTAAATCATTTTATGGGATAAAAACGATAACAAGAAACTACAAACATGATTTTTTACAAGTATTCTGGTTGGCACAGGCATTTATATTTGCAGAAATTACTTTTTTGTAAATTAGTAAATTGTTTTTCTAATGATTTCTTCAAATATAAATGCCTTTATATATTAGAATACTCGTAAAATATCATGTTTGTAGTTTTTTGTTATGGTCTTCGTCCCTTAGAATCATTTAAGTTCGCTCATAGCACTTAAAAATAAAATGAAAAACAAAAAAAAAATAGAAAAAGCAGAATTAAAAATTTTCAAAAAAAATGCAGTTGTACTCAGAATTGTGCCAAAATTCTAAAAATGTCAAAATATACACGGTGTCCCATCTAAAATGCAAAAGTCATTTCCGGTGAAACAAAGCGTCAATAAATTGTGTCAAATGTGTCAAATGTGTCAAAATGTGTCTTCATGGGTACATATCACTACGTACATATACTACGTTTCGTTTCCATATCTAAAAAACTCTAGAAAATACAGGCTGTTCAATTATTCCCTTAACATCCGGTATATACATTTTTCTGCACTATTGCTGTATGTCCATATTTTGAGTTGAATAATAGATGCTGTTTCTACTTAAATTTTCCAATTTTCTACGTGCTGCATGTACTGTAAACACTGTACTGTAAACACTCTACGTTTAATAATAAACACTTTTTCGGACTATATTTAATAACTTTATCAAAGATAATATGGCCACGTAAATCGTGCAGTATGTTCGGAAATTTAAAGAGTAAATTAGCTATATTCTTTGAGGCTTTCGTGGTTTCTCGAACTGTCAATATTACAATTTACTTTCGGCTTAGACCGCGTCGTCATTTGTGAACTGCACGCAACATAATCACTGGGACCAACCTGTATCTTGTCTGCCTTTACACGCATTTGCTTTAGAAGTTTGAGCAATATTTATTTTGTTTGCCAGGACAATAATACTTAATCGGCTTCTGCCTGTTAGCTGTTTAATCAGCCGAGATCTACAACATTCTTTGCTCTTGTGGCTCAAACTACATCGGACAAACTGGTCGTTCCATTGAGTTAAGATTGCGTGAGCACAAAGGAGATTACAAACACAAACGCATCACAAAATCTGCGGTGGCTGAACATACTGCGGTTTAACTGGGCATAAGATGGACTTTGACAATGCTGGGATACTCGCTAGAGTACCTCATTACTTCCCTCGTATCATACGTGAAGCAATTGAAATTGAGAAACAACCTAACAACATAAACAGGGAAAATGGCTTTAGACTCAGCAAAGCTTGGACTCCAGTAGTTTATCCTCTAAGGACTCCTAAGCATCATCAATCTCACAATCACGCTCCACTTGATCCGTCTTTGCCCAGCTGTGACAGCCAACCAGAACTCCGCCGTTTTGCCCGACTAGCTCAAAGATGTTTAAATACCTCCGCTTCCCGGATTTGAATTGAGTGTTCTATTCACTCTGAAGCATGCTGCAATGTTTTGCGAAACAGCTAACAGGCATAACCCAATTAAGTATTATTGTCCTGGCAAACAAAATACATTAAGATCAAATCTTTGTCCGCCCAAAGGTTTAAATAATCTAGCCACACGGCCCTATTTAGGCAGACAGGGCCTACGAACAAATATTGCTCAAACTTTTAAAGCAAATGCTTGTAAAGGCAGACAAGCTATAGGTCGGTCCTTACATGATTATGCTGGGTGTAGTTCTCAAATAACGACGCGGTCTAAGCCGAAAGTAAATTGTAATATTGACGGTAAATTAGCTGTTTCAATACGTTTATAAGTATTTTTTTATAAATCAACAACCTTTGTGCTTTATCATGAAACATCCTTTAAAATACCAGGCTACAAAATATACGATACACAACACCCCAACGGCAACGCTAGAGGTGGCACTGCAATCATAATCAGACAAAATATCAAGCATCATGAATTGGAAAAGTTTGACAGAGACTTTATGCAAGCCACAACGATAAAGGTAGAAGACTGGAGTGGCCCCTTAGCAGTATCAGCAGCGTACTGTCCTCCCAATTACAGAACGAATAAAGAAGGATTCGAGGAATACTTCAAATCTCTAGGCCACAGATTTATTTCTGGTGGAGACTACAATTCCAAACACCCACACTGGGGATCTCGATTGATTTCCCCAAGGGGAAGAGCCCTACAAGCAGTAATCCAAGAAAGGCACCTAGACCATGCTTCAACGGGTAAACCTACCTATTGGCCAACTGACCTGACGAAAATTCCAGACTGCCTAGACTTCTTCATCACCAAGGGCATTGGACAAGCACATATAAACGTCGAAGAAAGTTATGACCTCTGCTCAGATCATACTCCTGTGATACTAACCATAAGTACATCCATAATTGTTAAAACTAAGCCGCCGCAACTACACAATCAACTAACTGATTGGGACTTCTTTCGGGAAATACTTGAAGAAAACATTTCTCTAAACATAAAACTAAAAACAGCAGATGACATTGAATGGGCAGTAGAAGATCTCTTGAAGGCAGTACAGAACGCCGCCTGGAAATCAACACCTTTAATACCAGACAAACCCAGGAAGAAAGGCTACCCAGCAGAAATCACTAACAAGATAGCAGAGAAAAGAAGACTACGAAAGGAGTGGCAGAGAAGACGTTACCCAGCAGAAAAGCAACGCTACAATGCTGCAACAAGAGAACTAAAGATAATGTTGCGGGAATACAGAGATGCGACTTTCAAAGAATTCATCGAAGGGTTATCGGCTACAGAAGCGAGTGACTACAATCTATGGAGAGCCACCAAAAGGCTGAAACAACCACAAAAACCCGTTCCACCAATCCGCAAAGAGAACGGAACATGGGCGAAAAGCGATGCCGAAAAAGCTGAGGTCTTTGCCAAACATCTCAGGAATGTTTTCCAACCACTGCCTGGAGCACCTGGAATTGACGAAGAAGAAATAGACAGGTTTCTGGATACCTCGTTACAACTATCACCGCCAACCCAAGCCATTAAAGTAAAAGAGGTAAAAGATGCAATAAAAAAGATGCCTATAAAAAAATCACCTGGGTACGACTTAATAACAGGGCAAATTCTAAAAGAACTCCCACATAAGGGATTCACAGTGCTGACACATATATTCAATGCGATACTAAGAACTACTCACTTCCCAGCTCAATGGAAAGTAGCTAAAATCATCATGATTCAAAAGCCTGGCAAGCCACCTAATTCAGCAGAGTCATACAGACCAATAAGCTTATTGCCTATAATCTCAAAGTTATTTGAAAACCTGCTATTAAAGAGAATAATACCTATACTAGAAGAACAGCACCTCATACCAGACCACCAATTTGGCTTTAGGCGGCAGCACTCCACTGTCGAGCAGTAGTAGAAACTATTAACGCCACCTTCGAAGCCAAAAAATACTGTAGTGCTGTCTTTCTAGACGTAAGCCAGGCCTTCGACAAAGTCTGGCACAAAGGCCTACTGTATAAGTTAAAAAAGTGGCTGCCTGATAACATCTACCTCATACTACGGTCCTATCTACATGACAGACTCTTCCAAGTCAAATACGAAGAAGAACTTACCAATCTGATCCCCATAGGCTCTGGAGTACCTCAGGGGAGTGTTTTAGGACCGGTATTGTACCTACTGTACACGGCAGATATACCAACCTGTGAGGAAGTCTCAATCGCAACCTTTGCAGACGACACTGCTCTACTGGCTACTGACGAAGATCCAACAAACGCCTCCATAAAACTACAAACCCACCTCAATGTCATCCAGGATTGGTTCATAAAATGGCGAATTAAAATCAATGAAACCAAGTCCGTACATGTCACCTTTACAAAAAGAAGAGACACCTGCCCACCCATCACCATAAACGGGACACAAGTGCCACAGTCTGACAATGCAAGGTACCTCGGTATCCACCTTGACCGAGGCCTAACCTGGAGGACCCATATATGGACCAAACGCAAGCAACTTAACCTGAAGTTTAGCAAGCATTACTGGCTGATGGGCAGACATTCGCAACTTTCCCTCCACAACAAACTTCTGATTTACAAAGTAATCTTTAAACCTGTATGGCTCTACGGAATACAGCTTTGGGGGGCTGCTTCATCCTCTAATCTAGCTATAATAGAAAGATTCCAGACTAAGACGCTCCGGACTATCCTTAATGCACCATACTACATAAGCAACGCAGATATCTACAATGACCTCAAAGTTAATACTGTGAAAGAAGAAATAGTGAAATTCAGTGAAAGTTATATCGCCAAGTTAGAACATCACCCTAATGCCCTAGCACTAAACTTATTAGACAACAGTGTCCATAACCGTAGACTTAAGAGGCAGTATACTCTTGATTTGCCGTTTAGATTCTAGTATTTAGACTTCGGTCCAAATGTTAAGTTCATACTGTTTACCGTTATTACGTGTTAGTTGTAATTGAAGCGATATTAATGAATATCTGCTTCCATTGTCACACATATACTCATTTATATAATTTACTTATTGCTCTGCGAGCAGATTGTAAATAGTAATAATCAGACAATAAAAAAAAAATAAATAATCATGAAACATCGTCATACTCCTAGAACAACCTGTATGCAAGCGGATTGCGGTAAAAAATTCTTGCATCGAAATTATCGTACGTCCAAACATCGGCTTTTTAATGGCTGCGTTAAAACGGACGCGTCCAAACGTTCTAAATCGCACTAAAACATTTTACCCGATTTTCTTTCCTTCATACAATATTTCTTCGAACCTATATTCTTTAACAGAAGTTGCTAATTTTCCCATTCAAATAACGAATGAAAATCAAAAACTATATGCAGCAGTAGTTGTAATGCATTTTTAAAACCGTGATTAAATATTGTAAAAATGATTGTTAATTAACTGATTACATTGCATTTAATAATGAGATTGCAAATTCAATAGAAAAATGATTGACAATTGAAAGTACTAACATATTCATTATTATTGTGGAATAAGGTGATTTTGTTTATTTCACACTAAATAAATATGGGGAGGCTTTGCGTTTTTATTATAATGTTTGATTAACTTTTAATGTTATTGCTCTCGTTGTAAAGTAATGATATACACATTTGATCTTGTTAAAAATATAGGGCGAGACTGAAAGTGCCTTAATTTTCACTTCGTTGTAAACGCATCATCAGGTGCAAACTCTTTCTTTAATAATAATGAAAAAATTAATCATAACGATTTATGACAGCAGTTTATTCCTAGAGACAGCGTGCTAAAACTTGTAGCAAGTGCAACAAAAGTAAATTTGCATATCATGCATGCAATTTTAGAAAGTCTTCTTTAATTTAAAAAAGTCAAACTAAATTTAGCCTAGAAATTAAAGTTTTTTTTAATTTTTTGCTTAGACAACAAAAAAAGTCATTTAATATTAATAACTGAAAAGTATTTGAAATATCTCCTTTTATTAGAACAAATTTTTATTAAAACCGTTTCTATAGCAAAATTTTGGTAATAAATGTGAATAGATAATGTTGCTCTTTCCGTCAAAGTGAATTATATGGGAAATATTTATCAATGTTGACTTTGGAATTTTTATATTAAAAAGTATGTACCACTTATGATAAAATATAGGTATGTGACTTTCAAAGCGGAGTGAATAGCGGATAATATCAAAATAAAATCTAGTTCATCCAAATTCTTTGTGGAGGTAACTGTAATTTGTTATCTAAACCATCGTAATCATTTATTAATATGCAAGATCAGTGGGCAGGCGTTCGGGCGAGTTTCCTCGGTCCATTTACTCTTTGAGAAACGCACCATAGGCGACACAGGCGATCCTGAACCACCTGCGCGAAACACTACTCAACTCTGACCTATCAGCTTCATGCTGTCTTGATTTACAAGGTTTAATGCGAATCTAACTTAGAATTACACGTTATTTATTAGTAGGCATGTATATCGTGTTAAAATTCACGCGTGGGCGATAGAACAATTTAGACCGCAAAACTATGCGGAAAATGTATTATGTACTATACTTATAAATAAATTCTACAGGAGAACTCACAAGTGCTTTTATCGTTTCGACATTTTGACAAATTGCCTCAAGTTTTTCGCACTGTCTCGTTCTGTTTGCGGTGCTTGGGTTCGTTTGAAATGCTTACTATAATTCTCATTTGTGAACCAATTTGTTACGTTGCGCTATTCATACGAAATTTGCTTCATGTAGCTGCATCATTCACTTCAGTTTGTATCACATAAATAAACGTACAACATCGGAAATCTTGTTCTTGTTTGGAATTTGTGAAATAGAAAACTTTTATTAGATTCATTAACTTTGAATAATGTACGAAGATTGTATTGCATCTTGATGTCGAAATTTGTACGCTTATAATTAATTGCAACTTAAACGTTTTTACATTGGTACAGAAACTATGAGTAAGAGTTGCTGTTAGCTTTCACAAAAGTTCTCTAAATTTTTGTAGAAAAAAACAGCTTAACGTTATTTTAAATATTGGAAAATAACTCGTTGTTTTTCCGCTACGTTTATTATCAACTGAATATATTCCGCAGGACATCTGTCTTTTGGGCCAAGGAGACGGGAGTTCAAATCCCGATGAAGTTTCCTGGCGATTTAGCATGTTAAAGATCTATTGTAGAATACGATTCCATAGCGTCAGCGATGGGTCTCAGCAACAGAAATAAACCGTAATATGTTTTTTCTGTTTACGTTAACAATACAAACTTTCTATGTGCTTTTCCAATTTTGAAAACAATATTGTTTATTGTGTCTCCGGAATAGGAAACTACTAACAAATTTTAAGTGTATCAAAAAATAAAATACTACGTCTGCCTTGAATTTAGTTTTAACCACCTTTCGGACTGGCTTCTCAAATATTTATCCATTAAATTAGTGTTTTATGTGCACAATAGTTTGGTATGCTATTTTATTTAAATTTCAATGCTTTCACTGTCTAGCCGTACTATAGTATCGTAAATTGGAAATGTAATTAGAATAGGTGACAGGTGTACGATGTAAATTTGCTGCCTAAAACGACAGAAGATTAGAAAACCTCAATACAGTATTATATTTTTAAAATTAGAAGTTTAAATGTGATAACTGTTTTTGATTTCTAATTTATTGCGTTGAAGTCTTTTATGTGATGAGTCTTTTAGAACGCTAAAACTATTCCCCCGAAGCGCTTTAATTTGAACGGTTTAAGTATTCTTTGAAGTGCTGATTGAAGTGTTCAAGGACAATTCTATATAGCACAATTACAGCTTTCGAAAATAGTAATAAAGACTGTCGGGCAACTAACCGTCACGAGCGTACGGTACCTTGCTCGCATTTAATGAAATTTTTGAAAATTCCTAAAACATTTTGATACATTTATAAACATTTAAAAAATTTATTAATTTATACCGGATGGTTTTCTTAAAAATTGACAATTTTGCTTTTTTTAAAACTTGTGAAAAATTTTTATTGTACAACGTACAAAGTACATTACCCGTACAAATAATATTATATTTGGCATGCTGCTGCATCTCCATCAGTAGATAGTGTCACTTGGTGACAGGGAAAGTGCAACAAAACATTATTGAAAAATGTAGCAATCGCCATATTGATTTTACCTCCGCTTCTTCAGCCACAAAACGTACTTGTGGTAGATACCCTTGTCCACATACTGGAAAAAGAAATAGGCTTACTAAAAAACGGCCTGGTATGCTGACGTATATCGCCTACAACTTAAAATTAGCTACTGTCACTGTCAGTAAAACAAAAATCACCGCAGATGAAATTGCAACGATAACCGAAAAAGTCTCTACGGAAATTGACACAACATCCAAAGGAGTTTCTGCTGATATTTCCAAAAATTGCGTTATTAACAAAACTTGGAATGAGGATGAGGATGACACTTTCTCAAGCTCTGTTTTGACATTAGAATATGACAGCATTAACCTTTACGACAACATGTCTCTTTTGATGTCTCGGTAGCGCAGATGAAAATGCTCCGTGTGTGACACTTACTTTCCACGTCATCCGGACAGTTTCAGTTCCTACGGAAATTAACACAACAGCCCAAGAAGTTTTTCTTCCTACTGTGACACAACAGCCAAAGGCGTTTCTGCTGATATTTCCAAAAATTGCGTTATTAACAAAACTTGGAATGAGGATGAGGATGACACTTTCTCAAGCTCTGTTTTAACATTAAAATATGACAGCATTAGCCTTTACGACAACATGTCTCTCTTGAGGTCTCGGTAGCGCAGATGGAAATGCCCCGTATGTGCCACTTACTTTCTACGTCATACGGACAGTTTCCATGATCATCATCCTATAGAAGAGCGTGTGTGGGCTGTAAATATTTATTAGTAGTCATTGTTCTTTGTTAAAATTAATTAACTGTTTCGTTTGGTTCCATGCCCTTTGTAATTTGTGTGTTTAATGTCGTTGTTTGATGTTTAATTAAAAGTTAAAACTAAAATTTAAAAGTTATTAAAATATGATATTTCAAAAGATTAGGACTTTTTTTTTATTTTTCATTGGTTCAAAAGGTTGCAACTCCACCGAGACAATGACAACCTGAGGAGACCCAGCCAGTGCTATATTTGCGCACGCTGCATAACAGAATAATGGTGGCATGTTATGTAAAATTCTATTTTTAGTTTGTTTTTTGTCTCTGTTTATTGAAAGTTTATGTTATTAAACTTTTAATACTATTTTAGAAATAAAAAAAAATTAACATTAATTAGTATTTATTTCAGCCTCATATACTTTTATTATTTTTAAATTAAAAATAAATTAGATATACTGGCATTTCTAATTCACAAACATTTAAAAACCATACTTTTAGTGAATGAGAAATGCGCTATTATTAGAAGTTTGTAAATCAAAATCAAATCATCTGCAGATATAGATAACTAAGATTAGGTTAACAAGTTTTATTGTTGCTACAAAACACCGCTTGTTTAATTATAATTTGCTTTTGATAATGACGCGTAAACGCTTTGGAATACGTATAAGACTAAAATAAATATTTGTTGAAATATTATTGATTATTTTATTTACAATATATTAAGTTTCATAGGCCAAACTTGGGTACAACTGCACCTTTTGCGTTTTTTTATGTAGATTACTTATTAGTTCAATCATGCTAGCGGAATAATTAATTGTTTTTAGGGTATTCTATTATAGACTTACATTTGCTACGCTGCTTCAAATTTTAAAAGTAATTTTATAAATTTCTTTTGTAATGAGGTGCATTTGCACCGCAACTCGACAACCTTCTCCAAGATCTTACGGTTGGTGTGCTACCTTTGTAATATCAGAAATGGTAAGAAAAGTACTCAATATTGAATTCCGTGCAACGAATTTGATTGTATACAACACTGTAAAACACAGTTTGTGAAAGATGTTCTAATTAAGTCACATACGACAAAAAATTAGTAATCGGGAACTAAAGCTTTTGTTCAGTAAATGTGCACTTTTCTGTAACTTTTTTCTGCTTTTGTAATAAAATAATTACAATAAGACACATAAACAAAAATGCTGACTGTTTATGGAATTATCAACACTGTTGCTAAAGTTTACAATTGATTGGGCACTAATACAAGATTTTGTTGGACCTACGAAGGTCTAAACTGCAACTTATTAATAAATTGTATTTTTTAGGCTACGTCTGCTAGCAAACAAAATATTCTTTTAAATAGTGTTGTTTACAGTTACTTGCCAAATGCCACACCACATTTATTTAAAAAATATTGTGCGCGGCGCATTTTCTCGAAATATTTAAAATTTGGCTCGCTATCTAATAGCCCTCCCCCCAAAACTATGAATATGACTGCCCCTGCACCGAGAAGCATTTTTAAATAATACAAATTGGGTCTAGTTGACCTACTTGTGTTCCTAGAAACTACTTTGTATTGTTTTACATATTCAAAGTCATCAGTTATATTAATTATGGAAAAATGCCTTAAACATATTTTCTTTAAGGAATAATTAGGTTCTCGGTGTGCGAGTAAGTACATAGCAATATTTGATCTAATTCTTTACGGCAAATAAACAGGTTTAAATAGTTTAAGAGGGGAAACCACTATTTTGGTTTGTTTGGTGGACCCAAAAATTCTAGTTTATTTATTTAAAGATGGAGGACTGCAAATAAACAAATGTGTATTATTTTTTGTAAAGAAAGAGGTGTGGACCTATTTAAGTAATTAATTTTGAACACGCCTCTGCAGTATCTTATGTAAATATCTTTACTAATTATAAGAGAGACACTAAATGACAACGCGTAAGATTAATAGCATTCCAAAATTATATATTTTGTATAGGTTTATTTTTGCGATATCTATGTAGGGTATGTAGGTTGATTTATTAAACGCTTAATCGTAAAAAGTAGTCTGAAGATTAGTCACATCTTCTATTTTAGGGAATTCAGAAATTACACAGATAAAAAGTGAGGCGCGTAAGACAGGTTTAGAGGTATAAAATGAATGACATATTTAATTCAACTCGAATCAAATCGTGTTTAAATTACGTTTATAATAAACGTGTCGGTATTTGTCGTCAGGTTAATTCCGAATTCCGTTTTCTTGCCTAGATTACTAAGATACCAATCGTATTTTTTATATATCATTAAAATCAATGTTCACTGTCAATTAAACTACTGGTACGAACAAACTAATGACTAAAATTTTTTCCATTCAATTTGTTTAGTGACTTTTTCGCTGTCAGGCACATGCAGAAGTATTTAATTAAATTATGTACTTCAAATGATTTTGTGATTGTGAAATCAATGATCTTTCTTCACTGAATGCGATTTTCTATAATAGCCTCTTCGCTGAAGATTTAAGTGACAGCTGCGCTTCTCTTCTGTTCACTGTCAGATAAACCCGGCATGTTGACATGCTTAGGCGGTTCTTAAATTCACTTGCATATTGCACATTCGAATTAGTAACAAATGAGGTTTAATTTTATGTTTACTATTTTAAAGATGTTGTTTGTTTAGTCATGAACGCAATTCAACCATATCTTCTACTCGCAGTACGAGTAATTATTAGATCGCCATGTTTGGTTGAGATCTATTAACTGTCAGTCAAAGAAAGGGTACAGCTAACTATGTCGTTTACAATTAAAGATTTCTAATCGTTATATCATAAACAATATTATGTTGCAACCAAATTTATGCCTTAACAATTATTATTGTTTACGGAAATACTCAACCGCAAATTAGGGACTATCCATGGTTTTATATACGCACGTGTTCGTGCATAGGAAATTAACAGTGATTTAAAAGCATCTTAGTTCTGCATATATCTATAGAATTTTATAAAAATAAATTTGTTGGTTGTTACTTGAATAATATTATTAGAACCTACTGGAGTCCAACACAGAACTCACGCAATTTCCCAAAATATGTCATATTAACGGTATTTCAAATTCGATGGAATTTAGGTACATCATGATATTTATACAAAATCTGTATTCATAGCATGACTCCCCGATGCTTCAACACAGCTTTAGTAAATAAACGAACTAAATAAAACTTATTTCCATAAGATAAAATAGGTTTATGTCTTAATGAAGCGGTTTTGTATTGGGAAGTTTTATACATATTTTATCTTTATATTGAATATTTATAACCCTGCTAAGTTATTCAAAATGTTGTTTATTCAAAACATTAAAAAAATTCTTGCAATGGTAAAATAGGTCAAACTGTATTAGTAAAATTTATTTTCATCTTATTTATTTAGTGAAATTAGAGACTTGCAATTTTCTGTTGAAAGTAAAATACAACAGGATAGTGATATCACTAGTTCCCGTATATACAATGGACTGTTTTCTAAAAAATATCCCGGTGTGGTTAACAAACTGTAAACTTAAACTAACTACTACTAAAACAAACGTAATAAATCTAACCAAATTAAGGCTAAGAGACTACACAAAAGAAACTGCATTTTGAGTTTTCTATGGTTAAAGGGGTCATCTTTTGTATCTGTTATGAAATAAGTGCCAACCTATAATAGCCGCTATTTTAAAATGGCGGCTTCGTTTTATAAATTATATTTTACACTTTTTTGAAGCAGACCCAGTTATTACAAAGTTTGTTCTTGTAGATTTAATTCGAACTGCAGAGAAAGTGAGGTGGCGTGGAGCCCCAGCCCCAGATGACTCGAAGTCATTGGAGCTTAGTTCCAGGCCTGGATGAAGCGATATAGAACTTGAGCTTAAGTCTAACTTAAGTTTAAGGGCCACAGCCTCTCTCCAGGCAAGACTGATGTGGGCGGCTATGCCGCCACCTACTCGAGGTGTCCACTGTTTTCACAGAACACATCAGATCTAGAGGAGCCATACCTCGATAAAAAACCCATCCCTAATTGGGACGGTTGGCAGTGGACAACTGCGCCTTGTCCAGCGTGTTTTGTGGTAGTGCTTCGCGCTTAAAATACAAAGCACTCTCCAGCTGCGAGAGTGGGCTAAGCATGCTGGTTGATAGCCCGCCTGGCTGCTACCGGAACCCTGCAAACTGGTGGAATAGCTTCTGTTCTCGGACTTGAAGCGTGCCTGTTGCTCACAAGGTGCAGGATTGTAGGACTAGCCACCCGAAGCTTGGAAAGAGAGCAGGAGTCTCCACTGGGGATCAGGGGGATGTATAAACAGCCAGCTCCATACCCGCGCGGACCCGGCTATGGAGGATTCACAGGCCGTTCTGCACGAACGTGCGTTAAATTGGAAAGAAAAGTTTATATAAGATTATTGAAATTAGGGCTACCTAAAGTGTTAAAAGGCTAAAACTCAAACGAAATGGCAGGGAATGAATATGAATATGATGAACGACACAAGAGGAAGCTGACAAGCAGCGAGGAAGGAAGCAGCAAGGAAAGCAGCAAGATCAGGAAGAAAAAGACGAAGGAGAAGGAGACGACGGTGGCCACGTCCGCCAAGGGGACCGGCGCGTATCCTAAAGGAAGAAGGGTGGCGTACGACCTCGAGGATGAGGAGTGGGACCGCGAGTTTGCAGAACACAAGCGGTCACAGAGGAAGGAGGCCTTGGAGGCAGAACGAAAGGCGATGGCAAAACAGATAGCGGTGGAGAAAGACCATGAGAGGGCGTTGATAGAGCAGGCAACAGTGGAAAAAGAGGCGGCGGAGGAAGCAGCAAAGCGGGCGGCAGAAAAAGCAGCAAAGGGGGCGGCAGAAGAAGCAGAAAAGCGGGAGGCGGAGGAAACAGCAAAAGGGGTGTCGGAGGCAATAGCGAAAGCAATAGCGTATGCAGCAGCTGAGAAGGGCAGGGAGAAAGCGAAGGAGGCGATGAGCACGGGCATAGCGGGTGCGAGAAAGATCAGGGAGCAGCTTAAGAAGGCTTTGGCTTCCCCAAAGTCTGGCGTGAGTATAGAGGTGATGGGCATGGTGTGGGACGCGATGGACGCAATGGTCGATTTGGTGGTGGATTCCGAGCTGAGGAATGCACGGCTAGAGGGGCAGTTAGACGCCAGGGATGTAATCGACAAAGAGGAGAGAGTCGCACCGGGAGTTGACAGTGCACGCGACAGGGGACAGTCCGGAGACAGGGGGACATCGTATAGGGAAGTATTGACAAGGCTCCAAGACAAGAGCGGGGAACGACCTGTCGTCATTTTAAGACAGGTTGAAGGAGAAGAAAAGCAGGAGAGTAAGGTTTTAAAGGAGAAGGTTGTAAAGGGGGTGAACATCAGGGACACAGGGGTCCAGATAAAGAGTGTCAGGCTGCTGAAGGAATCGGGGGTGGCGGTCGAAGTAAACAACGAGGAGGAGGTTAAGAAGCTGGTAGAGTCGGAACAGTGGAAGACCGTAGGGCTTAAAGCACAGAGGGAGAACAGAAGGCGCCCCCAGGTAGTAGTTTATGGGGTAGAGGAGGACACTGCTGAAGAGTTAGCACGCGTTGCGTACGACATCAACGGCGTTTGTCGAGAAAATAGAAGCTTAGGAGATTTTCAGGAGGCCTTCAAGTCAGTGGGGTAATAGACAGGTTTTCTGGGAGGAGAGACTGGAGGGTAGAAGTGGAACCAGCGTTATATAGGGAGCTTTTGAGAAGGGGTCGGCTTAACTTAACCTGGGGAATTAGCAGGGTCAGGGATTTCATCCCTTTGACTAGGTGTTACAGGTGCGGATGCTACGGGCATATGGGTAAAGAATGCGAAAGTAAGCAGGACGTATGCTATCGATGTGGATGTGAGGGACACAAGGCGCGCGAATGCAGAGTGGTAGGGACATGCGGGCAGTGCAGGAGGGTGGGCAGAGATGCTAGGCATCGAATGAATGGCAAGGAGTGTCCAATCGTGTGGAAAATGGTAAGGCGGGTGATAGAGAGGACGGATTATGGCCGTTAGGGTTCTGTTAGGTCTATGTCGCTTTGTATAACCAAGTTGTTGCTTTGTTTCTGTGTGTGTATGTTTCAGGACCAGGAGAGACCCGACCCCACCAGAGGTCGCACTTGCATGTGCATCTGGTAGTGCACTACTTGTAGTGCACGAAACGCGACACCCGTGCGTTCACAAATCGGGTACCTCGGGCTCGGGATAAAGCCCCTCGCACGGCTTGCTGTGCGGGATCCGAGATTGAGGTAGGACTCGAGGTGGCAGTGGTTGACGACCCGTATGGGGTTTGCCTAGACCACAACTAGGAAGTCAGACGCTAGACTGGCGTCCCGACCCCGGACGGAGAAAGTCGATGCAACGGCCTATCCAAAAGGGTACGGCAGCCTTGTGCTGTTGGGCGATGCTGGGCGCTCAAACCTGGTGGCGTCCCAAAGGGCGGTGGCAACACCGCCTGGAGGGGGGACGGATATGCTTCATTGCTGGGTGCTGTCCTAGTCTTTCAAATCAAAGGGTGCAGAGAAAGTGAAAGAATTAACAAACGTCTTAAAACTACAGTGCCTTGCAAAAATATCTGTCGGCAAGGTACACAAAATTTAAAGCAAGAATTACTTTAATTTCCGGATTTCCTCTCAAAATACATTTTTTGTATAAAATCTCTTCTGTATTAATAACTTTCAAATAAATTTAGTTTTTTAGAAAAAATTAAAGAAAGATTTAAACAGTTGGAACAAAAACTATTTGCAAAACTATCTCTAATTCTAATATTATACTACTACTTTAATTCTTGCTACTGGTGAGGATCTGCAGAAATCGCAGAAATTGAAAGAAGCCTGTTCGTACAAACTATTTTAAGTTCTAATACATGAACGGCTGCTTTATGTTAGAAACTCTACAATGACTTAGTACGGAATTTTATTACTCTTTCTCAGCAACTTTAAGCAAAATAAAAGTATAAGCACGATTCGTAAGTATTTTAGACATATTTTCCGGAAATTTACGATATCTTAGATATTTATAATTATTCCATATTATCTTAATATATTTTGATTTTTTTAAATATTTCTGATATATTATTATTTTTTTACAATATGTCCGTGATACTATTTATAAGTGTACACGTGATAAGCATGGCACTTGAAATTAAAATATCTCTAAGAAACTGCTTTTTATCTAAAATAATAACTCCAGAATTTTTTACATGAATGAATTAATAATATCTTAAATACTATGCATAGAACAAAATTATCTCTGAGGTTTTTGTAAATTAATCAATTAGAAGTATTTTTGAAATCTCTTTGTTACTAATAAAATAAATTGAAGGGTAGTTCGATATTATAAAAAGTATTTAAGTCTTAATATTCTTCTAGGATGATTCTCCTTGAATTAGTAAATAATAAAAAATATGTGATACTAAAAAATAATTAAAAATACCGAAATAAATTATTTGGAAATATTTGACAGGTATTTTTCATTAATCAAATTTATTTTAAGTATCCCAAATAATAATACAATTAAACATATTTTAGATATTTCAAAAATTTCTAATTTTAAATACTTTATAATATCTTGTGAAATTAGTTTTATCACTCGATATCTTAGATATTCGAAATATATTATATTTTAAAATATCGAAATTTAAAGTATTTTTGAATATCTAAAATACATATATGAAAATCTATAAAATTTCTGCATCTGATAAGTTTTATAATGGCATACTGTGCAGTGGAGAGCTGAAACGCGAACACCGCGGAGGGCATTGATGAATGTTTGTTGTTGACGATGAAGCTCTGGTTTTCATTATAAATAAATTTTATATTAATTTGAATAAAAAACAGGTTATGTATAATCATGCAAAGTTTAACTTAGCAATACTACAAACCTTATAGATTGCAGTAATTTACAAATAACTTAGATATTCAACACATCTTTGGTTTTAAATTATCTAAGACATTAAAAAAATAATTATTTTAAATTTCTTTTAAATATCTAAGATAATGAACAATTATATTTATTTTAAAGTATCCCAAATATTTTTAATTATTTAAAAATTTACTAGAGATATTTCTGAATAAACGAATATCGCAAAGAAATTTATAAATATTTAAAAAGATCTCAGATGTATTTAATTTATAACGATTTATAGTATAAACTTAAACTATTTACAACAGTTTTAATAAAATAACAATATCTCGGTTATTTAATATTTCAATACAAATAGCCAGTAACAATTCGACAAACAAATTTATTCAAAACTTTTATTGCCAAATATCTAAATTACGTGTTTTAATTCTTATTTATTTGTCAAATAGCTATTTGAAGAATTTAAAGGTGTAGGTAAACGCAAAACTCAGTGGTAACTGACTTTTGTCCGCGTAAACAGAAAATTGTGCTTTGCCGCTTTACTTGGTTAGTTCTTTTAATTTTATAAACTAAATTCTTAGGTGCTTATAGCAACTAATAAATTATATGACAAGTAGTACTTCATATTGGGCAAATAGATCTTATTTGGTAGTTGCATTACAAGAAATAAATTTTAATAATAATTTATTAGGACATTGAAATACCGGACCTTAGCGTATTTTTAGTCATGTAAATTTATAATTTTATTTTGTCGATACCCGCTGCCACTAAAGAGAAAAATAGCGTTCGCTAGATTTGCTTCAACTGATTAATAATTATTTAGAAAATTAGAACTAGTAAATTACCAGAACATTGACTGCAGTTTTCCTATATATTCTTTAACGCTTTCGCGGTTTCTCGAACTGTCAATATTACTATTTACTTTAGGCTTAGACCGCGTCGTCATTTGGAGATTCCACCCAGCATAATCAATTAAGGACCGACCTATACCTTGTCTGCCTTTAGAGGCATCTGCTCTAAATATTTCAGCGATAGTTGTTTGTTGACCTTACCTGCCTAAACCGGGCCGTGTGCTTAGATTATTTCAACCTTGGGACAGACAAGGATTTGATCTTAATTTATTTTTTTTGCCAGGACAATAATACTTAATCTGCTT
Organism: Ctenicera cuprea; assembly: GCA_958336395.1. Lineage (NCBI taxonomy): Eukaryota > Metazoa > Arthropoda > Insecta > Coleoptera > Elateridae > Ctenicera > Ctenicera cuprea. Next base: position 21,997,790 of record OY284487.1, on the reverse strand, counting down.
ATGCCTATTAGCTGTTTGTGAACCCATACAAATTAACGTTTCGCAAGGTATTGCAGCTTGCTTCTTCAGAGTGATTAGAGCACTAAATTTAAATCCGGGATGCGGAGGTATTTAAGCCCCTTTGATCCAGTCGGGCAGAACGGAGGAGTTCTGGTTAGCTATCACCATTGGGCGGAGACGGATACGATGGAGCGTGATCGTGAGATCGAAGATGCTTACGTGTCTTTAGAGGATTAACCACTGGAGTCCAAGCTGGGTGTAAAATCATCCTCTCTGTTTAAGTTGTTACGTTAATCATTCTGAAGATGCAAGCTGCAATGTCTGGCGAAACGTTAGTTTGTATGGGTTCGCAAACAGCTAACAGGCATAAGCCCATTAAGTATTCTTGTCCTAGCAAACAAAATACATTAATATCAAAGTGTTGTTATAAAAATGTTAGGGGTAGGTATACCTATGAAATAATGTGAACATTAAATACGAACTAACACTGTTACAGCATAAATACTAGCAGAGACGAGAAAATGCAATTCCCATAGATTGAATGATAACGATATATTAGTAAAATACATCTACCCAATACTTAATGTAAAATTATCAGTTTTTATTTGCCAATAAACAAAGCAAATGAAACACGACACAAACTCTATTATTTATTGTCACACTTCATACAATCTTTGAAACGTTGTGTATATTCTGAAATTTTTGTTTACTTTAGTGTAATATACACATGTATAAAACGAATATGGAAATTGCAAATGGTGTAATAACAATTACACATGTCTTATAGTCTTATAGTTTATGTTGCAGATTGTTTCTGTACATTCCAAGCTTGGATAAATTTACAAATATAGATACCCTGGCACAGGTATGGGAAACGTTTTGAGTAGTTGGGGTCAATTGAAGGTCCATTTATGTATCGCGGGTAATAAATAAAGATAAATACAACTTCACTTTTTTGGACAGATATTTCTAATAACGGTAATCAACAAAAACGAATTCAACAAAATATATACATTTTTAAAAATTTAAAAGTTTAAAAAATTTATCAAAAACATATTTAACAAAAATAGTAATTTTGACAAATGCGAAAAGCCAAAAAAGCAGAAAATATTTGAGAATAAAAAACGTTTTTTGTTAATAGTCCTAAAGTGTTATCAAAATGAGTGTGGGTAATTCTTAATTTGTTTGTTTTGACTTAACATGACAAGCGCTGTTGTTCTGCGCTGATGTGCTTTGCATCTTTATTATCATTTTTATTTGTATTTGTTAGGTTAAAACATACCAATTAAAATCAAAATTACTACAGCGTCGTACGAATTTCTCTCTCAAAAATCAAAAAATAATTTATTACTGTCATTGGTTATTTGTATCAGTTTAAAATAATATTCGGTATCGCGGGCCGGATTGGTGGTTAAATAAAACATGTATAAAGTTGTACGCGGCCCGTAGGTTGCCCATACCTGCCCTAGCATGTTCCACATTTTTCAAGAAAAAAAAGTTAAAATATTTTCAATTACTATATACTAAACATTGCTTAACTTTATGAGAGTATGGCGGAATTATTTCAGACTGTTAGTCAAATTGCAGAAACATTAGTATTCGATGAGTTTTGGGGCTGCTAATTACACACACATCAAGTATCTAAATTATAAATATCAAGCTGACGAATCTAATGTAGCGGAAATATTCTTTAAAGTTATTCTATTTTTATAAAAATTAATATTCCAGAGTTTTGAAAGCTGCTAATTACAAAAATTATAAAATTTAAGATGGCAAATCCAATATGGAGAAAACATTCTATAAAGATATTCGCTTGTCATAATAATTGGTATTTGTGAGGTTTTGGGCTGCTAATTACAAACTCAGAATTTTAAAATATTCGAGATAGCGGATTCATAATGGCGCAATTATTTCATAATCAAATTGCGTTAAAATTAATATTTGGTGAGTTTTGGTACTGCTAATTACACATCAAGTATCTAAATTATAAAATTCAAATTGACGAATCTAATGTACCGGAAGTATTCCTTAAAGTTATCCTATTTTATATAAAAATTGGTATTCCAGAGTTTTGTGGCTGCTATAATAACGTATCCAGAATCTAGATTATAACACTCAAGACGACGAATTCAATAAGGTGGAGTTATTTAATGAAGGTATCCAAATAGCATAAAAATATGCTTTCGTGGGGTTTTGGGGCTGCTAATTACCCATCAAGTTTCTAAACTCAAAAATTTAAAATGGGGGATTTAATATAACACAAATATTTCATAAAGTTGTACTATTTTCATAAATATTGGTATTCCGAAGTATTGAGAGCTGCTAATTATAAATCCACTACGTACATTATAAAGTTCAAGATGGCGGATCCAATATGGCGAAAATATTCCATAAAATTTTTCGATTGTTATATTGATTGGTATTTTTTAAGGTTAATTACGAATTTAGGATCTAAATTTTAAAATTCAAGAGAGCGCAATCAATATGGCGGAATTATTTCATAATGTTAGTCAAAATGCATAAAAATTGGCATTCGATGGGTTGGGGCTGCTCAATACACATTAAACATCTAATGTATAAATTTCAAGATGGCGGATCTAATATAGCGGAAATAATTTATAAAATTATCACATTTTCATAAAAATTTGAAATCTAGAGTATTGGGAGCTGCTAATTAGAAATCCACTATCTGCATTATAAAATTCAAGATGGGGGATTCAAGATGGCGAAAATATTCCACATAGGTATCCGATTGTCATAATAAATAGTAATGAGTATCTGTATATAAAATACTTAATCACTTTAACAATATCTATTTATTTAAACCTTATACGCATTTCGGCATGTTTACATGCCATTGTCAAAGGTTATATGAAAGTAAACAGTTAGTGTTGTTATAGCAATAGAACTTTTTTACTTATCTTGGTAATCGTCTGCAGATGACTTGATTTCTTATTCCAAAATGTCCAGTAGAGGAGAATTTAAGAGATCAATTTGCTTATTCATTAACGGTACAGTTTTTAAATGTTTGTGAATTTCAAAAGCTTCTAGTATATCTAATTTACGTTTATCATCAAAAAAGTGTAAACATTTTATGGTGTTGTTAGATGTCATTGAATGATTTTGTTCTAGTAAGTGTTTAGCGTAATTGGATTTATGTGGGTGTTTGTATTTGTAACAACGTACGTGTTCTTTATACCTAATATCAAAATTTCTAATTGTCTGGCCTATATAAACCGAATTACAATGCGAACAATTTAATTTGTAAATGCCTGATTTTAACAAATTGTCTGTTTTTGATTTTGCATTAAACAAAGTGTTTAAGATGTTTCTAGTTGTTTTAAAGCTTATTTTATATTTATTTGTTTTGTTTATAATTTTAGCAATTTTTTCTGATTTCTCACCAAAATATGGGATCGAAGCATATTTAATTGTATCGAACGAAGTTTGGATATTCGGATAAATTTTTTGAATGGCTAATTTATAATCTTTTTCTTTAATTAATGTATCAATAAGTTTAGTATTATAACCATTACTGTATGCAATTTGTTTAATAATTGAAATTTCTCTATTATAATTAATTTCATCCAAAGGGACCGTCAAAGCCCTATGTATCAGGGACCTGTATGCTGCTAATTTATGTGTTTTATGATGACAAAAATCGTGTGGTATTGTAATGTCTGTTTGTGTAGGTTTTCTATAAACTGAGTACTCAAATTTATTAGTTGAATTAATTTTTATGTTTAAATCTAAAAAGTTAATGGACTTATTTTGTTCAGTTTCTAGTGTAAATTTTATGTTTGGGTGCAAGCTGTTAATAAAAATTAAAAATTCATTAATTAAATCAAATGAACTATTAAAACATGCTAAAATGTCATCAACATAACGAAACCAAAATATAATTTTTTCAGATTGATTTGATTCGAATATTTGATCTTCTAGATTTTCCATAAATATGTTAGCTAAAAGAGGTGAAATTGGACTTCCCATGGGTAAACCATCTTTTTGGAAATAAATTTTATTATTAAAAGTAAAATAATTTTGATTGGTGCAAAGTTCAAATAATTGAATCAACTCAGTCCGTTTTATTAACTCAACATTTTTGTTAATAAGAATATCATTTAACAAAGGAATACACTCTTGAGGAGGTATTTGGGAAAACATATTAGTAACATCAAAACTAACTAGCTTGCTTTGTGGTGGTAAATGTAAGTTAGACAACTTTTTAATTAATTCGGAAGAATTTTTAACTGAATATTTTGGTTTATAATCAAAACTGGTAACTATATTATTCAGTATTTTTGCTAGCATATGGTTGGGTGCATTTATGTATGATACTACTGGTCTAATGGGCATGTTGGGTTTGTGTATTTTTAATAAACCGTATAGTTTTGGTGGTTGTGGATTTGGATTTATTATTTGTCTTTTTTGATAATCTGTTAAACAAATCTGGCAATTTTCTAATGTTTGTTTTAATTCTTTTTGATAATTTTTGGTAGGATTACTAGTTAAAGTTTTTAAGTTTGAATTGGTTATGAAATCATTAATTTTTTGTAAGTAAATGTCATTGGGTAATATAACTATCGTGTTTCCTTTATCTGCCTTGACAGAAATCAGATTATTTACTGAAATTTTTTCCTTAATCGATTTAAGTAATAAATTATTTTGATTATTTTTTTTATTTTTTGATTTATTGGTATTGATTGACATCTCTTTTAATAAATTAGCAATTTGAAATTTTGCATATAGGAAATGTCTTTCTTTAAGAATCAGTTCAGAATTGACTGCTAAAATTTCTTTAATATTATTGGTAAATTTTGGAAAAGGGGCAAACTTAAAACCCTTATTTAGGAATTTTATCTGTTGGTCATTGAAATCTGTGTTTGATAAATTTAGAAAACGAGGATGAAAATTTATTATTGTGTCAGGTTTTGTGTGTGGTTGAAGTGCACGTGTTTGTTGTTCTAATCTTGAAAGTTTATTTTTCTGTATTGTGTATTTTTTAAATTTTATTCTACTAACTAATTCTCTAATGTCATTGTCAAATACGTCAAACTCAATTGGATGTAATTTGTAAATGAGTTCTGTGTAAAGTGCCTTTAAATAAATGTGCAAATTGTCTCTAATTCTAAACCATCTTTTTGATTCTTCTTTCAACCATCTTTGTTTAGCATTTCTGATTATCTTCTCAGTTATGCTGTTCTTGGTTTTGGTAGAGATATTAATGTAGTTTGGAATGAGCTTCTTTTTCTGACATTGTTGATTAAACCAAACGTTCTGTGTTGCTACACCATGTTTGATCATGATCTTCTTGTACATTTTAGCTTGTTCTTCTAACGAAGATGACATCACTTTATTTATTAATTCCAGCTTTACTTCGTTAAAGTCCATATTTAATGAGTATCTGTATATAAAATACTTAATCACTTTAACAATATCTATTTATTTAAACCTTATACGCATTTCGGCATGTTTACATAATTAGTATTTGTAAGGTTTTGGGGTTGCTAATTACAAATTCAGAATCTAAATGGTATAATTTAAGATGGCAAAATTATTCCATAGTGTTAGTCAAATTGCAATTGCTAATTACACATCAAATTTAATGTAGCGGAAATATTTCATAAAGTTATTCTATTTTCATAATAGTATATTAAAAATCAAGTTTCATAAGACATGATTTTAGAGCACGCGTCCAAGTTAGAAAACGAGCCGCTTGCGGCGAGTTTTCTAATGGACAAGTGCGCTTAAATGTCTTATGAAACGTGTATTTTATACTATTTTTTCTATTTTGGCCTATAAAAGTTTAAAATACCTTATTTTATATTTTAATTTGAAAATATAATCGATTAGGAAAATTTTTTGTATTTTGTTTTGGTTATGTGGCTGTTGGTAACATTTAAAACGATTTCAAACAATTCAAACTACTGCCAAATTAAAATTTAGACAAACTGTGTTTGAAAGTGATTTAATTTTTAAAATACCTAAGATTTGAAGATAAGATGGAAGAAGAATTATCTTGCACCCCACCCGAGCTGCGCAAAGTAGCGGAAAATACGCTAAATAATCTTAATTTTTAGAACTTGCAATTTGAAGGTTATGTTTATAACGCGTGAAGGTATTGTTGTCACATGGTTGTCACCAACCTAACAAAATAAAATTTCGAATTCTTTAAGGAGTTGCTTTATGAAATCCAAATGAGTTTCATAAAGTAGTTAGTAAAGAACCAAAATAGAAAAAAATTATTATTGCAGAGTTTTGTGGCTGCTAAGTGTTAATTACGTATCTAGAATATTGATTATAACATTCAAGATGGCGGATCCAATATGGCGAAAATATTTTATAAAGGTATCTGCTTGGCATAGTAATTGGTATTCTAGAGGTTTTGGGGCTGCTAATTACACATCAAGTATCTAAAGGAAAAAAATAAAGCTTAGATTGGTATTCTGCGTATGTCGAGTAGCCATTCTGCGCAATCGTGATCTTCCTACCATCCCCCAGTCACTATTTATTTGTTTTTTTCAGAAATTTTCGAATTTCGAATCGATAACAAATCGATATAGATATGTTAAACGGCAATAGGAACAACCTGCCAGTAAGAATATACTTATAGAGTGTTTTCGTTTGGTCGTTTACCTGAACAGTTTAATTATATAATTGCCAAAAACACTATCATTTACTTTCAAAAACCGATTTTAATCTTTCAGTGGATAAAACATTGTTTGCAAGTAGAAAACACTATATAAAACCACACAACTTTAAAAAAATAATAGGTGCGGGCAGGGGTGCTCCACTTTGGTGTAGACGCACTCGAAAAAAACTTGAGTGGTATTCTACGCATGTCGAATAGTCGATCTGCGCAAGCGTGAACTTCATACCACCCCTTCAGTCAGCTATACTATCGGTTTTTGTTTTTTCGTAAATTGACGAATTTGTAAGTGAAAATCGGAGTGAACATGTTAAATGGCAACAGAAATTATCTCTCATTGAAAGCAGACCTATATAGTGTTTCAGTATTTCCTTTTTCGTCGTTCTCTTGAAAAGTTTATTTCAATAATTGCCAAAAACCGGTGTGATGGTTTGTTTGTGCTTTGTTAGGTTTCGTACACATTCTGTCATAACGTAACAGCGTAATGTATCACGAATGCCCAAAAGCGAACGGTTATATTGTATTATTCGCACACTTTCGCAATGCAACCGTACTCTTGGGGGTTCCTTAACAAAATCTAATAGTCCTAAAAAACACCACGTGTTCTAGTGTAGCCGGTTTATCAAGTTTCAGTCGAATACAAGTTAAGGAACAACAGATGAATCACAAGCGATCACTACGTTCGTTCGAACGCTCGCGGGGTTGATACACATGAATTCCGAGTCTTCTAATGTAACGTTACGTTATGATAGAACGCTCAACTCTACACAAGAACTTCGCTACCTGCTGTAAGATTGCTAAATCTATTCAGCTCTTGTGGTTTTTCATAAGCTTCGATTAAATTCGATTAAGTATGTAAAAGTTTACACATATACATGTACCAGTGCCGGTTTTAGGTGTAATTCGCCGCTAGGCACAGCCATCTTTTGCGCCATTGTAACGAAGGTTAGGGGCCCGACCGGGGGATCCAAGGGTTCTCTTATGTTTTTTTAGCAAAATACACAGTTTTACGCATCAAATTGGCTATTATTGTGATACACAACGTATCCAGGTTCTGTGTTAAAACGAAAAGTTTAGTTTACCAAATATATTTTGGCATTCATTAACATTTACAGAAAGAAATGTTTTTGCTGTACTTCGGGCGCCCCCCTAGAGCCGGGCCCCTAGGCACGGATCTAGGAGGCCTAGGCGGAAAACTGGCCATGAGATGTACACTTTTACGAAATGTGCTTGGTTATTATTTAGATTTTTTTACAGCTAATAAACCATACGATATTTCTGACACTATAAAAATTTCTCTTTGTTCTATTTGTCATTGGAATTTTCAACATTATCAAATTTATTACAATTTTAATATACATACAGATGTTTTTAAGATTTTCCAGCATTTAAAAATGTCTAAAGAAAATCTTAATCCTGACAAAATGAAATAATTGGGTTGAAGTAGTGCATAATTTGAAATGTACAGAGCAGAATGACTATTGTGAACATTTGTTTCTAACTTTTAAACATAGTTACAGTAAGCAATGCTGGCACTGAATTTAACCGATCATTCGCATGTGTGGTTATGAGAAATGTATTATTCGTTTTAGACGTCTGTACTAATTTATTATAACTCATTGGCTGGGTGTTTTTTTATATCAAGGAATTTTGTTCTGGGCAATATAAATCATGCTACATTTACATGTCCTTTAAATATAATAATTCATAACTTTGGCTGTCATAAGTAAACATTTTCTAGCTCAATCTTGTCCATTTCTATTAATGGCAAGTGTCGGTGACTACTTTTTCGACAACTTAATTTTCCTTCGCAGCCAATTGTTGCGTTGCGCCGAGTTATGCGTTTTGGCACATATCAGTAGGTACTAATATAGGCAATCGTGACAGTTTAAAACGGGAATCTCACTTGGAGATCTCAACTAGCTCAAGTAGATCAGATTACGTTCAGTAATAAAAAATAGTAACACTTCATGGTCGAACTAAAAACGATCTGTCAATCAGATGTAAGGTGGCCGCCGATTGCTATTATTGCCTCTTCTTATCTAGCTGCTATCAAATACTATTGCAACTATCGACCTCCATAGAGGTTCTTTCTCGTTAAATTAATAAGAAAACATACCTCCACCCAATATAAATTTAATTAGTTTACTTAAAAAAAATAAATGGTGGTTTTGCAAATCATGATTTGCTGGCGGAAGTAAAGGCTAAGAACTCTTCTGCATGCTACCAACTAAATTAGTTCATTTTGTATTAATAGCCACTTATATTAAAATTAGCAACGTCATATCTTATATTTTATATTATTAATCTTGTAGTAGCCTTGAAAGTACGTATAACCGTAAACTTGCCCTAGAACTGACTTGCTTTTTGTAATGACCATTCCAAGATCCATCAAGCAATTGATTTGCCGACAATAATTTTCATTACAATAAAAAAAATAATGCGTGCCAGTAGTAGTTTGTTTATTTATTTTTTGACAATTAATTTTTTACTTCCGTTATTAAAGTGTCAATTGAATTAGCAGTCTTTTATTTTATGTAAAGGATTTGAAAGCGATTTGATTTGAATGTAATAATTGCAATCGTGGGTAAACTTGACCTTTCCAATTCTCGTTGAAATTTGTACATTATTGTTATTCGGTATGTCTGTTTTTTTTAAATAAAAATATTACTGTAACAACCAACATTTGCCAAAGGATTTTTTAAGAAACTTTATTATGCAATATTTTTTATATGTATTAAACCTTGACTTTAGCTGTTACAAAGGAAGTTGAAACGTGATTTTTAAACTTGGTGGTTGTTACGCAGCCTTGCCCTTATAAAAAATCGTCCAACCTTGATTACAACTCGTGATTTGACTTTTTTAATATGGACTGTTTTGATTGAATTAGTGCTGGTTTAATAAGCACTATTTTTTTTGGTAAGAATTATGTTAATGTTCAAATGAAATGGAATTTCTCAGAATACATTCTCTCAAGGTTTTCCCTAAAAAATCAAACAAAAGCTCCTAAACAACAGTAGAAAGTTAATCGGATTATATATCAAATTAAGAACAATTAAATAAGTGATTCAGCAAGTCTTAGTGAGAGTCTAATTTGTGAATAATGGGAGTAGACAGAATGTTATGATAATTAAACATAACTACATTAATTATTAGAGGAGATCAAGAAAGATACGCCTCTTGTGCATCGTTAACCTTTCCTTGTTTATTGTAACAACTATTGTTAGAAAACGATTATTTTTTAATTGAGAGATAATGTTAATTGCCAGCAATATTATGTAAACATGAGTCAAAAAATAGCTGCTTGTACAGGGTTTTTCAACGAAAAGTAGCCACCCTCAGTTCATGTTCATGTTCATGTTTCAAAATTATTTTTTGCGTGATTATTGCCAAGACATGTCAACAAAGACAGCAAGGGGGACATCTTTTTACGTAAAATCCGGACGTCTGTTATCAACCCCTTAGCCGCCACAGCCACCCCCTCTAAAGTTTCAAATGGCACCATACCATGTGTGGCACATCGTTGGAAAGGTAATTTAATAAGGAATCATTCTACTGCTTAATTTTTTATTCACCTGAAATTGAGACATAAAAAAAAATAGAAACTATATTTTGTTTATTTCGGTTAAGCTGCTGAATATAGCAGTACCTACAGATGCTTTGGTTTCATCTTTTGTTTTTTCATCTGTCAGTTAACATTCAGTTCATTTTGAATATTATAAAAGTGTCAACATGGTTTACACCACTGCCGAAAGAATCGAGATTGTGCGTTTTTATTTCAAAAATAACGACTGTGCACGAGCTGCAGCGCGTGCTTTCAATGAAATTCATCTCGATAAATTCATTCGCCATCAGTATGTTATAAAGTTGATGCAAAAGTTCATGGGAACTGGCTCAGTGACAAACAAAAAACATCAACCAGAAAGACCAATTATTAATGAACCTGTTGAAGTTGCTGTTTTTTGGGACACGTTGCAATGGATAACAATCAGTCTTTAAAACAACTTTCCCAGGTATCGGGGGTTTCAACAAGCAGTGTATGGAGAATTTTAAAAAAGCACAAATTTCACCCATACAAGATGAAACTTGTTCAAAAACTAAACGAAGACGACAATGATCGAAGACTAGAGTTTTGCGAAATTATGTCTAATAATCTATTGAACAACGTGAACTTGTTGTACAATATCTGTTTCAGCGATGAGTGTACGTTTTTTTTGAACGGAGAAGTCAACAGGCATAACTGTAGGTATTGGTCACACACGAATCCGTATTGGTATAGGGAAACCCATACCCAATATCCACAGAAACTTAACGTTTGGGCAGGTATTCTAGGAGACCACATCGTTGGCCCGTTTTTTATTGACGGTAATTTGAATGGCAATATTTACCTTGAGCTTCTTGACACCACTGTTGATCCGCGTATAACAGAACTACTGGAAAATGACGAACATTTGTTTGAAAATAAACTAGTTTTCCAGCAAGATGGTGTACCTCCTCACTATGTGATTCCCGTTCGAGAATTTTTGAACAATCGGTTTCCTGGACGATGGATTGAAAGACGTGGTACCATCGAATGGCCGGCTAGATCACCCGACCTGTCTCCGTTGGATTATTTCTTATGGGGGCACTTGAAATCCAAAGTATACGCAACACAGCCGGCCAACATTGAAGATCTTAGGCAGAGAATAATAGAAGAATGATGACAATTGACACCGCAAGTTCTCGCAAATGTTCGTTCTCTCTTTCAAAGTCGTCTGTATTATTGTATGGAAGTTAACGGAAGTCATTTTGAACAATTACTTTAACGGTAATTGCTATATTCAGCAGCTTAACCGAAATAAACAAAATATAGTTTTTATTTTTTTTATGTCTCAATTTCAAGTGAATAAAAAAATTAAGCAGTAGAATGAATTCCTTATTAAATTACCTTTCCAACGATGTGCCACACATGGTATGGTGCCATTTGAAATTTTAGAGGGGGTGGCTGTGGCGGCTAAGGGGTTGATGACAGACGTCCGGATTTTACGTAAAAAGATGTCCCCCTTGCTGTCTTTGTTGACATGTCTTGGCGATTTTCAACCAAAAAATAATTTTGAAAGATGCTGAGGGTGGCTACTTTTCGTTGAAAAACCCTGTATAAGCTTTAGTAACGTAAAACTTGAAAATTATCTGTCAGTCAAAACTAATACAGCATGTAGTGTATGTTCTACTTGTTAAGATATTTAATTTAAAAAAAATGTGAAAAAATAAAAAGGCTCCGATATCAACACTTTTCTTGTAGAGTATATTCCAATTTTCACGAAAAAATTCTAAATTTCACAGAAAACACGTAAGAAAGCTCATTTTTCACAAAAAGTGTCAATTTCTCGCGCAAAATACTTTGTTTAAATTCATAATAGACTCGAGTGTTTTTAATAGCTTGTTCTAGCCAAATTATATAAAAAATTATACTCTACTCAATACTGGACGGCACAATTACAATTTTAACTTATATAATTATTTATTTAAAAAGGAATGATGAAATATGCGAATAAAACATCCAGAAGTAACGTGGTCTGAAAATCTTGTTTGATACACGTTAGCCTAAATACATTTGGTACAATGTATATTTTTGACGTACGCTATGCATAATGGAAAAATATAGATAATAAATTTCCTACTAAATTACAGCTCATAATTTACGAGACCAGTTAGCTTGAGTTACAAAATTATGGTAAATATTTTTATAACATATAGTAGATCATAAATCATTAGGAAAAGTTTATATAAACGTGAGTCCGGAAACGCTCCTTTGCGAAGTTACAGCCTCCCAAAAAAGAAACTGTCTAATCACGCTTTAATAATAAATAGCGGAACCCACGGGCTATACCTCACGTTTTTTTGTATTTTTTACCGCGGATCATGTCCTAGTTTTACGAACTCTATAGAGATTGCTGTAATTTTACATATTAAATCCGGATATCTTCGACTTGTCTCAACTTGACAGGAATGCTGCTGTTGTTAAGATTATAAAACCCAAGCGGCGCGCGGCAGTTCTTATGTTTTTCAAAATTACCAAAAAACCGTAGCGACTAGCCTACGGGTACAGTTATTTCTTTTCTAATTGCGAGCTAGTAATTTTAAGGCTGCAGTTTATTCCTGTCGCGTTTGTTACTGTAAGTCGAGCTCCCAACATTTGGGCCAAGCTTAGTTTCTGTTTGTTAATTGAGGCCTATGTATTTTTTAACATAAAAACAACCTCGCCCGCATAGTATAAACAAAACCAAATACGTTCGTTTTATCTCATATCTAAACCTGAGGGGGCCGTATTTATTTTACAAATGTGAGAGTAAAGGTCGCTTGTAATGTAATTGGTAAACATCTCTTTGTCCAATTACTACTTTTACTTGTACATATTCCCGGATTAGGTATAGAACTTAGCATTTTTCGCAGCACAACTTAATGAAATGCAAATTAAATTCGTGATGCAGTTGCATTGGGACACGAGATTAAGGAGCTCGAGCTACCCACATTAAGGGCTCCGATGTAATGTTCTCCGAGTATGTTTACGTAGTGGCGAAATCGATATTAGCCGATTATGTTACACTAAAACAAACAGTAAACAAAAGGTAGAAACCCAAATTTGCTTATCTGTAGCGATAGCTGTAGCGGTCTGCTGTACAACGGAATATGCGCCTTTTATAATGAACGCGTAAAAATGTCAGTTCTTGTGACAGGGACCCTCCGTCACTAAATACCTAGACACGTGGAATGGATCCGGATTTAATTTGTCGAGTCAATAAAAAATGTTAAATGTACGTGTTTTTTGCATCCATTTAGACTTTACAATTCCAATTCAAATGTAATTTAATTTCAGTCCGATTTTACACTTAATGTTTGAGCTTGAAAGTAAACTTTAAGTTAATAAATCCAAACATGGCAAATGCTTTTCTGCTGCATCGGTTTACATTTTCACACCCGTGTTTAAATGTAATAAACTGCTGCCTGATTAAAGACTTAAAGTTTGAAGAAGACTTATTTTCAACTATGGTTAGAACAGACCACGACATGTTTCGTTCTTCTTTGAACTCGTCAGGTGTACACAATTCTAACCATAATTGAAACAAAAAGCAAACAGGCAAATATATGCCAGAAAGAAAAACATTAAAGTGGAATTAAAGAAATAACGGCGTCCATTGATGTGCGGCAAAATTTTTTGTTGTGCCGTTGAGGCCGGTTTGATTGCTTAAACCCGCTTTGCAGCTGGTTTCGTTCATATTTTTGTCGGTTTGTTTTCCCCGCCTAATAGCAAAGTTTAAATCAAATATCACAATAAGAGAACAATTAAAGCGTGATTAGGTTGTTACATTTTCAGGAAACTGTGACTCCGTAAAGAACAGTTTCCGGATCCCTGCTTATATAAACTTTTTTTAATGTTATTTATCAGTTATGTGTCTTTAAAGTGTTTATTTGATTTTGAAAACACCCGTTTATTTATAAAAATTGTTCAACTAAAACTTGACTCTATTTTTATATCTATAAATTTTTATTTGGATACTTTTAAGACTTTAAGAAAATGCAACAGTATTTTATGACAATCGTTTGAGACACACTGTCTTAGATCAGCGGTTCTTAAACTATAAGATAGTAAGGTCATTGTGAATCGTGGGAAGAGGATTAAATAAACTTAAATGTGATAGTTACGCTTTTCGTATCTAAGTGCATGTGGCGGCGAATTCTCAGAATTAGGACGTGTTAAAAAGGGTCGCGTCGCAGAGAAATTACATTTAATTTAGGGAAGCGCCAACAAGCAACGTTTGGGAGACGTTGCTCCAAATAGCACACGCATAGCTTTAGAAGTGTTGCTAGTTTTTTTACGCTTTCGTGAATAGTTTGGCTAGTTCGATCAAGTGTATATAGAGGTCTTGCCTTCACCGATTTCAGTTGAACTTGCTCACCACACTGGCGAAGCTTAACCTCTTCATATAAATTAATTAATCTAGACGATAACGATTTGGGATTTTTAATTGCTTTGAAATAAACACAATTTTATAAAAATTTTACAATTATTTTTATCTTGTAGTAATTAATATTTGCATCAAATGATGGTACCTATAAAATTTTATATAAAGAATTATAAAAATTGTTGAATTACCAGTGAGAATATTTTTTGAATATATTTTGAAGCATTTTTATAAGATAATTTAACATATATTTGTGTCTCCCCATACGGTAGCTTCTTGTTTGTCTTACATAAGTATCAATAATTTAAAAAATAAAACTAAATGAGCAGCGCCAAAATACAAATAAAGCTCGCTGCAATCACTATGAAAGTTGCCTTCAAAGAAAGCTAACCCCGATCCTTCTTTGGGGAGGGAGGGTCTGTAGCTCCGTAACAAAGCGTTTTCTGACTATCAGTGTTGATAGCGTCTTTTTTTTTACTTGTTTTGGTGCATAGAATGCATCTTATAAATTTGGACATAAGATTTCTGGACACCCTGTATTATACTAGGGGAAGGTAATGTATTGGTGAAAATATCAATTCGGAGGTTTTAACTGAAATACATATCTTGAACTTCTAAAATAGCCATCTTAAAACACAAAAATTGTTATTTTGAATTTTTGCGTATAATTAGGATTATGTACGCGTTCGTAAATCCAATCTTATGGCGGAACCGGTTTCGATGGACATTCAATTAGCTAAATTGACTAAGTTGCTAGGAAACAAAAATGCGAATGGGAAGCGGAACATGTAACATGTAACAGTAACAGTTCGATTTCAAAATAACAACCACTACGATTTCGTTTAGTTTCGATGTTAAATTCGCGATCTTTAACACAAGTTTGTAAATCAATATAAACTCTTTGAATTGTAATGGATAAAGCCAAAATGTTACGATATAAAAGTAGTTAGTAGAAATACTAAAATTACTCAGTTCGACGTCGTTTTAAAATTTAATAGAGTTTAGATTACCTTTTCCGAACGCTCTCTGTGACTTTTGCGATGAATTCTTTAAGTTCTTTCTAGAGCTGATCTGAGGCGATACACGAGGGTTGATTTCTACTTATACACTGTAAACTAGCATAAATGTAGTTGATTCAACACTCAAAATATACCCGTGGTTATTCAATATCAGTTTTTCTAATAATTATTAACCGTTGCACATCACAATATATTTCTTTTGAAATCGAAAAAGACTCAACTATTTCAAGAGTTTTGCTTAAGTGTATCGTTCAATACTTTGTAGTACATAAAAGTATTGATTTCATGGAAGTATTGACTATAATTTAACAAAAGGGGTCAATTTAGTGTATTTTACAAGCAACAAACAATTATAGTTAAACTACTAAAAAAATTAAACCATTGAAAACTAAACTATTAACAAAAATAAAAATATTAAATTTGAAACCATTTAACAGATTTTTTAGAAAATGTATGTCTGTCGGTGTGTGGACGCCTGCTTGCGGACGATTTTAATGAAATGAATTGAATTATAAACAATGTATCAATATCAAAAGTAATGCTATTATAAAATCTATTGTACAATCGCTACTAGACCTTCTGCGTAAATTCTTAAAAAATTTTAAAATTTTTAGTTTTCTACACATTGAAAATTTTGAAATTTAAATAATTTTAAATACTTACTTTTCCACGGAAATTAAAAAAAATTTTAGGCATTATAAGTTTTTAAATTATGGAAAAATTTCTTAAAATTTTGATAATTTTCAATACCTATTTGAAAAAAAAATTTAATTCAGAAATTTCCCTATTTTTAAACTTATGTAAATAATATTTTCAAGCAATTTTAAACCTAATAATTATGAAATTTTTGAATATGTTGTTAAAATTTTGAAAATCTAGAAAATTTTAAAAAAGCTTTCTTAATTAAAAAATTCTCAATTTTTTACTTTTTAGTCTGGGGAACGTAGTCAAAATGGTGTTTGGCAGTACTCCAACCTTTCTTGCTTTAATAAGGTTTAAGAGCAATTTTCCAGCGCCTTTCATGTGAATCGTGTCGGAGCCTTGCAAAGCAATACTGCATTTAAAATGTCAGTCCAGCAAGAGTTGATGCCAGCAGATTTTGAAAAGCGTCGACAGCTGTAGATGTTTTAACGAACACCTTAACAATAATATTTTTAATGTGACATTTTCAACGATTACGCAACCCGTTTCCATTTTTAACAATAAAAAGCGCTGGGTTAATGTGTGTTTAAACAATGATGAGAGGCATTTTGAACAATTATTGTAAAAAAAATTTAACTAAATATTCGCGTTATTTGAATTACCATGCAAGGCCACTGGCATTAGTTAAGGTTACTTTAAGTAATAAGCGGGCATCAAAAAATCAATATGAAGTGGTACGTTTAAGCATACTTGATTGTTCTGTAGTATCTCCAATTGAACAGTGTATCGTTCAATGAATAAGCCTGGTCGTGGTCTTGGTGTTGATCTGTTACAGCAAGTCTTGTTTTGATTTTTAAGACAAAACCAAGACAAGACGAAGACTAGTCTTGGTACTGTCGAAGCAATAACAATAATACACAAATAATATATTTATACTTTATATACGAAAACAATGTCCATGGACGTTTAAGTAGCACACACAAAAACATTTAAGGTTTCTGAAATAAATTATATAATATATAAGCTGTAGGTTAAAGGTTCTTTGTAAATTACATGATAAATTTTAGTCTAAAATACAACAAAAGGTTTATATAAACATATGTCTAAAATTGCTCTCTTTTTGTCATACATTCCTTTAAATATGGTACATTCAAATAATTTTTTAGTTAATATTTCCGCCCTTATTAGGGAAACTTTGTATTGATTTTTTGCTTTTAATGATTTACATTTTATCCTGTTTTTTTAATATACATATCGACCATGTGGGGTGCTCGACTCGACGCTAAAGTTTTCTAAACTTTGGCCTTTAATTTGTATTCTACATATAAAAATTCACAACAACATACCGTTGTTTCTTTGAGTACTTTTTTTAAAATGAAACTTCTTTGCCGACGGGTGCAACATGCGATCGTGGGATAACTCAGCATAACGGAAGTAATGTAACAGATGCAGCCGCTGCCATCTGCTAGCGTCAGTACTAATCAGATGCTCGTCGAATTGTTTTGTATTCTGCGCTTAAGCAAAGACATTCACGCAGCATGAACAAAGAATTGAACATTACTATGGTTGCTTATCTATGCATAAACCTCTACGTGTATGTTACAAGACATTTTGTTGTATACTTTTACAAACTCTAAACTTATTCCGTTAATTTTACATACCGATATCTTTTCTTTGGCGACATCAATTTTGTTTATTGTTACATACAAAATTTCTTTGCAATTTAAGGAACATTTCATCTCATACAATGTATATTGGCGTTTCAAAACTAACCTCGTTACAGTCTTTAGCGTTGTGCTTGTCATTATTGTAAAAACTCAAAGCATGGGCGTGAGACGGATGCACTAATACAGTTTGCTGAGCGTTGGAAGAGTAAGAATTGTACGTATAATGTTGCTGTAACATGAAATCATTCACGGGGTGCGAATATTTGTTTGAGGAACGTAATACTGCAGAACAGCAATTATTTAATTTTGCAATAATTATTGAGCTGTAACAAATACTAAAACTGCTACAAAATAATATTGTGCTAAGTTGAGAACTACAAACGAACAAGATCCTGCAGGTGCCGTCTTTGCTATGAAAATCTAATACATGTCTAAAGGTTTAAAGGGAAACCGCTTTCAGTGAAAAGACCGAAAAAATTTCACCTAGAACTTGTGGGTTCGGCTCACATTTCTTTTTTTTATAAATGATTAATATATCCAAATACAAATTCAAGAAATAGCAAATTCAAAACCTTAAAAATAAATTAAGAAATACCTCGATCATCGACGGCGTTCCCTGCACACGAATTTGAAGGAAAAGAAAACAAAAATTTAAATCAGCAATAGTAAAATATCTCTATGTTAAATCAAATATTTCAATTGAAGGCTGAGCTATTAATTATACCGTAAGTTGGTTGTACCATGTTTAGAGCGTTGTATTTCAAAAAGGATGTGTTTCCAGAGATATAATTATATGAATTCTTGTACATTTCTTAATGACGAATTCCATTCTACAACTTATGAAAGTACTAGAATAACATAAAAAACATTATTATCAGTTTTTTACAATTGGGCGAAACATAGATGCATAGAAATCCAAAACAAACATCTCCGTCGAAAAATACATCCCTTGTACTTCTAACTTGTACTGACCCGTGGGAAAAAATGGAGGAAATTTTGATTGATCCGGGTACCAATTACAAACGTGAAATTTCTTTCCCTAAAACGGAAACAGTAACTCCAAATCCACGAAACCACACAATCTCAATATTAGAATTTACTTTCGGCTTAGCTCGCGTCTTCCTTTAGGAATTACACCCAGTGATCTCACAATCACGCTCTATCGGATCCGCCGTTCTACCCACCTGGCTCAAAGGGGTTTTAATACCTCTGCATCCCGGATTTGAAGATGCTTGCGAAACATTAGTTTGTATGGTGCACAAACAGCTAACAGGCATACGGCGATTAGTGTCCTGACAAACAAGATACATTAAGATCAAATCCTTGTCCGCCTCAAGGCTTAAATACGCGGCTTTGTTTATGCAAGCAGGGCCCACGAACAGCTATTGCTCAAACTTTTAGAGCAAATGCTTGCAAAGGCAGACAACCTACAGGTCAGTCCTTACCTGATTAAGTTGGGTGTAATACCCAAATGACGACGCGGTCTAAACTGAAAGTAAACTGTAATATTGACAGTCTGCGAAAGCACGAAAGCCTTAAAGAATATATCCCTAATATTAAGATGTACACAGCAAAGTGACTGACATCGGTATTTAGCTTTTTAAAATACATACCTTAACTAATGGACATCCAGTAAAATTGCCACAATTCATACTCGTACCTATGCCAGCTACATTTGCGGCAAAAGCTTTACATACATTTAAGGCATATCGCATTGGAAATAGGCGGTACTCGTTACTCATAAACTTATATGCTTGCGTTATCGCCTGTAACAACTTCTTGGTTAGCTTGGAAAAATTAAAAATTCATAGAAATAGACTCACCGTGAAATCATTGCCTATATCAGCTCGAAAAGTAAATGTTAGATTTACAACTGGGGTAGTTCGATTGTATTTAAATGTTGCCACCGACACGTCTTTCATAAGAGATTTATTATAACGCAGCAGTTCTACTCGTTCAAAATTAATCTGATAATCGTGTTGCTGGAACTAACCAAAACTTATTGTTTTACTAATATAGTCGTCGCGTCGTTAAACGAAATTACGTACTACATTAAGATTTAACTCATCTTCTGCCTTAGATATTTCAATAGAAAATCTCAAACTAACGAACAGCATTAGGCTGAAAAATAACTTCATTGCTGATGGGCCACCTGTCTTCTACCAAGCACGTTCTAAACTAAAATATGCAGAGCATGGCAGAGTTGTTATTAACTGGATCATTTATTCAGATAAATCTGAAAACGGGGCATTAATTCTAATATCTTCCTAAATGGGAAAAACCGGCCTTGCTGATAGAAGGTAATTCGTTTTTAGGTTTTGGTTTCAGTAACATTATACTGTCATTACGACTAATATTACCTTAATGTCCATAGCAGCAATCCAAATAGTATTAACTCTTTTTTTACAATCAGCCGAGTTGGTTTCGTCAATCAGAGAATAAAACACACTAAAATATTAGGTACAGTCACAAAACTTCCTTTATTAAGAGATACATAATTTCCTAAGCATTCCTCTTAATTGTTAACTTATACCTCCATAAATGTTATCAACTACAAAAACGAGAAAAACAATTCCAAAAATATATTTTTGTTTAAAAAACCTGCGTTGGAAAAATTGCACAAAAAATTTAAAATAAAAAATAGATACGACTAGGGCTGGGCGATATTGAAAATTTAATATCAAATATCGATAATGAAGTTATATCGATAATATCGATATATCTATAATATCGATAATACCGATAATATCGACAATATCGATAGTATCAATAGTATGATAATAACGATAATAACGCTATATTTACGATAATACCGACATTATCATCAATAATTTCGATATATTATCGATAATATCGATATTATAAATGTCAATGTTACCACGATTTATTTCTTTTGTATTTTTTTTTTAAATTGTATATACACCGTGTAAAGACAAGGGAATTTTTACGCGTTGACGTTGACTTTGCTTCTAATCTTAACTAAAGAAGCTATTACTATTTATAGCCATTTTAATATAAAAAGGAATAACCGTCAGTTTGAAGTAGAGTAGGCGATCTAAGTTGCAAATCAATATGAGTTGATATGCTTCAGTTCTTGCAATAATTGCGTCAATTACAATAATCAATTTAATGTATGTCTAGTAACTACAATATTTCTTAGATTTTATTTTCTCTATCACTATTATAAAATTTGATTTTCTATGTAAGTATTATCGAAATTATCGATATTATTGATATTATTGATCCACATATCCACTTTAGGATTCGTTGTTTTTCTTTGACTAGCTGTTTTTAGCTGAACTTTTTTTGGGGTTAGTACTAGTTTCGACAACGAAATATCATCATGATCGTCAAAAAGAACAAATTCATCACTACACTCGAATTGAACTGAACTTCCATCTTCCAACTTCCATCAGGAATGTCTTTTAGGTGCTGAACTAGACCCTAAAAAGATTTGGCAGCAAAGAGAGTTATAATTCTACAAAAACATTTTAAACAAAAAATTAAAATTCTTCCCAGGTGGGAACATAAATCACTAACAACAAAGTTTAATCATTCAACTTATTCACATAATTATTAAACTTCAACAATCATACCGTATCAACTAATTAATCATTTCTGTTTGAGGAAACTTACTATACATATGCGGGAACGCGCATATGTTTTTTCGTCAAAATCTTTAATTTGAAATTTTTCAGGATATTAATAATAAAGGTATAGGAGAGTACAAAAGCGTAGGTTTTAGGGTTCAACTGGTTTATCGTTAATGCCCTTAGACGCAACAATTTCTTAGCTTGTTTTTGCTATGAATTATCCTGCTTATCCTCTTTTGAAACATGAGATAAATCATTAATCTACGTTAAACAGAATTATTCGTTTCATATTGTCGCAGCACCGTGTAAAATGTGTACATTTGTTTGTAATGTAAATTTGTAACGCAGTTTTATTAGAACAATATTATTTTTTACCTCTAATAAACAAACGAAAATGTATCAATTTAAACGTGCAGAATTTCTTTGTTGATTGTTACGACGACTACCTTCATAGGTATTTGAAACGTCCAGTGTAAACAACTACAAAACATTTCTGTTTTGTCTGGAGGCAAATTTTTATACAACATAGAGTTAGTAAACCATATGTTTCTGTTTCTACCAAGTTGTAGCAACAGCGGTGGCAGTAGTTAAAAATAATTGCCGAAAATAATCAATAAACTGAGTGGAGTTGCAAGAGACCGCGCGCCGTAGAACTAGGGTGAAAAACTTTGTAGAGGAACAAGATCCCGTCGTGTTGTTATGGTGAGACAGTTAAAGATTAACTTCATAAATTCGGAAGAATTTTCAATTGAATATTTTGGGTTATAATCAAAACTGGTAACTGTATTATTTAGTAACTTTGCTAGCATACGGTTGGGTGCAAGTATGTATGATACTACTGGTCTATTGGGCATGTTAGGTTTTTGTATTTCAAATTGTATTTGCACTAACTACTGAAGCTAATGTAAAAATTTACATTTAAATGTAGTTAAAACCGAGAAAAATCCGACATTGATTACCCTAATATTAAGCTAATTATAATATTGGCCTTGGTGATAGCAAAATTATTGTTCTCATTACATGCTTTCGGTTCGGTAGTGGATATTACACGGGCACCATGGATTAAAAATAAACACAGTGTTGATAACAGTAATTAAAAAACTATTAGATCTTCTCTACCATTAGTACAGTTGTGATTAGGATAATAGTAAATCGATCAGCCAAAGAGTAATACATACTAAGGAATTACTTAAATTATCAGCAATAAATAATTAAGAAAACTCTTTGTGGATTGTAGCTTTCTTTGCCGTGCTTAATATAGATGTCTCTAGGGACATTTATCCCCATTTATAAGAAAACTATAATAAA
This sequence comes from Ctenicera cuprea, assembly GCA_958336395.1. Taxonomy (NCBI): domain Eukaryota; kingdom Metazoa; phylum Arthropoda; class Insecta; order Coleoptera; family Elateridae; genus Ctenicera; species Ctenicera cuprea. Next base: position 21,974,969 of record OY284487.1, on the reverse strand, counting down.
TCGGTTGCTGTTTATGTTTATACAACCAACTGCTTTTTATCTTACGACTGTAAAACAACCATTCTCCGGTGCTGTTCAGATGAAGTCCCTGATATATGCATACTCCGAAATATTACAATGGAGTTACGATCATGCAGTCATTTAGTGAATGAAAGTTTAAACAATGTTGCCAAAATGTCACTGATAGCAGTTTTAAAGACATCATATATTCTCAAAGTAATACACAAATAAAACTGGAAGGTTGTCGTTGCGTCTTAGAAATTGAGATTAACGTTAGGAAAAAAAAAACCGTCAATATATGCACTAAAATATGCCGCATAAAACCTTCAATATATGCAAGAATATGCAGTAACCTTTTGCGATATGCACTTAAAATAATTAGTTTGATTATTTAGTGCCTAATAGGAAAATCTGATGTTTATTTGAATCTGCAGTTTAATACTAGTAATTATTATATGAGTTAAAGCACGTTTTGCATCAAATGTAATTTTTCGTTGAAAGAAAAAGATAAATACAATTAATGATTTTCATTATTTTTAGTTACAAACACTCAACATTCAAAAAATCAAAAAGGCTTACATAATATAGAAACGCATTATTATTTTCACTTAAAACTGCATTTTTTATTATCATATACAAAAATACAGGTAGAAGTAAAATTAATAAATAACACAACCTATTTATTACAATAAATAATCATATGCTTTTCAATGGTGTCAACGAGAACATTTTGCCGCTTATCTTCCAATATATTTTTGTAGCTGGAAAAACTTCTTTCTACATCACAAGAAGTTACTCGACAATATTTAAAAATGTGAATTTTCAACTGCAAAACATTCGTCATTGTGGCCATTGCTTAAGAAATTTCCATTTAAAATATTTTTTATGGAATTCAGAGTTGAAAGTCCGCTGTTTTTCTGAATTAAATCGTCCATTTTGCTGCTAACTTGTTTTGCATATTTTCTTTTTATTTTTATTTAAAATTGAATGAAATTTTTCGATTAATTCTAAAGATTCAGTGAGAAGCAGGTTTTGTGTTTCTAATTTATTAATGATGCTAGGAATTCCCGAAAAATGAGCCTTTATGTAGGACAACTGAGGTTGCAATTCCGGACACTTTAAAATATCTTGTCAATCTGCTATAGCCTGAGCAGAAGTTGAATCAAAGGTGTTAACAACATTTTTAAATTCACTGTTATTTTCACAATAAAATAGAGCGGCTTCTATCCACGTTCCCCACCTGGTGAGAATTGGTTGTGGAGGTAACGGCACATCTTTAAGCAAGTCTTTGTAAACTTCGACGCGAAGTGGTGATTTTAAAAATACGTTTTCTCCGTTATTAATTAATTTATTGACTAAAGGAAACTCAGTTCTAACCACATCGGCCACCCTATTCATCGCATGGGCCAAACAAGTTACATGAATTAAATTTGGGAAAAAGATTTTTAAATTTTGACCTGCTTTTACCATCAGTCACCATGTATAAAATCCTTTCTGGTGGTATTTGATTTGGCAAATAAAGTAAGGAAAGGGTTTCATTGACAAAACGTGAAATTGTCAAATTGTTGGTTTTTTCTAGTTGTATAACAGCAATTAAATAACTGGAAGAAGGACTGCTGTTTAAAACACCTACAATAAAATTCGCTACTGCTATCTTGCTTTAGCATCGGTGGTTTCGTCAACACTAAACCAAATACAATTATTCGAAACAACGTTTTTTATTTTTTGAAGGTTTTCTTTGTATAATTTTGGAATGCACGTTCTGGAAGCTGTTCTCCGGCAAACGACGTTTTGTTTTGTATATTTTTCTAAGAAATTTCTACATTCGGGAACGTCCATGTTATTTAATGGAATGTTGCATGAAACAAACCATCATTCTACACAAATCGTCGTTGAAATGACCGGTGGCTACGTGCTGATCAAGTTGAAACTTTTTATTAACGTTTATCTGTAAAAACAATATTTAAGTACAATTTACTACAGCTTACACAAAGGAAAATAATTGCCCTGTGTCATATCCTTTTGCAATATCACAAAAAAAACCTTTTTAATTTTATTCTTAAATTGTTTGCTTAATTACAGAATAAAATAACAAATTAGTATTAAATTTTTAACTCGCTGTTTTGGCTTGTTTGAAGTTTTTAACTTTAAACAGAGTAAACAGTTTTTTTTAATTCAAAATTAAAATAAACGGATAAATACCTCTTTTTCACAGATGACGCACAACACAACACTTCCATCGTATTTAAAACATGTATACGGCTTCAACCACTTCTTATTTAAATCGTTTTTTGAACTAGCAACTTTAAGCATTTTCAGGGTATGGACTGGACAATTACACTTTACAGCTCTCTGTCAAGGCAACAAATGAACAAGTCAAGCACTAATATTATAAATAACTATTTCTAAGAATAAGTATAAGAAAAATTTCCAAATATTATTTTCAAAGAAATTTGTACCTAAGGAATAAGACCTACCCAAATAATACAACCTTTGTCAGTTAATCCTTTATTTCCTCTACCCCTACTTGGAAATTTAGAAAGTGCAAGTCTAGGGTTCATGTGGTTTCACTAGAAGAAATTGTGCAATTTCTTCTAAGAACTACGAATATTTTATTTGATAATTTATTTGAAATTTTATTTTTTTTTGCTAGAATAAGCATTTTCATTCCATTAAAAGCTAAAATATGCACTAATATATGCCGTAAAGTTGTAATACATGCCAAATATGCAAAATAAAATTTACTTTTTATGACTAAACATCACGAAACGTGTATATACGAAAAATTATCATTTTATGATCAATAGGAAAAAAGATGCAAATATGCATTTGCCCAACTCTAGCTCATAAAAACTACAAAAACTTTTTGTTTCAATTTGTTATTAATGTTTGCTTAAATGTATCTTAAACCACTTCTCAACATAATCGCCATTTAAATTTAAACATTTATCGTAGCGTGGCACAAGCTTTTGTATACCACTATCTGTGAAATTTGCGTCCAACTTTTTTATCCAATCCTTAACTACTGCTAGTAGATATACTAAAATTACTCAGTATAACGTCTTTTTAAAATTTAATAGAGTTTAGAATACCTTTTCCTAACGCTCTCTGTGACTTTTGCCATTAATTCTTGAAGTCCATTCTAGGGCTGATCTGAGGCGATACGCAAGGGGTTGATTTCTACCTATGCACTGTAAACTTACATAAAGGTAGTTGATTCAACACTCAAAATATACCCGTGGTTATTAAATATTAGTTTTTTTAATAATTGTTAACCGTTACACATCACAATATATTTCTTTTAAAATCGAAAAAGACTCAACTATTTCAAGAGTTTTGCTTAAGTGTATCGTTCAATACTTTGCAGTACATAAAAGTATTGATTTCATGAAAGTATTGACTATAATTTAACAGAAGGGATCAATTTAGTGTATTTTACAAGCAACATTCAATTATAGTTAAACTATTAAAAAAATTAAACCATTGAAAACTAAACTATTAACAAAAATTAAAATTTTAGATTTAAAACCATTTAACAGATTTTTTAGAAAATGTATGTCTGTCGGTGTGTGGACGTCTGCTTGCGGACGATTTTAATGAAATGAATTGAATTGTAAACAATGTATCAATATCAAAAGTAATGCTATTATAAAATTTATTGGACAATCGCCACTAGACTTTCTGTGTAAATTCTTTAAAAATTTTAAAATTTTAAAAGTTTTCTAAACATTGAAAATTTTTAAATTTAAATAATTTTATATAAATACTTTTCAACGGAAATTTTAAAAATTTTAAGCATTACAAGTTTTTAAATTATGGAATATTTTCTTAAAATTTTGATAATTTTCAATATTAAAAAAAATCAAGTTTAGAAATTTCCCTATTTCTAAAATTATGTTAAATAAATTTTCAAACAATGTTAAACCTAATAATTATGAAATTTTTTAATACGTTTTCAAAATTTGGAAAATCATGAATATTTTAAAAAAGTTTTTTTAATTAGAAAATTCCTAATTTTTTCCTTTTTTGATCTGAGGAACGTAGTCAAATTGATGTTTGGAAGTACTCCTGCTTTAATAAGGTTTAAGAGCAATTTTCCAACGCCTTTCATTTGAATCATGTCGGAGACTTGCAAAGCAATACTGTATTTAAAATGTCAGTCCAGCAAGAGTTGATGCCAGCAGATTTTGAAAAGCGTCAACAGTACAGTAGATGTTTTAACATACACCTGAGCAATAATATTTTGGATGTGACATTTTCAACGATTAGGCAACCAGTTTCCAGGTTTAACAATAAAAAACGCGGGAGCTTATGTGTGTTTGAACAATGATGAGAGGCATTTTGAGCAATTACAAAAAAATATTCGCATTATTTGAAATACCATGCAAGGCCACTGGCATTGGTTAAGCAGACATCAAAAATTCAAAATGAAGCGGTACGTTTAATCATTCTTGATCGTTCTGTAGTATCACCAATTGAACAGTGTATCGTTCAATGAATAAGCGTAAACTAATGCCAGGACGAAGATTTAGAAACCTGGTCGTGGTCTTGGTTTTGATCTGTTACAGCAAGTTTTGTTTTGATTTTTAAGACAAAACCAAGAGAAGGCGAAAATTAGTCTTGGTATTGTCGAAGCACTAACAATAATACACAAATAATATATTTATACTTTATACATATACGAAAACAATGTGCATGGACGTATAAGTAGCACACACAAAAACATTTAAGGTTTCTGAAATAAATTATATATTATACAAGCTGTAGGTTAGAAATTTTTCGTAAATCGCAAATTTTAGTCAAAAATACAAAAAAAGGTTTATATAAACATATGTCTAAAATTGCTCTCTTTTTGGCATACATTCCTTTAAATAGGTATTGATTTTTTGCTTTTAATGATTTACATTTTATCCTGTTTTTTAGTATACATATCGACCAAGGAGGGGTGCTCTACTCATTCCTTAACGTATTTTTTAGACACTAAAGTTTTCTAAACTTTGCCCTTTAATTTGTATTCTACATATTAAAATTCACAAAAAACATACCGTTGTTTGTTTGAGTACCTTTTTTAAAATGAAACTTCTTTGCCGGCGGGTGCAACATGCGATCGTGGGATAACGCAGCATAACGGAAGTAATGTAACAGATGCAACCGCGGCCATCTGCTAGCGTCAGTACTAATCAGATGCTCGTCGAATTGTTTTGTGTTCTGCGTTTAAGCAAAGACATTCACGCAGCATGAACAAAGAATTGAACATTACTATGGTTGCTAATCTATGCATAAAGCTCTACATGTATGTTACAAGACATTTTGTTGTATACTTTTACAAACTCTAAACTAATTCTGTTAATTTTACATATCGATATCTTTTCTTTCGCAACATCAATTTTGTTTATTGTTACATACAAAATTTCGTTTTAATTTAAGGAACATTTCATTTCATACAATGTTTATTGGCGTTTCAAAACTGACCTCGTTAGAGTCTTTAGCGTTGTGCTTGTCATTATTGTAAAAACTCAAAGCATGGGCCTGAGAAGGATGCACTAGTACAGTTTGCTGAGCATTGGAAGAGTAAGAATTGTACGTATAATGTTGCTGTAACATGAAATCATTCACGGGGTGCAAATATTTGTTTGAGGAACGTAATAGTGCAGAACAGCAAATATTTAATTTTGCAATAATTATTGAACAAATACTAAAACTGCTACAAAATAAAATTGTGCTAAGTTGAGAACTGCAAACGAACAAGATGTTGACGAAAAAATCAGAATTCAAAGTTTTATTTTTATATATCATCCTTCGTTGTCTACTTAAGCGTTTTTACAACTTTGTATCTACATTCCCTGCAACGTTTTACACCTTCTTCAATACAAATGCAATTTTCGCTGTGCATGTGCCGTCTTTATTCTAAAAATATGATACATGTCTGAAGGTTTAAAGGAAAACCGCTTTCAGTGAAAAGACATAAAAAAAAATTAAACTTAGAACTTGCGGGTTCGGCTCGCATTTCTTTTTTTATAAATGATTAACATATGCAATTATAAATTCAACAAATAGCTAATTGAAAAGCTTAAAAATAAATTAAGAAATACCTCGATCATCCAACACAACGACGTTCCCTACACACGAATTTTAAGGAAAAGAAACAAAAATTTAAATCAGCAATAGTAAAATATTTATATCTATGTTAAAGCAATTGGAGATTGAGCTATTAATTATACCGTGATTTGGTTGTACCATGTTTAGAGCGTTGTATTTTAAAAAGGATGTGTTTCCAGACATATAATTATATAAATTTTTGCACATTTCTTGATGAAGAATTCCATTCTACAACTTATGAAAGATCTCTTGTACTAGAATATCATAAAAAACATTATTACCAGTTTTTTACAATTGGTCGAAACATCGATACATAGAAATCTATAACAAACATCTCCGTTGAAAAATACATCCCTTGTATTTCTAACTTGTACTGACCCGTGGGAAAAAATGGAGGAAATTTTGATTGATCCGGGTACCAATAACAAACGTGAAATTTCTTTCCCTAAAACAAAAACGGTAACTTCAAATTCATAATACCACATAACTGCAATGGCTTAGACTAAGTCGTCATTTGGGAATTACGTCCAGTGATACCACGATTATGCTTTACCGAATCTGTCTTCGCCTAACGGTGATAGCCAACGCTCTAATCACTTTAAAGATGCAAGCTGCAATGTCTTGCGAAAATTTAGTTTGTATAAGTGCACAAATAGCTTACAGGCATACGCGATTAAGTATTGTTGTCCTGACAAACAAGATACATTAATATCCAACCCTTGTACGCCCCAAGGTTCAAGCACACGACCCTGTTTAGGCCGAACAGATATCGCTCAAATTTTTACAGCAAATGCTTGTAAAGGCAGACAAGCTACAGGTCGGTCCTTACCTACTAAAAGTGGGTGTAATACTCAAATGACGGCGCGGTCGTAAATTGTAATATTAACAGTTCGAGGAAGCGCGAAAGCCTCAAAGAATATATTTCTATTATTAAGATGTACTCAGCAAAGTAACTGAAATCAGTATTTTGCTTTTCAAAATACATACCTTAACTAATGGACATCCAGTAAAATTTCCACAATTCATACTCGTACCTATGCCAGCTACATTTGCGGCAAAAGCTTTACATACATTTAAGGCATACCGCATTGGGAATTGGCGATACTCGTTACTCATAAACTTATATGCTTGCGTTATCGCCTGTAACAACTCCTTGGTTAGCTAAAAAAAACTTAAGAACTCATAGGAATAGACTCACCGTGCAATCATTGCCTATATCAGCTTGAAAAGTAACTGTCAGATTTACTACTGGGGTAGTGCGATTGTATTTAAATGTTACCACTGAGAAATCTTTAATAAGAGATTTATTAAAACGCAGCAATTCTACCCGTTCAAAATTAATCTGATAATCGTTTTGCTGGAACTAATCAAAACTCATTGTTTTACTAATATAGTCGGGGTTAAACGAAATTACGTACTACATTAAGATTTAACTCATCTTCTGCCTTAGATATTTCAATAGAAAATCTCAAACTAACGAACAGCATTAGGCTGAAAAACAACTTCATTGCTGTTGAGCAACCTGTATTCTACAAATCACGTTCTCAACTAAAATATGGTTAACTAGATCTTTTATTCAGATAAATCTGAAAACGGGGCATTAATTCTAATATCTTTCTAAATGAGTAAGTTGGACTTGCTGATAGGAGGTAATTCGTTTTTAGTTTTTGGTTTCAGTAACATTATATTCTCATCACGACTAATATTACCTTAATGTCCATAGCAGTAATCCAAATAGTATTAACTCTTTTTTTACAATTAACCGAGTTGGTTTCGTCAATCAGAGAATAAAACACACTAACATATTAGGTGCAGTCACAAATTTTCCTTTATTAAAAGATACGTAATTTTGTAAGCTTCTCCCATAATTATTAACTTATGCCTGCATAAATGTTAGTCAACTACAAAAACAAGAAAAACAATACCAAAAATATATTTTTCTTTAAAAAAAATATGTGTTGGAAAAATTATGCAACAAAAAAATAAAATGGAAAATAGATACAACCTTAAAAAAATTTTAAATATAATTAAAATTTTTTTAGAACACTGGATTACTAAATTAAATTCTGGCGTAAAATTCTTAGAAACAATTGCTATTGGAATAAAAGCACAAGTGCATTTCACATTTTTCACATTTGATTGACACGTATTTTGGTTGTTTTCCACTTCAGGATTGGTTGTTTTTCTTTGACTAGCTGTTTTTTTGGCTTAACGTTTTTTGAGGTTAGTACTAGTTTCGACAACCAAATCATCAGGATCGTCAAAAAGAACATCTTTAACATTACGCTCGAATTCGTCCGGGTATTCCCTAGGCAATGGTTCAGAATCTGAACTTCTATCAGGAATGTCTCTTAGGTGCTGAACTTGATCATAAAAAGATTTGGCAGCAACGAGAATTATTCTACAATTCTACAAAAAAATTTTGAACAAAACATTAAAATTCTTCCCAGGTGGGAACATAAATCATTAACAACAAAGTTTAACCATTCAACTTATTCACATAATTATTAAACTTCAACAATCATACCGTAGCAACTAATGAATTATTTTTGTTTGAGGAAAGTTACTAGACATATGCGGGAAGGCGCATATGTATTTTCGTCAAAATCTTGAATTTGAAATGTTTCAGGATATTAATAATAAAGGTATAGGAGATTACAAAAGCGTGGGTTGTAGGGTTCAGCTAGTTCATCGTTAATGCCCTTAGACGCAACAGTTTGTTAGCTTGTTTCTGCTATGAATTATCCTGCTTATTTATTTTGAAACATAAGCACAAACCATTAATCTACGTCAAACAGAATTATTCATTTCATATCGTCGCAGCACCGTGTAAAATGTATACAACTGCTTGTAATGTAAATTTGTAACGCAGTTTTATTAGAGCAATATTATTTCTTACCTTTAATAAACAAACGAAAATGTATCAACTTAAATGTGCAGAATTTTTTTGTTGATTTTTACGACGACTACCTTCATAGGTATTTGAAACGTCCAGTGTAAACAACTACGAAACATTTCTGTTTTGTCTGGAGGCAAATTTTATTACAACATAGAGTTAGTAAACCATAAACAACCAAGTTGTAGCAACATACAAGGGTGGCAGTAGTTATAAATAATTGCCGAAAATAATCAATAAACTGAGTGGAGTTGCAAGAGGCCGCCGTAGTACTAGGGTGAAAAATTTTGTCGAGAAGCAAGATCCCGTCGTGTTGTTATGGTGAGACAGTTAAAAAGATTAACTTCATATATTTGGAAGAATTTTCAATTGAATATTTTGGGTTATAATCAAAACTGGTAACTATATTATTTAGTAACTTTGCTAGCATACGGTTGTGTGGAAGAATGTATGATACTGCTGGTCTATTGGGCATGTTAGGTTTGTGTATTTCAAATTGTATTTGCCGTAACTACTGAAGCTAATGTAAAAATTTGCATTAAAGTTTAGTTAAGACCGAGAAAAATCCGACATTGATTACCCTAATATTAGGCTAATTATAATATTGGCCTTGGTGATAGCAAGATTATTGTTCTCATTACATGCTTTCGGTTCGGTAGTAGATATTACACGGGCATCATGGATTAAAAATAAACACAGTGTTGATAACAGCAATTAAAAAACTATTAGATCTTCTCTACCATTAGTATAGTTGTGATTAGGATAACAGTATCCATCAGCCAAAGAGTAATACATACTAAGGAATTACTTGAATTATCAGAAATAAATAATTAAGAAAACTCTTTGGATTGTAGCTTTCTTCGCCGTGCTTAATATAGATGTCTCTAGGGACATTTATCCCCATTTATAAGAAACCTATAATAAATCGGTAGCTGTGTATGTTTATACAACCAACTGCTTTTCATCTTACGACTGGAAAACAACCATTTTCTTGTGCAGTTCCCTGATATATGTATACTTTGAAATACTACAATAGGGTTACCATTATGCAGTCGTTTAGTAGATAAAAGTTTAAACAATGTTGCCAAAATGTCGCTGATAGCATTTTTAAAGACATCATTTATTCTCAAAGTAATACACAAATAAAACTGGAAGTTTGTCATTGCGTTTTATAAATTGAGATTAACGTTAGGAAAAATTATCTCTAATACGCACCTACATTTGTGGAAATGTGTGCCGGGCGCGCAAGTTCTGAGTGAAACTTCTTGGCGTGTTCTCACTGAATGTGTTTTTTAAATTGGATAATTTAACAGAAAAGATTCTATTTCTCTCTTTGACTGGGCCACTGTTAGCTAGCATAGATAATATGATTCCCCCGTCCACTCAATTATAACGTTAATACTGGTCCAAGTGGAGAAGTATTACAAACACGTGGGGCGCACAAGATAGGAGAGACGTGGACGTAGAAAAGGGGCCCAGTGGCTGATCGAAGGTCTGAAGTTGTCCAGGTAATCGTTAATAAGAGTTTGACTTATTTTCGGCTCCGTCTCCAGTCTGTACGATCGAGTTTTAGTCTAGTTTTATTTCAAAAAAAATTTACTGTGCTATTTCAAAAATTTATTTCTACTGCTGTTGTGTCACCGCGAGATCGTCCTTGCTTAAGCCTGCGGTATTCTTTTCTGTTCTTTGATTCAAACTACTTTCTAACTTCAAAAATTTTTAAATCTTGGAAGTTTTCGTTGAAAATTTTGAAACTTTCGTAAATGTTGAAAATGTTGAAAGTTGAACATTTTTAAATTATAACAAATTTTTCAAAATTTTGGAAAGTTTGGAAATTTTGAAACGTTTGGATATTTAGAAAATAACTATTTAAAAAATGAAAACTCCCTAAAATTTATAAAATTTTGCAAATTATAGGAAAATTCCCAAAAAATGATTTTGTTTTAAAATATGTTTATTTATAAGTTGGAGTTTTACTTTGTTGAAGTTCATTTTAATTTATTCTAAATAAAACAGTTCTTATTTTTAACAGGTTTTCATTTTAGCCTTATACGTATTTCTACATGTTGACATGTCATTTTCAGCCTCTGAAAATTACATCTCAACATGTCGAAATATGTATAAGGCTAAAATGAAAACCTGTTAAACATTAAAGGACAATTACAGAAGTAAGGCTATGATGTGCGGCGAGGAAAAGTTGCAAAGCAACAAACCGGCAAATATGTAATCGGATTCTGAAAAGCTGATATCAGCGATCACACCGGCCTGTAACCACAAAACACGGCAACGCCCGTGTGGCAAGAAATGAAACTTGTTGAAGTTAAAAATTGTTTTATATTTACAATAAATTAAAATATCTTGTTAATTATTATTTATCAGTAATGTTTTTGCTACTGGCGGATATCGGTATTCTCAAGGCCTCCATGGAGGGGGGGGGGGGGCACCGGAAATAAATTAAAATACATATTCTTCAAAAATGTCTGAATTTCGAAAATTTTGATATTGGTAAATTTTAGAATTATTAATTTATTACATTTTTGAGGCTTTTATAATTTTAAAACTGAAAAGAAAAATTTGAAATTTTTATATATTTCAAAACTTCAATATGAAAATTTTACACATTTTTAATAATTTGGAGATTTTGTACTTATTTTTTCATTTTTTGAGAGACGTATTTTACTTAATTCAAATACTGCTTAGAGGCCATTATTTTAGCATCAATCTGAATGAAAACATCGAATAAAAAGATATTGCAATGATATGCGTGTGCATGTACTTACTAGAAAACAATTCCTAAATGCCTGCAGTTCACGCAACTGCAATTATATTTTGTATGAGACTCTTATTAACTTTCTCAGGGTCGTTATTTAGCTATTTAGATTTATTAATAAATAAATAAGAACTAGAATAAACACAAAACAATATCAACGTTACAACAACAAAAAAAAAGGTTTTATTTAATAAAACAAATTTTGAAAGAAGTTTTCGAAAAACCAAGTAAATTCTGCTAAGTACTATCGTTCTTTAAAAAGAGAACACTTATCTCAACGTCTCCTTATTGGGATATCTTTCACTCGAGCAAACGATGAATGTCTAACTTCTACTTCACTAGCTAGTTTGCTGGTTCCGCAAGTAACCACAAACACTCGCCTTTGTTTTGAATCTTGCTCTGGTGTGTTTTTTTTTATTATTTTAGACTTGGTTCCACCTCCATCACAACTGGAAAAACTTTCTGGATTGTTTTTACTTGTTATTCTTCTGGAACTTTTCACAATTCGTAGAAATTAGTTGTACTTTCTTCCTTTATATTCACAATCACTTTTACGTTACTTTTAAACTCGTTTTTCCTCTTTTCATCCAGAGGATATAAATTTCCTTGTCTTTGTTTACAAAGACGAGTCGTACACACTAAACAAATTTTTTATATCTTGTGTCTTCCTTCTTTGATTCCCAATTTTTGAACAAACAAATAAATCTCATGACCATGAGTATTATTTTATACGTTTGTGACATTGACACTGACATCCATAGTGACATTTATCGTTGCACATAACAAATAAGTCTAAAACTTCTTACAAATTAAACCTTTTGAACAATTCTAAACTAAATTATAATTAAAACTAACATAAATAAAAATCGTATCAATCTGATTGTGTTTTTCTTTTCTTTCAATAAAATCAAACCTCACAGATATGAAAATATAAATTATTAGAATTTATAACAAGAAATTATAGCAAAAATTCGCAACCCTGAGTTTAAAAGTTAGAATATCAAAATCTTACAGTCTTCATAAATCTCCAAATGTAAATTGAATTGTAGCAAGCATCCCAAAAATTGCCTTCCAGGAACTACAATATCCCAGTAAAAACATACACCTCTAAATATCATAGCAATATATTTCAGGAATATCAATGTTAATAGCGTTATCACGTACGTTAGTAGGAATAGTGACATGAACCAAGGATAATAGATCTTTGAACGTCACCTAAGTCAATTGTGGCTTAATGACGATTCTAATGTGAAACATTGACTTCTTTTTTCCGGAATGGCATACAGAAATTCCCGCTAATTTAAGAACTGTAGCCATATAAGTCACTATAACGTTTTATTCAAGAAGGCTTGATCCTTCAGCAAACTTGACGCTACATAGTGCAGTCAGTTGGTATTTCCCTAACTGAAAGTATTTTGATAAATGTTTTTACCCATATTTTCCACAAATATCAGTTCGACCAAAAATTACGTTTATTTAAACTCGATTAAAATATTTGAAGTCCATTCTTTTCTGAGAGACTAATGTTTATTTGGAACACTTTTCTACACACGGTATATTATTGGCAACACAAGCAGTGCAAGTCATAAAATCTATAACGGTTAAGACTATATTAACAAGGTCTTTATTGCAAAGCCCATAAATGCTTTGCATTTCTTCTATTTTTATTGTATATAAATATGGACTACAAAATCCAGTTCTGTTTATTATATGCCTATCGTTTTCGGAAATTCTAAAACTTTACTTAATAAACATGTAAAAGGAACAGTAGTGTTAAATTTCATGTTAACATTATATTTTATATTTTTTATATACATTTACTAAGCTGCTGTTGGTGTTATGTCATTTTTCATCTATCTAATATTTATTGCTTGGAGCTTCGGAAAGAGGCGTAGTAAGACATTAACTTATTTTTGCTTCTAAAATTGTGCTTAATTAACGTTTCTGATTGCATGAACAAAATGAAGATTGATAATGTCCTAAAGCGCTCTATTTTTTTACTATTTTTTATTTGATGTTATTAATTTAATAAAAAGGCTGCAATTAATTATAAGCTGCTTCTAAATTTAAAACTTGTTCTTTTTGATTTTCCCAGTAAAAAACGCATTTAAAAAATCGCCGAAACTTTTAAAAGTATTACCAACACGTTTATTATAAGGAAAATTACAAACATTGCGCTAACTTAGGTAGTGTAATAAACAATATTTTTATAATTACTTATACGGAATTTCTAGGTAAGTAGGTTATTAATTTTGCACATTACGCGCACGTTCAATCCCAAACAGCTTAGAAATTATAACTTTTGAGAAGTTGTGATTCGCGCTAGCAAAGGTGCAATTATCAAACTATCAAACATTTCATCACGGCTCACTAATTATTCACATCCTTCCTTAGGTTGTTGTGGCAAACGGTTAAGTTTATATTAAATACCATGGTATAAAACGATACGTTAAATCGAAATCGAAAGCACACTTATTTCAATAAAACTGTTACAGGTTAAATTAAGCACCAGCTTCATCAAGCGCTTCAGTTAATTTATAGAAGTCTCGGGCGTAGAACGTGCAAGTTACACGCATTCTAGGGCATTCTGCATTAGGTGTGGCGCTAATGAACATGTCTTATCTTTCATATATCATTTCCTTTTAAAAGTTGACACTTCTCTATACGACCGTAAAATAGAAATGCATTAAAGCTTTAATTAAGCCCGCAAAAAGCTATACAGTAATTAGGTTACTATGACCGCTGCAGGTAGTGTAATGTTTTCTTTAATGATCACATCGATTATAATTCATAGGAATTCATCTTTACTTTCCCTGCTTTTATTGCATTTCCTCAGGATACGTCGTCGTAATTGCACGCCTACTTCTCTCTGTTCCAGAAATAACGACTGGCGGTATGGTAAGCACAAAGTGCACACTTTAGTATATTATGTGCTAATACAACCTAATCAAACCACGCACCATTTGCTACACTTCATTGTGTAGGCTTAGCTGTATACATCCGCAAATGGATAACAGTCAAATCATTCCACTTTATTCAGTAATGCAATGCACTTTACGCCTTTGTGGAAGGTTACAAAAATTTTGCCTTAGAAGTGAGATTAATCGGATGTACGATCATGTTTCTGTCTTATTATTAATACTTACCGTTGCAAGGTAATTGAAATGGAAGATTAGATGGTATACTATGTGATTTGTTTATGGTCTGCTCTCCGGCTCTAACTATTCAGTTTAAGAATTATTAGAAGTTAATTTTTGCGATACGTTTTAATACCTGTCGGGTATTTATTATCAAACTGTAACTTAGCATACAATTTTATGTTTTAAAAGCTATTTAATTATATGGTGACTTGAAACAACCTTTTCTACTCATTTCCGCTTATAAAATTAACTTCGATAACGAATTTTACGTTTTTTACATAAACAGCGTCAACGTTTCACTTCTCCCTCAATAATGTACCGTGCAATAAAAAAAAGGAACGTGTGCCGAGCACGCAAGATCTAAGTGAAACTTCTTCATGTGTTCTCACTTAATGCGTTTTTCCCTTTAAACCTTGAGACATTTATTAGCTCTTTACTGCAAAGATAGCACCTGCACTAGCAAAAACTGCATTTTTGTTGAAAAAGGTGTAAAATGTTTACAGCTGAATGCTTATTGCTATTTTAAAAATTGCTGTTCTGCATGATTAGGTTTCATAAACAAATATTCGCATCACGTGGATAATTTCATGTTACCGCAAGATTTTATAAAACATTATACGTATAATTCTTACTTTTCCAACGCCTAGCAAACTATATTAGTACATCCTTCTCGCACCCATGCTTTGAGTTTTTACAATATGGACAAGCCCAATAGTAAGATCTCTAGCGAGGTTAGTTTTGCAACGCGACTATACATTGTATGATACGAAATGTTCCTTAGATTGTAATGAAATTTTGTATGTAACAAAAAATAAAGTTGATGTTGTAAAAAAAGATATTGGTATGTAGAATTAACAGAATAAGTTTAGAGTTTGTAAAAGTGTACAACAAAAGTGTTTTAACCCTTATAAATTATATACCAAACAAAAGGGCACTTAATGGGCTGCAGAAATAATATCAAAGTCGAAACCTTGTTTATTATTTTACGCCGTTTAGATAATACGTGAATCTATTGTATTTTCAACAATATTTAAGTAACGTAAATCAGTTAAATTTCTTTCCAAGAACTAACATCCTACAATCCGATCGTCTAATATTCCATCATCCCAAACGTAAGGTGTTTAAGGATACTGGAGTGTGTGACCTACGCAAAAAATGTGTGGATTTACATTATCGCAGTACCGACAGTTTAGATTGTTTACAAATCTATTAAAGAAACGTACGTTATTCACTAAAACAAAATTTTTGACGTAATTGGGATTTAGAGCATTTTGTTCAATTATTCAAAATCAAAATGTATGTAGCGATCAAGTTTATCCTCAGCAAGCTCTCGAGTATTTCGAAGCTTATTTGGGCGGAACTTGTGTGCTTCTTTAAAACCTTGCTGCGTCGTTCGTTTTGCCTACACACATAAGGTGTTCGGGTCCAAAACGACCCATTACGTTAAAATGACTGGTTAATATCACCTAGCTTCTTTCTTGTATTAAAGTAAATATTCTATAGCGTAAAAGCAAACCTTTATTTAATAAAATCTTCATTTTGAACAATTGCTGTAGCAGATTTTACTTTTTCAACAACGTCCCTTGCGGCTTTTGTTCTAGGAAAGTACTTTCTTCTTTAAATCTGTAGTTTTACCAGTGACATGCCCAAATTTTCTAAAAAACGTTGTCGTTTTCGACGATATTCTGAACCCCAACTATCAGTTACTTTCAAGAATAAAACGTAGGCATTGTAAGAACTAATGTCAATTATATTATAGAAGACGATAAGTGGCCAACGGCTTGCTTTCCTTTTTGTTGTATAACACATAACCGCTTTATCCATGGTGTCGACTGCCCTTTTTGTTTTATTGTAAGCTAGTATAATTACAGGCTTTTTACTTGTTTGGTTTGATACTGCTTTTTCCGAAGGTAATAAACTTTGCAATATAACACATTTGTTAGATTTTTCGAGAAGGTATGAGACCAAAGCAAGTATCATATGACGTAAAAAAATTATCACATGTAATATTGTGGCCTTTTAATCCGTAAGATAGGTTCAAAACAACCCGAATACCCTGCTTTTGTTCTCTGACTCCTCCAGGAAGGTTCCCAAAGTAAGGCTGGATGTTCCATACGTACGCTGTGTTATTGTCGCATAGGTAATACCCAAAATTTAATTATATCGAGCAGGCTTACTGGGCATGTATTGCCTAAAAGGGAACCTGCCTCTGAACCCAACCAGTTGTTCATCAACGGTTACATTTGCATCTGGATTGAACAATTTTGGTAAAATTTCTACCCATTTGTCCCAAAGCTCCCTAATAGTCGCAAATTTATCCCGGGCTCTTCTTTCAGTTCGTGTTTGTTTATTGTCAAATCTTATTACTCTAGAAATTCGTTTGAAATTTTCTAAAGACATTGTTGCACGAAATATACTCCTACCTTTTTCGGCATCCCATAAGCTTTCTGTCGATTCGTTGTGAGATTTGAAAACCCCTGCTAAAATCAATAAACCAATATAGGAATATAAATCTTGCGCATCCAAATCTTTTCAGTTTGTGTCATAGACTCGACGACCTTCTATGTTTGAATTTTCTAAAATTAGTTTTTCAATTGATGATGGAAAGGAAAGCATAAAAGCAGATAGCTCGTCTTCCACCCTCGAAGTGGTGTACCTAGTAAGTCCAGGTGTCATTGTAAGAACGTTGTGTGCAGCAAGTCTCCCTTGATGTATAGGAGGTTCAGAAGACCATTCGATTTGCTTGTTTTTCGATAACATAGTTTCGGATGTCACATTTGAAATTTCTGGTTCTTCCTCTTCTGAGTTACCTTCCGAACAAACAGAAATATGATCTTCAATTTTAGAGCACTCCTCTTCGTCAGATGGATCCCATCCATCAGAGGAATCTTGAAAATCAAATATTTCTTCGTCTGAATTATCAATTGCTTCTTCTAGTTGCCTTTGTGTCAAAAAAGGCACAAATTTTGATTGTTTTGAAGTCATAATAAAAAAAAGTTACTCCGCACAAGATGTACACAGAAGTAAGATTCAACACTCACTAAACGATATACAAGCACTGTGGAATTACAAATACTGGAGAGGCTTACATGCATCTTTCAACCTGTTGCTATAACTCACACCGCGCTGTACGAAATTATGCGAGTTTCGGCTTCTAAAGAGAAGAGGACAAAAGGGACCCAAACAACCTATGTGTGTAAATTTAAACTACTAAAAAACTGCAACGAGTAGTTTTCCGCTAATTACAAAATCTTGAAGCTATATTAATTACAACTAAAGTGCTAAGAGTTCAAATATCTAGAACAATAAATAAAAGTTTAGGCGATAAATAAAGCAGCAACTGGGTCGAAAAGGACCCGAACGACGCACCAAGGTTAAGGTTCTATACGCTGTAGTTTTCTAATTTCAGTTCGCAGATATTTTGCTAAAGGTTGCTGAGAATTAAGAGCAACTTCTTCTAGAACTATTCGGATTTATGACCGTTTGCAATGTTCCAGTTGTTCTAAATTTAGCTACTAATTGTTTAACCAATTGCAACAAATATGATTGTCTGAATAACATTCATTGAAAACTGCTTCATGGAAATTGTCACCTGCAACAACATAAATCATAATGGTTTCAACTTTTTTCTCTAAAATTATAAGGTATGCGTCATTTTTAAGTATTAATACTAAAATCTATTGAAAACCATCAAAACCTTTTAAAAATTTTAATTAGTTTAAAAGAAAATTTAGAATGATTCTAAAAATTAAGTTAGAAAACGCAGTACCTACCTTAATCCTTACCGGTGCTTTTTTAACTTGTTACGTTTGATAATTAGGTCTGGAATTTACTATAAGCAAGAGTTACAAATGTCTTATCTTTGATAATAATAACCGTATCAATCACGAAAAATTAAAAGGCGCATTACGCTTTGTTTATTTATACTGTTAGTAGTTTAGCAACTTTAAACATTTATCAAAGCTATTCTTATGTTAGTTTTACATTAAATGCATTTTATTTTAATTTGCAGAACAGATACTAAACCTGCAGCCATCTGCAAATTTGAATCGATAAATTTTATAAAAATTATTATTTAAATTGTTTGCGTCATTGGGCGTCTGTCGCGACGCCATCGTAAATCGAATTAAATTTTTTGTTTGCTCTACAGTAACATTTGTACTCTAATTTGATTATCTAAAGTGCAGTTTTTCTAATTTAAATATTTCAATCGTTAAGGTGGGGTTATTTTTGAAACGCAATGTACCATTATGGTTTATTTATTTTTAAAGATAACCATAATATTAGCCTCAGGAGTCATTATGTCTGAACAACCCTGTGTGGAAGAATTTTGAAATAACGGCATTTTGAAGGTGCAATTAAAGGTGATTTTATTTCTAAAATCATTGAGAGAAAGTATCAAAAAAATGCTTTTTGGTTTTAAATTCAATTAATTTAAAATTACATACAGCTATACTGTTTGATTCTCGAAATAATATCAAATTTATAAATTATTTAGTCATTGGTGAGCTGGTCGTAGTCAATTTACCTTACCAGAATAATTTTAAAAGTAACGCATCATAGCTGCTTCAATTTTTGCATTGTATTCGTTGCCAATTTATTTCCATCTATTGTGTTTTTGTTTGGATTAATTATACTTAAACGAGCGACATTTAGAATAATATGCGCTGAGACAACTCAAAAGCTGTTTTGCCGAATACGCTAAAAATGAGCTGCTCGAACCAGATAAACTTTGATTTTTATAATATCTTTAGGGGTATATACACCATGTTGCGATCTAAAAGCATTTCTAAAACCACAAAATCTGTAAAGTAAATTTTTTTTTAAGTTTTTAGATTGCTTCAAAAAGGTTCTGCTCAAAACCTCACCATACGTTTGTTAGTGACGTTAAACTTAAAAAAAAACTTGCATACCCCCATATTTAAAAGAGATAAACTTAGTTTAGAATCTTACTTTTACAATTAGGTACTCATGAGCAGTTTACCTCAAACAGAAATGCTCTATCGTCCATCGTCTATCAAACAATAGGGCATAAATAATCAAGTTTCAAAAATCATAGAATGCATAACTAACAAATTAGCGAATTGCGACATCAACTATTGTAGATACGTAATTTACAAATATTGTATGGCAAGTTTTTAAGAATATTCTTCTGAAGATATCCAAAAATTTACAACCAAAATTATTTAAGGGCGTTAAAATTTTTAGCTGGTGAATTTGTTTTGTAGTTTTTAGTGTTTCAGTTTCTAACTATAGTACTTCCCGTGTAAAGATTCAAGTGCATTATGCTAGTCAGACGTTTAGCTTATTTTACATCTTTCTCTGCACCTTGTGGGAGATATTTCGCAAAATGAAGCAGTTAAAACGAGACTTTCAGCACTTCTGTGTTTAACAATCGCTTTATTGGGATATTGCACGAGCAAGAGGTACGGCGCGCCGCGTCTTAAGCTCATAGGATCACTGATCATATGTCGTAGTCTAACTCTTAATACTCCATTTTATTTGTACCTATTCCTATGCGATACAAAATATTTCTGCAAACAAAAGAAATGCGTATTTTTAAAGAATTGAAAGTCTAGCTGAAGTGTTTCGCCATTGTTTTGTAATTTTATTTTAAAATTTGGTTATTTCCCGACTAACAAGCTATTTGTATTTGTAAAATTGCTTAGCTTGCTCCTACTTTGTTGCAATAGTTTAAGCTGTTCTATTTTCTATCTGTAGCTGGTATGTTCACTATTTATGAGGTGCTTGCATTCCAAATTTTATTAACCATCAGTCAATCTTTGCCTTATGAAAAACATTAAGCACGAAGAAAAAAAACTTGACCGGGCCGAAGAAAGGTTGTCTCCTACCTTTCAAATCGTACACGTCCATTCTCCTATTTAGATGCTTTACTTTTTCTGTTTGTTTAAGACAAGCATTGATAGCCCAGGCTTCATAGGCAATTAAAATTTTAACAAGTAATTAAAAGTTACACTGAAATAACATTTCAAAATTAAAAATCTTACCAGGTTACCTACTTCAGTCATTTTCAGAAAAATTTAAGACAGTGAGAGACTAAATACGGTAGAACGATAATTCGGATTGACATACGAGGAATTTTTTTATAGCTGTTTAAATTTTAAGAAACTCGAGATAAATTATTACTTTAGTATATCGGTAAATATAGGTTGAACCGTTTCTAATAATTTACCACACATATTTGCATTTATTTAAATAATTTTCGTAAATTTTGGGTTTATTTTATTACTGCTATTAATTAAATTAATTTAGCAGATGTTTAATCGCTAGTTAACACATCAAAATATACTCGACATAACGTTCACGTAAAATTTGTAAAGTAGTTGAAAATTCTTGTAGCTTCCAACATTATACTATAAAATTTAATATTTTACAAAACTGATTCCACTATTGTCGCTAATATTAACTAACGGTTTGGTATTAAATATTTTATTGGCGCCCATATTTTGTCTGCCAGAATAGAAAATTCATCTTAGTATTTACCCACATAAATTACAAGTCATAGCATTACGTAAGTGACGCATTTCTTAGAAAATTAATAACTGGAGTCAATATTGTTAGCATAAATAATGAATCCGAGTACGGAAAACTAATATCTTTATAAATCACGTTTGCAACGTCTCAAATTACTTTTTCATGCACAGACACATGCACGGGCAATAAGTGATAGCGTATTCATTGGCGAGAAGTGAATTTCGCGGGCCCGCCGATATAAGATAAGCACACACTGCCAATTTAATAAAGAGAAAACTTTAAATTATAAGTTGGCTATATGGAACGCAAAATTTTTTTTGTGTTCCAGAAAACTGTACATTGTGTTTTACTAAAAAATAAATACTTTTTGTATTGCACGAAAAGTTATGATCACGATGTTTAAAACAAAAGCGGGTAACTGTAAATGTACACTTGGTTTAGTGTTTCTTATTGCGAGATTTTTTAGCGTAGATATAGTGAAGATCGATCAAAATACGCAATTAACCTTTAATTTAAAGGTGAATCTATTTTAGATACTCTTGCGATAATTTCCCGGACATTTTATGTACTACCTCATTAAATTTGATATTAATGACCGCCGCGCCGTGGGTCCACTAATCCGGCAGAATAACGTTATTATGTAAAATCAGCCAGTTTAAAAGAACATTTTTATAGATTAAACGTGGTTTTGATACATGAAACATAAATAAATTTAATTGGACAGTTTGTTATACATTTAAGAATGTCCTATTTCTTATAGGAACAAGCTACTACAAGACTGTAATAAAAATCAATAAAAATAAAGCAACAGAAAACAAGCTATGATTTAGCGCATCAAATGTTTTGTTCTTATCTTCTTATAGTAATTTAGAAGGAGATACGCTATTATTAAACTTAAAAGGAGAAAAGCAATATGAAACAATAAATATTAATCAAAACGATATTATAATTAACTTCTTCTGGAATGTGATTGTGGCCACTCTAAAAATAGGTGACGATCTTTTAGTTTATTTATAAACATGAGAATAATAGGTTTTTGTTTAAATAGCTGTGTTAATATTTAATACTTATTAGTGTAGTTGATTAAAAGATTAAAAATTCTAAAATGTTATATCTGGTCAAACTTGCTCTATGGACGTTAAAGGAAGCTATTATAAGGAAAATCGATTCTTTTGAGATGTGGACTTATAGAAGAATTCTAAAAATTTCATGGATGTCAAGAACAACGAATAACGAAGTAATGCGGAGAGTAGGAAAGGAAAAAGAATTAGTAAAAACCATTAAAATGAGAAAAACTGCATACTTCGGACACATCTTAAGAAATGATAAATATAAACTGCTTCAAACTATAAATCAGAGAAAGAATAGAGGGAAAGGGACCAGTAGGAAGAAAGAGATTATCCTGGCTTCGTAATATTCGCAAATGGACGGGTAGGACCGCTGCACAATTATTCCGATTAGCTGAAGACCGCGAGCAATTCAGACGAGTGGTAGCAAACCTCTGATTACGGAGAAGGCCTACTAGAAGAAGAGTGTAGTTGTACTGAATTGAAAGTGTTCAGGAAATTTAGTTAAGTTTATATTTACATAATACAAATCAATTAAAATGTATTACAAATATGTACCCTTTGCTGGCATAAGAGACTTGGGCCTTAGGGGTGAAGTACACTTTGCCTGCTCACGCTCACTATCAGTGTCGACCAAGGGGGTTCGTGCTTATGCACACCCGATGCTGTTAAGATACCGGTCACTGTCAGACCGGCTACCGACTAATCTGGGCTAGTACCAGTAATAACTAGTACTAAAGATTGCGAGCAGCCCAAACT
Organism: Ctenicera cuprea; assembly: GCA_958336395.1. NCBI lineage: Eukaryota > Metazoa > Arthropoda > Insecta > Coleoptera > Elateridae > Ctenicera > Ctenicera cuprea. The sequence goes on along the minus strand of OY284487.1, from coordinate 21,951,743 downwards.
GGTAGGGGTAGCATTGCTTGGGCAGGTGCTTGCTTCGAAAAGTGCAACCAATGACTTTGACTGATACCACGGTACCGGTACCAATTTCTTGTGAGAAAAGGAACCGATGTATATTATTTTTGTAATAATATTCCTCGGGATTAAAGAAAATCAGAGGCGAAAAAGAAAATTTGTCAGTAAAAAAAAAAGAGTGGGAGGAAAAGAATACTCCCCCCACCAATATTGCATACTTAAAAATTAAGCTGTAAACTTTGTTCTACTACCTTTTATAAGCATTTAAGCTTAAACAGATATTTTTTATTATACCCTGTTTATTAATTAAGAGGGTGAAAGTTTTCGACCGGACTGGAACACTAACTAAATTGTAGCTCATCTATAGCTCTATTGGCCTACAAAATTAAAGAAAAATCGTGGGGCCAGTTTTTATAGAATTTAGTTTGAAAAACATACCCGTGATCACCTCTCTTAAAAATGTTTATTCTCATGGCTCTTTTGACTTTACGCGAGTTTTGTAACATATTAGAACTTACGCGGTCGAGTCTAACTTCCGCTTCCGGTTTCGGAGTGTTTTCAAAAGTTTATTTTGTCAGTAGGTTTTTGATATACTTCTACATTCTAAAGCTCATTAAAATCTCTTCAGTAGTTTTAACGCACCACACACATACCTACATACAGTTGTAAATTTTTTCTATTATAATTCTTGAGCAATTTAGCTTACAACAGAAATCTTTTAACGTCTCTCGTTTACTAAAGAAATAGACAACAATTTTTGGTTTTCAAATTCAAATTTTTCAAACATTCCCGAAAGCGGCATAGTAAAATTTTACAGATGAGTAAGAAAACAAGTATGTAGTTAACTGCTAACTCCATCGATTTCGAAAAAAACAATATGTTGACAGTTTTTGAAAAATGCTTTTCTGAAAATCTACAAAACTTTGAACAGCTAGAATTTTTACAATTTTCGTATATCAAAAAATATTTTTACATCACTTGATTACATTTATTTAATCAATATAACAATTTGTGTCTATTGGATGTTTTGTGTTTAGCTAATCGGGCATTAAAGTCAAAACTTTCAAAAAAATTCGTAGCGACCTTAGTTTTGAAGAGCATTCGGTAAAAAATATTTGATTTGTTTTTAGATTCAATCTAATGTTGTTTTTAAAAAATCCAAAAAAAAACTGTAAAAAAATCGAGACCAAAAGTACATGTCTAATTTCCGTTGCCAGTTCCGGTTCCGGAAATCTGGAATTCTAAAATTTGCTTGAAATCATAACTTTTCTTAGTTTAGTAGAAGTATGAAAAACTAAAATATTCTAGTGCCTGCCATTTTGAAAGCTTGACAAGAAAGTCTCTATTTGATTATACTTATAAATTCAAATCTTCAAGAATGTTTATGCTTTGAGGCTTTCCAAATAAACATGTCTAGCTACCGCTTCCGGTTTTAGTGTTTTTTGTCGGTGAACACCCGTTTACATATAAATATTTTCCAAATATCTCTTTTTTATGTTCCTGAAGATCGAAATTATTGTAATTCCGTCAAAATATTAAAATTAAATATTTTTATGCTATCAATATTTTTCTATACCGAAAACATAGGAAAGTAACAAGCTAGCAGAAATACGCCACAGCAAAACATTAGAAAAATAACATCAACTTCCAATTTACACCTATTATAATGATTCTGTGTGTGAACAAAGCAAAAACGCTAATAGTTGCTCGTGGTTTTCTAATTTTGTTTTTAATAACAAAATAGAGAAATTGATACCGAGGACGGCCTAGTTACTACTTTTTTCTAAGTAACGATAAAATCTACAAGCATCCTTACGCGTTTATAACTAAAACTGATAGAAAATAAAAATAATAGGGAATAAAATAAACTTTATTAACTATTAATTTTGCACTGCATTGACCATTGTTCTGTGAAAATTAGTTTTCAAAACTTTTACGTAAATAATCAATTGTAAATGTATGATTTCCAGTACCCACCTACCCATTTCAAGTGTAGCTAGCAGCAAATTTGTGAAAATCAATTCCTGGATTGTGTAACTTTAAACTAACTTAATTTATTAAATAGAACCAGTTTTCACAAACGGAGAGATTCTCGGTAAACATCTAAATACAATCTGCACGTAACATGTTATAGCATTGGATTTGCGAAATCAGTCATTCAAGATTCAAGATTTCATGGTATAATTATGTTAAATCCGGATGTAGAATCTTTAACAAACATTAAATAAAATAATTCATTATTTTTGTATGTTAATGGTTCCATTTGACTTAACCTTTGTTTTACGTGAAGTTAAGTAAAATTGTTTTAAGTTAGTTCTTGTTAACTTGGCAATTAAATAGTAAGTAACAAGTGTTTAACATAAAAGGTAAAGTGGGATTTGTATACCATTGTTGTACCGATCCTACCCTTTATTTGAACGAATGGTATGTTGGGTGACGGCCTATTTGCTACCGGCTCATTAGCTCGTCGCCAGATTCGGCTCATTTGCGCCCAAAAAAAATAGCACCAATATTTAGGATCTCATTTGCGCCCATCCTTGCAGCTCATTAGTTAGTAGGGCATCCAAAGTTTGCCGACCAGTTTTCCTTAAGTTTAAATGTTATCTTTATTGTTTTTATCATGATAGACTGTACTAGGGGCCCGGCCCAGATTCGACAAATTCAGAACATGGAGTAGCTCGGCCCGTCCTGTTGTTTAGCTACGTGATTTGAGGCCCGATACGGCCCGACAATTTTGAGAACGGGCTGACTTAACCCCGCCCGTTTTATGATTATATAAATTGCCCTGGAAAATTTAGCACCGTAAATTGACCCGGTAAATTTTTCCCGACAATTTAGGAACGTCAATTAAAATTTCGAATATCTTGGTCTTCGCTCACGTTGCCTGTAGCGTAAGTATTCAGGGTATGAGCTGTTTTTATTTTTATAAGTAGGTACTTTTGTACTTTTATTTACGGCGGCTGTGTTTAGTCCTGCTGGCCCGGCGAGTCCCAGTAATTTAAAAGTTAACTCAGTTGATTTGATTTTGCGTCTATATTTGAAAACAGTTTGCCGTTTTCTAAACAGATGGAACTGCCGTTTGTTTTAGTTCGGCTTTTACTAAATAGATGGCGTTGCCCGAGCCGGTATGCCTATTTCTTCTACACCGTATCTGCGAGACACAATACAAGCTATAAGGCAACTAGCTCCTTGGAATGTTTGCGTAGACTGGTCAATTTTTTAATAATTCATTGATTAACTTTTGATACAATATTTCTCGGTTTTTCGTCGACAGAAACTGTCACGATGACAACGTAAGCACTGCGGCCTTAAGCGTTCTGTAAATTGAATCAAAAAATATGATTTTGAAGTTGAAAGTTATAAAATCGCGGGTGCCTAAAAATACGTTGAGTCGCACATCTACGCCCTCAGTTCATGAATTTGAACGAAGTGAAAATGTAACTAATGAACAGTACGATATAAATACAGAATTTGAATCAAATATGTATATGCAGCGTTATATTTTACTCGGAATCGACGCGGAAAGGTAAACTTTTAAAGTGAAACTTCTTTGGCGGCCGGTGAAACGTGATCGTCAGTAACGGAAATCATTTAACGGATGAGCGGCAATTTTTCTCGTAACTAAGCTTTTAGTTTCTAGCATCAGTGCGTCAGTAGTTCAGTACGGAATTCGTCAGGAAGTTGCACGGTAGGTTGCACGGGATCACGCCACTCTATACGAGTGTATTATAAAACTTTGCTTATATAGCCAGCCTACGAACAGCACATGTAGTGATAGATATGATTTATAATTTATTCAATTGAAGATTGAATTACTTTCGAATAGTATATTTCCTTTCTACAAAAACCAAAAAAAAAATAATTATTTTCAATTTAAATATTGACATTTGAAACATTTTTAGATGAAAAAAATTAGAAACTGATAAAATTTCCATGTAAATTAAGTAAACGGTAAAAGGCGTGTCTTTCGTAAAAAAATGCTTTCTGTCCACAACTAGATAATACTGACGTATTCTCGTTAAATACGTTATTTGCTATACAGAATGGCCGTTTGCAACCTTTTTTTCGGTACCCAACTTGTTTATTAGTAACACTTGGCACATCGATGTGTTTTTTGTTTGTTTGAAAGCAGAGATGATCTCGTTTTAATTTCCAAGAAGAAATTACTAGTATAAATTTTTGTTTTCGATGTTGAACTTTTTATCAAGCGAAAAAATATTTTATTTGTAGATATTAACATCTACATGCAGGAAACAAAATTAACAATATTTTTTGAGAAATATTTAAAAGCAAAAAATATGTATCATCATATGTCCATGATTTTGATGGTATGAATTTTTTATCGAAACGCTGCGACGCACACATTGCTCACTGATGTTACTCGCAAACTGCTTTAAATTCCTATGCATTTATTTATCTAGTGGGACGTTCTTATAGCGATTTCTACAGCCAACTAAAACATGCGATAACCGTTTTCGTTTTCTGTTGAATCATAAAACTTAGAAAAATACAGTCAGTGAGAAAACTTTTAGAAGTAGTACTTAAAATTTACGTGCTCGGCACACTTTTCTTTTTTCTTAGAAGTATCAAAGCAATCATCTGCTTAATTGTGAAAAGTGTAAATCTTAATGATCAGATTTAAAGCAATCTGTTTAATTAGTTTTTATTGTCAGTAATTTTCAGCAAAATACTACATTTCTGACTTAGAATCATTCTGCTCTGATTTCAGTTTAACTCCTAAATCTTTAAATATGAAGCGTGTGTTTTCTTAGGTTGTGCTTTTTAAAAATTAATAGTCGGTACAGATATGAATTAAAATAAAGACATTTTAACGCATATTTATTTTAAGAATTATTTATTGTATAGTAATTATGTACACCAATGATACAAAAAAAGCGGATATATGAAAACAGCAATACGGCTACCAAATATACGTAATTGATTAATAATTTCCTAGTCGATTACAGCCCAACCTTAATGTCCATCAACTGCTTTCCAAAATTACTGCTACATCTTAATGTTAATAATTTAACACTCATTAGGTCATCACGAGAAGAAGGATTGGGGCATAATGTTAAGACCTATTATATTGTTCCGACAAAATTGTTAATAGACGAAACACTTGTTACTAATGAAACCACCTTATAGTTACTTGTATACTGAGAGATATCCATTATAATAATTATAAAGTAAATTTAGTTTAATTTTTGGAAAATTTCAAGTTGTAGACTGTTACCTACTATTATTTTTTCAAATATTTATTTAATGTCGGCCTATTTCTGCTCCTACGGCTAAACTCCAACGCTACATATAGTAGATCAATATATCTAGATATATTTTTAATAATTTTTAAACACACAAATGCTAAATATTTTTAAATTCAAGATTGTTGCATATTTGTTATAACATCATTATCTGTCTTCGATCCGCGACTTCCATCTCGTAAGTAAACCAATGCAAAAGTCAGCTTAATTGGTAAAACAAAACAAGGAAAACTTTTTTTTAGCAATTTACTTATTTAATTTCATGTTTCTGGTTAATGAAGCTCCTAAGTCTACCATGTCTCGCTCTAGTGAACAGAAAATTCGTGACTGAACTAGCTGCACACAGGAAAAATAAATGGTAACACGCGAATTTTATTGCGGCTGAAACGGTTAATAGACAAAATTTGTAATAAATCCACGATTAAAATCAAAATTTCCTACTCAAGTTATGCAAATTTAACAGTACGTTAATTTATACACACATTAAAAATTTACGTAAAAAACAAAAGTTTAAAATAAACCGGAATTTTTAAACGTATAAACCGCTAGGAGGCACAAAGGCCTGGTTGTAAATCACGTTAATTTTCGAAGCCACAACTGTTGAAAATAATTAGCGTGACATGCTTATAGTTCTTAAATTATCTGATTTCATCGATACGACTTTGCATATTCTTGTTAATTTTGACTGGTATGTTCCATTAAATTATATTATAAACAAATTGGTAGATTAGCAACTTGAAATTGGGAAACATTTTAAGATCGAAAGATATACGTAAGCTAATTACGTAAAAGCTTCGCTTAATTCAGGCCTAATAATTAGTTTTCAGTTGCAACAATATCGTTCTGAGTCATTCTAGAAGTCTCGGTGCAATAAATACGAATTTCTAGGACTGTCGTTTATTCCTATTGTTTTGCCTATTAGAATGATATTTAAGGATTTAAAACTGTTTCTATAAAGATGCACGAAGCTATTCATTATGGAGGTAAATTAGTTGACATGGCAGCGTTTGCGTCTTTACATGAACAAAATAACATTAAGAGTAAATTTGCAACTCGCCCGGTGCGTGAATGACGGACAGCTTCTGTTAATTAAAATTGTTGATAGACACGTACGTGTTTAAAAAGTATAATTTTTTGATTAAATAATAAGAAAAGGAACTTCACCAAGTAATTATTATACGCTTTTATTTTTACCACAATCAATTTAATGCTATATTTTTGGATGTTCATGAGTTAGATAGAAAATAGAAGAAGATACGTGAATGTAGACTGGTTTAGGCTTTCCGATTTACTTAAGGTTGCACTAATTTCAGTTTATTGATAATGAACAAACAAGTTTGTATAAATGTTTTAATTTAATCCAGTTAGTTTTTGCTTGTTCCACTTTAATGCTTACACGAACACTCTCACAACATTTTAATCAAACGAGAAATAGAAAAATGGCGTTCTTAATAAGAGTAAATACAGTTTTCCTTCTTAAAGTAACTAAGCACAATTTACTAGCTACATAATGAATGATTTTCGGTTAGATCAAACCGAGTTTTTAATTTGTTGAAGTTTTTTTTGAAATAAACAACTTGCATAGCTACAAATGTACAAATTGGCGCAAATGCCAAGTAATAATTATCAATAATTGTCATAAACGAAAGAGATAAACCTTGTTGGGTTGTTGCGTATCGTCATGGGCAGCTTTTCGGCACCAACTTTTCCATTATTTTCGAGCTTGCGCCTTTCTTCTCATTGTGTTCTGTTTTAACTCTCTCTAGTTTGCTGCTGTTTTTAACTCTTCTGTCCATGCCTTTTTTGATCTTCCCCCTCTGCATTTTTCTTCAAAACTGTGTGTTATTTATAGTTTATTATTAAATATAAACAAACCAACTGCAATTTAATGTTAACCATAGTCAATGTTAAAACACCCATAAAATACAGGAAACTAGTAGGTACATGCATTCAAGCTAAAAGTGCCTCATTTAGAAAATAAATTACTTACTGCTTCGTGCAGGAGCACCCTGTATAAAAATCAAATTGGTCACCTAATAAAATAATGCAAAATTAATAGTTTACCTCATTAAAAATTTTTCTGTTTCTCAAAGAAACAAAATAATTCGTAAAACATCATTTGGGGAATCACCCTGTACAATGTACATACATATATACAGTGAGTTTTTCTTATTTGTATACATACCAGCTATGTATACTTTTATAAAAAACATGTCAATGCATTGTTTTACTGCGATCTGTAGGCAATCAACTATACACTACATTTTAAAGCTTCAATTGTTGAAAAGAATAGTCTACTGTGGAAACAGTAATCAAATTGTTTAATGTCAAATTAATACCAATTATAACATTAAAGGGGAATTACACTAGTAATGCCGTCTATTATGTGCGGCGAGGAAAAGTTGCAAAGCAACAAACCGGCAAAGTTGCGATCGGAACCTGCTAAGCAGGTATCTGCGATCGCACCGGCCTCTAAGCACAAAACACAGAAACGCCCGTGTGGTAAGAAATAAGAAAGAAGAGATTTGGTTTCAATTATGGCTAGAATAGACCACTACATGTTTCGTTCTTGTTTGAACTCATCGGGTGGACATAATTCTAACCATAATTGAAACCAAAAGCAAACAAGCAGATATATGCCAGAAAGTATAACAGGGGAATTACACTAGTAACGCCCTCTATTATGTGCGGCGAGGAAAAGTTTTAAAGCAACAAACCGGCAAAGTTGCGATCGGAACCTGCTAAGCAGGTATCTGCGATCGCACCGGCCTCTTAGCACAAAACACAGAAACGCCCGTGTGGAAAGAAATAAGAAAGAAGAGATTTGGTTTCAATTATGGCTAGAATAGACCACTACATGTTTCGTTCTTATTTGAACTCACATAATAGAGGGCGTTACTAGTGTAATTCCCCTTTAATGTTATACTTTCTGGCATATATCTGCTTGTTTGCTTTTGGTTTCAATTATGGTTAGAATTATGTCCACCTGATGAGTTCAAATAAGAACGAAACATGTAACGGTCTATCCTAGCCATAATTGAAACCAAATCTCTTCTTTCTTATTTATTGCCACACGTGCGTTTCTGTGTTTTGTGCTTAGAGGCCGGTGCGATCGCAGATACCTGCTTAGAAGGTTCCGATCGCAACTTTGCCGGTTTGTTGCTTTGAAACTTTTCCTAGCCGCACATAATAGAGGGCGTTACTAGTGTAATTCAACTTTAATGTTATACTTTCTGGCATATATCTGCTTGTTTGCTTTTGGTTTCAATTATGGTTAGAATTATGTCCACCTGATGAGTTCAAATAAGAACGAAACATGTAGTGGTCTATTCTATAGCCATAATTGAAACCAAATCTCTTCTTTCTTAATAGCAATTAGTTTTTTTTTAATTTAGCATAAAATTTGTGTATTGTTGATATTTTATGTTTTTAAAATAATAGTTTTATTAAAAAAATTTTGATATTCAAATAATTTTGCGTTTATTCATAAATATACTCATTGAACATAACCTCACACTGTGAGGAATAACCTTTTTCTCTCTATGTTTTCTGTACAGTTGGTTGCCTATAGATTGCAGTAAAACAATGCATTGACATGTTTTTTATAAAAGTATACATAGCTGATATGTATACATAAAAGAAAAACTCACTGCATACGTATTACATATAGACATAATTAAACTAGAATATGGACCAAGCGATTCACTATAAATGCATTAGAACAGGCCTTGACCAGAATGCGCCCTAGCTATATTCGGAAAACAATTACAAATGTCAATGTCAATCTTTCTGAATATATCTAAGACGTGACGTGACGCACGCCGGTCAAGGTTTGGTCTAATGTATTTGTTTGTGGATTGCTGCATATATCTCAGGATGTGAAAACTGTTACAGCATGTGCCACCTAACCTTGCAAATTTTAGTGGGCTTTGATTCGGCTACCTACGCTTTGTTTCGTCGGTAGTCGTAACTTAAACTAGCTCTAATTGGCTGTTGGACAGTGAGGTACACTCTACTGAAAAGTGAAAGTCAATTTATTTATGGTTTACGAAAAATTGTGGATTTTTTGACAAATTAAAAGGCCGTGTAAGTAATATCAAAGAAGAATTTTCAAAAATCAATACTTTCCTATTTTGGCGTATGACAAAATAATAATGACATAAATAATTAACAGCAACTAGATATTGTACTAGCTTTCAAACTACGGAATTGATTTTGCTTGGGAGTGTAACGGCTTCCCGCCTTTTAAACTTATCGTCATTTTTTTTGCAAGGTTAAATAACTTTGTTAGTGCTAGTTAGTAATTAACATATCAACTACAGTCACCAACAAACAAAAACAAATAAAAGAGCGTGGTCTGCTGACAGAAAAACAGCATTAATATCTAAATATTAAATCTCTAACTGTCTCACCATAACAACACGACTAAATCTTGCATATCGGAAAGAATTATCACTATAAAACAACGGCGGGCCCTACATGTTATCTCGGTTTATTGATTGTTTTTTTTTTGTTCCTGTTACTTCTGTTGGTATAAATTTGTTATTTATAGCTTATTTTAATTCTAGCCGTTTGAATATGTGTATTTATCGCACTGTCAGTAAAACGAACACATACCAGACGAGTGCAACTATTCATTGATTTACAAACTGCGGACTCTAAAACTATTTACTACAAATTATAAATGTTTTTCTAGGAACTCCACTTTTAGTAACGCATCCCGGTAAAATTATTTCCCGGGGAAAACAACTAGAAAAACATCCCATAAGCTAAAGCTTGTGTATTTCTATGCTGGTAGCTCGAAGTATAATTAAGGAAGAGCTTTCTCTGAAAAAGATACGTGTTTTTCTTTGCTGATCGATTTATATGAATTCATTTTAAAATTATATACAAATGTCTAACAACATTTTTCTGGGCGTATTAATTAGTGTCAAAAGCATTTTGATAATGTCTCGTAAGACACTCCGCTGGAAATGAGGAAATTAATAAGTTTAACTAAAGTCTCTCCCACTCTTTTTTTAAGTAATTGTTTCTGGAGATTTACAAGGACTTTCTTTGGGGGGAATTTTTGTCCTGATGGTTTTACGGGGTTTTTTCTTTTTTAAAATTGTTTTATAAGGCTTTTTTTTGTTAGTTTATATTTCCTTTTTTTGAGGTTTCTTTCGCTTTTATCACGGGATTCGTTTTCTGGGAGTAGCTTTCAAACCAGAGACAAACTAAGCGGAGGAAACATTTAGAGTTACAAAAAAGTTTTGCTAAGTTGAAATAAAGCCATTTATTAACGCTTTTGTGTGTCACAATTTTTAAATACACTGTAAACTAATTAATGCTCTTTTTATTTACAGAAATCATTTTACCTGTCCTGAACATAAAGAATAATTTTAAGGTAAGCAAATTTGACATTAAACTCGAACATATAACAAAACTTTTTGTAACAAATTATAAAGATGGAATATTTGTTGTTAATTGCAACATTAATATATGCGGTAATACTACTGCTTATCTATCTATCTATCTATTAATTGAAATACAGACCCTCTCTACATTATCTAACGTGGCAAACCATTAATTATACGTTTCAATAATTTTGCATTTTTTGTATAGCTGGCCTCTCAAGGTTGAAAGAGTGCTGTAAAGAAGACTGATGTCTGCACTCTATTCAAATGTATTTATCACTAAATTTTAAGAATCTCAGGACTATTTACATAATTTATTAACAGATGGGGCAACTGTAAATGTCAATTGTATTTTTAAGAATGAAATCACAAGAGGTGAAAATTTTTTAAGAATGTTTTGTGTTTACGCAAATAATTGTCACACAATTTTCCGAAACAACAACACGCATTTTGATTGGGAAAAATTTGCAATAATTTAAATGTAAACACAAAACATTATCTCAAAAAATTTTGATCGCGAGTGATTTTTGGAAAGATTATTCAACAACATACTGTAACACAACATACTTTACTGTACTTTTTAGAAGACTTTCATTTATTGTTTAAATGGAGGAACCCCGAAACGTGTATTATCACTTATTTTACTATATGAAACTAGAAACTGCAGGTTGTCAAAGCAATTATTTAAGTCAAAGCATCCCGCCGCTTGATAACACCACGGCATCGAGGATTTTAACTATAATACAGTTTTGTTTGGCGTGATTTCAAATATCAAACCATCGTATTGACTAATTTACTATAGCTTGAAGACGCAATGTCGTTGAGGCTTGTCACTATAACGCAGTTTTGTTTGGTATGATTTGAAGAATAAAACTATTGTTTTGGGTCAATGACTATAGCGTTGGATAATCAACTAAATTTAAAAAGTGAATAAACGTAAAAACTAAATTAACTAACCTTAGTAAGTACGTGTTGTACGCAGAATAGAGGTTAGAGAGGGTCAAATAGTTATCAAATGCTTGTCAAACCGCGCTCAATATAAATTTTTAAGAACACCATCTATGCGCAACTCTCATAAAATGCCCCGAGATTGTTTGTCAAACTGTGTGGGTGAACAAAGTCGTATTTGTTATATACGAAAATGGTGGCAGTTGAAAGACCATACCTGCTAAAACATCACTGTTTGAAGCAAAGATCATTTCCACTCCAACGTCAAAGCGCGCGTATTGTTTGTTTTCATTGTTATGGTGTTCGAGGGTTTTCGTGGCTGCTAAATACAAATCCGCTATCTAAATTATAAAATTTAAGATTGCGGATTCAATGTGGCAGAATTAATTCATAAAGTTATTCAATTTGCATAAAAATTGGTATTCGAGGGATGTTTAGCCTAGTATTTACGAAAACAGGATCTAAATTAGAAAATTCAAGATGGTGAAACAAATATGTCGGAAACATTTCACAATGTCATCTGATTTTGATACAAATCGGTATGCGTCGGGTTCTGGGACTGTTAATTAAGAAGTCAGGATCTAAACCATCCAATTGAAAATTCACATTTAGTGAGAATACGCTAAGAAGTTTCACTTTGAACGTGCGGCACAATTTTTTATAAATAATTTTAAAATGTCTTAGAAATTATCTGCGAAAACTATTTTACAATAAATTACTTTATTAGAACCATTGACTTCATTCGTTCTACGATGTCAAATAAAACAGCAAACAACTAGAACTTTTATTTGAATTGTGATCATGCTGATGCTATTGTAGTTTCTCATCTGATTATTATTCCACATTCTTCAGAAACGACTTTGTTCCTGTATTCAAGTTTATGTTGCTAAAGATGCTGTCTTAGAGCTAGGCTGAAATACAATTGAGATGCAATTTGAACAGAATAGTTTTTAATCAATAATTTAAGATTATGCTAATGTACGTTAAACTGTAGGAAAAGATTTATGTTTGCTAGTTAATCTTTTAAGCATTAAAACTCGCATAAAGCGTTTTTCTGCAAAGCTTTTAAAACCGTTATACTTCGTCGTGTATTAACTTTTAATCAATTATAGTACAGTAGGTATTGATTTAAATAAAACTCATTATAACATCGTTCAGCCTATAACTGCGCAACACTTTAAAATAGTTTTCCATTAGTTTTTTTTGCATTTGACGTTTCTGTCGAAAGCATGTCTTAGTTTTCATAGGTGCCGTTACAATTGCGCTTATTAAAGTTGCAAATCTTTTGCATAATTATTTATTAATGCTACCTGCTAGCAAAATTCACGGCAATAAAATTTAAATTACAGTCTTCCTGTCTTGTTATCATTATACTTCGTTTTAAAAGTTTGTAAATTGGTGTAATTCAACTAAAAGTAAGATGTCAGCAGCAGATAATTGCCTAAAAATTCCAAATGTTTAATAAGTGCGTGTCGACTTGCAGGTTAAAGACAACCTCTAATTTTATTGGTACTTATTAGTGCCAAATTATTAAAGCAGCTATTGGGAAGCAATTTTCTGACCACTAAATATACGGTTTATTAAGCAATTGCTTTTATCAACTTCTCACACGTAACATACAACATAATTTTTTACAAATTCCTAATTATTGGTTTGGTTTTATACGCCTCCTTTGGTATCACTTATTTGTATCAATGCTAGTGGAAAGGTTGTAACCTTGTGTGTATGCACATCGAGGATTATTTCTGCCATAATTACATGTTCGCATATAGATAGGAGGATGATATTTATCACTTCTTGTGATAATGTTACAACTTAATTTTGCTTTATTGACTTTTGCCATTTATTTGCTGTTAATAATACTATAATTGTCACTCATGGCCCATGTGGGGACTATTTATATCTGACCTAAGCCAGTTGCAAACAAATTTATAAAACCTATGGTGTTTCTATTGAAAACGTTATTATTGTTTATGCGATTTACTGATTTCTATCATTGTTGTTGGATACGTATGGTGTTCACATATACAGTTTCCTTTGCTCATTCTTATATCTTCTTTAAATAGTTATAACTGATACACGTTCGTAGATAAGATATTATTTTCTCTAAATCCCATGCAATCAAAATGCTTACCATACACAGGCGCATTTCGTGATTTATAAGCTGCTATTTGTGCCGTTATATTGTCACTTACTGCGCATTCTCAAAGAAAGAGCAAACAAAATACTAAATCTTCACGTTTCATCTGTCAAATAATTACTAAAAGATTTATTATCTGGCACTTTCTCCATTACCTAGTATAGCACGGCATATCAATCTGCTTTTTGTGCGTATGCAATCGTAGTCTAGACGTGTGACCAAAGAACGACCGAACAACCAAGAAAAAACGTATATGAAAACTTTCTGTTGGTAGAAACACGTAATCAGCCGGCATGACTTATCATTTTATGGTGTACTTTTAATGAGACACGAAGAGGGCCTATTTAAAAAACCAAACAACACCTGATTTCTTTGACAACCGCAGATAAAGAGATATATGATTCGACATAAATCATCTAAAGCTAATAAATTTTTGTTAAAAACTTCATTAAACCTTCAGCTAGAAAGGAACCGCAAATTATACGAGAATGGGTTATTTGACTTTTCTATTTTAAGTGATTGATAGATGTCAGCAATTATTTGTTGCGAATTTTATGAGCTGTCAGGATAATATACAACTGCCGATTTCCATGTTTGTTTTAGATTCATCAATCCTGTAACTCAATTCATTTTTTAAAAGTACGATACAGTTTTAAGTGGCTAAATATTAATTTAAAAAACATATTTTAAATATAAAGATTTTTTGGAAGCAATTGCTTTTTTAAATTTTTGAAAGTTGTCTTTTTTTGCATAGACAATTCAAACAATATACAGGTGTAGGTACATTTTCTTTTTATAACAAAAATCATTCGTTTGTTGATTTTTCTTAGAAAATTCGGCGGTCACTAAATTTTTTTCTAAAGCTTTAAATTGCAATAAAATATAATTTGATTAAAAACAATAAAATAAACATATTACCAGTAAGCATTAGCTATTAATCAATATTTATCGCATATTAATCGATGCTTTCAAACTAGATGGCGACAAGCTCTAGCTGTAGAAGTAAAATCATTAATAGGAAAGTTCGTACAATCCTATGTAAATACACTTAGATCTATTTGAAATTCCACAATAGTTTAAATATTCACTTATTTGCTGGAAGCTGTATTTACGCTACTGAAGACATACCCACATTACTGGTATCGCGTCTATTTATTTAGTAAACGTATGTTATTTGCATTTGTACGTTCTTATGATTTACTTTAGCCGACTAAAACTACATGCGTTTGTAAACTACAGGTGCAGAGTTCGCCGGTTCACTACTTTTTAATATGCAATTCAGCGTGGCGTGCTTTGAATATTAAATTTCACTTTCGTACGCTTCTTAATTGTAACTAGCGGAACCACTGGGCTGTGCCCCACCATGTTTTTGTTTCTGTTTGTTTCGAATAAAATAATTAAGTAGGTAGTGTAGCGGAGCAAGAATCTAAGTCCTAGTTTTATAAATAATATAGCGATTGTGGTCTTTCTAAATACTAAATCCGGATCTCTGCCACCTGGCTTGACTTGAGAGGAATACGGCTGCGCCTGATATTATGCAACAAGCGCGCGATAGTTATTTTTTTTTTATTTACCAAAAACTGATCAAAGTACTTCCTATGGACTTGCCAATACTTGAGATGTAGTTGCTCGCCTATTATAAATTTAAAAAGTATTTTCATAATAACGTTTCGTGCCCCAACATTGACTGCAATGATATCACACCGTTCTTACTACTGTGATGGAAGCATAACTGCATACTAGTTATATTACGAAAACATACTACATAATACTAAAGCTGACACATAAAAATAATAGTATAAGCTTTTAGAAAATCTGTAGTTTTTTTGGAAAGAGGCTTGTGTAAATTAAAGAAAACTGTAAACGAGAGGATAATTTATTCGCCAAAAATTGGGTGAGACGTAAAAAAATATCATTCTTCATTTTTGCGACACCTAACAATTAAGTTGTTTATTAAATGAACGGACATACGTCATAGTTTTTTCTGAATAGTTTTACGTCACAACATTGTTATTTTAATATTTTTTGCTAACCAAAGGCTATTATTGCATTTCTAGCTGTCAACTCGTTTTTAGTAATAAGACGTTAAAGTCAAAATTACCAAAAATTGGTAGCAGCCGCCATGTTAAAGCTAGTACCTTCGGGAAATATACTACTACCTCTACAGCAGCTCTTCAACACAGGAATCACCCAATTCTTTAAATGAACTTAAGGACGTCCACAATTGGGGTGTTGCTGATGACAGCCATGTCAGGCCAAAAGTCCCCCGGCGTAAACCCTCTAATTGTTGCGAAGTCAGTACAGTGGCATAGCACGTCTTCTGCAGTCTCGTCTTCCAAGTTACATACTCGACAGGGGGAGGGGGGATGCCCCTCAGCCCCATCCTGTGCATGTGCTTGTTTAGAGTGCTGTACCCCGTCATAATTCCTCTCTCTAACAGCGTTTATGTACTCCATTTTTGGATATACGCCTCCCAATGCGTTTTCCATGCTACTCTGTCCGTTGTCTGACTAATCAAATTTATACCAGTGCAAGTGACTTTGTCGATGTCATCTCGCCATCTTGCCCTCGGTCTTCCTCGGCTTTTCCTTCCTGTTCGTGGTCGCCATTCGGTTGTTAGTCTACACCATCGGTCGTCTTCCCGTCGCATAACGTGGCCGGCCCAATTCCATTTCAAAGTTGCAGTTCGCTTTGCTATGTCATCCACTTTTGTTGTTCTTCTTATTGCTTCGTTTGGTATGCGGTCTCGTAATCTGACGCCTAGCATGGAGCGTTCCATATTTCGCTGCGCGACTCTCATTTTTTCAATTAGGGTTTCTTTTAAAGGCCACGTTTTTGCGCCGTATGTCATAACAGGCAAGATACACTGGTTATATACCTTCGTTTTGAGGTGTTGAGGATATGCAGATTTAAATACCTCCTTCCTTAGTTTACTATACGCTACCCAGGCCAGTTTGATCCTTCTGTTAGTTTCGGCGGTTTGTATGTCTTCTTTTACAGACATAAGCTGCCCCAGATAGATATATTGTTCTACGACTTCGATGGTATTTTGGTTTATTACGATTGGGGTAGCATCTTCTCTGTTAGCCATGATTTTCGTTTTCGAGATGTTCATTTTCAGGCCTACTCGTGTTGTTGTTTATTCGAGTTCTTCAATCATTGTCTGTAGTTCTCCCATTGTACTAGCTGCAATTACAATGTCGTCTGCAAATCTAAGATGTGACAGGTAGTTTCCATTAATATTTATTCCTTTGTTTCGCCAATTTAAAGTTTTAAATACGTCTTCTAGCAGGTTGGTGAATAACTTTGGGGAGATGGTATCCCCTTGTCTTATACCTCTTTTTACTGGCATAGGTTCGGTGCCGTTATAAACCTGGACGACAATTTCAGCATCTTCTATGTACCTGTGGTCTACTCTACAGCGTTTCAAGGCGTTAATTAATGCCCATTTTTCGACTGTGTCGAAAACTTTTTCAAAATCGACAAAGGCTAGATACAGTGGTTGGTTGTATTCGTAGGTCTTCTCTACTACTTGCCTTAGGGTGTGGATGTGCTCTATGGTGCTGTATCCTGAGCGAAACGCCGCCTGCTCGGGTGGTTGGAACGCATCCAGTTTGTGGGATATGCGTGTAGTACTAATTTTAGTTAATAGCTTGTACAGATGTGAGAGTAACGTGATTGGTCGGTAGTTTTTCAGGTCCCTTTTATTTCCTTTTTTAAATATTAAAACTACTTTGGCTCTTCTCCATGTCGCAGGTATACTTCCTAGTTCGAGGCATTTATTGAAGAGATTCTGTAGGTGCACTAATAGTGTTTTTCCTCCTGCTTTGATTAGTTCTATTATGATTTCGTCTTCGCCTGGTGATTTGTTATTTTTCATAGTTCATAGTTTCATAATTCCTACAACCAGTCAAAGATTTTTTCTGGGCAGCTGCAAACAGTATTTGGCTATTTTTTGTGGAAGTACTTTAAATATTACGGGTCTTCACACATGGAAAAATCACCAAGGATGTAATTTGCGGATCACAAACTAAGAGTTTAGTCTCAGAAAAACCGGCATCACTAACCATTCTCGATTGGAAGCGGCCGTTCCCCTGAAGACGCGCCCGATAGGTAGCCCAACCCACGGCATTACTGTTTTTAATTCTCTGCCTATTTTGAAATGTGAGCGTTAACCGTCAATATACGATAAACACAATCAACTCGTTTCGTTTCATCTTATATAGTTGTACGTAAACCTTACAGGGTCGTATTTCTTTTAAAATGTATAAAACCGCTGATCAGAGCAATTGATTTTTTAGCTCTAAGAAACAAACATAATTGTTCAATTTAAACATCCTAATGTTTTTAAATTTAATTTTGTCAAATTGAGGATATATTATTGTTTACTTGTTCCGACCCGCCAGAATTGAAGTAAGCCATAAATAAGCAAATTATAGCAACAGTAGTGGCAGCAACATAAACATTTGCCAAAAACATTCAATACAGTGAGTAGAGATGTAAAAGCCCGTCATCGTGTTATTGTGTCATTAGTGATAGATTTACACGATATAAAATGTTTATCGTCAGTGAGACAGTTAGGTATTTAATATAAATAAATACGAAAGTAGCGATTTTCTGAGAAAAATTGATTTGAAGCAAGGAATCAAAAAACTGCTTTTAAAAAATACTTATTGTTAGGTAGGTACAGTGAATAATTGTAGAATGGTGTCGAAGTTTGAAATTCTCACTGCAAGTTATGCAGCTGCAGAGCTTAAAATGCAGAAATTAGCACAGTTTAGTTTAATATTTGCCAAATACAAAATTCTATTTGTTTATTTGAATCATCGATTAAAAATCACAGACGTCTGAGGAATCTACAAGAATAAGTTGTTTCCAGAATGTTTTCAAAATTTTCTAAGGAAAATTGAATGTTTTTACGAACAGCTTAACAACCGCGACTTCCACATTTTTTTGAAAGTTTTGAATTTAAATTTACCCAAAAATAAGATCGCATACGATTTGTTTTTGTCGGTAATGGCCTGGGATAAAATATATATGCACTCATAATGATCAATATGAACTTTTATTTAGGCACCATAAATAATGTATCAAATACGCACTTAAGTATGTACTTAATATTACCGATATATGCTTTATAATGTAAAATCTTCCACAAATATGCAGGTAACCAGTTTTTGTTTTTTTTAATTGATTAGAATTATATTTTTTTTAAATTCTTATTTCAGACTAAAATAATATGAACAGTAAATACAAGTACATTAAGTGCTGCTGATAATTTTAATATTTTACAGATTTACAATTAAAAGTCGTATAAATTGTAAAATTATTAAACGATAAGACCTGTTATCAACGGAAGCTGACGTTTGGGCGCGGCCGTTTCGACACATGGACGTTTCGGTGCAGGGACGCTTGGGCGCAGCGAGGTTTGAGCGCAGGGACGTTTTGGCGGACCCGTTTGGGCACAGAGACATTTGGACACAACTGTAATATATTGTAGGTTATTTTATAACAAATTCAATCTTTCTTGTAAAATCGTTAAACTATTTAATTTGAAAAACAAGTGTTAAGTAGGGGACAGTGAGACATTTACAATTTTTTGGAATTAAAAAATTCTTTTGTGCCAGATAAGCTGTTTGTTGGGCTAATTATATTTATGTAAAAATTCCGTCTCGTGTTAATTGTTAATAAATAATTAAATGGCTACTAAGATATTAATCAATTACAAGAAAAGAAAAAATTAAATAATTTCCTTTGTCACACCGATACGTCTCTGCGCCAAAACGACCCGCGTCAAAACGTTTCGGCGCCCAAACGTCCCTGCAGCTAAACTGTCCCACGTCCAAACGTCCTTGCGCTCAAACGTTTCTGCGTGCAAATGGCCGCGCCCAATCAGCCGCCCCCAAACGTCCTAGACCGCCATTGAAATTTTTTTAAAAACAATTACTAAATGCAGGATAGAAAGTGTTTATAAATGAATGTATGCAACCATTAAGGCACGATATAGTTTTTTAAAAATTAAATTTCGTTCATTTAATATACAACCAGCACCACACGAATTGTTAACAATGGAAGTTAACAATACTTGTTTTTTTATTTGTGCTTTTAAAGAAGCAAACTTGCATGTTTATTGGAAGATGTTTAGTATATTGAAAATGATTATTCGCGTTAACACGATCTTTTAATACTGTACAGTTGTGTCATCTGTCGCGAAAACGGCGAATTTGAGTACATAACTGCGGAGTTTTACAGAAACTGCCCTTTTCAGTTTGCACATGTTTTTACAGCAAAATTCTCAATTTAATTGTATATTAGATCAGATTATAATCTATATCTATATATAATCAATAATTATTGATTAATTAAATTGTAAATTAAATGGTAATAAGAAGTTTTCTGCGTCCTTCCTATAAAATTCTTTAAGCCTGGAAATCAAAGACAAATGTATGTCCTCAGCAGTTCGTGAAGAAGCGAAGGTGCATCTGAAATATGCAAGGTCTGTTCATTTAGCAGGATATGTTTTCATTTGTTGTAGTGCAGATATACGTTATCCTATCGGTCGTAAAGAACTCGACTTGTATGCAAATCCCGAGTCAACAACGAAGGTACGATCTAATATCAGCTGAAAATCGTCAATCAATGTAATTTAGATCCGTAAGCGTGTAAATTACGCTTGTGTGTTTGTTAACTGTTACCTTGAATAGTAATTATTGATATATTTCTTCAATTTTTATGTAGTACATTTTTTGTTATATACATATTAATATTTTATTAGATATCTTGATAAAACTAGTTGATATTAATCCACGATTATATTAATTCAGTTACCTTTAAATCACCTTATTGAAGCATTCAAATGTCAAACCATAATTACCATGTTTATGAATATTACGACGTGGAATGTCTCCGACATCAGCAGGGGTCGAGAGGTTACACGTGCCCCTAGTTATTGTCATCCACCTGCTTGATGTTTCAGTAGATAATTTGATTGTCAATCTCATCGACAGGCTTATTTATTTAAGCTTTCTTCCGTTGCAGCACATTGCAGAATGCAGGCTGAATTATTTGCTTTATTTCTGCATTTGCAAGCTCTACATTTGCTTATTAGATGAATGTGTTTGCTTCGGTTTATCTTAGATCACAGAAACAATATGTTGTGCATTATATTGTTAAAGTAATTAAATACAGAATTGTGGATTAAAGAAAATGTTAATTGGGTCAATAAAAATAGTAATAAGTTGAAAAAAATGTTGATAATACAAAAACTGGCTGTTGTAAATTAATAGAAATGTGTGTATTTTTTACTGTCGCTGTACGTAGGCTTTAGTTGTTTTTGTGTTTTAAACTACTAAATCACCTAATGAAATTTGCAATAATTGGTTCAAGCGCGTCTAATAAGACATCTATTTATAAAAAAGCTGCTTTTGTAAAGTATTTGTCACTTGTCATTTGTCGTTAAAAAATTTGTTATATAAATTTTATACGAGGTATTAAGAAAAAATATATTAAATTTTTTGAAACTCCGGAATAGTTTAAACCATTTCAATATGGCGGCCAATTATATCAAAAACGTGGCCATAACATAAACCTTCTCCCAACCGCACATGAACAATTATACCAAAAAAACTCGTAGTGATTGCTAAAGTCTATTAACTTAGCTTTCCAGCGATGTACCACATGAGGACACAAAATAAATGTTAGTATCCTGTCTACTCCTTAAAAGAGTGGGAACATTAAAAAGTTTTATCTCAAAAATCTGAAATAGAACGAGGGATCAAGTATTACTTCATTTTAAAGGTCTCATTTAACTGAACAGTTTCTGTATCTCTCACCGTTACAAAATGGCGACTCAATTTATAAAAACTTACTTTCTATTATCGGATCAATCGCTCCCTCTACTGCATCTAAAAAATTTTTGTTGCTAATTTACAAAGTTTATTCACATAACATTTAAATCCACGTGCGAGTTGGAGTTCGACAACTCAACATCGCACTCGCACTAAACTTAAACTATTATTGCTTGCGTGTGTTGGTGTTTTTGGCGAATAAAATGTGCACCGTGTCGTGATTGTTTTAGTTACAATTAATTACATTTAAAACAATCACGACAAGGTGCACATCTTATTCGCTAAAAACACCAACAACGCATTAATATTTTTCCAGCGGGTATAATAAAAGTTTAGTGCGAGTGCGATGTTAAGTTCTCCAACGTTAACTCGCACGTGGATTTAAATGTTATATTATGTGAATAGACTTTATAAATCAGCAACAAAATTTCTGTTTCACTGCCTTAGATGCGGTAGAGGAAGCCTTTCATCTGATTACAAGAAGTAAGTTTTTATAAGTTCAGCCGCCATTTTGTAACGGTGAGAGATATTGACAGACTTTAAATATAAAAATTGGTTAGTTTAATGGAACCTTTAAAATGAGGTATCAGTTGAGTTTTCGTCCTTTTTAAGATTTTTGAGATAATATTTTTTGAATGTTCCCGCTCTTTTGAGGAGGAGAGGGGGCACTAATATTTATTTTTGTTCTTATGTGCTACATCCTTGGAAAGCTAATTTAATGGAATTAAACAATCAGTACGAGTTTTCTTGGTATAATAGTTCATGTAAGATTGGGAAAAGGTTTAAGTAATGGCCGCTGTTTGATCTAATTGGTCGCCATTTTGAAATGGTTTGAGTTACCTAATTCTTTTGGCTTGTTATGTTTAAATTTACATTTTAAATGAAGTACGACTTTCCTTAGCTCCCTTCCTTCCAAAACATACGCTTTCCGGAGCTCCAAAAAATTTATAAATATTTTTACTAAATACCTCGCCTATGATTTTTATTTCAAATTTTGTATCTCGTCTATGTAGGTTTAATAGTTTAGTCGTAAAAGATAGTACGTGGGTGGTCTGTAATACCCTGTATACTATTTCGTCACTTGCTATAGCAGTTGTGCGCTTCACCACTGTATTTGTAGGAGTTTTAACTACGCACATGGAATCATTGCAGGTATTTATGACAAAAAAGTCGATTTTTTATGGTTCGGAAAGTGATTCCTTGGTATTAAAAAAAACCAAAAACTGAAAGACGACTTCGTCCGTCAAACATTTGCAGTGAGGGAGAAAATTAACCTCCCTAAATATTGGTGCAGCTAAAAATTATGTTGCAAATCTTATTCTACTATCACACATTAGCAATTTAACTTAAACATAAACTCTTTATCGTTTCCCGCTTATTAAAATAATAAAGAAGCATGAACTTTCGATTTTCAAAAATTCATAGAAGGCGCTGGAGAGAAATTAGCGGAGTAGAACCCGAACCAAGTTGAAGCTCATCTCCAGCTCTATTACCTTATAGAATTAATAAAAAAAGAGTGTCACCAGTGTTTCAGCAATATCTTTTTGATCATTTTGACATTTTTGACGTCATCGTTTCAGTAGTTCCTAAAATTCTCGTAGTTTGCAACATTACGAACCTCTAGGGCAATTTAAATTTTAAATTTTATTTGGTTCTGATAATCTATTTCTTAAAAATAAAAAGTCTCGAAACCAAAATATTCTAAGCTGGGATACAAACAAAATTCTTTCTCATCCCAATTCTATTAGCCTGCAAATTTGTAAAATATCGTGTAACCAGTTTTTAAACAACGTTTCATTTTAAAGTTTTAAAAGTTCTAAAATAATTTTTTCTATTTTGGTTCTTTACTGACTACTTTATGAAACTCATTTGGATTTCATAAAGCAACTCCTAAAAGAACTCAAAATTTTATTTTGTTAGGTTGGTGACAACCATGTGACAACAAAACCTTCACGCGTTATAAACATAACCTTCAAATTGTAAGTTCTAAAAATTAAGATTATTTAGCGTATTTTCCGCTACTTTGCGTAGCTCGGGTGGGGTGCAAGATAATTCTTCTTCCAACTTATCTTCAAATCTTAGGTATTTTAAAAATTAACTCACTTTCAAATCGTTTGTCTTAGTTTTAATTTGACAGTAGTTTGAATTGTTTGAAATGTGTTTAAAATGTCACCAACAGCCACAAAACCAAAACAAAATACAAAAAATTTTCCTAATCGATTATATTTTTAAATTATCATATAAAATAAGGTAATTTTTAACTTTTTGGACCAAAATAGAAAAAATAGTATAAAATACACGTTTCATAAGACATTTAAGCACACTTGTCCATTAGAAAACTCGCCGCAAGCGGCTCGTTTTCTAACTTGGACGCGTGATCTAAAATCATGTCTTATGAAACTTGTTTTTTAATATACTATTTTTATTATACCTGCATCATAATCCTAGTAAAACAAACCAAAAAGGGTACGTAAACCCAACATTAAAGCACCCCGGGTTTTAAAGTTGTTAAGCAACAATGACGTCATCAATTTTGAAGCAACAAATTACAAACACGCGAAATACAATAATTCAAATTCACATAGTAGTGTTATAGCTATAAACAGTCAAATTAGTTAAGTGATAAGGAAATTGTTAATGGACTATTTCCAACAAGTTATGTATCCATATTATTAATTAAGTAATAATGTCAAAACATTTTTACTAATTGTTCACTGTTGACAGATTGTAAATTTATTTATAATTTAAAAAAAAATTCACATAGCAACATAGTCAGTAGCTGTTTCAGTATTTAATAATGGGGAGGCTGTAATTCACAGAGTTGAGCGAAAATAACGAAGTGAACGTGGCCAATTTAAACGTCTTTTAAGAGCATCTTACAATTTTAGTATGAAACAAAACATTTCAAAATAACAAATGTGTTGTACATTAATCACACTAAAAAACATAAAACCAATGAGAACCGACAGCGTACAGGAAGTGGAAGAAACAATTACTGATTACTGCTATCCCTACTCTTATCAGCTTTATCCGTTAGACTAAAGGCTATATTTTATATGCACTAACAGTAACAAACAGATATGTTTTTTATCTTGCTAAAATAGGAAAAACACATCTAACAACATTGTTAGTGAATATAAATCGTGCATTTAGTAATAAACGTGACGTATTCGTGTGGTAGCTTGCTAGGAGCGGTTAATAATTTACGACGTTTACATTGATGAGCGAAAAGCCTGAAAAATGTAACATAAGTAAACTTAAAGTGTACGTACAATTACATACAGTGCATGTATTCTGAATACCCAGGATGCCAACATGTGATAGCAGTTAGCAATTTACGGCTTAAAAACTTAAAGTTTAAAAAACGGTTTGCAAGAGTTTACTAAAACTCACCACATTTTTGCCCCTGTCGTTGTATGATCTGCTCGGTTAAATATTTAGTATATATAAATGTTGAATAATTTTTTAGTGGGTTTTCTCAAAGGAGAAGGAATAAACCTCTCCAAGACCCTAACTTAAACCCACACACAGTTTTTAATTTTCATGCGTTTAAAAGTTCTTGTTCATAGTAGTATTGTGTTCCCCTAGAGCTACTACAATAGAAAATGTGATTCCGACCATTGTTAAACTAAAAGGCTGGAAAAAGCGTTGGATTTGCCTTTATATCTTTTAACAGATTCCACGTTTAAATTTAAAAAAATAAATGTTTGAAACGAAAATGTTACAAACAAAACTTCCACTTCCGGTTTGGAATTTTTTTAAAGCTTATTGTCGAGAAGATTTTTTTGCTATAATCTTAGGCCCATCTTTTCAAGAGATTTGGGGCACACACGCATACCCACCCACCACTCGCCAACACACATTTAAAGAAATCTTGTTTTTTGATTTCTTATGTTCTTTGTATTTGTGTCAAAATTTCAAATTCAAAAATGTTCTCGATATTAGTACTACTTCCCTATATCGAAAGTATAGGAAAGTGAAAAGGTGGCGGTGCAGGTAATTTGTTTGTGTATACGTTTAAAAGACAACGTTTATCATACTTCTGATAGATGCCACTTAAAATAATATTAAAACTTTGTGTCTTGTTATTGATTATTGAGAACTGTATTCGTTTCATATACGCTAAATGAATAACAAGTTTAAAATAAGTTTTTACAGGAATATGTTGAAGTTAACAAGCATCTAATCAGGTTTACCGATGGGAGATACATACCATTGGTATCTTTAAAATGAGAACAGCTACAAAGTTGGTTAATTGTAGAAATATTTAGATATTTTAGAACATGGCTTAGCAGCGTTTTTTTCTTTTAAATAATGCATAGCTTACTAGATATTTGGAAATTACGAAAAAAATCAATTTTTTACATTTACACAATATCTTTGTTAATTAAGAAAATAGAAAAAGAAATACAGAGAAATGTTGTAGAATATTTTAATTGCATAAAATATCAGTTTTTTAGGGATTTTTGTTTTGCTTAGTTTTTGAAATAGAACATACGCTTATATTTCTTTAAATGGCATTCATAGTTAAATTTTGTACTAGTAAACAGCTTGTTTTTTGTCATTTCAACGATATAAGGTTTTGAGTACTTATTTTTAAAAACTTTAAAGATATTGAATAAGAAAAACGTTTAACAACACATATCATGGTGTGCCATGGGCAAACATTGATTCGTAATGTAGTAAATCGCCAAACAAATGACAAACTAACAATCGACTGTTTTGTTTAACTCCTAAGTGTCAGGTTGTAACTATTTCTGAATGTTTATACGCAATGCGCAGTGTCTTAAATTATAATTCAACATTTTTACGGAAAACGATATCCTGAAAGATGTACGTATTCTAGTGTTTTCCAAATGTTAATATGTTCATTGCAAGAATTTGTAAGTTTCGAGAAATCAACTCGCGAAACAATACACCAATCCGGGAACATCGATAAGAATAGTTGTAGACAAATGTAAAATTTTAAAGGACTTGGTGCACAAAATATTAATAAACTATACATACAAACCCTATAAAATTAAAAGTGTTCAATAATTGTACGCTGAAAATCAGCATTATGTCAATGATTTTTCCAAAACAAAAAAAGGGACACTAGTTTTGACAGAATTATTTATAAACTGAAGAGGCAAATTTTAGTAATACAAATTTAATGAAATAAAAAAACAATAATTTTTGGAGCACGAAAAATAGTTGTTGTAGAAAATTTACGGTCTACAACTTTGTTAAGCACAACTTTCCATGTAAGTGCTACTTTTTGCAAAATACAGTGGAACTTCCCTAACTTGAATCTCAAAAGACAAGAAAAAAAATCGAGTAAGGAAAACCTCGAGTTACAGAAAATACACCAAAAAACCACACGAAAAAAATTATTTGTTTATTTCAAAGTAGTCTCCTTCTCTACAAAATCTTCCACCAAATTTAAAGACTTATAAATATTATGAGGTACATTATCTCGAGACTCCATAAAAGTTCTTAGCTTTTCAATCGAAGAATAAATTTGTTCAAATGTGGGCATGACCTTAGATTCGCCTTCGTCCTCGTCCTCGTCCTCATCTTCGTCTGATTCCACAAAAAATATTTTCTTTGATTTTTTAATTTATCGTAAAATTTGACTTTTTAAACTACAGTTAATGTGTCTGAATCACATCCCATGTTTTACTGAGGTCCCTAGTTGCGTCAAGTAACGTCACAGTTGTAGGGGCATCCTCCTCTATATCGACCAAAATATCGAACAAATCGGGGGGGGGGGGGGGAATATGCAAGTTTGATGTTTGTCATTTTATCCCCTACACATCCGTTGGGTGTGTAGGACAGTTATCAACAAACAATAAAATGTTCCTTTTCTGAGAACGAAACTTTTTATGTAGCTTTAAACGCCACTTCTCATAAATTTTACTTGTCATTCATGCCTTTTTGTTATTTTCGTAATCCACATCAAGTGCTTTGATACCCTTGAAACAGCGTGGATTTTTTGATTTACCAATAACGAGCAATTTTAGCTTTTCGGACCCAGTCATATTGCTTCCAAGCAAAACAGTTATTCTCTCTTTGCTACTTTTTCCACCATAACATTTTTTATTGTTAAATGCAAGTGTTTTATTTGGTAAACATTTGAAAAAGAACCCCGCCTCATCGGCTTTAAAACTGTCATGTTTACTGACCTATTAAATTGGGCAAAACATTATGAAGCCAATGGTCACGAGTTTGCAAATCCGCTGCAGCACTTTCATCACATATCACCTTTTGGACAATATTATGCCGTTTTTTAAATTTGTCTAACCATCCTACACTAGCTGAAAAATTTTTATGTCCCAAAGCATCTGCGAATTCTTTAGCTTTTTCTCTAATTATAGTTCCCGACAGGGGACTCTTATTACGTGCCATGGTTGTCCATTTGATCATAGCTTCGTCAATATCATCATAGACACAGGTTGTAAGTCTCTTGCGTTTACTGCTAACACCATAGTCTTTGATTTTTTTCTAAAAGTTCATTCTTGTTTTTTAAACGGTCGATAAAGTGTTAGGGGAATACCAAATTGTGCGACAATATCTTTTTTCGAAAAAAAAATTGACCGCACGCGAGAAAACTCTGGTTGCCACTGAACAAGTCTAAGAAATACCACAGAAATACACGTCACTGTGCGTAACTAGGGACTTCCCCTAAATATTCGAATTATATGTTTAGCTAATACTTGTAACTAGGGACTTACCGGAAAGAATTCGAGTTACGAGTGAAATATCAGTTCGACTTATAGAAATATTCGAGTTATAGAAATTCGACTTATGGAGTTAAAAATACATTGAAAAGACAACGAAACATCAGTGATCATGACAAAAATTCGACTTGGAGAATAATTTGAGTTACAGAAGTTCGAGTTAGGGAAGTTCCACAGTATGTGCGAAAAATTGATTTTGGTCACTATTTTTACAAAATGGCGGTTGACGCTCACATCGGATCATTCAAAACTTTTAGTATGTTCAACAAGAAGTATCTTTGCCAAAAATAAGCTTTGTTTAAATTTTCTCTCCTAATATTTTAAACTTTGCTGGACTAAATCACCGCGTGAAACCAATTTAGATGCGGTATTTGTAATTACGGGCAATTGAAATTTATACTGGTGTGTCCAGTTCGAACCTAACATAATAACATAATAAGGCTAGAATGTTAGGAGATGGAATATTTTGGAAAATATGTCTTGTTACTGTTTAAATAAATAGTTAGTTCCAATTTATTATATTTTTAAACAAATATATTCCAGCTATTTTAAAGTTACAGTTTAAAAAAAACCTTTGAGTAAAATAAAATACTCATTTTCTTTATGGTTGATGAGAATAGCAAGCGTGTGAATAAAAGTCGTAAAATTCGAAAATCTGTATTCAGGACGTGCACTTGCTATTATCTTGAACAAGAACCAACTAGTAGGTAATACAGAAAGCTGAGTTATAGACTTGGCATGCACGCAGTATGTATTATTGATGAATTTATCATTAAGATCTACAAATATGGTCATATGCAGGCGGAAACTATGCTAAAATGATATTATTTATTATACTTTGATATCTAACGGGTGAACAGAAAATATTGCTGGATTCAGAGGAACTACATAAAAAAGTTTCGTTACATTTCCTATATTAGAATAAGCAAACAAGTAGCTTGTCCGTGTCAGTCTTAATAAATCATGTTTTCATATATGTACAAGGTCATGTAAATCATTTATCAAAAAGAAATGTATGTACTAGAAATTAATTTTTTATTTTAATTATGAAAAGAACCTAAATTGAGGTTCCCTTCACCCTCAATTAATCTGTCGGTCGTAATTAATCATTTATTGTCGTTCTTAATTGATAAAAATGCAACAACCGTGTGATCTAGTATTTTTGGTGTGTGATATTAATAATTAGGTGCTACTATTGGTGAGAAAGTTCTAACGGTTAATATTAAGACTAATAATATAACTAGTTTTAAAAATAAATATTAATTTTTGCGTCCATTTTCATAAATCAGAATGTTAATTATTCCATTTCGGGAAAATTTCATTTCATCTCCTGCTGTTTAATAATGCTGACAAACTGTAGCCTGTCTATTTAGTATTTAAGATTTCTTTTGAAAATTTCTGTAAAATTATTTCTAGTTAAAATTATTGATGAATAGGTATGCGATTTAGGTTTGGTATTTTGCAACAGTGATTGCTGCGTTTAAGAGGTTGCTTTTAGAAAATTCGTATGCTTGTTGTTAGTTCCCAATAATAAGCATATCCTGATATATCGTTGCATTTGCATATTATAATTAGTATACTGTCCGTTACCTGTCGTTTGTCCATGTGCAGAAAACAGTAGACACGGATTTTGCAAGATAGATAGACTTAACAAAATGAATTGCATAGGCATAAATAAATATTAAAACTACTGCCTATAAACTATCGATTGTAGAATCATGTAAAATCGTTTGTTTTTCATACAGGATGTACATAAATTACAACTCCACCATAGATTGTTAAGATTCTAGAGTCGCTTATAACGGTTAGAGAACCAACGCATTAAGAAAATAAACAAGAAAATATTAAATGCGATAAAAATTAAAATAATTAATTGGATTAGTGGAATTACGGTAGTTCTAACTGTCAACAACTGTGTGGAATGTTGTAAGTGAAATCGTTTAAAATTGATCGAATTCGATTTCTAAAAATAAAAATGACCTTTTCTGCTTATTTATTCGCCGCACAGAAGATTTCGTCTAAACGTTTTCCTGGATGCCAGGATAATAAATCAGCATAAAAATCCATCCCGGTTAATCGAGTAAGATTGTACGTGCGTTTAGAATTTAAAGGAGTGTATTTTGGGTCCGTACATTAGTCCTTCACTAATGCGATGTTAGGATTGCGTAGAATGCGAAAGATGCCTTATATGTACTAAGGCTAACGTAGATATCATTGCTTTGCAATTTTATTCTGTCAGGGC
The DNA here is from genome assembly GCA_958336395.1 of Ctenicera cuprea. Taxonomy (NCBI): domain Eukaryota; kingdom Metazoa; phylum Arthropoda; class Insecta; order Coleoptera; family Elateridae; genus Ctenicera; species Ctenicera cuprea. The sequence continues at coordinate 21,921,175 of OY284487.1, read as the reverse complement.
GTAATAATAAAACGTAAAGTATCGCATAACACACCACAAATGTTCTAGATATATGTTCATAGTTATGTAATAAATTCTACGGCCGGTAATAAAGTTATCCTCGGTTAAAAAGTTCTATTGCCCGAGGCTCTTCGGGTTCTCGTGGGTGTTCAAGATAATATAGACACATGAGTTGAGTATTCACGTCATTAGCGATCAGTGGGGGTAATGGGGTATATTATTCATATTGCAACGCTGCATGAGATGGGAACCAAAAAAATCCCTTAAAATAAAAGTCGTGTAGTGTCTCTATGATGGATAGTTAATGTTGCGCAATTAATCATTTTTACAATCCTGACATTTGCATTTTTAATTGCTAATTTATGACACAGTCGATGAAGTCACTCAAAATGCTAACTGCTCGGCAGAATTTAAAATCGGATTACAATCATATGCACAAATCGCTCAAAAAAATTCAATATGAATGAGGTAATCTAAGTAAATTCAGCAAATGTTAATAACTTAATTGCACTCGAGGCCACAGTAATTATCGTCTTGATATTTAATAAATAGTGTTTATATTTAGCGTCTTTGTCCGTTACCTCTAGACGCTGTGTCTGTAGTTGGAGCACATCTATTTAAATCTGTGGGAGATGTGCTTAATCCTGCTAAGAATTTACTGTAACAAATTTCCGCCCACACATTTTACAAAAATGGGAGAAAATGAGTACAGGTGTGACACATAGATTGGTCAAGATAACTCTCCATGTCACAGAATAGCTTTTTGGTAATATTTTTTACAAACGAATTATACTGGAAATAATTGGTTGGGTGGGTTACTCTTAAAATTCAAGACTAACATTTGAAGATATGTGAAAAATGTAATGTAAAACGTAATTAATCAAAGCGAGTAGCTTACAAATTTAATTTAATCAAATAATAACCTATATTTGAATGCTGAAGATTATATAAAATAAGAATTTCTTCTGAAGAATTTTAAATGCAACTTTGCTAATACGATTAAGATGTAAACTGCTTGTAATTTAATGAACTATTTCTGAATGGAAATATTTAAATTAAAACAAACCATTCAGCAGTACTAAACAAGTTTTTTTGTTCAGATAATTATGATTGTAATAGAAATGCAATTATAAGCAATTAATTTCTCGTTGAGTGAACGAAAGGAAGTTCAAAGTTCAAGTGATTGTTAGTATTTCATATATTTATTAGTTTTTATTAATATGAAGAAGCAATGTGAAGCCGTTTTAGGTAATATAGCCACTCTCTTCTCAGAGATATATAAACAGGCTTGATGTCAAAGGTTAGTTTATCCATTATATTTCTTCACGATAGATTTGGATGCTTTATGTCAACTTCCATTAGTTTTATCTATCTATTTCGTCATCGAATACCCATTGTCTTGCACAAGAATATTCATATGTAGGTTTTCTAAGTTTTGAGTTTACACATTTCAGAATGTTAAAATTACCCCAATACGAGTACGAACCTTGCAGTTGCTTAATCGAATATACTGAAAGCGCTTAAGATTTTGCACCACTACTTAGTCTCTCTGACAAATATTTTAGCACGCGAGGATCATTTTTTTCAAATAAATTTAAATGATCAGTATTTTAGATTTGGGCAATAACGCTAACACATTTTTAGCAGCTCTTGCATTTCGCTTCCTTACTTTTTCCATAAATTAAATTAATACAGTGTATTACCATAACATGTTAAAAAATGTTTGTGGTCTCAAACTACGTCAATATAGCTTGGAAAATATCTTGCAATACTAGGAAAATGTTGCCGACATACAGACTGCCAATATTTGCACTGAACAGCTGAAACAGAAGTATTGCAATAAACTTATTTCAATAAAATGGGAATAGCGTTTGCTACCCAGATCTTATAACATCCGAAGAGCTTCTCCTTTGGATAAAAAGAGTTTGTTTCACGAAAACGCTCCCAAAATGTATACGAAATTAAACTGGAAATTACTAATATATTAAGAATCAGTAAAGCATTTCGCCTGTACTTTCCTATACTTTAGAAATAGTTACTTTTCAAGAATATTTCAGTATTAATTAACGGCTTACGGGCTAACAATGACAAAATAAACTCTGTTTGTAAAATTTTAAATAATATATAGACGGTCTACTACAAGTGAACGGAACTAGCTACGCATTCTTCCCGCACACCGCAGGAAACACCACCCCGCACCAATCATGACCACGCCAATATACGAAGGCGAAGTGAGTAGTCTGGTAAAATTGAACCAAGGAATAATTTTTTCGGCCAAAAACAATATAGTTTTTCAACGTAGTCGCCTTTTAGGTCGATGCACTTAGTCCAACGTTTTTCCTATTTTCGATCCCTTCTGAATAATACGATATTTTCAACCCTTCAAAACAGGCGTTTGTTGCATCGATGATCTCCTCATTAGAGCCGAATCTCTTTCCGCCGAGTCATTTTTTCAAGCTCGGAAGTAGAAAATGGTCGCAGGGGGCTAAGTCTGGAGAATATGGTAGATGTGTAAGTAATTCGAAGCGTAATTCATGAATTTTGCCCATGGCCACTATACACGTGTGCACCGGTGCATTGTCTTGATGGAAAAGAACTTTTTCTTCGCCAAATGCGGTCTGTTTTTTGTAAAACGTCGTAGAAACGGTTTAATAAGTTGCAGTAATATTCGCCGTTGATTGTTTTTTCCATTTCACATTTCCATAGCCTTCTTCGGCGCAGGTTCATCAGTAGAAATCTACTGTTTAGACCGTTTCTTAGTCTTCGGTGTATAGTGATGGATAGATGTTTTGTCCACAGTTATAAAACGACGCAGAAACTTCTTTTTATTGCGCTTGAACATTGCCAAATCTGCCTCTGAAGTTGTCACTCGTGTACGTTTTTGGTCGACTGTGAGCAAACGCGGCACCCATCGCGCGGATAGCTTTTTCATATTCAAATATTCGTGTAATATATTGCGCACACGTTTATCTGATATGAGTACTATGTCATCTATCTCGCGCACTTTCATTCTGCGGTCTTGCAATACAATATCTTGGATTTTGTCAAGCATTTCCGGTGTGGTGACTTCAAGCGTCACCGACGAACAAGTGGACTGGGAAACGAAATAAATCATAGCTCATACCTAGCTCTATTAGTCTGTAAAATTTCAAAAAAGGCGTTTGGCCAGTTTTTGAGCTATACTATTTTGAAAAGTCATAATTTTGGTATTTTTTTCACTTTGCAGTTTTAATAGTTCTATTTCAAAAGTTTTGAATAAATAGGCTTGAAACACAAATTTGCAAGATTTCATATATAAATTTGCGGACTGGAACACGAACCAAATTGTAGCTTATTCCCAGCCCTATGAGCTTACAAAAATTAAAAAAAATGATGTGATCGGTTTTTAAGCAATTTTTTCTTATTTCCAAAATTTTTAAAATATTTTTTACTTTAATGCCTTTAGTTTTTTTAAATTTTTGTGTGCAGCAACATTGAGTACATTTTCACCCAGTAACGTTTGGTGGACTGACCTATACCCTGCCCCAAATTCACCTTAATGAGTACGTTTACACCGAATATTTACATCACGACCTATACACCAAATGTTACCTAAATTATTTAGGTCACCTGGTGTAAACAAGCGAAATTTGATAAGTTCTCCACTTAGGTCGGGTCTTTTTTTACGTGACCTGACTTAAATTTGTACCGACCTAAGCACTAATTTAGCGGGTTTAAAAGCTCATTGCTCGGCCCAAAGTTCTTTAACGTAAGTAACACGGTATCTACTTTACCGATCGCAATATGTTAAACTGTATTAAGCCCAAATTTGAACTGTCTCGTGAATAAATGAGTTTCTTGTGTTAAAAAACAAAAATCAAATGGTCCAACAAAGAAACACACGTTTTTCAAATTTTGCAACAAAATTCAACCTCAACAAAACTAGCACGTAACCAAACCTTGTGAAGATTCTCCAGTATATATAAACTGTTAACAGGTGGCGCTTATGCTAAAATTAAAATGGGAATATAACAAATTTAGTCCTAACGGAGAAATGAAGGTGTAAACGCTTGGTTCTTAGGGTACGTTTGGGTCACGGTATAGGTCAGTCCACCAAACATTACTGGGTGTAAACTTACACACTAAGCGGTCTGATATCAATTTTAATTCTTTTCTTAAAGAAGAGTTTTTATTTTTTCGAGTAGTAGCTTTCGACTATTTTCGACAAATAGGGAGCACATTAATAAACCTGCGTGATGTTGCTTTAACTGCTGGTGTTCACGCCTTCGATATAAGTGTAACCTGCCTGAGTACAGCCTTCTATTAAGAGAGGAAATTTACAGATTTGACGACAGTATTTAAAATATATTTGTTAATTTATGGTTTTCTGTAATGTCAGTGAAATTTTTTCTGAAAAATGAAATTATCGATCCCAATTTTCACGGACGTTTTCGGTTTCTCTAGCTACAGTACAACATGCAGCCGCCGCCATAGTTGAAAATATGATAAATATCAATTTCTAGAGTATAATAAAGTGTAGGCCAAGCACTTCGTTCATATTTATTTATTACCTTTGTTAATGAATCGGCCGTAACTAAAAAAACTACCGCTCTTCGAAACAAGGACACCGTTAATCGTAAAAAGCGAGCAAAGGTGTAATGCGTATTTGCTTTTAATTGAATAAAAATCATTAGACGCTTAGTAGCTATAAAATAAAACTATAAACCGACTAAACAAAGTAGAATTGTTATTTCGCTATATTTTCTGAAGAAAGTTCTGATAATAACCAACTAAACCTGCTCGTTTTTAGTAGTTTTCCATAAAATTAACTTCCTGATTCTGCAGCTTTCTGTTTACGATAACTATTTTTTTTAATTTTTTGTTTGTTTATTGTAGCTACAAACATTAGGTGTATAAACTTACTTTAACGATCGCGGAATTAAAATTCCTTTTTAGTAGATAAATAAAGAAATCGTGTTTCGATACTATTAGTGTTAATTTACCTTAATGTCAACTATAATCGTACAGTACTTTTAATTTTATTAAACAAGTGCAGTTACATTGACGCTAATTGCTACAGAATGCAAGTGTGAATAACTGCCGCAGTTTAACTAAGTAAATTTACCGCAATATTTCGGATTCCATGCCCTGATAAAATGACATGAAAATGGATTTAGGTACATGTTCGCCTTTCTACAAGATTGTTTAGAATTTTCATTCTTTTCGTTTAATAATTTACTATGCCAGCCTATAATGAATTAACTTTGTTTACTCATAATTCACCCCGTTTTAGTTAATACGAGACTTCTATAATTTGCATTTCTGACTATGGAAATACTAACTAGCTTTATTACACTTCCATTTAGTAAACCACCGTTTCCCGTACAAAAACCTAGATTTGTAAAAAAATACGAAGGTATTAGGAATATGAAAGTGCTAGCGCATAGTGGCCTCACCATAACCATTTACTGAGATAGTGAGCTCATAAAGTATCGATGATTTCCACATTATATAATAATTGTGATAGGGAATCCCATAAATCTTTCTCATAATCCTAAGATATTTCATGTATTTATTTACTTTCTGGAATTACTGTAAGCATATTAATTTTTAACAAAATAATTGCATTTCAATATAAAGATATGTTAGAATTTACTATCACGATGCTTAATCTAAAGTATATAAATACCCTGAAACGTCTTAATAATGTTACTACACTATTGAAATAACTGCTCTTAAGTATTGCGTACTTAACCTGTGTGCTTAAAAATTTGTCCTGTACAACAGCGCTTCCTAATTATCCATGATCAACAATTTTCATTGTTTTGCTTGAAAGGTAAGACTGTAGGTATGCTTTATTATTTTTAATGATTATCTGTATATAAAATACTTAATTACTTTAACAATATTTATTTATTTTAACCTTATACGTATTTCGGCATGTTTACATGCCATTGTCAAAGGTTATATGAAAAAGTAAACAGTTAGTGTTGTTATAGCAATAGAACTTGGTGACTTGATCTCGGTAATCGTCTGCAGATGACTTGATTTCTTATTCCAAAATGTCCAATAGAGGAGAATTTAAGAGACCAATTTGCTCATTCATTAACGGTACAGTTTTTAAATGTTTGTGAATTTCAAAAGCTTCTAGTATATCTAATTTACGTTTATCATCACAAAAGTGTAAACATTTTATAGTGTTATTATATGTCATTGAAAGATTGTGTTCTAGTAAGTGTTTAGCGTAATTGAATTTATGTAGGTGTTTGTATTTGTAACAAAGTACGTGTTCTTTATACTTAATATCAAAATTTCTAATTGTCTGGCCTATATAAACCCAATTACAATGCGAACAATTCAATTTTGTAAATTATTATATTTATTAAATAATTTTATTAAAAAGTTATTTAATTCGTTTATGTATGATACGGTTATATGTTAATAAGTAAAGTTTAGTTGCTATATCTAAAAACGACTCTTATGATATAATTCTCTCCTCATTGATAGCGGGAAAATATTAACTACTTTCGTAAAGATTAACACATTCATCACAAACCTAACTCCTATATCAAATTAATGTGCCGTATAAGTGACTTGAAGAATACACCATAATATCAATTTGCATGGCTAGCAAGTGCATTTGTGTTAAGAATAGCATACATTAATCTAAGCTTTTATTATATGAAGTGCAGGTTATTAATGAACTGAGTACTCACATTCCAGCAAGGAAGAAGAGTCTTCTGTTATCGCTTTGCTTTGAATCCAGGATGTTGCCGGTTCATCCATTATATAGTTCGCCAGAAAAGGTTAAAAAATTTAGAATAGTTATGTGGTAAATTATGCTTTATCTTAGAACAATGAGCTATGTTGGTTCGAATAGTGGCAATAAATTAACATCCGTCATAGACCCGGGTTATTAATTATTGTACTCATAGATGACCTGCTGCGGATAATATGCACACTTTTAAGATTTATAGTCGGAAGATGTTTTGCTAATTTCCTTTCTGCTTGGTTTTACCCTACAATGCCATATGTCTATTGCTTATTTTAAGAAAGCAATTCTTAGAATATTGTCTAGAAATTGCCTGAAAATAAATTGGATAAGGTGGTGAGTTGATGGTGGTAACCGTTGTACTTTTAATAACAGTCGGCGTTCTACTATAAATTATTATTAAAGCGGTTACATTAGAAAGACAAATTATTTTAAAACTTAGAGGAAACGAGGGCCTTAACGAAAGTCGGATTTTTGAGCATGACTTTCCACTTCAAATTTTCGGAATTTTTCACTCCAACCAGAAATTTATAGTTTTACCATCAGATTCAGAATTCGGTTTTTATACTCTTAACCCGATTTCAGATTGTAACATCTGATACGGATTTTCTATTTCAATTCAGGTCTCAGATTTTTGCACTCGGATCGGATTTTTCAGATTTTATTGGTCGATCCGGATTACAGTTTTTATAACTCTATTCGGAATTCATTTAATACAAATTTTGTAAGTTAGATTTTAATCTAGAACTCAGATTTATTGCTGCGGCCAAGATTAGTTATTATCAGTTGATCCGGATTTCGGTTTATATGCTCTCCTATCAAGATTTCAAATTTGAATACCTGATTCAGATTTTGGATTTTATATTCCAATGCAGGCTTAAAATTGTTTACACTCTGATCGGGTTTGCAGATTTTATTACCCGATCCAGATTCCTGTTTTTGTACTCTTATTCGGGTTTCGGATTTTAACATCCGATCCGTAGTTTGGAATTTATATTCCAACTTCGATCGGGATCTTTGGATTTTATCATCCTATCCGGATTTCGGTTTTTATCTTCCTATCGAGATTTGAAATTTTGAAATTCCAATCCAGGTCTCTACGATTTTTTGCACTCCGATCAAGGTTTTCAGATTATATTATCCGATCCGGATTTCGGTTCTTATACTCGTATACGGGTTTCAGATTTTAACATCTGACCTGGATTTTGGTTTTTATATTCTAATCTAAATTTTAGATTTTATACTGCGATAGGATTATTCAAATTTGTCAACCAATCCAAATATCTGTTTTTATACTTCTATCCGGGTTTCGGATTTTAACTTTCGATCCGGATTTTGAAATTTGTGTTCCAACCCCAATCATGTTATTCAGATTTTATCATCATATCTACATTTCGGTTTTTATACTCTTATCGCGGTTTGAAATTTTAACATTTGAATCGGATTGTGTATTCCAATACAGATTTTCAGGATTTTTTAAATTCTGATCGAGAGTTTTCAAATTTATCAACCGAACCAGATTTTTGTTTTTATACTCCCATCCGGGTTTCGGATTTTAACATTCGATTTGGATTTTGGTATTCTAACCCCGATCGGGATGATTAGATTTTATCATCCTATCCGGATTTCCGTTTTTATACTCTTATCGAGTTTTGACATTTTAACATTTGAATCGGATTGTAATTTGTAAATTCTAAACCAGATCTCCAAGATTGTTTGTTTGCACTCTAATCGGTGTTTTTAGTTTTAGTTATCTGTTTCGGATTTTTTGCTCATCATTTTCTTGGCATATTTGTGCTCTATCAAATACCGATAGTAGCTAGGTCATTACTTTATTGCTTCTACTTATAGTGCCATACTCTATTCAGGGCTTTGGCTACCTCTCTCCTATGTCTGTGTTTGGTGCGCGGCGATAGATAATTTGCACAGACAGACATAGGGGACCTACAGTTTAACGTGAGCTCCGAACCACAGGAAGTGCATAAACTTCTTCTCCAGAAGGGGTTTTCTGGGGAAAAATCCATTTCGCTGGTTTCCCGTTGCCTTGCGAGGGAGAACGACCGGGCCGGGGATCGAACCCGGATCCGCTGCATTGGTAGCTCGCGTTCTTACCACTGAGCTACGGCCGCTCTCATTATTTTACAATTCTTAGTAAAAATAAGTCTTTGGATCTGAACTAAAGCATTCAATAAAATTAGCTAAATCGTTCAAAAATAATGCAAACAAGACGTCAATATGTTATTGTTTTTTAATAATGTTAATGTTTCTTGTGCATTTTAATAACGTAATAACTTTATCATTTCTAGATTATCACTATCACACTAACAATTGAGTCGCGTTATTTGACAGGCATTTGCATTTGTCTGTCGACTTCTATTGAAATTTTAACTATCTTACAAGATATGCGTTCCTGGTATTCCAGTGTTACACGTTTCACACATCTACGTAGCAGGACGTGTGCTTGGTTGTATAAGGGGAATTGGCTTATACAAAGTCTTGTAATAGAGTATTTTACTCGTGATTTTTCTTGTAAAACGTTTTCCATACACGTGTAGTCAGTTTCAATAGGTTATTTTCCGCTTAAACCTCCCACTCTGATTACTAGAAGGCGGAATTATAAGTATTTGTTTTTTTCGAAAATAAGCGCTTAATAGATCAAAAGAAAAGTATTGCCATTATATTCTTATTTTCAGAATAAAAAAGACTATTGGATTCTGTTGTTGTTTAAAAAATATTGTCTTTTTCGGTGGCAATCATCTTGAAAATAAAAATCCGCATTCTTTTCGAACGTTCTCTTAGTTTGGAAGTGCTATTTAAATTTGAATAGAAAACTATATGTTTTTCTGTTCATATAAAGTATTCTCTTTCGAAAAATTAATAAATAAAAGAAGTACAGAAGGGGTTTTCAACTTGTGCTCTTCTAAAGCCACTATGCCGTGTTCTTAAATACGCAACGCGTACATAAACAACACAACTCAATGTCTGTAACTATTTATGTTACAATTCATTAACTTCTGACTCATCTAGAGTCGTCATTGTTTACGGTTGCCGAAAGGGTAACGTAAGAAAAAAAAATTAACCATTCATTTAAAAAAATATGTGCCAACATATTTGAAGAAATAAATTGAGCGAAGCTTATTACAGAGCATCAATGTTATTTATTGGATGTATATATTTAGTTACTACAATATATTGCTCTGTGATGCATTCTCTGTTCCTTTATATTATGTAGAATGTGAGATTTTACATCTAATATTAAACCAAGTAGACTGATAAGTTGTAGTGTTTAGACACAGAATTCAGCAGACATGTTATGCCATACGTTCAGCCCTTTAATCATTCTAGCGTAGCCTGTAAAAACAATTTTTTAGCGTTTAAAACTGTGCTGACCGTTTGGACAGCGTCACATGTGAATCTTACTCTTCTTCTTCTTGGTTCAGACTTTGTGTATCCAGTATTTGACATATTCTTCGTCTTTGTTTTTTTCGTGTGTATCGTTTCCTTGCTGTTCTGAACCATTGTTTGCCCGCTATCATTCTGATATTGTCCTTCCATTTCTTTGGCTGTCGTCCAACGTTTCTCTTATCAGTTCTTGGTCTTCATTGTAAGATTCATGGTACATGTGAATATGCGCCTTATATTATTGACGCGTATACTTCGATGCAGGTGGGAAGGATCAGGATATATTATATACGCTCCTGGTTAATGGATGGGAAATTAAAGAAGTAAAAATGTTAATGATCAACAATGTTAGAAATTAGAATACAAAATTTATACCAAATATCTCAGTTTATAGCAGAGATACTAACTAACGCGTGCTTACACTGTTCTATGTTCAGGAGTCTATAACACTATAAGGAAACGTTTTCGGACCCATGTTAATTAGACATTTAGCACGATCTTAAAAATGTGCTTCTTAATCCTTAAGTTTGTTTTTTATGAATAATTTTCCCTTGATTTTATTAGTTTTTGTATATTTTTCCGGTCATTTTTCCATAAATAAATTTGATCCTTGAATGTTTTCCGTACACCACATCGAAAAGTAGAAAGAGTCGATTTAGTAAGTTTTAATTTGCTATCATACCTATTATAAGTTTTATAAATAAATTTTAAGTACTGTTTTTCTACCGCACAAATATAAATAATATTAATATACAAAGAAGGTATTTTCCCTTTTATAGCTATTTTAGCAATTTGTGTCAATGGGAGTAACTCTATATTTTATAGTAATCGAGAGTTTTAAGATGATTTAATGTATGCTGGCTATTGCATGTCACTCTTTCAAAGTAGTTTGATTTTCTTGAATTAAGTTATCAAATGATAGCTGCAATATATTTTGTTTGCTGTAAAAACGTTGTCATCCACACATCTAAAACGTAACTGTTTAAATACTTCATAATTATTTTATTAGACTGTGAAACCGTTCCGTTACATTTATTTTATCATCGATTTTGTTGCACTGCAGCATAAATTTATATTTTTAAGGCAACTGTTGTTATCAATTTATAAATTTTGAATACATCACTTTGAGTTACTCTTGTCGCTATCAATTTCCATTTTGAATGCGCACAATACTAAATAGAAATTTCTGTACGTAGGCTGTATATTTATGGTTATTACGAGGCCTTTTTAAAAAAATTAAAATCTTGTAACTGTAGTGGCCATTAGCGCTAAAGTACGTTATTTCCTTTAAGATTTGTAAGCACGTGTCATTATTATTGATGCGTATTCTCGCAAAATGGCATATGCGAAGACAACAAGACGTTTCCTTCTCTGCACGCTTGTTTGACGGAAGGTGTCAATTATTTTGCAGAAATGTAATGACGGTTTAGTTTAACGTTGAAGTTGCTATTGAAATGCGTCTGTTACCAAACATGTAGATTGATAAATATTTTAATTTATTGTAAATAAAACAATTTATAGCTTCAACGGGTTTTTTATTTTAGCCTTATACGTATTTTGACATGTTGAAATGTCATTTTCAGAGGCAAGATTGAAAGTAAACAGTTGATGTTGCCATAGGAACAATAAATCTTCATAACTTGATCTTGGTTTTCTATATCTGCGTACAGATGACTTGATTTCTCATTCCATAACGTCCAATAATGTTGAATTTAGGAGATCAATTTGCTCATTCATTAGAGGTACAGATTTTAAATGTTTGTAAATTTCAAATGCTTCTAGTATATCAAACTTACGTTTAAAATCTTTAACGAATTAGCAAATTGTCTCTTAAATTCACCATTATCGGACGTTTTATAATAAGAAATCAAGTCATCTGAACGCAGATATAAAAAACCCCGATTAAGTTATGAAGATTTATTGTTCCTATAGCAACATCAACTGTTTACTTTTAATCTTGTCTCTTTAAATGACATGTCAACATGTCGAAATACGTATAAGGCTAAAATAAAAATCGTGTTGAAGTTAAGAATTATTTTATTTAAATTAAATTGAAATGAACTTCAACAAAGTAACACTACAACTTCTTAATAAAGAGATAAATATGTATCTCAACGACCTGTATGATCGATCCGTATTTAGGATATTTTGATAGAAAGAGTTCGGTGAATAATAAAGAACAAAATAAACTTTCGAAGTGTAAATGTTAACAGCGTATCTTAAAATGATTCGGAAGTTTTATTGCATTTTCAGAATTGCCTAAAAGACAATCAGTAGTTCCCGCAAGGAGAAAACTTTCTTTAAATCACTAATGAGGAACAGTAGCGGCTTACGGTTAATTAAAAGAAATTTAGATGTCAATAAATGCACAACATTTGCATAAGCTTGTTATGCAAAGTTCCTAGTAATAAAAACGCTAATCGACTGTATACATTTTTGGAGCAGGATTCCAGTTCCTGAACGAATACTTATTCGTTAGTAACATTAAGATTTCTGTTAAACAATTCAGAACATCCCGCATTTCAACTGAACCAAGTGGTATTCTCCATTTGTCATTAACAAAGCCGACCCTGTCCCCAAAAGACGATATTGAACATATTTGTGTAAATTATGTAAATGGCTGCCCGAAGCGTTCTTCAAGAAAGATTTTAAGGAATGATATCTTGGTACTTAAGCTGCACGCAACTTTTTTGGTCGCAAAATTAGGCCATTAACTTCTCTTACAGGCCATAATAATAACTCGTCGGTTGATTTGTAAAAGAAAGGTTGGTGAGTTATACGCAATCAGTGTAGTGGTAATTTGGTTCGAGATATCTTATTTTCTGCTGCATTTCATTTTATGTTTTTCCTTTTGTTTCTGTAATTTAAGTTATTGTTGCTGTTCTCAAGTGAAACTGGGACACAGAAGTTTGACATCTTAGTGGTTCGCTGATTGTTTACTTATAACAGAATTTTATTTTTTATTTTTAGTTTAAAACGGTATTACCAAGGTAGTTTGCGCTGGATTAAATGATTATCTATAGTGGTTGTTGATTATAGAGGCCCACATTATCAAAATTTGTGTCCACAGAGGCCGCATACAAAATTCATTAGCGATGTAAAAAACTTAATATTAGAAAAGACCATTTTAACATAAAATTAAGAAAAAAAAATACTTATTGCTATCATAGACAGAACATTATATACTTTAGATTTACATAATTGGATGATACGTGACACAGTAAAACCCCAATAGAGTGTAATTAAGTGTTCTCTAACATTGAGTTGCAGATACACGCAGATATAAACACATAACAGAGTAACATTAAACTACAGTCTGTCTATAAAGTAACACCCCCCCCCCCTAACTAACTGTTGAACGACTTGATATTTTACCACAAAATTTGTTGTGCTATAATGGGAAATTAAATACTATTTTTTAGCCAAAAACTAAATTTTGTATCATTCAAAATGGCGACTCGCGCCATTTTGATTTTTTTTAAATAGAAACGGGGGTCAAGTGACACCTCATTTGAAAGGTCTTTTAGTTCTGCGTCTGATGCTAGAGTTTCAAAGAAAAATATTGAGCCACAACAAAATGGCGTATTTTAAACAAAGGGACTCACTCAATTCAAAATTGTTTCGATTTTTTATCCAGTAGTCCACTTTTTCATTTGCAGTACAAAATTTTTCCAGAAATAACTCAGGTGTCTGGAAATAATATTGAAAACGTTATGTTCCAACAAGACGGTGCACCGCTTCATTATTATAGGCCTGTTCTGACTTTCTCAACGGACATTATCTTGGAAGATGGATTGGTAGGCGGGGGCCTGTAGAATAGCCGGCTCACTCCCCAGGTTTAACTTTCTTAGATTTTTTTCTATGGGAATATCTGAAATCGAAAGTGTACAGAACCCTTCCAGAAACAATTGAAGAACTAGAGCAACGCATTACAGAAGTTTGCAGAAATATCACTCCAGAAACTTATGAAAATGTAAGGCAAGAATTTCATAACCGACTTTTTATGTGCCAAGAAGTGAATGGTAAACATTTCGAGCACTTAATTTAATTAATTTTAGCTTTAACTCTTAGTTTTTTTTAAATATATTTCTTTATTTTCAAACATTGTCATTTTGTTATGGCTGAATATTTTTCTTTGAAACTTTAGGATCGGACGTAGAACTAAAAGACCTTTCCAATGAGGTGTCACTAGACGCCTCTTTCTATTTAAAGAAAAAATCAAAATGGAACACAGTCGCCATTTTGGATGATACAAAATTTTAATATGGTCTGAAAGATAGTATTTAATTTCGCATTACAGCACACCAAATTTTGTGGAAAAATATCAAGTCGTTCAAAAGTTAGTTGGAGGGAGGGGTTACTTTATAGACACAGTGTATAAACAGCAACAAGATTTTTCATAAAAATATTGTGGTTTTTAATGTTTTTAACAATGTCATTTGTACTTATTAAAACATATACAAATATTCTCCTTTGAGGAACAGTCATAAAGACAACTTTTATAATTAGTTTTATATTATACCAATTCTGCAAATGGTTTCTTACATGTGAGTATTTACGTGTAATCAAAATTAAAGTTATTCTAATTTGAAATAGTGTGAAGTTCGTGGGTTGGATTTAAAAAAGTTCTAATTTAGTTTATTGGTTGGTGTGTGCTAGGGCGCGTACGTGCGAATGTGTTACTTCAAATACAGTTTTTTAAATTATTAACAAGGTGTAAAAAAATCTAAATATCGATATTTTTATTTAAATCAACTTTATTGATTTTAATTAATTTTTTTTATTGAAATCAATTGTTATGATTCTTTTAATTCTTTCCTTCTGCATTTCTGTGCACTCCAGGTGGTGATGAATACCAAAACTTTAACTTATGTTGTAAACATTCAATCAAGATGTTTACTAAGGGTTTAAAATATTTAAGTAAAATTGGAAAATAAAAGGAGGTAACCAGGGTCAGCTACTCATTTAAATGTATAATCTCATGCATCCTCACGTTATGTTGAGTCTGTAGAGTGTACATTTCTGTTATTTACTTTGTTTGTTTACTGTTCTTAAAACTTTGAATTAAATAACGCGTTTTAGAACTCACTTGATTTAAATTGCGATTTTAATCCCTGATTTAAATTAAGTGATTTAAATCCCTGATTTAAATCAAGTGATTTAAATCCAGCATACCCCGATTATTAGTAAAGGATTTGGAAGTCAGTCGATATTTTATTTATAAGCTCTAGCTTTATTACTTTGTTAAAGCTCCTTTTGAGTATAAATAAAACACTTTCTCAGTCCAGCAATATTTATTTATTTTAACCTTATACTTATTTCGACATGTTAACATGCCACTAACAAAGGGTATATTAAAAAGTAAACGATAGAGTTGTTTAAGAAACAATAGAACTTTGTAACTTGATCTTAGTTATTTATGTCTGCAAATGCTTTGATTTCTTATTCCAAAATGTCCAATAGAGGTGAACTTAAAAGATCATTGTGTTCATTCATTAACGGTACAAACTTGTGGGTTTCAAATGCTTTCAGTACATGTAATTAAATGTTGTTAAATGTGTTCTAATAAGTGTTTAGTGTAATTAGATTTATGTAGGTGTTTCAATGTGTAACAAAGTACGTGTTCTTTGTACCTAATATTGCAATTATTACTTGTCTGACTTATATAACCCGAATTAAAATAGAAGAAATTTACGCCGACGACGTAGCATGTCGGGCTACGACACTTCGTGACTTTGAGACGATTAGCATTATTCTGTTACGAAATGTTGTGTATTACAATAAATTTTCCATAATAAACTTGATGTTTTGGTTAATAGTAAAATATGGTTGTTTTAATAAAGTCACCACGAGCCGCTTCGTATCTTTAACACCAACTCTTCGCAAGCTGTTAAAATCAAATACGGCTCCAGCAAATACACAGCTGCGAGCTGCGTTCCTTATCCTATGTGTTCGTGTTCGAAATTTCAGTAGCAGATTATATAACAATATTACAAACAAATAGTGGACATCATCTGACTCAATTTCTGTTTAATATTATAGCGGTTCACTTTACAAAGAAAAATGGTCTTTATATAATGCCATTGTAAATGTGTGTGTTGTCGTAGTGTGAGCACCTTGCCACTAACAGTTGAGACAGGTGGATGGTATCCGGATTTACTATATAGATATTAAAAAATCGAGTTTCGATAACGTGTTTCCTAAAGCTGTGCAAATAATTTGTAAAAACTTTCAGGAAACGATCAACCTATTCGTTATGGAAAAAGTGTCTTGAGGCGTAGATGCGAAACAGTTTGGACTGTTGACACTGAAGGCCGTAATTCAGTAATCATTTTTTTTGTTTCGCAGTGTAGATCCTTTTCCTAAATAGTGTACAAATTATTTTCGCGTCTTAAGAAAATACTTAGTTTATCATGGAAACTCGTATTTTTATACATAGTTGAGTTATCTTGAAAACCGTTGCATTTAACGTGATTGAACAAGAGTATCTTGTTTGTATATTTTTGTACAAAATATAATATTTTTTAATAAACAAGTGTAAATAATCTACAGCAAATATTTTATTTCTTAAATAGATGTATAAAAGAGACCCAACCCATTTGTGCCGCCTTTCCTTTTTTTTCAAAAATTTTTACAGAATAATCGCATCTAAAATGTGTTTAGTTCATACACGGCAATTGTTCCAATATTAATAAATAAAGCAGTTTTAAGTGGCACTTTTGAAGGTCCGTGTATCAAAAACTAAACATTTTAGCCCCCATGTTTATTAAGCTTCATTTGTTTGTTTTTACATGCCCCTAAAATTCGGAATCATCTTTTTTGACCACCATATTAGGATAGTACTGGAATTCAATTTTGTCTTGAAATTAAAAAATGTTTGGTTATAGCTTGATTTTATCGATTGAGAGCATTATTGTAATAAGAGAAAACGTACCGTAAACATTTATCCACTTTAGTTGTGGAACCATTAATTCAGATCATAAACTATTAAACCGTTGTGTTTTTTTAAATATGTAAGTACCTATTTTCATTTACATTATAAAAGAAAAAACATTAAATTTATGACTAAAGTTTTAAACAACAACTTTTCCACTTCCAAAAATTATCAAATACAGTTTCTGTAAGACGTCTCGCAATGCACAATTGATATAAAATATTTTTAAAACTGCAATTTAGTTTTTTACAGTTTCTGTTTTTGGTTACTCTTTTCTTTTTCTAAGCAACCTGTGAGACATAATTTAACGTAATAATGTTACAACTTTCTGCCTACTTTAGAAAAGTAGTACGAATCCACCAAGAAATCCACATGCCCAAAATTAATAATAAGATTATAGGGTCGGCTATAGAGAGAATTCCTAATTTAAATGAGGACATTGTTTCATTCTAATAAATCAGTTCTTGGATCTAGATTTTTAAAACAAAACAAGTTATATTAAATTTTTTTAAACTATTATTCTCGTAGCAGATGGCATCTCTGCAGGAATTTAAACTTTTAAAGTTGTTATTATTTTCGTAGATGTTACACATTTATATATGATAATTATAACTGTATTAATTTTTTTAAAGAGTTGGATTTTATTATATAACTTTTTTCGTGCAAATAAGTTTTATACATCTAACCTCATGAATTACTTACCAAAGCTTTGCCATAAGGTGCAGAATAAAAAGATGTAGCTGCCCAACCAATTTAATTAGCATTAAGTCTACCTACACATTCTGTTCAGGCAACTAATCTTCTAAACTTTGACTAATCAGATGTCAGGTCCCCATAGGACCAATTACATAAATATTGATCCTCTTAGACATTAATAAGTGTAGTCGATAAGAACATCGCCGGAAAGTCTGTGTGGGCTATAAAACCTAGCATTAGCCTGTGGGAATTTTTATTAAAAGCTAGCAGAATATCTACTTGTTTTAGAAAAAAGCGCATTAGAAACGTTCAAAAAATCAATTTATGAGTTTTTAATAGCATCCAAATAATAATCATTACAATCCTCGCCCAGTAAGGTAAACGCGAGGTGTGTGCTTGCCTTAACGAGGGATATTTATCATAACTAAACGTCTATAATCGCTGCTTTTGCGGAGGCAACACGGTAATGTAACCTGTGGGCAGGTGTGAGCTATTATAAATCACTTAACTCGAAGATTCTCAGCCCTTTCTGTAAATTTGACAAGGATAGTGGATTATTTTGCGTTGAAATAACTTAAGTCTGTGCGAAAGGCAGAATACGCAACAGGAAACACTCACATGAGAAGCAATGCGTAATTTTAAAATAAACCACGTTGGCCTCGTGCACAGTTACGTGAAATGGCGACAAGTTATTTATTTCTGAATTTTTGCTTTTTGAGATTTATGGAGTTGTTTAATTTATTTGCGTACTTATTTGATTAGTACCACTAAATCTGAACATAACTTTCGTTAATAGTGATTTTATGTTCTCATAGGTATATATGTGAGAAATTTTAGCAGGAAACGCAATCTTAATATACTGCAAAGGTACATAAAACCAGCTTTATCATCATTTACAACTACCGTTTACACTCAATCATAATACTTCTGTAATTTCACAAAATCTTAAATCACATATCAATTTACAATGTGCGCAGCATTTTGCCTGGAATTGTCTACACTTCAGAAACTTTTTATTTTACCTATTTTGAGAAGTATTTATGTGCAGCATTATAACCCCATCAGTTTTAGTGGTAAAATGCACGCTAGTTGATTACCTTAAAGGGGGCAAACGCAGCACGTCATACAAATATATTATATTTGTTTGCTGGTCTACACAAGGATGGGAAGATACGGGTAGTACAACATGATAGTTATAGCATGCCGTAAAAACTAGATTTCCTGGGAATAAGCACACAAGCACACGCCCACCCACTAGCAGACATTTTTTAGAAACTGTTTCTTTAGTTTCTTTAAAGTCAGAACAACATAAACCAAGATATTATACTAAGAAATGGTGCATCGGTATATTAAGAGCGTGCTTAAAGAATAGGAACGTGAAGCCAATGGAAAAAGTATCAAATGCTAATCTACCTACTGCCAGCAAAACGTTGCACAAAACCCTGCAAAGTATACAGGTTGTCCTTAAAAAGTGAATCATAAATGATACCATGGATTCTGGATGTGTTATTTAATAATGTTTAAAACGGTTTGAGCTACATATTTGAAAAATGGCATCAAAAATGATTAAACATAGTACCATCAATTTAAAAAGCTTAATTACGAATTAGTACTGTAGATACCAAAAGGAGCGCCACGCTTCATTTCTGTTTGATCTTTATTAATTTGTTCCTATAACTGGTTTAAGATTTAAACAGATTGAACAAAACAAATAACCTTGTTTTTACCTTTCTTTCTATACGGAGTATAGCTAGAAACAGGTTCATCAAATATTTCAGAATGACAACGTTTTGACAGAAATGCGTTTTTCCTTTTGGTAGTTTACCTGAACAGTTATAATTGGCTAATCACCAAAAAACGACCAAATTATAAAGTTGATTATAAATTTCACAAATAAATAGTATTTGCAATTAGAAAATGTAAACAATTTCAAAATTTTTAAACTTTAATAATATTCGAAAATTTTAAATTTATTCGAGCATTCAAAAAAGGCAACATTTTACAAAAAAATGTTTGAAATTTCCAAAAAATGTCAAAATCGTGAATATTTTCAAGTTTTACCAAAAATGTTTAAGATCTTTATAAAGTTTTGCAAAATTTAATATTTAAAAATAATAAAACATTTCTGATAATTTTAAAATATTCAAAATTTTAAAATTGTAAATATTTATTTAATTATTTAAAAAATAAATGTTTTAATAAATTTACAGTTTTCCAAAATTTAAAATACTTTCAAATGTATTTACGTACACAAGCAATGTTAAAACCTTGGCATTTCCTCATGTATCTACGCCACTGAATAGTCATTGGACTTTTTGAATTACTGGTTCTATGTCTTGTGTAAAACCATAATTCAATGTCAAATTTCAAACATCCAGTTTAGATCTTTTTAACGATATTAAATAAAACTATTTCATCAACTTCTACTTTAAGATATTTTCACACCGAGCAAAGAATGTCTTCCCCAAGATTATTATAGAAAATACATTCTGCAAGAAAAATTGGTTACATTCACATAACATAACACTAAGCGATCTATATAACAGACGTTAAGGTATTTCTGTTTAGACTTTAAAGAGTTCTTCTTATTTTTCATCTACAGCTTTTTATCTCACGGGAATAATAACTCATAATTATATATTTTTTTCTGTCTGCTACTGAAACTTGTTAACTCGTAACGGTTGATTCGTTCATTTATTTTCTCGTGGCCGAAAAGCTAACTAATAGGCAGGCCCATTTTGTTTAGACTACTAATAAGTTAAGTTCTCACTTATTAAATTTAACAAAATTGCTATAAGAGTTCATTTGAATGTCACTTAAAACTTTTATATTTTATACAGGAAACTTCACAGTAAATTAATGAAAATTTAATGTTTTATTTTAGGGTAATAAATTATTAGGAAAAATAACTTACCGAAACAAATATACGTAAGAATGGAGTAATATTAAACACTCTTGTATTTTTGTCTTTAAATATGGTTTTACTAAAACGCTACTTATTACTTTCCTTTACTTTCAGTATAGGGAAATAATGCCCGTAAATTTATGAAAATTTTCAAATTCGAAATGTTGTGGGAAATGCATGTTTTGGACGTTCAGGTACTGAAAAAAGTAAAATGTATGTCGCGGATGGATATGTATCGTATCAGAACAGACGTATGCGCCTCATATATTCTGAACAGATGGTCGATTTTGATGAGTTTCGAGGGATATCAAAAATATATTAAAAAATACTATTTTAAAAAACCAAAACTGGCAGCGATTTTTGTAGCATTCTGATTTTAGAAATTTTGTGAAATTATAAGCGGAATCCGATAGAAGATCTTAGGGCAAATCCAGCTGTTTTAGTTTTTCTTTTCAAGCTTCAAAATGGCGGCCGCTACGAGTTATTACAAGTTGTTATTTTACCGACTTATTATTTAAAAACAAGCTGCCACATGGGCATAAGCATTAACTCTTCTAGCAATCCTAAGATCCACAGTGGTACGATGTAGGAGAATTTTTGAAACAACAAAAACTGTAAAAAGAATTTATTTTTAATTTTGAAGGTATTTAAAAAATATTGCTTAAAACAGACCACAAGCCATGTTTGTTTTAATTTGTCTTAGACCTAGGGATTATAATTTTATTTGTGTCCCACTCTGTTACCTACTTTCTCTGTGACGCTTTCTTTAAAAATATATAATTTGAACCCCTTTGTTTAGCTAAGGAGGAAGGGGGGCTAATAAAACATGTTTTGCTTAAAGCAAAGTTTTTATGGGGGATAGTAGAATAAGATTCACAACTTAATTTTTAGAGAGAGCTATATTTAAGGGATTGGTAAGTTTAACCCTCTCATCCAATTAATGACCGACGAATCGTTTCCGTTCTTTTATATTAAAGAATCTTTAGTTTAAAAAACTAAGTAAATTGGGGTTTGCTTACAAAACATTTTCAGTCAAGTTATATGTGCGAAACTTCCTGTAACGCCCAGGACAGAACAAGTTGACATTGCATCTCCCTCTAAAGCTTGAAAACGATATTTGGTAGACCGAAGAAGACAGTCTAACGGCGCAATACATATTACAATCAAGCTACAGTTAAAAGGAAGCGGCCCCTGCTTCAGAATTATCTTTGTGTAAAGCTATTAACGCAAATGAAAGATTCTCAAAGAATTTTTACCGTCATATTTTACCATTAAACTTTTTATAATTAACCCATGGGGCGGTCTTTAGCCCCCTTCGAAATGTATAAATATACGTTATTGCTTCCAAATACTACAATAATACTGCGTATACTAGCGATGTTCATGTATCTGCTTCACAGAACAAAAGACCTTTCACTACATTCCGCCCGCGCCGGTTGAAAAATTACTGGAGCAGTGCATCTTCTTTATTTAAGAGCAGGTTGAATGGTTTAACCCTGCTGCATTTATACAGGACCGTGACTCCAATAGTCGCATCATATTTAGATAAAATGGACTAAAACCAACAAAACCTAATATCAACCTAAATTAGTCGAAATGTCTCTGCTATAAATATTATCCCAGAAGAATGGAGAATAGCACTAATAAAACCGATACACAAGAAGGGAGATAAACAAACATGCGAAAATTACAGAGGAATAACATTACTGAACACTATAGTGAAGATTTATGCACAAATTATTAATAATAGATTAAAGATAATCCTAGAACCACAACTAGCAGAGCCACAAAGCGGATTCAGACCCGGAAGAAATACACAAGATCATATCTTCACAATAAACCAAATAATAGAGAAAAAACAACCACAAAATAAAAACATCTTCCTAGCTTTCATAGATCTACAAAAAGCGTTTGATACAGTACCGAGAGGAAACGTATGGAAGGGACTGCGGGAAAAGGGAATAAACAATAAGATAATAAAAGTGATTCAAGATCTATATAAAAACAACACAAATTATATAATAAATAATAACATGAAATCGGAAATTATCAAGAAAAGTGAACAAAAAGCAAATAAATTATTCATTGGATATAGGAACCTGGAAAGAGTAGAGATAACAGCAGGAGTATTCGCGGATGATGTGGTGATAACCGCGAGAAGCGAAAAGAAATTACAAGAAAACCTAAAAATATGGAAAGGGGAAATGGAAGAAGAAGGGATGGAAATAAACATAAACTAAACGAAAATAATGGTGATAGGAGATAAAGACATAAAAACAAATATTGAAATAAACAATGTCAAAATAGAACAAGTTGAAGAATTCAAATACTTGGGGGTAACACTAGAGGAAACAGGAAAACAAGAAGCGGAAGTAAGTGAAAGAATTGACAAAACAATAAAACTATACTACGCAATGAACCAAAAATTCATAAATATAAAAGAAATAACTAAACAGACAAAAATATAAGTTTTCAATACAATATATAGACCAGTATTAACATATGGATGCGAATCGTGGAATCTCTCAACCAGACAAAAAAGATAAAATACAAGCAATGGAAATGAAATACCTGAGCCGAGTACTGGGAGTGACCAGGGAAGACAGGATCAGGAATATACAAATAAGGGAAGAATTAGGAGTAAAACCAGTAACGCACTTCATAGAACAGAGACAACTTAGTTGGTGGGGACATATACAACGAATGAACAATAACAGACAAGTAAAACTAGTGTATGAAGCGAGACCACAGACAAGGAGAAAAAGAGGAAGGCCAAGAAAAACATGGAATCAAGAGATAAGCAGAATACTTCACGAGAGGGGAAAAACATGGGAAGAAGCAAAAAACCTAGCAAAAAACAGAAAAGAATGGAAAAAATTTCTAGATATGAAATGAAATATAATGTAATTAATGTAAATATATAAAATTAAATGTACATAGAAATGTAAAATGTAAGCCCGACACCGAATAGGTAAAAGAGAATACGATTATAATAATAATAATAATAATAATAAATATTGTTTTTTATTGAACTATGTTGCCCCAGGTAACACAACAAACGTAAAAAACGTATATACTACGTTTCCTAGTCGTTTAGTTATCAACGTTCAAACGTTTATAAAAGGTTCAGGTGTCCGTTGAAATATAGTTTTTAAAACGTTATTTTCTAAACCAAGCTGGAGATACTCAATGTATATAATGCGTCTGTAATACGTTTACTTTGAAACGTATTGTTATATATGTTTAGTAAATGTATTTAAAACGTTTGTTTCTTTCTTAATATTTAACTTTTATTATCTAATAATGCGTTTCTAAATGGTTTGTTTGACGTTTCTAAATTTACATTGGTCAAGGTTAATCCAACGCTGAGAAAAGGTTTTGTAAATGCTTTAAATACGTTTAATATACGTTTGTTGGTAGTTAGACTTATGTTTTACATGCGTTTGCTGAACATTTTAAAACCATAGAATTACGTTCATTAAACCTTTAGAAAGGGTGTTGCGTATGCTTTAAATACGTTTAATATAGGTTTCTGCGATGTTTAGTTTGGATCTTACATGCGCTTACTAAACGTTTTACAAATTTCCAAGTTCGTTTATAGGACACTTAGACAAGGTTTTCTAAATGCTTTAGATATGTTTAATATTGGTTTATGGCAAGTTCGGTTCAGGTTTTAAATGGGTTTATTAAACGTTTTAAAAACCGTCAAAGTACATTTATAGAACGTTTATTTTAGGTCTAAGTTTGCTTGTATTCAAACCCCCTTAATATGCAAAAATATTTTAAGTAGCTGTCAAATTAAATTTTAATTGAATTTTTCGTTAGAGTTCGGTTTTACAACAAAAAATAAGTTCAACCTTTTAAGAAAAAATCGATTACAATTGTATTTGGTAACCACTCTAAAATATTTTTGCTTATTCTGGGCTTTGATAGCAATACTCTGAGAAACCAAAAATAAAATATTTTCTTTCTTTTGAACTCCATCCGCAGACATACTCTACAAAATAATGCCTTATATAAAAAATAAAAAACATAGTCGGTATTTGAAAAAATGTTTAATTTCTAAGTGATAATAACATAAATATAAGCAGCTTAACCTAACAATAAAGAAAAAACAACTTAACCTATAACATTTCCATAAAATAGCATTTATATGTACAAAACTTAACCTAGATATAATGAAATTAAAACAAAAAGTAATCCATAATCACACACTAATTTATTTTTTTAAATTTTTGGATCTAAATGCAATCCCCTCTCTGCGAATCCAGGTTTTTACAAATACCAACACTGACGACTCTGTGGCGCTTGCGTGAAGTTTCTTGACAGCACCTTTAAAATAAATTTGTATTAATTAATAAAGTTAAGTACGCATAACTTCTATATTAATATTTAAATTAAAGTTGGTAGCTTATTAATTTTGAAATTTAATGTTGAGGTAAATACACTTTATATAACAGTTCGATGAGAACAGTGAGAAAAATTCTAACAGCGTATCAATGCAGTTTTGTTCATTAGATCTCGGCATTTCTCTACGACCGAAGCCCTTGTTTTTTTATATTTTCTGTTTTGAAGCATTTTCTCTTAAATAATGTGCAATATATAAGTGGCAAAGTTTGCAAATATAAGTATTGTGCTTGTTTGACAACACATTAAGTAAAAGTAAAGTGGGAAGCAGTACATTCCTCGGATAGGGGAAAAAATGCCGAAGAAAGAAAGCCGCGGAAAAAAAACCTGAAAAACCCGGGAGAAAAAGCCGGCGGAAAAGAAAGTCGAGGTATAAAAAACCGAGAAAATAACCTACTTTAAAAAAAATATGATCCGTTATATGTACTATGCTCAAAGTGCAGTTCAAAGTCGTCTAATGGTTATTTATATGTTAAATTAAAAGTACTAACAATTAGAGGCCATAGTACTACTATTATAATAGTTAGGTATTTATAGGTATTGTTTTTAACTGTGTTTTTTAAATGAGAGATTAAATTATAATAGTAAAACGATGTTCGTAATATTTAAAAGTTTGCCTAATCTAATGGGAATTTATATTTTAAATTTAAAATACTATAATAGTCTACTACGGCCTTCAACTTCTAGTACTTTTAATTTAAAATATAATAAAACAATTACGCGACTTTGAACTGCATTTTGAGTCAGTGTTTTGCTAATTAAAATATTTTACCGTTTATAACTGAATGTTTTACATAGATTTCTTAAATAGTGTTAAGAAAATCATAATAACTCAGGCAATTTCTAAATGTGTAATAAACGTATGTTATAGCAACAAACTTTTGTGTTTTTAGGTTAATGTTTTGTAAACGTTTATGTAAACTATGTATTAAGTCATTTTTTTAAATACATAGCAACAACGTTTCTCTAAGGTTCGGTTCAGACAGAAGAATTTTTAATGTTTTTCAAACGTATTAAAAACGTTTTATGTACATTCTCTTAATAACGAATATTAATATGTTTATATCAAGGTTTGCTAAACGTTGTATGAATATGTTTTAAAAACCGCTTTCAGAAATACGTATTTACAATATTTGTCGAATATTTGTTCAAGTGCCAGATTTTTAACGATTTTAAAGCGTTTTGAAAACATTTCTCAAAGGGTTGGTGTAAAATTATTAGAACTAAACTTTTTCAGTATATATTTGTAAACTTCTTAGGCAGTTTGTAAAATGTTACATAAACGTACTACTAATAACGAACGTTCGTGTTTTTTTGTTAATGTTTACTAAACGTCCTATAAACTATAATACGTTATATCATTTTGTCAATATGCAATATAAACGTTTGTCTAAGGTTAGGTTCAAAACAATAGAGATTTATGTTCGTCAAAGGTTTTAAAAACGTTATATGTACGTCCTATTAATAACAAATACTAATATATTCTTTTCAATGTTTATAAAACGTTGTAAATATACATTTTAAAAACCGTTTTTATCAATACGTAACTGAAAGCTTGCCTAAATGTTTATTCTTTTTGATTGTCAAAATTTTAATGACTTAAGTCAATAAAATTTTGATTCATAAAAACGGTTTTTAAAATGTAAATTTACAACGTTTTATAAACATTGAAAAGAATATATTAGTATTTGTTATTAATAGGACGTACATATAACGTTTTTAAAACCTTTGAAGAACATAAATCTCTATTGTTTTGAACCTAACCTTAGACAAACGTTTATATTGCATATTGACAAAATGATATAACGTATTATAGTTTATAGGACGTTTAGTAAACATTAACAAAAAAACACGAACGTTCGTTATTAGTAGTACGTTTATGTAACATTTTACAAACTGCCTAAGAAGTTTACAAATATATACTGAAAAAGTTTAGTTCTAATAATTTTACACCAACCCTTTGAGAAATGTTTTCAAAACGCTTTAAAATCGTTAAAAATCTGGCACTTAAACAAATATTCGACAAATATTGTAAATACGTATTTCTGAAAACGGTTTTTAAAACATATTCATACAACGTTTAGCAAACCTTGATATAAACATATTAATATTCGTTATTAAGAGAATGTACATAAAACGTTTTTAATACGTTTGAAAAACATTAAAAATTCTTCTGTCTGAACCGAACCTTAGAGAAACGTTGTTGCTATGTATTTAAAAAAATGACTTAATACATAGTTTACATAAACGTTTAGAAAACATTAACCTAAATACACAAAAGTTTGTTGCTATAGCATACGTTTATTACACATTTAGAAATTGCCTGAGTTATTATGATTTTCTTAGCACTATTTAAGAAATCTATGTAAAACATTCAGTTATAAACGTTTGCCACTAAACCTTTCAGAAACGTTTACTAAACTTAATTAAAAATTAGAAGACGTTTATAATACGTTTCCAATAAGTTTGTTCAAAACGTATAATTATATACGTTTTAATAAACGTTAAATAAACGCATTTCAAAAAATGGTTATAAGAAAAATGGTTTCTCAACTAAGTCTGTGTTACCTGGGGCACCTTATCTTTGGTATTGTCGTAAACAAAATTTTTGTCTTTTAGTCCGGTTTTATTAACCCAAAAACACGTGTGGGTGCGCCTGTGAGTTGTTCGATGTATGTGAAATGTGTCAGCACCGTATCCGTTCCTGTTTATACGAAACACTGATTTGTTACATCCTCCTAACCCGCAAAATATAATTATCAGAACCAACTCAGCTCTTCATAATTATGTGTTAAAGTAAAGTGTTAAATGTCCATTATTAAATATTAGCGTTGAAGACAGCAAACTAAAAGAAAATCAAATTCGTAATGCTTAATGCAATTACATTGGGGTTCAAGATTGAAAACGACCCAGGCTTAAAGTACTTTTATTAAATAATAAAAGAAAATATAATAGAAATAGGCTGAAGTTTTTATAACTTTAATTAAAAATAAATATAATGGAAACACCGCGCGCGAGAATTTGCATCTTAAAAAAATTCTTCGCAGGCTGTTAAAATCAAGTGCTACGCCACGCTAGCTGTAAAAATAAACAGCTTCAAATGCGGGTGCTGGTCGCATGCTTCGTACTCCGAGTTTCTGTTCACTTCTATAAACTGACAGCGGCAGATTATATTCCAATGAAACAAATAGAGCGTGTTCATCGTATTCGCAATTGGCTTAATTTATTAGGAACAGTACAATAGACCGCTGTACAAACAAATTTAAATTTTCAGTACTGGACAGGTAAACATGTAGGCGCTCGTGGTGGGAGACCTTCATCACTAAAACCTGAGACCCTCCGGATTTAAGATATAGATGGCGTTGGTTCAGAGAAACCAAACTAAGGTTACGTAACGCAACACCTAAAATTCTGCATTTTAATACAATAAACAATTCAAATTATATTATAATGACGTCGGTCGTGGGTATTGCCCTTTTTAGTACTGTACGCGTTTTTAATTAAAAAAAATTGTCTTTTCTGTTAAATAACACTTAACCGTCTGTCCTTTAAATTTGAATCAATAAAGTTAAAAGCATGTAGCCTATCTTACTCAGAATGAAGATTGTGTCTTTCAACCCTCTTTGACATTGAAATTGTTGCGTAGCGGCGGTGGGCGTCGCAACTCTACTATAATGCTATTAGAATTATTTTTTTTAAAGAAGTCAAACTTAGTAGCAACTTTTTTTACTCGAGGTTCGGTACCCGTTTCTACTCCCCCGTGTATAAGCGGGCCAGAGGTCACTCCTAAAAGTTTAAAAAACTATTAAATAATGTATACAAACCACAGATTGACGCGGGGGGTGGGCTAAATAGACAGTTGCAATAATCATGAATTTGGTTCTAATATAAAATAAATCTAACGATTAAAACTTTTATAAGAAATAAACAATTAGACCAGAAAAAAGTAATTAGCATAATTTTTTTTAATTGTAAAGTTTATTAAACTAAAATTTTCAGTTTTGTTAAAATTTATGTTCTAGTTTAAAACTTCAATTTTGTTTATTAGAAAGATGTATCTATGTAATTCTGTTGTAGAAAAATAAATATTTATTATTTGTTAAGATAAAAGTATCACAAAGAGTGACAAGCTAGAAAATTACCACAGTTAAACCTTTTCTTTGAACTAGCCCTAGGCCGTCGAGCACCCTAAAACCGGCACTGTAGTCAAGACTTCAAGAATGATCGGTAGCTTTTGATAATTAATCGTCTGGTTGCACACAAGATAAACATCCGGTACCGCCTACACAACAGACAAATTAGTTCGTATTTCTTTTAAGGTGTTCGGTGCCGAAATGCAAATTCAAAAGAGCCAACGATAAAATGTCATCATTTAAATGAAGCCACTTGATATTTTCTAGAAATATTTAACATTTAACATTTAATATTTAAAAGGTGTGGCTTTCCAAGAAGTTGTAGATTTAATAATTTTGAAAATACGTCTCTTATTAAGTTTTTTTAAATTGTCAAATTTAGTACCGACTTTGGACTATTTCAAGAGGAGGGAGCAGTTACTTCCCTTACCCCTCTCTTGCTACAACCATGGTTGTTATACAGATTTAGTATATTTGTGTTAAACGAATTATACGATGTGTCGTTTAACTTATTTTTACAGATTACACTTTTGTGGCATTTCAGATTCTAGTTATAAGATTTTTGAAGTATGATTTAGTATAGTTGTATTACCCTGAAAGCAAATACACTTTGTTAGTAAATTCAATTTAACACATTCCAGCCAATTATTTTAATATTATTTTGCGGTATATGCAGTAATAAAGCGCAATGGAGCGTGAGAAGCACAACGAAGCATTTGGGAAATTCAATCTGGTTTACTTTAATTTGATAAATTACTCCGGATTTAACAAATTAACAAAATATGCCTTTGTATATAAGATAAAATTTTAGTACTTACTTAAATATGGGGTTATCTGAAAATTGCGTATGTAATTTACAGCTTTTAATGTCTTATTTGTAGTAATCAAGAGGCGGAAGTGTTAAAATAATTCAGTTAAAACGGCTATTTCTCACTTAACTTCTACAGCGTTTAACACTTTTTCGACGCGCAGTTGATTGAAAAATACTATGACCTTAATGGATGGATAGTTGGCAACACTTGGCTGAACCAAAACGCTTATATTCCCGTGACCTTTAGGTTCAAAACGCACTTCTGATAAATGATGGATACTAATCAGTCTGATTTAATTTGCAATATCTAATTGGTTCTCATAGGTAATTAAAGTGGATTAATTATACTTTATAATATTAACGCAGCAACAGAAACACCATTAGTTGTTTACTAGCTAGGTATTACTAAATTAATTACAAGAATCTCAAGGTATAATTTTAGAATAATGTGATGCCAGCAAAGGTCATATTGCGAAATTGATATTTGTACGTGCATTTTTCTAACCAACAAACACTTTTTTGCTTCAAAGAATTTTAAACTGTTATTATCAACTTTAACAAAATTAAAAGCTTAGCTAGCCCATTATACAGAGCATACTTTAGTTGATACATCTATGTAATTTATTACTAAAATTTCTTTATCGCTTCATCTTAGTGTAGATTACAACCTGTCAATACATCAATCTATCTTTTATTTTGTTGCAGGTACATTGAACGTGCAGAAATTTAATATTCTCTTACAAAAAAATGCTCTTCGCTTTTCCCCTTTTGTTATGGATATCAGCATAACCTACTTATAAAATTGCCTTTTGGAAAGGCCCGTTGTTGTGAGCTGTAAAATCGTGTGATTTTATTTCTTGATAATTCCCTCCATAAATTCAACAAATGCTTAGAGTTTTTGTAAAATTTTTAACGAGATTATTAAAAAACATTTATCAATCTTCTTTTTTAATTATACTATCATCGCACGCAAAGGCTTAATGTCGTACTTTATAAGTCTTTAATTACAAATTAGCATGACATACGTGTGAAAACCAAAAAAAAAGTTGTAATTTTATACTTCAAACTAACGGAAAATCTTGATAGAAAAAGAAATAATTCAAACTTCGAAAGAATTATAAGGCTGCAAAGGGATATCATCGTGAAATTAATATTCACTTCCCGTTCTCCAAACAAATTTATTAAGTAAAATGTTAATTATTTTCTGATTGATATATCTTTATTACTTATTATTTTACCATAAGCTTTAATTCATAGGTTCTAGAAAGGTCACTAGGGCCGTATAAAAATACAAACATTGTAGAATTTCAAATAACTTTTGATGAAGTTAAAATTAAACATAATTGTTAATTTGAATTTAAGTACCGCCTACTTTAAAGGTTAAAAGGGGGTCACGAGCACTTGAATGGGTGAGAAGGATACTGACGTGCCTGTCGACACAAAAGCGGAAAAATCAGAAGAGGTACATAATTGTTTGACACAATGCGTCTTCGCCATCACACACACACACACCGGTAATTAAAGGTGAGATCCTTGTGTGGTACCGCATCAAACAGCGACAAAACACCTTAATAATTTGTCTTCTTTGGTTGGATAAAGAAAGTAGACAAGACCTTAATTTTATCGTTCATTTGCTTTGAAGTCACGTAGAAAAAAACATCGTGTACGCTTTCTGGAATGCGTGATACTTTGAAGAAGATTGTAATTATGGTTTTAAGTTCAATTTTAAGCGTTTGTGCGTGAAAATTCTATACTGATTTTATTGTAAGAGTCAATTTCGTAATCACAAAAATTATTAAAACTACTTACATTTATTTAAAAAAAATAATACTTTGTTCCAATACTATACGAGGTTATGGTTTGCATTTCTTTTGTAGTTTCCATCACTTTGCCTATTAAAATATTGATTACAAAGCTGTACCTTTAAATTTATGAATGCTATTTAACTCGCACAACTTTTAACACCTAAACTCTATTTAAATTTAGTTTTGTGCGTTACTTGAAAAGGTACTTGAAATGTATGTGCTCTATGATGATGAATTAAAGGAAAAGTCAGAAAGCCCGAATCTCACACTTTTCACAGTCTTAAATTTCAGCGCCCCCGAGCTTTCCGCCGTGTTTTGGCACATATTACTTTAATAGAGTTCAAGACCTCCAATTTCACACATGCAGTTACCAAACTTGTGACCCACACGCTTGATTTATTTCTCTTTATAATTAAAAACAAATAAAAATTTTAAAAATATTAGTTTCTTGTCCTGTAGTTATTTAGTGACAAATTACAGTATAATAGCAAAACTTAATTATTGGTGGTTGTACTTTTATGGTTATTGTAATTATTGAAAAGCTCGCACCACGCTTAACTAATGTTTTCTTTAAGTGGAACTGTTCTTTTATATCATATCATTGTTAAAACTTGCAACAACTGCTTCAATTTTTCTTTATAATTTCTTCATGTCCGTTGCGGCTGCGTCCTCTTTTGCATATTTAAGATTTAAGGTGCGAGCTAGTTAACGGCTACCTTTCTTTTCTTTAAAAAATTCTCATAATCAAACTTCGTGAATTTATGGCAAGCAGTAAAAGGTGATATTGCGAGGCTGTTACAATTTTAAGGTTATCGAAAGAAAATCTCTCTTGTATAAGACCGAACTCTTGTGGTAAATTATGAACACGCGTTTTCTTGAAGCAAGTTAGTGTAATCAAATAAGTGGAGACATATTTTTTGCATTCTCTTCGTGACTGGTTTGTTATCATTAAAATAATATATTTTGAAGCTAAATGCGTTTTTTTAATCTTTTTAAATTAGTATTTTTTCCTAGCGGTATATCCCCTTTTTTATTTGATTTAGACCCAACAAAAAAATGTATACTATTGCAATCAAAATTAAAAAATTCTAAGAAGTGGTCTTTTGAAAATTATAAATAATTGTTTCGTGCTTATTTCTTTTATTTAGTTGGTGAACAGTAGAAAAATCAGAATACAAGTATAATATCTAACATGAGAAGGTATTTGTTGTTAAAGTCGTAATTAATAAATTCTGTCAATGACTATAATTTGGCAAACAAGTCTTTTAGTAATTTTGTTGGTTGGAGAATTTGTTGTTTGGGCGTTGTTTGAAATAATGCCGTAATATGGCAAAACCTAGTAACCCACTTTTAGGTAGTTTTACAAGAATAAAGTTTTTTTTGAAAATCATCTTGCAAGTATTTTCAAATGCTGAATTTAAAATTTAAGAATTATTTAAGTTAACTAACAACAGCTTAGTTACTAGTATTTCCATGCAGAAAAAAGCGGTTTGGAAGTGTGTATTTATCGCGCTGACAACAAACAAATACAAACCAGACGAATTATTTTATATATAAAAGGTTTTTTAGTGCATATTAATTAGTTCCAAAATCGCTACAAAGTTCTGTTAAGGTACTTTCCTGGAAATGAGGTAAAAAAATAAATTATTTTTGGGGGATACGGCCTTACAACTATTAACGTTTTTTTATTGCATGGTTAAGTCTGCTTTTCAGGGATTTTTCTTCGTTTTTTTTTTGGGATTGTTGTTTGAGCTTTTTTTTGATTTTTTCCACGAATTTTATTTCCGGGGGCAACTCTTATTCAAACCGACTTAGCGGGCCGGCAAAAATTCGGAGCGGCAAGCGCCCGCCGGGTATGAAATTTCCAAAAAAGCACAGGGAGCGTAGCCCATGGGTACTGCCACTTTTGTATATTGTGTTACATTGATAAATTTTACAAAAATTGTTTAGTTAGTCAGGTAATAAAGTAGCAGCATTCGGTGTATTTGCTCTACGTTGCTACGTTGTTTTATATCTTAATAAAGACGACAAAGTGATGAAATAGACAATCATCATAAATTGGTAAATGGATTGAAATTTTTTAATATTTATTGGATAAACAAATATCTTCAGAGTATTGGTAAAATTTGTTTATTGTTGTTGGGCTCGATTGTTGCTACTGAGCTAATGTTTTTAATAATAAGCAACGCGCGAACAAAGCAACTACAATTTTGAAGAACTGCATGCCATTTTATGGTTTTTTGAAAGGTGGGCATGGTAATTTAATACAAGTCCATTGCAGTGGAAAATATCAAAATTAAGTAACTTCATAAGTTATATTTTATTTTGGTTATTTATATCCACAAATATTCTCAACATTCATAAATCTAAGAACAAAATAAGGAAGAAGGCGTTAAGACGAATTGAAAGTTTTTTTTAAAGCACTTAGCTTTAAAATGGCGGCCGCTGCGATTTTTGTAAATTTTCAGCATTAACGCCTATTTATTCAACAACGAATTCACAGTTCGGGATGACATTTGGTATTAAAAAAACCCTTAGGGGACACAATGTTACCCTGTGCAGTAAAAATATTTTAAAATTTTAGACATTGCCTAAAAACTTGCTCAAAAACTAATCACGCGATTTCTTTGAACATTGTGTCCAATAATTTTTATGTGACGCCTTCTATGACATTTTTAAAAACGTAAATTTATGCCTCTCTTTGATAAACGGGAAAACAAATTTGTCAAAACTCATTTTTATAGAATTAAAGCAATCTTTTTATAAAATTCATAAAATTAGGATTTTCATGTACGGTC
Organism: Ctenicera cuprea; assembly: GCA_958336395.1. NCBI lineage: Eukaryota > Metazoa > Arthropoda > Insecta > Coleoptera > Elateridae > Ctenicera > Ctenicera cuprea. The sequence goes on along the minus strand of OY284487.1, from coordinate 21,886,533 downwards.
TGCTACACTGCCAACTTAAGCAGCTTGTTTACTATTTATAGAAAAATAGGGCATAGCCCAGGGGCTCTGCTAGTTTACTTTAAAACCGAAAGTTTAAGTGTGATATCTTATATCGATAACATATTACAGTAGCTACTTTTGTCCCAATTAATTTAGATAATAAACGGTTTTTCCCTATCTCCTCAAATAAGCAGGGTTAAACACTTGAGGAGCGGGACAGTGTCTGTTACACAGCAGTAATTAAACATCAACATTAGAGGAAAACGTTCGTTTTATTCAATGACACTTTAAATCTTTGAGTGCTTTTTGTTTCTATGAGACGTACAATTCATGACAGTGTTATGTCATGTTCAATTCAAGCAGTGCAAGTGAAATATTTTATAGTAGTGCATACATAATTAAAGGCAATAAACGTGTTACATAAACTTGATATTTCACCCACACTGTCACTTCTTTAGGAATACCACGGATGTTTTAAGTAGCTGGTAGTTCATTGATAATTATCACTATTAAGTAATCTTAAGGAATGGAATGTGAATTGAGAATGTTTCCTGAAATAAGTAAATAAATTGTAAATTACGACTGCAGCCGCTACATTTGAAAATGTCTTTTTTCTACTCATCTATGTGAAAATAGCAATTTTTCCACGGCTTACTCTACATGAAAGTGATCTTTTTTAACTCTAGAGATGAAAATGTTTTCACACCTAGAGATGAAAATAAGGCAGACAAATTTAATGGAAAGAATGCATTTATTGCTATGGAAACGACTTTACAAACAGTAATTTCAGTTATTTGCATTGTGACAGTTCGTTTTGAATTAAATTGAACTTGAAAATTTTTGAATTTGAAACTGCAACATCGTTGAAAAAATAGCATTTCCTACTCGAGATGAAATGCGTTTTTTTCGTTTGCGAACTTGCTCCGCTCGCCGCTAACGCGGCTCGTGAATAACTGTCCGCTCACGAAAAAAACCATATTTTCATCTCTTGTTGCAAAATATACTATTTTTAAATAAATACCCTTTTGGTTTTGCAATCTTCTGGAAACAGTGTCTAAATGCGAAAATCGAATTTTATATTTTTTAACCAAGATTTAAGTATGTTTAGCTTATCTGCCACTATACTGGGAATTTCCATGAAATCAACATCATTTATGATGTTGATTTCATGGAAATTCCTCTTGCTTCAGTGATTTCCGAAAATCATCACCTTGTATTCAATTTCTCCCATGTTTCCGTTTTGTTTCCTTAGTTGGGCACAAAGCGAATAAATAATTGTCATTTTTTAAATTTAAATGTCAAACAAAATTCGATTTTCTAGCTTAATCTATTTCGTGCTGGTTTTGATTTTCTAAAGAAATTTATTTTCTGGAATGTTTCGTTGTTTCGTCGACCAGCACTTAATAAATTATATATTTAAATTTATGGGGTTCTTTATTGTATTATAATGAAAATTCAATAATGCGACATACGAAAGGTTGTTAACATCAGAAAATTACTTAAAGAAAAGATGTTGATAATAATTATAACGTATAAAATTACCGCGCTCATAAATGCTAAATACGTACTCGCTGTAAAATAACGATGATACTTCAAAATCCTTACGCTTTCAAATGTCAGACAATGGAAAATAATAAACCATGGCATTGATCTTAGACCTTGTGTGTTGTGGATAATTATAATATACAAGATCTAATGTGGTGATAGATAATAAAGACCTGGGTGCAGCAAGAGTAATTTTATATTTCAGGAAATCTGTTCTCTAATTTGCAAATTACAATTTAACATACAAATTTTAAAATAAAAATTTTTAATAAATTAAGCCTAGATAATTAAACATAATTGGGTATTTAGTTTAAGTGTAATTATGTTTTTATGATTAGTAAAATTATTTCGTCCAATATTTATACTTAATTGTTAATTCTTATATGCCGTGACGCTAATTAACAAACTCTAATTTATATTGGTTTATTGTTATTCAATACTCAATTTAAATATTAAATGTTGGAATGTTTCTCGTAGGGTTAATTATCGGTTGCTTTTGGTTAATTATTTAAATATTTTTTATAACAATAAACAGTTTTATTTTATTTTAGTTTTATAGTCATTTTATTACAATTTTATGTTTACAAAAAGTTAGAAAAATCAGGTTTATCGCTATATCACCAACAGGTGCTAATTAGAATTTCTATTATCAAGAATATTTTGCCAAACAGATTTCTGCAATAGATAAACCCCAATTAGAAGATTTTATATTGAGACTAATTTTAACTCATTTGTTGTTGATATAATATAAAAGTTGTCAATCATTTCAAATTTAAGATAAGAAAAAAGTTTGGCAAATATACAAATTTCTATTAATACTATTAAAATTATAATTTAAAACTAATAAGGTTATGGCAAAATTTGGTATTAAAAACTGCAAAGGTTTTTGTTCTATTATTGGCAAAAACCACGCCTTCAGATTCCAGTTGTACTTAAAGAAACATGAAATTTGTCGTAATCATCATTAAGCTCGACTGCCATTACCAAGTCACGGTATTATAAAAAGAGGAATAGCCACGGTAAGATATATTAGGTATCATCTATCTTGAAATATGCAGTCGGAATTAGAGCAAAACAGGTGTTGTTTGATGAACCGTGAACCATTCTAAATACTTTGCAAACGATTCCTTACAAAAATAAGAATGTTAAATAGAATAATCCTAATGCATAAACAGGTATAAATTTATATTAATTTTTTAATTATATTTTATTTATTCATAATAACTTGCAATTCAGCGTGGCTTTAGTTATTTAATTAATAAAAATGCAGGAATGTCTCCGGTTTACCCTGAATATTTCTTGAGGTAGAAATGAAGATGTCGCCAGACCACGTTTCTCTTCATAAATTATTTCACTTGCATCTAACGCAGCAAAAATGCAAACATTCCGCGTCTATTTATTTGATTTATTTAGTCTTACTTTCTAATTTGACAATCACTTGGATTTGTTAAAAGGTATACACATTTTTCGCTAATATAAGAAAACGGAAATGAAAGATCATATTAGTTAAAATAAAACCTTTAAAATAATATCTGAAACTTTGTGTTATTTAAAGTATCTCCTCAGGTTGAATTATTGTTATAAGGATAAATTTGAAACATTTGAAATTAGTAATTTACCAATAGTCCAGTGTGGTTAGTTAAGAAACATAAATAAAGTTAAGGGTAAGAAATAAATCCAAATTGTTGTTTACCAGTCATACTATATGAATAACATTTGTGGTAAAAATTATGACGAAGAGATTTGTTAGTTAATTAATATCAGTAAAAAAGATTTTAAATTGTGGTTTGAGCTTTAATCATCTGCCTATCGAAAACTAAAATTTCCAATCAGGCGATATTTCTAAATCTAATAGTTTGGAGTGTAAAAATTTATCAAAAGTGGCTTTGGCTTTGGGTTCGTTCGCCGTGACTACAGGACCATCTCCTGCGCACCGCACCGGTTAGTAAGAAATTAGGTACAAATTAGGTAAAAATTCTAATAAAAATTTTCAAATTATCTACAGACTACAAAAAAAACGTCTAACACGTCTTTGAACGAATTTCTTTATTACTTTTTTTAAGGTTTTTCTAACAATTAAACATTTAAATGATTGAATGTCTTCGTTATCTTAAATACTTTATTAATCATTAAATAATTATTGTAAAATGGTGATTTTTTTAAATTTGCAGATTTTGTCATGCTCTTTATCTCAAAATCACAAAATATTTTTTTAAATTCCACCAACTATTTAAAAATATTAAAGTTCCATTTTCTGATCGAATTTTTTTTGCTTAAAATATGATATTTTCTTCAAACCATTGCGAAAAAAAACAATTTCTTATTTACAATTTTATTTAAGTTTTCAATAATACATAAAATTCTCTATATTTTTATAACCTCAAGCCATACAACCATAGTTGTAAACAAAACTATTTATTGTTTGCATAATACAATCTGTATCGTTTGACTCAGAATGTAAAAAGATTGCTTTAATTCTATACATACATAAACCGATTTTGACGCATTTGTTCGCCAGAAGTAGGGAGATAAGAGGAAAGTTAATCCCTCTAAATACAGCTGCACCTAAAAATTAAGTTTTGAATCTTATTCTACTATTACTCATGAGAACTTTCGCTTAAACTGAAATTTTTTCTGGTCTTTAGTTTAATAAAGAGAAGATTTACACTTTTTAATAATGCATAGAAAACGTCACAAAAAAATTATTGGACTGGGACTCCATAAACTTTAAACATTTAGAAAATGTCGTGTGACCTGTTTTTCGGCAACAGTTTTTTGACAATGTCTGTTTTCATTTGTACGAAAAATTCTCTTGGATAGTAACATTGTGTTCTTTTACGGCTATTGTGATACCAAATGTAATTCTGAACTGTCAATTCGTTTTTGAGTAAATAGGCATTAAAACCGAAAACTTTCAAAAATCTCAGCGACCGCCATTTTAAAGCTGTAGTGCTACGAAGAAAACTTTCGATGTGTTTTAACGCTCTCTATTTTTTTTTATTCTTAAGTAGATTTCTAAAATTGAAAAAACTTTCACCAAAAAGTATGTCTAACTTATAAATATGATAAAAACTAATAATTAAGAAAAGGGAGAGATATGTCTAACAAATTGTGCCCTTAAAAGGCTCATAGAAAAAAATTATTCAACTTCACAAACGAAAGTTGAAGATAAACCAAAGAGAACATGAGAATATTTTATTATTAATATCTAAAATAAAATAAAACATATGAACTTAATTAATCTTGATATTTTTCACATAAATTAACTTGCAAATTATCATGCCTATCTTTTGAAATGTCATAAAATTGCATGCCTCTTCAAAATTGTAGTTGCGTTTGTTTTGCGGTTCACATACCTATTGCTTATTATTTAAAATATTAGGCCAGATAGCAACAATCGAACCTAAGACACGTAAATAGAATTCACCAATTCTAATCTAATAAATATTAAAAATTTTTAACCCATTTATTAATTATGACTATTATTCATTTTATCATTTTGTTACCATTCTTTGTAAGATATAATACAATGTAATAAAGTAGAGCAAATACACCAAATGCTCCTACTTTACTAATTAAGTATTTAATCGATTTTTGTAGCAAAACAGTTTAGCAATGTAATACAATATACAAAAGTAGCAGACCCCGTGGGCTACGCTCCACGATATTTTTTTTGGTAACTTTATAGCCAGTCTTTGCCGCTCCGAATGTCGGTCTGACTCTGAATAAGAGTTGTTACCATATATAAAGTCTCTGAAAAGACACCAAAAAACAGCTCATATAAAAAAACCTGAAAAAAAAGAAAGAAAACCCCGGAAAAGTAGCCTCGTAACAAGAAAGTTCTCAACAAATCTTCAGAAAAATCATCCACTGAAGAAGAGCCTTGCATAACCCCAGTAATATTCTTTAAAATCCGGAAAGAAACTAGTAAAACTTACAACTTATTTTCATTTCCAGAGACGTGCCTTGACTTTCAAATACTCGCTATTCTTGTTAAACATTTGCATATAGTTCAAAAATTAAATTTGTTTTTATTTATATAAGTCAGAGATGTAATGCAAAACTAATACATAAGTGATTTAATGGTAAATATCGGAACCCTCTAACATAATAAATATTTAAACTGTCTCAAGATGTAGGACATGATACTGCGTGATGCGTTGGGTCGTGACCAAAAGTGGAGTTCTTACAAAACAATTTATAAATTGTAGTAAAAAAACATGGCATATTAACATTTGTGTCTTTATATATTTATAAGTGTTGCGTATATGTTTTTCATAACCGATTTAAATTTACTCAGCACTGTAATATTCACGTGTATAACACTAGGAATAAGAATAATTTAATTCTGGCTAAACATGGCTTGACTTTATATGAGAAAGGGCCTATTTATTCGTGCACTAAAATATTTAACCATCTTCCTGGCGAAGTAAAGATGTGCAATACTATCTTATCTTTTAAAAGCAAACTTAGAAAGTTTCTGGTAAATAAATGTTTTTACTCGATAGCTGAATACTTTGATAGTCGTTTGTAACTTAAATGTTTGTACTTTGTTTTTCTTTTTATATTCTGTGTTATGACTATGCCTGTAACATGTACTTATGTACTTATTTGTTGTTATGGCTGTGAAAAAAAATGAAAAAAAAAAAATGAAAAAAAATAGTTTTATAGTAAACACCTTTTTATAATAAGCGAGACCTAGTCAAGCTTGCAATATGTAAGACAATGAATAGTGGCACGCCTCTAGTATTTATTTGTTTGTTGTCAGCATGATAAATACACAATACTGACCAGCCAGAAAAAAAGTGAACCATAAATAACCAATTTAAATTAACGTGTGCATTTTGCTCCGTCGGGTGGAACATTTATATTTTAAACTCAATCTGATACGTAATACAAAACGGTTTACACATTTACAATAATAATGTATGTAGAACAAAGTTCAATTTAATAATTGTCTTTTAAATGTATTTTTCCACGACCGGGAGTAGAAGTCGGTTTCTGTAGCATCAAAATTGTGACAGAAGTAAAGCATTTACTCTCTAGGGACGAAATAAGACAACAATTTTTATTTCATTTCATATTTATTTTTGTAAACAAATGTCTGTTGTCATGGTACGTTACATAGAAACATCCCAAAGGCTTCGAAATATTGTAATTTCGCTCCGATTTATTATAATTCTTTATTTATTGAATTAAGTGTTTCGACTTCCGATCGTGGAAAAAATAATATATACACCTCGGGAGAGACCGCCATTTCTCTCTCGATGTATTTGTAGCCCTCGGGCTTCAAATTACACCTCAGGAAGAATAAGATGTTTCTCTCCCTTAGTGTATAATGTACTACTGTTGATGCTTCGTAATTTTAAGTTAGTTTGTGACGGCGCTTTGAAATTTTAATTATTTTATCCATATTAAGAACTAAAGTGGTTCAGAAATTTATAGCTACTCACATTTCATCACACATTATTACTCCAACACTATACTTAGAACCGAACTAAACCGTGGTACTTAAATGACAATAAATAATTGTATTTATTACCATTTCCATACCTAAAAGTAGATAATTACAGTACTTTAAAGCATAAATGCCTCATTTACGTCAGTATTTTAATGTTATTATTTTTTTAGAGCATGTTATAGTTAATGTAATAATTATAAAAAAGGCTCTTAAAGGTGCAGTTGATTACTAGTTCATATACACCTGCAAAGACACTTTCGTTGCTTCGTGAACAATTTACCTAAAACCTTTTTGATTGCTACTGATTATTACGAAGCAATAAATGTTGCTGACAGGATGGTATAGGAATAACCGTTTTATATGCGGTTTGGTGCACAGAAAAGGAGATAATCGTCCACGTGTTTTTTTTCTAGAAGTTTACTGATTTTTTGTTTTTGAGAAAAAAAATTATTGACTTTTTTTACATCGTTACAAATGTTGCTATATATGTTCACAACAAATGTGGTATGTAAATATAAATTAACATGGATTTGACACGCACCTTCTTTATTGGCAAGTATGATTTATATACTTGTAATCACATCTTAAAACGAATTCAAGTATGATTTATCTACTTGTATTTATTTATTTTAAATACATACCCCATGTTCGTCAAAAGCCCCAGGCGCTGCCTCTGTAGGTTAAACGAAACCCTGGCCTTATACCTTAAATTCCCAGTAGATAAATTAATTAATTAATAACTTGTTGAAGTATTTACGACCGATCTTAAAAAGGATTTCAAACCAACTATTTTAAATATTCCTATTTTAAATAGACACACTTAAATAGACAAGACATAAAAATTGCTACTTTTAGTGGCAACAAATTACTTAAATGTTGATAAAATTTATAACAGAACGTGCTAATCTATTTCTGATGGGATTTAAAATTCGTAGTTAAAATGTCAGCAAGTTTTATACCTTCTTGTTCTTACAAGTATGCGAAATGACGCTACATAACGTGTTTTGTGTTTGTGATCCACGACTGACAACTGAAAAGTTGTTAATTAAATGCCAACCCAGAACGTGCTAGTACAACAATTTACAGCATAATTAGGCATAGTACAGCGTGATCAGAAGGTATAGAATAACGACCCTACCCACCATTAATATTTATTTTATCAAAAACTCCTTTAAAAGAAAGTTGTTCAATAAACGTTAGGATACATTTGCGTCTATTATCCTCTTTTTCTGTTATTAGATGAGTGACCACTTCTAAAAATGGTGAAGACCGAAATATTAAGCTAGTTAGCCATATTTATGCCCCTTTGCCCTCTGTCGGAAGAAATGATCCTAGTGTTATAAACTGCAAAATTAAGAAACTTTCTTTCAGATCTATGGTAATAAAGACTATCTTTTCATTCTTTTATGTTATGACACTGCAACGTACTTTTGTGCACAAAACTTGCCACGTATATCTGGAGGGTCGCAACTTAAATTTTGATGTACTAAAAACTTAAATTTGGGAAAAAAATAAATACCGATAATTGACGTAATTCTTATCAGCAATTTTTAAACTGCTAGTGAATCACGTCAAGAGGTATCAGGTGACTTCAAGTTCAGACCAAATTTTAAACGTAAAAAATTCAGTATAAAGACCGAGAGTTGACACAATTGTTAGCGGAACAGAATATATTTATTCTTAACTAATTACCTAACTTAAACTAATTGGGAGTATTAGAAATGCATGAAATAAATAAGTGTGTCGAGATTATTCTTCGAATCTCTGGTTTTCAAACTGAATGAAAAATTACAGAACCAAAAACAAAATATTATTAAAATGTTTGCAACGAGTTCGTAGACATCGGAAAAGAAAATGATTAACGGCAAGAGTTAGTAAAATTATATTATAACAAAGTTCAACAGTTCAACTTGTGCGGTACTTTCTGAAAGAAAGCAATAACACTATTTTTACGTTTATACAATTATGTCTGCATTTCAAAGCACGTAGTTGACTGTGCACCTTAATTATAGTATTCTTATTTTGTTAAAAATTGTACGGCAGTGTAAAACAACTAATATTTCTGTTTTAGCAAACTAACAAAACGTGTCAGATATACAGGCTTTTTCAATTGTTTTATGGTTTTTTTTCTATAAACGTTTAAATTCTTAGTGAATATCTAAGGAAATCTAAATATTAAAAGGGCGAATATTTATTTTTTAATAGTTCGAGTTTGCCTTAAATTTAGCATCCTTTGCGAACCTTACTTTTAGTTTGAATAAAATTAGAAGTGTTTAGCGGTATTTTTGGTAAATATTACAAACGAACTACGATTGCTCAATTATTCAAGTTTGCACAAATTTCAGCACGGGGTCGCCAATTATTAACCTTCTGTTTGAATAATAATTCAAATAGTTTGACGGGCTTGCAATTAATTTAGTTTGGTATAAGACATTGATCAGGAGGATTAGTGAGCTCTGTGCAGTTCAGGTAAAGAATTTCAATTTTTCTGACGACGCGGAGGAGTGCGTTTAAGGGAAGATGGCCTGGAGAAAGAACTACCCTTTTTTGAACTGCGTGCTTAAGCTCGGAATACTGTGCCGTCTCTGAGCCGTGGAGCTTCTTTTGGGAGCCTTTCCTGGCAAGGTTTCAGCTTTCTCGTTTCTACTAATGTTTCTATGAGTCAAGTCTTCTTAGAACTTCACGGCAGTAGGTAAATTGTTAATTGTTCATGTCGTCATTATTTATTGGTAATTCTGAATTGTTCACTTTTTACTGACCGTTTCTCGTTGTGTAATTGTTCAATGTTCTTTTGCTAATTGTAAAATTTACAAACTCCATGTTGCTTGGCAACTGTTTATAGGTTTTATTAATTGTGGTTTCCGTAAATAAAAATTAAAATATTTGGAAAAGTATTAACTATAGCCAAGATGTACTTTTATACAAACAAGAGACAATTAAATTTGAATAATACTGAGGTGTACCATTACAGAAAAAAATCATAATGTTGCAACGCCGCAATATAATTAAAAATACTAACTATAACCGTATACGCGAATAGACGGGGGATAAGAAAAATATGTACAAGGTGTTCAGCCAGAATTAAATAATACTCCCTTACTTAATATTCGTGTAAAATAAACTTTATAAATGCAAAATGTAAATGGATAGAAAGAACCCTCAGCATAAAACGCTACGACGATATAATTCGTCAATTTCTCGAAACCGTTCTAAAAGGCGAAACCATACTCGCAAAGACAAAATAAAACTACTGAAATCTGACATAGCCGTTTTGATTCCATTATGTATTGTGCTGGAATTTCACAAACAAAATAACGATCAACTATTTCACACCTTGTAAAGTTGAAATCAATTTTAGGTTTTGCTGATATTAAACCTTGAACTTTTTTATAAAACTTTTTGCTGTAAATCCGATATTGAAACTGCTAAAGAGGAACCCCCCAGTAAGAGGACAACCTCGGTTTCAATACTGTCTATATTGAAATGAGAAATTGGGACGACTACACTATGTCTAAAATAATTTATTGAACTTTGAAAAATAGTTAACTAAGGCACATTCTACGTAATTCCCAAAGAATTTTAGGAACCGAATGAATATCTTAGAGCTGAATAATGACGTCTTCCGCATTTTACAAATATATTTCCGTGCCTCCCTTTTCAAACACTAATTTGACTTTTATTTCCGGTTTTAGTACTATTAAATTTTACATACATTTTAAGTAGAAATTTTCAAGAATAGCTTAAAAGTTTTATTAGAAATAACAAAATGTAGTAGCTGTCGCAGTAGTAGGTATTGTTCTCGCAGCTACGCAGCACTGTTCAGAAATACTAACAGAAAACAACCTAATCATAATAACAGCTATAATAAACAATAAAATATAGGTGCATTGAAAACAATAGTAAAAGCACGTCAAAACTAATCAGTTAATTGCAAACCGCGAAAACTTAAACCTAAGATTTTTGCATTTAAATTTATTTGTTGACAGAACACTGTTGTTAACTGCTTTTATATTATGGCACATGTAAATGAAAAAGAAGATATAGAACTTAATGATGATTGGTTACGGCCATACAAGGAGAACTCAACAATAAGCATGTGATTTATTTACTGCGTTATATCCAAACTGCAATTCATTACACAGTCTACATTAAGTAAAATTGTTAGTAAATTTAAAGAAAGTGGACATGTCAAAGACTTATTAAAGGCATGTTGGCAATGTTGTTGTAAGTTACTGAAAATTTACATTCCTTAACGTGGGAACTTGTTGCACTGTGGTAAACCACAATATCTATTAAGCTTCCGCATAAATAATCTTAAAAATAAACATTTCCAATTTTGTAAACACTAAATAATCGGTAATTTGTGGACGTATTATCACTGTGTCCCATAATTAATATTCCAAGGCGTCTGAAAGCACTATCAAAATGTGTCTAAATTTATTGATATTAAGTTGACCATTTAGTTACAACCCTAGTTATTTATAACTTAAACATGAAATTAGCGTATTACCATACATTATTTAGATTAATCTAACACAATCTAAATAACGTTATTTTCAGTTTTCATTACCATTTGATTTGAGAATGTGGTCCTGAGACGATTAAATACTAATTTTATTCAATTACATGTGCATGTGCAGGTTCATGTATATTCACCAACACTCTAATAAGCATCTATACACAATTTTAAATATTGTTAAAGATAACAAGATAATTAGGTTTACATACGCAAACGAGAAGTGATATTTTGCTGTGCAAATGGTCACCATTATCTTTTTTGTGGGAATATTATGTGGCACTCGTGAATTAAAAAATAACCAGGGGGATATTACTAAAATTTTCTGAAGAGCAAGTCCTGTTTGTTTTGCTTACGGAAATTATACGATGCTATCGCTTCTCGTAAAATTATCAAGCAACACAAAGATTTGCTGCTATGCCAAAACTTTTCCTAATTTAATAACTCGATTCCTTTTTAATCCACTCATTGTATAACTCGTAGGTATTAATACTTTTATAAACCTGTTTAGCAGTTCTACCGCCTGCAGACTAAAAAAGTAGTCGTGTTAATTAATTACGAAAACTGGTTGCATATGAACAAGTGTTTGATATGCTTGATAATATTAGGCGCGGTTATATACTGCGTGAAATACTCCAATTATACGGCACTTGTAAAATGAAAATAATCAAAGTAAATTACTAAAACCTTTTTGCTTAAGAAGCAACTCCTTGGCATCTCACAAGTTTCAGTAATTTAATAATCCAATCATTTTTCATTCTACTCGTGTTATAGCTATTGAACATTTATACTCGTATATTATTTTTGAATACGAAACACAGAATTATTATCCAATTAATGGAATTCGATCACTGAAAGATACACTACTAAACGTTACTGACCACAGACAAAGAGGAATGTCTTACAAAAGTGTATGTAAGAAGACACTAACAAAGAGACTGTATCCATGTAAACCGTAGAGAAAAGATATATATTTACTTTCTTTGAATATATTCAATAGTTATTGGGCTACATACTTTAACTTGTTGCATAGCAAATAGAGGCGGCCATGTCATCATTGGATGCATCTCTTTTTTCTATTTTCTCTGATAGATGGTTTGATAGGTTATTTTTACAAATAACGGAGTTATAAGCGACAAAAATTCTTCTCATAGTAGGCTGTGAAAAACTGTTAGCTTGTAGGCTGAAAATTAGGAAAAACTAAACAGCACACAAAAGGCTGTGAAAAAAAACAATACAAAACAAAGTGAATGTTTCAGAGAATAATAATAGCAGCGTGTGTTTGCTTTACCTGACAGTTTTTAGAAACGCGAATACGTCTATTTAAATTCTCTTGAGCAAAAGTTTACTAGACGTCTAATGAAAAGAAAAATAATTAAGTTACTTCCAATATCTTAAAAATTTAAGGAAACAAAAATTTTAATTTCAGATCCGAAATCTGTCAAACCCGCTTTGCGCTATTTTTGATAGTAATCAAATTATGCACATAATGCAAAAACTGAAAATATTAGTTTTTTCAGTGTGTACTGAAAATAAAGCAAAACTTCTAGAACTTGAATGTGAATCACAGTAGTACTCCAGATGTTTAATATTTCTTCCCGTTTAACCGAATATGTACACTGAGATCAAACTCTCAAATTAATTATTTCTACTGCTAGCATTAAACGATATCATTATTTACTTTGTTTTAGAGCCAAGAAGATGAATTTCTTTCGTAGTGGTTAATAATATTTCATGACAACAATTGCTATCTAGTACTCATATGCCTATGTATAATTATAAACTTTTATGAAAAAATCTTTCGATTTTACTGGTAATAACTGTTCACCAACACTTTCTGCACCTTCCCTAATTTCAGGAGGAGTGCAGTTTTTACTCAAATCATCAAAATTGGACATTTTATAACCACTATTATAAAATATACCATATTTTACATAAATGTCAATTGAAATTAACTATTCTCTTGTTTTCAAGCAAGGCTACTTTATGTTTGTGCATATTTGCATTTGTAATTTTATTTTTTATTAATGTAAAATCAATTAATTATAAAAAGAATAAAGGTGCTAGTAGTGGAAAAAATAATATATAAACCACGGTAGAGAAGACGTATCAGCCTCGCAACTTATTTTCTCGATGCTTCGCACCTCGGGAAATAATTCTGCTCGGCTGAGAAAAATGTCTTCTCTACCTTGGTTTATAATATACTATTATTCGGGTTATACCATCAAAAAAAGCAATACAGTAGTAATTTATTGTAAATAAAACAATTTTTAACTTCAACAGGTTTTTATTTTAGCCTTATACGTATTTCGACATGTTGATTCTCATATTAAGAGGCAATATTAAAAGTAAACAGTTGTTGTTGCTATAGGAACAATAAATCTTCATAACTTGATCTTGGTTTTCTATAACTGCGCCCAGATGACTTGATTTCTCTTTCTAAAACGTCAAAAAATGGTGAATCTAAGAGATCAATTTGCTCATTTATTAAAAGTACAGATTTTAAATGTTTGTGAATTATATCTAACTTACGTTTATCTTCACAAAAGTGTAAACATTTTATAGTGTTATTAGATATGAATAAATGAGCAAATTGATCTCTTAAATTCACTATTATTGGACGTTTTGAAATGAAAAATCATGTCATCTAGACGCAAACATAGAAAACTAATATCAAGGTATGCAGATTTATTGTTACTTTAGCAACATTAACTGTTTACTTTTAATCTTGCCTCTGAAAATGACACATTATCATGTAGAAATACGTATCAGGCTAAAATAGAAAACCTGTTGAAGTTAAAAATTGTTTTATTTACAATAAATTAATATGAACTTTAACAAAGTAAAGCTAGAATTTATTAATAAACAGAGTACCTAGTATGCTTAAATTTAATCGGGATAATATAACTCATGCTGTATAAGATAAACCATGTTAAGGCACTTTTTTGTAAGTTTGGCAGCGGATAAAAAGGAAGCTAAAAGTATGCAAGTCGATATATTTTTTATGTACCGCGTCCAATAGAATTGATTTTAGAAAATCAAAATCAAAAAATTTTAATAACCAAGTCTTCCTATGAAATGCAATTTTATCCAGTAAAATTTTTTTTTTTTGGGATTATTACAGATACCGTCTTAGACGGCAAAAATTATGGGTTTAAAATTTTCTGTCGTTTGCCTGAACAGCACATGCGATGCAGTAACTGCTCAATATATTATGGACGTAATAATTTTAGATATTTTTAGTAAAGAAATTTGTTTAAAAGCACAACACCACACAAGCAATCTAATTCTAAATACATATATTGATAGCTATGCTATGGTCATCAGTAATAAACTAAACACAACTAGGTATCAGTTTAGGTACTACTGATGGTGTTAGCTTTAGCTATCGACACATATGTTCTTCATAGTAAAAAATACTTATGTAATTTTGCAATTCCAGAATAAAATGGTTTAAATATCATTTGTTGTCATTACCAATACAAGTTTGTAGTTACAAGTATTATTGTTTGTTACTACAGCAAAATTCGTTTTCTTATTTTTACTAATTCCAGCAGTTCGAGAAATAGACCAAATTTGTTCTTAATGAAAACATTGTTAGTGCATCTTACTAATATGTATTGTTCCGGTAACTTTCACTTTTGCTCCAATAACCAACGCAAATTAGTCTTCAAAGCATTAAAATTTGTTATGCTAGCAAATTGGTTTTGTTCTGCTTACAATATTAGCTTGGTAAGAGAAGCAAATGCTATTTGTTCTGAATAAAAACGTACTTGGTACACCAGACTAATATAATATGTTTTTATAAATATTGATCTGTGCTATCACTACTAACATAAATGTATTGGAGCAGCAAGACATTTTACTTGCAGTAACAGAAATAGTCCAACCAAATTTTGTTACAAATTAGAACTAAAAAGTTTATTTGTAGCCATAGTCACTAAAAATTTGAGTTGCAATAACTAGATTTTAGTTATCAGGGCAAAATAATTTTTAGAGTGTACCTATGTGGTATTTAGTAACTTGTGAGAAAGGTGGCTGTATGTTTCAAGTTGTGTTATTCCAAAATTAAAAAGTTTCTAGTTTAAGAAGTTTTTCTATTCGTATTTATTACGCATTTTGCTTCTTCGCTATACGCAGTATAGCTATATGAAGGTATTGAGATCGGTTTCAAGAACATGAAACACCGATAGCAAGTACGATACAGAAACTGTTGAAAGTTTTCTGAACATATCGAAAAGTTTGGAAACATTTCTACAAGAATTCTGAAAAACCTTGGAACGTTTTAAAAATTTTTGGGAATTTTAAAATTTAAAAGAAATTTTTAAATGATTAATTTTCAATATTTTCGATATTTTTTTTATTTTACATGATTTTCAATATGGTTAAAAATTTTCAAAATTAAAATTTTTTAAGTTGCAATAATTTTCGAAACTCTCGTAATATTTACACAATTTTTAGCAATTTTAATAAATGCAAGTAGGGTCTGTGACGGTTGCCTAACAGCTTTTTGGTGGTAGGTATTTTCGCCAGAATCTGTTTTTCCGTAAATATTTTTTTGATTTAATCTTTTTTCCAAGTTAATGCTACTTTCTGTATACATTTCTTTGAATATGTTACAAAATAGTTGTAAGAAGTCGAAATTTCAATTTTGACATACAAAATTGATATTACAAGAAACTAATTTCAGCTTGCAAAGTATTAAGTAGATTATGTTAGTAACTTATATTCAAATTTTAAGTTGTTTAGGTTATAGATTAGCAGCTAGGTTAAACTTAAAACCAAAATAAATAATATACAAAATGTTATGAACAGTTTTAACTGAATGTAATCTATAATTATAATATTTATACGAAAACATTTAATTAACTTTTTAAGCCCCATTATAGCGTTTAAAAAGTTTTATTTATGTCTATGTCAAGCGCAGGATTGAATTAATTTAAACTAGATTATCATGGTATAAGCAATAGTTGGGCATACAAAATTAGACAAAAAACTGAAATATTTGAATTAATCAAAAAATGCATGGATTTAGCAAATAATAAAAATTTAGTACTTAAAAGAAGCTTATTTACATACATACAGTAAACGGTAAAATAGATTATAGATTAGCCATTCAAACAATTTATCCGAATACTCCAACTTCATCGGATACAATTAAATATGCCTCGATCCCATATTTTAGTGACAAATCAGAAAAAATTGCTAAAATTATAAAGCAAACAAATAAATGTAAAATAAGTTTCAAAACAATTAGAAACATTTTAAACACTTTGTTTAATGCAAAATCAAAAACAGATGATTTGCTAAAATCAGGCATTTACAAATTAAATCCTTCGCATTGTAATTCAGTTTATATAGGCCAGACAATTAGAAATTTTGATATTAGGTATAAAGAACACGTACGTTGTTGTAAATACATACACCCACATAAATCCAATTACGCTGAACACTTACTAGAACACACTCATTCAATGACATCTAATAACACTATAAAATGTTTACACTTTTGTGATGATAAACGTAAATTAGATATACTAGAAGCTTTTGAAATTCACAAACATTTAAAAACTGTACCGTTAATGAATGAGCAAATTGATCTCTTAAATTCTCTTCTATTAGACATTTTGAAATAAAAAATCAAGTCATCTGCAGACGATTACCGAGATCAAGTCACCAAGTTTTATTGCTATAACAACACTAACTGTTTACTTTCTATAACCTTTGACAATAGTCTGTAAACACGCCGAAATACCTATAAGGTTAAAATAAATGAATATTGTTAAAGTAATTAAGTATTTTATATACAGATAATCATTACACCTTTACTTGTTTATGTGAATATTCCATTCGCATTGCAGCAGCCAATAGTATTTTAAGGTTCTTGACCGATTAGTTCCTGACTGGCCACGATAATCCTTTTTATTTTCCCATACTTCTACTGTTACTATGTTTTCATGCAAATTTTCGAATTTCAGGTTTTAACAGAAATACGCGTTTTGGGCCCAAGCAGCCCAAAACTGGTTTTAAAAAAATGTCTGTCTGTGGGTGTGTGCGTGCGTGGGTGCGTTTGTTTCCCTATATCTCCGAAACCCCATGCCCGATTTTTATGAAATTTGGTGTGTGAAAGTTTTTTAGTTGCAGGTAGTTTTTTGTAAGGTCGTTAATCGGAACCAGAACTGTAAACGGAAATTAAAACTGTTTGTTTGGTATAGATTTTTTTCTAAACATTATTGTTCTAAAGAAAGTTACTGTGCTTTTAAAGACAAATCAAATGCCTTTTTTAACAAATCCCTTCGTAATTATTGTGGATAATCTACTTTTCAGTTATAAAACTTTGAATGCAATAAAATAAGTAGCAATGATTCTGTTATATGCAGACAAAATCAAGATGTGCGTATGAAAAATAGAAAATAATTTGATAATAACTAATGAGTACTGGAATAAACTGGAACTGGATGGTAGCAAAGGTGTAAAATAAATTTAAGTAGTGAATTGTATTGAAATCATGGCAACGGAAGCGTTAAAGACGCAATAATACAAGGAACGCATATATCGCAAAGGTTAAATTCTATGTTGTGGTCCGAAGAAATAAGCAGAAACATAAAGAATAGAATTTAACATGATTCAACGGTTTCAGTGAATTATTAAACTGTGCCGAAACGTGGGAACTTAGAAAAGACATAAATGCTTAGGATATGGATATATAGAAAAAAAAGACGCCATAGAAGCACTACCTAACAAATATAGAAATTAATTCACAACTTCCACGTCATGTAAATCTATGGAAACAAGCTAATTTATTTTCTAAAACCAAAATATGCACAGGAGAAACATCCATTTGAATTCCTCTCCTGAAAGGATCGCAGTTTTCGAGACCAAATACGAATTTATTACTTCTTCCAAGTTAAGTCCATAATAAAACAGCAGAGTGCTTGATTTATATATGCACATAACGATATGTATTTAACATTCAATATTTTAAAACTACGCATGGCCGCGTCTAACGGATACCAGCTCCATAAAATAGATCAAGGATTACATTCTAGTATTATGGCGAGCGATGCTCCTAAATTTTGTTAGTTTACGAATTCAAGTGCTACCGCAAATCCAAGATAGGACTACCCACGTATAAATAATAATTAACTTAATTAAATGTCAGACTATTAGTAATGCAAATGAAGTATCCTATTTAAATTTGAACGTAAGTCAATGATCACTTATATTTTACAATAACAGCGCGTTAATGAATACCAAATAGGCAAAAAAATTCAAACGCGTTAAAGTCTATTTAGCTATTAGATACCTACACTTGAAAGTTGCAATGGTCGAAAAAACAAGCGCACACTTGCGACTAATACCAGGCAAATTATATAGCTATTTTTCAAGATGTCTGACAGATGCAAGTTTCGTAGACTGTAAACTTGGAAATTCCCAACTTCCTAAACATGCGGATTAATTTTGACAGTGACCCGGTTTACAAAATTTAACGCGACTACGTTAAGTTTATATAAGTTTGAAATAAAATTCATTAAACATTGACTACCTATTTTTGAAGAAAATCTTGGACAACCCATTCTTTATTTTTAAATAAGACACCTGTAGGTGTTTCCAACCCCTACCCTTAACCCTCTAAACTTTAACAACCCCATTTTTAAAATATCAAGTAGGAATGTGATGCCTTGTTTTAAAACATTTTTTACGCTAAATACAACAACAACAAAATTTACCAATTTGATTGATAAATAAGGGAGATACAGGGTGCCCAGAATAACTTGCACCGTATGGGTATCTCGGCAAGTATTAGAGATACGAGAACGGTTAAATAATATGAATGTTGTCTAATTATAGTAGCGATGTAATGCAATAAAAATGCTTTAAAACAAGATATCACAAGGAGTATTTTCGTATTTGAAGTTTTGAAGTTGGAGTTGTTAGAGCTTAGAAGGTTAAAAGTAGGGGGTTGAACATACACCCTACAAGTGTATATTTAAAACATAAAAATTAGCGTGTTTGAGATTTTCTTAAAAAAATAGGTAGTAAATTTTATTCTAAGTTTTAGGAACATCCTGTATATTCTTCATTTATTTAAGGAAAACAAATAAACGTACCACATTTAAAAAATTTAGTAATTTGCCTACCGACCGCGAGGATTATGATTAATGTAAGACTGATGTAGTTTTCTCAAAGAAAATAAGTAATTAATTTTTAAGTGAAATCATTTGTTTTTATTTACAAATATTTTATTTAATCTCGTGATCTGCACAAAAAAATTAATAAATTTGGTAAATTCTTGCATAGATTCACATTACATTGTAGTACTGCTTTCAAACTTTAATTACTGTAATAATAAGAGTTATGCACTAAAACATTCTTTATTATACATAGAAGTTCATTATAAAAAACGTATTAAATACAGTTAATTGTTTTGCCATTAGAATAGTATTACTTGCCTTAATTCTGTAACGCTTTTCATACAGTAATTTGACTAATTGGATATATTTGAATATAACAAAGTGAAATCAAACTGGATTTATAATTATTCGCAAACTTACTGTTTTCATGCTTTTCGCTAGTTTGCTTGGAACGGGATATCTGCGTGGGTATGCCAAGACTGATGCTGCGGATTCCTTAGTAAAAAATAACAGTGTCTATAATAATAGTTCTTTAGATGATTGGTTAAAGAGATAGAGGGTGTTGAAGAAAATCGGAAAGGATCGGATTTCGGAATTATCTTTGGAGCAGTGTGCATTAAACGTAATATTTTACCTAAAACGTCAGGTTGAAATGTTTTTTTCTACAACCGTGCATTATATCCAAACACCACAAGAATCGCGTTCTTGCGTATTTCGAAAAGATCTTTCAGATACAGAATCTGCTGCTACTTATTATTTAACAAGTATCGACAAGTAAGTGGTGGCACCGATTGCTCGTCGCCGTTTTCTTGACAAGCAAGATACTCCGAAAACTGTTGCACGCCATCTGTTTGCTCGACAGCCAACTTGCCTTTTAATAATTTTCTTTTCAGGTTTTATATACCTGCCACTGTCCACAACAATGTATTGCCACCAAATTCTAAGTACATTGCAATTTTAGTTTTTTTTTCAATAAAAAAAAACACGTTAACCAAAAATACATATACTACCAACATTAACTTTCCAGTATAATGAAATATTTACATTTTTTAAATAAAAAAAAACTAAAAAAACTTGAGTATAATACAATTTTTGTTTTGTTAATTTAAACTGAACAAGAAATACATACATTGTCAAAAATAACACATAAAAAAGTCAGACATTTAATTGTATATTCTGTGCAACACTGCAAATATTTTAGATTTTGAATTGCACCGTATCGAATGCAATTGGTAAGCCTAATTGTTACATTTCTGTATTTTAATTATCTCAGAAGTGCATTATCACCTTGCTTGTAGTGCTCTAACATAGTTTGCACTTTGCTCTTTTTAAAGGCAGTCAATCAATATTCATTGTTACACATATAACGCGCACCTCGTACAATGATATACTGCTCGCGTCACTTATACGAGCCGCGCAGTATTCTTAAACAAAGCAGGTCGCGTGTTGCTCGGCTTGCTAGGCGGCTGCAGTCCGAACGGACCACCACAAGAGGGCAGCTGCGGCGTATATCGCTAGCGAGGTCGATGTCGAGTCTGTGATATAGACCAGGAATTGGCCGTCAACGGCAAGCAAAAGCAGACCGTCTTGTATTAGGATAACTTCTCTTGAAGAACTATCTGACCACGCTCGACTGCTACGCTTGCAACTTATTGTTTTATTGTGCTTTGTTGTTTGTGCGTATATATTTCCTTTGTTTTTTGTTCGTCGAATTTTAATAAACGTTTATCTCATTTTAAACGTTTAAAGTTTTTACTTGGAAGTTTGTTAATAATTACATTACTTTCACCTTCTAACACCATACGTTTGGAAAAATGTAATATTTCTTTCTAAT
Source organism: Ctenicera cuprea (assembly GCA_958336395.1). NCBI lineage: Eukaryota > Metazoa > Arthropoda > Insecta > Coleoptera > Elateridae > Ctenicera > Ctenicera cuprea. The sequence continues at coordinate 21,865,042 of OY284487.1, read as the reverse complement.
TTCTAATCTTCAATCAAACAAATGTTTTGGCTATTAACAGGTGAAAAACCAATGATGCCTACCTAGATTAGCATTCTACTGTAATAATAATCTCTTTAAAATGATGTGTTCATATTTTTTAGTTTTTAGTAGAAATTATACAATTCCACAAAAAATGTATATACCAAATGGAATTGCTCGCTTGTCGAGCAACTATCCGACGAGCAATCGGTGACGCACAAACAGCGGCGAGCAAATGACAGCGAGGAAGTGGGTGGAAACTGAAAAAAATCACATTTCAAAAAGCTTATTTGAAATTGGACTGCTACAACACACATATTTACGAGTCAATTACATAAAACCTGTTATCTTTTAGACATCTAGTCGATACACTTTTAGATAGGAATTAGCTACTATCCATAAATATATAAAAGCACAAAGGGGTTTTTCCTCCGGTTCCTCCAGCGGCTACCGCTTCACCAATTTGGACCATTTTTTTAAATGAAAGGTCTCTATCCACAGATGGAACATGAAACATTTTTATATTTTTATTCTACGTCGATTTTTTAATAATAATTATTTTAATTTATAATATATATGAAGGTCGGCTAGACGCGCGTCACTTGGGGCGCCATCTACAATAACGTCGCGTGTCATTATTGAACTAATGCATCACGTGACTTGACATTTCGCCGGTTCTGTCAACGCTGTCTGTCAGTGCATTGTGTGCTGGGGTAACACTAGTAATTACATAATACGTTTAGCTTCCTGCGGATCTGTCCGCTTATACTTCTGATCGTCAGAAGCAAACAAGCTAGCGCGGTATGGGGTTCTGTGATACAATTTGCGTCATACTTAATTCGGTTTTGCAGTATGTAGGACCAATATTTAAGAGTAAGAAAAGAAAAGTTTCATTAACAATTCATATTCACGCATTCACCCTACTGAAATAAATAACATAGACAACAGAGAAACCGGATACTTTTATTTACAAACTATAACAGAATAATGACACTACATTTCTGGTTATCTTATTATTCCTGGGGCTCATTTTAAAGGGCTTTTCTTTTTTACCATTTTTTACGGAAGCTGTTTTCCCACCGAATGTGCTTCTCGAGGATTATTTTGTTCATTTTTCTCCTACTTTGGAGATTTACAAGGTCTTTACAAAATTTTCAATTTTCTCTAACATTTTTAGCTGTTTTTACAAATTTCTGAACGTTTATGCACTCTATATTTTTGGTACGCTTACCTATCTTATATTATACATCGTTTGTACCTAACTATCTACATAATTATCTGTTCTATGAAATTTATTTTGGATCTGCTATTGCTTTTGTACATAAACTTTGTATTCCTGTACATAAGCAGTATATATTTGTCTTTGTGGGTATGTTTTGATTACCAGGGAAGGCTTTATAAATTTGTAAGAAGGATTAATTTGGAATCTAATATTTGGACATCATCTTACCTTTTTTAGTGAATTTGTTGGACTTTTGTTAAGTAGGGCGAACTTCGTTAATGTTCTAATGTAGCTGAGTTTGATGAATTTAGTTAATTTGTAATTTAATCTACAAAGATTTGTTTATTATAATATTTTAAAGGTTATGAACTTTTAGCAATAATTTATTTAATTAATTTGATTTTTTACAATTTGAATTGTTGAAATAACGAATATTCACACTGTGTTTGTTAACTTGAGGCACATATAAGTTTGAAAACAAATTTTATATTGTTGTGTATAAAACCATTTTGTTGTCCATTCTACATTATTTGAAATATGGAAAAGTTTATACGATTGCTCAACTGACGTAGTGTATACTGCATAATTAATTTGTTGCATTAGATCTAAAATTACTAATTTACATCATTTTTACATTACTTCAAAGCTGTTATCGAAACTATTTAGTGTTTCATTCCAAATTTAGCAATCTATATTTATTTGAACGTTTCGGGTATTTTTTTATTTAGGCTGTTACAAGACTTGCAAAGGATTTGTTATTTAATTAATGTATTATGAAAGAATCGTACGTCGTTATATGGTTTTTCCGAGCTCATGCAAAAGAATGGTTTATTTGCAACGATAAAGTTTTGTTATTAGTCAATTTAAGTGTTCTTCTTTGAAGTTCATTTTAATTTATTGTAAATAAAACAATTTGAAGTTAAACATTGTTTTATTTACAATAAATTTAAGTGTGTATTTCAATACATTTTCGCGTTTTCCTAGTGTTGTCCTGTTCAGGGCAAAACAAATATTAGATTCTTCGGTTTGTTTATTATTTTGTTTGAATGTATTTGATGATACCATTTAACATAACTATTATTACTCTGAATTATCAATCTTATTGTTCTACAGTTCTACGTTATAATATTCATAAAACCTTTAATTATTTAATTCGTTTTGATCATATGCATTCAGCAATAATTGTGTTATATATAGATATTTATTTGATTTGGCTACAGAGTTTATGTTGTACGATTTGATTTTACCCAATATTTTATAATCTATTGGTAACTTATACAATCTATTGATTTATTTAATCAATCTTTGTTTCGTAAGCACTTGCGTCTCAGAGTGCCAATTAACTATAAAACAATAGTATCAAAAATCTTATTGTCTTCAAATAATTACGAAAATTAACTTGAACCAAAACTTATACCTTCTAGAAGTGATTTACCCATATGGCGACCTTTTGTATGCAGACTGAATCTACATACTATATCTGTATCGTTTCACTTGCTTCAACTTTTAGTGTTGTACTACTGTAACTCACATATTTACGCGTCTTCTTTGTACAGCGAGCCGCTATGGTTTTCAAATAATAAACAAAAGCAAAACAATCCGGTAAAATAATTTACGGAAAAAAAAACCGCCAAGAAAACATCCCAAACATTGCTGGTGAATGACAGTATAATAAGAAAAGGCTTTACTTAAACAGATACTTGTTTCGTTTCTTTGCTTGTCTTTATATGAATAAGGGCGAATTTCATTTTGAAATAATATGCAACTGCCAAAAAAAGATTTTTTACTGCGCATTTCTTATGGAAATGAGGAAAACTTTAACTAACCCCAAACCGCACTTTTTCAAAAGAATTTATTTAAAGTATATTATTGGGTTTTTCTGAGTATATTTTAACGCATTAAAAGTAGAATAAAGAGCAGACGGTTTTTTTATTATGGTCTTCTTCTTACAGTGCCATACTCTTTTATTATTGTCAAAACGTTTAAAAAGCATAATTTTAAACAGATTTTACTACGATATCTTTGTATTTTAAAATAGCTTATCATAAAAATGTGTCGTTTATCCCCTTTTCTGCTTCGGTTGACGTCACGAAGCAATTCGAATTTTTTTATTTGCTTTAAATGTAGTATTTTAGGTGTTTGTTACGTAAAGTCAGTTTTGTTTCTCTAAACCAACGCTATATAAAATAAACATAAAGGAGGGACATGATCTTACAAGCGCACTGTATTGCAACTTTCAGGAAAAGTTTAAAAATTTACGAATACTGTTCAACTTGTTAATAATCAAAATTGTGTTTGAGCTCATAGTTGCCATAAAAGTAGATTTTATTTTTAGGTCTCCTTTTATTTATTTAAAAATAATAATAATGTGTCTTTTCACCAAAACTAATTTTTTTCATTAATTTTAACAGTTTCTTCATGTGTTTCTTAAACAGTTTTAAAACCTACAAAATTGTAAAAATGGTTTTCAGAATATCATGGATTTAACTTGGTGTTAATAAAATTCCACATTATATTATTAAAGCTCTCACGAAAACTTCTAATTGAATATTTTTACAAATTATAGATTAATAAGGTAGAAAATCGTATATTAAACACAGCTATTAAAGTTACTTTTAATAACCATTCCGATCAGTTCTTGTCGTACCTCCCTCTCCATATTCATCTAATACGTAGTACCAGTAACACGACTCGCTAGATAAAGCCAGATAAGTTTTCAGATTTCTAAATGATAAATACAAGTGATATTCTAAGTTACCATCGTCAAATGGAGTGTAGAAATTTAGATGAATCTTGTGACTAACCACTAACATGTAAAAGTACCTACACAACTACGAGAAATATTCACGGTCTATTTCAGCCAATGAATCTGCTTCATTAACCGAGGACTTTTAATTAGACAATTTTGCACTTTTTCACTGTAGATAATGGAATGGATGATTCTGTACAACGCGTTGATAATTTATAAATAAACTGGACAGTTCACCGTTGCTGGTAATGGAAGTTATCTTAACAACCAATCTTACCACTTGTTTTATTTTACGACAAAATATGGGTCTCACAGCTTGGAATAAGGTGCAGTCGTTACTCTGTTATTATTAATTATTGTTACACCTGTGGTTCTAGAAACACGTAATAGATATATATGAAAAGTAATAACATATTCCATAATCATTAAAGGGTAGCTATTATATGCGTATTACTTATAAGGCAGCTAATTAAAATAATCCACTGCAATCAATAATAATATCACCGAATATACATAGGAAATTAATATAACCACGCAATTCGCTTAGTTCTGTTCCATTAACGACAGATAATTATAGTGGAGCCAATTTCTTTTTAAGTGCTGCTGCTTGAAAATAGTGATTTGCGAAGAAACAACTTTGCCAAGGTAGACACTTCTGTACAAAGTTCATATTCGTTGAGTACTCAACATAAATACATATTATTAGTTCTGACATAAGATTGGCACTAATAAAAATTTAGAAATTAAATTGTTAATTTAAACAAGGCAACGCGAGGAAAACTGTCAAGCCGTAATTATGTTTACTTATTTATTTATTTACTATGCAGTGAAATCAAGTCTTATAGTTTGATGACCCACATTTTCCTCTAAATCATTAATATATTATGTTTCACACTTCATCGGCGGTTTTATTTGCGAGCAACTTTTTTTTTTATTTTGCTGTAGTTAATATTTTATAGGTGTTATTTTATTACCTTTTATGCATATTAATGATGTGTAAATGTGTCCACGCCAATTGTATAAAATATGTTGGGACTTTTGCACCTGATCAACGAAATTTAAAACCCAACAGAAATTAAATAAAAATTACATCGTCATCTACCTGAATTCTAGGCTACTTTAAATAAATCGTTTCTCACTCGTTTAATCTCAAAGATATTCCGTAATATATTACAGCTATAAATAACATTTTGCAGAAATTAAATATATTTCATTTAAATGTACGAGTAAACTGCACAGCCAAAGGGAGATTTAAATAAAACGGACTAGTAGTGAAATGCAACCGGAATTGGCATATAAACGTTACTAAGTTCCCCAAATTCAGATTAATTTTACTACGCGTTGTAAACACCGCTTGAATGTTTGAATTTTAATTAAAAATGTAAATTAGAAGCAAACATTATTCAGTTCTCGCCAAATACCACCTGGTCTGCTTAAGTCACAACATATCAGCGGTAATGGATTGTAAAATTCAATTATCTAAGAAATTGCGGATATGAAAGTATGTCAAAACGGAATCATTTATGCTAGGTATGGTGCGTCAAAATTGTTAGGTGTACGCGAAAAAGTGCCAGACGAAAAACATTTAATCATTAATCAAATCATGCATGGCTTGAGGGTTGTCTTAACTTTCCGTGCGTAATGATAGCGTGTAACAATTTCAATGCAGATTATATCAATTAATGCAGTACCAATGAAAGTATTAGTTAACCATATCCTATACTATATCCCATGCAGAAAATTTAAGGCACTTACTAATTTTGCTGTGTTGCTGTGTTGTTAGTTCTGTTGTTTACAAAACTATACAGGAACGCAAACATCAAGTTTTCTGGTTTAAAGTACAAAGTTTCTCGTGTATGTTCAAAAACATTTTATACCATAATGCTCTAGTCCCAAACATATATTTCTAAAATGTTCTTTATTTGCATAAGACTACAAGCGTAGATAGAGGTCGGGAAAATTAAAAAAAAAAACAAACATATGGAAAAGAATTATTTTTTTTTATTTTTGGAATAAAAAATTAAGATAATAGTCTAGATAAAATAGTATTACATTGATCTTAGAACTTAATCTGTGACACACCCGCAGGAACATGTAAAACAATTATCTTCACGGATGGATAATACATGAAGAAAATCTTCTATAGACAAAATCTTAATAAGCAAAGACAATTACAAACCCAGAAATACCCACAGTACAGTGTACCACAAAACGGAAATGCAAGAAACATTGTCCGGACATTTGGTCTAGTATTTAGTCGGTATTTAAATTGTGGGACTTACAATTTAAAATAAACCAACCTTAAGTGAGCTTGTTTAATTACGTATTATTTACTTGGTCAGCTACAATTCATGCTTGTGTCATAGTAAAATAAAATAAAACAGGGTTCATGAACGTAGAATATGCATGGTCGTGGGTTTTAAAAGTACTACACACCAAACAATTTTATGAAATTTTGCAAGTATTTTTGAGTGTAGAACCTCTGGCTTAGCTCAACAATAAGGTAACACTAAACAAGAAAGGATGCTCTATTTCAAAGTTGATGCGCTGATAAAAAACCTTAAATTCGTATTGCAAACGCAATCTTCCTATCACCCCTATTAACCCCCCCCCCCCGCCACACACCATCGTGTATAGAACGTGGAAAATCAATTTTAAGATTTTAATGGATTTTGTGGATGGATAATATGCGTATATTAAATCCCTAACTTTCTCACCATGACAACACTACAGGATTTTTCATCTCGACCAAATTTCTAACCACAATACGACGGCGGTCTTTTGCAACTCCACTCACTTAATTAATTTTTTTCCACAATTACTTATAACTGCTGCCACCGTAGTGGCTACAATTTGGTGATTTATGGTTGGTTTCCTAACGATAAACTATAGTTGTAATAAAATTTGCCTTTCCGACAAGGCAGAAATGCTTTGTAGTGTTTAGAAGGAACGTTTCAAATAATATTGAAAATAGACGTCGAAACAAATAAACAGTAATATATCCCTAATTTGTTTTGATAGAATTTTAAAATTTTTGCATATTTAACTTGATATATTTTTGTTTGTTTATTAAAAGTAAGAAATAATATTGCACTAAAAAACTAAAAAAAAAACCTTACAAATCTACCTTACCAGTGATTTTATAAATTAAAAAAAATACGGCATCTCTGGTTTACGGTGCTGTTGTAAGATGAAATGAATAATTCTGTTTCTCATATATTGATTTACGCTCTCGTTTTAAGATAGGATAAAATTTAATAATAACTAGCGGAATTTGTGGTATATACCCCATGATGTTTTTGCTTCGATTTATTTTAATAATAAATAAGTTAATTAAATAGGTAGCGCAACGGATCGCAGATCGAAGTCCTAATTTTAATAAATATATAGCAATTGCTGTAACTGTTTTTATATATTAAATCTGGATCCTTTCAACCTGCCAAAGCATAGCTGAATAATAGTCATATTATAATAATGCACTACACGATACTGAAGCTTACAGTTAAAAATACAACTTTTTGAAAAACTGTTTTTTTTGTTGAAATTAAAAAGAACTAGAAATGAGAAGACAAATTTGTTTAGCAAAAATTGGGTGAGGGGAGAAAATTAACCCCCTTATTGTTGCACACCTAACAATTAAGTTCTGAACCTTATGCTACTATTACTCAGGGGCTATATATATAACAAACAAAATTTTTACATCGTCCCCCGTTTATTAGACAAAGGGGCATACATTTTTGATTTAAAGAAGAGAACATGGAAAGCAAAATTTTCACGCCACAATTTTTCATTTATAAAAGAATTCTTTCAGATAGCGGCATTGTGGTTCTTTGGGTTATAACAGTACTAAATTGAATCCTTATCTGCAAACTTTTGAGTAATATCATGGCGGTAAACTCAAAATTTTTAAAAGTTTGTTGTGGCTGACATGTTAATGCTAAAAATGCATTCACTTTGCCCTAAGGTCTTCTATTAGATTCTCCTATTCGCTTTTATAAATTTAGTTTCTGAAAATAATGCTATTATAAAACAATGTATTATTTTCGTTACCGGTTTCGGTTTTTTAAAAGCTTATTTTGCCCGTAAATTTTTGAAATACTTCTACATTCCGAAGCTCATTGAAATCTATTCGGGAAACACTTTTATTTCTTACCTCTAAGTATAAAACGAAAATGTATCAATTTAAATATGCAAAATGTTTTTCAATTATAGTACAATAAATTGAGGATACATTACTGTTTATAGGTTTGGACGTCAACCTTCATTGGTATTTGCAACGTCCAGTGCAAACAATCTAATACTGGTGGGACGTTATTACAGTCAATGTTGGGGCGTGAAACGTTAATATTAAAATACTTTGGAATATATGATAAGTAACAATATCTAAAGTATTGGAAAGTCTAGGAGAGAGAAGTATTTCAGTTTTTCTGAAGCTGCCGCCGTATTCAGAGAGACAGGTCCAAGAAATTCAGATTTAGTAAATAGAAAGAGTTAGAGAGCAATGGCTGTATAATTAATAAAACTAAGAATTCGATCCACGGTCCGCTACACTACCTACTTAATTAGTTTATTTATTATTAAAAATCAGAACCAAAAACGTCGTGGAGCATAGCTCACGGAGTTTGCTAGTTGCTATTATATGCCAATGTCAAGTCTTATTAAAGTGATCATGATAGCAATGTAATCTGTTCTTTTAAAATTAGGCACCCAGATAAAAGACATTTAATATTCTACTAGTTTATAAAAGGATTGCGTATGCCCTAAAGTATTGCTTATTGAGGCATCGATAAGCATGTACATATCTTGTTGCATTAAGTATGTTGAGTTCTTCTAGCTAGATGACTGTATATAAATTGTGTGTTCTTTTAAATAATGTGTTGTAATACTCGTACACATGGGATAGGAGTGCTATAAAAGTAATACAATCTGCAGTATAAAAAAAAGTACGAAGTGGCACAAATGAGGGAGATTTCCAAATAGAGTAATTTGACGCATTATTAAATTGAGTCTGACTGACAGATTTAAATGCTGTATTAACAATTAAAAGGAATGGCAACGATAGAAGGCAAGATACTACAACACAATAACGCAAATGGTTTGCTTTTATCATAATTTCTTCATTCGTATGGACGAACAGCATTTGTTAGATTCTACGGTTTATTGCAAACAATCTTTCCCTATTTCTACTTAAATAATGATGAATATAAAGTATTATTGATATAATAAACAACGGATTCCATGGTCTGAAATAAATACTTTGGATATTCAAAAATTTATTATTTTAAGAAAAAATGTGTTGAAATGAGAATGCTTAGAATGTACGAGTATGTTGAAACGCTTGAGGCAACATATTTTATTTGGAATAGTCCAATAAAATATTGAAATATTAGACCGAAAATGGTCTAAAGTCTTTTTGCTATGTAAAAAATTACATTACTAAAATAAATATTTGTAACATGAGTACTACAAGGAGGAAAATCCACTGAAACAGCGATGTGGGAATATTTGCTATTCTCACTACATTTTTTTGACAGAACGGTAGCTGTAAATCAAGTAATTCTTTACCATTATTTCAATTTGCTGCGTTTTATTACGTAACAGTACATCTATAACTTTAATAGTAAGCCTGCACAATAATTCTAGAGTTATCAGTGCAAAGACCATAAGCACGTCATCCTATAAATCAATATTAAATTTATGCCATCTTTATGTTATGAAAAGTGAAACTTGATCAGACTATTAACTACAAATAGAGTATGCCGACCAAGGTGCACAAACTGGTTTAAATGAGACGTTATATCTTGTTAATATTAATAATACGAACAAAACATGCCAAACTTATTACTAAGAGTGAACATTTTCATTTTGTAGTCCAGTGTGGTTAGTTTGGAAACAGAAATAAAGCTAAGTATAAAAAATAATTCCAAATTGTTGTTTACCAGCTTCTATACTATTTTGGTGAAAATTATGACAGAAAAATTTGTTAGGTAACTAATATCAGTAAACCAAGGTTTTAAATTGTGGCTCGAGCTTTGATCATCTGCATATCAAAAACTAAGACAGATATCAAAAAATTGTGTTCTACGTTGTTTTTAAAGCAAACAAATTTCTGATCGTGCGAGATTAGGAAGTATATTTCTAAATTTAATAGTTTAGGCTGTAGAAATTTATCAGAAGTGCCCTGGGAACGCTCTGTTCTCCCTGTCTGCAGAATCAGCTCCTGCGCACTAGTTAATAAATAAGTAGATAAAAAATCTAAACGTTGTTTAAACATTCTAAAAAATTAACATATTATCGGAAGATTAAAAAAAAAGTTTAACATCTTTGAACCAATTTTTTCGTTTAAGTACATATAGTTGAATGTTTTCGTTACCTTGAAAACTTTGTTACTCATTAAATAATTATTGTTAAATTATGATTTATTTTAATTTGTAGTTCTTGTATCCTGTTTTTCGAATAATTAAAAAATCTTGCCACCAACTATTAGAAAATGTTAAAAACAAATTTTAAAACTCCATTTTGTTTGATTTTTTGTTTGTTTATAATGTCACCCCAAATCATTGCAGAAAATAGAATATTAAAACAATTAAAACTATTTTTTTTTAATTTTATAATCAACAATTTCTTATTAACAATTTTATTTCATTTTTCAGTAATACAATGGTCTGTATACATTTTGTTCATTTTTTTGTTTAATATTTTTAATAGTTGACGGTACTAACACAGTAGATTTCTTGATAAAAAGGTTAAAACAAGCTGAAAATTAAAAGAAAATCATAATTTTACGATAACTATTTAATGAGTAATGGAGTTTTTAAGATAACAAAAACATCCAACCTTTTAAATTGGCAATTTTTACAAAAATGTTGAAAAAATTATTGAAAAAAATCGTTCAACGGTGTTAAACATTTTTTTATCATAATCTGTAGATAATATGTAATTTTTCTTGGATTTTTTAAACAATATTTAGTTTTTTTTTACCTAATTATTTATTAACTGGTGCGCAAGATCTGATTTTGTAGTAACAGCGAACTGAGCGTTTCGAAGGCGCTTTTGATAAATTTCAACGAACGAAACTATTAAATTTAGAAATATACTTCCTAATCTCGCATGATTGACAATTTTCCGCTTCACAAAAACGGTTGAACACAATTTTTCGATATCTATCTAAGTTTCCGATAGGCAGATGGTTAAATCTCGAGCCACAATTTATAACCTGCTTTACTGATTATTTACTAACAGATTTCTCTGCCATAATTGTTACCACAAATTTATTTTTACTTATTTATTTTTTCATCCAAAAGTTTACAAGCAAAATACATAACATATGTATAAAATAACCTGTAAACCCTACCGAGATATAGAAATATCTGTGTGTAGGCTTGGGTACTTAGAAATAGAAACTTACATACTAAAATGAGATTAACACTACTTAATTGTTAAGAAGTGCACATCCAAACCATCATCTTAAAGTTAATAGAATTTAAAATAAATTTAACAGAAAAAACATAAAATTCATAAATTTTTAGCAGTATAGATTTACCTATAAATTTAAAAAACTAAATAATATATTTTTGATTGTACAGATAATTAGGTAATATTATTAGATATAATGAATTTATTCAATTTAGATTTACTATATTTAGAGCAGCTTATAGTTTTGAGATCTTTATGGAGATTATTAAAAAGCTGTATAGCTTTAATAGAACTATTTCTACTACCTACATGTTTACATATTTGGGGTAATAAAAGATTTTTATTTCTAGTGATACTATTAGAGTTGTTGAACTTATTCTTTAATTCTTCATAATGAAAAGCAAGAGATTCCAAGGCAAAAAGTTGATCCACATTCAATGGTCTTTTATATATATCAAAATGATTTGTAAAAATGAATTTAAGCATTTTAACTTGCAATTTCTGCAACATAATTTTGTGTGTTGGTAAACAACCACCCCAAGCAATAATTCCATAGTTGATAATACTATGAAAAAAAGCATGGTAAATCATTAAAAGAGTTTCAGGTAGCATAATTTTCGAGATTTTATAAAAAAGAAAAATTAGGTATTTGGTTTTATTTACAATATATTGAATGTGGTTTTCCCATCTCATTCTATAATCGAAAATAATTCCAAGATATTTACATGTTTCAACTCTATTTAGACTTGTTCCATAAATTTCTAATTTAAAATTTAGAGGAACACTGTTGCTATAGTTACCAAATGTAATGTATACAGTCTTATCAACATTTAAAGATAACTCATTTAAAGCTAACCAGTTAGAAATTAAATATATTACTTTCTCAAAAATTTTGGGTAGGTTAGATATAAGTGAAATAGGCCTATATAATTAGAGATTACATGACTATTGTTTGATTTAAAAATGGGTTTAATATCAGCATACTTAAGGGCGTCAGGCCAGATTGATTTTTCAATGCTTATATTTATAATATGAACTAGAGGGTTAACAATAAAACCAGAGAAATGTTTAATTGTTTTCATAATAATGTTGTCAACGCCTCCATTTTTCTTCTTCATTTTGTTTATTATTTTCGAAATTTCAAATGAATCATTTGGTAAAATAAAAATTGATTTAGAATTAATATTCGGTAAAACAAGAGGAATATTGTGAGGTTTACAAATCTTTTCACTCAATTCAGTTCCAACATTACAGAAATAAGTATTCATCCGATTCGCTATATCGTTTGGATCATAAATTTTGTTATTTTGAGCAGTTAAAATGTATGTTATCTCGTCATTTTATCTTTTATTTTGTTATTGCCCATTATGTTATTGACCACTTTCCATAAATTCCTAGTGTTGTCACTATTTAGTCTAACAATATCCCTATCATACATTAATTTGGCATGTTTAATAATTTTATCTAGTATTTTGGTATAATTTGTGTACTCAGTCTTGATAATATTATTTGTAGGAGCAGATTTCCAAGCTATGTACAACAATTCTTTATGAATGCAGGATGTTATAATTCCTGTAGTAATCCATTTACTCCTAGGTTTTAATTTATTTTTACAACTAGATTTTTTATGACTTATTTTGGATAAGTTGATACATTTATGTATCAAGTTAATTAAAAAATTAGTAGCTTCATGTTGTGTAGCACCAAATGTTACTCATATTTGATAAAAGCTGGTAAACAACAATTTCAATTTATTTTTTCTATTTTGGTTCTTTACTGACTACTTTATGAAACTCATTTGGGTTTCATAAAGCAACTCCTTAAAGAATTCGAAATTTTATTTTGCTAGGTTGGTGACAACCATGTGACAACAAAACCTTCACGCGTTATGAACATAACTTTCAAATTGCAAGTTCTAAAAATTAAGATTATTTAGCGTATTTTCCGCTACTTTGTGTAGCTCGGGTAGGGTGCAAGATAATTCTTCTTCCATCTTATCTTCAAATCTTAGGTATTTTAAAAATTAAATCATTTTCAAACACAGTTTGTCTCAATTTTAATTTGACAGTAGTTTGAATTGTTTGAAATTATTTTAAATGTCACCAACAGCCACAAAACCAAAACAAAATACAAAAAATTTTCCTATCGATTATATTTTTAAATTAAAATATAAAATAAGGTTATTTTGAACTTTGTCCATTAGAAAACTCGCCGCAAGCGGCTCGTTTTCTAACTTGGACGCGTGCTATAAAATCATGTCTTATGAAACTTGTTTTTTAATATACTATTCCACTACTTAACTTTATTTCTGTTTAAAGCATTGCATCAGTCATTACTACACTGGACTATTTGGATTCTTTCGTCTCACTTAATTTAAACAACGGCTTTGATTTTGATGTTATCGTGTATTTATTTGTGTTTATATTATTTAGACTTTAATATTGATTAATTACTTGAAACTACGAGTATACTTGTGATTCATTACATTAATCCTTAGGCTGAGCCTATTCAGTGCGAAAATACGCAGAAAACGTGAATGTTATTAAGCTAGAAGGAAAATTAATTAAATAATTAACTCTTCACATCAAGTTTCTCACACATCAGACATCACGTCTAAAATTGTAGCATCTCCAGGTGATCTATAAACTGATGTTAGGGCACACTCACGATTTTCATGTTTTGCTGGTCATCACTTGCGTGTACTACTTGCGCAATTGCAAAAAAAAGGAAACATATTCTTCGTGACGCTTTCTAGTAAAGCATATCCATATATTAGAATAATACCAACATTAATAATTTCTTCGTGCACTAAAACGAGATAAGATCTGTTCGGGTAGCATACGCCTTCTCCAAAAAATCACACATTACGCTAGTTTTCTAACACTTCGTAAAGAAATAATTAATTTCACTTTACCATACTCTTTAATTTGTTCAAGCCGCTGAATGTTACCTACCAAACCGAATTAACGACCAGTAATGCTCGGCACGTAATAACTATATTAAGGAAAAAGAGCATAAATGTATAATTTTGCATTCAACTTAATATTCTACAATTTGTTATGCCTTAATAGTTGGTCTATTGTTTCGAAACTTTTAGCAGATTAGTTTAGTTGGACGACCTTAAATATTTAAAGCACTTATGCTTGAACAATTCGACTTAGCTAAGAGATTGTGTTAGATGAATTAGATGATACAGTCTTTTGATGAGACACTTATTGTAGTCGAGCTGTATTAGAGGAAGGGCCACAATAGGACGCCCCTGCTAATGCTAATATGTTTATAAAGTCAACACAATGTAGTCGTGACCGCCCAAGGCCGGCTATATCTTATTATTATTTTAATTCCCGTAAATTTATGGAATTTGCCATGAAATAACACCCTTTGTAAATAGTTTAAGCTATGTGTATCGAACTTTCTTTTTACGGTTGGAAAATACATTTTGATGTGTGGGTGTAGATCTTAGATCTACCTACTGCAATTGTCAACATTTTCCTGAGGTTTAGTATTTTTAGATTTCATTAGAAATAGTATATTTTTTGTTGATGTGAAAACTTTTCTGATTCACACGCACACGCTAATTAACTGTAGTGTTAGTATACCTATTTATATACAATGATTTATGTTGATATTGCGTTTAGAAGATATTAGTCAAAATATTAAAAGTTAATGTTGTCAGTAGACCCACGCAGTATAATATCTCACGTTTACAATTTTTCATTTGAAAACTTGTAGTGTACACCGACCGATACCATGTTTAAATTTAACAAGCTTATTGCAGACAGAAAGAGTCGGGCATTATATTACAACACTTATTAAAAACTAATAAAAAATGATGAACGTCTATTCAACCCATTTTCAGGGTCTCGTGGACTATTCCTTATAAGAACGTTTCCGGGGATTCCCGTTTGTAAAATACAAAAATAGAAAGCTGTATTGCACCAAAAGATACTTAAATAATAATTACTTTTACTGCTGTATTATAAAAACTTTTAACTCTTGCTTGAATCATGGCGGTACTCTTTTAAACCCGGAATCGCTTTAAGAATTACAAATTCAGCTCTTAGGGGTGCTCGAGCACCCGAGCATAAATAAATAAATGCATAAATAGTTTAAAATATAATTTAAAACGGATTTGTTTAATTCAAAATGTGCGAGTACATCACAAATTCAACGGAAATATTAGGTTAACAAAAAACCAAAACGAGAAGCGGAAGTTGTACATGTTCGCAGACTTTTTAGTTTTGCGTAGCTAGAAATTTTTTAGAGAACCATTCGATTTGTCTTCGCACCTTCTAGCAAAACCTAATTTTTGAAAACGTTATAATTCCAACCCAAAAACAGTTATTCAAGATCTGTCTTCAGAGAGTGCTTCATTCCGTTTTTTTTATCATTGTTGGTTAGCGAGCCAAACCCTTCAAACCCATTGAAAATGGTCTTTGCTGTATATGCAAGAAAATAGATATAGTATTACCTCATAGTTAGGTAAGGTTGGGCTTCCCTCTGTCCATTTCACTAAAATTATCCGGGGTGTTGTCTGTGCTGCGAATCTGCATATTTGCTACAATTATTTAAATATAATATTTTATTGTAAAACAAATTACCAAGGAAATGTTTTGAAAATGTGAAACATTATGTTTTGCAGAAAAAAAAAACGTATTTGAGAACAACTTTATCTTCTACGACTTTATTGTTCTGTAACTTGCTAAGTCTCTATAAGTTGAATATTTTCAAAAGTTCTGTACCGAAATATTGGTGAAAATCTTGCCAAAATATAAGTTTATTTAAAACTGAGTTTACTTTCTAAACACAAAATTGTTGTCAGTATAGTACTGGCAAAACTACTAAGCGACAGTTGAATATTTCCTACAATATGGTAAATTTTATTGGTTAAATTAAAAACCTTATTTAACATAAACCCACTGTTGATATACAAACAGCGATGCCTTTCTTTATCATTTATAATATCGTATTTATATATGCACGGAATTTTAAACATTCTAGTCCAAGGGAAATTATTTACAAAACAATTCATAATTTAGCGTTATTATTGATAAGCAACGGTTACAACCAGAAGAGCGTGCTTTCATTGTAGTAATCTATATCAAAGTGGCTGAAACCTTTGGGTTTTATTGGGCTATTAACTTCGTTGTCACATTTAAATTACCATTGGTCTTATGGAAAGACACAACTATACAATAATTTACTTAAATAGTCAATTGTCTTCAGTAAATCATTTTATAATAGACTTCCGTCACCTTAAGCGTTTGAAAATTCATTTTTTTTTAAGAAATGTTGGTATAAATGTTCTACATATAACTTATAATATCGAATTGTGTTTTTTTTATTTACAAAAGCATGGAAGAAACTGTTAAACAAGACAAGAATATTTTTGAAATTTTTGTAGCGATTTTAAGTTAACCAAAGTTTCGTAATTTTTGCACCTTAATTTTATAATTTTCAAATTAAAAAAATTAAATCAGTGGCGTTCGTGGTCTGGTGTAGGGATCAAACCTGTTAGCCACTGATATGTTCCTAAGCGATTTGCAAGCTAACAGCGCGCTAGACGTCACACCCCTCTTCTTCTCTTGATTGAGAGCGAACTATAGCTTTTACGGCAAAAATACATACGAACTTTTCTGTTCTAAATTTTATTCCTTACAATTTTTGTAATGTAACATTTTTCATTTGATGCATCCTTTACGAGATACTTGTAGATAAACAGTTCTGGGTCACCGTTCAGGGGTGCTTTTGGCAATATAGGGAATGAAGCCACCCTCGGACAGAGAGGAACTTTTTAAGTATTTATTTGTAGAGTATTTGCGAATGCGTATACCAAGATCAAAATTCTTTATAAATTATATCCTCTAAACTTTCTAATCAGACTGTGATATTTTAGATTTTAGTCTTGTTGTTTGTTAAGTTTCGTTGTTCGTGGGGGCATTATTTTTAAAAACTAAATTAAAGTATAAAACTAAGGTAAATCTTTTTAGATAAGATCCCACCACACGAACCTTTTACACAAGAACCTGAAAATAAAAATATTCAGGGTACGTCACATCCTGTTTATCAAAATCCTGCCGATTAATTTCCGCTTGTAAAAAATGTGTGGATAAATAATTTCGCGTTAGAAAAGACTACCTACTAGCAAAACTTTCGCCAGTTAATACCTCCGCGCGGTAATGACCCCTGGTCTGTCAATGAAAATTACAGCTAAAGACAAGAGAAATCATTCGTTTTTTGAATTACGAGTAAAAACAATTTTCAAGAAATTATAAAGTTCGGACAATAGAGCTGATCGATTAATATTAATTAAATAATTTATGGTTATTGTAAACGTTTTTACAGCTTGGTGTTGTACTGGTATTATATTCTAAAACAAAATTCTTGCAAAGACACAAGATATTTCTGCTGTCCATATATTGCACCACTGAACTATTTACCCATGAGCTTTTCCATTGATAGTTTTTTGTTGTCGGGATGTTGTACGACTAAATATTTAATTCATAGAATTTTTGTGGCAACTAATTAATTATAACTTATAAGTTGACCGACACTTCCTGCTTAATTTTGCCTGCATTGGCTAGTCGTTTTTCCTTTTTAATGTCTTTTCGATTTCATTCCTACTTTATCAGTATTCACTTTTTAATAACCAATATTCAACGTTTGGTTTTGGTGAAATCAGTGATTAATTGATACATTTTCGAAATCATAAATATTAAATTTCTCTGAAAGACGGATAATTGAAGAAGTATTCAACACTATAATCTACTTACATTTACATTACATTTCATATTTATTAGTTTGTGTTAACAGATTCCTTCAATAAATTTTCATTAAGTTCATGTATTTATGTAGGTATTTCGACGTATTCCCTGATTTGTGAATATATAAACCAGGAAGCTTTCGACATTAATTTATTTTAAGCAGACAAAAATTGATTCTCCTCTGAACGATCAAATAGAAATTAGAAATCATTAAAGCATTTTAAATAATAGTCCAGCAACTAGCAAAAGGTTAATTATGGGCCCCCGAGATGCAAATAAATTAGAATTTGCTTCTCAGCAGGTGCATCTATGTACGTATGTGCGATAAATAAGATTAAAATATAGAAAGAGGGATTGTTCGAGATCCGTAAACAAGAATTTAATAATGCTTATGCTCTGTAAAATGTAGGTATGCAATTTATGGACTTGTTTCACGTTAGCCGGCTAAGTAGAAATCAAAGTTTAAGTGCACAGTACGCGAATTAAGGGGGGAGAGAGGTCCCCGGGGTCATGGTGGCCAGTGGCTATCGTGATTGCCTTTGGCAATCACTTTTCTCAATGTTGTTCCGTGACCTTTGTTGATTGGATTTCTATCTAACGAAATTAGGGCAATTGTAATGTGTACTCCTAGATGAAATTTGATTACATTGATCGGTGCAACCTTTAAATCATTCCAGATCGATGCCAAAATTATTGTAGCGTCTATGATTTCGTCTAGCACTTTCATTAATTCGTACAGGTATCAAACGATTCGGAAAGCATCTCTAATTGCTCCTGTCGCGAAACCGGCGCGTTCTATTTGCAGAGAAACATTCAACGACATACAACGTACAACCGCTAAGAGACAAATTAAAAATCTAAATCCGCAATATTAAATTAGTTATTGCACATGATATATCCGAGCAAGTTCTTAATTAGTTTTGCTGACAGTTAATTATTCCGTTTGTTACTGTTGCAGACCGCCCGTCTAAGTCACAGTCCACTGGTTATTTAGTAACACTTATCTCTAAATTATAAAATTGGAAGTTGGTTGGGTCAAATTCGTGAACTGTTTAATTGGTGTTCACCTATTCACTTGACTAACTAACACATGCAACCATACGAACCGTTTTCTAAAACAGTTTTAATTGGGAAACGTAAATATACGCTTAATGGTATAAAATAATACGTCCTTGTCGTTTGTTTAGCTTTAAAAGCTACTAACAAGTTGATAACATACTAGCAGATTTCCTGGTTTCAAACGTTACTAGACGACATTATCAAGCACGCTTCGAGATTAAATAATGGGAATAAATTATTTTCAACGGCTCGGTAATTATCTGACGAAAACTAGACGATGTTTTAAATTGGTATCAGGTATTTATCATGTCACTGGCAAATCTAAAGAGGTATCATTTTGATAAATAGCACCTGTAGCTACGTTTAATAAAAACATTTTATCATAAATAAATCATATATGCGGCGTTAGAAGTTACATAAATGTAAATAGAAATTAAAAAAGAAAATAAATATCTACTTGATACTATCAAGTGTTATTTGTTGAAATACGGATTGCGGATTTTAAACAATCAGATATTTAGATTATCCTAAATCCCTTTATTTTTAACTATCTGTTGTCTGAGAGTATCATCATCCGATACCGTTATCCGATCCTGAACCTGATACATCTTTTATCCGCATGCATTCGTTATACGAATACATCGGATAAATGCGTATTTGTTTTAATATATACAGGGTGTATTAAAACATGCGGCTAATAATTACACCACGCAATTCTATGTAGAAAAGCAAGCAAAAAACTGGAATACAATTTTAGTGTTAACTCTTTGATTAAGGAGTTATTAATGCTCAAACTATGCATTATAAGCTGGGTTTATTTTTAAAATGTAATAATAAAAAACACATACTTGATTTAATTGCAGAATCACAAACATATACATATTAAGGGTAACTAAATGCATGTCTCTTAGCTTTAAATTATACAGCATTGCCAAACTGAAAAACCTTTAAGTGCTTATAATTTAAAGACTCTTCGTCTAAGACCAAATTGGTGTTAAAGTTTTTTGCTTGTTTTTCAACGTAGAATTGCGTGCGGTAATTATTAGCCGCACGTTTTAATACACCCTGTATATTAACGACTTTTAGTAAGATTGGGGCTCCCGCTACTACAGCCCACGTACTGGTATTTGTGCGTCCATTATATAAAGCTCCTATTCGTTTGTATAGAGAAGCGCTACAGTTTTCAATGCAGATAAGCAAATTTGGACTTGTACTGTTTGTTTGTAATTATTGGAATATAATCTGCTGATAAGTGCCATTACCAAAACAAACTTTGAGCAGAAAGAACTACGGTCGCGAAGCGGCAAATACCGGTGGGCAGGACCCACTGCCTCGCCAGTTTTTCTTCCATTGAACGCTTTAGCCTACTTTTATTACATTTGTTCTTATTATTTAATAAAAATACTTTCAACTTGGGCCCATTTCAATCTTGGGCTGCAGTGCAACTGCATTACAAATTTATGTTGATTTAAATTAAGTTATGGCGTGTAGAACGCTAATAATAAATAATAGTAATACAATTTAAGACTTCATTATTATGACTTTATTCAATTTCTTTGTCTATATATATATGTTGCTCGGTTAGGGTGATATTATAGAAGCACATATGGGAACATCATAATACGGATTGTGAATAAATCGCTGGCATATTTAACTACTATAAACAATCCAGAGGCGGACTCAAGAAAGGTGACATCACCACAAAAAAACACTAAAGCAAGGAACCCACTTCATTGAGTATAATGGTCTCCGGCATAAGTGCTCTAATGCATTTTACCATTAAATAGAATACTGCTTAACGTACTAAGAACATGTCTAACATAGCGACACGGCGTATTAATTGTTTATTTTTAAATATACAAAAAAAAACGTGGGGCCTAGTCCACGGGATATGCTAGTTTTGTATTAAAAATACCAACCGCGTATTTAAATGGATGTAATTACATAAATCGAGAAAACCGACCCAGATGTAAATCTCCAAAACAACCCATGCATCTAGTCTTCTATCTTCTATATAAATAAAAATCAATTGCCGCATGTTTTGTACATCATCACTTGAGAATGGCTCTACCGATTTGGCTCATTTTTTTTTGTTGTGTTCGTAATTGTCAGGACAAGGTTTGTATGAAAGAAAATTGTGGGAAAATGCACCGGAAAAGTCGGAAAATTCAAAAGATGATTTTGTATGGTATTTTTGTATGAGATTTCGTATGTTTTCGTTTTTGAATGGCTTTTCGAAGAGAAAAATGGGAAAATCGAAGTATAAAACTCGGAAAATTCAAAATTAGGAAAAATCGAAATTTTTTTCTTCTTTTTTTTGGATGGAAAAACCGGAATGGAACAATGCAAAAGTCATGTTCCCACTTGAACTCAGACAATTCTCATGATTTTTAATTTATTTTGATCAAATTGAACGAAAATCGTCCCTCACAAACATTTGACTCTCGATATCAACATATGACTGTCACTGTGTGACGTTCAGTTTGACAGTTCTGCTGTGTATCACGTTCCGTATTGAAAATTGATATTTTGCGAAAAATAATTGAATTCAAAGCGATAGTTTCTTTGGAAAAAATGCCATAAGTGAGGCGTCGAAATATCGGTCGGCGTACGCGCATAGCAATCCAACATGATCGTCGAGTCAATGAGACTGACGAAGAGCATAGTCAGCGTTTGGAGGCAAGTCGAATAAGAATTTTTGAAGCGCGATCCATAATGACTCCGGAACAACGGATACAGTCGAGTTCGACTCGCTCAGTTGGAACTCGCGCACAAAATAATTTGGAACGTCGACAAAACAGACGGCCAAACGTGACAATTCGATATGAGCGTTTAGCGTTCAGATACGATCCAACAGTCGATTACGCTGCAGATGAATCGGTCGACTTCGGAACAATGAGCACTGTTTGTCAATATTGCAAAAAGGCTTACTTAGGACCAGCAACGCGAACCGGGTCCAGCTAGTTTATAATAAAAAGACAGTCGCATATAATCAATTTTGAACAAAATTCAGACAAAAAATATAAAATTGCAAAAGTTGGTTTAATACTTTCTCTTGTGAGAAATACTTAGAAGGTAAACGCAGGATGACTATAGATATTTCTAGTTCCAGAATACATTGATCTTTATTTTCATTTTTAATGGTAATACAACCCCCCTATCATAACGCTACTATGATGTAAATTTTAGCTAAAGTTTTAATATTTTTATCTACGTCTGCTTGGAGAAGGGCTTATTATGTCATTCGTTTGCGTTAGGTAATGCAGTTCGTATTCTCACTAGTGAGACCATTTATATTGACTTTATGTCCAAAATCTGAAGCTCATCTAATTAGCTGTAGGGCGGGCGGTTCCGTTCTTACTATTCTTATGCGGTATGCATCATCATAGGGTTGTTTATATAAATTGTTTTTTTAATCTAACATATGGTGAAATGTGAGAAGAGCTTAAGACGTTTTTACCGAATTCTCTAGCTTTAAAATGGCGGCCGCTACAACTTTTTGAAAATCTCCAATTTAACGCCCATTTACTCAAAAAGTAGTAGTCAGACCAGCATCAGCTACAACTTGTTTGAGAACCCTTTGTGGGGGGTATAAGTTGAAACAAAATTGATTTTAAAAATTTACAAAAGATCGCAATGACACTTCTTCAAAATTTCAAAAAATTAAAAAAAATATATTTTAAAAAACTGCTCATACGGCTTTTTTTTTAAGTTTGTAGGATGTGAGAACGATAGATTGGCTACAATTTGATTTTTTCTTAAAGCTATAATTTCACTGTGGCGTTTTCTATGAATTTGGATGGATAAAACGGAGCCATGTCTATATAGCTTGCTTTTTTAGAAATCGAACAGACTTTTGAAAATTATTAATAATATCTAGTACGAAAAGTCCACTCGAAGTCCACACTTCAGCTTTACTTTATTTAAATTTCTGTATAAAGTATGTTTTAATTTTTCACTCATTTCTTATTGTAGTTTTTTTAATCGAAGACACACAAAATATGCGGTAAAGAAATACTCCGATGTCCAATACCTAAACAATCCGGCTAATTCAAAAAACCGGATTATTTGCTTGTTTTTATTCGGATATTCTTGTCCAAAAATCTACACTGCTAACACGTATGTTAAATAGCAGTTTTCAATCCGAGAGAACGTGCAATTTTAATAATAAACAGTACTTATAAAAACAAATTGTTTGTAAATAATTACATATGTTTACGTCTAAAAATGGCTGATTAATACTTATTACATATTTAGTAAGTTATATGCTTACTGTGGTAAAGTGTTGAATCAGTAAGTTAATAGTACAATTTCAAAAATTATTGACAGTTATTGAATAGGAATCCGTATTTCAAACGCAAGATATTCTAGCTGGCAAATTTCAGTATTTTAGCATGCCTAAAAGAACTGTTATGTTTGATACGCAAACCAACGAACGTTCCGCTGCATTCCTCGTTTCGAGTCCTTGAATATTTGGCGAAGTAAAATAGTTTCATACCTCAATGAGCGCATGCATGCAGCAAAGTTTTTAGATCTAAATACAAAGTAGCATGTTTCTGTGATAAAACAGAGACGCAAATCTGAAAATGTTAATTGTTTTACAACCACAACGTGAATGACAAAAATATGTAGCGCAAGCCTTTTTGTGACGTATATGGAACTTTGATATTTTTATGTGACAAAAGAAAGTGAATAGTTTTAACTTTATTACAAGTTTTTCTTTAGACACGTGCTGCACGTTCCTATCAGGGTACAAACATTTTTACGGTCTCCTTGTGTTGAATTGCGCGGTGTTCTCTGTGTTAACTTAGAAGGAACCTTCAGATGTTACTTCAAGTTTTTGATAGCTTTGTAAGCCATTATACGCTGTTGTTTGAGATTTATAAGACCGTCTTTGTCGGTGAAATAGTACGTTCCATACTCCTAATACAGTTCCAAGACTAAAATTGTTAGTAGAACGTCCACGGTGCCTCAAGAAGCGGTTTTCAGAATTGAAGCAGCTTTCAGAAAACCTAAATATATTTTAGGTGTTTGATTATTTAGTAATTTTAGTATAACATTTTTACTTAGCTTTGTCAGTGTGAGTAAATTATTTGGTTTTCAGAAGAATTCTACGACAATAGTCAAACTGATCTTAGTATCAGTAAACGAATTCCTATAAAATATAGTATAGCAAGGATATAGTTAATTAGATATAGTTATTAAGCAACATGCGTACGAAATTTTATGCCTGTGTCATGAAGCAACCAAAATGTGTATTTTAGAATGCCCGCCGACACGACTAGGCCGTACTTCAATCAAAACTTACCAACACCAAGACGTCCTAAACAACAGCATACACAACGTCCAATAAATATTTTTTTACAAGATTTCTGGTCGTTAGAAATGTGTATTCATTAAAAATACTTACTACGAGGGCGGGATGATAATTGGTTAGCTTCCACATATGTGGTGCTAGCATGTAATATATTTATACATAATTTTAAAGTTCCATCTTTTAGTTGACAACACTGTAAATATAGAGGCCATCTGTCAAATAGTTTGTGGTTAGCAGCTGTTCAGAGAAAACGTGTTTTGTGTTTCTGTAACAATGGAATATATTGAGCATCTTGCTGTTTTTAAATTTTTGCATTTAAAAGGCTTAAAAGGTGCAAAAATTTTTAAAGAAATGCAACGTGTATTGGGTGAAATGCTTCATCCTATGCGACCGTAAAAAATTGGCTGGCTGAGTTCAAACGGGGTCGTACGTGCATCCAAGATGAACACCGTTCTGGACGCCTAAGAAGTGTCACTACAACAGAAATGGTCAGTAAAATCCATAATACGGTTTTGAAAGACAGACAACTGAAGTTGGCTGAAATAGCTAATGTTGGGAGCATCCCAAAAGAGCGAGTGTTCAATATTTTAACCCAAGAATTGGGTATGAAAAAACTGTCCGCGCGATGGGTGCCGCGTTTGCTTACACTCGATCAAAAACGTGTGCGAATGCATATTTCCCAAGAGTGTCTGGACCGTTTTATGAAGAATACCACTGATTTTGTGCGTCGATTTGTCACCGCCGATGAAACCTGGGTCTACTACTATACGCCAGAAACGAAACTGCAATCAAAGCAATGGACAGAACCTGGTGGCTCGGCTCCAAAGAAAGCAAAGACCTTCAAATCAGCTGGCAAGGTCATGGCATCAGTGTTCTGGGATGCAAAAGGGGATTTTGATGATCGATTATCTTCCAAAAAAAAACGATAAATGGCAATTACTAGGCTAACCTTTTGGACCAGCTACACCAAAATATTCATCAAAAAAGGCCAGGTTTAGCGCGTAAAAAAATCATTTTTCACCAAGATAATGCTCGTCCTCACACCTGTGCTACTGCCATGGCTAAAATCAACGAATTGAAGTACGATTTGCTTCCACACTCACAAAACACGTTCCGTGATGGGATCAAAACGGTAGAGCATCGTTGGACAAAATGTATTCAACTTTCAGGAGATTACGTTGAATAATTAACTTTAAAAAAAAAAAAGAAAACCGACTTCAAATAACACAAAAGTGACATAAGTTAACTAAAAAGCCAAAAATAAATGTTTTTTCATTAATCATTAAAATCGGTTCATAAACAAAAAAGTTATGCCCGAACATACATAAAAAAAAATAAAAAATAAAAAAAAACATATATACAGACGAATTGAGAACCTCCTCCTTTTTTTGAAGTCAGTTAAAAATAAAAATGATTTTGAGAACATGAAATCGGTCTTTCATTGCTAGGCTAACCAATTATCATCCCACCCTCGTACTACTGTTCAGCTTAACAAAATGTTGAGTCAGTCTGCATAATTTATTGATTCTAAAATATACGATAAAACCGCCATGTAGTGCTTCTAAAATACCTCTGATCTGACAAGGGTGCGAGCTAGTTACTACACTATGCATGACCTAGTGAATTAGTAGGTACTAGCAGAACCCGTGGGCTACACTACTTACTTTCTTCATTTAACTTTATTTCTGGCGCACGTAAAACTAGAATGATAGCTGACTGTAAAATAACCAAAAATATACCGGAAAAAACAGCCCTGGAAAGCAAGTTTACGAAACCCGCGTAAAAAAGCTTCAGGAAAAAAATTCTTAAGTAAAGCGAAAAAAGGGTAGTTTAATTTGGCATTTTTCCCTATTTCCAGAGGACTGCCTTAACGGATAAATTAGAAACGTTTTTGAATTTAATAAATACGCAGTATAAAAATCTTGTTAGACATTTGCATATAATTCCAAAATTAAGTTCGCCTTTATTCATATAAATCAGCAGGGAAAATCACGTATGTTATTCAGGGAAATCTCTTTCTATATAATACAGTAATCTATTAGTAAAAAATAGACATTCTTTTGTTTTTTGAATGTTTTTTCGTCCGATTTTTATTCGGGAAATTATTTAAATGGTTTGTTTTTTCCGGAGAATGTTTCTACTGCAAGATCTTTTTTTAGTTTTCTTTTAGTAGATTTTTGTCACCAGGTGTTATTTTTTCTTTGACATTTTTCCCAACGAAATTGTTCTGGGACTTCTGGGACATTTTTTCCTTTAACCGAAATTGGCTTCTAAGCAAAAGTAAAGCTAGGCGCCATTGATGAAATGTGTAAAGCAGCCAAAGGAATTTCTGATATATACAGGTTTACATGATTAGCAGACGTGCGTCGTCATTTCTGTGTAGTGTTATGTTTTGTGCATAAAGTAAAGCTTTTCGCGTTAAATGTTTTATAATGCTTAAGTAACGGTATTGGGGATGCAGTTGTAGCAGCCTCGCAACCCAATTAGCCAAGTACATGTTGTGTATTCAATTTTGCTATCAAAAAGCTTAGCGGCTCGCTACATCAAGGAATAGCGTTGTATTAGTGGGAGCTCCTTACCACTAAAAGTTGAGACTGGCGGAAAGGATCCGGATTCAATATATACACAGATACTTCTATAGCAGTCTCTTTTAGAAATTTATTCACGTTTACTACTAGTTACAATTTTACTAAAACTTTTCTTAATTACTTTAACTAGATAGCCGTTTTCCGGCAATTTAGTTAGGTAACATTCTTTACCAAACAATGACCCTAATTGGAAATGTATTTTAAAATCCGCGAATGTAAAAAATGCAAATTAAAATTTAGCTATAGCACAGGAATTAAGCTCTGGTTTGCACGCACTTCCGTCCTCCAGTGTTTATTTTATCTTAGTTTTATTGGAGAGATTTGCAAATATTATGCCGCCTGTATAAGTGTATACGTATACTGTGTATGGAACAGGTTGGCGAGCCCCCAAATAATTTCATTTCCGCCTTTGCCGTTGTAACAGAGATATCGTTTAACACGGTAAAAATAACCAAAGCGGCATAATAGTTGTTCACAATCTAATTATATTAGCGTAAATGTTCATTTGTGATTTCTTAATTAAGCCATAAATTAAAAAAAATGTACGAAATTTGTTCTTAGTGTTAGCAAATACGTTATTATAATCATTATACCTAATTTTATTTACGTAATCCGCTTACGTAATGTCTTCTAATTAATGTATTTAGCGAATTTAATAAGTTGGTTTTTATACATACATTTTTTCCTATTTCAATTGTTAGTCATGCATGGATAACTAACTCAAAATCGTGAATTTCTAAAATTTGCTGGAAATTCCCTATAGTAAAAGTGTAGGCAAATAAAAATCGGTAATAAGTTGTTAAATTTGGAAAATATATGTATAAAAAACAAGCGGCAATGAGGAAAATGAATAAATACGCAGTGTAATATACACATACTGCAATATATGCACTTATTGATAAAATATGTATTCATAGACAAAATAGAAGAGCATTTTTTTATTTAAAATTCTGTGAAATGGAACAGAAATGCTAACAGAACTTGCAATTAAATATCGAAAAATATGCAAACGCATATAAGTGTAGTTTTTAGTTGTTATTGAGTTTTTTGAATACTTTATCTGCAAAACCGTACTATAAACTGAAAACTTTTACCATTTACAATTTTTATAAACGGTTTAGATAGTATGACTACTCTGCTTCTTAAAATTAACTCGCTATACATTTTCGTAAAGAAATGTGTTGCTTAGAATGGAGAGAAACTATATTAAAGCCAAATGAGTAGCAGACGCCTTGTGTACAAACACAGCATTTCTGTTTTGGTTAGATGTATTAAACTGCTGGGGGGCGACTGTTCAGGACCTTTGAGGATCGTTTTACCTAAACGAGATTGGGGTTTTCATTTGAAATCTCCCTTTGGACCTCAACAATCCTGCCGCATAAAACACAGTCAACAAAAAATGTCTTTACCTACGGAAAGAACACGCAAGTAAAAATTAGAAAAAGCTGAACTGTTAACTTCGAGTGGACCTTCCCACACTAAGTGTAAATTTTACAATTATAACGTTGTACATTTCACCGTCAGTTAGATTTCTAAGAAAGCAAGCTATATAGGCAACCCTCTGTTCTATCCATATTTCAATTTTTACTATAGCTTTTAGTTCGTGACGTCAGCAATAATGATACCGGTTTAGTAATCAATCGCGCACCATAACTTGTCTATACCCAACAATTTTTTTCTGTTAGAAATTTTATTTTAAGTTAGTTATATTTGAAATTTACGTTTTCCACAGTAGCCAACTAAAACCTAAACTCGTTAGCCAAAAAATTAAAAGGGGGGACAGGACGTGTAGCTTCACCAAATAAAAAATTTTCTAAAAATTAACATTAGATTTTGGTTCTACTAGTCAAGATGAGTAATTCTTTCTAAGTAGACGTTATTTATTGTTTCCTGTTTAATACATAAAAGGTACCAATCTCTTATTTTCAAAAATTCATAGATTGTGCCACAGTGGAATGACGGTATTCAGCAAAAACTAAAACTAATTTGTAGCCCACGTTCGGCTCTATAAGACTACAAAGTTTAAACAAAAACGTATGGCCAGTTTTTGAAAAATATTTTGATTATTTCTAAGATTTGAATTTTACATTTTCAACAGTAGCCCCACCAAGTATAAAAGTATATAAAAACGAACATTACATTTTGGTTTTACTAGTCATGATGATCAAATCTGTTCTCGAAAAAATTTTTTATTGGACCCGTTTAATAAATGTAATTATCTATGAATGTTATTTATAAATGTTACTATTTACGATTTTCAAAAATTCATAAAAAGCACCACAGTAAAATTGTAGTTTTTGACAAAAAATAAAATTGTAGCCAATATTTGGTTCTAGTAGCGTACAAAGTTTAAAAAAAATCGCGTGGACAGTTTACCAAAAAATTTTTTGAAAGTTTTAAAAACTTTGGAGAAGTGCCATTGTTATCGTTTTCAGATTTTTGAAATTAGATTTGTTTCATCCACGAAGGGCACTCAAACAAGTTGTAATTGATCTCTATCTGGCAACTACTTTTAAAGTGAATGGTCGTTAAAAATGAGATTTAAAAAAAAATGTTTCGCTGCCATTTTGAAGCTAGAGAGTTTGGTGAAAAAGTTTTTGATCTGCCTTACGTTATTCTGTTCTAAATTTTAAAATTTTAGTATTGGAAAAAACTTTTGAGGCGTCACACACGCACACACACATACTCACAGACAGACATTTCTTAACAATCACTTATTTGGGTTCCTTGAGCTTGAAAACTTGTAATTTTGTTAAACTTTTGGGAAAGCAAAAATCAATTTTAAAACGACATACAGAAAATAAATAGAAGTTTTTTGGAACATTCATCAAAATTTCTAGAATTTTACTATTCATAACATAGTTTTATTTTGAGTTCTCAGTTGTACATTAGGTAACAATTTACAATCATCAAATTTATCTATTACGAAAAAAAAAATTTTTTTTAAGAGCTTTAATTATTTAATCCTTTCC
Organism: Ctenicera cuprea; assembly: GCA_958336395.1. Taxonomy (NCBI): domain Eukaryota; kingdom Metazoa; phylum Arthropoda; class Insecta; order Coleoptera; family Elateridae; genus Ctenicera; species Ctenicera cuprea. The sequence continues at coordinate 21,834,955 of OY284487.1, read as the reverse complement.
CACATTCAGAAATTGATGTCAGCTATCTAGCTTTTTTTGTATATTTCTTTCCCAACTCTATAATACCATTTTTATGTTGTTTAATTACCTACCTATTATTATTTTAAAAACTTATAAACTGCAGCATAATTTAGATTTTATAGTTTATAGCTTCATCTTTTATTGTCTTGTAGTTTTTTCAAATAAAATAATATCCTGTTTCTATGCTATTATTCTACCTACGCTAATTCTAGCGCCAGGAGCTAAGATTAAGTGTTTTTAGAAGAGGAGGGGGAATGTGATACTACAATATTATACCGCTGACTATGCAACTTATATATAATGGGGAGGCATTAGTTGCAAAAAGCACACATTTCGAAGATTTATAACTATGTAAATCTAGTTTACAACAACCTTTCATAGGAAATACATAAAATTATTGTAATTCACATAATAACAAAGTAATAAACTTTGAAACTGTTAGAGGATAAGTTATAGTGTAATATCTTTAGTTCTTTGAAAACACTTCAGGCCAAGCCCTTGGAACCCATATCTTATTCTTGTATCAGCTTTATTGTTCTTTAATTCCACCGCCCTTTTTGCTGTCTTTTCATCAATTGGTTTGTTTTTATTCGGACATTACAAAGTTTTTCTTCGAAATTGCTGTGAGTAATTAGAAGAGCTCAAGAGGTAGTTGATACACTGCAATAAAAAAAACAAAGTTTCATAGCGTTCATTTAATGAAATATACAACATGTCTCAATAGTAGTGCTCACTGCGTTTAGTACTTCACGGTTACAGTTACAAAAACAAAATTTCAGCAAAACTGCTTGGACACTTTTAAGTGTGTATACGTTAGTGCTAATTTTACAACGAATTTCTTACTGGAATAGGCGGAACGGAATGTAACATTGTTTTCGTTTTTCAAAAATTGTCTGATGCCACCCAATAATATTTCCACATAGACAAACATAAAAAAAGTGCGTCCTTTTAGAAAAAAATGATTGAAATGACAAAAGTTACACACCGTTTCGTCGATTTCGGTAGGTCATTTTTTGTCAAATAAGTAGTAACATTATAAACCTACACGTATAACTGTTATTTAGAAGGTTTTAATTGATAATGTAAAAAGTTTAACAATTAAATGGAGTGAACATTACAACTGAGATACCTTGTACATTTTAATCCTTGATTGGGAAACGGGGAGTTAATATTTCAAACACGAGTATGTTCTTGTGTAATTGTTTAATGATTAGTTGATTACATTACATTTATAATATATAAATCAAACAGCGATTGAATTCTAACGTATCTGTACTACAAATATACATATCCTTTGCAAAATTGTAGCATTTAGCATTGAACGCAGTATAATTAACTTCTAATTAGGAGTGAATATGCATTCTTTAAAATATTAAATTGGTGAATTGTTTGGGTTATTATGTCTAATTTCTATAATTTAAGCTGATCGATTGGTTTTGCTGGTTTTTCATGTTAGGGTGTGTTGCTTTATTAGTCTAAAATTACGTAACTATAAATACCAGTGCACTTGTAAGTAATTCCGGTCTTGCATATTTGGAGATCTTAAATCCCTCATTATCAGCTAATTTTGTGTAACTTTCGCGAAGCTTATGCAAAGCGCCTAATGCCTATGCAAATCATTAATAAAATCGTACCAGCGCGCATGCATTTAAAATCCTACAACGAGCGCTCGTTGCGTAAGGACATGTTTGCAGCTAGGAAATGACAGCGTCGTGCTCTTATTTGCATAATTATATTCTGCAAAGTCTACAAAAAAGGCGAGGGCGTTTCCATCTCGTTGCTTTGTGGCTCCGTAACTGTAATAAATTATTGTAGTGCACTTCAAGTGTTATTTAAAATTCTATGTAATGCACTTGGAAAAATGTGTATCACGTGTTCTATTGAAAATGTAAGGTCAAAGTTTATGTGATTTGCTGCGACTGCTTGTTCAACTGAACTTTACATTTTTTATTTTGCAGTGGTAATAATTTTATCAAACGTAGGAATAAATTCCTAATCGCTATTCAGGAGCGGATTTATATGCAGTAGAACAGTAACTATGGTACTACTTATTAGAAGCGGACAGACGTACAAAATTCCATTGAACATAATAAGTAAAATAATTTTTTCTGTTGGCCTCTCTTACTCACCCGAATTTTTTTTCTTCCGAAATCTTGGATAAAACGCATTACTTTTATGAAAATCGGAATATTCTAAGCATTTTGTCTAAATTTCTAAAATTATTATTTTTACGTTTTATGTATACAAAGCGATCAAATACAAATTTAATCACAGTCGCCTATGAAATAAATATGGCATGTCCATGATTAGCTCGCAAATCTTGGAGCTATTATCATAGTTGCGCAGTTAATTATTTAATTGTAATTACTCATATTTAACATTTTTAACAATTAACAAGTGAGCATTGTAAACTATTTTTAATACTTACTATTTCAATTTTACCAATGTGCATGAACGATGTCACTTGGAAACCGTGACCTATAACACTCTGTTTACGTTTAGCGGTAAAGGCGTCGGCTTGTAACCTAGCGGCCTCAGTTTAAATCGCGTGGCAGACCTGTTTTTTTCTTATGTTTTAAGGCAGAACCCGATTATGTTTATCTGAGAACAATAGTTTGGGATTACAGAATTTCGGAGATCAGGCAACAAAATATGTCGGCAAGCAAAAAGGGAAGGGGAGCAGAAAGAACCACCTTATTATTACTGCATCTCTTAAATTATCATAATTAACATTATAGCCCATTTCTTTTCGGTCTTATTATATGGAATAAAATGTATTAATTTAAAATTTCAATTATGCATAGAAAGCTTTACTGAGTATTAGAAAAAACTTAAATTATATCTCGTTCCTAGCTTTAACAGCTGAAGAAGTTTTAAAAATATATACTGTGTGACCAGTTTTTGAAAAGTATTTGTTTTGAAAATTTCCTACATTCTTAAAATTTCAGTTTGAACGGTTTCTAGGGTAACGAAAATATGTTGATTTTCCATAACATTTAAATTTTACCTATGGTTGCTACGTTATTAAATTTTATTTCGATCGGCCACAACAATTTTTAGTAAAGAGCCACAAATTATCAAACATTGTATCAGTCGCCATTTTGAATCTACGGAGTCCAGAAAAAAGCATTCGATCTGTTTTGAAACCTTTTATCAATATATGCTTTAATATTTAAAAACTTCATCAAGATTCTGTTTTCGTTTTCATATTGTTTTAAAAAACTATTTATTTTTTGTTGTCCGCTTTAGAGAAACAATAAATTTATGTACATGAATAAATTTAAAGGAAGAAAGAGGTTGGCGGAATAGAGACTGACATTGCAGACTTTGGTTAGAAATACCTTCGCTCCTTAAATTGTATAATCGGTCATTTAGAGAATAAAAAAATTAGTAGTGGGCTATAATCTCGATTTTAGCAACGGTTGCAAACGGCTTTAAAACGTAGTAAATCTAGACACGGGAACGGACCTTTTCCAATTTAATAGAAAGTGTTTTAAACTTTTAAATTTGCAATAAGTCACTCGGAGACGTTCGGTATGAAATAAAATCGCTTTCTATGTAACTGTAACTTATTTTCAAAATCTGATAGTATTCTGCATGTCAGAGTTCAACACTGAGGTGTCCAAAAATAACGCTGTGAGCATTGTTTCAAAGAGCAGTGATCAACTCGAACGCTTTAAAACAATCTCACAATTTTTAACTTCCTGAATATTACCACTAGCGGACTTCGTTTTCACAATAAAAAACTAGCAATAAAATACAGTACGGTCAGGGATATTGGTTTCAAATAACTTTTAAACTACTTGACGGGTTCTTCAAAATTAATTTTGCGAACCAAACTAAGTTGATTACAAGCTTTCGATGTAAATAATCCCTAAACACTTCTTGAAAACTAAAAATGTACGAAGTACAGCAGGGACTGTGTTACGAATTACTTCACTTTTACTTGACTAATAGACATCAAAGAGTATGTGTGAGTACCACGGTAAGAAATGGAATTATTTAAGAGGGTATCTTGAATATGTTTTGGTTTGAAGAGGAGTTTCACAGAAATGCCTTTCAAGACCTTTACTGTTTTTGGTATTTGCTAATGATTAACGTAAATCCATAGGAAAATAACTATTTCTGTTCATTTGCGGACGATCTATCCTGCGTGATTATTCAAAATTGAATCAAAAACGTATTAATAAATACGAACGAAATTGCTTCAAGAATCATCCAATGACGCGAAAGGAATAATTTAGAGCTTTAAGTACAAAATTAACCAAAAGTGAATTCACCGCGCTAATTATTTTTGTCGCACTATGTTACAATATATGTATATTCTAAGTTATAATATGTCACAAAATCTTTTACCTATGCTATGTATAACAAATGATTGTTGATCTGGCAATAAATGTATATTTAAAAAAAAAAAAAAAAAAAAAAAAAAAAAAAAGAGCTTTAAGTTAGAAAAACTGGTTTATTAGTCTTCAATCCTTCTTCTGATAAATTGTTACTGGTATGAATAAAAGGTAAATTACAACATGCCGTCTGTTTCAATTAAATTTTTAAGATTAACCGTCGACCAGAACCTGGTTGGTCATATCACATTTACGACGCATTAAGCTATTAAAGTGATACGCTGTGTTTTTATAGTATTTATTATTTTACTACCTCTACACACCAAGTATTGTAGAATGTAACGCTTTACTATGGTTTTATTCGATAGACACTCTGAAAGTTTTCTTTGCTCATAAAAGAATAATCAGAACCCTTCTACGTCTAGCCAATAAAACAGCAGTTAGGGAGTATTTTGAAAATTTGAGCATACTGACAGTTTCATCGTTTTTCATATTATATACTGCTGCTCTATGTACTGGGAAAAGTATTCATCGATTTGTTAAAAATAGTGACACTTAGAATAGCTACACCACTTGGGCATTCCAATGCATCTTACTGCTCTTTACAAAATGAGTCCATGGCATAGTTGTTTAAAAATATGCAGCAGTCTACTTCTATCTTTAAAAAAATTAAGTATTTTAAAGGTTTTCAAGAAATCGGCTTTGATGTGGTCACCTGAAATGTTTTTGTTCAATTGATGAGTTGTTGTGGTTTACTTACGTTACTATTTGTTAATGTATTTTAATTTTACACCTATGTATTTTTGACTATGTGCAATAACTCCTTAAATTGTTAATGCAATAAGCGATATCATTACTCCGATTTTCAATAACTCAACCCCAGATAAGTGTTTGTGGCTTTTTTGTTTTAAATGTTAGAGCATAAAGTACGTTTTGGTATACACGACAATAAACGAAAATATAGAAAATGGTACAAAGGGTGTTTATTAAAAATTTAAAGTAATATACTACAACGTTCCTATACAATTGGTACCTGCTAAAGAATTAACATGAAAAATTTTTGCATATAGATCCGTATTCTACAATTAATCAGACTCGGTAATATTTAACAATTTATTGTTCTTTAGATTTCCACGGGGAGCCTTTATAAAATGAAAAGTTTAAATTGCTAAACACGAACGCTGACACTCAATTTGTCATAAAGGTAAAAAAGTTTTATGAGATTGTCGTGGGTAATTGCATAATACTTTAACTTAGACATAATTTTATAAAAACAAACTTAAAAGTAATTTGTTACTTTGCTTCCGCAAGTGTATTATAAAACTGCTTGCGGTTATAATTGCAAGCAAAAGCGTTTGACCTGACTCTCTAATAATTTATTTGTGGATAATATTTCTTCTTCTTTGTCACTTGAAATTAATAGCTTCAGCTAAGTCGTAAGTGAATTGAGACAAAAAATCTTGTATTATTTTCACTTACCTTATTTTTTAGATGTTCATTTGTACATATATAAATTTGATTAATTTTTTATTTGAGACGTCCTCGAGGTTTTTACAAGCTAACTTATGAAACAGCTTACTTTTTATATTTTTACATTATCTTGAACATTTTAATTAATTGTCGCTTTTATATTCCCACCTGTATTACTACCACTCCGCCGCCGTGGAATTTAATTAAATTTTAATTTAATTAGAATGCCTCAGCGAATAAGCTCTTCCTAAATCCTGAAATCAACTTCAATCATTTAACAACAAGCAAAATTAATTGAAAAATTGTCTTTTGCTCATACTATGCGAACAGTGTTTTTTTGCTTCTAAATAAACATCCTAATACAGTGAAATATAAATTTGAACAGCATCACAGCGTTCGGTTCATTAAGCACACAGATTATAATTTCTTTTGTGTGTATCCATAAAAGAGTTTTCATCATTGTGCTCTAAAACCTTGCTGGCTCATGGCGCAATGCCATTAGAATCAAAGTCGTGATTATTCTTTTTTCAACTTAATCACTGTATCTATTCACAACATCTGATTTGATATTGCTTTGTACTTTTTGTTCAGAAATGTAGGCTACGAGAACAGGCGCAGATTTTGTATGTTTATGTAGAAATAGTCTCCATCTATCGCTAGCTCTGTAGAAATTCTCAACGTGAACTGTCTTAAGAGCGTTCACTGCAGCGAGAATTGGTTTTGACTGCAGCGGCTGTTGCGGGAAGCAGGTCACAGCAGGAATATAGAAAATGTGCAGGCCGTTTTGCAGATGGCACCACAACCCTGTTAAAACGATCAGTTCAAAATGTTTATGTAAAATTTTGGAAGTAAGATAGGAAAATATTTATTTTAGGTGAAAGAAAAACGGGAGCACTTAAATTGAAAAAAATATTGGTTTAATATTAATTACCGTATTGATTTAAGGCTGAAGTTGATTGTTACGTAAAGCGCTTATAGAATCAATACTAATTTTTAATTTTTTTTGTCACTTAAAACAGTTGTTGAAGTACATCTCAATTTATAGTACAGAAAAAGTTAGATTATCTGATATTACGACAATTGTGAAAATGAGATGGATTGAGGAAATTATTGTTCCTAACGCAACCTAGAGATTAATCTCCCTCGAATATCCACTTTAGCTATATTGTGAAGCGCTTTAGAAATTGTTAGAATTTTAGCTCTTTTACACAGAAAACAATATCTTGTGAGTAATTTTTGGTTGTTTTCCTGTTTGCGTATACTAGTTTAATTTTTATACCAGACAGTATTCTATGCTTAAAAGAAACTTATTTTAAATTGATGTTCTCGTAAAATGTTTTGATGCCGTTTTGAAATTTACTTGAACTGAAATGCAGTGTTCTACTTAAGAGTATTTAGGTTTGCACTGGAAATTAAATCCAACGAAGGCTGTTTTCGAGAAAAAAAATTAATTTTGGTTTTAAACAATTCAATAATCGCTGGTAGAGTAGCAGAATAGAATCAGAACTTGAAAGTTATTTAAAAAGTATCGATAAACATGAGTTTGGAAACGCTTCGTTGAGGAGTTACAACCTCTCGACCAGTCTAATCCCTTTTTGTCCATAATTATTGCAGTAGTTGTGCTGCAATTTTGAAATTTTATATGTGAATGTAACTGACTCAAAATGTTTACTATTTTTTGTTTGAATAGCTGCATAAGAGGTGTCTTATATGGAGAGAGAGAGAGACGTAATATGTTCTTATAAATATTTTAAATCTTTACTGTTTTTAAGGTTTGGTTTATAAAATCTTATTCCCCATACAAAAATACGCAAAAAAGGTACTAGAGAGTCGTTATATTTAACTGTTTACAAGATAATTAAATGTTTTGTAAAATCCCGTTGCTGCGAAGGTCAAACTGTTTCGTTAAGATGCTTCTATATATTTTCCACACGTTATGAGATTAACGTCTACACATAAAAACTATGCAAAATGTGTGCATAAACGAGGTCTAATAACGCGTTCCTAAGAGTTAAAGACTCTGGAAAAGGCAATACTGTTTGTAGTTTCGTAGGTTGTAACTCCGCAACGAAGTGGTTCCGAACCCACATTTGCAGACATTTTCCAAGAGTGTACTTTAAACGTATGTGGAAACTATTTGAGCTTTTATGAAAACACTGAGAGCTTCATGGCAAGTCGATTTTACGGAAACATTGAATTATTTCTAAGACTGTTAAGTGTATCGATCTGTATGTGGAATAAGATTTTGTAACAAAAACTTCAACAACAGTAAAGATCTAAAGTATTTTGAAAAAATAAGTGAACGCCTCCTCACCTCCTCCTACATGAGACACCTGTGGTGCAGTTATTCATACAAAAATTAGTAGAAATAAGTAAATTATGCTCACATATACATATACTTTGTAAATTACCCACGAAATGTGGCGTCATCTAGCGGTTTGCTATGAGAGTAACACATTAAAAAATTTAATTCTGTAAGTCTGGTAGCCGTTCTAATCAGTTTGCGCGGGAAGTTATTTCTTTGTTCATAAACATTTGAATTGGAATATAAAGGTAATGTATTGTTTTATTTTTTTCATTCATTCACACTAATCAATCACTATCGTAACCTCAGATATGGCACTTTTGATATCCCGATTAGTAGCTTTTCTAAAGCGGGGGAAATTTGTAAGGAAATACGTGATGCCGAAGGTCGCATATACGTGTTGTTGTCGATTTTATACGATAATATACGTACAAATAATTGTAAAACATAACCACTTCAGTTCAGAGCTAATTTGTAACTGCAAATAATTGACATATATACATAAAATACTTATAACTAGCTGAAATCCTACGTACCTAACTGTTGCATAAACATTCGCTCCATATACGAGCGTATTGCTAACAGAATATTCCTATCGTCACTGGCAATTAAGACAGGTCGAAGGCAACCGCATTTAAAATATAGATAGATAGATAGCCTTTGTTTTCATTCTCTTTGGGTAGTCTACGTATACTGTTTTATACATGCATCAACAACGCAAGCTGCCAGCGCGTTATTAATTAATTTCCTCTTATAAAATCTATTTTCTGATTAGGAATTAGGGTCGTGTTCTTATTTTTATATAAATACTCAGCTATATACTCATATTGATAATATTATAATCACTTTTCTTTAAGTATTCGGTATGACAGGTTCAATAGTACAAACTTTTTAAAAAAACATAATATAATTCCAAGAAACATTTGAACCTAAAAATAGAACCTAAAGACAATTTATATTTTTTCTCAATTGTGTATTTGCACAACATATAGAAACCGACTTCTACAGATTTTTTTTGGCACTACTTACAGAAGAAACAACAGCTATTTTAAACAAAGCTGTATCCGTTAATATTTTACAATTTACAAAATGAGCCGCCACACGGGTATTGTTCCGTTTAAAAACATTAAGCATGAAGTCACTGCGCCGTACCATGTGACCCTTTAGCAACAGCAATATGGCTGGGATAAAACTAAAGTTTACGTTTCCGAGCGTTTTTACAGAAAAATAATATTTCGCATAATAATGAATTTGTTCCATATTTTATTCACACACTATATATCACTATACTTTTTGTGATGTATGCATGCTCTATTAAAAGATTTTTTAAGTAGCAAAACAAAGCTATTTTAAAAAGTAGGGTAATGCCTCATAAACGTACGTAAATTATGAAAAATAAGCTCGGTCCTTCCAAAAAGACAAGAACAAAGAAATATTCACATTAAACATTGCACTATCTTGAAAAAGAAAGAGACAACAAAATCTTATTGCGCCATTCCCCTCTAGCTTACTTTTAAAGATCCAATAGAAAACTTTTGTTTTAATAAAGAAGAATATAAGCCCAATCTAAGCTGAAAGGATTAGCAGTTTCGCATACATTAACTCTACGGGAAATGGGGTTGATCAACTCAAACAAAGAAGAAGGAAGAGGGGTGTTTACACAAAATATTATAATCTTATGATGAAAAAGGCAAAGGAATCTTATTTCACGACTCCCATTATCTCAATCGTTCAAATAAAAAATTACTGGCTTCTCCTCCCTCCACCCAATTGCTCCTAAAGTTAAATGCAGACTTTTTCTCATTATAATGAATCCAAAGTATAGAACCAAGGTAAGATAAAACGGTTAATAATTTTACAAGTATTAACTTTAGATAAAAACTGACTCTATAGGAGGCCCCGAGGCCTACGATAGATCAGGCCACCACATTCAATTAAAATGGTGCATGCGGAGTTATAAAAAGCTTTATTTATAAGTTTTAGCTTTATTTCGTTGAAGTCTATATTTATTGAGTATAAATAAAATACGTTTTACTTCAACAATATTTATTTGTTTTAACCTTATTCGTATTTCGACATGTTTACATCTCATTTTCAAAGGTTATATTAAAAAGTAAAGAGTTAGTGTTGTTATAGCAACAATACAACTTAATGTCTTGATCTTGGTACTCGTATTGATCTCTTGAATTCATCTCTATTGGACAAGTGAGGGGATAATGAGGACTATTGTAAAAGAAGCAATGGAGAGCCGAAACGCACGAAAATACCAAGGCTGCCGAATATACCTCAAATAATAAATGACATGCATTGCAACAGCTATGTGGAACTAAAAATGCTGGGCAAAAATAGAAGAAGATGGAAGCAGATAGTGTGGAGACAAACCAATCAAGAGGATTGATACCCGAGAAGCGGGACTAATCCAACCACCTACATAAATCCAATTACGCTAAACACGTAGTAGAACACATTCCTTTAAAGACATCTAATAAAACTAAAAAATGACTATCCTTTTGCCATGATTAGGCATACAGGAAGCATTGGAAATTAAAAACATTAAGAACTGTATCTTAAATGACTGACCAAAATTGATTTCTCAAATTTGCCATTATTGGAAGTTTTGGAATTGAAATCAAGTCATCTGCAGAAATAGACAACCAAGATCAAGTCGTAAAGTTCGACTTTTCCTATAGTAACAACAAATGTTTAATCTAAGTTGCAGGCTTCCGCGGCCGTTGTTAATAACAGCTAGGCTTCCGGGTTGGAGCCGCGTCATCGGTGCATGAACTGCCAGTTCATGCACCGATGACGCGGCTCCAACCCGGAAGCCTAGCTGTTATTAATAAATGTTTACTTTATTTAATCTTGTTAAAATAGATAAATACCCGATGGATTAATTAATTATTTATTTGATAATGTTAATATAAAATTAAAGCAGGATTTTATTAATAAACTTATCAATGTTTGTTTATAAATAAAAAACAAAAAATTAATTTCTTACAACTCACTGAAACTCAGATAATAGTCAAGATTAGCTGTGGTACAACAAATAAGTAAATACATATTTTCAAGAATTACTTTGCTGACACAATGTGTTAGAAAAACTCTCGAGATGTAGTGATGATAATGTTACTACATAGGGTTAAACATTTACATCTGAAAGTGACAAATTGCAATAGTTTTTGCAGAATGTGCGTGTCGAGGTACAAAATCGCTTACAATTTACTATTTTTACAAGAGAAGCGCGTTTTGCCATATAACCTCGATATGACGATATTTATTTTGCGCAGAACATAAACAGCTAGATTTTTCATTCTTTTGTAGATAGCTTCCAGAGCTTTATCAAAGTTTAATAATAGCTTTACATAATAAAAGTAGCACTATTTGCTGTTAACCAATTACTATCGCGTCAACGACCAAAAGCATCGGGATGAAATTGAAATTTTAATGTGTTTCAGTATAAGCATTAAAACGTGACTGAGCTCTTAGGTTGGTAAATAACGAACCAATTTTAAGATATAAATAATATATACGTTTACAACTCTTTATTTTGTCCATCACGAAAGAGATTTATATAAAAATTGTATTGTTTGAATGTTTGGAATTTAATTTGACTAGGAAAATATTGATTTGCAAAATGGTAAACGCAATAGTTGCGGTATACTTTCTTACATACTTCAATGAACGCTATTTTAAGTTACAAAATTTTCTTATGAGCATTTCAAAATACACTACTTAATTGTCTGCGAATGCAGCAAGCAACAGAGTGAAAATGCTAATTTAATGATTAGCGTGGGGACGGCGATAGAACAGTGGTTAACGACTCAGACTTTGAAGCTACTATGCCAAATACAAAGGGTACGAATATTATTCACTACGCTATCCAGGATGTCTGTGATGGTTTTTATAACTTACTAAGGCATGTTAGAGAGGCGATATCAGTAGTTGGAGCCCCTTACACAGATGCAATAAATGGGCGAAGCACTTTCCCTGGACTTTCTTATACTTTAGATATTGTTACTTATCATTAACGCCCGGAGTTATAAGCACTAAAAAATTCTAAAATAGGCAGGCAAATATGCATAAAAAATAGATAACAAATACCAAATCGGAACCGAATAGTCAAAATAGACAGCTAGATAGGAACAAAAATATTAAAATATGATATAAATGTGTATAAAATAGCTGAAATATGCCAACAACATATTTCAAAAATTCGACAACTTCGGAAATAATTTATTTTATTAAAATACTGTAGAAATAATATTAACATAGGCAGGCAGCAAAAACCTCAGAGGATTAGTGTAGTAACTGGCTAACTACAAATTTTACTTGCTTTTCCCAACACCTTTATTTTTCATGTTATGAACTCTCTTTGTTTTATTATTCAACACCGGAAACATTTTTTGGAGTACATCTTAAGTCTGACATCAAAAAATGTGAAAATTTGGGGTACAGATCATAGCAAAATTTGAATTCATTTGGATGACGCGATTTTGAATTGCCGTCTTAATGTTGCAAAAAAAAATTTAAACAACCGAAAAATAATAGACTTATGTCAATTTTAGTTATTCTGCTTTTAAACTATAGCTAGCCGCTCTTGAGTATATTAGCTCTTACGCACTACGTGTTTCGCAATCTACCTCGCTCAGTTGTCATCGATGTCAGGACGAAATTTTTTTTAAAGTAATCGATTTTTGGTATATTTTTGAAAAGGATTGCTCTAGATTTAAAAAACCAAAAACAGAAAGTCAAATTCGTTCGCAAAAATTTTGGTGGGTGAGGAATAATTCACCCACTTCTAAAATATTGCCGTATTTAATATTTAAGTTGAAAATTTTTTTCTACTATCACTATTGAGCAATTTAGCTTAAGCAGAAATTTTTTATCGGCACCCTTTCTTTAAATAGTAGTGTAGAAACTTTCGATTTTCAAAATTCATAGAAAGTGTCACAACAAAGTTAGCGGACTGAAACACGAACCAAATTGTAACTGATTTATAGCTCTATAAGTCTACAAATATATATAAAAAAAAGGTGTAGCCAGTTTTTGTGCAGTATCTTTTAAAAAAAGCAAAAATTTTGATATTTTTTCTTTTCCCAGTTTTTGTAGTTTCAAAATTTCTAGTAGCATGTAACATTGTGTAGTCTTAGATAATTTTTAATATCAAATTTTATCAAGATTTGATAACTCGTTTTTGAGTAAATAGGCGTTAAAGGTCAAACTTTTATAAATTCTGAGAAGGCGTCAGAGAAAAGTTTTCAATCTGAGACACGAACTAAATTGTAGCTCATTTTCAGCTTAATAAGTTTAGAAAATTTAAAAAAATCGTGTTATCAGTTTTTGAGCAATATTTTTTTGAAAATGTCCGAAATTGTGTAAATATTCGTTAGGTTATAGCTTTTAACTTTTTAAAAAAATTTGTGCACAGTAACATTGCGTTTTTAAAGGGCTATCAGGATAAAATATTTGAACGCTATCTGTCAACCTATTTTTAAGTAATAAAGCGCTAAATTTAACACCTTCAAAGCATCGTAGCGGCCGCCTTTTTAAAGCTAGAAAGTTTGGAATACAATGCGTTCGATTCGCCTTAAAGTCTTTTATAGAATTCCGTTGTCAAATTTATGAAATTTTGTTCCGGAAAACAATGTTAACAAAAAAAAAGTCTAACTTTCGCTTCCGGTTTCGGATTGTTTTTTAGGTTTTTCTCCTCGATGATTTTTTATATACCCAGAGATTCTAAATGTCCTTAAAGTCCGACCATCCGTTTGATAGTTATGATGCACCACACACACATCGCTACATAGCCACCCACACACCCACAGACAGACATTTTTTGATAAACATTTTTTTGAGTATTTGGAAGTCTAAAACATGTATTTCCGTCAAAATCTCTTAAAAAGCAAACAGCAAGTTTTTGATTGATACACAGTTTGCATTATCTGCTATATTATTATCATAATAATGAATTTTAAGTCACTTAAACCATGCGATTTCCATGGTATTCTCGAAGTATGTTTTTAAAAAACGCAATTTCTTTTGAAACGTCCTAACAAGCGGACTGACAAAGAATGTATAACTTGATCTTCTTTTTATTGGTAAAGTCTTAAAACAAACAATTTACTGATGGTCTTATAAACATAAGTGTTTTTATTGCCTAACATTATTACATCGTCTATTCTTTTTCCAATTTAAATAGTCGGAATATTATGAAAATATTAAATGCGGAACATTTCCGTTTTTCTTAACTTTTAGTGTTGAGGATTCCCGCTACTAAAACTCACATATTTATGCGTCTATTATAAAAGGTACATACTCTTTTGTAAAGTGGACCAATATGGTTTTTCGTACAAAAATTTTTTTCTTGGTTTACAGTAGATATTAGACTAATTGTAATCCTGTCCGTTCATTGCATTTATTTACAACGCAAACTCCGGCGAGTAAATACCGGCATACATAGTTTTTTTCTAATGAATATTTACCGATATTTTCATTACATTTGTTTCTATTATTAAAGAAATACTTTGACTTAGCCCCTTCCAAACTGGGACCCCAATGCAACTGTATTACGTATTTACGTTGACTTTCATTCAAGAACAAACTTTATTAACAAAGATTTATTGCAGCACACAATAATGCGTAACACAGAGGAATGCTCTGCTTCTTCCTTTAGCTGCGTCGCTCTGCTGCAAGAGATTACCCAAACATTAATGTTAAAATAGCATATCGCAGAAGGTACTAAACGGGTTCGTCCTGATCAAAATCGTACAGACCCGCCCCCGCAACTTTTATCATCATTTGCAATAGAAAACAATTTTAAGCCCATTTATTATTTTCTTCTTTTTACAAAAAAAAATGTATATAAAATATACGAAAACATGTTAGAATTGTTTTAGGAGTGGGCGAACTCAACACTCCCTTTTTTGAAGAGAAAGTCGATAGTAATAGTAACAACAATAATAATAATTTTATTTATAAATTCTCGCTTTACTTTGTTAAAGTCCATATAGTATATAATATAACCTCTGACAATGGCATGTAAACATGCCGAAATACGTATAAGGTTAAAATAAATAAGTATTGGTAAAGTAATTAAGTATTTTATATACAGATAATCATTAAATAATAATAATCACTATGTTTTTATTATTATTTTTCTACACTTTCATTCTCAGGAATTCTCATTTAACACGTAATTCCACTGATACCACAATTTTCAAATTTTAAAAATTTAATAGTACATATTTTAACTTATTCTCTTTTGGCCCTCTCTTCCGGCTCCTTTGGGAATAACCAAGGATCAAGGTGGGGTAATGAATAAATAATTTTACAAAATGATGTATTAAGTAGAAACTTAGTACTACTACTAAGTACCTTATGTACCTACCATAACGAAGAATGTAGATGTAGATATTTATAAATACAAAAAAATACTTTGAGATCTAACTATATACGTATTACTAATGTATTTCTATTTCAATAATCGTGACGAAAACGACAAGAAAGTAGCAATTTGCAAACCAATAAAAAGAGAAAGCGGTGTTCGATACCGTTTAGCGCGGGGCATCGAAAGGGCGCTGCTAAGAAAACCGCCTCGCGCGTCTTGCTCTTGGGCCGGACCTGCACTAATAAAAGGTTAAAAATTCCATTAGAGCTGAGATTTTAACAGAGTGGATATCTGGAAATGTTGGTTTAATAGCTACAATTATTTTATTACCCTTAGGTACTGAATTACCATTAACAATTAAAAGGAAACAATTTCAGATAGGACTAACCTAACCTAACCGAGCTTAGCAAACGAAATCATAAATAGTTAGGTCTTAGGAACAGAAATTTAATAAAGTTGGAATTTGTTAATAATTTCTAGCTTTACTTTAGTGAAGTTCATTTTAATTTATTTTAAATAAAAAATTCTTAACTTTAACAGGTTTTTTATTTTAGTCTTATACGTATTTAGACATGTTGACATGTAATTTTCAGAGGCAATAGTTGCTATAGAAGCAATAAATCTTTATAACTTGCTCATGGTTTTCTATATCTGCGTTCAGAAGACTTGATTTCTGATTCTAAAACGTTCAATAATGGTTAATTTAAGTTAGATACTATACTATGTAGTAGCATTTGAAATTTACAAACATTTAAAATCTGCACTTTTAACGAATGATCAAAATGGTCTGTTTAATTTAACATTATTAAACTTTTGGAATGAGAAATAAAGTCATCTGAGCGCAGATGTAGAAAACCAAGATCAAGTTATGAAGATTTATTGTTCCTATAGCAACACCAACCGTTTACTTTTAATCTTGCTTCTGAAAATAACATGTCAACATGTCGAAATACGTATAAGGCTAAATTCACAACCTGCCGAAGTTGCAAATTGTTTTATTTACAATAAATTAAAGTGAGTATTTATTTACCGGAGCCAGTATTCTGATATCGACAATTATACATAGCATATTCTACACTTAGAAAAGTTTCAAATGTGACAATTAACTTGGAAAACACTAATACACGCAACAATTTTAAAGATAAAGTTGGTACGGGTACATTTATTTTATTGGTTATTTGATGTCACGTTTACTGGGTCGGGTTGTTACTTCAAAAGAATAATCATTATCGTGATTAGTAAGCAGTTACGCAAATTACGTTCAGTGTTCATTTCATAATCGCTGACAA
Source organism: Ctenicera cuprea (assembly GCA_958336395.1). NCBI lineage: Eukaryota > Metazoa > Arthropoda > Insecta > Coleoptera > Elateridae > Ctenicera > Ctenicera cuprea. The sequence goes on along the minus strand of OY284487.1, from coordinate 21,818,143 downwards.
CTTGCTTATTTGTGTGTAAACAATACTGCTGGAGGCATAAGTACATATCTTACATCTCGCAACAGCGTATTTATTATTTAAAAAATAATGTAACAAAAAAAGCGTGAGGCGTAGTCTATGAGTTTCGCTTAGTTTACTATAATTACGATAAGCCCCAGCAAAATTACCAAACTTTCTAATGCTCCCTACTTATACACCACGTATATGCAAGGAAGTTAAAAAGCACTTTATTTTTAATTAAAGAACCTGACCAAAACACCGAACTGACACACATTTATGTTGGTCAATTTAAAAGCACCAGGAAATTGTGTAGTAAACTGTACATCGCATAACTGTAAAGCAATATCGTTGGATTTAGATTCAATTGGACAATAATAGTTTTTCGTTAGCGTGCAATTAAAAGTAAAGACGCTATTAAGTACTTGCCAATTGTTCCTAAATTTCATTGGCCAAATGCCCATATAGAGCTCGTTGACACAGCTCTGTGTTTAGAGATCGGTCTTCTATTTGATCCAATTATAGATAAGGCGACCATAAAAACAAAACAACCCTCGCTGTTATCACAGCCCGCGTATTTCTAACAACTCAACTAACCGCACTCTCTCTCATGGGGAAGCTTTGCGACGTCCGGTTACTTCTGTTGTGCTCCCATGCTGTTTGTAATTAAATTTTATCACTTTCATAAATGTCCCGAGCATAATATGAGATAATAAAATGGCGTACATACAGTATAATGTTGCGGCGTTATTACTTACGCTAATAAATAATTATTAAATTACAAAAGGGTTTTGGTTTCCTTAAGACGAGGCCAGACATTCTAATGCGTTGCGTGGTTATATTGCTGAAATCTAATTGAGCGCCTCTGGAAAGCGGTTTTCTGATTAATACTGTAATTGAAATAGGTTGCTAGGATGCGCAACCAGATGGTATCCGCATGGATAGCAAAACAACATTTACTGTTATTACTAGAAATTGCAAATTTACCGACTTTTGTTTTAAAAAGTACCGGTTTAGCGGTAAATTTTGATTTTATTAAAATTACATGATAAATTCAAATAAATAAACTAAACTTGCATTTTAAAACAATAAAAACTAGAAAAACACAAAAATAAACGTTGAAGGGTTTAAAATAAATTGAAATTGAAACGCAAAACAATATATAATATATAAGAAATTTATTGAACGAATCAAATTATCAAAATTAAAGTTACAAAACATAAATATAAAGTAACACAATAAAAAGGGTACAAATTTAGTAACATTACTGAGTTAGGAATTAGAATGATGTATTTTCTGCCAATTTCTTTTTTTGTTTCGATAAAATTGCGCATAGAAATGTACCGAAATTATAAGTAACAAATACCAATTTACCGGTATTTTTAAGCCATTCCCCGGTAAACCGGTATTGCAATCTCTATATTTGCGAGAGTCTGGTACCTTTTTCTGATTCCCGGAGTTTATCCCTAAGGTATTTTAAAATAAAACCCTAAACATTGTTATAAAAGTCGGTAAAGACTCAAAAGCTCAATTTAATACAATCTCAGGATTCGTATTCATTCATTTTACTAATAGCAAAATTCGATTGCTGTACTATTAAAACTAGCAGTAAAATACAACCCGGTCCGTTTCAAACTATTTGACAGATTTTTTGGAAATATTACTTATTAAAGTTTGAAATATAACTAGATCAGGAGGACAAGCGAACTCGACAAAGTTTTTATCTGAAATTCTTTACAATAATTTGGCTACTGGAAATTCACGGGAGGACTGTAAAGTCGTTGACTTTCGGATTGCATATAATTTCAATGGTTCTAACGTGACGCAGGAAAAATACTAGAAAAGTTTGTAATTCACGGGCGGACGGTAAAGTTAAACGTTCGGAAAGAAATTAAAATTCAGAGGCTTTGACGGGTCCTCTGGAATTATTACCTACAAATTTGCAATAAGACCGGAGCGGTTGAGCTAGTGAGCTCTTTGAAGTTCGGTTAAGGAATTTATCACTTTCTAGTGCGGAGAGCGTTTTATAGTGAAATGGGCCAGGAGAGGGAACAACTTCTACTTTAACCAAATTTCGGGTTGTGCGCTCATGCTTAGAATAAAGTAGAGGTAGAATTAGCCAACGGTCTAATTTGCGTTAAAATCTAAAGTTCACTGAAATAAACCAAAATAATTTTTACACGCAAAATGAATTCATTACAAAACTTAAAATAGCATATTGTGTGTAATGTAGGCTGTTTTAAATTTAAAACACACCATTGGTATCTCGCTTATACACAATAAACATATAGACAGTCGGTTAAATGTATATGGGAAAATTGAAGCCAATAAAAATTGCCTATTAAGAAATTTAACTTAGTTGCTTTGGTTTTTTGGAAATCATAACTTTCGTTTCCGATCTAGATGTTCTTTTTCTTTGTAAACTTCTGTAAACATTCTCAAGGTTAAGGCAACACTCTATTTTGAATACGACTGCCATAACCATATATTTGGAAATTAAAATGAGATCAAACAGCGCTACTGCATCTGCTTTTATACAAAAAACGCTTAATTCTAAAATTGGCGATTTGGTCATTTTTATAACAATAGAAGAGTTCGACACTGGTGAAAAAGTCGTAAATGGCCATTTTGTACAGCAAATAAGGCACTAAAAAGAATGTGCCGGTATGATCTAGTTGTACGAAGAAAAAAAATTTTTATATAAAGAATGATACTTTTAACATTCGCATGGAAATTTCATCATTGCCTTATTTGTTTTCATATACAATTTTTATTAATGTGTTCACAGGTTGGGTATATAAGCAAAGCAACAAAATACACTCATTTATAGTTGTGTGTCGGTGATGGCACAACTGAACATTGACCGCTTCAGTTTGCATTTAGCCGATCTCACGTCCATGCCATTACTTCCACCCCATTACTTCCGTTCCATTACTTCCGTCACATCACTTCCGTGTCGAATTCGCGAGGTTACTGATACTCGTGCCAGCAAAGCAGTTTCACTTCAAAATTCAAGTCGTACAGCAAGCGATGAAAAAAAATCTGAAATCAGTACGTATTTATTCACCAGAATTAGACTTTCCAGTTTCAACAGCTCTAGAAATGTTTAAATTTTGTTTTTGAAAACGAGCTTATCGCATTAGTCCTACACTATGTCAAATCTGTGTCAAGATAATTATACTAAACCTAGCTGATTCCGTACGTTTTTGTCAGAACGACCCTGCTCGTAAAACTTACCTAGAAACTTATTATTTCCCAATACGAACTTCTTCATAGAATAATGCTCTTATTCTCTGAAATACATTTTGGACGCGTTCTGCTATTATACTTAACATAATGGCACTAAAAAGGTCTGTGACAAAATTTAATATTGTTTTAACATAATAGATAATAACTCTATAAACCCACTGCATACAAAATATATTTGGTGTACCATATTTTTTTTACCTTATATACTAAAATCTGCTAATAATTGATGATAATAATAATTTCTACATTTTTTTCTTAATCATGTTTTCGTAACAATTTGTGCTTTTACCTTCGCTACTTAGTTGAAGATGAATTGTTTTAGGAAACTTTATAATGGATTAAACACCACTTCTTTAATGGTTTTCCATTAATCAGAAATTCCTTTACCTCCTGGCAAATGTAAATATTTAATTTAAATCGTAATGAATCATCCGTTTGTCAATTTTAAAGATATAGATTTAAGTGATTGTCAGACATTAATAACGGAAGAACCGTTCCTAGTAAGAGAAACTTCAGCAACCGTATTTCTATATTTATGTAATATAAATACAAACTAGATCAGGTTTTATTTTTTTTTAATTTAATATTACAATTTGTAGCTTCGTTCAGTTGATGTTTGTCTTTTCTTGTCTTTGCTTTTGGAAAATTTAAAATTATTTTAGGAAAATGTTCAAGGTTTTTAATTTGCTGCCTTACATTAGTGCCTTAGCTGATTTTTATGGTTATTTGCATTGTGTTGCATACCTGTTTTCGTATTTTATGTGATATGTCATTGCAACATTTTTCACATGAAGCTTTCACTTGCTGTGTGCTTCCCAGCCGTAAATTTCACCAGCTTCAATTCCGTTTGTGTTGTCAAACTCAAATACTAAACGACGGACGTTTGAAATTTCGTGACGAAGGAAACGTTAAAAGGACTACCAATTATTTGTAAAGCCCAAACTGAAGTTCTAAAAAAAATTATACAATTATCAAATATTTCTCTCAGTATATGAATAATACAACAATAAAGATATTTTAGTTCTTAAGCAACACTTCATGTTGGTGATGCTATTTGAGGAAATTTAAAGTAGAGTTTGTTCTTCTACATTATTAATTTTGGTAACAGTAGACTTACTGGAAGTTGGGTATTTTCTAAATAATTAAAACTTTTATTAATATTAGCAAATAATTAGTTTGGAACTACTGGAAGTTTGAAACATTTGCGAAAAATTTACAAAATTTGTTAGGTGAAAATTGAATGTAAGACAATTTTAAATATTTGTGTAACTGTAAAACACAATAAAAATGTTTAAAAACTATTTTTGTTGTAATATTTGCGAACAATACTTTTTACATAAATTTTGTTTGCAGCTTTTACTTCATTCTGTTAAAATAAGAATAACGCCCTTCAACGCCAATCCATTTCTACGTCGCCACACCGCAAATGATTAAATCAGACACAGTAAACTGATAATTTCTCCTAGAGCTTTAAGGTAAGTGAAACATTTTGGAGCTATTCGTACAGATTTTTTTTTTAATATAGAATTTCTCTTTATACAAAATATAACAATCTTCAAAGAACTGCGTTAGTATGTAGGGACTCGTCAAATAGGCTTTCCTAAATTTTAGTGAAATAGGAGTTTGCACTAACAAGCGTTTAGGATTAGGAGGAAATAAGAAAACTCTGAAAAGACAGCGATTACGTCGTTATGAAAAGGTTAATAGGTTGAGCAATTTTGAGAATAAATGAAAGAGATGATGCGATTATATCACGTCCAGAGAGGGGAAAAATAAAGTTTAATTTCTGATGGACTTAAAGTACACAAAGCAGATAAATTTAACAATCAAATTACGTCTTTACAAGTGGGGCGTTTGCAGATAAAACATGAGTTTCAAAGCGCAATTAAAACTCTTGTTATTTAAACATTTTACTAGTTACGTCACTAAAATAGTTTTTATTTGCTATCATTTGTAGTATGATAATGATAACAAACAGTATTTATTTTGTGCACTCCTATCGTAAGTTAAAACTGATTAATTATGTACAGCCAAATGGAAAATTAATTTTTGGAGGTACGTGCTTTAGGAACATTCTAAGACAAACTGGATGACGCGTGAATGGGCAGCACTTAACCCTACGGTTACAACTTAGGAAGGTAATTAGCTAATGATAGGCTCCTATCGTTGCCCACCTACTAAAACAGATCAATGCACATTTATAGGCCGACTGAAGTTAAATTGACATCATTATTGTAAATGGTATCCGTGGAATATAAATTTAAACGCAAGAACGTGTTCGCAGACCATTCATTATCCTTAATCATTAATACTAGCAGAAGCCGTGGGCTACGCTCTCTGATTTTTTTTTGGTAATTTCATACTGGGCGCTCGCCGCTAAGAAAGTTTCCTCTGTTGAGTCGGTCTTGGGATTGAGAGCTGCTCCTGGAAAGAAAATATCGTGAAAACTGAAAAACACCTTCATTCTATCAAAGTGTGAATTCTCTTACCTGTGCATTCATTTATTTAATTCATAATAGTACATTTTCTGTTTTAGCATTTTTAAAAATGACCGTTATAAATCAGAACTTATTAACAAGTATATTTTGATACAAAACAAACTCAGATATGATATTCAATTTTCAGTACGTACCGCATAAATTATTTATTTTCATTTTTTACTTGTAATACTGTCTCTTCAGTGATGGTAAATGGCAAAGATACATTTGCTTTATTTTACAGTTCTAAAAGTCAAATTATTTTGCCAATTCTTTTTAATTTTATTTGTGTAATAATTAAATCATACACTGTTCGTGAATGAAAAATAATCGGGATAAATTACTGAAACTTCCTACATACAACACGTGTTTGTTTTGCCTGAAAAACATGGAGTAAAACTTTTAATTAAAACAAACATTCTTTGCTATGCAGGTAGTTTGAGTAATTTAACAACTGTTTATTAATGAATTCTACTTCAACAAGTTTCAATGGTGAACAGTACAGTCGAACAACGCAGTTTCAAGCAAGTGCTCTTCAAACTTATTAGTTCTCAGTAAGTTTATGTAATTGTGTCATACAAGTTTCCTTTAGGCAAAAATGGCTTTAAAAAATTATTCTGGGGCAACTTTTGTACGAAACCAATCATACAAAACAATTTTTTTCAATTGAATTGCATTTGACAAAATTATTTTTAAGAGATTCCACATTTGAAAAACCTTCTTTTAAAAAATTTCTCGAAGGAAAAGCATTTGGAAGAAACTGTTCACTATGCTAATTTTTTATTCTCTAAAGTTCGCTGGTTCATTTTCCAGCTTTATCTCATTGTCACTGTTTCATATAGTTTTTTCCATATTTTTGAAGATGGACAACAAATATACTGCCATGTGTGTTTTCATGAAGTTTCGCTGCCATACGCTAAAGTAGACCTAGTTATTACATGAACATTGATTGTTGATTTATAGATGGTTAGCTTAGTTTTCTTGTTGGCAAATCTAGATCAAAATATCTGAGTTAAGGCGCAACGGGCCTGGTTGACTTTATATCACTTTCTAATTTCAACTTTATTGCAAAGCCGTTAACCACTCAAAACTATAGTTATATACCTTTTAGTTTTGGTTTTATTTTTATTTATCGTTAGTCCTATGCTTTTACGTTGTTCCACTAACAGGATCATTTGAGCATTCTGAACTTACACAGATTTAGGGTAGATTATGCTACTGGATTCATAGTAAGTGGTATTGGTTACTTTTTCAAGTGCCAAGTAAAAGAGAACTGTTTATAAGCTGTCACTTTGTCTGTGAGATCTCTTGCGTTGTTCCAAACTTCTGAGAAGTGTTTCTTTCTGACTTTCACTCTATATTTTTGATGAGTCTTGTTAGTTTGTTAATGGATTCTATGTTTTCGTACGTTGCTGTAATTTTTTTTTACGCTGTACGCTGTTATAGCCTTATCGGAAGTCTACGAATAGCTAAAAAGGTCTGTTTTGTACTCTTAAATTCTGTCCATACTGTGTTTAAGAACGAACCTTATCCATCTTTGGCTTGACTGGACTAAATTATGTTCGTTTTGGGCTTGGGACTGGTTTGTTAAAAATCTCCAGTTGTATTTCGATTTATTTTTGTGAAAGTATGTTTTATACTACATCTAGAAGGTTAAATCGTCTAAAGTAGCTAGATTACAAACTTTAGATTTTAGATTATAATGTCGACGGTGAGAGATTTACACGCACTTAGAGCTACAAGAAGAACCCATTGTGCTACGACCAGACCGTAAATCTTCTGCCTGCGCACCACTCGTCACACATTTGGACGAAGAAGAAAAAAATATTAGACGGTTGTTTGGTTTAGCGGTAAAGGCGAGGGCTTGCAATCTGGTGATCCCAGTTTAAATCCCATTTTTCTTAGTTTTTTTCTATTTATTTTTTGTCGTTTCTTACTGCTATCTTATCTTGGCTTATGTCTATAATTTATTTTAGTTATAGTGTATTTATTAAAAAAAATAGTTTTAAACTTAAATTTAAAAATGTTTGAAAAATTACTAAGAGGAAAACAGTAATAATAAAAAAAAGGGTCGGTGGGAAGGGGTGTTTATATTTCAATATGGCTGCGCTTGATAAAGAAGCTCAGATTTGTATTCTACGCATTTCGAATAGTCGATCTGCGCAAGCTTCATTTTTCTACTACTCTCTAGTAGCCCCTACCATAGATTCTCTGTATTTTCAAAAATTTAGGACATTTAACTTCAAAACCGTTATAGATATGTTAAATGAGCATAGAAACCACCTCCTATTGAGAAAAGACCTATAACATGTTGTGTTTTGGTTGTTCACCTCAACAGTTTAATTGAGTAATTGTCAAAAAAAGATAATCATTTTTACAAGATCGGTTTTTGATTTTCAGCTGATAAACATCGTTTTTGCAATTACAAAATATTAGAAATCATAAGATCAGACAACTCTAGCAAAAAACAAAGGAAGTGGAGAAGGGATCTCAGATTTGTATTTAAGCATGTCGTATAGTCACTTGGCCCAAGCGTGATTCTTCTTTCTACCACCCCCTGGTAACACCTAGCATCGATTCTTTGTTTTTCAAAAATTTACTAATTACGACTTCAAAATCGGTATAGACATGTAAAATGATCATAAGAACGACTTCCGATTGAGAAAACACCTATAGCGTGTTTCATTTTAGTCGTTCACGACTATCGTTTTTTCAAAACGATTTTCAGCTTCCATCAGATATAGATTAATTCTTCTTCTTCTTCTTTAGCCCTCAACTCGCCCAGTATTGAGCATAGGCCTCTCTCAAATCTTTCCAGGTATCACGATTTTGTGCCACTCATCCATGGTAAGCCGGCCATTTTTTTATGTCATCATACCATCTCATTATTGGCCTGCCTCGGTGTCTTTTTCCTGCCCATGGTCTCCATTGGATAATTTTAATGTTCCATCTGTTGTCTTTTGTTCGTGCTGTATGTCCTGCATATTCCCATTTCAAGTTTGTCACTCTTCTTACTATATCGGCGACTTTAGTTCTATGCCTTATCCACTCGTTTCTCTTTTTATCTCTTAGTGTGATGCCTATCATTGCTCTCTCCATTGATCTCTGAGTGACTTCCAATTTTGTTTTTATTTGTTTTGTCAAAGTCCATGTCTGCGCGCCATAGGTCAATACAGGAAGTATACATTGGTCAAATACCTTAGATCGCAAACGTTGGGGTATTTTCTTATTTTTAGAATATAGGCTAATTTTCCAAACGCTGCCCAGGCTAGTCGTCTTCTTCTTTCTATCTCAAGTTCTTTGTTTTCTTTCCTTAATGTTACGATTTGTCCCAGATATATATACTCGCTGACATTTTCTAGGGTAGTTTCATTTACCGCTGTTTGTGGGTCTTCGGGGCACATCGTCTTCGTCTTAGCCAGATTTATCTTTAGACCTATTTTCCTGGATGTTTCTTCTACTTTTATCATGGTGTGCAATTCATCCTCATTGTCCGCAAACAAAACAACATCGTCGGCAAATCTTAAATGATTTAGTCTCTCCCCATTTATGTTTATCCCTTTATTTGACCAATCTATTTTTTTAAATATTCCTTCAAGTGCTAAATTGAATAATTTTGGAGATATTGTGTCGCCTTGTCTAATTCCCCTATCAATCGAGAAGCTATTACTGCATTCATGTAACTTAATTGTTGCTGTGGCATGTTTGTATATGTTTTTTATCAGTGCTGTGTATCGGGATTCTATTCTAGCGTGATTCAGTTCCTCCATTATTTCCCAATGTTCAATGGAGTCGAATGCTTTTTCATAATTCATACATTAATTGCAATTACCAAATATCAGACATCGTAAAATCTAATTCTGTCCTGCATCCGAGGCTTCTTTGCCGCTTCTTTGAGCATTCTTTATTTTACATCGTCAGGTAGGTCGCTACCCTGATCTGAAGATGTCCCGCCTCCTTTCTCAACATGGGCTTGGGGCCGGCTTTGGCGGATCTACAAAAGCTGTGTGAGACCGGTAATGACGTATGCAGTAGAAACGCGGGCAGATACGAATCAAAAAAAAGGCCTACTACGTACATCAGAAATGAGAACTCTTAGATCGATAACAGGAAAAACGCTAAGGGACAGAATTAGAAACACCGAAATAAGAGAAAAGTGCAGGACAGAAGATATAGGAAAATTGTCAAGAAAAAGAAGGAGACAATGGAATGAACATGTCGGAAGGATGGAAAGGAACAGATAAGCACGAATAGCCAGAGATGAGAAATCCAGGAGAAGAAGACCACAGGGTAGACCCCCGAAAAGGTGGAAAGATAGCTGGCAATCAACGGCCCAAGAGCAAGCCGTAAATAACAAGCCACCGGCCTAAAATACGTTTAAGAAGAAGAGAAGAAGAAGAAGAAGTAAAATCTAATAATTTTAGCAAAAAAGATAGGGGCGAGAAGGTATGCTCTACTTCGATATAGACACGCTCGAAAAGGAGCTCAGATTTGCATTTGACGCATGTCGAGTAGTCGATTTCCGAAAGTTTGATTTTTCTACTAGCCCCCAGTCACCCACTATCGATTTTTTATTTTTCCAAAAATTTAGGAATTTCGCCTTTAACATCGGTATGCACATGTTATATGCCCATAGGAACAACCACCCATTGCAAAAAAAACATAGCGTATTTCGTTTTGGTCGTTTACTTGAACAGTTTAATTGAATAATTACCTAAACAGAAATTTTCGATTTAAATTTATAAAAAAATTTAAAATTTTCAAAACTGAAAATTTTGATAAAATTTAAAAAATTTTTAAAATCTTTTACAGTCCAAAATTGTTAGAAATTTTTAATCAATAATTTCCAAAATGTTATTACAAAAAAATGCTTGCTTTTCACAAAGAAAACTCACTAGCCGCCACTGCACTGCATTGCCTTCATTCTTTGCGAATTCAGCTGTTACCGTACTGAGTTCAAAGCTTTTCTTGATTCCTAACGCTGAACCAACACGATATAACCTTAGCTGTTTAGTATATATACTCTAACATATTATTTATTTATATTTAGGTTCTATTTTTCTGATAGGTTTGTCTACGTGCCCTTTGATTAAACAATACTTGGCTTATCTTCTTGTTTTTCTTCATGTAGAATCTATTTTGATGCTTCTAACATTTTGTAACATTATCTGACTATTTCTTTTGCAGTTTATTATTTTTCTAACCTTTTGCTGCGTGTCTTTGCTTTGTATATTATAAAAAATTTTCGTGCCTTCTTTCCGCCCGGTAGTACTTACCTGAACTGTCTGTCGTACCACCGAACCGACTACCGTTTCTTGACTTTCCTGTCATCCGTTCTTCTACTTCTCCTGCAGCTTTGATATCGCTTGTTTTATTCTTGTTAATTTGCAACAATAGTGTTTTTATATGACGATTATTTTAGCGTTGCATTAGTTTAATTATTATTAGTTTAACATTATACTGAAGATAACAAAAAATGAGGTAAATATAAAGCTTTTTTTGCACCACTCTGCAAAGAAAGCATTTTTAGGGCAAGCAATTATTAATTAAAAAACCCATATTTGGTATTTTCAGCAATCAACCCAAAGGCATTTTTGACCTCCTGTCAAGCGCAATGAAAAAGTAATCAGCTTCCATCTCTACTTCTGTATTTATATCACCACCTGTTATAAAAAGTGAAACTTGAGTTTTTGAGTTTACAAATGAATAAAAAGGTTTTGATGTTGCTTGACGATCACGACATCAAAGTCGGATTAAAGATCAGCGAGCATTCAAGCAACACATTTATTGCGCAGTCCCCAAAGATAACGTATAAGAGCATCATACGGTGCAATTGAGTTTGATACATAGATCTCCACGAATTATATAGCTATCATTTCTCTAACAACTAACGGAGTAAGTTTCTTCTCATCCCACCGCGCAATTAGCAAGAGCAATAAATAATGGTGGTTCAGAACTAGGCCCTTGCGGCTCCTTGCGTTAAATGCGGGCTTGTAGGAGTTTGGGATTTAGCTCTTCTATAACAGTTTTACTAATGTGAACATTTTTTGCAAATAGAAAAGTGACGCCTAGTGTTACAACTATGCACACCCAAAACTAAGATCGCAACAGTCCTGCGCATACAGTAACGATTTTTGCCGCCACGCGGGCGCCTCTAGCGGGCGTCTTCGCAAGATCCCAGTGTCCCTCCGACGGCGGGCGTCGATCCCGGGCCAGTCACTACACACGCGTCGAAGTTCGCGAAGGTATCGCGAAAAAACTACCGGCGCATCGATCACGCTTGTGATTCAGCTAGTAAATGGAGCTGAGTAAATTTAGTGATCCGTGGTGGAACAAATGAGTGTGACGATACGCTTTGAAAATATTTAAATTTCGCGCGGGTTTTGGACGTGTTATCAGAGGTTATAGGTTATGACAGATCATTTAATAGTGGAGGCTGTGTGAAACTTGTGTTTTGGGAGCGGATGTGATTATTAAATGGTATTAACTTTATTTCGTCTGTAAATCTTAAGTAATAGTGAATACTTTGGAGCACCTAGACAAAAATAAATGGTTATAAAGTTTGTAGGATAAATTAATAAGGATACTGTTAACTATAGAGTCAATATTATCAACGAAAATCATTAAATAACAAATAACAATTCTTAAATTAATTTAAATTTCACTGCAACACTTATACTGAGTATACAAATTTCCTTAAAATATAAATCCGTTTTAAAAATATGCAGGTACTTAGCGGTAATCAATCATGTGGTGATAAATGGAAACATTCGCGAACCTTAAAATGTAAAAAACGTGTACTGTCATTAAAAAAATATAAATTGCATTCTGGAAACGACAGCAAACAAAAAAATGAAAACACTGCAGTAGCGCGTCAATAAAAAAGGTACAACTTTTTAAGAGCAGTGTAAACAAGTTAAAGCGGACACAAATTAAACATTCGGGAGGTGCTGAATATTCATTTAAATGCAAAAATGCAAAAATCAAAATTCAATTAAACGTACAGGATGGCGTCGCGATTGTATTAAAACAAAATGCATATTCAATTGTGTACGCGATCAAATTAAAATGAAACAGTTAAAAGTGTAATTAGTGAGACGTAACTGTTGACTTTAACTCGGTTTTTGCTGCTCTTAGAGCTGGAGAACGAGAAAAGGTGAGATGTTTGGTTTTGATCAGATACGATTCGGTGTTTATGATACTTGTACTATATCCACATATTTCATCAACCCTTCTCTCGTGTCGGAATGATCGACACACAGCCAAATGTTTACTTAGATATTTTGGGACTCGCGAAATTAATTCCTCGCCGTAAAAGAACGAAAACATATACCAGTAGCCAGAAGCTCTATAGATAGGAATATATCCCATCAAATAAAATAAGCTTATTGAAATTTTGGATAATTTGTAATTCGGCGCTTTTACTTTATTTGTTTCTGGAGGTTATCCGATTATCTTGGAAGTATCAAAAGTAACTATTAACGGTTTTACTTCTTAACAAATTAATTCCTTGCTGCAATGAAGAATAAATTAAATTGAATTTTTATAAAGAACTAAAACAAAGTACTCTTTAAGATAAAAAAAAAATAACAAAACAAAATATAAACAGAAAATGAATGCACATTTTGGAAACTTGACAGTTTTGTTATATAAATCCTATGATTTAACTTAGATAGGGAGAAAAAAGTTTCACATGTAGGCACTCACTGGAAGATTATATGGTGCCCTTTATCCATCTTCATGAATAACTGTCATCTGTCCGCTGTCTTGCTTGCTACAAAACGTGCTGATGCACCTTGGTGCTGAAATATACAGTAATTTGCAGTTGTAACGATTGTGATCTGTCACAGGGTTGTGTTTGAAAAAAAAAGGAAAAAAAGGTAATTGGTGTAAAAACGAGCAAAATACGAAATGATCTGAAAATTTAACGACGTGAACATATTTCTAATTTAACTTATTCCAAATTAGCTTCGCCATTAAAAAACTTAAAAAAAAATTAATTAATAGAAATTAGTAAATTTATTAAGAGCTGATAAAATAAAACTTTGAAATGTGAAAAATTTTTTTTGATTGTTATGATTGTATAAAAATTCATTGTTTGTATGCTTATACTTTTTTAATTATACCCATAATTTTAGATGTCACGCAGCCAATAAAGCATTCTGATTTATTGCTACCGACTTCGGTTTTTACTAGTGAAATATTCTATTAAGGGTGTTTTAATCACTGGTAGAATTAGCGAATTAAAAAAAATGTAGGTAATGCTAACATAGGAATTAGGAAATTTCAAAATGGTATTGAAGGCATTTTCATGTTACTTCTATTAAAAACTGCCGGGTTAGAATATCATAACAATTGCATTATTTTATTAATCAAAGCATTGTATTGAATATCAATTAAAATAAATAATCCAATTTAATACCATAGTCAGCACTATCTGTATAGCTGCGGATGAAACGCGTAGGTAAATTCAAATGTAACATATTTTGCTGAAATTGCATAAATAAAAACAAAATAGATGGCGGAAACGTATTTTTTTAACTTTTTTCAATATTTAGAAAGTTTAAACAATTTAAACTTTACCTTGTCACCTGCAGCTAATTAATAAATATTAAAGATTTTTAATTTTGTTTAAATTGAGATTTGCTAATCCTACTTAATCTGACTGTCTGAAAAAAGGAATATTGAAAATTTCCAGAAACCTCATACATCCTCCAAGTGACTCTGATTATTTATATATCCAGCGATCCACAAACAAATATTTTAGAGCGAACCTTGACCAGTGTGCGTTACGTCTTAGATACAATCAGACAACAACAATTAACATTTGCACAGACACTTACAATTGTTTTCTAATTATTGCTACCATATGATGCATGCTGGACAAGGTCTTCTCTAATCTATTTTTTCTTGTGGATCGCTTGGTATGTATTTGTTATATCTTAGTAGCCATACAAATATACATTAATTTAGGCATGCAGAGTTTTACTTGCAGAAAATACTGTTATTTGTAATTTTAGTTCAACTAATTAGGCTAGTATCCAAAAAATTAAAAAAAATCATGTTTAGGTACCTGTGAAAGCATTCGTATCGCCTGTTGGTATTGATGTGAAAGCACTATTTTGCACAATCAGTAATAAACCATTTTAAATATTTTAATTTTGAACTGCTTGATTTAAGAAATTGCAAAGAGATGAAAGCAATCGGAATAATTTCAAATTTGAAGTTTTAAATTCTAGAAATAATGTTTATATGCAAAATGTTTTAATACAAAAAGTTAATTTTGATTTAAAATTTAATATTTAATATAACTTAAAAGTATGTATAGCAACATTTTTGCCTACTAAATTGTAGTTGAAAAACTCGTTTAATACGATTAAGTTCACCAAAACACCTAATATGAAATGACATGTTTTTAATTTTTGTAATTTTAACTTGAAATTTCAGCTTTGCAGTGTTATTAATTTTAATTATACAGTTAAGTTATGAGTTTCGCATTTAAAACTTCACCATTCACAAAATTTTGAATAAAAGTTGTAACAAAATTTTTAAAATGTGATTTTGAACAATGTAAGGAAACCCCCTGTTTCAGCATTTTCGCAATCCGTAAAAGCTTTTTCCTGTAGAAAATCGGATTCGGCCTTTTTTGTATATCAGAATACATTTTTTTATCCATATTACAGAAAGTGCCTGGTTCGATGTTAATTTTGAGAATTTGAATTTATCTCATTACTACAAAGAAAAGAATTTTTCGAAAATTTAAAACTATTTCTTACGTATATCAAAAAGCTTTGTATACGCGGAATATGCATGTGTTCAAAGTTATTTTTTAAATACCGCTACTTGCTATTGTAACCTTTGTTGATCTTTTTTTAAATGCATTACTTTACACAATTACTGTTATATGTTACCTTTTGTTGTAAAATGTATTCTTGCAAATCACGTAAACTTACGTGGTTGAGATGAAGCAGTTGAGAGTTTATAAAATGATATTCAAGAATCCAGAAAAATACGTCACTGTAGATTTGCATTGCTTGGGGAATAGATTAATATTAATATTGTGCATGCATGCTAACCGCAATCTTGATGGTTTTCTAAACATGTTCACACGAGCGCGTAAAATGTCATACTGGTAATGGGGTTTTGTAAGGTTAAAATGGTATTCACTGTTTCGCATTTTTACGGAAGGTTTCAAGTTATATCGGGATTATTTACGACTGTAGTTAGGAAGCTAATGCAAATTAAACTGTCATGAAATAAACAGTATTCTAAATTGTTAGTTTAAACTAAAAAGAATTGTTTTTTGTCGAAACTATTCCAAATATTCGTGTTTTTCTTCACATAATTATTTCAATTGTCATGCAATTTGCAGCATTTCACGACTGTAATTACAAGACTAAATTCTATATTTTTTTAAATTTCTATAAGGTGAACGATTTAATATTGAGTAGATTTGCGAAAGCTGGTTTAATAGATTAGTTCTTCAAAACTCAATTTTAATCTTATCTAAACTTGAACGCGTAAAACTAATGACATGCATTTTAGCAATTTATGTCAATATTAAAATTCAAATTTTGGTAATAGAATGTTTTGCATTTCAACCTATTATTTTCAAAATTTTAAACTACAAATTAGTGCAAAAATCGAACTAACGTCATTACTACTAGTGATGCAAAATTTTGAAAATTTTTGAATTTTGCGAATATTTCAATATTTACGGAAATTTATAAAACCTTGAAGGAATTATCGATTTCTCGAGGTTTCTGTGTTATTTTTTACAAACACAATTAAACAAGCAACTAATTTGTACTTTAAGGTGTTAATAAGTACTACTCACATTAAAAACAAGTAAACTTAAAAAAATATCTTTAAAAAAATCAATAACCAGTTTTAGTTAAAAGTAAAAATCAAACAGTTTTAATAAAAAATAATAGTCTTTCAAAGCAAATGTAATGTAAAATAGGTACATATTATGTAAGTTAAAAAAAGACTTTAAATTTTAACATAACATAAATTATCCTAGCAACTTAACTAAAAATATAGGCATCAGAAAAAAAAATGTACGGTATACAGTATGTATCAAATTGCGTGTTAACTATGGGGATCTCGCTTATTTGAAGAGATACGACGATGGTTAAATTAGAGAAAAGTTGTGGAATTTTATGTCCATTAATAATCTGAAAAGATATTAGACCTATCTTGCTTAGTTTCTGAAATTTTGGATTTTTTGTTTTCAGCGATAACTCATTTGTCATTTATATTACATATTTCTAGTTTATGCATTATTAGGACACTTTTTTATGCTGAATCTAAATTTTTGATCAGCTTTGGTATAACTGTTACCCATTCTTCATTTTCGACTGTCAACTTTTTTTCTTATGGTCGGCATTTTTAATTTTTTTCTATTTGAATAGAGTTTTTAATTCTGATTTCAACGATGTGTCACACTTTGCATTTTGTTTACGTTTTGAGCATGTTACTGCAGAAAATAAAAATTTCATAAGAGTGCCATGGAAAGACCACGTCATTTGATTTATTTTGATAGAATTCTAGTAGGCTATGAACTGATGGAAGTAAAACAAAACACTACTTTTACTAACTTTGGTCGTTAGATACAATACGTACGCGAAAATGTCAGGAAACTTTGTTTTGAGCGTAGGCAGCAGGTTAAGTTATTTTTTACAAAAACAAACGAATGACACAGTTACTAACACACAGATTAGAGAGTTCATTTTAGACGAGCTTCTGAGCATTTTTTACAAAGGTGTGAAATGTTTTGAACATTTATTTAATAATTGTTTGTATTAGTGCAGTTCTAGTGTTATCTGTTGTATTTATTTAACCTGTTATTCAAATTTGTTGTGTCAGTTGCAAACATAAAAACTCCAAGTGGAATTTTCAGTAAATTGTGTATGTTAGAAAATTTGTCATTCATTTGTTTTTATAAAAAGAACATAACCTGCTGCCTACGCTCAAAACAAAGTTTACTGAAATTTTCGCATACCTAATGTATCTAAAGACCAAAGTTAGTAAAAGTAGTGTTTTGTTTTACTTCCATCAGTTCATAGCCTACTAGAATTTTATCAAAATAAATTTAATGACGTGGTTTTTATTTTCTGCAATAAAATGCTCAAAACGTAAACAAAATGCAAAGTGTGACACATCATTGAAATCAGAATTAAAAACTTTATTTAAATAGAAAAAAAAAATTAAAATGCCGACCATATGAAAAAAAACGTTGACAGTCGAAAATGAGCAATGGGTAACAGTTATACCAAAGCTGATCAGATTCAGCATGAAAAAGTGTCCTAATGCGTAAACTAGAAATATTTAATATAAATGACAAATGAGTTATCGCTGAAAACAAAAAATCCAAAATTTCAGTTATTTCCAGTTCTTTCAGAAACTAAGCAAGATAGCCCCAGTTTCTTTTCAGATTTTTAATGGGCATAAGATTCCACAACTTTTCTGTAATTTAACCATCGTCGTATCTCTTCAAATAAGCGAGATCCCCATAGTTAACGCCCAATTTGATACATCCGGTATATTATACTTTTATTTGTTTGCAATGTTTTCTTCTTTGACCAAAGAATTATGATATGTTAAATAATATTTTCTGAATTGTTTGACTCGAAGTCCCACACTCACCTTTAACCTTTTTCTGTATCTTTGACTTTAGGATGTTAATTATTTGGTAGAAAATGGAAATATTCGCACGAGTAAAATATGCCAAGCATATTCTCACACAATTTTTCCAAACATTTATGTTTTATTAAACGATAATATCCGAAATATTCGCAATTTGTGGTAATAATCGAATGGAAATATTCCCACCTACATCGCTTTGCTATGGAAATTACTTTTCTGCTTATTTTGCCACAGAAAAAATATTCTCATTTCTCTAGTAACATTGTTACTGTAATTCACATTATAAACAAATCTAGAAAATAACGATTTTTGTGCAAGTAATTTTTACATCTATAAGCACTTAACATATTTCATGTTTTATTGAGAGCTCTACAAAAAGGAACAATAAAACTTTAACAGTGTAGGTCGTACTGTCGTACACAGTTTTCCGATAATATTAAATTCGACTTGAGTGCTTGAAGATCTAGTACAAACAGCATTTCAATAAATATAAACTTGTAAACAGAAAGTGCAGTCGTATACACGTAAACTCTAAATATTCGAAACGTGTTTTGTAGAATTCACAATTCGGTTCGTTTCAGAACTTTTAATTAGCAAATTAAAATAAAAACTTTACATTTCAGTACTGTCAAAATTTAAATTTTAGTGCCTCTAGAATATTCGATTAATTTTGATACACGTAGCAAAATACTTACCTTAAGCTGTAGAACGGTAACTTAAACTTAAATTTAATGCACGTACTGTAGATGCTCTTTAATCTTGGATAGAAAATTTATTTCAGCTTAGTATTATTTATTATTAGCTTTACTAAAACTGTATCCGTGTTTGTGTTTAAAAGTTTCTTTCAGAGTAGACTCACAAAAAAAAGTAAGGTAAATATATATATAAGCACCTTTTTCTTATTTCTATTTTTTCACTAGTAAACTCCACACAAAGTTAGACCAAGAAATAAATCAAAATAATTATTTGAATGCGGAACACGGTGCAAAATAACAATTTTAATTAAAACATTTTTTAACAGTTGTGTTTCGTGTTAATAATAAGCGGGGTATCGTAAATTTTGCCTCACTTTGTATAAACCGCATGCACTATAAACTAATAAGCAAAGCAGTGACATAGCTAGTTCTGTTTGTACAAAAATATATCAACAGTACAATAACTCTCTTAATAAAATCACAATTGATTCAGACTCAATCCTAGTACAGCTATTCTACTGGGGAAATTCTTGGTAGCTCTTGAATGCAAAAGTTTATTGAGTTTTCCTAATTTCATGCTGCGTTTTGTACAAACTTTCAAATTTACTTGTTTTCAGAACGTTTTTATTTAATTCTCATGTCTTTCATGTGCAGAACCTAAGGTCCTTAAGTTTAAATTAAGAACATTTAAACGTCTACAGCGGAAAGGACAAGAAAACTTGCGTTTGAGAAATAATTATTTAATTCCAGGCTAAATACAAATAGCGCCAGGAGACAAGTGAGCACCCAAACTACTGAACATTGTTTTGAAAGTTGTTGCAACAACTTAGAAACAGTTTTGGTAACATAAATTCTTCCCGAGAAGTATCCTTATGCGAACTCCATCGTTAGTGTTTTATTCTGTCAAATCCGTTTTAAAACAAGAATTTAAAAAAAATGGAAAGTTGCAGTTTATTAGCAGTGTTGATGAGATGCTAACTTTGCTGAGCTTGTGCTCATAGAACTTTTATGGTTATTAAGAATTGCTAATTAGGATTTCGTTTACATTTACTTTGCCATACTAATTAGAATTTAAAAACAAGAAAAAAATGCATGACTCGTTAATGATAGTTTCAAGAAAATATTACAAAGCTGAAGTTTTCACTTCGAATGGACTTTCCCATACTAGATAATAATACCGCATTTGCAAAAGTGTAAATTTTATAAATAAAGTGTTGTATATTTTACCGGCGCGGCTGTTAGATTATTTACTTTTTCTACAATAGCCAACCAAATCCTAAATTAGTCAACCAAAATATCAGACGGGGGAGGAGGACGTGAAGCCCCTAAAATATAACACTTTCTAAAAATTAACATTAGATTTTGGTTCTACTTAAGATGAGTAATTCGTCTTAAGTAGAAGTTATTTATTCTTTCCCGTTTAATAAATAAAGGGGTACCAATTTTCTATTTCTAAAAAATCCTACAGTGGAATTATGGTATTTATTAAAAAAACAATTTGTTGCTCATGGTCGGCTCTCTAAGACTGCAAAGTTTTAAAAAACTGATGGCTAGTTTTTGAGAAATATTATTTTGGAAACTTCAAATATTTAGAATTTACATTTTCTACGGTTAGCCCCACTAAATATAAAAGTATCTAAAAAAAACATACATAAAATTTTGGTTCTACTAGTCATGATTAGCAATTCTGCTTAAAATAGAAATTTTAATACATAAAGCGGTACCCATTTTCGATTGTCAAAAATTCATAGTAAAATTATAGATTTAAGCAAAAAAACAAAAATGTAGTCAAAATTTGTTTCTAGCAAAATCAAAATAAGTTTTTGAAAAATATTTTATTCTTCAATATTGCGGGGAAGCGCCATAGTAATCGTTTTCAGATTAATTTCGTTTCATCGTATACTACCCACAACCTCTAAAACAGGTTGTAGTTGTTCACGTCACACTAGTTTTTGAGTAAACGGGCGTTAAAGTCGAAATTTGCAAAAAATCGCTGCGACCTCCATTTTGAAGCTAGAGAGTTCGCTAAGAAAATTGTCTGTTGATCTGAAGTTCTTGTTTCGGATCCTTTTCTCAAATTTCCAAAAAGGAGTTGGAAAAGACGCTACTAAAAAAACTGTCTAACTTCCGCTTCCAGTCGAAAAGCTTAACTAGAACTACAATTTTCAATACGTCTCTTCATTTAAAATTTCATCAAAATTGGTCCAGTACTTTCGCTTTTAGAGGCATCACCCAGCCACCTACTTTAAGTTGTTCATACGCGGCGCAACTGAGGGGCACTAATGTGCGATACTATTGACAAATAAATTCTGATCTTGTTTGATATTTTTTGGTACTAACA
Organism: Ctenicera cuprea; assembly: GCA_958336395.1. Taxonomy (NCBI): domain Eukaryota; kingdom Metazoa; phylum Arthropoda; class Insecta; order Coleoptera; family Elateridae; genus Ctenicera; species Ctenicera cuprea. The sequence goes on along the minus strand of OY284487.1, from coordinate 21,796,736 downwards.
AGTGTAAGATAACTACGATTCAAGTTTTTTTTTGAAAATATATTATATGGTATTCGTGAAGAGCAGAATAACTTACTTTTAGCTAGCCAAGGAACAACAGCACTACTTCGAGTGCTGATAAATATTAACAAACGTAAAAGTCAGAAAACCTAACAGAACTTGCGGATGTTACAAGTAGATTGTTGCTAGAACCAATTATATCTATATGTAATAGGTAAAATTTTGTCTCCACTGAAAATTTGTGGCATCCCTGCTTACAACTCTGGCATTTCAAAGTATTTCTAAATGTTGTCATTATTCCAGGGGCATTTAATAGAAATCAGCTTTTGTCGTGGGCTAAGTCCCACACTATTCTGATATTAGTCTTATTTACGTACATAAAATATTAGGGACCGCTGCCTCTTTTAGCTAGGTGTAGAAGCTTTTGGTGATCTTAGCAGCGCAGCCGCGCAACATTGCATTAGTAGCTTTTCAAAAATATTCTTCTTACTATAACTATTATGTATCTATATAATAAGCAAAAGACTTTTGGCAGTAATTGATGAATTATTTTGTTAATAGAAATATGCATATTTTTGAATTTCAATAGTTTTTGTATAAACAATTTAAATTTTTTTCCCGGAGCCCTGGCAATAGCTCCATGGACTTCAGTTAAAGAACCGTTAGTATAGGCACAATCTTTAACCACTATTCTACGCAAGCTCTTGAAATTAAGTTCCGGACTAATCCCTGGCCCACCCGCCGGTATTTGCTGATCCATGGCTCCGTTAGAATCAGTCTACCTGACATTTACATAAACATCGCAACTAGCTGGAAATACTGCTAACAAAATAATAATAAGCAGTATCGAGCTGTAATGTTTTATCATCGGGGTTTGGTTTAGTAATGAGGTTGCAGGGAATTCTGTTCTAATAATATAAATATTCAGTGTAAACCCAATTTTCCAATATGCATATGTTCATACGAATATGCGCCTTATAAGGGTCTTTGAAATTATCGGGGCACTAGTTAATCTTTGTTGTTATTGTAGCTACAAAGTCGGTTAAATTAACAATGTATTACAGTTTCTTCTGCTGATTACGATGTTTTAATAAAAAAATTGAACGTCGCGTTTACGAGTAATTTATAAAAACAACATTTTTTTCTAAACTATATATTTTTGAATATCCCGAAAGAAAAATAAATTCTGAATATAAATGTTTCTAAACAATAGTAACCTAAAATGTTCAATAATAAAAAAAATTGTTCATAATTATTTATGGCGCTTAACAACAAGTTAAGTTTAATGATGAAGCAAATTGATGCTAGCCATAAAAGGTAATTTGTTATTATCCACATTAGGTTACTATTGCATTTTAACTTTTTTACTTAGAATTAATTTTTTTAGAATATTTAAAAATGTATAGGATGTTCAATTTTAAGCAAAACTATTTTATGAAATAACTCAAAAAGACGTTCAATTTTTTTTGAATACAACATCGTAATCAGCGCAAAAAACTGTAATACTTTGCTAATTTAACTGAATTCGTGGTTCCAATAACAACAAAGTTGGCAATGGTGCCCCTATAATTTCGAACCTTCTAGAATAAACGCGTACAGACCCGGCTTCTAGTAGCGGGGGTCTGTGGTCACTAATAGGTGAGACAGGTGGAGGGGATCTGGATTACGTAAAGATGAAGTTTGTTGCTACTAACTGCGCCGTGGGATACAGCACCGCACTATAGGTATGTCGACATGTGTGGCGACCTTGAAGCGCGGAGTCAAGAATACCTACTCTGTAAAAGACATAGATTTGTCATATTTTCCAGGCGTAGTGTTGTAACTTCTGGCATCGGTAATACACACTTGATAGCAAATTTTAATCAATTTTGAGGTGATTCTAATGTAGGAGGCGCTAGTAGTAAAAAAATAAGTCAAATGTCTCTTTTTTTGCTACAAGCACTCCGAGCGCCACTCACAGTCGACACCTCAATATTAGTCAAAATAAGTTTTGAACCAAGTATAGTCAGATTTTAAATTAATATCCGCGATCCAAAATAACTGCGTTTTAATAATACTTGTTCCGTCAATCTGGGAAAACTCTATTTCACAAATAAAATACACAGAAATAAATAACTTTAAAATACTCTTTAGGTAATATTTATATTTTCAAAGAACCTTCTGCAATTAATCATCAGTTACCTTTAAACAAAATTTGGTAAATATTAGCTTAAATAAGCCCAAAAAACGGATTGGAAATTATTTACTCGTGATCTCCTAAACCAGTATTATACAATACAGTGGCGGTATCTGTTTAATTACATTTATTTTTCTAAAGTTTTGCTTTCGTTTTTCTCTATTTGCGTAATGTTATTAAAAATCATTTCGTGATTTATTTCCATGGACGGTATTTCAATTATGTTTGTTTAATTTTGAATAACAAAATTAAATGTATTTCTTTATACAAATCAAAAAAGTAGAAGCTAAAGATATTCGTCTAAGCGAATGCTTCTTCATGAATTTAAATTTTGCTTTCGCAAATGCCTACTTATCGCGGCCATCAAGCACGTCACCTAGCATCACTTTCGTGGCACTGCTGTGCGATGTTTTATAATATCCTTGATTATACGTCAAACATCATGTGCTTTCAATGTAATTATATTATTTGAAAGCAAAGTTTTATTTAAATTTAAGATTGAAATATTTCTGCCTTAATTTCGTGTAAGAAGAGTTTATATGATGAGAGTAATTAAATTATAAATAGAGTTAATTAGTTAATATATTTTGTTCAAGACTGCAATAATTGGTTTTCTGAGACAGTTCAATGACCTACAATTAACAGTAGGCGATAAAATATATTCAACAATGATATCATGAGCGAATTAAAAACTAAACGGGCAAAAAATTAGGAAAACTTATTGAGTAGCAGCGGTTGTTAGTTTTGCTTAAAAAAATTTTTAAGCAAGGCAAACGCATGAAATTTGTGGTTTTCTATGGTTAATTTTAAATTTGCGTAAGGTATATTGCTGGATTATTTCATGAATAATATACCGCACTATCAAATTAAATTACTTTTTAAAACTGGGAAAATATTAAACAAAGCAGTAGTGTATTTAAGTAAATCAGCTTCTATTTAACCGCTATAAAATTTTGTGAGGTTAAACTTTTCTACTGGCAGTGTAATGGCAAATGTGACGTAATCATTGGTCAATGTATTATGAGTGGAATAATAAATGTTATATACCAAAGTTGTAATATTAGAGGCTTTTTATATTTCCTAAGTAAATATCACAACTTAATTAATATTCATGTACTGTCTATGTTGAATAACATTCAAGTCGAATAAATTTCAATTTTTTGCTTGAAATGGCAAGCAGTAGTCCTACATACTTCCAAACGAGTTCTGAAACTGACGTTTTTGAAGTTCTTTACCTTTTTGTGCGTAATTCGACTCTCATCTCGTTTATACCCTAGACTTCCTTTCTACATTTGTCCATCTAATGAAGTTTTCTTTGTCTGTTTTGTTCTTTGGGGCACGTCACAATGTAAAAGAATCTAAAAGTGCTCGAATTTAACTTGCATTTCGTTTTTTTTCCAGAGAGAATCATTTAGTAAGTTACATTAAAATAAAGTTCTCATTATACGTATTTTAAATAAATGGTAAATGTAATTAAATTTGCAATCCTAGCCCAAATAACGTTTTGATTTTTCTATTTTAATTATTGCAGAAACTGAAATGACTTCTCCTTCTTCTTGTTATAGGCCAATGGCCTAAAATGTCTTTTGATTAAAATAAATTTTGTTCACAGTAATATATTTTGCAACGTGACAGCATCAAATAAGTAGTTAAATCTTTCATCTGGTATTAAATCATTATAAATAAAAATCGGTTCTTAAATATTAAATATTATTCAGCATTTAATACACAAACCTCCCGAGAAAACTACGGTTACACATTTAATTTTCCCGACATGCAAAACTTTCCGCATGTACAACAGCAAGGTCTATACAGCATTCAAACTATCCCGCAAGTTACAAATGCACCTCGAAATCAAACCTTAATGTCCCCCTCCTTTATAATGAATCCTTATGCAAATACATACCCCCAGGCAATGCAAACGATTACAAGTCAACAAACATATAAACCGGCAGACGTCGACAAATACCAACACGCTGATGCAAGCGAAGACAAAACGGAACACGACGACGATGCAAGTTCAACCATCTGCTCTAATGATGACAACCAAAATAGCCAAACAAACCCGAAACACAGCTGGCAAACGGTTGCTAAGAAAAGGAGAAGAAATCCCCAGACAACACTTAATACACAACAATCTAGCCAAACCTTGATTACTAACAGATATGAAGTACTGTCTCAAATAACAAGCGACAACAGAAACACTGAGCCAGGCTCCAGCAATCCATCCCCAAAAATCCCTAAACCTCCACCGATATACATTTATGGAGTTAACAATTATAATCAGATGATTAATGAGATCACAAATGTTATTGAGAAAGAACAATATTATACAACAGCCCTGGCCAATAATACAGTCAAAGTTAACGCCCTAACTTCAGATGCATATAGGAAACTTACGGCTCACCTTAGAAACGAAAATATAATACATCATACTTACCAGCTTAAGGAGGAAAGGGCTTATAGAGTAGTTATTCGCAACCTTCATCACACTATTTCAACCGAACTTATAACAGAAGAACTAGCAGCTCTGGGACATAAAGTACGTAACATCATAAATATACGCCATAGAACAACTAAACTGCCACTGCCGCTATTTATGGTAGATTTAGAGCCAAACGAAAATAATAAAAAAATATTTGAGGTAAGATACCTAAGCAACATAAAAGTTACGATTGAACCACCCAGAACAAAAAATACTATACCACAATGTATGCGTTGCCAGAGCTATGGTCATACCAAGACGTACTGCAATAGGCCCTATAATTGTGTTAAATGCGGTGCAACACATAGCACATCTGTATGTAAGAAATCCCCAGACACCCCAGCTAAGTGTGCCCTATGCCAAGGGAGTCATCCGGCCAACTATAAAGGGTGTACTGTATATAAAGACCTCCAGAGATCCAGAAGTGCAACATATAGAACACTAACAAATAATTCGCGTCAAAACCAGATGCCCCCTACTATGGATAACTTTCCCCCCCTTAATAACAGGACCAGCAATGCAAATAATGAAGCTAGAACATATACCCCTCAAAACACATTAACTTATCAACAAGCAGCTACAGGACAAAACAACATTAACGAACTACTCTCAAACTTCCTTGCAGAATTTAAAGCAATGTTTGCGCAACTTATAAGTCAAAATAGCATGGTACTCAACATGCTGTCCACAGTAATCAATAAAATAGCATAAAAATGGCGACTTACATACGTATCGGCGTCTGGAATGCCAATGGCATTACCCGACACATCCCGGAAATAATCACCTTTTTACAACTCCAACAAATTGATATCCTACTGATTTCGGAAACTCATGCAACCGCAAGAACAACAATTAAAATACCGAATTATACTACTTACCTTGCTAATCATCCAGACGGCACAGCTCATGCCGGATCAGCTGTAATTGTCAAAAGCACAATTTCTCACTACGAGATAGAGCCTTTTCTTACCAACAAAATCCAAAGTGCTAAAATAAAAATTGAAGCTCTCCCTTATCCCCTGGTCATTGCTTCTGTCTACAGTCCACCCCGTCATCTCATTTCAACTGAAGAATATGAAGAATTCCTGCTAACCCTGGGTCCAAAATTTATTGCAGCGGGAGACTGGAACTCCAAACATACAGCTTGGGGCTCAAGGATCACCACCCCAAAAGGACGTAATCTGTTAACTGCAGTCCAACGAAACAACTACAACTACCTTTCGACGGGCGAACCAACATACTGGCCCAGTGACCCGCATAAACTGCCAGATTTACTCGACCATGCAATTATCAATGGCATAGCGAGTACTTACCATCAAGCTGAATCCAACTTCGATCTTTCTTCTGATCATTCACCAATTATTATAAGCATCAGCACAACGGTCATCACGAAAGACCCCCTTTTAAAATTATGCAATAAACACACTGATTGGAATTACTTTAGAAACCACCTAGAAAACGAAATTAATCTTGGTATCAGAATAAAAGATGCCCAAGACATAGACGAGGCAACCCAGCAATTGACTACAATTATACAAGAAGCTGCATGGCAATCCACCCCCGCCCCAAAAACATCACCTGCAACAAACAACATTCCTCTGAACTTACGAAATCTTATTACTGAGAAACGGAGGGCACGAAAACAATGGCAGAGAACTAGAGATAGACGGGACAAAACCTATTACAATAGACTAACGCATCAACTGCAAAATGCGCTAGCGGAAGCTCGCAACGAAACATTCAGACAATACATTACTAAGCTTTCTCCTGTTGACAATACTATATGGAAGGCAACAAAAAGATTCAAGCGGCCAACAGTAATGATCCCTCCTATCAAGAATACCGATAATACCTGGGCCAGATCTGATACCGATAAAGCCAACACTTTTGCGAAACACCTAGCTGACGTCTTCACAACACCACAACCACAAAATAATGTTGATGATAGAGAAATTGAATCCTTCCTTGATGCTGCGTGCCAACTATCGATGCCAATCAAACCCTTCACACCTGCAGAAGTTTCCCAACAAATAAAACTAACAAACGTGCAAAAAGCCCCAGGATATGACCTAATTGTTGGAGAAGTGCTGAAAAACCTTCCTAGGAAAGCCATTGTGTTACTTACCACAATATATAATAGCATACTACGACTCTGCTACTTCCCTATATTATGGAAACATGCCCAGATAGTAATGATTGTTAAGCCTGGCAAACCGCCCACCCAACCACAATCCTACAGACCGATAAGCCTTCTACCCCTCCTTTCCAAACTCCTTGAACGACTCCTGCTCAAGCGCCTTAAGGAAGCTGTAGACCTAGATCAGCTTATTCCATCGTACCAATTTGGATTCCGTGAAGGCCACTCCACCATTCACCAAAGTCACCGAATTATTAATCACATAATGGAAAGCATGGAGAACAAGAGTGTGTGCCCAGCGGTTTTCCTGGACATCAAACAAGCGTTTGATAAAGTGTGGCATAGCGGCTTGTTATACAAACTTAAACTGCACCTACCCAGTCAACTATACTTACTACTCAAGTCATACCTCACAGATAGGACTTATCAAGTCAAAATGAACAATGCAGTATCAGACATCCACCACATCAAGTCTGGAGTTCCGCAGGGCGGCGTTCTTGGACCGCTGCTATACTTACTCTACACATCAGACGCACCAATCACAGACCACACTGTAATTGCGACATTTGCGGACGACACGGCCATCCTGTCAGTCAATCAGTCTCCTGAAATAGCAGTAGAACATCTTCAACAACATCTTGACTTGTTACAAAACTGGTTCCAGAAGTGGAGAATTACGGTCAATACAGATAAATCAGCACAAGTAACCTTTACCACGAGACGTGCCGAATGTGCGCAAACCAGCATTAATAATGCCCCAATTCCAATCAAAACTGAAGTGAAATACCTTGGCATGCACCTCGATCAAAAGCTCACTTGGAGATCACATATTAAAAACAAAAGGAAGCAGTTAGACCTAAAAATCAAACAAATGACATGGTTACTTAGAAGACATTCTCAACTCTCTTTATCAAACAAGATCTTACTTTATAAAGTCATTCTGAAACCAATATGGGCATACGGTATTCAAATCTGGGGATGCGCCAAAGCGTCACATACAAAAATTCTACAGAGATTTCAATCCAAGACCCTCCGCATGCTAACCAATGCTCCATGGTACATAAGGAACGACACGCTTCATAACGACCTAGAAGTCCCCTACGTAGATAGCGAAATCAAGAGGCTTTCAACCAAGTACACCAATAACATGGCAGGACACCTTAATCAACTCATAGAACAACTTGCTAACCAACCAGGCATTACAAGAAGACTCAAACGACAATGGCCACTGGACCTCGTATTACAACCCAACCAATAATGAAGTAATCTTTAGGGAGACTAGCGCTGGTTAGAGCTCCCCGCACGACAATTACATCATCATAAAATTTACTTAATACCCTGTAAGAGTAGATTGTAAATATGCAGTTTAAATAAAAAAAAAAAAAAAAAAATATTTAATTTAAATATTTCATTATTTAATAAATGTTAACCGACAGGAGTAAATTCTTAAAACATGTAATTTAAATAGTACAATATCAGTCATTATAGATGTTAATAAATGCAGAAAACGTTATTTTATAAATCTGAACGTATTGACATATGTAAATCGTGGGCTCTTGCATTAGCTGGATCAGCAAGGCTACATAAATATGACAGCTATATTTTCAAAAATCCTTTTTGGACCGCCATTTTTAAGTTAGAGTTTGCAAAAAAAGGTTGAATTTGCCTTACGCTTTTGCATACGATTTCGCTTTCATGTTAAAAAATTCAGTTTTAGCAAATACTGCTACTAAAAAAATATGTCCAGCTTCCGGTTTCGGATTTTTTTCCAAAACTTAGTTTGTTGATGCATTTTTAATACTATATCTCTGTATCCGTTCGAGTGATGTAAGCCAAAAAAGTAATAAAAATTAATAAAATTAAATGGGTAAATAAGGGGACCTCAACGGCTGCCAAATTTCTGAAGTTACGTCACCGTTCGTACAGCAATTAGAATTTTAATAATTTTTAGCTGCAATTTGTTTTAGTATTACGCAATTGTTTGTTATTATAAGTAAATTATATAAAATTTGTTTTATATTTTATACTCGCCTCACGAATACCTATAAAAAACTAAAGGTTAATGAATGAAACAAATTGAGTATGGGAGGGGCTCTACATTAGTGCCTCTTTTCACCAAATTATAAAACCGAGTTTAGACTTCAAAGAATAAATATTGTTTGCAATTAAGAAATATTAAAAACAATAAATATTAAATTTTCTAACATTTTAAAGTATTTAAATATTTTTAAAATAATCAAAAATTTTAACAAATTTTTAAAATTTTGTAATATTTCTAAAAATTTTCAAAATATTGAATATTTTGGTTTCTAATATTAACAAAATGTTAAAAACTTCTAAAAATTTGAATATTAGAAAAATTCTGTGAAACATTTTAATTTTTTGAATTTCCAGAAATAATTAGAATTTCTTAAAAACTTTCAAAAACCCTCGAAACTTGTAAAAATTTTGGATTTAAAAAAATTATGTAAATTTCCGTAATTTTCAAGTTTTCAAATACTTTAAAAAATTTAAAAAATTTTTTTTATATTCAAAAATGTATACTATTCAAAAAAAAATTTTCATCTTCGTTCAACATGTAAAATACATTAAAATGTTTGGGAGAATTAAAACATTTAAAACTTCTATACAATTGTCAAAATTTTTAAAATAGTTCAAAATTTTCAAAAATTTTAATAAATGCGTGGAAGGTTCCGTGGCACTGGCCCGACAGCTGTTTTATTTGTTATGTTCCATAAGTACATAAATTGGTTTGCATGTTGATGGCTTAAACAAGTGCGACCAAGTGTTACCTTAGGACTTAGATCAAATACATAAATGAAACTGAAACCTAAATAAACAAATCTGAAGGTTTGCGAAACCTTATTAATTTACAGTAACTAGGACTCCTACACAACATACAATTCGAGGTAGTATAAAATTAAGCTACCATAGCACCTCCTGTCTACTATGTAAAGTTAAACAAATATATATTTAATGATAACTAGTGTACTTGCGGTAAAAGTATTTCCATGCAGTGTCTTTGTAAAAAGCCAGTACGCTTCCGCTATTTAATTTAAACTTTAAAGCTTTCGCATCCACAGCGGGAAATTCTAATTACCCTAAATTTTTATTCAGCTGTGCCTTAAAAGGATCCTAAATACTGCATCAGTTAGTTTACTTTTACACGCCATAAAAAAGCGTTAACGCGTTCCCGTTATTGTATCTACGTAGTATCGCGTTTGCAAGGACACAAAAGCATAAAGCTGCCATTAGTATAAAAAGCTTAGCATCCCAACTGATCTATAGAATATTTTAGTATAACAGATAGGAACGTTATGTCCAGTTTACAGTGTGTTCCGCGACTTTAACATTTATGAAGGTTGGCTGATATAATTTGTAAGTGTACACATAAAATTCTATCAGAGGTAGTAAGAGTATGAGGCCGAAAAGCTTTTTTACAAACTTAAAGCAATAAATAATGGATGGTGTCGCGCCTGATGCTATTAGATTAAAAATTTTACGTTTTATTATAAACAGCGTAAATTTCGCTCTTTTTGTCGACTGGAAATTTCATAATTATGACCGTAATTATTATAAGGAAAATATAATTAAGAACGACCATTAAAGTAAAAGGGCTCAATAAAGCGCTGTTTTATGAATCTTATAATGGCTATAAAAGCAATTTCAACTCGACGGAAACTAGATTCAAATTATTTGTTTCTAAATTTTCCCGTGCTTTAAAATTTAATCCGTGATGGAATGAGGATTATTTTTGACTCCTTCAAGTTTTCGCATCATAACAGACAGTTTAGATTACCTTATTTAATGTTTGCCTTCAAACGAGCACCGTTTCCGATATTTAAGTCAATCTCGAGACACGCAAGGAAATTATGAATTACTTTTGAAAAGAGTTCAGTTTGATTGACGTTATATGTAATTTTGTATGTCCACCGTAATTTGAATAATCACGCATATCCCAAAAGGAGAATATATTTTGTTAATCTGGCATTACTAGGCCAATTAAGCTAGAAATATGAGCAAATCGTGTTCGAGTTTCTCGTTGAATAACGTCATGTCAAAAATGAAAATTATATTTTGTTATTTGCTACTATTTTGTTACAATACAATGTAGCTAAAAATACACATTTTGACAACTTTTACATACACATATTATTTTAGAAAATCTAAACACACATAAATGGACCTTTGCATGAAAGAGGGACTGAAATGCTCTAATAACTGCAATTGTAAAGAATGTAACAATAGTTAAGTAGGTTTACTTGAAGATGCTGATTTAGAAACAGAAGAAACTTATTACGAAAATTTTGTTTGCTTATTTACACAACATTATTTTTATATTACTTTATATATACTTATATGGAATATTTATTTCCGTGTTTTATTTATTAATAATTAAAGAAAACGTACAACTAACTAAAGTAATTTTAAATGTATACAGCTTCAAGCACTACCAATGCGGCACAAAAAGTGCGTGGCTTTTCGATAAAAATTCATACTATCCAAATCATGGCGATGTGATATCTATTCATTGCTTTAAAATGTTTCTTAAAGTTTGTTCCTAATTTGGTTCGCTGCATGTATATGTTAAAACCTACAAATATAAAGTTTGTCGCTTATTAAAAAGTTTACTACATCGAAACCAAAAAGTCGTAATTTCTTTGGCCAAATAATATTTTTTTTTAAATTGAAATGAGATCGTAGACAGCGTTAATGCATCTGCTTTTAAACAAACAAAAAGCAAGTCGATATAACAAGTACTTCTCGAGATATTACGTAAGAATTTGAAACTCAATAATTTTGTTTCTGAAATTAAAATTTTATCTAAGACAGCTCGGATGCATCTGCTTTTAAAAGAAACTGAAATCAAGTTGATATATAAAGTACTTTTTGAGATATCACGCTAAATTTGCTAAAAAAACGCTTAATTTAAAAATTGCTTATTTGGGATTTTTTTATTAATAAATAAGTTTAGTACCGGTCAAATAGGTCATAAATGGCCATTTTGTATATAATATTAGGTAATTAACAAGAATATGTTGTTATGATCTAGTTGTACGCAGAAAAAAAGTTTTTGTGAAGGAAGGAACGTTTACCGTTTGCCGAATTTACAAGAAAATTTCATAAAATCTAAATTTTTTTCACATCAAATGTTATTAATGTTTCAAATGTCAATATTTAAATTGAAATTGATATATCCTTCGTTTTTATAGAAAGGAAATATTATACAAAAGTAATTCGTTCTTCAATCAAATATATTACAAACCATATATTTCCTTTGATGTGCTGTTTGTAGGCTGAGTATATGAACAAAGCAACCAAATACAATATTTTAGGTTGTGTGGCTGTGATGCCACAACTGAACATTAATCGCTTCAGTTTGCATCTAGGCGGACTCATTCCTTTTACTTCCGTTTTTCATCACTTCCGTCATTACTTCTGTCTTGCATTCGCGTGGTTACTCCCGTCGGCTAAGAAGTTTCACTTCCAAATGCAAAATCGTTGTAGCTGACTACCCTACTTACTTATCTCACTTTTTTCGTCTTGCTACAATAAGTCTTTACATTAGAGTTACCTCGAAATTGTTCCAAATAAGATTTGTAGCAAGCAGGGCGGAATTACAAAATAGCATTCTTTGCTCGAAAAAACCTCTCGTCTAGTCAATCTTGAAAGATCATGTACCTCTACTATATTTTTGTCAGAAAAAACACCACGTAAACGTGCACTCCAAACATAGTGTATCTGTAATCTAGTACGTAAACCTCAATATTTATTTAAACTACACATTTTCAATAAGTTCAATATTTTGGAAAGTATTTAAAAAAATGTCTCAGACTATTAAAGATTCATATCTCTTTTTTTAATTTCTGTTGAATAAAAAAAGTGTGAATATCATGGCTTAATTTTAATTGAAAAATATATTTACAGTAATTCAGTAGATAAAATTTTGCAGGCCCTATAATATTTCAAGGTTATTTTGCTACCTGGTTAATAGAAAAATGTTAGCGTTTATTAAATAGGAACATATATAGCCAGTAAAGAATATTCAAATTATAATTTTTTAGTGTATAAGCAAAACATAGGATATTATAACACTTAAAGATATGACTTCGCATAATTTAAGATTGAATTATTAGATTATTTCGGTACTTCTTCTTACAGTGCCATACCCCCTATTCGGGGCGTTGGCTACCTCTCTCCTATGTCTGTGTTTGGTGCGCGGCGATAGATAATTTGCACAGGGACATAGGGAACCTACAGTTTAACGTGGGCTCCGAACCATAGGAAGTGTATGCACTTCTTCTCCAGAGAGGTTTTCCTGGGGAAAAAATCCACCTCGCTGGTTTCTCGTTGCCTTGCGAGGTAGAACGACCGGCTCGGAGATCGAACTCGGATCCGCTGCATTGGTAGCCCGCGCTTACCACTGAGCTACGGCCGCTCTAGTTTTCGGTACTAGTAAAATTTAATTTACATAAAAAGCGACGCCTTTCATATTCATATGCTAACGTAATAGACAAGAACGAGTATCTCTTACCGTATCGGCGCGGGCGTGTTGATCTTTGTTGGACATGAAAAATTGGGAAACAGATATCGAATGAGGGATTCTGTTTTTACGATGGTGACTACAAATAACGCAATTTCATGCGGGTTCTGATAAAGAAGCTTAAGCAAATAATGCATGTTGTAATAAAACTCAAATTCTTGCCAAATTATAATTTTTTTATTCCAAAACTGTTTCTATAAAAAACAATATGAGTTATTACCATGTAAACTTATTTGCAAAGTATTTTTTTTAGTAATACATATGTTACTTTGGATTTTGGTCTGTTCTGCATAGACTTTTCGGAGCTTTCCAGACCTCCGCGGATACGTTTTTATACTTATTTTACTAATTTTACAAATTGTATGAAAATAGGAAACGTAATGATAAAGTATCTTGACTACCGGGGTGGAACCAACTAACCTTGGGTTATCGTAGGGCCACTAGCAACAATATTAGAGTATTTTGTTTATTATTTACATGTTTTGTTCTTTAAATAACAATTTGGCTAAAAGAGTTTTAAAGAGTTATACAGTAAGTTGATATTTTATATTCAAATTTGATTCTTTAAATTGCATCTGGTGATAGTTATTTATTGTACAAGATGATAAAATTGCACTTTATCTTCGAGGGCGATTTTAGCTTCGAGGCGTCAGCCGAGACGCTAATAAGCATCTAGAAGATAATGAAATTTTGTCGTCGTGTGGAATACAACATTTTTTTCTATAGCAATTGTTAAAGAAGACCAAAAAATGCAGAAAAATTAATGATAAATTTAATTTAAAAGTGTCAGGAAAAAAACAGTTTCACGAAAAAATGAGTAGGTGGCTTTAATAACTTTTTGGTTGCTATTTAGTGTATTTAATGTAGAAAAAAAATAAAATACTTTATCTATCCTTGCTGTTAAAGTACTACTTTATCTACCCTTGATGGTAAAGTGCTACTTTTCCCTCTAATTTTAGTTAATAATAGCACGTTTTAACAGTTGCTATAGAAAAATAGATATTTATTATACAAGGGAAAAAAGTAATAGATTTTAGCTCGAGGCGTCTGTTTGTCTCCCGACGCGAAGCGGAGGGAGACACTCACACCGAGAGCTAAAATCTTACTTTTTTCCTGTGTATAATACACTATTTTTTTCTGTGACGGGAAAAAATGTAATATATTGAAAAACATATATAATAAAGTCGGAAAATTGGCAACGTGGAATTTGAATTTTCAAACTAGTAAGCTGTTGTAGCGGGAAAAAAGTAATTACTTTATTCCCCGGGGAAAAAGGAATTACTTTTTCCCCGGGTAAAAGGAAAAAAATAATTTCATAAAAAGTGATACTTTAGTACCTGTAAAGAGAGACAAAATGTTAAACTTTTTTCCGTCACAGAAAAAACGTATTTTATTATTATTAATTTACTGTTGGCTGATTTTTGTTGCTAAGACAGTAAAAATAACCTCGTCCATAAAACCTGGAAAGTTTTCAAAACCATTGTTTTTTATAGGTATCTTTAAACTGCCTTTACATCTCACATTACACGACAACCACAGTTTTATATCTCCTCTGAAAGATGGCATGTAAATCGTATGGTGCTTAAGTCCATACCATTGCCTTCGCCGCTTTCCACACTATAGTTTTCACTACTCTAAAATATCTCTAATTAGAAGCTGAATCTCTGTATGTGAGGTATGCGCCGTTTCGAAGTTAATTGTTACATGCACGAATAGATAACTTGTTAGATAGTTTATCATATTTTGGGAAGGTGTACTTAGCCTCTAAGGAATTTACACCAGCAAAGATCAAATATACATCTGTAAAATCAGCAGATGCTACAATTTTACTTCACATATAAGTTTTGATAACAATACTAATTTATATGGTTATGTTTGGCAAATTGCGTCTACCCAGACGAATAGTTTCTACCTGGGAAGATCATTTTTGACAAGGCAAAATAGTTATTTTTATTTATTAATTCTAATTGTATAGACGGTGGAATGCAATTGGTTTGCTTTCCGACATATTTCTAATGAAAATGTAACGCCCCCGAGGGCGCGACTTATTTGCGCGCATCCTAATGCACACGGTTGGCACACTAGAATTAAGTCAAAAACTATTTGTTTAAAACAATTGTCTGCAACATACAGGGTTGGGCAAAAGTACGGAATAATGCAAATATCTTTAATACGGCAACCGCGATTTTGACAAAATTTTCTACATGAAGGTTACATACGGCGGATACAATGAAAGTATCGGCGGTTTAAAAATACTTCCGGATTAGCCGGAAATGATATCAACTTTTTTATTTTACGTGAAACATTCTGTATATTTTTTGATATATCAATAGAACTCTTGTTTGCGAGTTCAGTGATATAAGGTTTTATGCATCTATTTTTAATAATCCTAGAGATATTAAACTATAATATTTCGTAATTGTTATCTAGCAGCTCATGAAAACAAAAGAATGTGAGAAGCCTAAACAGTTTTGTAAAGTTGTCAGATATGCTTGGTTAGTGTTGTGTTGTTTTGATGTTCGATAGATTGAGCAGTGTGGTTGCAGTAATCAATTAATTAACCAAATCAATTAAAACTGCTGAATTTAACTTCAGAAATGGTTCATTTGAAGATGAAATTCCTGCTTATTTCATTGATTTTTATTTATATAATTTTATGTCTCGAAACATGTAAATTTCGTAGCGAATGGAAAACTGCACAAATTACACGATTTGTAAATGTGGAAATTTCAAACTGCTTTGAGAATTATAGACTTGCTTTCATATTAATATGTTTTTCTACAACTTTCGGAAGCAAATTACTCAAACGAATTTTCAAAAATGAATCGCTACGTGGAGCTTTTCCTAAAGATCTACTGTGACATATTGGTTAGTATTTTCAAATTCCTTAACTAAGAATTTCAGACGTGAATAAACAAAGAAGGGCTATTTATTTAGAGAAAATTGGAGACAATCCTGAAAAGTTGCTTAAACTATAAATAAAACCAATAAATTTAAAGTAATTTTTAAAACAACTAAACACATTTTAAACAATTTATTTATTGCAAAAGAAAAAACAGTTAATTTGCTAAAATTAGGAATTACTAAATTAATTTACTCCTTTTGTAATTCGGTTTATATAGACTAGACAATTAGCAATTTTGATATAAGGTACAAATAACACGTACATTGTTACAAATACAAACACCTACATAAATCCAATTACGCTAAACACTTATTAGAACATAATCATCTAATGACATTTATTAACACTAAAATGTTTACACTTTTGTGATAATAAACGTAAATTAGATATACCGGAGACACCTGAAATTCACAAACATTTAAAAACTGTACTTTTAATGAATTAAAAAATTGATTGCTTAAATTAATCATTATTGGACGTTTTGGAATGAGATATCAAGTCGTCTGCAGACATAGATAACCAAGATCAAGTCACCCAGTTCTATAGCACCACCAACTATGTGTACTTTTTAATTTTACTTTTGATAATGATGTGTAAACGTGTCAAAATTCATATAATGTTTATTCAAATAAATATTGTTGAAGTAAAATAAAATATTTTATTTATAAATTAAAAATATGTTTAAACTGTTTGCAGTCAACAACTTCTGGAAATTTAGTTTTAAATTCTACCAGGCAGTCATGTACGGAATATGTCCAAACCTTGTCTACCTTAAATTCCTGTGTAAAAATGATTCAATGAGAAATGCCTATTGCTTTAAAGTGTAAACTATTTAGCAACAATTAATGAAAGTAATTTTTGGAAATACTCATCTATTAATTTTGAAAAACAGTTAGGTAATTAAAAAAAACTTCAGACACGGGAAGAATCAGGAAACGTTTGACAACTCAAACCACTGAACTACCAAACCAGCGTGCCGTAAAAAAATTAACGCTATCCAAATGGGCCCCCTTATTTTGAACACATTTTATGATATAAACCGCGTTCCTTATATTTTATTAAGTATTTATATGTACTTGTATTCCTTCTTTTGTTTCTGTGTTCGAAATTTTATCTAGCATAATTAATTTGCAGCATCTCTCTAGTATTCTACTTCTGTGGGCATTTACACTATTTTTGTTCTATCTTCCTCTGAAGTGAAATCACGGCGTTTTAATTTTATAATAAATAATCAAGTTCTAATATTTTGGTTGAAATAAGTCATAATATTTAAAACAGAATATAACAGTATTAAAATTTAATCGGTCTAAGGTTATTTCTAAACTTATAAAATACGGTTTCAACCCTTGCTTTAAGAAAACATTTTTTAATATTTTCATTTTTCAAGTTTTCTTTGAACGCTAACAGCTTTTGTCTGAACTAAAATATATCATGGTTGGATGCACAGTGTAAGTTTATTTAATTAAAAACTGTGTAACGAGCACAGATGAGATAAGTTTGGTTTGGGTTTTAATAGTCAGCAAAAAGGATTTCCCCTAAAGGTTTTTATCCGTTAACCAACCCCAGTAACGGCTTACATCAGCAGTGTGTGATAATATAATAATATGGATTTGGCCTTTATAATATTATTGCTCATAACGCAATATGCCAAAAGACTATATTATCCTCGCTAACTTCCGAATGTAGTTTCAGACGTCAGATTGCATAACCAGCAATATCACGACTAATTGCATCTCATGTGTTATCTCATCCCCTAGGTCTGGAAAGTAATCGCAACTCAATAATCTCAAGTTCTCCACGGAAAGCTCAGCGTGTAGGAGGTTTTAAAATAAAATTTCTCGAATACTGTCGATTACAGCGGAACGAGTATCAAATTTCAGACAAAGGAGATAAGTATTTCTTTTCCTTTCCGTGCACTGCAGGAGCTTTCGCAAATTTATCCCTCGATACAGGCGGTAGCTTTCGTGTCTCGTTGGATTTATAAATAAAATGCTTATTTTTAGTTTAAGCGTGCGTGAATTCATATCAATCTTTATTCACGAAAAGTTATAGAAAATACAAATCACCTGTACATACGGTTATATCGTGCGCCGGATCCTAGAAATTAAATTGTATGGACTAAATTCGAGCATTTGCTTATTTCAAACACAAAAGGGGGACTATATCAGGAAAGCTATACGGTGCTTCTGCTTTTGTAAGTAGTTCTCTGGAGAAAATTAAAACTTCGGCGAGAGCGCTTGGCGATGGAAGGATCAAGAAGATATTTCAAACTTACTTTATTACGAATTTTTTATGGTCTTTGTTATATAACTTCTTATCGAATTAGCTGTTTCATTTTATATTTTTACTTGGCCCTTTTTAATACCAATTAAACTGTAAGCAGGCTCCAATTTAGCAGAGCCTGCATAAAGTTTCCGCTTAGGAATTAAGAAA
Organism: Ctenicera cuprea; assembly: GCA_958336395.1. Taxonomy (NCBI): domain Eukaryota; kingdom Metazoa; phylum Arthropoda; class Insecta; order Coleoptera; family Elateridae; genus Ctenicera; species Ctenicera cuprea. Next base: position 21,778,056 of record OY284487.1, on the reverse strand, counting down.
TTCGAGAATAGAAAAAATGAAGTAATGCTAAACAATACTTTTTTTAACAAGCGATTTGCTTTATTATGTGCTACTATTTACACTTCATTTCTCACTTTATAGAAGAATTTTCTACGAATGTGTTACAAACGGAATTGGCCGAGTATAAAACCGTTGTGGTCTAATGACGAGGATGTTAAAAAAAACATGCTCTGTAGAGAACACTAGACTATTGCGGGTAAGAAGCAAAATGCTTAAGGGCAGGTCAGATTTTAATTAAGAAAGAAACCTAAACGATATGTGTAAAGTTAAATAGTGTTTCCGGTATGCATACAAGACCACGTGACTACAGTTGCTAATTCATTATAAAGAGTGTTATAAAAATGGTGGGCTGGCTATAAATAGATGTATTGTGCTCACTGAAATGATAAACAACGTTCACGTAAACATGTGTCTTGATATGCTTCTGCAGGGAGCTATTATCTCCCGAAGGGGGCAGATGAAATTTAAATTTTAATATTTAGTTAATTATATAACAAAATTAAAAACGTCTAGTTAATTCATTTTGTTTATTAATAACATTAGCAATGTGCAAAGGTAAATAATGAAATTCACGAATAGATTGCGGAGCAAAATAAGACAACTGTTTACGCGAGAGCTGGTGATGGACTGGTCTCCGACGGCAGGCCCTTGCGTCGTTGCCGTCCTTCGTACCTTGGGGTGTCCTTTTGTTAACCCGGCTTAACAGCTAACTCAACCGCTGCAAGTTGTTGCATGTTCCAACTTGTCTTGAAATTTTTATTGTGCAGCATCCGTTTAAGAATTTTGTTGGCGCAGGCGTAGACGGCTACAAATTAATATCTCAGACACCCTTTGAAATAAAATGATGACGTTCGGCATACGGTTTGCTACTAATAAATGCTACTATTTGACACCATCCAAATAAAAATTATTTAAACCAGAGATGTTGCAAACTGGGTGGGCTGGGCCATTTTTATTTATTTTGTACAATTTTTTTGTAAACTTTAATTTTTTTACCATTTTAAACCCCTAATGTTACCTTACGTTAAAAAATACATAAAAATAGGACTCGTGTTTTTGTGTACGACTAGCGATTTAAAGATTTTTCTACTTTATAGTTTGAGAACTGTAATAACTACGTTATGTTGTTAGCTAGTAGTTGGTTATCTGTTATTTCTAAGGTTTCTACATACAAAGTTAATAAATAAGTATAAACAGCAATAACGTTTAATCTCATTCTAAAGCAAAAAAATGTTTAATTGGAATTTTCTGGAAAATAGCTAGTTGTGCAAAATAGCAGAGTACCATTTTTATTTGTTTTTAAAGTAGATTTACATTATGAATTCAACGCGGTAAAAGAATTGAAGATTACAGTAATGATATTATAAAATTCATAAAAACGGCCCAGCTACCCCAGTTTGGGACGCTTCTGGTTTAAATAATTTTGTTTGGATGTTGTTACATAGTAGCACTTATAAGTAGTAAACCGTATGCCAAATGTCATTACTTTATACTCAGGGGTGTCTGAGATATTAATTAAAACTCAAATTTACTTCGCTCTAGCTCCCGTTAGAAGCATTTAAAGGCACATGCTTACATGAACTTTTTTGGTCGTTTTAGTGAGTACAATACGTCTATGTATAGCAAGCCCACTATTTTAGCTATCCCCTGTATATGCAAATATTGTGCGTTGATCATTATTTCTGTTACCTTTTCTTGCTGTTGTTGAAATTCCATCAAACCCTGCATAGAAGTAGCTGTGATCTTGGAATCTAGGCAATTCGGTGGGACTACTTAAAACTCCTGTACCTGGTTTATTGGAAGAGACCAGCACAACATATATCTGTAAGTAGCATTAAAAAGCTTACTATTCCGCTGCATTTATTTCTGTGAAATCTTTTGCGAGGACGGATCCTCGAGTAGTGTACCAAAGACGATGTCGTAACAAGCTCAAAGGGTTAACTACTAGAAGTTACGTAGGATTTCCACATGAGAAACACCTCCTCCGTCAATAATATATTCTGATCATGCTTTGCTAACGTAGCAATGTATTTACTTCTATTTCGTCATAATACTGTAAATATAAGTTTGCGTTTTGAAATTATGCGTCTGTTATATTTTGAAATTGCATCGTCCTGTTAAATTGAATTGGGTTTTTGCTATCCTACAACTAATGCAAATGTTTGTTTATTAAATACCCGTAAAACAATATGCAAACGTTAATTATAAAAAAATTAAAGAAGCCCATTAGTTCTAAATAAGCACTACTTGCTCAAATTAGGCGCGTTTCATGTGTGGTTTTATAATAAACCGGTAACGATATGTAGGTCGTATATTCTGCAATAACAAATTAGATTCATATAGGCTGACGTTATTATGGTTATGGTTGATAAACTAAAAGCTTTTATCCAACAATTTATTTTGGTAAATGATTGATGTTAAGCTACAAATTGTGCGGTTTCGTGCTGAACGTAGAAATTTAGTCCTAAGTAACAATAAAATAAATTAACTTTCAAAGTTAAACTTCCTAAAACACAAAATCATTGTACTGATAATAGCGTCCCTGAGAAGTATTTATTGATTCTTAACACAAACATAAGAAGTGAACTTAGAAAATATTGTAGCATTCCTTGATTAATATTGGTTTAATCGATCCGTAAACTTTAATAATTCATTAATAACAAAAGGTTTCGAGTCTAAATTATTCATGAATAAAATTGCAGGTGTAAGGCCAGGCGCGCACTTGCGATTTTCTGTCGCGCGATCATTTAGTCGCAAAAATGAAACACTTATTTTTAAGTACGAAGGCGCGCATATACGACTAAATAATTGCTGCGATTGAAAAGATGCAACCAGCCCTATTTTTGAAGCGATGCGATTGTCGCAAATCAAAATGGGTCATATAGGACAGGAATGAACCTGCACGCACTTGCGACTATTCATCCGCAATTCAGTTGCTGTCGAACGTTTTGAAGTGTACCGTGATATATACTGAAGGAGGTTAATTATAATTTAAAAAAGTAATATAAAATGTCCGACGAACGACGAATGTCTCGCCAGGGATGACCCTGCAGATAGTGTCTTGGACACAGAAAGAATAATTCTAGAGGTGGAAAAGAGACCATCTTATAGTATTGAAAAAATTTATTAGGATGATCTCTTAAGTCGTTATAAATTTTGTAAAATTGCCCTTTTAGCAATCTTTGACTTATCACTGGATGCACCCAATGTTGCTTCTGGCGCCGTTTTCTGGCTTCCATTCGTAATAATAAAGCTACCATAGAAGCGGTTTCAATAAAATCCATGTTGGTACTAAGATGTAGTTACGATTAATAACCCGCAAGTGCGCGCCTAAAAAATTTAAAAATTATTATTCCGCGATTGCGATTTTTCAGTCGCGCGACAGAAAATCGCATGTGCGCGCCTGGCCTAAATACGGTAAGCAGCTGAATTTTGATTTTATTCGTCGTTTGTAACTACTAATTAAACACTGCCTGTAATAATTTCCTTGGTAATTATAACGCCATAAAAATTAAATTTGAGGTGGTTTTCATTAGTTGAAAACAGGCTAGGATTAAACCCTTTTTGAAGTTTCACCAACGGTACTGTATGATTAATGGTTTATTTCATAGATATTGTTAAATATAACTCTATTAGCTACAAATCTACTGTCGCATGCTCTTTTGGACTATTCGTCCGTTACTAAACAGAACTGACAGCCAGCGATTGGGGAGATTATTTAGAAAACCTACCCTGTGGCTAAAACAATATGTAAAACGCGGTAGGTACAACAGATTCGACTGATATGATCTGTAGCCCTGTGCAGTGGATCGCGTGTCAGGGGTACGTATATAATAAAGCACATATAATTACATCATACATTATCGGAGTTTCCGCGTGGAACTGCTCTAAATGCAGTGCACTAGATTAGCTTGACAGTGGCGTTTAACAGTGAATACTGCTAAATGTACAATTTGTACGTGGCTACCATGCAGTAATTGACTTGAACTAGAAATGATTTAACGAGCGGTTATTGAACAAAATACTGTATTTTACTTGCAAAGCTATATTGTACATTTAATAAATCGTTATGTTTCGCGTACTGAAACAACACAATTGAGAATAAGATTTCTAAACATTACCAACGTAAACGACTAGGAATTTATTGAATATAATGTACGTAATTTTTCAAAGTTTTCTGCTGAAAGTTCTCCCCACTGGTAATTAATAACCAAAGCCGGTGTTCGGCAAGTGTCAAGGTTTCTGTAAAATTAATAAGGCTTACTTCGTTAATGTTGAATGGATTTTAAAACTTCCCTTCGTTGTGGTAAGTAATCTTGTACGATAAATAAATTACGAATATTTCTTTAAAGTTAAAATAATGCAGGTTCTTTAAAAAATACACGTCTTTAGAAAGCTATACAGCTTAAATCTGGGAGGGATTCCAGGAAAGTCAAGCATTAGCGCGCTCAAAATGATTGAAATTGCTGATAAAATTTGTTTTATATAAAAACGTTTAAAACGTTAACATTTGTTAAGTGGAGTTTCTGATTTTTTGGAAATAGCTAAATTCAGCATTCAGAACATTATTCGTATTAAAACGAAAAGTACATTACCCTATTATTACCAAACATGATCAAAATTTTACTTACAGTGAGGTACAGAGTGAGCAAAAAAGGTGAAGAACCACGTGACCATTGTCTAATTTAAATGTAGCGAATTTTATTTTCCAATGTTGCCTGCCGTGCTGATTTCCTTTTGCAGCGTCATTGTGTTTCATTGGCGTTCGTGTACTTATTTTGAGCAGCTACTGTAATAAATCAAATATGTTTTTCTATAATAATATTATTAAATAAATCCTATCATTTATATTTGCTTTATTAAATGCTTTTACAGAATTTTTAAATTGTGTGACGTGCCAAATTCATTTTTTTATGAAAAAATGTTGTTTGTGCCTTAATTTGTACGTGCAACGCCAATGGTAATTCCACAACTGTCAGGTTCAGTTTCCTGAAACTGGTTGGCCACTCCTGTAGAATGGGTTGCCTATGATACGTGGTCATGTGGTTCTTCACCTTTTTTGCTCACTCTGTATTTCCACCTGTGGAAATCTCACGTAGCCTCTAGTAATTACCCTTTGAGTGTGTTGCAAGATTATTTTCAGTGCTTTAACTCTCCTCACCTAAAAAAACTGTAAGAGGAACAATATAGGGCGTTTGTCATGAAAATTATTTTATGTCATTAAGCTCACTATTTGGAGGCTCCGCTTTTTTCCCCCAAAATGTGACTCTGGACTCCCTCCAGCCAGCACAAATTGTTTCGGAGTCACTGGTTAGTACTCATTCAATTACCCAGGTTGAGGGTTCTCATCCCAAAAACACAATTACTTGTTGCAACAAGCTCAAACAATTTCCGACAACAACAAACAATAAGTACAATCAGCAATAATATCAACAATTATTAAATAATTAGTATATCAACAATTAGTGACAACACGACCCCTTTATATTCATCACCTTTACACAGGTACTAATCGTTCCTTTTTAACAATTAACTACAACTTACAATAATTGTTACATACTGTCGACACTTTTGAACTCTAGACAGTCGCTAACTATTCACGAATGTTTCTTAAGTATATTATATTTCGTCAACAATCTTTAACTTTTTTTAAAGGGACAGTTAAGACGCCTATACAGAACTTTTCCATCCTCATCAATAAACCGTAAAAGTTTTGCAAACGGCAAATTAAGCTTTTAACACATTCTTAGACATTTATTTAATAAAATTAGAAAACTTTATGAAGTATAAAGCAATCATTCGCAATCAGCTTTTACATTCCACTACTGAGAGCTCCGGCACTCTTTCCTGCCATGCAATCTTACCGGGTAGTCCAACCTCAGAACTTGACGTTAGAGAGCGCTTAACCTCTAAGCTACTGTCATTCATTATGTAGCCTGCATTATAATAAAGTAATTTACCTCTCAGATGGGACGTATATTTACACAATAGTATCTGACAAAATTTTCTTTCTTCTATTAATTACAATCTATAAACAGAAGTTGTGCTTAAAACCAGACATGAAAGACTAAATTTTGTAATATCTTGCCATTTAAACCTTCCGCTCAGTGTTGGGTAAGATACTTTTTATTTGTATCTAGATACAGATACAGGTACTTTTAAAAAAGTGTATCTAGTTACAGATACAAGATACATTTTGCTAAGTGTATCTAGATACAGATACAAGATACTTTTAAATGTATCTAGATCCTTCTCAGATACAAATTAGATACCTACTTTAAAAAATTACACTTCCAGAAATGGAAGCGCGCATAAACCATGATAATATTAATTAATAGTTTAAATGAAAAAATTCATTACACACCTTAAGATGTTTGATAAAGTTTCCACTTGAAGTTACATCACCCTGAATTTTTGAGGGGCAGTTTCGACACTGTGTGACAACCTTACTATCACAACGCGACACTAACTTAAAAAACTCGCCATCCAGTATCGCTGGCACTTCCAAAAAAGCACTTTCGTTATCATTCATTCTTCTAATTGTAATCACAAGGTATAACTAGCAGACTAGCACAAGAATTGATTCTGGACTTGTCCACTACTTCTATTTAAACTGAGGACACTTCAAGTTTTGTTAAGACAAGCCTACCGCTCTGGTCATGAGATTTACTTGGAAATTCCCAATATCCAAAACAGAAAGGGCGGTTATTGTATTGCCACAATGGGATAAATGTATACATAAAACCTTAAGCTTCTTACAGTTCTTATCCCCTGAAAATGGAGATGTTTGAATATTTATTACCATTACCTATCTTAAGACGTATTTGGGTTTTTCTGGTAACGTAATTAATGCTAAAATTTAAATGTCCAAAAATGTCCTAAATTTTAAATTGAAGAAATGTTTTAATAAACTTCGAAAACTACATCAAATAAATTATAATTCTTGAATGTATCTAGGATCTTTTATTGTTTAATAAAAAAAGATACCGCTTAATAGGATCTAGATGCAGATACAAGATACAATTTTATAAACGTATCTAGATACAGATACTAGATACTTGAACAGTATCTAGATCCAGTATCTAGATACATGTATCTAGATACTACCCAACACTGCTTCCGCTTCCCACATTTTAAATTTAACGATAGACATATTCAACCGTAACTTGTGAAACGGATTATGAAAAATAGTAATTGTCAATTTATATAATAAATCCGGATCGCTCACATCTGTCTTAACTATTAGTGGTGAGGGAAACCCCGCTACTAGAACCCACATATTTACGCGTACATTGTATAAGGCACAGATTTATTTGTACAGTGGACAGCTACATGTTTCAATTCAGAGAATCAAATTTGCGTTGACACTGTTTGTTTGTATTTTTTGAACATATTATTGTGCCCAGCATTAGCATTACGATAAGAACTTCCGACGAGGACACATCCAAAACGAGAGGCCGCGCTGATGTTGATTTAAAAGTCACATGGGCTGACCGTCTAGGGCCGCGAGGAGAAAACAAGCTAGCGTAGGGTAGTTCTTTACGATTACCTTCTACTGTTTATTTGTAGGTTTTCATACACCTTTACGCAACAGTTACAACTATTTGTTATAGTGCGCGTAAGCAATCTAAATATATTTTAATCTACAAATTTGCAGGGGCCATCCAGGTCTCGCGACAGCTGTAATACAGACCACAGCTATGGAGAGAGCGGCACCTTTATCCTGCAGATGACTGTGCATGAAAACCACTAAATGTCATGTTCCGCATAAGTTCTATAGGGACACTATACTAATTTCGCAGAGCTACGGGATTGCAATTTAAAATGAAAAGACAACTATGTCGGAATAAGGATCAACAACAGACATTTTATAAACTAGGAATTCCTTTACAACTGCTTGTATTATTACATGAACCAATATTACACGCAGCGTTTTCTACAATTAGAAGGGTTCCAAGTGGCAAAATTAAAATTAAGAACACTAATGAACTGGGCGAATTTACAGAAGTGGGAAATCTACTACAGGCATTATTTTTATTTTTTAAAAAGAAGTTACTATAAAATAGCGTGAGGCGTAGTCTACAAGATCTGACAGTTTGGTATTAATATTTAGTTAAGTTAAATTGAATCTTGTAGGAGTATTTTAAACATAGCAAAATTAGCGTGTTAGATTCAGAATTATTGTTTCAAGAAACGTCAACTGTCAATCATTTCTCTACAATGCAATCCATCCATCCATCCATACATACATATATAAAAGCTCAAAGAGTTTTCTTCTCCGGTACCTCCAGTGGCTACCGCTTCACCAATTTGGACCATTTTTGTTTCAATGAAAGGTCTCTATCCTCGGATGGAACATGAAACATTTTTATATTTTTATTCTACGTCGATTTTTTAATAATAATTATTTTAATTTACAATATATAGGAAAATCTGCTAGACGCGCTCACTCGAGGCGACATCTACATTAACCCCGCGTCTCATTATTGGAACTAATGCATCACGTGACTTAGCATTTCGCCGGTTCTTCAACGCTCAGTCTTCAGTGCATTGTGCGCTGGGGTAACACTAGTATTGATGTAAATAGTAATACGCCTTTAAGGCTTCTAGATATTGAAACAGAAACTTTTTTAAACCAATCGCTTCGTGTGCACATTTACTCCATTATCCCCCAGAAAGCGAGGTTTAAGTTTGGAATAATTTAAAATACGTTTAATAACGTTAGTCGACAAGGAAATATTAAAGAATAATAAAATTGCTTTTTAGTGTATACGTTTGTCTTTAAAAAGTCAAGCCTGCTTTATGAGGTCTGGTATTTGATATCTCTTACATAATAATTTAGATTTCAGGTTTAATCACTAATTTCGAATAGTTATTAACGAAATCTAGTTCTTGTAGACAAATTTAAAGTAATTCGTCTGAAATAAAGTATTTACTCGTAAAGATCGATAGAACAAGCACACTTTTTATTTACAGACTTTTTTGTAATAAGGCAGCGAGGTTGTACAAATGTACAATCCTTTAAATTTAGTTCGTGTTTAGCTCTCTTAAATGCTTTATTTGGCTTTGTTTAGCTCACTTCACAGCACACAGCTGTAAATACACGAACTGCTGTTGTTGTTTGCAGTTTTTGTTCTTAAATAAATCTACAGAAAATTCAACTTACTTGCTTTTTTAATATTCTAGACTTTGACTATATTTATAGTAAATTACAATTTATTAACCAAAAAATTTGATCAGGAGCCGGGGTTATTAAAAAGTATTCATTTAACAATAAATTGAGCTTAATTTGATTACGACTGAAAAAATATTTATATTTGTTTAAGTTTATTCCCCACAGATCGTACAGAAATTTTTTTATTAAAATTTATACAACGTTTAACATGATCTGCTTAAAACATATGAAGCACGCCTCGCGCTTGCGAGTTGAGACAACAAATTTTAAGTGGTCCCAAATTCACCGACAGTGTTAAGTAAACAATGTAGGTGAGATGTATTGGTACTTGACCTAAATGTTCGTTTTACATAAATTTACATTCAGTTCTAGTCCCTAGGTCCAATACCTGGAATAATATCAACAATACATTTATTCAGATAGCACTTGCTTAGTCCTGTGTAACAGCTCAAGAACACCATCATTGCCAATTGTAATACTCGCATATATGTCTTTATTTTAAGACTAACGGAACCCGTGGCTATGCTTCACGTTTTTTATAGTAATAAATAGTGTAGCGGGCCGTGAATCGTAGTACTAGTTTTATGAATTATATGAAGATTGGTTTAATTCTACATAAATCGATCTTGAGAAATATTATCGCTAAAATTATGGAGGAAGGGGCAAAGTTATCTCCCCCCATGTTGCTGCACCTAAAAATTAAGTTCTAAATCTTATGCTGCTATTAATCATGAGCACTTTAACAGTAACAAAAGTGTTAAATTGTCTTCCACTAACTAAAGAGAGGATCATGAATTTACGTTTTTTATAAATTTATAGTAGGCGTGTGTCTTCTGGGGCTGTTCTAATATCAAAATTAATGCCGATTTATCCACTCGTTTTTAACCAAATGGGCTGTAAATCAAAAAATTGACAAACACAGTCCTTATTTGAAAGCCAGAATGCTCAGGAAAAACTTTAGAATTGCTTCAACGCTTTCTACCATATTCTGTTTTTATATTTATGAAACCCGTTTCTTAAAGAAATGTTACTAAACAAAATTGTCTAGCTTTTGTTTTTTTTTGGTATACCAAATTTCGTTAATGTCAGTCTAATGGTTCCTGAGATTTCGCGTTACAAACACGTGCACATGCACATACAGATAAGCGTTCTTAAAAATCTACTGTTTTGTGTTTTTGGAGGGCCACAACATGTATTTCCGTCAACATCTCATACTCAAAAATTTTCGTGTACACAATATATTTCCTTACTGGAAGTATGGGAAAGTACAAGAACCGTACGGATTCAGCTAGTTCCTTTTAAATGAGAGCTAGTAATGTATACGCAGCGGTTTTTTACGCAAACGTAAATGTTTTGGCTGTACAGTTCTTAATATGTTAGTCAATGGAGTGTAGAATCCGTAGCGTATATTTGATTATTTTGTAAAATGTCTGAGTAGACCTTTGTGGTGGCGGTTCCCTGCAGCTTTTTAATAAAAAGAGTGGCAAAAAATGGCAGCCTCAATAATAAAATTTGTTTGTCTGTTATTGAAAGAAATTATATAAAATATGCTACGTGAGGTGCCATGTCCGCAGAATAAATACGAATTTTCGACCCGCTAGACTTATAAATAACCAATTAATGCCAACCCAAGTGACAACAAAATAAACTTTAACTGAAAACGATCAACTAGCAGAGCCAACAGACAAGCAGCGCCATTTGTTTTATAGTGACTATAGCACTGACATTTTATTAAACCAATCACAACTTTTCCCTTTTATGAAACGAACCAATCGCGTTCGTTTTAAACTGATTAAACTGCATGATGCTGTTTAAATAAGTGATTAAACCCACAGTGGCTTCGGATAATCGCTCTTAAGTTTTTAACTAACGCGTTTAAAACTGAAACTCATAAGAACTTACTTTTGGATATATTTATTATTATTTTATACAGTTTTTATTGCTTCGGCCAGAAGAAAGTATCATATTTAATTATAACATATTTTTTGAATTAAAAACCAACAATTGTCTCTGCCTTCTACAGGTAAAAAGCAAAATACGAGAAACGTCGATGGTAGCCGATGATAACAATGTCAACGTCAACCAATATGAATCGCGAGTGTTTAAATCATAGTTCAAATCATGACTAACCTAAATTTTAGTATACACCTATAATAATTATAATAATGATATGATAATATGCATTAAAAACATAAATATATATTTGCATTAAAATTGTAACGTGTTTGACAGGTTATACGAAATAAAATCTTAGATCAAAATAATGTACACACCCTCAAACATTTTATGAACTACCACTTAACAATTTTTCTCCAAAACGATTCATTTTTACAACAACACTTCATAGCAACAGTAAATACCAACGTTAAAATAAAAAATTAAATTTACAAAAGGACGCCACTACAAAACTTTTGAAAACAAGCAAACAATACAATGTTAAGAGCGCTGATTCTTGAAAACACCCGAGCATTTCCAACTAGTTCAGTGTTACCAAAATTGCTTCAAAATTAATGTCAATGATATACTCAAGACGAATATGACCCGTGATACGATTTTTCTTTAATAAAATTGTGGTGTAAGTTAACTCGTGCTAGTTAAGATTTAGGTAATTCCTCTCCCACTGCGCGGTCATGGAATTACCATCTTAATTAGCACTCGTGAACTTTCACCTCTTTGTACTATTTACAAAATTTCTAGGAACAATATTTGGTTGCTTCTACATTTATTATACCAAACTGGTAAAAGGGAAATTTTAGATTAATTACTCTTTTTTAGATAATTACTATCATTTCCACCAAATTTAACTTAACAAACAGTTTTCGTGTAGTAAACATGAAAATGATTTTATCTCAGTGTTTTACTTTTACGAAGTTACAAAACAAATTTTCCATAGCCTTGTAAGGTAACGCTGTACAACACTACTTGCAAATTTATATATGTATATATGTTTGAAGCAAGGGATGCGATGTTCAAGTGTTGATGGCCTAGTTCAACACAACCACAATGTCTAAGAAATGCATTATCTCAACCTCAAAGTCAGCCAATGAAGGTGAGGAAATGACAGTTTCTGATGCTTCTGGCTGCAAGTTGGCCTCTTTGAACCGCTTTTAACAACAACTAATTACACACTTACAACACCTTATTATATCTTAAAGGGTTTACAAACTTTGAATTTGAGATTTAGTTAGAATTAGTTTTAGGATGTTTAGTCATTTGCTTGCCACGTCAATCTGTTTGCATGGAAATTTTCGGCAATTAATGAAACGAGTAGGAAAATGCGTAAAATAAATAGTGTAATGAATTAACCTATTGAAATAGCTTAAACATTTATCAGAAGTAAATATATTTAAAAGTTTAAAAGTTTGTGAATTAAAATATATGTTTCATAATATTTGTGTTTGCTATAAAATAAAAATGTATATTTTTTGTTCAATTTGAAAGAAATGTATGTGTGCAAAATAAACTGTTTTGTTTTGGTTACACAGTTTAGTAGGCATTTTTATAAAATACAGAGTGCCCATTTTAAAACTCCAAGCCTAAAGTTTTTTAAATAGGCAACACACAATGCAACTCCCAGATCACTATGCATTTCTACCATTTCTTTTAAATTGAGATCAGAGTTGTTTTACAGTACATGTATCTACTAATGTACAAAGTACAAATTTAAGGTTACTTTAATAACTCAAATTTAATATTTGACAACAATAACTACAATAATTTAATAAAAACATAGTACAAAAACAAACGAAGCAGGTGTTCAAATTGCCTTCCCCCTTCGTTTTGGCAGAGTATAATTCTTCTAGGCATCGAACCTCTAACACGAGTTAACATTTCCGGTGTGATAGAGCGACAACATTAAATTATCCTTTCGCGTAGATGTTCTTCATTTCGAATGGGCACTTCATAGACATCATTTTTTACTTTGCCCCACAAAAAGAAGTCTATCGGAGTCAAATCGGGACTACGGGCAGGCCAAGGATGCAATGCACCTCGTCCAATTACGCGTCCCTCAAAACGTTGGTTAAGATAATTTCTCACATCCCTATGAAAATGCGGAGGGGCACCATCATTTAAAAACCACATGCTATTCCGTACGTTTTGAGGAACTGTTTGGAGGAGAGCCGGTAGTTCATTAATTAAGAAATTTAAATACATTTCACCATCTAAATTTCCATTAAAGAAATGTGGACCTATTACAAAATCGCCAATAATACCGCACCACACATTAACAGAAAAAATTCTCTCAAAATGAGTTATCCTGATCCAGCGGGGATTGTCTTGGGCGTAATAGTGGCAGTTATGTCGATTAACCATGCCGTTGTTTGAAAACGTCGCTTTATCACAGAATAATACCATACTGAAAAATTCCGCATTGCCGTTTAATTGCCGTCTAAGAAATTGACAATACTGAACACGATACTCATAATCCCTATCTTTAAGATGGTGTATGGTATAAACATGGTAGGGGTGAAATGTGTTCGCCCTAAGAATATTGAAAACAGAACCTTTGCTAATGTTTAAGGCATTTGCAATCGCTCTTTGGCTTGTATGGGGATTATCCGTAACCATTTCAATTACAGCTACTTCGTTATGTTCAAACGTAACTTGCCGTGCCGTTACTTTTGGTTTTGAAAATTGACCATACTCTTGTAAATTCAGAAGAAGCATTCTAAATGTTTTGTCTGTTGGAATTCGTCTACCTGGAAAGCGTTGCGCATACAAAGTACTGGCAGCACTCGCATTTTTTCAACATTCGCCCAGAATTAGAAGCATGTCCACTTTGTCAGCGTTGGAATACATTTTGCACCAAAGATTAGTGATCGATAATCTTTGTTTTGCACCGTTCAAGTAATGTGGCTTAACGAATTTGATTAGTAAACTGTCAAGTTAATGCAAACATGATTGCCCTGATCTTAATTATAGAAATATTTTGTTTTAAAATAATAGTCGGCAGTGACTTGTACTGTGTGTTGCCTATTTAAAAAAATTTAGGCTCGGAGTTTTAAAATGGGCACTCTGTATTTTAGATCAAAAACAATTAACAACATATTACAGGTGTCGTGCTTTACAATTTTAGCGTGTCATATAAAGTGTTTTGAAATATTAAAAAAACGAGCAAAATCTTTTATGCAGATTCTTAAGCTCAAACAAACACAACAACGTTAACAGCCTTTCTTTATAACGCTGTGTTGAAGAACTAAAGCGTTTAAAAGTTTTAACTTATAAGGTTTGCAAAACTCAAAGGCATGTTTGTCTTATCGTGCCACACATTGAGTTGGGTAAAAGTGCGCACTTAATTTTAAACTCAGAATCTTTTTTAAACAACTTTTACAGTTTTAAAAAAAGAGTAACTTAAGAACAACAAATTCTCGTATTTGAATTTATGGAATAACCGACTAACCACAAGTTAGCCTTTATAATTTACATTGAAATTGATACTGTTTCATTCTAACATTTTGGTATTAAGATTTTCGACTCAGAATTTTATGACCAACATCGCCACGTGTAGTTCTTTTACCAATTTATACACACCCTGTATATAGATCCTCTCTAAGCAAGCGTTGTTGAAGTTAGTGTTTTTCATACTTGTTTAATTTTGATCTAAACTTTTTGAAACATCTTGTATATTCAAGATAAGGCGATAGCAAATTGGTGATATACTTTATTTAAGTTGTAATCTTTTCAAAACTCTGAAGATATGTAATCAACAGCGCTTTCAAATACAAGCTCTAAATTTGATAAACATTTATTCATTTATTTAGCTTTGGCGCTGAAAGTAGAAGCGCGGGTAGTTTTATTGATATGGCTAACATATTGTAGCCCAAATAGTGAATCAAATGCGTGACAGGTTGAAATTTTAATCAAAACATGAAGTTGACAAACACAGTAGCTAAGTTAGTTCATATAATTTCGAACTCTAGTGTAAATTGAATTATTATAGGAGCGCACGTATAATAAAGCTTCCCTTCTCTCTCCGTATCTTTGTTGTAACAAACCGATCTCCTTTTAGCATGTTCGTGCTCATTGTCTGTATAGGGCTTTATATGTGGACCCAGTATAAACCAAGTTGGTGATGACTTGAGCAGTTTCCTTAATCAAACATTGC
This sequence comes from Ctenicera cuprea, assembly GCA_958336395.1. Classification (NCBI taxonomy): domain Eukaryota; kingdom Metazoa; phylum Arthropoda; class Insecta; order Coleoptera; family Elateridae; genus Ctenicera; species Ctenicera cuprea. The sequence continues at coordinate 21,762,754 of OY284487.1, read as the reverse complement.
TCTGCCGCTTTACTCGCAGGTATGCTGATTATTAAGTGAATATAGTGAAGTGAATATCACATGTCAAAGTAGTGATAATTAACTATGCTAATCACATACGCAGGATTGAATTTCACCACGTGCCTCGTTATCAAGCATTGCTAGAAACTGTAAATTAGAAGACCACATTAATACGACTTATTGATTAGTAACAAAGGGCGAAGTTCAGAGCTACAGTTATTAGAGGAACTGTAATGAATATAATTCATTCTTGATAATCAAAGTTGAAGGGGAATTTTAGTCTAAAGCTGATTTTAAGTAAATGTCATCTGAAGTACAGAATTTGTTGTTGATATCCCCTTCGTTCTTAGTTCAGAAAATCCTTGTAGATATAATCAACTGTATTATAGAAATTGTCACTGTATTACTTGAAACAAGGATAGATAGTGAGCGGAATAAGTAAGGGATACGCAGCTAATGTCTGCAATAAGGAAAGGAGATAATTGGCGGGCCAAGTGGGAATTCATGTATCCATGAATATTTTAACATTTAAAATAGATAGTTTTTTTTTAAATAAATTTAATATTGTTCATAATTACGTGAATCCCTACTTGTCCACTCTTTATGTTCGATCCTGTCGCACTCAGTACTTCGCCACGTTGCCAGTAAAACAATAAAAATATATATAAATTATACTACTACTTCTTGAATCAAGTTTGAAGCAGCAGTTGCAGAACTAAGCAATGATTGTATTTATTTCGGTTTTAGGACTCAATGGTTAAACTCTGTCATAATTTTTATAAAATTTTGAGTTTAGAAATAAAATATAAACCCGGTGTAGTCCTGGAGCTTTAAACGCATGTCTTTGATTTACTCTTAAATGCCATTTTTCTTACCTTAATGACAAATTAAGCAAATTGTATGTCAAGTTAATCAAAGACATAAGTTTCAACTTGCAGCGCTACACCTAATTCCGTTTCTTTTTGTTTTCGCGATATTTACAGTTATCATATCTGTCTGTGACAGTTTATTGTGTGAAGAGACGGGTGATTCTATTTTTCCATAAAATTGTGTCCGGGATTGGATAGGAAATATGGCCCATCATACTTTATTCTTTTTTATGTAAACAGGAATCACATGAAATAAGTGCAAAATGGAAAGCCTTCTTTGTCTTCAAAAAATTGTGGTATAATAAACAAAACACAAGAAAAAATACAAACGGAAATATGTGTATCCTAAGATATTTCACTTTTATAACGTTGTATATACATCTCCCTTGTATAATAAAATGCTTTAACGCGCTTGTATATGAGATGAAAATACAGGAGGGGAAATGCGTAGGTCATCAGGGCACCCATGTGTCATAACTCCGCCTCCACCCTTGGCAAGAAAATATGTAAATTTAAATATTTCAAGCGTAAGAGGTACAATTAGATCCTATTAGATAATAAATATAATTCTCCCCTTGTATTTTAGGCAATGCTACTGTTTTTCTAGGTGTAGTGAAGTCGGAAACTGTGCTAAAACGGGTCGTATTAGGCTACAAATAGATTTAGTTAACCTTTTTGGGTAATTGACTACATGAAGGAGGTGCTATGGTATGTTATAAACCTATTTTTGCGTAAATCCTTAACTTAACCTCAACTACTGCAAAGTAGCATAGCAAGAGTACACACACTGGCAATTGACCAAGATTGCATTTTTTCTTTCTCACTTTAATCCTGTTGCAGAACAAACATAAACACTGTACACTTAAGTGACTTTGAATTGGCTGCATGACCTTGAAAACAAAAACGTTAAAGCTATATTAACGTCATATTAACGCCATGTGTAATAGTATTAAATAATAGAATAAAATTCAGAAATAAATTTTCAGGTTCAATATTTTGGGGATTAATTTTTCTCCTCTCTTCTTTAGTTTCTGTTTTCCTTTAAGTCCCGAGAAAAGATTTCGATTTATATACAATCCACACAACTAGAACTTAGATCTACTGCCCGCTACACTACAAACCCAAGTAACTTATTTAATAATAAAAGGTGTGGGCCGTGGGTTCCGCTAGTACAATAATGTCGGAATGGGACGTTTCGCCGTCGCTGTTTCGCCATCGCCGTTTCGCCGTCGCCGTTTCTCTGTCGGCCGTTTCGCCGTCTCCGTTTTGCCGTCGCCGTTTCATTGTCAAAAATTTCTTGTTTCGATCTCTTCCTATTAATAGTTTTATAGATTTCTTCAAATATCCAAAACCACTTGTAACATTAAGTGTGCTTAGCCATTCAACAATTGTCTTTAGTTTCAATATTTGGGCATTTCTGTAATATTGTAGTTAATTGTTTAGTTAGTAAATGTATTTAGGCGCCTAGTGTTCAGATTTTGATGTTAGTTTTCTTAGGCTAGGTTAGGTTAGGTTAGGTTAATAATAAAATTAAAAACTATGTATTTATAACTTTTATAAAAGTAAAAAACTTTCTCAATGGTTGCGTACTTCATGAGAAACATTGTATATTGTGTTGACGGTAAAATAGCCGACGGCGAAACAGCGACGCCGAAACGGTCGGCGGCGAAACAGCGACGCCGAAATGTCCGACGGCGAAACGACGGACGGCGAAACGGTGATGTCAAAACGGCCGGCGGCGACGGAACGGCGACGGCGAAACGTCCCAGACCGCAATATTATAATAACTAGTTCCTAACAGTATAATATTCCTTCTATAAACTGTGCACATAGAGAAAGTAAAAGTAAAAATGCTAGTTAAAAACTTTTCTTTGCTGGAGGTAAGGATAACTACTATTATGCATAGTCTCATTAAGAACTTCAAACAATGTCTATACGAAAATCAAAAATTAGTTTTTCCTAAATAAACAATTCGATTCTATTCTACTGTACGGTATAAAAGCCTGCTGTGAACTTTGGCGACAAAATTTAGCTAGAAGCTATTTGATTCCCACTAAGCATCAAGGATTTATAAGGAATTGACAGTCTGTGGCCACCTTTACAACCCCAAAGGCAGTGATCTTAATTGTATTTGTCTCCGGTCCATTCATTATTTGGTTTGATTTTCTGCAATGGAACATTAAAGCTAGGAAATTTGGTTTTAAATCCAAAGATGGATTGTTGAAATTACTAATTAAATGTTATCCACAAGAATAAAATAACATGCTAGTGTTCTTGCACTCAGAGTTTTCTGCAATTCCTGTTCGTTGTGTAGGAAATTTAAAATGTAATGCATTTGCTTCTATCAGTTAATGGAATTTAAATGTTTTAATGTCCTTCTTTAAAGTTTAACTACGACTAATCTAGATACAATAGCAAAATCGACATGAAGTTGCGTAATAGTTTAAAAACGCTTTTTTTTTTAAACAAAAGACTCGATTTGGAAACGTACCTTGTAATATTCAATGTTAATATCATTTCCATACTCTATATAATAACAGCGTTGAGTGTCTAATGTTTAGACTTTAAAATGTGATTTTTGTAAGTTCTGAGTGAGTGCTATAATCGTATATACATACCGCGAGTTAATTTTGCCATGCAAATAAGAAGCAAATATCCTTTTTTGAGTAAGCACGGTTTGTTTGTCTAATTGTGATTACCGGAATGCCAACGCATCATTCTGTTTTCATAACGTACACATAATTCAAAATCTGTCTAAACAAAAAATTTTTACTTTTAATCCAGCAATGTTTAGACTAGAAACTAGTAAACTATTACATTTGCGGTCTAAGAAAAACTACTCATCCACTCTACTTTTATAATCTACATGGAGAATAGCGTACGTGATAGTAAGCGTCAGTTATAATTACACATAGCAAACAGTTAATTTGTGGCGTCCCACTTTGTTTTTGTTTTGGTAAAGGTGAAACAGATACGTGTTTTTCCGAATTAGGCCAATTTTTATTTTTGAATTATATGTAAACATCTTACGAGATGCTTTAGTGCGTAGTAGCAAATGCAGACCCTTAGTTATAATTAATACTATTAATAGGTAGTAATAATTTGGGTTAGGTATTCTGAAGATAAGTATGTTATTTTGGTGTTTTTAAAGGTGCATTTGATAAAATAAAAAATGAATAAATAACAGTTAATATTAAGAACACACAATAAAACTAAATATCTAAACAAACTAATAAACATATAAGCATATATAGGTAACCAGATAATATTCTATACTTGGGTATTTGTATACTACATTTCTAACTGTCTCAACACAATCGTGCAGCATCGAAAGATTTTTTTACTATAACACAACCGCGGACCCTTGCATATCTGTTCAGTTTATTGATTGTTTTCAGCGAAAGTTTATTTTGCTGTCACTTATGTTGGTATAATTTCGTTATTTATGAATTACTTTAATTCTAGCGGGTCGGAAATGTGTATGTATCGCGCTGACAACAAACAAATACATACCAGATGAATTCTACCATTTATTGACCTAAAAATTAGAAGCTCGGCTAGGTTTCGCTTATAATTAAAAGGCGTTTACTAAAAAAATGTTGACTAAAAATTACAGATGTTTCTTAGTAGAAATTCCACTTTTAGTGACGATACATTCAGTAACATGTCTTACATCTCGAGACAGCTTACGGGGTATGGCTAGAGACGGTAGTGTGACGATCTTTTATTGAACTTTTTGCTCTTTTATACTTTCAATTCAAAAGTTTGTATTTGTATATATTCTATTCATACCAAGTAGCCCATTAGCCCAAGCGCGGTATTTCTACCCTTCTCCCCTCTGATGCCGCCCACAAATTTTGGTAATAAACTCGCGGTAAAAAAGTTTGTTAAATGACAATAGGATTCACTTTTCAGGAAGAAAAACCTGATAGGTTTCTTTCAGCCGCTTACGTGCACTGTTTAATTGAATACTCTGAAAAATGAATTTTGCGATTTGAATACTTTATGAAAATGATAACAAAAATCATAAATCCAAATATTCAAAAAAATTTGAAAACCATTGAAGTCATCATATTATTTTTGAAATTTACGAAATTTCTAAGTTTCAATATTTCAAAAATAGTTATTTCAGTTAACAAATTGCACATAATTTTGAAAGAATTAAACATTTTCATACTTTCGAAATATCCAATTTTCAATATTTCAAAAAATGTTATAACCTAATAATTATGAAATTTTTTAGATATTTCCTCATTTTCAAAAGTAGACAAAGTTTCAATGTTTATAATAATGTTTATAATATGGCAACTTATCTTTTCAATGCTTTAAAATCACGAAAGTAACGCTAAAGTTTAACTTAGACATTCAGAGAGAACGCAGCAGACTTGTGGGAGGAAGGTCTCGTGGCGGTGGCTCCACAGCTTTTTACATTTGTCGCTATACCACGTGATCGTGATGTAGGATTTGGAACAAATGCGTTCATCGAGCAAAGTTTTTTTGCCTTAATCGTACTGGCTGATATACCTAAAAGACAGGTACTTTTATGGCAAATAGCTTTAACTCAAACATTTTGACTAATTTCCGTAGGAAATCAAAATCAGCACGAAATATATTCAGCAAGAAAATTGCATTTTTTGTTTGGAATTTAAAAAATGACAATTATTTATTTGCTCTGTGCGTAACGGAAACGGAAATCAACATGGCGAGATTACTTTCCGTCAAATTAATGTCAGATTGGCAGATAAGCTAAAAATATTCAAATCTGGTTGGCTGAAAAATCTAAAATGCGATTTTCTAAGAAATTTCATAGTAATGAAAATTTTTCAAAAATGTCAATAGTAAGCAAAATTGTTAAGTTTTTCAAAAACATCTGATATAAAATATATTTAAATTTTTATCGATAATTTTAAAATTTTTAAATTTCCAAAAAATTGCCAAATTTTTGATATATATTAAAAATTTCAGTAAATGCGAGGAAGGTCCCGTAGTGGCTGCCCAACAGATTTTTAGCTTTGTAACAGAGTGTCTTACTTTTTTTGCTATTAAGCGTTACTGATTGGCCTGCATGTTTTTCTGTTCTGACATAAGTTAGTCGATTTCTAATTAACATTCTTGGTTATTTATTTAGATGTCTTAGTTCTTAGTACTCTGCTTTGTTTTAATAAAGTTAAGGGTATAAAAGTGTTTCCCACATTTCTAAATTGCCACTAAGCTATCCTTACATAAGATCAATTGTACTATGCTTCTTTATCAGTCAAGTAGGGTTTACAGAAAATACGTCTTAGAGTAGTTGAACAGTAGCATAAACATAACTTAAATATAGAAACAAATCTTACACTTTAAGTTACCATTTTTTTGTTATTAATAAGTGTAATTAATTTTGGTACCTAGTACCACAAATTGTAAATTGCTTTAATAAAATCTCACACTATCGGCCATCGCGTTCTGAAAGTAATCTACTGGCGAGGAGCTAACTTTAATTACAGTACTGTAAAAAAAGGTAATAAAAATACATATAAAAAGCTAGTTTAGTAACGTATTTTATTTCTCTAAGTTGCAAAGAACATACAGTTATAAATGTGTCTAAACCACTTATTGGAATTCTGCGGTTCGTGTCGGTTTTGTGTTCTGCGCTTGCAGCATTTTCCTTTAATTTTCATACCCAAATACTTTTTATGTTAGTATGTGCAGCTCGTGCTTGAAATGCTTCAATTTTAATGATTTAATTAGTTTTTCACCAACTGGTAAAGTTGCGAATGTGTTGAAAGTTTTAAATTTGTTTCTTAAATCTTGTAGTAGTATGCAAATTCAATTTAAGAGGACGCAACCTTCTAATGTTCAATTATATAATTTTTAGTTACTTAAAGGGTTACAATTGTTTCCGACGTAATACTGTAGAGAAGAAAAACCTCTTCAGATAGGGCTTCATAAAAAGATATATTTAATTTAAAACAAAGTTTAATGAAGTGTTTTTCTCAATTAAACAAAAAGCAGGAGCTTGTGAAACAATCTTTGTTCAGAATTATTTCTCTTTTCAATTCCTGCTCGTCCACCAGCTTTTTATTATTTAACAAAAATGTACTGTTTAATTCTAATTCATTCACATGACCTCAAACACTGTTTGCGTTATAAAGACATTAAGGAACTAAAGTTATTTTTTGCATTTTCCACGCCACATGTTCATTAGTAAATAGGCGGTTATCTCGAAACTTTTGTCAGGTGCATTCGGTATAGGGTGTAGAAACGTGCGTAGTATGTAGTAACCACTTATCGAACTTTGGGGAGTTGTAGGTATTTTCTCTTTATTGTTGTATGCTGGACTATTATGGATCCATGTCTTTCAGGGCGGAGATGTTCCTTTAATGTCTCGGACCGTCACAGTACGAAACTCATGTGTAAAGTCGTATAGCCTTTATGAAATTGTTAAAATGCCTGTCCGAATTCCAACCCAAATGGTAGGCAATAACCTTTTGGTAAGGAATTACTAAGAATAATAAGAACGACAAACTAACGGAGTAAGGGCACTAAATGAAATCTATCTTCTATCAGTCTCAGGAGGAGTGAAGAAATGAACTAATCATTCTCTTTGAGCGATGTTCGGCTGACTTCCTTAATTACCTACCAGCTGCCCTGGGGGATACACACTCCAAGCACTTCACTACATCCTTCTCTGCTGTGAACCCCCCAATGGGGAATACGGGACTTCGATTCGGTGACTTTGGTAACTACTCTTGGGTACAACTAGAGTTGGAATGTAACAGTTGTATTAAACTTATAATTGCTGCCGCGAATTGACGACATATTTCCTATTTGATTGCTTTTTGTACTGTTTGGTTTTGTTCTGTGCACGTATTCACGTAGGAATTTATTTGATAAAATCCAATTACATAACAGAATGCACTGCCATGTCTAGGTGTTGTCATCTAAGAATTATACACCGATTCGGTTCAATAAAAGTACGGAGACTATGCGATTCTCCTCAAACAAAAAACATTGTCAATAAATCAGATAGAAACCAATCATGTCAATGTTTCGTCCGTGGCTTTCCAAGTTATCTGCGTCTAAAGGGGACAAAAATGCTTTTGTGCGGGTGTCAACACGAGCTCGTATTTTTCAAAGTCCAATTCGGCCACAATAAAAATTACTAAATAAAAAACTCGGCCTACCACCATATAGTAAAAGTTGCTTTCACTTGAAATTGGAACTTCGATAGTATTTGGCGACGGATTTCGAAATATTGCTTAAGGTAAACTGTGTAAGGCGAAGATTTGAACAGAGCAGAGCGTGGAGAAGAATAGAAAATGTGTTTTAGAGTGCAGCAAAGTTCAATATTTATAAAGGACCGACGAGGCTTGATTGTGATGTTCAGTTAATAAATATTTTATATTTTAGTTGCAATAAAATTTTTTATCGCTGTTTTATTTTGGTATTCCTATCAAGAAAGTTTTTAACGCGGCGGTTACTTCTACTCTAATGACTTTGTGTGGACGTGTCAATTTAAAAGTCGTTAAAGTGAACCCATAAAAGTAAACTACTGGAGCAAGTACTTCATTTTTTATTTCAAATTGAATTCTCAATACTTGTTTTAAATGATTGGTAAAACTTCATTATATTATTATTATTATTGATTTTATAAATCTAGTATTTAATTTTTTTTGTTTTAATTGGATTTGCTGTTGGACACGTGCTAAAGCTATAACTAAATATTTAATAACTTAACATATTATTACCAACTGTAATTATTGTGTAGGAACTATATTTCCTATAAATGGTTACAGCTTTCGTCTATTGTGTTACTACGAGACCAGAACGAAATTAAATATAAAATTTTATGTAACTTACTAGTAAAATTGATCCCTTTTTCATCTACAAATTGATGCTAGAATTTTATGAAGCAAATAATCTCACATACAATGTACGCTCTTGTGCTTTAGGGCGCAGCAATGTTGTAGAACCAATAAACTTTACAGAATAGAAAATAAAAACCGTTTTAGTTCCAGCTTTAGGTCATGTTTTCTTTGCTTATAAGCATTAGCTAAATTAATTATGAAATTTTAGCGCGCGGTAATCCAAATTACATCCTTTTACTACAACACTTCGAGTTCTGGTGCAGTTATAATTTTTCTGAACATAATAATAGTAAATGTGATACGTAATACGTTTATCAATTTTAATTAATTGTTAACACTGACTAGGGGAACCCGTGGGCTATGCTCTCCGTTTATTTTGTTTATTATGTTGGTAGCGTAGCGGGACGCAGATCGAAATCCTACTCTATATTCTATATTAAATCGGAATTGCTTTTCCCTGTCACTACATTTAGTGACCACGCATTCAGTAAAATGTTTTACATCTCGAAACAGAGTTTATCTTCTATATATTAGGCCCGGATTCCTCCTCCCTTGCAGCTGCCAGACATGTTTACAACGTTCTCGCGAAAATATGTTTGAGTTGTTTTGTATACTCTAAGAACCCACTAAGTTTTCGTATTAGAAAGAAAAAGTCAGACAGACATTATTCCATAAGAACAATTAATATTCTGTTCTCGTTATAAGTGTTAAAATTCGATGACTTAATTGTTATTTTGTTGTTTATTTAATTGCTTATTTATTTTGTCCGCATGCGTAATTATTTGTCCAAATATTGCCTTTACTTGTCATATCATTTCAATCATATTCACATTTGAATTAACATAATTCGCGATAAAGAAATGCTCTTTCTAATAAAATTGTAATCGTGTTCTGTATGTTTTTTCGTCGTCGTGTTCCCAGTCAGAGAATTGAGTAAAGTGGAAAGGCGCTGCGTTTCATGTATAGATTCTAGGAAGGTAAAACCGATTTACTTTAACAGATCGATGCAAGTTTAAAATGTAACTGATGTCTTACGTAAACATATAAATTAATATTCACTGGCCCAAAGTTGTTAATAAAACGACCCATGCAGATAGGTTGCATTTTCAAAGAAATTCCAGCAAAAAAACGTTACTACACTTTAGCAAAGCATGGTCAGGATCATATATTATTTCCGGGGAAGTTAACTTTTGTGTGTGTGCTATAACGTTATCTTTACTGAAACATTTTTTGTAGTATTCTTCTTCCTGGAACGCGGACTTACTACAAGGTTATTATAAAGTTGCCGTAGTTAAATCGTCTAATATTCGTGGATGTTATCGTTTGGGTATGTGTAGTAAAGAAGTTACCTACTTTTCCCGGTCATTTTCAACGTTCTAACAGTTATGTTGCAAGAATTTTAACACACGAAACTTTAGATTTAATAGGAAGATATATTCGCCAATGCTAACATTTATCAGTTAAAACAACCGTGGTTTCTAAATTGACGTCGCCACTGTACGTACAAACTCTGACGAAGAGTGATAATTAAAAGAGCAGTTAATCAAAATTTTGATAAACGACTTTGTCCCCAAGTAAACCGCTCTAGCAATTTACTTAACCTCAGTGGTCAACAAAGGGGAGTTCAAAAACCCCCAACTATGTCATGAAAATGCAAATAAATTAACAGTACATCTATCTTTATACGAATATACTGCAAAAACTCAAGCATAGTGTTATTATACAAAGTGTTCAATATCAGGGGGCATGGTGAAAAATAGAAGAATAAAATGGTGATAATTGGCTACGGCGATCAAAGCAAACATTAATAACTATATCTTAATCTGGAACAAATTTTATAATATATAAAGTAATAAAAACTTTAAACAGTTTCGTATTAGAAAAAAGAAATGATTCAACAGAAAACAAAAACGGTTTCATTTGCAAATCTGGTATTCAAATCATCTTCCAAATGTTTGCATAAAAGAGGAATTGAAACGGTGCAGTGAATGCAATTGTAAAGATTATAACAATAATTTAGTAAGTTTAAGTGTATTTAAACGTTATTTTTTTATATTACATCACATGCATGTATTACTGTTTTCGGTGAAAATATTATTCATATCTTCATGTCAATTATATACAAATTTGAACTTTGACAATAGTCACAAAAATTGGAAATACGAGGAAGGCTTCAAAATTATTGAGATATGTCTACATTTTTTGTATTTCCTGTACGATTGTAAATAGAAGGTTCTTTATAACACGTTCCAGAAGCGTTTCCCACACTTCTTTGATTACAAAACTTGCTATAATTGCTCGTTATGTAAGTTTCAAACATATGTGGAAAACACTTACTTCCCGAAGTCATTTGCTTCCTATATAAGTAAAGCCACAAAATACACTCGTTCGTTTGGAGGTGTGTTTGTGATGGCACAAACAAACATCTATCGCTTGTGTTTACAACTAGGCGACCTCACTTCCGTTCTATCACTTCCCTTTTAGCATTCGCGTGGTTACTCCTGCCGGCAAAGAAGTTTCACTTAAAAAATGTTATACAAATTATTCCAACTTAAGTATTTGTAAGCGGGATCATGCGCGCCATTGGAAAATTTTAATTTTAAGCTGAGTGGGAGTGGGAAAATGGCCTCGACTAGCTACTGAGCTGTGTCAGTGTAATTATTGTAATGACTCTTATAATATTTATTACACACAGTATGCGTGATCAGTTCTTTCTGGCCTGTTGTAACAAATACTAGTTCACTGTTAAAACAAAAAGATATGGATATAATCAAACGTTTGTCATCTTCCGGTTAATTCACTTTTTCAGTTAGAAACACTTTCTGATGCTTCAATTGCCGAATAAACCAAGAGTACCACTACTATGATGTGGCCGCGGTTAATTTCGTCAAGTGCGGATATAGTTAATTTGTTTGTTCTATAGTGGGAAAAAACCTTTAAAAATATCGGAATTAGGTATGTTTTCGTTTTCTTTTGGTTAGATTAATTACAAACAGGAGGAAAGGTTTAGAGTTATAGCGAACAAAGTTCGTCATCCAATTTGTCCATCATTCTGTAGGTATTAATTGTTAGGTTCCGATTAAAGCAAATTAAAGTCCTCATTCAAGCCGTAACGCTTAAGTTTTAGAATATGACGGGGTTTAAAACTTAATTCAGCAACTAACGAAACAGAGCCAGGTTTGTAAAATCAAAATGGATGAAAGTGTCATCTAAAGTAAAATCTAATATGGGCATTACCTTTTAGATCAATAACATTTTGAAGAAGACTTAATTAAGGTCAAAATATCACAGAATGTATGTGTTTTCTTCTAATTACTAATTTAATCAATAGTTCAATAAAGGCCAAGTTTCCTCAGAAATAATTACACCCTGGTTTTGACACTATTATAAATTTATCTGAACGGATACGGTTATGAAAAGCTCTTTCTAATTTTCCGAACCAGTCTGGTAGCTACTATCTGAAGCTGCACTATTTAGCTTGGTTGTAAACTCACAAAAATGCGTGCCTAGCACGCAAGTTCTTAGGAACGTGTTAGGCACGTGTTTTCACCGAAAGCGTTTTTCCCTTTAAACATTAAGACATTTGTTAGCTCTTTACTGCAAAGATGGCACCTGCACTAGCAAAAATTGCATCCGAGTTAAAGAAGGTGTAAAATGTGGCAGACAATGTAAATGTAAAAATTGTAAAAATGCGCAAGTAGTAGACGTGGATGATATATTGAAGGAAAATTTTGACATTTGATTTCTTTGTCACGATATTATGTCCGTTTTTAGTGCTCAACTTAACATTATTTTATTTTGTAGCACTTTTAGTATTTTATACAGCTAATTGTTTCATGCAATATTAAATAATTGCTGTTCTGCACGACTACGTTTCTTAAACAACTATTCGCAGCACTTGAGTTATTTCATGTTACATTAAGATAACATTAAACGTACAATTCTTACTCTTCCAATGTCTAGAAAACTGTGTAAATACATTTTTCTCGCGCCCATTTTTTGAATTTTTACAGTATCGACAAGACCAACTGTAAGAGCTCTAGCGAGGTTAGTTTTGAAACACGACTATACATTGTATAAAACGAAATGTTTCCTTTATTGTAACAACGGTTTGTATGTAACCAAAACCAAAATTGATACCGTTAAAATTCCCACGATCGCTAGTTGCACCCGCCGGTAAAGAAGTCTCATTTCAGAAAGTTTTTTTAGGTGGCTTTATTAAAATTGACTGACAATCTTTCGGACTGAACTGGTTGATTTTCTTAGCGAACTTTCAAGTTCCCCTGGTTTAGGATTGTCGATTCACAGACTAGAGTGACTTGCATCTCTTTGCTACTAAATGTTTGAAATTATTGTAATGCGATATTACCAAACAAGTAAATAGGTAGAAGAGAGCAGATGAAGTGAGCAGTATAGTCTCTTGAGTTTAGTTAAACTCCCAGAACATTTAATTGAATATGACTTTAGCTTCAAAGTGCAAGTAGATTTCATGGTAGACATTTTCAAGATATTCCTAGGTCAATATCTCAGGGGAAAAAACATATGCCTTTTTTGTAACCACGGGCAAAGTACATTTTTTGGAATTTGTTTAACGTTTTTCGTTTTCAATTTATCTACACACCGTTTAATAGTTTTACATTTAAATTTCTAAAAAAAACAATTTCCATATACAAGCCATATAGAAACGTTTATCAGCTCTTATAGTAAAAGTAAATTCTTTGTTGAAGTATACACAAATATGTCGTGCACATTACAAATCACTGCATACAAAAGGACACGATATTTATACACTTGAATGATTTCTTTTTTATGAGCAATTTACTATTTCGCCCTTTGCACAACAAATTAGTTGTGCTGTGTGATCATTTACCAAACGTAATACCTGTCATGAAAATGATGTACAGTTGTAATCGTTTTTAGAGTGTGTGTGTATCTTCTCTTTAAGGGTGCAATCAGTCATTTCTAACAAGAGTAGGGTTGAAGTTTAATTACAGAGTGTTTTTGAAAGGACTGTACAATAGCTACCACATATTTCTGAGACTAAAATATAACGATTGAACAGAACTTACGTTTGTTATTATTATTACAATGTTATTTTTTTTCATAACAAAGGCCTGTTTATAGCCATACGGCGATAAAATCTGTAAATTAATAATACCGACAGTTTTCTAACAAATTTGGCTGTAATTCAGACTTACCTAGAACCAATACATTTGTTATTCGTATTTGGGTATTGCCAATAAAGTGTAAGATTTTCAAATCACACCTGTGTCGCTCTTGAGAACGTCTTTGCTAAACGGACCGATTTGCTCCACCAACTGCTGATTATGGACGTGAGCAAATGATAGGAACTCTTCGGGTTAAAAAACAAATTTTGGTAAGAGTTGCAGAAAATTTGAAATTAAGTACCAAACTAATAGCATTCTAAGTAGAAGTGTATCAAGATAGCATTCATAGTGTTTTAAAAGAACAACTACTTCATCCATACTATATTCAATACGTGCAAGGTCTTTTACCTTTCGATCCTGGTCTGCGTCTTGGTTTCTGTCGGTTCATCGAAGAGCAGAGAGAACAAAATGTCAATTTCTATAGGAACATTTTATTCACTGATGAAGCATGTTTTACGAGGCGAGGCAAAATATATCTATAAAATTCGTTGGCAAATTTGTTCCATCAAATGTCCCTGTTTGCATAGTTTTTTAATTTATGAACAAGTTTACTGTCAACGACGTTCAAAAACGTTCTACAATATTCTTTCTGGACATACAGAACTAACCTACACGTTTTATTTTGTGCAGCGCTTTAAAACTGTTCTGTATGTTTGGCAGTGGCGGGATTATGTTGGAGCGGCCGGCGTGTTGTAACAATTCTATTAGCACTTGAGTTCAGTAACTCAAACTTTATTTTTATTTGTAGAAACTATGGCAGATAGCAAAATCTAACAACAGTTAAAAAAATTTGGAAATAAGAATGCCTTTCGCTAAAAAAAGTTGTATGAGTATTGGCTTGACTTTTAAAAAAATATGCACTTCTCTGTAATTGTATTTATGTCAAAACTATCTCTTGGTATTAGAGAATTACATCCCGAATTTTATCGCAATTGATAAAATCTATTTTTTTTAAATAACAATTTTCTAAAAACTTTGTGACTGGATAACGACTTAACGAAGCACTTTCAAATAGAGGTAAGTTCAGTTCAATCGTTCTACTTTGTTGTCATAAATATGTGGTAGTTTTTGTACAATTCTTTCAGGAATACCCTGTATATTTGAAATGAAACTACACGATAAATTATTTTTAAAGGTTATCTGCAATTGATGAGGAGGAGTTAGAAACTGGGAGATTTAAAATAATAAATATTCATTTTTTATAAATCCGTTTAAGGTCAGCCGGGTTCAGTGAACCATTTTAGAAATTAAATATTTTTTAATACGCATTAACAATCAAATGACAAAACGACTACACATTTTATTAGTGGATTATTAAATTTAAATTTTAGTAATTTACACAATTTATATGTCATTTATTAGTGGTTATTGAGAGAAAATATTTTACGAGCTTTTAGTATCGAATTGTTTATTTTATACCCATTAAACAAGATTTTAAGTTTTCTTACTAAAGTACAACATTATATCCGATTATTTTCTAACGTAACTTTTTACTTCTTTGAATACCGAGGGACCCAACAAAAATTGTGGAACTGTATTATTTCACTTTTAAAAAGTATAGAACACAAACATTCTAAGCTCATACAAAATTTAATTTTGAAAAATTTTGAAGTTTTGAAAATTTTGGAAATTTTTAACTTCTTGAATATATAAAAAACTTTAAAAAGTTTTAAAAGTCTTAAAAAGTTTCAAGATTTTCAAAATTTTGGAAATCTAAAGCAATTTTGAGTTGATATTGTTTTTCATTTTTATAATCTTTGATAATTTTTACAGACGTGTATTTGAAATTTCGGAAACTTCAAATAATTTCAAATATTTTAAAAATTTTGGAAAATTTCGAATATTT
Organism: Ctenicera cuprea; assembly: GCA_958336395.1. Taxonomy (NCBI): domain Eukaryota; kingdom Metazoa; phylum Arthropoda; class Insecta; order Coleoptera; family Elateridae; genus Ctenicera; species Ctenicera cuprea. Next base: position 21,747,021 of record OY284487.1, on the reverse strand, counting down.
TTAAAAACAAGAAAATTTTGAAAAATTTAAGTGATTTTATAATATTTTGTGTGTTCTAGTTTATTGCTTAAAATCTCAAAATCGATTCTAAAATTTGGTGATAGCCGTTTTTCAGCGATTACCCAATTAAGCTGCTTAGGTAAACGACCAAAAGAAAACTTGCAAAAGGTGTATTCCTAATGTAAAGTTGTTTCTATTGTGATTTACTGAGCTCATACCAATTTTGAAGCCGAAATTCGTAAATTTTGGAAACAAACAAGAAATCAATAGGGGGGGGGCAGCAGGAGGGGTTGCTAGAAAGATCGCGTATACGCAGATCGTCTATTCGACATGTGTGGAATAGTAATCTAAACTTCTTTTTTGAGCACCCCTCCCCCTCCCCCGACTTTGTAATGCAGTCGCCAGCGTTTTGATATTTTGTGTTTTCTAGCTGCAACCAATGTTTATTCATTAAAATCTTAAAATCGATTTTTCAAATTCTATAGAACTTTCGCTGATGGCCGTATTTTTGCAATCACTCAATTAAACGGTTTAGGTAAACGACCATACAAAACTTCGCAATGGTGTTTTCTTAATGGAAAGTTGTCCCTATTGTCATTTGAAGCCTAAATTCCTAAGGTTTAAAAAAAGCAGAACCGATGGTTAGGGCAATGAAGGTAGAGAGATCGCGTTTACGCAGGTCGACTATTGGACATGCCTAGACTACGATTTTAGTGATTTTTTTCGTGCGCGTCTATTTTAAAATAGAGTGCCCCTTACTTCCCCCCTTTTTTGGCGGACCAATCTTATTTTCTTGCAGTGTCATCCTACAGCAATTATCAATCTTTGAGCAAAATTAGTTTTTTTTTAGTTAAGGCGCCTGAACTGTAAAGTGTATGCAGACACACACAGACACCTCTCTCCAGCGTCCGCTTTATCGCCTCTGTAAGCCGCAAATGCTGCTTAATAGTAAAAATGTTTAGGTTAGGTTTGTTACCGGCCCCTAAACTAAAAGCGAAAAAATTTTCCAAATCCAACATGACGATCTCAATACCTTCCTCTATAGCTATTACGTCGTATAGCGCGAAGGTAAAAAAGTTGACGGTCGGAAATAAACTGTGATAGTAGTTATACCAAATTTAATAAAGTATTTAAATAATATGTAACATAATTTGTGTCCCTCTACACCTGTCGGTAGATGAGGAGCTGATAATGATGATGTAACATAATAATAAATCAGACTCAGTACAAAAAAGTTTCCTAATAATGCGTTAACTATCGGATGTTCAAATAAAGAATGTCTGGGTTTGCATTAAAAAATAAAAATTCCGTCTTTGCATGTTTTAGAATTTATTAACTGTCATAACTCAGTCAGTGTCACTATAACAAATGACAGATTTAACCTAAAAATTTTAAGTGACAGTATGTTTTGTTTGTTTAAATTCTAAAGCACACAAAGACAGTAATTTTATTTTCTATGGCAAATCTTTGTATATTTTTATTTGAACATATGGTAGACAAACGTTATTATATAAATGACAAATGAGTTATAGCCAAAAACAAAAACCCCAAAATTTAAGTTTTATCAGTTCTTTCAGAAACTAAGCAACATAATTTCAATTTCTTTTTGGATTATTAGTGGGCATAAAATTTTGCTACTTTTCTCTAATTTTACAGGAACAATAGCAAATGTGTATGCTAATTATTGCTAGCGATTTTTGCAGGCGCTCTAGCTCCTAGAAAAATGATACTGACTACGCCACTAGGCGTTTTAGCAAGCAGTGTAAAAATTTAATCCAATTATTTTTGACGTACAAAATGTTATCACAGTTGCATTTAGGCAAACTACTTAACTGTTTCTTTTTGATAACTTTATAAAGTAATTTTATTTGACAGTTTGATGTTGTATAATGCGTGAAATAATACAGTCAAATTCCACCCTTTTTTGCTTTTTGCATAGCAATTGTGTCTGTTTCGCCTAAAAAAATTTTACCCGACGGTAAAATTGCCAGGTAGAAGAAACACTCGTTGTCGCAATTCATTAAACCAATAATTTTAGAATCCACTCGTTGATAGAATACAATAATAGTATATTATAGACCAAGGTAGAGAAGACATTTTTCCCAGCTGAGCAGAATTAATTCCCGAGATGCGAAGCATCGAGGGAAATAAATTGCGAGGCTGATAAGTCTTCTCTACCGTGGTTTATATATTATTTTTTCCACTACTAGCACCCTTATTCCTTTTATAATTAATTGATTTTACATTAATAAAATTACAAATGCAAATATGCACAAAAATAAAGTAGCCTTGCTTGAAAACAAGAGAATAGTTAATTTCAATTGACATTTATGTAAAATATATACTTTATAATAGTGGTTATAAAATGTCCAACTTTGATGAATTGAGTGATAACTGCACTCCTCCTGAAATTCTGGAAGGCGCAGAAAGTGTTGGTGATCAGTTATTACCAGTAAAATCAAAAGATTTTTACATGAAAGTTTATAATTTTAAATAGGCAATGTGAGTACTAGATAGCAATTGTTTTCATTATTAACCAGTAGTTAATAATGAAATATTAGTGACCACTAGGAAAGAAATTCATCTTCTTGGCTCTAAAACAAAGTAAATATTGATATCGTTTAATGCTAGTAGTGGGAAAAATATTTATAATCAGATGCATTAAGAAAAACTTACTATATATGATTTGATAGTTCAATATTTTATGCATACGTAATATTTTTGCTGTAGTACTGCTCTATATAGCTGCATGCTTTATTGACTTTAGAAGCCAATATATTTCTTTTACTAACAAAAACATGTTGACATGACTAGAAAAGGTTATAAGTTCGCCTGGTCAATACGTAAAGCAGGAAGTAAAGCTTCTGAATACATTTCAATACCAAATTAGGTTTCTAGAATATCAAAAGCAAACTTTTATTCTCGCATCTTCGCATTCGTAGTAGCGAACGTAGAATATTTAAAAAGCGCCTTACACACGTTCACTGGATTCTGTTTATAATTGCCAATAAAATCGCAGCTGTGTATTATGCACTCAATCATTTGTCACGAAAATTTATAAAAGCGTCCTCGAAAAAAAATTCCTGTGATTTTCGAAGTTTTAAAAGCTGCCACAAACTGAAGAGGAAATGACAAAACGTTTACGGAACTCTTCCGCATGACACATATGAAATCGAAAAGTTTGCAGACCCTTTCGGGAGCGCGGCCGGAAAACTTTAAACTGAAAATGTGAGGTAAGAAGCAGATTTCTGCGTACATTGCACATCTGGGAGCCATTTCCTACACGCGAATGCGTTACCGAAAACTTTATAATCTGTTCAACGCGTTTGAAATGGTTTATTGTCTTTTTTTAGCAGAAATTATTTACAACTGTTTCCAATTCGCTTAACGGGGGCGCTAGTTGAATTTCGAAGGTAAATTTGCAATAAAATATTCAAGTCGCGAACAAACCAAAGCAATCTAATTATTGATACGAAATTTCAGATTACATTACCAGCAGTTCTAATTTTTGCCCTATAGCTAAATGGAAAGGCTAACAATAGATGTTTGCATTCGTTTGATATTTACAAAAGCGAATATTTCCTAGAATATCAATAGGCAACACCCTTTTTGCTTAGCCGTGATGCACTTTTCTATAGATACGACGTTTTATTTTTAGTTTTACTGAATACACTTCAGTGAAATGACAATGAGCAGCGGTTCGCTTCGAAAAGTTTAATTTATTTTCGGCGTACTATTGTAGGAATCGTATAATCACACTTCTTTCTTGTTCATATACTAATTTAAAAGAACTTATTCATATTCATTTATAATCAGACTACTTCTGTTCACTTTTTATATTTTCATGTAAAACAAAACAAGTTGTATCTTGAAAAACCTGTGAAATATTTTACAACACTACGTACAATCGTATTTCATTTATGTTTCAATTAAATAAGCAACCGTGGTGTAAAGTATAATTGTTGGTTATTTCCATTTCTGCTGGAAATGAAGCCATTCTGTGAAATTCCGCACCAACTGTTAATGACCACCAGTTCTAAGTGCGAGTGTGTGTGTGTGTGAAGCTATTGTGAATTTTCATTAACACAAAACCGTATGTTTGATTGTTAACGCTTTGAGTTGACAGGCATGATGAAATTCACGGCGGCCTAGAAATGAGGAAAGTTCTCTATTGCTGCCTTAATGTATTTTCTCAGTATTAAAATTAAGAGTTAGTTAAAGTTTTAATAACCAGATAACCTCGCTTAAAACTTTATTCGTTTGAAATCGTACCAACACCTTAAATTGGAAATAAAGGAAAATTTAATTGTATCTCAAGTATTTTTTCTTTTTTATCGAAGTCGTAGCGAAACTTGTTTTTCAAGAATTCCTTTACACTCAGCTGTCTAAGATTTCCTCATATAACTGCTGCCTTAAAGGCAGTTCTCCCGCTTCTATAGGATTGCAGACTTTTAAGTTTTCTTGCAATATCACACCCTTTCAATTGCCTGTTCTTGAGTGGAGTTTTTTGATGAGTAAACTTTCATCATTTCCCCCTTTTATACGAGTGCCAGTTAAACTTTTGCTGTACTATGGAACAACTCAAGTTAACAGTAGGAATCTAACAGGAAATATATTTTTTTATAATAAAATTTAAAATGCGTTTCTTTCCATAGTAATTTTTAAAATTTTACGCTTGCCTTACAGAATTAAATTTCTGTGAGTTATCAAAACTTTAGTCGAATTGAAAAGGCTGCATCTCCAATGATAATCCTCTACGAAGTAGTGTTTGAGAACTTGGTGGCTATTGTAATTTATATATTTAAAATAAAAAAATTTTTCCTTTCTAAATTAAATTCCTTTGCCTTGCGTATTGTTTTTAAGCGAAATATTCTTTCAGGAATGTGTTCATCGACTATTTAGGTGTTTTTTAGAAACCGAGTGACTGGTAAGACATATCCTTTGAAATATGTCTACATTTCAAAATCGAAAGCTACATGTAACTTGGACTCTACAAAGTAAAAATAGTAAAAACTTCTTTGCGACAAAGTTCAATTTTATATTTGACTTTCTGGCAAGTCTTGAATCATGACAGGATCAAAGAAATTTTTCTAAAACGCAATTCTGTGAAAATCTTGGAGAACACCCCAAAGCTCTTTATGTTCTAGGGAATTTTTTCAAACTACAGTTAATGAGAGCTGAACATAATTTTAAGAGACTTTGATGTCGTTTTTATTTTTATGTAACAGTTTTTATAGAGGTGGTCATTAAATAAAACTGTGAGCTATTTAATGGAATTTTCAATTAAGTGTTACAGTAAATTCACGCTTCGTTTTGAATTTTCTTCGGTTGGTTTAGTTTTTATTTATTGTTCTTGAAGATGCAATTCTAAAAATTTAATTTGGAATTTACGATTGTCACATTTGGAAAATATTTATTGCTCTGAAAGTGTTTTCTTTACAAATTATTTCATCCTGTAATTAGTTGCAAGATATTTACATATATCGACCCTTAAATTAATTTTAACTCATCTACGAACTTATTCACAACAAAAAAATAAAACGTTCATTTGCATCTCCAGTGCGCCTCGACCGCTTACTATTAAATTTGACGTGTGGAAGTGTTAATTAGCAAATAGTTCTTTGTAAGATTTTCAACTGGAACCAAACCCGGAAACGGAAATACACATGTTTCTTTGATCTCGTTGCTTTTTGCTAATTTTTTCTGAAATTTTGAGAAAATACAGTTATAGTACATCGAAAGGCAAGCCAATACCTATTTTTGCCGCATGGCTTGGATTTAGTCGGAAATAGTAGTTTGTAGGCATTGTGCAGGGGATAGCTGTGGTCTCGGTTAATATTGTTATTTATATTATATTAATATTTGTGTATTTCTATGGATTGAAAGGTCCCAATTGCGCTTTAGCACCAAAACGAATTCCAATAGAGGAAATTGTGTGCGGTGTTGAAGCTTATATTTCTATATTACCTGCTCTTGTAGCAGATCCCATACGTTTCGAAACCTTTAAAATTCTTAACTCTTCTGAACCACCCAAATCCAACTGCACCAAGTCCGAATCCCAAGCCCTTAAAAACCTCAAAACCAATCCTGATATTATCATATTAGCAGCGGACAAGGGCAACGCTACCGTTGTGCTTGACCGTGAGGAGTATGATAATAAAATCCTTTCACTACTCGAGGATGACGCTTACCGCACATTATCCTCCAACAAAACATCCCGAATCGAAAAATCCACATCTGCTCTTATAAAATCCTCTTCAATTCCAAAAGAAATTAAAAAAACCTTGATTCCCAGACATTCTCAAACACCAAGACTGTACGGACTTCCTAAAATCCACAAACCTAATATTTCTTTACGTCTTATTGTTAGTGCTATCAACTGCCCCACTTATAAACTTTCGAAATACCTTTCCAAAATTCTTAAACCTTATGTTGGCAAAACTGATTTTTTAATCCTGAATTCCAACCATTTTGTTCAACGACTTCAAAATTTGTCTATGAATCCTGAGGATATCTGAGTCAGTTTTGTTGTCGAATCCCTGTTCACTAAGATTCCTATCCCTGATTCCTTTCCTTTAATCCAGGACCTATTTTCTTTACACAACCAACCCACTGACTTGTCCCTCCTAGTAGAAAAATGCCTAGCTTCCACCTATTTTCTATTCCGTGGACAGTATTACGAACAAGTGTCGGGTGCTGCCATGGGTTCCCCACTCTTTCCTGTCGTTGTTAACATTTTTATGGAAGCATTCGAACAGGAAGCCCTAGACTCCGCACCTTTAAAACCTAAATGTTGGTTCAGATACGTCGATGATACCTTCGTTATCTGGCCTCATGGACGGGATTCCCTTTCCGACTTTCTGGCTCACCTAAATTCCCAACATGCTAGCATCCATATTACTATGGAGATTGAATCCAATGACAACCTTCCTTTTCTCGACTTCCTAGTGAGTCGTCGCCCTGACGAAAAACTAGGACATTCCGTGTACCGCAAACCTACACACACAGACCGCTACCTAAACGCACGTTCCCATCATCATCCCGAAAGACGAACTCAACCACATTACGACTCTCCTTTCCCAAAACAGCTACAACAAACGAGACATCCAACACGCTATTACTCAAAAGGCCCAACCCGCAAACACAGAACGTACCAATACTCCTACACGATCTACCTCTATAGCATTTCTACCTTACATACACAAAACCACCGACCGCATCAGCAGACTACTTAAGCAACAAAACATAAAAACCGTTTTTACTCCCTTTCATAAACTTTCCAATTTCCTTCCTTCGATCAAAGACCTACCCTCCAATCCTGCGGTGTATATAGTGTACCTTGCTCCTGTGGGAAAGTCTACATCGATGAGACGAAGAGGCCGATCAGCGTTCGAGTTTCTGAACACGAGCGCTGTACTCGACTGAAACGTCCCGCAGAGTCGGCTGTCGCAGAACATAAACTCGATACAGACCATAACATTCAATTTGACAAGACCAAAATCCTAGCCCGTTCTTCCACCTACCTCAACCGTGTGATCCGTGAATCCATAGAAATACACAAAACTCCTAACAATATTAACCGAGACCACAGCTATCCTCTGCACCATGCTACAGCTACAGCCCGACAGCCAATCACAGACCCAGCATTCACACCTTGTTACCCACCCGTCCCTTATAAACCCGGTGCCTGCACCGGTCTCGCCAGTTGTGTTCCAGATCCCAAAGTGACCACAGCCCTGAAGATGTCCCGTGGAACCGAGGACGAAACGTCGGCAGTTCATGCACCGATGACGCGGCTCCAACCCGGAAGCCTAGCTGTTATCAACACGGCCGCGGAAGCCTGCAACTTAGATTAAATTATGTTTGATTGGTTTAGTTTAATTTACCACGTCCTTTTATGCTTACAGCTACGGTACTACATCCTGCTGCATAGGCGATCGCAAATTTAAATTCCTGCCAGTGCCTTTTTTTAATTCTTTTTTATTTCTTTAATTTTTGTTAAAACGAGTCATTTACGGTTTTGAGAATATTTGAATCGTAAAATGTATGGGAAAGTACCAAGGACGTGTTTCGCTCAGTTTTTACCAAATCAACATATTCGAGTAATATGGTACCACAATGACAGCCTCATGAATCTGACAACCAGTTTTGCAAATTCAGAGATTTTCTAAATGGTACACTTATTAATACCGATCTTATTAAAAAAGAAGCTGTCGGGAAACCGCCACGGACCCTTGACGGATCTGTTGATGTTTGAAAATCCTAAATATATTTTTTACATTTTTATGGAAATTTACAAAACTTCTATTATCCTCGAAATATTTCAAGTGTATTTTATACTATGTTAATGTAATTTTGACTACAATAGAATTTTTGAAATTTTATGCATTTTTGTAATAACACAAATTTTTGGAATTTACAAAAATATTGAAAATTACGAAAATTATTGGAAACTTTGAAAACATACAACAAAATTTAGAAAATGACAAAAATTTTTAGAAAATACGGCGATTTAAGAAATTTTAAAAATTTTAGAATAATTCGAAAGTTTCAAAATATTTTGATAATTAAAAAATGGATATTAAATTTTTTTTAATCTCGAAACTTTTTGGAAATTTATATAATTCTTAAAAGTTTTTGAAAATTAAGACCGATTTAAACCTGCCAATGGGGTTTTGTCAATAGAAAGTTGTTGCTATTGTTATTTAACATATACCGATTTGGAAATCGAAATTTCTAAATTTTTGAAAAAACAAAATCGATGGTGGGAGGCAGGGGGCAATGAAGGGGAGATTGCGTTTGCGCAGATCGGCTTTTCGAATTAGTAGATACCAGAGACCCAAAAAGTAAATTAAACAACCAAAAATTGGGAATGGGAAGATTGTAAATCTTATTTTACTATTACTGTTGAGCAAGTGAACTTAAGCAAGAATATTGTACTATCTTAGTCTACCAAATACAACTAATAAAGGAACATAAATTTGTAATTTTGAAAACTTCATAGAAGATGTTGCAGAGATATTACCGGACAGAACATGAACTGCATTGTAGCATACCGCTATCTCTCTAAGCCTACAAAATTAAGAAACTCTTGTAGCAGGCTTATGACCAATATTATTGTTAAAATTTCCTAGTGTTTAAAAACTTCACTCTACAGTTGGATGGTGAGATTGTGTTCCCCAACGCGTATTATAACAAAAAATTTTGGTACCGATCTGTCAACTCGTTTCTTTTTAGTAATAAGACGTTAAGACCAGAATTTTCAAAATATATCGTAGCGGCCATTTTAAAGCTAGGAATTTCAGGAAAAAAGAATAGATTTGCTGTAATGCATTCTATCAGACTCCATATATAAATGCACAAAATTCAATGTCTGCAAAAATGCCACCAAAGAATCATGCCTAACTTCTGCTTCTGGATTGAAAATTGATTATGTCGATCAATTTTCATATACAAATATATTTCAAAACTCATCAAAATCGGTACATCCGTTCGGGATGTATTAACCGCATCTAAATGCACACAACCCACCCTTAGACCCAATTTGTTTAAAAACAATTTTTAATTTATTGGAGGTTCTAAAACATGTATTTTTATAATAAAATTCTCGTTTTAGACAAAAACTCAATAACATTGTAACGCCGGCTGGTTTCACAAGCGGTTGTCAATTTTACAGAATTGTACTTCGGCAAAGGAGTTTTAAATAAATTTTTTTCGGACTAACAACTAATTTAGTAGTACACTACAACCACCAAATTAGTTATGCTCCAGAAATTTAAATTAACACAGTATTTGAAATTAATAATTTTATATTGGTCAAATTCTCAATTTCGAAAACCTTTTGTCAATCTTTTAAAGCTGACAGTACTTTGTGCAACCGGACGTTAGATATTTTCTGTGTTTCTGCTTACACTTTTATTTGCATAGCTGCCAGTCGCAGTCTGGGACCACTTATTACTCCTTTGTCGTTGCAAACAATCTCGCTTAGCTTTCGGTTGAACACGACAGAAGTTACGTAGGCTTTTGTAAGACAAACATGTAAGCGGCATGACATGCTTCTAGTGTGCTTAAGATGCAAGTAGTTTTAAGCCGATTATAACCTCCATGTACACAAAGTAATTCCAAACCCGCATTAGTAGCACAAATCCAAGCAAAACAAAAACTACTGGCGTGACTTCAGTAAGACATAAGAAACAGGCCACGCTCGGACGAGCTTAAAAAAGTTAAAAGCTCGAGCTTTGCTCGTAGACTTCAGGAATGGAGGCTTCTTAGCCGCGAGGTAGAAATGCAGGACTGTAAACTTTACTTTTCGCCGTTTAGTTTCATTTTTTGTTAAAGTTATGTCTTCCTCTGGTAATCCTTTACTGTCTTAACGTCTAAATTCGGATTTCAAATTCATGAACACGTTTGAAAGTTTTTCAAGTTGGAAAACTGTACGTATTAACTAACATGAGTGCAAAAAAACAAGAACGAAGTTGACCATTGACATATTCAGTGATGCATTTCTGAGCAAAATTGATGAATTCTCAAAAAATTTCAATCAAACTAAACGCTTTTAGATAAAAACTTTTTAGACGATTTCACTTTAAAAGCGAAGGGTATATTTTCCGATAGGTACCTACTCTTCATTTCGTTATAATGCAAGGGAAAGCTTTTATCTTTCGTTTCAGCTCCATTGGAAACCTCTCCCGAGCTTTATTTTCTAATATGTAACATTTTCATATAAATATCTGAAATACAATCAAATTTTATAAAAGACATCGAACAAACTTTTTGGTAACAAACAGACGAAGACGGATATGATTTTAAATAAAAGTTTTGTCAAACGTAGCAAAAATATGGAAATCTAGAGATTGTTTATCTTTTATAAGGAAATAATATAAGTTTCAGTTTTAAGTACTTCACAGTTTACGCTTTTTGGTAAAAACACATTCGTTATCTATGTATGTTTGGCTGTAAATATATACCCGTAATTTAATTAAGTGTGTAACATGCGTAACAAAAGGGGTAAGGCAAAGTCTATTTGACCTTTTCTTTAAGCACATGTTAAGTATTTACTCGCTGAAGCGTTTCTAAACTCTAAGTAGTTCTACGTAATAGTGGTATTCTAGATAGAGAGGACCTACAGTTTCAAGTGACTCCTAAACCTTCAAAAGATCTAGTGTTGCAAGTAGCGCTGGTATTTCCAGAGAACTTCTAAGACCCGTAAACTCGGCCACCCACTTGGTGGGTTACTACACACAGCCGCAGATCAACCTAAAATATGTCCTGACAAGGGATTAAATACGTTGCAAGTACAAGCTTTTGAGAAACGAAAAACTTAAATTAGAAATGCGTGTTTATTATAAAAGGATTTAAATTTTTGATGATGTAAGGATTGCCACTATTTTACTAAACATAGGTAACTAATCTGTGCGACAAGGAAGGTATGCGATTAATAAGTGCGAAAGTAAAGGGAGGTAATGGCCTGTCCAAGAGGGGATTAACGTATCCATAGATACTTTTAATATTAATCAAAAAAGTTCACACTTTAATTTGTTTTCATTTAAAATGTATTCATGGATACTTCAATTCAGACTTGACTTGCCTAACTTATTATCTCTTTTCCTTTGCGCACTCATTAGTAGCCCATATTTCCAGTAAAATAATCATATCTGTTATACCATGCCGGCCATATTGTGGAAAATAGTCACTTAAACAGAGCATAATGAATTTTCTTTAAATAAATTATATAAATCGATTTTATTTATACTCTCGGTTCCGAAATATAACTGGAATCGTCCCGCTCACAATTACGCATTTCAGTACCTAATTGCCCTATATAACCACACCTATTAAATTAGGTCAACCGCTTGTTACAACAAAGGTTATAACAGGATCGTCACAATTTAGTTTTAGGGGAAAGATTTATATTGTACGGCGTACAGTTCCAAATAAAGGTTTCTTGAAGCTGGGTGTGCGGTAAAAATCACGAAGGGCAAAAATCACGAAAGCATGAATCTCGAATAGTAAAAAGCTGAAGTGTGGACTTCGAGTGGGTTTTCCCATACTAGACATTAATACTTACCGTATTTGGAAACCTGTAAAATATATATTTATAACGTTGTACATTCACCGTCTGCTAGATTTCTAATAAAATAAGCTATATAAGCAACTCTCCATTCCAACCATCCAAATTCATAATAAGCGCCACAGTAAAATTATAGCTTTTAGAAGTAAATCAAATTGTAGCCAATCTTTCGTTACAGCCTACAAAGTTTTAATAAAATTACGTGGGCGGTTTTTGAATAATATTTTTTTGAAAATTTTCGCCATTGCGATCGTTTTTAGATTTTCGAAATAAAAGTAATGTTCCCCACTTATACTTTAAATTATATCTGCCCTGTTAAAATCTCAGCTGCAATGAAATTTGTAAACGTAGTTTGGTTTGATTATTATTATTATATACCCGTCACGCGGTACTTCTTTGCATGATCTGGATCTCATCTGCATCTCTCTGCAGAGATTTTTTATGTACTGAGATGAGAGTACAGTATATACTAAACATACAGTAGTTGCAATCTGCGTCGGCACCTTAGATCTTTAGTGACCTAAGTGAACTCCGCGCAGGTTACTGCGCAAAGCAGAATAAAGGGAAATTTTAAAGATATGCACGAAACAAAAAAAAACAGAAACAATTTTTATTTTCTTTTTGTCTTATTCCGCATCACGTTACTCGGAACTTCTCTTCCCTATCCGGACTTCCGCGAAGTTTGACTTGGTAATTAGATGTAGCATTGGATGGCGTTCCAATACATATAGCATGTAGAATCGTTGTACGTAACTTAGAGATTGTCGAATGAAAGAAAAAGAAAGCAAATGAAACAGTATTTCATAGATTAAAAATTCAAAAAGTGGAACATTCAATCGTGTTGTTTCGTTTTGCTACCAGAAATCTCGGGTGTGATCGACTTCGCTTGTCACAACGTCCGCACCGCTGGTAGCAACCATCTCTTTTGCTCTAATGCAGGACTGTTTTTTTCGTATAGTATTCTTCATGTTTTGTAAAACGGTGCTACAGTCTGCATAAAACAATGCGATTTATGTGAGGAAGCGCGCAGTTGCGGACCTAAAAGTTACCAGTACGCGTCTTTATTTAGCCACAAACTGGAAGGAATGTAACGCTAATAGCGGCAGAGTAGCAAACTAGTGCTTCTCAAAATATAAACTTACCATTACAAGCACACACAGAAAAGAATAAAGTATACAAAACAAAGCGCGCGGGCTACCAATGCAGCGAATCCGGGTTCGATCCCCGGTCCGGTCGTTCTCCCTCGCAAGCCAACGGAAAACCAGCGAGGTGGATTTTTCCCCAGAAAAACCTCTCCGGAGAAGAACTTCCTGTTGTTTGGAGCCTACGTTAAACTGTAGGTCCCCTATGTCTGTCTGTACAAAAATATCTATCGCCGCCCACTAAACACAGACATAGGAAAGAGGTAGTCAACGCCCTGGATAGGGTATAGCACTATAAGAAGAAGATACAAAACAACAACTTTAGCAGTTATTATTGAAACAATTTATTCACACTACAACCAGTTCAAGTTTTTGTCAAAGTTTTAGTGATCTAGTCGGAACACGATAGGGTTTTTCTTTCTTTTTTTCGCCTACAGTTATGGGAGGCACCGACTGTCAGGGTTATATGTCTCAATCTAATATGCACAATCCCTGCCCCCCTCCCCGCACACTCCGATCCGGACTCGAACTGAAACACGTTTGCTAGAGCACTGTCAAAGCCAGCGACCTCAACCGCTGCTCTACCGCCCGCTTTTCATTTATTGCAAAAACAGATCCAAGCAGAACAAACCGCTTTGACTTATAGGTTAATTCGGCCCTGGGGACGTATGTTAAATAAAGCTAGAAATAACATTTCTGACAATATCCAAATGTTATTTTGTTATGGTGGCGTAGATATTTCATGTTTAGCATATTTTACAAAGCTTTCAATATTGTTAAAACATAAATAATTTTAAAATGTTTCAGTTAACAGCAGGCAAACTTGCAAAAGCTATATTTATGATACATCTCGCATGCACCGGATTAAAAATTAAACGCTGAAAACTTTGATTAATTAAATTTCGTTCAAGTTGCAAGGAAATTTAATAGATGCTTCCAACCAGTTATGAATTTTTGCTTTTTTTCTTAATAACGCGCTAAAAGGCGGAAGCAGGGAAAGCATAAAGATGTAATGAAAACTAAAGTTGGAAAGTATCTCATCAGCAGCTGCCAAATTAATAATTCATTTCAGGTTCAATTGGCTACGTTTTTTAAATTTAATTTTAATTATCTTTCAACGAAAACTGAAGCTTGGATTTTCTTTACGGTGATTTTGCGCAGTAAATCTTCCTGAATATAATCTTGTAAGATAAAGTGGCAACGCGTCAGTAAGCAAAAGTTTTATATTTTACCTGTGTGTAGAAAAGTTTCCTTTAAATTTACCGGGAAAGACTTCCAAGGCAAGTAAATAAGAAAGTATACTCAGAAACATATATGAAATACGCAAAATAAGCAAATTGATGAAACGTCCTTTCTGTTATTCTATTTTCATACAACGTACTAACTAGTGTGTATTTATGTAGAAAATTAACATATAAATTTAATTTTCTTTTAATGAATTTCTTTTTATAAAATGGTTTTCAAACTTTAGTAGAAGTGCGTTGTTGTTGTTGTGTTAATGTATTACAGCCTGAAACTAAAACTGAGCCTCATCTAAAATAATTTATGTGGTCGTAAAAAGAAAGAGCTTAAAGCGCCTACAATTCCCATTACTATTTGTCCATAATAACCCAGGACAAATTTTAAATCATCATGTACTTGTTACACTCGCTGTTTTAGCATACTGTTAAAATAATGGCAATGTTGGTTTAAAATTCCGTTGTGTGATACTAAATTCATTTAAGTGTATACAATAACACGCTGCAATGCACATGCAAAGTTAGCCGACAGAAATTGTTTCTAAACGTTTCTCTATTCATTTCGCATAACGTAACCGATGCTGGTTTAGTAAATTTTGAAGAAAAGAAATATAGATGAAATAAATACGTTAAAATGAGGAAATTTTGTATTGACAATGTGATGCAAAAAAGTATGTTGAACAGGGAAAAGGGAAATTGTTCTGATAAAAGAGCAAGTGGAATCAGGCAAGGAGACGAAAAACGTGCGATAACTAATATTAAAATAACTTTGGAAAAAATAAGAATTCGTATTACAGAAAAAGCGCCAAAAACTTGTACAGGAGCTTCATTAGATTTCTAAATATGATTACTGAAATATTACACATTTATTAATTTATCAATCACGTTCACAGTAGTAATCATATTAATATTGCGAAAAAAGTACTGGAAAGAACCTTAAATTGGCATTTGCATATTGTATGCGAAATCTTTTGTTGTTCTAATATTGAAATATTGTTGCTAAGAGCTGGTAAACAATTTTTCAGTACAGTAAATGCTTTTTGTATATATTTAATCTCTATAGTTTGGTGTATTAAATTGGATGCTATAGATTAACTCGGTCTAGGTTCAGAAAATAAAACAAAAAGTTGTTTAGTCTAGACAGACACATCAAACGGTAATGGGGCCTTATTGTCCTGCTAATTTTCCCGTTGCGTTTTGACTCGATATACTTTTTTAATTGTAAAAGAGACTGATGTAATAACGTTATTTTGTTTATAAAAACACTAAAATATTAGAAATGTTGTCTTAAGAAACGCAGTAAATGCATTAAAATGTCATCGAAGATAATATTATACACGGTGGCTTAAATTTAATATCCCCACCATTGGAATTTAGGGAAGTAATTTAATGATGGTTTAATTCTTCCCGAGGGACTCATGGCTTACTAGATACAATTGATAAACTGAAAAAGTGGAATATCTATAAAGTAAAATAATTCTGTACATAGAGAAAACAGAAAAAATTGTCGTGGTGTGAGTATAACACACCACGAAAATTGTAAAAAACAAGTTGTATACTTAATTGTTAAAGCTGTATTACCGAAAAATGTTTTCACAATTGTATTTTGTTTTGTTTTTAAGATAACAAACTGGTTTCTTTCTAAATCGAATACTGTTGCAAATGAAAACCAATGTGTTTTCTTAAAACCAGATTTTCTATTGGAAAAAAAAACACAGCCGTTGGGTTTTCTTCACTTTTTGTGTTATTGTTTTATTCTACATGAAGTCGTTTTCAAATAAACAAAAAAAACGCTCTGAATGAGTATCTCTAATGTACTATAATAATATAGGTAGAGAAATAATATATCTAAACAACTTGACAGAAAAGAATACACGTAAATTAGTACCAGAGATTCCTGGATTGGATATCCAGGAATCGAGTAATCCCGAATTCCGGCATCTCGGGAAAATTTGTCAACTCGGGATCCCGGGATTACAACCGGAACCCCGGAATGATAAATTTTCAAAAACAATTATTTTTTGCCCAAAGAAATTACGATAATGACTTTTTGCTTTTGCTTTCACTTTATACTAAGCTTTTTTATTTGTGTAGTTTCACATATACATGCAGCGAACAAAATTAAGAATAAACCTTGAGAAATATTTTAAAAAACAAACAATAAATATATCAAATGGCCATGTTTTTGATGGTATGTATTTGTAATCGAAACGCTGCAACGCACACACTACCCACTGCTATTACGAGCAGACTGGTAGTAAATTACTATGCATCTATACAACTAGTGGCATAAATGTGTCTAAATAATAGAATCCAAAAAACCCGTTCAGTGAAAACACTTTAAGAAATTTTACTCAGAACTTGCGTGCTTGGCACACATTTTTGTGTACTTACTATGTACGTTATATGTTATTCATTTTAATGAGGTTGTTTTTTTTATAATTAAATATTGTTGTTCTTATTATTAAATATTGTTTGTATAAACTGCACAACGTAATTAGGCTGAACGCAAGTTGTAATCCAGAAAACGGCAGTTTGCATCTGACACTTCATGCTCGCAATAACCCGAACATCTACTGTCAACCTAAATTTGTGTAACCGAATAAAAAACTGTAGCGGTTTGCTGTCTAAAGGAATAAGCGCTTTATATAATGGACGCTAAATTTGTGGGTTCTATTAGCGGAAGCCTCTTACCAATAAAACTTCATGATACAGGTGGAACAGATTCGGATTTAATAAATAGATGTCTGTCTTGAATTAAGATATGTGATTCAAATTGTGTATGAATATTTCACTATTGTTGCTTTACATTTTCGCTTGTTTTTAGTCAAATCTTTTAACCAGGAACGTACACGTGGGAAGTGTTTGAAACACATTGAGAGATACGTCGCGTAACTTCCCTCCACATTTACGTCTCGTTTTGGAATTGGGGAAATCAAATCATCTGCAAACACTGATAACTAAGATTAGGTCACCAAGTTTTATTGTTTCTATAGCAAAGCCAACTGTTTAGTTTATTATATTACCTTTGATAACAGCATACAAACATTTCGTTAAAGGTTAAAATAAATAACTATAGTTCAAGTAAAATGAAGCAGTTTATTTAATATTTAATATTAAATATCTAGTAAGTAAATTTAAACAAAAAGAAGCGAACATGAAAATCACTAATTCATGCAAAAATTAAATCAAATGTCTGAAATTATGGCGTAAATACAAATTAAAGCGTAATTAGGCTGCACCATCTTTGAAAAGCTGTAACTCCAAGAAAAAACATTTTTGGATCCATTTTCATTGAAAATGACGTCAGAAATGCGCCCTTTAAGTTTGTCTAAAAAATCGTGCAACATCCTGTACATAGCAAAACTGGGAAAATAGCAAACTCTAAAAAGGAGCAAAATATTACCGTTATGCCACAAAATTCTGTTAGACTAATAAAACTGTTTAAAAAATTGTTAAATTAATCTAAATTGTTTTTATTAAAAATGTTTAGATAGTATAAGAGCTATTGCAGATGCGTTCATAGGTCGTAATTATTACATCCTTTCTTATACTAACCAGTACAAAATATTTTTCGATAACTCAGAATTTCTCCTATTAGATCTAAAACGTGATGTTGCGATTCATGAATTTTTCATGTTTCATAGCGGTTGCGTCTTTCGCTGAAAATAGATTTTTTTCTGTTGAAATTAAGAATTGATCTTCCTTTTCTCGTTTTCTCAGAGTTCTAGATTGGTTTAATTTGAACCACATACAAAGTGAGCAGAATATATTCAGTCTTTATTATTTTATAAATCCTTGGCTTGTGCCTGAAAGAGGACAGCCAATGGCGATGTGATAACTGGGAAGAAATCCGAAATGAGCTTTATTACGGTTATTGTGCTCTGAATTCTAGTTTAAAGGAATGAAATGGCTAAATAACGGTCTTAGTCGCCACGGATATGCAATATTGTGCAGTAAGGCTTTATAGTTAGACATTGTATCGTATCTGCTTAGCTTTATTTCAACATATAAGCTTGGTGTGGCTATTAATCGCTATATATTTGCTTTATGAATGCAGAGAAAGGTGTGCTGTGGAAATAAGCGAGACAGAATATTCTGCAGCGTGCACTAGGATTTTGCGGCTTTGTGCATGCGGTTTCGCAAATGTAAAGAAATGAATATTAAAATTATGTTTTACATGAAAATGCGAAAGAGGTTAAAATATGAATTCTGGATAAGAGATCTGTCAACTATAAAACGTTTCATCCATTAGCAATATTGAAATGCAAAATTAATTGGAGTGTTTTTATTCTATTCATTTCGCTTGATATGAGATGTTCGTCAGTTTTCAAATTAGTGCTATTTTTGTGAGAAAAACCTGAAACGCTAAAGCATTATTTTTTACTGAAAACAAGACAACCTAAATTTTGCACATTTTTTCTTCCACGAAATACCAGAGATATTTTAACTTCGTAAAATTGTTGATATAATTGGCATTCCATAGAAGGTTTTGCCTCTATATAAAACAGATATTTTATCTCCTTGTTATAAAGCCGTATGATACAAAAATTGTTTACACTTTTAAAGAATTTCTACATGTAAAACAGTGGCCGCAAACTTTGTTTGACGGCTATATAACCATTTTAATTGTTAATCAAATTAAATTTTAACGCAAATTTCAACATTTTCATATGCGTTTAAATAGTATACGTAGTAAGCTTAGGGTTTATTATTGTAAAATAAAAAAATAAAGAAATATGGGTTTATTTCGCCTCCACATAATTGTACACAGTGGTTCCTAACTACTCGTAAATTTTCTGCGACCCCCAGATTTTCCTGCGCGATCCCCTGAGGCGATCTGGAGGAATCTGCGACCCGCAGTTTTATACATCACTGACTTAAACCTGACATAAAAATAAAGTAAAACTCGCATTCTCTTCTGTGCCGAAGCTGACTTTTCCTCAAAGGAGTTTTTGTCCTTATTACATTATTATTAAATTTTAACAGTAAAATTCCATGCTACTCTCGTTATTCATTTTCAGCGTTATGAAATTTAAACTTGTAGCATCACAGTAAACCTTCAGTAACGAGACCCTATACAATATATCAGTAGAGCAGTATCTGCTTTCAAATTTTCGCAGTTGTGATCCAGGCACTGGTTGCAGAGTAAAGTAATAGACGTCATGTTGGATTATCATTTCGCTAAAACGAAAACCACATCTCTTAGCTCCATACTTTAAAGCAATAAGATCTCACCTCGAGGGTACGTTTTACATGAAGTACAGGTAATACGTGCTAGATTCATTGCACGGAAATGTCGCACATGCTATAAAAAGCAATTGCGCCATGTTTTACCTTCGGACGGCAACATAAAATGATATCGACGGATTCACTTCGCATTTGCTACGTATTTTCGTATTGGATACCTATTACATTAAATAGATTCTTCTTCCGCTAGCTACAACATCAAAAATTCACGAAATGGTTAAAAGATTGTAGAAATTGAATTTTATTTATAAAAAGAAATAACTACATTTCTGTTGGTATTTTTCCAAATCGAATGACTCTCATTTTATTTTTGTAGAAAATGTAAGATCCTTGTACCCTCGCTCCCTCTAAAAAATTTGTAACGAATATTTTTATATATGAAAGGGTTTACGTGTGATCAATGTAAAAATAGGCGAAACAGGTCGTTGGTAGTTTCCCATACTGTTAACGTTTTAAATAGTCTTGCCCCAAAATGTGAATTAAATTTTCAATCTAGTCATCCACATCCCGCCCGGTCGTAAAAATGTGCAAAGAACAAAAAATATGTTTTATCTGTGACGGGAAAAAAGTTTAACATTTTGTCTCTCTTGACAGGTACTAAAGTATCACTTTTTATGAAATTACTTTTTTCCTTTTACCCGGGGAAAAAAGTAATTACTTTTTCCCCGGGGAAAAAAGTAATTACTTTTTTCCCGCTACAACAGCTTACTAGTTTAAAAATTCAAATTCCACGTTGACCAATTTTCCGACTTTATTATATATGTTTTTCAATATATTACATTTTTTCCCGTCACAGAAAAAAATAGTGTATTATACACAGGAAAAAAGTAAGATTTTAGATCTCGGTGTGAGTGTCCCCCTCCGCTTCGCGTCGGGCGACAAACAGACACCTCGAGCTAAAATCTATTACTTTTTTCCCTTTTATAATAAATATCTATTTTTAACTAGAGCTAGATAGATAGACATAGTTAAAACATCGTAACTTCCGGAAAACGCGTTGTTGATGTTAAAAAGTAAAAACTTGAAAATTTTTGGTAATTCTAATAAACTACTTTTGATAACCTATTTAACTGATTAAAGGTTATAACGATTGGCGTTTGCGTTTTTGAATAAATAATTTATCAATTTCAAAATTTTCAAAAATTCGTGTAGGGTATCATAATAATATTTGAGAAATTAATTAAAAATAATTTTCGGTGCACTGCAGGCTCTATCGGCTGTGAAAGTTAAAACAAATGTTATGGGCAGTTTTTGAGAAATATGTTTTTGAAAATTTCCAATACTTTGAACTTTCAAAAATTCGTAACGGTTTTCATTTTAAAGGTGCAGCATTCAGGAAAAAACTATTGATCTGCATTTAATTGCACTACAGCTCTGTTTTTAAAATTTCAAAAAAGTGTTTACAAAAAAATCTATATCAAAGAAACATGCCTAATTTCTGTTTCGGGTTCCGATTAAAAACTTTCTCTACAGAAGTACCTGCAATTAAAAAACTTCCACATAGAAAATTTGATAAAAATCGGTAAAGGGGTTCCGGAGATATATGAGAACGAACACATCCACCCATGCATCCACACATAGGCAGACATTTTTTAAAAACCACTTTCTTGGGATTCTTGGACCTCAAAACGTGTATTTCCGTTAAAATAAGAAAATTTGCATGAATTCATAACTTTTCTTACTTCACTAGAAGTACAGGAAAATAATATAAATGGGAGAGTCTCGACATTTATAAAAGCTATCGGGCAACCGCCGTTTTTGACATTTATTAATATCATTGAAATTTTTTTAAATATTTAGATTATTTTAAAATTTGTCAAAATTTTTGAAAATATTCAAAATTTCCTGATTTGGAAAAAAGTTTGAAATTAGAAAAAATTTAATAGATTCTTCGAAAATTTGGAAATTTACAAATTTGGGTTTTGAAAATTTTAAAAATGTTACAACATTAAAATTCTAGAAATCTGAAATTATGAAACTTTTAGAAAATTAGTTTCAAAATTCAGTAAAGGATTGTTGGAAATTTATTAAAATTTTTAAAAATTTGATTTTTGAATATTTTAAAAGTTTTGGAAATTTGGAATATTTTAAAATTACCATCATTCTGGCAATTTTTGAAATATTGAACGTTTTTGACATTAAAAAAATTTCGGATACAATCTAAGCTATTTTTTGAGCGTGTGTTTATTGAAGTAGAACACCTTTTCCCCTCCCCCTTAATTTTTGTAAGAGTTAACTGGCTTTGTGATGTCTGGTACTTTGCAATTGCAAAAAATTGGTGATTGTTCTTATAATTACTTAACATGTTCATACCAATTTTGACTTGGCTTTTCCTTCACTTTAGAAGGAACGTTTGTTAGTTCGGTTTGAAAATGACTTAGTTCTCTCGGGGAAGCTGGTGCTTAGTTGGCTCTTGGAGGGGCTTGCGGGAATGGTTTACCTTAAACAGCAGACGATTTCTCAATTCTGTGGCCAACTTCATGAAAGAACCTGAAAATATAGTTGACGTTTCTTTTAGGCAGTACTTTTCTTTGAACCGTTCTGATCGATCCTGAGGAATTTTTTAAGTGTTTATGTGTAAATGAGTTGTTTATATACGACTTCGTTTCCTAGTACTGTCAACAAATTACATAGCAATGCCTACATAATACAAATTAAACAGCATGGCGAATTTTGTAATTCTATAATTTAACATTAGTTAGTACTGAAAATTTGTTTTTTGCAGCATTGAGAGAAAGTGAAATAGACGCAGGTAGTTGTTGTGCAAAGGAGAGAGAGAAAAAAGTAGAGCGATATCCGGCTTGTCCGCAAATTGCCACAGCAACATTAGATGTTGTAAACGGCTACGCCTCCCTCGACGCTGATTGGCTGCTGCATTATTTTATAAACCTCGTGAAATGAGAATGTAGAGGGCGGGTAGTCAACATTTGTTAAATCATGTCAAAGTATTTGTTTTAAAACTTATCGCTTCTTAAAAAAACTTCTAGTGTTGTTGCAATATGTTTCTAGTTTGAACTTTGGTATCGAAAAGATAGTTTGAAAAAACTAAAACGTCCGCTTTATTAGTAGAGAACTGTCAGAACAGAGCTTACACATCTACGCACTTACATTCAAGCTTTAGTGCTGATGGATTCGTATCCCACACATCCAGATCAGTTCACATTGTTTCAGCAATATCCAATGAATAACATAAACATATAAGAACTCCGTTATACGTGTCCGTAATAAAAAAGCACAGCAGAAAAATTATTTTAAACCGGACTTAAACTCCATAAAAATAAAGATCCTCTTCTATGCCTTAGCGTTACTAAAACGAGCTGATAACAGTCCATATCTTTAGATTTGTACGACCGAGGTATAGATATCCCATGGAGGCTACAACTGTTCGCGAAAATGAGTTTGCTTCGCATTTTCTTCTCGTTCTTTTCCACTTTTCGTTTCTCTTGTCCAGAGATAAACAATGGTTAAAAGCATTAAGGGTTAATTTCGGAGAGTTTATTTAAAAAGGTAAACATTCCATCAACTTTTGAATAAGTAAAATTAAATTTTCTCTTCATTTGGAGGTGGTTTAGTGTGGTGTGAATATAAAACGAAAATAAAACAAAGATCTAAACAAAGATGCTTATACTTGGAGGTCATGTTTAATTTAAATTTTGTCAACTTGATGTTTAGTTACTCAAAGTATGCGATATTAATTTCCGATTGAAACGTGCAATTTTACGAAAACGGGTATAGCACATTTTTATCTCATCGTTAGACGCTTTAAGTGCAGTTAACTTACGCGTTAACATTTTTCTATTTCCAGAAGGTTTTCCACATTGCAAGCGTTTTACATATAAATTTATTTTTTAATGTATTTCGGAATTGTTTGTCGACGTATTCACATTTTACAATGGTATTTAAGTGAAAGATTCAATTAATCACAGGAACATGACATTTTCAAATGGAATTTGTATAAATCATGCGAACTCGTTTAAACGTGGGTGCAAGAACAACGGGAGCATCAGTAAAATACAAACTAAAAGCGACAGCCCGTGTGCAACTGCAACAACTGTTGTCAAATGCAAATATTTTAGTGGAATGCATTTTAACATCTGAGGTCTGCATATAAACAAAGGAAATTAATTTGCTACGAAGCTTAGGTATTTGAATTTGATACTCGTAACAGATAACTTGTTTCTGCTTGTGAAAGATGTAGCGAAACAGATATTTAAAACAATCCTCTGTAGAAAGAAAAATTACAAAAGTTTGTTTCAATATTATTTAATTGTTTATTTCTTATGTTCCATAAATATGGCTTGAAAACTGTATTTTTATATCGCACTTGTGTCTTCTCGGTTTTGAGCCGTCTTTACGGTGCCATGTATAACTTTGCCCAAACCGATCCTTTTAAAGTGATAAAAAGAATATATTTTTGTGTTTAATTTTTACACTGTTCACAGAGCTTTAATGATTCGAACATTAGTTGCATGCAGTATAATAAAATTTACAGCGAGTAACTAGTTAATCTAAAGTTATCTGTACTTCGACAATATAAAATTTAATAAATGATGGAAATAAAACTCGGAGTTTATTAGTATGCACTAGCGGAACCCGTGGACTATGCCCCACGGTTGTTTAATAAATTTCTTAAAAAATCAGTACGCTGTAGCGGGATGTTAGACATGAGTTAACGCGTCAAGCAGTACTGTATATTCTCATATATGCCAGCAAGCATGGAAAAACTGCAGAACTGAATATGGGTAACTACTACTAAGTCATGTGAAAGTTTATTCTTTGGGGAGAAACCCGCCACCCAGCGACCTAGCGATATATTTTTTTTATTATTTATTATGACTATGTTTGCGTTTTTATTGTTTTATGATATTTAGCCCTATTTTTTCTTTTCAAAAAATTCATAATAATTAAACACTATATCGCTTTTAAGGCTTTTGATGTTAAGTTATTTCAAAAAGTGACTTAATATAAGTCGAATTTAAAACATGTTTCTTATGCAGCAGGTTTTACAGCTCTCCGCCAACCAATTCTGCCACGGAAGTTTAACAATGCTTAATATATTTTAGTTACTTGCTTATGTTGGTGATTTTTATGTTTTGACGTCTGGAAGCAAAAGCCCATGAGATCACATAATTCTAGCAACCGAATGCGTCAAGTACCATTCATGAAGTAGTCGTTTTGTTTTGCTTAAAATTGGGATGAGGAATGTAAAAATATAATACATTGGTTATTATTTGTTGTTGAGTACTGATCTAACGATTTAAGCCAGTTGTATTAGCGAAGCTTTTATTATAATTTTTGTTTTTGTATCCATAAAATGTTGAAAAATGTTAAACTCATTTTGTACGGATTGTCTGGTCATATCATCATTTTGTCGAGTGATTTAATTATTCTAACTTGAATGTATGCGTTTGTATCAATAAAGTGTTGAATTTCGAGCATATTTATTTGTTTAGATTATTCTAGCGGTGGTTTCCCGACAGCTTTTCATAATCAGAATTTTTATGTTGTCTGACAGAATTAGCATAAGCTATAACCATATTATGGCAACAGTAGTGCTCGGAACCTGAACGCAAGGAATAGCCGCGCCGGCGTGTTACAGTGATACATTTTCCCGGGATGTAAATTGTAGTCATTTTGTTATGGTGAGACAGTTATGGATTTAATATAGATATCACATTATCAGTAGAAAGACTTTTAGTTTTATTTCTTTAGCATTTATTAATACTTCAACCTCATAGGGGGTGAATTAACCCAATTTCAAGTTGAAGGAGACATTTATTTCTAGTACATTTGACTAAATGATATTTTAATCCATGCGCTGGAGACTTCAATTAAAACCAAATTAGCACATGCTACTCCTAGCACCACGTTACATGATTGGTTATTTTCTCATACTTCTACTGAAGTATTATTTCATTCCAATTTTCGAATTTTTAATTTCATCGGAAATACACGTTTTGGGGTCTAAGGAACCCAAAAACTGATTTTCAAAAATGTCTGTCTGTGGGGAGTGGGTGCGTGCGTGCGTGGGTAAGGTATTCGGTGGGATCTCCGGAACCCCTTGACTGATTTTTGTTAGATTTTGAATGTGAAGGTCTTTTAGTTGCAGGTAAGCCTTTAACCGGAACTGGAAAAGGAACTTAGACATAATTTGTCAATATAAATTTTTTTTGTGGACTCTTTTTAAACTTTTGGGAACATAGCATTGTATTGCGTCCGAATTCTATATCTTCAAAACTAAGTTGGCTACAAATTTTTGAAAATTATGATTTTAATGCCCGATTACTCAAAAACAAAATATCTAATCCATACAAATTATCATAATATGTTAAAGCTTTTAATGAGTATAATCATGTGTTATGAAAATATTTTTCGAAATGTGAAAATTGCAAAACGTTGGTAGTTTTTGAAATAAAATATAAACATATAAGAAAAACATTTTCCGAAATACGAAAATTGGCAAAAATTAAGTAATTTAAAAAAAATATTTTTCGAAACCCGCCCCACTATTGATTAAAACTTTGTTAGCCGATAGAGCTTGCAGTGTAATAAAAAAATTATTTTTACCAGTCCCCCAAATTTTATTCTGACGCCTTCGAGAATTCTTTGAAATATGTGAAATTGATTAATTACTTCATCAAAAACGCAAACTACAATCGTTATAAATTTTAAACAGTTGAATAGACTATTTGAAGTAGTTTATTAGCATAAGAAGTAATTTTAAACCATTTTAAAAATTAGGAAAAAAAAACAATACTTTTTAATGTTACTTTTGATATCTTTTCAAATAAAGTATTTATAGCGGTTCTTTGGTCCAAAGTGGGAAGCGCATCTAATACAATATTTACAACGGAGACAGTATGTGAAAATACCAGCGACCTGTTTCGCCCATTTTTAGGGTAAAATGTTGCGCTAGGTAACTGATACTAGAGGTTTTTATGACTTGTACCCATAGTCACAAATTAGACAAACTTTTGTATTATCAATAGCTATTTTGTGTTTACTCTTGGGCCGGCGGGTGGTCTAGTGGTTAAAGTCCCAGGCTTTGAAACTAGACTCCCAATGGCAGTTGGTTCGACTCCACTGCTCGTCACTAATTTTTCTGAATAAGTTAAATCTGACGAGTCCATGGATGGTGTATGTAGGTGTGTATGTTGGGTTGCATGTCTTTCAGGGGTGGGGCATGTTAGACCGGTGAAAAGCCTTAGTGTGCTGAGCCCGGGTAAGGGGGTGGGATGGGAATCATGGGGTCGTGCTCACGCACGCTTCATGATTTCTTAAAAATTAAAAAAAAAAAAAAAAAAGTGTTTACTCTTATATAAAATGTGTTTATCTTTTATTTTTAATAAAAATCATACATTTGCGTTTGATACTAAACTTGTAACTTTTTTTTCACATTTTTTTTGTTTTTCTTCAATAAACATTCGAAAAATTGATGTTTTTGATTTAAATCATTGATTAAAATAAAAGAATTGCAACGATTTAAATCGCGATTTAAATCGTGATTCAAATAAAGTTGATTTAAATCTTCGCACTCTGCTAAAATCTGAGCCTTCTTTGAGTAAACAATTGTTTATAAGATTTTATTGTTTACCTAATTGATGTTATTGATCAAATGAAAAGTATTTATGATTCTCTAATTTATGTTTTTCTTTGTCGTAGGTACACACTCAAATACTATTTGTCTCATCCCACCCAATAATACAGGAGTCAGAGCTGGAGAGCATGGTGGTCATAGGATTGGTGCGTTTTTTCCAATCCATTTGTTAGTAAATTTTTATTTCACATCGATAACACCACGTTAATGATGAGACGAAGCACCGTTTTGATCATTTAGTAGCCTTAACATTTAGTGCAATGTGGGTTTACTAGCGTGTTGCTTATATTAATCCGCTTCTTGATTCAGCCACCAGAAACGTTGTATAAGGTTTTCTTGAAGCAAATGCAAATTTTCTACTCACACGTAATAGAAGCTTGTTTTGTGTGTTGCTATCAGAAAATAACAGTGTCAACGACATTTACGTATTCGAGTAATTTTTATCGCACCTACAGGTATATTTTGTTTTGCCCAAAATTTTAATAATTTAAGTATGTTAAAACCACTATTTCTAGTTTTTTCAGTAATTGTTTACATAATGGTTTGTTTATGTACTTGCTAACGACGCAATTTGGTTATTTTTCCCTCATAAAAACGGTTTCCAACCCTTTTTGGTTTGATTTCAATTGATCCTGTTGTTGACAGCAAACTCAACATGGTTTTAAACCAGCTGAGTGTTTTTGGTTATTATTGCTTTTAGTTATTGCATACCAGACACTCATTCTATGGTATGGCTTTGTTCTTATTAGAAAATGTTATTATAAAAGCAAAAACTCGTATTTAATCATTTTTTAATAGCTCAGCTGGTTAAGAAAATAGTCGACGACAGATAATGTATAACGTTTAGAAAGACAAAACCACAATTTACCCAAAATTAAGGGCTTTAATAAATATCGTGGGAACATGATCAGAAAGCAACTAGCGGTTAGTTTTCAAATAGGTAGAAACTGCAGACAAAATTTTACCAGGTAAGACCTGTTCAACGTAGTAACAGTTTCCCTAAAGCATTCACATTCAACCAAGCGTTAGTCCCTGTGGGATCTGCCAAATTCAAACCGTAGATGCAAGGACTTGTCCATGTCTGTTAAATGCAATTCTGTCTTGGTTATTGAAGCTGCATTCCTATTTGTGGTTCGATATCCAACTTTTCCTTTGTTCGCAATCTGTCGGGGCCAAACAATCGGTGTTCGTAGCGGTTCAAATGGGGGAAGACTTTAACACTCAGAATTAATTTTATTCCTAATGGAGCACAGGGAAATACAAAGCAGGAGAATTAAATGATTGATAATGGTTTTTGTTGGTTTGTTATTCAATTTCGTCCATTAATACAAGAAGCGGAATAGATCCCTCTGATCCTGGAAATTTAAAAATTTAAAAAAAAATTGGAGTTTCATACGAATGTGGTTAAAATGAAATGCGGGTTTATTAAGGGCGATGAACAATAAGGCTTCAACCTCCTAGTTTTCAAGTTACGACAAAAACGACACTTAAACAAAGTATACCATAAAACGTTTCTGTAATGAGATGGCCCTTTTAAATCTTATAAACGGGATTATGGAACCCGAAGCTCACCTTCACTCGTGTTTTAACGAGCCCGAATTTTTTCAGACAAAGTAAGGGCGCTCATTTTCATGTACTCGGGAGTTCACTTCTTAGTATTCATACATATTCATAATTTAGGCAACTTTTTAACACTACTGATTAACAGTTTGATTTACTTTTTGTTGATTTGAGATTGCCATTTCATTACAGCATTATAATTCTAATTTTAAAAACTATTATTATACAGTGTAATTGAATAAAGGCCATACCTCAACTTTTTTATTTAAGCAAATAGGCAAATAGATGTAAAAAAATTTAAAGAAGTGCCTCCTAACTACGAAAAACAATCAATGGTTGCCATCAAAATTGACAGCATAGTATTTTTTTCACAGAATCGGATAGCCTTTTTGATTCCGAATATAAAAATATCGGGGCAAATAATACCGGGTATAACAGACCACCCACGCACTATCTTATATGGCTAAACTATTTAACCTACATAGAGGAGATAAAAAAGTTGTAATATAAATCGTACGTGAAGTGGATTATAAATATTTATAAATTTTTTGAAACTGCGGAAAAGGTAGTTTGGGGGAGGTTATATTTTTTTTGTTGATATTTTTAAATACGAAGGTGGGTCAAGTCGTACCTCATTTAAAAGAAATTTTTGAATAGAACTATCAAAAAAAAACCAAATATTGACAGCTCAAACTAATTCAAAATGGCCGTCAAAAGATATTATCTTAAACATTGTAAAGCGGACGATGGGTCAAGTGATACCTTATTTTGAAAGTTCCATGAAACCGAACAATTTTTGTATTTAACGTTTTTCGATATCCCTTACCGTTACTAATTTGCGGCTCAAGTTGTAAAAATTTACTTCCTATTATTGGACGAATCGCTCCCTGTATCAAATTTAGGGCAGTAAAATGTATATAAAAATTAACCGTATTCGATTCGGCTGTGAAAACAGACAACAATGAAATTTATTTAAAACAGTCCAACAACTATCAAAACAATAATAAATAACAGAGAGAAGATTCCATCACATGAGGTTTCCTAAAAGTGTTCAAACTGCTATCGCTATTGATTTTCAATGTACACGATTAGCAACACTTTGTTTCACATTCTATTTGAGGTGTTATCTTCATGATTTCTCTTGTTCTATTTCATTGTAGATTAATAATGGCGTAGGAGCATTACAATAAACTTTGGTTTTTAAATGCATGTTTTCGAAATGGTTTTATAAATTTGGTTTATTTCCTATTTAACCGAAGTGGTATATACCGTGTCCGGGATTGGAATGGTTAGCATAGAATTTGGGACACACTGTAGGAAACTAACTTGTGTTATTAAAACTTTTTTCTCTTTTTTCTTTGGAATAATGCCAAAACAAATACAAAAAGAAAAACTCTGCTTAAACAGGAAGTTTAAATTTTTTGTCAATTATGCCAATTTCTAAATTAAGTCCATGTGGATACTAGTTAGGTTAGAATGGATATTTCTTAAAATCTAGCATGTTGAAAAGAAAAAGAAAATATTTGTGGAATATATGGTTATCTACGATAATACGAGTATAAGATTTTAAGACCATACCAATCAAGAAATGTTCGAATTATTTTGTTCCGTTGGCCTGTTCGTCTGTCTGTCTACCTGCCTGTATTCAGGCCAAAACGTTTCTACTCTGTAAATCGAAATTTCGATTAACTGTTTGATAGTGCCCTTAAGCGAATAAAATAAATAAAACTAAAATTGTTCGCTTGAAAATGGGAAGTGGGGAAGGTGGCTCAAACTATCAATGTCACTATTTGAAAAACGACAAGGAATCTTATCTAAAACACCACAAATATCTTTTCTCCCTCTTTTCAACTCACTAGTTGCCACTAAAGTTTCAATGCAAAACTTGTTTCTTATAATGATTTAAATCTGGACTGTGACACTAACTCAAGACGAATGATTAGTAATTCCATAAACTTTAAAATTTGTAAATTGAACTAGACTTTGTCGTAATGTTCATTTTCGAATTTTTCAATACAAATGGATTATTATGTTGCAAAAAACAGTTTTGAGTGATCCTGAGATACTCTTAAAATTTACATCATGGAGATCCTATTTCATTTCAGACCAGAGATACATTATTACGTGCCAAGGTAAAATTATTGATATGTTGATAACCGTGGACTTTCCGTTTACACAATGATACAAGCGTTTTGAAGTCGCTTAAGTTCACAGTACTTTAAAGACTGTGTCAGCTAGAGTAGAAGTGATTAAACACCAATAGACGAGGAAGTATAAAGGCAGTAATTGCCAGTTGCCGCCTTGTTTAGGAATGTTTCGTGTGGGAGTATATTTTCAATATATCCAACATTTATGAGAAAAGTTTGAGGAAAATCATGCATGAAGTTGGTAGTGTTTGCAGAGTGGTAGGTGGTATTGCGAATCCCTTCATAATTTTTCATGATATTGCTTAATTAAAATATATAGACAAAAGCGGTTTCGAAACAGTTGCGTACATTGCTGAATTAGTCCATAATTTATATTTGTGTTTAATTCAGTTTGTTTAATTTTGATGTGTTTATTACTGCTGCAAATTTTGTTTGCACTAACAGGCATAAGCTTAAAATCGGTTTGAGCAAAATCGCAAATTTGTACGTTTTTAATATGCGTTTGTTTAATATTGCACATTTGTGCATTTTGTGTTTGTATTTTTATTTATATCTTTGTTACGAATGCATTGGAAAGTGTATATCAGGCATGGGCTACCTACAGTCCTACAGCCCGCGGACCAGTCCGCGAGGCGATTTCTTATGGCCCGCGAAAGTGTATCCACTTTAGATATAAATGCGGCCCGCAATCACTTTTTTCGCTTACATATAAAACCCCTCGCGAGTGGTTTTGTATTTACATATAAATCCGGCCGACGATGACGAAATTTGATTCGTGTCTGACACCGACTATGAATCATAACTACCTGCTGCACGTGCACGTCTGCCGACTTAGACATTTGCAGTATTGTAATGTGTCTATTTCAGAAGTTAAAAAGTGTTGTGTTGGTGCTGTGTACTACTAAAAAACATTCAAAGTTATTTTCGGATGGGGAATTTGCAAAAGAATGTTTAATTGCAGCAGTAAAATAAAAGATGGTAAAACATTTTTATGATCTGAGAGATGAGGTGTATCTTTTCATGGATATGAAAAAGAAACCAATCCATGATTAAAAAAAAATATGAATGGTTGTGCGACTTGGCTTTCATGGTGAACATTACAACTCATTCGAATGAAACCAATACTCAGCTACAAACTCCCAGGAAATTTGTTCAGGTGTCTTTTGTACACATAAATAGTTTTCAAAATAAACTCTGCTTTTGGCAGAAGCAACTTCGAGAAGGTAATGCTTACTATTTTTCTACACTGGCAAGTCAAGGCTAATTTAATGAAAATATACTGGGAGATGAACGGCAATCTCTTGAAAAAAAATTTGGTTCAAGATTTCAAGATTTTCGAAATCAAGAATTTCTCTTCAACATATTTTCTGGAACCTTACTGTTGATGTGGATAACGTTCCGCTATTGCTTCAAATGGAATTGATCAAACTTCAGGAAAATGCGGAGTTAAATGCGCAATTCAATGAAGTTACTTAGAAGAGTCCTATAGAAAGTATTTTTAAACTGAAAAATATCCAATTATTGCAAATTTTGTTAGAAAATGTATGACTCAGTTTGGCAGTACCTATTGCTGTGAACAATTTTTTTCAAAGATAAAATTTATTAAATCTAAAAGTAAAAGCCAACTTACTGACATTAATCTGGAAAATGACCTGCGTGTTGCAGCAACAAAAATTTCTTCAAATATGGACCGTCTTGTTATACAGGGACCACATCAACTTTTTATTTGAGTTTGATTTGAGCGACAACTATGTGTTTCAATCAAGTTTGTTTATTACACATTTTATTACTCATTTATTTTACTAGCAACACGAAAGCTCATTCGGTCCGGCTCGAACAGCATTAGAATGTTGCGTTTTCAAATTCCTAACGATTTGATTTTCCTAATTTTTAATATATACGGAGAAATTCTCCTAATATATCGTCCACCCACCCCACATCAATACTTCGAATGAACGTATCACGTGTAATTAAAATTTTTTCATGACCGTAATAATATGTAAATATCACTATAAATTTCGTGGCCATATTTATCAAATGGAAAAGTAAATAATTAGTAAAAACAACTTTTTTTGGTCAGGATTTGAACCCGAGAACTCCAAGTATCTAGCCTAGTGCTCTACCACTGAGCTATCGAGAACGGTAGGAAGAGCAGTAAAATGTCGCGTTTCCAAATCCTGATTGATTAAAATCTTTTTTCAAAATATTTACTTTTCTATTTGACCGATATGGCCACGAAATATATATTAATATTAATATATTATTGCGGCCACCAAAAAAATATAATTAACTTAAAATATCAGATTCCGTGGTCTACGTCCTACGTTTTGTTGTAACTCATAAAAAATATTAAACTTGCGGTCTCGAGATGCTGAATGTGTTTATCAATATTGTATATTTTCTAATACGCAAGGTAGCAGCGATTCGGCAATAAATACCTTTTATGCGTAACTACTAACTGACCACAGTAATGATTGTTTCATTGGAATGCAATCCCAATTCAGCGCGAGTGACGTCAAACTATAATTTAAATAAAAGTATTGAAATTGTAATTGTACTGTTTTATTATATAAAGTATTTTTTTTAGTATAGGTACCCATGGTTTTTTACATTGTCCTTGTTAACCGACTTCAAAAAAAGGAGGAGGTTCTCAATTCGTCTGTATATATGTTTTTATTTTTTATTTTTTAATTTTTTTTAATGTATGTTCGGGCATAACTTTTTTGTTTATGAACCGATTTTAATGATTTTTTTGTGTTGGGTTCAGTATAGTTCCATGGTGGTCCCATTATAATTTCATTGGTATTGGAGCATGAGCTTCGAAGATACTCCTCAAAATCTATTTTTTAACCGACTTTTTAGTGTTTCCGTATTTCATCTTCCGTTTCAACTAACTAGCCGTCATTTCCTCATTCGAGAAGTATCCTTACTAGGTCTACCCATCACTTAAAATTGTAAAATAATTAACTTTAAAAAAAAAAAGAAAACCGACTTCAAATAACACAAAAGTGACATAAGTTAACTAAAAAGCAAAAAATAAATGTTTTTTATACAACAGTTTAATACTTATTTGTTGTTCCGTTTAATGTAATTAAGGAATTGTTGTTTATTAAGTAATTATTAATTGTTTTATAATTTTTAAGTCGGTGCCAAGTAAAACATAAAAATTATATACCTTGCTGCAATAACAAATTAGATTCGAATTTTTATGTTTTACTTGGCACCGACTTAAAAATTATAAAACAATTAATAATTACTTAATAAACAACAATTCCTTAATTACATTAAACGGAACAACAAATAAGTATTAAACTGTTGTATAAAAAACATTTATTTTTTGCTTTTTAGTTAACTTATGTCACTTTTGTGTTATTTGAAGTCGGTTTTCTTTTTTTTTAAAGTTAATTATTTATTAGGGTATTTGTTTTCACTTGTCTTTAAATGGTAATCCAGTACCTGAAGTTTATAAAATAGTTCTAAATAAAAACAACATTTCCAGATACCGTCCTGTTGAAACCTCGGCTTCAATGAAACTTGCAATCCTTATACTTATTAGATAAATATAATTATTTAGTTATTAGCGGTGTAATACAGCACAATGTAACAAAAGGTAAAATAAATTTGTAAAATTAAAACTCGAGAGCGATTATTGTATATTTCTGCATTCGTCGCACGCTGGTGCAACCGAGAATAGTTTCTCCGCTGAGGTAGATTCGATAATACTGAGAGCTAAGAGCGGTCAGAGGATTATATATTTCTAATGCAGACATACAGTGTAAACCCAGTTATCTTCTTTGCATCGAAAAGTTTACTGGTCTAATACAGACCAGTATATACGAATGTGCGCCTTATAGTAGATACATAAAGACCACGGTTTTAGTATAGTTATTTAGAAAGAATCCACAGTTACTCTACAGATAAAGAATAAAAGTATTTTATGGCTTAATCAGTTATTACAATAGCAGTTTTAATTTTAAATTTTTAAATTTTTAAAGTTGTTACTCTACTAAATCGCTAAATTAGGCATCTGCGCTGCAGTAAAATATAATGTTTTCTTTCTGTTTCAATGCTAATTATTAGTTTACATTTTTAAGAAGTTGACGTTCATTACATTGGTATAATAGTTTTTCTGTTTTAGAATGTTTAATATACAACTTTGAAAAACTTGTTAGTTGGGTATGTTTAAGTTTTTATGGACTAGAGTTTGTTCTTGATAAAAGTATTTATAGCTGTAAAACAAACGCATCTTTATATTTAAAATTATTGTAAATTTACTAAGCACGCAAAACATTTTCGGTTAATTACTTGTTGAAGTTTTCTACGTAAAGCTAGCTTTAAGATATTTTTGAAATATGTTACTGTTTCAGTTTTAAGCTTAAATGTTTCGCCTGACTTTATAATACATAGGAAATGTTGTAGAGGTGATTAAAGTTATCAAAAGCGTGGAGCTTTTCTAAAGCCTTTAAAATTTTTACAGAATGCTGACTTTTCAATTGCAGCTGCATTAAATTTTATAATAAAGAAGGTAATAAAATATAAAAGTATGTCAAGTACATTCCATGGCAGGTTTCATTTTAGCTATTTATGAAATACATATTCTAAATATTTTTCATGAAAAATATATTTACTCTTTAACGTAAAATTTTGTTTTACTCTCAAGTTTAAGCCGCTTTTCTATTTTAGTATGTTCATCTTTGACGCAGCTTAAAAAAAATTAAGTTATTATACAAAGATTGGACTCTTAGTCGCAGAATAACAAAAAATTTCGTTAAAATTCTATAAGTAAAAAATAACCATGGGCGTACTGAAATCCATTAAGTTATACGTGAAACATGTTGTACGATTTTGCAAGGTTTCTACAACTGCAATATTTACTAAAACTTAATGTTGTAAAGTATCTGGTTTCGTGCGAAATGAACTTTCCAAAAGAAATTAATGAGCAGTGCGTTATAAACTTCAACATGCATGTGCTTGTTATGATGGAAAATGGGACTCGTTTTAGTAATATTCCTAAAGTTATAAAATCATTGGAAGGCAAACATTTGACGCTAATAGAATCATTTGACCACTTTTATTGTATTATTGGCAATTTGCCATCAGGTTGTCGCAAAAGTCTTGCATCGCAATCCTGGTTACTCACAATTAGTAGAAATTGGAAACATACTTAACTCGACAAATATTCCAGTCAGTTGTTCACCGGCCAACTTTTACAGTTTTACTTCATTAACGAGTTGCGACGTTGATAGGTTATTTTTAATGTTTTAAGGTATTTTGTAGGACCAAAGAACTAATTTTTTGGTTGAGAATTTAGAAAATGTTGTTGTGTACTCTACTTTTTAAGTTATTTTATTCAACAGTGGTTGTCCGTCCCTGATAGTTCAAACTTTTCTTTCGTAGAACTTATTGTATTCAGTTTTCAAAAAAAAATTTTATTTACAGTTTCATAAAATTGTTTCGCGAACTCCTTTTAAAACTCATGACTATTCATATTCTACGCTTATAAATCTCGTTTTATTTTGCTTTACTATTACACAAGCAACAATTCCAGCTGACCAAATAAATAATAACTATCTACACAAGCTAGCATAAGGTCAAACATATGGATGTGTTACTATTCTACGCTCGTAGATAATTCGTTTAAAATTTTATATGCGCGCTAACTATATACTTGAAGGAGATATGCCAGGAATTATTATTTATTGATTGCCTCATAATTTAAATACTGACTAAATACTAGACTAGAAATCTAAACACTAGTGATTAATAATATAAATCCTGATGGGTTTATACCAAACATACGGTATTTATTATGTAATACTCAAGGGTTTAAAACATTTGGCCTGCGTCCCTGTCTCCCGAATGTTGTGAATTACTGTCATTATTTTTTGCTTTTTCTGACAGACCAAAACCGAAAGCTTCAGTTATATCATGTTAGGTTCAGAATGAAAGGCAATTTGCAGACAATCAAGTGTCATTATGACTCTGAAATATATAAAAACGAACTAGTCGTAGATGGAAAAACTTTGGTACAAACTTTTTGCTCGCACTCACTGATATTAGAAGCAGTTGATTTAACGTGCCGGTTACTACTTTATTTGGGATAGTTCGCGTAATCTTGCAGTATTAAATGTTTTCTGTGTGTACTTCGCGTGCGTTTAGTATAACGTTAATTTAGTAGTTTTTTCCAACTGCGGCACAACACGCTTCAAAGCGTTTTACGATAATCCAATACTAAGCCTACTGTTTTATTACCACATAAAATTGTCTAGCTGACCAACATTTTCCATTGTAGATCTTTTTAGAGATGTCTCAGTGATCTGTTAAGCTGTGGCCTATATTTGGGGCTATTTCTATATTCAAACCTTTCGTAAGAGTGGTTCAACTATGCTTTTTCTTTTCGCTCCCGAAACTTTCGCAACCAAAACCACGGCTTCGTTGTTTACTGTTTTACCTGGCTTTGTGTTGCAGGAATATCTCAGAAGCAAAGCGGCAAAGTCTATTCATCACAAGCATTCTGTTAATGACATAATAATAAAGCAGGAAACGACTGTTTAAACTAGTGCTAGTAACGAGCAGCGGTATAGTTTAATTTGTAGATTTGTATGTTAATTCTGGGACGTAGATATGAAACGGTATAAAGCAAGGTGTTTATGACTGTTTTACGGTTGTACGGTTACCGCAAGCAAATCGAAACCGATCACGTCAAGAGTCAGGCCGAATCGACTTGTTCTGCTGGCTATTATATTTACATATACAGTGCTGCTACCATATTTACACATAAATCCCTTTTATGGTAGATACCCTCGAGCGTTATTTTGAACGTTGGCATAAACTGCGGGATATTAAGAGAAGACGACTTTATAGATTTAGATATCTATGAGAGCGTGGGTTTACTTAAAAGTATAAGATTACTTCGTGGCTCTTTTACTACCCACTTTATTGCTAAACTTGCATATATGTACAAATATGAACACGAAATTATGCAGCAATGTTGAATAAGGACTTCGTTCTACTAAACGTTTTATGACTTCAATAAGTGCTCACAGAAAAATATAATCCTTTGAAGAACATGCATTTTTATTAGACAGTAATATACGTTTTAAGACTCTATTTGTATTATACGTACTCAAAACTAATAAAAACTGCATTATCGTGGACAATATCCTCGTTTATTTTATTTGATAAAAATGCTTAAGCTCATCCTTATGGTTTCAATATAACGGGCATTACTGGATCTATAACGTTACTCACGACGAGTACATTTAAAACCAGTTTCGTTTGCGGGTATTCTGTAGTTTAGAGTAAGTAATTTTATATTACCGAATCGTACAGTTTAGATTGTTTAATTGAGATAAATGGTAAATCGATTAGCCCACTCTATACAAAGGAAATTAGGAAATTGAATGTTCTCATGACGTTGATTGACATTTATGTAGATTTAAATTGCTAAACTGTACGACTTTTTTCACAACAAATTGGAACCGTTGTTAGTTTTAATGCTTCTCTAATCTATTATACTAACAAAATTTTCAACAATTCTAGAGCTTTTAAAGTATTTAAACTAGTCTGTTTGGTTGGACGCACGCATTTAATTAAGAAGTATGGACATAATTATAAAAAAGATTACATCCCTTTTCGCTAAAGCATTTATGTCCGCAACGTGATTATTTTGAGTCGCCATTTTCAGTGATCAAAGAGAACCAAAACCCATTACGATATAATGTCAAGCGAGAACATGAACAAAGGTACGAGTATAACTAAAAGCATGTGAGCAATTATTACAACTTACTTATCTTGCTTATAAATTTAATTAATACTAGCGGAACCCTTGGAATAGCCCCTACAGTTTTATAAAGTTCTTTAAAATGAAATAATAATAAATACTTCGTGGCGAGATGTTAGACATGTTCGTGATCATCTAGCAAAATTGTATATTCTCATACATGTTTCATTCATACATGAAGTCAGATAATGGGTAACTGCTACAGTATCATCAGAATATTTGTTTGTTGGGGGATACCGGCGCAACGAGAGGGACATCAGACATAGATCAGGTGAGGGTCACTTTTCGGCAGACTCAAGGAAGTTATCATTCATATATGTACATGAGCCGGCCTTTTATAAGATTGGTTTTTATGTCTTTCCTAAATTCGTTTGTATCCTAAAACAATGAGCGCGAATATATTTCGCAGTTTTTTTCTTTAAACTGGTCAGATGCTATGTATTTAAGAAGGTAGAACAATAATAATGTATGGAATTGTAAAGAATAAAAACATCATATGCAGGGTGTGTATAAATTGGCAAAAGAACTACACGTGGCGATGTTGGTCATAAAATTCTGAGTCGGAAATCTTAATACCAAAATATTGTACCATACTTACTTACTTACTATGCACGGGAATTTCAAAGTTTGAAAATGAAGTCTTTTTATAAGTGTTTTAATTCATTATCTGTTGACAGAAACTGCTGCAAATTAGAAGAAATAAGAATTTTATTAAATATTTTTTCGTAGATGTTGTTTTTCAGCCCCAAAAGCGTGTTTTAAACATTTCTTTGTTAACTTATTATTGTAAAAAATACATATGGCAGCATTGTAAAACAATAATTATTCAAGAGTGATGCGACTCTAAATTACTTCTGTTTTGATAACGTCAAAGTATGACAAGTGTCAAAATTTGTAATTGGACTTGCTTTTTCTATCATCGTTGCTTTTCTCGTAGTTATTAGTACAGTGCGATCGAAAATGGTTGAACGTGTCGCTTCATACTGATTTGATCTTGTCCGCTTACTACTTAATGTGATCTTGACTAATTCCACTGGCGTGCAATGGTAATTTAAATAGCGCGGGAAATTTAAAAATGGGTGGCGTGTTCTTTATATGAATGTTGGTGCACCATTTTTTTAGCGAAATAATTACTGTTAGGGACTTTTAAAGACTTTTCTTGTTGTAAATTACGATTTATGTTAGTAAATTTGTATATTCCAAAAGTTAACCTATAGGTTAAAAAACAAGACAATTTAATAACATAATTTAATAACACAATTTAGTTATTAAAAAAATACATTTTTCATGATTATTGCTTACAATAATTGCTCAATTTAACAGTTTAATAACAGTTTAAATTAATAAAAAACACATTTTTCAATAACACAATTTAAGTGAATACAAAAATCAAATTCTTTGTAAGATAGTTGTTACAATAACTGCTCGAAATGCCCTCCATCATTGTCTAAACAAACATTGACCCTGTGCTTCATATTTTCAAAAACGGCTACTAACTGTCTCGGTGTGATTTCATTCACGGCATTTACTATGGCCTCTTGTAACCCCTCAATTGTGTGTAAACGAGTTGCATATACAACATTCTTAAGATTGCCAAACATAAAGTAGTCGAGAGGTGTTAAGTTGGGCGATCGCGGTGCCCAACGACCTCTATCAAAGAATTCCCTTAAAAAGTTCAACGTTGCACCTGCTGTGTGAGCTGTTGCACCATCTTGCTGGAAGAACCCATGCTGCAGTTCGTCATCGTGGAGTTGATCAATAAACGGTCTTAAAAGGAGTCGTTGATAATTGTTAGCATTGATGTTTTCATTAAAAAAAATAGGGCCAATTATTCTTCTTTTCGGCATTGCAATCCAAACCCCAATGTTAAGGGGATGCAATGAGGTCTCCCGATATACATGGAGATTTTCAGTTGACCACGTACGATAATTTTGCGAGTTTACGTAGCCACTTAAATGAAACCAGGCTTCATCACTGAAAAATGTCAGATCCAAAATGTCATCATTGTTGAAGTTTTCATTAAACCATGTACAGTATTGTCGACGCTTTCCAAAATCTGCTGGTAGCAACTCTTGCACCACCGACACTTTGTACGGGTGCATATGAAGTATTTTTTTGCAAGCCTTCTGACACGATCCGTATGAAAGACCTGAAACTAACATAGATAAATCAATTACAAAAACAACATTATGCTCATTACCTGTTTGAGCAGATAAACATCTTAACGATTTGTTGGGACTTGCATCCATTCGTTCCTGAATATCGTGTACAGTGTCTTCGGTAAGTACAGATGACCTGCCCGTAGACTTTCCTTTGCAGACGCTGCCTGTTTCGTGGTACCGTTGAATAATACGACGAACGTGTTGCCTAAAAATTTCATAGTGAACTGCTTCGTTGGGAAAATGCTCTTGGAACTGATTGAAACACGAGGGATAAGAGTACTGCCAAACACCATTTTGGTCACGTTCTCCGGATCTAAAGTACGCTTCCAAAATAAATTTATCCTGCTCTATTGTAAACACCATATTAACCTAAAATTACACACCTGCTATCACCCTCATTTAAAATAAACTTTGTAATTTTATTGTCTTACCTAATAAAGGGAACGAATAAAAACTTTGAGTTTTGAAAAAAACTGTTATAACGTGGGGATTACAAAAATGAGAACAATAACACAAAATAAAACAATAACTGTTATTATTAGGACATTTGACAGGTAGAATGCGCGTACGCTAATGGATTCCAGGGATGTAAGTATTGATAAACAACAGGTTCGCGGGCACATCGAAACGCATTTTTGTTAATAATGGGACCAGATCGTGGTCACGTAACCTTCAATCACATTGTATTAATTATTATTATTTTCGTTTTCTTGTTTCGTTCACTTACGATGGATTTTACGTTCAATGATCCTTAGTTACCGTGCATTATAACAAAACACCTGTGGTGTGTGGATCCAATGTTGTCAAATGTACGTTCCTTTAAAATGGTTCCTGAGAACAGAGGAAGCATTGTCCAATATTTTGGTATTAAGATTTTTGACTCAGAATTTTATGACCAACATCGCCACGTGTAGTTCTTTCACCAATTTATACACACCCTGTATTTAATTGAATAATGTATTAGAATAATTACTCAGTAGTGCACCTTCGAATAATTTGGCTGTGATTATCTCTGGTGTCTTTTAAGTTACAAATTTGAAATTTTGGGGTGTCAGTCAGCGCATAGCGGGGCGTAAATCATTACAGTTATCACGTCAGTACTTTGTACCCCAGCAACCCCCTTTTAAAATTTCAAAGGGCTCACACTATTTTTATAATGTATTATGAAGTAGGACATTTTTTTAGTATGTTTAGTAGACTAGAATGGAAAGTTTTTGAGATATTAGATTTTGAAGTTTTAAAATTTAAACATAATTATCGATGTGGCTGGGAGCGAGTACTGACATGATAACTATAGTGACTTACGTCCCTTTATCCACTAACTTGAAAGACACCAGAGATATTCGCATGCGAAACTTTGGCGCAAACACACTGTATAATTTTATACAGTAATTTTAAGTTTTTAAGCACTGACTAAACAGGTCTTTGGCCTAATAGACGATGAAGAAGAAGAGGTTAAAGTCGGAGTTTTATATCAACCATCATAAGAATTTCTTTCAAGGATAATTCCATCATACAT
Organism: Ctenicera cuprea; assembly: GCA_958336395.1. NCBI lineage: Eukaryota > Metazoa > Arthropoda > Insecta > Coleoptera > Elateridae > Ctenicera > Ctenicera cuprea. The sequence goes on along the minus strand of OY284487.1, from coordinate 21,704,553 downwards.
GTCAGTCCTAAGTATAAAATGTCCTAAGTATAAAATAAGTAATTGTTATAGTGACGTAAATAAGCGGTAGAATTAAAAATTTTTAACTTGTGGATGACATTTTTTACTGTCTTTTGCAAGTGATGGAAACTTCTGATTTCGCTGGAAATGACATTAGCCTCCTTTTTAATCACAAACATATAGGTTTTGTTATTGACCCACAACAAAGAACATTTAGTACAATTCCATGATGCATTGCAAGTATGGCCTTTGATAACAAACGTTAAGAAGCAATTAGTTCAAAATGAAAAAAATAAGAAAAAAATTTGTTTTTGTTCAAGAACGGAAATCGAATCAAAACAAGTAAAAGCATTCTAAGAAACTTCTAAATTTGATTGATTTCTTAGATTGCGTACTTGATTTTTGTTTTTGTTGCTGCTCGAATTGATATTGAAATATACCTAATTGCCATTAAAAATAAATTCCCTGATAAAGTGTTAATAGTAAAATTGTTAGTAAAATTGAGTTTTGAAATTTTAGAATTACCAAACAAAAGAAGAAACCAAAACCGACGTCAAATTTTTGATATTATACATAACCTCACACTTATTTATATAACTGCTTCAAAGCGAATCTAATAGGATGTATAATTTACAATAAAAAAAGCCAAAGTTTTTAGATTTAGTTTGTTTTAAGCTAAATGAACATACTTTAACTGCCGATGCTGATCACAAAACAACCCTTATAAATATTATGTGTGGGCAGGAAATATAGAGAACAGAATTATTATTTGACTTTACACTAATATCTGCAGGTTATTTTAAATTATTACAAAATGACATCTTGACGGTAACTTGTTTGCTAATAATCTGCAAGAACAAGGTGTACCGAATGCAAATATTTTGTTTTAACAGCCACTTTATTTTGATCTTAATGTTGGTGAATATTTAAATACAAATTTTCCTATCAGTAAATAGATAGAAAAGGTGCGATGGGTGACCTGTACGATCCCCAGATCTAAGTCCTTTAGATTCTTCTGAAAAATAATACCAGACCACTTAATTTTATTGAAAACATTGTACTTTATAAGTCATTCACAAAGAGTATATGGTGCTGCTTAAAAACAATTCATGTCATTTCCGGCGATACCGGAAGTTATGAAAATTTTTCATAATTTACAGTGAGGTGGAAAATTTTTAATACTACAATTCACAATGTTTATAATTAAAATTTATTAAAAAATATGTATATAATTAAAATAATTCCATAACATCTCCATTAATCTAAAAGTTCACAAAACCATATAAACTTTGCTTTTCATTTTTGTTTTATAATTAGGTTCAAACTCTGCCATAAGCTCACCACAAAGTTCTGCATAACGCTCCGAAGCAGGCCAATGCCAATAGCTCTCGTTTTTTTTTTCAATTCTCAGTTTAAAATACTTTCACTTTTAAATATCCCGAAAGAAAGCAATCGTTACATGTTAAAAATAGGGATCCTGAGGGCTACCCAGTGTATTTGAACCTTATCAGACTATTTGGAAACAATTCCTCTAACCGTGTACAGCCGTACAATCAAATTTTCTTGCTCACAATGAGCTAGTATTTCTGGACAAGACGCGTCTGTGTCTGAGCACATTAAATTGACGTCAAAAGTTTATTTTGTGTTGTAATGATTTACTTAGTTTTCTGAAAATTACGTGCCGTAATAACACCATGACAGATATGCAAAGCATGTTTGACGGTTAAAAATTAATGAAAAAGAAATGGTGTACTTTGTTAATTTTATTTTTACCTCACCCCGTTATGTAGCCGGCAGATAGAAATACTGACAGTTGTTATTTATTAATTTCGATTATGTGCATTGTGAAAGGCTACTGGCTATGCTCTCTGGGATGTTTTTAATGGATAGGTCGGGCTAGCAAAGGCAGAGGTTGTTAGCAAGGAATCTTCTAGACGGTTGGGTCAGTAACGGTTAGTATTTCTATTTGTCAAGTCAAAAGCTGTTTTCCTAAAAGAACCATTTGCCTGCACGTATAGTAATAACAATAACAACTAACAGTACCCGTGGGCTACGCTTCTCGTTTTTGTAATATAGGTTTATTTATTTATGTTTAATACTAGAACGTCTATGTATCTATATATAAAATGTAGAACCCTTGACTGTCTCAACTTTTAGTGATACGAACTTTCGCCACCAAGACGCATATACTTAGGCGCTTCTTGCAGAAAGCACAAGCTCACCTGCGCAATACGTTATACGATAGAAACAGGATTGCATAGTGTGCAGTATTTGGTTGCGATACTGTAACATAATCTGTTGATAACTAATTGAGCAAAGAGACGCGGGAGAACGAAACAGCGCTTCTCAACCACGAAGCAGCACTTGATTTCAACAGCTTGTGAAGAGTTAGTGTTAAAAATACAGAGCAGCGCGCGGTGTCTTTATTGTAATAATTGTATTTCACTAAGAACATCGACGTTAGTGCCGAAAATTTATTGCATTACACAATATTTTGTAGCACATAAAAACGCTAAATCCTCTCAAGGTCACAGGCTGTTGTAATCCAAGATGTCATTTAGGCGACGGCACGAGACAGACCAAACATTACTTTCTCTGAAATGCGGTCACACTGTTAACATGTGCCCAGAAAAAAGCTTACCTTATTCGGTCCGTTTACGGTTTACGGCGAAAGAAAACCGAGAATAAAATCGCTGGGAAAAACATTGATGGAAATTGTACCAGCCGACAAATATTGTCTGAAAACAGGCTTCGGTAAAGACATGCTCTAGTAAAAACATTCCACGGAACAAACACTGGCCTTGGACAACCACCAAGATATTCTGACGTGATTTGTGTTGCCTATAGCTTGTAGTGCCGCCTTCGAGGGTTAGCCGGCTGTAGCTTCACTTCTCATATCACAGATTCTATCAATAAAATAATTGTTGAAGGTGAAGTGTATGCACTGCGTGGTTCGGCACCCACCTACAACTATTGGTTTCCACTGTACTGTTCAGAGAATATGAGCTGCTACGGCTCGCAATAGAAGCGCAAGCATGAGATGAATCTGTAATAAATAAGAAGTAAATGAGTTCTTATTCGTTTGTTTATTATTAAACATTTGTTTTTTTTTACATTTTCATACCTTAATAGCATGTAAATAGTAACTCTTGAACAATTTTTAAATTTGCTTAAAATCTTCCAGTTGTAGTGTAAAATGTAAGTATCAAAACTGCACCACTGCGAATGTCAATTCGAATTGTGTAAACTTTTCTTAGAAAGCACAATTTAAATCGGTGTTATAAACTCGATATAAATTCAATCAATAAGTTAGAAGCACTCAGAACTTATCTATTCCCCGTTACGTGAAGTAAATTATAGATTTGGTTTTTCAATTTGCGTCCCAACTTCAAATATTTTGCACATCAATTTGGTACGAATCGGGTGAGAAAGTCCGACACGCTCCTGTCGAGAATTTTTGGGATTTTGAAGCGCGGTCTATCGTCTTTATTTCGGGTTTTATATATTGCTTCATATTCTCCTTATAAACGACATAGGCGCTCATGCGAAACGAGGAAAAGGGAAACTGTTGTCAGTAACTAAAAAGTTGAAGAGTGTACATCGTGCCGATAGTCGGCCCCGAAAACACCGGATCTAAATAGTTTGAAACTTTTCGCATAACGATGTTCGTTCCAAGCTATTCGTTCAGCTCTCCATCTCCATTCTTCTTGATTTGTTTGTGTGTTTTTCCCTCTCTGTTCCAGAAGGCAACATACGCTTCTGGGCGCAAAAACAACTTGTAAACGGACCATTTACTTCGCTTTCCTTACCGCACCTTCCTTCTGTTGGAAAGAGATGCGAGAAAACCAGACCCCTATGTTAAAGAGGAAATTGGGGTTTATTGCAAGCTAAAGTAAATTCTTGAATAATTAATTTATGGTTTTTGTATAACGTTTTGTGTGACAGTTTGAAATGAAACAATTCAGAATTATTAATTTTCAGCTTTGTCTAAGCACATCTCTAAAGGGTCAGAGGTGCGTACTTCTTTGTTGTTGATGTTCTGGCTCATGTTCCCTCAAATAACATCAATCTTTGCAGTCGTGAAGTGTTTATGTGGCTGTCTGCACGAGAAAACACATTATTACGAAATTAGTATCCCGGCGCCTTTCTCTGTTGGATTTTGGCATTTTAAGGGTACATCTATTATTACGTGAATCTAGTTCAACAAAACAAAATTCCGACCATTATGTTTGAACTAATTGATTTGACTTTAATGAAGTCAAGCTCCACAAGAATTTTAATTCTTATAATGGATAGTAATTTCAGTAATGGTCTTGCTAGAGACAAGCATCACCATTGTAAAAAAATTAAGAAGACACCAAAGTATCCTTACAATATTTTTATAATCTCTTAAATGGAGAAAGTAGCTATTTTTGTCGTTCGAACTTTACTCTTTGAAAAAGAATGATATTTGTTTCTTCTAAAAGCTGCTATAATCGAACAATAAATTGTCCAATAAACATAAAGTTGAACTGATGTCCAATAAGAGAGGAAAGAAAGAATATACCCAGCAATTTTAGTTTTCATGAGGAAAGTTCTGTGTGTTTGTTAGCACTTTTCTGTTGTGGCGTTAATACACTCGACGAAGAGAAATGAAAAAACTTTCGCTCTTTGGCTTTTGAGAAACATCTCGAGACGTTTTGTTATTTATTTGATATTCATTCAAATCAAACTGTTAGGGAAATTGGTAGAATTCCGCTTGTCAAAATCTTATCTATTAGCTTCCCCTAGTGTAGTCTGGCGTTTCTGCTGCTTGTTTGTCTTTGCATGCGAGATATACCCAACAATATAACCTTTTTCTGGCGTTTTAAAATTTTTGGATGTTTTGGCTTATCACTTGCACGATAAATAATGGATCGAATTTTAATATTCACAAAAAACGCATCCCTTGTTAAAAGCTGTATCGATTTGAAAAACATCTATAAGATGGCCTTATTAAACCGCTCGGTCGTTTGACGTCAAACAACAATGCATCATATAAAATGTTGCAGTTTGATCGATGAGTTTAATATCGCGTTTAATAAAGACGAAAGAGCTATAAATGTATCTATATTTGCTGTTTCGGTGTTTCTAACTAGCTTCTGAGATACATTAAGTTTTAATTACAAAGCTTCCAGCGAAACAATAGTAAAATCGCTTAATAAGTTGGCACAACTACCTCTTAAAAGTGATGTCAATAATACTTATTAAAGCGTAAAGTATGAACGCAGCTTTACCATTATTTTAGGTTTCTGTTATTCCGTTTCATATTATACGCCAAATATCTTTGTTTCCCAAACGAAAATGAAATGTCACACAAAGCAGAAAATATTAAAGAAAGTGGTCAAAGGCTGTTATTACTGTAGAGATATTCTTTCTGTCTGCGTATGACTTTTCGTGTCGTACTTTTTCTTTGCTAAAGCTGCTGCGAAGCTCAGGAATAAAAACAAAAGTTGTTTCCTGCGGCTTGAAATCCTGATTTAATAAAGATGGAATAAGGCTTTCAAGACGGCGGTGAATTAATATTGAGGGAGGTAAAGTTTGTATTTGTAATGTAACCATCTTGAAAATTGAGAATTACGTAAGAAACTAGAAAAGTTTCTTCTCTCTGTTTGATAACTAGGATGAATGCAGCAGTTTTCTTGAACTACTGCACCCAGTTGTGTCGTATATTTTACAACCTGCTTTCAGATGTTTTCTGATACGGTATCTCTAGCTTCGTTTAGTATTGTATTGTTAATGGCTTCCTTGTTTAATACTTGTAAAACACCTGCGAATTGCTTTGGATTTTTTTTTGTAACTAGCTACATAAATTCCTATAAGTGTGTAGATGTTTGGTTGCGTTATGACAATATTTTTAGAGACGGTTTTTCCTCGCTAGCAAATCAGCGAGGTATTATGACAAAAACATTTGTCAGGAGAAGTGGTTGCGGAGCCCGCACTAAATACAAAGTCTCGTATTTCTATATGTGATTCATTAAAAACACGCTCACCACAAGTATTGGAAAGGTGGTCATTATGCTATTCTCATAGCAAAACGACCAATTTGATATTATTTTATAATAAACAACGAAGGCGTACAGATTTATTCTGCGCTTTCAGAATATGCTACATATTTTTGTCTATTAAGTAATGAAACGCGTATAGTATGTCTCTAACAAATTGAAATATAACCCATTTTACGTTTACCTTTCTTGTATTAATTGTTAGCTTGCATTTTATTTTAAATTTTTTATTAAATGGACAACTATTCTAATACAGAAGCTGTACTTAAATAGACATTATAATTTAAGAATATTTGTAATTAAATTAGTTTATTAGAAAATGAACAAAATTGAACGTCTTTTTAAAATATTGACGGACATTTAACACTTACATGTTGCTTTGGAATGAAATTATAAGTTCTAAAATATTTAATTGTTATACATTCACATTACAATACTAATTGATTTAATTTAAATAAAAATTATTGGTATTGAAGTGGGTATATTATTTGAAACAATGAGCGAAACACTTCGCCTGGGCTTTTGTATAATTTGGGAATTGTTACTTGTAACATTTTCAAAAAAAAATTGTGTTTCAGACTTTTAAAAATCCATAGGCTGCGTCACAGCAATTAGCGAGTTGGGACATCAACCACATTGTAGTATATCCCTAGCTGCAAAGCTTTCAAATTAAAACAAATCTCGAGGCCCTTTTTTTAACAATAGTTTATAAAAAATTTTCATAATTTTAGAAATGCTTTCTCTCTACTGTTTTTTTCAAAAACTTTTCTAGAATGTGGCGGCTCAAGGTGTATTACAATACCAAATGTTAACCGGATCTTTCAGCTAGTTTTTGAGTAATAAGGCGTTAAAGTCAATATTTTAGTTTCGGGAAAAGCCCTTGAAATTTGAAGGTAAAGTGCGGGGCACTAATTACATTCCTTGTCGGTATGCAACAGAAGGGTTCCAGAAAGCTACATAGAGATATAGGCGAGTAAGCATGTTCGTGGCTGTGTCCACGGTACTGCCTAATCCTGGAAAGCGGATCTAGGAGAGACTAGTGCACAAAAAGTTAGGGAGGTTGGAAATCTGAAACAGAATTTTGGATTTGTATTGTATACAGTTTTTTTCCAAAATTTTAAAAATATTCACCTGCAAGTCCAGATAAAGCTAGGAACTGATATGGGCAATACGATTCACTAATTTAAACACGTCTATAAAGTTTTAATTTGGTCGTTTACCTAAACAGAGCAATCGTCAAAAGAATCTCCGATGGTGTAAAGGTACCAAAATATCTATTTTGAGACTTTAGCCGTTAAACATAATTCGATATTAACGGGTCCAAGACTTTCGAATCGAATACGAGGTTAATCTTTTGAAGAGATATAGCTGAGATTGAATTCGCAAAATTGACAAGAAGGGACATAGGAAAGGCTGCGTTACAAAGCAGGTCTCGTGGCGTTAATCAAACAGCTAGTTCTTTTAAAATGCGTTTTAGGAAGGTGAGGCAATTGCGAATGATTTAATTTTAAAATTAATTTTGAATTATATTTTAAATTTTAAACAATTAATTTATACTAGCTGAAACCATGGACTACCGTCCCACTGTATTTCGGGCAACTACTAAAAGCCGCGTCGCTCCACTTGACAGTTTTATAAAGATTCACCCAAAGTAATAAATAAACGATGTCGATATGTAAGAGTTCGTCATCGCCTAAAGTTGAGACAGTTCCGGAGATAATATATAGATTTTCCAGTAGTTATTATGCATAAACACATACATATGTAGTTTAATGCTTCATATTTTAATAAACTGTAATAAATGAAAATAAGTCTTAAAATATGTATTTTGAATCTTAAAATATGTATTTTGAGTCTTTCAAAATTCAATACATTTGTATTGATTGTCGTAAATTCTTAAAACATGTAATTTAAATATTTTAGAATGGAACAAATCGTTATTAATGTTAATAAATGCAGAAACAGTTATTTTAAATTTTCGAATATTTGATAAATCTGAACGTATTTACATACATAAGGCTTTGGCTTTTACACCAGCTAAATCCGCAATTGTACATACATATAACAGCTAAGTTTTCAAGAAAGTCGGCTTCTTCACACCGTACTGTATCGGATTCTGATTTCAGATTTATAAATTCCGTTTAAAAAAATAAGGCTACTAAAAAATATCTTTCCCTCCCGGTTTTAGTTTGTTTTTAAAACCTTATTTTGTCGATAAATTTTTAATATATTTTTACATCAGTTTGGGTGATATGAGAAAAAACAATAAAAATAAATAAGTTGAGTAAAATGTGCACCTCAATTGGTGCCCGTTCTCTGAAGTTACGTCACTGTATGTACAGCATTAAGAGCTTTAATATTTTTTTCGGTGCAATTTGGCATAGTATTATGAGAACTGCTTGTTATTAAAATAAATTATATTAATTTGTTTTATATTTTATACTCGGCTCATAAGTACCTGGAAAAAATAGTATTAAATAAATGAAATAAAATGGGTATGGAAAGCGACTTGAATTGATGTCTAGTTTCTGAAGTTACGCTACTGTTCGCACAGCAATGTTAACTTAGTAAGTGTACCCTACAAAGCGTATTAAAAATGTTTATTAGTTCTGTGTAGTTGAAACATTACCGCGATCTATACATGTTTATATGAGACCATTCTAACCAAATAAAATAAAAATAAACAGACTTGCTCGATTCATACTGAATATAAAGTCGTTAAATTTTATTTACTATTATGAAATATTAGCGCTCTACACAACACAACTTATAAAATGCAACATAAATTCTAATTAGAATACTTACCAAGATGTTAATTTATTTTGAATCTGGTAACAGGTATAATATTATTGTGATTATAAAATATTAATCGAATATACATCGAAAGGTAATAAAATATCGGCGTGTTTTGTCCGCGATTAGGCCAGCGTATCTTAGTTGGAACAGCGTAGCTTATATATGTATACTTACATAACTTTCCAGTTTCTGGTTTTATTTTTTATCTCTTGCGGCATAATTTCAGTAATACATGATGCAACACAGAGTTGCAAGACGTTTTTGGTACGGTTTAATCTTTAGGTACCCCATAGAAAGAAAAAAGTACGGCGATCGAGCCGGCCATAGTACAACACCAAAGCAAGAAATTGTTTGCTTGGAAAAATTTCACGCTATAAATATGCTATATCCATACCGTGTTTGAGTAGTCGCAAAGTTGTAAAACAAAACCCCAAAAACTACTGTAATGGCTCATATTAATTGTAACTCTAACGTTTGCGTATTTTTTGTATTATTCGCTTTCAAAAACCACTAGATGTTTACATCTGACTCTTTATACATACTATATTTCTTGATAGAAAATATGTATCAATATGAAATGATGCAATTAATCATCACAGTATAGTCGAGCAGCGTTATTTACTATCTTTATATGCAATTTTCCCTCTTCATAGTGTATTTATTTTTGTGGTTTAAATAAAACATTTTTACTTTATTTGAGTTTGATGCTGTACTGAATTGAACAACATTAAAAATTTTATTTTTCAAACTTTAACATTTTATCCCATTAAATTTAGAATCTTAATTATTTTAGACGGCTTGGTTTGGTTTTAGGAAAGGCCTCAATCTTTGTTATCGTAGTTCTAAACTGGTACAAAGAGACAACGTAAATTCTCTAGCTTTATCTCTTAGCTTTATCTCTTAGGATCTATCAGGATGTATCACTACCCTCTATAGTTTACTACTGACTTTAGGACTTTCTAGATATCTGCTGCGAGCGAAGTTACCCTTTAGATGCTTCAATTAGAACAAGTAACCATGGAGATTTGCTTTACGGCAATATACTAGATGTTGTTATCTGTTCTGAAACACTTATAAAGGTTTTTATTCCGCAACTGTGTCTCTTTCATTGATTCCCAAAACAAAATTCCAATTTATTCTCTGAGATAACACCAGGCTTATGTTAGATAAGCCGTAAAATTTAACTAATTTCATAATTACGAAGAAGATACTTTACTACGCAATACAAATCAGTTAGGGTTTCCAACTACTTAGTAATTCTGCTCATGTACCTACTTATGTACATGTATCGACCGCTCTGATGGACATATCAGAATATCAAATTTGATATATTTAATGCCTACCTTATTGATAATAATTATTTATTGGCGAATGAAAGTTGTTACTTGCGTAGAGTCATTTTATAATCTCGTTGTACATTTTCAGTGTATTTGCGGTATTGATTGGGCCAAACGGAACGTTCTAGACGTATAAAGCTAAAATTCGCTGAGCATTTCTGTTGCTTGTTTTTACGTAATACAACGTGTGTCATGATAATTTATTAAATGATTTCAAGATATAATAAGCACCTGCAGCCCTCACAAAACAAGCGTCCCCAATGATTCAACCCTCTGTCGCACATTGTTCCGCATAACTACACACCACAGGAAATTTATACAGCTAAACCAGCTTAGTTCTGGGTTTAATACGTGCAAGAAAGCCGTGGTCCTGTTATCCGGTAATTATCGCATAGTTAAAATGCATAATGGATAGTTGTCTTGACAGTTAAGAGCCGTGGTCCGACTGCTACAAATTTGATTACTGCAGATTCCCAGTGGCGGTGACAAAGTCACAGGAAGCTCTAAACGTGTTCGAAGTTTAAACTAGCGCTGGGTCTCTGCAATTTAAGCTTTGAACTTTCAAGTTCGACAGGTGAACGAACATATTATACGTACCCAAACCATGTACGAAGCACGCTTAAGTTTACTTTGTTGTTAGTTCAATCACACTATTGGTTTAATTGATCGGTAATTATGTTGTGCTATTAGCCAAACAATTAATAGTGTCAAGGATAGTTTCAAAAATTTTAGTTTAGTGTTTAGCTGTATTCATATTATTATTGTGTACGTGAGGTAGCCCTGAATTGTTTGTTAATTTTTAATATCTTGAGTATACGTCGTATATTCTCTTAAACGTGATTAAGATTTGTTCTCCAACTTGATTATTTTTTAATCCAAGATTTTTAAAGCCTACGTGACGCTCGAGGTATTATTATAAAGTCATCATCTTCTCGTCGTATCGACGTTAATGAAGTCATTACGTTACTTTGCAAAGTTTGTTTTACGTTTCTTTTCTTATTAAATTTGATTTGTTTTTATTTCGGTAGAGCGTAATTTTAACTTGGGGTGTTATTTAACTTGCGTGTTGCAAATAACAGGCAAAGCTTTATTTCTTTCAAGGGAATTATTTTTGTATCGCTTTTACGCATTTATCACGCAACCACGTAAAAGCTTCCCAAATATTATTCTTTTATCCCAATTTCTTTGGACAAAGTTATTTCTTATCATGAAACCTCTTTGGTGTTTAGCATCTGAAATATTGAAAACAGCTAACTTATTTTGTAACTTTACTTTTAGGCAAGGCTTTTAGACTTTATTTTTTGTCAAAGGGAACACTTTGCGCTAACTCAAAAATATTGCGGTTCCACGTGCTCCTCGTAAGAGTTCAGTTACTAAGTTGGCAAGGCTGTAATGTGATTTTGGGCTGACGGAGAAGACTGGCTAACGCCGTTGCAGTTAACCACGTTTCCTGCTGTAAACTCTTGTTCGTCTACGTTTGTACAGTTTGTTTGCAGCGTTCCTACCTATTACAACAATAAATGAGTTCGCTTCTTGCTTTTCTTTTCGAGGAGTTGCGGTTGGAAACTAGCAATGCAAACATGTACTATTTTCATTTAAAGTTCAAACTTTGTTGAAAATTCTTGAATCGTCAACTCGACCCAAATATTGTATTATTTTTCAGTATTCAAACTGTTTGCTATGTCAACATTCGTAGACATTGTCAATAAAGTTTTTTGCGTCAAAAAGTAGGTTTTAGTATCTCCAATATATGGAGAAAACAATGACGTAGAATTGGAAAATATACGATTGCTGCAAAAATTATTATAGTAATGTTGTTAATATTTTCTCGGATACAGTTAGTGCATAAAAAACATTACGGTGATGCTGGTTGAGGTTAATCGTGTTTTTGTCTGTGGTCGTAATATAGTTAAATGAGCTTGGTCCGTTCAGAATGAGACAGGGATAGAATTCGGTTTGTTTTAGTCGAGCAGCGCAAGTTTGGATTGTGGATTAGAAGGTAAAGGGTAAAAGAATTATGTACGTAGAATACAGCAGGGGCCCACTGCGCTAGCTCCAGTTAGCAGCGCACATGCCTGTTCACCCACTCAATACATTCATGATTCAACCTTTTAGACGAATTTATCGATGTCGGCAATTGGGATGTTGCTGATGATGGCCATGTCCGGCCAGAAGTTCCCCAACACAGTCCAGTTCCATTCTGGGCACGTGTTCATGTAATTGACAGTATGCTCTTATAATATTAACAATTAGTTAAAGATTTTTGTGGGACAGTCAAATACAATATTGAGCTATCTTATACTTATGTTGCGGAAATAGTTTTTCTCACTTGGCGAGAGCTTTGCACGTTGACCCATTTGCCTATGTAACTATCAAGGGTTTTTTGATGTATCAGGGCAATGGGAGTCGAAGGTGAGACAGAGATAATTGTCTTAGAAAGGCTGTTCAGAGCTTAGTCTAGCCAACTCATCCGCTTCCTTATTACCCTTAACCTCGTCATGTTCTTTTACCCAACCGAGTTCAACGACATTTTCTTTCTATTTTAGCATGAGCTTCATGGCACTAAAGGACCGTTTCTCAGGTAATTTTACAATTTCTCATGGCCAACGGAGTCGCCCTAGTATCGCTTCATGGTCTTTCTTGACCTCAGGTTCAAGAGTCGTAGTGGCACTATACATTATTCGCAAACTTCCGCCTGGAACACAGTGGTGAATTTAACTAGTGTTATACTTAATCGTAGCTCCAGGTTGTCGGAGAAAACTCCGGCCCCTGTACCATGCTTAGATTTTGATCCATTAGTGAAAATGAATATTTCTGCATTGCAAAGAACAGGTTTAGCTGGCAAGCGATCAACCACTGCATCGAGAAGAAGTGTCTTAGCGACAGTTTTATTCAGTAGTCTGCGGGTGTGCCTGACACTGCTACCTTTTGTGTGTAGCAAACCTCTAAGGCGTAATCTGAGAGCTGTCGTTAAAGCAACATCTTCCACAAAAAGGTAAGAAATGGGAAAGCCCAGGACAGTCTCGAGGGCTCCATAAGAGTTGTTGACATTGCACCCATAGCGCCAAGACAGGCAAGTCTTCGTATGTGCCTTATCGTGGTTGCTCCTATAGTTTGTCTGATACTGGGCCAGTGACCAAAGCATTTTTAATTAACCTGTTAGAAGAATTACGCCATCATCTGTATAGCCTACGGTGTATAAGCCGCTACCGTTAAAGCGATGCAGAAGGCTGTATACTACTATGTTCTATAGGAATAATGTCAAAATGCTGTCTTACGGACAGCCTTTGCGTACCATATCTCTATCTCACTCACTTGTACTACTCTGTATTTTAAGACTTGTGTGATCTACTTTCTAAGAAGTCAACTCCATGACTTTGTAAACCAGTATATATACTGCCGAATGAGGCTTTGTCAAAGGATAGACAACTAGTTTAACGATGTTTCAATACGTTTCGCTACAGCTTGCAGCACGCATTCAGTGGATCATTCTGAGGTATATGGGTGTTGATTCAGACGCAGTGGGTATGAAGCTAGGACGGTATTTCGCAACTCTTTATTACATAGCCTTTCAAGCGTCTTTGGTAAGAAGAATAAGACTAATGGGGCGTTATGATTCAGCTAGGAAGTAATCACTGGTACGCGGCTTGGGTATAAACACAACCTCGGCCTTCTTCCAACCTTTATGAAAGTATCTAACAGCGATACATGCCCAAAAAAGTTGCACTAGGTGGAGGTGGGCCAGTACGATATCCAGCCCCCCATTGCAGAAGAGTTGGAAATACGCTATTCAGCCCAAGCGATTTTGATGGTAGGAAAGTATTGATTACTTTGCATTACATGCTCGAGCCGTGATGGGTTGAGTGCCACAGAGAAGTCCAAAATTTTCTTAAACACATCGGCTGTATCTTTGAATTGGGTAGTATCGGTACAGTTCTTGCGTTTGAGACAGCCTGGCTGTTGGTTAGGCTGTTTTGTGAATACCTTCTTTAGTCGGGTTGCAGAAGCAGTGGTTTTAATTTTATTTTAAAAAGTTCTCCACGAGTCCTTCTGTCTTTGGAGAATTTCCTTTTTATATGGTCTTTGGTGCTCCTTATAAGCTTGCCAATCAGCTACCCTTTTTGTTCTTTTTGCTTTGTTAAACAGTTTATTCGGGGGCAATTTCAATCTGTCAAGTGCATTGCGCCACCAGTGTCTGGTGCTCTTCCTGCAGGCTGTCCTCTTTGGGCTCGACTGTTTAAACGATGTCATAAGACAGTTTTCTAACAGATCCATGTTTCGCTACAGATCTTCGATCGTTTCTATTCTTCCTGCAATAAGAGAATGTACGTCTAGCTGATAGGTGTTATTTGTAAGATAACTTATCTGTCAGCCTAGGGTTCTTGTATTCCTTTCGAACAGCTTTGGTTCCTGTTAATTTGGAACACTTCATCTCTGGACACACATGCTATTCCGCAATATTCGAAATATTAAACGGGAGCAAAGTGATATGTGAGTTGTCACCAAGAGGTTTCTAGATTTGTACCTACTAGGTATGCAAGTAATGACTTACCCCTGACGTTCATATTTGCGATCCTCTAGACTAAGTAATGGGCGTTCGCATCACATTCAATGAATAGCTGTTTTTTTATTTTAGTTGCAGTGTTTGGCCAGCTCCATTATCTTCTTACTGGGAGAGGTTTCTTTTGAGTCACTAGGGAGATAAAACGACTCTAAAATGATGCCTTCTTTGCTTTTCTTTGTACTACAATTCATTTCCACAACCGGGACATCACGCTTGCATAGGTGCGACAGGTGGAAGACTTGTATGTTTTCAGGGATGTACATACACGATCTGGTTTATTGTTGCATCTTACTTGGAAAAACAGAACCATTTAGTAGTTCTTAGTTTTTAGATCCTGAATTAGACAAACCAAGGTTCTTGAATTGATGCAATGATGTCCTGCTGCCTGTTGAGTTGTTTGCGTACAGTTGCTGCAGCGGCTCGGCAATGCTTCAGGTTAATTTGAATTTTGTTTAGTAGAGAAGCGCAAGTATAAAAATGCCTGTTGTTTACCGGTCCCCTTCTAGTTTAATTTTAATACTCTTGTAGAAAGTTGCTTCTCATTAATCCTGAGTATGGCTATTGAAATCAAGTTAAGATAAAAAGATTATCAGATATTAACCCTTCGGCAGCTGAGATTGGAACGACCCAAAAAAAGGGTAGCTTCACAAGCATTAACCCTTCGGCAAATGCAGTGGCTCATCCCTAATAACAAGAGGCAAAGAGGGTGTTTACATGAAATATTAGTACTTTGAAGGTTTAGGGTGTTCTTAAAGCACGCATGATTAAAGTCATACGCATATTTTAAGACCGACAAAACATTATGTGTCAATATGAAAACGGCTATTCGAGATTATGGAAATATTTGCGTTTTCAACAATTATATTTGAAGAAGGCGAGCACATTGTTTTCTCGCTATGTGAAGTCATTGTGCCTAATATCAAGTGGATGCGAGATTAATGCCATGAAAGAAATTTTGAAGTTTATTAGGTAATAAGTTATTTAAGTGTTAAATATTTGCATAGAACAATTACATGTACTTCAGTAATGTTGATTGGCCGCTCGATAAGCGAGGAAGTATAATGGTAATCATTGTGAATTAGCAGTTTGTTTGTTCCGCTTTTACAATATGAATGAGCATTTCTCTTGAAAACACTAATAAAAATTATTATTGTCACTATTACTTAAATACATTCGACACATTCGTAAATTAAATTTTTTAAAGCGTGTACAACGCTTATTGGTGACGCGACCGACCGCGACGTCCCTACTTAACAATATACCGTTAAAATAAATTTACCTTAGTCCACAACTTTTTCCTTTCTCTAAACTGGAATAGTTTAATCACGCTTTAAATAATACTCTCGCCATAGAATGAAATTTTGGTTTCAAAATTTGTATACATATTTTTTATTGATGATTTACATTTCTAGTTGCTTTTGTTGAAATTCATCAAGCAGATGCATGAGCTTCACAAATACTTAAGTTTTTCAAAAACAATTATTTTTCTTGAAAACCGTTTTATTTGACGGTTTTTTTCATAGATACTTTAATAGTGTACTGTTGTATAAAAAGAAATTTTTAGGTGAAAAATTAGAAACTATCATGTTTGTAAAAATTGCAATAACGTCGTACGTCTACGTCCTTGGTTAAAAAAATTATAAATTAATAATGGTAGAATATTTATACCAAATTTGAATCAAAAATGTCATTTTGTGATAGGGTTACTAATTCAAGCGCCATTAGTTACTTCCTACTAGGGAGTGTAATTCCGTATGGAAGCAATTTCAGCCTAAGGTATATGTGGTAAAGTGTTGTCTTATTTTGTCGGGTAGTAAAAACTACCTAAAACTAACAAAATTTAAGATATACAAGACTTGCGTTAAAATTCTTTAAAATTGCCTTAAGAAAATCAGGTTAGTTTATTACATTTAAATTTTAACAGTATGATTCTGTTGTAAATTATTCAGGAGACTGTATCCCAAAAGATATGGATGTAAGACAAAATATTTAACTCAAAAACTTGCTTTTTGATGTTAACCTTACAAAATATAATAATTTAAGGTTTACTGACATGGGAATTGCTGGTGACTTTTTGAACATTTAATATAAGCTTCAGTGGGGCGGTATTCAAAGCACTACAATAAACTGACATGCAGAAGTAAAAATTATATTAGCTTCTGCAAGCTATTTTAATACATTTTTGTATGAAGGGTAAAATTCTAAACTAAAAGTAAAACCGTCAAAGTAGTGACGAATCAGGTCATACAATAGTTTGACCTGTAGACCTAGTAGAGAGCGTTGACTAATATTTCCTTTACCATTTAATGTTTAAATTTTTTTTTCTAAAAGTCGTATTGTATTGATATTTTAATATTATTGTCGATATAATAGTAGTATACTAAACTAAAATGGTTTCATTAAATATAATGCTCTGCATGTTTTTGCAAATTTCTATTCGCATTTTAATTAACTTACTAGATATGTTTCTTTTTTAAATTTCCGTTGCTATGTTGACAAAAGCTATTCACCTTTCAACGTACATTTAGATGTACATTTTGGCTGCTAGGCAGTGTTTATCTTCAGTGAACTAAAAAACAAAAGAAACCAAAACTACACCGAAGAGTAATCTCACAACAAAGCAGGCAAGTAACTTACGCTAGTAATTCCGCTTCAATGATTTTTTGTTTCTGCGCTTTTTAGTTTACTGAAGATGACTGCTTAGCAGTCTAAATGTACTTCTTAACGTTTAAATAATTGTTCTTGTGAAAGCTGAAGAGTTTTTTCCTTATTATTGTTATAATTTTCTCACAGTCATTTTTTTAAATTGATTTTTTGGTTGCAACGATGCAAAAATTTCCGACTCGTCAGACTTTAATTATTTTGCGTTCTATAATAGTTATTTAAGTATCAAGGAATGTAAGGACGTAATAACATCCGAGGTAGGCGAATACGAGCTGAGGCGGAGCCGAAGCTTGTCGCCTGCCGAGGATGTTATTAGTCGATACATTCCGTGTTACTTATTAAATTTTTCACGCTACCTGCAATGTAAGTAGGCCTACAGGTAGAAATTTAATCATATTTTTAAAAGTTCGTTTTGACAGCTGTCATCGGAATTATTTTTTAACAGTCCCATTATTCTAAGTTGTCTGTGCTTGTTACCATATCAACGAACAGTTAAAATCAATATTATTTTCCTAGGAATGTAAGTGACACTATTAAGTTCCGTCGTCAAGGGTAACTAGTACACGAATGTTATCAGCCATTTACGATCCCTGTAGCTATGGATGTAAGGCCTACTTACATTGCCGGTAGCGTGATAATTTTATTAACAAATGGTTACAAAAAATCAGTTATATTTAGTAAAGCAGAACACTATACGTTTTGCTCTTATTTGAACTCATTAGCTGGACACAATCCTTGCCATAGTTGAAATCACAAACGACAAGCAGTAATATGCCAGAAAGACAATTTTTAATGGGGACTTACAAATATAGTATCCTCTTATGTGCGGCAAGGAAAGTTGTAAAGTAACAAACTGTATATGAGTGTGAACGCAACTTGCTAAGCAGGTATCTGCAATCACTACCGATCTCTATGCACAACGCACGAAAAGGCCTGTGTTGCAATCTGAAAGATAAAGATCGCAACTATTTGGTTTCAACTATTGCTAGGATAGACCACTACACGTTTCGGTTTTATTTGAATTTATCAGGTGGTTACAATCCTAGCAACAATGAAGTAGGTTCCATAAACAAAAATTATAGGATCTAGCATTAGCAGCTGCTTTTGTGTTTTTGCAAAAAACAACTACCAACACTGCTGGAACTCATGTAATAGAATTACTATATTTAAATTATCGTAAAACATTAAATTCCATATCTAAATTCTTGAACTAAATTGTGGATTGCTTAACATTTGGTCCAAAATTTTTGAAACACGATTTCGAAAAACCTATTAGTTTTGCTTATGGATTTTTCGAAGAATAACTTTGCAACAATGCAACGGAATTTCATAAAGAAACCTTATTTAGAAAGACAAATAAAATGCGCCAACATACAGGACTTTTGTAGAAGAGAATAAACACATACATACAAAGGGATGTGATAATATTAAGTCTGTGCAAACAAGCCAAAAAAACTGAAAAACAATAAGCTTTTCAAAAAACGTTGAGAAAAATGCTTGCTTTGCTGTATAACTAATTGGATCTTTTATTGGCGTTTTTTTATTTTTGTTCTTTTAACGAATTTCTTGCAAATGCCTAACTATGATTTTGATAACAAACGGTGCAAAAAACAGCTCCGCATTTTTTTGTTATTTTTGTTGAAGTTGTTTTTCATATTTCAAAAAAACTTCAATTTTTATTTTGTGAAATAATTGCTAGGAGCTGGAAATCATATCAAATAAATGTAGATTCTTAACCTACGTATCGGTCCCATAGCACGGTGTCCAAAGCTGTATTTTAAGACAATTTTTACCTTCATTGTACACATTTTCTTGAAATACCTGAAAACGCTTACTTTTTCCATGTTATTCGATCGTTGGCAGGGAAACTGAACTTGAGTTAAATGTAATATCATCTTTTAAGGGTTGTGACCTATTTTAAACTTATAATTAAAATATGCACAGAGAAATTTAAATTAACATTCACCTCCCATTAATTTACATCAAAATTTAAACTGAATATCTAAATTTTGCACAGCATTTGCCGACTGTTCTGTTTAATTGTTACAAATGTTTAATTCGTCGGTTTTGTTGCTACCATTGGTTTGTAGTACAACGACGGACATTGCATACATAGTA
This sequence comes from Ctenicera cuprea, assembly GCA_958336395.1. Lineage (NCBI taxonomy): Eukaryota > Metazoa > Arthropoda > Insecta > Coleoptera > Elateridae > Ctenicera > Ctenicera cuprea. Next base: position 21,685,051 of record OY284487.1, on the reverse strand, counting down.
AATCAGCTGTGTTGTTAATTATTTGCTATTATAGTAGTTGTATACACCTAGCTACTAACAGCTACAAACTAGAAAAATAAAATTAATTATTAACTTTCATGATTTAAGTGATTATGAAAATCGCATGCAATGTGTATATTTAGAAATAACATCCGATTAACTTCTAACCAGCCTTAAGTGTTATTCTAAAATATTTAAATGGCGTTCTTGTATGTCTATACATATAATATAAAATAATGTAGGAAACAAGATAATTTACATTATCTTAACATTGTATACATTTAATTTGGTCAGAAGCTCCCTAAGAGAACGTAAGAACATATTTTGGTACAATGGAAAATTGAATAAAATTTAAATTCCTACTTTTTAACCTTGACACTCAAAGACATGTATTGTGTTCTATTCACCTTTTTTCCTACCATTGTTGATATCAATGCAGCTTGCTATTGTTTTCAGATTGATAAATTGTTTAACGTATCAGTGCAATAAAGGACAATGTTTTACTGTGCTTTCATGCATGCACACAGACAAAATAAAAGAAGATAAACGGAGGCAAAATTTCGTTATAATGTAATTAGGCACCACAATTCAGATTTACTATGCTTCCAATGTATAAATTATAAAATTATATCACAAAGAGAATCAAACCTTTTAATATTTAGCACTCCCCGAACTTAAAATTTCGAAGACTGGAACCGAGTGAGGCGTGCTACCAATTTATTAATCGATTTGGCCTAAAACGCGTAATTTCAAAGCTGCGATCGGTAAAGGAAGGAATGAACAAGAAAAGACGCCGGCGTTACATTGTATGAAATTCACAAAATGTCTTGGTAATTAAACCTCTATTCAGCATGTTTTATGTTGCTGTGATGCTAAAGCTGGGGCACTTGACCCATTGCAGCCTTTAAGAAGACGCAAACAATCCAAATAACAAGGTTTGCGTGCTCTGACCTTTTATTAACGAGGTGGTTCTGATCGTTATCGTTATTACCCAGGGGAAGGAGCACCGATACGTGAAAACCAATAGCTGTGATGATATCCGGCATTTTTCATTTATGTCTATTTCTCAGTGCGAATTGTTCGTGATGTTTTTCTTTATTTGATTATTTTGATATTTTCCTATCTTTCTGTTTCCGGATGATATATTACACATCGCGAAAATACAAGCAGAAATTGATACCTTCGGGTATCACAGCAGTCAACTCTCCGTAAACACAGCATTTTTTTTATAAACCTTAGTACAGTTACTAACAAATATTTATTTTTAATACAACGAAATATCTAAAGGTTGCATTTTATTAAAGGAGAAGACATTTTACACATACAGGGTAAATCACTATTCATTGCCGTCCCAAGTATATTTTAAACGGGCAATCAGAGAAAAGTTTATATGTAAGTTTTACAAGACTATTGATAACTAAAAGTTGCTGAAACATTTTTTCCTACAACACTTTCGAACGTCGACGCCAGATTATGTCTGAAGTGAAACTTCTTCTCTTTCTCGCGAATGCGGGACGGAAATAATGAAACGGAAGTAATGCAACGAAAGTGAGGTAGGTTAGATGCAAACTGAAACGATCAATGTTCAGTTGTGCCATCACCGACACACAATTATAAACGAGTGTATTTTGTTGCTTAGCTTATATACCCAGCCTACAAACAGCATATCAAGGAAGAGATAGCTTATAATATATTTGATTTAAAAAAATAATCATTTTTAATTTAAATATTAAAATTAGGCATATCTGGGTTAACCATTTGTATATGAAAATAAATTAGACATTGCTGAAATTTTCATGTAAATTGGGTAAACGATAAAGAGCACCCTTCATAAACATTTAAAATCATTTTTGTCTTCGTACAACTAGATCATACCGATACATTCTTGTTAAGTACGATATTTGCTATACAAAATAGCCATTTACAATTTTTTTCACCAGTACCAAACTTTTGCATTAATAGAAAGATGCCCAAATTGCCAACTTTCAAATTAAGCGTTTTTTAACACATATAACGTAATATTCCGAGAAATAGTTGGCATATCAAATTATTTTTTTTTGTTTAAAAAGAGACGCATTAGCGCTGTCTATGATCTTAATTTAGTTTCCGAAAAAAATTAGTTGTTGCCCAAAGAAACTACGAATGTAACTTTTTGCTTTAGGTGAAGTGAACTTATTACTAAGCTCAAAACCTTTTTTATTTGTAGGTTGTAACATTTAAAAACGACTTATTTTCTTCATTTTTCTACTTCTACTTTGACTATCATCTCCTAATGGAGGTTGGCAATAATTATGATAATTTTTATTTAGTTAGTACTGCTTTGAATAGATAAATGGAACTGCAACCATGCCATTTCCCTAGCTTGCCCAAGCGTGATATTCTCCTTCTCACTGCGTTTCCCGTATGCATTGTTTTGAATTATCAATAGCAATGCGGTGTACTTTGATCCTTCCATAATATCACTGAAGGTACTCCCATTTTCTCTTTTCAATGATACCTATTATTGGCGTTTTTGTTAATTGAATATAATACTTCTGTGTTGCTAATTCTATACATTCATGAAATTTTTTGCATCCATCTAAACACACACCTACATCGCAAAAGCCTATATTTTCGTTATTGTTGCAATATTCAATGTCCAGGCTATTATCCTATATAGAAGGGTTGAGAATACAAAACATCGTGCTATTCTCATCTTCAATTCTATGTTCAAGTATCGACTACAGAGTATTCGGCGCATCTTGATAAATGTAGTCCCTGCACAATTTTAGATATTCGTAAAGAGAAATTGAAATACAATTTTTGTTTATGAAATCTAAAATTATAATGCTCTTGCGTAGGAGTTTTTTTGTGTAAATCTCAAAAAATGTTGACAATTTTGTAAGAATACTTACACAATAAAAATTTTAATAAAACCGATGAATTTTGTTTAGAAGATTGGCACAAATTTTTTGAAAACATTTTTAAATATGTTGACACTGTATTATGCTCCAATGAACCGTTATTTATAATATAGGACACTTCAATAAACAGACATACATTCCTGATCTGTAAGAATTCCGCATTGAATACGATAAAACTCGATTAAAATATTTCTGGTATGTATGAATCCCAATAATAAGTAATAGAATCGATGGTTTTACTGGTTTTACTAATAAACTACTGAAAGACGCACAATTAAATAATAGGGTTGTTATCATGTAAAACACCATGATCACCATCACCACCGCTCAAAATTAGGATTACATACCTACGGGTTATGGAACATACTGTTCTGACCGTTTCTTTCAATATACTCGTTTATAATGTGGCAAAAAGTAATACATCACCCTGTATAATATTTAATTTAAGAAATGAACCATGTGTATCGTCTAACACAACCCTCGGCAATTAGCCGTAGGGATTATTTGAAGCTTATTGTAACACAATAAAACAGAAACTTGTTTGTTGTTGTTTTAGTACCGCTGCGCAATGTACAAGCAATAGTGTAGCAGCTTGGTAGACAGTTTGTGAAGTTTAAAGTGATTAATGGAACTAACAGAAAACGAATAATGTCAATCTGCTCCGGAAGTAAAGTAAAATAACTTGACATGATCTAGTAGTTACTATTAATAGAAGCTTTGAATTTTGAACGTACATTAAGAGTTTTATTGCATATTCTTTATTGGTAATTATTAATTATAACTAATTAACCGCAGGCAACGCCCAACGGTTTTTTGGTAACTTGTTTAAAAGAAATTAGCGTGCACAGTGGTCCGAGCTGAATAGGGGCCCAAGTTTATTTTTTTGCAATAATGAAGGCAAATGTAGTTCAAATAGGCAAACGTATTGAACAGAAGAAAAATATTAAATATGTTTTTTATTTCATTCTTCTCGAAGGGTTTTAAATATGAAGAATTGTTATTGCTTTACTGGAAATTCACTTTCGAATAATAAGTTACAAATGCCGTTCTTAATAAAATTTACATAACGTTCTTTGTGCAATGCTTTTTTAGTATTATATGAATTAATAAAAATAAATAAACAAAGTAAAATGGCTATAAGAGAGGTCTCGGGATCTTTGTTCTGAAGTTATGCCACTGTGCGTACAGCGATACTATGCACTAGGTACTAGGAACGGCTAATGTGTTTCCAGACTGAGTTTAATCTTCAGCTTGTAGAGAGTTAAGGGAAGTAAAGATATGACAGTACATACAGGGAAGACACGACAAATAGCGGTGCAAGCTTTAACACGTCCGAAACAATACAATTGCACAAAAATATTAGTTAAATATTATTTTTTTATTATTAAATATTAGTCTAGAGACTGCACAACTGAATAAAAGTGAATGCAAGTTTCAATACAGACGGACTAAAGTCACTGTACAGTCTCTACTATTCCGGCAGAAGTTCACACGAACGAAGAAACTAGTCACTGATTTTAGGACTGCCGGGCTACTCTGAACAATAGAACAAGGCCGCCTGCCGACAAGTGAACAGCTACTACAAACCTACATTTGCTTTTTTGGCGTATATACTGCAGCGGTCGACTCTGCAAAGGAATATTAAGCTCTATGTAATGGACTCATTAATATGTGGGACCTTCACTACTAAATGTTGAGACAGGTGAAAGGGATCTGAATTTAATATATAAGCAATTATTCGGTTTCTGGATTCTTCATTAATACCTCGTTGCAGAAATAGAAGAATAGAAATATAGAATGATTAAAATTAAAATAATTTTTGTAGTTCTACCGATTTAAATAAAAATCGGTTCAGATTTACACGTTCAGATGTGGTACGTAAAAATGGACTTTTCTGTGAAATATAGGTCATCGCATTCATTATTACAGGTCGCTATTTTGGGCATCACTGACAGATGTCACAACCGTGTCATATTACGCGAAATTTACAATCAGAATAATTTGATTATAATAACGCGTGGTTGTTCAGCTCCTAATTGAACGAATTATATTAGATCTTTCCCACCTGTATTAACTTCAACTTCAATGTATATTGCACTTTGTAGACATTTATAATAAATAGCATTTGCACCATAGTTTGTAAAAGCGATTACAGATGAAACATGACTCAGAGTAATAGTTATTTAAGTATCAAGGAATGTAAGGACGTAATAACATCCGAGGTAGGCGAATACGAGCTGAGGCGGAGCCGAAGCTTGTCGCCTGCCGAGGATGTTATTAGTCGATACATTCCGTGTTACTTATTTAATTTTTCACGCTACCGGCAATGTAAGTAGGCCTACAGGTAGAAATTTAATCATATTTTTAAAAGTTCGTTTTGACAGCTGTCATCGGAATTATTTTTTAAAAGCTCCATTATTCTAAGTTGTCTGTGTTTGTTACCATATCAACGAACAGTTAAAATCAACATTATTTTCCTAGGAACGTAAGTGACACTATTAAGTTCCGTCGTCAAGGGTAACTAGTACACGAATGTTATCAGCCACTTACGATCCCTGTAGCTATGGATGTAAGGCCTACTTACATTGCTGGTAGCGTGAAAATACATGTTACTTATAAATTTATCGCATCATCCTTGGTATCAAATTAATATTTCTCGCCGTATCGTAAATTTTAGCAACCATTGACATTTGAACCCGATGAGCTTATGTTTCACATTTTGATATGCATGTAAGAACCGAGCGATCTACAAAAAAATACATTAGAGCAGCTCTTGACCAGCTTGGCTCACTACTTAAATACAATGATAAAACTACAATTATTAATATTGACATTGACATTTGTAATTGTTGTCTGAATATAGTTAAGAGGTGACGCACACTGCGTAAAGCCTACTCGAATGTGATTTGTTGTGCGCCGCTCGGTATATTCCCTTTTTATGACTGACACTTTTAACAGTCGACAGTTTTTTTTTGGTATCTATTTAATATCTAGGTCTAGATTGAAGAGACCTACATATTTTATTGCATTCCAAACCGCCGGATGCTGTCCTGTTGCCGCCACGGTGTGTTAAGTCAACTTAAAAAATACAATCGGTAATTTAGTTCCGACTCTAACCACCAATGGCGCTGATTGCAGAATATGTTTTGGTTGCTAAGATACGGTAAGTGAATTACTCGTTAACAGTTCGGTGTTGTAGTATTCTCTGACAGTTCTTTTGAAATTTGAAAATAATTTACACACAATTTAGATTGCATTTTACGTTTAAGTTAAACTATTTTATAGGTAACCATGGTGTTTAAATGTTGCGTTTTAAATAGTAATTTTACAAATAATGAAAAGAAAATGCACAATTTTCCAAGTAATCTTGATGTAAGTTATTTCTCTACATTATCAGTTTTATGTAGTTTTCACAAACTTTTGTTAAACTAATTATTGTAAATTAATAGATTTACAAGAAGTAGATTGCGGCTGTAGGACGAAACATTGTTTTTGAGAAGAAACAGAATTTTAGAGTCTGCGATGTACATTTTAGCAAAGATATGAAATTTCAGGAACATCATAACAAGACTAATCTAAAATTTAATAGTTTTCCTACTTTACATTTACCAGAACATCTTTAGTTACCTGGGACATCTTCACATAATTTGGATGCTTCCCAAATTTTATCCGAGATGGAAATACAAAAAAGTCCACCACCAAAAATTCTAAAAATGAATAACTCCCCCATTTTATAAGCAGGAAATTTTTAATAAAAACTCTGAGTAAATTTACCTAAAAATTTCCCAATTCAGAATATTTTCACCACCCCACATCACTGAATGTAATATTATAATCGTAGCTGAACTGATATGGACATGTGTTTGCCAACAGATCCTGTAATAACACCAGTAACTGTATTGACAAATTTAACTTCTTTCGTAGGTCCCCATTTATAAATTTTCTTATATAGTATTAAAACGCTTTATTTCCGACATATTTGTAGTTTTACTAATACATTAAAATGGTATAATTTTACGTACAATTTTAATTTCCCGCTGTACAATGTTTAGGGCCATTTGCGATCATAGTCGGTACTATTTCATGTATTGTAGTATGTTTATAGAGTTTTCTATCTATATAAACGTATTATATTTTTTATCTATGGTTTCCACTCTCCTTCTTCTTTCTGCAAGTATTAGGTTCATCAGAGTCGGCTCTAGCAGCTAATTTACACGGAGTAAAGATACGAATTGCGCCCCCTAGGCCGCCCCTTATACAAACATAGACTATGCAAACTGGAAAAAATTTTGGGGTATTTTAATTTTAACTTATCTAACTTAATTTTAGACTAAAATACTGTGATTTTTTGTTTACTGTAGATAAATAAGTATAGGCTGTAATATGCGCGCAGGAATACATAAATAGAAATAATTAGGTGTACAGTTTTTGCTCAGATTTTTACTATTCCTATAACATAACGATAAATAAAAAAACTATAACATCTTAAAAAATGCAATTTTTTGACGCCTGATTCACTTATGATACCTAATTTACGATGGCCTTTTTATATGGCAACTTTTGTTTTCTAACCGAATTTTTCTAGGGTTGCTCTGTTGAACTGTGTTAAACCTTTTAAGTTTCTTTTATATCTTTTATGTGATCGTTTTACTGTTTCTAGTATTACTTCATATTCAAGTAAACTTTTCGGCCGGCAATCTTGACCAGAGTTAGGCGGGTTACATCCAGCCACTCATAAACCTTAGATGATCTAGCGCTGAACTGACTGAGTCATGTTCGCTTCCCTAGTTGAACGTCTGTATATTGACTTTAGGCAAATAGAAATTAAAAGTTTTTAAACTATAATACGACAAAAACTAATACATCAGCATTTTTTTAAATATTACAGTACTTGGATTTGGATTCTCATCACTTTTGGAGACAGAGGGTAGTTCAAATATTAGAGGAATATTGTAACAACGTTTTATTAAAATCAACATTAATAACACTTTTTACGTCCTAAAAGATAGATGCCATTAGCTTGCCAGGGGAAGGAGCAGATTTGAATTTTTCGGAGGTGGTGAGTTGATGTCATGTCATTCCATGCTGGCTCTTTTTAATTCAGCGCTAAAATAGTATTCTCAGGTTTCATCATATGACACTATAGAATTTAGGAAAGCTGTTTCACATCGTTTCAAAAGTGCAGTACCGATTCCTACACGTATTTGTTTGTGTTCTTGCATAAGTACTTTGAATACCAAACGAGAACATTTTTTTTGAACTGAAGTTTCTTGTGCATCGTTGTTACTGCACTTTTTGTTGGGGTACAGAAATCCGCAGATTTTCTTAAATAAGCCTGCCAATTAACTCAATATTGTCTCAGGTGACAATTATGGGGAACATTTTTCACTACATCGCGTTAATTTACTGAATTTTTAAGAGCAATTATACACTTGTAGACAAAAACGTGTCAACCAACTCTGCTTTTATTCTTAATACAATTTCAGGTAGTCAGGTAGTCCCCTCATTTAATAGAAATATAATAATCTGTTGCACAACACAGCATGGTACTTTCTTCTGTGACATGTTGTTTATTACTCATCACAAAAATGTTTGACACAAGCTTAGTACTTCACATAGGTGCCTTCTAAATTAAAGTTTATAACCGTAAAATTTTATTGACGGTTTTAACGGCTGCAGTGAAACAATTCTTATTCATATTTGAACCACCCAGTTTTGACTAAATCTACAACGTACTGGAAAAGATTTTATGGTAAATTATTATTTCACATTCAGAAGTGAGAATTATGGTTTATGGGTAATCTCTCGAGGCCATGAAAGTATATTTGTAGAACCCAACCCAGTTTCCTGAAAATATCTGTTTTATAGCTTTAAGGGATAAGTAACACTTACCTCAACTGTATTAAGCACTTAAAGACTACCCCATGCGGCAGTTTCGAATTAACTTTAAAGCCCATAACAAATTGCCAAAACGCTTATAGGTTGCGAATTATTTTATTGGAAACCCACAAACCGTAAAGAATATCGATCTAGTGCTTTCAAATCGAGATTTTTGCTCCTTTGGTGTTGGAAATTTTATGATTATCTTTACGATCACTTCAATAACAGAACACAAAATTACCAAATTGGTCTCAATAATAGACCGTCCGGAACATTCTCATTTCGCAATATCGATGGCTACGGACGCTATAGTTAACACCGAAAAGCTCTTATCAGAATCGAGTTTTCTGTGTTATGCTGTCCCTATAATATCCTGATAAATTAGTTTGAATAAGAAAAATATATCTGTTCGGTCTTTTGTCACACAGAGAAGTGCTTCTTTCAGCAACACACGTTCAGCTAGTGTAAAAGGGTTCTGTGGGAAACGCGATAAACTTATCAATATCAAAGAACCACGAAGTTGGCTACACGTGCGTCAACGCCTTCCACTTCCGCTACATTTACTTGCTTTTCAGCTATTCAATGTTGGAATACGTTTCCAACTTGATATTCAATTTCTTCTTGATTCAAAATTATGGAAATTTTATGCGCAAATTAAATTTTATTTCGATAATTTGATAAAATCGTTGCGGCTACTCGGATGTCCATTAAAGACGCTTCTCTTTCCTGCTACTTTCAATACGTCACCAAAATATTAATTCTGTTGTTCCAAGAGCACGAACTGACAGAGCTAAGTGCTTAAATTCGAAATATCTTCGTTCATTTCACACTTTCCCTTTCCTTTCTCCCCATTTTTCCGAACTGAGTGCCCAACCGCCTCCATCAATAACCTTTTATATCCATCTGTCGTATTGATTGCCCGCAGGTCTAAGGTGGTTCGGTAGAAGGGATATAGGAATTCAGACAGGATAGCTACACTGATTGGGTGTGATCGCACGATTTTACCACTAAAACTAATATGTATCATATCGAAAAGCCGCGCTCCTTTTAGACCGCGTGAAATTTTACTACACCTGCTATACGGAATATAGCTATAGGAAGGTGTTTTGTATTTTAACGCCTAAGATAAAGCGATTTTATTCTAAATATCAATTTCAGAAACTCTACAAACAGCATCATCAGTTCGTCGATAAATTTCTTTAATAGTAGATGCGATAAGAGAAATAATAGTTTTTGTTGTAGACATTCAGTCCAATTTCTACTTCTCTGCATTTATAACAACATCTAGTTAATTCTGTAAATTTTAGCTTGTCTGTATTATTAAATATTGTTGACTTATTTGTAGAAAAGAGCATAATGCGTTACGAAGGACTGCTTTCAAACCAATAATTACCAAACAATAAATATTAACAGATAAAAATTTAAAATAAAAATTAAGAGCTAAAAAAGAATGATAAAAAACCACAATTGACCACCTAAAAATTAGGATATTGAATAGTTGTCGACCAACATATGGTCTCATTTTTTCCCAACACAAAAATATGAGTCAAATGGATCGGAAACGAAAACAGGATACCGACACAAACACAATATAAAGGACACAACTTTTTGGATAGACGCATCGTGAGGTATGAACTACTAAACATGATGTGATATCAAAATGTTGTTTTGCAATCGTTTTACGTCTGGTCTAGAACTACTTTTTAGTGGGTGTAACTTCGAATAATGCACAATACCGTATATTACTTGCTGCTGGTACTTAATATAGTTCAGGTTTTTATACATACTAGTAGAACCCTGAGCCCGATCCCTTAAATAAAAACAAGCTAATTAATTAAGTAACATAGCGAACCGCGGACTGGAGTTGTACTTTCATAAATTATTTAGCGTAATTCTTGGTTTGTTATTGCGACGCGTACTCCCATTATTTGGGTCAAGTTTAATTGCCGGGGCTCTTCCGACTCACCGTTGCTCGCCGAAATCTAAAGAGTACACATGACTGTTTTTTATCTACGCTTCATTGCTGCAGTTTGTAATGCAACGCTTTATTACTTGTTTGTTTAATGATTGCTTTTACTTGTACATATCTTAAAGAATATTTTATATTTCAGTAATATTGTATGACACTTTGCAAAATCAACTTTGAAAGTGCAGTCGGTTCAAATCCCGCTCAACGCTAGTTTTTTTTATTATTTTTTTTATTCCTTACTATTTGTTTTATTTTATAAAAACTAAATATTGTTCTGGTTCTGTTTTTTTGTTTAAAACAATTGTTAAATTACCCAAAATATTATATTTAATTAAATCTTTACTAATTTTGTAGATCAGCTGAAATTTATCTAATTGGAACGCCTAAAATCGTATGATGCAATAGCTGTAAAATAGCCGAACTATTATTTTCAATTTTTTAATGACTCAGCGAAGATTTAGATTAAATATAATATTTTGGTCATTTAACTCTTTTCTTTAACAAAACTCAGTTCAAAAAATATTATTTGTCTCTTATAAAATAAAATGGATAATTAGAAATTAATAAACTATTAAAGAAAACTAGCGGTGACGGGGATTTGAACCCGCTGCACTTTCGGTACCGTTGTTATGTCTGAGCGTGCATTGTGCAACGCCCCTTTTATCAACTAAACTACAATAAGCACACGTATTTGGGGAAGCGTAGGTTCGGAGTTATAATAATTCAAAAATGTGTATTGCAATTGTAAATTAATTAATTAAAATGTTAATAAGTTCTAGCTTTACTACGTTGAAGTTCATTTTAATTACAATAAATTTATTAATTAGAGCCGTAATTAAACGGAAAGTAAACAAACTTTTTCCGAGTAATACAAAAACATGCATTCTTCATCGTTATAATGTGTAAAATTGACAGGAGCGTTTTATGGATATTTACGAGATTTTCAGTTTCCTCATGTTATTTGCCAATGGTCGACTCGTCCTAGGGCAAATTGCATAAGAATTGTCTGATTCGACATGCTAAGGTGGAAAACGCAGCTTACAATCTGTAGCGACTTACACAAGCGAGAAACCCGAGCAATATCAAATAATTAAGATGTGGATATTCAGGGCAACTCCCTAAGCGCACTTTTGTTCTGCTTAGCTTGCAACCCTATAGGAGCTCTAGAAGACGAAATATGAATATACCATCAAAGAGGAGTAGCCTGTATACAAAATAAACCACTTGCTGTACATTGAGGATCAGAAGCCAAACGCATTTACACAATTCAGTTGAAAAGTGAATTGAAACTTAGCAAAAACGAATGAAAAATCGGAATGGCTTGTGGACTAAACAAACATACTCCTATGTCTGCTATACTTGGGAAAATGAATTATATACAACAAATGCATTTAAAATAAATAAAGAGCAAGTAATAACTGCGAGAAAAACATTGTACAAACGTTGCCACAAATAACACAAACCAGAAATAGCACATCCAAAATTAAAAAAAAAGATTGTGGTGTGTATTCTAAGTAATAATAAATATATCACTGGAAATAACCTGAGTAGAAAAAGATAATAAATACGGGGACTAAAATTACAACAATCTCTTCTATACAGCATTGGAAGCAACGGAAGTAGTGTCAGAAAACATTAAAAATACTACACAGCACTTACCTTCTCATGCAGAAAGTTGTCATCCTTCAAACCACTCATATTGTCACGACATTCCTTAACAATAACGTGAGTTTGTCTTCTTTTAGTTACATGAAAAAGTTTGTCAATAATAATAATATTATTAAGAACTATATTAATTTTGTCCGTGTATTTTAGTGTAGTACTACAGTTCCTATTTCTACTGCAAATAATTATATTACAAAATAACAGTTTCACCTCTTATTAACAAAGTCTATTAACAAGCTGATATAAAATTACAGAAACACGACCTCCCTTTCCTTTTAATTAAGTACAACAAAGCATTAGTAATACTAACGCTGCTTGTACCTTTAATTTAATTTTGCAACAGCAACGCAGTTTGTAATTAAATTTTCAAACGCATCAATTGTCAGTCAATTAACGAAAGTTGTAACCCCAACCTCGACAAAAATAAACATTTAACGCGCATTAAAGTACTGCGAAAAACAGTCCAGAAAACTCGATAATTTATATGAAAAGCATATGCGAGGCAAATTATAAAACGCCATTGTTGCCTACTGGAATTGTTGCAAATAACAACCCAGAAATCGAAACTGACGGGTGATTATTGGCTTGTTTTTGCCATCACGACTGAGAGCCCTAGAGACCCTCGATCATATCTGTATGCGCTGAAAATGTAAATCATATTTGGGGGGTTCAAAATATGTGAGCTTTAATCCTAGGTTTAAACGGTGAGTGAGGGTTGGTTTTTATTGTATTTTTTAACTCTCGTACTGATAATAGTAATGTTAATAGGTTGCGATGATTTATATCTTGTTGTATTATAGTAGATGTGTACGTGCTTTTGCTGAAGAACAAAAATACAATATGTATGTACAGCTTTAATTAATTGCCCTTTTTGGTTTATAATATTACAATTACGTAATACCTAATATAATAATAATATTACTTAACGGAGTACGATTTATAAATTTTTTATTAATTTATCTAATTGGTCCCTTTTCTGTTAATTTTTGTTTTTCTTCTATTTGTGTCTCTTTATTGAAACGTATCCGTTTACCTCTGTTAATAGTTCTTGTCTTTTTGCACCCATAGTTCATAATTCGGATGGCCTATGGTTGCGGTCGCTCTCTATCGCTTTGTTTACATTTTCTTTCATGTCGAACCATTTTTGTTGTTTTCTTCGTTTCCACATCCAAATCTCAATTTAACTGTTTGCGTCTTTATTATGCTTCTTCGTTTCAAGTAATCTGGTAAGTGCACCTATATTTCTATTCTTCTCCTATTGCGTTATTTAACTAATTTTTGTTGTAGCTATCTCTCTTTATTCCTGCTGATTATCCTCCCTACTACAAATTATTTTCTTTGTCTTCTTATTTCTTTTAGTGAATAGCCTATGTCTTCACACATTCTTTTTCCTGCTTGTCTTCGTTTTGTATATGATTTCTTATGCTTTTTCTGTTCAATTTTTTCCCTGTTTCTTCTAGCAGAGTGTGTGTGGTTTTGTTACTATCATTTTCTTTTTGTAATTTGTTTCCCTTTTGATCACTTCCATGATCAGTATGATTGTGTAGCTTGCTGCTGGTACTATGTAATTGGCTGTTGATTTTCTTAGCTGTAATTTTTATTTTAAAGTATTTTGGGTTTATCGGTTCTAACAGCTCTTTTTTTAACTCATTTTGGATGTGTAGGTTATTACTACACATCATTAATTACATTTTTATGTTTTTTACTTCTTTATATATTTTTTCTAGAGTTATACTTATGCTATTGCTGCGAGATATCACCCATCATTTGATTATAATTTCTTAAGGGACTACTAAGTAAAAAGGAACAATGTGTAAATAATCAAATTTAAAGGTTTCTATTTTTGTTAATAACCAAAACAGTTACCGTAAATAAAATTATAGCAAGATTCTTTAATAAATACAACAGACTGCTTCACAACAAGCGCTATTTTCCTTTGACAGTATTCATGAGCAGAAATTACACTAGTTCATGTTTGTAAATTTGAAACATCTATCTGCTCGACTTCCTTGATTGAAATGTCTTTCCTGGCTTCACTTTATTGACTGCTTCCCTCAGTTGCTGATTACTGTAGAAATGTATCGATTGCAATGAAAAATCGTCTTAAAGGTTTGTAAAATACCGTTCCTTTTATTTCAATCTGCTGTAGATTGACTGTGAAAGTAAATAGGTCGAGATCCTACAGGAATTTAAATCAATTCAAACTGTGTGCGAGGTAATATGCAAATAATACACAGTAGCCAAACGTGAGAATTGTGTGATTTTTCATATTTCGTTTTGAGATTGTGTGCACGTTTTCATATTTTGCTTTTTGTTTAAACGAATGTTTTTAGAAATCTGAACCAAAAAAGTGGACAGTAATCAAGACTGACTACATTTTTAAAATTTTATTTACATTATGTACAGACTAACAACATTTGTATTTGTTTATTTGTTGACTTAGAGCTAAGTTTGATACATCGACATTGAAATTGGATGAAAGTTTCTTCCTTCTGACGGTATAATATGCAAGTGTTTCTGATGGTGATCGCGTCCAGTTGTAATTCCTACACTTATCCTGTTCATTTGCAGAAGCACTGTGGTATAGGTTTGGGCGAATGTGCTTTAATGAACATTACCTGGCGGTGTCTTTGTTGAAACTCACTTTATTCAGAATAGTCGACGAGTCGATTTTTAAAACGGCAGTTATAGCGGTGAGCAGGAAAACCAGTAATTGATTCAGCACCGGCTAGAGTCAATTGTGAACCCTTACTATTATACAACTGCGTCGATCTCTTCGTTGCTTTGATGCTGCTTTGTTGGGATACCCATAACAGTATGACATACTTGCAAAACACGAGATTGGTTAAATTGTTTCTTTTTTTGTTAAATTGTGGAAGTCAAAAGCTCCCTGTTCATTTAAACGTAGCGGCAGCGGTCGAAAGCGTTATCCGTCAAAGTCATCATTGAAAGCTGTATCAGCGAGCTTGCTCAATACGAATCGAGAACCAGATGTTAGTAACGCATTAGACTGCGAGCCCTAGTTCCAGTGGTTGGTGCTAGACTTCTTAAACTTTTACTGAATACCTGTGCAGATCAGTACTTGAGCTGAAAAGCAGTTCCCCTGTCACAATGTCCGAGGACGCACAGACCCACCGCTGCCACCAAAAGTTATTTCCATAGTCAGTATGAGGGCCTCGGTTCTCTTGCAGGGCGACCCTTTACTATTTATAGTTGATGTTAAGTCTTTTTGCAACAGCCAATCTCAGATACTTCGGTAGCCGGTCTGATAATAGTAACCGGTACCAGAACAGCATCATAAATAAGAGACCCATGAGTTGATACTTTGGTCCTCGATGCCTTAACCTCCCAATCCAAGGCCTTCAAAAATTCCAAACCGAACTTACCGATGCGCAGGTGTTAGCAACTCATCCATAAAACTAGCAAACGGTTTACCTCATGAAATAACTCACATAGTCGTTCTCGTTTCTAATTAAGAAGGCCTTGAGCATCTCCGAGAATAGATAGACGGTTTAACACCGGTGCAAGCGCATTTTTATTTTTTTGGCCGTCCCAGCAATACTGTAGAATACCGTGGAGTATAAACAAAGGCAATACAAAGCTTAAGTATAGGTTTGTTTCTATCAATGGTTTCTTCACTGGTTTCTTTATCGTGCTCTCCATAACCAGAACCGGCTTTCTGCAATTAAGTGGTTGTGTATTTCTAATCATTCTGCTCTAAAATTATAGCCATGCCATTTCATGACCTTGCTTCAGGCACTTCTTATAAATTGTAGCTTTACTTATGAGTTATAACCGACCACTTCACTAATCAAGTGCGCACAAACAGGAGCCGAACTATCTCCCCATTTAAAATTTTAAAAAGTTATTACAAAAGCGAATTACAGAGAATGTGAAGTTTTTACATTTGAAACTATGTACTGTAAATTACTAAATTTGGAGACATTAAAGTGTAATAATGCGCGAATATAGATCGTTAACCCAGAAACGAAGAATACACTTAACTGTGATTTCCTTGCTATAAATACTTATTATTTTCGAGAAGTTTTAAGTTTATAAGTTCACTTAAAAGTTCATTAATTAAATAAAAATAAATAATTATGCTAATATGAAATACTTAAAAATATAATACTTCTCTGTAATTTTCCAGGTACTAACAAAAAGACATAAACAACTTTAATGACTAATGGCCGTATAACGTATATTCACCTAAGCCTAATCTTTTCTTGTTATTACACACATATTTAAGTAAACGAGTAGGGAACGATCGATGACCAAAGGTAAAGTAACGATTAAAAGCAGAAATTTAACAAAAGAGTGCAGAATAGGGACTTGGAACATAAGAAGCATTAAAGGGAAAGAAAAAGAACTGATTCAAGAATTTGATAAAGAAAAACTAAAGATACTGGCGGTAACAGAAACCAAAAAGAAGGGCAAAGCAAGCAAAAAATTGGAAAACGCACATGTTGTACTATATAGCGGAGTTGATATAGAAGAAAGGGCCAGGGCAGGGGTCGGATGTTTGATAAGAAATGACATTGTAGAAAGAGTCACAAATGGAGCTTCATCACAGAAAGGTTACTGGTCGTTAAGATAAAAAGAGTAAGTCAAGTTGACTTAAATATAATAGTATACGCCCCAAATGAATATGAGAAAGCAGAGGAAAAACAGAAATTTTTCGTTCAATTACAGAGAGAGATAGAGGCAATAAATGGTGACTTCATGCTATTAGGAGATTTAAACGCAAGAGTGGGAAACCAACCAGAAAAACATGACCACGTAATAGGGAGATTTGGGGAAGAAAGGTTGAACAATAATGGAGAAAGACTACTGGACTTATGTATAATAAACAATCTTGTGGTATTGAACACAGTTTTTTAACACAAGGACATCCACAAGTTCACAAGAGAGGAACCGACAAGGAAAAAAAGGTCAATCATAGATTATGTGATTGTGCCAAAAGGCATGAGGAAATCGATAAGAGGCGTGAAGGTCAAGAGAGAATCTGAAATTGGAAGCGACCACTACTTGGTCTTGGCTGTACTACAAGAAATGTCATCCCCGAAAGAAAGTAACCTAGCAGCTGGGAAAGTCACAAAAGTAATAGAAAAACTTAGAGCGCACAAACTGCGGGACAAGGAGACACAGAAATTGTACCAAGACAGAATGAAACTAGAAATAGAAAAATCAGAAGGCGAAGAACGCAGTAACAGCATAGAAAACCAGTGGCAATTACTAAAACAGGCAATGCTAACGTCCGCAGAGTATGCATGCGGAACAACAAAGACGATACCTGGCCGAAAGCAAACGGCTTGGTGGACTGATTCAGTTAAGCAAGATGTAGCAAAAAAAAGCTATGGAAAAAATACCTAATCGAGAAAACAACGCATAGTTATGAAGAATATAAACAGCAAAGGTTAAGGGCCAAGGAGGTGGTGATACAGGCCAAACAAGAATGTTGGAATCAGTTCGGGCAGAAAATGGAAGAAAAAGTAGAGTTAATCAGAAACTATTTTACAGGGTACTTTAAAGACAAGGGGAAAATAAGCCACAAGCACTAAGACAAATACTGAAAAGAAACAAGGAGGTAGCGATTACACAGGTTGAAATTAAAGAACAGTGGAAGGAGTACTTTGAAGACCTTATGGCAGGGGATGAAATGCAAGAAGAGGAAAACGAGCAAACGGCAGAGAGACCTGCTGAAGCTAACCAAATTAGCTACGAAGAATTAGACATTGCCATAAGAAAACTGAAACTAGGTAAGGCGGCCGGGTGCGATGGTATAACCCCCGAAATGCTAAAATACTTAGGAAAGGAAGGTACGGACTTATTAATGGAAGTTATCACGAAGGCGTGGAACAGCAAGAAGATCCCCAAGGACTGGGAAGTAGCTGCCATAGTCCCAATCCATAAAAAAGGCGACAGCAGAGAGTGCAGCAATTACCGAGGGATCTCGCTGCTCAGTATATCCAGTAAATTATATGAAAGCATACTAAAGAAACGGTTGAGATCCGAACTAGAGGGAAACCTGGAAGAGGAGCAGTGTGGCTTTAGAACGGGGAGGGGGACCCAAGACCTGATCTTTGTAGTGAGACAGCTTATAGAGAAAACGATACAATACAATGAAAAATTATACCTGGTATTTATAGACTTAGAAAAGGCCTTTGGCAAAATCAAGAGAGAAGAAATTTGGATAGTCCTAAAGAAAAGAAACATTACCTAGCGAGGATCTAATTCAGGCCATAATATTTATTAATTTGTAAATTTGGCATTCACTAAATATGATGGTCGTTATTTTCGTTTTAGTACCTAACATTTGATCGAATTTAAAATTAATCAACGAACTGTTAAAAGAACTTAAATCTTTTTCCTGCGAACTTGCACGTTAAAATAAAAACTTAATCAATCAATAAAAATTTATTCATACAAACCTACAAGGTATAGAATATTACATGTATAAATAAAATTACGTGTATAAATAAAATAAAAACAAAACAAAACACAAACACTCAAATATAAACTTGAACTTTTAAAAGTTTTTTCCTGACCATGAACTGAACTTTTTAAAAATGTTTAATAAAAAAAACTTTCCCAACACTGTAGGCATATGGAGCAAAGAATTATTGTGTTACAGTTGCATTAAAAGACAAAGCTGTTAAAAATATTTAACTTCTGTGTTTTTAATACATAATTTAATTTCTATGCTGTTTTTATGATGACTCTACAATCATAGTGATTTCTATTAAATTGCGCCTATGACAAATTGAGTATTACTAAAAATTAATGTCAGAATAGAACATACATAGTGCTTTTCACTATTATCATGATTTCTTTGTACTTATAGTATTATCTTTTATACCTGTAGGAAAATATACCAATCTATCAAACTATCATTATTTAGTAGGTAGTTTCTGGTATGACATGCCAGTGCTGTTCTACGATCTATTTATAAGAGAAGGGTAACTTACATTATTTATTTAAGAAGTCATGTACTAGTTGATTTATGGATGGACTCCTCTTTCAAAGGTTTATTTTATCAAGCTAATTTATAGTACAACATCGCAATTTCAAAGTTGCAGTTTACTTACTTGCCTTTCGTAAACAATAAATTCCAACATTCTCATAATCATCTGGATTGTCTTGTAGAATATACATAATAGACTGAAGGCCATACTTGAAATATAAAGTAAATACTCCGGAATTTCCGAATTCGTGTACTTGACCCTTTGAAAACAATAACATTGATGAAGGAAGGTTGCGATTTAAGTTTCAATTAACATTGTTGATTTTAAATTTATAATAGCTTTAACCCTTCGCGATGAGCAAATAACATTTGAGATGCTGCAATTTGAAATTTTGGCCTTAATCAATTGAAACGCGAATGAAATATAAATAAAAGCATTTGGAAAGCAACGGTGATGTTTTGCGTTTTCCTGCATTTCATATTCTGGTGCCATAGAGGTTTTCTCCCAAGTGTGCAGCGAGAATTCGAATTTTAAGGCAGAAACAATACATACTCCTCTGAGCTTTGTTGTATGCATAGTTTCCAACAAGTTAGACGAAATATATGACTGAATTAATTTCCATGCAAATTTCTAAAATAAATTGGTCTTTTTATACAAAACTTTGCTTATGTAGTTTTCATTTAATTAAATGCAAACGTTTGTTAGAGAACAGATACACTATCAAATCAAATTTATTTTTTTCGTAGCTAGTAAACAACTTCAGAAAGCCAACATTATAACGGTCGAAGTAGGACCAGCATTTTCACTTAAATAAATAAAATTTTAGACTTTATAAATTGTTTTTTTCTAACGTGGAAAGGTTTTCGCAATAAACTGATAACATGAAGACGTATATTCACTTAATGAATAATTTCTTCAAAATTTCAACTTAACTTGTGAGATAGCAGTTATTTATAATGATTAAACTTTAAGTTCGTTGTTTGATTTCATTTAAGTTATTACACCTTTGCGATGAGAGCAGGTATAAGATAATAAGATCAATCAAGCAGACCGTTAACTCTGAGTAGAACCCCTAGACAAGCTTCTGGAAAATTAATGATGTAGTCGGGAGTTGCAACTATAATAGCAACATAATTTAATGACCCCGAAATTTATTATATATTGAAGATGAAAACTTGTAACGTCTTCGTTTGCGTACTTGTTAAGTTCCCACTTAGATATGTTAGAAGTAAACTAATAATATAAGTTAAGATATCATTACCATTAGTTCCGGCAATGAAGAAATTTTGTCATCGAATTGCTGAACAGATTTACAAATAAGATGTTCGTTTAAGCTCTCGTGAATTATTGATTGAACAAATAACAAGCGGAATTTCTAGTTTTGGCCGCTTTCGTATCGGTATAATAAATTATGAGTGCTCGAAAAACTCCATAAAGAATTATCAATTTCAGGGGTTGCAGATAAAACGCTTTATAGATATTTTCAGTAGAAATTGAAATTTACGCATATGATAGCAGTGGTAGTTATTTATCCGTATTTCTGACGAGACGGTCGGTTTTACATTGCTTGTTTGCTGTTTCTACCAAATTTGTTTGTATATCGGCTCAAAAACACATAAAGCATTTGCCAACTGTATTTTAGGTACACAATAATAAAACATTTTTTGTCTAAATGTATTTACATTCAGCGTTTACGCATTCCGCATTTGTTGGCTACACCAACAGGAAACTGTTTTGTTTGAAAACTGAATTTTAGTTACATACTAAATTGTCAGGTAAATCGTTGACTCTCGGATTGATACTTATGGTCTACCGAAATCTGCATAAAGTTACTCTATCAGGTGGAAACGACTTTCTCTTTAATTATCAGGCGATAGAGCATGACTAAAATTTACTCGATCTTCTCGAGTTCTCTTTTGGTCTTTAAATTCTAAAATCAAATAGCTTTTTTAATTTATTTACATGTTTAATTTATGAAATGTGACTTATGCTTCTTTTCGGAAAGTTACCTGGTATAAAATAATTATCTCCAAAAGCAGCTTCGTTGCTTCTTGTCCATGGGTCTGTCAGAAATGCTTCTAAGATAGGTCACTAAATTGGTTTGATGACTTAAGGCTCACAAGAATTAATACAATAAACAAACAAATAATTATTTAATACTACTAAAATCAATTTTTTTAAATTTAGTTCTAACATTTCAGATAACAACTGAATTTATCTATCGGAATCGGGTAGGGTGCTATCGACGTTCGAAACTCCGCAAAAATAGAATTACAAATGCTTACAAAATTTTCCACAGCTTGTGGAACCATAATTTTAATTTTTGAAGTGAAACTTCTTTGCCGGCAAGAATAACCACGCCAACCTTGGAAGTGATGGAACCTAGATGTAAACTGAAACGATTAATGTTATATTGTGCCACCACAAACAAACAACTCCAAGCGAGTGTATTTTGTGGCTTTGATTATATACCCAGCAAATGAACAGCATATCAAGATATATATTGACATTTGAAACATGATCAACAATTGTAAATGAAAATAAATTAGAAGTTGATGAAACTTTGGTGTAAATTCGGTAAACGTTAAAAGTGGTTTTCTCCATAATAAATTTTTTTTCGGCGAAGAACTACGTCATACCAACATATTTCTTGTTAACTGCGTTATTTGTTATACAGAATGGCTATTTACGATCTGAAGTTTTTTATTAATAAAAAATACCAACATTTTAAATTAAGAATTTTACCAAATATAACGTCATATCTGCAGGGACACTTCGGAGTTGCGCTGATGACCATAAAAGTAATCTGGGTATCTTTCAAAAAGGGATTATTTTAGTTGCGCTGATTCTACCTGAGTCTAAACCTTTAAGAATTGCACAAATACTATTGTAAAATAAAATTAGAAACAAACTATGTTATATGCATAAACAGTTTATTGTTATATAAAATACATACATGTACAAATAAAAGGTCAACTCCGATGTAGGATCAGGACTCCCTGCAGAGAGATCAGCGCAACTTCGACCGGCCCATCTGCAGATGTAGTTGGAGTATCGAATTGATTATTTTTTGTTTAGAATCAGATGCATCATCGCATTTCAATTTCTCAAAATATTGATTTGTTCCGCAAAGAAGTTACAAACATAACTTTTTGCTTTCGATGTAGTGAAAGTTGTACTAAACGACAAACTTTTTTATTTGTAGATTTTCGCATATACATGCAACGAACAACCAAACAATAGATCTATTATGGCTATGATTTTAATGGGATGAATTTTGGTAACACGTTTTTATAGCGTTTTCTACAGCTAACTAGAACATGCCATAACCGCTTGTGTTTTCTGTTGAACTGTATAAATCAAAAAACACTCAGTGAGAACACGCGAAGAAGTTTCACTTAGAATTTGCGTGTTCGGCACAAATTTATTTTTATTGTAATTATAAATTTGCTAAAACATGGACGTAGCCAGAAATTCTTCTAAGATAAGTCATCAAAGCTTTTTGAAAAATCAAGCAGAAGTAAATCTAGAAATATTTAATGGATCGCCGCAGATGTAAGTTTGGTTATTAATGTCTTTCTGTATTTATAGGCGATTTGAAACACGCCCCATTCCCTACCCAAAAGAAGGGTTCGAGTTCTCTCTTTAAAAAACTGAAAAAAATTAATGCAATATCTAAAATTTTTAGTTATTTATTTTTGTTTTCGGTTTTCTAGAATTACACCTGTCACAGATTTTACCCAGGCACCGTAAAAAAATTGAAAAGCGTATTGGGTACTAATAAATAAATAGACAATAAAGAAAAAACTATTTATTATTTTACCCAAATGATGTTATCTATAATTCACAACAAAATTTAGTGAGTTTCAAATCTGTATCTACGACTGCTTGGATGAAGACTTATTACGTCATTCATTTGCGTTAGGTAATGAAGTTCATTGTCTGACTAGTGATATAATAGATTCATTACCTAACTCATTTTATTTACACAAACAAAACTAAAGCTTTGTTTTTAGAAAACTGGCTGGTTGCCACAGAATTGAACTAATTGAATCTATCTCGTTTCTTTGATTTTAAAACAAGAATATTTTAAAAGTGACTTGATATTTGCAAATAAATTAATGTGAAATGACAAATATCATTTCAAGCAAAAAAATTAAATTTTTAACATATTTTAAGCAGTCGTAGATACATTTTTTTGTGTCACACGCGGGATAATGCATTATTATGGCACTCGTTTGATTACACGACTTGGTCTACGACCTCTACGTGCAACTTTCAAACTCGTGTTTAATAACGCCTTTATCCCACTAGCAACATGAATAACTATTATATATACAAATATATAACTTGTCAAATATATAAATTGTATCAGTAATTTTCGAACGTGGGTGTATCTCAAAAATTTACTGGAAAAAGAAAGTTGAAATAAAACGGACCCGAAAACACAAGATAGGCATATTTTTTGGTAGCATCTTTTGAAATACACATTCTCTAAATCTGAAAACGGAGTCTGATAAAAGACCCTAGAACAAATTTAACGTTTTTTTCGAACTTTCTGTGTTTAAAATGGCGGACGCTACGATTTTTGAAATTTTATATTTAACCTCTTATAACACAGAAACGAGTTGGCATATCGGGATCAAATTTTGTATTGTAGTACCTTTGTAGACACAATACTACTATATACGAGAATTTTTAAAAGGGAAGTATATTATAGCACTTTTGAAAAGATGGCCCTAACTTTGGACTTACAAACTATAAAATGGCAGATTCGCACTTTGGATAAGGTATATTTAAACCTTAAGCTTAGCCACTATAAAATGGCACATTTCCACTTTGGATAAGGTACATTTAAACTTTAAGATAAGTATTTATATGTTTCTATTTAACATAAGTATTATGTTACATAAGTACTATTATTATGTACGCACTTTAAAGTAAAAAAAAGTCCAACCTTGTACAAAAAGAATTCACGAAAAATAATTATTATTGGATTATTAGGGCCTTTTTGGCTATAGATGACCGTCCTCTCTTTCTCTTTTGCCCAACAAGTACACTTTTCGCTTCAAGGGGCAGCTTTGCTTGTCCCAAAATGACTAGCAGACCTAAAGAATGTTTGCATACGTACTGTTTTGAAAAACTTGAGCAAGTGCACGCGACATCATCTTTTCATTTTCAGAATAGCAAGTTATTTTTATTAATTTACGAGCTTTACGGAAACTATCAAAACTTTCCCATTTCAAATGGGTATCCTTCCAGATCTGCACTTATTCTTGTGTCAAGACTTCTTCTGTAGCATTCGTTGATTTTGTATAAAAGATGGCCTTTTCATACTCTTTTTCTTCAAACATTTTCGGTTTGAGTCTAACCCATTGATAAGCATCAGTCTAAATTGTTGTTGTTAATTTTATGGTTGAAGCAAATGGCTTGTAATTAGGGTTTTCCGGATTACGTTCATATGACCATTTTTCGACTAAAGATCTTTTCAAAACTTCCATAAACCGACCCACAGGAAGTCGCGTTCCTTTTTTATAATAGCGTTTGTTGATTCCAGCCCATTGTTAATACTTGGAAATTGATCACATGCACCTTCATACCAGAATCGATGTATTCCAAGCCATGTCTTTTCGAAATACTTTACAAAGTCCTTTATATATATATAGAGTCACCCATATCATTCCATTTTTTTTAATAGACTTGTAGCGACTGTAAAAGTTTCATCGTCGGTGCAAAGTTGCAGAGCATAAATATCTCTACTAATTTCCTTTTTTTCGTTTATCTTCCATATCGTTGACTCAATGTTTTTCAAAACATGAAAGAAACATTGAAGTCTTCGAGCAGGTGTGCCAAATACTGCTTTAAATCCATTTGATTGCCATACATGCATCTGCAAGCAATACATTTGGTTCCGAAATAGTTTCATGTATGTTTAAACACGATTGTTTCATTATATTAAATATAAACGTGAAATCAACTTCTGTTTCGTTATAACAGGCTGCAACAGCAAGTGGGTGAAATACTCTGCAGAAGTCCGATGTTCCGACTACCAGTACAGGATAACCCTGTCAAACCAATTTGTATGTGGCATCGGCTTGGAATTTCTTAGTCATCGTTAAAATTTGCAGAAGTCTTTTGGTGGATAAAACAATTTTCAAATCCTGCTTCTGCGAGCCCGTGTCATCAACTTCGATTTTGAAATCTAAACACAGGGAATATCTTATAGCAGTTCAACCCCTTCCCCTTTCACCCCTTCCCCTGGAGCAATATCGCTCAAAAACAATCCGAACCTGAACGTTTGGCAAGCATAAAGCAAACATATGGTCAAGTAAACAAACCAAAAGAACCACAGATAATAAAACGATAAGTTTACCTAAAACAAACGGCTGATCCTCATTAGTTGGAATTGTTGAGTTGAAACTGTACCAGTTGTGCAGTTCTCCTGTGGACGATCCAAGAGTTTTTTAGCGTACTGAAGTTAAAAATGTTTTTAGCTGCGATTTCACAGGTGGTTGCTCATTCCGGCTTCGGAAGGCTGCAATGATGGCATTAGGCTTTTTGATGCCGTCACTATATAGCTGACGCACTAACAACTTTGCTGATGATGAAAACCTTCTACTGTTGTCTACATGATTGGCATGCTCATCTTCTGTTTCGAAAAGGGTCACTTTCATACACTCAGAGTGGTACAATAAATACTTTCCCGCAGGACATTCGTTCTTTCTGTATTGACCACCTGTACATCTGAAGGTAACTTTCAATCCTTCCGTTGATTTGTATGAAGTAGTTTTCTTCCAAAATTGTTCCCTTTTAATGAAGTCATCAGCTTCTTTCGCACTATTAAAAACGGGGAATAGCAGTTTAGAGAAATTGTCCTAACTTTGGACGGACAAACTATAAAATGGCAGATTCGCACTTTGGATAAGATAGATTTAAACTTTAACATTATCTATTAAACACAGTTTTTTGATGCCACACTTTCTTCTTCGCGGGCTTTCGCTTTGCAGGAATTGCACTGCCCGTGTCGGATTCATCTTTATAAGATTGCACATTGACAATAAATTCTTTACACAGACTCATTATTACACTTCAAGCTGCACACCGTCGTTAACAAAGTTAAGAAAGTTGCATGTCATCGTTTATTCGTTGCGTTCCGCCCACGTTCGGCTCTATGATTCATCGGCTGCACGTTTCAAAGTGCAATGTATCGTTTGTTAGTGCAACCTTTTTTTAAGAGCGTGTTAGAATTATTTATAAGTGGAATATTTTTCTTTAAAGCGAAAACTATTATAATGAGCCACAACTATTTTTTAATGTTCTGACAGATTTAATGGGAGTTAATGTTGTTTTTTCACAGTGAATTTTCTATTTCGAAAGTGACATATAATTATATATAGTGCATTTTTTTCTGGAAAGTTTAAAATATTTTTAGATTGTTTCACTATATTTTTAAAAAGGGATATATATTATTTTTTGTGCATTACTTTCATAGGAAGTTTAAAATATTTTTTTAATATTTATTCATTTCTTTTCAAAGCTATTTTGGTCTATTTTAAAGTGTGTATAATGCTAACCCTTTTTAAAAGCACAAAACTGTAAAATAAAACGTTTTTCAAAAATTCTAAAAATCCTAAAAAAATCTTGGTAAAAACAGTCGGCTAATTTTTCCATGAGGTTTGATATGAATTTTTGAAAAATGCCAATTTATAAATATATAACAAAAGGTGGGCAATAAAAAATTTCCGTTTAAGCTAAATTGCTCATGAAGGTTAGTAAAATAACGTTTACAATGTAAGTTTTACGTGCAGCAAAAATTGGGGAAAATCATTTCCCCCTCCCGTTTAATTTTTTGTGAAGGAATTTGTCATTCCGGTTTTAGATATTTTTACACTTAACAAATATTTCTCTAGAAAGTCAGAAATTGATTTTTTTCTCATAGAACACTTGAGTTTTAATGTACAGGGGGATATGCCCGCAGGAAAAGTGTATAAAGCTAACATTAAGCCGATGCTGTGTGTTTGGCGTCTTAGCAATGGTAAACTAGTTTGGGGGTTTCTCTCCGGTGTTCGAGCAGAATGTAGGGATAATTCCGTTTACTTGTAGTATACCGTTGAATTGATTTTAGTAAGTAAAACATTTATTTATTAAAATTATGGGAATAATCTGATGCGTTTTTAGCTGCACACACATAATTATGTATTTCATACTTATATTTTATAAAACAATTTGCATAGGTTTATGGTTCCTATTACTGGCGTTCGATACCAAGCTAGACAAGCCGGTGTAGTGGTGGCACTGGTTCTATCTCCAAAGTTGCTGTTCTCGGACACAACGTTCATTTAAACATGCTTTCAAAGTATGTTAAAACAATAAATCTCTAAAGTATAAAAAAGTCAAGGTATCGGGTTGCTGTCTACGGTTAAATATGGAAAACGCCGAAGAAATTGATCTAAAAGTACCTAAAAATTACCTAAAAAAGAAAACGGAGATTCGCGTCTTCATTTAAAAGTTATCAGTTGAAGAAGAAACCTGTATTTTGTATACCTCAACTGTTTACCAATAGCGTTCCATTTTCTTCTGAGCAGCTAAAGCTGGTAGGTTTCTCCATTTTGAGATTTACATTTACAGCTGTAGTTAATTTTAATGTGTTTGACGTAATCGCTTTTACTTTTTTAATCAGCTGCACCGCACTACGCGTTAATTGGAAATGTGTGCCCAAGAAGTTTAGTTTACTCTAAGCCGTATCAGAATCGTATATCAAAGCTTATATCAAAGCACATATCAAATTTAATTGGTATAGCTTAAAAGCGGTATTTACTTCATAGATATTATTCGATATATATTTCCCTGTATTTTGTCAATTAAATTATATAAGGAGGATTGATTACTAATATTCTGTTTATAACCGGTTTAGGAGAATATATTAATATATTCAGTTGAAAATTAAATTAGATGTAGTTTTTCTATTAATTAGTAAATTTTTATTTGAAAGCTCTAAGTCCTTATTGTAAACTGTCTCTATCTTTACCTGGCTATGGAATAAGTTGGTCTTATATAGATATAGATACGGTGCGTTGTTAGTGCAATATTTAGGCAACATTGTATCTACTAAGTAAGTTACATGCATATTATACAGAATCTTAGTTTATTGCTTTAGAGTTGTATAGATAGATGTTTGAAATTCTGCTGCTGCAAGTTTACAAGTACTACGATCATTAAACAGTTGTAATTATTTAAGTTATCGTAATTCTTGCTTTACTTCATTTTATTCATGTTCACATTATTAATATGATCGTAAACTAATGAATACCTTAAATAAATATTTATTTATTTTAACCTTATACGTATTTTTTTTATACGCGTTTCCACGTCAATATCAAAGGCAAAATTAAACATAAACAGTTAGTGTTGTTCTAAGAACAATGGAACTTGATACCTTGATGTTGGTTATCTAGGTCTGTATAAACGTAGGTTATGCTCGCAATTTGTTTTTATGTCTGGAGATGACTTGATTTCTATTCCAAAATTTCAAATAATGCCGATGTTGAAAAACCAATTTGCTCATTTATTAAAGGTACAGTTACAATTACGGCGATAGAAGTCCCTAGAGACATCTATAAAATGTAAGGCGAGGTATAAAGTAGCAAGGCTGCAATCCACGCAAAAAGATGAATTTTTAAATGTTTGTGAATTTCATATGCTTCCAGTACATACATATATCTAATTTACGTTTATCAAGTGTAAAAATGTATAGTGTTATGAGATGTCATTAAATGATTGTGCTCTAATAATTGTTTACCGTAACTGGTTTTATGTTGGTGTTTTTTACCTAATATATAGATTTTTATTGTGTGAGCTACAGAAACTGAGTAACAGACTAACAGTGGCTGCAATTGAATCTATAAATGCCTGCTTTCAGCAAATCATCTGTTTTTGCCTTCCTTGGTAAGTAGGAAAAGTAGCTATTGAAAGGCATTGGGATCGTCATGTGGGATTTAAAGCAAATGCGAAGTTTCTTCGTTTTGGGCTTACTGGTCGATATACGAGTTATGCATAGAAGAAAGGTACTTTTATGGCAAACATTTTTAAACTAAACATTTTGACTAATAAGCAGGTTTCAGCGCCTTGGAAAACCGATAAAGCGGACGCTGTCTGTGTGTCTGTACACGCTTTACAGTCCAGACGCCTTAACGCAGAAAACCCAAATTTTGCTCCCAGAATCGATTTCATTACAGTGGAATGACACCGTAACAAAATAAGTTGGTCCGCCAAAAAAAGGGAGAGAAAGGATGCTTTAGTTTATTAGAAACGCACTCGAAAAACAACCGTAGATTCGTATTCTACGCATGCCTAATAGCCGATCTGCGCAAACACGAACCACCTATCAACGCCCACCGCCCGCCCGTCCCCAACCATCATGTTTTTTTTTCTTTATGAATTTCTGCTTCAATATTGGTACGAGGATGTTAAATGTCAATGGGAACAACGTTCATAATGTGATTCATACTAAGTGAAGTGACTGCTTATATTTCCTTTGTGGATTATCAGAAATTTCTATATTGAAAATTATGCTTGTTTTAAGATCTTGTTGTAAGCGGATGACGTAGTCTACCGTTCGCCTTTTTTGAAAGCTCCTGCATTGTATTTTATTTGAAATTTACTAAAACAAATCTTCTTAAGAAGAAAAGCTTGTTCTCATTCTTATTTCTACTCTTAAAATTTTCTTGATTAAATTGTATCGCGCTATACTTCAAAAAAACAAATTCCCAAACTATCGATTAGTGGGGAAAATTTTTTATCCAAAAAGTATAATATGTTAAGGAAACAAAACACTTAAAGTTACACTTGCAAACGTAATTCCGCTGAAGCCTGAAATATTAAAAATCTGTTTAGCTGGTTTAAAAATTGCCAAGTAACGAGCTGTTGTTCCATTTACACCCCACCCACGGAGAAAAATTGAGAATTCTAAACTCGAACAGCGGGTTGAAATTGGTTTCCCATTAAAATGATTTTAAGCAGAACGCCTACTAATTCCATTTGAGAATACACGGGAATGTATTGATTCTGAAATGGTCTTTCCCTACAGGGCTTCATTCTTGGACCGACGAACATACCTTCAACGGTTTAGCTTTTGCCCTTTTTAAAACTGTATTTGCCGCACCTATATATTCACAATTGTCAAACTGTCTTAACCATACCGTTTGAATATTTTAAAAGCTATTAAATGGTGAATAATTTAGTTCAATCATAAATAAATGCCACATTATCTCTTAAGGGAAATCTTTTTTTTTTTTTCATTGAATTTTCACTACGGTTTGTTTTAGTGAAATTCGATTGGGTTTAACGAGGCGCCATTTTTCTCTATATCAGAGTTCCCAACAAGCATCGGCGTCTTTTTCTGGTTAGAATAGTTGTAAGGCTGTAACTGGCAGTTTTTGCGGGCTTACATCACAGAAATGCAATAATTGCAATTCCAGTCAAGAGCACAACAAGAACTAGCGCGGAATATGAAATGTAAATAGAGACCACGAAGCGGGACCGGTAAAACGACGAACCGGGAAAACGAATGTAATTCCAGTGTTATCGGGACGCGAACTACAGGCCAGAATCACAATTAGGCCACTTAGTCTGCCGCTGAATTTACATAAAAATGCAAGCCGCGTAATAAAGAAAAAACAAACTGTCGATTTCTATTCCCCTTTTTATCTGCATTTTAAGTTGGAGCGTTGACCGCCCTGATTTTTGTATTTAGCTTCAACATCAGCTTGATCATGAATATTCATTTAGGGTTTTGATTTTTTAATGTTCGCCGTGTAAAATTATGCAATTTTTACACTGTTCTATGGGGGGATCAATTTACACACAGAAAATGTACGCCACCTATTGTTTTGTTACCGAGGTTTTAAACAGCTAATCTCTATGTAATCGTAAAACAACCCACACTCATGGTGTCATAAAAGTTTGAAATTTATCAAAATGTAATACCCACCTCAATAAAAACAACTGCACAACAGAAAAAATGTTTAATCAATACAAAAGTTTAACCAATAAAGCTTTAAATACAGACTAAGAGTATTTTATTCATTAATAATTATAAAATAAAACTTCGGGAAATGATTATGCATATAAAACAGAGATTATGCAACGTCTACTTTTTCTGTTCACGAATTATATGTTTTCTTCTTATTAATGCAGCGCGACCGGATTTATTGTGATTATTTTATTCAATACTAAATTAAATGAAATGCATTTGCTTAACCTCTAATAAAATGTAAGGCTGTGGGCATCACTGTATTAAGGAACAAATGCACCATCTAAAAAGAATTGCAATGAGCTATTTCAAAATTTTTATTTTTTCAGAAAAACCTGTTTTTACATTTAACATAAGTTTCCCAAATTTACAAACTTTAACTGTAAATTTTAAGTTTTTTTAAAGGTAACAATGGACTATAATTTTACAGCAACAATTAAAAGCACCTTTTCTACGACTATTTTGGAATATAAGCATTCTGATACATTTTTAATTACGGAATAACTACATTGTTACACTTGTTATAGAATATTTCATTCTAACACTGTTTATTTCATTCTAACACTGTTCTGAGTAATACAGGTTGAGTTTCTCGTCTATCAACTGTATTTTGTTTTGTTGACAGTTACAAACAAAGCGTATTTTACATAGGAATCTTAAATTTTTTTATAATCTAAATATAATGACCTAAATAATGGCTAGTCAGCACTAGGGCTGGCAACCGGATTCGGATTTTCGGATATCCGGATTTTTTTTATGCGAAGATCCGGATTTTGTGGAAGCTAAAAATCCGGTATCCGTATTTATCCGGATTTCGGATTTTCGGCTTAGATCCGGATTTCGGATTTCGCATAGCAATCCGGATTTCGGATTTTACACAGTGATCCGGATTTCGGATTTCGTACAGCAATCCGGATTTCGGATTTCTCACAGAGATCCGGATTTCGGATTTCTCATGGAGATCCGGATTTCGGATTTCTCAAAGAAATCCGGATTTCGGATTTCTCACAGAAATCCGGATTTCGGATTTTTTTAATGTCAATTTGGAATTAGGATTTCTTATGTCGATCCGGATTTCAGATTATCTATACTAATTCAGATTTCGAATTTTGTTTCTCTGCAGATATCGGATTTTTAAATTTTATGCCGGATTTTAGAATATCCGAAGAATATTTTATTTCATACTTTTTAACTCCGCGAATTCGTTTTTTAAAATTCGAGTCTTTAAAATGCGGTTTTAGAGTACTCAGATAGTAAGATTATATAGATTATATGATGGTATGAATTTGAATTTTGTATGTCGATTAGAGTAGTAGAGTTATTACTTCTTAAAAATCAAATTTTATTTTAATTTTTAAAGTTTATGTTTTTATTTAAATACGGTTTGCTGGTTACCAAAAAATGCTTGAATTAGCTACTTGAATTGTGTATCATGCAATTCAGTCTTATAACGTTATCCTACTAAAAAGACTATACTCACCAATTTTATTTTGTGGCGATAAGTGCATATACTTTAATTGCTTACAATTCTTTTAAATAAGATTTAACTAAACCAGTAGTTATTACGTGAATATTTTTGGTTCAGATTTGGCATTTTTACTTTCCCACACTTCTAGTAAGCGAAATATTGTGATTAGCTAGGCAATATATGCAAAATATGCAAATATGCAAATGCATATTTTAGACATTTTTGGTATATTTATATAATTTTTTGTTATCAAGTACTGATTCACTTCGTCAAACAGTCTCGGAATTTCCAGAAATTTTAAATAATCTTCGAAACTCATTCATTCTGTATTTTGAATAGGTAGGTACTTTCTTAGTTGTTAAGCTTCGAAAAACCAGAATACTTGGAAGTTGGAAACACAATAGTGTGTTAACATCTTCAAAATGTCCAAAGAAAGAAAGTGTATAAGTGCTATTTTAAACTAGTTTGTGAGGGACTATGATGATTTCACAACAGATGGGCTACTAGAAGCGAAGGGATTATCTTTACAAGACAGCATTGAAATAGTAGAAGATATGGTTAAGGGTTTAAGTAAACTCAAGAAAAAGGATTTCATTAATAAATTAAAAGAAGTGCTGTCAAACAATACGGGCTATCAACAACTGAAAAATAGAAGCGGGGTGTTGCAAAATGAAACAGCCCTCGATGTAGGTAAGAAATGGACATTTAAATATCATTGTCATTGTAAATTATGAATTTGTACCAATAGTGTCGTGTGATGTCTTTTCACAGTACAAAAATATTCTCGCTGACAACAGGCGCAAATTTACATTCGAAAATTACACCACGTTGTGCAATTATGATTTGTTTTTATAATTTAATTATTTTTACATTAGTAATTTTGGGTTTTTTGATTAATTTTAAATAAATAATTTTGGATTTAAAAAATGTTTGTGCATTTTAATAGAAAAATAAATATGTATTGATATAACGTTAATGTTTTTTTTTTCTAGTTAGTTGACTTTTTAGTGTATATTTAAGTGCATATTTTGGATGTTCTTGATGCATATTTTGAAGTTTTTTAGTGCATAATTATCTTAAGCCTAGTGATTACTATCTTATATCTATCCTTCCATGATATGAAATATTTATGGAAGCAAAAAAAGATAATTATGTTAAAAGTATGGGGAAGTCTAGGCAAAGTGTATCGCCAGTTGTTTAATTTTGAACCTAATTTTGTGTAAAGGCCTATATAGAAATTAACACTAGCTTTATAATAACACAAAAAAATTATTTAAAACATCTGTTTGAAATTAGCAAGCACAGCACAGACTACCTGATGCTGTTGGTTAGTTTCAGCATTTACCCCTGTACTAAAATAGGCATTTTTGCAACACTTGGGAATATAATGTTGGTGGGAATTTCCATTTAGAACTTTGAAGAGATCTAAACAAATTGAGTATTAAGGTTTTACATATTTTAGTGTATGTCTTTTTATTTAATACAATATACATCTCTTTCAGAAAAACAAATTAAAATTTCAATTAGTTGATATTTCTCTTGTTGCTGTTTACTAAAATTTTGCTTTTACAAAAGTTAAAATAAAGTTATTGTAAAATGGACAAAGCAAATAAGTAATATATTTATTAAAACAAAATAAATGTAGGCAATGAAAATCAACAATAAACGAATTAACTATGTGTTTATAGTTTACACTGAAGAAGTGCGACATCCATTGTATGGAAAACATAATCAGAGCGAACAAATCCACTAAAGAAAGTACAGGAAAAATAACCCCAAAAAAACATTCAGAAGAAAAATAGTCCACGCAAAAAAATGCAGCTGTTTATTTTATTCTTATTACTATCACTCTTTCAATGGGTAAATATAGTGAATGGCGAATAACATCGAGTGGAAA
This sequence comes from Ctenicera cuprea, assembly GCA_958336395.1. Classification (NCBI taxonomy): domain Eukaryota; kingdom Metazoa; phylum Arthropoda; class Insecta; order Coleoptera; family Elateridae; genus Ctenicera; species Ctenicera cuprea. Next base: position 21,650,273 of record OY284487.1, on the reverse strand, counting down.
ATTGCGGAAAACTAGAATGCATTTTTATAAAACAAAAATGCCGTTTCTTTGAGTTCTACGCCGTTCTAGACCAGATAATCTGAAAAATGAATTAAATTTAAAAATATGAAAGCTACAATAAAATTAATACGCAACTGAAATAAAATAACGCAACAAGCATTATTGTTTATTACTATAGCAAAATTAAGACAACCTAAATAATTTAGTAGCACATAATAATAATATCTCTACCATGTAAGTACGACATTATAAGGTCATTCACGACACCCCGAACTCCCATGTGATCAAGTTTATTCCAAAGAAAAGCGTGATTAATTGAGTCGAATGCACAGGATAAGTCGAAAAAGATTCGCGAGTTAATGTTTTGGCATTACAATACTAAAACTCCCATTTCACGCCTCGAATGTGCAGATGTACGCTTTTAATTTTAAAAGTAAATTCAAGTTTCAATAAAAGTGATCTATTATCTAAAAATTAAAAGATTAAATTAAAAGAAATGGCACGACATGTTGTACATTAGGTTTTTTTTAAATAAATGTATGAAAATTACTGCCGTAAGGAAATTCGTTTTGTTAACCGAACGAAAATACTGCCGAAATAATTATATAACAAAAAACAAGTAACCGAACTTAACTGTCCTTTTAGTAGCTATAAAGAAACATGTATAAATTTACCACCACAAGGCCGACGACGCTAGGCTACAATAAGTAGGCAGCATGGCGTTTTACCAGGGGCGTTCTTGGAAATGCTTAAAGAAATATACAAAGAATGACCACTATCCCAGCTTAAAATACCTTTTGCTTACCTGTTTATTGTTTATTTGAATTTCAATATTAAGAGTTACGTTTTATTTGTTAGGTCATTTGGTGTAATACTGTTTCTGTTTATAAGTAGATTTTTGGTTTATTTTATAGTTATAATTAGTATTTTATAATAATTGAAAGAATGAAAATTATAACTAATAAGTTCTCTTATAAATTTTTAATGTTTTATGTGTACTTTTATTAACATTTCCGTCATACCCATCACTATTTAGTGGAAGGGGGGTAATAGCCTCATTTGCCAGGAGCGCGCTTGGCTTTGTGTTTGTACAGCCATTTTTTTCCGTCTTGAAATTATACGTTTTATAGATTTTGCGCCAACGAAGAACAACATATTAAACGACGCACTACTATTCTAACAAATAAAATACTGAATAATTAAGTTTGCACATATTGGATTCATAGTTGCTGCCAATATGTAATTTTTTGAATTTAAATAACGAATACATCCAGATAATATATTTATAACAGATTTGTGGATGATTTTGAATATTTAAGTTTTAAATGAGGAACTTAGACATAGACAGCGATTTTACTGGAATACGCATATACCTACAATTTTTCTCCTATGTATCTGAATTAACTGCATATTCATACAAATTCTATATGCCAGATGAATGCAGACTGTATTTATGTGGATTTACTTAAATGTTTAATTTAATTTAATAAATAAACGCACGCAGATAAATTCAGAAAACAGGTTTTTACTTAAATCCGAATATCGGATTTAAAAAAAATCCGGATAGCGGATTGTTTAGGGTAAATCCGGATATCGGATAAATCCGGATATCGGATTCTTTGGATTAATCCGGATAGCGGATTCTTCGAATAAATCCGGATTTCGGATTCTTCGGATAGATCCGGATATCGGATTCTTCGGATAAATCCGGATAGCGGATTTTTCGGAAGAATCCGGATAGTGAATTTATCGGATGACGGATTTGCGAGACGGATTTTATCCGGATAGTAAAAATCCGACGGATTCCGGATTATTCGGATACCGGATAATTTATAATCCGAAATCCGGATTTTAAAATGGAACGGATTTGACAGCACTAGTCAGCACTCGCGGACCGTCCCCTTCGCCTTTCCGCTCGGGTGACAAACTTTCCACTCGTGTGGAACATGCCATATTCCAAATTAGTTACAGAATACACTATTCCGTAACAAGTTCGGAATATGGCATACTATGCACGATCCGAATGGCGAGATGGACGGTTTACGAGTGCGGAATAACCACCCCAAACGTGTTACAGACTATACTTTTTCTACGACTATAAATAATTTAGGTTATTAAATTTAGAAAGAAAGAAAATTTTAAATTTTCCATCCAAAATACGCGTTGTTTGTAACTGTTAACATAGCAAAAAACAGTTGATGGACGAGACACGCAACCTTTATTATTTAGAACAGTGTTAGAATGAAATATTCTATAACAAGTGTAAGAATGTAGTTATTCTGTAATTAAAAATTGTATCGGAATGCTTATATTTCAAAATCGTCGTAGAAAAAGGTACTGCAACATTCGTGTCTGCACACTTAACAACGCATCTTCTATATTCTTCGTTTATTGCAAATAATAACCGACGAAAAATTCTGGTAGCAGCTTCGTCATTAGTTGAATTCAAAATCAAGGCATTTAAATTATTTACTTATCTAAAGTTTGAAATTTTTTATAACTTTTAAACGTAAAGAAATAGTATTTGTGTTTTGTAACTTTTTTAATCATTTCCTCCCATAAAAAAATTGATTAATTCTGATTTGTTTTCCCATGAACGTATGAAGTCACTCCTCTGTACTGGAAATGGTACATTAACATAGTCTTCTATTTTTCCTATTAAAGGTTTCAACTTCTTCCGGTTTTCTTGTGTAAACCGGGAGAGGTTAATCGACGAGTCGCACGCAGCAGTAACGCATTGTGCATCGTTTTACAAAAATAATTACTGTAGCTTTATTATAAATCGCACACTAAGAAATCTAAAACTATTCAAACTGCCTGAAAATTTAATTTTCAATTAACTCTTGTCAAAAATGATTGTTTTAGTAGCTTTTTCAGAATCACGGTAAAACTGAAATGTTGAGATTTAAAAACAAACACGCGTTCTGAGATTAACGGTCGTAAAATTTAGTGTTTCCGTAAGGACCGATATAAATTAAAATATAAAATAATTATAAACTAGGGACCAGACAAAAATTTTTAGAGAGTTTCTGCTATATGTATTAAAAACGCAATAAGTCAAAACATTTTTACGTTTCATGTTCCACGAATTTCATTTTTAGAGCTTTTCTAGCCTTTGGAACTCTACTACTACTCGCTTTCATTAGCGCCACGATACCACGCCAAAAATTTGCAAGGTTAGAATGTTTTACTAATTACAATGTCCAGTACACAAAACACTATAGCAGGCACTGACGGAGCAATGACCGAGAAGGTATAAAAGTGAAAATTTTAAGGGTTTTGCTTATTAACCGCTCTGTTTAATATGTAACCCACAAAGATGCAGTAATGAAGTACTAACCCATGAGATAATAATTGTATAGCTCTTTTACTGTATAATTATAAAATCCAAAGTCGGAGACACAAAAAGCACTAATAAAGCACGAATAGACGACTAGCGCAAATTTATTAATAAGTACTAGCTGTACTTCGTTAAAGTTCATATTAATTTCTAAATAAACTAATTTATTTTAGTTTAAGAATATTTATTTATTTAAACCTTATACATATTTCGACATGTTTACCTACCTATATCAAAGGTAACATTTGATAATGGCATGTAAACATGTCGAAACACGTATACGGTTTAAATAAATAAATATTGTCAAAGTAAAATAAAATTATAAATTGATTAAAGCAAATCCATGGAATTTGAGTTTTCTTTGCTGGGTGGAAAATGGACAACAAATAGTATAAAAAAATATTTTGGTGATGTTCGCTATTTCTACGATTCGAGGCATTAATAATTACTAACATATACATATAAACGGAAATTTTAGTGCATTAACAATTTTATTTCGACTTTAGGTATCAGGCATTGCATTACAAGTCGACGTATAGTTTCTAAAATAACGAGAATTGCGATTCCCCGAACTACTTTAAAAGAGTAATTTAGAACTTTCATTAAATTCTTTATACAAGAATTCCCGAAGAAATACGAGCAGCATTACAATAGTATTTAGGTATAAAAACAGTTTAAATTGAAATTAAATTAATTATTCTTAAATGGTAATCGAGAATCTGTACAGAATTTGAAAGAAGGGAGCTGTAGTTAACAGAGCCCCTACGAAGTACTACAAAGTGAAGAGGCAATAAAGGACTTTAATATATTCGGGGTTGACATATAAAACAAACATCAAAGAATTGAAATTTTAGAATGTAGGTGTAGTAACAAAACTTGTTATGGTTTCTTAAATAAATGAAAACAAAAATCCATTGAAGTAAACAACATACGACAAATATTAAAGCGGGATTTGCATCTACGCAGTTCGTTGCAACGCTGTATTACGTTGCGCACAATGAAGCATTCTCATCTTACTTCTCTCTCTAACTTACGCCGAAGTGTCCCCGAAGCGTATCCCCATCTGTATATTAAATCCGTAACTGTTTTACCACAACAACACATTTAAATCTTGCATTTCGAAAACTTTATCATTATAACATAACGGCGGGCCTTTTGCATGTCCATGTTCATTAAGTGCTGTCAATTCTGTTGGTATAATTTGCTTATTTATGGCTTACTTTAATTTTAATGAGACGGATATGTGTATGATTTATCGTGCCAACAACAAACAAATAGGAGCATACCAGACAAATTCGACATTTCATTAATACAAATTGGGAGCTCGACTAAGTTCCGCTTATAATTAAAAAAAAGTATTTACTACAAAACTATTTACTGCGATTTCTTAGTAACGACGCAGTCAGTAACATATTTGCCTTACACCTCGATACAGCTTATATATTTATTATGCTTGCGGACCAATAAAACCTTTAAAACCACGTAGGGTGATTGGGGACATGAAGCTGTATGTAATGTATTAAACGTCACAGAGCAGGTTAAATGATTTAACAACTTCCATGACTCCAACAGTTGCATGTATTTTAGATAGAATGCACGAAAAACCAATAAAACTCACGATCAACCTAAATTAGTTGACAATTGCCTGCTGTATACACTATTCTTATTTATTGCACAAAGTTACACTTTTATATTTGCTATCGTCGTAAAAAAATTAACTTTTGGTAAAACGTTTTATTTACCAAAAGAAAGATTGTTTGACTGCCTCTCTGGGTAATTATTTATTAGCTAAACTTGTCAGCGATTTATTTTTCACCGTCGTGTTTTTATGACATCAACCTAACCGGCAAAATACCCAATAAACAAACTCGCTCGATTCATAATTATGGCTAATAATTAATATTAGCATTTTATACACAGCACAACTTAATAAACGTCGGTCGACGTAATTATGGAATGCAGCTTGCATGGTGGCTTAGATTGAAAGGGTCCCAAGCTTAATGTGTTTTTTAAAATAATAGTACAAATATTACGGAAATTGGTTCAAGTGTTCAATAGAAAAAACATGTGTCAAACAGTGAAGAGCTGCCCACCGGTATTTGCAGCCACGCGATCCCGATACAATCTTTCCTGCTCCGAGTTTGTTTTTATAATAACAGAACAGTTATCAGCAAATTATCTTCTAACAATACAAACAGATCTGCATTAAAAACTATAGCAGTCCACTGTACAAACGAATATGCGCCTTATTTAATGGACGCGTAAACATGTGGGTTCTGGTAAAGGAATACTCTCTCCGCTAAATGTTTGGGACAAGTGGAAGAGATCAGGATTTAATATTTAGAATTCATACTGTAAAAGCGAAAGTTCAACTACATTTTTGTAAAGAATCGCTTTAACGTAGATGGAAATCCCTCTAAAATGTATTCGAGTGTACAGCACATTATTGGCCAGTTGCATTAACCACAAGATTTTAAGAAATCTAGAGATTAAAATAGCAATTAAAATGGATGTATAAATAAATCACGGGCAACGGGCATCTGGGTATGGAGTTAAAAAAACTATAAACAATATAAGAAAATAAAAAGAGTATCTTCTCAAGCAACGAAAAGCATTTGGAAGAACTTTTATTAAAACTCTTGACTACTGTGAAAAAATCTCTGACTTTAAACGCTTTAGGCAGTTATAATGAAAATATTTCTCTCCGGCTTCACAGCACAAAAAATGTCACTACAGAGTCGGACGAGCATGGTAAATGATGAACGGTTTATGACTTATCTTTGGTAAATTTCAAACTCACGAAAAAGCAGTTTTTAGCACGTTTATAATCCCAGATAATCCGTTTTTATAGAACTGCGTATGTAACAGAACAAAGCAAAACCTCGTGTTAGGTCGCGGTTTCCATTATACCCGAAAATTTCCATTTGCATGCAACTGAATGGAAATAATTCCATTGAACGCATGAGAAAACCAGATACGTTTTTCTTTCAGCTAGCTTACTTATATTGTGTTTGTTCAATTATTGCATTTAAAAAGTTTCTAGGTGCTTACGCCAATAAAAACTTCCGAGTGTTAAGTAACACATGGTTGGAATAAAAAGTTTAAATTTATATTTGATACTGGGTAAATTCCAGCATTGCAGTAGAAAATTTAATAGCCAGCAATATGAAAAATATAAAATAATTAAATAATGAGAAAAGTTGCTGTTACTTTTATTTGCATACAAACTCCGCTTTTTACAGCTTTTTGAAACTTTCTTTTTAATGGTTTAATAACCATTTTTTTAAAAACAAGCTCGTAAAATTCAGATCAGTTCTTTCTTGTTTGGTTCAATTTAAATTTACAGAAATATGAGAAAAGTAAAAGCCACCAGTATTTGGGTAATTAATATTTATTAATCGATAATCATCGCTTGCTCATCAATGCTGAACTGTTTTGGAGTCCTTATTATTTTACCTAAATCACTTATTGTTTAAGGCAACTCTTGATCATATTAGTTTGTTATGTCATAAATCATAATGTTTTATGATAATGTATTATTTTGTAGTTTACAATTAGTTTGCCTTTATATAACTTGTCTTTTTGTTACAGATCATAACAACTTGATGACGAGATGTAGAAGCTTTAGAAAAGGTAAAAATTGATTAAGACTTGTATCTTGTAGCGTGACATGTAAATATTTTATGTGAATGTCGAGTTTTAAAGTTAACAGTTACTGATCACAGACATGCGCCCATCAGATTTTTTTCTAGGGGAACAGCAAGCCATTAAATAGGGCGGGGGGCTGCAAAGCGTTCCCGTGGATTTATACTATTCCCTGTAAAAAAAAATTAAATGAGAGTACAATATAAAATTTTACAATAAGAATGAATTGCCTACATAAAACAATGGTTGCTTTCGTCACCCGTACATAACGCTCTTTTCACGCAGGGGCGGATTGGGTGAACTAAACGCTGGGAAACGTATGAGGACATCTACCACTTCTTTCTCGGTGTTCTCTATCAAAGTCTAACCAAACCATGAAATCGAGGAAGAAGTTGTTTGAATTAGTAAATGAAACTCTCTGTTGCGATAAATAACCTAAATACCCTGAAGACCCTGACAAATGTCATGAACTGGCAAAGACCGTCTACTGTCAACAATATAGTTTCTAGTTGTAACCAGAACAGATACATACAACAGAATGGCTCGAAACTCGCATTTCGGTGAAAGGAATTAATAAGCAGCTAGCGAGGAGCTGGGGTTGTAATGGTCTTTTCGATTATTGCAATTGACTGGGTACGTCCACCATTTTTGGAGTTCAAAGTATTTTTTATTTGTACCAAAATGGATTGAGGGAATAATTTTACAAAAAGGAATATTTACTAGCTTCTGGGATGGGCACCAAACACCTGGCCGGTACTGTGTTGTTTTAGAATGGTATCTTCGCCCTCTGTCCAAGGCTGTAAATATTCCTGTTTTGCAGTCACCATTTTGGGAGACTCTACGCTTTACAAATTTGCCTGGGATACGTAATGGGTGGTTGGAAGCCATTGAAAAGGCAGGTGCAGGTGAACAGCAAGGAAGGGGTGGCTTGTCTACCGGCATCAGGGAAATGTTCTAGGAGTTTGGCACCTGGGACGATAGTTTATATTCCCGAAGTTGCGGTCGATCCTTAACGTACTGTTCATTAAAATCACACCGGCTACTACTATCTGGGTGGCGCCTAGTCAACCAGTATGTCTGGGACTGCAAGTAGCCTATATACTGGGAGGGAAATAATTACTCATGTTCTAATAAGCAGACTTAGGCAGGTGGTACGTCAATTTACAGACATGACTAAGCTTGCTTTAGGCACTTGGCGGAAGATTAGTTTATGTATCCTATGCCCCCTATGTCATTACCCATGTTTATAGAAATATCACATTCATTCTCAACGTACATTCCCGCACGAGAAAAACAGTGCGCGGTAGGGGACAGTCGAACAAAAAGATATAGAGCGGGTAAAGTGTTAATTCTTTCACCAGTGTAAACCTGGCCTCAAAATATCGTATTGGTAGCTTGTTCTTGTCTTAATTGGGCAAGTGCGCTGATGAAGCGTATGTGAGTAAGACAACAAAGCAGAGTAATTATAGATACTTTTAAAATAAATTTATAATAATTCACATATCCATTTTAAATTTAAAAGTATTCATAGACACGTACGCCCCACTTGGGCCGTTTGTTATTCCTCGTTATAATCGCACGCATTAGTTGCCTAGCCCTTTCTTGTAACACTTACTAACTGGCTATGTTTCCGGAAAAAGTGATTCAATCTGTTATATATACATTTTTGTTTGTACGTAGCTATATAAATATAGGTATGTATTGTAAAGAGTTCCTATTTTATCGTGTAACCCTTTGACGCTTCAGAGTAGGCAACACATGGGTTATTTTGCTATTAAAATATAATATCACGAAAAAGGCTGCCGTGGATGAAAAACACCCTCATTTGATGATTTATTATTAACAATATGTACAGTGGTCCATACCGCAAGGAAACTGTTGTTGCCATTTATAAAAGAGAAGTATTTAAACACTTAACATGAAGATGTAAATGCAATATAAGAACATAACACTGGTCAACAATGATCTTATTGTCATTGGTATTAGGTCAATTTTAGGGTTACTTTGTGCATTCCGAATTTGCTATCAGTTTTATTAGATTGGCTCTAGTTTTTGAGATAATGCTCCCTTTTAGAAAGTGTGAAAGAAAAAAACAAGGAAAACCCAAAATTAACAGTGTATTAAATAAATCGCAAATTATACAAATTAAAATGAACGGAATATTAAAAAGTATTACATTGTTTGCAAAAGAACATGTTAAGAATTAAAAATGATATCATAAATCACTCCTAATGCTCGGTAAAACGCCGTTTGTATGACTTTCTTTTGTGTTGGTCTTCAGGACAATCACGTAGGAGGCTCCAGCAATAGTCTGCCATCATGTGTCTATCCCATCTGCCTTGATACCGTTCCTCCATAGTCTTTATGTCCTGATGAAACCGCTCCCCTTGTTCCTCACTAAAATCACCCAAGTTTTTCGGAAATCTGTCTAAGTGGCTATGGAGAAAGTGTACTTTAATGCTCATATTAGCATCTAATTTCTTAAAATTAACGAGCATATTTTGCACTAGTTCTTCATAATTCTCTGCTTTATGGTTACCCAAAAAGTTCTTAACAACTGAGACAAAACAGCACCAGGCAGAAGCTTCAACATCAGTCATAAATTTTATGAAATGCGAATCGTTAATGAGTTAGCGAATTTGAGGACCATCAAAAATTTTTGCCTTTAATTTTTCCATACTTAGTTTAGGGAACGATTTACAAATATATTTAAAGCATTCCCCGTTTTTATCTAAAGCTTTAACAAATTGTTTCATGAGTCCTAGCTTTATGTGAAGTGGTGGGAGAATGATATTATCTCTGTCAAGCAATGGCTCGTTCACGATGTTCGCTGTACCTATAGTCAAATTTTCTCTTATTGGCCAGGTCTTCTTCGTCCAATGATCCTGCTTTGCTCTACTATCCCATAGACAGATGAAGCAAGGGTACTTCGTGTATCCACTTTGCTGTTCAAGCAAGAAATTCACCATCTTAAAATCAACTCAAACACACCACTGGTGGTCTTGATAGCGGATCTTCTGCAAAACCATTTTTATGTTTTTATATTCTTCTTTAAGTTTCGTTGAGTGGCCAATTGGAATGAATGCATAGTGATTTCTGTTGTGCAGTTGAACACATTTCAAGCTTCTTTTAGAACTGTCAATAAAAAGCCGCCATTCTTTTGGTTGATATTTAGGCAAACCCATTTCTAAAAGAAGTCCTGGAATGTCATTGCAATAAACAAGCTCTTCATATTCGCTGAAGTACGGGAGAATTGCCTGCTTTCTTGTTCTGTAAGTTGTTATTGTAACTTCTGGCTTTAGACAGTTTTTTTCTTAAAATCTGGATGCTAGAAGTTCAGACGCTTGTTTTGACAGATTTAGATCTCGTATCAAATCATTCAGCTCGTCTTGAGAAAACTGTTGTGGTGTTGATAAGCTCCTATCATATTCACTTTCACTAGAAGACTGTGTGGTGGGCTGTGAGTCCGGCAGTACTTCGACATCTGACAACGGAAGCTCGGTAGCGGTTAATAAAGCCTTTCACAATCACAACACAAAAATAACAATCGTCGTGATGGTTTTTCGGTTTTGTCCACACCATAGGGACACCAAAGTTTAAGCTACTTCTCTCTCCTTTTGTCCATTGCCGTAGAGACTCTACACAGGTTTTACAAACGTTATGGGGAACCCAAGGTTTGTCTTGCTTCCCAATTGGGAAACCAAAATAAGCAAGATATGCTTGTTTTACAAAAGTAGTAATATTTTGCCTTTGTTTCTCCACAGTATAATCACCACAAACGAAGCACAATACGTCTGGATGGTCAGTGGTTGGAAGTAATGAATTACAAGTAATGCATTACTGTAATTAAATTACTTTTTTCGGTAATAAGGAATGTAATGCATTACTTTTTTTGATGAGTAATTAGTAATTTGAATGCATTACCTTTTTTTGGTAATGTGATGAAAAAATACATTACTTTTGTCATTACTTTCATATTCAACAGAATAAATAATCAGGATATTCAGAATATCATTCATGAGTCATGACATGACAAATCCGGCTAAACCTGCCCCAACAAAATCCTTATTTTCCTAGAATAATGTGTAATACCTACAGCAATGAATGAAGGAATGTTAAGTAAGGTTTCATAGGAAATTTGTTGCTTGGTTGAGAACGAGGTACTTAGTTCGCGTTCCAAAAATTAAAATACTTTCTTGCAACATATTAGGATCGTCTAATTTAAGAAAACATCTTGTGGTAAGTACTAAGTACCTAGTATAAAACTACCCTATTATTTGAATGTTACAGATATTTACTTATTATTAATTCCAAATTTGTAGCTATACCTAATACTCATACATTTTGCCAATTACCCTTATTTTATATGTACAATGTTGTACAGTGTGAAATATCTGTATTGTAACATTTTTGGAAAGCTTAATTGGATGTTGATTAATTTTTGCTTTTGTGGCAGCAGACGTTTTTAAAACGAAACGTCACGCTCTAGCAGATAACAATTTTGAAACGCAATTGTTGTTAAATTTAAACACGGAATATGTTGAATACATTTTTTTTTAAATTATTGTGTTTTGTGTGGTGTAATTATTAGTAGTATTTAATAACGACAAAAGTAATGTTTAAAATAATGCATTACTTTTTTCGGTAATTAGTAATTGTAATGCATTACCTTCCACGTAAAGTAATTAGTAATGAGAATGCATTCTTTTTTTTGCTAAATAATGAGTAATTGTAATGCATTACTTTTAAAAAGTAATGTTCCAATCACTGTGGATGGTTAGGGCAAGCTCTTTGTGACAAACTCATATCTATGCGAACGCTTAAAATATTGTATTAATATATATAATATATTTCAAGGTTATAATTTATGTAAAAAACTAAAAACAATTCAGTGAAAACAAAAATTATTTTTAAATTCAATGCCCCAAAGTACCCTAAAATCACATAAACATCTTCGGCATCGAAAAAGTATTTTTTTTTGTTGGGCTGTGTAATGTTTCGCTTAAAGTAATAAATGCTTGGTAAAAATGGTAAGTGCTTGGTAAAAATAATAAATCGGGGAAACGAACAGAAAGCCACTTTGTTGATATTTTCCAGGGCCAATTTATATTCACAATCGGCTCCTACATCAATAAAGAAAAGTACAAACCATTTTCAGTAACTGTAGGTTAGGTACCAAAAGTTGTCGCGGTTTCCACGTACGTTCTACTGTTTTGAGACATTTCGTACCACGGCCACGAGATGAGCAAAAATTTTGTTTTTTAAGTATATAGCACAATTTTAATAAATAAACGTTTGTAACAAAAAGATTTTATAAAATATAATTTTAAACATAGTGTTAACAATGAATTACTACATGTCTAGTATATCTATCGTGCCAGTACATACAATGACGGAAATTTCCCTTTAAAGCACTAATACAAGTATAGAGTTTTACGATTTCTTATAAACCAGAAACCTTGCTTTGATCACTGTATGATATTTTAATGCAAACTATTGGAAATACACTATTTTATTTAAAGTACATAACCCTCACGTCCGTACCCTCTTCACACAAACTTGTCATCTGTTTGAGACTCGCCTTCCATCTTTGCTTGCAGAACCCGTGTTTTAACGTTATCAGCAGATTTAGCATGGATTTTCAAAGTTATTTTAAGACATTTACGAGTTAAATAAAATATAAAACTAAAATACGTAAAGGATTGCAAAAGATGAAAAGCAATTTGCTTTCCCATGAATACTAATGCCCAGTAAATTTTAAATGTATATTCAGTTAACACTCCCGTAGATTGCTTACCTCTAAAACACCTGTAATTTCGGCCTAACTCAATTCAATTACAAGACAAACAACATTTGATATTCAATACCCGAACAAAATGTTTGCCAATTGAAATTCAAATACCAAATTATTTAAAAATAAGCTAATTTAGAAGGTTTATGAATTTAGAACATGCCGTATTCATATTTTGTATAGGGGGAATAAAACGAAACGAATGAAAAGCATCCGCTTGTAATCTTTAACGTTGGAGAGGAATTGTATTAGTTGTTTGCCGTGCATGCATCTACTTAAAATCATGTATAATGAAAGACAAACATTTCTAAATTTAGATATTAATTTTCAACGTTTACGTTACATGAAATCAATAAAAGACGAATATTTTTTAAACCAGCCAACGTAGGGTAAACATTTAGGAAAGTAGAAAACTTAGTAGTACAAGAGAGAAATCTTTCGGGTGAAATATCAGAACTGTGAAACTTTCTGGCTGATGATTGATTGATAAAATATAATGTTCAATATTACAGCTACTTCAATAATGTTTTTTATAAAAGTGTATCTCTTAAGGTGGCTACGCACACAAACAATGCTTATTAAATTCACGAAACAGTTAAAGAGAACAAAAATAGTCAACAAACAAAATTTATAAACGACGGAAAGCAAAAACAGGGAAATTGAGAAAATTAACTTTAAGTACCCGACCCGCTGCACAAAATAAGAACAAGAAACATGAATTAGAACTACATAGAAGAATAAGCGTAGGGTGATCTGCACTCGAAAAATTATCTTCCGTGCTGAAGTTAAAACGCCCGTAATAAAGTAACATTTACAACCGAAAATAATAAAAAAAGGTACGAATTTAAATTTGCAAATTTCGATTTCAAATAGAAACACTGGGAAACTCCCTTTTGTAGGTTTTCTTTTGGTCGTTTACCTGAACAGATTATTTGAGTAATCGCCAAAAAAAACGGCTGTTACCAAATTATGAAATCATTTTTAAGATTTCAAAAGATTAACATTAATTACAACTAAATAACTTAAAATATCATAAAATTACTCGACTGCTTCAAAATATGGGGGGGGGGGGGATAAACTTAAATTCGTATTCTACACATGTCGAATAGCCGATATGCATATTGCTGATTTTCCTACCACCCCCCAGTGTCCCTCCAACGAATTTTCCATTACGAAAATTTACGAATTTTGGCTTCAAAATTGGTATAAACATGTTAAATGATAATTGGACCAATCTTCTATTGATTAAGCACTTCTGCGAGATTTCCTTTTGCTCTTTTACCTGAACAGAACCTGAATTTCAAAAATTTTCAAAATTTTTATTTATTTTATTATTTGCAATAATTATCAAATATTTCGAAAATAAATAAAATAAAAAAAATTTAATATACATTTTGTTAATAATTTTTGAAATTTTCAAATATTTTAAACTTTTTCAGTTTTTAAAAATTTCCAAAGTTATGCAAAGTTTACGTCATTTGCAAGTGTTTCGAATATTCAACATTTAAAAAAAAGTTAAACATCTCAAATGTTTTTCAACATTTACAGTTCTTTACTTTTCAAAATTTCATAAAACTTTAATTTTTTAGCATTTTCAAAAATTTTTCCAAAACAAACATTTAAAAACTGAAAAAATTGTAAATTGTCCAAATCATTTTCAACTCAAATTTTTTTAAGAACCTTTCGGTATAAAAATATACGAAATTTTTTGGAGAAATTATAAAATATATTATTCATAAAATTGCTTTAATTTTCGAAACAAATTACTAATTTTCGAAAACATTCATGAATGCGATGAAGGTCCCGTAGCGGTTGCCCGACGTCTTTTTTGTTTTTGGGACTTTTTGTGTTGCGTCTTTATTGCATATACCTTTTTCTTATAGCTTGTTATCGCTGTTTTTAAATTTTGAAGTTAGAGAGTTGAGTTAGAGGTAGTAAAATGGAAAGCATCTTCTCCATGGTGAGTTGTTAAGTAAATAAAGACAGAGATCACACATGCACGTGAAGTTGAGTTCCATCAACTTTTCCAAAAGTAAAATGATTTCTTGTTAGTTGTCTTTCTTGAAATAAGGGATTACCAGGAATTTACATTTAAATACCCTAAAACTCAACACAGTTCTTGGTTAGAAGTGTTATAATTTTTGGTGTTAGATATGTATATAAAAGCAATATATAAGCACGGGAAATACAGGCAAAATGCTTCGCCCATTTAATGTTATGTGCGTGCAATAATTAAGTACGATCTACAAAAGATTTTTGTAAAAGAGCACGAAAGCTAGTAGTTGTACGGTAAATAGCTAAATCCAGTAGTAAACAAATACGAGCACAAAGTGTAGAGATTTCATTAAGTAAAACGTAGTGCACAAAGGGCTCTCTTTTCGAATACTCAGTTACTCTGAGAGGTCTTTTAATTTACTATTTCAGAGTTTCTTGTGGTACAAGTCACCTATAGTGTGTTTGAAACCTAAGATGAATATATTTTTCTGTTATCTGATGCCAGCAAACTTCAGAGCTTTTAGGAAATCGTGTTTCTAATCGTTGGTGTTATTGATAGAAACCTGTTTTTTTATTTTATTTCGACAAAAAGTTTTTGAAACATTTTTATTTATATATTTTCAGTACTTGCTGATAAGGCTTTTTTAATAGTTTCAGGAATTATTTGAGGTTTCACAAGAACGAGCTACGCAATCCCAACGTGTTGAATTCCAAACTATGACTGACTGCAAACCAAACATGTACAGCTTTTAAAAAACGAAATTTTTATTTAAAGCTTAAAATGCTCAGCTATCGACATAAAGAAATTTTCTTAATAAATGAGACATAAGCTGAATAAAGATTAATTATGCACCCTGTATATTCTGAATCCCCTTTTATCAAACTAAGTGTTTTTGTCAAGTGCTGGCACAATTAACTTGTCTTTATAAAGTTCTTGCAGACTTTAAACAAGAAATTAGGCGTAGTAGAACTTCCTCGTAGGCAGAGGGGACTTACATAGCAAATTTGGCGGTTTGTAAGACTTTCGGTGTAGCGTGTTTTATCTTCAAGTATTACAATTTATGTCTGAGCGTATATCGTTGAAATTCAGAGTACAACTTAACCCTTAATTAATATTTTCCCCAATTCTTGCTAACTCCTGGTTTAATTATTTTATACATGAATTTTCGGTAAATAGGGTACTATTTACATAAGCAAGGTTGCCTGCTCTCGTTTATTGTGTGTTGCAATTCTCTTTTTGTCCATTTGCCTAATTATTTGACGCTCAGATTGTGCTCGGACCGTGAAATAGGGGTTGCAATTAAAAAAGCGCAGAGGAGCACTAGCCCTGCGTAATCTTAATTTATACACACTACGCATCCAATTAGTCTAATTACTTTTCAAGAACAAACAAACAAAGAAACATAAAAGCTAAATGGAATACACTGCCATAAAAAATTCTTTTGGCGTAAAAAACTGTTCCGTGTGATTCAGTATCAAAGTTTTTCGCATAATTCACCCAACTTGTGTAATTGAAACAGTTAGGACGTCAGTAACAGTGCAATTAGTGGCTAAATTAACGCTTGTAAACCTGACTCCAGCTGTTTTTTAGTCACCAAGTTTGCCAGTTCGCGACAGCAAGCGATTATCCAGTAAGCCATGCTTATGTCGCCATTTTGCTCACTTCATTTGTACAAGTTCACTTGCTTGGCCTACTGCAAATACAAACATTACTGTACGATATTGCATTCACCGGAAACACATGGTAGCCATCCACATTTTTCCCCGCCGCCATTTCTGTTACATCGCTTCACTAAGTGTGTTTGTATTGACAACTTCTGACTGCACGATAGATTTTTTGACGGCTCAGCATAAATTGTGACACTATGGCGTTTTTCAGGCTGTAAGCAAATTGACTCGCGAATATCGAAGTTTTTGCTGATTTGACAAGGGATTTGTTCCGAATTCTCCCATATTATTTGTGATATTGCAAATTTCCCTGTCGCGATGTTCCACGTTCGTTGAACTTCGGCAAGCGCAAAAATCTTTTGTAACAATAATTTGTGTTGCACCCCGGTTGGGGAAGCAAAAATCGCTACGCTCTATTATGCACATAACTGAAGAAAGCAGAAAAGGAATTCGAATGAAACAATAAGATAGAAATTGATTTGACAACACCCTATGCCACGCCAACGCCTACTCGGAAAAATCTAATTTGCCGTTTCATATTTTTTCAGCAACCACATTAATTAAAAAAGCTTTATTACCCCACGTAGATCATTTGAGTAACGGGTTGCTCATTAATTTGCTTCAGTTATGGGCGTGTGGATTTTAGCAAATTTTATTTATTACTTCGTCGGCTCGGGGGCTATTCAAACCAAGTTCGGGGTTGCTGGACTTCATTGTAAATTGCCTCTTTAAAACTGGCTGAATATGAAAATTTATTATTAAGCTAATACTTTGCTACTAAGCGAATTGATTTTGTCAAAGCAAGTGCTGATATACATAATGCAAAATTCAAACGGTTGAGCTTTGCGGAAAGTTAATCATAATATCTTGGTTTTTTTATTTTTTACTGAATCTATAACTCTGCTGAACTCCATTTTCTGCGAACTACAAGCGTGATAAACTGAAGTTCTATTAATTTGTCACGTTAACGACTGCAGCAGTACTCAGACATTTTAAACCGTCAATTTGCAGTTTCATTTACTGGCATAAATGGAAATTGCTTGAAGAGGCAGATAATACTATACATATCAAATAACTTGCAGTTAGTTATTTGTGAGGGTGGTGTTGAAGTTAACAAATTAAAACATCTCTTTGTATCTAAATATGAAAGATATAAAGTAATTTAAATTAAAATTAATTACATACTTGTATTTACAGCATAGATTAATATGTGAACATTCATAACATAAATCTTAATCGTACATAGAATCTAATATATTTTCAGAGAAACCGGCTGCTTAAATAACCTAAGGTTTTCTATTTGCAAGGGTAAATTAACCTTTAGCGAGGTTTTAACCTTTTCTGCTTCTATATATCAATTTGAAGCGTTTTACGATTTCATGTTCTCTGAAATGTAAAGATGATTTTGAAAGTCATAGTGTGTGTTTGTATATTCCTATGAGTTATGACTAAGTCTGTCAATAATGATCGGTAACCCAATTATGAACGCTTCTGAAAATAGGAGCTTTCTATTTATCAAACTCCAGTTAACCGGTTATGGGTTATGACCAGTTCGCGGTAATGAACTGTTACGGGTTATGACCGGCTGACTTGGCAGGGCCTGTTATCAGCTGTGACCAGCTGACCTGGCTATGCGAAGCTAGTTATAATATACGATTAGGTTTCTGTTGATGACCGGTTGATGGTCATGAAAGGTAATCTGTAATGACCTGTTATCGGTTATGACCGGCTGACATAGAAACGCGAGGTTGATTATAATATACAACTAGGTTTCTGTTCAGTAGAGACTTGTTCTCGGTATGAGAAAATTATTTACGATTAAGTTTCTGATCTTGACTGGTTATTTATCATGTCAGCTTATGGGTTATAACCGGCTGACTTTGCAACGCGAGGATGATTATAATACACAGTTAGGTTTCTATTCATGACTGGTTATGGACCATGACAGGTTATTGGTTGTGACCGGTTATCGGCAGTGACATATTATTGATTATGACCGGTTGACCTGATAACGCTATGCTGATTATAATTTATGATTCGGTTCCTGTTCTTGAATATTTATTGGTCATGAATGGTTATTGGTTATACAAAGACTGGCTATAAATAATGACACATTATTGAGTATGACTGATTATCAGTAAGGACCTGTTATTATCAGTTATGACCGGCTAACTTAGCAACACTGTGTTGCTTATAATTTACAATTAGGTTTCTGGTTATGACTGGTTATCGATCATTAAATGTTATCGTTAATGACTTGTTGTCGTTATGACCGGCTGACCTGACAACGCCACACTGAGAAAATTATTTACGATTAAGTTTCTGATCTTGACTGGTTATTTGTCATGTCAGCTTATTGGTTATGACCGGTTATCAGCAATGAGCTGTTATGGGTTATGAACGGCTGACTTTGCAACGCGAGGATGATTATAATACACAGTTAGGTTTCTATTCATGACTGGTTATGGATTATGACAGGCTATTAGTTGTGACCGGTTATCGGCAGTGACATGTTATTGGTTATGACCGGCTGACCTGACAACGCTATGCTGACTATAATATATGATTAGGTTTCTGTTGCTGAATGTTTATTGGTCATGAATGGTTATTAGTTATATAAAGACTGGCTATCAATCATGACAGATTATTGAGTATGGGTGATTATCGGTAAGGATCTATTATCAGTTATGACCGGCTAACTTAGCTGTGTTGCTTATAATACACGATTAGGTTTCTGTTCATGACTGGTTATCGGTCATGAAATGTTGTTGTTAATGACTTGTTATCAGTATGACCGGCTGACCTGGCAACGCCAGACTGAATATTATTTGCGATTAAGTTGCTGATCTTGAATGGTTATCGGTTATGACAGCTTATCGGATATGACCGGTTATCGGCAATGAAGTGTGATGGGCTATGACCGGCTGACCTCGCAACGCGAGGCTAAATATCGTATCGAGTTAGGTTTCTGTTTGTGAATGATTACTGGTTGTTACAGCTTATCGGTAATGACAAGTTATCGGTTATGCTGACCTGACAACGCTATGCTGATTATAATATGTGATAAGGTTTCTGTTCTTGACTGTTTATCGCTCATGAAAGGTTATTGGTTACGACCGTTTAAATAAACACTGGCTAGCAGTCATTACAGGTTATTAATTATCGCTAAAACCCCGTTGTCAGCTATGACCAGCTCACTAGCCAACTCTATATTGGTTATAATATACGATTAGGTTTCTGATTCATGACTTGTTATCGTTCATTAGCGGTTATTGGGCATGATATGTTATCCATAATGACCTGTTATCGGTTATGACCGGCTGGCCTGGCAGTGACAGACTGGTTATAATTTGTAATTAGGTTTCTGTTTATTTTTGTCGAAATCTTGTCAACCAACAGGTCAACCAGTCTCATGAGGCCATTTTTGTACGTATGAACTTTGCTCGATTAGAAAAATATTTGCCACGAAAAATACTAGAATGGGTCCATATTCTTAGCTTAAAACAATCATTTACGTTAACATAGATTTTATATTCTTTAAAAATTTATTCAATACTGTTGTTGGAACCAGATTGATTCTTAACTATTTAAAATTTAGCGTGTTATGATGCAAAAGGACATTTGTTGTAATAATCTATTGTTACATCTGACATCGTTGTTTGTATTTTGATAGTATGGCATAATTTTAACTTGGATAGAATGAAAATAATTGTTATTAGTGATATTATTATGATTTATAGTTAACCGACTTATCGGTAATGAGCGCTGGTGAAAACCGCTGTTTTATTTTGTTAACCGTTAACCGTAATTCTCTACCATCTATATTTATTTATCAAACGTCTTGAACATAAAAATGGTAGGTATTTAAGTTGATAATTGTCGCAACTGTGAATTTTTCTCTGTATCTGAAATATAAAATATTTAAACTTGTATCGGGAAATTGGTTTATGACTTCTTTCTTTGGAATTAAATACAGCGAAACCTTGAAAGTTTCATGAAAGAATCATACACACCAACTTTTGCAAACTTTTTGTATTTGATTTTTATGCTTTAGTAATCGGCGGTAAAAGTATGAATAAATTAACAAAGTTTGAAGGATAATATCTTCGTAATCAATAGTGATTTATGTAAAAAGTACAAAGTTAGCCAACATAATGCAAGTTTTGCAAGCGATACTACAAAAGTTTTGCTAATATGAATATTTTATTATCAAGACGTTGTAAGTTTATATTTTGATACATTACCTTTAATAATATACCTGGCTGATGTATAATACCACGGATTTCTATTATATAGAAATCTGTGTAAGATCCCCACTGCGTAGGAACGACTACACCTCACCGTATTGGAGATATTTTTATAACAAAACATGCATCCACTGATAGGGTTTTAAAAAGATTATGGAAAACTGTTTCAACTGCAAATTTTTAATAAATTTAGGAGAAAATTCATTAAAAGTTTGATACAATTTTTTTTTTACGAAAAACTGCTCAAAGATCTTTTACGAAGCGAGAAAAGCGATGGCAAAGTTTTTAGATTTGTTCATAATTTGTAAAACATAGTTTGCAGATATGACAGTTGTCTTTTTAACAACACTATAGTGTTGTTAAAAAGACAATAATATTAAAACTTTATAAAAATGTTAACTATTTTGATGCAGTAAAAAACCAAATGTAATAGAAACCAGGAATTTAAAATTTTGAAGTGTATTAAATGAATTGTATTATTTTATTTATTAATTCCAGCTTTACTTCGTTAAAGTCCATATTTAATGAGTATCTGTATATAAAATACTTAATCACTTTAACAATATTTATTTATTTAAACCTTATACGTATTTCGGCATGTTTACATGCCATTGTCAAAGGTTATATGAAAGTAAACAGTTAGTGTTGTTATAGCAATAGAACTTTTTTACTTATCTTGGTAATCGGCTGCAGATGACTTGATTTCTTATTCCAAAATGTCCAGTAGAGGAGAATTTAACAGATCAATTTGCTCATTCATTTTGATGTTTCTATATCTAATTGCTTTAAAAAATAATTTATTAGGAAAATTATACTGAACTAGCCAGAACTTTCTATTAGCTACCATTTTTATTCGGCAATGGTTTTGTTTCCTTGAGGTGCTATAGTAAAATTCTGCATTTGCAGATAGCGTTTTTTTATTCTTTTTTTAAATGTTAAACACAACACTGGAAATTTACTGCAACTGATGGCAAAATAGCAAGAAAAATTTTAAAGCTGGCCATGTATGTGGTTACCTATCGGTCATTACCGACGGTCATCCACATTTATGTAGTGAATATTCCACAGACAAGCAAAACAAGATTATTAATAACATGTTAAATATTAAGGAAAGAAATAACCAGCACTTAATTGAAAACGCAAACAAAAAGATGGTTATAATAGTATAATTCATATAATTTTTTTCCTACGTAGTGATGTTTATTCGGTCGTCCTAAACAGTATATTAAAATTCACTGCCAATTGCACCTGTGAGTTCGCCGCCATCTTGAAAAAATGGAGCCGAATTTTCGTTATCTGCGATTTATTAACTTTATCATTTCTACGAAAAAATGTTACAGATAAAAGTTGAACGTGATAACTGGCCTTTTTGTTTTCGTGACAAAAACATTGTAGGGTAAACGTTCCATGGCCGACTTTGAGAAATAGCTTAATTACTTGAATACTCAAACCAGAGACCTCTTCTTCCATTACTAGTAGGGTTGCTACTGAGGTAGGGGTGGTGGTTGAGATATGACAACCGTTCTTGATCTTTTTGTGTTTTGAGCTATTCCAACAGCCTCTGCCAAATGTCAGTCTTTGCTTGTATTTGTCTCTATTTCTATGTACTTTTGGCCGTCTTGCTGCCATCCTAGCATTCCATATTCTTTTGGGGCAGCTCTCATCTTTCATCTTAGTTATGTGGCCAGTTGATTTTTCTTGATGATTTGCCGTACAACTGTCTTCATGCCTAACTCATGTCGGATTACGTCGTTCCTTATGCGATCTTCTATTGTAACTTTTTTATTCTTCTTACAAATTTCATCTATGTTACCCGAAGGCGACATTATTGTTTTTCATTTGTCATTTATGTCTTTCTGGTATAATATAAGGGTGGATATTTTTGAAAACAAATTTTCTGTTGTAAAATCCATTACACATTGCATACTGCAGCCGATTGGTAGCCTTTATAGAGTTGTTAGTTTATTCTTCCATATTTTAGTTGCCAATAATAGTTGCCTCCAAATACTTAAAACTCTCCACCTGTTCTAGAAACCTACGTTTCAATTTTACTTTGATTTCTTCCTGCTGTCTTTCTATTAGCATCGTTTTGGTTTTCTCTTTATTAATCTCCATATTTATGTCAGTCAGCTGTCTCACAGCTCGAGGTTGTACTGTAGGTTTTCTTCAGTCTTAGCATCTCATCAGCGTATGTAAGTTCAAGTTTTCATTTCTCACTAAATGGTTTGATTACACCATCCAGTAATTAGTCTAACATCCAGTTTTGTCTCAAATAGCCGCTACTGGCAATTACTTGTTTTAATGTAATTTCTCTACCTAGTGTACCTGCTTTTCATGCTTTGAATTGGGCTTTTATGTGGTTTTACTTAGTTTAATAATTTTGTTTATTTGCGTTTTAATTGGTGTCGCTTTTTACTTTCCTATACTTTCAGTATAGAGAAGTATTGATGTCATGCAAATTTTTAAAATCGAGATTTTGCCGGAAATACATGTTTTGGGCTTCCAGGATCCTAAAAAAGTGGTTTTAAAAAAATGTCTGTCTGTGTGTGTGTGGGTGGGTAACGCTCATATCTCTGGAACGGCTGGACCGATTTCGATGTGCTTTGGAATGAGGAGGTATATCAAAAATTCATCGACAAAATAAGCTTTTAAAAAGAATCCGAAACTAGAAGCGGAAGTTAGACATGTTTTTTTGGTAGCATTTTTTCAGAAACGGAATTTTGGAAATTGGAATAGTGGAAATTATAGAAAGCCTTAGAACAAATCAAACGTTTTTTTACCGAACTCTCTAGCTTCAACATGGCGGCCGCTACGAATTTTTGAAAATTTCGACTTTAACGCCCATTTACTCAAAAACCAGTTGTTTGATTGGGATCAACTACAACTTGTTTGGTAGCCCCTTAAGGGTACTATACCATGAAATATCATTAATTTTGAAAATCGAAAAACGATCTCAATGGCACCACTCCAAAGTTTTTGAAATTTTCAAAAAAAAAAAATCTCAAAAACTGCCCACACGTTTTTGTTTAAACTTTTTAAGCTGATAGAGCTGATAATCTTCTACAATTTATTTTTTTGCGCATTGCTATAATTTTACTGTGACGCCCTGTGAATTTTTGAAAATTGAAAATTGGTACCCTTTTATTTATTTAACGGGGGTCAATAAAATATTTCTGTTAAAGCAATATAGCTCATCATTGATAGCAAAATCCGAATATCATAATATTTTTTCGATAATTTCATATTTAGGGGGGCTACTGTTCCCCCTCCCCCCCAAAATTTTCGCTACAAAATTAAAAAATTGATTTCTTCTTTTGTTTGCTCTAGGAGAATCTTTTTAAAAAATCAAAACATCGAATTTTTTGCCCCTTAATAATCTTTTTGTCCTTAGAAGAATTTCACATACTTTCTACAGCAGTTGTATTCCTGTACTAGTCGTTTAATGTTCAGTGTAGGCTAACTTTTTTATTTTAATAGATAGACTCGCAAACCCAAGAGCAAAGTTGTAGGGCAAATTCTTCTCGATTGTATTTAAGAAAAAAACTTGAGTTTCCAATTGTAATATGGCGTCCACGGTAAAAAATAACTTTTTTTTAAATGGAAACGTGGCATTTTGGGTTTAAAAACAGAAAGGTTTTGAAATTCTAAATGCAAATTAATAAGAGTAATTTCTTGCTAAAAATAATACTTCTCGAGTTATTAATATATTTTCAAATATCAATTTCCGCCCTTCCGTTGATTCAGTCCGAATATTTTACCCAACGTCATGCTTGCAGCGCAGCGGTCGGTCTTTCTTCAACCGCTTCAAGATGTTACAACTTATAAGAACTATTTACTTTAACTAGTCGTGTCTAGACAGGTGCATATCGAAAGCGTTGGAAAATATAAAACAATGTTATTTTATAAGTATAGGAAAGTCCAGGCGAAGTGTTTCGCTCATTTTATTTACTTTTCTTCTAAATTTGGACAAACGCTTCCACCAAGTCTATAAACCAGCAGTACAATGTTTGATTATACATTATAGTGTTCTCCGACAGCTGTCTCGCACTAAATAATAAATCACTAATGCCTCGAACTGGTCTGAACCCGCACTATAAACATTCTAGCAGGTATTCTACTTGGTTACTCAATCTAGCTCTGAAGATTTGCTTGTAAATCTTTCACATTATGCTGAATAGATGTATTTTTTTTTCAACATTTCCACTTTATGTCTACCTTTTTGTAAATCGGTAGCATCCTTGCCATTTTCCAATGGGATAGATTTGTTTTCTCTTTTCACGCCTTTCTTATAATTCTGATTAATAAATAATTTTTTCCTGTTTTTTCTATGAACTTGACCATTTTCGAAGCGATCTTGTCATGTCCGCATGCATTGCATAGCTTTATTTTTTTAATTGTTTTTAGCAGGCCGCCTTTAGCTATGTCATATGATTGTTGTTTGATCTAGTTTTCATCTTCGTTTACTTTACCCACACGTTTATCCGAAATGCTGCTTGCGCCTTTTGAAGGTTTCTCTTTTCCCGTTAGGATGTACCCCCTTTTATCTTCAAGTTCCAGCAGCGGGCTTTTTTATCTTTAGGCTCTTAAAAACTTTTAAATGCTACTATAGCTTTCCTCGAGCTTATTTCCGAAAACAGTGTAGGCTTCTTCCTTTATTTTCATTTTGCCATGTTGCTTTGTTGCTTATACGTTTTAACGTCGACCTTGGATTGGGTGTTCTGGTATTGCTTCAACGATTGCTTTTTCTTAGATATCTTTGCGTTTACTGCAATTTACCTACAGGCCAGGCCGTTTGTTTTTTTTGTTTTTTTTAATTAAAATTCATTAAACATCTTACAGGCGGTTTCCGCCGATGTTAACTCTATATTTCTAAATTTTCTTACAATTTTTTAAGGCCTCTGAATCTGTAATCTTTTCTATTCCTCCACTTCTTTTCTGATAATGCTTTTGTAATTTAGTCTTTTTCTATGTGTTTCTCTGTTTTTATTCTCTCCGTCATCGTCTTAGCATCTCCCCCTTTTACTTTGCACTACATTGCCCTAAGTATAATTATATTTTCGTAACCGGTAAATGCTGATCGCTGTCTACCTATGGCTCCCTTCGCACTGTGATGTTCCCGACGTGGTTCTTGGCGACTTTCCGACTTTGTCGATTATTGAATATTGATTCGTGGTTGTTTCTTTTCGTGTGATTTTGTATATGTTCTGTTTATGTGTCTGAACATAGTACTAGTAATTGCCAAATTGTATTTATTATAAAATTTAAGAAGTTTCACATTATTACCATTAAATTTATTTTTGCTTTCTATGCATATCACGCCATTCTACTGTTCCGTTCCTTTCTTGCGCTAAAATTCTCAAGTAGTATTCTTTCTCGCTTATCTACCTTCCACATTTCCTGCAGCTGTTCGAAGAGCTTATCTCTTGGTGCATAAGCCTTTACTACACCTAACGGTGCCTTGTTTTCTTCTTCCGGTTTAAATTATACAATAATCGGTATTTTGGTTCTAATTTCCACCTTACGGTTTTGCCCTTCCCCTCAGCTCCTACGAATCATCCAAATTGAAAATGGTAGGTCATAAGAGAAATTCTGGCTAAACCAGTGAATTTCTCAGTATGTGTTGCACTATTAGTTCCAAAATGAAAAGGCAGCTATGAACAAAAGAAGGTTTTGATTTTTGCGTATTTCTAGTAAGCTTCGTAGTTGTCCAAACTTTTAAAAATGGCAAAACAATAAACTAGTCTCCTAAATTGCTACGCAACTATTTCCTTGTTTAACCGACGTTGTATCTGTTACCGTATTCGGGAATTGAATGGCGAGGCTCTTTAAGTGGGACACTTTGTATATTACATCTTTAACCGGGCTTACAGCCAGTTTTTTAGGTCATTTTTATTACACAAGGGTCCTACCAAACTTCCACAAAAAATTCATCTGTTGTTTTAGTAGTTTACTTTTCTTTGTAGAAGTAAATAGCCCCTAGCAGTTGAAATTTCGTTTCTCGTTTACCGTTTTGAAAGTAAAACCTCAGTGGTAGACTTGTATGTTTTGCAGAGATTGGTTTGTGTAATTATACATTAACTTGATCTAACATGCCTTTAAAGCAAAGTAAATTACTTCCTATAAAACTGTATGCATTTGCTACGGCAGCGAATGCAAGTTAATCGTCTAAGCTAAATTATACAAGAAATGGCAAACTTTAAGTACACGTAGCTGCTTTGCAAACTATTTTTGAATAACTATTTGATACTATTCCCAGACTAACTAGTTGATGCGGAAGTTTCTCGTAGTTTTGATTTGAAAGTTGGAGCAACGACGACGCACCGTACAGACGTTTACAAATTTACTTTAATCAAATGAATATTAGAGGGTAGATTTAATTTAGAAGTAAATATTAACTTTGATTTAAATTGAATCAACATGTCTTATCTGAAGTGTGGTTTAATTTCAAGCGAGATTCTGACATCCAATCATCGCACAAGAATGAGAAAACAGCCGCGAGCTTTCGAAGTTTGCTTATTATAAAATTAGTATTAACTATTAAATGGATCGCAAATTAGTAATATCTTCACCATGATTTACTTTATGAGCTTCTTCTTCCTATTTTGATAGAAATTTACAAACATATTTGATTATAATGTGCGTATCAATGTTTTTAAATAAATATATCTAACTGAGTCGTGTCTGTTTTGAAAAAATAAATAAAATAGCTAAGCTATTAAAAATTATTATATTTCATTGTATTTTAAAGTTTTTTAAACAGGCTGAAGCAATGGATGGATAACGATATTCTTACTTAAGGATTTAATTGAGCTTCAGGTGTAATTATTAATATAATACTGAAGTGTTAAAGTCATAAAGTTTGCTCCAGCAAGAGTCTATTGTTTTTGCGCTTTATACAAAGTGAAATTGCTGTAAGATGAGTTATAACTACGTGGTAAGATGAAACATTCCCGACTTACACACTTACGCTATAAATTCGAGGAAATTCTTGGGATTCCGAGCTTTTCTCATGCCACTTTGCAATAAAACAATGTTTATTAAGCGTGAATAATTACATTTATCATGAGTTTGCAAGTTGAAGTTGTGTCATTATTACGAGAAAGATTAGGTTCTTCTCTTCCGAAATTAGAATAATCTCTAGCATTGCGAATTTAGCCAAATTATTTTAATACCCAGTGAACATCAAGACAACAGCATCTTTTGCGCATAATCGCTTATACATTTTTAATTAAAAGTTAGACGGGAAACTGAGCAGCGTGCCCCACAAAGACCCAACTTCTAAAACCACCAACTTGTATAGTTCAAACAGAGGGCTGCGATTGCTGTTTGCTGTTCCTTGCGTTCGCCCAACGCTTCCGTCTGGACAAGCAGTTTTTAGAGAGTAAATAATTAATTGCACGATGACAAGCAAGATGAAAGGTGCTCGACTACTAACAAAATTAACATTTTAACAGAACTGCCGTGCAAGCGAGCTAGCTCTAAACGGGCTCACCGAAAAGCTAAGTTATGGTAACTAGAGGATCTGAGCTTCAGAACGTGTAATGAACGACTTGCAGTTCCGCAAGAGCAAATTACTGCACTTCTGAGCACTTTGGCTTCTGATATCGTTTTCGCCAACTATTCTGATCATTTGTATAGGTGACGGAAGTTAATTCATCTTTGATCTTTCTCAATTCTGATAATAATGTGATAATGTCTATGACCTTAAAGTTTTCAAAGTGATTTATAAGATTCTTTCGTTTTTATATAATTGATTGTAAATTGTAATCACATTTATTTAAATTCGAAATTGACACACAATAGTTATTTTCATCTAGCATACAGTCGGGATTGCTGCCAGTCGTGCAGCTGCAAGCGCATAACGTACATACATAAATTAATACTTACTCATATTGGCAGATACAACCAGGTCGCATACCCGCAAAAGCTCTGTGCAGGCGTACTATAGTTACGTACTTTTCGTAACTATGTTGCTCGCAGACACATCAAACAATTAGCATTTCATCAGCGTTATCAAAAAAAACAAGCACACATACGTGCTTCAACATTTTATCATTAAACACAATATTGTCACTTGCAAATGCAACACTCTGCAACGGTGCACGTTTCACCCTCACCAAAAGACCGTAACCGTTTTGCGGTCGGCCAATTAAACTTTTAATATATTTTTAAATAATGATTCAATAAAATTAGATAATTTAATTTTAGTGAAATATAGAGAGCACAATATTGTAAAGAAATTCGCTTCGCCAATAAAACGTATTTCTACATAATAATTATAAGAAAGCAAATAAAGTATACATGCAATTACAAAAAGTGTTTGCTCTTTATTAAAAAAATACTCTTTCTTCACTAATTTCAGATTTATGTTAAGCTGCTCTATTACTGTAATTACTTTTTGAATGAAGCTCGTTAGCGAAAAAGAATTAATAAAACCTAAAGCCTTTCTCTGCAATTGGTTTTGTATATACACTTATACATTGCTGCATTACATAGCAATGTAAACAGAAATGGTTCTTGAGAGATTTTAAATTCATAGTGCATAAAATTTGAACTAGCATATAACTTACCTCCTACAAACCGTGAAATCGTATAAAGGTTAAGCATGTATTACGTTTACATTTTCACGTTGTTTTTGGAATACGAGCAATTTTCATAATTATTATGGAAGGAACTTCTACAGATATACAGCGTAATTGTAAAGGATTTTACTACTTAATGAAATAAGAACAAAACGCAATAGAAGCAAGCGAGTTTTTATTATGTGGAGCAGCGCAAAAAGTTTTATATGTATATTAGATTTTTAAAAGCTTGATGGATTTACTTCTTAATAAATTTTAGAATATGCAAATGTTGCAAATACAATTATATTTGAAAAAACTGTACATAATGCCTTATTTACTAATCAATTACCTTAAATTACTAAAATATATGCTCCTGTGTGGGTGAACCATATTTGAGTATATTTATTCAATGTCTTTCGGTGTTATTTCAAGCAGAGCAGCAGTAATTATGGTCAGAGTATATTGGATTTTTTTTAAACATTTTTGTTTACATAAACTTGATTTTTACGATTTTCTCGAGAAACAATTAACCGGAGTGAGATCTGAAGATCGTGTTGGCCAGGCAATAAAAGCGTAAGACGAAGCTCGTTCGTAATGAAAAGTAATTTCGGGTGACAAGTTTGTATTTTTTCCAAGTTGAAAGAATTTAAATCAGGTTTCGTTTAACCAGGACATTCCTGTGCGGTTTTTAAATGTAATCTTTATATTACATCCGTAACTGTCTCATGGAGCATTTTTAGAAATAAAATATTTTTAACTCCATCTGGTAAACGGATAGACTGAATCTAATTTTTTTAATGTCTGTAGATGAGAATTTTTTACACCTTTAAAATGATGTATCACAAGGTAGGGGATTATATTTGAAATTTCAAAGTAAGGGTGAGGGGGTGAAACCTAATGGTTAATCAATACTGGTTTTAAACTTCCGCGGCCATAGCTAAATCGACATGTTTTTTGTTAAAATCAAATTTAATTAAAATCGATAGTTATTGAGGCTGGTTAGTTTTGAAACGAAAGCACTGTTTCTTGTTTTTATTTGATTTATTTGTAAAAAAAATTTCATTTGGTTGAAAATATAAAGTTTTTTAATCAACTCGTTGTACGTCGCACTTCATATGACTCAATATGAATACCTAAATATTTCACAGTTAGATTGACTTTAATTTTTTGATTGGTGCTATCTATCTGTATATCCTGAATACGGGGAAGATGAGAATCGTATAAAGTGAAGAGTACACATTTTGTTTTTTCGACGTCTAATGAAAGTAAACTTTGATTTAGCCAAGATAACACGCAGGCTATTTCAGTACATTATAGTTATAAATATTATTCCATGAATCTCCAGTAAAGCACAGCAAGGTATTATCTGCATAAGATATTACTGTAAAACCCTCAGTTATTTTTAGCAAGTCAATGATATAAATTATATAAATGATAAACAAGGCGCGGATTTATATGCACAAAAATACGTAAAAATATGCGCATATACATGCACCAAATATATACAAAATATGCACCTTTATATGCAAACGTCGACTGAAATGATTAGCGCATATTATAAATTAGTAATAATGTCCAGGTCTAGTTGCATGTCATTATCATTACAGTTGCCAGTTAGAACCTCATTCTCCTTCAAAAGAGTGTTAAAACCATCGTTTTTATTTAATACGTCCATTAGTGTCCGCGATACAGTTTTTCCAATATTGCATTTAACTTGAATTGATTTTTCAAACGTTTTTATAAATTCTATTTAGTTCCAGATAACCTTTTATCTATAGCAAAAGAAAGCTGCTGTCTTTTGGTATTTTTTGTATAAACAGATACACAGGACGAGCCACTATTTTGCTATTTCTTACAAAGTGGTACCCACAAAAAAAAGAACCAAACTAATATCTGCTACTTTCAAGACGTACCGCAATTGCTAAACTTTTAGAAATGAATGTGAAAGTTCCAAAACTTGGAAATAACGTTCTACCCGGTATAATCCGGGATACCCGCTCAAGAATACCTAGTAACAGCACGCACTTATTAAAAATCTCAATGTACTTCTCATTTTCTCTCCTTTTATATTTTAAAATTTAAGGTTTCTTTGCGAATCTAAAGTAATATATCTAAATATGCATTTATTCTAACAATATGCGCCAAAACCCCAAAATATGCAAATTAAAATTGGTTTCATTTAATTGCATTTTATTAGATATGGATACAAACGGAAGCATTTTATTGGCATATCAAAACTATTAAATATGCATTTGCATAACATCCGTGCCTTGATGATAAACAATACTGGGCCCAAAGCGGCTAAAACGTCTGTTTAATGTGTTGGTAAAGCTAAATACCGTTTGAAATGGTAATTATATACTAGATGTTGTATAGTCACCTACTGCTCATCTTTAAAAACAAATGGAAAATAGTCTGTGGCCATGGACTAACTACAACATCAGTAGAAAAAATTGTTCTTTTTGACTTTTGGATAAAATATTCCCAGGAATTAGAAAAAAACAGGATCAATTTCGTCAGTAAATATTTGGGTGGCAAATCAGCCCCCCTAAGCACCGCTTTAGCTAAAAATTAAGTTAATCTTTTTTATTATTCTACTATTACTGTTCTGTAATTTAACTTAAACCGAAATATCTTTTCGATTCCCGTTTATTAAATAAAAGGCCATTAATTTACGATTTTCAAAGTTTGATGGAAGATGTTGGGATTCTAATCAAATTGTAACTGATGCGGACAGATTTTGAGTAAAATGTAATTACAAAATTACAAAATTTTCTACATATTTCTCACGTCACCGTTACAATTTTTCTGAAATTACTATAAATACTTTCATTGTGTTTGCTTAGCGCTAGTATAATTGTCATAGGACGTTAAATTCAAACTTACGATTAAACGTAGAGGCCGGCATTTTAAAGCAAGATGTCTTGGGAAAACAGCGTCTTCTATAATATTTTGCTTTAAATGCAGAAAATTTAATTTTTGATATAATTGATACCAAAATAACATTTATTTAAAGTTAATTTGTACATGCATTTTACATGTACCTCTACATTTCAAAGCTTATTTAAAGTTTTGTGGCTTTATTTTAGTTAATGGAAAAATTGATTTGTAAAATATCTTCTTCGGTTGGGACTCGAACCCGTGACCTCTAGCTTTTTAAGCTGAGCCACCGAGTACAGTGGGATTATCCGTCGATTTTCGTGCTTTCTAATCTCGGAGGATTGGCTATTTGCCACCTACAAATACATCAGAACATCTTCTAGGATGCTAAAGGTCTAGGGTTCGAATCCCGACTGTAGAAGATATTTTGTCAAGTCAACGTTTCCATTGGCTGAAGAAAAACACAAATTTCAACATTAATTTGTCTACCTTTTTTGAGTTCGTGAAAGTCCAAAGCAATAAATGTTGCCGTCAAATTTGGGAAATTGAAAATTTTCATAAAATCAATTAGAAAATTATAGAAGAGTAAAGTTGATGTTCAGAAAAATAAGCGAGCCGGTCCAAAAACAATCAAATCTGCCTGGAAAAAGTTTCTATTGGCCCTCTTTGGCTGCCACCCAGCTCATTCCTAACGCTCAGTAAGAGCATTATTTCGACTTTCAGAAAATGCGGTCGTTCTACCACCGACATAAGACTTTGCCACATAAAAATATCAGTTGTGATAGTGATTAGGAATGGGCTTGAAATTACATTGAAAGCTGCATTATCAAGGTCACACGCGTATTTTAAGGGCAGGAAAACATAACTGGAAAGTGATTGGTAAATCAAGTTGTACAGTTAAATTCTTAGAACGCTTATTGACAAAAACTCATCAAAACATCGCCTGAACATATTTCAAAACAATATTTAGGCAACCTAGAGAAACTAATGATCCAAGGCAAGGTAAAAGACTCCCAAGACGCAGATCATCATGAAGATGGACCGACCAAGTGAATGAACTGATGGAAAAAGCCCTACCGGAATGTATACAAAGCTGTGGTGAATAATCATAAAGTCAATTGACAATGAAGATATTTCAGTAATTATGACGTGGTTGGTGAACAAAATTTTTCAAATCGTGCAAAATTAAACTGCTCTTGAGCGTAAATAAACATAAAAGACTAAATAAAATTAAGAAATTTGCAAAAACATTGCAGAGAAACAACTGCAGATATGGCCGAAAACTACGTTGAAAGATGTTAAAGATCAAAATGTTTTAAATAACTTCTTTCTAAAATACCTTAAATGGTAAATTCTGTTACTACATTTTCAATCATTAAAAGTTTTTGCTCTATAGATTACGTAACTCCATTAGTCAAACAAACTCTGCTTTTCTGAGTAACAGTACTGCTCGAGATATAATTAAACACTGCAGCATACAAACATCTAAACTAACTGAAAACTACGAAACAACGTCAGCATCATTCTTTGTTTGCACATCTTCAAAACGATGAACTTCCTTAAACGACTAACAAAGTTCAGAATAAGTTAAACGCCCTAATTTAATTAACTCTAAAATGTTTACATTCACCCACACAAAATAGGTTAACTGCATGTTTCGAGACAAAAATACAACCCTTGTAATTGTAGCAAAGTCAGAGACACAAAGGAAATTTGAATTCTCCAGATAGTCGCGATTTCCCCCGGCTCACTGAACCGCCATCAGCGGAAGATCACGTCTTATAAGCGTAATATGTAAAGCAAAGGTCAGAGTAAAAGTTCGGTGTCTGGCCAAAGTGACAACGACGAAATGAAAAAGGCTTTGTGAGAATGGCGATTATTTATTGTATCTCTTTTTTCCTCTAATTCTTTAGCTTTGCCTTTTAAATTTTTTTTTGTATTTTGTGTAATCAATATTCATTTGAACGTTTGTAATTTTTTTTTTCAATTTAAAATATCTGTTGTAGGCCAAAACATTCGTTTGTTTATTAAAGAAAGCAATATACATATATGTCTATTATTATTTATTCTGAAATGAAAACTTGTTAGGAATAAATTTATGGGATAAAGTGGAAAACATATTCCGTTTTATAACAGGCACGCAAGTTTAATTGAAAGCCCGAAAGTGTATACGCGTATATAAAAAGCGAAACCTTTTCTAGCGCCTCAACCTTTTGCATACATTATTATTAATTAATTCTGCTCTAAAATATTTGGCCATGAAATTTAAATGAGACTTTGGCAGTTATTTTGCATTATACCTATATCGCCCAGTATACAGATCGATAGGTCACAGGTAATGTGAAAATTGTTAAAAAGTTTCAGGTACCTATTTATTGTTTTATAAACTAATCAACGATGTGTTAATTAATATTCGGTTGTTGAACTTATTCTGGCCTTCCTGTTCGAAAATATAATTTGACCTAGCCTGTAGGTCGTATAAGTGTGTACCTAAATATTATATTATGATGCATGGCTATATTCGCATATAAAGCCATCCAGATTATAGATTTTCAATTTTGTCTAACGTTTTCTAGTTAATAACGGATGTAGCGTGTTATCTATATCGGAAGTACCAAACCGGAAGTAAGCTCCCTTTAATAGAGGTCACTTCCTCTTTAATCTGTTCTGTTCGTCAATAAACGTTATCAAACTAACCGACCCTTCATTTATTTCTGTTAATTGACGTAAGTTCAGAGCCTTTAGCGAATTTAGTTTTCAGATGAAAGCGTTTACTATCTCGCGAGTTCATTTTAGTGCCGAAATCGCTCAGAAGTCTGCGTTTACGAAAGCATTATATGAATAAGGGTTAGTAGATCAAAAGCAACTTTGAAAACCACGTGCTAAACGATCCTAAAATTTTGCAACAAAAATGAAGATAAATGTTTAATAATCCATTATGTAGATTGAAGCGTCTTATTTGAAAGAAAAATATTTTAGGTCTCCTGCGAATACATTTCGCCATTTTATCATTTTTTATTTAAGGACAATTACTTGTTTTATGTAAGTGGTGTGTTTTACTTAAAAATACAAGTCGGTGAATAAAGAAAGTAATATAAATTTGAAGTTGTAAAAGCATAAACTGGCAAAATAAAAATGTCACTGCTTATGGAAGAAATAAATATAGATGCTAAGGCTAGTAAAAAGTATGAAAACTTTCCCCTACTCCCGTTATTGTTGGCAACACAAAAAAAATGTAAATAACAATGGTTTCACTAATTTATAGCCTATA
The DNA here is from genome assembly GCA_958336395.1 of Ctenicera cuprea. Classification (NCBI taxonomy): domain Eukaryota; kingdom Metazoa; phylum Arthropoda; class Insecta; order Coleoptera; family Elateridae; genus Ctenicera; species Ctenicera cuprea. Next base: position 21,614,872 of record OY284487.1, on the reverse strand, counting down.
TAGCGTGTCTTTTTTTGTTTTTTTTTCCAATACCACGATGTATTTTAAAACAAGATAATATTTTTCTCTTCTGCTAATGAAGTATCATTTGCATATGCTAGTACAACACATGTTTCTAAAAAAATTAACACAAAATTTATATTAAAGCAGTGTAAATGTTATTGTCAGTAGTAATCTGTTTTAATTAATCTAGTTAAAAAGCATTCTTTAAACTGATTTACAACTATAACATAACGTTATAAATTAGTTTGTAATCCTTTTGAATAAAATTACATCGAATTTTGAGTTTCCTGGGCTACCGGATTAAATGTTATTTGGATCAAATAGATGGCAAACTAATTAATAGTATAATACTATTGTCATAAATGATTTTAATGAATAAACGTTAACTACATTAAGTTTCCTACTGATATCATTATTATTATTTTTTTAAAATTTAATTTAAGTTTAGTAATTGTGTTACCGGTTTAAAAAAATATTTATTTTTCGATAAACTTGTTATGCGAACATGTGGAAATGGTTCATCATTTTTAAGAGAAAAAAAATTATGGTTTCAATAGCATGTTTAAAAAAATGTATAGGGTCTTCTTTGAAAAAAAAATGAAAAAAGTTGAAGTGTTAACTTTGAATGAACTTTCCCATACTAAATACTAAAACATGCCATGCTTGCTAAAGTGTAAGTTTTATAATTATAGCGTTGTACAGTTCACCGACTAAAAGATTTCTCTTCTCTTGTTTCACCGTTTGTTAGATTTCTGAGAAAACAATTTATATAGGCAACCCTACGATGTCGCATGCCGTATAATAACAATAAGAAGCTGTCGGGCGGGCGCTCCTGGCCCGCCCTACAGCTGATTAGATGCCCTTTGAATTTCGGACAAGCAATCGATATAAATGGGTTCTTTAAAAAGCAAAAATGCGCACAAATAACATATAGATTTTTCAACTAGAGCTAATTAATAGGGGTAGTTAAAATTACGTAACTGCCGGAAAAAGCGTTGTTGATAGGAAACAATATCGTGTTTTTATTGTTATAAAAAAGTGGAAAATTTGTGCTGAGCCTAACGAAAAACATCAAATTATCTATCAAACTAATATAAATTTATAACAATTGGCGTTTGTGTTTTTAATTAATAATTAATTAATTTCAATTTTTAAAAAATTTCTGGAAGACGTCAAATTTTGAAGATTAGAAAAAAAAATTGAAGTTCACTGCAAGCTCTATCGGCTCAGAAACTAAAGTAACTCCTAAGTTTAGTTTTCGAAAAATACTTGTTTGAAAATTTTAAAAATATTGGAGCAGTGCCATTGCGATCGTGGTCAGATTTTCGAAATTAATTTTATTTTATCGTATACTACCTACAAAGGGCTCTCAAACAAGTTGTTTTCTGCTTTAAGAGTAAATAGACGTTAAAGTCGAAATTTTCAATTTTTAAGTTGTAGCGGCCGCCATTTTGAAGCTACAGAGTTTTATAAAAAAGTTTTCGATTTGCCTTAAGTTTTTCTCTGAAATCCCGTGCTCAACTGTTCAAAATTTAGATCTAAACTCTACCAAAAAAGCATGCTACTTCCGGTTTCGGATTTTTTGATACTCTTAACTAAAACTACAGTTTTTGATGTACCTTTTATAATTTCATCGAATTCAGTTCACTACTTTCACCTTTAGATGCATCACTCACCATATACCCACCCACAGGCAAACCTTTTTTAAAAACTTTCTTTTTCGGTTTTCTTGAGCCCCAAAACGTGTATTTCCGGTAAAATCTAGGCTTCAAAAATTTTCAAAAAATCAATACTTTCCTATACCACAAATATGGGACAGTAAAAATTGGCGAAGCCAGCCGCTGATACTTTCTCGTACTGTTTACGTTATAAATATTCTCGCGCCGTTAAGTGAATTGGAATATATATACATCTACAAGCTAAGCCACCAATCTAACATAACAATGCCCGTTTTAGCATAATGTCGTAGGTCAGTCCTGCGGGCTACCATCTCACTGTATTCTTAAAAACTGAAATTTTTTATAAACAAACAAACTGTTGCTTTAAAAAAATATTCCTTGGGACTGAAGGAACCCAAAAGCAGAAGAACAAATTCGTACCCCAAACATTTAGTTGTGATGAAGAAAGTAGCCCCCTTAAATATTGCCGAATCTGAAAATTAAGTTACGTATCTTATCATATTATTACTCATAACCATAAGTAATTTAGCATAAACATAAATTTTTTACCGTTCCCCGTTTATTTTTGATTTGATAATTAAAAACTCAAAATAAGCGCCGCAAAGAATTAGCGGACTGGGACGCGAACCAAATTGAAGCTCATCCCTAGCCACATTCGCCTATACAATTAAAAAAAAGTGGTAGGGCCAGTTTCTGACCAATATTTTTTTTAAATGTCAAAATTTAGAAATATTTTTATTTTTACAGTTTTAGTAGTTCTGAAAGTCCTACTGGTAATATTATGTACCTCTAGGGCATTTACAATATTAAATTTTGTTTCGATCTAATAACTCGTTTCGAATAAATAGACGTTAAAATCAAAATTTGTAGTCATAGAAGGCGTCACAACTAAATTAGCGTGCTGGGACACGAACCAAATTGTAGCTTATTCTTAGTTTTATGAGCCTACAAAATTTTAAAAATGCCAATATGCTAACTGGTTTCTGAGTAATAAGGCGTTATTGTCAAAATTTTTAAAACATTTGAGGGAGGAAGGCATTCTATGACATGCCTGTATCAGATTTTGGAAATTTTGTATCGGAAAAACTGCTACCATAAAAGCATGTCTTAACTCTCGCTTCTAATTTCGGATTTTCTTGAAGCATGATTACTGGATGAATTTTTGAGATACCCCTAATTTCTAAAGCACGTCGTAATTGGTGCATCCTTTTGGAAGATATGAAGCGTACACACATACCCACCCACAGACAGAGATTTTTTTAAATACCGCGTTTTTGGAGTTCCTGAAGGTCCAAAACATGTATTTTCGTCTAAATCACAAACTTGAAAATTTTTATAAATTCAGTGCTTTCTTATACTGAAAATATAGGAAATTAAAAAAACGTAATCTGTGGATTTCGGGCGCTACAAGAACTAAAAGATGTTAGTAAAATTTGTATATTTATTGCTGCAAGGATCGTTTTAATAAAAGTATTTTTATAATTAAAATGATATAAATGTCGTACTCAGTATAGGGCTTACCTATTCAGTTTTTTAAATTTGTAAGCCGCGGCATTTGAGTGAAAAACAAAGCTGTAGCAGTGAACTTCTAGTGGACTTTTCTATACTAGATATTAGTAGCCACGGTGAAATTGTAGCTTTCAGAAAAAAATCAAATTATAGCCAATCTTCCGTTCTAACAGCATTTGCAGGCAGCTTTCGAACAGTATTTTTTCCAAAATTTACAGAATTGTTAAGAAAAGCAAAGCCATTGCGATCGTTTTCAGATTTTCGAAATTAATTTTGCTTACTTCTATATTACCCACAAAGGGCTGACAAACAAGTTGTAGCTGATGCCGGTCAGACGACTACTTTTTGAGTAAGTGGGCGTTAAATTCAAGAATTTCAAAAAGTTGTAGCGGCCGCCATTTTGAAGCTAGAGAAGTCGGTAAAATTTTTTTTGATTTGCCTTAACTCTTCTCTCATTTCACCGTTTGTTAAATTTCTAAGAAAACAATTTATATAGGCAACCCTACCACGTTGCATACCGTATAAGAATAGTAAGAACGAAACCGCCAGCCCTACAGCTAATTAAATGCGCTTCGGATTTCGAACTAAAACTCGATATGAATCGTTTATTTAGAGAGGTGTAAAAATATGTAAAGAATAAAGAATTTTTTAACAATGGTGAAATTGACAGACGCTAGATTGTGCTTTTAAGTTAAAGTGGTGTTGCGGTTCTGGTTATAAGCAACAATGTTTCTTTTTTTTTAGTAACAAATTCATACTAACACGTTAGTTCCTGCTTTGATTGTTCGTGTTGGTAGAGCACAAACATTAATTTTACGTATAATTAATTACACAAATTAATACGAAACTACCGTACATTTCATGTCGATTTTACTACTTTTTTATTAAAATCCTAGTAATATATGCTACGATTAACCCTGCTTGCTAATGACACTTTTGGTATACGGGGAATTACAAATGCGCAGAATAATAAATATTTATGCTCAATTTTCTAAACAAGCGGAGTCATATAACATGTAATTTTTAGAACATCAAATAGTTACTGTCGGCAACAGAGGTTTGATTTTAGTAAGTTTTTTTTTTTTTTTAAAAGAATCATGAAGCCGTGCGTGAGCACGACCCCATGATTCCTATCCCACCCCCTTACCCGGGCTCAGCGGACTTGCGCTCTTTCACCGGTCTATCATGCACCCCACCCCTGAAGACATGCAACCCAACATACACACCTACATACACCATCCATGGACCCGTCGGATTTAACTTGTTCAGAAAAATTACCGCCGAGCAGTGGATTCGAACCAGCTGCCATTGAGAGTCTAGTTTCAAAGCCTGGGACTTTAACCACTAGACCACCCGCCGGCCCGATTTTAGTAAGTAAATAAATACATTACTACTAATGGTCATAATTCACAGTCACGGTATTCCTAAATAATTACGTGAATGAAGTTATAGATATAAACACTCTTGTTATATTTCTGTTTTTTAGGGTTTAAGTATGCTCTTTTATAAGTAATCTGAAAGCATAAATTACTGACACGAAAATATGTACTTAGAAATACGTAATTGTATGCTTACGTGACCGGGAACATAAATTTCATATTAATCAAGTAAATTTAACGTGTCTTGGATACATCATAAAATTATGTAACCTGATCTTGAAAGCTTTTTGTTGATTCCTGGCTAATGCGTATCTCAATATATGAACTTAATTTTGATATTGATTTGTAATTAGGAATAAATTATTAAATGTAACAGATTTCGATAACGTTATTGTTTGTTATCGTGCTGAACAAAGTAAATATTATAGGATTATGTTACTACTAATTTTTAAAAATTAATATTAATAAAGAAAAGTGTGAACTATATCACATTCACATTTCACATCGGCAATTTAAGTTGATTTAATAATAACAATATCTGATAAAATTGCCAATTTGTAAAAGATGAAACAACATAACAGGAAAACTAAAAAACTGACTTATGCAGAAATTATCAGAAAGCTCTATCTAAATAAAAAATAATATGAAATTTCACTTCCAGTAGGTACCTCTACCTATCTATACGTTGTGATTGATAATTCGACCAAAATACTTGTTTTGATGTTTAGGAATCTAAAGAAGTTATTGTAATCAAAATTCTGTCTGCACATTTTTTAAAAACGATGGGAAACTAAAAACACAAATTAATTTTTTTTGGGAAAAACGTTTGTCAAAAAGCTATTTACACACAGCACAAATTGTAATAGCGAATCTAAGTCATTATCATCAAATACGTTGTTACCGAATTCAAAATTGAGTTGTCAGAAGTGTATGCAATTTTGAATTGTAAAAGGTCTAACAAAATACGAAGTTATTATACAGGGTGAGTCAACAAGGCTGCGGAGGTGGACATCTTCTTTACTATTTAAATACAGAACATTATTGAAAAAAAAGGTGTAGAGGACCAAGAGGACTACATTGTAAAATTATTTTGAAGACAACAACGGGGTTCCATATAAAAGTGGCATGCCAAACTTGTATACACCCTGTTTATTTGTGCACATTTTTATCCGCCTTTTAATTGCTTCCTGAATAAGTTTTGTCTTTGAAATTCCGACGCAGTTTTGCGGACCCCAATAATAAAATCTGTAACTGTAAGAACCGTATTGTGACATATTAAAATCTGTTAAATGTTAATCAAGACTATGCGGGTGAATCGAAAAAACGTTTTATTACATTTGGCCTTACCTGCCGAAAGCAGTGGCGGCAGGTACAGAGAGAACAACGGGACACTGCTCTCTCAGCAGTTTTTATTTTTTTTTCTATTATTACTGTTTAATCATTTTATATAATTGAAAATCAAAGAAAGCAAATTTTGTTAATATTATTAGTAGTAGGACGAGTTAGTATAAATTAGTCAAAATGACAAATACGTTTCTGTAACAGCAAGTAGCCCGGGCATTTCAAAATATGACATCTTAACGATACCACACCTGACTGACAGAGCATGGGTGTTTTACATATCGTTTCAAACGATAAAAGGGGGCACTAAATAGAATAGCCTTTTATTATTGCCGGTTTCGCCGCTGGCGCTGACCGCTATCACCTTATCGCAGCAGTTTGACATACTGAAGACATAACAAACACCACCGGATTGCGCAAATCACGTTTAATGGGTATAGGAAGAGAACTAAAGAGAATAAAAACATTTTGCTAGAAAGCAGGAAAGTTGACTGTGTGCTTTAGTTTAGTGTGCTAAAGTTATTCTCTGCCACATTACTGTTCAAATTTCTGATTTTTTTGTTGAAAACTAATTTTCTAGAAAACTGTTGCTTTCCGGTTTAATCATTTGTTAATAAATTGTGTATACTATAGTATTTATAAAGTTTTGAAACTTAAAAAAACCTTCCTTAAACACTGATTGAATAATATTTGTTAAATTTTGTAAGCTAATACTGAATATTCCGCTTACATTGCAACAACCGATGACAACGCTTTAATTTCAAACTCTTAGCCAGCAACACCTAAGATTATCGCGATGATTCTTTTTAAAAGGTCCGGTGGTATCAGCCAGGTAACCATATTAACACAGATAAGGTTAACACTACAGATATACGGTAAATATGTATAAAGGGTCGTATATCTGTAGTGTTAACCTTATCTGTGATATTAATAACTTTAACAAATGGTTTTGATTTTTGCCTTTACTAATTAAAACAACGCGTTAAGACGTTGCTAGGTAGTAGTGCTATTTTTTTTCATGGAATATTCTAAAAAATTCCGCTTGTAAGTTAAAAATTTGTTAATATTTTCTTTCATTATCTAAACGCAAGAGATGAAAATATCTGCATTTAGGCGAAACACCTCATCACAGTCAATTAATAGAACAATATTCTAAACATAATTTTATTTAACAGTAATAGTTTGATAGGCTACGCGCTTCCCACTATTTATATGACAAAATTTATTTTGTAGCGTCTGATGTTTTTTAATTTATAGCTATTTTCTTCCCTAAAAAAACTCCAATTTTGTGTAACGAGGAACTTGTTTTTGGCTCGTTTGGTATTGGGGTCCAGCGGTAGGGGACTGTTTTCCACATCGTTCCTAGCCACAAAATGTGGAGGTATATTGTTGTGATTTCAAAGTTGAGGCTGGTACCCACCGCAGCTGAGCATGCTACCTTCAGAGAATTACTGTTGGGGGTCGAATTAAAGGATATGAAATATTTTTTTAAATATGAAATATAAAATTTTTTAAGTATGCGAAGGCAAAGTGATTTGTCCATTTCTCATTAAAACCTTTGACGTTATTACAAATACACATGTACGCTACAAATTTAACGCTTCACCAAAACAGAACTTCTATTTCTTTTATTTAAAGGAAAGTTATTATGTCCAAATATAAACACTTTAGAAATCAACTACAATCTAGCTGAAATCGGCGTCTTTAAAACTCAGAAAAACGTTTAAGTAGTTCGGTGTCTAAATTTTGGATGCACCACGGATTCAGGATTACAACCTTTACGCAAAGTAAGGAAAAGAAAACAAATTTACTTTCCTTATTGAATTCCGTTGGGAAGACTAAATTTGGTTTGCTCTTTTCGTAAGGCTCGGCAATATCAATCAACTGTTACTTACCAGAATCGAACCCTTTCCAAAAGCAACAGTACAAAAATCTTAAGTAACAGCGAAGGCATTTAAAGTAAATTATTACAGAATATTAACTGCTAACAATTTGGTGAAGCTTAATTTAATTTTTATGGTTATTTATAACAGCTCCGAAATTTCATCTCTAGAATAATAATTTGTAACTAAGTGTTTGTCCTTAAAGTATCGCAGGAGTAATTTTATTATAACAAATTGGATCTTTAAAATTCAAACAACATATATAAAATTCCGCTCGACAAATCGTGTTAAACTCTAAATAAACCACTCAGTTTCGTTGTCGACGTTGTGTGACGTCATTTCCCCTCACGCACCTGTCTCCATTTCCCCAATCTTCGGGTCTCTCCCGGTTCCATCTGCAGAGCAGCACTTCGGAATCATTATCTTAATTTTGCTTACGACGAATTTTGTGTGCGCCTTTTTGAAAGCGACTAGAGGGTCCTAGAAACATCTTTAAGACGTCCATATATTGTAATTATCCCTTTACGGCGTCCTTCACGACATTCTCGCGCAAATTTTATGACTCCATTTTCCCCACGTGTCCTTTGAGATAGAAGATCGAAGTAAGAAGATAAGGAAAGGACACCAGAAGCCTGTTACCGTCTTCATAGCAATATGAATTTCCATATTTTCATGAATTTTTGTGTATAATTTTCGCTGTGGTGGCATGTGTTGTGAATTGCAGTCGTTTTGCGGTCTATGTCGCTTTATGTTGCGGATTTTCCAGCAAATATTCACAGCTTACCGAGGTGGCGAGTGTGTTTTTCGTTGACGGTCAAATGGAAATGATCGATTTTATGTTACGGCCGATATTACTCGGAAATTACAGTTACAGTTCGTTCCGTACATGTAATCGCCGATAAATTATAGAGTTTAATTAATTTTCAATTGAATTTTTTACCCAATCTTCTAATCCCTAGGACATGTGGAGTAAACACGATTCTATTAAAATAGCAATCACTTTGAACTTTGTTAAATTTTATACTTGATTTTAGCCATTGATTGGAAATTTCAGAGAATAAATGGATTTTGTTTTAAATTTATAGCGATGTCATGGTAAATCGTAACGGGACAACTTGTCATTGCTGTTGTCTTCGGTTAAATTTGCAGCTTTAGTTCGAAAGTGCAACGGAAAAAAACTCCGGTGTGTGCAATTTGGTTACAAAATACTGGAAATTATTTCTCGTTTAATCGGAGTGTTATCGTTTATTCACTGGACACGTGCAAATAACAGAAATTTGAGGGCAAAAAATTATTTGAGCTGTAAGCACACGCACCTGCTGACCAATGGCATGCGGTGTTGGTGTATTAGATTTTTCCAATTTTCCCCTAATAACGCGAATAAACCAGTGAACAAATTTACAACATACGGTAATTGTGGGAAACGTTTTGTCATTTAAATTTCAGATAATCGAAAAAAGTTTCTAAATTTTAGAGTGAAATAGATATTATTTTACTGCATAAATACGAAAAAGTGTTTAAGGAATCTGGGCGAAACACTTAACCTGGTCTTTTCCATATTTAAACATTGTTAATTTTTATATTTTTATGTTCCATATTACGAGCCCCTGGAGAAGGTAGGAACCTCTACCGACCCATTGGTCTGTAATAAATAAATAAATAAATAAACAGTTGTTCGATACAGCTCATGCTTTTATTTTATTGATACTTTCAAAATCAGTAGCAGAAGATTTGAATACTATGATTTAAGCGTCTGCAACGCTAATTATATGCATTAAAGTTACCAGCAGAACCCTTGGCTACGTGTCCCTGAGTCGTTCTGAATAAAAGTTGCTATTTAAAAACGCGAAAAAATTTGTGAAACTAATCTCTTGTTCTCATTTTCACGTAAGTGCCTTAACAGAAATTTTCTAAATAATTTTGAAACTAATAAAATACACACTAAAAAATGTTCTCAGACAATTAGTCCTATAAATCAGATGTAATGACATGATGAATTAGTAAAGAGTAAACATAGGCCGAACTTAGTCGAGCTCCAATTTGTATCAATGAATTGTAGAGTCCGTCTTCTATGTACCTATTTGTTTGTTGTCTGCGCGGTAATTCATATACACATTTCCCACTGAACTGTACAAGTCTGAAATAAACAAATTATATTAACAGAAGTGACAGTATTCATTAAACAGCGTCGACATGCAAAATGCCCGCTAATATGTTATAGTGGATTTTTCCGAGATGCAAGATTTAATCATTTTGTTATGGTGAGACAGTGACGGATTTAAAATATAGATTTGCTATGACCGCTTACACCAGAAAACAAAAATTAATAAAAACTAACCCTACTTTTCTTGAAAAAAACAATAATTTTTTTTCAATTTCACAGAAAAGCGTAGATTGGAATCAATAGAAAATAGAATGAGGGGAAAGCAGTCAGCTTACCTTAACGAGTGCTGTTTTTAAATGCTTTGTATAGAATCGCGGATACGTACGAGTACCATCACATTCCCATTATTGCACTGATTTAAGAATTTTAAAAATTCATGGAAGTTTGGAAAAAATTTTCAAACCCATGAAATTATTTAACCGCTATTGCTTATTTTACGTTTCCAGCATGTTGCAAAACAAACCTTTATACTGAGCCGCTATGCTAGCTCAATTTTTGGTAAACAGGCATTATAACATTTTCATAATATTATAACTTTTGCCATTTTACAGTTAGACAGTTTGAAAACATGCATTCGCTTTGTCTATCGACTTTTCTAATGTGATATTTTTTTTTTACTTTAATACCAAATTAACGCCCGAATCGATTTCGGATTGTTTTTGATTATTCAACGCTAAATTTACAAAAACCAATAAGATTACATTCTCTACATTTGGCCAGTTCAAAAAAACTGTAATCGAAAATTCAACGCGGTAAATTTTCACTAGCAAATTAAATAATTAAGCAAGCGCTTGTTAGCTACTGACAGTTTTGCAATATTAATAACTATTATTTTATAAATAAAGAAAACTAAAATTGATAATTAAAGCTATATTATTAAATACCACTCGTGCTAAGAATTTTTTAGAGAATGATTTGTCATTTTCATACAAATATTTGCAAATTTCACTCAACAAAATACCCCTAAAATCTAACTGGCCTGAAGGCCTTTGGATTTTTGACCTGATTGTGTTTCGTAGAATTTTGACGCAATGATTTCCATAAAAACGACAAATCTTTTTCAAAAAATTTTCGACACTTGTGGTATTACCTGTGAAAACTTACTTTTTCTACTATCCATTCTACTTACGTACAAATACATTTTAATAGTCTTGTAGTTCCTGAGATTTTTATGACGAAGTAATAGATAACATAAGCAGGACGCGCAACGTGCCTGTTGCTAGGATATGCAGGTTTCAATTTTGAAGTACATGAAGTTATCAGAGACCAGGTATCTATAAACAGTACTCAATCGTCATTAGAGAATATTTTGTATTAAATGTCGACAAAGACCATGTATGTTAGGTTATGTTACTTCACTTATTGACGGTGTCAGATCTATCAGGACAAAACATGTTTTAGTTTTAACCATTGCTGAAAATTATAAATTGTTGTAAATACAATCAAATTTGTTGACACGTTTGTAATCTTAATTGTCGACAAAAAAAAACAACGCGAATCAGCAGATCTTTGAAATAGTACATTTAGTAGTTTCCTTGTCTCGGTGCATTTTTTCTAAAACACTACAGAATAATAAAGCAGGGCGAGCGGGTGGTGTATTGGTTAGAGTCCCAACCTCTAGAACTAGACTCCCAACGGCTAGGTTCGAATCCTCTGCCCGTCGGAAATTATTTGAATAAGTTAAATCCGGCGTGTCCATGGACGGTGTGTGTGTTAGGTTGCATGTCTTTCAGGGGTGGGGCATGTTAGACCGGTGTACAGCGCAAGTCCGCTGAGCCCGTGTAAGGGGGTGGGATGGGAATCATGGAGTCGTGTTCACGCATGACCTCATGCTTCTTTTTTTTAAAAAAAAAGAGTGTTTAATAAAACCGTAACAAGCAGGGTTTTTGCGTACTTATAAGTTATGTATTACGCTCGAGACCTTACCTTAAGTATCTAAAAAGAATTGCAGTTTTATTAATAAAATCGTGATTCAATTTTTTGTATCTTTGTGACAAATTCGTCTTAAAAGCTTTTATACATTCATACCAAGTGGTCTAGTTTGCAATGATATATGTGCTGCATTTGTTAAGTAAACATGTATTCGGGTTATTGCAGCAAGAAGAAGCCTTTGTTCTACAACCCAACTGCGGTATTCATCTTTTACACATGTAAAAGCCTGCATAGAAGTACAAATCACAGAAACTAACAAGAAATCAAGAAAAAAACAAAAAAAAATCAGTTTCTAAGTTTTCGACAATTAATGCAACATTTTCATTTACGTCGTTGCTACCAGAAACTCTTATTCATCTCTTGGGTAAATATTTTATGCCTTACTTGAATACGAATATGTGGGTAATGCAACATTTTTAAATAACGTTGCTGGGAAATACGTTTCAGAACGCGTTCTACGTAGTACACCTTTATTTGTTGCTCTCATTTTTACAAAAGTTACCTCGAAATTCCCTGCGAAGTGCTTTGAACTCTTTCAGATTGCACGGTTGCATCTCATTTCAGATATTAAATTTGTCACATACATATATGCATTTTGTATGAATTTTTAATAACTTACGATAAAAATGAGACGTTTAAAAAAATAAATTCTTCTTTAATTTAACTATTTGCTGGTAACATATGTAATATATAATATACCTATTGTATTTGACAAGAACATTGCTCCCGAGTATTGCACGATTAAACAATCTGGGGTCACAGGGTACTAAAATATCTGTTTTGACATGATGTATGTCAATGTATTTATGTATTTAAAAATAGTATAACGCATATGCTTATATTTCTCCGAGTATGCCGCAAATAATGTAAGGAAGAGTTTGAGAATTTTTAAAATTTAACTAGGCAGCATTTTGCAACAACGGATGAGTTAAACCACAAAATGTGTAATAACATTGTGCCCTTTAGTGCTGTTTGAATATCGATAGTTGTATTCCGATTTGCAACTCATTTTTGGGTGAGCAGACCTTAAAACCAACATTTATAAACTCGTAGTGGCAGCCATTTAAAAGCTAAACAATTTGCGCAAAAACTTTTAATTTGTAGCGCACCGTATTAGAGCATGTGCTTAAATTCTGTTTAACATATTACCATAAAAAATATCTGTCCAAAGTCAAGAGTATGGTGTTGCAATTCCTACCATTTGTCTATATTAAAAAGTCATCCTAAAAGTTTGACAATCTAGGGACTGTTTATGAGATTTGCGCATAGATGGCGCTCTTAAAACTTCAAATTTAAGGTATATTTCAAATTTGGCGCGGTTTGATATTCATTTATATCACTACTTGACCATTTTTGACTATCCTGTATACAGCACTTATTTGCTAAAGTTAGGTTAATTAATTAATTTCGTTTTTACTTGTATTAATGAAATATGCAAGTAAGGGAAACATTTATTCCGCATTTTTACGTAATGTTTATAGTTTATTGTGGTGGATTTTAGTTGGAAAAAAGGTATAATGATACTAAAATCCAAATAATACCAACAACCAACAACATTGGACAAAAAAGTCGCCCCAATAAGCTGGTTTTATAGTGCAAAAGCAAAATGTATTCATAACAGAAGTAGTCAGTAGAATACTAGAAATTGTTACTTACTACTACGAAATGTAAGCGTTCTTCCAGTCACTGGATAAACTTAACTTGGTACAAAGCATACTTTTAATACAAACCATTTATTTACTGATTATATAATTAGCAATTATAGCTAAGCAAAATAGGTAAATTACCCTTGGGAACAGCAAATAATAATAAATCTTGGTTTTCGCCTTTTGATACGATGCGCAAACAACAGTATTTTGGCATTTTTGTCTAGAATATTACCGTGGTAATAAATAAATAAAAACATATCTTACTTTTAAAATTTATTTTAAAATAAAATTGACATTTGCAGTTGCGCCATCTGTTGATAAAATTTACAAGGAGCCCTGAGATTGTCAACGTTTGGAGATAAAAACAATTGAATAGAGTGCAAACACCAGTCTTTATCACTGATATACCGAATAGTGATTTTGGCCACTAGCCGAATAATGAATATTCCGTCAAACTATTCCGCCACTGTGTCGAATATTTTACCAAGTATTTGGTTAAAGTGCCAAATATTTGGCCAAATATACGGCCGAGTACCGAATGTTAGTCCAATTATTCAGCCAATTCTTGGCCCAGTATCAAATATTAAGCCAACTATTTGGCTAAGTACCGAATACTACTTAACTCGAGCCAATTATTCGGCCATGTGCCCATAATAAATTTTTTTTTATTGTAAGTATCTATTTGCAACCTATCATTTTTTTTACACATATGACATTAAGCAAATCAGTTGTATGATCTATATGGCATGAGAGCAGGTGACCTATGACACTTACTCGACAGCTTATTGAAAAGTGGATATGATTAGGACTATTTTTAATTTAAAAAATCTATATTGTAAGTCTAATGGCGTGTTTCTTTTGAGTCTGTACTGGTAATCACTGTTGTCTAATAGGTTTATGGCTAACGGGTTGGGATGCACATCTAATCGTTTCACATATTTGGCACTACACTTCACTAACTCTTCCTTAACTGAGAGTATATTGAGGTCGTCGCGAATATCCTGGTTTGTTACGAAATATGGAGCGTTGACTATGAGTCGCAGAGCCTTGGAGTGAAATCTTTCAAGGATTTCTATGTTTGAAGTGGAGGCGGTTCCTCACAGCTGAATCCCGTAGGTCCAAATCGGTATTAGGGCCAGCTTGTAGGTTAGCAATTTGTTTAGCAGGGATAACTTTGATTTCCTTCCTATTAACCAATAGTATTCGCGAAGTTTAGCACCCAGTTGATAGCGCTTTTTTAGGATATGCGTGCGCCATGTGAGGCCTTTATCTAAATGCATACCTAGGTATTTGACATTGTATTGCTGTGGTAGAGGTTGGCCCTTGATGTAAACTTGGGGGGAGAGTCCACGGCATTTTGTAAATGCGACGTGTACCGACTTGCTTTGGTTGAGCTTTATACGCCATTTGTCTGCCCAACGCTGTATCTCATCTAGGTTTTCCTGAAGCAGGCGCGCAGCTTCAACTGGGTTAGGGTTTTTTGCTGTTATGGCCGTATCGTCGGCAAAGGTTGCCGTGGTTGTGCTGTTACTTGTGGGTAGGTCAGCAGTAAATAATAAATAAAGAACTGGACCCAGGACACTGCCTTGGGGCACTCCTGCTTTGATGGTATACAATGAGGTGATCTCCTGGTTAAATTTTGCTTGAAAGAACCTTTCCTCTAGGTATGATTTTAAGATCATATAAAAAGTATGTGGTAGCATTCGTTTTAATTTGTAGAGTAGGCCTTTATGCCAGACCTTATCAAAGGCCTGGCTGACATCAAGAAAGGCGGCTGAACAGTAACTCTTTTCTTCAAAGGTGGTATTTATAACATCAACTACTCTGTGGATCTGCTCAACCGTGGAGTGGTGTTTTCTGAAGCCAAATTGGAAGCCAGGGTACAGTTCATCTTCATTTACTGATTGCATTAATCGTTTCAGAAACATCTTTTTAAATAATTTCGATAGGATTGGTAGTAAGCTTATCGGCCTGTATGAAGCAACTTCTGTATCTGGTTTTCCTGGTTTATGGATTGGTATTACCTGTGATACTCTCCATTGGGCTGAGAAGTAGCTTAGCCTTAGGATTGCATTATAAATGCAGGTGATCATAAGTAGTCCTTTTCTCGGTAGTTCTCTTAAAATTAGACCGGTAATAAGATCATATCCAGGAGTTTTATTTGATGAAGCTTTTTGTTTATGGTGGCTTTAACTTCCCTAGGAGTGAACGGTTTTATGGGTAGTGATAGCTGAAAGGGCGATTCGAGGAAGTTTTGAACTTCTTCATCTTCGGTTTCGGCAGGCAGCGGTTGGAACACTGTTTCTAGGTATCTGGCAAAGGCTTCTGCTTTCTCTAGATCAGTTCTTGCCCAGGTACGGTCTTCTATTCTGAGTGGTGGGATTGGTTTTCTTGGCCGATTTAGGTTTTTTGTAGCCTTCCACAGTGAATAGTCAGTGTCTGGAGTTGGCCTTAAGTTTTCGAGGTAGTTTTGAAACGATTCGTTTTTGAGCGTGTAAATTAGCCTTTTTAAGTTGCGGGTAGCTTGATTTAGTTGTAATTTGTCTGCTGGATCTCTTGTTTGGAACCAAATTCTTCTTAAGCGTCAATTTTCTGCCACTTTTTGTCTTATTACTATTGGACAATTTTTTTCCCTTTTCAGTTGTGAATTTTTTGGGGTTGATTCTAAGGCACTTTGTGAGGGCTTCTACCGCATTTTCGATGTCCTCTGTAGTTTTAAGTGGAATTTTATAATAAATGTGTGGCTTAATTGCTTTACATAAGGGGAGAGCGTCTAGTTTGGCTACCGACGTTGTAACTTTGTTTCAATGTATTTTAATCTCAATAATAACATCAACGTTTTCAAAAAATTGCCATTTGTTATTGTTTTCATGTAGTACTCTAAGTGCCGAATATTCGGTTGACTCTAAAAACTATTCGGCTTATCCGAATATTCGGCAAGCTTAAAAATGGCCAAATATTCGGTCAATTACTCGGCCCACCGAATACCTACTCGGTATTTGCAATTTAACATTTTTAGGCTAATTTACGAATATTTTTACTTCTGTGCAAGTATTGTTGACATTAACAATGGTGGGCTACGGTTATGATAATAAGCGAAGCAGTCGATAAGACATTTGTAATCAATTTAATTGCATTATCCAAACAGAAATGTAGTTTGACGATCAGATTTTTGAAAAACTTTAGACCAAATCGGCAGATAATAAAGATAAAATACTTTATTGTTTATATTTGCATTTACGAACAAGCAATGATCAGTTATTGTCCAGCAATTAATTATTAAAAATGTTAGTCGTTTAAGATTGAAATGCAAAATTACTAGTGAAAGCATGTTTACAACTACAGATTAACATGTGTGAAATTATTACTTTGCCTTATTTAGAAGCATCATTGTTTACTGTTACTTCGTAGTAAACGTGAGTACGGTTATTAATTCCAAATCACAATTTTAAGTCGAATTTTTTCTCAAAACACATTTATATAACAATGTAAGCCCATAATACTTTTAGAGCGCCGTAATAATATCTGTATCAAGCAGGTCAAAAAAAGAACAGTTCGTAATTACAAATTCTTGTGACGTCAGAACTTAAAATAAGTTAAACAAAAATTTTTTTACGGGGGTGTATTCGCATTTTCGGAATAACTTATTATTATATGTATAACAAAAATTTTTTTACTTAAATAAATATTTTTGGCAGAAATTTGGTAGTTCCATACTCTTGAACCGATTGTAAACTCCTGCGGCATCGAAATGTGTTTTAGATAATTTTTAAGTAATATAGTATAGCTGTTTCTCTTATATTTCAATATTAGTCCAATGTATCTCTATCTTACAATGATGCGAATACGCAATTCATTATCGCGAATTAAGAATAAATAATTGCTTATACTGGGTGTGTTTATTTAATTGGTAGCCAAAACAAATTTGAAGGTATCGGTTCTCAGATAAACTTTTACTAGCGCCATCTATTCTGCAAGAGCACGTTCATGTTTAATTTGGTTCTTATCCAAGCATTAGTAATTCATATTTTACACGATTTAAAACATTGACATCTATACGCCGCGAATGAGAATGCTCGCTGGCTTCTCCGGTCTTAACGTTTGAGATTAACATCAAATAAAAATACTAGGTTGATTCACTAAAACAAGGAAATACAGATTGGATTGATAACATTTTGCAGTAGAAAACAGAAATGTTATAAAATGAATTAAAGAACGGGGGAAAAGGTGTTGAAGACAAAACAACGCGAGGTATTTGCGAGGAAGGTCTCGTGGCGGAGCTACAGTTTGCGTAAATTTCCTTTCGTTATCTACTATTACCATCAAATTTAAATATATTTCCATAATGATCTGATGTTTTTTAGAACGTTAGTGTGACATAGAAGGAATAAGCAGAACTGATAAATAAATTTTTAAATTTAATATTTTTTTAAGAAGTGGAAACAAAAAAGACTGATCCGTTTAATGATTCCGCATAAAAGGTATGATGTAGTAATAATGAGTTGAAATGTCAACTTACCGACTTCAACATTTGGGAAAGGAATATAAAGGACTTTAGAAATATCAGACTGGTTATAACTAGTTTTGAAACAATTTTTGTCGTTAACTGCTTACAGACGAGCCAAAGAATGTTAACCATGTTGTAATTTGTTAAAAAAAAAGGAGGCCTACAGAATTTTATCACAATAAAAATAGTGGTTTTAATATATCCACGAAATAAAGGCAAATCACGTATTTAGTAGGAATGGTGTTGAGATAGAGCATTAGTTTACCAATAAAATACCGGGTTCAGTTCCTAGAAAATTCAAATTTAATAATATTTTATTTATGTTTCCACATTTTTATTAAATACAAATCCAACAAATATTTTTTTTAATTATTTGAATATAAAATAAAACGTCTTGATTTTGGATTGCCAGTGTCATTTACAATACGCATGGAGTTTTTGAAAACATTGTCAAATAATTTAAAGGTTATTTTAATCACTTTATATTTTCAACAATGTCGTAAGAACATAAATAAATGATAAAAAAATTTAATTAAAAACAATTTTATGGAAATTGAACCTAAGATCCTCGCGTTGGTAAGCGAGTACTCTACTCAGGAGCACTTCCACCAAACACCTGATCTGGTTTTATTTTTAGACACGCAAGTAATGTGACAAAATTCTGTAAAAAAAACTACTTAGATCCTAACCAAATTACAATACGATAAAAAAATCCTTCATGAAACACTTAAAGAATAACATTACATGATTTATTTCTAAATGTACTCAGTTAGGATTACTTTCAATTGTAACTTTGTTTCGTTTCTGTTAGAAAAGCTTACATTAATAAAATCGTTTTCCAATTGTTATGTAATACTTCAGGAACGTTAATCGTAAATGGTATATCAATTTCAAAGTTTGCAAGCAATTTTTCTTTTATAACATCCGTATATAAATTGTGTTTTGTAAGATTTCTCTGAGGTTGCAGATGTACGGAATAATAAATGTTGCGTAGAACTCCGTTCAAAGCGAGTAACTGGGATAAAAGATCGAGAAGGGGGACATCAGGTCCAGTTGGCCTTAGTTACACCTGCAGAGTTTCCGGCCTAAAGATATTTCCGGAGTTGCTATGGTTACGGAAACTCGTAAGGGTCAGAAGAGTTGTTCTTTAAATTCCTTCATTTCCTTATTTTTTCCCATTTTATTAGAATTCCTAGAATATATGTTGTCATTGTTACTGTTATATATCAACCGAAGCGTGTGGGCACTTTTATGGTATCGTATTTCGTTTGAAATTCTTTACAACGGGGTGCGATTCGCAAAAGGATGAAGGAGATTCACTTAACTTTTAAACGCACCAGCAAGAAAATTTGTTATAACAAAGATTTATAGTGTTTTGAACTTGCGTAGCTTGAGTTATGGTCACGAAAAACGTTTATGGGACAGCTATTGATATTTATAGTAGCTACTACTTCTAGTTTTCTAAATTGTTGTTGGCAATTTGGAAAATTATTATTTATCCGCGAACGGAAGAGCGCTTAATATATTGCTGTTCGGTAGTTTAAAGCATTTAGGTAAGAAATTTATGTCACTTGCATCCAATTTTCGAAGTGAATTTTGTTTAATGTCGTTATCTTTGTTTAATTGACTTCAAAGCTGTACTGTAGCGCTTTTTTTGTCGTTAGGTTTGCTAGTTTGGGGCCTGGATTTAATTCTCTTTGTCAAGCTGTCCTTTAAACTGATGCAATTGAGTGGAATTCCTGCCGACCTTTCCAGAATTAAACCTCTATTGATTTACGCCCTTTTAACATTTTTTTCTGCTTTAATTCTTTTATTTACATTTGAGTTGCTGTCAGAATTAAATCCCGAGTCCTTTTTTTTCAAATCGTGCTTCAAATAAAATACAAATTAGCATCTGCTAGAAAACAACGTTATCTGATGTGTGAAACGCGGTTAAAATTAAATTTTAAATGTCTACAAATAAAAGCAAGCGGACATTTTCTAAGCAAAAAGACAGCTTTAAATAAAGAAACTTTTGATTATATGGTTCAGATGTTCAGCCACTATAAAACCATTAATGCTACTTAAGCATTTTACTCTGAAAATATGGCTATGTCGCCTGCTATGGTCAAGAATGTGGCAAAAACGAAAGAGATAACAAGATAAGTCGTATAAAATATAGCAGTGTAGGGATTACAAGCGACATTTTAATTTAGAAAAATCGTTGTTCTGTCAACTTACATTTTATCGCTTTACTAATTTACAAAAATGTACTTTTGAGAATTTACAGCTTAACTTTTATTAGCGCTAACGTTCAGATTTCTACATTCGTAATGGAATAGAATTTCAGCGGATTACAAAAATTCCACAGATCTCGTACAAAACGGAATATACAAAAGGAGTTAGAGTAGTACGTAATTGATCGAATATTTGGTGAAAAAATCATCGAGAATGTGCTGTAAGAAAGGAAAACCGTTGTTATCTTATATTTTTATTGTTCAGGCTGCGATTCAAGTCCCGGCGGTGTCGTTTCCATCGCGGAACAATTTATATCATTTTAAATGATATCAAAGGCACGCCGCTGTATCGCAGAACAATTCCAAAAAAGCAATAAAAACTTGTTATGGGATTGCTTTGATTTGATACGTTATAGGGATAATATATTTACGGATTTCGTTATTACTTTTTATTGCGAAACGGATCTTCTCGTATGTTCGGTTTTTCGCAGTTTTATGTAACGGCTTGAGCGACGAATTGAATAGGAATATGCAAAGATTTGCATTAAAGACAACTGTCATGCTGATATTACACTCGCTTACAAAGAACGAATTACGAGCTAATCCGATTTTGTACTTTGAACCTTGAAGGAAGTCGTTTCTCGATAAAGCTGGATGCTTCTAAAGAAAATTATAACAGCACTCGGTGGGTGTCGTACATTACTAATACAATTGACACATTTCCGACTTGAACCAAATGGAGACGTTATGAAAAGTTTGGTCTATTTATTTTGTAAATGGATGCTAAAAACTAACTTTGAATAAACTCAAACAATTTGCGAGAAATGTTTTAGTTTTTATAAATACGAAACAAACAAAAATAAGTTCTAGTTTTTCTTTGTTTCTGTTTTCTCTTCGAACTTTGTAAACATCTACAGTAATAATTTTATTTAAAATCATCTGTAAAGTAGTACCAGTTTATGAACAAATTTTAATCTGTTAATAAATTTGAATTAGTACCACGTATGTGTACGACTAATTTATATTGTGCATGTCGTAATTCCACAATCTAACTTTTATGAGCCATAAAACCATTTTTGTGATTTAATTTTCAGTGATACTAGATGTGCTATGGCACCACAAAATGAACTTATATTGCTTTTATGATACTGTAGGTTGCCACTTTGTATGTTGCACTAGATACTGTAAGTAATTAGATTAGATTTCCAAAGAAATCCTTCTTTAGTTAGCAAAATAGTAGGTTAACAATTTTGCTATAGTGATAGTGTTAAGATCTGTGTTATATCTATAGGTAAGTATAAGGTAGAAGATAAAGTTAAATTTTTTATATTCTACTTAACTAATTATTGTGCTGCAATTTTCTGCCTTTCCAAAACGATGGACACTAAATAAATTATATTAGCCGTATAAAGAGACGTACTTGAACATAAAAGTCCTCGATGATGTTTCCTATGTTCGTATAAATTTTACTTCTATAGTTTACTACCAGAACTTTACGTCAAGTTACCAGGTCATCAAGGGCATATACTATTTATTACTACACTGTTAACTGCAAATATTTCTGTAGTACTGCAATGGATGGTTTTGGAAATTTTAATGTTTTTTTTATACATACAAAATTGTTTTTTTCATGACGCCTGGATCTATCTATACTTTAAAAATTATTGCTCATAGTATTTTCAAAAGTATTTCTGTACCATCTTTTTACGTGTTACAAGTGACTATATAATAAAATCGCAAGGCACTTACTTTTTTTCTCCCGTAATGACTCTTAATTCTAAACCGATACTAATGACGCTTAAGCTGCAGGGGCGTTTCATCCTAAATAATAGGAACAGGTACTTATGTACCTGTGATGCCTATCCTATAATATTAAATGCAAGTTAAATACCTTAACAAACGAATAGGCAACTACGACGTTTAAAATATTAGATATTACAAAAGTGTTTGGGAGCAAGAACTTAATCCTCCTAAATCTTGATGCATCTAAAGATAAAAATGTCAATCTTATTGTACTATCCCTCATGAGCAGAGTCCAGATTTTAGACACTTACAAATTTGAAATTAGACGCTTAAAATAGTCGATTAAACATTAAAAATAACCCCTTCAATTTTTTAATTAGGCAACTTTAGGCACTTTTGGCAATTTTGATACTGGTTGCATGGCGGAGAGCTACAAATGCCGGTCACATGGTATTCCGAGTTAAGCACTGTCCGCTCTGGTCTCCACTCGGATGGGTAACTAATATAGGGGTATATTCGCAACCAACCGTGCTTCGGAGGGCACGTTAAGCCGTCGATCCCGGTTGTCATACTGACTCTAATTAATTAACTACTGAATAACTTCTTCCCCTTACGACCGGCGAGGACGGCCTCCTGCCCGACATAGTGCGAAGAGGGCTCACAGAACCTGCACTAGTTGCAGGTATTAAACAGGTCATTGACTTATAATGAAAGGTGTAAGAAGAAGATACTGGAACCTTTTGCTGTGTTGAGTTTTTGCCAAATAATTCTATAATTTGTTATTTTTTCTGTGTTTTTATTTATTTTAAGCAAATCACCTATTTATTTATTTTTATAAACATGTCGATTAGGTACTACTGTATATTTACATTACAAACTAAATATTTTTCTAAATTTTCGATTGTCAAACTTTTTGTGTTGTGTGACAAAAAATTTAGAAAATAACCTTTTTACATTACATGCTGTTATTGGAGCAGATTTGTGCAAAATATTATATGATCTATTTTTATAGTCTGACGCAGCTTCTCTTAATATTTTCAATAAATTCAAAAAATGTTGGTGGCTATGATATTTTTTTTAGCTTTTATCAGGTACACCTGGCGAAGCTTGAAAGGATATGGCTGATTTTCCGAAAGTAAAGTAAAATGGACAAGCAATTAGTAACCATTTCTTCGAGGGGTTAATTCGCTTAGCAAGAGCTTAACTGATAACAGGATTTGTATTAACCGGACGATGAACAACTACGCGAACTTAATCTGGATGATCTTTTTCTAGAATATTTACCTGCGGAAAAAAGGGACAACTGCATGGTGCAAAATTAACCCTTGTTAAATGTTTTACAAGTAAAAGATGCTTGTTTTTATTCAAAATACAACTTCACAAAAGGTTTTATATTATTTATTTTACTTATACAATTCAAAATGAAACACAAAAAAATTGAAAGCTACAGATAATATGCCGGAAAATGCAAACAGGGGACTAAACTTGAACATAAAAAATACCTTAATTAAAATAATGGGAAACCGTTCTAACAAAATAAAACCCATTCAATTTACCATTTTTATAGTCTGATAAAGTGATATACATATTTCAGAAGACTTTGCTACAGCTATGTCAAACAACGAAAACAGCCAGAAGAAAATTTTACGATTCATTACAGAAACAAACCTGATAAAAACACTTTAGACAATGAAGTGCGTATCCAAGAATAAATAATAAATAGATAGTTCTAAAAATGCAAATGTAACATATTTTTAACTAAATAACGAGTATTACCCCAATATGGGGGATGCACGTGAACAAAACTAAATAAATAAATAACGTGATAACTTATTTTTTTTAAATTTATATCGACGCTGCGCTGACGAATTTATATTTCTTATCGGAATTATTAATGTTTAATGTACATTTTGCTTTAAAGCTTGAGTAGTTCATTAGCAATTACAAAAATCGTAAGGTGGGTAGAATAAACGTTTTGTTTAAAATGTGCGAACGGAAGAACTCGCTTTGGTTCTCCTACACATCGATTCTGATGCAGTAGCCCAAACGCTAAAAGGTAATTTACTAACTTATTCTGTATCAAGACACAACAGCCCAAAAGTGTAGCGAATCCATTTTCCAACTTCTGTAGCTCTTTTTTAATCGGTCGATAGCTCCCGTTTTGTACCTTTGGTCAACATGACTGTTTAGCATGAACTAGAGGTATATAATGTTCATTAAAATACCCGTGAATGGTAAATAACTGAAAAAAAAACAACTTTGGACCGACGTTTTCCAAGCTGGCATAATAAATTACCGATTAGTAATTTAGATATTCTTGGCTTCTTATGCAATAATAGCTGTGAATAAGAAGGTAAAGGATTCAAGACCCATCTTTAAGGCGGATTAACTTCGCGCAGTTGACCCAGTACCTTTTTACTTGCCGTAAGCTCTCGCGCAATTGTTCTCTATGTTGTTCATCGCCGGTATTAACCGGAGGCCCCGAGAATAACAAAGAATAGCAGTAAAAATATTTGGGTGCATGTAATAAAGCGAAAATAATTAGAGTATGCATTTTAGACTTGATTAGACTCTAAAACCAAAATTAGGCAGTTAAAACTCATTTTAGGCAGTTTAGGCGAAAACAAATAGCGCTCAAATTATTCCATTTAATTTATTAATTCCAGCTTTACTTCGTTAAAGTCCATATTTAATGAGTATCTGTATATAAAATACTTAATCACTTTAACAATATCTATTTATTTACATGCCATTGTCAAAGGTTATATGAAAGTAAACAGTTAGTGTTGTTATAGCAATAGAACTTTTTTACTTATCTTGGCAATCGTCTGCAGATGACTTGATTTCTTATTCCAAAATGTCCAGTAGAGGAGAATTTAAGAGATCAATTTGCTCATTCATTAACGGTACAGTTTTTAAATGTTTGTGAATTTCAAAAGCTTCTAGTATATCTAATTTACGTTTATCATCACAAAAGTGTAAATATTTTATGGTGTTGTTAGATGTCATTGAATGATTGTGTTCTAGTAAGTGATTAGCGTAATTGGATTTATGTGGGTGTTTGTATTTGTAACAACGTACGTGTTATTTATACCTAATATCAAAATTTCTAATTGTCTGGCCTATATAAACCGAATTACAATGCGAACAATTTAATTTGTAAATGCCTGATTTTAACAAATTGTCTGTTTTCGATTTTGCATTAAACAAAGTGTTTAAGATGTTCCTAGTTGTTTTAAAGCTTACTTTATATTTATTTGTTTTGTTTATAATTTTAGCAATTTTTTCTGATTTCTCACGAAAATATGGGATCGAAACATATTTAATTGTATCGAACGAAGCTAGGATATTCGGATAAATTTTTTGAATGGCTAATTTATAACCTTTTTCTTTAATTAATGTAGTTATAAGTTTAGTATTATAAATAAATAAATATAAAGTAAGTTTTAAAACAACTAGGAACATCTTAAACACTTTGTTTAATGCAAAATCGAAAACAGACAATTTGTTAAAATCAGGCATTTACAAATTAAATTGTTCGCATTGTAATTCGGTTTATATAGGCCAGACAATTAGAAATTTTGATATTAGGTATAAAGAACACGTACGTTGTTACAAATACAAACACCCACATAAATCCAATTACGCTAAACACTTACTAGAACAAAATCATTCAATGACATCTAACAACACCATAAAATGTTTACACTGTTGTGATGATAAACGTAAATTAGATATACTAGAAGCTTTTGAAATTCACAAACATTTAAAAACCGTACCGTTAATGAATGAGCAAATTGATCTGTTAAATTCTCCTCTACTGGACATTTTGGAATAAGAAATCAAGTCATCTGCAGACGATTACCAAGATAAGTAAAAAAGTTCTATTGCTATAACAACACTAACTGTTTACTTTCATATAACCTTTGACAATGGCATGTAAACATGCCGAAATACGTATAAGGTTTAAATAAATAGATATTGTTAAAGTGATTAAGTATTTTATATACAGATACTCATTATTCCATTTAACGTGAAACACATTTTTGGCATACAAATCTCATTAATGTGCCTAAAAAAATTGTCCGTATTCCTAAAATCGGGCTTGCTCATGGGCAATTAAGCTTAAACAAAAATGTTTTGTCGTTTTCCGTTCATTAAATAGTGGTGCATGTATTTTCAAATTTTGAGCCTACAAACATTGAAAAAAAATCGAATTGCAAAATTTTTTTTAAAGATTTTCTTGAAAAATACAAAATGTTGAAAATGTTATCACTTCACAGTGTTCGTGGTATCAAAATGTTCTTAGATGGTAATATTGTATACCTAGAGAACTAAATTATGAAAATCAAAGTTTATTTTGATATGACGACACATTTTTTGATTAAATAGATATTAAAACCAAAGTTTACAAAAAGATTTTAACGCTAAAATGTCCGAAAAAGTATATTTTGCTTTGTCTCTGCGTTATCGTAATCGCTTCTTAAATTTTTATTTCTTCGTTTTTAAAAGAAGATTTGAAAATCATATATAACTTCCGTTTACGATTCCAGATCGCAAAAATACATTTTCAGCTAATGTATTTTCGTTGTACTTACGTATCCAAAATTGTTATTAAAATTAGTCTAGTAGTTCTTGAGATTTAGTGTCACATACACACATACATAGCGCCAAAACTTTTTCTTTTTTGGAATTCCGAAACATGTATTTTTGCTTAAATCCCAGAACTGAAAATTTTCACGATCACACTAACTAGTTGTAGTTATAGTAATAAATATAGATTTTTAACGAAAATCGTAACATGTATTTTTTACTTATGTAACATTCTGAAGAGTTAATTATTATTTATTTTAAGTTTCACAAAGGATCTTATGCAGAAGTAAATGTAACTTCATTCATCAGATATTGCGCATAATTGTAATGCTGCGGATGATGAAAATGTCATTACAATATTCATTAAAACCAACACCGCCGTAGATTATGTGTCATGTTCACAATATCATATGTATTCGATAAGATAACTGTTGAATTTAACGTCGGATCAGATAATGTCATACCACTCATATATAAAGATTTCCGAGAGGTTGTTTTAGATTCGAAAAACGAGTAACTTAAAAAGTAAAATAATTTTAATTAGAAACCCCAAATCTTTTTTTACCTATAAAAAATATCGCGAATAAAGAAACTTACACAAAGCTTTTTAAGGAGCTAGAGTTTCAAAACATTTTATTTTCGGTCCTTTTTCAACTACGCTCTGAGCGTGGCGACCACAATTCGATTGCAAAGTCGTCGTACACTTCGCGACCCAAAAATTTCTCGATGAAGTAGCGCTACCAACAGTAGTAACCGCTTTTGATGGTTAGGAAATCCACCTAATTTGTTGTTTTTTTATTGATGCTGTAAAAAAAATTACATTTCTTTTTATTTTCACACGTAATAATTTTTTAAGCCACGTAGTATGATGCTGAGTGTAAAACGTACTTGAGTTGTGGTGTCTCTAAAGTTAGTGGGTGTTTTTGCTTAAAAATTCGAGCAAAGAAGGAAAAGAAATTGTATTTTTAAATATTGTCTTTTTTAATCAAGGGCTACTTTAAAATGCTGTTTTGCGTTGAGAAGTTCAAAAGATTTATTTCTTTTATGCATAAACTTCATGTGATCTTTCCTTGAGCAATAAAACTAACTCGGCCATCCCGGTAATTGGGGAATTCAATTTGCATACTGTAATAACGACTTTTGTTGTCTCCGTCCTTATCGGGTATATACATCAGAGAGTCCTCTTTCTGCTGTGTTGTCATTTACTGTCCTCGTCATTTTACATTAAGCTCCTTTCTTTTCTTCGAGGTATCTAATATTTTTATCCTTTTCTTTACCTTCTTGTAGTTCGTTGAATGAGCCTGCCGGGACTGGTACACTCTAACAAAAACTGACACGAGTTTTGTCTTTGTTTCTAACTGTGTTTGCTTTTGCAATGTTGTGCTTTCCGGAGCATTCATGTTTAAACTAATTGTTAACGTTGTTAAGTTAGGTGGGCACTGCAAAAATTAGCGCATGCATAAAAGTTGCTTCATTATTAGGAGACTTTCTTTTTTACTCAGAGTGTAGACTGTAAAAGTAATGTAAACTTTTTCCTGATTAAACTTGGCTAAATACATCAAAAAATACGACATGAGATATGAGAATAATTAGAGGGAACTGTAATTTGAAATTAAGAAAGAAAAAGGAAAAGTAAAGTAATTATGCTTCCCCTTCTGTTTTTAAATAGAAATACCTCATCTTAAATTTTTAACGAAATCAATACCGAAAAGGTTCATTTTCCTACAGAAGGACTTAATCTCAGAGTTTTATTATTTTATATCACAATACACAAATACGTAGTGGAAATTTAGATTGCGAAATAGTTGAATTAGCAAAGCAAAATTTATCCATAACCCTCGATGAAATAAAAAAAAATTCAGAACTAGCTTGTGTTTGTTTTTGTGATAACTTTTTAAAAAGAATGGAGTAATAATCTGAAACTTGTACAATTAATACTTCAAATCACTTTGGTGGCAATTTCTCTATGAAAACTAAGGCGATTGGCCCAAAATATTGTTATCCGAAAATGCATCCCTGAAAAGTTACAGTCCCTAAAGTTGCGAAAGAAAAAGAGTCGAATAGTAAGTACTACAAAATGGTTTTAGTTACAGCAATCAAGGAGAAGTGTGGTTTAGGGGCTGTGCATCCCCACGTCCGATTATTTAATGGTGCAACTATTGCTTACGTAAGTAAAGAGGTGCACCACCCTTGAAGTATCCTTCTCGTTCCGCAATTTTCTTCATATTTCACCAAGTTTCCTATGGAATATGTTCTAAAATTGTTACCAAATTTGAATGCTGTAACTCAAACCGGTCTGTAGTATTTACTATTACACTGGTTTTCTTTTGCAATTCTAAGGGGCTGAAACTTTTCAGGGATGAATTATCGGATAAAAACATTTTAGACCAATCTTTTAATTTTCACCAAAGAATTACCAGCTAAGTGTTTTTGAACTATTATTGTGTTAAATTTAGTAAAAACAAATTAAAATTAATTAGTTCCAGATATTTGATCAATAATTATACTTTATTAGATTTTAAGAAAACATGTATTTCAATATTGAGAAATAAGGTACTATACCTCTTCTTTTGTATATTTATTGCTGGAAATTTGTTTTGGAATTTTTAAATTTATTTTTTGATCTTTTGTGTATGCTCCATTTTAATCAAAATTAAATTTAGCTATCAAAAGGGAGCCTTGTATTTAATCTATTGATCAGCGTAAAACAAAAATTTAATTAAATATGTCTGAACCTGTTTTCTTTTACACAATTTTAATTTTATTTTTTTAGCTGTCGACATTTTAGATCGACATTAAAAAGAAACTATTTAAATTTTTAGATGGACAATATAAAATGCAATAAAATACAAGTTTGTTGTGTTTATACCAAAGAAGTTTTTAAATAACAAAATTATGCATAAACTTTGCTGCAGTTTCAATTGAAATAATATTAATTTATTGTAAATAAAACAATTCTTAACTTCAACAGGCTTAATTGTTTTATTTACAATAAATTTCAATGAACTTCAACGAAGTAAAGCTCGAACTTATAAATAAAATGAAATAATATTGCCTCAAATTTTCTAATTTAACTTATTTTATTAAGCGGAGTAAAGTAAAGGATTTAGTTTCAACTATGGATGGGATAAACCAAAACGCGTTTTGTTCTCATTAGGAATATTCAGCTGGCCTCAATCTCATCCATAGTTAAAACCAAAAGTGACGGCAGATAATATACCAGAAAGACAAAAATCTAAATTGGGAGTTACAAATAAAACGCTCTCGTGGTCTTTCTTTACTTATGTTGTTATTGCTGCACGGGCGTTTTCGTGCTTGTGCATAGAGGTGGGTTTTACTCTTGACATCTGCTTAGCAGATTCATTTCATCTTAGCAACTTTTCTTGCTGAGTATACAGAGAGCTTTTCAGTTGTCCCCATTTAAGTTAAGTTTTATAAACAGGAAAACTTGGGTCTTTAATGTAAATATTGAGTTTTATCATGCGTTTGGTATGTCAATTAAATTTTAAATTAAGTTTTAACTATATATGAACACCATTTGCAAACTTGTATAGCTGAAAAGTGAAGGGCATTTGCGATTACATTTTACACTATTCCGTCAATTCGTCGCTGGCGGGAAAGTGAAGCAGATAAAATAATTTAGCACGCAATCATTAATAGAGCAAAAGTTGAATTAGTTCAGATCAAGTTCAAATTAGTTTGAGCCAAGTTTTAACAAGGCTGGGTCACAATTCGAGCTGTAACATTTCAGGTTTTTGTAAAAAACGAATTAAATTCTAATTTCCTGAAGTATCTCCCAATGAGCACACGTACGTTGTTTTTACGTAGAAAAAACGTTACTATGGTTGAATTGTGGTTGCCCGTTGAAAAATGGTTGAAGACATCTGCGTTATTTTTAGGTTGATTATAAACACGTTTTATTTAACGTTTATTTAAACTTAAATTATTCAAAATTTATACGTTAAATAGAAAGTACGTTAACTTTATACGTTTTAAAATAGTTACAACAATTGGTTTTTGTTACATATGTATTTAGCAAAACCATTACGTTGTAATTAACTTGTCCATTAACGATTGGTTACATTGAGAAAAGTATAACATATATAATGCAACATTGTATTTTAACGTTAAATGTATTTTTGAATTAATGTAATGTCTTACGTTTTATTACAATGTTTACATAACCATAAATTTTAAAGTATATTTTACGTGTTCTGAAACTTTAATTACAACCAAAACTTAAAATTATTCAATAAAACTGATATAAAAAATGGTTACCTTTTAACGTTGTATATCAAAAAAATTATTCCTAGAAACAAACGGTTATTTATAGCATTGAAAAATATATAAATACATACCTTCTAATAACGTAAATAATATCTTTCAAATCAACAGCTAGTAGAAATTCTGCATTACTTGTTATTATAATCTAACGTGGAAGTGTAACGTAGTATAACGTTATACATATTAACGTTAGAAATTGACATGTTTGTAACATTTAAGTTTGGAAGAAAACATCTTACACTTTTTATGGTTTCTATCAGGTTCGAAAAGTTACAGTTGCGTAACTTCATTTATATAAAAACACTGCTAAGTTTTAACTTTGATTATGTTATGTCAATCACTTATCCGAATAAGCAATGTCTTTTGTATGGTTGTAAAACATACAAATTGTTTACTTTGCAACCACGTTTGTAATGTCTTGATCATCAAGGGACTTGATTATTTCTTAATATGATGAATCTTAAAATGTAACGTTATATAAACTAATAGATTTGTCTGTAAGAGTATTAGTGGCGTAATATGACCACGTGATCGTCCTCCTTGTCCCCACGCATGATTGGTGCTAAAAACGGTTAGCCGATGAATTAATTGCTGATTCCGCGTTACTCCAACCCCTTCCGCGCTAAATTGGCGTTAGTCTTTTGCGTTAGCCATTTCTGGAATGACGGTGTTTGTTTTTAATGCAGTACAGTGCTTTTTTGCGGTTTAAAGCAGCTTAAGTAAAGGTAAGATATGGTATATTGAGATTGCGTTTAATATAGGTTTGGGCGCTTAATCAGTATAAATTTGACGTGTGGTTATCTATTTTCTAGAAGAATAGCAAAATTTATGTGTGGCTGCCATAGCGGACATTTGACCTTTATGGAGGGCCGTTATTAGACGGTTGTGCATCACACCGTTCTTCAGCAACTAGAATTCAAAAAGCGTAATAGGTATTTTATTTCATTTATATTAATTATATTCGTTTATTTAGATTTCCTGGTTGTTTTAGGTACAAATAGGTAAGGTACGACGATACAGTGCGAGTTATTGCACCACAATATGCAATTATTGTAATTATTAGTACTATTTTTTTTGATAATAATAATACTTTAATAAATATGCCCAAAACATTCATTAATTTTGAGCGAGATTTTGAGAATGCAACGAAGTAGCAGTAGTGCTGCGCTAGTGGCTCCCAGTAATTTGCCGTCGTTTCCTGTGGACAGCCTTGAGGGTTTTCAGGAATTCGATAAAAGAGTTAAAGATGACAGCCACGTAAGGGAATATATGGTAAGGGTAACATTTTTGGATTTATGTTTTTAGTAACACTACATTCTTTTTATTTAGGTCAAAAGGCTAGCTGCGGTTGGAGGTACGGGGGTAGAGTCGTTAACTAGGCGAATTATGAAATTTCTCCTAACGAATGAAGTCGCTATAAGTTATAACTGGAAAGGCAGACATAAATTGTCTTTCGAGAAATCAGCTTTGATGGGTGTAATTTACGGTAAGACAACACCACAGTGTAACAATATTTTTTAATTGCCTATATAATTTTAGAATCGTCAAAACTGCATTTTCCCGCTGATGAGAGAAATGATTTCCTAACTGCCAAAACTGTGAAGGACTGGTTAAAATTTGGAAAAGCCTCGGCAAGTGATTTTCTATAAATAAACCTCAAATGTAAGTTCTTGTCAGTTTTTTTTGAGAATTATGTTTTTTTTCAGAATGTTCAGTTTTTTTGATAATCTTCCACGCTTTAGATTTTTTTTGTATTTAAGAGTTTTTTTGAAACACTTTCCTATTTTAACTGTGTGTTTTGCAACCAATCAGCTCTGTATTTTAGTTGTTTTCTGATATGTACAGATGCACATGTGTGGAAAGTGAATTGAAAAGGTTTATCTATATTATCTGATATTTTAAACGAAACTGTATTGTAGTTCTTTCCTTAAAATATAATGAAATATCTACTATATTGTTATTTACAAGTATGTATAATAAATATTGGTTCTGTACGTGCTGCCTGTGTTTCTTTAAAACATAGTTGGAATTGATTATCAAATTAAGGTTTTTGCTTGTGGATGAAGATTACCTAGAAAACGAGACATAAGAAACATTGTATTATACTTTTTTCTAACGACATAAGTAACCTTGGCTAAATTAACTTTGTTTCAGTACATTGCATCATAATTGAAGTTACTCATCTAACTAATCCGTTAATTTTTTAATTGAGGTTTTCATAGAAAACATACGCAATGTAAACGTTACATTGTACTTTTCTTTTAACGTTATAGTAACCCTGGTTATATCAACTTTGTTGAAATACGTTTAATTATAATTGAAATCGCTACGGGAAGAAAACGTTGGTTCTTTAAATGAAAATTTACATAGAAAGCAGACTGAATTTAAACGTATACTGTACACGTTATATTGAGATTTTTTTTATACATTGAAATAGCTCTACAATTAGTGCCACAAATAACGTTCATTCATTGGTTGAAAAATTGGTAGAAAGCGCGGACACTTCGACTTCTTTTCAACGTTTATTAATAACTATTGGTAAACGTTTGGTTACGTTTTAAAACAACGTTTTAAAAATGTATGTGTGCTCATTGGGCTTTAACTAAAACAGACGTTTTTATATTTTTATAACCCCTTAGGTTAATATAATAGCTTCATTTCTCTATATTTTTGCTTTCATGTACTTCGAAATACAAAATTTTAAAACAAAATCTGATTAAGCCTACGGAAATGAAAAGAATGCCTTTTTCAAACTTTCTTCTTCTTCAAATGTTATTGTAAATGACTATTTTATAATAAGCCTCCGAAATTTTTGTGCGTATTCAAAAAAACTGGCATACAATTCTATGTTTAAAATGTTTTATCATAGAACGCGCGCCGCGCCGTTTTACTTTTTAGTGGAAGCGAATTTCAACAAAATGAAATTATAGATATAATGTCAAATGTTTTAGATATTTTTAGTTACAATTATTTTCCCAATATCTAAGATATTCAGAATTTATTCTGTTTTGAAATATCTTGGATATTTAAATTTAAATTATGCAATAAATGTAATACAAATATATTTTTTAAATTTTAAAATAAAATAGTATTAGAATATTTAATATTTTCGGAAATTACCGCCATCTATCTAGGTTTGTACTACCGCTAAAGCTTCGTTTACATTATAGCGAACATAAGCGAACGAACGAACGAACGAATGGATTCGTTCGTTTGGTAGGGTTCACCTCTTCTTGTTTACACTTAGCAGAGCATTCGCAGTTGTTGATGATCCATACATTCGTAAGCATCATGTGGGATTCGTGTTGCACTTTTGCAAGGAACTGCCGAATGCTCGTCTACGTATTTAAACTGTTTACACAGAGCACGAATTTTCTTTGATGATTCACTCATTTACCGACACCGGCCGGAACATGGCCGATTGCGAACGAATTCGTTCGTTCGTGTACTATTCACCGTTTACATCTATCGAATTGCTACGAACGAGTTCGTTCGTTCGCTTATGTTCGCTATAATGTAAACGAAGCTTAAGTCGAACTACGTCTGTCACCGTTGCAACGGGCGAGGTTATATTAAAACCTCATTTAATAATGCATTCATGTATGGGTTATCCAGCAAACTGGGCTGTTATGTAATAGAAAATAGACTAATGGTATATGCTTTGTGACTGCAACAACAATATACAACCATCTTGTTTTACAACTTATGTGCA
The DNA here is from genome assembly GCA_958336395.1 of Ctenicera cuprea. Lineage (NCBI taxonomy): Eukaryota > Metazoa > Arthropoda > Insecta > Coleoptera > Elateridae > Ctenicera > Ctenicera cuprea. Next base: position 21,580,278 of record OY284487.1, on the reverse strand, counting down.
CTAGCCGTGAGTAAACATTTTATTTTCATCATAGCGCACTGCCCCTGTTCAAGTCAGCAGCTGTTCACTGTGGCCAGATTTAAGATTGAAACTTAGCGGACGTACAAACATAGATAGCGGTAAGTTAAAAATATCTTGGACATTCAACTATTATTTTTTAGTGTTTTATAATATGTGAGATATTTCAAAATTGGCCAATATTAAGATATTCGAGATGTTTTAAAATAGACCAATATTCAAATATCTAAAGTATATATTTTTTAAAATCTAACATATTTTCAATACAAATTGCATAAAAGTTCTTTATATTAAATTACAAAACGTCTTAAAATATCTATAAGATAAATAAAATTTCTTAGAAGTATCTTTAAGATAGTCCTAAATATTGTCAATAAATTTACAGAAGTTTTTCCAAGTAAAATATTTGTAATATAATCGACAGAAACAAACGAGTTGTAAACGTGTAAGACATTCCTAACGACATACTTTAACTACTTTTTAACTAATTTAATTAACAACGAAAATATTTCTAAAATATTTTTAATTAATTAATCCAAAAATATGTTATATGTATTATTGTTGTTATTAAAAATAACTAAACCACTGTTAAAATAAAATTGTATGAAAGTTATTGAAATATATTTATTTAAACAATTCCGAATAAAAGTAGTAAATAAAAAAATATCTTAATGATATTTTAAATTTAATTACCATAGCAAACATACATTGACTATTAAATTATAACACAAGAATGTTTCAAAATGATTTTAAATTATCTCTAAGATATTTTCAAAAAGGCGGTTAAAAAAACTTCAGAAATATTCTTAAAAATCTATTAACCTTGAAAATAGTTTGGAATAACTACAAATATCAAATACATTTTTAAATAAATACAAATGTCTATAAAATATTTTCAAACTATGCACTTTTTTGGTTTTATTTTGCAAAGAAGCTGGCAATAAAAAGTGAAGCGGCGTTCCATATGTTATGTTAATATGGCTAGAGCGTGCTATTGTGCTATAGGCACCCATTATCAATTTATCAGTTCTCGAAGTTTGAAGATTATTACTTTATTTTCAGTATAGGGAAGTATTGGTTTTACGAACAATTTTAAATTTGAGATTTTGACGAAAATATATGTTTGTGGGACGGTACATAATGGGTATGTGATGGGTATTATGGGTGCGTGCAGCTTATATCTTCCGAATGTACAAACAGATATCGATGAGTTTTAGAATTTGGGTGGGGGGAGGTTAAATTGACGACCATATGATTCCTTGAGTATATTTTTTAACGCCGTATTACTCAAAAATGAGTTGACATATCAGGATCAAATTTGGTATTGCAGTAGTTGTAGCTGCACAGAATGTTGCTGTGTGCCACATTTTTTAAAGCGCAAAAACTCAGAAGTGTAGATATTCTAAAAATATTCAAAATTTCAAGAAAATATTGTTTAAAATCTGGCAGCACAGTTTATTTTAAATTTTCTAAGCTTATACTAGAACTAGGTATGAGCTACAATCTAGTTGGTGTTTCAACCAAGCCGTTGTTAATTTCTTTTCTAAGAATAATTTGAAGTTCGAAAATTCAAGCACCCCTGGTTCAATAAACTGGAGATAATGAAGCATTTCTGTTTAAGCTAAATTGCTTACGACTGATAGTAGAATAATATTCATAACTTACTTGTTTTTAGATATAGTAGCAATCTTAAGGGGGATTAATTCTTCCCCCGACATCCAATTTTCTCTTGAAAAATTACGTCTTTAATTTGAAGTTTTTGTGAATCTCAAGAAAATGATTTCCGTTCATTTAAAAAATCGAATTTTTTCCTCACTAATAAATTTAGACATTTCGGTTTCCTTGTCGTTTTCTGTTTCAGCCCATATTTAAACCATAGTACAACACCGCACCCTCGTAGCAGATGACTTTAAAGTGTTGTAGCATTGTGCCTTGTCAAATAGTTACAAAAAACTTTTCTTAGCGCCGCTAGTAAAGATAAGGCTAATTTAATGTGAATAGGAAAAGGAAAATAAGTTTCGGTTTATTACCCGTAAAGAGGCTATAGGGGTCTTGAACAAATATTCGCATTAGGTGAATGATTTCATGTTACAAGATAACATTAGACGTACAGTTCTTACTCTTCCAACGCCTGGAAAACTGTATTAGTACAACTTTTTCGCAACCATGCTTTGTTTTTGCACAATATGGACAAGCCCAACGGTAAGAGCTCTAGCGAGGTTAGCTTTGAAACGCCAATATACATTGTATGAGACGAAATGTTGCTTAGATTGTCACAAAAATTTGTATTTAACAAAAATCAAAATTGATATTGTGTAACAAAAAAGATATCTGTATGTAAAGTTAACGGAATTAGTTTAAAGTTCGTAAAAATGTACCACAATTTTTTTTGTAATATGCATGTATTTATTTATACTGCTAAAATCATAAACAGTTTGTTCCCGGGAAGATAGTCACGGCTGAGTATCCGTTACATTACTTCCATTATGGTGCATGATTCCACAATCGCATGTTGCACCTGCCGACCGCCGGCAAAGAAGTTTCACTTCAAAATTCTTTGGGCGCCCATGAATAGCAACAGCTATCTTACTGATCATGAGTTAGCGTATACCTATGAGCAGCGCACAAAAATTAAATTTAGAACCATTATTGTTTTCAGTGTTGGGTAGTATCTAGATACATGTATCTAGATACTAGATCTAGATACTGTTCAAGTATCTAGTATCTGTATCTAGATACGTTTATAAAATTGTATCTTGTATCTGTATCTAGATCCTATTAAGCGGTATCTTTTTTTATTAAACAATAAAAGATCCTAGATACATTCAAGAATTATAATTTATTTTATGTAGTTTTCGAAGTTTATTAAAACATTTCTTCAATTTAAAATTTAGGACATTTTTGGACATTTAAATTTTAGCACTAATTACTTTTGCAGAAAAACCCAAATACGTCTTAAGATAGGCAATGGCAATAAATATTCAAACATCCCCATTTTCAGGGGATAAGAACTGTAAGAAGCTTAAGGTTTTATGTATACATTTACCCATTGTGGCAATACAACAACCGCCCTTGCTGTTTTGGATATTGGGAATTTCCAAGTAAATCTCATAACCAGAGCGGTAGGCTTGTCTTGACAAAACTTGAAGTGTCCTCAGTATAAATAGAAGTAGTGGACAAGTCCAGAATCAATTCTTGTGCTAGTCTGCTAGTTATACCTTGTGATAACAATTAGAAGAATGAATGATAACAAAAGTGCTTTTTTGGAAGTGCCAGCGATACTAGATGGCGAGTTTTTTAAGATAGTGGTGCGTTGTGATAGTAAGGTTGTCACACAGTGTCGAAACTGCCCCTCAAAGATTCAGGGTGATGTAACTTCAAGTGGAAACTTTATCAAACATCTTAATGTGTGTAATGATTTTTTTCATTTAAACTATTAATTAATATTATCATGGTTTATGAGCGCTTTCATTTCTGGAAGTGTAATTTTTTAAAGTAGGTATCTAATTTGTATCTGAGAAGGATCTAGATACATTTAAAAGTATCTTGTATCTGTATCTAGATACACTTAGTAAAATGTATCTTGCATCTGTAACTAGATACACTTTTTTAAAAGTACCTGTATCTGTATCTAGATACAAATAAAAAGTATCTTACCCAACACTGATTGTTTTACAGGTAATTGTAAAATATTACAACAATAAAAGCTAAAATAATTACAATAATAATCGTAATAATGATGTATGACATGAAATATGAAATTTTAATTCTAATTCAAATTACGAGAAACAGATCTTTCCCATACGTACTCGACATTACGGTTTATTGTGTTGTACCAGTTTGAAATAACTATACTGCGTTCATTTCAACTATTTAATCGTTGGACATTTATATTTTATTATACAGCAAAATAAACAACACCACAAAGAGAAGTTTTAAATATGAAGCTATTTATTACACAAGGTTCGCTTTTACGGTCAACAATTACAAACAGGTTTTATTATGAGCTTTTACCTTTAGTTTTTTTTAAATGAGATTTTATTTAGAGTTATTAACGTTTATTAAGACTTAGCAATATAGCTGTAGCGTGACGCTCGTCGTTTATCAAAAAAAAAAAAAGAACGGAAAGCTTGTTATTCTACAGTCTGCGTAAATTCGAAAGCCGCGCAAGCTGGTCGGATAGATTGCTAGCCAAACAAATTGACGTGGCCGGAGCGCTGACTTACATAATGCATGCCGGATCAAGGCCCCTGAGTTAGTTGCCGATAGACTGATGTATTGACACAACAATTTCCAAATTGCCTGTTTGCCCAATTTTTCAAAATACGTTTCAACTCAATGTCAAACCGCTCCTAAACGACAGAGCGACACAACTATTTGCAAATTGTTGACTTGTATTTGAAAAATATTTTTTTCCGAATAAGATCAATATCAAGCGATGTGTTTTCAGATAGCTTCGTTTACAGTATTTCTATTTCTAAGCCTGATCGGGCAAATATCGGTCATAATAATCAATAATTCAAAGTTCGGAAAAAAAAGAATATCAAATGTTGCGGTTCAAAGTAAATTACCCACTCCTCTTATTTGTTTCGTCATTCAATATGACCTCTTCATTTATTACCAAAGCTTTTTCCCCACTGAGTTTTAGTATTATCGTGATTGGATTTTCAATATCCTTTTTGGGAATATTTGCCCACTCCTTTGAAGGTCGTCAAAGGGCTGTTGTCTGGTTTCGATTACCCCATTCTTGCCAATAGCACGTTCCGTAACATCCGCAATTGGGGATTTTAAGAGAATATCATAAACTTTGCACGATGTGCGTAAAGGTTCTTTTTGCACCTAAGTTTACAAACATTTTTCATTTCCTATCTGAATTGTTATTTTATCTGAGGTTGGAAACCTTTAAATTTCATGCAAACTCAATAAGGAAAGTTAAATTAGGTGTATATTTAAAATCTGTTTACTATAACTTTGTTCACCGCATGCGTGTGCTTATAAAGAAGCTAATGTTAATTGAAAAGATGATATCTCATCTTTTGTGTATTCACCGGAAGAGGATATCAAAATATTTATTCTTATTTTCGGCCGTCTTAATCCGATTTTGCGCGACTCCTTCTTTATTTGGTTAGAAAACTCATTTAAATGCATTTGCTTGAAAAGGATAAAGTTCCAATCTGTTGTTTTTTTAGTGGACGAAGTAAATCCAGGATTTGTCTGAGCAGAAACAAAGGAAGATTCCAATTTGCACCGGGAAACTCATTATTAAAGCTTATGGCAACCGGTGTTTCCAATGCTGAGCTGAGTTCTTTCGCAGGAATATTTTATTAACATTAGTGCTTTGTACGATGTGCACACTGTATGGATCTCGTTCAAAGCCTGATAGATGTTTCAGCACACGGGCTTGAATTTTTGATGCGTGTTATCGGCTCTCTGCACAGTTAAATGCAAACGTAACGCTGTGTGTCACTCTGGCTCAGCTTATTGCGAACACCTAAATGATGTACCGCGCTAATGATTGCTAAACCATTTTGGAAATCAGAGACTGTTCTGGAACGTATAAATATTGAAATTGCAATTTTACCTAATTTACGGGCAGTTATAAGTATGCATATTTCATGAAAAAATGCTGTAACGGTATAAATGAACGAATTTACGCAACATAATTCTTGCTTTTGCTGTCATACATGAAAAATGTTTTTGTAATTTTAATGTCCGTATGATTGCCTGCGACTATATTTCTATATAATATTTCCAAATTTATTTAGAATGCTTTGTTTACGATTTTACAACATATGAAAGTTTTCTTCATATTTAAATACAGGCAAATTGTAGAATCAAAGTAGGTTTAGCGCACTGAATATTATTTGCAAAGTAATTGTTCTAGAATTTTACGAATATTTGATAGAATATCCAACTTACAGTGTAAGAACATTTCAGATATTAAAAATTATTAAAAATTTTTGAATATTCATTGAATAAACCTTGCAATTCTCTTTATCTTTTGCAAATAGTCGAAAATCTCAGTGAAAAAAGCAAATGTTATTCAACTTCTTCGAAAAGATAAAATTCGAAAAATCAATCGTGAAGTAATTTTTTGAAATAAATTCTGGAAACAAACGTTTTAAAAGCTAGTTGCCGAAGCAGTACAATTGCAATGTATTTGTTATACATTTCTTTCCAGAGATTGCATAACATTTTAAATATGTTGGCGGAGCTTCGTTTAAAAAAAATTACGGCTATTCGGTTCTTATAAGTTTGCGTAGCTATAGGTATTTTTTGAAATGTAGTAGAACCTTTGGGCTGCGTCACCGCAGTTTTTTTTTATATTTCATACCCGGCGCGATGGTTAAAACAATGAGCGCTACTTCCGGATTTTAAATCCCGTGAAAAATACGAAAAAATACCGAACAAACAGCCCTAGAGAGCAATTTTAGGAAATAACCATACCACCTTAACTGACATTTTATTCGAGGCTTTGTCGTTTAAGGAGTAAGATAATTTCGTGCGTAGGCAAAATAAATAATAAGTTGTTGTATAATGAATGGTAAGACAGTTACAGATTTACCATATAGATAAATATTAACAAACCACAAATAGAGGTAGATACTACAAACAGCAGTTTTCGACAGTTTAAAACAGGCTATAAATTAACTAAGAAAGAAAGAAGAGATTTGGTTTCAATTATGGCTAGAATAGACCACTACATGCTTCGTTCTTATTTGAACTCATCAGGTGGGCATAATACTAACGATAATTGAAACCAAAAGCAAACAAGCAGATATATGCCAGAAAGTATAACATTAAAGGGGAATTACACTAGTAACGCCCTCTATTATGTGCGGCGAGGAAAAGTTGCAAAGCAACAAACCGGCAAAGTTGCGATCGGAATCTGCTAAGCAGGTATCTGCGATCGCACCGGCTTCTAAACACACAACACAGAAACGCCCGTGTGGCAAGAAATAAGAAAGAAAGAAGAGATTTCGTTTCAATTATGGCTAGAATAGACCACATAATGGAGGGCGTTACTAGTGTAATTCCCCTTTAATGTTATACTTTCTGGCATATATCTGCTTGTTTGCTTTTGGTTTCAATTATGGTTAGAATTATGTCCACCTGATGAGTTCAAATAAGAACGAAGCATGTAGTGGTCTATTTTAGCCATAATTGAAACCAAATCTCTTCTTTCTTTCTTTCTTATTTCTTGCCACACGGGCGTTTCTGTGTTTTGTGCTTAGAAGCTGGTGCGATCGCAGATACCTGCTTAGCAGGTTCCGATCGCAACTTTGCCGGTTTGTTGCTTTGCAACTTTTCCTCGCACATAATAGAGGGCGTTACTAGTGTAATTCCCCTTTAATTTTATAATTTAACTGTTTGCTTACATCTTGTTCCACAATACAATCTCTTCTGGCTCATCATTAAAAGTAAATGTATCAATATTAAAGATTTAAATAATCTAAGCACACGGCCCTGTTTAGGCAGGCAGGGCCTACTAACAAATATTGCTCAAACTTCTAGAGCAAATGCTTGTAAAGGCAGACAAGCTGCAGGTCGGTCCTTACCTGATTATACTGCGTGTAGTTCTCAAATGACGACGCGGTCTAACCAGAAAGTAAATTGTAATATTGACAGTTCGAGAAACAGCGAAAGCCTCACAGAATATAAGTAAATATTTTATTTTCCTTAAATTATCCTAAATTTTTTCTGGCGAGTGTTTTGCGCCCGGCTTCCTCCATAGTCGGCGCCTATGTATGTCAGAGCATCTTTAACTTCAATTACAGTTTCTTCATTGTTGGCTATTTTTATGAAGTTAAAAAATACAATTCTTAAAATTATTTACAGTATTACAAAGTTAATTAATTTATGAGAGTACTTATATTCCCAAGACGAAAGTTAATTAAAAATATATAAAAGCTTTTAGGATCTTTAAAAATGTTGTGAGGGCAGCTTAATGTAATCTACCTGATAATTATATTTTCTTTGTTTTTCTGTTTTTCAAATTACTAGAATTTCAGGGGTATTTATAAAAGTCTTTTATTTAGCAAATAAAACGAAAATGGAAAAATCTGCTAAGTTGCGTTGTTTCATATGTGATTTACTGAGTGTGCTTATTCTGCGAGCTACATTTATTTCCCAACAAACCCTAACGGCGCTTTTAATTGGCAAGTCGTGGCTTAATTGGGCTTGATACAAGAAAATTTATGGAATTTGTTAAAATAGATTTGAAACAAATTTGCTCTATTTCGCCATATACGAGAAGTCCCTGATGTGCCACATCGGTTTTCTCCTTATATCCCCCTTCTGATAATGCAAGCGCACAGATTACACCACCAGCGTTGATAAACCGTGTGTCTGAAACCTTTTACTCACGCCTATATCTGTCTTATCCCGCTCCCAGCCATGACACACATTTCATTCTGCAAAATAAGTAAATAAGAGAGTTTTGGGGCGGCATTTTTCAAGTAAGCGTCGTGCATATCTGATAGTCGTTGATACTCTGTTATCGCATATACAAAACTGTCCCAGAAACGTTGTATATTTTAGAAATCCTTGAGAAAGTTTTCATAATTAACTGCCATAGGCTATGTGAAATTGTTTAAAATAAAAAAAATTAATCCAGTTTAAAGCAAGAAGACAGAATTCTAAGTAACTTTCCTTGCCTGCTTGTTTGTTTGCTTGTTTGTTTGGTTGTTTGTGAGTTTGTTTGTCTAATTCTGTATTAGCTTTTCCTTAGTTTAGCAGGCAGGCATAGAGTTTGTAGAATTAACGATAAAATTCTCTTGTGCTACAAAGACGAAGTAGCTTTAAAAACCTTCAGCTAACTACCATAAATTTTAGCTCAGTATGGGTCGTGAAAGTTTATGATAGAAATCATGAAGCTAAGTGCAATATATAGGTACTTTTAAAAACTGGCAAAGTTAATTTTAAGGGAATACGTTTATTTTAAACTCCTGCAACGTTAATTCCTGTTGAAGCCTTTTCCAGCGAAAGCACTTTCCCGTTTAAGAGCCAAAGTCTGAAAATATAAAACTTTTCGCAAGCTAAGAAGATAACCCTGTAAAACTGATTAGCCAATACAGTACACTTAATTGCAACTCCATCCTCTCTGTTTGCGTTAAGGGTTGGTTTGTTGCCTCAGTTGGTAATTTCCCTCCCCCATTTTACGACTCGCCTATATTGGCTCGAGCGTTGGATTATAACTGCAAGATGGTTTAACAAGGGTTCTGATTTAATATTTTAATTTATATCAACCATTGGTTTTAATGTACATTTTACTTATTAGCCTTTAATTGTTTAAGCTTACGCTCTTTGAAATTATTTTAATATTCATACCGTGCTGGCTCACAATTCCATTCAGGTGGCTATGCAGTAAATTTAATAAAAGCTCCAATTGTGATAACTTACACTAATTACCAGTGTAAGAAATTGTAGTTGGTTTTAATTACACTTTTTATACACAAAACGACGCGAGAAATCTTTAATATTATAAGGAAAAGCTATAATTAAAAGTTTATGGCGCGAATTTCACTATACAGTGGTCCAATTGCAATGCCATCTTCCACCCTTACTATTTACATACACAAAAGCGAAATGGTGGAATGTAATGACGCTATTTGTCTTTGGTTCTGGCTAGCACAGCCGCCTGGATGCTACGTCACGTGCTCTTCTATCTGAAATTGCCGAAGCTACTCGCTACTTTATCATAGAGACGTTTCAAAGTAATTTATATGGCGAATACTGTAAAATATTGCTGAGAAATCATTGCTTGTGCATCACTGGAGACACTACGTGCTTTTAGAGACTTACGAGGCTAAATAATAGTTTTATGGCAATTTTATTACAAGCCAGCCTATTAACACTTCCATAGATGCTAGACGGAGTTGTAAATGAGAGAAGACTTTATGAAATTTATCGAGGAGAATAAAACATCCTGAAGGATGCGATAATAAGTATTTGGCGCAGTAGCGTTCTAATAAATTACTCAAGGCTGTGGAAAACACTTCAGTACAGGCCCATAGATTTTCAAAAGATTAATTTGCTGTTTCGCCTATAGATTGAAAACTAATTGTTTATATCTAATTTCATGGTTTTATAAAACAAGCATTTGGTAAGTGAGTTAAATTAATACGCATACATTTTGTTATTCTTCTCAACTTTGTCTCTCTCTGTCTCATTTTCGATGAAGTTATGTGGGTAACTTTATTAACATTAAAGATACGAAAAAAGCTGCTTAAATCTTATTTAGCCAACCTTTTAAGACGAAATTGATAGTAGAAACAAAAATCTATAACGTTTCTTTCTTTTTGAGCTACAAGAGAAAAGTTTAAATTGAAAATTTCCATTGGGAGTTATAATTCTTGATTTCTGCAAATATTAAAATGTGCTGTTGAGGTTTTTAATATTTTTTTTAAATGTAAATCATAAAAAATTTAAATATTTCAATATAATCACATGTTTTAAAATAGATAAAATTTTAAGAATTTTAGATTTCGAATATTTACAAAATTTTCACTTATAGTTATAATATACACTTTCACTCACAAGTAGTCAACGTTATCTGGACTATTTTTGCGGTAGTATCGCGAATGTCCACTGCGCTTGGATACGATTAGGACGAGTGCGCTACCACGAGTCGTAATCCCAAGCGCAAGGAACATGAGTGATACCAGCGCAAAAATAATCTACATAACCAAATCATTATTGTTTTCCAATAAAAACTTCATTTGTTTAAAATAGTTACTTGAATACCCTCCAGGAAGGTATATTCATCACTGTTTTTTTTATTGATCGAGAAACACCAAATTCTGGATTTTTATTGCTCAATTATTGACAGATGACAGGTGAATTGTATAGTCAAAATAAGTATATAAAACTTGCAAATTTTTCAACAAATCAAAAAAACTGTCAACATTTTTCAAAATATTCAAAAGAGGAATTTAACATTTTTATACATTATCAAAAATTCTGAAGTGTTTCAAAAAATTTTAATATTCTCTTATACTTTCAACATTTTCAAAAATTTTAATTATATTGAAATTTGTCAAAAATTCAAAATTAGTAACTTTTAAAATTTTTCAAAAGTAACGTTGTAGGTCTCGTAGCGGCTACCCGACAGATTTGTTTAAACATGAGCTTGTACTTTTAGACATACCTGTGAGAAAAGAATGTTTTTCTCTTTTGAATGATCTAGTGTGTTCAATTGTTCATATGCTCGCCTAACAAATTATGCGAAAAAAAGTACAATTTTTGAAAACTGTTAAAAATTACTATATGAAAATAAAGTTGTAAATATTCTTATCAGCAGTAAAAAAAAGCTAAAGCGTTATTCGAGTTATATCGAGTTATTAAAAATATGTGAAGAATGAAAAACATGTTTTATAAATAGAGCTAATTGAAAGGCTTAGTTAAAATCAGGTAAATGCAGGAAAACTTGTTGTTGATATTAAAAAGTATCGTCGTTTTTCCTTAATCAATTCAAATTTTTCTCAAATTTTTGGAAAGCGTCAGAGTCAAATTTAAGTAATTATTAAAAAGCAAATTTGTAATTCACTGCAAGCTCTATCGGCTCAGAATGTTAAAAAAAATTGTGTGGGCAGTTTTTGACAAATACTTTTTTGAAATCTTATAAAACTTTATAACAGCGCCATTGCGATCGTTTTCGGATTTTTGAAATTAGTTTTACTTCATCATATACTACCCACGAAGGGCTCTGAAACAAGTTGTAGCTCATCCCAATCAAACAACTACTTTTTGGGTAAATGGGTATTAAAGTCAAGATTTTAAAAAAGTTGTATGGGTCGCAATTTTATAGCTAGAAAGTTCGGAAAAAAGTTTTCGATTTTATTTAAATTCTTCTCTCAGACTACGTGCTCACAGTTCCAAAATTTAATTTTGGAAAAAGACGCTATCAAAACAACGTGTCTAACTTCCGTTTCCCGTTTCGGATTTTTTTGAAAAGCTCAACTAGAACTACAATTTTCGATATACCTCTTGATTTAAAATTTCATCAAAATCGGTCCAGTACTTTCACCTTTAGAGGCGTCACACACCTACACCCCCACACACCTTCAGACACCTTACGAACTAGGAGGTTCTGGTTATGGATGCTTCAGTCTTCTATAGTACGAAAGACAGTTTTGTATGGTGTATAGAAGGAGAATGTAGTCGGTACGGTACGGTCACTCCTCATATTTAAAATAACAAGAGACTTTGACAGCAGTAACAGAACTGTAGGATTCCCCAATTGTTGAATTTGCACTGGCAATAAATTTGTTAGTTAGTAATAAAATGGCGATTATTTTCAAAGTGGGCGGAAACGCTGCCAGAGTAAGAGCACTTTACTTGGAACGATTTCCCAATCACCAATTCCTATCTAATGCGTGAACCTTTAGATATGCAGTTCGACATTTACATGATCATGGTTTGTTTAAAGCCCAAGTGCAACATCGAGGAAGGGCACAAACCTGTCGAATTTTGGATGCCGAACTGCAAATTTTAAAGTCAGTAGAAGCGGATCTCACTGTTAGTGCCCGAAGACTTGCATTTCGCATTGGAGCATCAGCATTTACAATTTGGCATACTTTAAATAAAAAATCAAGGTTTGCACCATTATCATGTACAATTAGTGCAGGCACTATAACCAGAAGATTCTCTACGCGCCGTGAAGTTTTTTGTAGATGCATTTTGGGGAAAATTGAGGAGTAGCCGAATTTTTTTATTTGTTTGGTGTCTACCGGCTAAGTGGGATTTTTACGAGATGAAGTTTTCAATTTCCACAACACCCTTATCTAGCCAGATGAAAATTCTAATGGATTGCGCAACAGAAATGATGTGTAAATGTGTGGGCTGGCATTGCGAGTGACTGTAATTAGACCTTATTTCTTATCACCTCGTCTAAACGGCATTAACTATTTTAGATTTCTTATCGACAATTTGAACAAATTTTTAGAAGAAGATCTTTTAGCTGTTCGCAGGGACATGTGATACCTACCTCTATGATGGTGCAAATACGAGTGCGGTAGGACAATAATTCTTTGGGAAAGTTATGGCCCGCGCTACTACCGGATTTAGATTAATGTGTTTTTTTTAAGTGGGGTATATAAAACAATTGGTATAAGCCACCTCTGTAAATATTCTTAAAGAAGTTAGAGCATGTGTAGAAAATGCCGCAGAAATATCGCGAAAATCCGATTTTTTTTCAGAGTGTGCAAATCCATGTTATTAAGAGCCCGGGCTTGCCTGAAAAATAATGGGTTACGTTTTGAAATACTTGCTATATAGGTAAGATTTTTTATCATGTCAATTAAAAATCGTTAGTAAATCTTTGTGCAAGACAAAAAACTACACAATGTTTGCGTAAGCGCTTTTTGTTCTTTTATATTCAACTTAATTTACTTACTGAACGGCTCGTCAAATTTGAGTGGGGGGAATGCTAAAAATATGCGGTATGAAAAAATGATAAATAGAAAAGAGGTTCAATTTAGTGAGTTCTATTAACTGCACGTATTTGAATAACACACTGTATATGGATGTCCATGAGATTACAGAACATACGTAGGGCAAAGTCTATGTTCATGTAAAGAAAAGATCGACCTTTTGAATGTTTTATGCTACCATTTACGCAATATCCGTTGCCTGGGTTGTCTTTTTGTGTAATAGTTGCATCAAACATTCAAAGGGCTGCTTGATATTTTCATAAAATGAATATAAACGTTGCCCTATGTCCCATAATCTCATTGACCATAAGATATTAAATTATAATTTCAAGTGCTTGTTCTCATAAACCATTATAATTATTATTATTTAGAATATTCTGAGCATAACCACACACTCACACATCATGTTGTTTTCTAATGAAAAACTAACACAGTTAATAACTGATAATGCTTTCCTTAAGTATGAATTTCGTAAGTCAAAATTATCAGTACGGATTTTTTGTTAGATGTCTTTATTGGTGGAAGTCCAGCTGTTGCGCTGTGAATATTAAAATTGTTAATTTTTGGAAGGTCTGTGCGAAGTTCTTCTATTACATTACGCAAATTTACGCAAATTTTCTTTAAAACTTTCCACTCTTATCTCAAACCTATTAAGAAGTTGCAGCACAATATTTAGCTAAGTGCTTTCGTCGCGAGGCAAAGTAAACTTTATGGAGTTTCATTATAAGGCGTCGGGCTTATTATTTGGCCTTTCTGTATTGGAATGGATCAAAGAAGGAACTTTTTGATAATTATACATAAGTGCCCTTGTTCCATACTTCAAAAGCAAAGGAAACGGAGGCACCAAAGCATAATAAACACACAGTTTCAGGAAACATTAGTTTAATTAAAATTGGGCGCCTGGTTGCCCCTGTAACGTAAAATAAAAACTTCCGAAACTAATATTCTTAACTAAGTGTCTTTTTATTCCTTCTAGTAAATTGCAGTGGGAATCGATAGATCTTCCAAATTAATTCGTTTCGACATTTAATTTAAATTTATTCAGCTCTTTCTATTTTTCTCTATGTTTGCTTCACAGTTCGTCATTCTAGACTTGTTGACATTTTTACTTTCGAATTCATCCAAGCTAGTAATATTGGTTTTTGAACGCAGCACTTTAAATGGAACCTAAATATTTTCCATTTACAAACAAATTAAACGGATGACAAGGTAATTTAAGGTGTTTTTCACCCTTTCGCGAGAAAACCGTTAACCGCATAAATGTAACTGGAAAATGGCCATAAAAAATATTATGAAATAAAGATAATATTCCAAATTAAGCGAATTATCATATTCTCCCGTCCTACCAAATTCTACCATGCTGCGGTTTTACCGCTACGTAAACAAAATAAAAACGGCAAACAAAACATAACGAACCTTATAAATTTAAAGTTCAACATTGTTAAAATGGTATTATTATACGGACCGTACGCCTAACGCAGCGCCGAAGGATATGAGGGTAACAAGGGAGTTGTAGCCGCGTAAATGAACAGGGGGTGGAGGAGACCGCGAACTGCATACCTTGCGGGGTGTTACTACACGTATCATCTAATCATATTGCCCATTATACATTCAGGGCGGAAACAGCGAGTATAAGGTGTTTTTAGGACTAAAATTAACTCGACGTCAAGTTTACTGAAGCACACCGCGAAGGGAAGAAATTATTAACTCGACTTTCAAATTTGTTGAGGATGTTATTGCATGCGGGTGAATTTTTTGCCTATTATTACACGCAGCGGTGAAGTGTAAATTTGGTCACATTTACACCCAATTGACTTTAATCATATTTTAATATTAAATGAATTTATTTTTTAGTTCCATGTCTTAAATTTTAAGATATTAGGGCCATTTAAGATTTTAATATTGTGCGATTCACTGGACAATCGTGAAGTTGCAAGTTTCTAACATGATGAAAACGGAATGGATCAAAAACTATACAACACAAAAAAAAGTGTTACTTAATTTTCAAGTTAGGCTTACGCAAATATCCAAAGGTTTTGCAATAACCGAACAGCAAAACACAACGGACAAGTGCGCCATTACTGCTCTTTACAAACAGGTGCTACGCCTCTTCGTCTTAAAAAGGTCACGCCCACTATGATTGGTGTAGAACGTATAACCCGGTTGGATTTCTGATAGGTAGCTTAGTTTAGAGATTATCGCATTCGATTTCCAGTGGTAAAATGTGTGTAAAAAAGTGTAGTCCGGAAATAAATTTTTGTTCGTTATAGTAGCTGCCATTATGTAGCTTTCACGGTTTCTCGAACTGTCAATATTACAATTTACTTTCGGCTTAGACCGCGTCGTCATGTGGGAACTATACTCAGCATAATCAGTTAAGGCCCGATCTGTAGCTTGTCTGCCTTTACAAGCATTTGCCGTTGCTTTGCATTTGTGAATAGAACACTGAGTGTTCTATTCACTCTGAAGATGCAAGCTGCAAGCTGTCTAACAGGCATAAGCCGATTAAGTATTATTGTCCTGGCAAACAAAATACATTAATATCAAATCCTTTTCCGCCCCCAGGTTTAAATAATCTACGCACACGGCCCTGTTTAGGCAGGCAGGGCTCACGAACAAATATTGCTTAAACTCTGCTTGTAAAGGCAGACACGCTACAGGTCGGTTCTTACCTGATTATGCTGGGTGTAGTTCCCAAATGACGACGGGGTCTAAGCCGAAAGTAAATTGTAATATTGATAGTTGTACTTTAGTTGCAAAATTACTAAAGAACAATAAACACAGAGCTGTGAATTTCATACGAATCTACATCATGGAAAATAGCCAGCAGGTTCGCATTTCCCGTCAACACTGATGACATCTAATCTACGGTCAGCGAATATCAAATTGCATTACCTATTGTGCATACTACTTGTTGATTTTAATTTTTCATATTTAGTTAAAGCGTTTTATATTTCTTATTTGTTTGTACAGCATTTAATTTCGTGTAAGTAATTTCCTGTAAGTAATTTCCTGTTCATATATCCAGTTACTTGGAGGTGTTTTAAACTATGTAATGCGTCAACTTTTTAGGCTAAGGCTTTCTTAGAATATTGTTTTTTTTATAATCGCTAAGTGCACTTAAAGTACTGTATAAAAGGATTTAGCTAAAGGTGTTGGACGGCTGGTGTTTGGCGCCCGACCGCCTAGATCGACTCTTTGTTCCGTAGATAAACGCCAGAACGGCCAAGTGACTTAACGGCACCCCCAGGACGCCGAGGGAGGCGTGAGAGAATGGTGAAGAACGAGGGTATACAGAGCGCCCATTTTACAACTCCGAGCCAAACTTTTTTAAATAGGCAACACACAATACAAGTCACTGCCGACTATTATTTTAAAACAAAATATTTCTATAATTGAGGAGCAGACTTTCATAATGCATTATGTCCAGTTTTTCGACTTTTGAGTTATAGGTGGCGCCTCATTCTACATTCAAAGGGCTAACTTTTTTATATATGTATAGACGTTCAAAATGCAGTTTATACAGTAGAAAATAATATTTGAAAACCTCCTGGACATTCAGAGTGGTGTTTGTCCAACAAGAAATGACAATCAAGATGCATTTTGTCCAGAAACCACGGACACACCGCGTTTTGTTTGTCTGTGCGCTTTAGTTGCTAGTTTCTCTTAAAAGTAAGTAAGTTAAGCAAGTTCGTTAATTATTATTATCGAGGAATTATTAATGGAAATGAGCGAAGGAGAGCATATAGTGGGTGACAGTAATCGTGGTAGCCGTAAAAGACAAAAAAGTGTGACTAGTGCCCAAAGAAAGAAGGAAGTTAGGTATGTTTGTTAATATTCCTTGTAGATTTGTAGGTTAGGTTGGAAATTTTGTACTAAATTTCAAATTTTATGGTCCTAAAACATTGAAATTAATGAACATTATAGAAGTACTAAAATAATTATTAACAATTAGGTACTCTAACCATGACCCAAACTTGGAAAACTTTGTTTTGCCATGTAATCACAAACGTGGAAATTTCGAATGCCGCAATATTACCCTGGAAGAAGTACAAAAGTGCCGTTCGATGTTTTTCAAATTTCCTAACAGAATTAAGCAAAATGAAAGAATTGCTCAATTAATTAAGATTGGGTTACCAAAAAGGAGTAGATCCCGGAAAGAAAATGGAAAATCACATGAGATGACTATACAATATCAGGTGGAAACTTCTATACCGTGTACGAGGTTTTGAAGTTTTATTTATTTTTTTTCAGATGTGGCTTAACCAAACGCTTGTAGAAGTATGTCAAAAGTTTTTCTTGGCTGTGTATAGTATTACTCAAAGGAGAGTAAGCACTATCGCCAAACAGGTCAAAGCTGGGACAGGTATTATTGAACATCGAGGTGGGGATAGACAGTCAGCTAGAAATTTACAAAAATGCAAGAAAGTGAAAGAATTTATTAGTAAGTTGAAGGGACGCGAAAGTCACTATGGCAGGGGAAAATCTAGGAGAATTTATTTATCCTCTGAATACAATATTGCAATTCTACTGAGGCTTTATAATCAAAGTATTGGAGAAGAAGAAAAAAGTTTCAAGGTTAATTACAAATATTTTAGCCGCATTTTTAACAAATATTTCAACATAGGCTTTGGTTGTCCAGCCACCGACGTTTGTAGTTATTGCGTCAGACACTCTACAGAAATAAGTGTTTGTAATAATCGCAACAAAATCAACAGGCTTAGTACTGACTTACGGCTGCATAAAATCCGAGCAAAACAATTTTATGCAATTATGAAGGAGAAACCAGAAAAAACTGTTTCTTATTGCTTTGATCTTCAACAAGTTCAAGTATTGCCAAAAGTACCCATCCAAGAAGCTTTTTATTCCCAACAACTCTCATTTTACGCATTATGTGTAACAGACACTCAATGTAAAAATCCAATATTTTATTCTTGGCTAGAAAATCAAGCCGGCAGGGGATCCAATGAAATAGGTTCAGCTGTTAGTGATTTTTTAAATAAAATTGAGTTTTCACCAGATATAGAAGAGGTGAGACTATTTTCTGATGGTTGCTCGGGCCAAAATAAAAATAGTCACATTATACACATGATTATATTATGGCTACATAATAATGCCCCAAAATCAATCAAATCTGTAAGACTCATTTTTCCTGTTAGGGGACATTCCTATCTGCCTGCCGATAGGATTTTTGGCCGAATAGAAAGAGTTCTTAGATCTCGTAGTGTTATAAAAACACCAGAACAATACTGGGAAATCTATTCTACGGTTGGAGAAGTTAGAAAGTTAGGTACGGACTGGTTACTCTATAATATTAAGCACGCTGAGTTATGGTTCAAGAAGCTTATCGGAATAAGGGAAACCAAACGCATCATTATACATAGATCCAAAAATAACAATAACCGTGATCACATTTTTGTAAAATCAGAGATATTCTATAGAAATGATGACCCTTCCAAGAAATCTGCAACTCTATTAAAAAAACGCACCAACCGCAATAAAATGGACTTACCAAAACTACCTCTTGTAAAACAAATTAAAGCAAAGAAACTATCTAGTCTGCTTAAACTATTAGTTAGTCTATCTGGAAGTAACTGGCGTGAGGATCCAGAACTGAAGTGGTTAGAACCAATTTTTCCGAATGAACAAGGAATGGAAATTGAAGCTGATAGTAATGAAGATGAAAACGACAACAGTACAGGCAGCCTTACTTGCGAGTGTATGGACGATGAAAAGGATATGATATGAATTTTGTTTTTTGCATTAAAGTGTAATGTATGTTTATCAATAAAAGTATTCTAAAAATGTTTCTTTCATTGAATTTCAGCAAAATAACTACCAAGGAACAAACAAAATGCAGTTAGTCCCAAGTTGACAATCAAATTGCAGTTTGTCCATTAAACTTATTGCGTTTCCATGGAAACTTAAAACAACCTATGATTAGAAATTTGCCATTAATACAAACATATGTTTTTACATTTTTAGCATAGTCAGTTTTTCCATTACAAATACATCTTAACCAGCTAGTAGTTTTCTTCAATTCCTGAAAATTCTTGTAAATGGACAAAATGCATTATGAAAGTCTGCTCCTCAATTAAGATCATGGCAATCATGTTTGCATTAACTTGACAGTTTACTGATCAAATTCGTTAAGCCACATTACTTGAACGGTGCAAAACAAAGATTATCGATCACTAATCTTTGGTGCAAAATGTATTCCAACGCTGACAAAGTGGACATGCTTCTAATTCTGGGTGAATGTCGAAAAATGCGAGTGCTGCCAGTACTTTGTGTGCGCAACGCTTTCCAGGTAGACGAATTCCAACGGACAAAATATTTAGAATGCTTCTTCTGAATTTACAAGAGTATGGGCAATTTTCAAAACCAAAAGTAAGGGCACGCCAAGTTACGGTTGAACAAAACGAAGTAGCTGTAATTGAAATGGTTACGTATAATCCCCATACAAGTCAAAGAGCGATTGCAAATGCCTTAAACATTAGCAAAGGTTCTGTTTTCAATATTCTTAAGGCGAACACATTTCATCCCTACCATGTTTATACCATACACCATCTTATGAGCAGCATCGTGTTCAGTATTGTCAATTTCTTAGACGGCAATTAAACGGCAATGCGGAATTTTTAAGTATGGTATTATTCTGTGATGAAGCGAGGTTTTCAAACAACGGCATGGTTAATCGACATAACTGCCACTATTACGCCCAAGACAATTCCCGCTGGATCAGGATAACTCATTTTCAGAGATTTTTTTCTCTTAATGTGTGGTGCGGTATTATTGGCGATTTTGTAATAGGTCCACATTTCTTTAATGGAAATTTAGATGGAGAAATGTATTTAAATTTCATAATTAATGAACTACCGGCTCTCCTCCAAACAGTTCCTCAAAACGTACGGAATAGCATGTGGTTTTTAAATGATGGTGCACCTTCGCATTTTCATAGGGATGTGAGAAAGTATCTTAACCAACGTTTTGAGGGACGCGTAATTGGACGAGGTGCATTGCATCCTTGGCCTGCCCGTAGTCCCGATTTGACTCCGCTAGATTTCTTTTTGTGGGGCAAAGTAAAAAATGATGTCTATGAAGTGCCCATTCGAAATGAAGAACACCTACGCGAAAGGATAATTCAATGTTGTCGCTCAATCACACCGGAAATGTTAGCTCGTGTTAGAGGTTCGATGCGTAGAAGAAATATACTCTGCGAAAACGAAGGAGGAAGGCAATTTGAACACCTGCTTCGTTAGTTTTTGTACTATGTTCCTATTAAATTATTGTAGTTATTGTTGTCAAATATTAAATTTGAGTTATTAAAGTAACCTTAAATTTGTACTTAATCATTAGTAGATACATGTTCTGTAAAACAACTCTGATCTCAATTCAAAAAAAAATGGTAGAAATGCATAGTGATCTGGGGGTTGCATTGTGTGTTGCCTATTTAAAAAAATTAGGCTCGGAGTTTTAAAATGGGTACTCTGTACATAGGAGATGACCGCAAGCTGTCAAAGGGTGCGGACCAAAAAGAACCACCACAGGCTGTAGTGTTGATGTTAAAATTAAGATTTAAAAAGCGTCGTTGTTAGTGAAGGAAGATTTGTGGCTCTAGGCAGTGCGGTAAAAGTGATTTTAATGCGTTACTACTACACCGCGAGATCCAACACCCCAAGAAAAGGGAAGCAGACCAGAACGTTAGTCAAGTCGTTTGGAGGATCTGGAATCCACCATCCAGTCAGCGCAGCGACCCGATTCTTTCTCGCCATTCCCAGCGACCCATGGTGGAAACACCACGGCTAGCGTCCACGACATACGCCGCGGCTTTGTCCTCCACGACCATCAAAAGCTAAGTAGAATATAAGTTAGCATTAAGATTGTATCTACCTACTGTTTTCTTATTTTGTATCTAGAATAGCTAGCTAGGTAGGGCCGATAGGGTTAATTATGTGTCAGTTATCAAAATTAATCGATTTCTAAAATCTTCTTCTTCTTCCCATCGACTAGGAAGTTATCGTGTATGTCTGGCTTGCTCATTCATTTAAAGATGAAAACTAACTCTGGTGCCCTCTTTTG
Source organism: Ctenicera cuprea (assembly GCA_958336395.1). NCBI lineage: Eukaryota > Metazoa > Arthropoda > Insecta > Coleoptera > Elateridae > Ctenicera > Ctenicera cuprea. The sequence goes on along the minus strand of OY284487.1, from coordinate 21,558,748 downwards.
ATCGGGGGGGGGGGGGGAGTCTTTACCATTGGTATGCTGTTTTTGCATAGTTTTGCTATTCTGTCGTCACTTATGTGCTCTACATGTTTATTCCACACCTTTTTCCTTCTTTTCGTCCAGTTTACCAATTCTTGCACTTCATACTCTTTTTTTATTTTGATTTTTGTCTGCCTATCTCTTAGTGTAGTTCCTAATATTTCTCTTAAAACTTTCATTTTCATTGTTCTTGCTTTTCGCTTTGTGATTGATGTCCCTGCTCTAGTTACGTTTGCTAAGTTAAAATTGGCTAACCATTGTTTTATATAATCTTGTTTTACTTAATTATCTCATATGTTTGTTCCTCCATATACTGTTTAAGCACCCTGCTTCCTATGTTGGTTTCATTGCTTGCTTTCGTGCTTCCAATGTTAAGTCTCCACTGCTTGTTATTTCAACACCTAGTTAATTAAATTGCATAACTTGTTTTATTATTGTTTCTTGTATTTGTAACTAGCACCGTATTAGATTTCTTGATATTGCAATCGTGTTTGTTCTAGTTGTTAAAATTTCCATGTTGTGTTGTTTGCCTGGTAAGTTTAGTCGATATATCAATCTTTGTAGTCCGTCCTGGTTACTTGCTATCGGTACATCATCGTTTGCGTAACTCACGATGTTGGTATGTTTAGCCCTTCTTTAAACCTGCTAAATCTGTTAGGGCTTCAATTATTTTGTCGATTATCAAATTAAACACAAAGGGGTTTTACAAATCCCCATTACTCCTGTCGTTATCACTATAGGTTGAGTGTTACCTCTCGCTGTCACTATTTCCGTAGTGCACGCTGTGCTTAGATCACTTATAATGTGTACTATGGCCTGTGAAATTTCTTTTTCTTCCGGGATGTTTATTATATCTTGGTTTCTGACACAATCTTTCTAAAGTCAACAAAATATAGGAACATAGGGTGTTCGTATTCAATTGACTTTTCAACAAGTTGTCTTAATATGAAGATTGCATCCACTGTACTTCTGTTTTTACGAAAAGCTTGCTGTTCTAATGTTATAGGTATGGAAGTTTGTAGTTTGTTATGAATTATTGCTGTAAACTGTTTTAACATGGAGTTCAGTAACGTTATACCACTATAATTACCTGGGTCTTTTCTATTTATATTTTTATATATGGGTTTTTAGCTTGTCTATTGCTTGCTCAATTTCCTCTTCTGTTATAACGGTAGGTTCATTTATTACGCTATTGGTTTTTTTATTGTTATATCTTTTTCACTGGTTTGATATAGTTTTTCAAAATGCTGCATTCACTCTTAGTTTTCTATATTGTTAATTCTTATGCTTTCGTTAATTTTCTTCTTCTGATTTTTCAGCATTTTCCATATTTTTTTCTGTGACCATGTAGATCATGGTTTGTTTCACTTGTGTACTTTTCTCAATAGCTTTTGCCTTATTTCTCTTATTTTCTGATTCACCTCATTTCTTATACGTACATACGATTCTCCTTCCTGTTCATTGTACTTTAGGAATGCTTTCTTTTTCTTTTTTGCTAGTTTTTTTATCTCTTCGTCCAACCATGGAGTTTTTGTTTTAACTTTATTTTTTTCTACTTTTCTATTTGCCAAGGCTTTTTCAGTTGCGTCAAATATGTTTTCTAATTTTAATCCAAAAATGCTTTGCGGTACAGGTTGCTTCGTTACTGTCTTCCTCCAATTTTTTCTTTAGTCTGTTTTGATAAAGTAATTTGGTGCTTGAGTGGCAAACGCTTTTGATGTTAAGTTATTGTACATATAATAGTTTTCTTCTTTCCATCTTTTTTTAAAGGTTTAGTTTACGTAAAACCAACCTATGATCTGGTCTACCAATTGCCGATGACAGAGTTCATACGTCTAATATCTGCTGTACACTGACGTTGTTTATACAAATTTTGCAATAGCATTTGAATGAGGTAAAAAAATTTAATTTCAAATGAGCTTCTTAAACTATACGTATACATTTTTATCTTAGAAAAAGTGTTTAGAAAGTGACTTTGTAAGATGTGCATTAAATAAAGTTGTAGTTGCTGTCGGGGTACTAGAGGATTCGAATTCAGCACTGTTATTGTTGCCTTTATTGATACATACTTGACTATATCAAGGCTATTAATTGCTTCATTTGTGCCGATGATTTAAAAATCGGAAAGCGTATACATTTTGTTGACACCGAGAACAATGAATACGACGCTCCATAATGACATTAGGAAATATGCGTTGTGTCTTTTATATTTTTGTTCAAGTTTATTGACAATCAGTTTCATATGTTCAAAGCTTTTAGGTCCATTAAAGTTTTATGCCTCAAACCCTACTTCACATATTATAAAACTGTCTTTGTAGCTTTGCCATTCTGGAACTAACATGCTTGTGCACTTGTCTCTGTATAATGTGTCAATTAACAAAGTTACAATGTTAAATACATTTTCACTGAATTTTAAGTACGACTGTTATTTCAATACACTGGGATTCTCTGGTTCAAGCTGTAGAAGGCACTAAATTGTAGTTCGGATTTTATTTGTTTTATGTATTTGTATCGACAGTAGCTGACAAGATTATTACAGAAATGGTATATTATAGGAGACAAAATGAAAAAGAAAAATTAATGGAAATGTCCAAGAAAGCATGGGAAAATATGAGAGCACCGGGCGATCGGAAATTATCATTAATTTTTTCGATATACATTAAGAGGGTGGCTGATTTCTACTTCACTATACTCTAGAGTTCTGCATACACTCTAACTTTCTATTCGGGTTATAGATCTGGTATAATGGTTGTGATCGTGCAGTGCCGTTGATATTTTTATTTACAAATTTTAAATATATTATTTAAAATTTATCAAGTATTTATGCTTGATTACTTATTTATTTGCGATAATCGGTGTCGGACCTACGTTGTGTTTTAATTATTACTCATAGCTGATTTACCCTGTCTTTATCGAGGTTAACAAAGATAAGATTTTAAGCCGATTTAAACAACAGTAAACCGTTTGAAGAATTTATTTATTTATGTGGTGCAAAGATTGGTGTTATAAGTGCGAGAACTATTTATATAAAATTTGCCCTTCAGTTGTATCGAGTAGAGTTGCCAATCCAAATATTTACCCCAGTTTTACCTATACTGATACTTGTATTTGGGACTGTTTATAAATGTCGAGTATTGTGCAGTTTACGTAAGTAACTGGATGCTCTTCATAGCAACACCGTGTGCTATCACTCATTTGTACGCAATACTCTCAGCCTGATTAAGTCTCATCCCAACAGCGTCATGGCCGCTACGCCTAATTCCCGAAGGACAATAGCGCCGCTTTGATACGCCTGATCAGGTACACCGACAAGAATAAGCGTCTACGCCTAAGCCTATTTGATTTTGGCAAAGTGCTCTTCGTAGCCCAAAACCCACGAAGATAATATTTTATTTTAAAGTTTGAAGTCCCAGACTTGTAATACTGTAACAGAATGTTAGCAATAATGCTTCCAAACTGACGTTAAGATTTCAGCGAACTGAGTGATCTTTGAGAATCAGAAGATTGATCCCTTCCTTTAGGGAACATACTCTTTTATTAAAATTCATGCCCATCCTCCAAGAGGTTGGACTTGTTTTTTTTCCAATAAAATTATAGCCCCACTCTTTTTTTATCTTTGATTGGATAGAAGTATCAATAAAATTTTGTCTCACACTCTCAAGCTTTCTTGAACACTTGTGCTAATTAAAGCTGTCAAGTTTCCCCAATTTATTTTAATAACTATAAGCCAATATTTACCCTAATTTTAAATATTAGATTGGGCTCAATAATCTACACAACAGGCAAACATATTGACACGTGTTAATATGTGTTTTACAATATTTACGTTTATGTACAAAAATGTGTGCAGCTGCCCTAAAACGACCGTCTCCTTAAGATTAACTAAAACTAAATTACAGCAATTTAGCTAAGTCAAGTGATCACTGTTAATTAAAGTCCGTATTTGCTGAAAGAAATATAAAATTCCTGTAAATAAATCAAAGTTATTAGATAAGTGCATTACGTTTTCGGGGAGGTCCCACTTTAAACTATAAAACAATACAATTAAATCAAAATCAGATACTAATTATTTATTCTCGGGCAGCGCACCTTTACATGGTTAAAGAAAATTATGAGATAAAAACGAAATTATTTGTGAGGAACGTTTGCCGAGACAAATATCGACTCAAACCGAGATAAGACGTTCGTAAGCCTTGGTTTGGGCCTATCTTACAATAAAATTGTTACACTGATTGTCAATTATTCTCTAATAAAAATAAACCAGTAAATACTCAAACTTGTAAATGTTATCTGTAGCTGAAAAGAATAACTTCATTAAGGGAACCAAATTATCTAGAAGTGGAAATATGTGTATGCTCGTAAATGGTCTGAAATTTTAGTGCCAGCTAAACAATCTCCTCGTTTTCAGACCTATTCAGAAGTTCTGTAAATTAGCACTCCTGTTGTTTAATAACTGTACAGAATTTTTCTAGAACGCTGCTATTTTATTCACTGTTCTTTTTTTTTTTCTTAATCTATATCTCGAATTCGTATGGATGCCGCCGCTATGCCGCTCCTAATTGTCATTCTTCACAATCATAGCAGGATTGATTCTCAAGGTTTCTTTCTGTCATTACAACTTGTACGTCCAGTCTCCAGGTGCTTCTAGGCCTCATATGCACCGAACCTATTCAATATGGCCTATAATGGTGTTCACTAATTAGTAGCTTTGTAGTAGATGTACCAGATAACTAGGTTTATGTTCCACATTGTGTACGAGACATGTGTGCGTAGGGTCGATTCCCGTGTAGCCTTTATTTATTCTATTTTCATGCTTATTTTCTTGTGATCGTAGTAGAATGCTACATTCTTATGCTTTGTGGGATGTTTTTATTAGCATGGCCGTGTTTACAACAAGGCGGAAGGTTCTAGCTATTATCACACAATCATATGTACAGAATATTTTTAAATATTGGTGCGGTTTCACAACTAATCGGTGAACATCGTTTTAAGCCCTATGCTATATTAAGTGGAATTAGCATAATTCGCTCTACGTGTTTGAGTCTGTATTCATTCAAACAGTAGTGTTCTGTGTACAAGAATATCCAAACAAGAAACATGCAAGTATGGTACTATTTTGACCATCTGCTGTTTTGCAACCAATTAACATACCCAAGCTGTGTTTTCTACTTCTTTTTTTTTCTTATTGCGCAGCTACGATACTCCCTATTTAGTAGCTGCCAAGCTTCGTCTTCGAAACTCTTATTTCGGTTTCTGAGGTTTTGTTCATGGTTTTGTTTTTGGTTCCATTTCTCAAACCTATACAATATTTTAATAAGATAAGAGTCATGTATGTTTTTCTTTGCTGATTTTCTAGTACTGCCTTTATTTATTTTTCGTTGCTCTTTTCCTTTTTACTGCAAGCGACTTCTAGGTCAATGCATAGTTATTTCATCACATCTGCTTTATATATTTGAATTTTTTAAGAGTAATGTAAAATAATAATAAATTGTAGATAATGTTTGGTGCAGCATTATTAAATACTTAGTATTCACATATATAATTATTGTTTATTATTTTAGTCACTGTTATGTAATTTTTTTCTCATTTTGGACGCCGGAACGCTAAAGTAACAGTATAAAGATTTTTGTTTTGACTTCAAACTATCAAAACAGTAAATATATGCTATATTCCAGTTTAATTTAACGGACAAGATACTTGAGTTTGGTGTCATGCGATATTAACATTGTCAACAGAATGAGAGCTGCTTTAATGAAAAGCACGCAATGGTGAGAGAAAAATTGGCGATTTCATTGTGAAATGCAAGCCTCCGCGTGTTTGGATTTTCCAGCACAAAAGAATATTACATTTTATTGTTTACACCATTTTCAGCCCGACTTTTTATTAGCTTTGTTGTAGCATTCTTCATTTTATTTTTACTTGTCAGTCATCATAAATTTACCTTATAACCTTCCAAAAATATTGAATTTTAAAGACGTGCGTATATATATTTGATTTTTCTGTAACATTCGTGCATTTAGGAAGAAAATGTGAAATTTTAGTTTTGTAGACAAATAAATTTTCCGGATGTTCTGAACTTTTCCCGTAACTCACTTATACAGACTAAGTTCATAAATTAACGTATTTGGCTTAAAATTTTCATGGTACGTTTGCCGAAATTTAATACATCAGCTAGTTTCCTTTTCTTTAACGAGTTCTAAACTTGTTCGCTAGCTTTGTATTTCGTGTTGCATTAAATGTAACTTGTAGAAATCTAAACGTTCAGGGAGATATTTACACAAACGGATAAACATCTCCTGTTTCGTGCAACGGAGATAAAACAATCCATTTGTAAATAAATGAGCTCGTCCTGAAATGTCGATAGGTTTCATGGAGCATGAGGAATCAACATTTTCCTATACACTGAAAGGTTTTTATCATCCAGTCAGTTTCTAAAGTGAAAGAGGTTAATACAGTAAGCGATTAGTCAGCGGAGCTTTTCATTTTAAACGAAGTTTACAGTTTCTAAATTTTAGTTTACTGATTACGTTCGCATTTTGTTTGTAGTTGTTGAACGTAGTTCAGCAATGAGGTTTCCAAGACTTGCGCTTCAAACTAATTAACTCAGAAATGTACGGCTTAACTAAAACCAGAATTAGGTTATTAGGAAATACCTTGGTGTATTTTTATTTTTTACCAGTTTCTGATCATTAGCAGACAATTACCGATCGGGGATGTATAATTTTAGTAGCTATCTTTCTGTTTAATTCATAACTTGATGTGATTGTAATAATTTTATGTTTTATTGAATAAAATTACATTTCTTTTGTATTACACTGGTCAACAAATTTTTAGATTTTTATTTTTTTTTTCTCTGTTTATATACAATTTATTTTTGTTTACTAGTTTCAAATATTATCTTAAAAAAAATTCTAGCAGGTCAGGTCTTAGAAAAATTTACTTAAATAATGATTAAAAGATATTACGCATAATGACTAATATGTACACTATTGAATTACAATTAGAATGTTTTTATCTTAATTTCCTTTTGTATGGGGCTGTTGAACTTTCTGATATCAGTGTTCAGCAGTAATCAGCAAGCATTTCACTGTTCCACTTCCCTTGGTAACGCTTTTCGATGGTGGCAATGCCTTGAGGGTATCGTTCTCCGTGCTCATCACCAACGTCACCGAGAATTGGAAGAAAAAAAGTCTAAACGGGAATCTATGAAGTGTGTTTTAAGGATCATGTTACAATCTAATGCTTGATAACTCCTAAGAAATTCACCGACAATTTCTTTTTAGTGTTCAGATTTTGTAATTTTTTAAAAGGTTTTGCTTTACCGCTTTAAAAGCATCCTAAACAGAAGGTTCTAAGTCGCTTAAAACCTCTTAAAATGTTGTATCTCGCATTAATAGATTAATTTGAGACCCTACAAAAATACCTTCCTTAATTTTTGCATCGGTGATATTGAGAAAGTTTTGTTTGAGATATTGAAATCCATGTCCTTCTTTGTTCATGGCTTTGACAAAGTTTTTCACCAAACCCAATTTTATATGCAACGGTGGTAAGAAAATTTTGTCACGCTCAACTAGTGCCGGACGGATTATGTTCTTTTGCCCAGGAATATGCTGCTCTCTTGGTGGCCATTGTTTAACGATATAATGAGAATTTCTTGCTCGGCTGTCTCAATCACAAATGAAACAGCAATTATTCGTGTTTTCAAGTTGTAAACTAATCAGAATTGTCACAACTTTTAAATCAGCGCTGATGTACCATTTATACTTCCTGTAATTAATTTTGTCAAGAAGGCATACCATATTTTCATAGGATTCCTTCATGCAAACAGCATGTCTAACAGGAAGTGAAGGGTAAAATGTCCATTGTGTAGAAGAACGTCTTTTAAGCTCAGTTTCGAAGCATCGATGAATAGACGCGATTCTTCTGCATTGTGTTCATAGCCTAATGCAAGTATTAAATTGTCAACATTATTGAGAAATACTGTGACAATTCTTTTTGACGATTGCGACATACTAAATTCGCGTATCTGAAGCTAACAACCCCCATCCTTGTAATCTTGATCATAGTATTCCTGCTTAAGTTTTTGAGAAATTCAAATTTCAAACCAAGTCACTTAGTTCTAATTGAATTATTAGATGAGGTTTGTCTTCTTAGATAGTAAAAATTCCTCATCATTGTTTGACAGTTTTTTAGTTGCTATTTCTGTTTCTGTATCAACATGTTCTTCTTTCAAAACGTTTGGACATGTTGGTACCGGAAAGGCTGTCAAATGAGGTACTGGACGAGTAGCAGAAGGCAAACTGGGATAAGCACTTTCTTCTTAGTTTTGCCAGAAAACCCGAAGATTTTGGTGCAGCAAAAGTAGCAGTTCGGTGTATGTCCCGTTTGCTTATGCCAAATCATAGCCAACCAGCTTCTTAGAGTAACAACACAACGCGCACAGCAAATTTTAGGAGTCCAATATTTGTTTTAATTGTTCATTTTAACACCAAAGTGGTAGTAGTAGTACGCTTATTCTATTGTAGATGTAATATGTTGCTTAAGCTGCTGAATAGATAATTCTCCGCAAACATAACAGAAACTGTTCGGATCTTTTACAACTTACGAGACATTGTCAATGTGAAACACAACAGTTTATCACAAACTGACTCAATTCAATTTTAAGACTCGTAATAATCCTTCAGTACCTTCTTATATACCCGCATAATCGCATATCTACGAATTCCGAAATATGGTTGGTTTAAAAGCAAGGAGAGGCGTGGCTTATGGTTGTGACGTAGAAAACATTCCAAAACTTGTGCAGACCTGTTCAAACAAGTCGGGCAACAAAAAATTTCTTTTAGCATTTACATTAATGCTGTAAAACAGAAAATGTCAAATCCAGTAAAAAATTATTATATTTTAGGAGAAAACTATTATTGAAAATTATTCAAAATTTTGATGTGGTAGAAAAAAATTAAAAATATTTTTAGAAGAATCAGCATGAAAAAGTACGTACGGTACACGTATTAGAGTGTAAGAAAAAAACCTTTGTTGACAAATGTTATTGAATGAGTTTCGAAACCTTGGCATTTCCCTTTATAAAATGAACCATATTTTTGCAATACTTTCTTATGTTGTTTTTTTATTGTATTAAAATACTTTGTTTATCATGCCTTATGGTGATGTCAACAACCAGGGTTATTAGTGCCTATCTCAAATGCACAGACAAAAACTAACAAAAACTATGTTTCGGCTGCTATTTATGTAAACATTCGCCCTAAATCTACGTTTTATTGTATGTTGTAAAACTTACATCTTTGTAGGGTATCATACAAGAGATCTCTTTAAATTTCCTCTTAGTTTGTCCTTGTCATTATCATCTTCAAGACAGTAACGTCATTATATGAGTATATTATCTCTAGATCTGGTTTTAATATTTCCCCTTGTTTCAATGTCAATCCCCTTTTAAGGGCCAATTAGTTAATAATTTCCCTTTCAAAGGTTGTCTCTTTTGCAAACTCGAGATTGTGTAAGTTATGTAAAGATCATAAATCTGCAACATTTGCTGGCTGATATCTTTCTAGAAGTATTAAACTGTGGCAAGGCGGCGTTTCATTTCCTTTGGTTCGAGTATATCAGGGCATTTTCGTAGTTCGTGCTCTTAGTAATTCGAAATATCAACAGTGAAATGGAAACAGTAAAAGGGAACAGAGAAAGCAAAGGCTACGAACTAATCTAAAATATATAGATTCCTTCTGAGGTACCGCCAGAGCCGGAGTCGATTGTGCATGAAATGCAAATTGATACTGAATGTCAATGCTGGTCGGTAGCTCACAGAACTGACTTGCCGACTGCGGTTTGTGGCTGTTTTATTAATGACGATTCTGCCTGCCTGATTAGTTTTCCTGTATCCGAATTTCAAGCCCTCTATAGTTATTTACATATAGTGTGTGTTTTCAATTTATTAAGAACCATTTTGCCCCATGATCATAAATTTTGCTAGAGGATCCACATATTCAGAGAATACACTGTATACTACGTACACCCCTTATAGCATGCCGGGGGGTCAACAAAAGTAGTCTCATCTTCTTTATGTTTTTTATTTATAAATAACATAACATTTTGGGAAGACATCATTTATATAAAACCACACTACACGAGGTTCCTACTTCATTATTTTCATTTCCGGTTTTATCGTAAATGACTTCAACAAGTTTTTCAGATTTGAAAGCATAGTCAAATTCTGAGTGCAATTTGTACTTCAATTGTTTATCTGACTGCACAAAAATTTGAATTTCATTTGTACTGTAATGTTAGGTTCGTGGTTGTAAATAAAACACTAGTTTGGAGGAGGAATTTTAATGTGTTATTTACCTTTACAAGATAATCTTGATAACCACCTATAGCAACGTAAATAGCAACACCAATCGCCAAGTTACAAAATACAAAATCATGACAGGGGAATTACAAAGTAATGCCCTCTAATGTGCGGCGAGAAAAGTTGCAAAGCAACAAACCGATATGTAGTTGTGAAAGGAACCCGCTAAGCGAGTATCTACAATCACTAGCGGCCTCTAGGCACAGCACACGAAACGCCGTGTTGCAAAAGTAAATCAAGAAAAAGATTTTGGTTTTAATTATAGCTAGGATAGACCACGACATGTTTCGTTCTATTGCGTCCACCTGATGAGTTCCAATAGAACGAAACATGTCGTGGTCTATCCTAGCTATAATTAAAACCAAAATCTTTTTCTTGATTTACAAAATACAATTGAATAATATTAAAACCAAGGGCTGCTACAGTACCTTTCTCGCTCTATGATGTATAGCTATAGAGGAAGGTATTGTGATCCTCATGTAGGATTTGGGGCAAATGCGATCATTCAGCGAAGTTTTTTTCGCATTGGGCTTACTGACCGATATACGAGTTATGCTTAAAAGAAAGGTACTATTATGGCAAAAATTTTCAATCTTATAATTTTGACTAATAAGCAAGTTTTAGGGCCTTGGGACACCGATAAGGCAGACGCTGCAGAGGTGTCTGTGTGTTGTCTGTATACACTTTACAGTCCAGACGCCTTGACGTAAAAAACTCAAATTTGCGTCAAAAAATTGTAATTTCACCAGGATGAAACGGCAAGAAAATGAGGCTGGTCCGCCAAAAAAAGGTGGAAGCAAAGCAATGCTTTTCTTTAAAAATAGGCGCATTCGAAAAAGAATCTTAGATTCGTATTCTCTGCATGCTGATCTGCGCAAACGCAATTTTCTTATCAAGTCTCACCATCGATTCTTTGTTGGTTACGAAATTTACGATTTTCAGTGCAAAATCGGTATGAGCATGTTAAATGACAAAAGGAACGACTCTACATTGAAAAAATTCCACTGTAAGGTTTCCTTTTGGTAGTTTACCTGAACAGTTTAATTGACTAATCGCCCAAAAACGGCAAAGGTAAGTAGAAAAAATTCGATTTTGAGTTTCAATGGATAAACAATGGTTGCAACTAGAAAACACAAAATATCATGAAACCCCTCAGTTTCCCACCAACGATTTGTCGATATTTTAAATACGTACGAATTTCGCCATCAAAATCGGTATGAACATGTTAAATGACAATAGGAACCATCTTCCATTGAAAAAAGCATCTCTGGGAGTTACCTATTGATAACTTATCTAAAGTAGTTTAAATTGGTTAAACGCCAAAAAAAACGACTATCATTAAAGTATCAAATCGATTTTAGATTTCAACGAAAAAATATTGTTTATAATTAACGCAATTGCTAAAAACCAAAAGATCTTTAATATTTTAAAATTACCACCGAATTTTAAAAGTTTCCGCAAGCCTTCACAATTTTTAGATATTTTCCATATATTCAAAAATTTTAGAAATTCAAAAAATTATTGAAAATTTTCAGAATTTTCAAAATCTTTAATAGTTCCAAAACTTTGACGCATTTCGAAATTTCCAAATATTTTTAAAATCTTTAAATACCTATTTTTGAATATCCAAAATTTTTTAAAATTTCTATATTCTAAATTTTCAAAAATTTTCAAAATTTCCCATTTGAAAAGCAAAGAAATTTTAAAATTTTGATAGTTTTGAAATATTTAAAAAAATTTCAATTGATGCGTGGTTGCCCGACAGCTTTTCTGTTTAGTGTCCAGAGTACCGTAACATGGATAAAAATATTTGTAGGAAGTCACTTTGTACTTTAATAATAGTTTCAGAATTTAAAGTTGTTTTTGTGAATCTATAATAATTCACCGTTAAAGGTTAAAATTAGAAATTGTTTACACTTCTGCCAATTTTATAGATAATTAGGAAAAGTACTAAAATTGTTGGTGTTTTTTGAAAATTTGTACAAATTTTCGGAAAATTTTAAATATTTTGAAATATTGAAAATTTTGAAAATTTTTGGACATTTTAAAAATTTTAGTAAATTTTTAGAATGAAATCTTCAAAATTTCAAATGTTTGTAAATTTTGATGATTACCAAGTTTTTGAAAATTTAGTAAGTTTTAAATATTTTTGAAAATTTTTGAATATTTTGAAAATTTTCGACTATTTTCATATTTTTAATTTCTTTCAAATTTATGGTAAATTTAAAAAATTTTGGAATTTAGGTAACTTTTTATAATTATGAATATTTTTAAAAATTTACGAAAATTGAAAATTTGTTGAAAATCAACCAAGCAGTTAGATCTACTAAGGCTCGAGTTCCTAGTTCAATACTGGTAATAGTACAAATTTTCTATAATTGCCAGTTTGGTATCTGCGTAGGAGCTTGAAGAAACTTAACAATTCATTTATTTATTCAAGAATCAGGCAGTTTCAAATGTTTTACATTGAAAAACTTTGAAAAGCATTTTGAAAGATGCTACTGTACAAAACGTTTGATATTATCATACTTTTATTCTAACTGAAGGTCAATTTTAGACAAATCAAATTGATAACCGGATCGTTACAAATTAAATTCGGTCTGTCTGGTAATTTTACATTAAATTATTATTCGCTGCAATCACATTATCGATTAACTAAACATAGCATATGGTTAAACCTTAAAACTTAGCTGGATGCATTTCATGCTTAATCAAATACCGGATAAATTGAAACTGTAACTAGTTAGACGTGGTTTTAGTAGTCTCATATTCCGCAATCGCAAATTCACAGTCTCGGTTGTTACCATTGTTATTGTTACTAAAACTGAAATGTTGACATGTCTGAAATACAAGCGGACGTAAGTGCTAAAATGATTTATTAGTAAAAGAACAAGTGATTAATATTAGTTTTACAAATCATGTAACTGCAGCGTCATCCCAGATTGACTATACAAGAGGTATAAAAAAGCATTTTTTTAGATACAGAGCGTATTTTGCAATGTCGCCATGATTGGGCTACAACTTGTTTTGATCAATTTTGAGGTGATTTATTTAAAAACTGTATCATCAATAAATAAGCAAATTTATTCTTTAAACTTGCCATTATTAAAAGTTTTGGAATAGAAATCAAGTCATTTGCAGACATAGATAAACAAGATTAAACCATCAGTTCTGTTATATCTATAGCCACGTCAACTATTTATATTTAATTTGTCTTTGATGATAACGCGTAAACACTTTTTAAGTACGTATAAGGATTAATAAATAAATATCTACTGAAGTTACTAATTATTTTATAAAGTATAATTACGTACTGCTTAAAATAATAAATAAATCTAAGTTACATCAAAACACTTTAAGTGCCCCGATTTTAACGGTGTTTACTGTACGTGTTACGTCCCCAATTAAAGTGGAGGAAACAAAAATTCAGCTGCATACAAACTTTCTTCTAATTGGTATATGAATGTAATTTACACATTCTCCTATTTGTGCCCATTTTTCTTTTAAAATTTGCGGAAAAAACTACAAGTGATGTAATTTTACCTTTGGGTGTTTTTTAAGTGACACTTTTTTAGCGGCGGCGTGGCGGCCGGCAGGAGTAACTTGTGATCGCATAGAACGGGAATGCGATTTAGCTGGTTATTCTAAGGCTGCGATGACTCATCGTTTTGATTTTAATAAGTTTGTTATTTTTACGCTAGCTAGTATTTGTGGGTGAAGGATATCTCATAACGTTAAGATGGCCCATTTAATATGGTTTCATAGCATCCTATTATCGTTAAAAATGGTATTTGAAGGATTTTGGGGCTGCTAATTACGAATTCAGGATCTAGTCAAGATGGCGGATTAAATATGGCGGAATTATTTGATAAAGTTATCCAAATTGCAATAACACAGATACAAGATAATAATAATTACATATTTTAAGTTTTAGTGTAACTCACTCACGCGCATTAACCTTTTTATAGCGCTTCCTATAACTAACTATAACATGACTTGGCCGTTTTTGTTTTCTGTTAAATCCTACAATTTAAAATTCTCTTACAGTGAGAACATGCATAGAAGTTTCACTTAGAACTCGCGTGCACGGCTTACATTTTTTAAGAGTAAAAATGCATTTTTAGTTAAAAATGTAAGAAAAACTGTAAGTGGTGGTTACTGCATTTAGGTTTTGAGCGTCTTTAGTTGAGTTTTTTTTTTCGAGAAATGTTTGTTGTGTTATGTAACAGCTTTAATAGTTTTTGAAATATACCCTATTATATTTAAATTTTATTATACCTACATATTACAATTTTGTCACACACTCTCAATGGGGGTCACGCCTTACCACCCGCAGAGGCAAAACACTACAATCCGCCGAGCAAGAAGAACAAATTAACATAGCAGCTTACCTAGCGGTCAATAGACTGGGAAAACATTCCCGTCCTGCTAGACTTTTGTAACAAAAAACATACCACAAGGGCAACTAAAAGGTAAATCTTGTCTCTATTTATCTTCAGATCATTCTCCTATAATTGCTGTACATCAGTACATCAACAATAAACAAACAAAAAATCGTTAACTTTATATAACCACAGACCGGGGGCCAGAGGGAATTCTAACACCCAACCTTCCTTAATGCGAGGATTCATTGAATGGTATATGAATAGTTCAAAAATTGGTAGTCCTGGTTGCCGTATGTCTGAACCTTTGGGTCCAGCAGTACCATCTTCTAAGCTGAGGTATACATTTCAGAACAAACACACTTAAGATTTTCTGTTAAATACGTTGCCAGGTTTTTGCAAATTATGTTGCAATACAATATTAGATTTCGATGATCCGCACGAAGCATAATTTATGAAATGAACCATTACAACAAACCTTTTGAAATCTATCATAAGGCGTCGTCGTGCTGGCCTAGACATTTCAAAGTAGTCTAAGAGCAATTTGCACTGCCATACGGTGAATGGGTG
This sequence comes from Ctenicera cuprea, assembly GCA_958336395.1. NCBI lineage: Eukaryota > Metazoa > Arthropoda > Insecta > Coleoptera > Elateridae > Ctenicera > Ctenicera cuprea. The sequence goes on along the minus strand of OY284487.1, from coordinate 21,543,400 downwards.
ATCGATTTTTCACTTAATACACAAGAGTTTGCTACGAAATTACTTAAAAATTTAGTTATTTAATCTTGGATGATACACGATTTTCACTAGCATGACGTATTACTAACTAGAAGGCTGACTTTTATAAACAAAAATAGCACTAGCCCTTCGAGAACAAATAGGTTATTAATTTCTAGAGATTTTTGATCGTTTGTCACTAACACTAATTTCAGATTATGTTGGCAACAGTCACATGACAACTTATTCTGTGTGGCGGGGAACAGATTACAACACCTTGTATTTCTGGGGATTTAAAATTCTCTTAGAAAATAGTATATAATAATAATAATAATAATAATAATAATAATAATAATGTCCTTATTTTTTTTATTTATTTATTTTATGTAAACGCGCGTCAACTGCGAGGTTATTGACGTAACAAAAATTTCCACAGTATTCAAAAATAATCATCTACAGTTCATTTAATAAACCTATGTTTCCTAGAAACTTAACTAGTTTTTTAACACTTTCTAAAGAACCTAGTATTTGGATCATCGTCCCTTGCATTTGATTTGCATTTCTTTCGGCTTCATATCGCGTGCACTCGACAACAATATGTTTGACACTTTGGTGTTTTTAGCAAACTTCACAGTAAGGTCGTTGTTCACCCTGGAGTAGATAACCGTGGGTATAACGAGTATGGCCAATTCGGAGTCTTGCTAGTAATACTTGTAATTTTCTGTTAGCCGGTTGCAATAAGGGTTTATTTATTTTTGGTATTACCTCTTTGAGCTTTGCTTCCCCATCACTCCATGTTTGTTGCCAGGACTCATTTATTTTCAGCTTTAAGTACTTTTTCACATCAGACGCTGTACAGATTTTGTTTGTTTGTCTAGTTTCTGTTAACTTGGTAGCTTCCCGTGCTGCTTTATCTGCTTTCTCGTTTCCTGATATACCTATATGGGACGGTACATAGATAAATGTTATTTCATTTCCCTCCAAGGTTAATTTGAATAATTTATCTTTTATTGTTTGTGCAATTGGATGTGTAGAGTAGTATTGTTGTATCGTTTGTAATGCACTCAGTGAGTCAGTACAAACGACGTAAGATGACTCTAGATGCTCTGAAGTATGTATCAAGGCTTGTGATAAGGCGTACAGTTCCCCGGTGTAAATACTGCATATTCCAGGCAGTCGATAACGGTACTCTTGGGTGGGAGTTATCACTGCAGCTCCAACTTCTTCCCCGGATTTTCATGCGTCGGTGTACAGGAACGTTGAACTTGCATAGCTTTCTTGAAGTTGGGAAAAAGCCTGGCGTATGATCAAAGGGTGGCTATTATTTTTTTGATGAAGGGTTAGGGAGTAGTTTATATTTGGAGTTTTAATAGTCCATGGCGGAATTTTGCTATTTTGGAGAGGGAGAACAGCGGGATATCTATATTTGATTTCAGAGAGGTATGTATTTATTCGTTCATGGAATGGCAATTTTTGATTTTTCCGTTGTTTGTATATTTTGCTGTGACAGCGAGAGAAGGTTCGTTTATAATTTGGATTTCTTTCATTTGCTGAGATTGTGGCTGCGTAAGAGAGCGATAGTAATTTTATATGTAGGTCTAATGGCATTTCTTTTGTAAGACAATAAAGGCTTTTTATTGGGCTTGTACGATATGCTCCTGTAATGATTCGTAGCGCAGAGTTTTGAACTGTTTCTATTTTTTTACGATAGGTCTTTCTGCAACTTGAATAGGTCACTATCCCATAATCAATTTTGGATCGAACCAAGCTCCTGTAGATGTGTAATAATTTTTCAGTATCGGCACCCCGCTGATGTTTCGCCAGGGTTTTAAGCAATCCTAATCCTTTTGAGCAAGCGAGTTTAACAAATAATGTCCTTATTGTAACCTCAAAATTCAATTATATGTATATAAACATAATATGTTATATGAACAATATAAGAAACAAAACAAAAAGACAACACAAGGTCACTGCTCTTCCACCTAACCAGTAAATTAATAATATAATATTTAACTATTGAGTAAGTATGACTATTTCAGTGCTTAAGAAATGGAAAAACAAAAATTATGAAACAAGAATTATAAGAAGAAATTACGGTTCAGGATGAGTGGCTTCCGTGCGATGCAGTTACAGCTTTGTAGTATTTGATCTTTGCTGGTAATGATGGCGCATTCACTTATTGTGATGTGTATAATTTATTATAAACATTATTGTTTATCAAATAATAACGACAATACTTGTTTTTTTAAATTTAATGTAGGGATGGTTTTTATAGTTTGCAGGCAGCGAATTATATAGTTTGGGAATATTGTAAGTGAAACAGCGTTGAAAAACGCTAGTTCTGTGAAATGGTGGAGTGACGATACCTTTATTTCTTAAATTTAAATTATGCACGTCAGTTCTGAAATTAATTTTTTTTTAAATAAGTAAGGCGGAGTTTTTGACATAATTATTTTGTGGAATAAACAGTAGGAATGCAAAGTACGCCTGTTTAGCATATTTAACCAATGTAACTCCTTTAGCTTGTGAGACACATGATCCCTCCTTCTCAAGCCAAAAATTAGACGAATACAGCAATTTTGTATTCTCTGTATTCTGATGATATCAACATTATCCAAGCATGGTCCGTACACAGTATCACAAAAATTAAACTTAGAGAGAACTGGGGATTCAGCTAAAACAGTTTTAGTTGTTATTATACACCAAGGTTGAGAAGTGAACTATTATATACCGAGCATTTTTAGATATAATATAATGTGCGAGGTTTATAATAGTATTCTCAACTGGGGTATATATAATATTTTTTTCATTGCTAACATTGAAAAATTACATATTTGATTCGTTTAGATCTTTATATTAGCCATTTCTAAATTATTTCTATATATTTCTATTATATTTTCTATATTTTGAAATATTAAGTAGCCTGGGAGTTCAGTTGTCAAACTAAAAAAAAGTGACATACGATTTTAAATGTCAATTTGCAGAAAATAGATGCTATTGTGAGTGAAAAGTGTAAAAAAAAAAATGGATGAAATTGATTCAGAAACGGAAGTTTGTACCCCCCTGATGTTAGAGGGGCGGCAAATAGAGCAAGTGGTGATTTGTTGCCAGAGAAATCTAAGAGACTGTACAAGCATGCAAACACTCAGCTAAAAGAGTGATGTGAAAGAAAGAAAGCCGTTAAGGTAACCGAAAACGTTTTATTGGTATATTTCCAAGAAAAACCAGGCAGCAAAAAAGTATCCACATTGTGGACAAACTACTCCATGCTGAAGTCAACATTTCTATAAAAGAGAATATCGACATTTCAAAGTTTTTCAAACTCACAGCATTTTTAAAACAAAAAAATCGTGGCTATCAAGCCAAGAAATCAAGTGTATTTACAAGAGAAGAAATTGACAAATTTACAATCGAAGCTCCCGACGATGAATATCTATCAAAAAAGATACTTTTTATTTTTGGTTTAGTTTTTTTCTAACAATTTATATTGTAGGCTATGTTGGTAATTGGGGTGGGCGGTGCCTGCAGGACAGACAAACTGTGCAATATAGACTTTGACATCCGAGAGAACATTGTTGTAATAAATATTCCTAATTCAAAGAATGGAACATCCAGAAAGTTTGTTATTGTTGAGCCACAATGGGTTAATGTAGTTAAAAAATATCTAGATAACAGGCGAACTGACGTAAGAAAACTATTTATACTATACCGTAAAGGTAAACATATTAATCAAAATATAGGGCACAATACTATTAGTAAAGTGCCCTATGTAGTGGCTCGATATCTGAAATTAAAAAATCCTGAGAGTTATACTGGTCATTCTCTAAGGCGCAGCTCTGCAACGCTTTTGGCAGAAAAGGGGGGCAGACTTATTAACCCTCAAAAGACATGGTGGCTGGAAGTCAGCTACTGTTGCTGAAGGATATATTGAGGAATCGATAGCTGACAAGAACAGAATTGCTAACTTAGTGCAAAACCCTACCTCATCCAAGGAAAATTTCAATACACCTTCAACCTCTTTTGCACATCAAGACACTGCCCTTGACAATTTTGAGGCTACTGATGACTTAGTGCTAAAAGTCAACGAATCTTTACAAAATACAACAAGTATTCACAACACTGCAGTAAATTTGCCAGCAGAAAATGTTTTGAACTCTATTAACACAGGAAGTGCAGGCATACATGTGGTTTGCCACAATTGTACAATTAACTACAATTTTAAATAATGTTTTGTGTTTTTGTCTTAAAACTAAGTTAATAATAAATGTTTTTGGTGTTTAATTAAAAATGTAGAAAGTTTATTTCATTATTTACCTGGGTAATTTTTCATTATCATTATTTACCTAGATAGAGAAATATAACTTCTCGTTAGAGAAAAGGAGTAAATAATGAGGATTTCTCAGGTTAGTAGTGAAAAAAATAGGTTTTTACCTTCCCCCAGGGGCGCGTCTTGCAGAATGTGCGATGTGTGCACTGCACGTGGGCGCCATCGCAAAGAAGGCGCAAAATCGTCAGAAAAAAGCAGCTAAATAAAATACCTGACCCCTAACAATGCCTACATCAGCAAATCACCGAATGAAACCCCCGTGAAAAAGGGACTTCCCCAATCCCCAATGTATTTTGCTGTATCGTTCTGAAGCTGTGCAAACGTAAGGTGAAAAATCGATTTGAGATTTCAACGGATAAACATTGAGAAACACAAAATATCACAAAACCGAGAGACTGCTTCAAAAAATAGGGGGGAGGGAAAGGGTGGTCTATCAATATAGACGCGCTTGTGCTAGTTTGAACTTTATCAAAAAACAGTCAAAAAGTACTAGAATATCTTGTAATAAGGTTTTGTTTAGTTTTTTATTTTTGTAGTATTTTCAAAGTAGCCAAAAAACGTAGTATAAAAGAAAGGCATTTTACATTTAAAATTTTATTTAAGGTTTTACAAGTCCGAAGCCAAAATACAGTGTAACCACTTGCCAAAAAAGTGGATGGATTTTACAGAAAAACCATACTTTCGGAATGTTCCGGCAGAAATACTTTGAAGATCATATAGAAGTAGTAGACTGGGTAGTAGACTGAGCCTCGAGCGCTTGTGAACTACAAGCTTCACTTTCGGCTGCCTGAGCTTTTGCACATGGGCGACGACGTTTACGACAACAATACCTCTTCCTGCGCTTCTTTGGACAGTAAGACCACTTTTTACGCTTCTTTGGACAACAGGACCTCTTCCTGCGTTTCTTTCCGCAGCTCCTTCTCCTGCGCTTTCTACCACAGCTACTTCTCCCCTTCTTTCGCGAACAACGGCTCTTACGTTTCTGTTTTGGTACTGTGCATGCCTACACCTCAAACTTTTCTCTTATACAAGGTGACATCATGCACCAACAGCGAGCTCCTTCAACTGCTATCTTTTTAGCCGGCCAGTCACAGTGTAGTTTTCGAAATACTTGTACAAAGTTTAAAAATGGATTTCGTGTCATCTTACCAGGTTGGTTTGCAAGACGAACGGCGCTTTTTCTTGCAGCTACCGCGCCTCTTTTTACAAGAACGTCTGCGTTTTGGCGTACAAGATCGAGCGCGTTTCTTGCATCGGCTGCGACTACGGCACGTTTTAAACTGTTTGAACATTTTTCACCCTTAAATTTAGAAGAAAACCCAAAAAGATTTCTCCGTCACGAAATAATTTTACTGTAGTATTTGAAAAAACATTTTAAACTGTAAACAAATAATTTATCTATGACGACCTAGCAATTGTGTTTTAGATTCAACACCGATATCTTAAATGTAATATTATAGGCAAATAAAACAATAAGCTTCAGGAGCGTAGCGGTCTAAAGGCCAAAGGCCCCACTACCTCCTATTACACAAGCAAAGAGCCTACCCGGAGTGAAAGTCCTCGACACCTTCGGGTATAAGAGGTGAAAGATAAAGAAGAAGAAGAAGAAAATATTATTTTTTCACGACCTTCTGGATTGGGCGCTAAATGTCCACTACTAAAAGCAAATCAAGGTGGAAAATGAAAACAGTTTGGTGGTCACTAAGTATCTAACATATTAATCTCTAAAACTACTACTAGTGGATTATACGTTTTAGAGCTTTACGAGTCCAAGACAGAAGATTTTGGTGCTATTTGTGTTGTTAGCTTGCATCCATCATCTAAGAGAAACATTTGCAAGAAGTAGACCAAAACAAGGGGCGAACAGCTAGTGCACATCTATTGGATACGAGCTCTGTCTGCTCAGCATACTTGGAAATGGGGATGATTGCTTACACTAATTATTATCCAATTTTGAAACGTTTTTTGTTTTATGGGTTGGTCTGTATATTAAACAGTTTCGCCCAGTGGCGTAAAAAACACCCCCACAAGCAAATTGAGCACGGAAAAGAACCAAAAACTTAAAAACTCCTAAAAGTTAACGAAATCTTAAATGACATCGCCATCAAAAATACGCTAATGCAAGTCGTTTTCTACAAACTAAGGTTATCAATAGACAATGTTGTGTTTTTACGGAACAAGGTTGTCACCAACAAAAATAAGGTATACAAGAGTTGTTAATTTAAATTGGTAATAGTATGGCACTGGTAAACGTAGATATGTCTTATTTTTAATTAGTCTATAACAAAACTGGAGGTGGGGGTAAGTCCATTTATAAGTAACAATATAGTTAACTGGGTTTCGAACCATAATCATATAAGGTTTGAGATGAAGGAAATCAATACACGCTTAGAGGAAAACAGAATTCCTCGGCTAGCGAATTGGAGTATCTATAAAAAACATATAAGAACAATAGCTGACAATGGGAGAGATTCAATTGAGACCATTGAAGATCTAGACATCTGCGCCACACAGCTACAAACCGTCATACCTTTATCCTATGAGAAAGACTGTCTTGTGAAACAAAGGAGTACTGATAGGGATGTACCTTGGTGGAACAAGGAGCTTGACCAGCTAAGGTCAAACGTAAGAAAATTATGGAGTAGTGCCAAAAGCACAAGAAATTTGGAGCTATATAAAAGGGCACTAACCGACTACAACAAAGCAGTAAGAAAATCTAAACGACGAACATGGAGAAGGTTCTACGAAGAGATAGCCAAATTGTCTCCGGCAGTCCGACTCCTAAAAGTTCTGTCCACTCAAAGCAAATCAAATTGCTGAAAAAACCTGATGGCAGTCACACTGAAAACGGGAAGGCGACTTTAAAAAGGCTCTTAGAGGCCCACTTCCCAGATTCTACCATGATCGAGTACACAGAGGCTTCACATGGTCTTGATGAAGATACTTACTGATATACCACGCGTTGGGTTCAACAATTGTTTGAAGTTGTCATTCGGGACCGCGAAAAAGAAATATATTTCACTCGCCAAACAGCGCATGAATTGCTTGACCTCAGAAAACAGGAGTTAAGGGATATAACAAACCTTCTAACCGAACACTGCTCTCTCAGATATCATCTCTATATAACGGGCAAAGCTGGGAACAACCTATGTTGATTCTGTAAAGATTAAAATGAAACAGCGGAACATATTCTATGCAACTGCAAAGTTATAACTCGCCAAAGGTTCCAATACCTCGAAAAAATGTATACAACACCTGAAAATGAGCAAAACAGCTCCCAGGAAGGATTTAAATGTCGTGAGAAGCTTAGGACTTGAGGGGTAGAAGGGTTTCATAAACGATCTAAGTAGGTCAAAGCAATCTCCAATAGCAAACGCGGTGCTCAAGACGAAGGGAGCAAAATCAGAGGCAGTACCAAAAAGAAATGAGCAAAACATGTAAAAGAATTAATCACCCGGAGACTGGAGAGAAACAAAGGGTTTGGCAAAACGTAAATCGTAAAACGTATAAAATAAAATTTAAGCATTAGCCGTTTCCAATCCATTATTTAAAAAGGAGAACAGAATCTTAAAAGCGTCTACGACCTGACCATGCTGCAGGCTTCGCGCGGCTTCGTGCATGGTCGGACGTTTAGAAGTTTATATTACGTGATTTAACAACTGCCTTCAAGTTCATCGTGGCTCATATGGAAATACGGTTGAACAGCGTTTCGCTGCATAAACAGTTGAGCGGTCGAATCCCACTTTGGGCCAATTTCTTTTTTAATTTATATACTGCTTTTTTTAAAACAATGTTGTTGATCTTCGCTGTTAACGCGAGGTTATGGTTAAGAGCAGTTATATTTTTAAAGAAAAAATACGTAAACAATGTTCCATTCACTCACTGATAAATTACTCCTAATCTGCGCCTGCGCGAAGCCTGCAGAATGGTCAGAAAGGAAAAGAAGCAGGTCAGACGCACATCTTAACGATAATAAGACGAAGGTTCTCCATTCTTTTCGATTCTGTCTTGTAAGTTTATTACAGTCTCTTCATAATTCCTGTATTATAAGTTCCTTCTCTTGATGCCATATATTCTATTCTTGGTAGTTGTTTTCGTCTGACTTTTTTCAGTTGCGATTTTGAAGCATTTTTGAACACATGTTTAAATAAACTTGTGTCCCTGATAACTGCTTTGCAGTTTTGACGCCATACGCAGGACATGAACCCTGCTGTGAAATACAGAAAAGCCAAGTAAAACAGAAAGTTATGTTATGGGAGGAACAAATGAAGTCCTCGAACTGGAATAACACACCAGGGCAATTACAGGCAAAACACTTCATAACTATTTCCTAAAAGAACGCAAAAATCGATTTGTCTCTTAGTAAGATTGAACTAAAAACCATCACTGGCATTTTAACAGACTACATATCACAAAAATATCATTTTTTCAAGATTGGTAACGCTGAGGACCAAATTTGCCGTTTATGTAATGATGCAACAGAAACGGCAGAACACATCTTATGCGTTCCTATTACACTGACGTGTAAAACGGTACTTGCAAGTGAAGTTCGGGCGACACATGTACCCTATTAAATTTGGTGCACGTGGGGGAGCGTCCTGGGCCCGATTTTTTGCCTATTGTATATACTACCGATATTCCAAGCAACTGCAATACTGCGACGTTCTCAGACGATACGGCAGTCCTAGAAACGCAACAACATTGATTCGGTAGCGGCAGTACAGATCCTACAAGCAAATCTAGACTAGATACAATATACCAATAAACGAAGAGGTATCACTACTAGAGTATCTATGAATGAACGACCACTACCGCAGGCAGAGAACGTTAAGTACCTAAGCTTGCATCTCGTTAAAAGCCTAACGTAGAAAACCAACATTTGGAATAAAAGAAAGCAGCTCGGGTTCAAACTCGGGAAATAGTAGTAGCTGCTAGAACGTAAACACTCTCTGCACAACGAACTGCTGGTACATAAGGTACTGCTGCAACCTATCTGGTCGTATGGGATCCAACTGTGAGCTAATGCATCAAATTCAAATATTGAGATACTGAAACAGTTCCAACCTAAGACTTTCCGGGTAATACCAAATGCTCCGTTTTACCTCTCAAACAGTGAAATTCTTAGAGATCTAAAAGTGCTTGAAAGTGACTAAAATCACACGTTTTTGTTTTGTCTGTTTAACAATAGCAAAATAAAAAATATATTAACAAAATTTCAGCTAAGTTTAGATTTTGAATTCAAAATGGTATCGAAGGACTTTGTAGCTTATTCCGTTGCTGAAATATGATGATTCACCCAAATCCTTTTAATCTGAGGTGGAAACCTTAGTTTTAGGGTTTCCACAACATCTACGGGTGGGTATTTTTCTGTATGTATCCTGCACTTTAAGCACCACAGAGTGCCCATTTGAAAACTCCGGGCCTAAATTTTTTTAAATAGGCAACACACAATGCAACCCCCAGATCACTATACATTTCTACCATTTTTGTTCAAATTGAGATCAGAGTTGTTTTACAGTAAATGTATCTACTAATGATTAAGTACAAATTTAAGGTTACTTTAATAACTCAAATTTAATATTTGACAACAATAACTACAATAATTTAATAGGAACATAGTACAAACACTAACGAAGCAGGTCTTCAAATTGCTTTCCCCCTTCGTTTTCGCATCGGACCTCTAACACGAGCTAACATTTCCGGTGTGATAGAGCGACAACATTGAATTATCCTTTCGCGTAGATGTTCTTCATTTCGAATGGGCACTTCATAGACATCATTTTTTACTTTGCCCCACAAAAAGAAGCCTAGCGGAGTCAAATCGGAACTACGGGCAGGCCAAGGATGCAATGCACCTCTTCCAATTACGCGTCCCTCAAAACGTCGGTTAAGATAATTTCTCACATCCCTATGAAAATGCGGAGGTGCACCATCATTTAAAAACCACATGCTATACCGTACGTTTTTGACGAATGTTTGAAGGAGAGCCGGTAGTTCATTAATTAAGAAATTTAAATACATTTCACCATCTAAATTTCCATTAAATAAATGTGGACCTATTACAAAATCGCCAATAATGCCGCACCACACATTAAGAGGAAAAATACTCTGAAAATGAGTTATCCTGATCCAGCGGGGATTGTCTTTGGCGTAATAGTGGCAGTTATGTCGATTAACCACGCCGTTGTTTGAAAACCTCGCTTCATCACAGAATAATACCATACTTAAAAATTCCGCATTGCCGTTTAATTGCCGTCTAAGAAATTGACAATACTGAACACGATGCTCATAAGATGGTGTATGGTATAAACATGGTAGGGGTGAAATTTGTTCGCCTTAAGAATATTGAAAACAGAACCTTTGCTAATGTTTAAGGCATTTACAATCTCTCTTTGACTTGTACGGGGATTATCCGTAACCGTTTCAATTACAGCTACTTGGTTATGTTCAACCGTAACTTGGCGTGCCCTTACTTTTGGTTTTGAAAATTGCCCATACTCTTGTAAATTCAGAAGAAGCATTCTAAATGTTTTGTCTGTTGGAATTCGTCTACCTGGAAAGCGTTGCGCATACAATAAAGTACTGGCAGCACTCGCATTTTTTCGACATTCACACAGAATTAGAAGCATGTCCACTTTGTCAGCGTTGGAATACATTTTGCACCAAAGATTAGTGGTCGATAATCTTTGTTTTGTACCGTTCAAGTAATGTGGTTTAACGAATTTGATTAGGAAACTGTCAAGTTAATGCAAACATGACTGCCCTGATCTTAATTATAGAAATATTTTGTTTTAAAATAATAGTTAGCAGTGACTTATATTGTGTGTTGCCTATTTTAAAAAATTTAGGCTCGGAGTTTTAAAATGGGCGGGCTAATAAGTGTGCCAAATTTGGTTTCTATAAAAATTAGAAATAAAAGGATTTCCTTTGTTTCTTCCATTATTGCTCAGCTGAATCTTATTCTTACAATTTTCTCGAATAATAAATTGATAATTGTTCGTAAAGACGTCAGAATGTTAAAATGTATGTAATATATTTTTCTGAAATGGCATCAAACAAAACACCGATCAAGTTTCTAAGGTCTTCAACTGTACATGTATATTCCATCAATATTTTCTATGTCTCAGTAGGATAGCAAAGCGTAATCAATCACTTCTGAAGTTTGGGATGCCAGGGGCGACCCAAACATATTTAAAAGAACTCTTGGCGATTTTGGACGTAGAAATAATAGGCAGTTCTTAAAGTAACTGACCGCGTAACCATGAATAACAAACAAGGCAGAGTACCAAAGTGATTGATGAGTTTCCAAATCCAAGAGGTGCTAATAAATAACTCTAAGCTCAATTCGTTGAAAATGCAAATACAATGAAAATTATCATCACCTTCTTTTTACTCCTGCCACGGGGTTGATTTTATTAACTATTCGTTATCATTAAATGATAACATGTAAACAATATAGTCTGTCTAGTAATGTAATAATTGAACTGCTAAAAATTATTTTTTAAATAAAATAAGATATTGATGTGTTTTCACAGGTAATACCACAAGTGTCGACAATTTTTTGAGAATCGTTTGTCGTTTCCATAGAAATTGTTGCGCCGACATGTCACGAAACAAAATTAGCTCACAAGTCCAGCGATCCGTTAGGCGAGTTGGGTTTCAGTGTGGTTTTGTTGAGTAAAATCTGCAATAATTTGTATAAAAACGACAAATCATTCTCGATAAAAATTCTTGTCACGAGTGGTATTTGGAAGGGTTATTCAACAATGTTACTTTAATTATAATTGGGGTTGATAATATCTTTATTTACAAAATAATAATTATTGATATTGCAAAAACTGTAAATAGCTGTAATTCCCAACCAGAGTAGTGCTTAATGACTTACTTTAGTTATTTTCAATTCTGTGGTAATTACATTTTTTATTTTTGAAAATAACAACATTCTGTTCGTTATTTTCACGTACTTTCGGACAATGACAGCTTGTGATTATTTACAAGGGCAAAGCAAATTTTAAAACAAAAATTTTTTTAAATTATTTAATAGTTTTATGATTTAAATCCATGTCATTGAAATTGTCTCTGCTTTGAATGATGTATTTTACTTTTCCATTTAAATATTTGAAATTTTTAAACCGACTGCTGTTTAGAAAAAGGGACACACTCTAATCCATTATTAGACAGATAAAACAAAATAAGTTTCTTTTTACTTCGCACCCATTAACGCAGTCCACAAATTTTTCTATAATTTTTTTTTTAATTTGCACTTAATCATTCTTTTCTTTTCTGTATTCACAGATTGATAAATTTGTAAGTTAGATAGAGTGGGTCTATATTTCTTTATTTAACATTTCATCTCGGGAGTAAACTGCTACCAATTCTTTTGTCCATAAAATATTGTTTTCGAATTTATCACAGTCTCGCAACGCAAAGAGTAATGTCTACGAAAGGTGGATTGTCACTTTGCCGTCTCAAGGGAAGGTTTGTTAATACGATAACTCAAACACTTGATAACACACTCGATAAAGATGTCACAAAGGTACAGCAATAACAAGCTTCTTTATTTATAATCCACAGTAATATGGCACAATTCCCTTGCTAGGATTTTTCTGTCTTTATCTTGTTTGCTTACATAGTTGCAGTTTCGTTTTAAAATCAATGGTGCCCGCTTGGGATGATATTTAAAGTTTTGCCACTTGACTAAGTTTATTAAACATTTTAGTAAAACTTAAGCGGTATTTTAGGTTTTATAAAAGTACAGCATGTTGTTATTTAATATTTTCCGCTTCGTTTATTTGCTTGGAAGATAAATTTATTTTCCGCAAGTAGCTGAAATATCGTATGGCTATAGCCATCTTTTCTCAACATAAGACTGAAAATAGAACACCCTTCTTGTCCGCGAACGTGTTTTCATATTAATCCACCAGCGCCAGCGGCGTAAATCTGAGGCTGTTCGGTATATCTCTCGAAAATCGTATTGTCAAAACAAAAATTGATAGTCGCTAAATCTAGCGGTATTCGGGATATAACAATTTTTCTGAAAAATCCAGTGGCCCTGAAGGTCTGACCGGATCCTCAAAATTTGGAAATAGTTGTTATAAACTTAGAAACTTCAACACATCAAAACAATAAATGTTTTTATAAACATTGGCGTGGTTTCTTACGAAGTTACAGCGTCCGGAAGAGGGAACAATTGCAACAGTTCAGATTATCTCTTCTTCTATAAAACGTTATTTTATAAGGCACTCTTAAAGTTTGTTCTACATATTTTTGTTTTTACTTTACCATACTTCCAGTATGGGAATGTATTGTGATCGCGAAAGTTTTCGATTCTGAATTTTGAAGGAAATACATGTTTCGGACTTCCAGGAGACCCAAAAATGGTTTTAAAAAAATGTCTGTGTGTGTGTTTGGGCGCGCAACGTGAAATCAAAGAAACTACTGGGCCTGTTTTAATGAAATTTGGTATACCTAAGCATAACTAAAATTTGTTGTGCCAAACATTTTTTATTTACAATTCGGAACCGGAAACGGAAATTAGACTTGTTTTTTTGTGAATTTTTTCCGGAAACGATTTTTTTAAATATAAGGACGGCAGCTGATAGAAGTCTTTAGATCAAAGCAACTGTTTTTTTCGAATCTCCTAGCTTCAAAAAAGCGACCGCTACAATTATTTGAAAATTTTGACTTTACAGCTTTATTACTCAAAACCAGGTTGGCAGATCAAGTTCAATAAATTTATCGGAATGTAGAGGCACAGCGCACAGAAATTTTCGAAAAGTTAGAAGCCATGAAGTCAAAAAAAATTCCAAATAAGTGTAAATTTTGATTTTTTTTGCATTACCAGAACTATTGCGTTTAGCTGATTTACATTTTTTAAATTAATGTTTTTGTCGTTGATTTAAACTAATTCTACTATTTGTCTTGACGTTTGAATAAGCCAGCAATCGACTATATTTTTCAGTGATAACTAAACTCTTTATTTTTAATTAGTTCTATTTAGTACGGATTTCGCAGCGCAGTACCTAGCGCCTTACGTGGGTAGGTAATCCCTAGCGCCGGACGAGTGAGTCCCGTTCGAATCTCTCAATGGCGGGTGTAGATATAAATTTCAATTACCATCATCTACGCCCCCGGCGGATGACTTTGAAAATAAATAAGTTACACTATAACCTATTACTGATAAAATATCTATATAAAATTAAATCAAATCATCTAAATTATGGCGGAGATAACAATTAAAAGGTGATTACGGTGGTTCATTTTCTTGAGACTATAACTCCTTACATAACAGTTTCTCTTAAAATGACCTAACAACTTACTTCTAAAAGTTTCTTAATATAAATTTGCAACAACCTGTATAATATGAGTACTTAAAAGGTTATTTAATATTATATTATACACGATGTAATTTTATATGTAATTTTGTGTCTTTTATTCCAGGTAAATTTCAATCAGACTGCTAACATCCTCTCTGCAGACGGTTTGTAAGTAACACTAGACATTCTTTTACGTATATAAAATATATCATTTTCTTAGCAGTATTAACAATATTACTGTGATAAATCAGTCCTTTAACATAAAAATGTATTATTTTACTTCATAGTTTAAATCCTGTCAAAGCTTCTTATTAGTAAATCAATCAACATAATTGAAGTGGAAAAAGCAATGAAATCTTATTCTACGGCTCTCTCACGAATAAACCGTGAAAATAAAAACTGTTTGTGACGAACCCCTCCGCCTCCAGATAACGCAAAATATAGATTATGTAGAAAAAAGTCCATTATGTGACTCGCTAATAGTCGAATAGTCCAAGCAAAAATTTTTAGTTAAAAACCTAAACAAGCATGTGTTTCTGAAATTTTCATGCTAAATTTTTTAAACCTGGAAATTACAGTAAAATATTCCTCGTATATTTACTAATATTTAATTCCAATGCCAGTTTTGTGGTTAAAAATACACTTGAACAAAATCGACACTTTGAGTCTGTCTGCTCCTGCATATAATTTGTGTATTTAGCCTTCATATTTACAAACTTTTTAATGGAAAAACAATTAGAAAAGCTTTAATTGATACCAGAAAATATGCAACTGTAAATCTCCGCTTATATATAGCCAAATATAAAAAATTTGGACTTTTCGCTTTGGTTTTATTAAACACCGACAGTTCTCTCTGCATGGAACTGCAATTAGATACCTTTACAAAATGTTTCCAAATTATTCAGTTAAACTAGCGCAGCTTCTATGCTAATGAGAAAGTTGTAAACGACGACGTCTAGCAAGTTTGCACATGACAAACTACACTCTGAGGGTGGCAAACCATCAGTAATGGGAAATCACTATTCCATTACCACGATACCATAACGAAGTTATTACCTTATTTCCAAGACATTAGATGGAAATGCAGTCCGTAAAAACACCATAAAAACTTTCCTATTTGGAAAATGAAATGACATGAAGTGCATAAAAGTCTGATGACCCAACGTTTATCTTTTCGATTTTGTTCCGCAGTTTTCGAAGAAATCAAGGAAATTCCAATGACAGTAAAAGTTTCTAAGGTTAGAAATCGATGATGAATGAAGTGGTAACGGAAATACGAAACGGGTCTGGATGAAAACGTTGTTTACTTGATCTAGTATTTCGTGACCCGCATTTTGCCATAATAAATTTGAGTTTATATTCAGATCAATAGTAATTATGCCACATTCAATACCGTGATTATTTATTCTATGTGAAATCGCGGTCTGTTTTACTTACAAATTTATTCAAACGTACAATATCTAAATTTTCTTGTAGTCAACAATATACTACTTAATTTCGTTATAGTCCCATTTGTATTAAAGGAAATGCGACTTTATTCTTCTTTTAAGCATGAAATTCTATACAGAATGTTCCTAAAGTAAAGCGCCATACTATAATACTAGGTCAGTAATATAATTTTTTTTTATTTATAATAAATTAATATAATTTTAAGTCGAATATGTTTAATAAAGATGTGTATGATGTGAATTTGTTCCGGACATGAAGCCCTCAAAAGCGGAACATACAAAGCACTGTTATGGTTTTTCACGAACGGCTTGAGATACGTTTAATACATGTTTGTTTATTAATAAGTATAGCCGTGACTCATGAAATATCAAAAATCGAAACTTACCTTAGACCACCAATTAAACTTATTTTTATCGAAAACGGTTTATACTACGACTGTAAAGCTGCGTTACTTTTATTACATTTTCACTTTTCTATATTTTTAGTATAAGAAAGTACGGGTTTCGTGCAAATTTTCTATTTATGAGTTTTGGATCTATAAAAATTATTTAAAAAAATCTTTGTGTGGTTGCATCAAATCTCCCGAACAGATGGCCCCGAAGCCTACAGAAATAGGCCTCATTTCTTTAAGTTTCGGAATGTGAGAATATAAAATTCGTAAGGCAGCTAAGCGTTTAAAATAAATCCGAAACCGGAAACGGAAATTAGACATATTTATTGGTAGCATTTCCTTGGGAAGCCGGATTTTGTAAATCTAAAAACGGAGTGTGATGGCATCCTTACAGTATATCTAATGATTTTTTTCTAACTTTTTAGCTTTAAAATCTTGGTCGTTACAAGTTTTGAAAACATTGATTTTGACGCCTTATTATTCAAAAAATCAGTTTGAAGATTGTGATAAATTTTAGTATTTTTATATCAATAATACTATGTCAAAAATGTTTAAACGCATGAAAACTGTGCAGTAAATAGTATTTTAGATTTTTGGATTTTTTTTTTTAAGTCTGTAGGCTGGTAATGGCTGAGCATGGAATAAAATTGCTTGATGTCCCACCTCACTAGTTTTCCTGTAACGCCCTCTATGAATTCTTGAAAATTTTGGTTGGACGCCTATTTACTTAAAAATGAGTTATCAGATTGAAATGAATTTTGGTATTATAAGTGCTCTCTCTAGAGGTACATAATGTTGCGAATTGCGAGAATATTTAAAACTACTAAAACTGCAAAGTGAAAAAATTTAAAAAAATTCTTTTTTTAATTTATTCAGTTTTAGTAATTTTTGAAAGTTTTCACTTACAAAATTTACTTTAAAACTGGCCACGCGAAGTCTTTTATATGTTAATGGGCTAATAGAGCTAGAGATGAGTTACGGTTTTGTTGGGGTCCCAGTCTGCTAATTTCTGTGTGGCGCCATGTATGAATTTTTGTTTGTTTAAAAAACGGGGAACGGTACAAAATTTTTTATGAGCCAAGTTGCTCATGAATAATAGCAGAACAAACTTCACAATTTAATTTTTGGGTGCAGCAAAAATTAGGGTAGTTAATTTCGCCCTCTAACTCAAATTTTGACGGACTAGTTTGTCTTTCCGTTTTTGGTTTTCTTTGCACCTAGAACTTTTTTCAAAAAAAACAAAAAAGTCGATAAGACGTGCGTGAAGCAAAGTGTATAAGGTTGGGTGAGCTGACGCTGTATTATTAACGTGTTAACAGTGATAGAATAGTTTGGACCACCAGTGATTTGTGCGGAGTAGTGTTTCTCTTTGGTGTGCTGGGAAAATGCGGGGCTAGTTTGGCTTGCAGCATCCCATTTAATTAATTTTATAATTGTTACGTCCACAGATCAAATAAAAAAATATGGGAAGAGTATGTCTCTGGTTCTTCTATAAAATTTAAAAATATTTAATGCGAAATATTGCATGGGTAAACCCAGTTACTGCCGTTTTATCAAGTGATCTGAGCTTGAAAAGTTTTAATTTCATTGAAAATATCAACAGCTTCTGACACGTATTTGAAACTTTCGCTAAATAAGTAAAAACGTTAGTAAATAATACCGTGTAATATGCGCATCTATATCTTAAAGTACGAATTTTGTGCTATTAAATTTGCTGTCGGCGCAGGCGTACACATAACATTTGCCATGGCCTACACATGCAAACTTGCAAGATTGAAATAACTTTTACTTACATACGGTGTATACCAAACCTGGAAACATCAAGGATGTTAGCAAAAATTCTGCAAAATAATAATAACGTTACACATAATATATGAGAATTTTAACCAATCTTAAACCAATTTTAAGAAATTTAATTTTTTTTTAGTTTTCTATACAAATTTAAATTTCAATTTATGCTTAAAGGTCTTATGGTCTGTCGCCAGCCATCCATTCTTATATATTTGGTGTTTAATTGGTTCAAACGGAACAACCTTTGAAACACAAAATTGATTTCTAATTTGAAAAATAGGCATTAAAAAGTTTCATAAAGCTTCTCACAAAAGGAAAGAAAAATAAGTCTCATGAAACATTACATCCCACTTTAGCCGAGCCCGTGGCACTGGTGCAATCTTACAAGTCACTGTTCGAAGTGCTTCGCTCATCTTCCGACCTGCTTTTAGAAATCTTGTTTAGTTTTGTGGGAAAATGTAAGATAAAAAAAAACTATCGATAAATAAATTGACGTCAAATTTTAAGTTTCTGTCTTAGGCCGTTGATGAGAAATTGTAACAACTGTGTTTTGTATGCCGTTTTTACGGAGCTATACCTCCGAAACGAAGGTAACACTGGTACATGAATATTCAAAACTTTTGAATCAATAATTATTTGTTTAATAGGAGAAAAGATCAATTTCTTCCCGAGTTTCACATACAATTTTGGCGTCGATCTTGAGAAATTTATCAAAAAACATTCGTTTTAAAATTAATTTAAATTAAGAAATTCAATTCGACAGTCGTGTAAAAAGTGACTTTTGTCGTTATTATCTTTCGCATTTAAAAGCGGGAGCAAAATCGCGCTTTGGTCTCTTGGGACGAAAATTAATTTTTGCACCCGCTAAGCGGCATTTTTTAACATTCGGCCAGAAATGAGGGTCAGAAAGCTTACTTTCTAACAAGGTCTACAAAAAATGATATTACCCATCTGTATTTTTCACTAAATAGTAACAAAGTATTTTTAACTACAGTTTAAGCGTATGTTAACAATCTTGTTTGCAATTCTGAAATATCACAAAATTATTAAGTGAAGAGATCTGTTTTAATTTTTGTAATAATTGTACTAAATTTTGTTAAGTTTCTCTTTTGTAGGAAATTTTTAAAGCAATTTTGGTTGAAAATGTAATTTCATTTAGGCACGGTTTGTAGAGAATTCTTAAAAAGTCGTTTGTACAATAAAACTTTCGACATTTTTTGTTACGCTTCCTTTACAGTTTGGTGAAGTTTTGAAATCTGTCTTATTTCTTACAATATTACTTGAAGTTTCGTTAGATTTTAAATAAAGCGATAAAGTGTCAGTGAAAGTTACGGACTTCTTTGCAATTGGAAAAGTATTGCATATTTAAGCTTTTCATCACTGTCTTGCTTAAACGCGTGTTTAAAGAAAAATAGAAGCATAGTCTAAATAAAAATTGTATCGGTAAAAGAATGTTGGTGAAAATTCGGGAACTCTTATCAAAATTGATTGAGTTACAAGTTCGTTCAAATTACAAAAGAAATACTTCTACCGAGTAAATTAATAATGAAGGGCAGTACTATAGCATTGTATTAGAAAAGTGTTTCCTGAAAATTAGATTAAAAAATTGCCAGATGTTTCTGTCTTTGCATAATAATTCACAAGTTGGAATCGATATTTCGCCAACTTGCAATTTAAATTTAAGCCGTAAATTAACTTTGAAACTTTTATGAAGGGACTGGGATTTTACTACGGGAAGTGGATGTAAGAGCTGAAGATAATATATTTGATTGCCCAAGCAATCCTTTGCAGAATTTATTTCTGTAGAATAAAAAAAATATTAGCATTTGTTTGATTTTTTTCTTCAAAGATCAAGGAGGTTAAAAATGAAAATCTGTATCGAAATGCAAAGCCGATTTTTCATTAACTTTAGGTTGTCGTCAGTTTAATCTAATACTCTTGAAAAGCTTTCGCACGAATTTCCGTGAACGGTGCGGCCCCATTAATATTTTGATTGAGAATTCGAGTCGTTGAGCTGTAGAAGAAATTCAAGCTTTATCATTTGATCGTTTCTTGATGCTTTTTCTTGCTAAGGGTTTGACATGAATTCATAACAGCTATACATCCAGAATACACTTCATAAGAATTATTTCGTGAATTTGCTGGTGATTTTTAAAATGAATTTATGTCTAAAAAGTCTGCAATAAATAGGAGTGTACGAACATTTTTTTCACACTAAGTGGAGACAAAACAACACAAATTCCTAAGTTTGTTAACAATAATTTTTATAGAAAAACACAGTTCAGATTTCACTTTAGTAAATTACGTGGGTTCAAGTAAACTCTTTTATTTATAGAATTATTTTTTTTATGAGCACATTGAATTTTCTTCAGAACGGTTCACTTCATTTACACCCGGTGCTGTAGTTAAGCAGACAAAATAAAATCTGGGGGCCAGAGGAGAAGCAATTTCTTTCGCTTCAAAGGCAGCGTACATCACTTTTAAATTAAATTATAATTACTTCGTGCCGTTCCCAAAGACTGTTGATGAATTTTTGGGTGAAAGTATACAGTCTTATCAACCTTGCATGGGCGCCCACCCTTTAAAGAACTCTTGTGATCTGCCATGCAACAAATTAGATGCTTTCTGAAACAGTTAATTGTACCTTTTGTGGACTAACGCCCTAAATTGTATCTACAGGAACATAATACACCCTTCCCAAGTAGTATGAATGTTGCTGAAGATCAATAAAACGTGGTGCTATAATCCTCTATGTTACCCACTCACTCATCGTTATCAGTAATTGTGCCGTCCAGTCGATAACAGCGACAGATGCAAATGGTACATGCCAGCTTTATTTATGCCAAATTTGGTTCAATGTGTCGCACGATATTACGCCTCTAGCACTTCCATATGATTCTAAATTTGTGCGAATTTTGGCATATATGTATCAACACAGATTTACAGTGCACAATAGGTCATTGACAGCTATAATTGTACATTTTCACATGTTCAATATCGTCCAAAGGCAAACTAACACGAAAAAGGTTAATTTGCAAATTAGTATACTTCTATATGGTTCAACCCTTAGAATATATGTCGTTTGCGTCATCAATCACAACTTATTTTATTATTGGTATGCTTTATGTGCTTTCCATGCTTGCGTTTACGGATAGGAACTATACCTGATAGACAACGCGCGGTTTAGGTTGTTCCTACCCGTAAATATGTGAGAATCCGTTGTTTACTGATTTATTACGGTTTAGTTGGTATTTATTTATACACAAAGGGCCACCTGGCGGTCTAAAACCAGCTTAGCTAGTTCGCTTCTATTTTTTTTGGTTGGCAGCTTTGCTACAATTTCCCTCGCCGTACTTTATACAGATGTAGTTCGCGTCATTTATCACCATTCATGTTATTCTTGGCATGCCTTAAGTGCTTGTAGTTTTGATGTTTACGGAGAGGAACTATACCCGACTAAAGTGTCAACGAACGAAACCTGTCTTAGGTTGTTTCTACCTGTAAATGTATGTATCTTCTGTTTACTTAATTACGATAATATTGCTTTTAATTTAAATTTAGGGAAAAAATGTAGAAACACTGTATTGTGTAAGAAATAGCTCTTCCGCTTTTGTCTAATATTGCGAAATTGTGATTCGTTTAACAGAATTCTGAAGAACCCATCAAAAACATTAAATTTTGAATTTAGTCCAAAAGTTAAACTTTACCAACCGCCCTTAAATTACAAACTTTTATACGTTTGTAATGTTTTCTCAAAACCTCGTCAAACTCCTTGAATGTATATTCAAACCGAAGATTAGACCCGTGGAATACAAATTTTCATACGTTTGTATCAAAGCTTTTTGAATTGCTATTCAAACCTAATGTCAAAAACGTTACGCCCGCCCGTGAATTAGAAACCTTCATATGTTTGTAATAGTTTCCTGAGAACTCGTCAGGCAACTATTTCGAGTTCCCGAGGTATTCTAAAATTATTTTACATTTTAATTAAATTCACTAGCCCTCTCGATGTTGCCTTATTACTAATTCGAATATTGTGAAAACGAAGTCCGTATGTAATTTTTTCAGTTTAAACCCGTCAAATAGTATAAAAGTTACTTCAAACTGAAAATCGTGCTGTATTTTATTGCATGTTTGAATACTGTGAAAGCCACATAAGTTAATAATAATATCGCGAAAGGTTAGAATTCTGGGATTGTTTTAAAATGAGCTTTTGAGTTAATCACTGCTCCGTAAAAGAATGCTCACGGTGTCTTTTTGGTAGACCTCAGTGTTGAACTCTGACACCCAGAACACGTACCAGATCCCGCAAACAATTCACAATGTTGTGGAGAGCGATTTTATTTCACATTGAACATCTCTGAGTAACTTAATG
Source organism: Ctenicera cuprea (assembly GCA_958336395.1). Taxonomy (NCBI): domain Eukaryota; kingdom Metazoa; phylum Arthropoda; class Insecta; order Coleoptera; family Elateridae; genus Ctenicera; species Ctenicera cuprea. The sequence continues at coordinate 21,520,754 of OY284487.1, read as the reverse complement.
CAAATTTAGAAGTTTACTAAACGTTTCTCTTGAAATAAAAAAGGTCTGTTCATGTGTCTGGATTTACTAAGTTTTCTTCCAGGCTTGTGATGAACAATGATAATTAAATTATGGTACCTTTTAACTATATTTATTGTTTTGTGATAATTAGAAGTGACGATGAATTTCAATAAAACATAACTATTATAATTAAGGTGAACAGCCTACATTTCCGCTTTTCTATTAAAAAGCACTCAAAATGAAATGCAGTTAAAAGATTCTGTATTATCACTTACTTGCACACAGTACAGCTGTCAGGTTATTACAATTATTTTGTACTTTGAATCTATGTAAAGTTATTTAGATATTAATATTCCTAGAATTCGTAATTTCGAAAAACTTGTTTGTTCAATGGCACTTAATTGTTTATAAGTTAAATTCTCTGTTTGACCGCAGCAAAGTTTTGGACAAGTTCCTGCAACCAGTATCATCTTCCGCACGTGCCAGCATTATCTTTGAACTAACACTATTATTTTTTTCCTAATCGCCCGATGCTCCTCTCACCGGTTACGTTTAAAAAATCCCTAACCACACCGTCTACTGGTTAGAAATTCCAATCTACAAAATTTAATCCTGCTCCATTAAGAATAACAGTTTGTTAAACTTCAAACTCACACTGCGGGGTTCGGTACCGCTGCCGTCCTAATTTTATATATGTAATAATAATTTTGAGAAACAAGAAAGATAAATATTTTTAAAGTATGAAAAGGCCAAGGCAAATTGTTTTCAATTTTAGTGCGATTGATAATGAAAGGTAAAGTTGAACTTTGTGGTCACACTTGCTAGATAACATGGTTTTACTAAGTTGCTTGATTTTCCTAATAAGTATGTAATGACGCTGTAATGCACAAGTGCAACTTTTTGTTTTAATTATTATTCTTTTGTACACGCATACATACATGTCACTCATAAGTTAAGTTTTAAACATAATACAAAAAACGTAACATCTCAATAATATATTAAACATATGGGACCCCTGTTGATGAAAACTAACAAAAAGACGGCTAGGATAAAAATGGAAATGCAATCTGAAATAAATTAAATTTAAAAAAAGTTAAAAAACGAAATGGAAGAAAAAGCTTTAAAAAGTCATTGCTGTTATAGACTACAAATTGTCAACAATATTGAGAATTTGGTTCAGCAGTATAGAAATAGCATTTTTAATCTTCCTAATTGTTACGGCCAGAAGTCATCTTCATGTCTTATTGTGGGAACATTCAATCGTATTTCCGTCTTATGGAGTAATTTTAAAATGTTGATAATTTTATATATTAATCCTAGTTCTAATGATATTTTAAAAAGGCCAAACATTTTCTTTTAAATAGCAATGCATGAAGGTAAATTAATATTATCACTTAAAGCATCGCATGCGAACAAAACTCGTAACTGAATGGATTCAGGATAATTGTGTAAAAACTGACTGTAACAATGCCTTCGTCGATTTGTAGTTTTTACTCTCGCGCCCGTTAATAATAATAATATTCCAGCTCAGTTTTGGTGAACACTCGTTAAATTTATAGTTTCATTGCGGGGAACGTCCGGGTTAAAGCGGAAGCACTGAAGGACATTAAATAGCGCTGAGATACAATCGTAAAAGTGTTTTCTGCTGTTGAAAAGGAAAAGCGGATTTAGAAAAGAAATTAGTTTTCACAAAACCTTGACGTAAGTTATACTAAATAATTAACCCCATGTTTATCTTTTACGGATTTTTTCAGTGATGCCTTGATCGACAAGCTTGATACAGGTAATCGAAGCATAATATTTGCTTTTAGAGCTAACGAAAACACACAAGTTGTAATGAATGCATTATTTGTAAAACGCCAGCAATCGAGCACTCAATACCGCAGTTCGACGCGATACGGAATTTAAATATCTTGCACGTTGGAATTTACCACATTTTTGCTAGCTCTGAGAGTCTAGTGGTATGTAGGGAGGGTAACCTTTGCGGCACAAACAGACGATAAATAAATGTGGAAATAAACATGATCTTTAAGGTTTGGTGATTTTAACTAAGCAAATTGTATTTCACTAACATCTAACCTGAACAAACAAATTCAAAGATATATTGCTATTTGCAATTTGGCTCAGCTAGGGTATTAAAAATTATTTTTTGTCTAACTAAAACATTTTTCAGTAAATATTTTAATTTTACCTAAAAAACTAGCACTTATTTGACGAATTTTTTATTTCTTAATAAATAAATAAATTTTATTCCTCAACTACCCTAAACGGCCCCGTATCAAAAATAAATGACAACAAAATTTTATTATGAAATTATATAATGGTCTCCTGGGTTTGACGCAGTATAACTTCTTGTGTATGCCGGGGCACAGAATATGATATATTATGCCAGTGGGATGATGCTTTAAAAGGCCGGAGTCCACGTAGAGATCAGTCAGGGATCTGGCAGGTGCTGCGAAGATCTAGAAAGGGTTGGGTTCTGCGGGGCTCTAGTAGGAGCGACTCGTTGCAGGGCTCATGGAGATGATGGTTTGTTTCCGGACGTTAGCTGTTGCCCGATCTGGAGACAAATTCTCAAGCGTTTTTTTTTTCGGACCATAAAGCTTATTATTAATTACATATAGGAGCAAGCGATATGACTCAATGCGCTTCTCTTAGCAGTTTTACAATTATATGCAAGTTAACATGTAAATAGTAAAATAAAACTCTTGCAGATTGGAAATCGGCTAATATTACTACAGAAACGCGCTGCTTAAGTACGGTTTATAAAATTTTCGTTGCTTAGTAAAGCCTGCAGAATACAAACAAATATAACAATTGTATATTTAAGAGATGTGACAAAGAGAGTATTTTTATATTACAGAATTTTATTTGGAGCAGCGGGGAATATCAAAGTGAAGTTGGGGGCATAAACTTGTTGTTTATATCAAGAAGTTAATTAACGGAGGTTTTGAGTATTGTAAATTGTGTTATGCAACTGTCGTTTGCTACCTTTGTTCTGAACATTTTGATAATCTCAAAGTGATCCGAAAACGAGCATTTAAATGATAAATATTTATTGTGGTTGAGAAACTTGCGTCAAAGCGCGTCACTAGAAGGAGTTGTAAAAGTAGTATTGATAACTTAACTGAAACTATCATTCGGTAAAGGGAAAAAACGGCATCAGGATAGATAAACGACGTGGCATGTGTTGCTGGTCTAATTAAATTAGTCGTCAGCCACGTAATATCGAATTTGTATCAGTAATTTTCGGATGAAGTAACCATTTAAACCTGAAATCTAATTATCTGAAAAAACGCTCGTGAAATACAGTGTAGGTTGGCGCCATAAAATAGAAGCAATAACTATGCGCTTGTATGAAAGGTTTACAACCTATATGTATTAATCGAACTGGAATAATATTTATGTGAATAGACAGATTTGCAAATCAATTTACGATCCGCAATGAAATTCCATGCACGTATTGAAATTTTATTAATTCCGGTCGAAATTTGTATGTAAAGATATTTTTTTTAAATACAAGAACTTCTTGTTTTATGTTTTGCCGTCACATACCAAACTGAAATTTTAAATTTTTTTAGAGGTTTGCAAAAAACAGCTGATTAAAATCAATGTATGTCGTTATACATCCATAACCCATAAAACAGGGGATAAAAAGCGTAAACAATATATCTTGGAAAAATTAATCTGATAAATAGGTACTTAGATCACATATCCTGTTCCAATAGTGGGTGCTTATGAGTCCATTGGTGGCCTAATCGGGTCATTTTAACCTCCACCTCGTTAACGAAATGGTGTTCAGCTCCAGCCGCCATTTGGTATGATGAGTTAAACTCCTATGTTATAGCTTTTCAAATGTTATTTTATATCTTTTCTCATTTTCACATTACGTCATTTCAGTGCTTTGTTCATACACGCGTAAAATAACCGCTTTATTAAAAGGATATGCTGTCGGTTTAAAATTTTTAGCTTCAGTGAGTTTTTCCTTTCGAAGTGTTAGCGGCTACTAACTAGAAACGTTCTGGTGCTTTTACGTGCAAATAAAAATTAATTTAGTTTTTTCTGCGCGTTTCCGCATTGATTTGTTTGTTGAGTGCGTTTCAAGCACTCGATGACGTTTGCGGAACATTTCAATAATAATGACGACACCCGAGTGCATAGGCCTATTTTTCAAATTTCATGCACGTCAATAGATTCCATATACGTCAATAAACTCGATATTTATAGTGTGGCTGTCCAATATTGACATCTATAAATCTTCCTTAGTCGCAGTAAAATTTATGTATTTCTTATAATGGGACCAATAAAACATGTTGTATAAAGGCGGTACTGTAATTTGTAATTTTTATAAGTGGTAGGTATAATTTATTGCCTATCGATATGCAAAGTAAGACGAATATGATGTTGTTTTCATAACCTAACTTCAAAATTTTATGTATTGGCAAGATTAGTTCAAACCTTGGTCTTGACGTTGTATTAATTTTCGTGTTTGTAATATTTTTGTTTTGTTTCCGAAAAAGTACTAATTTTCCAATTTTTAGAAATGCGTTTACAGCGACACTGTCGTCGATTCTTATACTAACATGTCGAAACCCGTCGATTGGCATCAATCTTTTTGTCTTTTGATGTATTGGAAACAAGGGTCTAGACGCAGAAAAAATTTCCAAATGATATGTGACATTCAAAAAGAACAGTTTGGCTCATACTTTTATTAGAAGTGGATATTTGTAGGAAAGTTAAAAACAAACTTTTTTCTGCTGATATGAACTGTTAGATACCTTTTTAATAATTTAAGAATGCGGTGAGAATTTCTCTGGTGAGGAAGCTTCTCGCATCAGGTCAGTAATTGTTGACAGCTTTATGTAGTGATTTTGAGATTTGCAAAGGTTCGTATTCTACGTAAAGCTTTTGGTTTAAACGACACAAAATAATTTAGTGCGATAGTAAATATAACCATACTCATAAATTGATTGCGTTATCTTCTAAATATACGAAGGGGTTGTGACTACAAAAAGAATTTTCCAATTGCAAATTTTTTGAAGTGTTTTTGTAAAGTTTGTTTTTGTTTCATATTCGCAATTACATACAAAACTGACCGCATAATTTTACACTGTCGCACTTCGAAAAACCATTTAAATTGCAAATTTCCAAAGTACATGGTAATTTGTGTATTTCAATAGAATTGTTGGTTTTTTATAGGGCGTTATTATGTAAAATGATTTTGAAAATATATTAAAACGTAAAAATGATTCAAAGTTTGCAACAGTTTTTGGAACATTAATTATTTATTAATTTTAGCAACTTTATAAGGTTTTTTGAAATAAGAATCTGATTTCGCAACAATCAATTATTTCTAATTCACTTGCCATATATTGCGTTAGAACTTTCTTTTATACCATTTTGTAGATAATTGTATTGTTATAGCTTATTACACGCGCCAATTTGTTGTTGCTTTTTTTCAAACAGTTCGAGTTAATTGTAATAAAGGGATATGTATTTTTTCAATTTCTAGTCGTCTGCTACGGTTGTGACTGCAGAAAACATTGCGAAATATGTGGTATTACTCGAAGACGGCAGAAGTATACGTTATGTCTTTAACCAACTAACAATACAAGAAGTTCACAGAAGATTTAAGAAGACTGGATAATATACATGCAGGCCCGTATAGGGTCTTAATCGCATCACGTTCGCATGTGATGATCACTTTATCCTGGGGACTGCTCGCAGAAACCGTTATTCGTTGTCTGTCCAAACCAAAAACGAACTGCATCATGTGCGGTATGTTAATGTGTGAAAACTAAGAAAATTAAATTATTTTGGTGATAGAAGGACCAGTACAAGGCCCAGAATTGCCGAGATAACTCCAAATTGCTGAGATGACTCCGAAGTGCATCAGTGGCTTTCACTGAAGGCCTTTGAAAAAAGCAGCGGTTCTCTTCGAAAAATAACAGTGTGCAAACCGCTCTCCCGCCCTCCTATACACTCGTTCTCGTTTTTTGCAACATTTCAGGTTAAATCTGGGCTCCGTGTATAGGATTTGTGCCTTACGCTTAATTTTATTGAAACAAAACCATCTACAAATGGAAATAGGTGGGCAAGAGTAAATGAACTCTGTTCGGAGAGGTACAAATTTTTTACATTTTTAGGAAACTAAAATTGTCGTTTAATCAAATAATAATAATATTATTTTTTTTCTAGTTTAATTATTTCTTTACTTAAAACTCATTTTTTAGATGCAGCTACAAAATAAATAAAAGGAAATTATTTAAAAAATGTTTTACTTTTGCACAAAACTTTTGGTTGCAGTACATTGTTCTGCAGTGGGTTAATATCTTGCGATAAGGCCCGCCTTATATCTACCAGATACTGTTGTAAATCTTTGGCCAAACAAGTTTAAATAGCGCCAAAAGTCCCTAGTAGACTATTCTCGATCTGGTAGGACGGTAACTTGTCTTTAGTCGGAGGAAGGAAAGACAAGTTAGCTACCCTCCAATCTTTCGGTGTGTATAGTGTACCTTGCTCCTGTGGTACAGTCTATATCGGTGAGACGAGGCAGATCAGCGTTCGAGTCTCTGAACACGAGCGTTACACTCGACTGAAACTTCCTAAAGAGTCGGCTATTGCAGAGCATACAGGCCACAACATTCAATTAAAAAATAACAAAATTTTAGTCCGTTTTTATAAGTACCCCAACCGTGTGATCCGTGAATACATAGAAATACATAAAACTCCTAACAATCTTAACTGAAACCGTAGTTATCCTTTCCACAATGCTTATAAACTACGGTTTTCTACAACAAAACATTACACACAACCGCTACAGCCTGACAGCCAATCACAGACACAGCGGTCACACACAGCCGCCATTTATAAACCCGGTGCCTGCACCTTTCTCGCCAATTGTATTTCAGATTCAAAAGTGACCACAACTTAGATTCTATATCATACGATTTGTTTGGCAAGCACGTAGGTGGGCACAGGCTATTGTTTGGGGGTATATGCTCTCCCAGCCCCCTTTTGGCTACGTGCCTGTAATTAGCATATGTTTGCTTCGAAAATCCCTATATGTGGGTAAAATTATTTCAACTGTGCTACAAATTTCGTTATTGTGTCCATGCGTGAAAACAAATTTTACGCTGTGCTTTTGTGCAGCTTTGTGACGATAATAATATAAAAACATTTTGCATTACATCTATGTACGGCTAGAATTGTGAACAATTTAAATTTAAAAGGTAAAATATTAAAAAAAAATAATAACTATTCCAATCTGTATTTTAAATAATTTGTTAGTAAAATATTCTACAAATGTATACATCTGCACCTCATACATACGTACGAGACAAATGAGTAATTGGAACCCTTTCGAGGTTTGTAGACGGAAGTACCTAACTAATATTTTATATTTTCTCACAAGCCTCACTCCTAACAAGGAAAGTTTCATTATTAAATCAAGAGAATGTATTCTCATCATCTTCTGATAAGCTTCATTTGGCAGTACCCCTCGTCTTCGCTATATCTCACGACATGACTAGTCTGTCTTTATTTATTCTGGGGTTTTACCATTTCTCAGTCTTCAAATTTTATATGCGGTTCTGATGCCGAAAGCACTAAACAATTTAAGACGACCGCTAGGATGTTTAATCGCACTTAATGGTTCCTTATACCTCTCCGAATTACAGGAAGTCGAATTACTTTGCATTATTCATGGATCGCAAACCGCACAATTTGAAATAAGACCCACATAACTTATGCAACCGTATTTATTTGCAACAAAAGCTAAACGACACGCCGCGTTTTCAAATTGTTGGTAGTTCACAATCCCAAATATTTGTGCTTCCATATGGTAAAACTCTACCAAGAATCAGAATTTATGTCGTCGTTAGGATTCCACCGAAATATGCAAATAGTTGGAGAGAGTTTAATAATAAATGTCGTAAACTAGTAAACGCAAATCATTGGTTGCTCCAATAACCCAGCTAATAATTTGCCGAAATGAATAATTTGCCTAGACCGTCTTTAATCTTAGGACACGCAGGATATTGTGAATATTTCATGCAGTAAATGGTTGTAGCTTTGCATCAGAATTTTGCCAAGTTTCTATTCGTTCCACAGCAAAATTTTAACTGGTCTACAATCTATTGTGTGAAGTTTATATGCACACGTAACCGTGGGTGAAGAGCTACCCTTGTGGCGATGAGTTTTTATTGAGATGTTCCTGAAAAATTGTCTCGGCAAATCTATTTATAGAGGCTGCTCTGAATAATCTTAGTTCTATCACTTCAGGGCACGGTCGGAATACTGAAAAGTTCTGGAAACTTACTATCAAATATTGTTTTAAAGTTTTTAAACACAATTAGAACTTCTGCAAACTTTCTTTGCTTTTAGCTCATCACTTTGGAAACTTTAATCTAAACTAACTGATATTGCAGTTAGTTAATTAATTAAATAATTTAGTAACTTTAAAATCAATTAATGTATAATTATGAAATTTAATACGCTAGACATATATTTATATAACATCTCTACACTCAGTTAACGGAAGTTGAAAGAATAAAAGTGTAGGTATAAGCAAAGGTCTCACTGTCTCACCACAACAACACGACGCACGGGTTCTTGCTTCTCAACAAAATTTATCATTATAATACGACGGCGGAATCTGACAACTCTACTCCGTTTATTGATTGTTTTCGGCAATTATTTATCTTACTGTCACCGCTGCTACTATAATTCGGTTGTTTATGGTTTACTAACGATAAACTTTCAGTTGTACAAATTTTCAGAGTAATCAACAATTTTAAAACTTATGATAAAAAACCAATTTCTTGAATTTTGTTAAACATCCGGTGTAAAATATACGAAATTTTTTCGTGATTTTTAAAAATATTCTAAATGTAGCGGTAGGTGAGCACTGAGCAGGCAGCCGTGTAAGGTGGCTAACCGGTTGAAAATAAAATAACAATAAAAAAACAAACAAAAGATATGAGAAAATAACAAATGTTTTTGTAATACAAACATACAACAGCCTACGATCATTTCGCATTTTTGTTTCGTAGACTATTATTTTGTTTAATTGTGCAAGCTAGCGCCTCCATCGTGCGGCGCGGCGAATTGACAATTCGGGGTCACAATTCGTAGCCAGCGTTTGAACTCTTTCTGTTACTTGGTAAAATTCATAAATCCAATTAATTATATACATACATGGATTTTTTTGTAAAAGCATATTCTCGCTAGGGCTTATCTGGAGCGGGGGGGGGGGGGGTTGCATAGCAGTGCTTAGGAAGGAGAAGAAATCTACAGCCGCCCCGGCTATTGCAGCTAATATGAATATTTTTGTTACATTTTGTTAAAGAAATTTTCTAACGAGATAACCCAAGGCAGTTTTTTCACAAGAAAACTTTTAAGCAACTTCCCTGTTACATAATAAATACAATTTATTTTGTATGAGTTTCATGTGCAATTTGGAAAATTAAAAGAACTTTCGTTTGCTTTAAATCACTTGGTTACTTTCACCACATTCGTTTATTGAGGTTGTTATAATTACGATTCTTGACACAGTAACGTCAATGGAGGAGAGAACAAAGGAACGGTTGGGACGATGTGTTACACTTCATAGCTCAACATTACATAACAGATGCTGACGGTGTCTTATTCAATTGGAATAATATGACAAAATTTAAAGGTCTCTTTCTATACGATGATGTAAACACCCGTAATGAGTCACATTATATTAGCGATGATTCCTTTGATTATCTGTCAGATGGTATTGGGGTCTGATTAATTGTAAACACGAGATTATTGTTTCTAGTAGTTGATGGTGTTAGTTGTTTTCGAGTGTTAATGATATAATCTCTGTTACTATTGTTTTTATAAATGTATAAATTTCAGTATAAAAAAAATCTAATCTTTTGGTTTAATTTTTTTAGCTAGAAGGTTGTCGTTTTCTCACTTCAGCGCTTTTTGCTCGCATTTTTAATTAATTACCACAAATGGAATATTTTTTTGACAGTAAAATTTAAGCTCTGTTTGAAATTCACAAAATTTAAAAAAAATAATACAATGTGAAAAGCAAAGTTCTGTACCGAAAACTACATAAACCTCTTCATAAACTTTAATTTAATTCCACTCGTTGTCACACAGATCAGCACTTTTTTTCGTGCACAGCTAGATTTGAAATGAAGATACCTTCAGCTGAAATAAATTTAAAGTTTCTGAAGTCTGAGGCGACTAATATACAGTTTGTTTTTACGTTGAATGCTGGATAACGCTTTCCGTCCGGTAATGACTGTCGGGTGGATCACTTTTCAGACTGTCTGGCAACTCCCTGGTGTTAGGTGTCGCTTCTTATAGCCTTTCTTGATATAAAGGTTGTCACAAAGATGACCAAGCGATCAGCACCACTTGCCAACCCTTATTTTTCAACCCTTACTGCCTCGCTAATCACCGAAAACCAAGTGAATCTTTTTTGTTCGTTAAACCTTATAGTGCCCAAGCGTCTATGTGATTTAATTTCTATCAATAGTTTGGCTAGTTTAATTACTATAGTTGTAAAAGCAACCGCACAATATATGTAGAAAACTATTTAATTTGAATCGCGTTACAGTTATTGGAATTTCGATTGTCATTGGTTGTTTAACTGCTGAAGCGGTTAATTCGCTAAATTATTAGCACTATTGCCGAGTTTCAATATTGTGTTTCGTGGGGAATATAACAGTATTGGCATAAGCCTCCTTTATTATTAAACTTATTTGTTTTTGTTTGTTTTTTATTTATATGTGCCGACAAGTTGTGGGTTCATATTTCCAAAACCAGACAAAATCTTGTTTCCAACTTTGTACTTCAAAACCGAGTTCATAATGTAAGCAAATCCTCAAACTCGAGAACATAGCCCCTAGTTCAACAATGCAGTTACTAACCACACACATGCCCCACTTTATCAACACATCAAGCTTATGTTCTAACCAAGTCATACTGGAAATTTAATCCAAAATACAACGAGCTGCAACAAGATTTTCCAGACCTTAAGAGTCTTAGTGTAGGTGTAGCATTGAAAATCCATTAATGTTATGCCTTGTCGAAACTGCACCCATTTTATAGTAATAGTTAATTAATTGTATATACGGTATGGCAATTGTAAGTAAAAAGTAGCAAACAGTAGCGATCTAGTAACTTTATTAGTGTTTTTATTATTTTAAGTCTGGTTTCACCCATACAGTCCCTAGATGACATTTACAGATTTGTCATTTAATTTGTCGAAGTCGTACGCTATCTAGGTTTTATGGGTTTACCAAAAATCGATTAAATTTAACAACGGTTTATTAAATCAAAAATTTAAACATGAACATTATATTATTTTTAGTTTTGCAGTACGTTATTGTTATTGTTATCGATTCAAACTTTGAACACTTATAGTACCTGAAGTAATCTGTAACGATTGCCAATTTAAGTTTACCAATTGTCATCATATTTATATCAACCTTCTTTCCAAGTGATGCAATCTATGAACTTATATGTTTTAGGGCATTGTAAATACAAAGTCTATTCAGGGTGTTATTGAAATACGTGCAGATATTTTAAACAGTAATAGAACTCGCCAAACTGAACCAGTATTCTATTTTTCCTTTTTTCGAAAAACTCCTCAAACCTCAGTTAAGAATCAAAAACGTTTTACTAAAAATATTTTTGCATCACTTGATTATACTTATCAAGGGCTATCAAATAATATGATAATTTGTATTGATTGGATATTTTGTTTTTGAGTAAACGGGCATTCAAAAATTTGTGCTTTTGGTGCACTACAACGCTATCTATTCAAAATTTTATAACAGCGTTTAGAAGAATATCTATACCAACAAAACAGGTCTAATTTCCGTTTCCGGTTTTGGTTCCGTTTAACGGCCTTACAAAAAACTACCTGCAACTAAAGAAATTCCACGCACCAAATCTTATAAAACTCGGTCACGGGTTCCAGAGATATAGGGCAACGAAATCACCCACGCACCCACCCACAGACAGACAGACATTTTTTTAAACCACTTTTTCGGGTTTCTTGGACTCCAAATCGCGTATTTCCGCTAAAATCTGAAATTCGAAAATTTTGCATGAAATTATAACTTTCTTTACTTCAGTAGAAGTATGGGAAAGTAAAATGACGGTTTTTTCAATAACAAATTAACGGGAATGGTCTATGTATGGTGAAGTGGACGGAAATGCTGCCAGTGCTAGCTAGGGCACTTTACGTGGAAGGTTTTCCCAATCGCCAAATATCTAATGCGAGAACCTTTACAAATGAATGCGACAGCCAAATTTTTTTAATTGTTTGCCTTCTACCGACGAAGATTTTATGAGTTTTATGAGTGTGGAGTTTTCAATGTCCACAACACCCACATCTGGTCAGGTGAAGGTTTTAATGACTTTTGGGAACACCGCAATTAACAAAAATTTTGTGTTAATGTGTGGGCTTGTCTAAGCGGCATTGACTATATACGATTTCTAAATAAAAATTTAAACGGACGTTTAAAAGAAGTGCTTTTAGCTGTACGCAGAGACATGTGGTACCTCCATGATAGCGCACCATCTCATTATTCTCGTCAAGTACTAGTGTGGTTGCATAATAATTTTTCGGGTAAGTGGATTGGTCAAAATGGGCCGGTGATGGCCCACCCCACCACCGGATTTGAATTTACTTTAGACTGACATTTTATACGTTCAACGGGAGGGCTGTATGTTGGGGGCGCTGTGATGTTGGGTATTTGCTTTGCAATCGAGGTAAAGTAATCTCTGCGTTAAAACATTTATTAAAACCGATTTTATGCTGAATACTTCAAAATTCAATTTAAATTCAAATGTCAACAAATTTGATACCCAACTTCGCTAATTGTCGCTGAACCTAGGTAACAACATCAATAGAACGCTGTTTTACTTTTGAGTGGAAACTAATTTCAACAAAATAATAGTACATTAAAAAACAAGTATCATCAGACATGATTTTAGAGCACGCGTCCAAGTTAGAAAACGAGCCGCTTGCGGCGAGTTTTCTAATGGACAAGTGCGCTTAAATGTCTTATGAAACGTGTGTTTTATACTATTTTTTCTATTTTGGCCCAAAAAAGTTAAAACTTACCTTATTTTATATTTTAATTGAAAAATATAATTGATTAGGAAAATTTTTTGTATTTTGTTTTGGTTATGTGGCTGTTGGTATATTTAAAACGATTTCAAACAATTCAAACGACTGTCAAATTAAAATTTAGACAAACTGTGTTTGAAAGTGATTTAATTTTTAATATATCTAAGATTTGAAGGTAAGATGGAAGAAGAATTATCTTGCACCCCACCCGAGCTACGCAAAGTAGCGGAAAATACGCTAAATAATCTTAATTTTTAAAACTTACAATTTGAAGGTTATGTTTATAACGCGTGAAGGTTTTGTTGTCACATGGTTGTCACCAACCTAACAAAATAAAATTTCGAATTCTTTAAGGAGTTGCTTTATGAAATCCAAATGACTTTCATAAAGTAATCAGTAAAGAACCAAAATAGAAAAAATTATATAATAATATGTTTTAAAAATGTTTTAGAGATATAACAATTTATTATAAATATCTTAAAACGTTATAGGTTTTTACTGTAAATATATTTCAATTAAAATATCTAAAATATTTTTAATTATTAAGAAATATCCCTAAGATATTTTTAAATATTTACAAGTATCTATTCAGAAATATCCTATAAACTCTTCAAAATATTTAAACGCAATTTGAATTTAAGATATCGTAGATATTTAATATACAAAGAATGGCCGAATATCTAAGATATACGGAAATTACCGCCATCTGGAAGGTTTGTACTACCACTAAGTCTAACTAGGACTGACAGCGTAGAGATTTGCATGGTTCTATTATAACCTCATTTAATAATGTATATATTTATGTTACTCCGCGCAAACTGGGCTGAGAATAAACTGATGGTATAAATGTTTTGTCACTACAACAACAATTTACAGCGATCTTATAGACGACGCTATTTAAAAATTTTTTTTTTAAGATATTTGTGTTGCACGGCGGAGAACTGCGGATGCACTCGGATGGGTGACCAATATAGCGGTATATCTGCAACCAACCGTGCTTCGAATGGGCACGTTAAGCTGTCGGTCCCGGTTGTCATACTAACATCTTTGGCAATCGTAAACCATTTAGTGGAACTTCTTCTCCTTTCGACGGGTAAGGCCAGCCTCCTGCGCGGCATACGTGCAAAGAGGGCTCACAGAACCCGCACTAGTTGCGGGTGTTACACAGGCCATAACAAGAGGAAGAAGAAGAAGATATTTTTAAAATAAATCGATATTCAAATATCTAAGATATTTTAAAATATACTAATATTTAAATATCTAATATGTAAAAAATGTTTTTAAATATCTAAGTAATTTTTAATTAATATTGTTTTAAAATACTCACAATATCTTTAATTATAAAACTTTTTAAAACATCCATAACATATTATAAACAAATTTTTCAAAAGTATCTTTGAGATAGTTGTGAATAGGTAACTTTAAAATATCTTAAATACATTTTTAATCATTTATTAATATCCTATAGACATCTTTCAAATATTAAACATTTACAGAAGTGTTTTCAAGAAAAATATTAATATCTAAGATGTTTGTAATATAAACAACAAAAAAAGTTAATTGCAAAGGTTTAAGACGTATTTAACGACATATACTACGTCTCGACTAATTTTGTTAACAACGAAAATATTTCACGAATATATTTAATTATACAAATGATACAATTTTTTTTATGAAAAATAGCTAAACTTATGTTAGAATAAGAAAATATCTACGATGTTGCTAATATGTTTATTTTACAAAATTCCGAATGAAAGCTTTAAACAAAAAAAGTATCTTAGAGATATTTTAAATTTAAGTAACATAATAAAGCAATGTCGACTATTAAATTGTAGTACAAGACTGTTTTAAAATAATATTAAATTATCTCTTACATATTTTTAAATGGCGATTTAAAATATTTCAGGAATATTTTATTGGTCATGCTTAAGCAGTGCTTCTGTAACCAGTGTATTTTACTCCTATGTAATATTGTACCATTTGTACCGTGAATTAAGTAATGAATAAATAAATAAATATATAAAATTTATGAATATCGAGCATAGTTTGGAATAATTGTAAATATTTTAGATATTTTTAATAAAATACAAATATCTGTGAGATATTTTTGAACTATGTAAATTTTCGTTTAACTATTGCAAAAATTGCTGTCAATAAAAAGTAAAACGGCGTTCGATATACCTTAGTTATTGTCGATCTGACGTTGACTATAAGTTTCTAAATCATTTTAAATTGATTTCCTATATCAGTTTGATTACTCCTTGTACAAAACTTAGTATACAAAAATTAATTCGCCTTCTGTATTTGAATTGTTAGGTGATTTGATATTTTATGATAAAATAGTTATCATGCATCCTACACAGTTCTAGGTTTTGCATAAATTTAATTGCAGTCGTAACATAATTAATTTATTTAATATACAAAAGCTTTGTTAAATAATTAATTAGGCATGAATTAATAAAATTTAATTAGTCATTTATTAGTAAAGCTCGGAAATGCAACATTCTGTAATATTGATGAGCCATTAAGCTACCTATTTTTGTTTCTATTCGAATTACGTTAATTAGAGCTGATTTATATTACTTTTGAAATGCATATTTTATAAATTTGAGCATATATTTTCATCAATAATGCGAATGTTATAAATACTGTCATTGTAATGTTTTTAGAAATACATTTCATTATTTTGTAAAATTAAATCAACCCGAAAGTTTTGGTAATTTTCAACATTTTATTTTCAAAGCCAAATTAAGGGTTAAGTGGTAGAGCAGATGGTGCTTTATAAAACCTCCACACTAAACTTTGACCTTTTGTCGTATTTATTTAATATCTTTAATATAGGCATTACTAGATATTTAAAATTCAGTGGCTGATGATTTAATCTTACCAAGAAATAGGTCCTATGGCAGAGAATTTTACAGTATGATTACAAAAATTTGGGTAAGTGTTCAGCATGGGAAAGAAACCAATTTTATGCCTTGTTGTATATACTGTATTATTATAATGAGCCATCTGCATTTCTTGGAAATAATTTAGTTCATTATGAATTCTCAGCTGCAGCAGGAGCAGTATAGCTTGTATTGATTGAACCCTTACATACAGTGTTGCTTCAATATCCATATTGAAACACTAATTTACTTCAAGTCTTCGGGCTATACCCTATATTGATACTAGCAAAAAACTGCTTTATAGGCAGCACCAGTCAATGATGAATTCATAACGGTAATGGATGCAAAGTTTTCCATAAAAACAACAATAAATAATGGCATTAACTGACTATAAATCATTCTTGTGCAGATGTAAATTATGAGGGTCATTAATTTGGTCTGAACCTGACACGTACTGTGATCGACGGTTTATTTATATGTTACTTAATTAGACAAATTCAATTATTCAATTTAATTGTTTTCAACTTAAACATATTTTTTGGTGCAGCAACAAACGTTGCAGAGGTTGCAGGCAGGTTTAATTGTGTAACACGTAAACATACAATGTATAACGGGAAACTGGCTTAGGTTCATAAACTGGTTCATAAAACTGTAGAAATAAAAATTCAAAGCTTTCGCTGAACACCGGCATTAGCTTCGGGTATCTACACATTATTAAAGTAACAAACTTTTACGGATATAGGGACTAGAAGATAATATCGGCATTATTTTTTATTTCCCTCTTTACTATTATCCCCATGGAATTTTATTGTTTTACACTGGTTTCATGCACAAGCCGTTGAGGATTTTCTGGGGCGCCCAAGATTAATTCGCTGTTATCCTTGGATTCACTGAACACAACATCCTTTTATTGTTTTGATGTTAAATAATAACAAAGCGCGAGAACAGCAAATGAAATTTTAAAAATCGAGCATTGGTTAAATATTTTACAGTTCTCTTGGCATGTTGTTTTTTAGATTTGATTAATTTATAATTAAGTTCACATTTTGGATATCTAATTGTTATATACGCAAATTGACGGATGCGAGGAAAACCTGAAAGTGTTGCGCATATCTAACCGAAAATTTAATAGAAGGGTTAAGTGAAAATAAGCTAGTAAATTTTACCCTACATTAAATTAGAAACTAACTGAGCCCAAAGTTGCCACCAAAACTACAAATAATTATTGGCATGTTATTCGAGATACAGAGTGTTATTAGGCCGTAATGTACTTTGTATATTCCGCCCTACCCCATAAATAATTCATGTTAATTAACCCTGTAGGAAGTTGTGCTACGCTTCTCTGTCAAACTTTCTATAAAATTATTAGGAATACATGGAAACTCAATTTCCGCAAATTTGACGTAATCTGTTCTTTTCACCTACAAAAAATTATATAATATACGTATCGTTAATATATTTTTTCAATTAAATGGTAAGTAAATTCAAACTTACTTTTTATTTCCACGTGAATATGGTAGTAGTAGTAGTACATCTAGTAACAGAAATAAGTAAACATTATAATATTTAAAGTACATTCAGTTTTAGCGACAATTTTGTAAAAGTGATCACGTGCAGCAGCAAGCATGAATGCTGACGTTGCCACTCGGAATGATTATAGCATGAGGTAACTTGTAATTAACAATAAGCTGAAAATAAATACAGTAGAATTAATAAACGTAGCAGTCGACTTTTACGATAACGCTCGCGCGATTGTGATCTTTACGAGGCCATTGCGATTTTTTTACATATCGGTCGGTATGTAAATAAAATGAAACGAGACGCTAACGTTATTATATTTAGTAAATAAAACTGGAAATTAAAAATAAATAATATTAAAAATAATCAATAGTGATTACTCAGATATGAACCCCAAACCTTCAGCACGGGCGACAGAAGTGAAGTTAAGATTACAACGACGAGTAGATATGGATTTTTAGATGTCTTTCCTACCTTTTAGGTTCTGAGAACTCCCATAGTCCTGTCAAATTAGCAAATCTACCTTAACTCGGAAATACATTGCAAAAAGCTGAAAATTGCAGAACATAGACCGCTTGTATTCCGACTACAAATATATTAAGATTGTATGTACACGTAGAGAAACTTGCCAAATCCTCAAATCCTTCCCTAAAAGATATAATTTTGCATACTTTCTTAAATAGCTCTTTAGTAGTATACTGTTTGCGGCTGAAAAAGTCGTTTAAAAAACTACGACCTTGCAAAAATGTTCCTTATGCCATAAGGATTTAAAATCTGCAAGTGCAAAAGGGCGTTAGAATAAATTTTCAAGTTAAAGGTACATCGAGAAATTTCAATATTACAAATACCCGTGACAAAAATTTCCAAACGTTTTCTGTGGTTACTTTATTCTAAAAAAATACTACATTAGTGAAAATAGATGGCATGGCGCCTTACATATTTTTTAAATGTGATTTTGTAGCTTCAAACGTACCCACACTACACAAAATTCTACTTATTTTCAAGCTTCTTTCCGTTAACGCTATCATATCTGCTAAAGCATTGCGGCTACAAACAAAAAGCTGCCGGGCAACGCCAACAGGACCTTCCTCGCATTTATTGAAATTTTTGAAAATTTATAATATATTTCAAAAATTTTAAGTTTTATGGAAATTTAGCATACTTTTAAAATTCTCAAACAAATTCTAAGAATATTTTACGCATGATGTCTTTTATAAACTTTTTTGGAAAATTTTGATTACTTGAAATCTTTTTGTAAAATAGAAAAATTTTAAAAATACCTAATATTTTGATTACTTTTTGTATTATAAAAATGTTTGAAATTTTAAACATTTTGAAAATTTTCAACAATGTGAAAATTTGTAAATTTTAAAAATATTTAATATTTTCTAAATTATTAAAAATTTTTGAAGAACTAAAATGTTTTTTCCGCAGAATACGAATCTAAGGTTCTTTTCCGAGCGCGTTTATTTTAAAGCAAGTTTTATGATATTTTGTGTATTCTAGTTGCAACCACTATTTAGCTCTTGGAATCTCAAAATCGGTTTTATTAATTTGGTGATTACTCAATTAATTTTTTTAGGTAAAACGATCAAAAGGAAACCAGACAGTGGTGTTTCTTCAACGGAAAATTGCTCCTATTACCATTTAACACGATCATACTGATTTTGAAGTCGAAATTCGTAAAATTTTAAAAACGCAGATAATGGGTAGTGGGGGGGGGGGGGTAAAAAGGTCACGTTTGCGCATATACGCTATCCGACATGCGTAGAATACGAATATAAAGCTTTTTTCTAGCTCGTCTATATTGATGTATTGCACCCCCTTCCCTATTTCTGCAGCAGTCGCCTGATTTTACGATATTTGTTGTTTTCTAATTGCAATCAATGTCTCTTCTTTAATATATCAAAATCTACAATGCATTTTCATACATTTTTGGGTGTTTTTCGGTCAAATACTTAAATAAACTGTTCGGGTAAACGACCAAAAGGAAACCTTCCAGTGGTGTTTTCTCAATGGAACGTTCCTCCTACTGCCATTTAACATAGTCATGCCTCAAGTCAAGCATCCCTCCTCCCCCCTTTCTTTGGCGGACCAACCTCATTTCGTTGCGGTATCCCTATTGCAATTAGCAGTCTTTGAGCCAAATTTGCTGGTTGGGGCAGTTGGGGTTGAAGGGAAGATTGCGTTTGGGCACAGCGGCAAGTATACATGCGCAGAATACGAATCTACGGTTTTTTTCTACTGCGTCTGTATTAAAGTAGAGCACCCTTCTCTTGCCGCTCTTTTTTGGCGGACCAACCTCATTTGATTGCAGTTGTATAACAGTGTATTGAAATATATCTCATATTGATATAGGGCAGAAGCTATTTGTTGATTGATTTAGAGTTTTCCATGCACATTCTGTGCAGTAATAGGCAAATTTTGGCAACTATTAGAAATCAAATATAAAATATAAATTTTTCGCTCCACTCTAGAGACGCGCTTACCGCGGAGTAACCTCTCTCGGTTAAAACAACTTTTCATATGTAAGAAATGTACAAATTCATCGTGAAATTGCGGTGTCCCGTATATCAGTAACCTCATCAACACTCACTGCGGATAATACATCATCAACCTGTCTGAAAGTCTGCCGATCACTATAATTTAGTAGTAAGAAACAGTCATACCCGATTAAAGTAGAAATTACCGCAAACCTATCGTTTAAATACTAAATAAACAAGTAAGGGCGTAAGAAATTTATGCTTAAACATAATTAATAATTAATTAAGTATACACATCGGTTATGTTTGATCTGTCAAGCTGTACTTTTGTAACAAACAATTAAAAAAATTTTGAGAAGAAGATTTTTGTTATATAGTTATAAACAAAGCGTGGATTTTAACCATTTTGTTTATCCACTATTATTGTAAGCAAATCAAAATCCTATTGCATCTCTACGATTCATGAATAATGTAATCATTTGACACTACTTTTATTTTACTTAGTTTCTCGTTTTCTTTTTAAACTGCTTATATGCGCTTATTTTAACTTCTTTACAGCTGGCTTGAGCTCTTTTATATAAAAATTACCATTTGCAATTTTTAATTTGCATAATCTAATGTTAAAACATTAATTAATGTACTATTTTTCGGTTTGAACAACTCAGCAAGTAATTTACCGAATGATTAAACCACATTCTAGAAATGCCCTTCTACACCAAACAAATATCTCCCAGACAAACAAATAGTGCACTCGGGGAATCACCAAATTCTGTTTTCATTTCAAAGCCACACACGCGTTTATTTGTAAAAAGGCTAGAAACATAATTTTGTCTTTTGTTAATGTTAGTAATCAGGAGCATTCTATTGTGTTGTGATGTTTCCTGAATAATTTTGACGAATTTATAAAATACCTAAAATAAAGAATAAATCTTTACTGTATGCAAAATAAATTAAAATATTGTCGTTTCTTTTATTTTGTTTATTTTGTGATTTCTCAAGCTTATTGTAAGCATACATTTTCACAAATGAGATGCTTATAAACCGGCGCTCTGGTTATAAATACATTGAATAATCCTGAAAGTATTAAATTAAATCAAAAATTTTTATTTAACACAATACTTCAATATATTAGCCAGAAGTTTCATTCAATACTAAGAAAAATCACAGCACCCGCTGATTAATATGGAAAATTTTATTTTTGAAATTTCATACCTACTTTGGTTTTGATGGAACTCACAGCATTATTTGTACCGCGTACCTTTCGCTGCATACATCTCTCTCATTTCTTCCTGTTATATTTCTTCCTTTCTAAGTGTTCCTTTATTGTCTTCCTACCTGTTCAGACTAACCAACATTAAACCTCCCTGTGCCGACCAGTTGCACTTATTTTCGTGTTTCCTTGCCGTCTCCTTTTGTTTCCTACAGCATTGTAGCTTACCCACCCAATGATTTATGTCACGTATTCTTTCCTCCCGACAACGCTCTTTTACTTTAGAGTTCCTCCTCCTGTCAACATTTACTGAACCTCGAAGTCTCTATGCGTCTTGCGTTTCTTTCTCTTAGTTTACTTAATTACGTAGAATTTTAATGAGTAAAAATTTTACTTTGCTGGTCGTGGGTATTTGCTGACACAATATTGTCAAGTTGGAGAAGGGATTTTTAAATTCCTTAATATAAGAATAGGAAAATTTCTTTGTTATTGTATCTATTGTCTCAGGTTTTGTGTAGGTAGTTAAATGCCTGAGAACCGTTGATATTGGTACATGTAAATGCACTTTCCTATAAATAGCAATTTCACTGCATAATTGACAGTCAGTTCTTTATACCTATTAAAACATACGTTTGTTTGGTAATTTCTCATTTCCTTCTTAGTTTGTTCGCTTAGATGGGAAAAATAAAAGAATCTTTCTTTTTTTTTGTGCAAAATGAAAAGGGATGAGACATTTATTTCTTCTAGCAGACTGCATTAATTTTTCGTGAACTCTTTTAAGGTTGAATAAATCTAGTTTTTACACAGTCTTCGTATAATTACAATAGTTTATCATTTTCTCCGCTACAAAGCTTGCTCTACTGGTTAGTTTATTAAACAATTATTTACACTTTCTTCAGTTTTTTAGTATTCAAATATCGTCGCTTGAAAAACATGAAAAAAGTAATTTAATCTGCGTAATTTCTTCCTTACTCTTGCGCGTCTTCAACGCTGTAGTGAAACTGAAATAAGTTTCACTTAAACACAACGAAGGAATATTAAGTAGCTTAATTAAGAATTCCATTATTTTAGGCCTGTTCATTAACCTTTCTATTTACGGTTACAAATGATCTGTATAACTACTGAATTGTTCTATAAAAATTTTAACATTTGTTCCTAATTACGTTTCTGTTTCATACGCGATTTATTATGATGGTTAAGAATTTGTATTTGCTGTTTCATTTGATGGAATGTCAAAGCGGCTGTTGTGATTTATATTTAATACGTAATATAAAGTTGCACATCGGTATATTAAATACGGTTCCCTTTCACCCGGCTCAACTTTTAGCGGGGGTCCCTCAGCACCAGTACAAGAAGCCACCTCTTTGAGCGTCTCATATATAAACCGCAAACTCCTGTGTACAGCTGTTCGCTACAGTTATTAATAATAATAGACAAAATTGGATGTATACATTTTGTTTGTATTACGACAATATAAACTGCTGAACACAGAAGAACACTAAATTCTCTCTCCGTCACCTGTATCGGTCAAGTGCTCTGATTTAGGTAACGGGTGTCCAGAAAGTCTTTCAGTCAGGGCGGCTATAGATTGTATAACGCATGTCTTTTATTCAGTCATATCTATGTAATTTATTTGACATAAGTCAAAGTCAATTTAAATTAAAAGGTTTAAATTTGAATTATTTACGTTCTGCATATTTCTTGTTATAAAATGTTTACGCAAGAACAAAAAACCTTTATCGTGAAATCTTATTTTCGCAATGGTCAACAATTAGAAAATGGAAATTGGAATTATTCCATCAATGTCTGTAAACAAGAATTTCGACAAAGATATCCAACGACATACGTTATGCAATCCATAGCCGCCCAAGGCTGAAAGACTTTCTGGACACCCGTTATAAGCATTGTTCATTTGCTATAATTGAACTGCTACATATCCCGATGTACTGAAAACGTTTAAAAATACAGATACATTAATTTATCTTACTACTTTCAGTAATTTAGAGTTATGTACCAGATAAATCGTTTTTGGATCGGCTGCATTGGTTCATCCATATCGGTAGATGTTTACATAACTCAATTATAATTTTAAAAAAATCAGATATTTTGTGACACAACCATGCTTCGATGTAAGTAAAAATTTAAATAAAAATAATCTGGTGGAACCTTATAAGCGTTTATTTAATAAAAGTCTATTGACTATGTGGAATTTTTGAAAGATGTCTAACAGAACAAACATTAAATTCTATTCATGCGCATAGCAAATTCACGTATGCGCAAACAGTTGTCACAAGATTTGTTGTAGCCAGAACATAACCCAAATATAAAAATTTGACATAACGGCAACCGTTGAGGCGTGTTCTACAATTACACATTCTTGTAGGTAGACCAACTAAATCAGCTGATTACCGAGTATATACCAAGGTATTTGCCCGTTGCCTTTTCCGAAGCTCTACCCAGTATAGCATATGTATACTATGTTAGGTACGATCGAAAAAACGATGGCATCCAAATCCCACTTGACGCTATTTTTTGAACGCATGTTGTTAGAGTAACCGCATTTCGGAGAAGGCAATCGACAATTACTAGATTCTAGATTCTGAATTAGAAGATGGAAGGTAAACGGTTTACACGCACTGAGGCCACAGCAAGGGCCCATTGTGCTACCTCTAGTTAGTAGCTGCCCGGTCTGTGCATCACTCAAGCTGTTCAACCGTTTGGATGAAACTAAGGATATTAGAGTGTTGCTGATGGTGACAATGTCCGACCAAAAGTCTTCAAGGATCTTCTTGTCAATGCGAGAACGAGGCACATTTTTGCGGGACAATTTTAGCCATCGTATAGCAATAGTTTCTCTCACTTGGCGACTGATTTGCATGTTGACCTATTTGTCTATGTAACTATCAAGGGCTTTTTGATGTATCGGGGGATTGAGAATCGCATGCGCAAGAGAGAAAATAGTTTCTGCGCCCCAGAAAGATTGTTGAGAGTCAAGCCTAGCTAACTCATCCGCTTTCTTAGAACATGACCCTTAATCCCGTCATGTCGTTTTACTTAAATGAGTTTAACGACATTTTGTTTAGATATCGGTTCAACGAGTTGGTAGCACTATTCCTGAGGTAATTTTGCAATTTCTCAAGGCCAACAGGGTCGTTCTGCTATTGCTTTATATCCGAATGGTTTTGTTTTTGATCTTACGTTTGAAAGCTCTATTGGCACCATCCACTATTCTAAACACTTTGGCCTGGAACACGGTGTAAAATTTGCCTAGTGGTGTATTTAAGTGTAGGTCTAGGTCCTTGTAAAAACTCCAGCCTCAGTTCAATGCTTAGTTTTTGATTTGTCAGTGAAAATGTATATTCCTAAGAAAGACGTTTTTCACAGTATTCGTATACACAGAAAGGGGTTTATCGAAACAAAAGTTGGGTGGCAGGCAATTCTAGTATTTCGAGAAACAGTGTTTTAACGACAGCTTCCTGAAGTATGCGGGTGTGTCTGACGTTCCCATCTTTTGTGGGCAGCATGCCTCCAAGGTGTAATCTGAGAGCTGTTTTTAAGGCAACTTCCTCCACAAAGAGATCTAGAAGGGAAAGTTTAAGTATAGTCTTTAGGGTCGCTGTAGGAGTTGTTGACATTGTACCCGCTGGCGCTAAGACAGGCAAATCTTTGCACCTGCCTTATCTTGGTTGCCGCTGTAGTTTGTCTGATTCTGCGCCAACAAACTAAAGCACTGTAAGAGAGCAAAGATTTAATTATAGCACTGTAATGTTATAGAGCAATCTTTGCGGAAAGTCCTTATGATCTCCTCATGGCGCGACAACACTATCACAAAGCCATGGTTGTACTTGATTACCATTTACAAGTAAAAGAAAACTTTCAGATTAGATTAACCTATGCTAACAAACATAGGAAACGCAATCACCATTAATAGGGATCGAGCAGAAACGTTATGTACACTAGGAATTTATTTACCAAAGCTGGGATTTCACATAAATAATTATAGTTAGAAGAGTTTTAAATTAAAAACATTAAAAAATTTAAATTGGAAACGCTAATAAACTGGACTAAATGTCAAGGAATAGTTGGTACATTTATTGTAATGGTTATCTGATGTCACTCCTGCTGTGTCGGGATAATACTCCAAAAGAACAAAACATTAATGTGATTAGTTAGGTGTTACACATATTAAGTTCAGTATTTATTTATAATAACTGACTCCTTGTATATTAGAGCATACAATACAATACTGCTGGACACATTAGGTACATGTCTTACTTCTCGAAACATCTTTATTATAACTTTTTTAAAAGAAGGTAACGAAAACGCGAAGGGCATGCACCACGCGTTGCGTTAGTTTAAATTAATAATGTGTATGCTTAAAATTTTAATTCAAAAATAGATCTGTAGATTACTTCTGGCTTGATGCAATCTAAAATTATCTGTTAAAAGCTACTTCTAGGAGAACTTCCTTGTACATAGCGAAGTTAATTTTTCCAGTGGCGGTCGTTTTAATAATTCAGCAGTCTCTGAAACGTTTAAGACAACCATTTCCGTTGGGCCACAAATCTCCCACTAATTTAACTTCTACGGCTGCTCCGTATTTTCCTATTTACCTTATCCGAACACCTGGGAGACCTTCGAAGATTTTTAACTTCTTGTTTGAAGTTTTCCAAAGTTTTTCTTAAAAATATTCTCCTTGGCGATCAATCATAGCGTTTTAAAACTTTTCGAATATTGACAGTCATCGGTTTTCAGAATTTATTTTTCATCATTTCTTGATGTTTACTGTAACTGTCTTGGGGATTATATGACCTTTTATCGAATAAAAGTAAATAGCGCGGACAGACATAAAACATGTAGCATTTGCATCTCTTGAATTTTATGTGAGCTATACCAAGGGATGCATTCAGAAATGTTCGCTGCACCAAATGTAATAAAACTTATTCCGGTAATACGAGCAGAAACAATTGTGACATACCACTGAGGTCTCGCAATTCTCTGAGCAAGGACAAAACTCTTTGCTTTATATTCCGTCTTCGCTATTTAATGGCACGATGAGTAATTTTAAATTAAATCGTAAAATTGTGGTACAACAAAATGGTTTTATATTCAGGTTTCTTATGAACAAACATTTTTTCGGTATTGAGTCATAAAGCTTCCTGTCATTAAACTTTTAGAAACAGTATCTGAAGAAGTAACAACTTCATGTAATAGATGATTTTGAATTAAATAGGTAAATTACTTAAAATGTAAAAACTGGTGAAAGACACAAGATGTAAATTAGTTGGAAAGTTGACAGTATTTAATTATTGATGATCTGTATATAGAATACTTAATTACTTGAACATTACAATATATAACCTTTGACAATGGCATGTTAACATGCCGCAATCCGTATAAGGTTAAAATAAATAAGTAGTGTTAAAGTAATTAAGTATTTTATATACAGATAATCATTAAATATGGACTTTAACGAAGTAAAGCTGGATTTTACAAATAAATTTAATTATTTGTTTATAAGTTAGATTAGACCATGATTTAACTATAAAAAATTGTTGGCATAGTAAAGAGCAGTTGAAAAAGCAATTACAATTCATTTAAAGGAGAAAGCACGTTGGTTCATTAAAATTAATTTGATTCTTACAATGAGACTGAACTCAGTCGCACGCTTCAGCCAAGTAAATATGTAGTATTCTGAACAAATTTAATCTTTGTTGAAAATCCACGACAATATCTAAATTCCCTTCTCATTGTGATATGAAATTTGGCTTTGTATTAATTTCGTCACATGAAACAGATTTTTCCACTTGTTTAATTTTGTTGGAGATTAGGATGCACAACTTTGAAACAATATAACAAAAGTCAGTGTAAAGATCCATTGCTAGTTTGTTGATAGTACAGTAGGTTTCGTGTAACAATGTAATCAGAAACGTCCAATTACTATGGTTCATTTTGTTTATTCGAAACCCTCACTCCCAAGATCTCGAAAACAAAGCGTTTCTGCTTATTTTTGAATGTTGTATCAGCTGGTTTTGGGAAACTTATTGTGAACACCTTGTATAGAAAAAAATATTAGGTGATTCCCCATATGAGACACATATGGTGCATTTAACTATACAAAAATAAGCAGAAATACAAAACTAAATGAGTGATGCTCAGATATAGAGTATCAAAATTATAACGCAACTAATGCAAAAGTTCTTACCAAAAAAATGAGTATACTGTTTGATTTTCAGGAGGCTGTCGCTCCGTAACTAAGCGGTTTGGGTCTATGTTGTTTGGTACTTTTTCATTTATCTTGGGTGACTAGAATGTATCGTAAATTTTTGCTTCAAAATTTTAAATTTATTATCAGTGGCCACGATTTTTTCTACAATTTTTGCACTGCAGGTCTCAAGATTCACAAGTACCTAGAAAAGCGCGAAGCAGAATGCCAACTTTCTTAAGCAATAGGTAGGAGCGATCTTTTGCTTAAAAATTACCTAAAATATCGTGGCTAACTATAGTATCTATTCTGCATGAAAATTCCATAAATATTAGAAATAAACCTGGAGGAAACCTGACAGTAAAAAGCAACCCCTATTTGCCTCTGTAATAAGCGTAATACGCTAATAATATCGCCTCAATAATAGCGCCGCCAAAAATAGCGCCATCAAAAAGAGCGTCGTTAAAATAGCGCCCAGTAAAAATAACGCCAGGAAAAAATATCGCCAGAAAAAATAGCACCGGTCAAAAACGTCGCCGGCCAAATTCGGTCCTCATAAATATTGCCGGCAAATCTAGCGGCTTCATACATGTAGCCGGCAAAAATGGCGCCGTTAAAAACAGCACCGGCAAAAATAGCGCTGATTTAAATGTCGTCGTCACAAATAGCGCCAGTCACAAATTTAGCCAGCAAAAATAGCGCCGTAAAAAATATTGCCGCCAAAAACCCCGCCGTCAAAAATGTCGCCGAAAAATAGCGTAATCAAAAATGTCGGGTTTAGAAAAGACGCCAGTCAAAAACGTCGCTAGCAAAAATAGCGCCGTAAAAAATACTATCCTCAAAAATGACGCCGAAAACAATGGCGCCGTCCAAAACTGCGCCGTCAAAACTAGCGCCGGTCAAAAATGTAGCTGGCAAAAATAACGTCTCAAAATAAACGTTCTAAGCAACGTCGCCGTACAAATACTGCATATTAGTAAAAGGCTGATTTAATTTGTGTAAACTTTCATCAAAATGTAAAGTATTTGTATGGCGATGTTTCTTATGGGGTCCATTTTGTGGCGCTATTTTTGCCGGGGACATATTTGACGACGTTATTTTTGCCGGCGTTATATTTGACGGTGCTATTTTCGCAGGCGACATTTTTAGGGCGTTGTTTTTGCCGGCGACATTTTTGACAGGCGGTATTCTAGGCGCCGACATTTATGACGACGCTATTGTTGCCGGCGCTGTTTTTTACGGTGCTATTGTTGCCGGCGACATTTTTCTGGGCGCTATTTTTGCCGATGACATTTTTGACCGGCGCTATTTTTACTGCGACATTTTTGACCAGCGACATTTTTGCAGGCGCTATTTGTGCATGCGACATTTTTGCCTGTCGCTATTATTGAGGCGCTATACCATAATAAGCTGTAGATTGGTGCAAAACCCAAAATAGAGACATTTTATAAGTGGACAAAGACATGGGTCGAATTGTTTAGAAAATTATTTAAGGTCATTGTTTAATATAACTTAAAAAAGTGTGTTTTTCCTTTAAAAAACTGTCTGTTTACCTTGAGTGTCGTTGGCGAAATTATGTCCCACTTCATCTGGTTACATAGCAAATGGACGCTGAATTTGGAGCAATAATCATAAAATTTCGTAAAGGTATTGTAAAAAAAGAAACCAAATTTTTAATTTTTTAGGATACCATTTCGGCAAAGCATTCATATAAAAGTCTTTCAAATGTTTCAGTTCTACTGTATTAACTTATTAACCATTATTTACTGATCATTTTGTATATTACGTAAGTTATTTTAATGGCAATCAAGTAAGTACACGTAGTTAAACTACTCAATATTCATTAGTTACTTTGCAGTTTTATTGTATCTTCCATTAATTCAAAATTGAGATAAAATGCTATGATATTTAGAGGTGTTTGATTTGACTGGGGTGTTGTGGTTGCTGGAAGGCAATTTTTGGATTGTTTGCTGCAGTTCAATTTTCATTTAGAGATTTATGAAGACTTGTAATATTTTCATACTCTAACTTTTAAACTCAGGGTTGAGTATTTTTTGCTAGAATTCCTGTTATAAATTTTAATAATTGTTATTTTTCATATGGTTGTTTTTTTTACAAAAAGAAAAGACAAACACAATTGATTGATACGAAGTTTATTTATGTTAATTGTAACTATAATTTAATTCAGAATTGTTAAAAAGGTTTAGTTTATAAAAAGTTTTAGAGTTACTTGATTTGTGCGTCGACTAATGTCAGTTAGGATGTCAGTGTCATTGTGACAAAGATATAAAAGGATACTCTTGGACATGAGGTTTATGTGTTTGTTTTATAAAAATAAAGATCAAGGAAGGAAGACAAAAGAGAAGAAAAATAAAAAAAAATTGTTTAATTAGTTACGGCTCGTCGATAAAAAAAGGACTTGGATAATTTTGGGACTCCTGAAAGAAGAGAGTAAAGAACGAGTCCTATTGTATGAAAATAATATTTTCTGATAAGATAAAGTCGATAACAGAACATACAGAAGTATTTAGAATAATACTAAAAATATTCAAAAATGTGGTAGGTGAATTAAATACTTGGAGGCTACACTGGAGGAACCTACGATATTTGAAGAAAATAATTAATAATAAAGTTTGTACTTGGATTTATGGAAATAAACAAATCAGAGAAGAAGAAATATTAAATACAACGTTTATCTAGTCAGAAACCACAACAGTGTTTGAGAAGAATTTAAGATAAGTGTTTATTTTAAGAAAAGTAAAATCTAAAAATTATTGATTCCCCATAAATACAGATTCAAATTGACATTTAATAAAAAATATTTTTTTTGTAACGTTGATATTTGTTTGTGTATCTTTTTGAGTTTTATTTAGTAATATCATATATTCCCAAGTTAAATAACGACCCTGAGAAATTGTATAAAAGAGTCTCATAGCAAGTTTAAATTTAATTGCGTGAATTGCAGACAGTTTAGGGATTGTATTCTAGTAATCGCAAGACCAAGCATATCATTGCAATTAATTCTTTACTCTCTTCTTTCAGGAGTCCCAAAATTATCCAAGTCCTTTTTTTATCGAGGGCCATAACTAATTAAACAAATTTCTTTTATTTTTCTTCTCTTTTGTCTTCCTTCCTTGATCTTTATTTTTATAAAACAAACACATAAACCTCATGTCCAAGAGTATCCTTTTATATCTTTGTCACAATGACACTGACATCCTAACTGACATTAGTCGACGCACAAATCAAGTAACTCTAAAACTTTTTATAAACTAAACCTTTTTAACAATTCTGAATTAAATTATAGTTACAATTAACATAAATAAACTTCGTATCAATCAATTGTGTTTGTCTTTTCTTTTTGTAAAAAAAACAACCATATGAAAAATAACAATTATTAAAATTTATAACAGGAATTCTAGCAAAAAATACTCAACCCTGAGTTTAAAAGTTAGAGTATGAAAATATTACAAGTCTTCATAAATCTCTAAATGAAAATTGAACTGCAGCAAACAATCCAAAAATTGCCTTCCAGCAACCACAACACCCCAGTCAAATCAAACACCTCTAAATATCATAGCAATATATTGTATGCTGACCTTTTAAATTCCCCAGTCTCTAAATCCTTGAATACACAATTCTATTATTTGCTGGAGATACTTTAAATAATCAAATTGTCGATAAACTGGCAGTCTTCCAACTACATTTATTTAATAGCCATAGTAATTAACAGCTACTGCACTGGAATTATTCGCCCAAGACCATTTCGAAAATTATCTCAAACTGTAACTTATGTTGGTTTGTAGCTATACTTAAGGGTTTTTTGCCCTAGAAAGCTTATATAGGACTAAACCGTTAGTGAACCTCTTCAGAAAAAGAAATAGCAGAGACAGGATACTGGAAAAGTTTTCAACGTGAGAATTGCTGATGATATGGCACATAAAAGTTTCAAAATGCGACACACTTCATGCTCATCACATAAATTTTTATGTTACATGTACAGCAAATGCGGAGGCATTGTTTTGGAACGCTGTTTTTGCCAAACAAACAAAATTTATAAGCAAATGATATTTATACATTTAACAAATTTACACAAAACGAAGTATTTTTAAACGTTGTTGTGCGGGATTTACTTTCAAGTGTACTGTTAATACGTTATTCGATTCTTTAAGTGCATGAATGAAGGAGGGTAAACGTTTTAATTATATTTTGAGACCCACAACAAGTATTTCAAAACTTCTATTTCGCTGTCACTTTAACCTTAATGCTTTTTCCCTCGACGCCTTATTTACTGACAAAAACATCTGGAAAATGGCATTCTTTGTTATTCTCTTTCCCTTTGAAACTCAATGTTAACAAAGGTTGCTGAAATAAGTAATTCCCGAAATTAAATTTTTGGCATTTACAACATTATCTCGAATTAATTGATATTCAACTTCTGCAAGAATCGACCTCCCATTTTTCATTTAACAAGTTCCGGTTATCTGTTGAGATCTGCGGAGCAATAAAATAATTTATTTAATGTTCTCTTGTAACTTTTCTACCTTAAGTTATGTAAGTCGACAAATTTTTTACAATTTTCACCACCAGCTCCAATGTATCGCAATTCGTAGTAAAAATGTTCATTTTTTTGAACTCTTTAATTATTTTACCTATTCTATCTTAAACTAAAATTGCAAAAACAAGGTGAGGTCATTTTCGCGGAGTTTTATTGTTATTGTTTCTGTGTAAAGGTTTGAGATAGATATGGAAAAAATTCCTGTTATTTATATTTAAAAAAATTGTATTTTAATTCAAATATAATTGACTTCCTTATCTGAAGATGTTGAAGAACTTCCTTATAAATAATAAAAAGCGGGAGTGTGGAGTGGAGAATTTTGTAACTATGAAATTTTTTTTAAATTATAAAATTGACAGTATTAATAATTTTTTTACACAGATTTTTGGAAATTATGATTATTAGTATTTTTAAAATGTAAAATATTTTAGGTTTTGAAAATATTAGAAAATTATTAGATCTATTGAAAGAAAAAATTCTTTCGATTCTTCAAAACTTTCCAAAAATTTCAAAATTTTCATAATATTATAAAACTTATTTAAAATTATTTAAAAACTTCCAAATTCTTTTTTAAATTTTTCAAATGTAAAAATTTTTAAAATTCAATTTCAAAAATTAGCAAATTATAAACATTTTGAAATGTCAAAATGTTTTGAAAATTATAAAAGTTTTAAAAATATTAAAATATAGTTTTCGAAATCTTTATGATTTTCAAAAACGTTTTCAGTTTTCAAATATTTAATTTTTTACATCACATCTAAAAGTTTTCAATTTAAAAAGAAATTTAAGATTTGTGTATCTTGAAAATTTTTAAATATGAAAAATTTTGAAACCATAAAACTTTTTTGAAAAGGGTTGTATTTAAATTTTATATTGATAATTTTTGAAAATTCTTGAAATTATTGAAAACCTTTCAAAATTAATAAAACTTATAAATTTTGAAAATGTTGATAATTTTTGAAATCTTTTCAAATATTTTAAAATCTTAGGAAATTTTGAAAATCTTGAAAATTTGAAAAAATTTTTTCAAAGTCGTTAATAGTAAACAATATTTATTCGTTGAAATTTAAAATCGATTCCAATTTTGACGTTTTTCTATTGCGATTAATCAATTAAACGACCAAAATGAATCCTCCCAGAGGTTCCTACTGTCATTTAACATATTCATGCCGATTTTGAAGCCGAAATATGGACATTTTTTTAATATCGAAAATTCTTTGGGGAGACACTGGGGACTGGTAGGTACTCGACAAGTGTAGAATACGAATCTAAGGTACTTTTCCGAGCGCATCTATTTTACAGTAGGCACTCCTCCCGTTCCCTTCTTTTTTATGAAGCAGTAGAGTGATTTTATGATATTTTATGTTTTCTAGTTGCAACCAATGTTTATTACTTGAAATCTCAAAATCGATTTTATAATTTGTGTTTTTTTTGCGATTACTCAAATAATCAATTCAGGTAAACCACTAAAAGGTACCCTCTCAGTGGAGTTTTCTTAATGGAAAGTTGTTCCTATTGCCATTTAACATGCTCATACCGATTTTGAAGACAAAGTACGTAAATATGTAAAAAACAAACAATTGGTGGTGAGGGGTGATATGGAAATCGCGTTTGCGCAGATAGACCATTCGAGATGTGTAGAATACTAATCTGAAATTCTTTTCCGAGCGCGTTTACATTGAAGTACAGCCCCGCCCCATTTTTTAATGCAGTTTCCCGCTTTTATGATATTTTGTGTTTTCTAACTGCAGCCAATGTTTTTTTATTCAAATTTCAAAATTGATTGTTCACGTCCTGTAGACCTTTGCCTGAAAGCCGTATTTTTGGAGACTACACAATTAATTTCCCAGTCGCTTTTTAAAAATTGGGAACCAAACCCCTCGAGGGGTGAGGGAAGTAAGGCAGCCGTCTAAGGCATGGTGCTTACCACACCACCCCGTACTTCATATAAGAGTGCAAGACGGCTGGGTATCGGAAGCGATGGTAAGGTGGCCCTGACCCATCGCATTGCAGGCCAAACTCCTCATTGCACTGTAGTGCCACCGACTTTACTATTACTTTACCTTTTTACACAATTAATTTGTTGAGATAAATCCACTAAAAGAAAACCACTCAGTCATGTTTTCTCAATGAAAAATTTGTTCCTATTGTCATTTAACATGCTTATACCGATTTTGAAGACGAAATACGTAAGTATAAAAAAAAATTGATGGTGGAGAAGTGGGGGTGATAGGAAGATCGCGTTTGAGCAGAGCAGCTATTCAACATTCGTAGAATACGAATTTATTGTTCTTTAAGCCCTTTTATTTTGAAATGAGCACCTCTTTTCTCCCTCCCTTTTTTAGCGGACCAACCTCGTTTCTGCGTTAAGGCGTCTGAATTGGAAAGTGTATAGAGACACACAGACAGACACACTCACACAAAGATACCTTTGTAGCGTCCGCTTTATCGGTCTTCCAAGGCCCTAAATCCTGCTTATTAGTCAAAATGTTTAGCTTAAAAATGTTTAGCATAAAACCACCGTCTTTTAGGCATAACCCGTACATCGGCCACTAAGCTCAAAGCAAAAAAAATATTGCTGAGTGAACGCATTTGGTCCAAATCCAACCTGACGATCACAATACCTTGCTCTATGTGTATATTTCGCATAGCGAGGAAGGATAAAATAATAAAACTGGAAGTGAGCTTAAAAACGGTAAAAGAAGATTAGAAAAATATAAAAACCGATAAGATACAATCAACGTTTACGTAGAGCTTTATAGAAGATGGATACTGATCGATACCCAAAGAGCTCGTGCTAAAAAATGTATATCCAAGGTCCTATATTATGATATACTGTGCGAAATTCAGCAGCCTTGTAACGTAATGGATACACCACAGTTTTCATACAGTGCAAGAGCCAGAGTGAAAAATCTGTATGAAATACACGGACGTGTCATGAATCTTTATTTTCATCTTTCCGTAGACTAAGCATAACTCTGTCATTAGAGTCTCATGTCAGCGAGTTCTAAGGGCAGAGCGTGACATTAGCAAAATGTAATATATTAGCAAAATGCCGGTTGCGGCTTTATTTACATTAAAAGGCCGATGCAGGTTTGAAAAAGGTTATTAAGATTTTATCGCTGTGCACATACGCCTTTGTTAGTGTTATTTTTTCATTATCCAAGGGTTGACATCCGAGATGTGCAGAAATTTCTATTATATTTCGTTAACTTTTTAGCAACGTTTTACTATAAGTATAATGAAGTGGCTTTTATTTAAAATTTACATTTATTTATTCAGGACGTATAAGTTAACCCTTGCTTTATTTATTATTGTGGTAAAAGGCGAGAAGTAATCTCAGGGAATTGCATATTCACAGCGTAATGTGTGTTAGCAACACATTAGATTAAGGAATTAAGGAAATTTTTCCGTTTAACCTCACGATTTGGGACTCGATTAACAATGAGATGAAGCTACTAGAATTTGGGTAAAAAGCCGTACATACAATGTATTATGTAGTCGAAGTAGCTGATAATGCGTGCGTGTTCACACTGTTTCATGAATAAAGCAAATCCTCTGAATTTTACCATTAAATCTTATCTTAAAAGACATGTAAAAATAGCTTATACGTAATTTTCCAAAGGACAGCAATTAGGAGAAAAGGCTTATGCTAGTTCAAATATACACCGTAATGTGTCGCTCTTCCTCACAGGAAAAATTTCTCAAACTTATTGGAGTAGATCTAATACTTGGGTGATTTGTTCTATTTCTTGGAGAAATGGAACAAATAATTAGTTGGCCATGGAAGGCCAAAGTACCGTTTTGTTCGTATTGTGGAAATTTCTACCCCCCCTCCCCCTTCCCCATTTCCACACTTACGCTCTGATTTTATAACAAATTTCGAATAAAAATACCCCAAGGGACAAAGTTTGGCTCTAGGAAACACCATTTTTTGAACTTTTTAACGTATTGAAGGTCGCCAAAAGTGGCAAACCTGCGGCCGTTATTCGTCTCCCTTATGCGGTTCTGTTGCCCTCCATGTCACTTAATTGGCTCAGTGGCCTAACATTGGTTTTTCGTTTAACAATGGGAGCGTTATATGTTGGAGGCGCTGCAATCGATGTTAGGTATTTTATGTTGTTACCTAGGTTTGGCAGCAGATGGCTCTGCAATGGAATTTGAAAATTCAATTGACTGATTATTTATTTTGACAAGATTCAATGTGAGATCGTTTTAAATGAATAATTACAAGCAGATATTTAATGGACCAAATTTTATAATTAATTTCGATTATAAAACCATCTGCTGCTATTACGTATTTTTTGATTTTTTTTACTAACTTGAATTAAATCAAGAAATTAATTGCCACAAGGCTTATTATTAAAAGTTATGATTCATTTCAAAAAACCATAGAATTGCCAGAAATTCTTTTTACATTTTTTATTTTAAAAAACGCCGTCAAATCACCGATTTGAACCGAAGCTCCTTCCTAAACCCAAAATAAATGAACCTTTTTATTCAGTAATAGAATTATTCAGATCAGGTAAGTATTTGTAGTTATAAATATAATATTACAAGACTATCTTAGTATACTCGAAAAATACGTTCACGACTTTGAGAACAAAATTTGTGCTGCTTGGAAACATCCCGAGCGGAACGCAAGGGGTGTTTCCAAAAAGCAACACTAGTTTTGTTCGAAAAGGAGGAACAGTATTTGAATATGCAAAAATAGTCGGGTGGTATTTGACTAGATTATATCATTTCCTATAAATAAAACCCCGAATTCTACGTCTACGTACGTAGACAACTCAAACTATTTTGCAATCCAACAATTTAGTAAGAATACAGTTAGCTGTTATTGATAAAAAGCACAAAGCATATTGCGTGCTCATTTCAATGCGTTGTTACTCTTTTTTTAACTTTTACCTCAAATTCCCTTCTAGTACACCTCTAACAATAAAAATTCTTAACAATTACTTTTGTTTTAAATACATCAACTTTTAAGTTGTAAATAAAAGCACTTTACATTGCTCTCTTCCTACTGACTTACCTGTCGATTCTTGTTGTATAACGTCTAGATTTTGATGAACTCACAATAGAATTTTTATTTATTTTTAAAATTCTCTTGTGGAAGTTTCTTGAGAGCAACAACTTTCTAATAATAAATGTCTCTTAACGTTCTTGATGTATTTTGGATTTTTCACGACATCTGTTTAAAATATAAAATTAATTTATTTGATCTGCTATAAAATATCTCAAATAGAATAATACCAATAACTAAGTCACTTTTTCTGATAAATCTCCTTTTTACTGAAAATCTTCTAGTTGAGGTATATTTTAACAAAACTAGCAGAAACCTTATTAAATATTTTTTAGAACGATCTTTCATGTAGACTACCCATAGATAAAAGGAACCTATAAAGTGAAATTGAGCATCAGTCTTCGTGAAGCGACCTCTAAAGAGTTCGTCTGCAAAATGTCATTCAGGCTCTGATAAAAAAAAACTTCAAGAGTTTGTAATTGAAAATCTAACCGGGTTTTAGAGCTACTAAAATTGTAATTGACTTTGTCAGAAAATACTTTTCAATTTCTATAGCTGCCCAGTGAAAGCAGCAATTTAGCTGAATTTATTTTTATTCTTTTTGGGGTTTAAAATACATTCGCACCATGAAAGTGTTGTTAATATTGTTATAATATTTCTATAAGAATTTAGAACTAACAGTTCCAAAATTGTGAAGCATTTTCATACAAAACTTTATCATTGTTTGTTCTTCGTTTTGTAAAACGGTAAATGTTTGCCAAAATATTCCATTCAGCTGTGCATACACACAACTTTAGTTTTCAAGTTTTCGCTGCAAATTTAAATTTACGTAAAGTTTCTGTCTCCCAGGTGCATATTATAAATGTGCACTTGCATGTGGTCTTGTATTTCTCTTTCGTTACAACTTGGAATCGTAACAATTTACATTCAATTTCTATCTAGTTTGTTGCAGTTATACTAATCAAAATGTGGCAAATTCGTTTTTCACCAGAGTTCTTCAAAACGAGACGAGAAGCAATTTATTTCCACAATTGTTCTCATTTTCCAATACAGCGTTCAGAAAATTACGGTGCACTCTTACAGCAACTGCCGCAGTGATTCCTAATTGCAGCGCTTGTGTTTGTTCTAAGTAAGTTGCTTTAGTTGTAGTTTGCAATTACGTCTTCTGATTGGGATATTTGTTTAAAATGGATTTTGTAGTTTTACTAAAGTCACCAAAAGTTATTAATCAGTGACAAAGGAAACAATCGTATTACGGGTGTTAGCAATAATCCACTTAGCGTGAGAGTGCTACGTAAGCGTATGATAGGATTAGATCCCGTGCGTGTGGCAGCCCTGCACAATGACGCCACGCGTGCGGCGCTTACGAATTCTGGTATTATTCGAGCTAAAAAGCCAGGCACAGGCTCGAATATACATTGCCTACTGAGAGAAAACCATTTTAAGCAATTGTTGGAAAGGAAATCTTATAACACAGCTAAAATTAGGAAGATATTTCAGTTCTAGGGCAACCTTTTGTTTTGACATTTTGCGTTCTATTGATAAAAAATTAAAATAGCTCTTTAAAGAGCCATTTATCTAGATAGTTTCATGCAAGTGTTAAGTATCACCAAAAAAAAATACAACCGATAATGCCCCAAAACTGTTGAAATGGCTGTTTTCTCACATAGGGGCTGAGATTTAATTACATTCCTAATCTAAAAATCCTCTTAATATACATTCACATGTGAGTAATCCCGTGGGACTCCGCGGCGGGTTCATAATGGTCGAGAACGCTGGATTACGGTACATATACGGATCTATTCGCCTAGGCACACTTTTGTTTCGAACCTCTATTATCCCTTCTCGCAACAAGTGACATTTAACTTTATTTCGTAGGTCATGTGACCTTTAAATTTTGTTGGACGCCGGCTAAATCTGCGTAAATAAATTTCACGGAACGTCATACAACTCTGCCCCAGACCGTACATACAGCGTGGTCGGAAGGTATGAAATAATGGTTCCGCCAGAACTGCTTAATATTAATGCTATAAAAAGTAATCTAAATATTAAAGGGTGAAATTATAAATTAGCTATCAGAAAATGTATCCAACTACTAAAATGAAATACGCCTCGATTCCATATTTTGGCAATAAATTAGAAACAATTGTCAACATTATAAGTAAAAAAATAAATGTAAAACAACTTTTAAAACAACAAAAAACATTTTAAACATTTTGTTTATTGATAAAGAAAAAACCAACAAAAAATTTACTAAAATCAGGCATCTACAAATTAAATGGCGACTGGGCGCAATTTTGAATTTTTTTTTAATAGAAAGGGAGGTCGACTGACACCTCATTTGAAAGGTCTTTTAATTCTGCGTCTGATCCTATAGTTTCGAAAAAAAAAATTTAGCCATAACAAAATGGCGGGTTTTAAACAAATGGACTCACTCAATTCAAAATTGTTTTGATTTTTTTTTCAGCGTCGAGTGACACCTTATTTGAAAGGTCTTTTAATTCTGCATCTGATCCTAGAGTTTCAAAAAAAAATGCAGCCATAACAAAATGGCGGATTTTAAACAAATGGACACACTCAATTCAAAATTGTTTTGATTTTTTTATCCAGTAGTCTTCTTTTTCATTTGCAGTACAAAAGTTTCCCAGAAATAACCAGGTGGCTGGAAATAATATTGAAAACGTTATGTTCCAACAAGACGGTGCGCCGCCTCATTATTATAGGCCTCTTTCTGACTTTCTCAGCGGACATTTTCTTGGAAGATGGATTGGTAGGCGGAGGCCTGTAGAATAGTCGGCTCGCTTCCCAGATTTAACTTTCTTAGATTTTTTTTCTATGGGAATATCTGAAATCGAAAGTGTACAGAACCCGTCCAGAAACAATTGAAGAACTGGAGCAACGCATTACAGAAGTTTGCAGAAATATCACTCCAGAAACTTGTAAGAAAATGTAAGGCAGGAATTTCATAACCGACTTTTTATGTGCCAAGAAGTGAATGGTAAACATTTCGAACACTTAATTTAATTAATTTAAGCTTTAATTCTTAGTTTTCTTAAATAGACTTCTTTATCTTTTTCTTTGAAACTCTAGGATCAGACGCAGAAATAAAATACCTTTCTAATGAGGTGTCACTCGACCCCCTTTCCATTAAAAAAAATTCAAAATGGCGCTTAGTCACTATTTTGGATGACACAAAATTTTAATATGGTCTGAAAGATAGTATTTAATTTCCCATTACAGCACATGAAATTTTGTTGAAAAATATCAAGTCGTTCAAAAGTTTGTTGGGGGGGGGGGTTACTTTATAGACACAGTGTATTTGTAGCGAATGCTGAATATGCAGGCGGGATTTCTTTGTTGAGAAATGCGTCCGTACTTGCCGGATTAAACCCCGACAGTGGATAAACTTGTTTTTTAATGACTTTTTGGTTGGGTGTTGTTTA
Source organism: Ctenicera cuprea (assembly GCA_958336395.1). Classification (NCBI taxonomy): domain Eukaryota; kingdom Metazoa; phylum Arthropoda; class Insecta; order Coleoptera; family Elateridae; genus Ctenicera; species Ctenicera cuprea. The sequence continues at coordinate 21,480,300 of OY284487.1, read as the reverse complement.
GTGTACATGGTATTTTATTTGTAATTTTTTATTGTGTACGTGCCGTTATGGCATGTGGGATATTTTTAATGAAAAAGCAGCACCCGCTAGTGCACGAACTATTAGCTTGAAATCATGTGCACACTGTCGGCTCACTAACAGCCAATAACATAATAAATTAAAAAAAAAAAGATATTGACGCCTATAAACCGCTAAAAACAAAAACGACGCAGCTACAGACATCGATGTTCCGGAGTTATTGCGATGTGATTTGTTTCTTCCAACTTTTCCTTCCAGATACGCTACACTGACGAGGGACAATAACTCCAAAACGTCGATTTCTGCAGCTGCGTGATTTTTGTTTTTAGCGATTTATAGGCGTTAATTTTTTTTATTTGGTTTTTTCATATATTTCATCGCGCTATTCATTTCATCTTTTATACAAAATTATATATCTAAATATAATACACATTAATACAGAATTTACATTTTGGCCTGCTGAGTCGTAGCTTTAACAAAAGCTTTTAACAATTTAAATACATTATTGGGAAATGCAATGAATTTGCTGTTATTATTTTTAATAGAGCACTGAACATTAGGTTTTCTACATATATAGAGTATTCAGTTACTTTTAAAAATCAACATATTTGAACATCCTATTGTTGATTCGTGTTTTTTTAAATGTAAATATGTATTTACCAAGGTTTTAATTTCTACCGGACAACAATTACACATGTGAATATCAACAAAACATTTTATATTTACGCCACAATTCTCTTTTATATGTTACCATAATTTTACATTCACGAACAAATCAAATATTGATTTCCGTTGCTTTTATACTGATAAATAAATTTTGTGTTTTAGTTAATTATTTATTTTATTAAATAATGGAACTAACATGCAGGATTTAATAGTCAAACCGCTTCAAATGTTTGCTTTAGCGGTATTTATAAATTTCACTATACTGTTTTTGTGTTAATTTTGCCTCTGTAATTGCATTGAAAGTATTTTAAATTGTTTGTACAATCTCTTAACTTTTTCATACCTGTTTAGTACAAAAAATTTACATTAATCTGTATAGTAAATCTCTAACTGTCTCACCATAACAACACGACGCTACGGAATCTTGCTCCAACTATACTCAGTTTGTTGATTGTTTACGGCAATTAATTAGAATTGCTGCCAGCGCTGTTGCTATAATTTGATTATATATGATTTAGTAACAACAAACTCTTAAGTTGTAATAAAATGCGTCTTTAGATAAGACAGAAATGCTTTGTAGTGTTTAAACTGACGTTTCAAATAACTATGAAAGTCGACGTCGGAACAAACAAGCAGTTATATTTCCTCAATTTATTCTAATGAAATTTAACCCGTGGACTATGTTTCATGTTTTTTTAAATATATTTTAAAAAACATTAATAAATAAGCTGTTTAGAGATGTAACACATGTACCTAATGCGTACCCAGAGGCGTAACTGCGCCAACGCAGCCATTCTAGTTGTTTTGGGGCCGAAGGTTCTAATTTTTTTAATAACAAAAACAAATGTAGTTAAAATAGCCCCAAGTACCTAATACAAAAAAAGTAATATTTTTTCTATTTTACGCCATTGTACACACATTAAGTGCTTGCTTTGTAGCTCAAAACAACTTATTTGCTATTATTTAAAAAAAATTACCAAAAAAAAACCTAGAGCGTAGCCCACGGGTTCTGCTAGTGAAGAGTTAAAGACGTTAAAGAGAACTACATTACCTAGCCTTAACGCAGAAAAGGCAGATTTATAACCTTGGATGTTGTAATATATTTTAGATTTGAACATATGACATTTCTAATGTTTTTTCAACAGTTCAGCAACACTAGTTATTTGATAAATAATTGATCAAAAAAGAGTGCTAGTTTTGCTGGAAAATTTGGTTCAACAGCCGAGAACAATTTTCATTTTTCAAGTAAAACAGAAATGAGTTGCTAAGCAAGAAATTTGGGTAATCCTTTTTTTTTCAATTCACAAAATAGAACCAAGTATCATTTTAATTAAAAAATTGTAAATTATTTACTATTTATTCTAGCAATATAAGTTGATTATAAACTTATTCTAACAAGTAAACATTAAAATCGCAGAAAAAAAATGGTATACATTTTAGAAGAACTTCTAGAATTTCAACGCCAAATTCTTCATATTGTTTTCTTAGCGCATAGGATAAATTTTTTCTTCGATAAAACAAACACGATTTGCTATACAGGAAGTTTGAGTAAGGTACCTCTAACTGCTTCTTCAGATTTACGAGTGTTGTAGCAGTGCAGTGTTTTTCAAATAACACATTAAATTGTAAAATAAATTGTTTTTAAAACTGGTAAATAAACCAAACAATAGTAGGCTTCAAATATATTTGCGGTAAAATTTTGTACCACAAAAATATATAAGCATATGTAAGGTAGTGACTAGTCGACACATTATTATGGGTGGAATAATTCTTAATATTGACAATAAGCTGCTACGTACGAGTTAGGCATTAACGATTTGGGAAACGTTGTCTTGTGATTTTAAGCTTCGCAGAAATTTTTTCACATTGTAATATAATGGTATGGTTAATGGAAACCGTAATCTTGTTTTATTAAAAATATTAAAAGGTTGTTGCTAATGGAATAATTCCCTTTCATTAGGCATTTTGTTTTATTTAAAAATGTTTGCGAAAATATTTTTAAAGTTTCATTATGCAAAAATTTAAAACTACGCCATTGTTGGTCTAAAATTTAGAAAATTTTAGAAGCAAATGCTTTTGAAGAGTTATTTAAAATAGGAAATATGTTTCGAACTAAAAATCTAAATTAAAAAATTAGATTTTCTTACTAAGTTTTGCATATTAAATCACCTTTTAGTAGTTTTGATTAGGCTCATTTTTATAGAGTTGAAATGTGATGATGGAATGGTTTTCTGCAATTTAATCATAAAACCTGTGTACTTATCTATCAGCTTTCCCATTTGTAGACGTTCCGAATTCAGAGCTCGTCGCATCTTACCACCAATTTAAAGGAAGAAAAATACTCACCATTAATTCTCATCTGTCGACTGGTCTCCACATTTTCCCATTCCACCACCCACCAGCAGCCCCGTTTCTCTATATGAACCTCCAACACCCGACATCTGCAGTGTCTAGGGAGTAGGCTCTCAATTCGGACGAGTATGGTCAGGCCTGACGGTTGTTTGGGCATTATATTTTATTTTGGAGTTATTTTCTTCTAGATTCGCTCTTTTTTTGCCAAGATTAGCTGTATTATTCGTTTGAACATATGTGAAAGAAGTTTGGCTCTTTCAGGCAATCAGGGAAAACGGTTATTTTATTATAAATGAGAAACGCAACAATAGACTTAGTTTTATTAACTTTCTTTACTGAGTTTAACAATAGCTTAAATTGTGTTGGCTCAACTTATCTGGAAAATAACGGCAGAACAACGGTCAGGTAATTTCTGTTGTTTTAGAACACATTTACTCAACTATAACAATTAAATGGGTTCATAATTGTAAACAAATCGAAATTATATTGTACAAAATGCCATGTGATTACGGAAATCATTTAAGTCAATGTAAACGAAAATAGGGAATAACAATTTACTACTTATTCTGGCAACAATTTAACTTACTGAAATTTTCCGGTTTAATTCATTTTGACGCTGAGAAATAATTTGTTTGCAAATTGAATTTCTAATTTATTCATAAAACGCAAGGCTAAAAATAATTAAATTTACGTTTATCGGAATGCTTTTCATCCAGTGAAAGGGAGTTAATGTTGCACCAGGTGTAGAAAAGCATTAACGAGTATACAAAATTTAATACGATTTTTTGTAATAAGTTGTTTAGTTCGATTCCGTGCCGAATACGAAAATGAATAATCGTATCAGTCAATTTATTCAATGCGAAGGAAACGAATCCGGTACTTTTATTTCATGATAAATATTAAAAAGTTGCCGAGATAAATTTGCTTCGCAATTGTTTCACGTAATAAACACATCAATCTTTTTTCCGGCATTAAAACACTTTGAGACGCGTAATAAAAATACGAAGTTTCATAATAATGGGTTATAAAGGGGCGTAGAAACGAGTGACAGTCCGGAATAAAACAAACCAGGGCCTCCCGCGAAAGCCGCTTATTGTTCAAAAATATACGATCCCACTCCTGAAACAATGAGCCTTGATTTACACCCCCGTCGCTGTCCGCTTTGTCGCAAGTGTACGGAAAGTGTACTTTTTAAAATTATATCATTTGTAAAACCAGAAGTGGAAACAGGACAAAAAGAAGTGAGTTTTTGTCGCTTTCTATGCAGCAATTACATTCAGAAGAGTGAACCTTCGGAATTATATTTTTTCGAACAGAAAAGCCAACAAAAGTATTTTGCCCAATCATAAGCTGATGACGTTGTATCGAGTATTTCCCTTGAGACTTTTGGTTTATTCTCTCCAATTTTCTCTTTAGTTAAGGGACCACTTTACTTTTATCCTTACTTTATACTAACTTTGAAACCATATTTGTTATTTTAAAATGGTGTTTCCCTGTTTCGGCACTTTAAGAGGATTACGTGACAGAAACAGCTTACAGATTCACCGCTTAATATCAAAACTCACAAATCCGTTATACCTATACCAATACTTTGTAATGTTTACAAATAACAGCTTGATGCAATATGTTCTGAAAAAAAATAACCAGATGGAAATTAACCGGGATTGCCTTTGTACTTCTTTACCCATCGGGGAAACTTTTTATAGTTATTATCAAATCATATGCTATAGAAAACGAAATTCTTTGAACCGAATTATGTCAAATTAACTCAACTTACCCATATAAAAATAAACCGCTTCGTTACAGAGATTTTAATCGATTACACCGTTTCTATTTATTTTACAGTTTGTATGTAGCTCTCGCTTTTGAAGCTCTACTTTTCGTATACTTCCCATGTTAATTGGTGATGAAGGCATGGAAGTTAATTTAGTAATGTTTTCTGTATTTCTTTGCGCTAGTTATTTACACATTCTTTGACGTTGCTAGGTTCAACCGTTTTTGAGATACCTAATTAAGCATTTGTATTTTAATGCGTTCTTTATGTAGTTTATCCGAGTTTTTGTATCTGTAAACAGCTGCCGTAAGGTTGACAATTAATAGGGTTTCGGTAAGTCTTCGTCTAACACTGCTAGCAGTGGATTTTTCAGCAAACGGTTTATCTTATTCTTACTATTGCGTCCTTTTTATGAGATGGGGTATTTTACCAAGTGTTCTGAGCGTCGCTTGAAGTGTACACAGAAGTGTGGGTACATACAAATTTACTTGAGCTCCGAACCACGGAAGTGCACGCTTTAATTTCCAGACAAGATTTTATTAGAACAATCTTCAATGTGAGAAATAAAGCTAAAACCCGCTAACCCCCAAAACGAGTTTTATGGCGTATAGGGAACACAACCCACATCATAGTACGTTGGTGGTTGTCCAAGCCCTTTCAATGGAGCAAACCGATTTTAAAAATTTTGACGTTATCACTATACAACAATCGTCGGTCGTAAACTGCTTCTGAATCAGATTTAAATATTACTATTAATGTGAGATTTAGTGGCCTTATTGGTCCAAATGAAAAATTAAATATGAAAAATGTCTTTTTTATACGGAATTCGAACCCGAGACCTCTAGGTATCTAGCCTAATGCTCTACCAACGGAACTAGCGAGTACGGTAGGTGTATATTAATAACGGCCACGGAAAAAATTAATTTAGTATTTCATCCTTTTGCTGAAGTATAGATCTGTGGTGTGTGTTTTATACTCTAAAAGATTTTCTCTATATACTTAATGGTAGGGCATTAGGCTAGATTACAATTAGAATTTAACACACGAAAAGTGGTAACCCACTGACTTTGGTGCACTAGCACACAGTGAATTTTTCCTGAGACTTTGTTCCTATTTTGTCCAATAAACGAAGGTTGATCAAATACTTCTGTTTAAACTATATTGCTCATCTGTGATAAGATAAAATTCTAAGCTTCCTTTCTAGATAGTTTAATATTTGGGGAGGGGGGGTTAATCTTTCTTCTCTTTTTACAATTTATTTTCAGTGAATATTTTCCAATCTATTTAATCCCAAGCAAATATTGTGGCGCTATAAGTAATAATAAATTGATTTATTTTCCTTATAAAGAACTGAAAGGCATTTTTGGATTCTAACTACAGTACACCACGCAGGTTTTCGAATCTTATTGCCGTGCGCTTCTTACAGTCACTATTGGTGCTAAAACGTTTGATACACATATACTTTTGTAAATAGGAATATGTAAAACAATAATAGAACCAATATATTGTAATATACAAAAGTGGATGCAAGGAAATCAACAATAAATAAAAAGACAAATAAATATGCACCAAGATTGTATGACAAAATGAAGGTAGTGGCAACCATAAGATAAAACAAAAGACTAGGGCATTTGGTCAGAATGGAACCAAGCAGACTTCCAAAAGCTGTATTGGATAGGAAACATGAAGGCAGACAGATGCTTAGGTGATTAAGAAAATTACAGATAGATGACACTCAGAGTAACAATGAATTTATTTTAACGTTGCGGCACTTGCCATCAGCGTATTCCGCCATGATCACCATTAAGACAATGAGAAAGGATGAAGATTCGTTCAAATCATCGCGCTTGCTAACAACGAATTGAGAACAAGCTAGCAGTAAACAGTGTGCGTGCCCTAGTTCCCATTGGTTAAAGCGAGACTAATTATATCTCTACAAAACATGCAGATGAGTGCTCGAGTTGAAACGCACCTAACCCGCGAAAACAGCTAAAGACTTGTACAGTGTTCACCACTACCACTAAGATTTCTTTCCATAGCCAGTCCAAGGGCCACGGTTTCCTCGCAGGGATACCCTGGCACCTTGGGCACTGTCTACAGTCACCTGTAAAACTTTTTCAAGGCTACTCGCCAGCTTAGGCTACTCGCAGTCCAACTACACACCGTCCAGTAATCGGTCTGATAATGGCAACTGGTACCTGAGCGTTATTAGGAATGAAAGCCTTTTGGGTAGTGAGGAGATAAAACGACCCGCTGCTCCTGGGTCCCTGATCCGACAGACACTCGTTCCTGAATGACACCTTTACCAGTTCACGGATGGCCTCCTATCGCGCAGTCAATTGACTGGAACGATTATAACCAGTAGGGTCTATCAAACACAGTCACTCAAGTGTTAGGAACCCATCCATAGGGCTAGTAGACGTTCCACCTCTGAAATCCACAAAAACCACTCAATTTAAATATTATAAACTTTGAGTTCTGTTCAAAACATGTGTTTTCTTCAAAATCTTAAAATTGGAAATTTTTATAAAATCAATACTTTACTAATTTCTATGCAGGAAGTACAGGAATGTAAAAATAAAATTCTTGGTTTGCTGTAATGTGTAAAAGTTTCAAAAATACATCGCTCAAAAGCTGGCTGCACGAGTGTATTTAACGTTTGAAGGTTTATAGAGCTGCAGAAATGCTGCAATATAGTTTTGGTGTTAATGCTATATTATCGCTGTGACGCCCTCTATGAATTTTGGAAAATTGTTTTTTTTTGCCCAATAAATGAGGATTGACAAAATATTTCGGTTTAAGCTATATTGCTCATGTGTAGACTTCGGATTTTTAAGCAAATGCTTATTTGTCTGTTTGCAAGATATTATGGTGAAACTTACAACGACCACGAATTTCGCGATTTTAAAGCGAATGAGCTATACTAATAAATGCTTATTTTGTTTATTTTAACATTTTTGTGCCTATTTTTTTGTATGAGCTTTTTGGTGCTTAATATGCTTTTTTAATGCTTAATTGTAGTTTTTTGCTAATCAATTTTGAAGTTTCAGTAAAATTAAAAGAAAATGTAACATTTACACGAGTGCTAAATGTTTTTACTCTGGTATGTTCTGTATAATAGTACTTTACAGGGTTCCAGTTCCAGGAAGGATTTACAATAAGACGCACTTATTGTGTGAGTCACAGCGCTTTTTCGTTCATGAGGGTGAAAATCGCTATGTATCTTTGTTGCACCCACAGTAAGCGTATAATACCTTCTTTGGCTACCGTCTTAACCTTGGGCCTTGGGCAGTTATCTCTGACGAGCTATAATAGGTGTTTTAAGATATTTTTAGAAATAGGTGCCCGTTCTTAAAGTGCAGACGTGTTATCTTGTAGTTTTTAGTTAAACATCTTTTACTTAGCTAATTAAAATGGGAAAGACAAAATCTTCTAAGAGTGCGTTAATCAAGTTGTGGTTAAAAAACAAGGAGTTTGAGTGCTTTTCATCCGACGGCGATGTGATTTTTTGTAATTCATGTAACAAGGAAGTAAGTCCACAATACATTTATTTATTTTTAACTTCAGCATTTGAGTTTTTTCCAAAGTTTTTAGTTAGTGCTGTAGAACGGCAGAATTTAAAATAACTTTGTATAGGTATGCAATAAACAGGAATTAATAATCTTAATTTGATGTAGGTAGCATCCAATAAGAAGCATCAACTTCAGCAGCATATTCAAACAGCTACACATCAAGGAAGTGTTGTTCGCACAAATAAACTTAAGCAGACATTCCTAACTGTTCCAATAACAAGTGATCGAAGGAATGAATTTTTTGAAGATATGTGTAGTGCCTTGGTTGCCGCAAATATTCCTTGGAATTCTGTAGAAAACCCGATTTTCAAATCATTTCTTGAAAAGTACTGCAATAGGAATATTCCAAGCGAGTCCACTCTAAGGAAAAATTATCTCGACACCTGTTACAACAATGCAATCGGGAAAATACGAGAAGATGTAGGAAAAGGGCTCATTTGGTTTTCCGTAGATGAAACTACTGATGCTGTCGGAAATTACGTAGCTAATTTTGTGGTAGGAAAATTGTCACAATCAGAAGCTACGCGATCCTATTTAGTTTGTTCTAAAGTGTTAGAGAAAACAAACAGTAAGACTGTAGCCCACTTTGTAAATTCTTGCTTGAGATTTTTGTATCAAGCAGAATTTAACGATAACAACGTTTTAATCATGTACACTGATGCAGCGCCCTATATGGTAGCAGCAGCTAAACTGCTGCAAGCATTTTATCCAAACTTAATACATTTTACTTGTCTGGCCCATGCTCTACATCGAGTTGCTGAAAAAATTAGAGAAGAATATCCACAGATAAATAAGTTTATAGCTTCTGTAAAAAAGATATTTTTAAAGGCGCCTTTGAGAATTTCCCACTACAAAAATAAATTACCCCTTTACCACCTTAACCCATTTTAACAAGGTGGGGAACGTGGTTAACTGCCGTGGAATTTTATTCAAAGAACTTTGATAAAATACGTGATATTATTGGCGATTTCGATGACAACGATGCATCTGCAATAAAAAGTGCTAAATTACTATCGCAAGAAAGACAATTATGGAACGACATTTTATATGTTTCAAGTCATTTTGCGTGTATTGGAAATGCAATTCAAAAATTGGAAACATCAAAACTCAGTTTAAATGAATATTTAAACGTTCTACGAAGTGTAAAAGACGAAGTTAATAGGGCTCCTGGGAAAATAGCTCAAATAATTAAAACGAAACTAAATGCCGTCTTAAATAAAAATCCTGGTTATGAATATTTAGAAGCTATAGATAAAATTTTGGCTGGTGAAAATGTAAATTTGCCAGAAAATATACCAATGGAATATGTGCCTTATTTTAAATACGCTCCTGTGACCTCTGTAGACGTCGAACGCAGTTTTTCTGCCTATAAGTTAATATTTAATGAAAAGCGTCGAAGGTTTACTGCGGAAAATTTAGAAAAAGTGTTAGTCACTTATTGTTTTTCTAATTATAATTGATAATTTTTTGTTTCTTTTTTTATTATATTTGTATTATTAACTTTTTACTAATGGGAAATGGTGTAATTGTAATTTTTTATTTATTAAAAACAGTATAATTGATTTTGTTTTTGTAAAATCTCTAAAGCCAAAGTGCTGCTTATATGTGCTTATTTATGCTTATTCGTGCATATTAATGCTTTTATTAAAGATATATTTATGCTTATTTAAACAATTTATGTGCTTATTTTTCTAATTTTTTGTGCTTAAAAATCCGAAGTCTACTCATGTGTAATAAAAATAAAATTTTTCAACTTCCGCAACAGTTTTAGATAGCTTAATATTTAGGGGGCGCGAGGGGGGGCTAATATTCCTTTTCTTTTCTAATTTTTGATAAATATATTTCTAGCTACAAAACACCACCGTGTTGCGATCTTACGGTCACTATTGGTGTCAAAACGTTTGATACAAAGATATCTTTAAAAATAAAACTAAGAATTTCTAAAATATAGAAAAGTGTAGGCAAAATGTTTGCTAATCTTTTAATGCACTATATTGTGTTTGCAATGAATTAAGCTCTTTTAGAAAATATTGCTTACACTTTCACCACAAAAGCATGTTTAAATTGTCAACCGATTTTACACTTCTAAACCACAGCAAACCTCAAGATAATAAAATGACTGAAATTACCAATAATAATAATCATCACTTTAAAATATATATCAGATCATAAATTATAAACATATATATCTCTCGCCTTGATAAATTATTTAAATTGTTGAGTGTCGGAAATATTTTAGCAAATACCAACTCCAAATCGCTTCCAAGTGCGTCCTCACTTTTCCGACAATACAAATTTCATCCTATCTTGATGCAGAGGCTAGATTATTCTTATGAGCGAAAAGATTTTCTACATTGGACACCTTTTTGTTAATATTTCGGGTTTCATTGATGTTTTCGTTAATATTTTAGTATCAAAAGTGAGCACTCCTCACTCTTTTGCTGTGACGGATCAAGCTCAGCTTCCATACAGCATATCTGTTGGAAACTTCAAAGTTTCTATCAAAAACCTTAAGGGAGTGTAATATGACTGTAGATGGTACCCACCCGCCACAAACAATATCTTTCTCTTTAAAGCCTACGTAGTAGAAATATTAACCGATGTATGATAATAAATAACATTATACTTCATCTGTGTGTACACTACGCGTATGCGAGCAAGTAAACACTTCAACTTTATTTACTCGCACATACCCAATAAGTTTCAAATGTGAAGTATGAAATTTCAAATATATTTTATTGAAGCACTTCATTTTTATATTTTTACAGCATACTGGTAAACAGGTACCCACTTAACCACTTTGCAGTGGCATTTGTATTTTTGAATTTACATTTTATGCAATCAATTTAATAGTAAAATGAATTTCATATAAACGTATAATTTAATAAGAATGGCGTATGAAATAATAAAACAATATTTTGAATATGATTAATGTTTCAAAACTCTTACTTATAAAAATATGTAAAACTGATTTTTTAAAGTATTTTATAATCAACAGCTGGCGGGTCCAGCTTCCAACCTATTTTACTGAACTACAGTACCATCCGTACTAAGATACTGAAGATACTCTTGCATCGTTATCGACAGCTAGTAAGATTCGAACTGCTATTAGAATTCCAAGCTGTAATCCTGGAACATTTTATTGGCGATGGTTGTGGTGCTTTCGGTGCGGACGTTTTTCTGTAAAAAGAAATTAAAATATTTTAACAAAAGAATCAAACTCGTAAATATGTAGAACAATTCCTTTCATACACAAGCAGTATTTATATTGTATCAAGTACGTGGAAGGAATTCCATTATGTGCGCTATAGATGCTGTCATTATATTCGTTTTTGATATGATCATGAATAAATAAGGAACACATCAGTCAAAGCAATATTTTCGTGTAATGTGAAGTGCCCTTTTATGTTCTAGGTTACAAAACTTCAATGCTTTTGCTTTACTTGCTTTGAACGACGATCCTTTAAGAAAGCAATATGAAAGTAGTAGAAAAATGAAAATGGTCATACTTGCAGAATTTCCTCTCAAATTGAGTAATTTGCTAATAGAATTAAATTACTCATATTGACAAACCTTTAAATTGCCTTAATTGAAATGTATTTCGTTATTTTCTTTAGGCAACTAGAGAGTTTCTGTAAACCGTATCTAAATGAAAATTGTATTCATAAGGAAAAGGTGAAACTTTTGAGGGTTCTGAATTTTTTAATGAATTTTTTTGTAAAAACTTTTATGAAACCATTTAAATGATTCGCAAGAGTTTTAACAAGTTATAACAAATCCCATTTCAAACTCTTTAATTTGCGTAAAAATTCTAACATAAAATCAGGGATTTAAATCTGACGAAAAAGGCTTTAATGTATTTTAGATAATAATTCAAGTTTTATGCATAATTCTCTTGAAAGGTGCCAAAAAGTTCTAAACTTAAACTTATACTTGGATCGAAAAAAATTACCTTTTATTGTTTCAATTGCCAACAGCCAATAAAATAAATTTTTGATGTAAAAACTATTAGTGGTGGAATAAAGGACTTAGCTGCGCTAAAATACCTAAAATAACGAACATCTTCGATAAGATTCGCCATAATTAAAAATACTACACGCGCGAAGCGCGACTGAAATTATCATCTTAACTAGGACTCATTTACAATCGATTTAAGTTTATTAAAAAATAATTAACAAAAAATAAGGACTATCGGTGGTTTTATTACTTGATAAATGTGTAATAATTTTTTTATTGGAATTTGGAGTTCTAAACTTGAAGTTATTCTTGGATTAAGAAAATTAACCTTTTATTACTTTAATTGTCTCACATACATTTAGCTCATCAGAGTGTTCGATTTTCGCATCAACATCCTATAAAATTAATTTTTGATGTAAAAATCATTATTAGTATTTCATAAATGAAAGAACCATGACAAAATGACGAAAGTGGCAAATAATGGACTTAGCTGCGCTATCACACGTAGAAAACAACGAACATTTTTGACAATATTCGCCATAATTGAAAACTATTATCTTAACTAGGACTCATTAACAATCAATTCAAGTGTAGGTATCGAAAAACCACTAGATCTATATTGTGATATATATGTAAATGTTTTTTGAGTTTCGTGCTTTAGCGTGATACTTCTTGTATTTACTATTGTTTAGCTACATTTTATTGCTTGTTTTATAGTAGAAAATTGCTATCTTTAGCTTCACAAACTTGTAGAATTATACGTTGTATTTTCCCCCTAATTGCAGCATTTCACTGCAGCACATGCTTCTTCGGTAAATGTACTTTTAAATTTCTTAAAGTTTTTTTTTTAAATTAGTTACGTTACATTTAACAGTACCAAAACTGATCGATAAAATAATTACTCTACAACAAATACTAGTGGTAGCACGTTTCATACTTAAAAAAATTCAGTACAGGTGGTATAGGGCTTTGTTATTTTTATAGAGGAATTTTACACAGCGTTGGTACTTAACTTTTACCTGCGGCTTAAGTTAAGAGGATTACGCATCATAATACATCTGGCAACACTACTTTCTATAAGCCCAATGCTGAATTTTAACTGAAACGTATCTAATTTCTCTGCGTATTAAATTTTAACATTAACTATGCTGTGTTGCTGCGTAACACCAGATAAGCACGGTTAAGTAAATCAATTTAAATTTTATTCCATATTTACTGTTACACAGTCTACAATTTACTAATACCTATTAGCGTTCTCTGCGGGAATACCTATTATTCAAACAATATTTCATATATAGAGCTACTCGGTTTTGCAGGAAACGCTTAAAATATATACGGAGTATAAATTTGACTAAACAAAAGAGATAAAACCTTTGTTAAACCTTTTCAGAATTACTACACATTTCTCTATTCAGCTCCACAGTTATATTTTTTAAAACAGTAGGACAAGTAATACCAAAGTTACAGAATTGTTTTGAGGGTGTTTATGGTCTTTATTTACTACCAAGTCGACTCTATGTAATTTTCCAAGGCATAAATTTTGTAGTGTGTAAGTTCGCTGTCGATAATCTAAGATAACCGAAAATTTTCGTAAATAAGTGGTTTTCCACCGCTCCATTTCTTTTTATATAGCCGCCTTATATCCATCCAATTTTGGTTTATTTGGCTCATTAAGTATTTTGCAGGAGGCCAAGGAACGGGAAATTTCATTGTCTTGGCTAAAATACGAGAGAGGTCAGGTTGCAGCCCTATTGACTATTCTTTTTATTTGTTTGTTCCTAAGCCATTATTTTCTTTTCGTTAAGTGCGCCCAACCTATTTATTTATTTAGGTTCCCAATCAATAACCCGAATGCTTTTAAGACAACACATACATTCATCCATCCCCTTAACGCATTCCCGTACAGACTCAAATTTAAAACGCAAATATCGGGGTTGTAAACAACTTTAATTGCCTTGTATTGCGTACCACAAATCAAGGGATAAATGGGGGAATTCTTTATACAGGAATGCACTTTGGCGCATCAAGTGGTCAATCCCCCCATACGCGAGAGATATACGGGGTAATTTCATGCGGGCAGCATACGAGCCGAACAAATTGCTTTTACTCCGTGGGAAGTTCTTTATATCTATAAATTAATAGGATTTTAAATTATTTTATTGTACACTAATTCTATAGACTAAATATTTATTTCCTTCCACTAAAAAGGACATTAGGATTTACAAAATTTCTAAAAAAGATTAAAATTGAAGATAATTACAGTCTTTTTATTTGGTCACGTCGCTGCACGAAATTGTTATCATTGATTTACAATCTTTCACTGCTATTAATAAAAATGTTTTGTTGCTTTCTAATTTCAGCCAACTTAATAGTTCTTAGTGCTGGTCAACTGCGCATCGCTCAAATAGATTGTAACCGGTCTGACAATAACGACCGGTACCCTGAACATTATCAAGAATTGCACGGCCCTGGGTCAACACTTTGGCTATAGGCGCGTTCGTTTAAGTTTAGTCGCATTTCAAGGTCAACCAAACAGCAACCACTCGCGTTCGTTTAGGAAACAATGACGTCATATAGCAAACGCGGTCCGTCATTTTAGCGACCAGCTCTAGAAGCTGGTTCTAGAAAACGGTACATTCCCATCTCTCTCGTTCACAATTACCCTGTTTTTGTAAAATTTCAAAAATATTTCTTTCTTTTAAGGAAAGCTGTGTTCAAGATATATGAAAAATTTGCATAACTTGAATTTGTAATACCTTGCATTTTGCAAAAGAAAGTGGCGCACTTTCAACCCCAAAACGCCGCCGCGCCGCTGTACTGAATACATTTGCTTGCAATTGAAGCTGTCATTACAGCATTTTTAATTTTTAATAGTCAATGTGTATTCAGCAGCAGGGGTTCACGACAAATACATGAACACGTGTAGGTGTGTCGACCGTTTCTGCAACCACAGCGTTTGAAATGGTTGAACCGAATTTTAGAAAGACGTCACCGTTTAGCAGCAACAAGCAACCGCTGTCAAAAATATGGTCATTTATCTGTCAATCGCAAACGTAACGTGTAACGAAATCTTGCCCTTGGGGCGTAGGTCCCCCATCATCACCATCACATCACCATCAGCTGCCAATTGATGCTTTCTACTACTTATGTTTATAACCCGTAAGGTCTACTAAACAGTGACCAAAACGCACGCAAGTTCATAACCACAATTCGTATCCATTCCACAGCGGCGACCGTACCGTCGCGTCAGGCAGGAACCCATTCTTAATCCTTTTACTGACGGGACACATATGTCCCACAAGTTGTTAGAAAATTTCAGAAGAGTGCAAAACGCGCTTTAAATGTGTCCCAGTCGTAGTCTGTGGCGTGGTCGAACGTTTGTGATGTTATTGGCGATTCCATGATCAGCTGATTTTCTGTTTTCTTGAATCATTCTCGTGTTAACGCTGAAAGTGGAAAGTGATTTGATGGTTTTTGTGCGCAGGGGTGTTAAATATCAATAGTAAATTCTTAGTTGTGACAGATATGTTATAAATGCGTTTTCTAAACAAATATATGTTCAATATACATCTATTTGTTATTGTTTTGGTTATGGTTGGCGCACAAGTACTCCTTCAGATAATTTCGATGGGACATAAATGTTTCTCTAGTCTTGAAGAGAAATTATTTTCAGAGGAAAGATTCGGGCGCTGACAGATCAGAAGATGGAAGAGCTGCTGGAGAAGGGTGATTCGCTGTCAGAACCATATAGTATCGCTGATAGCGTGGCAGATTCCAATTATAAAATTTTGTTTTGCAGTTATAAACTATTAAAGGGACACATATGTCCCATTAGAAATTACTAACGGAGCACATAGATGTCCCAGACGCATTTTTCGTATATCAGATTTTAAAAAAAATAATCGCTTATTTACACATTCCTATACTTCACTTAACAAGAAAACATTGAAAGTTATTTCATTTTCCCTAAAATTAAAATTCGTAGCGAGTGGGTAAGGCTAGTCACCTCGGAGAACCACTAACTTCCAAAACCACTTTTACGAGTTCTTGGAAGTGCAAAACATTGGTTTCCGTCAAATATCGAATTTGAAAATTATCATGTAAACCGATACTTTCCTATACTTTTATTTAAATAAGAATCATGAGGCCGTGTGTATAAGCACAACTCCATGATTCCCATCCCACCCCCTCACCCGGGCTTAGCAGACTTGCGCTATACACCGGTCTAACATGCTCTTCCCCTGGAAGACATGCAAACCAACATACACACCACACACACCATCCATGGATTTAACTTATTCAGAAAAATTTCTGACGGGCAGAGGACTCGAACCTACTGCCGTTGGGAGTCTAGTTTCAAAGCCTGGGACTTTAACCACTAGACCACCCGCTGGCCTACTTTCCTATACTGAAAGTACAGGAAAGTAAAAATAAACTTGATTACTTTTAATGTGAGCAGACTTCATGATAATCATTACGCTACTGGGGATATTACGTACTAAATGCGATTTCTATATCTGGGAACTTATTTTTGAGTAAAATTAAAAGTTTTAAAATACCGTAGCTGCCACTATTTTGCACCTAGATAGTTTGGAAAAAAACATTGTTTTGAAAATTTTGTCAATTTTGTATTTTCGTGAAAAGAAATTTTCTTTCTTGGTACCGGATCGTCCCTGCATTCGCGGGAACGTTTGCACACCCAAACATGCAGTATTTTGCTTGTGCTGGTTAATTATTCCAGATAGAATGCAGTTAAATTTTACAAGTAATTAGTACTACGAGTACGTAATCTAATATTTACTATTAAGATACCTCTACACCTCGCTTTCTTGGGAGTAAAGTCTCGTTTGCTGACGGTAATGCTGGTGAAACTATTATTGGTGCACCATAGCCTGTTGGCACAACACAAACTCATCTTGGTCATCTATCATTCAAAAACGGTCAAAATGTCAGAAACTATTCCATTTCCAAAAATATCACCTCCGAATCCTACTAGACACCCCACTAAAAATGAAAAGTTACTAAAACTGCCACGAACTGTCATTCTTTAGTTAACTACGCACACTTAACTATTTAAGATTGCTTTTTTAAAAAAGGATCGGTCCCAAACTACTGATCTATTGCAACAGTAAATTAGCATGAGCGTTCCTCACTACCCTGTTTCCTAGAGTGGACTAATGTCACTTTCCCTCAATAAGTTAATGTTTGTGAAACTTAACTTAATGATTTTTTTTAAATTCTAGTATTACTGTAATGAGAAAAAAAACCGCTCTATGTACATATATTTGAACTTTATGCAGGTCAACTGGAAGGGAGTGTCAAGACAGACATTTTCTTATAATTATACAGGGTGCCCATTTTACCGTGCAACTTTTAACTCTTCAGAATAGGCAACACACGTTGCTTGTCATAGGTGTTTTTTTTATTGTACAATATAATTCTTTGATATACTTCTAATATATTCAACGTAGCTTCGTTCTATTAACTAGATTTATCGCCACGAAAACAATAATGTTATTCTGTAGCAAAAACTTAGTAGCAAACTAGAAACGGTGACTTTAGATTTCGATGCTTTTGTCTCGATACCCGATAATTTATTACAATTACCTCTCTACACGTTTCTGTTTTTGCACCAAACCGACCTTAATATTTCTTAAACACATCTGTTAAGTACGACCGTCTTCGTCCTGGTGTGTTTTGTTTAAGCGGAATTTTAGATGTTAAGAATTTCGCGAAAATATTTATTACTGCATTTTCCTTTATATTTTAGTCATAACTAACTTTTAATAAACTACTTTGTGATACAGCCAGTAATTAAAACTGATAATGAACGATCTTCTGGGTAATGATATTGTAATTTTGTCGCAAGTAATAATTAACTCTCACATTAATTAGGCATTTTCATATACATTACTTACTGTAATGGTACTTTATCGAGCAAACTTTATATAAAGTGAAATTTTGTGTAATATAGAACTACATTAATGAACTATTTATAAATCTTTGTTGCAGTTTTGTTATATAGATTTCTAATTTAGTCTATTTTAGCAAACTGACACGCAATTCCCAAAAATTAGGAATGAAAATAATAAAATAACTGTAATGCGATACTGTTGCGTTAAAAGGAATCAATTTATGAGTTTGAATTTTATTTGCTTATTTCTACAAAAAGCTGTCTAAGCTTTCCGTTAAAGCTGTCGCATCCGCGTTTTTTATTTTTTTTTGAATAAAAATATGACCAACATATGCATTGAAGTAACTGCTTGAATAATTTTAATTACTACGTGTTTCAGGTACCAAATTTTATTGCAACTATCGTAACATTCTAAAAACCAGTTTGATATTGAACATTCCTAAAAATAACCTTCACATATTTGTTATTTTGGAGCTGTTTTTTTACAATTCGAAGGCGTTAGGTAATTCTTAAATGTAGCAGGTTTAGATTTGAGCATTTTGCGACACTTATTTATTATATCTATTAATTTCTATATTTACTTTATCTAAAATTCGTAGTATTAAGAATATAGTATACCGTCTGTCTATAAAGTAACCTCTCCCCCCCTAAGTAACTTTTGAACGACTTGATATTTTTCTACAACATTTGGTGTGCTTTAATGGGAAATAAAATACTATTTTTTAGCTAAAAATTAAATTTTGTTAATGCATTTTGTTTTTAATAGAAAAGGGGGTCGAGTGACACCTCATTTGAAAGGTCTTTTAGTTCTGCGTCTGATCCTAAAGTTTCAAAGCAAAATAGTTAGTCATAACTAAATGGCGGATTTTAAACAAATGGACTTACTCAAGTCAAAATTGTTTTGATTTTTTTATCCAGAGTCGAGTGACATCTCATTTGAAAGGTCTTTTAGTTCTGCGCCTGATCCTAGAGTTTCAGAGAAAAATATTCAGCCACAACAAAATGGCGGATTTTAAACAAATGGACTCACTTACTTCATACTTGTTTTGATTTTTTTATCCAGTAGTCCACTTTTTCATTTGCAAGACAAAATTTCCAGAAATATCTCAGGTGGCTGGAAATAATATTGAAAACGTTATGTTCCAACAAGTGCGCCGCATCATTATTATAGGCCTGTTTCTGACTTGCTCAACGGACATTTTCTTGGGATTGGTAGGCGTGGGCCTGTAAAATAGCCGGCTCACTCCCCAGATTTAACTTCCTTAGATTTTTTGGTATGGCAATATCTGAAATCGAAAGTGTACAGAACCCGTCCAGAAACAATTGAAAACCTGGAGCAACGCATTACAGAAGTTTGCAGGAATATCACTCCAAAAAAACTTATGAAAATGTAAGGCAGGAATTTCATAACCGACTTTTTATGTGCCAAGAAGTGAATGGTAAACATTTCGAACACCTAATTTAATTTCTTTTTGCTTTCATTCTTAATTTTTTTAAGTAGACTTCTTTATCTTCAAACATTGTCATTTTGTTATGGCTAAATATTTTTTTTTGTAACTCTAGGATCAGACGCTAAACTAAAAGACCTTTCCAATGAGGTGTCACTCGACCCCTTTTTCTATTAAAAAAAATTTTAAATAACGCCCAATCGCCATTTTGGTAGATATAAAATTTTAATATAAGCTGAAAAATAGTAATTAATTTCCTATTACAGTGCACCAAATTTTGTGGTAAAATATGAAGTCGTTCAAAAGTTAGTTTTGGGGGGGGGGGGTCACTTTATAGACACAGTGTATGATAAACCCAATAGCCAAACGGGAATATTTCCTATTAAGTTCTGAAACACCCTGAATGACCGATTTTGTTTTATTTGGCAATTATTTTGCAAAAAAAAACTCTGTTGCAACTTGTTGTGATCCTTATTTAAAATTCTTCAAGTATTATATACAAAGGTTTGTAAGCCTATAAATTATAAGCTGTAGGCTAAAAAAAGGTCTCCATAGTTCCTAAATATAACACAGTACAAAGGGATTCGCAATCTGTGCTGAAATTGTTTACTAATTTCGAGTATCTCCACAGAGCTGGCGAAATTATTTGAGAGTGCTGCAGGGACTTTTAAGTAGAGGAAAATTAATTAAGCATTTCAGTCGTGTTTGTACTGTTTTTTATAAAAATACTTTTTCTGTTGCCCGGCACATATTTGCGATGGTGGGCCGCAGGGATGCTGTAATTGCAAATAAGATTAATTGAGTATTTTGTTACAGATGATCTTGAATCTCGGCGGCTGAAGCAAACAATGCAGGGTCGTCTATTGTCCCGAAGGTTTACACCTAGAGCAAGCGCCACCGGCAGCTCCTTACCAGGAAACAAAAGCGCGCCACAAATTTGATTTTCAAGTAGCAATAATTAATTTCAAGGCGCCGACACTTCGTTTCCCTTAGTGTTTTCTCGTGTTAGGTATTTTTGCGTTCGCGGATGTTGTAAGAGTGCGAATTTTTCATTAAAACTTTCAGCGGTTTCAAGATTTGAATTCAAATTAAGGTGGAACAATTCCTGTAACGAAATGCTTCTGGCAACTTAACGCTTCTTCAAAAGATGGGCTCTAAAAGTAGGGGATTGTTACGGCTGTTAATTTTCGCAGTTCTGATATTTTTGGCAAAATGTAACAATATTTTCAAAAACGCTAAGATTAGCACGCGAATCGTGCAAACGCGGTACGGTAGATTACAAGGACTCGTTCTGCCGATGGACCAACATCGATATCTGAAACCCATCGAAGTGTTTCTTGGTGTACCGTACGCGACGCCTCCGGTGATGTCGAATAGATTTAGTCCTACAAGGACTCCTAGTCCTTGGAACGGGGTGAGAGTGTCCGACAAGCTCGGACCCGTGTGTCCGCAGAAATTGCCCAATATTTCCAACGAAACTGCCGCTCTCGAGAAGATGCCCAAGGGAAGACTGGAGTACCTGAAAAGGTTGCTACCCTTCTTAAAAAACCAGAGTGAAGACTGCCTTTATCTCAACATCTACGCTCCAGCACAAGGTAAGAGATTTTACTTTCTATTTTATACCGTTTTAATGCATTTCTATTATGTTTAAAATTAACCGACCGCTTGAAGTACTTTCTTGAATGAAAATAAAGTAGAAAATGCGATAAAACGCGGGCGTAAGTAAAATAGCAGGATGTCGTGTGATTGCTTGCAATGCACTAGACAGATTCAATATAGTCTACCAACTTTTTGCAACTTATTTTTCAAGTCCCGATTGAAGAATTGAAATACTTTACGCCCGAGTTTATTTTAGAAAAAAGAAACTCCCTCGAGTATAAATCAAACAGAATAATGCAATTTATTATTTAGGTCGGTTTAATGAAGTTAAGTTAGCACTTTAACACAAAATTAACGTGCTTCATGTTTTGGTTTCCAGATTTATTAAAAATAAAGCTTGCATTTAGACATAGGGCAATTTTACAGCAGAGCGTAGTTTTAGCAGCAGAATTTCTTCTAGGAATTGCGCATTTTAATTAGTTGCATTTTCCATTGCTCGCTGCAGATTAAAAACTAGTTATAAGTTTGATTTAATTTTAAACCGGGGCGTTGCCAACACGTTTTTGCGTCGGTCTGATATTTCTGGTGACACTTTCCGATCACATTCAGACGCAACCCCTAGTCAAGAATGTCGAGTGACTGAGAATATCGATTGGGATGTGTTCGAGCTTGGAAAATCATACATAAAGCTACAAGCAATTTCTGTGGATATATCAAACAATAATATAAGACCGTTTCACACAGAATATAAAAATTATGGAAAATTGTTTAGATAGATTTTATTTTTTAAACCTTGAACTGTGGAGATTAAATTCGTGTTTTGCAATTTGAAGTAGACTAAGAGCAAAAGAAATACACGAGTTGGAAAGCTGTGGGAATTCAGAAGTCTGCTGTAAATTCTTAATGCTGTATCTTTACAAGCAATGTTCGTTCACTTTAAAATGATACAATATTGCAGGATATGGGGTAGTTAAATGAAAATGGGAAAATTCTGTATGCAACAAATCATGATATGTGTTCTAATTTATTCAGAATTACTAGTACATAATCAAATTTGTACTGTTTATTTTCACTCTGTGTATTGTGACCGTGAACATTTTAAATTCTAAAATGTTTTCGGTAAAACATATTCTGGACCTCCAGTAACTCACAAAAGTGGTATTTTAAAAATGTCTGTTTGTATGTGTGCAGCGCGAAATCTTAGGAGCTACTGGGCCGATTTCAATGGCATCTGGTGTACCTGCAACGAAAATTCGTCGGGCCACAAAGTTTTTTTTATGGCCGGGAACCCGAAACTGACGTGTTTTGGCAGTTTTTATAAAAGTAGAATTTAAAAATTTTAGAACGAAACATTGTATAGATTATAAGGCGCTCAAAAAAATTCAAAATTTTTTCCAAATTATTTAGCTGTGATTTTATTTTATTTATTCGTGTAATAAGTTCGGCATAAACTTTTTGATTTATAGCAGCCTAGGAGTACACAATATTACTAACTAAAAGCATTTTCGAATCCAGGATAACTGTAAAATATAAAAATTTTCCCAAATATTGGATATATTTTAAAACATATTACATTCAAGGTTAATACGACAAGAGGTGAATATTTTTTAAAAGTGTTTTCTGCTTGCGCTAATTATTGTGTCAAAATTTCGCACAGCAAGAACACGTTAAAAAGACCGAAGGTCGAGTGGCATTTGAGATTTTTAATTGAGCAAAATTTGCAGATAAACAAAATATTCTCTTAAAAAATTTTGATAGCGAGTGATATTTGGAAAGATTATTCAACAATGTATAGTAACGCAACATACTTTCTTGTGTATTTTAGAGTACCAATATTTTTTGCTTGAATGGAGGAAACGTGTATTATTAGCCATTTTAGTATATGAAATTAGAAACTGCGCATTGACGTTTTCGTCAAAACAAGACAATGATTCAAATCAAGGCATACCGCTACTTGAAACACGATGACATTGAGGCTTTTCGCTACAACGCAGTTTTGTTTGGTGTGTTTTGAAAATTAAGACCATCCTATTGGCTCATTTACTATAGTGTTGAATAATCAATAAAATTTTGTTGGACAATTTGGGCATGTCACCATGCACTCTTTGATATTTTATATGAGAATATGATAAATAGCAAAATCTAAAGCTTAGTAAAGTTCAGCTTTCAATGTAAAACCCAATACATCATATTACTGTATTTTTACTGAACTTACTGTTAGGTATTTCACGTGGCTGATTTTTTTACCTTCTACCGAAAAAGAGCAATAACAATTAAGAAGAAGTGGGTTGTAATATATAATACATAAATAATACCCTGCAACGTAACAATCAAACTGAAAAACAAAAATAATTGTGTTGAACCCGTTATGACTTTTTTCTTGTAACATTTATTTTAAATCAGGTACTTACTTATATCACCAATTTTTTGGATTATTAACTGCCTCGGGGTTATACAAAGCATACCTAATAGGAAGGTACAGGTACAGCTTATCGACCAAAAAGACTGAAAATTTACATCACTGCCAAACAACCCGAAACAAAAATAATCGCACACAAAACATTTTTCTTGTATTTGATCCACGAAGGAAAGTTTAAAATAAAAATAAAGGTAATAGTTCTTACATGTTCTGCTACTGTAGAATAAGCGATATCATGACCATCATTGAAAATGCGTTGAAACTCGCGGCAATTATCGGTGCAATAACGGCGGCATTCACCGCAATAGCTAGGCATTCATGGTAATCAGTTGGAAATCCTAGCAATAACGGAAATTAAGGTAATCACGGCAATAGGCGTACAAAATTTTGCCTAGAGGAACACGCCCTCGTTTGTTCATACAAAAATGTTACTGTATATTGGTACAGTGCAGAACAATGCTGACCGAATAGCTGCCTACCCACAAGAGCCTGAAATTTCTACGCAGGTTGTTTATGATATGTTGTTAGTTGTCTTTCTTGCAATGAATCATTAACGGGGTGATATTTAAATACCCTAAAACTTAAAACAGTTTTTGATTAAAATGTCTATGATTATTGGTGACGTTAGTTATAGAAAAGCACTACAATAAGTATGGGAAAGCACCGGGGAAATCAACAACAATCGACAATCTTTTTATGTATATTATAATTACATTGTGTTAAGTATAATAAATAAAACAAATTAATGATATTAATTTTAAAATAGTATACATAACTAAAATAAATATTAAAGAGCGTGTTAGTTTTGGTACACTCTTAATTACTCAATTTATCGTACACTGTGGAATATATCATTTTATTATATTACTAGCACTTTTCCTGATAGATACATAATTACATAATTGCTTTATCGTATTAACCACCTGTGTGCATGTCATGTCGGAATAATCTAATCAATTTACATCCGTGCACAGAATTTCCACAAAATTTTAATCTATTTCGATAATTGGTAGCGTTGTGTCACATACCCGGCCCTAATTTGTAAATAATCGAAGGAGCTATTAACATTAATGTTGGTTTGGTTTTGATAATTTTTTATAGCTTAACCCAATTTTTATTTGATACAAAGCAAGCAAAGAAATCTAAATGAAGTTGGCGAAGAAAAAAAGCGGCTACATAATTACAAAATAACGAAATTTAAGAGTCAATCAAAGAGACGCGGCTTTTTTGTGACTACATTTATGATTTACGTTTTTTTTTCTCGCTGTGTAGTATCATAATAAAAATATAAAACTGAGAAAGTGTATAGAAGCTTAGAATGAAAAAAGGCCAAGCATTATTTAGCTTTGATTTTTACAAGCCATTAGGACCTTTTGCTAGACATAAAATATTAAAAATTTTCTTATCGATTTAAAAGTCCTATAAAGGCCTGTCTTTTGAACCTACTTTATCAAACCCTTCCTGTAATTTTCACCTAAATTTATTTAACATGAAGGTTTCTGCTCGTTGAATTTGTTCACTTCCTGCGATATATAAGTTAGTCTTTCGAATTTATAATGTTGCGAAATGGTTTGAGGGTAGCATGGCAAAAACAATAAGTTACTCTACATAATATAAACCCATGCTAAGCTTTTTGTGGTGTTTAATCCACCAAATTTCGTATTCACGAGCTAATCGCTGTTAATCTTTTAATAAATTTTTTACTGTATTCCACTAACGCAACTTTTTGCCTTCTACGCCTTTATCTATTGAATTTAATTGTAATTCATAAGGTGTTGCATGAATTAACAGAACTCGTATAAATTTACTCTGTTTGCAGTTTTTGTCTAAATCCCTTTTTGATATAAGTTAAAAATCATTGCGAAACGAAATCGGTTGCGGATATAAATCATGTTAGTTGTAGGAACGCTAGTCCGTAGTTGCTTTAAAATAATTTTTTTATTCTCTCGGACTCTGCTCGCTTCCCAACAAAAAACCGCTCGTGTAATTCGTTTGGGGTTTGTGATTTGTATGCGTTGACCATCTGAAGTCAAAAAGGGGAACTGTCTAGAGTTCAGCTTAAGGTCGCCAGAAGTCCTGCTCAATAAAATATTCTTGTAGCGTTACATGTGCATAGTTAAATGAGTTTCAAATTTAAGTTGGACGGTAGCCAAGTTGCATTAGAAACGAATCGATACTGCAAAATGGAGAGCAGTAAGAATTCGGTCAATCTACGAGACTTACCCCCAATTTATTTACTGCTTCACGCGTTCCAATAAAAATAAAATGGTAAAATGGAAGAATGAATCTAACACATGCATTTGGGAGATGTATCGTTTTAATTTAAAAGTCATTAACGTTAAGCTGTGGAGGGAAGCCTGAAATTCTTGAGCATTTTACAACTGCTCGCTTGTTATCGATCGATATATTTTTAGGTTATTTGGTTTTTGTAACATTCCCATGTAAAATTTCAAGCCTAATTCATGTTTATTTTGTTTCTCATATAAAGTTACTGTTATTTATTTTTGTTTTTTAAAGTAACGAACATAAATTTTGATCAAAAAAATAGGTCAACTTTTGTCTCAGCATCCCCTCATTCATAATTCTACAATTTATTCTTTCATGTTTGTGTTTTACGATGTATGAAAATCGCACAATGAATTCAGAAATAAACATTTTATAGGTTAGTTACGCTTTGTGGAAATAAGGAGACATTTTTACTGACATATTTCACGTCATGTAAATATAAATCCTCATATCTTTTTGTCGACCTCCGTCTCCACATTTTCAGTGCTTTCAATGTTCCTTGAAAAGTCATTCGAGTTTCGACAAAGGTCTGGAGCTGACCGAATCTGATCGCTTCAAGGATTGTTTAAATTGCATTAAATCTAGAAAAGAAGGGACGACGCTCGCCTCCATGAAGAACTGCGCTTTTAGACAAATTCGGTTTTAGTCTGTTTTTAAGCCTGTATTTGTTATTTGATCAATGGTCGGGTATAACGAAAGTGGATTTGTGAATCATTATAGGTTTTATAGTAATAGATAATGTAAATTACTCAGCTTCCTATGTTTGTTATAGAATAAATAACGAAACAGAATGGAGAAATTTTTGTTGTTTTATAGACTTCGTAAAAGCCTTCCATAAGGTGTACAGATAGATAATTTGAAAGATACTGTTTGCATACTGAATACTGAATAATAGTTATTTTGAACGAGTGAGGAGATTATCAGAAACGATTTTTTACCTACGAGTCGTAGACATAATTTTTTCTATGACTACATTTTCACATACATAAATTTGTAATAAAATAAAATTTTCTAATATTAAAGTGTAAAAGTCGTGGATACCTAGTTGAAACTACTAATCAACATGAAAACGCCGTTTACAAGGTAGTCTGTCGAAATACTGCTTTTTTAATGCGAAGGGTGCATTATTCCATACTGCAATAAAATGTCATTAATGCGCGGTGTTCAATAAAGGCCTACTTTACAAACTCTAAACAGTTTTAACATAACCTACTTTTGATAGTAGCCATAAAAAAATATATTAAAGGTATCAGTTTGCCTTACTAAAACTACAAAGTATGAATTGAACACGGAGGAAAGGTAACGTAGAAGAGATCAATAGTGTAGTCATATAATAGAGGTACCTTTAGTCGCCGCTACTCTTTTGATAGTAATTGATTGGGCAATGTGAAGAAATACAACAATAAAACAGGTATAACCTGAGAACTATTCAAGACATTGGAAAATCTAGATTATGTAGATGACGTTTGTTTATTTGCACAGAGAATGAAGATTAATGGAAAGGAAACCAAAATACTACTGAAATCATTTAATGATGTTGAGAAAAGCAACATACATAGAAGGAGATGAAACAGAGGAGGTTAAAAAGTTTTGTTACTTAAAGTATTGCAATGTGAAAGGTGGGAGTTGACGAGATATTATGGGAAGGATTGGACAACCTCAGAAAGCGTTTAACATGTTGAGGAAAATTTGGTCATCAAGTGAGTGTACTAGAGGGTTAAAACTTAGACCGTTTAAGACGGACGGTAAAAGTGTTGTATTATATGGTGCCGAAACCTAGAATGAAAGCACACAAAATCTCAAGAAACTGCAAATTTTAATCAAAAAATGCTTAATAATTATATGTAAACTCTTTTGGCCAGAAAGTATGAGAAATGATGGATTTAGGCAGATTACCTAAGAAGAGAAGGTCACGCTGAAATAGAAATAGATTGGGTACACTGAGAAAACCACACAGTAACATTACGAGACAGTGTCAACGTGGCTGCAACAAAAAGAGCAGGAAGTCCAAGAGATACATGGGGAAGGAACTTGAATAGGAAATAACAAGCTCAAAACCTAGCTTGAAATAAGCTAAAAAAGTAGGCACTAAACAGAAAGAAGTAGAAGGAATTCTTTGGAAAGGTTGAATAAGTGGAGCAAATTTAAACGGCTAGTCCTCCAATTCAACGAGAGAGGAACAGTGAAAACAAGTTGACACGGGTGCGCAGGGCTAGTAACCCTTCTATTTAGGAGAATAATGTTACAGAAACTTTATAAGAAAGCGGTTATGCTTAAAGCAGAACTAAAATATGAAAAAGAGCCTGTAACATCAGAGTATCATAAAGCTTCTCACAAAAGAAAAATGTTAATGTTATAAAATATAGGATGACATGAGCTTGTGGCAAAGACGGATCATCTCTGTATCAATTAAAATTTTGGTTTGTCATTTCAAATTTGGGAAGATACACACAAGCTATAAATCTGTAAATGTATGGAGTGCAATTAGTTAATAATTTTGTACAAAGAGCTTATTCTGGTCAAGGTTTCCTTAAGGTTGGTTCCAAGTCGCACCTCAACAGAAATTGTGTCGTCGGCAAGCTACCGTACCAAACTTAAGTTTTGGGAGTGACGCTGTTACTGACGGATAAATTTGGGTGCATTATTAAACGGACTTCGAAACGAAGCAAGAATTAGTGTAGGGTTTATAAGAGTTTATTGTTCCCAAATTGTTGGATTACGTTTTTTTTGTAGTATTGAAAGGATTTAGCTTGTTAAATATTCCAAAACCATTTACAAGTCTCAGAAAACCATATGAAATAACCCTTAAAAGTTTTAAAAATGAAATAATGAGAACCGTCTAAAATTATTTAGCCAAGGTGTGCTTCTTCTGCATAACAACGCAAGTCTTATACAGCCCACACAGTGAAGGAGGTTTAAAGTTTAAAATTTTTTCTACAGAGTTACAACAAGGTGCTGAACAATTTTAATGTTGTGGCACCTGCTATAAATTTGCAAGCTACCAATACGACGTCAGGCTGCGAGCTGTAGTCCCTACTGATTGAAGCGGTACTGCTTAAGTCTTTACTGAATATACTGATCAGTAATCGAGCTGAAATGCAGATTACCCACCGAAGTGCCTAAACACGCCCTTTGCCTACCACTGCTACCAACAGCCCTTCCTGAAGTCACGTCAATTTTCTCGCAGCACAATCTTGACACACTTGCCAGTATTTATAGTCGCTTGTGAAATTTTTCAACAGAATGCAATCTGCCGCTTCCAGTTTTGACTACTCGCAGTCTTTAATGCTGGTCAAATACGCGCCGCCTACATCGGTCGATAGTATATTGACCGGTCCGGTGCGTAAAAAATATCGGGAATGAAAGGCTTCTGGATCAACACTTTCATATTGTGGAAAATCTTACCCCTACGGTCGAGGTCCCCGATACCGACCAACTCGCTGCCAATTCGTGGCCTTTTTATATTCAGTAAGGACTTCCAAGCATGATGACTGGGACGCAGGCATATCTGTAGTCACAGCTAGGGAGCGGGTGCGTAACCATTCAAGACTAAAAGCACCGTCGTCTGGGTGTTAGGAACCTATCCTTGGAGTGGTAAACGTTTCGCCTCGTGAAATATCTTAAGCAGTTCTTCTTGGTTCTATATGAGAAAATCTTAAACCTCTCAGAGGAGACATGGAGGCACCAATCCGACATCGCACAAAGTGACCGTTTCATTTTTCACGTTCTAACTTTGGTGAGGGTCTTTTGTTGTTCCATCAACTCCGCTACAGTTTAGATTCTGGCCTCATGCTGTAAAAAACTAAAACATTTATGAAAAAAACTATTTTTGTCGAATAAGAAGCTGAAAGAATCGCTGTCTCAATACTTGTAAAAGCAGCCAAGAGAATTTTTATAAAGGATAAATGTTCTAATGTTCGTGTGTTAA
This sequence comes from Ctenicera cuprea, assembly GCA_958336395.1. NCBI lineage: Eukaryota > Metazoa > Arthropoda > Insecta > Coleoptera > Elateridae > Ctenicera > Ctenicera cuprea. Next base: position 21,450,367 of record OY284487.1, on the reverse strand, counting down.
GTGTCTAGGAGATTTCACTGGAAAATAATTCGCTTATAAATAGGCAATTAGGTTCTTCGAGTATATAATAATTAATACAGCGTAAGCCCATTACAAAAAGTTACTAAGTTGTTGAACTTTACGCATACAATAATTAGGAAATAAACGCAAGATGTCTAATTGTTTATGTGTTTCTTGAGTTAGATAACTTCAGTTGAATGAACGTAATATCTTATTCATTCTGCTGTATGTTAATTCACTTAGATGATGCTCATGCTGTGTTAAGTTCTAATAGACAATCAGGTTGGATAGGTTATAGTTTCAACTGAGCGTTGAATATGTCATGTCTTGTCTGATCGAATAATTCTATAACCATGTCCTTGCCTATTAATATTGAATACATAAATGCAAAATTCATCAAGCCGCTGTTTATGTAGATTGAAATACAATTGACTCAGAATAAATAGATAACATAAAAATAAAAGGTTACCTTTGAAAACATTGACACAAAATGTTTTATTTTAATGTCAACTATATTCACGAAAAAAATGTTTTTTCCTACTCATGTATGTGAAAATAGCAATTTTTCCACGGCTTACTCTACATGAAAGTGATATTTTTTAACTCTAGAGATAAAAATATTTTCACATCTAGAGATGAAAATAGGAATGACAAATTTAATGGAAAGAATGCATTTGTTGCTATGGAAACGACTTTACAAACAGTAATTTCAGTAATTTGCATTGTGACAGTTCGTTTTGAATTAAATTGAACTTGAAAGTTTTAAACTTGAAACTGCAATATCGTAGAAAAAATAGCATTTCCTACTCGAGATGAAATACGTTTTTTTCGTTCGCGAACTTGCCTGTCCAAACTGTCCGCTCATGAAAAAAACGGTATTTTCATCTCTTGTTGCAAAATATACTATATTCCTTTAAATATTTCTACTAATAGTAAATTCAACAAATCAGTTCAGAAACATGAACAAGATACGTTATCACAACTCGAATTTGTGCCCTTGGAAAGGGGATGTAGAACTTGTGTATGCATAATAGTTCCTATTTCAACGGGCTTCAGTATAACTAACGTTTTGTTACTTTTTAGGCAATAAAATTTTAGATCCTTAAAATATGCTCCAAGTCTAACTCGATAAGTACTAAACCTTTGAAGATTATTACACGGTCGTTTGAACCGCTATTATCTTTAGCATAGCTACACTACATTGTCCTTTTCTAGTGAGACCTTATTCGATGTTGAAAATAAGAGACAGAGTTAGAAGGATAGGCACGAGTTTAGTAACGACTATGTTATGTACCCCTTGTTTTTATTAAATATAAAATAAAAATGCATATTGACTTAGTTCTTTCCAGCAGAACTATTCCATTTCATGGTATTTTTCTAAAATTAGTCTACTTAAATTGTCTTAGTTTGACGGTTTTCCACTTGCTTCTATTTGACTTGAAATGTACGTTTGCTACTATCGTAAAATAGATTAGAAGAAACAAAAACGTTTACAGCTCAGCATGTAATTAAAAATTAAGCAACTGCGGGTGCTTTAAAAGAACCGTGAACAAAGCACCTGTCGGAAGCAACTGTCCCATTCTGTTTTTTATTTTATGAGAACAACTACTACAATTTTAATGCTATGTTTTTACTGCAAAGAGAATGCTTATCTCGAAGTCTAAACCGAGGTCTATTTGTTTGAGTTCTTAATGTACTAGCGTAGTTTAATATATAAATTTTGCGTTGTGGTGTTTTTCTTCTTTTACTGTGCAAAGCACCATTGCAATTGTGACATTTTAAAACAAAACTACGCAAAAGACACTCGTAGTCATCAGTAAGGCTTTTACTTGAAAGAAATAATTCAGGAAAGCAATTTCCCAAGGAATTCGCCCTTTAACTTGTTTAGGATCACCCGTCACTAGCGAAACCTAATAAAAGTAGGAAAACAAATAACCGAAATTTAGTAAACATGGTAACAACGAATCGTGTAGAATGGAGGAAAATTTAAAACAGAAATAAGTAAACTCAAATGAGATTTATTCGGTCGATTGTGTCCCGATTGGCTCGACTTCCCCGACACGGTGCCGGGTTAGACATATGTGACAGTCCAAAATCGAATTCATGCAAGCCAGCGAACGGTTCGTTGCTTGCTTGTTACAGACGAACATTATTTAAGGCGTTTTGCCTTCACGAAAACGATTTTATCTCTGTTTTGCATAGTTTACTCCTTACGCACCTGTAAATTTTGGATATAACGTTTTCTTTTATGTTCTTGCATGGTACAACGTAGCTTTAGGTATCATAACGTTGCTGAAATATTCTGTTCATTTACAGATTCAGTTAAAATGTTCTTTTAGAACTGTATCTAATAAGAGACACTCACATACCAAATTTTAAGAAACCCAATAAATAATAATACTTATATAAACTAATATTACTTTACCTAAAACTATATAATATCTTATATTATATTTTCTGTCTCAAGCGTCAATTTCCAAACGCATTGTGGTTTCTACACGGTTCAGTTGCTAAAATCAACAAATTTATTAACCCCTACAATGTAATAATGGTTTGAGGTAAACCTAAGGGAAAGAATGTTGTATTATTAACTATCCCTAAACAAATATGCATGTTGTGGCTACAACTGAAATACCGACAAGTTAAGAAGGGCTGTTGCAACGGGCAACGGCATATACGTGTAAGCAAACGTTAAGGAAGTCACCAGAAGTGATGTGAACGGTAACAGCTGCGTTGTGAAAGCCGTGTGAAGAACTTACAGCCTTTTTTCCATGGTTACGCTGAAAAATGTATTTAACGGAGATATCACTCAGTTAAAACACTATATGCATAAAACACTATATTAACGTATATCGACAGTCATATATAATAACAATTTGTAGTAGAAGAGTGTCTGGTAAACAAAATATAGTTACAAGCGTGTACATTAAGTAATTTTCTCGAGCATATCTCATTGATTAAAAAGTCAAGAAATGGTCTTTAGTATTAGCAACGGCCTATGGAATTTTGATTTTCAAAAGAAAAATTTGATGTCTGATATTATAAAGGATAACGTTAAAAAAATGGATGTTCTATAGAAGAAACTGCAGCTTTCTTTAAAAGTTTGTTAGTTTATTTCCTGTCTTTTATAATAAACATCCAAAATGCTAAATATTTTTTATAGTGATAGTGCGGTTTTTGGGTCATCTAATGTAATTTTTACGTTATTGAATAGCATTTAGTAAAAAAGTGTGATTAGAGTGTAGCTGTAACGTATTACATTCTGGAACACAAAAAAATTGGGTTAGTTGACGTCCATATAGAAGAACTACGTTTCTAGAACAGCCTCAAATGTGTTCCACTGAAACATGAAACATTCTATAGAACGTTTTAAAGCCAAAACGTTTCAAAGACATTCTTGGAACGTCCCAGTGAAACGTAACAATCGAAACGTTTCAAAAAATTTTTGAAACGTTTCAAATAGGTACTCAGAACCGCACCAGCTGGAACATTCTAGACGAGACGTTTCAAAGACATTTTTGGAACGTTCCAGTAGAGATTTTTTAAAGAGGTAGTTAGACACGTCCCGGATTGAACCCTTAACACGTGTTATAAACTGTGTGAGGTGTTTTTAGAATTACAATAAACCGTAAGGTCATTAAAATTCTAAACTATATTTGAAACAAGTAGGGCTAACTATTTTGAGCTAGTCAACTACAATCAACTAAAATTTATAAAAGAACAAAGCCATTAATTGTAACTCTGACGATTTTTGACAGAGACTTGCAAACAGTTACTGAATTTATATTAAACGACACTAGTAGAAAAAAATCTGACTTTAAACAAAATATTTGATTTGATGACTTTTATAAAACTTGGAAAAATTATAAAGCACATTAAACATGAGTTATGCAATTTTAAAAGAAGACGTGTGGTTAAAGTGTAATTTACATTAGTACAGTAGAGATTTTTACCGTGGAAAGAAGGTTTGCAAGCTGACACTTGTTTTAAAGTTGATAATGTAGCGTTTTAGAAAAGTGTGGTGTTATCAGCGTTGTAACTACAGCAACAACGTCAAAAATTTGTTTTTATTTATTTTAATAATTAAATAAACGCGTTAGTACTTAACTGTAAATATGTTGATGTCACTGTCAGATGATGATGCTGATGATGCTAGACCTCGATTTTACTTAACCATACCAGATGTTCGACTTAAAGTTAGCTAGTGAAGTTGAATTCTGCTAAACCTTTTTGGGCGCTGTATAGGTTGCTTTTACTCGACGTCCGCATTGTAATTTTTAGCAGCAAAATAGCGCGAATTAATGTGTAACAATTTCAACAATCTAGCTATTGCTGTATAGCCTAATTAATCGCCAGCAATCTGTAAAGTACACGATAAATGTGTTACAATTAAAATAAATAATCAAAAATTCAATTTTTAGAGTCAAAACCAGGTAATTTAAATTTCTTTTGTTATTATTATATATAAATAAGCATAAAACTTCACCACGTTGCCCCAATTTAACCGTTCTTGCATTCGTTCCAATAACCGACATCCCCACGCTGTTCATCTTATGTTGGACACCCTGTATATCACATTTTGAGGAAGCCCTTTAATGCTCTAACATTTTTTCTACGAAGGAAGGTACGTTTATTAAGTTAAAAAATTCTATAAAAACTGTATGATAAAAATTTAATTAATCAAAATTGGCTGTTTACATCGATAACTGATTGTTCAAAGCAAAAGCTAAGATGTCGTTGCATTGTAGGAAAGCAAGAGCCAAGAGGCTTCTGTTGCTGAAAAGCCACTGAAGCCTACTAATAGTGAATTCAATGTTACCACCCCAAAAGTGTGTTTGATTAATGTACGTCCCAACAAAGGATAATATTTCATCAGTCTTTAACATAAAATCGACGTTTTTCGTCCATTTCCTAATTTTTAGCTTATACTAATGTTTACAGTATAGTGGCCAGGTTTTTAAAAATTTCCAGAGTGTTATATAAATAACTTCTTCTTTATATATTAGAGGTTGTTAAGATATGTTATTTTTTATTTCATTGACCGATTTCTTGATTATTAGTTTGGCAATTCGCTGCAATTTCTGTTTTTTATAAAAAATATTGCAAATTAATAAAGTAAATGTATTGTTTTTAGCAGTTTGCTGGCTTAATTGCATGTTGCACTTTGTAGGTATCATCTTTATTAAATTAATTATCTAAAATGCAACTTAATATCTGCGTTCCAGCTCGATCCATAATCGCTGGTCATGTTGGCTCCTACATAATAACCTCATTTTAAATTTTAAGGAAGTTTTCTGGGTATAAATGAGACTTTATGCTCGGCGCTTTAAAATTTAAAATATCAATTTTCTTTTCCCAGAGCTAAGTTTAAAATCGGGCTTAAAAGTTTGTTTTGTCGTACATTTTTGCAGTGCACCGCGCTGACTGTTTATGCTCGTGGAAAGGAAGGTACTCTGCAGTGTTTAGACAGCGCTGTTATTAAGTTCCTCTTGATTCTCGTTTTCTCTCGGATATTATCCCATCATTTAGTATATTCTGCTAAACAAACATAGGAACAAGTAGCTGCTGCTGCTGCCTAATTGTTTCCTTAAAGGAAGTCTCGAGTGAAAAGGGCGCTGTAAACGGCTGGTGCGCCGTCTAAATAAGGCAAACATCTGAAATTCAATCGAAGTTTATGTATTAGAAAAATATCCAGTCCCATAAATTTACTTTATGTTTGTTCCCATAGAGATCGCAGAGTTGGAAGTAAAGAATAAAGTTATCAAAAAGAGAGATGCAAGTTCAAATATACGGACCTTGCCGTTAGAATTTTATATGCGAGAGATATATGAACCGCGCAAAAAATATACATCTGTTTACCATTGGGTCAAAAATATTGATGTCTGCATTTGAGATCAGAATTTATTGGTGATACGAACGGCTAAAGCGAAATATATGTTATGCACGAAACAATCGTCGCTGTAGAAAACCTGCTTTTCCGATATCCGCACATTTCTTTGACGTCTACGTATTTTCTTGACTTGGACGATTGAATCAGAGAACAAGAAATTCCGTTTTATGTTTATTAAATTCGAATTAAACAACACCATCTCCTTACTTGCCTAGATTTAATTTTGTTGATTGCAGGATCAATCAAATAAAAGTGTATAGCCGTCTACTACGCTCTTGTTCTTCAAAGAACTGGTAACAACAGGAGCGTTGAAGCGCTTTCAGACGGAGAGTAGCAAGCGGAGCTCCGTCTTACATTATTTCCTAATTCTCTAGATACGAATATTAATATTACACTGAACTCGTATACCCACCCGAGCACATGATCTGGCTTCATTACACGTCAAACCGCCTCTTTAAAGATTCATAGATGTAAGAGGAAGATGGCAACAACATTAACTACACTCAAATCTGAACGCAGACTACTACATCGAAAATGTTGAAATTTGAACCAACTTTCCTATACTCTTAGAGTGTTTATTCCTACTAATGACTGCTATTAAATATGTTTGTTTCGTTTTGTTAAAACATTTAAAATTTCATTTTCATTATCTGCGTGAATATTATAAGCATGCTAGGTTTTCTTCTTTAGTATTGATTTGATTTTTCCATGTGGCCTTAGAATCAATTTCTCTATATTATTGATAAATTAAAGTAGACCGTAATGTTTCTAAGAACCATCAACATTGAAAGGTTTTTTTGGAATTAGAAAAATTCTTATTCTCTTTCTAACTTACCATTATAATTTCTAAAACCATTTATGTAAACAGGTTTATCATATGACACTTAAGTTCCTGAAATATAACGTGATAAAACTGGTACGTTCAGTTGTTTTAAATGCTATGAGTGTTTTGACTTTTTTTTTGGATTTTATGCAGAGTGAGTCTGCAAGTTTCTTATTTTAATTGACATTGTATATTTTTTTTATGTTTCTCAAAGAACTGATTATTCAACTGATTGTAAAAAATAATTTTGATTACATAAATAAATTACGCTATAATCATTGTTTAAAAAAACTCCATTTTGCACCAAGTAACCATTATACCAAGAATACGTAAACACATATATTATACTCTCAGTGTTGAAGATTAGTTCCGTTTTGATACGCACAAGCTTGTAAATGCTGAAGGTAATTCCTTGTAACATTATTTAACATTTCAGGAGTAATAGCAGTAAACGCATTTCTGATTTTATTCTTCAGGCTTTCTGAATTTGTCGGCCAAGATGGAAATGCTATTTTTTACGTTACTGCAATAAAAAAATCACGCGGGTTAAACCAGGGGACCTTGGGAGTTAACCTTCCTACTAAGTTACGTTTTACCACGATATTTTTTAACTCGTGCAAACACAATTTAATTCAGCTAGTATAAAAATCATATTAACCAAGTATTTGTTGATATACGCAAGCTGCTATCCAACACAAGCAACAATTATTGTGATACATAAATTATACTTTCGTTATTAAATAAAAATATTAATATTAATTAATTAAAATTAATATTAAAAACAATTTTTTTTACATCAGAGCAATACAAAAATCCATTGGGGTGAAATCAGGGGACCTTGGGGGCCAACCTTCCAACTAAGTGTTTTTTATTAGGATATTTTTTACTCGTGCTAACAGTTTTATTCAGCAAGTATTAAAATCATATTAACCAAGTCTTTGTTTAAAAACGCACGCTGTTATCCAATACAAGCAGCAGTTATTGTGGTTTTATAATACTAACCATGTTACTTTGTCATTCCACGTAATTGTTCTTGGGATAACTATATACATGTCACTTAATATTTAAAGAAGTAGTGTTTCAAAAGTTTGATTGGTGTGTCTAAGTATATCATGTATGCATACTCTATAATTTGTACAATGGTTATTTGAAGCTTTGAATTACATTCACAGGCGCCTGAAAGTAAAAAAAACAATTCACATTTAAACGATTGATATTTTATCTACGACTGCTTAAATAAGAATATTTTATGTCATTCGTTTGCGTTAGGTAATGAAGTTTATTATCGCACTAATATAAAATGAGTTATGTAGTGAATTCATTACCCAACTCATTTTATTTACACAAACAAAACTGAAGTTTTGTTTATAAGAGAACTGGCTGGTTGCCATAGTATTGAACAAATCGATTCTATCTCGTTTCTTTGATTTTCAAAGAAAATAATTTTAAAACTGACTTAACATTTGCAAATAAATTAATGCGAATGTCAAATATCATTTCAAGCTAAAAAATTCGATTTTGAGCAGTTGTAGATCAAATTTTGTATGTCACACGTGGGATAATGCATTATTATGGCACTCGTGTTTTTCCGGGAATGGTTCTGCAGCAAGATCTTTTTACCGTGATTATTTTGTCGGACAGTTTTTGTCGGTTGGGGTTTATTTCATCGACGTTTTCTCCAGGAAAGTTGTTCTGGGTTTTACTTCAGGAACGTTTATTCTGTGAACCGAAATTGGCTTTTTAAGCAAAAACAAATATAGGCACCTCTGATAATATAAATAAATTTTAACAATTTGGCTGTTTTTTCTCGGTCCGCGGTGTGTGTTTCGAAAATGACCAATATGTAACGTTACGCAAGACTATTTTTTGTAGCAATAAGACCAAGAAATATTCTACATTAAGGGTGTATTTCTATGGAATAATATAGCGGTTGACTGTACAATAGAAAATGATCTTTATGTAAGGGCCGCAAGTTATGTAGGTTATAGTAGTAAGGGCCTAACGCTACTAAAAGTTGCTACAATCGGAAAAGATACAAAATGAATCCACAGATTTTTATGATACCCATTATCGTGAATTATTCACAAACAGGCAATTGTGTTTTGAAAGCTGCCTTCAGCTAATGTTGCTAAACGATTACTCTGTATGTAATAACATGGTATTCTTTTGTTTAAAAAAGCCTAATAAATGTATATTACGTTTCATGACGCACACGATAAAAAAAATTCAAATACAGTAAATATAAAATTTGTGTGGAAAATAGTAGTTATTTCCGTGATATATTTTTTTTGGCTTTATCAAATGATAAACACTGTAAAAAATAAAAAAATAGACTGTCACTTAAAACAAATGATAATTTATAAATTCCGAACATGTCATCAGATTCTGCTGGTGGTTTTACATATTACAATGAACTTGTCTTTAAATAAATCTACTACTACAATATAATGGCGCAATGGCAATTTACACAAAACTAAAGTGGACTCACTACACCTAAAATAGAGCTAGAACATAATGGCTGATAAGAAAGAACATGTTAACAATGTAATTATACTCCCAAAAAGCCAAAACACAACAGGAGTTACTACACACCATTTTGGCTCCTAGCAAATATTTGTTTCGGTCCCTCATACAACAGGTGTTTTCTCAGTAGCCACAAGAAGAAAGCATTTTAGTAAAAAAGGAAAAAATATAGGTCACTGCAAATTTCACATTAAATATTTTAATTTAAAATTATGTCCTACAAAGTGTATAGAGACGGTATGATTTTATAATTGACCGAATTTTTTTTTATTTCATCTATGATACAGTGCAATTTATTTAGGATTCGTCAGACAGTGTTTACAGTCTGTCGTTGAACTATGTTTTGGAGGTTTACTCTACCTTCACCTTCAGGAATTTTTGTGTTCAGTACTGATTTTAAGTAAAAATAAAAATAAATGTGTGCCGAGCACGCAAGTCCTAGGTGAAATTTCTTAAAGCGTTTTCACTTTCACGTTGGGGAAAAATAATTTTTTTTTCGGAAATTAAAATAAGATTATAGATAGATGCAATTCTTTTTAACAAACTAAACTCAAGTCGATATTCTAAATACTTCTCGAGATATCACGTATGTGTTAAAAGTAGAAAATAACGTACTTAGCAAAAATATGTTGGTATGATTTAGTTTCCCGCAGAAAAATATTTTTTTGATGAAGGAAGCGGCTTTTGCGGTTTACCGAGTTTACACGTACATTTCATCAATTTATAATTTATTTTCAGATACAAATGTTACTAATGTTTTTAATGTCAATATTTAAAATGAAAATGATTATTTTTGCTGTTGTTGTAGAAACGAAATATTATTTGAATGTAATCACATCTCTTACTATGTATGTTGTTCTTAGACTGTATATATAAGCACAACTGAACATTGAGCGCTTCAGTTTTGACCTCACATCAGTTCCATCACTTCTGTTCCATTATTTCCGTTGCGTTACTTCGGGTTCATATTCTCGTGGTTAACTGGTTACTCCTGCCGGCAAAGAAGTTGCTAATAAAAAAAATAGCTAATCGTATAAGGAACCTTGAAAAACGCGTAGATTAGTCGTTCAATAGATTTTAAAGAAAAGCGGTAGTTAGCTCCCTGAAAGCCGAGTATTTAACGCCTTGTTAAATCTACAACACTTGAAAACGCAAACTTTCAATTTATGAATCTTTATATTAATTTTCTAACTGTCTCGCCATAACAACACGATTAAATTTTGCATCTCGTAAGGATTTGTTACTATAAGACACTGGCGGCCCTTTGCATATCGGGTCAGTTTATTGATTGTTTTACTGTTACTGTCACTTATGTTGCTACAATTTGGTTATTTATGACTTGCCTTAATTCTAGCGGTTGGGAATTGTGTATTTATCGCACTGGCAACAATCAAATACATATCACACTTATTCGATTACTCATTTTTATACAAATTGCGAGCTCGAAACAGTTTACTACAAATTATTAATGCTTTTCTAAGAACCTTGCTTTTAGTAACGCATTCTTTAACACATCTTACATCACCCAGACAGCTTAGATATGTAAAAGGTTACCTTGGCGTTGGGTTACGTTTAAACACGTACGTGTTAATTATATCATTATCTCGCTCAGCATATGTAAATTCATTCTTCTTCTATATAATACATCGGACTCTTAACATCTCTACTTAGTGTTATTGTTATGAACGAATTTTTATGAACCCATAATCAGTAAACACGGCTAGACCTAAATAGTTTCCTGTGTTATGATATACAATTTTACAAACATCTACAAGGACGAAAATGCACAAATACAGGTAAGTTCAATACAACGCAAGGAGTTGTAACACTTTCGACGGAAACAAAAAAAAATCCTCTAAACAGAGGCAGGTGTACTTTCACTTTCACAGGAATTATTTATGGAGCTATGAAAGGACTTATTCGGGGGATGTTTACCCCAATGATTTTACATGTGGTTTTCTTTCTTAAAATTGGTTTACCGTGCTGTTTTTATGGGCTTTTTAGAGTTTTTTTCTGGATTGTTTTTGGGCTTGCTTTAGTTTTTTTTACGGGATTCTCTTTCCGGAAGCACCTCTCGAAACCAAGACCGACTCAGCGGAGGAAACATTTGGAGGCGTCGTAGCCCATCGGTTTTGCTAGTCTGTTTTATTTAGACAACGTAGATTTCTTTTTACCGGATCTCACTAGGTCGACCGTCTGCAGAAGAAAATTTTGGAAAGACCAATGGGGGTTTGCCTACCAAAAAACTTTCCACGACGTTTTTTGAGGTAGTTCGCAGTGGAAAATCAATAATCGTTTGTTATTTTAGATTTCTTCGCCCAATTCTTTTGGTTATATTCAGTTTTAATAGCTATTGTGATAGTGCTGCCTAAAAAAATCTTTTTGGAACGGTTTCTTTACTATTAATGTCAGGGGTTATTGAGGCATTATTTACTTTGAAAACTTTTCCGAAGGTTTTCCTTTTTGAAAGATTGTTGTAGAACCTTTTATTTAGATTTTTTTGCCTAATTTTGTATTCGGTTTTACAAGTTTTAGGTTCCTCTTTCCGATAATTCTAGAATTATTATTTTATAATAATTGATTACTATTTAAATCCGTGTGTATATGACGGTAGAGTAAAGGATAAGGTTGCCGAATTTGGTTTTACTTCAAGAAAGGTAGTTCGATTCTGGTCTACACCTTGGGATTTTCTGACGAATTCAATTTACCCATAACGGTAGTAGTTGAGAACCCGTATTGTATATCTGATTAAAAATACTATCATATTACGTTGTAATTAAATAGAAGGAAAAAAATTAATTTGGCGGATTGACGCCTTTTTGGTACCCTTTTACTGTATGGTCTACACTACATTGCATTTTTATAGCCATTTATAAGCATTTTTATAAAATAGTAATAGAATTGCGCATATAAGTAAAAGCGTTATTTAAATATAGCTTTGCCAACGCCATTCTTTTAAAATTCAAATGTTGAATTGTAATAGATGATTAATATATTTTTTTAAACTACAAGAGAAACAACTTTAGTAATGGCAAAAACGCGTAAACAGCTATCGCTTCAGGGGTCGAAAATTTAAAGCTTTTACAAGGATTAAACAAAACAACACGCTTTATTTTCTATGAAATGGCAATACTGTAGATGCAGTTATTTATTGGTAAATTTTTATTTCTAAAAGTGCTTCTTGTTTCTAGACCTGACAGTTACATTCATATTTAAAATGATAATGTTTCAGTTCGAAAATAAAACTATAAATTCACACAAGTATTTGTCTCGTTCAGAACACCAAGATAAAATCGTGTAGCTAAGAAGTGTCATGTTAGGATAAAGTCATCTGTATGGCCGCTCGTCCCCTCGCCGAAACGGCCATATCTGTATTGGCAGCACAGCTAACTGCCAGCAAAAACTATATTGCTTCAGTGATATATGGACAAAACAGGCGATTTGTAGAACAGGTTTTGTCATTTTTTTGCCTTTGGCCTGGCGATATTGCACAGATTGTTGCCACAGTGGCTTCGAACTTTTTGATTTTACACGTTTGACGTTTTCATGTCAATTTATTATATTAGATATATTACGAACACCTGTGTTTTTATACACATTAAATCTTGCCCACTTTGATAGGAAATAAAGCAAACGTAATTATGATAATGCGACGTTAAATAAACAATCAACAACGTTAGTTTTATTTTATTCGTCACGTTAAAATAAGATGCTGTAATAAAAAAGGATGACAGTATTGGGTAAGAATTAGAATTTGAGTAGGCAGCTTTATGAGGACTACAAAATAACTATAAACTGTGGGTTGCTTCGACCCAACATTTAATAAATGCTAATTCATGTGGTTCAAACTAAATGAAACACATTGAATATCAAACCATTAATATTTTAAATCGTTTTAATACTAGTTTCAATAACGTGATAACTAGAATTTAATGCCACGTTTTCGTAAAATATAATAATTCAAAGCACCATTAATTATAAAAGTCATATTTGTATTAATTTTTGGTAGTGTTTGTAATAACAAAAATTTAAATATACAGGGTGCACAATCTAATCACATTACTAACTTTTAATTGGGTACACAAGCTAATTAACTTCAGCTGAAAAATAATTAGAAATTTACACATCACTGGGCCAAATTGTTTGTGTTAAGTTAAACAACACCCATTATTATGAAAAATGAATATGGGGGCTTATTACAACAGTTTTGCTATTTGCAAACACAACACAGTTGAATGAAAAATAAACACGACCGCAAAAGGTGAATCACTGTAAATGTTATTGCGTATATCACGCATTTAATTAATTTACATATGCAATATTTGTAGTTCTAGTTGATTTTTACACTATCATTTTGCACATTCTCTCTCTCACGCTGATCAGTATTGTATTTGAAAATTTAAATTCTATTTTTATTAAACTCATTCATAAAAATAGATTCCTACAGATTCCTTCCTTTTAGAATAGTTATTTTTTGAAGATAATAAATTTTTCCAATGTTTAATGGCTTCAGATTCTATACATGTTTTAACCATTTCGAAATAGTCATTAAGGATGCTGAATTTTATGATGTTGATCTGATAATCTTAATCAAATCCTTGTTGCAATGTGCAATTGACTTGGAAATCAATAGATTTGCTTTAAAACTCGAGCAAGCTGCCAAGAAAAAAGTTTTTTTTTTTAAATTATAGCTTGTAAAATATTTGTTTGAATAATTTGTCACCGTGACAAAAATATACCTAATCGTACCCTAGATTCAATTAAATATCCTTTTATCACTTGCGATATACGGTGCATTTAACTCAACTCGGCGGCGTGAGAACTTGTTACCACAAGAAACTGTACTTGCAGCGTGCAAGTTCATACCACATATTTGTGGTTTGTGGTATGGTTGTCCAAAAGGAATAGCCTGGACTGGACTCTGAAGCACAGATTCCCGTCTCTAGCTCTACTTGATTTTAACAGAAAATGTAACATGGCAACCTTTTCCCAATTCATTCAATGCTACCATATTAAGCTAATTACAAATTGTTCGTTGACGTCTACTGTTACGAATGCGTAGAGGGAATGCGGTTTCGTTTTTAAAATGCAAAAAAAGTTTACTTATCTACGATAAAAATCACTTTTAAACTAGAAAACGTTGGCTTTATAATCTCCAAAGTTTCACATTTTAATCTCAGAATTTTGACTTGTTACTTTCGAAATTTCTACTTCGTAATTTCGAAACATCAATTTTTTAATCTCCAAATTTTGTTACCATTTCAAAATTTCGACGTTTTAATCTCTAAATTTTGACCTTATAATCTCGAAATCTTTTAATCTCCAAATTTCGTAATTTTTCTTAAAGAGTATTTCTCTTCGGTTTTAAAATTGTTTTCATAGGTCAAAGTCCTACCAACGATATCACGGCATCAAGGTTAAAATTCTTACTCTCAAGTTTCGAAACTTTGAGATTAAACAGTCGAAATTTTGAGACTAAAAACTTGAAATGATGAGATTAGAAATTAAAATTTGAGATTATAAAAATTTTGTTATATCTATAGTAACTCCCTAACTGTCTCACCATAACACGACGGCGGGCTCTTGCATCTTGACTAAGTTTAGCACTATAACACGACTTGGGGCCTCTACATCTCCGCACAGCTTATCGATAGTTTTCGACACAAGTTTGTGTTTCTGTCATTACTATTGCAGTAATTTGGTTCTTTATGGCTTACTTCAATTCCGGCGGGGCGGGAATCTTGCACGGCACATTTGATATAATTTATTTTAATAACAGACATTCAACACAATAAAATCATTCCAGGTGTGAATACAAATATAAGTATGATTGAATGATATGACGATTAAGGCAGTAATTGAACAACTAATTACTCGCGGACAAAATATATTTGCAAAGGAATGAGCAACAAAATGACAATTAAACCAACGAATTGTAACACTTATAGCGGCAACAAAATATTAATTTTTTTTCTATATAAATATTATATGTCTGTCTGTTTGTTTCTAATACTAAAACTAAGCGGGTTCTTACAGCATACGAAACAGCTTAAAAATATTTTGCTTAGAACGTTATAAAGATATGTGGCATCCGCAAGAGTGAACGATTATGTTTAGAAATTCAATACTTCATTGAAAACTTCAGTTAAAATAATAACCGCTAAAATTTATAGTTTTATATATAAAGTTTTGAAGTTTGTCGCAATTTCATAAATTATTTTGCAGAATGCAGTTACTTGGCAGCTTTTATTGGTTGAGTTGATTACTCATGATAAATTGACAAGTTTAAAGTGGCTAAATTAAAGAGTTTTCATTCGTCCTTTTCATTATACTTATTTCACGTTTTGTACATTTTATGTTCTAAATTTTTGCTTGTAATTCGTATGTTCTCTTCATTAGGTATGATTTTCATGAAAACGCACGCATACATATCTGGTAATGTTACGCCTCTCATTATTAAATAATCAAATTTTTTCTTTGTCTAATCGCCTTTATTAATTTAGTCTTCTATTTTCTGTTACTAATAACTTTAACTAAAATTGACATATTCTTAAAATTTTGACTATAATTACGGAAGTGATCTGATAAGCAATTGTGCAATTTTTATGTGTATAAGTATTATCTAATAGTTCAATATAGTTAAGCATTTCCCCAGTTGTGGAGCTTTTCTCAAATGTGTCGCTGGAACCTGGTCTACTCTTCATGCTGCGGAAATCAGCTAAGTGCTTAGTAAATAAGATCTCTGGCCGTAAACATTAATCAGTTAATTAACGGCATTTGCTACCTGTTTGTTGAGGTGTTTAGTCACGTATTACTGCTTTGAGAGCACAGTTCTCCGGAACCATTCATCGTTTCCTTCTAAATCAAGACCGTATTGTACATCTGACTACGGCTTCGTATTTACACCATTTGCTTTTCTAGTCAGGATAAAATTCTGATGTTTCCTAAATTTGTCAATTTGTTACATTGTTTATTTACAATTATTTCATCGATTTACCTTAGGACTGTATTGTTAGCGTTGCAGGAAGGTTGCCAATAATTTGTGTTACTGATTTGCATTCATTTGGAGCTTCTTCCTGAAACCTGTAAGTAATATTCTGTGATATTTGTATGCCCTACTATTTATAATTTGTATATATAAATAATTGTAATCCTGAGCGTGTTCTTCTTAATAATAATAATTATTATTATTATACAGGGTATTTAGAAACTCGCGGACACTAACTGTGTGGGATTGTATTCTACGAAAAAAACGAACAGAAAGTTCACCTATAATTTTGCGATTAAATTAATATTTTTGGAGTTATTAAAGTTCTCAATAATCTGAAAATTACAGAAGAAAAACTTATAAACTCAAATTTAGTTGTGGAACCAAGCACTGAAAATAAATTCATCATTTGTTATAAATTACAAAAAACACGAGATACTTTTTAAAGATAAATGAGAATAAAAATTACAATTGCTGTTCAAAGTGTCTCAAAAACTGAAATGTACGTGTTCAATTGCGCAGTGGCACTCGTTTTATGTAAATAATGGCGATTTTAATTTGGGAAATACCTGCAAATGTCTAACCAGATTTTTTTATTGCGTATTTATTAGTTCCAAAAACAGTTTGGACATCTTCGTTAAGGCGCTCTCATGGAAATAAGGAACAGTGCTATGTTAAACCGCTTTACCAACCGTTTTCTCGCTTTTTTGTAGAGAAATTGTTTCGGGTAATGTTTTTTTCTGGATGGTTTTAGGAAGGTTTCTCTTTCTTAAAATTTCTTTTCGTGACTCTTTTTTTCAAGTTTAATTTCGGTATCTTTGAAGATTTTTTTTCTTGTTTGGTATAAAAATGTAAAAAAATTGGGGGGGGGGGGGAGTAACCCAGGGGTTCTACTAGTTTATATAATAAATCAGGATACCGTCCTCCTGTTTCAGCTTTTAATGGTAAGGGGCCCCAACTACGAGAATCTACATTTTTACATCACCATTACATAAACACCATTTTCCTTAATACAGCAAGCCGCTGTTGTAATAGAAATAAAAAAGCAATTTTGGAAGTCTAGTATTCGTTTAAATAACTTTAATATAATCTGCTATACCTGCGAGAGCGGTATTACACAACAAACTCCAGGGATATTGTTTGGGAGCTGCACACTGGTAAATAACGGCGAACAATAGCTTTCGACTCTAGTGTGGTGGCGCAGAGTCAATCATGAAACCACCAAATTAAGTAAGATTCAAAGGCTTGCTTGTCTTGGTATCACCGCGGCACTCACTCACTCACTGGTTTGTAGTAAACCCCTATTCATCCTTGCCTTGCAAGTTTATTAGCTTGTTCATTGCCATTGATCCCTCGGTTACCTGGGATCCAGAGCAGTGTCACCGTCTTCTGCTCCGCCAGGTTATTGAGTTGTTTGCGACATTCCCATAAAAGTCTGGAAGAGGCTCTGAGGCTCAAAAGAGCCTTTAAGGGCGCCTAGCTATCAGACATAATATTGATATGCTTATTGTTATAAGCCCTTTATTTGTTTTCCCGCGCATATTGTAGAGTCTTGCCCAGAGGATAGGAATCTTCTTTGGTTTTCCAGTACCCGTCTTCAATTTTAAACCATTCGTGTACCAACTTAGACTTCCGAGAGGAAAACCTTGTCTAGGTTCTGTCCACTTTTTGCGGTCCTTGATTACTACCTTGAAGAGTGTTCCTACAAGATGTTTTGGAGTCATATGGTTCTTCCTCATTTTGAATAGAGAACCTCCTATGCTACTAATTAAGCTTGTATGCTCTGTACCGGTATTTAATTTGTACATTGAATTTTACAGTTTGTATAGTCTTAATCTGGCCTCTCCCCTTATCAAAATATGAAGCGGGATAAGACCCAGAAAAGTCTCCACAGCCGCGGTAGGCGTTGTTATCATTATCGCCGTGATACGAAGGCAAGCAACCCTGTGAATCTTACTTAGTTTAGTGGTTTCTTGATTGACCTTGCGCCACCACACCAGAGCCGTAAGCTATGGAACACTGAAATAACAAGCCAAGACACAATTACAGCAAGGCGTTCGTAAACGGACGAAAAGAATTGCAGAAGTGTTACTGCTTAGCAGGATGCAGCTTAGGATCGTCACAGCAACTGTGATGCGTTGGTGAGAAGAAGACAATGCATATTAGGAAAACCCAAAATGAAACAAAATGATTTTGACTCACCAAGTGAGAAATCCTGTATATTATGTTACAGGAAACTAAAATCAGGGAATGGGTATTAAAACAATCAGGGTGAGCACAGTAACCCCTCAAGGCTGCAGTGGCTCCGGAACCATGCAGACGGAACTAAGGATAGGTAAAAAAACTAAACAGTAATAATCATTTCAGCTAATATATTTTTGGCTTCTACATCTTAAAATACGTATGTACAGGGAAAATGAGTAATTGGACAAACAGATATTAGCAGTCGCTACTCAGAATTTAGTAAAATATATACAGCCAACTGAGGTTTAGCTATAAGATGGGATGAACAGATTGGAACTTGCTCTGGACACTGTTATGCTCATGTTTGCAAATAAATAAGATAGGATCTTAAAAACAGAAACTGACGTGGCGCAAATATTGGAATCAAAAATTGGCGCTGGTAACAAGCTGATGCATTTTTACTAACAGCTTGCAATTAAGAAAAACTAACATCAGGCGTGGGCTACGCCCGTTGTTTTTTTGGCAACCTAAAAAAATAGGACCAGTCGAGCGACGACAACGTTCCGATTGTCTACTGTCAGCTGCAGCGGCATTTCTCTCAAATAAGACTGGTAGAGGGGATCCGCATTTAACATGTAGAATTACAGCAGTCCCTATATAATTCAGAAAACTAGGACTTCGATCCGCGATCCGTATTCTAAAAAAAAAACAAACGTGAGGCATAGGCCGCTAGTTTAAATTATTATAAATCTGTTTGCTGTCCATTATTTTTCAGCTGTAAGATTTTACTTTGGCTTTAGTACAATTCATTGAACACTGTTGTAATAAACTTGTTACCATCAAAAATCGAACCCCCCTCCTCGTCTTCACAATAGCTCGGCGTGCGGCCAACAAGATTTTTCTCTGCCAGGTCGTGCTAGGCTTTAAGGTTCAAGTAAGCTATCTTGAATTTAAACGTCAGCTGACAATTTTACGAAATTCTTAAATACACGAATGCTAGATAAGATACTACAGCATAAAAGTGTCACGTTTCAAAGACGATTTTTTTAAATCTTCGTACTTCTCTAAATAATATAGCAGCTAAATAATTGAGTATGTCGGGTCAAGCAGTTTTATTGGGTTATTAAAAGATTTATTATAACTTTGCTCTACGTTTGGGCTTGAAGTAGAATTTAACATGTATCTACGACTGCTTGGATAAGGACTTATTATGCCATCATTTGCATTAGGTAATGAAGTTCACTATCTCACTAGTGAGATAATGGATTCATTACCTAACTTATTTTATTTACACAAACAAAATTAAAGCTTTTTTATAAGAAAACTGGCTGTTTGCCATAGTATTGAACAAATTGAATCTATCTCGTTTCTTTGATTTAAAACAAAAGTATTTTAAAAGTGACTTGACATGTGCAAATAAATTAATGCGAAATGTCAAATATCATTTCAAGCAAAAAATTTCGATTTTTAACAAATTTTGAGCAGTCGTAGATAAAATTTTGTATGTCACACGTGGATAATGCATTATTATGGCACTCGTTTGATTACACGACTCGGTCTACGACCTCGACGTGCAACTTTCCAACTCGTGTTGTAATAATGCCTTTATCTCACTAGTAACATAAATAACTATTACTCCTAGCTATGGTGCAAACTTTAGAAAAATCGATATGTTAGTTACACACTGCCACCGAAGTCACATTTTTATACCTTATAAGAAGTTTTCCTGGTCTTTGTCTCTCCAAAAAAATGTACAGTTCACCTCATTGAATCGCAAGCATAGAAATTAAAGTTATCAACTCGTTGAAGTGGTTTTCTCCTTTTTTTGAAAGAAATATACTAGTCCAAATAAACATACATGGTACATTTAACGCGAGTAAAGAAAATTAAATGCACTTATAGAAGTTATTCTATTCTTTCTATTGCTTATTGGAAAATGGTGTTAACCCACACCTTCAACGCCTGTAATATCGCAGTTCGGGTTTCGCTTCTTGAAACTTTGGCTTAACATCGCAGAGAGATAAGATAGAAATTCTGAATGTATAGGTAATTCTTTCCATGTTTTACGACTTTCTGTCAGAATGAAGTCGCTGACTAAATTTCCCTCGCCAATTTCCAAGTTTCCGAGATAAAGGTACTTTGTTTAAGTGGATTAGCTGAAGTATATTACTCTCATAATTGTATGCAAAAAATGCATCTTGTCTTACAATTTGCAATTGTAATCTTGAGCTTAGCAAAACTGTACCTGCAAATTTGTGATTGCAAAGCTTCTTTTATCGCTAGCCGGCTTATTTGTGAAATTGAAGAAATATAACGTTTTATTAATATTCTTTCTGGAAACTTTAAACGGACGGCAAGTTAGGACGAACAATTTTAGCTACTGGTATATAATTTAAATAAAACTGCAAATCTGTTTCCGACGCAGATTGTGCAACGCTGTTGTTTCAAAACTGTATAAAATTATAATGCTACCGTAAATGAACGTAAATTAAGTTTAAATGTGCAATTTTGCAAATTTAAAATAATTGTGAAGTACAAAATTAAATACGTAAGCAAGCACTATTTGTTTAAACTAAACATATTGTTACCGCCTGTCTGTTTTATTTTAATTTTGCAGAACGTTTATCGCAGAGAACATTACTTTGTGGTTTTATATTTGAGTCGTCCAACGAAAATTTATTTGGTCTAGATTTAAGGAAAGGATATAAACCTTATAAATATTTCATGTTTCTGAGTAGCTTATTTTTGATTTGCAGCATTTGCAATGAGGTGGCTGATATTGCTGTCGTCTTCAGCTTCTGTATATGTAGTAGCAGTTTACAGACGTTTTATTACACTCCAGATCCTTATATTAGTAAGCATTGTTATTCTAATTTCCATAGGTTTTACTTTTGAGCCTGCATATATATTAATTGCTGCTCCAATTTACATTTAAACTAAGGGTTTTATCAAATGCTATATTTGCGAAATAAGCCTGCTAGTTGAAACAGCAAATAAAATGTGTGACTTGTATTAAAACATGAAACCAAAGAACTGAAAAATAGACCTCTCTCGCGACGCCTTTAAGTGATGAATACTTACCCAAAGTATTATTAACTCATTTAAGCTTTTTAAAAGGGCCTTCGTTGCGAAACGTCAACTTATTTAATATCCGCTATTTGATTGTTAAAAACTTTGAGACTAAAGAGATCAAAGAATTTAGTTTTCCTAATTAAAAAGTGTAACTTGCAATCTCTTCCTAAAGCTCGTGAGAGCTTTTCCACTTGGTTGCAATGCCTGCTTCTTATTTTTTAATTAAAATAGTTGAGGAGTTTTAATTACACAAAACTGACCTTTTTATGGGGTTCTTGTTTAATTAACATAATTGTCTTTGTGAAACCTGCAATTAAATTAATGGTTTTTATTTTTTTTAAGTTTCTATTTTTGTGCACTTCCATTGCATGGAAATACATAATTTGTACTTCTAGGAATCCAAAAAATTTGTTATTGTAAAAGAAAGTTGTGGTGTGCTAAATGTGATTGTGTGTGTGTGTGAGGGGTGACGCTCGAAATTTTAGGAACTACTTGACTGATTTTTAATGTACATTCAAACGTTCTTATTTACCATTCTAAAGATGTAACAAAAAATAAAATTTGTGGTTCGTTGTTCTTTCCTAAACTTGCACAAACGTGCCTCAGCTTATATCGTAGCTGATGGACTTACTAACACCGTTGTTCTTCAACACTTGTCCGGGAATACTTCACCGAAACGTTAACAGCAAGATAAAAAACCCAGTGTTCACTAAAATTTGGGCAGTCCGTTCACCCCATTTAATTTATCATCATTGCCAAAATGAGAGAAATTGATTTTGCAATAAGTTTTTTTTTATACTTAGTATTATAATTTCATCGCTTGTCTTTTACATAAATATTGAAACTTTATTTCTCTGTTAAACGCTTCTTAAACTTTGCAATAAAATAGTAAAGCCGGGGACTACGTCACGGGCTTTTCTTTACAAACAATCGCTAACTGCGGCTGATTTTATTGCTAACATAACATTTCTTTGTTAAGCGCGTCTTAACCTTTGCAATAAAATAACAGAACCCGTGGTCTATGACACATGCTTTTTTTGCAAACAATTGCTAACTGCAGCTGATTTTATTGCTGATACGATATTTCTTTGTTAAGCGCGTTGTAAACCTTACAATAAAATAGCAGAACTTGTGGGCTACGCCACATGCCTTTATTTACAAAAAATTACTGGCAAATTTATTAGACGAAATATATTGATTTAATTCAAGCATTCCGCCGGTATCGCAGCATCATAGTACCAAATACACTGCTTGCCTGTTACGTAAACATTTAAAACCGTAAACATAATAAATAAGGTGCGTTGAGAATAGTTCTGAATACCTCATCACTAAACGTTGAGACAGAGGAAATAGATCCGAATTAACTATAAGCTCGCTGCGCTGCTTAATGTATTTCCTAATTTATTCCAAACAAAAAGAACGGAGAGCATAGCCTACGGGTTTTATGTTAATGGTAATTCCTTTTACCTGAATCAACGTTTAGTGGCAAGAGCCCTCACTAGTAGAAGCTACATATTTACGTGTCCATTATATAAGGCGCATATTCATTGGCACAGCGAACCGGTACAGCTTCCGATATAGATATAGATATCGACAGTGTTCGCTTATTTAGTGTTACCAAAAGCTACGAAGTCTTAGCCTGCGGGTATTTATGTTAATCTGGAACAATTCGACCTCACTCCACGTTTAGCTGAGAGGGACTTCCGCTACTAAAAGACACATATTTACGCGTTCATTATAGAAGGCGCATCTTTGTTAGTACAGCGGAGCGCTGCAGTTTTTAATACAGATAAGCAAAATTTAATGTTCACGGTTTATGATTGGGACATAAATTGTCGATAGCTGGTAATCTCACGTCAAACTCCTCGGGAAACACGCATGTTGGGTTGCGGCTAGAATTTTATCTGCGGCAGGATCAGGGATAGTACTGATCTGTCTCCCTGGAGAGAAAAGCAGGCCAGATCATGCAAACGATGCTGTGTGCGAAGATAATCATAAATAAGTCAAATAAAATTTACAAATTGCGTTGCAGCTGAACTTTCGAGAGATATCGGCAGATATCTGCAAATATTGTTTTAATTCCTACAATTATTTCATCGCCTTCGGGTACTAGATTACCATTTACAAGTCAAAAACACAATTTTAGAGGAAACTTACCTTACCTTACCGAACCTATCATGCACAATCAGCATTACTAGGAATCAAGGTATTGGGTACTGGGAGAGGTGGGTACTTTTATTTTAGAGATTATTTAATGACGATCACGCTTGATAGGGTTATAAATAAAAAATAATAAACATTCGCATGGTAAGTTAACAGGCACGAATGTTTAGTACAGGCGCCGAGTTTCTGTATTTGAGAATACATATTATACAATACTGCGGGATGCATTCGGTACATGTGCAACTCGACACAGCTTATTTATTACCTTTAAAAAAAGAGTTACCAAAAAAGCGTTTAATATAAACGTGTTCAGGTACATTTTATTTAGTTTTTAATTGTTTAAATTTAAAATTCAATCATGAGACCTGGCAACCTTACTTGGTGTACAATGAAACCAACCCGCATATCCTCTGCCCTGTCTAGTAGTTCGGTGAATTTGATCTAAAAATAGAAGGGAATTTCCTGAATTTCCGTTGACTCTGCTAATATGCTATGCTCAGCATCTGCGATCTGGTCTGCGTTGTGGCTCCAATGAGCTGGTCTATACTAAGTAGCGCCGAATTGAGCTGAAGCGCGAAACAAAACCATCCTATTTAGTGAACCGATTCGTTTCGTTCACGAACGATACACCTCTAATACGGGAGTGTGTACTTAACTTTAGTTTACTTAACGACCCCATTTTGATTTCAAACTTACATTTATTGAAAATCTGTTGTTTAACGCTTGTTTACTGGCAACAATATTATCAGATTGACATAATATAGTATAATAACCCTAGCGGAACATTTTTTTATTTTATAGATGTATTTTGGAAACCATCGAAACCGTCAATATTAGAACTTAATAATTGAGAAAGATTCAAGATGTTATTACACATACTCTATTAACGCACTTAGATTGTTGGATTATCGTATCAACAAACTATCAAATCAATACGTATGTATTGCCGAAAAGCCACTAGTGGTGTGTAATAACTAAAAATACCTAAAAAAACGACTACAGAAAAGGTTACCAGGTTCAGATCGTAGCTGCAACAAAACACACGAAAAATGATGATCATTTTCAATAAAATTCGCTGTAATTAAAATTATTTTAAATCCATCGTAGTTAATTGTGTGTGGCATAGTCATCACAAACTACTAACATGTCTGAAAAACTTGGACTAATATAGTTAAATCGCTCTAGTGAGTTAAATATTGAGTTCACGCTTTGTGCTCTTGTCCACAAATTTGTTTAAAATTTTTTAAGATAATAAATTAAGACGCTGTGAATTTGTTATTTATTCAATGACTAATAATTATTTGTTTGTGACGTCACTTATGAATTTTTCAAATGTGGATATTAGAGTGCTTTATATTGGATCATTGATTGAAACTCACAAGCAATGTATTCAATAAACAGGCGATGATAAATAATTCGTGTTTAAGCTAAATTACTGGTTGGGAAAAGCAGAACCAGATACTGTATCTAAATTTTACATGCAGCAGAGAGCAAAAAAATCTCCCTTTCTTCCCGGCTGATCTTTTTCTGCAGGAATAAAAGGAAATTGCTTTTTGTAAAATGAAAACATTCGATTTATACCAACACGTGTATTGTTATGACCTCAGAACCTAACGCAACTGACAATGTCAAGAGCATTGTGATGGCATGTAGTAACTGCTGGGACTCGAAATGTATACCTTTTTGTTTGGTAGTTTGAAACGTAAATACTCTTAAAAGTAATAGAAAGTTTAGATGAAGTTGCTGTGTTTTTTAAAAAATTGTATAATAATAGCGTCTTTTACATTTTTGTTTCGGAAATGATATTTAAACAACGTATAGTATCAAAAAATAATTTAAATTCTCGAGAGACTGTTTTGTTAAGGAAATTTATTTCCTCAAATAAGAGATCATATATACTCTTCCAGGTAAATATTGAATTTACTCTTTGAGTATTATATTAATAAGATCATAATTGCCTCTTCATCCGTTTTATGGTGTTTGCTTTTCCTTCGTTTATCTCATTAACTAGGTTAGAAAAGCGTAAAGGTAAAAAACACCAAAATTTAAATGTAGTAATTATTCTAAGTGAAAAGGTCTATAAAAGAAAGCCATAAACTTGAGAACACATTTAAATTTTAATTTCCTACGGAGTAGTGTTTGATTTAATCAAAAATCGTCGTTTTCACCGCATCCAGGTTTTACATTTGCGTTCGATCTAATGAAACCGGCTGATAGCTAAGGGTAGCGGAGAGGTTAACTGGGTTTGTCATATCAAGCTTTATCTTCCTCGATCTTCCAACTTGCCCCGTTTACCCCAATTCTGCTGCGATTCGCGTCTCGAGGGCTCTGCTCTATTTCGCAATACGCGCTTTAAGACGCTCCCAACCGTCCTTATGTACGATTCAGCGAGCCTGATTTTGTTATGTTGAAACGTATAATGATATATTTATGTATATATAGATGTAGAAAGGATATCAAGTTTTTGACGGTTATGTCGCCAACAAATCCTCTTTTTTCTCTGTTACAGACGTTTATTTCCGGTCTCTCCAATTTAACTTTACTCATCTTTCTTGATATTCCCGAATCGAACACGCAAACTGTGGTTCGAACTAGCACCACATGCAATTTAACAAAAACAGAACTGATGTACTGATGTTGTAAGGTTTAGAACTCTTGTTTAACTTTCCATTTCTTAAGACGGTTTTACGCTGAAATAAAAGATCTCTTTATTAAAAGCTCTACTTCGTACGTTCGCAGAGGTTTGTCGTTTTGAATTACATGTGCACTGAAGCAGTTGACTGAAGTAGAGTGTAAAAGTTCACGTCACCGTAAATAACATTTCAGTCTTGTCATAAATCACTTTTGATTACGGTATGAATTTTTTGGGTTTACGATTTTTGCAACACTATTTGCACCTTTCTGTTGCCTTAAGAGCCTATTCCTAGAACTATCTTAGTTTCATTTTAACCCCAGATTCAAGAATCAGATGCAAACCTAACCAAGCTATTTTTACAATATTGTTATAGAAAATATTTTCATTTGAACCAATTCGTCATATGAATCACAGTAACTTAGTTATTTTAGATTATTTGGGTTGGTTAGCTCTTACAGCTGCGCGTCATTTATTATCAGAAAAGTTTTATTGCTTCTTCTATCTGTTTTGATAGTGATTCGATTGTCTGATGGTTGGGATGGTGTTGCTCGATCTTTCTTATCATGCAATACACTAGGGATTTTTCCATACCCAAAGGAAAAGACAGAAAAAGAATTAGCTACAAAAATATCTTGCAAACGGAAGTGAAATTGGTTGGTGGCTGCATAAACATTAATAAAAACAGTTTACAATAAACCTAAGCGAGTAGATTTTGTAAACGAAGAGTTTAAAAAGTGGTAAATAACTTTGATCGAGAGCGGAAAATTTGGAGTTGTTTAACACATTTATTGATAAGAAATTTATTGTTAAATATGTACATCAACATACCTTCAGATACAACTTTATAAAGTGTTATGAGCAATACATGTCTCAGTGGTAATAAATTCTGGTATTAGTTGTTGAGCCAGTCGGAAGCGTTATTCAGGTTGAGTAACGCGATGGCTAAACATCAAGCACCGGGCGAAGGAAATGCCCACCATCTCTCAATGATAAACCTCAACTGGTGGACAAGAAAAATACCTACGGACGGCAAAGCATAACATTTAAGCGCTGCCAACGAGCAGCCAATAATAAAACTCGAACTATCAGCAGCCAAAGATAAAATTCAAGCTTTGGTCAAGGTAACAGTCTAGGAGCAGCCAAGGATAAACCTCGAGCATCGGACGAGGGGAATGTCTACAAGCAGCCAAGGATAAACCTTAAGCGGTGAACTAGGAGTATGCCCTCTAGCATCCAAGGCTAAACCTCAAACGGCTAGCAAGAGAAATTTCCGTAAGCAGTGAACAAGGAAAATT
The DNA here is from genome assembly GCA_958336395.1 of Ctenicera cuprea. Taxonomy (NCBI): domain Eukaryota; kingdom Metazoa; phylum Arthropoda; class Insecta; order Coleoptera; family Elateridae; genus Ctenicera; species Ctenicera cuprea. The sequence continues at coordinate 21,422,794 of OY284487.1, read as the reverse complement.
CCCACAAGCAGCCAAGGAGCACCGTGCAAAGGAAATGTTCACGAGAAACCAAGGATAAACATCAAGCGGTTGGCAAGGGAAATGCCTACAAGCAGCTAAAAATAAATTTCAAGCGGTGGTCAGGAAAAATGCCCACGTGCAGCCAAGCATAAACATTAAAGGCTGGGTAGGAGAAACTCCCTTGAGCAGCCAAGAATAAACCTTAAGCGGTGGGCAAACAAAATACCCACAAGCAGCCAAGAAGAAACTTTAAACGGTGGGCAAAAGCAATGCCCACAAGCAGCCAATAATAAATCTCCAGCGAATAAGAAGGAAAATGCCTACAGGCAGCCAAGGATAGACCTCGAGCACCGTGCAAAGGAAATGCTCACGAGAAACCAAGGTTAAACATCAAGCGGTTGACAAGGGATATGCCTACAAGCAGCTAAAAATAAATTTCAAGCAGTGGGCAGGAAAAATGCCCACGTGCAGCCAAGCATAAACATTAAGCGCTGGGTAAGGGAAGTTCCCATGAGCAGCCAAGAATAAACCTCAAGCGGTGGGCAAACAAAATGCCCACAAGCAGCCAAGAAGAAACCTTAAACGGTGGTAAAAAAGCAATGCTCACAAGCAGCCAATAATAAATCTCAAGCGATGGACTATGGAAATTCCTACAGGCAGCTAAGGATAAACCTCGAACGTTTTGCAAGGGGAATGACCACGAGAAACCAAGGATAAACCTCAAGCGCTTGACAAGGGAAATTCCCACAAACTGCTAAGTATAAAATTTAAACAGTGGGCAGGGAAAATGCCCATGCGTAACCAAGCATAAATTTTAAGCGCTGGGTTATGGAAATTTCCATGAGCAGCTAGGAGTGGGCAAAAGCACTGCTCGCAAACAGCCACGCGTAAACGTTAAGTGCTACGCGAGGTAAATGCCCATGATCATCCAAGAACAAACCTCAAGCGGTGGGCAAAGGTAATGCTCACAACTAGTCAAGCCCAAACGTTAAGCGCTGGGTAAGGTAAATGCCAGTAAGCAGCCAAGAACAAACCGCAATGCCGACAAGCAGCAAAGTATGAATCTCAAGCGGCAAACAAGGTAAATGCCCACGAGCGGCGATGAATACTAAAATACGAAAACAAACCTCTATTGGCTCATACGGATGGTCAGCTAGACGCTTCTTTTGAAGTATTCGAACTAACTTATGTAAAATTACTTTCAATTTTCTTAGAAGCTATTCAGCGCATTTTACATGTACAGAGTAGTCCAGTAATAATATCTTTAGCGCAAATTATTATTTTTTAAATGTTAAAGTTATTGCGGAGATTACGCAGGTACAATTCGACACAAATTACATCTCCCCAAAAATATTCATTAAGTGCTTAAACAATATACAGGCCTAAACGGCCGCGGCGGGCGGTCCAATTTCAATAAAAAATTGCTTAATGTCATATTAGTTTTAAAGCAGCGCAAACATTAAAATCATAGTAGAAAGTTTAAAATATTGGGTATCAGCTTCAAAATTGTAGAACTGTACTAATTTAGGGAAAAAATAATCCCTAAAAAAATTCTATTTTTTTAATAAAAATTTGTCTTTTTTTACTTTTATACACTTAGGAACGTTTTGAAGAAAACAAGCAATCTAAAAATAGAAACTAAGCTTTGACACGAAAAACATAGAACAAAGAGAGTGTTATCATTTTACGCATGACAATTTATGAAGGCAGGGGTACGTGTTTATTGCCCGTTTCTAATATTAGGTTTTATAAGGAAAATGTCAAAGTAAGTTTCATATTTTAGTATAAAAACATAACTTATTAAATTTATTTTACGGTTTTGTTGTGAAACATTAGAACATTGATTTTACTTAATACAACAGTTTTTAGGTTTCATTAAATTAAAATAAAACAATATTATTTGATTATTCTCTTCTACGTTGCTTCTGCTTAATAAATTAAACGGAAGAAAACAAGTAATTATAATATTTTTCTGTTCGTTTTGAAATCACCTCCCGTGGATTTTATGCGTTCTAGTAAACAATACAAATTACAAAAAGTTTTCATAATTGCTTGTTTCTGGTCATTTTATTATTATCTAAGCAAGTTTGACACTTTTGTTTCTTACTTCTAAAGTTCACTTTAATACTTTAATAAATTTTCTAAATTCTTAACGAATCGAGTCAAAAGCAGTATCTGTCAAGCTCTAGTACAAAATATGCCAACCAAATTCCTTAGAATTGCAAAGAAATCTTATCTAATCTTTGAATGAGATGCTTTCGTGTTTTTGAAACTGTAAAGCTCTGCTTATCCTCCCACGAGACGTGGTATTTGGATTTGTTTAAAAGAAATAGCTGACAGAATATTGCTCGCACTGAAGAATACCCATTACGCAATACGAAATAAGTCTGAGAGATCTTTCCTGAATAACAACACTCTTTTACGTTTGAACTATTCCTGTTCGTAACAAAAAAAATAAGGTAGCATTTTAAATTGCTCTTCTCATTGGTATACCTACGCATAAATTTATATTTATTTTAATTGAAGTTTTTTCTTTTTAAGTTCTGTTATATTTACTGATCATGCTGTCAATTAAAATTTAATGTATTGTTTGGTTACAGTAGATGTTAACCATTGCAGTTGCATTATATTTTCAATTAGTTTACGTATGTAAGATAAAGCAACAATATTTAAAATCTGCTCCTAACGAAGGCTTTATTATATTAGTCCCGGTTTTAATACTAGGAAACTTCGTTAGGTCGCTGAAAGACATTTTTTAAGTCGGCGAAATTCCAATTGCATTAGAGCATCTTTTTTAACCGTCAGCGAAATTGCATTAAAAGGTACTCAGCAAGTAAGAAAGAAGCGCCTTTAAAATTAGCGTTATACAAATCTCTGCAACTTTCTAGGTTGGAATTAACATTTTCTTTGCAAACAAAGAGGGGAATAACAAGTGTATACATTAAACCGCAATTAGGAAAGAGACGAAACGCTCAGAAAGCAAGTCGAGTTGAATAATCAGGCTAATTGGGTTTATGCTATGACCAATTAGCTAAAATCTTATAGGGTTTTGAAGCTCCGACCGTATTTCACACAGACTAAAAGTTTAAATGCAGAATGACTTCGTCTGAATTAAATTTAACCCCGTAACGCAACTTTTGATAGGCGGAGCTTTGTAACAACTGTTCATTTTGCTGATAAACTTCAAAATGTTCCTTCCTTACTCCCAAGCAGTTCCGACTGCCTTAGTTCAGATTACAATCATTATTTTAATCTCTATCATTATATGGAATTAATTTAGTTATAATAGGTAACTCAACCATATCTGCTTTGGTACTGATTTGCCCTTATGCTCGCGCTTTAATGTAAGCTCATCATTTTTCCTTCTTACAACCTTCCCTTCAAGCTATAACTTTGCGTTGCCATTTATTGTAAAAGTTACTTTACTACGCGTTAAGATACTACATAAAATAAAAGTTCCAGTGCAAGCAGCATTTACAATTTTCCTAAAAGGGGCTCTAACAATAGTTTTAACTAAACTGTTCAGCAGCCATTTTGTAGTTATGACATTGTAGATATTTTTTTAAATACATAAATTTGGATGAATTTTTGTTCGATCCAAAAAACAAGCTGAAAAGCAAACACAACATTTTCAGTGTTGTGTCAATAATGACTATTTAACTACAGAAAAAATGTAGTATTTGTTTGCAAAACTAGATATGTTAAAGGCATTGAAATTAATTTATGCCCGCAGCATTTTAACTCATGTTTGTATATTTGTTTAATTTTTGGGTAGAACAAATTAGTCAAACTTCGTACCACTGAATACATACAAAAATTCTTTATGCAACAACACCAAAGTGGACGTATATTTCTCTTAAGATAAATAACGATGACGTCATAAATTCAAAATGGCTGCCAAAAAGTATTTTTTAAATTTGTTAATATAGCCCGTTTTACAAAAATTTGCGTAGCTCCTGTAGGATTTTTAATAAAATTAATATTTAAGATGTTACAGTTACTGTATCATATTTTGGCCAACCCTGTATATTTTATTCATGCAGGATACTTGTACGCATAATAGTCAGCAAGTCAACTTCTAACAAAATCTGCGAGCTGCATATTACCGAATAAATATTACAATATTAAATCAAACAAGTTTTGGAGTTAAACGAACCAGTTAAGCTTAGAGTTAGTAATAATTTACAACTTAGATATTTACATAAATAAATGAAGTATAGTTTATTAGCATTTTAGTTTCAAAATGAATTTTAAATGATAAATATCAGATAATTACGGGGATGATGATTAATTAAAAAGTATATTGAAAATGGAACAGAGATTAACGGCTTATGTATGTAAAACTGCTTTTTGTGTATCCGCTTTATCAGATCATCCTTCTGCTCTTATGGTTTTCCTGAATTTAATACCACTTTATTTTATATGTCATTTCTCCCTTATCCATTTGTATTGCCTCGAAACTTTTTAATGTGCTAAATTGCGAAAATCTAATTGCAAAATGTGCTTCGCAGTTTAGTATACAGTAAGGCTTCCAAAGTACATTAAATTAAAATGTATTGTACAACTCAAAGCCTTCCATAGCGACCCTAAAAACTGTTTATACGTAAAAATAATGAGATTTTATATATTTTTTTAAACAAGTCCTTGGGCCGGCGGGTGGTCTAGTGGTTAAAGTCCCAGGCTTTGAAACTAGACTCCCAATGGCAGTTGGTTCGAGTCCACTGCTCGTCGGTAATTTTTCTGAATAAGTTAAATCCGACGGGTCCATGGATGGTGTATGTGGGTGTGTATGTTGGGTTGCATGTCTTCAGGGGTGGGGCATGTTAGACCGGTGAACAGCACTTAGTGTGCTGAGCCCGGCTGCATGATTCTTTTGAAAAAATAAATAAGTCTTTGTCTAGCAGTTACTGTATAGGTCTAGCTTTCTATTGTCAAGGCCAGCTGCGCTAAATGCAAACCCTACCTACCATTTCTTGAAACTAATAAGGGCCGTACGAATGCAAGTAAAGCTAAAAGCAGAAAATGATCAACTTTTCAAACTTTTTAAATTTTTTAAGTTCATACAAAGATTACTTGCCTCTAAAAATATTAGAGACCAGAAAATAAATTGCATCAGCCAAAGCAAAGAAGAAGAAGGAGGTTTAATTACTTTAATATCTATATCGAAAAATTAGGCAAGTTTGTTTACTGTCCCTGATGAGCAATCTAGCTCTTACACGATTTCTTTATGATTTTTTTGTTGTTAAATATAAAATTTTTTAATTTTAAAAACTGACAGAAAAATTATAGTTAATTTCCACCTTTCACGTGATTTGCGGATAATGAATTTGGTATATCGTTACTAGTTTTCTTTAATTTGTTTTCCAAAAAAACCGATGTTTTTTTCTCAGAAAAACCGAAGAAGTTTTGTGAACCTATAGTATCGAATTTACGTTATGCTGAAGCGTCCATGGTTTTGGCTTGGTTCGTTATATTATAACGTCTAGTTCGTTGCATAACCAGTATTTTTCCATCCTAGTGTAATGCAACGTGCAACTACCAATAGGATATATTTGTATGACGTATTGCGTTTGTCTTTTGCAACATTGGGCTTACAACGTTGTACATAAATACTTTTGAAAATAGGAACAATAAACGTTTCTAAAGTTTTGATATCTATAACAGGCACACCTTATTTCTAATGAAAAAAATTCAACTTTATTTAAATTTCGAAAAAACGAAGAAAATTCAAAACAATTTTAAAGTACACAGCAGCGTTAATGTCAAAATTTCCAATATGCATACTAAATTGAGCTTATCTGATAAAAATAACTAAAATCTAATGAAAATGTCCCTTTCTTGCTTTTAAAGTTATTGGAAAAGGCAAGTAACTAGATTTAGATAGGTAAAGGTCATACAAAGCAACACTCATACGACAAATGGCTGTAATATTATTCATGACTGTTACAGTAAGTTGTACCACTAAAACACAGATCTTGAACAGAATTTGTTGTTTGTTTTATTTAGCATTTTTCTTGTTTTATAAATACTTAAACCATGAAGTCATCATCAACCACATGTTCTGATTAGCTTGATTACTTAACGTTTCTAAATGGTGCTGTGTTGGTTCGTAAAATTATAGCTCTAAGTATCATTATTAGAAATTTAAAAAGAGATGCTTTTGCGTAGGAATTCTTTGTTTATTTTTAGTATTTATTGCCAAGTGAATTTAAATGTGATTATTTTATTACTATGTCTTAAAGGTAACCAAATATAATAAGCTCATGCAAATTAAAACGGAAGCCGATGTTACACTGTACAACAACTGCAGTATAAATTGGTGTAGTTTCTGAATTTTGCCTAACACAAAAAGTGCAGCAGCGTAACTACAATTTGTAGCCTGCCTCGATATTGTAACCACTGCTTTACGAAAATTATAAATAAAAAAAAAAGAAATGATGTGTAAGTTTGGGGCCCCCAAAACGTTCTAGAATGCTTGGGTTCTCTTGCGGTTGCGGCCTTTGCGGGTTCATAGTTACGCCACTGAGAAAGTCTTTTTAATCGAAGCAAAATAAGAGAAAAATGATTTGTTTAGGATGCACACGATAGTGTTTTAGTAGTAGAGTATTATACTATACTAGAGATTCGTAGTTCGTAAACGATTCGTTCGAATTGAACAAATCAGTAAGGGGGAGACTTATATGAATCAAATCGCAAAACAATTCTATAATGATTCACTTACCAATATCACTATTTCATTCTGCGCTGCAAGCACAGGCGGAATTTTTTAAATTATTTACGAAAATAAAAAAGTTTAATAGTAAATAAATACGTATTAATAATATTATAAAACAAGAAATATATATTATTTTAAATATTAACAAAATCAGTTTAAACAAAAAAATTTAAACTAACTTATTTTTATTTAAATTGATTCGGGGATTAACTTATTTAAAAAAGAAATGATTTGCAATTGTCCTCGATTTGCTACAACCGACAGTGTGCAGTCGTGTATTCGGGTTAAATAAAGATTACTGAATCAGTGAACAAATCGTAGTGAACGAATCAGTAGACAATACTGGTTCAAATGATTCGATTTACCAAAAAGATTAATTTTGCCCGCCTCTATACTATACATAAAGTTTCTAAATATTCAAGTGGAAGTACAGTCCCAAAATGTTTTACGATTGTGCGGATTATCCATTTCTAGAGCTATCTGTGTAATCGTTTATTTAACTCATACAGTGCAATAAAACTTTATACTTTTTAAACTATCTACTAAATGTTATAGAATTTGCAACATGCGAAAACGACGTTATTAAGGCCCCGCATAAAAAAATATTTGATAGTATGTCATGCAACAAGTTTTGGAAATGGCATTTTAGTCACTAGTTTTATTAGGCACGAGCGGAGCGAGTGTTTATTAAAACGAGTGTCTAGAAATGTTTATAAAACGAATTGCATACTATACTTTTTCTACGACCATCACAAAAATACTAAAATTTGGAACTTATTTTATTATCTTAAGCCATATTAATTATTTTGACAGATTGATGACAAGTGACAACTAACTTGATTTTTAGTTTCAATTGATTTTTGCGGTTAAAAAACCTAATGCTAACTTCAGCCCGTGACGAAAGCGCACAAAGTCACACACAGCTTATTGAGGTGTACAGGGTGTCTCAGACATGACTCCCCAGGCCTATAACTTTGTTATTTTTAAAAATAACTATAATAAACTATATATATTCGTAAATGGGAGCAAATTCTCTATAAGATGGGGAAAAAAATTTTAGAAAATCTGTACTCATATTATGGCAGCGATATTCAACTTTTTTTTTTCAAATTGCACACTATGCTTTTTTTCGGTCATTCTGATAGTACTCTTTATTCTCTTTACAACCATGTAAACCAATATGGGTCTTACATAAGGAAATTCTCGAAAAAAATACGATTGAAAGTTGAAGTCTAGGTTTGCCATGGAAACAACTGATTTTTGTAATTTGTACTCGTCGGGCGATGAAAACAATAGCGTAGTGTAAAAAAAAATGCCCATTCATTATTTTTATACAATATTACCTTAATTAACTGAATGCTAATGACAAATTAATTATAATTACAAAAATTGTTCAAAATTCTCTCCGTTTTCAGTTGCGCAACATTCAAGTCTATGTAGAAATTCTCTACTTGTAACTTTTATTAATAATTCTGGAGGAATATTACTGCAGACTGTAGTAATATTATCTTTCAGTTCATCCAAATTTTCAAATGGACTTGAATAGACGTGAGATTTTACATATCCCCACAAGAAATAATCTAATGGTGTAATATCGGGTGAGCGAGCTGGCCAGCGCACTGGTCCGTTTGTTCCGAACCAACGATCTCTATAAACGTAATTTAAGTGATCTCGAACTGCAAGACTATTGTGAGGTGGAGCACCATCTTGTTGTAAAAGCAACCTTCTTCTGATATTAAGCGGCACATTTTCCAGCAGTGTTGGAAGCGTATTTTGAAGAAATAACAAGTAACGATCACCGGTCAAAGTGCCTTCATAGAAATAGGGCCCTATTAAGTGTTCTCCTATTATGCCACACCAAACGTTAATCCCCCACATGTGCTGAAAATTTCTTTGTCTGATCCAGTACGGCTGCTCTGTTGACCAGTATCTTGAATTCTGTGTAGTCACCAGTCCATTATTGTGGAATCTACTTTCATCCGTCCACAGTATCCTTTTAAGAATGTCAGGTTCTTCTGAATAATTCGCCATAACCCAACTGATAAACTCCATTCGGCGGTTACTATCCCCTTGGTGCAGTGCATGTACTCGCATAAATTTGTAAGGTCGGTATGCATTCTTTTTCAAAATCCTACCCACAGAAGCCCTTGATATGTCACACTGAGATGCAACGGTGCTAAGCGAAGAATTAGGATGTAATTGAACATACCCCAAAACTGCCACTGCATGAGCATCATCTGTAGCGGTTCGTTTATTTATATTTGGAATTTTCTTGTTCTTTTTAAATGACCCATGCTCAAGAAGGTTCGATGCCAAGTTAATAAACGTTTTATGATCAGGATGTATTCTTTCCGGATACCTTTCTGCATACAACCTTGCTGCTCTTCTTGCATTCTTCTCGCATAAACCATAAATAAGGATCATATCAAGCTTCTCAGAATTAGTGTAATTCATTTCTAATATGATTTTAAACAAGAACATACAAATACAGAAAGAATAACTGTCGTTCTTTGCAACGTAAATTGCAATTGTTTTACAGCTATACGCTATTGTTTTCATCGCCGACGAGTACAAACTACAAAAATCAGTTGTTTCCATGGCAAAACCTAGACTTCAACTTTCAATCGTATTTTTTTCGAGAATTTCCTTATGTAAGACCCATATTGGTTTACATGGTTGTAAAGAGAATAAAGAGTACTATCAGAATGACCGAAAAAAAGCATAGTGTGCAATTTGAAAAAAAAAAGTTGAATATCGCTGCCATAATATGAGTACAGATTTTCTAAAATTTTTTTCCCCATCTTATAGAGAATTTGCTCCCATTTACGAATATATATAGTTTATTATAGTTATTTTTAAAAATAACAAAGTTATAGGCCTGGGGAGTCATGTCTGAGACACCCTGTATTTAAAAGATCACTTAGCGTCATGGAAACATATGCCATAAATGGCATTTTAAAGATGGAAGTGGAAAAAAGATATTATTTTTTCGGTGTATACTAAAATAATTTTAAAGAACAAGATTGTACAAAAAAATACTTGTAAAGATGTATTAGTAACTTGGAATATTTTTGGACCTAAAAATATAGACATGCTTTTTTATTTGGAACGTTTTTCTTAGAGAAGTTGCTAATTAGTAAATAAACAACCTAGCTGTGAATAAACAATATAGTAAGTACAAGTTCAGACGTTCGCATATGTACTTTGCCCTCCCATTCTTACCCTAAACCGTCAAATATTTACATCAAACCCAACAAGCACTTGCAAATAAACTTGTAGTAAGCATTGTCAGTTAGAAGTAATTATCTAAAATACTTGAACAATAGCTAGGCGGTTCCCCTGTTAATTTGAAGACATGAGATTAAGTTACAAATTGCTTAGTAATCGAAACAAATGAACCTGTAACCTCCGCACAATTAATGTAAAATCAAGAGGGCTGTTAAATGCTTAACCGCTAGATTTAGTTTTCAGGTGGGTAACGAACTTTCGGGGATTTGGAGATAGTCATTTGTAACAGTTAGAAGTGAAGCATGCCAAATGAAAAGCTCCTTAGTCCTTCTCCATCTTGTTGCTCAGTTGGCATGACGAAAATTTGCATTTTAGAGCACCTTACTGTTCGAAATTATTAGCTTTTTATTATAGTTGTATTGATTTAGCTAAAAATGTTTAGGACTATTAGATATTTTTGATGTTAACTTCCTAATAACTTTATGACTTACCCAATATGAGTTTAATTTGCCAAAAAGGTTACTTAATAATCAAAGTTAAAAGAACATTAAATTTATTTTGGTAGCACAATAATGCATCTCATTTGCGTATCAATTATGCTTCAGTAGTGTATTAAACCAGGATTTCATGTATTATTTCTCCCTGAAAATTAAATCCCCGCAGTTTCCAAATGACAGGCAACCTGCTTAGCAAAACTGCCAAAACTTTGTTGTCGTTTATCAATTTATGGTCCGGTCAGCACAGTTCAAAATGAAATTCAGTTTAAAATTTGTTTGATTTATAAAGCACATTATATTTAATATATTCAGCAAACAGGAAAAGTTTCCTTAGTCACACAATTAGTATATAAAGAACATTTACCTCATTTTATTACTGTATAATTATACCGTAATTTTACTCCTGGAAATTGAGTTAAAAAGTTTGTGACCGTTTGCACGGAACGACTAGACCTTTCTTCGTTCCGGTTGACATTTTGTTCCGGAAACTAAACACTGCCCAAATGAAATTCCCTTAATACCTTTCCGATTCGATATTTAAACTAAAAGCATTGCTTAGGAGGCCTTGCGTATGAAAGACAATTGTATGTTTCTTTTTCTTTCTTTTTTTTTCTAACCGTAAATACGCAATGCTCCCATAGCATAATATATATTTTATTTTTAAACAAACATAATATTAAATAAATAATAACAAAACTGGTGTAGATTTTTGCGACAAAGGAAGGCTATTTTCCAAGCGAGGTTTTATTATAATGATATGGTGATAAAGTTTCAAAACTTCATACCGAAAGATTACCTCCTTACTGTTGCATAAATAACAAGATGTTTCCTAGAGTAAACACTTGGAGACACGCTGGTTCACAGAAAGTATCTAATATTCTGCTTATAACTTACCCAGGTCCGTAACGCAGATATACATGTTATCGAAAATTAATTATTAACGCTTGTCATATATTATTTATCATCTATTCATTAATCGGCCGGTACAAAGTTCATATTGATTTCACATTTATCAAGTCGGGCAGGCGGTCAAATTATTAGAGACCTTAAATCAATTTACTTGTTAATTATTTAATATTGATTAATTGCATGCACTCACTGTATGACGCGATAAGTGAAAATAATCTCCATTTTATTCATTTAACTGTGTTAGTTTCAGACTTCCATTAAAATAATGGTATTAAAACGTGATGAATGATCGTTGGCGGTAACAAAAGCATCTCACTTTATATTTCTGAGCTACGTCCGTGTGGTGTTGATTAAATTAAGTAATAAGAGTCAGAGGTAATTGCAACAGCAGACGTATTTAGTAGTTCTACAAAGCGTGTTAATGTAGTGGAAATGTTCTTCACAGTTTAACCTGTGGTTTTATTTCCACCTACGTTCCATTCTAGAAAATCGTTTAGAACCCATCAGAATTATCTACTAATCTCCTGGCTTTAACTGCTTCAGATAACAACAGTGGTGTTGACTTTTACTATGACATGAAAGAGGTCGTGGGAACGCATTACACGTATAGTGAGTTTATTCTAATAGCACTCTGAAGGAGACAATAAGCTTTGCAATTCAATCCAACAGCGACCTTTACTAAGATGGAAAGTACTAACAGATTCTACTGCTATACAAATAATTTTACGTTTTTAGATTAATGTATGCAGCAATACCTGTGTTTTTTATAAGCTATATTATAGACATTAATTAGGAATTTTTCATATTCCCAGTACTATCTTTTTAAATTTTTATAACGTATACTACGGGAGCGTCCTACCATGGTATTTGGCATGCGCAGACACCATGACAACTTGGTATTCGAACACGGGACCGGTTGGTTGCTAAACGAATACTCTTCCACTTAGTCATCGCGGCCTCCTAATACCGTTATTAGGTATGATTTGACGCTTATATCAAAATGAGGTTAACACGATTAACAAATTTCGGCGTCAAGAAGGGTGTGGTATTTAGCAACGGGGATTTTTCTCTTGGCCGATGGAGATGCCGGATACACTCTCTCACATAACAGTGTAAACAAATACTAATTATAAATCATATAAGATACGTTTGCCAATCTGGAAACATAAAAAACTGTACGTTTTCTTTATATTATATAGACGGTGCTATGCAATGGACATAAAATATTGTATATAAACCGCAAATTTTCAGATTAAGCATACACTAACGGTCCAAAAATCTGCTGGATCTAACATTAACTATCTAAGGCAAACCAACCTCGCATGCTTCTCCTAGAGCATCGCAACTACTCGCATTTTACAGCGCTCTGCACTGCCCCGATAGAACTAGCACAAACTTCTAGCCCCTACCAGAGTTTTACACTTATATTCCTTCTACAGTTTTTATAATAATACCACCCAAAAACCTTTTTTTTTTAATTTATTATATTTGTTTGTTCTTTGTTTTTGTCGCTTGTTGTTTTGTAATTGATCTGTTTTTCATGTTTAATATTAATAAAACATAATTTTATAATTCTGTAAAATCAACAAGTTAGTCTTAAAGGGGTAAAGATTGTACCTCTATAGAGTAATAAATGGTGGAAACTTAGAAACCAGTAAGTAACTCTATTCGCAAGAAGTTGAAAAATCAAGAAATGCTTTCGTTTCAGACAATTATCTATTTCAAAGTGATTTATTTGAAAAGTACTTTGCACACTCTTTAATGCCTGCATAAAAAATAGGTTAGTTTAATAATTTTTTCAATTTTTTTTTACATTTTACCCAATATTCTGAAGGTGGTACTTTACAGTACCGTCAGGCACTGAACAGCGGTTGCATTACTCATGATTCTCAAGAAGCAAAATTTATGTTACGATATAATGTAGTAAATAACTTATTTTATTATTAAAAAGTACATGCTAATTAGAAAAGGTATAGTATTAGGTCTTACATCCTTTGGGACAGAATAAGTGCTTCCTCGTCTTTTAGATAAACCCATTCTGGCAGGTTCACTTGGTCGATTTTTTGAAGTTGAACACAGTTTCTAATTGGTGAAGCCTAATGCAACCGCTCGGCTCTGCGAAATTCCTCAAGGGGGATCTTCTCTTTTATTTCTCATTACATTTCTTTTATTCCACCAGCCTAGACCACACATAGCAGACTTGCATTTTAGTTGTTACGCACTAGTTTAAAGCAAGGCCAACAGCCCCTCGCACTCCCACTCGGAAACACATCTCATTCTTGCATTTAGTGCGGGACGTGCTGGTTCATTTTTTCGATCGCGAGTGCTTCTTTCGCAAAATGCCCCGGCTTCCGTCAAAGCGTAAACTTTCTTCGTCCTCCCTGAGCAAAATTAAACGAAAAGTACAAAAATTAGAACGTCTTCTACAACACGTTACTTCCGATTCATCAAGTAAGTAGTTTTTATCCCTTTTAAATACTAGAAGAATATTGCAAGTTATTGCGTCATATTTCATCAACATGAAGCGCTGTGTTTTGGCTGTGACCTCACGGGCGCCAAGTTTGTGCCTGTTATCGATATGAATCGGTGATTCAGGGCGTACTTTTGCAGGGGTCGCCTGATTCACCCTGTATCCTTACAACTACTGACGCATATACAGGGTGTACTTTTGCCCGGGTCCCCTGATTATACGTTTTTTGGTCACCGTATCTCCAATTTTTTGGACTTCGGTTTTCCGAGAGCGTGTTTATGCAACGCTGGGTGTACTTTTGCCAGGGTCCCCAGTTTGTTCAGTATGTTATTCTTGGAATCGATCAGGCAATACAGGGTCTACCTTTAACAAAGTACTCCTGATCTAAGACTCCTTCATGTTTTCTGGTTAGGTCCCAGCGATTCCGAAGCACCCTCTCCTGAAGAGGTGCCACGACGAAGAACAATCTTCTCGTCTTCCTCCGATGAAGTGGATAATCCAGAACCGGAGTTACTTTCAGTTTTGGGAGCAGACCCTTCACTTCCTGCTAACAGTGGACCACTAATTAGTCCTAATCTGGTTTCTCGTTGGTCCAGTTATTGTCTAGACAAGGATACTAAAGACAAGCTCCATGAAAAATGGCTCATAGCAGAAAATTGTCCACTTCTAAATGCTCCTGGAGTGAATCCAGAGCTATAGGCAAAGGTTTAACTACAGTGGGAACAACTTTTAGTAAACTCCTAGAATTCAATGACACTGCTAATACAACAGAATGTTTAACTACATTAGCGGACTCTGCAAAACTTTTTACACAGGCTCACTATCTGTTATCAATTCATCGTCGCCATCTACTTTACCCAAAATTAAACCCCGATTTTCAAAAAATGGCGAAGGATACCAAAATCGACAAAAGCCTATTTGGTGAGGACCTTTCGGACCGCTGTAAAGCGGCTCAGTCTATCATCAAATCCAGCTCCGAATTACGGGCCAAACCATCAACCAGTAGACCAGCGGGCCCGACTTCTTTAAACTTCAAGCGCCCGTTTACAGAGTAAGAATATAGAAGCTGACTCGGAATCCAGGTCTGTGGCCATTGAAACCGAATACGAATTAAACCCAAATTCTTACAACACCATAATTTCAATTTTCGGAACCCCTCAAGTAGACCTTTTTGCATCACATATTAATGCTAAATGTAAACGTTACGTATCATGGAAGCGAGATCCTGGGTCTATTGCGGTTGATGCTTTCACAATCGATTGGGGAACCTTTTATTTCTACGCGTTTCCTCCTTTCTCTCTAATCACTAAAGTTCTAAATAAAATTCTAGCTGATAAAGGGGAGGGTATAGTGATTGTACCACGTTGGGAAACCCAACCTTGGTACCCCGTGTTCCAAAAGATGTTGCTCACAGAACCTATTGTACTTCATCCCGACACAATGTTACTATTATCTCCTTTTAATTGCAGTCACCCGTTATGGCGGAAACTTACAATGGTTGCAGGAGTTTTATCGGGAAAGCTTTCGTAAACCAAGGGGTTCCACGTGATGCCATCAAGGTGCTGCTTTCCTCTTGGGCACCGTCAACCTAGGCCCAGTACAATGTTACCTATCTCAAATGGTAGAAATTTTGCCAACTTAACAACGTCAATGTATACAATCCGTCAACTGCTAACCTTCTTAGTTTTTTAAACGCACAATGTAATCTTGGAGCCAGTTACTCCTCTATCAATACGTTTCGATCAGCTCTTAATGTGGTGCTTCCCAATCATAGAAATAACGAATACGTCAACCGTTTTATAAAAGGGGTTTTCAAACTGAAACCAAGTTTTCCAAAATACTCCAATACTTGGAATCCGAATTCGGTTTGAAATCATCTTGAACCCTTATTTCCAGTAGAATCATTAAGTCTCGAAAAACTGACTCTTAAATTAGCAACACTAATTGCCTTTGTACCACCCATCGACTACAAACAATTCATAGTATTGACATCAACAATATCTTAAACTTAGGCGACCGAGTAAAATTCTTATAACTCATGTACTCAAGACGTGCCCCCCAATAGGGAACAACCAAAACTGGTCCTTCCATTCTTCACAAACAAGCCAGAATTGTGTGTAGCGTCATGCCTGTTTTTGTACTTGGAAAGAACCAAATGCATAAGAAATAAGATCCGCAACTTGTTTTTAACCCACAAAAGACCTTATCATGCTGCCTCAGTTCAAACACTCTCTCGATGGATAAAGTCCATTTTAAAACAGAGCGGGATTGATACTAATACTTTCACGGCATACAGTACCCGTCACGCCTCTGCCTCTGCAGCATATAGATCAGGCCCTGCACATCGATACTATACGGAGCACAGCAGGCTGGCCACAAAAATCAAACGTATTTTTCAAATTTTATAACAAACCGCTTTCCAATTCTGCCTTGTTCGCAAACACTATCTTATTCTAATTTACTTATTTCAAAGACATTACTTTTAATTATCCATATAAATAGATATTTAGCATATGTAACTATGATATAGTGAATACTTATTAATAGTTATTTTAATAATAAATATCCTTTTCGCCTGTCAATCGTTCGTCTTACTTTAAACATCTGCTATGTGTGGTCTAGGCTGGTGGAATAAAAGAAATGTAATTTGAGATTAAACGACTTACCTGTAAGGAAGTTCAATCATAATTATATGATTTTATTCCACCAGCCTAGACCAACCCACCCCTCCTTTATTGCCACCCCACAATAAACGATCGACAAGACCTAAATGCAAAATGAGATGTGTTTCCGAGTGGGAGTGCGAGGGGCTGTTGGCCTTGCTTTAAACTAGTGCGTAACAACTAAAATGCAAGTCTGCTATGTGTGGTCTAGGCTGGTGGAATAAAATCATATAATTATGATTGAACTTCCTTACAGGTAAGTCGTTTAATCTCAAAATATATTACATAAGCATTTACAAATGTCATATCCAGTATTCCCTAAAACAGTCGCTCCCACCATGTTTTGACCTTTTGTTTAGTCTATATAAACAGCTCTCAATCTATCAGCCTGATATGATCCCATGCAGATATTATAATTTTTGTCAACAGAAGGTGCACTGTTCTCTAACTTCAGATCCATCTTTGTGAATCAAAATTACTTGCGAAATAAACCATTCTAGTATTCTTCAATTTCAATACCCCTATATCTACACTTGAAAACCAGTAATCATAATCCTCACGATAAAAATTTAAAATTATTAATTTAAAAGACCTCGCATGATAGACTTTTCTAGAAATGCAGTGAATTGAAAAGTTTCCAAAGAAAACGAGCTTATTTTTGTACTAATTTTTAGTTAGATTTAGAACCACTCGTGATCTAAATCCAAAGTTCTTATATTATTATTCAACTGTTTCATTTTTACCGTAATAAATTTCAAATTTGCGGAAGTATCCACGTCACCCATAAACCAAACTTGGGTTTGTTTGCTGCATTTCTTCCACATCCTTTTCAACCGTTTCTTAATTTTCTTCTGCTGTTTTTTCATAATTTTCTATTAATTCTATATTTTTCCTAGCTGATGACATTCTTCGGATCATTTAAACCTAGTACTATCATTTTTTTGTTCTAATAAATCTCAACGCCTTGCTTGTTCTCTTCATCGTCATTATCTTCAAAATCAGTTTGGTAATTAATATCGTCAAATATGTCTTCCAACGCAGAGGAATCGATGATTTTTAATAATTCTCTATCGGCTGAGTACTCTAATCGCCACTTCTGCCATTTATATTTTTACTTATTTGTAGAGCTTTTAATTGCTTTTGTTGTTTCGCATTGTATTGTCTAAGTGGGGCTAGTTTTGAACTTTTTTGGAAACTCAACTGCAAATTATTGTTAATTATGCTTATGTCTTCAGATGACAAATACAATTTTTTGGTAGTTTACACCCATACCGTTTATAACTTAAATGTCTACTTTTTCTACTACTGCAAAGAAACAGATAAACTTTGATTGTCGAAAAAAACATGATTCCAGTTCATGACATTTCAATTTATTTTCCAACAATAAGGAAAGTTCTGTGTGGGTTTCAATTAAAATGTTTATTTAGTAGAGAACCAACTAAAGCTTTTAGCGATATTGACGTGCTTTAATCTTAATTTCATACTATTTTATGTAAATAATAACAGGATAAGGTTGGCTCGTTATGCGTTCTCATCAACTACAACAAACAGTAATTCAATTTTACTAGGATACCCATTTGCTAAAGTTTATATAGTCACTACTATTAGCAAGCGTTTGTACATTTCACAGAAGTTACAACCACATTTGTGAATAAAGCTCCCCATTTTATAGTCATTAGACGAGTCGACTGGTTACAAAGTAGAGCTTGACCGCTCTTTTGCATTTCCAGGGCTTTTTGTTGCAAAGGAGGGCGCTTTATTACGTCCATTTAAATACACACACGACAAAGTAATAGAGTTCTGACTACGTCTATGTGCTTTTGTAGTTCAAAGAGTGTTCATACGGATTTTCTCCGCGCTTATTGAACATTTTCTTCCTGCTTTTTTTATGTAAAGTATTTAAGTTGAAATGGCCAAACATACTTATGACTTAATTTAAAAGTAAACAAAATGTGTTTTCCCGTCATTATATTTATTCACTTGAAAAGGGGAAAAACATACTGTTAATGTTGAAACGTAAAAGGTTTCGTGTATTTAAAGCTGTTCAAATATTAACATTTCCTTTTCCTGCAGACTTAAGAGACAAAAGCTTGTTGGTTTACCAAAATTCTTATGCATTTGGGGTGCTAACTGCACCCTTTAAATGTTTTTAACGGTGCAACGGAATGAATATCTCTTTGTGTTGCTTTCACCATCATACTTTCCCTACATGGTTATTAATCGAACTGATGTTAACGACAACCAAGCTTAACCAACTGTGCTAATGCTTATCTTCCATATCTGAAAGGAAGGGTTACGAACCCCAAAGAAGCAATTTGTAAAAGTTTTACAGAGTAATGAGTTCTGTGTGACTGAAATGGTACTAAGAATGGAAATTGTCCATTCGAAGTTTATTTTAAATGTCGAAACCCTGGGACCAACATCGTTTTCAATTAGAATTAAAAACCGAAACTCCCTTTGATCTAGGGTGCCCTAAGTGTTATTGTTAGAGAAAGTGCTAAGGCTAGGGCAAGTTTTTAAGCACCTACAGTGTTCGTGACTAGACTTGCTGCTTTTAAGTTTAAGGTCTTTTCAGGGAAAGAGGGAATGAAATGAAAATGTTTCTACGGTCCGCTTTCGGCTGCTTTTTCTTGAAGTGCGAGGCATGAAACGGGTCAAATTGAAGCTATGTCTGCTACATGGAATGCATTTAGTATTTATTTTAGCCGAAAGTATACAACTAACAATTTACTATGTCTATAAGAAACGTAGTTCCTAACCTACTTTATTGTGAGTAATGTCAGCTTAGGATAATATTTCAATAGACATGTTAAATTTAGTAAATAAGTGTAAGAGTTAATGTAGAGAACACAATCTCAATATGCGTATTTTCACCCGAAAAATTCTTAATTTGCAAATGATGACATACTATTTCTACTTATCTGTAAAAAAATTGACATCGAAAACAGTCCTTGAAAGAAATCCTTTAAAAGCTCCAAAAAAATCAAAAAAAAAATCAGGAAGAAAATTAGTTCAACTTTTCGTTTGTTCTTATTTCCAGTGAAATGCCGTAAGGAAGTATTTTAAAATGTTTTTGGAAATAATAATTACGCACTAAAAATCTTGTTAGACATTTGCATATTACTCCAAAATGCAATTCGCACTTATTTATATAAATCAGAAATATAATGATATAATTAATACACACTGTTGATATCGGAGCTTTATGGCCTCAATCACCCTGTATGGTTTAAACGTAAATATGGAAACCCGCAAACATAATAAATACTTAAGCTGTCTCGAGATGTAAGACATGTTACTGAAAGCGTTGTTTATATTCTCAATTTATAATATCGTTCTTGTGGCGGTTGTCCGTCTATTTTTTAATAATAAGAGAGCTTAAAAATCAGAGGCCTAGTAATGAATGCTGTTTCTAATTAAATTATAATTAGACTTAGGATATTTATGCACTAAAAAACTACAATATATGCATTAAAAACACTAAAAATGTGTATTTAAATAAGCAATAAAAAAGATGCTTCTCTTTTATAAATTGTAAGCATGAACATGCGATATAATACAAATATAATTACAATAAGCGTTTATTTTCTGTATAAAATGCATTAAACATATCACAGGTAATTCATTTATAGTACAATTTAATTAACTGGAAATATGGGTTGCATTTGACGATTACATGTTTAAATATTAAATTATTTAATTGTAATAAATTTTTAAATTAAAATTAATAACGTCAAGTTTTTAACTTTTGCGATAGGATAATTTTAGAAAGTAATTTAAATTTTTCAATTCCAGAATTTTTAAACTGTTTCTTCATAATTGATGTGAATATTTTACAATAAAAAAATTGTATAATTACGCAAACTAAACCGAAACATATCTACCAATACTTAATAGTTAAAATATGCATCTATTTAAATATTTTAATTAATAATTTAATATATAAATTGCAGCGGCTCGCTGATAGAAGTCCTAGTTCTATGAATTATATAGCGGTTGCTGTAATTCTACATAATAAATTAGGATCCCTTCGAGCTGTCGCGCAACTTTAGAGGATTGCGACTGCAGCCGCGATTATACAATCAAATTACAAAAAAAGCGTATGGCGTTGCCCACGGGTACACCTACTTTATATAAATTAGAGCGGAAGTGTAGACATATCTTTTTTGTTCCTAACGTGTTTGTTATTGTAACTTCGGCTTCTAACATTTGGGTCAAGTTTAGTTTCTGTTTCTTAATTGTTAGCCGTTTTATTTTTAAAAAATAAGCGAAATAACGTCGTTAATGCAGACATAAATTCGTAATGCAGTTGCATTGTGTTTGTTTTCTTAAGCTGTGTTGAGAAATCAAATACCTAATCATTAAAATAAATTGAAATTATTGTCGAAATTATAATTCTATTATTTCATTATACACAATATTGGTAGTGAATGTACCCACTTTTCCGTTAAAGTGACCTTGTTCGTGAGTGTTCATAATTGTAATGTTCCTACCATACTGTAGGATATGCTGTTTATGCTTTTGTAAATGATTTCCTAGTTTATAGGATGTACATAAAAAGCACCGCAACTTTCTCCCTCCAAAACAGTTTGCTCTGTAAAATTTGATACTTAAAAATACGACTTGCACAAAATGTAATAGTAGCTTCTTAATTAGTAAATTAGGAAATAAAACAATCAATACCAGTCTTACTATATGTATATGCCACGCTACCCTACGTGGCTGTTACATAAGCAATTCGACCAAAATAGTAAATAAGATGTGTAGAGATGGAAGAGCCCATCGTCGTGTTATGGTGAGACAGTTAGGGATTTATTACATAGACATCATTATTGAACTGTCGAAATCGGTTTAACTAATATGAATTTATGTTGGAATTCATATGCAATTCTGATGTAAAAAACTTATTAAGAGATCCTGAAACTGTAAGCTGAACTTCATTTTAAAAATAGGAAAATTTAAATAATCCCAATCTTTTCTGAATTTAAATCTTTAAACATTTATTTCTATAAAATACGAATGAAAAATTATTCAAATTTTGGAAATTCCGAAAATGTCCAAAATTTTCAAATTCTTCATAATTTGTATTTTGTAAACCATACTCAAACTTTTGAATGTTTTTTAAATTTCAAATATTCATTATTTTACATAAATCTTAAAACATTTATTAAAATTTTATAATGTTCACATTTTGTCAATATTTTTTTTAAATTT
The DNA here is from genome assembly GCA_958336395.1 of Ctenicera cuprea. NCBI lineage: Eukaryota > Metazoa > Arthropoda > Insecta > Coleoptera > Elateridae > Ctenicera > Ctenicera cuprea. The sequence continues at coordinate 21,401,098 of OY284487.1, read as the reverse complement.
TTTAAATTTTAATAATCTTTGTTATTGTTATTGTTTTCTAATGTTTAGAAAAATTTTAAAATTAACAAAATTTTCAAAAATTTCATTTTAATAAAACTTTTTTAAAAATTTTCTAAATTTTCGTAAAACTGGCAAAGGTAAAAAATTTCAAAATTTAATTATTTCAGAAAATTTAGATAATTTATGAAATGTTAAAAATATTAAAAACTTTCAGGAAAGTCCCGTGGCGGTTGCCCGACAGCATTTATGTTACTTGTTTCAGGTAATAAATGCTTAAGTTTTGAAATGTTTGAATTGTTGTAGTGGTCAATTTTTGCACTGGCAAAGAAAAATCATTGTCGCTGAAATTCCACTAGTGAAATATATCAGTACAATTGTAAGTGATTGGCGCAAAAGAGAGAAAATACTAAAATTTGATTGGTAAATAAATAGCTTAACATTTGAGGGAATAGTCAACAGCAATCCCACATGCGGATTAAAAATATTCAATACTTCTGTTTTATTCCGATATTACTACTGAAAACGTGTTGGCTCATAACAACACGATTGAGTAACAATAATAATAAATAAAGACAGAATTATGGAAATCTTTTTTTTTCACGACTGGAATTGTTGAGAATATTCCACAAAACAAAAAATAATCACACTTATTAATCGTTGCATGTTTACGTACGAACATTTAAAAGCAAAAATCAAAACAGTTTGTTGACGTAGTTCCTATGATTACAACGCTGATGATTGGATGAAACTACACCTTTCTGAAGAGTATTTTCGCAATAACCGTAGGTATCGTTGACTACAAGTCAGCAAATAAATAGGTGTCACTGATTGTTACAATGTGAGTGGAATACTCAATGTTACACAACTACAATTATAAATAGAAGGAAATTAAATGGTTTGATATTGACAATGTCACACACATTTCACTTATTTAATTTTTGTGGAACTAGTACCAATCAAATCAATTTTTGGCTGAAAAATCACTCACATGGAAAAAGGGCTGCTGAACAGGTCGACAAGTTTAGATCGTAGCTGCGCTGCAACAGGCGAAATATGGCGGTCATTTCCTTCAAGATGCGCTGTAATTGAAAATAATCAAAATAGATCCTAAATAATTGTGTGATTAAAAATATAGCACGTGAGCGCGACTTTTCTGCAATAAGCTTCAGTTGATAGGTAACTCGTGCTAGTGATTAAAGACAGTTTTACGAGCGCTTTGGGTTCGTTAAATTATTGTGTCATATGGCACTTGTTAACAACCTACTCAAGTTTATCGAAAAATTAGAATAACTGCTAGTTATTCTTCTTGCTATAAAAGGATGAAATATTATTATTTTACGTATATTAATGCAATTTTAGATGTTGTAATATTATTTTTTTTGAAAATTTAAAGCGAATAGTAACGTCATAAAAGCAGTGCTTATCGTATTATTTGAGAAGAATCACATTTTATAAATTGTTATTCTGTATTATGATTATAGTAAATTCTAAAAATATCGTAAAATATCTAGCCCAATTTACCAGTGTCAATTTTTACCTTCCTCACTAGAAGAAATAGGTATAGCTATAGAGGGAAGTATTTTGATCGTCATGTACGATTTGGAGATAAGTAACAATATCTAAAGTATACGAAAATCTAGGCAAAGTGCTTCGCTTATCTTTAATTTTCTATACTTTTAGTATAGGGAAGTATAGAGGCAGTATTGATTTCATAAAAATGTTCGAAACCAAGATTTTGACGGAAATACACGTTTTGGACTTCCAACAACCCATACAAATGTTTTTCTTAATGTCTGTCGGTGAGCGGGTATGTATGTGGGTATGTATGTGTGTGGTGCATCATAACTATCGAAAAGATAATCGGATTTCGATGAGCTTTGTAATCTGGGGGTATATCAAAAATTTACCGACAAAATAGGCTTTTAAAAAATCCGAAACCGGAAGTTAAACATGTTTTTTGGTAGCGTTTTGCCTAAACTAAATTTTAAAAATTTGAAAACAGAATTTAAATTTGCAGAAACATATTACTCTACATTTCTCGAAAATTTCTCGCTGAACTTCTATTTTCTATAAAATTTTGAAAATTTGATAGTTCACGCCTATTGACTTACGAACGAGTTATCAAATTGAATTGAAATGTGATATGGAAAACGTCCAACACAAATTTGAGAGCTACTACAATTTTTGGGAGTACTAAAACTGTGAAATGACAAAAACATCAAAATTTTGACTTTTACCGACAAAATAGGCTTTTAAAGAATCCGAAACCGAAAATTAGATATGTTTTTTAGTAGTTTTTTTCCTAAACCAAATTTTATAAATTTGAAAACAGAATCTAAATTTGCAAAAACATATTACTCTACATTTCTTGAAAATTTCTCGCTGAATTTCTTTTTTCTATAAAATTTGAAAATTTTAGTTTTACCGTCTATTTATACTCAAGAACGAGGTATCAAATTGGGTTGAAATGTGATATGGAAAATGCCTTACAAGGTACTACAATTTTTGGAACTACTAAAACTGTGAAATGACAAAAATATCAAAATTTTTGACTTTTACAAAGACATACTGCTCATAAACTAACCACACGCTTCTTTTGGATTTTGTATTCTTATAGAGCTATCGATCAGCTACAGTTTAGTTCATGTCCCAGTCTAATAACTTCTAAAATTTCTAACCTCTTATTTAGTAAACGGGGTTTGATAAAAAGAAACTGTTTGGGTTAAATTGGTCATAAGTGATAGTAGAATAAAGTTGTGAAGTTAATTTTTAGATATGGCAATATTTGTGAGCCGGGGGGGGGCTTAATTTTCCATCTCCTACCCAATTTTTTGTAGACGAATTTGTTCTTACGTTTTTGGGTTTCTTTAATTCCAAGCAATCTTTTTCCGAAAAATGAAAAACTCGACTTTTTTCAAAAAAAATTTGGAAAAAATGCAGCGTACTATTACGCCCATGCGTAGACCGAAGTCTTTCGGCGTGTAACGAAGTACACACAGCTACCTGTCGCCCTTTGCTTTACTATTCTTTCTTTGCTGTCAATGTTGGGGCTACCAATGCAGTAGACCTGGGTTCGACTCCCGGCACGGCCGTTCTTCCTCGCAAGACAATAGGAAACCAGCGATGTAGATTTCTCCGCAGGAAAATATCTCTGGTGAAGCAGTGCATGCACTTCCTGTAGTTTAAAACCCACGTTAAACTGCAGGTCCCCTATGTCTGTCTGTGCATGTATCTCTGCGCACCAAACACAGACATAGGAGAAAGGTCGCCAACGCAACGCCCTAAATAGGGTATGGCACTGGAGAAGGAGAAAGTACAGTAACGACATTGTACAAATTAATAGTGTCAAATTGTTTTAAAAAATAATTGCTGTTTTTGTATAAAAGGGTTAAAAAAAGGAAACAAACGATTTAAAAAAAAGTTTTTAATTAGGTAACCTTTTTATTGAAATTATGTCGGATATCCTTGTAGATTATTTTGTACATCAAAAGTACCGCGTATAAGGTTCAAATTTTGCTGCTCCATTTTCTTACTAAATGTAAAATTAGTGAGATGGAAGTGATTAAAATAGCGATTAAGCGACAGGCTGTTTAATTTTTCGTATTCGAATATTCTTTGGAAGCATTGTGGTGACAGTTTAATTGAACGCTACACCTTATGAGCTATATTTGCAGTTTTTGCTACAATCAATTGCTTCTCGTTCGTATACTATTTACCGGTTAAGTACTCGTACTTATACTTTATGAATAATTAGTTTTCGCTGAACTACGTTTATTTTAAAGACTTTGTAGCAAATTTACAAAGAGCAAAATATTTTTTATGTTTTTCAGAATTGTCAACTCCTTCAATATTCAGGACTGGCGTATTTTAAATTAGCCAAACAAATAATACAAAACGGTTAAATGTACTTTTCATGATTTGCGGTCTTCTACTTCGTAGATTACTTTAAAATGTAATCTGGTAATGGCATTGCCGCAAAAAGGAAGTATTAGCTTTTCGCGACGTTTACGAATAAATTGAAAATCAGTTACATGTAGTCTTCCAAATAAGAGGTGTACGTGGATTTGTGTTAGCATTAAGAAAGTCAGCATCGCTAGCTTTGTGCGTAATCCCAGAACCTTGAATGGCCAAATTCGTAACATGTATTTCTTTTCACTAAGCAAGTGCTTCATCCTTAAAGATCCGAGGTTCTTTAACCCTCCGATCCGTTACCAGAGTAATCAATCACACTAGACATCTCCGGCTCACTGACAATTGCTTCCCCTGCTTCCCAACCCGATTATTCTACTTCCATTTTACCCGCCGGTGCAGCTAAGAGTCCAAATACAATTGTAGCACAGATTTTCTCCAACTTCTTCTTACGGTTCTTATGCTTTTCCGATGCCGAATTCGCTTAATGCTTCGTTGCTCCCCGTTTTGATTGCCCACGGACACTGATATTAAGAGAAAAGTCTGTTCTCGTACATGGCAGATCAACATGTTGACGTATAAAATTGAACCACAGTTTCCCTTATCATTTAGTTCTTCAGTTTTTTTTAACTTTCAAATGTGAATTAGAAAATTTAGTATTATTTTAACCAACGTAATGTTTTCACCTTCCTTGAATTTGCTTTGATACCATAAAGCATGAAATCGAAATGTTTTCCTGTATTTCCCCTTAATTTTATTTGCAGACTATTAATCTTTTCATGCTCGGTGGAGTGTCAGGTTTATTGTAGCAGAATCGAGAAACGCCGTAGAAAAATTTTGCGCACTGAGTTATGAATAATCGAGTTGTCTCTCGCAATCCAATACTAAATCCGTTTTGTTTTATTACGGGTGCTGAGAGAAGAAAGGCTGGATTGACCCAGGAAAGAAAATCCGACCTGATCGTTGCTCTTGCACTCAATATTTCAAACAGTCTTGTGTGATTTAAAACTGTAAGCCGTATGTGCTTATTTGCAATTGCTGGGTAAACCAATTCGACTGATTTCTTTATTTTGTTTGGCTGAAGCGAGTGCTACGTTTAGAGGACTTTTTTTACACTGCAGCAGCACTGTTAAAAGGTTTTGCTTGCTTTTAAAGGATTTAATGAGAAAGATATGCCTCTTGGTGATGATTTTGCGTATGAATAGCTTGAGTAATCGATCTCGGAGTTGTCGGATTTATATGCTGAAGTACCTGCTGGAGTGATTATGATAAAGCAACGCCCTATCGAAGGATTTTGGAATTGATGAAACGTGAATCGTATGGGGTAAAGATTACAAAGCAACATGAAGCAAACACATTTTATGGTATGTCAAATTCGCGAAACACGAAACTTTTGGAGCAAGAAACGAATTGCACACCGACTTCCAACAAGTCGTCACATTCTCGTTAGCATTCAGGAGTGTGAGGTCTTCTAAAAGGGGAATGAAATAATATCCGCTATAAATCAAAATGGTGTGTTATTATTGATTACCCGTCTTGCCAGCGGAGCGCTGATTACGTAAAGATTTGTAAGTTTAATTAATGGGGATTATTTTTAATCACCCGTGTCTGGAAGCCCGCAATAGCTTGCTTGATCCACTAATGAGACGAGGCATAAAAAGTTAATACTGCTCTAACCCCTTCTAAGGCAGTTTTACCTTACTAATTATTTTTGAAAATCCTTTCTCTGACGAAGGTTATTTGTAACATTTTCGTAATTAAGACGTGACGTACCCGCGACATTCGAGATGCAAGCTGGTGGCTGGTGCAAGGAACATCTCGGGGGACTGTTTGCGTATATATCATATTTGCCTTGAAGTAATTACATACTTCAAAGACACAGGCTAAGGATTTATGGGCTCGACTCATCCTATCATATAACTTACTGCACCAAATTTATGTTTCATGAAAATAATGATATGAATCCCACATGATTAATTAATTTCTTGGGAAATGTAATTGTGAGTCGAGTCACCTTCAAAATGAGCTTCTCTAGTTTGATATTCTTCAATTAATTTAAAGATAAGTTTTTTCTTGATAACTAAAGAAACATATGGTGTATTATATCTTAAAAGGCGCACAATTAACTGCACCAAAAAAGAAAAACGAATACTTCGTTGCTTCGTTTTCCATTGGAACGGTTGGTTTTTTAGAATAGTATAAAAGAAACAATTATTGTGTAGGAAATGCTTTTGAAATAATTTTTATTATTATTATTACAATTAATGTGGCATAACTATATTTCTGATTGTTTGAGGTTTGTTAACAATGATACCAATTCATTTTTTGAAGTGAAACTTCTTTGGCGGCGGGTGAAACATGCGATGACTTTTTGCTTTCGATGTAGTGAACGTCTTACTTAGCAAGAAACTTTTTTATTTGTAGATTTTAACATACACATGGAACCAACAAAATGAGGAATAAACTTTGAGAAATATTTTAAAATAGAAAATTAACATTATGTAGCCATGATTTTGATGGTACGAATTTTTTGCACTACTCACTGCTGTCACGCGCACACATTTTTATAGCGATTTTTACAGCCAACTTGAACATGCCATAACGGTTCTTGTTTTCTGTTAAATCATAGAATTCGAAAAACCGTTCCACATTTCTTCTTTATAAATGATCTGAACTCCAAAATAAAAGTAAAACAAATAGGTATTCACTAAAACTGTAAATTATAAAAGAAACTGGCTGTAGATACACAAACGCAAAAGAAAAAAATCTAGAAAAATTATAAAAACTGAACATCAACTCACATCGTTTGGCAAGAAACATAATAACATGGAGATTCTTTTAAATCGCTGGTGCTGGTGTGGTGGAATTAATGGTGAAATGAAAAACAATGGAATGCAGAGCGATCGCGAAAGGTATTCTGAAATTTACCGTCTCTTGTACTTTGTTTCTGATTCTTACAAGCAGTCTTATAAGAATTTGCAAAAGAATCAATTAAAAAACCCAAGGTTAATTAAGAAAGCTAAAAAATAAAACAATAAAAAGTTTGAGACTTTCTTCTTGCTGTAGAAAATAGCGCTGGTTGTATTTTAGTTATTTGAAAAATCAAGTGTGTCGAATTACAAGAGGTGCAGAAGTACATATGCTTTTAATGTTAATCTATCTGCAGGAAGTTTAGAAAGTTTTAAAAAAAGTTACAACGAATAGAAGAAGGTCTCAGAAAAACATATTATTAAAAAGTAGATTTTTGTTATTATTTATTTAGTGAAAAAAAAAGTATTTGGTAGCTAGTTTTCTTAGAAAACATATTTTATATATAAATAACAATAAGACATTGGATTTACAATGAGTTGTAATGTATTATTTGGGTAATATATTTACGTTACCGTTATTATTTGAAACATGTAAATAATTAAACTTGGTTTACAAATGAACTGAATTTCTTTTATGGCGTGTACAGTGATACATATGCGCTTATTGTGGCAAGCCACAATAGAGGGGGGCATAATTATTGTCAGCACCGACAGCTGTCAGGAAAATAATTTCATACTTCGTATGCCATTAATTTGCTCCAGTTTAGCGAGAGCGGAATATGCACCTACATAATTTAATTGTCCTGCTTTGTAAAACGCTAACCCGTTTTATTCATTACCGCAAACTTGTTTCTGGCGAAACTTTAGCATTTCTAAGAGATTCTTGGGCAAATTTATATCTTCACCCTTCTAATGTAATTTCCTCAACTTTGAGTAACAAATATTCTTTTCCAAATCAGATTATTCCGAGGAACGGCCAACAAAAATCCCACTCCCTAAATAGCGTCTTCTCGTCACGCGTAACCTTTATGGCAAAACATCCCCCGGTTTATCCAACTCCGTGTTTACCCTGGAAATGCTTGGCTAAACGCTAGGTAAATACATCTGCGCGCTTAATTCAATTGAACTTGACTGGTGACAGTTTAACGGTCTGTTTGTCTCTCGCAGTTTGATATGTACAGACGAATGACAGGTTATATTCTATCACCTGAGGCAAATACAAATGGCGTCAAGAGTACCCAAAATTAGGCTCCAATGTTTAGTAGCGCCTCCTTTAATAAGCAGTTTTATTTATCTTTCGTCTTTATGACATTTCTTACAGTCAAGGTATTTCAAACAGTGATTATACTTGAAGGTATTTTAAAAATATGTTCAACAATCAGGCAAACATTGGTATGCTTTTTTAAAACAACTAATTGTCAGCGGTACTCGACCAGCTTTGTTTAAGTTTCTTAAACCTATTTAAAAAATTAATATTTTAATCTTAAATACAATTATTACTTATTAGATAAATGACTTGTAATACTAAACAATGCAGGTCATATTTCTTAACATAAAGCTTGCACTTTGCATGTTTTTTTGTAACTACAAATCTAGGGTAATGCAGACATTTAAACTTCCACGGTTGCATAAACTGCAATATTTTAAATGAACTTTGTTTATGGACTTTAAATTTTACCACTAGATAAAAATTTTAGAAATAAATAAATAGGCTGTGATGTTTTGAATAAAGGGCTTGTTTAAGAGTGACATTAAGACTACTATTGTCGTAATTCTTCGCTGAGTCTAAAAAAGATAAGCGTTCAGTTACATTTCTAGATGTAGCAGTGTGTCATCTGATGTCGGTGATAAGCCTTAGCAACAGAAATAGGCTGCTGATAAAGAGGCATGGTGTGCTTTCATATGTTACGTATTTTGACAAAATAGATTTTGTTACCATTAGGCCAATTTGTTAATTTAGTAAAAACAATGTAGTGTTCAAAAAACGACGGTCAATTTGGGTGGCGTTGCATGCTGGAAATGCCCACTGCCTCCTTGGAAACATGATAATAACATTTTCTAAAATACAGGGTGTCCAAGATAAGCGCCCCATGCATGGGGTTAATTGGTAATAGATAAAGGTTTGGTATAATAAGAAAAATTATTCAGCGTTTTATGTACTACTATAATGCATATTCATAGCATAGAAGTTTTGCTTAATTTTCAGTACAAACTGAAAAAACAAAAATTTTCCGTTTTCGTTTATTGTGTATAATTTGAATATTAGCAATGATATGGCAAAGCGGTTTCGACATTTTTAAGACACTTGATACAAAGATTTTAAACCTCAAATTGAATTTTAATATGTCGCAAAACTTTCAATATACTGAAATCCATGCGATCATTGGATAGAACTGGATTTTCAATTTTTTTAGACGTATTATTTATAAGCATTCGCCCATTTCCCAAAAATATTTCCGTTTGTTACAAAAAGTAGGTCAACGAAATTCTAGATGGAATGCCATTGGAGGCAAATCGCGATGTTTGGTTGCTCTCACTGACGGATTATGTCAAATTATTTAAATACGCATTTACCAAACAGGTGCGTTGAGACTCAAGGAGCTATGTTTTGGCCAGCCAAGTCCCCAGATTTATACCCCAATGGAGATTTTTCTTCGTAGTTACATCAAAAAAGACTTGTATTAGTCAACGCTTAACAACGTGAATGATCTTAGTAAAGATGTACTTTAAGCTTTTACAAGAATAACACAGATAGCCTTAGAAAGAATAGTAGAGTCCACTATTAGAAAATGCTATTTAGGTCTTAACGGTAAAAATTGTTTGTTTTAGAACGTTTTGTAGTTGCTTAGTGTTTTGTTTTGATGTTCTTTAAAATCAGTTTTTTGTATTAAGTTCCTCATTTAGTTACTTAGTGCATAGGGCGCTTATCTTAGACAACTTGTATGTGGACTGTTGGTAAAAGTGTTCTAACAGTATAAAAATAAAAACTGAGCTTACTTTATTTTTTTGCGAAACTCTTTAATACATGTAAAAAGTAATAAGCCTTAAAGCCGAAGTTTCTACGATACATCAGAGCGGCGTCCCTACCTTATCTTCACGCCTAGCAGGCACACATTAAGCACTAACGCAAAAGCGGTTGCCAATCGTTAATGCTGTCTTAGTGCTTAACTCTATAATTATAAAACTAGCAAAACATGTCTCAGCAATTAAAAAACAACAAAGTCACCTGCCGGCTTCACGATCAGCAAGCGTACATTATGCACTAACGAAAAAACCCTTGTCAATCGTTAGTGCTATAACTAAAATAGCAAACAAACACATTTTGAGGAAAACTTTTTTATTTTATAAAAATAATATTATTAACTTGAAGTTTTTGAAAAAAAATTCGTTGGAAATAAAGAAAACTTAGAATGAAAGCACAAAAGAGCTATAATTATGAAAAAGAAAAAATTAAACCCCTTTATTTTTGCTATACCTGACAATTACGTTGTGAACTTTATGGTATTATTCCTCTATTTCTTATTATAATACAAGTATGTATCCCTATCTGTCAACTCGTTTTTTGAGTTAAAAGGCGTTCAAATCAAAATTATTAAAAACTCGTAGCAGCAGCCATGTTAACGTTAGTACACTCTAAAGAAAACGTTTACTTCACCCTACGGTTTTCTATCAGATTCCGGTATTTAATTTAAAAAATTCCGTTTTTGAAAAAAGAATGCTACCAAAAAACATGCAACTTTCCCTTCCGGTTCGGTTTAAAATACTTATTTTGTCCGTAAATTTGTGAACTACATTCATATTCGGAAGCTTAGCAAAATCGGACTTTCCATTCTGTTGTTATGAGGCGTCGCACACACACACACTCACAAACATTTTTAAAAACTACTTTTTGGGTTCCCGATTTTGAAAATTTTCATGAAATTGATACTACCCTGTAGTTTGTAAGGTTCAGCTAGTTTTACAGCAGCTGTTTGTTGGTTTGTTATTTTTATTAATTTTTAGCCTGTTTTAAAATTAATATAGGATAAACAGAATCAACTTGGTTCATTTCATCTCGTAGCAATACCGTATATCTAAGATGCCGTATTTATTTTAAAATTTATAAAATCATGTAAATTCGTCACGCAGTTGCGTTAACCCAAAATTGTTTCTTACCTTAAATAAACAAACAAAATTGTATCAATATTTGTTAAATTTCTTTAGACATTGATGATATATTACTGTTTATTTGTTCCGACGTCGACCATTATTGTTATTTCGCATATTCAGTCTAAACAACTTTCTGTATTGTGAGTGCTGCAGAAGGCAAGTTTTATTACAACTTCCGTTACGAAGATCCATCACGAATGTTTTCTGCTCCAACGTGTAAACTATTTTGCAACAATTAATGCAAGTGAATTGTGTAACTGTTTTATTACGTTATTTAAGAAATGACTACCAAAACACAGAAAGAACCAGGAAACTACAACCAATCAACTCAACTGTTAAACCTTTGTGTATCTTATGTGCTCAGACATGCTCACCCGTAAACAAAATTGAACGTTAATCGTCAAGGTCATATTGTTTTTCAATCAGTTTTGGAATAGTTACACGAACAGTGAAAACCAATTCTTTGCATAAACAAAGCAAACGACTTCCTGTTTTTAGTTTCTCCTACATGATGTACATTCAACCAATAAAATCGTATTTGACCGATGGAAAGATTTATAGTTCACATCACAAAACTTTTATGTATTAATAAAATGGAAATGAAATTTTATGTTTTCTTTAGTGTACGTCCTATTTCATTTTATGGGTCTTCTACCTTACAGTATTTTTTTTAATTACATTTTTCCATTTATTACAATGCTATAATATATAACTTTGCTGAATTTTTCTTTTAGTTTAATAATATGAATTAAACAATCTTGTATATGTAAAAAGTAAAAAATAAATTAGAGGTTGATTTATCAGTAGTAGAAATAAATCATAGACAAAATGTCTGCAAGATTGAAATATCAAAAATGTGATCTATAGAAACGGAAAAGTTCAGAAAAAGCTTTTACTGAGTTATATAAGAAGGGCAAACGTTTTGCAATCACTTGACATGCTTCACGTTTAATATGCGCAAAAACATTTACAGCTTGTTAGGTTTTATGTAAATTTCTTGTGCCCGTATAGTCTGCATGTGAAGTTTCTGAAGCTTTTTATGAACGTATTTATGGATGGTGTTCTTTTGCCGTCTTCTTTAGCAAACTCCGTTTGGAACCGTTCATTTCTGAACATTGTTTCATGATGTAGGCTCATTCATATATCAAATTTGTGAGTAAAACAGTTAATTTTAGAAATAAATATTTTACACAAATAGTACTATTAAATTTATTTAGTTATTCATGTTTGAATAACAATTGTTTAAAAAAAACTAATAAATTCCGGAATTAATTTGAATACCAAAATACGTTTAAAGCTATGATTGCAGATGTACAACTTACGATGTAAATACTTTAGTGCATTGACGTGAAATAAAAACGTTAATTTAACATTTATGAACGAAACTTTTTATTTTTCTAAACCACAAGCTGTGCAATTTAAAACGGAAATAGCGATTGCACAACACAGTTCAATTTTGTAAAAGCGTGATTGATAGTTGTTCCATTTTATGCATCATTTGTACGTAAATTGTACTCACGAAGCTGAATTTGCACACGCAAGTAGCAGTACGTTCTCTCTCGTTTAAAACCAATCTTGCTTTATTTTAAAAGTAAAGGATTTGTTTGATGTTAACCGTAAGCAAAGTAACAGTTACGTTAAACATGAGATAGAAATTACACTCGCAACTTTTTATTCACGTTCTAAGCGCTCAGGGGTATTTTCCCAGACATTTTATTACATAGACTTTATTTACTTTTGTTTGCCTTTCATTAGGTTACTTGTTTTCAGTTTTCGTTAGCTCTGTAGCAGTCTGGAATTTGCTGACATTAAAATATACTAGTAAAACCCGTGGGCAATGCCCCACCATTTTTTAATAGTAAATAACCTACTTAAGTTGTAGTGAAGGAGACCATCGACCCAAGTCCCAGTTTTATAAATATAATATAGAGATAGCCTTAATTCGGTATAAATCGATGTTGATAAATTTGTTCGCCGAAATTGATAGAAAGGGGGAAGTTAACGCTCTTAATGTAGCTCTACCTAATCATTAAGTTCTTAGTCTTAATCTGTTATTACTCATAAACACTTGCCACAGAAAGCAAATTTAATTTCAGCAGAGTGGATATGGTGCTAAATTTTGTCGGGATACAAGAATCTGCCGTGTTGTTATGGTGAGACAGTTACGGATTTACTGTAGATGAGAAAGGCAGACTTTCCTCATTTTCTTATTTGGATCAAATAATACAGGGTGTAAATAAAATGGCAAAAAAAAGTAGGTGTGGTGAATATTTAGGGCTCTTAGAAGAAGAATATTTTGTTTGTATAATAATTTACTAATTTCTTTTCGAGTTATAGCCAATTTAAGTAAATTAAATCTGGCAACGTTGTTATCTGTAGCTACGCTGCGGTTATAAGTACAAACACAGGAAGCTGAGAAAATCGGTGAAATGTTTCTGGGGTTTTTGGAAGGCATTTTTACTTGTTTAAAGTTGTGTTTTATCTTAGTAAATACGTAGAATAACGTATCATGTAGACTAAGGTGAAACTAACTTATTTTTTGAAAATTTTAGAGTTACTGTGTTTTTGCTTATAAGGGCATTACTGTAAAACATTATAGGGGAATTACACTAGTAACGCCCTCTATTATGTGCTGCGAGAAAAAGTTGCAAAGCAACAAACCGGCAAAGTTGCGATCGGAACCTGCTAAGCAGGTTATACTTTCTGGCATATATCTGCTTGTTTGCTTTTGGTTTCAATTATGGTTAGAATTATGTCCACCTGATGAGTTCAAATAAGAAAGAAACATGTAGTGGTCTATTCTAGCCATAATTGAAACCAAATCTCTTCTTTCTCATTACTGTAAAGCTTGAAATTCAATAACACCAAACAGAAGCTTATTACTGTGATGGTAGTTTTTTTAGTTATTAGTATTAGATTAGGAAGAAGGGAAGAAAAAATCAGCAGCAATACAAAAGACATGATGAAACAAAGACGAAAATTAATGAAACAGGGGAAAAGAAACACAGCGGAATTTACAGAAATGAACAAAACAATAAAGGAAATGATTAAAGAAGATATTAAAGAACATAACGAACAAAGAATAGAAAAAGTAATACAGAATAATAGAGGAATGAAAAGCCTACGGCCACCATTGGGTAAAACACAAATAATCGCGTTAAAAAGTTCAGATGGTAGAGAATACAGGGGTAAACAACAAATAACTACAATAACAGAAAAGTACTACACAGATCTATATAGCTCTAAGACAGTTCCAGATGATGAAATAAAACAACAACTAACAAGAAAAATTATGAACGTAAACTCTGAGGATTTGCCAGACATAGAGAATTACGAAATAATAAAAGCCTTAAGAGAAATGAAGAACAACAAGGCACCAGGACAGGATGAAATAATAGCAGAAATGTTGAAGGAAGGTGAGCAAGAACTAATGGGAAATGTTAAACAACTGTTTAATGACTGCTTACATTACGGAAAGATTCCCAGCAGTTGGAACGAAGCAGTGACCATCCTATTATACAAGAAAGGAGATAAGCGCGAATTAACGAATTACAGACCAATCTCCTTGCTGTCGCAAATTTATAAGTTGTTCATGAAAATAATTACAAACCGTTTAAGTGATAAAATGGACGCCTACTAACCAGTTGAACAAGCAGGCTTCCGAAAGGGCTATAGCACTTCTGACCACCTGCTAACTGTAAAAACCCTTATAGAAAAAACAAATGAATATCACCTACCACTATACCTGGCCTTAGTCGACTATGAAAAGGCCTTCGACACGGTGGAACTGTGGGCGATAAAAGGTGCCTTAAACAACAGTAGAATTGACTACCGGTACAGGGACCTAATACATAATATCTATAAAGAAGCGTGTATGACAATTAAACTAGAGGTAGCTACGAAACCTATACCAATCCACCGAGGTGTAAGACAGGGAGACGTAATCTCACCGAAACTCTTTACGTTGGCATTAGAAGACATCTTTAAAACTTTGCCCTGGGAACAAAAAGGCATAGAAATCAACGGTAAACGACTAAACAATTTACGATTCGCCGATGATATCATCCTAATCACTGACAATTTTGAGGACCTACAAATCATGTTGACACAATTAATGGAAGCCTCTGAGAAAGTTGGATTAAACGTAAATATTACAAAAACAAAAATGATGACGAATACCGACGATCCAAGAAACATCAGTGTAAAAGGTCGAATCATTGTAAATGTGCCGGAATATGTATATTTGGGACAAGTAATAAAACTCAACAGAGAAAACCAAACGGCTGAAATTAAAAGAAGAACAAGACTTGCGTGGGCAAGCTTCGGAAAACTAAAATACATCCTCAAAAGCAATAAACTACCACAATATTTAAAAACTCGAGTTTTTGATCAGTGTGTGCTGCCAGTACTGACCTACGGCTGCCAGACATGGACCTTCACCAAAGCAAATATTGACAAGCTCATTAAGACACAAAGAGCAATGGAAAAATCTATGCTGAATATCAGTTTAAAAGACAGGAAAACTAACACCTGGATCCGACAAAAAACAAAAGTAAAAGATGTAGCTGAACATGTAGCAAAGCTGAAGTGGAGCTTTGCAGGCCACAATTCAAGGCAGAATGACGAAAGATGGAATGCTGTGATACAAAGATGGAGACCATACATGGGTAAAAGGAACAGAGGAAGACCTCAAATGAGATGGGTCGATGACCTGAAAAGAGTGGCTGGCTTTGGATGGATGAGAGCAGCTCAAAACCGGAAACATTGGCATGAATTGGAAGAGGCCTATGTCCAAGGATGGACAATGGAAGGCTAATGAAGAAGAAGAAGAAGAAGTATTAGATTAGTTTATTTGACAATTTTACAAAGAAAATAGGTTTATTTTAACAAGCCAAAACAAACAATTATTAGCTTGAATGTTCAAAATGACCACCTCCCTCCATGTGACAAGCTTGAGCTCTTTCCGAAATATTTCTTAGTACATTCTGGAGCATTTCTGGGGTGATGGTGGCAAATGCTTCCATTATTCGCCCTTCCAATTCAGCCAAGGTGGAAACTGGAGTTGCATACACTTTTTCGTTTATGTAGCCCCAAAGAAAGAAGTCTAAAGGTGTAAAATGAGGCGACCTAGCAGGCCAAGCTGTAGGGCCACCGCCACCAATCCATATTTGTGGAAATTGCTGATCTAACCATCTTCGCACTTGTATCCCATAATGGGGTCGGGCACCATCACATTGAAATCACATTCGAGCCCTTACAGCTAGTAGTACATCTTCTAAAAGTTCCGGCAAATCCGTTGTTAAAAAAAACAGAAAGTAATTTCATTTATTCTGTTAGGTAACACGAGGGGACCTATTACCGCATCCAAAAATTCCTGCCCATACGTTTGAACTGAATCTCACTTGATGATTTCGTTCAATTTTCGCGTATGGATTTTGATTTCCCCATTGATGTGAATTATGAATATTAAAGATACCATCCCGTGTGAAAGTAGCTTCATCTGTCCATAAGATGCACCGTACGAAATATTCATCGGCTTCCTGCTTTTCAAGTAACCATTCGTGGTATGTAATCCGGTTGTAATAATCATTAGGAAAAAGTCCTTGAACCTTGGTCAAATGAAAAGGATAAAGGCCATCATCCGCTAATATCTGATCGACTGTTGTATGAGTTGCCCCTAAGTTTTGTCCAATTCCCCGTGTACTACTTCTAGGTTCTTCTTCAACGTGTTGAAGCACTTGTTCTTCTAGAGCAGGTGTTCTTATGGTTCTGGGTCGACCTCTGTCAATGTTACGAACTATGATACTTCCTGTTTCTCTGAATCTTTGGTCCATTCTTTGAATAAAGTTTCTCGTTGGATGCCTTCTTTGAGGATATCTTTCAGCATACAATTGCTGCTCCTGCAAAATTTCCCCTATTTTCGCCTAATACGAGATACATATCCGCGTACTCATCAAAGGTAAAATTCATGATAAATAGTAAACAGCAAACAAGAACAAACAACAACAAAAAACAATAATTAACACGAGCCAAAATAAACGACAAACAACAAAATTTAATGAAACAACTGGCAAACTGACAAAAGCGAACAGTAACAAAAATAACTTTAAGAGTAATATTAGAATACCAGCTACTGACAACTTGGTAGTGACGTTTTGACTGACGTTTCGTAAAACATTCACAGAATTCTACTAACGTTATTTTTTGAAACATAATAACGAAAAGCATGCTTGCCAAATTGTAAACTAAACATAGAGCCGAAGATTTGCCATTTTTAAAAATTATTTAGTTCATTGTAGAGACTCCAAAGGCAATAAGGGCACTTTGCCTCGTTTTAAGATGGCGGTTAGTAATGCATTTGTACACGAAAAACCATCGTGCTAGTAATAATTACGAATGTTAGGTGTCATGTTTGGAGGTCTTTTGCTTAAGAATGAAGGCAATTTCAAATTCTTTATTATCAGTTTGGTATTATCATTGACAGGTGATTACTGTAATGTGTTGCTTTTTCGCCATTTTATTAACACCCTGTATATGTTAGGGTTCATGTATACTGAAAAGGGATATTTTTTAATAACGTTCGCATACTTAAAATTTTAAAATTACATACCTAGTATTATTGACATTTTGTACATTCAAATATCGCGTTCTTTGTTTAAACAAAAAATGTCAGTCTAAACATAAAAAATCTCGCTCTTATTGTATCACTTTATTTTGCAATGAACTTCAGGAGTTTCATTACTAGAATATTTAAATCTTTTAAATATTCTAGCTGTATAAATTGCAACCGCTGTAAATAATTTAAATCTTTCAAACAAAAAATTAAAGTAGAACAATCAGGTTTTCTTGGAACTTAAAATTGAATACTTACAACTCTTAGGAATGTGTAAAGATCCGAAATGAAGCGCCACTTGAGGTACATAAGCAATAAGTGCGGTATGACAAAGCTTCCCCGTAGCGTGGCACAACAATAAAATGTCGACTGTTTCTTGGCAATTTTCTTAAATTAGCCGTTGCAGAACCGTTCGTGTAGTATCAACTTGTGCCGGAAGCTTCTAAAGTTGTTAAAGTATGTCAAGTGGCTCATAGTTGCATCGCAGTAGATGTCGTCGGAAATGCAGGCAGCGGCTAAGGTGCTCGCTGGGGGCAACTGCAGCAACTTCACTTTAATTGGTAACCTAATACTTGATTCTGTGAACCTCAGAACAGGAAGAAACTAGAAGTTACTTTCAGCTACATATTCATGAGGGGTTAGCGAACGCTATTGTTCTTTAACGTATCTGTAGGCTATTCGCGAATTATTTGCTTTTTCACTGTTTGTTACTCTAGTCATATTCTGTGTATATCTAATCGTAGACCTAACCGGGGCTTTGAGTTTTTTTAGTAAATTTATATTAGAAAATTGTTTTTTTACAGCTCTCTTATATTACTTATTTTTTAGATTTTTTATATTGTTATTATTAGATAGGGTAAGCCACACACTACTATTTTAGAAAACCGATCACAGAGAGTTTTCTTTAATGCTCAAATATAAACTAATTTTGTGCACTTCAATATTAACAGGCGTGGTTGTGATATTTGTGTAGTATAATACCATTTTTTTTAATTGAAAACTGCAAGTAATTATTCAGAATAGAAACTCAGACAGATTATTTTAAGTAAACCATTTATTACCTACAAAAATATATACAACGTGGTCCAACAATAACGGCTGTGTTTATAAATATATTATTTGTGATGGAAATAAATTCATTGTTTATCATGTCATAATAATATAAATATACAGGGTTCGGCAAAAGTACTGAACAATGCAAATATCTTTAATATAGCAACCGCGATTTTGACAAAATGTTCTACATAAAGATTCCGATATACGGCGGATACAATAAAGATATTGGCGGTTTAAAAGGACTTCCGGTTTAGCCGGAAATGATATCAATTTTTTTATTTTAAATGAACACCTTGTATATTTTTTGATATATCGATAGAACTCTATCTTGCGAGTTCAGAGATATAGGGTTTTATGCCTTTATTTTTTAATAATTCTAGAGATATTGAACAAAAATGTTTCGTAATTGTTATCTAGCAGCTTATGGAAGACAAAACAATTTAAGAAGCTTAAACGATTATGTAATGTCAAATACGCTTGGTTCGTGTTGTGTTATTTTGATGTTCGATAGATTGAGCAGTCTGGTTGCAGTAATCAATTAATTAACCAAATTAATTAAAACTGCTGAATTTAACATCAGAAATAGTTCAATTAACAGAAAGATGGCAGATTGCTAAATAAAAAATAAACTTCTTGCTGAGTTCTACGACGCTCACCAAAACCAACCATAATTAAAATTTGAATTCGTTCTCTTTTTGTTAACTGAACCGTTTCTGATGTTAAATTCAGTAGTTTTAATTAACTGATTACTGCAACCACACTGCTCAATCTATCCAACATCAAAACAACACAACACGAACCAAGCATATTTGACAACATTACATAACTGTTTAAGCTTCTCACATTCTTTTGTTTTCATGAGCTGCTGGATAACAATTACGAAACATTATTGTTCAATATATCTAGAATTATTGAAAATAAACGTATGAAACCTTATATCACTGAATTCGCAAAAAAGAGTTCTATCGATGTATCAAAAAATATACAGGGTGTTCAATTTAAAATAAAAAAGATGGTATCATTTCCAGCTAAACCGGAGGTCCTTTTAAACCGCCGATATTTCATTGTATTCGCCGTATTCCGAAACCTTCATGTAGAAAATTTTGTGAAAATCGCGGTTGCTGTAATAAAGATATTTGTATTGTTCCGTACTTTTGCCCAACCCTGTATATGAACATATCGTTTGCGAAAATAAAAGGTAAAAACAAGTTAACTCTCTCCCACAATGTTCCTGTCCCTGTATCAGCAACCAAGAGGGACAACAAAATTTCCAAAAGACCGGAAGCAACAACAATCGTGCTGGAGGAGGTCGGAAGACGAGCGTTAACATTTTGGCCAACGAAGAAGGGTTAATGCACGAATCCAGAAAACCTTTAGATGGCCAACAAGAAAACTCGCCTAAAATAACCCAAATTCCGCGTAACGCAGTCCAACTCGTTCTTAAAGACCTCAGATTTAAACCTTATAAAATTCAAAGGGCTCATCTGTTGACTAATAGAATGTAGGTCATGGGACTCGAGAAATGCACAACACTGAAGCGAGATGTTGCTAATAACAACCATTAAACGATTTTATTTTCTGATCAGAAGCTCTTTAGTGTTGAACAAGCGTACAATTGTCAAAACGACAGGCTTATAGTCTAAAAAAACGTTTTGCATTCAATCACCACTTGCTCGCAGGAGCCGCAGCTTATGATGATTTAGCTTAAACTCGCTGAAATAGAGTCTAAATTAGATTAACTAAGAGGTGTACCGAGCAATGTTGGTGCGGAGGTTACTTCCTTGGTCTGAATCACACTCTGGAAGACGTTCTAACAAGAATCAGTACTAGCACAAAACTTGTGCTTCCTACTTTCCTCACTGCATAGTAATGGCCACCATATTCACCCGACCTTAATCCAATCGGCTTGAAGCGTTCTAGATTTGAAAGCCAGTGCGAAGCCTTACACGTCCGTTGATATGAAGCACAATCAAGGGATAAAATCATACATATGCAATTTTAAAAAAAATGCAACAACTTTGCTTAAATTCTAAAAATGGCTACATTGATTTATTCAGAATCAAACAGGATAGATAACTCCTAAAACGATCGTTATTTTTACGCCACACCACGTTAGAATTCATAATGCAGAAATAAACGTGATTACTTGTAATATTTCTTACGAATTTAAAATGTATGGTCTTTATATGGTAAGATCTTGGCAGTATTATAATGTTTTTTTTTATCTAGCGAAGACGGGTACATGATATATGTTTTCTTTTTCCGGTAAATTTCTTTAATTTACGTTTTTAATTTTAGTGGATGGTACTTCAAGATTTACATTTATCTCTTCCATTTTTTTTTTAAATTTTGTTATTTCTATTATAACGATTTACATTATATATGGGAATGTATGACGCACAGCGCACACTTCTATCATGTCGCTTTGCTCTCCAATTTACTACTATTATGCTCCTTAGGTCTTCTATTGTTATTTGCGGTCTTTCTCCGGTTGTTTTTTATATATCAGTACGTCGAAGGTCTTTCTTGTCATCACCTCTTCCCTCATTTGTATTACATAGCCCATTTATTTAATTCTTGTTGCTTTGACACAACGATGTTTTCATTGAAAGAAAAATACGTCAGTTCTCTATTCGTGCGTCTTTTACAGAATATGCTTTCATGCCTTTATGTAAGGGACCATGTTCTTTTTTCATATGTTGCTTTGGGATGTGTGATTGTCTTGTATAACGGGTATTTTATTGCTTTTAACAGTAATGTTGTGTTAAAGAGATTTTTGATGGCAAATAAACTTTGTTTAATATGGAAAACAGTTATTTTCTAATTTATTATATAAAAGGATTTCAATTCTGGTACCTTTCCAAAGAAAACAAATACAGTTTTATGTACGAAAAGTACACACAAACCTGTTACAGAGATACAGGACCAATACATCCATCATGTTTATACATTTGCTAATCCGAAACCAGAGTTCTTTGCAGTTGAAAATCTATTCTCAATCTTCTAAGATTTAATTGTCACATCCTGTCTTTTTTATAATTTGGCTAATGTATTGTAGTCGGGGTGTACCTCTTGGTCGCTTGCTTTGTAGTTTTTCTTCAATGAAGGTTGTTATGAATTGATAGTGTTTTAACAGGTGTCCTATCCATTTTCCTCCTTTTTTTCTATGGCTTCTATTATTCTTTTTCTGTCTTGTATCTTATGCAAAACGTCTTCAGTACTTATTATATCTGCCCATTTTATTTTCAATATCCATCGCCAGCACCACATTTCAAATGCCTGCAGCTCCTCTCTGTCTTTTTGGTCATTGTCCAAGTTTCACATATACTCCAAATATAAATTAATTTTACTTCAACAATATTTATTAATTTAAATCTTATACATATTTTGACATGTTTACATGTTTTTGTCAAAAAGGAAGACTAAAAAGTAAACAGTTGGTGTTGCTGTAGGAACAATAGAAGTGAATGACGATTGGATATATCATTCCAAACCGTCGAATAAGTGTGAATTTAAGAGAACAATTTGTTTGTCTATTAAAGGTACAGTTTTTAAATGTTTCCAATGTAAATAAAATTCACCATTATTGGACGTTTTAGAATGAGATATCAAGTCGTCTGCAGACATAGATAAACAAGCTCAAGTCATCCAGCTCTATTGTTCCTATATCAAGATGAACTGATTGTTTTTTAATCTTACCTTTGACAATGACATGTAAATCTGTTGTTCCGGGCCAAACAGTAAAAAGGGGTTCAAAAGAATTGGCGGTAGATTTGTTAGAGCCCCCGAAACAAAAGGGGTGCACGCAGCTAAGCTCAAAGACGAAGAAGGGGTGGTTCTATCGGTAAATCGGAAGGGCTCTTCGTAGATAACTTGAGGTTAATAAAAATTGGGGTTGATTAAAGAGGGCGCCACCTGTTTATGATGTCTTAATAAAGGTTGTTGAAGCAGGAAGATAAGCCGATGTACAGGGGGGAAGAAACAGGAACCCCCCTTGTAGACAGCTTTCTTGAAGATGACTTACCTTTGGCTTCCCACCTAGATGGAGTTTACAATATAGGCTTATAATTTTGTTGAGGCTAAATACCGATGTCAAATAAGTCTTAATGTTTAATTTGACAATTAATCAAGAAGACAGAAGAGAAATAGTAATAAATGGCAAGGTTATAGAAAGGGTCGATAAATATATTTACCTGGGACATGAGATGAGAGTAGGCAAAGAAAATCAAGAAGCGGAAGTCAGAAGAAGGATTACAGCTGGATGGTCAGCCTTCGGAAAATTAAATCAAGTATGGAAAACAAAGATACCGTTAGAACTAAAGGCGAAAGTTTTTAATCAGTGTATAATACCCGCAATGATCTATGGTACAGAAACATGGGTGCTGACAAAAGCAATTATGAATAAGATGAAAGTAGCACAAAGAGCCGTGGAGCGCAAAATAGTAGGAATATCCCTGGCTGACAGAAAAACAAACGAATGGCTAAGGAAAAGATCGAAAGTGGAAGATATAGCAATAAGAATAGCAAGTCAAAAATGGCAATGGGCTGGACAAGTTGCCAGAATGTCAGACAAGTGGAGTAAGAAGGTTTTGAACTGGAGACCATGGGGAAGAAGAAGAGGAGTGGGTAGACCAATGATGAGATGGGCAGATGAAATGCGAAAAACAGCAGGAACTAAGTGGCAAGAATTGGCGCAAGACAGGGAAATGTGGAGGGGTAGAAAGGAGGCCTATATCCGTATCTGGATAGAGAGGGGCTAGAAGAAGAAGAAGAAGAGTTTAATTTGAACATAAAATGTATTGAGTAAAATATAACTGGCCGCAGATTGCAGCTATAAACGGAGTAATATGAATAAAGATTAGATATATAGTTAGGTTAATTACAAACGGTTCTAGCAACGTTGCAATAAACGAATTCACTGCCTCGGAGAGGATTCCCTTTGCATCACAAGGTAATACCAGCTCCGATGTAGGTTTCGTACAAATACAGTAAATATAATAATACCCATGCAAATATACCTATAATATAATTGAATTCGCCGTAATATACAGGACCGGAACACATAAATGTTTGACGGCACTTCCACTGAGTAAAGTAGGGTACAAATGTACTTACAAGTTCGTGATTTTTTACTCTACCTGGTGTTCTGCTTGTGGGTAATCGATAGGCACCTTACCAGCGGGTTCAAGGTGTAGATAGGGGACGGTAACGGAAGTTCTAATGATTTGAAGAGAGTTTGGGAGATTCTCAAGACCAGAGAGTAGCTTAAAACGATGACGAAAAGAGTAAATCGATGTATTCCAGGTAGGCTTCGGTGGTATCCAGGCAGTGACGACAGAATATACCCTTGTACAAGTGAATTTCACCCCCACTGTTTTGCTTTGATCCGACTAAAGTCGAGCAAAATACCAGAAGGTACGCGGGACGATAGCGTGGAGTATTCAAATGACGGGTTTTGCACTGCCGAAGCTTCCAATCTAGGCTTCCCTAGAAGAAGGTGTAGAATTTACATATTCGATGACTTGTGGACGGGAGCGTACACAACTACAGCGTAAGACTGCTTGCGGCGTACTTAACTTGAGTACTAGCGTCTAGTCCCTTGTTATTCCTGCCGATCATACCTCACATGACTTGCGTACCTCCTCTGCATCCAGCTGAAATGTGAATAGGACACAACACCATAGTGGCACAGTTGGATATGCGGGTGTGTTCGGTCATGCTGATTTTTTACTGCATAAAGTAGTTGCGGGGTCGAATCTCGGTTGGAACCAAAATTTTTTTTTTATTTTATAGTTTTTTTTTAAAACACTGTTCTTGCGTTTTGCTGTTAACGCGAGGTTATTTGTTAAGAGCAGTTATATTTTTAAAGAAAAAATACGAAGACAAATTTGCATTCACTCACTGATTGACGGCATACTAACACGCAAGTCTGGCAATAAATTTAAAAAAAGGATTTGTTGTTTTCTATTGAATGCAATTTATTAGCAATGAAAAAATCGGCTTTAACAATGCAAATCTCGATGTAAATATCACACTCGCACATATGCGAGCCCTATTACATGATATTGCGCAATTCATGATCGGCAGGAATAACAAGGGGCTAGACGCTAGTAACTTGAGTCCGGGACCAGATCAGAGTGAATCGAGAATCGAAGGGGTCCCGGAAGGCGCGGGGTTTGTGCGCGTGAAATGGCCAGTGGTGGCGTGACGGGAATTCGTATAACACTGTTGAAAAATACGTATAAGGTCATTGCTCTTTGGGTAACTCTAAGTTTATGAGCATTGTTTGTAATGAGATTGCACGTTTCTGTCCTAAGCGTTAGAACTGGTAAGAATCATTCATTATGAGCTTCAATGCGATTAGAATCCGATTTGAAAACCTACTCATTTTCGGAATGCAGGGGCATACAGTACACCTGGTCAAATTTCAATAGTTTTCAGTACTTAAACAGCATTAGTGCAAATTAACACAATTCTATACAGAGCAAAACAAAACCATGCTAAAGCAGACCACATGCAAAACCAATCTGCACCAGTTCAAGCATGCGTTATTGTTTTTTACTTAAGGCTTCGATTTAGATTTAAATCGTCCTCTGAGCGTGTTTAATATGCAGTTCAAAATTCTCAATTAGTTATGGTAGTGGATCTGTTGCATATATTTTATTAAAAACAAATCTTACAGTTAAAAGATACAATATAAAGTTATACTATTAAATAGCTAAAATATACATTGTTTAGTAAAATATAGCTAACATTAACATTGTATATCAATGGGCTTCTGGAATAAGGAAAGATCAATCAAGTTTCTTCATTCTATTACCATCTACTTTAAGGTAGGTGCAAGGTTTCTCCATGTGCTTAATTTTACTAATTAAATGCGAAACTACCAGTAAGCTTCTTTAGCAAACATTGGAAGCGTAGAATCTTAGTACAAGTTAATTGATTCTTGGTGTTTATGTAATAGTAACTATATTATCAACGCAGCATAAATCTACCGGGAGTGAACTTGTCAAAGTTATTCAAGCGCTAAGTTACCTAGTGGAGTAATTGCGTATGTAGTAAATTTACACATAATATAATAAGTATTTATAGACGGTCAATATTACTGTCTAGCAATCAGCTCCAATAACTTTGTCTCTATTTTCAGCAATGACGAGTTTAAAATTATACAAGTTGTCACTATTTTACTAAATATGGGGTATCTAATGAATGCGACAAAGAAGAATGGGCGAGCCAAGTGGGAATTCATGTATCCGTGGATAATTTTAAATTTGAAATGAATACGTAAATTTTTAATTAAATTTGAAAGTATCCATGGATACTTCAATATCCACTTGGTTTGTTCATTATCTCTTGCTCATTGCTTGCCCATTCCGTTCCCTGTTGCACACAGTAGTTGTCTATGTGTTCAGTAAAATAATGACAATCTGCATATAAAACTCTTTGTGAAATAAGATTGTCTTGTTGCTTGTATCAGTAGCGCTTTGTTTCGTTTGCTCATGACAAGGCATGTTTCAGTTTTTTTTTCTAACCTAATACTTGAAAAGCCTTTGATGTGATGGCTACCTTATTATTTTATAAATATGTATAAAATGTAAAACATAAAACTACATAGAGACAAGTACGCAAAAAATTTTTATAACTTAGTCATATACTACGTGATCTCATCTAGGCAACGAGGTTTTCAATATTTTAGCTCTAAAACTCACAAAGAGCTTTGGCGTTTTGATCAAAAAAATGTCAAGCCGACAAAGCGTTTGCTTTATATTTAGTTAGTTTGTTTTGAATTGGAATATTTCATTGAAAGCGGCTTTTGCACACAATATAAATACATAAGGTTGCTATAGCTATGGCTATGCTTTGCAGACTTTTATATCAGTTCAAGGGCCAGCGGGTGGTCTAGTGGTTAAAGTCCCAGGCTTTGAAACTAGACTCCCAACGGCAGTAGGTTCGAGTCCTCTGCCCGTCAGATATTTTTCTGAACAATTAATAAATCCGACGTGTCCATAGATGGTGTGTGTGTGATGTGTATGTTGGGTTGCATGTCTTTCAGGGGTGGGGCATGCTAAACCTGTGTATAGCGCAAGTCCGCTGAGCCCGGGTAAGGAGGCGCGATGGGAATCATGGAGGCTCACGCACGGCCTAATGATTCTTAAAAAAAATTTCAGTTCTAAAGAGGTTATACATTATCTGATTTTAAATGTTTTGTAATGTAATTTACGTCTATGAAACGTACTAAAATAATGTCGATTTTTATGTGGTTGTGGGCCCAAGCCACTTCAGTTTCTTATCCTCATTATGTTGCCATTGCTGTTTTAAATATTACTTAATTGACCATACAAGAACAAAGTGGGTTAGAGAAATATTGTCAATGTATAGTATATTGTACAAAGGACATGGAATGGTAGTCATTTCTCACGAATATGAAAGGTTGCAGCATTCGCCTACGGCTCAAGCTGCAATTCATACGAAAAAGAAATGGACATTCAATGCGAGTTGTACACTATACTTTTTCTAAGACTATGACTTAGTTGCTCTTCTAGTTTAAATGTAAACAAAAAACCTTCTAAAGCGATGACACTTTCTTATAAAATTAAAAAAAAATGTTTGACAAGCACGCAAGTTCTAAACGTAACATTGTCACGTGTTCTTATCTATTTATAGTTCTCAACTTAATAATATTTTGTTTGGTATAATTTTTGGTATTTTTTGCAGCTGAGTGTCTATTGCAATATTTAATATTTGCTTTTCTGCACGATTACGGTTCTTGAACAAATATTCGCCTTACCTGAATGATTTTATGTTACAGTTAACAGAATTAGTTTAGAGTTCGTAAAAGTGTACAACAAACTTTTTTTAACATACATGTATATATTTATACCTCATAAATTATACTTATATCAAAATAAAAGATAATGAATGGGCTAAATGCTTAAAAATAATAATAAAGAAAATGGATAATTAACTAAAGTTATTTTTATATGTATACAGCGTCAAGCACTATCAACGTTTACGCTGATCGCATTTTGATGAAAAATTCATACCATCAAAATCAAGGTCATATGATATGTAGGTTTTTTCCTTAAACTATTTTTCAAAGTATATTCTTGATTTTGTTCGCTACATGTATATGTTAAAAACTACAAATAAAAAGTTGTCGCTTAGTGAAAAGTTCACTACATCGAAAGCAAAACGTCATACTCGTCATTTCTTCGACCAAAAATTAATTATTTTTTTAAAATTAAAACAAAAGCATTTAAGCATCCGCTTTTAAACAAAAAACACTAAGTCAATATGCTGAGTACTTCTGGAGATATTGCATTATAATTAAAAAAAATGCTTTATTAGAAAATTGTTCATCTGGTCTATTTTTTTTAATAAAGAAGTTCGGTACTGGTCAAAAAGGTCGTTAATAGCCATTTTGTATAACAAATGACGTACTTAATAAAAACATGTCGGTATGATCGAGTTGATGCTTGGCAAAAAACATTTTTTTGAGGGAATTGTCTTTTACCGTTTACCGAATTTACATGGAAAGTTCATTACCTTTAATTTTATTTTCATATACAATTGTTATTAATGTTTCAAGCGTCAATATTTAAATTGAAAATGATTATGTTTTGTTGTTGTAAAAAGAAATTATACAATTCGAAATTACAATCGTTAATCAAACACATAATAAATCATATCTCTCTCTAGATGTGCTGTTTTAGGCTGGCTATATGTATAAGCAAAGCCACAAAACACACTCGAGTTGTGTGATTGTGATAACACAGCTAAACGTTGATCGTTTTAGTTTGCTTCTAATCGACCTCATTTCCTTTCCATTACTCCCGTTCCATTATTTCTGTTCATTACTTCCGTTCCATTACTTCCGTTTTATATTTTCGTGGTTACCCCTGCCGGCAAAGGAATTTCACTTCAAAAATTTCATCACTTTTATTGCATTGCTATGATATCGCTTTCTGAAACTCATATCTCACAGGTTAAAACTAATATCTCACGAGTTGCCAAGGCAACCCGTGGGATATGAAAATACATATACATATACAATGCACTACATTTACTAATCAATTGCAGGCATATAATGAGCAACAAAAAAAGCTTTAAACAGCATGCCAGAATTTACTATCACTTAACGACGTTATAGGTTTGTTTATCCATTTAATATTTATTATTGTTCTTGTAAACTTACGCCATCGTTTTCAAAAATCTGATTTTTGGTTGGTAAAAGCATTTTATGGGTTTCTGACAAATAACCTAAGGTATAATTTCAAATATATTCGTAAGCATTCTAGTTAGATACTAATAAGTTCATGTTTTTTTTGAATAGCTGCATAATCAAATAGCATTAATAGCAGTTCTTTTTGTACATTTAAAGTAAAGCAACAATCTATGTGTCTTTAAACGTGCAGGTTTTTTTGCCATGGGAACAAATTAACTGTTCTATTTCCTTTTATTTCTCTAATTGTCACTAGGGTATTTCAAGCACTCAGGAAATCCTAATTCAATCTCCTAACTTTCTTCAGACTACAGCATTTAAGGACTTTGCTACATCAGTGACGTGTAAATATTGTGTTAGTCTATATTTACGTGCCTATTAGAAAACTAACATTTTAGCAATTATTTTCCAACTTTTCTCAACACGTTCCAACTTCAATATTTTATCATTTTCATCTTCCATTAACTAACAAAAAGAATGAGGTTTTAAACTGCAATCTGTAAATTTTCCACTGATTCAATTGTACAGAAATTACTTAATACCTTTTAACTGTTTCTATACTCAGCTAAAAGAACAGCGTGATCCCCTATCACATTTCATTAACTCATCTAGATTTTATCAAGATATGCAGGTTAACATAATTTATGCAAAGTTTATGAGGTTCAGAGAAGATTAGAAATTAATTGCTTAGGAATTTAAACAGCAGTATTAATACGATAACTTTCTCACGATTAATGTCTAATGCTAATTAGAAATAAATAAATATTGTTGATGCTTTAGAATGCAGAGAGGTATATCAAGAATACATCCATAAAAGAAGCTTTAACAAAATCTTAAACCGGAAGCGGAAGTTACACATGATTTCACTTTAGTAGCTTTTTGCCAGAAAACCAAATTTCTCAAATCTAGATATGGAATCTTAAGTCGAAGATTTTTCTCGAACTTTCTAGCGTTAAAAAAAATGTTCTAAGATTTTGCTAAATTTTAATTTTAACTTCTGTAATGGTTGTAAAACATCAGGGTTAAAAGAAAACATATATACACAGTGATCAAATAAAAGCTTAATCGCAGTCGCTTTTGAAACAAGCGCGGTACGTCAATGAATAGTGTGCAAATCGTAGAGCTATTATCATAGTTTACCGCAGTTACTCATAATTATACAGAGTGGCTAGCAAAACCCCGGCCACTTTTCTTGCAGCGGTCAAGAGATGACGCTTTAGTAAAGAAAAATTAAATTAAAATACTGGCAACAACGCAGAATCCAAGACGCTTTGGTTGTTTTGATTTAATATTTAATAACTAAAACGTCTTGGATTCTGCGTTGTTGCCAGTATTTTAATTTAATTTTTCTTTACTAAAGCGCCATCTATTGACCGCCGCAAGAAAAGTGTCCGAGGTTTTCCTAGCCACTCTGTATATCATTTTTGAGCAATTAGCAAGTAAGCCTCGGAAATTATTTTCAGTATTTAGTATTTTCATTTTGAGTACGTAAATATTTAACACCCATAATAGAAATAATATTAGATGGTGGTGTGGTTTAACAGTAAAAGCAGTTTTATTATTTCTACAGAAACACCAACTGTTTACTGTTTAATCTTAGCTCTGACAATAACATATAAAACTGTTGAAATATGTATAAGGTTAAAATAAATATTGTTGAAGTAAAATGTAGTATATTAGTATTGTATTATATTATTAGATAGTAATGTGGTTTAACGGTAAAGGCGTGGGCTTGTCATCTGGCATCCCTAGTTTGAATCGTGCGAGAGACCTCTTTTTTTTCCTTTTTAAAAAATGTATTTAATGACATTTTGTACTGTTATCTTTTCTTGCCTCAGGTCTAGAATATATTTTAATTTTCATCTTTTATGTGTTTTAAAAAGTGAATCCTTGATATAAAATTAAAAATGTTTTATGCTGCTTTCTTAAAATCATTTTTAATGAATAAACGAAAATAAATACCGTTTACAAAATTAGGTGAATAAACACAATTTTTATGTGTAGCAATATTTAGGGTGGTTAGTCTCCCCCACCCAATCTTTGGTTAAGGAATTTACGATTTCACATCTGGTTTTGTTTAACAGCAAGTAAACTTTATTGCAAACATAAAAAATAGTGCGTTTTTTCTCACAAACGACTCCCACACGTTGATACACAAATTCTTTTGCAGCTATGATTAGTTAACGATACGTAAAGTATAGAAAAGTCCAGACAAAAAGTTTTGCACATTTTAAAAGTAAATTCTGTGAAATGCTGATAATTAGTTATTTAAAATGTTTTACTGTAGGCTACATTAATTAGTAAGCTATAAATATTTAGTGGTAACCAATTAACACAGCCGGTGCTTTCTTTTAAATATTTTGTAATTAGCAAGTTTTGGAAGCAATTATTTTGATAATAAAGACACCAAAAAAGTTTTAATTGATTTGAGCATCAAAGCGTCTTGCCATATTAAATTAATTTATGCAGATATTCAGTCACAACGTAAATCGACCGATAAATTTCTTGACAGTTATGTGTCTTTTGTTCTTTTTATGGTTTTAAGGATCAGGTGTGAATAGCATTTAAGTGGAAAATTAGTTCCCACTGCCGCACTATGAATGGAGGGCTCTTTGTCACATTAAAGGGGCTAATGGTGGCTGCTTGCACTTATTTACACCAGGTGGATTCGCTCTCAGGCGACGGTGCAGCACCAAAAGTGAAAACAAAAGCTGTTCAAAGGAACCTTTGGTTCTACTTCCTCAAAATTAGTGGGGCTTTATTAAAACTAAACATGTTGTTAAAATAATGTGTTGTAATAATAACCTTGCATTTATTTCACACTAGTGCTGTACAGGTGTAAGTGTGTGCGATAATACCGTCCAAGGAGTTTCTAAATTTACAATTTCTTGGCCTCAAACGAAAATTACGCTTGACATTTGCTTCATGCCTAAAAGGTAGGGAAATGCGTTCTTGTTTTTAAGAACTTCATAAATGTCTTGTTTATCTCTTAAGTGCTATTTTCGACGTTATTAGCTGTGGCTGCAACATCATAAGCAACGTAAGCACTTTAAAACGTGCATTAAAAATTCAGTGGGTCTCTTTTTACGTACTTCTTTTCACGTTACAACGTTGTCTTCATTATCTGTATGACTGCTGGTATTTCAAATTAAAAACCTTGCTAACAAATTTCATTTCGGTTTCTTTTACGTGTCACGAGTTTCCTTAGATAATACTGTAATTAAAAATAAAAAGAAACAGTCTAACTGATAAAAGTAAGGTGTGAATACGAATAAAAGACATGTTTACAAAATGTACAGTTTTAATTACCACCTAAAACTCAAGCTTTCTGTGCAACTTTCATAATATAGTTGTAAATCGAGTTTTCCAGCCAGTTATTTTTAAAGGAAGTTGGGAATTCACGCTGTTTCTGTAAACCTCCATTTAAATAGAGATTTCCGTAAGTATAATATATGAACGTCCCATTTTCTATTCAAATAGAAATAGATAAAGCACTTGTAGTTTGAACAAGTAATTTGTCATCATACTGTCATATGCAGACCCTCCTATCCACGCAAACACGTCATTGCATTGCCATAAGGATAATAAAATGTGTCCACTGTTTAATAATAATTTATGATGTTGAAAGGTTTCTGGGGCAAAAACTAACTCTTATCTCATATTTTGAAAATTTTTTTAGTAACTCGTTACTTTATTTTTTATCAATAATAATATAATGAAGTCAATATTAAAATGTTAATAAAAGTGAAGATGAAAATAGCTTTAATATAACTTGTTAAAGTAGAAAATTTCAATTCGCTTGATTGAAAGATCGTAGGCTTATAAAATACAATTCTCAGGAGTTTTTTTTCTGAGCCCAACATGAATGACTGAATAGCCCTCGATTTCTATCTCATTATGCATTCAAGATCCAGCAATACAATAAATTCAATCTTTTTTCAAAACGCCAAATAAATTTTACTCTCAACAAGTGAGGTTTATAAGATACCAAAGCCCTTGGTATTAGGTCCTATACGAAGATTGTGGAGAAAATCCTTTAGTAATTCCCTAAAGCTTGTATCTTCATTAAAAATTGAACGTAGGTGTCTTGAACGGAACGAGTAGGATTAAAATTAATAAGATATCATGAATGGTCTACTTACGATGACGAAATAAAATTTTATTAACGCCCAATATATGCTAGTTATAATCGCAAGGTATTAAAATTTGAAAATATAAGATGATGGTGCTATATTTGATCGAATTCGATTTATTGCGACGCGTTAACGATCGATCCTTTTGCGAATGCAATTACTTTTCTTGTTGCTTTTATTCGATTTAGAGACTATTTTCAATATAGGCAAACTTTAGCGATTTCGTAGAGTTGATTGATTACTTTTCAATATGTTCGGCGAGGCCCGAAGTCTCGTGGTACCAGAATAAATGACCTCAAAAGTTTGGATAATGCCTACTCGATATTTATAACCAAGCAGCTAACCTAATTTTTTTTGTTAAAAAACGTAACAGTTTTTTTTTTCGTAGTATCGCAACTTTGAATTGTTCAAAAATTTGAGTAAATAGCAATTTAATACAAAATTTTTAGTATTATAACACATAGATGCAAAGTTGTTTTATAGAATTTTTGTTCATAATAAACACAAGCGAGGGAAAGCAAAAGAACAAGAAAAAAAGTAAAAAAACTTCATTTTCCGCCTAAATAACAGCTGGTTGCAACTTCATGAAAAGCTTTAGACGTAAAGTTTACCTAAACATGTTAAGGTTTATTTTGAACTATTTTTTCTATTTGGTAGCAATGCATAATGAATCACGTATTTTCACGACAAAAGGAACATTTAAACCCCCATACCTGTGTTATAAACTATAAACTAGATTGTGTTTTTTACTATACAAACTAATTACACTCAGCAATTTCTTTACACATATTTAAACATTTTCAAGAACTTAATTATTAAAATACGTTAAATTTTCCAGTTATATTCATAATTTAAACCAGTTGTACTGTTTATGATGGAAACTCAAATCTAGAAAAGTTGATAACCATTATAATTCCAGAATCATTATCATTATAAAGCTTTGGTAATATTTATTTTAACAGCATAAACTAGTGCTTTTAGGCAAGGTAGCATATAAAATCTATAAAAATTAGATCGGGTGAGCTAGAAGGCCAGAAACTATGACCATCCATTGATGACGGAATATATATATAATTTAACAGAAAACAAATATATGTATATTTCCTTTCCGTGTTTTATTTATAATTACGGAAAATGTACAGCTAACTAAAGTTATTTTTATATGTAAACAGCTTCAAACAATATCAAGATTTACGACTGGATGCGACACAGAAAATGCGCGGCGTTTTATAAAAAATTTAAACCATGAAAATCATGGCCATATGATGGTCTATTTTTTGGTTTAAAATATTCCTCAAAATTTATTCTTAGTTTTGTTTGCTGCATGTATATGTTAAAATTTACAAATAAAACAGTTTGCCGCTTAGTAAAAAGTTTACTACATCAAAAGCAAGGAATCATATTTGTAATTTTCTTGGTCAAAAAATTATTTTTTTTTCGGAAATTAAAAGGAGATCACAGACAGCACTAAACAAAACAGAATCATATCCTGATGCTAAGTACGTCTTAAGATATTTTGTTATTGTGTTTAAAAGAACGCTTAATTTGAAAAAATGGCAATTTGACATTTTTTTATTAATAAACATGTTTAGCACCGGTAAAAAGTATTCTTAAATTGTCAGTTTGTGTAGCAAATAAGGTACTTAACAAGAACGTGTAGGTATAATTTAGTTGTACGCAGAATAAACTGTTTCATGGAGGATGCGACTTTAACCGTTTACCCAATTTACGTGTAAAATTCAGCTATTTTTAATTTATTTTTATATACAAATGTTTTTGATGTTCTAAATGTCAATATTTAAATTGAAAACCAATATTTTTTGTTTGTTTCTGTAGAAAGGTAATATTGTTCAAACGAAATTCAATCTTCAATCAAATATATTAAAAATCTTATCACTTACTAGATATGTTGTTCGAAGTCTGGTTATAAAAGCAGAACAACAAAATACACTCGTTTATACTTGTGTGTTTGTGATAACAGAATTGAACATTGATAGCTTTAGTTTGCATCTAGGCGTTCTCACATTCGTCTTGTCACTTCAGTTTTATTACTTCCGTTCCATTATTTCTGTGTCATCACTTCCGTCCCGCATTTGCGAAGTTACTCCTGCCGGCAAAGAAGTTTCACTTCAAAAACTGCTTAATATAAAAATAAACTAAGAAATGGCATTATACGTCTGCTTAATAACGAAGTACCTGTCATAGCCGAATTAGAAATATTACCACCGAAAAACACTTACAACGAACAGAAGAATGGCCATACCAGCGTATGTGAAAATTTGTTCGGCAAAAAAAACTAGTAAGACGCCTTGTTGTGGGTCAGGCTGTACATGTATTACCGATTCGAGCACAAAAGGACTGCATTCCTCTCTGCATGTTTGGCACACTCGTCGGTAATACAACCAATAGGATATTGCGCTAATAAGTTACTGAAATTCCTAGTCTCAATTGTTGGCATGCGGCAAATAACGTGCGTGGTGAAAGTTGCTTATTACTGCCATAATTATAGTTTAGCTCTGATTTATGCGATGATATAATATTGATATTCATTACTGCCATTATATATTATAACGTATATTAATAGACTTCGTTACTGTGATTATATGTTGTAAGAACTCATTACTGCTAAAGCTATATTGTTAAAGCCCACTAATGCGATGATTGAAAGTTGGAGCTTAGCACCATGCACAAATTTGATAGTATTCATTACTGCGATGATAGATTGTAAGTTGTGATAATTTATTATTGGAGGTCATTGTTGTATCAACAATTTTATATTATCAATGGAACAGACTTTAATTACTGCAACAGTTTATTAATTGAGCTTATTTCTGCAATACTGAATTCAGTTAGGCCGTATGTATTATACGAGCAAGTACTGGGGAGAAGATAGCTATGTGAACCATCATTGCTGCATATACAAGCTGAAACCTAAAATCGTACCATCCAAAAGCACTCACCAGTTACCTACAAGAAGGTAGTTCATGTGTCTGATGCTGCTGTACTCCAGCAACAAGGCAACATCCAGTCTAAATTGTGCTTTGACAATAACAAGACTAGCCTTGTTTTGCCCTGGTATTGCCTTGAAAATTAAGATATGACCAAAACAAGACTTGCTGTAATAGATCAAGACCAAGACTAAGCCTTTAAAGACCAAGAGTCTTGATAAAATGGTGTTAATAGTCTTGGTCTTGATATTAGTTTACAATTATTTTTTGAATTTCCTATTACAATGCGGGATGAAGTAGTAAACATAAATATGTGACCATGACATCATTGTGCCAAACATAATTTTTAATAGCCACAAAGCCCCTGTAGAAAAATAATGTAGGGGAAGGGATATTCGTAAAATATGATTAGCCTGAAAAGAGACCTGGACCCATATTTTACTTGGAAGTTTTTCATTGTGATGCAATATAGAACTTCATATTTATTAGCTTTTCTTTCTGCTTCTACAGCGGTGCAAGTCTTATAACCTGCAGCACCCAGCCCAGAGACCCATTGTGCGTACCGCTCGTAAGAGATTTCCCCCGAATAAGCCGGTGACTGTCGTAAATTCTGACACATTGCTTAGAAGAATGAACCGTATTTCCTCTGGACCCAAATATTTAGATTTAAAGTGTCTTAGGCACAGGGTCCTGTACTTAAGATCTTAATTTGCTTTCTGTTGTACTGTAGAAGAAGTTTTCATGTCGGTAGCAAAAGCCTTTTGGTGAAGATCTTTGTCCCTAGTCCTTGTTGCAAAGACCAGCTTCATAAGAATTGAGTTGAAACCCATTTCTTAATTCCCAGCGTTGCAATGGGTTAGTAGTAGTAAGTCTGATTCTTCGTTTGCTTCAATTTTGCTGTGGCCTGATACCGACAGCAGTTTGCCTGAGTTCTGCGCCTTGTTTTAAGTTTCGTCAGTGCTGATCGGCATTCCAGGACGCCTGGCATTCCAAACAAATATAAATATACTTCGGTCTGACATGGTGGCGTGCTGCCCAATAGTGAAGAAACGTCTTACTTGTGGTGTATTGCCATAAACACCCGCCTCTGTACCTTCCTCATTCCTTGAGGTATCTATGAAACAAACAAGGCTTTTGGGAACCACAAGGTTCTGGTTATGGATTTTTCTTTATTTTACTCTACTATATTATTGTAGAATGTGAAAAAACTTGATCAAGACCAAAACGCGAAACTAAGACTGAGTTAGTTTTGGTCTTAGTCTTAACATCGCGATACCAAGACAAGACTATGTGTTAAAGACTTTCTCAAGACCAAGACAAGACTAAGAAGGTCTTGTTACCACTTAGCTAGCAGAAGCCACTCTATGCACAATGCTGCTGCACTTAAGCAACTAAGTAGCGTTCTAGTGCAATTATTGCGCAAAAGTAAAAAAACAAGTTGTTAATTTTAAGTGACAGATTATTGTTATGTCGTAGAGATGGTGAGGACATGGAAGAGGTATTGTATTGTTGTCAGAAGCGTGGTTTATTGTATATTTTTGTAACATAGTTGATGCACTGATAAACCAATTTCTTTTATTTAGTACTTTTAACATAAAATTTGACTTTGTTGTAAATTAATTGTAAACCATTTGTCAGTAGATTAATAAAATTGCTTGTGGTTTGGAACTAGTGATCTTTTTAGGGCGAAAATAAAGATCAGGCCGATTTAAAACTGATTCGTTTGGGATCTTGACGTTTAAGAATTTTTAAATAATTAGCATATGTTTTCCTAGTCGTACTGATGTTTTTAGTATAGTAATTAACACACGTATTATGTACATACAGTCTTAATTAAAAATTTCGCTACTAATATTCAAAGACCAAAGGCTTTCGGTTACTAATCTATTACTAGGTGAGCTAACAACTCAACGTTATATAATTGCATTGTGTAATTATTAAAGGGTAGTCAAATAATTTATTCATCATACAATTACCTAATTACAAATATTTAAGGCTTTGTTCATTGCTAAGGATACACCATTTATAAAGTTTCCGCATGACTAATATTAAGCTTTTTTTATAGCTATCCAACATGTCTTAACTTCTCATTTTAAATAATTTAATATATAAGAATATCAAAGAACTCTAGCAAGACATTTTCCGAAACCGAATTAGCTTTATTAAACTATATAGAATATAAACTCATGTAACACCAGGAAACGCCCATAGTATTTTCCTTATCTGTTGCATCACGTATTGATGATAAAGTGGTCTATTTTTTGAATACTTAAATCTATTTACGCCGTGAAATCCGGGAAAGCTCGGATTACACCAGTTAAAAAATTACCCCAATTTTTCACAGGTATATGAGGTGTCTTATGATAAAGTGCAGTTGGCTGCTCGGTCTATTTCTTGTCCTCTCCTCTCCCCTGAGAGCGATAGCAGCGGTACGGACGGAATCCTAAACAGGCTTGTTAATCACATTTGCGGCCAACTCCGTAATTTTGTCGAAATGAAAACTGTTTGATGTGGATAAAAACGGGTCATCAATTACCCGACCTAGAGAGAATTACCGTCCAGCAATTTAATTCCATTCCATTTTTATGTTGTATCAATCTCCCCGTTCCGTATAATTGCGGGGATGTAATACCATTGACAGGGAAAGATATTTCACTGATTTGATTGATGATTGCTGAATTCAAATTCAAATTCCCTCCGGATAAAAATACTTAACTTTTGCGAGATTTCGCTATTACAGGAATAAGAATATTACGGCTGTCTTGTTTAGTCAATATTAAATAAATGATTTCTTAGATTTTTAATAAAAATGTATTAAGAGTCTTTTGTGTTCGTTGAGAAAATGAAAACTTTCTTAATATTTATTATTGTATATACTCCCTGATATTAGAACAAACATGAAATATCTTTAATAAATAAATTAAATGAAGTATCTTAAGATATAGAGAATGTGTTATGAAGCTACTTTGTTTCAAGAGAATTTTAATAAACATTCCAAAATGTTCTTGATAATGTACCCTGGACGCTTTTAGTATTTTTAAATTTGTCTTGTCTATGTCGACAATTATTCGCAATAATGCTCGAGGCAAAGTAAATTCATGGAATAGTAGTCACAAGCTTGGGCGGTATTTGATCAATGTTAATTTAGCGATCTACGTAGCACCTTTGCTTCAACAACGGGATTTAAAAAAAAAACTACAACTTGTTTAAAATCTGATTTATTAAATGCTATAAACAGGGCTGACGGTGTTGCCATTTCGTTTATAACAGTTCACGTAAAACAGATATGTCTGTTATACAGTTTCTCTTCGCTAAATTTCTCCGTTAATTTTATTTGTTTTTCACAATTAAATAAATACATAAAAATTTGAATTTTTTTTAAGTAATATCGTTTTTTAATAAGGATAGCCATAGTCCAGAATTTTAGTCTAGTAGTTAGTCAGTATTAAAACTATGGGTAATCAATTAATAACAAATTCTGGCGTAATTTCCTTAAATACATATTTGGCGCATATATTCAATTTTAAACGAATCATTTCCGGGCTCAAAATATCAACACACTTACATGTTGTACCTTATGGAGCTTGTTTAGATATGTATTATTTATCTGGCCAGCTGGTTTATTATCTAGAGCTTAGCTCAACAATAAAGTAACACTTAAATATTGCAATTGTAGTTGTAAAAACCTTGCAAAATCGTGCAACATGTTTCAGGTATAACTGAATGAATTTGTGCACGCCCATTTTTCTTGTTTACTTATTGAATTTCAACAAATGTTTTTGCTGTTCTTGGACTAAAAGTCCGATCTCTAA
The DNA here is from genome assembly GCA_958336395.1 of Ctenicera cuprea. Lineage (NCBI taxonomy): Eukaryota > Metazoa > Arthropoda > Insecta > Coleoptera > Elateridae > Ctenicera > Ctenicera cuprea. Next base: position 21,361,446 of record OY284487.1, on the reverse strand, counting down.
GGATAACAGTTTGGTCTTGTGAAAACAACCCAACACGAATATTCTACTAATCAAGTTAGAGCGGGATGTTGAAATATTCTCAGCAGCATATTGAAGTATTTTGTATTCAAAAATTGATTGATCTGTCTGAATATAATTAGTATAATATTGGCAATTAAAATATATGTACCAATTCAGAATTTAAATTAATTAAGCTACGAGTATAATTAACTTCCACACGGATCATTTGCTGGAAATCGCGTCTTTAGCGGTATACCTCAGCCAGAATTACTAAGTTTGCTAATAGCTGCTCTATAGCTGATTACAAGCTAGTTTTACCAATACGTATTTTAACGAGCGTTATAGTTGAACTAATTAATTTCTGTTACGTTTTTATTATAATCTAAATTTGTGATTTGAATAAAGAACATTTAATTATTTAAAAGCTTAGCAACTAATCAACGTTTTCATTAAAATACACGTCAGGGATTGCATAATTTTCATTTTCTGCTCTGATAGACCTTTCCAGTTTCCAGTTAACCGCATTAGCTTTACATCTAAAAAAGTTATATGAATTTATCAACAAGATCAAAAGCATAAGACTCCGTATTTCACAATTAAATTTTGGCCTTGTTTGATGTTACTTCTCTGATGTCTTTAGTTCGGTGAAACGAATTTTGATTTTTCCCTAATAAGATATGTTACTGCACAATGATTTAGACCAAGAAAAAAATGGATTATTATGTTCGCATTAGAACGACATTAGGATTTAGCCACAAATCAGCTTTGTTATTTAGCTTCATACATAGTACAGGCTGCTCCAATATTTATACCGCCTCTATTTAATTCTGAAACGGATCAAGATAGAAAAAAAGAATGTTAATACATGTTTTTTGGTAACGTTTTTTCCTGTATAACACATTTGAAAAAAAAAAATAATGCCGTAAGCGCTGTGACACGATTGTCGATTTTTTAAATAGCTTCCTAGCGTTTATTGCTCTTATTCATTAGAGATTTTTTTCCCTTTTCAATAACATAAAACTTATATACCTTCACATCATAAAATTTTTATAGAAAAACGCAAAGAATTTCTCTATATAGACAGACCTTGAATTCATACCACAACCTAGCGCATTCGCAAAACTGTGCTTTGAAATTTATTTGTTATTTTTTTAGCAATTAAAAACAATTAAAAAACCAAATATTTCTGCTGTGAACAAAACAATTTTTTATATAAAAGTTTTTTATCATTTTTTGTCCTACTTTAAACTATTCTTTTCAATTTTGTAATCGCTGCAACGCTATTGTTTTTTTATAAACACTATACCTGTTGTTTGCATTCTTTAGATAGGCTTTTCTTCTCTTTTAATTGGTGCAAAACTTGTATACCCTTACATAACAAGATGTTTCGGAAAAAACGCACAAAACTTTTTCATAACAACGACTTAGCACAGGATTGTTAAGAGATAACAAATGAATTTCAAAGCACGCTGCTGCGATTGCAGTAGGCTTGTTTGAGTTCAAGGCTTGCTTATAGAAAGAAGTTTTTCGCGTTTCTCTCGAAAATTTTATTATATAAGAGTATACAAGTTTTATACCACTGCAAAGAAAAGAATATTCTCTCTCAAACAAAAGCAATAAAATGGTATCTTGCTGTTTAAAAACAGTGACTATTGTGTCAGAGCGCTTACAGCAGTAAGCTACTCAAAACTACAGCTCTAATAATTTTATAATGGCAATGTTTTCCTTGGCTTGAAGTAAGCGTATATCCATCAAGTTTATCTCAAACTTTACAACGCTGCCCCACCTTCCCACTTCAATAACTTTGCTTTGGACAACCTTTTCTGATTTTTAAATAAGTGCACAAATTTGAAATGGAACATCTGTGACAAATTATTTCTAGTGTCTGTGACGCAATACTGTTTTTGGCTTGAACGAGCCGGACCTATGACTTGCGCGGGCCGGACCGTACAGAGCCCAACTTTAATACGAAACACTACGAGCCGAATTGGACCGACCTTATTACAAGGCGGATACAGGCCGGACCGGGCCTAGCACAAAATTTTTTATGAAAAGCGTGAAATACGATACAGAACGTGCCAATGAATTACGTCCATAACCTGCAAGATTTAGCAATAACAAAAGTTTGAAGAAACAGACTAAACAAACACTAAACGAAAACAGTGCCGAAAGTGTTTTAATTAAATTTTTGACTGTTTGTATTTGCTGATAATGCTGATATATTACCGCAAATCATAAGAGAAATGATCTTTTATTAAAATTACTTAATGAATTAATTAATTTGCATTTTTATAAGTGGTTTGTACTGCATCTCAAGCACACTTTAGCAGTAATGTTTTACAAAGAATTATTACGAAGATTTAGGAATTTTGGTATCAAAGGCAACTTATTTTTGTAGGGCCAGACCGGGTCTGGGAAATTAAATTCCGGGCCGGGCCTGCGACAGTAGACTTGGGGTTGGGTTGGTCCGAGTCTGTAGAAGTAGATTCCAGGTTGGACCGGGCCGGAACGGGTCTGTATATATTCTGGGTCGGACCGGGCTTTAACGTGCAATTTGAGCCTTGATCGTGCCTGGTCTTAAAAAGTCGGGATCGGGCCGGACCGGGCCTTAAAAATTCGTTGAGTAAAAATACAATAACTTTCATTTCAACATTATTTATTTATTTTAACCTTAAAAATTCGGCCACTGGAGGGCTTTATCGTAGGTGTATCATCCTGAAAATTTGGGTTTCCATACCGCTCAGAAAAATGTCTTTCAAACTTTTAAATAGTTGGTTAGTGTAATATTTTTAGCATTTCCAGTTGTAATTTATTAGTTGTAAAATTATCTTCCTTGATTGGGATTCGAAGTCAAGATCTCTAGTTATCTAGAACGGTAGAAACTATATCTACCATATCTTTTTAATAGTTCCGTTAGTAGAACTGTAGTCTACACAATAGAGGTCATGAGTTTAAATTTCGATCAAATAAAATATTGTTTACAACATTTCAAATTATGGCCGGAAAATTTAAGATAATTTACATTAATTAACGGTAATAAGTAAAAAAATTTAATTTATTTAAATAATTGTTTTGCTATATTTTGTAAAGTATAAAATGTATGATGAGGTCACTATTTTAATTTAAATCAGCTGAATATTGTAAAAATGGAATGTGAACCACCAATATGTCTTTACAATACCATCAAGAAGTATACAGAGATATACCATATTGCACCTAGATAAGATTAAATCCGATAACGTGTACGCGAGAACAATGGTGTAATGAAGTGTACATCCTGGACACGGGAGTAGGTAATTGATTACATGTCACAGAATGGAACCTGACAACTATTGAAATACCCACCCCTAAAGCTCTGATCTTCATTTGTCACCCGACCTCACTGTTAGTTTGCGAAATTAGTAGTTAACTCACAGGGAGTACCGCCGATTGAACAAAACAAAGAGATTTATCGTTTTAATGTACCTGAAGTTTCAATTCAGGAAGATTTTACACGAAATCCATAAATTTCCCAAGCCCTGCAACCACGAAAGCTCAAATATCCTTCGTTATAAAGCCCTCCCGGCTACGTAAACATTTAGATTTAAAATTTAATTTTAGGAACTTGATCTCTACTAGGCATTGCTACTGGTAAACTTAGATCCTGTTTGGTTTTCGGCAGTAAATATAATCATTTAAAGTTAATTTTAAATATGGAATAGCTCAGCTGCCTTTTGTGAGATTTAATTATGTCAGACGTTCTTTGAAGAGTCTTTTAGTTATTGTCAGAAATGCAGATACATTTTCGAACACTAATGAAAAGGATAATCCAAACTGACGGCCGTATTTTATTATTTTCATGTCTTGACTATTTTTCCTTCTCGACGACGGTTTTCTTTCATTAGAGACAATTTTTTGACACCCGAAATGAAAGCTGCTGACGTTTTTTCCTCGTTAGGGGGATTTAACAGAGCGTTCGTAATCTGAGGCTAACCGCTCTTTATCTCTAAATAAATGGCACAACCGCTAATTAATTATTGTATATGAGACCCAAGCCCTAAGTAAATAATACGAGATTTTCTCAAGAAATATTTATCCTGTTAATTATATTAGGGAACCTTCGTACCAGCAGACACGACTTTTACATAAAAGAATCATAAAGAAATTAAATTATACCGAAAGGATTCGTATCTTTATTCGCCATTTGGTGTCACGAACGGGAACGAGAAAATTGCTGTTGGTTCTCTTAATAATATAGATTAAAATGAAAGACGTGAACATGTGTTTGCACAAGCTCATATTTCTCACTATAAAAATAGAGGTCGACGATTTGAAAACAACGAATTAAAGCCCTACATCAATAATTCATTTCTGCACCTAACCCGAGCAACATGGAGGAAATAACTCTTCATTTGGTAGTGATGAAATAAGCCGCTGAACTGTGCCTGAATTTAACAGTTAACACCTTCAAGCTTTAGTAATTTGTTAAATTTTATGGTGCAATCGAATATCAACAAATCATACAGTATACAGTACTTTACCTTATGAAGTGGTAACCGACATTTTCTTAGGATAAATTTGATGGTCAACGCAAAAATTAAATATATTCTTTTTATTTTCAGTTACTGGCGTTATTTGACATTTTCAAAACTTTTAAAAGTTACTGTAGCTCCGTTACGTGAAGAGATATAGGGAAACCGTAAATACAAGATATTTTATATAATCAATGGTTTTCAAGATATGGTCTAAACCTACAGTTTGAAAAATGACAAAGTTGGCTATAATATAAATAAAATGTTTACTGGTTTTCCACGCAAAAAATATAAAGTTCGATATATTTATTTATAAAAATAACTAAGTAACAGCTGCTCTTTTCTTTTTATTAAGAATCAAGTATCCCTTAATAATATAGTAAATAACAAATGATATCTAATATCTATACAAACTTTTATATTTTAAAATATTAACTATTAAACCAAATGAAAGCCGGAGAAATTAATATAACTCCAGAAAAAAAAAGGTAGCGTCAGATCGGGCGATCGAGCCGGCCACAAAATAGGCAAATAAGTGCTCTAGCCGCCTTTATTTTATATTGCTAATTTTAAAATATCTCTTGCAGTGTTTCTATTGTTGGTCATTTGTTACAGTATCAAGGTATACTCAATTTCTTAGTAAAATGAGAAAATCAGTTGTAACAAGTTATTTTTAGAAATAAATATAACAAACTATAAATTTTCTAAATACGAAAAAAAGAAAACATTTTAATGGTGTCATAGTTCATCTATAGTTACCTATTCGAATAAACGGGTCATATTTTCGACAATATCTCTTGTTGCACCATCGTAATCTACACAAAAATGCTCGTCAAAGATGTATTTTCGGTTTTTCCATATCTTTTTAATAAATGGAAACAGCTAACCTTTATGAAACGTCAAATATAGCCAATTACTGGAAAACAAAAGAAGGTTTTTAATTTTTGCCTTGACCGTTCAATTTATCTCGAAAAAATGTTTTGAGAATTTACGTTTGCATCAAAAGTGCCGCACCCTGTATAATTAGTTTAAGTTGTATGCGTCTGTGATTACGTTTATTTAATTATGTTTAGATAAAGTTAAAAGATAAATAATTTCCGCTTTTGGACGTATCCAGAATAAGTATTCTGATTTCAATGCGTTGTGCATGGTTTGCGAACACTTGCCATACCTCCATTTATTATTATTTGTTTGCAGGTTTATGTCGCGAAAAAGAACAAATTTTACATTAAACTGTATAAACAATATGTGTTGTGGGTTTTAGGAAATAATATTGATATATCAATTTAAAACAAACAAACTTAGTTTTTTCCATCATTAATGATGTTATTAAATTAGGAAATCTTGTTGCATAGCAACGAGTTTTTGAATTTTTGGCAGTATTTGCTATGCAGGAAGTTGGAGTAATTTATCCTGGTTACATTTCTGCTCACGAGTGTTATATGATTGAAAAACACCAAATTGCCAAATTTTTAAACTATTAAATAAAAATAAAAGAATAATTAGCTACACTTTAATAGGGATACAATTTTGTATTGCATAAAGCATCGTGTTAAACTTTTTCTATTGGCTATCATATATGTGGAATAAAAATTAAACTAATCGTAGTAAAAACTGTCAAAAATATTAACAAAACGTATGTGTTTATAATATTTCTTTAATTAACCGACTCTTAACAACTATGTATTTACGTACTTAGTAAAAATTTAGTATTTATTTATTTGATGTTAAAAATTGGCTGCAGAATGATTAATAATAGATATTATTATTAAAAATATTAATAATAGATTTGTTAGAAATATAATTGTTGGCATTCTTAACGTAGATGAGTGCATAGGAAGATTAATTTTACTTGTAGGGATATGAAGTGCATAATACAAATTTACCAGGGTTAATAACCCAAGGCAATCTATTCTATTAATTATAAGTTTATTAATAAAACAAACTGTAGCAATTTCACGGGTATATTAAAGTTTGTAAATGTTAAATCCACATCTAACACCGACATGGTTTCCCTGTTAAGGATATAGGAACCGTGCTGTTTGTAGTGTAAATTATGCCTTATAAATATATTTTTAACCGTTTCTAATTGTGTTTGATATATTTTGATACTAGAATTCCAAACATTGTTATGATATTCCAGGTCGAAACGAACAATTTATTAAATAATAATAATTACTCAAATACTAATGGAAAAAGTTTGAACTATCCTAAACAGTAGCGTATCTTGATGAAAATTTGGTTATGAATATCTTATATATTAAAACCGAATCCCTTCTACGTGTTTCAGTTTTTACTGCCGCCGAGCGCACGCAGCACATAGGGCGCATATTTGCATGTGTTAATGGCTGCTACACAACTGCAGTTACATAAATTCATTAATCAATGGATTTACGGGTATGCTTTGCCGACTGTGCAGCGTTTACAACTTCTCATTATTCCTTACGTTGACGTTTCTAAGTTGTGCTGTGTAGAACGCTTATATTTCATAATATTAATAAAATAACATTTCGAGGATTATATTTAGTATAAAACGAGCAAGTCTAAGTCTGTTTTTTTACTGCACTGGATTAGGGTGATCTCATATAAACACGTATAAATCGCGTACTTGTTGCAACAACACAGAGAAAATAAATTTTTTATGATGCATTTTGAGTTACTCTTATTAGGTTAATTACAAAATTAATACGTACTTTTTATTTTAAATAATGCCCAATAAATGCCAGAAACGGAAAATACGCTTTTTAGCAAGAGTACCGTTTTTGGTCATTTTTTTCTCATGAATTCACTTATACAATGTATTTTATAAAATAAGGAATTTTAAAAAAGTTTTGAAGAAGAATTCTGTGGGATATCTATGCACTGGCAAAAAAAATGAAAAAAACTTACAAAAAAGATACTCTACCAAACAATGACAGATTTTTTCAATTTTTGTTTTTTTCGCAGTTTTCAAGTTGTGCTAAACAAATTAATTTTCCTGTAGTAGGACATGTTCTAAATATTGATAGAATTAAAATTAATGTTTAAAGACTTATTTTCAATTATAATGGTTTTTTTTAATATGAAACTTGAAGCTACATGTGTGTGTATATATATATACATTATACACGTATAATAAATATTGAAACATCTAGACATAAAATCCGGAACTGTCTCAACTTTACGCAACAACGGGCTCCTGCATCATGACTCAGTTTATTTATTATTGTAAACGAATTTTTATGTAACTGTCATGTATGGGCGACGCGACAGCTACAAGTTATTTAAAAAAACGTGGGGCAAACTCCACGGGTTTAATTAGTTATATTATATGTTTGTTACCATTCCAAAGTTTACAATATTTATTACCTCACCAATTATTAGTTATTATTAGTTATAGATGCCACCTCAGAGTAATTTCTTTTTGATTCGGAAACTTGAGTATACGGAAGTACTTATTGACCATTAAATTTTTTCAAAGTCGACTTTTGACGGATGTTTTTGACATCCAGGAACCTAAAAACATGAGCGGTGGGTGTGTGCGCCACATAACAAACAAACGGATAGTCCGATTTCAATGATTTTTAGAGTGTAAATAGGTATCGAAAATAAATAGAAAACATTAGCAGAACAAAATCCGAAAACGTAAACGGAAGACGTTTTTTACCCAAATTGTTTTCAAAAATAAATTTTCGAAATTAAAAAGAAATTATTGCCCAATGAATAGTTTTTTTTAAGCTAATAGGCTTTGTAGGCTAATAAAGATAGGTATAGGGTACAATTTGGTTCGTATGTAAGTCCGCTTATTTTTCTGTGACATCTTTTATAAATTTTTGAAAATGGAAAACTTTTGCCGTTTTTATTAAAGAAGAGGGAGATGATAAAACATTTATCTTTAAGTTTAATTGCTTAAAAGTGATAATAGAATAGGATTTACAACTTAATTTTAGGTGCATCATTGTGTGGGAAGTTTATGCCCCTCCACCCATTTTTTCGCGGACGCCTTTGTCTTTCCGTTTTCGTTTTATTTGACCCAAAAAATGTTTTTTCAAAGCATAAATAAATCGATTGTTATCTCGCTAAAAAAACTTTCTAAATACAGTCAGACATGCCCGTGGACATAAGACTGAAAGGTTTACCGCTAGCCGAGCCGGCATCATGACAACAGTCACTGGTGCGACCTTATAAGTCACTCTTTGCCTGCAAACGTTTGATACCAAAATAACAAACATACTTTTGAAATATGATAAGAAAATTTTTGAAGTATAGGAAAGTACAGGCAAAGTGCTACGCTCTTTTTTTTTGTTGATAACTTAATATTTTATCAGCTTTATTTTAATGCGGACGTAAATATTAAATACTGTAAGGGGCTAATCCCGCGCAGCTATTTAAGATACGACGAGAAAACTTATTCCGTTAAAAATATTCTGTACTTGTAATAGTTCTACGCTCCAAACCGTGTGTTTCTGTACTCACGTAATGTTTATTACAAATGTAATTAATTAAATTGTACTAATTTTTGTATTTCTTTTCAGGTAAGCTAAAGAGAAGTGGTGTTCATTAACTGCACTTGGTGAGCAAGTTTTTGAATTGTTTTTCTGACTAATACGTGCATGTAGAATTGCCGAATCAATAGATGTTTTAATATCGAAGTGATGTAATGAACGAAATTTGATTAGACTGTGCAGATATAAAGCACGTCATGTAATTTTTGATAGCTGTCTAATTTGCGAGCATTGGGTCGGCCATTAATCTGTAGATATTGATTTTGGCGGATTGGAGTACCCAAACCCCCCAACCCTTTGTCATCGGTCCAAGTTGAATATTTCTTGTGGAGCTGTGATTGGTTAATAATATTTAAACGCGTTCCATTTTACTTGGGTACGTTTGAGGCTTATTAAAGCATCTTTATTTACATTTAATCTTTATTTTTTTTATTCTCGTTGAGCTTTTCAAACATAATAAATGCAGATAAGGACCGAGTAATTAATAAATTATTAATATATACAATACATACAATGTACGAATAGCAAAGTGTTTCACCTTATTTATATTCACCGACGTAACTATGTGGCCATAAACCTATATGGTGGTAGTTACATAAAGCAGTGCCTTCAATATGGTTGTATCTTAATTAGGGAAGCACCTGAGGGGAGAGCGACCCTTGACCCGTCGGTGACCCTTATCACGAGCCGCAGCCGGGTCTCTGGAGGACGCTGACATCCCCAAATGTGCATCCCACATCCCGTCCACCAAGTTGCGGCTATGAACCGGACTGTTTAACTTTACTATCCCACTTAATGTAGGTAAATACAAGTTGCTCAGGTTTCCCTTGGTTTTGCGCTTTTTCTGCTGCTAAATTTACCTTTGTATTTGCGTTTTTTATAGCGCACTTGCTAGCCATCTCCGGAGTTTTAACTGTCGCTTTGTTAACCTGGGGTTTAAAAGAAATGTAGATTTAACTTCTATTTAAACGAGTATCCTGTACAGGAGCAGCATGAATAAATAGTGACGTATTTTTTGCTTCATTTGCGCTTTTTATAGAAACCTTTTAAATGCATTTTAATTTATTATAATTAAATCTAGTTGTTACACGTAGCAGATTACACCAACATCACTACAGGTTTAGACAACTACTAATGCAATTTTAATAAAGGGCTCTGGCTCCTAGAATGCTAGTTAATACGTTAATTAAATCTAAAACTTTAACTAAACTGTTTAAAGCACAGTGTTCAGCAAAACACTGTCCGTAAGTAATTTAGGCTACCATTTTAATGGAAGGTGGCCCAAATTCGATAATAAATTTCATGACGAAAATATTAATGAAGAACGAAAGTTTGTTTATTAAACCTTCTTAGAAGGTGATAATTAAAAAGTTTCCACATTTCAGTCTGTTTGAATAACTGTCGGTTGTTAATAAAACAATTTTACTGTGGAAAAGACAGTGCAAAATACAAGTGGTAACAATCACTTTTGTTGGGAAACTGTGCAGATAGCACTTACGGAAGATTACACTTAAAGGGGATTAGTTATAACTGCACATGTAAAATCAAATTACTTATGGTAGACCTCCCACTTTAGAAGCCCTTCTGTACAGAAATAACTCAACTTTGAGGTAGAGAACCAAATCTGTTCATGATTAGACGTTCAAGGACCCTTACAAATTCTAGAAGCACAGAAACAGAACAATGCTCTCTTGTGTTTGCGATTCTTAATATTTGTGTTTCAAAACCAACTTTGATCTGAATATAATAAAATGATGTTTTGAGGTTTACAAAAGGGCATTTGAAATATTAAGTTTCTTTATTTCATTAACTTTTAATGTAAGAACATGACAAATTATTCGTTTTAGGGGAAAGTTTGGGGATGGTATTTTTAAACTAGGGGTTAATTTTCGATTTTTCTAAAAAAAAACGATGTTTTAAGGGCAAGGGGCGCACAAAAATATCCGACAGACAAAAGTAACATATACAAGGTGTATCAAAAATAGGTTCAAATATTCAAACCTGTAATAGAGCAGCCTAAGTAGAATACAGTGGTACAATTCTATTTAAAAAAATTATTTATGTTTTAAAATAAAAAAAAATTGTTTCAAAACTGCTAAAATTCATAGACAATGGATTTCAACTCAATAAATCCAGTGTGAAGCAAAAATTTAAAAAAAACTTACCTTGCTGGTGATAGAACACGTTTTAAACATCAACGTTTCTTACTCTTTGTTTCAATTGTGTGATTTTCTACCGATAACATGCTTTTGTACTCAAATTCCGTTATTATCCTGTACGAATCAAATACCCTAAAGGCCCCTTTAATCAACAAATGATGTATTTTCGATACACCTTGTATGTTATAGTCTATACAGAGCTCCAAAAGAGACGCCTAACGTTGGCAACTGTTTGGATCTTTCGAAATACTCCTATTAAAGGACACACCATGCTGTCATCCGATAACATGCAATATAACTGTGACCTACGAGGGTTTAAACACCATGTCTAGTTTTCACTGCTCGTGTCGGTTATTATCGTTTATAATTAATCATGTTTATCCATAAACTTTAACTTGAGCGTTAATGCCTTAAGAATTACTAGTGACGCAACTGGAATTTTGTGTTTTATTTTCGTCCGTGTTAGCCGTTGGCAAAATTAATTAAATTAAATACCTGTAGTATTTTGCCTCTCCTTATGCCTTCCGCTTCTTGTTTCTTTCGTTTCTTGGCTTCTTGTTTGCTACTACTCCTTGTTTTTGATTTTGTCTGCAGTGTTGATACATAATTAAATCTGTGTGAGAAGCACTTCAAACACGCAATTCAAAGATAAATCTAGGTGGCTCTAAAGCAACCGTACAATGTCCGTGTTTATTATTAATAAGACTTTAAATATTAACAGGAATCAAAAGTTAAATTGCGTTTAACTATTTGACATTGATTAAGAAAATTACCTGAACGTCAAAGAGGTAACCCCATTATTAAAGCTACAACAGTCGGAATGTGTGCACTTTGCTGCTTGTAGGAGCGTGTTATTATCGCTAAAAACATCGCATACTCGATATCATTCTGCCAGGTACATAACAAAAAATAATAATTACTAATTCATTACAAAAACAAATAGAAAAACAGTTGACCCCTGCTGAAGTTCAATCTGGCGGCTCGCAACAACATAGAACATAAACACGCGAGTTGCGCAGCTTTAACTAAAAGGTGGTCAGTACCCCAACTGTCGGAGTAGTATCCACCGTCTTAAAAAATGTTTGCTTTTCTAAAAATATGTCTTTGTCCACGCAAGTATTTGTACATAATAACTGATCGCTCAGGTAAGAAAGATCGTGGAGTTGCATCGAACAACTCTACAATCTTTCCCCACCCCACTTCCTGCGAATCAGTTTATTAAGCTTGCGCGAGTCTACCCACTTACCCCAACCCCAAATCTTAACATATTCTCCACCTAGACAGCCTAGAATTTAAAAAAAATTGTCATCGCTCCCTGGGTTCGAACCTGCGTCCGAGAGCTTGTCATCAACTGCGGTTAACCACTGCGCCATCTCTTGACCAAATAGCAAACTTAATTCGTACCCACACATCCAGATTAGTAGACATTTACCATTTTTGCACTGAGAGCCATATGGGGCTCTTAAATACCGCATCATATCTTTTGTTCAAATAAACTTTATTTTTGAACGCATCGATGCTCTGTGATGTTGCGAACAGGCTAATTTAATTAGATATAAAATCAAAGGAAGTTAAAAGCAAAATTAGCCTTAAAAGTCCTTATTAAGAGCAGAAAATTTTAGTAATGTAATTTATTTGGTGTACCTTATAATTCACTTAATTTATTGTATTTGACCAGAAAACCTTAGAAACCGTTAATTTTGGTTTGCCGCAGTACAAGCGGAGCTTTAAGCTGTTTTAATTGCAAAGATGACAATTTTTTAACCATTTTATAATTCATGTTACATTACGTTACGTTACGATTCGACAATTTCTGTACAATTATGTCCGCATTTTTTACTGCTGTTCATGCCATCGTATTTCCTTCTAACTCTCTTGATACAATTGATCTAACCTTCTTTTCTCTTTATAGTTGGTTTATGCTCAAAGCGCTTGTCTTGTTATATCATTTGCATTCTCTATTCAATATAATATTTCCTATCCTCTTTTATATCTGCCTTTTTATTGTAATCGCTATTAAATGTTGGTTTGTCTTTTCTCACAGTTCTTTGTTGGGATGTCGGTTTGGTCTGCATATTTTTAATATTTTCTCAAACGTTTGTTCACAAGCGCTTGGATCTTTAGTTTGGTTTGTCTCTTTATCTTCGAGATTGCTGCACCATGCAATATAGGATACTTTTAACGTTCACATTAAATGTTCTGCATAGTTTGTTTATCATGTAAAACTTATATTTACTTCCCCTTCTATTCCTTTACTACTATCGGCTTAACTTCCTCTCCACATTTACTATTTGTTCCTTTTCTATAGCTGCACCCTGCTCCCTTGGCGTGTTAATTTTCATTTCTTTGCATTTTTATTGTTTATCTTAAGCCTAATTTTTTTTGTTTTTTTGGATACTTTTTCAGTTGTTTCTGCAGGTGCTGCTTTTTTCAGACATCCAGCGGATATTGTCTGTAAACTCTAGGTCTTCTAGTTGACGAAGAACATTTTTTCCAATACCTGCTTTATTTAGTGCGGCTTCTTTTTAACAGTCAGATTCAGAAATATCGTTGGCGACAATAGAACCCTCATCTGATAACAATGTTTCTGTTTAATTTTAGTTGTTAGTTGTCCGTTATGGATACTTTTCGAAGAACAGCATTAACATTCTGATATGCTTTGATGGTATTTTGTTCATTTTTTCTCTCACATTTTTTCCTTGTTTACTCAGTCAACGATTATTTCTAAATCGAAGAAGTTTATATCTAATTTTGTTCTGCCATTCTAGGGTTTGTTCCATAATAATTCTCTTGGTGTTTATGTGCGCAATACATCCTCTTTCAGCTTTCAATCTTTTGTGGTTTTGCTTTTCGTTTGATTAATTCCTTTTTTAAGTCTTTCTAATATCACCGTTGTTATAACCTTCTTTGTTGCACAGAGTAAGGTCGTTGCTCTCCAATTATAGCATTTGGATTGATTATTTGATATATCGGTTATTATACACCGCCTCTATCCTTCTGGTATTGTCTCTTCTGTCTATATTTTGTTTATTAACAAAAAGAAGAGCTCTGTTGATGTTTCCATGTCTGTTTATAGTATTTTTGCTACAATATTAGCAATTCCGCTAGCTTTTCTTTTTTTTATTTGCTTAATTGCATTCTCAATTTTTTTATTATTTTAGTTCGTTGTGATATTTAATTTTTTTGTTCCTTCTTCATCTTCAATTTTTAGTTCTATGTCTTGTTGTGTGCTATTATTTTCTATTATTTTTTTATTTCAGATTTTTCTTTTCTACTAAACTTGTCGTTTCGTATAGGATTTTTAAGCCTTTGTTTTTAGCTGCTATTTTTGATTTTTTTCACCATCTCGGCTTGATATTCGTGCACCCTTACACTCTTTTTGATTTTCTTATCTTTTTTTATGTTGTCTTTCTAGCAATGTTTTGTCACACATGAATTTCCCCAAGGGGGGATGCTTATGCAGCAGTGCTCCAAGAGACTATTTGTTAATGTGATGTTTAGTTAATATTTTTTTTAATGTATGGAATCATGAAAAATTTGAACTTGAAATAAGAGACAAGACGTACCTAAAAACTTTCTTTTATCGTCAAAAACGAAAAATAAACATTTAAATAGGCTTGATAATAGAAGTCGCAAACAAAAAACTTATAACATTTAAGTATGCTGCTTCAGCTGAAAGCGTTGCGAATTTTTGGTATTTTTCGTTAAATTTACTGTTTCTTTATTAGTCGACATTTAGCTTAAATCGATACAATTACAGTTAGGTAGAGATGTTTTTATGTTTCTCAAGGTGGCCGTCGCCCCCATTAACAGGGGGGCGCCAATGGTTCAACCGTTTTTCATGTTTCCCTAAACAGTCATGGTTTATCTGTTTTTTATTCCATAATTAGTACCTCCTTGGTCACTTTGTTCTATAATAAAGAAGAGATTTGGTTTCAATTATGGCTAGGATAGACCATTACATGTTTCGTTCTTATTTGAACTCATCAGGTGGACATAATTCTAACCATAATTGAAACCAACAGCAAACAAGCAGATATATGCCAGAAAGTATAACATTAAAGGGGAATTACACTAGTAACGCCCTCTATTATGTGCGGCGAGGAAAAGTTGCACAGCAACAAACCGGCAAAGTTGCGATCGGAACTTGCTAAGCAGGTATCTGCGATCGCACCGGCTTCTAAACACACATCACAGAAACGCCCGTGTGGCAAGAAATAAGAAAGAAAGAAGAGATTTGGTTTCAATTATGGCTAGAATAGACCACATAATGGAGGGCGTTACTAGTGTAATTCCCCTTTAATGTTATACTTTCTGGCATATATCTGCTTGTTTGCTTTTGGTTTCAATTATGGTTAAAATTATGTCCACCTGATGAGTTCAAATAAGAACGAAACATGTAGTGGTCTATTCTAGCCATAATTGAAACCAAATCTCTTCTTTCTTATTTCTTGCCACACGGGCGTTTCTGTGTTTTGTGCTTAGAGGCCGGTGAGATCGCAGATACCTGCTTAGCAGGTTCCGATCGCAACTTTGCCGGTTTGTTGCTCTGCAACTTTTCCTCGCCGCACATAATAGAGGGCGTTACTAGTGTAATTCCCCTTTAATGTTATACTTTGTTCTATACATTATCTTGCATTAGTATATAAATATTCTTTTCTCTGGGACGTCTAAAAGTGATTGTATTTGTTTTTGTATTTTATCATCTGGTAATATTTAAGTAATTTTATAATTTACGTTACAAATAAATAAAACGTAATGTAAAAGATATCTTTTTCACATTTTTTTGGTATATGCTAGGCATGATTTATTTTTGGTAATTTTTATAAACCGCACATTCTGTTATTTTACGATGAAGTATTTAGTATAGCAAATCTCTATTAAAACAAATGACCAAGTCAATCTTAAAATGCTAATTAGTGTCTGAGATACAGCGACAACGGCAAATCCCTATTTTGCTGAGCTTTTGGTGATCTTATAAAGCCGTAAATTTTAAGACAGTATCTTTTCGGAGGGTTACGTAGTAGAATACGCCATCTTTAACTTCTACCGTTTATCTGTTTAACAACGTTTTAAAATTTTACGTCTTTAAGTTTATGAATGTTATTAAAAAGAAGTTTGAAGTTTGAAGCGAGTTGTGTTAGTTTTTACCATGTACAAGTTTTAATTCCCGTTCCTTGACAACACAATATTAAACTTATTAGGTTTTCAAGTAAATTGGAAAAGCAATAATGAAAGCGCATTCTCATAAAGAAAATACTACTAAGGTTTTAAAACCGTCGTAAAGTATGAAGCGGGTCGTTTCCTAAAAGCTTTGAAATATACTTTGAACTTCCTTAATTTTTGTTGGACTTCTTCAAAATTAAATACCTTGTTTGCTTTCATCAGGTTTACAGCCCTTTCGTGGCCGTGTTATGGTAGCCAATTAAATTTAAATTTTGAATTGGTGTGCTTGTTATGCAAACGAAACCATTCTAATTTTTCGATGTAGCTCCGTTTTTAACTTGCGATCATATCGGAAGCTTGTAATAACGATAAGAACGCTCGATTTGAACGGCGGGCAATTATAGTAATCACTAAATTAATTGGTAGCTTCTTCATTATAATTGGAGATTATCTTTTCATCCTTAAATTGCATCTCAATTTCTCAAGGTTGTTCTGCTTTTAATGCACAAGCTCTCAATGAACTCGTTCTTTTCCGCTGCAAACTACTTGCGCTTTGAAGTTTAGACAGTATTCAAACACACTCCAGGTAAATCGCTGAATATCGTGTGCTGTGAATTGAATAACAATTTGAGAACCTTCTTTAAAGTTACTTACGTTAGCACACACACGTAGTCGTACGGTAGTGTCGGGTACAACCGAATCCGAACAGTTCTTTAAATCTCATACTTAAACATTTTTTCAGGCTATATTTGTTTTTTGCTATTACCTTTGTTACTGAAAACGCTATTTAAAAAATTCAATAATATAACAGCTTTATATTTTTGTACCGCAAAGTGCTACATTATAGGAAACGTAGACATTGCATCGGTCTCGCATGTGAAGTTCTGTTCTGTTTTGAAGCGGCACTTTTACGGATGTTGAATTTTTCTTGCTAGCAGAAATGTCGTTCGTGCAACGCCCAGATAAGTTGTGATTGGCATTTCAAGACTCCATACGAGCATCCTTTCTCGATATACTGCTGATTTAAACGAAGGGTAACGGCTCAAATGGTATGTTGAAACACGTCTGACGACACGAGTTAGTTCCGATCGCATTCCTTTATTCAAAATTCCTTTGCTTTATAAGCATATCATTCTGCTTCAACCTACTTTTTTACGCCTTGTCGTTGTTTTTTCGTCAGCCCTGCATCATCCTCCAATTTCTATTGACTACGTCGCGTGTGAACCACGGATTTTGAATACTTGAGTGACGCGGATGACGGGAGGCACATGCAAATATTGATTAAGGTTCCGTTGAAATATAACCTCACAAGTGTGAAACAGGCGGGACACGATGCTCTAGATTAAAGGGATTTATGTATGTTTTATTACTTGAATAAGGGACAAGGACCCGACAACCCTCCTAAAGTTTCAAGCTTACATTTGCTTAGTTCTACGTTATGCCGAGCATAAATATATTTTTGGCAGAAGTTTAATGCGTCTTGGCACGTGGTAATAAAGTATATTATGATGGGCTATCATGAAGGGTTATGTGCACATTCTGAGCGTTTTCTTTTTCTTTAATATTCAGATGGTTTCTAGTATATTTTTTATACTAATACCGCACGCGCCTTAGTATAGCTGCCACTCGTGGCAACCCTTGGAAGCCCAATTTGTCAAAAATAATGAAAATTAGCTTAGCTTGTACGTTATTGGTGGTACGTAATAAGGATAATAAGACAAAAATAAAGTGCTTCAAAAGCTAACACGTTCTATTCAATTTTTTGTTCAGATTTGCCATTAAAATTATCTACTACAACCGATTTTGAGCTTTTTTTTTGTAATATGTTGTAAATTCGTGTCCTTTGAAATTTCTACGTAGTCACTTGTGTAAAATTTTTCTTAAGCTCATCATCGCTTGCTTTTCCTACCAATTTAGGGAATTTAGGGAAGAATAACTTTTCTGATAAGTTTGGTGATCTTTTAACTATGATGGGTTGTGTGACGTAGTTTCTTCCTAGATGAAATGCTAGCCGCTCATTTCGTTAAGTGCCCTTATAGTGGTCATTATTTCAGCTTTATATTTTTGTTGACATCTGAACAAACTTCTGCATTTACCATCAAAGCTGAAAATAACAACATGGCGTTAAAGTTCTCCAAGAAATATCATTAGTTGTAGCAACTGTGTAGTTTTTAACCCTTTTAACCAAGTTAATCACCCAAATGAAAGTTCTCTTAAGAAATAATACATTTTGGTTTTGCTTATTTGGTTACTCTTTGAGGTTTTAAGAAAATAGTAGTAAATAACATTGTTCTATTACCTCATTCATCACCGATTTTATTGTTCTGACATACTTAAATAAATTGGTAATATTTCTGACAAAAAAGAACAGAAATAAAAAA
This sequence comes from Ctenicera cuprea, assembly GCA_958336395.1. NCBI lineage: Eukaryota > Metazoa > Arthropoda > Insecta > Coleoptera > Elateridae > Ctenicera > Ctenicera cuprea. The sequence goes on along the minus strand of OY284487.1, from coordinate 21,342,745 downwards.
TATGTGACTCAACACACACGCATTTGATAAATGTAAATAATAAGTTAAGTAAATAAAGTTTCTTACAGTTTTCTTGGAAACATAGGTTGAGTAACGACATACAGAGATAGAGAAGCTGGGCGGGCCAGGTGGGGATACACGTACCCACGGACAATTATTTATAATTTGCCGTAAAAATATTCATTATTTATTTTTGTTGTCGCACTTTAACCTTTCCTTGTCGCGCTCATTACTTGTCTGTTTCCAGTAAAATAGAGACAATTTCTATAGCGATGTCGGATTGACTGTGTGCAATTGTGCATGTATTACTTCAAGAAAAGATGTGTGCACTGCAATGAACAAGCGACTGCATCAAATAAATTTTATGGTCTTCTCAAAGGAGTTTACCTTGGAGAATTCAATATTAAAGTAAGGAAACGCTTCTAACGGATTGAAGATGTTATAGAGAACGCTTATCTCAGCTCCAATTGTTGATGCTGGCTTTATTAAAGGGCCTCGAATGCGACAATTTTCATATTGTCGAAAACTTTAGGTACAGAATAATTTTAAATTGGTTAAAACGATTTTATAACGTCATATCAAAATTGCTCAGATGTTTCTAATTTCCCATTGCCACAACTGACACGATGTATAATGAAAGCACACCGGAAATTGTAAATACATCTAAATTAGAAATCAGTTTTGTTTTTTAAATCTAAACAGATGTATAAAAACACAGTCTGCCGAAATATCGTTTTTAATGGTAAAGTATATCTCGAGACATGTATTTAAGTAGTCTAAGTCTGAGAAACGACTGTTTAATTATCTGTAGGCCTACCTATGTATTAGTCTTTTTTTTATTTATTTACACTTTCAATGTAAGTAGGTATTGATTTAATGAAAATTTTCCATTTTAAGGTTTTGACTGAGATACATATTTTGAATCTCCAGGCAATTAAAAAAGTAGTTTTAAAAGTGTCTGCCTGAGAGCGGGTGGTTATGTATGTATGTATGTACGTGGGTGCGCTTTATAACTCCCGCACTGATGGTACTATTTCTATGAGCTTCGGGGGTTAGGGGGTTATGAAAAACCATCAATAATTTAAGCTGTAAAAATACAAACGCGAAAGCGGGAATAAGACGTTTTCTGTTTTTTAGAACTTAAATTTTCTAAACCTGTAAACGAAATCCGGTAATCTTAGGGCAAATCTAACGCTTTAATTTAACTTACTAGCTTCGAAATAACGCAGCTACAATTTTTTGAAGGTTTTGGCTTTATCGTTTTATTACCCAAAACGATGTCGGGCAACCGCCCCGAGACCTTCCTCCCGCAAGTTTTTAAACATTTTTAAAATTTTAATTTTTTAAATTTTTTTTTATTTAAGAATTTTGAAATTTAACGTTTTTGACAGTTTATGAAAAATTAAAAAAATTTTATATATTGAAAATATTAAAATTGTTAAATATTTTCTCATATTTCGTAATTTTTGAAAGTTGGGAGAATATGAAAATAATATAATTTTAAAAGTTTAAAAAATTTTAACATTTTTAAATTTTCAATTTCAATTTTTTTGATACTATTATCTCCTAAAATTGTTGAAAATACTGTATTTTAAAAATTTATAGAAGTTTTGAAAATCTTGAGAATATTTTTAAAATAAGAAAATATTTTCAAAATTTTGATAGTATTTTAGAATATTTATTCGTTGAAATCTAAATCGATTTTAGAATTTAGTGATAGTAATTAAAGCCAAAAGGAAACCCCACAATAGAACTTTTCTGAATGGGATGTATTTTATATTGTTATTTAACATGTTTAATTATTCATACCGATTTTAAAATCCAAATTCGTTAATTTTTGAAGAAACAAATATCGATGGTGAATGTGACCGGGGGCTGACGAGAATTGCGCTAGCGCAGATCGGCTATTTGACTTTCTAGCATCATTGCCCATGACAGCGTCAACAATTCCATTTTCTTTTGAAATTAAATTTAAACAAATATTGTGTGCAACTTGTGCGAGAAGTGCCTTTAGCGTCCTCGAATGATTTTTTTACTCAACTAACTGTTCGTCAAAAATTTTTTATTCTTGTGCGCTAAAGTATTATTTCGCGCACTAGTTACACAAATAACTATTTCTACTTCCGTTCGAATAAATACATAATTGTGAATTTTTGACATTTTTATGACACTTATAAATCAATTCAAAAAATCAAGATTGTTTATCCCCATTTTTACCAAATCATCTCATTATTTTACTGAGTGAAATAATGGAGTTCATTATATAACTGAAATCAATGATATAAAGTGTGTAACGGAAGTAAAAAGAATTTGTTGTATTCAATGTGTAATTATGTTCGTTTAACCTATTTAATAACAAAGGCAATACAATATTTTTTCTGTAGACATAAGCGAAACACACTAAACAGAATTGGCGTAAATGGTTCTCTCGATAGAAAATCTTAAGTTTTAAGTTTTAACAGTTTAGACGCAGTTCACGTAGGAGACTTGCTGATGGTGAAATAAGGGACATAACTGATTCTACCAAACTAAGACATTTCTAGGATGATCAACGGCGTGGCGCAGTTGCTTCAAGAGTAATAGATCCTATCTCCTTTACAGTTGCACATAAAAGTAGGAAGGGTGACAATTGTCGTATCGTTACTTGAAGAGGTTATTTGAGGTCAGTGATCATCCTTGACATTGCTTGATTCTAGCTTACAAATCTTTTGCATAAATGCGAATATTGTTTTTACTTAGTATTAATATACCAACCTCATTATCACATAATTTAAACTTTGTTAATTCTGTTATTTCTACGTTTGTAAAGCGTATGTTTAATAAACCGTAAGCAATTCTTTCAACATATCTCTTTTGAGTGTACTACTTTACAATCTTCGTAAACCCATGTTTTTTTTCTACTTGCCATTCGTTCTGCTTCGTTAATATCCGTTTCTTTTGGAACAGCTCTCGCTCAACAGAATTCCCTTTTCTATTGAAATATATCAACTGCTTCGCCTATTTTACGCCTTAACAATCCCACCTTGAATAACTCTTTGTTTCGTGTATTACAACAAGTAAAAACCAACAACACTTTTTGAAACAATCTTTTTAAAAAATGTGTTTCTAAAAATTAATTTTATTTCCAATGCCCAAGGCGCTTTCTTTGGCATTTAAAATTGGTTTACGTAACTTTATATTATAAAAGCAATTTAAAACATTGCATATAAATATTGTCATGTTCCAGATTTCACAACATTCGCTTAGTTTTAAACAAGAACTGGGTTTGGTTGCGAATTTAAGCGGCTTAATATAATTTATACAGTTATCAACGGCAGTGCCTCCTATAAGTTCACGAGAATAGTAAGGGATTACCACTAGGGTCAGCCTTGATGGTTTTAAAGTATCCGGGATTACTTTACTGATCCATTCACATAACAAAATTAATGAGGATCCCAGATAACAGTGGTCTACTTACATGTATCCCCTGACCTCAAAATACTCTCAGCAGCGAAGCAAAAACAATTTCGAAATCTAATGCATCCACTGCCTTTCCCTTCTAAATCACGGACCAAAAGTGTTCTGTAATGGCTACTGTAAACAACTAATACAAAATTAAATTCTGATCAAATTCTCCGAATGTTTCCGTTTCTGTTAATCCTTTTCCATATAGAACTCGGTAAGCTTCGCACTACAAATATAAACCCTAAGAGATAGCACGTTGTTGTCGATTTCAGGCTAATTCGACACAGGGGAATGCTCTTAATCGAGAAAAAGCGACTCAGCGATGCAGCAATGATGGTTGGAAGTTTTTTTTTATGTATCTGCAAAAACTTCTTGTTTTGCAATATTCAAACTAGGCCATGGACCAGCATTTGCGTTCGTTAATGTTTTAAATGAAATTCCATTACTAATTAGGATCCTAACTCGTTGTAGCTCAAACTTTACAATATCCTGGCAAACGGGAAGGCACTGAAATGGTGAAATCCAATCAGAAACAAGAAATCGGTACAATTGGCACAATACAGGAGTAGAATAGAATCATCAAGGCGACATGAGGCAGGGGTGTGCGGCTCTAAGATAAGTGCTAGAATACAATCAACCATTGGGCTTATAAACCGCACCCTCGTACTGTAACGCCACCACTATTTCACAGTTCAACTGTCCCCTGCTATTCCTATACATGTTCCCGTGTCGTCCTGCTCTGCTTGGCGTTATCGAGCTCCAGACATTAGATTTCTCACTTGCCTGGTCCGCTGTGCCTCGAATAGGACTCTGAATGCGGCTTAGCCTAATCCGATCCGCTGAAATCTTAAATCAGAAGTTACGGCGCTCCCTTTGTGTTTCACGCTATTGTACGCCATCTTGTTTATTCTTGCTGATTTATGAGAGTAAGTAGGCTGCGACAGTCATCGGAATGCAGCGGCCGTCGTGCTGCTGCAGTCATTTAATAATGACATAAAACGTATTTCTTCAACTTTTAACTCACGTAACGCTTTGTTCTGGCCCGACTTTACAAAACGAACAACAGGATAAATCCCTATTTCATGACGCGACATTAATCGAATTTTTAATCTTTAGAGATCCCAGAAGCAATTCTTAAATTCAACTAAAGAACAGGAAATTCAGTTGAAAATAATTTACAATTTCTTTACTTGGTATCCACAAAAGTCTGGTTATGTATTTTGAACACGATCAATGCAATAATATTACATGCATCTAGGAATTCAAATAATATCGATTGAAAACTTTAGCATTTTTGAAAGCATGCTTTTAATGACATTAACTTAACGAGAACTTCAATACATAACGGTTAGTGCTTTTAAATGATTAATAAATTGTTCTGCACTCAAACTTTGTTGCACTACTGATTTATGATATGTATTGGACTATACTTTATTAATTAAAGTGACACAGCTGTTTCATAGGAAAGAGTCGTTACATTGCATCAAAGTAAATGCGCCGAAAGTCTTTTAGTGATGGGAAAATATGAGGTAAAATTTAATTCTAGTGTTTTCTTACCTTATATCATTTGGAGATTGGCAGTTTCGGCTCAATAAAAAATATTTTACTTATTTAGTATTGTTTTTGATTATAATTTTGTTTTATATTGAGTTGATTGCAATATTCCTTTTTTCTATGTCTTTGTTTGTTAGAAAACGTATTAGATAACAAGAGGCCATATGAAATCAGATTATGAGACCAACCTCACCTCAATTAGTACATTTGACCTACCTCATAGATATTTTAAATTACCTCTGTTGTAGTTCTTAGTTAGTTTAGTAGTTTTATTGTTCAGTGAACTTTAATAGAGTTTAAACAATGGTATTAATCGCTTATTACAACCTATCGTAATTCGTCATTCAAAATTCAGGTTCCCGCCACTGAGTAGGTTTAAAGCTATCATAGATAATGTACAAATGACTACCGCATTTCCATTAATTTCAACTGCATTTTCTGTATTAAAACCTGGTAATCAGCTACGATCATCATCATTATCACCTTCATCATCATCATTATCATCATCTTTATCAGTATCATCATCTTCATCATCATCAACTTCATCATCATCATCTTCTTCTGACAATATGGAGACGGGATTGCTACTAATCCCAAAATATGCCAGGCCCACCCCATTGCCAGTAGGTGGGCAGGAATTTCAGTAATAGGTTGGAATCAGGTGGGGTGATCTACATCGTTGATATGCTCACGATGTTAACACCTGTCAAAAGAAAATATTGTTATAAACCAATTTAGTTATTTGACTAATAAACAGAATAGGATGTTTTCGCTAAAGCTTCAGGAAGTTGTGATACACCATGTGGCGGGACTCGGGCTTGTCTCTTCTAGTGCCGGGCCTTGCAGGAAGCTGCTTTGCCAGAGTAGTCGCTGCTTTGTTCTTAAAAAATCTAACGGTGCTAGGGGACGTCGACGGAACTTGGTGTGCTTTGGTGCTGTTTTACCGTATAGTTCTCTAAGAAGCAGGGTGCTGGTTGACTCGAAGAGAAGCCTGTGAAAATAATTTGCCATGAACCGGAGCTGGTGCTCAATCCAAAGGTAGGGCTCTGGGAGAAGCCTATGAGGATTGCTGTTTTTCTCGGGACTGGAAACTATTAGTGCTTGATCTGACTGTTAGTTCGTACGACTGTAGGTGGAGCCTACGAGGATGGTTCCTGGGACCGGATGCTAATGGTTGATGTGGGTTGGTTTCTGACCGACGGTAATTCTCGATGTTTTTTTCTTCATTTGTATCATGCTCGTCATGTTCAATCTTAAAGATCCATTGATATTTCGGTGTTAACGCGTTTGATTTCATACCGTTTTGTTGCCAAGGGCAACATGTTCATTAAAAACAACGTCTTCGCGTTTTCGTAAACCTCGGGGCGAATTTTGTGATTTTTACAATGAACTTTTACAATGTCGTGAGAGAGAGTGGACGAGCCGCGGTTACGGTGTAAAAAAAGAGGGTAGTAGGGAGGAATTTCTGTTCTATTTGCAAAGTTTCATACGTAGCGGGGTAAGTTCATACCATTGCAGAAGCAAGAAGGCTGGGGTTCTCTTTATTTTAAAATTACCTAGCGTAGAAATATAACGCTGCTGGCGGTTTGTTGTTGCGTCACGGGCACTAAACTTTTGAATCGTTTTAATGTATATCGCCAGACGTTGCTGCTGCAATACTAAGTAATTATTATGCTACGCATCATTGGCTGTTTTGTTTCCGTAACTATGATAGTAGTAAATATTTGCGACTATGGTTGAACATTCAAAATTTGACCCCTTCCAGGTAAGCCTACTGTCTGTATCTCCTTCGCTTCCTCTCCTGGTACCATCTCAATTCTTTCTCTTCGTTATGTTTTGTTCTCCGTTTCTCTGTACTATTTCTGGTGCTGCCACCGCCGCCATTAGATTGGCTGTTTCTGAAAAGACGTCGTTTCTAAATCTTTTAGATATCTTCATCTATTGGTAGTGCTGGATTGTATATATGCTGTACGTGATTTTTTCGTGGGGATAGGTTCGTTCCATTGTTCCCTAGCTGCACCTGATATGCTTTTTAAATTAAGTATTTCTTCACTCACTTGGTTGTCTGTTGTAAAGTTTGAACTTAGGTCTAATATTGACGTTGCCTGGAATTTTCCGCACCATCAACTTTGGTCTGAGCTTGAATGCTGCTTTTTGTTTTTTGGCAATGAATATGTCTCTTATTACTATCAATACATTTGAATGGCTAAATTACTTTTTAATATAAAACCCTAACCTTTAAGTGTTGAAATACCCATAATAAGACGTAAAATTTAACGCTCACTCTTAGGTAGAACAGTTAAATAGTAAACAATTGCTTTTATGCAAGCTACAGGTTTAATCCTAAACATAAGATTGCAAAGTATTTTATCAACTGCTCAACCCTAAAACCTTGATATTAATAGTAGTAATAAACACAACTATCAGCATGTTTTTCTAAATTTCGAAACAACACTGCAAATGCATCTGCACCTCTAATACGATCATAAATCACAATTTAACATCTGCAACAATAAGTTAACATCTGCTTTGTTTGTACTTACAACTTCAACAAATATACAGTAGCTTATGTAGCGTCTGGTAACTTTTCAATTACTACGAACTAACATAGTAAGCAATAATTTATAACTGTTTAACTAGTCATAGATACCCTGCATATTCAATATTTTACATATCACATTACCATGTCGGACCACTGCATTTCAGATTCTAATACTGGCATATGCTAATGGTCTTAAGTGATGAGGGACTGTTTTAATAATCATCTTAAGATTTCGAGCAGATGTGACACTTTCGCGCTATCAGCACTGCATGGTATTACAGTACGATAGTCGATAACTAATTTAAACAAACAAAAATTGTACACATTGAATACATGGCAAAAATTTTACCAAGTGTTGAGTAACGTGTGTTCGTGTGATAAATAATACCGAGTAGATGGAGCTTGTGAGATATGCGTTCCCCTTTTTTGTTTATTTTATGGTAGCGTAGCGGGCCACGAATCGAAATCCTATAGTCTATATCTACCGGGTGATCATTAAAATGTTTGGTCAACACTTGCCATGAAAAGCGAAGTAGTGTCCTTGTTTAGTTTACAAATCTGCAATTATTTAATTTATTATAATTGGTCATTTTGACAACTATAATTTATAGTATAAGGTAAGTCATGCAGTTCATATTCCATAGAAAGAAATGACCAAATCTTTTAATAATCCAGCGGTATATAAACGTAAAGACTAGGGCCTCTACCCCCTGTCTCAACTGTTAGTGACCGCACATTCAGTAATATGCTTTGCATCTCAACACAAAGGTTACATCACTATATATTTTTTTAAGAAATTTGTCACAGTTGTTCGTAGAAGAAAAGCGTGGGGCGCAGTCCACGTGTTTAGCTAGTTATATAAATTAATTTGGGATGGCTTTAATTATAATAATCGTAAATTTGAGAATGACGGTGCTCTTTATATTTGAGTCAATTAAGTGTGGAGTTTGTAAACATGATTGTCCACTTTTGCAGGTGCGACATATGTTTACAACGTCTTAACCAAAATATGTTTAAGTTTCTTTGTGTACTGTTAGAACCCCCCGGGTTTTAATATTAGAAGCAGAAGAAGAGGAAAACTTGATATTCTGTTCTCGGTAATATTTTGTCCAATCATTGCCTTAACATGTGATATTATTTCAATCATACTTATATTTGTATTCACACAACTTGCGATAAACAAATGCTGTTCCTAATAAAATTGTAATAATGTTCTGTATGCAATACCTGATTACATCAATTGTCTATCATTGAAAGAAATTATAATTATCAAATGTCAACAGTGGTGGCTGTCACTTAAAGAATCGTCGAAAACAATCAGTAAACTAACCGGAGCTGTAAGGGCCCGTCGGTGCCGGTCGTCGTGTTATGGTAATAAATTTTACAATGCAATGTATTTATTATCAATCCTAATATAACAGGTGATATGATTATAATTATCGATGTTATTTTTGAGTGAAACCGAGCTCTATGTGCTACTTCGGCTTTAACGAGAATTAATCGACGATAATAATTAATTATAACAGGAGTTATATTTAGTAATGACTGAAACATTATGGCTAACAAAAATTATTTTTTACGCTACAGGCAAGGTAAATAGGCGATACATCCATAGCTACAAAAGATGAAAATTGCCAATAACATTTGTTTACTTTTTGCCCTTGACTACGGAACTTAATAGTGTCATTTACATTCCTAGGATAATAATTAAAGCAACAAGGTACAGATTCCAATATCTTATTTTAACAAGCACAGGCAACTTAGAATAATGGGGCTTTTAAAAAATAATTCCGATGACAGCAGTCAAAACGAACTTTTAAAAATATGATTAAATTTCTACCTGTAGCGTGAAAAATTTAATATTTAACACGGAATGTATCGACTATTAACATTCTCGGCAGGCCACAAGCATCGGCTTCGCCTCGGCTCGTATTTACCTACCTCGAATGTTATTATGTCTATACATTCCTTGTTACTTGAAGATTATTTTATTGTAGTTGCTATTATCGTAAGGTGGTAACCACGCAGCATGCGTAAAAGAGGCAATCGAATTTTTTGTTTTTTTTAACCGCTGTGATAAAATGTAACTAGGCATTTGTCATACATCTGATTGGTTTAAATAACGTCACATGGCATATGAATTATATTCTCTTCTACATGTAGGAGACGCTTCATGTAGTATGTTTTTCGGGAAACAAGCTCCATATATGTTAATATTTTACACCCTGTTATTGGATTAGTGTAGGTCTTAGTGCTATGGTGTTATCAGTTTAGCTTGTCCGATTGAAAGTAACTTGCTGAAACTTTGCTAAGAGCTGGATGATTGTCGAAGCAAATTTGTAGCACTTTTTTTGAAATTCTTCCTAGCGCTGGCCGCTATGGCTGATTTTATGATTCTTCGACATTTTTAAGTGCTAATAATCGTATTTCTAGACGATTCGACGTTAAAGTGCCCAAAACCTTAGAATGAAAATATCAATTTAGGGCCACCAACATATTATATCTTTTGTCTTTTTCGTTCTGTGGTTTTTAACTCTAATGGAAATTCTCATAACCTCACAGTTTGACTACCCAACCTCTAAAGTAAGTAAGCTGCATAGGGAAAAACTACGAATACCGGTGAAACAGTATTCATAGTTAAGCAATGATCTCTAGGACATACCTTGGATGGGTGACCAATATAAAGCTAGAAACACGTAGCTGGCGAAGGTTTTAAATCTTCCTTAAACTGTAGGTCCCGCTGGCGTGTGATACAGAAATGTAACTTTGGCGGCGGTGTTTGCGTTCGCGTCCCCGTGGAATTAATTCCATACGACTTTACTTTACCTCAGGGGTGAGCTAAAATCTCTCGTACATGTAAATGCTTGTCAAGGCTTAATTAGCTGTACGTGGAATTGTCTTGTATATAAGCACTATGTTATGCGTTAAAATTGCGAAGTTTTTTCTTAGCTGTGGAACTTTTCTCAACTGTGTCGCTGCAACCTGGTATACCCGTTACGCTACGGAAATCAGCTAAATGCTTAGCAAATAAGATTTCTCCCCGTAAACTTTAATCAATTAGTTACCGGCATTTGCTACCTGTCTATTGAGGTGTTAAGTCGCGTATTACTGCATTGAGAATACCTTTCTCAGAAACCATTTATCGTTTCTTTTTAAAACAAGAACGTACTGTACAGCTCGCTTACACTACTGCTTCGCCTTTACATCTGCTTTTCTAATCAGGATAAAGTTGTGATATAGCAAAAATTTGTGAATTTGTTTATCCATTCTTATAGTAAATCTCTAACTGTCTCACCATAACAGGATAACGGGGTTTATTATCATCTCGATACAATTGATCACTATAAGACCAAGACGGACTCGTACATCTCCACGCAGTTTATTGATTGTTTTCAGCAAATGTTCATGTTCTAGTTACTACTGTTGATTTAATTTGGCTATTTATGTCTTACTGTTTAATAAACCGGCACATTTTATACGGATATTTGCCTTACTCATTTTTCTAATATTCTTATTAAGCTTAAATGCTGATTTTTGACAATAGTTGGCTATTTTTACTGAATGATTTATTGGTTTTGCTGTATGACGTTCAACAGCCCTGGTGTAATAAATCGATTGGCATCCTCTTGTTACCGTCAAAAATTGAACCACCTTGTCTTCATTGTAGCTAGACGTAGCTATCAAGATTGTTCTCTGGCATCTCTTGCTAAGGTTTATTATTATTAATTCAACGTTGAGAGCCAACCCATTTCTATTGGTTTTAATTGAAGGTATGGAAATACAGAATTTTAGAATTTGTACAATACAACATTTTTAACTACAAGGTAAGACTTCTTTCTTCTTCTTGTGGATGATTAAACAATATAATACACAGAACTATAAAAGGACTACAATTTTTAAACATTCAATAGGCTGTTATTAATAATTTATTAAACCTCGTTAGCAACATCGCGTAAATTGTTTCCTTTTGTTTTATTTTTCTAAGGGCAAATTTAACAAATGAAGCATAAAATTACAGGGCAGCTCAACACGTCTACATAATAAAATAAAGTTAGTTATAATTTAGTAACGTCTAATGAATATGTAGAATATTCTGTTCAAAAACAAAAAGTTGCCACTCATTTAGCCGTGTATAAAATTTGCAAACGAGTTTGGGGGCAAAAAAGCAAACTCAGCGAAGTTGTTAATTTTCCTCTATTATTATGTAAAGGGATACGCCAACACGATGCTCACTTTTTATTATTAATTACAGGACCTTCGGAAAGAGGACAAGTTTATTTTATGCTTTTAATCGAGTGGCAAAAATCTTAACGCGCGTTGATTTTCATATCGATTTAACCCTTCTTTTACCTGTCAGGAAGAAGCGAAACCTAAATTGAAATAAAGGATCGTAACATGATTGAATCACTATTGGACGCGTTTTAAAATGAAAGATCAGAGCCACGAACGACGATCGATACGAAAGTAGTTTTCAATACTTGCAAATGTGTATTTTTAAACTTATTCAGTATGCAGTACGGCTATCTAGCTACTAGAAGAGTTCATTTCTGCCTTTAAATATTTAAATTTATTATCAAATACATTTTCTTGAAGAGATCATCGCCAAATAAAATTTTCATATTTTTTGCTCGCTGGTATAGTTCTAAATTTGGGTAATTTTTCCGTGTTTTACAGTGACGTTGCTTTTTAATATTTTAGATTAATTTAGTTTTTCTACTTAGTTTGAATGAAATTGTGTTTGTCTGATAACAAGATGTATAAGGTTTCCCAAACGACAACTTTGACATTTCTGAAACGTTTCACATATTTTAAAGTTTATATAATAGGTTACTGATATTTAGTTTCCTCTTTGTAGGGGTCCTTAGTACCTATCCAATATACTGCTTGAATAGTAGGTGCATTCTACCACATGTTGCAGTATGTTTAGAGGTTTATTTAATTGCTAGTATTTAATGGCCGCACCACTATTGTTTGAAATCATTGTTCCCGTTGTTTCTGGCAAATGGAAATTTACAAATGCATTCTGATTCTCAAAGGAAATTAATTACACGTCCTGACCTTTACGGCAAAATAGCAAACTGCAAAGCTTTTAATGTTAATAACACAATTACAAACAAGCGGTCTTACCTTTCTAGTAATTACATTTCCTTGATTATTTTGTGCGAAGCTCTAGTAAGTGCGAAAATACCATTTTAGCAAGTTAAGAGCACCTTTATTTGGTTTTCTTTTGTATTCAACTTCCAATCGATTTTGTTGCGTCCCCTAATGCAGCCCTTAAGTTAGCGGTTCTAGATTGAATTTCAACCTCATTTAGGCTTCAAAATGTTCATTATTTTAGTCTGAAAACTTGAATTTATTCTATAGCACATATAAGTATGTATACAGAGTCAGTAGGGCCGGCGGGTGGTCTAGTGGTTAAAGTTCCAGGCTTTGAAACTAGACTCCCAATGGCAGTAGGTTCGAGTCACTGCCCGTCGATAATTTTTCTGAACAAGTTAAATCCGGCGGGTCCATGGATGGTGTATGTAGGTGTGTATGTTGGGTTGCATGTTTTTCAGGGGTGGGGCATGTTAGACCGGTGAAGAGCACTTAGTGTGCTGAGCCCGGGTAAGGGGGTGGGATGGGAATCATGGGGTCGTGCTCACGCACGGATTCATGATTAAAAAAAAAAAAAAAACAGAGTTAGTCATCTAATCGTACTGTCTTATTTTTATATTCAAACGGTTTAGCAACGAGATATTTTCCATTCTCGGATTGTGAAACAGACACTATATAACTTTACTTGTTGAGACGCCTATGAACTTCTAAGATTTCTTTGTTGATTAGCTACGCTAACTGCGCTCGAAAAGAAAAGAAAGCTGAAGTGTGGATTTCGAGCGGACTTTCCCGTACTAGATATTAATACTTGCAGGATTTTCAAAAGTGTAAATTTTATAATTATAACGTTGTACCGTTTCACCGTCTGTTATATTTCTAAGATAACAAACTATATAGGATTCCCTCTATTCTACCCATATTTCATTACTACTGTATTACAGCTGTCAATTTGTGACGCCAGCAATAATGTTGCCGGGGTCTAGTATTTATGCTCGAATTATAACTTGCCCGAGTCCAAAAATGTTTGGAAGAGAAAATTTTTTTATTACAAATAAGTGGAATTTACATTTTCTATAGTAGCCACCAAAATCCTAAATTTGTCAGACAACAAAATAGAGGGGCGAGACGTGTAGCCCCACCAAATATCCAATTTCCTAAAAACTAACCTGAGATTTTGGTTCTACTAGTCATGATAAGCAATTCTGCGAAAGAAAAAAAAATATATCGGACCCCGTTTAATGAATTGAAAGGTACTGGTTTTTGATTTTTAAGAATTCATAGAAAGCTCCACAGTGAAATTATAGCTTTTATCGAAAAATCAAAATGCGATCGATTTCGGATTTTTAAAATTAATTTTGTTTCATCGTATATTACTCATAAAAGGCTCTTAAACAAGTTGTAGTTGATCGACCAGACAAGTACTTTTTGAGTAAATGAGCGTTAAAAATGTGATTTTCAAAAAATCCTAACGGCCGCTATTTTAACGCTAGAGAGTTAGGTAAAATAGTTTTAGATTTGCCTTACGTTTTTCTCTCAGATTCTGTAATAAATTTCTTCAACTTAATTTTGCAACAAAAGCTACCAAAAGAAAGTGTCCAACGTTTGCTTCCTGGCCAAAGCATCAGCTTTTTTGTGCCCACTAATGTTACTGTGTCCAGGAACCCAGAGCAGTTTGACTCAATTATGTGAACCAAGACTACTTAGGGTCTGACGACAGTCTTTGATCAGCGTTAATTTGGTCGTGGCACAACGAAGAGTTGGAGTAACTTTTACGGAGGTTCTCTTGAGCACAGACTGACTAAACAGGCTAAAATCTCTGTCTGGAACAATAATTTTGTTCCTAGGCGTGTCGCCGTAAACTAGACTAGACCCGCAACTTGTAGAAGGTACTCAATTTGGCTCTACTCTTTCCTGCTATAGATGACAATGTTAAAAGGTTGATCTAAAGAGAATGAAGGTAGGTTGCAATCGCTTCTTAAACCCAGGAGCCAATGTGTCGGTATCGCAAGGGATAGGGCACGCGCATGTCCTAGGAATCCTCTTTCGTCTTTCTACTGCTATAATACTTCAGCTTGTAAGCTGTTTTTCGGACCTTAGCCTAGATCAAGATATGAAAAAGCAGAAGTCTAGAAGTGCTTTCATAGCCGCAGTAGGGGCAGTGCGTATCGCTCCTGTGGCTTTTAAGCAAGCAAATGTTTGCATCTGAGTTAGACTTAGTAGGATGCATGACCGTTGAGCTGCGGGCCACCACATCAAAGACGCATAGGTGACCATTGGTCTAACTATGGTGGAGTAGATCCACCTTGTAATTTTATGGTTTAAACCCTATGCTTTCTCAAAGGTCCGTCTACAAACTAATGGAGTTGCAGTGGTTTTTTGTATTTGTTTGTTAACATGATTCCTCATGGATAGCTTAGCGTCCAGGGTAACTCCTACATACGTGACCACTCCGCAGGGTCGTAATCTGGTTCCGAAGAGTTCCGGTTCAACGAAACTTTTCATTATTCTGGTAAAAATGACTAACTCGGCATTGTAGGGGTTAACTGAAAGGCCTTGTTGAATACATTATCGTTGCACAATCCGTAGGGCCTTTTGTTGGAGCCCGCTGATAGTGCGAGGAAATTTACCAGAGATAAGGATTGCAAGGTCATCGACATAACATAAAGCAGACACTCAAGGACGAGGCACCACAGTGAAGGTGAAAGAACTCCTTCCTGAGGACATTTTTTCCTGATTGACGCCCTAGCCGCCGTCTTATCTAGTGCTGCTATTACCTCTCGCTCTGCCAGCATGGTCCTGATCCACCTAATAATTGTGTTGTCAGCGCCATGCCTAGCAGCGGCATGCAGTGCAAATTGAATCGAGAGTTTTACAAACTCCTTGAATAAACTTTAGCTTAAAATGTTTACTAAATATTGGATTCGTTTTCAAGGTCATTTATTAATATTAGCTAAAATTATTGTACTTACTTTAACTGTAAACATATAAATTCTTACGAACAGTGGAAAGGTCAATTGGGAATTGCTCATAATTAACACTAACGTTAGGTAATATTAAACACCGTAATTAATTGCAAATATATTAGAGGGTTATGAAGCTTTTTTTACTAAAATGTGTCAAATTAGTGTGCTGTTAAATATACAGTTATTGAGGTTGTGCTATGAGATGACGTATACCAAAGTCAAGTTCAATTAGAAGTGTTCATCACAGTTTCCTAATATCTGTTTTGCGTCATCAGCGTCACGTAGTACAAATATCCGTCTTCCAGAATGTAGCTTCAGTCTATAGTTTTTGCTGCCACTAGGAATCTGGTGAAATACCGTAATTGGTGGAACAATAGACTTAGAGGGCACGACATAAAAAATTATGGTCTGACTTTTTTACATACAAACGTGAAAACAACAAAGGGAAAACTGCAATCTCAGTGACAGGCGTCTTAAATGGAAAAGCTGAGGACAAGACAAATGACCAAATGATATTGTTCCACGGCTTCTGCTATCCTGACGTTATCCTGTCAAAATCGGAAAACTTCGTTGACTGTTTTGATTGATTCTCTTTTAACACCCCTTCATTTAGCGCCCAAAATTAAATTTTTGTTGCAATATACGTGTCTGACGAGACTTGTAGCACTGAGATAAAGAAACTCGGGAAAATTCTTACACAATTCGTAGAATACGGTATAGGATTTCCGCTATAATAAAAATATACTGGAAAGTGCAATAAATATTGCGGGTGAATGCAGCGGAAGATATAGCTGTACATTTCTCTATTGTGTCCTAGAATACACCTGCAGGAACTCGTGCGCCGTAAAACCAAGTCGAGAGCTTTGCCGTCATTGAATACCTTTTAAGAGTTCCAGCTTCATGCATATTCTTAGTAATTGTACAATATCTGCCAATTAACATTATCCTATCTGATTTATTATTTAATATTCTATAAAAATAAATAATGTTATTAGTTTACGTGATTTGTCAACCTAACGGAATGGAAATTTCTATAAACAAGATTATACCTTGTATTTTGGCAAACCAAAATTTGTATTCTATAAAACCAGCCAGTCGTTCACAGCTACTCAATTGAATTGAACTGTTTCAGCTAAGGCTAGCTACTTGAATCAGCTTCGCCTCTGTTCACTTTAACACAAAATACGTACAAATACACCCACTTTGCCATAAAAAGAGCTTTGGTAGCGGTTGAAATAATTTATAAAGTTCCTGTCAGTCGTTTAGGTTTATTAAATAATTAATCAATGTATCCGCATAAATTAGGTACAAAGACAAATATTTATGAGGTTACAGGTATTTAAGTTTAAATTTGTTTAAAGCAAGGATGTAATTTCAATGTTGAACAGGAAAATCTAAAAAGCAATGTTATGCCAAGTATAAATGAACAAATAAAGCAACATCGCTTTTTCAACGAAAGCAAGGAAATGAGATGTTTACAAACAATACTTAATTAAAAGTCTTACTTTTTTAACAGCAATAAAATACCATAGTGAATATAGAAATTTTAATTTATTTTACAATTACGTAAGGATTCAAAAATTGATATTAAATCCGAAAACAAACACAGGTTTTGTTATACGTTTTAGGAATACTTGCGCGTTTCTCTTGCAAAAGCAGATCCAATGAATATATGACACGATAAATTTTATGTTTTCAACCTAACTAACTTCGGTCATTTCATTGTCGGTTGAACAGTCTAAACCACCAAAGGCTTAGCAAACATGTCACAGTAAAACCTTTTGTAGCATTCGTTGTTAGACGTACGTATAGTAGGTAACCTGTCCAGGGCTCGGTATTCATACTGTGCGTCGGAAATTGTACAAAAATGGGTAAGGTGGTTAACGTCAACCGATCTGGATGTGTCGGCTACGATTGTATTAAAATTGGGGTAGTGGCTTTGTCTGTTTGTTTATATAGGATTTATCAGGAAAGCTGAACTATATGCAAAATGTATAGAAAATTTCGTTTTCCCAGATTTAACGTGCCTAGTATACCTTGGATAAGAATTTAAAGTGTTTTATTTTACTGTTATTAGCTGTTATCAGTTTTGTTTAGTTAAAAAATAATAATACATTCAAAATTAAGCAAAAATAACAAAAAAAATGTATAATAAAAGTTTGTCCTACGCAGGAGGACTAGAACCCGGGACTTCTGCATAAAACACAACAGCTTTAAGCACGTGTCGCTACCGAGACAGAATATATTGTTGTTACTCTCGGATTAAAAAGGCACGTCTTCTATTTATTAATATTTAATTAGATTTTGATCCATTTTAAACGTAAAAATTATTATTTTTTGACTAAACGGCACTAATAACAGCTAACAAAAATAATATAGTTTAAATTTTTAGCAAAAATGTCCTGGCGACATAAAATCTGGAAAAATAATTTCCCATGCATTTTGCATATAGTTCAACTTTTCTGACAAACGTTGTGTACGTATTTGTGTATTTGAATGTGTCTGTGATCGCATTTTTCCAGCTATCAAGTAAGAAACCCTCTCGCACTTAGTCACACTACAAACAAAACGAGGAACCTGTTGTAATCTATTTTTATTCATAACACCCGTGAGCTACGCTCCACGATTTGTTTTGATAATTTCTTTTAAAATAATAACAAATAAGTTCTTTTGAGCTGTGAGGGATTTACTTAATGAGTGCACAGTGGTGTAGCTGCGCCAATGCAGCCATGAAATTGCATTGAGACCGTGGTTGGGAGGGGCTCAAGTTCATAGAATATGTTTGTTGTAATAATAAAATCAATTGTATTCAATAGAAGAAAAATATATAAATAGTGAGTGCACTTAACAAATTTAAAATTCAATATCAGTATTATATTGTAAGACTACATATATATTATAGAATATATTTAAAAGTATTGCTAATATAATATGCAGTTTTGTTGTGCTATTTGGCAGCAGTAAGGTATATTGATGAATTGCGGGAGAAAGGTAGTCTTAAGAAGCAAAACGCCATCATGCAGTTACATTATCGCCGGATACACTTTTATTTCTTACCTCTAATAAACAAGCGATAATGTATCAATTTAAACATGCAGATTTTTTTAAACTTTACTAGAATAGATTGACGATATATTACTGTTTATTTGTTCCGACGTCGACCTTCATTGGTATTTTAAACGTCTTGTGTAAACAACTTCAAAACATTTCTGTTTTTTATCAAGGCAAATTTTATTACAACTTACGAGTTTATCGCAACAGCAACGGCGGTGGTTCACCATGCAGTTGCATAAACGTCGAAGACTTGTTTATTACTTATCTGTAATAAAAAAACAAAATTGTTTAACTTAAACAAGCTCAATTTTGTAAATTTTATTAAAATAAATCGATATTAATGTCTATGTTTGACGACACTTCAGATTTAAAGTACCTAACAAATAACAAATTATAGCAATAGTAGTGACGGAAATATAAGCAATTGCCGTACACAATCAATAAACTTGAGTGAAGTTACAAGGAGCCACCGTATTTATTAGTTCTAAAAACTGTTTTGTTTTGTTTTAGAATTGTTTATGGGTTTATGGCAAGAATTTTTCCGGTGCGTGTTTTTTCCGGAAATTTAGAAGAGTTTTTCTTTTCAAAGTTTTTTTTTTCGGGCAGTTTTTTTGTTTTGTTGCAAGATTTTCCTTCTTGGAGCACATCTCATTTCCGACACCGACTTAGCGGAGGATACATTTGTTACCAAAAAAAGAAATGTGTGCCAAGCACGCAAGTTCTAAGTGAAACTTCTTAAAGTGTTCTCACTGAAAGTGTTTTTTTAATTCTATGATTCAACAGAAAACGGAAACAGTTATAGTATGTTTTAGTTGGCTGTAGAAGTCACTATAAAACGTCCCACCAGACGTATACACGCATAGTAATTTAACGCAGTATGCCCGTAATGGCAGTGGATAGTATGTGAGTCGCAGCGTTTTGATAAAAAATTCATTCCATCAAAATCATGGCATATGATATTTATTTTGTGCTTTAAAATAAATCTCAAAGTACATTTTTAGTTGTGTTCGCTGCATGTATATGTTAAAATTCTCAAATAAAAATGTTTGTCGCTTAGTACAACGTTCACTATATCGAAAGCAAAAAGTCATATTCGTAATATCGTTGGGCAAAAATCCGGAAATTAAAATGAGATCATAGACAGCGCTGGTGCATCTGCTTTTAAACAAAAAAAAAATCAAGTACGTCTCAAGATATTACGTTATATGTATTAAATAAAACACTTAACTGTAAACTTGTCGGTTTGGGCATTTATTTTTGATAAAAAAAAACTTCGATACCACGCACTTAACAGGAATAAGTCGGTAGGTATGATCTAGTTGTACGCAGAAGAAAAGAATTTTTATGGAAGAAGCGGCTAAACATATGTTTTTGTAGAAAGTAAATATTATTCGAAAGTAATTCAATCTTTAATCAAATATATTATAAATAATATCTCTTACTATATGTGCCGTTAGTAGACTGACTTTATAAGCAAAGCAAAATAATATCGTTTATAGTTGTGTGGTGTGCCCACTTCGTAAGCAATTGACGCACCAATACGAGATTTTAAAAGCTTATTTTGTGGGAAGATGGCGGCGCATTCGTTAAATGACTTTCGCTTCAGCGCTCGCATTTGCACGCTCCCAAACAAGTTTCACTTAAAAAATTCGGTGACAGGTTGTGATAGTAAGGTCTAAAACAATACCTTAATGTTAACCAGAGCAGTTCAACAAGGCAAGAAGAAGACTAAAAACCACAATTTCCTAAAAACCTAATGATGTTAGATATGTAAAAATGCTTACGTCCAAACAGTGCTCTGCGTCGTGCAAGAATGCGGAAAAACAGCTAAAACCCGGGCAACTCGACCGACCTTCTCAGACTGCCCCCAGCTGCGATGGAGCGAATCAAAAATTTAAATTTAATTACTAAACTGTGATACGACTGTGTCACATGGATATATCTATACGTTCTATACATTTTATTTTTTATACTAGAAATAATATTAGAAAACAAAATTTTCTGAAAATTTTGAGAGTTAAACTAATCGTTTCTAACTAATGTCGTATCTATAAATTAATGCCACATTTATATTGTGAAAAACAGAAATGCCAACTGTGGGCACATTGGTTAACCGGTCGATTCTTGTTTTAATACAAATACATTATAAATATTAATCGATAGCTCACATGAGTGTTCCAGAGTTTACATTAAATACTCCAAAGTTTCAGAGGTTTAAAAAGCAAATAGCAAAAGTATTCCTCCTAAAGTCGGTTAAACATACCAACTTGTAAAATGTAAATAAACTACCCAAAACGTATTTGCTAGCGTACTCAAAATTACAAAAATGAGGAAACTGATAAGAATGTTATATTTTATTTTTCTTTATCATTGTAGCTTGATTTCATACTCTTTTATTAGTTAAAATTGGCTATAACTTGTCATTAACCTGAATTAGTGGATTCATTTGTGGGAATTCTATATTTTCAAACTGATTGTTTTTGCTGCATGGATGACAGTTTTATGTTTTTTAATGTAGTAGCTTAAAAAGTATTTAAAATAATCCACCAAATCAATCAAAAAATTTTTTTGTTTTATAGTTACATTTAGTTTTGCTTGTTTTGAACCAAATTTTAAAATTTTCATTTTCGTCACACTTTACGTGAAAATAAATGTTATTTTAGATGAATACTGTAGCAATTTCTCAGCAGTCGCGTCTGATTTATATATCAAATGAAAGAAATGAAGGCAAATGAAAGCATCGAGGGGAGATAAAGTGACAAAATAAAAACTTAAAGAAAACAAGTTGTAAGGGCGTACGTTAAAAAAAAACCTTACTAAAAACTTCGTACCCAAATGACGGAATATTAAGTGCAAGATGTGACATTTTATTCGTTACGCTTCTAAGAAAATGGCGGAAACTTTTATTTTCCGCGGACATGAGCTAAAAGTTTTCCCTCTTTCTCACTTGTTCTGTAAATGTTTAGATTTTTCTTTTATTTCATTCCTTACTTTAAACTTTTCTCTTGAAATGTGGAAACGGTATCAATTTTTAACCACAGAATTGTAAATATCGAGGTATTTTTTAGCAACAAAAAATTTCTATCAGCTGTTTAATTGAATTACTTAGAGTCAAAATAAATTTAATGTGCGCTAGATCAAATAAGAAGAATTGACAGATGAGCCAACTAGAAGACAGCCACGTACCAATAATTGTTTTATACGGATTTTAAGAGCTGCATTTATGAATACGACATTAAAACCTGATGCTTCCCGAGTTGCCACAGCGCTCGCATTGTGCCGCACCATTATACTAAATTTTCTGATCAAGATCCCATTGATACGAGTAATATGTATTCAGGCAATATTTATAGGACGCAGTTAACAAAGAAGATTGGTAAAGTGAATTAGCGTAAATATAATAATTTAGTTACGATGATAAACTTTAAATAAAAATCCTCTAAGAAACTAAAATATTTCACATTGAGTGTACTTATGCTCAAAATAATATAATGTTCAATAAACAAAAAAAAATTAAGTCAATGTGTAATTTAATACTTACTTTTTGTCTTACTATTTGTGTTGGGGAATTATTTACATAGAACTTAATAATAAAGTATACAAAATTAAACGATACTTACTTTAAACATTAACTTGTTGACAAATTACAAGCACCTAACCTCTACATTATTGCACATGACATTTGAAACTGACAGAACTACACGTACTGCGCAAGCCCACTGAAGTAAAACAAAGTTTCTCAAAAAGTTTTTACACTTGCCCAGAAATTGGCGAAATTTAGTCCAAGAAACAGCATACCACTCTCTATGATGATAATAGTGAAGATACTGATTATGTCTATCTGTCAAATACTTAAATTTCTAACGTCACCTGTTCGTTAATAAAATGTAATTTTTTGAAGTGTACACAAATATTGAAAAAAACAATATTAATTTAAGGCAAATGTCGAAAAGATTCAGTGGCGGTTGCTATTTTTTCGCCAATAGCTACTCAAAAGGAATATACTGACAACATTTTTCGGCAATTTAAGAGAACGTGGACAGTTTAAACCAGCCAGTAGAAGACTAGTGCTAGATTTGAACGAAATTTCGGCAAACTGAAGTATTTTATTGTATATGGGAATCAAAAACAAACGAATGTTGCGGAACGACAATGTTTGAGAAATAAAAAAATAAATAATAAACAAACTGACGTTTTATGGGGGAAAGGGCGACATTTACATCGATGTCCGCGTTGTCAAGTTGCAGTAAGTTGGTGAAACGCATCACCGGTGCTGTTGCTAGGTTGGGAATCCCCTACATAGCTGTCCTCAGCTTCTGAGAGTAGCGTTGGCTTACACATTATACAAACCGCCCGTATATTAAAAAAATGTTTGGCATCGTAAACACAAAAAGAATAAAAGTTAACCTATAGTGCAAAGTAGCAATAAACAATAGGTGGCGCGCGGATCACTTTCCAACAACAGTGATTTGGTATAAAAATAAAAAATAAACTTTTTTTTAATATCAAGTCACTGTATTTCCTACCCACGATCTGCGATCAAAGAATGCATTAAATAAATAGAAATTGCGGAATATTTGGCAACAGCGCTTACAGACGGCGAACCACTGAACAGTTACAGGTAAAGGAAATAAAATTGCGGTTATTTAAGCGGTGGATGAAAATGTTCGCAAAGGAACAGCTGGGTATTAGCCGCACTTCTGTGCAGATAATTCTTACAGTGAATGAGTTTCACGCGTATAATATGACACTAGTGCAAGATTTGAGCGAAAACGATTATCCTGCAACAATTCAATTTATACCAATTTGTTTGTGAACAATTACCTTTAAAACTAAACTTTTTGAATTACGTGCCTGCATTATTATGCACGAAGAAATCCAAATTGGACGAGGGAAGCGCATTTCCACAGCACTAAATGTTTAGTGCGGAATAATTGACTGTTGGACCATATTTTTTTAATGAAAATTTAAACGGAGTAATTTATCTGCATTTCATTCAAAAGGTTCTGCGCGAATTTCTAGATGCAAAGGGAAATTGACCTCGAAACAAGGCCAGCGCCTGTGGTTCCAGCAGGTGCTTCCCTCCTTATCACATTATTGTTAAACGTTATTTAAACACAACTTATCAAGAAATGTGGATCGGAAGAGGATCTCTCCCGTTGGCCTGCTCGCAGCGCAGATTTTAGGCCACTGGATTTTTTTCTAAGAAGTATGCAAAAATCCAACTGATTTATAGCATTTTCAAAATTAAATAATGCTGGTGTGTAAACGCTGACGTCGCAAGTAATTGCTTTTGCCCAAACATCCGTTTTAAAAAGAATAACACTATGCAAAAACACTAATTGTATTAAAATACTAAGCCTATAGTAATTAATTAATTAACAATATTTAGCATTGTTGTCAGATCTTTTACTTAATTGGTCCTATTTAATAAAGTACATAAGAGGTTAATTTATGACGAGTAGTGGCAGCTATATAATGTAATTTATCTACAGGGTGCAACAGACCACGCACGCACTATCTTTTACGGCTAAACTATTGAACCTACAGGGATAAGGTACGCGAGGTATTCAGTAAAAGTATTTATACATTTTATGGGGCTCCGGAAAGGGTAGTTTTGGGTTGGGGGGTTGTGGGGTTTTTCTAGATGTTCAAACACGAAGGTGGGTCAAGTCGCACCTCATTTAACAGATATTTTTAAACCCAACAACTTACAAAAAAATATCGATAGTTCAAACCATTTTCAAATGGCCGTTAATTATATCAAAAAAGCGGTCATTAAGTAAACCTTTTCCCAACTATTACACCAAGAAGACTCGCACTGATCGTTAAAGTCCATTAAATTAACTTTCTAGCAATGTTTCCCATGAGGACAAAAAATAAATGTTAGTACCCCCCCCCCCCCTATTTAATATTTTTGAGATAATGCCTTTTGAATGTTCCCGCTTTTAGAGGAGAAGAGTGGGGTACTAACATTTATTCTTTGTTCTTACGTGGTACATCGTTGGAAAACTAATTTATTAAACATTAACGTTCAGTACTAGTTTTCTTCGAATACTAGTTCAGGTGCGGTTGGGGGAAGGTTTATTACACTTTTTTGGTGTAATTGGCCGCCATATTAAAATAGTTTGAGCTATCGATATTTTTTGTTTTTATAGAGTTGTTGGAGTTAATAATACCTTTTATATGATGTACGACCTGACCCACCTTTGCATTTGAAAATTTCAAGAAACTCCTCTAATCTTCCCTCTCAAAACTACCCTTTCCGGAGCCACTAAAAATTTCTAAAAATTTTTACCGAGTGTAGAATTTATATAAAAATCTTTTTATCTTATCCGCCTAGGGACAATGGTTTAGTCGTAAAGATAGTGCGTGGGTAGTCTGTATATATAAACTATATAAACACGATTAATATTAACACTATTGTTATTTAAGTGGTCTTAGTTGCCTTGTAATATGTAATTTAGGTTGCATTCTTTTAACTTAAGGGTCGTTATTTTAAGTGAATGTACATTATTGAAAATTTTAAAAAAATTGTTAAAAAAGCAATGAAATATTATACAAATTCATTTCCATAAACAAAATAGTACCTACATAGGTATAAGATCAAAATTTTTATAGCATAACCAAAAGACAACAAAATCTAAATTGAAGGTAAGCGCACGAACAGCGCCAGCGTGGTGTTTTTAAATGGACAAGAACATGCGCGTGGAGAGTGTATAGAGGTATCTCGCGTTGAACATAGCGGCACTAAACTTTATGAATATTGGTGAAATAGTTTAATAAAATACGAACGACGTATTATTCTTATTGATTTACATTAATTTATTCTTAAACGTTAAACATCACCTACTCGCCTACTCACAAACCTCAAATTTTACACCAAATTTTTGGTGACGGTTTAATTAGCAATTCTTAAATAAACATGGATCTTAACTTTGTTTTAGGATTTTGTTTTAATGGATGATTTTAGTACATTCTTGCATCACGATCAGAAATTTTAAAGTTAAAGTTATCGTATAAATACGTATACGGACGTGGCTTTTTTGACACGCAAGTACATATATCTGTGTATTTCCAGTTAATCGTATACCATATAGGCTACACGTGGCTTTGAAAAAGCGTTAGCCATACCCGATGAATGTAAAACAGCAATCGCCTACTGCCTTGATAAATGAGATAAAAATTTGAAATTCTAATCCAGGCGATGATGCCACCATCTCAAACCTTAGCGTTAACTGTAAGCGACACTGTAGCCTTATATTATGAAAATTATATTCTTTGAATATATACAGTATTAACGAGTTTGTATTTGTATACGAACAACATCACAGGTGAAAATACAAATTTATTTTTAATTTCAGCCTTCTGACGATTGATAATATTTTTTTTTAATTTAAATTATACTGAGTCATAATCACTCACAAAAGAAACATGTGCAATACGAGCGGGTTCGTGCGTTTTAAAATTATTGCAGAGACAAGCAAATGTTCGCTTAATAATTGTTAATAATGAACAAACCCTACGGTTAGTATATTTGAGAAATGTATTAAACATGGAAGAGTAACTTATTTTTTTTTAATTTTAAGGCGTTCTCTAAATAAACACAATAGTTTATACAAAAAACTTACAAATTTTTGCTATTTACTGTAGCAATTCGTATTTTAGAAAATAGCCAATTAGGCGGAAATTGTTCTGCGAACCACAGAAGTTACACACGCGGAAATTTGTACATGTACATTATAGCACATCTGATTTCTTGTTCCTGTTTGTTGCCGAATATCCGAATAAGCTAATACCAATGATGATGGAGGTATTTATTAATACAACGTGATTAGCAGAGAACAGCACACACAGGCATCTCTTGTTAAACCTAATTGTATAGGTATAGTTTGTGTTGCAATTATAAGCTTTAATTTCGGTTCAATGTTATATATCAGTGCATTGTTGAAAAAAGGCACTAATTGCAATATTTATGTTGATGCTCTGTTCTACATACGAACCATCAGGATAACAGTTTAAAAAAAATTTTTTATAACTGCATCATTAAAATAAAAAATTTTATCAGTTGTTGCGCCAAATTTTGTCATAAAAGTTAAGTTTCTATGGGTAATGGAAAAAGTTGAGGAGAAGTCTTTAAGGTAATAAAATAATTGTAAAAACATTGCACAGTTTTGCATTGATGTGATACACGGTAAATCGATGAAAGCAAAACGGTTAATGCTGGCCGGGATAAATACATATCTGAGTCAGAGCCTCGTGCAGACTGTTCTATAATAGATAAATTTACACAAGCATTTGAATAGCTTCGTCTGCATGGATTTATAGAGCCTGTATTTACACCGTTTCACTATAATAAATATGATTTAGACTTGCCTAGTTAATTATACTTGCTAAATGTCTGTTCACGAAGATAATTCGATTCTGTTTAATGCTCTAACGGGCTAATTTCATTATCGTCGGGCTTGTTGTGTGATTTTTGTTTTATCTCTTTTCTTCCCACTTTTTCTGGAGGCTTTTACCGGTTGGTTAGATAAACTTGATAAATGTTTATCATGTATGTTTCATTAATAAAAGAGCTTGCTATGTCTATAACTTTTACAGTAGTTTTGTCTCATCTAAATCGACAGATTACATCCGGTTAGGTTTACAGTGTAATATACTCAAAACTCATATGACCACGATAGGCGAAATGTTAACTACTACGGCGTATTGGTGGTATTTGCTACTACTACTAACAGATGTTGGCGGTAAAACATCAAGATATCTTTGAGCTTTGATATGTAGCAAGATTTAGTTTCTTGATCATGATCACCAAGTCAAATATAATAACTTTCAACAGTGGCGGCTCCTGGTGTGGCTTAGTGGGGGGTCATTTTGAAATATTTTTCGATAAAAATGTAGTTACCCAGCCAAATTTTTGGTAGACTTATATTTCAAGTCGATCCTTCGCGTTGGAACCCAAAAATGTGTTTTTCTTTTTAAAGTAGAGAAGCAACGCTTGCTTTCCACCGTTGTCATCGGCAAAGTACACAAAATTTTAATAAGTTTTACACTCTCGGTAAAAGTCTGACAAAGATTATTGTTTACAAATAATTGTAGTATTGCAACAGCACCAGCACTTTCATAAAATTCCTCACGATCGTATAGCACTTTTAGTTCGGGTTTTAATTTTAAATCGTTTATAACGGGGTAACTAGTCTTGACTAATTTAAAAACATTTGTAGAAAACATTTTTTGTGCTCTTCGAATTTATTTGCTTGAAATAACTGCGAAACAATAAATGATTAGAAAATATAAATCTATGTTCAACCTCCGACACAATTATGTCGCAAATTTCTACTGCAATTCGAAGTTTTGAATTTTCATTTATTTTATTTCTTTTTCTGCAGCTGGCACGAAATTATTAAGAATGTAATGCCTAACTTTTTCTATATTACTCCGCAACACTTTATGCAATCTATAATTTTATTTAAAATATACCTATTTTTATCAACGTTTCCATTAATATCTTTAATAGATTATCGATAAGCACGGTCTAGTTGCAATCTAATATCCACATTACTAAGTGTGGCAAAATTCATACAATTTTTTATATGATGTGCTTAAAAAAAATGTTTTTGTACTTTAATTTTTAAATGTTTTAAATCAATGACGCCGTTTTTACACCACATTGCGTCATCGCAGAATAACAACCACGGGAAACAGAAGAAAGCGTTTCTTATATCACAACCACAAATCCATTTCAATAAACTCATTGAATTGACTCTTTAAAATACCTGCTAACCTCTTTATTTCTATACAATGTTATTATTTGTTTAATAATTAGGGTTGGTTGTGGACGACCGTTTTCTTTTAACTTCAAACGTTCTTCAAAGTTCAAACCACGTTGAGCTTTAAGTTATTTTTTTGCACAGACATTTTATAGCACTAAATTAAGATTTACTACACAATTATGATTTACTACACAAGAAAATGTCACAGACAAAATCGATCTACGAAAAAATCCCCGAGCATTTTCTTACATGGCATTCACAATCCAAAATTATTTTGCACGGACATCGTACAACACCACTAAATTATAATTACATAACCAACAACTGTTTTCACAATACTAACCTAAGTCGTGCACGTGCGACTCACGCAAATTAGGCGGCTATTGGCATGCGCTTACGACGGACAGCTTACCGTGACCCTGAAGTCTTTAATACGCAGATACTTCTATCCCCTTTTAGCTTGTGTAATATGAATTTTACTGCAATGAGCTTTCTATTTCACTCTTATTCATTTGAAGGCCTCTTAAGCCGGCGGCTTTATTCGGTGGCGTATACCTGAATTGTGGACAAACAGCCATATGACCCTCGCATTCATTTGCTTAACGCGCGCGCGATATTCAAACATTCAAACGTTTTCGGATCCTATGGCAGCTCTTAAATAAACGTTCTCGTATTGCAATCTTATACAAACGTTAACTATAAAATATTTTTTAATTTTTATAGTGCTTAATATGTTATGTACTCAAACAAAAAGTAACTATTTTTTTCTTATTGCATTGGGAGGTCAATGACCATTTGACCCATTGGAGAAACCGCCACTGACTTTCAAGGAAGTGCTGTACCAAATCTACCGCAAACCTTAAATCACCGCTACAGCTTAGAAACTTAACATATTACTAAGTGGAAAACGTAACGCAATAAATGGCAATTTTGCGCAACAAAAATCAAGATTTACAGGGTACTTATCTTCAATGTACAAAATTTATTTTGATAATATTTTTTATTTAGTTTTTCTGTCGAATATGCTTAGTTTATTACTACATATTAAACGAAAATAATGCTACCCAATACTAAATCTCATTTTTTAAGGTTCGTTATAGAAACACGTATTTACAATTGTTGTCGTTTCCAACATCAGTACAGGACGTTGGCCCACACTGTAAACTTATGTAAAATGCATTGTGTAGATCAAACTGGCTTCCAGAAGTTCACAAGATTTTAAATTTGATGTATTTGAAAACGATAACATTTTACACTTTATGGTATTTATTCAAATTTAATACAACGAAGTTTGCCTTTGTAGTTTTGTTTTAGAGTAGAGTCCGTTTTGCTCTCGAAAAAGCGTGGTCACTTTCTCTCTTTTGGTTTAGGTACGCAAAAAAAAACACACCAAGTAGATTTTAGGTTTTCAAAAAAAATGTATTTATTGTTAGTTATTTACTATGCCTGTGTGCTGCAAGGTGCAAAGGGCGCCACAAAATGGCATTTAAGTTGTTGAGTGCTTACGAACCCGCACGCGCAACTTAGAAATATTAAATGACAACATACCCTCTTGTGATACATTAAATTAAAGTGCCTAAAATACTATCTAACAGTAAAAAGAAAATTAAATTCGGATTATTAATTTCCCAGTTATTAAATAAGTTTTAAAAGGTTTATTTAAGAAACAAAGTGCCATGTGTCGACAATAATGCAACTGTAATCAAGTCCAGTTTAATTCGACGTTTTATTTCTCACTCAGAGCCACCCTAGCTTAAAACTATTAAACGGCAACATACTCCTTGTTATACATAAAACTACAGCGCATAGAAAAAGCTAACTAACGGCAAAATAAAAATTGAAATTGTAAAATCTGTTTCCCAGCTATAGCTTAAACAAATTTAACAAAAATTTAATTTGATACACACGTGTTTTATGAGAAAAAATTGACTATCAGTATAGTTTGTCCTCTTGCTTTGACTATATTGTAAGTCGATTGTTAGTGTCATGTCAAGCTCACGTTTACGTTTATGTCATGTTGACCAATAGAATTGACATTATTTTTATTTACGGAGCTGAAAATCAGTGTGCTGCTTTTAATGAAAGGCATGTTGATAAACATGTATGTTAGGTTACTATTTAATATTTTATCCACAACTTACATATTATAGAGGCATAATTCTACTATTAAGAGACGTCTTATGGTATTAATAAAACACATGGGTCTTATAATTAAGCCATAAGACACGTAACAAAGTCAAACTATATTTAAACTTCCTTGTTAACATTTACATTTATATTCACATTAAAAGAGAAATTAATGTCGGTTTTTACTCACATTCACATTGATATTATGTGTGTTTATGTGGTTTAAGCCGTTTAATTTATCATTATGACAATTTTGACAGTTTTGATTAGTGACAACTTGCTACTCTGATCTTTCATATAATTTAATTCGATGTTTCAAAATGATCAATGTCGGTTTTACTGATCCACATAATTATACCTCTACAATATTGTAAGTTGTGGATAAAATTTTGTATTGCATTTGTGGATTACCTGCAAATAAAACTCTTGAAAATTTAAACACTCGGTCTTGCGGCCTGGTGCCTAAACTTTTTCGCGAGTTTTATTTGCCTCATAATCCACTCATACAATAATAGTTATTTATTGTACAAGATGATAAATTTGCACTTTATCTTCGAGAGCAATTTTAGCGTCGAGGCGCCAGCCGAGACGCTAATAAGCATCGAGAAGATAATGAAATTTTATCGTCGTGTGGAATACAACAGTTATTTCTATAGCAATTGTTAAAGAAGACCAAAAAATGAAGAAAAATCAATGATAAATTTAATTTAAAAGTGTCAGGAAAAAAACAGTTTCACGAAAAAATGAGTAGGTGGCTTTAATAACTTTTTGGTTGCTATAGAATAAACCAAAAAATAAAATACTTTATCTATCCTTGCTGTTAAAGTACTACTTTATCTACCCTTGATGGTAAAGTGCTACTTTTCCCTCTAATTTTAGTTAATAATAGCACGTTTTAACAGTTGCTAAAGAAAAAATAACTATTATTTAGTTGGGGTGCCTGGGGTAAAGAGGAATTTGTCAAAACTTGACTTGATTAAAATAACACTACTGTCAACACATTTTATGGCTTCTAAAATAAAAATCTTTGCTTTTGTTTAAACCCCATAACTGGGAAACGGATTGTCCAATTATAATGGTCTTGTTAGATAGTATTTTTTAAGCGCTTTAATTTGAAGTATCAGAGGGGTATGCTGCCATTTAATATTTTTAAGTTTTGGTGGGTGGGAGTGAAGGTGTGACTACTTGACTAGACACTCCAACCTCTAGTGACATATTGTGGCCCTCTTTGCAACTTGCAATTTGTTTTTTAATATTCATTTTATTTGGAAATTGTTTAAAGTGAGTAGTTTTAAAAAGGACACCCGGTGGTTGGTCATTTTCCAGACTCATGGAAGGATGCAGATGCTATTACCTTTATTAAATTTGGAAAAAATCCCACTTCTCTTACTAGTTACAGGCCACCGCTTCTTCTATAAAATCTTAGAATATATTTATGCATATAGAAGACAAAACATCTTACCCGATTTCCAGTTTAGATTCCGGAAAAAGTATTCCAAAATGCACAAGTTACTACGGTTGAAATGATCTCTGACGGTTTTGCCAGTGGATTTGTCGTCGTTTTTCTGCACGTTGCAAATGCTTTTCAAATGTTTAAAAGGATTTATACGTCAAATGAGCTCTAATATGATCCTGCAAATTTCGGTATCATTATATTGTCTATTGTCACGAAACGAACTTTCTGTACCAATGAAATAATTCGGAAACCAAGAATGTTACATGGGGTGTTACGCAAGGATCTGTGCTTAGACCGGTTTTGTTTAGCATTTTTGTTAGCGATATACGCATCTCAGTGGATTCCAGCTTCTTAATGTTTGTAGGTGGCAAACCTATTATTAACCGCACCAAGTGTATTTCTAAAATCTTTACGCCAAGGATACCTTTAAATCTACCGTGTATTCAAATGCTTCAAAAAGATATTCCTTGGATTCCATCTGCTCAGGATGTTAAGTATCTGGGGGTATACTTTGGTAGTCGTATGTAATGGGGTACTGTATTACACAAAGTATTGCCAAATCATTCCTATTGTGTCCCATACTTAATTGTAAATACCCACTTGAAATTGAGTGGGCAATAGCTCTCTATAAGATGTATGCTTGCGCCATATTTGGAATCTTTATCTAAGCTGTGTTCCAAAACAAAATATTACTATTAACTTCAAATGCCAAGTGGTTTATATATAGGACATATGGACATATATAGCTATGTAGAGAGATCATCATGTCGACAACGGCAGAATACATTCGTGCCACAGCTAACTAAACTTCTTGCCACAATAAATGAATTCCCTGGAGCAATACAAAACGTCATTGGCAATGCTGAAACGGCAAATGCAATGTATCGCATAGTGGATATATTACGAGTGGTATAATCAGTTATAATAACAATATTATTATAATTTCCCGTTAATGTTTGAGTGATGCAATCTGTAACAACGAGGTGTCTTTACCAAAAGTGGTATACCATTTCTATAACAAAAAATTACCAGACAAAAAGGACTGCTCCTCTTTGGTCCAATGATTAATCCGGCCCTGCCGTGTTTTCTTGCTGGGACTTATGGGCGATAAGTTAGTCACCCACTTAAGAGTCATTTTGCCAACTTAGTTGATTCTGGAAACTCGGTATCTTTGGCTCAAATAGCAATGTGCATGTTAAACTGGCGGGAAATGTAAAATTTCGTCAATAATATACAAATTTTGACCATAAAATGCGAACAATGGTTTTTATTCTGAAATTTTTAAATCTAATTTGGACCGAAAACTACAAGTTAATAGCCGTAATTTTAAGTTGTTGTGGAAACTTTATTCAGAGTTGCTAGTTAATGCTGAAATTCCGAGTTCAAAGTGGAATTTCTGAGTTTTAAAGTCGGAACTCAGATTTTAATTTTTACGAGCACGTTGGTACTGGACTTTTTGCACTTCCGCCAGCTAACACAATTAAGGAAAATCAATCAGGCATAAAGCCTTTGCAATACTAAACTTTTGTCAATTTAAGTTTAATTGTAGCAGGTACAAAATTAAAAACTGTTTGGAAAAGTTCTTTATTTTAGTTTTTATTACTTTTCAACTTTAAAGCTTGTTTTTCGTACAACACGAAACTATATGTGGGTGTGAAAATACCACGTCTTTATTTAGCACATTTCTAGTCGTGTTTACTTCACACCCACTTCTTAATATTTTTCAGTAGCTGTTTCTTTGTGAAAACCGCCAATAAAATTCACTTCTTTTTCATTCAAATCAGTTCTGCATAAAAACGAACTGTTTTGAAAACGTTAAGAAAATTGGTTTTTAGAAATTGGATTACATTGTATTTCAATGTCTCCTTCCTAGGACTATGTAGCTAAACTCGTAGTATTTGTATTGATTTTAAAAACCCCAAGAATTAAATGGAAACAAAACCTGTTAGTGATTAAAGCTGAAACTTGTTTTTAAAAACAACGTTTTATTATTGTTACCTTTAATAGTAATTGTAGAAAATATATTTTTTAAAGCGAATTACTTAATTTTTTGTATATTATTTATATCAAATTTAATATTGTTATTGGAAAATGTTGCATTTGCTTAAGAATGTGCCAAAACATTAATTGGGCTAGTGAAAAACTGTTACGGTCCATTGATGAGGGTGCAAGAAATAAACATGGTCCCTCCTAGCAAGCAGAGTTCGGGCTGAGAGGAGAGATGCTGGTCTTCTATAGTTAACGACAGATCAGAGGGACATTATTTCATACTGAAAAAAGTAACAGAAGTACCATAACTGGAACAAGGTTACGACATAAAGTGTTCTTTCGAATTTTTTCAGTTCACGCGTTAGTGAACCAATCTACCAACCCTCTTTTTCCTTGAGCCCAAACATTTTTTTCTGCTACGTATATGTGAATTTGTTTGCGTCTAACCTAACCTCAAAAAACTCGCAAAGCTGATTAACGACAATAAAGTTGTGGAGTTGTACAATACAGTAAACTATGTTATTTATTTTTTGTCGGAAGATTTTGCCTACTTCAGAACTGATGTCTGATACTATACTTAGTCACCTTATTAGAGTTTGACATAAATTAAGTTATAAATTCCATTCTTTCGTAAAAGATTGCTGAACTGAATATATCTGAACTGAACAATCTGATGATTGAATTTCTTATACCCGTTGATACAGCTAGCTATTTTCTTCGAATAACTAAGTTAGGTTATTGGGCTTTCGCGACCTGGTCAATTGAAAGAGTGTTACGCTTAGTAACTCCCGTAACGCATATCTCGGGGTGGTATGGGATGCTCGCGTTACTATTATCTTCCTTGCGATTTACGCACTTTCATCGGGGAGAAGGGCTGGTAAAAACAATGACAGGGATTAATATCTATTGACACCACAGACATCGGTTTAGTGTAATAAGCGTTCCAGTTTTCTGTTACAGGCCTTTAGGTAGGTAAAGTAACTGCACTAAAAATGTTTCAACATGCTCAAAGTGATAATAAGTAGAGGCTATGTGGAGTTTTACGGATACTGGTGATGTTTTAAATGTTTAATGTATTTAAAAGCAATTATATTTACGAAAAGTGCGCTACTTGCGTAGGCCTGCACTGAGCTTTTCTAGAATGCGACCCGCCTACATGAGTCAAACTGTCGAAGTCTTTAGATGAGTGAATATTAATTGGAGGGCTGTTTGTTGGGGGCGCTGCAATCGATGTTGGGTATTTTATGCTGTTACTTAGGTGTCGTAGCGGATGTCTCTGCAATCAAGATTTACTATTAAATTACTTGACATTTGAATATGATTTTGAAAACATTTAACTTAAAATTCTTTTAGGGTCAGAGGATTGCGTAAGATATAAACACTAATACTTAAATAAGAACAAACTTGGATATGCAGTTGAAAATTCTCTTGCAGAAAAGAAGCCGCTAGTAAAAATGCAGCTAAAACCGGATACTTTACAAATTTGTTTTGACTAGTAGTCAAATAAACATATGTACACTTAACATGCAAATATTTATTTTTAATTCGCGACAATGAATTACCTAGCTATAAGATAAAGACAGAATGGACTGATAATGGAATGTAAGAGAAATAGGTATACTGTACTACTTAAAATTTATCTAAGACACATTTCGATGCCGATAAGCTATTTTAAGATTTAAGATTAAGTATTTTAAATTATATCTACAATTCACCGTAAACATATATAGTTAAAAAACTAATCCTTACATAGATAACAAACCAGAAACATAGATAATTGAAACAAAACACGTAAAATCAGTTGCCAGATCGGTATGACATTTGGTAGCGTACCGTATATAATAACATTGCCTTCCCCTAGAATTATTACGATGCCAAATTTTTGCCGACTTATTTTTGCGTCAACATTCGTATAACTCATGTTTTTCACAACATCGTTTCAGCCGCCGTTCTATAGCTAGATTTGTTTGAAGAAAAGCCTTCGATTTGTCTTAGTTTATTTCATCAAAATCTATTTTTTTATTCCACCACAAAACATAATTATCTATAATCTTTTTTTTAATTAGATGTTGTACCAGCTCAACAAAATATTTTGTTATACATGGTAGAGTTCAGAGTAAGAATAACATCATAGAGTAACAGATAGGTAAATATCACCTAAATTATTTTGTCAAATGTTTACATTGGTATCACTGTTTAACTAAAGATGGTCAGTCCTCATCACTACTGTTTATATAAATGTCTTGTGGAAGTTTACGTTTTAGTCGCGTATGAATTTCTTTTTGTCAAGTTCATAAAAAGTTGCGCCCGCACAAGTGTTAAGATTTAGATGGAACGTTTTGGTCAGCTTTTTGATGTGTTCTTGAATGGTATCCATACCAAGTTCATAGTGTAGTTGTTTATTCGTTATGTACCAAGGTGCGTTCACTGCCGTCCTGAGTACTTTGTTTTGAAGTACTTGAATTCTATTTATATTTGATTTGGAGGTATTTCCCCAAATGGTGCATCCATATAACACCAGTGGCCTAACTAATGATGTGTATAATAGGGTGACACATTTAGCTTGTAGAGACGATTTTTTGTTAATCAGTGGATACAGTTGTACCAATCTAGTATAACCCTCTTTAAGTTTCCTATTTATGTGATATTTCCACGTGAGTCGAGTATCAAGGTAAATACCTAAGTATTTCACGGTGTCTGTAGTATAGTTCCATGGTATGGGTAAAGATTTTTGCGACACACTTGGAATGGTTAATTGCCAGGTTCCAGGATCTGAACCATCTTACTAAATTATTCACTGTGGATTGTAGTTGATCAATTGCCACCGCCAGGTTTTCATTTTTGATCAATAGGGCGGTGTCATCTGCGTATAAGGCTAGATTTGCAATAGTTTTGGGAATGTCATGAAGGTATATGTTAAAAAGGATAGGCCCTAGGATGCTTCCCTGCGGCACGCCTGCTTCGATTAATCTGGTTGTGGAGATGACTGCATGTATTTTGACTACAAAAGATCGATTTTCAAGATATGAGAATAGGATTGCTTGTAAGTATTCCGAAATGTGTGCTCGAGGAAGTTTGTACTTGAGCCCTTCAATCCAAACCCTATCGAAGGCCTGGGCTAGATCGATGAATACTGCAGCAGTGTATTGTTTCATTTCATAGCCCCACTCTATTAGCTCGGTTATGCGTTGCAGCCGATGACAAAGTGGAATGCCCTTTTTTAAATCCGAACTGAGAAAAGGGGATTAATTCTAGTCTGGTAATTTCACCATTCAGTCTATTGTTAATTGCTTTCTCGAAAACCTTGGAGATGGTTGTCAGGAGAGTGATAAGTCTATAGCCATCTAGTTCTTTATTATAATTATCTAAGATCTATGTCTAACAACTTTATTTTTATCGACTTTCACTTCTAAGCTACAGCCACATATTACTTACAATGTAGTAAGTTATTGGTTAATTTTAATTTATCGTACATCCTTGACATTTCTTAACATAAACCCACGTTTAATACTCTAACACTGCTGCCTTTCTTTACCATTTATAATAATAAAAATATTATAGTGTCATGTGCATTTGGGAAGGTTTTGTACCTGCATAATACTCTGCACATCCTACTTCAACAAATCTTGTTTACAAAACAATTCACATTTTGGGGAGAACGCTTACAACTAAAAGAGCGTGCTAGTGTCTAGCCATCTACACCAAAGTGGATAAACGTTTTACGTCTTGTTTGGTTTATCTATTTTGGCGGCACCAACAAATTAACATTGATCTTATGGTATAACTATGCAATAATTTTTTTTATTAATCGTTTGTATTCAGAAAACCACGTAGAAAAATTTTTTCTATGTGTAATAAAAACGTGCGTAGTATAATTAAAATTTCGCAGTTTAATTCAATTTACATCGAAAACGAT
Organism: Ctenicera cuprea; assembly: GCA_958336395.1. Classification (NCBI taxonomy): domain Eukaryota; kingdom Metazoa; phylum Arthropoda; class Insecta; order Coleoptera; family Elateridae; genus Ctenicera; species Ctenicera cuprea. The sequence goes on along the minus strand of OY284487.1, from coordinate 21,304,827 downwards.
AAATTATTACAGAAAAATGTACATATTTAATAAATAAACAAACTATTATTATTTTTTTCTCTAAAAAATAATACATCTCAGGTCATTCCAACACATACGTGTTAAAAAAAAATCAATATTGTTCAAGATTTTTGTAAAGTTGTTGGGGCAGCATTTTTATTTTAGACTTCCGTCACTTTAAATGGGTAATTTAAAGCAAAATAAACAAATTTTATACTTCATTAGCAGAGCCGTCTGCTGAAAAACCTTAGTAAAATATCATGAAATACCCAATGTCGTTTACACCGCCCCCAATGTGAAACGCTTCTATTTGCGTCTTTACATTGCGCATTTCTATTTTGAAATAGCATCACCCTGTTGAAGTAGAGCAGTTTTGACTCTCCTAGAGCATACATTTATTGAGCTTGTTTTTTTTTCAGATTGTTCCGTTTTATTGCATTTAAATTAAACACAATTTCTTCTTCAATGCGTAAAGCATGTAGTGAAATTTTTCTTTTATATAACAATTTTAACGTAAATTTGTTGTGCATTTTACAGCTGCTATTAGAATTTTAACATACATTTTTTTTAAACCTTGTGGAATTTCAATCCAAAATATCTAGATTGGTCTATTTACAATACTCGTCGTACGTTTTTATTTTTTGAATCGGTTTATTTGAGGTCACTGATTTGATAACCAGTTTTCAAAAGCATTTTATGTAATTTTGTCATGATAGCATTATTTTGATAAATAGTAACTTTACTCGTAATATTCCATTTGGTTTAAATGATGCGGCAACAAATTATTTTGATGTAGCCACATTACCATAACAAAATGACAAACGAAATTAGTGTAGACAGAAGCAGGCTGTTACCAATTAATAATTTAGGATGCGTTCTGCATGTGCACAAACAAACGGAAAGCGTGCTGCTTGTTGAGGCAGAGGTTTACGCGCTTTGGATACACTAACAAAGCCCGAAGTTATTTTCCGCACACAAATACGATGAGATCAAATAAACAAGAATTTCGATAACAATTCAAAGTTAGTTACATACGACGACGTTATTATACGCGCTGTGTGTTTCTAACTACTATAAAGCAAACTTGCCCCACATTGTAGTATTATTCGGTAAGCACAAGTTCGCGCTCTAGATTTGACCCCCTACCAAGAAACTCAATCGCAGATTAAGTTTAACTTCGAAATCTCCACCCCAAAGCCTGCAACACGTATTTCAAATTATAAACAATCCAATATAAATGTATATCTTAAGATATCTCATGAATTTTTGATGCTAAGACAACACAGAGGCTTTTTACACTTCCTGAATAATTTAGTCGTCTGAGAGATGCTGCAGAGAGGGATATGTGAAAATAAGAAAGTGTCTGTTTAACTTAACTAAAGCAAATGCTGAGATGTTTTTTTGGGATTTCAAACATCCCTCACCTGATAAAGTTAGCAAAAAAGCATTTTTGTAACATTCCTCATAAAGCATGCGGAAATTACTTGACGAAATAATTTTATACACAAAATAAAAAATGGTGGGCTTTTTCAAAGTTGTGTAGAAAATTTATCATACGTTTTAAAGTAACTCTGTGTAAAGTTTTATTGCGTAACTTCAGATCAAAAATGATTTGGAAATGCACTCATTATTTTATAATTGTTTAAACTTATTCGTTGTAGTAAAAATGGGCTTACATTCCGCACAGGTTAAAAACTATTGAAACGTCTACCAGCAATTACTAACTTTAAAACTTTTTATCTACTTTCATTAGGTAATATCAATATTACAATACTGAAAGGGGTATCGTAATGATCTCTATTACGATACCGAATTTCTATTACGATACCCAAATTTCTATTACGACACCATAATGAATTGTAATATAAAAATAACAGTACGATACGAAATATTAATTATTTATTATAAATATTTTAACAAAACAAGCAAATTATTTGTTGTACACATTTATGATACATTTCTTACAATTAGAAATTTCACTTGCCACTTTTCCAGAAAAATATGCGTGTAACACCTTTTCTGATAATTCTTTAATTTTTTTCGCTACACACCAATCTTCAAATTTTTTTAGTGCTTCAATATCTGACGGCAGACTGACTGTCTTCGGAATCATCCATTTCCAATAATTTATCTCAATTTGTGCAAGCGACGTAATTCTTTTGCAACAAACTGACAGATGATGAAGTAAAACATGAAACCTAGATATTAATGAAAATTGAATAACAGCCTATTAATAATAATGAATGTCACTAATGACATTTCTCAATGACAATATAAAATTCATTCTTAAATTTAAAATTTCATGAAAGTAGATAGAACGTTGTACAATATTCTTATCGTAACATCATATTACTATATTCGATAGGTTATCAAACTCGGCCTTATGGCCTCGTTTGACAATTTTCCTATCTCATATCGTAATATGATTTATTACGATACTTATATCGTAAATATCTATTTTAACGTGCTGTCAGAGGTTGTTCACTGAATATTGGTTTCTTTCTCAAAATTAACACAAACTTTTTTTTTTAAAACAAACATAAATTTGACAATCATCTTTGAAATCTTGTAATTAAAGGAGCATCGGTTCCAATTAAGAAATAATTTACGGCGAAGCTCGAAACGTAGTCGTTGAAATTCTTATCTCATATAGCAATATATTCTCAAGCCTCACGCGAAATTGTCCTCAATCCCATCCTGGTTTTACAGGATTTCGTTTACTAACAGGATCAATCCTCCTCTGATTTATTGCGGCAGACAAAGACCAGTCTTTGTACCCTATTTTATTTTAAGAAGAATGGTGTGGTCTATATTTGATAAGGAGCAAGAAAATATTAACGTGCCGTGATTTACGTAGCCGTTGTATAGAAAAACAAAATTTGATATTCGTTCGAAAAATGTTTTACTATTCCTTATATTGGTTCGATTGAGAATTTTTATGGAAAATGTCAAAAGGGACGGAACAAGGACATTGTATCGAGTTATGTTATGCCATAACTAGTGACTGGGCGGTTTTATCACGTATCGAATTTCTATAAATTATGCAAAATACGTCCGACTCTTTTTACGATCTCCATTCGTTAACACAAAATGCGTTAAAACAGATGGCTTCACAGATTGGATTTTCGGGATGGATATTTATTAGCAACAGGGGGAAATTAATTGATCTCCCTAGGTTTCGAACTTTCTCCGTTTTCTAAAGAATCCATCTCATTCGCCTTTGAAATATATACCTGCTCCCTGCACTGAGTTTTCGAGTTTATCCTTACTCAAGGGCTATCGATTCCAACACAAACACATCCTGAAATGTAATTTTGAGAATGCCGTTCCAAGTTTACATTTTGCTTCGAATATGATAGACTTCATTTCCAATAGACTACAATGCATATATAAACAAGCTTTTATTTAAACTAAGACGATTAAAATTTAACTAAAATATGGATTACAAGGGTTCAAGTAATATAACCGTATTTTGAGCTTCCCCATTCTCTCGTTCTTCCTATGCCCAGACGATGGTTAGTTTCACCTCGCAAAAGCTCCAGGAGTTTTGAAATTTGGCAGTTTAGTAGAGTTAAGTGACCTGAATAATATGCGTTTGCGATCTCGTAATGGCGCCGCTCGCGGCGCCATATTGGAAAAATAAGCTGAAAATCAGTTTTTTGCAATATCATCCTCTCAGTGACTTCTCGCCTACAAATATTTAATACAAAAATGGTAGAGGATAAAATTTGCCACATCTTTTCTTTAAAAGGTTTTTTCAGAATTATAGCTTTCAAGCTACAGCGTGAGTTTTCATCACAAATAATATTAATGTATTGTTGATTAATTATTATTTATCTCTTATTTTTACTCGGTTCCCCACTACCATGAAGTAGAACAAATGGTGCATTATTAAATGTGGTTTTTCCAGTAGGTCTATTTACAACCCTGATGTTCATGGGATTGTCAATGTATTTTTCTCCTCCGTGCTGATACCTACCCCAGATGGTTTACGTTGACTGACATCTATTTCGTTAATGCTTGAGCGAGATCCTCTTTCCTCCGGAACAGTTCCTTCATCTATGTTTCTATGCGACTGTGACAGAAATTTGTTAATGACAGTATCTGTTTCTTCCTGTGCTTCGGAGTCGCTAAATACTTCTGGTATATTTTCGCACAACTGGCCATTGCAATTGGAGCAGACGACTGAACAGTTTAAATTGGCTTTCCTACAACCACTGAGTCGCATTTTTTCCTGCATTTGCAGGAACTTAACTTAAGTATTTAGTTCGGGGCAAGATCTATTGTGGTTTTGACTGGAGTAAGTCCAGTTTTGCTCTTATTCAATTCCCATTCCTCTAAGTTTTTTAGCACACATACCATGTCTAAACGCGATGGTAAATCCGAAGCAAATGGTGCCAGGCAGCTACTTTTTTTTTGGGTGGCAAAGAAGTACAATTAAACTTATTCGATCTTGTAAGATGTTGATCACGCAGAGTCCAGTGTTGTAGTTTCTTTCCAAACACCGCACAATACAAGTAGGAACTGTCCTCCTAGCAGCAATGATCTCAGAATTTGCATTTTGTTTCTTGAACACGTGCGCAGTTTGGCTCAAGTGCTCGTACTTTCCAAGTGTATTCAGAAAGTTGATCTTTCCGTGATTGAAATTTGCAAATGTTGTATCATAACCACTGAATGCATATAGGAATAGTATGTTGTCAGCTACTGCTTCTGTGCATTGTAAGTTTTGAGGAGAGATATACTGCACGGGCAGAATAACAGATTATAATTCTTTGTACGTAGAGACAGAAAATATATTTCTTTACTTTACTTCAATATTACTCAAATTCTTGTTGATTTAAAAAAAATCGATAAAAATTTACAGTCTTCTATAAATTCTCATGCTACAAAGCCTCGTGGTGGTGTGGGAATAAGTCAAAATAAGTAATAAATAATAATTAATCAACAGTTAATATTATTTGTGGTGAAAATTGACCTAAACTGTCGAGCAATTCTGATTAAAATGAGAATAAAACTTTCTGACCAAAAAACTGAAATGGTCTGTTTATTAAATTTTTGGCATGTACGCAGATTTTATGTAAATTAAGATCTGTGGTTTTATTTATATTAATTTTCAGATTTCAAGAGCTGCAGTACACAGCATCGATGAAAATTTAAAACCGCCAAACAATAAATGTGGGAATTTTAGATCATGCATTCAGGAGGGATTTATAGACGGAAATTTGTGGTTTGACGCAATAAAAATAAATAGTGTACTTTAAATAATCTTATTAAATACACCAAGGAGATACTATAATTTATAAATCCTTTACTCTGGCAACTTGTAACAAACTTATTTTGCGCTGTTATAACAATTTTGTTTAGTTCAGTTTTAGATTTTTCAGTATTAGATTTAGAGTAGTTCCCTCTCCAGATTAGCTTCTTTTTAAAACGTGCTCCGTAGTATAAAAGTCGACAACTGTTCACCTAAGAGTTCACTAGCTCTCATGCTCCGGTCTTGGTGCAATTTTGAATATTGTGATATTTAAGTTCATTCGCAGTAATTCTGGATATTACTGAGTTTTTTTCTCAAACCGAAAGTTAAAATTATATCACTAATGACAAACGTTTACAGCTTTGTAATACTTTCCCCAGAATCCAATAAATAGTTTAGAAGTTAGTTAAAACCGAAAACCGACTCCACCAACCGTGCTATATTTTATTGCTGATTTGAATATTGTAGACATTAAAGTTCACTAGCAACATTATTCAGGATTTGTGGAAATATGAATTTGTTTTAAGTTGAGATTTCGAGCTGATTATTGCGCTTTACAACAATGCCTAGAGTGTAATTTTGTGAGACCTTGGCCTTAAAACTCTGACTATGACACCCACAATATAACTTACTATCCCGTTGAAATCGATTTATTTTATATTAAACCTCCTTAAGTAACGTATTTCAAATTTAGAAATGTTATACAATTTCTGTCAAAATAGAAAAGCTCTGTTCACCGTTTTTGTTTCAGCCTTGTGCTAAACAAGGTAAATAAAAAATTGGCAAAATTAATCCAAATTCATTGTTCTATGATAATTGGACAAGAAATCATCTTTTCGAAATGACAATCACTTGAAATAAAACATAAATATTATAATTAAGGTCAACAGCCCCCATTGCCGCAATCGGTCCCACGAAACTGCGATATCAAGGGAATGTTTGAATTACAATAATAAAACTCTTCTAATACATTTCCTAGCATTTCTTTCTGAAAAAAGCATGTAGAGTAGCCCACGGGTTCTGCTACTTTATTATGAGTTTAAAATGCGCTTAACAAAGAAATATCATATTAGCAATAAAACCAGTTGCATTTAGCAATTGTTTAGAAAAAACCGTGTGGCGTAGTACACGGGTTTTGCTACTTTATTTTATAAGTTTAAGATGCACTTAACAAAGAAATATCATATTAGCAATACAATTAGCTGCAGTAGCAGTTGATTGTAAAGAAAATTTTATAAATTATTTCCTATTGCAATATTTCTTGTAATCGAACTGCATCCTCAAACTTTTCGGGCAATTACTGTTTGCTTACTTTAAAAAGAAAGTTCTGCTTGTTATTTGCATGGAAAAAATAATTGGTGGAATGTATTGCAATGATATGCTTGGTCTTGTGACTACTAGAAAACAATCCCTAAACTGTCTGCAATTCACGCAATTAAATTTAAACTTGCTATGAGACTCTTCCAATTTTCTCAGGGTCGTTATTAGCTTGTAAATAAGTTATTTTAATTAATTTTAAATAGAAATAAACACACACAACGATATCAACTTTACAAAATAAGTTTTTATTTATTAAATGAATTTCAAAATGTGGTTTCCGAAAGATTAAATGAGTTTTTACTAATGACTATCGTCCTTTTTTATTAAAATTAGAACACTTATCTTAGCGTCTTCTTATTTTGACATTCCTCGCTCTAGCAAAACGCTGAGTGTCCAACCTCTATTTCGTTCTGCTGGCCTCTCGAGCAACAAATAATACTCGCCCTTAATCCAAATCTTCTTCTTATCTGTTTTATATTATTTTCAATTTACTTTTACTATCATCACAAAACGAAGAAACTTCCTCGATCGCCTTTTACTTGTAGTACTTTTCACAATTCGTAGATAATCACTTATATTTTCTTCTTTTATATTGAAATTCAGTTTACATTACGTTTTGAACTCGTTCTTTCTGTTTTCATCCAGAGGATATCAAAATCTCTGTCTTTTTTCTCAAAGACGAGCCGTAACTAATTAAACAAATTCTCTCTTTTTCTTTTTCTTTTGTCTTCCTCCTTTGATCCCCATTTTTTAAAACAAACACATAAATCTCATGTCCAAGAGTATCCTTTTATATGTTTGTCACAATGACACTGACATCCTAACTGACATTAGTCGACGCACAAATCAAGTAACTCTAAAACTTCTTATAAACTAAACCTTTTTAACAATTCTGAATTAAATTATAATTACACTTAACATAAATAGTCTTCGTATCAATCTGTTGTGTTTGTCTTTTCTTTCAGTAAAAACAAACCATATGAAAAATAACAATTATTAGAATTTATAACAGGAATTCTAGCAAAAATACGCAACCCTGAGTTTATAAGTTAGAATATTAAAATATTACAAGTCTTCATAAATCTCCAAATGTAAATTGAACTGCAGCAAGCATTCCAAAAATTGCCTTCCAGCAACCACAATACCCTAGTCAAATCAAACACCTCTAAATATCATAGCAATGATATGCTTGGTCTTGTGACTACTAGAAAACAATCCCTAAACTGTCTGCAATTCACGCAATTAAATTTAAACTTGCTATGAGACTCTTCTAATTTTCTCAGGGTCGTTATTAGCTTGTAAATAAGTTATTTTAATTAATTTTAAATAGAAATAAACACACACAACGATATCAACTTTACAAAATAAGTTTTTATTTATTAAATGAATTTCAAAATGTGGTTTCCGAAAGATTAAATGAGTTTTTACTAATGACTATCGTCCTTTTTTATTAAAATTAGAACACTTATCTTAGCGTCTTCTTATTTTGACATTCCTCGCTCTAGCAAAACGCTGAGTGTCCAACCTCTATTTCGTTCTGCTGGCCTCTCGAGCAACAAATAATACTCGCCCTTAATCCAAATCTTCTTCTTATCTGTTTTATATTATTTTCAATTTACTTTTACTATCATCACAAAACGAAGAAACTTCCTCGATCGCCTTTTACTTGTAGTACTTTTCACAATTCGTAGATAATCACTTATATTTTCTTCTTTTATATTGAAATTCAGTTTACATTACGTTTTGAACTCGTTCTTTCTGTTTTCATCCAGAGGATATCAAAATCTCTGTCTTTTTTCTCAAAGACGAGCCGTAACTAATTAAACAAATTCTCTCTTTTTCTTTTTCTTTTGTCTTCCTCCTTTGATCCCCATTTTTTAAAACAAACACATAAATCTCATGTCCAAGAGTATCCTTTTATATGTTTGTCACAATGACACTGACATCCTAACTGACATTAGTCGACGCACAAATCAAGTAACTCTAAAACTTCTTATAAACTAAACCTTTTTAACAATTCTGAATTAAATTATAATTACACTTAACATAAATAGTCTTCGTATCAATCTGTTGTGTTTGTCTTTTCTTTCAGTAAAAACAAACCATATGAAAAATAACAATTATTAGAATTTATAACAGGAATTCTAGCAAAAATACGCAACCCTGAGTTTATAAGTTAGAATATTAAAATATTACAAGTCTTCATAAATCTCCAAATGTAAATTGAACTGCAGCAAGCATTCCAAAAATTGCCTTCCAGCAACCACAATACCCCAGTCAAATCAAACACCTCTAAATATCATAGCAATGATATGCTTGGTCTTGTGACTACTAGAAAACAATCCCTAAACTGTCTGCAATTCACGCAATTAAATTTAAACTTGCTATGAGACTCTTCTAATTTTCTCAGGGTCGTTATTAGCTTGTAAATAAGTTATTTTAATTAATTTTAAATAGAAATAAACACACACAACGATATCAACTTTACAAAATAAGTTTTTATTTATTAAATGAATTTCAAAATGTGGTTTCCGAAAGATTAAATGAGTTTTTACTAATGACTATCATCCTTTTTTATTAAAATTAGAACACTTATCTTAGCGTCTTCTTATTTTGACATTCCTCGATCTAGCAAAACGCTGAGTGTCCAACCTCTATTTCGTTCTGCTGGCCTCTCGAGCAACAAATAATACTCGCCCTTAATCCAAATCTTCTTCTTATCTGTTTTATATTATTTTCAATTTACTTTTACTATCATCACAAAACGAAGAAACTTCCTCGATCGCCTTTTACTTGTAGTACTTTTCACAATTCGTAGATAATCACTTATATTTTCTTCTTTTATATTGAAATTCAGTTTACATTACGTTTTGAACTCGTTCTTTCTGTTTTCATCCAGAGGATATCAAAATCACTGTCTTTTTTCTCAAAGACGAGCCGTAACTAATTAAAACAAATTCTCTCTTTTTCTTTATCTTTTGTCTTCCTCCTTTGATCCCCATTTTTTAAAACAAACACATAAATCTCATGTCCAAGAGTATCCTTTTATATGTTTGTCACAATGACACTGACATCCTAACTGACATTAGTCGACGCACACATCAAGTAACTCTAAAACTTTTTATAAACTAAACCTTTTTAACAATTCTGAATTAAATTATAATTACAATTAACATAAATAGTCTTCGTATCAATCTGTTGTGTTTGTCTTTTCTTTCAGTAAAAACAAACCATATGAAAAATAACAATTATTAGAATTTATAACAGGAATTCTAGCAAAAAATACGCAACCCTGAGTTTATAAGTTAGAATATTAAAATATTACAAGTCTTCATAAATCTCCAAATGTAAATTGAACTGCAGCAAGCATTCCAAAAATTGTTCTCCAGGAATCACAATACTCCAGACAAATCAAACACCTCTAAATATCATAGCAGTATATAGGATTATAACGTTTACATACGGCTCACAAAGATCCATTTTTATTGTTTAAATATTAGACACTCGCAGCGTTTTATTGTTAGATAGATTAAAATTTAGTTTGCACTTTTTAGAACTATTCGATAAGTTCAACCTGCCCTTCCTGTTTCATCTGAATAAAAGCAAAGTTTTAAACTGTATAAAGTTTTTTAGAGCTTCTAGTATTCAGAGAAGCAAAGGTAAAACTAATGTTGTGGGAAATTCATTAAATACGGTAAAGCGTGCAGGCAAAGTAAGAAACTCAACTTAGCTTACAATAAATGCATATATTTAAAGACTTTAATCATATAGAAAACTGGTGTGCATGTTACATTTTTTTATCAAAACGCGATGTATACGTAAGATTTTCAAAAGTTAATAATAATGATGTTAATCCAGTTATATACGAAGAATGACGATTTGCTATTCTCTTTGTTATAGGGCCCTTGACATAGTGCATATTTTAAAGAGAAAGTTTAGAATACTTAAGAAACCGCAATAGCATTCCAAAATTCTACCCTCTGCTAAATGCATAGCTTACTGAAGCAGATTGATGGGAAAAGGGTATAGTAAACAATAATTCATCAAACTCAATAAGTCATGAAATTAACAATTAAATTTGGAAAACAGCATTAAGCATTTGCTCAAGATATACATCGTAATAAATAAATAGGCATGTCACACGCGATTGTCGGTTAATAATAATAATAGAAATGAAATACCTTTCTCTTTAATAAAGTTGTAAGATATACAGGGTGAATAATAAGTATAGAACATAAACGCTACAGCCTTAAATAATAATTTTACGACAATAAGTTAAATGCAAACGTTGTTTGCTTCGCATCACTAGAAGTCAATTTCACTTATACAAGGTGTTTACTTTTTAATGGATAATTAGCAACTTTTTTATTTTAAATGAAACACTCTGTATATAATTGCATTTATAAATGCGCAATTTAATTCTTTTTTTTTATATTAATTTGCTATAGCTGGTTCTGCAATACAATATGCAATACACGGCTTTGTTAATAGGTACTTACATCTAACTACTACTCTAACTTATAATCAAGAGAGGATTAAGTGACTAATCACACCTTGGTTGTACAGTTTCAGCGTTAAATATTAATTTTAAGTTATACAGGTTTTAGATTAAATCTTGGGGTAGTTTGCGTTTGAGGCGCGTGTGGATATCTTTTTGTCCGAGATTTAATTCAGTAGCACTGGAACATAAAACTAGGTTTTGGTAAAACTTCACAGTAGTTTTCTTGATAAACTCAGATATTAGTGGAACACTTACTTCGTCATGTATTTGCGTATTGCGAACAAACCACGGCCACTTAATTGCAATTTGGAGCACTTTGTTTTGCATTATTTGGAGTTTCTTCATTGTTGTTTTTGATGTGTTGCACCAGATTGGGCATGCATAGGTAAGTATTGGTCGGAGGATTCCTCTATAGATGAGCACTGTGCATTCGGTTCTAAGGTGGGATTTGCGATTTATTAACGGATATAATACACCCAGTCTGTTGTGGCACTCGTTGAGTTTTTTATTGACATGGTACCCCCAGTTAAGCTTTGCATCTAAGTAAACACCTTGATATTTCACTACTGAGTCCTTTGGGTTCCAGTCTATTTCATTATTATTTATTTTCATTTTTGTAAGTTGGGCGTATCGTTTGAGGGTAAACATTTTCGTTTGGCACTTTCCGGAATTTATTTTGATTTTCCATTTCTGGAACCATTCACACGTTATATTTATGGAGTTTTGGAGGTGTTTGATTGCTGTTTCGGCACTGGAACTCTGTGTTATTATCGCCGTGTCATCAGCATACATGGCCAGTGTTGAGTTAATAGCTGTAGGCAGATCGTGAACGAACAGATTAAATAAAGTTGGTCCTAATATGCTACCCTGGGGCACTCCAGCCTTTATGGGTTTGGTACTGGATAATGTTGAGTTAATTCTGACTCTAAATGTTCTATTGGTCAGAAATGAGTGATTGATCTTGATTAAGTAACTTGGAATGTTTAGGAATATCATTTTGTAAAGGAGCCCTTCGTGCCAGACCTTGTCAAACGCTCTCTCCAGATCCATGAATACAATCGCAGTGTATTCTTTTTCCTCGAACCCTTTTTCAATTGCTTCACTTATCCTAAGCAATTGGTGAGAGGTTGAGTGAGATTTTCGGAAGCCAAATTGATGTGGAGGGATTGTGTCTAGCAGTAGGTCATCTTGTAGTCTGGTAAGTATCACTTTTTCAAGGAGCTTGGCCAAAATTGATAAGAGACTGATAGGTCTGTAACTGTCTGGGTTGTCCTTCGGTTTTCCTACTTTATAAATGGGGAGTATAATTGCAGTTCTCCAAGGGGTCGGGAAATGTCCTAGTCTAAGACAGGCATTACATATTGTGGTTAAATAAGCCACCGCCTTCTTGCTGAGGTGGTTTAATATTTCATTAGTTATTAAGTCGGGCCCAGGAGTCTTACGTTTGAGTAGTAGTACTATATATGATTTAAGTTCTTGGGCAGATGCAGGGGCTATTGCTGCGTTATCTTGTAGTTGAAAATTGGCAATTGTGTTTGTTACCTGATACTCGAAGTGTTCGTTTTGTTCTCCTATGTTAGGTGAAAACACCTGTTCGAGATGCGTTGCTAATAAGTTTGCTTTTTCTTCTTTGGAAGAGTATGAGGAGTTATTGTCTACCATAGGATAGATTACGTTCGGGTGTCTTATCAGTCGTTTGGTGGCCAACCACATAGATGGATCGCTGGGTTGTATGTCTTCTAGGGAGGAATTGTATCTTTGGATTCTTAAGCTGTCTAATTCTTGCTTTACTAAATGACAAAGCTGGTTATATAATGTTTTGAGATACAGTAAACGAGACCTCTGCCATTCCCTTCTGTACCTATTCTTCGTTTTAATTAGGTTGAGTATGTGGTTGGGTGTTCTGATATGGTCAGCAACTTTCCTGTGTTTCCATGGTGTGGTAGATTCCTGTATACTTTCTTGTATTGCAGATGTGTACTGTCAAACTGCATCGTCTATATCCGGTGGTGTTTCAATTGGCCCTATCCGTCTCAGTTTTAGGTCAAGGGTTGATTGGAAATTTAATTTAATTCTTTATAAGATGGTATAAGGTATTCTTATACCTTAAACGTACGGTTGTTGTGATATTCGCGATGATAGAACATTGACAGTTGCTGACCAATTTACCAATGTGATTTAATAAGAATTTTTAAAGCGTGTGTGGATATGAAATAATCTAATACATGCACAGCTGAAAACGTTTTTGAATTATATAGGGTGTTTGGGCCAAAGTGTTATTTTGCACAAACTTCAAACAACAATATCAAATTCTTTTTAAATAGAACACTTTGTATTTTCAGACATCTCCTTGCCAATCGTAAATTCCTTGTAAGATTATGTCATAAAATACAGGGTGTTATTTTAATTTCGAAATTGTTGTTTGTAGTTTGTACAGTATAAGACTTACAGGTTTCAGAAATATTCAAATAAAAATTGCTCAATAACTGATCACACAATTTTTTAGTGTGAAGATTCCTAGAGCTAGAGATGAGCTACAAATTGGTTCGTACCCCATTCTCCTAATTTGTCTGTAACACATTCTATGAATTTTTGAGAGTCGAAATTACCCACCTCTTTATAGTTTAATAAACGGAAGACGATGAAAAGTTTCTGTTTATGCTAAATTGTTTGAGTGATAGCAGAATAAGGTTCCCAACTTAATTTTTAGCTACAGCAATATTTGGGAAGGTTAATTTCCCACCTCTCATCAAATTTTAAGCCGACACATTTTTTCTTCCGTTTTTGAGTTTTTGTCAAATCAAAATTTCGGTTGTAGCTTACTTAGTTATATACTAACTAGATTACCAGTCCCCCAGTTAATTCCAGTTTTGGTTGTAACGGTATGTCGGACAAGCGGAGTTCACTATTTACAAGCCTGATCGCATTGCAGGAATACTAGTAACAGCTAGTGGAGCGGCCTGAACACTGAACAGTGCTTGAACGGTAATGTTATATAACTGTACGTTTGTAAATACGGTAAGTAACAATATTTAAAGTATAGGAAAGTCTAGGCGAAGTGTTTCACTAATTTTTATCTTACTCGCTAGTAGAACTAGAGGCAGGTATTGCACTGGCGCGGTGGTTACCCGGCACTTTTTATGTGGAATTTTGTTCAAGAAATACGAGTTTTTACCAAAAATTTAAAAAATGTACAGTAATAAAAGTATTTCGGAAAGAGTACCAGTGCTGCCCCCAACATTTCTATCACTACGGAAAAAAACAGTAAAACAGAACCACCTTTTAGTATACAAGATTTTTATTATACATAGGTTGGTATTTGTTATTAACACGTTAATCAGTTTTGAGTCCTAATTTTTTAAATTCATATTTCGAAAACGAAGAATCTGGGGATTCATGTTTATTAATATTTTGTGTCCTAATTTTGGGTCAGAACTGCATTGTATTAGTTTTCTGGGACTCCCTGTACTTATGCCATTTAATTATCTGTGTATATCACGAATTTTGTGAAATATTTATGAGTCTCATAAGTCAACCGTCAAAAGGAGGTTTAACTTCCTAATATTACGATATGTTATAGGAACATAAAATGAACGCTTTATGTAGCTGAATAATTTCTAAACTTGTATTTTTATGTAACGATCTAACATCTCATATTGACAGCAAAGACTCAAAAACGCTGTGCTATATTTATGGAAATCCTTCAAGTTTAATAAATGCAAAATATTTTTTTAATCAAAATTAAGATGTCTGGATGTCTATGAAATTTAACGCTGACGGATATGAATTGACACCAAACTTTTTAAGGAAATATACCAAACAAATTTAAATTTACTTGAAATTGAGTGCACATCGTATGTCACGGTTTCTTGATTTTAACCTTTAGAGCTATTTTTCTGCTCATTACTGAAATCTTCAAAGCAATTTTTCTTTTTTCTGCTTACCAAATATAACCGCGTCGCTTTGTCGATAACGAGTGAACACCATAGTTCTATACAGTTTTTTGCAAAAGCTACACATCGATTTTCTTCTGCATCAGAGAACATTCATTAAAAATTTCTCTCGTCTCAGCCGAATAACTTCCTGCAAAAGTTGGCAAACCCCAAACTATCCCTGTGCAGCACTTGTGTGCTCTTAAGTATTCAGAGGGTTTCCACAAACAGTAACTATTTCTGTTGCGTATTTACCTACTCAAGTTGTTGTTAGATGATTAAGTTAAGTCGTTGGATTAACCATTTGTTTATTTTACTATTGCTCGGCTATCAGCAGCGAATATTGTCTCTGTATACATGACTTTAGGGGGGAATTTTCAACTATCATCGTAGTGGTGTTGGCTTGTGTGTTTTGGAGTTAAACTTGATAATTTTTAAACGTACAAAAAGCATAGGTGTATAGTCAAGTCTTTTTTATAGCATGATGTGTCGTTTGTGCATTGTGTGGAGGAAGAATAAAGCACACCCACGCGACGACAGATAACACACTCTAGTGGCACTCGTGTGTACTAAACACACATTATAACAAAGATAGATGGAAACACTTATCTCTTACATGCGTCGTCTATTTTGTTCCGGTTAATATAAGCCATTTTTCTGTTATACTTGCACTTCTATCCCTACATTAGTGCTGTCATGTTTAAGGAACTGTGACAGTGAAGAATGTTATGATAACGCGTATCTAATGCCACCGCATGTTTTTTAAAGAATTCAAATTTAAATATCTGCTGCCTTTGGCTTTCGTTTCCTTCCTCTAGCGATACGCCGGATGCTAAGGGAGAGACTTTCGTATAAATAATTTGATTAGTTGAACTTTAGAAACTTTGCAAAAAACTTTTATCGCTCACATGCGTGCTCTATTTGATTTCTGTTTTTCGTGTTGG
This sequence comes from Ctenicera cuprea, assembly GCA_958336395.1. NCBI lineage: Eukaryota > Metazoa > Arthropoda > Insecta > Coleoptera > Elateridae > Ctenicera > Ctenicera cuprea. Next base: position 21,288,876 of record OY284487.1, on the reverse strand, counting down.
TCCGGTTACTTCGTTTCTGCATTAACGGTGCTGTATTTGAGAAATTACGACAGTGAATGATGTGGCAGTGCAAACTTGTCGACGCGTGTTTAATTTTAACGGTTTAACGCGTACGTTTTATAGCAATTAGCCACTTTTTCTGCAGGCTTTTGTGCGAGAATAAACAGACGAAGAAAAAAACAGTTGGAAATCGAAAATGAATTTTTAAAGCCATTCAGAGTAACACAATAACAGTGACCATTTTGAATTTTACATTATATGCTAAAGCACAAACGTTTTTTATTTACTATTTCAACATGATGATTGTTCAGTTTACAATAACAAGTAACACACAAGCTTAGGACAAAAGGTGATTCAAAAATTCAATTCACTGCCAGATAAGCGAATATTCAATCTACTAAACTACCGTGGTTAGGTTGCCAAAGTTTTTCTAAATTGTTGAATACATTTCTTTGTAACATTATGGTGAAAGCGTTTATAAAGGTTTAACATTATAGATGTGGTAGTGTTTTAGGATTTACGATAAAAATTGTAATCTCTTATTAAGAAATAAACGCAAATGCTAAGTAATGGAACATTTCTTTATATTTATATCATGATCAAAATGAATGACTAACACATACAAGTAACAAAGTTAGTATTTGTTAAACGGCTTTAGAAATTTGCATGACAAGTACTAAAAATGTTGTTTTAGTAATTGCAAAACGCTCCATATGACTTGATGAATGTTTCTAACGTTCCGTGGATTTGACTTGAAACAAGTAACTTATTCAACCATGTTATTTTTAAACTGTATTTCTAAAACCATTGGATATAATCACAATGAAGAGAATCGAGAACAAGCTACCAGTACGACAAGCCCCAGTTTCCACTGCTTGGAGTGGCTCTACTGAATACCGTTTGTAAAGGAAACATGGTTAACCGTCTTTTTTTCTTTATTTATTAAGATAAACGAAGGAAATTTGGTATTGGTAATATATCTATAAAATTCAATTATTTGATAGTAACAGCATTCTTTTGGCGTTAAGTCGACTGCATTCACTAACAATGTAGCAATATGGGCTGTTTACCTTAATTACAATATTTACGTTTTATTTAAACTAATTGTTGCTTCAAACAGCTTATTTCTCAGATAATTATCATAAATCAATAAATATAGATGAGATTTGCCAGAATTTAATTTGCCTTGTTCAACACAACGGTGGAAAAAACTCTAGTAAATCTAGACACGTGAACAAACCTTTTTTCTACTTTAACAGAAACTTTTAATATAATAAACTAAATTTGTCATAAATCACTGGGAGACGTTTAGTATGATAAATAATATCTTTTTTTACGGGACAGTGATTTATTTACGGAATTCCGTGGGAGCCAGAATTCAACACTGAAGTCTCTCAAAAATTATTCTTTAAACATTGTTTCAAACGGCAGTGATCAACTCAAAAGGTTAATTAACAATCTTAGAATCCTATATGTTCTGACTTCATTTTCACAATATTTGAATTTGCAAGAAAACAAGGTCGAGCAAGGCTAGCAAATTCGAGTTAAATGTGGAATTTTTTTAGACTATTTTAGTAACTTTAAATGTAAAGTACTTGACAGGTTCCCTGAGAAATATGAGTTTTTAATAGGATCGAGGGGAGAGAGGGAAAAGCTCTTAAAGAGGGAACTACTCTTACTAAATCGTGGGGTGTGCCCCCAAGCTCAGAATAATAGAAAGGGTTAACGAACTATTTTGCGTTAAAACCATAAGGTTACAGAACTAAACTAAAATAATTAAACGGCTCAATGTAAGTTCGTTGCTCCCAGACATAGTGACTGGGACGCAGCTATACGAGTATTTACAACCACTGCTAGGAAGCAGGTGTGTAACTATAGGCTGGTACAGCAGCAAGGTCGCCTCTAAAATTGTGTTGTCTTGGTGAATACAAATTTCAAACCAATAAATAAACGAAAAATTAAAGTTTTTTTCTCAGTAATTTTAATGACGTGTTTTTCCGAAAATGCATCACAGAACTGGCTTAGCTTCAGAGCCAGATTGTAAATTTAAAATTTAGTGTAAGTCATAAATACTTAGTAGTGCATACAATGTTGTATCCGCAACATATCATATTGGTTTTTAACTATTTTTAAGTGAATACTGATACAAAATTTGAATTAAATGTTATTTTATATTAATTAAAATAAAAATTATTCCTGGAAGTCAGAACTTGTTTCTATGGCATGGGTTACTTCAGCGTTGTGCAGGTCGAATGATCACGGTATATAATAAATAAGCAAAGTGCAAGCAATATATGAATTTCGTAATTATTAAACCTCTAGGATTTGAGCTGATGTTCAACACAATCGGGGTAATTGAATTATTATCGAAGAAAGTTGAGTAATCTTCAGAGCTCATACATATACTGGCATTCATGTCAAATATTTTTTCTATGGAACAGGGATATTCTGGTATTGTTTGAATGCTGAATACGGACTAGTAATAGTTAGATAAGCTGTAAGTGGATTTCCTACTACCGAAATTGACTGCTTCCAGAAGCGCATAGCTGCATAAATCTAAGTTGGCCAACCTTTGGAATCGACTGGTGTTGCCGCGCTTAGAAACACGAACGCAACTAAAAATTAACTATTGAAGAGGAACGTATTTAAAATACCGTCCGTAACAAACTTGGAATAAATATATTAAAAATAAATTAATGAAGTGTTCTTACAGAAAAAATGGAATCATTAGAAATGCGTGTAAAGACGATAAAAAGATTGGCAAGATGAGAATTACATTAAACAACAATGAACACGGGAAATTAAAAAGTAACGTTATAATAAATGGATTGCAGACCAAGGCACAGAAGAACAACACTGATGAAGGTCGCGATTAATGTTGCAAAAGTCATCGCTTGTCAGGTGGAAGAAAAATAATTTGCGCAACAATTTCAAGGAAAAGCTGATGAGAATAAAATTGCTATGTTTTAAAGGAAAGATTTATGTTAAAGAAAAATAAACCAAGAAAACTTTAGCTAAGAAAGTATGAACTGAAACCATTAAAAAGATGAAAAATTTTATTACCTACGAACTAAGTTTTTTGGGGGTTCGGGGAATAGTAAACAATATAAGAATCTAAAGGGCGACAACACCTGGTTTTGCTCATTTTTGGATTTTGATTGAATTTTGTAAGTGAAATATTACCTATAACCAATTTTGTGCAACATTGTAATTGTTTAGGAATATAATTCTTCGGGGTACAGCATTCTTTAGAATTTGTTTCAGAATTTGAAATTCTTCGTTTGACGACAGGGTTTGGTTAAATAAAATTTAAAAGAATTGGACCACTTATTATGCTAAACAACACTGATGTTGCGCTCATAAATAGACTATCTGCATAGTACTGCGTATTGCACCACATCCGTAGTTTAATAAGCGCATCATGAAAGTTATTAAATTTTCTTTATAATTCTGTTGTGTTACCCTCAGAACAATGCAACCCACATTCGCGTTAGTTTTAATAAGGTTAACACAAAAGTTTACGATTTTCCATGGAATGTTGGTTTTCTTAAGCATAAAAAGCATCCGACGTTATGCAACTAAATAGTATTTAACTTTTGTAGTCAGGTATACAGGCTAAGCAAAGTCAAATGGTTAGCAAGTTAGTTACAGGGTTTAAAACGATTTTCCTCAAAGGTAAATTATGATTAATTCGGAACAAGTAAGCATTTGTATTCGTTTTCTTCGAATAACATGTTTAAGTTTATGTCCGTTGTGGTACACTTAATCGGGATGATTTTAATTATCAAGGATCGCAAGACACAAATTGATCACACATCCCTGTTTAGACAACCTAGTTAGGGTTGCAGTTCAATCATCCTATAATAGATGAGCAAATGTAATGGTTTGCAGGTAGTAATATTGTTTTAGGTCTTCATATTTGAGTTTCGCTATATAGGTTTATTTTGCATGTATTGATTGATGTTGTGGATATTTTAGCCCTCAGCCTGAATAAAGTTAGTCATGGTCATGTGGTTATTCGTGTTTGTAAGTGTGTGGATTTGGTATTGGCACCACCGGGACAGCGTGTTAAATAGAGCGAAAAAGTATCTAAAGCAGCGGTGACGGTTCAGGATTTTGCAGTTTTCTAGCGAATAAAGATGTAAGGTTTTTCAATCGTATTTTTTTAAATAAAATGTGTTGCTCCAACAATCTACTTTGAATTTTCTTATTTGTTTTTCTGTTAGTATAACATACAGCAATATTATCAAAATTGTTCAAATATGCTTGAAATAATAAATATTTCCTAAACCGAACATTTTAGGAGTTATCGATATCTATATAATTTCTTATCACTTTTTGCTAAATAAACGATATTTTCCTGATATCATTTCACTGTCTCATTTGATGTCACGGCTCAATGGAACCCAATCTCCAGAACGGAACCAGGTCTATTGTGGGATGAAGGTCGAATTAAGCAATGCGTAAAATGTCTCTTTTAACAAATACATTAATACATTCTCTGTTTAAATAATTTATAAGTTTATTTTAGATACCATTTTAATGTATTTTATTTTAAAATTTGTACAGTTGTATATCTGTACGATTAAGCTGCGGTGGAAAATGGAACGACGAAAAGTCGCAAGGATTGAAAGTGCTTATATAAAATTAAGTCCCAATAAAAGTATTTTATATAGACAGTATGTTTGTCTTGTAACGTAAAAGTATATAAAATCCTTCTAGAACGCAATGTTCTGATGCTGAGTAGGATCAAAGTTGTGTTCTTACAAAAGATTAACCACCGAATCGATAAACGCAAGCATGTTTGTTGTAGCACAAAATTCACTGTTGAAGCTGAAAATGGTTATTTATAAGTTCGAGCTTTAATTCGCTTGCAGTAACAAATTAGGAGCAATATATACTCAATTAAAGTTATTTGAAAAATAAGCTTTACATTATTTTAATGTAGAGAAAAATTAATGAGTCATGAACGTAAAACTTTCCACAAAAAAACAATCTTTGATTAAATTAACCTTATTGTTTTTGTTAAATAATGGATTTATGAGTTTTATTATAAGGTGGTATATGTCGCTGCTAATAAATAATAGCCAATAACAACTACAGTGAAGTGGCTTCATGGCAATGCAAATAATAAATTCAACCAATCAAAGAGTTAAAGAGCGATTAGAATGTTAAACGGTAGGTAGTCGGATTGACAGTAAAAAGCACATTGACGTGCGAAGAAGAAGTCTGGACGATAAACAAACCATTTAAATCACAATTACTAGCAACAGAAATGGATGTACTACGGAGAAGTATGACAAAGGGTGGACTAGAGCGACTCAAGAAATAAGACACGAGATGCATGCTTTTAAAACTATAGTAGAATGCACCAAAAATGCTAACATGGTATGCGCTTGGCATATTTGAATAGAAAGTCTGACGAAAGGTGGCCAAAACAACTGTTTAAATGAGTACCATTCGAAAAAAGTAAGAGAAGAAATTATGGAAGAAAGAAAGGCGAGAAGCAATGCAGGAAAGAGACAAGAAAGGCGTAACGAGAAAGCGACGTATGAAGAAGAGAAAGTGACTTCATCGGCTAGATGATACACAATTATTATCTTTGGCACAAAGAAATACAGTAGGGCCAGGTTTTAGCTGGGTACGTGACTCTGCGTGGGGATGCTCCTGTTCGACTCCAGCGACGGGTCGTCTTAAGTTTATGTGCGGCTGGAAAATGTGCCAACTCTTAGATATGGGCGATCAGGGATTCAGTTCTAATGAATCCTGTCCGGTCTCGTCGTTCCGATTCCAAGTCCGATCAACCATAGCGAACGTGCAGGGCAGACGATTCTGTCGGAGTTGTTCTGACAGACAATGTTCGCTCCGCTCATTTTTGGTGTTTCCTACTGCATACCTACGGGTCTACTGTACTTACGTGTAGTCGCTACAGGCAACTTGATCCCGAATATGACCGAGCGACCACATTAGGACTTGCGCAGTTAGTATACCATCAATTTCGGTGAGCGAATGCAACTTTGTTTTCGTGTTTTTTTTTAAATATAACTGGTTCTCTTAACCTTAACTTCGGGCAGACCGCAAAGACCAACAACTTTGTTTAAAAAAACAGCATAAAATAAAAAGAAAATGTTGTGCCCAACCGAGATTCGACCCCTCGCTAATTTATGCAGTAAAAAGCAGTACACCCGCACACACCCGCATTTCCATCTGTGCCACTACGAACTTGCAGGATATCGCTATGGCGCGCCAAACTTAATTCATCTCCCACACTACCCAACATTCGATTCGGGTCTGAGTATCGTCTGTTGCCTGTATGAACTAGACGAAATTGTCTACTGTGGGACAAACTTCAAAGCGCTCCGTTAGAATATAAGGCGTCAAGCGGTATACCTGTGAGTTTGCATCTATTTTGTAAAAACGGTTCAATACTGTTGTGACCCGTTACGCAAACATAGTACTAAAAACTTTAACTTTCTTGCTAAAATCTGTTAAGATATCGCAAACAATGCGGATTTGTTCTGCACATTTCTAGGAATCTCATTATATGTAGGTAAAAGAAACTGAAAAAAGATGTTTTGCGGAGTATTTTTGGTTTCACGAAAATTTCTAAACCTCGAAGGCATATAGAATAATACAAGGATAAAAATGAAGCAAAGGAATATTGTAAGAATTGCTAAATCCATAAAAGCAGGTTTCTTTCTCTCTCTCTCTCTCTCTCTCTCTCATCCAGCTTCTCCATTTATCTAGTATTGGATGTAAGCCTTCCCTTTAACTTTCCATAATTCTCGATTGAATGGAATTCTTCCCCATGTTTTCCCCGCAATCTTGTTAATATCATCATCCCATCTCATTTTTGGTCTACCTACACTCCTCCTTCCTGTCCACAGTCTCCACACCGTAATCTTTTTCGCCCACCTTTGATCGGGTTGTCTTATCAGATGGCCAGCCCATTGCCATTTCAATTTGGTAACTTTTTGAGCGATATCTTCTACCCTGGTGTTTCCTCGTATACACTCATTGGTCTTGTGATCTTGAAGGCTTATTCACAACATGGATCTCTCCATTGCTCTCTGACAAACTTGTAGCGAGTTAATTATAGCTCTTGACAGCGACCATGTTTCCGCGCCATATGTGATGTTTGGAAGAATACACTGATTATAAATTTTGGTTTTCATGTATTGTGGAATATCTGATTTAAGATGGCGAAAGTGCAAGAAGCGTTTCTTAGTTTGTGCGGTGTGTGCGGTGCAAATACAGTGAAATCGCGAGTTAAATGCGTTTTGTGTAGCACATATTATCATAACAGTTGCACAAACAAACTAAAAAACATTCAATTGATGGAAGAAAAGGACATTATAGTGTGCTGTGGCAAAATTAATGAAAACGGCAACACGACGACCGAAAGCGATGCGGCGGCCATTGCAGGAATAATTGACAAACCAGTCCAATCGGATTGGAATTCAGAAAACAAGCTATTAAAGCAAATTATAACTGGCAAAGATGAGCTAATCAATGAGCTAAGAGAAAAAGTAGACCTTCTAAAAGATAAAATACAGCTTTTGGAACACAATAACGTTAAATCGAACAATAAAAACATTAATGTAATCTCCAAGAAAATAAACAAAGATAACAATACAACTGATAAAACCTCCCCAAATTATGACAATTGGTGTAAGACTAGCACCATGAAACCAGAGGAACAACAATTTAAGAAGGATAAAAACCTATCTGCTAAAACCTCGACAGCAGCTGCCAATCAGGTGGAGCTGAATAAAATTTCATCAAAACAAAAGCCAAGATCTTCCCACATCGTACAGGCAAGTGAACTAGTGAAACAACCAACAATTGTAACAAAAGTTCGGGATGAATTGACAAAAATTAAGCTGCAGGAACTTATACAACTAGACGATTCTCCTGTTGAAGAGAATTCGGAACTATGGCAAGTGGTTACAAAAAAGCCGCAGTTCAAGGATAGCAAGAGGGGTAGCCCATCACAAAGAATTGTGGGGACGAAAAATGAAGAAGAGATAAAATTCAAGGCAGTCCAAAGGGAAAGTAAAATTTGGGTTCATGTCTCCAGATTCCATCTCGATTTAGCAGAAGAAGAATTGAGAGATCATCTAAATAACAAATTTGGCAGAACGGATTTTGTCTGTGAAAAAATGCAGCTGAATGAAACACACAGAACGAGCTCGTTCAAAATAGGAGCACACGCCTCCTTAAAAGATTGCATATACGATACGGACACATGGGCCGCAGGAATAATTGTACGCAGGTATAATTTTTTTCGTTTTTCGTAACTACGATTACCGTAAATGATCATCATGATCAACTCAACCTACGAGGTAAACCACTACATAACCAAATATTAAATCAGCCACTTGTAAAGTCGATTTTAAACAAATTAGACGATCTGGACGTTTTCTTAAAAACAAACGGTGATATCAATGTTTTATGTGTAACAGAACACTGGATGCACGAGGCTTCGTTGAACTCATGTAAACTAAGAAATTTTAGGGTAGCGCAAAGTCTTTAAACATGGAGGGTCAATGATATTAGTTAAAAACAACATAGCCTTCAAACCGCTCGAGTCATTGGTATTATTAAGCAAAGAACTGGACCTGGAAATCTCAGCAATTGAATTATCAGATATGAACCTCGTTATTGTTAATATTTATCGCTCGCCAGATGAAATTTTGGAGGACTTTTATAATATCTTTAGTGAATTACTACAAATGTGTCCGACAAAGAAAATAATAATAAGCGGTGATTTTAATATCAATGTCAATGAACCGAATAAAAATACATCGCGACGACTTTTAGACATTTTAGATTCTTTTAATTTAACTGTAACAAATAGTAATGTACCAACCAAAATAAATAAAAAAAGTGCTACAGTAATAGATAACGTCTTCACAAACATTATCAGAGATGATTATAAAATGAACGTTATTGACCCTTTTATATCGGATCATAAAGGTATAATATTTAATTATAAATACCGAAAGTGTCAGGACCAAAAAGAGATAATCAATAAAAAGCATCGACCCATAACTCAAAGTAATCTTGTAAGTTCTAAATCCACCTTGCAGAATACAAATTGGGAAACCGTTTATACTGCCCGAAACGCACAAGAAGCTTATACTAACTTTCATGATACCGTCCTAAAGAACTTTACGGAATGCTTTCCGGAAAAAGCCAGTAAGGGTAGAATCGGTAACATGCTCGCCAAGTGGTTTACAAGGGAAATTGCCAAAATGAGAAACACTCTTGAGGCACTATCGCTTATATACAGTATTACAAAAACTGAAAATTCTCGAACTGCTTTTCTAAATTTCCGGAAGCAGTACAGAGCCAAGATTCAACACGCCAAAAAATCTGCAAATAGTAAATATATAAATAACGCCGGTAATAAAAATAAAGCAGCCTGCGAGGTAATTCACGGAGAAATGCAAAACAGACATGCTGAAAAAGTTTATATACCAGTCGATGACTTCAACACGTACCTAACCACAATTGGTGAGAAGATTTGTGAAACAATTCCTGCCGATGACAAATTGCTGGAACAACCACACAGAATCGAAAGATCTCCATTGGCTTCTTTTTACATGCGTCCAGATATGAAAATTGAACTCAGGAACATTATACACAGTATGAAGAGTAGTACGAGCAAAGATGTATATGGATTAGACACTAGAATCCTAAAATTTGCCGTGGAAGAAATGATCACTCCTTTAGAACACATAGTAAATAGATGCGTGAACGAAAGTGTATTTCCTAAAGAGCTAAAATTGGCAAGGGTAATCCCGATCTTCAAAAGTGGCGATAAAAATAACGTCTCAAATTATCGTCCTATATCGATCCTGCCAGTCATATCTAAAATCATAGAAAAAGTCAAAGCTGAGCAACTAATGGAGTTTCTGCTTAAACATCTCCCAAACACAATTTGGTTTCCAAAACGGTAAGTGCACTACGCAAGCTATAATTGAAATAGTGCATGAAGTAGTACAAATCTTTAACACGAAGAACAAAATCGGTGCGGCTTTTCTTGATCTGAGTAAAGCCTTCGATTGTGTGAACCATATATTACTAATGGACAAGCTGGAGTGCTGCGGCATCCGTGGTCTACCTAATGTACTGATATTAGACTATTTGAGAAATAGGAGTCAGGTTGTACTACTAAATGATGCGATATCTCGAGAGCTACCCCTGGAAACTGGAGTACCGCAAGGTTCAATTTTGGGCCCTTTATTTTTTCTGCTGTATGTAAACAATTTTGACATGGATTTAAATGCACAGAAAGCGGTTATGTTTGCAGACGACACCACTATCTTAACTTCTGGAACGGAAGAGTCAAATGTGAGGGAGAGGCTGGAAAGAAATATAAATGAAGCGAGGTATTGGTTTGCAACAAATCGACTGAAGCTAAACACGGAGAAGACCCAAAACATCATTTTCACTCCGCACCACCGAAGCTGCCCGGAAAAAACTGTAAAATGTTTGGGTTTTTATCTAGATGAAAATCTACACTGGCATTTCCATATGAACAATTTAGCAACAAAGCTGGCAAAATCAACGTTCCAGATAAGAAGACTGAAGCAACTCACCAGAATGGAGACCGTAAAATTATTCTACTTCTCAAATTTTCACAGTCAAATTAGCTACGGCATTATAGTTTGGGGGTAAGTGCAAGTGTAGACCGATTATTTGTGCTTCAAAAGTGTGTGATTAGGATATTGGCAGGGGCTAACTACAGAGAACACTGCAAACCGCTGTTCGTGATACTAAAAATACTCACCTTGTACAGCCTTTTTATCTATGAATGTCTTTTATACGTCAAATCAGGTCAACATAAATTTAAGTTAAGTAAGCATTGTCATGACACTCGGCAGGGAAATAACTTTGTAATCCCTTATAATCGTTTAACTTCTACTCAGAAACAACCTACATGTTACATAGCTTTAAAATTGACCGAGATTTAAGATTTAAGATTGACCGAAAACACCCGTAACCTACCGATCCGTAAGTTCAAAATTGCAGTTAAAACTTTCCTGATTAGCGAGGCCTATTACACCATCGATGCTTTTTTCATAAATTGTAGTTTATAACTATTATAAGTATTGTACTATCTCTAGTATGTGTACTCTGACTTGCCTAAACAATAATTATAGTATCAGGTGCCAAATAAATATTATTATTATTATTATTAAGAACGGTTCTTAGTTTACCAAATGCGGCCCACCCTAATCGTATTCTCTAATCGTATTCTCCTTTTAACTTCGTTTTCTTGGCTCCTGTTATCAAATCCAATACTTTGACCTAGATATATTGCAATAATATGCGTGTGCATGTACTCACTAGAAAACAATTCCCTAAATGCCCGCAATTCACGCAATTACAAATTATATTTTCTATGAGACTCGTATTAACTTTCTCATGTTCGTTATTTAGTTTGTAAGATAAATTATTAATAAATAAATAAGAAATAGAATAAACACAAAACAATATCAACGTTACAAAGAAAGGTTTTATTTAATAAATCAATTTCTAAATGAAGTTTATAAAATCAAATAAATTTTACTAAATACTATCGTATTTCTAATAGAGATCACTTATCTTAATGTCTCCTTACTGGGATATTCTTCACTCGAGCAAACGATGAATGTCGAAACGTTTACTTCACTAGTCTGCTGGTTCCTCAAGTAACCACAAACACTCGCCTTTAATTTGAATCCTGCTCTGCTTTTATGTTATTTTGGACTTGGTTTTAACACCACCACAACTGGAGAAACTTTCTGGATCGCTTTATACTTGTAATTCTTCTGGATTGTTTTACAATTCGTTGATAATTCGTTGTATTTTCTTCTTTTATATTCGTAATCACTTTTATATTACTTTTAAACTCGTTTTTCCGCTTCTTTCATCTAGAGGATATAAATTTCTCTGTCTTTGTTTACAAAGACGAGTCGTACCTAACTAAACAAATTTCCATTTCTTTTGTCTTCCTTCTTTGATTCCCATTTTTTGAACAAACAAATAAATCTGATAACCATGAGTATTCTTTTATACGTTTGTGACATTGACACTGACATCCATAATGACATTTATCGATGCACACACAAGTAAGACTAAAACTTCTTATAAATTAAACCTTTTGAAGAATTATGAACTAAATTATAATTAAAATTAACATAAATAAAAATCGTATCAATCTGATTGTGTTTTTCTTTTCTTTCAGTAAAAACAAACCTCACAAATATGAAAAATATAAATTATTAGAATTTATAACGAGAAATTATAGCAAAATATACGCAACCCTGAGTTTAAAAGTTAGAAAATCAAAATCTTAAAATTCTCACAAACCTCCAATCTCAAATTGAATTGTAGCAAGCATCCCAAAAATTGCCTTCCAGGAACTACAATACCCCAGTAAACACATACACCTCCAAATATCATAGCAATATATATATTCAGATAAAAGCAGGTACCTACGGGTATTTATATTTCTATGTAATATTACGATCATAATTAAATTATTTTATACGTTGTATAATATACGTAGTAACTATTATATAGCAATAATTAATTATGTAGTATCTAAAACCCTTGCAATAAAAATTATTTATTCAAAATTTTAGAGGCAGAGTTTTTTTAGAGCAATTTTTATTATGTTATTTACACTGCTTTTAATAGTGAGTATATTTTACTATCAAATGTATATTTTATTACAAAATCAATATAATAATATTTAATTAATTGTTTAAATTCTATACGAAGCTCAAACAAAATTTAATTTTTATAATTCTGCATATAATAAAGGACCTTTCAACACTTGGTGTTGCTCGAGCTTAAGTTCGAATATGATACTCAACGCGTCGGCCACCACATATTTGAAATTTTTATATTATGTGTAAAGAATACGTACGTTGTTACAAATACAAACATCCACATGAATCCAATTACAGTTACTAGAACAAAATGTTTACACTTTTGTGACGATAAACGTAAATTAGGTATACTAGAAGCTTTTGAAATTCACAAACACTTAAAAACTGTACCGTTAATGAATGAGCAAATTGATCTCTTAAATTCACCTTTATTGGACTATTTGGAATAAGAAACCAAGTCATCTGAAGTTGATTACCGAGATTAAGTCACCAAGTTCTATTGCTATAACAACGCTAACTGTTTAATTTTTAATACAATCTTTGGCAATGGCATGTAAACATGTTGAAATACGTATAAGGTTAAAATAAATAAATATTGTTAAAGTAGTAAAGTGTTTTATGTACCTATAATCAATACATATTTATTTTATAATTGTAAAAATTTAAAAAAATGTTGTGTTGCTATGGTTATACAACGCCGATAACACCGAAGCTTCCTAAAAAAGAATTATCGCGGCCAGTCAAGATCTAATTGGTCAAGGGCCTAAAAATAACGGTTGCTATTGGCTGTTACAATGCGAGTGGAATATTTTACAATATTTACAATATTTTAAAATAAGTGTCGTCTATTTGACTACATTTAATTTTTTTAATAATAAATAAATACAAGCCACCATAATTGAATAATAATCATGAAATATTAGAAGGATTATGGCAATTTCTTAAAATTGTCTGTACCATTTTCACGATATCTTGCATAACAACTCTTTAATTTTTGCTGGAATTAAACTTCTGCAGAATTTACTATTTATATTGTGAAGGAACTATATAATTATACAAAATCTTGGGGAACATGGATGCAAAAATAGGAACACTTTTCTATACGTGTTTTTGTAAGAAAATATTGCACTTGTAGGAAATTACTTGCCTAAGTGACGCATATTGTTGTTTTAACCCAAAATGGCGTTGAACATAACAGTAGGCTTTACACTTTAGTGTTATTATAGTATCTGAAACAGGTACTACCCCATTTTCGCGTCTTTGGTCGCAGTTCGTATTTCTTGTTTAGTGTGTGGGTTAATATTTATTCTTAAGTTGTTTTTTCCTTGTTCATCTCCTTCGTCATCGCCTTTATCTTCATTTATCGTCGACATCGGTGGCCGTGAGTATGTCCTTCGCCTTTTATTTCTAACGCTTGCTGCCGTTTATCATCATTACGTAAGTTCTTACTTAGAATCATAAATAGTACATATATCTTTTTTCTGCCCTTACAAACCTTCAGGTAAAATACTAAAATAAATATATTATGTACAACAACCCTTGTACTAGCACCTCCTTCAATTTTTAAAAAGTATCTGTTTCTAGGCATAATGTGAATTAAAATTGATACAGTATTTAATTTCTTCTGCCGAATTCCTATTATTTTAATAACGAAAACCTCGCGAAACTCACAGCGTAGTTCGAATAAAAATTGTTGCAGATCAAATTTTAACAACGAAGCACAGCCTACAAATGATACAATCTGTTGCGGAACACCTGAAGTTAAAACAAACTTAGATCTCCTGAAGTAAACTGCCGACCAAATTGTCCAGGGTTCTGATGGACGGACGAAGATAAAGCGCCTGCCAGCGCAAGGCAGGGATTTATTTCGAAGGAACGCACAGCTTCCACACAGGGGGCGTTGTCGCCACCCACACGATCCCTTCGAAGATGTTGGGATTTTGCTATATTGACCACATAAAATACCCCAGTATTAAATACGATGAAACTTCACTGCTTCTTGCTCTTTGTTCTTGTTAAGCTTGACATAAAAGTATAAATCAACGGTGAGTTACCTACTCTTTAGGGGCCAACGCAATTGCGTAAATGTGTTTATTTTTTTTCTGTTTCAATAAATCAAAATTGAAAAAATTAGTTAGACTAGGGGAATCCGTGGGCTATGCCCCCATTTTTATGTTTATTATTGCAAGCTGCGGATCGGAGTTCTAGTCTATATCTTCTACATCTATAGTAAATCAGGATCCTCTCCTCATGTCTAAACTTTTAGTGACCACGCATTCAGTAACATACCTTACAACTCGCCACAGGTTATTTATTATTCTATGTATTAAATCCGGATCCCTTCCCTCCGTCACAACTTTTAGTGGCCGCGCATTCATCTCTCAACACAATTTGTTACTCTATATATTTATTAAATTTGGATCTCTTCTCCTTTCTCAAGTGTTAGGGACCGCGCATTCAGTAATATGTTTTACATCTCGACTCAGGTTATTTATTATGTTTGCGGCCTTCCGATACCTGCGGAACATTTTAATTATATCATCATATCTCTTTCAATCAATTTGCTTTCATTTCTTTGAAAGAAAAAAGGTGAGGCGTAGTTTACGAGTTCTGCAATTTTTATAAACTAATCTAAGAACTCGTTATCTTGCTGTAGTTACAGAAACTCCAATTTGCGGATTGTTTTTATTTTCTTTAACGTTCTGTAATTGCTACACATAAACCTTGTCTGCGTCCATTAATATATAAGCAAGAACCTGCCGGTATTTTACGTTTTGAAATAATAGGACAGAATTGTACAAAAAGCTTCTACTTTGTAAACATCAAATTCTTATTTTAAAAATATTCACTGAGTTATAAACCCCCAGCTTCTTTGGCAAATGATTTTTACTAAAACACGGCCAAGTGATTCTGGCGGCATATTTATTATGATTATTAGAAATTTGTAATGGTATAGTCAGGTATTTCGGAACAATGTTGGTTACCTGTTTTTTAATGGTGTATTTCGATTCTATCTAACCGAATTTTCGGAATTGTGCTGGTCGATATTCTTATATCTTAAGCAATTCAAGCAGTAATAAAAATAATATCTGTAGCTATGACTTCTTGTAACCTGCCCATTTTCTCTAAAAGCGTCGATTTCAATTCTTTGATGCTAATTTTTAGTCGTAATTATTTAAGAATTTTGCGACCCTCCAGAATAAAAGTAATGAATAACGAAATTGTAGCAACAGTAATATAAACATTCCTAATAAATTATGTCAAGATGCAACGGTCCGCGGCGTGTTATAATAAGACAGTTAGGGGTTTAATATATAGAAGAATTGAGGATAAATTTCTATTTATTGGTTCAGACGTCGGTCTTTATTGGTATTTGAAACGTCCAGTTTAAACAACTACAAATCAATTCGTTTTTGTCTGAGGGCAAATTTTATTACAACCTCAGGGTTGATTTTTATCGTTAGTTATAAATAACCAAATTATAGTACAGCGATGACAGTAATTACAAATAATTGCGGAAAACAATCAAGAAACTTAATGAAGTTGTAAGAGACCGCCGTAGTTTTATGATGATAAATTTTGTCGAGAAGCAAAATTCCGTCGTGTTGCTTTGGTTATGTTATTCGAGCTTTAAAATGAACCAAACATAATTATACAAAATAATTGATTGTTAATTGTTGTGTAAGCTAGTACATTGTCGGTGTACCAAAATAAGTTTCTTAATTTAAGCCTCACTGATAATAGACTGCTTCCGGTATTCTTTGAGTTTTTTATGGTTTTCTTACCAACTTTAATTAACTTTGAAGGAAACCTTCAAAATATCTTTAAAATAGCTTTCAACGCAGATCTGCAGTCACTCGTCATATTAGAGTTTTGTTATTTGCCAACCAGTTTTGCTGCGAGTTTTTATTACAGTTAATTGCATTTCGTTGTACCATATTTCGCTGAATAGGAACTTTTGTAAGAAAATTGTTACAAAATCTAAAATTTGCAAAGTGTGTTTATTTAATAAATTGTTGAAAGCTCGTGTTGCCATTATTATCACTTAAATTGAATTTAAGTTTATTGCATCGAAAACTACTCTTATCGTTATACGCTTCGTTTTCTCTTACCATAACTACGAAAATGTGTGTAAGTAGTTGCAAAATGGCAGACAATTTAAGTTTTTTTGATTGTAACAGTAATTAATATGTAGCAACCACTTTGTTCTGCTTTACAATGATGGTTGTGTTTTTCTTGTTTGTAACGTGCAATAAAATTTAGTATGCCTACACAACAAAACTATATGTAACAAAACATTCGTAGAGGCAAAAAATTTTTTTTACGATTCAAAACCGCAAACGGAAGATAAGTTTTTTGATATCATTTTTTTTAAACAATTAAGTTTAAAAATTTTAAAACGGGGTATATTAGAGGTCGCTGCAGGCAAACCTAAACTTTGTTATTTGAAGGCTCTAGCTTTAAAATAGCAACGGACTGTTTAAATTATTGAAACGTTGGTTTTAACGCCTATTTACTCAAAAATGAGATTATCAAATTGGCATAAACTTTAGTTTTTTTGCAATGTCACTATCTACGAGGATTTCTAGAACCTCAAAAATTGGAACGCGAAAAATGTTTTACTTATTTAATATTTTCGAAAAAATGATTTCTCTGTGATGCCTTTTATGAATTTTTGGAAATCAAACATATAACAAAATTTCAGTTTAAGCTAAATTGCTGATAGAATAAAATTCACATGCTTAATTTTTTGGCGCCGCAATATTTAGGATGATTAATTTGGTCCTCTCCCCACACCTATTTTTGGCTGACTAATATCGTCATTGGTTTCTGGGTTTCTTTAGTGCTTAAAAATCTTGTTTGAGAATATCATTATTATTCTTAGGTAAAAACAAAAGTATTCGGTTAAAAGTCAGGCAGCCAATACACCAGGCAATTCTTTGTAGTATTCCTGAGTTACCAGTGCGCTGGCGCTGCAGGTGTACGACTGGTGCGACCGTAACATGTATGTGGTGCATCGTAACTTAAAAGAGGATAGTCCAATTTTGACGAGCTTTAGAATGTGAAGGTATATCTAAAATATTGGCCGACTAAATGAGCTTTTAAGAAAAAATCCGAAACCGGAAGCGGACGTTAGACGTCCAACGACGAGTTGACAGATTGAGATAACATTTTGCATTCTAATAGTTCTAGGGAGAACATTGTTAACTTAAACAAAAGGCCTGAAAAATTAAAACTATAAAATAAAACATTTTTTTTAACTGTGGAAATTTTCAAAAAAGTGTTGCCCAAAAAGGTAAAAACCGGCTACGAAAGTCTTTACACTTTTGTATGCTGATAGAGCTAAAAATGGGCTACAATATGGTTTGCCTTCTAGTCCGAAAATTTCTTTGTACGCCTTTAATGAATTTTTATAGTAACGAAAATGAATGCCTTATTTATTAAATTGGAAAACGTTACAAACTTTTGTTGGAGCTGAATTGCTTATAGTAATTAGTAAAATAAGAGTCGCGGCATAATTATTCAGTTTTGAAATTTAGAGGGGGATTGATTTTCCCTCTCTCACCAAATTTGTGGCCGACGAATTTGTTCTTCCGTTTTTTTATCCCAAGGTATCGCTTTCCAGAAAATCATGGATCCATTTTGTTTTCGTAGAAACACAATAAGACGGTAACCGGCAGGCGAAACGTTCATTAGTCAGGTGGTAGTTATAGCTTAGCCGTTTTGACTGCATGTCATATTATGTCTTTTTTGTTGTACGATCGGTATCTTCAGTTATATGTACGACGCGGCGTGTTTCATTTGCGCCTTGCGGAGTAATATCAATGAGCGTTTATTTTCTACTGGCATTGTTGTGGGGATACAATGTTGCAAATGATTTTTCGGGTATGGGAAATTTCAGGCGAAATGCTTCGCCTTTTTTAAAATTATGACCATGCTTTTATAACTACAAAGATAACTAGTTTTCAAAGTGAATGTTTTGTTGTAATAGAAAGTTGATGATAAAAAGCTAATTTCCTGAACATGTACTCCAACGAAAAATATTTTCGTATGTTTCACAATGTGTTTTAGTTTTTGGTTTACCTTTTCCATTGCAAAAGTTTAGGTTTATGATTATTACACTGAACTGAACAGTTACTTATTAGTATTATTCTAAATAAGAAGCTAGGAAGGAAACTAATCAATACATTGTAGCATCATTGAAGCCTCAGCAATATTCTTTAGCCTGTTAAGGAAATTGTTAATTATTTCTTGCCGCACTTGTTTAAATACACAACTCGCATCGTAAACAGTTTGTTTGAACGAACAAAATTAGTTCTTGTCCACTGAACGAGCAACTGAAACGAGGACAAATAATTACAAAGGAACTTGAGTGAATTCTACGGATAAATTGTTTCTCTAAATTAAGGTAATTTAAAGAGGATTTTTTTTTGCTTGACAAATTACGAACGATATTTAAAACATTTAAAATGCTGCCAGAGTAAATTGAAAAGAGAAGCAATTTTAACAATACAACAACATCCCTTCATAAAAGCAATAAAGAATTTGTTTACTTTTTGAAACATGGGTCAATTTTCCTTCATAAACAAGAAAGAGAACTGAGAACTAATTACGAGGAAATGTGGATACTGTTGTCTTTGAATATTATTTGCTCTTTTATTTAGCAGAATTCTCTTTGAGTTAATTTCATACTACTAGGGAGGAAATGCCAACCTTGTCTAACTTTCATTATGTTAGCTCGGACCGATGTAGGTCCGCAAGTGGCGTTGTGATAGACAGACATTTCCGAAGGTGGAATGTGATGTTTTGTAAGGATTGCGAAGAATGTCGTGTTCTGAGCGTACATTAAAGGAATGCGATCGTGAAGGGTAAAAAGGATGCCACCTTGCAGTAAAGTATTCGCATTTATTTTATGTTGCTTTATTTTCTAAATATTTGAAACATTTGACGAAAGCTCTTAGTAGAAAATCAGTGAAACAACCATTAACAAGTTTTATCGTATATTAACCGTCGTATTGCTCAAACCACTCTTGACATATGACAAATAGTTCCTGTCTTGTACCGGTCCTTCCATAGTAATGTCGGTAGTGTAATTGTAAAAGCTCTCCAGTAAAGCGCGACACGCGACAGAATGGTCCAGATTATGTTCGCTGCAGATCCATTAACCCTTGGTCATTAGTGCAGTGGACCAGTAAAAGCCCACTAACTCTAGGCTTGCTTTTGCTATACTCCCTGAAACACCCTGACTGTGAAATTAGTACGTAAAATGTCTTGAACACACCAGTTTGGGTTACACGGTAGTAACTGAACTTCGCTCTTTAGTGACATTCCTACGCCAAATTTGAACCTTGTATACGTGTACTTTGAAGAAATGTAGAAAATTTACGAACCAGACACCTCTATGATTATAACAGTACAAAAAATTGTTTGTACGTAATATTGTGTTTGAAATATTATTAAAAAATTATAAAATAAAAGATGAGTCAATTAACTAAAAATAAAAAAACATGTATTTAAAGGAACAAGCTGAAGAGTCATATCAAGTATTAATAAAATGTTAAAAATCGGCAATGGCTAGAAACTTTAAAATTAATGTGTTATTAAAATGTAAATTAGGCACGTCAAGAATAAGCTAAGTAATATAGCAAAGTGTTTATTAACATTAAGACTAAGCTGAGTTTTTTTTCAGGTAAGCTGCAATAAACTACATTTTGAATAATAGGAGAAAATTCGGTAAGTTTATGTCCTGTATTTCTACTTCTAAACAGCTAAAATTTCAGTTAGTAGTGGTGTCATACCCATTACCATTTGATATCCAAATTGATGAATTTAAGTTATCCGTTACCCGGTTATATACATACGTTTACGTTTTCAGTATCTGGTTCAAACACGTCATACAAATTTGTTATCGACAAGTTTGCCTTCTGGATTTAACTGGGAAAAAACACTATCCGGATTTACCGAAAAATCCGTTATCCAGGTTTATGCAAAAACTACATTTACTTCGTTGTCCCAATTCTTAAGAAAAATTTAGTAATTATTGCCATGATATTAATTTAAATAAAACTGTCGCGTATCTCATGATTCAAAATTTCTGACTTAGGTGTACAGTAGAATTATGCTTACATTTTGTAACAAAGCCTCTTGCAAGAAAACATCAGAAATTCACACATTCACACTGTTACTCAGTAGCTGTTGTTCGTGAACATTTACTACGGGAGAGCGGCAGAAATTTAAAACAAAAAAATCGTGTAAATAAAATTCACAAATCACTGATTCGTAAAATTAGTCTACGATTAAAACCCCATATTTGGACAGAACCCAAAATTGTAGTATATCATAGTTTTTGACAATTCTTGTCAAATTTGAAGGTGCTCGAATGAAATAGGGCTGGTGTACTAACGTAACTCTTAGATATTTTGAGATATTCAAAATGGCGTCCAATATGGCTGCCAAATGATATAAAAATGTCAAAATTATGTTTTAGACCCACAGAGTCAGTTATTCAACACCGCTTCAAGTGGGCCCGTTTGACGGTGGTAATACTGAAATCACAAGTTGGGTTTAATTCTCATATTTTTGGAGGTGGAGAATCTTAATCTGTGGTCCAAAATGTTATTAGACCTCCCCATACTGAAATAAAATATATTAGTAAAAAAACTTAAAAATTATTTGATATCTAGTTGAAAAACTATTTACGAATCATTTCTTTCGGGATCAGCTGTCAATCCCGAGACCGACACAGCGGAGGAAGCATTGGGAGTTACAAAAGAAAACATGGGTGTAGCCCACTGGTTCTGCTAGTATGTTTAAAAAAATAGTCGTTTGATCATCTACATTCCAGAACCGAATACAAAATCCGAGCTGATAACGAATATAAAATCCGATATCCAGATCCAAATATAAAATCAAAAATCCGAATCTACCTAGTTTTATTTGACGCATAAAATTCGAAATGCGTATTGGACTATTAAATTGAATTTTAAATCCTAATTAAAAGAAAACATTTTGTTTGTACCACTTTCAGGCATTTGCCTATAAAAATCTGAATTTCGTTGCCAGCCTTAGTATTCAATTATGAAAGACTTGCAGACTACATTTAAGTTTTTGGGGTTAAACAAAGTACATACTGGAAAGTGGTTTTTGACAAATTGTGGTAACATTTTTGGGTCTTAAACACTAATCCAAACATTTACGCCTCCATTTTATTACAGACTTAAATAAATTCAGCTTGAAAAAAAATAACAAAATCTCAACTGCCTTCAGTGAAATATAATCTCGTAATCCAGGACCTTCATCTGTCATACAGAACGTGTCTTGTACGGAACTCCTGACGGGGAGGCGTAATGGAGTTTCACCGGAAAGTGGGCTAATTAGCAATGTAACTTACACAGGAAAGTCTCCTAAAAATTTTTACCTGAAGAAATAACTCTACATTTAATATCAAACCAAGCTTTCGTTGAAATAAATTATAACCACACAAGTATTACTTCTATCTTTGATGTTTTCGGAGCTGAAAAAGTTTTAAGTTGATGATAGTAAATTCTCATGCAAGACTCGAACAATTTTTGTTGGCATGTTTTTTATACTTTTCTGGTATTTTAATTCAACTAGATTATGACATGTAAAAGTCATGTTTACCCTTAGAATGTTGAGTTTTTTCTGCAATTATTGGATTTCTTGCATATTTTACGCGGTACTTGTAAGGTTACAAATTTTGCGTAATTACAAAATTTTGTCTTTAAATGAATGGCAAAAGTGTTACCGATCAGGTAAAATACCCGAGTTCCATAGACAATAATAAAAAGAAACCATCTGTTTTGACCTATGGAGAAGCGACGACAGCATTTTCTGGATAGAACTCGAATTTTTCTTGTTTAATGTACTCGCAAATATTTGATTGTTTATATTACATAATCGCGACGCCTATAACAGCGAAAGTACACGACCAATTTTGATGAAATGTTAAATGAAGAGGTATATCATAAATCGCAGTTAAGATTTTAAAAAAACCCGAAGTCGTAAGCGGAAGTTGTACATGTTTTATGGTAGCCCTTTTTTTTCAAAACAAAATTATTGAAAGTTGAGCAAAGGATCCGAGAGAAAAACTTAAGGCAAACTTAAAACTTTTTTACCGAACTCTCTATGTTTAAAATGGCGACCGCTACGATTTTTGAAAATCTCAGCTTTAACGCCTATTTACTCAAAAAGTAATCATCTGATCGGATTGTGGGTAGTATACGACAAAGCAAAATTAATTTTGAAAATCTGAAAAAGATTGCAATGGCCAAAATTTTAAAATATTCATAAAATACTTTTCAAAAGCTGCTTGATCGATTTTTTGAAATTTGTAGGCTGTTAAAACCAAAGTTTGGCTAGAATTTGTTTTTTTGCTAAACTTCAATGTGGCGTTTTTATGAACTTTAGTGAAAATCTAAAATGGGTACCGCTTGCTTTATTTATTAACCGCAGTCCGACAAAAAATTTCCTTCTTACGCTAAATAACTCATCATGACTAGTAGAACCAAAATTTAATTATAATTTTTAGGTATTTTTATACTTGGTGGTGCTGCTGTAGAAAATGTAAATTTCATATATTTCAAATATTCGATATAATAATTTTCAAAACCTGGTCATACGTTGTTTCTTTGAAATTTTTTAGTTTTGTAGAGGCGAACATGGGCTACAGTTTAATTTTGTTGTAAATACCATCATTCCACTGTGAATTTTTGAAAATTAACAATTGGTACTTCTTTATTTATTAAACGGCAAACAATAAACAACTTCTACTTTAGAAAAATTACTTATCTTGACTAGTAGAACTAATATTTAATGCTAATTTTTAGAAAATGTTATATTTGAAGCTTACATTTGCCGAATTGAAGATTTGGTTGTCTACTGTAAAAAATGTTGATTTTAATCATTTGTAATTTTAAAAACAAGTTGTCACCACAAAAATGTTTGGATTTGGACAAGTTATGATCCGATCATGATTACTAAGCGCCAGCATCGTTATTGCTGACGTCACAATCTGACAGTGTAATAAAAGTTAAAATGTGGATAAGATAGAGGGTTGCTTAAATAATTTGTTTTCTCGGAAATCTAACAGACGATGAAATGTACAACGTTATAATTACAAAATTATCACGTTTGTAAATACGGTAAGTAATAATATGTAGTATAGAAAAGTCTACTCCAAGCTAACACTACAGCTTTGTGTAATTCCATTTAGATTAACAAAAATTCTGCGAAAATTCCTTGCTGTTTGCGCTATGCTATGCTCGACGTGCTTGTTCTTTTTAGCTCTTCTTGGATGCCTAATTTGTCGCTGTTATTACATTCTGCAAGCGTTTTTCGTTCGCGACAGCACGAGATTGTAAATTCCAGATTGACATGTGTCCCATAAATCATAAAAGACACCTTATCTTCGCTCATGGCTACTAGTCGTACAGGGTGACCAGAAGGTATCGAATAATGGTTCCACTAACGTGAAAAATTTTCCTATTAAAACTATTTTAAAATAACGTTGTTTAGTAAAGAGGCTGCACTGCCAGTTTACGTAGTTCTTTTACTACATTTGACTGATGGCGCTAGCGGTGTTAACCTATTAAAATCCCCTTGTCTTTCCTTTCATATATTTCTTTAATTTTCTTGTTTTGGGTTTCAGTTTTATTAGTTTTTACAAAAGTTTTGGCGCAGAAAATTTTAAAACTAGTATTTAGAATTTTTACAATGTTAATGTTAGTACGTTCTCAAAAAGCACTCGTTTTATCTAAAGAGATTCCGTTTTTCAATTTTAAAAATTCAATTTCTGAAAAATGCTACCAAAAAACTTGCAACTCCTGCTTCTAGTTCGGTTTTTGAAATGCTTATTTCGATATTCTTTATAAAATTAATAGTAGAAGTATAGCAAAGTAAAAACGCGTAAATTGTAGGGTTCAGCTAGTTCATTGTAAATGTCTGTGGACGCAGGAGTTTGTTAGTCTGTTATTGTTGTAAATTCTTATCCTATTTTGACCTTCGTTAAACAGAATTGTTTATTTCATCTCATAGGAGCACCGTAAACTTATTGTAAAATGTATGCAATCGCTTGTAATGTAAATTTGTGACTTAGTTGCATTAGGACAATATTATTTCGTACGTTTAATAAACAAACAGAAATGTATTTATTAAAACATGCAGAATTTTTTTAAATTTTGTTAGAATAATTTCAGGATACATTACAGTTTATTTGTTCCGACGTCGACCTTTATTATTATTTGTAACGCTCAGTGTAAACAACTACAAACCATTTCTGGCTTGTCTGTAAGCAAATTTTATTGCAACTTAAAGTTTGTCGTTCGTAAACCATACATTACCAAATTATAGCAAGCGCGTTTGTAGCAATTATAAATAATTGCCGTAAACAATCAATAAACTGAAGGAGTTGCAAAAGGTCGCCGTCTTATTATGGTGATAGATTGTGTCGACAAGCAAGATCCCGGCGTGTTGTTATGGTGAGACAGTTAGGGATTTAGTACAAATTGCAATGTAATATTATACAATATACTTTAAATTGATAATATACGCTTTGCGTACATATATTTGTCTGTTTTATTAAATTTGTACACAGATTTTATCCTGTGATGTTCAAGCTTTAATGTGTGATAAAAATTCTATATGTAACTAAGTAGGAGGATACTTTTACAACCCGGCTTTATTTACCTATCTACGTTTTGAAGTCGGGTACAGCAAACATGAATCCTCTTGGTCTGCTTTGATGTAAATTGAACTTCGTTAAAACCCGCACTGTAATTTTCATTTAACACTAATTTCTTAAGTTATTCCTTTGGAATAATTAAGGAATTTTCCAGTCAATATTTAACTGATTTGATATAAAATTGGAAGAAAAGAAATGTCATGGAATTTTCAAAGAGATTTAATAAAAGGTAAATACCAGGAAAACGTTCAGATTCATAAAACTGAAAACGCTTTAGACGGTGATTATTTTCATAATTCTTTTTTGATCTTGTAACCGTTACTTAAATAAAAACTTTGCTTTGTGTATAAAGCCTTTTTCGATTACATAATTAAATAACGAGAGCCTTGCAATTATACTCGTGAAATTTGAAACGCTTTGATGAAAACGGCAGGGAATTGCCAAAGAATGCGTATTATTTATGTCTCAAACGCTACCTTTAATTACGAGCTTTGTTGTTTGCTCTGGTAGTTGTTTAAAGCGGTAGTCGTTAATAATGTAATCATGTATTTAGAAACTGCCATAATTATCAGGGTGGTATGCCTGCGTGCAGGGTGCTTAGTGGTTAAGCCCGTATTACACGTTACAAAGTAAATACCTACTGCCACTCTTTACGAGATGCAATTAAAGCACTAAAAAAGACCAAGCGACGACTAATGGAAGATTTTTTCGTTGTCTAACTAATTATAAAAACTTAAATTACTCGGGAAGAGCCTCGGTGGCGTCGTTAGAGCTTTCTTTCCATCTCAGGAAACGTAAATCAACAATAATTTATCAGAAGAGTAATTCTTTGTGAGATAAATTGCGCTCGAGAAATCCAGCCAGCATCGAATGTTGACATAAAAATAAAAAGATCTCGAAATAAATGAAGTTCGGCGTCAACTATCCATCTTGGTGAGCTTTTAAATATTAGTGATTTGAAACGATCACCACGTTATAGCATAATGGATGTGTAATAGGTGGTATTTATTACTAAGACGCAAACATTTTTAGACATTTACAAAGCTGAGCTCTTAAAATAATAACCGAAGCTCTGTTATCATAAATCGACTTGTCACAAACATTTCAACGCCAACTATCGCATTTTACGTTCGATATGATTTTGAACTGTTGATGTTGACCGCATAAATCGCAATTCTTCACCTTGATGCATTTTCGGTTTAATGGAAAAAGCGACGATTGATTTATTTAAAAGAGGGACCATTACCTCTATAAAAATTTTCATAACCATAGAATCAATCATACTTTGGGTCAATTGTACAAGCCATCGCCGGGGTTTTTCTGCCAAGAACGGTCACATCCAGATGGTCGTGGATCTTCCTTTCCCTAATATTGATTTCACTGATATGACTCCTTACACATTCTAAGTATTTATTTCATGCGGTTTATTGATTGACATGTGCAGACACCTCATCTCACGCCTCATTGTATCTTCGCCACACTTCACCCTTGTCGTTGTGACGCCTCGCCCCTCGCAGCTAGTGAAGCGCACTTTAAGCGTCTCATTTCACAACAGGAAATATAGGTGCTCGAGAAAGGCTGAAACGTTCCGGAAATATGAAGCTTCTAAATTAAGTGCTCAAACTAGTCGTGACGATTGACTTATAAATAAGTAATTCGATTTAGGATTATCACAAAAGGGACCCAGAATCGTTTTAAGAGAATTTAATATTAGATTTGTAATTCTGAATATACAAATACTTACTTTATATTTATATTATTGATCTTAGTGATCCTGTTAAAAAGATTTAAAAAAAGAGAGTAGCAGTATAAGTGTGTCGTTTTAAGCAAAGCAATTAATATTAAACATCTAAATTAAATTCTTCATCGAACGTATTCTGTTAAAAGTTAGTCAACAGTAAAAAGTCCATGGGACAAAATCATGACAGGGGAATTACAAAGTAATGCCCTCTAATGTGCGGCGAGAAAAGTTGCAAAGCAACAAACCGATATATAGTTGTGAAAGGAACCCGCTAAGCGAGTATCTACAATCACTAGCGGCCTCTAGGCACAGCACACGAAACGCCGTGTTGCAAAAGTAAATCAAGTAAAAGATTTTGGTTTCAACTATAGCTAGGATAGACCACGACATGTTTCGTTCTATTGGAACTCATCAGGTGGACGCAACCCTAGCTACAGTTGAAACCAAAACAGACAGGCAGAAATATACCCATGTCTTCTGGGTATATTTCTGCCTGTCTGTTTTGATTTCAACTGTAGCTAGGGTTGCGTCCACCTGATGAGTTCCAATAGAACGAAACATGTCGTGGTCTATCCTAGCTATAGTTGAAACCAAAATCTTTTACTTGATTTCCATGGGACAGGTTTTCAACAATAATATCAACTCTGAACTTTATACGATCAAAGCGAAAAATCACGAAACACGTAACATTCATCAAACTTAAATTATGCCAGGAATTAACAGCGAGGCAAAAAATACGATACAAAAATTATATAAACATAAAATAAAAGCATATATCAACGTCAAACAATATGTCGCTTCAAATTTTCAACAACAGAAAATAATCATAAATTTACTTTCAAAAGTAGGCTTCAAGCAGATTAAAAAATAATCTTTCTCAGGAGAAATACAAAAGCAAATTGTACAAAACTGACAAATTAAGAACAATATTTTGAAATCACTAAGTAAGAATTAATTTCAGTAAAATATCTTTCATTTTAATGCTACGGTATCCTTAAATATAAAGTGGTCAAAGCAATTGGATCCACTGAAAGTTACTCATAATATAGAATTGCTCAGAAGCCTTACAAACAATTGAAACAAATTTAATTTTAATTAAACACAAACATTTACATTCAATGTAAGTATGTTTGGAAACTCAAGTTTAACAAAATGTTTAAGAAACACCGAAGGGAAACATATTACTTATGGTTTCATCACAGTAGTGAAAATCCATGGGCTAACACAATCATTGTACAGAGCAATCAAAACATACTTAATCGCAGTCGCCTCTGAAACAGTCACGCCATGTCGATGGTTAGTTCGCAAATCGTAGAGCTATTATCATAGTTGCGCGGTTTAATATTTTACCGCAATCGTTAAGGAATTATCAAGTAAGCATGGTCAATTATTTTTAATACTTATTATTGTTATTTTACAAGCGTACATGGTAAATGTCAGTTGTAAACCGTGACCAAATAATGGAAAAAATATTATACTGTTGTTTGGTTGAGCGGTAAAGGCGAGGGCTTGTAATCTGGAGTTACCCCAGTTCAAATCCCGTGTCAGTCTTGTTTTTTTTAATTTGATTTATTTTTTTGACTTCTTTTACTACTATTTTATCTTGGCTGATATAATTTATTTTAATTTTTATCTTCTATTTATTTAAAAAAAATAGATTTTTTATTGTAATTTAAAAACCTAACGCAAACAAACACCTGTGGAATAATAGGTTCAATTTTAACATACGTTTACTTACTTAAGTTTTTGAATGGTATTAATTTTGTTTGTAAAAAATTTTTAACAAATCCACAAAAACATTTTTTTAAATTAAATCAAAAGTATGTTTTTTAAATAAATATAAAATAATAATTAGAATAAATTATATACATTCGCCAGGATAAAGTAGTAGTGAAAGAAAAAAAAAAATGTCTAAAATGAATTAAAAGAATTAGGATAAGAACAGGATTTGAACTGGGGTCACTAGATTCCAAGCTTACGCCTCTACCGCTTAACTAAACAACTGTGTAATATTTGTCTTTTATGGGTGTTAAATGAGCCACGGCTTATAACTGACATATATAATCATGCACGTGTGCATAAGAAAAATAATAAATATTAATACAAATTTACCATGCTCACTTTCTACCTGGGAAAAATGTTAAATGTCAGCAGCTACGGCAAAATAATAAACAGCGCAGCTATGATAATAGCTCTACGATTTGCCAACAAATCATCGACACGACGTGTTTGTTTCAAAGGCGACTGCAGTTAGATTTTTATTTAATCGTTCTGTATAAATCAGTCAGAGCTTATCAGTACCTTCGCGTTCAGAAATTTTGAAGACCACGGAAAAACGTTATTTTAACATAACACGAATCATTGTTTAGTGCTGCGTTAGTGCTTTATTGAGACTTTAGTTTTGAATGTCGTAATTATAATAAATTCTTCAATAATATTTTTAGGAAAATGGAAACTCAACATAGTTGGCTTAAAAGAAAAAATCCCCAAATTTTAATTCTATTCAAGTCGAGAATTATGCAAAATAATTAAATATTAACATATATTTTTTTTTTGATATTCCTTACTTCTGCAAGCACTCACTAACAAAAACCTAAAACATTTCATGAACCATTTCAGTTTTGATATTTTAATACAAATACATGCTTTGGGCCTCTACGAACTCAAAAAAGGTTTTTGAAAATGTATTTCTAGGGGTTGATAAGCAGGTGTGTGTGAATGTGCGTCTAATAATATCTTCTGAATAGATAGGCCAATTTTGAACAAACGCGAAACAAGCGTATGTATCACAAATTCATTGGAAAAATAGGTTTTAAAAAAACCTGAAACCAGAAAGGAAAGGGAAGACGTGTTTTGGTGGTAAAATTATTTTGAAAACTGGACTTGAAAAACCTTACATACCTATCTGATATATGAGCTTAAGACAAATGTAAAGTTTTTTCCGAATTCACTAACTTCAAAATGCAACGATATTTTAAAAGTCTTTACTTTAACGCGATATTACTCGAGCTGCCAGAACAAAATTAACGTTAATAGTTGTAATAATCCTACGGGAACAATGTTACTATCTAAAACTATTTTTGAATCCGTAAAAACTGTGAAAGTGCAAAAATTGAAAAAAAAAATTGTTGGAAAACTGGCCACACGATTTTTTTTAACCTTGTAAGCTCATAGCGTTTACTATAAGAAAAATTTAGTTGTTATTTGCTTACCACGAATTTCTCTAGTACGTCTTCTATGGAAATTTCACAGTTTTCTGTTGAAAATAAATTGTTGATGAGTGATAGTAGAATAAGATCCTGAACTTAATTTTACGGTGCCGTAATATTTAGGAGGCTAGTTTGGATGATTAATTTACTTCTTGGTTTGTGGTGTTTTTTAATTTAAGAAATCTTTGTTCTAATAACAACGATTTCTTTCAATTAAAAAACACCTTTTGTTACTTCATAAAACATTTTGGGTTATTTCCTTACGCTCCTGCTACAGTGGATGTGATGCGATATTACAGTCACATTGGACGCGTAAAACGTTGATACAGAAATCCTTATGAAAATATAAGAAGTAACTATTTCCAAAGTGTAGCAAACACTTCTTTTTTGTAACACTTGCTGTACAGTTTTTCTTCGTCAGTGAGTGAGTTAGAACATTGTGATGAATTAGTATCTAAAGAAAATCTTAGACACCTGTCTGTTAATCTAGATAATCATCTTCTAATATTTCTTTATTAAATTTTAAAAATTTGAAACAAAAAACTGTAAAAATTTGGAGCTAAAACTTAAACTAGCAAAACCCGTGGGCTACGCTCCTCGTTTTTTTAAAATTATTAAAT
Source organism: Ctenicera cuprea (assembly GCA_958336395.1). Lineage (NCBI taxonomy): Eukaryota > Metazoa > Arthropoda > Insecta > Coleoptera > Elateridae > Ctenicera > Ctenicera cuprea. Next base: position 21,257,938 of record OY284487.1, on the reverse strand, counting down.
GTTTCCTTCACTGAGTTGGTCTAGGGATTGAGAAGTGCTCCTGAAAAAAGAATCCTGTGAAAACAACGAAAGAAAGCCTCACAAAGAACCCCGAAAAAAATCAAAAAAGCCCAGAAAAACCCGTAAACAAATTTACTACAAAAAAACCGCCGTAAAATCATCGAACGAAACATCTCTCAAAAAAATCCTTATATAGGCCCATAAAAAATTACCGTTAACAAACAGCGGGAAAGATGTTAGTTAAATTATCACTTTTCCTCATTTCCATGTCAGTGCCTTGCAGAAATGTTCAAAACGTTTTTGGATCTAGTAATACATTCAAAACGTTTGTGGATTTAACAATACGCTCAGCAAGTGTTGTCAGACATTTGCATATCATTTCAACATGAAATTCGCCCTTATTCATAGAAATCGATCAGCAAGAAAAAAACACGTATCTTTTTCAGGAAAAGCTCTTTCTTAATTATACAGTAATCAACCTAGATGAAAGTACACCTGCTTTTGTGTAGAGGCTTTTTTTTCGTTCTCGTCAAAAGTGTTAGAACTCATAGCGTTGTATTTAACTAACCTGCATTCGTTCATTTTCGTTCTTGTAGCGATGTTTCTAAAATTGACCACAACACAGGAAACGATTTAGGTTTAGCAGAGTTTAGTGATTATGGATTCATCAACATTCGCTCATAACAATAACAATGCCTCGAGATGTTTGAGTCGAGTTCGAATTATATATCACATTATATTTGGTTTAAAATAGCAATATCAGTTATAAAATTAACAGGTTTAGTCTTTTGTGATATGATACATTTCCAAAATAATGTGTTATGATATTTCCTTTACTTTTATAAAATTTTAACATTACATTAGAATATAAGCCACGTGGGGCCATAACTTACTTGCATGTTTTCTTAAGGCATTTCTTACAAATAATTTAAGATTATTTAATCTATTATTTAAAGACTGTTTGGTTAGACTTATGTAACAAGCTTTACAGGTATCACAGTCGCTCTCATAGATTACGGTATTTGATTGTGTTAATATGGGGTTAATATGGTTAATATGGGTTAATAAACATTGGACAATATTGTAATTTTTCTAACAAAAATTTATTATTTTAAGTTTTCTTAATTTTTGCAGTTAAATTTGGCAAACGTAAATATGAAGAGATATAAGTATTGACATTAATTTTTGAAAAACGTCAGTATACAGGTATCATTTTACTTAAAAATATATTATCATATATAAGCCCTAATACGACAAACGACTAAAACGTCAATAGTTTTGGTTTATCCCCTTTGACAAGAACGTTATATGATCATATTAACAGCTTTACATTATAGCAAATTAATTAATTACAATTTTACCTAACAATGGATGTATGAGCATGCTCTGAACTAATGAACTTAATATACGGTTAATGATGAATTGACAATTTTAGTGCTATTACTAAAACAAAACGCAAGAACCATTTAATAATGCATTTATACATAGCGAATGTCATTTTATTAGAGCGATAAAACTATTGTTTAAATATTGCTTTAAATTATTAAAAGTTATTTATCAAAACTTCTCCAGCCAAACCGCTTATTATTTATAACGTTGCAGAATAATTCAGCAGTTGCATGCATATGTGCGATGCTATAAGAATATTTATGGTATATTGTCTTACAACTTTCGTAAAATGCTTTCCAAGGAATGAACATAAATTCATGGAGTACCGATTCTGTCTAAATTTAGAAATGGGACAGTAAAACTTCTGCACTTACTGTAAATGCGGGGCGTCTGGGTATGCGGTACAATAATTTTGTTATGTTGGTTTTTATTCGAGCACATAAAGTTTCTTAGCAGAATTAAATTTACCGTAATCATTGAAAATTTTCTCACTTTTTTTTTAAATTCTACATTTAGCCTAAAACACTAACATAAAACTGCAATAAACCCAAACACAAATTTGTAAGCATTCGGTGTTTGTTAATTTAAGTTAATTTCAGGCTTACAAAGCAGAAGAGCAACAAAACTAAAATTTTATGAATACAAAGCAAACATGAATATAAAGCAATAAATCTATGTCCTTTTAAATCCACTTCATGGACTTAATACATCCTGCAGCATCACCTTTAAAAAGATACTTCAGGATGCACCTATATTTCGTCTGAATAACACATTAACCTAGTTTTAGTGTTGTAGTAGTGTAGTACCGGTCGCAATTGTGTTAGTTATTTTATTTTTAACAACTTTTCTAAAGTTCTTGTGCACAAAAATTATTGCTTTTTAGTTTTATCTAGTAGTGCTGATGCAATTACTGCGGCTATAGAATTTATATACGGTGCAAACCTATATGCTTTAAACTTTAAAACAATTAAATTAATTTGTTAAGAGCAAAGTAGTGTAAATGGAACTTTTATTAATAATAATATCATCAACTGGCTCATAAACACACAAACATTACGTAATGGGTGTAAGAGCCATACTGTACGCTTTTCTCTTAAATCTACAGAAAGCAAAAATATGTTAATAAGTTCGAGCTTTACTTTGTTGAAGTTCACATAACATATTATAAATAAAATTATTAATAACTTCTATAGGTTTTTATTTTAGCATTTCAACGTGTCTTTACATTATTATTAACAACACCTGTTCATTTTTAAAAATTGCTTTTATGATTGACGTGTAAACACGTTCAAATACCAATAAAGCTAAAATAACAACCCTTTGAAGTTATTAATTGTTTTATTTTCAATATATTCGCACGACATATATTTAATTTATGCAGCTATAGCACGGATAATTGTCTTTATGCAATTTACCGAAGTAACTCTTAATTAAAACTTTATATGCGAACTACATTACCGAATGTATTGTTCCTAAAATGTGAAATGCTATTGATTTAATTTGTTACTGCATAGAAAAACATTGCATATAACCCACAAATTATTTAAATTACCGATTGAATACATTAATAATCCCGGTTGTTAATGCAGTCGGTAGATAAATACAAAAGTCCAATTAATTAAAATAAATTACGGGCACAGTTCCGCGTGTAACTTCATGCGCTAAACAGTATTATACAAATTTATCAATCTCTCTACTGCCATCACCACAAAATTAATATTGAATAAAACACCTGCAGTAATTAAACAAGTTTACAATTAAAATCGTACGTTAATACAAATTATAAACAGAACCCTAATCTGTTATCATAACTCAAATGTTTGTAGTCCTCTGCATCAATTTGTCCGACAAATGAGATGCGTCGCTGAAGGGCGGAACTTTCGGCAACCTCCGGTACCGTTCGTATATATCCGGAGCTTTCGGTACATTAAGCTCATTTCTGGTGCGTGGAGCTTTCGCAAGCAGCTCTTTAATCGCACACATTTTTATTTTGCTTTGCATTTCAGCTTCTTGCTATTCTTAATAACATAATAACAGTTCCTTTTACGATGTAACAATCTTTTATTATTATTATCGGTTAGAAACAAGCAAACGCGAGCGGTCTAACCTCTTGATAAAGGGCTTTAATTTGAACACCGGTGACTGCTCGCTAGGCAATTATAAAATAAATTAACGTATTATTATGCTGAATTCAATTATTGCAATCACCCTTGCATATATAGATGCAGAAATCTAATTAATATGCCAATCACAGCTATTTAACTGCCCACAATACTGAAAACGTCAGCTAGCCGCAACACCGCTGGTTATGGTTACCTTTGACCGCATGATTCTATAGTTTCCTATTATTAATTATGTAGAGACCAATAAACAGCACTACATCTAGCTATTGAATTTATGAACGCGGTTGTATTCCCATACATGAGAAATTCCTGGCGGTTGCTGAAACCATTCATAGTTACTAATAGAGTTTGTAGATTATTTGGATACAAACATATTTTGTTTGACGTTTTTCACGTATTACTAATACAAAACTAATTAGCATTTATAGGGAATGATTTGCAATCAAGTAAACAAACAATATCGTGCGATTCAGAAAACTGTGCATTAAAGCAGGGTAAAGTTACAAATGTAACGTATGTCAGTTCCTACTTCTTAATTCTTTATACTAAATTCGCAACTGTCTCACCATAACAAAACGGCTAAATCTGACATACCGGGAAAACTTATTACTATAGTAGGCCTGTCGGCCGTTCCTTGCATGTCGGCTCAGTTTAATGGCGGTTTTCGGCCAATATGTATGCTTCAGGGAGTACAGTGCTATAAGGCAGTTATTTATGGCTTATTCTAATTATGGGGGTCGAAAAAGATTTAACAACCTTATTACAAAAAAATCTGTTGGGAAATTTTTATGATCTTTGCTTATACATTTGTAAAATAAACAAATAAATATGCTTAAAGTTCAACACCTCGTTGACCCAAAGGCACATATTTACGTTACACAAATTAAATCACTCGACAAAATGATGATATTATGACCATCCATCATAAATGGGTTGAAAAATTAAAGCCTATTCAATGGCATAAGGGTCAGAAATAAATTACTAGTACGTGTCAAAATTATCCGACTGGTGTCGTCTAGAAAACATTCCGTTTAAGAGTTTTTGAAAACAATCACCAAGGCCAAATACTATAGATCACAACTTCCAACAGAGAAACTGATTATTTTTTATTACTGTCTACAATGTTTATTTATATTTGCTATAGACGAGATAAATCGATACCTGTACGTGTTCCCACCAAGGCAATTTTAATAGTTGTATTTTTTGCCTAGCTTTTTTAGTGTTTTTAAAAGAATCATGAATCATGAAGCCGTGCGTGAGCACGACCTCATGATTCCCATCCCACCCCCTTACCCGTGCTCAGCACACTAAGTGCTCTTCACCGGTCTAACATGCCCCACCCCTGAAAGACATGCAACCCAACATACACATCTACATACACCAACCATGTACCCGCCGGATTTAACTTATTCAGAAAAATTACCGACGGGCAGTGGACTCGAACCTACTGCTATTGGGAGTCTATTTTCAAAGGCTGGAACTTTAACCACTAGACCACCCGCCGGCCCATGCTACCTTCAATTTGCAAAATAAATGAATATTGTGTAAATAGTTTTTGTCAGTTGATATTTACTTATATTTGCAATAAAAAAAAATTTACTAGTCGGAACACAGTTGGCATTAAACCCATATAATATGCCAATATGGTAACAAGTAATGCTACTTTTCTACTTTAGAAATACTTTTATGTATTTTATACGTGTATAATATAAACTTCATGTCTAAAAATGTCAGATTTATAGTAGCAGTCAAGATTTATAACCACCAACCGTTGCAAGCGATATGAAAATCACATAATGTTAATCTAAGGTGACGTAAATTCAAATCTATAATCGCGTGTTGGAATAAAATGCGTACTATTTTCCTCTAGAAATTATTCAGTAACAAATTGTTTTTTCTTAGTTAACATTTTTGCATATTTGCCACGGGGAATAAACGTGCAATAAGAATTTAAAATTCTTTTCTGCTGTAAATCACTATAACACGCATTTTATAAGAGATAACTGTTTAATTCACATAACAAATCCGAATCCCATCGACCTGTCTTTCCACACTTTTATTAGTAACCGAACCCGACTGCGAAAACCCACATATACAGGCTGAGTCAAGCTATACGCCTTTTTTTTTAGTGAGTTTATTATTAGGAAATTATTAAAAATTTTTGGTGTGCATATGTTTCGAAGGGTGCTCTACAACCTGGCGCAGTCAGTTTTTTGATGGGACGTCAAATGTCAAAATAGCGATTTTCAACTCTTTATTTTTAAATGGAACGGTACGACTTTTTTTGGCTTAAACGATGCTGTATGATGTTTACAATATGATCCTTACTGAATTTTTTCCCAATTTTCACGATTCAGCCGTAAAATATGCATTTATTATGTTAGTCTAGTAGGCCGAGACCTACGGAGTGTACTTTGATGTATTTGCACTAAACGATTTAATGGTTGTCAGTATGCGTAGTAAAATCATTATTTTAATAAACATAAGAAAACAGAAACTCAGGCATTTAGATTAGATTAAATAATAGTTACTTCAATATTAGGATAACATCGAATGAAAACTATAAGACTATAACTAAACAAAATTTAAATAAAAAACTAATTAGTTTTTATTCAACAAGAAACTCGAAGAAGTAGAAATGTTTACTTACAAGCAATTGTTTCATCAAAAGTTTAGTTATTTTACGCAAAAACATGGTGACGCCTGCGTACGTACCGGCCTACTAGACTAACATAATGAATGCTTATTTTACGGCTGAATCTTAAAAATTATGAAAAATTCAGTAAGGATCATATTGTAAACATCATACAGCATCGTTTAAGCCAAAAAAAGTCGTACCGTTCCATTTAAAAATAAACAGTTGAAAATCGCTATTTTGACATTTGACGTCCCATCAAAAAACTGACTGCGCCAGGTTGTAGAGCACCCTTCGAAACATATGCACACCAAAAATTTTTAATAAATTCCTAATAATAAACTCACTAAAAAAAAAGGCGTATAGCTTGACTCAGCCTGTATACACATCCGTTATATAAAAAGCATTTTCCTTTGTGCAGTAAACCGCTGTAGTAATAGAAATAAATAAGCAAATTTGGTCTACAATTAGTTTTTAGAATTGAAATATAATCTGCTGACAACGATAGCGTCATTACAAAACAAATGGTTAAAACACTTTCCGATACCGTTTACGTTTAAAGTATTTACGCGCTAATGAGTGATTGAAATTTACATTTAGACTTGGCACAAGAGATGTGCAACGGATTCACTCATCCGCCTGCTCCAATCCCAAGGGGTTGGCACGGCACTGGGGTGCTATCTAGATATTGCGCTATAAATATCAAAAGTTTTCAAAAAAAATCTAAGACTAGTGAAATTCTTTTAAGTCGAGCTATTTGATAGGCGGATTAAAATCAAGTAACTTCCGGGTAACGCGTTGTTGATGTTAAACACTATCGAAGTTTCCCTTGATTTTTAAAATTATTTAAAATTCTTTTTATTGTAACTTTATTATACTGTTTAAAGTATATTTATTGACGATTGCGTTTTTGAATAAATCATTATTCAATTTTAAATTTTTCTAATATTCCTGGAGGTCGTTGGAGTAAAATTTGGAAAATTAGTAAAAACAATTGTCATTCACTACAAGATCTAACGGCCTACCAAGTTTTAAAAAATGGTGTAGACAGTTTTTAAGGAATAATTTTTTGAAACGTTTCAAAGATTTGAAAACGATTCATCTTGACAAAAATTCACATTTCCAAAAATAGTTTTGCATTACATGAATATACTTTTTAAGGACTATTAAGTGATATCATATTTCTTATTGATTGGATATTTTTTCTTTTTAGTAATCGGGCATTAAAGTCCACTTTTTCGAAAATTTAAAGCGGTTTTTGTTTTAAAGATTTTATTTCTTTAAATGCACAAACGCATCCACCAAGCTAAGTTGAATTTTATTACGTTGTGCTGGGAAAGGGGCTGTATGTATAAATTAAATCAAAAATATGTACAAGTAAAAGCAGTAATTGGACAAACAGATACTGAACAATTACTATCTACGAATTTTACGGTAATTTTCTGTTTCGAATTTAATGTGTAGAATTACAGCAATGCTAAATAATAACTAAAAAATCTAAGATTTCGATCCGCAGTCCGCTACACAATTAGCCTATTTATTATATAAAAACAAAAAAAAAGCGTGAGACGAAGCTCACGATTTCCGCTAGTTTAATTTTAAAGTACTAAATTTTGAAGTATGCAACAATATCTTAAGCCATAATTTTAAGTTTCCTGTTTCTGTTTTTATCGCTATTATAAGTTCATAAAAGAGTCTTCCATATATAGAACCAGCAGAATCCGTAGGATACGCCACACGTCATTATTTGATAACTTACTTTTAAAAACTAGGAAATAAACTGTGTCGAGATGCAACACATTTATCTGTTCCCCAAGGTATTGCATCTTCTGAAATTCGCAAAGTTCGCTACTGAACTGAACATGCGTAAATATTAAGTAATAATGCGAATGTGTATTATCATTAAGTAATCTTTAAAAGAAATGGGTAATTTCTTGCAATTGGTCCCGTTCATTATTGTTATAAATTTTAATTTTCACATTAGAAACTCTTTCAATTGAGAAATGAATGTCTGTACTGGATCTCTGTTCATGGTTATTGTGTCTGAAATTTTGTGTTTCTTTTTGGTGGTAATGCACTTGCATATACCCACATTTCTAAATATCTGCCCTTTTGACATCTCAGCGGAAATTCCATTTGTCCCTGTTCGAGTTAATTATTATTTTCTTGGCGCGCAACCTTGTTATAATGATTTGACCTACGTGTTTCTTCAGCGTCGTTGTCGGTACTGTGTTATGCCGAATCCGGTAGCAAGTAGAACCCGAGGCCGATGGAAAGGTCCGACAGCTCAATAACTGTGCTTCCTGCGGAATGTGATTTAGAAATGCCAGCTATTTTCAGATTATGTTACCATCTCACACACAAACCGTAGACATTGAATTTGGATTATTTCTATCAAATTATGTAGCGGCCTGCTGTACAAAGAAATGTGACCCTTATGTAATGGACGTGTAAATATGTGGTATCTCATAGTGACGACCCTTCACCACTTAAAAGCAAGACAAGTAGAAGGTATCTCGATTTATTATAAAGATACATGAATATTTGCTGTTGTGTCTATTACAAATTTAGTTCGTAAATCTCTGTATAACTTCGGAAAAACTACCAAAATGGACGAAGTCATGAACTAGGATCGCTGTACAATTTTACTTACGTGGAAATGTATCAAGTTAAAACAGTTCCTGCTCAAGTAGGCTGGTGCGTGATTTTGTTAAAGTTAAGCCGTTAACGCAGACTTAGCTTACTACTTAAGTTTTATACCACGTTTTTGGTTGTAACAGTTGACATGGTGCTGTCAAACGTGGTATTATGCTTTATGAGAAGTAAATGTCATGATTACAGTGAGGTTATGTACACTCCAATAACATGTACTCTAAGACGTACGTTGGGAAAGATACTATAGGTTACTTGACAAATAATTTGCTTAAACACCGGTGAACACAAGCAAGCTTGTGAAAAGCCTCTATAACAGTATACTTTTGAAAATATTAATATAAAGCAGTTAATACCAAAGAAAACACAAAAATAGGCTTTGCGGAAGCATTTATTTTTTTTACGTACTATGTAATGAGTAAAAGAAGTAAATTGTTTTTTATTAGAAGCGATAATGTAGAACTCGTTAAGTTGCTTTCACTAAACGATCTCTCTCTCTCAACATTGAGAGATTTTTTTTGCAAGGTCATATTAATAAATTCACAAAATTAACAATAACTCCTGTTAGAGTTGATTGGTGCTGTTTTAGGCATTAGCCATAGTAAATGGATTTAATGAAATTTGTTATGGCAGAGCGACCAAGTACGAAACACCGCAGATTTCCTGCACAACTCCCATATTATACGATATCTGACACCTCCCAGAAGATAGTTTATATAGCATAACATAAACTCTGCATTTTGTTTCTATTAAAACTACAATGTAGGTACTTATTCCAAACTATAATATCTACAAACTTTCAGGTAATTTCATACGAAATAAGAAAGCATTCCAAGTATATTAAAAATAGCAAGGGTGATACACCTAAAGCTTGCGTTTTCAAGAAACATTCTCGGAGGGTTTTTTAGTAAAACAATGTGTACGGAAGATTCCGAGGAAATTCTTTCCCCCGAAAATCTCCATACAAATGGCCTTGTCGGAATTTGACTTGGCATTTTTAAAGGAAGGAGGTTTGCCTAGATTACGAAATGTGCTCTTCCAGCATCTCTTTTCAGATCGTCTCCAGTTGAGAAGACGTAAGTCCTGTTCTTGTACAATTGCATTAGCTTTTAGTACCAAGAAGAGGATGCAGGGAGAGAATGATATATCTGAACTTCTAGTTAGATAGAAAACTTGTTAAATAACTTGTAAGTGCGACGATGCTGTTCTCTGTTCTATTTTTCATTTAATTTCATCAACTGCCTTTTATATGAAGTGACAGAGAATTTAATAAGGAACATTTTAGGGCGGAAACAATAAATATGGTAAATAATAAAGCGGTCACGGAATAAAAGTCGTTTTTAATTTTCCGTTATCCGGGATACCCTTAGGGAAAAATCTTATTTTCCGCCACAGGCTGGCAGTTCTGTGCTGTGTACGTGGTAAGAAGGTGGTAAGAACAAGGGCCAAAGTAGAACAGACCAAGCTTTATCACTTGATTTATTATTTGTCCCGCTCCGTGACATTCACGATTTAATCTCTCTTTTCCCTCTTCCTCAAAAATCTAGCTTGCTTTTTATGCATTCGGTTCTTTTACTTCTGGTGCTTTTTATTCTGTCAAACGAGAATAATTATCCTTGTAAAAACCCTAATTATTATTAGAGGGTCATCAGTGTGGTAATAAAGAACTCACCGTTGATTTGAACTTTTCTTTCGACAGAAGCAGATGTTACATTGATTGCAGGCTTTACACAACTATTTACAAGACGTTTTAGGATCCCTCACAAACTTGCAAATGCGGTTCTAATTTACTGCGTCGCTTCTGTGTTGAATATTTTAACCTACCAATAATTGTTTTACTTCAACCAAAAAATTAATTGAATTTAGTTATATAGTATTTGTGGGATAACGTTCCACCGATTATATGATTGTTCAACAAATGTGGTGACTTTTAATTAAATTTTATCGATTAGTAACATAGGTCAAATACGTAGTATTATGTTGTAACGTGCTGTTACATATTATATTTCTGATGGATTTAAACTAGACTAGCAGAACGCTAGGGCTACGTTCCACGATTTTTTGGTAATTTCTTTTAAAATAATAACAAACAACGGTTTCGAACTAAAAGGCATACGCCTCAATTCCATATTTTGGCAATAAATCAGAAAAAATTGCCAAAATTATAAACAAACCAAATAAATGTAAAATAACATTTAAAACAACAAAAAACATTTCAAACACTTTGTTTAATGCTAAAGAAAAAACAAACAATTTATTAAAATCAGGCATGTACAAATTAAAGTGCTCGCACTGTAATTCGATTTACATAGGACAAACAATTAAAAATTTTGATATTAGGTACAAGGAACACGTACGTTGCTACAAGTATAAACACTCCCATAAATCTAATTACGCTAAACACTTATTAGAACACAATCATTCACTGACATCAAATAACACTATAAAATTTTTACACTTTTGTGATGACAAACGTAACTTGGATATACTAAAAGCGTTTGAAATTCATAAACATTTAAAATCTGTACCTTCAATGAATGAACAAACTGATCTCTTAAATTCACCGCTATTAGGCGTTTTGGAATTAGAAATCAAGTCATCTGGACGCAGATATAGAAACCCAAGATCAAGTTATGATGATTTCTTGTTCCTATTGCAACACCGACTGTTTACTTATTATCTTGTTTTTGATAATGACGTGTAAACACGTTGAAATACGTATTGCTTATACCGTCTGTCTATAAAGTACCCCCCCGCCCCTAACAAACTTTTGAACGACTTGATATTTTACCACAATATTTGGTGTGCTTTAACGGGAAATTAAATACTATTTTTTATCCAACATTAAATTTTGTATCATTCAAAATGGCGACTAGGCGCCATTTTGAATTTTTTTTTAAATAAAAAGGTGGTTAGAGTGACACCTCATTTGAAAGGTCTTTTAATTGTGCGTCTAATCCTAGAGTTTCAAAGAAAAATATACAGTCATAACAAAATGGCAGATTGTAAACACATGGACTCAGTCAATTTAAAATTGTTTTGATTTTCTTATCCGTTAGTCCACTTTTTCATTTGCAGGGCAAAATTTTCCCAGAAATATCTCAGGTGGCTGGAAATAATATTGAAAACGTTATGTTCCAACAAGACGGTGCGCCGTCTCATTATTACAGGCCTGTTTCTGACTTTCTCAACGGACATTTTCTTGGAAGATTGATTGGATGGGGGCCTGTAGAATAGCCGGCTTACTCCCCAGATTTAACTTCCTTAGATTTTTTTCTATGGGAATATCTGAAATCGAAAGTGTACAGAACCCGTCCAGAAACAATTGAAGAACTGGAGCAACGTACTACAGAAGTTTGCAGAAATATCACTCCAGAAACTTATAAAAATGTAAGGCAGGAATTTCATAACCGACTTTTTATGTGCCAAAAAGTGAATGGTAAACATTTCGGACACTTAATTTAATTAATTTAAGCTTTAATTCTTAGTTTTTGTAACTAGACTTTTTTATCTTGAAACATTGTCATTTGTTATGGCTAAATATTTTTCTTTGAAACTCTAGGATCAGACGCAGAACTAAAAGACCTTTCCAATGAGGTGTCACTCGACCTCCCTTTCTATTTAAAAAAACAAAATGGCGCCCAGTCGCCATTTTGGTTGATACAAAATTTTAATATGGTCTGAAAAATAGTATTTAATTGCCCATTACAGCACACCAAATTTTGTAGAAAAATGTCAAGTCCTTCAAAAGTTAGTTGGGGGGGGGGGGGGGGGGTACTTTATAGACACAGTGTATACTATGCAGTATTGTTGTGGTATTTAGTAGCAATAACGTATATTATTAACTTCGGGGAGGGGGGCGGTACCCCTACAGTTCACAGTCACTAAAAGCAATTATTAAAATTTTTTTTTGTATTGAATACTTAGTCTTATTTTAATTACATTTGCTTTTATTATTATAAGAAGAACTTGTAACTCGGGCCCCAACTTCATTGGCTGCATCGGCGCAGTTACGCTACTGTTCACGCATGTGTTACAGTTCCAAACAGTTTATTTTATTAATTTTTAAAAAGAATATGCTAAAAAAAAGAAAGGTAGTCTACGGATTCTGCGTGTTTAATTTAAGTATATGAAACAATTATTTCAAATTTCCTAATATGTAATAAATCTTAATGTGTTTACATAAACATAACCCTTCCGTTTGTTTCTCGCATTAGCTCATACAGCTGGTCGGTAAGTATCTATGTCGGTAAGCCTACACAAAAATGCCAGTTAAGATTAAATGCTTTATTTATCTACTTAAGCCGTAAAAGAATTTTGCGAATATGTTGTCCTTAAAAAGAAATTTCGTAAAGTGCTGACACGTTCATTAAACAAACCAACAAACCCGTCTATGACATACACGTCAGTCGGCTATGACTATAAGCCATACTTCTGGTATTTACAAACGTGCGACTGCCACTAATAAACAGCTTTTACGAATGAAAGCCGAGATCCCTGCTTCACCACTGTTCAAAAACTCAAAATCATCATAGATATTATATTCCGAAGCATTGTTATGGTGAGATAGTTACGAAATTAATATAGAGGAATCTCTGTGAAAACTGAAACTAGTATTAAAAAAAATACTTCTTTAAAATAATAAGATTTAAAATAGTTATTTATGTAACAAAATTAAAAATTATGTTTTAACATAAACAACCAAATTATTAAACAAAGAACCATACAAGAACAATAACAAACATAAAAGAATAATACAAGATCACAGAATTTTAACTACATATAAATATGCGATATAAAACAATGTTTTCCCAGTGTATAATTATGGAAACGATCGGTTAGGTGCTGAGAGGCAGCGATCTTCTGGGTTGGGCTCAGTCATCGCTTCAGGTATCCGCGTAGAAATTGGGCAGGGGGTTGGCAAGCCCTGTCGTTTTATTGAGGTACTGTGGGACTTTTAAAAACTGCTGCGGGGCTGTAGAAGGTGATTGCTGTGGTGTTTGATAGGAAGCAGGGCTTAGGCGGGACGTGCTGTGCTGTTGTGACCTGAACCGAAAATTACGCTTGGTACAGAAGCGGAAGGCTTTGATACTGGTACCGAAAAGTATGATCTGAAAATGAACTTCCCTTTTCCAATCTGATACTGTACTTTAAACGCAATTTTTCAAGATCCTATTGCATGGCAATTCTTACATAATATCAGGCAAAAAGTGGCAACGGTCTTGGCTGTGGAAAACAAAGCTCTTGTAGAAGTAGTTCATCTGTCACGAAAAAATATTGTTAATTAAGTATCCACATTAGTATTGTTTTTCATGGCAAGGACTGATGATTTTTTGCTCATACTATCCAAAAATAAAGCACAATTGTTTAATGGGCAAATGAGGCAAAGTTATTTTTTTGTCTTCAGTAATTTACACTTGGTAAGTTATTTTTACCGCTATTTGATTACCACTGGGTTAGCGAAACAGAAGTCGCCGTTGTAAAAGACCACACCCTCCTCGACGCTAGTTTAATTTTAAAGTACTAAATTTTGAAGTATGCAACAATATCTTAAGCCATAATTTTAAGTATCCAGTTTCTGTTTTTATCGCTATTATAAGTTCATAAAAGAGTTTTCCATATATAGAACCAGCTGAATCCGTGGGATACGCCACACGTCATTATTTGATAACTTACTTTTAAAAAACTAGGAAATAAACTGTGTCGAGATGCAAACACATTTACCTGTTTCCCAAGGTATAGCGAAACAGAAGTCGCCGTTGTAAAAGACCACACCCTCCTCGACGCTGATTGGCTGCGAGTGGTGCGGTGGGTTGGGTTTCTCAGTTTCTTTTGGACATTGGTCTTAAGTCAGGGCAAACTTTGTAAATAATGTTAAAAAGTTTTGGGTAGATTTCGTTCGTTTAAGTTCACTTGGTTAACTTCATTTAATTAACTGCCAAGGGAGAGAAGGAAAAGAGGGAGACCTCGAAGAAGTTGGATGAACGTGATACATGAAAAAATGCAGAAACGAGGACTATTAGAAGACGATTGTAATGATCGTAAGAGGTGGAAAACGGGATGCGAGAAACGGCAGATAAGGCTGTAAAAAACCTCGCTTATGTATGTATGTATGTATGTATAAATACTCAGCTATAATATGTAAAATTCTGATATTTATTTACATAGGTAACTCGATCTATTTAAACGTGTACGGCATTACACTATTTTCTGTTGCAACTTAGAATTGTACCTTGTGAAGACTGTTTATTCTACTATTATACAGGGTGTTAATGAATTGTAGGGATAAACTTCTAGGGCTTGCAAAACACAACAAAGAAAACAACTTTTGTTAATAAATGTGTGGTCAAAAGTGTTTCCTTTCAGGGATAGAGCTTCTCAAAGATTCTTTAAGAAGCGCCTAAATGTAGGCAACTCAATTTACTACCTACTATTTGTTTCCATAACGACGGAAATTAATACAGGATAAATAAAGCCTTCTTTCCCACACTTCGAATTCAAATTATAGAAAATTAAATTAATTAACAAAATGTTTCAAAACTAAGCAATAGGAAAAACCAAAATTACAAAGCAAAAATCAACTATTTGAAAAATTTACAAAAACTAATTCAAAAATTAACAAAAAATATCACAAAAATATCGAATTGTGTCAAAATTGACGTTATTTGAATGCATGTATGTCTAGATCGTTTTTTTAAATTCCGTGTGACCTGTGCAAAATAATTAAAGATGCAATTTGGGTTGCCTATTTTCAGGTACTTCTTAAAGAATCTTTAAGAGGCTCTATTTTCTAAAGGAAACACTTTTGACCACACATTATTTTATTAACAAAAGTTTTTTGCTTTGTTGTGTTTTGCAAGCCCCAGAAGTTTGTCCCTACCATTCATTAACACCCTGTATAGGTATACGTGTACGTAACACTTTTATGTTCTATTACTAGGTTTCTATTTACCTTCACTTTGTAGTGTGCAAGTTCATTATGCTCTCTAATTGTGGTTGATTTTCTCCGGGAAGTGGGAATGTTATTTAGTAAATCATTAATTTATATGCAGTTTCCATGGTGTAAGCTTCTAGGTAGTACCGAAACTCCTGCAGTGATATGTGATCAATAATTACCCGATGTAAAGTATCAGTATAGTGTTAAAGAGAAGCACATTTTGGATATTTTATTTGTAAAAGTTTATAGTTTTAAATACTCTAAAATAATTCGAAGAAAATTAAATACTGCCTTGAGAAATAGCTTTAAATTCGTTGCAAATTCTTTAATGTTATGTAAAATATACTAAAATCGGGTGAATTACATGAAATTTGATGTAAACACAAACCTTATCAGAACTTGTTAATTTGGAATTATGTCGTACAGTTGCAACGTAAGTTTTAGGAGCTAACTTCCTCGACTGACAATTTAATTATGTTGTTTCACCTACTGCAGTTTGTGTCTAACGTATGTATTAAGTTAAATCGAATTTCTTGGTTTTGTCCTTCCTCGCTGTACGAAGTATAGCTATAGGGGAAGGTATTGAGATCGTCATGTATGATTTGGAGCAAATGCGTTCATTCAGCAAATTTTGTTTCGTCTAGGGGTTACTGGCCGATACGAATTATACCTAAAAGAAAAGTAATTTTATGGCAAACATTTTTAAACTAAACATTTTCGCTAATAATTAGGTTTTAGGGCCTTCGGAGACTGATATAGTAGACTGTACAGTCCAGACGCCTTAACGCAGGAAACCCAAAGATAATGAGGTTGTCTTAAAAAAAGAGGTTGGGAGGAAGGGGTGCTCTATTTCAGAATAGACGCACTCGAAAAGGTACCCTAGGTTTGTATTCTACGAATGTCGAAGAGCTGATCTACGCAAACGCTATTTCCTTATTACCTCCACTGTTCCCCACCTACGATTTTTTGTATTTTGAAAAACTTATGGTCGCCAAAAAACGGCTATCAGCAAATTATGAAATCGATATTGAGATTTCAAGAAATAAATATTGGTTGCAACTAGAAAACACAAAATATCGTTAAACCACAAGACTGCTTTAAAAAAAGGGGGAGGCTCTACTTCAAACTAAATGCGCTCGGAAAAGAACCTTAGATCGTATTATATGTACATATATAGAATATCCGATCTGCGCATGCCCGATCTTCCTAACGAGTTTTTGGTATTAAAAAAATGTACTAGTTTTGGCTTCAAAGTACGTGTTAAATGACAATAGGAACCATCTTCCATTGAGAAAGCACCTCTGAAATGTTTTCTTTTGGTTTGCCTGAACAGTTTAATTGGATAATCGCTAAAAAACAAAGATTTTCAAATACAGAAATCGATTTTAGATTTCAACAAATAAAAATTGCTTATACAATTAACAAAACTAAGACAAAAACAATTTTATTTTCAAAAAATTTTTCTGAACCCCAAAGTTTCTCAAAATTTGCAATTTTTTTTAATGTTTTACATTTTAAAAAAATTTCATAAACTTTCATAAATTATTAAAATGTTCTAAAATTCTAAATTTTTAGAAATATTCAATGTCACAAAAATTATAAAACGTTTTAAATATTTTAACAGTTTTTATAACTTGTAAAAGTTTACACATTTATAAGTTTTAAAATTTTTTAGAATTATCAAAAACTTTCCCACGATTTTCAACATTTATAAATTTTTTCCACATAATTTTTAAAACTTTTAAATATAAATTTCATAATTTTCAAATATTTTCAACATAAGGTTTTCAAAAATTCTAAAAGGTTTTACAATTTTTTTCTTCGAAACTTCATGAAGCTTGAACTAAAAAAATATTTTTTTAATTTATTCGACAATTGTATTAAATTTTCTAACAATATTTAAAAATGTATAAACTTACATTTTTTAAATTTTTAAGAAAATGTTCAAAACTCAAAATATTTTCAGTTTTCCAAAATGTTTAAAAGTTTGAAATGTTAAAACTTTAAAAAAAATTTCTTAGTAATCAAAATTTTACATTTTGAAAAAAAAAAGCAAAATTTTTAAAAAACATTCGGTATTAAATATATTTGCCATTTTTTAGAGAATAATAATAATATTCCAATATTTATAAAAAAATTTCAAAATTTTCGAAATGTATCAAAAATATTCAAAAATTTCAAGAAATGCTAGTTAGAGGTCCCGTGGCTGTTGCCCGACAGCTTTTTTGACCTACGTGTATGCTACAAAACGTTTTGAAGTAATTTGTCTTCTTGAGTCGTTTAATATCTCAACAATATGCACAAACACTTAACAACTTTTCATATACATTTCTGAACAATTTACGAACTGTACATTATAAAAACATTTAATGGATGGTATGAATTGTACTGTTTAAAATTTGAGTCTAAATTGGTAAAAAGATGAATTTTGTTTCACCACATATAAAGAATATAATTTTCATTTGATTACTTGGGCAAATTTGTTGTGGGGTGCTATAAATTGTCAGCTTTACAATTAGCTTAAGTTAGATAGCCTCATTTTACCAAATAAAAAAAATATTGAAACACATTGTACACCAAATGTGGGATATTGGGCAAATCATGCGGCCTATAATACTTATACCGTTATACCGATAATGACCTGTCGTTATCGGAAGTAGCTGGATGTCGAACTCCGGCCACAACATGTAATCCTTTCGATTAATACTGACCAACATCAGAGCTAACAGCACATCAAGTCCGCTCGAACGAAAGCACAAGTTCGTGCGATGGGTATTTTGAATAAACTATTGCTTAGATACGCTCGACAACGTCTTACAGTTTACACAATTCCCTGATTGCGCTTGCTGTGTTATCTAAAACGCGCGATTTTAGGGGTATAAATTTGTTTTAATAAATTGTTTGTGTCGCATTTGGACAAGGGAAACAAAAAAGTTATGATTGGTTACATGCGTGGAGAGTACGTTATGCAAGAGAAACAAAATTAAATTTGTGGTCAGGGGTGAAATTGGCCCCATAAATTGCTTCTGTTTATTATTTGCTTAATGAATGTGAATTTTAAAGAGCGTTTAACCAAACAGTACAACTAGTGTTAAGCGTGATATGCCGAGCACAGGAATGTTTTTACAAGATTAATTCTTTATAAGCCGATACCGCAGAGGCTTCATAGTATGCTCGATAAATTAAAACCGCCCAGGGATAGTTTTCACATGGCAACAGATAATCTTTTGTAAAAAAAAAAGGGCGAGCGCAACGATCGTCCTAACAAGTATAAAACAAACTTACAAGAAATATTACCCAAGTATTTTTAATTTCACTTAAACGTCTACTACCGAGACAATCATTTGTACATTAACTTCATCCCCCCAACTTCCTTGTTTCATCTCCTTTTCCCAGCCCTTAGCCATCCGTCTTCTTCTTCACGTTTAAAAGGGGCACGTTTAATAGAATAAGAGAGAGGATGGAGAAAGCGAAAGGAAAGCTTTTCAGTGGTTTTTATTAGCGTAACCTTTGATTAATCTACTTGCCCCCTTTCGAAGAAATTAAAAGTCAAGTAGTCGGCAAACAGGGAAAAGACGTGAGCCTGATAAACAACAGATTGTGTCGGTTACATCCGGAAAACAGATTGCGCTTAAATGATAAAAGTATTAATTACAGAGGTGCTCTCTTTTGATTTTTAATGAATGATCTTAGCTGAAATTTTTATTTACTCTAAAGGATTACAAAGCAAGCTTAGTTATTATTACGTTATGTTATTATCAGTTTGGAGAAAATTGTTCTCCTGTCAATTTTGAAGATGATTAATTACTTTGCTATATCAAGATTTAAATTTTTATAATATTTTAAAAATGTGTCTCATTATTTAGCTATAATTTGGTTCGCAGACGTGCAGCATTAAATTTCATATTTTTCGTGCGCTGAATACAAAATGGCAATGCTATTGATTATTTTGAAAGCAGGATACTCCGAAATAATGATGCTTATTTAAAGAAGAATAGATAATCAAGTATAAAAGAAACTTTTACTATATAAAAACCCACTTATCAGAATAAGGCACAGGAAAACGAAATAACTTTTAAAATCCTTTCTGGGATTGCTAGCCTACCAAATTTCATTCGCTTGAATTGAGGGTAAAAAGAACGAATATCCCTAGAAAAAACAATCTATATTTCATTTTCAGTCCGCTTTATTGAATCGACAAAAAGCGGACTGCAGCGGATAGGAAAAACGACAAGTGTGGGCACATGCGCTCCAACACCGCTTATTTCACTCACAAGAAACTAAAGTAATAAAGAAACGATATATGTCTTCACTTAGCTCGTCTTTTTGCTTTATAATTGATTTTGTACTTGGTCTTTATAAAGACTGATGCAATATTTCGTGGCGGTAACTTTAAACTTCCAAACGTACTTGCATGTCTTTACTGCGAATTTATTATTGATCTGAGATTAATAGCAAACGCACTAAATCAAACTTTTCGTTGATTACATTTCTGAAATGGACATTCGCATGAGGCTACGATAATTACGAAGTTAATGGTGTTCCAGATTCTAAACCCGCTTATTAGTCACAATTGCTTTCTACTACCACAGTCTGTGATTTATACTTGGGAACCGACCAAATTATATTAGGGATATACATTAATAAGTTACGAGCTGAAATTCTACAACTATCCAACACCAAAAGCAGGTCATTCCAGTACAAGATGATTGATTTATTTTTTTCTGTTCAAATTACCATTATCTGTGTATCCGAAATAACTTTTTCATTTCAAGGTAATATAGTTGAAAGTTTACATCCTTTTATCAATTTTCTTACGAGTTTGCCAATGATAATAAAAAGAGCAAATGTAATGCTTGAAAATACCTTTAAAGTACTTCTGGACAAACTAGTATTAAATCAAAAAGTTTTGAAAGTTACACAAATGTTATGAATGTTTTCTGAAAACAAGATCATTAAAGAATTTGTTTTACACTGTTCTTTAAAAATTTTGTTAAATTGCAAATTGTTATTTGTTTAACAAATTTTGACATTTACCTATACGCTAGTAAGGATCAGGAATTATTTGAAAGCTTAGAGTTAGTTCATATATCTGAATTATATACAAACTTGTTAATTTAAAACTAAAAACATATGTAAAATGCGATATTGTTAAAATACTTCCAATCGTATAAATTTTTAAAAATAAGAAATGAATAAGGTATAGGTATCTACTGTGACTGCTGAAATATTATTTAATTAACAAAGTACTGGAAATAACAATAAATCTGCATTAGCAAATGGAATGGATACCTATTTCGAAAATTAAACTTTTGTGATCAGTGATCGATTATATCTAACAGAACTGACCTTCTGTAATGTCTCACACTGGCTTGCATTAAATGAAAAAAAAATACGTTTTACATATTATAGATACCTCTTCATTACACAACTGATATTATCGTGGTCGTCTAATAATACTTATACAGGGTAAGTCAATAGTGCGTTCTCCTTCGATATTGGGTGAACCTTTACAGATACGATAATTTTTCAAATACAAAAGTTTTAGGGTGTCATAGTATCTATCATTCAAAATTATTTTCACTTCTATTAATAGGGTGTTTCTATTTTGCGTCACAGATTATTGATAAATTTTTTTAAATAGGACGCCCTATATTTAACTGCATACTTGAATGCACCATCAAAATTGCTACAAGACCATGTTTTGTTTTTGGAATTTGGCTGCACGGTTGCCAAGATATTTAACTTTTCTTTAGATTTACTGATTTTGCAGAGTTCCCATTAAAAAATCATTGTGACCTGCGGTTAGGAAATGGAGCAAAACAAATTCATGTGAGTACTTGTCAAAGTATGCCCTACCTCTCGTTACAAAACTAGCTCAAAATATCGAATACGCTGTTTGTGACAGACGGGTGAACTTGACGAAAGTGAGGGCGTTAAAACTTGTTTTTTTCAAATAGAACACCCTGTATTTTTTTACATTATCAGTTGCAGATCTTAATTACCTTTCATTTTTGTAAAGTATGTCCTATACCTAAATGTTACCCTTTTCGATATAATTTGACTTTTTTCCAAATATTCATAAATTTGGCCAAAAATTAGGCATTTCTTCTTTCGGATTCATCAAAGTAGTATTGAATCTTGGAAAAATAAATCATTTTATTCATAGAAATGTAGAAGTACAATGAATAAGTAACGACAAACAATAAAATGAAAAAAAATTAGAGAACAAAAGAATAAAATTCTTATTGTAAGATATGTTTAAACTGTTCTCCATTGGGTGTTTCCTATGTATGTGCATAAGCTTCAGGAGGTGATTTCTTGGGTTATTTTATGAACAGTTCATATGAACAGAAGCTACAACCCTATCAAGTGAATTTACGAAAACGAAATTATTCTAACACAAATTAGGAACCTTTAAAGATAAAAATTTGCATTTATCTCATTGCTTGGCAGAGTCTCTTTGTGTAATTTTTTAGATTTTTTTCTACCAGTGTCGTAGATGTAGTTTATTGCTTGTAAATTTTTGTTCATAACTTTCTTAGTATTCCTTGTCTTAGAAAATATATTACATAATTAATTTTTTTTTTAAATATTAAAAAAGGTACTCTTGCTAAAAACCGATACAAGCTACCCCCTTTGAAAACCGAATAAAACCGATAAGGAATTTAAAAATTAATACTTTTCTACTCCCATGTTTTAATTTATTAAGTCTATACTACAATGATACCCATTTCGATACATATTTTCATTGTGAGATGACCCAAACTGACCAACAGCAGCAAAGCATTGTTTTTAGTAACCATGGTTACACGAGTTGTTGATATTTCTCAGTTAACATCGCGAAACAGTTCGATTTTTAGTATTTGCATAAAAAGTTAAATAAAAATTCCAAAATAAATTATTTAATGATTTTTTAAATTAACTAGTCGTAGAAAAAATAGTGTATGCAACTTATATTATGCCTATTAATACACTGGTTTGAATTACAACATTCGCTACCGTTCGTGTCGTAGTCTCACTCGAGATGAGTATAAAAGTACTCTTACGGTAAAATGATTTCAATAAATATGTAACAAACTGATTTAAGTGGGAGGCCTATAATAGACAATAAATGCACCATGTGGGAATTCACGTACAGTTTTAAATTAAAAAGTGCGTAAATGATTTAAATTAGATTTATATAAATCCAACGATATGTTACTACGCACTTGGTCTACCCGCTATATCTGTTTTTTATTGCACCAATTAGTGGCTTATATCTTTCTTGTCGCGTTCATTGGCTGCCTATGTTTTTTTGTAGTAAAACTGTGACAATCTTGTAGGTATTTAGTACCTTTTAAGCATTGCAAATTAGCTTTTAACATTTTACTTTCTGAATATATAAATAATTTCGACTTGGTAAATTCCAAAACGTGACATAATACAAATTCTTATCTCCAAACGTATTAAGCTTTTGGTATACTTACAGGGTTTTTTAAAAATAGGGAATAATAGTTCTGGTGGCGTAAGTAATAGTTTTACAAAAAAAATGTAAACATTTTTTCTTGTATTTTATCTACCTTGATGCATACTTGAAATTTGTTTTGTACTATATTGTAATCGTTGTGACGCGTTTGCAGCGGCGGATCTTGATTTGCCCTACTAAGAATAGGATGGTTCACTAAACTGAACAATGCAGAAAATCATAACGTTTTTTATTTTTGGAATCAATAAAAACATAAACACACAAATAAGATACGCAAATAAAAAAAATATTGTCAAGTACTTGAAAAAAAAATAATCACATTCCCATTTAAAAGAAAAAATACATTCTCAGGTAAAAAAAATTAATTTTGGTTTTTGAGGATAAGGCATCCAACGATTCTGAGGCCCACGCTTTGCTGAGGCCCCAGGCACGCGCCTCATGCGCCTGTGCGGTAATCCGCCACTGCGCGTTGTCATTTCCTGTTAATAGCACCATACCTATTTTTGCATCCATTCAATAAAGCATGTTTTTCGTTTTTTAACAGCATAAAACTTATATGCCTTTACATTACAAAAATTTCTATAAAAACGCGAAAATATTCTTTATATTAGAAGACCCTGTATATCCAAAGATTGACTACCACAATCGCAGTAACGTATACTACTACGATTGTTCTTTGGCTGGTCTCTAAGATACAATGAAGAAATTATTTTCGAATATGTTGTTATGTAAGAGTATACAAGTTTTATACTACTAAAAAGAGAAAAACATTTTCTATCAAATGATGGCAAAAAATGCTACTTAAAAAAATTACGATCGCGTCACAGCATTTACAGCATTGGTCAAAATGTTTTTTGAAGTACGCAGAAAGGTAGATAAGAAAGTATTCAAAAACTTTCATATAAAGTATTTTTTGTTAAACCACTATTTACGCCACCAGAATCAATATTTCTTAATTTTGAAGGACCCTGTATATACCATTTCAATAAATAGAGCTACCTATAATGTTTTCAGATGTGTCAGGTTTAATTCAACTAACGCTGTTGCATGTGCACTAATGTAGGAAAACTATTGATCAAGCGAATTAAATAGTCTAATTGAAATTATGTGCAATTGAATGCAGTGCAATTTTATTACCACGGAAACATCAGCTATTGTCGAAAACAGTAAAATCCATTGAAGGGAAACTCAGTTAGACAATACAACGCCATCTAATAGACAACAGATATTGGCTTATTTAGAAATTATCCCACTGCAGTAAACAAGTTAGATATTTAATTAGTAATGAAAAGCTTCCGCTACGCTAGTCGTCATAAGTGCATTAATAAGCTCGTGAAGAGTTATATCTGTAGACTGTGTGGTTTTTCATAAACATTTTGTTGAATGGCAACCAAGAAGGTTTCGTTTGTTCTAAATTAAAATAAGCGTTTTAATTGGAAATTTTACACCAGCATTTATTTCCTGTTTTTGTCTGGCATTTTATTTCAACCCGATAATTGTTGTCAAGAAGTGAATTTTTAGTAAAACACTTTAAAGTGAATATTCAAGCGTTGTAGATAAATTGAAGCAATAAAAACTGCACACAAAATCCATACTCTAGCAAGTTTGTAATGAAATTCACAGAAACTTCTAATCAAATTACGAAAATGAATACGAAATATTCTATTTTAAATTTAACCCTTGTAACTTAAATTAAATTGTATAGCAAAATGTGGCGTAGGTTCTTTCTTTCAATAACATTTTGTCTGAAATCCTTACAATAAAGTCTATTGTTGCGATTTTTTCTTAAATAAACGCAATAACTCCACTGCAAACCTTGTAGCAAGGGCGCAGCTGTTGCTATATATCTGTATATTTCCTTGGAGGCGGTCGATGTTTCTCAAGCGCCAAACGCCACCATCGCTAACATTTTTTCAAGCTCCTGAACTCCATAGATATCTAGAAAAGCTCATTCAGTCTAAATCCTTTAGCTTGAATTCTTCTGTGTATCTTATTTTATTATTTTATAAATCTCTTGGTGACTTTGAACTTCTGGTATTTATGAATTTTTGTTTTATTTAAAATAACTTATTTTGACCATACAAATACAAAAAGCATTTTATTTTTTTACTGTACAGCTACTTTGATCTTTAAGTTTTTCTAAACACAAACATATCCCTGTAAATGATAGTTCATTATAAATGTATCACAACTGTAATCATGTGCAAATCCTCTATAGGTAGAATTCTCATATTTGAACACCGTTTAAAAAGTAAAATACATTTTTAAATCGGTTTACTCTTAGGGCAAATATTTTGTTCTAGCAAAGCAACTAGTAAACACACAACAAATATGCTGTTAGATATAACTGAACCGTAGGTTTATACAAACAAATAATTAATTGAACAACCGACTATATCGTTCTTTAATGTCAAAAAGTCATCATGTAGGTTGATTTAATAATAATGTGTTTAAGTGGTTTCCCTAATTATTTTTGCTGCTGCTCTAAACTCTCCTTACACGGCCTATTTGCCTCGATACTGCTTTGAAATACAGCACCTCTACAGGTATATCGGGTATCCAAAAGCGGGTTTAATTTCTAAACTTTGACTATTTCGCTGAACTACTTTTGAGAGAAAGTACATTAAATTGCAAACTTTCGACAACCCGTAAAGGGTGTTTAAATTACATAGAGAAATTAGAGAAAGCGTTGTATAAATCAATTTCGATCTAACAATCTTGAATAATATATGGTTGATATTTCCAAGACTGTTTTACTCACAATTTTAATGTTTGGTTAATAATATAGTACATCCGGATCTCTTCCACTTGTTGCAAGCTCTGATATATTGTGGGGCCTCTAATACTACAGTCCACATACTTACGCAGCTTTTATATAAGGACTATTTTTCTTTGTACAGTATACTTTGTTATGTGAATTTGTCCTTAAAGCCGCGTCTGGCGCTTTCAGCGCGCGAACGCCGCCGCCTCCGGGCGCATCGACTTCGCCCTGGACTTACTTAAGCAGTGAGCCTCAAACGCTTCCAGCCGGTAGTCATGTTTCGTGCTCGAGCTTACGAACTACCCAAATGTAAATTAACCACCCTCTTCTGGGAAAGCCTCACTGAAGGCCTTGTTTGTGACGTGCCAGTCTCTGTGATACCCCAAATTACTGTTAATATTTCGCTCGACATAGTCCGCTTAAAGCAAATATTGGTGTGTGTTCATCTCTGGAAATAAAGGGCTCTTATTTGAATTTCGTTTGCCGTTCTGAACGAAATACAGTCGCCTAGTGCGAATTTTAACGTCGCTGCCAGGGCAATCGTCGATGCCACCCCTGGATCGCTCGAATTACTTCTTATTGTCAACTGTAAGCTGTCCCTTGCATTGAATAGCTCGTCAGAGGCTCCCGAACCTTCTCGAAGCATCCCCGTTACATCAAGCTACCCATCTAAACCTTCAACCTGCTTATGAGGTGCAAACAACCTTCCCCCTTAGTTGCTAAGGGCAGAAACCAGGTGGAGTAACCTACGACTTTGTAAGTACGGTTACACCGTCATATTTGATTAGTGTATAGTGATACAGAAAAACCTCTAAATATTTTGTATGTGTTCCGGTTCAAAACATACCGTAGATTATAATTATATTTTTGATAGATTTGCATTTGTTTATATCACTGTATTTCTTGTCCGAAATCCGTGCAGGAGTGGCCTTACCTTGTAATAAAGGGAAGCCCCTCCCCCCCCCCCGGGGTGGAAATTTCGCATATCGCAACATTGCTTAAAACCGCTTTGTATTCATATATATGTTCTTTAATCATACTACTCGTTATAGCCCAATCTGCGGCCAACTATATTTTATTCAATATACTCTGTGTTCAAATTAACCATTGTGACTTATTTGCTATCGGTCTTAAGCTTTAGCAAAGTTATAAGTAAGCATTGTAAACTCTATCTAGGTGGAAGCCCGAACGTAAGTTAAATTCCAGGAAAACTGTCAACTAAGGGAGGTTCCTGTTTCTACCCCCTTGAACGTCGGCCTGCCCCTCCTGCTTCAACAACCCCTATCAAGACAAATAAAAACAGGTGGCGCCCTCTTTAATCACCCCCAATTTTACTACCTCCAAGTTATCGGCGAAGAACCCTCCCGTTTTATAGAACCAACCACTTCCTCCTTCGAGTGCACCTCCTTTTGTTACGGTGTCGCTAACAGCAAGTTTGTTCCGTAACAAATTTGTCACCCATTTTGTGGGGCCTCTTTTCGCAGTTTTTCCCGTAACAACTTTGTACTATATACTAGCGTAAACGTACTGCGAAGATATCATTGCCAAATTTGCAAATGCCGAAGTCAGTAAAAAGCGTCCACATTAAAGCTTTTTTTATAATTTATAAATCGTAGTTATTAATGATAACGAGTTTATAACAGTAACATTGTACAGGGTGTCAACAACGCCGCGGTGGTCAATATCTCCTTTACTTGTTAAAATACAGAAACATTTTCATATAAAAGTGGCAAACATAACTTTTTTTAAGAGAACACTCTGTTAATTTTTGTATATTCAAATTTGTCTTTTAACTGCCTTTCTGAAAATGTTTTGTTTTTAAATTTCATTGCGGCGTTGCCAAGTTATCCCACTTTTTTCGATAAATAAGTTATTTGCAGACCTCCGCAATAAAATTTGCACGAGCCGTATTTCCCAAGTTTAAACAAAGTTTTTTTGCTGAACCTTAGTCAAGACTATGTGCTATCCTCGATATTTTAAAGGTGAATTTGGTTCCACTGGGTGTTTGTTGCTGCAAACATTTCTAAATTTCGAAAAACGGTAATTTTGGTATGCCACTCTTATAATTGAAAATATACTTTTTTTAAACATGGTCTTCTTGGACCCCTAAAACAAAACATTTATTTGAAACATTTTTCTATATTTTAAATAGTAAAGAAGATATCGACCAGCGCGGCATTGTTGACTTATTCTTTATAATAAATGCTATTTATGAAAAATTAACATGCAATAAACGTTTTTGTTCATTATACTTCAAAAAAATTGTCCTCATTAATGCTCATCTATTTGAGCATAGGGCGCACTATGTGTAAATCCGCCTGTGATGATAGCTTCTTTGCGGATTGCTGAAGATTTTCCTCAACTGTAAGCATAGGATTAAGTAAAGCGTGGCCCTCTGTTGCATATTATGGACGATCCGATTTAGGTACATTTTTTCGGGGGACAGTGGCTCGCTTTACAATTTTATTCTACGCATTGCATTTATTATTACACCGATTAGGAAAAACTACCTACGGTTTAATTAAGGTATACAAGCTGTACAACGGAAAGCTGCGAATACCGGAGAAAACGCTATTTATTGTTAAGCAAATCCCGCTGCTCACACCTTGGATGGGTGACCAATATAAAGTTATGAACGTGTTATCCGGGGCAAAACTCCCTTGGGATCTTCCTGCAATTAATCATATACAACTTAACTACTAAATTTCAATTTATTCAAATTTACTAAAATGACCACATTTAAAAATTACATTAATGAGAGACATTTAGGTTTCTTTTAAACGAAACGACCCTTTTATAGTTGTGTTATTCTTTCCTTGTTGGACGAGCAGCGAGCAGTGTATCAATATTTCCTCTTTCGGGGTTTCACGGCTTTCACCTTAGCCTCAAAATAATTTATGTTAAGAGAACTGTGTCTACAATTAGTGATAAAAGTAGAAGGAGACAATTTATATACCATTCATTTCCTTTAAAGGTAGAAATATACATACACAAATTTACGTTTAAACCTGAACATAATATTTAAAAATACGCCAATACACCATTTACTGTATCTGGAAAATATAGCACACTAAGGATTTTTTTTTGTTTTTTGGTTTTTTAAGTTCTTCTGAATTTTTTACATAAGTTTGATTTCTTCGTAAAATTCGTTCTTCCTGCACAGCTCGAAGTAAAAAATACATATAACCAGGAGCGTCTAAAGACCAGAGCTTATAGAGTTGTCAGTTTTTCTCTGCATTTGAGTAAGATATCAGTCAGGCGTGTACCGAGTCATAACAAAACAATATAAAGAAATGGTAAACGGAAGAAAGTAGATGCATGTGGAGACAATTTGTAGCAAAATGATGTATGGCTCAATAGTTCATGTTTTTACGACGGCTTAAGTGCTGCTGCGGTGCACTGACAAGGGTCGTAGATGGGGTGAGTAACTGGAATGTCGGACGCCTTGGCCGGGTTAAACATTAGCACTTCCCGCGGCTTGCAGATAAAAGCATCACAAATTAGAACCGCTCTGTGAACTTGGCATGTCTGGGAGGGTGGAGTCCTCCTATGTCCGTACACTGTACATGACACGGTCTAAAAGTCTACCGGAAACGGGTCTACCCTGTACTTAGCACATGCAGGTACTCAAAGTAACATCATATTAAAACTTCACTTTTCGCTAAATTAGGTCTGTCAATAAAATTCTAACATGACGGATGATACGCACGAGGATTAATTATCCGGAGCTTCGAAACTTCACATAGTTTTACGAAATTTTATTGAGAATTAAGGCAGGATGTTCCCTTAGGTAAATACTACGGATCTGTGCCTGGAAGGTGTTTGCGAAGAAACGTAATATCAGACGGTTTTAAATTGCTACTTGCATTTAGGGGCAACATTTCCATACATCCGGTCAGTTATTCTAACAAATATGTGCGCCCGTATGCATATATACATGCGTAAACAGTATACTGAAAGCACATCAATAGATATCTCTCGTTTTGCTAAAATTGAGAGGAAGTTGGGTTTTGAATTGCATAGCTACCAGAAAATACTTTCACTAAAAATCAGATATCACATAATCAACGTAGTATAATAAATATTTCAGTTTATATACATGAATTTTTTTCATTTAGATTTTTTAAAATTTATGTTTCTTTGAAGCATTTTTTTTAATGTTTTGTTGATTTACAATTTAAAAGAATTTATTCTTTGAACGATGCTGTGCTAGAACAATATTCGTAAAACTTTCCATAAAAAATGCAAATTCAACAGCTGATTTGCATACATTTGCATTTGTCACTAGTTTAATGAAGCTCCTGGGATAACATGCTCCGCGTGTTGGCTTTCGCGTTTCGAAATCATTTCCGTGTGATGGATTATGTTTCCAACCATCCAAAGACCAACGTGCTCTATATGTTCCGAAAAGACTAGATTGGTGTTATCACACATCGAGATGAGACAACAAAGCACACTGCAAAATTCTTAGTAGAATTTATTGCGAATGGTTACTTATTAGCGTAGAATTTTAGTCTTTGGCATATATAAGGGCAGGTACAAAAAAAAATAAATACTTTAATGTACAGAATGACTACAAAAGAACCACGAATTAATATCAAGTAGTATCCTCTGACTCAAAATATTGGAAGGAAAATCTAGCATTTTGTTTAAAAACTTTGACTTGGTGCAATGAATCATTACATTGCAGCAAACTGTTAACAAACTAATTAGTTTATTTTAACGAAAGACTTATATATACAGGGTTTGGCAAACGTACGGAACAATGCAAATATCCTTCATACGGCAACCGCGATTTTGGCAGAAGTTTTTACATAATGGTTCTGATATACGGCGGAAACAATGAAGGTATTAACGGTTTAAAAAGACTTTTGGTTTAGCCGGAAATGATATCAACTTAGAATTAGATATCGTTATTCGATATATATCGACACTTTTCTTGAATATCTATAGGTATTGTTGTGTTTTTTTTAATAACATTCAATAAATATGTTTAAATATCTACTGTTTATTATATTTTGTACACATTATCAAACTAGATAAAATTCTGTTTCGTTTATGTTCAAAGTAACCTTAAAAAATTATATTGGAAGTAACAGGAAACCGGTTCACCCCTTTTTTTCTTTATTTATTAGGATAAATAAATGAAATTTGGAGTGTTTAATATACATATGCATTTCTGTTATTTAATATAATAGGTATATAATTTTTTGCACTTCCGGTTTTACCGAAAATGATCCTAACTTTCTTGTTTTAAATAAAACACCCTGTATATTTTTACATTTTTGAAATCAGAATTAAATTCTATGTATGATAGTATCTTTTAAATTAATTTTTTGCACCCAAATTTTTTTGGCCAAAATTATTGTTTGGGCCAAGAGCGTCATGAATCGCATAAAATGGTTCCTGTGAAATAAAATATTATTTTAAAAGTGAAAATTGTATATTAAACGTTATGCGCTGAACTGCGTGAAAGGTTAAAATTAGCGAAAACGGTTTTTTTTGAAAAAGTGGAAAAAAGAGATTCGAAAATTTGCATGAAATCATAACTTTCCATACTTCAGTAGAAGTATGGGAAAATAAAAACACATAAAAAGTAAAAAAAACTTTTAGAATGAAAGAATAAAGAACAAACAGCGTTTTTTAAAGATGTACTACAGGACAAAGCACAAAATTATTAAAGACTGTCCTTTTAAATAAAGAATAGTAACTTTAGAAAGTATGAATTTTAAAAAATGTTCCTTTTTTATTTTAATTAAATATACATCAATATTTTCTATTACTCTGGCCCTTTCAATTTGAATTTTTTCAATCAATAAGAAATGTGTTTACTAAAGGTATTGCTATCGCCGTCGCGTCGCCAGGATTATGTACTGTAATGACTAGTTTCAATAATCCTAATTAACACCAGTTTATAACATTTGTTAACCGACAATAAATCATGCTTGGTAATCCTCTAATCTTGTAAGTATTTACAAAAACTGTTTCTGGAATTTCACATTTCAAGACCAAAATATGTCGATTTAACCCAATTTACCTATATATACGATTTTGAAGTCAAAAATTAATAATTCTCAACGGTCTAAAAGTAACATTAAGAAATGCTTCGAACAACCCCTACATCTACGCCCCTGGTTGATAGATTTAAACAAAAACAAGTGAAAATGTACACAATTAAAAGTAAAATATCTGTACAAACCTTGAATCAAATACGTCAATTTACAGCAAAGATATAAATTAAAACGTGGTTTAACTGCGCCATCTTTAAAGGGCTGTGTCTCGTAATGATGCGTTTTTGTATATAGGTAAATTAAGTTAAATCAACTTAATTTTGTCCAGAGAACTCGTGCTTAAATTGTGACCGGACGTTTTCTAATGACCCTGTATAATGTAATACAGGGTGATTATGGGAACGGGCAACTATTGCTAACTCTGTTACTTGTAAAGATACAAAGTCAGTTAAATTTGCAAAGAATTGTAGCTTTTTCTTCAGATTACGATGGAAAAAACGAAAAGTCAATTGAGTATCGCGGTCTCGAGTTATATGGTTAAAATATTTTTTTCAAATAGAACATCTGTTAATTTTAAATATTCTGAAAGATAATTAAAATCTAAATATAACAGTTCCATACACTAATAAAGCTAAAATGATCTTAAACAAATTATTCGTGATTATTTACGTCGTTTTGCAAGAAATTATACACAATTTTACATAATTTCTTGCAACATGACATAAATAATCGTGCATAATTTTTCTATTATTTGTTTTAGGCTATTAGTGTTCTTATAGTACATTAAAACACAAGTTTTATAAAACTGATTTTAGAGCACGCGTCCAAGTTTAGAAAACGAGCCGCTTGCGGTGAGTTTTCTAAAGGACAAGTGCGCTAAAATGTCTTATCAAACGTGTATTTTATACTATTTTTTCTATTTTGCGCTTTTTATGCCCTTTTTGTGCCTTTTTAAATAAAAACTTCCAGTTCCAAAATGGGGATTTTGCGGTAGCTATAAACGCACGCGTTTGCGTGCTTTAATAGCTTTCTTAAAGACGCAAAATAGAAAAAAACTTTTACATTCAGAATTAATTTTTTTAGAGAATATTTAGAAAGATGAAAGATGTTACTTTTTTTAGAAAAGTTGCTTGAGTAAATAACTCCAGAACGCGATATTCAATTGCATTTTGAATTCACCGTTGCAGTAAGAATAAAAAGTTACAATTCTTTGCTAACTTAACCGATCCTGCAACTTGAAAAACAACAAAGTTCCCGTGGTCACCCTGTATAATAAATTAATAAATTTTGAGCAGACACTTTTAGCAGTGAGCGTAGGGATCAACGCACTTCTTTGGGCGTTGTGATTACGGTTGGCGTTATGATCAGAGGTTGATAGTTGGCTTTATGATCACGGTTGGCATTATGAAAACTCAAAATAATCGGTTGGCGTTGTGATCACGGTTGGCGTTATGACCAGAGGTTGATAGTTGGCTTTATGATCACGGTTGCCGTTATGAACACTCAAAATCATCGGTTGGCGTTGTGAACAGTTGGCGTTGTGATATGGACCCGTTGGCCAGAACCACTAGGATTGCATGAGGCAGTGAATAGGTACCCGGTGCCGGTGACGGTGTTCGGAGCTCCGGCAGTTTCTGTCAATTAGTCTAAATTAGAAGGGCGGAACTACATGAAGCTACATGAAAGGGTGCGATTGGCGTTATGACCAGAGGTTGATAGTTGGCTTTATGATCACGGTTGGCGTTATGAACAGTGGTTGATAGTTGGCTTTATGATCACGGTTGGCGTTATGAACAGAGGTTCATAGTTGGCTTTATGATGACTGTTGGCGTTATGACAACTAAAAATAATCAGTTAGCATTCTGATCAGTTGGCGTTGTGATCACGGTTGGCGTTATGACCAGAGCTCGATTGTTGGCTTTATGATCACGGTTGGCGTTATGAACAGCAGCGTATAGTTGGCTTTATGATCACGGTTGGCGTTATGAACACTCAAAATCATCGGTTGGCGTTGTGAACAGTTGGCGTTGTGATATGGACCCTTGTAAAGTTGTCAAATATGCTTGGTTCGTGTTGCGTTGTTTTGATGTTTGATAGATTGAGCAGTGTGGTTGCAGTAATCAATTAATTATCCAAAATTAATTAAAATTGCTAAATTTAACATCAAAAATGGTTCAATTAACAGAAAGACAACGAATTCAAATTTTAATTATGGTTGGTTTTGGTGAGCGTCGTAGCACTCAGCAAGAAGTTTGTACTTTATTTAACAATTTGCAATCTTTCTGTTAATTGAACTATTTCTGATGTTAAATTCAGCAGTTTTAATTAATTATTTGGTTAATTAATTGATTACTGCAACCACACTACTCAATCTATCGAACATAAAAACAACACAACACGTACCAAGCATATTTGACAACATTCCATAACTGTTTAAGCTTCTCACATTCTTTTATTTTCATGAGCTGCTAGATAACAATTACGAAACATTATTGTTCAATATCTCTAAAATTATTAAAAATAAAGGCATAAAACCTTATATCACTGAACTCGCAAAAAAGAGTTCTATCGATATATCAAAAATATACAGAGAGTGTTCTATTTAATTTAAAATAGTTGATAACATTTCCGTGTAAACCGGAAGTTCCTTTAAACCGCCGATACTTTCATTGTATCCGCCGTATATCGGAACCTTCATTATAGAAAATTTTGTCAAAATCGCGGTTGCTGTAGTAAAGATATTTGAATTGTTCCGTACGTTTGACCAATCCTCTATAATAGTCTATCGTACATTCGTTTAATTTCCTTTTCACGCTACAGGCAAGGTAAACATGCTACAAAAGACGAAAATGGCCAATAACATTCGTTTACTTTTTGCCCTTGACTACGGAACGTAATAGTATTATTTACATTCCTAGGATAATAATTAAAGCAACAATGTACAGATTCCAATATTTAATTTCAAACAGAATACTAAAATGTTGATTTTAACTGTTCGTTAATATGGTAACAAGCGCAGGCAACTTAGAATTATAGGGCTTTTAAAAAATAATTCCGATGACAGCAGTCAAAACGAACTTTTAAAAATATAATTAAATTTCTACTTGTAGCGTGAAAAATTTAATAAGTAACACGGAATGTATCGACTATTAACATTCTCGGCAGGCCAAAAGCCTCGGGTTCACCTCGGCTCGTATTTACCTACCTCCAATGTTATTACGTCTTTACATTCCTTGTTACTTAAATAACTATTACGATATCTAGCAGATTAACAATACATATAATCCACGTTCTGTAATTTTTATGAAAACGTTACATAAGTACACAATAATTCTTTTGTGAGTGCAAGCGATCCAGAATATACTAAATTTTACATACAGCTAAAGTAACAAACTACAGCTGCACAGGTAAAGAGCTTTGACTAAAATGGTATGAGCGGCAAAATGAGCTGCCAACTTTATCTGTCTGGAAACTTGTATTTACTTGCATGTTAATATTTCCAAGCGTCTACGAACTAAAGTTTGCAATTTAATTTAAGAGTGACCGTTTAAAAACGTACTTCTAATTACTTCGTCGCTAATACTATTAAAGGTACTAATTGACTTTAAGTTTCTAATTTTGATAAGTTTGCTTGAGTACATTTTAGTTTAAAAATAGTGTAGGATGGGCGAAAACCGTTTTACTATAACAGAACAATACAGTTTTAAAATATAATATACGTATGCCGCCAAAACTTATATTAATATTCACTTACCTTTAATAAATTGGCGTATTTACAAAAACATTCTGCGCAAGCCTACTCTAGTTACCTACTTCTCGTAAATACCTTGCACTCAGTCCCATCAACAGGCAGCATTCAGAATATAACCGATATATCAATAGCCCATTTTAGATTTGACAGACCCGAAAAATCTTGCAACTCACATTCTTGAAACCGAACACCCTATACAGTATACAAGCCAAAGTCTTAAAACTTTCGATTTCAGTTTGAAATAACAGACAAGTCGATGCATGACAAAGCAGGTGTATTTAAATATACGAAAGCAACATTACAAATCCTAGTTGTAAATTGAGCTTTACTCACATTTAATACAACAAAGCAACTGCAAAGCATACATCAGGTATACATTCGGAAACCCACCACCAAAATTCCAGATTGGAGCAACAAACCATGAACACAAAGCCGAAACTAACAGACTAGCAATTGAAATCTCAGCGCCAGAACGACACATAGGAAACCAAGCTAAAATCCCTGACGACCGAAGACAAT
Source organism: Ctenicera cuprea (assembly GCA_958336395.1). Lineage (NCBI taxonomy): Eukaryota > Metazoa > Arthropoda > Insecta > Coleoptera > Elateridae > Ctenicera > Ctenicera cuprea. The sequence goes on along the minus strand of OY284487.1, from coordinate 21,221,692 downwards.
TGCTTGTGGAAGATGACCAAGGTATTACGTAACAAGACGGCACCATCAACCCCGCTTATCTGAAATTATGGAATCAATAGAATGGTCTACATAAATGCCAAACATATTGAGGCTTTCGCCGAAAACCTCAAGCACCAGTTTAACGCGATGTACACCACCGCAGACGTCAAACGTATCGGCCGCATTTACCGCAGCTTTAGAATACGATGTACGAAGACATAATACGCACCCACGTCCCTCAGCCAGCCACTCTAAACTATATTCAACAGCTGATTCTGAGTACCAAACCTAGAAAGGTGCCAGGATCCGACACCGTCGACAACAGAACCTTCAACGCACCGCCGCCGCGAAAAGCCCTGCTTAGACTGACTATTACCATCAAGGCCATGCTGCGACTCTACCACTTTCTTTCCTAGTGGAAGTGTGTCGATGTTATCGTTTTACCAAAGCCACGACAACTCAACACCTTCTCACAGAACTACCAACGGTTCATACTTCTTACAACGATAGAAAAATGTCAAAAAGCATCATGTTCAAGAAACGCAAGAACGCCATCTACGACGTTCACGGCATCCAAGAGGAGCAGTTCGGGTTTCGCTTTTGCCATTCCAGATCCTAAGAATAGTAGAGCACGTCACGGAGGGTTTTAACACTGGACAGTGTGCAAGCGATCTTCTAGGATGTGTCGAAGACATTCGTCAAAGTGTGGCACCAAGGACTACTACACAAGATGATAGAAGCAAACATTTCCGTAGCCATGCCCCAGTTGGTAGCCTTGTTCCGCACCAAGCTAAACGGAACGAAATCAAGATAACGCAGCCTTACCGCGAGGTTCTGCAAGCATCGCCCTTTTATTTCCGGTGTTTTTTAGAATCTACGTATGAGACATTCTCAACACGTCAGGCATCAGGACAGCACTATACGCGGACGACATTGAAATTCGAGCAAGCTTCCTCAGCTTAAGACTCATCACCACAAGTTTTTAACAACAGCAGCAGAGTCATTCGAATAATGGTTACAGACCTGGAGGGTCGAAGTCAACCCAGAGAACAAAATTGCTATTCTTTTCAGAAAGCGACTCTACCAGCCATAGCAAAATGGAGAAACGTTCAACAGACCGATCCTATAGCAAACTTAAGTCAAGTACCTAGAAGTCACCGTGGACACTCAGCTTACCTGGGGCCGTCACGTTACCACCCGCATCAACCGCATCAAAGCAGCAGTATCAACATCAGCTCTGTTTTGATTCCTTAACAGACGCAGCAAGCTCTCCGTTGGGAACAAGATGACAATCCAGAAAGCCAGCATCAGATCGTCCATCACAGTCACAGTGTGGGATAACGCCGAAATCTGCCTCACAAAGAAGATCCAGATGATCCAAAACGTTTTGTGATTAGTAAGAAACAACCAACTACACCAAAACGCCAAGCTCCCAACGATCTCGGATTTCCCCCAAAACTCCGCTGACAACCTCTATGGGATCATGCAAGCTTACATTTACGAAAACCTACTTATCAGAACCGAGACTACGACAAGGATGAAGTACACCGCTACAAGAGACCCACTACAGTATTACTCTCTTTGTGACTTTGGAGAGACCCACGTGACACTTTCGGACCTACATCTTTATTTAGTTTTTTTTTCACAGCCACGTTTATCCAGATGAAGGAGGTTTGCGACGCAGTCTTGGTACTCTTTCCAGCCATAAAGTCAAAGCCAAAGTCAAAATTAAAATGCGCGACTGCGATATCACAAGAAATGGTATACGTGTCTGCTACGTTGTGTTATACCACATCTGTGTTGCAGTAGTGTAGTAAAGAGACCTTTTTCTCGATATTATACCTTTACATAAGTACCAACAATTTATCACTGAACACTATTACATCCACCAAACACAAACTTGTCAGTTGCATAGCAATATAACACTTAATTAAAACCGCAGCTTCTTTATAAAGAAAAACATTTCAACTGCCGTCTCTGACTCTTAATACATGTGTGACTTTATATACTTTTAACACCTTTCCTCTACCATTCCCTGCATCTGTTTAATGGTGCATAACGACTTTGCAATTGGTGCATTAAACTTTTAACACGTTTTTAGACATTTTTTTAAATTAGCAACTTAATATAATGAAGTGTAAAGAATACTATATTATAAAGTAATTCACCTGTTCAAAAAACTTATTCTACAATAGTAACTTTTGAAGATAGTTCTAAATGTTATAAAACAATTCCAGACGCACTATTCATCTTTCTGTGCAAACTGGTTACGTTATTTACATTTTGTTGTTGTACAGCTATACCCACAAAGGTGTAAATTGTAAGGGAGCTGTACAAACATGGTAGAATGCAGAATTTCTTGTTAGTATCAACAAAACGTTTTTTTCCACAACCATTCATCTACGATTTGGTTAGATATGGTTTAATCTCTTTTATGAGTATAATAATTACTTCTGGAAATACGTTAAAACGTTTAGTAGCTTGCTTCATAAAACTCAATTAAAAACTTATTTTGTGTAACATGTCATCTACGAGCTGACGGTTTTAAATTAACCCATCATACACACTTGTTTGCTGCCTCTCGAAAGCATCGATACGACTTTATTAACTAAAAGCCACGATAAGCATCTTAATTTTGTGAGGCAGCAACCTAAGGATCGTTTTTCATCCGCATTTGGGAAATTAAGCGTTTAGTTTACGATTAGAGAACAGGCTTTTATGGCTTCAGCTGTTGTTTTACATAGTTTCTGCTGCGAGCTTTGAGTTTGCTGATTTCAAAACTGTAGTTAAATTGTTGTTTGTTTGAGCCTTTTATTAATATTCATTTTTTTTATAAAATTATGTTCATTTTTTTTTCTAAACTGTGTTACTCTTTATGGCTCATAAAATGTGTAAATTTTAGTGCTATCTTAAAATAACGTAGCTAGATATGAGATAATAAACTTAAAAGTTAGGCGATTCTTCTTACAGACTTTTATAAATAGCTTCTAATGAGATACGTACACAGTGCAGAAAGTTTCCTCTAGAGCTCAAAGTTTTTCCTTTAAGAAGTTGAGGTTTCATTTAAAATATATTGCGACCGCAGGCGCTTTTACTTATTAGTTTTTAACAAATATATAACTCTTTTCATTTGGCGACGACGAGACCAGACAAATTGGACTACGCAATGTATTCTGCTAAATCAAGAAAATACAGCGCAGTTGTCCTAGTTCCAAGTAATGGCACATTTCCTTAGATGTTGGATTAATTTTGTTTTTACTAAATACAGAATTAAGTTGCCTATTTAAAACAAACACATAAAAGTATCATTTTAAATTTCTTTTTCTTAATTCTAGCTGGTACCTGTTTAGTTAAATCATAAAAACTTACAATGATAGGATGAGTTAAAACCACTCTAACAGAGCGACGCAATTCGATACAAACAGACGCATGGCTTAAATGCATAAATTAATATTCAATCCCTGAGGTCCTTGAACGATCGGGTGATAGAGCCAGGTTGCTTTTCTGAAAAACTCCGTTCACGTCTATTTTTTTATTGTCACACTTCTCGTAAATATATTGCACTCGGTCACATTAAATATAGCTAGTCTTGAAATAAAAAGCAAGCAAATACACATCACTGGCACTACATTTATTAGCAAAACATGATCAAATTATGTTACTTACTGGGAACGTAATTCCCCTGCATAGAAATCTTACGTAGCCTCTAACAGTTAAATTTTATTACAATTATCTTCAGTGTCAGCCTTATGAATAAGCAAGATTCAGGAAAAGCTGTAGTACTAACGATCACCTGCTCGAAAAAGCTAACGAAGATAGTGTCTCCTTACACTTGGCATTCATAGATAAAAAAAGCTGTCGAACGCAATGAACAGTCAGTTGTGTATAATGCAACGGCAAATAGGAGAATAGATCACAGATACAGCGACTTCTTCAAACAATTCAACGAGGAAGCTATAGCAACTTGGGTCCTACACGAAAGACAACAACTTGTGTCACTCAATAGAGTAGTAATGTAATGCAATTTAATCTCACACAAGTTCTTTACATCAGCGCCTCAAGATATCTTTAACGAAATAAATTAGAAGAGAAAATAAATAAATGCTATCGAGAAACGACTGAATTAGGATATGCAGACGTTTTTATATTACAAAACATAGATTACTTACAATAGCAATGTATCAAATCAAAATAAAGAATAAGAATTGGATTGATGTTGTTTGGAAGACTGTTATTTATTCTTCCAAACAATAAAATAGAAAAAGATAATATCCAACATCTCAAAACCAAAGTATTTAACCAACGTATCCTCTAGCAATGACTTATGTGTCAGAGAAGTGCAAAACAAAAAAAGTAATATCGTTGCAGTTAAAGTCGTTCAAAGAGGAATGGAAGGAATTGTGACAAGAATCATCAGCAGGGTCAAAATCAGATACCACAAAATTAGAACCATCACCAAAGTAACATACGTTGGCGAGAAAGTTGCATTCCTGAAATGCTTATACGCTGGTCATTGGTCAAGAAACGACATCCACCTATGCGCTGGTATGCCGACGATTTTGTAAGGACAGTGAGAATGGCATGGAAAACCACACAAAAATGTTCTAAAGAAAATCGTCAGTGCAATAATTTGAAATACGTAAAAATCTGTAAGAGAAGAATTGCACGCCTATCGTTGCATACTGGTTAACCGATTGTTTAACTGATCAATTAGAATACGATGGGGACAAAGGCCTACCTCCCTCCCCTTCTGGCTACCCCAGGATATACATTTTGGTGTCATAGTCGTTTAACTAACCTAGTAGATAGATCTTCTAGTCCTACTGCACTAGCTAGATCTTAAATGAACAATTATTATTTGTATCTGCCAGCTTAAATAACCACAACAAACAAGTTGAACAACCAATAATATCAGCACAACAACAATAATATAAACTCGTCAACAATAATAGAAACCCACAACAATTGTATGAAGAGTAGCCTCATATCGATGTTACACCGTCATGTCACTCTACACAAGTATCACCAATAAATATTTAGTATTTATTTAAGAGACAAAGTTATATTTAAATATTACGGCATCAAACTATTAATACAAACCAAAACTCTAAATTATTCACAAAGATCAGTTAAAGAGAATTAACAAATAACGAGGACGAGCTGAAGCTTTTATGGTCGCGGTCCGCTTATAAATGGGACCTGATATTACTGCTTCCCCTGTTGGTTCTATTGGGCTGATGCAGCGGTCTTGAATTAACTGCGAAGTGCAAAGCTTTTAGAAGGAGTTTAAGAGTCTTCGCTGGAATATTGGGGTTGCTTCGGTTTCCTATAGGAGGAGCTCGCAATGCTGGGCTGGCTCTTGGAGGAGCATATAAAGATGATTTAGTTTCGACCGGAATTAGTACTCGATCTAAACGTAATATTCTTGAAGGAACCTACGGGAATTCTGCTTTTACCTGTGACTGGAAGCTATCGCTTGATTTAGGTGTTGGTTAATGACAGGTAGCTAATGCTTAATCTAGGTTTTGGTTTACGAGCGAACGTCAATCTTGATAAACTGAATTTTCAAGTGTCTTTTTTTCTTTCGGCTGTTCTATGGTACCTTAAAGATAAAACGGTTTTTTGCAAACCAGGCAGGCTATGTTGAAATTTTTTGGAACAAAATTAAGTCTTTAAAATTATATTTTAAATGTTAATGACAATTCGAAAAAAAATTATTTCATGGCTGATGTATCTTGTTTAATTAACAACAAAGCTATTATTATTCCAGTTAATTTTATTATTAAATATAAATTACCAACAAATTTAGTTAAAGTAGATAAAATACAAAATTTGGCAAACTTACAAGAAAATTTCGATTTAATAATTTTACCTAAATTATAAAATTTCGTCTGTAACTTAGATAATTTCGATAAAATGAAAGCATCAAATTCTTTTAATATATTAAATCATGACATCAGTGTTGGACTTGAATTTATAAGTGAAGAAGACGAAAGTTTGACATTAGGATTAACCACAGCCTGGTTTGTTAACATGGCCAATAAGTGGTTTAAATTAATGACATCAAGGGCAGAGTGTTTGGCAATAAACAAATTTAATAATGAAAAATATCAAATATATGTAGATTTTTTGAGGAAATTGCTTTGATTTAAAATACCGGGTGTCCCAGAAGTTACTGACCCATTTTAGCTGCAATTATCTCCGAACTAAGAGGCGATAGAGATATGCGGTTTTCACTGAACAATTAATTAAAAAAAAGTTTTTTTCGGTGTAAATGTTTATTCAGTAAAGTCTTATATAGGGTGTTTTAAAAAAACGGTCTTTCTCAATTGCAAATATCGTCGATTTTTTTAATGGAACACCCTGTATATTTTGATACTATGTGAAAGGTGAACTCTTCCTCTTTCCGAAAATGTACAATTTGTTGCAGTTGAATTGAAAAATGAGTGAGTTATTTGGCTTTTAACGATAGGCTTTTATAGGTATAGGCATTTACGGGTGTTAATGTTAAAGCATGCTTTGGAATGTTTAAAATGTCAGTGAACTGACACAACGAACTATCAAAGTAATTAATTCTGATTTTAATAATTCTTAAACGGCTGTTGTTAATTTTTTTTTAATAATGGTCCTATTTACTTTGAAAAATCAAAAACTGTGACATTTGCATGCTAAGTATGATTCGATTGTTGATACTAAAAGAAGATTTCGTGCGGTATTTAGAAAAAATCCACCTTCAAAAAACAGCATAAAAAAGTGGCACACTGCATTACTGCAAAGTGGCTCTCTGGAAAAGAAGAAATATCAAACACGTGATGCTGATGGTTTTTTAAATAGACTCCTGCGTAGGTATTCAGGAAACATTAAGAAGAACACAATAAACGAATATCTATTTGCAAAATAACAAGTGCAACTGGATTTTCTAAATCCGAAGTTCAGAGATGTATGAAGGTATTGAAATTAGCTCATAAAATTCAAATGCACCAAAAAATTGATGAAAGAGATTTTCAAAAAAGATGTTTTTTTCGGAGACTTTACTAGATTTATATAGAAAAGTACCCAATGTTCTGCCTATAATGTCAGATGAGGCTGCGTTCCATTTAAACGGGCAATGTAATAAACATAATTGCCGAATATGGGGGTCTGAAAATCCAAGAGTATAATTGAGGAATACGAAAGAGATTCACCGAAGTTGAACGTTTGGCGTGGTGTTTCTAAAGAAAAAATATATGGACCGTACTTCTTCCAAGAACTGAGAATTACTGGTAATGTCTACACAGACATGTTAAAAAATTACTTATATTCACAACTGCAACAAGATGCCGCTATAAACTCTGTTTACTTTCAGCAGGATGGTGCGCCACCACACTATTCACTTCTGTTGCAGAAACATTTGGAGATAGGTGGACTGGGAGAGCCGGACCAATTGAGTGGCCTGCCCACTCACCAGATCTGACAATTCCAGACTTTTTTATATGGTCTTTTATAAAAGATAGATGTTATAATCCTATTCCAGAGACGGTGGAACAACTGCGATGTAACATTGTCCGAACATTTCAAAAAATTACCCCGGAAATGTTAAGGATCAACATGGATCAGAAATCTGTATCTATAAAGAACGACCATGCTTAAAAACCAAATAACTCGGTCATTTTTCAATTCAACTGTAACAAATTGTACATTTTCGGAAAGAGGAAGAGTTCACCTTTCACATAGTATCAAAATATACAGGGTGGTCCATTAAAAAAAATTAACGATATTTGCAGTTGAAAAAGACCGTTTTTTTAAACACCCTATATAAGACTTTACTGAATAAACATTTATCCAGAAAAAAACTTTTTTTAAAAAGAAATTGTTCGGTGAAAACCTCATCTCTCTATCGCCTCTGAGTTCGGAGATATTTGCATTTAAAATGGGTCAGTAACTTCTGGGACACCCGGTATTAAAATAATATGCAAAAATATATCTCTAGTAAACCTATGTGGAATGCAATTCAAACAGGCGTAATTTTAACAACTTAAAGCGTTTTGTATATTCGCTTATAATACCATGAGTACTCAAAGTTATGTAGACTATTTTTGCGTTGGTAGCACGAATGCCCATTGCCAGGACCATCTTAATACACCGGGCCGGCTCATGCTCGTAAAAAGTTTCTAAAGTGGAGGGGAAAGCGCCCTACGGCTGATGCCGTGTCTGGTCGTGCCAGGACCACTCTTGTCCACTCGAAACAGTGAAATAGTAGGCACCAATAGTCCATATTACTTTTGCCTTAATTATTGCTATTGCTTATATTGTTTTTGTGTGCTATTTTGTATAATATACTGTTTTAAATTGTGTTGTGCAGAATTACGTTTTATAAACACGTTGCGCCAGTCAAAGGTAAGTAGGTATTTCAAAGATATACATATTAAGTTAGTGACCGAATTTTCTTCTTAAACCAAACAGAATGCCAACATCTTGCTGTGTTCCGGGTTGTACAAGTAATTATGGAAGCAGCGGAAATATAAATGCTTTTAAATTTCCTAAAAATGAAGAATTGAAAAAAAAATGGATAAAACAAATTCACCGAGATTTGTGGCCACCAAAAGATCGTTCCGTTGTTTGTATCAAGCATTTTGACGAAAAATTTTTAAATAGAGACGATAAATACATTAAACCAGACGGGACATTTACAAGTATACCCAGGAAAGAAATCACACTTAAAAAAGAAGCATATCCGACTGTTTTTTTTAACCACCTATCGTACATGACAACTAGTGCAGGACCATCTCGAACAGATCCATTTACTCGCGAATATATAAAACAAATAAATTTAGACTATGTAAAACAAAAACAAGATGAGAGAAAAAACATACAAAGTCTTGATAATTTGAGAAGCAAATATAAATCTAAATCAAAAAATATTAATTATTTAACAATTGTAGATCTTTCTAAATATAACTAATTTGAAAAATGACTGCCCTGAAATCAAAAGTTCGCTTAGAGTGAGAAATGACTTAACTGTCGAAATCCACAAAAATTCTCTGTTGGTTCCTAAACAAATATACAAACATATTTTAGAAAACAACGAATTGTGTAATACGTGGCCCAAGTTACTACAGTTGATAGACTTTTTACAAAGTGACATGGATAACAACACTGAAAAATCAACAGAATTAAAATGAAATAAAGTGTTAGCTATTTTAAAAGACTGTTGTAAGTCGAAAAAGCAATTAGATTCGGAAATAATATTAAAATTAAATTTTGTAATTGAACAAGTGAAATTAATACTTTCAACTGGGAAATCGCTGAGATACAGCCCTGAAATGCTAATATGGGCATGTACTTTATTTCACTCATTTCCAGCAGCATATAAATTTATTAAAAAATTTATTATTGTTAGGAAAATTTCAAACAGACTCTCTTGAAGGAAGGTTTGGCCAATACAGACAAATGAGTGGAGGAAGTTACAACGTTTCTGTAACTCAAATATTAGAGTCCGAAAAGAAAATTAAGCTATTAAGTTTACTGAAAATTAAATCTGCTAGTAAAGGCCAATTTGAAATTAAAACGCTGATTTCTGAAATAAACGATGTGCATTTTATTGATAATGAAGATGATTATATACACGCAATTTATGAAGAATTCGACAGGCACATTGACGTCGTTGAAATTACAAAAAATGACCATGTGGTTTTAATTTACATAGCAGGATATATAGCTAATAGTTTAAGATCAAAACTTACATGTAAAACTTGCATTAATTGTTTAACTATTGACAAAATTTTGGAATACGACTGCAGCCCGGAAGCATATTCCTATATAAAAGATTTAGACAGGGGTGGTTTAAAAGTGCCAAAAAATTTTTTATTAGAAATAATAATAACAATGTTTAAAACTTTTAAAGTACTTATTAGTGAAATATACGAAGAACAATATATTGCAGCTACAAACCAAAGAGGTCTTTTATGCAAATTAAGTGTAGAGCATTTCGATTCAATTAATTTTGAAGATCTCGACAACTGTTTGTGTAACAGCAGAAAATCTGTTGTTGATAAAGTAACAATGATTTTTTCTAACATATTATTGAATAATTTTACAAAAACTAAAAATGATGTTAAACGTGAGTCTAAAAAAAGAAAATTGAACACCTTACATTTAACATAACAAAAGAATTGTTATTGTCAATTAAAATTAATTGTAGTGTAGATACTATGTACTGTATGTGTGTAATTTTTAAGTACAATGTTCTATTTTTTATAACTGTTTATTTCCACTTTAAATGTTTAATTTAGTAGTGATTCATTAACATTATTATACTGAATATATGTATCTTCGGCGTACGTCTTTTTATGGAAATAAATATGAAATTCTGCATTTGTGTTATTTACTTATTAATGCAAACCCTAATAAAATAAATATTCGAAAAATGGTGACGTTTTATTATACTTCAATATCGTAAATTAATTAAAACATATAAAACGCCCTATACACCGCCATCCCCTCCACAGCGCTACAGCATGAGCGGGCCCGGTGTATTAAGATGGTCCTGGTAATAGTTATTTAAGTAACAAGGATTGTATAGACGTAATAACATTCGAGGTAGGTAAATACGAGTCGAGGCGAAGCCGAGGCTTGTGGCCTGCCGAGAATGTTAATAGTCGATACATTCCGTGTTACTTACTAAATTTTTCACGCTACCGGCAATTTAAGTAGGCCTACAGGTAGAAATTTAATCATATTTTTAAAAGTTCGTTTTGACTGCTGTCATTGGAATTATTTTTTAAAGGCCCCATTATTCTAAGTTGCCTGTGCTTGTTACCATATCAACGAACACTTAAAATCAACATTTTAGTATTCTGTTTGAAATAAAATATTGGAATCTGTACCTTGTTGCTTTAATTATTATCCTAGGAATGTAAACGACACTATTAAGTTCCGTAGTCAAGGGCAAAAAGTAAACGAATGTTATTGGCCATTTTCATCTCTTGTAGCTATGTATGTAGATCGTCTATGTACCTTGCCTGTAGCGTGAAAAATTTATTATAAAAATTAAAGTCGCTGTTGTTTAGAGACGCCAACAAACATTCACTGACAGGGCAAATTTAATATTTTCTAAACAGAAGTCGCCGTTACCTATCGATATTAGTTATTTTAAACAAAAATCGCCCTTGTCGATGATATAAAATTAGTGTGGCAAATACACCAACCACAACATTATTACTTGCATGGTAATGCCCTTTTTAATTTCACAAATGCTTTCATTCTATATAATCGCGCCTAAAGACTGATCATAGATAATAAAAAAAAGTTGAGTAGATAGCTTTGACTGACTGCTACTCATATTTAGCGACTAGCATCAGTACTCTTGCCCTGTGAGGTGTTTTTACAATATTACATGCCCGATGTAGCGCATAAGTGTTTTGCAGTCGGCCAATTAAACTTTTATTCTGAGATAAATTTGCTCAATAAGATTAGTAAACTTAATATAATGAAATGTAAAGAACTCAATAGAATAATACACTAAAATGCATTTCTATTCAATAAAGAAAAGCTAAGCTATTAATTCCAAAGTTTCACCCAAAAAAGGAATATAATATCAATTTTTAAATATTAAACGAAACGGAAATTTTTCGCAGACAACTTTCTTTAATAGAAGGACTTGACACTTGTCTCATCAAGAACAAAACTTCTGGAAAATCACAAGATTATTAAAGTGTTGGAAGAGCTCAAATTCAACTGGCCTTAAAAGACTATTTACACGTCACAATTTTTGTATAAAGCTAAGTCTAATATAAACTTTATGCACCTGCCAAAGAATGCATTAGCTGCATATTTTGCTTGTCAGGTTAGCTATCCATACAAATATTTATTCCAGTCACGAACTGCAGAGTGAATCATGCATACATCGAGTTTAAGTTGCCAAGTTAAAACTTTAAAAGCACTAAACCATTGACCGAGACTGCACAGAGTGAAGAAGTTATTTATTATGAGAAGCTCGAGCTTTCAGCTGCATATATATTTTCCGCCATAGTTGTTGCATTTTGCGCTTTAGAAACTTTTTTATTGCATGAACTTATTACGGCAATACTTCTTTCTTAGAAAATAGTTTCGAACTGATTCGAATTAATCCTAGCAATAAGACATAAAGATGAACAATGTTCTACACTCGATGCACTCGTTTTATTGTGCTGGAACGCCGCCACAGTATCTCCGAGTTTTATTTTGTTTTTCTTTTTCTCGGGAAGTGAGATGTGTCTAAGGGTATCGACAAAGTTGTAATCGAATAATCTAAGCTTTATCTCGCACTTGGGTAAAACCTGTAAAAAACATATAGAAATCCTTAGTGAGTTAAGTTGATAAGGGACGTGTTACGTAAAAGAAACCGTTAAAACATGTTTGCATTTTTTTGCGATTGAATGAGAAAATTTTTATTTATCCGAAAAAAGTTTAGGGCGCTCAATATCAGTCACAAGAGAAATCAGGGGTTTCGGAGAACAAATTAAAACAATCAAGCCATCCTATATATTATTTGTGGCTAATAAAAGTAGATATAAACTGCTTCTCTTTCTGTTTCGAAATTACTCTTCGAGCAGTTTTAAATTGGTGGCTGCCCTAGTTTAGCTGACAACAAAAACGAAAAATCTATACTTTAGGACAGTGATCCTAATAGATTACTACAAACGTGGGAATGGAACGGAATGACATTTTAAACCAGAAAATGCTTAATCGGTTATATCGTGTGTTACTATTTGTTCTGTCAACATTTCGTTTTGGAAACCGATAGCTAGGTGTTGTTATTTTGGTGATTTATGAGATTAGTTTTTGTATATTATGACAATTTGTTTGACAATAATCAAAATAGAACGAAACGTTAGTTAGAGCTAATTTTCTGTTACCTTTATATAAAATTTAAATTTTAGAAATCAAATTTTAAAACAGCGTATTTTTAATAAAAACTTTCTTAACTACTCTTTAATTTTGTCTTTGTAAAATGTGTTTTTATAATTCTATTTATTTAACAAAGCAATATTATGTTTTTTTTATAACATACATACAACACAGAGAAGAAAAAGAAATTGAACTAGCAGAACCCGTGAACTATGCCCCCCGTTTTTTGATAACTCCAAAAGTTTCCTCCGCCAAGTCGGTCTCGGGATTGAGAGGTGCTCCTGGATAACAAAATTCCGTGAAAAACCCGAAAGACGGCCCAAAAACAATCCTGGAGGAAACTTTAGAAAACCCGTTAAAACAGCCCCGTAAAAAAATTTTAAGAAAGAAAAACCTCATAGGAATAAACATTCCTCGAAAAAACCAAATAGCTCCATAAAAATTTCTTTCTAAACTTCTAGAAAGGTGTTAGTTAGACTTACCACTTTTCCTTATTTCCAGGGGTGTGCCTTACAGAAAGCTCAAAATATTATTGGATCTAATAAATACACACAATAGTATATTATAATACAAGTGTATAAGCAAGCCTTTAAAGCTCGCGCGACGGGTTTAAAAGCACGAGGCTATTTTTTATTAAACTTGCACTACAATCTGAAAATTATAACAAAAAAGGAAACCGAAATCCCTTTTTCGAAGTAATCTTTGTCGTTAATCGTTGATATAGGAACGGTTAGCAATTATTGTTGTTTTGTTGCTATGTATATTTATTATAAATTTGTTGATTTGTGAAGTTTGTTTCGACTTTGTGTTCGTGAATTACAAAATGAACGAAAACATGTATATTTCATCCGAGATTAGAATGTTAGCCGAACAAGCTGAACAGCGATTAATACCCGAGAAATCTAAACAAGTGTATTGCAAGGAATACGAAAAATTATCCAATTGTACGTTTCATATTGATTCAAATAAATAAAGATTAGTTCTGATTACTTGTGTATTTATCATTGTTCAAAATTTGTAGGTAAATTTGTTGTTACCTAGGCAACTTTAAAGCACTAGTGCTTTAAAGGCCCGATTTTGCACGCTTTTTAGTTACAAAAACAGAGATTATGATTCAGGTATAATAAAAAATATTATTTGCATATAATCCAAGTAGAAATTAACCCGTAATAAATCAATCAGCAAGGAAAACAAACGTTTTTGTCAGGGAACTTGCTTCTGTTTGGGGGATCTTTCCGTCGAAAGTGTGACGTTGCGTTGTATCGAACTTACTTGCAATCGTGCATTTTCGTTCTTGTAGATGTTTTTAAAATAGATCTTTATAACACAGGAAACTAAACTATTTAAGTCTAACCGAGTTTAGCGAGTATAGGTTCATAAACATTCGCTCATAACAATAACACTGCCTCGAGATGTTAAAGTCCGATGTATTCCAAAGAAGAAGAAAGAAGATACATGTGATGTGCGAGATAATGATTTAAGTAATTAAGACAGAACATTTAAATGTAAATATCGAAACCCGCTAACGTAATCTCTAAATATGGATGATGTAAGATCGGTTAGAGAATGCGTCACTAAAAGTGGGGTTCCTAGAAAATTATTTATAATTTTTAGTTAACAGTTTCGAGCCTGCAATTAGTCAAATTCGTGTAATATGTACTTTTTTGTTATCAGCGCCATAAATACACGTTTCCCAACCGCTACAACTAAAGCAAGCTATAAATAACCAAATTATACCAACATAAGCGACGGTAACAGTAAAACAATTAATTAACTGACCCGACATGTAAAGGACCGCCAGCGTGTTGTATTGATAAATCTTTCCGAGATGCAAGTTGTATTCGTGTTGTTATGGCGAGACAGTTAGGGATTTATTATAAAGAAGGTTTTCTTTTATATTATATTTATATTTATAAACTAAAACACTTCGCGTAACCATAGGTTTTAAAGCGATATGTCAATGACCAAAGTAGGATAATTGTTGTATTCTGGCACTGCTCATTTAGCTTAATATTTTTAATTACTGTCTCCTATGTAGACAAACACAGGCATTTCTTCTACATTTTTATTTTTTTAGACTATTACTAGTATAGACATTTTGGCCAATGATCTTGTTTATCGCATAAAAATACATCAAAAAGATACTTTTAGCTCTCGCAGTTTGAGAGGTAAATCTACTTTCATGAATGAAACACGTTATTAAAAAAAAGATGAAGATTAAAGCGGGCCAACTTCTTGCAATTTTACATAAGCAGTTTACTCTTTTAGCCTTATTTTCAAATTGTTTTTACATAAGTTTAGCAGAGACGTTCTAAATAGTCTAATCCACGAGCAACAAAAAGTGTTAAAATAACGATTTTCGTGGTAACTGTTTTTGAAATGAACTTTCTTTACATGAAAATGCGTGAAAATATGTTTAGAATACGTCCCTGGTGGGGACTGCAGGAAGGGGACTGCAAAATACCCCATTTTCAATTTTTATATAGATATAAATTGAAGAGATGTACTGTGTTATTCTGTACAAGACAAACTTTTTCTATTATATTTACTATTTTGCAACGGTTCTCAAAATTTGACAAATATTTATATTGTTCTTTACGGCGAAATGGAACTTTAGGAAAGCGTGCTCAAAAATTTGCCTTTTTAAACTCGCCGATTTATATTTAACAGGTACTTCTTGTTTAATTAGTGAGAAATTACAAAAATTGACAACGGTATCTTTTATGCGGAAAATATTGGTCGTTCTTAAATTAAAAAAATTAAAAAAATTATAAAACAAAAAAAACCAGAATAAAAGCAAAAAACAAGTTTAAGGTGCAATGGAAGCTCCCAGTCTCACCGAAAAAACATTTTAGTTTTTCTTCTGTAACATTTTTATTTTCACAAATTTTTAAATTGTGTTTAAATAAGAAGGATGGCCGATATTTTGCGCATAAAATTTCTCATTAATTTCTCACTAATTTAGCAAGGACCACCAGTTAAAAATAAACCGGTGAGCTAAAAAAAAGCAAATTTATGACTACGCCTTTCTAAAGTTTCATTCGGCCGTAAAGAACAATGTATTTGTCAATCTTTAAGAACAGTTTTAACATAATAAATGTGATGAAAAATTTTTTTTACACTTCCATCTTTAAAATGCCATTTATCGCATATGTTTCCATGACGCTAAGCGATCTTTTAAATACACCTCGACAAGCTGTGACTTTGTGCGCTTTAGTCACAGGCTGAAGTTAGCTCTATGTTTTTTAATCGCAAAAATCAATTGAAACTAAAAATCAAGTTAGTTGTCACTTGTCATCAATCTGTCAAAATAACCAGACGCGACGCGACAACAGACCAAGTGCCCAAATTTTAGTATTTTTGTGATGGTCGTAGAAAAAGTATAGTATGCAATTCGTTTTATAAACTTCTCTAGACACTCGTTTTAATAAGCACCCGCTCGGCTTGTGCCGTTTATAAAACTTGCTGCATAATATACTATTAAAGTTTTTACAGTAATAAAGTACATATCTGAAATTTATATATATATAAAAACTTTAAATTGGGGTATTTTCAGTCCCCCCTCTTGGAAGGGTCGTCCGCGATATTTTTTAGCCCTAACCGCTATGTTAAAAATGCGGACATACTACTTTCGGCCATTCTAAATATTTATACCGGCCGAACATGACATAGTCCTTAGGGGCGTAGAATGTCAACATCCAAAATAAGCGACTTTTAACATATTAAAATGGTGTATGACGTAACGTAGGAAAAATTGCGAGAAAATAAGATTTATCCGCCAATAGATTAATAGTACAGAAAAAAAGATACCTAGGTCAAAAATTAATGGATGCTAGACAAAAGTACAAATTTGTTCACAACCTTCACAACTAGTTTTTAGATTTTTTTTTAATTTTCAAAAATTAAGCTCAAATTTTATATGAACGAGAGTAACACTATGCCAAAACATTTTCCTGTACAATCTCATTTTGGTCAATTAGCTGAAACGTAAGCCTGAGGACACGTATAAGTAGTCGCGAGCACTTTCAGTGCAGAAAACCCTAGAAATGGTCGACTTTAACAAATAAAACATCAATCAAATGTCAGATATTATTAATTTAGTTTGGTTTTCTTTTCTTTCTCTTCTACGCCTTCGTAATTTTGTTCTTTGGATCAATTTCTACGTTAAAAAGGCATTACTTTAATAATCAGTATTTAACTTTTAAAAATATTATTGTTAATAATAAAAGACTAGCTATTTGGTTTACAACTGGTGAAACAAAAATCAAGTGTTTATTTTTATTTTTATTAACAATTTTTGTAATAGTTATATATTGAGTAATAATGTTTTACCACGTGGATTTTCCACTCTGGTTTTTGACAACTAACGTCTTTTTCCAATTTTCCAAACCTTAAAATATGTCAACTCAATCTCAAAATCGATTGCTTTTCATCCTGCCATAATGTTTTGGAAGGTACTTTCTCAGTTTGGTAATGTTTCAGCTCACCAAGGCCAAATACAGTACAACGTTTTGAACATTATTCTCAAAATATGTAAGAATTAATGTAAAGTGTAATAACAACAAAATTAACGTTTGCAACAATGAAACACTGGCAGGTGATGTTAGGCGATCATCGGACTTAAATTTTGACAATTGCCGCGTTTAGCTCTGCGTCCCTCTAGTAGATAATATTTTAAACGTAACCTCTTTAATTTAATATTCACTTTTAAACAGCCAGTAAATTTTATAAAGTTAAAGAACTCCCATTGTAAAGGTATGTTTGAAGAATACCTTTCCAATTTTTCGTTTTGGGGTGCAGTTTTCAAAATACAAATAGTTAGAGATTCACAAAATTGGTAACACTGCATTTTAAAGTTTACGGTCTAACGTTGTAAGCATTACTAACCAATAGGCAGGTTTGGAGGCGCTGCAGTCGATGTTGTTTATTTATATTATTACCTAGATTGGGCAGCAGATTGTTCTGTAATAATTAAGTATTAAACTTGTCTCTTCTACTCTCTGCTTTATATCATTTATTTAAAACAATTTTAGGTTAAATTTAATTCGAATCTAGATTGCGGCGCCTTCAACATGCAACCTTCCTATTGGTGGTCACTTTATCATTTTTAATAAAAATCTCTTTCTGCAGTCATTTAAGAACAAGTGTTATCATGTGCTGAATAAGCACCAATAGCTGTAAAGTGTAACAATAAAAATGTGTTTTGCGCCTGAAAACTTTAAGAACATCTTTCCAGATATCTATCAAGATTTTTCATCTAGCGAAATTGGATTAGAACGGTATTTCATAGTAATATATCACTAATTTAACAGCTTTCGGTAGAGTTTTGGAGTTATTTTAGCAAAGAAAAACTTTTTAAATAAAGAAATCTCTCTCCGTAGTAAAACCGGCAGCAGAATCATTACACTCTGTACTGTGTATGTATGTCACTGTTTTCTACAACTAATGCTATTTAGGATTTCTACAACTAATGCTATTTAGGATTTCTACCGTTTCTATCTAATTGTTGCGCAATATTCAAGTTAGAGGGAACCTACAACTGGAAGTGGATTGCAAACAATCAAAAGCTTTAATGTAACTGGCGGCGCTTTTATTTCAAAAAAATTTCGCAGTATACTGCTCAAAATTGGTAGGAGTTTGGTAGTCGTACATAACGTTAATATGATCTATCCTCGTAACTGAACTGGTTTCCGCAAGCCAAGCAGTCACCTAACTATAAGAAGTAGATAGGACTATTAATTAATAGTTATAATTTGTATGGTTGTGCAAACCATACCATACATGATATTAAACTAACATTATATCAATATTTGTTTATACTTAGTTACGATTTTTATTAAACATGCGCTGGTAATTCCTCACAGGAAAGAAAAATTTTCCTCAAGTAGTGCTGACAAGCTAAATCGATCTGATGGTTTATACGTACCAAAGTCGGAAAGACGGAATTCCCTGCTGACCACAAAGAGATGCTCCTCTTGGTTTGTTTCCTCGTTTACGTCGTTTTATATTATCCAGGTTGAAATATATATATCAGAGTTTGTTTCCATTGCAACGCATTCAATTTTCATCATGCTTCTCTCAACTTCGAATTCCCCTAATTTCCCCGTACAGTTACACTTCCCTCGCTTTTGCTAAGTGAATTTTAATAACGTTGCCTGTACATTTTTATTGCCAGTTCTGCATTGTTTCGATGTATGAGAATTCATTTCGATGATGTATTGGCCATAATATTGCAATCTCGCTATCAAATATGGAAAACGGCATAGCACACGTTTTATAAATTACCCATATATCCAGATATAGTCATAAATGTTTGTTGAACGTGATGTAGTTTCACGTATTTTTCTTTTTCTGAAAAAGAGGGCCACAAATAAAAATTGGAAATTGTTTATTTGTAAAAACACAACTTCGCTTGTGGTTTTACAGAAATGCCTGAAATTCCTATAATGAAGTGAAAATGCTGAAACCTGTTTATACACCCATTCGTTTCGATGCATATATAATTTAGCTCTACCCAACATTTCTATATTTCTATATGGCACCGTGCTTTACCGTCATGTTCGAATAAAATGTTTTGTAGGTTTTATAGTACATATTATAATACAATACAGAAAAATTGCTTGTTATTGCAACATTTCATATGCAGCAACTGCATACGGCATTCAATTTAAAAGTCATTATGAATTCTGTTCATAAAACCCTGCTTCCACTTATTTTATGCTTTAAGCATAACTAGCAAGACCCGTGGGCTTCGCTCCAAGTTTTTCTTAAATAGTAAAATAAGTTACTAAGTTGGTAGTGTAGCGGTCTGTAGATCTAAGCTCTACAGTCTTTTGAAATATATATAGATAATGAATTTTTGATTTTTATTAACAGCTTGCACGCAAAAAAACATTTACACTAGAAGCTGAACAAAATAGGTCTATGAACTTTTTAGATTTAAACATAAAAATTAATTCACATAATAAACTTGAATATTCTGTTTATAGAAAACCTACACAAACAAACATTACAATACCACACGATTCTTGTCATCATAAAAAACATAAATTAGCAGCATACAGGTTCATGACACATAGCGCTTTAACAGTTTCTTTAGGTGCATATAGTTATGATAGAAAAATTTCAATTATTAAACAAATTCCATACAGTAATGGTTATAATACTCAACTTATTGATACACTAATTAAAGAGAACAATTATAAATTAACTATTCAGAACATGTATCCAAGTACTTCATCAGATAAAATGAAATACGCGTCCATTCTATATTTTGGCAATAAATCAGAGAAAGTTGCCAAAATTATAAACAAAACAAATAAATGTAAAATAACTTTTAAAACAACAAAAAACATTTTAAACACTTTGTTTAATGCTAAAGAAAAAACTTACAGAAATCAGGCATCTACGAATTAAATTGCTCGCACTGTAATTCGTACATCCCCATAAATCCAATTGCTGAATGGTATATAAAAATGGACTAGCTAACTGGTGACAATATTAAAAATAAACTATTTTGCTGGAATTACGTACCAATTTCATTACATCTAACATATCAAAAGTATAATCCAAAACAGAATACCCTGTTTTTAAAATGTTTCAACTGCAATTAAAAAACGTACGATTTTATGCGTAGGTTAATTCATTTAACAAACAGGTCTTGGTAAATTGGTATTTATAATTTTTTTACTTTTTAATCTTAATGTTAAAAAATTTTGACATAGCCTACCCAAATTTTGAACCTATGGAACGCCACTGCTATATACAACACAAATGTTAGTATTTTGATGCCTGCAAAGATGAAACTTAAAAAATGTTGTGCCATCGGGTATGTATGGCTGCGCACTAATAGCTCGCGCTTTTCATTATGCTCCATTTGCGGCCATTTCGTAATAACTTCTTAATTTTTTTGAGGTTTCCTTATGCTGCTTATCTGCGTATTTACCAAATACTGAGTACTGAATTAAGCAATGTTGAAATTTATTTTTGTAATCGTATTTGTTTTTTGTTTTACTTTTTTCTCCTACAATAATAATAATAATAAGTAATAGTAATACCTTTTTGAAAGGAAACAGAAACTTTTAATTTCATATCTTAATTTTTTGCATACTTATATAAGTAATGTATGTATGAGTACTACACTCATTACTTCCCGTTTGTCGTAACTCGGATTAGCACAAATTGCAGTCTTGATTCTGAAACATTCACTCCAGATAAGTTTACAGTACAGACCATTTTGTCCTACCTCCTAATGACTATGCAGTTGATAATATTAGATGGCCGGGCAGATAAATCACTGTTTTGGCTTCATACCTGTTGGTCAACAATATCTACCAGTAAATTCCAAAATTATTAAGAGCTGCAGTTTTTGGTTACGGTTAAGCAAATTTTCAATTTTAGTTCTTTTTGATTTTGATGCAGAAAATTATACCGTTTTTTCTCCGTTTTCGATTACGTTTCAATTGCACGTTTTTTGTTGCAACTAACAAAAAAAGGGCGTTTTTAATATTATCAAATTAAATTATTTTGTAAATATTCATGTTACTAAATTTATAGAAAATAAACATCATGATTTAAAACTTCCGCATAACTTATGCTATTTTTGAATTAATGTTAAGAAATCTTGGTAAAACAGTGTATAAATAATATTAATAATATAAACAAAAGGACAAACAGCAAACAAAAACGTAACGATTAAAATCACTTAGGTACGTGCTGAGATTTAGAAATCATTATGCAAAACTTGCAACAATTCAACAACTGTAATATCTGTGCTTCATATCACACAGAAATCTTAAAAAAAGGTTAAGAAGCTTAAAGGTTTAAAATTTCAGCCGAACAAAAATGTATGTCGATGGTGTCTTCCCTTTGAACTTTATCTTTTTACAGGATTTAGGATAAATATTTTGTGTCTCATAAAATATCCACGTAAGTAACGGTATGAGGGAAAAACGGAATAAAGTAAAAAATGCGCGAAGCGGGAGAACGAAGGGTGGTATGAGAATAGAGAGCTATAAACACCCCTAGGTTATGATGCGAGCATCCCACAAGTGTCATAACACCCCTGCTACTAAAGTGGAAAAATCTCGAGCCTCGAGTAGCCACATCCTGAAACCAGGACAACACCGAATAACATTTCTGTCGGGCTAACGATGTATTTTAGACAAATATTACATTGCTTTGCCACTTTTCCACTCTAAGGTAACATTCTTTGCCAAATAATAGATGCGTTAATGGCTCCTGCAACTACCAATGTATTTTTGTATTGCCAAAAATAATTATGAACCTGATAACGTGTGCTTTTTATTCTTACAAGCTAATTAACGACATGATTTTCAACCTTATTTTATTGATTGCAAGTTTTTGATAATTACAGCATGAACGTTTTGGGTTTGTTTCAGCTGCTCTTTGTTATGTTATAATTATCTGAGTTTCATATGTCACTACCAGTTTATTATCTCTAATTGGATATCTGCACTCAGGAGTATTAAGCTGGTTAAGTAACAAGAAATCTTGAAATAGGTACTGCAAGTTGTTACTATTTTGACAACACCCCTAGTAAATTTAGCTTGATTACTGTTGGTTGGTCTTGTTTTAACTCCGTTAGCGTAGACCTAATAAGTGAAAACCATTAATTACTAAATGCTTTCTGGGCCCTAGATTAGTCACTCAAATACACCCAAACTGCTACAACTTCCTGATACCTGCTATATGTTCAAAGATAAGGTTATGTTTACTTGTACGTTTACTTAATGCGTAATTAAACGTCAACGCATTAAGAGTATGGGATATACGAAGTTTATGGGGATTATTTCAATACTATGACGTTTCAAAACCAAAATTTAATTAAAGTTTAAAATTGTAACATTATTAGGCTGCTTCTTTTCCAAGATTCAAACCACCGTATTTTGTGTTTTATTTAAATAGGTTTCATTAAAGAAGTTTCAAATATCAATGCAAATGATTCTTGTATGTTGACTAAACCACATTAAAGCAGTTCAAACTTCTTTACTCCCACCGAGAGAGATTTCTGTATTTTGTTAGAGTATAGAATTTCATAGCAAACAGCAGTTATATAAGTAAATACCTAAATTGCTCTTGTTCTGCCTGTTTGTAGCTAAGTGGGTCGAAATGAGATTGATTAAATCTCCATTAAGGCAGCTGTATAATCAGTTGTAGATTTAGGATCTAAACTCCGTCCGCTCAAAGTTCTAGTCCTTTGAAGGATAAACGTAGTCCATGATTTAGTTAGTGACTTGATTTAATTTCTGAGGGGAGGGTCATAAACCGAAATTTTAAATAATGGTTCGGCGTACAGATTAGCCCAGAGAGTTAATAATTCGGCGAGTCTGAGATGCTGAGGGTAGAAAGGAAATTTTGTTGGCTGAAAATATTTATCGCATTTGTCTCTCCTTAATTAATATAAATCTACCTCGCTAAACGTGACCGGGCGGTTAATAATCACTTTTATACTAAAAGCGGAAAGAGGAAACCAAATAAAGAGTAGATAAATAGAAAAAAGGGAGACAAGTATATATCAGTCCCTGCGGGGCAGGGATTCTGTAGTTATGGGAACCCGGACATCACATCGTTGGTGAGGTAACTCATTCTGTAAATGTGCTGCTGAATTGGATTCGTGCGCCGGAAGCGAACCTAACGTCACGCCGGAACTTCGACAGCGACTGGTCACTCGATTGATTTCGAATTTCCATATAAATCTAAACGTTTTCGACCGAAGGCCACTTTTCAACACTTCCACTGCCGTTGACTGAATTGTCAAGTGGACCCGAATGTTTAAACTTTTGCACGAAATGGATTTCGTTATCTACGAGCACTACTGCGAAATCTTCTTGCCGTAAAAGCAAAGGGCACGTTTAAGTAGTTAGAAAACATTCGTAGGGCATAAGAGGGAGAGAATAAGGGGAATAATAAACGCAATATAGTGAGAATCTTCCGAAAGAGCCAGCTGTTAAGATCGGGGATTTTATTCTAAGTGCCTAGAAATGCTCCCGAGGGGCACGTACTCCCATAATGCAAACAATGCCGGAAATTTGAGTTTATTAATTTCGCACTAACTAAATTCGAGAAGAACAAGAGTAATTTACAGACAAACAATACACTTTCATTCTGTTTAACTAACAATGGAATAAGTAACATCAACGACTAACACTATATTGAAATGAAGCAATGGGTATTACTTTTCATTATCATCTTAAATTACTTAACTTAATTAAATTTTATACTTAAATATAACGAAAAATCATCATACAATTACTCAATTTATAATTAAACCGTTATTAGGTGTTTACGCACATGTGTTGAAATTATGTTCGTATCAATGCAAACCGGTGTCTTCGTTACCTACTTTCTGTTACTTATCGTTATCAACGGACGTAAACAATATATAAAATGTAATTTTTAACAACAATAAATTTGCCACTTCTTATATAGTAGTAGAACCTAATTTATTATTTTAATCGTAACTGATATTCCCGTAGAAATACACATTTTGAAATTTTCATGTACAGTCGCAATTGGAGTGTTTACTTCAAATTGTTTTCTTTTGCATACATTACCATATGTAATTATTTATTTAAATTTCAGTGCGTTGTATGTATTTAATTCGTCAAATGTATGCAAATATTTTCACAAACAATACCACTAGTAATTACGTCTTTTTTTTATCAGCTCTGGTTTGTACAAATAAAAATGTGGTCACCTGCTGTATTTGTATTGACTATAATATCCCACACAACTACTTACGATTAGTTTTTGATTAACGAATTGTATCGGAAATAATCGTCGTTTTTCGCGTGCTGTACCGCAGCTACGATCTTAACTTGTTGCTTTTGTCGCTGTACGTTGCATGATGGCTTGAAATTGCAAAAATCAAAGTATCTGATTGATCAAATATTTGTTCAGGGAATAGTTAGTTGTAATATCACAAGACTATCAAAATAATCACCGTAGCCCAGTAGCCAGGTCGAAGAAAAATGGATCTCACTCAGAAAAAGTCAGAAAGATTTGAAACTTGGATATTTTATAGAATCTGGTGTCCCTAAAAACGCACTGATTTTTAAACTCTGTAGCTTTGACGGTCGCGCTGCCAATTGGCAAGATGGCGCCCAAAATCAGTTTTTTTGGAATATTTCGATTGCTGTACATTCTAAGACATAAATAGCTATTACAAAAAGAATCTGGTGTATGTAATGATTGCTTCCTTGACACTTTTTGATGATTTAAGCAAATCTAAACCAGTGGTTTTTATGACAATATGGAGAGATTTATGGTGGCAATTAGTTGAAGATACTTTACAAAATCAGAAGAAAAAAATTTAAGCTAAATAAATATATATAATAAAAATTTTCTGAAAAAATCGTATTTTAATATTTTGTTTTATTTTTAAGTCATATACGATTTAAATAAAAGTGACTGTAAGACACTGTGTTCTTAACGTTCTTCTGCTGCTACTCCAAAACTATGGGTTGTACAAAAAAGGACATAATTTGACAAAAATGTAATCCTCTTTTTATTATAATAGCTATTTTGTCGTAGAATGTACCGCAATTGAGATATTCCAAAAGAACTGTTTTTGGGCGCCATATTGCCAAGATGGTGGCGCGAGCGTCTAACCTATAGGGTTGCAAAACTAGTAAGTTTTATGGACATCAAAATCTACAAAATCTCCAAGTTTCAAAGCTTCCTGACTGTTTTTGCGTGAAAAGTACCTGGCTACTGGGCTACGGGTAGTACCACAAGTGTCGAGAATTTTTTGAGAATGCTTGTCGTTTCAATGGAAATTGTTGCGTCAAAATTTCACGAAAGAAAATCACCTCAAAAATCTGTTAAGCGAGTTGAATTTCAAGCTGATTTTGTTGAGTGAAATTTGCAATAATTTGTATGGAAATGACGAATCATTCTTTAAAAACATTTTTGTCACGAGTGATATTTGGAAAGATTATTCAACAATATAACTTTGATTATCAACTTTAATTATTTTTATTTACAAAATAATTAGTATTTATATGCAAAACTGTTGTCAGTAGCTGACAAGTGCTTGCTTAATTATTTAATTTGATAGTGAAAATTCTACACGTTCAGTTTTCGATTACAGTTTTTTTGGATTGGTCTAATGTAGAAAATGGAATCATCTTATTGGCTCTTGTAATATAGCGTTTAATAATCAAAAAATACCCGAGAGAAGACGAAAATACCCGAGAGCGTAATGTGCTTGACGTATTTTTTCCAAAACTGTCTTAATGTCGGCTGCAGTTGCTCAACAGCAAAATCTTCAGTACAATGTGCATGAAAATTATACTCAAAAAATTACAATCACCAATGATATTTGAGAGACTAGTACGTCAAAATGTCCCATCTTTTCTATAGAAAATTAGTCAGCCATAGTCAGCAGCCAATTAAGCAAATTTACCAATGAAACTTAGATGGCGCTACTTGTTAGAAGAACAGTCACATGACTGACATTTATATACAGGGTGTTAATGAATTGTAGGCACAAACTTTTAGGGCTTGCAAAACAGTACAAAGCAACCAACTTTTGTTAACAACTGTGTGGTCAAACGTGTTTCCTTTCAGGGATAGAGCTTCTCAAAGAATCTTTAAGAAGCGCCTAAATGTAGGCAACTCAATTTACTACCTACTATTTGTTTCCATAACTACGGAAATTAATACAGGATAAATAAAGCCCTCTTTCCCACTTTTCAAATTCAAATTAAATTTAAAATAAATGAATTAACAAAATGTTTCAAAACTAAGCAATAGAAAAAACCAAAATTACAAAGCAAAAATCAACTATTTGAAAAATTTCCAATAACTAATTCAAAAATTAACAAAATTATAGTAAATGTTCAAAATGTCGCCCTCCCCAGCTTCTACACACGAAGCACATCTACGAAGTAAATTCCTGTGCACCGCTCCAAATATATCAGAAGTCTGTTGAACTTCTTCACATGCAGCAAGAATACGCGCCGCCGTAAGTTCTTTTACAGTTTCACTTTCACTTTCACTGGGGTAGCATACACTAACGCTTTAAGGAGAACCTGGAGGCCACGCCACATGCCCTCCTCGACCTATCCATTTGTTGGGAAAAGTGTTATTTAAAAATGCCCTGACTTCCGCCGAAAATGAGCAGCCACATTTGAGGTGGAACATCTTCCAAAAGTTCAGGCAGGACATAGCGCAAGAAATTTAAATAAATTGCTCTATCGCCAACAATCCCGGCCCAAATGTTCACTGAAAATCTTTGCTGGTATCTTTTTTGAACCACAGCATGGGGATTTTCATCGTCCAAAATGTGGCTGTTTCTACTGTTGAATACTCCTTCTTTCGTAAAAGATGCCTCGTCACTAAACAGAACGTTTACTTGGAATTCTGGATCCTCATTACACCGCCGCAGAAATTCCTGGCAAAATTCTACCCTTCTGGGAAAATCTGCTTGAACCATGGCTTGTACCTTCTGTGGATGGTACAGATGTAGCTGCTGCTCATGTAGTACCTCCCATACTTAAACATGGTTCACTCCCATTTCATGAGCGATGGATCTTGAACTTGTAGAAGGATTTTCAGTCACTTTCTCCAAAACTTCTTCCTCAAAATCCACCGTTCGCCTTGTTCTGGTAGCTCGACAGTTGTGTCTGTTGACAACGAATGTACCTTCTTTCCGCAGCCGACGTGAAACTACACTAAAGGCCTTGTGCGATGGATGATTCCTATTCGGAAAATGTTCTTGGTACAGTCGAGCAGCTTCGCGTGCGTTACCCCAAGCAGCTCCATACATGAACATCATGTCATGCTGTTCGGCAAAAGCATAATTCGCCATAACACAAAAATACGAAACATAGAACGAAAATAACGAAGAAAATAATTATCAAAAAATCACAGAACGAAAAAAACTAATTATAAAAGGCACAGAAAGGAACGAATGCAAGAAAAGTCAAAAAATATCACAAAAATATCGAATTGTGTCAAAATTGACGTTATTTGAATGCATATGTATGTCTATATAGTTTTCTTTTCAAAATCCGTGTACCTGTGCGAAATAATTGAAAATGCAATTTGGGTTGCCTTTTTTCAGGTACTTCTTAAATAATCTTTAAGAGACTCTATTTTCTAAAGGAAACACTTTTGACCACACATTTATTAACAAAAAATGTTTGCGTTGTTGTGTTTAGCAAGCCCTAGAAGTTTGCCCCTACCATTCATTAACACCCTGTATAAATCGAAAATTTTAGGTTATATTACTGTCTAAGGTGTAAAAACTTAGTTCTTTCGTCATTGTGTCATTGTAACTTGTATCTCTAGGGTGCTTCATTTAGATAAAATTAATAGTTGTTATTAGACAACCTACAGCTTCCTTCCATTGTTGAAGCCTATTTGCTGCCTGTAATATAGTATGGCAGGAATAAAAACAGAAGTCTTACGCTTCATTTGGCAAACAATTTTATGAAATGTTACTATTGAGGAAGCTTTGAAATAATGAGATGTCATGATTTACAGTTACAACGTCTCCAAAAATTTTTGCATTTTTTTAGTTTTCCGTTAACGTACGCACATAATCAAATGCCAATTCAAGATTTTAAAAATACAATTGTAGCGACAGTCCGAAACGAGCAACGCCATCTAGCGAATGCTGTATGACCTCACCAGGTGGCCGCTAATTTAACTGGCAAAATAGCAAATAGGTTGTGTACCAGTTTCGGTATTTGTATAGATTGTAAGCACATGTCTAACAAGAATTCTTAATTTTTTTTTATAATTTAGTGTAAATCTTTTAATTGTCAATAAAACGATAAAACTTCATAAGCGGCTTCTTTCTAAATTTTCTTAAAAATCTTTGTGCTGGTATTAAGGCTGAAACCTCCGAGCGGTGAATGTGAATGTTATGGTACTAAGAAGGCTCTGTAGTTTACAAGCAGGGAAGATAAACATCCATGCAAAAGCTTTTGCAGATGTAGAAAGTTTTTAGAATGTGTATAGTATAGCTTTATTGATTATAAAATTTGAGATAACAAGTTATACTACTAACAATTCCGAAACACATAGGGAAATAACATTTTCCTTTATTAATTAAAAAACATACGTATAGGTTTAAATTTTTTATTTTACATTGTTTCTGGTTGTAATAAAAGTAAAGCCGCTCATACTAATAAACAAATGGTTTAGTTCGCTAACAAACCTTTTTAAATTTCATATTTAACAGATTTAAGCTTTATTTAAAAACACTGCGCTAATTTCAGTAGTTATATTTTGTTTTCAGTTTATCTGATAGTTGAGTGGTAGGTAATTTTACATCAATCATAAAAACATTTCTGAAACACAAAAAAGACAAGAGAGGATGCGAGGATTTGATCGCCAAAAACTGGTTGAAACAAGAAATGTGTAACTGCCGGTTCTAAAATATCGAAACGGCACAAAAAGTAGCCAATTTTGTACTTTGATGAAAAAATGAAAAATTAGATGTGAGAATGTACAGAGTGGCTAGAAAAATCCCGGCCACTTTTCTTGCGGCGCGCGGTCAGGAGATGGCGCTTTAGTAAATCAAAACAATCAAAACGTCTTGGATTGTGCGTTGTTGCCAGTATTTTAATTTAATGTTTCTTTACTAAAGCGCCATGTCTTGACCGCCGCAAGAAATGTAGCCGGGGTTTTCCTAGCCACTCTGTAGATTGAAACCACAAAAAATTTTAGTTTTTCAAAAGAGGTTACAAAAAAGCGCGGGGCGTAGTTTACGGTTTCTGCTAGTGTTATTTCAATCTTTTTTTTTTTTGTTTTAAGAATCATGGAGCCGTGCGTGAGCACGACCCCATGATTCCCTACCACCCCCTTACCCGGGCTCAACACACTAAGTGTTATTCACCGGTCTAACATGCCCAACCCCTGAAAGACATGCAACCCAACGTACACACCTACATTCACCATCCATGGACTCGTCGGATTTAACTTATTTAGAAAAATTACCGACCAGCAGTGGACTCGAACCAGCTGCCATTGGAAGTCTAGTTTCAAAGCCTGGGACTTTAACCACTAGACCACCCGCCGGCCCTATTTCAATCTTTGATGGCTAAGCAACGTTCTTTTGTGATATCATATGATGTCAGAAATAAAAATATTTATAATATTTATAAATATAATCAAAGCAATTTGCCTGAGCAGTCCTATATTATATTAAAAATTAAAACTATTTAAATTGTGTCACGACGTATTTTTAAAAGTATTTTTGTGTGGCTCTTACTTTGGTGCGAATTTTGTAGGTTTCTTAAAATATTAAGACAATACAATACCTGCATTTTCGGATACCGCGGAGGAAGTTAAAAATTAAAATGCTGTACGAAAGAATTTATGAAACTCCTAATGCGTTATAAAAGTTTTTTTATGTTAATCAGTACATTTTTAATCACCGTATATTTAAAATGACTCCACAGGAAAAAAAACTTAAGGATCTTAATTTTACAATATCTAGTTAAAACCTGAAATTTTCTGCTGAAGTGTCTAATACATCGTGATATGAATATAAAGCTACAGTTTTCAGCCAGTAGTATAATTCCAAGATTTTTCCAAAAGAAAGAGGAAGGGTTTTGGGACGTTAGGTCAGAACAAACTGCATGATGTCAGATGTGATTTGCATTTACAATATTAAAATGCCTTTGAAACTGTAGAACCATGGGTAGTTATGAAAGTATTCAATAATGCAAGAATAAACTATGTATACTCAGATTACAGATTCTATATTCAAGAATAAGTCTAGACTTTGAACTAAAAATTAACTATAGTGTCTGACGGGGTGCCGAAAGTCGCTAAAATTATTTACATTAAGCGCCTAATGCGTGATCAAGATGTTGAACTGGTTGAATAAAAGTATAAATGCGAATGGAGTACGCCTTAGCCATGAAAGATTTGCAGATAATCTCATATCTCGAAAATTTTTACCGTATTAGAACAATTCGTGCACAAACCAAATTGTAGCCCATTCCTAGCTCTATAAGTTTACAAATTTAAAAAAATCGCTTGACCAGTTTTTGAGCAATATTTTTTTGGCAATGTCCAAAACCCTAAAAATATTTTTACATTACAGTTTTTGCTTATACAAACATTTTCTTCTGTAGTAAGAGTGTGTTCCTCTAAAGCTATTGTAATAATAAATTTGATCTATCTATCGATTCGCTTTGAGTAAATGTAAATGCCGCAAGATAAAACTAAATAGTTTGACCATTTGTCGTTCTACCTAGTTTTATTAAATTTCATTACAAAATCTGTCCAGTAGTTTCTGACGAACCGGAAATCTTCGGAACCAGATTGCGCTCCTCCGAAGTGGTAATGTAGGTGTCACCCTGGACGTTAAGCTATCCTGGAGGAATAATGTCGACAGACAAACACAAAGAGCCACTACAACCTTCTGGGTTTGTAAACGAACTTTTGGGAAAACATGAGGCTTAAACACCAAAGTTAATAGGTACATCCACTCCGCCATAGTCAGACCAATTCAATGGCTACGTATGCGTCTTGGTGTGGTGGCCCGCAGCCCAACAATTGTGCATTCAACTACGCCTAACTCAGCTACAGAGACGGGCAGAGATTTTTGCAGTCTTAGCCGTCCGTATGGGGTTACTCCAACAAATTATTTTATTCATATAAATATTCTTACATTACCGTCCATATCTATATCTTGGATTGTCTTGTGTTTTGTTCATAAAAACCTGAAAAATTTCACTCCGCAACGTTCCATTTATTTCTATGACACCAGATTAAATGGTCAGTTTAGAGCTGACTAGGTACTGGAGATTGAGCAGATCTCAAGACGGACCAAAAAACTTTTTAATCACTTCCGAAATGAATTAAAACTGCTGCTTGTGGGAAATTTCAAAACTACTCTGAAGTGCCATTTAATCTAAAAAGATTTCTATAATATTAAACATTTTCTTAAAAGTTTAATATAATTTTATATCAGGTTTACTGTTATATTATGTAACCACTTTTACTTTTTTATTTTGGTAAATAAATTTGTTTATTTATATTAACCTTCATAAATTAATAAATAGTTTAGCCGTGGTGCATGAAGCCATTTGTGTGGTAGTGGTCCCTATGTTAATATAAACGGGGAGCTTTCGGCTCCTTATTGAGTTTTGTAATTAACGGCTATTAAGGCAATTGATTTGCTTAAACGAAAAACAGAATTTTCCACGGTAGTACTTCATGTACATGTTAATATTTAAGAAATACATATTTATTACGAAATCGACCTGAATGGCTCAAAATGGCACGCCAACAAACGAAATAGACTACGTATTATGACTAAATAAGTCAATCTCTGAAGATGTTACAATACACCAAAATTTTACAACCGGGAGCGGCCATCTCATGGAAAAAGCCAGAATATGCATAAACCATAAACTAAAAAAGCTTAAGTTTCTACAAGACCAACGCCGGTACATCTATACGTATTCAAAGAGAATGGTGCACAGCTACAGACAAATATAATAAAAGGAAATAAAAAACAACAAAATATTAGAGCAAGAGAGAATGAAGAACATCTGTGAAAAATTAAAGACTGCAATGTTAAACGCAGTGCCTAAAACTGCAAACAAATCTAAAAACAATGAGCAATTTTAACAAAAAATTGGAACAAAACAGAAAGGCGATGCAGGTAAGAATATGTGTTAGGCAGGGAGATGTTATATCACCGAAGTTGTTTACTGTGGCGGTGGAAGACGTCTTCAAATCTCTATCTTGGCAAAACATAGGAATTAACGTTAATCTAAAAAAAACCTCTTCTTCTTCACGTGCGTTATCCGTTCCGGATGTTCGCGATCAATAAGGCAATCTGGACTTTGTTTACGGCTCGGCTGTTCGGAAGAGGACTATCGTTGTCATTGAGAACCAAGTTCTTAGATTCCTCAGCCAGAAGAGGTGCTGCGCTGCGTCTGGGTTCTCTCTTTCCTAGCACTTTACCTTGTAGTATCCGTTGAAGTATCCCATAGCGTTGTTAATTTTTCATGAGATGTCCGAAATATTGCAACTTTTGATTTTTATGGTTTCTACGATTTCGGTTGAGTTATTCATTCTTTGCAGTACTTCAACGTTTGTCACATGGTCAACCCAAGATATTCTCAATATTCTCCTGTACATCCACATCTCAAAAGTTTCGAGATTCTTCACTGATGCTTCCGTCAGCATTCAAGTCTCAGCTCCATACAACAGGGCATAGTATACATAACACCTTAATAGTCGAATTTTTGTATTTAAATTTAGATCTCGGGTCTTAAATACTTTCTATATGTAAACAAATGTTGTTCTGGCTTTCTCAATCCTGCATTTAATTTCTTTAGAATCGAATGGTCCCATTGATCATTGATCGATGTACCTAGGTATGTCATTGTTGTTACTCGTTCGGGTAAAATTGGATTTTTACTGATAACCATGTATTTTGTTTTTTGTATGTTCAGTTCAAATCCGTATTTTCGACTGATTATTTCAATGTTTAACATGAGTTCTTTTAATCCTTCGAAGCTGCTTGCGAATATTATCGCATTGTCTGCATATCTAATGTTATTCATTTTCATTCCGTTTAATAAAATAGCAGCATCTATGTCTTGCAAAGATTCGTTAAATATCTGCTCGGAGTAAATATTAAACAGCAGAGCCGACAAAACACATCCCTGTCGCACTCGTCGTTTTATCTCTATTTCATCTGAATCATCTCCCTCTATTGTAATGTATGCGGATTGATTCCAGTAGAGGTTAGTTATAGATCTTTGTCATCCATGACAATTTTTTCCAAAATATTAATAAGTTTGCCGTGTTTAACTCTATCAAATGCTTTATGATAATCTATAAAGCAAGCGTAAATATCGACATTCACATCTCTGCAACGTTGCAACAGAAATTGTACTGCAAAGAGAGCCTCTCTCGTACCCAAGGCGTTGCGGAATACGAATTGCGTTTCACTGAGCTGTTCTTCACAGAGTTTGAAAATACGTCTGTGTATTATTTTCACGAAGACTTTGAGAAGATGTGACAAAAAAACTTAATTATTTAAAATTTACTTACGACATCATTTTGATCTCAGACATCTATGAGAAAATTAACGGAATGCTAGTAAAATTTGCGAAAACTTTAGAAAAACATAGAGTTGAATGAATCTTCGTGAAACAAAGACAATGGCAAATACAAATGGCAATCGGACATAACAGCAAATGCCATAGCTATAGAAAGGGCGGTAGAGTACGCATACCTTGGGCAGCTAATCAACATCAACAAAACAAACCAGAACACAAAGGTTACCAGAAGAACAATATTTAAAACGTCTTTGTTTACTACCGCCAATTAAGACTTACATTTGTCAAAGATGGACGTTTACAAAGCCTAATATCGACAAATTACCAAATACGCAGAAAACAATGGAAAGCTGTAAGTTAAATATAAAGCAAAAAGACAAAAAAGCAAGTAATTAATTCAAACGAAAAACAAAAGTAAAAAGCGCTGCTGAATATGCTGCAAAACTAAAATGGAGCATCGCTGGTCACAAAACCGAAGAAAAAGATGGAAGGTGGATAACAAGGTAAACTACCAACAAGAAGAAGAAAAACGACTTTGTTAGAGTGGCAGGTTTCGGCTGGATAAGAAGCGCCCAAATTCTAGAAAGTTGACAAAAGTTGGGATAGGCGTATCTCCAAAGTTAGGCGATATAAGACTGAGAAGAAGAAGAAATATTTCTTATTTATAACGAAATTAAATTTTTCACTTACCAGACATCAACTTTTCAGGTAAATAGTCTTGCTGCTTCATTAAATTTTGATGATCTATCATAAACAAATTATTTGCTATTTCAAATAAGACAACATGCGGGAGTTTATTATTTCTAATGAAGTAACCACTTTGTTGTTTGACTATAAACAATACAATTGAAATGCATTGTTCATGTATGTATTGAGTAAAGAACAAGCATATCTAGCATTAGGTTGTAGTACAATTGGCTATGTTCAATAAACAGCAGCTGCTGGCCAAATGTGTTGCTTGATTAATTGATTACATTCTGCTGTAATAATTGAAATTAAAGCAGAGGTGCTCTTGAACTCAGCAGACTACCCCGAACCGCATCGTACATGCGGATTGTTCAAGCATACGTGGAAAATTGAAATTGAATGTGTGTAAACACATTTCAAATTAATGCATTTTTGTTTAACTTGCGTAATTCAAAACCTGAAGTAAAGTTCGGTAAATGCAGAGAATTCGATATGGCACTTGAAATTGGCATTGTGAGTCTTTAAATTATTAGAAAGTTGGTCTTTTCTGTAGAACTCGTTCAATCAACTATTGTACTTCAATGAAAGTTGGTAATAATAGACGCTATTGGATTTTAGAACTCAATTATTAGCAGAGGGCCTACTTCACATTATAAAACGAAAAGTTTTCCCACCTTTCTCATAGTTATACGTAGATCAATTTTACATCGCTTTCAGAAGGTATACACTTACTAAAAGTATTCATTAATATGTTTGATGGGATTTTCATTTAGCTCAGGTTTTACATTTATCGCGGTCTTTCCAGCGTTCACTCTGGGATCTGCTATATAAAAAGCGTTTTTCTCGGGATTTGGTGGTTAAAGGGATAGGGTGCGGTAATTCATTGTTAGTTTCATAGCAATTCTCGTCGTTTCGCAAACCAATTCCCTTTTTTCCTTTGTTTCAAATCGTTTTATTTGTTTAATACCGACTTACCCTTTTAAATTGTGCCTAATGCCATTGTGTATTTACAAAACTACATATAAACTTGATAAAATATAAACTAAAATTTTTGAAATAAATTCATTACCAACGCAAAGATAAACGATTTCTAATTTTAAACTTAATACGTGAA
Source organism: Ctenicera cuprea (assembly GCA_958336395.1). Classification (NCBI taxonomy): domain Eukaryota; kingdom Metazoa; phylum Arthropoda; class Insecta; order Coleoptera; family Elateridae; genus Ctenicera; species Ctenicera cuprea. The sequence continues at coordinate 21,185,956 of OY284487.1, read as the reverse complement.
TGAGTAAGTCCGTTAATTATTATTTACTGCTCGAAGATCCTAAAATAGAAATCCGAAACAATAATATAAAACAACTTTGCCGAAATTTATATAAACGCTGAAGCCAACAAAATAATTAGTAGAGTTCCGCAATAAATTAAAACTTTAAGCAATTAGTCTAGATTACTGCAAGGTCTACCGGTATATTTGTTACCAATTATATGTTTTGCAGTCTGTATAATGTTCCTTGTACGCTTTGTAATAAAGTAATGTACCTTTGTAGAAAGCAGATTCTAAATAAATCCACCGCAAGGCAACACAGTTTCTCAAGGAAAATCTTATCCCCTTAAAGAGCCGCAAAGAACTAATAGCGCTTAAATACACTGAGAGAATAATGAAGTAGTGGAAATTTAAATTGAAATTTAGTTTAGTGTAAGAATTAATTATGTTGGATTACAAAGTTTCCTTTATGTCTAAACCGACGGGTTAGTTTTACGATAGACGAGATGTGGTTTAACGAACAGCACTTTTTAGCTAAGTATATAATGCTCGTTCAGGTTGAAATTTAAGTACAAATAATGCAATCCAGCTTTTTGCAAATAATCTTAATACATCTCAGAATTTATTTTCTACTTTTCCTATGTCTCGTTGCTGGATTACGCTGTATAACTATAATCCTAGACATTAAAGTCTTCCTAACTAAAATTTTCTCCACGAAAGAGGAAAATTAGGACAAAGGAAAGTAATGAGAAGATGTGGCAAGTATGGTTGGCGGCCCCATCGCGAAAGAGAATTCTTACAAAAAATTCAGTTTTCGTAATATTCGCGCCTATCTGAAAAATGTTTTACAGGAAGTATCTCATTTATTATTGGATGGTGTTGCACGGATGATTTACGCAAAGAAATAACCTTATACTGTTTGATCCAAATTTTTAGATGATGTTATTAACAATGTGCTTTTCTTGTTGACATAAAAGAATATTGGGTCTTTCGGGTAAAAATTTAAAATTACAGTAATTTTCCTATTGCTGGTGGTGTTATAATTTAGATAACTTTTAAAGATAAAACAACATTATTTATTGTTTTGTAATTAAATTTTGATAGAAACTCAAAACAAACGCTTTATTTGTTTCTCGTGTTAAAATATCATAATAACGCGCTTTGTAAATATACCTGGACAACGAACAAGCTGAAAAAATTACAGGAAAAATTGGCGGAACATTTCGCCTGGTGTCTCGTTCATTTTAGATGTTGTTACTTATTGTATTTGCAAAAGTACGGGTTTCACTGGGCTAAGGCTTTTGTCTAGTAAAATTGCACTTAAAATAAGGTTTTTTGCCAGTTTGACTGCATTTTTGAGAAATACTTTTACCCAGTGTGACTGATCTCAGTGAAGATGACGGTGTTCAGCGGTGTAAATAGTTTTACTTAACGAACCCATTTGTGCTCAGGTAATTTTAATCAACAATCAGCTCTTGCATTAAACCATATATTTTCTTTTTTTTTAACGAAAACAACTAAACATGAAATTGAGCAAGTACTACTGGCTTCTTGGCAGAAATTCACAGCTTTCTTTGGACAATAAGTTATTAATCTACAAAGTGATATTTAAACCAGTGTGGGTGTATGGTATCCAACTGTGGGGAACAGCATCAAACTCGAACATAGCAATATTGGAAAGATTTCAATCTAACATACTGAGAACTATCACCAGTGCGCCATACTACGTTACAAATGCAGATATTCTAAGTGACCTCAACATGTGCACAGTGAAAGACGTGATAGTAAAACACAGTGAAAAGTATCTTGAGAAATTACACCTTTATACCAATGTATTAGCTTTAAACCTACTAGATATTAGTGAACAAACCCGCCGTTTAAAAAGACACTACACATTGGATTTACCATTTAGATTTAGTTAAGTTTAGTAACAATTTAATTTAAATCTAGTAGTAATTTAATTTGATTTTAAAGTTAATATAATATAATTTAATTGCTAATTAATCAATCTAATTTAATTTAATTTAATCCAAATCTAATTTAATTTAATTTAATCCGAATCTAGTAGCAACTTCTATGTAATATAATACTTATTATCACTAACAAATTAGTTAAAAATCCACAAATGGCAGTTAAGATAGAGCTGAAGAGATGTCAATGGACGTCTGCTTCTCATGTCAACCACCCACCAATGATTTACTTAATGCTAAACCAAGCAGATTGTAAATAGATTAACATTGACAATAAAAAAATTAAAAAAATTAAACCATATATTGTTAAATAAAGCAAAAAGTTAAATACAGAAATTATTTACAAAAATAATTGTTACTCTAAAAGCGCAAGGTATTACAAGCCAAGCAAAACAACGTATAAACAAACTAAAATATGGAAACGGTACGGTAGCAATGCAGCTGCATTGCGGTAGCAAATAAAATACGCAATGGCAAATGACAAACAAGATACGGTAGCCAACGGTAGCAATTAAGACACAGTAGCCTACGGTAGCAAACGATAGCAGACAAGATACGGCAATCTAAGGTAATAATAAAGATACAGTAGTCTACAGTAGCAAATGGCAGCAGATAATATACGGTAGCCTACAGCAGCAATTACGATACAGTAGTCTACAGTATCAGACAACTTACTAAGCAACAATGAGACGTTCTGGTGCAAACGTTACTGGAATTTAAAGTCAACGGTTGACAAACTGGATTGTAACAGATATGAGAGAGAGGAAAGTACTGTCCCGTGTTTAACGTCCGCGACAGCCAGAAACCAAGAGAAAAGAAATCTGCCTCGTATCAAACGGCCGCGATAGACTAGCGTGAAAAAGAAAGAAGGAAGATCTGTCTCGTGTCAAACATCTGCGACAGATCAGAAAGAAGAGAAAAGGAGAGAGAGGGTCAAACAGCTGCGATATACTAGAAACAAAGAGAAAGAGAGATGTAACAGGTAAGCAATACTATAATAAAGTGAGTGCAAAAAATCACCAGAATGGCTCATAAATTACTCACACAGTATACCTCCAAGGATCGGTTACCTCGGCTGGTTGTCCTGGTGTTGAGTTGCAGACCTGGAGTTGATACTTTAAGTGAGAAGCTGAACTATTGAACCGAAACTGTTCTTGCTATGGTATGAAATCTGCCTTTATAGCATAGTGGTGATTTAAATATTTACAATTTTACTCCAAACAATGCGCCTGTGAAACCAATTTTATGAACGAGAGGTCGTAAGCTCGCTTGCCCGTTTCTCGCTGTACACCTCAAAGTCACGCGTAAAATTAAATTACACGCTCCTGTGAAATTAATTTCAATAAATTTCAATAAAATAAAGCTTAAAATTAGTAATGCATCATTACATTACAACCAAAAATGATTTTTAAGGAAAGCAATATTTCCTGCGTTTAGAAAACCAGAGACCAATCACTAAATTCGTTTTAAATTTTAAATTTTAAATATTAACAAATTATACGTTTCAGTTTTTTTATAGTTTTTTTTTAAATAAACGGTAAGTTTTTAAATATTCAGCAATCTATTTTACTTGCTTGCTATGCTTTTTGTATTGTATACATAGTGGAATGCTACTGTGTACATACTCTCTGGAATGTTTTAAACAATAATTGCAGCAGCGCAGCGCAGTGCAGTGCAAACCAATGACAGAGCAGTTTTTAATTTAAACTAAGCAGTTTACATTTTTATACTTAACTTTTTAAAAATGAAAACTTAGCCAAATATCAGTTGCGTATTACGGCAAAAGTTTGGCACAAACTAAAAAACAACTTAGCGCAAAAACTACACCTGTTAAAAATGTTATTCTACTATCGCCCATGAGAAATTTATTAGTTTAAACAAAAACATATAATAAGTAAAATGGGCTAAATCTAAATATTCATCGGCCGTGTTTTGGTCATAAATTGAACTCTAAACTCAACTCAACTAAGCTTTAAACCAACGAACTTTAACAAGTACTACTGCAATGGATAATAGTTTTTCTTACGCAATAACGTCTTGTTGTCTATTTGTCTATCTGTCTGTCTGTTTATCTGTCGGTCTGTTTATCTGTTTATCTGTCTATCAGTCTATTTGTTTATCTGTGTATCTGTCTATCTGTCTATCTGTTTGTTTCTAATACTACAACTAGACAGATCTTTGCAGTACTATTAATTATTACACTTGGAAAAATTTGTTAACAATATTTGTTTTTAATGGCGCGCGGTAGAGCAGCAATTGAGTCGCTGCTCTGCCAAAACATGCAGCGCGCCGTATTTAATTAATTTGTGGTGTACACTTGATTACTAATTTATACTAGTCTGAATTGTGCAGTTACTGTTCTATGAGCAACTACGGAAATTTTGTGTCCAATCAAAAACGCGGGTGTTTTAATTAATAAAAAAGTTATTAATAAATTAAGAGTAAAATGCTAGGATTCTTAGAGTATAGATTCTATTTGTGTGATGATTAGTCTGCTACAGGATTTCTAAACAACTTAACATCTTCTTGTATTCCAGTCTACCATACGCAGTTAAATATTAATGTTGTTTTAATTTTACTACGAAATTTAAATATTAAATAAGGATTATGTAATGGCTTTTTGTTAAATAGTTATATTGTTAGTGTTCATGTAATAATTTCAAACGATTACTTCAATTATTGCAACAAAGTAAGCAAATTTTGTAGGACTAAAAGTTTTTAAACTCGTTCGTTGAGGATAAGACGCCCTGCACTTATCAAGGATTATCTAGACATCTAAGCCTTAAATAAAAAACAATGTATCGTTCGTAAAATTGTTGCTTTATTATTTGTGATCGCTAGACTACTATTTTTATATTTTTATTGTTAATAATAAACTTAAAAACAAAATATGTGTAAAATGCTGTAAAATATTTCATGTAACTGATTTTCATTTCTCTCACCTAACTTCATTTAATCAGTTTTACGTAAACCACGAAATTAGGAAAGTTTATTTAAATTTAATAGCATAGCAGAAACACAAAATTCACGTGAGAATTCGATTAAATTAGTTCACGTTAACTTAAACCCACGCCGAATAATTTTAAGATAACTTGAAAGTAAGAGGAATCTAAAATTAATTATTTAAATTCCTGAAGCGGTTGTCAAATTATTTACTTTGAAAGCACTTAAAATAGTCTGCAATTAGAGCAACTTATATAAATAATGTTAACTGAATAAAAACCTCTTGAAATAACTTGAGTGACTTTGAATTAATTTAATTGCCTTAATTTACATCGTGAAACAAATTCAAACTCAATTAAAATCATTTAAAATCAAGGTAAACCTCCAACCGTTAAAAAAACAAAATAATTAAAAAAAATAGGAGCGGAAATAAACAACATTTATTTAAAATTAGCTATTATAGTCGGAAATTGGTTGACTATTTTTAAGGGCTATTTTGTACTTTAGGATTTACGTAAATTGCATTTTTAAACTCATTGGTCGATTTAATGCAGTTTATTATAATACCGCTCATTAATTAGGCAATCGTTTCGGAAAACATTGATCTGTTTATAGGGGCTACGTACCCACACATATGCTTAATTTAATTTGGCGATAAAATAACGAATTTGGGGCTTTGACCTTCAATAAATGAGCTTAATGTTGAAAATGCTGTTTTAACATCTTGCTAAGGGGTTCAATTTTGAGCAACAAATTTCGTTTAGGTATTGTATTACATTTTTCTCAGTATGTGAAGATACTTCTATTAAGTATTAAATAACGTCAAAAATGTAGGTGGCTACGTTGCTGTTATATATTTCGACAGCTAATACTACATCTCACTCTATCTTGTACGTTATATAAGGGCAGCTAGCTGCAAAATTGGTCCAAATAAATTGATTTAGTTCATACGTAGGTACCTGCAATCAATATTTCTATTCTATACAACAGACATTTGTACCTGTACCAACCAGATATTGCTTTCGTGCTCTCAAGTAAATAAAAACAATAAAAACCAACTCTAACTTTTATTGGTTTTTTCTTCACAAGATTTCCAGCAAACTTCAAATCCATCTAATAAATTCACATGAGCACGGGTCGTATATTTCACAGAGTTGGGCATGGATGGAAGGGCGAAGCAAGGGGACGACCGGAACAGCCAGGCTCCGGGGTTAAACACCCGGAACAATCTCTTTTAGTTTTGCGGTTTTCTGCGGGATAAACGTGGGTCACTCGCATTTTATAGTTTACACTTTAAATAGAAATCGTTTGCAGAGCTGCCACGCTTATCCATTTGTCTTTCCACGTCAAACGTTTTGCTTTCGCAAACCGCTCTTCTCGGTGCAGACTTTCAGTTAGAAGGGAATCGATTGCGACGGAATTTCAAATACCTACAGACTTTTAAAATAAATACACCATTGATCTACTAAGCCACTTTAAAAGATTTACGGGCGATTCGTGAAGCTTTGAGCTCGTTCACATACTGTTTATGTTAATGGCAACAAAAAGCTTGTAGGAACAAGACACGGGCATTACGCTAACATATGGCACCGACACGTAGCGGTAAACTGTACAATTTATAGGTCCCAGTTTGAGGTTATGCTGAAAAAGTTTGCTCTTCTGATTTGCATACATAGTGCCGTAGTTTATGGAGGATCTGCGCGCCAGGGCGTCCACTGTTTGAAATATGTCACACCCTGATTGTTGTATAACTAGGTCGATCTTGCAAAAGAATCACCACAAACAAACAAACAGACTTACCCTTAAACGCCGAAACGTGTTTTATCGCCTTTTCAGCTTTGCCAAGGAGAGTTTAGAATGATGAAATGTTCCTTGCAAACACTCAATTACTTTTTCACAAATTTTGCTCCAAATACCGAAGACCTAATAATATTTTTTACGGTTCCCAAGGAATTAAAAAAAAAGCTAAATTTATTACAGCGCAATTTAGAAAAGTTTCATGTCTGAAAAAACATCTTCTAAAAACTCTTGGTTTATAAACTTTTCCTTCTAGAAAAATTACCTCAACTTCGTTTACTTCACAGGACGTCCTTTTCTTATTTAGGAAGCTACGGACAAATGGAGTCTATAGTCTGTGCTTATGAATGAATTGATGATTTGCATGATTTCCGAACACCATGCTAGTTCAGAGATGTTATGAGAATTTCCTTTTCGACCGTAATTTGAGCTTATTCCCCCTATCACGTTCAGGATTACACTGCTTGTTCTAATTTCGGATAGCTGAGCCCCGTTAGCACAGTTCAAATTCAGGCTCCCTAAGTTCGAGGAACTCTTCCCCCATCAAATTCTGCGATACTGGCGCTGACGTAATTGAGAGGCTCAGATTGATCGCTTCAAATACTAACGCTCGTTCGTACAGTTTTTTCACTTTCGCCCTCTCTTGCTTTGCTGGAAAATACTCAAATGAACTCTACTTGTGATTTTTTTACACCAATTTGTCTGAGTTTTCAACGACCTTCTCAATTATTTATTTTCTCATTCGTGAAAACTGTTCGTACAAGTGGAGTTGTTAAAGTGCCATTGAAATTTCTGTTTTTCTCTAATTAGTGTTTGAGAATTATTGTTATTTTTATAATTTCAAAGCAGACAAAAATAATTGCACCATTTATATGTCATCATAATAATAGTCTGTTAGTGATTATCTAAAATGGAGTGTTTATTTGAAATATTGGGTAGCTTTTTGTGTTTTTCTTGCGCTGAATCGAATCCGTAATAATTCCTGAATATACCACTGTAAAAAACGTGTCTCCATTTTTCTTTGAACATAATGACATGGGTCACCTTTATTGGCAAGTGAAATTAACGGGAAGTATTTCCCTTAATCCAAAGCAAATTTGTTAATAGCCTTCCAGGACCTCTGTAGACTTAGTAGTTGAAAGGGTTTAAGTCGGGTACATTTATAGACAATCAATTTTGCCTTCATCGATTCAATAAAAATTGTCAAGCACCATTTGCCTCTTAAATGAAATATTAGATCAATTAACCTTAATTTTTCTTTGTTACCAATTTTGGTTCGCTTTCGTGGAACATATTTTTTCTTTCTTTAAACAAATTGATATTTGTTTTGTTTATGTTTCATTTTTTAAATTGCTTATTGATCTACCTAAAATTAGAGTTTCAATCATAATTCGCAGCTGTTTTCCATTAAATGCTTCTTGGAATGCTTCCGGCTGCTTTGAAGTTTTTCAAATTACTGTGTATGATCAAAGATCTTCTAGCGGAAGCAATTCTATATTAAACGTTTCGGTGAACGAACTTTAATTATTATCTTTCTTTATGTTTCAGTGGGTACCGAAGTTCGACATCCCGTCATGGTATACATCCATGGGGAATCCTTCGAGTGGAATTCCGGAAATCCCTACGATGGAAGCGTTTTAGCTGCCTACGCAGATCTTGTAGTTGTTACCTTAAATTACCGGTTAGGAATATTAGGTGAGTGAATACGTCAATTTATGTTTATTCAAAATTCTGGTTGCTTTATTCTCTATCTTTTCACATAAATTACTAAGACATAAAGAATTTAAAATGTCACTCAAGGTAGCTTCATTAAATATGTATTAATAAATACTGAATACGACAGTTGTTTCAGCCGAAACAAAAATTAAACGGCCATCTTCGAGTACAAACTACTATACTAACTAAAGAAATTATAATCGGTTAAACATATTGTCAGCCAAAAAAGGAAAGTTTACAAACCTATATATACCATGTGACCACGAGAACATGTAATCGGCCATTCTCTCAATTTTTAATTAATATCAAATATTTTTGGGTAATATACACATTAAAATGCATAATACGACGTAAAACAGTGTTAAATTAGACTTCCGGTTTAACCGGAAGTGACATCAATCTTTTTAGTTTTAAGGAAACACCTTGTATATTTTTGCATATTTGGATAGAATAATGATTTCGTTCTCTTTTGCATAAGAATTCAAAATTATTTTCTACTAGCCATAACAAAAACATTAGGAGCAGTTCAACTGTATGGCCAGCTAGATCAGCTAACATTCCTGGAAGCACAAATGGGTCCATAAACTGTGTTGATATGTTTAGGACACATGTAAAACTAAACTATTGCAGATACTGGCTCCCCTAATTAATCTAAAGAAATATAATAATATTTGCCATACAAAAATGCATGCATCGAAATATTTTCTATAAAATACGAAAAAAACAGAAAACATCATCATCATCATAATCTATCCTCATATACCTGAAGGTGTCGAGGTCTTTCAGTCTGGGTAGGCTCTTCGCTTGTGTAGTAGGAGGTAGTGGGGCTTTTGGCCTTTAAACCACCACGCTCCTGAAGCTTATGCCACCCTTCATGCACATTCATTCAAGCCATACGCATGTGTTTTATACAGAAAACATATTAAGCAAATTAATAGCGGTTAGCTATAACTTAGATAATTAAAAACCTTTTTTGTTGTGATAATAATAAACTAGCAGAACCCGTAGACCACGCCCCACTTTTCTAAATAGTAAATAGGCTGCTTAAGTTGGTAGTTTAGCAGACCGTAGATCGAAGTCATAGTTTTATTAATTCTATATAGAGATTGCTTTAATTCTACCTAAATCGATTTTGGCAAATTTGTTCGTCAAAATTAGGGTGAAGGGGGAAGTTAATCCTTCTCAATATTACTGCACTTAAAAATTAAGATCTCAATCTTATTTTAATATTATCATGAGCACTTGAGCTTAAACAGGTTTTTTTCATCGTTCTCTGTTTATTAAAGAGAGGGGCATTAGTTAACCTTTTTCAGTAATTTATAGAAGGCGTCACAGAGAAATTATTGGACTGGATCACAAAACAAATTGTAGCGCATCTCTAGCTCTATAAACTTACAATGTTTTTAAAAAATCGTGTTGTCGGAGCTTTTCAGCAATAGTTTTTTGACAATGTCCAAAGTTTTGAAAATGCTTTTACTCAACAGTTTTCATTTACACAAAATTTTTTTTACACGGTAGTATTGTGTTTTTCTACGGCCATTAGTAATACCAAATGCAATCCCAAACTGTCAATTCGTTTTGAGTAAATAAGCGCTAAGGCCTAAAATTTACAAAAATCGTAGCGGCCCCTATTTTAAAGCTAGAGTGCTTCGAAAACACGCTTAACGCTTTCTATCTTATTCTGTTCTTAGATTTGTGAAATTTTTAGACTAACCGTGCAACCATTTGTTAGGAGGGTCCACTATCTTAGCAAGAGCTTAACTGATAACCGGACTTGTATTGGACCGAGGCCTCTAGAATAACGCATCCTTGGGTTTTCAAGAGTTCCAAGTAAATAGCAGTGAAGGTATTTACGTTAAAAAATATTTACTGAAAATTTCAAATCCTGAAAAACTGCGGGTAATAAAGCGAGAACGCATTTTAAACCTGATTAGGCGCTAAAATAAAACAATACAGTTAACACTTATTTAGGCACATTAATAATCAAACAGTCAAGTTTTATTTTTTCTATAGCAACACCAACTGTGTACTTTTAATCTTACCTTTGATGATAATCGCATGTAAACATGTCGCCGAAATAAGTATAAGGTTAAAAAAATAAATATTGTTCAAGTTATTAATCATTTTATTTATACATTATTTTTTTAAGTTTGTTTATGCAACATGGAAGTTCTTTTGATATATTGCCAAACAGGTAGATTTGTTAACTTGGTTCGTTTTCATTAACCGTATATTTAACTAATTATAGTTTCCTGCATTTGTGGTTTGTACCTGAAGATGGCTGTTTAATTTTTCTTTTGGCCAATACAATGTTTGTATTCAATAATAGATAATTAGTGGAGAGACTTTGAGTTTCGTTTTTATGAAGATTCCATTTTATTAAAAAGATGTAAGTTACGTGATATCAAACAGCATGTTTGGTAGCCTCAAGAATAGCCGCACAAGAAAAACTCCTTTCTGTGCATTTCTACTTTTCTTTTCACTACCTCAAAAACTTCTTAATTGTAGGTGGTGGCACTTTAGTTTCAGCTTATCCAAAATCGGTTATTAAACAGCAAAAATAACATTTATAAATTACACCCTATTGATTTCAAAACTTAGTTGTTAATTTAAATTTAAAATTGATTTGAAAAAACGAAGTTTGTTTAAGCTTACATACTTTTATTGATATGATCGGAACTTCCGAGAGAATCGAATTGTGTGGTAAAATCGAAGCATCGAATGTGATCTAAAATTGAATGTCGAACATAAATTTAGTTATAAAACTTTCGCACTCTTCTTTTATATTTTAAGAAGTTCTGCATATAGTAGGTAGATACCCATTCGAAAGTCAAGTTGATACAGATCTATTTCGATACGGCTATAAAAGATGCCACCTGAAGTGTCGTCAATTTAAACAATTCGTTCTGGTTCATAAATTTTTATTTTAAACATAATTTCGATTTCATAAATATGAATAAAATTTAAGTTTTGACTTAATTTCAGCGTCCCATCCCCGAATGGAGTTACTTACGGAATTTTGTAAATGTGTTTATTATTCTGCTTGTTTTCTAGCTTTCTTGAAAGTCTCAACTTATAATCTCTTTAGACTCCATATTTTTTGCAACTTGAATCTTACAGCTCATGCAGGATGAAAACTATTAAGCTAAGCTATACATTTAAGTCCTCGCACTACTTTTTCTTACAATGTTCACTGAAACTTCTGAATCTCTTGTTTTCTCTAAATCATTTGCAAGTGACTAAACTTGTGTATTCACAAATTCAAGATTTAAGATATATAAATTATTAAGTTTATGGCAAATATTGTGAAAAAAATCATGTTAAAAACTTAATACGCCGAATATGATATTAAATATTCTAAATTCATAAAATGATATATCTCTGTTAAATGACGTGATAAAACTTGAGGATTGCGTCCTAAAATTGAGTCGTCTGGAATAGTAAAAGAAACCTATGAATTTTTTACGTGAATCCTTTGAAGGATCTGCAAAGTCCAGGAATATTGTGAATACATACGTCGATGCTTTAATCATGAATTCAAATAGTTCGTTTTACGCTGAAACCTTTTCATGTTTATTCCAAAAGTTCAAACGATGTTAATACTGTGATAAGATCTGCCTAATCCTACAAGGAAGGTATTACTAAAAATATTTCGTTTGAATATTGTAAAATAAGAGCAAATCGTTCAAATTATTCTTGAATCATTACTGCGCAGTTTAGCTAAATTTTGTTGCCGTTTAAATATCTGCTTCTCAGCAATGGTAATGAGAACTCACAACCAACTTGCTGCTTTTATAGTTATCTGTCGTTCTGTTTTCTTTGATCTCTACAGCTTCAAGTCTAACTTTTCTAAGTTCAAGGTTTATTTCAAATTCTTTCATCATCAAATAAAACAACTTTTTACAAAACTTTAACCAAGTAGCTGTACCTCCAACTTTCAAACTAGGAAAAAGAGTAAAGTTTTATCTGATTCAATTTATATTAACATTCTTCAATGTTTTAGTTGATACAATTCTAATCAAAACAATTGTTTTCAGGATTTTTAAATGCAAACCCAGCTCCGCACTTAAAAGCACGTGTGGCCAATTACGGTCTGATGGACCAAATTGCTGCTCTGCATTGGATTCAGCAAAACATCGCTCTTTTTGGAGGCGATCCAACCAACGTGACCTTAGCAGGTCACGGTTCCGGGGCAGCTTGCATCAATTTTTTAATGATTTCGCCTACCGTTATGCCTGGATTATTTCACCGTGCCATCCTTCTCTCGGGTTCAGCACTTTCGTCGTGGGCGTTAGTAGAGGACCCAGTAAATTATGCCGTAAAATTAGCGAAAGAAGTAAATTGCACAATTCCAGAAGATGTTGCGAAAGACCACGAAGCTATAGTGGATTGTCTGCGGGAAACTCCTTTAGACGACCTTTTGCAAGCCGACGTGTTGCCGCCCTCATATCTAAGTGCGTTTGGGCCAAGTGTGGACGGTGTAGTGATAAAAACAGACTTTGCCAAAGAACTTCTAACTTATTTTAAACCCTCAGACTTGCAGAGTTTCGTGGGAAGTGCTGTAAATGCGAATATGAAACGTAGCGAGGCAACTTTAACGCCGAGAGGTAGCAACCCTTATGACCTTCTCTTTGGAGTTGTTACGAGCGAAGCGTTGTGGCGATTTTCCGCGTCGGACATTCAAGCGGGGTTCGAAGGTGAAAGAAGGGATAAAATTATAAGGACATACATTCGTAACGCGTATACTTATCATCTTAGTGAAATATTTTTTACTGTAGTTAATGAATATACAGACTGGGAAAGAACTGTGCAACATCCAATTAATACAAGAGACGCAGCTGTGGCCGCACTCAGTGATGCCCAATTTGTTGCACCTCTCGTGCAAACTGGAGATCTGCTTAGTGCGAAACCTCCACAACCTGGGCAGGAACATACGGGTCCCCGGACGTTTTTTTACGTCTTTGATTATCAGACCAAAGATGGAGATTATCCACAGGTATGTAATAAATTTTAATGATTTACGTGATATTGTTGTTATAAATTTTGTCGACTCAAAACCGCAATTAGGATAATTCTTTCACCAATATAACTATAACTGCATTTAATCTTCTAATACTTCTTAAAATTTTAAAATTTGTTATAATTTTGAAACAAAACTTTTGTAAACCCAGAGCCTATCTGTAAATTAAGACTGCGATATGACAAGTGTTTGCCTTGTAGCTAAGAAGTTGCTTTTTTAGCATTGCATTAAATTACATAATAAACTCTCAAAAGAAAATTGTCTTCCTTTCGTGTCGAGCAGGTAGGCTGATTTTCATAACAAAATTATTTCCTAATATACACCGGAACATTTCTGCTTATATACCTATATTTTTAGTATAGGGAAGTATTGATTTCAGGAAAATTTTCAAATACGAGTTTTAGAGCCGGAAGCAGGGCCTGCTTTTTGGTAACGTTTCTTTCAGATATGAAATTTTCCAAATTTGGACACGGAATGTAATACAAAGACTTTATGACAAATCAATGCCTTCTCTGAACTTTCTACTACAAAATGAGCGAAGCACTTTGCCTGGACTTTCCTATACTTTAGATATTGTTACTTATTATAAATTCAAAAGTATCTTATTATTGTGTTACACCCAGCATTGACCACAAGGAGAGAATACTGAAGCAAGAGTCGATAGGTAGCTGTGTGTGTACTTCGGTTACCCGCCGAAAGACTTTAGTCAACGCATGGGAGTCAGATATAAAGAGAGCCAGTGATATTGTAAAGTAAACTGATAGTACGCTGAAGTTTGTTGTAAAGAAAATCGATTTTTTCAAATTTTCGAAAAAAAACTGCTTGGAATTACGAAAAGCCAAATTCGTTAACCAAAACTTGGGTGGGAGGGGGAAAATTATCCCTCCCTCTCCAAATATTGACGTATTAAACAATTAAGTTGAGAACTTTATTCTACTATCACTTATGAGCAACTTAGCCCAAACAGAAATTTTTTATCGGCTTCCGATTATTAAATAAGGGATAGAAATTTTTGATTTTTAAAAATTCACAGAAGGTGTCACAAAAAAGTTAGCGGGGCTGGGACACAAACCAAATTGTAGCTGATGCATGTTTAAGTCTGTAAAATTAAAAAGTATAGGGAAGTAAAAACGAGCTGGCAAATGGATATGAAATTTGGTATTATAATAGCTATAAATAAAGACAAGTATTATTTTACAAAAGAAAACTGCTAAAAATTTTAATACAAAATTACAAACGCATGTTCGAAATGTGGTAAAACAAGTTACGGGAAAATCCAGACAAAATTCTTTACTTCTTTTTTTTGAAGTTCAAATATGATTCTTTGTTATCTACAAGACTTATCTATGCTAAACTAAAATCTTTCTGCCGACACAGAGATCTGCTTACATTTGCTGTAATACCTCTTTCTAGTTTTTTCAAGCACAATTTCTTAAGGCTGATGCAGTGACAAAAACTGTTAGAAGTTATGAATAGCGTTTAAATCTTACAAACAAACTACAAAGCAGGTATAAATTTTATTGAGTACAAACTTAGGGATGGTTATGCTGCATAGAGTATTAAAGTAAAAAAATTTCGAAACTTTATCCGATTATCCGAACATCTAAGCTGTAAATGGAAAAAAAAAGTAGCACTTGTAAAGTTGTTGCCTTATTATCTGTAATTGCTAGACTATTATTTTTATTTTTGTTAGTTAATAATAAACTTAAAATTAAAATAAATGTAAAATTCTAGATAACAGACCACACTCCAGAGCCTCGATCAGTCTCTGGGCCTCTTCTGTGCGTCGTGTCAATACTGTGTTGTGCATTGACGTTATTATACATGGCTGAAAAAAAGAATAATCTAGACGCTAGTGGCACCGATTACACTGCGTGACTCTTACATAAACATAAAAACCCGTAAACGTAATAAATAAGCTGCGTCGAGAATTTTGCTGAATACGTCTTCACTAAATGATGAATCAGAGGTAAAGGATCCGGATTTATTATAAGACTGTTACGGCACCTACTTTATTTGCTTATTTATTTTTAACAAACAAAACGCGGAGAGCATAGCCCACGGGGTTTTGTTAATTGGGATTCCTTCCACCGGACTCAACTTTTAATGGCAAGAGGCGCTCACTACTAGGAGCCACATATTTATGCGTTTATTATGTAAAAGCGCATATTCTTACAGCAGCGCACCGCTACAGTTTTCGATAAAAATACTTACTTTATTCGTTTATTTATTGTTACCAAAAACAACAAAGGGCATAGCTTAGTGGTGTTTATGTTAAACGGAATCTCTTTCACCTGATGCGACTTTTGCTGGCGAGCGGCTTCCGCTACTATACGTCACATATTTACGTGTCTATTATATAAGGCGCGTATTTGTTGCGGAGCGCTACATTTTTTGACAAGGATGAACATAATTTCATGTTTACGATATATGTGCACAATTGGGACATAATCTGTTAATAGCTGGCAATCCCACATCAGATTCTTTGGGGAACACACACATTGGGTTAGGAATCTCTCCATTGGACTAGACTGTTACTTATGGCAGTATCAGGGACAGATCAGTACCAAAAACTATGAAAAATAATGCAGGTCAGATTATGCAAACGATGTCGTGCAAAAAGATAATCATAAATAACTCAAATTAGTTTTACAAATTGCTTTGCAGCTGAGATTCCAAGAAATAGTACCAGATAGCTGCAAAAGTTGTTTTATTATGTACAATTATTTTATCACTCTCAGGTATTGGATTGCCATTTACAGTTTAAAAACCCAAAATTTTAGATGAGACTAACTTTACTTAACCGAACCTAACCGAACCTCTCATACACAAGCACCAATAATGGGAATCAAGGACATTTATTTCTACAGTTGGAAGAATTTATAATAAAGAAAGTTAAATTAAAACAGTAATGAACGGCATTAGTTTGAAGAAAAAGTGGGTATTTTCATTTTAAAAATTATTTAATGTCAATTACGCTAGATTAAGATTTAACACAATATAATAAACATTCGCATGATTACCTAAGAGCTACGTATGCCCAGTTTAGTTGTCGACTTTCTGTATTTAAGAATATGCAATACTGCTAGATACATTCAGTACATGTCGTGCAACTCGAGCCAGTTGTTTATTACATTTTAAAAAGAAGTTACCAAAAAACGTGGGTCGTAGACCACGGGTTCCGCTAGTGGATTGCTAATTAGCTAAGGCTAATGCACATTCAATAGTTAAACTTAGTACTCACCGTATTCAAACAAGTCTGAGCTGTGAATTTATCATTAGTATTGCTATCCAGTTTAACAAATACTTAAGACGCTACTTTGATCTTAATATGCAAATATTTTGTGTGCAAATGCAATCGAAGTGTTAATTGGCAGAACGAAACCAAGCAACTGGAATGATTGTTTACTGCAGTGTTGATGTTTGCCGGTGCAAATCCAGTATTGATTGCCTTAAATTTCCTAGATGTTGACAATGGAATAATATAAATTGTTGAATACAGAAGATAATTAAGCACGTCACTATAAAACGTTATTTTTCTAATAATGTTTGCTGTTATTAGAGGCCCATGTAGCAGCGACTTATATTATAATTGTATAAGTTTGGCAGATATTGCAGTTTATAATACAACCGATTAGTAAGCGCCGAAAATTGTATCGATAGTAATAGTTTTGTCGGATAAAATTCCTGGATATTGTTGAACAATATTTTGCTTGGCACCTGGCAGAAGACGCTCCAGCAAGATATATATATATATATATATATATATATATATATATATCGTCGAAACGTCGACTGTGGTTGCCGAAACGTAAGATTTTGCGATATAATATGCATCCAATTAATCCTAAAGAAATAATTACGAACGCTACTATTAGGAAAGGAAGCTGCAATCCTGTTGGTGTTCTCAGCTAACAACACCAAGAATCCGTTTTCTCAGCTGAAAACGGCATGTTGCGGTTTTATAAATTAATAAAGAATACCATAAAACCACGAATAACACACACGATTTTATCGCGATACAATTAAGTAAACTGTTATATTGTTTTATTTGCTAATTTTACAAATAAACTCAATTTGACAATTCGATTATATTATGCAAGAGTTATTCTGCTCGTATGCCATGAATCTGAAAAAACAAGTAAGTTACTCAAATTTCCACCATAGCGAATCGTGTTTATTTTTTCAAAAGATTAAATTTTTTACGTTAGCAAATTTAACCAAAGTACTCACTTTTTTAATATAATTTCTGTGAACTATTCAAAGTGCGATATTAATAGAAAGTATATAATTATCCGGGGACCACAAAACATTTTTGTATGAACTATATTGTTTATCAAGGGTAGTAGAATCGCATTCTAATTTTTAATTTTAAATAATTTTTATGTTTTCGGTGCTTAGGTTTCTCCTCTTTCCAATTTTCTATTTTGAGAATTTCTGTTTTTATCTCATAAAACATTTTCCAGAAATTCAAGAATTGACTTTTTTAGAATAAACATTTTGGGTTAAATTACGATGTATAGGTCTTCCTGCCTCTGTATTCGTCGCTCACTTCGTCGGCCTCCTTGTCTTTGTGGTATCGAAAAACACTATTATAGTGACGGTTGAAGCTAAAACGTTTATACAAAAATATTTTCAAAAATATAATATACCAATGTCTAAAGTATAGAAAAGCTCAGACGAAGTTTTCACTCGTTTTTTTTCTCGCGAATTTAGCAGTTCTACTTCTGACACTTCGTAACTGTTTTAGAACTACTACATATAGCTATGAAAAAAATGCTACACGTGCCTATAGGACTCTTTTTTTGGTATTAAAAAGAGAGATTGTTATATTATGCCTGCTGAATACCTTGAAAGGCAAACCTTACGCTGTCTGATCTATTCCAACAGGTAGTTAAATATATAGAAGGCTTTTGTTTCATGTGTATTATCTGAAAAATACCTAAAATCCATTATATTTCAATTCACACGTGGTATAACTGTTTAAGAAATTATTTAAATGACCACCAATCCAAATGAATAGATAGCGATGTATGTTTGTCTGTGATTGCACTTTTTCGGCAATAAACTTAATTTTCCAATGTTATGTTAACAAATTTGCAAAATAAAGAACAAACACCTAGATGAAAATATAATGATTCGTGGTTTACACGTTTAATGCAAGATAAAAACGTAGGTTTTGAAAATCAGTTCAATATTAATTTATTGTATGTAACAGTTAAGGAATCAGGTAGGGAATCGATAAATATAGAAAGTTGATGGTATCAACTTGACTGCAAGCTCACGCAGTATGAAGTCGAGTGGCTTCCAATTCCACATCTGGCCTCGAGTTCTTAACCTGTAAACAAAGGCTGAAAAACAAACTTTTTCAATTAAGAACAAGGACACTGATAAGCGTTTCAAATGCTATCGTTGCGGAAATCACTATGCGCCGAAAACAGCATATATACATAAATTGACAAACGTAACGTTTTTGGTCGAAATAATTTATCAATAATGACCTAACAAAGTGCAAACTCCCACATACAGAAGTTTACAATGAATGAATTAAATAAAAATTAGGCCGCGTGCAACTGCTTTTCTAAATCTTAAGTTAAGTTAACAGATTGTTCTAATAATTTTATTTACATATAGTAAATCCGGATCCCTTCCACCTGTCTAAGCTTTTTCTGCCGCCGAGACAAGCGTTTTTTTTTAATTCAATCCAGGTATGTTAGTATGCTAATTTTATGTAATGTTTTACTTTCATCGTACGGTATCTCTACGAACGAAGACTTTAAATATGCTTACTCAAATATTAACAAACAATAACGTAAAATAATATTGATCAGTTTCAAGACTTATTTACTGCCACGTATTTTTGTTTAGTTATTCTCGCACATCGCACTCAATACGTTTTATTGCCGTTAATGGATAAGTTTAAAATATATTTTTTTGAAATAAAATCTAATAGTGTTATAGAAAAATTAAATAACCCTAAGCAAATAAGTAAATTTGAAGAAATACGTACGAAAACCTAGTGGATTCTTACAAATTTTTTAGATTTTTGTAATTTGAAAGCAGGTATATTCAGAGAATATTTTTCCTGACAACAATTGAATATATTCCTTTCAAGCTAATATAAACACAACATTGTAGCATTTTGCATGTAATGATTGGTTTTTGCTGTCTGATTATAGCGTTATTTCTGTACTTTTGCGATTGCATTTGATTGTTGTCAATTCTTGATTGTGTGAATTCGAAAGTCTTGCATAGAATTGTAAGGAGGTATTTCACATAATTAGCGTACACATTTATATAAACGATATCATTATTTAGGGACATACAAAAGAAGAGCACGGTTAAAGACTTCTGAAATTTTTACATCGCTGAAAAAGACAGGATGATATTGAACAAAGTAAAATATAAATTTGCGACTTTGAAATATTTAGCCCTTATACATATGAATACCAAGGAAAATCCGAAACTGAAATGCCATTATCAAAAGAAAAAATAGAATTAAAATCTTTAGGCATGATAACTTATGCAGGCAAAATTAAAAACAAATTACCTTCTTAGGGGATTGTTGCAAAATGATACAGCTTGAAATTGAGAAGAAAAACGAAATCGTATTGAATCTGTTTAAGGGTGTATTTAGAAAAACTAATACAGCCAATATTATTAGGTAAAAATCCTTTCAGCAAAACGCGTATCGATACCGCATGAGCTACGAAAGCGGTACAAAGGAGTGACCATATCTAAAAAAAAACTATTTGACATAGTTTTGATCTGTGTAAGATTTCATGATTACTTATTTATAAAATAGTTAAAAACGACTATCTTTGATAAGCTGCAGTAGTGTGATGCAAAACCGCACCATAACGCAGGGAAACTCTTGTTTGTAGCAGCTGCGTTATCTAAATTATAATATATCGCAGTCGTATTGCACAATCCATCTCTTTGCACAACGAGAAAAGAACTTAGTTTAGACCCACTCAGACATTATTGACATTTTTTTAAAGCAACGTTGTCGCGTCGGTAGGTATAGGCAAAATCGATCGTTTTTTCGAAACGAATGATTGCCATTCGAAAGCATTTAATAATCAAATGGTTCATTCGGATAAAATTATTCGGATGTTTCTACGCGGTAGAAAATAGCAAAAATTTATACTACTTATTAGAGCAATTGTAGAGTTTTCAAATACGACCCTGCATTGAAATGACCACGAGAAGCAAAATAGTGCAGTGGAAACTACTGTATTTGCTTTCTTAATAGATAATAAATTTATTTTAAGCTTTATGCAATCGCATTCCATAAAATCTGTCTCCATATGTGTATTCGCATCATAATATCACGAGTAGTGGTTTCATCGCATGGTGTAGCGGCAATGGGTGTTTGCATTTTTGCCTACTGTAAGGTGATATTGCTTCAACGCTAGCTTCCGAAATGGGCAAACCAAAAATTTTTAAAATTTAAAAATCTTTCTATTAGTTTTCTGTAACCTCTCGATATACCTCGAGATATTTCGATGATCGAATGGTTCGATTATTTTCGTTCAAAGTATTTGATCAACAGTAAATCTACAGAATACACTAGAGGCATTTGAGAGATGGACAACAACTTGGCGAATCAAAATCAATGAAAATAAATCAACATCCATAACTTTCACCCTACGGAAAATTAACCCACGTCCAGTAACCTTTAATGGAAAGCGTATACCATACAAAGAAGACGTATAATATCTTGGCATATACCTTGATAGCAAACTAACTTGGAAGACACATATAAAAACCAAAAGGAAAGAATTAGACATTCGCGTGAAGAAGATGTACTGGCTCCTCGGACGGAAATCTCAACTAAGTTTAACAAACAAAGTGTTGCTGTATAAGACCATAATAGTGCCGATATGGACATACGGGATCCAGTTTTGGGGATGTGCTAAAAAATCAAACATAGAGATACTTCAACGCTTTCAAAGTAAGATACTTGGTACAATGGTAAACGCCGAATGGTATGTGAATAACCGCATAATACATAAGGACCTAAAAATCCCGTGGATTAAAGATGTAATCCAAGAATACTGCAACAGGTACGAGGCCCGGATTAGTGACCACCCCAGTGTATTAGTGACAGACTTATTAAATAGAGTAAATGTAACAAGACGCTTAAATCGGATAAAGTTCAGTGATCTAACTAACTAGATTAGTAATAGGAAACCACCTTATGGTGATTCTCCCCACATGTCATGTATGCCAGCCCATTTGCTTGTTAGTCCATTGGACTAGTTGTAAATATGCAGTAAATAAAAAAAAAAAAAAAGTATTTGATCACTAGGATGGTTGTGAAAACAGATACTTTTTCAAAAATAATGGAAACGAAATTTGTCTCCTTCATGAGCAATGTAGAAATTTTTGCAAAAAAAACGGATTATGCAATACGTCTGCGACATAGTTTAGATTGTTAAATAAAATCACAAGTTTGTTTAATAAAGTAAATACACTCAAATGCAATTTAAGAAAAGGTAAAATAAGTGAGACTAGTAGTATCTTAATAGATACGTTGTGGTTCTCAAACAATGTGAAAATGCAGCCTACGAAGTTTGAGTGCAACCGTTTAGACTTTGGGACATTTGGGTGTAGCGACGTTGGGGCATAGGGGCGTTAAAATGCATGGACATTTGGGTGCAGGTACGGTTAGCCGCAGGGACGTATGTACGCAAGGACTTTTTGGCGCAAGCCGTTTTTACACAAGGACGTTTTGCCGCAAAAACGTTTTTATGCTTAAAACTTCAGAAATTACTAAATACAGAGTAATTAAATGTAATTTATAAGATTGTGTCAGTTACTTCTCTTTTTTAAATTATTAACATTTCTATAGCCACTCAACTATTTATTTAGTTATAATATTTGTTTATATTTATTTAAAAAGTTGTACAATTTTATGAGTGGTTTTACTAATAACGTTTTTCATTGGTAGTTGTCAGTTTATAAGAAAAACACTATTACTTGTAATGTAACAAGTGATAGGATTATTATCGCTGATATTTTCGAGTTGAAACCAAGCTATTCACTGAGTGCGAACGCACGAGTTAAATGTGCTCAGTTTCAACACAAATAAATCATCGATAATTAATCATAACTCGAGCTATATTTAGTAGGAGAATATAATGAATAAAACAATATGGATAACCAATATTATTTTACTAAGTGTGATTTTAATGTAGGTGCTATGATTGTAAGGTGGTTACCAATGCAATATACGTAAATAAGCCAATATATAATATATAAGCAAATTTGATAGCTAATCGATTTTAATAATAAGATATTTAATAAAATACACCACAATAAATTTCGCTTGCACCCGCGTCTAAACGGATTGTGCCTGCGACCCAAACACTCCTACGCCCAAACGTCCCTGCGCAGAAATATCCTACACATATAGATAGCCTTACGGAAGCCTAGGAAATATAAAGACAGTAAAGCAATAATTTACAGATCTGCTACGAGATAATACTACATTATCGTCATTAAATCGTCAACAAATGTAAAAGCCTTGTAAGGTTAGTTTAGTCAGTATTGCGAAACAAGTAGATAATCTGGTTTATATAATCCTACAACAAGCAAGGTATCACACACTTTAAGCAAGTTTAAACCAGAGCAGAATACGCAACACAGTAACAGTAATGAATCGCAGTACAATAATCTATTATTGTAAAATTTCGGTTTTATCACAAAACTTCTATTCTTTTCTGTCTCAGAAGAAACAATTTTATTGAACGTAAAGTGTATACCATAAAATGTACGTTAGCTAAAGCATATAGCGAACATGTAGACACGTACTTACTGTAAATTGCTGAAGTGTACAAATATACACTGACGCAGAATTTATTCTTCCTAACTCAGCTATAGTATTGTAAAACAATGAAAACAAATAGTTTATCCAGCATCCAATGAAAACTGAATGACACGTCTGAGATTGTTGCATGGAAAAATATACAATTGCTTAGTTTTTAAAAAGATCTAATTCCTTGTGGAAATTAAGAAGTTAAATCAGAAGTCGCGTCGCGTCCCTTTTCACTGCGTTCACTGCAAACTAGATAAGTTATTTGATTCCATTTTTAGTTGTAGAACATACTGGCGTCAAAACGATTTGTAAAGATTGTGCCAATCGTAGAATAGCTTTAAAAACTAAAAACAGGCAATCAGTTGCGCAGAGGTACATTACCTAAACAAGCACTTGACAACGACTTCCATTATACGTCTTCACACTAAGAATGGTTTCAGTCTAAATTGACTCGAAAATAATCGCAAAACCCTAGTTATTACTTTATGTTAGAACTCAAATGAACCATCTAATCTAGAAAATACCAATTCGGTCATCTCAAGGTCACCCCAAGGTCAATAACGAAAAGCAAAATTATCTCAAGATCACTTTAAATGGTATATCCAATAAAGTATATAAATAACTTAAGATTGTCTAGCAAGGTATAGAAAAAAGTATTCCACACTGAACTTTTATACAAAATTAAAATGAGGTAGGGGAATAACAGACATTTTTTGCGTTAGTAAATCGATTGTTTGCTTGTCGTAGAAAAAGATGTCACTGATTTACTTCCTACTTATTTTGCCCACTGTTTTTTTTTTAATTTATACAATTTATCATACTTATTTGCTATAAGCATGTCCATAGGACGTTCTATGGACATCTTTCATGGATGTTGTGGATGTCCATAGAACATCCATTTTAGATCTCGAGGTCATCTTACGGACATCCACTCCAATTCCATTTGTCACCATGGACGTCTTTAAAACGCCCTGAATGAATGTTTATAAAACATTTTTAATGCATGTCTATAAGACATCCTCAGTGGATGTTCAGCAGGTGTAATGTACAAATGTACATAAAACGTTCTGTATTCATGTTATGCAAATAATTTATATAATATATATGAATTATTTTTTACAAAAAAGAATTCTTTAATTCCCACTAACCAACTAGAAAGTTATAGATTTTTTCTGTTTCAGTCTTATAATGTAGTGTATTTAAACAAGGAAAAACAAATATGCTATGTATTCGTCATAGCTTTTCTTTATTAAAAAAAGAATTTTAATACAAATTAATTTGATGGAATTATTCATATCGTTTCTAAATGGGCTATTTTCTTAGGCCGTCGCCACTACTTCTTTGTGTTTTACTCACATTCATTTGTGGGAAAAGTTTTATATCGCTTTTAATTTAGTATACTTGTATACTCTCAGACTGATACGCATTCACAAAGAAACAACAATTTTACGAAAAATAGTTAGAAAAAATTATAAAATACGCACTGCACTTTCATGCCAAACTACATTATTTATCAATTTTTATATACAATTATTATTTACTGCTGTTGAAACAAATAACATTAATAATTGTCCAACGCGCGCACGTAAAACAACAACCTATAGCATGTATTTACAGGATATGTTATGGACATGCAATTCTGGATATCTTATGGACATCCGTTCTATATTCACGAGCGTGGGGATTTGTATTGCACCAAAAATGGATGTCCATAGGATATCGTCTGCTGCTGGGAAGTTGAATACTTTACAGACGACCTGACAAACATATATATTTCGATCGTTTCTCGATCGGTAGGGCTCTAAAACGTAATATGCACTGACGATCTTAACGTTTAATGCTATTTTATATAGTTACCCTATTGTTTAAAATAAACTTCTTTCTTTCACCCCTTGCATAACAAAGTTATTAGCTAATATAGCTTCTATCAGAATGACTATTATACTTGCTGTATACACTACTTGTATCTAGAAAACTGAAATAAAGCAAAATGCAAAAACCCCATAGAGTTAAGAATAAGCAAGGAGTTTATTGTCTGTAAAACCTAATTACAATAACGGAAAGAGTTGTTAACACACCATGTAGTATGTTGATCAATTATTTACTTGCTTTAAAATTTAGTAGTAGCGGTTATCCAAGTACCACTACACTATTACATTATCGCTGCGAAAAAGAGTTGCATAGAAAATGATTCTGAATAATTCTATGTTAACTTCAACATAAGGTAAGTAGGAAACCTGAACACAAAGCAGTTGTAAAAACAGTCGTAAATGTAAGTTCAAAATTTGCAATTTCAATTATAGTTTAAATTGAGAACGTTAAACTCGTTTTAGAAGCATTAAACGTGGATAATCAATATATTATCTAAGCTTGAATTTTAAAAGAATTGGCGGAACAGACCACGGAACTCATAAAAATGCCAATTCTTCCGAGAATTATACGGTTCATTGTATAATCAAAGGAAATTGGATTTGAGATCACAGAATACCTATTCTGTGGATCTACATTTGTTATATTAAAGTGTACGTTCACGGTACGTACATTATGCAATAACGTTTTCCATTATACGGCGTGGTTACAACTTATTATAAGGTATAGAATTCACATACAAGATATAACTATGCATGTTCGTAGCATAGTTTATAGTCAGCAATTCGATTTTGATAGCTGCTACATCTTTGTTAGAAACAAATTGGTATATACTGGGCGGTATCAGAAATTGTGCTTAGAAAATTTTTGCTTTGAAAGATATTTGGTCGCGTTAATTATGTTATTTACAGGAAAATTTGAAACAGCAAGTTTATATTATGTACATGTTTCACAAATATGTTGTAAAGGTGATATAAAAATGTTATAAAGAATGTTATTGTTAACAGAATAATGTACATAAATTGAAAGAAACCTGTGCCCTTGGAATTGGCTTACAACTGTGTGTGGTTAGATACAAGCACGTATGCGCGTTAATTGTTTTGTTCATGAATTACCATTAATGGTATTCTATTTCTTTATATAGATTTAATTTAATTCATTTAATTTGCGAAGCTTTAGTTTCAGCTTTAGTAATTTTTGTAGGAATAAATGTAGATAATTCTGAAACTTGCATTTTGAGAAGATGTATTTTGACCAACCCATAAAAAACGTGCATTATCATAATGGGGGGAGAAAACAGGACTAGTAAGCTCAGTCCGTATGTGTTCTCTTAAAAAAAGTAACAAATTTGGTTATGGTTATGAATTTGGTTCCAATGTTATTGCTTCGTGGGTAGGTTGACCGATTTTTATCAAAATTAGTATATATAGGTT
Organism: Ctenicera cuprea; assembly: GCA_958336395.1. Taxonomy (NCBI): domain Eukaryota; kingdom Metazoa; phylum Arthropoda; class Insecta; order Coleoptera; family Elateridae; genus Ctenicera; species Ctenicera cuprea. Next base: position 21,159,406 of record OY284487.1, on the reverse strand, counting down.
ATTTGAACTGAAACTTCTTTGCTGGCAAGAATAACCCCGCGAATGCTGAAACGGAAATAATGGAATCGAAATGATGGAGAGAACGTGATGAAACGGAAATGAGGTAGCCTAGATGCACATTGTAACGAACAATGTTCAGTCGTACCATCACAGACAAACTTACACTTCTAAACGAGTGTATTTTGTGGCTATGCTTATATACCCAGTAAACGTAAAGCGTATCATAAGGGCGATATGATTTATAATTTGTATTTGTATGAGATGGAATTACTTTCGAATTGTATTTAATTTCTACAAAAACAAAAATATTAACATTTAAAATGTATAATATTCACATTCCAAACATTAATAACATTTTTATATGAAAATAAATTAGAAATTTATGAAATTTCTATGTATATTCGGTAAACGACCAAAGTCGCTTCCTTCATTTAAATTTTGTGTGTGTATAAATAGATAATACCAACATATTCTTGTTTAGTACCATATTTGCTATACAATTGACGACATTTTTAACCGGTACCGAACTTTTTCATCAATAAAAAAATGCCCAAATCGTCACTTTTCAAATTAAGCGTTTTTTTGAACAAATTTAACGTAATATCTCGAGAGGTGCTTGGAATATCGACTTAATTTTTGTTGCTTAAATGCAGATGCATCAGTTCTGTCTATGATTTTATGTTAATTTGAAAAAAAATTCTATTTTGTCTGAAAAAATTACGAATATGACTTATTGCTTTTGATATAGTAAATTTTTTACTAAACGACAAACATTTTTATTTGTAGATTTAAACACATACATGCAACAAACAAAATTAACAATAAACATTGTAACAATCTTTAAAATTGCATTCACTGCAGCATTTCAGTCCCTCAGTTTCCCCCCCCCCCCCTTTATGCTAATATTTGTCGATGTTTGTTTGGACTTTCTAAAGTAGTATTTGAAAAATGATTTAAATACCAGATTTATAGCTAAAACCGTACTCGTTTCCTGTTAATTTAAAGAACGATCTCCGTGACAATACGTTAAGAAGTTTCACTTAGAACTTTCATGCTCGGCAAACATTTTTTTAGTAGCAGGTAGTTCTTTGTAACGTTTTTAACCGGAAACGAAAATGGAAATTAGACATGTTTCTTTGGCTCGATTTTTTTCTAGCAACTTTTTTGAAATTTGAGACATAGAGTTGTAGGGCATCTAAAACCAAATCAAAAGCTTTTTTCCAAATGCTATATCTCATGAATTTTTGATATAGTTTTTTTAATGCCAGATTACAAAATCTTCAATTAATCAAAATTATCATAAATATGAAAATATAATATAAAAAATGTCATAATGACAGGTTTTCAAAACACTGGAAATTTTCAGAAAATTATTCCTCAAAAACTGTGCTCATCATTTTTTTTAAACTTTGTGGCCTCATGGAGCTTGTAGTACAAATTTGTTTTTTCATTAATCTCCCAAATTTTACATTGACGCACTCTAGGAATTTTTGAATATTTAAAAATTGGTTAACTGATTATTCGAAAACGCAAACGCCAATTGTTAAAAAGTAAATAGTTCAGTTTGAATCAATATATTAGATATAAAATAAAGTAAACCCATTTTAAAAGGACTGCCACGAGGCCTTCCTCGGATTTTTTTAAATTTTTTAAAATTTTAATTTATTTCGAAAAATTTTACAATTTTATAGAAGTTAAGAATATTTTTAAAATTCTCGAAAAAATTTCAATAGTATTTTATACCGGATTTTATTAGAGACGGGGCTTTAAAGTGTAGAAAACCTTTTATTATTTTATTTACACTACTTTTAATAGTGAGTTTTTTTATTAAATAATAAGTATTTTATTGTAACATAAATACAGTAATATTTATTAAATCGATTAAATTCTATACAAAGTTTAACTACAAATAAAATATAATATAATAATTATGCCTATAATAACGGACACTTCAACACTTGGTGCTGCTCAGGCGCAAGTTAGAATATCGTATCCAAGGCGCTAGTCGCACTGTAGTTAAATACTCTCGTTTTCTAATTAAGCAAAGTATAAAATATCATATTTTTGTCAACATTTCTTTTTGTATAACTACGGGTAAATATTCAATAATAAAAAAGTTTTACGAGTGTCTTTCAAATGCGTTTAGAATAATTTAAACGTATTGCAATCACATTTAAAATATACTGTGTATAAATGTTTTACTGATTAAAATTTAAAAATTAATTTGTTTAAAATTGAAAAAATATGTGGTTTTATAACCAGTTAAAATTTGAAATACCCTACCTTAACTATTAACGAATTAAATAATAAAATTAGCGCTCGGAATTACCCACGCGCTACCCAAATCCACAGTTATAAGTTGACGCCTACTGTTATGTTGTCTTTTAAGTTTAGTTTATTGGCATTAATGTTTATCATACAAACAGATTTGCTTAATTTAGGTCGGTATATTGCTTATTTACCTTATATATTCTCTATTGTTACCACCTCAAATGTATGATCGGTTTTTCATACTGGAAGCATGGAAAAGTAAAAATTGAATTTTTTTCAATTTTTGAAATGATTTGCGGATTCGCCGTTACAGCGTAGGAAAACTTAACTGAAAGCTTTTTATGTACATAAATTTAGGTAGTCAATACATTAACTTTCAGAAATCATTGCAAAAATATATTATTAAAATTAAATACGACGCAAAAGCATAAACCGTGCTGTTAAGATGTCTAGACATAAATTTACGCAATAAAGTTTTAATATAAAAATAAGTAAATTTCCGATTTATGCACATTTCTCATTATGCATTGCTACCTACAAACATTAAATTGCCTCCTTATAGTAAACTAGAAGCGCGTGTGGGCTTACTTCCGTTCGGTGTTTGTTATCGATTTTTGTTATCTTAACACCCCGTTTTGTCATATACACTTTTACAAGATAGTTTCGTGTGCTCACCATCAATTTCTTGTTATTGCTTCGATTTTTTGCCGTAGGGGTTCTCAGGTTTCCTTTGAAACAGGCAGGATGGGATCGGAAATTCTATAAGCATCTCGTCGTAGTTTTTGTATCTGCTAGTAAGTGGACGATATTGGGGAATAAACACGAGGTCTATCGTCTCGTTGCGCTCCTTTGACCATATAACGCCCATACAGCTACGGCTTTATCGTGTCATAAATAGACCTTTAACGTCGATTAGAAACGTAGGCTAAGCTTCCACGTCCTCGGATATAATTTAGGTCTTGTCGAAAGCCAATACTTCCGCATACAGAAAAAATCAATTTGCTCAGTATTCCATACACCGCATTTTTAAACCACAAAGAAATGATCTTATTTGACAGGCGGATAAAATCTGTTGATCTGAAAAAATGTATCCTTTTGTAGGCGTGCTTAGGTTTCCAACAGCGTCCGTTGTTTGCGAACACAGCGCAAAGTGGCAGCATCTGCAGACTTCGTGCCAGATGAGCTTATGAGATTTTGATGCACAGCTTTTAAGCGACATCTTGCGCTAAGCTCAATTAAAAACTTTGCGGGTTTTCTTTCGATTAAAGATAATTTTTGATTTCTCGCTTCGCCCAAGTCTTTTGCCATGTTATTCAAATATTAAAAATTAATTCTCGGTTTTTTGCGCTTTCATTAATTTCAGACTCTTGACTTGCTAAGTACGCCGGATTATGAAATCTTTAATCAAAGGTATTTATTTTTTTAATGAACGTTCTCAGTCAGAAAAACTACCCTATATTACTTTATTATAATCTTGACGTAAAGCCATCATTTTACATTCTCATACAGTATTAAGGGAACTACCCAAACAGGAAAATTAATAAATAAATTCAATACCGTTACAGAAGCAAATTTAGTTGCATCAAAAAGTAATTTAATTTTAATCTTAGATCCTATAACATTTACTGTTTATTATTACTACAATTAATTAGCATGGTCAGATACAATTTCCAATTGTAAATAAATAGTTTTAGTAATTTTAACAATTATAAGATGAACATGGCAAAAATCATTTTGAATTTGTTGAGAATTTCTAAAGCATAACGGAAACTAATGGATCGCTAAACTAGATAACAAGGTTATTATGTGCATTATGATATGTAGAACGACGTTCTTAAGTGACATTTCAAGTATATTAGGGTGGCTCCCTTAAGGCATTTCCTTTTGTGGACCCTATTTTAGTGAGCAGTACCAAATATTACGTTCTGCCATGTGCACAAAGTTTATATAATAAACAAACTTTGTGTGCTTGGCAGCACGTTCTTCCGACTACACTAAACAAAGTTTTGTAAAAAACGATTTAGTAAGTGACTTAGTTGACAGACCTACATAATCTGGTGTTTACAACTAAAGTTACATAAAGAAAATCTGTTACGTAGGGATTCAAGAAGAAAATTTGGATACTATTCGAAAGGATAAAAATTAATTTTGAGGTATTTACGTTTTGTTTGTTCACCCAAAAACGCTGCACGAACACTACTTATTGTGTGACGTTTAGCGACGTACTAGTGATACTACGTCTAATGTCTCTATAACTATAGTTTGAACTATTTTGAAAATTGCTCACAATAATATTTTAATATGATTATGAAATTGTTTGTGTTGTTTTTAAATCGAAATATTATTTGAAAATTAAACAAGTTGTCAGAACAAGATCACGCGACCGTACCCTCAATTTCTCTTACTTTCAATACATCGCCCACACTCTTTTCCCTATTTTTAATCTCCCTTATCCCCTTTTGGCGCCAGAGTGGCCGAGTGGTTAGGGCACTTGACTGCTACGCAGAAGGTCTTGGGTTCAAACCCGAAGACTGGATGCCTGGCGGATGGCCTACCCAGTCGCTTTTTAAAAATTGGGAACCAAACCTCTCGAGGGGTGAGGAAAGTAAGGCAGCCGTCTAAGGCATGGTGCTTACCACACCACCCCGTACTTCATTTATAAGAAGTGCGAGACGGCTGGGTATCGGAAGCGATGGTACGGTGGACCTGACCCACCGTATTGCAGGCCAAACTCCTCATTGGAGTGTAGTGCCACTGACTTTACTTTACTTTACTTCTTATCCCCTTTTAATTTTTTGACTTGCCTGAAATTCGTTTCATTACATTTTAATTTTTGTATGTATTAGTACAATGCTTTCCGTGTCAATTATCTAATTGCAATATTAAATCGTTAAAACAAATCTCAGTTTGTTGTTTAACCACGCTAATATTTAAACAAATTCAATATTCGTTACCCATATTAATGTTAATTAATGTTAATTTTTTTGTCTTTGTCAGTCAGTCAAGTTTCTGCCATCTTCAGTAGCTTGGTTGGTAGAGCATGAGCCTACATAGGTAAAGGTCTCGGGTTTAAATCTCGACGAAGGCATTCGTAACTTTTCCAATTATGATCAAAGAAAACATGAAAACGTTTACATCAATTTATATAAACAATTATGTACATTAACAATATGATAAAATACACACAAGTAAGTTGTATTTGAAAGATCGCGTAATTTAATATCTATTTGTCCAACGTCAGCTTTGACCTGTACGCATTTCCGCGTGTAATGTTAGGTAAATCTATACGAAACTATATATTTCGCTCTAAATTTGTGGGTTAATTATTCACAGCTGACCACTATCGCTTTGAAAATATGCGTGATTAATCGTTTTAAAATATTTCTTTGGTTGTTGATGTAATGTTTACAGGTTTTGTGTCTGTAGTGGCGCTATCGCTTTGAGTAGATTTTGTTAGAATAGGAAAACGAAGTAATCCACATGTTGCTAGCTTTCTTTTCCGGAATATTGTAGCGAAACTTTCTTTATTTACGGGCCACGCAATTATGTAGGTTCCCGTGGTTAGGTACCCTTACCCCTAAAAACTACAATAATTGGAAGAGCTCTGGATTTAATATATAGATTTACGAAAAATTCTTTTTTAATTTTTCCAAAAACGATATTTTTCGAAGACACCTTCGTATTGTTCCTCGTTCCTTGTTCCTCGCATTATACTACGTTTACCGGCGAGGAAGTTGAACTACTTACTAAATCTGGCAGGTCTATATATAAAACTGGAACAAAATTGTCGTAATATGCATGAGGTCTACATGGCTCCTGTGATGTAAGCGTCAATAATTTAAAAGTTGATTTATTGATGTTCTGGGATGGAGGAGAATTTTAACTAGCACAGTTTTCACGCTAATGTACTTGTCTAAGAAATGTATATCATTACAATTAAAAATATTAGCAGCACAGAGCATTAAGATTTCTCCATTTCAAATCGCTGCCAATAATTATGATTAATAAAATATATTGACAAGATGTTCAAAACTGCGGTACCACGCTACGTTTTGTTCAAGATTGAAACACCCGAGTTTTTAGAGTCACGTGTGGGCAGCCTATAGAACCTTACTATTAAATCACCTTATATAATTAATTATAATTTCAAAGAAAAATGTTATTTCAGAATTCTAAATTTAAATTACTTACAAAACTTATTGGGTAAAAAAGACTTCAATTTAATTCTGAAAAATAAAAGTCAAAGGTAAATCACTGGAGATTATTAAAATACCTTTGATGTTTTTTTATAAAGTTTATTAAATTAAAATGCTAAACATTTTATTTGCGTATTCGATAAAGTGGTAGCTATAACAACTTTCATCTTGAAAAAAAATTACGTGCACGTGCGCTACAAACACTTTTTAATTACGTTATTTTGTATAGAAAACTTTGATATTAATATTTTGACGAATATGCACGTTTTAGTATCTTAGAATACCGAAAAAATAATTTGTAACATAGTACGAGTATGTACGAACGTAATGCATGTGCGGGCGTGTACATGTACAACTGTGCGCATTTTTTACACTCTAAGTCTAAGGTAAACTATGGTTATGAGTAAGAATAACAGCACTCGAATGAAACTGCAATTAACAATCTTGGTCTTTCAACAGCTAGAACAATTTACATTTCCCACTCTAAAAATTTTCGCAGCTAAAAAATAAGCTAGGAATCATATTTGGCAATTGTTCAAACGCGGTATCCCCGGTGTATCCGTTATCGGTAAATTCCGAAATTTAGGTTTCAAAATTTGCAGGAAGGTGTGGGGAAGGTTCAACTGGGGTACTGTAAAATTCAAGGTTGATTCAGTAAAAATAGTCATTCTTTCTACCTTGAATAGCAAACGTGTTATGAATTCAACAAGGGGTGACATGAGTCGGTAGTTGATGCCAGCGATGCGGCAGAAATCGCACCAGCATGCAGCTTTGAGTAACCGCGCTGAAATAATAAGCGCGCGTATATTGCGCCGTTATGTTCTTTTATCTGTATGTATTAGTACAGTTTTTAAGGCTTTCGCGGTTACTCTAACAGTCAATATTACAATACTTTGGGCTTAGACCGCGTCGTCATTTAGGACTTTAGGAGTTAAACCTACCAGAATGAGGCAAAAGCCGACCTGTATCTTGTCTGTCTTTACAAGTGTTTGCTTCAAATTTTTAAACCATAGCGGTTCATGGGCCCTGCTTGCCTAAACAGGGCCGTGCACTTGGATTATTTGAACTTTGAGGTGGAGAAGGATTTTATATTAATGTATCTTGTTTGTCAGGGCAAGAACACTTAATCTGCTTATGCCTGTTAGCTGTTTGTGAACCCATACAAACTAACGTTACGCAAGACATAGCAGCTTTTATCTTGAAAGTGATTAGACTGCTGATATCAAGTCTGGAATGTGGCGTTTACTAAACTCCTTCGAGTCAGTCGGACCGAACGGCAAGGCTCTGGCTGGCTGTCACCGTTGGGAGGAGACGGATTTGGTGAAGCATGATCGTGAGATCGTTGGTGCTTATAAGACCTTATATGAACTATTGGAGTCTAAGTTTTACTGAATTTAAAAGCCGTTGTATTGGGGCCTGAGATTAAAAGGGGCCTAAGTCCAAAGTATGTAATAGAAGAAATATATATGAAGCAGTGAAGACCTGCCGGCGGTATTTGCCGTCTCCGGCCTCCGATGCAATGTTTTTTGCTCACTAGTGAGATGATGAACTTTATTATTTAATTGTGTTTGTGTCTAGTAGATCTAATTTACGGTTATCATCACAAAAGTGTATACATTTTATAATGTTATTATAGTAAGTGTTTAGAATGATTTAATTTGTGTGGGTGTTTGTATTTGTAACATACGTGTTCTTTATACCTAATATCAAAATTTCTAGTTGTCTGGCTATATAAATATACATAAATTTTCCATTCAAAAAATGTATCTGATCACTCCAACTTCATCCAATACAATTAAATATGTTCGATCCTGTATTTTAGTGACATCAAGAAAAATTGCTAAAACTATAAACAAGACAATTAAATATTAAATTTGTTTTAAAACAAATAAAAAACATTTGAACCCTTTGTTTAACGCAAAATCAAAAGCAGTTGATTTGCTAAAATCGGGCATTTAAATTAAATTGTTCGCATTGTAATTTGGTTAATATAGGCCAGACAATTAGATATTTTGATAATAGGTATAAAAAAACACGTACGTTGTTTCAAATACAAACACCCACACCAATCCCATTGTGTTAAACACTTACTAGAAAGCAATCATTTAATGACGTCTAATAGCACTATAAAATGTTTACACTTTTGTCATGATAAACGTAAATTAAATATACTAGAACCCTTTTAAATTCACAAACATTTAAAAACTGTATCGTTAATGAACGCACAAATTGATCTCTTAAATTCACCTCTATTAGACATTTTGGAATAAGAAATCAAGTCATCTGCAGACATAGATTACCAAGATCAAGTCACCAAGTTCTACTGTTGCTATAACAACACTAACTGTTTTTCTTTAATATAAGTTTTTATAATGGCATGTAAACATGTCGAAATACGTATAAGGGTAAATAAAATAAATAAATATTGTTGAAGTAAAAAGTATTATATTCATACCCAATGAAAGAAATAATTATATTGAACCATTAAAAATCGCATTCTAAGAAAACAACTAAAATAATATTTTAAAAGATATGAAAAGCCGCAATTATTTTATGTGACACTTTGAACAAGTATTACCTTAAAAATTAATAGCTACTACATTAATTTAATGTAAGAAACTGTTCATGCTTCTAGCGCGTCTAGTTATTTCTCAAGCTAGGATATTTATGATGAATTTTAAGCAATTCCCGTAAAATGTTACGTCTAAATCTAGAATAATAAATGGAAGTTACTTATACAGTACCCACCTAAAGTATGGAATAATCTCATTAAAAACGTAAATCTAAACTAAACGCAAAAACCCTTGAACCCGTATAACAACTTAGTTTAAAACAAACATTTCAGTGGCCACAACATTTTTTTCAACATATTTATAGTTAGTGAAGTCATCATAATTTTTTTTCTAATAGAAATATATTTTTTTCTTATGTCATTTGATTCAGATACAACGGTATAAAAGTTTTATATGAAAATTATCGAGACGAAGGTTATACTACGTTAGAATTAACAAAAAATTACAAAGTAAATTTTATTTTGAGGTAATACATAAAAAAATCTAAATAAACTGTTCAAAGATATACCTATTTACAGCCTGACAATGAGCAAGGCCAAACAACATATTCTTGTAAAACATTTTCAATAATTGCTGCTGTTATTAGACTTATCTTTTGGTGAATTTGCTTTTTCAGCTCTTCTACATTGTTAGGTCTATTTGTGTGTACACCTTACTTTTTAAGTGCCCCCACAAAAAATAATCAAGATCCGGGGATCTGGTTGGCCACTCCATAGGTTCTTGTCTACCAATACATCTATTTGGGAAAATATGAGGCAAATAGTCTCCTACGTTAATTGCATAATGCAGTGGAGCTCCGTCCTGTTGGAACAAGATGTTATTTTTTGATATGTCTGGATCTGCATTGTTGGGAAATATGTAGTACGGCCATAGATTAATAACTCCTAATCTATGGTACGGCTAATGCAGAAATGAGATCATTTTATAGGAACTCGGAATAGCGTTCCACAGGTAGGAAACCTTTAAAAAACTCACTAAAATTCCAAAATCACTAGGAAAATGTGTTCTAAACTAAATCATTATATGTGTGCAAAGATCTTTGCGTATAGGTTAAATTTACGTTCTTAATGAATTTATTCCACATTTTAAGAGCACGCTGCATAGTATACCTCACGGACTGAAGCTATGAGTTATGTTACATGTTACGTACAGAAGTTACGATATTTTAGAAATAATTAGGAACAATTTTTTTTACGAATGATAATTTCAATGTAATAACTATACGTTAATGAAACAAAAAAGTATATGTTATTACTTCCAAACAGCAAAGCATAAAAAACCTCAAGCTTTTCGAAGAAAACTATTGTGTTTCCATTCACACACATAATTATTTCCACGCACTTTTCCATAGTATTCGCCTGTTATATGATTTTCTTGGCATTGTGTTGCGACACGCGACATTGTATGTACAAAACTAATTTAATAACATAAACTTTGTTTACTGTAAGCGAGATGCTTATCCGTTCCGTTATGGCATATTGTGAGGGTACATCCACACATACCACGACCCTTGGGATTGGTAATTGAAAACTATGAGAAATTATGGAGGAAAGTGTTAGTTATTGAGTGCATGTGTTGTGTGGTAGAAATAGACGACACCAGTATTCCAAGCACGTTTATAGACTTCGTTGTAGGCTTACTCAAAGTGATATTACCGTGAGGAGTGATATTGCCTTTTATGTCAAAAAGGCTTAACGGATATAGCAGCTGTCTGTTGCACCAAAATAACTATTTTTATATAGAAAGAGTATATTGTCACAAATCTGTAAAGAAGAACGGAAGTAGAAGTTTATTAAGATATAATAAGAAATTTTTTGCTGCTTAAAAGTAAACTTTAAATTTCTATCTATTTTTTATAATAATCTATACACTATATAATAAAAGCGTTGAGTGTTAGCTAGAGCATAGTCGCTGTCTCCATTTCCATTGGCTAATGAATTTTTCAACTTTAGTTGTGTAACCTTTCCAGGTAATTAATACTATCATATTGCTTTTATCCGCCTTAGTAACTACCAAATCTTCATTCTTGATTTTAGCTTGGATTTAATTAATTATAGAATTATGTTGGTAGTGTGGGTATGCTTTATTTTTCTAGTGGTGGTTATTTGTGCACATTTGTGTTCCAAAAACAGAATTAGCTATTCTGCTGTATTTGTTGCTGATAGCTAATTCGATATCAACACCTAAAATTACTTTGTCACGTACACTTGTTTTGGTATGCGGTGTAAATTTTGGAATTGTTTTGTAGTAGGTACATTAAGTTGTTCTTTACCAAACACACAATTGGTTAAGTTAACGAATCTTGGGTAGAATAATTGATCAGATGTGTAAATCTTAATTTCGGTGGGTGTATATTAGAGACCTAAAAAATCTATTCAGAATAATTCCTTCAATTTTGCAAAACACGTAGTTGAGTCAAACCACAACGTTTTAACCAACCATATACCAAAAATACGTGTGCGAAGATCAAATCAGATTAACAAATTGCATTGCTACTGACATACATTTCAAGAGAAGCAAATATCTGGAAATGTTGTTATATTACTTACCATTATTTTATAACCCTTGGGCAATTACCATTTACAGTTTAAAAACACAAAATTTTAATAAAAGTAACGTTACCTAACCGAACCTGCCATACAGAATTACCATCAATCGGAATCAATGACGGACATTGATTTAAAGAGTTTATAACGTAAACAATTTAAATTGAAAACATTAAAAACACCAATCAACGGCGCTAATTTAACGGAAAAGTAGGTAGTTTTATTTTAAAGATCATTTGAAAACGACTATCTTAGATAAGGATATAAATACAAAATAATAAGCATTTGCATGATTATTTAGTAGTTACGCATGTTAAATCAATCGCCGATTTTGCATATTTGAAAATATACAATACTGCACGATACATTAGGTACATGTCGTGCAACTCGACACAGCTTATTATTTGTTACATTTTATCAAAAAAATTTTAAATGGTATAAGAGCTGATAAAAAAATATCTAGGATTATTTACCAACAAACATTAAATCTTAAAAAGAAGTTACTAGAGATTGTCGTAGACTACGGGTACCGCTAGTATTATCAGCATATCTATTAATATATTATTTTCTGTAACAATTGTGTCGAAGCAAACTCAACACATTCTCAAAAATATTTCGACTAATAACAAAATGTAAAAGCTAAAACAGCCTTCCAAATCAGTAACATTTTTATTCTCTTTCAAGAGAAAGCTTTCCACGCAATTGTGATAATTGCAACAACACATTAAAGAAATTTCGCTCGGAGAGGCCTTAAAAAGTGATAAATCTACTAATCGAACCAATTATTCTGATAAATGTCTAAATACCACGAACGTTTAAATTTATTCGCTAATTTCTGTCTGCATCCACAGTTTTTTTATCTATTTATTTTCAAGGATTTCTTTTTCGACTATTTAGGTAAGAGGTGTCGTCAGTGCTAAAGCTATCACATTTTTTTTGATTTTAAGAGTATTGTGGAAGATATTGATTTTATAATTTTAAAATATGGAAAGTTTCATTAGAAGACAGGATATAAATGGATCCTTAAAATTGTTGGTACAAAAAATTTAATAGCCTATTAAATAAATATTCTTTGGTTCTAAATCCTATTAAATTGTCAAATTTGTATTAATTTTATTAAAATAATGTATTGTATAGGTAAGATTTAAATCCCAGCACCCTAAATTATTGTATGTTCATAAACCAAGAATTTATACTACAATATGCCAGCATAATTTCAAACAGATTCTAAAACCTTAAGTAAAAATTTATAGTTTACCCAAACTGCCCATGAAAACAATAATAATGTTTATCAACCTATATGACACAGACATCTCTTTAGTACTAAATACTAAAATAGGTAATGCCGTGCATTCAAAAAGGAAATACTTCTATAGGATCATATATGCCGCAGTCCTACCGGGGCGTACTAGATACACTTTTATTTCTTTTGCATTCAGTATAGCATAAAAAATATGCACCTCGTAGCTGCCGAACGGATGGTTCCATGCCGACAAGCTTTGGAATATGAGGCTACATCAAAAATTGAGAGGGAATATAAGCATTCAAAAAATCTGGAACCGGAAGCGGAAGTTAGACTTTTTTTTATAGAATTTCTTTGGCAAAACAATTTTTATAGATCTGAAAACGAAATCTGATTGTATGGAAAATCTAACGATATTTTTTCAAATGTCTAGTTTCAATTACCTTACAACTGATTAGGTCGCTTCGGACTTCGGACCAAAAATCCGTAATAGAAGCTTTATTTGAAAAATTATCAAAAATATGCAAAGAAAGAAAACTATATTTTTTAATCAGAGCTAATTGATAAGCGTTATTAAAATTAGTATCAAATACAAAACCATTTATCAGTACCTATTTTTTGCAGCTTTTTAATTCGAAGTTTTATTGTGTTGCATTAAACGAAAATACAATACCAGAGGCGGGTACGTATATTTTTTAATGAAACGTTTTTTGAAAAAAATATTAATAGAATAGTGGTTTTATTTATAATTTCCAGCTTTACTTCGTTAAAGTCTATATTTAATGAGTATCTGTATATAAAATACTTAATTACTTTAACAATATTTATTTATTTTAACCTTATACGTATTTCGGCATGTTTACATGCCATTGTCAAAGGTTATATGAAAAAATAAACAGTTAGTGTTGTTATAGCAATAGAACTTTGTGACTTATCTTGGTATGAGGAATCAAGTCAACTGCAGACGATTACCAAGATAAGTCACAAAGTTCTATTGCTATAACAACACTAACTGTTTATTTTTTCATATAACCTTTGACAATGGCATGTAAACATGCCGAAATACGTATAAGGTTAAAATAAATAAATATTGTTGAAAGTAATTAAGTATTTTATATACAGATACTCATTAGAATAGTGGTTCACTTTGGCGAGTTCTATCACAAGTTAAAATACAAGGACGTGTTTCAATAACGCCCCCGTATATTAATAGAGATGTTATTACTCATACAAATTTTAGTATTAAAATAATACTTCTTATATATGTCGGAATATATTTAAAACATGCTAGAAAGATTCAACGGAAACATGCAGCAGCAATATTAGCTAAGCATCTTACATGCTGCCAGGTTTAATATTACATCCCGAAACGATATTCTTGTAATATGAACTAGTTCTAAATGTTGTAGAAAACAATAAAAAATTGTTTTTTGATATTATTTGTATCATAAGCGGAACTTTAAGAAAAGAAACAACAGAAAATTTCTCGAAAAGAATTTTTAATTGTTAGCGAACAGTCATTGCAAGTTTAACCAATTTTATGCTGTTTCTGTAATGTACGTTCTATGACATATTTTCTTAGTATAATACATTTGAAATAACAGTTAGCGATGCACTGAGGCATTTTGCGTTTAAATGGTGCAATATTAGAAGTACGGGATTTAAAATGGATACCTGCTGCGAAATAGGATCCCAGAATTGAATTTATTTTCATTATGTTCAGAAACTACCTCACTGCAGGAAATATTACGGTCGTGTTTCATTGCAGATGGTATTATATTAAACTAAATAAAGGCTGAGAAACTCTAAACGTGAAATATATTAATCGATTTAACCAAAATTACGTTTGTCCCGCTTAAGCTTGAAGGACTGCATTATTTTTATGAATATATTTTTAATTGAAGTGCACTGGTTTAATTAAGACTGTAATTAATATAGTAATGTGGAAAGCGGCGAGGAAAATGTTAGCTGATGTGGTTAGTAATTTGTACACAAATTTATTCTCTGGGGACTGCAGTACGAAGCTCTTTCATTACGTGTTATTGCGGCGGTACAATTGCATTCGATGTACGAATGTAGTTGAACTCTGCTAAAGTTGCGATTAGATTAATTTTATTAAACTAAAATGTATATTCTAGATAAGGTTGCAGTAATACCTTCATTACTGTTGTTTAATTCAATACAAAAATTTAAGAGATATTTCTCGACGACACGACGAATGCTTAACCATAATTTAATTTGAATTCTTTGTGTTGCAGAGAATGGGCACTGTTCACGGTGAAGAACTACCGTACGTTTTTGGTGCACCCCTAGTGGATGGTTTTAGCCACTTTCCGAAAAACTACACGAGATCGGAGTTGGCCTTGGCAGAAGCAGTTATCATCTACATCGCTAATTTTGCTCGTACTGGGTGAGTAAACTTGCGCTCAATGTGTGATAATATATTTAATGGAACTAAATGTCTAAAGTTCTGCGAAAACGATCTGCTACAAAACTTCGGGTATTGGAAACTTCTTGGTCAGCTTCAAACTTGATCGGGTTCACGAACGCATTATATAACTAATTAGAACGGATCGTTAACTGTAAAGTTGTGGATATTACAGGAAGTTTATAATGGGAAATAGATAGATGAATAGTAGATTGTAGGAAGATGTTCCTTGATTAATTTTGGATTTTTTACCCTTTGGGTGATTAAGTGTCTAATTCCAAATTTTAATTTATGTGGTGCCCTTTATTAAAAAAAAGTTTAGGAGAAAAATGGATATAATTGAATTTAATGCTGCGTGGAAAAGCCGTTAAAGTTTCATAATTAAATTTCGAAATATTCTATAAAGTGATCGTTTTTTTTCCTACTATACAGTTATTAAAAATATGTAACAATGGTATTATATTTTCTGCTAATTTTCTAGAAGCAATTTCTTTGTCTACAAAACGCATACTTCGCATACGTTACGAAGCTTTATGTAGCCAGTGTTATTGTTCTATTTATTTATTTATTGTTCTCAGCATTTTTAATTTCTGTATTTTAAATTAAAAAGGATGTTTATTAGACACAATCCTAAATTCAATATACACGGTATTTTGGAAAATGTAGTCATAAATAATAGCATAGATTCTAGTTGTTGATTTAACAAAAATTCCCTATATGTGTTTTACGGACTGAGTCGGAAATGAGGATAAACCTAGGATTGCATGGGCAAAACGCACTCTACCCAGCCGCATTTAGTAAAGCAGGAAATTAAATAAAAATTGTGTTAACATCGCGCTTTGTCCAGGTAAAGTTCAAACTACTCGCATGTGTCTGGTATAAGCTGACTCCAATACACTCCAACAGTTTCTACGTGAACGTTGACAAATACTTCCAGTATCTACAGTCTGCAAAACATGCAAAGGTATCAGTTTCTAAGACATCTATGGTCTATCTTCGTTTGAAACGGTATGATGTGTTTACAGTTACCGAGGATTTGAGAAGCTTACCGCCCTTGTTCTTCCTGGTCAGTCTCATATATTGTATTGTGCAAGGTATTTAAGGAGATGTTTGACGTGTTGTACGACACACGTCTCGGTAAGCCTAAAATGGCGAACGAAATTAGTAAGAAGTACAAAGAATGTAACGCAGAAAGTTTTTAAGCTGCAATTGAAACGTTGCATACAGTGCCAAAAGAAAACATTAATTGTAGGGCCAATGGCTTCTAACAAGATGAATAGTCGCAAACAAGTAGACCTAATTGACATGTCAACAAATTGTGACAGATGCTTTGAATTTATCGTGATCCACCAAGATTAGTTTGACCTAGTTTGTGCAAGTACGTCTGTTAAAATTACAAAAAAAATGAAAAAGTAGCTAAAAATCTGTTTGGATATGTATTGCATTTCTACCTTCAATTCTGCAAACGGACAGTGGTCGAGAGTTTGTTAATCATGTGTAGTTGACGAGTCACGCTCTGTGTGGGATGGTCTTAAATTGGTACATGACTAATCACGCTACAGCCAGTTTCGGGGTAGCGTCGAAATGGCAAACCACGATGTGCAAAACATGTTCCTGATATAAACTGTAACCGGTGTTCTCAAGTGCTAACATTTTTTCAGCCTATGAAAAACGTAGCGCATCACGATGGAATAAAGTGTTCTCCTTACTAGGCTATGTTCGGCCTATGATATTAACGTCCGTTTATCTTCGTCGTGTTAACCCAAAGATGTTGCCGATGGTCTTGAAACTGAAGAATATTTAAACAAACCCTAACGAAAACCGGGGGACAAGCGGTAAAAGAAATCAGGAGGAGCCAATTACTTATGCTTTATTCGGGTATTTTTAAAATTTTAAGTGCTTGTTACAAATTTTTATTTTATTTCTAATCATTGTACAGACAATTAAAGCTATAAACACAGCAAAATATTGGTAAAGAAGAATCCTCTGCAAAAAGCACCGAGAGCGGTGACTAAAAAGACTCTACAAATTAAATAGCATTTTAACAAGAAGCGCCTTGGCTTTCCTTTGTTAAACAGCCAAAGTCTTATTTGAATTTGATTCTAACTGTGAAATAAGCGTAAAGGAGTAGCTGAAGTACAAGTTTGAATTATGGTTCTCGAACTACAATTAAATACTTATCCATAGAAGTACAAACTTTTAAGCCAGATACCTAATTAAAAACACTATTTCGTTTTGCAGCTTTATTAACAATGGAACGGAAACATTTAAATACTTCATAAATAATCTTTAACAGTATAATATTTACGTTAATTCTAACTTTTTGAAAACAAATAAATGAAATTTTTCTGGCCATTGTTCTGCATATTTTGTCTGCATATTTGAGATTTCTTAGTGTACATAAATCAAACCACTAGTGAATGTATATACACTACTCGCCAAAATTACGAGTTTAAGTACCTAACTATATAAAATAATAAGTACACCAATTCATCTTACAAAACTTATGGGCATTTAAAACACACAAAAATATTATTAAAAAAGACAACGAGTAAGAAACGTAATTTAAAATAACTTATTTAACCGTTAGTAGCGAGTGTTTTCATCCCTAGAGGCTACACAAGCTTGCTTTCGAGAAGGTATACTTCTAGTAAGTGGGTCGAGTTCCTCCCGTAGTAGCAAATTCCATTCTTGTACGAGTACTTCCCTAAGTTCTTGTAATGTTACTGGAGTTGCTGATAATGACTTAATTCTGTTTCCTAATATGTCCCAGGCATGATTAATCGGGTTCAGATCGGGACTTTTAGCAGGCCACACTATAGTCTCATTGTCAACACGGTCGAGATATTTCATAACAATATAAGCAACGTGGGGGCGGACATTATCTTGCGTTAGAACAAACCCATGCCCAAACTGTTTAACCATAGGCTGCACATGTGGTATAATAATATTGTCCTTATATCTTGCAGCAGTCAAAGACCCATCATCTACCCCAACGAGATTTGTACGAGCTCGTAAACATATACCTACCCATACCCTGATTGACCCATTAGCGTGTTTGTTTACTTGACGCATTGAGCATGGCGTTCACCAGCTCTTTTCCACACTGTATCACGTCTATCAATTGTAGATAATCAAAATCTTGATTTTACAGTTAACAATATTGAAGCCTCTTCTTGATTTCCCAAATTCAAGTGAAGCAAACATACCAGTTTTATGCAATCCTCTTAACGCAGTTCTGCAGCTGACTACGGTCCCTCCGACTTGTCGAAGTTCATTTTCCAGGGATTTAGCAGTAACAAATTTTTGTTTTCCTGCTGATGTTACTAAATATCGATCTTCACGCTGTGTAGTCTTTCTTTTACAATCTTTGCCACGTTTCTTCCTGTATGTACCAGTTTCTATAAATTTCCGGAAAACTCCGAATTAAGCAATTCCAAGCCTTTTAGCAACACCTCGTAGCGTGTAACATTCTTTCAGTAACACCACCACCCTGAAAACTTAAAAGCAAATTTTTATCAAACTTTTTGATCATCATCATCATCATCATCATCATAATCTTTCACTTCTTTTACGCGAACGTGTCGCGGACATGATTTGATATAATGACAAAATTCATACAGGGTGTTCATTTGAAAACTTCCCACCCCCAATATCTCGGTGTACAAGGCTTTCTGAAAAAATCGCCGAGACACGTCAACAGTATTAGCGAGGGGGACATATTTTTACATAATAGTGACATAAATCGTTTCATCCCCCTACCCCCCAGAGCCGCCCCCTTAAAAATTTTAAATGGCAAGGGGGGTTATGTGATACCTCATTTGAAAGGTCTTCGTATTGCCTACATTTTGGCGTTTTGTTTTTTAAAATCGGTCGATTCGTTTTTGAGATTTTAAGGGAAAAGTGTTTAAGTTTATTAAAACAGAAAGGAGCTTGTAAAACGCATAGTAGGCTGTTGTCATAATGCACTATTGGATGTTTTTCTTGTCAGTACTTGTCAAAGTGTTTGGCATTAATAGTTTATGTTTGTTTAAACTGCTTAATTAGTGTGGCGCGTATTGATATTTAGTAAATTTGTAAAGTTCTCTTGATAATTATTAAAAATGGGATACACTTTGGGTGAAAAAGTTGAAATTGTGTTAATTTATGGGGCTGAAAATCAATGTGCTCGACAAACCGCAGCTACGTTTAATGAACGGCATCCAGATAAGTCCACGTCCCATAGGTATGTCCTAGACCTTATAGCAAAATTTACTGAGACTGGATCTGTTTCGAATAGAAAACGTACTGAACCCAGAGTTTTAAATCAGGCCACTCAAATTGAGATATTAGGACATTTTGGTATAAACCCCAGAAGTTCGCTCCGCCAAATTGCCGCCGCAACTGACATTTCATTAGGTTCAGTTCATAAAGTAGCAAAACTTCATAAATTTCATCCCTACCAAATGCAAATCTGCCATGAGCTAAATGAAGACGATTTTGACAGGAGAATTGAATTTTGCGAACAAATGACTGGCATGATTAATAATAATAATGAAATATTGAAGAATACTTGCTTCAGTGATGAATGCACATTTTATTTAAACGGATTTGTAAATAGACACAACAGTAGATATTGGAGTAACGAAAATCCACACATTTTTACAGAAGGACATACTCAGTATCCCGAAAAACTTAATGTGTCGGCAGGTATTTTAGGAGATCAAGTGATTGGACCTTTGTTCATCGAAGGAAATTTGAATGGTGCAGTGTATTTGGACATGTTGGAAAATGCTATTAATCCACTAATAACTGAAGCAGTTGAAAATCAACGTGATGCAGATGGTAATTTACTACTTGATGAGGAACAACTATACTTTCAGCAGGACGGTGCCCCTCCTCATTATGTCTTACCGGTTCGGCAGTGGTTGCAGAATACATTTCCCGGTAAATGGATAGGTCGAAGAGGAGCTATAGAGTGGCCAGCTAGGTCCCCCGACTTAACTCCCTTAGATTTTTTTCTGTGGGGCCATTTAAAATCGGTTGTTTATACGCCTCAACCGCAAAGTATAGCCGAGCTCCGTCAACGAATAATTGAAGAATGTCGATCAATTCCAAGACATGTTGTCCAAAACGTCAGGGAACACGTTGAACAACGGTTATATTGTTGCTTAGCCAACAATGGACAACATTTTGAGCAGTTATTAAGATAATAACATTCCAAATAATTTTTTACTTCCAATAATTATTTGTATTTTTAATACTGATTATAAATAAAAATGTTATCAATAAGTATACACGCTCCTTTTTGTTTTAACAAACTCAAACACTTTTCCCTTAATATCTCAAAAAATAATCGACCGATTTTAAAAAACAAAACTCCAAAATGTAGGCAATATGAAGACCTTTCAAATGAGGTATCACATAACCCCCCTTGCCATTTAAAATTTTTAAGGGGGCGGCTCTGGGGGGTAGGGGGATGAAACGATTTATGTCACTATTATGTAAAAATATGTCCCCCTCGCTAATACTGTTGACGTGTCTCGGCGATTTTTTCAGAAAGCCTTGTGCACCGAGATATTGGGGGTGGGAAGTTTTCAAATGAACACCCTTGTATAATCGTTGTGGGTGAGTTTTGTAATGATAACTGTGATAGTAGAAAATATAGAAAAATATATAGTGTGTATAGTGTACATCGGGACAGCAGCCCTCTTCAATCTTTTTCTCCTTTTCATACATTGGCAAGTTTGTATAAAGTTCTTGCTTCTTTTTCAAGGTAATAAGGATAAAAAAGGATTTCTTTGCGGGCTTCTGTTTATGGGTAAAGAATCGACAGTAACTAGATTCTAGTCGTTACTTCTCAAGTCGGAGGAAGATGCTTTTCAGTGTTAATAGGACAACGAAACTTTATAACTAGTTCTATCTCAACTTTTTCTGTAAATTTCATGTAAATGTTTTTGTTTGTTATTCTAAACACAACTGTTCTAGTGCAAAAGAATTAAACAAATAAAATATTTTTTAATTAATTAAGAAACACAGTCACAGTTGATTATTGTTTGCTATGACGTGACGCACGGTGGTCAAGGCCTGCTCTAATATATTTTTTATAGATCTCTTGGTATACATGCGGGCATAGATACGTGCAATCACATGCTTGCTCGCGTTTACGGAAACGAACATACACAATCGGATGTTCAGCATCCTGCGACTCCAAAACTTGTTTAAGTTCATTCATCAAAATCACGTTTTATACATCAGCAAGTAGTTACATTCATTTGAACTAAATGTTACAGTATTGCTTTGATACAAAAATTATCATACGACTACCAATAAAAACATTTTACGCTATTCATAAATTAGTCTTCGTTTTGTCTTATTCTACAAATTTTGAGAAATTGCCAAATAGGGCGGGGATAGTTAAACTTGGCAGAACTTCCAATTTACGCTGCCATTGTTCATTTACACGGTTCAGGAAATCTGGATTCATACGAATTTGAATAAATTTACTTTATGCTAATTCTGTCCGCCTTCAATCCTCTACACACATGTCTTTGAACCTGAAATGTGAACCGCGGGTTAAGAATTATTCAGATACGGCGAAAGGGATGGAAGGTGCGTAAAAGCTACCAGATAAATTCGTTTATGTATGCAGTCTAGTATATTGAGAATATTAAATTTTACGGAAATTTTTCAAACAAGGTGTTATTATTAATTGATTTCCGCGGCACGGTAGATCAAGAATTCGTTGTATGCTAATTACCTGGGATTATTTATTTTTGGTGTAAACAGTGTGGGGAGCAAAACTTTCAGTAAGTACTTGTGCTTAGTAATTAACCATACATAACATGAACTGGCACGTTAATTATAAAATGTACGCTAAAAGTGGTGTACAATCAGCAGCCAATGAGGTTTAGAAAGTTCACTGTAATTAAGCGAAAATAATTGTGCGTTTTGAATGCCACTACGAAGTGACATTCAGGCGCTTACATCTAATTGAAATATCGAAAATCGGCTTGAAATTCAAATCCTTGCGAGGGTTATAATAATCAGTCTACTAGTAATTGTCTAGTCACAACGGTTAATTAATTAAAACCGACTGACTTTGTACCCGCAGTTCATTAGTAATTTGATATTAATTAAATTCATGCTATTTACCT
Source organism: Ctenicera cuprea (assembly GCA_958336395.1). NCBI lineage: Eukaryota > Metazoa > Arthropoda > Insecta > Coleoptera > Elateridae > Ctenicera > Ctenicera cuprea. Next base: position 21,137,013 of record OY284487.1, on the reverse strand, counting down.
CTTACATATCATAGAATGTCACCTGCCGCAACACGTAGACGATGTAGTTTAATTATCTTTTAGCATTTCTAATTGAATTGGTTACGGTATCATATTGTCATTCCTTAAAGCATTTATTGCATTCAGATTGAAAATGCATTCTGCATAATATACGAGCGTTTTAATCAATTTGATAAATCACAATTCGTAACCTTTTGTTATTACATTGTCCTATTAAATTAAATCCATTATTAATTGCAGTAGTCAGTACGGCTTTGCCGTAATAATTGTATTAATATAAATTCAGAGTTTACGTCCCCAGGATCATCAAAATATATTACCGTTTTCTAAATTTAATTTAAATTTGTTTATATTGATCGGTATTTAGTAATTAGTTAAGCTATTACAACTTGAAAAATCAAATTGAATGATTTATTTACAGATCGTGAATATTTTAGACTGTACATCTAAACGGTCTTGTTAAAGCTTGAAAAAAGCAAGCAAAATTCGCGACATTCTGTTTATTAAAAAGCTGTCGGGCAACCGCCACGGAAAGTTCCTCGCATTTATAGAAATTTTTGAAAATTTGTTTCGTAAATTATGACAATTTTATAGAATCTTGAATATTTTTTAAATTTTTGATACAATTTCACATACATTTCATTACACTAGATGTTTTTTAACAATTTTGTTTTGTTTTCAACATTTTTGTAAATGTTTGACAGAATTGTTTTTAATTATAAAATTGCAAATATTAAAAACTCAAAAACAATTTAATTAATTTTGAGATTTGAAGGTTTTAGGAAATTGTGAAAATTTTAAAAATATTTATAGGTTTTAAAATTTTGAAAACTTTTAAAAAATTTTAAAAGAGTAAAACTTCTGGTAAGGAGAAAAAAGTTTTATCGGCAAAAAAAAATACTTTACTTTCCGGAAATTATTATTTATCTCAAAGCATAATAATTTTTCCCGACGTAAAGTTGAACAGAATAAAATTTTACTGCATAAGAAATTTTATTTCTCTTTTAAAATATTGTATCTTTGTGTAATTTTCAATATAAAGAATGAAATATTTTTTTATATTATTTTTCTTTTAAAATCTATTTTTTCCATAACACCGTTTTTATTTCTTATTAGGATTTTTTGTTCTTTACGCTTAATAATTTTAGCCCAATCGGCGCCTCAAAAGTCAAAATCTTTTACGATTGATAAGAAACGAAGCTACAATTGTTGTTTGCTTAGATATTTTGTGTGGTTGTGATTAAGAAAATGCCTGCTTTTGCACAGTCAGTCGGATATTCAAAAACTTCTTTCCAAATTTTCTCAGCTAAAGACACAAAGACGCTGTTAACTTAGTAGAAAACCGCATGTAGCTGTAATTAATATAAGCTAAAAATGAACGAAGTATTTCGCCTGAACTTTCCTATAGATACTGTAGATATTCTTACTTATCATATATTTAAAAGTATTTTATTAATAATGTTTTACCCCCAAACCCTGTCTACAAAGAGAGAATAGTGAAGCAGAGGTCGACAGGTAGCTGTGCATGTGTGTAAATTACTGTCACGCGCCGAAAGACTCAACTCAAAGACTCGGTCAACGCACGATAGATAGAGAGAGGGCGAGTGATATTGTAAAGTAAATCGGCAGTACGCTGAAGTTTTTTGTAAAGAAATAGATTTTTAAAAAGATTGCTCAAAAACGAAAAGGCAAGTTCGTCCACCTAAAATTGGATGGGAGGGGGATAATTAACCCTCTTAAATACTGCCGTATTTAAAATTTAATTTAAAAACTTTATTCTAATATCACTCATGAGCAATATAGTCTTTACAGAAAATTTTTTATTGGTCTCTTATTATTAAATAAGAGGGTAAGAATTTTTGATTTTTTAAAATTAGTAGAAAGTGTCACAAAGAAGTTAGCGGACTGGGATACAAACCAAATTGTAGCTGATCTATAGTTATATAAAGCTACAAAATTTCAAAAAAAATATGTGGCCAGTTTTTGAGCAGTATGTTTTTGAAAACTTTAATATTTTTTTAAAAGTTTTATAACTTGTAACATTGTGTGCCCTTAAAACATTTTTAATGTCAAATTTCATCTCAATTTGATAACTTGTTCTTGAGTAAGTAGGCGTTAAAACTCAAATTTTCTAAAATTCATAGAAGGCATCATAGAAAAATTTGCGAGTTGGGACACGAACCAAATTGTAGCTCTATGAGAATACAAAATTTAAAAAAAATTGTGTGACCAGTGTTTGAGTAATATTTTATTGAAACTTCCGATATTTTGGAAAGTTTTTTTACTTCGTAGCTTTTAACTTTTCAAAAATTTTTGTGCAGGTTACCATTGTGTGTCTATAGGGCTATGTCTATAAAATATTTAAACTTGATCTGTTGACCTATTTTTTTATAAGGCGCTAAATCAAAATTTTTAAACAATTGTAGCGGCTGCCGTTTTACAGCTAGAAAGTTCGGAAAAGAACGTTGGCTTTGCTTAAAGTCTTCTATTGGAAAAAATTTATAAAATTTGGTTTAGGAAAAGAATGCTACTGAAAAAAACATGTCCAACTGCCATTTGCCGTTTCGCATTTTTTTAAAAAGCTTATTTTGATACACTTTCAGATTCCAAAGCTCATCGACATTGTACTATCCGTTCAGTAATCATGCACCACACACACACATACCCACATACCAACCCACCTACAGACAGGTATTTTGTAAAAAAACCCTTTATTGGGTTCCTGGAAGTCCAAAACATATATTTCCGTCAAAATCTGGGTTTCGAACATTTTCATGAAATCAATACTTTCCTGCTTAAAGTAGCCATAGGAAAGTAAAAACGAATGTGGTTAGACGAACATTTACAAATTGCAGATTTTTATTGACTTCTCATACACAAAATTATAATTGCTTATGGTGTTACTACAGATTAATAAAACATAAAATTAGGTCGTCATATTGAATGCTGTACAGGATAAATATGATACTAAAAGCTGAAAAATGTCTTGAGTATGAACACATTAGTTTAAGCTTTCAAGTGACACCAATATTATTAGATGGCAGGGAAAGCTAAAAATGAATTTTAAAAATATTCAGACACATTTTATCGAGCACAAAAATTTAAAAGTTTAATAAAAGTATGCAAGGGACCCGAGTGAATACTCCCGAATCTATTAACAGCATATAAACTTGGACGCACCGAATTTTAATAACGTCCCTGTTTCAATTTTCTACTCTCCATAATTCGAGTTCTGAAGCATGTCCTCAGTAAATTTTCCTGCATCATTAATTTGATTTCGTGGCTTTATTTGGACAAAACTGATTATATGCTGCACATGACTCTCCTTTGCTATAATCTATGGGGATGTAGATATCCGTTTTGGATGCACACGTCGCCGTTGAATATTCATGCTCGCAGCGTTCCACGCGCACTCGTGTGAACAGGTGCAGATATAATGCAGCCATCATTTCCACAGCTTCCATTTTATTCTTATTTTCTTTTAGAAATTATGACATAGCTAACGCTTTCGATTTTTCACGACGTTATCCATCCGAATCCGGTAAAGCAAACGGGAGATATTTACACCTCTTGCGTTACGCACTCGCATGCGTGCTTTAGTAGTGTTAAATAATGTAAACTTCTTTAATTCGGCGTTTTGAGCTTAAGCTATATTTAGGAGTTGTGGAGTGTAATAAAACTAAATAATAAGCTTATAACCACTCCCGTTATTGTTTAACAGAGCGTTTATATAATCCTCAATGCCTTGGAAAACAGCATTAACTTTGCACACGTGTCTTAATCTCTTCCGTTTTCTCAACAACTCCCCGCGCCAGAGTTATGGCTTGCGAGATTTATTTGGATCTGCGATACCTTAAGCATATTAACCGCTTAAGCTTCATATAGACAAGAAAATATTATGTAATCATAGCTTGTGGTTTAATCGTCAATATGAATATATGACATTTACGTTTACCTTATTTATTCCCCAATAGATTTTATATTTGGGCTAAAAACTTAGTTAATTCAAATTTATTTTAGCATTTTAAATGAGAATAATCTTGTGATTATTTTAATTCTGCTTCAGAGAAGCAAGTTATAAATTCTACAACTTTGCTTGGTTTCACTTCTTCAACTTCCACTCAAACTGTTTTAAAATTTATCCCACCAAATAAATTACAGTTGCCTAATAAAGTATAGCCTATCTTTGCAAAACGCAAAGAATTAGCGATCGTTAAGGGGTGGTAGAGAATAATTAAGTCGTTATTTTTTGTGCTATCTGCTGCAGTCGCTCAAAAGCTTTACGGCTGTGTATTTTTCACTTCAGCTTTTCACTAATTTCTTACTCCACTACAGCTTTTATGTTTCCAACACGTGTTTTATTTTTATAAATTTAATATTTTATCCTTCTTATTCTTCCCATATTTTTTTCACTATTATTGTTAGAAAATATGTAATACTATCTCCTATGTTTTTGAGTTGAGCGCATAATCATCAAACTGTTAGGTGTATTTTGTTCAGTACACAATTTAATAATCCCCGCAACCTTTCAGAGATCTTGTTTACATCTTTGAGAAGTCTTACCAGTGCATCACATATGTTTTTGCTGTTTGAATATTCTATGCCGCATCCTATAAATGTTGGTTGTTTACAAACATCGAAGTTCGGCTTATTCGAATTGAAAATGAAGTCAGGTATCTCGGGTAAACTGAAGCCCTTTGAAAAATAACTTGAGAAACGAGTTTAGGTTGGTGGCGTTATCATAAAATTCTTCTCCCCTATATAATATACCGAGGTGGTTAAATTCACTTAAAACGTGTTTATGTTTGATACCGACGCAGGCATATTGAAAAATTCAAATAAAAGGTCTCATGTGTGGATTGAGCGCCTTGTTCCTCCCAAAACGCAATTATTTATTCATAATATTGGGTGGTTCACAGAAGCGTATTTCTTTTTAACTTTGTTATTGTGTAGTAGGCGTAGAAACATTCATGAAAGAAAATGCTTCTGTATTTATTTATTTTATGGAATACTGCTTCTGACTGTTAACTAGATTGTGAGAATTATCAGAGATGTAATATAATATCCTAAAATTATTGTTCATGAATAATCGCAACAAAATTTAAGTTTCTTACAAGAACTTTGGGTTTTAGTTTTTAATATCCACAGTTTTCTTTTATTTACAATAAAAATAAAATCACACGTTTATGTAAATATTTTGGAATTATAACATTTTTGAAATACACGAACCAGAAGAACAAAAATTTAAAGTATTTTTTCTGCTGTTTTTTTAGCGTAAATTTGTGTAAATATGTCATGGGTTAGAATATAAAACTTTTATATGTTATTGCAACGTATTTTCGTCGTCAAAACGAAACGGTTGCAAACGGCAAGATCGCCACTGAAATTTTGTTGTTCGCATAAGCTTAACTCAAGAAAATGTATACAGTGTGTGGATAAAGTCTGGACCAAATACAATATCTCCCGAAATATTATATTTCAGTAAAAATGCTCGGACACTTAAACTTCAGTTTTATCTCAGCCACATTTTAAGCATATTGCTGTTGCTAAAGAGTCATGTGACACGGCGCAGCGACTTGATCCTTATTTTTTTTTAATGGTATGCCGTGTGACGGATCATTTGAAAGCTCTTTTCAAGAGGAATTTAGAGCACTGTTTCTTTGATAAATATTGATCGATAATGTATGGATAACTATTGCATATCTCTTTTTAGCGACAAATCTAGTGTGCGATTTTTAGTTTTGTTCAACTAAAAATTGCACACTAGATTCGTTCCGATAGGAAGATCGCGTTTGCGCAGATCGGTTATTTGACATGCGTAGAATACGAATCTAAGGTTCTTTCTCGATCGCGTCTATTTTGAAATAGACCACCTCCCTTCTTATCTCTTTTTCTGGTGTACCAACTTCATTTTGTTGCAGTTTTATCCGACTGCAAGTACCACAATTTAAGGTCAAATTTGGGATATCTGTGTTAAAGCGTCTGGACTGTAAAGTGTATGCAGCGATACACATACACACAGATATACTTATTAGTCAAAAATGTGGTTTAAAAATGTTTGCCATAAAAAATGACTTTAGTTTTAGGCATAACTCGTATACTGGCCAGTAAGCTTAAAGCGAAAAAACCTCGCTGAATGATTGCATTTGCTTTAAATTTTCCATGACGATCACAAAAACTCCCTCTAGGAGGAAGGTAAAAAACTGTCGGCCACATACACCCGCTACGTCTTTTTCTATTCTCTGATTTAAACTGTTAAATTACTTTTCATTGTATAAATCATGTTAACCCGGTCTTGTCATTTTTATAAAAATCGTAAATTTTTGAAACTGAAAAATCGATGGGTTTAGTAGGGATATCGTGCTTGTGTATATCGGCGATTTGACGTGCGTAGAATTTAAATTTCAGCGTCTTTAGTGTGCATTGATAATGAAGTAAAGCACTCTCCTTTCACCTCCTTTTTTTGGCGCGATCTACCTTGTTTTGTCGCTGTATCATCCGAATTTTATTACCAATCTTTTAAATCCAAATTAGGGCCTCTATAGTAGCGCTCCTTTTGTCAGTCTCCCAACGCCCTAACGGGGGAAAATTTATAAAACCGTTGAATTAAAAATTTTTTGCCATAAAAGTATCTATACTTTGCTTATATCATTCAGCCGTGACGTTAGAGCTTGCTCAGTGGTAGTTGCGCTCTTGCTATTTGGTTTGCAGGAAAAGCGCAAGCTGGCGCACCTTTTGTATATGTACTTCTGATCCTTTTTCTCAACTATTTCTTGGTATTAAAATGCTTTTTTGAAATGTTTGATACATCTACTTATTGGAAGTATTTGACCCCTGCAGTGCAAGTTCAGTATGTGGAGCAGTGGCATTTTGAAGTTTATCTTAGAAAATACAAAACTAAAAAAGAACCTGTTATGCACTCACATCTAAACACAGCTAATTAGAGCTTATATATTCCTAGGTAGGAGGTCATGTTGCAATCAATATCACTGTTTAATTAAAAATAACAAGCAGCCTTGTATTTCGCCACGTGATACAGAGCGAGAAAGAGAAGTTTATTTGCTCCCTACGGGGTACTTTTATTGTATGTTTTAATAAAATTATCATGTGTAAGTAATTTACACGTATGTACTCTACAACGTGTACATGCGTTATGAATCAATATACTATTACGTTACTATTTCTACCACTACTACTACTACTAGCGCTACTACTACTACTACTACTACTATTACCGCTACTACTACTACTACTACAACTGCAACTAGCTAACAAGCTTGTAAACTTAGGCAATCTTCTAATAATTTACAATTCTAGTCTTCGAAACCAAGAAACTTTTTTAGATGTCTGTAAACAAAGGGTACGCGGTTTCTAATTACTTAAATCTAATGCTAGTTGTAGGTCTTGAATTTTATATTTTATTTTTCCCAACAATTTATTTTTATTATAAAAAATAGCGATTCTCAGTTAAAACTTGACTTAGACGTTGTTAGTTGATTCTGCAAGCTTTTCCTGGTAGAGATCGCAGTTTCCCTTACAGATTTTCGAACTCAAACTTTACTCATTACTAATTCACTCATCTTTTACAAGTAGGATGTAGGTTTAGGATTGTCTGTATCTGCAGAATGTTTTACCGCTTGTAAAATTCCACATTCCTAAAATAACTGAAAGAGCGGTTAAAGGAAAGTCTTTCTCACAACAGTTTCCTTAAAGAAAAAATCTTGTAAAGCTTGTATTTTAAGGCAATGTTCATGAAATAACGTTCGTCTAGAAAACAGTGTTATATAGCAATACGTTGGCGAAGAGACGTCATTTTTGGAGCATCAGACCTATGAACAGGTCGTCACCCCGTCTTGCTTACTCTTGCCTGTGTCTTTATTTTCTCACTATACGTAAAGCACACAACACAACACATTTTCCCAACCTTATTACGACGTTGCATCTTTGTATTTACAAGACTCGGCTCCAACTTGCCGTAATCTTCGTCTTGGTTGGTTTCCTGTTCTCGTGAGTTTTGTCTTTCCACCCAAGTATAAGCATTATGGCGGATATAAATAGGATACACAATTACTCCACTTGAGGTTCGTTCCCGGTTCTACAAGAATTGCAATTTGTAAGCATTTGCCTGTGTTCCTGAGACACACGAGCATGTCGTCAGCAAATAAAGGTGTTACGCAAGCCTGCCTCGCAGAGATTGTGGAGAAGTGGTGATTCTTCTTAATTAAAATGGCATTATCTAGAAATTTTGAATAGTTTGCTTGTTCAACTCAAAACAAATTTTTAAAACAGGTAATTAAATCAACGCTTTGTTTCAGGAATCCCAACGAAAACCACAAACAAGAACCGGTGTTAGCAGCATCGAGGGAAAGGAACCGATTTCGTTCTATCGTTTGGGATGAATACGATTCTGTGCATCAGAAATATTTGGAAATTGGTGAGTTATAAAGTTTTTGATATTATACACGTGGGCATGCAGATTTTTGTCGTGCACAATATGATGCTTTATATATTTACATGAGACAGGAACATCATTGAATAAATTTCAAGCAAAGATTTGTTGAAGTATACGCACAAAAATCTAGAAATTTATATCAATTTAAATGAATATCTGGCAAAATAGCATAAGCTGTTTAAAATTATTTTTATAAATTGCATCAGGTGATGGAGTTTTTCAAAGGTTTCCCCCACGTTCATACTGACATAACAGGTTACATTTTATGAGGATACTTAATAACTTTCGATTTCTTTCCCCTTTCCTAGCTCTGTCGTATCATCCCACGCATTTTCAAAACGTATCATCGATAATAGCTCATCTGCGATTTTACGACATTGAGGCCCTAATCATGTAGAGCTAATCAGATTTTCTGTTCCTGCCACACAATTTCATCATAAAGTTATCGTTGCTGAATTCACATTTTTCACCCTAGTTTTGAATTCAGTTATATGCTACATTTTAAAACTCGTGGTATATGTTTATATACTTTAATAAAATTGTGATCGTAATTTTTGTTTAAATTTAGTATCCACATATCAATGCCGTAGAACATACATATATACATGCAAATAGAAATCAAATTTTATTATTTCTTTTTTTTTACTTGGGTAGAAAAAATGTTTATCCAAATTCCAAGTTAATTAACTTTTGACTTACCCTGTACGGAGGGCTGACCTTTTAAAAGGCTAGTCTAGCAGTATAAGATGCGGTTACCACAAGGATACTTAACCAGCAGCGTAGCTGAGACAAAATGCTGGTTAACAAGGGTAGATGTGGGGAACATTCAGTGGTCAGTTGTATCGTATAAGGTTATAGCACGAAATCGAATAGGGTAGGTTTCAAGAGCAAGGATTACAAGCTTTTGTTGAAAATTAATCTTGGTTAGAAGCTCTATCTTGACATTGAAAACATTTAAGTATGTATCAGATTTGCCCTAATTACTATAAATAGATCAATTAGGGCATCTTAGGCCTATTTATACATTCAACGACAGTACAACCTGAGGATGTTTTAATACATCAACACTTGATCGTAATTTAAACAATTGTAGAGGATAATTTGCAGATGGAATACTAATTCGTCAAAATGCATAATACACTTTGCCGATTATTTTGCGAATGTCCGTTGTTCAAGTCAGACTCGTACGGCTTGCAGAGCTCTAAAATTTGCACTTGGTTATCATCGTAGATCCTCAGAGCTATGTTGGTTTTTACCAACTTTGAGAGGCCAGTAATACAAAGAAATACATCTACAATTATTGTAACTAGCAAAACTCGTCGGCTATGCCCCACGGTTTTTCAAATAGTAAATAAGTTACTGAAGTTGGCAGTGTAGGGGACCGTGAATAGTAGTCCTAGTTTTATGAATTATATAGAAACTGAGAGGGGGAAAGTTAACCTCCTTTAATATTGCTGCACTTACAAATTAAAACGTGAATTTTAATCTACCATTACTCATGAGCACGGTAGCTTAAACAAACATTTTCTATCGTTTTCCGTTTACTAAAGAAAGGGGCTTAAATTTACGTTTTCCAAAAATTCAGAGTAGGCGCACAGAAAAATTAGTTCTTTGTAAATCTTTGTCCGCCAACTGTTATTATACGGATATGCAATTTGTGATAATACATCCAAAATGAACATAAATAAAATCCAAGTTTTACAAAACAAAATACTCAAAGTACTCGTCAATGCTGTATCGGTTTTCTGGAGGTCCAAAATATGTATATCCGTCAAAATTTCAGATTCGAAAATTTTCGCAATCCCATACTGGAAATATGGGGAAGTACAAAATCGTACGGATTTAGCTGGTTCTTTTTGAATTCTTTATCGATTTCAAGCGATCTTACGACTCAGTGTAAAGGCCACAACTATATATAGCTTTGAAGGACCTGGGGATACCGGATAAACTAGTCTAACTAGTAAAAGCGACCATAAATGGAACATGCAATAGAGTCAAAGTAAACGGAATATAATCAGCACAGTTTATGGGAAAGAAGGGCCTGAGACAGGGAGAGAGACCCTCTCTCCACAACTTTGTTCAACCTAATGACGGAAAAAGTAATAAGAGAAAGTGGCATAAATACAACACGAAGAGTAACCAACAAGAGCCACCAATGTCTGGCTTACGCCGATGACATAACTCTCTTAGCCAGGACTTTCAAAGAACTAGAAAGAATAACGAGAAAGCTGGAAAAACAGCAAGAAGTGCTGGTCTACTCTTTAATGAAGGAAGGACAAAATACATGAGGTTGGGGAGAGGAAACCAGGCAGGAGAGAATGCATAGATAAAGTTAGACGAAGGAAGAATATTGAATATAGGTAGAGAGCAAGTTTTGTATATTTAGGTGTCCTGGTAACAGAAGACGGTAGCAATGCTAAAGAAATAGGCGCAAGGTTGGTGAAAGGTGACAGGTGCGCGGGTGCATTGAGCATGTTGTTAAAGTCCAAAAGCATATCGGGTAAAGCAAAAGTGAGGGTGTACAAGACAGTGTAGCGGCCTACGGTACCGTACGGGTGCGAGGCGTGGGTCATGAACAAGAAGGAGAAGGAGGAACTGGAAGTGTGGAAAAGAAAGATTCTTAGAAGGATATTTAGAGGCAAGAAAGTGGGTGAAGTCTGGAAAAGGAGAACGAACGATAAGATAAGGCAACTACTTGGAGAACCGGAGATCTCCAATTTCGTGAAACCGCAACGAGTAAGATGGCTGGGTCATATCAACCGAATGAGCGACTGCCGAGTAGTGAAGGGTGTCCTAAATACAAACATGGAGGGCACAAGATGAAGATGACGTCCGAGGAACAGATAATTATCAGCAGTAGAAGAAGATCTAAATGAAAAAAGGATACAAAACTGGAAAGAGAAGACAAAAAACCGAGGAGAATGGAGGAAGATTACGAAGCTATGGGCCTAAAAGGCCTACATATTATTATTTTTGAATGCGAGTTAGTAAGAAGGAATATGTAGGTGCCGACAAAGAAATTTTATTTCAAAAATGTAACACAGTGTTTCTTTCCTATAGTTATTTAGAGATATTCGCCGTTATATAGTATGTATGTGTTGCGTAAGAATACGATCTAGATTAGACAAGTTTAAATTGGCTCCGATCCACTAGAAACGGCTACTGTTTCTATATGGAGAGATATCTTTCGCCGTATCTTCCACCGCTGCAAAGTTAGCTACAGTTGGGTGGGTTGTCCAAACGCATTGATCATTAGCGGGAATCTAAGCAGAGTCGCTCTGCTCAAAATCATATCAACTGACTTGTAAAAGAAGTTTTAGATGCTACTCGGTTGAGGTGAAGCAAAATTTGAGCGCCACAATGTATTGCAATTGGTTGCCTGCTGCATGTTCATAAAACCCCGACGCAACGTAAAGTACGCTTGGGTCGCATCGGCCGAAGTCAATCGAGTGTTCTAATAAGTAGGCGTTTTACGAATATTCCTCTCTCTCTCTCTCTGGAGTACACATTTTAGAGTTCTGCATTGTACTGTAATTTAAGGCCCGCTAGGCTACTCTTTTTACTTTTCATAAAGGGTAGGTTTATGTCGTCACCAAAATGTAAGATACGATATAGTCTTACGTTCATTTAACCAATTAGAATTTCTTTGTACAAGCTGTTTCTCCATATGTTCTTCTTTTTTTACCATAGTAGTAGATGATCGCCAGAGTGGCCGAATGGTTAGGGCACTTGACTACTACGCGGAAGGTCTTGGGTTCAAACCCGAAGACTGGATGCTTGGCGGGCGGCCTACCCAGTCGCTTTTTAAAAATTGGGTAACAAACCAAACCCAAACCCTAAGGCGTGGTGCTTACCACACCACCCCGTACTTCATATAAGAAGTGCGAGAGGGCTGGGTATCGGAAGCGATGGTACGGTGGCCCTGACCCACCCCATTGCAGGCCAAACTCCTCATTGGAGTGTGGTGCCACCGACTTTACTTTTACTTTCAGAGTAGAGGATCGATAGCACGACCAGGAAAAGAATGCAATAAACGCATCCTCTTTTAATACCTTACTTTTTAAAATGTAAGACAATACTTTGCAGTTTTGGTAAAGACTAAAGAGCCTTAGAATGTTGAACAACAACAGCAATCAAAAGATTTTTTTTAATTAGTACCTAAAACATCGAATTTTTCAGGATTAAGACGTCTGCACGCATCGGAAAGAGGTGGGATAGTGATTTAAATTATATGAACAACAACATGCAATAGCAGGGAAAGATTTTAATATTCTTTTAATTAATTTAGATTCGAATTTTCTTGATGGGCAGAGAAATAAGCAATGTGGAGGTTGTAGTTGTCAATTTGATGATAGTATTTGGTTAAAGTAGATGATTGTTGTGTTAACAATAAATGTTCTTGCATCCTTTGCGGACGCTACAAGATAAACCATTAGGAATCTGGAGAGCAGTGGGAGTTTGAACAATAATGTGATGCCGAAATTGATTGATAGAAACGTTTTTGGGCATAATATGAGATTGTGAGGTTGATGAATGAAGGAGTTGTTGAGGGACGTGAGCGTGAAAATGAAGATTTGAAGTGGTTGGAAAATGATGTGGTGGGCTAGCGTGAAAATACCGCAATTATTGAACCTGTCTATTGTTTTGAAAACAAATCATTTCTTGATTTACAGTAGTGAAATGGATTTAAATATGATATGTCAAAAATTCATAGGTTTAACAGATGGATTGAAGCTATTCCCATTATAACTAACTACCATTGAAGCTTTTTCTAATATACGGATATATAGATATGGTGTTTCTAGGTTTGTTACAATTGGTAATGCAATTTAGTTTACTTTAAAGGTTTGGATTGATTAAAGAGGGGGGTTGTTAAGGAGCGCGATTGTGAAAACGAAGAATGAATGCATAATGCTGTCTATAAACTTTGGAATCAGTAAATTCAAGAGATTTAGACTTAAATTTTATAAACTATTAATAGTTTCTCGTAGATTTGTTTTAAAAAAACAGCTTTAGTAAAATAAATAATACAGTAAGTTGGTTTGTACAAGTTTCTTGAATAAACAAACATGTCTTGTGTTTGTTAGTGTTTTCAATTTATTACAGTGGTTTTAATGCCCTACAAAAACAACCACAAAGAAAACTATGTTTAATCGCAAATAAAAAATATATTGGAAAAACTGAAGTTGATACCAAATAGATTTTGGGGGATTTTCTTATTTTTAGAGATTCGTGTCCTAATTTTTTTAGTTGGGCCACTTTGCAATTTTAATAAAAATTGTGTTCGTTAAAAATGCACATTCGGAATTAGGTGTATGTAATAGTTTTTCTCGTACCTAACAATTTTGCTATTGTTAGGTCATGTAAAACGGTTAGTTTGTTCGGAAGTAGTGGAATGTAACAATGTAAGTTCTATGTCAAAACGCTTTTGTGCCAGCGAACGACAAGAAATCCCTTACGTGTCCAAAAGCTTTTAACCCAAGTGAATATCTTTAATGTATTTTTAACATGCAGTTATTTTATTTTTGTTCCCAGCGGATTTTCATAGCGAAACTTTAATGTACTTTCAGCAATTTTTCGTTCACTTATGAGAAAAGATCTTCTTGAGTTGCCACTGCTTTACGACAGATACGGAGCACCGGTTTCGTTCCATCCATCGGAATGATAGAATTTATAGCGTTTAGAAGTTAAAGTCTCTCTCAAACATATTTCAAAATTCGTCGGCCGACTTTAAAAACCAAACCTATCAGGCGCATTTCGTATGGAAGGAGTAAAGTGTCTCGAACGTTTGGACATCAATATTCAAACTTTGTCTTGGCGAGATCATTTATTACATCTCTCGGCAGAGCGTCTCTCGCTTAACTGCAGCCAATTTAGAAGGGCCGGTGGCTATTATACCGCCGTCAACCCGCATCTCCTCTGCATTCTTGCCAGATTCTTCGAGGATTTAGATAAGCCTTTAAAAGGATAAATTGTTTTTTAGAATGAATTAACTTTTTATTATGATCTATTAACGCGAGTGTGCCCGTCACGTAAGCTTTCAGGGAAATTGACGATACCGCTACTTTTTATATACCATTTATAAGGCGCTGACTTACAGACCATTCCCTAGCTCTACTGTGATAAATTTACGGAAGTAATACTCGTATACATTAAGTTAGAAATAATAATTTCATTTCGTGCATCAATATCTTTGTAAAACAGTATATTATTCTAGAAGTTTATACTAGATGTAGGTAGTTCTACTCTTTTATTTAGCTGATCAGAAACATGCTATAGACTGCTCTGGCTGTGAATTGCCAACCAGGAATCGCACTGCCGAGACCACTCAGTCTGATGATGATGTAACGTTTCAAAAAACATACTCAACCTGGGTAGTTGTTAAAAAAGTAATTAACTCTTACTGTATTTATTTGAAATAAAATCTTTCCTTGCTTTAACCAAAAATAATCAATTTTAAATTCGACGAGTTTCTTAATGTTTACAGCGTCTATTCACTTTTCAAACTGCACTAGACCACTTGGATTGCCTTATCTTTCTCGCGTGTAAATGTAACCAGAGATATGATTGACCCCGAAATTTAGCTGACGATTTTTTATGAAGAAACGTTGTATACATTTGTTATATTTTTTAAACGATGTGGTAATTACCAACAAACACTTAACTATTTATTAAGCACAGTATAAATGGTGTTCCTCCTAGCTGGTCTGTTAACCTTCCGGAGATCGCGCTTATTATTTTGGAATGGACGCTCGCGCGCGGACTCACAGTCCGCAGCCTTAAAATGTGTTTTTTAATGACTATTTCTAAAAACTATTGGCAATAAAAGTTAATTGATATTTATTTTAAGTTTTTATTTATTGAATACATTGATTTTGGCATTCAACAAAACTTTATTGCTAGAAAAAATAAAAAAATAAACATTTAACATAACAAGAAAACTTTCTAGAAATTGAAAATAAAAATTTGTCTCATTCTGAGCGGCATTCATGACAAATTACAAGTTAATGCTCTAAACAAACACATTTGTGGCATTCAATACAAAAAAAACGAGGTCTATTTTTTTTTCTATCGCAGTATGAGCAACGTCCACGTTGTCCTGATGGTAGAGGCTCAGGTGCAGGTGTATTATAATTAATATCTAAATAAATGAAAATGCTTTGGTCATTCTCCACTGTTTTTTATTTCAAACCCAAAACAAAATAAAAAAAACTGCATAAAAATATTTACAATGAAAGCTCGCGCGCGGACTCACAGTCCGCAGGGGCTATTATTCGGCAATAAACGCATACACCCCACGCACAAATGAGCACTGACTGTAGGAGAACTCGCGATAGAAAGATACTTAATATTGCAGCGTCGCGGGTTGTCGATTTTCGAAATTAACGGCAAAATAAAATAGTTGCGGAGTGAGAGTCCGCGCGCGATCTCCGGAAGGTTAATAAAATTAGTTATAAAGCAAAACAAGTTTTACTTTACTAAAAATTTTGTTGCATAAACTGATTTTCTTACCGGGAAACTTGTCAATTATACGACCTTCTGGACATGGTTATCACGGCGGGCGTTCCTTAATTTACTGCTGACAGTTTTGTACCTAATAACATTTTGTGCTTCCAAATTTATATTTTTTTATAAATTTTATAAAAGCCTTTAGGAATCAAATATCATTTTTTAATTGTTTTAAATAATTAAGGTAATTAATGCAATGAAAAACAGATCAAAATGAATTGAAACTCTTCAATGCCGAAATAAGCTCTTTTTGTAGGAGTAAAAACGCGGGAAAACCACCGCAGCATGTATTTCGGTTAGTAAATAGGGTTAGTATTTGTATCTGAATTTCATTTAACTGTACTATTAAAATTCGGACTGACATGGCACTCCTCCTCGGTTAATAAGTCTGGGTGCTGGTGCTTGGAGCTGTTCTGGTATTTTTTTTCAAACTGGTCTAGTCGGTTTGGTAGTGGAAACACAAACTACACCCTCTGGCCTGGCTGTTACCAATCCACAATTAGGCTTCCCAGGAATCTCGTGGAGTGCCCCTGGGTCTGAAGTGATGTCGGTTGTTGTCGACTCGAAGAGGTCATCTTTTCATCCCAGAATATTGATTTTACACCCTTTAGTTTTACCTTGTGGGTTAAGTGAGGACGTAGAGATGCCTGTGCGTGGTTTGGTGGTGACACCAGCGTGTCAATTTGAACACAAGTAGGTGAATACTTGCTGATTTTAAATGTAGTGCTTGTTTATATTTGTTTAAACTTCGCGTTGATGTAAGGGTCCCATTGTTCAACACTTAATCACCAGTTGGGAGAAAGCTAAAGAACTGGCATGTTCTGGATGATGGACATCGTACAGACACACTATTTTTTCCTTGACACATCCATCCGCTATTGCTGGGCCACTCCTAACGGTGTTGCAAAGCAAATTTATAGCCTGCATTAGGTCTTTTCAACACCCACCAGAAAATGAGATAAACTTATATTCCCTGCAGATAACGGGATTTCGTTTGCAATTCAGAAAACACGTCTTACTGCCTAGGTTATATGCGCTTCTAATGTCAGCAGATATATTCTTTGTGAAGACCCATCATTATTGCTTAAGATACTCTTAAAACCTCTCTTTAAGAAAATAGGTGATCATACAAAGCTGAAATCACCGAAGTGACCACTTTTGTGCCAGTTCTTGGCCGCCAAACGCTGTTGTTGGTACTTGTTGTCCGGTTGTTTAGTACTGGAAAAAAATAATGTAAAACTAACAGGAATCGGTGCTTGTATTATTGGGAGTTGAAAAGTTTTATTTTTATACATTTAAATATTGTATGCGTATAATTTCTACAACAGCTAATATTTGTATTATTTTTTACATCAGGAATAAAACAGTACTTATAAGTGAAATACGCTCACATGGTATAAGAATATGTCTTCTAATCTTTTTCATGACATACACTAGTTACTTCTTCATGAAACGCAGCCTCTTCACAACACTCTAAACTACTGTACCATGCCAAAGTGAGAATGTCAACCTTTGGTGGTAACCGAAACCCTTGGTCATTGTGTTTGCCGACTTTCTGCTTTTGAACAACCACAACGTAGTGAAATATGATCTACAATTAAAACAACCTTGCAACTTCTACCCAAAGATACCACCAAGTTGAAATTCTTGCAATGGACCACCATTAAGATGCTCGCTAAATTTTGGAGGGTTATTCTACCCATAGAAGCTCAAACTGACCACAAAAATTTAATTGTGGTTGACAAAGACATAGTTATTTTGGTACTTTCGTAAAAATAATACCTTCACAGTTATAAACTGTCGCTCAAAGATAATAAAAAAGGATCAGCAAGGGAAATGCGTATAAGTAAAATGTAAGCATATAGCTATTAAGACGTGACATTTAAATATACACTATTTACAAAAATTATCAAATGTAAAAAACGGGTTCTGGATAAAAATGTATTTTTTCAAATGTTGCATTTCTGTTGAGATTTTCTAAAATAAACATAAAATCCTAATACATAAGAGGTGTTAAATTTGAGGGAAACAAACTAACTTTAAAATTATTATTGTTGTAATTTATTTTTCGTTATAAAAAATTTCCTTAATAAAAAAATACGCTGTTTATTAAAGGTGCAAATTAAAGAAAAAGCATTATTAAGCAAACCTTATTACTGAAGCGATGCGAACTGAATTATATGCTATATATGATTTTATCTGATCGACCAATCCGATCCAATACTAGATACAATCCGATACGACATTCGACTTAACCCTTTATTGAATCCGAACTGAAGCCGTATCCGATCCGATCTAAAGCTCTATTTTAGATTGCCGAGTTTCTCATCTCGAATAAATAGTGGTTCTTGGATACATGTTGATTCTTGAATAAATTTCGGATCCTAAATAAAATTACATTTGCAGATAGGTATTTGGTACAATCTACTTATTCGATCTAATCCGATCCGAACTGAAATTCAACTTCGGATCGGATTGGGATTAGGTCGGATTTGGATTTCGGTATGTAAAGTTGCACCAACACCTTAAAGAAGAATTACTGTAATTTTATTTAAGATTTCATTTTTAAATGTAGCATATAGATAAATTGCTCTGTGGTAGAAAAAACATTTACTTTAATAAAGCGACGTAATTTCAAAATGTTACATACATATAGCACAAATACATAAAATAAGTATTTAATTACTGACGTCTTTAACACATCGCCCCATGCATCTAGGTCGCTTTCTCGAAGAACTCCGTGCAAGTCTACTATAGTTACGTGCTGTTCCAGAATATGTTGCTCTAAAAGAGCAAATATTCAACGTTTTGGAGGTCACACCGGTATTAGCATGAAAAACAAGCAAATATAGATTACTACATTAGCAAGCATGATCAAAATATGTTACTTACAGGAGAGACAAAAGACGTGCTCATTGTGCTACCTGCTCAGTAGCTCCCTAACACGGGATACACCCAAGCTACCCAAGTGTGCGAATGAACTTCAGGACGTTCGCGATTGAAGTGTTGCATATGACGGCTATGTCAGGCCAGCATGGATCCTCTAATTGTTGCGAGGGAAATACGGTGGCATACCACGTAGTTTGCTGTCTCGGCTTGGAAGTTACATCTTCGACAGTTTGGGCTTGTTACCAGACCCATCAAGTGCATGTGCTTCATTTAAGAACAGTCGCCGGTCAAGTTTATACAACCCCTCGGAAATTGTTTTTGCATAGCTGCACACACTGTTTGCTTCTTTTAGCGAGGGTACTGTAAAAACAACCCTTGCCTGGCGACAGCTTTAAATATCAGCCACCTTCTCGTGAAACTTTGTAAGATTTCTTGAAGCAGTATAGCGTTGAATACCGTCGGGGAGATGAGAGTTGTAGGTTCCGGCTCTCAAGAAAGTTCTTCGGAGGCCAGTTTTGCCACCTCGTCAGCTTCCTGGATTACCAGTAACTATGTCTCTTTACCCAAACGACTAAAACAACTATGTTTTGGGAGATATCGTGTAGAGACTTGTAACACTGAAGTCCAATTAATTTTACGATTACTCAAGGCTAATAAGGCAGATCTACTGTAGCTAAAGATACCAAGACTTTAGTTCTTTATTGGTCGTTCAATTACTGCATTTGCACGACACTTTATCCGCTGGACCTTCGTTGGGCAGCTGGGAAAAAGGTGGCGTGTATGCTTAACGGTATACTTTGGCGAAGGTTTAGATCGTCAGAGTAAACTCTGGCGCAGGTTTACGCCTTGTTTTAGATCCATTAGTAAAGATATCTGCACGGTGGGTTTTCTCAGCATTCACATATACACTGAAGTGTCGATTAAAAACATATTTAAAAGTGAGGCAGTCAACCACCACACCAAGACGAGTAATCTTTAAGACTGCTTTATCGAGGATGTGGATGTGCCTGCCACCCGTAGCGTCAAGTAAGTCCTTATAGCTCATTCCTCTATTATCAAAACATGTGGGAAAATGCATAAAATAGTCTTTAGGGCCGTTGCGTCGTGGGATTGGGATGAATAGCCCTTGTGATAGTAGGACAGGCAAAACGTTGCACATATTCCAACTCTGGGGCACCAGGTTATTGCTTCCTAGCATAGCATTAAGGACTGTATACAACCTCAGAGTAATTTTATGGGTTAGTTTCCAGGATAATCCAAGCGCCTGATTACACTGCCAAAAAAGGTCTTAGCCTGTAAGGTAAGTGTTGTCCCCAATTCAACTGTTTGTCAAAAATGAATCCTAGGTATTTGACGTGGTCTGGCAGATTGAGGGAAGTACCAAATAGGTATATAAAGTTCCAATCTTCCTTTTCCTGTAATAAGTATGGTAGGGCAGCCCTTTGCTACATCTCTTATAGAGCTCTCCGCCGAAGGATGTGTTTTATCTACTTACAAGGATGAAGTCAACACCATACCTGTGTAGGGCAGTTTTAAACTGCCTGGCTGTTGGTTTGGGCTCTTTGAAAGGTTTTTCCTTAATCGAGTCGCTGAACCAGGGTTTTATATTGGATTACAGAATGTTTTTCACGAATTCCTTTGCCTGCGGCGAATTTGTTGGAAATAGTCGTTGCTAGTCCTTATAGGCCTAAGCCGCTAGTATCTCTAGACCGTTTTGCTTTATTAAAAAATTTTACTTGATACTGATTTAAATTCTTTGAGTTTATTGCACCGGCAGGAGGTAGCGCGTCTCGCACGGAATGATCTAAGGGCGCATGATGTTTCAATGGGCGGACTTCTAAGTGCACCTTGTAAGATGTTATATTTGTCTGCCTGGGGGTTCTGTATTGTTTTGATGTAATCGTGACGCTATACAATTTGTAAACAAGCCATATGATTTGACGTTGGCGCATTAGGCGATACATGGCATTTCACTACATTAGTGGAGAAACCCAACGAAGCTACTGTGAAGTCAATTACAGTTTGACAAAAGTAGGTTCACAATCGCAGTTGAATATCTCTAAATTTGTACTCTAGTGAGTATTATTATAGCTCTTTTATTTACATAACTGTTTCTTACGTAGCTTCAAACGTTGAGAAAATATTTCGGAAAAAACTGTTTTCGACTGCTTTTTTTTCAAGCCGACAGCGCGAGCTCATCCCCTATATCAGCACCTTAAGTATGTTAAACCGAAGGTACAACTAAACATCTCTAGCAAAATCTGTTTCTGTCCGATTATTTTCCGTCAAACTCTAAAAGAATGTCGCACTTGTACTAGACTATGTACATCTAAACTAATCATAGTTTTAAGTATCATTTATAAATTAAGCAATTATTTGTAGATATTAAAGATATGTTTTTTTATACCCAGGTTCATCAACGTTACAAATTACATTATATAAATAAGTTGTGGGACGGGGGTGGCCTCAACTTATAGTTACAATTTACTTCTACATATTCTAACGACTACGATGTCTAGGCTGGTAACATATTGTTGTTATAATTTCTACGAAGTGTCTTAAAGTGGTGATTAAAAGCTTGATGTGGTTACATACCACATTAATTTGAAATAGCGCTAAGGAACTCTCACTTAGTGCGAATACGTACAGTCTGTGTTTCACCTGAAGTTGCTTGTTGAGAAAATCTTCATCAATTTTGTGGCTGTAACTAGACAGTAAAACTTGATAATTGATCTTTATTATTTGTAGTTTATTATTTGTTAAATCCCACCGTCTTTTAATTGATTACAAATGGGATAGAAATCAATTTATGATCCAATTAGTCGGTTGTCGGTACAACGTTGTTCTTTCTTATTTTGCTAAAATTAATACATGAAAAATGACATTCCTGTGTCATATCCTAATTCTTTGATAAATCGATGTAGATATGATGTGAATGCAGCCGCAGTTTATCAATCTTCCAGGCATTTGTTATATTTCCCCCCAAAAATACTTTCTTTTGAGGAAGAATGTGTCAAGTTCTAAATGAACGCCTTTATTTTCATGGTTAATTAAACTTTTTTCCCGTAGTCATGTTCAGTGACAATGGAGGTAACTTAATTAAGCCCGGATGAGTATATTGAAGTTTCTCTTGAAATGTTTCTAGTTTGCTTGTATTTGGAATTTGAAACATTTCCAGTCCAAATCACGAACACAACTCTTTCTATTTCGCGTTTGAATTGTTTTCTAAAGGCTAATAGGATTACCAGATCATGATAGGTAAAGTAATCTCGAGATAGATGGGGTGATAACTGGAGCCTGCGACGACAGACGCACCCCGGTCGAGCTAATGGCGGACAAATCAAGCGTGAAATGACGCCGCGCCCTCCATCCACCTTCACTTATCAAATCCCTTCGAGCGTTTAACACATCCCTCTAAGATCCGCACAATCATGAATATTTTATTTCCATTATGTCTTACAGAGGGATATTTTTCTCATTCTATCTAAACGGCAGACTTTGTTCAAAGTTAGGGCCGTTATTATTTTTCGGAGGCTTCTTCTTTGTGTTTTGACATCTTTTACACACGTGGAAGCAATAAGTCAACCAGAATATAGATCGAATAAATTACTTTTTCACCTGAAACGCAGGAAGCCTGTCAAAGACACTCAATTATATAGGGATCACTCGCGAATGTAGTTCTAGGGCCCTGAGACCCACACTCAAACCCGAAACTGGATGTGGAGGCAGAATCTTGAGATCATCCCGTGCACTCGTGCGACTTCATGAATTCCTCAAGAAGTTCCCCGAGTTGCTTCTACATTCAGTTAAAAATGAATCGAGGGTGCACAAGTGGTTCTCTAGAACAGAGTTGAATTGAGGAAAGTTTTAATAATGCGAATTGGAGGAAAATAGAAGGAACTTTTATATCCGCGCTTATTGTTATCGATGCTCTAAATGTCATTTAGTTAATGTTAAACGACAATTTCTTGAGTAGTTAACTTTACTCGAATTTTGTTAGATTTTCCTTATTGACATGGAAATAAGTTTCGTAGAACGCCAACTGTCGATCTCAACTAACTCCTGGAAACTTCTCGAGCTTCTCGGTCATCTAATTTCAATTTGAGGAGTAGCCACTTGTGCTAGCATCTGTGCAATTTCATGGTGTCACTTTGGAATGTTGCTTGCTCACATTGGTTACTGCAGACTTCACGGCAGCACGAATTGTCCACATACTAGGGCACGTCGACTCTGCGTGCTTGAGAATATGAAATTTTGAAATACGCCTGGCAATTTTGAATATTATAATTCTACTATTTTCCACAAGCAAACCAAAAGTATATTATTTTACCTAACTATTTCAAAATCGGTCTAGTTTTTATTTACTTTTTTTTTTTAATTTATAATTTATTTTCAACTTTTAGTCTTTGAGACGAGAAAAAAATCAATTAATTTTCCAGTACGTAATAACCGTTATTTAAAAACAAACATTTACTCATTGTTGCTGATATTAACTTATATATCAAGATTTTATCTAGCAAAAATAGGTACTACTAAATGTTAGTGATTTCTGCGAATAAATTGACGTTGCAGCAGAAGTATGTTACTTGAAATCTATTAGAGAATAAGTTCTTTTCATCGCTTCACTTTAAAATTGAAATATTTAAAACTCCATTCGAGCTACGTAATCTAGAAATGTAGCTCAAGAATGAAATACCTGCTAGATAGCAGCTTTGAATGAAATACGTATCGCGGAAATGTTTATTTAAATTCAATATAAAGCACATTTAAATTTACTGAGAACTGAAGCTTTCAGCAATAGTTTTAATAAAAACTTTATGTTCTGATTGTCATTGCTGTAATTTTTGTATTTTTAATTTTTACTTTCTGTATAGGGAAGTAATGGTTTCGCAAAAATGTTCGATATCGAGATTTTGACGGAAACACATTTGCAGCTCCAGGAATTCAAACACGGGTTTTCAAAAAAGGCTATCTGTGGGTTACGTCTTATTACTGTCAACAGATGGTGCGAATATGATGAGCGTCGGAATATCAAAAAAGCATCCAGAAAATAAGCTTGTGGTGTAGCAATGGGGGGCTATAGGGAGATCCCGTTTGCGCCTGTCTGTTATTCGACATGCGTATAACACGAATTTAAGATTCTTTTTTGAGTGCATCTATTTCGACGCAGAGCACCCCTCCTCCGTTTTTTTTAGTGGACAAACTTCATTCTCTTACGGTGTTATCCTGATACAATTGGTAATCTTTAAGCCAAATTTGGCTCTTCTGCGTTAAGGCGTCGGGATTGTAAAGTGTAAACAGACAAGGACACCTCGTCCGCTTTATGGGCCTCCCAAGATCCTAAAACCTGCTTATTAGTCAAAATAATTAGGTTACAAATGTTTGCAATAAAGGTACCTTTTTTAGGCATAACTAGTATATTGGGCAGTAAGTAAACTCAAAGCGATAATAAACTTCGCTGAATGAACGTATTTGCTCTAAATCTAACCTGACGATCACAATACCTTCCTCTATAGCTATACTTCGTATAGCAAGGAAGGTAAAAAACATGTAGCTATAGTGTTCTTATCTGCCTTTTTTGATCCACGTTTCGGCCTCTAGCTAAAGCTATTAGTGGAGTGAGTAACCGCGAAAAGCTGAGGTTTATTTGGGTATATTCGAAGAGTACACTTTTAATTAACCATGTTACAACGTTGATACAAAAATACTTTTAAAAATGTATTAAAATTCGTTGTGGTTTGCTTATTTATATATACTAGTTTTAAATTACACTAAACTATTTACGAAATGTCTTTGGCTTCGTCACTACGAAATACCATTAAATCTGCTTTATTTACAGATAAATAGGAAACTCACGCAGATTAAATATTTGGGCACTGAATTAAAGAGAAGAAACTTCAGTAATGCTCTTTCAATCTAATTCTTAGCGTACCCTTACTCTAAAATGTGGAATTCTCCAAGACTTGTAGAAATGTTTACCTACATTAGCGCGATGAAACTGACTTGTCAACCGTTGATATAGCTTCACTAAAGCTGCCAGGATTGTTTGAGAACGCACTTTCCTAAATTGCCTGCCTTATTCCTCGTCTTCACTAATGTTTACTGAAAGGGGCACATTTTTGAGTTGAGTGCATTCTTTTTAAACTGAATCAAGTTTCAGTGCAATTAGTTGAACCAAACGAAAGTTCGAGTATTGGTGCTGCAATCATTTAGTTTCGCCTATAATTTTTGTTTTTCTTGCAAATTACTAGTTCAATTTTAACAGTAAACCACTTATGATCTATGATGACAAGCAGCGCCATGTTGCCGGTAATTACCGCGCTTCTTGACGTGACTCGTGCAAATGTCTAAGGATATCCGAGATGTATGCGTCTAAAATGATCGCGCTCTGGCTATAAATTTGCCGCTCCCCGTGGATCAACCACGTCCCATCTCTCTTTATCACTGTCCCCTGTACTCTTCCTGTTTGTTTAACACGTAGTGTCTGCTGTAAAATCCAGTTGCTTTATTTAAGACTGTTGCAGAACTATCTTTAACAACAGTTTTACTTCTATGGCACTAATGAACAAAAGCTTATTTTGCTTTGTTGTAAGTCAAGAGTATATCTAGTTTGTTAAGATTAGAAGAAAATTCAGTTACTATAATGAGATCTACACGAAATAGAACTTTGTGTAACTCTTCTGTCAGACAGATAAATTTTTTGTTTATTTTGAACAATTAATTGCTGAGAAAATAAAAATTGTTCCGAAACATCTCTCGAAAAGACTTGTGTCTGCTTCGGAATTATAATTAAAGTTAAATGATTCTAGACAGCCGTTATTTCTTTAATACCATTTTTACTGTTATGCTAATACAGAAAAGTTTACATAAAAATTACCTAAAATAGTGCACATGCTTGTAGAATGTTAAACCCACCACTTCTAAAGAACACAAAAGTATTATTACGTTGTGGTTATCAAGTGTTTATAAGTTGGTTGCATGGCGGAGAACTGCGGATGCCGGTCATACGGTATTCAAAGTTAAGCACTGTCCGCTCTAGTCTTCACTCGGATGGGTGACCAATATAGGGGTATATCTGCAACCAACCGTGCTTTGGAGGGCACGTTAAACCGTCGGTCCCGGATGTCATACTAACATCCTTGGCAATCGTAAACCATTTACTGAAACTTCTTCCTCTTTCGACGAGTAAGGTCAGCCTCCTGCCCGGCATACGTACTAAGACGGCTCACAGAACCCGCACTAGTTGCGGGTATTAAACAGGCCATTGGCCTATAACGAGAGGAAGAAGAAGAAGTCTTTATAACTGACGACACTATATGAAATACAGTTTTTGTTTAAATTTTAATATATTTACAAGCTACATGTGCGTTTTATATACTTATATTAAATTGCTTCACGTTGCGATCTATCCTTGTTATAACGAAAATATTTCTTTCAAAACATTTCAAGAAAATGTTTTATAAATGGTAAACTTTTCAGCAGATCTTTGTACGTTTATGTGTCAAACTAAAACCTAACTGTCGTAGATGCAGCTCACGGTCACCTGGCTTAATATGGACTGACGTTTCTATACGCTCTGTCGCGTTTTGAAATATTTTGGATCCGCAAAAATATATATTGCACACTGAGTGTTGCGTAATCTACCGGATTGTGTAAAGAAACATTTAATTATTTAAGTAAAGTAACCGTACTTATCAGTTCCCAGGAAGTAATTTTTTTGCCCTAACACCGTTTTGGCTTTGAAAGCATTTTATTTAAATAAAATTACGTTTAAATTATGTTTAACATGAACAAACAGACATACACAATATATAACCAATTAATTGAAACGAAGAAGGTTACATTCATAAATTAATTCAAAGAAAAAAATAAGGGGCGTTGACTGAAGCTTTACAAGGACCGGGCCGGTGACCTTTACAAGGCGGTAGTTCGTTTAAGAAGGAGCTCGCGGTGCTGGGTGGTCTTCGTCAAGACCTGGTGTGTCGTAACTTCGCTGTTGAAGTAACTTGTGTGGTTGTTTGGCTTTGGACTGTTCATCAGTTTAATTAAGTAGCAGTTTGTAGCTTTTGGAGGAGCTACAGTGTTGCTACATTGTATTTTTTAAATTGAGTTACTGTTCTTTAAGTATAGACTTTAACCGTGCGGTTGAACAAAAAACTCGCAATTTATATAACAAAGTAAATAAAAACAAATTTTCAAATTTTTTGGATGGGGTGAATTTAGTATTTTTTTATGTATAATCGCTCCGAATTGGTTAGTTAATGTTTACTGCTTATGTGAAAGACAGCAAGGCAGACTGCAACAGTTTATAGAAAGAAAGCGAGAAGTCAGTATTTAGTGTGACCATGAAACGAATTAGCGCTTTCATTTCTTTAAGACCACCCCTTTCGTGACACTTGTTGGATTTTATATATTTGTTTCAAGCCTTTCGCCATTTTTCAGCGTTCGGTTGGAAGAACAGGCTTGGTTTGAGAACAACAAATTTGTTTATTTAACAGATGGGACGAAGTAGCTATTTTATAATAAATAAATTTGTTTATACATCGTAGAATGCGGTGCAAAGCTGGCCGAAAGCATAAAAGTAGTGAATCATATCACTCATATCATCTCAAAGTGAAGGCCAAATAAATTTTTTATAGCCGATTACATCTGACATGGCTTTTTGTTATATTCGGTTAACATCGCTTCTGCACCATGCAGAATTTGTTGGAAAATGCTTCATGCAGCAGGCTGTATAAAGTTTTTATGCCACCTGGCTAGCCGTAAGCTGTAAGGTTTCATCGTATGATGTTGCTTACGGTGGGAAGATACCGGTCATTATCATAACGTCGACTATTAAGCTATCTGGCTCTAATTGATCAGCCGCTTCATTTCCCTCTATGCCATGGTGTCCCTGTACCTACTCCAGGGTTACCTTGTTGTATTACGGTGAAAGTTCTTTTTGTTAATCAAACTCTTACAGTTTACTTGGTAAATTATCTTGTCTCATTTCTATTTCTCTGGTATTTAGGAATATCAAACCATTTTCTTTTTGTTAAAATTTTTCTACCTAATAAAGTAGTAATCAAACAAAATTAAACCTCCCAGGAGCATTTTTCTAACAAAAGGTTGTTTCTATGGCTATTTCACACTTACAGAGTTTTGCAGCAGAATTTCCAAGAACGAAATTTGAACAGCATTCGTAGTTAGGCGAAATTCACGTGAAAAGAAAGAAATCTCTTTTAGGTGCGCTAGTTGTTTACGGTAGTAGCTCTACCTCTAACTGTTTTCAGACCAATCTTAATTTCTTGCAAATTGATGTGATTGCTATTGCCAGTAATTTAACAATACCTTAGTTTTCATGTATTAAAACGTCTGGGTCGTAAAATAAGGAAGGTAGAAGTTGTTAACGGATGCTATGTTCTGCAAAGGTTTGTTTGGTTCTTTTTTCAATAACGTTATTCCTAAGCTTTTCCTTCTCGAAGCGGTTCTCGTTAGTTCTATTGCGGCTATTATGAAAATTCATGTTTACGTATACGATGTTTTTAACAAGTGCCGTTTATCATTATCTAGTACTTAAAATTGAAATGACACGACAAAAGAAAAAAAATAAAATATTCGATGATATCAAAAATAGATCGCTAATATGTATTTCCCAAGAATTTCTCGGCAAATTTTAGATTCTTTCCTCTTTTCACCCAAGAAAATTTAATTGCCGTCAATATTCGAAACTCTTTGCAACAGTTGTTCTTTTGTTGTTTCGAAATATAAAAGAGTAATTCGATTCTATAAGCTCTTGCTATTTTTGAATTTTTAATATTCAAATGATACACGAGCCTCGAATTATCAAGTTTCTACAATATTTTTCTTTACAGAATGTGATACAAAAATAACTAAATTTAGCTTTTCAATTTCAAATAAATTATAGCTCCTAGAAAACCGACAGAACTCAGATAATCCGTTATTTGAAATTTTAATTTTGTAGACTTTAATTGATATGAACGCTTAATGTATATTTGTTAAATTTGTTTAATTTTGTTGTTTTGGTTTTTAGCTGTTTATTGATTATCCAAAATAATTTTAAGCTAAAATCTTGCTATTTACGTCTAATAAATCAATGTGCTGTCATAATGCATTTCAACTACAGCTGCGTTGAGAGACGAAAGTGACATACATCCACACACATCCATAATTACAATCTGGTATTCTGGATCATTGTAAATTGATCTAGTCGAAAGCATTACTCTCTGTCTACATTTGTTTTACAATAAATCGCTTGGTGAAATAAGTGTGGTACCTAAAATACCGAAAAAAACATTTGCTGGGAGCTACTAGATTTAGCTCAGTGTTGGGTAAATTACTCAATAAAAGTAACTAAAAGACTTACTCGATTACAATGCAAAAATTTAACTGAGTAAGTTACTTTTTAGTTACTTTTTTTTAACTCCGTTAAATATCTATATAAAAGTTATTACCAATTCAATAACCACAAAACATGCGAGTTAATAAGCTAATATTTGATTAGTAAACTGTATTAAAATGTCCAGGTAATAATATTGTATACACAAAAATTTTTAAAAAAATCTAGAAAAAGAGCCGGGGAAAAAAGCCTCGGAAAAAAGACTAAAAAAATAGGTGAGGGAAAAAGCCGACGGAAAAACGGAAAGAGGAAAGAAGGCAAGAGCATTAATTAATAATACATTTTGATTGATTTGAAACGGGGAGGGTTTGTTACGCCCTTTAACACTGCGGCCTCTTGGCCTTATTGTGCATCCCCTTCGGTCGCTATTCGCTGTCAAATAGATCCGTCCAATAGATGAGTTTGTTGATCAGACTGGCTAGCGGTTGTATCTCATTGGGGTTGATGCCTTCAAAGATTTGGAATCTTCTGCGAGCTAGGGCTTCGCATTCGAATATTATATGGGAGGCTGTTTTTCTTTCTCGCCACATAGTCTGCATATGGGATCTTCATTATATAGTCCTATGTTATGCAGATGTTTTCTGAAGTGCCAGTGTCCCGTTAGGAGTCCTGTCACTATTCTGATGTGAGTATTGCAAAGTTGCAGGACTGGTTTTGTCAGCTTATGGGGATGGCTGCTCATCATAGCTTTGCTTTGTCTCTGTCGAGGTGAGAGTTTCCACTGTTCCGAGTGTTTTGTTGAAATCCATTCTTTAACTGCTCCTCTCGCTGTCTTTTTAGTTGTGCCAACCACAGGTTCAGGCCCTGTGAATGGTGTTTCAGATCCCTGCTTTTCTAGTTTTACCTTGTTAGAGTTTGCCAGTTTTAAGAGGCTACAAAGGCAGTTTCAGACAAGCTTTGACTTGATCTGGTTTGAATTCAGTGCTTTTAAAGTTGCTTGACTGTCAGAGATGATAAGGATGGTTTTGTTCGTATACCCCCTTTTTATGTTCTCTTTTATTGCTGCTAAGATTGCATATGTTTCTGGTTGGAATATTGTGGTAGATTGGTCCAGTGATATAGAGGTGCTATATCTTCGTTTACTACCGTATATTCCAGCTCCGGTTCCGTTGTCTGTGCGTGAACCGTCTGTATACCATACTAGGCATTTTTGCAAGTCTGGTGGTTCTCCTTGTTGCCACTTTTCACGGTTTATCCGTACTTCAAATGGTTTGTGAAAGGAGTATTTTGTTAACATGTAGTCCGTACCCATGTCTAGCCTTGGGTCGGATACTACAGTTGTTATTTTTAAGTGTCCTTATATCTGTTGGCTGCTTCTCCAATTGCCCGTGCAGTTTAAGCGGTATGCTCCCATGCGTGCCTCGCCCTTGATTATTAGCTCTAGGGGAGGAAGTTGCAGAAGAGCTTCCAGTGCTGCTGTCGGAGTACTCCTGAATGCTCCAGTTATACAGAGACAAGCCAGTCTTTGAACACTAAGAAGCTGGTTAATTGTCTGTCTTTGATTTACTTTTGGCCACCATACTAGTGAACCATAGGTTATTGTTGGTCTTATCACTGTTGTGTATAACCAGTAGACCATTTTGGGTTTTAATCTCCATTTATTTCCAAAGGCTCTTCTTGCCATCATCAAGGATAATACATTTACTTTCAACTATAAATAACCATTACGCGACTTTGAGCTACACTTTAGTACAATATCTACAACACCTTATTTTTAAAAGTCACTTTTACTGAATGTAGTTACCCCTTCCAAGATTAGCTAAACTACTTTTTACCATACCAATTGGTTAATTTCATTTTATCTATTCTTATATTTATGATGTGCAAAAAAAAACATTTACATAATACAAACATTATTGTAATTGTGTAATTTAAGTTTTCAATAAAATAACGTTTTGGGCTTCACTTCCACGGCATTGTTTCTCGGCATTTTTATCCGCTGTTATTTATTTTCCGGTTTTTTTCGCCAGCTTCTTTCCCAGCTTGTTTTCTGCGTTATTTTTCCAATTTTCGATTTTTTTGATTGTAAAATATTACAATAGGTTTTTAGAAGTTTCCTATAGTTCTAATTTATGTTATTGTGAATGAAATTTGTTGACTGCTATTTTTTACAAAAGAGTAGATAAAGTCGGTATTAGCATGGTCAAAGGAATAACAAGTTCTGAAAGGTTTCAGATAACATTTCTTGCCAACTGCTTTATGACAAAATATCTAGGTACCAAATTAAAATGGTAAACCCTTATTTACAGACAAATATTTGAAGAACATTCCTCAAAATTTATTTCAAATATTCAGCATAAAAAGCAACTCAACAAGTTTAGTTGCCAAGTTGCTAAATAGCTGTAACTCGTTACTGATCAAACTATCTAAATAAATTCCCAGATCAACATCTAAAAATTCGCAGAAAAACTAAAGGACGTTAATCCCAGCAAATCGGTTACCTCTCTAGTGAATCTCAATTTGGTAACGTGTGCTGCAAAATCATGGGCACTTCGCTTTAATTAACGTGCTCTGCATTTTTTTAGCTAATGACGCCATCATTAGCCGTATGTAAATATTGCTGTAATTTTGAATTTTTTCGTTGTGTGTTTAGTTTATCAGTACAAATTAGTGTTAATATGAAGTAAGACAAATTTAATATTCTTGCACAAGATTATCATCTGTCTGTGTCTTTCTACATTAATAATTATAAAAGCGAAGTAATAACAAATTGTCATGCGTTTTAACAACTTTATCAAAATTTAAAGAGAACTAATCTATGGAATTCGATTTACTGGAAATAAATTCGAGTATGTTTTCTGTCGTATAACGTTTTCTAAGTAAGAAACTAGCAGGGATGACAGGTATTTGTATTACACTGATATATCTGCTTTACCACCCGAGATTTTCGTAGGGGAGCCCGAAAACTAATTAC
Source organism: Ctenicera cuprea (assembly GCA_958336395.1). Classification (NCBI taxonomy): domain Eukaryota; kingdom Metazoa; phylum Arthropoda; class Insecta; order Coleoptera; family Elateridae; genus Ctenicera; species Ctenicera cuprea. The sequence goes on along the minus strand of OY284487.1, from coordinate 21,104,850 downwards.
CTGCGACGTTCCAGGATCGAATAAACAGCTACTACAGCTCGTTCAAGGCACTCCGCGCCGTATCCTTGACCACACGTGCTGTTCGATGCCATAGTTAGTCTTCAGAAATTTAGTCTTAAGTTCTGTGTTGTTCTTATGGTAAATATAATTAGTACGTTTACCTCAAAATGTACCTAAATTATTTAGGTCGCTTAATGGAAATAGGCGGAATATAATGAGTCCTCCGCTAAGGTTGAATCACCTTTTTACCTGATTTGACTTAAATTCGTACCAACTTAAGCACTAATTTCTTCTTCTTATAGTGTCATACCCTATTCAGGGCGTTTCAACCTCTCTCCTATGTCTGTGTTTGGTGCGCGGCGATAGATATTTTCCACAGACAGACATAGGGGAACTACAGTTTAACGTGGGCTCCGAACCACAGGAAGTGCATGGCCTTCTTTTCCATAAAGGTTTTCCTGGGGAAAAATCCATATCGCTGGTTTCCCGTTGTGCCATGCGAGGAAGAACGGCCGAGTCGGGATTGAACCCGGATCCGCTGCATTGGTAGCCCGCGCTCTTACCACTGAGCTACGGCCACTCTTAAGCACTAATTTAGCGAATGTAAACGCTGATTGCTTGATCTGAATATGCTCGAACTATGTAGCACGTTAAATACTTTACCGATCGCAATATTTTGAAAAAAGTCTACGTAGGTCGGGTATGAGATGTTGGCTTTAAAGAAACATCCTCGACGTTTGGTCCTTGCTATGTCATTGTTTTAACATTTAGACTTGGTGTATAGTGGTGAATCCATCCAGTCTATCTGTGTTAAAGCGGCAAAGCAGCCAAAAAGTGATCTGTGCGAAAACTTGTGGTTCTTCGAAAGTCGATGCGGAATCTATCGAACAGACTTTCTTAAAGTTAAGGTGATGGTGAATAATTTTTTTAACCACTTAAATTGGTTTTCACTATATTTCAGGAATTTTACTGTTCGTCAGTTTGCAGTGATCAAAGCTTCAACATTAACATATTTAATGACAGCAGGGATAGGTCTTCTTACAGTTTATCGCATTTTTAAAACAGTCAGCATGTTTAAATATTTATGCTTTTTTGGGTGTACTACTTTCTTGATACCGTGAGCCGAGTCTGCGTAAAATTTCAACCAATGTAATGCATTCATTCAAGAAAAACTTAGTACAGTAGTGTGCATAATCAATAAATTCACTATGATGCTGTGTAAATTTCCAATTTTGGCCTGAACTACCCTTTTTGATACACACACAACATCACACACAATTAGAAATAAAACACCATAACAAAAAATGGTTTATTAGTATTCTGAAACACGAGAATGTTGATTTATTGGGAAGGGTTATAGTGTATGTTTACGCCACTCTAGCTATGAACAGCACCAGCTTTGCCCTAAACAGTAAACCACCGTAAATATAACTGACAAATCCATAAATTCATACATCGCATTAGCAACAAATTATCCTGTTTATTATAATAACTACTTATATGTCTTTGTTGCAGGAATGAAGCCTCGCATGAAGAACCACTTCAGAGCCCATCAGCTCAGCGTCTGGCTTCGACTGATTCCCGAACTACATCGAGCAGGAATGGAAGACGTTGTTGCAAGGCACAACCTTTTTAGAAATCACAACAACGCGGATTTATACGATGGTGCGGTTCGTCCTGATCCCCTTTCACGTGTAAGTTATTACGAACCATCTACAGACCTTTTTCGGAGGAGACCCAACTCAAGTCTTCAAAGTTTAGAATCACCCACAACCATGGACACTATGGTTACCACTTGTGTTAGTGTTGTGTCTTCGGGAAACTTTAACCACCAAACTTTTCAAAATCAAAACTCTTCTGCGGACACCCTAGCTAGTTTAGAAGCTGCTGGATATGCAGCTTACAGCACGGCTCTTAGTGTCACGATCGCTATTGGGTGTTCGCTTCTTATTTTAAACGTGTTGATTTTCGCGGGGGTCTATTATCAGCGAGATAAAACGCGGATGGAGGTTAAATCGTTGCAACAACAACAGCAGCGAAATCAGGCAAACTTCGAAGCCATTTCCAAGCACGGTCACTATCATATTGGGCATTCGCAAAGCACGAGCGTGATGGTAGATGTCGAACAAGATACTTCGGCGATGATGCTAGCTGCGAATACTCAACAGGATATAAACACTTTATCTAAAACTCAGCCACATCTGTGCCCCTCGAGCGTACAAATATCACACACATTAAAGGCTCCCCCTCCCAGTCCGAACGTGATGATGCAGCAGCATAGTAACTGCATGACGCTCCCCAAGAATTCCGGGGGTTGTGTGCAGAACTACAGCCAAGGGTGCATGACTCTTCCAAAAAACGTAACACTCATGAACAATACGGCAAACGTGATTGCTGAAATGCAACAACAAGGAATTGTGCAGCCCCCGAACGGTAGTGTCCCTCGACCTCCTCCTCCGCCGAAAGTAAAGAGCCCACCGGAAAGTCAACCCCTCTTAATTTCGCATCACAATAACCAGGGAAATAAAAGCAACATGAGGGTTCCGCAAGCCGCAATGAGCGAAATGCGCGTGTGATAAAATTAAGTGTTACAAAGTCTGCTGTGCCGTTATGCTCAATTCGTCCGAGAATGCGGTATAAACGCATACTGTTTATAGTTTAAACACGGCCTATCCGATGGCTGAAGTTTCCTAGCATATATACGAAATACAAATTTAATTATGAATGTTTGTATGTATAATATAAGTGTACATTACTGACTCTGTTCCTGTTTCTGTTTGTTGTTTCGAGTTTATTCTCTTGTTTCGTAAAATTTAAAGCTGTAACGTTGTTGAACTAACTAACTACGTATGTTACACTACCATCAAGAAATGGGTATTGCACTATGATTAATTTTACTTTTCCGATTCGAAGAAGTAACTGCCATATACTGTAAGTAGTACAGTAGTAGCGCATTTGTCAACTATATTTTAAATAATTGTGCCAAACAATCGTACTTACTGAGAACAATGGCACCTGCGCCGAACCTATTTTATGAACTTAAATCATTTTCATAAAATTTAGATGATGATTTTTTGAACGGACAATCCGTAATGACATTGTATATAAAGAATATAGACTTTACTCGTTTCAAATTTCAACGAAAAAGTAGGTATATCGTAGCTGAATTCGACTTTTTAGAAGTTGTAAATATTACATGTAATTTTTTTCGGTGAATTTTGGAACTGTATAGAAAAAAAAAACACTCTACTTCAAGAACATTTTAATACTGACGAAGTCCTTATCCACAACTACAATGTACTGAACAGATATTTGTATTCCGCGACTCGTTAACTGATGTTTTAAGTAATGTCACATATTAATTATTAATAAAGATTTAATGAAGTCTGCATTTTTTATTTCTTTCGACTGTTTCTTTTTTAATTAGATAACCTGAAAAAAATTGATGTCGTAAATATTATTATTATTTTTTTAGCCATAGGTTGCCAGTATTTTATTGGAAACGTGAGCAACTAATGAGTACAAGAGATACGTAATTCATGAGAGCGATAAAGTAGAAAGATAACGGGCGAGCCAAGTGGGGATTCACGTATTCATGGTAACTTCTAATTTTTAAATGGACAGGTAAATTCTTTCTCACTATCAATACATACGTGAATCCACACTTGGTTAGATCATTATCTTCTTTCCTTGTCACACTCGCTATTTTCCCTATTCCTTTCTTGTCTCAGTCCTCTGACGCCCATATACTTAATAATGTAAAATAGTGGCAGCCTGTATATAAACATATGTCAAAAACAAAGTAGTCTAGTAATACAATGTTGCTAATCAAGTAAAACATAATTTTTGTCCTACAGGAACAGCAGATCTTTTATAATAAACACAAGTGTATTGCAACAATTTTCCCTAACCTCACAAAAATAAAAAAGTTGCAAACCGTCCCTTTCTCAACAATACTACCAAACAGTCCTCTAGCGTGCTCCTAAATAATAAAACTTTTAGAATTGTTGAAACCATTTTTTAAAGCAATTTTTACTAATCGGGTCCTGCAACGCTTTCTTTTCCTTAAAACTGAAAATCTAAAAATATGTCAACCATTTCTTCCTTTCCAACAGAGGTACATTAACCTTGGAGGTATGCGAAAAACAATCACGATGTTGTAAAATTTTGATTGGCGCACAAAAAACGAAATAGTTATTTATGTATCTAGTCCGCGAAATTATATACTTTGGTGCTTGAGAATGAAATCATTCGAAATCACCAAAGAAATTTTGCGCACGAGTTGCATACAACATTTTTTCTGCAGAAAAAAAATAGGTAAAATCATAATTAAATACAAAAATAAAGATTCATTCTATCGCAATCTAGTCTGTTTTTTTTTGTTACTATGGAAACAAAATTTGACATATATTGATATTTGTCAGTTATTTTTTCCTAAACAAGTTTGGTTGGCGTCCCATTTAAAAAAGAAGGTTACCATTGTCGCCGTGCACGAAATACTTTTCGCTCTAGTGCGAGAAATACTTCGTGCACGTTGTCAAAATAAATAACTCCAATGTGACATTTTGCATACTGAGATTAATGTAAAAATGTCATCATTTTTTGACGTCTCGAAAAATATTTTTTTTTTATAAAATACAAACTATAATTCATTAAAAATTAATTTAAATTAAATTAAAAATCGCAATAATTTGCTTTACTTGATGCAAATTCGTTAAATACTACAATTAGTAACCGTAGGGGACCTAAGAGGCGGAAATAATTACATACGGAATTACATAAGGAAGAAGTGTGTCAGACTCATGTTTATCACAAATTGTTTCATTGTTTTGATTTATAGATGTTATCTTCAAATTCTAAGCAAACTACTCACACTTGTTAAGGAAACACTCTTACCTTCATGGCAACTTGATATTTTTTACTAAAATTAAATTTATCTTGACAACTGTTCAATTTTGCATTTTCAACCGAGTATATGTTTTGCGTATTTTTGTACTAACATTTTGAAGTGAAAAGTTGTAAAAGTCGAGTGTGTGAAAAATACATTGAGCGCGACTTACCGTCTCAGCCCCTGGTTAGCGGATTTAAACGAAAGCAAATGAAAGTATTAATCATCAATAACAAAGTAGCGGTACAATATTTTAATTAAATATCTAAATTTGTAGCGGAGTTAATAAAATAAATCCCGATTAAACAATTCTTTGTTCGAAAGCGTATAAGTCCGTAATGAAGTATTTCCAAATCCATTTTTGTATGATATTTTTTAATGTATTTTGACCTGCCCTCAAAACGCTTGCTGTAATTTAATTATAAAAATTGTTCGACTTCAAAATATAACTTGTTTTGACTAAATCGATATTTTATTGTGGTAAAATTTAAAAAAATAAAGAGTACTTTATAAAAAAAGTTTAAGAAACACTGTTCGACAGCACTATTACTTGAAAAAATTCTGAAAATGTCTAGCAACATTCTCTTATTAGCGGCATCGCCCCCAAATGCTCTTCAAATAAACGTAAAACTGTGGAAAATTTACATCAATGCTTAAAGAATGCTTCTAAAAATTTTGAAAAACATTTGCTATCCAAACTTAGCAACCCCAATTGCATTTGAATCCTTCATTAATAAAAACTTTTGCCACTAAACCATCCCCTATAATGGAAAAACTGATACAAATGTTCTTTTTTAAAGATCTCAGACCGCAAAGTGTGGATAGAAGGTATTGGTATGGCTCTCTTTGCATTAAATTTGACTTTAATTACTCCAAATCTCACTCTATCTGACTTTGCATTCTTGCAAAAACATGACAGAATAAGAACCTACAAGATAATACAATGCAACTATACGGATACAAGGTAAGTTGCGTATAAGAATATAAGTTGACATTTTTATATTTCGTTAATTATAGTATATATTGAACCTTTTTGAACGTTTTGAAAACTTTTGAAAATTTGAAGACTTAAAACATCGTTTTTAAATTTAAAATTTTTTAACAAATTATTTTTTTCAAAATGCTTGTTAATTTTGAAAATATTAAAATCTTTTTGGAAATTAATAAAATTTTCAAATCTGTAAATTTTTAAAATTTTGGAGATTACTAAAAATAAATGTTTTGGCAATTATTCAATTAAACTGTTGAGGTAAACTACCAAAACGATAACTGCTATAGTTCTTTTCTCAATAAGAGCTTCTCCCTATGATCATTTAATATGTCCATATATTTTTGAAAAACAGCAAATGGATGGTGGGAAGTAGAACGATCGCGCTTGCGCAGATCAGCTACTTGACATGCGTCGAATACAAATCTGAGCTTCTTTTCTGAGCGCGTCTAGATTGAAGTAGATCACCCTTCCTCACTACTCTAATTTTTGCTAGAGTTATCAAGTTTTATGATGTCTGGTATTTTGCAATTGCAAACAATGTTTAACCGCGGAAAGTCAAAAACAAATTTTGCAAAAATGATTATTTAATTAAACTGTTCTGATAAACGAGTCAAGCGAAACACGCTGTAGGTTTATTCTTAATAGAAGTTTATGTCTATAGTCATTTAACATGTCAATGCCGATTTAAAAGTCGAAATTCTTAAAGTTAAATAATATACAATAAAATCAATGGTGGGGACCGGGATATGGTAGAAAAATCGCGCTTAGGCAGATAGACTAGTCAACATGCGTAGATAACAAATTCGAGCTTCTTTTTCGAACGCGTCTACATTGAAATAGAGCAGCTTTCCCTACCCCCTTATTATTTGCTAGAGTTGTCTGGTTTTATGATTTCTGGTATTTTGTAATTGTAAAGAATGTTTATCCGCTGAAAACCCAAAATCATTTTACAGAAATGCTAATCGGATTTTGACAATTATTCAATTAAACTGTTCAGGTAAACAAGCAAAACTAAACACGATATAGGTCTTTTCTCAATAGGAAGTCGTTTCGATAGCCATTTAAATGTCTATTCCGGATTTTATGTCGATATTCCTAAATTTTTGAAAAACATAATTGCTGGAAGGGGTGACTCGGGGTGTCGTAGAAAGATCGCGCTTGCGCAGATGGACTAATTGGCATGCGTAGAATACTAATCTGAACTTCATTTGCGAACGCGTCTATATTGAAATACAGCACCTCTTCCCACCACCCTTTTTTGGGTGAACCAAACTCGTTTTATTGCGGTTTGATACCAGTCTGACTACCAATCTGGTAAATCTACATTAGGTTTTCTGCGTTAAGTCGTCTGGGACTTTTCCAGAATTTTGACGATAACCATACCTTCTTCGTAAGCGAAAAATGTAAATTGTATACGACCCATTAAACTGATGTAACGGTTTCTCTGATAGTGATCATTATGAAATTGTTCCTATATACGTCCAAACAGCAACGCAAACATGCCGATTTGCAAATAAATATATTTTCTAAAATTGGTATAATTAGATCAGTATCTAGACTGTGTGGTGAAAAACGTAAAAATTTAAACGTGGGGTGCTAACAAGAAAGCTTATTCTTGCTGAATAAAATAGAGACTAAAGTTTCAACACCTACGCTACGTAAAATGCTTTTTGAGTAAGTTCAAAATTAAATTTTCCATATCGAATTGTTTTTAAACCACTGTCTTTATAGATGTTCGGACCTGTTACTAAAATCTCATGCGCCCAAGTTCTACCAGTTGGAAAAATAATTGTCATTTAAACTATATTAAAATAAAATGTAAAGGCGAACCTGTGCTTTGCATTGCAAACTAGTTTACTTTTTGTTAGTACAAGGAAATGGGGTAACTTAAAAGCTATTCCTAGAGAACACGCCCATTATTTTATTCGCCACTTTTCCTCATTCTCTATAGATTGAACTGGAGTCAATATGTATGGAAATCAAGCCACCGAATCTTGTGAAGTCGGTGTGTCGCGTTTAACTTGTGTTTTCTTTCCGCTTACTATACTTGCTGTTAGTTGTTTCACGGCCTATTTGAATTTCATTTGCTTCTATACTGTCTATATACAACACTTTTCTATTAACATTTTTTTTACAAACACTGCAATTGGCGAGAAAATATGCTTATCATTATTACCCATAAAAATTAGAGTAAATGTCACCAAAAATATCTTTTACGTGTGTTCAAGATAAGATCATTAGCTTCAAGATCTCGGTTATTAGAAGAGATCCAGATTTAGTTAAATTGATTAATAGTTATTATTATTGTATGAGTGGATTATGAGGTAAATAAAACTCGCGAAAAAGTTTAGCCACGAGGCCGCAAGGCCGAGTGTTTAAATTTTCAAGAGTTTTATTTGCAGATAATCCACAAATGCAATACAAACTTTTATCCACAAATTACAATATTGTAGAGGCATAATTATGTGGATCACTAATACCGACATTGATCATTTTGAAACATCGAATTAAATTATATGAAAGATCAGAGTAGCAAGTTGTAACTGTCAAAATTGTCATAATGATAAATTAAACGGCTTAAACCACATAAATACAAATGATTTCAATGTGAATGTGAGTAAAAACCGACAATAGTTTCTCTTTTAATGTGAATATAAATGTAAATGGTAACAAGGAAGTTTAAATACAGTTTGATTTTGTTACGTGTCTTATGGCTTAATTATAAGACCCATGTGTTTTATTAATACCATAAGACGTCTCTCAATAGTAGAATTATGCCTCTATAATATGTAAGTTGTGGATAAAAGTTGTTTAATTATGGCAATAACGGAATGGTGATTTTGTTTTTCTCAAATAATACGCGCTAGTAGCGTATTCGTAATATTTTCTTTAAATTCAAAATTAGGTATATCAAGCATATCGTTGAAAAGAGAAAATGATAAGCTTTGATTCCGTAAATTAAAACGTACAAAAACATGTATTTGCTACATTTATTTATATAATTAAAAAACAATACACATAATAAAATTAAATACTTTAAATAAGAAATACTGTAATCTAATATACTGATATAATAATACATTTAATGCAGTCTGTCAATTTAACAATTTCGAAATGATATTGTTAATTTACAAGTTTACTTTTACGGTAATATTTTTTTAATAATAATGTCATTATTATATGTATGCTTAATAAAATTTAATTGTCCAGCATATAAAACATTTAAAAAAATTATTTAGACAAATAAGTTATGAAGGATTCTCTTGCTAGGATTTCACATTCTCGATAATGTTACGTTAGTGTTAGGATGTTGACGTTAGTGTTACGATTGTGCTAGGACTAGAAAATTGAGTTTGGATGTGCTTACGCTGAACTGTTAAGGATATTGTTATTGTCAGTTTTAGACAAAGATGTTAATGTTTTTGTTAGTTCCCGATATTTTCCGGTTACTAATAACACCAATCGTCTTAACGTCAACCAATCACAAAGCTCGTTAGACACACATAATGCACATTTTCTATTACCGTGGTCACACTATTATATTTTGAGGATAATTGCAAGTGTTATTTTCAGTGTTAACACAATTATGATTGAATTGTCCTCATTAACATTCTATAATGCTCAATGTCCATTTTGACTTACAGCTATGATTTCGTAGTGACCATTGTGACATTTTAACAATTTTTTTTTGAAAACCCGAGCTCTAGACAACATCTAACTTGATATTGTCTATGTTATGATCGTGTTGTAGCCAGAACTCTAAACAGTGTTGTGAATAACCTTCATTTTCGCTACAGCGCACCGGTACCATTAACATTAACATTAGCGTAGCGTTAACACTAACATCATTATGTTACATATCTTGAGCTATGGGGTACAGTGAAACAAATTTTACTTAAAAATGTAATTCGATAGTAATATGGCACTAACAATCACAAACCACACTCTTAAGCTAAGGTTTATTTACTTATGGGGTGTTTCCGAAATTGTTACAAAAAATTATCCGAACTTGAAATTGGTGCAAAAATAATTTGCACAATAGCTAACCTTAGATTAAATATTGAAATCTGTAAATTTCATTTACATTAATCATACGTAATTACATAATTTCTGATATTTTGTCCAACACTACACCTAATTATAAGAACACGCTCCTCCATGTCTGATTATTACCTAAACCTTAGTTTACCAAGCTGTATAGTCCTTTTAACTCATTTTTTCTACATACAGAAGTCTAATTTTTTATATTCATACAAAGTAATAAAACCACTTACACTTTACACACGCTTTACTACTGTTCCCGTGTCTGATTCTTCAGAAGGGGTTGATTCAGAACTAGATGACTGTTTCTTAGGAGAAACGGCGGTCGTTTTTGTCAAAGTTGGTATTTGCGAGAGTTTTTGGAATTTCACTTTTGGACCAGTCTCTTTTGCCGAAGCAAAGGAATTTCCTTCCTTATTGCTTGCTTCTGTTTGTTCACCCTTACCTTCTTCTTTCACAGATTTTAGAAAAGCGTCAGAAATCTTACTGATTTCGAATTTTTCATCACTGCTGTTTCTAGCAACAACCCTAGCACCTTTCATGCTACTTAAGTCAGCATTCTTTTTCGCGATAGTAGGTTTTATAACCACTTTCGGTTCTATTCGTTTAATAGGATGTTCAGAATCGGCGGTAATGATTGTTTTAGGTTCTCGCTTTTCAGGTGTTTGTTCTGGTGGTTTAGTAGGTCTTAAGTGATCATAGATTTGCTGTATGTTTTGTTTGTATAAATCGGTAAAACTCTCCGATTTTTTACTTACTCCAGAGGAAGGTATCAATGGTCCAATATAAAGATTATTGAATGTAAGTTCTGGCTCCACAGGTAATGGAGGTTCTTCTGCTAGAGCTGCTGGTGTTTGACACACCCTTGAAGTAGCAAATTTTTTAGTTGTTGTAGAAGTTGTTGACGTTGTTCTAGGCGGTGGTGCAGGAGGTAAACGTGAGTTCGTTTTTCCTGTAGGCGAAGTAGGTTGAGAAAAGGAAGAAATTTCGGGTATTGGTAAGTTAAGGTAACCTTGAGCAGGCATAGAACGCCTCTTATTGGCTAATGCTTCCCTTGCTGAATGAGGTAAATCAGGCAGAACTTTAGGGAAATTTCGTCTTTTTATTGTCAACAATTGCTGTTCTAGAGTAAGTGGTTGCACTTTATCTACAGATTCATCCCTGCACGTTACGCTCACATCGTTTTGTGGTTCAAAAGTTTTTAACTTTTTAGGTAAAGTATTAGCAGATGGTAAAAATTTGTGAAAATCTTGCACTGGATCTGATTTGGAATGGTGATGCTGGATTTTTAAGTTACCAGCAGGTGGTTTATTTGAAGGCTGAGTGAGTTTTAGATTAACACTGGTCGAAGCTCTACGCAGGCTGTCGGATTCTTCAGGTAAATTCACGACATCATCCATTGTAAAAGAACGTCGTAACTGGGGTTCACATTCAGGTTCAAGGTGTGTTAAATCGAAAGATTTTGTTAATTCAATTGGCTGTTGACGCATAACGCTGCTTCCCCTACCAGTCGGTGTAGCATCTATAGCAACAGATACCTTCGCCGACTTCTTCTGAAACGACTTCGCCAACGGAATTGCACTTTGTTTGTTTACATCGCTTTTATTAGTTTCTTTAGATTCCCCTGAAGTCATTTTATCATCAGGACTTACTGGTCTTGTTGGACTTTGACCTAGAGTAGAATTACTGCCAACAGTTGTACATTCCGCTCCGCTTGTATCTGGCTTTTTATTTTCTTGTTGTTTTTGTTGGGCAACTTTGTGCTCATCAGCTAGTTGTTGTTTTGTTCGTCTTAGGAATCTTGGGCTGCATCTGTGCACTATTTCTTGTGCTATCCAATCTCTAACTTTAGTATGAGGATCAATGGTGCTGGATGACATCTGACGCATAAGTTTAAATCGCGTATTTGAACCATCTTCGCTGACCCTAACAGCTTCATAAATGTCCTCACTTTTCGAAGACTTGCTAATCATACGCATCAAATTGCATCCGTCTAGCGGCGACGAATCCTCAGGTACTTTTGAAACTTTTTCATCCATTGGCTCCATAGCAGCAGTTTCGTATTCTTCTCGCCTTTTCTGCTCTTTATTTTTTAGTCTTACGCATTTATAGTAAAGTCCAGCAAAGACAAATATGTTCACCAAGAGAAATAAGCAACCGACAATAACCAAAAGATTGGTAGCGCTACCACTTTTCGCGTTCGCTTCAGGTTCAGTTGTAATAATGGTTCCGAACTCAACAATTTTATCGGGGGTTTTAGATCCCTGTCCTGTATATTTAATCGTACCATATACTTGAGTTGGTCGCGTGGGTGGCTTATAGAAGTTATCATAATTGTCATAGTTACTAGTTGCTGTTGATTTGCTGATAGGAGGTGGGTGTAACCACGATGGAGCATTTTCTGATGGTTTAAAACTTGTTTTACGATTGAGAAGATCTGGTAAAACTTCATTCCAATAACGCACTTCATTATTGCGGTAATGATATCTCACTTCAGGTGGAATGGCTGAAAAAAACATTTAAAGAATTAGTGAGTGGAAATACACGAAATATTTTAATGTTACCTAGATAAAGATAAGCTTCGTCTTGAATATCGTATTCTGGCCATTCTACTTCAAACTTTAACCAATCAATGGGATTTAACGTAAAAAATTGAGTTTTTCTTGGCATGTTGGGATTTCTAAAATAAAAAAAATAGATACAATTAATACTATGAGCAACTTTATTTATTTCTACAGTTAGTTAAGTATACAACCTGAACTAAAAGAATAGACGAATGTAGCAAAGAACATGGTTGACGCTAAAGGTTGTGCAATATAGAAAATGTGCATGGAATGTAAGGGAATTAAACGGTACAAAATTTATAATACTAAGGAAATTAAAACATCTGATTTAGATTTAATAGGATCTTACTGAAATATAAAAAAAATTATTAGTAGTGTCATTGTACGAGTACAGTAGTTGGTAACCGAATGTTTAAAAAAATGTTGGAGATACACTAAAGCCGTAACCGTAAAGTTCAATTAAAAATGTAGGAGTAAATGTGAAAAACCTGTTTTGTGGTGACTTGCAAAAAAACAAATTTTACCCCGATTCCAAATTTGTAAAAATATACAGGTTGTTGCATTTAAAATAAGAAAATTATGGTCCATTCCAGCGATCCCGGAAGTGGTACAAAAATGCTAATACAAACGAATAATTGAATTTTATGGATATATTAAGCATGCAAATTTCATTCGATTATCTTATTAAATACACAAAAAAGGGGGCTAAACCAGGTTCTGTTTAAACCCGGCGTATTTAATCAATGTGACCTATAAAATACTACAACTAAATTACATTATTTACAATGTTGTCAACTGACTTACAGAAAGTCATTTTATGAATAATTTACTTAATTTTTTAGACGTGATTTTACAAATGTAACAAATCACTAATAAACGTGCCTTAATGGGTTTTAAAATACATTATGTAATGAACAGCTGCCAGTATTCTGGTCGTGACTATTCAGTTCAACCCGGGTCTTCTGCTGCATCCCCATGGGGTGCTCCAGACGTTTGCAATGTAAGTTCAATTGTTAATCAACCCTAATGGTTGATTCCATTATGTATGGTTTGGTAAAGTTTAACATTGTTTTGCTTACATTATATTTTGCTGCATTTAATTACAACTTTTTTTAAATTTGCCGCGTGTTTATTATACTATACATGAGTATATTCGAGTTTATTTTGAACAAGCCGACGCGTAACACTACTAATACAAATAACAAAGAGTAAGTAAATTAAAGGTAGGTATAAGATTAAAACAATAATAAAGATGCGCAAGAAGAAACTCATTGAAGTAGGGAAATAACAAGAGTTTAAACAAAGTAAATAGTCTAATTAGAAAATCAAAACAGTACGATACAGTCTCTGAAAGTATAAGTGGAAGACGAAAAACGTTTCAGGTCGCTGGTACTTTCCCATACTTTTTACGTTTTAAATATTTTAGCGCAGGTAAATGGCTGAACAATATTGTTTTATTAAAAACTAAAAAAAAAAGATGAGAAATTAAAAAAAGTGATGCCTCGGCGAGGATTGGAATTTGCGGCCGTACTAGCGACATTAAAAACTAAGAGTAAAACTAAATTAAATTTATGTATTAAGATGATTTGCTGTTAAAAATTTAAAAAGAATCTGTTTTTAAACCCTACCCAAAATTTGATCAAATTAATCCAAACATAAATCTTCGCGTGATGGCACAGACGTCGACATGATAATCGGCTTGCGTAAGTGCATTGTTAGTTGAAATGAGATAATAATTAATTCAATAAGGAGACAGAGGACCGTAATGACAGGTAAATACCATTGCCTATAATCTATCTATTGTGACAACAAGCCCATTAGCTAAGATCAATGTCGGCAGTACCATCTGATCCACCGTTATAATCCGACGCACAGAATTGGAAATGCTTTCGAAAAGCTAAAAGCGGGTTGAATAATCTTTAAATTTACAGGAATTTATTCCACTGTGAACAGATACATGGTTTAGTCAAAACTGTAACCATCCATTTGTGTATAATAACACTGACGAGATTGGAGCTATGTTAAGTAATGTTTTAATACCCATTGTCTGTCAGATGCCCATAATGTTTCAGGCGCATTCAAATACGCAAACCAATTAGAAAGGGTATTGTTGCTAATAACTCACATGAGAAGGCAAATGAGCGATTGCTGGGGCGCGTTATTAAATTACGAACATATTGATTATGCGGAATAATTAAAACTCGGTTATAAAATAATTACTGTTGGCTTTATACCACAACATAAATTTTGCCGATCATGAATAAACTAAAATTTTACATTGCAAATTAAAAACTCAAATAGAGAATAAATTACTTTACCTGAACTTACAGATATTTCAAAATTTTTGATATTTTATAATTTTTAAAGCAAAATATACAGTGAGTTCTTTTTGAAGATTGGACATAGGATTTTACATGTTAATGCTTCAACCCCCTGTCAACTTTTGTCTTCATGAAAATATTCAACCCAGTTTTGCAGTAAAGTTGTAACATTCGATATAGCATTGAAACAATTTTAATTTATCTTATAGAAGCAGCAAGCATGCTACCAAAAGAATATTTTTTGAATTCGGTTTGCTTTTAATTGGTGCCACTTTATGATTTCTCTCTCTCTCTCATCTTCCGAAGTTTACTATCAACAAAGCGTATCTCCATCTATCTCTGGCTGTGTGGATTAGATGTTCCCTATTGACGCCTAGCCCGTTTCTTATATTACTCATACAAGAGGCCCTTCTTCTGTCCCTTTCACGTTTTCCTTCTATCTTCCCTTCCATAATGTATTGTAGAATCTTATATTTTTCATGGCGGATTATATGTCCGAAGTATGAGAGTTTGCGTTGTTTAACCTTCATTTCCATTTAATTTCTAGTAAGCTGAAATTTTAGTAGACATTTGTAATTTTGTTCTGACGGTAGTAAAAACTCAACAACTCAACTCAACTCTAGTCGTGAAGTTTTGGCAACATGTCGTTAAGCAATTATCATAAAATGAAATAAATGACTAGCTAACGTTAATATTTAATCTAAAAATAACGCGAAGCTTCGTAATTTTCACAAAAATTAATGTTAACAGAGGGTTGAAACATTAACATGTAAAAACCTATGGCTAGTCTTAAAAATAACTCACTGTATGTATATTCCACTCGCATTGTAACAGCCAATAGCAGCCGTTTATTTTTTCAGGTTCTTCACCAATGAGACCCTGACTGGCCGTGATGATTTGTTTATGAAGCTCCAGTGTTATCGGTGCTGTATACCCACAGCAACATGTCATTGAATGATTGTGTTCTAATAAGTGTTTAGCGTAATTGGATTTATTGGGGTGTTTGTATTTGTAAGAACGTACGTGTTCCTTAAACCTTAAGATCAAAATTTCTAATTATTTGTCTGATATAAAGCGAATTACGCCTTTAGGTAAGTCAAAACCAAACTTCAAAAGTCTTGACTATACATTAACCAAGATAACATCTTACTGTTAGAGGAAATATTGACGCTACTTAAAAATTATTGAAGTTAAGCTTTTACAAAATCGTTAAAATCTATAGCGAAAATAACAAATTTCTTACCCAGTATGTGCAAAGTTCGTGAAATATGTCATTATAACCTCTGAAAATAACCTTTCACGGGGGGTATATTGATCATTGAAGTGGAATTTAGGTCCGTCCATGGGTACCCCAAATACGTATGGCAATTCATCACCATGAATGCTTTTGTTGCGCTGAAAAAGAAAGTACAATAAGACACATATTTGTGTGCGTTTTAAGCACTTATAAATTTAAATTTCCCACCGCATTCTTTCCTTAAGGTTACGTATAGGTACACTGTTATTTTTTAAGGTTGAAAAAAGGTATAATCCAAACATTGAGGTATTTGTATCTACCTTTAAAGGTATAATCCGGAATTAAAGGATGAAAGAAATACCCCAAGAGATTTATTTAAACCTTACAACTTAAGGTGTTTTATTCTACCTCAAATATCCCAATAAACGTAGAAAAATAAACGTCTTCAACAATAATAAAATACCTTAACCGATACTTAGCACTTTCTACCTTTGTGGAATAAAAAAATACCTTTTAAGGAGAAATTTTCCATCGTCACCAGCCGAACTGTATACAGTACATAGATATATACACTGTGAACTGAAGGGTATATAAAATTCCACCTCAAGAGGTGGATATCATTCTACCTAGAAAAAAACACGTTAAGATATTTTATAACACTTCTACTGATTTTTATA
This sequence comes from Ctenicera cuprea, assembly GCA_958336395.1. Lineage (NCBI taxonomy): Eukaryota > Metazoa > Arthropoda > Insecta > Coleoptera > Elateridae > Ctenicera > Ctenicera cuprea. The sequence continues at coordinate 21,088,131 of OY284487.1, read as the reverse complement.
CACGTTATTTTTAAGAATAATGTTCTTCCTCTAACGTACAACTTTAAACCTGGAAGCATTATTTTTAATTCTACAAGTTTTTACATTAATTGTTTACAAAATAAAATTCAACCTTGATGCTAAAAAGTGTGGCCAATATAGTGTATAAATAATGTATAATTTTTACTTGAATTTTAATCTTCTAAATCTTTTAAAATCCTGATAGTTTCTACCGTATTTCAATTTTTATTAGCAGTGTGAAGATCTTCCAACACATTTTATTTTCGCTTAAGAAAGCCAATAAAATAAATCAGATGTAAAAGTTTATATATAATTATTTTTATTTATTTAATTTAGTCAAAATATAATACTTAAAATATAAACAATAAAATAGAACAAAGACAAAAAGAGATACAAAAAGAATTATAAATAAACATTAAGTAAAATAAGTATACAACATTTTATTAAGGACCAACTTGTATATTGACGTGGCGGCTATTATTTGAACTATTTTTTTGTTATGCGGAAAACAATCGTGTATTAAAAAAGACCATACCAAACATACCCAATCAGAATTTTATTTTTTATATGTTAAGCAAGAATATTTATTTATTAATTATTATCTTAACAGTAAAAGTTGCCATCGTTTTCTAAAGGCTTTTTGTTTGGCAACTGGACTTTCGTCATAGCTATATGACGAAAGCATGACGCATAGATAAGTAGTACTTTGGAATGTTGGGTTTACCTGCCATTGTTTGAGGGAAGTGGAAGTGGGGTAAAATAGCAAGAGGGTAGGTAACAATTGCACTTCGGATTGTATTTATATCTATGCACTGGCATCAAAGCTGACGAGCCGAGTCAAAGTGTTTAGAACGTTAAAAGTGTTAAACATAAATCGACGTTGTTTCCTGCAGTGGTAAGTTAAATTTCTTATTTGTAATTATTTTACAAACTAAATATGTACGTTTGTTATACCTGTGGTAAAACTTTTTTTCGTTTGCAATTGATGTTGCAACATATGAAGTTTGCCCATTATTATTTAACGCAGTCCAATATAGTATGTTACGTTGGTAGCTGTTTAAAAGCATACCAGCGTGTATCTTCTTATATTGTCCACTGTAAGAAGAACCACAAGTATGTTATTAAATGCTACCGAAAACGTGACTGTGTTATAAATAAAAAATTTAAATCAGAAGTCCTCATTAGTACCTATCTATGAGAATCCTTCACATGGAAATATTGATAGTTTCGATTATGCTGATCAGATTGTTGGAGATGAAATAAACTACAATTTTGCAAAGGAGTTTGTAAAACAAATTTTAATGTTTAAATTACAGTTGCCAGCTGTTTTTCAAAGAGTGTGTTTGCAATAGAATGGAATTGTTTTTCAACGAGGAAAAACACCCGAACTATGATGAAAATTAAGACCATCGACAAAGGCTGTAATTTAAATTTATTTGGTAAGCATACGCAATATCGACAGTGCAAGTGTAGAACTAATTATTATTGTGTGTACTTTCAGATACCGAAGGGGAATCATTTCTAATACTATTGCCACTCTTATTCAGGGAAAATCCTCTTCAACTAATTAAAAAAGGTAGTTTATAAAAATATTATGCAAAAAAGGAGTTTATTCGAAATGCACATTTTCTTTCAATTGCAGAAGCCTGGAATACTACGTTCTATTGTGCCGGTAGCGGCAGAGGAAGCATCGTGTCCGGCACAAATAATTTCACATACTATGCTATGTGTGTGCGGATCATACAAAAGTATGTGAGGTGAAGTCCTTCAGAGAAGCACTGGAAGCTACTCTAGCCATTATTTTTTATTTAACATACAGTACCCAAAAAGTACAGCAAAAACATTAAGTTCTTTGTCGGCCAATGTTTGTGTGCTGGAAGAGCCGCTACGTCGATACAAGGCACATATTGCGTGGGTCCTTAATAAAATGCTGTAATTATTTTATGTAATGTTTATTTATACTTATTTTGGTATATCGTTTTGTTTTTGATTAATTTTATTTTTATATGTTAAGTATTATATTTTGACTAAATTAAATAAATAAATATAATTATGTATAAACTGTTACATCTGATTTATTTCATTGTCTTTCTTAAGCAAAAATAAATTAATGTGTTGAAAGATCTTCATACTGCTAATAAAAATTAAAATACAGTAGAAAATGTATGGAATTTAAAAGTTTTGTAAGATTAAAATTCAATAAATATATAAATTTATTTTTGCACTATATTGGCCACACTTTTTATCATCAAGGTTGAATTTTAGTTCCTAAACAATTAATGTAAAATTTGTATAATTAAGAAAAATGCTTCCAGGTTTGAAGTTATACCTTCCAGGAGGAACATTATTCTTTAAAATAACGTACATTAAAATCAGTAAAGGTGTTACAAAATATCTTAACGTGTTTTATTCTATCTTCGTATTAGTCAGGGTTTTGGCTTTACGAATAATGTTATACTAAGGAGGTAGTATTTTATTCCTTAAAATGAGGTATATTAAAATCGCTAGAGGTGTAAAAAAATGCCCCAAGGTTTTTTCTTCTACCTCTGGATTAGTAACGGTTTAGGCGTTGAGGTATAAATTTATACCTAGAGATGGAATTATTTACCTCAACATGAGGTATATTAAAGTGGGTTGAGGTTTAAAAATGTACCCCATGGTTTTTTCTTATACCTCCGCATTAAACATCAATTTGACCTCCAGGTAGAAGGATATACCTTTTGAGGTATAACTTTATACCTTTAACTAAGGTACAATAATATCCGTTAAGGTAAAATGGCTGCATTATACCTTACTACAAGGTATTTCTATTATACCTTAAGGTTGGATATAGGTAATACCTTTAAAGGTAGACTTATCAACCTTTTCAGTTTACAGTGTAAGGCTACAAAGCAGTTTGTTATTAGTATATTAAAGTATAAGTGGATAAAAAGGTCTTTAAAACACGCGCGATTTTTCGAGCACGACGGCGCAGCCGGAGTGCTCGAAATAGAGCAAGTGTTTTAAAGACCAGTTATCCACGAATACTTTACGCTATTTTTTTTATTGGTGCACTTTGAAATCATAAATACTGGTATTATTACTACAAAAAATGGAAATAAGAACTAATAATGTAAAATGGTTGAATTCGTGATGTGACATCAGTATACCTTTCGTTGTCATGGAAATGAGAAAAACAGAAATTAATTTGCAATTTGTCATCAAAGATTAATTGTTGTCACCGCACTGCTTAAAAATGAATTCTAATATCGATTTTTTAAATAGTAAAGCAGAATCGCGGTTAATACCGCAAAAATCTAATGATGCGTTAAAAAAGAATATGACAAGTTCATCAAATGGATGGAAGAGCAAAAGGTAACAGATATAAATGAACAAGTTGTGCTTGCTTACCTTCAGAAATTTGTTAGTAATATTTTATTTGACGTTACAAGGTACTCCTGTCAGATCAATAATCAAAAAATTGTCATTTAGACTTCACGTTTCTCGAGTTGTTGATGTTGCCATGGTAACTTTAAAAAACGCGCGTTTTTGAAAGTTCGATTTAAACACGCTGAGGCGTTGTTTAAATAGGTAAAATGGGGCACCAATAAAAAAAAATCATATACAGCGCCTACACCGATGCCTTTAAGTTACCAAATTTTACCTAGAGATTAAAGGTTTTCTATTTAATTTTAATACACATTCTTTGTGTTTTCGCGATAACTACCTATTTTGTTGTTACCGAAATTTCAAACATTGAATGCGTTCTATATTTTGTACTACAATATTAATCGTAATCTGTCTGTATATTAAATCCTGATCTTTTCCACCTGTCTCACGTTTTCGGGATTTTTGAGATCGCTTTAGCATCTTAGATAACCTAAAAATCGAGTTAGACATAGTTTTAAGTTTAGCAGAAAACATTGAATGAATTTGCGAAAAAATGCCATATTTAAGAAAATATCAAAAATATGTTAAAATTCAATTCTAATGCCATGTGCAAAGTATGGAACCAAAATATTAATAAATTAAAAATGGAGTTTTTTTTAATATTTTCTTGTTAAATCACCAAATCTCCATTTTTTTCTTTGGAATGAATTGATTTCAGTAAAATTCATGTGCTTAGGTAATAATCTAACACAAATTTTCATTTAGCACACTTGTAAGAACAAATTCAAAAACGTTTTTCCTTAGGTACCTGCTTGCAATGGTTTGTTTCTAATAGCCATTGTACTTTTTTATTTATTATTTCTGTGCCACTATGTGTCAGGCTCAAAGATATTGAGCTTTTTTAGGTATATTGGCACAGAACTAATATTAAAAAAATTGCGATTTTTTAAATTAGTTCTTTCAAGGGTGCTAAAAACAAAATTTGTGTTTAATTATGACATAAACAAATGAATTTCACTTAAACCAATGCTTTCAAAAAAATGGGGATTTGGTGATTTAACAAAATAAAACGCTACTTTTAATTTATTAATATTTTTGTTCCAAACTTTGCACGTGGCATAAGACTTAGATTTTGAACACTTTTTAATAACCTTTTTTGATATTTTCTCAAATAAAGCGATTAATGCCAATTCAATTAATTTTTTTTGAATTTCCCAACCTGAACTCACGTGACCTATCTATAAATAAAATTTTAGGTCATCTGAGATGCAAAAGCAATCTCAAAAATAGGTTTTTGAAAAATTTAATAATAAGCATGTTCCCCATAAGTTGTAAAATTTCGCCGGTCACTGTATAACACATATTCATATGAACTGCTGTGTATCGGCCCAGTACAGTGCAAACTGAGCAGCCGATGAGTACTTTACATAATAGTGACATTATAGGTTGACCTCAGCGGACCTCAGCAACTGGCGCGGCATTTCGTATCAATAGCTTACGTAAGTTGTTATTAAAGATTTATTTTGTTCGTTATTTATGGGATTTATAGAAAAAAGAAACATTCGAACTGTGAAGTAACAACACTTACAAAATACAGCACCTCTCCACACAAGTAACTAAATACGAGATACGTATTTCGACAGCAAAGCTATCGTCATCAGTGGTAAACTGATGATGATAGATTTGCTGTCGAAATACGTATCTCGTATTTAGTTACTTGTGTGGAAGGGTGCTGTATTTTTCAAGGGATTTATAGGATTTCATACGCCTTTGAACGACAGTTAAAACTGTTTACACATAATGAGCATCAGGGCGCGACACACATTTTGTTCTACAACTTTACCAATCTTAAACAAGCCTTTTCTGTATGTATTTATTTATAAATCATATGTGTTTTATGAGTATCGGTGAAGAGTCCTTGATAGGAGTTCGGTAATCGTATGCTAATTACACCACATCATCATTATCATTAGATTTCGTTTAATAAAGGTGCTAAAAATTTTTTCACTGGATTTATCAAAAAAAGAGTGAGGTATGACCCACGGGGTAATTTAATTTAAGACTTGCAAAAATTGATGTTTGCCAATAAGATGCCTTCATTATCCGCGGTAACTATGGTATGCAGATGTATGCAAGTAAAATAAACAAAGCGTAACCAACATTCGCATTAAAAAGCGGGAAGTAAAATAGCGTTTTCGTCCCGCAACAATACTTTAATTAGTCCTTTAAATTTACAAAATTGTCAAAGACAGGCAACAGTAATACAAATATAATTTTTGCGCTTAGTGTCTTGGGGTATAGAGTGTGAAAGAGGGTTGGCTTGGAATTTACACAAAAGTTTCGAAATTCTCTGAATGGATATTAAGTAAAATTGAGAAGGAAAATAGATGGGAAAAACGTAATGTTTAAAAACCGAATAGTAATATATTCACAAACAAAAATATATCTTATTGACAATTTTCTTTGTATAAATGTTGTAAAACCAATAAAACTGCATTAATAATTTACAAGAAGCTTGTTTCTACTTTTTCAGTATTATTATTTGTATCAGATGCAGCAGAGGGTGTCTAAAATCTGTTGCAAGCGTGGCAATTCAATCGCCACCCTAAAGAAAATGGAACCGCATTAAAGATCAGCTTCGAAAGCTCAGAATTAATAAGAAGTGTTGGTTTTGGACACTCTCAGATTTAATGTGACACGCGGGATATCTAATGTCTCCAGCTTATATCTATGGCTCGCTAGGGATCGGTCAGACTATTATCCAGGGATCTTAACCCGACCTTATTCGGTGTCGAGAAAAAAATTATGGCATATTTAAACTAAATATATGGTTCACTAAAACTTATTCTATACTTTCTATCCTGGAAGGTCGTAAGGTGTTATAAGGCGAATCCATATTACTTACTCCCAAATGACCAATTCGATTAGAAACAAATGCTGGATTTCTAGAAATTAGTTTGGTATACTTTGCGATTGAATTTATTTACTAACGAGATTACGTTGCTGCAATTAGAGAGTATTGAATTCTAATGTTATTGTGGATGGTTTGCGACTGTATATGAATTACGAGTATGAGAGGTTGTAGTCAAGCAATTGAACGAGAATAATAATAATATAAATATTATATATAAAATATTAATATAAATATTAGTATTATATCTAATATTATTACTATTGCGAAATTAATTAAGTTAAAAATAATTAAAAGCAACTTTCAGTGCATGGCAATCCATTAGAATGATTTATTATTTTGTGCATAATAACGAATTTGAAAAATAATGCTAATATCGATGTTTATATACAGGGTACGACAACTAAAGTGTTGCAAGCTAATGTCTCCAAAGCTCTAGAAGATTGAGCAACATTATTTTGTAAATTTTGTGGCACCAAAGCGGCCGTATTTTAAGCTAATTTTAAGTTTTAAGGCGTGGGGGTAACTTCAAATTTTAAATGGGGTGGTCTGTAATTAGTCTATATTTTTACCTTCCTTAGCTATACGAAGTATAGCTATAGGAAGGTATTGCCCTTTATCCGCATCAAAATAGATGCAGCCTATTCGTTTTCAATTTTTAAGGTAAAAAAATTGCTTACTACTTCTAATAAATCGTGGAAGGAAATTCTATAACTATTAAAAACCGAAACAAGGTAAGATTTTTTACTATAAACGTGCCTGCTCAAATAAGCAACCAAAATTAGATCGCGCAAAATTTAATAGGAGTACCTAAAAAAGTACAAAATTTTATTCCCCTATTTGTTAGAGGTTGTAAACGTACGGTCCCTTTCTTCCCATAAAAAAAATGTGAACGGAACGACCCCCTGTTCGGGTTGTAAATACTTTCTATCTAAACAAGTTTTGCCTGGCACAAAGTAAATTAAAGGCTGGAGAAGCCCCAAACCTCGTGAGACATAACGCCTACTGGTCACAACGCTCACCATGTGTTTTTGGTTCGTATCGCTCACCGGGAACACTGCGTCCAGTTTGCATATTGGCCGCTACGAGCTTCATGCTTACAACTGTCATTATTTAAAGTAGTCGTAACAATCAACGTGGATACAAAACCCACTCATGTCTACCAGTCACAACGTCCACCAGTTCGGGTCTCTGTAATTGTCTCTTCGTACACAATATTTAATACCGATGGCCAATAAACGTAACGTCTATCGTGTAAGGTGACAGTTACGGAGACCCAAGTTGGTGAGCGCTGTGTCCACGGTGGACGTCATAACCACTTTCAGTTGTGGCCGCTGCGAGCACTGTGGCAGTTGTGGCCACGGTAGTCGTTGCGGCGAATATGCAAAGAAGACGTTGTGTTCCCACAAAACATATAGCGAACGTTGTGATAATTGCCTGTTGCATCGTATAAATTTATCATTTGTAAAATGAGACACGCTCTTACACAAAGCTACTTTAAAATTACTAAGGTTAAGTTTTCTTGGCATTTAGAAGCGATATCAGGTGCTATACCGTTGTAATATGAAAGTTTGATAACGATACATGTAATTTTGTTTTTGTTTAATTATTTGTACCTAGTAATATCTATAAATAAATCCCCAGTGAACATAATAGGTACTATACTTGAATTAGCAACACACTTCCTCACGGTTTTATAAAGTTTATTTAACATATAAAATATTAAAATTGATAACTTACTAAATGTTGCTTAGAAGAAGTAGTATGTCCAAACACATAAAAATACGACTGAGCATTAACAATAGAATGCAACCTCCCCATTTGAACCATAGGAGCAACAGATCTTGCATCCGAAAGCATATCCAAAAGTTTATCTCTTGCCAATTTAGCTCTGTCTAGACCAGGTCCAGCAAAACTACTTTGAGCTTGGTCATCAAGGGCAAAGTCCGGTCTTTTTCCCACATATTCTTGTAAAGTTCGAACGGAACACAAATCGGGTTTAAACTCACACCGAACACGCAGGTATTTCAATAATTCTTGATCTCGTTCCTTTTCCAAAAGACCATGTGTGAGTCCAACAGGTCCCAACAAGTGCGCACTTTCCACTTCTGTTACACCATACATCATTTCAAAGCTAGAATAAAAACATATTTTATATTTGCATATATTTTAAATTTTAATATATTTTACCTTTTAAATACGTCCCCAAATTTAGTCATGAGATGTTTCGGATTATTTGGAATGACACGAGCGTCAATGATAGGTCCAAATCTAGTCCTATAATGATCTGTCGAGGCAGATATGTTTAAAATTTCATTTGAATTTCGCTGCCTTAGACATTCAGCTAATTCGGCTTCATTTGAAGGGCAGTTTAAAGCTTCAGCAACCTGAAACGTTATTTGTCGTGATCTTGTTACAAGAGCCCAATCTGCTAGAGCAGTTCCTCCCAATAAAATAACTCGCCGAAATAACACTACAAGAAAATACTATAAGCATTAAAATTTAACAAGTATGATATGTAGTAACTTTACATTTATTTCCTTCTCTGATAATCATTGGGGACAGCATAAGCAAATTTGCACAAACAGCTCCAGTTCCATGGCCAAATAGGGTAACAGAGTTCGGATCTCCACCAAAGGCTGCTATGTTTTCTTGAACCCATAATAAGGCGGCTACTTGATCTACTAGACCAAAATTGCTTGCTGCGGTATCTTCTAAACCTGTTTTCAAGAATCCTGAAACAATAAATAAAAATATTCATTGTTGGCGCTTTAGGTTACAATTGAATTATGCTTATGTGCATAAATTTTTGAAATTAATAAATTAATAAAAAACACTATATTCCCTTACATTAAAACTACTTTTTCAACTTTGTTTATCCCTAAACTACATTTTTTTGAAAAATATCTGCTTTTACCTTTATGTTTGAGGAATTGTACCTTCCTCGTCGATAAGTGGAAAGTATTACATTTATAAAAAAAAATTAACAGAAATTACGTGTTGGGGTTGTGACGCACAAAAAGCTGTTCACCCTATGTCAGCACAGGCAGGTACAAATTTTAGTTATGAGTTGGGATCGGATAGGGCAATGCAAAGCGCTAACATGCCCGCAATGTATATCGTAAGACACCCCTGTTGCAAACACCAGGTATTTAGTAAGTAAGTAAGAAATAATGGGTGTTTAAGTACGTTTTATGGTTCATATCATCTCCTTCCAGGTAACTTTTGGCATTCAATTCTCAATTAAAAATGGAATGATATTGTCTGAAAGTAGACCAACTTATTTCCTATTATAGTGTTTTTACTCTTTCTCTTCTATATCCGATTCTTCTCTTTATCTTTGAATGATTTTTGTTTAGATTTTACGATTCGTTTTCCGTTTCTTTTTATCTCTGTTTTTTTTCTTCCCATCTTTGTTTTGGTATGCCTAAGTATTCTGTCTCGTTCTAGTGCAGTTATCAGAATATAACCCGGTCTTCCTATTTTCTTTGTTTTTTCATTTTCATGGTGTAAGTGGTCTGTTATTAGAAGATGGTAGCCATGTCGTCTCAGAATATGAAGTTTACACTGGACGTCGTGAATCTGTTTCATAGTATTTTTTCTTCTATAATTTCGGGTGCTGTCGCTGTATTGTCTTCCCGTGTGCTTAGCTGTGACAGTTTTAGTATTTTTGTCGTACATTTCCTGTAGTGCCATTCTATTAGCTTTCGTCATTGCAATCAGTGTGGTTGTGAGTGTTATAGAATGGTATTATTTTTTTATTTTTTTTTTGTAGATTCTGCTCTTGGTTAAGGGGCAGAATCATATGTGTCGCTTGATGTGCTTTGCTGATTTTTAGGTTTACTATATCCGGTCATGCCAATGAGTCTGCCCCATAAACTCCTAGATACTTTATTAGAGACCTGCTTTCGTTCTTTGTTAGCGTTTAACTCTCGCTTTAAACTTAAGAGTTACTGCTCACTTAAAAGAAACCGGTTGCTTGACTTTTTCCGCCTGTTGGCTGAGAATATATGTTTTGGTTTTTGTTTTAATCATCTTACTTAAATTTTAAGCGATGTAATCCTTCTTTGTACGGCTAAGAGACCCTTCCTCGGAAGTCTATCTGCTCCTCGACTTCTACTTTGGTGGCCGAGTTCCAGAAATTTCTCTGTTCGCTTTTTCTATTGCCGGCTTTAAGAGAGAATAAACTCCATTGCCGAATTGATTGCTTTAATAAAATAACAAAAACTACTTTTCTAAATTTTTTGTACTTATTTCAAACCTACGCCCGCTTGTTCTACCACTGTCTTAGCGATTTATCTATAGATTCTCTACTATGTACTTGTATCCACTACTTATATCTATTATCTAACTCTGGCTATGTGCTGGTTAATCGGTTTTCTTTTACATAATGTTGGATCAGCAGGTATTTTAGGTGTTCCACTCAACCTTGCAGGTATTTCTCACACCTTTGATTGACCGTTCTTGAGAACTGGCGCACCAAATACTCTATTGCACTTGCTGTGCTCTGGCGAAACCAAAACCATCTGAGAACGTGCGTAAAGTTATTACCTGTGTTACCTGATATACTAAGCAATAAAGACTAATTCATTACTACTTCTGATGGTTACTCTAGAAGCATCATACAATAAAATTGCCTTTTCAAGCGGTGGAAAACTCTCGTTTTTACTTTTAAACGCTGGAGCGGCGTCGTTGCACGTGCATTCGTCCAAAGTTCGCATTGAACACCTTGTCTTTGATTTTATTTAATATTGATATTACATTCGGGGCCCTTTCCTCTGTCTCAGATTTTAGTGGCGAGGAGTCCCTACATATTTAGGAGCTTATTACAAAAGATACAAATTCGCTTGCACCATATCACACTACAATAAAACGCAGAAACAGGCTTCCATTGTAAGCAATATTCGATTGCGATACTAAAATAGTCTGCTAATATCTTACTGCTGAAAAAAACGCGAAGAACTATGCAGCGCTTTTCCACCACAACCTACAAATGCCAGAGGCTAAAACACTGAGCTGGTGCTGCTGTTTTAACTAACATACGCTGGGCTAATCGCGGACAAATCACGCCAGTATTTTATTAACTTGCGGTGTATATTCGATTATTGTTATATAAAGTAATTAAGCAAACTGTAAGAAAATGATCAATTAAGAAAAAAGCATAAATCCTTTGATTCTTACAAGAACTGTTTGTGCTCTAAATGTACATTTCGACTACTAAGCAGTCATCAGTAGAAAACAAAAGAGAAAAACCACAACAAGTTTGAAAACTATAGTAACGAAGTAAAAACGTTTATTGCGGCTGGTAATATAGGATATCATAAACTGCCGATAGGTGAATATAAATTTACAGTTTTGTGCGTTAATTTTTAAGTAATGATGAATTGGGAATCAAAGTTGGAGTGTTGATTTAAAATGTGGTTTCGGAATTTGTAGATAAACGTTCTTCTTCTATCGCACGCGTTGTTTACTGTTAAAGCAGGAATTACCTGAAACGCATTCTTTAATTATCATAACAGTGGTTGACAAACCGATGCCAAATTCCATGTGGTAATACGCGGCACCAACATTACTTTACTATTAATGTGTGGAGAGGTGTCATTGGAGACATAATAATGTCGCCTTGTATTCTGCCAAGCAAATTGATGCGAGCTAAACTACGTTTCTATCTTGACTTTTGCAAATAAAACATTGCCTGGATTACTGCAAAGTATTCCCTTGAAGAAGATTGGTTTATGCAGGCTTGGGCGTCTCTTCATTCCAGTATTGCAATGCAAAAATGTTCAAATGAAATTTTTTGTAGCAGGTGAGTACGCTCAGTTGGGCCTGTTAGGTAATCTCCGCGCTCGCCCGATGTAAATCTCTCAGACTTTTTTTTGTGGGAAGAATTAAAGCTATCGGTATACTCCGCACTTATAAACGACGTAAAAATCCTACAACTACATGTTATCAATAATTGTGTATCAATTTGAAATCGACCCAGGATTGTCCAACATGTTGTTTCCAGTGTTGCGTAGAAGTAAATGAAAATTATTTTGAAAACTGCCTAAAGTAATAATTTATAATTCTGTTTAAAAAAAACTGTTGTTTATAAACCATAAAATTTTTCCTACCAAAAAAACCTGAAAAAATTAATTGTAGTTCAGAACCGAAGTTCTTGCACATATATGTTTGTGTGTAAACTTTTTTTTTTGTTTTGAGCTACAGAAAACGCCTGTAAAATTTGGAGCTATATTGTATACTACTCTATATGTCCATTTTTTATTATGCCATTTCATTAAACGAAATTTGAATCAAAATTTTTCAGTTGAGTAATGTTTTCCACACGATAGCATTGAACTTATATCTTGCAAAAGCTGTATCCTAAAGACTTATAGTTAAAGCATTATTTAAAAATAAAAATAACTGATTTTGAAAATTTTTTTTCAAAACTTTTATTCTCTTCAATCGTAAAGCGATAAAAAACAATAAAATTACTTTTTTATTTTCTTATTTGCCCAAAATTTTACAATACTTGTTTACCAACTCTTCAAAAAAATCTAATAACCATCAAATGTTATAAAGCATTGGCATAAAATAATATTAAAAATTATTTTTTGTTGTTTTTTTAGCCTTATGTGTGAAAGAGTAAATACCGAGAAGACTACGAAAAATAATGATAATCTTTATTTTAACACAAGTCAGCTAGTTTCCGTTTTTAATATCTTCAAACTGTATAGTTACGCAATGATCGCAGTGTGCTGTGATGAAGAGGTTTATAAAGTTACAGCTTGTTAGAGTTACCATTAATTTTAATACTTTGAAATGTAGTTGTGTGCGTCTAGCTGTATAAGGTGTTATGTTATATGTGTATGGGTATGGCACAAAATTAGGATATTCCTGAAAGTTTTATCTGTTTTATAGGGTCGCATCTTATTCCGCACATCAAAGACAACTTCAATAAAGTTGTTCCGAGATTGCAAATAGCCGCGAAACGTTTGCATCTCGCAAATGGTAAACAGCCTGCAATACTTTACACTGAGAAAAATAGACCAGCTGAATGTAGCAAATCATCATTTCGGCTGCGAATGGCATATGTTTGCAACTAAGCAGGGCAACTGTCCCATGGGGCAAATAGAGAATAATATAGATTGTGTGTGTATATTGTGAGAAGATTCGCCAAAAACCTGTCATTTTTATGGGCACAATATATACGACGCGAGATTTCATCTTTTTATCCTGCGACGGAATTTTCTTTGTTGTTGTAAATGTGTTTTCCCGGTTTCTGGCTTGATTTCCGCGGAGGGAAATTTATATTTGGCGGCCTCAGTGGCTGTGAAACTACTTTAGTCTCGCGCTTAACAGTTCTATGGTCCTTTACGTGAGCCGATGAAAATGTGGCCTAGGGACACCTCAATTTCAATAGCCTAATTGTAACAACTCATTCATTTTCCCCAAAGTTTCAACAAATTTTGCATAATCTTATTATATTAAATCTGTTTTAATTTAGTAATGATAATAAACATAAAAGTGGAAAGCATATTTCGTTATTGTTTTTTGAATTCTAGATTGGTACAAGCTTAATATTTGCTGTAGATGTGTTGTGCATCCAATTATATAAAACGTTACGCAATTTGTTAAAATAATATTATTATACGTATATTAAGTCATAATTACGAAAAAATGATATAATATATTATGCAAGTTAATCTACAGCAAAATATCGTTTTCAAATTCAATCACGCGTTTTTATATTTTCACTTAAAAATGTTGTGTAATTAAAAACTGTTGAATTTGAAGACTTCATGCTTTGATAATAAGTTTTTTAAATGTTTAACAATTTTATTTTCGTCTATTTAATCGGCTGTGTTGGCTTCTTCTTCGTTACCATCCTAACATGATTAAACGAATTTAAATGTCCTCTGTCTCTCCATCTTTCCGTCTCTCTGTGTTTCTGTCTATGAGAGAACGAGAAGTGTATGACACTTTATACTCTTGATTCTTTTATTTTGGCTAGTAGTGTATTTGAAACATTTGCACATGTCTTAATGCTAGATAACTTAGCTGAGAAACACTAAGAAAAACTGTAAGAGCTTCAAAAACGCTTACTTACGAGATTACAGCACGACCTCGCGAAGATAGAACAACAGAGATTGTACCCTTTCACAAGAAAGCTTTTCTAAACGCATGTCTATCGAAATTTCTTTATTGATTTAATATGCAGAAAATGCCTTCACAGTTAGTGCAAAGTATTTGCGCATCTTGAGGAACTTTCATGGCAACTCGATTTTTTACTAAAAACGAGTAACGCAGGAGTACTTTTGTGTATTTTTGTATAATGAACCAGCTTTTTAAAAAATCCACAAAAAAGCCAAGATTGGAAATATTTCAAAAAATATAGCACGACCTCTTCATACAGTCTGTTCTATAAAAAGGGCTTTAGACTGTAGCTACTGTATTTCTGCTTTAACTCTCTGCCAACCATACACAATATGAAATGGGTCAATTTTGCTACAATTTGACAAAACCGCAATTTTTTTAGTTCCAACATTTTTTTGTGGATAAGTCATCGACATTTTTTTTTAAATTTCATAGCATTCTTTTTACCTTCCTCGCTATACAACGTACACCAATAGAGCAAGATACTGTGATCGTCATGTAGGATTTGCAGCAAATGCAATCATTCCGCGAAGTATTTTTCGCTTTAGGTCTATTGGCCGATATACGAATTATGCCTTAAAAAAAGGTACATTTATGGCGAACATTATCATCCTAACCCTTTTGAGAAATAAGCAGGTTTTAAGGCTTTGCGAAACCGATAAAGCAGACGTTGCAGAGGTGTCTGTGTGTCTATGTGTGCGTTTGTATACACTTTACAGTCTAGACGCTCTAACGCCGAAGACGCACAGTTTGCTCAAAGATTAGTAATTCCACTGGGATAAAACCGCAACATAATGAGGTTGGTTCGCCAAAAAAGGAGGATGGGGGTGCTTCACTTCAAAATAGACGCGCCCGAAAAAGAACCTTAGATTGGTATTTTACGCATATTATATAGCCGATCTGCGCAAACGCGAACTCTCTATCACCATCGATTTTTTTTGTATTTTCAATAATTTACGGATTTCAGATTAAAAATCGGTATGAGCATGACGTTGCCCTGATGCAACAAAGTGGTTTTAATTTATTTTGCTCCTTTCTACTACGCTGTGGTGCATAGTGTTGCTCTCATGCATCAAAGCATGGTTTTAGGTTATTCCTGTTAGGGATTTTTATTTTGCAAATTGCACACAAAAGTTTTATGTAGTTGTCAATGTCAGTAAGTGCTGTTTGGCGGTTACTGTGCTAAAGTGGTAGCATTATTTATTATTTTAGTGTCAAATGCATCATTTTTGGGTAAACTAAAATTATTGAGAGCAAGGTAAAAGTTTTCTGTTGTCAGATTCATATAGTTTGGCTGATAGAAATTAATAGTAATGATAGTTTGATTGCCATTTGTCTGTGTGTCTTCAAAGCCACAATATGTATTGGATAGTTAGTTTCTATTTCTTCATAAATTTTTCGTTTTATCAGTTATGGACGACGAAGGAGTTATTCCAGTGCGGTGTTTCTATGCAACCTCAAAATCCGATGTAATTGTAAGATTGCCACCGTCTGACAGTGAGGACTCCAAACTGGAAGACAGCTATGAAGAAGAAGCTATCATGTTGGGACGCAAACGACCCCCTATGATAATTAGCGAATCTGAAAGTGAGGATAACAACAGTGCATCTACTACTAAGACCATTCCTAAAAGGAAGAAAAAGGCGCTAAAGAAAGACAATAAAAAAGTGGAGAAAAAATGGGTAAAAAAAGTAGTAAAACCGGTGATAAAAAAAATAACAAAAAAAAAGATCAATCAGAATGACAAAGATCTCATTGAAGTAGAGGATGACGGTGCAGAAGAAAATGGTTACGACGGAGTTGTAAACTGGAGCAAAGTTGTTGATAAAGATTCTGCAATGGAGGCTCCAGATTAGTTTGGTAATCTGATAACCTCATCTCACTCCTTTAGCCCGTTAGATTACTTTTATATGTTCATTGATGAAGAACTCTTAGACAAAATTGTGGAGGAAAGCAATAAGTATTCTGTTCAAAAAAATCCGAATAAACCTTTAGCTCTTTCGCGATATGAACTTGATATATGGATTGGAATTGTACTCTGTAAGTCAGTCATAAAACTTCCTTCTACACGTTTATATTGGAGCATATCCTTCAGAATTGCACAGGTTTCTGATCACATGACAGTCAACAGATTTGAAGCTATCAAAGCACACATACACTTTTCAGACAACCTAGAAATGAAGCGCCAAGGAGAAGACGGCTATGACCGTCTGTATAAAATAAGGCCCCTTCTAGAACATGTTGTTTCAAACTGCAATTTTTTACCAAAATCTGAAAAGTATAGTGTAGATGAACAAACAATTCCTTTTAAGGGAATAAGCGTTCTGAAACAATACAACCCCAAAAAAACAAAAAAAATGGGGATATAAAATGTTTATACTATGCGATGTGGCTGGGTTAGTTTACAATTTTGAACTATATTGCGGACGAGAAGACCATCCAACCGACCTTCCAAACATCGGTGTTAGTAGTAATGTAGTACTACGAATGGCACGTGTTATTTCTCGTAATGAAAACGGCAAGATTTATTACGATAATTGGTTTTGCAGCATTGCTCTTCAAGTGGAATTGGCCAAACATAAAATCTGGAGTTTAGCAACAGTCAGGCAGAACAGACTAAGGGGTTGTATTCTTGATGGCGATAAAGAGATGAAGAAAGGTGGACGTGGAACTCTAGATGAAAGAAGATGAAACATAGCAAACGTGGATTATTCATGCACTAAATGGTTTGACAACCGATGTGTAACACTGCTTAGTAATTTTACTGGAGGAAACCCTACTCATCTTGTAAAACACTATGACCGAAAAACTAAGACACACAAGGAAATACAATGTCCCAATACAGTAAAAACCTACAATAAATTTATGGGAGAAGTGGATTTGGTTGATTCGGTTGTAGCGTTGTACCGTACTTCCATTCGATCAAAGAAATGGTACCATAGAATCTTCTTCCACATCTTGGATTTGATGTGTGTAAATGCATGGTTCCTTTATCGACGTGATCTGGCTGAAAATGAGAAATATATGCCGTTTTTGGACTTCAAAACCATTATATTCAACGGTTTACTGAAGGAAAATAAAACTCCTAAAAGAAATGGTCGTCCCAGCTTGACATCTATAGCTGCAATGCATAAGGAAAAACAGAAAAAAGGGCCTGCAGCAGTAATTCCTAATCCTGATATTCGTCTTGATGAAGTTGGCCACTTTCCTGTTTTTAGGGAGAATAAAGGCAGGTGTAAAAAACCGAGATGTAAAGGTACACCTAAAGTTCAGTGTGAAAAGTGCAAATTGCACTTGTGCTTTACACCAAATTTTAACTGTTTTCTTGAGTTTCATACCATACGATAAACACTTCTATGTAAACAACATGTAAACATTAATTTGAATAAAAAACAATACCTTGCTTTGTTTTTTCATGCATAATGTTGCTTCAGAGCAACAAAGTATAATTAGCCTAATTAGAGCAATTAACTACAAAGTGAACAGTCAGTGCACTTTGTATTTACATATAAAGCATGCTTGTAAGCAAAAATATTTTTTTTCTCGAAAAAAGAAGTCTTGCAATAGAGCGTTAAGTAACAGTAAGAACAATTTTTCAATGATAAAACACCACTGAAAGGTTGTTTTTTGGTCGTTTACCAGAACAGTTCAATTGAGTAACATTCAAAAACGGCTATCACCAAATTATGAAATTGATCTTAACATTTCAACGGATAAACATAAGCTGCAACTAGAAAACACAAAATATTATAAAAGCGGGCGTGACTGCAACAAAAATTGGGAGGAGGAAAGGGGTGTTCTACTTCAATATAGACGCGCTTGAAAAAGAACTTTAGATTAATAGTGTACACAATTTTTTAATATTTTAAAAATGTACGAATTTCGGGTTTATAATCGGTATACCTAAACATGTTAAATGACAATAGGAACTATCTTTCATTGTGGAAGTACCTCTGGGAAGTTTCATTTTGGACGTTTACCTAAACAGTTTAATTAGATAATTGCCAAAAACGACTATCACGCAAGTATGGAATGCGTTTTAGATTACAATCAAAAAATATTGTACATAAAATAAACCTCGAGAAATTTTTACTCAATTTTTTTCATTATTTCAATTCAAATTTCCCCAAAATTTTCCAAATCTTAAAATTTTTTTAAATTTTCAACTTTTTGATAATTTGCAAAATTTTCAAAATGGTTCAAGTTTCAGAAATTTTAAAAAATATTCAAAAGTTTTACAATTTTCAAAATATATGATTATACATTTTTTAAAAACAGGAATTTACCAAAAATCAAAAATATCTAGTAATTTTTTAAAAACTTTCTAAATTTAGGAAATTTTCAAAAACTTTCAAAATTTTCAAAAATGGTTAAAACATCCATAAACTTCAATATCATAATATTATATATTTTCAAAAATGTTTAAAATTTTCCAAATTTTGTCAAAATTTTCTCAATTGCATAACTTAATTTTTTAAAAGTATTAAAATTATTTAAAATTTGCGAAATTTGCAAAAATTTCTAAAACCTTGAAAAATTTTTGTTTCAAAATTTCTCAATTTTCAAAAATTTTCAAAATATTCAAATTGCAAAAATTATTATTTTTTAAAACATTTTCATCGACATTTAACAAATTTTCAAAACTTTATCACTACTAAAATTTTTTAATAATTTTCTAAAATTGCTGCAAAGAATTTCTAAACTTTTATAAATTTGTGAAATTTCGCAATTTTCAAATCTAACCTTGTATTTTGGTTTCTATAAATCTATAATTTCTGTTTTCAGTAACATTAATTTTTACATACCTTTGTGTGGGGAAATATTGAAGATATAATTAAAAACTGTTACACATGAAATTTTTCGACATCTTTCTCCCAGTTCTGAGCCGCGCCGCGCCGATAAGAAATACCGACATCAAAACATGCTAACGATAATAATTATAATAATAATAATAATTTAAAAAAATAAAAATAATAATAATCATTTAAAATAATAATAATAATAATAATAACACTAATAACTGAGAGAACAATATTGATTAAGTAGATACTAATAAAATTTGTTGTGTAAGTCTATTAAGGTTTTCCTTCAATAGCTCTCACAAAAATGTATGTATATATTAATGTTGCTGAAAACAACAATAGGAAACTTATCATTAATGTGAAAATATAAATACAGACATATTAAAAAAAGATACCGGTAATGTCAGCAAACTACAGCAGCAGAAGCAAAAAAATATTGTTATTATTATAAATATTATTAACGTCAGTAGAAGCATTATTCTATACTTTTTAATTATCCTGTATGACAAACTAATTCTGAACTGTTCTGTACATAGAGTTTATTTCAAATTTTCATTTGAAAGCGTTATCTATTCCTAACTTCAAAGGGAATTTTGTGTTTTGCAAAATAGAACTAACAATAGTGTAGCATCCGCCGCTATGGTTCAGATCTGATAGCACCGTCTGAGTTTTTGTGTAAATGCATCGCGAGTTTTCCTCGCATATGATATTTCTGTATGGCCAATACATCTCTTTCATTTCTTCTATTAGAAACTTCTACCTTTCTAAATAATTGCTTAAAATAACAGAAATTACTTTCTATGAGTTATATGCTGGTGAACTATTATTTCATAAAAGTCAAAAGATTTAGAAGCAATTTTGTTAACATTTACACCTGGAAATAGGTAGTAATTTCGAACATTTTTGCCTTTAAAGCTATTTATTCTAAACGACTTATTAAATGTAAGGAGTTATTTGAGGCATTCTTCTATTGTTCGCTGATATTAACATAAACATAAAACAGTAAAATCACTAACAACCAGTAAATTAATGGAAAAGATGCTTGTCTTCTTTTAACCTTACAACAAATTCTTTCAATAGAAATATCTTAAAGGTTTTATTAGGAAGCGCCACGGCAATCGCGGAACATTTTCAGCGAATAACATCTCTTAGAACAAATCGACTAACATAGTAAATAAAACGGGATAAAACGAAAACCTCTTTATTTTGTTTGTTATCTCGTAAATAAATGGCCAAGGAGGTTCAATCGGCTTCACGGGATTAACAGGCGCTAGCCGACCTGTTTATTTTTTCTATTCTTCTATTACGTTCCAAATTTTCTCAGATATAGACTCCAGATTTTCCTTAATAACTTCAATAAAAAGAAAGACGATACAGAAAGACACCAAAGCAAAAGCAATTCAATTTAGTTTTTTTGTATTTATTCGAAAATAGCTGTTACTAAATGATAAAAAATAAATTCTGAATTTAATTGCGAAAACAGAGAAAATGTTCGCTACTTGTGAAACAAGGAGAAGAATACGAGCATTACACGTCAGACATTTCCTCGTTAATGATTGCCTGTTTCAGCAGAATTATTTCTCAGAAATTACCAGCAACGTTGTTACGATTTTTCATTAAACGAGTATCTATAAAGCAAGGTAGGTCGTATAACATAACATTAAATTGCCATCGTTATTTCAGAATGAGCCCTTAGAGAATCTTAAAGAAAATCTGCTGTAACATTCTGTTTACTTTCTCAGCATGTACTATTTGGCGGAGTTGCAAACATCTTTAGCTTTTATTCACTAACATGTGTATAACTGTAATAAAAAATTTCTTGATTTTTCCCGATCAACCGGTGATTAAACAATTTTTCAAGTGGGAAAAGTTTCACAAAAAATTATTGAAAATACATCTTTATTGATGTTCGTCACTGATACTAATACTAGTATTAATAAACTTTTAGAATTAGAGTTTTCGCTGTTACTAATTAAACTCAAAGTTGAGTTTAAAACATATAGTCAGCGAGCAGCCTGCCTAAATTCGACCTGGTCGTCCGGACTCGATGACACACTTGTTTTGACGCAGCCAATTACACAATTTTTTTAATAAACAATGCTGTATAGCTATAGTGAATTTAATCTTAAAGACTAAAGAATCGTTTTTATGCTTTCAATCTTCATTAATAAGTTCGGGTTTGACGTCGTTGAAGTTCATATGAATATACTATAAATAAAATGATTACTCACTTCAACAGGGTATTATTAGCATTAAAAAACAAATAAAACTACATCAATATACATCTTATTGTATTTTTATTGTATTCGAAGCGCACTTTCAAACTATCACTTGCTATAAGAGCTAGAAGGTAGGTGAAAGTTTGGCGAAATTGCTAATTTTGATGCTGTTTAATGAATTAAATACCAGAAACGTGTATTTCATTTTTATCTGCCCCTTTTGTTTAACATTTATAGCAAAAATCGAGAAACATTCTCACGGAAATTTATTCCCTTAATGCCCCCTTACCAATCGAAATAGTGTAACGACAAAACGTTTTTTAGGAATCACCATCAGGCGTATTTTTTTATGTCCGCCATGTTAGTTTTTAATGCTATTTAATAAATAATATTATGGAAATTTTAGTAAAACTAGGCACTTGTAATTGTAGCAAGCATGCGATGACTTTTATTTAATTTTTGGTCAATTATCTATTTAATTACACAAAAATTTAATATGAAGCTTAAAACAAAAAATTGACCAGATGATGGTTCTTAGAAAACTAATTATCGTTTGACAATTTCGATCAGTTAGGTGAAGTACGCGTAAAAAGTCGCAGCGAAGAAGTGTTACTAGGTTTTTCAAGAATTGTGCTGCATTTTCAAAAAATTCTTAAACTGTTAGTACTTTTAGAATTTACGAAACCTGTTGTTGTTATTGGTTTACATTTTACAATGATTTGTTTTCAATTTCACTCTTTTTTTCGCTCAAAATTCTCCAAAACCATAAATTACCGCCGAATTCCAAAAATTGCGTATATATAAAAAAATATCAGAACTAATTAGAATGAAAAATATCACTTCAGTGCAAAAATCCTTAAAAGCAATATTTTCCTTAGCAAAGACTTCAGAAAACACTCCTTCAGATAATGCAAGAACAGACGAAACAGGTTTTTGGTACTTTCACATACTTTTTTTCGTTATAAATATTATCGCGCCAATAAAAACGAAAATTGAAAAAGCAAAAAAAAAGTAAAAAAAAAAATAACGCCACAGCGGTGATTTGAACTTGCAACAACCAGTGCAATACGATGTCGCGTTCCATATAAGATTAGTAAGCTTAAATTTTGGCTAGCCGCATGGGATAGAAGCACGGCAAACACCCGCCCGCCCTATAACTGATGCATGCGTGCGTGCGCGTGTGAGTGTGTATTTGGTGTGGGTGTGTATTTGGTGTGGGTGTGTGTACGCCTCATAACTACCGAACGAATATGTCGAATTCGATGGGCTTTGGAATGTAACGTTATCTCAAAAATTCATCGACAAAATAAGCTTCTAAACATATCTGAAATCGGAAACGAAAGCTAGATATGTTCACTTGGTTGCATTTTTCCGAAAAAAAATTTTCAAATAGCAAAAATACAATAAGATAGAAAACTTTAGGGCCAAACGTATATATTTTTTGCCGAACTTGTAACGTTAATTTTGACTTTAGCGCTTTATTAATTAAAAACGGGTTGACAGATCGGATTTAAATATGCTATTGTAATAGCCCTATAAAGAGTAAAGACACAATGTTACTGTGCACAAATATTTTCAAAACGTTAAAATCTATGAAGTGAAGAAGAAATTCCAAACTTTGGGAAATATTCAAATAAAATATTGCTTAAACACTGGCTACGCGCTTTTTTCTTACTTTTGTAAGCTCATAGAACTGAAGATGAATTACAATTTGGCTCGTGTCCCATCTCGCAAAATTTCTCTATGACGCCTTCCATGAATTTTTGAATATTTGAGTTTTAATGCATGTTCACTCAAAAACGCGTTATCAAATCGGGATAAAATTTTATATTAGAACTTTTCTAAATATAGTTAATGTTACAAGCTACTAAAACTTTTAGAACTCCTAAAACAGTGTAATGAAAAAAATTTTACATTTTTACTTTTTCAAAAACCTGCCGCTCAAAAACTGGCCATACTTTTTTTCCCAAATCGTGTAAGCTAGTAGAACTAGAGATAAGCTATAATTTAGTTTGGGTCCCAGTCCGCTAGTTTGTCTGCCTTTGATGCCTTCTTATAAATTTTTGTAAATCGGAAATTTTTGCACTTTGTTTATTGTTGATAAAAATTTCCGTTTAAGCTAAATTGCTCACAAACGATAGAATACGAATCAAAATTTAATTGTTAGGTGCAGTAATAGTGGGTTAGGGGGTTAATTTTTTCCTCCCACCAAATTTTAGGTGAGTGAGTTTCTCTTTCTGGTTTTGGTTCTGGTCAATCCCAAATACTTTTAGTGAGATATGAAAAGTCAGTATATATTCCATTGTTTGCTGTGATAGTTTTGGACAAGAAAATTCTTTGTTAAATTTCAGAGGGGTTTCTCGTAATACCTGTTTAAGGGTTAAATCGCAGGAAAATGTTAAATGCAGGAAAATGAAAAATGAGCGAAACCGGTCGCGGGTTCTTTCTTATACTGCTTACGTTTTAAATAGTCTCGCCCCAATAAGTGATTTAAATCTACTTTTAGTCATTTACACCAGGTACAAGTCGCCTGATCCAAGCCCAAGGTGTTTGCACAGCTAGGTACTGGAGAGAACCTACTCACGTAAAGCTTCGTTTACATTATAGCGAACATAAGCTAACGAACGAACGAACGAATGGATTCGTTCCTTTGGTAGGGTTCACCTTTTTTTGTTTACACTTAGCAGAGCATTCGCAGTTGTTGATGATCCATACATTCGTAAGCATCATGTGGGATTCGTGTCGCACTTCTGCAAGGAACTGCCGAATGCTCGTCTACGTATTTAAACTGTTTACACAGAGCACGAATTTTCTTTGATGATTCGCTCATTTACCGACACCGGCCGGAACATGACCGATTGCGAACAAATTCGTTCGTTCGTGTACTATTCATCTAGCGAATTGCTACGAACGAGTTCGTTCGTTCGCTTATGTTCGCTATAATGTAAACGAAGCTTAAGACGCCAGCTAAATATTACCCTTCGGAATTTGTACTAGAAATGCTTATAAATACTTTATTTACAAAGTTATCAAAAATATGCAACCAATTAAAAATATGCTTCTTAACTAGAACTAATTGATAGGCATAGTTAAAATATCGGAACTTCCAGAATACGCGTTGTTGATATTAAAAAATATGGGGTTTTCACTTGATTGTACTATGGTTGGAAATTCTAGTTAATCTTAATAAACTACTTTAAATACGCTATCAAACTGTTTTAAACTTATAATGATTGGAGTTTGCATTTTTGAATAAATAATTAATCAATTACAAACTCTTCAAAAATTCGTGAAGGGTGTCAGAGTAAAATTTCGGAGGTAAGTAAAAAATACATTTGTAGTTCATTGAAAGCTCTATCGGTTCAGAACATTTAAAAAAATAGTTTGAGAAATAATTTTTTAAAGATGTCCAACATTTTGAGTAGATAGATATTTAAGATTTTCATATTTCCAAAAATATGTTTGCAAGATACAGCATTCAAAAATAACCATTTGATTTGAATTTTAATGCACTACAACCGTATGTATTCAAAATTTAAAAACATTGTGTATGAAAAAAATTTATACCAAAAAAACGTATCTGATTTCCATTTCTGGTTTCAATTGAAAACCTTCTACAATACTACCCGCTACTAAAAAACTTCTACCAAATTTGTTAAAATTGGTCAAGGAATTCCCGAAATGTATGGGAACGAACGCACTCACCCACAGACAGACATTTTTAAAAACTTTTTTGGGGTTCTTTGGACCCTAAAACGTGTATATCCGTTAAGATCCCAATTTAGAAATATTGCATGACATCATAACTTTCCTTACGTTGCTAGAAGTATAGGAAAGTAAAAGAAGACACTCAGTTAATCCAATTAAATATAGAACTATGAGAACATTATAGAAACAAAATGTATATTAAAGAAACCATGAAACTGTGACAAAGGTAGCCCTAAAAATATTTTAAATTTTTTAAAAGCTGAAAGTGAAGGTGATTTATAAATTCGGCTATTAATTGGTTATGTTTTCAAGGCTTAAGGGCTGATCATTATATTGTACGTTTCTTAGCTATGAATTTATTAATATAAATTCCGTATCACTTCGATTTTGGGAAACCTACGAAGTATTGGAACCATGATTAATGTTTTTTCTTAGTACTCAGTTTTTAAAAACAGATATATTGCAATCCTAATAAAATAATCAAGTGTATGTTTTATGCACTACAAGCACATGTTTGCAATATTTTTTTAATTGTATGTTATGTCAATCAACACTTTACAATTTAAAATGCCTAAATATAGAAATTTATACAAATTAAAGCTTTCCATATTTCTTCCTAGCAAATCTAATAGATTCAAAGATATCCTAAATTTAAATAATATTAATGCAATTAATGGAGTACTTACCAAATACACCTAATCTAAAGTTTAATGTCACAACTATGACTTTTCCATATGCTGCCAAAACGCTGCCGTCGTAAGGGTTTCCAGAATTCCATTCAAACGATTCGCCATGGAGAAACACCATAACGGGATAATTTGGAGGCGGAAATTCATGATCTGCAAGCAAATTGATTTTCAGAAAGAAGAAAAAATCAAAAAAATACATTTACACAAAAGAAACAAAACTTCTCTAAAATTATACATTCATTCTAAGAAAACTATATGTTTTCAAAAAAATAATTCTAACGGCTTTAAAATTAAAAATTGAAACAAAAAATTTGATGTTTCTGTTTATTTGTAAAGTTTCTTGGCTACTTTTTTACAGATATTATTATAACATTATCAGCAGAAGATGTACTCAATTTAGAGTAACTCAAAAACTTTAATGATAATTTCTAATTAAAACCTGTACAGAAAATTGCAATTAGAAGCAATTATGTAAAGTGGCGAATAGATTGACGTCCAACTTTAAATTACTTTTTAGGACAAAATGACATGGGTTGGAAATAAGTCAAAGGTCGTGGCGAAAAACAAAGCAATACTGACTGCCTCGGCGTCGAAGCGTAGCGTTCTGTAATTATCAGAAGCAATTTGTATAATTAGCACGAGTCGCTTTCTATGAGATATTAGAAAACGTCAGGTTGAATTATTGGCCCTCAGTTCTTTCTTACTTTCGATCGCAACGCGAATAAAGCCGTGAGCTCAATTTATTTTCAAGATTTATACCTCTAGGATAACATCTCTAGTTTACCGAAACTCCCAGAATTAATAAAAATGATAACAGAACATCTTTTCCTATAAATTTATACGTTTAAAGAAATACATAGCGGTCATTCGGAATTTTGTACTCCTGCAGGATGATTATGTTAAACTTCCTGGAGCTTTAACTTAAGTCTCACGGGAACCGCTCCAATTACTACTACTGCAAGAAGTTTTTACGGCTTTACGCGAGGTTAGCGTAAATTACGGAATTTTGGTGTTTGGAAGATTTTAACAAAGTTGGCTTAAAATTTTTAAAACTGAAAAAAAAAACAGGTAAACATTGTATTATTATGAAAGTTCATCGCACAGTTGAAATATTTGCTTTGTGTATTGAAAAACTTTTAAGTGTAAAATTCAGATTATAGTACCCAAAACAATGTTTCCCTGGGGAATAATGCACAACATCATGGAGATGCTTTTCACAGACAGCGTTTTATGGAGAAAGATTTTTAACATTTTACTTTTTATAGTATCCAACATTAGCGTCAAAAGCGCAAAATCTTTGTCATTAAAATAAGGGCAAAATAATGGTTTAGGGATTAAAAAACATCACAAACCGGGCAATAATATAAGATGCAGAAGTAGCTTTCAAAATTAAATTTTGTAGAATATTCTACTGCCATTGTTGTGAAATTTCGCTTTAAATTAGAAAAAATCAGTAATCAACCCTTCGTCTATTTACGGATAGTTAACCAATGGCTCTTTAGTATGATGATACGCCACACTATAGCAGCTACTATTTAATATTAATTTAATTTTTATGTTCCTGACCCCTGTCTATTCACAATGACTTTCTTTTAGATAATAAAAAATAATATTAAATATTTTACTAGCCAAAACGTTTTAATAACAATTATAATATCAATATTACGCTTAGTTATAAATGAAAATTTTCTATTTGAAACAGATAAAAAATGTTGGTGGAGTAGGTGATTTTTAACTTGGCAAGGCAATTTCCCATTGCCCTCCCTGCACCAATTGCTATTGACATCAAAGGCAAACTAGCGAATAGTAGCACTTACTAAGCTATAGTAGCTGTCCAGCTCTATTGTCAATAACAATTTAAAAATTCGTCTTGCAATATAATTTCTTGAAAATATAGAAAATTATAAAGTTTGATTAAATTTGCACTTTCGAAAACATTCCGATATAATAACATTTTAACAGTTTAAAATTTAATATAAAACAATCTCAATATTCTAAAATTTCCCAATATTGTTATTAGCGAACTTCGATGTCTACAATATTCGTACTAGCAATAAAATCATTACTGTCGGTGAGGTCGGTTTTTGGTTTCAAGTAATTTTTAAATGATTGAATTTGGGGGATACGAGCTGCTCTTACTCTTCATAATATGCCCGAGTGCGCACGCAGATATCAAATAATGTGGAGCGGGAAGAGATTCACGGAATAGTATGCGTCAAAATCTAAAGGCTACTAAATTAATCTAAATAATTTTTACGGCCCAAACTAAGTTCGTGACATCGTGTTCATTGCTTATCAATGCTGGGATCCAAAATTTTATTTCTATGAAATTATTTGTTTAAATTACATGTTCTTACGACATTTTCAGTAAATACGAAGTGATTGAAACAACTTTGAATGTTTAAGTGTTCATTTCCAAAAAATGAAAAAAAAATATTTGATCTTATATTTAATAAAAATATGGTAGGAACATAAATAAAATAAATAATTTAAAAAAGTATCTTTATGGAGTTTTAACCCTGATTTTATTATTATTAGCACAAAGCATAAATGATAAAGAACTCGGGATGGAATCCCGATCGAGGAAGCTATTTTTCACAACTTTTTAAATCATAAACGCTAAAGCCAAGAAAACGTACATTAATTAATTAGTGACAGGGATATTTCATCAACAACTGACCTCCGTTTGTTGTTATATTTAGAAATATAACTGACAGTCTCGTTCTTAATAAAATTATGAATAGAAATTTTCGACGATTATTAATTGTTAGATTTGGTTTTTCATTGTTCACACAATAGTTCAAATTAGATGCAAAAGTTTCTTTCTGAAATTGTGTTAAATTTATTATAAAATAGATACTTAGAAAAATGGTTATGTAATTTTGTAAGAACAAACCTTCCTATGAGCTTCCCAACGTCTTAAATGTCTGTTCAGTGGTTGCTGATAATTCGCAATAGAGGTATACAGATTGTCACTATTTTATTGTAGGCATTAGGCAACTAACGAGTGCAACAAAGAACAAATATAGTGCGCTTTTTTAATGAAATATCACCGAAAATGATTAAATTTTTCTTGTATACGTGAATCCCCACCCGACGCGACGGTCCTAACTTCTTTTTCCCATAGCGTGTCCTTATTACACGCGTCCCTATGTTGCCAATAATATTTGACAATTAATATACAAGCAATGTTAAAAATTTTCTTTTGGGTTCCAATGGGTATTATATTACGCATGTATTTATATTCAAAATATTTGTTTCATCTTCACAATACAACCCTATATTGGAAACTTATGAAAACGTAAAACTCTGAAAATGCGAAAAAAAACTTATAACGAAAAATTCAAAATCGTGTTTCATGTAACTAACTAGTCGGTTTAATAATTAAAAATTAAAGCAATTTAATTAGTGCTAGTTGAAGAAACTAACCGTCACTAAGATATTACTTGTATAAGCAGTCTGTTTAATTTAAATAAAATTAAAATGCAGCAACTTGAAATTATATCGAAAAAGTAGATAGAGCGTGGTATGTACAAAACACTCATTATTCTTCGGCTAAAAATCAGAATACGTGCTTTTTTGAGAGCAATTTTTTTTGTTCGCTTCAAAGCTGATTGTTAGGAACACATTTTATACAAAAAAATTTTAAGTATGAACCGTATGAAGGTTTTTATAAAACTCGACGTTTTCATTTCAGTACAAGTAATACGCAGACAGAATAAATAAAATTTCAGCATTCAAAGCAGCCTTGCTAAAAGTCATATATAAATATTTCACGTTATGAGATCTCATGAAGCCCTGCTTTAATTTGAAAGCACTACGTGCGTAACATTAGCAGAATATAATGCGTTACACGGGTTTTTACTTTGCTTTTAAAAAAAGAAAATATAACCGTAATATTAGAACAAGAGATGACCAAAAATGCCGGTTTTCATATACAGCACCGTTCAGTAGTATACGAAGGAAACTCTGAAATAAAAACCAGAAATCTACACGAATTCTTGTGAAAACGAACTACTAAAGCTTTTCACCGACAGAGCGCAGCCTTCACCACGAACGCTGTCGGAAAATGTGGAGCTGAACAGAACTACACCACGCTTCCGGTCAATACATAAATGCCAGGAATACTTGTGAAAGCTTTTCAAAGCTTTCAACTTATACAATAAAAATTCTATCGCTGCCTTGCTGTGGAATGTGAAAGCCAAAAAATGCGGTTCAAGTTTTGCTACCTACTCCTCAAATTCCGTTGTTATAAAACTGTATTTCTTTTATAATTTAAAATTGCGGTTGTAGAAGTGGAACATTAGAGGTAAATGCGGTTGTTTAGATTAACTAGCGGAAATTAGGGAATGTTCGGAGCTTTCAACAAAGATTTATTGACAAAGACCCTACACTTCAGCCTTGTATTTAATTGTAATGGGTGAAATTAATTAAACAACAATTCTGTTCCACTCCTTTATAGGTGAAAAGCTATTGCCGTTGATTTTAAAAAGTTTTGTACAATAAACGTGTTTTAACTTTGTTTGACCATGCAATGAAAAATGTAACTGTTGAAGAGTTATGTTAGTCAGTAAAAGAAAAATCTCCAATTAAAACAAACTCGAAAAAAGTATTCCAAAATTTCTTTAGTCTCTTTGAATTCAAAAAAAGCTGTTTGTGTTAAAAAAAATATTAAGTTATTTACCACTGGGACAGTTAATTTTAAATTAAAACTGTAAAAAAATTCTGAACTGTGTTATTAAAAATAGTGGCGTCACTCAAGTATAATACCAGATCCGTCAACTAAAAATTAATTTTGTTCTCAAGGCCTTGTATTTTTTAGACGTCAACTATGTAATTAATTACAAACGTGTGTTTGTTAGTTAGACCATCAATAAAAGTATTTTTGTTAAACAAACATAAATATGGACAACTGCATACAATTTAAAATGAAAAGTTTGAGTGATCTAAAACGCCCACTCAAAAATTGCGTTATTTTTTAACAAAATCGGCATCAATTCTTCTGTAACAAAAATAATATAAATAAAGAATTGGTTTTCATTTTTTTGTTTTTCTTATAAAGCCAGACATTTCGAAAACTCATATAAAATGAAAAAAAAGAGTCTGAACATCTTAGGAGGCAAAAGCCTCATCAAACTTGTACTTGTAACGACTCTAAAGTGCCAACATAGAATGTAATAAAGCTCGATAGAATCTCACTAAAGACTTTGCTTACGTTATAAATACTGTTCCACAATTTCAGCAACTCACGTCATAGATATCCGAAAAAAGTTTCTTCTGAGAGTGGATGTGCATCAAAGAAAAGCGCTTATTGAATAATAACTTATACGGCAAAAGTTCCGGCGGTTCGGGAATTTTTCGATCTCGCTGTGCGTGCGAATATGAGCTTTTTTCTGGGAGCAAAATATCTAATAATAATGCTATAAGAAGAGAAAAGAATGATGACGTAGATTACAAAATAAGTGGTGTCACATATGCGGCCTAACTTCAAACTGAGTTTTGCGATAGCAGCGCCGCGGGAGAGAGCGGCAGCTGCCGTAATCATGTAATATTAAGAATAATTCATCACTTTTGACAGTCTATGGACTGGGATCGAACCACCACTATATTAAAGGCAGATATTTTAGTGTGTTTACGACACCACTTTTGGGTACCTTTTAAAATGTCCTAAATCATACCGCAAAAATGAAAAGTTGCACATTCATCATTAGAAAGTTTATAAACCACTAACGATCAGTAAAATCCAGGTGAAAAAAAGCAGAAGAATTTTAACATTATCTGCATGTATTTTTAACCTTCGACAGTGAATAAAATAACCAAAGAATTACAAACTATGTATCAAAAATAAAAATTACTATGTTTATAGTTTTATTAACGCTGTTTTACTGGTCTTGAAAATTTGAGATAAAACTGATAAATACTACTTTCAGGTGTTGTATAAAGTTGTAATAGTTTTTCTTTGTAGAGCTACTACTACACTTCATACATTTTTAGTAAGAACATCAAGATTTTATGGTATCAGCTCCTCTTCTGTCTTTTAAGTGCAGTATAAGAACTTTAAATAACAAAAAAGAAAAAAAAGTTGTAATAAAAATTTTATGTTTCATGCATCTTCTAGTTGGAATACATTAAATTTTTTCTTTGCCTACAACCTCTTTGTAGCCATTTCTTGTTTGTGCTTAAAATGTTAAGGCATTGCCCTGAACAGCAATAAAGGGGAAACCATTTCTACTTTAAAATTTTTCATAAAAGGTTTTTTTTAATGTCTCTAATGCAGCATAATTCACAAATCTCTACACACTGCATTTAAAACGTATTGATAAGAAATTATACCGGATGGAAAATTAGACGCTTCATAGCGAAAATGCATCTGTATAAAATCATGTAATTTTTTGTAGTTTTTTAAAACTATGTTTTTGCTTAAATATTGATCATGTTATGAACACACGTTAGTTTAAACCAATACAACAAGTTTCACGGGCTTCTCCTCATAAATAAAAGGTTAATTTTGGCGTTAAAAGTTTCAACTCATTTTGATCCTTTTTTCTTGAATTACACTAATTACTTTATTTAATTAAAAGAAATAAAAATTTTACTTGATTTTGTAAGGTATTCTTAACATTCATTAAAAAACTTCTGAAGCACGCTATGTTGTAGGTACCGAACCGTCATCAGCAGCAATTAAGGAAACATCGAAGAAACTCCGTGATAACAATTTCAAGAAGGTCGTATAATATACAATATTCCCTGCAATTAATTTAATTCACGCAACAGTCTCGTAACTACTTTTATTAATAGCATACCAGCTAAGAGGAACCCCATTTATAGTGTCTCGAAAAAAATATTAAGTGTTTGTTAGTAATCATAACATAGTTTCTGAAATTTAGCAGATTAATATGAATTTCTTTCATGCCAAATTGTCAGCTAATTTCCCAGGTCAATCATCCTTCCGATTACACTTACACTTACAGAAAGATAAGGCACTCCAGGTTGTCAAATGCAATTTGAAAAGTGCATTGACAGTATAAACGTTACACGAATTGTCCAGAATGTAAAATATAACTACTGTGTGGCCCTTTGCAAAATAATTTGCAACTTACAACACTTTTTTGTCGCCAAAGTTCAACGTGTGGTACGCATAACTTGTAGTTCCAATAAAAATTTCAAGAAAACATTTGGCATAATGTAAAGATGCGATTCCCAAGATTAAGATTAAATAGCTGTATTTTGTGTAAAATTGTTGATATTGATCTGATATAGGTGTGGATTCCTTGACCCAACTAACTGTAAATTTATTTACAGAAATATTACCATTTTTTCAGAAAATCAGTACTTTAATTATTAATGATAAGGATAACCTACCTCTACTTAAACTGTTAAGAGTTTCAGTTATTGTAATTTTAGTTTAAGCACAAGGATTGCGATTTGTCAATTTGGCATTTAGTGTCTTATGGTTTCACATTTCAAATATTCAAGAGAATATCATATTTCATATATTAACATAATTTAAAGAGACTTGACATTTTTAATTAGCACAAGAGTTTACTGGAGCTTAAAAACGCAAAAAAATTATTGCTACTTTTATTCCAACAAAAATTAAAAGAGATTGGCCTTGCAGTTTTAGCAGTAAAATAACCAAGTCCAGCCTTTGGAAGCTGAACATAAATTTCAATAAAATAGTAAGTTTTCTGAAGACAAAAGTTAAATCCACTTGATATTCTAAATCCATCAAAATCGCCGAAATCTGAATATCAGTTTTTAAAAAGTACTGTTGTAATTCAATCAAATGATTTGAAACACAGTACTTAAAATTTCAATAAGAAGCATTACCGTAAGGCTTAAGGCGTACAAAGAGCGAAAAGTCATAGCGGCTTAGGCGTAGATCTTTTCACTTATCAGTGTACTATCTCAAGCGTGTTAGGTGGTGCTCTTATTCCTTTAAAACTAGGCGTAACGTATGAGGCGCTG
Source organism: Ctenicera cuprea (assembly GCA_958336395.1). Taxonomy (NCBI): domain Eukaryota; kingdom Metazoa; phylum Arthropoda; class Insecta; order Coleoptera; family Elateridae; genus Ctenicera; species Ctenicera cuprea. Next base: position 21,054,326 of record OY284487.1, on the reverse strand, counting down.
TTAGAAACGAAACTAATTAGGGTGAGAGACAGCGCCTTTTAAATTTTGTGACAAGTAGATACACGGCGTTCTTGGTTATAGTTCTAAGTTACTTATACCTAACTTTATTATTCTTTAGCTGTCTCAACAAGTTGCAATACCAAAACAAGTATACTTAAGGTAAAAAATCAGATTGGCAGCTTTATTCCCATTTGTTTAAATGATACTAGTTCTTTTTTACGCCGATGAAGGCAGTGCAAATAAGATATTTACAATAACTCAATCACAACGTATCTGCAACAACGACTATCGCCATAATATAATAAGCTTTCAAGAATATACAGCGTTTATTACAACAACGTCGCTGTTTCCGATTGAAACACCTTCAGAAATCAAAAATAACGAATGTTATTCGACAAGACAAATGTTATTTGTATTCGTCTATGCTTTTTCCGGAAACAAACCTTTGCTTTGTGTATGCCTTACAACATTTAGGTTAGTAATATAAAAAATATTATATATAACATATATTTACTTATCCGCGAAAACTTGCTACGTATAAAGCTACCGAAAACTTCTTTAAAATAAGCTTGGACTTTATGCCAAAATTAACACCTATTTCCGGGCTCCTAATAGAATTGTATATTTAAAATCCCATATGACACATAACCTTGAGCTCGTATATTTTTGGTCGGTGTATATTAGTGCGATTGATCTGGAAAGATAAAAATAATATTCATTTGAATCATTTGATTCATTCTTCAAATCATTTCCGCTGTTTAGAGTATTAAGCAAAAGTTTATATGGTGGCGTTATACTATTATAACATTATTTATTAGTTCAATCATTGTTAAATTAAGTCACCAAAAGGATTTATATACTATTAGCAGAACCCGTGGAATTGCCACCGATTTGTTTTCGATAACATCATGCCCGGTGCTCGCCGCTCTTAAAATTTTCTTCTCGGTATCGCAAATAAGAGCTGCTCTCAGAAAGAACAGGCTGTGAAAAAATGAAATAAAAGACTGGAAATACAGCTTCTAAAAAATCCGAAAGAAAAGCTCCAAAATCAGACCCAAAAAACTAATTGTAAAAATGAAAACGGGCTTAAAATCTACAGGAAAAACAACGAAGTTCTCCTGGGTCCCAAAAACTTCCCTGGGAAAACGGGAAGAAAGCTAGTTACACTTAGCTTTTTTTCCTCGTTCCAGAGAAGTGACTCAAAGTAGATTTTAAAATGCTTTTGGAACTAATATATAAGCACTAAAAAATTCTGGCTAAGCATTTGCATATAGTTCTAAAATAAAATTCGTCTTTATTGATGTAAAACAATCAGCAAGAAAAAACACGTGCTTTTGTGCAGGGGATGTTTCTTTGGTAGTGTTTTTCTCCGGGAAATTATATTACCATGGAATTCTTTTTCCGTAGGAGGTTTTTACCTTTTGTCAGAGAATAAATATCTGTAGGTAGTGTAGTGTAACCGCATTTCGGAGAAGGTAATGTTCAGACTATCTGGTGGCGTTGATGATGCATCTGCGAGAGGCCGGAACTCTTGACGTGCGAGAAGACACTTGAATGACGCAGCTCTTTAGTAATAATTGTATTACGTGTTAACTATTGCTTTAATTTATTAAATATCAGCATTAAGTTATACTCGCTGTGCGCGGTTTACTATCTTTTTTACAAAAACACTTCGCAAGCTGTTGAATTACAATAATAATAGAAAAGTGTGTTCATCTAATTTTATCTCTATTGAAGTCTGTAGCAGACCGCAGTACACAGGAATTTGCGCCTTATACAATGGACATGGACACCCAAAAACGTGATTTCTAGTAAAAGGAGTCCCCCACCACTAAAAGTTTGGAAAGGTGAAATTATCGTAATTTAATATATGGATTATTATAAAACTATATTACGTTTTAATTTAAATACATGCTATTTTCATAATTTTGTTGAAACTCAAGGCATAACTTCAGAATCCATATTTAAATCATTATTTAAAATAATATACAGAGTAATGTATAGGATGTTTCGCAGAGTATGGGTTAGTTGTTGTAAGAATTTTATTACATTACCTGCTTGTATTACTATAAAATAAGAGGAAAAAGTGTGCAGTTCGAATAGCGTAGAAGTAGACTACCCACTGAGCAATGCACGGTTGTATTGCCAGTATTGCACAATTCTGTGCCCAAAAATACCGGTCAACACATTGATTTTATGTCGGTATTAAATGTTGTTTTGTACAGCTAAATGTGGATTCCCTGTTCTCTGGTATCGATAATTTGAACTATTTAGTTAGTTAGAAAGTAACCGTATTTTCATTCAAAAAACGTACTGTTGTTAAAATTTCAAAATTTTTATTGCATTTACCAAAAAGCATTTCACAGGATTTGTTTTCTATGTCACGTTCAGAAATTCTTGTTGTTTGCAGTATTTCTACGAAAAGACTTGTTTTCTCAACACAAAAACACTTATACCGCTTTTACTAGATTATTGTTCAGATGATAATATTTGGATTAACTTTTACAACAGCAAGAATGTCATTGAATTTTTATCTTCTCTGTTACGTTTTCGTTTGCATGAATTATTAATGCATTATCTAGATTGAATTTTTTTACAATTCTTCTTACAATGCTGTTGCTAGAAACAGGTCTGATTTCGTAGAATCGAACCCTGTATAACTGTATTGCTTAGCGGGAGTCTACCTCCACGCCATTCAAACTTGTACATACTTAATTTCAATTATTTCATGTCAAGGTCCATAGAAATCAAAGTTGATTTCTACGGACCTTGAATTCATGTAAGTAGTACGACCAGGTAATGTGGATTTACCAACTAATAACATGGTACTGGTATGACTCGTACTCCGTGAAACCTCTTATACAAAAAACATAAGGTTATGTAATGCTTTGTTGCTTAACGACACGTATTTCCATTACGTTTATTAAAATTTTGTTGAAAAACATAATCAAACATACCAGTTAGACAAGTAGTTTTGTATAAACAATCATATTTTCTGGATGTTTCCTGTTTACCTGCAGCTAATAAAATGTGGAAACAGATTAACTTGTTTGGCATAGTATGTATAACGCAACAAAACCGTGAAATAGTATGTAAATGTAAAATACACAGGAAGAGCGGTAGGTACGTCTGCATTATAAACATTGCTTTACATGCAAGCAAATTTATGAAGTTTCAGCGTTTAATTAATTTAAACTTTGATACAGACATAGATTCGAGCTGTCCACGTAGTTCAAGTATTATTTCATTTGCTAAACAATCTGTTTTTAGTTCATTACGTATACCCGAATGCAAGTTTATAACGTAAAAAACAACATTCCGTGTACAAAGACTTAAGGAAGTAGTTTAGTTATTTAAAGTTATTGGGAACTAAAGTTATTGGGAACTAAAAGGAGCGATCTAATTTATTATACTATTCAGCTTTACTTGGTAGATATTAACAGATACTTTGGGGTAATATTAGAAACGTATCGTCCTTGGAATTCGTAAAATACTTTCATGTATTTACAGTTTAGTTTAATTGCAACATTTGGCAAAATAATGAGTCGTACGAAGGCATATAAAAAGCGTTTAGTGTTTTATTCTATAAATTGCACTACTACCATCAAAGTTTATTTTCTTAATACAAAGCAAAAAAGAGGTAACAGTACGTAAAACCTCCTTCTTTTACACTAACACGTTATGTGTCAAATCACCGTGACAACTCAAACAGCCAACGTAAACATTTTGGAATAATAACCATAATAAAGCAGCAAAGTACAAACTGTACGTACTCGCACATTAGAAATAACTGACAAGGAAAAAATAAACTATTATCACGGAAATTGCGTATGTGCTTAGGAAGTTATCACATTATTAAATTGATGTACTGTTTTTGAACTAACTTTTTAAATTGACATTTAAACTGCCAACTATATGTTTGTACATACTGCAATGATATGCGTGTGCATGTACTTACTAGAAAACAATTCCCTAAATGCCCGCAATTCACGCAATTCTAAATTATATTTTCTATGAGACTCTTTAGTAACTTTCTCAGGGTCGTTATTTAGCTGTAAGACAAGTTATTAATAAATAAATTTGAGATAGGATAAACACAAAACAATATCAACGTTACAAAAAAAAAGGTTTTATTGAATAAATCAATTTTCTAATGATATTTGCGAAAAATCAAATAAATTTTACTAAATACTATCGTCCTTTAAAAAGAGAACACTTATCTTAACGTCTCCTTATTGGGATATCCTTCACTCGAGCAAACGATGAATGTCCAACTTCTACTTCACTAGTTTGCAGGTTCCTCAAGTAACCACAAACACTCGCCATTAGTTTGAATCTTCCTCTGGTCTGTTTTATATTATTTTAAACTTGGTTTTACCACCATCACAACTGGAAAAACTTTCTGGATCGCTTTATACTTGTTGTTCTTCTGGACTTTTCACAATTCGTTGATAATTAGTTGTATTTTTTTCTTTTATATTCATAATCACTTTTACATTACTTTTAAACTCGTTTTTCCTCTTTATTCATCCAGAGGATATAAAATTCTCTGTCTTTGTTTACAAAGACGAGCCGTAACTAACTAAACAAATTTTCCATTCTTTTGTCTTCTCCTTGATTCCCATTTCTTTGAACAAACAAATAAATCTCATGACAATGAGTATTCTTTTATACGTTTCTGACATTGACACTGACATCTATAATGACATTAATCGATGCACAAAACAAGTAAGTCTAAAACTTCTTATAAATTAAACCTTTTGAACAATTCTGAACTAAATTATAATTAAAACTAATATAAATAAAAATCGTATTAATCTGATTGTTTATTTTTTCATTCAGTAAAAACAAACCTCACAAATATGAAAAATATAAATTATTAGAATTTATAACAAGAAATTACAGCAATAATACGCAACCCTGAGTTTAAAAGTTAGAATATCAAAACCTTACAGCCTTCACAAACCTCCAATCTCAAATTGAATTGTAGCAAGCATCCCAAAAATTGCCTTCCAGGAACTACAATACCCCAGTAAAAACATACACCTCCAAATATCATAGCAATACATACAGGGTTTTTCAACGAAAAGTAGCCACCCTCAGCATCTTTCAAAATTATTTTTTGCAAGAAAATCGCCAAGACATGTCAACAAAGACAGCAAGGGGGACATCTTTTTACGTAAAATCCGGACGTCTGTCATCAACCCCTTAGCCGCCACAGCCACCCCCTCTAAAATTTCAAATGGCACCATACCATGTGTGGCACATCGTTGGAAAGGTAATTTAATAAGGAATTCATTCTACTGCTTAATTTTTTTATTCACTTGAAATTGAGACATAAAAACAATAAGAACTATATTTTGTTTATTTCTGTTAAGCTGCTGAATATAGCAATTACCGTTAAAGTAATTGTTCAAAATGACTTCCGTTAACTTCCATACAATAATACAGACGACTTTGAAAGAGAGAACGAACATTTGCGAGAACTTGCGGTGTCAATTGTCGACATTCTTCTATTATTCTCTGCCTAAGATCTTCAATGTTGGCCGGCTGTGTTGCGTATACTTTGGATTTCAAGTGCCCCCATAAGAAATAATCCAACGGAGACAGGTCGGGTGATCTCAACGAATAAAGATAGTATTCTTTATTCGTTGGGTGATCTAGCCGGCCATTCGATGGGACCACGTCTTCCAATCCATCGTCCAGGAAACCGATTGTTCAAAAATTCTCGAACGGGAATCACATAGTGAGGAGGTGCACCATCTTGCTGGAAAACTAGTTCATTTTCAAACAAATGTTCGTCATTTTCCAGTAGTTCTGTTATACGCGGATCAACAGTGGTGTCAAGAAGCTCAAGGTAAATATTTCCATTCAAATTACCGTCAATAAAAAACGGGCCAACGATGTGGTCTCCTAGAATACCTGCCCAAACGTTAAGTTTCTGTGGATATTGGGTATGGGTTTCCCTATACCAATACGGATGCGTGTCTGACCAATATCTACAGTTATGCCTGTTGACTTCTCCGTTCAAAAAAAAACGTACACTCATCGCTGAAACAGATATTGTACAACAAGTTCACGTTGTTCAATAGATTATTAGACATAATTTCGCAAAACTCTAGTCTTCGATCATTGTCGTCTTCGTTTAGTTCTTGAACAAGTTTTATCTTGTATGGATGAAATTTGTGCTTTTTTAAAATTCTCCATACACTGCTTGTTGAAACCCCCGATACCTGGGAAAGCTGATTTAAAGACTGATTGTTATCCATTGCAACGTGTCCCAAAACAGCAACTTCAACAGGTTCATTAATAATTGGTCTTTCTGGTTGATGTTTTTTGTTTGTCACTGAGCCAGTTCCCATGAACTTTTGCATCCACTTTATAACATACTGATGGCGAATGAATTTATCGGGATGAATTTCATTGAAAGCACGCGCTGCAGCTCGTGCACAGTCGTTATTTTTGAAATAAAAACGCACAATCTCGATACTTTCGGCAGTGGTGTAAACCATGTTGACACTTTTATAATATTCAAAATGAACTGAATGTTGACTGACAGATGAAAAACCAAAAGATGAAACCAAAGCATCCGTAGGTACTGCTATATTCAGCAGCTTAACAGAAATAAACAAAATATAGTTTTTATTTTTTTTGATGTCTCAATTTCAGGTGAATAAAAAAATTAAGCAGTAGAATGAATTCCTTATTAAATTACCTTTCCAACGATGTGCCACACATGGTATGGTGCCATTTGAAATTTTAGAGGGGGTGGCTGTGGCGGCTAAGGCGTTGATAACAGACGTCCGGATTTTACGTAAAAGGATGTCCCCCTTGCTGTCTTTGTTGACATGTCTTGATGATTTTCAAGCAAAAAATAATTTTGAAACATACTGAGGGTGGCTACTTTTCGTTGAAAAACCCTGTATATTAATTACAGTAAATAGTTACAATTTGTTTTAAAACGACAATCTGGGCCAAAAAAATAAATAACTTTTGTAATTTATACGTCTTCTTCTTTTTAAATTTCATCCATTTTATCGTTTTGTACTTGTAGCTACAGTACTACAGACAAAAATGAGCAGTTATTACAATAAATTTTCCGATTGTTACGTCTCGCGCAACTCGCGCAAAATGATTGAAGGGCAGAAAAGACTGCGTTATTTCAAGCATTTTTCAGAAATTACGCTGAGAAAAATCTATTAGATCCCTACAGTTTCAACATTACCGAGTTAATTTTTTTACATAGTTATATTACACTTTTAAAGTTTATACTTTTATAAAAGACATTGACGTATTTCTTATGAACAACCTGCTGTTTCAGAATGGTGTTTGAATTCAGCCCTATTTTTTTTATATTAGAAAACATGGACATCGCGTGGGTTTTTGTATAGGTAGGTAGAGGCACTATAAAAGATTTTGATATTATGTTTTTAGAAATATTTTTTGAATTATACTAACTGCACCAGATCAGTATACTTCTAGCATGCTAATATAACTAGGTATGTGGTATAGTATAGTAACTCGCATTGTATTTCTTTAGAGGTTAAAAGCGTATAACGATACAATTGTCCAAAAAGTCTTACAAAAACATTGTTTTTTAGAAAAACAAGTTTGGCGTTGAAGAACGCCAGAGAATAATGAATAAAGTTTGTCGATCAAAAAAAACTGGAAGGATTGGAGTAGCACCAGGTCCTCTCCCATATTACTGCATCGCATCTAAAATATAAAATTTTAATCTACGATATCCAAACACTGTTTTATAGTTTTTTAATATTGTAGAATGCAGAGAAGAGCATTATGTTTTATTACCTTCTCTACTAAATTTTGCTAACATATTAATACAAGTTCGTTATTAAATAAAACACACAGAAAGAAAAATATTTGTCAAATTTTCTTAAAAGTTGTGTTTTCGACGAATTTTATATACCTTGACATTTCAAAGTTAATCAAAATCCGACCAGACGTTCCCGTAATATGAGAGAACGGATAAATGCAACCAGAGAAAGACAAAACTTTACTGTAACATTGGCTCATCAGTGATGAGTCATCACTATCGCCTTGCCAATTTCAAAAATATATAACGTACTTGCTTCTTAACAACAGTTATACCACTTGAAAACTGAAAAATAATCGGATTAAATTACCAAAAATTCTAAATATTTTGAAAATCGATTTCTTAAAGAAAAATAATAGTTTTTCCACCAATAACTAATTTGAAGTGCTCAGGTAAATGACCAAAAAAAACCCTCTACAGATATTTTGTCAATGGGAGGTTGTTCCTATTACCGTTTAACATATCGATTTTGAAATCGAAATTCATACAATTCAGAGAAACGCACATGCACATGCACATGCACATGCATATGCACATGCACACGCACTAGCACACGGCACGCACTAGTACGCAAGCACGCACGCTCGAAGGCACGCATTCAGTCTTACGTACGCACATACAAGCGAGGCGAGCCTCTAGCGAGGGAGGTAAAAATATTCCTATTACTATTTAACATTCATATCGATTTTGAAGTCCGAATTTGTAAATTTTCAGAAAAACAAAAATTTCGTTGGCGAGGAAGACAAGATAGCGCTTGCGCAGATCGGCTATTCGATATTCGTAGAATACGAATCTAAGCTCCTGTTTCGAATGCGTCTATATTAAAGTACAACACCCTTTGCTACTTTTCGGTTTAATCCCAGTGTGATTACTAATCGCACGCACGTACATACGCACGCACGCACCCATGTACTAATACACACACAAGCGGGACGAACCTCTAACGAAGAATGTGAAAATGTTCAATATTTATACGGCTCTTAAATTTTTGTAAGAACTCACTCTGGATAGCATTAATTTTGATTTCGTTTACAATAATTGTACAAGCACACCAAGCTCTGTACAGAGAAGGTGGCACTAAGAAAAAATTTTGAAGAATAGAAAACATCAAATAGTTCTTACAGAACACACCAGGTGCAGTTACGAAAAAAGTTTCGTGACAAATTAAATGTCGTTTTAACTGAAGAAAAATCTGACCTTCTTGTTATAATGACAATAGCCAAATTTTTATGTGATTTTGAGTTAACTAACTATAAAGTTGCCGTAGAAGTGTTTGCAAGTATAAGTTACACCCTGTGACATTGAACGTTGGTTCTTCAAATACCAACACGTTTTGGCCAAAAAAATTTTAAACCATTTATAATTACGAAAAATATATATCTCCCTATCTCTAATATATCTTATTAGCATTCGAATGCAAACATTCAAATACTATCTACATATTCTACTTTGTAACAGTATATTTACGTAAGCTAAAAAATTTAGTTTTCTTTATAGCGTATCTAATTCTGTTCGTTGCAAATATAGTTTTTCTCCTGCTGTTAATAACGCCCCATTATATTTAGCGGCGTTACTTAGCACAACTCAAAACATAAGATGTAAAATGCTCTTTTGTCATATACGCGATACTCTAACATGCATTCATTCATTCTAAAAATCTAAAAATATGGAGAATTACAAAAAAACCTTCTACATCTCTTGCAAGTAAAAAAGTAGAATCTAAAATGTGGGTGCTTCTAAAAATAAGTGTTAGTGCATGTAGATACAGTTTTTATTTTGGTATCGAGATTCCTATAGAATCTTATTTTTGATCGCTTAATTTTAGTAGGATATAACAAAACAGTTTTAAAATTGTGCCATATACATTTTATTGCCCAAATTGTTCTTCTGTTTTTTTTAACTATACGGGGTGAATCTGAAAAGTCTGTACAAATTTACTTTCAGTTTAGACCGCGTCGTCATTTGGGAACTACACCCAGCATAATCAGGTAAGGACCGACCTGTAGCTTGTCTGCCTTTACAAGCATTTGCTCTAGAAGTCTGAGCAATATTGGTTCGTAGGCCCTGCCTGCTTAAACAGAGCCGTGTGCTTAGTTTATTTAAAACTTGGGGCGGACATGGATTTGATCTTAATGTATTGTTTGCCAAGACAATAATACCTAATCGGCTTATGCCTGTTAGCTGTTTGTAAACCCATACAATTTAACGTTTCGCAGCTTGCATCTTCAGAGTGAATAAAACACCCAGTGAATAGAACACCCAGTGTTCTATTCACTCTGAAGATGCAAGCTGCAATGTCTTACGAAACGTTAGTTTGTATGGGTTCACAAACAGCTAACAGGCATAAGCAGATTAAGTATTATTGTCTTGGCAAACAAAATACATTAGATCAAATCCTTGTCCACCCCAAGGTTTAAATAAACTAAGCACACGGCCCTGTTTAGGCAGGCAGGGCCTACGAACAAATATTGCTCACACTTCTAGAGCAAATCTTTGTCCGCCCCAAGGTTTAAATAAACTAAGCACACGGCTCTGTTTAGGCAGGCAGGGCCTACGAACACATATTGCTCAGATTTCTAGAGCAAATGCTTGTAAAGGCAGACAAGCTACAGGTTGGTCCTTACCTGATTATGCTGGGTGTAGTACCCAAATGACGACGCGGTCTAAGCCGAAAGTAAATTGTAATATTGACAGTTCGAGAAACCGCGAAAGCCTCAAAGAATATATAAAAGTCTGTACAAACTTTGAAGTAGGGACTAAAAAATTAAAACAATTAAAAAACGTTCTATAAACATACTTCCGAAATCGTTTCATTAAATGGTGTTAAAGTTTTCCAAAGATGAAACTTTTAGCAGTAGTTGGATTAAAATTATGGTATTGTATATGTGGGCAGTACGCATTTAATTTATTGTTTTCACTTACTTTTGTTCGAAGACGTGTACCAGAGGAGATTCATATAGAAGGTCACGTAATATAATATTCTCAAACTCCCTTCTTTATACTGACTGAATGCATGTTCTAAATATACTTTTTGCCATACAAAACCCAAAATGGAAATTATTACCGTTAAACGTCACTAAATTCATCAACTATCGATATAATTAAAATGTTATAAAAATTCGGGTTCCCATAAAGCTCTGAGTGTATTCTTGAACCGGCAAATATCTTGAAGGTAAATTCTACACATCAAAGCAAAAAACGCAGCTCCTATAAACCATTTTTAAAACCCCCTCACAAATTGGAAAAGATTATTTCGAAAATCGTTAGACAGACTTCCCTTTTTAAGATTTTTATTTCAAATATTCAAATAGTGTAAAGCTTTTATTGACTCTTATATGAGACACCTCCTGCGTACTTAGGTATATACAAACAAAACGAAGTAGAAATGCTGCACTAAATGAGTAATACCAATATGTAATATTCCAAAATTGTTATGCAATTACTGCCACCTTTATACACAAATGGTAAAACTGTGATTAGACTGTTCTATTTTCTGGAAGCTGTAACTCCGGAAAGAAGTGTTTCCAGGGCCACATTTCTACCGATTTAACCGTATTTTTGTTTTGATGTGTAGAACTTGCCCTCAAAACTTGTATAGCCTTTTCAAAAGTTACCCTGTATAAAGAGTTTTTTTCATAACGTTGCAAAATATGAAAAAAATAGATTTTCTTAATTCTATACAGAGTACTATTGAAATAGGTGCAGATATTTTAACCTGTTATAAAACTCAGCAAACTGAACTACTTTTCTAATTATGATTTTTACGAAAGACGCCTCGAAACTCAATAAAAAATCTTTGGAGTTTTATGTTAATTTAACGCAGCACTATAACCAGTTCGGATTAAGACGCAAAAAGTATGTTTATAATGATAAATGTTATGTAATTGATACTGCGACTAGACACTTGAGGTGCATTAGTGGTGAATTAGTTCAATCTGACAACTGTACGTGTTTAATCGTATGCAAAAAATTCGTTACTTAGTAACAAAATAACAATTTTTTCAATAATAAATTAACGGATGTTGTCTTTATGTATAGCGGAATGAGCGGAAATGCTGCCAGTGCTAACTAGGGCACTTTAGGTAGACGATTTTCCCAATCCCTGAATACCTAATGCAAGACTTTTTGCAAATAAGGTTCAACATTTACGTGATTATGTTTTTTTTGAAACCCTAAGTGCAACACCGAGAAAGGCCGTGTTTTGGACGCCAAACTGCAAGTTTCAGAAAAGGTAGAAGCGGATCCCACTGTTAGTGTCTGAAGACTTTCTCATTGGAGTATTATCATTTACATTTTGGCGTACTTTAAACGAATTGGGTTTGCACCTTATCATGTACAACTGACGCAGGCACTATAACAAGAAGATCTTCTACGTAGTGAAGGTTTTTGTACATGAATTTTGAGAAATATTAGAAAGCAATCGAATTTCTTTAATTGTTTGCTTTCTACCGACAAAGCGGCATGTTCGTGGGATAGAGTTTCAACAGCTACAACACCCACATTTGGTCAGATGAATATCCTAATGCAGTTCGGGAACACCGAAATCGACAAAAATGTTGTGTAAATGTGTAGATTGGCATTATGGGTACCTAACTGTTTAATCGGACCTTAAATGGCACCACATTGTCTTAACGGTATTGAGTATTTAATACTTTTTAATGAAAATTTAAACAAAGGTTTAGAAGAAGTGCCTTCTGAATCGGTGATGGCCCGCGCAATCACCGGATTTAATTTCTTCACAATTAATTTTATTGAATATAAATATCAACACAATTAATACACATCGATAATAATTCAAACGACAACCGAACGTGTGGAACTGACAATAAAAATAAAGCCACATCCCGATAATGGGTATTATGCAGGCCTTTGTAACATCTAGCCATTACCCGTACTATGTACACCGCGAGTCAGCTACATTTATGATCACCAGTGTCCGGATTTTTAGTCTAGTGTTTAGTCAGTATTGAAAGTATGAGGCAACAAACTGATAACAAATTACTGCATAATTTCTATAAATATATAGTTGTAGCTACTATGCAATTTTAAACGAATTATCTAACGAATTAATACAGCATTTCCACTATACGTTTAACTTTATGCGAGCTCGTTTAGTTACGTATTATTTATTTAGTCAGCTGTAAATGATTCTTGCATAATTTCATGTGAAATAATGACAAGGATCATAAGCGTGGAATATGAATAGTCACGGGTTTTAAAAGTACTACACGAAACAATTTTATGGGTACGTCATTTTAATCTATCTACTTTTCTCATCTAATACCAATTCTTCCTCCATTTCACAATGCTTCAGTTGTTCCTCCATCGCAAGATACGGAATGCAAAACCTCTGGGTTAGCTGGTTGTAGCAAAACTTTGCAAAATAGTGCAACATGTTTCACGTATAACTTAATGGATTTGAGTGTGCTCAGGGTTTTTGTTTACTTATTGAATTTTAACAAAATTTTTTGCTGTTTTGAGACTATAAGTACGAACTTTGATGATCATTAAATATACTCTTTTTCAACATGAATAAAAGTTTTCTTTGAAAACACGCAAACATTATAGTCAAAAATGGTACAATTAAATAGTTTAATCTCAAAAACAAAATTCTTTCACCTACCTATATGTAAAAATGTTATCCTCTCTATTTACAAGAAATATTTTATAAACTACAACGGCTATAGTGAAGTACATAAAAATTTCATTAAAAAACGCTTACGTATTGCACAAAAGGAGCTACATAATCTCGTACACGTCGGTCCAGTCATTTCATAGCAATCAATCACGTTTAGTTTCCAGCTTAAGGTAGAATGCACAAAGTCCACTCCTAAATTATTCCATTCTTATGTAAATTTTTACTTCGTACACGGTTGGTTTTATAAAGATATTTGAATTTCAGACTAGGTGTATTAAATGCCTCTTCAGAAATACCCGCCAACTAATTTAAAATTGAAAGTTAATCTAAACACAAACAACTACTTAAAATTACAAGTTAATTTTAAGCTACTTGTTAAGAAAAAAATTAGAATATTACGAAGTGGAAAGATCCGGTTTTACAGGAATCTTCTCTGCTATCATTTTCCGGGTTGTACTGTTTTGGGTTAAATGGAAATTGAATTTAAAGGCATATAAAGGTATAACGTTTTTATAAAAATATTAGTACAGACAAATGTGAAAATAATTTGTGGGATATAAACCTGGCACAAACTTATTTCTTTTAAATGTAAAGAAATTTATCAAACAATCTAGTCCATAAATTGACGAAAGTATGCATAAAAGCTAATTTAAAATATACTTTTGAAGATGTAGGTGTATGACAATGTTATTTCTAGCACATTCGGGTAGTCAAGGAGAACCTGTGTCTAATTTTAACTAAAAAATACTGACGAAAGCTCGTTTTGGAATCCAATTAGGTCAATCTATTTCCGTAGTTAGGAGAAGGCAGGCCACAAGTACAACAAAACTGCAGCGCTTTGAGTGCCTATTTCCTTGATTGTACAACTGCACAAGCACATTTATTTTTCCTCAGCAAACTCTTCTAGAAAATAAAAAAAAAAAACATCTTTTTTAGATTGTGAAATCACCAAGAAGGGTCTTTTATAAGCTATTTTCGTATTGCATAATAATCAGTTTCTTAGCGGGAAAATGATGAAACTTTTATTTTTGGTAGTAAAATATCAATAAATATTAATGGCGCTTTCCCGGTTTTGTTATTGCTTTTTCATTCACATTTAATGAAAGGAAACGAAAATGATTGGAGAGGTTATAAAATTTCAATGTTTGCTAAAATAAAGCTAGGAGTAAACGGAATGAAGTTTTCTTTCTTTAGAATTTAACAAAGTAATTTTCTAAAGCTTTAAATAAGTAGTTAAATATAATTATTTCGACAGTAGTCGTCTTCAGGCCATCACTGCAGGCCGCGTTTCATTAAATTGCAAAACACTAAGTCGACCTAAGCCATGCAATCTTCTTAAATTTATATTTCAAAAACAAGCTTTCCTCGATGTCTAATCCGATGGCGGAAATTTAACGAGAATAACAAATTTCTAACAAAACCTCGAAAATTAATGCCATCAATTTCTCACAGAGACATTTTGTGAACACGATCTTAATACTCGGATGAATTGCAGTTTGCTTGAATTTGTGGAATTTCTGCCACGGTAACGACTTTCGAGAGGGAAAAAGTGTCACCTGAATATATTCTTCACAAAGATAAAACTATTACCGTAAACTTTTACTTTTTAAAATTTCTTTGTAAAATATTAGAGCAATGAAAGCCTCCATTAACAATAAATTTACTAGCCTTATTCTACGCTAACTTTTGATATTGCATAGTTTGTGAATACTTGCTTTAAAATGTGTAGTAATCAGTGTCAGAACCTTGAGAGCAGGTATATATTTCCAATTAATTTTTATTTTAGTTTGCCCTATTTCAGCTGCTATGGCTTGATACCAACGCTATAAAATACATTTAATTTGCCAAGAAAATCTTCCAATCATCTGTTTATTTTTAATTTTCGAATTTTAAAAACATTAAATTAGCAATACATCCTGAATTTGTTTTAAATATAACAGGTATTTCAGATGTACCAAGCTAAAAATTCAGTTATTATTCAAAATTCCAATAATCGGGTCAGATTAAATTTGCTTCATAAACAACATCTCAATATTCTTTGAGGCTTTTGCGGTTTCTCGAACTTTCAATATTACAATTTACACCCAGCATAATCAGGTAAGGACCGACCGGTTGCTTGTCTGCCATTACAATCATTTGCTCTAAAAGTGTGAGCCATAGATGTTCGCAGGCCTTGCCTGCCTAAACAGGGCCTTGTGCTTAGATTATTTGAACCTTGAAGCTGACAAAAATTTGATTTTAATGTATCTTGCTTACCAGGACAAAAATACTTAATCGGCTTATGCCTGTTAGCTGTTTGTAAACCCATACAAACTAACGTTCTGCAAGACATTGCAGCTTGCATGCTCAGAGTAATTAGAGCTCTCTTTCTTTAGTTTTCTTGGTGCGACTCTGCAGGGCTTGCTCGCATGTGGCTTAAGTCACCATACGTCGATAACAGTGGGTATATTTATTAACCATAATGTAGGTAATGACTAATGAAATATTAGAATTATAAATTCGATTATAATTTCGATACATTGATTTAGGCGATTAGGTGTTTGATGTCTCTACAAAGTTTACGAAAACAAACACAATGCAACTTCATTACGAATTTTATTTATCAAAATATTAGAAAATATAATAGAGATATAATATATGAGAGAGAGAGACCAAAAATTAAATAACTAATTATCTCTTACATCACTATACACAGCAATACCACCTGAGCTTCTGAATTCAGAAAACATTTGAATAAATAATTGGTTCCTTCAAAAAATGATTTCATTTTGAGAACAAATACATATTTGCTAATAAATATTTAACTATTAAAAATTAATAGTATAACAATAAAATAAAACACTTGGAATTTTTTTTCACGGTCTGTTACAGATTGTGAAACCAATACCAAGTGTTTTATTTTATTAGTATACTATTAGTTTTTAATAGTTAAATATTTTTAATAATGTTTCACCACGTGCCTACCACACAATCAATTCAAAAAATATTTGTTACTTTGTTTTTTGTACGTGTTATTAAGTATTAATAGACCCAATCAATTAAATCGCAATGATAGCTAATAGGATTATGGCTTTTGACAAATATTGGTTGATGGAAATTTGTTTTAATAAATTGTTGGTAAAACAAATTCTGTTAGTTGCTAGAACTGCTGGAAAAGTTTTCAGAACCAATAGTTTTACTATAAGTCATAATATAATTTTGCAGACACAGCAGAAACTGTGTAGAGTGTACAATTTTCTCCGACTTGTTAATGAAGGAAGGCGTGTATTAAGCGAAATTGTGAAATTATATTTTCTGCTGCAAAGGTATTGTGGAGTTTGATCAATACCAGTGTATAACAGCTAGTAATTTAATAATTTGTAATGTTTGATTACTGGGCATCATGAACTCTATACTACTTTGATTTAGAATACTCTAAAACCTATACTCCACCATTTAATACATTATTCATCAATAATAAAAAAAGAGATCGGCAAGAATTTTACCAATGAGGTTTCAGTGTTGAAATCCTGAGTAGAAATTGAGTGGTTGTATATTAGAGACAACATGTAATAACGAAGAAGAATTTCTACATTTTTCTAAAATTAAATGGTATTTTAAAAATATAATTTCGTAATTTCAGTAAATGCAGGATGTAACACTATTTTGTTCTGTGAACAAACATAATTTGTTGTGGGCGCAAACAATCTGATTTTTTTCGGGAAATACTACCATTTGTTACCACAACCAACATAAATTTGTTACATTTATTAAATAACAACTGGTTACAGCAACGAACTTTTAGTTAGTAAAACCAACTGAAATAACTCAACTAAAAGTTCTTAGTATCCATAACGAAATTATTTGGTTGTCCGTATATTCATCAAAAATTTTAGTTGAACGAACGAACTGCTTCTTAGTTACAAATACCAAAATTTATTAAAGATGTTTAAAAAAAGAAAACCAGCAAATGGGACCAAATGAATGGGAGCTGAAGATATAATAAAAAAAGCGCTAGGAGAAAACTGCTGCTTTTACACTACCGCTCGCATTTAAAAAGAAATAACTGTAGTCAATTTCGACGTTGTCTCTCTTTTCACAAAAGTACCGATAGATGCTGTGCTAGAGATTCTAAGAAATAAACTACCTACAGATCTAAACAAATTAGTCGAAATAAGATTGAAAAACACCCTTTTCAGTTGGGATAGCAACTTGTTATGAGCAGGTTGATGAAGCGGCTATGGGGTCACCGATATGTGCTGTTATTGCAAACATACATGGAAGACTTTGAAACCAAAGCCTTGACAGCAGCTACTCCTAAACCTAAATCTTGGTTCAGATATATATGTACACGACACTTTCTTCGTTTGGTTTTAAGGACTACAAACAATAGAATACTTCCTAGAACACCTAAACTCTATTCACAATAATATCCAGTTTACCATGGAAGTAGAGGAAAATGGCAGTTTACAGAAAGAAGACACACACACAGGTATTTAATTGCAAACTTGCAACACTACCTGATGCAGAAAGCCACTGTACCGAAAACTCTAACAACCAGATCAGTTCGAATCTTATGTGCAGAACACCTACAACAAAAGAACACGTCATATCTCTTGGTGTTGTTACAACAAAACGGTTCTACATCCACTAAAATTCACAAAGCAATACGCAATGAGGAACAGTGCAACGCTAAGAAAGAACTGGCAGCTCCGGAAGACTTAGCTTTTCTACCTTAAAGTAAAAGCATTACTAATAAAACGTACTTGTTTTTAGAAAGTACAAAATAGCGACAGTTTTTAAGACCAATGATACTTTGGGAAACAGTTTCAGATACGCAAAAAACAAATATCAAGCCTAAAGTCAGCCGGGACCTACAACATCCTTTGCTCTTGTGGTTCAAATTTAATCGTACAAACTGGTCGGTTCATTGAGTTAAGATTATAAGAGCACAAAGTAGATTACAAACACAAACGTATCACAAAATTTGCAATGGCTAAACATACTGCTTTAACTGAACATAAAATAAACTGGGAGAACGCTTGAATGTTTGAGTACCTCATAACTTCCCCCGTATCATACGTGAAGCAATTAAAATTGAGAAACAACATAAACAGAGAGAATGATTTTAGACTCAGTAAATTTAAGACTTTAGTAGTTCATCCTCTAAGGACTCGTAAGCATCATCGATCTCACGATTACGCTACACCGGATTCGTCTCTCCCCAACGGCGACAGCGAACTAGAACACCGTCATTCTGCGCGACTAGCTCAAAGGAGATTATATACCTCCGCATCCCAAACTTAAATTCAGTGCTCTGAACAGTTTGAAGGTGCAAGCTGCAATGTCTTGGAAAACGTTAGTTTGTATGGATTCACAAACAGCTAACAGGCATAAGCCAATTAAGTATTCTTGTGCTGACAAACAAGATACATTAAGATTAAATTCTTGTGACCGCCGCAAAGTTTCAATAATCTAAGTACACGGCGCTGTTTATGCAGACAGGGTCCACAAACAATTATGGCTCAAGCTTTTAGAGCAAGTGCTTGTAAAGGCAGACAAGCTACGGATCGACCCTTACTTCATTAAACTGGGTGTATTTCCCAAATACCAACGCGGTGTAAGCCGAAAGTAAATTGTTATATTAACAGTCCGTTTTCTTTGTCGGTAAACCATCGTTTAAATTATTTTCACACGGTGTTTCCGATCTGTAGCCGGAAAATTTTTAAATAATTTGCCTATCTATATCATGGATATACATTGGGAGTTTCAACCAGCAGTTAAACAATCTTTGTTTTAGAGTCGTCTGTGCACCTGCAATTTTATTTTGCTTTTTAGCCATCACTAATTGTAGTAAATTAATAAACATTAATAAATAACTTGTTATGTATTTTAAACGAGATGCGATATTCTGCCGCAATTATAATAATTAATTCATTAAGGAAAACGTAACCCGCTATGAGCACAAATTAATGCTCTTAGTATTGATTACTCATTGTGGAGTATTCACTAAAAAGCTTGGTGTAGTAAAACAAATCTGGTAGCTAATGAAATTATCAAAGGAAGCTTCAGATTTATCAATCCACTTAATACATGTCCGTGGTTCTCTTAGAAAATTGGGATTAGAAAGGGTAAACGGGCTGGAGGTTAGGTCCGACCCAGCTCGTCTGATTTGCACACCAATCTATTAGATTTAACAATTAGTCTGGCACAAAGCTCGATGGAATTACACGGGTCTTAGATAATCTCGATTATTGTCTGTAGAACCTATAATAATGTGCACTTGCATGAAAACACCTTCTTGCATTTCTGCTGTAACGATAATGGAATTAAATGGTTATTGATTATCAATTACGGTGGGGCTGTTTGCAGACGAATTCAAGATTTAATTGGATAACTTTATCACGTCTCGGTGTTAATGGTTTTAAGACGCTGGATGAACTTTGAAATATACCCGTAAGATTAACAAAATAGGTGCCAATTCGAGTTTCAAGGTTTATCAGTAATCGAAATAAGAGCTTAATCGTTTCCACCGCCGAATTTCAAAATCAAGTTCGAGTTACCGAAGCTCGTCGCAAAATGGTTCATCGCAGTTATAAACTATAATCGCGCACGTGCATCACATATTTCTGCCGCCATTTACGAGGAGTTACCTCATATGCCTGACGAATACTGAGAACTTTCGTATTTGCTTTCAATTCAAAATATGAAGTTCTAAGAACGAATGATTTAGCGACGTTTTCGAGCACGACTGCTCTATATGTATTGATATTTAGACAAATTCAAATATATTCTCTTTACGTCACACGGAATTGCAAACACGAATTTAGTTAAAGTGCATATCTGAAAAAGCAACATCTACTTCGGCGTTTCTCTTTAGGGTTTTAGGAAAAACTAGTCTGGCTTGTGATGTATAAGGAAAGAGCAATGTGGGAAAAATATTTAGATTATTTTCCTCAAGACGATGCGTGCACTTAAGCAAAAGTAGTCGCAGAGTTCAGGATGTCATGTATTTTACAACATCCCCTTTACGTTGCAAATTCTTGGTAAAGTTTTCAAATATTGTCGTGCCGACGTAGATGATTGAATATGAAGCAAAATCAGAAATTTGTTTTCTATCTGCCGTGATTCTTATTACTGAAAGTAATTTTTTTCTGTTTCAAAGAACTTCTCGAAAACAATATATTGCTATGATATGAGGCTATGTACTTACCAGAAAAACAATTCTTTAAATGCCTGCAATTTACGCAATTATATTTTATATGAGACTCTTTTATAAAATTTCTCAGGGTCGTTACGTTATTACGCTTGGGAAGAAATGTTATTAATAAATAAGATTCAAAAAAAAATACACAAAAAAATATCAACGTTACAATAGCTTTTTATTTAAAAGTCAATTTGAGGTTACATTTTTGAAAAATCAAGAAATATCTTTTTATTCTACTGTTCTTAAAACTGAACACTTATCTTTGTTTCTTCGTTATAAAGATATCCGTAACTCGACAATCGTTGAATGATAAACTCCCTCTTCTCTGGTTTGCAGTTTCCGCAAAAACCACAGCACTCGCCTTTAGTAAGAATCTTCCTCCGCTGTTGTACCAATATGTACTGGACTGCTTTTATGTTTATTAATACTTGGCTTTTTCTACCATGATAACTGTAAACTCGTTCTGGACCGCTTTTATATAATTATTCTTTTGGATATTTCCAAAATTAGTTGAGAAACACTTGTATCCGTTTTGTTATAGCTTCTATTCGATTCAAAACCACTATTTATTTCATATAACTTGTTTTCTTTCTCTTTTTCTTTCAGAGAATGAAAAATTCTGTGTCTTTGTTTTCAGGACGAGCCGTAACTAACCAATAAGTTTTCACTCGCCTTTGTCTCCTTCCTTGATCTCCCATTTTTTAAAACAAATAAATCTCATGAAACAATGAGTGTTCTTTTTATACATTTGTCAAACTGACATTCACATCCATAACCCCCACAATGACATTTAACGATGCACAAAACAAGTAAGTTAAAATTTCTTATATATTAAACCTTTTTAACAATTCTGAACTAATTTATAATTAAAATTAACATAAAAAATAATCGTATTAATTTCATTTGTGTTCTTCTTCCTTTCAGAGTAAACAGAACTTCACACATATGAAAAATATAAATGATATAAAAATGACCACATTATTTGAATTTTAAAACAAGAAATTACAGCAATAATACGCAACCCTGAGTTTATAACTTTGAATATCAAAACTTTACAGTCTTCACAAACCTCCAATCGTAAATTAAATTGTAACAAGCATCCCAAAAACTGCCTTCCAGGAATTACAATACTCCAGTCAACTCAAACAACTCCAAATATCATAGCAATATGTAAGCTTCTGTAAGAAGAAAAATGTTGTTAATATATTTTCTATATAAATTCTTATTGTTTATTGCGGTAATAAACCGAACAACGTTCTTTATTTTTTCAGCTTAAAAAAATGTTCGTTTGAATTGCTGCTCCAACTCAATATGGACTCAGTTGGGTGAGCTATCAATCACACAATTTTTTTTACAGAATTCTTATTTTTCTACATAAAAGTTGACTGTTCGATAAATTATGAGACGTGGTCCTAGAATAAAGGGCATCATACAGTATATTTTAGAACTCTATTAAAGTCTTGTGTTGGCTTTTATAAAAAAAACAGGTTAGCAATTGGCATTTTCAGAAAACGGCAGGCTAGGGCGGGGGCTTGCATGTCCTTACGCGGGACGTGATCACAGTGCTAACTGTTTATTTTAAGTTTTAATAACGTTATCCGTGATCATAAAAACCAAGTATCAACCACGGCTCATAACGCCAACTGTAATCAAAAGGTAACTATGAACCTCTGACCATATCGCGAACCGTGATCACAACGTCTAAAATTTTCTTCATCGATCGTGACGGCTACCGTAATCACACCCTAAAGACGTCCCTTGCTATGATCATAACTTCAAAGTTTTTGTAGTTTTACTTTTTAGATAAATAAATATTTACTACCAAACCCGTGGGCTACGCACCATGCTTTTGTTCGTAACTTTTTTTAAAGAAATGATAAATAAGCGGTTTTGAGCTGTAAGACTTTATGCTTAAAAGGTGCACAGTGGCGTAACTGCGCCGATGCAGCCAATGCGGTTGCATTGGGTACCCCAATTAAGGCGGGCCCAAGTTCAAAGTATTTTTTTGTAATAATAAAAGCAAATGTAATTAAAATAGGTCCAAGTATTCACTAAAGACAAACATTTTATTTTCTTTTTATTATTAAGCGCATTGAACAAATTTAACATTTAACGTTAGTATTATAACCCAACACTAAAAATACAGGGTGTGAATTAATTGTAGGGACAAACTTCTAAAACACAACAAAGCAAACAACTTTCGTTAATAAATGTGTGATCAAAAGTGTTTCCTTTCAGGGATAGAGCTTCTCAAAGATTCTTTAAGAAGCGCCTAAAATGTAGGCAACTCAATTTACTACCTACTATTTGTTTCCAGAACGACGGAAATTAATACAGGATAAATAAAGCCCTCTTTCCCACTTTTCAAATTCAAATTAAATTTAAAATAAGTTAGTTAACACAATCTTTCAAAACTAAGCAATAGAAAAAAACAAAATTACAAAGCAAAAATCAACTATTTGAAAAATTTACAAAAACAGATTCAAAAATTAACAAAACTATAGTAAATGTTCAAAATTTCGCCCCGCCCCAGCTTCTAAACACGAAGCACATCTACGAAGTAAATACCAGGAGTCTGTTGAACTTCTTCACATGCAGCAAGAATACGCGCCGTAAGTTCTTCTACAGTTTTAACTGGGGTAGCATACACTAACGTTTTAACATGAGGTCATGTGGGGTCAAATCAGGAGAACGTGGAGGCCACGCCACATGGCCTCCTCGACCTATCCATCTGTTGGAATATGTGTTATTTAAAAATTCCCTGACTTCCGCCGAAAAATGAGCAGGTGCACCATCGTGCTGCAGCCACATTTGAGGTGGAACATCTTTCAAATGTTCAGGCAGGACATGGCGCAAGAAATTTTAATAAATTGTTCCTGTTAACCTTTGTGGTAGCAGATATGGTCCAATGAGTCTATCGCCAACAATCCCGGCCCAAATGTTCACTGAAAATCTTTGCTGGTATCCTTTTTGAACGACAGCATGGGGATTTTCATCGTCCCAAATGTGGCTGTTTCTACTGTTGAATATTCCTTCTTTCGTAAAAGATGCCTCGTCACTAAACAGAACGTTTACTTGGAATTCTGGATTTTCATTACACCGCCGCAGAAATTCCTAGCAAAATTCTACCCTTCTGGGAAAATCTGCTTGAACCATGGCTTGTACCTTCTGTGGATGGTACGGATGTAGATGCTGCTCATTTGGTACCTCCCATACTGAAACATGGTTCACTCCCATTTCATGAACGATGGCTCTTGAACTAGTAGAAGGATTTTCAGTCACTCTCTCCAAAACTTCTTCCTCAAAATCCACCGTTCGCCTTGTTGAGGTAGCTCGACATTTGTGTCTGTTGACAACGAATGTATCTTCCTCCCGCAGCCTACGTGAAACTACACTAAAGGCCTTGTGAGATGGATGATTCCTATTCGGAAAATGTTATTGGTACAGGCAAGCAGCTTCGCGTGCGTTACCAGAAGCAGCTCCATCCATGAACATCATGTCATGCTGTTCGGCAAAAGTATAATTCGCCATAACACAAAAATACGAAACACAGAAAGAAAATAACGAAGAAAATAATAAATTATTAAAAGAATCACAGAACGAAAAAGACGAATTATAAAAGGCACAGAAAGAAACGAATGCAAGAAAAGTCAAAAAATATCACAAAAATATCGAATTGTGTCAAAATTGACGTTATTTGGATGCATGTATGTCTACATCGAAGAAAATAATTATTAAAAGAATCACAGAACGAAAAAAACGAATTATAAAAGGCACAGAAAGAAACGAATGCAAGAAAAGTCAAAAAATATCACAAAAATATCGAATTGTGTCAAAATTGACGTTATTTGGATGCATGTATGTCTAGATCGTTTTTGTTTTCAGAATTCTGTGTGACCTGTGTAAAATAATTGAAAATGCAATTTGGGTTGCCTATTTTCAGGTACTTCTTAAAGAATCTTTAAGAGGCTCTAGTTTCTAAAGGAAACACTTTTGACCACACATTTATTAACAAAAGTTGTTTGCTATGTTGTGTTTTGCAAGCCCTAGAAGTTTGTCCCTACAATTCATTAACACCCTGTATAGTATGTACGATATTCAAAAATATTTTGAATTTCGACAGATTTTATTGGAATAATAAGTAAATTATAAAAGCTGGACCTATTAAAGTTTTAATAATTTTTTATGTACATTTTTTAGTATTATATGATTCTTTGTTATTAAATCAAATTCTATAAAATTGTTTTGTGTTTTATACTCTACAAATGAATACTTATAAAAATTTAAAATAAATAAATAATATAAAATGGGCAATGGAGAGGCTCTCAATTAGTGCCTATTTTCTGACGTTACACCACTGTGACTACAGCAATATTAACTTAATATGTTTATTGCTTTAGAGTAATCTGTCGACGCAAAACTACAGTTTTTTAGGACCACCTTACGCCGACATAAACGAACTCAATGTTTTGTTTGTTTACTGAAAATCCACTTCAACCATTCATATTGGAATAAGAAGTGCTGGTCCTATGAAAATGGTTTTATAATAATTTAATATATAGATTATTAGCCTTTGTTGTTGCATAAAGGTTAAGACACTGCCGATTTTAAATATAGACAGATTTTGTCGGTCTATTCTCAAACAATGTTAATAGAATATTCAGTATATTGATAGTACGTAAACTCGTACTCCGCAAATACATTTATAAATATCTATTTTTATTACACATATATAAATCAGTTTTCTACGCAAAGAGGCCGCAAATGGTCAATACCCCTCTCGAGAACTTTAAGAATTTATTCGTTTAATAATAAACATAATGGTGGTTTTTAGTCATTTCAAAAAAGTTAATGGTGTAGTTTGTTATTAACCTTTAAGATAAGCTGTTTATACAGGGTGTTCCGAAACTCGCAAACTCGACCAATGTTTGTGGAGTAATTAAAGGTTTAAAAAATCTAAAAATAATCAAAAAATAAACATTTAATCTCAAATTTAGGTGTTTGAACAAGCACTATGAATAAATCTATGATACATCACAACAACAAGAGATAATTCAAAACGATAATTGACAGGAAAAATTACGAATGTTGTTTAAAGTGTCTGAAAAACTCAAATTTACCTGTTCAATTTAGCAGTAGTGGTACGCTATTGTTAAAAACAGCACATCATTATTTATTTGTTTCGTAGTTCGTCATTCCTCTATAGCTATACTTCGTATAGCGAGGAAAGTAAAAAGGAGTCGTTAAAAATATAGGATACTTTCTTAAGTATCGACTATTGCTATCGAGATTTGCTGGAAATATTATGGTATATTGGTATATCAATGGATACTTTTTAAAAGTATCGTTTCGGCCACTAAATACCGCGCACTTCTTGAAATCATTAATTTCAAAGTTATTACAAGTTGCGAAGATTGCATAATTTGATTTTTGCATTTTGTACCTCATGCCCAACTTTGCAGAAAATGCTATATTTACTATATTGTTAATATGTACGCTACGTTCATGAAAATCCAAAAACCGCTATACTGGTATATTTCTAAATTATTCACTATAGCAGAGATAAGTAATGCGTTCCTAAAAACGTTGATCAGTTTTAGTTTAGGAAAGGTTTGTATAGCTAAATTAATGATGTGAAACCTTTAAACAGGTAGTATTAAAGTTGTTTACTGTTAGGTTCTATTAAACCGTGTAAAATTTTATAATGTTTGTACAACGACCAGTTACAAAGCAAAATGAAGCCATAGTACAACAAAATCCATGTTTGTCGCAGTAAAATGTGAACTTGACGAGCACGGCGGCGGTTTAAAGATTATCTGGGGATTTAAGAATCAGAAAATGTTTGTATATGTTAAACTGCTCCAAAACGATTTTATTACACGTCTTATGTACCTAAGGTTCTTATTTTATGTGCTTTACTTTAATTCATACTATAATATTAGCATTTGAATTTATAAATTAAAAATTTTAAAATCATAAGACTATACTCACTGATTTCTGTAGACGTAAAATTCAATTTTACTTCCGAATTGTTCTTTCCACAAAACACATTTCAAAGTGAAATGGTGTGTATGTATGATAATGCTATCTAAATATGAAAAAAGTTTTTTATACGCCTGTCAGCGCTGTTTTCGATACTTTTGTGTTGTGCGGTTTATTCAAATTACTAAAGGAAACATACGAAATGTAATTTATCTTTATCTTACTAAGCAGACTTTCATGTCACTTTTGCTGTTTGAGTGCAAAGTAGTAAAAATACGAAAAGGAAATATATAATTGTACTGTAAGTTAGAAAAGTTCCATTTTATTAATCATTGCGCATAAATTGAGCACCCAATTTGAGCAATTTTAAAAATGTTATCCTTTCTTAAAATTAACACTAAAAACAAAAAAGTGTTACCGTACTGCTAATTTTGTAAAGAAAGTTTTAAAACTTTCGGAAAATTGCACTTAGAACGGCGAGCGTCAAACTGTAAGAAAAATGAACAAAGATTTGTTTCTGATTTTAAACTTGGTAGCAGGTTTTCTACTCACAAATCCGTATGTGTTCAATAACAAGAACCTGGTGTACGTTTCGGAATACAAATGTCATAAAAATTCAACATGCGTTGTGGATTACCGCTGGGGTATGGAGATTCATTAAACATCAGGAAAAATTCACATATTCCACGAAAAAGCGTGCAAAAAGTGCATATCCGTACTAAAGTTCCTAACTGGGGTAGTTTCCTGCTTTGAATTGGCCAAGGCTGATTAGTATGGACAGTGGAGGTCACACGAGACCGCGTCAAAACCCCGGGGTCAAGCTCCCTTGTGCGCTCTGGCACTCGCTTTCTAGCAGACGCTTTTTACATCACGGCTAAAGGACGACAAAAAGGTTTAATTTCAAAGTGCGAGAAACGTTCGAGTGTTTAGCAAATGTTTACTTCTGACTGTGCTACTTACTCCAAATAGAGATACAAATCAATTCGAATTAGGAAATATCTTGTTACCACTCTGTGCGGCCTTAACTCCTTCCTGTCCAGAATCTCTACGGGAAACTATCCGAAATTGTAGCCGATTCCCTTACCCCTAGGGATCAACCTTGTGTTAAAATTACAAAAGGGATTTATTGTCCTAATTTTAATCCTTGTAAACGTTAGTTAATTGAGAATAATAGCATCTGCCTTACACTGTAAATTAAAACTTCCTTGACCATTGAATTTTTTCATGGAATTACTAAAACAATACCTCAGGTGGGCATAAATTTAGTAAAATTAGTCCGCCTATTGCGTCTCTTTCATCTTTTAAAATAGAGTTCTAAAAGCTTTCGACATTTTTAATTTTCTAGTCAGTAGTTCGGCCGTTGAGGAAAAGTACATATTTAGATTAGATTTGTTTTATAATGGGAAAGTGGTAGCCTTCAAAGCGCTTTGTCAGAATTTAAATTCAATCAAAAGATTACATTTAATTCTTTATCTTTCTTTTTCATTTTAATGAAACGTTATTGAACTTTTTTCCAAGACCTTAAAGCTGAAGTTTGGTAGAGTGTTGAGACTAAAGAGATCTGTATTTTGTTTATCTAAAACAACATTCTTAATCTCACATATCAGTTTTGCTGGATTTCATTGAAGTTTAAAGGTCAGCTTTGAAATGTTTTTAATAACTACATTTCCCAATGTTTGCGGGATCTCAAATTTGCTTAAATTTTAATTTAACATTTAGAAAAATTTATTTGTATACTCCCATTTTACGCTACAGTGGCCTGAACGTCTAACATATGTAGCTCTAAATGTATATACAGGATGCTTTCGAAAATCTTTCTTTGGTGAACAATAAGAGAAAATAATATTGAGTTTTAATAATTTTAATGCTACTATTCACGATTTAAGTGTTTCCTTTAAATACATCAACCAGGGTGTTAGATTTGACAATTACTCAATTAAACTGTTCAGGTAAGCGACCACAAGGAAACAGGCAATAAATCTTTTCTTGATGGGAAATTGTTTCTACAGCCATTTAACATGTTCATACCGATTTTGAAGTTGTAATTTGTAAACTTTTGAAAAAACAAGATCGTTGGTGATCACCGGAGGTAGTAGGAAAATCGCGGTTGCGCAGATAGGCTATGCAAAAAGCGTAGAATCTAAGCTTCCTTTTTGAGTGCGTCTATATTAAGTAGGGATGTAGCGAGCAGTACTTTTTCAAAATGCCGGATAACGGAATTCGGTATCCGGCTGCTCAGCCGGATAGCCGGATACTGGATTATCCGGCATAGTTTTTACTTTTGAAGTAAAGTTTAGGTTTTAATCACAGAGCATAATATATACTTAAAGAGTATGCAATGCACGAACTCTATAGTCTTATTCTGTAGTGTTTTAGAGAGTTTTTTAAGGATGTGCTTATTCCCTCTAGTATTGTTTTTTGTTCACAAGTAAGATTGAAAATCTGTCAACGAAATTGATTGTAATTACAAGAAATAATAATTTCTAACAATTGTTAAAACTAAAACATATATGGTTTTTATTGACATTTAAATAAAATATTGACGACTGACGATCGAGTGCTTTTTATAGGATCCTTGTCTCGGATCTCTCTGTCACATGTAGTGCAAAATTGAGACCTGCATATCATGGCAACAAGCGGTTCATGCATCCTCCTTATGTTATACACTGCCCGTCATTTGAAGTGGATCACGTATGAAAAACCATATAACTCAATAATTATAGGGTTTTAGAACCCGAAATTAGTACATACTGTTGATTTTATTATTATATAGGATTTTATAAAAAATAGATCAAATATGTTTGATTCAACAAAAGAAAAGAATTGTCAACGTCTAAGAATTGCTTTGCGTGATTTATTGTGTTGACTGTTCTGTACTTGTACCGCGAATAATTTATTGTTAGTCACAAATTTCCGTTCAAAGTTCAAGATTACATTTTTGGCAATGGTTTTACGACGGTTAGATGCATCTCAGCGCGATAGAATTATTGGTATGCTAGAAAGTGGTTTACCACAAAGAAGGGTGGCCGACCGTTTTAATGTAAGCCAAAGTGTGATCAGTCGTGCATGGAATAGGTTTTTGACAACCACATCGTCTAACTTTCGGCATGATGGAGGTAGACAGCGCATCACAACTGCAGCGAAAGACCGCTATTTGAGAACAACAGCTCGACGACACCGAACAATTGACGCCCCACGTCTAAGACACATGCTTCAGGCAGTGGTAAATCGGCCAATTTCAGTGTCTACGATACATAGAAGACTCCACGAGGCTGGACTGAGGGCAAGACGTCCTGCTCGTCATCCGATCTGCAGAACACCGACCAAATCGATTGCAGTTTGCAAGAGATCACCTGCATTGGGGATTTGAGGATTGGTCACGATGCTTGTTCACCGATGAGTCTCGAATTGCTTTACATGGCGATGATGGGAGAGTACGAGTTTGGAGAGGGCTCGGAGAGCGAAATTTTGAGTGCTGTATGATGCCACGTGTTCCGTTTGGTGGCGGCTCGATAATGATATGGGGTGGTGTGCGAACAGGGGGCCGTACAGAACTCGTGCAGTTCAGGAATCAATCGGTAACAGCTAGACGTTACCTTGATAACATTATAGAGCCCATTGTAATCCCAACAGCAGCCGCTATTGGGCCTAACTTCGTTTTTATAGACGATAACGCAAGACCTCATAGAGCGGCGATCGTTAACGAGTACCTTCAGAACGCCAATATCATCCGTATGCTCTGGCCAGCAAATTCGCCGGATGTTAATGCAATAGAGAACGTTTGGTCTGCAATAAAATTGCAGCTACAAAAGCGTGCTCACCAGCCAAACACCTTGGATGAATTGAGTGCTGCCATTCTAGAGGAATGGAATAGGATACCTCAAGCCACAATTGATACCTGTATTGAAAGCATGCCAAGACGATGTGAAGCCCTTATCCGTGCAAGAGGTGGTCCCATACCCTATTAGTTACTCAAATGACAAGTAGCTTTTAGTTTTTAGTCGTCCTTAATGTTGTAGCATGAACGTACTGATTGTCTTTTTATGTGTTAATATTTCTTAGTTGTGGAATGTTTGCTCCAAAATACATGTATAGAACGTTAAATATTCACTGCGTGCTCATTTATCGTAATAAAACCCTATAAATATCGAATTACATGGTTTTTCATTTGTGATCCACTTCAAATGACGGGCAGTGTATATTACTTCGTGGTTTTAATAAATAATACTTATTTATGCTGTTTAAAATCATTTCAAATTTTTAACTCGCATAAATGCTGATCTCAATAATATAAATTTAGTAATTTTATGCAGAACTGCAAAATACTGGTCTTATGCTCTCTTACTTTCAATTATTTTAGTCTCTACTTCCAAATCAAATTGCATGCATCTTTTTTTCTTAAAGAAAAATCTCCGGCCGGATATTTCATATTATCCGGCCAAACCGAATATTCGGTGAAATGGCCGGATAGGCCGGATAATGGATAAAACCGAATATCCGTTGCATCCCTAATATTAAGCAGAACAACCCTCTCCAGCCTCCTTATTTTTCGTAACAGATATCTAGTTTTATGATATCTAGTATTTTCTAATGGCAAAAAATGTTTATCCGCTGAGAGCTGAAAATCGATTTTGTGAATGGAGGAAAAGCTGTCGGGCAACCGCCACGAGACTTTCCTCGCATTTATTGGAAATTTCGAAAAATTACAGTGCAAACTTTTGAAAATCTTTAAAAATTTGGAATTAATGGAAATTTTCAAACATTTTGAAAATTTTCATAAATGACGAAAATTTTATTAATTCAAATTATTGGAAATTTTAAAAAATTGTTAACATTTTAGAAATTATGAAATTTTTGTAATGTTTTTAACATTTTCAGAATTTTAAAAATTTTAAACAGAATACTTTGCACTGTTATAAATAAAAGAACTTTTTTTGTATTCCTTTGCATAAAAAATAAGATTTTTAAAGCTAAATTTTAAGTACGTAACCAAAAGGTTAAGAGCTACATCGAGCACTCACATCTACGCAAATGTCTCAATTTCTGGCCAAGATATTAATTAAAATGTTCTCTTTTCGGACGGCTCTAACTCTGTAAGAAAGCAGTTTATGACGTACGTTCATAGAACTTTTTCTCTTTTAATGACCTAAGAAATCACCTACTTAAGTGTGTCGGCGTAGTTTTGTAACGCCTTGTATAAATTTTACAACTGTACATACATGCAATGAAATATTAAATTTTAAATTATCCACTAAAAATAGTTACGCTTTTATCAAGTTTATACAATTTAATAGTACTGTTGGTGCTGTTTCTTACTTTGAAGTTTTAACTGACTGGATAAACAATGGCCCAAGTTAGTGCATACTTATAAAATTATTATAAAAATAAACTTTGTGTAAACTGTGAAAATGTGGATATACACATTTAGAAAATGTCGCAACATAACGAACAACCCATGATTTACTGTTTGATTACATAAATATTTTGCGCAGAAACTTACTAGTAGTGGCGTACTTACTTACTACCAATGTCAACTAGAAAACACATTTCAGACATCGTGCCAAGGATTTTAAAGATTTTCAATGCTAGAGTAATGTTTCAGTCGGAAGTACTGCCTGATTTTTTAATTTTTGTTTTATTCTAGATTCTGGATTACAAGGTGGACGATAAAAGATTTACATGTACTTAGTTTATATGTAGTTGTGCTATCTCCAGTCTGTCTGCACATCACTCAAACCATCCAACCGCTTTGCCCCATTCTTGCATTTAACACGGACTATCAAGAGTAACTTCCCGAGTGTTTACTGTTTGCATTTTTCCGGTTTCTAGACCGTGACCGCTACTGGTTGCGCTAACCAGCTAGGAAACGTTGCACGTTTTGTGCAGTACAAGTTCCCTAGACAGTAAGCGCAACCACCAAGATAAGCCCCGTTTCAAGCGCAAAATAGGTAGCGAAATTACTGCTTGCGACTCTGTTAGTAATTTAATTTTCTTCCTATGCACAGGGTGTTACTGAAATACGTTCAGATATTTTTAAACTCTACGAGAACTCACCAGTCATCACACTGAACCATTTTTCTATTTATCATTTTTTCAAAAGTGCATGTTTTTTGCATCCCCTCTTTTCTTGAATTTGACGGGTCATTTAGTAATGTAGAATCAGTTAAATATGAAAAGACAAAGAAAAAGCAAACTCTTTATAGTTTTTTGTTTTGCTCAAATGTTTACTTACTACTATCGTTTTTTTTAATTTACACATTAATAAAACTTACCTTAGGTACTTATTTTATAGCAAGTGTTCAAAATGTAATCCATTATTTTCCACGCAAGCAGAGGCTTTTCGTAACATGGATTCGCGCACACTGGAAAACTCTAGTGGATTTTCGCGAATTATTATTGCGGCATTCGCTACACCTCTTCGAGGCTACTTACAGAAGTGGCATATATCAATTGTTTCATGTACTCTCCTAAACAAATCGCAAGAACATAAATTCGGTGATCGCGCGGACCATAATACCAACCCATTTTGACCAATCCACTTACCCGGAAAATTATTATCCAACCACAATCCTACTTGACGGGAATAATAAGCTGGTGCACCATCATGCGGGTACCATATGTACCCGCGTACAGCTAAAGTCACTTCTAAAAGTTCGTTTATATTTTCATTAAGAAATCTTAAATAGTCAGTCAATACCGTTTAGAAGAGTGGGTAAGATATAAGGTTTGATTAAACAGTCGCCCACAAGCCAGCCCACACATTTACACAAAATTTCTGGCGATGGCGGTGTTCCCCAAATGTATTCGGATTTTCATCTAATCAGATGTGGGTGTTGTGGCCATTGAAAACTTCATCTCATGAAAATCTCAGTTTGTCGGTAGACAAAAAGTAATTTAGAAAAATTGGCTGCTCCTGAAATTTCCTAAAATTTCACCTGCAAAAAACTTATTGACGTAGAGCATCTCCTGGCTGTACTGCCTGCAGCAGCTGCACATGATAATGGTGCTAACTCTGATTGCTTAAAGTACGCCAAACTGTAAATGTTGATACTCTAGTGCCAAATGCAAGTCTTTGGACACAAATAGTGAGATCCGCTTTTACTGCTTCTAAAATTTGCGGTTCGGCTTCCAAAATTTGACAAATTCGTTGCCTTCGATTTAAACGAAGCATTATGAGTTAAATGCTGAAACGCGTTTGTAAAGGTTTTCGCATCGCAAAAAACAAAAAAATTAAGGTGAGAGTGACAAGGGCGTGGTAAAACGGTCATGCTTGCGAAAATGACTAGACTTAAAATCCGCACACTGCACATGATAAATACTGCTTAGATAGGGATAAATTTTAAATGTCTAGTTCTAGTGGATCTTTGCTGAGAGGGTTATTTTCTCCATTCGGATAGATAAATGATGCAATTATAACAACGATTAGCTTAAACAATTGTAATAATTAATCAGTTGAAGTATACTAATTCTAAACAGAGATATACATCTAATAAATATGATGTTGTGGAGGCATATTTAAAGTTGTTCCTAACTTCGCCCTGGTTATGTACCTTATTTTAATATTTTAGTTAAAATTCATTACTTATACGTATTTCGTATAATCTAAAAACGTATTAAAGCTAAAATCATAATAGGTTTATCTAAAAATATTAAGCAACCCACAGTTACTGTTTTACACCAAAACGCTTCGTGGAACTATTATCGTCGGCAACTATTTTTGCAACAAAATGGTTCCTGGCCAGTGGTTGCTATTCTATTCGTACACTAGAAGCTTCGAAGCTATAAAACCGTTACAATTTTTAGTAATTTTAATAAAACAAATTATTCTCTTTATTACTTTTTAAATCAGGAACCGGGAAAGTTTAAATTTACAAAATTCGCCAGCAGCAAGCCTAGACAAATAGAAGCTTTCGTCTAGTAACGAAAATCCGTGCACTGATTTACTCGAACTTGCGCTCTAAGTGACTAATCAGAAACTAGCGTCCTACCAAAATTTTAACGTGCATTAATGGTTCTGCAGTAATACATTACCAAATTAATGTTTTAGTTTTGAGGTGCTGACGGGCGTTTTTAAATAAGTTTTCTTGTGTATTTATAGAAAACACTTCTACATAAGTGCTGTTTAAAATTGTTTTAGTTAATTCAATCAACAAATAATAGCCAAATACCAAAGGTACTTAACAATTAATTGTTACTAAATGTTACTGACTGTGCCGATGCCGATACCGATACTGTAGCGTAAATGTGATTCAATCACAGCAACGTAGGCTAGTCGCGCTGTTTGGTAACCCAGTTCATAGAAAATGGTGCGAATCGCACAAAAATTTTTTAATAACTTAGACAACAGTTTATCGGTATGTTTAATTATTTTTAATAAATTGTTGATATATAAACCTACAAATTTGACTGTATCACTTTGCATTATAACGGAATTGTTAAGAGCGATTAGATTTATAGATCCGTTGAAAGTTAAAATATTGTTTTCTGTGTATTTAAGCACTAATGGTTGGAATCATACCATTCTCTTACTTTTAGCATATTTATACATCAGCACTGCGGGCCAATGAGGCCCATGGCTTGGTCCCGTTCACTCCAGGTTTGGCTTATTGCTATGTTCCGGAGGGTAGTGGGGCCCTTCGGGCCAGTAACCACTACGCCCCCTCAGCTTACGCCAAACCCTTGGCATTACATTTACTCGTCAATTTACTCATCCATCTATACTTCGTGGGGGATTCCAACCTCACTAACGACTACTGCGCTGTTAATGCGACATCCGGGACCACCTATTAGGGTGCCTTTCCGAGAGCACCAATCACCGTGTTGACTCGGCTTTCGGACACCCATTCAAGTACTGACCAGGTAGAGCTATGCTTAACTCTCGATATAAAATATAGTAGAACTACCAATGAGCTGAAAGTTGAAAAATATCGTTGATATAAATTAGAAATAAAATGGGTCCAAAAACAGAACCTTGAGGTACGCTACATGTAATAGCGGAGGAATAATAATAATTTATCAGATATTGTTACTAATTGCGTTGGATTACTAAGATAAGTTTTGAATCGGTTTAACGTTACACCCCAAAAACTATAAAGCTCTAGTTTTTGTATTAAAATAGTATGGTTAACACAATCGAAGAGTTTAGAAATATTACAAAATATCACAGAAACTGTTTTTTATTGTTAATGTTAGAGTAAACTTCGTGCAAAAGGTTAAACATGGCGTCACTAGTATTTTGATTGCTTAGACAAACAAACTGAAATTTTCATAAAATTTTGAATCGATGTGGGTCCATTTTAAACTAATTTTTTTATAACTTTAAAATGAAACCGTAAATTTAACTTTTAATAATTTCTATGTTACATAACCATGACCTTCTTTTCAACGCTCTGCAGGGTTTATGCGCAATTTTTAAAACATGCCGTATATTTCAGTTATATCTTTTAATTATCTCTACGTCTCTAGAATAAAACTGAGGGCCAGCGGGTGGTCTAGTGGTTAGAGTCCCAACCTCTAGAACTAGACTCCCAACGGCAGTAGGTTCGAATCCTCTGCCCGTCGGAAATTTTTCTGAATAAGTTAAATCCGGCGTGTCCATGGACGGTCTATGTGGTGTGTATGTTGGGTTGCATGTCTTTCAGGGGTGGGGCATGTTCGACCGGTGTATAGCGCAAGTCCGCTGAGACCGGGTAAGGGGGTGGGATGGGAATCATGGAGTCGTGCACACGCACGGCCTCATGATTCTTAAAAATAAAAAAGAGGAATAAAACTATATACAAAGAATGTAATTTCTGAAGAGAAAAAAAAACAAAAATGCGGTTATTCGAGTTGCTTGTATCGTACCAACAACGGTTATAACAATAAATTTTTTCCAGATGTAAATAGAAGTGCAATAAAAATGGACAAAAAATAAAAAATTTAGTTACATAAATATGGCATGATATCTTTTACTCCAAAGTTTTTTTTCAGAGGTAGATCTATCCGGATATACCATTAGTCATCCTCCGACAATCTAGAGTTTTAATATGATAATGCAGTTTTCTTTATTTTCCAGTCACATTCACGTAATGCCTCCAGGTGTTCACAATTTTCATAATTTATCTGACGCTTATTCCGCAATACACGTATCAACGTACATCTTTCATCAAGACTAATTGGATAATCTATTTCAATTATTCGTTCCTACACTTTGGAGCTTTAATTTAAAGAAACGGGGAGGGCATTTCAATTTGTAGGTCAAAGTGCCTCATCGAGAAACAAAGTAAGCAAGGTATGGTGCCGACATAAAAAATGATAGGGAACAGCGAGTAGATAGCGCTATTTAGGTGAAGTGCTGCTCTCAAAACACTAATAGACCTCGAGCAGCCTGTTAAAATCTCGACAGTGACAAAATGGCACCGCTAAACGGTCTCACCTCGCTCACGTATTCAGCGGGCCTCTCTGCATCTAGGAGGCCGTAAATTGAGCAAAAGCTCATAAAGCTTGGCCCGACACTATCGGCCGCGCATCAGCGCTACGTGGATTACATTGAAACTATGCATTATAAAGACGCCTCTTTACATAATGCCTACTGGATGTGGATTAGTGTTTTCTATTTGTTCACTTCTTAATGGAAGTTTTCCTGCAATATTACCTTAAAATGAAGTTGCATTGTAAATTGATGATCTCTTTTCATAGAAAAGAGGTAGCATCCGGCGAAACCTACGAGAATTTAAGCTCCTGGAAGTTGGCATTGGCACTCGTACAATATCTTTATACAAACAGGATAATGCAAAACGCGAACGTTTGTGTTTCTTACTCTTTTGTGCTCTGAACTGAAAGGTTTCCTTTCAAAAAAGAATCTTAAAAGACTTTTTCTGGTGTCACCTATTTTCCGTTTTTAGCGAGCTTACAGTAGGTTTCAGATTCTTGAACTTCCTAACTTATTTTAATTGGTTTCACACACCAGAACTACGAGCACTAATGATAATTTGCGGGATCTTACGTATATTCTTAATCACAACAAATTTGATATTTAGACATGATGTATTAAACTTAGAAAATTAGTTTTTGGTAGATTATTAAGACAATCAAAACACATTATTACAAAACATAATTTCAACGACGACGTCTATTAAACTCTAAGCTTGGTCTTAAATGTTTAACAATTGCTGCTATCAAAAACAGCTGATTTGGCTGCAGCTTTAGGCAAAATTGATATGTCGTCCCTAAGCATGTTTTAATCTTGTCGTATCACTGTCTGATGCTGCATCGTGCATGGAGAAGCACAAAATTTAAATATTTTCTATCCGAATTTAATATGTTACACTTGTTTAGCCCATGGTGGAAACAAAGTTGCAATAAAATTTTAAATATCTATTTCCTATAGTAAGCGAATTAATTATGAATGTTACAAAATATTCCTGAAAGCATCAGTGCAAACACTTTTTTGAGTCAATTAACAAATCAAACAATATATTGACAAATTCTTAGCTGACAAAGTAGTTGGAATTTATTCAAGCTATTTACGCAACATTAAGTCAATTGCAAAGACAAGAAATGCCCATAACGGGTTTTATTAAACTAATAAAAAAATCGTCAAAAATCTGTAAGCGACGTTAAATGTAATATTAGTAATACGGCATCTTACAACCTACATGAGATTATATAAAAAAAGTGATAGGTTCCAAACCCTCAGAAAAGTAAGCAAAATCCTATCACGTAATTTTGATGAAGGTGGAGTTCATTCAGATTCGCAAATCAAGTTTAATTTAAAATCAATTGATGCTAAAAGAAGCTTTTCTATTTAGAAAAATATATAATTTGACAAAAAACAATCGTTCCGTTTCAGTAATTTTAAAAGACATAAATATCTATATCATTATTGTCGTGGGAAATTGGGTAAGTAATTTTGTAAGTCTTATAAGGTCACAAAAAAAATTAACAACCATATCTATCTATTAAATCCGCAGTACTTTCTTCTGTCTCTGATTTTAGCCGAAGGCCCCCACCCCCAAAACCCACATATTTAAACGCCTATTACAGAAGATATAAATTTGTTTGCACATTATTTCGCTGCAGTATAAGACAGAAACCGCTTCCATAGTGTGCAATATGCGGTTGCGATACTGTAACATAATTTTAAGATACCTCATTGCCGAAAGAGACACAGAAAACAAAGCAGCGATTTTCCACCACCAGCTACAAATAACAGCAGCCCGGGTTACACGCTAGAAATAGTTATAATTATGTGTGATGTGGCAACATGTCACATTACTGAAATCATATCTTTAAGATATAAAAAGT
This sequence comes from Ctenicera cuprea, assembly GCA_958336395.1. Taxonomy (NCBI): domain Eukaryota; kingdom Metazoa; phylum Arthropoda; class Insecta; order Coleoptera; family Elateridae; genus Ctenicera; species Ctenicera cuprea. The sequence goes on along the minus strand of OY284487.1, from coordinate 21,015,401 downwards.
AAAGCCAATAATTGGACAAACAGATAATTACTCATGCAGACAATAAATAAAACTGTAATCTATATACCGAGTGTCAATGGCATCATTAGACTGCCCGTATATTTGAGTTTTTGGGATAATGCAACAAAACATAACAAAGATAATATGTACCCGAAAAGCCACATTTTGACATATTAGACTTGTTTTTAACTTTCACCAAAAATAATCTCAAGTGTTGAATTTTCAAAGGGAATTTCCCTGTATATTTTCACATTTTTAGAGTCATGAAACAATTCTGAATACACCTGTACTATTTTGGAAAACTTTTAATTTTACTTGATTTTTTAGAGTAGGTTCTTATTTTAAATTTAAAGTGCTGTGGCCGAGCTCAAACCATTTTAAGGGGCGAATACGATAACAGAAAAAAATTCAAACATAATTTTTTAACGAGTATTCTAGAAGGTACAGGCATTCAAATTTTAAGAATTTTAAGAAATCACTTTTTAGTAAATTAATAATTTCCTGCAAATGACACCATTCTTTAGACACTAGGTATCTAAATACAGATTTTAACCGCGAATCCAATGATGTTTTTAAACCTAAAATCGGATTGGTATTGATGTAAACCCACCATCATGACAGGGTAATTACAACAATAATGCACTCTAACGTGCGGCGAGGAAAGTTACAAAGCAGCAAACCGATATTTGGGTGTGAAAAAACCTGCTAAGCGAGTATCTACAATCACTACCGGCTTCTAGGCACAGCACACAAAACGCCGTGTTGTAAAAGTAAATCAAGAAAAAGATTTTGGTTGCAACTATAGCTAGGATAGAAAACGACATGTTTCGAGCTATTGGAACTCATCAGCTGGACGCAAACCTAGCTACAGTTGAAACCAAAGCCGATAGGCAGAAATATACCCGGAGACAAAATCATAACATGACAACAGTAATACCCTCTACTGTGCGGCAAGAAAAGTTACAAAGCAACAAACCGGTATTGGAACTTCCCTCGCCGCACATTGAGATGGTGACTTATTATTATCTTATTCGTTTCGAAATGAAGTTTGCTTCACCTTCAGTGTCAGCGCTTAGCGGAGGGTTTGGCAGTTGCAATGCGTGCGACATAAATAGTTATCTATGGGGTCTACCAAATTCAACTAATAAACTCAGAGAATTTACATCCTACGAAAAAGCTAGCTAAACGTATTCCTCCGCTTTAAAATGAAAAATTTTCATTAAGTCAATACTAAAAGACCAAAATTATAAGAAATTAAAATGAAACGGAGAAAATGGGACTAAAAATTTTGTTGATATTTAATATCTCCCGTAAAAATGTTCAAAAACAGCTACAAACGCAATTTTTAAACGTTAATTTTAGAAGTTATTTAAGCTGTTGTGCTTTGGGAAACAAAATATTCAAAACCGTTAGATTCTGGAGCATTTATAAAATATAAGTATACCTTATAAGATGACGTAGAAGCTAAAAGGTAGTTTCAGTTGTTATGCATAATACACACTGAGATACAGTAACATACATATTTTTAGAAATTTTTTACAGGATACAATATTTTAGTTTATTAGAAACTAGAACACTTTTTATAATTAAATTTATTATGTTGGCAAAACAATTACATCTGCAGATTCGAGCCTGAAGAAGTTTTTAAATTGCGTTGTTTGTAACTGTATAAAGTTATTAACAAAATAGTTTTATTTATTATGAATAAAACGAGCTTAGCAAAAGGTATAAAATTTTATTGTTTGTAACTGTTAACCAGCACATCTAATAAATGTTGTGTTCATAAGTGGGCGAGATAGGTTGTATAATGGAAATCAGGAGAGGATCAACTTTAAAACTGTAATGCTCAGAAGTAATTAACGTAAAACCAAAATTAAGCACAGCCATAAAGCCACGTTTATTGCTAGTAGGCTTAACTACTCTAGTTTGTCAAAAATATTATATGAAATGAGCATAACGAATTAATCTCATAAAGTGGGCGTTATTTTAGCGGACAATGTCCAGTTTATAGATATGCAGTCATAACGCGGCATCCCCTGGAGAGCGGCAGCTGTTATCTGCTATGGGGGTCATTTCGGCGCCGGTCACGCTCTCAGGGGCCCCCTGTGTGACGCTGCTTTTCCCCCATATTAGCTCTGTACCGCTTCGCCAACGACATACACCATGAATATTACACAACTCTGCTTATGGTTCTTATTGTTTTATGATATTGTGCTCGAGGTGCCCCAGGAATTTTGGGTCACATTGTGAGGCGACCAACTCACGAAATACCGCTCTTGCGTGCTTAACCCGCAGTGTTATAGTTAATAGTGCTTATTTTAACATATTAATGGTAGGACGCGATTCAGTCGTGTTTCAATGTTAGGAGTTTGGATTTTGTAAGCAAAACTTCACAAAACGAAAGCACAATGAATAAATAAATGATATAGATTACCAAAATTTCAAGACTGAATAAGGTTTTTTTTTAATTATAATTTACAAACCATTTTTGAATGCAGCAGCTTTTACAAGAAAGGTGAAAATATTAATGTCTTTAGAGCGATAACAGAATCTTCTTTAGCACTACTATCTGGCGACAGATTTTAAAAATGTATGTGGCAAATTACATGGAAATATCATTTTACGACGGCTTTGCTACATGAAACAAAGGTGTTTTGTATTCACTACACAGAGATACAATAAAATGTAAGTACACTATACGTTTACCACAAGACTTTAATGCCCTTGGTTTCAAGTTATACACTAGCTAATTTATTGCATTGACAATTCATAAGCTATTAGAAATGAAAACAAATGGTAACAGAGTCGCACCGTTGAAGTTCATTTATAGCAAAAAATTTGACTTTTAATTAACCCATGACTTTGACCGCATTTTTTTAAATAACTCAAAGAATGTCGCCCTACTTGACAGTACGTGAATATTCGCTTAAAATAATAAAAACTATGTCGAGATGTAAAAGCCCATCGTCGAGTAAAGTTGAGACGGTTCCGGATTTACTACATAGATGTTAGAATGTTTATTATATAAGTATACACAAACATGTAGCTTATGGTTTCATATTTTATTTATTAATAGTTTAATTAAAAATAAGCAATGAAATATTTATTTTAATATTTCAATAATTAATAAATGTTTATCGATTAAGGTAAATTTAAAAAAAATGTAATTTAAATATTTCAATATTAAATATATCATTCTAAATGTTGAAAATGTAGAAGCATTTATTTTAAATCTTCGAATTTTTAATAATTTTGAAGGTTTTACTTAAACAAAACTTCGGCTCTCTCATCAGCTGTATCAACAAGGTTAGGTAAATATGACCGCTAAATTTAAAAAAAATCGTTTTGCGTCGCCATTTTTAAGCTAGAAAAGAAGTTGGATTTCCCCACGGTTTTCGATCCGAATCTGTTTTCAAATTTAGAAAATTGGGCTTCCACTTCCGTTTTTGGACTTTTCTGAAAGCTTGTTTTGTCGATGAATAGTGTCAATGTTGTAGGAAAACCAAATGAAATTGTTGAAGTACTAAACCAAGCTGCAACAACCAACCATACATGGCTCTTTATCAAAATGCAGTAATTGACGGTAGAATTAGCAGAGCCGGCTTTAGATATCTTAAGGCCCGGAGACAACGTTTTTTATTTGCCTATAACAAAACTGGAGGTATGGGTGAGAGCTTATTTTAAAAGTTTGCGGAGGAGGGGGCTTACGGTTTGCGTTACGCCACTGAGTGCTGCACTGCCATTTTTATCGGTAATAATAAACATTAAAGCAAAATAAATGTAAAATGCTGGAAATATTTCACAAAGTTATCCGATTTTTATTTTATTTTTTGTACATCATTTTATGCGATTTTCGACAGGATTATCGGTTGCTAATTACGAATCCAGAATCCAAATTATGAAAATTAAGATGGGGGGTTCAATATGGCGGAATCGTTTCATGAAGTTAACCGATTTTCACAAAATTAGATTTTCGAGGTGTTTTAGGGTTGATAACTACGAAGTCAAGATTTCACTTGTAAAATTCAAGATGGCGGAAGTATTTTACAACTTTTATAAAAATTGGTATTTGATGAGTTTTGGGGTTGCTAATTACAAGTTCAGGTTGTAAATCATAAAATTTATCTGATTTCCATAAAATTTGATATTCGAGGGGTTTAGGGCTGTTAATTGGGCCAGCGGATGGTCTAGTGGTTAAAGTTCCAGGCTTTGAAACTAGACTCTCAACGGCAGTAGGTTCTAGACCTCTGCCCGCCGGAAATTTTTCTGAATAAGTTAAATACGGCGTGTTCATGGATGGTGTGTATGATGAGTTGCATGTCTGTCAGGGGTGGGATGCATGTTAGACTGGAGAAAGAGCACAAGTCCGCTGAGCCCGGGTAAGAGGGTGGGACAGTAATCTTGGAGTCGTGCTCACGCACGGCCTCATGATTCCCTTAAAAAAAAGGGGGCTGTTGATTGCGAATTCATGATCTAAATTATGCAATTTCAAATGGCCGATGTAATATAGTGGAATTATTTAATAAATTTATTCGATTTTCTTAAAAATCTCAACTAGCACAATTAGTCGCTGGTACGTAGCGACGACTGTTGTAAGAACTTAAAATTGTTTTGCTACTAGTCGCAGGCAGCTAATAGGAACTTTCCCATTACGTTCCTGCAACTAAAGTAGCGAATAATTTTTCGGGGACCACAACGTTCGGTCGACGTTCTTGGAACTTGGCTGGCTACCTTCCCATGACGTTGTAGTTACGTTACGTCGACGTTCCGGCTTAGTAGCAGCAATTTTCTCGAAACTTTACAACTTTTTTCATTTAGTGTTGCAGTGTTGCTTGCTGTGTCTTGCAACTTATTTTGTAATACTTATGTTTCATTCCTTCATGATCCTTGTCCATTTTCCTAACTCAAAAGCTAAATAGAATATTTAATATATTATAAAAGTAATATTCCTAAGCAAAACTTGCATTGTTACCCCATGGCATGGGTGACAAAATTTAAATGAATACAAGTTTACTGGCGCCATCTAAATTTGCATTTTTTTAATTAAAATAATTTATTTAAAATACCGTTCGAGAATGTTACCGGCCTATATCCTGCCAACTTTTTTTATTGTTCTTTGGCACTTAAAACTAATGTTTTTACATTCATTTATCATATTTAGTGCAGACATGATATATAATTACTTTGTGTTTGTTATTGTGACGTAAAGGTTCACCTTTTGTGATAATGGCGTCGTAAGGTTTGTCCATAAAAATAACGCATTTAAAAAAATAACTTTGCAGTTAAATTTAGAGTTATTTTTACTACAAAGTACTGAATGGAACTCTAGCGTCACTTTACAGTTTCGGCAAAAATGGCCCTACCAACTTGCCTGTTTAAAAGTTTTCGTTGACACTTCATGGTTCCATCTGGAACTTTAACCCCAAATTGTATAGGTTATTAGTGTGCACGCACGTGTTTTTATTTAATTCAGTTTGACTGAGATATTAAAGAAATGGTAAGTGGTTATTGGAACAAAAATGTTAAAACGCTAAATTTTGGATCGTTATATTGAAGGAATTATAGATATCCTTTGTTTTAAAATTGTCTACCCAAGAAAAAATATACCATCTAATGGTGTACGCTGCACAGCATCTAATACAGCAGCATGCAAATTTATTAATAACCGGGGCTAGATGGTGAAATTTACTTCATGGTGAATTTAAGAGACGACACGCACTATTTAGTAACCGTGCACAGTGACGTTCAGATATGCAAGTACGGTAAATGTTATTAACACTAATAAATATTACTTACAAGTTCTATGACTTTAAAGAGATAGTGAAAGTCCCCAGAACGTCGCGGCAACTATCAATCTACTTAAAAGTGGTTGCAACTTTGAAGTCGCATTCCAGTAACGTGAGCTAGTCGCTGCTGGCACAATTTGCCACGGTTACGTTTTGAAAACTTTAAGGTCGTCCCACTGGTAACTACGACTCCGACGTCCCCAATACCGGAAAAGCTACGTAGAAATCATGTAACTATAAAGTAGCCACTAGTGGAGGAAACTAAGTGGCAGCGGGTGTAAATTTCTGAAAGGATATTGTTTATACTTCAAAGTCGTAGCTTTAGTGGCAGTTACGTAATAGTTGACTCATTCGAGAATTACGTCTCAGTTGCCACTACTTTAGTTAGTGCTAATTGGGATTGGTAAGTTGCAGCACATCCTGTGTCTATTAAAAACTAACAGTCCTTTGTAAATTTCTATATTAATACAAACATTTATTGCAATATAAAGTGTCAATTTCGAATTTAGAGGTGTATAGCGTATCGCAACATATTTAGCTATTAGGTAAAATTAAAAATATGGGTAATATTTAATTTTGTGTGTTTAGAATTAATGTAATTAAATTATTTACGTAGCTGTGTTTTACTATTTTAATTAAAAATCACAAGTTTAATAATTATCATACAGTAGACTTTAGAGCAACCAGAAACAAACAATTTAAAAATATGCGTAATATTTAATTTTGTCAGTTTTGAATTATTGTAATTAAATTATTAACACAAATGTATTTTGTTATTTTTATTGAAAAAACACAACCATAATAGTTATCCTATAGTAGACTCAAGAACAGTTAGAAACGTTGGCCTAATGAAAATAATTCAATAAAATTTTATAAGTTTTTTGAATATTTTAGTCAATGTGGTTTACCAAATTTGAATAAATGTGTAGGCTTCATTAAAAAAAAATATTTATTTCCGGGCATGCTGCTAGCTACACAACATTACAACAACAAAAATGCTGACAAGTTTTTGAAAATTAAAAATATAAATGCCTTTAAACCTTAAACAATAACACACTGTCAATATATATGAAAGCTCTTTCCTGTGTCCGCGCAATGAATTCACTTAAAATGTGCAAACCCGTTTAATTTCCCTATAATTTTTGGTTGCAAGCGACCGAACTCCATTTACAACAGCATCGATAAAATAAATTAATTTCTGTTATTGATATCTCTGGCGTTTATTCACGCCATTCTGGAAAGCTATCGCCAAAATAGATTGACGCAAAACAGGATAAACGCAACACAAAGTTCATCGACCATTCTAAATATACTTCACATGGTTATAAGTCTAAATGGAATATGCCCGGCCAGTAAAGATCACTGTGCATTTTAAAAATTGTAGTCCCAAAGGTGAATTCGGCTTGCATAAGTAGTAAATCAAAGTTGCATAGGTTAAAACAGAGCACGTGCAAGCAAGTGCAAGTGAGCTAGGCCAATCTGGCTAAGTGGATCGGTAAATCTCTAGTTTAGTGTCGGGTCATGGTTGGTTCGGGGGTTGTCCGTTCCCAGGTGGCAGCACTGCTTCCCCTTTAGGTCACAAAGGGTGTAAAGTTCACCGCATACCACAGAAAACGAAGAGTTTTATCGGTTTACCGTTGTTTTGTTGTTAAAGGGGTTATTGAAAACGTTGGCGATACGATTCGATTTTTAGAACTGTAAGGGTTTCTTTGCCATTAAACTGCGGAGGGTTAAAATTTCTTTATTATGCCGTTGCTGCCTCTCATAGTAGCGATATTAAACATATTTTATGTAAATTTGGTTAAGATAAGAAGTATCTCACAAATATTTCTAGAATTGATATTTACGAGGTGGCAGACTGCCCTTATACTTTCTCGTTTGTCGAGTAGTTCTAGTTAGCATTGCCTTCGCATACACAATTTCTCTATAAACACACTTGAATAACTTCGAACTGACTCGATGATCTTGAACATGCAATGCATAGCTAGCTAGCTCACTTTAAAACTTCTCCCCAGCAACTACACAAATGGCATATTTATAACAGCAATTTCGTGGTATGAAAATCGTCGTACGATTTAAAAAAAAGAGACACCAACTCGTTCAATATTGTTCTTCTAATAAACAGCCGCATGACCTTGAAAATGTAAATTTAAAACCTCAAGCTCACAGAATCGTGCGATACTATATTGTTTCTGATACCAAATTCGCCATATTATCTTGAAGTCAGTCAGAATTCAATGTTCAATAAGTGCGATATGGGGATACGTAATGATCCCTCCTGATTAAAAAATCACTTTATATACCTAAATAACGCTACGTTAATTACTTTGTATGCGCTTTTCATTGTCAAAAAATAATTTTACAGCGTTCAAAATATGGATTTAAAAATAGCCAAAACACATCACCTGCGCTATCGATACCCTAAAAATATTGATACTTATCGTAATTGCAACAGTATTTTTGTATTAACGTTTTATGCGCCAACAGTTACTATAAGATCGGACAATTGCTACCACTCTACCAGGAGGTTGGCTGCATTGTAGTAATATTATACGAAAATACTAGGATAAAAAGCTTTAATATGAAAATATCAGCATTATATTTTTAAGAATCGTTCATTTGTGTCAACTGCTGGTTATCAACAGAGAATGTGCTAAAGCAGAGGCCGTTACGTTCTAAGTATAGCTTGGTTTGTGCAATTTAACCATGCGCTGTTAGACCGTACGTTACGGTATACGGGTTATAATTCACAAACTTCAGCGAGGGATGTAAAATAAGCTAATGCTGCTGTAATACGTTACAGAAAATTCTCCATCTACAGTAAAAACTGATATTTTTTGTAAGAGAACCATGTCTTAATTTTTAAGAAAAATATTCCTTAAATAAAAACAAAAAAAAAAGATTCCCATAAGAATTCTTGCGCTTTTCAAAATTCTTTCTATTACTAGTAAGCAATAAATTTTATAATAAAAAATTTATAGAAAGCGTTAGAAAGAAATTAATGAATTGAGACGCTAACCAAATTGTAGCTTATGTTGAGTTTTATAATATTAAAATATTTAAAAACAGATGTTGTCGCTTTTGAGCAATTTTAGGGCCAGCGGGTGGTCTAGTGGTTAGAGTTCCAACCTCTAGAACTAGACTCCTAACGGCAGTAGGTTCGAATCCTCTGCCCGTCGGAAATTGTTCTGAATGAGTTAAATCTGGCGTGTCCATGGACGGTCTGTGTGGTGTGTATGTTGGGTTGCATGTCTTTCAGGGGTGGGGCATGTTAGACCGGTGTATAGCGCAAATTCGCTGAGCCCGGGTAAGGGGGTAGGATAGGAATCATGGAGTCGTGCTCACGCACGGCCTCATGACTCTTTTTATAAAAAAAAATTTGAGCAATTTTAACAAAAATTATGAAAAAACTTCACTTTTCACTTTTTGTTCTGTCAAAAATCATTGCAGATAGTAACATTATGTTACTCTAGCATTATTATAATATTTAAGGTTTACCAGTAATAAGACGTCAAAGTCAAAAACGTTTTAAAAAGTAGTATTGCCCGCCATTAAGAGAAAAGCGTTGTATTTTCCTTAAGGATTTTCATCAGATTCCGTTTTTTGATTATACATAATTGTTCCCAAACTAAATGCTACAGAATCAGCATGTCTAACTTCCGTTTCCGGTTCCAGATTTTTATACAAGCTTATATTGTCAATTAATTTTTCATATAGTCTTATAGTGTGTCCTACTAAAACACATTCAACCTGACAGGACTAAAATCCTGGCCCGTTCTTCTAACTACCGCAACCGTGTGATTCGTGAATCCATAGAAATACATAAACCTCGTAACAATCTTAAGCGAAACCGCAGCTATCCTCTCCACAATGCTTATAAACTGGGTTTTTCTACAACACAACATTACACACAACAGCCCCGCCCTGCAACCGCTCAATCACTACTACAGCCTAACAGCCAATCACAGACACATCAGTTACACACCCGCCTCTTATAAACCCGGTGCGTTCACCTATTCTCGCTATTTGTGTTCCAGATCCCAAAGTAACCATAGCCCTGAAGATGTCCCGTGCAACCGAGGACGAAACGTCAGCAGTTTATTCACCGATGACGCGGCCTAAATGCCTGGTTTTTGTATAATAAGGCGTTATAAACACTATTTACAAAAATTCATAATAAAGCTAAACGTTCGGAAAAAACCGTAAATGGTCTTGTATGAGATTCCGTTTTTAGATTTAGAATTCGATTTCGGAAAAAAAATGCCGCCAAAAATTATTTTAAAGCTTATTTTCCCGATAGATTTTGTTTGCCACCCCACATTTCCAAGCTCATTAAAATTAAAACGTCCGTTTGATTGTTATGCGAGCACATACACACCCACCTACGCACACATTTTTTGTAAAAACAACTTCGTTGGGTTCCTGGTGTTCGAAACCATGTATTTCAGTCAGAATTTGTATTTCAAAAATAATCATCAAGTTGTCAAACGAAAACTAGTGTGTAACATAGACTTTTGCTAAGTACGATTGTCTAAAATAATTTTTTCATTTTATATAGGGTTTTATTTAAATCATTAACAAATATAGCAGTTTTAGCGCCACCTTTGAAGCACCATATCTCGAAAACAAAACATTTCAGGAATTAAATTTTTGAATCTTTTCGGCTAATTTTTAGGATAGGAATCTACTATATGAATTACGGCACCTTTTCCGGGACACCCTGTATAAATCGATCACTTTTATTAGAATTTATAGTGACCTTGCGACGGGGAATTGGAATTTTATTTCCGGGAAACCACATCGATAACATATATCAGACGAAAATTTCGTTACAGTGCAGTGGCTTGAAATCACGTAAAAAATTTGCTGTAAATGTCCAAACTCCAAAAATGTGTTGATAAGCATAACCGCGTTTTTTAATCTAAATTAAAAAATTTAAATTGACTTTCTAACGTATTAACTATGTTTTTTAATAGCAATTCAATAACATCTAATTGTTGCCATAGCGCCAAGTTTCTGAAAGCCTTTATTCTCTACCGACTTTCAGTTATTGATATCGACTTTACTCAAAGCTCGAAAGCAATCGGTCGAGGAGCAAGTGAAGTGTGTGCATTTGCTTAAGGTGCATTAGCTGCCCCGGTCTTCTGATTTTACGGTCACGGAATACTACTTTAGGGGATATTTCAAACTCCAGGCGTTCCCAAAGCGCTTTAAACATGTGTGCATAGCTGGAAATTGTTCTAAATGCCAAATTACTCTACACTTAGCGGTATTGGTATAACTTTTGATACAACTATTGCCTTAATGGGAATTAATTTTCATAAACTTCACTATTCTAAGGTAAACAAATGCATATCATATTTGTTTAGAAATTCTAGCTTTACTTCGTTAAAGTCTATATTTAATGATTATCTGTATATAAAATACTTAATTACTAATTACTTTAAAAATATTTATTTATTAGTTAGTGTTGTTATAGCAATAGAACTTGGTGACTTGATGTCGGTAATCGTCTGCAGATGACTTGATTGCTTATTCCAAAATGTCCAATAGAGGCGAATTTAAGAGGTCAATTTGCTCATTCATTGACGGTACAGTTTTTAAATGTTTGTGAATTTCAAAAGGTTCTAGTATTTCTAATTTGCGATTATCATCACAAAAGTGTAAACATTTTATAGTGTTATTAGATGTCATTGAATGATTGTATTCTAGTAAGTGTTTAGCATAATTGGATTTATGTGGGTGTTTGTATTTGTAACAACGTACGTGTTCTTTATACCTAATATCAAAATTTCTAATTGTCTCTCCTATATAAACCGAATTACAATACGAACAATTTAATTTGTAAATGCCTGATTTTAACAAATTGTTTTTTTGTGATTTTGAATTGAACAAAGTGTTAAATATGTTTCTAGTTGTTTTAAGACTTACTTTATATTTATTTGTTTTGCTAAAATTATAAACAAAACAAACAAATAAAAAGTAAGTTTTAAAACAACTAGAAACATCTTAAACACTTTGTTTAATGCAAAATCAAAAGCAAACGACTTGCTAAAATCAGGCATTTACAAATTAAATTATTCGCATTGTAATTCGGTTTATATAGGCCAGACAATTAGAAATTTTGATATTAGATATAAAGAACACATACGTTGTAACAAAGACAAACACCCACATAAATCCAATTACGCTAAACACCTACTAAAACACAATCATTCAATGACATCTAATAACATCATAAAATTTTTACACTTTTGTGATGATAAACGTAAATTAGTTATATAAAAACCTTTTGAAATTCACAAACATTTAAAAACTGTACCGTTAATAAACGAGCAAATTGATCTCTAAAATTCTCCTCTATTGGACATTTTGGAATAAGAAATCAAGTCATCTGCAGACGATTACCAAGATCAAGTCATTAAGTTCTATTGCTATAACAACAGTAACTGTTTACTTTCTAATATAACCTCTGACAATGGCATGTGAACATGCCGAAATATGTATAACGTTAAAATAAATAAATATTGTTAAAGTAATTAAGTATTTTCTATACAGATAATCATTGCATAATATACTTGATAATTTTTCCTAGAGAATCGATAAAATATTTTTGTACGAAATTAAAAAACCTTCCAAATTTGCTGTTGCGAGAAATCATAAAGATAAAGATTTTAAATATTCTAATATAACAAATTTTCTCTAAAAGCACAGGCAAATTTTTGGTATAGTCACAACATAGTTTGCACACTGTGGTGTATATAAACTAATTTATTTAGCCCCAAAACTTCCAGACCACGCAATTCTTAAAAAGGAATGTCGAGGGAAATAAGTAGGCAACGTTTAGGTCTTGGATAAACTAGAAGGGCAGAGAACGAAAGCTCCATATAAATAGAAGAAAGTACACTATGTACGGGTTACATAAGTTAGCGAAACCGGTACAATGGAACAAATACATATTAGGAACACCAAAATATCCCCAAGGGAGTGTTCTTTCTTCTATTGTTCCAACACACGCGATGTCGGCCCATTGAACCGACGTATAGGGACAGGATCTATTAAGCTTAACCTTGTTTACAACTCAAAGCTTCTTTGACACGTCATGTGAAAATTCTGAAGCTTTTTCATTTATTTTCTTCAGTCAATGGGTTCTTGACGATTCTCCTTAAATAATATCCTACATAATGGTCCTCTTTAAATTCATAAAGATCAATTTGCATATCGGAAGGCGAAGGGGTGAAGGGCAGCAACGCGAAAAGTTCAATAACATGGGCAACTCAATCGGAATCGCTCCTGATTTTCGCAATTAGAACAATAACGTAGTTTGGTGAAGTAGATGTGCCGCCCACTCTGTCGACATAATTGCGGACGTACTTCGCAAGTCTTCATTTCTTATTTAACCGACTCCGTTTAATTTTCTAATCTCAACCCCTTGCTACCGAAATTACGCTGCTGAGTAGTTCTGGGTATACGGGATTTAAACAGGACCGTATTAATTTTGAATTACCTTAACTAATACATAACTTGAGGCTACCAAGCTATTGACATTAATAAAGTATGCATTTGGGAGTGTATATATTTTCCAGCAAATATATTCAATATAACAGACATGATTTTACCATTTAACAAATTTATGCAGTCAGCATATTCCTCGACGTATTTACGTATCAAAAAGTTTCTCGTCGTTATGTTCTTTAATAATTGCTTACGTTAAAAATTTGTTAAATGCAGCAAAAATAAACGAAAGTGGAGTTAGCAATCCTAACTAAATTACATCGCTCGAGAAAATTTAAACTTGTTTTAAAGATTAATTAAAGTACCATAAAACTTTCTAGAATTCAACTCTTTTATTAACGTTTACTATCACACCAGAGATTCCGTTATATTTAAGATTACAAGAGAGAAGACTCATAGTTCTGTTATAAATTAACAAGCACATGCACGTTTGCCTGTATTAAGCGAGAAATGAAACTTAGGTTTACGTATTCTAACGGTGCTACTTGTACAGAAATATTGCAAAACGATAAAATTTAAAAATTATTATCTCGAAATTCCGAGTTTTGCAGTTGAAATTCTGAATATTTAAGTTTTATCTTTACACTTAGAATTTCGAGTTCAGTATAGAAAGTTCAAAGTCGGATTTCCTAAATTGTTATTTGTCTGTATTTTTAATATAGATTGAATTCATGAAAATTTTGGTTTTCTTATTTTGACTGAAATACAAGTTTTGGCATTCCAGGAACTCAAAAAAGTAGTATTAAAAAATTGGTCGGTAGGTTAGGCTTCATAACTCCCGAACGGATGATGTAATTTCGGTGGGCTTGGAAATGTGCACGTTTATTCAAAAAATAAGTTTTTAAAATCCCGAAGTGAAAGTTTTTAAAAAAATTTAAACCCTTGCACCACATCCAAGTTAGATCTTTTCCTTAGCCTTAATATGGGGCCGAAACGATTTAAAAAAAAATTGATTTAACTCCATATTACTTAAAAACGAGCTATCAGATCAGCATAAACTTAAATTTTTATAATCATGAGAAATGCAATGTTACTATATATAAAAAATTATGTCAAAATAAAAACTATGTCGTAAAGCAGTTGACAAAATTTGAGATTTTAGAACATGTTTCTTAAAAATATGCCACAATAATTATTTATGTATCAAATTTCTAAAGTGGAACTTTATGGCAACGAGTGTAGAGTGTAGGTCTGCAATCCGAGGCAAAGCCAAGGTCTACAATCACACGAGTGCCATAATGGCACTTTGGAGATGAGGTATAAACACTATTTTTTTTAAAGACTGGTATTTAAAACCATTTTAATACAGGCGAGGAAGGCCTCGGGGCGATTGCTCGACAGCTTTTTCTACACTGAGATCGACGTGACCTAACACATCTCTTCTGACAATGGCAGTTAACTTAATCCGCTTAATTACGTAGTCGACTTTCAATAGCAACAACGCAACGGCAAAAAATAAGTTTGGATGAGGGATCAATCAACTAGAAAAGGCACAAAAACGCTTTTAATTTAATATTTATAGATATGACGAAAAAACCAAACTAAGTCTTATACAACTGAGACTTAAATGTTTATTTATTACTATTTTTACTTATCTATACATTCAGTATAGAGAAGTTTTGACTTCAAGAAAGTTTTATAAATCAGGATTTTTATGAAAATACATGTTTTGGACCTCCACGAACCCAAAAAAAGATGTTTTTGAAAATATCTGTCTATGGGTGGGTGGATATCTATTATGTACGCTCCATAACTCTCAAACGTATAGACCGATTTTGAAGAGTTTTGGAATGCGGGGGTATATGCAGAATTTATTGAGAAGGTAAACTTTAAAAAAAATTCGAAACCGGAAGCGAAAGTTAGACATGTTTCTTGGGTAGCATTTTTTACAAATCAAAATTTCATGAATTTAAACCCTAAATTCAATAGAAGACTTTTAGGCAAATTAAACGTCTTTTAGCTTCAAAATGGCGGCCGTTACGATTTTTTGAAAATGTTCAATTTGGCGGTTTATTACTTAATAACGAATTATCAGATCAGGATGATATTTTATATTTAAAATGACCTAAGGATACATAATGTTACAAGTTATTAGAATTTATGAAAACTACTGTAACTGTGAAAAAAATTAAAATTTTGACTTTTTCAAAGACATACCGCTCAAAAACTGGCCACACGATTGTTTTTAATTTTATAAACTAATAGAGCTACAATTGAGCAACAATTACATTCAGGTGGCAGTTAACTAATTTCTCTGTGACGCCTTTTATAAATTTTTGAAAACCGAAAATGCATGCCTATCTCTCTTTAATAGACGAGGGACGATAAAAAAAATTCTGTTTAAGCTAAGTTGCTAATGAGTAATAAATAGTAGAATTAGATTCAGAACTTAATGTAGCAATATTTAGAGGGGTTAATTTTTCCCCTCTTTTCCTAATTCTGGAAAACGAATTTTACTTACGTTTTTCATTGTTGTTGAATTATAAGAATAGGCGGGGTAGTTTGCGAAACACGTAGTGCATAAGAGATGAACATAATCCGTTGATAACAGTCAAAAGCTGATTTTGTAGCTCTGTTCCGCGCGACCTTTCTACCGAACCGGTTGTTTAGTTGTATTTCTTGCAATAAAGGATTAGCAGGGTTTTATATTTAAATGCCCTAGAACTGAAAACAGTTCTTAGTTAGTTGTGCTGTAATGGTTGTGATATGTGAAAGTAATTATTTTGTATAAAAGTATAGGAAAGTCCAGGCGAAGTGCTTCGCTCATTTTTACTGTTCTATACTTTGAGTATAGAAAAGAAAAATTTTCTAAATAGAGATTCTGACAGAAATACATGATTTCGACCTCCAGGAACCCAAAAAAAATGTGTGTCTCTGGGTGGGTAGGTGGGTCTGTATGTGGGTGGGATTGTGGTGAATCATAAATAGCAAACGAATGGTCGGATTTTGACAAGCTTTAGAATTTGGAAGAATATTTAAAATTTACCAGCAAAATAATCATTTAAAAAAAACCCGAAACCGGAAGCTAGTTTTTTTGGTGGCATGTTTTTTCTAAACCAAATTTTACAAATTTAAAAACTGAATTTGATAAGAGGGTTTAAGGGAAATTTAACGCGTTTTTCCGAACTTTACAGCTTCAAAATAGCGGCTGCTATACATTTTTGAAAATATTGCTTTGAGTGCCTTATTACTGAAAAACATGTTAACACATCGGGTTCAAATATTAGATCGAAAGAGTCCTATAAAGACACATAATGTTACTATGCACAAAATTTTTCGAAAAGTGAAAAGATATATACTGAAACGATTTCCAAAGTTTCGGAAGTATTCAAAAGAATATTGATCAGATCAAAACTGGTCCCATATTTTTTTTTAACTTTTTCAGCTTGCTCATAGAGCTTAAAATGTTTTAGCCTGCTAATTTTTCTGTGACGCCTTGTATGAATTTCTGAAAATTGTAAATTCATGTCTCCCTCTTTAATAAACGGAGGACGATTAAAAATGTCTGTTTGAATTAAATTGCTCACGAGTAATAATAGCATAATTTAAGGACTTTATTTTTAGGTGCCGTAATATTTAGGGGAGCTAATTTTCCCTCTCCTACCCTAAGTTTGCAAAAAAGTTTGTTCATGCGTTTTTAGTATTTTATAAACACCGAAAAATATATTTTAAATAATCAAAAATCGATTTTTTCTAAACAAAAAAACAATTCCCTCGCAACTTAACCAGCCTAGGAACATCAATAAAACTTAAGAGTGCAAAAGGTAGACAGCAAAAATAAGTATTGCGTAAGAGATAAACAATTTAATATAGTATAATCACACAACAGCAGCTGACCGCAGTTATCTTAAATTCATTCTGAGGTAGTATGACTAGTGTTACTTTGTCTTTCTACCAATGACGGATTAGCAGGGATTTATATTTAATTACCCTGCAACTGAAAACAGTTCTTAGTTAGATGTACTGTAATTGTTGTAATGAGATATTTAAAACTAATTATTTTGTATGAAAGTACCTATAGGAAAGTAAAGCCGAAGTGCTTCGCTCATTTTAGTTTATATTAACGCGGGAAATTATTTTTTTAATAACTGCATGGATGCTTTCATATGGTATTTCATGGTATTTTCTTTGGATTCTTTATTTGAAGTCTAGTAATTATTTAGTGCATATAGCTTAAAATTCTAAGTAAATGTAAAAATAATGCTTTTACTAGTTTAATTTATTTTTTCATTGATCACGGAAAACTTAAAAGTTGCTCTTTATAGCTTTCGTATACACAATCGCAATCGTTATCGAGAGATTGTAATTGTGGTACTTGAACTATAGCAGCATACAGATCTGTACTTATAAGTATACTGTGATGCAACCATAATTCATGTAATTTATACATATAATGTGTTTATGTTTTAATAACGGTGTTAATTTGTTCAGAATTGAATTAGTTTCTGTATCATTATGAGCAGGCTTTAAACCGTCGTTACCACATTTGGTCAAGTACGGTTCTGCTAAAGATAAGGAAGGACGTTAGTTGGTGTCATAGCCCTTGAGCAGTTTAATCATCGCACAATTATGGTCTTAGCAGCCACCGTAGACCCGTTTCAACCCCAATTATTATCCCTTGGTTACTATACTGGACGAAAATAGGAGTTGTTGAAAGTGTAAATATTGCAAGATATCACTAAATGCCTAACTTATACACCCAAATAATCTTCATAACCACAACAATATGATGGGAGCGGAAAATTTACCTTATCAGCCCCTCTTGCTCTGGATTTAAATTATAATTAATATTTTAATATTTCAAATATTAAACCAAACTGGTTCGAGTTAAGCTTTCGAAACTTTTAGTTCCATTTTCACATAATCCAGGTGTTCCGTGATATTAACACATGATTTAACTTTGAAAGTTAAAGTTACAACTTATAACTTAAATGAACTGTTATAATGACAATTAGTTTACAACGAGCATTTGAAGTTGAACAAGCTATCTTAGGCCTTTCAAACAGTGACTTAAATTCTTGGTATCGCGTCACCCCCAATTTCGTGTCAACAAAGTTCATAATTTGCGCCTATTTATTCAGCCGTAAAATGGTGGTTGAATTAGCTACGCTTGTTCGCAAGACAAAGTTTGTAGGTCGCAGTCCTCGGGTTAGGTGCGCCGCAATAGTAGAGTGAAAGATTCACCTTTGTTTTATTCACCTACCCGTTTGATTTTCATGAAAGGTTTTAGCAAACGATATTTTATCATCCGTGTTGTTTACCCTGGCAAGCTCCTTCCTTTTCGAATATTTATGAAGTAAGCAAGATCGTGGATTTTTTCTACTTTACAGATTTGCCAAAGAAAGCACTGCATTTACATATTTTTGGGGGATCGTGACTTTTCACATTTTTTAAAAGCTTTTAATGCTGGGGTTGACAAATAAATGCCTTGGATTAAAATCTTGCGGTACAGGTGAATTTATCACAGAAAGCAAATATGAAAACATTAACCATAACCAAGCGTTACAATTTCGGTTTATTAAAATTTGTTACGTCAAGTAGATTTTTATTTTTAAAATTGACTAGTAAAGTCAAAGTAACCAATTATACTAAATCTGATCAAAACAAGCCAGAACGCTTGAAAAAATATTCCTTTCGTTTCAGAATCTTGTTATTTTCAAAGTTAATTATGAAAATAAACAGTGATTTGTGCTTGACCGGAGTGCAGCGGAACATAATTAAATTCGCACTGTTTTAATTAATAATTAAAAATTTAGACGACTCGTTCTACAGGCCTTATTGTCTGCACAAATATTGAATTTGTGAAAATTCCAGGAATTTTGCGGAGGAATGTTTGTTCACATTTTTCACGACCGTGAGAAGAGAACTCGAAGCGGTGCAAACGAGAATGGACTCATCATTTGTAACATACTCATTACTGTAATGCACAGTAGGTACAAAAGATATTTATTTTATTGTTAATCCATTAAAGTTTCAAACCAATCCAATCTGAAAAGGGTCGAATTCACGTACACATCAAAACGTGCTGTGGTTAATAATAGTTTTCTTTCCTTTTAAGCTTCTTTATTTTAAATTACAAAGCAAATCCATAAAGACGTCATCTATAGAAAAGAAAGCTTCTTACATTAAACAGACCTAAACAAAGACGAAAAAACGTGCTGGTCAAGACACAATATCCAAACACAAGAAAAATTACGATGTGTGCCGTTTGAATGCGAACCACATGGCTTTTATCTTTTTTTAGTCGATATGTTGCGCCAATAATTTGTTTACTTTAAAGGTTATTCATATCGGCCCTAGTCAGGACAAATTCAATTAATTCACGCGTGTTCGTTTCCAGTTAAACAAGCTATTTGAACTTTGCATATACTTCGTTGTGGTGTAGACATTAAAGCACAAAATAATTCTTTTTTCTGTTTTCAAATACAGCCGCGTTCGCTTAATTATTTGGCTGCGGTCGCCTTGATTTCCTGCAAATCGTTCCATATTTCCAATATGCAGTGGATATAAAGTTGTTTTTATTATCTACAACAAACTTCATTTAGATTGGTTTGGCTAAGTTCAAATTTATGGTTTATTTAATATTTATAATTTCATAAAAGCATTAGGAGGCCACAAAAATGTATTTTTTACTGGCCGTTTTATAGGAAAGTAAGACAAATTTTCACATAACCGAACCTGCATCAGATTGCGCACGCTCTAAAAACTTTACGACATATAAAAATTTTATAACAGTAAACATACTTTGCACCTCAAAACTGCATGAAAAATCTAAAAACAGAAGTTGCAGCTTGTCCTAATTACATGAAAATTGTATAAGCACGGTCTCGAACGTTTCGAACCGTGAGATAGAAGGTACCCGTGATTCAAAATTACCAGAGATCAAAGAAAATAGCAGAACAGAACTTTTGCACTTGTTTGGGGTACGTTATTGCTGTCAAAGAGAAGCAATACTTTTCCAATTTGCAGTTTTAAACATTGGAGTATGCGAAACGTACAGAACAACCACTATTGCATCTGATGCTAACAGTGGAAAACCTGGATATCGAGAGCATCCAAGTCTACTCCGTATTTCAGCATGGTTGATTTTAAATTTACTTCGATTGTTATATTAATTTTCTTTTGCTTTGAAAGTCTGCAGCAATCACAGAATTAATACAACGCTATAACAGAATTTTTGAAGTATAAATCAAGGAACTGTTTAGCAGTAACAAAGTTCTGTTTCAGAGGCAAGGCTTCCTGCAACCCTTGGCAAAAACAAACTTCATTGGTAATTTTAAAAGAAATTAAGCCAACATTTGTTTTATTGTGTTATGATATACAACACTGATGAAATCTTTAACTAGTATTAGAATAAGTATCAAAACTTATTTTTTAGATTCAGTAACATTATGTTACTTAGCTGTTCAATTTTTGTGCAAACGAGTGTTTTCTCTTATTCCGTAAGAAGAGCCACTTAAGAACGCGTTTGTCTTCTAACTACATCTAACTACACTTGCATTCTAATAGACGTTTCGGGTTTAAGCAATTCCTACAAACACAACCAACTTGTCTGCGTAGGTAGTTGAGCATGTTAAGAGCATTCTGATGATACAACAAGCCATTAAAGCCAATTTAGACGTTTTTAAACAAATCTTGATTTTACGTTTTCGGTGAGTGTTTATCTGACCTTTTGGACATTTTTGCACTATGCTATTATTTTTTAGAAACTGAACATAAATAGCTGAGGGTTATATGACTCACTAGATATGTGCAAGGATACAATGCAAGATCGGGGTAAAAACGTTCACAAGCATTTTAAACTTGTAGTAAATGTTATAATTTTAATACCATAAAATAGTTTTCAAGTCATGACTTTTGAAAAATGAAAAACTACAGGCAAATGTATAGGTTCGCTTGTCTATTTTCCTATACTTTCAGTATAGGCAAGTATTGATTTTCATGAGAATTTTTAAAATCGAGTTTTTGACGGAAATACATGTTTTGGACCATCAGGTAATGTTTTTAAAAAATGTCTGTGTGTACGTTACGTACGAGGGATAAGCCACAGGCACGGAAAGTTGGTAAAGTACTTGCAAACCCAGTTCAAGTTCATTGAATTTATGTTTCTGAGAAAGGCGCTTATCCGAAATATTATGTAAATGCCTCGTATTTGTTTGTTTCCATAAACAAACAGTAAACGCTATCAACCTATAACAAATAATATACTGAAGAGAAATGTAAGTCGTATGTTAAACTAATATGTCTTAATGTAATAAACTAATACACAGCAAAAAAGTTGGTCAATGGAATTCACAGAACGACTTTTGTGTACTAGGTTTACTACAAGTTTTATACAGGGGGTTTCACGATAAATAACTTTTGAATTTAGTTGTATATTGCACAACTGTTAATTTTTTCATTATCACTCGATATTTTTAATAGTAAATCTCGATAGTCCTTCTCTATTCAATTAAATAATACTTATATATGCATGCATTAGAAAATTTCTGAGGAAAGCACAGTTTTCTCGGATCTGAGGAAAATATAACATTCATCAAAAAGCTTAGATTACAATAAATGTATGTATATCAAAAAACAATTGCCCCATATTTCATACAGACTTTCTTGACTTCCTCCGGAGTTCCACGAATTTCTTAGGACTTCCCCGACTTCTCGTGGACTTCCGCGAGACTTCCTGTAACGTGCGCATCAGTTTCTTCACACGGTTTTGCATTATATTGTTTTGTAACTTGCACATCAAGGTCCGCAGAAATCAAGTTTTGCTAGTTGACTTCTACGGGTCTTGCTTGAACATTTTTTTTTATTATTATTTTATTATATTGGGATACTCTTGGGGAAGTTCAGGGGAAGTCAGAGAAATCCAAGAGAAGTCGGAAAAGGCCAATTTAAGTAGGGAAAGTCTAGAAAAATCGGAAACGTCCAAAGAAAGTTAGGAAAAGTAAGAAAAGTCGGTGTTAACCTGTGGTTTACCTGTTGGTTACACCTCATGAGGTACCATCTTAAACGTTCGTAACCAAATACTTTTACCTATACAGCGATATTTATGGAGTTTAATTTTTCCTCTTTATCCCAAGTTTTCTGCTGATAATTTAAAAAATAATGTCCAGTTTTTTGACCCACATTGCACGATATTGCAGAACCTATGCGTAAATAGTTGATTGACAATCACCAATAAATTATGGAAAGTTTGGGTAAAAAATTCCAAGAAAACTTTAATTTTACTATTGTTCCAGTTAACATACAGATTATTTCTAAAACTTCCAAGACAAGAAATTTACATGCCACCAATTTTTTTTATCCTACTCAAAACAAGCCAAATTCTTAGAATATCTCCAAACCCTGCCAATATTACGAACCGAAGTAAAAACTCTGATTTTACGTGTAATTCACATGATGTTGCAGAACTCTTGCCAAAATAATGTCGAGCAAATTCTAATATTAATTTCCTTTTTACAAATTTTTTATGAACGACATTCACCTTAGCGCAGTGTTCCAATTTTGATTTTTAAACGAGCGTACAATAATTATCTCTTACCTGCTTATTCAATCACATATAATTAAACTTGAAAATAGTATACCTAACATCCGTTTAAATCTCCATTTTATTTAATTTTAGAACGCACGTGCGCAGAGAATGGTAGCTCCTTAAAAATAAAGGCTGTCACCTTTGTTCATAAATCATTTAAAGCGAGATAGCACAATGAAGAATTGCGATTGCCTAAAGCATTCAGTATCAAACTGCAGTACCACGTGAATAAAAGAACGAAATTATACGACGAATTTTGTTGCTTTATAGGCGCCGGAAATGAATTTTGCTTGGAATAATGTTGGTATACAAACTATTTCTGAGCACGTGCAAATGGAACTTCAAATTTAAAGGGAAGTGGAACACATAAAAATACGCTTACGGAGGACAGTAACTGGCGCCGTTAATGCACGCAATCAAATTACAAACGGATTAATTTTCATGGGGCGCATTTAAAATATTTATATTGCGTATGAACTAAGCCATGATTTATTTCAAAAATATAAAAAATATATGAGTAAACGTTGCTGTAACTACGCTTAGTCACGCCTATTGTGATTGCTAGTAGTTTTCTACAAATGGAATTATCGCAATTTGCTTTTGTATAACATTCAGCAAAGCATAAAACGGAACAATTCGTTATTAACGAGTGGTTCGATGAAATTTTCATTTTGCTGAGTCTTGAATAAATCTGCACGATTCTGATAAAAACAAATTCTTAACCGGAAAAAAATTAAACGGTTTATAACATCAAACAGGGGCAATAAATACAAATAATTTATCGAAGGGGTTAGGAGCAATCAAAATATGTATCCACAAAAATTTTGTAACAGGGAAAGCGACCAGTAAATAAGTGAGTTATTGCTTATAACCCCTTGCTATAAAACACCCCCAGAGACTTTCTGAATATTTATCAAGGTGCACATTTGCGTTATAAAATTTAGAAGAGCGCATTAACGAACTGCTTGTCAATATAAGAAAATCTGCTTAGCCTGAAGGTTTACAATCTTTTCTTCATAACTGTTTTCGACAGCTTTATTTAAATAACCCAATTTGCAGCGAGTAATGGAAAGTGCAAGAACGAAATATTAGATTAAATATCGATAGGAAAAGATATTGTTATTTTAAACAGGAAGATTGCTTCTCGTTCTACTGGCAATGTAAGATCAATTCGTCTGTTTAGTATTTTTTTTTCTTTTTTAATTAATAGACAATAGTAGGGTATCGAAAGAATAATTTCTAACTTTTCATACTACTTATACCTTGTATGAATTTTATTACCTTTGTTAACGTTCATAAACTAATCACCAAAACACTTTTTATGTGGTACCGGCGAGTCGTAGGGAGGATTATTAGCAACTTATAAGAGGCTTGTTCCGAGTAGAAGTGGAGTGATTATGCCTTTAAATATCAAGCTAAAGAAATACACATCTGTCTAACATTAAGATTCATCAAGAAAAAGATTTTGGTTTCAACTATAGCTAGGATAGACCACGACATGTTTCGTTCTATTGGAACTCATCAGGTGGACACTCATATATCGGTTTGTTGCTTTGCAACTTTTCTCGCCGCACATTAGAGGGCATTACTTTTGTAATTCTCCTCTCATGATTAAGATTCATGTATATGAGGCGCCGCCGTTTGGGCCAAAATTTAATTTCTGGAGTAGTAACAAATTGTAGATGGAGAAATAAGATCGATACAAGAAAGACAAATATGTAACAGAAACATAAATTTAGTAAAAAAAAATTAATAAATCGTTATACACGAAAAAAATTATTAATCAAAAAGCATAAATATATTTCTTCTCAAAAAATTGTTTTCATAAAAATTCATTTTTCTATTCAAACTACTTTTTCTTGGCAAAATAAACTTTAGAAACCAAAATGTATACAGAGAGAACGGGTTTGCCTATTAACAACACATCTAGGTTGTCTTTGTAAACTAAAAAATGTATTATTCTGTACTAAAATTCTTTTATTCTTTACGGAAATTCTGTTCTTCTTGAAAAGGTCATTCAACCGTCAGTTCTAACGTGACAACGCTACACTCGTATTTTCCTGACTCTTGAAATGCAATACATATAGTATATGTAGCGGTCAACTACATTTACTTTTTCACTACTTGCAATGTCTTATTTTCGTGCATAAAGTGTTGATCGCTGATGGAGTAACTGCAGGAAGTTAATTATATCGTTAAATATTGGTTACACATCAGTGGTGATGTCACACTCACGGTGGCCAGTGGTCAGTGGACAATAATTATGTGTAGCTAATGGATTTGGATAGGATTAACTTCCTTCTAATTACGTCATCGATAGTTAACACCATTTATATTCCACACTACTGGTCGTAAAGAAGTAAATTTGATTTCAGAGTTGCCTCCAAAACCTTTACTATGTATTTGTATTTCATGAGTCGGGTAGACACGAGTGCAGCGTTGTGTTACTGCCTGGTAAATGACCTCTTCAAGAATAAAAGAATTTCAGTAGAGAATAAAAGATTTGAGGACAAAATAATAATTTCATTATTCTACAAAAACAAACAATACGCGTTATTAATAGGTCCTCTCTGTATACATTTTTTTTGTTTCTCTAAAACTAGTTAAACAAAAATAAACATTTTCAATAGAAAGAACTTTGTTTAATTTTTCTTTTTGATATTCTTTAGGGTAAAACACTTTTAATATTTTTCGCTATCACATATTTGTTTTTTCTTAAAGCGATCTTATTTTTCCTTCAACAATTTTTTATATCTACACCAGATTTTTAATTTTGGCCTAAACGGTGCCTCATACATGTATGCACGTTTCAAGGAATGGAAAATTTGAATGTTAAACTTGAAACTTATCCACCACCATGCCTAGATATTTGGCGTTTTGCCTTATCAATATAAAGGCGCTATTGATACAGGTATTGAGACCATTGTTTAGTAATAGAAGATTTTGTGTGTTTCCAAAGATAAGATTAACATATTTAGACGGATTCATTCCTAATAAGTGTTTAGATAAAATGTCGGAAATTTGATATACATCTCTGCATATCAGGCAATGCCTCATTAAAGTTAGCAATATCAAAAGTTGGGTATTATCTGCGTACATACAAATGCTGCAGTTTTTTTAAATGATTAAAGCAAGATTACGTATAAATGATAAAAAGCGAAGGCCTGGAATGAAACCTTGAGACACTTCTTTTATGACATCTATCTAGTCTAATGAACTGTAGTAGACATGCAACAGACGTTACCTCTGTTTAAGATCTGTGATTAACATCCATGGCGTTGAACAGAATTGTAGTGAATAAGGCACTTTTGATAAAGTTAAACAAGCAGTTTAATAATGAGCGTGTATGTGGCGTAGGCACACGTACCAAAATACTTCTACTATTTTAAACGTAAACTATTTCTTCTGGCTTGTTTTCTAAAATAAATTGCACTTTGATGTTATAAGCTTTTAGAAATTTGTGAATATTCTGAAGTATTTTCTTTCTTTCCAACTAGCAACAGAACCAGAATGTGTTCACAAAACAATGACTTAAAGCGAAAATAAATGCAAAAAATATAGCGTCCTAGATCTATAAATACAGCTGCATCTTTCGAGAAACTTTTAAATCTCTTATTGCCTTGAGCACCTTCTTTCTGTGCAAGAGCAGCATCGTTAACACAGAACACTAAAAATAAACATAACTTAAGGGTCGCTAGTCGCTACGGGCTATTGAACTTCACAAGAATCTACTCACAAAATACAAACACCAAGCCTTTCACAATAGCATACCTTGAACAGGAGCATAAATATTTAGATATAAACAATCCTCAGATTGATTGATAATCAGATGCTTCACAAGTTTTTCAAAATTTTCCGCTCTTTCCGGTGCCATCGAGGAAACTTCTGGTAACTTTTGAGGACACACAGGTCCGAAGGAATCGGCTATTTTGATTCCAAACCACGATGGAGCACTTCCAGGTGGCATAAATCGGAGTTCTCGCGTTGGAGGTGCAGCATAGGGAATCCCCAAATACTGCTCCACTGGAGGCAATGCACGATTAAGACGAGGTTCAACTACAACTCCTTGGAGCATTCCTTGTTTTATATGCACTTTACGAGTGTAGCGGTTTGGATTTGTTGCATATCCGTAATCGTATGCGTGCGATTGTGACCGAACCGTAAGGACGAAATATAAAAACGCGTTCACTATGAAAACAGTCCTTGCTGAGAACGTCATTTTAGATATTTTTGCGGTTAATTATTACACTAAAGAGCATTATTAAATAATTAATTAAAATGTAATTAACTAAGGCGCCAAGTATCATCTTTAAAACTAAACTGTTTACAGCTTAGCTAATCATATCACAGTTTCTCTGGCGTGTATATTTAAGAACGAGTAAAAACGAGATATTTTAAATAAACATTTTGAAATTTACTGTTTGCTTAACTATGATAAAACATAAACACATTAGATACTTATTGCGCCGTTTTTATTAGAATTATTTCTAATTATGATCAATTTCCTTGAGATTTGTTTACATAAGAAAGCTTGGAGGTTGAAACACGAAAACAGCACTAATTTTTTAAATTATCACACGTTACACTTAACACCTCATTTTCAACACCATTTTTCAGCACTAAAATGTTATCTCAAAAGCATTTGGACCTAAGTATAACCGAACGCTACCGCACTCGCTACTAAATGTATACCTTAAAATTGAAGAATCATTTTAGAATCGTTAGCACTAAGAATTCTCCTGACTTGTTTCTATTTTCAGGACCTCCAAAAGTGTAAATATGTGGAACGTACGTCGTAGTTGGATGTTTTAAAAATAGATGCAAAATAGATGTATATAAATACAAACGCACGCTATTTACCCAAAGGCAGTCGTACTCTGTAGCTAATTTTGGTTGTGACAAAGATGTCCGCAACAGATGTTAAACTTTTGGTATGCTATGCCGTCTCTGGAAGAGATTTTTCGCATTTTCCTCGCATTGCTAGACTTGCATTCTACAAACTACTTTACGACTATTGTGATAATTAGCACAATTCTGGTTCGATTTTGAACACGAACAACAACACCAGTGAGTTTTTTATTTTCTGCTATTCTTAGTACTGAAAATTAAAAGATTTAACTCACCATGCATCCTGTGTTCTAAGAACTTGTTTTGGTATTTCCTCTCATACGTTCTTTTAAAAATCCACTTACTCCCTCACCACTTTATTTATTGGATTTGAAATTTAACCTGACGATGCAGGTGCGAAAAAAATTTTTTAGTATTAGGTAAATTTAACATTAAATTTATGGTTTGCTTAAAACAAAATTTAGAAATATTTTTGCAGAAATATCGTTGATGTTATTGCAACTATTTTAAAACTTTGCTTGGGAAATCTGCTTTTTTTTCGTGGTAATCTAAAATAAAGACAAACTTGGATTCCTGAAATAATTACGATTAGTGCCAAATGGTTCCTGTACTAACGTAAACAGTTATCAAAATACATCTGTACTATAACATTACAAAAATATAAGTTCTTGTATTCGTGCCCTGAAAAATAGAAAATGGAAGATCGTCTAATTTTTATAATATAAGCTACAAAAATTTTAAGTCCTCAATGATGCTAACAATGCTGGGGAAAATTAGTAAGTTTAATTTTTATAGCTGTATGTAGATAATGTTTTGGTGCTCCAAAAAAAACCAAGAGCTAATTGCCGTGATGGGAATTTTAACAAATTTTGCGCACTCCCTGCGGGTTCTTCAATAAAAATTTAACCTTACTCTCCAGGCAGATTCCAACAAAATTTCGACCTGCACATGTTCTAATTTTCCCTTAAACCTATACGTCATCAAGGTATTTTAAATGACTGCATATTTTACATTTCGGTTTTGGAGAGCTCATGGCATTTGATTATGGTAGTATAGCATTTATTTAGGGTTACATAAGAAAAATTCCTTGATTGTCGTTATTTTTCGTGTTTTGTAAAAGTATTAATTTTATTTCTTTTTATCAAGGTAGCTGTAACCATTGGTTCAATTTATTTTATTAAGTTCTAAAAGCGACTTCGAATTTTAATGGATTTTTAGAAGAGCTTAATTAAATACTAATTACCAACAAGTAATAGTCGTTCCTACTCGAGTTTGTTAACACAATTTGGTTTTAGATACATAAACGAACGTCTGTTCCATTTATAGGCGGTCCTACCTCTTTGATCAAGTGTTGGACAATTGGACATCCCTATCACACCGCCCAGTTTTCGTTAAAAAAATAAATTATAAATATTGGCAAAATTTTTATTAAACGTACTCATTTTAGTACATAGGGGTATATTGTACACTAAAGACTAGGTATTCACCGAATAATTTTGGTCACTGGCCGAATGCTGAATATTCGGCCAGCCTCTCATGACCTAATATGGAATATGCCGCCAACTATTTGGCGAATATTTGATCAGGTACCAAATACTCGGTCAACCATTTGATGAAATACCTAATATTCAGTCAACTATTCGTCCAACTGCGACATATATGCAAATATTCGTACCGAATACTTACTAAATAATTGGTAGGTGATCAGCGCACTACGTTAATAGATAGCCTTCTTTTGGATACCGCAATTTTAATTTGGTTTCAATGTATTTTAATCGTAATCATGCCATTAAATTATACAAAAAAAGATCCTAGTTAGTATTGTTGTTATTGTAGAAATTCCGAACGTTCGGCAAATATTCGA
This sequence comes from Ctenicera cuprea, assembly GCA_958336395.1. Taxonomy (NCBI): domain Eukaryota; kingdom Metazoa; phylum Arthropoda; class Insecta; order Coleoptera; family Elateridae; genus Ctenicera; species Ctenicera cuprea. Next base: position 20,985,859 of record OY284487.1, on the reverse strand, counting down.
CCGACTCAAATAGCTATTCGGCCGGATATTTGCTGCAACTCTAGGAAGGACGGAGGAATAGCATTATCATTGACTTATACAACATCATAGCATACAAAGTGACCCTGAAATGTCTGGCATAGTTTATATACTGAATTTCTAAAAATAAGAGAAGTTTCTATAAACAGTAAACATGTGACCTAAACCAGTGCATAACCGTTATCGAGAGATGGATTTTGAAGATAACGTTTAAAACTACTTTATTTGTTAGTATTGGAAAAACCACCCTGTCCAAAATTTGAAAAATTGCATGTGATCAATGATCACTGATCATACTTATTAAAGATCGATTTCTTACTATAGTTTTCGTTTAAAATGTTTTTCCATAAGCGCACAAATAAGGGGTACTGGTTCTCTTCTTCAAAGACCCTTTTTTATAGTGTTGGTTTCAACTCGGTTTTGCACAACGATTGAATTATCTAGAAAACAGTTAGTTTAGCGAGTTTCAACAATAGTCCGTTTTTGTGCGTTTTTCTTCAAATGCAAATTTTATTTATTTTAAACAAAATGATGTTTTTAATATCAGCAAACAAAGATATTTTAAACGCCACGTTTTAAAGTCCAGAATTCAAAAATAAAGCGTCTTTTAAATTCATATTTATTGACACTATTCCATATTCGTCTAATTTTAGGTTTAGGAATCATTCTTCTGTTTACAGTATGCTTTCTGTAGGACGGGGGTATATGTGGAAAATTAAAAAAAAAACATTCCCTGCTGCTTTATTATAGAAGTATTTGTTTTTATCATAGATTTAAATTTTGGTATTATTCTACTTCTGAAATGAATCAATGTTGCACAGTTTTTGTTCATTAGGCACCAAGTTTTTGCAAAACATTTTTGTGACATGTGATGTTTACCAATATAGAAGCAATTGGTATTATACCAACAAATACGACGTTTAATTTTTTATTATTATTAAATCAGGTGTGCAAATTCAGCAGTTGCAACTACCATGGGTTCGACTATGATTCCATTTGTTAGCTGAAAGGTTGCTAGATAAAATTAAACAAAATTAATACTTTCCCGATATTTAATTATTTTTTAATACAATTGTTGCATATAAAATTGAAGAAATGTAACATTGAGGAAAACAAAATTAACATAATAAATATAGAAAAAATTAAATGTTTTGCCTCCTCGTTTTCAATTGTGCAAATTTCTTAATAATTTCATCAAAATCATTTTGTTCAACTCTTCATGCGCAATGTATAAATGCAACAAAGCTGTTAGCTCCGCCTGTGGCAGACTACTTCGTAATTAGTTTTTAATTCTTTTTAGAACCGAAAACAATTTTCACTACCAGCGTTTGTGAGCGGCATTGTTAAATAAATTCTTAAAATAATTTTTTTAGAAATGTTCAAATGATGTTGTTTTTATAAATGAATCTGTACATTTCAGTTAGATCCATTAGGCTATTTTGTTTTAATAGAAATAGAAATTGACCTAATTCTTCATTAAACATGTTAAAATCTAAAATAGTATATTTCATTAGGAGTCTGGAAATAAGGATTTTTCCGGGCGCGCGTGACAAATTCTCGTGTGAGGCGAAGCCAAACACGGGAAGTCATGCAAGCACGGAAAATCCATTTCTGAACGTGTAATGAACGATACTTTTTAACCGACTTCAAAAAAAGGAGGAGGTTCTCAATTCGTCTGTATATATATATATTTTTTTTTTATTTTTTTTTTTTTTTTTTATGTATGTTCGGGCATAACTTTTTTGTTTATAAACCGATTTTAATAATTTTTTTGTGATGGGTTCAGTATAGTTCCAAGGTGGTCCCATTATAATTTCATTGGTATTGGAGCTTGAACTTCGAAGATACTCCTCAAAATCTATTTTTTTAACCGACTTTTTAGTGTTTCCGTATTTCATCTTCCGTTTCAACTAGCCGTCATTTCCTCATTCGAGAAGCATCTTTACTAGGTCTACCCATCACTTAAAATTGTAAAATAATTAACTTTTAAAAAAAAAGGGAACCGACTTTAAATAAAAACACAAAAGTGACATAAGTTAACTAAAAAGCAAAAAATAAATGTTTTTTATACAACAGTTTAATACTTATTTGTTGTTCCGTTTAATGTAATTAAGAAATTGCTGTTTATTATATAATTATTAATTGTTTTATAATTTAGAAGTCGGTGTCAAGTAAAACAAAAATTCGAATCTAATTTGTTATTGCAGCAAGGTATATAATTATTATGTTTTACTTGGCACCGACTTCAAAATTATAAAACAATTAATAATTATATAATAAACAGCAATTTCTGAATTACATTAAACGGAACAACAAATAAGTATTAAACTGTTGTATAAAAAACATTTATTTTTTGCTTTTTAGTTAACTTATGTCACTTTTGTGTTTTTATTTTTAAAGTCGGTTCCCCTTTTTTTTTAAAAGTTAATTATTATTATACTTATCTGAAAACAACCCAAAAAAGGATAGGAAGTAAATTTTGAGCATTTCATTTTCAAAGTAATAATAATACATCGTAATAGTACCAAACATGATTAACATTTCCATAGCAACGATTTATATATTATCGACATTGTTTTATTTTCTGTCAGTGTAATTCATGTCAGTTTTAAAAAATGTACTCGGAAGAAAATTCAGATATTCCTAAGACCATATTAGTGCAAGCCGCACAAGCCAGTGCTGATTTGTTACCAGCAAAATCCAGGTCGAGATATGAACACGAATATCAACTTTTCATGGAATGGCGAGATTTCAAAAAGTTAAATAAATAAATATTGTTATTTCTTATAATTAACTCTAATTGTATTATAAGTTTTGTTTAAAAAATTTAGTCTTATTCAAACCTTATGAATTTAAAAATAATTTTGTTAATTTGCTCTAAATTATTTTAGTACTACAGGATAATAACAAAACTTTGAGTTCAAAGACATGGTATCGGTAGAAAAATCAAAAAGTAAAATAATGAGTAAGCAATGTTGATGTAAAAATGTTTATTTTTGCCATATTAAGCTTAAACTCAATTTATTCAATAAGTAATAACCCTGTAGAGTTTAAATGCATTTCCTATCAGCAGTTTACAAACAAAATTTTATTTTATTTTATAATTAAAAAAAAAAGTCATATTATTTTTGAAAAATGAATGGTGCCTCTGAATTCTACTGGAGCTAATCTAATATTAGTTGGTGCCTTTGTACATATTTTTGATTCACCCCGTATAATCTTGTGATCAACATACCAATTTTAGGCTAGAATTTATATCGAGATCGTGAAATAAATTATACCGTTAAAAAGAGTTTAAAGGCAGTTCACAGAATGGCGAACTTTTTCGTGATTCACTCTAACGGAAGTTGCGGTTTAACGGGTATTTCAGTGTTTCAGCAAAATTTAAATTCTCGTCATTCCTAACGGCTCCTGCAAGTTATTTCAATTTTGTAGCTTCATCTTCGAGTAATATTTATAATTCTGTGTTTTTCTTCACAAGATTTTGTTTAAATACAATGATTAAGAAAAACACATAAATGCATTTAAACAGCAACTTAAAGACGACTTGTTCAAGACAATGAGGCAATAAATAATTCGTTCAATTTGTTTAAACAATAGAGTAGAATTAGGTACGTACACCATTTTAGAATTTATAACGTTGTAGATCTTGCCACTTGAGAAGATAAAACATGACAGTGAAACGCGTTGCTTTCTAGGCTGCTTCCTTCAAACAAGCGGCTGCACAAAATATCTACTAGCAACAGGAATTAATTGGTCCAATGGGACGTGGGAATTTGTCCGGTGGCAAGGTAACATCAACTGATCTAAGTGTGCCGATTGAAAAAGTAAATTTTTATCTTGTAACTAATACGGTTTCAAAAGTTTGTAATGTTCTGATTTTATGAAAAATTTTGGACGAGAAACTTTAAAAGCAAAAGCAGATATCATCCATGTGAAACTGTGTATGAATTAAATCAAACCACTGGAATATCACTTGAAATTATTGCAGCCAAGGTCACAGTAATTTTCGGGAGCCTGTGGCTCTATTTGGCCCGGTGCGGTGGTTAAATCCGCGCTAGGGCAGTTGTCAGCTCCTGGAAACCTCTTAACATAGAATAGTTTGAGTAGTTGTTAAGGACTTAGTTAAGGTAGTATGTAAGGTAGTACGCACAATGAGCCCGACAATGTGGCCTAAATGCTGTAAGACCTGAAATGCAATACAATACAATCACTTGAAATTTGAACAGTAAATAAATGAAACAAATATATGTACGCTACAATATTTGGAATTTTGAATCATTGATACCCTACTTTAACTAACATTAAGTACATTATATCCTAGTAGCAGCATCCGTGGTCTACAATCTACTAATTTTGGGTAACTTATTTTTAAAATGTAATAAATAAGCTGTTTCGAGTTGCACGACATGTACCGAAAGCACCCCGCAGTATTGCATATTATCCAATACGAAAAGTCGGTGACTAAACTGAACATACGTAACTACTAAGTAATCATGCAAGTGTTTATTATTTTGTACTTATGTCCCCATTTAGCGTGATCGAAATAAAATAATTTTTAAAATAAATGTACCCACTTTTTTTTAAACTGGCGCCAGTTATTAATGATATCTGTTTAAAATTTTCGCGTTATAAACACTTCAACTGTAAAAATGAATGCCGCTCTTGGTTTCTATTAACTGTGATTGTGTATGGCAGATTCGGTTAGCTAAGGTTAGTTTCACCCGAAGTTTTGTGTTTTTGAAGTGTTAATGGTATCCGAGAGTGATAAAATAATTGTATGTAACAAAACACTATTTCCAGCTATCTGCTGATGTCTCTTAAAATCTCAGCTGCAATGCAATTTGTCAATTAGCTTTGCGCACAGCATTGTATGCATGATCTGACCTGCACGTTTGTCCAGAGTTTTGGTACTGATGTGTCTCTAATCCTGCCATGAGTAAAAGTCACAGGGATTTGTAAACCAACATGTGTGTTTCCCGAGAAGTCTAAGGTAGGGTGTCAAACTATCGACAGATTATGTTTCAGTCATACACTCAAACCGTAAACATTGAATTTTCACTATCTTTATCGAAAACTGTGGCGCCCCGCCGTACCAACCAATATGCGCCTTATGTAATAAACGCGTAAATATGTGGCTTCTAGTAGCGGAGGCTCCTCGCCATTAAAAGTTGAGTCCGGTGGAAGGGACTCCGATTAACGTAACCTCTCGTGGAATATGCCAAGCGTAGTTCTTGGTAACAATAATTAATCGAATAAAGTAGATACCTTTATCATAAACTGCAGCGGTTCGTTGTACCAACAAATATGCGCTTTATATAATAAACGCGCAAATATATGGCTTCTAATAGTAGGGGCTCCTGCCCGCTGAAAGTTGAGTCAAGTGTAAGTTTTATTTTTTATTTTTTCTTAATCGATTCTTCATTTACCGTACCGGTGTAGAGGTAGTCCTATTCACTCCGAGTTTGGCTTATTGCTATGTTCCGAAGGGTAGTGGGGCTATTGAGCTTTTAACCACTATGGTCCCTCAGCTTACGCCAAACCCTTGGCATTACATTCACTCGTTCATTTGCTTATCCATCTATACTTTGAGGGGGATTCCTACCCCTCCAACGACTGCCGCGTTGTTAATGCGACATCCGGGACCACCTATTTGCGTGCCATTCCGAGAGCACGAGGTATCGCGTTGACTCGGTTTTCGGACACCCATACAAGTACTGACCAGACAGAACTATGCTTAACTTTGCTGATCGCACTCGAATGGTTATTCTAACCGCGCCAACTCAGGACTTAAATCGCTTTCTTTTATGTAAACTTAATTTTGTTTAATAATAGTTATTTATTGTACAAGATGATAAAATTGCACTTTATCTTCGAGAGCGATTTTAGCGTCGAGGCGTCAGCCGAGACGCTAATAAGCATCGAGAAGATAATGAAATTTTATCGTCGTGTGGAATACAAAATTTTTTTCTATAGCAATTGTTAAAGAAGACCAAAAAATGAAGAAAAATCAATGATAAATTTAATTTAAAAGTGTCAGGAAAAAAACAGTTTCACGAAAAAATGAGTAGTTGGCTAATTTTAGTTAATAATAGCACGTTTTAACAGTTGCTATAGAATAATTAACTTTAAAAAAAAAAGAAAACCGACTTCAAATAAAAACACAAAAATGACATAAGTTAACTAAAAAGCAAAAAATAAATGTTTTTATAAAACAGTTTAATACTTATTTGTTGTTCCGTTTAATGTAATTAAGAAATTGTTGTTTATTAAATAATTATTATATGTTTTATAATTTTTAAGTCGGTGTCAAGTAAAACATAAAAATTCGAATCTAATTTGTTATTGCAGCAAGGTATATAATTTTTGTGTTTTACTTGGCACCGACTTAAAAATTATAAAACAATTAATAATTATTTAATACACAACAATTTCTTAATTACATTAAACGGAACAACAAATAAGTATTAAACTGTTGTATAAAAACATTTATGTTTTGCTTTTTAGTTAACTTATGTCACTTTTGTGTTTTTATTTGAAGTCGGTTTTCTTTTTTTTTTTTAAAGTTAATTATTTTACAATTTTAAGTGATGGGTAGACCTAGTAAGGATGCTTCTCGAATGAGGAAATGACGGCTAGTTGAAACGGAAGATGAAATACGGAAACACTAAAAAGTCGGTTAAAAAAATAGATTTTGAGGAGTATCTTCGAAGTTCAAGCTCCAATACCAATGAAATTATAATGGGACCACCTTGGAACTATACTGAACCCAACACAAAAAAATCATTAAAATCGGTTCATAAACAAAAAAGTTATGCCCGAACATACATTAAAAAAAAGAAATAATAAAAAAAAACATATATACAGACGAATTGAGAACCTCCTCCTTTTTTTGAAGTCGGTTAAAAAAAAATAAAATACTTTATATATCCTTGCTGTTAAAGTACTACTTTATCTACCCTTGATGGTAAAGTGCTACTTTTCCCTCTAATTTTAGTTAATAATAGCACGTTTTAACAGTTGCTATAGAAAAAAATACATTTTTACGATTTTTCGAAATAAATGCCATTATTTACAATTTATTAATAGTTTTTTTTGTATGTTGTTACTTGTAAGAGAAATTTCTACAAATAACTCGTTTTTGAGTTGTGAGTAAAAAGTAATTTTCTGTTTTGGCCAATAACTTCTTTATTATTTAAAATAACAAAAATTTAAGAACCATTCCTGCGGATAAAAGGGCATATAGGATACCATCCATCCTACCTAATTTTTTAATTATTAAATTACCGAAACTGGCGCCCAAACGGTTGGCGGTCAATAGTCCGGCGCCCAAACATCTAGGCCTAAACGGCCGACGGCCAAACGGCAACGCCCAAATGTCGTACCGGCAAAAACATATAGTTTGTTTATATAATTCAAAAAAGGTCTTCTCTTATTTCATGATTTTTATAGGCTTTTTATAAAACGATTGACTTTTGTAATATGTTTTTCAAATACAATTTGCAAATGAGTTGGCACCAATTTAATATTGAAGCGCACAATAAAAAAATTTGGTTTGGATATTTAATCAACTCTTTCAATTAAATTTGCTAAAAGGCTATAAATAATACCGAATAAAATTCAGTTTCAAACTTTCCTACTTTCTATCGGCTTTTATAAGTAAACTAATAAACTCTTGATTTTATGTTATAATCCACAGACTGCTCAGTTAACACTAGAACTTTTATAGCGCTAAATAATAACTTTTGTACTGTTTCAGCAAAAGAAAGATACTAAAGTGAAAGCAAAAACGGCACAATCGAAGAGCTTAGGGGAGAGTTAGGATTCGAATTCGGGATTGGCGTGTATTGGGTGTCGACTTGGTATTCAGGTGTCCGTTTGAATACGAGGGACGGTCAGACAAATGCAAGGACATCAATAAGCCTAACACGGCTTAGCTGACTTCAACCTCTGAATTGATTTCTGAGCTGCCGATAGCGGCCAGTACGTCTTCGAAAAGTCGGGATGCGCTTTTATGTTACCTACTTTGTTGAAGTTAGCAATCTCATATCGTTTTATGTTTTTTCATTAACCGCATGCTTAGTCAGAATTATTAGATTTTATTAAAAGTGTTCTTATTTCAATCATTTAAGAACTCAGATTGTCTTGATACAAAAATCATATAAATTTCCAAGAGTGAACGCAGACCAAGAAAAGGGGAGAATAAAAAGAATAATAATTGCTCTTCACGAACGATAACAGCGCCAAGATTTGACTTTGCAATTCAGTTGCTGATATGAATGTATATGAGATTTATCAACTGGCTTTTAAAATAAGTAATTCTGTTCCTTATAATACACTGATTAAACAAAAGCTAAAGTTTCCTGGGTTTTAATTGAAAATTGGTGGGAATAACTATTTTTGTAAACTATTATAATAATTTACCACAAATCTTTACATTTGCAGGATCAAATAATGACGTGAACAAGATACTTTCATTTCGTAAAAATGTTTCGAATTTGATTAATACATTTTGAGACTAAGTTTGTAGTAACGTTCTAAAACATAAGAAAATATACCGTTAGTGGTTGCAATCTGTAGAACTAAAATAAAACCACTTGTAGACAATATGAGTTAGTATTTTTATATTCAAATTCACAATTCATTTATTAATAATAAGCTTGTTAGTCACATTATTACAGCCTACCTATTTTATTTGAGGGTTTTAGTAAGCAATTACGGGTTTTCATGCAGATTTACGCAAGTGCTCCATGCTTGTTTGTAGAACACCCATCAGCAGCCGTCAAGATAGAAGTACTCCACCAAGTAGCAACAACACAAGTACGTAGTTGTGTGCATCTGATGCATGAAATTTTGAGATCACTCAAGCGGTTTATTAGGTTACTCTAACATATACAGCAAATGGTGATAATGAAACTAAATATGCAAATTTTCTAAAATTTATTAGCTAAATGCATTTATTTATGGAGACGTTGCGTTTCAATATTTTTAGGGTAAAGTAGATCTCGTAAGAGTTTCACCATCTCAATATTAAACTTTACAATAAAGAAATTTATTATATAAAATCAAACTTAGGATTGAAGAAGGAACAATTACAAGCTCAATCTCTAGTAAATAAAATTGATTCATAGAAAGTCACATGCCGTAGTATGTGTTTGTATGGTAAAAAAGCTACAGGGCAACCGCCAAGGGACCTTCTTCGGATTTATGGAAGTTTTTGAAAATGTTTAGTTTATTTGGAAAATTTTGACAATTTTATGGAAATGTAGAATATTTTTAAAGTTATCGAAAATATCGGGAATATGTTTTATACCGGATGTCTTTTAAATTTTAATTATGCTGAACATTTTGAAAATTTATAGAAATTATATAAATTTTGAAAATTTTGAATATTTTTCAATATTTTAAAAAATTTTTAAGTTTTGAAATTTTGAAAAACCTATTACTTGTTAAAAATTTTAAAAAATTGAAAATTTAGAAGATTTTGAATCCTAATTTTGCACCTTAATTTAAAATCGACAATTCGTTGAAGAGACACTGGAGGGTGGTAAGAAGATCGGACTTGCGCAGATCGGCTATCCGACATGTGTAGAATACGTATCTATGGTTCTTTTCCAAGCGCATCTAATTTGAAGTAGGCACACCCCTCTCCATGTTTTGAAGCAGTCAAATGGTTTCATGATACTTTGTATTAATAGTTTAATAGTTGCAACTAATGTTTATTCCTTGAAATCTCAAAATCGATTTCATATTTTGGTGATACGGCGCGGTTACCACTCACCGCATATTGATGATTTCAGCTAAAATTGCAGTGGGCACAACGGCAGGGTTTGCCAAAATTAATAATTCCTTTTTTTTTACTGACGTGGTCCCCACGACTGGTGGGCACAAAACAGCGTATCCTCAATTCTGTGCTGACTCAGCACAGGAAACATTCGAAATTAAAAAAAAACGGAAACGTAGCTTACGGGTTTTGCTACTGTTATATAATTTCTTTTTGTAACACACATTTGATATACTAATGTACTAATACAGATTGCTTGGCGTTGGAAGAGTAAGAATTTTACGTATAATGTCATCCTTCTGCAACATGAAATCATTCACGTGATGCGAATATTAGCTTAAGAAACTTATCGTGCAGAATGACAATTATTTAATTTTGTAATAAACATGCAACTGGAAAAAGTACTAAAGTGCTACAAAATAAAATAATATTAAGTTGAGAACAACAAACGGACAAGATTCTAACCAAAATAGAAATTCAATATCTTTTTTTCAATACATCATCCTCGTATTCTTCCGCGGTTTTACAATTTTTACATCTACATTTCCCGCAACATTTTACACCTTCAACACAAATGCAATTTTTGCTAATGCGTTCGCCGTCTTTGCAGTAGAGAGCTAATACATGTCTTAAGGTTCAAAGGGAAAAACGCTTTCAGTGGGAACACCTAGAAAAGTTTCACTTAGGACTTGCGTGCTCCCCACATATTTCTTTTTTTATATAGCACTATAGAGTTTTGTTTTAATATTTGGAATTAGCTATTTTTCCCAATTGTAAAAATTGTACACAAGTGGTAATTACTTTGATACCCCGACACTTCAATATATTCGATACTTTGATCATTTCGATAGTTTGACAATCTCGATATTTCGACACTTTTGCTATTTTCCGTACCAGCTAAAGTATCGACACTTTGAGTAAGTATCGATACTTGCCTAGCACTATTCGTAACGTCAATGATATCTTTCTAAAACGCACACTGTATTTCCATTTCCGCCATATGTTTTTTTAGCAGTATAAAATGTTTGTTATGGTACATAAATTTTTTATCCCACTTGATATCAACAAATATTGTCCCAACAACCTAGTGAGCCCATGGTGCCTTTTTGCCTTATAGTAGCAGTCCTGTTTCTTCAAAAAAGCCCAAGATGTGTTTAATTGATTGTTTTTAGCATTGCCCAGTATTGTCCGGTTTTGTAAATGAGCAGACCTGTACCGTGTGCTGATTTTGATCCATTTGTGAACCCATCTCCCTTTAAGTGGGCTATTACTTTCTCCTTGTCAATATCACAATTTACGTTTGGGTTAGACCGCGTTGTCATTTAGGGATTAAACTCGGCATAATCAGGTAAGGACCGACCTGTAGCTTGTCTGCCTTTACAAGCATTTGCTTTAAAAGGTTGAGCCATAGCTGTTCATAGAGCCTACCTGCCTAAACAAGACCGTGTGCTTAGATTATTTAAACCTTGGAGCGGACAAGGATTTAAGCTTACTGTATCTTGTTTCTTAGGACAAGTACACTAAATCGGTTTATGTCTGTTAGCTGTTTGTGAACCCATACAAAATAACGTTTCACAATACATTGCAACTTGCGTCTTCAGAGTAATCAGTACACTAAATTGAAATCCGGCTTGCAGAGGTAGTTAAACCCCTTTGAGCCAGTAGAGCAGAATGGCGGAGCGCTGGTTGGCTGTTACCGTTGGGCGGAGACGAATCCGGTGGAACGTGATCGTGAGGTTGATGATGTTTATGAGTCCTTACAGGATAAAATACTAGAGTTCCAATTTTAGTGAGTCTAAAACAATCCTCTCTGTTTATATTGTTAATTTGTTTTTTAGTTTCAATTGCCTCACGTATGATCCTAGGGAAGTAATAAGGTACTTTGGCGAGTACTCGAGCGTTCTCACAGTTTATTTTATGTTTAGCCACCGCAGATTTTGTAATGCGTCTGTGGTTGCAATCGTAATCGTTCGTGCTCTCGAAATCTTCATTCAATAGAACGACCGGTTTGTCCCATGTAGTTTTAACCACAAGAACAAGATATGTTGTAAATCCCGGCCAATTTTAAGCTTGATAATTGGTTTTCTGCGGATATAAAGCCGTTTCCCAGGGTTTCGTTAGATCTGAAGACTGTGTTTATGCTGTACCTTCTAAAAACATGCCCTATTTGACCAGTAATGCTTTTACTGTAAGGCAAAAAAGCCAAGCTATCCGGTGTGTTGTCTGAGCTGTCCAACTTGAACAAGATAATTAGTGGTTATCCATATATTATCGGTCAATTTTTGTTAAAACAAGAAAAAAGTGCTTTGAATTCCTCTCGAAAAGAGTCATACGGCACCCAGACCCTTAAAAAAAAGGGTCAAGTCAGTGCGCCGTGTCACGTGACCCTTTAGCGACAATAATTAGCTGAAAATGTGGCTACGATAAAATGTAAGTTTACGTATCCGACTGTTTCTACAGAAAAATAATATTTGAGCAAATATTGAATTTGTTCCACACTTTATCAACACGCTGTATATACTGACACTGATTTTGGTTTAACTCGCAGTTAATTAGTGCTTTATAAGTTCCGATATCGATTGTTAATAGATACCTACATATGTGTAGAGTTTTTAAAATTTATAAGCATTATTGGGTGAACTATGCCGCTACAGTTATGTCACCAATAATTATTTGCTGTGTTTAAAGTAAGAAAGGTAGGAAATAATTTTATAGAGGTTACATAAACATTGAAGTGTTTTCTAAATATACTACAACATAATTTAATTAAACTACATAAGAAGCTTATGCAAAACCATAGAATGATTGGATGAATCCTTAATTTAATTAAATTTTAGCAATTCCTGCAGTGTCTGCACCTGACACTATAACCCATAGAGAAGTTAAATATAAATTACTGTATAATGAACCAAATTAAGAATAAAATTGTTTCATTAAAATATGTCTATAAATCGCACACTAAACTAAACTAGCTCTTTTATCTTCCAACAGACGTTGAGATTCGGAGTAATTAGTACTTTAAAAAGTAATTTGTGTTAAAAATTTACGTCCTCGTTATTCTGCACGTTAAATCTCGAATGAAGCCAGAAAAGCACAGCAGAAGAAGAGGTACTACCACAGTAGTGCTCCGGGAGAAAGGCTTTCATTAATGTAATTAGGTTATTAAAAAATCACAAATCCTGACAGTTAAGGCATGTTTAATATTAATGAGATTTTACATATCAGCGTCAACAAAACTATAAATTTGAGAAATTTCAATTTATCTGATGACAGCAAACAGCTACAAGTGTAGATACCAAACATCTGATTTATTATTAGTGGTTGCTTGCCAGAGTAAATACTAAATATAGCAGCATGTAATTAGTTGCATCATTGTACGTTAAATGTAAACATGAAATTGTTGAGCAGCCAAACATTTATTTAATCTAACGTTTCTCTAAATTTTTTTACACAGGGATCATCAATGTGAAATAACTCCACCACCCTTTATTTGGTGACGCGCAGGTAATCATACTTTCGCACCAGATAGTCCAACATAATTAAGCCCTATAACCATTAAGGTTAATGAGGGTGTAGGCACGACTATAGTATCAAATTTATTTTAGTTCTGCCAATGGAAACCGAAAGACACCACTACAGCAATGTTAATGCACTACAAGAAACGCCACTAAGAAGTTTAAAATTAGGTTACGTAATTGTACTTACGTGCTGTAGAAAAATAGTAAATTTTAAATATTTTATATATCCAAGTGTAATGGGAATATTTCTTTTATTTACAAAAATTGATTTGTAGAATTTTGAATTAAAATTTTTATTTTCAGTATACAGTGGTTTTAGAAGAGCATACTTTCAGAACGCATTATACAACTGTGGAACTTGCTTCAGAAACTACGAGTAACTGTTATTCGGTTACTAATGTGTACCAGTACACCAAGTTAGCTTGAATTACAAATGCATCAACCGTCTTCCAGCGTGCTATAAATATGGTATTAATGCCCTTGCTTCATCATTTTGTTTTACGGTATTTGGGTGACTTATTTGGGGATACTTATTGTGTCAGAATCAATAGAAGAAGGAATTGAACGCTTTGATAAAGTATTAAAAGTGCTCAACAGCGTCGACCTAACATTTAAGTATTTAAGCACAGAGACTTCGAAAAAACCTAGAAGCTTTCGCCACGGAAGTTGAAAGCTGTAAGGGAGTTGTCTGTACACCTTACGCCCATCGGAAGTGTATCCAGAACTTCACGGTAATGGCAAACGCCGCTGACTATGCTAAAAAAACACAAGTTGGCAGTGGTGTGAGAAAAACAAAACGTTTTCGATACTTTGAAATATAAATTAGTGCCCTTGCCATGTTAGTTCGTAGGTTCACCAATGGCATATAACCTAGAGCGTCACTATTTGGTCTAATGTGCCATGTCATCCAGTGCGTCACTGTGTGGTTCAGTGTACTACGTAACCTAGAGCGTCCTTATTTGGTCCAATGTGCCACGTGATCTAGAGCGTCACTATGTGATCCAGTGTGCCACGTGACCTAGATCGTTACTCAATGGTTTATTGGGCCATCTGAGTTACTATTGTGATATGGTTTAGTATACCATGATGCAACTCAGTGTGTTGCTGCGGGACTGGCGTGTTGCGATAGTAGACCAGTTAACTATAAAAAGTTTGTTCTAAGACCAATGATAAGATCAGGTGTAGTTGCGAGGACGCTCTTACCGTCAAGAAGGACGAATGTTAGTCAGCTAAACAGTGTGGTTATGCAACTACAACATGAAACCGCGTAGATGAAATACGATTCGAGAAATTGGTCAAGTATAGTCATATCTTAAGCAGGTACCAGAAACAATTACCAAAATAATAAGTGGCCAGTCATGAAATTAAATGTGTTAACGGTGTTAATGTGGTAGCTTTATTTTTATCTTGAAAGCATTAGATTAAATAATGAATTGTGTTTTTTGTTACCGGCCCGTTGGTTTAGCTTTAAACTAACATATTCTTCAGTCAAATATGATAGAATCTGCCTTTTTTCTGCTTGAAATTCAAATTCGTATAGTACCCACATCACATAGAACAAAAAAATGTTTGGAATAACTATGTAAATAGACGTGTTACAGCCATTTGTTTAAGCTTTATTAACAAACGGAGTGATGTTTGATTTAATCTAAGCTAACCATCGTGTTCTAGGATCTAAAAACATGGGAAAATAGTCCCCACACAATTAAAGCAGTGAGTCTACAGATTTCTATTTAGCTTACGCCACTTCAAGGTTAGTTTTTCACATTGCCTTAACAATGAAGAACAATGAAGAATTAGGTTTACTGTTCTTTTTTTTACCTTATTTTTGTTTAAATCCCAATTCCATAAACAAAAATCTATAAGAGAGGTACACGATGCTTATCACGTCGGATACCGGTTAACCTATTATTAAACCATTCACTGGAATACCATGTCAATGTGCTCACCGGTCGATGGGGCCCGCCCTCGCTGAAAGTACGCGCAAGCCACAAGGAATCTAAGAGGAATACTGGCTATTCTCTCGGTCTCCCAAGGTTATACTTTTTGGAATCACTGGTTAATACTCTCTCAAATAACCAGGCCGAGGAACCCAGTAATTAAGCCTAATTGCAAGGTTCCAAAAACACAGGTACTTGTTTGCACGAGCTAAATAAATTATCTGTTACAACAGCTAACAACAAATATAATAAAAAGAAGAACAATGATATTCACACGTCATCTAAACAACATCAAACAGTGGTGCTACAACATCCCTGCTGTATACGTAGATGTCCTCGGGTACCTTACAACACATCAACAATTAATAGCTCACACGTTGGTCACAACACTACTACTGAATACACAAGTTCTCGCTGATACGAAGACGGTTTGAAATGTTTTGAGCTTCGAAACGAAGATGGCGTTACTCGTCAAAACCATTCTGGTACTACAATCGAAGAGGGTTTCATCGGCCGCGAAGGTGATGGCGACTGTTTTTTAAGATAGTCAGGGAATTCCGTTCATCGACAATCTTGCAAAAGGTAAAACAATAACAGGGCAGTACTACGCATCGTTGTTGGATAAGTTGAAAGCAGCAATTGCCGAGAAACGGCCCCATTTGCAGCGGATAAAAATGCTCTTCCACCAGGACAACGCACTGGTGCACACTTCAGCGGTTGTCATGGCCAAAATTCACGAATTGCAGTTTGAATTAATTGACCACCCAGCGTATTCACCAAATCTGGCCCCAAGCGACTATTTCCTGTTTCCTTATCTCAAAGCTTGGCTCGGAGAACAGAGATTTTCATCGAACGAGGAGGTCATCGCAACCGTAGACGCATATTTTGCAGAGGAGGACGCCAACTACTATTTGGACGAGTTAAAGAGGTTGAAGCATCGCTGGAAACGTTCACGCAAAGCGCCCGTGAATATACCACGCCAAATTAAGACTGACTTGCGTTTCTCATATTTTGTTAACCGTCCCCTTCTTACCCTTAAAGGCACCTTAATGTGCTTTTATACACATGCCAGCACATTGGCTCTAGACGCCCTAAAAATTCAAGCGTAACACTCAAACTTTTTTACAGTTCTTAAGTATATGCAATGTTTATTCCAAAATACTACAAAATTGAAAACGAGAAGGTGTTAACAGTACAAAATAATAAAATAATTCGCCTCTTCAATAAATCAAACTAAGATTTACAAAAAGAAGAAAGTTCCAAAGCATCTGGTGCGCATTTAATAGTAAAGCTCCAAAATATCGACAATGACGGTGTCGAAATCGATGATGATAAGGTGGAGAACTTGCTCGAAGTCTCAGTATCCGCTACGGATACGGATACGGATATGGATATGGACATTAGCACTGTTGATAGGTGATCCAAATACCTAAGGACAACTTCCAGTTAAAACTGTTCTGGTTGACTTTTATTTTTAATCTATTTTTTTTATGTACCTATTATTGCTTTTGATTATATTTATTATTCGTATTTTTTTTGAATATTAGTACACAGTTTTATTATTCTAATAAAAGTTCTTAGATTATTCTTTGAGAATATTCTAGAAAGTATTCGCTGAAATATTTTCAACATTATACTCGGGAATATTCTCAGGCATATTGTCTTAAAAGAAAATTAGCAAGAATTTTGCATCTATGTTTCAGAGTAAGAAAATGTAAAACATTTTCACCCTTTTGCTTTGGTTTATCTTGATCATAAACACACGTCACAATCTTACTTGCTGCTTTGTAATTCACTTCTCATTCAAAAACTTCGTTTATGTTTACCGAGTGTTGTAAATTGTGTAACTCTGTATCGTGATTTTAGTATCAACAATTTTATATTTAAAAAATAACTTTGCCAGGCATATACCGAACTTGTTTTTTCTTTGCGCTTGTCTGTTGCATTACGTTTGTATTTCTACTTCCTCTGTCTGCATCTTTCACTACGTGTTTTTCTTCGTCTCTACAGTCACAATTAGTACTACACCGATAAACATTAAATATTGTGAATTATGTGAATAAAGCGCATTTTGCTTGTCACTAAACGATAAACAAAATTCACTTGGAAAGTTCCACCACTTTTCAACAATATTTTAGTAAATGCGACAAAATTCGATTAGAATGTCTAAACTTAATATAGATTGCGACGGCAACTTCAGGAAAAATTTCCAATATTGGACAAAATGCTTTTTGAAAGTCCGCTGCTCTAACTACTAGAATCGTACGTTAAATTCGATGAAACACAGAGTTTCGCACGACTGCTGCAGAATAACAGCACATAATCCTGTCACTGTAATCCTGTCATGATTTAAATCCTGACACTTAAAATCCAGCTAACTAAACTCCCAGCAATTGAAACAGCCGTCCAAATTATAAATTAAGAACCCCCTAAATTGCCAAAACATTCTCCTCAAACTGGTGGATAACAACTGAAGATAACATTTGTCATTATCATTGCTAGATCTAAAATTTGCATTTCATATTTCATTGTCTTCATTTGTAGTAATTTATTAATAAAGCCTAAACAGTTAACCCTTTTACAAATAATTACGAAATTTAATATATTTTTTAAATTAAGGCAGTTATTCTTGTCAAGATATAGCTTTAGTAAATTCTCATTCGTATTACTCGAACATCACGAATTGGAGGATAGGGAATAAGAAAGGAGGAACATTCAAACTGAACATGGAAGGAAGGGTCTAGGGACGTTAAGAGTGGTTATCGCCAGGGGCAAAGAAATATGGTATGTGCTTGCGTGCTGATAACATTGTCCGCCTGACTGATTACTCAATGACAGCACCGTATATCAAGAGAGATTTACAAATTATATTTTTCCTAGATTTCATTTTCCTTTAGCACACGTAAAATTGCCAAAATTCAAAAACCAGAAAATGAGAATTATTGAAGAGCCACATACAATTAAAAAAAAACAGTTATAATGAAATTAAAAGTAACACATGGAAGTTAAACACGTTGCAAAATCTCCTTTTTAAGATAATAATAATACTTTGACCTTAGAACGTTTTTCTTCTGCAAAAACAGATTAAATCTAAGGTTCTTGTTCACATGGGGCTTTGCTTGCTTTGGCGTGGGAAGGATGAGGTTATGAAAATAATTCAGCAGGTGGTTTACACAAGAAATTAGATTCCTTCATAAAATAGAGCGTGAGTCTTGTTTAAGGAGCGTTTTTAGTTACAAAGGGAATACGAATACAACTGCAGAAACATCATTTCAAGACGCTTCAAACATAGTTGTAGTTGTTGGTTTTTTGCACTTTAAATCAAATAATACGAGACTTTCATTTTTTATATTTGAAATATTTAAAATCTTTTTAGTTATTTTTAGTACGACAACCTTTTCATTATTTAATATAGTTAATCTTATCTTCAGGTAAAGTAAATTTATTTCAGAATAATAAATTTAATAATTAGTTTCGAAAGTCAGATTAAAATTACCTAATTTAAATACTGAAAAACGTCGGCTTGTATTGTTAACACGTTAATGTGTTAATATAAACCTTTTGTTAAGATATCGTTACTGCTGTTTCTCAACCCCTCGTAGATTCCTGGATTTTGCCCTTGCCCAATAAAATATCGCCGAGTTTCTAATTTTCTTTATTTTGTTCTTGCTTCCTTTCAGTCAACGTTCGATGTCTTTTTAAAAAACATCATTGCTGCGCCTAAATTTTCCCTCTTGAAGTAATATCCAAGGTCAGTTGGCGAAACAATAGAAAACTAATTTTCAAGTCTCAAAACGAATTTTCTTTGGTTATTATACCCATATTGCTTTAACTGTGCGTTTTCATTCAACTAATAAAGAGGAAAGAGCATCTAGTTACGGAGTGTGACAAACTTTACTAAACATTATTAAATCAAGAACAAAGAAATTCAATACGCCTTCACAAAAGCGAGACGCCCTAACTTGCCTCGTTTTTATAGTCTTATAGGGTTAAATTTTATTTGAGTTAGCGTGGGTCTCTGCGAATTACATTATTTGGTTCTGTCGTTTCTGATATTTATTTAGTATCCAAACGACATAAAATACTTGGCAATAGCCGCACGAATTAATTTTTGTGCCTGCATTTCGTTAAAAGAACGCCGAAAAACGAATCGGCGAACACTTAAACCGCTCGCTTATATAAATTGTCGGTTGCAATAAACTTCGGCAGGACTGTGAATTCAACAACAAAATGAAATCGGGGATTTAGATTTGTACTACTTTTTCTCAAAGCTTTAAGCCAATAGGTTAGCAGCGAAACTTAGTCAAGAATTAAATTGGAACATTCTTGAAAAACCATATAAACTTTAATGCGAGCTCTCCTTTAAAAAAAAAGTAGCAAGGTACTTTACTTGAACTTTTCCACACCTTTCATGTTTTCAAAACGAAATTCAGTTACGAAATTTTCACGACATAATAATGCTATAAGCCGAGAAAACACTTAATTTAAGACCGCCTCGTTTCAATACAGCTGGCTACACACTACACCGGTCTATGTTCGTTCTCTCAAGCTCAATTAGACTCTATGCTTCGGTTTGCGGAATATATTTCATAAGCTTCAGATAGAGATGTAACTGGAACACATTAATGAAAATATTAAAGAACATCAAAATAGACTACAGGGACCGGAAAATAATAAGAGAACTATACAAACATCAAACAACACTTATAAAAATAAAAAACAGTAACAGAGAAGCTACAATTAAAAAGGGTGTCAGGCAAGGCTGCAATTTATCACCGTCACTGTTTAATGTATATATAGAACAAGCTGTAAATGAATGTAAAGAGTACTGTACAGGAATTAAGGTGAATGGAGTGCGAATACAGATGCTACGTTTTGCGGATGATATAGCAATCATAGCACAAGATGAAATGAATTTAAAAAGAGCCTTGGAAAGCCTAGATGACATTTTAAAAACTAACTACAACTTAAAAATCAATAGAAAAAAGACAGAAGTCATGGTCTGCTCCAAGGATCCTGAAAACATAAATATTAGAATAGAAGACGACGCTCTAAGACAAGTACCGACATTCAAATACCTAGGCAGCATATTCACAGAAGATGGCAGAAGTAAAGAAGATGTTAAACAACGAATAAGAGAAGCCAAGAGCATGTTTAATAATAAAAAACAACTATTGTGTTCAAACAGCCTTAAACTGCAAACAAAAAAGGCTCTAATAAAAAGCTGCATCTGGAGTACTGCCCTGTATGGATCAGAAACGTGGACCATAGGAAAAAATGAAGAAAAAACCATAAATGCATTTGAAACCTGGTGCTGGAGAAGAATGCTGAAAATTAAATGGACCGACCGTGTAACAAATGAGGAGGTGCTTCAAAGAGCGGAAGAAGAAAGAACATTACTCAAAACGTTAAAATGCAGACGACATTCGTGGATAGGACATATAATTAGACATAACAAGTTTGTGACAAATATCATGGAAGGAGTAATACCCGGAAAAAAGGCCAGGGGAAGGCCTAGACTTCAATATTTAAATCAAGCCATTAAAAACACAGGAACTGCAAGCTATGCAGCAATGAAAAGAATGGCTTGCAACAACATTAGATGGAAAGCTGCCAACCAATCTGCGGATTGAAGGATTGAAGAAGAGAGATGTACAATAAACTGATTGTGGTGACTAAGATAATGCGTTAGAATTTGACCGGTAATCTTGCATGGAAAATACTATAGTTAGAAACTAAAGTTATTTCTGAAAAAAATATCAGGTTTCTGTGATAAACATTCCTTTAAACGCAAAAAAGCAATTTTATCACACGAAAATTTTCCTATAAGTAAAAACTAATGTTATGCATGTTATAAACTTAATTTTTCTAATTACACAAATGTAGCAATAAAGCGGTAAAAAATCTACAAATAAACAATAAAATATTTAAAGCATACTTTTTTTACTTGTACTTGTAGTAGAAATTCTTTATTCTTTAAAAGAATTAAAACGGACATTTTAAAAAATATTCAAAGTTCTATTTGACTGTATTGGATAAATAAATAGTTTGGGAGTGCTATATTAAAGGCGGTGGATGATATATTATCTATTCAAAAGTTTTCTTTTGACTAAGTAGTGGTGCATTGTCTGAAGGGCGATTTAGAGATTAAATTCTCAAAAATAAAATTTTGTTGTCATTTCTATAACTCATATTTTTGTGTTGTGCTAAAAAAAACGGAAATTTCTGTGTTGGTTCATACCCTGTAAAAAAACGGGGCACTACAAAGGCTAGGTTAAATAGGCATTAATAGGTTAAAGCAAAAAAATTAGATAAGGAAGAATTTTCCTAGATAGTATTGTTTCAGAATTCGCATTGTGATCTACAAAAGCAACGGAAAACCAATCAGGGCAAGTCGGTCTGTACTAAAGGACTGGAAGAAAAAAACACTGACGGGACAGCCAAGGAGAAATTTCGAACAAAGACATCTTTCGCGGTATTGCCGTTATAACGGCCACTACGGTGATTTCATTTTGGTATGTCCACCTCTTCTCGAAAGGGTTCAAGATTTACCTTAATTGGGACCATGGAGAACTGGGTTAGTGATTTCACTAGGTATAGTGTTATTAGGTCCCGGTGTCTAGCACATAAGTGGCGGCGCGTCCTGTCCTCTACCTCTACCCCTATCGGTTATAAATTTGCTGAAACGATAAACCGGGTAGTTGCAAGCCGGCGACATAGGCAGGTAAAGTTAAGTTCCAGGAAAGAGTGGCGTAGTTGCTAGTATAAGGGATCTGAGCCCCACGAGTGTCGTGCACGTTGCCTGCTCACGCTCACTATCTAAGTGTCGGCGCAGGAGGTTTGTGCTTTTGCACACCCGACGCTATTAAAGTACTGGTAACTATGATCAAACCGGTAACCAACTTATCAAACTAATAGGGGCAGCTTTGACACATTCTCGATATCATCAGATGAGTGTAGTCGAGCAGTACTAACTAGGATTTCAAGTTGCCTACACTGGCAGGACAGCTTTTGCCGTTCTAGGACTAGACCATTGATTGACTTTGATTGGTAGCGCAGGAACCCGGGTAGCTCTACAGGAGCACATTCCGGCTTGGCCATTGAGAAAGATCTGCGCAGGGGTTTTAATGCGGTTGGTTTTCGTTAAAGCTCGGTTACTGCGCTTCGAGTTATAAATTTGCCAAGGTGATACGCTAGGTGGTTGGAGACCATTGATACGCATTCAAACATGAACATCCCAGGAAGAAATGGCGTGTCTGGTGGCGTCAGAGACCTGGGGCCCAAGAGCGTGGTGTCGTTTCGCCTGCTGCTGCCCATATTCAGTTTTCGACCAAGGAGACCCACATTCTCTACGACATTAAAGTTCGGGTATTACGATCAGACTCTCTACCATCTAGGCGGTGCGTAGTTGAGCAATGCTGGTAGTGTAAGTTGCCTATACTGAAAAGACAGTTTCGGCTTCTTTGGTGAGTGAGTGGAACAGCTAAGTATTTGCAGCTCAGGTTCTGCTCACCGTGTAAAACTAGTGGTGGCGGTGGTAGGCTTGCGAAAGCTAAGGTATTCTTTATACGGCTTGGCAAATTAAGTCGTAGGTGTCACCATAATAATCAACATACGTTAATGGCCTTGTATTGATAATTAGAGAGTGGCTGGGGGGGGGGGGGGGTTAGTTGAAGAAGACTTTTACGTTATTAAAAAATGTCTTGTTTTGTGGTATTCTACACTATCTATATATTTCTGTTAATTTCATAACTCCTAAAATAGACACTATTGTGTTAATAAGCGCTGCCAAAGTAAACATTCTACGGAATATACCACATTAAGTGTAAATAAACATTTAGCTTAGCTAATATGTGAAAAGCGAATATCTCGAGAGACAACCAGACGCAAGAGATTCAGAGGAGAATCGGTCTAGGCTGGGACGGAAAATTAGAGGACATATTCAGAAGCGAAATTCCTATAAGCCTTAAGAGAAAAGTATATGATCAATGTATACTCCCGGTCATTACTTACGGATCAGAAACACTAACACTTACAAAAACAAATGCAAGAATACTAAGAACATCGCAAAGGAAAATGGAGAGATCAATACTAGGTATCAAACTCATCGACAGTATAAGGAATTTAGAAATACGCAGAAGAACGGGAGTACAAGACATAATAAAAACAATAACCCAACTTAAGTGGAGATTTGCAGGCCATGTAGCACGGCTCAAAGACGACTGATGGACAAAGAAACTGCTGGAGTGGCGACCCCGTGCTGACAAGAGAAGCAGGAGGAGACCGCCAACTCGTTGGGAAGATGATATGAAAAGAATTAAGACCAATTGGATGCAACTAGTCCAAAATGGAGATTCCTAGAGACGATTAGATGAGGCTAGTGCCCAGCAGTGGACGCAAGAAGCTGGAAGAAAAGATGATGATGATGAAAAGCGATACAGTTCAATTTTAGATTTCCAGCATGCGGCAATCTTCTAATAATTAAATGCGTATACTAGAAAAATGGATCTTTGTAAGTAGTATGTAAGTGGTATAAACGTATATACATGTATACAATCCACCAGTTAATTTTTATATGCAAATAGGAAGCAGAGATTACATTTTGACTAAGCACTCTTCGTTTGTTTAATTGTATTTTAAATCTCGACACAGTTGATAGGCTGTATTTTGGCCATAAATTGCGTTTAGTGGTCGTGTTTTAGTAATATATGTTTGGTTGCTAAAAATTAAACCCGCGTGCAGCTAGTTAAATAAAATATTCCTATTTTAGACACGCTCATAAAAGAATATTTATTGGCGATTTAAATAGAATTAAAGCAATCTCTATTAAAAATTTATACAAGTAGGACTTAATAGTTTATTTCTTAATTTTAAGAACTTGGGGCATAGTCCACGAGTTCCGGTAGTATCTATTATTTGCAAAAAATTTAAACCGTTTTTTGCTAAAAAAATTATGTTTATACTACCCTTGGAAAATAATTGATACTGCATTAAATTAACTGTAAACAATTCTTTATTTCTTTATTCGTTAAAAAGTAATTTTGGTTAGAATTGAAAGTCGCACAATTAATACGGTTTCTTAAAAACCTCTTTACAATTTTTATACAATAAAAACGCTACAGAGTAAATGGAAAAATAATTTACTAATTGGAAACCAAAAATATAAAGCGCGCTCACTGCCATAATTAGTAAAATTAAATTGCTTTGTAGACTAGCTCTCATATTTTTGAAAACCCGTTTAACAAAGCAACATTTACCTCTCTGAGAACGTTTTATATTGTATTTCAGGTTTAAAATATTCTGCTACATGGTACAGTTAAAAATAAGAAACAAAATAAAGAAGTATTCGCTACCATCTATTGAATGAATAATTTAGGTAACAATATTAGAATTCAATAACCTTACTCATTTAAATAGGTAGTTGATAATATCATTATACTCATTATATACCAAAGTATTTAATCTAATTTAGAATTATTGATACTTTTATTTCTAAAATAGCAAAGAATAAAACTATTAGCCAGTTTATGGGAATGTGATGTTCCAGAACTCCCCGATGCGCTCCTTTTATATGACAAATTGTAGTTTCGATTTATTGCTTCGTATATATCTTGGTCCTTCTTTAATAAAAGTTTTAGCACTACTTTTGAGTTGAAAAGCGATTCTTATAACAGCTCTTAAAGTTTGTTACTGCTTGGGTTTTTATTAAAGTCAACCAAGTTTGCTTGATGCGATAGAAAACAATAGCAGTTATATTTCTTAACTATAAAAAATGCGTGCTAAACGTGATTCGAATATTAATTTAAAAAAATTACTGAACGTGAGTAAGGTAATCAGGTAATCGTAGGAGATGTAAAGGTGACACTATGGTTATAGTATTAAAACCAAAATTGGAAATGAATAATTTATCTAGTATGAACTGAATATTTAATGTCACGTCTGAGCTTGCTTCATATAAAAATATAACTAAATTTGCAAAATTTTAGCAGCCACCATTTTAAAGTTAAAGTGCTTTCGATTTTTTCTTCAGTTATACTCTGTTTTTACATTTCTGAAATTCCGTTTGTGAAAAAAACGACACATGTTTGACTTTTGTTTCCGGTTCCGGTCCGTAAAATAAAACTTAGTTGCTCGACAACCTTTCGTCGTTCCTATGTCAAATTTCATCGACTTAGAATCTCATTAAAAACAATTTTTTTTCTTTTTTTTTAATTTTCAGTAGGAAGTCAATTTTTGGCGATTGTTTCAAGAAAATGTAATATTCGACATACATCGAAAGTCACATGTCAAATTTTGTCTGGCGCATTTCTAGTCATTATACAAGCAGAAACGATCGCTCTACTTACATTTTCACTAAATAAATTATTAAAAAAATTTCTATATGGTGCAGGCTCTGTATAATATATAATATATAACGAACGCGTAAATATCTGGCTTCTAATACCGAGGGCCCCTAACCACTAAAAGCTGAAACAGGTGGAATAAATCCTTAGTAGATAGTGAAACTCTTTCCCCTGTTTCAACATTTGCTGACAACGTATTCAGTAACATCCTCGATACATCTAATTTATTACGTTTTCGGGCTTCGACGTGTATGTAACAGTTACGCAGCGTAACGGGGACCATGCCGTTGCGATGCCAGCGGAATGTATTAATTACATCATTATATCTTTTTAATAAATTTGTTAACTATTGTTTCTAAAGAAAGGCGTGTGGTGAAGTCCACGGTTTCTGTTAGTATTTTTAATAAATTTGCGATTGCTTTAATTCTTGTAGTAATGCTAGTTTTATTGAGGTTAGTAAAGCGTTGTTTGAATAATCGTTTTAAAAAATTCCCTAGAGACTCGATATGGTGTTTACTCAGCATCTCCCACGTCTGTCGGTGAGTGTGTGAGCGCAGGCGGAAGGGGATTTTATAGAAGGAAAGAACGGTCGCGCCGCATGCACCCTAACGCTAAGACAGCCAACGATCAGCCTTTAATACATAAACTAGCAGAACTCGTGTGCTACGGCCCCTGTAAACATCAAAACCCGCCAACGTAACCTCTAAATATCTAAGCTGCCTGGATAATGTAAGATGTGTTAAAGAATGCGTCATTAAAAGTAGATTTCCTAAAAAGGCATTTATAATTTGTAGTAAACAGTTTCGGGTCCGCAATAAATAATCGAATTGGTTAGGTATGCATTTGTTTGTTGCCAGTGCCATAAATACACATTTCCCAACCACTAGAATTAAAGCAAGCTATAAATAACTAAATTATATTAACATAGGTGAAAATAACTGTAAAAAAATCAATAAACTAACCCGACATACAAAAGGCCGCCAGCGTGTTATAGTGATAAATTGTTCTGAAATGCAAGATTTAGTCGCGTTTTTATGGTGTAATATTTAGGGAATTAACATAAAGCTAGATAGATAAATAGATAGATAGATTATATTACTAAATAAGGCCATTTTTAAGGTCTTCAAATGCCGGTTTAGTTTCATACCTAACTTAGCAACAAAAACTTTAAATATTTCCACAATAATTACCTAACGTTTAAAAAACTTATTCAACTTTTAAAACAATTAACTAAAAGATGGAAACTACTTTAGCAAGTAGTGCTACTGTCAAGACGTTGATTAACATTACCCATCGCCGCGCCGGACATAACATCGCTAACTTTATTTGTGATTATGGAATGATGATTTTTAAACTCAACTATTATAAACAACACAGGTCCAAATTAATGTTTTAAACATAAATTATTTCATTAGTTATTTATTGCCAAATTTTTAGGCTGTCGGGGCTAAGAAACGATGGCAGAAGGAATGTAATGTAGAATTCTTAAGGTGATAACATGTAATACATGAAACTTAACATTCATAAATGCATTTCAACGATTTCGATGTATACCAAACTCCTGTACAGCACTTACGATCTAAAGACAAATGTGCATACCACCAATAGTGCTACAAACAAGAATTGTTAATTAAGCAATTTTTATTGCAATAAATTTTATTCCACCATTTTCTCATACTTTATTATTAAACGGTTTTCTTAAAGACGCCATAGTTGTTGTGCTCTAATAATAATTACTTGCGCAACCCGTGAGCCATGCCCTACGATTTTTTAGTAACTTGTTATAATAATAATAAATAAGCTATGTCTATTTGTCAGACCTGTACCAAATGTGTTTAGCAGTATTTAGCTTAATATGCATAACAACTAACTAATCAGGTGAATGCTTATTATTTTGGACTAACAAGCCGCCCAGTATATTTGACATGAATATTCTTAAAAATGAATGTACCCCCTTTTCCTTTAAATTGGTTCAATAATGCCTTAGCGTGCACTTTTCACATTTCTAACACTTCTAACTGTAGAAATAAATGGTCGTCCTCGATCTTTATTAAATTAATGGTGACTGTGTATCCTCTAGGTTCGATTAGGTTAGACGAGTCTTATCTGGTTTTTTAAAATTGTAAAGCTAATCCGCTACCCGAGAGTGGTAAACTAATTGCAGGTAGTAAAACAACATTTCCAGATATCTGCCCTCTTGAAATCTCATCTGCAATGCAGTGTAAACGTTATTTTAGTGAAATACGGTTATTACCGCGTGCGGCTTGGCTTGCATGATCTGCTGTACGTCTCTCTACAAAACTGTTATCGGCACTGGGTAGACGGCGGTCATTTCCCTAGCCCCACAGTGCGTTTCCTGCGGGTGCGATTTGGAAATGCGAGTTACCTATTAATTGACGCGTATAGATGGGGCTTCTAGTAACGGAGGCTCGTCAGAAATAAAACCTGAGACAGGTGTAAGCATAGATTAATAACTCCTTAGATATCTGACTAATGGTTATGCTTATTTGGTTAGTACCGGAACAGCCCGCATCGCGTCGCTGTCATCGTTTGGAACAGACATGTACTATCGCTACTATCTCCGCGGTATGTTGCCGTTCGACGCTAAGTTGAGTGAAATGGCTATAGCCAAGTCACGTGTTTTCAGCTTCGTACAATTAACTAATTCCTAATCTCAGAAAAGGTAAATTTCGTTTACCTGAGCATACTTATACGTAATTATTTACTGTGGCACCTATTTGCTTATGACTTGGAGTATTTAAGAACTACTCTATTAACAATAGATTTTGCTATTTTAGTAAGCGCAATTACGAATACTACAGGTAATAACGATGTGTGGTATTACTAACTCTGAAAATTTTGTTATTTCTATGCAAAATTATTTTATATAAATTTAAAGTAGGTACTTATGTAGTATATTTTTACTTTTCTGTACTTTCAGTATAGGGAAGTATTGATTTCATGCACATTTTCGTTTTTGAGATTTTAACGGAAATACATGTTTTGAACGAACCTCCGAGAACCCTAAAAAGTGGTTTAGAAAAAATGTCCGCTTGTTTGTTGCTACATAAAAATTTAAAAAAAACATACAATGTTGAGTATTTATTAACACGACGACTTACACAAGATGCGTTAGAAAATACATTTTCTGTATTTCGCCAGAAAGGGGGATTTAATGATAATCCAACTGCAAGAAGCTTTAGATTATTGTTCCGACATTTTTTTTGTGCAAATTTAAAAAAACCGGTGGTAAATTCAAACTGTGAAGAGGATCAAGTAGAATTTGTATTTAACATCAAGGATTTATCAATGCCTCTCCCACCATCTTCTTCAAATGTCCTGATATCTGCGAATACATATAATAAGGATAAAGAGGACACCGAGATCAGCAAGATAAGTATACAGAGTGTTGCAACAGGCGAAATCACGTTAGAAGACTGCTCTATACGGTACACTGCAGGATTCGTATTGCGAAAATGTATACAGAAATTTAAATGCAGCACATGCGAAAAAGAACTCAAAGGTCTGTCAGAACCTCGCTGTCTGCGATCAAAACCTAAAATTAGAAAGAGTAACACTGACACCGAACTTATAAAACAAAAGGCTTATCCCTGCAATGTATCTGTTTTCGGAAGAATGTGCGCGCCCAACGATCTAACTAATGCGGTTGTAAAAATTACTTTACAGGCGTTTGCTGCATTGTATCCAGCTATAAAGGGCAAGACCAAAATAATGAATATTTTGTACCAGAGATCGCTAATGCAAGTAACAAACATACTTCCTGGTTTTCTTACTGCTACTGAATCTTGCATAAAACATAGAGAGTTCATAATTCGCTATCGCTTACTATACTAGTACGTTTGCAAAAACAAACTACCTGGGAGTCAAAATATATTCGAAAATCTAAAAGTGGAGTAAAAATGAATTCTAAAATTCGCAAATTGTCACATATTTAAGATTACGAAAGCTTATTTCTACCTATGTTGTTCAGGATTCTGTCCACATTTCAATGAGAGTTTATAATATAATTATAATAGTATATTTAAGCTATATTTAAGCAACATCATACTAGCAATAAGATTAGTTAATTAATCAATTATTTCTAATATTTCTATCCTAAAATTTAGATTACTGGACTTTTGTGCAATGTTAAACAACAATCGGCTGCTAGTTCAGAAATGTATTCTCTATTTTTAATTAAAAGTATAAATAGTACATTCCTAAATAAAGCTACTATTGTCATAAATTGAGATGTTTTTTTTTAATAAACAAGATATGAATTTCTTGAGAAATGCCTCATCAAAATTTATATCACGTTAAACATAATAAATGTATATACAGGCTGAGTCAAGCTATACGCCTTTTTTTTTAGTGAGTTTATTATTAGGAATATATTATAGTATATTAAAAAACAAGTTTCATAAGACATGATTTTAGAGCACGCGTCCAAGTTAGAAAACGAGCCGCTTGCGGCGAGTTTTCTAATGGACAAGTGCGCTTAAATGTCTTATGAAACGTGTATTTTATACTATTTTTTCTATTTTGGTCCAAAAAAGTTAAAAATTACCTTATTTTATATTTTAATTTAAAAATTTAATCGATTAGGAAAATGTTGTTTTTTGTTTTTGATGTGTGGCTGTTGGTGACATTTAGTAATTTCATACAATTCAAACTACTGTCAAATTAAAATTTAGACAAACAATTTGAAAGTGATTTAATTTTTAAAATACCTAAGATTTGAAGATAAGATGGAAGAAGAATTATCTTGCGAGCTACGCAAAGTAGCGGAAAATACGCTAAATAATCTTTTTTAAAACTTACAATTTGAAGGTTATGTTTATAACGCGTGAAGGTTTGTTGTCACATGGTTGTCACCAACCTAACAAAGTAAAATTTTGAATTCTTTTAGGAGTTGCTTTATGAAATCCAAATGAGTTTCATAAAGTAGTCAGTAAAGAACCAAAATAGAAAAAAAATTTTTAGTGTGCGTATGTTTCGAAGGGTGCTCTACAACCTGGCGCAGTCAGTTTTTTGATGGGACGTCAAATGTCAAAATAGCGATTTTCAACTGTTTATTTTTAAATGGAACGGTACGACTTTTTTGGCTTAAACGATGCTGTATGATGTTTACAATATGATCCTTACTGAATTTTTTCCCAATTTTCACGATTCAGCCGTAAAATATGCATTTATTATGTTAGTCTAGTAGGCCGAGACCGATGATGTATTTGCACAAAACGATTTAATGGTTGTCAGTATGCATAGTGAAATCATTATTTTAATAAACATAAAAAAAAACAGAAACTCAGGTATTTAGATTACATTAAATAATAGTTACTTCAATATTAGGATAACATCGAATGAAAACTATAAGACTATAAACTAAACAAAATTTAAATAAAAAACTAATTAGTTTTTATTCAAACAGAAACTCGAAGAAGTAGAAATGTTTACTTACAAGCAATTGTTTCATCAAAAGTTTACTTATTTTACGCAAAAACATGGTGACGCCTGCGTACGTACCGGCCTACTAGACTAACATAATGAATGCTTATTTTACAGCCGAATCATAAAAATTATGAAAAATTCTGTAAGGATCATATTGTAAACATCATACAGCATCGTTTAAGCCAAAAAGAGTCGTACCGTTCCATTTAAAAATAAACAGTTGAAAATCGCTATTTTGACATTTGACGTCCCATCAAAAAACTGACTGCGCCAAGTTGTAGAGCACCCTTCGAAACATATGCACACCAAAATTTTTTAATAAAATCCTAATAATAAACTCACTAAAAAAAAAGGCGTATAGCTTGACTCAGCCTGTATAAATAATAACGTATACTATTTTTGCTGTAATTGTAATATTCGTATTTATAAAAATATTACTTAAGCTTAATAGTTCAAAAATGTATTAATATAATACTTGAACAGGTAGAAAGGAAACCCTGCTCAGTGCTTTTACCTGCTTCAAGATTTAATCCTTAACAAAGTTGACCAGTTAAGTGGTTCATTGCTTTTATTCTACCACTATTCACTTGAGTAAGTTTTCAGTACCTGTGGGTACTGCCACCTAGGATAGTTTAATGTCACTATTTCGAGCAGAACTACTACACCATTTAAATCAGTGATCTAAGGAGTTATTAATCTATGGTGTAAGCAATCGGAAAAAAGATGGCAACATCGCAAGACTGTTCACGGTTGTTGCGCAGTTTGTTTTGATACAGTTCTTTTAAACATTATTTTAAAGTTGGGAAAATTGTTCTTCATCAACATCTACCAGGCAAACTTGACATTATCAATGGGTCGCGGGTATTTCATATAATAGCTATACAAAGTAAGTCGGAAAAACCTATTCAAACTGGCAAGGAAAGGTCTTTACATCAAAACAATACCAGAAGTTTGTATAAACCTTTACTTTCTTACAGAGTTACAACCTTCGGAAGAGAGAACAGTCTAGACTAGATTTCCTTCTTCCGCTGACTGTAAGTTGGCGAAGAAGCTTTTTCAGGCGTATGTATATCAGAACTTTTATGTATTGCTATAATGTGTAGAATTTATCTCCAAACTATTTGCGCATCTAAAGGAAACGCTCGATCTCATGACAATTCGATTTTTCACAACAATTGGATTATTTCGAAAACCTTTGATAATTTTAACAACAGTAGCTTTTATTGTATATAAGAGGTTTTATTTAAATATATAAAAAATGTAAAAATTAAATATACTAATAAAATAATAAAATAAGTGAGTAATGATCACCTATCAAGTTTTAAAATTTAGATGCAATTAGTAATTGAAGAATGAGTGACTAACTGTTTCATCTCCTAGAGGCTATAACTCCCTAAGGTGGCGTGTTCAGAGTTCAAACCCATACAATTTATGAGAGCTCATTTTATTGCTTTGTGTATAGACCTTGCTTTAAATGTTTGTACAATGCTTTTAGACCCACACATATTTTTTAAATAATTATCTAAAACATTCTGAACAAAAAGTTATAACTATACTGTACTAAATAATATTTAACAGTTGACATGCAGCTGCTGCAGGGTTAATGTTTAGTCAAATACCAGAAAATTTAAATTTTTTATTAGAAACAAAAGCTTAGACTAATAAGAAAAATGTGTTGCAGTAAAGCGTCTCAGATTTACTAAGCCCTTTAAAAACGAAATTCATTAACACCGTTTTCTATCAAATGTAAAATTTATTCACTCACCCTCAATATTTCCAGCGCAAAAACCGATTTGTTAAGTAAATGATCTTTACAACATTGGACCCTCGAATTTACAGCTGAAACAACAATCTTCTACAAAAGCTGGAGAAACTAGAAGGCCTTAATTATTTAAGACATCAGCATTAACTATTCTGAGTAGATTTGGGACGACACAATAATAAAAGCAAAACAATCCGTTTGCTCACTAGGAGAGGTAATGTCTGCAACCCACAAGGCTTAACGGTTGACGGATGTACGACAGGTCAGGTTTACGTAGCTAAATTATACACCCTGTATATCTGCTACTTCTCGTTTGTATAATTAATGCAAACTAAACTGTCTTTGCTTTGATGTAAACTACAGCCTTGTTACTTCAAATTTCAAACGTACCTTACGATTACTTATCACTTTCTTCCCATAAGCTACAACAATCACATCTTCTCTAGTACGCTCGCTTTACATGAGACTTCACTTTGTAATTCCCTTGTATCACTGAAAGCGAAACAAACAAATTAATCAACGTAAGCTTCCTCTTAGGACCTGTATACAGTGACATCGAAGTAAGGGCTTGCGTTTTCCCTGTAGGTACTTTAGATGATAATTAACAATTCAAACCATCTTGGTAATGTCTTTGGAATTATGAGAATTTGATCATTTATTCATAGAAGTATATTTTTATCAATAGTTTTCCAACTAATTTAATTACGAAAACCCAATATTTTAATATTGTAACTCACACATTTTGGTTCTTATTTTAATATTTCTATGTAAAAAGAGATTCGCAAAACAGCTTTTCTTAGAAATAAAAGAAACGCTGAGGTTATGCAGGTGCAATAACGAATGCAATTCCAGGAGGGTTAACAAAACGAATTCTATTTTATGTCAGTAACTTTAACCTGCCGACTTACATTTCTCAGAAATAAATTTTTAATAATGTTAGAGCAACAGCGACTAGGATGGACAATAAAGTTGAGTATCTAGTATTTTTACTGCAGCAAATTGAATTTTCTGTTTTAGACAGGAAATTCAGGAACCCCAGAGCAGCTTCAATATAAAACCGTACAAACTTCGTGCCGGTTAGATTTTCCCTTAATATGGGTACCAAACTTTGTTTAAAATATCGCCTAAAGTTAGTAGAGTAAAATTGCTTTAATGTTTGACTTGCTAAACGAATTCTCTTGTTTAAATTTCCGATAATCGAGGAATATTCGTTTAACCTGTATTATATTTAGTGGATAAGCTTCTGCAAAATTAGGACACAACTTCTACAAGCTTTAAAATTTTTTACAACTCGATCGTTAGCCCAACCGTAATCGAATATTGTTTACAGTTGATCACTAATGACGACGAAATAACGGCTGCGTCTCACCCCATTATCTCTTTTCATTTCACTCTGCAATCAGGCGTGACAACTTGTAACTCAATATCGGAATATGCTGTCATTTACGAAGATAAGTTTGCAATGCCAGGTTTGAAATAAATTTTATTTATAAATTCAGCATATAAGACAAAACTCATTATCCCTTAGAAAAAAACATATAATATGCTGTAACAACAATTTAAAAATAATCTCATTTTCGGCTGTATATAAAGCGAGGAAAGAAGGGATCCAATTCCGTTTAAGAACGAGGAAATTAGAAAGTTGGAGGAAATTAACCCTCTAACAACAGATCAACAAACAACGAGATAATTACTGAATAGAAATGTAATTTACAAATGGAATCTGGTGAAATTAATTTGGAAGATATACGATAAAAAATATCGATAGGGAGTGAAGTTGTAAATTATTACATAAGAAAAAGAAATCTTGGCACATTAATCAAACAACCTTTTAGTTTAGTGGGTTATTATTGAGTTGTACTTACAGATTTTTTGTGTCTTATAAAAATAACTATAATTTCAACAACAAAAAAATATATTTATTATAAATTAAGCGTTTATGGTAAACTGCTTCCAAAAGTTTAAATAAGTTGGGCATTTATTTGAGATCCTAATCTTGGAAGCTAAGCCATATCAATTTCTAAAGTAGTATGAAATATTGTGGAGCTGCAGTGCTGTGTGGAAAAATATTGCGAGAAGAAATACGGAGTGAGACAGCTAATCCTTAACATTGAGCAACTACATCTTGAACAACAACTTGCTCTCACACCAAAACAATTGTCTAGAGTAGTTTAATCGTCCGTGAAATGTAAACATTTAAAATGTGCTCAATTTCAAGTAAAAGCTTTCAATTTCGAAAGAACGAAAATGTACAAACAGAAAATTTGGGAATAATTTACACTAATTTATTTATGCTATTCAACATAAATTTAATTGAGTTTGAGAACCGAACTATTTTATTATATTGTAGAATTGTACAAGTGGCTATTTAAAAAACTCGCATTACAATCCGATCTGATGGATTTTATTTAAAATCCGATTCGATAACCGATTACTTATTATCTAACCTATTCAATACACCACTAAGTACAAAAATCTAAATCAATCCTACATCCGATCAAATTCGATATTAGATTTGATTTGATACTAGATCCGACCAGATCTAATCAAATACTGGATTCGATCTGGTACTAGATTCGATCCGAGCCGTCCCGATATACAATTCGAATAGAAAATTTATCCTATCTAACGCTATATATACCCGTTGACATAATTTTATAACATCCAGTATCTGATTGAATAGGATATAGTATTGATTTTATGTTTCCTAAAATATTTTTTAAATTAATATTAAATGAAGCAGATAACAAGGATATAGATATATCTATATCCTTGTTATCTGCTTCATTTAATATTAATTTAAAAAATATTTTAGGAAACATAAAATCAATACTATATCCTATTCAATCAGATACTGGATGTTATAAAATTATGTCAACGGGTTCCAAAGATATATGGAAACGATATTGTTCCTATAGCAACACCAACTTTTTACGTTTTAATATTACCTTTGCTAATGGCATGCAAACATGTCGAAATACGTATAAGGTTTAAATAAATAAATATAGTTTAAGCTGTAGTAGTATTTTATTCCTACTTTTATTATATTGTAGTCTTTACACTTAATTATATAAGAATTGTAGTTTTATTAAATAAACAAATTTAATTAGTCGACTGCAAAACAGTTATTGTCTAACAGTGATGTAGAATGTAAAAACAACATTAGGAGTAAGAGGTCAGATATTGGTGGCAAAAATATAAAAAACACCGTCAGTATTTATGAACGAGTCGTAGACAACTTGTGTATCTATTAAGTTAAAAAGTGTTGGCAGTTTGCAAGTAACAATTTTGCGTTTGTTGTTTTCAACTATTTAACAGTTGTACTTCTTAAAAGCATTGTAAAAGTGGTCGTAAATGCAAAGTAGTGGTGTGTGACTATTATTGATTATTTATTATTTATGCAATTGGTACTATTAATGAATACCTACTCATTTATGTAATTGTCGCTGTTGTTTGTAATGTTGTTGCTGCTATTCTTGTGTATGTTGTTGTTGAGAATTGATTATTCCAATTGCTACAACTAGCTGTTTTCTTGGTACCTACTGAGCGTCATTAACGTCTCTCGACCAAGTTTGTTGAAAGAATAAAAACCAGTGAATACTAAACATATAGCTTAAAGGGTTTTAGGATGCCAACCTTTCTATTGGATTTTAGCCCTGCCTGGTGAGCACATCGATTAATCTGCATTGATCGGATTACCAATTGGATAACCGGTATCTGGCGTGATAGGCGCTTTATTATTATTTAAGGCTTTTTAGTTAATTCGAGTTAGTGCGCTAAAGATAATGTTGTAACACACTTAAGGGTTAAACTACTAAGGACTATTACATGAGATTACCGTAGGTGGAAATACCTTTTTCGCAAATAAAATATTTTGACCTGCTTGCTTTTTCTGTTAATACTGGTAATAATCTGAATGCTAAACGTCTGATGTGTATGAAAGCAACATTGCTATTCCATTGAAAACTTGACAATCGTATATAAATAGTTTCAGATCTATCATCAGCTAACTATCCAAATACCAACGCTTGATAATTTCAGATTTACCGGTTCAAAGCAAACCTTGCCTCCACATCCACCCAACAAACCAGCACTCAAACTTTTTCTAGAGCTCTGAAGCACCCAGCTCCTTCTAGAGCCTCGTAGCACCTCAATAGAACCACACCAGGTCCCAAAGCAGCTTGAAACCACTGGAAAAGCTTTCACCAACCCGCTTCCTGCAGCGCCATCTCACCTAGTCAAAAGAAATGACATAAAGCCAGCAGTTCCTATAAGCTCTACCCGACCTCTGCGCAGATTTTACCCTTTTGGAGCAGTCAGAAAGTTAAAGAAAGTTGAAGGTTGGTTGTATCTGTTTCACGTTTAGTTTTTACATTATTATTTTTTAGTACAAAAGTTGTACAGCCAATTGTAGTTTCTAAAAGACGTTAGTTTGTTAAGCTCAGCGTGGTAAAATTTGTAAGGTAACTTCGCCGTACATGATATCTTTGTAAATAAGAAATCTACTGTTAACTGCGTATTCGGTCCCTGGAAATTTACCAAACGCTGTAGGTTTCTTTTATCTACCATACTACTGTTAGGCATAAATTAGATAAAAGCCAGAGTAAGCTGTAAAAAGAGGTACGTGCATACAAAAACAGCTTAGCTAGAATGAACCATCGTCCATCACAAACATTTTCTGGATTAATAAAATATGTCTTAACTAATTCAAACAAATATTAAAAGTTTCAAAAATTATGCACAGTTTTTCCTACAAATCATAACTAATTTTTAATGGCCGTGGGTCTCTTGAATGCGTACGCTTAAAATTAAAACATCTTTAGCCTTAGAGCATACACGAAGGGCAAGCTCATAAATAATCGGTCGCGATGTTTATTCCACATTTACCAATTTCCTAATTGCGTAGCTGTACATTTAGTGTTTCTACTACTCGACCGTAAATTAAAAGTTGAGACTTAAACAACTTGAGAGTTGCTCGGGCTTTCTTAAACTCTCGAGCAAGCAGCCCCATTCTTTAACTTCCGTTTTCCGCACTTACCCCCTGCCACTCGACACTCGTGCCCATTATTTCACTCTCGCACTTAAAAACTGAAACTGTACAGTAATTTTTCAAAATAATGTCTTTAAAAAGATATCGAATTGCCATATTTTGTGTGGGACTGCTCTGACGCATGAAAAATGATTCCTGGCTGATAAGGCTCTTCGTTTCCTTTCAACCGTTCTCGCGTATATTTAAGGCTAATTCAAAAGGGATACGTTATAATATGGAACGCGAGTTTTTACCCCATCTCCAATTTAAGCCTGTGTCGCACATCATTAAAACCATGTTTTAGGGTATTCAATTTATTTTGTAAATACAATGTTCATACTGAGATTCAGAGACCGACTAAATAACATTGAAACGAGCTAACGGTTTTGATTATGTGGCCGAGTTCTACCTAGTACTCTGTCTATAATTTTATTTATGTACAAGGAAAATCATCATCTCTAAAACTTAATTATATTACAGGTGTGCAAGGAATTTATTGCAATACTTTATAGCAAACGTTTTATAAGCAATAAAATCAAATTATAAATGTTAAATAATTTAACAATTGTAGATCTTGCAATGAAAATATGAGCGTTTCAAATAATTTAGATTTGTGTGAAAACGTTAAAAAATCAACTAGTTTCAAATTAAACATTAATTTATACGAGAACAATCAAGCTAGTCAGCAGAGACTCGCACATTCAATATTGAATTTCATAATCATTAATATTTTGCATGTTAGTTCGGCATTTATTTGGGGTTGTTATTTATAATATTGTAAATAGTTTTAATCTATTTATTTTAAACTTAATTTGTTTGTATTAAAATTACTAATCTTCGGCTTATAGCTATAGCACAAAGAACATCCTTATAAATAAACAAAGCAAATATTAAATTTTAGTTACTAGCATAAATTAGGTCACTTTACACTTTTAACTAACAAAAGCGTAAGACAAAATTTTACTGGTGCTTCAATCTAACCAAAAATTAAACGATTGCTGCTGCAATTTGATTGTAAAAATGACAAATAGAAGCCTTTTTGAGGTTGGATATTTACTTTCTCAGGCGTATCATTACGTGGCGCTATAGTCTTTTGGAAGTTAGGAGTGAAGTAACGTTTGAGGCGTTGCGCTGTTGAAAAAAATACCTAATTATTCAGAAAGTACTACGTACAAATTTGCTATAACACACAACGTTCTTCTAAAAAGTTCTCGCAGTTGCTAACGTAACCCATGAAACTCTTACAATTTACCAGCTGTAGCATCAAAACGTAGAAGTATTATTATAGGTAAATTTAAGGTTAAAAATCCTTCGTAGCAGATTAATTTCTTACAAGTAACGTCCAAATTCTAGTCACGAGTTTCACACCTTGACAATGCTTCATCTTCTCTCTATACTAAATTCGAATCCCTTCTACTTGTCTCACCATTTAGTACCGCCGCTACGTCGCCGATACTCAAAGCCGCAACTAAACGCCCATACAACACGGTTTAGTCCGCCAGTATACAGTTTCTGCTTCCA
Source organism: Ctenicera cuprea (assembly GCA_958336395.1). Taxonomy (NCBI): domain Eukaryota; kingdom Metazoa; phylum Arthropoda; class Insecta; order Coleoptera; family Elateridae; genus Ctenicera; species Ctenicera cuprea. The sequence goes on along the minus strand of OY284487.1, from coordinate 20,946,496 downwards.
ATAAATAAAATGTATACTCGCTCTACGACCGGATGACTGAGCGTGAAATAACAGCCTTCACTTTATTTGCAATCAATACTTTGTAGTGCACGTATCCCAAACGCAGCCTACTTGATTAAATACTACATTTAAAATTTCAAGAACAATAGTTATATTGTAATCGCTAAATCTATACTCGCAAAAACTAATAATTAACTAAGCAAATATTTATGCCTTGCTTAAAACTAACTGTTCAAATATGTTAAATATTTTAGTTACCCCAAACGCTCAGAAGTTGGAAATAATAAACACTAAACATATTGGGTTCAGAGGGGCACAGTTTGAAGGCCTCCTTCTCTTTTGTTTTTATTTCAAAATTTTTATTTTTTTCAAATAAAAAAGAATTATTATAATACTAAAAAGCATTAGACACAGAACATTATTACAATTTTATTAAAAACAGCAGTTATATCTAGGGTTGGGCGATATTGATAATTTAATATCGAACATCGATAATGAAATTACATCGATAATATCGATATATCGATAATATCGATGATATCGATGATATCGATAATATCGATAATATCGATAATATCGATAATATCGTTAATACCGATAATAGCGATAATATCGAAGACACCGCCGTAATAATTGTTACTTTTGTTAAAATTAGTACGTGTTAGATTCGCTAATTTAAATTATTAGTTCACATTAAATACAATTTTCTACGAGCACATCTCTACTAAACAATTATTTGATGTCCAATCTCTAATAGCACTTGATAAGAGTTGTTTACAAATTGAAAAAGCGAAATATAGTAACAGGTGTGCATTCAATTACTGCATTCGACTATTTTCGGGACAAATAAAAATGACCGTAAAGGTCCGATTTCTTATTAAGGAATGTTATACAGACAGGTACGTGTGTTTGCTTAATGTCGGTTTGTTTTATAACTTTAAATAATACAGTTCCGATTCATTTGTGGTGATTTAAAAAATGAACTAGTGTGTTTGTTGTTGATGCAATCATTGCTGAGTTTCTTTGAAATTCTTGGATTCGGTGGGACCTTTTTGGTAAGCAAAAATAATAATTCGTTCACTACCATTAGAATCTGTACACAGGGATAAACGACCATTTTACCCTGACCTTTTTTGATCAGCAGTAAATGTTTTACGATTATTTGAAAATGTTAGAACTTGTTTGCATGTAATAGAAGCAAATGATGTGTTGTGTTTATGGCTGGGCGATATTGAAAATTTAATATCGAATATTGATAATCAAAGTATATCGATAATACCGATATTATCGATAAATATTCCCAGCCCTAGTTGGGATGTTAAGGTACTCTTATTATTAAAACTAGGAAGGCAAAAGTTGAAAAAAATTACATTTCATAAACCACAAACTACATTTCAGGCAAAATAAGGTCAGAAATAGATCACAAAAATGTCACCAAAGAAATGAATAATCACAACCAAAAGTAGAATATTAAAAGCTACTTAAAAATATAATAAAAAAGCTGTCGGGCAGCTGCATGTGAATTTTATAACTTTTTCAAAATTAGTGTGAACTGACAAAATTTTAAAACTGCGAAATTGTTTAAAAATTTTGAAAATTTTGAAATCTTTAAAGATTTTGTAAATATTTATAATAATCAGATTTATATTAATTCTAAAAAATTCACAATTTATCAGTATTTTGAAAATATAGAAAATCTTAAAGATTTTGCGAAGATTAGGAAATATTAGATTTTTATTAATTTATCCTAAAAATTAAGAAAAATGAGGGACTCTGAAAAAATTATACAAGAACAATTCATTAGTACGTGCAGATGTACATTTCAGCTGCTAAGCAGCGATCTTCAGTGAGCTGAATATGACTCTAATATCACCAGGCGTAAGTTACCTTATCTGCTTCGTTGTGTTTTTCTACTTCGGCGTAATGTTTGTTTCTTACGTTTTAGTTCACTGAAGATGGTTGCTTAGCAGCCGAAATGTTCATCTGAACTTGCTAATAATTGTTCTTGTGAGAACCAAAAGGATTTTCCTCATTATTGTTATTCTAACAAAGGTCAAAATAATTTAAAACTACTTACAATAGGCATATTTGGCAAAAACGTATGGTTCAGATTAAAGCCATTTTTCCAAAGCGGATAATAATAATATGCTGTCTTTGGGGCCTGTAACCTACACAAATATGTATTTGCTTAAAAAGGCCCCAAAGCAACTGTCTCGACACAGCTTACTTCTAGTTTTTTTTAAACTCACCATAAAAAAAGCGTGGGCGTAGCCCACAGATATAGCTAGTATTAATATTAATAATCATGTATGATTATAGGTTTGAAAATAAAGAAAAAAACCCAATAACAATGCAGGAAAATTATATGCGCAGCTTTTGTTTTCATACAGGACCGTATGCATAACACATAACATTATGGAAATTGGTTTATAAATGGAGCTTAAAATTGAGGTATGCTATAAAACTTGATCTACACACGCATATGCGAGAAAATCGATTTTAAATTTATGTTGCTAAAAATTTGAGTGAACCTGTCAAATAAACATAAACACCAAACGTTTGAAAAATTGTTTTATACCACAAAACCCGTTAAGAAGATGAGACAATTTCTCCACAAAACTAAGATTTACATGAATTACATGATTTTACCATATACTTCTATGCATTAAACCTCGTTGTAGATAATACAATTCGTGAATATCAGACATATTAATTCTAATCCAGTTGTTATACTCTAAAAGTTGCAAAACGTTTTAAGCAGTACTTCTGCTGTTTTATTAATAAAAGCAATCTAAAATTCATGTTAACATCTTTTACAAAAGACCCAAGGGGATTAAACTGTACACGTCTGGATTAATGTTTGTGCATTTTGCGTTTATGACGTTGCTAGTGCAGATTAAGCTGTTTGAAATTTTTATATAAAAGCGTATTCTTTTTAATTATGCAACATGAGAGTAAAAGCCAAACGTATATTAAATTTTTAACACAAAAATTCATGCAGCTTTTTAACTAATTTTGTTTAAAATTGTAAACAGTTGTTTTCTTTCTTCAAAGATCTTATTAATTTTTATTAACGCAAGCATTAATCCGGACCTGTTTTGTCAGTGGTGGTCGGCGTTGGTGCTGTAATTAATAATAATCCGTCTGAAGCTGTCATTCAAACTCCGAATTTTGTTACTAGTTTTCTTTCCAATTCCCTAGGTAATAATTATAAGGCAACATGCTCGTTCTGAAATACATAAACCTGAACCTGAAAACTATCCACATCACAATTTTTAGAACATTCTTTGAGAGAAGTGAAAAAGACGAGCTAAAGGCGCTTTCATTCGTATCTTTGTGTGCCATCATCACTGACTGCACGAATCAGTGACGAGACACAATACCCGTTGAGAGTGCTTCAGTCTTTGTTTTGTTTGCTCATTTGCCCTTCCATTCCATAGCACATGCCTCGCTGTATTTTTTTTAATTGATTTTCTGTAGCAAAATGAAATAAAATAATGTGCACTCGAGAATTAAACAGCGAAACGCTCCCATAGAACGCTGAATTGATTTTATTTACTCTCAGTACTATATTTTAAGAGACTAATGTATGCGTGTATGTAAATTGATATTTGTATTACGCGCTTGACATTTGGAACAAGAATTATGTACCTACAATAAAATGTTGAATGCTAAAAAATTTATCAAATCTTGTTGCAACCCATTTACCACTTTCTATGATTTATGTTTTATATATTAAACTTTAAACTGTTTTACCACAACAATAAGACTAAATATTGCATCTCGGAAATATTTTTCACTATAACTCAACGGCGAGCCATTGCACATCGGCTCAGTAGATTGCTTGTTTTTAGCAAAAGTTCATGTTGCTGTCACTTTTGTTTGGATAATTTTGTTATGTATCGCTTAATTTAATTGTAGCGGGTCAGAAATGTGTATTTATCCCACTGCCAACCAACAAATACATACTAGACGGACTTCACTATCTATTAACCTACAAACTGGTAGCTCGACTAGGTTCCGCTTATTATTTAAAAAAAGTTTACTATAGAACTGTTTACTACAAATGATAACTGTTTCTGTAAGAACTCCACTTTTAGTGACGACGCATTCACTTACATGGCTTGCATCTCGAGACAGCTTAGATATATTTATTATGTTTGCGGTTTCCGCTATTTACGTTTTGAATTATGTAGAGACTATGAACCTCAGATACTTCTGATTTATATAGATAATGGCAAATTTAGTTTGCAAATATCCAACAACATTTTTGAGAGCAGTGCGTATTCTTTTATTAGTTTCAAAATCATTTTAAAAATCTTCATTAAAGCACTTACCTGAAAATAAGGACAAGTGGTAGATTTAACTAATTTTTGTTCCGTTTTTTCAGGTATTTTACTGTAGCTATAATACGAGTTGTTTTGGGAGATGTCTTTCTTGAAAATATTACGGGGTTCTTTCTTCTTTAAATTATTTTATTTATTATAAAATTACCTAAAACACATCGGGATTGCGTAGCCTACGGGTACCAATGGTCTTTTTATTAATATGGTATAATATTACAGAAGATACATCATGCAACAACAAACAACTTTTTCTTGACCAAATCGTACAAAACATTTGCATTGAGTTGTACAATTTCTTACAATCATGTTTAAGTGAATTAGCTGAAAATATTGTAGTTTATGCTTAATGCAATTGAAATTCTTTGCCATCAGCATAACAATACGCAGAGAAATTCCCTAATTGTCAAGTTTGAAAATTGAAAAGTATTATTTTTTTTTTAATTTTATGGCATCTACAACAACTACATCTTTTTTTAAATAATGTGTCTTATAAAGTTCTAACATTTATCACCAGCTTTTCTTCCATTTTACTCTATAATGACTAGCCTTACGAAGAAAAAGAGAGAGAAATAATATGCTTATTTTGAAACATACTTTTAATGGTGTACAATTATGCGACGAAATACCAATTAAAAAACCATGAGTACGTAAGTGTTAGGTTACTTACCAAAAGCAGGATATTTCGCGGTTACGGGAAATATGGGATCTGGCCGAACCCTTGCCAAGATATGCTGGATAGCGTGAAGAAAGCTTTCACGCTGCACCAACTCGAAGTACAAGTCTTATTTTTTAACACAGATTAAGGGTGTTAATACAAAGCGATGACAATGGACTGTGTCCATGCTAAAAAACTAGAAGCCCTCTTAGGAGGGTGGTAAGTAAAAAAATTGGTGGGAAACGGATACAACGGGAAGTGGGTACTAGGGTGTAAAGTAACATTGGAACTTATGTACATTAACGCGCAAGTTTCAATAAAAAATAACAAATAAAAAAAACACGAATTATAATGAAATAAAACTAAATTAAACTAAGTTTTAACAAATGGTTTAACAATTATTTAATTTTATAAATTTAAAAAAAAATTGAACTTGTAAGGGGGTGCACCAGCTTTTAACAATTTTTGTCGTTCCGCAATTTTCTTCATATTTTACCAAATTATCTACAAAATATAACCTAAAATTGTTACCAAATTTGATCGCTACAACTCAAACCGTTTTGTAGAACTTGCTAAGACTCTGTTTTTCTTTTGCAACTTTGCGGGGCTGTAACGTTGCAGGGGTGCATTTTCAGATAACAACATTTTGAGCCAATCGCCCTAATTTTCACCAAGAAATTACCACCTATATTGCTTTGTAGTAATAAACAGGCAACCTACAGAGGATCTAGGAAAACCCCGGCAACTTTTCTTGCGGCGGTTAAGAGATGGCGCTTTAGTAAAGAAAAATTAAATAGAAATACTGGAAACAACGCAGTATCCAAGACGTTTTAGTTGTTTTGATTTGATATGGGGCGTATTTAATAACTAAAACGTCTTGGATTCTGCGTTGTTGCCAGTATTTTAATTTAATTTTTCCTTACTAAAGCGCCATCTCTTGACCGCCGCAAGAAAAGTGGCCGGGGTTTTCCTAGCCACTCTGTATATTTAAAAATGAATTTTCTTGATGTATGTATGATGTGTTAAGGTAATTACAAGGAAATGCCAAATAAGGCATAATATGAGTAACAAATCTGTATAGTTTGCAATCAAAAAATGTTAATAATAAGTTAAAGTCAGACATTGCCAAAATAACGTGTTTGTAGTTTTCAAATAAAATTACAGTATCTTGTAGCAAGGTATGTTTTCACTAATAGTTAAAGCTTCTCGTAACCGGTCTCTATAATAGAAATAACAAAATAATGCTGTCTAATACAAAAAGCAGGATAGAAAATATAAAACAATATCGATCTGCTTTAATCCTTAATATCTTTCGTTTCTTTTTTTGTTCTTACCTTGTCAATCTCCACCGACTTATTGTACAAGATTCAGTGTTGTTATTTTGTTGTTTTAACTTGTAGCTTGCATACAAATTGTGTTTTATTTATTTGAAGTTAAATAACTGCGCTTCAAACGAAGCAGGTTTCATTAAAACGGCTAGCTATGTATTACCGGAATAATTTTTCAACCTTAATTTCAGTTTTGTGAAGCGAATCTAATTAGTTTTATTGAATATGTGAATATGAAATAGTTCGCTTTAAATTATTTTGGAAATAACTTTTTTTCTATTGTAATTATTTCGGTTGATGTTCAATAAATATTATTATTATTTTAATTCTTTCTCGCCTTTGCGGTTTTTACATATCTTACGGGTATAGTACCACAAGCATTCAAAAACTAACATTAGATTTTGGTTCTACTAGTCATTCTGCAATTCTGCTTACGAAACAAATGTGTTTCGGACCCCGTTTAATATTCAAATTTTCGAAAATAATTTTGTTGTATCGTATACTACCCACAAAGCGCTCGCAAGCAAGTCGTTGTTAGTCCCGATCAGACAACCACTTTTGAGCAAATGCGCGTTAAAGTCAAGATCTTCAAAACATCTTAGTGGCCGCCATTTTGACCCTAAATTTTTCTTAGAAAAGTTTTAGATTTGCCCTTAGTTTTTCTCTTAGATCCTGTGCTCAAGTTATCGAAATTTTTTTTGGAAAAAAGCACTACCAAAAAACTGGTCTTACTTTTTTAAAAGCGTGACTAGAAGTACAACTTTCAATATAACACTCCATTTAAAATTTCATCAAAATTGGTTCAGTACTTTCACTTTTAGAGGCGCTACATACACATTCACACACAAACACACCCACACTCCAACCCACCTACCCACAGAACCACCTTTTTAGATTCCATGCGCCTTAAAACGTGTATTTTTATTCAAATCTAGATATAAAAAATTTTCATATGAAACACTTCTTATAACGAAGGTACTGCAACGTAAAATGCCTACATTTTACAGAAGTTTGAAAAGCGGTGATAGCAAAAAGATTAGCAAAGTAATTTGCCTAGACTTTCTCACAAACATTTATAATATTCATATTTTCAAAAGTGTTCAATCCGTAACATTTAGTGTACAATTACAATACTGGTAACACTGCACCGCACTATGTTATGCGTGAATTTTTTCTTTTTTGTAGAAAAAGTAGTTGGAAGGTGAATTATTAGCCCAAAAGTTAGTCCCTTTATATATAAAATTGTCTAAAAGATACTCTTACTAAATAAATTATTATTAGTTTCCAAATTTCAAACACTTCTAAAAGGCCTCATAGAAAAACAAACCTATTGTGGAAATAACCAAATAGTTCATCGTCCCTAGCTATACAAAATCTTATTCTAAAGACTGCAGATTGTATGTGTTTGCAAACTGTCCGACAAAACGTTTATCTCTCCTAAGACTATTATGCTTTATTGTAGCGATTGGCCTACTCATTGAAGTGTGTTTAAATTAAAATTTTCAACAATTCATAGGGGACCCTATTGGAACGGTATTCTTATAGTGCCATACCCTATTCAGGGTGTTGGCTACCTCTCTCCTATGTGTTTGGTGCGCGGCCATAGATATTTTGCACAGACAGACAGGTATAAACCTAAAAAAAGAATATAAATTGTGTTGATATTTCATACCTCATTTTTCTTTAAGATTAGCAAAATTCTTAAAGGCGATAGGAAAAAGTTTGTCAAACTTCGACGTCTTGTTGGAGATTGCTTTAAAAGGTTATATTAAAGTACCTCTACATTCCATGTTTCATCAAAATCGGCCCATCTGTTTGGCAGGGAGCGAACAAACGAACGATAATACGCATGAATAAACGTTGATCGAATATATTTTTCATTGTTCAGTGTTTTTTTTTGACTTTGTATTTTCTTTTGCGAAAATTTAATAGTTGAAAGATGCTTATACTGTGCTGAATCCGGTTTTATGTCCCAACAACAGTATTTAACGTTGTCATATAATAAAAAATGGTTGTTATTTTCTAAAAGAAACATTAATAAATATACTTATAACAAATTTTTAAGTAGCTATCAGAAGTACGCAGAAGTTTAGCTTGAGCTTCTTAAAATGCCAGGGTAATATTTAATGTCTTAAAAGCTAGCGTTTTAGAATCCTAATCTACTTCAGACAAATTATATTTTCAGTGTCTGAGATAGGGGGCCCTGAGGGCCTTACTAAATAACAGATTTGCTGAAAAGCACGAAGAGGTATTTAAAGGGCGCGTATTTTATACAGAAATTTTCAAAATTTTCCGGTATAACATTTCAAATATTTCATCGTATCCTAAGTTTTGTCGTGTCACCAGGCACCCTACTCTTACTACACGAAATTACATTAACCCCTGAACTAAACTGCTAACTATCTTTCTGCGATAAACTAATAAAATACCACTATTAATTAGAAAACGTAAACAATACCTTAATAGTCCAATAGTGCAAGAAGGAATAAGGTACCCTCTGCAAATTTACAAATCGAAGCTTAGTTCTGCTGGGGGCAGCACAAGCGCAAAAAGACGTCGGTGGTGCGCAGGACGACGTCTAAACGCCCGCGACGCCAGTCAGCCTGCAGGAAGCAATGCGTGACGTCACGGCACACGGCGATTATAATCAAGGTGTCACCGATGTTTGCAGTAATCGTGATCGTAATCAAGATATTATCGGCGTTATAACTTTATCGTTAAACTGGGTTAATCTAAGCGATGTGTTCGTGTCAAATGTTCTAGTAAAATAATTAGCCAGTGTTTGGATTTATCTAAAGTGAATCAGTGATTAGAAATATAAATTGTTTACTTTGCATAACTTAGCTACTGTTGTTTATCTAATCTATGGATTCCTCCGATTACGATTTCGAATTTTATATGAAGTTCGGAGGTTTTAGGATGGGTATAAATTAAATCTTAATGGTTTTGTTGTTTTATCCTTACGTTTCTACTAGTATAAATTTATTATTCAAAGCGTGGCACTTCTATTTAATTTAACATGGTCCTGTATCAAGTAGAAACATGCACAAAAATATGTGTTAATGTAATGCTGATATAGTTGTTAAAATTAAGCACGTGTATACGTTAAAATAAATGTAGTAAGTGTTTAGTAACTTTTTTCGCAAAATTTCGCGAGCGCGCACATACCTTTTAATTTCTTGTAACGATGTGAACGGCACTGTAATATGTTAATATGCTACTAAATACCTAAAACTCGCAGCAAAAATGGCTAGAAAAGGGGCTCTCCAGGCTCTAATAGCAAGCAACGTGTGCATATTTCTTTTATTCTGGGGGGATCTGGTAAGTGGGGATCCGTCCCCAGAGCAACGGCTGCCTTTGACATCGCGAACTGTTAGGACCAAATACGGAGACGTAAGTGGTGTCATAGTGACACTAGACTCAAGACATCTTGAACCAGTGGAAGTGTTCAGAGGGATTCCGTATGCGAGTCCTCCTCTCGGTAGTTTACGTTTCATGCCACCTGTCACGGGGGCGCTTTGGTCCGGTGTCAAAATTGCGGACAAGTTTAGCCCTGTGTGTCCGCAGCGGTTGCCGGACATTTTTAATGAAACGGCTGCCCTAAAAAGGATGCCCAAGGGGAGATTAGACTATCTGAAGAGATTACTACCGTACCTACAGAACCAAAGCGAGGACTGTCTTTACCTCAACATCTACGCCCCTGCACAAGGTAGGGATCAACCCGTCAGGATTCAATACCATTCCTTATAAGGCCTTTGTGATACTATCCTTGTTACTCAAAATCATTGTTTTGGCACATCCCTAATATTGATGATGCTATACACGTTTCGATACAATCAATATATACATGAATATATGCAAAAGCATAGATCTTAATAGGATCGTATAACTTAAGCAGTGAATTCAACAGTAATGTCACGAGTGTTAGGTGTTTGATCTGATCTTCGTTGATCACGAAACCTTGTTCCTTAACGACTTCATTAAATAACGTCGAATCATTATATGAAAATCATGACTTTAATGTAGTCGTTTGGATTATTTCATTAGTGAAAGATAGGGAATTCTATTTAAACAAGATCAAATGTTAGGGTTTTATACACGGCTTAACAGTTAAGGTTATCACTTCTGTTTCACAGTTGGTGCAGTTTATTACCAAGGCCTCAGAAATTCTGAACCAGCAAATTTAAAAAAAACAGTTTCGCTATTATTACAACCAGTATCGAACCGGCAATCAATAGCTTACTGCAGGTGAACGTATTGATCGGTAACTAATAAGAAGACTGTACCCAATAATGGTAATATTAAATTATATTAATTAAAATCTGTATAACAGCTTCAGATAATTTTAATTTAAATAGACAAAAAACGTACGGAAAAAAATTTAAGAGCAACTTTCAATAACAGTGAGATGAGTTCATTAAGGAACTGCTTTCGTTTACTGACTATTTATTACTGATTGTCAATTAGATTTCAGGTCCAATTTACTGCCGTCTTTCAAAAAATTTTGGGCTTTTAGCGACTGGGCAAATTTTTATTATTCGGATATTTACATTTTCGGTAGTACTAAAGTGGAGTTCGTTAAGAAACTGCCTTCGTTTGCTGATTATTGATCACCAATTAAATTTTAACCCCCAATTTATTAAAGTATTTTAAGAAATCTCTAGTTAGATTAATGATTATTAAATTGCCTTATAATTTAATTTCTTATTAAAATCAATTTAATCAAGCTTTAACTTCTTGTTTTCGTAAACAAAATTTAAAAAAGGGTGACTCCCACAATCTTTTTATTAAAATTTAAATACTTAAAAAAATTCGTACCTATAGTATACCTCAAATTAATAATATCCTTCCGTTCAGTATTCAGAAATTCCAAAATTTTTTGGTCTCGTAGAAGTATGTTCCTTTAAGGCAAAATTTAAATTTCGCATGAATGAGTGAACTTTTGCATGAATTCCGCAACCGTTCATTGGGTTTCATTAACTTGCTGCGTAAATTCCACCACGTCAGTTTCTACCTACCCTTTAACCAAGCACTAGTACGTAATTTATTCAATTGGGTTAAAGAAAAAAAAACGCGTAAATTCAAGCTTGAAAATTATTTAATGGTTTTTCAATTTTAATTTAAAAACTTGAGAAATTGTTCTGTAGTTAGGGCATATAATTATAACGGCACTAATTGGTATAAAACTACAACAAAATTTAAACTTGAAACAAAAATATCTACCTGAATTTACAACTATAATAGAATGAATTTTAAGATACTCTTCTGTTTAAGGTATAAGACAAAAGAATTCTAATTAGGGTGTGTGATAATAGATCAGTTTTCAATGGAAATTTTACAAGCGTTGTACTTTAATACAATACCGTCTTTAAAAATTTTTCACTAGCTATTCTGTTTGGTTTACAGCTTACGGGACGAAGCATAATACCAATAATTCTGGAAAGGTGTTAGGGAGGCTCCAATAACCCCTAAGGGATTGGAACCAACGGATTAAATGTACAAAATGCTCTAATATAGTGTATAGATTTCTCTAGTTGTAATTACCATTTATATTCCTCACGTCGCCTTTGGTTAACAAATGTTTTATTATCCACAAATGTTACATTAATATTCCACTGCGCAGCAGTTGAATTCGGTGGATAATAATGGAATTAATTAAACACGAAAAATAATATAAAGTTTACTTCTTGTTTGGTTGCCATACATGAAACAAGGAATAGGCAGCTCTAATTATTGATGTATTTTAAAAGTTTTAAATTGAATTCCGCTTTCAATTCTAGTCCAATTTTATTCCTATCACTGCAGCTTGCTATGCATGCTCAACTTTGGTATTGACAGTTGAGGTTTCCTAACTTCTGCAGACGTCAATGTGATTTTGCAGATAATACCTTTCGTGCATCTAATACACTTTACACGTAATGTAAAGGATTAAATGATGTTTCAAACTCTATATTAGATAAAATTTGTACCATGTCTGTTTTGTACATTTTCTTCATAATTAAAATATCATTTTAATATTAAATTAGGGAAAACGTTTGGGTACATCACTTTAATTTCCATATGTAAGAAAACTAGAGTTTTCCTGGTCCTTGTCTTTAATAGAAGAATAACCACAACTTGCTTACATATCCTTCATCATTTTTGAAACTCTCAAGCTGTCCTGTTAAGGGTAAGGTCAGGTACTTTTACGAATACTTAAACAGAAATGCTCAGATGTAGTAGACCCCAAAAACACATGGTCAAGCTTTTGTTTAACCTAACAGAATTGCTTGTTGATTTTACGGTATTTTGCTTTTGTTATTTTAGTTGTTTCTACTCGCAGTTTTAAGGTTGTTGACTTAACTTAACGTCTAAAGAGAAATTTTACGAAAGAAAAAAGGATATGTGCGTTAACACCAACCTGTTTACTTCTGGATATCTTCGTGTTATTTTAATTTGGTTTTAATATTTTACATAAATTATCCTTAATTTCATGGATTTTGGAACAGTTTCACATTCGCAGTTTACTTATCTAAGTATATCAGTAGAAGTGGTCTGCATTTAAGTTCTCCTAAAGCTTTTAAATAATGCATGATACCCATAACAGTATCATATCGTGTACTTAAAAAAACCTAGTTGGCCATTGAAATACTTTCCCCTTCACAGGATCAGAATCAAACGCTGCATCTAATGGATGATTTAGTTTTTCAAATTTCACAACCATTTTGCAAAATTAAAGAAGGTAATAGCAGTAGCAATAACTTTGTCAACCAAAAAACATTGTTGGAATAACAATAATTATTACTGTAACTGAAAATTCGTAATAAGTGTTGGCAAATTCAAATAGTAATAATTATTACAGCAACAGTGACTGTTTTTAGTTGTCAAAGTTAGTAAACGCTTTAGTTAAATTTTTACGGCAAATTTTTGCAATATTTGAAACATAAAATTATGCATTCGAAGCAGTTTTGAATGCTGAACAAAGGATTTTGCTCTGAAACAATTAGGGAAGCCAATATTTGTAATATTTTAATTTTATAAGGTGAAGTCATATGTGTTTTGTGTCTCAAAAATAAATCAACCGTGTATTATGTATTAAAAACTTAATAGTTATTTAGGTAGCGTAGCGTACCGCAGATCGATGTCCTATAGTCTTATGAATTATATAGCGATTGCTGTAATTATTTCTGTATAATAAATCCGGATCTCTTCAACATGTCTCAAATTGAGCTAAATACGGCTGCAGCTGAGATTATGCAACCCAAGCTGCCCGCGATGTATATTATTTTTATTTCAAGTTACCACAAATAGAGCGAAAACGAGCAAAAATGGTGAACATCCATCCTTATCCCACAGTGAACAATAAATGTTAATAAAATAATAAAACTCCCAGTCCAGTATCCACAAAATAAATATTTTAATAACTTACGTAACAAAAATTACGTAATTTAATAAACTATTTATTTTGTGGATATAACTGAGAGTTTTTTATTTTATTAACATTTTTGGAGGTTAAGTTTTTTAGTTTCCACAGTAGCTTTTATTTTTCTTTAAAGTTTGAGAAATCTTTAAAAAAAATTAATTAATTTTAATTAATTCAATAATTAAAGCAATGTCTATATAATTCAAAGGACTATAAGACTCAGATCTATAGCCCATAGCTTATTTTATTATCTACAAAAGCCCGGCGCGTAGCCCACGGGCTTAGGTAATTTGAGTTTAATTCAATAGTATTTCAAAAATTCTTGGCTAAATAGCGTGTTGCTTCAAGCAGTGTGTTACTAAAACGGCTATAAAAAAATATAGAAACTAAACCTTAAAGTTTTGAAAGTAGACAAATTTTATTTAATTACATTCCTTCTATTGAATTACAAAACGATCCAATTAAACTTAAAAGGCTTGTGATTTTTCTCTAATTAAATTTTACAATCTCAAAAGTATTTTACATTTCTAGACATTAATAAGTAAAAGTGAAATTGTTACTTAATTTAAAATATTTTAAGCCTTTGGTTTTAATTCAGTCCGGCAAATATTAAATAATTATGAGTGCTAATCAAAAGCTTTTGTAAAGTACAAGAATATAAACGAAACAACTTGTTTAAATGTTCAAACGAGTTAGTCTTGCTTAATTAAATATTGTGCTTACAGAAAGTTAATTTACACATAAATAATTTAGATAGATTTCGTGCAAATATTACAAAAACAGTTTTTTGATTCATTTTAATTTTTCTGTGGGAATAAAAATTTAATTAAGTATACGCAATGAATATGCAATCTGTAGGTGAAAGTTCTTCCGTCGAAAATTAGACCACAATCAATTTTTTATTGGCCCTCTGATGGTGCTTAATCTGTTCTTAATCGCCGTATAACTCCCAGCGATTTTCTGTTGAATAAAAAGCTTTTTTTTTACGGCAAGCTGTCTATGAAAATAAGGGCTACTGCAGTTGACGGGCTTACTTTGTCTGATGACCCAGGCTAAAATTCTACTTCTTTCAATTGAAAGAAGTTTTGAACGCGGCTACGTAAGTTAAAAGTGAAAAAGAAGAACTTTCTCCGAACATACCTTAAATGTTTTAAGAAAGTTTTGAGAAGCGGTAATATTCCCAAAGTTTTCCTTAAGATGTAAACCGGAATTTTCTTGTTATTTAATATTTATTTTCAAATTTTCCCTGTTTGGTATTTGAGTTCGGTTGCTTTTGTTGGTAACGTGCTAATGTATTTATGGTGAGCAATGTAAATTGTAAATCATTCACTGTGAAACAGGTTTAATGTAGGGAAAATTAGGGGCTTATGACAACTGGCAGCTGTCATTTCGATGCTCCTGATGTTGCAGATCAACCCCAACTTCATCAATTACATGATATGCACAATTTCAACGCTAGAAAAGGTCTGCATCATTTATTTAGATGATGTGTGTACAACTACATTTCATTTAAATGCATTAATTGTTTATGTTACAATTGCACACTATTCTACGCATACTAAAATGTTAATCCCTATTAGAAATGGTCCGATTGATCTTCAAACTTTGTTTTAACCAATACATTTTTAAACTTTGACAAGGGAAAGGTTTGTGCGGTTTTATTAGTAGTTCAAAATATTGAAGGACGTTTAAGGTACTCTTATTGTATTTATAAGTTCTAGCTTTACTTCGTTGAAGTCCATATTTATTGAGCAGACATAAAATACTGTATTACTTCAACAATATTTATTTATTTTAACCTTATACGTATTTCCACATGTTTATCTGCCGCTATCAAAGGTTATATTAGAAAGTAAACAGTTAGTGATGTTATAGCAAAAATATAACTTGGTGACTTGATCACGGTAATCGTCTGGAGATGACTTGATTTCTTATTCCAAAATGTCCAATAGAGGCGAATTAAATAAATCAATTTGCTTGTTCATTAACGGTACAGTTTTTAACGGTATGTAAATTTTAAAAGCTTCTAATATATCGAATTTACGTTTATCATCGCAAAAGTGTAAACATTTTAAAGTTTTATTAGATGTCGTTAAATGATTGTGTTCTAGTAAGTGTTAAGCGTAATTGGATTTATGTGGGTTTTTGTATTTGTAACAACGTACGTGTTCTTTATACCTAATATCAAAATGTCTAATTGTCTGGCCTATATAAACCGAATGACAATGCGAATAATTTAATTTGTAAACGCCTGATTTTAGCAAATTATCTGTTTTTGATTTGGGATTAAACAAATTGTTTTAAAATGTTTTAAGTTGTTTTAATACTTACTTTATATTTATTTGTTTTGTTTAACCCTCTGGAAGAGGTGTTTGAGAAAATATATTAATAACATCAAAACTAACTAACTTGCTTTGTGGTAACAACGAACAAACGAAAATCTATGAATTTAAACATGCTGAATGTTTTAAAATTCGTTAGATTAAATTCATTTTAAACGTCTAGTCTAAACAACTACAAAGCATTTCTGTCCTGTCTGTGGTACACAAAGCAAATTTTATTACAACTTAGAGTTTATCGTAACTAAACTATAAATAACCAAATTAAAGCATCATCGGCGACAGCAAGATAAATAATTACCGAAAACTATAAACTGGGTGGAGTTGTAAGGGGCTGCCGTCTTATTATAGGGATAACATTTTTCCAGCAACAAGACAACACTTGACAATTGGCTTATATTAAGTATTGCCAACTTTAACACTTCGGCCATGGCCTGCTCTGAATCATTTTTTTTACGATCACCCGGTATAAAACTGCTTGAGCTGATTTTTGAAAGTTGGCCTTTCAATAGCAGGCGACTGAATTAAAAATCCCATATTATAGAGAAGCGTGTTAAAAATTGTTACTTTTAACACTAGTTTAAAAAAACAACCAAGACGTCCCCTCTCACAAAATAAAATTACACTTTCAACACTTGTTTTATAATAATTTTCAATTGTTTAACCAGTTCCCAAACCATATGATTTTTGTATTATTATTAAATAAATAACTCATTAATTGTCAAAAATAATTAAAACTTTTTATTTATTGGTGTTTATGGATTTACAACAACGTCGGAAAAATACTGTTTGACACATGTGTTATTAACAGTGATTTTGTTTTTGTGGGGTTGCTACTCTCGCCTGGCGGCTCGTTCCGCCAACTTCCCCACTTACAAAATAAAATGTAATTATAGCATAATATGTTGTGTAAATAAGCAAATTAGACAGAAGTTACCGAAAAAAGTACAACTCTGTCAATAAAATGTTCTTAACAATAAAAATGACTTTCGTATATTGTATGGAAGTCATTTTTATTGTTAAGAACATGTTTATTGACAGAGTCCTACTTTTTGTGGTAACTTCTGTTTAATTTGCTTAATAACGCAACATTCCTGTATGGAAACTAGTCCGTCAAAACATTTTTTAACAGTTTTACCTTCAGTTTGTATTACATCGCTACATTATTAGGAGTTGTTTTATCAGCTGTTTGGAACATTTTATAGAATAGAACACCATACACATAACGTTTAACATCATTCATATTACATAGGTTTGAGATAAAATACAAAACAACTTAAAATACCACTCTCGGGTAAACTAACGCGCTCTGAGTTTCCATATTGAAATGGTATTGATAAAAACAAAGTTCTAGATAAGAACTGTAGAATAAAATCGCACTAAGATCATAAAATCATTACTCTGCTATGTAATGTGGATTATGTGTTGCCTAACTCGGGCAGTTATACGTAGACACCTGTACGGAAAGGGTCATTGCATATACAGGGTGAATAAAAAGTAAGGAACATCGATGCTACAGCCTTAAATAATAACTTTACGAAAGAAAGTTTCTAATAAAAGTTTCCTATCAAGTTTTTTGTCACAATTTATATACATTCAAATCCGTTCAGAATCGATTCAAATCCAATTAAGAATTTGGTTAAAATTATAATGTATTTGTTTTGCGCCAATACAAAATCTGGGACTCAGAATAACCCGAAATTCGTAGTAGTTTTTATTAAAGATCGGAAATGTTTTTAAATACAAAGTTAATTAAAAAGTTGCACTTCGGTTAAATCTCATCTAATGTTCTTTATTTAGCATGTAGTTTTTCGACGAAATCTTTTCTTAAATAATTTACACCACCCTGTTCCAGAAAATATACTTGATCAGTTAAAAATTTCAGCTAATATGCGTATAACAAAATTCTATTTTACCTTCTTCCTTTTTCTGGGGTTTCTACGACTGTCGTCGTTTTGTCATACCCATTCACCATTAATTCCGATTGTTCCAGTCTTCTTCTTCCAGCTCCACAGCTTCAATCATTTGTTGGTACCACCCTTTCTTCAGCAATTTATTCCCCCCCCCCCCCCCCCCCGCCTTATTGTTGTTATATTCATGTACGTGGGTATATATTACATTTTAACCAAGCCGAAGTTGTAATAAAATATCAACAAAAATAAGATCATTTATTATGAAGCGTCGATTTGTCGATGTTTGACCATTACAATTTAATTCCAAATCTAATTCGATAATTTTACATTTTAAATAATTTAATCTAATTTATAAATAGTGGTTGATAATTCCATTATTAATTGTACATTTGAATTTCATTACTATAATGAAATATTAGCACTTTATGCAGCACAACTGAAGAAAAGTTAATGTAAAATTAAACTAAGGTGGGGACCTTATGACGCGCAACGCTAGCACCTTTAGGTCTGGTTTTTAGACGAATGCTAGTTAGACTATGTTCGAATTTCACTAACTCAAACAAACAGCACAACGCTATTTTTTTTGCGTCGAAAACGGGACTGGTTTGAAGTATACACAAATAAACGCCTTATAAAATAGACCCGCATAAATGTGTAAAAGCAGGAGGTGGGCAGTAGAAGGTGCGACAGGTGGAAATGATCCGGATTTAATATATAGCTTAAGAGATTTGGCTACTAAATATTTCCTGCAAGCAAGCATCAGTTTGGTTTAGGTTTATTTATAATTCCTATCTGATATACTCTTTCTTTAATCGGCAGAGCGTACGCATATATTTTATCATCTTATTTCTGTGTGTGTGTGTGTGTGTGAGTGTGTGTGCAGATAAATAAGGGAAAACAAGTAAACTAAAACGTGTAAGTATATCATAAGATGCTTACTTAAAATTTGTTAAACTTTTGTCTTTCAAATTAACTCAATTGCAAACTGCAGTTCCTATACGTAACCTATGCCAGGCAACACATTTCCATTTATGGTAATTATCTTCATACATTAAACACACCATTTAAAAACGGTTCAAAATTGGGAAGATTAATATTTAATTCAAATACAGCATTTATTGTGTTGCAAGTTTAGTTGTGCAAATGAAGATTACCACAGTTTTTTAAGATAAAATTTTTACACCTAAGTTTACGCCATAAAGCTAAGCGATGGCAAAACAGATATTTTATAAGTATTTGATAAAAAATCTACCCTTATTTATTTCTTGTCGAAATTTCAGTATTTGTCAGGGTTTCCTTGTAAGTATGTTTGACGCATTTTCAGCGCTACGTCTAGATAGCGAAGTTAAAGCTTCTTTCCTGGTCAATAACGCGACGGTAAGAACATGTAATCTCATTTTCCACTACATTATATAGAAGGTAGAAAAACAATTTTTAGTCGGATAGAGGAAACGCACTTCTCTATCAGGAGAATCTAATTTTCTTATCTCATTTCAAAGATATTACGCGCTCTAAAGTTCAAGTGGAAGAGAACCCTAAAAGAAACTTTGCGAAATTGAAATCTGCTCATTTAGAAGTATACGCAATAAATATAACTTAGTTTAGATACAATGGAGATAAACGATGTGTGACGCAATACAGAGAACGAAACTAAAGGGTTTTGTGTTAACGCTGAAATTTCAGCACTCTAGAGATACTAAATATAAAATTTTATACAATCGATAGGGTATTTTATGGAAATATACCGAATAATAATGATACAATCTCGTTCGGAAAGTGAAATTTTGTTGCCGGAAGTACGTGAATCCTCTAGGCCATTACGTGCTGTGAAAGAAAAATCTGACAGGATAATTTTTTCCTTATCTCCACAGAAACGTTTGTAATTTCCAGGAAAATAACTTCTAACGAGGATCAATTACAGCTATCCTTGATCGATTGGGCCTTATCATGCATCCAATGTCTTCTTTAAAGCAACGTGTGCAGACCAGGTGCAAAATTCCTCCATTAAAAAGGGAATTTTATCGGAACCCTTATTAAAACAGGTGTTAACATTTTAAATTTCCGAAAGGTCCACGTGGGCGTTATACGCTTCAGTGGTCACGAAAGAGTTTGAATATTGATTATGTGAACTGCTAACAGCTCGTAACAGATCACCGAATTTGGTTACAAAACTTGTTGTTAGAAAACACCATTTTTTGTCAAGACCGATTAGGAAAATTGAGATTAAACTGGATTAAGTATTTGATATAATTTGCTTCAAGTTTTAGGATCGACTTTTATTAAACTTCTGCATTTCGCAGCTTTGAAATTGCTATGTAGAACCCCTCATCAAATATTTACATACTTTTGCGGGAATTCATGAATATTGATATAAAATACCATGTGTATAGGTTTCTACAAAAATGCTGTGGCTAAAACAAACGCCGATGAAAGATAAATGACTGCTCTGAAAGTACACATAACTGATCGCACTAGCGGAAATAAATACTTCAACATGCAAATAGCACTACCTCCATCGAAAACATTTACAAAATTTATCATAGATTATTCATGTTATTTATGGCAAAAGCATAAAATGCAAAAAGGCATTATTTACAGTTTCTTCTAATGCAGTTGGCTGATCACTACTATATTAAAATGACGTTTATTAACGGAATGATAAAATGGACTTTTATCTAAAATGGTAGCTGAATCAATGTATGTTTTATTGTTTTTTACTTTTTGACAACTGCATAAAATCTTTGTGGTAAGTCTAAAATTCTCTTCTTTGTTATGCGATTAATAACTCTAGAATGACACATTGGTGACATCATAGTCGTGGGAACGGTCAGCTTCGTGCAGTACTGTAAGCCAAGTTCTTGCTTTTTGAGAAAAAAATGGATTTTTTACTTTTAGAAAGAGGAGAGACATGTAGATCGATTTCGTGAAATTAAGTTGGATTGGCTGCAAGATCTTGAATGACATAGTTTACAAAATTCAGCTCCTGATGATAATCCTACCAAATTACATGCCATACTTCAGGTTGCAAAAAAATCGTGATATTTTACAACAAATAACCAAAAAGATCGATTTAATTTCAATCGATTTTTTTACATGTAAAACGATTTTTTGCTTAAAAAGTGTAAGTACTTCTGTATACTTGCACTATCTAATAACGTATTGTTTTGCAGGGTTAGTGTTTCTGTTTGCGTATTTTAATAACGAGTTAACGTATTAATTTCATACACATGTTATGCATCTTACTCTTTATTTTGAACTATTTCTTTTGTTAAAGAAAGATTATAGAACCATATCCAAGCAACATTAGGATCTTTCCATATTTCTTTTACCTTGGATGATAACGGTTATGCAATGGGTCTACTCCCTTACCCCAATCCCAATTCATTAAGAGTCTCAACCTGGATAGCGCAGACTTTTTTTTAAATTCTATTTGTACTACAGGTTTCGAAACCGTGTTCAAGAGAATGGCAGGAGCAGTGTTATTCCCTGCGTTTATATCCCGCCCATTAAATTATGCACAACATTGTATTAATTGGAAAATTTCACATTAAAACGACATCCCACTCAAAAACCAATTGATTGAAGTTAATGATTTTATCATGTAAATCGTTTGATTAATTTCATGTTTTAAATCAACTTGACTTGTCGGATTCTGACTTTTTTTAAATTTTGTAAATTAATTTTTGATATACTCGTGCACATCCGGAAGCTTGTCGAAATTTACCATCCATTCACAGACAGATTTTTATTACTTTTTTGGGTTCCTAGAGGTCCAAACCATGTATTTCCGTTAAGTTCTCGAAACTCAGACTTTTCATCAAATCAATACTTCCATGTACGAAACGCATAAAATTATTTAGATCAAACAAAGTTAACTACACAATTAATTAATTATTTACTTAATTAGAACTGCTAGTATAATTGAGTTAGAAACATGCGAAAGTTATTGGACACGATGATCGTTACAAACATCTTTGTTAAATCTTCAAACTAAATTGGAATGAGAACCACGTACATCTGTATGAAGGCCACGCTCGTTTATAAAATTGCCGTTTATAGAGTTACTCTCCAAACAAAGCCGAGGCATAATAAGCTTTTTAAAGCCAGCATTTCATCGTGTATCTCTTCGTAATTTCGAAGTCTCATCACAGTAGGCATTATTATTTCTCCAAACAATGAAAATCAAAAACAGTATCCGAATAAACACCCCTGGCTACCTCTAACTGCGTGGTTCTGCTTTGCCGCGAGCTTCTGCTTACAACATTATTTACTCTAAGAGCGCCGTATTGCCGAATACGTTATTATATTACGAGAGGGAAAAATATTTGTGGAGCTTCCAATTCAGGAGAATGAATAACACGAAAAGCTTAACTTGGAAAATTAATTTCTTTTAGAATACGTATTTTAGTATAAACGACAGCGATAGCTTAAGGAATTTCTTATACTTTCTGCAGTAATTTTCGACATTAATGTTTGAAACCAAAGCATTTTTGGAATTAGTTATCGTAAGAATTCAGGAACTCGGGAAACGTATTTTTCAGTATACTATAATTATGACGTATAATTTTAAAAAGGTTCATGCTAAGGTATCACTTTGCCTTTTTATATCTGAAAGTTCGACACGCAAGGAAACAAGCAATTTTTCGATCAAATGTCTATATCACAAAAGATTTAAAACTGACAGTTTATGTTAGCAGTTTTTTTACATGAAAGTGACTAAAAAATATATTAGCCGGAATCATAAATATCTAAAATGTTAAAACCTCACTTCGTGCTAAGCATTTTAAACTTTTTTGGTTTTATCAGCATGCTGTGTCCTACTTAAATAATTATTTGACCAAATTTACTGTTTGAGTTTCTTGTGCTGATTAAGTTCAAGTAAAATCATATTTTAGTAACATTAGAACCCTAGGAAAGCCATTTTATTTTCAGGAAAATAGCTCATGTAGTCACGCTTTCCTCAAATTTAACAATGTTATCATCAAAGCAATTAACGTAAACAATACATAAATAACCGTGGTTTTTTACATTTAGATTTTAGTACTAACAAAATTTAATTTATTAATACCTAGCTAAAATCATTAACGGTAACTATCAAAAGATTGGATGCATTGCTTTGACATTCCGGTTTCGCCAATTTTGGCTTGCATATTAAACATGCCCTTTGATGTTTACGACAGAAGCCGGATTGCAATCATACCAAATTCCATCAATTTAGTAAATGATATCAAACAACATAGTGTATTAAGCAAGATGCATGGATAGCTAATATATATATATTGGTGTTTTCACTTTTTAATATTTACATTGTTTTGCGAGGGACCCACAAATGTATTGCCGCGAGAGGGCAGCAGTGAAGGTACATCGCTTTGACAGCGCCCGTGAATTTTAACCTTACCCTCCTGAAATGTTCTGACAGTTGACGAGACAATTCGATTCGTTCAAAAAGTAAAATAATAACGAATAAAAGCATACTTCGGTGATTTATTAATTAACACACCAATGTAATTCACAAAACTCAATTTAGTAGAAGCTTCAGCTTAGTAAAAAGACAGACTACCAGCAGAAAATTAACGAGGAGTAAGTACTGTTTTAATTTTAATCAAATATGTATGTAGAATAACAATTAACTAGTAAAAACACAGTTAAGAAGTTGAGAAATACTTAAATTAATTATTTTCAGGCAGTTAAAAGAATTGTACTTCCGATCACTGTTGATAATAATCACAGCATATAAAAATTTCCTTTTGCTGTAATTTAAACAATCAACATCCTTTGTATTTTAGTAGGCAGCTACATGTTACAATGGAAAAAGCTGGTTTAATTTAAAATTCCACTAATGCTAAATTAACTACAATTTAGCATACTCTACAATTTCTAAATAGTTATATCTATTTAATTATGTTTCTCATAATGATTGCAATATTTTTTAGGATTCATAACAACACGAATAAAGGAAAAGTTAAAAGAGCCCCTTTACTTCATTTAAATGAAGTCTGCACAATTTTCGTTTGCCAAACATACAGTGTGATTCATAACATGTGGAACGAATTTTCAGGATAGATTCAGAATCTAAATATAATCGAAAGAATTCTCATAAACATGGGCCTGAAAACCCTTCATTATAGGGTTACAGTTTCTTGAAAATAAACCAGGCTAATCACTTTTTGTAGATAACTTTTGCAGTAATTGCACTCAAATTTTAAAATTTCATATGTGAGCATTATTCACGTAATTAGTTATTCATGTATTTGTAATAATTTTGGTTTGAATAAGAACACCAGAGGTGTCTCGTACGGGGGGGGGGGGTCACGTAATTATGTTCTACATAGTTTAGATTTTAGCATTTTTTTGAAAAATCTTATTCTCCATACAAAATTGCCCAAAAACATGTTCTCATGTTGAAAATTTCTAAATCTAACAATTTTCGAGATAATATGCTTTTCAAAAATTAAATTGCCATGAAGGTCTAATAAGTGTTTTCTTAATACGATAGAATAGAATAGTTTACACAAAACTTTGAGAGTAAATTCTATAAACAGGTGTCCATAAAAGCTGCTTATGAAATTAAATCTATGGAAGAGAATACTGTTCCCACTTCTGTAGACTGCAACTTGCCCGGTAATGAAGAGTTTTTGGGCACATATTTATAGGAACTTTTTATTATTTTCAGATTCTTAATCTGTACTGAAAGTACATCCCAACATATTATCAATCATCCTGTGTGCATCGCCACATATAACCACAAAAATATGCGTTGATTCCTCAACTGCAACTGGTATGTCACCATCCCAGTGGCAGAATTACCAGGTCGAGAACCCTGTGTTATGATTACCTTGTCGACGTGCCATCATAGTAGGACAACGACAAATATAATAGTGACTACTTGTTCAGTGAAAGCTGCATTTGTATTTATTCAAAGCGTACAGACATGCAGTCATGTATGGTTTATGGTTTAATTATAATTTTTTGCAGACTTGCAAAACGCATTAATTGTTTTATAATGTAAAAGATTTTTTTAATGAATTTATGTTTATATCAAGTATATTTTATTGGAATGCTTGTCTAATGCTTAAGTTAACATGCTAAAAAAGTAGTAAATTAGTTAACGTAGATTTTAATGTTTTCATGTTTTTTTACGTATTTTATGTGTTTTAATCCTGGTTTATACAAGCTACCCTTAGATATTTAAATCTTAGGTTTGAGATGAATATTATACAATGTTTATTGTGATCTGTGTAATAGGCAGGAGCCCTTCTGAAATTTTGCAAGATAATCGCTATCCGCACACAAGTAAATAATAAACTTTTGAAGTACTTAAAATACTTGTTTTTATTACTAATTATAATGTTAAAGAGATGCACTATGTCTAGAGTGACTGTCCGCATAGATTTTGTCAATACAGTACAATTTTAATGTATTATTATGTACCTACTGATTTTTGTTTCTGTTCTATTTTTAATGTTTTAAATTACATTTATCATTTTGTGCTTATGCGGTTTGTATGTTACACAATTATAATATGTGCAGGTAGATGGTACCCTCGTAGGCAACTGTTAACCGAAACGACATTATAGCACTGCATTAATTCTACGATAAAATTGCGCAGTTACTTCGTTGTCTTCTAATTCGATTACATCTTTATACTTTACTACTGCTATTGCCTACTTTCACTAAATAATTGCAATAAAAATTAGTACTCTATAGTGTTTAAGGAAATATGTAGAGTAAGCAATAAAGTATGATTCATATGGGTCAATTATCAATTTTTTTCATGTTTCTTTTTTTAATTACAATGCCTTACAGTCATTCCATTCTATAACTACATAAACTGTAGCATTCTACCGTGACCCATGCACATAATAAACATCAAATCGGGCGCATCAAATTGCTTTACAGAACCAATTTTTTCGATTTTTTTTTTCGTGTTTTTGCTTTGCAATAAGCCATTTGGAGTCTTATCGATGTCAAAACTGAGTGCATTGAAATCTGATTTTTTTCGAATTTCCCAAAAAAATCAAAACCAAGTTTTACCGCCTCCTCGCATTAACAATCGTTTTCCCGAAGTTGAATAACTACAGTGATAATCAGTGTGAAGATATAAATTTTCAGGCTGTATTAAATATTAACCTTTTCAATATTGCAATAAATATTGAATTATAGGAAAATATGATCGAGAATAGTTGTCACTATAATGTTCTTATAATTCTTGAGTTATGACAATATAATATCACAGTATGAACAAAGTCAGGTTAGAATAGCATTGCGTGCGGATTTCAAATTTGACGCGCAAACGTCTTTTTAGTACCTACTGCGCCATCTCTCCGCAAAACATTTCGTGACGCCCATATCAAACTCAAGTGACAACACCATACCTTCCAGTCATCTTGGTATTAAGTATACACGTTAACGTTGATTAGTCCGTTAGCCCAAAACACACCTTGATTATCACGTAAGTGGTACCTTAGATTTCAGATTCGAATCAATAATGTGCAAAACCCTTCTTCGCGTTAATTTTGCCACACCTAAAAAATAATTACGTGTTATATTTTTAAAAATATTTTTTAATCATAAACTTCTAATTTCTAATAACAATAATTACTATATGAATATATTTTTACTAAATAAAATTCGCCCTTCTGAATAAACCGATCAAATTTAAAAAAAAAACTCGCATCTTTTCAGGGAAAGCTCTATCTAGTTATGCAGTGACCTACTAGCAGTCAGAGGCCAAGCGCCCAACCTCTAAGCTACCGCCCCTCTTCACCCTGTATATGCGTTTTAAATTTTTCTGTTTTTCTAGCTAGCATAATTTAAAAAAAAAAAGAAAACTTAGTCGAAAGTACATCCTGTGATAGATATTGTGTTTTCCTCTTATGTCTAAGAAGTGCACGAAAAAAGACAATTGATAAGCAAGATATTTAGTACTTTGGGGGAGGTACACCTTGTGTCTACAATCATTTGCTCTTTTAAGACAAATTTCAAAAAAATCAAAAAACCTTGTCGAAACCAATCCTGAGTTGCATATCGTATTTTGCTCTTACGTCCTCGAAGTCTACGGAAAAAGACATGCGGTAAACGAAATTTTCAATAGATCAAGGAACCTTGTCAAAAGTGTTCCATATTAAATTTTGTTGTTATGTCCCAGAAGTTCATGGAAACCAACTCGCTAGCAACACTTTTAATTTATCAAACGCACTGTCGAAAGTGCAACCTGTGTATTCAATTTATTGCTAATACAAATTAAAAAAATCGTAAGACCTTGTCGAAAGTAGATCTTGTGTCTAAGGAAAAAACACGTGCGATAAACAAAATATTTAATAGATCAAGGGACGCTGTTGAACGTGCACCCGGTGTTGCATATTAAATTTTGCTCATATGTCCCAGTAGTCCATGGATAGAAAATTCGCTAGCAATATTTTCAGTATACCAAGCGACGTCTCAAAAGTGCACCCTGTGAATGCAATTTATTTGCTTTTTTAACACAAATTTGAAAAAAATCGGAAGACTTTGTCAAAAATATGTTTTATGTTGCATATCGTCGTTTTGTCAGTGACAATATATACAGATAATGGAAATCTGTAGAAAGTATACCCTGTTTTGCATACTGCATTTTGCTTTTTGTCTCAGAAGTTGTTACGGTTCAATTTTTGCTCTAGTTTACTCCTGGTAGTTAGATGACCCGTTGTACATTTCTCTTTATTTTGGTTGCTTTTAGTTTAGTAATTTTCAAGTTTATCGTGTAGTTTTCCCATTTTCTATTTGAAGTTTTTGAGTTCCTCATTAAGTCAAGGATACTTGGAATGTTTTTGGTAGTACGATTTTAGCTCCACTTAAAGTGTTTATATAGACTGTTGAAGTTTTAGGAATTATTCTGAAGGTTTTTAACCAATTATCTATTTTTGATGGAATAATTAGTAAAATTTCGTTATATTTATAGGACGACATATCGTTGGAAATTTGGATTTTTAGTAAATATTGTCTCACAAACCTTTTTAAGATTTTTAGACTTTGCACCGCAAATTACTTTTGGTCGCGCTACTGTTTTTGTACATAAACTTTGGGTTCCTGTACATAAGATATTGGACTTGTTGGGTATGTTTTGATGACCAAAGAAGTTTTATAAATCTGTACATAGAATCACTTTGGAGCTAATCGTAGAGAATATTATTAGAACTTACCTTAACTTCGTTTAAAGAATTACTATTTTGGTTGTACTTAATCGAATTCTGCACTTATTTGTTAGATCAATTCGGCTATTTTGTGATATTATATTTTGCCATTTAACCTGTATATTTGGTGAAGTGTAATTTTAAATGCTAAACATTGAACCTTGAGTTATTTAATTAAGTTCATTTTTTACGATTTGTATCGTCGAAATAACTATTATTCACACTGTGTCAGTTACCTTCAAGCAGTTTTAAGTTTAAAAATAAACGTTGTTTTGTTGTATAAGGCAATCTTGTACATTTGACATTGTTGAAAATTGAAAACGTCTATCAGTTTGCTTACCCGACGTAGTTTATTATACAGTATAATTGATTTGTTGCGTTAGATCTAACAATTATTATTTTGCATAATTTGTATATTACTTCAAAGCTGTTCTGCTCAACACAATTCAGTGATTTATTCAAAATCTGCAAATAATAAATATTTCAATGTTTAAGGTATATTTTCCTTAGGCAGTTACAAGACTTGCAAAAGATTTGATATATTTAATTAAAGTAATACAGCGTCGTAGGACGTAGGTGTTATTTTATGAACTTATACAAAACATTAGTTTATTTGCAACGACAAAGTTTTGTTATTACTCAATTTAGTTGGCTTTAATAGTTATTTGTGTACCAAGGCCAAAAAGTGGATTTTTTTCGGCCGAGTCTGAGTTTAATGGCCGAGGCGAAGCCGAGGCCAGAAAGCAGACGAGGACGAAATAACACTTTTTGGCAGTGGTGCACACAAACGTTTTTAGGCGACCTTCATTAAAAAATTTACAAGTTTGTTAGATTTTTATTTATGATTTATTGATATAATTATTTATTACTTCGAGTGTAAATAAAGAAAATATAAACGTTTCTGAAAGAGTCACAAATATGTACAATTGTTCAGTTGTTATAAATAATTATATCAATAAATCATAAATAAAAATCTAACAAATTTGTAAAATTTATAATCAAGGTCGCCTAAAAACATTTGTGTGCACCACTGCCAAAAAGTGTTTTTTCGTCCTCGGCCAAAAAACGGTTGCTTTTTGGCCGCTTTTAAGTACTAAAAATTCATTTTTTTGTTAAGGTCGCCTAAAAAATATTTTTTTGCGTTTTGCTAGTGTTTTCTTGTTTAGAGAAAAACAAATATATTCGATTATTTTGCATGCATATGACGATAATATTTAACATAATTATTATTACTTTGCTGAATTATCCACATTATTGTTTTATAGCTTTGCGTTACAATATTTATACACTGTGTCCATAAAGTACCCCACCCCCCTAACTAACTTTTGAACGACTTAATATTTTACTAAATAATTTGGTGTGCTTTAATGGGAAATTAAATACCATTTTTTAGCTCATAATTAAATAATGTATCATTCAAAATGGCGGCTGGGCGCCATTTTGAAATTTTTTTTTAAATAGAATGGGGGGTCGAGTGGCACCTCATTTGAAAGGTCTTTTAGTTCTGCGTCTGATCCTCGAGTTTCAAAGAAAAATATTTAGCCATAACAAAATGACAAACGTTTGAAGTAAAGAAGTCTGTTAAAAAAAACTAAGAATTAAAGCAAAAACAAATGAAATTAAGTGTTCGAAATGTTCACCATTCACTTCTTGGCACATAAAAAGTCGGTTATGACATTCCTGCCTTACATTTTCATAAGATTTTGGAATGATATTTCTGCAAACTTCTGTAATGCGTTTTTTACAGAAATGTCACTCCAGAAACTTATGAAAATGTAAGGCAGGAATGTCATAACCGACTTTTTATGTGCCAAGAAGTGAATGGTGAACATTTCGAACACTTAATTTCATTTGTTTTTGCTTTAATTCTTAGTTTTTTTTAATAGACTTCTTTACTTCAAACGTTTGTCATTTTGTTAGGGCTAAATATTTTTCTTTGAAACTCTAGGATCAGACGCAGAACTAAAAGACCTTTCAAGTGAGGTGTCACTCGACCCACCTTTCTATTTAAAAAAAAATTTCAAAATGGCGCCCAGCCGCCATTTTGAACGATACATTATTTAATTATGAGCTAAAAAATAGTATTTAATTTCCCATTAAAGCACACCAAATTTTGTAGTAAAATATTAAGTCGTTCAAAAGTTAGTTGGGGGGGGGGGGGGGGGTTACTTTATGGACACAGTGTATAATTTTTAATTATTTAATTTGATCACAGTTTTTTAACAGTAATTTTGTTATCTATATTAATTTGATTTAGCTATAGAGTTTAAGTTGTGCTATTTAATTTTATGGAATGTTTGTTTACTTTATGGGTTACTTATATAATTTGTGGAGTTGTCTAATAAACTTCTTCGCGTTTTAATTTTGATGTTACGTCTCATATGTTTTTACCGTCATATAGATTAGGTGAAGCTGTAGGAATTGAGTCATTACAAGTTTATTTTAACAATCTTGGCGTCCATTTTATAATTTTACTAATTAATTTTACGGCCCAATTTTACCACCGAGATCCACCCTGTTTGCAAAATCAGCTGAGTAGCTCTTGTTTATGGTTACCATTATAAGACCACTAACTCAAATTTACTTAAAAAAATCAAAAAAGATAATGGATAAACACAATTTTCAGTATATCAAGGAACCCTGTCGAAAGTGCACACTGTGCGAGTAAAGGAAAGTTGTGCTACGAGTAAACGAACAAATATGGACAATTACGCAAATTTCTTGAGTAGTAACGAATGTTAGTTTTGCTTGAAAATTCGAGAACAATTTTAAAATGACTTCATTAATGTGAAACCTTTTTCTATTCAGAGCGGTAAAATTTGAGGTTGTAACAGTAAAAATAATATTAATAAATAAAGTTATAAAGCAATCGTTTCCATTTTGCAGCAGTGAGCTAAACCTCTACCTTACAGGAGACCAGTAATAACGTTTTCGTAATAATTGAGTATAATGTTTTGGTCATATTTAGTTATTCGACAGAATAAAATCTACTTAACAAAAAGGATTTCATGCAATTAAGTGACTGGCTAAGAATGCCGTATGAATAAGATTTATTTAATAAAAAATAATCAAGCACCTTGTCAAAAGCTTGGATAACAAACTTGCAATGTTCCAGCGAGGTTTATTTTCATTTGGAAATTATTTCGTAGAAAGAGGTAATAGCTTTCTGTGTAAATCAATCGTTAGACAACCAAAACTGTTGAGTAGTTAGAATATTACAATGTGATCAAACATAAAATATATTAAATTCAAGTAAATTTAAATTAAATTTAGTATTCAGGAATCAGATCGAGTCTTTAAAGTTGTAAAATGACCAACGATACTAGTTTTACCTGTATATGTTTATTTGGTATCCATTGTTAAATTGTGCAGTATTCTATTAAGCTACACAAAGACACGTGCACTATTAAAATTGTCGTTTAAATATATAAATATCATTCCGTATTGTTAACACCCTCATTTAAGACGATGTTTATAAAAACAGAAGTGAAATTTGACTCTTACGTAAATATTAGCCGTGACAGGCACAGTTAAGTATCTCGGCCTTGTATTTCCATCTAAATTTTACAGCCCCGAGAAAAAATTACCGTGGAAGCTTAAGAGCTTGGATAACGTGATGCGGTTTGTCAGCAGGGGCATAAAAACTGACAAAGCACATCGGATGCTTAATTCATTCGGCGAGGTCGTAACACAAGACGTCTTAATCCTAAATATTCTCAAGAGTGCTTTAAAAACCATAAAGCGGAAACATAAGATGTGTGAAAGGCAAGTCCCTTGAAATGAAAAAACAACCACCACGTTGCCCTGAATATCAAATAAGAACTAAATCTCGTGACTTCGCACGTACGAACGCAATCAAGACCGAAGCCACACTTCTGGGACACTTTTTATAGTAGGTTAGAAAGAAAAGTCACGTGTAATGCGGCGCCCTTATTAGTTTTCGCGAGACAGCGAAATTGCTAGAGAATAAGGTATGAAATTGAGATTTTCCTGATAGAAAGGATCGTACGTACTTTCTATTACTCCAAAGAAAACCTTTTCACATTTTAATGAGTATCTGTATATAAAATACTTAATTACTTCAACAATATTTATTTATTTTAACTATATACGTATTTCGACATGTTTACATGCCATTGTCGAAGGTTATATGAAAGTAAACAGTTAGTGTTGTTATAGCAATAGAACTTAGTGACTTGATCTCGGTAATCGTCTGCACATGACTTAATTTCTTATTCCAAAATATCCAATAGAGGAGAATTTAAAAGATCAATTTGCTCATTCATTAACGGTACAGTTTTTAAATGTTTGTGAATTTCAATTTCTCATTTTAATGCAAACATAGTAATAATGTTTATTTATATACAGACGAGATGTTTGTGTCTTACGAATACACATGGAAATGCACTAACAAATAATCTTAAATTTTACCAAAAAAATTCCTGCGGTTAAACTGTGAATACAATGCTTAAAACGTCTTAAATAGCATAGTCAGATAGTGTCTTTATGTCTCACAGTGACTTTCTCTTAAGTAATAATATTAAGGAGAGAGTGGCGGTAGCTCAGAGGTTGGGCGCTCAGTCTCTAACGCTGAAGGTCTAGGGTTCGATTCCCCGCCGAAGCCATGCAGCAATAAAAATCTATGCCGCAGCCCGCCACTCACATTCCTCAATCCGGTGTAGGCAGCCGTGGGGTCTTAATGCCTGAAACCTTCTCTGGAATTTAGTCGTTCGGATTCGACGTTAAACTGTAGGTCCCCCGTACTCCACCTTAGCGCCAAGGAGAGTACGTGGCAGAGAAGACTGCCGGTGCCCAGCAGTGGGACGTAAAGGCTGATTACGACGAATAATATTAAGGGTACCTACAATGGAATAGACAAAAAGTAAAAAACTTTCGAAACCATACACGATATTCAATTAACCATTGAAAATGTAAAAAACACGTATATGTTCGTCTGTCTGTGACCCCGTTATATTAAAAATGGTTCGTTCCGTTCATTAAAATGAAACTTACATTAAAAGTTCGGTTCGTATAAAAAAAAGAGTGGAAAGTTTCTATTCAGTATTATAGATTATGTAAAAAAAGCAACGGAATGTTTTTTAATAACTCTCTAAAAGTTGAATCGCGAATGGAGTAAATTTCTGTTGCCTCCTCTAGCTTATTCGTGAAGTTCAAGTAGAACATTTCTTCCCTAAGTCTGGGCTGTAGAACTCAATTAAGATGAGGAGATTATTAGTTTTACAAGCATTAACCGTTCACTAAATGTAGTCTACCAATCTTAAAAGCAGCGGCGGGGATAGGGTGATCACATATAGTATATAATAGTAAGATGATGATTTGAAGTGAGCGTTTGCTTTGATAATTCCAAGGTTGTAAATCAATTTTAACATACAAATAAAGTATTACTAGTACAACGCCTACTATTAGTTAAAGAACAACTCGATTTCTGGAAAAATGGTGCTAAATCGACAATGGTTATACTTTAAAATAAGTAACTGAGAAAAAGAAGTTCATGTATTCTAGAGACGGAACCTGAAGAGGCATTTGATTGACCGCAAATCTTGTAAATTATAATGGATAAAAGAGAATATCCCACGCACGTCATACATGTCATTGGCAATTGATACCGTAAAACCAACATAGTAATAGACACAGAGAATGTGTTACACCAAACAACAAGATAGACCGTTAGCGCTACAGCAAATATACCAGGGCCCGATGCCGCTAATTTAAGTAACATATCCTGACCTCATCGCGGACAAGGAGCGGTCGTATTTAAATAACTTGTTGCGTACATACGATTCAAATTTTATAATAATCCTAATTGCGCAGATTCTGCTCTAGGCGCATCTTCAACAATATTGTGTTCAACCAACAACGCTTGTTCTTGATTTTTCGCTTTCGTTTTTTTTTAAAACGTGATAAATAAGCTGTGTCGAGAACGCGTTTCGCAGTATTGTATGTTCTCTAATACGTAAAGTCAGCGACTGGTTGAACACTTGCGTAAGTACTAAATATTAATGTGAATGCTTATTATTTTATAGCTACATCCTTAACTAACGTAATTGATATCAAATAATTAATCTTCAAAATTAATGTCTCGATTTTCCCTTCAAATTGTCGCTCTTTATGAGTGGTTTCAATTTCATTTACATTTAAAATTGTTTTAACTGTAGAAATAATTGTAGGTCTTTTATTCCCATTGGTGGTGATTGTGTATGGTGGATTTGGTTAGGTGAGGTTAGTCTGAAATTTTGTGATTAAACTGTGCACTGTAACCGGATGGTGAAAAAATAATATTGTAGGAATCCCTTTGCTCAACATGTGTGCTCCACGCGGGGTTTGATGTGGGTATGGCAGCTGTCGGCAGATTATGTTTCAATCATACACACAAGCCGTAGGTATTCAATTTTGTTAATCTTTAACTCTAGCGGCCCTTTGTACAAAGAATTATCGGCCTTATAAAATGGTCGGTGGAATATGTGGCTTCTACTAACGGGGGATTTTTAACACTAAAATTTGAGACAGGTGAAAAAGTCACGGATTATATATCTAGATTAATATGTAGATAACACAGTATTTATATAGATGTTAATAAATTTAGAAACATTTATTTTCAAATATGTAATAAACCTTAACGTGTTTTGACAACAAGCATTAAATAGTTATTTACGTAACAAGGAATGTAAAGACGTAATATCATTCGAGGTAGGTAAATACGAGCCGAGGCGAAGCCGAGGCTTGTGGCCTGCCGAGAATGTTAATAGTCGATACAGTCAGTGTTTTCACGCTACAGGTAGAAATTTAATCATATTTTTAAAAGTTCGTTTTGACTGCTGTCGTTGGAATTATTTTTTAAAAGCCCCATTATTCTAAGTTGCCTGTGCTTGTTGAAATACAATATTGGAATCTGTACCTTGTTGCTTTAATTATTATCCTAGGAATGTAAATTACACTATTAAGTTCCGTAGTCAAGGGCAAAAAATAAACAAATGTTCTTGGTAATTTTCATCTTTTGTAGCTAGGGATGTATCGCCTATTTACCTTGCCTGTAGCGTGAAAAAAATATTAGTACTGTCAGAAACCGCTTAGATGTTGCATTAGGAAAAAAAACAGACAGACGTGATTTTATAGAAACAATTAATAATCTGTTTCCGTTATAAGTATAAAAACTGGTTAGTTTGAAACTTAGCTAAATTTGTGCATTTCTGCCTTTGCTGAAGTTTATAGAATTTATTTTCATACCACGGCCGAGCAATACGTAGGTCAGTTACGGATTTATTATTTATATAGATACGTATATATATAGAGCTCATAGAAGAGTCACTTTAAATAATGCATATTGCGTGTGGGCGGATAGAATCCTACGGAAATTATTAAAAACAAACCTAAAGAGACAAGAGGTTAAAGGAAGCAAAAGGAAAGATTGCGACACCAAGAAAGGGACATGCACAATTTTTAATGCGGTAATTTACGTTGATCTTAAGATGACCTTGAAATTTGCATTTTCAAAATTATATGCTCATTTTAAGACCAGAAGTCAATCATTTTCTGCTAACGCAAATCAATTAGGAATAAATATATTACGTATACAGGGCTGATCTTGCTTATTTGAAGAGATAGAGAGTTGGTTAAATTAAAGCAAAGCTGCCAAATTTTATGCCTAACAATAATCTGTAAACATATCAGAATAAAACTGAAATTTTGTATTTTTTTCGGCTATAACGCATTTATCATTTATGCTACATATTTCTAGTTAGCGCATTATTGTTATGCTAAATCTAAATTTTTTATCAGATTTGGTGTAACAGTTACTATTGTTCATTTTCGACTGTCAACTTGTTTTTTCTTATGGCTGGCATTTGAAAATTTTTCATGTTTGGATAGAGTTTTAAATTCTGATTTCAACGATGTGTCACACTTCGCAATTTGTTTAAGTTTTGAGCAATTTATTACAGAAAATAAAAGGTTTCATAAGAGTGCCATGGAAAGACCACGTCATATATTTATTTTGAAAAAATTTTAGTAGGCCATGAACTGATGGACGTATAAAACAAAACACTTCTCTTATTTACTATTACTTTTAGATACATTAAGTATGCGAAAATTTCAGGAAAATTTGTTTTGAGCGCAGCAGGTTAAGTTGTTTTTCACAAAAACAAATGAATGACAGTTACTAACACGCATTTTAGAGTTCATTTTAAACGAGCTGCTGAGCACATTTTACAAAGGTGTCAAATGTTTTAAACATTTATTTACTTAATAATTGTTCGTATTAGTGTAGTTCTAATGTTATCTGTTGTGTTTATTTAACCTGTTATTCAATTGCAAACATAAAAACTGCAAGTGAAATGTTTAGTAAATTGTGTATGTTAGAAACTTTGTCATTAATTCATTCTTGCAAAAAATAACTTAACCTGCTGCACATGCTCAAAACAAAGTTCCTAAAATTTTCGCATACTTAAAGTATCTAAAAGTAAAAGTAAATAAAAGAAGTGTTTTGTTTTACTTCCATCAGTTCATGGCCTACTAGAATTTTTTTCAAAATAAATTAAATGACGTGGTCTTTGCATGGCACTCTTATAAAAATTTTATTTTCTGTAATAAAATGCTCAAAACTTAACTAAAATGCAAAGTGTGACACATAGTTCAAATCGGAATTAAAAACTCTATCCAAATATGAAAAAAATTAAAATACCGACCATTAAAAAAAAGTTGACAGTCGAAAACCAACAGTGGTAACAGTTACACCAAATCTGATAAAAACACATCAAATTCAGCATAAAAAAGTGTTTCAATAATGCGATAACTAGAAATATGTAGCATAAATGATAAATGCGTTACAGTCAAAAATAAAAAATCCAAAATTTCAGTTTTTTTCAGATATCTAAAAAACCAGAGTGACTACTTTAAATTTCTTTACAGATTATTGTTAGGCATAAAATTTGGCAACATTGCCTTAATTTAACCAACTCTCTATCTCTTCAAATAAGCAAGATCCTCATGTTAGGGCTCGAATTTGAAACAGCCTGTATAGTGTATAGCCTTCAGATTAACTTGGGATTTGTATCTTCAACGTCGTTGTTGAAAGAAACCTTATTCAAGTCAAACGTCCATTTCTAGACCAGGCAAACATTATTGTTATGTGTGTGGGTGGGGGGGGGGCGTCATTACAAAGACAATTTGAAACATCTTTAATTAATAGGAAAATTTCCAGGTTACAATTTGTAAATGGATGATTAAGTGGCACCGCAAAGTATTTCCTTTTGGAAACAATTGCTTTAAAAATATTGTCATGAGATCATGTAGTATGCATTTGAAGACTGTTTAGGCGGTTTAGAGCCATTTAAGTGTAAACTGACTCCTTAAACAATTGTGTACGCTAAAGTACTATTAAGTAGACAATAATTTTTTTTAACTAAGAAGGTTTCAAAAGTTTGAATTTTTCAGCATAAAATTAAAACGAAACCATAAAATATGATACACCATTCAAGTCGAACATAAAACTTGAATCTAATAAATGTGAAAGGTTGTTACTATGTATTAATAAAAATAAACTTGATTATGATTTTGCTGTTCAAATTGGTTTATCGGTTACATTCAGTGTAAAAAGTTGTGCCAACGTATAGTTTTTAGAGCTTTCCAAAGATTCGAGAAATAAAGAAGGTACCACAAATACGATATCAATTGATCATGATTGTCACTTCTTTACCGACACATGTTAAGACAACAGGACATTTACTGATAATTAAGGAGCGAATAAAAATCGACAGTGAAGTCGATGTGTTTATACTATTCGGTATACCAAATTTGTTTCGCTGACTGACCCTAAAAACTTAAATTTGAGAGTAAGTATTTC
The DNA here is from genome assembly GCA_958336395.1 of Ctenicera cuprea. Lineage (NCBI taxonomy): Eukaryota > Metazoa > Arthropoda > Insecta > Coleoptera > Elateridae > Ctenicera > Ctenicera cuprea. Next base: position 20,908,482 of record OY284487.1, on the reverse strand, counting down.
TGACAAAATGGAAACGAAAATTATCTAAAAACTAACCTTGTTCTTTTAATTTTGAAATAGTTTCAAATTTGCAAAAGCTAATTGGCATTTTTACTGAAAAAACAAAGCATTGTGGTATCAAATTTCGCGAGCCGAGCTAAATACGCTGTTTTTCTTATTTGCAAATTAAAAAAACACATAGAAGAGTTCGTGTTTCCAAGAAAAATAATGTTTTGGAAACATATAAAAGTACTGCTAGTAGTATGCATTTTAAAAACTGCTTCTTGTTGATTTTGTGTAACATTTTCTAGCATAATTGAACAATATTCTATTTACACGTTAAAATACAGTTTTTTGAATAACGAAAAAACAAGCCGTGTGTTGTTTCAACAATAAAAAAAAAACATTTTAAATACTAATAATCTAAATTTCAATGTAGTAGGTATAATTGTAGTATGAACTATTTATTGTATACAATGTACAACAGAAAGGATAATGTACTACTAATCTATTGATTCGATAAATACATTACGGCTATCTGAAACGTTCTAAATTTACTACTGGAGAAAATTAGATACAATATTCTAAATTTATATTAAAAGATTATGAGGCTATACATTGTAGACATTAATAGGTCAAGAGTTCAATACCAGACGAGCATAATACTGGTATGATTTGATTGAAAATCAATAGAGAAACCTAAGGGTAATTACAGATACCTAACAAAACGTACATCGAAACAGGTTATCTTTTATAAAAGTTGTGAAAAACAAAAAAGTTTTTAATTATTAGTGTTACGAAGGTATTACTTATTTAAAAAGAAAAAAAGATTATTACTTACTATAAGAAAATTTCTACCAGGCTATGAAATAGCTACGATAAAACAGCGAACCTTTTAAGCTTTCTTGAATATTAATACACCTATCATATCTACCTTAATATAGTAGTTTTTTTCTTGTATGGTTTTGCCAGTGATTAATGTACCGGTAATCAATTTCCGATCATCTGTTCTGATAATCTGCGCCTGTAAAGGCAAATCGTTTTTACAGTGAGTTTCGGAGATTATTAATTATTTTATAATTTAGCAGAAAAACCTATTTAAAAAACGCGCGATTACTTTAAGCTTATTTTCCTCTTATGCTCTATCATTATAAATAAATTAAATTCCAAGCACTAGCTTACTAAACGGGCTTGTCATTATTTATTAAATTTAAAAAATCAAATTACTCTTACAGGCTAAATACATAAAAATGCAAATGTAATGTTTAGGATGGTAAAAACTGTTTCACTGTAACATCGTGATGTAATTTTACAATATGACAGATGAATAACGTTTACACATAAATTAATATTTAAAAACCGCGATCATAAAACTATCGGTAAATGCAGCATTCTTGAAGAAGTTCCTGATCCATATTCTACTTACGTTACTCCTAAACGCATCGAACGTTTAGCATTCAGAATATCACTAGAGATGACCGTTACAACCACCTTGTTTTGTTTAACGTCACGGCACCTAGCGTTAGTGTATATCGGCCACGTCACGTTATTCTGGCCCAATTACGCTCAATTAACGCGCTTGCCAACAATAAGGGCCCAAATCTGCGGTAGAGTTCGTAAATGGGGGATAAGATTTAATGAAAACTCCAGTTCCTTTAACAAGAACAAGCTATCGCTACGGCATTAGATTGCGAATCTTAGTCCCCCGTTAGTGGAGGAGACTAAGTAAATCTCTACTAATTCTGCAGATCAGTGCCAGAGCTGAAACGCAGCTCACCCGTCGAGTCGCACCAAAAAAAAACTTTCATTGTCACTACAACTCATACACCAAGCCAAGAGCGAGTATTGCAATTTTCCCACTGACTTAGACTTAGTTCCCGTAGCACCAATCAAGAAAGTCAGTAATTTTACTTTTCGGTCTGATCATAATGGCTGGTACCTTAACGATGTCAGGATAATAAACTCCTTCAATCGACACCTTAGTTAGGAGCGTCACCAGGCAAAGTGACACCTCACTTATATAGCTCAAGTCTCTAATGCTAGCAGAAAAGCTACTACTTCCTGTATCTCACCTTCACCTGTTCATCGATGGCTTCCAACCACCTAGTTTAACGCCTAGGCAAATTTATATTCTGTGTACTCTTACAACAGTAGTGACTAGAACGTTGGCATATTTATAGCCCCGGGTAGATAGCAGGGATTATCATTTTTTAAGCTTCTCCGGCGAGAGGTGATAGTGATGGAATATTTTGAATAAAAATAACCGAATCTTTTGATTATTTATGTATTTTAAATTATCTTGAGACATCTCGAGATGTTACAGAAAATTATTCCTATGATTTTGGACTTTTAAATTCTTGTTGTCGTTTTCGGAGCTGAACTTCTAAGCGATAGCCAGCTGCAAATACTGGTAGAAGTAAAGGAATAAAAATCCTGTAACTGACGGCATTCTTCGTAGAGCAAACAGCAAGGTCAAGAGGACAAGAACAATTTAATTTGGAAATTAAGATCGAAGGTTACAACAATTTACCTTACAATGTTGCGAATATTTCACGGAATGGTTCTGTTGGAAGGTTCTCAAATTTGTATTGGGTAGCGGCATAGATTAATTTATGGTAGCGGTAGAGGCAAAACCGTCGAGCTGTGATATTGTCCAGATGTATGTGCATTTCGGATACGGATAACTATTTCTATTCAATATATCGTTTATTAAAATCATTCGATTATTGAAATCATTTCATCTCTAACAAATTCGTTACTATTGCAAGGAAGGTGTTTTCCTAATGGAAATCCCAAGTATGTTAGCGAAGAGTAAGACGCTTATACCACCGGATACCGATAAACTAACTGTTAACCTGACAAATGGCGATTAGTAGTTTAAATTACAACCACCCCTGGTCACAGCCCCCATACTATCTTTTCGCCAATTCAGTAGCGGTCATAACCGCAACTTTAATTTTGATGACAACGCTCACTTTAGTCACAACGTCCACTTTTCGCTTTGTCACAACCCCCAATTTCTATAGCTGTCACAATTCCCACTTGCCTTAATTGGTCGTTCTGATCAATGGGGCGGTTTAGTATTTGGAGCTTGTTACCAAAGTAGGCATTGTGTCCAAAATAAAAGTTGCAGGTTACGTCCAACGTGAAAATTATGACCTTCATTGAATTGAGTAAAATTCACCGTGAGGGTTGTAACCAGCATCTAACACTATTCTGTGTTAATCAGTTGGGAACTTGCTCTCATCGAAAGTACGCGAAAATCACAAGAAAGTTAAGGGGAACGCGTACATCCCATACTATCTGGGTATATACGTTCTAAGGGTAAATGGGCAATACTCACAAACTAGTTGCTACATTTTAAGAAAACAGCTAGCTGTATCGATGGGCTTAGGCAATTGTCAACAATAAACAAAAAACAACAATCAAAAGTAATATCATCATATTAGTAATTGCAGAAATCATAAATCATCAACAATATACATAACACCGCTGCTATATATTTCACTACATTTACACAGATATCAACAGTTTACCAGCAAACAATTAAATAAAGCAAACACAACCCTGTCATTTAAATTCTGGCAATTCTTTTTAACCCCAAACACTGTCTACAATTGTATCATTATTGGCGACACCTTTCAACTTAGACCGTTTTTCTTGCTGACCGCATAAATCACCATCTTGTTCTTGGGACACGGAACATAACTGTTTTGTAGTTAAAGTTTGACACGTTTTTATTCAAATGCAACATTTATTCGATAAAAACCTAATACAATGAAGTCTGAGGAGTACAGCACAATAAAATAATTCGACTTTAAAAAAACGTCAAATGTAAGGTAAAGTAAAATTATTTCAATGAAAATCTCTTACAGCTTTAAAACTAAAGTTTGAATATTTAGTTAAATTGGCAATTATAAAATGCATAATTTTAAAAGCGCAAGAATTTCTTCATTTAATAAATTCCTATTTGAAGACGAGAATTAACAAATTTCATGAAATAAATTTAAACGAGTTTTCTGAGTTGCTTCCCTACTTCAATATGTTACAGTTCGCTATCAATAAGGATTGAAAGCGCCAATATCCTTGTAGAAAATTTGTTACCGCGTTTGCCAACCGCCCCTATAAAACAAACGCCCTTGAAAGTTATCACTTGACTGCTATTTAGAGAAGAATGTCGCTCAGCTGGATCTGGGTTAGGAAAAGCCAAAAAAATGTTTTCTCGGACATATTTTCAACGCAAAAACTGTTTCGCTTTAGGCTTTATTTTCGATAGAATGTGATTTATCTACACTAAAGAAATATATTCGACATTAGTCAATCACTTATCCCTGAATCAACCTATTTTACTGTAAACATGACAAGTTAATGTCGAATTCCTGAAATGTAACAACGCAGAAGTGCTTTTAGAATCGAAACATCGAGTAGGGTGGCAGACTTCCGCTGATACCCACGTTTATGCACAAGTAGATTTATTGATCCTGCTTGGATTTTACAAAAAGAAGTGTTAAAGTTTTCACTTTTTACTGTATTAAAACGTGAATGCTTGAATACATTTATGAGTAAGTTTTCCACTAGCATGACAATCGTGCATAAACGTTTTACGACATAATTTCATGTAATTCTAAAATTTCATGTGCTATTTTCACGTCATTATTGCTGTTTCATGACAATTAAGTTATAAACTTGCAACAGCAGAAGCTCTTCAAAACTATTCTTGTAGACTGGAGAAATGTGATAGTTATATATTAAACTCGACGAGTGGATTAGTAACACGCTACCGCTAAAGCCCCGGATTATTTGATTCATCGGAAATCGCGTTAGAGCTGAAAAATAATAAAAAGGACTAAGAATCCAACAAGTAAACATCGTTATTTTTCTATTAGTCTACGTATATAGGAGTTGATTGACTGCCTCGAGAACTTCCTATTGTGCAGATACATCGGAAAATATTTGGCAAGACCGAGGAAATTGATGGAAACTGCAAGGGAAAACGATTCCGGGTTCTTTTGCGAAGCTCCCGCGACATTTTCACTTTTTGGTCGTTGCTGATCTGTCGTAGCAAATATGTGCTCACTGCTGTTGATTCATATATTGACGGTGCTGTCTGGAAATTGAGGTGGGATTCAATAGTGAGATACCGTACATACCAGTCAGGACCTGGTATTGTGGTGCACAATTTAATCGTGCTATACGTTTCTTCCGGATTGAAATAGAAGCACCGAGGACAAATTTTATGGTAGTTCATGCGGCTTTGTTGTGTTGGTACTCTCGCTTTTGCACGATGTTTTGTTTAAATAGGTATGTTTTCTAGGAACTTCGACGTATGTTGTGGGTATGTAACATTTGGCAGTTATTAACAAATTATTAAGTATCATGTACATAGTTTTAGTGACACAGCCATACGATCAGATTTAAAAAAAATGATTTTGCGAAATGTTGCGCCATATAAGGTACAAGGCGGTATACCTAGTTACAATCGCAATTAAATTTGATTCTATTCTGCCATCAATTTATTTTATATGATTAGAGACGGTATGCATAAATTGTGCGAATCAACAGTAACAATACAATTTAATTTGAATAATTGGATCCTTTATTAGTTAAATACCCAACTGGAATCTAAAATAATTTGTTTCCTCGTCTTCATCTATTCGTGCAACATTTATAGGCCCCATAGGATTCGTGATTACCTTACTTCCACACTTTTTCCAAGAAAGGACAGCGTAGTAAAATGTTATAGCAAACCGATTTAAAGAAGAAAACCCAGAATGGTATTTCCTGGCAACATTTAATTGCAACATGTGACTTAATTTTGACTTAAAGTATGATAAAGAACAAGTTGGAAGGTTTTTTTAATGCATTAGTTAATGAAATTTTTCCTAAGTGCAGCCACAAATCATGAATAGGCGAAGATCTTCAGCAGTTGTAGTAGGAAGCAAAACGTTTATGTTTGGTTAGACTTCGTTCTGCTTCTGGTAATTAACATTGTTTCTAAATAGTTAGTACTTCTAAATTAATCAGGCATTAGACCCAGTGAACTTGAGTATTTCTAAATATTAATTTTTAAGCCTCTCCAAGAAGATTCAAAAGTCGAGTGGTAACGAAAGGTTGCGATATAAAAAATATTATTTAAAAACTGTCCACGCGTTGTTTTTTAAACTTTGTAGGCTGTTAGAACGAAAGATTGGCTACAATTTAATTTTATTCAAAGCTATAATTTCACTGTAGCTGTTTCTATGAATTTGGATGGATGGAATGGAGGGTTGCCTATATAGCTTGCTTTCTTAGAAATCTAACATTCGATGAAATGTACAACGTTAAAATTATAAAACTGACAGTTGTGAAAAGACGGTAAGTAATAATATCTAGTATGGGAAAGTCTACTTAAAGTCCAGAGTTCAGCTTTTTCTATCCAGGAATGGTATTTCGTAATCTCGCTATACTGTGTCCAAAACGAATTTTGATCAATTTTGAGGCGATTCAAATGTAGGTGGCGCCTTTAGTAAGAATAAATTAATACCTCCAATAGAGAAAATATTCTACAACGATTTTACTAATTTTCTAGGTACGACCGTCCACTATATTCAAATCACCTCAAAATTGATCAAATTACGACAAAGTAGGCAACATTACAAAAAACGATCCCTGGATATAATAGTTATTTATTGTACAAGATGATAAAATTGCACTTTATCTTCGAGAGCGATTTTAGCGTCGAGGCGTCAGCCGAGACGCTAATAAGCATCGAGAAGATAATGAAATTTCATCGTCGTGTGGAATACAACATTTTTTTCTATAGCAATTGTTAAAGAAGACCAAAAAATGAAGAAAAATCAATGATAAATTTAATTTAAAGGTGTCAGGAAAAAAACAGTTTCACGAAAAAATGAGTAGGTGGCTTTAATAACTTTTTGGTTGCTATAGAATAAACCAAAAAATAAAATACTTTATCTATCCTTGCTGTTAACGTACTACTTTATCTACTCTTGATGGTAAAGTTTTTTCCTCTAATTTTAGTTAATAATAGCTCGTTTTAACAGTTGCTATAGAAAAAAAGAATTTATTTTATAGCTTTTGCTAAATCAATCTAGGAAAACCTTTTAAATATACATAGAGTTGTATAATCAAAATTATCGTATTTAAAACACAAATTGGTTACGTAATCATGGAAATAAAATCTATGAAAGGAGAAGTATACGACATTTCCAGAAGATATGGTTTCATGAGTACGCTGGTACAAGCTAACCGGCCTAAACCTTTAAGTTGGAAAAAGAAGAAAATTTAAATAATTTTTGGACATAATTTACTCTACTGTACGAGGGAGTATTGATAGGTACTTAGCCTACCATGTAAAACACCACAATATTTCAAAACAAAATTTTATTTATTCAACATAATCTCCTTTCAGACTTATACATTTAGCAGAACGTTCATAAAGTAATTCTAAGCCATTTCAAATAAAATCTTTATCTTAGTCTGCAAACCACTCCTCAACGGCACATATTGCTTAGTAATTTGTCGAAAATCTTTTACCTTTCAAATGTTTTTTGAATTTTGGGAACAAATAATAGTCCGACGGTGCTAAATCCGGAGAATAGGGCGGGTGGTCAACCAATTCAAAACCAATTTCATCAATTTTTTGCAATGCAATCAACGACTTGTGAGCAGGAGCGTTGTCTTGCAAAAAGAGCACACCTCTGGCAAGTTTTCCGCGGCGTTTTTTCACAATTTTCTTACGTAATTTAGTTAGCAACTCGGTATAATATGCTCCCGTGATAGTTCTACCCTGTTCCAAATAATTTATCAGAATTATCCCATCTTTGTCACAGAAATTGGTTTTCCAGGGCGGTGCTCATCTTTCACATCTGATTTTCCTCTTTTATATTCCGCAACCCAGTTTTTAATAGTGACGTATGAAGGACACTGATCACCTAAGGTTTCTATTATATCAGCAAATATTTCTTTGCCGATAACCCTTTCAAAAATAAATACTTAATAACTGACCGAAACTCGATTTTTTAAAATTCTATCTTTTTCTCAGACATGCTGTTTTTAAAAATTCACAGTTTGATCACCGTTCAACTTATGGATGTCAAACTTTGACAACTTATTTATGAAACATCATAGTTGTAACCATAGCAACCATATTCACTTTTCTTTACGAGCAACATTCCAGGCTAACTAGATATCAATATCCCCTCGTATTGTAAAAAGTTGTAGAGTACACAGTATAGCAGATACAAAATCACTCACTGTTTTATATTTTTATAAATTGCTATCTTGACAGTATTGGTACAAAATAAGCAGATATATAGCAATCTGTGTAGCTCTAAAAGCCATACTACCTTTTAGTTATTGGTTAATGCAGTTGTAACCTATTTAAAAGATTGTTAATTGTTTAACATCCAAGTAACAATTCTTTTAAATGTTAGAATTAATTAGTTGTGTTTGTAAATAGTTTATTTCGTTTGTTCATAACAAAATAAATAGTACTTTATATTAAGGAACACAAGCAACTACTCTTAATTTAGCTCACGAATAAGGATTCTGTCAATATTGAAGCTTCGAAATCAATAAAAGCTGCTGGCGGTGTATTAAGCTGGTATTTCTTATAGTTGTTTGTTGTAATAACATAAGCCCATGTTCACAAATACGTTTCATCTATAGGCGCCAAAGTATCCACATACTGTGACATCAATCCAGTATGAAAATTTTTATGTGAGTTGTAGAACATTTATTTCGTTAATTTAAATTTTAGCTCTAATCAATTACTTAACTTTATCTGATATCTCGGTTAAAAAATGAACTTGATACATAAAAACTACTGTTGCCAAATATCCTGCTACGAGTACTAATGAAAAGGCACATAAATACCGCACATTAGAGAAAATGGGTCAGTTCCCAATGGTTTCCGACTGTTTATCAAAAACTCAACCAGTGTAAACTCGGAACTGGGATGATCAGACAAATAGCACACAAAAGCAAACAACCTTTAATAAAAACACGGAATATACCGCAAACTGACGGTTGTCCTATGAGGCACAAACGGCACGAATGGAATCACTTGGGTGCACTTGAACGGTTTTTACATTTACAGAATTTATTATGCCGTAAAAAATATCACTGATTGATTAGTAGCGTGTAACTGTGATAATCGACGTTTTATTGGTACATACGCAACCTTTAATTATGAGAAAATCAACACCGATTATTTACAACAGATCGAGCAGGAAAAATTAGGAGATTAAAAATAAATTTGAGCGCTAACAAACAGTTTTAAAATTTTAATTTGATAATAATCGTTTTTTAAAAGGTTGATTTATTTAATTTATTTATAATTTCCAGCTTTACTTCGTTAAAGTCCATATTTAATGAGTATCTGTATATAAAATACTTAATTACTTTAACAATATATATTGTTAAAGTAATTAAGTATTTTATATACAGATTTATTTAATGGTTTATTAAACAATAAATTACTTTATTAGAATATGAATGATATTTTAAAATTGTTAGAAATCGTGATAATCCTACTTAACGTAACCGTATATATAGAGTGTATTAACAGCAGTAATAATATAACAAATACAAAAAATATTAAAATATTAGTAACGATCCATGTATCACAATTACATGTTGTGCATGCATCATGCAGCATTGAGAAAGTTTTAACGTGAAATGTTGTTTTAAATAACTGATAAAGAAGCTGACAACTGTTACAAAAAACTAACCAAACTTCTCTAAACGAAGGCTGCTACAGCATAAAATATTTATATCCTAACTACAGAGTTTTTTAGCTTAAAACGATTTAAAAGTTGATGAATAAGTAGTCGATATCATACCTAATAATACGGTATAATATAATTAAACAAACTTGTATGTAATTATCATCTGAGTAATACACAAGATATAAAAAATTAAAAACCACCTAATTTCCGGTCTTGGAACAAAATTCGGATTTATATGCAACAAACGAGCTAAAATGTTCATAAAACTATGCACTTAATATGCATTTAAATACCGGGTGATCGTAAACAAAATGATTCAGAGCAGGCCATGGCCGAAGCGTTAAAGTCGGCAATGCTTAATATATAAGCCAATTGTCAAATGATGACAGCAGTAAAAATTTTTGGTTAGATACATTAAGTTAAATGTATCTAACCAAAAATTTTTACAGCTCTCAACACTTCGGTCATGGCCTGCTCTGAATCATTTTTTTTACGATCACCCGGTAGCATAGTATGGAGTAAACAAATTACATTTTTCGCATTTCATATTGTAACTGACTATATTTCGATACTCAAAATCGTTCTGAAAAGTGGTACTTTACAGCATAGCAACGAATTTCTCCAATCGCAAAATTGGCTGTAATTGGGTTACTATGTTATTGAAACAACCTACCTACTATTATTTTTTTATTTAAATATGCAATGAAATACAAAAACAAAACAAAAATGCCAGTAATTGTGACAGTTATTAATGTCACTTTTATTAAAAACTAACAAAATGAAATTTTCACATGAAATGCGAAAAAATAGTATACGCAATCTCGTTAGAAAAGTGTTTTCACTAAACTTGTATGGCTTTTTAAGTTACTCGCTCGCTTCGCTCGCTCGTACTCAAACCAGCCATACTCGTTTAGTAAAACATCACTTTTCTAAACTTGTTGCGTAATATACTATTATTTAATAAGCAAAAAATTGAACCAAAGGTACGCCGTTATTTAGAGTTTACTAAATTCAGTTAAAATGCTCTTATAAATCGGATTATATAGGTAGCATTTGAATGTTTGCATTTGATTTTTAATAAAACTGCAAATACGGGATAATTTTCAATATTATTTCGTGCAAAATTTTAGTTAATGTAAGCCAGAATTCATTTGCCTGAACTTGGAGTACCACCGTATTTGATTCTAACATAATGTGTTCAAAGCTTTCATTGTTTGTACAATTATTGTAAATAGACTTGAAATTTATCAGCCAGAGTGTGGTATCAGAAAAATGTTAGAGGCGTATTTTGAGCTTTTCTGTGCTCGGTAAATCTGCATACATAAAGCGTGACAATGAGAAAAATAACGCATTTATTGTAAAATATGCATTTATGCGCTAGGTAAAGGTGGCATCATCTTATTTACAAACACATAAAATGCAAAAAGCTAACGAAAAATTAGCAGATGCATATAAATCCGTTCTTTATGGGACACAGATTAAAACTGTCTGTAATTTTAATTTATATCGTTAGAGTTCATTTATAGGAAAACAGAAAAACAAAAAATTTGTATATTATATTTCTGCTTGTCTAATTTTCTAGAACCAAAAAGCGTAATAGTACCAAACGGTAAATCGAATGCAATCCTCAACAAAAAATTTACAAAAAAAGTTGTTTGGTTTAAATACTTATATTATAGAATGACAGCTACAATGTACACTAGTCGGAAGTTGACATTGAAAACTTGCTTCAAATTGTCATCAAATGAATGGCTATATCAAGAGGAGTAGCTGAAAATTCAACGTTTCTTTAAATTTAAAACCTCATAGCGTGTTATTAAAAAACATAGCAATACAGATACAACACATTAGTTTCCCAAACAGCATTAAAAAAATACGCTGTGTATTTACTGTACGAAAGAAATTATGTAACAGTCTAATACCAAAAAAATTAAAAATTATGTAGTGAAAAGGTGCTCGTATTTTATAAGTGAGGAAAATGAATTATAGGGATAAAACAGCAAACTGAAAAGAAAGGAAGACAAATGAGATTTTCAGTAAAATAATAGACATTTATAAACTTGTAGGAACGTATTAGAACGTACACAAATGTTTACTAGTTAATATTATACCGGTGCAACGCGTGGGTTACGTTTCCCGTTTTTTTGTAGCGTAGCAAGCCGCAGATTGTAGTCCTAGTCTAAATCTATATTCTATATTAAATCCGTATTCTTTTCCGCTGTCACGACTTTCAGTGATCGCGCATTCGGTATCATGTAAGAAAACGTAGAGCGTAGTCCACGGGTTAAGCAAACTTTGCGATTGTTTTAATTCTTGTAATTGTAAATTTTGGGGGTTTTATTTAAAGTGGAGTTCTTAATATTTTGGTCAATGAAGTGTCAATTTTGTGCACATGATCGTCTACTCTTCCAGCTGCCAGATATGTTTACGACGTTCTAAGCAAGATATGATTAAGTTTGGCATACTGCAAGGGCACGCTGAGTTTTAGTATTAGAAACAAAAAATAATATCTTGCAGTTAAATTGACGTAGACAAATAAATTAGAAAATAAAAATGACATTATAAATTACTTTTTTAAAAATATGCTTATTTGCATCATAAAAAAATAAACACATTTTATTATTTTTTTTTAATTTTGAAATTAACATGGAAAAAATTTTTGAACTTCATAAACACCCAACTACTATATCACATTTGGTAATTTTAATAATTTGAAATGCTGCAATATTGTGAAAATTCTAAACAAATTTGATTTCTTTTGTAAATTTTAATAATTTACAAACATTTTTTGGAATTCTGAAATTGCTTGATTTTTAGTATTTTTTCATTGCAATTACAATTTATTTGTTGAAATCTAAAATCGAATTTCTGATTTGGTAATTTTTTGGCGATTAATTAATTAAACTGTTCAGGTACACGACCGAATTAAAAAAAAACAGAAGTGCTTCCTCAATGAAAAGTTGTTCCTATTGTCATTTAACATGTTCAAACCGATTTTGAAGTAGAAATTCATAGATTTTAAAAAAACACAAACTCAATGGGAGTGACGGGGGGGAGGGGTAATAAGAAGAACACTCTCGGGCATATCGACTATTCGATATGCCTAGAATACCAATCTGATCTTTTTCGAGCGCGTCTATATTAAGCAGAGCACCCCCGACCCCTGATAAAATTATGTATCTATTAAATCTTGTAATGAAGGTTTTCTTGTCAGAAACTCATTTACTGCCTTTTTTTTAATGACGTGAAAAAATCATTTTTTGTTGTCCGAAAACCGTTTGAAGACTTAAAAAATAAAATAATATATTATTTAAGGGCGTCAACCATGCATTTTAGACGTTAATGAATGTATTTTTATCATCAAAAAATAAACATTTGTCGACTAAAAACGATTGACACATACCGGGATACTTACGCTGGTATTGTGGATAAAAACTATATGGCAATATTAATTCATAGAGGAGCTACCTGCCAAAACAGGGTGCACGTACATCCGGACTGTTTTGGCACAAGACACTGGATAATAATATAATATTGTGGCATCTGCATAACTAGGCAATGCGCTTATCATAACAAAATCACAACATACAACAACCTCTGGTATGCGCTGTTTAAACATTCTTTAGCATGATTTTGTAAAAACTCAGCGTACAGTGCACACTTGTGCGCAACGAAATCAAATAGGGTAAATAACTTGTTGTGGCGATGAACTACGACTTTGCTATCACGCCTGCTGCGCCGTTAGATGGCAACATTTTTTGACATTAAGCAATGATTTCTTGACGTCAAAAATTTGAGACGTCTAAAAATCAATTTATAATGTTAAAAAACATTATTTGACAACAAAAAATAAATTTCTGATGGAAACAAAACTACTTTTTAATGCCAGTAATTGATATTTAGCTGTTTTGTACATCTACTATAAATGTTTAATAAAAAGTAAAACGCCGTTCTATGGAAATGCTTTGTTGGAAAGAAAAATTAATTGGGCGATTTAGAGAACTGAAAAACTATTTTAGGATTATTGTGGAAAATGTGTTTTTCTTAATTAAACTGAGTTTTTAATTGGCCCTGATATAAAGCCTCACAATTTTCAAACTGATTTAATTTTATCCCTGTAGATCATTAAGGGTTTTTTCTCAAAGGCAGAAACAACTGCCTGTTATCCTTGGGTAGAAACAGCATAGTCAATATTTACAGCTTCTTAGCAACGGGATAACGCCTAACATCTACGTTTACAATTACGTTATACATTTATACAATCTTATCAAAATGTCTAAAGTTTATTTTTGCAATAAGAAAGAAGCTTTAAATTGATTATTGCTTCATATAAGTTCTAAATACAGCAAAACCTGGTGAAGCATTAAATATCACATAAGATAATTATTTCTTACATTTTATTGGGCAATATCTTACGATGTATTTTGATATAAAGTAAAGCTTCAGAATGGTGTAATTACCAGGTTTTACTCTAGAGATCGGAAATATCGGTGTATGTGGTAAGTATGGTTCATGTTTCGTTAACGGATGGTCGCCTTGCTGATGTATAGGCAGTCCACTACCTTATTTACGAGGCAACCGTCTAATACTCCGCTATCTATGTTTGTGCACGTTATGAATAATTCTCGGGGGATGTTACAGGGCTCATTGCTTCCCCGGCACTAGCCGTGTGTATCTGTCAGACTTCTAAACTTGCGACCATAAATTATTCTATATCCAAATTGTTCCATCTTTTGAATTTTCATTCAATCACAATTCATATAAAGAATGATTTAGCTGAACGAACAAGCTCGAGCGATTCAGAGGGTAGAAGGAATTGTTTTTAAGCCAGATATTTTCTTTTATTAGTTTCATTTTATGGTTAGTCAAGTAATTTCGAATCAACTTCGTCAAAATATGTTTATGGCAGAAACATCAGCTTCGTTCAAATTTTTTATTTGATGGAGCTCAAAGAAATGTTTTTATTATAAATGCTTATTAAAGTCGAATAAACCTTTTAATATACTTTTTGCTTTGCTTATGTTTTATTAAAACATCCGAGTTGTTAATTAATTATATTCAAACACTATCTAGTAGAATTTTAAAAACTCGATTTAACTAAAAGCGTCGTTACTGCTTACATAAAAATGCAAATCCGATTGATTTTATTGGAGGATAATTAAATGGGGGCTTAATTAAATTAGTAAACTTACCACATCACAAAACAAAACAAAGAGCCTTTATCGGCTGTTTGCTCACCGCATTCGTTTATAAAAATACACGGCAAACGGAAATTCCACATAAATGTGAAATTCAAATATACAAATCACGTTCAGGAAAATAAAAAAGTTTGAAGAGCACCACCGTAGAAGTTTCAGAACAAATTTTTGGCAAGATTCATAAATTATTTATTCGGGAGCATCGAGCACTCGCCCCTAAAGCGTTCCTATTTTATACTGCAATCTGCTTCCGCAACTTTTTAGCTGAATATTACCTATTTAACTAGGATATGTATTGAAATTGATCCAAAAAAACTCTGCGGACGGAACTGCTAACGCTGCAGCTTTCTATATTTGCTTTGTCTGGAGCGCTCAACAAAGCCGAACGTGGTGAAATAAAACTTCGTTGCAATACAAACGCGGAAAAGTTATTCGCGGAATTTTTAAAGCCATTGCTACGTGATCTTCCATTTTATACCTTGAAATCAAAAATACTCCTGAGTCGATTTACGTGTTGTAAACTAGCTATAGTATTGAATTTATTATTGTAAGTTTATGATTTTTCGTTCGTAAAACAAAAACTAATTAAGGGTTAATAAAGTTATCACAAGCAACATATTACATGTATTAGGTTACAATACATATCTGTTGAAGTAATTAAATATTATTTTATTGATAATAACTTTAACATATTAAAGTCTAATTTGCAACCGATTTAAATACAAATTAATTTTCATTATATACGAGGGGGTATTGATAAGCACTTAGCCTACCATATAAAACGCCACAATATTTCACAACAAAATTTTATTTATTCAACATAGTCTTCTTTACGACTTATACCAAGTGGCTAGGAAAACCCCGGCCACTTTTCTTGCGGCGGTCACGAGATGGCGCTTTAGTAAAGAAAAATTAAATTAAAATACCGGCTACAACGCAGAATCCAAGAAGTTTTAGTTGTTTTGATTTAATATGGAGCGTATTTAATAACTAAAACGTCTTGGATTTTGCGTTGTTGCCAGTATTTTAATTTAATTTTTACCCGGGGCACGAGATGAGAGTAGGCAAAAACAACCAAGAAGCGGAAGTTAGAAGAAAGATTACAGCCGGATGGTCAGCCTTCGGAAAATTAAATCAAGTATAGAAAACGAAGATACCGTTAGAACTAAAAGCGAAAGTTTTCAATCAGTGTGTGATACCTGCAATGACCTATGGTACAGAAACATGGTTGCTTACAAAAGCAATCATAAATAAGATGAAAGTATCACAAAGAGCCATGGAGCGCAAAATAGTAGGAATAACCCTGGCTGACAGAAAAACAAACGAATGTCTAAGAAAAAGATCGAAAGTCGAAGATATAGCAATAAGAATAGCAAGTCAAAAATGGCAATGAGCTGAACATGTTGCCAGAATGTCAGATAAGTGGAGTAAGAAGGTTTTGGACTGGAAACCATGGGGAAGAAGAAGAGGAGTGGGCAGGCCAATGATGAGATGGGCCGATGAAATACGAAAAACAGCTGGAACTAAATGGCAAGAACTGGCACAGGACAGAAAAAAATGAAAGGGTAGAAAGGAGGCCTATATCCATATTTGGATAAAAAAGGGCTAGGAGAAGAAGAAGAAGAATTTTATGTTACCCGCATTGTGAGATTGTGAGATGCAGAAACAAAAAAAAACAGCGGGGTCGCGATACCGAGTTTGCTGTTGTAAAAGACTACGCTTCGCTTGTCGTTAAATGACACACCCACTGCTTGTTCCAACAACTTTATATTGCTAACAAAATGATCCATTCGTTGTCTCCACATAATTCTCTAAAAAAAATTTAATTTCCCTGTTTAGAAACCTTCCTTTTAGTTTTTTCTGAGTTAGCCGATGCACGTTATAGCCATTTAATGACGTCAGAATTTTATTGCATTTATCTTACAATAAATGCGGGCTATTCTGTATCCCAATCCCAAAGTTTATGTCTTAGTGTTCTTAGAAATCAAACGAGGATGAGCTAAAAATGTAAAACATAAATGCAGTACATTTGTATGTGACGTGCATTGGCTGTTTTCGTGCCCCAACTATATAAACACATTTTCAGTAAACTGGAAAATGCAGGTTTAAAAGTGGTCACCAACTCACTCAAAATTGTTTTCTAATAATGTTCCTATGGATTTTATTTACCTTTCCTAGTCTAAGAATGGGTCAATTGATCAAAAATCATCTAATAATCACACATACTTTCCTAATAATAATGATTTCTTAGACTGAAAATCACCGCAGGTTGCATTAACTACAATAGTAGTTTCTAATCCTAACTCAGTTGTACACCTAGAGCTAAGATAGTTCAAGGTTAAATTAAGGTCACCCGCAACTGTCCTTTCAATTAATGCACAGTGCCGCATCATGTTTTTCTGTTTACGAAATACGAGTATGACATTGATATACAACTTTGCAGGTTCCCTCAGAATCAACTCATTGTTGTTTCAATAAACTTCTATTGCGTCGTAATAAAAATAAACGTTTTCTAGGCCCACTGTATGACGTTGTAATAGAAATTTCAAGGTCAGCTCTAGATTAGCCAATACTGTCTTTACAGTCACTTTGTAATAGCGATGCTTCCCCACTCACAATTGAACTTTGTTAATGCAAAATTCAAGAAAAGTTGTTGCTTAACTCATAGAATAAGATGCCAGCGTATTTTCTTATCTAATATTTAATGCAAGCAAACCTAACCCTTTCATTTCTAACCGAACCGAACTGACTATTTTTAATACAGTGCATGCTTATAGTGCTACTAATCCAAGTTTCAATAACTGCTTAAATCTATTTTTACTACATTAAAACCACGGACAAACGGACAGACGAGCCCAGAAAATTCAACCTAAATCCTACCCTAAGAAATCAATACAGACCTCTCTGAACCCTTCAACAAAAGGTGTAAAGTTCAGGCAGTGGTAATAAAATCATTATGTTGAAATCTTGACTATATACGACTTTCTTTATCCAACTGGAAATTTCGCTAAGATCAATACACTTGTAAGTGAACTGCTATATTTACTAAACAATGATAGTTTTAACATCTATTTGAATTTAATCATTACTCATTAGTTTTTTATTATTTTCTTTGCATTTTCTATACATTGCTAAAGCCTGTTTGCAAATGTTTGATAAAATAAAATTCATCATGTTTTATGCTCAATTTATGTAGTGCAGAGTATTTTAATAAAGCATTATGTGTTTGTAGTTGCGAGTTAAGACGACATCTTAAATTACCTAGCACACGTTAATTGTCATCTCAAGTTTATCACCAAAATATCTTAGTCACCTTTTGTATAACGTTATGACTGTCACTTACGATTAATTAAGATTTGTTTTAATTATTTTAAAATAGGGCGAATATTATCGGAAATGATCGTCATTTTCCGCCATTCTTAGAGAGAACTTGTCTCCTTTATTTTGTGACTTATTAAACAAAGCTAATGGTTATATAGAGCGATCAAATAAAAACTTAATTGCAGTCACCTTTAAAACAAGCGCTGTATGTTGTTGATTAGTTTACAAATCGTGGGGCTGTTGTCTTAGTTAACATTTTTAAAGAATTAGCAAGTGAACATTGTAAATTTTTTCAAATTTTATTATTTTTGTTTCACAAAGATGCATGATAAATGTCAATTGGCAAGCGTCCCTCATTTAACTTACACAATAGAAACCATTTTAAACGGTGATTTGGTTTAGCGGCAAAGGCGTGGGCTTGTAATCTGGTGACCATAGTTCAAATCCCGTGAGAGATATTATTTTTAAATTTTTGAATTTATTTTTGAGAAATTTCACTGGTATCTTAGCTTGCTTCAAGTCTATCAATTGTTTTAACTTCAATCTTGTATTTATTTAAAAAATATGATTATTAATTCAAATTTAAAAAATAACACTAACAAACGCATGTGGAATAATATCTGTGCGTATCCAACAATGGCACAACAACGCATTCAGTTTTTAAATACGTTTATTTATTTATTTTTCTAAACAGTATGTAACGTCTTTTATTTATTAAAAACGGCAGCAAAGCATAAAACAGTTTTATAATTATATTTAAATCCAATTTTTTAATAATTAAAAAAATTGTGGACTGCAAGATAGGATAGCAATAAAAAATATTTCAAAAAAATTAAAAACTAAAACAGGTCTGTCACGGAATTTGATCGAGGGTTGCCAAATCACAAGCGCACGCCTCTACCGCTAAACCAAACAACAGTTCAAATGTTTTCCATTATCTAAGTTAAATGGGCCACGGTTGCTAACTGACACCTATCATCTACGTTCGTAAAAGATAAATAACAAATATTAAAAATAAATAAACTGCTCATGTGCTAACGTTTTTAAAATGTTAGGTATGAGCAATTGGCGTAAAGTAATAAACCGCGCAACTATGATAAGAGCACCACGGTTTGCAAACTTATCAACAACATGCCACTGTGTCAAAGGCGACTGCCGATTAAGTTTTTATTTGATTTCTGTGTACCAAATACCACGAGTGTATTGAAAAATAATAGGGTTAATAAATTATGAAAAGTTGTGGTTGTTAGGACACTTTCACCCGGTGCATTTGCGTTTTGTAAAATTGTTGAATAAAACATACAGTTTACAGTTTAACTAAATTTCAATTATAGATAATGCAGGGAATATCATCGGAGACGTAACTTAACTTCAGAAGGTCAATCAAAACTATCTCCTATTTCTTCGGTTAGGGCAATACGACCTAATAGTGTGTCATCTGTCATTTTGTCCCGTTGTTCTACGTATTGTAACGCTGCGGAGTGGCCTTTCATCGTATCTTGTGTCAGTTTGTAGTTAACAGACCTGGGATCTAAAGTAGGTAAACTTGATTAAATATAACATAAATAGGAGAACTTTAACGCATTTATTATGTCTCGTCAATAACATTTCTTCAAAGTAATTGCAGTTGAAGCCGACTATTTATCGTTATCTAACCCTGTTATAGACCTGCACAGACTAGGTAAATTGCAGAAAACCTAGCCAAGTATAGTGTGCTTTCCGTTTTCAAAGTAGTCGTATATCGCATGAAATAACGTGGTATATTAAATTCACAAAGTAATATAAAACATAGGAGGATGCTCGAATTGCTTGTTGCTATGATATCCAGATTTGAATTTTGCAGTACATGTGACGGAGAGATCCGAGACAAAAAACCTGTAAAAAAGTAGTCGATTGTCAATCGTCAATATTTTATTTTAAATGTCGACAAAGGCAGTATTTATGTTAGGTTATGTCGGTTGATTTCTTGATGGTGTCGGATCTATCAGAACAGAATATGTTTTAGTTTTAACCATCGTTGAAAATTATAAATTTTTGTAATTACAATCAAATTCGTTGACAGATTTCTAATCTTAATTGTGAACAAAAAACAATATTAGCGCAATTCAGCACATCCTTGAAATAGTGCATTTAGTATTTTCTTTGCCTTAGTGCTCTCTCCCTCTCTCTAAATCACTACAGAATTAACAGCTACAAACAGGGTTTGTGCATACTCTTAAGTATAGAGTATGCTCTGTGATTGAATTACATTATAAAATTCCGTTCAGTACGATAATGCAACACAATTTAATGAATTCTTGTCGAACATAATGTAAGGGTGTCTTATAAAGGTCTGTACAAACTTCTAAGGAAAATTTCAATAAATATTGGAAAAAAATTAAATCTCTTTAATGTCTTATATTGTTATGTTCAGCATCACCTAAAAATGTGTAACAACTAAGCAACCTTGATTATGCAGTCATAAGAGTGTTTTTTTTTCTATTTCTTAGTTTTTCTCATTCAAAAAAAAACTTAAGTGGCAATAAATGTTTTCTGGCAATCTGAGAGTGTTTTTCAGCAATCTAAAACATCTGTTATAAAAAAAAACATCTCGGTAGCAAAGCATTTGAAGAACAATTTTCGTTGGAACTTTTTCCTTATTTTGGCATGTAGAATTATTGAGATGAACGTTTGTTGAACATAATAAATTTAATAATGTAGGCCAACTCCAAGGTTTCAAATAATGTGACGTAACAAATTTTGATCCAAAAAATAGCTCAAAGAGGTGTGTGGGAATGTATTGTCGTTACCCGCTAACGGATATTGCGCAGAGGTAAGGGTGAAGTGCCTG
This sequence comes from Ctenicera cuprea, assembly GCA_958336395.1. Lineage (NCBI taxonomy): Eukaryota > Metazoa > Arthropoda > Insecta > Coleoptera > Elateridae > Ctenicera > Ctenicera cuprea. The sequence goes on along the minus strand of OY284487.1, from coordinate 20,887,423 downwards.
CTAGCAGCCAAGGGTCAACCTCAAGTGCTGGGGGCAAATGAGAATTTAAGGAAAAACTTCAAGCTTTGGGTAAGTGAATATTTACGAGCATCCAAAGATATGTCTTAAGCGCTGGACAAGGGAATGCCCCTGTGCAGGCAAGGATAAATCTTAAACGCTGAGCGAGGGGTATGTTCCTGAGCAGCCAACCATAAAAACTCAAGCGCTGGGCAAAGGAGAACGGCCATCGGCAGCCATAAATAAATGTTGCGAGTTTGACGAAGGATGCACACGATCAGCCAAGAATAAATCTCAAACGCTAAGCAAGGGAAATGCCTCTGAGCAGCCAGGGATAATAACTAAAGCGCTTAGCAAAATGTAACGGCCATAAGCAGCTGTGGATGAACTTCGCGAGCTTGGCGGTTGACGGAGAAGAATGTTCTTGAGCAGCCAAGAATAAAAACTCAGGGCAAAGAAGAACGGCTATGAGCTTAAGCAGCAATGACTAAACTTTGCGGGCTTGCCCAAGAAAATGTTCCCTACCAGCCAAAAAAAAAATCTCAAGCGCTGGGCGACGGCAATTCTTCTGAACAGCCAAGAATAAAAACTCAAACGCTGAGCAAAGAAGAACGGCCAGAAGCAGCTATAGATAAATTCTGCAGTTTGGCAAAGGAAAGGTTCTCAAGCAGCCAAGGATAAATTGCAAACGCTGGGCGAGGAGCAGCCAATGATAAAAATTTAAGAATTGGGTAAAATAGAACGGCCATAAGCAGTCATGGATAGTGCCCCCGAGCAGCCAAGGATAAATCTTAACCGCTGAGGGAAGAGAATTTCCGTGAGCAGCCAAAGATAAATACTCGAGCGCTGAGCAAAAAAGAACGGCCATAAATGGCAGTAATGGATAAACCTCAAGAGTTTGACTAGGACACGCCGCAGAGAAGCCCAGGATACAACTCAAACGATGGGTAAGGGAGAACGGCTATATGCAGCCATAAATTTACCTGGCGCGCTTAGCGAAGAAAATGGCGCCGAACAGTCAAGGATAAATCCCAAACTCTGGGCGACGAAAATGTCCCTGAGCAGCCAAGAATAAAAACTTAAAGGCTGGGCAAAGAAAAACGGCTTTGAACAACCATGGATAAACTTTGCGGGCTTGCCAAAGAAAATGCCCCCAAACAGCCAACGATAAAAACTTAGGCGTTGGGCAAAGAAGAACTGCCGTAAGCAGCTATGGATACACCTCGCGGGCTTGGCTAAAAAAAATTACTTGAAGCAGCCAAGTATAAATCTCAAGCGCTGAGCGAGGGAAATGCCCCTGAGTAGCCAAAGATAAAACTTTAAGAGCTGGGTAATAGAGAAGGGCCATAGGCAGTCAAAGATGAAACTCGTGGGCTAGGCGAGGGAAATGCCTCCAAGCAGTTAAGAATAAATATCAAGCGCCGGGTGGTATCGAAAGAGGAACACGTTGGTATTGAGGGCGATTCTAAACTCTTGATCGAGAATGTAACTGTTGCTTCCTTCAACAGTTTGTTTTGATTGACTAATTTATCAGTAAATAACACGTTCGGATACATTTAACATGAAGTTAAGGAATAAATCGTATTCCAATAACAGGTGACAGAACCAAACCTAGAATGATGGAAAATGTTTTAAAATTTATTGTCTACAGCTGCGAGGTATGTTGTTATAATGAAGGTGTGCATGTTAAATCAAACTACAAACCTGTCTCAATCAATACAATAATTGTTTCCTTTTAATAGTGTTATTTCTACAAAACAGACACATATTTATCTTATAAACACCTTTTATGTCTATAAATATAAATTTTTAATATTTTCCATTTCTGTAATATGTCAAAATAAAAGTCTAAAGAGCTGAAGTTATTTTTCTCATCATGTAAATGAAGGTTTATTTCATAAACTGAAGTTAATTACTTTTTTGCTTTACATGTTTATATTAACTTACTTTGAAAATTGTAATATAAAGTTTTTCAATAGTTCATTGTGCCTCCATTTTTAAAATTAAAAGCAAAATGTAACTTTTTTTAATATAATTAAAAAATTAAGGGATGAGAAATTGAAATCAGATTAAACAATTCAAATTTACAGATAAAGTTTTCCTAACGAGCTTTTAGTACTGGGGAATAATAGCAGGTATCCAGCGTGTAATTAAAAACTTGTGAAAGTTTCCCAATCTTGATGCCAAAAAGTTTTAGTTAGACTAAATCGTTCAACTTCAAAAAAATTTATCTTGGAAGAGCATTTCTGTACTTTCATGCTTGAAAGTTTAGCGGTGTCCAGTTTCGATAGGCATAGCTGAGTTTTGTTGACCTCTATTACCAAAAACAATTTATGTGTAACGCATTATTTTAAGTTTACCTCCTTTTCGTTAGGTTCTGTTTGTGTCAGAAGTGAAATTATTCAACAAACCCTCAAAACAAATACACATCTACTAAACATTACAAAGGAATCGAGCAGATCAATGATTTAACGCCGTAGTCGCTGGCAGGCAGAACTTCAAAAGCGTATTATTAATTGTTAATGAAAATCAAACAATATTCGCATATAGAATTATCCAAGTTAATAACATAATTTTGCTAGTGTGGTAAAACCTAAGGCAGGATCATAATGAAACACAGAAATATTAATACCCTGTATCGCAAATAGCTGCAAAGCTGCAGCTATAAGGAAATTGTTCTAAAACGGTTACAATTTGCATAGTGATGCTATTATACCTGTTACACTAAATTTCCACCACACATTAAATACCAAATGTGCTTGTGCATCTACAGTCTATTTAAATGTCAACAGCATGAGGTGTAGGAAATATCCTTATGCAGCGAATAAATCGTTGCAACCCCCTTTACTTTGGCAAAAGATGATACAACCTACGACGTGTTTGTGAAAAGAACAGCCAGTAATTTTGTTTTGCCGAAACAGTGTAGCCCACATTCTCGGTCCTATATACAAAACGAGTTCATGCTTTAGTTAATTTTGTTTACTTCATCGCCGCGCCGGCTGCACGACAAAGGGCAAACTGATATCTCGTCGTGTTTGTATAATGCGTCGTTGGCTGCGTCTCTATCACCCCCTTGGACCCGTCAAAAAGTTCATTAGAAGTTGGCTCGTTAGTCGTACATTGTATACCACGTAATTCACTACTATAAGAAGTGATTTGTCTGAATTAGCTAGATTTTGCTGAGTTTTCTCCCACCTAGCCAGAAAATCGATTTTTCTGTACGTGCGATTATTGCAAAATTTAAATAACAGGCAAGATCATAAAGGTGATGGATACCAAACGAATTACGTAAACACATCAAAATATACGCTCCAATTTTCCTGTTAATGTGTGTATAAATACAACCAAAGCCAAGAGCAAAATCATGCAATAAAATACTTTTGGTCAACAAAGCTGTTTATTAAAGGAAATTAATATTTGCGAATGTAATCAAGCGAGATATTGGTTTGTTTTGGTATTGCTGTAGCTGCAACATGAAGCAAATTACCGTTTTCCCTCTTACAAATCTGTTACAATAACTACAGTTATGGTTTATTAATGCCTGTAGGGAATATGAGTTTTTATTACTTTTAAAATAAGCGAAGCACTTCGCCTGGAATTTCCTATACTTCAGATATTGTTACTCATTATTAAAGCACGGAAGTTTAGGCACTAACAATTTCTAAAATAGGCAGGTATGTAGGCACTATAAAAATTAAAGACAGGCACCGATAATTTAAAAATTGCCGTTCGTTTTTTTATTGATTTGAACAAGAAAATAAAAGTGGAATTAAAAATTGACTTATACATATGTACACGTCCTAACCTTACTGGTTTTAGGTGCTTCGCTTTTTGATTTTACTGCTTTTTTTATAGTGCAACCCTCTACGTCCTGTGTCACCACTAAATACTTTTTTCCAAATTAACAGTTTTGTCACACACGATACCCAACAGTACCACTCCATAACTTTTTACTGCCAAATTGTTTTTGTAATTTACTGTTTAGCGTAACAGGTAATTTGTGGTGGGAGAATTACTCCCCTCCCAAATAATACCGTGTGAAAAGCTTAAACCAAGAACATTATTCTACTATCACTCATGAGCAATTTAGCCAAAACAGAATTTTTATCAACCCCTTTTTATTAAATAAAAGTGTTGGAATTTTCGATTTTCAAAAATTCATAGAAAGTGTCACAGAAAAGTTAGCGGACTAAGACACGAACAAAATTGTAGCTGATCCATAGCTCTATAAGTGCACAAAAATTTTATAAAAATTACGTTGTATGTTTTAAAGCAGTATGTTTTGGAAAAAGTCATAATTTAATATTTTTTTCATTTCACAGTTTTCGTAGTTTTAAACGTTTTAAAAATTAATAACATTGTGCACCCTTAGCACATTTCCTATATTAAATTTCATCCAGATCTGATAACTGGTTTTTAAATAAAAAGACTCACATTTTTGAAAATTCATAGAAAGCGCCAGAGAAAAATTTGCAAGCTGGGACACAAACTAAACTGTAGCTGATACTCCGCTCTATAAAGATGCAAATTTTTTTTAAAAATTGTGTGACTGTTTTAGAACAAAGTCAGGGACGCAAGGAATTATTGTTTTAAATGAGTAAATGGCCCAGGTTACCTCACTTAAAATTTCCAGCTTTACCTAAATCCGTCAGTAAACATCCTGCAGCACTAATATACAATTGTCATTTTCAATAAATGTTCTTATTGGTTGCATTATATGTATGTACTTAACCGTTGTTGTATTGGCGTGTACTTTTATTATTTTTGCTCTAAAAACGTCACATAAATTGTAAATATTGAGTTTCAATTAGCAAAATTATAAAAATTGAATAAAAAAATTAATTAAAATAAAAAAAATCAGTTTTACGATTTTCTTAAAAATAAATCGCTAAACATTAAGTATAGCATCTTGATTTACCGTTTTTGGTAAATAACCTAGGATCAACTAAACATTTTTTATGACGTTAGTTTATAGAATGTCACACCTTTAGGTGTGAAGTTTTCATTTAACAGAATTGCATTTTAACAACAAATTGAACATGAAGAAACAAATTAATATAAGAGCAAAGATAGTACAAGAACAAAGAGTTGTAAGGTAAGAGGTTGTGGCCACCTGGGTTGAACCGGTAACTGCTACGGGGTTCGCGTAGAGATCGGGCATGGGTTGACAGTTGCTGCTGGTTCTATTGGGGTGCTGTCAGCGCTCTAGCAGGAGCAGAATTCTGAAAGGAACCGAACGGTGTGCTGCGTTGTTCTAGACGGAGCGAGCTGTTGCAGAACTCTAGAAGGACCTTGATGTGGTGACTACTTGCCCCGGTTCAAACGCTTACGTTTGAACTGGGAGCAGGACTCTAGAAAGAGCTTGCTGTGATGGTCGATCCAGATCCGAAACGTATACTTGATCCGAAAACAGATTCCTAAACGCTGGTATTCGGACCGAAAAGCTAAGCTTCGATGGTCTGAAAATTAGCTTGGGATCTTATAGAAGTCCCTGAGCTGAGTTGCATCAGACCGAAAGCTTATGCTTGCATAATTCTTCTGTCTAATGGCGCGATTTATAAAAAGTTTTTCATGTTTTATGTTGGATAAAAATGCCTATATAATACAAACAATGCACTGTTCTTTATTTATCAAAAAGGGTAAAGTTATTATTTTTATCTTTAGTGCCTCTGCTTGCATGTGAAGAAGAATGAGACAAACTGCGGCTGTATGTATAGAGAGAGAAAGATGAAGGTGGCGGTATCCGGCTTGTCCAGGGAGTTAGCGAAACAAAAGTCGCCGTTATTAAAAACTACTTTCCTCTTAGCGCCAATTGGCTGTGAGCGAAACGAAGCATTAAATATTCCCATTCTCATTTAAATAGTGCAAGGTGCGAATCAAAGTCTTGTTTTCCTTTAAAGTAAACAAAGTTTAATAAAAATTAAAAGAAAAGTTGCGGCCGCCATTTTAAGGCGAGGCGGTTCTCTATTTTTGGTTACTACAAGTCCACAGTAACTTTCGGTCGATATTTTAATATTTACATTACAAAATTTAAACTTGTTATGATGAGAAGTATGGAAAAACATAAAGTAAAAAGCTACAAGACTTTGTGAAAAAGCATGCAACTTCAGATGGATCATCTCTTAAATCTAGTCCTGTAATTGTCTTTGAGTTTTGCTGTATTATAGAAAATTAAAAATCTACCGAGATTGAAGTCTGGCGAGCTAGCTGGGTACGATATTGTATTTAATTTATAATAAAAAAAATTATATTTTCTTTGCTTTTATATTTATGACTTTTAAAAGATAACGGTTTTTTTTTGTAGAAAGATATAAAACTTTACATTCCTATAAAAGGAAATAGAATAAAAATCTATTACTAAAACAGTTGGCAATAATGCTCGTAAACGTAGCTAATAAAATATACAATTATGGAGCATAATATCCTATTCATTAAATATTCTTTTATGATAGCTCTACCCGTTGGAAAAGTAGTTCAACTTAAACCAGAAGTTGCCCTGGATGATTTAGCTAAGCGGAAATTTACTAAATTATTAAATCTAAGTTATAGTTTATTTCCAACAGCTGCAAAGATGTTTTATTATTTTTCGGTAACCTCCAATTATTTTGGATAATTTAAATCAAGGACTTTATAAACAAATTGCTGAAATGCTTACACACTCGTGTGTTTTAGAACCGAGCAAAGAAATTCAATTTCATAACTTTTCCGTGCCATTCGGTGCATTTCCCGAAGTTCTATAAGTTGTAGTTACCCGTAGTATGAAATCCCAAAAGCGTATTTAAATCGTTAGCAATTTTAATCAAGTTGTTGCTTTAGCTTTACTTGTTCAATTACAAATGTTCTCGAACACCTTAGTTTTACGGTAGTAACAACTTTAGGCCACCATTTTAACACTCTTGGGCGTCGAAATGCTAAAATTAATTCAAAATTATACACTGTACTTTAATGTAATTAATTTTAATGTGTTTTCTAAAACTAAACATAAAATAGTATGTATTCACTGAGACCTACTATCGCTTATCCGTTTTTGTTCCAACAAATAAACACTGGACTGGGGAAAATGAATTCGACGGTGACAGGACGGCAGGATTAAGCCACATCCTGAGATTTATTAGAAACACTCCGACTTCAGTCGCTACTGAAAATCGAGGTGTATTTTTATACCCACTTTAATCCGGAATCCTCCGGAAGTTCTGTCTTTTTGATTGAGGTAAAGGAAAAGAGAAAAAATTATAATTTTGCTCGTAAACGCCATTTTAATCTTGATGTTTTGTACAAAGTGTAACATAAATCTTTTGTCATCGATTGTGTGATTATTAAATGTAGTAAATTTTGAAATAATAATTTTATATAAAAATAGTAAAGAAGAATGTCAAAGATGTAAATTCCTATAGCGAAGTGGTGCACATGAGCCTAATATTGTTAATTGTTGCACCTATTTAATTCCCCTTATGTAAATCTGGAACTGTTAAATTATAAATTGAGAAACATTTGGATACTATTTCGACACGAGCGAGTTCTGCTGCGATGTTAACGGATTCGTGAAATTATAGAGGAGAAGATAAGTAATTTCGCAGTTATCCTAGCGAAAACATTTGCCTCCCCTCGTGCTAAGCAGCAATTTCTAGCAATGCATCTTTATCATAAATGTAAATTAAAATATCCTCGCTTAATGTAGGACGTTTAAATTTATTTTCGTATACTCCGTGCCTGGCAAATGAAAAATTAGGACCGTTTCTCCCAGATGTCGCATCCTCAAGCCCCTCGTCCATATCTCGTTTCTGTTTATGGAACTAACCACTCAGAGACTTAATTGCATGTTTAACGTTGTCAGGGTATTTTATTTAACTCGTTTACTTTTTTAATTGCGCTAGCCTATTTTCAAGTATATCTCAGCAAATGTGGTTACTACGTTAGTTTGACCTAGTTGTTACAGAGTTGCCTATGTAATTCTGAAGAGCTGAAAACTTACAGCAAAAAAATGGTATTTATGTAAGCTGTGCAACCTTTTATCTCCAAGAAAATTACTATTCTTCCCCGCAAGAAATTTATGGTTCGTCCAAGAAAACTTTATATATTTTTATCACAAAATCCCTCTTATCATGTTTGGTTTATATTTTCTGATAGCTTTTAAACACAATCACTCGAGCTTTCAAATGCTTTCAAAATGTGAAAAATATGTGAAAGAGATACAAAAACTTCTCCCTTTTATTCTTCTAAAAGGAAGTGCGTTACCTGTCAATTTCCGTTGTGTTTGTAACAGACGTCTGTAACTTTTGTAGTTTTTAAAATGATAAAATTTATACAGTCGAAAACGCTTGATCTGAAAAACCTTAAACAATAAATAGTCGATCCTTTCAGTTATCACCGAACTTTTGGAAAAGGAGAAGGGAACGTTTTGATTTCATAAAAATAGGACGAGTTTTCTTTCAGTAAAACAACTATTTCTTTGCAATAGAGAAAGTATACAGACTATTACCATGAGTATTACCCTTTTGATGTTCCGGTTTAATTTGCAGTTGTAAACGTAAGAAATGATGTAATTCTATACTATCCTCTTAATTATATCGGGTTGTTCAAAGTAAGAAGTACTTTCCTTTAAGACGTGCTTAGAAGTTGAATGGTTTGAAATTTGACAAGTTCGAATTTAAGAGATGGTCATTTTGAATTTCTTTTACCTGTTTTATTTCTGATAATTTTTTATTCTGTAACACCGTGAATTACCTTGCTATAAATTAAAAGGACAAACGTGACTAAATATGCAGTTTAATTAATACTTGCAGTAAGAGGCAAAAATTAAAAACATTCTTTAAAAAACTGGATAAATACAGAATTGAAAAAAAATATCAAAAATGTGAATGATTGTAAAACCTTAAGTTTAAACCAACCTATTTCTTTCCTTTACACCCTCACACTAGCAGGTATTTCAACTTCACCCTAGGGCATGTCGCAAAATGGGTATTGACTATCGATACCTATTTGGAATCCGTACAATACGAAAGTGTCGAAATATCAAAAATATCAAAGTATCGAAAATAACGCAATAGTATCGAAAGTATGGAAGTATCGCAAGTTTCGAAAGCATCGAAGTATCGAAGTATCGTAAGTACCTACCATTTGTGAGTTGTGACTCATTGCCGCAACTGGAAAAACTAGCTCATTTCAAATAATAAATCATAAATCTATAGTGCTGTTACAAAAGATAAAGTTGACGTTACCTTCGATCAAACTTTCTGCAAAAATTTAAGTTTCTATCCTCAGTAATAATTAAGATTTTAAATTAAACTGTCAAACTGGATCACCCGATGTAATTGTTTTTTTATTATTTTATTCTCTTTTCTGCCTTTAAAGTTAAAAAAATATTTATTTTTTTATTATTTTGAATTGATTGTGTGGTAGGCACATGTTGAAACATTATTAATATATATTTAACTATTAAAAAATTAATAGATTATTTATAAAATAAAACTCTTGTAATTGTTTCACAATTTGTTGGAATTTATTTTCTCGACTTAAGTTTCAACCTTCACGGTCATCGTCAGGAGTTTACAAATCAAACTGATCAAGAGTTTTATTTTATTAATAATCTATTAATTTTTTAATAGTTAAATACATATTTTTTTATTTATTTAAATTTGACGCTATGGTCCAAAATCTCAATTCTTATTACAAACACAAACTTAAATTTTTGCGAAAATTTTCGTTAAAAGTACACTTTGATACCTCGATACTTCAGATACTTTTAACTGTCGATACTTTTGATACTTTCGATACTTTGATATTTTTAAAACTTTCGATACTGCAATGCTTTCGATACTTTTGATACTATTGAAAAAATTTATATTTTCAGTACTTCGAAATTTTCAATAGGTTTAATACTTTTGGTGCTTTCGATACTTTGATATTGCGTATCGATGCTCGATACTAGCCAAAGTATAAATACTTTCCGTGAGTAATTAGTTATACTTTGCCGAGGCCTACTCCGCATTGCTAGCTTTGGCTTCACCAATCCACCTTTTCTCTCTAATTTGCGTATTTTGCATTTTTGAAGTGAAACTTCTTTACCGGCAGAAGTAACCACGCGAATGCGAGACGGAAGTAATGACGGGAGTAATAGGAATGAGGTTGCCTACATGCAAATTAAAGCGGTCAATGTTTAGTTGTGGCTTTACAGACACACAGCTCTAAACTAGTGTATGTAGTTGCTTTGCTTATGTACTCCACCCACGAACAGCACATCTAGTGCAGAAAGCTATGATTATAATATATTTGATTCAATACTGAATTACTTTCCAATAATATTTCCTTTCTACAAAAACCAGGGATACATCATTTTTAATTTAAATATTGACATTAATAAGATTTGCATATAAAAATAAATAAAAATTGAAAATTTTTTTAAGTAATTTCGCTAAACGGTAAAGTGGTTTTTTGCATAAAAACATTATTTTTAGCGTAAAACTTTATCACACCAACATATTCTTGTTTATTGCGTTATCTGCTATACAAAACGGCCATTACGACCTTTTTGACTGGTACTGAACTTTTTTATTAATAAATCGCCAATTTTCAACTTAAGCGTTTTTTGCCACATATAACGTAATATCTCGAAAAGTATTTGGCACATCGACTTAATTTGTTTAAGAACAGATGCATTAGCGCCGTCTAATCTTATTTTAATAACCAAAAATAATATTTTTTTTGCCCAAAGGAATTACGAATATAACTTTTTACTTTTGATGTAGTAACTTTTTTACTTAGTAACAAACTTTTTTATTTGTAGTGTTTAACATATACGTGCAGCGAACAAAATTAAGAATACACTTTGAGAAATATTTTAAAGCAAAAAACATATATTAATGGCCAGGATTTTGATGGAATGAATTTTTTAAAAAAGCTTTCCGAACTGCGTCGAGGCGTGCTTGATAGTTCTTGAATCTGTATAGATATAAAATTAGCTTTAGTTACGTCAACATTTTCTTTAATTATAAATAAAATACGGAAAAAATTATACATATATGTGACGTAATATAAAACTAAAGCTGTGTCACATACAACATACAAGTAAAATTTTTTTAATACATTTCTCCTGTTTCTGGATCAGGATCTTTAAGTAATTTTACTAAACTATCGTTGAATCTTCACAATTGCATTCACTGCGGCATTTCAGTCCATCTTTTATGCAAAGGTTTATCCGTGTTTGTTTGCATTTTCTAAATTGATATTTGAAAAATGACTTGAATACCAGATTTGCAACTAAAACCGTTTTCGTCTTCTGTTCAATCATACAATTTAAAAAACACTTTCAGTAAGAACACGTTAAGAAATTTAACTTAGAACTTGCTTGCTCGGAATGCATATCTTTTTGTTAATACAGTAAACTTATTTAAAATATTTACAGTGCATAAAAACTCCCGATTTATATAATATCTATGAAACACCTCTTTAGCGTTTTTGAGAAAGTCATCTGCCTGGCGGATTTTTTGGTATTTCTTAATTATTAAAGAGTCGTTCTTTATCGAGACAGCCACAAGAAAAAATGTATAAATTTGAAAATTCACTATCAATAGCAAAAGTGAAATTTTGATATGTGAGTTTTCGTTTTGCATTGATGCATCGCTTTTAGGTATCTGTAAAAAGTTAACATCAATCAATATATTGGGGTTTCAAGGTAACCAAAAGAAACGTGGCAAGAAATAAAATTCCAATCTGAAAAGGTATTGCTCTTTTGTTGTGCATGAAAGGGATGGAAATGGATAAAAGGAAGGTGCAGACTTTCAAAGACGACATCGAGGATAATGTGTCCTGGCGCTGACATGGTAAGGTGGGATAAGAAGGCGCACTGCGTCATCCGGACGTTTGACCCGTCCACATGTAGCTACATCTTCTTTGGTAAATGGACTCGACTGAATACAAAAAAGGCTGACAAATTTCGCTCTGATATTTTATATTTTAATGGACAGGCACTGAAGAGCTGAGTGGTTTGATGTCGATATTTATAGGGTAGATGCTATCATAGCAAATTATGGTTTGAAGAGTTGTGGGGTGTCACAGTTCTTAGCATAGAAATTGAAACTAGCTAGAAAATCCGGCATTTTATATATAATGGCTTGCGGAATCTGGCCGCAATCTTTTATGCTCCAAGCATTCAGGATGGCAATACGGACCAAATCTGCAAAAAGGATATGGAATGCAGATTTTTTCAATACAATATTTTCGCATTCAGTCATCGCACGTTATATTAGATTCGCAAAAATGGAATCCTATTTTTTGACACATTCTATTCGCACATCTAATATGAAATTTTAAAAAGACGATTCAGAGATGTGGCGAAATGTATTTACATAAAATTTCTTACAACTTCCCGATAAAAACTTGGCGAATGTCGCCTTTAGGCTTTCGTTACAACATGCCTACCAGAAAACTTTTAACAGTGTGTAAACTGTTTCCTTATTTAATTTAAAATCAACACGAATCTCTACTTAATATATTCAGAGCTAGTATTGCCTTCTAAAGCAACTTTGTATTTGAAATTAAATTCAATACAATAAGAATAGCAAGCTATGACAAGACACAGAATAATAAGATACTACAAATTCCAACCCCACACGTATTTGTTTCCAACAAACTATAGTACGTTGCACGTCGTTAGTGTAAAAAAGTTCATGAAGTAAAACTACTTTGCCGGCGGGTGCAACATGCGATCGTGCAATCGGGAACCGTAACGGATGTAATGTAACAGATACACAAGCGCGGCTATCTTTCCCGGAGAGCTTATAACATCGGTCTGTTAGCGTCAGTACGTAGATAGTCGTGAAGTAGGTTGCACGCAAAATCCGATATCTATATTCAACCGCAAATTCCATTCTCTGGATTTATCTGAACAATCCAATATCTAAATTCATCTAAAAAGTCCGTTCTCTGGATTTCTTCCAAAAATTCATTCTTGTATTTGATCTGAAAAATGTGATATCTAGATTTATACAAAAAATTTATTTTCTAGATTTATCTGTAAAACACGTTGTCTGAATTTATCTGAAAATTCGAGATTAAATTTATTCTCAAAATCCGTTCTCTGGTTCTGTCTGAAAAATCCAATAATTGTATTCATCCGCAAAATCCGTGCTTTGGATATATCTGGAAAATCCGGTAGAAATAGTTATCCACAAAATCTGATGTCTGGATTTATCTGAAAAATCCGATATTTAGAATCTTTCAAAAACTTCGTTCTCCAGATTTATCTGAAAATTTGATATCTCGAGTCATCTGAAAAATCCGTTCTGTGGATTTACGTACCATTTAGATAAATATGTAGTTAAAACAGATAAACATCGGAATACAACGTACAATCATACTCCAGTAAAATCGCTGTCAAAGATCAAATTTCTTCTATTATTACATATAACATTCAAATGTTTAAGAACACCGATAAATCCGTTATAAATCTGACATCTGCATACATTTATTATTTAAATTTGAAATATGTAGGTACTGGTACAGGGTATGATTGGTTGCAAATTTGGCCAACTGAAGGAATTATCAATTTATGTGTACACAGTATTCAGAAATTTGAATTATTTAGTATTTTTGTTATTACATGTAAACAACAGTCGCTTGTCATTTAATATACGAAATAAAATAATTCTTCGAATAATCCAAAATCTAAATCGGGATTAAATATCAGACGTCCGAATCAGAATAAAAAATTCAAAATTTCACTTAGCATGGAAAATCCGAAATGGCTTATAATCTAAAATTCGGGTTGACAAAAAAATTCGAAAACCGGATCGCCGTGCCGTATACGATCCAAAAATCTGACAATGGGATCGACAAAACAATTCAAAAACCGGATTGCCGTCTACAGTCCGAAATCCTGATCTAAATATAAAATCCAAATTCGGATTTAACCAAATTATATTATATAATAATATTTTAAAGATAGAGGGCTCGGAAAAAAGCGTTTGATTTGTTTTAGCGCCTTCTATGATACTCTGTTTTTACATATACACCCTACACTTTTTAAGAACTACTTTTTTGTGTTTCTGAAGGTTTAAACCACGTATTTCTTTCCATGGAAATCGGAAAATCGAACATTTTCGCGACCACATTTCTTTCCCATTCTGGTAGCAAGGGAAATTAAAAAAACTTACGGATTCAGCTAGTTCTTCTTAAGTGTCAGGTAGTATACTGTAAATGTAGTAGCTCTTTATTTGTTATTGTTACTTAAGCTCTTTGGGACACGTTTTGCTTGTGATAAAGTAACTCAAATTGATTCTTTCTATCTCACAGCTGCACGCATACCGCAGAATATATAATTGCCCAATAACCGCTTTAACTTGTACATATTCGCAGCAATGTCATGTTTCAGTGCTATTTTATTACTCTTTGTAGCACATTCTCTCCGCAGACGCATATAAGTTTAGACTTAACATAAATCTGTCAAACGCGTTGTTCATTGGTCGGCGTACGTGTTTCAAATGAATATGAGCTATGAGACAACAGGATTTCAATTCCAAACATGAACTTTGAATATGGGAGCTTATATGTACGTAGGTAGCCGTAAGCTAAATCAAGCCGGATATCAGCCTTTAACAGATACGTTACGTAGACAGTTAAGCAGCAACAACAAAAACAATTTTAAAGCAGTGGCAGTAAAATTCAACAAATTAAACATAATATTTTACAGTGTTCGAACATCTCAAGTTACTAGTTTAAAAGGTTTGCTTCACTTAACTCGATTATTCCTCTGGTAATTTCCCATATGACAAAAAGTGTATCTAACACAATAAGCTTATTAGCAAAATGTTATTTAAGTTACACATTCAACTATGTTGTTTTCGATTTATCGCAGCAATTTAATCAGAAGGTTATATAAGCTGTTAATTGTTATAAAAATGGTCTATTTTTAAAAGCTAAATATATTTTATATTAAGTGGCACACTGCTGATATAATAACTCTTAAGCAATGACTGGCAATTTAATTCTCGTTTCACGAATAACCGCACGCTGGGCGCTGGGATAAACGATAAAATCCTAAACCACCATTTATTTTAATTTATGGTTAGCCTGTTTGTTCATGTACACAAATTAATATTTCATTTACATTTAAAACGTAAAAGTAAATAGTTATAATAATAACAGAATAGGTACAAAATATTAATAATTCAAATCGTTGCGTGTCTTGATATGTTAAACATATCTTTGTCGACCGTTTTAACAAAATAGAACAAAATATGATGAAGATGTAAGTCGTGAAGATGGGATTTATCAAATCCAATCTGATATATTGAATTTTACATACAATTCATCTAAGGTCAAAATAGTATTCTAACTTGATATACTTATTTCGAAACAATATTTTTCCATTATCCAATCCGATCTAATGCAAACCTTCTCGGATTTCAGATAATATTCGAATTTTACTGCTTTTCAGTAATACTACACCAATCAGACTTAAACGATGGGGAAAACACAAATAAAAGTCAGAGAAAGACATCCACAAAAATGTACAAAGAATGTAAACAATCAATTTCCGAAAAATGTAACCTTTCTGAACCACTCCGTTTACAACAAGATCTAAAAAGCCTTTTCCATTACGGCTATATCCGAAGAACATTTTTCTAGAAAAATCACCTGTCATTACAACGAAACGTGTTACAAGACATGCCCAAAAACAACACCTTTGCGTTTACGTAACTAAGTATAGAACGCTTTCAGCCCCAAAGGTGTAAGTACCGCGAAAATCTATTAAGCAACACACTGGAGAAATTACACAAGTTCCGCTGTACACATTGAACCGCACCCACTGAGTTGATCAACTCGATTTAGTTTACCCCATTGAACCATAAACTACAGAATAATTTAAATCAAATCTAACACGCAAAATTAAATACATGCTGAATTAAGCTCTTTGCCATACTCCTGCAAGAGAAATCTCATGAAAACCTTCAACAATTTGGAATTTCTAAATATAACAAAATTGTAGTATTCAAACTGGAGGAAAATTAAATTTTATTTAAATCGTACAGGTTGCTGTTTTAAGATCTTTGATTACATTATAAATATTAATAATTTGCAATAAAAACTAAATGTCTAAGTTTCTCCTTTTAGCACTGAAATTCACACAAATTTGTCGTATTTCTTGCATAACAGGACAAAATGTTCTTTTATCTGCTTGAATAAGTTCTTAAAATCGGAAGCAGAGAACAAACCAAGGGAACATTCCAAAACGCAAGGGAACCAAATTGATACACCCAAAAACCTAACTTCGCGATATCATGGAGAGCGTATTTGATATACTGATAAAAAACTTGAGCAAATCTCATGAAGTATGAAAACAAATATGAAGAAATTCCTGGCTGTTTTTGCTGCGATCTTATATCCTATATGCAGGGTTTCGCGGTTGCCATGACTACCGACTCACTTCACCTGGCTGTAAAAGTCTTGGCACCTTGTTATTCTGAGCAAACAAACTGATGCAAGGAGATAAGCATAAAACCATGAAAGAAAATTAGCATAATTAAAAAGATATGAAACCTAAGCAAACGTTTGCGGACGTCTTCTAATTCTCGGCATAAAAAGTCAAAGGATTAAGTTTGCTACGTTAGTCGACGTCAAGTTTGCTGTCAGCAAGCAAGTACCTGCTTTATAGAAATTGATCGATTATCGGAGCTTAAAAGTTTCTGATGCAATTTTAAAACCGTTATTTGCCATTTAACGCAGACATACCGAGTTTTCAGAAGATTTTCAACCCGAACAAACGTCAAACACTAACTTCAGTTATTATAAAAGAATGTAACCCCTAGTAAAGGCATAAACTCCCTAAGAGGTATTGTTTTTTTAATAGTACAGCAGCACAAAGCTAGAAATAATAAATTATTTTGTTTGTTACTAAAAATTGTTTTGCAAGGCTTGTGATTTAGATGGAGATACACCGAGCGTGCTCTAAATTCAGTCAAAGTAGTGTTCTTCCTCGTACTTAACAAGCAACAATAACAGGCGAACTGGATATCTCTATATTTTCTATTCTTTGTCAGACTAGCTGTAGTTCTTTTGTGTTATTTTGATTTTTTTTAAACATTTCAAGGATTTTCTTTGCTTGAGTTCTCAAGCATTTTATCTTACGCAAATATTTTAATATGCAATTTTATCCGAAAACAAAAAAAGGGAAAGGAAAAAGTAACAACAAACAAATTCAAGACACAAAGTAAATCACTGACAATAAAACAACCAAATACATTGTTCGTTTTGATATAAAATAATAGTTTTTAAATTGTCTAGCCACGTTTCATGTTATATTCGGTAAACTTAACCTGGAAGTTTGTAATTCTGTATAACTTTATCTGCGTTGCATTCAAGCAGCAAACTTGAAAATCAAAATTGAGTCATTTTACAATATTATAAACATAAATTTTGCTTGTTTCAAAAACGAAGGATTATCTTAAAATAACAATTTTCAATATCTCTTTAAGTATGTAATTACTTCAGTTCTCGAAACTGTGATTCAGTGCACCTGAATTTTTCTTGATTTTTTCCGTATAAAATACAACCTTGCAATCTCGTTTTGGAAATAAATTAATAAACTTCTTGCAAAAACAACCTTAGTCCAAAACCGTAATTTTTAAGTTGTACACAGGGTGGTCTACCACTTATTAGTTTATTACGCTACTATTTAACTCTCTGGTTCAAGATAGAGGGAAAAAATATTACTAGATTTCTACTAACGCCCGCCGTGCCTAGTTCCACGTTAGCGTGAAACCTAAAATATTTTCGCAGGGCCAGTGATGTCATTGTGTAACGTAATGTGCACTTAACGGACGTTCAGGAGAAAATTTAAATTTGACCGTAGAAAATAATATTAGAGTTTCTATAAATCTTGAACGAATTCAGTATCTCCCGAAATATTATACTTCAATAAAACGCTCAGACACTTAAACTTCAGTTTTATTATCCCAGCCACATTTTAAGCATAAGTATTGCTGTTGCTAAAGGGTTACGTGACCCGGCGCAGTTAGCGTTGCTTATGCATTATTGCACCCAGAATATCAAATTCAATATATTTTGATATCAAGTCAGCTATTTAATTTTTTGCTATAGTAGGTAATGGATACAACAGCCCTAGGGTGATAACAACAACTAACTGCGTCGAAAGCAAACAAAAAAGCCCATGGTGCAAAAAACACATGGACTGTAGTTGTCTTTGCCAGAAGCTTCTCGACTAAAGTTGTATCTATATTAATTTAGGTTTAACACCATATTCATGATTGGTGTTTGATTTCCAAATAATCAAAAGGTTTTGCAAACAAAATTATTCAGTTCAGGCTTACATTTAACTCACCATTGTGTGGAATAGTATTGTTTACCAATTAAAATCATATGCCGACGGTATTAGTGTTTATTTATGTGTACTCTATTAGAATTTCAGAATGAGAATTAGAGTAAAATAACACGATATCGTATACAATTATAGTGTTTCAATGGTTGTTTAGAAATTTAGTTTCTGTTTAACTTAGAGTGTAAATATTATTACAATTGCGTAGATATACAAATCATTATCTTAAATCTATTTCAATAAAAGAACTGCGAAATGTTAAGGGACGTTTATCCATAATCAAGAATAGCAAAATAAGAATTTATTAAATTATCTTAAGTAATACAACTAGTGACTCCCATTTTTTGATAAACGAGTTGATTTTTCGTAACATTCAGAAGTGAACTTTTTTTACAGGGAGTTTTTCTAGAGATTCTACCCCATTTTTCAAATACTCTGCTTTAAGCAACGGTCACGAACATGTGCTATTAACAAATAATCATCAGAAAACTGAAACGTGTGCATTGTTTTGTTCTCTACTGATACCACATACCTTGGAATTGTTTACCTTTTTATAGCTTTGTTCACATAATTACACTTTAAGGAGTATGGGTGACATGGAACACCTTTGTCTTAGTCCCTTGGTGACGGTAATACCCTTCCCATCATCACTCTGGATATTGTCCATCATAAAGCTTATAGTTTTTTACACAGTTTTGATTAGAATTTGACTAATTTGTGTATTCCATTGCTGCCTACCACTTCCTGACTGGCACATTGGCATATGCTTGACTCAAATATGAAATATGCTGCTGCAATATTTTTCTGCATTGCTTGGAAAATTCACTAAATAAATTCCTTGTTTTTCCCAAAAAATGCTTGCTAAGAAATTTCGCGAATAGCTATGGTATTTCATTATTGATCGAAACCTCGGTCAAGGTCAATAATCGTAACATTTACAAATATGTGTAATTTACATTTTCTACAGTAGTCAACCAAAACCTAAATTCGTCAAGCACAAAATTAGAAAAGAAGGCGAGAGACCCACAAGGTAAAAATTTTCTGATAACTAACATTTGCTTTTGGTTCTACGAGTCAAGATGATTAATTCTTCTTGAGCAAGAGTTTCTTATTATTTCTTGTTTAATAAATGAAGGTGATTTTCGAAAATTCGTAGAGGGTGATATAGTGAAATTATGGTATTCAGCGAAAACCAAATTGTAGCCCATGTTCGCATCTATAAGACTACAAAATCAAAAAAAAAACATATGGTTGGTATTGGCAAAGTAATAATATAGAAAATTTGATATATTTTGACTTAGAAACCAATGGGTAAGAGAAATCTGCGACCGCCTAGTAATCGTAAACCAGAACAGGTCAAAAACCTATACCGTGAAGCAGAAGAAGAAGTAGAAGAAGAACAGTAGCCATACCAAGTATAGAAGTATCTAAAACTAACATTCGATTTTCGTTCTACTAGTCATGACGAGCAATTCTGTGCAGAAAAAAAAATTTTTTCGGACCCCGTTTAATGCATGAAGGGGTACTTATTTTCGATCTTCAAAAATTCATAGAAAACGCCACAGCAAAATTATAGCTTTTAGCAAAAAATAAAATTGTAGCCAATGTTTGGTTCCAGAAGCATATGAAGTTTTAAAGAATTGGGTGGGTAGGTTTGAAAAATAGGTTTTTTCAAAATTATCAAAACTTTAGAAAACCGCCATTGCGATCGTTCTCAGATTTTTAAAATTAATTTGATTTTATCATATGCTACTCACACAGGGCTCTGAGACAAGTTGTAGTTGATCCCGATCAGATAACTACCTTTTGAGTCAATGAGTCATTTTGAAGCTAGAGAGTTTAGTAACAAAGTTTTCAATTTGCCCCAAGTTTTTCTCTCCGATCCAATGTCCAAATTTGCAAAATATAGTTTTGGAAAAAAGTGCAACCAAAAAAACTTGTCTTACATCCGCCTCCGGTTTCGGATTTGTTTGAAACTAGAACTACTACTTTCGATATACCTCTTCATCTAAAATTTTATCAAAATCAGTTTAGTACTTTCGCCTTTAGAGACGTCACACACCTACCCACAGACAGACATTTTTTAAAAACCACGTTTTTAATTCTTTCAGCTCCAAAACGGGTATTTCCGTGAAAATCTATGTTTCGAAAATTTTCATGAAATCTATACTTCCCTATACCGAAGGTATGGGAAAAGTAAAAAGCAACAGTTTCTGATAAAATAGATCGATGCATGTGTATATTATATGGAACTTTTAAAGGTTATCGTTTGAACAACAAAATTAGCGAGAGTGTTGATATTCTGTGAGCTACAAGAGTTACGAAATCTATTTGCAGAGCACTGGAACGTAGTTGTAATGACTTGACTGTAAACACGACGCCATATCGCAGAAAACTAAGGCTCTTGAAATACGACTAGTTTCAGATAGTAATATATAAGCCACGCTTAAACAAACTGGAATAACGTTATCTCAATGAGCAAATAAACACACGGCTTGTTTTGTGTAATAGGCACAATTCAGTTACGTTGTTTGTGATCTAATTTCCATGCTTTGTTACAGAACGCTCCAGTAACACAACCTAGTAACCAGAACCTCTACACTATTTTTGTTTGAGAGTCTCAAACAAGAAAGTTTTAATAAAAGAACAATTGCTAATAGACAAACGAATAAAATTGCAAACAATGATACAATTACGGGAAACCATAAATAAGGAAACTACAAATTTTCCGAACTCCGCACGGTTACCGTAATCGCGAAGGTTTAATTTTGGCATAAAATATGATTACAAATACCCACTTAGAAAAGAAAAAGGCTTGAACAAAACGGGCTTTGCATAGTTTAGGCAAGTTTTGTCAGCCTCACTTGCCACTTTAAAATAAGGGTTGAGAGAGGTTAATGCGGGCCACAGGTGTCATGCTGACCAGCGAAATATATTCGGAACTTTTTTGTGTGCTAGCGAACTTTTAAACCACAGCATATTTCCACGTTTTCGGTTGAAAGCGGTTGTTGGTGCGGTAAGCATTATCCTAATATACATTTTTTCTGCAACGGCCGCTTTTGGAGCTGAAAGTTGAAAAAGCAATAAGAATTATATCCGCGTTTGCATGGAATCGAAACGCACTGAAAGCATTTTTAATCACGAGGGACAAATTTTGGAATTGGGACACGTATTAAATACACAAGTTCTATTCCAGGGATCGATAAAAAATTGCTGAATGTTCGTATAGCTCTCAGCAAAAAACAGTTAACCCTGCAACGATTTCCTAGTATGATCAATTCAAAGACGGGACTTTTAGCCGCAGAAGTGCAAAAAATTTCGTTAAAATTCAATAAGTAAACAAAAACCTCGGGCGTACTCAAATTCATTAAGTTATACGTGAAACATATTTGACAAGAGAACTAATTTTTTTGATAAGAATTTAGAAACGTTGTTGTGTACTGAAATTCTTAAGTTTTTTATTCAACGGTGGTTTTTCGTTCATTGTAAATGTTGAGAGCTCAAAGTTTCTTTTGTAGAACTTTGTCGTTGTATTAATGAATTTATACGTTCAATTTTTATTAATTCCTGGTTAATGTTTGACAGTTCATTTAAAAAAAATATTTTTGCAGTTTCATAAAATTGTTTCGTGAAGTACTTTTAAAACTCATGACTGTTTCATTTTATTTTACTATTACATAAGCATCAATTTTAGTTGACCAAATAAATAGTAACTATTTGCACAAGTTAGATTAAGGTCAAACATATGGATGTGTTACTATTCTAAGCTCGTAGATAAGTCGTTTGAAAATTTTAGGTATGCGCCACTATAAATTTAAAGGAATTATGGCAGAAATTATTATTAATTGTTTGCCTCCCAATTTAAATACTGACTCACTAGTAGACTAAAAATCCGGACTAAAATGAGCATACCTATTTTATAAACTAAATTTGTTAGATAATATTTTACTATTTACTAAATTATTTATAACACCAAAAAAATACCATTGTTTACAATAAATGCGTTCCATGAGTCACTGAATTTTTATCGTATTATTTCAATAAAAATTTTTACATCAATAGGTTGTAGTTAAACATGCTTATTGGATTTCAAAGAAATTTCGAAGGAACTAATACAAACATGTACAGGACGAGCTGAATCCATGAATATGTAGATTATTCAGGGCTCTCAAGTTGCTGTCGTCTCTACATAAGCTCCTGTTGTTTATGACATCTCAGAAGTAGGATAAACTCGCGTTCCAAAGTTGAAATGTCCTGTGCAGTTGGTTTAATAAAAATGCATTAACATTTAATGAAAATGGAGATTTGGTTTTAAATGCGTCGAAATGGGCGAGAGCAAAGGGTTAAACTTTTCATGAAACTGTTTATTATTTATTCCATTACATAACTTCATCATGGTTTTATTAAAACTTGAAGCTGGAAGCCTTGCGAATTTTATGGTTTTGCTCTTAAAATTTATTTTAATATTTTACCAGCCCACTAAAGTGTTTTAGTTACCCGGAGAAAGTTAAGATAAGGAGGGCTAGCTGAATTCCAGCACGTTATTAATGGACTTTTGCCACTGAAAACGTCGGCAAAAACAAAGCCTATCCAGAAACTTTTCTCTCCATGGAAGAGCCTACAAAAGCGAATTTCGTCACTTAAACAAATAACCCAGTTCTTCTTAAGTTACAGTTCTTATAAACGACGCAGCAACCTCAAAACCCAATAATCTGAAAATAATAGAAATTTTCTGTATACATTACAAATTCATTTGTTATCTTTTGTACTCATATTTTGTCTAAGTCTGACCTCATTTGCAGACAGACTGTAAAGTTAGTTTTAAAACTGCCTTCATTATATGAAAGATATCCAGTTTAAAATCTTCTCGTGTGTGGAGAGTTCTTTACTCTTGTCTGAAACTTTACACCGATGAAATGAAGCGGCTGATGACCGTTCGATTTCCAACACAATAGCGGCACTCGGATTAAGCGTCATGCCGGTTCTGCCCTTGCCGAGCAAAAACTCAAAACAGCTTTGATAACCAGTTTTAAAACAGTAAAATTCTTGTCAAAAGTTAAATTTCGATAACTACAGCGGTATAGCACTGCTCAGTGTAGTATATAAGTTACTAACAGCAACCAAAGCGGATAAAATCGAAACTTACACAAATGAAGTACTTGGAGAGTAGCAAAACGGGTTCAGGACGGAAAGGCAAACAACAGACCATATTTTCATAATAAAGAAAATGTTTGAAAAATACTATGAGCACGACATTACATTACATACATAGGCTTTCCAATAACAGCATCAAACGAGAGTATCTAGAAATAACAATAAAAAAATTAAGCATACTCCTGAAATTGATTAGATTAACAGTTACGATACTAAAACACACGCGAAGTAATGTTAAATTAGGAATAGTTATGTCCTAAGATAAGTTCGAAAAGATCACGAATAAGGAGACTGTTAATATAATGATCAATAACAACGCCATATGCAACAGAACTTTACGATACCTAGCTTGCGCGGATTATCTTGCTCTTTTACTCAGAACTACAAACGCACTTACATCAGCATTGACTGACCAAAAACAAGAAACACAAGCCGCGGGATTAAAGATTAACTTCTAGAAAACAAAATACTGCAAAAACCTGTACAAAAGCAGTTATGGAAATGAGAACGACGGCGGAAAACAGATGTTATGTCCTACTACGCGACTTTAAATCTTGTAAATTATTTAGAGCGGCAAAGCTGAAAATATGCAATATAGTAATTAAACTGACAGTAACGTATACATCGGAAACCTGAGAGCTAACTGCTGAAAATAAAACACCTTAAACAAAATTTTTAGGCTAATAAGTGAAAGGGGTGTGACTAATCCCAAAAAACCAGAAGATAAAACAGCTGTGTAACAACTAAATAAAGTGGCCATTATTAAAAAATACCGTTTAGCATGGTTAGGTTACCTAATACAAATTAGTTTGTGGAACAGCAACTAAAACAGCGTATAAAAGCAAACCTGAATGAAAAAATAAAAGGAAACCACCCAGAAAAAGCTGGGGAAAGGTTTAAAAACTTCAGGCATGAGAAGACAGAGAGTTAAAGCTCTAGACAGAAAATACCGGAGAACTGCTTTAATATCTAGAAAAAAAAAATCGTTACCCGTCCTTCTAGTAACCATAACCGCAGATCCGTGAATCTACTGAAATCGTAGTAACCCTAACCAAGATCACAGTTTTTTTGTCCACAATGTTTATAAGCTATTGTTTACCCGACAGCTACCTTCCCGACAATTCTATGTGGAACCGTCATACACCGCTGATCACCCTGTTCTTATGAACACTGTCTCTACAGCCTTTTTCATTAGTCATTACCTAGGGAGGTGGCTTAGCAGACGTGCCGCTCTCCATTCCAAAGGTCTGGAGTTCGATATCAATACTAATACAGTACTCTCCACAGAAATCTTTAATACCCGTTCGGACCTGAAAGGGAGCTTTGAATTCCGATGCGGAGTACGAAATACCTCTACAGCGGCCCAACTGTTTTTTCCCTTTCCCACCTTGCTCCTCAGTTGTGTTCCAGTAGCAACAGACTTTACAGCCCTGAAAATATACCGTGCATGAAGCTTGGGTAGTAGCGATAGCAATGACGCCACTGTAACCCAGAAGCCAAGATACCAAACACAATATGCGTTATTATGCCTCCGAAAATTCCTTCACATTTAAGGCAACTTACGATAGTAACACTCCGTATATTCGCTCGTTTTTTGTATGTCTTGGATTGCTATTTTGTGTCCAACTTTAAATGGTATTGCCCTAAGCCTCTGCTATTGATCCATCCCTGCTGCACGTCCAATCCTGAAGTTTTACTCACAGTTCGTATCCGAGGCCTAGCTACTACGGAAATCTGTAGGCTCAAGCCGTGTTCCCATGTGACAACTTCCTCCCGAGACAGTTAATAGTTTGCCAGCTAGTCAACCATCAATATACAAAATGCCATCATCGGCAACAACCACGTAGTCAATATCGAGTTTTGTTGTGTTGGAATGCGACGTATAATCGACAACGCATCAGGGTTAGTACCGTTTCTTCTACAAACCCAAAGAAGGTTTGCACAGACGGGATGACGTTGACGTTGACTAACTTTATCACACTATACTAAACTAAGAAACCAGTCTGCGACCGAATCTATTATGTAGTTAAAAGTGTGCTTGCCGTCGCCCGTTGGAACAGTTACAGTTGGCATGATCTCGCATCTATTGACTGCTAGATGACATTTTCGAATATTTGTTTTCTTAAAACAAGTTGGCTCAGTGTGGCCTATGCGCTTGCAAGAAGCACTTTATTAAAGAACAATGTCTAGTTTTGTCATTTTTTTCTTAAAGTTTATTCTTCGTTGTAGTGGGCGGTGATGCATCTCTACATTGATTTGTTTGGTGGTCAATTTAGCCACAATTGAATCATTTATTGGAAAATAAGCACACGGTTTTCGGTCGGGCACGTTTCGTTGGCCTTTCTGTGTTTAAGGGATCAATTTCTGATTCGGTTTCGAGTTTATTTTGATTCTTCGGTTGTTGCAGCCGTATACCTTCACTATTAGCACTTACATTTGCGCCAACAATTACAGGCGGTAACAATGATAGCGATTGAGAATCTTTTCTAGCGCACACTTACCAATTCCGCTAAAATCACAGATATTCACGTTGGTAGCTTACCACCATCTTACAAGCAAAGATAGTGGGGATAATGTATGATGCAAATGAAGTCCTCGAAATGGTAATGTTTAGCAATAGTGGAGCTGCCTTATTGGCCCTCAGTAATTGTAAAATTACCTCAGGAGTAGATTTTTAGAGCTACGAAGCTCTTCGAAATATACAGAAGCAATGTTGTTTTGCTTGTTTGTGTGACATGATGGTAATTGGGGTAAAGAGGAAACTGACAAAGTCCCAAAACTAGCCTCGAAACAACTTCCTTGGGTGACGGAACCTGTAACGCCCATCTTCCTGACGATATTTAGTACTATGCCACATCAAAAAACATTAAACAGCTTCACGAGAAGATGGGCTAATACTCAAAACTCTCTCTTTTGCAGCACCCTTACCAAAAATAGTCAAATACTGTATGCAGCTGTCCAGAAAGAATTTCCGAATGATTGTAAAAATCTTGACTGGGCACTGCTTTTTAAAAAAGCACATGCACAGGGTGGGGCTGTTAGATAGCCCCAACTGTCGATGATAGAACTTAGAAGACGAGATAGCAGAACATGTGTTATGGCACCGTCCTACCCATCTAACAGTTAGAAAGGGAACTTCTGACCTGACGTGGTCGTCACCAGCAACACAACAATCGCGAACGTTCTTAAATTGACCCAAAAATTAGGTGGCTTGGGTAATCATCAGCTCTAGATCAAAGGTCAATGAGCCTGCCGTCGTCGGTCTAGGCGAAGTCATTTATGAGATATAAGCAAAAATTATGTGCATAAATTGTTGTATGTTTGGTGAATTAAATTCTGAATTCGGCACTTGATTACCTTTGTTTGGCAACACAGATTTGTTTTGACGTGGCTCTGTTCGTTCTGCATTGATGGATGTGTCAGCCATCTTAAGGACTTTAGAAATGACACTTTCTTTTTACTTTCACTAGTTCAACCTGAAATTTTGCATCCCGCTTCTGATTTACAAATTCAATTAGATACTATAAATTTGTACTCAAGGAAACACAAGTCACTACAATGATTTGCCTTATGATCCTTAATGTGAAAATCTGTTATTTATTTTCATTTTATAACAAGAATGGATAAACAGTTAAAACTATCTAATTATGCAACGAATTTTCAGTTTATAACATTTACAAGAACGCCAATATGTTTGTAAAAAAATTCATATTTAGATTGTATAATGACTTACGTAAATGAAATTTACCGTTTGCATCAGTTTGATAAAGTAATAACAAGAATCTAGATGAAACCCTATAAAGTTACTTGAACTCTCTATTCAAATAATTAATGTTGTAGCGCTAAGTATAACTTCTTTTTATACAGAGGTATACAAAAAGTAAATCTTTTGAATTTAAGATAGTAATATTGTAACTCATTAATTAAAAAATTTTCTACCAACTCCCACAAAAAAACGATAATTTTGCAGAAGACGCAATTAAGGCTAAAACGTCACTAACATAAAAAGATAATGCCGGCAACCGTGTTAGCTTTACTTACAGCATTAATGAAATGTTCCCGTCGTCTCTATTCACGTAGCTTCAGCTGTCGTCCCATTAAACTCGCCTAAGAATTACCACTTTCAACCAAGACACACGGTCTTCTGTTAAAAGAGTTCGCCACTTAAGTGTCGCCACAATACAGAGAAAAATCTGCTGCGTAAGGGGATTCTTATTTTAATTAAAGAGCGCCTAAGTTTCGATTGTGTACAGGGCTATAAAATGTTGATTTTCGCAGAGAAAAGCCGCTATTGAATGCGGCGACATCGCGGTCACGAATGGGATCTGCCAGTCAAAATTGCTACGACCCCTCATGAAAATTTCATGCCCTCTTTGTTGCCATTGAAGGTGTTTTTCATCTATACCTATTGACGCTTCCTTTTATCTACTTCACATGCGACTAGTTGGAAGTTATTTTGTGTAAATAGCTCTATTAAAAACCTGAACATGAGAAGCCTCAACAAAAAGCTAATGTCTTCAAGGCACATTATTGAGTTTTAGAAGCTTAAAGTGATACTCTTTTTGGAGGAAAAATGCTTTCAACTCGTTTATTAAAGTACTTCTAACTTGATAGATGTAATATATTAAGATAAAATAAAACGTAGCGACCTGAAAAGTAATTAGGCTATCATTTTAGCTTTCACTGTTTATACACGTACAACGAGGAAATGCTAAATGCCACATTAAGCTCCCTCTATCTGTAAGATTAAATTAAAGTGCGTGTTCACAAATAAAGCAAAACAAATACGAAATTCTCTTAATTAATATCTGTCGTTTACCCGAACGTGGAATCCATTTGAAGTCTTACCTACCTTCTAACACGCAAAACCGGGATGTTACAAGATGCAGAACGTGATCCCATTGAAAAATCAATTTTAACAAGAATTGAGAGGAGAAAAGTTAAATTCCAGTTTGGCACCCTTAAAAACCACTCGTTTGAGTGTAGGATACTGTCGCTCAAAAGGTTTTTTTACTCTTCCGTAGCTTCATTTGCTGAAACAACATTCTTAACCACTTCAAAGGGTAGACTTTAGGACTTAGTTTCCACTTGAGAAATAACTTTCAAATATTAAATTTCTCGGTTCACCTTTTCTTAAACAGACACACAGTTAATTAAAATTAGCAGTAGTTTCTCTAATAAAACAAGTTACTAATAACTTGTAGTATTTATTTGAATAAATTTGTATTTTATTTTATTTGGACAGGGTCGCAGTGGTCGGTATCTACATTACTATTTATTAAATACAGAAAAAATTTTCAAATAAAAATTGTTGAGAATTTATAGGAACATATTTTAAAATCATTTTAAATTATACAGGGGGTTGCATATAAGAGCATCATAACCAACTTATGTATTTTTTTTAAATAAAACCCCTGTGTGTATTTGCATATTCTTTCAACTGATTTTCTGAATAACGTTTCATATCTGAATTCTGTAAAGTTATCACAGCTTGGCACCTCTTGCACACATCTTCAACCGCCCAAAAAAACTGTCCAACTTTTCTTAACGTCGTTTGTCATATATTTCTGAAAAAGCAGTTGTAATTATGTCCTTCATATCTTCATGTGTAATTTTACAAACCCTTTCTTTACACGACTCAAAATTTTAAAAAAATCTAATTTTGTTAAATCTGGAGACCTAGATGGTCAACGAATCGGTCCACCTCTACCAATCCACGTATCTGGAAATTCATTATTTTAATAGTAGTGTACTTGCGCACTGGAATGGACTGGCATCATCGTTCTGCAACCGTAATCTGCGTACTGTTGCTAAAGTACATTTTCCAACAAATCTGGCAAAGTAATTGTTTAGAAAATTAAATGCGGATTTTATTTACAATGCTATCAAACACGTATGGTTTAAACACAACATCTTCTACAAGAAACAGATGTCAATGCCTCCTATGATACCTGAATTTATAGAAATTGCCTAATTTTTTGCTTATAATCTAGGAAACAATTGGTATTAGGTTCTAGTTTTAGAAAACTATTTGAAGATATACAGTGAACTCCAATTTAGGCGGCACTATACAGTTACGCATGAAAAATATAAGATAATTCTACAATATGTCTTTAGGAGAATTCTATAACTTGCAGTCATCCTAAATGAAAAAATAGCATTTGTTACATAACTTGATGAAAATTAAATGCAAATAAGGCTTTATATGTATTATTTAATAACAGTGAAGCTACTAGAGATTGATAGAACTGGTTGCGAATTTAATACCCAACAGTACCCGTGGCATAGCGCTAGAGAGTGTTTCGTGTCATAGAGGTTATGAGTTCAAACTTTAATAAATTTAGTTTTTTTTAATGACTGTAAAAAGACAATCAAAAAACTTTATAACATTAAAATTAATTATTTATTTTATTCTTATTAGTGTTACTACATGCAATTATCAAAGAAAATATTAAAAATGAGCACCTTGCCGGGACAATACCTTTATACAAAATTATTACTTTTATATATCTAACCACAACAATTACAATACATTTAACATCTAAGTTTGTTTTCATTGTTGTTCTTATGCTGACTATGTTACGATGGATTTTTCTTTAAATAGATGTTTTGGAAAAAGATTTTGCAGGTTTAACCAACGAAAAACGGCATGAAAAATTCATTTTCTCAAACTAGGAAACAAGGAAGTAAATTAACCCCCCTAAATAACGCTCTACATAAAAATAAGTCCTGAATCTGATTCTGCTATTACTCATGAGAAACTTAGCTCCAACAATTTTTTTTATCGTCCCCCGCTTATTAAAAAGAGGCATGCATTTTCTGTTTCCAAAAATTCATAAAGCGCTTCATAGAGAAATAAATAGACTGGCACATGAACCAAATTGTAGCTCATTTCTACCTCTATTAGCCTATAAAATTTAACAAATGGGAGGGGGGTAGTTTTGGAGCAGTATGATTTTGTTGACATTGTTTTTCATTGTTACGTATTTGTTTTTCTTTAAGCAATCTTACTTTTCCTTCACAAGTTTTATTTTTGTACAAAAAACGTAATTTTGGTCCAAACGGGGCCTCGTAGCTTTAAACAGTCATTTAAAACATTTAAAAATAGACTAGGTTTTATCTAGGTTTAAACCTTTAACCTCTAGCATACAAAGCAGACTACCACTAGCCCACTAGTGCAGTTGAGCATCAGTTTCGCAACCGCTTATTTCAATGCACTAGTGGTTTGAATTTTTTTACAATATAATTTATGTAAAGCCTGATTTAAATTAAAATTTCGATAAAATCATTTCATATTAATCAGGTGTTCTTAAAACATATAACTTAGATTTAGGGCGACTACAAATAATACATTATTCTTTAGACATAATAATTATACAACTATTTCATATTTTCCATGCTAAGCTGCAATGTTCCACCTAAAATTGGAATTTACTGTTCTATTTAGAAATATTAAATTATGACACATTAGACTTAACAAATTGCACACGGTTGCAATAAATACCCTGTATAACCAAATTTAACTTTACAGTATCTGCATCTAACATTTAACAGAAAAAGTGTGTTTAATCTGTGTTAATACAGTCCCAGAAAATTTTATTAGTGAAACCTGCAAATGTAAAATTTTTCGGTAACGCCGCAATGAAATTTAAAAAACAAAACTTGTTCAGGAACGCAAGTAAAAAGCGCAGAAAAATATGGAACAATAAACTGTATTTATATGTTTTGTATTTCACTCTTGTATAGAATTCCCTATATGTTTGAAAATAATTTTATAATGTCCTATTGTCTTTTAAACATTTTATTTTAAAATTTTTCTGTATTTTAAATAACAAATTGGGCTAGCGGGATTTTATTATACAGATATACACATAAAATAGAAAAAAACAAGTCTTCATTTCAAATAACAATTGTAATTAGTCGCCGTTCCCCCTGAACACAGTTATATAAAAACTCGTTTTAATTTTCTTTCACTTATTGCGAAAGCAATAAGTATAGAATTTATATTATGAGTATTAAATTTATTGTAGAGTTCATGAACGGCTTTACTAAAACATATTTTTCGACGACTTATCGATTGTTCTTGACTTGTTTTCTTCTGCTTTTGGAAATGGTTTTTCGTGTCAGCTTAATTAATTAAGTTTAGAATAGGGCTGAGTAAAAGGAACTAAAAGCAAAAGGTCAGCAGGGAGTACAAAAACAGGAAGTTAATGCGAAACTTTGTCTAACTTTTCGCACTTCTTAGATTCACAGCAGAAATTTTTTTCAGTTCGATGAAAAATTATAGACATTTCGTTGAACAAGTGGTTTGATTAAATAAAAACATTTACATAGGTATATTGCAGAATCGGTTTGATATTGTTACAGAACGAAATATAAAATAGGTTCATTCTAAATCCCCGATCGTTGTTTGGTTTTACTTTATTGAATTGTTGCACAATTTTTTATTCCGTACTTTTTAATTATGTCGTATTTTTACATCAGGATAGTTTTATAGAAGTTTCCAGCCAAAGTTACCATGAGCCATCAATAAAATATAAGTTTTCTCATAATACAATAAAAATGAATATCATTTAAATTAAAAAAGCTACTAAAATATAAAATAAAATACAGATACAAACAAGAACGGAGAATTGGTTTCATAAAATATTGAGAAACAAAACTATGTCATTCAAAGAGAATTTTTCTACGAGTGGATAGAGAATAAATTTAAACCCAAGTTTTCTACTTCAAATAAAATAAAAGAAAATAGATATTGAAGTAAAGATAAAGTATTTCAGTAAGAATGTGTTCAAACAAGTTGTAAGAAAACAATTTAGTATTTTTTTAAGTAAAAAGACAATTTTGAAATTTTGAATTTATGAATATAGGTTTTAGGAAACTTTCTTTAATTTGGTAGAATTGTTTTTCGGCGAAGAGCATTAACTGTCTGTCATTATTACAATTATTTTGAAGATAATAAACTCTTAATAAGTAAAAATTCCTCTGCAATTGCCAGAGAAACTACAAAATTAAGAAGAAACTAGCGGAACCCGTGTGCTATGCCTCACGACTTCTAGTTTCTCTTTTAATAATAAATTAAAAGGTAATGACATAGGTAGCGTGGATCGAGTCTTTTGTTTTAGGAATTATACAGCGACTAGCACAGCACTTAGGCTAGACCCCTTATTTTTTCTTTTGGTGACTCCGAATGTTTCTGCCGCTGAGTCGATGTAAGAATTAAAAACTACTCCACCAAAAAATTACGTGGAATAAAACCGTAAACAGCCTTGGAAAAACAGCCTAAAAAAAGAGGCCGGTAAAAACAGTCTTGTAAAAATATATTGAGACAGAAAAACCTCGTAAAATCTCCAAGAAAAATATCTCCGAAAAAAAGTTTAGCGTAGAACCAGAAAAAATTCCTAAAAAGACAAGCGGGAAAGAGTTAGAACTAAACTTATCACTATTCCTCATTTTTAAGAGAGTGCCTTAACAAAAACGTTTGAAATTTTTTTGAAACTAATAAATTTGCAATAAACAAATCTTGTTAGACATTTGCAGGTACTTCTAGAATTAATTTCGCCTTATTTATAGAAATCTACCAGCAAGGAGAAAATCACGTATTTTTTTCAGGGAAAGCTCTCTCCTAATTACATTATTCCACCAGCAGGTATTTATGAACAGTAACATCATTTGTAATAATTTAGGCTTAGTTGCTAGTAATTGCAAAGGGGTGTATGAAACTAAAAGTCCCTACAACAATGAATACGTTTATGTTGCGTCATGTATTAATAATCTAAAGTAAGCAATCTGTAAGAACGACTATACCGAAGGCTGCGTTGGAGCCAGTTTATGTAAGCGCCGATCGCTGTTGGCATAGTGCGAGTTTATTTGCGTTATGACAGCTATCAGCAGATTATGTTACAATAATACAAACCAATATGCTTTTATGAACGTACCTCAAATAGGATTTTTTGTATTTGGCAGCAGCGGCCTTGTCTTCAGCAAAAAAGTAAGTATTACCAAAACACGGCCGATAAATTGTGTCGAGAGGTAAAAGCCCGTCGGCGTGTTGTGATGAGACAGTTGGGGTTTTAATATACAGATTGCTGCCATTTTACATACTAAATCTGGATCTATTCTTCCTGTCGTAATTTAAAGAAATAGGAGAATACAAGCTAAGCGTCGCTCGACTGGTTTGCTTCTTTGAAGTTACCAAACAAAACCGTAGGCTGTAGCCCATGGGTAGAGCCAATTGTTCTTAATTGCGAGTTGTTTGTGTAAATGCAACAGTTTGTTACCTGCGCCAACTTTTACCTCCAATATTTGGGCCAAAGTCATATTTTATTTATTAATTGCTAGCTTATTTATTTGTAAACATGAGCGATGCGGTGTGGCCGATGCGGCCACACACCATAAATAAATTCAAATCTGTTAATCTTATCTCATAGCTAAAACTGCGAATTTACCGTATTTATTTTACTAATTTATGAGTAGAGATCGCTTGTAATGTAATTTTTTAGTGTGTATTTGTCCAATTACTGCTTTTACTTTTGGCGATAAATAGTAAAGGTAGCTGCTGTTGCTGTGGGTAGTGTACAGGGTGATTAAAAGGTGTGAGAAATAGTGGTTTCACTAACGCTGTATATTCTTAAGAAAATAAATTGAAATGTTTTCAATATATTTTTGGATTGGTTAACATTTCTGAACATCTCAAATACACAAACACAGTTTATTGACTCTATGTAGAAACAAAGTGATTTAAAACCCATTAGGTAGCCTTACTTTCCGTGTCCGACATACATTTGTGGACACTTTTTTTCAATTTTTCTTTTATGACTATTAATTGCTTTTAGTTTGTAACTTGTTTATTCATTATATAAACACAAATATTTGTTCTGAATGTTGAGGTTGATTACAATGCTTAAACAATTGACATAATTATTCCTGACATGTGATAATACGACAAATACAAACCATCTTCTGCGAAGTACAATCGTTCAGACGCTATCATACGAATCAATTAAGTTATTTTTAACAAAAATACACTCTTGGACATATTTCCAAAGTTATGTGTCGAAAATTAGTTTTTTAACGTCTAAAAATTATCTAATTTTGGATAAACATATTTATCTAATGAATCCTGGCAACAATTGAGTTTCGACGCCAATAATCAATTTTCAGAGGTGAAAAAATGATGTTAACTTGAATAACTGAATTTTTAACATTAGAAAACAAATTCGACGTCGGTAAATAATTTTTGTAACGTCAATAACTGAATTATTGTTTCGTTAAATGGATTTTTGACGTTAGGCAATGCTGACACTTCACGAGATATTAATGGTAGTCAAATGAGCATGAACCATCTGCATATATTGACTGGATAGCACGTACATACGCACCGGTTTGTCACAGCAGACCAGACAATAATTAATAGTGGATGAACACTAGGGCAAATGAGCAAATCATAAATTTACAACAATAAAAAATTCATGAGATTCATGTATAAATAGTGTTTGGTATAAACCTAGCATAACGCGCACTCTTGTAGCAACTGAATAAAATACAGGCAACTGTTTGATGTGGCGACCGACGAAGACGTACGCCAGCTGCACCGTTAGGTGGCAGCGTTTTTCGGCGCAAAGAAATGATTTTTTAAGTCAAAAATTAATAGAAAAATACTTCGTTGTGTTCAAAATTATTAATTGGCATAAGATATCCGTTTTATATATTATAATAAATAAATAGTTTCTAAGTCCTAAAACAAATAGTTTTTAGAGGTCAAAAAAATAATTTTTACATCACAAACTCAATTCCTGACGTGAACAATATTTTTAAGCATCAATAAATGTTTTTTTGACTGTTTAAAAATATTTTTTGCCGTTTGAAATGTATTTATTGACGTCAAATAATTTTTTTTGACGTCCAAGAATGTTTAATAAAAGCTGCAAACGAGTTGAAAAGGGGGTGCAGAAACATAAACTGTCTAAGAGCGCCAATTATACAAATCCAGCTCTGTGTAGAATATTCTTCTTTCAACGTCTCCGATAGGGTAATTTTAGAAAACATATCAAGATACGAGTCTTTCCTTTACCAATAATTTCTTTCTACTGCTTTTCTTTTCAATGTGTTGCTGCTGAAGGTATTTTCTTGAGCACGTTTAGTTAAGGGTATTTGTCTAAGCTTAATGGATAAATTTTCCTAGAGATGTTTTGTACTTCTTACCTCTTCTTATAGTGCCATACTCTATTCAGGGCCTTGGCTACGTCTCTCCTATGTCTGTGTTTGGTGCGCGGAGATAGATAATTTGCAGAGACAGACATAGGGGACCTACAGTTTAACGTGGGCTTCGAACCACAGGAAGTTTTCCTGGGCAAAAATTCACCTCGCTGGTTTCCCGTTGCCTTGCGAGGTAGAACGACCGGGCCGGGGATCGAACCCGGATCCGCTGCATTACATACAGGTTTTGACTGGAAACGCCGTATACTTGGGCACAATAAAACAGAAACCCCAAAATTACCACCTAAACCGCGGTAGTAATTGATCGGTATAAATACTTGCTAGTCTACCGATATTTCACCGTTTCCGAGAGACATTTTAGTAAAATCAAACAAGTAAGAACTAATATAAGGGTTAGTTAGTATAATACAAAAGCTACTGTCTGCTAATATATGCGGATTCTTAAGAGATTAAAGATTTAATGGCGGAACAAAAGTAAGTTAACCAAAATGTACGTTTAGTTAAGAAGTAATAAGACTTCCATTTATTCTATCGTATTTATCCAGGCTAGAATTCAAACGATGTTCGTTCGCATTAACTCTGTGTAAACGCTCGGAGATATGTATCTAAGGAGGCTGGTTGAAAAGGAGAAGGAAACGGTTATGTCCGCGATTAACATAACACCGAGTCCTATCTTCGCAGGCCACTTGCTCTCATATTTATTTTGAATGCTTTACATTCGCGGTTTTATACTTCAATGGCTAGTTAAAAGAAAATAAAGTCCAAAATTTTCCTTATTATGTCATAAAACAATTAGTAATGGTTTAAATGGTTTCTTTAAATTATTAGTGGTGTCTGTGCCATTCAAATTGCTTATGTTCCAAAAAAAGACTAAAAGAAAGAACGCATTTACATTCAGCTAATCTAAAATAATGTTTATTATCATCTTCTCCAGAAAATATGTGAAATTAGAGGAACTCAAGCGACCCCTGCGTTAACGTTTATGGATTACCATTAATTTCTTACCGCCTGTTTGTAAATTGCGAATGGAGGGAATTACACGTTATAGTCGTAGTTGTTCCGTAACGGCAGAAAATAGTAGCGGAAATTACTAAGGAAAGAAATTTGCTGCTCTACCAAAAAAGATTAGCCCGAAATCTCCGGTTTGCGCGAAATCGGATTATTACGCCTCCTGAAGGTGGTGAATTAAATTTTGTTATTTCTAGATATTTCAAACATTATCATACAAATCGTAAAACAAACACCATTCCCTTAATCCTTGCATCTCTTCTAGCGTAAGTAGATAAAGAAACGTTCTGCAAATTCAATTCTTTCCATCGCAAACATTTCGTGGAGCTGAACTTCGTTCTATTTTGTTTGTTTAGGGCTTATTTTGGCAGGAAACATTGGTATTATGCAAATCTTGTAGCATCGCTTCATGTAATGTTCTAGTACTCCGGCTTTTTATTTTACTGTGGAGATATTCAATGCTTTGTGGATAATAGAGTTTCAGCGAAAAATGTACTACATGTGCAGTTACAAGCTTTTTCAGAACGGGACTCAATTACATTTAAAAAGGTGAGGTTTCTCTATAAGCTATTTCAAAATATAATTGCGTTTTAACAAAAATTAGCGCAGTAGAAATTGTTTGCTTGTTAAGCATGCGATTTTACAAAAATTAAACATTTTTTAAAAGGTACTCGTACTAAAAACTATGTAACACTTTAAACATCGGGTGAAAACAGGGTTATTTTATATAAAGTCTAATAATGTAATTAAAAATTCATAGAGCTTTAGAAAAAGTTTTTAAATGAAATTTGTATGCAGCGAATTTAATTATTAATTAAATCCGCACTTAGTTACAGTTGGAGAAGTGCAATAATTGCCACACCTTTTGCTACAGCTATTATAAAGTTACCCCTGCTGTTTGTATTGTAAAGCATTACTTGCTTTTTTACCCATATAAATTTTGTTTTTTATCTGTCTGTTCCGCCCAAGTTTCAGTACTTATTATATTTTTCTGTAAGGCATGAACATTGCAAGCTCAAAGGATTTAAAAAGTTATTCAAACGGAAACAAAGAACTAAAACAATGGAATGCAGCTGTCATGGATATTCATAATGGCAAAAATTTAACGTTTAACCGACCTTCTGCAATGAAACAAATTGTTTATGAAACCTATGATCTGCTGCAGCTTAATATGTAGTTTGTAATACAATTTACTTTGTAGTATAATAAAATTTATTGTATTTTATGTGAATAGATTTCCATTGTGTTTCAACAAAAGCTTTTTACTTTAAAAACATCTATCTGTTAGCAACAAAAAAGAATTTGGCTCCAGTGAACATTGTTAATGAAATTGTTTCAGAAAAAGAATTTGTAAATGTTGTGGCGTACGTAACGTTACATGGTTCAAGTTTTCCCAAGTTTTTTGTTGCGTAGAACCAGATCATATCAATATATACTTGTTAAAAACCTTATTTTGATTTAATTTTTTTTGTTTAAAAGGTTTAATCTCATTTCTATTCCAAACATAATTTATTTTGTGGCCAACCAAAACACCAATATGACTTTTTGTTTTCGCTGTCGTGAAATTTTTACTAAGCCACAAACTTTTTATTTGTAGATTTTAACATACATATGCAATGAACAAAATTAAGAATAAACTTTGAGAACTATTTTAAAGCAAACAATAGATATTATGTGGTCATAATTTTGATGGTATGAATTTTTAATCTAAACGCTGCCCCCTGAGGTTTTTACTTTTCGTGCTACCACCACACACCAGCGTAGACGTAGGGACATAAAACGTAATACAGCAAATTCCAAAACCTTACTAATGCTTGAAGCTTATAATTCTACAAGATCATAAATTATTAATAAAACACGGAAATAATACATATATGTGAGGAAATACAAAAATAAGGGAGAGCAAATAAACGAGTAAGAGTTTTTTGTGTTTCTGAATCAGGGTTTTTAAGTAGACTTACTAAACTAATGTTACAATTTTTACAATTGTATTCACTGCAGTATTTCAGTCTGTCTTTTATGCAAAAGTCGTATCCATGTTTATTTAAACTTTCTAAATTAACATTTAGAACATGACTTAAATACCAAATTGTAACTGAAACTGTATTCGTTCGTTAAATCATAGAATTCAAAAAACACTTTTAGTGGGAACACGGTAAGAAGTTTTATTGCATGCTCGGCACGCATACCCTTTTTTCACTTTATTTAAAAAAATCCAGTCGATCAGTTATGCAACCAAGCATACCAGTGGCAACTACGGACAGTCGCAGTTAGTTAGAAATATGTCCAGGCAAATATCTACATAATTAATGGGAATAAACACGATGGCGAGCGCATACGCGAGAATCAATTAATGTTTCATTTATTACCTCTTGAGAACGTTTGCGCCATACACACAAAGCCTGTTTAATACTTCAAAAAAGACTGATACGTAAGTTCTTGGGTAAAATTTATTATGATTGCCCAAAAATGTTGTTATACTAATATGCTTTTGAAGAGTTACTTCATCCCATCAAAGTTACAAAAGACGAACAGAAAAATTGCAGTTACTTCACGACAATATAAGTTAAAGCTATCAAATGTGGCAAAAGCCTACTCGGTAGATAATTCGATGCAATGTGAAAAACATCAAAAAAGGAGAGTGGTTTAGGAAAGATGCACTTCTTTATTACTGTCAGATTTTGTTTCTCTTTTAAAAATTGCAGCAGTAGTTATATCAGAGAAAAGCTCGTTTAGGACAGCAGTGTTTTAAATTAAAGCACATTACTTGGTCGTTGAGTAATTACGATTGCGTAGGGTCTTATCATGAGAGCGCGTCAGAAACGTGATAACATTGTGAAGCAGAACTATTGACAGCACTAGTCACTATTCCACAAGGCCATGTAGAACACATATCAAATGTGTTTTTGGGTTTCGTTTTAACGGAACTTTTTCAATCTACATGCATTAATGTGAATGTTTTTATCAGATTGTAATTCTGCTTCTTCAATAAAAGGTTATGAGAGCCCTGTGCAATATATGGCTGGTTTGTGTTGTGTTTTTCACGCTATGGTCCACGTAAATGGTTGATCGATTATTTGGACTTTTAGAAACATCCATCAAAAATAAACATTACCTGTGAAATAAAAATACTGACCTATAGAGTTCTCATTCAAAAAATAAGTAGGTGGAGAAGGGGTTCTGTACTATTATAGTACAGACCTGCTCAAAAGTAAAGGTTATATTTGTATTCTACGCATATCAAACAACCTGTCACACTTGCCATAATTTATCCGTTCAAAAATTCCTGCTTCAAATTTGAAATGAACGTCTTAAATGAGGGTCAGAACAACATTCTACTGGCAAAATACAACTGTGGGAAAGAGGCGCTCTACTTCACTACAGATGGACTTGTCAAAGATGCTCAGTTTCGTATTCTACAAATACCCAGCGCTTAATTTTTTGACTTTCCTGCGGAAATAAGTACCACGGTGAACTGTTACCTTTGCTTTTCGCTTTTTACACTAAAAACAATTGATGTTTAGAAAACCACAGCAACGATACACCTTACCATTGTAGATTGCAGACTGTTTATAGGGTCGTTCAGGCAACAAACATTGCCTCTCATCACTTCTAACCTAATGATACCTCTTAAGACTTAAGCATTTTACGAACTTTAAAAACTTCTTAAGAGCTATTTCTTCAGGTGTTGTATACACCTTTTCGAGGTATTGGAACCGTTGGGGATTATAAATTCACAGTTGCAGAGAATATGTTCCGCTGTTTCAATCGAAACTTCACAAAATTCGACATAGGTTGTTCTCATCTTTGCCGATTATTTTAAAATTATATCTTAGGGAGTAGTATCTAGTTAGAAGGTGTGTTATATCTCTTAACTCATGTTTGCTGAGTTCAAGCAATTCGCTTGCTCTGTTTGACGAGTGAAATATATTTATTTTCTATACCTTATTCCTATAATGTTAAACAAGTAAGAGGCTTCCTCCCAGTGACCTTGGTCATTAAGTGGCTCTTTGCTACGTCACAGAAAGGTTCCGGACCAATGTAATGAAACTCCCACCCTGTTTTAGCAAGATCATCAGCTTCCTCGTTTCCAGTGATGCCTCCATGGTCTGGCACCCACATGAAGATTACCTTGTTGCTTTCTGCCAGCTGCTTTAAAGTTTGTAGACATTCCTGACTACTCAAAACTGTAGGAAGTCAAAGCTTTAAGTGCTGCTTCGCTGTCTGATATGATATAGATTCTGGCTAGGATATAACTTTTTCTTAGATATACTTTAGCGCAAATGTCTATGGAATTAATCTCGGCTTAAACGATTGTCGGGGATAAATACCTATGCCTAATCCAGTGATTGTTTTGGATCCGTCCGTATACCAAACGATTGATTCTTTCTCTAGTTTTGGTTTTTCTCAGCTCCACGTTTTACGGTTCTAAATAACTATTTCAAACGATCGCTCACAGTTGAAACTAACTGGCGTTAGTATATCAGTTGGTTTAGACAGAAGCTCTTGCTGAAATTCATTTAGTCTAATCAAGTCTCCTGATTTGAATTTCTTATTTAGTTGCAATCTGACAGCACTTAGCATTGTATTCTTCCTGATGTGCAGGTGCAAAGAAAGAGGGTTTAGCATAGCTTCCATTTTTTTTTGTTGGGTATGTGTGCATGTCACCCGTAACTCCAATACAGGCTAACCGCTGCACTTTAAGCAACATGTACTGCGCTGTACTTTTCTTAGTTTTAGTCTACCGCACTATAGACGCGTAGATAATATCGGGTGTTACCACCATGGAGTATGACCAGAAGATCGTTTTCAGGTTTAGTCTCCAAGTTTTACTAAAAAGCCTACGGCAAATCCAGAATGCTGTTGTTGCTCTTTTAAGTAGTTCTGTCAAGATGTGAGTTCCAAGTGAGTTTTCGGTCGAGAATAACTTCCAAATATTTAATGTTTTGGAAAACTGTTTTTGTGTGCCATTTATTGTTTTTCTTCTTTTGTGTGACTGTTTGCTGGTATTAACATTAAAATTCTTCCTCTGGCACCAGTTTTTAATTTTATAGAAAGCATTCTGCATGAGGTTGGATACAGTCCTGTCATGCTTGTCTCTAACGGTGACTGCTAGGTCAGCTGCGTAACCCTGTAAGTTTATTCCAGAATCGCTCAGTTTTATGAGAAGATCATCAAAGACCATCGATCACAGTAGAGGCCACCTTGTACACACTCCTTTGTGGCTTTTGCAGTTTTTCTGTTATTTTTTGATTTTTAAGCATGGCTTGAGTCCATCTTATGGTTGTAGGTTGTATATGTTTGTTTTCCATAGCTTCTATTATTGATCTGAACCTTACTACTTACCATAATTGCGGTATGAATGTTTGCTGCTTTTATCTATGTTCTGGCTAGTTAGTTTGTTGGTTGCTAATGTTATAATTGACTTTATGTTTCTTTTTGTTACGTTTCTTATACCCAAGTAGCTCTAGCAACATCAAATTTTCAGCAATTTTTCTCTACTTCTTTGCTTAATGCATGTACTTAGATATTTAGTAATAACGAGTCATCTATGTATAATGTTTAACGCAATTCTACAAAAATCGGCATGAAAAACAAAATTGAAATTGACAGCTTTGATTGATACTAAAAGCAGCTTCTTCACTGAAATTGATAAAATGTAAAAGGTAATATCTTTCTAGAAAATTTAATTCAAAGTTTCTTTTTGTCTTTAGATTTAATATTTTATAAAATGAAACGAGATTGAAAAGGATGATATATTGCGACTTTGACAAGTCTGACAACTACCTATTTATAAAACTATAAATAATCATTACCATGTACGAGT
This sequence comes from Ctenicera cuprea, assembly GCA_958336395.1. NCBI lineage: Eukaryota > Metazoa > Arthropoda > Insecta > Coleoptera > Elateridae > Ctenicera > Ctenicera cuprea. The sequence continues at coordinate 20,844,887 of OY284487.1, read as the reverse complement.
ATAACGAGAAAATAAAAGATGTATGTTATTTGAAAGAAACTTGTGTAAATTTTGAGAATTATGAAACCTAACAATATAACTTTGAAGCTTTCCATAGTTATAGCACAATGTAGACGTCAACTACTGCAACATGTAATAAAATGAATACTGAAACAGTGAAGTTGTTAATTCATTTACTCATTTAAAACCATTAATTATTTATTATTTAAGAATTGTTATTTAAACGAAAAGTCACACTATATAATGGAAAGAATTAATTTCTTTTTCTTGTGTGGAGTATGAATTGATATACATATTTTAAAATATCTTTTAGTCTCGTTTCACACTTTTCTAAGTATTAAGCAGGTATATAGTTCATAATTTATCTTCTTCCTTTATTGACACTTTTACCACATAGAAATTATTGAAATGCTTCTCGCCATATAGTTTTTGATTTAGTTTTGTCAAACTTGCAGCTGGTAATTTTATTTCGGTCAAAACGGTTACAGCGTGTGTTGATTTTTTTAATGCTTTATGACCAACAATTCATCTTTAATTATTTACAAACAGTAGTTAAATCATTTGATCTCTGGTTGTGTACCAGTTGGACTTGACGCTGCTTCTTCTCAACTCAGATTTGAAAATATAGTAAACAAGGGGGGCAAACAGAAACTTGCTCATCCCTGATTTTGCTAAACCGTGCATAGCGGATGGTGCCTCCTTCAGTTTACGCAACCTGTCCCCGTTTATCTTCGTCAGACTGAGCAGCTAACTCGACAGACACTAATGTTGCGAGTTGTATCGACCGGATTCAAACTGATGCCGTTGGCTTGGCTAACGAGAACTGAACATGAGACATTTGTGCTTTGCCCGGAGATATTCTGATGTTACTTCTGTCGGACTCGAAGTTGTTATAACTTTTGCAAGAAACGCTAGAGACAAGACGATGCAAGTATTGGTTTCCGATTTCCAGACTGAATCTTATCCGCCAGACAATGAGATTTCTGATCGCACCTATTACGTGAAATTGTTGGAAGATGCGGTTATCTTAAATATATTGTACCTTTTATCTTTACTGAATCAGCGCACAGCAAAATTCGTATATAGCACAAATAATCATGCGTGAGAAACGACAATAAAGGATGGTGCTAAAATATTGCAGGTATTTTGCTTCAAGTTTGCGTGTGTATTACTTATTTATTTAGTCGACCTACAGAACTTCAGTTCCTACGTATTGGATTTTTCTGGTGTAGAATTCCAACACGACCAAGAATATGAAAAAGAACGTGAATTTTAACAGAGGGAGGTTAGTTACCTTTCAAAAATATTTTAAGTACGTTCGTGTAACACAAACAATTTCTTTTTAAATTATGAAATGATTAAGAGAACTTAATAGTTTTGTGAACGTTGATGCAGTGTTTAGTTTTAATGAAATTATTCATAGTTATCAAATTATTACATAAATAAACATCTGAAGTATAGCTATAGGTTTATAGATAAAAAATAAAATTAAAATTCTCGACACTGCATGGTAAAAAGGGATTCCGATAAGGTTCATAAAATTTAAAAAAATCAAATAATACATAATTAAGCTCTTCTGTTTTTCCTGTGTTCAAAGCAAATAACAACAACAAATAAATTTTTAAAAATACTGTAGTAGGCCACATATAAAAATTAGTGTAACCTAAATTGAACTATTCAACATCTAAACAAATTGACAAAGTTGGGTTATCACTAATCTACTACGTCAATTTCATTTTCTCATTCATATTTTTCCTGCCATAGACTTCGAGGAAAAATGTATGCACAAGTGGCTCTTTAAAAATCAAAAAGGTTTTGTGGTTTAACCTTTTAAAAAGTATTATGGAAACGAAAAGAAAAGCTCATAGCAACCATTAAAAGTTAAAAAGGAACATCTCCATTAAGGAAGCGGTATGTTCTTTGTTTGAAATTTTAAACGGAATGGCTCGTCATCCCTTAGGGTCAATAATACCCCAGCAATTTGATACGTTTTACCTCAAAGGAAATGTAAAAAACAACCTCAGGAAAATAAGCATTAAAGATTTTAATGCGTAGATACCTAAACCCAGAAAAATTGCAAGCACCGTCACAAAATAATTATACACACAAAACAACATAATTTTTTCTTGAATCCTTGCATGAGCATGGCTTTGAGACAAAAACTGAAGGTTTGTAGTAGGTGAGAGCATAAAAATGGGTAAGCGCGTTTTTAGCGGATCTAGAACGATTCTCTCCTCCGTTGGAGAAACTAATAAACTTTTTGTATGAATGGGAATGTTTTGTGAGTGCTGCTGCAAAAACAACTAAACTTTTCTAAGAAAATACGACGTTAGGGTAAATAAAATTGATCGAGTTAGTTAGCTGACCCTAACTTGTCAACCCCGAAGTAAATATCCTACAAATTAGATTCGCAAGACTGTAACTTGCTAACTTCGTTACCATCGAACAAATGCATGTCCCCGAAGCGTGCACCGCAAGAAAGTAAATCCGAGTCCACAAAAAACCTTATAAATTTTACAACCAATTTGTTGCAAACAAAACCATCGCAAGAAATTCAATAAAAAGTTATTTTGCAGCATATAGGAACAATGACGGTCAAATGCTGAGAGCGGATATTCGAAAAAACCCCACTGAAAACCGGGAAATATAGGCAATTAAGATTATTAATTGTTCTCCATGCGGGTTTGGATGAAAGGGAAACCACCATTTACTGCTGCTTGTCGTAGCTTTAGAATGCGGCAAAATTCATCTAGACGCTTATTCATTTGTTTACTAGGCGAAATATAATATTGATTTTGCAAAACATTTAACCACTTCCAGTTTTAAGCTACCAAAATAATTTTGTTCGTGGATTTATTTTAAATTACATCACTTCCCGCTATTTACGATGTACTTGATATTTCCTCTGATGTATAAAGAAACGGAGAAATTCGTATTAACCTCCCCATTTCTCCTTCGAAGAGATTTAAAGATTTTCTTTGGTTATTAAATTTACTTTATTACAAAGAGGGTCTTTCAGTAAAGTTAATAAACGAAAGTCATGCAGAAATATTTTACGATTTAAATGTAATAAGAGGGTCGTGAAAACTTCCTGAAATATACAATTATTTCATCTTTTAAGAAATACCTTTAAATTAAATCAAGTAGAGAAACAAAATTATTTGCAGACATAACAAATTAAAATTACAAAGCATACCTTAAACCAAAAATAAATATTTCCAAAACTTTTACAATGTTTCCGTAGGTAACGAAGCAAAAATAACGATTATTAAATTCTTTACCCACAGCATGTATTTCAGAAGCATTTATAGAAATAAAAGATTTTTTAATGTTAGAATGCAGAATATTTTACAATCCAGAAATAGTCTACGGTTACGAAAATATTCCACCAACGAAACTGCTCGATGTCTTGATGTCAGCATAATGATAAGAAATGTCTTTTTAGCTCGCCGAATTTGACGTCCTTCATTATATCCTAATATAATCACCTACACCATCAGAATAAACGAAAATTCACGGTACACCGACGGATAAAGGCGCAGGTGTCTAATGTCTTACGTTATACCATTAGGGATTTTCATTTTGAGTGGTTGTCAAGGCCTCTCAGATTGAAATTCAATATTTATGATTAAATTAAAGCAAATTCCGTCGGGTACAGGTAAAGCACATTCCATTTTAGATACACCTTTCGGACTGAAAATGCCAAAAATAATAAAGCTTGTCTGCTTTTATACACAAAATTCTAAAACTCCATCATTTATTAATTACTTAGAATTACAGAAGATTCTTTGCTAGCCTTTCCAATACCTCAGAATACAGCTCGGGTTGGCACAATTTTTATACTATGCGCCTTTTATTTATTAACTATTCTTAAGAATCGGAATGAGTAAATAAGAAATTGTATTAATTAAATAAGTGGGAGTTCCGTTTCTAAGGTAAATGATTATTCGCCGTGAAAAACTGTAGCCGGCCTTTCGTCTTTTATTGTTTATTTTGTGCAATTAAATACGAACCTACCTCGGTGTAGCTCAATTCAACACTTACAAGACTCCTTTCTCAGGACGATTCAGGTTCTAAAAAATTCCACAGGCTGCCAATCCGGTTACATACCTAAATCCTTTTAAATAGAGAAATACATACATTTTGAATAACTTAACAGTCTCAATAAAAATTAAAAGTAGGGTTATTACAAAATTTTTCCTAGGTGTGTCACACCTACGCCAACTTATTTAGCTGATTACAAGAACCGGGTAATGTAACCCAACTTAAGCATATAATAAAATAAATTAAATACAATTCCTATAGGTAATCGGAAAATCCCCATTTCAAAACTACTATCTCCAAGCATCTCTTCAAATGGACTTGCCCATTAAAAATTTTAAAGTTACCGAGGTAAGAAATACTGTGTCGATAGTAAATTGTAAAAAAAACTAATTTTGATTTAAGAAAAGATTTTGGTTTCAACTGTAGCTAGGATAGACCACGACATGTTTCGTTCTATTGGAACACATCAGGTGGACGCAAACCTAGCTACAGTTGAAACCAAAACAGACAGGCAGAAATATACCCAAAAGACAAAATCATGACAGGGGAATTACAAAGTAATGCCCTCATGATTTTGTCTTCTGGGTATATTTCTGCCTGTCTGTTTTGGTTTCAACTGTAGCTAGGTTTGCGTCCACCTGATTAGTTCCAATAGAACGAAACATGTCGTGGTCTATTCTAGCTATAGTTGAAACCAAAATCTTTTTCTTGATTTACTTTTGCAACACGGCTTTTCGTGTGCTGTGTCTAGAGGCCGCTAGTGATTGTAGATACTCGCTTAGCGGGTTCCTTTCACAACTATATATCGGTTTGTTGCTTTGCAACTTTTCTCGCCGCACATTAGAGGGCATTACTTTGTAATTCCCCTGTCATAATTTTGATTTAATTACTGGATAAGTGCTAAAGGAGGCATCACAGAAATGCCTGAAGTACATTACTCAAATATTCAATGCAATTCTTAGATTAGAATACTGCTCTATTAAGTGGAATCATCAGTTCAGGTCAAAGTGATAAACAACAGCCTCAAAGGTAAAAAATTTTGTTGTGCTGCCTTTCTGGACATAAGCCAGGTTTTTAACAAAGTCTGGCATCGGGGTCTATGTTACAGACTAAAGAGAAATTTGCCAATAATAAAATCATAATAAAATAACAGGAATTTGCTAGTTAAATGTCAAGAAAAGTACTGATCTGTATACCAAAAGTTCTGGTGTATCCCAAGGAAGTGTTCTTGAACTTGTACCTTCTGGTCACGACCAATTTCTCGACCACACGTTTCACTACTGTAGCCACCTTTGCAGATGGCACTGCAATTCTATCGTCATATACCGACGCTTAACAAGATAATTTAGGTAAAATTCAGTATTGGCTTAAAAAATAGAGAGCAACAGCAAAGAAACCAAAGTCTTTACATGTGACTTTTACAGTCACTACCCCAGCCTGCAGATGCAATGTACTTGAGAATACAATTTGATAGAAAACTAACACATTTGGACCAAAAGTACGTAGCTTGAAACCAAACTCTATCAAATGTATTGGCTCATTGCACGAAAGTCACAACTTTCCTGTGAAAATAAACTCCTTTTATACAAAGTCATACTGAAACATATTTGGACGTATATAATCGAGCTATGGAAGATTGCCAGCAATATCGAGATTATTCAGAAGTTTCCAAACAAGGTGTTTAGAGCCATTGTCGATGGCCATAGGTACGTGCCACACTTTATTATACAGCCAGATGAAAACTGTTCAAGAAAAAAATAAAAGGTTCTTTGTTAGTTACCGGAACAAAAACATATTTTATTTTGTAGCGCACTCTGTATTATCATATAATGTTATCCTTTGGGGCGGTGCAAATGAAACTAACCGTATACTTATCTTACATAAGAGAACAATATGTATATTTGATGTTGCTCCTACGGACTCCTACAAACTACGCTTTATTCGGATCGAACTACTTATTTACTCTTGCATTTATTTGCTAGGAGGTATTAAATTTGTAAAATTTCATTCTCAGCATATTTACGGAGATTCCACCTCACATAACCACAATCCAAGATATCGAAAACTTTTAAAATTGGTTACACACCACAGTTTATCATTAAAAATCATCGTATTATTCAAACGTGTTTAAGTAATTACCAAATCTATTTAATTTATCAGTTATGGTAAGAAGTAAAAGAAGGACAACAGGCATTATTTTATTGTAGACTGCAAAGCCGAGCTTATTTCCTGAATCAAATAATAATGTTTAAAAGTAACCCTCTTTCCTATTTTTTGATAGACGAACAAAATCTCCTGCTATAATTTTCCTCAGTTAAGGCGCTTGGACTGTAAATTGTAGACAGACACACTGTTGCGCACAGGCACACAAGCATGCTTAAACTTAAAAGAAGCATTTCGATAAATTCAGTTAGCATGCCTCCTTTTTTAAAGCGAATTTTAGAGTTGCGAGCGCAAGGATTCTTCAACCTCGCTTATCCCGGCTCACCACACTAAGTCCTATACACGGGTCCAATTCGCCCCACCCCGAAAAACCCATGCACCCGAACAATTACATAGTTGAGACGGCTAATTCTTTAATTTAGAAAAATTTTACCATGCCTCTAAGTGGATTCGAACCACCTACCTTTGGTTTACAAGCTATCTAGCTAGACAACCCGTCCTCCGCCAGTCTTAAGCATGCCAGTAAAATATATCTACTGTAGGCAAAAAGAAAAAAAATGCTCAGATAATACTAAGAAAACATGGGCAGACTGATAAAAATAATACTACCAGAACCCTAGCTGCAAAGAGAATGCAACAGTATTTTTCAAATATACAAAATGACGATAGGTATAGCTATTGCCCATTGTAATAAACCTGCTGAAGTGATCAACATCGAGAAAATGTTTAAGAAGTCAATTTGTTATTAAACATCATTACAGCAATTTGAAAAGAAAAAACGTTTCCATAGTATGGGACCTTTTCTATACGCAAACGATGCGCAAAATACCTGCTCTACAATTGTAGTAAAATATATAAATAATATAGTAGGCAAAGTGTAGATGCTTTAAACAAAATTGTCATTCTACAAAAAGACAAAATTATAATAATAGTCTACCCCTTTAGCAATAAACACGGCCATTGAGTCAACTTAGCAAAAAAAGCAAGTAGGTACAAACTGAATAATGTATTTTAGGTAAACTAATGTAAAGCCCATTATACAAATAGCATGAGGATACCTAAAGATGATAAGAACAAATTCAGACGGACATTTTTTCCTATGCGAAATGTTACTACAACGAATGACTGTGGTATAACAGCCAACAGAGCTCAGCGTATTCTGTCTAAACACGAAAATCAATTTTCTCTGACTGAAGAAGAAGGAACTTAAAAATCTCATAAACGTGTGAAAGCTTCCTTTCCTATTATTATCTTTATCTAATGCATGCCATAACTAAAATCTACGCAAACTAGTTAGCACTAGGCATCAGTGATGTAGAGAGTGACCCTCGATAATATAATTTGATGGGGGGTCATAATGCGTCAACAGCTTAGCTCTAATCTGCAACTAAGCCCCAATAATGAGAACTACCTCTGCTGGAATTTCCAGCTTCGATTCGATCTCAATGGGGAGATAACGGAACGGGACTGTTTTAAGAAAAATATGAGTTTTGGATTAAGCTCCTGTGATTTATGGCTACAAATCTCTGTAGTTTAACCAGCAAAACTATAATTTTGCCTGTATACTAGAGTACAAAGATAAATTTGAAGTTGTACACAAAGAATCGTAAGATATCCACACAAGTGATAAAACTAGTCTACGTATTTCGTGTAATTTCGTAATACCGTACGGGTAATATAACTGCACTGAATTTCCCAGGGTGTTTGCAAGTGCTGTTCTAAATGAACGCGTGTTAGATAGGGGCCATATGACCGTGGTGGATGGAGCAGCCGTAAACATTCATAAAAACATCTACAAATGCATACAACAAATTATACACATTTATAAATGGAGCAAAATAATACAGCTCCTAATCTACATGAGCCTATAATAATTTGAGAATTGCGTTACATCCAAAATTAGTTCAATTCGCAGGATATTCGTTACAGGTGTGGTATTGTGGTTCAGCTTGTACACACATCAAAGGAACCCGAAACATATTTAAAGCATATTAATTCGACATAACGTACTTGTTACGAACAGTGTTAAATAATAAGTAGAAATTAGTGTAAGGTGAATCTGGCAACATAATATAATAAAATTGTAGATAAAAATTAAGTAAAATGTCTTTTTATCGTTAGCTTATAAATATGTTACCTACTGACTTACTTAATTCATGAAGCGCTTGGTGTCTAAGTTGTGCTTCAGTTTTTGAGAAGGATTTACATATCCTTGCTTACTTTCGAAGTCTCTTTTCAATGCGACCATCTCCTTGCTAGAATGTGTCTACCTGTCTCGTTGTTTAAAGTGTATCGTAATCTTTCTCTTGATTTTGGCCTAGGGCCTACTGCCTTAAACTCCACATTCTTTTCGAGCATGCCTGTTACCCATTCTGGTTACCCCTAGCTGGATTTCCGATAGTATGACGTACTAGCATTGTATTTGATTTTTTATAAATTACATCATTTATATGGGTCTGCTCTTGTTATCCCTTTAAATCTACTTAGTAATTTAATTTTTGTTGGTACCAGCCGTTATTTCTGTTGCCCCCTTAATGTCCAAGTTTTTAATCCATGTACGAGAGTTGGCAATTTCTTAAATACCATTCGTTTTAGTTTAAATAAAAAGAAAATAACATTTTTTCATAATTTTTATTTCTACAATTACTAACAACTTTTTGCTAGTTTTCAACATAATCCCTGTTCCGATCGAAGCATTTTTCCAAACGGGCGATGAGTTTGGCGATCATCTCGTCATGGAAGTTCGCGGCCAGTTCATTTAACCAGCTTTTGGCCGTATCTTTGGCGTCATCATCTGTCAGCATCTGTTTTCTGCCTAAAAATAATCCTAATAGTTAAGCGCATTTTTTTCCGAATGTGTGCATCAACAGTTGTTTATAATTTGTCGGTGATTACGGCTGGGCGACCAGAACCTTCTGCATCATGGATGTTTGTTCTGCAACCATTAAACAGGCGACACCATTTTTGCACATTTCCCTCATTTATGACGCCTTCCTTATACACTTCAACAAGTTGGTAATAGATTTTGGCAGGACGAATGTTTTTTCCATTCAAAAGCCTGTTCACTGCGCGCACCTTGCAATCGGCGGGATTAGTAATGGACATGACTGCTTTAACATCCCCGTCTTAATATGTTGCCTAGTTTACTTAGCAACTTGGCACTGACTGACAACATAGTAGGTTGTCTAAGGAAGACAGTAGCCTATGAAGCAGCTTCGAGCATTGCATTGCGCGGACAGGCCCCCATATATACACTGAGTTACCTAATATACACACTGAATTTGGCTTCTTTAGAGATTTCTTTCTTAGTATTGAAACCATTGCTTACTGCGTAGCAGAATTGGTTGATAGCCTGATTTCTATTGTTAACTTTTTCCTACATCTTCCTACTGTACTAATAATGAAACCTATGTACCTGAAGCTGTCTACTTGATCTAGGGGTCCATTCCCTAAGCTGTATTCGAAATTTATCCTGGTCTCTCAAAATAAGCGTCGTTTAGTCTTCTCCGAAATGATCTTTATGCTTCGTGTGGTGCTTACAGCATCCCACAATTCATGGATGGCTGCAAGATCTTTCTCGGTTTTCGCTACTACGGTATGACTGTCGTCAGCATAAGTTAGTTCCGATACAGACATGGGTTCCCTCTTGTAGTATTACAAATGGCAGTTTCTTATCAATGTCTTTGCTTTTTGAACCAGATCGTTCAGAACATTGTAAACAATAGAAGACTTACAACTTGCTTTATACCTAAGGTTGTTTCAAAATAATTCTTGTGGGAAATGGGGTAATCATCTATGATAATACAGAGCAATCAAAAAAAAGCTTAATCAAGGAGGGCGTTGAAAAAATTGAAGCGTGTCTTTGACTGGCTCTTAAATTGCATTATTCTGAAATTAATGCCATATAACGCAAATTGTTCATCAATTTGAGACATGCCGTTTGACTTTCACGCCCTCGCCCTTGATTTAAAACAAGAAAATGTTTAAATTAACCTTTAAATTACGAGTTTCACAAATAAAATCTTTATGCATTTCTTTCTTCGCCAAATAGTTAAATTCTATGTCATTAAAATTGTCAGTGCTTCGAATGATGTGTTTCTACCTTTCCTCTTAATTATTCTAAACCTCTATAACACAGATCACCGTGCAGGAAAAGACACACCTCACAACGTATTATTGGACATATTATACAAAATAAAACAACTCAGTGCACAGATTTTATGTCAAATTTTCAGACACACACTGTGTTTTCTATTGAAAGATGGATTAATTTGTAAGTTATGACAAGAGTGGGTCCATATTCTATATTTAAAGCTTCACCTAGTGAATAAACTGCTACTAATTACGTTTTCAACTCAAAATACTTTTTCTAAATACGTCAAACCCAACAGCGTAAAAGGCGTTGCCTAATAAAGCTAGAATGTATTCTTGCCATGTCGCGGAATGACTTGTTGGTACCATAACATAAACATATATGCAGCATTAATAAGCTCCTTTGTTACTGACTCACATTATTATGGCACAAATTCTCCGGCTAGGAGTTTTTGTCTTGTATGTTTACATAACCGTGGTGCCGTTTAGAAAACAACGGTGCCCGCCTGGGACGCGCCATTTTACAATGTTTTATATAAACATTATTGTTCTACAGTAAAACTAAGACGCTATTATACGTTTTTTGAAACGTAGAGTATGTTACGTGTAATATTGTGTACGAGTATGCTAGAGAGGGCGTCAGCCATGTTGCCACTACTAGCCGCTACTGCAAACTGGTTATTATGAGCAAAAGCAAAAATGTTAGAGTGAAAATTTGTTGTGATTTATTCAACCATTTTATCTATTAATACAAAGCTGTTGCAAAACATTTTCAAAATCATTTTAATTTCAAAACATTTGGACGTAAGCCTGCTGATAGAACAATTACTGTATTTGCTAAAATGGTGCTGATTAGACGCAGACAGCTTAGAATATACAATAATGCTAATCACTGTCAACGGCAAGCTTCTTACTATTATGCTAAATATGAAAGAATTTCGTTTCTCGAAGTCGATAGATAGTTTAAAAGAGTATTTGAATTCACATTAACTACTATTGTTTTTCAATACACAACTATAAAAGGTAAACAAGGGAAACATGTAGGACCAGTTAGATAAAATAATGGCTTCCAAGTTACTAGAAGTAATTAGTTACGTATATCAACCTACGATAAGTGCTATACTTTGGAATAGTGTAATATACTAATATAATTACCAATCCACCCACCAAGAAAATTTAGAATAATTTAGACACTCCCGAAACTTTACTAATATTAATCAAACTGAAAGTTTTGCGCAGAATAATAATTAAATTGATACAGGAAGTATTACGTCTCTTTATCAACATAGTTGTGTAAGTTACGAAAAATTTGCAATTAATACAAGGTATTTAATAAATTAATTAAAGTACATGGCGTGTATTAGTTAACAAGAGCATCAATTTTCAATGCGCGGTAAAATGGTAATTAAAATTGTAACAAATATTTTATTACTTTATTTCCGACTGAAACATATTGTCGATTAAATATTTTTCAGTACATGTTTAATTTTTAACAAATTAATTATTAAGTATTTAATAAGAATTTTATTAATTTCTCACGTATTTAGGCTTTGATGAAAGACAATAATACAAGAAACATTTATAGAAGTACTGTTTAACTTGAATTCTGATATTAATTTACAAAATTTTTGCCGTTTTCTATACCAATCAATATTAACCTTCTTTCCAAGGTTTCTAGGCAACTGGCTATAAAGCACAGTTTAGTGCAGATTAAAAATTACTAGTGTTATCTCAGCGCACAATGCACTGACAGACTGAGCGTTGACTGAGCCGGCTAAATGCTAAGTCACGTGATGCATTAGTTCCATGAGGAGACGCGGCGTTGGTGTAGATGCCGCCTCAAGTAAAGCGCGTTTAGCAGACTTTCATATATATTATAAATTAAAATAATTATTATTGAAAAATCGACGTAGAATAAAAATATAAAAATGTTTCATGTTCCATCTGAGGATAGAGACCTTTCATTGAAAAAAGAAATGGTCCAAATTGGTGAAACGGTAGCCGCTTGAGGAACCGGAGAAAAATACCCTTTGAGCTCTGATATATGTAAGGATTATTTATAAACTTAATTTTTTTAAATAATTATGGTATTTTTGTCCGCACAAATAATGTTCTTTTTGTAGAATTTTTTTTATATTACTGACAATTTTTTTAAATTTTTATAATATAATTTTGCGATTTGTAAAAAAAGTTTTTGTTGATTTGAGAAAAACTAAAAATATTATTTTAGTGAAATTTTTAATAGTTATTTATATATCTAATAAGCGAAATTATATTTTGGTGCTTGAGAATAAAAGTTTATTGTCGAGGCGGCAGCCGAGACAAAAATCATTCGAAAGCACTAAAAAAATTTCGCTCACGAGTTGCATAAAACATAATTTCTACAGACTTACTGAAATAATAAAAAAAATTAAGTAAAATCTTAATAAAATACAAAAATAAAGATTTATTCTATCGCAATCTAGTCTGTTACTGCAAAACCAATATTTAACAAATATTGATTTTTGTCAGTTATTTTCTCCTAAACAAGTTTGGTCGGCGTCCTTTTTAAAAATGTTATCATTGTCGTCATGCACGAAATATTTTTTGCTCTAGTGCGTGAAATACTTCCTGGACGTTGTCAAGATAAACAACTCCAATGTGACACTTTGCATACTGAGATTAATGTAAAAATGTCATCATTATTTGACGTCTCTGTAGAAAAAATATGTTTCTGAACTAAGCCCTTCTGAATTGGAAGCAGTTATTTTCTGTCAAAGCTCTCAATTTAGGAGGCCATGTTGTGAAAAGCTTCTAAAGTTGGCGCGGTGGCGCTAGTATTTTCATCCTAACGCGATTGCGCCACCTTGTTTGAACCAATAAAAGCTCCTTTGCTCACAAAATAGATTTTTTAAGATTTCACTAAAATTACATTTTTAGATTTCAAACCATTTTATTGTTGAAAGCTATAAAAGAAATTTTTTGACGACACATTGATACAAAAAGGAATATTATTTTAACGGAGGAAACTTTGATATTTTTTGAAAAAAAAATTAATTAAAAATAATATAATTTTATTCCCCGAACTAACCCAAATAGCGCGTCATAAGTGGTCCTAAAGATGTAAATGTATAAATAACATAAAGAAAAGACTTACCAAGCAATAGGGACGTTTCTGCACCGTAACTGTGATTTCAGTTTTCGCTGTAGTTTTCCTTTTTGTATTTTTTCTACTGATGATGACTGCTTAGCAGTCGAAATGTACATTTAGAGTACAAAAGTTCTTGTGAGAACTAAAGGGTTTTGGATTTTCTTTATTTGAATTTTCTCACAGTTGCTCATTTATATTTATTTATAAATAACATGCTCTTTAAATTGTTCAAATTTGAATGCAAAAGCAGTTATCGACCATGAAAAATTTTTCTTGTGCAAGAAATTCTAACAAAAATTTTTATGCTTTCTAAGATATCGACAAAGATAATTATTTTACAGGCTATCGGCATGAGTTGACAATTAGGAATTTTTTTAAGGCAGTTTTTTTTAATAATGTTTTTACAGGAAACGTTGTCTGGTTCTTTGTCTCGAAACACAGAGCAAATATAAGGACATAATCACATAACACAGCGTACACAAGTACACAATAACAACGCTAACGTTTTGGATCGTTCATTTGATATCTTCAGACCGGAAACAAACATCGATTTTACCCCACAAGTTTTAGCCCGGTGTTAATAAAGGAAAATTGGGAAATGATTCGAGATTACATTGTGGTGCTTGTTTTGCAATTACTTTTTACATGGCATAATGGAGACCCTTTTCGGTAAACTGAAATAATTACGCCCTAATAACGAGGTCTATCTGCACGTTATCAAATATTTATAGAGCAAAATAATTATTCCATTAATTTCTAGCCCGCACACATGGCCACAAACAATCATTATCGGCGAGCCAAAAGTTAGCGGAAATTAGAGAGGGGCGAATACCAGTTGTAAATTACAAAACCGCGTCCAGGACCGTAATAACGGAATTATTCAACCTCTCTCAGCGTATTTAGCCAGAGAATACTAAACTCTGCCGGCCTCTAATTGTTGTTTTATCAATTAAACACACTTTGGTTTGAACCCAAGCTCTGAAACTAAGCCTATTGTCATTAAAGTACTTAGGGATTAAGTTAAACTTAAACTATAACAGTTCCTAGTTTGTTTAAGCGCTTTATTTTTAATCCCTTCTAGCTTGAATATATGCTCTGATTGTTTGTATTTTCTAATCAGCGCCAACTGAACGGCGACAAATCGGTCGGATAAGTTTATCCTTCGGCATTTTATTTCGAATTACGGATAGCTTTCTACGGTTCTACGTCTGGACGTAATAAAAAATTAACGACACATCGAAAATGAAATACAAGGTGTAAGGAGGTAACACGATATAGAAAATCGGATCCTACCGGTATTCCCAACGGCACTGGTCATCCAATGATGATACTTGTTCCGACTTAGCTCCTTCTGAATAACTCATGAACTAATCTCGTATAAACATAAGGATGCTGGGGTCGTAGTCTCTCAACCCCTAAATTGCTTTGCACCTCTATCTCTCTCTCATTTTCTTACATTTAAAGAAAACTTCTAATAGTTTATAAGGCAAACAGTAATCAAACTCCATTCAAAACTAAAAATTCAGAAATAGACTGCTTTGATTAATGTGTTTAAATTAAAATAACAGTAAAAGCAGAAAGGGATAAAACTAATTTTATGTATAAGACAATTAGGAGCGGATGTGCAGAGGAAATGCAAGTGAAATGACGTCCTGTCCAGCCCAATTCCTATGCAACTTTAAACGCACTGAAGTGGTCTTGTTTCTTTTATAAACATTTCACGAGCAAGAATGGTAATAAGCTTAAATGAAGGTTCTACAATATTCGTTTAAAGTAATGCAATATAATGTACGAGACTATCGTTTGAAGTATCTCCAAATGTATTTAAACATCTAAAGCAATGTTCTTTTTTGGGTTATTTATAGTACGTTTTTGTACACATCACAGTTTGAAGGAAAATACACACATATAGTTTATATAAGCTTATGTGTAATTTTGTCTTGTTAAACTGATTATATTGAGAAAAAGGGATATATTAAATCCGGATCCTTTTCACCTGTCTCAGATTTTACTTGCGCTGGCGCCGGGCCCCCGCAGCAATTAGTCAGGTCTGTACGCATCAATTACATAGGGCGCCTATTTGCATGTGGCAATGGCTGCTAGACCACTACAATTACAGATATTAAATATCCAATACATTTACAGGGCAGGCTTGGCCGACTGTGTAGTGAGCACAGGAAACATTTATTTGCGTTGCAAAACCACGGGCGAGCCGACGCGGTTACTAAACACTTCAGTGCAAAATACTGAAATCGTTTCTTAAGAAAAATAAAAGCAATAATTGAACAAACGGATAATTATCCCTGCAGACAAAATAAACATATTTGGAATCTGTAAATAAATAGCGAACAAATAAAAACTTTATATCGCAGTCGCCTTTGAAACAAGCGCGCCGTTTCGTTAATCAGTTTGCAAATCGTTAAGCTATTATTATAGTTGAGCGGTTTATTATTTTACCGCAATTGCTCAATGCTCATATTTAACATTTTTAAACAATTAGCAAGTGAGCGTGTAAATTATTTTTAATGTTTATTGTTTTTATTTTACACAGGTGCATAATGAATATCAGTTGGCTACGGTGACCTATTTAAAGCACATAATTAAAAAATTATTAGATGGGGATTTGGTTTAGCGGCAGAGCAGTGGGCGTGTAATCTAGCGACTCGTTTCAATTCTGTGACAAGCCTGTTTTTTTAAATTTATTCTAGGCATTTCATTTTGCTATCCTTGCCCCAAGTCTATATTTATTTTTATTTTTAATTAATTTATAAAAGATGGGGTTTTAAAATATTTGAAAGTGTTTTATGTCGCTTTGTTCAAACCATTTTTTAATGAATAAACGAAGTTAAATGCCGTCTAGAGAAGTAAAAGTAAATAAACGTATGTAAAAATTGTATACGTCGTTGCGCTATTGTTTTATAGACGCAACAGTTGTTTCACAGGCGTTTGTTTGTGTTACATCATTAGGTTTAATTAAAAATCTACTTTTTTTAAATAAATATTCGACAAAAATTACAATAAATTATAGACATGAGAGAAGTTGCTAGATTTTAATAAATAAATAATAAAACATTATGAATTATGAGAAAATACAGGGATTTGAACTGGGGACGTACAACACGGGTTCCGAACCGCGGAAGTGCATACACTTTATCTCCAGAAAAGATTTCACTAGAACAATCCCGGATGGGAGAAATGGAGCCAATAAAGCCCGCTAATCCCTAAAGAGCGTTCCACGATCTATAGGCAACACGACTCACATCAGAGTACGTTGATGGTTGTCCACTGCTTTCCAACGGAGCATGCCGATTTTTAAAAGTTCGATGTTACTTTGCCTGGGAATCGAACACTATGCGGCTGCGTAATAGTCCAGCACCTAGACCGTTACACCAATTGGCTGCTCACTCCTATATTACAAACGTTTAAATTTAACATACTCTATAAATTAGAATCTTTGATAATATTTTTTACAATTTTGTTAAAAAACATATGTTGTTGTACACGCCTTCTATTACCTAATTTTACAGTGTTGAAAATAATTATGTAGTAATTCTGTATAATCCCTTTAAATTTATTACCATATTATTTAAAATACCATGTTCCCAGAATTTTCTTTGGTAATATTTTAATTGCTAGATTTTGGTAAGTGTCATACGGGGCACCAAATGACTGCAGCATATTTAGGTTTAGTTCTTATGACTTTGGTAAATATATATTTTATTGTCGCTACATTTTAAAATTTTTAGTCATTCTAAAGAGAAATCTTAAGAATCGGTAGCATTTATAGACCATCTTAACAATAATACTATGAAATAAAGGTTTATTGATGTTTCTAACTGCATTTTTTTTGTAATTTTAATTTCATATTTATATACAAGGTTAGAATTTTTTCTTGAGTAACTTATATCTGCGCATTTACTAATATTAAAAGCAAGTTGTATTTTTAATGGACTAGTTATGTATAGCACAAATATCTTTTTGGAGAATAATACAATCCTCTAGATTTTCTACTGCTCTAAATAGCTTAAAATCATCGGCAAACATAAGGTATTCAAAATACTTAACACACTTACCTTTATCATTAATAAGTATTAATATTAGCAGCGGGCCCAGAGTAGTCACTTACCCAGTTCGTTTTATTAATTTATCTTTATTTTTTTAGATCACATCACTTGAACGGATGCAGGAATAAATCAAAAATGAGTCGACTAAATAAGCTTTGAAAACAATACAAAACCGGAAGCGGAAGCTAAAGCTATTTTTTTGGTGGTCTTATTTTTTCAGCCGAATTTTATAAATCTGAAAACGAAATCGGATACCAAACCGTAGGGCAAATCTAACCTCTAGCTTAAAAATGGTAGCTCAAAACAAATTTTTAAACATTTTGGTTTTCATATTTAAGTAACCTTGCTGATCCAGCTGATGCGAGAGCCAAGGTCTTATTTATGTAAATACGTTCTGATTTATTAAATATTCGAAGAAGTACAATCAATGTTTCTGCATTGATTAACAACTATAAAGATTTAGTCTATACTGAAATATTTCAAATACATGTTCTAAATATTTACTCCGATTGATAAATATTTATTGAATATTGAAAGACTTAAGATAAATATTTAAAGACTTATTTTCATCAACAATGGTTTATTAACATATAAAGCATTAAGCTACAGGTATGTGTATATTCTATGTAAAAAACATTGGAACATCTTGATAGTCAAATAATAAGCAAAGAGATGCTAATATTTAAAATAGAAACAACCTAAGACGCGTATCGTCTTTATTAAGACTCCTCAATTAGATATCGTTTCTGATAGTAAATGCAAGCATCAAAAACACTTAAGTCGCGCTATTTTTGCGTAGATTGTAGCTTTGCTACTTCATACCTCGCCGTACATTATATGGATGTTTTTAAGGACAACCATCACCGTTATCTTTATAATAAATCCGGAAATGTCTCAACTTTACAATGCGCCAGGCGCTTACATCTTGTCGAAGTTTATTTATTATTTTAAACGAATGCCTATGTAAATTTAAATGTAAATTAGGGTGACCCGGCAGTTTTAAGTTATCAAAAAAAAACTGGGGCGAAGCCAACGGATTTAGCTTGTAAGTATTACATACAAAATGGTGATAAAGCAGCAACATTAGAAACATGGGATATAGGTGGTTGGCCGTAAAAGATAGCCGTAGCTCACAGGACGCTAGTGGTAATATAAATTCACGAATATCAACGTTTTGTAGCATGTTAACTTATTTCGATTGTATCAAATATCCTCACGATACAAACACGAAGACAAAAGTCTATTAAAAAAATGCAATTAAAACTCTTTGCCATTATTAAAATTATTGAAGTTTCTTATTACATGCCTTATCGCGCTGATCTTAGTCTTATTTACCTACCCCAGTTTTCCTAACGCAGTGAAACACCTAGCAACATAAGGTAACTTCGACCGTACTTAATTTACATACCATAAAGCTCTACATTTTCTGGCATGCTTAAGCCTCTTAAATTTAAAGAATATTGTATCCCCAACCGCATCTATTTCCGTGAGGCTGTTGGGCGTTTAATCATGATTAATCTGCATATTTAACGCATGAGCAAAAGCAGATTTGTCACCCTTGTCGGGAGATACATCGTAAAATGGATATCACGGAAAGTTGGTTGTTTTCCAAGGATAGAGGTGCTTTTTGACAGTTGGTAATGGTGTTCATCCGACTTCGAAAATTTAAACGAAGACGGGTTGTTTCAGTGTATACCTTAGATGCACCTTTAATAAAACGAAATACTCGACAGCAGCAAACTTTGAGAAATGTAATTTGGTTGCGCCGGTGTGCATGTTTGCTTTTTATTACAGTCGGCAGTCAAATGATCTCTACTCTTTGAGTTTTCAATGCGAATACCAAAACATAAAAGGCAGAAAGAATCACAAGTTAACTTTGAGTGATGTTGGTATAGACGAAAACAAATCGAAATAAAAAGCAAAACACGAATCTGTAGTGTATCAGGAATGCAAGCTTTCCACTGAATAAATAAATATAATTAATCTAAAGCGGCAGACGCTAGAACGCAAGATTCAATAATACTGATGTATAGCTTTATACTGTGGTTTGCAGTAATCTGAAAAAACTCTAATATTGTCTTTCTAAACGCTTAATTTATTTTTACAAAAAGCTTGCAAATCAAACCGCAACAAACATCAACATTGTGTTCTAGTATAAAATATGACGCAATTTTTCTTCGGGCGTAAAATGCATCAAACAAATAAAACACCAAACCAAACGCTTGGTAAGTCGTCCATAAAAAAATTGTCAAACTTAGCAGCACAACACTGTAAGAGTAATGGCATGAAAATTTTTAAACGACACTTTTCACTAAGCTTGTTTACCAAGAAAACTACCATTAGATTTTTATTTACTATAAAGTTGCCCAATAACGGCACTAGCTGCGAATCCCTCATAAAACCTACCGTCCATATGTTTTATGGGTTGTAAATACAGCTAATGCTTTACTTCTAAGATATTTTAAAGCATGAAATTCAGGATAATCTTAAAATGAAGCTTTAAATTATGAACCTTGACACTTTGTAAATATTACATTATATTATTGCTTTGAGCAATTACATGCAAATACAAGTCAAGCATTTCAAATAACATTTTTTAATTTTTGCAAGTCTATTAAGAGCAACAGCAAGCCGACAAAGTGTTGTAGTTCAATTATTTAAATTTTATTTTATGAATTGTTTTAAAACATTGTACCTGGCATATAATTTATTTTTAATTATCAAATGTAAATGAATTTAGTCGGTTATTTTATGCAACTGAAATTGGATCTCTTGCAATAGGAATTACATATAGTTCCACATTTAAGTTTAATTACTCCTTAGCATGTTTTTTTCTATCTATAAAATAACTTCCGAACGCGAGACAGATTGGTCACAGAAAGGTAAAGAACAATTCATTAACTTTTAACTAACTTTTGTCATTTTACTTTCTTATATCTAGGATCTAGGATTGTTACCCAGCCACCTAGGGTTCATTCGCGAGCGAAGTAACATCGAATTTTTCAAAATCGCCCAATTACGTGGGAAGGCAGTGAACAACCAACAACGTACTCGGATGCAAGTTGTGTTGCGTATGGCTCGTAGAGCTTAAACTTTAGCTTAAGCTTCACTTTACACATTTGAGATTGTCCCAAATAAATCTTCTCTGGAGAAAAAGTGCATGCACTTCAGTGGTTCGAAACCGACGTAAAGCTGTAGGTCCCCACAGTCATGTGCCACACTAACCTTTATGTAATAGCGTACTATGATATCGCCCTGAGAAACGAAAACGTTTAAATTGTGAATTTAGTTGTAAACATGGTTGCTCCTTTATTATAGTTTGCATTAACTTTGAGCGTCGGTTTTTGATTCGTTTTCTGTTTATTTTCTGAGGAGGCGTCGGTAGCTAAAATTCATAAAAGATTATTAACGTAGTCAGACGAAAACGAGGCACGCGGATATCATTATGACCCTAGAAGCAAACAATAAATAATGCAGTAGAAACACATATCTTCCTTACCGGTGGAAGAAATTCAAAAGTCAGTTATCGGTTGGTGAAGTTACGCTGGTAGTTTAATGGAGTATCGTGATCCAGTTCTTCAACACTTTCAATAAAAAGAAACTACAATATGCAGAAAGCTCACATAAGCGGTTATTCTCTTCCATAACAGTGTTCGCGCTTATACGTTTATTCATACTGTAAAAACTCTTCTTCTTCTTTAGAGTCCTTTTGCTCTCGAAAAAGCGTGGTGACTTTTTCTTCTATGCCTGTGGTGAGCGTGCGTTCTTACAGACATAGGGGACCTACTGTTTAACGCGGGCTCCGAAACGCAGGAAGTGCAAGCACTTCTTCTCCAGAGAAAGTTTTATAGGCAGAATACCTCGCTGGTTTGCCATTGCCTTGCGAGGGAGAACGGCCGTTAAAAATCCGATGTTCCGGTACTGGGATTTGAAATCCAGACCCCAAGCATAGCAATTCCAAT
The DNA here is from genome assembly GCA_958336395.1 of Ctenicera cuprea. NCBI lineage: Eukaryota > Metazoa > Arthropoda > Insecta > Coleoptera > Elateridae > Ctenicera > Ctenicera cuprea. The sequence continues at coordinate 20,823,432 of OY284487.1, read as the reverse complement.
GCTCTAACCGCTAGCCTACGGCCGCCGTATCATAGAAACTCTACAACAATTAAAATTCTAAATTCTGAACAAACCTCGATCTGGCGCCATCGGCGTTTTATCTGTTTAGGGCCCTTAAAAATGTATTAAAAATCCGTTGATTTTCAGACGACTTTGAAGTAAAAATGCGGTCCATCACCAGCTATGTGCCCATCCAAAGACGTTATTTTAAGGGAATTTTAAAAATAGGTACCTGCCCTTCAAACCTTCATAATCGGATTATCTGTGACTACAGTAAGCAATAGCGGTGAGACCAACAGCGGCAGCGCCTAATGGTGGTAAAATATTATAATTATATTATAATATCCATTACCATTGAGGTATATAATCAAAGTCAATCCCCAACTTGCACATTTCAATACGATTCTCGTGACGTGTAGTTTGTTGATATCTGTTAATAAATAAGCTCGTAGTGTTGTCCAGAATTGTCAAAAATGTTTATTTTTTAGTTTTGTTTTTCGTAATAATTTCGTTATTCTTATGGTATTCGAAAAAAAATTAGAATGGCCTTTTTCTTCATACAAATACCAATTATTTTATGTATGACAAAGTAAGTTTTGCATACTGTATATAAACGCGGATATTTATACAAAAATTTTGACATATTTAGCGAAAGCACTGGAAGGCCCTTAAGTGTCCAAACCATGGTATTCAACATAGCTGCACATTTTAGTTTTACTGATAATAATCTCTTAGGCAAAATATTAATTTACCGGAAGTTAGCTTCCTTTGCGGCTTTGAAAAGATTTTATGTTGCGCAACTAAGTCAAGGAGCGTAAATTATACATGTGGCATTCTCAAAGCCAAAGGCTTTACACATTTTACACACTATCTTCATTTGATGAATTAATAGGTATTAATTTAACAGTTAATGCATCTGTTATCAAGCATAAATTGAATAAGGCTGCCTAGCAGCCGAAATGTGCATCTAGGTACAAACAAAATATTCAACGGTGTCTTTTTATTTTGTTACAGGTAAGCCATCTACAATAGTCGAATAGTAAAATCAATAGAAGCTGTTATGGTAAGTTTTAACAATTTTTGTATATTTTAAATTCGCAAATGAAACAACTTTAGTTATCGTGAAATACGTAAGGCAGCAATAATAGCACTACATCGAAACAAATGTACAACTGTACAGGCTTTTACAGCCAAAAGCATTATCTGCGTTTAATGGTTAGCGCTCCTACAGCCATTAAATCACTGTTTAAAAGTGCTGTGCTTTTTCATTACCTTCAATCTTATGGCGCCATTATATTTTGCTTCTCTAAGTTTTAGTTGCTTGTTAAAGATCTTGTAAGGACAAAATACGAGTGAAATATACAACTCGATTATAAGTCCACTTTAATATTTACTACGTTTATTTAATGCATTTGTGGCGTCATATTCCTTTATAACAAAATCAACTTAGTTTGCAGATATCTGCATAAAGCTTGTACTTCTAAACTTAAGTTTCCTCTTGTGGCTACTACAGCTTCAATCGCACAAAGTACAAATGTGCAAGATAGAACTATCGTTTTGTTATATAACGACAAAAAGTAAAACGCGACAAGAAGCGGTGGCAAATTATATCGAAATGGGTTTTCGAGAATGCACTTATTTTTGAATGTTCCCTTGTTCGTTGAATGTTCGCCATCATTGATCTTTAATGTTACATCCAGAACATACTTACAAGAAGCGTAAAATACATTGCTGCAATTTTCCAATTACTTTCGTCCTTTTGGTCTTTTCCCAAAGCATATCGGACTCTAATAAACTCAAGTAATTGACTTGTGATAGTAGAAGGGCTCTTCTGCAATAGAACTACAATTATATCCATAAGATATAGCGGTCTATCGGTTGACGGGAGCACATTCTAGAGGATTTATGGAGCAGTTAGCATTAGCATTGTAGATGAGGCTGACTTTGACACCACCACCACTGCACATCACGCAGTAGTTCCGTATCCGGCTTAGCGGTACCAAATCGGCTATGGCCTTATTTGTCGAATGTATGGTATGTGTTTTTTTATTTTATTTTATTTTCTATCTTCTAACGCGAGACGAGCTCAGGTATTAATTAAAAGCACACCGAATGAAAGCGTACAAATGCTAAATTAATAGATGAGACAAAGGTTCAACACGGCTTCGCAATTATCTACAAAAATACGTTCACATTTAGTCTGCCTTCGAACAGTAAGACTTCAAAGCACGAACGACTCGATTCAAAGCATAAGAACGTAGATGCTTTACAAAATACAGTTTTCTTTGGATTATGATTATGAAAGGTTCGTCAGCAAGTTAATTCTACACATAAGATAAAAGCGGCGAAATTGTAGGTTTTCAATTTTATAAAATACTTCTGGAAATCGTATTTCGCCCTAAGCTTTTTCGTACCTGAATCTGTGAAATCAAGTTATCTACTTTAGTGGGGTCTACGAAGGAAAATGTGAGAAAGTCATGAAGAATGGGGACGAATGTTGGCAGCGTTAAGTGCATTAGCAGTAGTAATAAAACACCTGTTCACTAGAGGCCATAAGAAAAGGAAATGGAACACCAGTATTACGCGTGTGAATTATTTAGATGACTTTCTTAGCACAGCAGGAAATACTTCACACTAAAATCGATTTATGAAAAATGCATGCTACTTGTTATGATATTATTAAAATGGCTAAACGTTAATTCACTTTAAACGTTACACTTTCGATTACCCTCCAAATTTCAACTAAAATCGAAACAATTAAGGAAAATAGGGTGGTATTAAAACAAATTAATAAACACAAAAATATTCAACCAACCTTTTTATTGCCGCAAGCACGAATTCATCATTGTTCACATGTCAACCCACCTAAAGTTATTTAAAATTCGGTTAAATCTTATCTTAAAAATAAAGATTAAAAAAATATTTCATTAAAAAAAGTGTTGCTAAAGAAACTCATTAAATTATTCAGCCAGAGGAATTGAACTACGCTTTGGAAGAAAAAAATTTAGAACCAATAAAACAAACAAAGCTCTTAACTTTCTAAAATGGCTCTTATGAGTTCGGTACTTGTATTACTACAGAATTTCTAAAAGATTGTACTTTAAAATTTGAATAATTTATAATTAACGAAAGTAAATAAACACAAAAATTGGTTTAATTTCTGAATACATTTATGAACTGGGTTGCAGTAGGTGAAGGAATTAAATTTGTTATTTAAACATTTTAACTTAAGTATGTTCTGGTTTAGGCTTTTAATCCGCGTTAAGTTTATTGCAAATCAATTCAAAATTTTCATGGGAGAATACCCAACATTAAATTCGCTTCTATATAGCATCATAATGTCAAAATGACGTGAAAGATAAGTCCCAGTAGCACTCGAGTGGTGACAATATAAAATATTCATAAAACGAAGTATAAAATTTGGAATTTTAATATAAGCAGCATCTCTTAAGGCGGGATTTATGTCCGTAGAATATATTAAAATCAAATCCAGTATTACTTGTATTATATTTTAAACCAGATGATTAAATATATTTTAAAAGTGCTTAAAATTCAAATTACTTAATACGTTTTTTATTCCATAGTAATTTATTTTTTTCTTAATAGTAATCAATCAGCCTCAAAAGTAATATGTAAAATTAATGATTTATTTTAACTAATTAATTAGTGGAACATAGTAGTAAGCATCCATGTAAAACAAAATTATATTGTTACTGTTTCTGAAATAATTTATTCGTGACAAATACAACTCTATTGAAAGAAATTCTAAATTTCTTAAAAGTTACCAAGTAGTTAATCTTTTTTGACAAGAAAAACGTAGCGTAGGCAAGAGACGTACATTCTGGTTAAAGAATTTAGGACAGGGGTTTGGCAAAAGCACGAGTTTCCGATTGAGAGTGGCAATATCCAAACTTCAGGTATAGCTATGATGGTAGGACCTTCATAGAAGACGGCACCCTAAGAAGAAGAAGAATTCTTTCTAGTAAACAAACAACTATGAAGCGCCGTTTGAATCAGTTAAAAGATTAAAATTTATTTTATATATTCTGACGAACAAATATTTATCAACGAGCATTTTAATTTTGATTTATTGTAAATAGGTAAAGCGCGAACTTATAAATAAAATTCTAATTTCGTCCAAAAAAAATATTTATTGTAGGATTTTATTAATTTCTGGATTTTTTTACTATTATTTAGGAATAAATAAATTAACTAAAGATAAAAATCATATTTTTGTAAACAAAGTTTTCGCTCTTTCACGGGCGGTGGCGCAGTTTCGCTAGCATTTTAGACAGCGAAACGTTTCTTTGTGATTGCAGATGGACTTAAGGTGAAACCGATATGTTCATATGACTTGATGTATAAATGCCGCGTTTTAACTACTGAAAACACTTAATTAGTCACATTAAGGTAGAAGTAAGATATTTAACTGAATTGATGCCAACTGTTGGTTATAAATGTTTCATTAATTTAATAGAAAATATCTATGATCAGACCTATTTGTCTCAGATGACGTGGTGCATGGCATACTATCTAAAATGCTAGCGCGGCCGCGCCACCTCCTGTGAACAAGTGGAAGCTTCCTGCTCAAAAATATAATTTTTCACAAAATTATTTTTTTGCGATTTTAGAAAACTAATTTTCCCCAATTCAGAAAATACCTTTTTTGGATTTAACACATTTACAATATTTTTCTGTGCATTAGAAAATCTTTTTTAAACAAATTTATTATTTAAAAAAAATTTTTTTTGGACCAAATTAAGTAACATATTTGTTGAAAAACATTTTTGCGTTAAAAAAAATTAATCAATTTTTAATTTTTTAACTGCTCAACGGCGTTTTTACTTTTAACGACAAAACGCCTTTTTAAATCTTAGATAACTCCCGTAAGTGTTGAATTTATAAAAATTAAAAATTAAGATAACATAAACAAGTTACTATAGAGTTACAAAGTGCAAGCGAACCTGTCAAATTATTTTACATTAAAAAGAACGTAAGATATATTTGAATGCTCAGATAAACTTAGAAAAGTTCATAAACGTAATGTTCTGAATTTTTGTGGAAAATGGATGTTTCCGTGTCTAAAACAAATTTCCTTAAAAAGAAAAGAGAACTTTCAAGACTGAACAATCGGAACGAACTCCAAGATTTTTAAATTTTGGTTTATTATTAATAGTTATTTAAGTAACAAGGAATATAAAGACGTAATAACATTCGAGGTAGGTAAATACGAGCCGAGGCGTTGCCGAGGCTTGTGGCCTGCCGAGAATTTAATAGTCGATACATTCCGTGTTACTTATTAAATTTTTCACGGTACAGGTAGAAATTGATTCAAATTTAAAAAGTTCGTTTTGACTGCTGTCATCGGAATTATTTTTTGAAAGACCCATTATTCTAAGTTGCCTGTCCTTGTTACCATATCAACGAACAGTTAAAATCAACATTTCAGTATTCTGTTTGAAATAAAATATTGGAATCTGTACCTTGTTGCTTTAATTATTATCCTAGAAATGTAAATGACACTATTAAGTTCCGTAGTCAAGGGCAAAAAGTAAACGAATGTTATTGGCCATTTTCATCTTTAGTAGCTATGGATGTATCGCCTATTTACCTTGCCTGTAGCGTGAAAAATATATTAAGTACCACCGCATGAATATTGAGTTCACTTTCTTAGAAGTAGTTCACTGTTGTTAAATCACACATGGAGCAACATGAGCATTTGAGAAACAAAAATCCTAGTCTTCATAATTATTTGTTAGGTGGGTATCAATAAAATTAGATAATTAAAAAATATATATATTTAATAGGTGTTATCGATAATGATCGCAAAAGTACATAAGCTTTAATTGCCATACTTTTCATTAACTGCACTTACTTAATACAATATTCTCGATATTGTGTGACCGGGCGGCCAACTCAAACAGGTGTGGGATCAGCAGGAGGAGGGAGGTTATAACATTAATGGTTTTTCTAACTATATTCCTTATAATATAATGATATTTACTAAAAGAACCATTAATAAGGTGTTAAAAAAAGGCGGTTCGTCGACTTTAGTAGCTTGATATTCCCCAAAAAAATTAGAGCCCCCTGTCTCTTGGCGGTAAGCTTGGAAGCTTTTGGTGACCGCGACTTCACTGCATCGGCATTTTAAAAGTAGTCCCCTTACTATAAATATATTATACCTATGGTAGGTCAAAATATTCTCTATTTTGGTATGGTTTTTAAACATAGTTATACAGGGTGTTACTGAAACACCCTTTTGTCCTTTTATTTTTTGTTTGTTTTTAGACCTCAAAAACTCATTGTGGCCTGAAAATCCAATTATTTTCACTTCCGGTTCACCAAAAATGCATAAACTTTCTTATTTTTAATCAAACACTTTGTATATTTTTGCACATTCAGAATAAGAATGAAATTCTGAGACTACTTATCTCAACTAAGTAAAGTACTGTCATCCCAAAAATGTGTTTTTGTACATTTTCTTTTATTATTAAGAGTGCTTTGGCCCAGCTACATCGATTCTAATCAAGTAACATACTTTTATTGATTGTTAATTTTTGCTTAATATAATTTTTCACGCTACCGGCAATGTAAGTAGGCCTTACATCCATAGCTACAGGGATCGTAAATGGCTGATAACATTCGTGTACTAGTTACCCTTGACGACGGAACTTAATAGTGTCACTTACATTCCTAGGAAAATAATATTGATTTTAACTGTTCGTTGATATGGTAACACGCACAGACAACTTAGAATAATGGGGCTTTTAAAAAATAATTCCGATGACAGCTGTCAAAACGAACTTTTAAAAATATGATTAAATTTCTAACTGTAGGCCTACCTACATTGCCGGTAGCGTGAAAAATTTAATAAGTAACACGGAACGTATCGACTAATAACATCCTCGGCATGCGACAAGCTTCGGTTCCGCCTCAGCTCGTATTCGCCTACCTCGGATGTTATTACGTCCTTACATTCCTTGGTACTTAAATAACTATTTATTATACCTGAATCATAATCTCTGTTTTTGAAACTAAAAAGCGTGCAAAATCAGGTCTTTAAAGCTCTAGTGCTGTAAAGATGCCTAGGTAACAACAAATCACCTACAAATTTTGCTGGCCATCCCGTTGGATAATTTTTCATATTCCTTGCAATACGCTTGTTTAAATTTCTCGGGGATTAATCGCTGTTCAGCTTGTTCGAAATATCCATGTTTTCGTTCATTTTGTAATTCACGAACACAAAGTCGAAACAAACTTCAGAAATCAACAAGTTTATAATAAATATACATAGCAACGAAACAACAACAATTGCTAACCGTTTCTATATCACCGATTAATGACACAGATTACTTCGACTTTAATTTCCTTTTTTTTGTTATAATTTTCCGATTGTAGTGCAGGTATAATAAAAAATAGCGTATAATACAAGTGTATAAGGCTAAAAGGCACTCGGCTTTGCCTCGTGCTTTTAAACCCGTCGCGCGTGCTTTAAAGGCTTGCTTATATCGAGAGATCTAAAAAACTGATACTCAGCAGGCTGTGGAATGCAAAGTCACGTCTTTACTAGACTAAGGGAATGTTTATAATGTCAATTTCAGGTTAGGTTGTGCCAGCTGGAATTAAATGATAATGAAACGTAATTTTTAGGAGCAGAAATTTTTTATGTAATATTTTCATTGGGATACCTCTCGGAATTTCACAAAACAAGGAGAAATCGAATAGGTCAAGTCTCCGTCAACCTAAAAACCATTCCGAAAGTAAGATTCAATAATGAATAGTTTTTGAAAGGTAATAAAAATCATTTTAACAATCTGTAAACTTCGTATAAAAAAATGACAACTAATAATTATCTGACATTATACACATTCCCTTATTAGTCTAGCAAAGACGTGACTTTTGATTCTACAGCCTGCTGAGGATTAGTTTTCTTTGGATCTCTTGATACACTTGTATTATAATATACTATTATTAATACTAGCTATGCTACTGGTAAAGTTTTTTATTTGTTTCGAATAGACTACTATATTTAAGATAGTTTAAAGCATTTTTTGCTACAAAATTATATTAAAGTGTTAAATAAAGGCTACCATTCCAAGATTTAAAAAAACACGAGGTATGAGTATCATTAAAATCCTTGTTTGGTGCATATAACGTATCCTGGACACTGCATATGATTGCCGCTGACTGATCCAAATAAAAACTACGAAACAGGCTATGGTTACTGGGCCCTGACATCTCTACTATTTTTTGCATGATCAGCTTCTGATCATTGCATTTGTTACCAATGTGCATGCAGACATGTTAAGAATAATAGATTGCTTGATTGATTCGTGTCTGGGAATCACTTGGAGCGGTAAGGCTTGCATTCGCGTATGCGAAACTGTGTATAAAGGCAGCGGTCTTATTATTTGGGGCCCATTTTTGAATGTTACACGGTGGTGTAAAAAAGTAAAATCTGTATGTAAAAATAAGTTGTAATCAATCAAAATTATAACTGCCTATCATACCTAACAGGAAAGACTGCCATTGGTTACTTGATTAGAATCGATTTGGGTGAGTCAAATCACTCTTAATAGTAAACATTTATTACAAAAAAAAATTATTTTGAAATCTTACAACTTTATTACAGACCCGAAATATTACTCCAAATCTGCAAATATATACCGAAAGTTTCGTTAAAAATAAGAATGTTGAGGTCATTTCCAGTTAAAACCGCAAGCGAAAGTAGTTGAATGTTTAGCCCAAATGATGGGATTTTATAGTTTATATAACATACTAAAATTGCATTTGTTTTTCTTAATATATAAAGAAAAACGTGGGGTGCGCCATGTTTCATTATCACTCGGTATATTATTTAAAAAGAAAAATTAGTTTTTTTTTTTAAATTTGGTAAATTACATGTTATCTCGTTTTACTTTCGTGAAAATCAAGAAAAACGTAGATCTTAAAATTTACCTCTATGCAGCACTTCTCGTGAATAAACTTCTACTTTCTCCTTTGAAATATATCCAATATCCCATACTCTGCACTATTTAGGTAGGTGAGTTGCTTGATCACAGATTTCTATTAAATAAAGCATTCCAGAATCTGTTAAAAACTGTTTGGTATCATGAAGACGACAAACTTCTACTACATTTTCACGATTCAGAAATATTTCGTTGTAGAACTGTTTGCCGTTAATAGTTACCATACCGCGTGGCACCTTTTTTTTTTCGACCATAGCTGTAGTTCAGATTAGATGGTATCCGAATTTCAAAGATAGGTATACTCACTACGTGAAAAGAGTAACAAGTCTGTTCATGGTTTCAAAGGAATATACGGAACATGTTTCGTTTAATATTGTCCTTTTAAGGAGAAAACGCTTTTCTACCGTTGTTTTGCATAATATTTCTAGGTCAGCTAAGTTGAATAACGTACTTCAACAATGTTCCGATACTTTCGGTGCTCTACTTTTCCAATATTTTGATACCGTTTAGAATAGATGTTGAAAGCAGTTTTATATTTTCTCTACTACTTGCTCGTCAGTTGGCGAGGTTCCACGGTAAACTCAGTTCTACTGTAAAATTCAGTTAGGCACTAAAGAGTGTTGAAAGAACAGAAGGAAGAGGGGAAGGTTTGAAGGTTTTCACAAAGTAACTTATTGATTTGCTAATAGAAAGCTGGAGCATCTCTCGTGTAAGATCAAGAAAGCTCTTTAAGTCTTCATAGATGACTAGATCGAGAGTGGAAGCTCGGCATACTCGAGTTAGCGAAACCGGGTGAGTGCGTGCATTGTTTCGCAACTTGTTTAATGGCATCGCTTTAGTTGTTACAGCTTTGCTTCGAAAGCACTGGTCCGTGATGAATTATTTAGCAAAACATTCCTGTAAAGTATTACCCCAAAATATTCAGCACCATTAGGCGATAATTTATACTAAAAATAGAGCATAAGCGAAAACAAATAAAACGGAAAATGTTGAAATATAGTCGTGGACAAAACAAACTCCGGTCGCCGCGTATATCAAACGAGGGTTACATTTCTTGGGCCTATGAAAGTGTCATCGTATCTTATTCCCGGCAAGTCAACTACCCTTAGTTCCTGCAGGCCTGCCACCCTAAATCGCGCTTCTTAAAGCTGAAATTCCTCGGCGAAATAACAACCGGATTTTGTTTGGTTTGTGCGTTTATGGTGGGAACTTTACGGGTCAATTTTCAGTGCTACTTTCATAAGCATTGTTGTCCTCTTTAGTCGCCATGTTTTACAGGATATTGGACTTTATGTGTTATTTTTGAAGCTTTTTCGCCGGCAAATTGATGTCGTCTCATCGCAGACATTCTTGTTATATACAGATGAAACTCGCTCTAAGCTTTATTTTTTAATTCAACAACTGTTTTGTCAGAAATAATCCCATCGTGAAAAAATCACACCCTATACGTCTAAAATCCGACTGCTCGATACGTTTCGGTGCGAATTAGGTTTGCGAGTTTATTTTCTTTGTGCTTTTCCAACCCTTTTAAAATCCTCTTCGACGTCAGTTTTGACTAAAGGACTTAGAGGGAAAATAAACGATTATAGTCTGAACTGAAAACCTTTTAACCCACTCTTTGATGTGGAGCTAAATGTAAGATATTTTTAACAAAGGAAGTTTAAATGTATATTTTTTTACATAGGAATCTATAACCGCTTAATAATGTTCACATATTCACTGGCATTTTGGTTATTGTTAGAAAGCAAATCTGTTTGTTTGATTTTGTCATATAAAATTACATTCAAGTGTTTTCTAAAAGGTAGAAAATTATTCCAATCTATGTAAAAATCAAAAATTTTATAAAATAAAAAAAAAAGATCACCATTGAGGTTAGTGTTTTCAGATCTAGTGGGCTGTTGCGCAGTAAACGTCGAACAAACCAAAGCCGGACTACAATCGACGTAAAAATATCGTTCTCAGTTTATAGCGGTCATTGCTATTTGTTTTAGTGATTTTCGCTAAAGTTACCTATCCTTTAATATCAGCTTAGAACTTATTTCAAAATTAGTGAAACGTATTAAATTTAGTGCTTTTCAGAATAGTAAACAGTGTTGAATGGACTTATTGCCAGTTGTGCTTTTACGCATCTCACAGCTCATGAGGTATTGTAGGCACTCGACTTGTATTTATCTACCTCACTTTTTGTGAACTTGCAGTCACATAAGGAATCAAAAATTCCTCTTTTATTTTAACGTAGCGACACCTGCTTATTGAAGAAAATCCACCACGCAGACCATTTACATTACATTGAGATAAGCTAAATCAGCGCGCTTCGGCTTTGATTTGTTTTTTAAAGCTTATTTTGTCTATGATTTTTTGATATATTCTTTGATTGGGTGATATAAGCAAAAAATAAATAAATAAGTTGAATAAAATGAGTAAGGGGGGGGGGTCCTCATTTGGTGCCTATTTGCTGACGTCATTGTTCGTATAGCAGAATTAACTTAGTCAGTATAACCAATAAAGCATCTTAATGATGTTCATTCTCTCTGTATTTTTGAAGCATGTCCTCGATTTATACGTGTTTATATGAGATCATCCTAACCCAGCAAAACAGAAATAAGCAGATTTATTTTATTTTACTATTATGAATTATTAGCGTTCTACACAGCACAAGTACGGGCGTGCTTTGTCCACGATTGGGGCAGCATATTTTAGTTAAAACAGCGGCATCAGTTCTTTGTTTTGACCGCTGGTATTTGTAGGTGGTGGTTGAGAAGCGCTGCTTCGTTCTCCGCGTCGTCGCTTCGGCAACTAGGTATTATTAGATTATGTTACAGTATCGTAGAGATATTAAATATATTGGTTCGAAACAAGTTTAAAGGATTTTGAAATAACGCTTAAATTTGCATATTCACAGTAATGTTATTTAGAGACCAGGAAAAATTATTACGTACATAGATAAAATTATTAGAATGACATTTTAAAAATGACTTAGAATTTGTATTAGGAAATTATTGTAATGAAGTTCTGAAGTGACCTTGACGTAACGCTTGATTGTTGTAATTTTAATGCCATGAGTTCAATTCAAAATCATTTAAGAGTACAATACTTCATAGAAAAATTACGTAGACTACAGTAGTGCTTATTACGTATCAATAGGCAAGAAGCGTAATCATAATTACTATCAACTGGTATTTTGTTTATTTAATGACTATCAGGTACACCCAGCTTTGCTCGAGTCTCTTATCACCGCTGGTGGTGATAAAGAAAAGTGCATATCCCACCCTATTCATCCCACTTTTTTTTCATTCAATTTCTGCTATATTCTCCCACCTATTTCTCCGCCATATCTGTTTCACCTTTTTTATTAAATTTTCGCCATGGTTTAAAACAAAAGCGTCCAAAATTTGTATGTTTCTAACTCATCTGGAAGTGGATTAGATTTTTCGGACTTACATACACACTCCAACGCTCTGCTTTATATTTATCCATAGATTCATATAAATCAATAGACAAAAACAGGGAAATTTATTGACCAAATGTAGGAAAACAGGCACTGATATTAAAATTTTCACTACTGCAAGGTCATTTAACATTAAGCACAAATAAAATACGTTTCATCAGTAAAACAATTCTGTAATTTACAGAACCTCAGAAAAACGGTTTGCGATTTATAGCTAAATAGTTATTAAAAAGTTAGTGAAAAATTCACATATTTTGGATTTTACTCATAACACCATTAGGTACTACAATGTTTGAATAAAAACTATAAAGTCGTAGTTTTGCATGAACTAAGCATATTCTCAATTTATTTTTATATTCCGTTGGAAAAAGTCTTGAACAATTTCTTTCATCCCCAGTGATACGCATAAATATCACTTTATTCGGAGATTGTAAAATGGATTTCTTATAAGCTTATAAAAAACAGAGTACGTTTCAAAAACCACTCAGAGTTTGAAAAGTAATATTTCAGCTCCCACACAATACTACTAGAATTGTAATTTGCACATTTAATGCATTTTTTTCTAGAATAAGAGTATAATTTAAAGTTTCTATTGAAATTTTATCATCAGTCTGTAATTATTGTTGGTGAGTTCGCAATTTTCCAGCAGATAGCTGCATTGTTGCTATAATTTTCTTCGTTAACGAACCTTAAAAAATTGCAATTTAGTCTTATTTCGCATTATAAATATTCAACTAAAACTATGCATCTAAATTCTAAAGCTGTACTCCTAGCACAAACTAACGAATAATAATTTACGGTTGTCGAGAATAAACTTCGATGTCTAGACAGCCTTCAGAATACTGATTAGAATTTTACGTTATACTTTAAATAAATTTCAGACATAGAATCTCTAACTGAAATTTATTGAAACCACTAAGAGATTCCATAACTAGGAGTATTTATTAATTGTAACAGTAAGTCACGATTACGGTGGAACACAACCGTTTATTAGTCTTTCTTTTTGCGATTACTCTCTGAATTAACCGCTAATGTTCTGTTACAATATTATTTTAACTATATACTCTCTGACAGTTCTTTAGCCTGTATAATGTTTTTTTATTGGCTTCTCGGGCTCTCATTTTTTTACCACTAATACTGCGTCATATTTACGCAACAAATATCACTGGCTTCTCTTTACCCGTCAATCCCTCGTCTTTGCCGTGGCTTTCGTTTTCAATATTACAATGATCGACGTCTGTTAGTCGCTGTATTAACATTGATTACTTGGTCGTTTTCGCGAGTTTCTGTCAAAAAATTAATTCCAATTATTCACATTTTCTTGTGCAAGTATCTATGTGGTAAATCCTGATCTGTCACAACTTTTAGTGGCGTGAGGCCCCTACCACTACGATCAACGTATTTACCCGATCCTTATATAAAAACTATTTTCCTTTGCACAGTGGAGCGTTATATTGTTTTATAGAAATTCGCTCCCTTGATGTAGAATATTTGTGTTTCATTGCAGCTCAATCTGCTGACACCTCATTGCGACAACAAACTCGAGCGAGAACTCATCGCATCGGCCGCGGCTACAGCAACCGGCCGGTCGGCCAGCGCCGGCAGGCAGGTACGCTGCATTTTATTTATTTCATTTCAAAAGCTTGCTTAGCGTGGTTCGTCAATTCTGCTTTCTACTATTAAAACATAAATGTGATAAAAATGGCAACGATGGCTAAATAAAATAAAAACACTAAACAAATAGAAAATTAAACAGTATAATATAATATATTCTTTGAGGCTTTCGCGGTTTCTCGAACTGTCAATATTACAATTTACTTTCGGCTTAGACCGCGTCGTCATTTGAAACGTTAGTGTGTATGGGTTCACAAACAGCTAACAGACATGAGCCGATTAAGTATTATTGTCGTGGCAAACAAAATACATTAAGATCAAATCCTTGTCCGCCCCATGGTTTAAATAATCTAAGTACACGGCCCTGTTTAAACAGGCAGGGCCTACTACAAGTATTGCTCAGACTTCTAGAGCAAATGCTTGTAAAGGCAGACAAGCTACAGGTCGGTCCTTACCTGATTATGCTGGGCGTAGTTCCCAAATGAAGACGCGATCTAAGCCGAAAGTAAATTGTAATACTGACAGTATAATATAATTATATTACGATGACTCTTTTTTTTTGAATTACTTTTCTGGCTACAACTTCGATGGGTACACTTATTGTAATAAATCAATATCTAACATCTTTTCTACTCTTATTCGCTTCAACTTTCTTTTCCATCTCACTTGCAAGATGTTTAGGTAAAATTTTCTTTGATTATCAACAATATTTGATAGCTTATCTTTTTTCTCGTCTTTTTGTTAGCTTTTACAGATATATTTGGACATGTTATTACAGTCACTTCTACTTTAGTAGACTAATATCTGAGCTTATTTATTACCAAGATCTAGTCACCAAGTTCTATTGTTGCTATAACAACACTAACTAGAGGAAACCGAAATACTTATCCGCTGTCATAGAAACTGTTTCAATATGACGGATGAAAACGTCAATTGCAAACACCGTAATATGTTAATAAACGCGTCAAACCAGGTAACATTTTAGGTAGACTTGGCTGACAGTTTCAAGATAATTTACTCAAAAAAATCTAAGTATTTAAATAAGCGTTTTAACAATGGTCATGAAACTGTTGGTGACAATCCAGAAAACAGAGATTCGACTTTAATAACAGTCAGTCTTAATGTTATTTAATGAGTTAAAACTTTAGTAAATGCAAATTACCGAATTAATGTGTTTAAAATAGTGGAGAAAACCAATAATACGTTTAACGACACCAGAAATGCTGTTCAGCATCTTCTTCCTGGATTGCCACAAATAGTCTCTCAGCCATTTTTAAAACGGTTAGCGCTCACTCAAATACTTGTGATTTCTTGTGTACTTAATTGAAACTGTTAGCTGAGTTTTCGTAAAATTTCAGAGTTTAACAATTTTACTAACGAAAAACTGCACTTAAATACGCAGTTCCACGTTGCAGTTGACACTGTTTACCTCCGTCATATTGAATAACAAGAAAACGGTTTTCATGACAACGGTTATGTATTGTTTTCTTTTCGGAGTCGAATACGTTTCGTAATGTGCGTAAAAATAATTGTACCAATCACTGCATTCACACGTCACTGCGTAAATACTGATTTTGTTATGAAGTATTCTCGATTGTTGAGTTTTAGTAGTAAATAATGTTTTGAGTAGAAAATATTGAAAGCAATTAAGTGGCTAAAGATAATTTCATTTTTCTTTCTAAGCGCACTATCTTTTAAGTTCAACATATACTCTCTGGATTTTAACAAACTTCTGCAGATGTTGCTGTATTAATGTTAGCTACTTTTCATAATACAATATTGTACACCTAAAACATGACATACTCAACGTTTTCTGGTGGGTTGTTCATAATCACACGATGGACAGTAAAATTTATTGTACTTGATACTTTTAATTTGATCTCTTTACTGTTTCACAACTAGTTACTATTACCGTTCCAGGCTTCCACGAATAAACACGATACTTATTAGTACCTTCGGAATAATGATCTCAAACTTGACATAAAAGTATGAAATACCCAGAAAAAATACCTTATTTCGAAAACGCTTATAAAAGGCTTAATTTCTGGGAATTACCTGAAATAATTAAAGTAATCAAGTAATTCCACAGACAGAAAACCCTCATAAAGAATGATTTTTAAAATTGTAACGTATGAACATAATTTGAGAATAAAAGCATTAGAAATTTGAAAAGTAGATAAATAAGAAGAAAGCCTAAAATGAAGTGTAGACGCACGCTACTTAAATATAAGTCTTTTGAAAAATAGACTCCAGTTCGTATTCTACGGGTATCAAACGGCAGATTTGGGCAAACGCGATTATCCCTTGCGATTATCAAAAATTATATTAAATAGTAAACAGTAAGTGTTCTTATAGCAACAATAAAACTGAGTGACTTGATCTTGGTTATCAGTGTTTGCAGATGACTTGATCTATTATTACAAAATGTCCAATAGAGGTGAATTTTAAAGATCAACTTGCACATTCATTAACGGTACAGTTTATAAATACTTGTGCATTTTAAATGCTTTCAGCATATCTAATTTACGTTTATCATCACAAAAGCGTAAACATGTTATAGTGATATTAGATATCATAAAATTATTGTGTTCAAATAAGTGTTTAGCGTAATTTATTTATGTGCGTGTTTATATTTGTAACAACATACGTGTTCCGTGTACCTAATTGTTTAATATTGTATGTTATTTGTGGACTGCATAATACAAATGACAATAAATAAAATTACCCTTTTCCTAGCACTTTCCATTCCTTGTTGGTTATCGGATTAGGATAAGCAGTAAGTTAGATGTGAGGAGAGTAGATTGATAAAATTATACCAAACACTGGAAAGTTTCTTATAATAATTAATTTGGAGTACAAACTAATTCAGAAATGTTATATTCCACTTATTCACAAACAAAATTATTTAACTATTAACAATTTAACAAACAACGAAATTTATCTCTAATTTTTTTTCCCAGATGGTCACTAAAACCAAAAAACATGCAGAAATTTATTTTATTCTAATTTAGGATTCTGTGGCCATCTAGGTAGCAACAAGATGGTGTAAACACTAATGTTAAAATTTCTTCTTGTTTGGCCTATATAAACTGAATTACAATGAGAGCAATTTAATTTGAAAATGCCTGATTTTAACAAATCATCTCTTTGTGTTTTTGCATTAAACAAAGTGTTAAAATGATTTTTTTAAACTATATTATTCATAATAACTGCGTAGGTTAGCCAAATAACCACCAAAACGTCTCAGAGGAAGCGAAAGACAAAGTTTGAGGTGTGGGCGGGTAAACACAGTTTGAGATCAAGTGAATTTTTTCTATGCGTTAATATATCTTTAAGTTTACATTGGAACAATTATAACTAAGAGAATAACTTACTTCAAAGACATCTGATTTTTGTCAAATAAATTGGCTTACGTCCAAAAACTTTTATTCGAAACGGCAATAATAAACGTCGTTTCCGACTGGTTACAAAGACACAAATCAAACTTCTAACGTATATTGTTTAATGAAATCTCAAACAATTTTTTTGCCTTGGAGAAAGAATATTCGTTTCTCTTTAATGAAATATTCTCTAAATGAACTTAACAGCTGAGAAGAGCAGAAGTCTAAACGTTAGGCTGACTACATTAGCATCAAAGCTGTTTTTCTTTATTGCATTATCTTGTCAAAAACGAAATATTTAAAAAAGTTACGGGCACGCAACGAAACGTGCTTAAATAAATCATTAGTAATTCCACATTTTCACTGTCTCCTCTGAGTCGGATAAACAAGTCGAAATTTTTAAAGGAAAAAAAGTTGCCGCTCTTCAAAGTTAAATTCGCAAATAATGAATCACAGCTAATTTTGTTTAAGCAGTAAAGTTATTATTTATTGGAAGAGAATTTACGAATTTAACTTTCTTGGAAAAGTAATCGAAAGAACCTGAAAAGTTCAATTGCAGAAGTTCAATTTGAGACTTTTTTCTGGCCATTCAGCAGTATTAAACTTCCAAGTTTACACACATACAGAAGCTATATATTTCTACAAACTCCTCTAGAATCCTATTCTCGAATAAAAGCTCGGCATTTATGGGCTGGCACCAGTCGAACTATTTGTATAGACACGCCATTAAGAAACTGGCGGCATTTGAACTAATCTAATTAAAATAAATGTTCCTTAACCAATGTCTCTCCCAGTGCTGCCATTACAACCAGGTCTCATTCACGTAAAACTTCGTGCAGATCTACTTTAATTACGTTCTTCTCCTTTAAATGTGTGCTATAAAGTTATTTTTTTTTAAATTATGAGGCCATGCGTGAGCACGACTCCATGATTCCCATCCCACCCCCTTACCCGGGCTCACCGCACTTACCGCTATTCACCGGTCTAACATGCCCCACCCCGAAAGACATGCAACCTAACATACACACCACACACACTGTCCATGGACACGCCGGGTTTAACTTATTCAGAAATTTTCCGACGGGCAGAGGATTCGAACCTACTGCCGTTGGGAGTCTAGTTCTAGAGGTTTGGACTCTAATTACTAGACCACCCGCTGGCCCTAGGTTATTTTCAGAGCACCTATAAGAGAAGGAAGCATTCCACATTATTGTGCTCACCACCTCGCATGCATTCCGAGCCCCCCTAAGACCAGAGTATACGTTCCGTTATTATTTTAATTAACCGATAAAGCAAAAATAAAACACTTCAATTCTCACAAGAACTTTTTTGTACTGGAAATGTACAGTTCGACCGATAAGCAGTCATCATCAGTCGAAAACGAAGGAGATGAACCACAACGAATCTGAAAACTACAGCAACGAAGTATAAATCACCATAAGGTCTTGTGAAAAAATCATGAATTTCCGATGTGTGAATCTAAATTTATAGATTCGGAAATCCTCCCCTCCCGTCGTACGATAAATGTAAGTAACGAAAAATTTGGAATCAAACCCGGGTCTTAATTTAAAATGTTATTTGAAAATTTGTAGGTAAATCTGCTTTTCCATGTGTCGAGTTCTCTGCTGCTTTTTTTTTCCCAAATTTTAGAACTTTTAAATCAGACAGTAGGACAGAACGTTTGGATGTACGGAGTCTTTAGTGTTACTTAAAAGAATTTCAATAATATTTTTAGTAGAAACAAAGTGTTGAAACCTTGGATTTTGGAATATGCTTGTAATTTCATTATGAATAGGTGAATAGTATTTTCGCGAATTGTATTATGTCTTTTTGGTGTGCAGTGTTAAGAGAAACCTGTTTCTTGGCTATTGCTATGTGTAAGATGTGGTTAACTAATGAGGGGGAGTAACCATTAAATATAGTTCTCTCTTATATTGGTATGCTATTTAATCTATAAATTATTGAATTAAATGCTGCACGTTTATGTGCAGTGGTGTGATAAGAGTTTTAAGTAATGTATCTATGGGTGTGTGTGTTTCTTCTATAAATATCAAATAGGATATTTTTGTCGACGGTTCTAATAACTTCTAAGACCAAGAACGGAAGTTTTTCAGTTGGAATTGTGAATTGTATGAAAAGATACATATTATTTATCTGTGTCAAGGAATTGTATAAATTTACAGATTTATCACAAATAAAAAAAATGACGTCAACGTATCTAGCAAGAGGAACGTAACGGAAATTTTCATTAGCTGTTTTTAGAATTACACAACTCTAGTAAACAAACAAAAATTCAAAACAATGAAATGATGGTATCTTTTAATGTCGGTTCGTCATTTCCCAGCTTTCCAGTAGACTTGGTAGTAATAGTTTTAAAAGACTGGTGGAAAACAGACAACATTGTTTTACATCAAATTTCAAAATAGTATATCACACTAACAAACCTGTGTATGAAAGAAAATGCTTCCTAAATTAAATCAAATTTTTTACCATATTTCTCAAGGTACTGCAATGGGAAACCCGTTGTCTCCCAGTTTGGTGAATATCTTCATGGAGCACCTCGACAAAACAACTAAAGGAAATTTTTGGTATTTTCCTTAAATTCGGCAGAGACACGTTGATGACAGTTTTGCTATTTTGACAAATCTGTTACAATTTACAACATTTTTCAGCACAGTTAAATAATATGTATTCTTCCATAACATTCACAATTGAAACTAAAAAATTCTGTGATTTTTCGTTCTTGAACTTAAAAACTATCAGAACCGTCGACGGATATATTGTTGATATTTACAGAAAAAACACAAACACTGACTGGTACATTACATAGGACTCTTATCACGCACCTGTACATAAACGTGCCGCATTTCATTCCTTAATTTATAAATTAATTAACACACTTCTAACAAAGATACCACACACACAACAAAGATTTAAATTATATCCACAAAATAGCAAGTTTTAATGGCTACTCCCCCTCATTAGTTACCCATAACCTACACAATGCAATCGCCAAAAACCAGGTTTCTCTTAAAACTACACACAACGAAAGACAAATAATTTTCGCAAAAATACTGGGCCCCTTTGACATACTATCCACTTATTCATAATAAAACTGCAAGTTTATTCCAAAATGCAGGTTTTTACCTATTGCTTCTACTAAAATAGTATTAAAAATCTCCTAGGTAACACTAAAGATCAATCAAAGATTTTATTTATAAATGCCAGCTTTACTTCGTTAAAGTCCACATTTAATGAGTATCTGTATATAAAATACTTAATTACTTTAACAATATTTATTTATTTTAACCTTATACGTATTTCGGCATGTTTACATGCCATTGTCAAAGGTTATATGAAAAAGTAAACAGTTAGTGTTGTTATAGCAATAGAACTTGGTGACTTGATCTCGGTAATCGTCTGCAGATGACTTGATTTCTTATTCCAAAATGTCCAATAGAGGAGAATTTAAGAGATCAATTTGCTCATTCATTAATGGTACAGTTTTTAAATGTTTGTGAATTTCAAAAGCTTCTACTATATCTAATTTACGTTTATCATCACAA
Organism: Ctenicera cuprea; assembly: GCA_958336395.1. NCBI lineage: Eukaryota > Metazoa > Arthropoda > Insecta > Coleoptera > Elateridae > Ctenicera > Ctenicera cuprea. Next base: position 20,802,455 of record OY284487.1, on the reverse strand, counting down.
AAGTGTAAACATTTTATATCCCATATATTCGTGACAAATCAGAAAAAATTGCTAAAATTATAAACAAAACAAATAAATATAAAGTAAGCTTTAAAACAACTAGAAACATCTTAAACACTTTGTTTAATGCAAAATCAAAAACCAGACGATTTGCTAAAATCAGGCATTTACAAATTAAATTGTTCGCATTGTAATTCGGTTTATATAGGCCAGACAATGAGAAATTTTGATATTAGGTATAAAAACACGTACGTTGTTACAAATACAAACACCCACATAAATCCAATTACGCTAAACACTTACTAAAACACAATCATTCAATGACATCCAATAACACTATAAAATGTTTACACTTTTGTGATGATAAACGTAAATTAGATATACTAGAAGCTTCTGAAATTCACAAACATTTAAAAACTGTACCGTTAATGAATGAGCAAACCGATCTCTTAAATTCTCCTCTATTGGACATTTTGGAATAAGAAATCAAGTCATCTGCAGACGATTACCGAGATCAAGTCACCAAGTTCTATTGCTATAACAACACTAACTGTTTACTTATTCATATAACCTTTGACAATGGCATGTAAACATGCCGAAATACGTATAAGGTTAAAATAAATAAATATTGTTGAAGTAATTAAGTATTTTATACACAGATACTAATTTAATCAAAGATTTACTAAATAAACTGTTTCACATGCTACAAACACTATTTATAGGCTAAACTAAGGGAAAACTAGGCACACGTTTTAAAGAACAAACACCTATCTAATTTTTGCTTCAACAGACCATAAATCTCATGGGCAGTAACAGAAATTAGATTCAGAACGTAGTAGAATAAGCCTACTGTCTGATTTAAAATTTCTCAAACCTGTAAAAAAAAACTAGCAGAGAACTCGACGCATGGAAAAGCATATTTATCTACAAACTTCAAACTAAAATTTTAAATCAAGACACGGGTTTGATTCCAAATTCTACTTTACTTCAATTTAACGCACGGCGGCAGAGGAGGAATCCCGAAACTATAAATTCAGATCCACCCACCAGCAATTCGTGATTTCCTATTCACGACGCTTAAGGGACGTTTCTACTTCGTTGCTGTAATTTTAAGGTTCGTTGTGGTTTACTTTTTGTGTTTTCTACTGATGATGACTGCTTAACAATCGAAAGGTACATTGTACAAAAAATTCTTGTGTAAAGTATTTTATTTTTGCTTTATTTGTCATTTTCTTATTTTTCTACTATATTTCAATAATCAACCAAATCGTACAGTCTCAACTACGCCTAATGACTAGATCCCATGAACACAAATATTTGAAACGATGAGTTTAAGCCACTCTTAACAATAATAATAGCAAAACACAATAGTAAAACAACCGCTACGGGAATTTTCTCCGAATTTTGAATTTTGAATCTTTTTACGCCCTACCACGGCAGTTTCACCCTCATAAACAGACCGTGAAGTTTTAGTTAATTAAACTTTTAAAACATTCTTAGATAGCATGTTTTGGTGTACTTGAATATAATTCCGCTCCTTTATCGAAGCAGTGCTGTCAACAAGTGATTTTTTTTAATGAATTCCTGTATCTTTAATTTCGATTTTGGTTACCTTATGGCATTTTCTACCTGGAAATATAAAATTTCAGTATGGTCATAACCAACCCGTGCGTGCAACAATACATTAGAAAACAAAAACTACACAAATGTTTTATTTTGCTAGAGCGCGAAGGATATTGAGAATTTCGACGCAGACCCAAAAACCATACTAAGGGTAACTTAGTGTTAATTCTCGTGGAAAATAAGATTTCGCCTTGGAGAGAATTTCAGGTTTCTTAAGTTTAAGTTCTATTTTTGTTGTGTAATGGTGTTCCGTAACAATGTCTGATTCGTAACTTTGCTGCGAAATTGGGCAAAACTTTAGCGTTCATTAAGGACAATTTTCAATTAGGAAGACACAAAATTAACAAGGTAAAAAAGTCATGTTAGCATAAGCCGTTAGAGGAGCGTCGTTTTCCTGTCGCGCGGTTTTCTCATCGCTTCCGGCGAAACAATAGTGATTAATCACTCGTTTGAGTGACGTCAGGCCTGTTATTACTTCTCTTCTTATTACTTTGTGGCGCCCATTTTGTCGAAGCTATTTTTTACTCGAGGTGTTTTATCTTAACAAGACTTACACTCTTTGGCAAAAACTGCTTTACGCCCTCCGTAAAATTTGTTATCTCTTATATGCGGTTCTATTTATATAGATAAAAGAAAATTGCTGGTTGCGAAAATCTGAAATAAAGAAGCCGTCTTGTGTCTGATTAAAAGTACTGACAGTTCAGCAAGGAAAACCTTTCTCTTGAATTATAAAATGTTACCTCTACTTAACCTATTCTCGCCTAAAGCGGCATACGAGTTAGAAACAAAAGAAGCTTTTAGCTTGTTTTTTTTTAATGAATATGTTCAACCAACCTAAATAAAAAATAAATTTCTGAAACAACCGCCCAGCATTCATGTAATATTTTATTTACGTACAGTTTACGTAATTTCAAGATTTACTTGCCGTAATACAAACTTTAACGCTTTAACCCTAAATTTGTCAAATATTTTATAGTAAATCCGTAACTGTCTCACCATAACAAAACGACTAAATCTTACATCCCGGCAAGGTTTGCCCGTCGTTTCTGTTTATATACATATAATTTGGTTTTCTATAATTCTAACGGGTCGTAAATGTCAATTTATGAGCATCTCGCACAGGATATTTCATGTAATTTTTTTCAATAACAGATAGAGAAATGTCACTTTTATTATTAAAAAGCTGCAAGGAGACCGCCGCAACAAAGGTTTTATCACAGATATTTTACAACATAAACAAATATACGTTACGCATTCCACACTCTATTAACGAACTCAAGTAGCCATAACATTTAAGTTCGCCTAAAAAAACTGCTGCGTGTACGTTACTAGCACTAGCTGAATCTCTACGCTTTAGTACTTTCTCATACTTCTAGTATAGAAATGTACTGTGATCACAAAAATGTTCGAATATGACATTTTGACGGGATACATGTTCTACCCCACAGGAACACAAAATAGTAGATTTTAAAATATGGCTGTCTCTATGTGCACGTGTGTATGTGACGCTAAATCTTAGGAACTATTGAATTGATTTTAATGAAATCTGGTATAACTAGCTGCAACGAAAATTTGTCGAGCTCTTCAAGTTTCATTTTACGAACCAGAACCAAAAACAGAAGTTAGAAGTGTTTTTTGGTAACATTTCTTTTAAAACGGAGTTTCATAAATGTAAGAACAGTCCGACCACTCTAGCCTAAAAGTGGCGTCCGTGACGGCGTTTGTAATTGTAATTTCGGCTTTAACGCCTCTTTACTCAAAAATGTGTTTACAGATCGGGATTAATTTTTGTATTACAACAGTCCTAGAGGCACAAAATGTTACCATACAAAAAAATTCATTACAAATGAAAACTGTTAGTGAAAATATTTTCAGAAGCTTAGACAGTGCCAAAACAACTATTACTCAAATCAGGCCACACGATTTTCGTAAACTTTGTAAGCTTGTAGAGCTAGACATATGCTACCGTTTGTTTTGGGTTCACTAATTTCTCTGTGGCGCCTAGTATGAATTTTTGCTAAAAGTAAATTCATGCCCTTCTCTATAGTAAGTGGAAGACGATTAAAAATGTCTGTTACGGCTAAAATGAGTAATAGTAGAATAAGATTGAGAACTTAATTTTTGAGTACAGCAATGTTAACTGAGGGTTAACTTCCCCCTCCATCACTTTCAGGAAACAAATTTTATTAAAATTGATTTATATATAATTAAAGCAATCTCCATAAAATTCATGAAACTAGGAATAGAATTCTCGGCCCGCTACACTGGCCACTTAAGTAGTTAATTAATTATTTTAAACAAGCTTGAAACATAGCCCAGAAGTTCCACTAGTTTAAATTAAAATACGGTAAGTGTGCAACAGAATTATATAAGGCGCATATTCCTGTGTACAGCGGTCCGCTGCAGTTTTCAATGCAGATAAGCAAAATTAGATGTATACGCTTTGTTTGTAATTTTTTTAAATAATCTGATGCTTCGAACACAAACTACGGAGATGAAGCATACAAACCGAGCTTCCGGCAGCGAACAGTGCAGTTAAAATTTACAAATTTTATTGCAGCGAAGTTATTAACAGGGCAAGTATCTGGAAGCGTTATTGTATTACTTACAATTATTTTATCATCTTCTGGTACTCAATAACAAATTCAAATGAAAAACAATTTCAGTTACCACTAACCCAACTCAACCTAGCAACTGCAATCACCATTAGAAAAGATCAAGGACAGACATTAATAAACTAGGAATTTATTTACTAGAATCGGAATTCTTATAAGGACCATTATACGCGGCATATTCTACAGTTAGTAGAGTTTCAAATGTGAAAATTGAACTTGCAAACAGCAACTAATGAGCTAGTAAATGAAATTAATGTATTTAAAGTAGAAATGGGTACATTTATTTTAATGAGTATTTAATATCGCTCTCGTTGGGTTAGCGATGTTACTTCAGAAAAATAAATATTGCAGTGTTTAATTAGTACTTACGTATATTAAGGTCAGTATTTAAGTATCTACAAAATTGCTGGATACATTAAGTACATGTCTTATATCTCGGCCCGACTTAATATTTTTTTTTTTTAAAGATTCCCGATAAAGCAAAGGGCGCAGCTCACGGTTGTCTCTAGTTTAAATTAAAGAGTATTCCTGATGCCGTTTTTTAAACTATAAACTAGATTAAACGTGTAACTTTAGTAATCAAGTTAATAGATGGAAAGAAATGACTCTCAATCGCTTAACTTTGCTAACTATTGATGGGTACGGTGCATGTTTTCCGTAAACACATCTAATTGATTACTGCAAGCTTTGAACGCCTGCTTCGTGATAAATTTGCGTTTTATGTTAAATTTTGTCTTACTGTTTAGAAGTGTTTGCAAAACGTTGCTTATGATGTAAACTGAGTTAGATCCACATTAAAATTTAATTTTATTGAAAAATTGCCCAAATACGTAGCATGGTTAATAGCAACTGTAAATTGTCTATAAACCGAAATAATATTTTAGTTGGAACAATATAAATACCTAATATATTAGGCAAATTGTTTTACAATAAAGTTTTGTTTAATTTCAATAACTTTACTTGAAACATGGTTGAGAACCAAAAATTTGGGTTTGTCAATATTTTAGCCTTTTAAAATGTAACCACACAAATTTACTTCAATATTACGTGATGATTAACACATTGTCGGAATGGCAAAGGGTCAAGGACTTTCCGCTTTACCAGCTTGTTATTTAAATTATCAAAGAGCACTTACGGGAATGTAACAATTTGTACATGTTAAATCAAATGCACTTTACACGCAACAGTACCAAACAGTTACATACATTTTATTTACTGCTGCTAGCAAAATCAATTCGAATGGAACATGGTGTTGCCTACCCGTTGAATACCTCAGAGTAAATGTATTTTTTGCAAGAGTATGGAAATTCAAGCACTTGCAAGCGGAAAACGGAACAAGATATTTTAATGCAACTACAGCAAGGAATTAGGCATACGGTCAGCTATCGATTTAGCTGATTAGTTATCCTGGAAAGAGCTTTTAGCGCTGTTGTATATACATAGGAGCTTAGAGCTTGTACTTTTTAACCCTCAAATGAGCTTATACCGAAAAGATTTTGGATTTGTGTAAACATTGAGCGAAAACTATTGACAGCGATATTCGGTTTTCAAAATCTGTCAAAAATTACCTATTTATTAGTTTCAAATTGAAATTGAGTTAGATATTTTTTCAATTTATACTGTGGTTCCTAATCTTAAAACATGCCTAAAGCCACAAATTAAAAAAAGAGCAAAATCTAGACTTTCCTATAGTTTAGAAATTGCCACTTATTATAGTTTTAAAAATATTATTGTACTAACGTTGTAGGTCTGTAAGATCACACAAGGTTAAACTACAATAACATTATGTTTTTTCTGTAACTTATAACAAACTTGTTTTGGGTGGTTAAAAACATTTTCGGTCACTTCACTAGCCTGTAAAATTTAAAACCACCCTAGTTCGTTCCTTCTCCTCCCAAAATCTTCCAACCTTGAGCGCGCATTCCGAAAGTGGGAGTAGTCGCTCTGCAGGTCATTTTTTCTTACAATATGTATCGCATTTAGAAAGTAAAGACTTCGACACCTAAACTCCAAAGAGCTGTCTAATTCTTTTAATCTGGTTTTACTGCATTTGAATAATAATTCGTCTATAATATTTCTCAGAAAACCTGCAAATTAATTCAAAATTACACATATAAAAATTTAAACTTGAATTATTTGCAAACTTAAATATTGGAGAAATCGAAGTTCGCCAATAATAATATTCAGAAAGGAAAAATCTGAGGTTATTTTCAAATTAGGCTTTGGAAAAATCACTGCTCTTTACACACAATAATAAGAACAAATTCCAAAGTACCTATAAGACATATTTGAAAGTTGCCCGTTAAAGTACCTTGAATTAAAATCGAAACCAATTAAAATTATTTGTAACACAAATTTAAATTCCTTATATTATTTAGGTCAAGATTTAATGTTCCAAAAATCCATAAGATAGATGCCTAATCGTTTCGTATAAAATTCTTCCTTATTTGTGACGAACACTCCATGTATTTCATAAATCGATGCTACTAAATTGGGGTTAACAAGTCTTGACCAGATGCTGCAGTTGTAGTACAGCACATTTGTGTGTGTAAAGGCTCAACCTGGTTTTCTTGTTAAAAATTTATGTATTTTAATTTTTCTTACCCCGTTTGCTTCTATTAATATTTTAGTTTACAAAAACTTGAAATAAAAACGAACATACTAGTCATACTCTGTTTATGATTTTGTTCATCTAATTTAGCTTGAAAATCAAGAAATTCAACATTCAGCAGTCCAAAGCCACAATAACTCTAGGCACGTCAGAATTACAATTTTTGTGAATTTATCAATAAATTTATGTATTTTTAATAACTGAGTAATACATAAAAGGACCTGAATTATCGATTTTTAACCAGGTTTTAACTGAATTATAGTTTATCTCTACGAGCTTACAAAATTTAAATAAAAATCCCGCAGCCATTTTTTTTAAATTTTGAAAACTTTGAAAATATTTCCGCAGTCACCAGTTTTAAGCTAGAAAATGGAGCCTTACAAAGTAAGCCGTAGCAATAAGTAATCACAAGTGAATTTAGTAAAATAAATCTAAAGAAAAATAAATTCAATGCAATACATGGTAGTGTCCATTTCTAACAACAGAGTTTTTATCAGGCGTAATTTACAATGCATGTAGGAATGAAACACAAAGTTTTGATAAGAAAGAACACGTTGAATATTTCAAATATCTGCATGTTAAACAAGAAGCGGTACATTATTCGAAATACCTAGGGATCGATCCTTTAGAACCTCATAATACGCCTAGAGAAAACAAACATGCAGAGTAGGCTCATACAACTTTGCTTCCCTCTTATGGTATTTGAGGCTCGAAGGTATAGGAATCAAATGCAGGGAAATCGAACACCGTATGCTAAATTCGAGTGAAACACATTTGCTATTCACGCACCAGAACAATGGGCTATTTCCCACTAAATAACACCCAGCCACATTATTTAAAGTAACCGGACGATAAACGCTTAAACAGCCTTCGATTTTAGGGAAATTGAAATAAGCCAGGTGAGAATTATTCAACGATAAATTTATATATTATCCATTATGACGCGATTTATCCATTAATCTCCGCGGAATAATAACTGAAAGCGTGAGGAAGTAAATAGTACACATTGTCGCGAGATATGCATTATGCCTACCCTGTCATGCGTCCATCCAAAGCATAAGCAAGTCTATTCATCAACAATTCAACACACGACGTACCACATACAAACCACACGCCCGTTAAACTCTTATGAGAAATACTTTTCTTAGAAGAAAACAGTTTTACGTAATCGATGAGACTCGAATCTTAATGTCAAGTAAACTACCCAAAACTAAATTAACAACGACAGCACATCGACAACATTACACGGAATACGACACTATAGCAGCTCAATAAGAATACACAGCGTCGTCCTGCATAACATTTTCTACGGGTGTATTAACTCTACAACGAGAAGTAAGACACTAAACATAAAGACAGGCGGAATAGCGATTACTACAACAAGCAAAAGCTGCTTAGTGTAATATTTAAGAAGCTCTACAATTATTGAAGTGAAACTTCTTTGCCTGCAAGAGTAACCTGGCGAATGCGAGACAAAAGTAATGAAACCGAAACAATAGGACGGAAGTAACGGGACGGAACTGAGGTAGCCTAGATGCAAATTGAAGCGATCAATGTCTAGTTCAGCCATCACAGACACACAATTGTAAACCAGTGTATTTTGTTGCTTTGCTTATATACCCAGCCTACGAACAACACATCTAGTGAGAGATATGGTTTATAATATATTTGACTGAAGATTGAATTACTTTCGAATAACAGTTCCTTTCTACAAACACAAAAAAATAATCATCTTCAATTTAAATATGGACATTTGAAAGATTAATAACATTTGTATATGAAATTGAATTAGAAATTGGAGAAATTTCTATGTAAATTGCGTAAACGGTAAAAGTCGCAAACTTTATAAAATTTTTTTTGTGCAACTAGATCATACTACACAGCGAAGAGCCTACACGGAGTGAAAGTCCTGGAAAAAGCTATGGGCCTAAAAGGCCTGTAAAAAGCTGCATATACACTGTGTCCATAAAGTAAAGATCATACCGACACATTCTTGTTAGGTACGGTATTTGCTATAGAAAATAGACATTTACGACCAATACCAATACTTCTTTGACGATTAAATAATGCCCTAATTGCCAATTTTCAAATTAATAGTTTTTTAATACATATACCGTAGTATCTCGAGAAGAACTTGGCATATCGATTTAATTTTTTTTATATTTACAAACAGATGCATCAGCGCTATCTATGATTTTATTTTGAATTCAAAATAGTTATTTATTGCCAAAAAATTGCGAATATGCCTCTTTGCTTTCGATGTAGTGAACTTTTGACTAAGCGACAAACATTTGATTTGTAGATTTTAACATATACAGGGTGGGCAACTAAGAATGGGCGCCGGCCATATCTCAGAAACCAATCATCGCACAAGTTTAGGAAAAAAAATACCCTTAGTAAAGTGACCCTGAAAAATCGCTGGAAAATATTTTTGAGTTTCTAAAATGGCCGCTAGGGGCGTAACAGCCATGACCAAATAGAAAATTAGGGTTTTCTCCGTATTTTGCTCAATTAAGTGGTATTGAAAATATATGCAATAATCCAGGGACAATTTAGAATCTTATTAGTTTTACAATTTTTGTTCTATCTTTAAAAATAAAGTGGTGGGGGGATGCCTAAATATATTTTTTTTAATGTCGTTTACTCCGATTAGCCTTAATGGAATTTAACAAACTTGGTCTCGTTACAAAGGGCGTTTCTTAGTCTATCGAGTGCCCTTTACGCTGTTTTCATTTGATTATTACCGTCGACGCTAGAGGGCGTTATCTGACATGTCAACAAAAATCGCGCTTTTTCTAAAGAAATTTAAATGGAATGGTATGTTTATTTTTACACGGTAAAATAGAAAATTAAAAGCTTAAGATGTCAGTGAAAACCGCAACTAGATAACTTTTGTGTGACAGTAGATATTAGCAAACAAAGTTGAAATTATGAATTATTCTCAGATCTTGGCGACGGAATTTGCAAAGTAGCTGTTGAACACAAGTAAGCTGTGAAAATGACACAATGAAGAAACAACATAATGTGCCAAAAATATCAACTTGTCATTGTTGCTATTTTGTGTAGTATTTACTGTTCTAACTGAATTTGTGTTTTCTTTTTGGAATTTTTTCTTAAAATTATAATGATTCTTAGAAATGAAGAAGCATGATGGACGACATTTTGTACATCTAGGGCGCCACTAATTACATTCTAAAAATTATTTAATGTGTTGTAATGTGTTTTTTGCGTTCACTTTTTTGAACGTTTGATTTGTTACATTGTTTATTGTTATTACCGTTAGATTAGTTGTTGTTGTTATTAATTACTAATTTTTATATTATGTAATATATTAACATATGTTGTTTCTTCAGTGTGTCATTTTCACAGCTTACTTGTTTTCAACAGCTGCTTTGCAAATTCCTTCGCCAAGATCTGAGAATAATTCATAATTTCAACTTTGTTTGCTGATATCTACTGTTAGAAAAAAATTATCGAGTTGCGGTTTTTACTGACATCTTAAGCTTTTAATTCTCTATTTTACCGTGTAAAAATAAACATACCATTCCATTTAAATTTCTTTAGAAAAAGCGCGATATTTGTTGACATGTCAGATAACGCCCTCTAGCGTCGACGGTAATAATCAAATGAAAACAGCGTAAAGGGCACTCGATTGACTAAGAAACGCCCTTTGTAACGAGACCAAGTTTGTTAAATTCCATTAAAGCTAATCAGAGTAAACGACATTTAAAAAAAATATATTTAGGCATCCCCCGACCACTTTATTTTTAAAGATAGAACAAAAATTGTAAAACTAATAAGATTCTAAATTGTCCCTGGATTATTGCATATATTTTCAATACCACTTAATTGAGCAAAATACGGAGAAAACCCTAATTTTCTATTTGGTCATGGCTGTTACGCCCCTAGCGGCCATTTTAGAAACTCAAAAATATTTTCCAGCGATTTTTCAGGGTCACTTTACTCAGGGTATTTTTTTTTCCTAAACTTGTGCGATGATTGGTTTCTGAGATATGGCCGGCGCCCATTCTTAGTTGCCCACCCTGTACATGCAGCAAACAAAATTAAGATTAAACTTAGGGAACTATTTTAAAAGAAAAAAATAGATGTCATATGATCATGATTTTGATGGTATGATGTTTTTATAAAACGCCGCTCAGTTTCTGTGCCGCATCGAGGCGTAAACCTTTATAGTGCTTAAAGCTGTATACATATAAAAATAACTTTAGTTAGTTGTACATTTTCCTTAATTACTATTAAAACACAAAAAAAATAATACATATATGGAACGTAATATAAAACTGTTTCTGAGTAAATAAACCAGCGAAATTTACTTAATAAGTTTCTCCTATTTTTCAATCAGGATCTGCGAGTAACATTACTAAACTATCGTTACAATGAGTACGTTTACACCCAGTAATGTTTGGTAAACTGACCTATATCCTGACCCAAATTCACTTTAATAACCAAGCGCTTACACCTTTACCTTGTTCGCTGAGACTAAATTGGTTTGAGTCCCATTTTGATGCAGCATAAGCGCCACCTGTTAAACAATTTATACAAACTGGAGAATTTTAAAATGGTTTGGTTACGTGCTAGTTTTGTTGTCTAAATTTTGTTGCAAAATTTGAAAAACGTGTATCTCTTTGTCAGATCAATTGATTTTTGTTTTTCCATCACAAAAAATGTATTGTTTTCACGGAAGAATTCAAATTTGGGTATAATACGGTTTAACATAACGCGATTGTTAAACTAAATACCGTGTTACTTACGTCAAATATCTTTGGGTCGAGCAATGCGAGTTTACACCCGCTAAGTTAGTGCTTGGTCGGTTCGACACACCAGGAGCCCTACACAATTTAGGTAACATTTGGTGCATAGGTCGGGACCCAAACGTTCGATGTAAACGTACTCAATCTTTACAAATGCATTCACTGCATTTTAGTCTTCCTTTTATGCAAAGGTCCGTCCATGTTTGTTTGGACTTTCTAAATTAATATTTGGAAAATTACTTGAATACTAGATTTGTAACTTGTAGCCGTATTCGTTTTCTGTTAAGTCTTATAATTCGAAAAACACTTTCAGTGAGAACACGTTAAGCAGTTTCATTTAGAAATTGCGGGCCAGCGGGTGGTCTAGTGGTTAGAGTCCCAACCTCTAGAACTAGACTCCCAACGGCAGTAGGTTCGAATCCTCTGCCCGTCGGAAATTTTTCTGAATAAGTTAAAGCCATGGACGGTGTCTCTGTGGTGTGTATGTTGGGTTGCATGTCTTTCGAGGTGGGGCATGTTGAACCGGTGAATAGCGCCAAGTGCGCTGAGCAGGGTAAAGGGGTGGGAACCATGGAGTCGTGCTAACGCACGGCCTCATGATTCTTAAAAAAAATTAGAAATTGCGTGCTCAGCACCCATTTTTTTAATTTAAAAGTCACGTGATTTAAGCCGTAGGGAGTGCTTTGAAGTTGTTTGTTAAACGTATGAGTGCCTTACATTAAATCAATGGACAGCTTACTACTAGTAAATATCATCCGTTTGTATGTTCAGTATTAATAGAACTTTAGATATTCATCTATACAGGGTGTTTCACGGAGTACGAACCTTAGTATTTTAATGTTGAAGTTTGGTTACCATCAAAGTAGGTTCCCTACTGAAACATTATCACAATAAAATCTTGTTATATCACTAAAACTACAGCAGATCATATATGTTTAGTGGGATGATCTTGAGGTAGAACACTACTACGAGGATATCGGTTTAATTCTCTTAAAATCCTTTTATTTTAATTATATTTTTATCTTTCATGTACGTTCCTGCAACAATTATATTCCATACGAAGTGGTTGAAGTATTTTTGTAAATTACCCAAAAGTGTAAAAATTACGTATTGTAAATAACGCCGACAAAACTCATATTGCAGCTAATCACTATACCTAATGGTTGCTCCACCATACGCAACCCGGTGGACCCGCCCAGTACCCTTCAGCTTGGCACTGGCCTTACGTGAATTGTTTAAATAAAGAAATAAATAATTTAAATAAAAGTATTCATGGATACGTGTATCCCCAGTTAGCAAGCCTATTGGTGCTTTCCGTTGGCGCTCTCACTGATTACTTTATTTTCGCACTTATTAGCTGCCTATGTGTCTAGTAAAATAGTGATAATCGGCATTAAATCTATAAGTACTAGAAAATTCATATTAAAAAAAACTATATAAACAATATACACCGATATATCAATTTTTATTTTGTCATATTAAGTTAATTCTGCGTATAATCTACTAGTTGACGCAGTTTAGAAGAAAAAAGATACTAAAAAGAAATACTTAGTGTTTCTGATTGTTTAATAACAAGACTTTTATTGATGGTTGTGAATAAAGCCGCACCCATTAATACAGTGCATTATTCTATCATAATAACCATCCATTTATTTAATAGCATTGTATTGGCTTGGTCTTGCAGGTATTGTTTGAAAATTGTCATTAAAATGTCGTTAAGGAGACGCGTATTATACGTGTATCAAAAAATAATTAATTACAGTCTTGTTACTAGAATCAGAAGAATCTCAATATGACGTAAAAGGGTTTCAATAAGTTTCAAAAAATGTATTAAAATTCATATTAATTTATTATAATTATTCTATTATACAGAAAGGATCGGTTTTCATAAATACAACACCTAATGTTATAAGTCTACAATTACAAGCAAATTACATCTAAAATTATACCGTATCCTACATCAAACAGACATGTGGTGAACTGGTGGTTTTCAGTATTGTTTACAATACTCTTCATATCTGAATAATCATATTTACCCTACTCCCTACCAGAATTACGTCAGCACAAACCCTCTGCATTAAATTTAAATAAAAGACCTCTGTTTCGGTATTTTTCAGTACAGCAACTAAATTATTTCGAATTTTAATCATAGCATATGAAAGTTTCAAATCAATCTTGAAAAGTGATTAAATTTGCCTTCATTAATGTAGAATATGATGCTACAAAGCACTTTACAATATTCCCCAACAAAAGCGAACAAGCAAAACTTACAGATAATCAATTTTGATGGCTCGGTTATTGGTATGCAGCTAGTAAACTATTTAGCAGTATGATGAGACTCTGTGCTAATAATACTGACTACGATTTTGGAAGATTCATGTGTTAGTGAAATGTTGCCGGCGCGTTTGAAACGAAAACCAAAACTTATACAATACGAGGTGGTGGAGGTTAAAATAGGACGTCAGCATGTGGTTCATACAGAGTCCCAAATTAATTAATTACAACCCATACAACGCTGATCCGTGCAAGCCGTGGAAACAAGCCACCCTGAAAACACCGAACCCCGGTATTTCCATCTCCACCTCGACATATCATCCTCTCTGTTACAGCTATTCAATCTGAAAGGCTAAGTGTTTACCCGTGTTCTTGTCAAATATAACCGTGTTATAAGTCAAGGTATTAAATGTAAATTTGGTTTGGTGCGCAGTTGGTAATGATATCAACGTGTCCTAACTTCGAAGCGAAGCTAGAAAGGGCTTTAAATACCGCTGTTTACTGATGAATGGTTTTTGTTGACGTCTAGCCGCAGAGATGAATGTGAAACTGAAATAATACATACTTCACCTCGACCCTTATAACGAAATATTTTCACTCTATTGTGGACAATTCTATTGTCCATTTCCACGCCAACTCTTCACACAAGTATGCTTCTTCTAAAAGTCGAGAGTCCTATCTGTCTGTATCAAAATGAATTGCACGCTTCACTCGAGTAGGTTTATTTACTGAAATATTATAGCCACTTTAAGCAAAAGTAGACGGTCAATTTTAAAGGTGCTTTACCGAAACACATCATCCACAACATATTTTAAAAATACATGATTATGTAATTGTAAGCAATAAGTTTCGCACTAACGGTTAATAATTACAGAATTAAGTTGTGTTTTTTTCTTTGATTTCATGTTATTCAACAAACATTGATTTGGTTTGTCTGAAAGAGGAACAAATAAATTGCTAAAACTGTAAAAAAACTGGTTTAGGTAGCAATTGTGTTCTAAAGACTGTTTCTACAGATAACTGCATTAAAATAACAATACTAAAATAGATTACTACAATGAAGTTGAAGCATACAACAAAAATTATAAGTCTCTGCCTGACAACATTGGATTTGTACAAACAAAATAGAGAACTACATTAAATAGTACACATACAAACATACAAAAAAAAGGGGAGAGATATAAACGGGTGAGAGGGTGAGCTGGAGGTAGGAGAGTAGTAGAGAATAGCGAAGGGATAAAAAATAGTCGAAAGGAGAAAGGGCAGGGAAAGGAGATGAAGGCATACAGGAAGAGACGAAAGACAATTTTCCCCATTGTCTGGGGAAAGGATTAGGGTGAGAGTTATTGGGGGCCTAGAAAAAGCAATAAGGAGGGGCAAAAATAGGAAGGAAAGAGACGGTAACAATATAGGAATAAGGAAAGAAGAGCAATGTTGTGGGTCTAGGCAATATACGCGAGGTTAAGTTAGTTTAAAGTAGGTTAGGTTGAGTTAAGTTGGGTTAGGTTTACATCAGATTAATTTAGATTATCTTAACTTAAGTTAGGTTAGGTATACGCGAGGTTATGGTCAAGAACAGATGTATTTTTCACAGTAAATTTTTTGCAAGAAACAATTCTTTTTTGTACATTTCAACTTTATAGTTCAAAACAATTTTTATTGTACAAATCAACTTTTCTTGTGGAAATCAACCTTTTATTGTATCCGATGCTCTTAACATTGTACGCAAAAAATACCAGCCTTATTGTTCTAAACAAATAAATTAAGTTTGCTGACGCGAAATGTGTGAACATTGCTATTGCGTTTATTATTAAAGGTACAGAATTGTAATTTTAAGTACATTTGGTTATTTTAAGTTACCTTTTGTACAAATCAATGCAAAAATTGAGAGATAACGAGACTTCCACGGCTTTGCCCGCTGCTGCAAATAGAATGAAGCTATTACTTAGGTACTGTGCAGCTTGCAGTTTTCAAGATCATCTAATTAGCTGTACATTTATGCCGATGGAATAATAACTTTAAAAATATATGAATAAAAAGTGTTTAAAAAATATTTTTTTAAAGACTATCAAGATATCTACTTAGTACATGCTTGTTTTTGATTAGTAAATGTAGTACATTGTATACGCATTTTCAGAACCCAAGCGAGTTCAACCCGTGCGATATGAGATTCAGGAAGCGGTACCATAGTCACGCAACAAAAGTTATGAAGTTTGTTTTTGTATATATTGTATCGACGTATTTTTAGGTTATTTTTAAAATATATAAAAAAGGCAACAAAGTCATAGTCGTAGAAAAAGGATAGTGTACATGTCGCATGGAACGTCGTTTTCTCACTCATATGAATGTCAGAGTTTACCTACCGCTCATGCTGCAACCTTTCATACTCATGAGAAATGAGTACCATTTCATGCTTGTTGTACAATGTACTATTTACGGGCTATATAATAACCACAACTTTTATTAGTATTACTGATTTAAAAGTCTAGAAATGTATACGATTTGTTTATACTAATATAGGCTAATAAGCAAATTCATAATACTGTAGTAATTAACTGTTCATAAACAGCGTCTTTACTAAAATATACTGTTAAGACACAGCCATTAAGCTATACCAAAAACTTAATAAAAAAAAAAACTCGTTAAAACGCGTTTAACAAAAACAAAACATTTTTTTATGAAAATGTGTTATATTAAATATTGTTGAAGTTATTAAATATTTTATATACCTATAATCAATGTTATATTAATAGAAATTTAATTCCAACCGGTTAAACAAACAATGAAAGCTTTATTTCAATAAAGGTGTTGCATTAATTTTCCAATAATTTTAATAAAACTTATATTGTCATGTATAAAAACCCTTTGACGCACTATCTTTTGTGTAGACGCATAAATCCAAAATGAGTGAACGTTTTAAAATTACTAGATGGCAATACGCTATACTGCATTTTTCAATCACTCTTTGTACTGAAAACAATGCCATTGTAGCCTACCATAAAACAATTTTGAGCTAAATTTATTATGAAAGAGAAGTGGGATTCGGACATTGTTTCTACAACACTAGTGCGACACCTCTTGACATGAAAGCCAATATACGTTAGGGTACACATCGAATTTGATAATTACCGTTTTATGAAAGTACGTGAAAGTTATTTTGTGTTCTTTGATGGCATTACTTCTAAAGCAACTGCTGCATTCTTCTTGTACATATTTAAAAAAAAAACATCCGCACAGAGAAGTTTTCTTTCAGGTTGTAGTGCTTTGTTTTGAGCGAAGTTATAATGGACCGAAGCGAGAAAGGACACTTCACATTGGGTTGATAAATTATGCCAACCAGAGGTAAATTTAATAGCACGTTGGAGAGGTCATGCTAAGCTGGTGTGAACAGAAAGATTTGACCCCAGGAGTTTCCTGAAATTTCCCTAAATTAATTAATTTGGGAAAACGATGTGGTTATCTGGTGAGTTTTAATATTTGGTTATCCAAGATAGCAAACTTACCTGGAAGCAACATTTTGATCTAGTTCTGTCAATTCTCTTGCATGCCCAAAAGGCCATTCAGACAACGTACGACGTGGGGACTAAAACCAAACGTATATAGGTTGTATACTGTTTTGGTAATACCCATAGTTATATACACAAGTCTAGTTTGGCGGCGCAAAACCAAAGAAGAAGCAGCCAAATCTAAACGGTAGCCCGCAAGGACTGGCTTCTTTAGTAATCACGACAGTAGTGATGAGAACTACTGCAACTGCAGTACTGAAAGCTTTTCTTAGCCTTTCGCATCTGCATATTGTGGTTTGCAGCTGCATACAGAATTAAATGCAGCGGAAGATAAAACTCAAATAGTGAGAGATGGGTTCATGAGCGTATACCACAAGCGCTAAAGGACCCCACAATAAAGATGGAATTTGAAAGATGGTACCGATATACATATTCAACAGACCGTTCCGAGTTGTAATACCTAAACGTCTAGATTGGGATAACGACAAGGTCTTACCTGGGATAAAAAGAATAATCAGATATGGGGATTGATTAAAAACCAGAAAAAACGCTAGGAAGGTAATGTGGGCAGAAAGTCCCAGAAAAAAATTAACCTGCAGCCTTGAGAAATACCCAGCAGTTTTCTAGCGTGCTATTTTGTTTAGTTTAGTTTATTTGTTTATTTGTTTATTTGTTTATTGTTTATTGCAACCAACAGGAATAATCCTAATTATAGGTTACATTAAGATCATTTAAGTTTACAAAAATAAAATATTGCAATACAGCCTAGTTAATAAACATAAACAGTCGCAAGGCTGGTAATATAATATACATATAAATATAAATATAATATAAATCAATAACTAAATAAACTGAACTAACTAAATCAATAACTGAATAAATACATAACAGTTTATTCCACGGAAAGGGTAGAAAGAAGTCTGCTTTTATAAGACACCAGGTTTAAATGGAAAATGTCAACATCTGCAAAAACGTTAGATATGGAACTTAATTTATAAATAGGTGAATTTGTCGCAAGATTTGTTCTCCGGGTTTTTAAATAAAATACCGATTTATTTCTATTTATATAAGATGGGACATTTAATGTAAAGTGTTCAAGCATGTAACGAATCGTTACTAATTTTGATTTAATTTGCATTGAGTTTACAAGAATTGTTTAATTTTTAAATTTAGTTTATATGCCGTTTTCCGTTTAAAATATTATGTTACCGTTAGGGGTTTATTTTTATATTTAAAATAAGTAGTATTCCGTTGGTTAATGCTTTATATTCATTGTACGCAAGTTTCCGTAATTTAGCAACCGTTTCAGTATTTTAAAATTGTAATTTTAATGTATATTTGATTTCAAAACATTTCATTTACGGCCGGAAATCAGATAACCGCATCTCTGCGGATCGAGCCGCAGAGATGCTATGTCAACCCCGCTCTCGTAGAGTGGGGATGCGCTTCAATTTCGGGCGCATACCGACTGGCTATAAATTCAAAATTTTGAATTTTCGAGTTCAGTTCGCCGATGTTTCAGCCCAGTACCAGTCCAGCCACTTCTACAAGTCACCAGTGCTCCGACCGAGGTAACCGACCACCGCATCCAGAACATTGGGGTAAGCAAGCTATATTTTGACACCATAAGTTTAACGTAAACTATATTGCTCTCTCTCTCTCTCTTTTATTTTGTAAACTGTGTTTTCCGGGGTGCGCTCTAGCGAAAAACCATAGAGTTGCATTCCTCTAACTCGCCTATGCGAAAATCCTGGGCAAAGTTTACTCTTCTCTTTTCTATTTGTTTGAGAGCTTTGTTGTGTAATTCCGTAGTGGCGAATTTGTCCGCCTGGTGTCAAGATAACAGTTTGTTTGCTTTAATAACTGGTACCGTTTCCGACCGTATACTGGTGACTACTGTATATATATTGGCTACCGTATGTATGTATTGCTACCTTATTTGCTACTGTTTTGCTACCGTATTTGCTACTGTTTTGCTACCGTATTTGCTACCGTATTTGCTACCGTATTTGCTACTGTTTTGCTACCGTATTTGCTACCGTATTTGCTACTGTATTTGCTACCGTATTTTTGCTTAATATTATCCGCTTTGCTTGTATATGATTAATTTGAATGGGATATTATGTAATAGACGTATTTAAACCATTCTATGTTGTTTTACTTGATTTGTTGAATATATCCAAGTTAAATAGAGCTGCTTCAAGAACCTGCAGGCTGTCATTCCATCAAACAGACCCCTGGAGACCGACATCTTCAACTGCAGTTACCCAGGTCTTCGCTAAGCCGTTCTGTTACAGCGAAGCCGTTCTGGAGAGTAAACTCCATATAAAATCTGGCGCCCGAGAATTTCCCAGCGATTATACGCATAAGCAGCCGTATAATCCCGCCCACAACAAAATACAAGTTAACTACCGGACTACAGAGTTGCCAAATAGGCAACTGGGGAAAAGAGCGTCGCAAGCAGTTCAGGGCAGTCAATCAGGTTACGTAAAATTTTATACACAAATACTAAAGAAGCCAAAGTTCGTCTATTTTCTAGAGATAACATCCCAAATTCAAAACATAGGAGACGTGTGGGAATCTGATATGTATACATACCGTATCTCTTATAATACAGAAATCGTAAGAATTTTTTTTGAATCTTTTCTATGCTATTGATATGTGATCCATATTGAGGGGACCATATAACAGATGCATATTCTAGATGACATCGCACATATGTGTCGTATAATCTTTTAAAGGTTGTAACATTTCGAAACGAACCAGAATTTCTCAAAATAAATCCAAGATGTTGATATGCTTTTTTTGTGCAAGTTACTACATGGTTATTAAAACTCAATTTAGAATCAAAAAGCACACCTAAATCCTTAACCTCTTGTTTAGATTGCAATAATGTTCCACCCATTGCGTAATTATATTGAATTATTTCTGTTTTATTAGAATACACCACAAACATACATTTTTTCAAATTAAACGAAAAGCAATTGTTAATTGACCATTGAAATATGCAATTAATATCCTCCTGCAGTTTTTCACAATCCTCTAAAGAGTTAATTTGCTTATAGATTTTAAAGTCATCAGCGAATAACATACATTTAGAATTATTAACGCAATTAGGAAGGTCATTAATTAACGTTAAAAACAATAAGGGGCCTAGATTACTTCCTTGAGGTACACCAGAATATGTTTCAAAATTGCAAGATATTTTACCATCATATACCACATATTGCTGCCTCTGTCTTAAATAAGATATGAACAAAAACAGGAGATTATCACTGACTCCATACATATGTAGCTTCTGTAGTAGTATGTCATGGTTTACACGGTCAAAGGCTTTCTCAAAATCTGTGTAAACAGCATCAGTTTGTGATTTTTCATTTAGAGTATTTGAAACATATTCGGTAAAAACCGTCAAGTTAGTTAAAGTTGATCTATTAGGAACAAATCCATGCTGATTAATTGAAATCAAAGGTTTAATATGGTTGTATAAGTATTTATATAAAATTGACTCAAAAATCTTACATGGAACAGACACCAGAGCTACAGGTCGATAATTTACAACATCATTTTTATTACCCGACTTGAATATTGGACAGACTTTGGTTATTTTCCATGCATTTGGAAAATCTGCATTGTTAAGGATTAAGTTGTATATTAAATGTAACGGGAATACAAAGAACTCAGAACATGCTTTAAATAAGTATGCCGGTAATTTATCGGGCCCAACAGATTTTTTCGGTTTTAGGTTTTTGATTGCTTGCAGGATATCTTCAGTGGTTATTTGATTTATTGTTAGTGTATTACACCGTATAAAACCTGAACGCTGAATTTCTTTCATATCATAACTTGCTCTTTGTTGTAGATAAGTGGCTTGAAAATGTTGTGCAAATGCATCTGCTACCGACATATTTTTATCTAAAATGTTATTGTTTCGATGGGTTACTGCATCTACATTGTTATTATTTTTCTTTAGGGATTTTAAATAGCACCAAAATAAAGTAGGGTTAGAAACTAAATCATTTTCGATTGCTGTAATATACTTTTTATAAGCATTTTGAATATCAGTTTTAATTTTCGTTCTTAAATATATAAAGTTTAAGCGGTAATTATTATTGTTAGTCTTTTTGTATAATTTTCGATTTCTGTTTTTCCGCTTAATCTCTTTAATTATGTCCGGTGTGAACCAGGTGGGATATAGTCGCCTCCTACATTTAGTCTTTGGGACGGCATTATCTAGAATATTATATAATGTTGTATAAAAAATATCAACGGCTTCGTTCACATCTGTAATATTTTGAAGTTTCCAATCCAAAGATCTTATATCATTATATAATTTTAGAAAATCAGCTCTTTTTAAATTGTATTGTTCACCTCCGAACGTATCTAAGACGTCACCTTGTTTTTTATTATAAGTAAGTTCACAATACAAAGTTGGGTGGTGACTGTCCTCCGGTACGATCGGGGCTCCCAATCCCGCACTTATACTGACATTAGTTAATAGTAAATCAAGATAAACCCCATTAGCATTTCGTATGACGTTACATTGTCGTAAATTGAGTAAACTTATAAAATTGAAAAACTCAGTTTCCTTATTTGTTAGGTTGACATTCGTTTTATACAGAGAAGGTAAATTGAAATCCCCTACTATTAACATGTTAACCGATTTATCAAGCAGACTTCTTTCACTGCTCTCGTAAAAAGCTTGATACACCTCAAGAGGAGAATTGGGAGGTATATAGAAGCAACACAAAAATAATGTAAAGTCATTAACTTTTAATTTTACCTAAATACTTTCACATACGGTTATAAAATCTAATTTTTGACTATAAAATTTTGCTTTAATTGCTATTAAAACTCCACCACAACTTTTTTTATTAGAAAACTCAAGATCTCTATCATTTCTATACACATTATATAAATCGGGAAAAATCTCATTACTGTATACCGATGAATTTAATTTAGTTTCTGTTAACATAATAACATCATAATCATTTGTGACAACATTTAACTTACATATATTTAATTTAGTATTCAAACCATTAACGTTTTGATACAAGATTTTCAATTGCTTTATTTAATTACTTTACGTTGTAATACGAAGATGGGCTGAAAAGTCCGTGGAATGAAAAAGAAAAACAAAACTTTGCGGTTTGAAATTCCTCTGCCACCTCGATACGTTTGGACCAGCGATGATCCAAAGCCTCTATGCCTTGATCAAATTCAGAAATGTCAAGTTCTTCAAAATAGGCATCCACGGTAGCTTTAACATCGTCGTCTGTTAAAATTTCTGGCCTGCTAGATATTTCAAACGTGGAAACAGGTGGTAGTCTGACGGTCTGGCGAATAAGGCGGGTGTGGCAGCAAATCTAAGCTTAATTCGTAAATTTTTGCCATAGCAATAACACTCGTGTAAGGCCATGCATTGTCCTTGTGAAAAATGAAGTTTATCTTGTCTAAACCAGGACTTTTATTAACTTTTGCTTTAATTTGTCCAAAAGTCTCGCGTAGTATACGGCTGTGATGATTTGGCCTTTTAGAAGGTAATTAATCAGAAAAATACGTTTTGCATCCCACAAAATAGAAGCCATTACCTTTTCTGCAGATGCAACAGCTTTTGCCTTTTTTGGGGAAGGAGAACCACTGTGCCGTCACTGTTTAGATTGTTGTTTTGTTTCCGGCGTATAATGACGGACCCAACATTCATCTGTGGTTATAAATCGGCGAATAAAATCTCTCACCAAAAATCTGCATCCGCACCAATTTCTGATCAACACTGAGCAGTCGCGGCACCCACCGCGCGTTCAGCTTCTTCATGGCCAACTCTTCATTAAAAATGTACGTTGCGCGTTCTTTGGAGATGTTTACAGCCTCCGCTATCTCAAACGTCGTCAACCGATGGTCTTCTAACACCATAGCATGCATTTTTCTAACAATTTCTAGTGTAGTGGCAGATTTTGGGCGTCCAGTACGAGGTGCACCTTTAACACTTGTATGACCCCATTTAAACTCACGAACCATTTATCACAGTGGAGAACGAAGGAGCCGAGTCCTTCAGATCATCCTTTATCTCATAAGCCTTTCAAGAAGAAGTATGTAAAGACAGCACGAATTTCAACACTATACATCTTGTAAAAAACTCTGACACGCTCCTAATTAAACAGCTTTCAAAACGAAACTTATAAACGCAGCGATCTGAAATTTGACAGTTGGCAGCCTGAAGGAGTGAACTTGCCAGCGCGCCACAAAAACTGTATGAAACAGCGCCATCTATCCGTCATCCCAAAAACTTTTCAACCCATCCTTGTAATACGTTTGCAGCAATTCGCAATTTACAAAATAAATAATTACATTTTAAAAAGTGTTTGCTTTGAGATAGTAGTGCATGTCAGCGGTTTAATTTATAATTATATGAACTTTATTGTAAAATTGATTAACTGTGTTAAAGCAGTAAGCAAATATAAAATACTTCTTTAAAGTTATCTGCTTTCAACAACTTAACTTGCCTTGGCAGTTTGCTATAAAGATCAAATCCAAAAGTTTTTTTTCTGATTTTGTAAGTTTGAGCAGTGACACTTTTATTAAATCAAGAGAGCTAGCATTGTATTTACAAGAATCTGAATTTACGTAATAATTCTGTTTATTTTTATGCATTGCGAGTAGTGAAATAAAAATATACGGTGACAATCTTGAATTGAATAAACATTGGTTGACAATTCTCTTCTGCTGTTTGCTCTACCGACTATTCTTAGAACTTGTTTTTGTTGACGAAAAACTTTGTACGCGAATGTCGAATTGCCCCACACCAGAATGCCAAAATTAAAGCAAGAGCGAAAGAATGGAATAATAAATGAGCTTTCAACTTGCAAGACTGTTTGTTAAATGATTAATACGACCATACCAAGTTAATTTGTCAAGGAGTAACAACATTTGGATTTATAGAAAAAATGCTCTGTGTCTTATCCGAATTTAATTTTAGATAATTTGAGTTATACTAGGCCGCTTGTAATTTTTGTTTAGAAGGCACTGTCGATTTTCTACATTGCAATTCCAACAAATTAATGTCGTGTCACCAGCAAAACAAACAGTTTTTGGCAACATAAATGATAAAGCCACTAAATTGTTTATATACATAATAAAAAAAATAGCGGCCCCAAGACAGATCCTTGAGGAACATTATGCTTTACTGCTTTAAATTATTTCGAGATTGTTTTAATTCTGTTATTACTTTACTAAAACGTGAGGAAGTTATTTTACGTAGATGAATGACTACGAGTTGTTTGTTTCTAGCACGTTTGTTGGGCCGGCGGATGGTCTAGTGGTTAAAGTCCCAGGCTTTGAAACTAGACTCCCAATGGCAGTTGGTTCGAGTCCACTGCTCGTCGGTAATTTTTCTGAACAAGTTAAATCCGACGGGTCCATGGATGGTGTATGTAGGTGTGTATGTTGGGTCTTCAAGGGTGGGGTGCATGTTAGACCGGTGTATAGCACTGAGTGTGCTGAGCCCGGGTAAGGGGGTGGGATGGGAATCATGGGGTCGTGCTCACGCACGGCTTCATAATTCTTAAAAAAAAAAAGCACGTTTGTTATTATAATGCGAGTTTGTAATATTTGGATCAAGTTTAATTCGTGACTGCTTTTTTATAGGAAGTTAGAATTCTGAATTAATTTTTTCTACACTCTTTATTCTTACATGTAGATATTTTAAGAAATTTCTTGCTTTTGAGTAATATTGTCTGATATTTTGTAAGTGAAAACTTTTTTAAAAATCACAAAATTGAAAATTATGAAAATTTTAAAAAGTTTCGATAACTGAAAATGTTTGAAAATGTAAAATATTTTGGATTTTGAAAATTTTTTTATAATTTTGAAACTTTAAGACATTGAAAAGTATTAAAAATTTGAAAATTTTTGATAATTTTAAAAATGTTGAAAAATTTTGATATTTTAAAAATTTAATAATTATATAAACATTTGATATTGTTGAAAATTTTTAAAAAATTCTAAAATTTTGATAATTTGAGATAATTAAAATATATTTGGAAATTTCTTTATATTTATGTCCGTTAATTGCAAGGAATATTTATTTATTAAAATCTAAAATCGACTTCATTATTTGGCTATAGTCTTAATTTTGGCGATTATCCAATTAAACTGTTCAGGTAAACGACTATAATGAAACCTCCTAGAGGTGCTTTCTTAATGGAATATTGTTCCTATTGTCATTTAGAATGTTCGTCCCGATTTTGAAGCTAAAATTTTTAATTTTTTGAAAAAAGGTAAAATCAGTGGTGATTGGCAGTGGAGGGTTATAGACATTTGACGTTTGTAGAATACTAATCTAAAATTCTTTTCCGCGCAGATCTATAATATACATAATCTGTCCAATTTTTCAATGCAGTCGCTCGCTTTTATCATATTTAATGTTTTGTAGTTGCAACCAATGTTTATCCATTAAAATCGCAAAATCGATTTTTCACGTCTTATAGACCTTTGGCTGATTTCTGCAATCATTCAATTAAACTGTTCAGGTAAACGACAAAAATGAAACTTTTCAGAGATGTTTTCTTAATGGAAAGTTGTTCCTATTGTCATTTATCATGCTCATACCGATTTTGTAGCCGAAATTCGTAAATTTTTGAGAAAACGAAAATTTCGATGGCGGGGGCAATAGGGAGTGATAGGGAGATCGCGTTTGTGCAGATCGACCATTCAACATGGGTAAAATACAAATTTAAGGTTTTTTTACGAGCGCGTTTATTTTGACATAAAGCACCCCTCCACCAACCTCATTTTCTGGCCGTGTCGTGGTATTGCCATTACCATTGTTTATCGGTTTCCCAAAGCCTTAAAATCCGCTTATTATTTAAAATGTGTAGGAAGAAAATGTTTGGCATAAAAGTACCTTTCTTTAACGCATAACTCGTATATGGGCTATCCTATAACTGAAAGCAAAGAAAACTTTGTTGAATGAACGCATTTGCTCCAAACAACACTGTGCGTACTACTAAAGACCACAACGTATTACGCCCACGGTCCGTAACGTTACAAGACTTGTTAATAATAATCATCTTTAAAAAGCGTTGTATGCGGTCAAATTATAACAATCTACATTTACAGTAAATGTTTGGATAGCTGAAGGTAACATGGATCGATGGGACTCCAACACTTCCATGCTTGTTACTAGTACCACTTAAATGTCACTTAACGTAGATATAATTTGAATAACTGATTGTATCATGCACGAAGTTGTCGTGTGTAATTTATTTTTAAATTTAAGTGACAGTTAAATGCAAGTGGAAGCCTTTAGTTAGGTCTATGGCAATTTTCATAACCTGTAAAGTAAGTAATAGAACATAATAATATATTCCTGTTATTACCAGCTGTAGGTGATATCCTACTAAGTGCTCTATATTTATACAAGACTTGTGTGGCAAATCATAAAGCTTTCAAGGTGCGTTTTTTTTATGGCAGAGCTTTTACGTGTGTAAGTTTTAAAATTTTATTGGTCCCGACTGACTGATTTTTCGTTTGTTCTGTCTCATTAAATTTATAGAAAAAACTATACCGTAGATGATTGCTAGACTGGCCATCACATAATATTCTAGAATTTATTATTAATCTCCAGAATAACTCACAGTGGTTCAAAACGAAGCTTTCAGATTTACTTGTTTAAAATTACTTACTTGTAGATGCACCACATCGTGCGACAAATAGCTGCATGCAAGGAAATTACTTCCGCTGCATTGGATGAAAAGCGCATTATATTTCGACGGAGGCGTTCGACTTGGACAACGCTTTGCATTTCAAAGTTAACGTTGATAAATATTTCGCTATTTACTCACATTTCTATTGCAATATGCTGCTGCACTTCATATTTGAATATATTTTAGGTACGGAAGCCAGACTTTCTAAAGTAGATTCTAAGCGATTCCTGGACTTATCGTTTATATAACTTTGCATATGCTTCTAAACCTTTCTGAAGCTTCTTACACATACACATATTTATTTGAAAAGGTAAAGCAAAGTTGCAAACTTGCAACTGCAGTTTCCTCATATTTCAATGGCGCGTTTATGGCAACTTTTGAAATTATTTGCTAAATGTTTAATATTTTCATAAAATGCGCTCATATGCTAATAATCCTATAAAAACAAAAAAAACTTAATAAAAGGTTTCAAATAATTTTCACCTCGCTTTTCATTTAAAACCATAATACAATGAATATTCCCAAAGCAAATCCCTTGGGATTCGGGTTTGGGTTATACAAAACACTATAAACGCTTCTAGTGTAATAAATAAAGGCCTCCATAAACTGTGCCGTAATACATTCCGTATTAACCATCAATAGTCGTTTAATATTCCGTAAGAGGTATTAGTGGATGCGTATGCATATTTACAGCTCCGCGGCGTGTTTCAAGTTTATTAGCCCATCTATGCACAAATGCTTCATATAATTTTATGACTCTTTCCGCTGGATCGCACACTCCAAATAAGTTGTTTTTAATATCAACGTAACTACATTTAAAATTGTATATTTATCGCGTTCCATGCGCTGCAGGAAATTGCAAAAGCTACGTAAACGTAAATATGCTTTATGATGGACGCTAGCTTTGGCTATTCCAGCTTTATTTTTGCATGTTCAATAAAGAATTCTACGGCTTTGCTATATATTTAATTTTGATAATAAGTAAAGTTTAGGAAACACTTTTCAAAGAAGCTTGTCTTTTAATATAGTGAAGCTACCGAGTAGGATCAAAGCTACGGATATGCAAATTTAGTTAATCAGTGCCAAAACCTAGTAGAAAATTAAACCGTGAAAACTTCAAGACTAAAAGCTCCTTTTCCGGTTAGATAGACAAGTTCGCTGTTATAAAAGCAAAAAGAACATATAGCAGCTATGATACGTTTATCTTTTACATAAAGATTGACGAAAAAGTACGTTTAAGTTATCTTTTTCTTTAGATTAATTTTATCATCATGCAGCAAATTGACACATAGCTAGTTCTTCCCTTGCGTTATGGTCATTGGTCAAAGCAAACAAGTTACACGTAATAACGAGCTTATAATTTTTTAGATAGTAATGTTTAGAATAAAAGTATATTGTAAGGTTTTGGTGATTCATAACAGGTTGGACGCATTTTTAAGGTTGATTCAGAATCTGAATACAGAGGAAAATGTTTGTATCAACATGGGTCCGGAAACACTTCCTTACGAAGGTACAGCCTCCTGAAGATGAAATAGTTTATTCATTTTTTTGTATGTTCGATACCTGACCATCAATTATTTAGTTTAATTTATTTGAATAAGTGCACCAAACTTGTCTTATATGGGGTCTCGTAATGTTTCCTTCTAAATATTACCGATCTTTACAATTTTTAATGTTTGTCTTGTTTTTTATACTAAAATAAACAAACGAAAATGCTTTTGTTGGAAGTCGCCAAATAAAGTTTTCAAATAATTTTATTTTTGCGTAAAATCGAATTGCCATGAGGGTTTCCTGAAAACATGAAAATAATTTGTACAGTGTTTTACGATTAATTTTACACATCAAAGCAATACAGAAAGTACCTATCAACATCGATCTGGAAACGACTCCTTTTGGAGCTACAGCCTCCGGAAGAAAATCAGACAAGTAATTTACGTTGCTAATGATATCAGAGTCACGATATCACAGGTGTAAGTTACTTGGCGCTTTTATTTTACTAAAGAGGGCTGCTTAGCAGTTGAAATGTACATCTGAACTGAACGTTTTATTTTTGTATCGACGTATACATAGTTAGTAATTTTAACATATTTATGTATATCTCAGCTTCAATCGCCGACATTTTGCTTATACCTTAGAATTGGGTAATTTTTTTAAGGAATGCTCAGGCTCTTCAGACGCGGCATTAAATTTATCTGTGTTGATAACTTACGCCCTAATTGAGTGCCGCCCTAAAAGGCATAATGCATTTATCTCAAACGCCGAATTCGTTCAATTGCCAAAAGTTTGTGCATAGCTTAGAATTGAAAAAAGCATGTTGAGGAATGATAATTCCCCGGGGCGGCATTCAACTAGCGCGTAAGTCGCAAGCACAAATAAATTAAATGCCGCCCCCGTAAAAGAATAATCATTTTTCAAAAAATTCACTCAATGCTAGAATATACACAAAATATCAGCGATTGAGGCTAACTTGTACATAATATGTTAGAAAGACTAATTATGTATACTTCAATACAAAAATTGAAACTGGTGCATGTAAAAAATATTTGCATTTGATGTGTATTGTTTAGTATTGTTTGGGCACAGCGGAAATACCTAAAATAATAAAAAATTCAGAACTAGCTTATATCAAAATATTGTTGATTGTGGCTAACATCTACATTAAAAGAACAACATCTGTAAAAACAGGCAAAAACACGTGGGGTCAATACGTACCCTTTTAGCTTCGTTTCGCTTCAAAATATAAGTACATCATCTCAAGGTTAACTAAGAGATATGTCTTATTCCCTTTAGGCAAACTCGGTGCTGTATGCACTCTACGCTTATTTATTCAAAAGTTTTCCTATGCAAATTACGTCCCATTCTACTAATTATTTTCTTAATAAATTTTATATCGATTAATGTATACATTTGCATTACCAACTCTAAAATCGTTTAAAGTCATTA
Organism: Ctenicera cuprea; assembly: GCA_958336395.1. Classification (NCBI taxonomy): domain Eukaryota; kingdom Metazoa; phylum Arthropoda; class Insecta; order Coleoptera; family Elateridae; genus Ctenicera; species Ctenicera cuprea. Next base: position 20,772,407 of record OY284487.1, on the reverse strand, counting down.
TTCCTAATTTCTAAATTTCATTTAATTTTTACCTTAAAAATAACACAACAATAACGTTAAAATAACAATGTAAAAATAAAGAGCAATTTTTTGTTTACTGAATTTTCGTTTTACGTAGTGCTAATCCGGTAATTCAACAACCAGCTTGCGCGAGCTGAACCGAGCTTTTCCGCAGTATATACCGTACATGTTAAATAAATCAAAGTATATGTTACTTCCACTCATAACAGAAAGCTGCCAGGCAACCATGACGAAACCTTTTCCGCATACGTCCGCTGATTTCTAGCCTGTTCTCGAAGGCAAACTATTACATTACTTTCCAATGTCGAAGTCATATTAACCCGTGCTTGCCATGTTTCTAAAGTTTTAATTTTCAGGGTTTGGCGGTGCACTTCAGAGTGGTTTGTGAGTGTAGCTTTAATAGAGTAGATGACTTTCGTCGATTTATGAAATTTTTACTTGAGAGTGGGATCATTCCCAGAATTTTAATAAATTTTGAATTATTAGTAGTTGAAGTTTAGATGTCTTGTTTTTATAAAAGGACTGACTTTTGAAATTTAGACAATTTTTTTGGGGTTTGGGGGTGCACTTGAGAACGAATTGGATAATTTGCTTTAATATTCACGTTATTTTGCAAAGTTTTCGATTTATTTTACCAAAACGAACGATTCGCGTCATATTGACAAATTTTCGTTATTTAGGAGTTGGCGGCTCACTTATGGATTATTTAGAGATGGTGGTCTAAAAAAAGATAACTTTTCGGATTGTTATTAATTGTTAATCATTAGGAGTCGAAAGACCACATGATAAAGGAGACGATTCTCGTCATATTTTCATATTCTTTTTTAGGCGTTAGGAGTGCACTTATTAGAGTGTACTGTAAATTCCCGAGTAAAAGATCCCGAAAAATCCGTAATTTTTCATGATCTCAAAACCAAAAAAATAGTCAAAATTTCTAGGGAACGGGAATCACATTGCATGTCTAAAATTTGAAATTTCGCGCCGCTCAACTCATGCAACACTTATATTTCTGACCTATACGTATCAAATATAAAATTTGGATTTTTCAACCTTCAATGAATCACCGATCGATAAACATTCGGTCGCCTTTCTGATGCAACACTTTCAAATCGCGGTGGGGTGGCCCTTCCTTCGTAGTTAAATAGAGACCCTGTTTGAGGTCTGGATAACGCAAGACTTAGAAGGGGTAATTATGTTTATCGCTCGCTAAGAGTGCTAAAACACAGAGGAAGGAATGATCTTTCAAATTATGTGCAGTGCTGTAGGAATAAGCTTCTTGTGCAGACACGTTAATTCTTCAGTGTTGTTTTTTGAGTGCAGTTGTGACTTGTTATGTATCTGTAGACAGATGTCATATTTTAACTAAGAAAGAACTTAAGAAATTAAATTTTCAGACGTTGGGGTGCACTTATAAGTTGTTATGAAATATTATTTTCATAAAGACGATAGTTCTCGTCATTTTTATTACTATAATTTTTGAATTGTTAGGGTTAAGGATGCATATGGTGGGTTAGAGGCATTGCATTAATACAGGAAAATATACTTATCTCTTTTAAATTTTTTTTTTATGAGCTGGAGGTGCTTTTGTCTGCGTGCTTTGGGGTGTTGCTTTGTAAAGTATGCGATTTTGTTAATACTCCAATGTTTTTATTTCTTGGGGTTGGGCTGTTCTCAAGAGAATTTTAACAATATTCTAAATTTCCATGAGATTGTCAAAATTTTCTAAATAATTTAAATAATTTTTAAAAACTTTCATTAATTCGAGTAAGGTTGCACGACAACTCTTTTAACAAACTTTTCAACCCGATGCTGGTAACCCTGTAGGTTTTCAAAACTGGCAGTCCGTTCAATAATCATAATTATGTGGAAAATCAGAACTCTCTTTATTTTATTTATGATCAAACGCTGTTACAATTACTTCCTAAAATAGTTGCACCTACAAACTCTTGAATTTTCCAAATTATTCATATAAAACTCGCTCTTTCTGTAACTACAACACACTGTCTCAATTGTTCGCACTTTTCTCTGTAACTCAATTAAAGCCATAATGTTTAAAGAGTTTTTCGAGATATCTGGAAAACTACAAACATTTCTTTAGTGTCGAGAGAAAAGTCAAAGGTTTTATTACCAGAATGATGCTTAACGACTCTTGACAACAACAGATTAACATCGACAGTTATCGGACTGCTGAAATTCTTCCAACGGTGTCCAAAATACGTTTTTCTAAAAACAAAATTATTGAAAGTCATTTAAGATGAGTAAACACGCAGATTCTCTTCAAATTACGTATGATTTCTTATAAGATAACTTTTAAACTTCAAAAATATTAAATTGCCAATTGCACCAAATTTAACAGCAGCATTGAGATCAACCGTAATAATATAGCAAAAGTTCTTTAGAATAAAAGCATGATTTGGATACAATTAAAATCTATATTAAACTACAAATTCAAAGTTTCTAAAGTACATCTCCATATATTTTAAATTATAACTAAAATCTTAGAAATAAGGTTTTCTCTTGGGTTTCTTTTTCTTTTCGTATTTTTTACGTCGAGGAAAATATTATCTTTGTTTATTAATTTATAATTCAAAAATTTTCTAATAACTTTCTCTCATGAATCCTTCTGCATGAACTTTCGCGTAATTACATAACCGAGTAATTTACCTGAAGCGATTGAAAACTTCCTGAGAGGAAAATAAATTTAACCTGAGCCTATTTTCGGAGTTTAAAGCCTCACCTGGGGAATCATGCACGAGGCTCAAGCAATATGAAGTTTTGAGAGGTTAGTTCACATTACAATACCATGTAAAACAACCACCCGTACCAAATTCCTCGTAGTCGGATTAACTTCTAATTTAAAACTTTTGCATAAACAATAATATTTATTAATTATTCCTATTATCTCATATTTTTGTTTGTGTTTAATAGTGTATCGGTTATATAATAATTCGATGCATATCTAATGCATTAAAGCAACATTAGCGTTAAAATATCTACTTAAAACACGGTAACTATGTTATTATATAGTGTTTTATGGCAGCAATATTTAGCTTTTACGATCTTTTCATGCTCTTATATTTTAGAAGCACAGTATAAACTACTTTTTGAGCACGCACGCAATAAAAGGGAAAACCATAGTTTAGAAAACAGCTTCTTATCTTAATGCAGAAATAACTGCAATGCATGGTTGGACCATAAAGCCATATTTCCCTTGTTACTTAGCAGTTTTAGTTGCTTCTTTCGCCACGGAACCCTGTCAGCGTCCTCCCTAATTGCAGGCTTCGTTTCCCGCTATAACAATAAAAACTTTGTTAGAGTTGCGTTGATTGGATCCAGTCCTCTCTTGAACGCAATTCCTTGTTATTTGTCCTTGTATTCTTGGAACGCTAATCTTAACCTTGTTGATGAATATTTTAAGCTTGTTGTAACTTCCCAAGGAATATAAGAGGCAGCAATTTATTAGGAAGTAATGCTGTTAAAGACATTTAAAGCGAATTTGTAACCCTAATAATTAAATAAAATTATTCTGCTTTGTTAGGATAAAGGTTCTACCGCAGTCGCCTGCGAGCTTACGAAAAATATATGTGCTTAATAACACTGTTTCTCAGAAACTGTTGCTTTTGCTTTGCTACACAAAACTTTGTGCGGTTTTAGACTAATTAAACGATCACATGAACAGCGCTTGACTAAGTTGAATAGTTAGGCATAAATCTTTAATGTTTCTATACTACAGCAGAGAATAAGAATATCTTCTCAAATAGTTTACTATTTGTTGCCTCCCGAGGTTAAATATTGCACACCTTATTGAAACTAGGATTTTCTAAATAATTTTAAAAACAAAAGGCATTGGAAACCGTTGTATAAACGGAACATTGCGGTTTCTCCAAACTACGTGTATCGCGATCAATAGGGTCGTGTTCCAAACAATAAATAATAACTGTCACTTTTACTCAATTCCCAAAGCAGCAGTTTTGTCATCTCTGATTGATTTTTTACTGATGTGTGTCTTTGCCATTGTGAAAGGAAACAGGTAATGCTTTGAACTGTAGGCTGTAGAGGGATGTTAGGGGAAGGTATTTCTCAAGGTGGTGTAGTAGTTAATACAAAAAGGAGAAATGGTATATACAATTCGACCAGTGTAATATTAAATTTACTGCAAGGTGACGACCAACAATTGTAGCCCATGAACTCGGTTGTTTACCTCAGATCCATGGCGTTGCTGTCACCTACCAAGCAATCAGAAATCGTTTATAAAGCCTCGAATCCACCACATTTGTCGTCGACAACGTTGTCGACTTTTGTTGATGTTTCTGTAAAAATTTTTCGACTAAATCAGAAACGCCTGTTCGTATTCACCAAAACAACAATGCTGTTTACTATATGTTTTTGATAAATATAGCGAAACTTAATATAGTCGACATCAACATGTTGGATGAGGAAGATGTGATTATTGTGGCACCTGCTTTTCTTGTAATTTCGCGTTTAAAACATTTAAAACGGGTGTTTATAGTAAATTAAATACGCTGTCGAGGCAAAACTCAAACAATTGTCGCTGACATTATTCTTCTTTGATGTACCACCTCCCGAGCGAAAACATAAAAGTTGTCGGCGACAGCAGTTTTCGACACGAACACTCAGCAACTTTTTTCAGCAACTTTTTTAGAAACATTTGTCGACAAATGTTGCTGTAGTAGATATAAGGTTTAACAGTGGTCTGCACTCTAGATGACCACAGGGATGTCGTCCGATATCTCAAGAAACTCTAGAAAGTAGATTTGGTTTTGCGCGAAAATATCTGCAGTGGAACAAAAATCAATAAATCTATGGTTTTTTCAGCGACGAATCTTAACAACGGTTCTTGTTTTGATATTATGAGGCAAGTAAATCATTGCGAAACCTCCAGAAGGTCCATAATTCCCGTGGAAGCACTATTATACTAGAAGTAGTTGTAGGCACAATTTAAAAAGCTGTAGGCCAACCGCTACAAAACTTTCCTCGCATAAGCCTGATGCTTAGAATGGTTAAAAAATGTTGCGTATTCTTTGATATTGAATTGTATACGACATTAAACAACTTTTAAAACAACTAAACTACACTGTACGCCGCTATATGAGTAGCAAACACTTCCTGTACATTTTATCAATGTAAATCTATATCGAAAATTACTGACTGGTTTCGTGCTGTGACCTCAGTCATGCCGACCGCGAGATTGTTTATATAAACATGCAAACAACTACTTTTAAGAACCAAGGAAAAAATTTTAATACAATAATTGCATAAATAGTAAAAGTTTAAGCTCGCTTTAATGGAAAATTTTGCCACGGCAATCCGATACCGTTGTTTAATTGTCCAACCTGTACATATACAAAGAATATTAAACACGTAACGGATCGGCCAACAAATTCACCCGATCTTAATCTCATCGAGCATTGTTGAGATATACTGCAACGACAATTTTTAAAATAAGTGAAATACTTTATCTTCAAGCAGTGCTCGTACAGCAGTTGAAAAATCAGTGGAGCTTAACACCACAAAAAGATATTATACGTAGTATGCGCAATCGTTGCAGAGCAGTTCTCAACAAAAATAGAGGTCATACGGCATATTGACACCACTATTTTGGTCACATTTCAACAAACGTTGTTAGTTTTCGAAATTTTCAAATGGAAATAAACATTGTTACTCTATTAAGCTAACTGGTTAGTTTGTTAATTTTGTGTTTGGTGAAAATTGCTGTTAATTTTCCTTTATTTACATAATAACTTATAGTTTATACCCGTATACTATAATACAAACATAATAACAGTCTGAAAATGTGAGGTATGTTTGCGTCGCATGTACTTTATCCACTTACCACTTAATTGCGTTCGCGGCGACGTTCATGACGTTATGTCCAGTTGTACGCGGCGCTAACGCAGGTGCCAAAAGTATATAAATTTGTTGAAGAAGGGTCTTTTAATCGATGTTGTGCAAGCACAGAAAGTAGTACAAACTGAAAATTTTTAAAAATGACGTGTTATACATTAAAAAACACTTTTAAAACTTCATCTCAAACTCCTGACAATTAAGTATATGTATAAAAATTTCAAAAATCAGTTCCTTATTAAAACAATACCTCTTAACCGCCTAGAGTGCTGCCCATGTTATGAAAGTTTTAATTATAAAAAATAGACAAAAATGATCTCTTTTATTAAATCAAACTTTTAAACTACCTTCAGATACATTCCAACCCCTAAAAAAAATTTTTTAATCAAAATAAATCTGAAAGCTTTATTTTACCCTCCTCACTGTACGAAGTATGGCTATAGTATTGTTTATTAAATCAATATTCTTTAGTTCAACCAAACCCCAAAAATTTAAAAATATTGAGAATTATCCCCTTAATATACCAGTACGACATTTTGTTACTTTTCCGTAATTGGTTGATAATTTTCAAACAATTTTAAGAATTTTATTTATGTTATTTCTTCTAAGTGTACACATAAATGTTTTTTGAAATTGGAAAACACCCATTATTAAAATATTTTTCAAAGATATTAATTGTAAAATTTCGAAAATTAAAATTTTTTAAAATTATAAAAAATCTTTCAATATTTATCAATTCTTCCAAATTTTTCAAAACTATTAAACATTTCAAAAATCATAATAATTTTGCAGTTTTAAAAATTTTCTAAGCGCTTCAAACATTCTTAACGTTTTACAATTACAATTTTTTTTAAATATTCACATAAGGTTTTATTAATTTTCTGACATTGCGAAATCCACAGAAACAATTATTCTCAAATTGATAATGGCGCTATTCATAGATTTGTGTCTGTAAAATAAATAAAAATAAACCTTTTTTGTCGCTTCCTTCAAAACATTAAATTAATGTCACATGGTTTGATGAATTGCAAATCATCACCCAGTCATTAATCAGACGCAGTGAGAATAGGATACATGTTTCTTCATGTTTTCAACTGTCTAATATTAAGTTCTATAACTAAACCCCATGTGGTAGTTTATTATCGTATGTATACAGGGTGTTAATGAATTGTAGGGACAAACTTCTAGGACTTGCAAAACACAACAAAGCAAACAACTTTTGTTAATAAATGTGTGGTCAAAAGTGTTTCCATTCAGGGATAGAGCTTCTCAAAGATTCTTTGAGAAGCGCCTAAATGTAGGCAACGCAATTTACTATCTACTATTTGTTTCCATAACGACGAAAATTAATACAGGATAAATAAATCCCTCTTTCCCACTTTACAAATTCAAATTATATTTAAAATAAATTAATTAACAAAATGTTTTAAAACTAATCAGCCATAACACAAAAATACGAAACACAGAACGAAAATAACGAAGAAAATAATTATCAAAAAAATCGCAGAACGAAAAATAAACAATTATAAAAGGCACAGAAAGAAACGAATGCAAGAAACGTCAAAAAATATCGGTCAAAATTGACGTTATTTGAATGCATGTATGTCTAGATCGTCTTTTTTTTTCATGATTCCGTGTAGCCTGTGCAAAATAATTAAAAATGCAATTTGGGTTGCCTATTTTCAGATACTTCTTAAAGAATCTTTGAGAAGCTCTATCCCTTGAAAGAAACACTTTTGACCACAAATTTATTAACAAAAGTTGTTTTGTTTGTTGTGTTTTGCAAGCCCTAGAAGCTTGTCCCTACAATTCATTAACACCCGGTATAAAACACATCAATTACAAGCAAGCACCTTATCAATTTCTATTTTAATATAGTAGTTTCGCTACAAACTTGTAGTAATTATTTGTAGAATTAATAAAGCTAATATGTAGCTACGTCAATTACTAGTTTAACTAATTAGCACACACAATATTAACGCCTGATTGTTTACAGTATAAACTAGAAAGGCACTTATGCGTCGGTTGACTTAATACAGAATTAACTCAACGCTGTATCAAAATGCACTCGATATGTTTGCAAATTCAGTTTGTAAACTTTGGGGTTTACCTACGGCCCTAAATTAGTTACTGTTGCAACGCTATCACTCAAGCTGACACGTCTCTGACAGCAATCAAATGTAAACCTCTACTATTACCAACGGAATCGCTAAACAAGCCAATAAACCTACTCGCAAACAAAAGATAATTAGGCTGCATTCTTCATGAGGAATGATTTCTACTTCAGTCTGATATGTATTATTTGTGGTTATTTGTACATACAACGTCTGACTTGATATTTCAAACCTTTAGGTGCAATTTTTACAATTTTTGTACGCGTTTTATTATTGTCCCTCGATTACAAACATGGTACACGATAACTGTAATTCGAATCTATGTGAGAATATATTCTTTGAGGCTTTCGCGGTTTCTCAAACTGTCAGTATTACAATTTACTTTCGGTTTAGACCGCGTCGTCATTTGGGAACTACACCCAGCATAATCAGGTAAGGACCGACCAGTAGCTTGTCTGCACTTACAAGCATTTGCTCTAGAAGTTTGATCAATATTTGTTCGTAGGCCCTGCCTGCCTAAACAGGGCCGTGTGCTTAGATTATTCAAACCTTGGGGCGGACAAGGATTTGATCTTAATGTATTTTGTTTGCCAGGACAATAATACTTAATTGGGTTATGCCTGTTAGCTGTTTCGCAAAACATTGCAGCTTGCATCTTCAGAGTGAATAGAACACTGAATTCAAATTCGGGAAGCGGAGGTATTTAAACCTCTTTGAGCCAGTCGGGCAGAACGGCGGAGTTCTGGTTGGTTGTCACCGTTGGGCAAAGATGGATCCGGTGGAGCGTGATCGTGAGATCGATGATGCTTAGGAGTCCTCAGAGGATAAACTACCGGAGTCCAAGCTTTACTGAACCTAAAACCACCTTCCCTGTTTATGTTGTTAGATTGTTTCTCAATTTCAATTACTTCACGTATGATACGAGGGAAGTAATGAGGTACTCTGGCGAGTACCCGAGCATTGTCAAAGTTCATCTTATGCCAAGTTAAACCAGTATGTTCAGCAACCGCAGATTTTGTGATGCGTTTGTGTTTGCAACCACCTTTGTGCTCTCGAAATCTTAACTCAATGGAACGACCAGTTTGTCCGATGTAGTTTGAGCCACAAGAGGAAGGGATGTTGTAGATCCCGGCTGATTTTAAATTTGATATTTGATCCTTTGCGGATCTGAAACCGTTTTCCAAAGTTTCATTCTGCTGTACCTTCTAAGAACATGCCCAATCTTACCAGTAGGGCCTTTACTGTAAGGTAGAAAAGCTAAGCCTTCCGGAGGTGCCAGTTCCTCCTTAGCCTTGGGTTGTTCCACATTGCGGCTTGCTCTATGGATTTCTGTGGTTGTACAACCGTTTTGTTGTAACGACATCAAGAGGGAGAGAAGTCAGCGTCAATAGAATTCGCCACTTCTTAATACACCTTTGTACATGCGTATAAGCAAATAAAGTAAAACGAACTAGTATATAAGCTAACAAAGAAGGCTTGCAATAGAGGGATATTGCAAGTATGGCACTACAGCAAAAAGTGAACCTTATAAACAAATATTAAAAGAAAGTTAGACTTATCCCATACATGTCCTAACTCCTAAGCACTACTGGAAAGCAACCTAGTAGTAGCAAACCATGCCTGCAAAATTATTTTAGTAAACACCAAGAAAACAGCACCAAGTACTAGATTTAAGGTGTTCACAATAAAGTTAAATGCGTTAAAGTGTTGGTTATAAAGGACTTCTCCGAAAAGACACCTGGTATGTGTCGCCATTTTTATACCATTTGTAAGTAATACAGCAGCGCAGAAAATTTTTTAGAGAAATAAATGGAAGTGAACAAAAGAATACCAGAGTCAGTGGGAAAAAAGCAATTATCATGGTATGAACACATTGGAAGAACAGAGCAGGAAACCAGAAACTATCGAAATCGGCGTAAAGAGAGCGGAAAAGAAGAAAGAAGCTACAGAGAACTTGGACAAATATAATACACAAATAGTGCTAGCAGTAGTGGAAGAATCATGCAGAATAAAACCGCTTTAGATGGTAGAAGCAAGCCATTTGTCAAAGTTGTTATTAAGACATTTAAACGAATTTGACTTGACGTACTTTTGGCGTGCATTTTTTAAAACGTCTATGTAAACTACGTATATTCTGGTAAAAATTACATATTACAGTTTTATAAATTAATTTTGACAGTACCGAATAATCCGAAGCGTACTCATATTATTCGGAGCGCAACACATCATGACGTGAACGAAATTGGCAAATTAAAATAGAAAAACGTTATTACAATCTGATCATTTATTTTTTGGGCTTTAGTAGTCATAAGGTTTCCATTAGTCAACAGACCTGCTCCTTGGAAGTGTCTGTTTGGATCACAAAGAGGCTTTTTCCGTAGTGGGTGAAGGTTGGACCAGTAGACACTATTTTTTTAAATTTTAACAATCTTTTATTATGAATCTGATTCCAATGCCACGCAGTACGGTCTTTCAATAGCTCACGAAGTGGTGCAGTTACTTGGAACAAGTTTGGTATGAAATCACCAATGTACTTTAATTAGGCTAAGAATCTTAGAACATTTTTCTTATTTTTAGGGGTTGGTATGTTAGTTATTGCTGGTATAACGTACTGATCTATTTTTATTCCTTCATTTAACACCACAAATCCTAACAGCATAACTTTGATGATAGTTGATCTAATACTAACTGATAAATCCGTTCTTTAAGTCTAGTATAGAAAAATATTTTTTGCCACTAAAACTAGCTAGTCATTCCTCAGGGGTTGAAATTTGAAACCGATTACGAATAATATTTTCGTTTAAATCCGAGAGATCCAAACAAATACTCAACGACCCATTGGTTTTTTCAACGATGACTACATTATTAACCCACTCTGACGGCGTTGGCATTTTTTTTCTCAGTCTATCTCTAACCATTTTATCAAGGGTTTGTTTATACCTTGGCATTATGGTCTTGTAGATGAGCCACAAGTATCTTTGTGCAGCAATAATCTACACGGATTACCAGCAAACTTACTCAAACCATAAAACACAGTATTGTACTTATTAATCAGCTTAGTCTTATTTGAGATTTTATTATCTAGTGAAATTTTACTAGACTTTGAGTTTACTACCGTCGGTACTTCTGCTTGTGCCCACGGCCACGACGTAATTACAAACCTAATCATCAAAAACCTACCAAAAAGGATTATTGTATACATCATTAATGTCTTTAACTGATGTTTAACTGATGATTGGGTACCTCCCGTATACGTGGAAACAGGCACATGTTTCACAAGTCTGGCAATAAATTTACAGATATAACAGAATATAGACCAATAAGTATGTTGTCTACATTATCTAAGACCTTTGAAAAAAACATATACAAACGACTTCTAAAGAACGTAAATGAAAAACAATACCATACCATCATTCCAATTTGGATTTTGTGGAAGTTACTCAACTACTCACCAACTAAGTTGCATTACACAGCACATAGAAAGAGAATCTAAAGATAAATTATAAAGTGTCAGTATTTCTGAACATGAAACAGGCAGTTGACATAGTCTGGGTATAAATTTTTCTACACAAACCAATAGAAGAACAAATTGTTGATTATCTGTTACACATCATTAAATCATACCTAACTAATAAAACCTCCTCCATTGGGATAAGCTCTAGTGTTTTCGAAAGAAAAACATTTTGAGCTGGAGTCCCACAGGGATCTATATTGGGGCTACTGATATTTAACATTTACATGAATGATGTACCCAACAATTCGGAATCAACCATAGCCATTTTTTGTTGATTATGCTTTAGTAATGACGCAAAATACAGATTTGTATACAACCATTAGTCAATTACAAGAATGTGTAAATACCATTAAAAAGTGGTTCTCTAACTTGCTACTTCAACTTAACCCGACGAAATCAAATGCAAACATTTTTACACTACGCAGAATAAGAGAACTACCGATTCGCGAGACTCGTGGGTATTACACATCAATCGCAAGTCAGATGGTGTTACTATATCCAATAATTAACAAAAAATCGATACTGAAAACAGAATGTAGAAACGTAAGATACAAATAAGTTTTACGACCAGTCATTACATATGGATGCAGTGTATGGGGGAATGCTGTCAAAATTCACCTAAGAAAATACAGATATTTTAAAGTAAAGTTTACGCACAGTCACTAATGCTTCTTGGTTTGTATGAAATGACCAGATACATAGAGAGCTGAAAAAATCAACATTGAAAAGTTATTCAAAACTACCACTAGACGCTATTATATAAACCTGCAGTTATGGACACTACATAAACGCTTATATAACGTAGATTATCGCAGGACCTCTACCTCACCTCATCTCATCCGATGGCGATGTTTAAATACCATGTGTTTAGCAGTAAAATATTGTGCATTTTAGCAGTGTGAAAATCAAATATGGGTCAGCAAAGATTTCTGGTGATTAATCAGTAAATAAATATAATTCAAATAGGCCATGTATAGCAAACTTACTGCTGAGCTGGCCAACACCATTAAAAAAAATAAAAAAAACAAAGAGTGTCAGTTGGACAGCTAAAAAACTCGAACTAACAGCGCAAATACTGACGCGATCTGTTACTGTGTAGGAAGTGTGAGATTATAACAACCAAAAAGTTTCAAAGGTCGAATAGCATTTGACAAGTTTATTTCAATAATACAAAAGCAATAATAAAATTTGTTTGTTTATTTACACAACTAAAACGTTGCCAAGCCAAATCATTCCTAAACGGTTGTTTATCGGTCGTTAAAAAGCTACATGAAAAATTGCCGATTTAATACCTAGTAGAGTTATAAATGATCGATTGAATACAATGTGTATTCTGATTGGTTGTCTGAATGGAATAAATATAGATAGTTGCCGTATTGCCAACATGACATATACACTATACAGCATAGATAGATTGATATGTGACAACTAGCACCAAATAGTATTACTAAATATTAGCGGAAAAATACAGAAAGTCACGTACACAAAGTTAACTTGTTTTTCAAACATTAGAATTTTCAGCTGACATAAAAATTGATTATTGCCGCATAAAACGTGACATTTGCGTGATTACATTACAGCATGATGTATTACCAGGGAAATGAAGCTGATACCGAAAATTAAGTAGGTACGAGTACACATCCGTAAGGTGAAAAGGCTCTTGCTTTTTGTTATGTAGCAGTACTGGAAACAATTATTTTAAACCGTATTTCGAAAAGTTTGAGATAGGAAATGGATAACGTAAAATAGCTTAATTGCTTAATAGATTAGGTTTTTTAGGTGCAAATTGCAATTATGAATACAATTTGGTACATAGGCATGTGTGTTACTAAATATTTTTTTGTGATTTATATTCAACTAACAAAATCAATAACTAACAAACCTTTAAATGTTATAACTTCCAATTATACTAATAATTCCAGCTGCATCTATTTTAAAACAGTTTTCTAAAAAGCGGAAGCCTACAACAACCAACGCAACGGTGCGATTCCCACATTTAATATAAAAGATGCTCGCGAGACAGGAACGCGTCCCCCATTTTTAAAATTCCGCAAATTACAATAATTCTTTACATAGGGGCGAAAAATTCGGGCAGAGATTATGACAAATAGAAGCCTGTGGAATCATGGCACGCTGAGATATCTCAGACGTTAAATAATTCTTGAATATGACACCCGCAATTTAAAATCTCTCCGCATTTGAAGGTGGTGCTGCCATTTTTCAATGCATTTTCGCAGCCACCTGCGATTTATTATTCAACCGGAGGGACTGAAGTCGTGGTGCCGTACCTGACACCATCATTCTCGACCTCAACTTTCAAAGTATATTATGTGAAATTAAATAAAAGAATAGAACCGAATTCTGCAATAAAATATCTCAAAGTTGGGATTTAGACGCGGATTTAGATAAGCTGATATAAGCTGACAATGGCATGCTATGCTGCTATACAGAAGCAACTAGCACGAACACATTTTCGTGCATGATGTTGGTTTCCTTAAAAGCAAACTGCTTATAATAGTTTATTCGAATTGACAGTTATACATTACAAATTGAAACGAAAACAGCAATTGTAAGAATTATCTGTTTGCCAACTGTAATTTACAATGCCAATTATATACGTTAACTATACAATAAATTGCAGACGTTTACGACAATGAAAAGGTTACTTTTTATTTTTTTTTTAAGTTTAATCACTACTTTATCTGTAAGGGTACCATTACTATACTAGTGAAAAATCCAAATTATAATAATGCATTACAAACTTTTATTCACTAATTGAGTGTAAAATTGTAATAATTTTTTAAACTTGTATAGTTAAGTTTAAATAATTATAAAAACCTACATCCATTATCAAAAATTTCTTACCCGTACTTTGAAGTTTTGTACTCAGTTGGTAACGTTCGACCAAAGGAGTTGCTATGACAGATAGGTTGCTCCACTAGCTGAGCCGGGTGTATAGGTTTAGCTCTTAAAATGCTCATAGAGCTCTATATCTTTCTATGGGCGCAACGGGCACACCACTGATGACGACCTATTAAAAATCCATTATTCCAGGTGGAATGTAAATTACCAAGTAAACAACCAAAATAAATTCACACAAATACTGTGATGCTTAGTTTATGATTTGGCCCAAAATTATAGAAATCAGTTCTATAAACAAGTTGACATCGTTTAAATATTGATAAAAAAACAATATATGTATTGACACCCTATGGTTTAATTGAATAAAGTCTATTTATATATTAAATCCAAATCGTTTTCAGCTGTCTCAACTTTTGGAGGTGACGAGCCTGAGAACCACTACAGCAATAAACAGATATAGGCAAAGTGAGATATATAATGTTTGTTTGTGTTATTCTAACATGATTACAACAAACACCGATGAGAAACAACATTTCTCGAGTTAAGGTTTCGACTCTGCACTATTTCACAGACGCGGCGGGTAACGAAGCATTTTATTTCACCAGCTTGCGTGCAGTACTGCTTTCAAATTTCTTACTCCTATTAGAAGATAAATATGATAACAATAATGACGAATTATTACTACGTTTAATAATTCTGAATAACTATCGGCAGTTTAAAACTAGTATTCATTATTATTATTATCATCACATCAATTATTGATTTAAATTTGTCAGTGATGACTAGCCGCCATAAACATGCTTAATTGTTTGATTGGTATTTATGGTTTTTATGGAAAACGGTTGCATATAAATAAATAATCTCGCTCCTTCCCCGAATCCTGCAACCCCCAGCTCTTATAAGAGCACCCCACTCCTGTATAGAAACCCCAAAACCTGCTCGTGTCCTGCGCAACGCCACCTAGACTACTGATCTAAAAAGCCGCTGTCGCCCAGTGAATTACGTAATGTACGTGTCTTTAGAGACCGTGTTTTTGTTTGTATAAATCAACTTTGTGGTTTATTTATTGTACTCAATAATTATTTATGTATAATCTTTCGTTCGTTTAATGTTGATCTACTTGGTCATGCCTTGTTATCAAACTTGGACTATGAAATAAGCATATACACTTATTACCCTGAAAAGTATCTTTTCATTGCAATAGGATGCTCAAATTTTTCATTTTTTTGTTATTTTCAATAGTTTATTATTCTAATCAACTAAATGGCAGCAACGGCACTCTTCTATTTTCAGATACATTTTAAACTGACCGCTCCGTACCTTGTGAAATTGATGCGCAAGATGATCCTGACCGTCAGGCCTAACCATCAGTCGCATGTGAAACGAGCTTAAGCGTAACTCCCAAGTAGATAGGTTTGATGTCGAAAACAGATGTAATTATGAGCGAAGCACTTTGTCTGGAATTTGGTATAATTTAGAAATTTTTGACCGAATCAATGACCGTCATACCTTTTTCGCCTGAACCGAAGTGGGTAGCATAATGTAATTAAAACCGATTATCTAGGGAAGAAAACCTGATTTTTAATTTTTGGTTTAAAATATCTTTTAAGAAAAAAACAATAATAAACCAAATATGAAATTCGTCGGGATAAAAATAGATAGAACTAACGGGGAATTAAACTAATAACGCCCTCTATTATGTGCGGCGAGAAAAAGTTGCAAAGCAACAAACCGGCAAAGTTGCGATCGGAACCTGCTAAGCAGGTATCTGCGATCGCACCGGCCTCTAAGCACAAAACACAGAAACGCCCCGTGTGGCAAGAAATAAGAAAAGATTTGGTTTCAATTATGGCTAGAATAGACCACTACATGTTTCGTTCTTGTTTGAACTCATCAGGTGGACATAATTCTAACCATATTTGAGACCAAAAGCAAACAGGCATATATACGCCAGAAAGTATAAAACTAACGGGGAATTAAACTAATAACGCCCTCTATTATGTGCGGCGAGAAAAAGTTGCAAAGCAACAAACCGGCAAAGTTGCGATCGGAACCTGCTAAGCAGGTATCTGCGATCGCACCGGCCTCTAAGCACAAAACACAGAAACGCCCGTGTGGCAAGAAATAAGAAAAGATTTGGTTTCAATTATGGCTAGAATAGACCACTACATGTTTCGTTCTTGTTTGAACTCATCAGGTGGACATAATTCTAACCATATTTGAGACCAAAAGCAAACAGGCATATATACCGCACATAATAGAGGGCGTTATTAGTTTAATTCCCCGTTAGTTTTATACTTTCTGGCGTATATATGCCTGTTTGCTTTTGGTCTCAAATATGGTTAGAATTATGTCCACCTGATGAGTTCAAACAAGAACGAAACATGTAGTGGTCTATTCTAGCCATAATTGAAACCAAATCTTTTCTTATTTCTTGCCACACGGGCGTTTCTGTGTTTTGTGCTTAGAGGCCGGTGCGATCGCAGATACCTGCTTAGCAGGTTCCGATCGCAACTTTGCCGGTTTGTTGCTTTGCAACTTTTTCTCGCCGCACATAATAGAGGGCGTTATTAGTTTAATTCCCCGTTAGTTTTATACTTTCTGGCGTATATATGCCTGTTTGCTTTTGGTCTCAAATATGGTTAGAATTATGTCCACCTGATGAGTTCAAACAAGAACGAAACATGTAGTGGTCTATTCTAGCCATAATTGAAACCAAATCTTTTCTTATTTCTTGCCACACGGGCGTTTCTGTGTTTTGTGCTTAGAGGCCGGTGCGATCGCAGATACCTGCTTAGCAGGTTCCGATCGCAACTTTGCCGGTTTGTTGCTTTGCAACTTTTTCTCGCCGCACATAATAGAGGGCGTTATTAGTTTAATTCCCCGTTAGTTTTATACTTTCTGGCGTATATATGCCTGTTTGCTTTTGGTCTCAAATATGGTTAGAATTATGTCCACCTGATGAGTTCAAACAAGAACGAAACATGTAGTGGTCTATTCTAGCCATAATTGAAACCAAATCTTTTCTTAAAAATAGATAGGACTTATAAATCTTATTCTACTATCATTCAGAAATTGAATTTTTGTTTTTCAAAAATTGTTAGAAGGCGTCACAAGGTAATAAGCGGTTGGTACCCAGCTGAATTGTAGCTCACCTCAAGTTTTATAAGCCTACAAAATTTAAAGAAAATGATGTGGCCAGTGTTTGATCAATATTTTTTTGAACATTTATAAAGTTTTAGACAATTTTTACTTTAATTTTCATTTAAAAATTCTCTTACATAGTAACATAAGATCTCCTTAGAGCTATTACAATACCAAATTTTCTTCCGATCTGTCAAATCGTATTTGAAATATAAAATCAAAATTTAAAAAAAAAAGCTGAAATATTCATTTTAAGTGGACTTTCCCATACTAGACATTAATACTTACCGTGTTTGCAAACGCGTAAATTTTTTAATTATAACGTTGCACATTTCACCGTTTGTTAGATTTCTGAGAAGACAAGCTATATAGGCAACTCTCCATTCCATCCATAATTTAACTATTTTGTCATAGCTGTCAGTTCGTGACGCCAGCAATAATGATGCTGAAGATTCTGTATTCTGTAATTATGCTTGAATCATAATTTGTCCAAGTCCAAAAATTTTGGTGTGATAATTTTTTTACAAATGATTGCAATTTACATTTTCTACAGTAGCCAACTAAATCCTAAATTAATCACCAAAAACATTAGAAAGGGGGGAAGTTGGTCCCACCAAATATAAAATTTTCTAAAAAGTACATTCGATTTTAATTGTACTTATCAAAATGATTAACTCTTCCCAAGCAGAAGTTATTTAATTTTTCGCGTTTAATGAACAAAAAAGGCACCAATTTTTGATTTAAAAAATTCATAGGTGCCACAGTCGAATTAGGGTATTTATGAAAATAACCAAATTGTAGTTCATGTTCGCCTCTACAAGACTATAAAATTTTAAAAAACCTATGTCTAGTTTTTGAGAAATATTATTGTGAAAATTTAAATTATTTGGAATTTACATTTTCTATAGTAGCCCCACAAGTATAAAAGTATTAAAAACTAACTTCAAATTTTAGTTCTACTAATCATGATGAGCTATTCTGCTTGAAAAAAACTTTTGTGTCGGACCCCGTTTAATAAACAAAAAGGTACACATCATCGATTTTCAAATATTCATAGAAATTTTAAAATTATAGTTTTCAGCAAAAAATCCAATTGTAGCCAATCTTTGGTTCTAGCAGCAGTTTAAAAAAAATCGTGTAGGCAGTTCTGGAAAAATATTTTTTTGGAAATTTTGAAGGTGCGCCATTGCGATCTCTTTCAGATTTTTAAATTTAATTTTATTTGATCTTATACTATTCACAAAGGGCACTTACATCAGTTGTAGTTTTTTAGTAAATGGGCGTTAAAGTCAAGATTTTCAAGAAATCGTAGTGGCCGCTTTTAGAAGCATTAGACACACACATTCGCCTAACGGTTTGTTAGATTTTTGAGCTGGAGTGGGGGCGATGGGGGGCATAGGAAAATAGCGTTTGCGCAGATCGACTATTCGACATGCGCAGAATACGATGCAAGATCCTGTTTTTAGCGCGTCTATTTTGACATAGAGCACCCTTTCCCTCCCTATTTTTTTAGCGAACCAACCTCACTTTCATGCGGTTTCATTCTATTGGAATTAGCAATCTGTGAGCCGAATTTGGTTTTTATTAATGAAAATATTTACGTTAAAAATATTTGGCTTAAAAGAACCTTTCTTTTAGGCATAACTCGTATATCGACCAGTAAACTCAAAGCAAAAACACATCGCTGAATGAACGCATTTGCTCCAAACCTTACATGACGATCACAATACCTTGCTTTATTATACTTCGTATAGCAAAGAAGGTAAAAAATTATAATCGTTCAAACCTCTAGCTAACGCACATATTACATACCTGCTTGTAGAATTCAAGATAGGTTTGATGCCGCCCTTGCAATCCACAGATTGTCCATATTAATGTCATTTACGAAGCAAGAAGAGTAACCGAAGAAAACTTTTAAAAAATATTTTTTTTTGAATGGTAAACGCTCAAACAATATTCCGTAAAATGCCGTTAATAACTATTTTGGACAAAAAAGTACTTGGAAAATGCCATCGTTGCAAACAAGTTTAAAACGCTTTTGGAAAAGTATTAGCAGAGCAGATAGCTTAATTTTAGTTTTAGGTAATATCAAAATATTGTTTTACAAGCATTTTCTTATAGGCTTAATTTGAAATTATTGCTTAGAATTTTGAGTGATGACTTCGAAACTGCATAAACTTAATCAAAAAAAAACCTTTAGAAAAGGTGTACAGAAAATTTAAAAATTTTCTAATTATATTTACAAAGGAAAATAAAAAGTTCACGTTATAGCAGCGTTCGTTATGTACAAAAAATTCTTTCGCCTCTAGTCCCGACTACATAATGAGCAAATAGCTTTGACCTAAGAATTTGCAGAATCTTATACCGAGTTTCAGGTAACAAAGGTAACTTTAAAACAAAGGAAGAATAAGCGGCGTCGACGTACTGAACCTAAAAGATGTCAAGCACACAACACAATGATTTGGACAAATAAAATAATTCGACAATCAACAGGAAACATTGAGATGCGCGTTTAATCACCGTTAGCGACGATTCAGACAGGAAGACAATTCGAAATACCTCTGGTTAATGAAACCTCAAACAAAGCATAAATCTGAAAGGAGAGTGTCAAAACTTCGTATAGAAATAGCTACAAAACAAAAAATAATAAAATAAAAAATAATAAAAAACGGAAATGCCACAAAATAGACTAAGATTGTTAAACATTATAATAAATATAAATACAATGAAAGTATTAGCGGTTTAAAAAGACTTCCCGTTTAGCCGGAAATGATATCAACTATTTTTTTAAATGGAACGCCCTGTATATTTTTTAATATATCGATAGAACTCTTTTTTCCGAGTTCAGTGATACAAGGTTTCATGCCTTTATTTTCAATAATTTTAGAGGTTTTGAACAATAATGTTTCGTAATTGTTATCTAGCAGCTCATGAAAACAAAAGAATGTGAGAAGCCTAAACAGTTATGTAATGTTGTCAAATATGCTTGGTTCGTGTTGTGTTGTTTTGATGTTTGATAGATTGAGCAGTGTGGTTATTTCTTATATAATTAAAATTGCTGAATTTAACATCAGAAAAATGGTTCAATTAACAAAATGATTGCAAATTGTTATATAAAGTACAAACTTTTTGCTGAGTTCTACGACGCTCACCAAAACCAACCATAATTAAAATTTGAATTCGTTCTCTTTCTGTTAATTAAGCCAATTGAACCGTTTTAATTAATTTTGGGTAATTAATTGATTACTGCAACCACACTGCTCAATCTACGAAACATCAAAACAACACAATATGAACCAAGCATATTTGACATTACATAACTGTTTAAGCTTTTCACATTGTTTTGTTTTCATGAGCTTTTAGATAACAGTTACGAAATATTGTTGTTTAATATCTCTAAAATTATTGAAAATAAAAACATGAAACCTAATTCCACTGAACTTGCAAAAAAGAGTTCTATCAATATATCAAAAAACATACAGGGTGTACTATTTAAAATAAAAATGTTGATCATTTCCAGCTAAACCGGAAGTCCTTTTAAACCGCCGATACTTTAATTGCATCCGCCGTATATCGTAACCTCTATGTAGAAAATGTCGTCAAAGTCGCGGTTGCCGTATTAAAGATATTTGCATTGTTCCGTACTTTTGCCCAACCCTGTATAGGACGCTTTCTAACTATATACAGACATTTTAGAAAACGGTTTATCAGATTATATCATAAAGAAAATTTTAGATAAAGATGTCCACAAATACTTGTTTACGGAGTTAGAGCCCTCTGCAGAAAGGCCAGTATTAATTACTTTTTCGTCGATAACTTTCGCACTAGATGTACTAAAATTTTAAAATTTTGTATACGAGCACTAATGATTTAGCTTAATATTTCTACTAAATTTTCGTTAAATAGGTGCACAAAAGATGTCTTATTTAGGGGGTCATGTAATATTTTATTCTTAGGATGTTCACAGTTTTTTAAGTTTGGTCAAGAAAATCTTAATTTCCATACAAACATACACAAAAAAGTACACTTGTTGGAAGTTGCTATATCTAACCCTTTTTGAAAATTTTCAGGTTTTGTAAAAATTAAGTTGCCATGAAGGTCCGAGTGTTTTCCCAAGATGTGAAAATAGTGGGTAAGAGCTCTAACGATAGGGTCTACACATCTAAATAATAAAATAATTCCGAAAGACATGGGTCCAGAAACGCTTTCTTACGGAGTTAGAACCTCTTGAAGAGGCAATACTTTGAATTGCTGAAATTTCCTAGTCCCGGAGACAAGTACTCTTGTAAGCGTTTTCGGACAAATTTTTATAGAAACGTTTTTATGTGTAGAATTGGCTCTCAAAGATTGTGAGAAATATTTGAACACAAACACTTAGCCTTCATGGTATCTCAATTTTACAAGAACATTGATTCCTTTCGAAAACTGTTAGATATAGCAAGTTTCAACAGTTACCTCTTTTTGGTATGTTTTTGTAATGACAATAACATTTTCTAGACAAAGCTTCAAAAATTGCGATGATTTGGGAGAAAATACTATGTGACCCCCTCCACATAAGACACCTCTGCTGCACTTATTTAAACACAAATTATTATACTAAGCTAAATAGGTAGTACTAACACAAAAAGTTTCGTAATGGTAGTGGAACTACTCTGAAAGTTATCGCCAAAAAAGTACTACATTTTCAGAAAGATGTAACTCCGTAAGGAAGCATTTCTGAACATATGTTTAAATAAACTTTTCTTTATAAAATAACCTAAGGAATAACCTTTTATAATTTTTGTAGGTACTTAGGAAGCACCCTGTATAATAAAACTATTTATGCGAATTGATTAATAAATGTTCTACTTTGAAGACACCGAATACGAAAAAAATAGTCAGATGTACTTTTCAGAGAAAGGTATAATTTGTTCTTCTAATAGAGCTAATAAAATAAAGAAATGGTTGAGACTATATTTCAGACAAGAAAAAAGCACAACAGAAAGAATAACAACTTTACATTAGAGCGTCATAAAACATTCACGGTGTGTACAAATCTGTGAAAATTGAAACGCCGCCGCAGTCCTTTAGGAATACATGTGTTGAAGTTTTAGTTCAGGTTGTATCAAAATGATGCTTTCATTTAAGAAGCAAAAAATAAAACTTAAATTAGAACATTAAAACTATTGATTAAAAATGCTTTTCGGGTATGACTTTACTCAATTCGAATTTTTCTTTGATGAAATATTAAATGAAAAGTTTAAATTTGTAAATGAGTGCTTTAGGACAGTTGTGTGCGAAAAACAAAAAATTAACGCCCAGCGACAGATAATGAGGATTGATTTCTTTACCCGAGAAATGTGTTAAAGCAGTCTCCTTATATTTATCGATATTAAATTTCTTTATAAGCGAGATCATTCTAAACTCGAGTAACTTAAATTACAAAGCCTCAAATATATAAATTTAAAAACAGGTTTGATTTTGTTGCGTTGTTTTATTAGGAGAGCTCTGCTTTGTATTATAAAAAATTTTGTACAACAAAGGCGCCAGAGTGGCGAGGGGTGAGGGAAGTATGGCAGCCGTCTAAGGCGTGGTGCTTACCACACTACCTCGTTCTTCATATAAGAAGTGCGAGACGGCTGGGTATCGGAAGCGATGGTACGGTGGCCCTGACCCACCGCATTGCAGGCCAAACTCCTCATTGGAGTGTAGTGCCACCGACTTTACTTTACTTTTGTACAACAAAAACTGCATTTTACAACCAAATTTTGAATTTTGGTACAGTTATAAGCGATATCCTCAGCATCTAATTTTTATACAGATTTCTAATCAGGTATTTTTTGAAATTAAGGCGAAGGTGTCGCCAAAAGTTTAAAACGCGAGGTTGTAGACCGCGCATGTCTCCTCAAGCAAGATCGTTGCTATCGCTGCAACAACCCACATTATTGTCCCACTGAATAATTTGGGTATAAAAATTGCATACCAAAGTCATTTAAATTTAATTGGGAGCCAACTACATCTCCAACTAGTCCAATCCAAGGTGTCTTAAGAGTCCGTAGCTAGCAGTAACCAGTATCCAGATCAAAAGATGCCAGCAATTTTTAGAATTTCTTTGAAATAGTTTCCGAACGAAGTATTACATTCTAACAATAATTGTTTAAACTTAAAAATGTATACCTCATTGAGGTGTCATCCTCCTTAATCTAAAAATACCCAACAATTTTGAGGCGAATGACGGTTCGTCCGTCTTAATCTAATCTTAAAGGAAGACCGCCAAAATATTTTGACATGGTAAAGTGCCTGAAGAATTTGACTACTTAAAAGAAAAATCTTTAAGTAGCCTTTTTTCCACTGGGAAAAATAGATACACAAAGCATAATTTTTCCATAATATTATGTAAAACATTTAAAGCAGATGAGATACGAATCAAAATAATTTAAAAAATCATAGTTTTGCAGATATTTGTGCGCGCAGCGCATTTTTCAGCAGTGGGAAAAGCCTTAGAAGGTATTTCAAGTCACCTTTCTAATAACACTGCATAAGAACAAGATTACAATTTTCTGCTTCCAAAATATCATTTTTGCACATTTTCTTCGTATTAGTATACAACATTATTTTTTTCAAAATAAAACTGTTTTAAAAATGTAAATCTTAGTAATGAGAAGTTTATGGAAGCTTTAGTGGGAAAAAATAAACGTCAGCAAATGACGATTAATCTTTGAACAAGGATTGCTTGCTTTCATTAAAAAAAATAACAAATGTATTCTTAAGTGTAATGAACAGCCCCGTTATCTTTTATGGATATGAAATTTACCTAAATCTCCCATTTAACCCGAGCAGCGTGGAGTACCAGAGCATAAAGTATGAAAATTTGAAAACACGTTAGTTTTCAAAGCAGTAAATTGATGAATATTTCGCTGGGTTGTCTTGTACAATAGAATGGCATTCTAAATTATGATGCGTTATGCAAAGGAGGTATTAGTTTAATTTTGAGGGTTGGCCCACAAGATGAGTTTTGCGTTCCTATTTATAACGTGACATAAAATAATTGTAAGCACGTAGAACATGTAGAACTTTGCGTTTTAGGCAATTTAGGTAAATTTATTCGTGTAAAGCTATGAATACATAACACCGCACTATCCAACGCACAGGAGCGCAAAATGAACCTCCAGTCACCGCACCTCTCCCTGAAAACTTCTTTTCGGAACATCAATCAAATGGTGCAAAATGTGCCTTAGCACATGTAGATAGACAATTTTCGAGTGACATATTCCATTTGCAACCGTTCATATAAATCTAGTACGCGAGCTGCACCAATAAATATGTATGAAATATTGCAGCCCATAGCGCCATCTTTAATGCCATTTTCGCACTTTAGCCTATTTTGTCTGAATAGTAATTGTAAAAGAACGCACCGCAATTTAATTAATATTTATTTAATTTTTACTTTATTTTTAAACACACAACGGGATATGAAAATGGAATAGTATTCGCGAATATATCTATATTTCTGGGATGATTGAATTATATTCTTCGTGAATACAATAGTCACGAAATTCCGATCGGTTCTGACATTCTTCCAAACGGATTTTCTTATTTCGTGCGAGCGTAATGTCTAGAAGGGAATAAATAACTGAAAAATAAGAGAACTTCAATTTTCTTCCCATTTCATCACATACTCATTTCTCCCTTTTCCAATATAAATAAAGGATATTGCATACGGCTTCGTGTCATTGTTCCTGCTGAACTGTTCGTTATTTTCCTAAATCAGATTCCAATTTATATTCTAGCATGTCAGCTACACAAGCCTTTATATTAAGGTCTAAATATTACTCTGAAGTGCAAAATCCGTCTTCTAAAGCAGACAGAAAAGGGTACAAAAGATCGCCTACAACCCAATTGGGTCGTTGCCATCTACTTATTATACTTGCACGTAATCCCAAACCAACAAAAAGAAAAATTTCGCGTAGCGTACAAATCAATGAACGCGTTTGTGAACGCAATAAATTCCAACTTGATTAGTTTTTTGAATAAAAGCGATATATGCAATCAACGAAACTGAATTATAAATATCCATTACGAGGGTGAACATGAATTAGATAGCTACTACAGTAAACGACCAGTAGGTATGTTTAATTCAATTATAGGTCGAATTGTTAAGCGTAAAATAGATTATTTAACACGTTTCAAGTGCTACTGATTGGCCATTGCGGTGTTTAAATGTTATACCATGTATACAGTTGTAAACAGCAGTGTTTTTTAAAGCTTTTATCTACAAATTAATCTCTAAACCCCGAAAAAAAATAAATAAAATTATATTGGGTAGTACATACTGTTCAAAATCACGTAGCTCGAATACACCACAAAATATAGTAATACCAACCCACCTGTTCCCAAGCTTACAAGTTACAACTGCTTTTATTATTACAATAGCATCTGTTTGAAGGCACATGGCAACGCACAATATTTGGTTCTTTAAGCGTTTAAGGTTTTGTAACCATTTAATACAGCCATTCTCTTTAAATTTTGTTTAAAAGCTTTTTAAACATTTAATACTCCCAGAATCATGTATAGGAAATCAGTTTGATCGATTATTAAAGATTTAAAATAGGTACACATAAGATTTTCTTAGGAGGATAGAGGTGAAACTAGAGTGGATAGATTGAAAAGTAAATTCTATTGATACCGATCACAAAATGACATTAGCTTTTGATGTGTTTTCCATTGGCTTCACCCTCAAAATCTTATAGAAGTCTCATGTGATTGTTATCTCCATGATAGCGGCCGGTGCAATCGTGCGAATTGTGTCCAACAACTATGTGATTCTGAATTTAATCTTTTTATTATGTGTAATAACCAAGAAGTTCATCTGACGTAATTATAACAGAGCATTTTAGATGCATTTGAAAGGGTAAAGTAAAATTTATAATGTTGCAAGAGCATGGACCAGAGCGTTAGCATAATGAGAGTTTGCATATCACGTTGACTACTATGTGCATACAACCAAATACGCAGACATATGAGTGCGGCATTCCTGGTGTATTAATTTGTATAACGTGCAGTTTGTTCTATTATGTGCTGCCATCTCGTGTGTATGTCGCAGCAGCACTGTTAGTATAAGCTTTAGACGCAGATTGCTGGATTGTCGCAGTGTGGCCCGCAATTAACACCCTATATACAGTATTAGCCGGCAGTTTATATGAAAATGACACACTTGTTAGTAAAAACTGTCTAAGCATAAAAGTGGCAAAGGACACACCATGAAGAAACCAGCTTGGTTTTTTCGTGATGCACAATCATCCGTGTACTTGTTTTTTTCTGTATCAAATAGTACAACACCCATTTGTTTCCTGTTGGAATAGCATAGGTATGTTTTGCTCTTTAGAACACAGTTTGTTTGGTTGGTGCTTCTACATTCTACACATACTTTGCCAAAACCTAAAGCTTGCATGCACAGTATCTTTTGGAAATACTTTCATGGTTTTCTAAATCTTCATTAATGTTGTACACGTACTGCATGCTTGCACCTATCCATTATCACTTTTTGAGGCAGTATGCCAAAACATTTTACATCTATTTTTGAGAACTTTAGTAGAACCAAACCGGATCTGATAACTTTAGGACGGATTTTGCATTGTTGTAAGCAGCTATAGTTTTGGGTTTGATTTTCACTCTATTGTGGCCTGGTACTTCTATTCTGATTGGTATGTTTAGTAGTTAACATACTCATCCCTCTTACATTTTTTTTCTTCAAAAACTACCATTTCTATTTATCTATCTTCTACTTCTTCTATAATTTCATTTTTATTAGTTGTACCGATAACACTTTCTTCGAAACCTTTTTGTTATATATTCTCAGGAGAGAATAGCAGGACCCGTCTTAGTCACGACGTAAACCTCGTGGTGGCAGTGGTAAGCCTATGCAGGCTACAGCCGTCTTGGTGCTGTTTGACGGGTGAGTTGCGTTTCAGCTCGGACACTGATCTTCAGAATCAGTAGAGATTTAGGTCATTTCTCCCGACCATTTAGGGCTTGCAGCCTGATGTCACGACTGGTAGCTTGTATTTGTTGAACCGTCGTTTACTTGTGCAGGCGCAGCCCAAAAAGGAAGGTACTCACGCTAAGTGCCGCCACGTTAAACAAAACGAGGTGAGCTGTAATGGCCACTTTACAGCGACTCTGTTCTAATGAAGTGTGGAACGGCCAAGGACCCTCACTGAAGCGTAAACAAGGACACCTTTTGCTGCGTCGGACTTGTAACGGCCACTGCGGTGTTTTCAACTTCCACCTCGCCTCGGAGAGGCTTAAGATTTACCTTAATTGGGAACCATGCAGAACTGGGTCAGTAATTTCACCAGGTAAAGTGTTATTCGCACTCAGTATGAGTGCTTAACACCTAAGTGGCAGCTCGTCCTTTGTAACAGGATGTACCCTCTCTATTAGGTTATAAATTTGAGCAGGCAATATACTGGGTGGTTGGAGACCGATGATATAGGCGGATGACGGTGAGCTCCATGAAGGACTGGCGTGGCAGCTGGCAATAGGAGTGGCGCAATAGGGGTGGTGTGCGTTTTGCTTGCTCATGCTTGCTATGAGCTAACTGTCGACCCACAGAGCTACGTGCATCTGCACACCCGACGCTGTTGAGGTACCGGTCACTAAGATCAGACCAGCTACCAACTAATCTGGGCGGTGCGTAGTTAACTGCGTACTGTACTGAATACTGCAAATAACCCAACTAATATGAGCAGCTTCTGCTGTTTCGAAAGTCCAACCATTTTCATTTTTTAACGTTCGAACGTCTACAAAGCCAACGCCTAGCATCCTCCTGAAATAAATAAATTTTCTATAATATTTTCTTAATCTTGAGGTTTCGCTTGAGATGTTTCTTTGTCGTCTTTTGTACTTTATTCTTTTTCTTCACGTGTAAACTGAATTTCATCTAATAGGGCATGGGGTTCTAAAACAACTGGAATCGCTAGAAGACAACGTATTATTTACTAGCCATACCTTTTTATTTTGCACGAATTTTTTAGGGAACCATCAGAATTACTACTTTCTGCGAAAAGTGCTGTTTGAATAGGGTGGCTCCATATCAGAATCATTAACTGATTCTGCCCTGCACATATCCAATTGACTGGTAATGATTAATTACGACAACGTTTTTCAAAATATAGAGCAACGGATTATCACATAACAAATACACTAATTAGTATCAGCTAGCCTTCCGGGTTGGAGCCGCGTCATCGGTGCATGAACTGCCGACGTTTCGTCCTCGGTTCCACGGGACATCTTCAGGGCTGTGGTCACTTTAGTTATATTAATAACACTTTTTTCGCAACTTTTTTGTTATATATTCTCAGGAGAGAATAGCAGGACCCGTCTTAATCAGGGCGTAAACCTCGTGGTGCCAGAGGTAAGCCTATGCAGGCTACAGCCGTCTTGGTGCGGTTTGACTGATGAGTTGCGTTTCGGCTCGGTCACTGATCTTTAGAATCAGTAGAAATTTAGGCAATTTCTCCCAACCATTTAAGACTTGCAGCCTGATGTCACGACTGGTAGCTTGTATTTGTTGAACCGTCGTTAACTTGTGCAGGCGCGCTGAACACGCCACGTTGGAATGCAATTTTCCATTTTCACGCCACGTGTATCTTTCAGGCATATATAAGTCAAACCGAAAATAATAAGAAAGTATCTTAGATTACAGTGTTACACAACTCACATATATTTCTATCATTTCTAATAAGTTGCACTAAAAGCAGGACTTTTTCACAGTTTCCTCAAACGCAAAATTGGCGCAGCAGTCAACTTGTAGAATTAGAATGTGCTTAAAATTCATTTAACGTCGGCCGGTTTCTGCTGCTTAAGCTTAACACCGGCGCCAGGTAAGAAGCTCTTTAAACACTGGAATTGTTTGAGCACCGTACGTTAAGGTAACGGAACACAAAATAATAAACGAGGTGCGCAGTATTAATAGAATTCTAACTTTATCTGTACCGCTCTGGCAAACGGGTTATACAGGACCTTGTACATATATTTACCGAAATAAATAGTTATCAATAAAATATGTTAGAAATTTATGTTGCGTTTCTACTGCACATTAGGTACCTTACTGGAGGCAACTTTCTTTTCAAAAACTTTTATGGTCATTACTAATATTATTCAGAACACACAATGCAATATCAAATGTGGTTTCTGTTAGGGTACACTGTTTTGCAGTCTTCTATTTAAATACTAGCACCTATTGACTTGACTTCAAAGTGTTCTGCAGGGATACGCATTGGGGAACTGTACACAAATATTTACAAGGCCGACGAATGTATTCTTAGCTTATCGTTATGCAAATTTTCCTTTGTTTGCAGGTGTTCTTAAGTATTACTTCCTTAAGATAAACGACAGATTTTGGGTTCTGTATATAATTACAAGCATCTGTACAAAAATTGTTATTGTTCAGAAACTGATGTAAAATAGACTGGTTTCTGCACTCTATTTAATTGCTTTGATCTTCAAACATTCTCGGGTCTCTTTGTAAATTTTATTACCAAATGGCGCAACTATAAATACCAATTAAATGTAAAATCAATTTGAAGAGTTAAAAAAAGTAAAACCTAAATTAACTAATTGCCCCAACCGTAGTAATGGGGTTCTGCATATAATCGGGGCCAAATAGTGATCAAATACTTGTCAAACCACGCCAGGTTGAATTTTTAAGAGCGCCATCTATGCTCAAGTTTCATAAAGAGTCCGGAGATTATCTCAAACATTTTAGATCGAATTTCGAAACTGAGACTCTTTCTTGATCTAATTCTGTATTAGGGAAATGTTATATTTATATTATCCTAGCAGAACCCGTGGGCCAGCACCTGGGTTTTTGGTACTTTCATACTCAGCGCTTGCCGGAGCGAATGTTTTCTCAGCTGAGTCTGAGCCAGTCTAAATAAGAGTTCCGCCTGGAAAAAACATCCGTGAACAAAATCAAAAAGAAGCGCGGCAAAAACAGACCTGGAAAAAGGAAAACTCGGAAAAACAGACCCGGAAAAAAGAAAGCCCGGAAAAACAGACCCTTAAAAAATTAGAAGAAAAACCCTGTAAAATCTTCAGAAAAAACATACTCTAAATCCAATCATAGGACCAGAAAATTCCTTAAAAAGAAGCGGAAAAACAATGACTAATTTTATTACAATTTATTATCACTTGTCCTGATTTCCATTGAAGTGCCTAAACGGATAATGTTAAAATGTTTTTATCTAATAAATACCCACTAAAAATGTTGTACGACCTTTGCATATAATTCGCTTTCATTCATATAAATCAGAGATGTAACGGTACAATTAATATACATTAAAACATGGCGAGCTTTATGACCCAATTACCCTACGTGAATTTAACGTATATATCAGAATCCGCAAACATAATAAATAATTAAGCTGCTTCGAGATGTAACACATGATAATGAATGCGTTTTGTAGATCCATGTATCCAGATCCTAATTTGTTGCCAATGAATGGTGCTATATGTTTGTTTGTTGTCAGCGCGATACATACAAATTTCCGATCTGCTAGAATTAAAGTAGGTTAAAATACTGTAATTATACTATCAGAACTCACAAAAATGTTAACTTTCGTTGAAAACAATCAATAAACCGAGCCGACATGTAAACGTTCGCGAGTGTGTTATAGTGATAAATCTTTCCGAGATGCAGGACTTAGTTATGGTGAGGCAGATACAGATTGAATATATAGATATTCAAACTACCGTACATTAAAAGCTTGACCATGAACGAGCCGATAAGTATTGCGGAGGATTTTTTAGACACTCTACCGATATTATTTCTATTCTGTGCCACTCAATATGCCCCTTTTTTCTTATTTGTCTATTGCAAAGTCCTCTTTCTAGATCTATGAGCTTTCTAAGCTAAGGTTATACCATTTGGAAAACTTTAAACTTTATTCGGAAATTAAGCATCCACTGTACGTACAATATTGATTTGCAAACGCTACTAACAGAGACCTGGACCAATAATTCGTTGTCATAAACTTCAGCACATACGTTGTTTAGGAAAAATTGCTTATTATCACCGGACGAGCACTCTCAATTAAGTATGATAGAAGCCAATTCATTTTATCTATTTCAGCATAATAATCATTTGAAATGTCTAAAGTGCTAGCTGAATAGCTCCAAGTAAATAAATTAGCAACATCAAACGAAACCAATTCAGAAAGTTGATCTTCAATCAAATTTTCTTAATTTTATTCGTGTTCACTCAAAAACGTAAAAATAGATTTCACTTTAAATTTATGAAGCAATATGATGTAGGTATATTTGCCTTTACATGCTTTAGATCCTTATACGACAAAGCAAATATTACTAGCATAAATATCTCTGCGCTGAGCATAGTGCTAGCTAAAACAAGTATGTATATTATGTAGAGCTTGTTTCTTACTAAAAATAAAATATTATTTGTATTTATTAAGTTGGAAAAGTTTAAGAATACTGAAAATATAAAATTCTAGAAGTCTGCATAGAGAATCAATAAAACCCCATATTGCGCAAAATAAAAACTTATACACTATTGAATGCGCTAGTGAAAAATTGACACAACCTTGTCAATACCTTCAGGCCCTCAAACCCATCAAAATCTTTTTATAGCCAGAGACAACTACACAACGTTAAAAAAGCAATTCTGATGCTCGCTGTCAGGGCTTGTTGTTACATTCTGCAATTTTTATGTTGGTTTGTTTTTCAGAATACTGGTTTTTCATTATTTCTGCGCTATACGAAACTTTTGTGTTAAAACTAAAAACAGCATTATTAAATTTAAAATTGACTAAAATCAAAAGAAATGTGCAAAAGTAAAATTTTATTTAATAACAACCACCAGCGTACCTCTTCCCAAAATAGTGTAATAAAACTCTATTATTTGTTATTGCTTGAAACAATTTATAGCCGGAACATGCGGGAAAAATGCGAATTCAATAAGGGTACAATATGGCAACATTGGAAAAGTTTGTGGACAAAAAGTTATATAAAAGGAGATTTGCTATAATGGCGTGTATATTAGAACTCCCAAAGTTTCTCATGAAACCATAAAAATAGATTGTAATACCTACCCCATTCGCACAATATCAGCGAAGATACTTACTTGTAAAGCTTTTAAATAAACAGGAGGCAACTTTATTAAATTTTTACAGAAACAATTTTCTAAACAATAAATAATAGTTTAACAAGTAAGGGGGCCGAATGTAAAGAGATGAGCGACACGATATATTTGTAAGGGAACATGGGTCGTCAATGTTACTTTCAGTGCGTCATTTTAACTTTTCCTATAAATAAAATGTAACCGTCACGAAATTGACCCCAGTCGGTCTGTAGTTTGTTCAAAATTGTGATATAAAGAATTTGACCTTTTTATCACCAAATTTTCGTGCACAGCAACAAAATTAACATAATTTTCAGCTTTCCGGGACCAATTCTTGTCCTTATTCCAATAAAATTATTTACATTGGCCATTTATTTTGATTTCAATTGGATCAACGCTTTCGCAAGCTGTAGCTCAGCCTTTTTCCGATATTATGGGTATATTAAAATATACGACACGAGGCGGCGGCTACAAGGGTCGTATACAACCGATATAGGCCGCAGAGAGGCCAGATAATGAGATCAAGGCGGCCGAATAGAGAAACATTGAGGTTATGTACAATAAAAAGTGGTCATTTCGCGTAGGCGCCATTTTGGTAGCAGGTTTAGGTTATGGCTACAATACGAGCACGTACTCGGCGCATTGGCACTTTATTAGAGCTACTTCCTCAGATTAAACTGTTAAAAATTGCAGTTTTATGAACCCACATAAAAAAATCCCATTTGCATCGGAAAATCGAGACGACTACGCCAGACAACAGAATAATTATTCAAATTTATTTATAAAAACAATTCTATTCGCTGCCAACTGCTTGTTGGTAGTTTTTGTAATACTTTACCGTAATACAACTCAATAGGAAATCAAAGATGCTGTGCTTGCTAGTAATTTACCGTTATTATTTTTTTGAGCTTTTGGTTGCGTTCAAGTGGAAGAAAAAATTAACAATCCCCTACTTCTGTTTTTGGAAAGTATAATTTAGAACGCTCCAGGATTCTTAGGTCCATTTCCCTGAAGTTGACAACACACGTTTATAAAGGAAAACTCAAATTTCTAAATGAAGCTATAAAAACTAATACTTAACTCTGTTTTTGATTTTAATGACAAAAAACGTAATTAAAACTGACACAAATGCGTTTGCACCTTAACTTTTTATGATCTCTAATTATTACAATTTCATGTCACGAAGAATTAACTATCAGTATATAATTTACTTAGTACTTTAAATTAATTTAATTTCCTCACTTTCTTTCCTTTATAATGCAGAGTTGCTTTTCTCTATTGTAGATTTTCTTTTGCCTCTTTTTCATGCCCTTTTTACAACTTCAGCCTGTTCTCACCCTTAGCACTTGGAGCTTTCTTGCTGTTACAATCTCATTTCTAGCTTTTTGTTGATATTTGTTATGTTCTTCGGTTTCTTTTTATTTCCCAAACTAATTCTTTTTCAAGAACTCGTTCGTTGCATTTGATAGGTAAGTAACAACGTATCAAATCGAATCGATTAAGAAACAGACAGAAAGAAAAAAAAAATAAAAGTTCTCTCAGAGATCAGCTTTTTATATTTTATATAACTTCTGGAAAACACTTTAGGTGTAATTTATATCGTAAAGCAACAATGAAGAACTAGTATATTCTGAAATGTTAAGTAGGTTGTATTTATTAAATATACAAATATGTAGTCTAGACAAAAGCTAATTAACGCTACGATTATTTACAATAAACAGGTTGAAATTTATTTTTTATTCAAAAGTAGTCTAATAAAAATACGTTAACATTTAGTTGTTTGATTTGCCTTAGGCAAGTAACCCTTGATACTTACTTGATTTAAGCTAAAAGAATCAGATATTATTTGCATTTCCTACAAATTTGGTAATTTTTTCAAAGCAATAAATGGTATTTATTTGACGGACAAAATTACACTTTATTAACATTTAAGATAAAATTTAAACAAATAATTAATACATGAACACTGAACAAGTTTTTCATAAACAAATTATTTGAAAACATTGCAGCTCAACTGGAACTTTAAAATATTTAGGATTGCGTAGAGGCAGGGTCGGTTGCAATCGGTCGAAAAGCAGCTTTGTTTGAGAAAGAGCGTAGTACTAGGAATCTTTGTCAAATTCTGGTTTGCCACTGTTAAAGGAGCTCACGGCGATGGGACACTTCGCCGAGAATAGGTATAGCTCTGCTTCGTTTTTGAAGAGGCTGCTGAGGTTGTTTGGCCCTGACTTTCTGGTACAAATGCATTTGCTTATTTTCCTCTTTCAAGCGCCATTGCATAGAATTTACAGATGAGGAAGGGAATTTAAATTAAAACGCCGTTCTTTGGTTAAGCCTGCACAATACAAACAATTAATACAGATCGAGGGAATTTAATATTTACGAAACAGAAATACACGATAATTATACCTGCATAATTGCTAATTTTCTACCAGTATATTAAATATTTCTATTTCGACATCGTAGAATGCGAATCAAGGGTGGTCGAGGGCATAAAATTAGTAAATCATATCAAATACAATAGTTACTACTGTTACACAAGTATTGCGAAGATGCGGTAAAAAATGTGCAAAGCACCTCGCCTAAACTTGTTTCATTTATACAGGACCCCAGAAGAAATAGGTCAAAGTTTTGTAATAGATTTATTAAGTGCTTCTATATTAAAAATTTCATATTATCGGAATAGGTCTAACATGCTCAACATGGCTAGATATTGACAATCACACCCCTCGTCTTAACGGCAAACGCCTATGAGAATGCAAGTGTAATTAGAAAGCAAAAAAATGTTTCTGGTTTGTGTTTGAATGTTAATAAAAGCAAAAAATGTTTGGAGGGGGTTGAGAGATAACTTGGAATTAGAAAACAATTTTACTGCTGCCCAATATAATTTTCATCAAAGTTTGCATGAGGTGCCATAGATATGCAGTATGTCAAAAGCACGGTCTGCTAACTTGACAACGAACGGCAGTAGCACGAAATATTTTTATTCAGTGAAAATTCCATCGGAATGTGGCGCCATCTAGCAGAAAGCGGTGAAAGTACACATTAAAAATTTAATTGTAGCCGTAGCCGTACTTATCAGTTTACTCAAGCAATCATGTTTTTGCACATAACAACAATGCAAAGCAATATTTTGTTTGTTTTCGAGCTAGTAATCACATTGACTTAACCTAAGTATAATATGTAATTTTCATTCTACCTGGCTACCGGTTAGTAGCGCATAATAGCAACGCGAAATTTGTACGAAAACGACCGTATGATGATGCTGCAGGTCGTACAGAGGCGTTAAGTCGATGTTAATGGAGGTAACCGTGGTTAAAACTGATCAAAAGCATTTTACAAAACCGGTTTACGTAGCTCAAACTTAAGTGTTAAGTTTTAATCACTCTCAATAGTTCCTTGATATTGGACACGGTGTCTGTCGTCTTAGATAACATAATTGTTTTTTACATCGATATGGCAACTCAATTTTGTTATGTCAGAATTTTCAAATAATCGTAGCGACCGCCACTTTAAAGCTAGTGAGTTCGGAAAAATTCTAATTTATTTTAAATTTCGTCTCCGATTTTGTCTTAAAATTCCTTTTCATTAAAACATCGATAGAAAAATTTGTCTAACTTCTTCATACGACTTAAAATTTTTTAATAGGTTTTTCCTTTTACCACATGCATTTTCCGTATAACTGACAAGTTTATGTTAATATATTCTTCGAGGCTTTCGCGGTTTCTCGAATTATCAATAATATAATTTACATTCAGCATAGACCTCGTCGTCATTTGGGGATTACACCCAGCATAATCAGGTAAGGGCCGACCTGTAGCTTGTCTGCTTTACAAGCATTTGCTCTAAAAGTTTGAGCCATTGTTGTTTGTGAGCTCTGCCTGCTTGAACAGAACCACGTGCTTAGATTATTTGACGCTTGGGCCGGACAAGGATTTGATTTTAATATGTCTTGTTTTTTTAGCCAACAATACTTAATCGGCATATGCTTGTTAGCTGTTTGTGTTTTAGTTTGTATGGGTTCACAAACAGCTAACAGGCATTAGCCGATTAAGTATTATTGTGTTGACAAACAAGATACATTAAGATTCTTGTTCGCCCCAAGGTTCAAATAATCTAAGTACACGGCCCTGTTTAGAGAGGCGGGACCCACAAACAACAATGGCTCAAACTTTTAGAGCAGATGGGTGTAAAAACAGACAAGTTAGAGGTCAGTCGTCCTTACCTGATTATTCTGGGTGTAATCCTCAAATGACGACGCGGTCTAAGCCGAAAGTAAAATGCAATATTGACAACTTTAGTATATTCTTGTACTGCGATTTTAAGAATTTGATATTCGACATCTCTTTTTAAATGTTTTTGACAACTTTATTTGAAACGGTCTTGTCACTGGTTTGATAGAAAAGATACGTTCATTTTGTCTCTTTAGAACAGTCAAGATTAATAGCATCACCAACACTAAGATAAAAATGAATTGATTCTGATAACGAAGTGTACATATAAATCATAATATGAAGCTAAAACCACGTTATTAACTTTGTATAGAACTTATAGTAAATGTTATGTTTATGTTACCACGTAGAAAAACAAAGAAAGTAAATAACTAGATTTAATTTTACGCTTTATTCTCTTTACCTTCATTGTGAAAACTATTGAATTTTAATTCTCTTAATGTATTTTAAAAATTAGGTATATTTTTACTTTTTAAGCAGCGCTATGAATACAACATACCACTTTATTAATAAAAAAAATGAATGTAATAAACATTACAACAAAATTCTCACAAACCTGTCTCTAACCGTAGCATGAAAGCGCTCATTTTATATACCGGGATGATGTAGCTTTGGTATTTATTAACAGACTGACCTCGCGGTACTACTTTAGTCTAAATATTTAAACCCTTTAACCTAGTTAAACCCTAGTGCTAACACATCGCCGTTATACGAGATGAGTTTTGCATATTAAAGTGGAATCGTGGCATCTTTATAATCTATTGAATACTTTAATTCAACTGTAATTTCCTCAAGGGACGCTGTTAAACCAGTGCTGAACAACCTCAAACTGTAATATTTGGAAGTCAACCTTCTCTTGGCAGAGCACCGCCAACTTCGTGCCAAAACCAACCTCAGATTCGCGATTTGTTGCATAATTTATTTTCATTAACAGAACAGTAAAGTTTGGCAAAAGAAATTAGATAACCTCCGGAAATTTTCAAATATTGAACTTAGATATAAGTTTGAGTAAAACACGTTTTTAATACTACACTAAAATAATAAGTAGCAAAGTTTTAGCAAAACTTTATCCATTTCCAATACTCTGAAGTTAGCAAAAACAGGAACCAGCCAGGCGTGAGAAAATACGGTCTTGCAAAAAACTACTGCTCGCACAAAGCCATAACTATTGCTCAGGCAACCGAGCAAAAACTACTTCCCAGACCTTGCTAAAAGAAGATGCAATAAAGGAGATAAGATAAAAAGAAAAAGAACGGAGAACAAGCTGCTGTTTTATTTAATGGTACATCAACGATTGGGTTGTGACAATATTAAAGGTCCCAGACCGAGATGCGGGGTTACTAAATTAACCCTATTTAATCGTTGTGCTATTTTTAGAAACGTCTACGATTGAAACAGTTATCGATTTGGAACATTTCCACAACTACAAAGAGATTCTCTATTTAAATGCAGAATACATTCCATGGTAATTTGATGAAATTTGCATAATGATTAGATGACATCATACTAGATGTTCGGTGAAGCTTATGGCCAATCTGAAATTTACAAATTAAAAATTAGATAGCCGCACTAGAGGCCTAATCGGGCAGGAACTCCACTCAGTTAATTTAGGAAAACATTCACTTACATATTGTATTTTCATAGATGTAGATGTACTTTAGGTTTATTCAGCTATAACAATAATAACTTAAAACAAATTGTACAAGATAACGAAATCTGATCATATTACACCACCAATCACATTTAGTTCGTCTATAAATCAATTTATTAGCAGTAAAGGATCGTTGCATAGAAGTGTTTCAAGCTGGCCTTGGTTTAGCATTAAGTGTACAAGTGTCACTGCTATACCAAGGTTAACTGAAGGTTCCAAGTAACGCATTTTATTCTAATAATAAATATTTCTATTTTAGTATTGAAAAATTCGTTCCAATTAAAGTAATGGAAATGTATGAGAGGAAAAACAACAAACAAACTCAAACATTTTCGTAAACACAACCCACTCGGCTATTAAAACTCAACTTTTAATGTGTATGTTCAAATATCCAAATATGTTTACTAAAACCTGTAACTAATAATTAATGTTGTTTTAGTTTTAAAACAAATGGTCAAGATGACATTAATTTTATTAAAAACTACTTACATTATTTTTCATTTAACGGTTCCGTGCACATTAACAAATTTTCTCACTCTTTTGTGAACATGGAATCAAGTGTAACGGAAACACCGTTATTATTTTATTCAAATATCATTCTGTCGTGTAATATAGAACTAAATTACAGTTTACAGTCAAAGCAATCGTGATGTATTACTAAGGATATTATTGTAGTATATTAAATAATTGTAAGCACCTATAACTACCGATAAAGTGTTGGTAAATGGAAAGCAAACACTGCATTACTCAATCAATGAAAATAGCCGTATTTGAATATGGACAATGGTGTATGTAGCATGTATTCGATACTGTGTATAGCAACTCTTGGTAATTAAAAAAAAATAAATTTAGTGCCAAACAACAAATAGTTTATTTGACACAATCTCGAAGGAACCAGGTTACCACAAAATTAAATAGTTTTGCAAATGAAAATGTAATAAATTGTTTCATGCATGCGTGACTACAATTAACTACGAAAGAAAGAATGCCAATATATCGTAATATTGAATAGTTTGGCAACAAAAACAAAATAAAAAAATTAAACTGGTAACTAAAAGAATAGCCAATTCGTTTTTACATTTCTAAATATAAATTTCAGCCTATTTCAAATGCTTAAAATTAAAACAGAAATAAATTGCCAACGAAACATCTGAACAGAATACTGATTATTGTAAATGAAATGCTGGAGTGCAATAATTAGAAAAGACGCTGTTTTTTTTTAAGAAACCATGTTTAACGTCAACACATTAACCAATTTGCTAATATTAAAATATACATTTGCTGATAAAGTTGAAATTCAAAGACTTGACGTAGTTGATCGTTAGTATTTCACTATAATGTTAAGCAAGAATGTGAGCATGCGAAGCATTTGATTTTAAGCTTCTCGTAATTAGGTTAGGATCAAAGTAGTTCTCTCAACAGAAATTTATCACATTACATACGTGTCTTGATATCAATGAAATAAGAGCAAATTCTGTATTTGATATGAGTCGTCTTGAGGTAGCGCGTTCGCGTACCAATGCGATGATTCTGGGTTAAATTGCCATTAAAAAAATTTTAATTTTGATTTTTAATGTTCCTCAATATCTTTTAAATTGTTAGGAAATATAAAGTACCTATTATTTGTTGTAACCCACAATACGTAATAAAAACGTTGAATCTTTTATATTATTGAAAAATATTCAAGCTCTTCGTGTTTAATAAAAATAGCGTAAAACAGAAATAAATTTTTAAAAAAGGTAATTTTAGGGAATTAAACCCAAGATTCTTGCATTGGTAAGCTAATGCTGAACCTCATGACTACTTACCCCAAACGCGTGATTTGCTTTTATTTTATGGATATCGCGACAAGTTTTCTAATGTAATAAGATTCTGTACACAACCTTGCTTGATTGTAAACAAAATACAACAAGATTAAAATGCTATAGCCCGTACTAGGGGAAACACCCTGTATTGAAAAACACATTCTTCTTACAGTGCCATACCCTATTCGGGGCGTTGGCTACCTCTCTCCTATGTCTGTGTTTGGTGCGCGGCAATAGATAATTTGCACAGACAAACACAGGGGACCTACAGTTTAACGTGGGCTCTGAACCACAGGAAGTAAGTGCATGCGCTTCTTCTCCAGAGAGGTTTTCCTGGGGAAAAATCCACCTCGCTGGTTTCCCGTTGTCTTGCGAGGGGGAACGACCGGGCTCGAACCCGGATCCGATTGGTAGCCCGCGCGCTTACCACTGAGCTACAGCCGCTCACCTCTGTAATAGCTGGGTTTAACAGTCCAGATACATACAAATTTTTAGAATAGGGGTGGGGGAATGCTAATATAATATATATATTACAACTACTTATTCCATTTTCAGATTAACTACATTTTAATTGGTTGCAATAGAGGGCGGCAAATCTCTCATTTTTATGAGAGGCGCGAACGCTCACTTCGGTAATTTAACTTTAGTACGTTCAGGTTTAAGGTTTTCTTAATTAGGACCATGGAAAACTGGGTTGGTGATTTCACGAGGTTATCCTAACTCCTAAGCGACAGTACGTTTGCTCTGGAATGGTTACGCACTCGCACCGATGCTGCGCTATACCTGCGATCATTTCTAAAAGTTCTAGTAATTTATCACATTGTTTACCCTTGGAGCATTTCTTATATTAAATTTCATCCCCATCTGATTACTCGTTTTTGAGTAAATAGGCGTTAAAATTGAAATATTCAAAAATTCATAGAAAACGTCAGAGAGAAATCTGCGAGATAGGACACAAACCAAAATGTAGGTCGGCGTTAGGTTTATGAGCCTACAAAACATTAAAAAATCGTAAGGCCAGTTTTTAATTAATTTGTTTTTAAAAATTTTCCATTTTTCTTCACTTCATAGCTTTCAACTTTACGAAAAGTTCTGTGCAGAGTAACATTGTGTCTTTATAGGGTTATTACGATAAAATTTTTAAGCCCGATCTCCCACCTTGTTTTAGAGTAATAAGGCGCATAATTGAAAATTTTCAAAAAATTGTAGCGTTAGATTTGTCTTCAAGTGTTCTATTGGATTCCGTCTTCAAATTTAAAAAAAAAAAATTTCGGACAAAAATGCTACCGTAAAAACATTTCTACCTTCCGCTTTCGGTTTCCAATTTTTTTAAAAAGCTTATTTTGTTGGTCAATTTTTGATATTCCTCCAAAATCTAAAGCTCATCGAAATCTAATGATCCGCTTCGTAGTTATGATGCACCACACACACATACGTACATACCCACATTCCCATCCGCCCGCCCAAACAAGTATCACATGTATGACGAACTACTGAGGAAGTTCTCTAATACATTTTTCTATTAAATACGTGACGCTTTTTTTCCTTTATAATTCTATACGTTATGCTTCTACTTTCGTATATAGGATTTGGTACATACAGATAAAAGAATAAAAACGGCGAGATATATGCGCACTCGATGATTCAGGAAACAAACGAATTTACGGAAGGCGTAAAAACCAATTTTATAAAATTTTGCTTTTGATCGTGATGTGTAAACACGTTGAAATACGTATAAAGCTAAAATACAAAACCTGTTGAAGTTAAGAATTGTTTTATTTACAATAAATCTTATAAAACATCGGCACAAATGCATATGAACTCCGTTGGGTCTGCCAAAATGTGACCTACGTCGGATATTCCTCTTGCTGGGTCGCGGGTTTCTCTCCAAAGAATAAACATTCACATAATATGGTAGTAATTACACATATTTACTTCTGAAATTCTCCTATAATTGCTGAATACTTGTATATATGATATGTAATACTGCTAGACGCCTTAAGAACATGTCTAATATCTCGACACAGCGTATTTATTTTCTTTTTAAAAACTCACAAAACCGTGGGACGTAGTCCACGCGTTCCGTTAGTATAATTAAATTACGTTGGTTCTTTGAAGATTTATAAAATTAAACTGAACGCTTTTGTGTAAGATTTTTATGTAAGTTGTGAAACGTCTATTTAATTTGTACATACAACTAAGTGGTTATGTTGGGAAATGCATACACAATTTAGGAGTAGGTATATTAAAATTTACAACAAACAAAAATTATTACAGTTTTGTAAGAATTGTTATAATTTTATAATACTGTAAATTTACTGGTATTTACATAATACTTCATTAATTTAATTTGATGAAGGAAGGATCTCACAGCTTCATGCAGGGAATCGTAATATATTACGTAACGCAGGCGTCGGTGCTTTCGGGAATCCTTTGACACGGTCTTTGATGGTGTAATCAAGACCGCATATACCACCATCAAAGACGGTTTTGTTACTGACGTAGTTTTAAAACAATAAGCCGATTACCCATAGGTTAAGCACGGACAACTGGCAACAGAAGGGCGCTGGCAGGCGACCACCCTTGTCATTAGCAGCCCAGCAGTCATTACCGATCAGAAAGGGCCTTTGTTCGAGTTCATCTTCAATCTCCTTCACACTTTTTCTCCCTGCGGTTATTCTTTATGTGTTTTTGATGTGCACGTATAAAGTGGAGTCCAGCAAAAAAATTATCAAAAACACGTGAAGGATTAGGGTTAGGACAAAAGTGCTTCGCAGCGCAATTAACATCAAATCTTAAATGCT
This sequence comes from Ctenicera cuprea, assembly GCA_958336395.1. Lineage (NCBI taxonomy): Eukaryota > Metazoa > Arthropoda > Insecta > Coleoptera > Elateridae > Ctenicera > Ctenicera cuprea. The sequence goes on along the minus strand of OY284487.1, from coordinate 20,729,277 downwards.
CCTAATACGCGAAATCCTTAAAACTACTTATTTACTTGATAATTAATTACGTCGAGTATTAATTTATCAAATTAGGAACAAAGTAAATAAACCACTAGAGCTTCCTTACTCTCGAAAACATCCAAGCGGATTTTGTACGCTTTCTCATCTTCTTAAATCAAGTAATTTCACAACCTAATTTAGATTGAGGGTATCAGAGAATCCGAAAATATGATGTAATGTAGATAGGTAGGACGCACACGGAATTATTAGGTAAAACGACCGAAAGCTCTCTCCGAGTTATGGGTTAAAAGTTTGTAAACATTATGTAAACGCGGAGGGTCTTAACTTAAATCTATGTACTAACAACGTTTTGCAAATTTACAAAACTCTCGGGATTCGCTACTGAAAGCCATAGTACCAAAATTGCAGCAATGTTTTCGTTTAATATCATTATCTACTACTCCAATCAGTTTATTTCATAAATACTTTTTGTAGGTATCTGTTGGTTGTATTTACGTACAATTTCGTTTTTGTTGAATGTTCATATATAAAATCCTTCAAGCAAACTCAAGAAATTTTGTGTGAACGAAAAGTACTCTGACATTTGTGACAACTCGATTTCATATTTAGCCGCAGTAAATGGCATAGCAGGATAGTAAAAACCACATAAATGTTGGTTAGGATGCTGTACGTGACGTCAGTAAAACAAGAAATTTGCTTTTTGTTTGGCAAACGTGCCTGTGTTGGCGTCTGAGGTGACAGCATATTGCAGATTCGCGTAACTTTCAGGTCAGTATGTTTATATGCCCTTAGAGACATATTCTTACACGTTCTACCGAAAGCTTGAAGTTCCTGTTGGGTAAAAAATACGCAAGGGTTTGATTTTATCGATTTCAGCTCCATGGAGAAGAATTTATTTTATTATACCACTGTCCATTTGATATATCAACTACTAAACGGAGATATCTCGAGGACGATCTATACACGAACACAAAAATACATTCTCTATATATACTTGATAAGAAACTGAAAATGCCGGCATAAATAAATAAACTTCCTATTCCGGAATAAAATATTTATATTGATAATTTAGCTTTACTGTTGGTTTGTCAACAACCCATAGTATTTGATATCTTTGTAAAATAAACCTAAATGGTTATAAAATAGAGATGTTATAAATTTAGTTGATAAATTTGTATTAAATCATATAGTAGGTTATATTAAGCTTACACGTAGATACAGTTTAGGGTCTTTAATAGTGTACCCATGCCACTTGGAGATCCTGCTCCAGGTGGCGTCGTACACTTTGCAAGTAGATTTTTTACTCTTTAGAACAAATTTGGTAGCGGCATTAAATACTCATTAATTTCAAGAGTTGCTGTTATCCCGCTACCCAAACGAGAATTTTAAGCTATACAATCTCTAATGCGTTATAAAATACATAAAAACAAAATAAATAAAAATGTAAATATAAATAAAAGAAGAAAAAACTTAGTTAATTTTGCTAAATTGAGCAATTTTCATTACTTGTAAATTACCCTTCTTTTTTTAATATATGGAGAAAAGATTTCTATCCTACTCAAGCCAGTTACATATATTTTAAATAAATAAAAAAGGGATGATTTGTCATGTAAATTTCTGAACGGATTTAGGTCAGATAGTGGCTTAACCCCCACCATCATATTTATTTGTAGCACATGACTTTTTAAAGCTTTTTCGGTTCTTTATCGGCACAAGGCACAACCAATTCGCATCGGAGATTTCACAGAAATCGCTTCAATTTCAATAGTTATTTATTTAAGTTTATCTAGTGAATTCAAAATCAACTAAGCGTAAACGAACAAATGCTTTCAAAGCATACACGCACTCAATACAGCATACAGCTACACAAAGAAGACTGCAACGTTAAAGGATGATTGGAATTTTCTGTAGTACTATCCCAAATGCTTACAAATTTTACCGATAATTTTGACTATATTTAACTCGAATGCTTGTTGCTATCACAACTGCCCGAATGCAAAGTGAAACAACAATCATGAATGTTAAATATAGTCTAATTTATACGAAAAAATTATGAGCAAGAGGGATATTTTGTAAGTTATTGCATCTTTTAGGCATTTTACATTTTATTTGCAGAATTATGACACCAGCCTTAAACAAATACTATGGTAACAGTTTAGACCTACAGAATTTTATCGCAAATTATTTTAAATAACCATCTACTCAGCTATCTATATTAAGTCCCTAATTGTCTCACCATAACACGACAACGAACTTCTTGCATCTCAACAAAATGTACCACCATGAAGAGACGACCCATGGCGGCCTCTAGCATCTCGGATCGATTTATTGATTGGTTTTGCCGAATATTTATGTTGCTGCCACTACTATTGCTGCAGTTCAGTTATTTATGGTTTACTTTAATTATGGCTTGTAAAAAATGAACAGTAAACGTAGTACAACGCCTTAATAGTAACGGAGGTCTTAGTTAAATGTTCCCCTCAGGCGTGCCCGCAAGCGGTAGCCGATATCTGTGATCTATAGTTTTGTGGAATCCTAATATTAATCAATCCCCAGTAGCACAAAATATTATTTAAATATTTCAAAACTACATTGTAGAAATGTTAAATGTAACACTTGTTTATATTACGTTAATATTCAAAAGAAACATTTCTAAAACATTAATTTTAAAGATGTTTACAATATTTGACCTAAATGTTGGCTAAATATTTAAAATATATATATATATATGATGTTTGTTAAAAATATTTGTCTAATGGTTTCTGAAAATATTATTTTAATATTTCAAAACTACATTGTGGAAATATTGTATGTAACATTTTTTTATATTACGTTAATATTAAAATAAATCATTTCTATAATATTTATTTAAAGATGTATACAATATTTGTTCAAAATATTTTCTTAATATTTTTTTTAAATATTTATATGATATTTGTTAATGGTGTTTGAAAATATTATTTTAATATTTCAAAACTACATTGTGGAAATATTGTATGTAACATTATTTTATATTACGTTAATATTAAAATGAAACATTTCTATAATATTTATTCAATACGTACATACAATATTTGTTCAACATATTTTCTTAATATTTTTTTTAAATATTTATATGATATTTGTTTAATGGTGTTTGAAAATATTATTTTAATATTTCAAAACTACATTGTGGAAATATTGTATGTAACATTTTTTTATATTACGTTAATATTAAAATAAATCATTTCTATAATATTTATTTAAAGATGTATACAATATTTGTTCAAAATATTTTCTTAATATTTTTTTTAAATATTTATATGATATTTGTTAATGGTGTTTGAAAATATTATTTTAATATTTCAAAACTACATTGTGGAAATATTGTATGTAACATTATTTTATATTACGTTAATATTAAAAGAAATCATTTCTATAATATTTATTTAAAGATGTATACAATATTTGTTCAACATATTTTCTTAATATTTTTTTTAAATATTTATATGATATTTGTTTAATGGTGTTTGAAAATATTATTTTAATATTTCAAAACTACATTGTGGAAATATTGTATGTAACATTTTTTTATATTACGTTAATATTAAAATAAATCATTTCTATAATATTTATTTAAAGATGTATACAATATTTGTTCAAAATATTTTCTTAATATTTTTTTTTTAAATATTTATATGATATTTGTTAATGGTGTTTGAAAATATTATTTTAATATTTCAAAACTACATTGTGGAAATATTGTATGTAACATTATTTTATATTACGTTAATATTAAAATGAAACATTTCTATAATATTTATTCAATACGTACATACAATATTTGTTCAACATATTTTCTTAATATTTTTTTTAAATATTTATATGATATTTGTTTAATGGTGTTTGAAAATATTATTTTAATATTTCAAAACTACATTGTGGAAATATTGTATGTAACATTTTTTTATATTACGTTAATATTAAAATAAATCATTTCTATAATATTTATTTAAAGATGTATACAATATTTGTTCAAAATATTTTCTTAATATTTTTTTTAATATTTATATGATATTTGTTAATGGTGTTTGAAAATATTATTTTAATATTTCAAAACTACATTGTGGAAATATTGTATGTAACATTTTTTTATATTACGTTAATATTAAAAGAAAACATTTCTATATTTATTTAAAGATGTATACAATATTTCTTCACAATATTGTTTTAATATTTTTTTTAAATATATATATGATATTACTCAAAAATATTTATTTAATGGTTTTAAAATATTTAAATATTTGAAAATTACATTGGAGAAATATTGTATGTAACAATTTTTATATATTACGGTAATATTAAAAAAAGACATTTCTATAATATTTATTCAAAGATGTATACAATATTTGTTCAAAATGTTGTCTTAATATTTTTTTAAATAAATATATGATATTTGTCAAAAGTAGTTGTTTAATGAATTTTGAAAATATTGTTAAATATTGTAAAACTACATTGTGGACATATTGTGTGTAACATGTTACGGTAATATAAAAATAATATTTAAATAATATTAAATAAATATTTGTTTTGTGTTAACGTAACATGCTACATACAATATTTCCACAATGTAGTTTTAAAATATTTAAATAATGTTATCTAAATTCATTAAACCAATAATTTTAACAGATTTTCAAAATATTTATTCACTTTTTGTCCAAAATATAGTTCAATCCGATGTAGAAGCACACACAATGTTAAAAAAACAAAAACGTCCTTCCTGGTAGTTTATTATACATACATTTTTTACATTATATATAGATTTACAATTAATTGTCATATATCTCCCTGTGCCTCTGTCCGTAACGGTGGTGTCTCTGAAAGTTAAAATATAACATATAGTTAACTGTGTACGCGAGTATTAACTATTAATTAGTTTATTTTCGGGCATGGTTTCACAAAGTTACGTGACACATTCTTCCATTCCGACATTCATAGTAAAAAAAATGAACTTGGGTCAGGAATGTACATGTAAGTGAAGAAATTCTGAATAATGTACGAATAAATGAGACCAACCTTTTTGGAAGTGGCCAGGAATGCCTACACTAACTTTTTCATTTTCGTGTCGGATGTGCTTACAAAACGTCTGCGTGTAACAGCTAAAACTACAAGCTGTTTTAGTTAACAGATTAAGAAAATCTAACAAAATACTTACAAACAATAGCTTTAAAAATGTGCAAATGGCAAAATGGCAATTTCCCGTATTGCAAATTCTGGAATATCGCAAAGCCATTTCGTTGGCCAATAACTTGGTCATTTGTAGGAATATGTGCGCTTTCACGGCCTGCAAAATGGAGAATCTCGACCTATAAATATAAATATCAATAAATACACCAAAACTACTAAAAAATGTAAACTTAACTTACCTCATTTAAAGATGTAACGCTAACGAGAAAACAAATTATCACTTATGGGAAGGAACTCTGCTCGCTAGTTACCTATTTGCAGCAATGGCTCACTTGTAAGTTATTCACAGAAACATAGCCCCGTAGATTAACTCACCACCCGCAAAGGTAGGTAGTAGGGAGTAAACAGGTACTTTGTTACCAAAACTGAAATTTCCTAGAATTATTTCCAAAAGTAAAAGCCTTTTTTCTGCTCAGGTAGGCGGCACGTTGCCAGGGATATTGCTAGGCGATTGTATTTGAATCATACTTTATCTTAAATATTTTTTTTTATTACTTTTTTTATCTCTGCACGCATATAACATCCTAATATACAACTAGTATTTCTTAGTAATATTTAACAAAAATAAGAATAATATTTCAACAAATATAAACCTTATGTTTTCTAAAAGCAAGCCATCCAGTAGACAAAGATGGCCATTAGCAGGAAAGTAAATACACCAGGATTACTCGGAAATATACATCAAACCGACATCGATGCTTTGAAAAGTAGCCGACAAATATCTCTTTTATAACTACCTTTCGTATTACCAGTACAAAAACAGATTTTTTATAAAATTACTACCACCCAGTAGTATTCCTCAAATAAATTTCCCCAAAATGACAAAACTATGAAATTAATAAGGCAGAATAAACTTAAATTTTTAGAGTCTAGTTTAAATAATCAAAGGAAAACATCTACGAAAAATTTCAGCAAAACAGTTCAAGGCAAAAAATCCAGAGGAAAAATTAGCCATGGGAAAAAAATCCAAAATATAAAATATATTTGTATTATTTTTATTTTTAAATCAAGATTCTAAAACCAGTAAACCTAGTATACACACCGCACGAAAAAAAAAGAAACGTTATTTATGATTTTTTTTCCCTCGGCTTTGTATTGCCTAGATTCTTTTCCATAGATCCATACTTCAGTAGAAGTATAAAAAAGTAAAAATCAGAAAGTCGTTCTGAACAGGAACGCCGATCATGTGTTTTTTATCATTTCATCCATTGTCTAGATGTTAATAACAATAGAACCAAATTTAAACAGTTGTCTTTAAAATCTTCGCGTCAGAAGATTGTGATACTAAGAGTGAAATACGTTTTTAACCAATATTTTGTTTATAAACTTAAAATAAGTATTTGAAATTGTTAAGCAGCACACTGGTATTAATAACAGGTAGTTACATCAGGTATAGAAAAGGTTTGTGCACATCATGGGGCGAACTCTGGATTTAAAACCCCTATTTAAATAGTACCTCAGTAAGAAGGATGCTAAAGATTACCAGCGCTCTGAAATATTTTGTCTTTCTTTCTCGGATGCTTCGAACCGAAAACAAATCTTTGTTGACGATTCTACAATCCGAAACAGATTCTTGAAATCAAAATGAATTTTATATTTTAGAATTGGAAACTAATTTCCGATTCTTAGACTAGAAAATAAATGTATGATTTTAGAATCGGAATTCCATTATTGATTCTAGAATCGGATTTTGATTCTGGAATCAAGAATCGGTTTTAACGAGGCTGCAGAATCGATTCTTAAAGCTGTAGAATCGATTCCGATTCTGGACTCGGAATCGTTTAACAGCACTCGAAATGAGTAACTGACCCTTGTGTCTTTTAATTCATCAGTAAACATCCTCATTTAGAACCTTAAAATGCAGCACTGCGTGATGAAATTTTTGTTATTCAATGTTACCTTTAAATATTGGTTAAATATTATGTAATAATATTTAAATAACATTTTGTAAATCTTGACAGCGAATATTATCTGAAAATGTCAAAGATATGTTTTTTCAATATTACCTGCAAATGTTGGTTAAATATTATGTAATAATATTTAAATAACATTTTGTAAATCTGAACTAAGTAATATTATCCAAAACTGCCAAAGTTATGTTTTTTCAATATTAACTGCAAATGTTGGTTAAATATTATGTAATAATATTTAAATAACATTTTGTAAATCTGAACTAAGTAATATTATCCAAAAATGTCAAAGTTATGTTTTTTCAATATTACCTGCAAATGTTGGTTAAATATTATGTAATAATATTTAAATAACATTTTGTAAATCTGAACTAAGTAATATTATCCAAAACTGTCAAAGTTATGTTTTTTCAATATTAACTGCAAATGTTGGTTAAATATTATGTAATAATATTTAAATAACATTTTGTAAATCTTGACAGCGAATATTATCTGAAAATGTCAAAGATATGTTTTCTCAATATTAACTGCAAATGTTGGTTAAATATTATGTAATAATATTTAAATAACATTTTGTAAATCTGAACTAAGTAATATTATCCAAAAATGTCAAAGTTATGTTTTTTCAATATTACCTGCAAATGTTGGTCAAATATTATGTAATAATATTTAAATAACATTTTGTAAATCTGAACTAAGTAATATTATCCAAAACTGTCAAAGTTATGTTTTTTCAATATTAACTGCAAATGTTGGTTAAATATTATGTAATAATATTTAAATAACATTTTGTAAATCTTGACAGCGAATATTATCTGAAAATGTCAAAGATATGTTTTCTCAATATTAACTGCAAATGTTGGTTAAATATTATGTAATAATATTTAAATAACATTTTGTAAATCTGAACTAAGTAATATTATCCAAAAATGTCAAAGTTATGTTTTTTCAATATTACCTGCAAATGTTGGTTAAATATTATGTAATAATATTTAAATAACATTTTGTAAATCTGAACTAAGTAATATTATCCAAAAATGTCAAAGATATGTTTTTTCAATATTACCTGCAAATGTTGGTCAAATATTATGTAATAATATTTAAATAACATTTTGTAAATCTTGACAGCGAATATTATCTGAAAATGTCAAAGATATGTTTTCTCAATATTAACTGCAAATGTTGGTTAAATATTATGTAATAATATTTAAATAACATTTTGTAAATCTGAACTAAGTAATATTATCCAAAAATGTCAAAGTTATGTTTTTTCAATATTACCTGCAAATGTTGGTTAAATATTATGTAATAATATTTAAATAACATTTTGTAAATCTGAACTAAGTAATATTATCCAAAAATGTCAAAGATATGTTTTTTCAATATTACCTGCAAATGTTGGTCAAATATTATGTAATAATATTTAAATAACATTTTGTAAATCTTGACAGCGAATATTATCTGAAAATGTCAAAGATATGTTTTCTCAATATTAACTGCAAATGTTGGTTAAATATTATGTAATAATATTTAAATAACATTTTGTAAATCTGAACTAAGTAATATTATCCAAAAATGTCAAAGATATGTTTTTTCAATATTACCTGCAAATGTTGGTCAAATATTATGTAATAATATTTAAATAACATTTTGTAAATCTTGACAGCGAATATTATCTGAAAATGTCAAAGATATGTTTTCTCAATATTAACTGCAAATGTTGGTTAAATATTATGTAATAATATTTAAATAACATTTTGTAAATCTGAACTAAGTAATATTATCCAAAAATGTCAAAGTTATGTTTTTTCAATATTACCTGCAAATGTTGGTTAAATATTATGTAATAATATTTAAATAACATTTTGTAAATCTGAACTAAGTAATATTATCCAAAAATGTCAAAGATATGTTTTTTCAATATTACCTGCAAATGTTGGTCAAATATTATGTAATAATATTTAAATAACATTTTGTAAATCTTGACAGCGAATATTATCTGAAAATGTCAAAGATATGTTTTCTCAATATTAACTGCAAATGTTGGTTAAATATTATGTAATAATATTTAAATAACATTTTGTAAATCTGAACTAAGTAATATTATCCAAAAATGTCAAAGTTATGTTTTTTCAATATTACCTGCAAATGTTGGTTAAATATTATGTAATAATATTTAAATAACATTTTGTAAATCTGAACTAAGTAATATTATCCAAAAATGTCAAAGATATGTTTTTTCAATATTACCTGCAAATGTTGGTCAAATATTATGTAATAATATTTAAATAACATTTTGTAAATCTTGACAGCGAATATTATCTGAAAATGTCAAAGATATGTTTTCTCAATATTAACTGCAAATGTTGGTTAAATATTATGTAATAATATTTAAATAACATTTTGTAAATCTGAACTAAGTAATATTATCCAAAAATGTCAAAGTTATGTTTTTTCAATATTACCTGCAAATGTTGGTTAAATATTATGTAATAATATTTAAATAACATTTTGTAAATCTGAACTAAGTAATATTATCCAAAAATGTCAAAGATATGTTTTTTCAATATTACCTGCAAATGTTGGTCAAATATTATGTAATAATATTTAAATAACATTTTGTAAATCTTGACAGCGAATATTATCTGAAAATGTCAAAGATATGTTTTCTCAATATTAACTGCAAATGTTGGTTAAATATTATGTAATAATATTTAAATAACATTTTGTAAATCTGAACTAAGTAATATTATCCAAAAATGTCAAAGTTATGTTTTTTCAATATTACCTGCAAATGTTGGTTAAATATTATGTAATAATATTTAAATAACATTTTGTAAATCTGAACTAAGTAATATTATCCAAAAATGTCAAAGATATGTTTTTTCAATATTACCTGCAAATGTTGGTCAAATATTATGTAATAATATTTAAATAACATTTTGTAAATCTTGACAGCGAATATTATCTGAAAATGTCAAAGATATGTTTTCTCAATATTAACTGCAAATGTTGGTTAAATATTATGTAATAATATTTAAATAACATTTTGTAAATCTGAACTAAGTAATATTATCCAAAAATGTCAAAGTTATGTTTTTTCAATATTACCTGCAAATGTTGGTTAAATATTATGTAATAATATTTAAATAACATTTTGTAAATCTGAACTAAGTAATATTATCCAAAACTGTCAAAGTTATGTTTTTTCAATATTAACTGCAAATGTTGGTTAAATATTATGTAATAATATTTAAATAACATTTTGTAAATCTTGACAGCGAATATTATCTGAAAATGTCAAAGATATGTTTTCTCAATATTAACTGCAAATGTTGGTTAAATATTATGTAATAATATTTAAATAACATTTTGTAAATCTGAACTAAGTAATATTATCCAAAAATGTCAAAGTTATGTTTTTTCAATATTACCTGCAAATGTTGGTCAAATATTATGTAATAATATTTAAATAACATTTTGTAAATCTGAACTAAGTAATATTATCCAAAACTGTCAAAGTTATGTTTTTTCAATATTAACTGCAAATGTTGGTTAAATATTATGTAATAATATTTAAATAACATTTTGTAAATCTTGACAGCGAATATTATCTGAAAATGTCAAAGATATGTTTTCTCAATATTAACTGCAAATGTTGGTTAAATATTATGTAATAATATTTAAATAACATTTTGTAAATCTGAACTAAGTAATATTATCCAAAAATGTCAAAGTTATGTTTTTTCAATATTACCTGCAAATGTTGGTTAAATATTATGTAATAATATTTAAATAACATTTTGTAAATCTGAACTGAGTAATATTATCCAAAAATGTCTAAATGATATTGCTTCAATATTACCTTTTAATATTAATTTCATATTGGTTATTAATATTTAAACAATATTTGGTATATCTTATCGTAGTAATATTTTGAAAAAAGATGTAAGTAATATTTTTCTGATATTTGAAACTAATATTTGTCATGCATCAGCGCGTAATATTTAGGTAATATTTTCTACAACTTTGGTTGATAATATTGTGGAAAAATATTCTATTAACGATGACTTAATATTACTTACAAATATTTGCTATACATCAAGTTTAAATATTAGTTTGATATATGTTATATTAGAATAATATTTGAAGTTCACAAATATTATAATGATATTTGATTCATATAATAGCAATATTTTGTGCTACTTGGGATTCTTTGTATGTATCGCACATTCTTATTTTATTGACCCACATACTGGGAGCTCAACTAACAATAAATAACGTTTTAATAAAAAAAAACCTGCTGCGTAGACACAACTAGTTGCCATTAAAGAAGAAATAACTAAATCCGTAGGCTTTTGTGCTTTTCCATACTTCCAGTACGAGAATTTATTGTGAACGCAAAAATTGACAATCGGAAATGTGTATTTCTGGCGCTGAGATGAGCATCTCACGCAAACATATTTTATACAGTTTATTTCAATAACAGCCAATTAATATTATAATAGTATTTCAAACAAAGCATTATTACTAGGGCTAGGATTCTTTTGGCACTTTTATGATGAAAAACTGTAGGGCAACCGCCACGAGAAAAAAACTTTGCTAATAAATTTTTCAGGCTACCGGCAATGTAAGTAGGCCTTACACCCATAGCTACAGGGATCGTAAATGGCTGATAACATTCGTGTACTAGTTACCCTTGACGACGGAACTTAATAGTGTCACTTACATCTCTAGGAAAATAATGTTGATTTTAACTGTTCGTTGATATGGTAACAAGCACAGACAACTTAGAATAATGGGGCTTTTAAAAAATAATTCCGATGACAGCTGTCAAAACGAACTTTTAAAAATATGATTAAATTTCTACCTGTAGGCCTACTTACATTGCCGGTAGCGTGAAAAATTTAATAAGTAACACGAAATGTATCGACTAATAACATCCTCGGCAGGCGACAAGCTTCGGCTCCGCCTCAGCTCGTATTCGCCTACCTCGGATGTTATTACGTCCTTACATTCCTTGATACTTAAATAACTATTAGAAAATAAACAAATACGTACGCGGCGAATTCAACACTCCATTAACCTACATATTTGGAGCTTGGTAACAATAACAAACGTTCTTTTAAAAAAAATTGCTGCGTGTACATTACTATCTCGCATTCATAAACATCTAGCTGAAGCCGTACACTTTTGTACTTTTGTATACTGATTTCTCTGTTACGCTTTCCATGAATTTTTGAAAAACGTATATTCATGCCCCTCTCTTAAATAAGCGAAAGAAATTAATAAACTTTTATTTAGACGAAAGTGCTCATAAGTAATAGTATAATAAGATGCAGAACTTAACTTTTAGATGCAGCAATATTTTATCCCGCTCCTTTTTAATTTTGGAAAACAAATTTGTCAAAATTGATTTACGTAGAATTAAAGCAAACTACATATAATGCATAATAGGACTTTGATATACATTTCACTATACTATCAACTAAAATAGCTTATTTATTATTTAAAAATAAAAAAATTAACTGAAAATTTTAGATGCATTAGTAGGAACTCCACTGTTAGTAACAACGAATTCAGTAACATGTCTTACACCTCGAGACAACTTAGGTATTAATTATGTTTTGCAGTTTCCAATATTTACGTTAAAACCACATAGGTTGATTGAAGCCATAAAACTTCGATATCGCAGAATGTACTAATTTTATCATTATACCTTTGATTTAAATAAATAAGGGAAAGTTTCATTTTAGGATTATATGCAAATTTATGTATAACAAGAATTTTTAGTGCGTAGTTATTAGTTCCAAAAACATTTTGAAAATCTCCCTTAAGCCACTTCCCTGAAAATCTTTGTTGGGCTGTTTACCGGACTTTTTCGGATGTCATTTCTAGGAGCAGCTCTTATTCTCAGTGAAGAAAGCATTTGGATTATGTTATGATGTAACAAAAAGAATCGAGAGCGTAGCTCACGGGTTCTGCATTATTTGCTAGTTTAAAAATGAATACGCCGTTCAGTATGTTAGAAAATAATCCTTTCATATACAATTCGTGATTTAAAAATCAATCGCGGTAATTTACTCAATACTTCATACATATCAGATCGTGTTTATTTTGTTTTTGCTATTTGAATCTTATTGCAAATAAATTCAAACAAACTGCTAATTATTTATAATTGGTTGTTTTAAAAATTAAATTAGTTTGACATTTCCACGTCTTATTCGTGGTATAATCCATGATATTCGTGAATTGATAAGCAATTACGTAAACTTAATGTCTAGCAAATTAGTTTTGCTTCAGAAACCTATGCACCGCGCTATTGTGACAAGTAGAATTTTCAAGCAAACCTAACACTCGTTGCTACACAACACATTTGTCTAATTTCTTTCCGGTTGTTTTTCAATTCACTGGTGATATACATATACCGATGAACAGAATTTTACTTTATTAAGTGAAACTTGGTTGCCTTTGTATTAAATAAAATTTTATCCCATAAAATACAAATCTTTTATGTAATTTTCATAGCTAATTTGCACTAGTGTAAATTATCGCAGTAATTCTGATTTGACTTGTGGAAAGCGCAAAAGTCGAGCGCTGTGATGGGTGTCATGACATGCGAGTGCAACAATTATATGTAATACCAATAGTGGCCACGATTTCAGGGTCGATGTCTGCAAACTATGACGAAAATCGACAAGAGTGCGAGCCACTAGTAGCGATTTTTATAGGCAATAGGTACGAATTACTTTTAGCGCAAAGGTACCTCAAAAATCGTGATCAAGTGTGGTGTTCCCCATGATAATTCAACGCATGTCACTGTCAACACCACCAACCCAAGTAATTACAAAAAACGTCGAGGGGAAATTGCACTGAAACAATGCCACAGTGAAAAGGCAAGCTTTTGTTTGGTGCAAATTATTAAAATAAAAACATTTTATTGGTTGACGGAAGCGTGCGTTGGATTGTCTTGCTATTTTGTTTGCTACGCTTCTAATTGTTGCTTAAAGTTCAATAAAAGGTTTGGAAATATTCAATGTTGCTATAAACAATTTATTCCCGAAAACTGAATTAAAGTAATTATTTTTTCAGGTGAGTCAAAAATGATGCAAAACCTACTGCTACCAGTGTGAGTGGTAAGTGTTGTACTTAAACAACTCTTCTGTTAAATTTTTTTAAATTATTTACTTTACATTAACCACTATTAATTCCGGAGGCGAGTCGCGATCATTCACAATATTCATATTAATTTATTACAATATTTTAATGCTGAAGCTTTAATTAAAAATAATTAATTAAATATGAAAATTCATATAAACAATCATATTAAATGACATTTGGTAATAAAACAATAATGAAAAATTCCAATTATCTGCAATTAAGAGTGCAAACATTTCAAACATGAAATCAGCACGGATAAAACCGTAGATGGCACTGAAAATAAAGCAACAATGCGAAAAATACACCAATAAAAACAATTTCATTTGCATTGTGTAGATGTCAGTTACAAAACAACATTGACTTTTTGTTAATCAATAGCTGAATAAACAAAACAAATAAGCTAAAATCAAGCTGTACAGATTGTCAAGCCATTTCGCGTTACAGAAGACAACATTTAAAACTACCGAACAGATTTATTTCAAAAACAGAATGAATACCCATTTTAATTTGCCATTAAAGTTTTTTACTTCACGCAGTGTAAGGTTCTCCGACAGTTATAAAATGGAACTCGTCCTGTTGATTTTTTGCTCCGGAGACCCTCCTCCACTTCGGCATAAAAATACCGAACCCTGGTAATTAATTATCAGCGCATTTTGTGCGTGAATTTTATATCATTCCACTTCCCTAATTCCTATGAATATTTTCCAGTTAGATTAATTAAGTAATGCTACAGTCAAACGTTTGTTAGATCTAAAATACTATTTAATAATAATTCAGTCAATATTGAATTTATGTTTGTATCGTCTTTGCTGTTAGTAGTATACAGAGCATATAAAATTAATGACTACACTGGTGAACTATTTTTTATGTGAAGATAAACAAATAAAAAAAACTTCTGGTAAACATGAAAGCTTCAAAATACTCCGTTGCTAATTATCGGTACTAATTAATGCGAGAGATCGACAAATTACGCGGCAATTCCAAAACTGCGTCCGTCGCAACATTTTTACATGTTTTTGGACACTGTACATTATTAAAATTGCATTATAAACCTAAAATCGTGAATTAATTAATAAAGTACGATCTGTGCATTTAAACTGGAGAAATTCCGGGGGTTCATTCAAGGGAGTTGGGGTGGAATTGAAGGGATTGACCAGCCATTAGCGAGATATAAATTAAGAGCTAAGTGCAAGGGATGCAAAACCACAGCAGCGCACCAATTAGATTGACGGTCGATAAATCAGTGTCTGCGTTACGGACATCTCAAGTTTCCGCTCTAACCAAACGGAACGACATTTTCCTTTGCTGGTTATTCTTTATGTTTTGCTTTTTTTACATGTGTGTAAGACAGAAACGTTTCGCAATGTTTTATTTATGAATCTCAAATTAAAAAAAAATCGTAAGCCATCAGTAACTCAGTATTTCCAGTTGAACACGCCAACACGAACGTCTGCTGCATGTGATAGGATATCACGAAAGCGGAATGACTTAAAGCAGTAGAATTTAAAAATACATAAGCTTTAATTGACAATTAAAAGGTTTATTGGAAATTCCCACACACCACAGTTTCTATAAACCCAATTAATAGGTTAATTAGAACTTGAATAAAACAATTATTGACTTTTACGCAGCTGTGGCTGGCCTGGATTTTGCGGTTCTGAATTTAATGTTAATTTATTTAATTTAACAATGCGTCGATAAATTTTTTCTTTCTAGTCAAACGTTCGATATGGTTTATTAAAAAATTATTAATTTTTTTATCACAATGAAATATACTCCAATTTCCTATTGCTGATGTTCGGATGAATCGTTGCTTCACTAAAAATTATGCCTGAAAATCATTTATACCCAGGAAAGTTATATTTTTCAAAGTTTTATGTCCCCAAGATGCTTTGGCTAAGAATTTAAACTGTATTCTTGTCATTAGATGTTATTAAAGCCGTTTAGTAAATTTAAGTATATTTTTACATTTAAAATTAAGCAAAAACCTAAATAAATATTAATAAATTCAAGACATGTTCATTTAATCCAAGAGTAACAATAATATTTGTAATGTTTCTGTAGCGCCATGCTTAACGCATCTGTCTTTCATGCAGAAATCCAGGGTTTTTGAACCATTTTCATCCTTTCATAACTGCAATTTTAATGTTGAATTATGTTATAATAATGAAATACACAACAATTTAGTTATTTCATTAGCTGACTCATTAAAATTACAATTTACTGTACAAACCGTGTTTTTTCTACTATTTTATTGTAGAACTACTGTGAAAATTAAATAAATAACAACAAAACTTTTTAAAAAGGTTGTCCTACCTAAGATTAGAACCCGGGTTTTCTGCATAAAAGACAGCTGCCTTAAGCATGCCGCTAAGAAGACATTACAAAGTATTCTTTTTATTCTCGGATTGAAAGGACACGTCTTGAATTTATTATTATTTACGTTGATTTTTGCTTAATTTTAAATGAAATAATTATTATTTTGAATAAACGCACTAATAACACCTAATAACAGTTAATAACAATAATACAGTTTAAATTCACAGCTAAAGTATTCTGGAGA
This sequence comes from Ctenicera cuprea, assembly GCA_958336395.1. Classification (NCBI taxonomy): domain Eukaryota; kingdom Metazoa; phylum Arthropoda; class Insecta; order Coleoptera; family Elateridae; genus Ctenicera; species Ctenicera cuprea. Next base: position 20,712,414 of record OY284487.1, on the reverse strand, counting down.
CACAAAATCCAGGAAAATATAATTTTCTGCGCATTTTGCACATAGTTCAACTTTCCTTGAAACCCAGCATATAATAATTAAATACGAAATAAAATTAAGTAACCATGTTAAAAAAGCAGCAAAAATATAAACTTTTGGCGTAGTAAATGATTGGACACCAAAAAAAAATAGGCGAAACACGTCACTGGTACTTTTCAATACTTTTTACATTTTCAATATTTTCGTTTTAGTAAATCATTGAAATTTACATCTAAACACGGAACTAAGAGATCGAACGAAATCCACTCGCCTGGCATTGGGGATTGCCCACTGTAGGGCGCTAGATATTGCGCTGTGGACTTTGGAACCAAAATCGTTATAAACAGTTTATTTCAAAAGTTATCAAAAATATGCAGAGAACGAAAAATATCTTTTCTAACTAGAAATAATGATAGGCATAAATCACCTAACACCTAACCTCGCGGAAAATGCGATGTAAAAGTATCAAACTTTTCGTTAATTTTTAAATTGTTTAAAATTCTTCATTTATCCTTAGAAACTACTTCAAATAACATGGAAGGTCAACGTCCTAAGAAATAAACTGTATTATATCTTCAAGTTATTTAATGAAATTTAACAAATTCTGTAGTTTTCAATTGATACATTTTCGTTTGTTTGTGAGAGATACGAAACAATATTGCTTTAATGCAACTGCCTCACAAAATTACATTAAAACGATTTTATAAATTTTAAAATAAATACAGTATCTGGGGTTCACGGTGCCGCTATGAGATTAAATGAGCCTAGTTCACTCTGTTTACCCTTTATTGATGATTTACGCTTATCTTTTGCAATAGACTAAGAATTAATAACAATAACAAACTAATAAACTGCTGCTGAAGATCTAGCCGAACCCGACAACCTACGTTTTTTTACTTTCCTATACTTTTAGTATTTTATAACCAATTTCGTAGTAAAGACTTTAAGGGATATATGTTCTTGACCTCCAAAAACCCAAAATAAAAGTTTTAAAAAATGTATGTATTGCAGTGGGTGTGTGTGTGTGTGTGTGTGTGACGCCTCATAACACCAGTTCCATTTTGCAGAGCTTCAGAAATGTGGAGTTAGTTCAGAAATTTACAGGCAAATTAAGGATTTGTAAAACCGAACTGGAAGAACTGGACATGTTCCTTGGTAGCATTTTTATTAAAACGGAATTTTTAAAATTAAAAAACGAAATCCAATAAAAGACGTTAGAGTAAAGAACAATTTGAACATTTAAAAAAAAACATTGCACAAAACCTAGACACACAATTGTTTACCTTTCTCGCTATACGGATATAGCTGGAGGAAGGTATTGTTATTAAACTTGCCGTTTTCTATGAATTTTAAAAAAATCAATAAATCTTATCCTTTTGTTTAATAAACGGAGGAATAGTAAATCCTTGTTTAAGCTAAATTGCTTATGAGTAACACTAGTATAACATTCATTATTTAATTTGTGGATTCAAAAATGATCTTTTCTCAAAATAAAGAAAATCAGTCGTAACTTAGTCAGGTATGCTCATGAACTTTTAATACTCAGTACAGACGGAACCTTATATAGTAGCAACCAACAGGAGCATCAATAAGAACATAAGAGAAAAACAAACGAAAGAAAACTCATAATCTTCTCTACAATAGTTTGATTTGATTAGTAATACTTATTTTGAGACAGAAAATTAACCCGCTCAAAATTAAGTTGTGAATCTTATTTTACTATCACTTAAAAATAACTACGCGTAAATATAAATGTTTTACAGTCCTCCCGATTATTAATAAGAAGGACATGCATTTTCGATTTTCAAACAGTCAAAGAAGGCGTCACAGAGAATTTAGCGAGTTGGGACAGTAACCAAGTTGTAGCTCATCCCTAGCCGCATGAGCTTACATCATTAAATTATAAATGTGGCCCATTATTAGCTCTATTAGCTTACAAAATTTAAAAAATGTGTGGACAATAAATATTATTTCAAAATTTTTTAGTTATTTGCACTTCACAAAGTTTTCATTATTTCCAAAATTCAAGTACACAGTAATACTTTGTTCCTCTAAGATTATTATAATAATAATTTACGCCGATCCAGCAAATCATTTATCAATAATAAGGCGTTAAAGTCTAAAATTTCAAAAAATCGTAGCGGGCAATATTTTGAAGCTAGACAGTGCAGGAAAAAACATTTAAATTTTCCTTATGGTTTTCTATCCAATTTGGCTTCCCTATACTCAAAGTATAGAAAAATAAAAATGTTTCCGTAAAGAGCTACAATTTCTCTGAGTAGTCTTGGCGTCTATAGGTAAGAACGGTTTTGCTAAAAGCCGCTAATATTATTAGGTTCACAAACATATGTTTGGTAAACAATACACAAATCTTAGCTATATTTAATAATTAATTAATCTATAAATCGAAGCGCCCTGTGCACTGGCCACCGCGGCCACCAGACCACAACAATAACAATTTATATTTATATTTAATACGGTATCAGGCAAAACATGACAGGCGCCACTCGGATCGACATGTGGAAACCTTTACCAAGGTAAAATGCTGAAAATTAAATTCGTCGCACACCTGAAGTATTTCAATGTCCCCAACACTCACTTTTACGACGTGCTTAATGCGTGTCGTAATGTAACACATGTAAACGAAAAACACTTCCAACATTTGTTATGTTACGAACTTATGACCCACCAGAATTCTCCCTCCTATTATGTAATGTAATATCAAATAAACAATGTTTATGTTATTAGGTGATTGTTGTTTATTGTCATTCATTTGCAGTGTTCTTAATTTTTTGGTTAATGAGTGAACTCAATTTCGTGTGTGAGTAATTGAACAATCCATCGTAATACTACACAGATTTACTGTTTGTCGATAAAAAATAGTTACATTCTTTTTATAACAGAAATACCTATATGTACTTTTAAATTTCTTAAACTGTCCTGGCATATGTAGGTTAGGATCGGTTTGTTAAAATCCGCGTATGTTGGTAGTAGGCACACAAACATATGTTAGAGTTTGGTAAACAATACTTAAATCGTAGCTATCGCCAATAATTAATTAATGTATAATCGAAGTGCCCTGTGCACTGGCCACCGCGTTCACCAGACTACAACATTATCGATACGGTTTCAAGAAAAACATGATCGACGCCACTCAGATCGACATGTGGAAAATTTTCACAATGTAAAATGCTGAAAATTAAATTCGTCGCACACCTGAAGTATTTCAAGGTTCCCAACACTCACTTTTACGACGTGCTTAATGCGTGTTGTAAGAGCCGGCGGGTGGTCTAGTGGTTAAAGTCCTAGGCTTTGAAACTAGACTCCCAATGGCAGTTGGTTCGAGTCCACTGCCCGTCGGTAATTTTTCTGAATAAGTTAAATCCGACGGGTCCATGGATGGTGTATGTAGGTGTGTATGTTGGGTTGCATGTCTTTCAGGGGTGGGGCATGTTAGACCGGTGAAGAGCACTTAGTGTGCTGAGCCCGGGTAAGGGGGTGGGATGGGCTTCATAATTCTTTTAAAAAAAAAATGCGTGTTGTAATCTAACACATGTAAACTAAAAACATTTGTTATGTTATGAGTTGTGACCGATCAGAATTTTTTCGTTTATTATGTAATGTAATGACAAATGTTTATTTTATTACATGAGTGTTGTTTATTGTTATTCGTTTGCAGTGTTGTTTAGTTTTTGGTTAATCGATTAATTCAATTTTATACGTTTGTAATTAAACAACCCATCGTAAAGTTTCACAGATTTCTTGTTTGTCACAAAAATAGCGTGCTATTCTTTTTATAACAGAAATATGAAGGAAGAAAATGAATGGAGTGTAAACCACTGTGAACTTTCCTAAATTTTTTCTGAGCTTGGCTCTACAGGTAAGTTTCCCATAATTTCGAATTTTTTTTTCCCATACTTTTACTGAAGTATGAAAAGTTATAATTTGGTGAAATGTTCGAATCTAACGCAAATACATGTTTTGGGACCTAAAACAGTGTTTTTTAAGAAAAGACCGCTTGTGGTAGATTTTTTTACGATTTTTGACCGGAACCAAGACAAAAGAACACACATGGCATGTTTTTTGGTATCGATTTTTCTAAAAAACCGTTTTTGAAATAGTGTTAAAACATTGCGCAGCAGCATCTAAAAGCAATCAAATTCCGAATGCTGTATATTCAAAACGTTTATGAATATGTTGTATCGTCTCTGTCTTTCTTTGAGACCGAAATTTTTTTCTGAAAATTGAAAAACCAATTGTATTGCAATAATTATTGGCCGTCACTTAGTCAGGTATACTCATGGACGTATAAATCTTGGTACAGACGGATTCTAATGTAGCAGCAACGGACAAGAGCTTCGATAACAACAGGAGACAAATAAATAAAAAAAATCAGAGCTTTTCACACAATAGTTTAATTTGATTAATAATTATTAATCAAATAAGCTACTCTGAAGAAAAGTTTCCTTTTCTTTATTAATTACCATCCCAACTTAGAGAACATGTAATATATTTTTAATTAACATAAGTGAGTGCGAGGTGGATTGAAGACCACGCAGTGCATAAGAAAGAAACACAGTTCAATGAAGCAGGCAGAAATTGAAAAATGTCAGCATAACCAGTTTATTTTACATCTTTTTCTGCCAAGCATACTGTTTAAGGGCGTTTAACGTTCCGATTGGCCAACCGCAAGCTGTTGAAACGAGACGGCTTCTGATTCAGCACTTTCTCTGTTTATAACTCCGCTGTGTTAAGACGAAAGGTCGTATATAGAGTATTTGCCAAGTAATATATCTAACAGATTTTGAGATATTCAAGTTTTGTAAAAAATCAGTTGCCAGAAAGTTCCGAGTGTTTGTCTAAGACGTGCAAATAGTTGATATAAACTTTGAGGATTAATGTGACACATCCAAACACAAAAAACACTTTTGATAAACATGAGCCTGAAAACGCTACTTTGCAGAGTTATAGCCTCCTGAACAAGCAATAGTTTGAATTTTTGAAATTTCCCACTTCCGGAGACAGTTTTCGGACAAATGTTTATACGAACTATTTATTAGTTTTCATGTGTAACACTCGGTCTCAAAGTTTGTGCAAACTATTTGGACATCTTAAGAGAACACTTAGACCTTCATGGTACTTCGAATTTACGAAAACATTAAATTGGAAATCTCGAAAACTGTTCAAATAACAAAAGCTTCAATAATTGTAAATATCTAAAATATTTAGAAGAAAACTTTACGGGACCCCTTTTCCCCTTCCCATACGAAACACCCCTGGCGCGCGCACTTATTCAAACAAAAATTAGTAGAAACACTAAGCTAAATCAGTATGCTTACATATAAAATTTCAAATTTTAATGCAACTACTGCGAAAGTTAACACCGTAACGATGCATTTACGCCAATATGTTTAAATAAACATTTCTTCATGAAATAACCAAAGAAATTACACCCTTGAATTTCTGTGAATACTTAGCCGTCTTATCAGTTTCTTTGAAAAATGTCCAATTTGTTTATAAATTGCCGGCAGTTTAATAGAGTTATCATCATTCCTATAATAAAAAATAGTTATAAATCAGATATTTTTACAAGCATGAAAGCGTCATTTTATGTTAGCTTTCTGATTTTGCGTAGTAGTTGACAGTGAGCTCTTACACTGCATCCGCAAGCTACACTAATACATTTTAAAATATTTTCAAAGTATGGGAAAGTCCAAGAGAAGTGCTTCATTCAAGGCATATATTTCTAATTTTAGTATTAATTTACACTAAAATGTATTATTTTTAAACATTTCCAAACATTAAAAACTCATTAAACTTTTTAATGACGAAGCGCCCTTTAAAGATTGTCTGTAGGAAAACACGAAGGAAACGCCATCCCAGTTAATAAACCCGCCACGGGTCGAACGCAAAGGTAATTGTCTAGCAACATCTGGAAACGAGAGATATTTTCACCAGTTGGTAATTTCCTCAAACTGCATTCATTATGGATATTTCTATAAATGAAGCTGCATATTAAACCATCGTGACATTTACGATTTTATATGAAGTAGAAGAATTTAGGTGCTTTATGTATTAATCTAATGATAAGCCAACCAATAAGTATCAACCGATATTATAATTCCAACATAAAATTATTAGCATAAAGTATTAATTTAATAATAGAGAACAAATAAACCAACAAATTAGTATCAAACAATTGAAGCTTCAATGCTCTTAGCTAAACAAGATAGCGTTGCTAGTGCATATAAACTACCATTCACTAGCTGGAAGTGTTAATCTCGGCTATTCATAACCGCAAGCATCAAAACAAGAGGACGCTTATTATCCATTCCGCAAACTGCCGCCATCTTGTTCTGTAAACACTATCTCAAAATGGCAGCGACCACAAAATGGCTGTAAGTAAATACACATCAAGCCCTAGAGGTTACCAGCCGCTACGCTGATTTAGATAAGCAAATTGCACGCTACTTTATTGCTACTAAAAATACTGATTAATTCTAAACGTCGTTTTTATGTACCTTTAGAGCCCTAAATCCGCTTTTTTACTGACTACATTAGTAGAACTCTTTAATGTAGTATCCAAAACCTTGTGAAAATTTTATTAGGCTAACAGTGTAACGTGAATTTCCTCATTGCTAAAAATAGATGGAATTTGGTGAAATATGGAAACCTGCATTTACTAACAACGGAATTATTTATGAACGAAATAAACTACAAAAGCTTGAATATTTTAACTTAGCAGCGTCTTGAACGTTCTGCTACCGTAACTAAATATTTTACACTGAATAATTTCCATGAATTAAACTATGTTAGCCACACGAATCCTAACGGGTGGCAACTTACCCTAGCTAAACAAGTTATTCCTTCTCACCCTTCTAATTAAGTTTGCATATTATTGACTACCGAAAGCTCCCATATGAATAATAAGCTAGAGTTACATTGCTTACCGACCCTGACTTATGATTGGGTTTTATCACATAAAGGATTATAACTTGAACTATCTCACAAAATATAAATAATAATAAAATAAACCTATAGTGATACAAACTTTGTGATAATTACGGGTAATTTCTGTTAAAGGTTTTACTAACCAATGTTTCGACATTTAATTGCGCTTTATGAGGGCTAAAAAGGGAAGCAAAGCGTTTTTATGCTGTTTCGTGTCGTAAAAACTGTGTGGATGTACTGATTTGAACGCTTTTGAAAACCATCAATATATCTAACGCGAAATTCGAAACGAATTTCGCTAACCCAATTATCTTGGGGTACATTTGACGTTTTCGTCTTTTTAAAGCACAATATGGTTTTTGCCAGTACAAGTTTTCATCTAATTCTTCCCACACAGCTCGCAATTAATCTTATTTCGACGACTTAGCTATCTTGTGGAATACTGCAGGCTAAAGGCAAACGGAACAAAACCCGTTTGTAATCCTAGAATTGCATCTTACTTGCAGGACATAATTAAAATTGGTTTGTTTTTCGTAGGATAAATAAACTCCTTATCTTACTCAGCTGTAGACGTGTATTAGCAAAACCATTACTTTAATGCTTGCGCAATTACACTAAACAATGTGATCAGTATTAATTGCAGTCGGTGAGGAGTTCATTTAGGGTGCTTTTTAAGAGGCCGCGCCATCGGAGAGAAGCTTGTCAAGTAATAATTAAAATAGATAGAGCTCCAAGTAGGTCGGTTAAAGAAAGGCGTCTTGATTTCCGTAGACCTCCAAATATAGAACAAGAAAAGTTTTCACCTTTGACTATGCTCTAAAACAAATTCACCAATATAACCAAACTTTGAAACCTCATGCTATTAATTTTCTCTATTGAAAATGTTAATTTTAAATAAATAACAATATCGATTTGAAACAGGACGTAGCATTTTTTAATTAAATTTGTTTATTCTCGGCATATTTTTCCTGATAAAGCTTACCACCATTTTGCCACCAGAGGGCAAATGGCTACATCTAGAAATTTACCGGAGCCTCTGTCTTATACAGAGTATGGATATTTAACGAGCAAACATCCCTCCCCGTTTTACATTTCCTGAAAATGTAGGCAATTAATATTGTAATGACATAAGAAATTTAAGTAAATGAAACTTTTAACATTTTTTTTTATTAAAAGACTTATACTTTATGCTACATACTAAAATTGTCATTTGTAGATCTAAAGGCAGAATCAAATGTGGAACTGTAAATAACAAGTACGCAAAAGTTAATCAAGCGTAGATACAGAATATTACATACTTAGACAATAATAATTCTGTTCAAAGCTTACCAAAGCAATCAAGTGTGCTTATGTAGCAAAATAATTTCGCTTCAGGACATAGCCTAAGGTAGAAGCTTTTTGTAAGAGCAAATGTTTTTTGGACGAATCTCCTTATAAACCCAACAGCAAAAATGATACATTGAGCAGTAAACAGAGCATGAAAAAAATTACAAAAGACTTAAAAGGTTTTTTGCACACATAGATATTGTTTACAAGTTTATGAAAGCAATATTTTACCGTAATTACTTATTTTGAAGAGTTCGTTAAAGGGTAAACAAGAAGCTCATTGACTGTGAAGCTTAAATTACTGTAATAATTCAGAATTACCGTTCATACTTTTAGTATAAAATAATTTACACAAACGAACACAAACAAAATTTATACAGAAATTATGCATTGATTAAAATAACTTTTTTTTTAAAGCAATTTTTGAATAGATTGCTACCCTAAATATATTATGCTTATTTGCATTGCTAAAGTTTCAAAAAACTGAACGGAGGAAGTACCTCCTTCTGCTTGTTTCTTACTTTTCAACCGTTATTCTACTCTGTTCAAGTATGGAGGATGCAGCAAAATATCTACAAACATTCAAACCAATAATACATTAGTTTACTAGGAAAATCAAATAAAACAAAGTTTGGTGGAGACTCACTAATAATGGTTTAAACTTTACAAGCTCGTCGCATAAATTGTAATTTAAATCCCATATGGCAAAAATGTAAAACTGTAACTCGCGGGTGATAAGAAACTGTTTGTACATTTAATTTTTCTTTAAGATTTATAAGGCTGTGCGTCAGCACAACTCCATTATTTCCGTTTCACTCCGTTACCCGGGCTCAGCGCACTTAGCGCTATATTCTCCGGTGTAACATGACCCACCCCGAAGAGCTACGCAAGCCAACATACACACTATACACAATGGCATGAACACGCCGGGTTTAACTTATTCAGAAAAATGCGGATTTTTAGAAACCTAGCTCTAGATCCTGAGACTCTAGACTCTAGACCACCCACTGGCCCTACTTTCTTTTTCAGTTTTTGTTTTCCTACCGATGACATGCCATTGCACACAATTTGATAAAAAATTATTATAAAAATAATTATAAAAAACAGTTTCTATTGAAGTTCAGTTCGTTGTTGTGTTAGAAATACTGCAACTTTTTCATTGCGAAATTTTTAGAAGGTAGTGAGAGATTGTGAGACAAACGTTGGTTATACTGTCAAGAGAGTGAAGGAATAACGAACTATTTCTGTTTATCTACAAAGCTTAACGCGTAGCGGGGTAAGACCACGCCCTCCTGGATGCTGATTGGCTGTGAACAGAAGTAAAGGGGTTAGACTTCTCATTATTTTGAAAAATTCGTAGCATGTACATTGAAAGCTGTTGGTGTTGTGATGCGTCACGACCATTAAACTATTAAATGCTGTCAGAGAAATGTAGTCCTGTAGTTCACAAAATCCCTAACACCTCTCTTTGTGAAGATTGGAATAATTATTGCTTGTTTTACCGCAGTGGGAAATATACGTAATTGAAAACACGTGTTGCTTACATTTGTCATGGCAGTTATGATTAGGTTTTTATAGACTTAATTATTTCAACATTTAGCCCCTGTTACATGCCTAATATTTATCTATTGTAGAGCAGTTTACTTGTAAGACACTCTCTCTGTCATCTGTCCTCAAATCAACAAGCAATGTCTCTCACCGAAATTAATGTACCCAACTGTATATAATGTAGGAGTAAAATTACGCTAAGGAAATGATGTGGATGCAACAAAATAGGACACCCGCTGTATTTCCAATAGACCGTTTTGCTTGATCTTATTTCCTTGCAATATCTGAAGCTTAGTTACAAACAACAACTCGTGTGTTGCAAGTGGCACTTTTATAGATTGTGGAAAAATAACCCCCCGATCAATGATGAATGGAGTTGTGGGATATAGGATAAAGCAGTTGTCATCAGTGGAATTACGAAATTGATTGGGTGACATCAATGTCTGACAAACTATATTTCGAAAAGATTACACATATATCCTATCAGAAATAAAGTCTCTGTCGGATATTTTTTCTGAAACTGATGTCAAAAACACGTTAAGCATTAACAATCTTTTATAGTGCTCAAAAATATGTTCTCCGTCTGATTTTCGAATAAGTACAGAATTATTCATTGTTGTTTGGTTTCTAATCCCAACAGTGTAGCATCTGTTTCTGACTATTGACCAACGTCTAGATTCGACGCCATACCAAAAGGCAACCAAACCACACAGATTAGACTGTAAGTAAGAAATAGGGGTTGCGCTAGTTCGCTACGCACACTTGGTTTACGGCTGCGGGTCGAGCTCTGCACTCCCAAAGGGAATTTCTTGAAAGCGGGTTGCTTTTAAACGTAAGTAAAATAGAAATAAAAACTTCCGCGGCATAAAAGCAAACAAGCGCTTGTGGAATGTCAACGCAAATTAAATGGAAATTTTGACGTCCTTTTCTTGGAAAAAAATGTCACGTTACTTTTATATCGATCCGCAATACTTGTTGATACAAAATATTTAACCAGTTCTATTTGGCGGTAAAGGAACAGTAATTAAGGTGGCATAAAATAGCTTTTCTAAATTCTATAAAAGAATTTTTACCGCATAGTAGTATTTAGACGGTTATTTTAGCACTAAAGACGTGACCTTTATTTACGAAAGATATCCTTTCGACGGAAAACGCTATCTTGGTTTATTTTCTCCGCTATCTATAATAAGAATAGGAGCTCGTACTCTGTAATTCTTAGAGCACGCTTTTAAACACTGCAGTGCATTTCCAGTTGACGCCGAAGTCTAAATATTTGTTTTGTATGGTAGTGTCGCAACAGCAGTAACTTTCTACCTCTTCCCTCTTGTAACAGAAGTTAACTGTTCTCACTAATCTCAAGCAATTAAAGTGAATTACTCCAAGAACGTTATTCGCGATTATAAATCACCAGCGATATTATAAACACGTATAATTACGAAAGTTTGGGTTGAGGCAAACCCTGACAACTGAAATACGCCACGAGTAAAATTTTTCTCGATAAACCCCGATAAATTATGAGGTTTTTAACTGTAGAAAAGGTTGCGTCAATTTTAAAAGAAAAAATTAAATACGACTGCTTGTTTTATTTTAGGTAATTAGATTGTGAAACTTGACAAGACGTAAAAGGAAGAAAAAGGAGAAAACATGGCCTTTAAGAAAACGCTTTTTACAGAGCGCGACTCTTTTTAAGATGTAAAATTAAAAGTTAAAAATTACTAAACAAGTACCGCTATGAATATTTTTCTGAAATAATGAAACAAAGATTGTATTATAGAAGTGACATTTTCATCTCTCGAATAACGAGTAATTAAAAACATTATTAAAAAGAAATTCTTAAATAACCGTCAAACTTTTTTCAATTTTGAAGTTTCCTGGTGGATTGGTTTAAACGATTGCTGTAGAAGTAGGTACTTTGCAAATATGCTTAGGAAAAGTATCCCTTGAATTCAGTCACAACAATAAAAGTTTAATTACTTCGAAAACTAACTGTAAATAAGACATAAAAGTTGAAGTAGAACAAATGCTCGTCGTTTTAAGGCACAGTTACGATTAGATACACAAATAAAAGATTTGAAATACTTTTTATGTCTGTACAAAGCGCTGTAAACTAAGAAATAAGCAAGGGCGTGCCTAGGTAATTTTGTGCTATTGAAAAACAGTGTAGAAGTACACCCATACAATTATATAAAGAGCACATATGACAATGAAAAATTGATTTACTATATAACAAAATAGTCCAAGTACACACATACATGCAAATAACACTAAATTATAAAAACCTAATCACAGAAACACCGTCGTACATTTTCATTGTGTTGTTTATTAAAAACAAAAAAATTAGCAAATATTTCACCAAGACATTCTTATACTTAAAAATCATGTTTTCGTAAAAAAAATAAATGTGAGCCAAGTGCGCAATTTTTGTATCCGACTAAATATACGGCTCTTGTGTAATTACTACAGAAACAATTTTGTACGTCAATTATCCGGATGTAATTTTTCTATTGGCTACTGAAACGGCAAACGCAACGTATTGATTGGTCGATTTATTCGTATTATGAGCGGAATAATGACATCGCAGTTTGCATGGTGTCGAAAATTCGCATGGATAACAAAATTGTGTTCCCTTAGGGATAACATCATATCAAAATTCTTTTCAAGATCTGCTAACATGCTTTTTCGTAAACATGCGTTCAGTACGTTGTTTTAAACGCTAAATTTACTTTAAAGTGTCGCCCAGTTTCCAGTTTTCATATTTACAAAATTGACTTCGGGCAAAAAATACCAGAAAACTATTCGTTTCCGGTTTTGATTTGTTTTAAAGCACATTCCAAAGCTCCCAAAATTGTACCATTTGTTCGAGAAATACAGGGAACGAACGAAAGCTATTAATATAATTCCTAGATTCCTAGGCTAGATAATCTGTCATACAAGACCTAAGTTTTGATTAATCTAAGATTACTGTACCCTCGTTTGCAAGAGGAACGGTTGGAAGGGCTGCAAATATTTTCTAAGCTGTTTCTACAGAGTGAGTCAAAAGTATGGATACGGCGGTTTTATGCGATTCACATCAAAATTGTTTAGGGAACTACTATCTCCATGCTGAGAAGTAAACATTTCTTTTCGTTCAACTGTTTTTGAGTTACGACGTCATGCAATATTTTCGTTTCGTGACTATTTAAATTCTATACTTTGCACAATTTGTGTGTGTTCTTTAGAAAAACCAATAAAACATAGCTCTGAAATATTAGACATAATAGGCGTAAACTGTCTAAACCAAACCGAATTTATCTGGTGAACAGTTTGAAATTTCACAAAAACTGGGCTTTAGTATGAATCAACATTTGTGCAGCCATGAGAACAAACAAAAAGCACGCTATTAATGTTAAATTTTCGAACAATTATAAATTTTTTGTCTGTCTGAATATGAGATATGAAATGTAATCAAATCTATATAATTAAACTTTCAACTTAATTGTTAGCAAATAATTAAAAATTTACAAATTTAAATTGCGTGAAAATCATGAAAGATATAAAATGTTTTAAAATAAACAGTTTAATTAAAAAGCTTGTATATTTATACCTGAACTGTTTCCTTATATTAATATTCAAAAACGTCATTTAAGCATAGAAAGCAACAATCTGCTTTAACTGGTGTTATTTTTTAATAAAGTATCCAAACTAGAATCCTATACAGTTTCACATATACGTAGCATTATTCAATTCAATTACACTGTTGATGTAAGTAATATGGTTAGTTTCTGCAACACGTACGTTGCCACGTTAGGTTCAATTCCATACTCGTCAGTCGTCACTGTCTTAATTATGTGTTACGGTTTCTGCCAGTATCTGGTATCAGTCATATTATATTTTTACTTTCTTATACCGCTTTCAGTAAAAGATATATTGTGATCATGACAAAAACGAATTTGAGATTATGACGGAAACACACTTTTAGACCTACAAGAAAGCTATTCTGAAAAAAATAACTAAATTTTAAAAATGATCCAGAACCGAATACGAAAGTTAATTTTGTTTGCTTTGCACACAGAATTCTGTAAATACAAAATCCGCGATTCGTGAATGACCTCCAGGCCGATAAAATCCCTCCTCTTGCAACCGTCTAGCTTCAAAATAGTGGTTACTAAAATATTTTTTCTATTTAAGTTCTACACTGTTATTTCTTGACTGAAAAATGTTGTTAACCGTTGCCTGCAATCATATTTTTTACAGAAATTTAAAAAATATATAGTTGTCTTCATTTTTTGAGAAACCTTGGCTTGGAATCAGGCTTGTTTTTTCATAAGCGTTCAAAATCTAATCAAGAACTGCAAGGAATCACAATCTGCTTGCATAGTTCAGCACGAACCTTTGCTTAACTGTTGGGGCTAGAACGTTATAAACGTTAAACACAGGCAATGGTTTGACGTTAGTTTAAACCATCTTACGTAACACTAAAACTGTTGAAGCAGAAACAACAAACATAAAAATTTCAGAACAAGTTTGCGAAAGAAAAAATACTACAAATTCGCAGTTTTATTTCTCCTAATGTATACAGGCGATTTTGAAACACATGGACCTCCATTTAGAGCCATACTGCTTACCGAAAAAAAAAGTTTTTAAAATTACAAAATTTTTTAAATGTTGTAAATTTACAAAATTTTTGAAAATTGATAAATTTTTAAAATTTTTGAGTATTTTAAAAAATGTTTCTAGTGCTTTCACGTTAAGATTTTTGAACACTTTTTAAAAACTTCGTAATTTAAAAAAACATTGAGTTGTAATTTTCTATTAATTTTTGAAAATTTTAAAATAAACTGAAAATTTGAAACTTTTTTCGAAATTTATATAACTTTTGACTTTCAAAATATTTTGTTAAATTTGGAAATTTTTGTTTTTCGAATTTGTTATTTCTAAACAATATTAATTACTTCCCAATTCCTGGTTTTTCTGCATTAAGACATCTGGAATGTAAAGTACATACACGCCGACAGACACCTCTGCAGCGTGCGATTTATCGGTCTCCCAAGGCTCTAAAACCTGCTTATCAGTCAAAATATTTAGGTTAATAATGTTTGGCATAAAAGTTCTTTTCGTTTAGGTATAACTTGTACATCGGCCAGTTTTGCTCCAGTATTGCTCCAAATCCAACTTGACGATCACAATATCTTCCTCTATAGCTATACTTCGTATAGCAAAGAAGGTAAAAAATATACAGGGTATAATAAATTGTAGGGACAAACTTCTGGGGCTTGTAAAACACAACAAAGCAAACAACTTTTGTTAATAAATTTGTGGTCAAAAGTGTTTCCTTTAGAAAATAGAGCATCTTAAATATTCTTTAAAAAGCACTTAAATGTAGGCAACTCAATTTACTACCTACTATTTGTTTCCATAACGACGGAAACTAATACAGGATAAATAAAGCCCTCTTTCCCACTTTTCAAATTTCAAATTAAATTTAAAATACATTAATTAACACAATGTTTTAAAACTAAGCAATAGAAAAAACCAAAATTACAAAACAAAAATCAACTATTTGAAAAATTTACAATAACTAATTCAAAAATTAACAAAATTATAGTAAATGTTCAAAATGTCGCCCCCCAGCTTCGCGTGCGTTACCCCAAGCAGCTCCATACATGAACATCATGTCATGCTGTTCGGCAAAAGTATAATTCGCCATAACACAAAAATACGAAACATGGAACAAAAATAAGGAAGAAAATAATTATCAAAAAATCACAGAAGGAAAACAAAACCAATTATAAAAAGCACAGAAAGAAACGAATGCAAGAAAAGTAAAAAAATATCACAAAAATATCGAATTGTGTCAAAATTGACGTTATTTGAATGCATGTATGTCTAGATCGTTTTTTTTTCCAAAATTCCATGTGACCTGTGCAAAATAATTGTAAATGCAATTTGGGTTGCCTATTTTCAGGTACTTCGTAAAGAATCTTTAAGAAGCTCTATTTTCTAAAGGAAACACTTTTGACCACACATTTATTAAACAAGTTGTTTGCTTTGTAGTGTTTTGCAAGCCCTAGAAGTTTGTCCCTACAATTCATCAACACCCTGTATAGTGTTCTTCCCCGGAAGCCAAAGATGCAACGATTTTGTATAGTTTTAACATAAATTCAATCAAATATATAAAAGAGCGTTATTAATAAATAACAACTGTTTATTATCTTTGATGGTCTGTATTAAAAATTAGTAGATTTACTAAACAAAAGATTTACTACTACTTACTACTACATCCACTTGCTCACGCAGCTTAAGGCTAACTGTTTTCGCTCTGAGGGCGCGTTTCGTTTTCTTTTCCGAAAGTCTGCTGAACGATGAGTCTGTGATGCGCGAAAACACTATAATTTAAATGAACTACAATAATAAATACACAAAAATCAATATTATTCAACTTAATCATATAGTTAAAGGAATTAAATACAATTTTTGTTGGTAACCAAAAATGATTCATTACAAGCCGATTTGAGACTCATTTTTAGCTCGATTATTTTACTCCTAGTATAACTGTTAAATGTACATGGCGTCATGAATTAGTAATTATAATACGTAGCGATTTGGGACTACATCGATTTATGGTAATTTGGTAATCAAATGTTATATGTTCTTACAGAATATTCATTGGGAATAATGAGACGGTTAAACGTAACACTTTGCAAATATAGGGTAGTACAACTGCAAAAGAGCTCAAACGGTGATCAGTTTGAAAAGAAGACTTAACGAAAGCTTTTAAACTTTTCTTTCATAAAAAAGCCGAAAGGAAAAATACAAGTGTATGCCAAAGGCGAAGCCTCTTCAAAGTGACAAAATATAAAAAAGGAATTTATTACGAATATTTTAATGACGCTCAAGGACCTATGATTTAATAAAATTAAATCAAATTTAAATACATTATAACTTAGTAAAAATAGTACTTAGACAACAACGTAGCTATAATCGGGTATAATCAATCAAGTCTAACCTTCTCAGCTCTACCGACAACTCCAAAGATCCACTAAAAGCAACGACCTGGGAAACACAGCATTCGTATGCAGCAAACACTATTTACAATATCAATAAACAATCAAAAACAAAACCACGGATACAACACCGGATTTTATGTTCGCATCTCATCCCTGGCTTAAAACATGCTGACAAAGCACGTCCCCGGCAAGATACCAACAAAGAGAGCGATAAGAAGTTTGTCTTAGTTTGTCGAGACGTGTAGATTGATTGGGGGTTCCGCAGGGATACTAGATTGAAAAAGCAAGGCCGGGCTCGCAATAAATGTGATTGGCCCCCAAATCAGATTAACCGCTTGCCTGCATCAGGTATAGGGAGGAAGTATTTGTTAGTTTTTGTTTTTCTTTATTATTATAACCGTGCATGACCTTCTGCTCGTGGGAATAAACGATTAAGAAAATTGATTTTGCTACGAACAAGTTTTAAACTACGAAAGTTGTTTCAGGAGAACCTTTTCCAACGGCGTAAAAGGAAAGTTAAGATCGTCACTACTTTCAACACGACTTGCTGAAGTTGTTAAATAAAATACACTGATTACATTAATTAGTTTTAAGCAAGTGGTTGTCGAAATAAGAGTTGAAGGATTCTGCAAACTTTGTGATATCTAAATGCGAGCTAGTGATGAAGATTGTTCTGGGTAACAATCACGTTATGCTACTTTTCTTTTACTATGAAAATTCACGCCAAAATCAGAATTTACGCAGTTACATGGCGAATTCAGTGATTCAAGCAGTTATGCACATTACTAAACGTATTCTACTCTAACCAGGAAACACTACATAACAGCTGTAATGGAAACCATTCACTTGTTCAAAATGTCGATGTAAATGTCATCTGTATACCGTGACAGAGCGTACTATAATTTATTTTCTCGTTAATAACGGCGTTCTGGTTAAACTTTTACGCAGGTTCAGCTCACAGTATCCAGAAAGTACACCCAAGAAGCCGCAAGTATTTGAATCGGGTAACCGCGGCCGTGAGACTATTGGTGATTCAACTGGCTGGCCGCCTTTGGACGTTCTATAGGTGTGCTGGGGCCCTAGACGGAGCAAGGTGTCCATTAAGAACGGACAGGAAGCCGACCAATCCTGTTAGCTCTACTAAAGCATTTCAGGGATCTAGAAAAAACAGTCTGATGCGGTGCTCTAGAAGGGAGCCTGCGGGGTTAGTACGCTTCGAACTGGAAGCTGACGCTGGATCCGAAAGCAGGACTTTAGAAGAATTTTGTTAGGTTTACGTTAGACAGATTCATAAGCGTTGGCATTGAACCGTTAGGCTACGTTCTGTGCGATCCTAAAAATCAACGGATGTTTTCGTGTATATGCACTGATTATCTAGCTTTTTCAAATTTGCGCTCAAAAAAGAGAGCAGTTAGTTACGGCTCGTCCTGTAAACAGAAGACGTAGAATTTTGGATTCCTGAAAGAAGAAGGAAGGAAAACCATTTTTACTAAATGAAAAAAAAAGTGTTTTCTAGTTACATAAAATTTATAACAAAACGGATAGATGTATTTTGAATCATATTGAAAGGATTCAAAAGTAAGATAGTGTAAATGCAATCCAATACATGTTTGAAGCTACAGTGGAGGAAGCTGCAGAATTATATTAACGATCTTAAATAAATAAATGGTAATAAGTTATTTGGAACCGAGTGGTGTGTTTTGTTTTTAAATAATCTAACCAGAGAAGAAAGAGTATATTATACAACAGTTATCAAGTCAAGGACCACAACAGTAATTGTAAAGAAACTAAGATAAGTGTCTGTTTTAAGAAAAGTAGAATTTTAAAATTTTTGACATTTAATAAAGAACTTTGTAAGGTGATACTTGGTTGTGTTTTTCTGTTTTACTCATCTTATTCTATTTTTTCCTAAAGTTTAGTAGCAGCCCTGAGATTTAAAAAAAATGCATTAAAAACAATTGGTAATTGCGAGATACAAGCATTAAAAAATTATTTTAAGGTAAGTGCTTCAAGGCTATATTAGTTCAATGTACAAGTAGAGCCTATATATATAGTTTAGTTTCAGTTGCTTTGAATATGACTTTTAAAATATTTATGTGTAAGTAGGTTTCTTGGCGACAAAATGTTAAAACATTGATAAGCTGGAGGCAAATGAGTGTTGCCATCTCTAGATTATGCTAGTAGACCAATCAATCAGTCCGATAAAACCACAGCCCAGATTGATCAATGGCTTTGAATAATTTCGTGCAATTCGGTAATTACTCCATTATCGGGGTGAGACTGGTCAAACAGTAGGGTAGCAACAATACATTCAATGGTCCGCTTAGCTGGTGATAGGACGTCTCAGTCGGATGCGTCTGTTGTTACGTTCCCGATATATCATCCAACGCCAACCCATCCATTGTTTGCACAGCCGACCAACGAACTGTTGGCGATATTCACAAGCATTTCCGCATATTTGTACAACAATCGCAGATCGTGGTCCACCTCGCACGATGCTTATTGCAAAAACAAATAATGAATCCATTTTTTACTCGAGCATTTGTTGTTTCGCTCTTCTCTTTTTTGGAATGTTACCCTCTTCCTATATTCCCTGTTTCATATTGAGAGTGTCGAGTGTTCATTTCAAAAATTCATTAGAATTTGTATTACCCGATAAATTTTAACAGCAATACAACAATCTAAATCTGATTTAGTTCATTTGAATTTTAAAAACTTTTCACATAGCTTTTAATTATGTAATTACCATATAAATTTGTAGAATATGTGACCAGCATTGTAATCAAAAATAAATATTGTAAAAAAAAGTAGGACTAACTGTGTTTGTGAAAGACAAATAGGAAAATTAAAATAAATAAAAGAAAATTAGCTTGGACTTCTAAATATATTATTCTATCAACGTTTTACGCTTTGCCAATGACTGTCATCGCATGACTCCTACCACCCTAGCGGCAGCGAGCCTGAAAGCGAACGAAATATTAGAAACATCATAACTGCGGGCAGGCTCTGTGAAGAAATTGTCTTATTTGCTTTAAACAAAAAAATTTTAAATTAATTTCATTTTTATTTTTGTTGTTCTTGTCCAATAAAGTAACTTACCTACCCAATAACTAAGTTATAAAGCCAATAACTAACTTAATTGCTAGTTACTTTGTAACTGTATTAATTTTTTTCAAATAATGTTTCATTTATTTTAAACAAAATAAATGAAACAATATTTGCACCTATTGAACATAATAGTACTAGTTATTTATGTTACTAGTGGTATAAAGGTGTTGTTGTAACAAGAGTTTGAAAGTTGTAATTAAACGAATGCCATAGTAATGCATTATCCTATGTGCGACATACAAAATCTTATCTACAGCTGCTCAAAATTTGTTAATAATCGATTTTTTTTTGCTTGAAATGATATTTGACACTTTGCATTAATTTATTTGCAAAAAACATTTGTTTACAAAAATAAATATGAAATGAAATAAAAACTCCTCTAGGGAAATTGTTGTCTTATTTCATCCCTAGAGAGTAAATGCTTTACTTCTGTCACAATTTTGATGCCACAGAAACCGACTTCTACTCGCGGTCGTGGAAAAAAATATTTATACACAACGTTGTAGTAACAACAAAAGAGGCGAATTTAATCGTAGGAATTCCCAATGTTTAGCGGCTTAAAAAATTTAATTAATATTGCGCTATTTCAAAGTTTGGCGAATATATGTTTATGGTAAAGAAAAAATTAAATTAAGAAATGTATTAATATATTATAATATCATATTAATTACAGCAAATACAATGCCAATAATAAAACAGTATTGTTGAATCACAAACAAAATATTCTAGTAGTAAGGGCCGCAAAAGTCTATAGCACGGAACGACACACGCCCTACCACTCAACAGCTTTTATGCAGTAATAATGTAACCTCTGTACCAAAGGGATGATTCAGACAAGCTATTTTAGTCGCTCTGGCGCGTTGACATATCTAAATAACCCTTGTCCCCATTATCCGTCTTGATTTAAAAAACTAAATTTTCTATGAAGAAAGAGTTGAAATTTTTTGAATTTTTGGAAACAGGTTCCTTGTTCTTGAAGAAAAATTAACCTTCCTAAATATTGCTGCACATAAAACTTGCCATCTTACTTTTATTCGGTTATCACTTAAGAGCAATTTAGCCTAAACAGAAATATGTTATTGCTCTTCGTTTATTGAATAAAACGGCATGAATTTCGATTCCAAAAATTCATTGACGGTGTGACAAAAGAATTAACGGATTGAAACACCAACCAAATTGTAAAGAATCTATGAGCTTGCAATATTTTAAAAAATTGTAGAGCTATTGTTTGAGCAATATTATTTTACCCATTTCCAAAATTTTGAAATATTTTTTACTACATAGTTTTTATCTTTAATATAATTTTTGTGCACAGTAACATTGTCTCTATATGTCTATTACAATAAAAATTTTGAACTTTATCTGTCAAGTCGTTTTTGAGTAATAAGGCGCTAAAATGAAAATTAATAAAAGAATGGTAGCGACTACCACTTTGAAGCTAGAAAGTTTGAAAAAACGATAGTTGGATTTTCCTTGTGGTGTTTTATCAAATTCCGTTTTCTGAATTAGAATTTGGTTTCTGAACGTTCAAAATTCATGCCATTTTATTCAATCAACGGGGAACAATAAAATATTTCTGTTTAGGCTAAATTGCTCTTGAGTGATAGTCGAATAAAAGTAAAGCGGTGGTAGCTTTACGGTGCAGCAATATTTAGGGAGGTTAATGGATCTTTAAGAACAAGGAATCTGTTTTCAAAAACGCTAAAAATTCCAACTTTTTCATTATAAATAATTTAGTTTTGTAAATCAAGGCAGATAATGCGGACTAGGTTCATCTACACATGTTCACCCGATAGGGCGACTATAATAACTTGAATATATCCCTTGGGTACATTATCACCGCATAAAAGCTGTTGAGTGATTGGGCGTGCATCTTCACGTGCTATGAAATTTTGCGTCTCTTACTGCTAGAAAGTTTTGTTTGCGATGACACAGTACTGTTTCATTATTGGCATTGTGTTTGCTGTAACTAATATGATATTATAGTATACTAATGCATTTCTTATTTTGATTTTTTGTTTACTATAAAGATGTATTCTTTCACAGCCGTTAAACATTGGGGATCCGAGATGCGCGTTAGTGACTTACGCTTACAGCCACTGTTGTTAGTACTACAACGTTGTGTATAAATACTTTTGGAAATATAAATTGTAAGAGCTATAAAGTTCAGGTACGACCATGCAAAGTGCTTAATTCATTGTTTTTTTGTTCGAACTTTCCCTAAACTATTCGCATCTAAAGACTTTAAAGATGATTATTTCATAAACTTTTTACCACGTCATTGGGCCAGTGTGCTTGTGTCTGTTTTATCTATAAAGTTAATTATTCACATGTAAATAGAATACATAAGTCAATAACTAATAAGTTACGTAAATTCTCCAAGGCTATCTTCAATGTCATAAGTCAGGATCCAACATGTTATCGTACACCTGCAAATGACTTGGTCTTACACTGATAAGACAGCGAATAGTTTGTGGAAATTCAAGGAATTTCGTGAACTAGTCGATGTTAAGCTGTAATAACCGTTGGTGCTGCGAAAGGTTGCGGGTTTATTATGAATAATTTTCATGGTAGAAGTGGCGATTGTAATTTAATTTAGGCCTGGACGGTTTTGTGTGTTTGTGGACTTGTCAACAATAAGGCGTACTCGAAAGGATTTGTCAACAATAATAAAGGGCGTTTGAAAGGACTGCTTTAAACTACGTCTGTTTGCTCTATATACGGAGTTACCTGAACGTGTTCATTTTCGTGTTTGCGACACGAAAGATGGGGTAAGTAAATATTAAAATAAATTGGATAAATTGTGAAAATAATCGAAACGGCGCGCGGTTGCTACTATTTGCAGTGACTTGTAATTTATTACGTGTTATTGGTGCATTACACAACACGTTGCTTTAATATTTAAATTGAATTTAGTTAGTCATGATCTATCGTGAATATATTATTAGTCTATGTGAAATTTAGTACAGTTAGTTCATCTGTAAATTATTATTCAATCACGTAGTAAACAAACAATAAATGTCATTAAATTGATATAGTGCGTGAAAATAAATAATTAACACATGTCAAAAAATCTTGGACGTAAACAAAAAAATTTTAAATTTGAAACCAATGTCGGCAGATCTTAAAACTGTATTCAAAATGACCTTGCAAAACACATTTTCAAATTATTTTTAGACAGATTGTCACTAATATACTGGAACCAATCAACTAGTGAGTGCGCGATAAGGAAAATGTATCTTATGACTGCGACAAAGCATGGAGATAATAGACAGGTCTATAGGGGATTCACGTATCCATGGATTCATTTAAATTTACAACGGAAACGTGTTGCCTATGTTTCAGTAAAGTAGTTATTATTTTTATAACGCTCTTGTGCGGTATGAAATTGTTTTTAAGTCATCATGAAACTAGTATAATCTATTAACCTAAATAGTAGAGTGCTCAAGCAATTTTATTTTCACTTCCGTGGGCACTTTGGAGTTAAAAACAACGAAGTAGCCTGTTTTGTAGAGCATGTTTTCCTTATTCTAAAACTAAAATTTGTCCTAAATTGCCCTGGCCAAAAAGGCACAATTCCAAAAATTTGAGTTACATATATGGTCGGAAAGCCTGTCTCAAAAACTTCCTACACAATTATTTTTGTTAAATTGTCTGTGACATTTCTATATTTTTTAATTTTTGAAAAAACTCAAATGCATTGAAGCTTATGAGAAAACAAACTTTAAAACGCCGTTTTCTCGGTTTAGATGTCTGCGAAATATAATGATTTTTAGCTTTGTTTTTACTCTACAAGCTACAGTGCGATCGAAAATGATTGAACGTGCCGCTTCATACTGATTTGATCTTGTCCGCTTACTACTTAATGTGATCTTGACTAATTCCACTGGCGTGCAATAGTAATTTAAATAGCGCGGGAAATTTAAAAATGGGTGGCGTGTTCTTTATATGAATGTTGGTGCACCATTTTTTTAGCGAAATAATTACTGTTAGGGACTTTTAAAGACTTTTCTTGTTGTAAATTACGATTTATGTTAGTAAATTTTTATATTCCAAAAGTTAACCTATAGGTTAAAAAACAAGACAATTTAATAACGTAATTTAATAACACAGTTTAATTAATAAAAAAAACACATTTTTCTTGATTGTTGCTTACAATAATTACTCAATTTAACAATTTAATAACAGTTTAAATTAATAAAAAACACATTTTTCAATGACACAATTAAAATGAATACAAAAATCAAATTCTTTGTAAGACAGTTGTTACAATAACTGCTCGAAATGCCCTCCATCATTGTCTAAACAAACATTGACCCTGCGCTTCATATTTTCAAAAACGGCTACTAACTGTCTTGGTGTGATTTCATTCACGGCATTTACTATGGCCTCTTGTAACTCCTCAATTGTGTGTAAACGATTTGCATATACAACATTCTTAAGATGGCCAAACGTAAAGTAGTCGAGAGGTGTTAAGTCGGGCGATCGCGGTGCCCAACGACCTCTACTTATTATTCGTTCATCAAAGAATTCACTTAAAAAGTTCAACGTTGCACCTGCTGTGTGAGCTGTTGCACCATCTTGCTGGAAGAACCCATGCTGCAGTTCGACATCGTGGAGTTGATCAATAAACGGTCTTAAAAGTAGTCGTTGATAATTGTTAGCATTGATGTTTTCATTAAAAAAAAATAGGGCCAATTATTCTTCTTCTCGACATTGCAATCCAAACCCCAATTTTAATGGGATGCAATGAGGTCTCCCGATATACATGGGGATTTTCAGTTGACCACGTACGATAATTTTGCGAGTTTACGTAGCCACTTAAATGAAACCAGGCTTCATCACTGAAAAATGTCAGATCCAAAATGTCATCATGGTTGAAGTTTTCATTAAACCATGTAGAGTATTGTCGACGCTTTCCAAAATCTGCTGGTAGCAACTCTTGCACCACCGACACTTTGTACGGGTGCATATGAAGTATTTTTTTGCAAGCCTTCTGACACGATCCGTATGAAAGACCTGAAACTAACATAGATAAATCAATTACAAAAACAACATTATGCTCATTACCTGTTTGAGCAGATAAACATCTTAACGATTTGTTGGGACTTGCATCCATTCGTTCCTGAATATCATGTACAGTGTCTTCGGTAAGTACAGATGACCTGCCCGTAGACTTTCCTTTGCAGACGCTGCATGTTTCGTGGTACCGTTGAATAATAAGACGAACGTGTTGACTAAAAATTTCATAGTGAACTGCTTCGTTGGGAAAATGCTCTTGGAACTGATTGAAACAGGAGGGATAAGAGTACTGCCAAACACCATTTTGGTCACGTTCTCCGGATCTAAAGTACGCTTCCAAAATAAATTTATCATGCTCTATTGTAAACACCATATTAACCTAAAATTACACACCTGTTATCACCCTCATTTAAAATAAACTTTGTAATTTTATTGTCTTACCTAATAAAGGGAACGAATACAAACTTTGAGTTTTGAAAAAAACTGTTATAACGTGGGGATTACAAAAACGAGAACAATAACACAAAAGAAAACAATAACTGTTATTATTACGACATTTGACAGGTAAAATGCCCGTACGCTAATGGATTCCAGGGATGTAAGTATTGATAAACAACAGGTTCGCGGACACATCGAAACGCATTTTTGATAATAATGCGACCAGATCGTGGTCACGTGACCTTCAATCATTTTTATAGATGAAACACCGGGGATGATAACAGTCTTTGTTTCAGATTTTTAGGGCTAATAATAAACACAGGAAAGCCAAAAATCCAATGTACTGCATAATTATAGCCCGCGCGATTCCGCTGCGTTCTCGATGCATATCTGTGACTCAAGTGCCGTCCCCACTACTTTTTCGGTGTTCCTCTTGCCGCACTACAGTTCGAATACCGATACAATCGACTCATACGTAGTAAAAACAATGTTCGAAAATGAATAATTTGAATTGTATTCTATAATTATAATATCCTTGATAATAATAACAACAAAAAAGTTGAAATTCTTCCTTGTTTGTGATTTTTAATAGGTACAAAAGGTAATAATAATTTTCGTAAAAAGTTAACCGAACAGAATCCCGTGGAAAAAATTACAGAATACTAATAGAAAAAATTAATATTAAAAATACTACTAAAATGTACCTATACAGTATAAAATAATTTCTCATATAAATAACAGTATCAATGCTGTTTATAAGCTCACTTATGTTGTACCAAATACAGTTTACAGTTTCTGCTGGTTTCACCTCCTTGTTTGTGTTTTTGCAGGATTTTTGGCCCATGCATTTACATGAGCCAATGCAACACACGCCATTTTTTTTACAACCACACCACTTGCTGTTACAATCTAGGATAAAACATGTAGAAAATCATTAAAATGTAAATAACGAGAATATCGTAAGAATATTTTACCTTTTTGACAAGAACATGTGGTCAATACATCTAAGTATTAAGGGAAAGGTTTCAGTGTTGTGATTACCGGTACTATATCATCCTCTAAAGTCATCCATCCATATTAAGTAACACATGGTAACAATTGTTGGGGATGCAAACTATTTAGCCAAATTTTCCCTTGGTAAAAAGCACGCAAACAGTGATATTTTAAACTATCTTTTGTTGGTGGAAGCTTATCAACGGTTTTTGAAACAGCTAAGACTCCTCTTAAATTATTGATGCATATTATATCCAGATTGCTTGTGTACAGTCTCAAACCAAAGTCATGCGTATTTTGCAAAACATTTTCATTAATGTCTCCTCGACCTACATCATCAAGTAAATTAAAATACTTTAAATAAATTTTCCAACAATTTTTCTTCCCAATTCCTGTAAATTGACTCGTCGTATCACAGCCGGTTATTGAGTGAAAAGCAAGCAAGTTTCTTAAAAGTGAAGGGTTTAAATTGATTTCGTGAACTGCTATAAATCGAATGTTACCTACCAGCCCGTCCAACCATCATAGAAACCTGTACTAGGGTTGTTAATGAACTGCCCAAAGAAATTAGCAAAACATGCCATATTTGTGACGGAATGTCTATAGTTCAAGCTCTTGGGAAACCAGCGAAAGCTAAAACTTGGAGACTATGCCAATACATTTACTTCGATAATATTTCAAAACAGATTTAATGCTCAGAGAATTGACGTAGTACTTGACCACTATATGGAAAACTCTATTAAAAATTGCACACGAATAAAGCGAGGTTCAAAAAGTACTATTGACAGGTTAATTGAAAATTCTGATTCATGTATTTATTTATGTAACATTCTTACATATTTTGAAAATTAATTGGGTACAACATAAGTGAGCTTATAAACAGCATTGATACTGTTATTTATATGAGAAATTATTTTATACTGTATAGGTACTTTTTAGTAGTACTTTTAATATTAATTTTTTCTATTAGTATTCTGTAATTTTTTCCACGGGATTCTGTTCGGTTAACTTTTTACGAAAATTATTATTACCTTTTGTACCTATTAAAAAGCACAAACAGGGAAGAATTTCAACTTTTTTGTTGTTATAATTATCAAGGATATTATAATTATAGAATAGGTACAATTCAAATTATTCATTTTCGAACATTGTTTTTACTACGTATGAGTCGATTGTAGCGGTATTCTACCTGTAGTGCGGTAAGAGGAACACCGAAAAAGTAGTGGGGACGGCACCTGAGTCACAGATATGCATCGAGAACGCAGCGGAAGCGCGCGGGCAATAATTATGCAGTGCATTGGATTTTTGGCTTTCCTGTGTTTATTATTAGCCCTAAAAATCTGAAACAAAGACTGTTATCATCCCCGGTGTTGCAGCTATAAAAATGAAAGAGGTGAATTTTTTGATAAAGCAAACGGTTAATGAGATACTAGCTTGTAGAGTAAAAACAAAGCTAAAAATCATTAAATTTCGCAGACATCTAAACCGAGAAAACGGCATTTTAAAATTTGTTTTCTCATAAGCTTCAATGCATTTGAGTTTTTTCAAAAATTAAAAAAATATAGAAATGTCACAGACAATTTAACAAAAATAATTGTGTATCAAGTTTTTGAGACAAGCTTTCCGACCATATATGTAACTCAAATTTTTGGAATTGTGCCTTTTTGGCCAGGACAATTAAGGACAAATTTTAGTTTTAGAATAAGGAAAACATGCTCTACAAAACTGGCTACTTCGTTGCTTTTAACTCCAGAGTGCCCACTAACTTCTTTATTTGAAGAGTTATGTTGGCCCGAGCACTCTACTAAAACGGATGTATGTATGATATCGCATATTGTCTGTAGCATACACTACAAGAGATGTTGTACGGATTATAATATACACACTCTACTCAAACCATGCAAAGTTAGTATTACCTCGTATGCTCTTTGGTATTACATAACTTCAGAAACTATTAATAATGTAACGCAACACTCAAAACTTGTCCAGTACTTTGGGATAATAAGCAATTTCAGGAATCGTTCACTGTAGTATTGTTTCAGGATAACTACTTCAGAAAAATTCCCCAAGCGGTGTTAGCACAACACAGCGGGCGGTGCAACATCCAACCTATAATTAGTGAAATTTCCCGTAACTTTACAATAAAGTATCTAAAACAATGGCTTATTTAATTGGGTTGTTTAGT
The DNA here is from genome assembly GCA_958336395.1 of Ctenicera cuprea. Taxonomy (NCBI): domain Eukaryota; kingdom Metazoa; phylum Arthropoda; class Insecta; order Coleoptera; family Elateridae; genus Ctenicera; species Ctenicera cuprea. The sequence continues at coordinate 20,683,839 of OY284487.1, read as the reverse complement.
CAATAATCGACAAATAGTCGATATGGACATACAGAATGTCAATTTTAAAACGTGCAATGTGTTATATCTCTGGAAGTAAAAGAGGTATTAAGAATTTTTAGAAGCCATTTCAACAACAGGAGGGAAAATCATAATGACCTTTAAAACAATCTTCCCCATTTAACCCCTTAGGCTCTAGTTACCCCAATAAAAAATTTCAAATGTAACACCCACTTTTTGATACTGCATTAAAAAGCTTTTAAAAAATGCTATTCAATAGTAGCAATAGTTATTTATTATACAACACGATAAAGAGATATTTTATCGACAAGTGAAAGATGTTAGTTCACGAGCGACGAAGGAGCGAGTGAGCTATCTTTCACGAGTCGATAAAGACTCTTTATCGTCGTGTACAATATACTATTTTATTTTGTACTTAATGTTAAATAATAACCAATAATTTATTTCTATATTAAAATGTCAACTCGCACAGATGTTTTATAGTAATTGTTGCGATCGCGTTAGCAATGTACGTTGTTTTGTTAGTTTGTTTACTTGTGTCAACATTCAAAAATTTTCACGAAATTGTTTTTGCTCGTGAAAAAACATATGGATATTGAAGCTACAGTGAAAGAAGAAATGGCTAAATTGTTGCCTGAGAAGTCCAGAGAAGCATATGAGAGAGAGTATGAGAGCATCATCAGACAAGTTACCTTCAATGTAATTATTTAAATTTGTGTTATATTATGCACGAATGTATTATAAATAAAATGTAGATAAAATTTTACTTTATCTACAGTTGATGTTAAAATGTTTCTTTATCTACTAAAAATGAACGCATAAAGCCTACTTTTAACATTAAGTAGGTACAAAATAAACATACTTTCTGTTACTTTTATCCATTATCCTAAAGGCTTAGAAGAGCCAGCGGGTGGTCTAGTGGTTAAAGTCCCAGGCTTTGGAACTAGACTCTCAACGGCAGTAGGTTTGAGTCCTCTGCCCGTCGGAAATTTTTCTGAATAAGTTAAATCCGGCGGGTCCATGGATGGTGTGTGTGGTGTATGTTGGGTTGCATGTCTTTCAGGAATGGGGCATGTTAGACCGGTGAATAGCGCCGAAGTGCGCTGAGCCCGGGTAAGGGAGTGAGATGGGAATCATGGAGTCGTGCTCACGCACGGCCTTATGATTCTTTTTAGAAAGAAAGAAAACAGGCTTTAAAAAAAAAGATGTGGACGGTATTTGCCTAATTTCTTTTAAACTATTTTTTGGTACCCTTAACAATAAATAACTGTTGACTTAAAAATCTGATTTTCAATATGAAAATGCACAGAAATGGTACTCTTGTTAAAAGTCGCGAAATTCAACAGTCTTAGAGCGAATTTAATTTTTGGAAAAATGGAGTTGCTATGAAAGTCTGACATGTTGTTTAAAATCCAAAAACAGTTTTACACACTTTGATAATAAGTTATACATGCCAAATCACCACAAAAACGGTTATAAAAATAGCCGTGAAATGACTATTTTACAGAGTTACAGCTTTCGAAAGGGTAACAGGCTGAAACTGTTGGGATTGCTTCCTTTCCCGAAATAAAGCGCCTGTACACTCATGTCAATGGCATTTTTTTATTGCTTTGGTCTGTAGAACTCATCCAAAAAATTTGTTCGAAATGTTTCTATCTTTAGGATCGAATGATAACTTTATACCCCTTTCCGCAAATTCGGTTTCACAAAAATTAATTAGTTCGAAAACACGAAAACAGTTTAATTTAACGCTTTTTAACAGGAGTGTTTTTTTATATGTAAAATACTATTTCAAACTCAAAAGTTACAAAAACACTAGTGTCTAAAAAATACATGAGCACCCAGCAACCATACGCTTTTGGTCGATGGATTTGAACAAATCAAGTAAAAATATAGATAAGTAATATTAACGGATTCGTACAAAACATAAATCAAATAACTATATAATGAATTAGTAACTGTTTTGCCATAACACAACGACGAATTCTTGCATCTCGACACAGTTCATCGATCGTAGTTACAAATCGTCATACAAGAACATCAACCGTGACGATTTCTCCTAATTCATTTTGCTGATAACTTTGACCAGTCGTGCTTGATAAGAACACGCGTGAGTATTTTCCCAAAACTATCGGTAAAACTATGTTTTCAGTAGTTTATTTTCCATAGTCATCTGTAGCAAGTGTAAGGAATTTTATTACTGTACATTTTTGCGGCAAGTATGGAACGAAAATTCAGAGATTGAATTTTGTGGTTAGAATTGGACAGGCTAAAGACTTGCTAGAATAATTTCGTGAAGGTTGCCGTAAGCGTATATTAATCAATTTGGAATTCTAAAACATTCTGTACTGGAAGTGGTAGCAAATGGAATCCTATCTGCATTTCACACTAAATTGGTTTTCATAAAATAATAACCTCAAAATACATGAAAATAAATGTACATGCATAGAGTGAGAAGGTAGACCTTAGGGGAAAATAATTAAACTAATGCTTTTGTGTTGCATTGTATACGTATTATACTTTTCATTAAAGCTAAAATAACTATGACCTTAATTGCGCAGACGTCCTGAAGATTTGAACGCTTCCGGCATGCAAAGTACTCAGACTATTTCATTTAACTAATTGTTTGGATTTGTATCATTTTGTTGCAGTTGAAGTGAACACAAACCGAGCACATCAGACCAACTTATCCAGTACATAATTACATCGAAAGAAACGATTAATATGATTAAGTTGCTAATTAGTCATAAAAAAACTTGAATAAAAGAATGAATTATTAAGGCATTCTAGGCAAGGGGCAGTTTTTGTAGCGTATCTTAAAATTCATTGTTAAAAAAGCAAAAAATTACAATTAAATTTCAGACTAAACCGTATTGTAAACTAAATTCAAAAGCGAATTCGGCTACAGTTCTGGAGTTTCAGTGATTCAATAAATGAAAGTATAAATTACCACAGGGCGCGTGAGAGGGAAGGGACTATTGTGTGCAATTGATCAATGTTTTTGCATGTGATATTGTGCACGATAATTTATATCTAGCTGGTTCTGGACGTGCCAGAAATGATAAAACATAGACAAATAATTCTAATGGCGAATCGTGTTTTGTTGTAAATGTAGATGCCGCCAGCTCGAACTGGTACGTCGTATGCCTGCGAACTTTGATAATTAATTGCATTTTTGGACGAAATTAGAACATGCACATGGAATGAAAATACCGAGAAAAGTTTTCAACTTTTATATTAGAGTAATTGATTAAATAGAAGAAGTTGACGTTCTGGTTATTGCATACCCATGTCTTTAATTTTTATTTCTTATATACAGGGTGAAGTAACTGTTAGAGAAGTGTTTTTCATTTTAAGAAAGAAAAGCTAGGGTGTTCAAACATGTCCTTCAAACTGCAGTCTCAAAGGTTTTGACTATTTATTTTTTAAATTATACACCATTTTGTTCTTTCTCTGTCTATGTTACATCCATAACTGTCTCACCATAACAAAACGATTAAATTTTACATTTCGGAAACATTTATTACTATAAAATAAATGCGGCCGCTTGTATATTAAGTCAGTTTATTATTACTTAAATTTTACGTTTGCTGTCACTTCTGTAATTTTATTATCAAAGCTGCTATTTTTAGAACTTTTATTATTAAAACAGAGCAGAGAAACGCCACAACAAAAGGTATTCTCACAGACATTTTACAAAATAAACAAATATACGCTACGCTTTCCACACTCCATTGAACTACATTTATTCAGAACTGAAGTAGCTATAACATTTATGTTATCGTAAAAAATCACTGCGGTGTACATTACCAGCTCTCATTTAAAAAAAAAACAGCTGAATCCGTATGCTTTTGTACTTTCCCAAACCCCCGGTATAGAACTATATTGTGATCGCGAAAATTTTCAAATATGGCATTTTTTTGGTAGCATTTCTTGCACAAGCGAGATTTCATAAAGGTAAGAATATGATAGAGGGTTCTTAAGACAATTTTCCTTTCTAGGCAATCTAGCTTCAAAATGGCTACGGTGTAAATTTTCGGTTTTAACTCCCGTTCACTCAGAAACGAGTTGACAGATCAGGATTAATTTTGGTATTGAAACAGCCTTAGAATACAATGTTACTATACAAAAGTTTTTTTTTGCAAATGAAAACTGTTACGTAAAATAATTTGCAAAGTTTGTACATTGCCAAAACAGTATTGCTGGCCTCACGATTTTTATAAACTTTGTAAGCTTATAGAGCCAGAGATGGGCTACTATTTGATTCTAGTCTCCGTCCACTAATTTCTCTGTATCGCCTACTATGAATTTTTGAAAAACGTAAAATCATGCTCCCCGCTTTAGTTAGCGAAGGACGATTAAAAATTTCTGTTACTGCTAAAGTGCTCATGATTAATCGTAGAATAAAATTTAGAATTTTATTTATATGTGCAACAATATTTAAGGACGATTACAGGCAAAAAACGCATCAAAAGACTTGCAAAATATTTCGGCAGAAAGTCACGTTAAATACCCTTCCAGGTGAGATCACCTTAAATTTTGTCGGCAAATCAAACTCGTATAATATACAAAGTACCCAAAAATAAGCTAATAACACGAAGAAACTGAAAGTTAGAAAAACAAAGAAAATTAGAACTTGATTTAGAAGTAATACATCAAATTGATTGTAATAACTACAATGAAAATTATCTGTGAAAAACAAAGCAACATTAAAAAAACGTATTAATCAACACAAAACTGCGGATAAAACCAAAATTTTAACAAGTAACAAACTAAATACAGCTTTATCTGTTTATGCAGTCGAAAACATGCATAATTTTACGGATCTGGGCGCGGCCGTTAGGACGCGGGACACCAGGCGCGAGGACACTAGAACGCGGGCCATTAGGGCGCAAACACGGTAGGAAGCGCAGACACTAGGGCGCCGGCCATTATAGCGCGGGACACTAGGGCGCAAAAACTATGTTACATGCGGTGAATTTAAGAGATCAGACGTTTTAGAATGAGAAACCAAGTCATCTGGATGCAGATATAGAAAACCAAAATCAAGTTATGAAGATTTATTGTTCCTATAGCAACACTAACTGTTTACTTTTAACCTTGCTTTTGATAATGACGTCTAAACACGTTGAAATACGTATAAAGCTAAAATGAAAAACCTGTTGAAGTTAAGAATTGTTTTATTTACAGTAAATTAGAATACTAACAGATTTGAAAAATACTTGAATTATTGGTGAGTTTCTTTATTTGCCAAAGACTTGATTATGCAAAGCTCGCGCAATAAAGATTTGGCTATATATAATATTTTGTGTAATTTAACAATTTTTTTCACAGAAAGCAGTACCGAAAATAATGTTTAGCTCTTATAAAATACAACTGATATTTAGAAACTGAAAAACAATTGGCGGGGTGTGAGATTTGAACCGCTGCAGTTTCAGTATCGTTGCCGTGTTGCAACTCCCATTTGTCAACTTCTTCTTGTTCTTCCTCTTAATTAAGGCCTATGTCTTGTCATTTATATTTTGCCTCTTAGGTGTTGTCTTGTAAACCTGATGTCCAGCTCTCAAACTATCTCTTTTGTGGTCCTTCAGGTGGCCGCTTTGTGTTTCAGCTGTGGATCATTATCCTCTTTGGAAGTCTGTGATTCTTCGACGTAATAGCTCAGGGGGTTTTCATTTCCGTTGTCCATTCTACATCGTTGTGACTAGTGTTGCACAAACTTCTTGTTTTTGTCTTGTTCTTGCTGCAAGAACAAGAACAAGAAGTAGGTGTGCAAGAAACAAGACAAGACAAGATTAGATGGAGCAAGAATAAGATTTCTTATCAAGACGTTTGCAAGAAACAAGATTTTTTGTTTTATGTGGATAAATGAAATAAAAGTTTCAAAACTGGGGTGTGTGAAAACAAAATGATACTGTAATGTAAAATATTAATTGCCAGCAAATTGTTCTACATTTAATATAGATAACTCTTAATAAGCAGTGCGTTTCAAACAAAATGCAAAAATCAGGAATATCAAAATCAAAGTTTTTCGCAAAACTGCTATTTTAGCTGTCATTTCTGTACAATAAAACCATGGGGAAACCGAAGCAGATGTAAAAGTCCGAAACCGACAGTTCAAAAAATAAATAAATAACGTTGTTTTTGCTATTTGTTTAATATGTGCTTCATTTGGAACGCACCGATAAAATACAAAAATTAAATTGTTAATGCAAAGAAACCAAATAAAATATACGCAAGTACAGTATGTATGTTAGTCTACTACTACCAAACACGCTAACAAAACAATAAAAGTTTCTTAATCAGTACTACGTGGTATAAAGGCGTTCAACGAGTAGGCGCACGCGACAGGAAGCCGGCGCCGCTTTATCGAGACTTGATAGCTCGGGTAATCCCCCAACTAGCAACAACAATGAATAAGCAAGAGTCTTGCTAGCAAGACAAGAATTAAAGTAGCAAGAAATTGCAAGACAAGAAGTTGTTTTACTTCTTGTCTTGCTTAGCAAGACAAGACAAGAAGTTGCCGAGCAAGACAAGAAATGTTGCTTTGTGCATCACTAGTGTGACGTCTACATTTGCAAGTAGATTTGTATGATGATATTAGTCAATCTTCTGTAGCTAAGATTTTGAAAAAGCAAAACTATTATCTTTATATAGTACATCTGCGATCATTGTTGTCAGAATGCAATTGCTGCCTGTCGGAAACAGAAAACTGCCCATAATTGTTAAAAAGCGTGAATCATAAATTTCACATTCAAAACTTTGGTATTCAACTAGATAGAGCCGTTCCACTTTGGAGTTGACATTGGCACTATCTAACTTTGATATTTCCAAGTCTTAATTTATAAGACTTTAAAGCTCCTTTTTTAGATCAGCTAAGCTATTTTATTGTTTTAATGATTAGTTTTAAATTTTTAATTTTTAGATGATTTTTTATTTTGTTTATATTTGATACCTAACATTTCGGAAATAAAGTTGTAGCCCATAAGCAGCCACAGAACTTTTGTATTAAGCATTGCTCCTTAAAACTAATAATACAGCTCTGTGAGTAAACCTTTAAATAATCCCTTACAACAAAGCTTTTAGTGTAATCTGAAACAAATATGTCTTTCTAGAAAGTGTATTTGTGGTAGAGAAATAATTTCCTACCTCAAACTGTATCAAAGTGTGACTGTTGTAGAGTGGGAATCTGTTTGAAACTATGCCAACTCAGAACTATATATTGCAACTTGGAAAACCAAAACATAACCACGATATCCTTAAACGACCTTCCACAGCAACAACTGTCAATGTATGTGTGTGACAAGTATGTAGAAATTCGGCGTAATGTGAATTTGCTGTTACATGGATGTTCATATTAGTGTCAACCCGGGCGCGATTTAATCCATTTATACCTCAAATATGCTCCTCGCGTGGGATATGAGCTTTAAATTACGATTTGTGAAGTATGCTGATGATGACAATGAGATCGATTCACAAAAACCAACAGTTCATTCCTACGCGCAGAGTATTCGACAAGATAATTGTACATGGCACTTTCATTTGCCAATTAGGTACTTATCTGTGCGGCAGTAATTTTCAATGTTAAATTAATTTATTTTGCGTTTAAAGCAATATTTATTGTAAATATGTGTTTGCTCGCTCAAATGAATAATCATTGAAGGTCGCGAGTTTAATCAAAAGCCTCATTAGGCGTTAATAATATCAGAAACAATTAATTCAAAATTACATAATTTCTGTAATGGACAGCTTCAACTATGCTCAGTTATATTGAAAGGATTTTATGATTGCTGTTATTATTTACTTCACTTTATATAAAATTACATGGATTTGGATACATTCTAATCTGCACTTTTTGGGTGGCAAAATTCGGCTTAAGATTTGTATTCGGGGACAGTCTAGCTACTTCGATTGCATGATATGTATACGATATATTGCTCAAGTTTTTACATTCTTAGAGAGTGTCTAAAAGTAGGACATTATCAAGAAAGTTCCAAGTTTTCACGATTATTAAATTGCTTTTGTGTTAGCGCTGTGTAAAGACCCTAAACGATAAAAACTTTTTTATTTTGATCAACAGAAAATGCTGTCGATTAGTTTTTCCGAACTTTGATGAGCATGGAGTGTTAATTCATTTTTCGCGACTTTGTAAACTATATATGAAGAATAAAATTGCGCCGACAACAGTAAACAATTTTAGAGTTCAAACAGAAATATTCGCTGATTAGAAAGTTGCATTTTTGAAAACTTTTAAATCAATACCTTTAGATTATTTTGCTCGGCTGAGATATGTCAACGTATCTAAGTTTCATTACTCACGGACTACTTTTCTACTTGAGATTGGTGTTGTCTTGTAGAATATATATAATATATATAATAACAAATATTTTCTGTAGGTATGTACTGCTATGATATTTGGAGGTGTATGTTTTGACTGGGGTGTTGTAGTTCCTGGAAGGCAATTTTTGGTTTGCTGCAATTCAATTTGCGATTGGAGGTTAGTGAAAACTATGAGATTTGATACTCTAACTTTTAAACTCAGGGTTGCGTATCATTGCTGTAATTTCTTGTTGTAAATTCTAATAATTTAAATTTTTTCATATTTGTGAGGTTTGTTTGTACTGAAAGGAAAGAAAAACACAATCAGATTAATAAGATTTTTTATTTATGTTAATTTTAATTATAATTTAGTTCATAATTGTTCAAAAGGTTTAATTTATAAGAAGTTTTAGTCTTACTTGTGTGTGCATCAGTAAATGTCATTATGGATGTCAGTGTCAATGTCACAAACGTATTAAAGAATACTCATGATCATGAGATTTACTTGTTTGTTCAAAAAATGGGAATCAAAGAAGGAAGACAAAAGAATGAAGAATTTGTTTAGATAGTTACGACTCCTCTTTGTAAACAAAGACAGAAAAATTTATATCCTCTGAATAAAGAGAAAAAACGAGTTTAAAAGTAATATAAAAGTGATTACGAATATAAAAGAAGAAAATACAACGAATTATCAACGAATTGTAAAAAAATCCAGAAGAATTGCAAGTATAAAGCGATCCAAAAAGCTTCTCCAGTTGTGGGGGTGTTAAAATTAAAACCAAGACCAAAATAACATAAAAGCAGTCCAGAGCAGGATTCAAATTAAAGGCGAGTGTTTGTGGTTACTTGAGGAACCAGCAGACTAGTGAAGTAAAAGTTTCGACATTCATCGTTTGCTCGAGTGAAGAATATCCCAGTAAGGAAACATTAAGATAAGTGATCTCTATTATAAAGACGATAGTATTTAGCAAAAATGTATTTGATTTTTCGAAAACTTCATTTAGAAATTGATTTATTAAATAAAACTTTTTTTTTGTAACGTTGATATTGTTTTGTGTTTATTCTATTTCTTATTTATTTATTAATAACTTATCTTACAAGCTAAATAACGACCCTGAAAAAGTTAATAAGAGTCTCATACGAAATATAATTTGTGATTGCGTGAATTGCGGGCATTTAGGGAATTGTTTTCTAGTAAGTACATGCACACGCATATCATTGCAGTACCTATACCTGAGTTGAATTGTGAAAATCTGGTCAGTAATCAATTTATTTGCCCTACAACCAAGCCGGTGTCTCTGTATGTCTTCTACATAGTTCTAATAATTAAGTCTTTTAGTTAGAATTTTTGATAGAATCTTATACATATAACTATACACCTTTTTCTGCTACTTGCCACCTTCTTTGTGTATTGGATTTATCTGCCTGGTTTTCCCGCCATTTGGTAGCGTTTCTTGTCTTTAAACTTTTTTTGAATTATGCAGTCTGGTCCATACTGTAACGTTGGTTAGAGTCTGTAATACCTTATAGACTTTCGCAGTACCATAGCGTTTGGGTTTGGGTTGGGTGTCCTCCTTTAGTAGCAGCGTTGAAATCTAGGTTTGATGTAAAGAATTTAGGAGACTTTAATACATTTATTGCATAATCTTTTTTGTCTAGATTATACGTCTACATCTATTCAGAAGTGCGTAACTTCATCAAGGGTTGGTAGCAATAAGCTTCCCAGTGTTTTTAAAAGTTAATGATAGCTGTCAACTTTAAGTCTTCCAAAGTCGAGTAATGTGCGCCAGGAGCCAAGAATAAACGTCCACAGTCTCTGCCTAACCAAACTCTCAACCTAGACTATTTGTATGCTGAACCCCCAGCTATATAATTCGGATTCAGGATGATGATGGACGAATAATATTTGTTAACATCGTAAAATCTTGCAACTAAAAGGAGCAATATCAAACACACAGTGTCTTGTACAATCTTGTTCCGGCAGATAAAAGTAAAATTAAAGAAAAAAGCGTTTAAGTCAGGTGATTGTGCTGGTTGTGTTTCATAAATAAAATAAACTGTGATAATAGTTCTCAAACTGTGGAGTAGCATGGAAAGCTACCATGAAGGTAATAAACCAGTTGCGCGTCTGTAAAATTTTCGGAATCTGTCGGCAACAGTATAACATTTTGATACAAAGCTATTAACATATTAATTGGCCATATGTGACACCATACATCAAACCCGCAACTGTCTTACCACAACAAAACGACTAAATCTTCCAAAGATTTATCTCTGTAAAACAAATGCGGCCGCTTACATGTTGGCTCAGTTTATTGATTGTTTTCAGTAATGTTTTACGTTTTCTGTCACTTCTGTTGGTATAACTTAGTTGAATACATACATTGTCCTGATCTCAAGTTCAGTATAATAATCTTTTTGAATATGTTTTATTTTTATGAGTATCTGTTTTAGGTTTGATCCCTCTCGTCCTATTTAAAGATTACACATATCCTGAACAAAAAAGTCCACTACTAGCATTAAACGATATCGTTATTTACTTTGTTTTAGAGCCAAGAAGATGAATTTCTTTCCTAGTGGTTACTAATATTTCATTATTAACTACTGGTTAATAATGAAAACAATTGCTACCAATCTTTAAATTCACTGTAAACTTTCATGTAAAAATCTTTTGATTTTACTGGTAATAACTGTTCACCAACACTTTCTGCACCTTCCCCAATTTCAGGAGGAGTGCAGTTTTCACTCAAATCATCAAAATTGGACATTTTATAACCACTATTATAAAATATATATTTTACATAAATGTCAATTGAAATTAACTATTCTCTTGTTTTCAAGCAAGGCTACTTTATTTTTGTGCATATTTGCATTTGTAATTTTATTTTTTATTAATGTAAAATCAATTAATTATAAAAGGAATAAAGGTGCTAGTAGTGGAAAAAATAATATATAAACCACGGTAGAGAAGACTTATCAGCCTCGCAACTTATTTCCCTCGATGCTTCGCATCTCGGGAAATAATTCTGCTCGGCTGAGAAAAATGTCTTGTCTACCTTGGTCTATAATATACTAATATTTAATATCTTTTTCTTCGTTTTCAATTCTTGAGTTGGTTTGTAGTTACGCACCAGTTTCGTCTGTTTTAGGGCCAGTTTTTTCAGTATTAGTATGTGTCGCATGCGCTGTAGTCTCCGTCTCGCTCTTGGTGTTTGTCCTATCACGCGTCCTTCCATCACTGTTTTTCAAAGTTATTCGCGACGTAAGAGCTGCCCTATTCGGCAGTTATTGTTGTTTTTATGTTTTTCCGCAGTTTTTGCTCCTCTTGTGCCCTTCTCACTGCTTCCTAGTTAGCTACTCTCACTACTCTTCTGACTTTTGGCATTCTTCGGAAACAACACAGTGCTATAGCGATAATTTAAAAAATAATAATTGAGAAGAAAAATGACAAATATAGTATAAAGTCTCCAAAACACTCAAAGTTACGTGTTTAATTAAGCAGTGGTAAGCTATTGGCTGCTGTTGAAAACAGCACGACGTTACTTATTTAATTTATAGTTTGTTATTCGTTTGAATTTAGTTCTTAATTCAGTATCGTGCAACAATTAAACCTTTAAGTTTAAGTTTAATTATTTGTTTCTATTCTTTCCAAATTTTCTAAAAGTCTAATAACTAAAAAAATATTCGTGGAATCTAAAAATCGTAAAGAAACTTTTTGTTTAGTTTTTGTCGTGTTATTCTGCTACCCAAGTGGCAGAAAACATCGAGTTCTTTAAAATGTAGTTTATTCTTATGTAGGTGTGACTTGGATTTTTTTTATTTCTTTTTATGTTATGTTTACTTGTTAGTTCCATCTCATTTGTTCCCAGGTCTTCTTCTATTTCTACTAAAATCGTGTATCTTATCATATCTACTTTATTCCTTGGGCGTTTATTTTTTCTCTAAACTCGTTTAGTGCATGCTGAACATGTAGATGAAAAATTGACGTTGAAAAATTGGAGCACAGCCTTGTTTCCCCTACCTCATTTGTGTTTTGCTATGACTGTCTGCGTAATTTTTTACTGCTCTTTGGTTGCTATATATTAAACATATTATTTGTCTATCTTTACTGTGCATTTGTTTTCTTCTTATATTCTCAAACATTTCGGTGCAGATTAAATTATCAAACGCCTTTTCCAGATTTATTAATTTTGTATGTGTCATTAACCTTTTCTTACTCCTTTCTCTATTAGCAATTTAACCGCATTGTTGCTTCTCTCGTACCTCCTATTAATTCAAATTGATCGTCCGTTAACTATTCTTCAGTCTTTTGTTGTGTCTTTCTGTGTGGTATTTGTGCAGCCCGGCTTTTTGCACTTGGTGTATCTGTTGACTCATATGTGTTACATATAAGTTGGAATATTATTTGAAACGCACTTTTTAAGCATTTGATACTTTCGGCTGAATTTGGTCGGTTCCTAGGGGTTTATTTGATTTCGGGTTTTTGTACTGCGTGATTATATACTTTCTCTTTTTTCTGCTGCTTCTTTATCGACTTCTTCTGCCTTTCTAAAGCAGACTCTTCCAGTTGTTCTCTTTTATAAAGTTGTTCCATATAATCTTTGCAACATTTTGTTATCAGAATCTTTCCATTTTCATCGGCAATAGTACTGCTGCTTGGACTTACCTCGCATTCTCCATATGCGCTTCCCTGGCTCATATTGCTTCTCTGTTTCGCAGAGCTTTGTATTTTTCTTTATCTTCTTCTTTTGCTGATCCGTTAGATTATCAGGTCTCATATGTTTGATACAAAACTGTTTTAATAATAGCAATACAATTAATAATCGGAACCGGAAAAAATACCAAGAAGAACCAGGTGTATTTTCGCTCTATGGTCTTTTCGTATTCATCTTTTTATTAATGAGTATCTGTATATAAAATACTTAATCACTTTAACAATATCTATTTATTTAAACCTTATACGTATTTCGGCATGTTTACATGCCATTGTCAAAGGTTATATGAAAGTAAACAGTTAGTGTTGTTATAGCAATAGAACTTTTTTACTTATCTTGGTAATCGTCTGCAGATGACTTGATTTCTTATTCCAAAATGTCCAGTAGAGGAGAATTCAACAGATCAATTTGCTCATTCATTAACGGTACAGTTTTTTAATGTTTGTGAATTTCAAAAGCTTCTGGTATATCTAATTTACGTTTATCATCACAAAAGTGTAAACATTTTATGGTGTTATTAGATGTCATTGAATGATTTTGTTCTAGTAAGTGTTTAGCGTAATTGGATTTATGTGGGTGTTTGTATTTGTAACAACGTACGTGTTCTTTATACCTAATATCAAAATTTCTAATTGTCTGGCCTATATAAACCGAATTACAATGCGAACAATTTAATTTGTAAATGCCTGATTTTAACAAATCGTCTGTTTTTGATTTTGCATAAAACAAAGTATTTAAGATGTTCCTAGTTGTTTTAAAGCTTACTTTATATTTATTTGTTTTGTTTATAATTTTAGCAATTTTTTCTGATTTCTCACCAAAATATGGGATCGAAGCATATTTAATTGTATCGAACGAAGTTAGGATATTCGGATAAATTTTTTGAATGGCTAATTTATAATCTTTTTCTTTAATTAATGTATCAATAAGTTTAGTATTATAACCATTACTGTATGCAATTTGTTTAATAATTGAAATTTCTCTATTATAATTAATTTCATCTAAAGGGACCGTCAAAGCCCTATGTATCAGGGACCTGTATGCAACTAATTTATGTGTTTTATGGTGACAAGAATCGTGTGGTATTGTAATGTCTGTTTGTGTAGGTTTTCTATAAACTGAGTACTCAAATTATCTTTTTATTGCTTTAATAATTATTTTCCTTTGCTACTACACATCACAATCATAAATGGCAATAGAATTTGTTTATGTACGATCAACATACCCCAATGAGACCAATCATGTCTGTCAATTCTTCGTTTTGCCCGCTTCATACATCGTTTGATACCCGCTTCCTCAAAAAAAAACTTGTCACTAAGAAGGTTGTACAATAATTGAAAAACTGACGTCATCCAACCCATAAGCAAGAAAAATGAAATTTAGAAATGTTATATTTAAATTATATTTCACACTTCATAAAATAAAAGCTGTAATTGCAGTGTTAGAAAACCACACGACACTAGTAATATCATCTAAATATTATTAGAAAGACTCTCATTTTCTATCTTCAGGCTGAACAACCGGTATTTGCGTAAGTAAAATTTTATTTGATTCACTGAACCACTACTAGCATAAAACAATATTTCAAACCACGTTTTTGTTGAATCGACCAGATATTCCAAGAACATGTTGCAGATGGTTTCTCAGAAGCGTATCCAACGCAAGAAAATGTTTATTGAAGTCTGTAAATGTCTTTGTTGACTTGTATATATGTTTCAAGAACGTGTAATAAGCACCACATAAAAGTGTAACACTTTTCTCATATTCTCTTAAATAAACTTTAACTTATAAAACCTATCTTCCCTTCCTCAATAAAATACGGATTCGGACAACAATAAAATCTCTCGAAAAAGACCTTACCAAAGTCCTTAAACTTTGGTGATGCCATCGACGAATTCGCCAATCGTAAAGCAGCGAAAGTAAATTTTGATAACTGCCACGCTGAGATTAACCCTCTTCCTTAAGTTCAGACGTTCACAAACAAAACTTTTGGGGAATTTCTATGCATGACAAAAGTATTTTTTTTATTAGCTAAAATCAGAATGTCTTTACTTAATCTACGTGGAGATAAGAAAGAGGAAAATGTAACAAAAAGTAGATTAAGTGAAATTGCTACACATTATTTTCTTTCCATGGAATGTGAATAAAATTACAGTTCCAGTCCTAATGTAGTTTCATAGCTGTTTAAATCATTTTATTATTTTAATGAAGTTTTTGACAATGAACTTTTCGGGCGAAACGAAACGAGCACAGCTTTCGTGGGAAGAACCCATTTCAATTTTCGTCAGTTGCCTCATTTACTGAAATTTGTACGTCGCATAATAACTTGTCTACCGACATTCCTACAAGAATACACACTAGCGAAACTGTATAATAACATTATGCACAGTCAATTACCGTTTCCATTTTCAGTTAGGCGTATGCACATACGATTCTGAATGCCACATTGTTGTATAAACAACATGATTCATTTAACATAGAAGGGAACAGAGCATGTTTTAACGAGAACTGCTGCAATTGGTAATGATTCTGATAATATCGTGCTTTATATTGAGAACATTTCCCAACGTCTCAGTAAACGTAATATCCAACATCTTTAACTTTCTGCTTCGACGGTAGCTCTTTATGCAGTCTTTGCTTTCCTCGAGTATTTTCGTCTCTGAATTGCTGTTCCTATAGTTTCCTATGTTTTCAAATTGGCTGTAGTTATTGTGTTTTCTTGCTTACCGCATTCTAACTGCGCCCTAAAGAAACACTACGTTAAGTTGTCACGTTGGTTTAAATGGCAAAGGAAAAACGTTTGGAGAAATAGAATTACTTGCTGTACACTTCCTATTTTTGTAGTGAGAATGTTAAAAAAATATATTATACTTGCTGTCTGTTTGAATCTTACGGTTATACCACTACAAAATAATATACGTTATTACAGTTAGAAGACATTCATAACAAATAGGAAATTTATGTTTATTATACCTTTCCATTATTGTATAATTTCCTACTACTGTCATTTTGCTTTATTCTCTCTTATTCTCCGCACTATCACCATGTTCCTGATTATATTTCCATTGTTATTTCTGACAATGTGAAAGCGCAGGAAGCGCATCAATTATAGCCTTTGCCACTTTAGATTGAGGCAGCAACTGAAATATTTAGAACTTCATAGACATTTTGCGTGACATATTTATGGTAATGATATTTTAATCTTTTGCGCGTGAATGTGGAACGTTCTACATAATTGTTATCACTTTAAAATTGTAGTCTTGTTCTTCTTCAAACGCAATTTTGAAACCAGCAGGTATTTCGTACAGTTAATGTTTATACACATAATTGTTATACGCTCATCGTGAAAAATGGTGTTAAGGAAGGCATTTCTAATCTGCTACTTGTAAGTAACGCGCTAAACTACATTTTGGCTCATACATATTTTTTATATTATCATTAACACCGTAAAACTTGAGGCACTTTGATCCTCTTTTTGTTCTTAAATAATGAATTTACCTGCTTGCCTAAAAGGTAAAAACCATCTCATTTTTCGTTGTGAATAATAAAGGCGTACCTTGATGTAATAGCTCTGTAAATCTAAATCGTTGTTAAGAATTGGTTGTATTTTTGTAAAGAAAAGAAAGGAAAAGGGGTCCCATTCACAACTTATTTATTGTGTACATTAGCGTGTATCTTAAGGGAGGTCCCCGAAAATAAGGGTAGTTTACAACATTCATTTACGTTATTAGTATTCAAGTAGTTTGGGGTAAAAAATACATTCTGGGTGACTTGTGAAATATGCTATCGGTAAAGTGAAGTGCTGCTTTTGCACGCGCCTTGCATGTCAATAGAGTCAGGAAAAGTGCGTCTTTCCTTATAATGGTCACGACCAGACCCTTTTCTCTCGCTTTGACTTACTTTCCGCCGAAACCTCATTTTTTAAAGTTTCTTTGTTTTAATATTTAAGCGGCATTACCATTTGTTAGTATTAGCCTTTTTTTGTCTCAAGCTGAAAATATTTACTTGTCAGAATATAATTTACTCCATAAACACCTGATACCAGCTTTATTCAATGCTGCTTCTTTTTCTTCTTTGTTCCTTTAGTACTTTCGCATTTAAAAGTAAATGATATGCAACTTTTTATTTGATGGAATCAGCAAGTGATAAAGTGTTTTTTGACAACTTCAACAATAAAGAGCAGTTAGAGATTGTAACTTTAGGTTTGGTTCATCGATTTATCATAACAAATATTCTATCATTCTGTTTGTCGTACATTTTTCACAAATGAGGAGAAAATAAATCTTCCAGATCTCTAATTCACGACGGAAAAAATTGCGAAATTTTCTCATACTGTAGAAATAATTACCTTATTTGTATCCGAAAATATTTTACAGCATTAGCAAATATTGAAATAGTTTTTATGAGAAAAAAATTAAAGTTGCTTTTATACAATAAAAAATTGATTTGAACAAAAACAATAATCGCTAGAGTAAAACATACTAGAAAAATGCTTTAACCCAATAAATTTAGAAGTCTCTACAAAAAACAGTTGATTTGTTCTAACAAAATAGATGAATGTATAATTCTCTGCCAAACAAAATTCGATATGTACAAACAAAATAGGTAACTACAATATGTTAAAACATAATAAAATATTTTTTCTATTTTGGTTCTTTACCGACTACTTTATGAAATTCATTTGGATTTCATAAAGCAACCCCTTAAAGAATTCGAAAATTTATTTTGCAAGGTTGGTGACAACCATGTGACAACAAAACCTTCACGCGTTATAAACATAACCTTCAAATTGTAAGTTCTAAAAATTAAGATTATTTAGCGTATTTTCAGCTACTTTGCGTAGCTCGGGTGGGGTGCAAGATAATTCTTCTTCCATCTTATCTTCAAATCTTAGGTATTTTAAAACTTAAATCACTTTCAAACACAATTTGTCTCAATTTTAATTTGACAGTAGTTTGAATTGTTTGAAATTGTTTTAAATGTCACCAACAGCCACAAAACCAAAACAAAATACAAAGAAATTTCCTAATCGATTATCATCATCATCATCATCATCATCTGGCATGGAGCTGACACGAGGGTCGATCCTGGATTACGCCAGGCCCACCCCATGCCAGTAAGGTGGGTAGGAATTTATGTGATAGGTGGGATCGGGTGGGGTGTTGAGCCGCGTTAGCATGTCTGCAATGCATACCGCAAGACACCGCTGCTGCAACACCGGGTAGTTAGTAGGCTACGCATCAATGGGGTTTTTGAGTACGCAACCAAGACCGTTATGCGATTATGCATTTTAACTTAATAAACTTTGGTATCAAAGTTTCACATTGTTCTTATTTCACACGTATCTATTGTTCTAAGATTACAAATTGAAAATATCTTAATTTCCTAATAACTAATAAACTACTTAATATTACGTGTCGTCCGGGTGGTATTGCTACCCACAAATATCCTACAATTATCTTAATTTCCTAATGGCTAATAAACTGCTTAATATTTACCCCAATACATATTTAAACTTTATTGTCACTTAATTGTAAAGTTCCCGCAGCTCGATTATACTTCCCTCTTTTCTAAATTTCCCCTCTGCAGTTGACCAGTATTTATTCGTCGTTTTCTTTCCCCCTGGTGCGTACTTGTGTTCCTCTTACTTTGTTTTCCCCTTCCTCACCGTCTTTCTGCCTCCTCTTCTCCGTTTGCCTGTTCTTCTTCAATCGATTCTTGATCCGATTCTTCCATTATTGCATAAATTCCTCTTGTCTCTCTTCGTATATCCTCTTTTCTTCTTGCCCATTCCTCCCATATCTGCTGAGGTATGCCGGTGTTTTGGATGTCCCGTTCCAATGATGTGTTCCACGTATAGCATGGTCTTCCGATCTTCTTTTCTTCTGTTTGCATGACATAAGCCTTCTGGAGAGGATGGTTGGCATGTCTTCTCAGAATATGTGCCCAATATTTAATTCTTGATGTAGTGAGTCGTTTGGTTATTGTTTTCCCTTCTGTTACTTTTCTCTGTCTCCACCGTGGCCATGCATATATTTTCTGTTAATGGCTTGAAACCTATTATTCTTCTTCGGCTATTTTCTTATTAAGATCGCTACGCCTCTCCTTGTGGAGTCACTTTTCCCCCCGCTTAGTTGCCAGGTGTAGTTTGTTGTTTCCGCTGCTCCTGTAGTTAGATATGTTTCTTGTAGGCTGACGGTATCGATCTCTCTCGTATTGAGCGCTTCGTCAATTAGTTGCCGCTTGTTTGGTTTTCTAGCTCCTCTTACATTCCATGTTGCGATCTTCAGTTCTTCGGCGTTCTGTGTTCTTATATCGATTGGGGAACCTGTTTGTGTGGGCATAGATAGTACGTATCGTCCAGGTGGTATTGCTACAGTCTGTTCCTCTATTCTTTGTTCTAGCATGATCATAGTTGGTGTTCCATTCCTACTTCCTATGGATTCCTTTTCTTCTTTGGCTATGATGCTGTCGTAATGGTTTCTGGAACCGTCTTCTGATCTCCTGTACGCTATTCTTATTGTCCTGAGTGGTTGATTGGTGTTTGCCGGAGTGTGTGTGGAGGTTGGGCCTGCTTCGTAGTGTATTTCTATTGACGCCTTTAGTATTTCTGCTGCTGCTGCTATTGATTCGGCTCCTCCCCAAAATCCTTCTTTCCCTAGGTCTTCTAAGTAGGCTTCTGTTTGTAGTGCTGGGCCGTAGTCATGTGCTAGGTGGTCGTAGCGCGGAGTCAAGTTTCTTACATTTTCCTCCAGTTGCAATTGGAAATTTTGTGGGTTTTCTCTGATGTGTGACACGATTTTTTTCCTTAAGATGAAAGCTTCTTGTTTGAGCTGTTCTCGCGTCGCCGTAACATTCGCGTTTTGGTCTGCTATTGAGGTGAATAAACAATTTCCATCTCCTGGGATTTTCCGCACTGTCAGTTTGTGTCTGTCCGTATATACTGTTTCCTGTTCCATGGTAGGTACTGTGCCGCTTCTGATGATTTCCGTTGGTTTGCTGGTGTGTACACTTCCGTTTATATTTGCGCCGTTAGATTATATATACATATACCTATACCTATATACATGCATACATACCTACACCTTACACATTACACTATGCTAGTATCGTTAATTAATTAACTCAAAATCAAATAAAATTTACATTGGAAAACTACGTTTAACAGAGTATATTAAAATTTTTATTTAAAGTTTTTATTCCTGTGTTAACCCTCGGTTTGAAATTCAATAGGTCCGGCTTTTACAAAAGAATTTTAGTCTTTTAGTTTAAAATGCTTGTTTAAATTGTAATCGATACTTTCTCCCCTGCTACATAAAAGCCCTTTGTTAGAATTTTACTACCTGCTGCTCCTCTACCCTTGTGCTTGGCCACCCTATTCCCGGAATTTGTTTGAGTTCTTGGCTGCGGTGTTTTGCAAGACTCGGCCCTATTGCCAAGCTAATGAAATAATATAAAATAAAGCTCCTACTTTTTATAATTATTTTGCTGTTTAATACCTATGCCCCCCTGATCTACCGCTATCCTGGAGGAATTCTATATGTTTTCTACAAGGTATTATTTTTTACTTGCCTATTCTATCTTATTGAGTATGTACTTATCTTTTTAGTGTTTGGTGGTTTACCGGCTTCCTTTCACCTGTTGTTATTAGGTAATCCAGGTGTTCCACCTCTCCTTTCCGGTATTTCTTGCCTCTTTGTTGGATTGTCCCTGAGCACTGGCGCACTAAACACTCAAAAGCACAAATGCACCTGCTTTGCTCTGGCCGAACAAAGGATCTTCGTGACGCGCTTTGCTTTTACCTGTTTTACCTGTTACGTTGAGCCACAGGTATCAATTCACGAACCCTGCTTTTTATGTTCACTCTAGAATCGATGCACCAAAAAAAATTCCGTTTTAAACAGCGAAAACTTTCGTTTTCACTTTTAAAAGCTGGAGCTGCTCTGTTACGCGTGTGCACTCGACCGCTGTTCAGACTGAACCCAAAGAAATTTCCTAATCGATTATATTTATAAATTAAAATATAAAATAAGGTAATTTTTAACGTTTTCGGACGACCAAAATAGAAAAAATAGTATAAAATACACGTTTCATAAGACGTTTAAGCGCACTTGTTCATTAGAAAACTCGCCGCAGGCGTCTCGTTTTCTAACTTGGACGCGTGCTCTAAAATCATGTCTTATGAAACTTGTTTTTTAATGTACTATTATTTATAAATTCCAGCTTTACTTCGTTAAAGTCCATATTTAATTAGTATCTGTATATAAAATACTTGCTTTAACGGTCCTTTTAGATGAAATTAATTATAATAGAGAAATGTCAATTATTAAACAAATTGCATACAGTAATGGTTATAATACTAAACTTATTGATACATTAATTAAAGAAAAAGATTATAAATTAGCCATTCAAAAAATTTATCCGAATATCCGAACTTCGTTCAATACAATTAAATATGCTTCGATCCCATGTTTTGGTGACAAATCAGAAAAAATTGCTACAATTATAAACAAAACAAATAAATATAAAGTAAGCTTTAAAACAACTAGAAACATCTTAAACACTTTGTTTAATGCAAAATCAAAAACAGGCGATTTGCTAAAATCAGGCATTTACAAATTAAATTGTTCGCATTGTAATTCGGTTTATATAGGCCAGACAATTAGAAATTTTGATATAAGGTATAAAGAACACGTACGTTGTTACAAATACAAACACCCACATAAATCCAATTACGCTAAACACTTACTAGAACACAATCATTCAATAACATCCAATAACACCATAAAATGTTTACACTTTTGTGATGATAAACGTAAATTAGATATACTAGAAGCTTTCGAAATTCACAAACATTTAAAAACTTTACCGTTATTGATCTCTTACATTCTCCTCTACTGTACATTTTGGAATAAGAAATCAAATCATCTGCAGACGATAACCGAGATCAAGTCACCAAGTTCTATTGCTATAACAAAACTAACTGTTTACTTTTTCATATAACCTTTGACAATGGCATGTAAACATGCTGAAATACGTATAAGGTTAAAATAAGTAAATATTGTTAAAGTAATTAAGTATTTTATATACAGATACTCATAATAAAATATACATGTTCTTAACCATAACCTGGCGCATACCGCCTATGCCGATAGTGGGCACACTCACGAACATACAGAAAGAACGGGAAAGACATAAATGGCAGAGGGGTTGAAGGGGAGGTAGAAGAGTGATAAAGGATGGCTGAGGGATAAGAAAATTTTCAAAACGGTAAGAGAGGGGGTGAAGAAGGCACACAGGGAAAGGGTAAAGAAAAGGAAAGAAGAATTAGGGGAAAGTTATTGGCGGCCTAGAGAGGGGAAGCGACGAAAAAGGGAGAGACGAATAGAAAAGGAATACACAGAAAAAACATTGGGGATGAGGGGGTGCTTTAAAACAATGTTATCGGTCTAGGCGGTATACGCCAGGTTAGGTTAGGTAAAGTCAGGTTAGTTTAGGTTAAGTTAGGTTAGATATAAGCGGGGTTACGGTTATGAACAGCTGTATTTTTCAATCTGTACAATAGTTACAAATCGCACACACATATAGACAGACATTTTCAATAAATAATAAATAAAATACTATTATTAACTATTTTAACCTTATAGGTATTGCGATGTTTACATGCCATTTTCAAAGGTGACAAATTGATTTCCAGTGTCCGGACCTTTAGTCAGTATTGAACGTAGAACGACAATACATTAATAATAAATTCTAACATTCCACAAATTATGTAGGTAATTATCATAGCATCACGCCTACATGTTTGGCCTTATGCGAGCTCGTAAAGTTACTTATTAGTTATTTAGTCAGCTAAAATTGAGGCTTGTGTTATAGTAAAATAATATAAAACAGGGTTTCATAAGCGTAAAATATGAATGGTAGCGGGTTTCAAAAGTACTACGAGAAACAACTTTATGAATAAGTCATTCAAATCTATCTATTTTCTTCATCTAATACTATTTCTTCCTCCATTTCTCGATGCTTAATTTCTTCCTCCATCTCGAGATACAGAGTGCAGAACTTTTCTGGTAGCTCAATAATAAAATAACACTAAACGAAACGATGTATCTCAAATATTGCAGTTGTAACAGAACCTTGCAAAGTCGAGCAACATGTTTCACGTATACATTAATGGATTTGAGTACGCCTATGGTTTTTGTATACTTATTCAATATTAACGAGATTTTTTGCTGGTTTGGGACTAAAAGTCCCGACACTGTTGATGTTTTTATAAGTACATTTTTATTTATTTTTTAGCGTTTCTTATATTTCCTACACTTTTTTCCATGTAAACCCCTGATAAGTACGATGCATGAATCAGTGATTGACGTATTAAATAAATTATTATTATTTTTGTTATTACTACTATTATTACTATTAAAGCGGTACCCCTAACACCGTAACTCTCTTACGCAAAAGCTTTGAGTGATCGATATAGCCCTGTTGGGATCCCAAGAAACCCCAACACAGTTCTATTCTGCTTCTTTATAGTATGCATGACTAGCTCGATCTAAATCGATATTGATTGTTTACGATAATTTTTTTACCTAAAAAAATTTCGATTCGTAATAAGAAGCAATACTCGCATACTTTGAAAACACATTTATTAGGGCCAAGGCCTATAATTACACATGCTATGTTTATTTCCCTTGTTGATCGGAATTATTTTACGCGTTATGTATTTACTGGGGAAAATACGTTCCTCAAATATTTATTTAACACACAAGTCAAAGTAGGGCTTAAGAAGGAACTACCACTTTTACTTGTTCTCTGTCTTTGTAATTTTTATACATTTTGTAAATAACAGAATTAACCTTACCATACGCATATATCAGTCAGATCTGCTCGTTACACTTTATTCGATCTAAATAGGTGTATTAGGGGTATTCAAATTAATGAAACAGCTTATCCAATAAATATCCCACGACATACTTCTACGCCTAATAGAAGTATATTAAATAATTCAGACACACCAATGTCTGGTACAATCAAGCACAAACACGCCATTCGTACAATTCATAATTTTATATTGATCTTTGGGTTAATAAATACGAGTGGCCTATTTTAATACAATCCTGGTTCGGTGATCATTGGTATGGAATAAATTAAAGGCATATATTTAAAGCAGAAAACGAAATAGAGGAATTAATGAAGGTGGCTCAGTTTTACATTCCTTTCTCGTTATTTCTGTATTTCTTTCAAAAATAGAAGTATCATAACTTATTTTAATAATAATAATTATGTTCCGTTTCTGTAATTTAATGAAATTGTTTAAGCACCTAATGCAGTTGCCTCTTGCGACTATACCGTATACATTCCCTCATTCCCCTAATATAATGTTTTTGCAGTATTTTAAAGATCAAAGCTTTTAACTTCGAAAACTTCGGTAATTGAGTTTATTATTACTGATGTATTTCTGCATTAGTTATACGTTTTCCATTTGAATCTCATTTTCTTCTAAAAGTATTTATTCATTGGGTTCGAGAAACATTTCGATGTAACGAATCCTCATAAAATTATTATTTATGTCAAGTAAGATTATTCAGATTCTATCGAATAAACGTTCGGAAAATTTAACTTTAAAATATTTCGGAGGGTTCGGATTTATATGTATAACGCTATAATTTTTATGCCAGAATTCCGTTCGGGCTATTCACAACCAAAAGCAAGTCGTTAAATTTGCAGAAAAAAATCTGGGAACACACCCTTGCTGCTGGACATAAAACCTTTTGGCATAAATTTACTTTACAGCCCAGTAGTAAATAAATTTTCAGTCCAAAGAGGCTGTAGCACCGTATGCAGATCGTTGTGTATTTAAACTTGAGCTGATTTAGAAGAAAATAAAATTAACTCGTTTGCTGTATGTTTTGGTACTTAATTGGAGTACAATACGCTTTGTATTATATATAACTTATATGTATAACCAGTTATTGTACGCGGTGTCAAGCTTAAACTTCTGTTTGTTTAGATTATCAAGTTGATCTCTTTGCCTTTGCAGCTGATATGTCACAGACAACTCTTGTAATCCATGCGTAAATGTGTGGGTTAAGCCGCAGAAAATTACGAACGAAGCTGCCTCGCAAAATTTAATATTCTGCTCTAAGAAATAAACGACTTGGTTTTGGGGTTGCAAAGAGTTTTATGGTTTTACACAGTTTACTACTGGTATTTCTTTTAAGGCCAGTTTTTGAACGAAAAAACGTCAATTTTTTATGTGACTAAATCGCAGTCGTGTACTTAAAAAGCGTGTGAGATGTGATTTCATACTATCGTAGCTGCTAATGTTTACTTTCTCAATAAGAGCCGTTTCACACGAGCCACTTTTCGTGGCGCTACTGTAGCGCTACTGTGGCGCTACTTTTGGAGAGTAATGCATTTAAATGATAGTTTCCACACTATAGACGCGCCACCAATATGCAGCGCGTTTGTGGCAATTGAGTAGCCGGTTTCCCTTAAAATCGCGCTACAAATTGCGTCGCCACAATCGGCAGTACCCGTAATCATATTAACAGCTTCACACATGGACTTCAGTCGCGCTTGAGTTATCAAAGTTAACAGAGGTTTTGGTGCAACGACGTTGAAAACTTTGAAAATATTTCGCATTTTTATAGAATGTACTAAGTATGGAGGAGTTTGATACAGAACGTTAAAAAACTTGATTTCGTTTTGTTTTAAATATCGAAAGGACATATAAAATTGTCCTTTCAATAATCTATCACCTACATATGGATGCACCCAGTACTTTCTTTTTTCCGATGTTTCTTTCTACGGCGTAATAATAAAAGTGCTAAAAGCACTTCTTCCGCCACTCTAGACATCTTCCTTCTGTGGCGCGCTCACGGCTACTAAATTCAAAATCGTTCACACGCGCAAACGCCACAGTAGCGCTACAGTAGCGCCACGAAAAGTGGCTCGTGTGAAACGGCTCTTAGAGCAGAGAAAAAAGAAAGTACTGGGTGCAACCATATGTAGGTGATAGATTATTGAAAGGACAATTTTATATATCCTTTCGATATTTAAAACAAAACGAAATCAAGTTTTTTAACTGTTTCCGCATGTCCACCCGTTCTGTATCAAACTCCTCTATACTTAGTACATTCTATAAAAATGCGAAATATTTTCAAAGTTTTCAATGTGGTTGCACCAAAACGTCTGTTAACTTTTGCTAACTCAAGCGCGACTGAAGCCCACGTGTGAAGCTCGTGTGAAACTGTTAATATGATTACGGGTACTGCCGATTGTGGCGACGCAATTTGTGGCGCGATTTTAAGGGAGACCGGCTACTCAATTGCCACAAACGCGCTGCATATTGGTGGCGCGTTTATAGTGTGGAAACTATCATTTAAATGCATTACTCTCCAAAAGTAGCGCCACAGTAGCGCCACGAAAAGTGGCTCGTGTGAAACGGCTCTAAGGGTTTCAGCTTAGCGTGCTCAGCCGGATAGTTAAGTAAGTCCTGACTCATCGTTTTCGTTTACACTTTCAAGGTCTGTAAGAATAGTAGTTACAGGTCTCAACTTACAAAATCTCGAAAGCTCTATAAGAATACGAGTGTAATTAAAAGCTAAAGTAGCGGGAGCATTGATAATTGCAAGCAAATGTAGTTCAAGACTAAATATTTTTTGAATCCTACACGTACTGAAGACCAAAATCGATATATTTCTTTCTATTTTTACGGAAAAAATAAACCAGGTACAAAATTAGAAAATTAATCGCTCAAATATGAATATAAGTATGAATATATACAAGTAAAAGCAGTTATTGGGCAATTATATATTGAACACTTATTGCCCATACATTAAATGGCATTCAAAGAATGCATTTCAGTTTTTTAATCACAAACAAAACTTGGCACACATCTTAAGGGGGGGGGGGGTAACGCAGAATCTTAGTAACTTTTAATGGAATTTCATATACCTAGGTACAACAAAGAGTTGTCGAGCTATTTAGTTTTCTCGTTTGGTAGCGTTTTTTCACAAACCAAATTTTATAAATGTAAGAACAGAATATAATAGAGAGTACGAAGACAAATTTAAATACTTTTTTTTTCGAGCACTATAGCTTTAAACTAGCGGCCGCCACGATTTTTTTTTTTAATTTTCGGGTATAACCCCCATTTGCTTAAAAACGAGTTAACAGGTCGAGATTAAATTTGGTATTATAATAGCCCTAGAGAAACACATTTTTACTTTCTGATACTTTCAGTATAGGGAAGTATTTGTTTCATGACAATTTTCGAAATCGAGATTTTGACGGAAATGCATGTTTTGGACCTCCATAAACTCACAATAGTGGTTTTTAAAAATTGTCTGTCTGTGGGTGAGCATGTGGGTATGTGAGTGGTGCATCATATAACTATTGAACAGATGGCGGATTTCGATGAGCTTTAGAGTCTGAGGATACATCAAAAATCCACCGACTAAACAGACTTTTAAAAAATCCGAAACCGGAAGCAGAAATTAGACATATTTTTTTGGCAGCATTTTATTTTTCTAAACTGATAGGAAACTTTATGACAAATCCAACAATTTTTTCGGAACTTTATAGCTTTAAAACGGCTACGAATTTTTGAAAAGTTTTGCTTTTAGCCCTTTATTACTCAAAGACAGGTTGACAGATCGCGTTTAAATGTTTTATCGTGATAGCCCTATACAGACACAATGTTACTGTGCACAAAAATTTTCGAAATGTCAAAAGCTATAAAGTGAATAATAATTCAATAATTACCAAACTTTCGAGAAAATATTGCTCCCAAAAACTGACCACTAAATTTTGTAACCTCATAGAGCTAAGAATGAGCTATACTTTGGCTGGTGTCCCAGCAGTATAACTGTGAAAACTAAAAAAATATCAAAATTGTGATTGTTTTAAACATATACTTATCAAAAACTGGCGACATGTTTTTTTTTAAATTTTGTAGGCTAATAAGAGCTAAAAATGAGCTACACTTTGGTTTATGTGTCAGTCCACTAATTTCTATATGACGCCTGCTATGAATTTTTGAAAACCGAAAATTCATGCTTCTCTCTTTAACAAATAGGCAAAAAATAAAAAATTTCTGTTTAAACTAAGTTGCTCATGAATAAGAGTAGCAGATTCAGAACTTAATTTTTAAGTACAGAAATATTTAGAGGGTTGGATTTTTTCTTTTTTCCTCAATTTAAGAAAACGAATTTTTACTTTCGTTTTCCGTTGTTATTTAATCCTGAGTAATCTTTTCCCAAAACGTTCAAAAATTAATTTTATATATCCAAAAAAATATTTCCGACGTAACGTAGTCTGCATAACAGCTTCGCTGATAACTTTAAAATAGGCGAGGTACATTTTCGAACATGTAGTGCATAAAACATGAACATAGTATAATCAATCCTGTAATAATAGTTCCAGCTGACCTTGTAGCTTTGTACCGCATGAGCCTAAAATTTCTACCCAGTAAGAGCTTTAGTTGTTCTTGCAATGCACGATTAGCAGGATTTTATATTTAAATGTCCTACAACTTAAAACAATTTTTAGTTAGATCTGCTTTAATTGATGTGCTTAGATATATAAAAGTAATTATTTTGTATAAAATTCCAAGAAAGTCCAGGTGAAGTGCTTCGCTCATTTTTTAAAACTTGTTTTGATGTATTTCCGTTACACCTGGCTATTTAAAGTTCTTAAAAAGACATTTTTATTCAAGAGGTTGTGAAATTTTAAAAGTATTTCCGCCAAAATAAGAGAATCAATTGTTTCCTCCATGACAGTATATTCTCCTACTGGAAGTACCGATGTCTTGATGCCATATTTTTGTTTTTTCGTAATTATCCAAACAAGAATATTGCTTTGATTGAATCGAGTTTGTTAGGCAGTCATAATTTTAAATCCCAAACATTCCCTAATAAAACGTTTCTATACCTACCTGCGTTGGAAACGGTAACTCACCTATAAGGATTTTAAGATTGTCTGTACTACTTCTGCCCTCTACAAGTTCGGAACACTCAATATTGCTAAAGAAAAAGAAAACCAAAGATCAATAACTAATTCTCTTGCTACAACTTCTTTTTCTACCATCATCTAGCGCCTACTGGTAGCTACTTACGACAATGACTTATTAAGCTTCGTTTACATTATAGCGAACATAAGCGAACGAACGAACGAACGAATGGATTCGTTCGTTTGGTAGGGTTCACCTTTTCTTGTTTACACTTAGCTGAGCATTCGCAGTTGTTGATGATCCATACATTCGTAAGCATCATGTGGGATTCGTGTTGCACTTCTGCAAGGAACTGCCGAATGCTCGTCTACGTATTTAAACTGTTTACACAGAGCACGAATTTTCTTTGATGATTCGCTCATTTACCGACACCGGCCGGAACATGACCGATTGCGAACGAATTCGTTCGTTCGTGTACTATTCACCGTTTACATCTAGCGAATTGCTACGAACGAGTTCGTTCGTTCGCTTATGTTCGCTATAATGTTAACGAAGCTTTACTGAGATTAAGTTTAAGTTTAATAATTCATATGAATGGTGCGCGCAACGTGTCACGCGCTATTTTACATGGATAAGAACATGCGCATGGAGAGTGCACAAAAGTGTGTCTCGCTCTTTTTATTGTATATTAGTGGAGTATGTTTGACAAGTCGATATCATAATTTTAAGGTAAGCAATTACGAAGAATTATTAATTTACACCGCGGACGACTTGGTGATGCACCATAAACCACAAGTTGTCTGTGAACGATACGTTGGAAACAACTGTCTTAGCTGTAGTTTTTATAAATTTGAAGATTAAATCTTTAGCTTTTTAAATTTTTTGATTTTTAACATTTTGAGACTAAGGCTGAAAATGCGAATTAACTAAATTGTTTTCATTCAATCCACCGTATTTGTGTTTTTTATCTTATGTAGGTTCATACGTAGAATTAAATTTCCAAGAATGAGATAATCAACAAACTTTGGAGATTGGCGAGTTCTGAGATGACTTTTCAACATTTTTTCTTTATTGAATTAACCTTTCTCCTACTTCAATTTATTTAAAGCTAAATTTTGAGCTTAATAAAACCAAGCATTCCTAAGAATGCAGATGAAATTTTTCCAGAAACATCCTGTACGTAGTGTAGATCCGCAAACGGATAAAGTAGTTTAAGGCTGCTTGGGGATAGACGAGAGGGATCTGACCTTGTACTATTTTAAGGTTTACCGCGATGGTCTATTTCGAAGATTAAGTCGATACGATTCAACCATTGTGTCCGCTTGAAAGTTTAGCAATCGAACAAATGCAATTGACTTTAGTAGTTAATCAGGGAAGTGTCGACACAGCGGAGACAAATGACTGACCAGTAAAATCAATTCGCTAGCCATTTATTACCTTTTCGGTCCAGTGTTACCCTTTTTACGAGCACGTCAGCACGGCCTACTGTGCGGGAACCCTTTTCGAATTTAACAAGTGCACAACTGAAATGCCTTTCTAATTATATTTGGAAATAATTAAAGAACATTTTCCGACAAAAAGTTGAAAAGAAAGTAGCGGAATAAAAGCAATTACCGAGCGAAATTGATGTAACACGTTTACTCCCGATCTAACAAGAAATAAAAGCAAAAACAGCTAACAAGAGAAGTTCATAATTATATAGACACTAAAAAATGTTCAAAAGTTTTTAAAGTTGCCCAAAACTTTGTTACAAATCCTGAATAGACACTTACGTCTTTTCACAAACTCTTTAGAACTTTTCAGTAAAGGAAACGAAAGGAAAATTTTGTATAGCCCAAGGAGCAATTTAATTCTAAAGGTGCCATTCATAGTTTTATGCTTTTTTTTAATACTTGAACTTTGACAGAGCACCAACTAAGCGGATGACACTTTTACATAAAGTCTCGATTTGAAATTTAATGGACGAATTTAAAAATAAGAAAACCAACTACAATTTTTTCGAAACACAAAGAGTTTCTTCACAAGTAATATAACTAGCGATCCCGTTTTTTTTTCGATAAATTTAGGTTGATTGTTACCGAATACTAGTTAAGACAATATTATCGAAAATTAACTAACGCAGGTTAACAATCAAGCCAAATTTATAACAGCAAAAACGCCGCGTGTTCACTTTGTGTGTGATATAGTCACAGGTAATGTAACTAGTGATCCCGATTGATGGTTAACGAGTGATGATTACCACATAATGGTCTCAAATTTATAAACGCACGTTAATTATCAACTCAAGATTATCAACCGTGGTCACGCGTTGTATTTGTAATCATTTCTTAACACAATTAATTACGATATATTTTGACGTCAACTATGATCTTAACTTGTGACCTTTGGCAGTACATTCTTTTCACTTATTAGACACCACTTGTGTTTTTTTCACTAACAAGTTGATTTAATTAGTTGTTAACAAAGAATTGACGCACTCTGGCAAACTCGATGTGTCTGATATAGAGATTTAAATATTTCGGTGGTAAATGTACCATGCATATACACCTAGTTGTTGCAATTTATTTATTAATATTTATACCTGTCAGGCAATTTCAGATACAGCTTTAACAATAAATCTATAATCTCTAGGAATTATTAATATGAATCCCAAATGGTTAGATAGTTGACCAAGCAATATAATTCATATTGTTGTGAAATACATACAAGAATAAAATTATCGCCTTTTGTAAACTACCCTCTTGCCAGTTATGTCCGTGTATGTAATTTGATTACAGAAATTATGATTACCAGCCAGAATGTTTCATTTCATCAAAATGTGACAGCGGATTGAATTTATCGGCTTGATTCACTAATCCGCATGATTGACGTTTTTCAGATAATGCAAATGAGCTTAATTTGATGTTCATACCATTAAACGAATAATCAGCTTTGGTTTTTGGAAGCTTTATTGAAGTGACAGGTTTCATATAAAAAAATCTCCAACTAAACACATCGAGTTCTGCTGCAGTGCTGACTGGTGCGCCGTTCTAGTTTTATTCCCTGATTTATACCAGCACCAGTGCACGAGGATATGGCTAGAGATAAAGAAATTGTCAGGCTATTTTGAACAACGTCTCTTTGCTTTTACGATAAGACTTTTCTTGAAAAGTGTATTTGTTTTCTTCCACTTCCTTCCAAGCATAGTACTAACGCGTCTTTTGTACGTTTTGCTAAACAATCTTGTTGACCGCCGAGTATAGATTACGAATATTGTTTTCTGTATTTGTAATATAATAAATTTGATAGGTTATAAAAAATATTTTGTGCAGAAATAGTGAACGACTTCTTAATGATAAAAACATATTTTTTGTGCCGTACGGCTTTTGTGTGTCGATTACTGGAATCGTTAGCCCAATTAAATTAAGATCAAAGACATTCACAAACTCCTAGGAGTCAACAGGACATGATCCTTGACCGGCGCGCCGGTCAAGGATCAATCCCTGGATGACCAATAAGGAAAATTTGGTTTACGTTCTTGATTTATTTTATATCTGTATATGTTTCGTCATTCATAAGTAAATTAGTATTTACTTTTGAAAAGAAAGACTTACGTTATTGCTAGTCTTTCAATTTGTAGAGATTGTTGAATAAGACATGAACCACTCGAAAAGGTCTCTTAAGAGCACGCCGCCGTGGCAACTTTTTGTTTTTGACGCCAGAGGCGCTAGTCATTCTAAATTTGAATTTAATTACTGATGGTTCTATTAAACATAAACAGGTAGCGTCACATGCGTTCTGTTGACGTGCATATATTTTTCTTTACAGGACTGTACTAGCAGAATTATTGATTTCTCGCATAAAATCAATTCTCAGCATTACTTGCTCGTGGGTTAGTGTGCAACTAATCTCTTATTTATGTGCGAAATTTGTTAAACGTTTTAAATTAACACGCCAAATGCCTATCGCCGTAGCGCCATCCGTGCTGATTCCTATGAACTTTTGTTCAAAAACATGGCTGACGTTACTCGCATCGAATTTTTAAATTTACTCAGCTGGCACATAGTTTAAATAATTGACAAAAGTTTTAAATTGGTGTACCTATTATAACAGTATCTAGATGATTAGCGTAAATACAAATGAAGAATAGTGTTAAATTTATAGTTTTATGTTTGTTAAGAAAAGTAAGTGTTTTACCTTATTTGCATGTTTCACAAGAAAATAATTATCTGAGCATCTAAGTTAATTTGTTAAGTAACATCTATTAACTTGTTTCATTTCGTTTTCTTTTTAATTAAGTCGCTGAGTACATATAAAAATGCCTATATGATGTCTATACTAGTGCCATCTGTGTCGTGTGCCTCGGCGTGGAGCGGTCTTAAACTTCGGCAACAGTTTCCCACTAGTACATGGATTCTATGGAAATAGTTGCGTGCGTATACTTTGGCATCTGACCGTTTACCTAGGCAACGCTTGACTTTTGGTACGGCCAATAAGCCTTCATCGCGACAATGCCCTTCGGATTGTCCCTGCGAATGGGGGGCCAAATCGGTCGCCAATACGATATAATTTTTTTTTCTATAGCAACTGTTAAAACGTGCTATTACTAACTAAAATTAGAGGGAAAAGTAGCACTTTACCATCAAGGGTAGATAAAGTAGTACTTTAACAGCAAGGATAGATAAAGTATTTTATTTTTAACAAAAAAATTGTTTTATAAACAAACTCTATAGCAACCAAAAAGTTATTAAAGCCACCTATTCATTTTTTCGTGAAACTGTTTTTTTCCTGACACTTTTAAATTAAATTTATCATTGATTTTTCTTCATTTTTTGGTCTTCTTTAGCAATTGCTATAGAAAAAAATGTTGTATTCCACACGACGATAAAATTTTATTATCTTCTCGATGCTTATTAGCGTCTCGGCTGACGCCTCGACGCTAAAATCGCTCTCGAAGATAAAGTGCAATTTTATCATCTTGTACAATAAATAACTATAATTTGTCATTTTTCTAATTCACTGAATTTCCAATTTGCGGTTATTTTTATTTTCTTTTACGGTCTATGGTTGCTTAACATAAACCCTGTTTCTGCCTTTCCCAATAGCTATACCATCACACTTGGTGGTTGTAAGAAGTCGGGGCCAATTATGCAATAATCTGTTGATTATTATTTATGACTGTCTCGTGCAACATGTACTGGCTTTTTTCATGCACACATCATTTTCAATGGCACTTTGCGCAATTCCCATCTGGTATCAAATTGTACAACAGGCAGCAAATTGCACAAAATAAACTAGGTATTACACTATCGTTTTCATTTTTTATTCTTCTGGTATGTAAGATTTTGTAAAATGAATAACGGTAATTAAATTGAAGGTATGTTATGTTGCTGTCATACAAGCTAACAACATGTAGTTTACAACGAGTATCTTATGTTATTTCATCACACTACCCCATCAGCGTCACTCAAGCGCACTGCGTTCTCCAACTACTCTTGATGAACCATCGCGTCGCCACTAGTGAGAGCCGATTTAGTGGGTGCGCAGCCCGCGTAATAAATAGCTCAGTACCTTACACTTATGAGTGAATAAAACTTTTACAACATTGCTTCGACAAATTCATAAGAAAAGATAGAGCACTAATAATAGTAGTTAATTTAAATGGTTTAGAGCAATATACTTAGGCGAGTGTAAGATAGCCATGCCAGTCGCCAGACCTTATACTTGTAGAACTTTAGAAGTTTGTCCAAACATTTCATAGTAGTGAATTTGCCAAGCAAGATGATTTGGTTTTATTTTATTTGGTTTCTTTGCAAAAGAGAAACAGTAAATACACGTCAATAGACATTCATGCAATTATTTGTTATGCACGTTACTGCCCTTTCCCTGCTCTAAACAGGGCCGTTGTTATGGAAACCGTTTATTTGTTATTTAACACATGAACTGTATCATGAAACAGCGTATTACAATTCAACTCTGTATTAATGAAAACGTCAAATTTGTTGAAATATTACGCAGACTCGACTCGCAGTTTTAAAAACGTACTTTCAAGATGTTGCAAGTATTTGAATGGGTTAACCGTTTTACAATTACCGTTAGCAGTTTACAGTGTCGAACCCAGCACCTTACAGATGCTAATCATAATCCTTTAAATTTATTTGTTCTGGTATTGCTATTGATTTTTGTAATTCTTCTATTTGTTAATGTATACTATTGTTAAAAATATATACAGGTTAAAATAACCGAACAACTCTTGTAGTTGCACAGATTGTCCAAAAAAAATTGTTTTGTGTGATGCAGTGGGTGTACTATAGGGCTTTTCGCGTTACGAAACATTTTGATTCCGCAAAAATTTTAAATATATTTCGCACGGAGTATGGCGCCATTTGGCGGTTCAAAGCGAAATCAGCCCGTAAAAAATTTAACTGTTTAAGTCATGCAGCCGTACTTATCAGTTTCACTCAGGAAAATAATTTCTTTGCTCACAATAGCTAGAATTGGAAGTACAAAGTAGTGCAACTTTTTTTAAAGCATTTACGGTAAATAATCACTGACCTAACCTTACATATAAAATTACAGCACGTTAAATGCGTTGGTAAAACCTGATGCAGCAGGCTGTATAGAGCCTTCGCTCGGTATTAATACAGAAACCTGAGGTCATGTTGAGTGAAGCCTTTGTTAATATTTTTGTGTTCAAACAATTGTGTTTTGATATACGTTTAAGATTTAAGCTGCCATAATAATTATTAACTTTTACTTTGTTTTAAGAAACCTGATTATTATCGTGAAACACCCCGTATATATAATTTTCTACAAAAAAAGGCTTTCAGTCCTGAAGATATTACCTACCTCATGATTTAATCATTTCTGTTAGTTTTAAGGTAGGGATATTTGACACTGTGACCCTCATTGCCGTGTGCACCTGACCCTCAATTCAACCAATAGATCGTTAAGTGACCCTTTTCAAGACAACACCAGGAAGTAGTAAATCAATTCCTCCAATAGTAGCCGTTATTTCTAACAGGTCTCATACGATATTCTGCAAATAACATAAATTAAAAATGCAAACATTTCTATTTATTATTAATCTGAACCAATTTTAAGAATGACATGGTGTTTCCCAAATCTTATTTGGGAGTCTTACAAATATGAAGAAAACGTGCTCTCTTAGTATTTGATGAAATTTGAAATGTTTAAAGGCTATTTTATTTTAAAAATTGTATTTAAATGCATTTAAAATTATAATTTATGGTTAGCTATTTCCAATATAACATCTCAATTCGTTTGTGAAATAGTAATAACAAAAGCGTATTCAACCTAAAACAACAAATACGTGAATATCACCATTAAATCACTTAAACATAACATAATAATCATAAATCTAAACCATTTCCATTTGTGAATCAACGAATTCACGCATATGTGTTAAATATACGTCAAAATAATACCCGTTACAATTTTCCATTTCTCAAGTAAAAAAATCTCCGACAGGGCCAGATTTTCAACGTTTTCCAGATCGTTGAACAGCAACCTTTTTGCAACTCAACGATATATACAAAACAGCAACGTGCTTTTCATCATACACATTATCGGATTAGACCAAAAGCTCGTCTTTGTACACAATAAATCACGAACTGTTGAATGGAAATATGAATATGTGCGTTTTACTCTGAAAATTGATGTTCATTTTCATTTAAGACTTTACAACAGTGAATATTATCACTTAATTAAATTATTTGAATTAATTTTGTCACAACACGAGTAATTAAATTCACTTCACGTTACTTAACTTCTCTGATTGTACCGGAAAATGTATGCGTGTATTATTCATTCGGTCGCGTATAACGAAACCCGCTTTTATATATCATGAGAAAATCACTTCGTACCCAACAGAAATAGAATGTTTCCGACCATCCGTCAACGAAAAAGCACAAAAGCGAATGGAATACATCTCTTTGGTCACAAAATCTTCATACGCTCATAATATTTCCACGGTAATAAATCCTTATAATACAGCATCCGTTCACACGGGGCGTGTAACACGGTTCTGCATGCCCGCCGATTGTAAAATGTTATGATGTTTTTTACATCGTGAACAAACCCGGCACTAAACAATATATTTATGTGACAACCATTTCGATTTACGGCCTACTACGATATTTTTTAGTACAGGGAAGTTTTAAAAATATGATAGCATAGGGAATAGCCTAGAGGTAAATGCATAGTCCTCCCAAACCACTTTTCGATTAAAATACGGTTTTCATCATGAAAACGTTATAATGAAATTCAAATATCACCAGATTATAAATATTGCCCTTTGCGGTGTTATTTGCAACTACAAATTAAA
Source organism: Ctenicera cuprea (assembly GCA_958336395.1). Taxonomy (NCBI): domain Eukaryota; kingdom Metazoa; phylum Arthropoda; class Insecta; order Coleoptera; family Elateridae; genus Ctenicera; species Ctenicera cuprea. The sequence goes on along the minus strand of OY284487.1, from coordinate 20,646,524 downwards.
ATTAGAGTAGTTGCAGTAGGTGCAGAATTCGAACCACTCACCAAGAGATGAATTTGTTCACCCTTGGGTCAGTTAAGCAGTTATAAAAAAAAACATTTTAACTACAAATTGGCTGCATTGAAATCCGGCGATCGTGCAGGCCAAATGTTAAGAAGTTGTCTGCTCGTGATAGATTTTCAATTATGTTGTTTGTAAGTTCCTCGCAGAATTATAAATATCGAACTTTACCATCTGCATAACGATGGATTTATCATATTAGGACGCGAGGTTTGGATATTTTCATAACGAAATCGTATGGGTACTGTTCTGTGATAAGCAGCAATTTAACTTTCGTCAAAAATAAATAAATAAAATCATATAGGAACTAATGTGAATCAAATCCTTCAGATATACCGATTGGTTAATATTAGAACTGTTTCTTTTAAGGTATTACTTAATTTTGGATTTTGATTTCAGAAAATATAGGATAATTTATAAATATTTTGACAAACTTCGGGTGATTGGAGAGCGGGCCAAGCGGAGTAATTTTTGATCAGGCAACCCAAGACGAAAACAGTCAGGGTGTAAACATTTCTAATGGTTACAAAAGCCTCACCGTTCTTTCTCCTTCTTTATCAATTGCAATTGCGCCGCTGGTTATGGTTACGCTGCGCCGCGCCGTTCTCCCGACGATACCCGTAACCAGCGGCGCATTCGCACTGTTTACACCCTTCCTGTTTTCGCCGGTTTTCGCCAAAACAAGTGCCGTCGAAAATGGCTTGTCTGTTGGCGGTTACTCCACCTAGTCTCCCCTCCAACCCTCCGATCATTTGTCAAAATCTTGAGTCACCGACAATTCGTATACAATTATCAAAAACCAGCAAACCACTTGATTTATAATATGGAACGAGATTAATGCTAATATTTGACATTATACATTGTTTTCTGTGTTTACACAATAACGTGAGCTAACTTTAACGAGTTTTTGTTCACTGTAAAAACAGTCATTGTTTCCATCAACAAACATTAACATATAATCGTTTAATAAAAATTTTTGGTTTTGCCAACACACAAATTTTGCTTTAAATATACAGTATCCGCCAAATGGATAGAACTAGTTAGATTGCTTCTAAACTGCTAAAGTTTAAATAAAACATCAATGGAGATCGATAGGGCTAACTAGAATGATATTAATAAGATAAGACACAACTATAGAGTTTTGATATATTGAAAACAATTCCCACACGACGAAAGAAGTTTAATTTTAGATTGGAGCTGATGCAATAGTTTGTACCAATATTTTCACACAACTGATTAATACGAATTGAAAGATAGATATCTGCTAACCGGCACGCTCACCTGACTTGATATTACTCGACTACTTTCTGTAGGACCACCTAAGAAGCAAGGGTTTGTATGTATTTAACTTTTCAGTTTTGAAATGTAGAATACGTCAGGAAATACATTTCGCATATTTATTGGACCTAAAATTTGTTAACAAGTTGTTTCTTGGCTTGCATGTCGCCAAATCCTTATATTCAGTTTGAATGTTCGCTCTAAAATAATAAAAATAGAATATTATTTCATGTAAAAGGTAACTGACTAGTTTTGAAATTATAAAGTCTACATCAAGTAATATCAATAACACAGGGTGTTTAACAGAGTACGGGTCATGCCGTTTTAATTCTATTCTAATTGGGTTGGAATCAATCGTCGTATCGCCTTACAGGAGTTTCTTAATATTGATAAAATAAGTATTTGACGATTAATTGAGTTTTAGGTCAATAGATAAAAACAAATTTATTTGGTAAGCAACATTTCAATACTTTATTCGTATTTTCTTCGACCTGAAAATTAGAACATACGAATAAAGCATTAAAACGTCGTTTACAAAATAAATTAGTATTTATATGTTGACCTAAAACTTAATTAATTATTAATATTTATATAAAGGACAAAATAAAAGAGAAAATTTTATAGTTTATGAATTAAGAACAAATTGCGTGTTTGGCGAGAGTGGTCTTCAAGATAGGGCATTCCCTTACCATTTCGAAAATCCTGGGATAAATTGCCATGACATTATTTTTTAATAATTTTTTTACCTTATATATAGGATGTTCTTACAACATTTTTATTAAATATAAATTATTCTTCTACTTCGTATCCTCTAAATATTAATACGTTAGTTTTAAATTCTAAAGTTGCTGTTCATAAATTATCGAAAAATCAACACAATGAATACAAAGTAAAAAAATATTTTTTAAAATTTAAGTCTTTAACGTATGGTCGGAATTAGTTACAACACGTACTAGGGAATTTTTTAGGAACATTTTTAGGTAATTTAAAAAAAAGTTTAACAATTCGTATTTAATAAAAACTAGCGGAACCCGTGAATTACGCCCCACGGTTTTTTGTGAACTTTATTAAATACGCAATAAATAGGCTGTGTCAAGATGTCAGACATGTTATTCAGCAGTATATTATATTCTAAAATATGTAATGAATCGGCGAGTATGAACATGCCTTCTGTAAATTCGTTGGTTTTTTATTCTTATTTCAGGTCTTACAGCACTTAGGCCACATTGTCGGGCCGAATGTGCGTTAGAAGAAGCTAGTATATATTGGGCGGTTTTTCTTCTTTTATATGTATGTATTAGATAGTATATAAGAAAGCAGTTGGATAATGTGTATAACTAAAAGCAAACACTCCAAAAGAAAACTATAAATTTTATTTTAATAATTGAAAAAACTGTTGCACATTTTACATTTGCAGAATTGCCGTCCTCATGCGTTAATCTGAATGTCAAATTATTTAACACATATTTGTATTTATTTATTTTTCTTCCCGAGCATCAAATTTAAGTTCTTGCAAGTATTAACTCAGCGCAGTCCCGCTTCCTTGCATTCATGGAACCAACCAACTTCATAAATAATATCATCAATTTTTTATAATTAGAAAGTCTTAAATTTTTATAAATAAAACAACTTACTAAAATATAGCAAAACCTGTGGGCTGCGCCTCTCGATTTTTTTTTATAATTTCATACCGGGCGCTCGCTGCTCAGAATGTTTACTCCGCTGAGTCCGCTACATGATTCTACAACTTCTTAAATTATTTCAGTTTCAAAAAAAAATTGTTCTGATTACGGTGTACATTAATGATAACACAAGGTGACGTTCTACCATAATACATTAAGCTTAAAATCTGTTCTAGCATGTACTACTTTAATTAATTAAATAGCTTTGTACCTAGCCCGATTAGCAGTCTGAATCACAGTGGCAGTTTTTGCGGTGTGTCCGTGGCTTCCAGGCCAGTTCAACTCCCCATTCTGACAGAACTAAACACCCTGGCGGTCAATTCAACCACGTGTCCCGGGATTTTACGTTCGATTACAGGAATTCTACACGAACTTCGAATACCACCCTAAATTTATTTCCGAATGCGCGACGAGTTTGTGAAAAGCCCATCAGGGAAATTTCAGACGTCTAAAGGAATAAAAAAAATTACTGCGGGCACCTGAAAATTCTGTCATGCGAAACAATAAACTTAACATGCGTTTCAATTTTATGACAAGTAAAATATTATATTCAGATAACGTTTTCATTGGTAAACAAAGAAACGGATATTTCGTTTCAAATTCTACTGAAAGAAACACATCAATAAAAATAGCATTTAATAAACGGGGATTTAAATTTTTCCTGTATGAAAATTGCGATGCTCATATTTCAAATTAATCTAAAAATGAAATGCAGTAAAAGCGCAGTGGCGTGCTTAAAGAAATGAATATAAATTTATGCTATGCTATATTTAAACGGACGTTGAAATGCAATAATAAAATTGTTATGAACTTCTCGATTGCTTCCTCCTAGTTATATGTGAAATACATTGAAATTTTTGCTTATAATGGGAAAGCTTTTGTTATTCTGCGTTGTCGTTATAAATAAAAATTCCACAATTCATAAAGCAAGCTGTTTTAATATAAATAACTTTTTTAGAAATTTTAATCCACAAATCACAAAGCAAAGGGATATAACACGAAAAAACTTCTTTGTGGCTTTAAAATACCCAGTTGAGGAAATCTTCATACAGTTAAAAATTCTAACCCAATATGCGTTTATTCACACGCATATTTTAAATGCCTATTAGGGTTCGTTTAAATTGCATGAAGTTGAACTTTGATGTTCACCTGTGTACAGGGAGCCTAATTCTTTACGACGGCTATGTTCTGTTTAAAATATTCCAACCGATCAATGTAAAATTGCTTCAATTAAATATGGGTCCCAAATCGACCGTTTGTTTTTCAGTTTTCTTTATGTTTTCCAAATACACTTTTTATAACTTTTTTAGCAGGTATATAGTTTATTAAAAATAGTTTAATATAGAAAGTTGAAAAGTCTGTAAACAACAATCGAATAAGATTTAGGTTAAAGTAAAAAATTGCTGTTTATTATATTTCCAATACGTATAAATAGCAGTGTGCGGTGATTTTAAAGCAAATACGTCGAAAGTAGGACAAGAGTAAATTATAAAGTAGGTATTTATTGGATCATAAATACTTTAATTCTTCTAGCTTATTGAAAGCTGCCACCTTCTCTGGTTTGGAACTTACTCAACTATTACAAATTTACTTGTTTTTTAAGGTATATTAACTAATGTATAAAAGCCGGATTTATATGCATTTGCATATATTTCATTTCGTTGCTAATTATGGATTCCGTTTACATTATCTGCGTTTCACGGGATTCTAAATGAAATAATAATTTTATATTGCATATGAATGCATATTTTAGAATTAATCCATATAGTACTGGATATTTATGCGTTTTCCTGATTGTGGTTTGTAATTTACACAAGTATTTTCAGTTTTTTAATCTTATTACGTTTTTTTTTTCAAAATTTGTCGGATCGTAAGATTACCATAAAATATAGCTCTTAAGTTTTTCCGTGACCTCACCCTGATTAGCAGGCGTTCAACCATAACAAACATAACTTTGCTGTGATAAGCAAAACAGCCAAGGTTTTACGTGGTTTTGACTCTAATTGTTGTAAAATTAGCGTAGAAGAGTTTCCAAATTGGAGTGCTAGTAAAATCGTGTGACGTTTAATAATTGATGTCCAAATACACTCACATGCTGACCGACAAAAAGCAAGGTTTTACACCATATACTTCATCAAAAATATTTCGTGTTGCCACTTTAGTAGCAACCATTTCGAACATTTAAATACTACCTCTTCAATCTACGTTATAACTGCATGTTTACGTTAACCTAGTTTAATGTATGGCGTATAGTGTCATGTTAATAATTTGTTGTTATACAATTAATTGTTGTTGCAAAATTATAAAAATGGTGTTTTTCCGCATATTGTGCTGTTAAAATGTATATTTTGGTTTTTATGTGCGTAATTTGAATTTTTGTATTTTTAAGCAATTTTGGTACATACAAATACGGCCTTTATTAATATATTGATGTAAAAATTAACTAATATTAAGTTGTTCAATGAAACAATTTTACATTTTAAACTAGTTTAAAATTCTAAAACAGCAATTAAATATTTTCATTAAGATATTCTGGTATTTCATATTCGCATAAAATATTACGCAGTTTTTCAACACAGCCCAGATATTATTTCATTATTATTTTTATGGTCTACACGTAAGAAACCTAAGTAATCATATAAAAAACTGAAAGACATCAAAAGCTTTCATCTGAAGAAAAAAATTTAATCAATTCTTTGTGTAGGTATCGTAGCATCTACTGGGCTTCTTGGAAAATCTTCAATAAATATACCACATACGAACAATTCTTTATTTTTAATCAAAAACAATATTTCAAACTTCATCATTTATAAATCACACAAATAGATGTATTTGTTTTAAAAAATTCTTTTTAACAAAATATAAACTACATTTTATTCAAACATGAGTTGTCAGATCGGCATAAACTTTGATATTTGTAATAGCCCTAGAAGTACACACTGAAATTTTTCGAGCCATGTAAACCGCGAAGTGAAAAACTGTTCAATACTATAAAAATATCCAAAACATATTTCTCAAAAACTAGCCACGGTTTTCGTGTAACTTGTAGGTTCTGAAAGTTAGGGTTAGTCTACTGTTTGGTCAATTGCGTCAACTTTTCTGTAACGCCTATATATGAATGTTGGAAATTTGGAAATTAGTGCTCTTTTATTATAAACATTGTGTAGCATTTTTTCAAAATTATATGCACAAAATCTAAAAAAATATTTTCCTACCGAAAAAAATTCAAGAATTACCAAAAAAAAATAAAAAATAACTTTCATTAAAAATTATGCAGTTAACGTTTCTCGCTGGTTTCTATAAAACCAATTTCAAATATATATGAGGACGTTTCGCTTTTTGAGGTTTCTCTTGATAAAATAGATGACTGTCACAAACTACAAGCAGCAGTGTTGATAAATCAATTGAGCGTCGAATATGCAGTGACATTATAATTGGCATGTGAAAATCACAAATTCAAAATTGTACTTCTGCATATCTCCCAGAATATGCCACAACGCGAAGTTCTGAATTTCATCAAATATGATATCACTGGAAAGTCAAGTAAAACAAAATCAACATCTTACATCTGCCTATGGCCACAGAGTTAAAATTCAGCCAAAAGGGTCTTATAGTTCCTGCAGACAGGATGCCGGCATTTTTAAGCCGCGTAATTGTGTAGCATAATATGCAGTATAAGAACGCATTAAAAATTATGCAGTTAACGTTTCTCGCCGGTTTCTATAAAACTAATATCGAATATGAGAACGTGCCACTTTTTGAAGTTTTTCTTAAAAGAAAAGATGATTGTAAAAGATGGCCAAGCAGCATTATTAATAAATCAAGTGGACGTCGAATATGCAGTAATAATTGAATTAGCATGTAAGAATCACAGATTCAGACACAGATTAATTACTTTAAAGGTATTTGCCTCTAGTTCTTGATAAAAACCAAACGGTAATAAATAATATACAAAACGTCAGATTTTAATTATGCTACGCACAGACGACGATGACAGTTTTTTCTTAATTTCTCGGACATGTGATGGTTTGCTGGTTTATTATTCAAAGCACTAAAGAACACTAACAAGGCACTAACGATTGGCAACCATTTTTTCGTTAGTGCTTAATGTGTGCCTGCTGAGCGTGAAGTTGGCAGGCAACTAATTTTTTTTAATTATTCACGTATGTGTTTGTTTGCTGGTATTTTAATTAGAGCACTAAAGAGTACTACCGAAGCACTAACGATTGGCAACATTTCTTTTGTTAGTGCTCAAAGTGTGCCTGCTAAGCGTAAAGCTGGCAGGCGATTTTGTTTTTTTAATTACTCGAAAATGTGATTGTTTGCTGGTTTTCTTGGTAGGGCACTAAAGAGCACTAACGAAGCACTAACGATTGGCGTAATTGCCGTCGTTAGTGCTTTCATTAACCTGCCAACTTCTCGGACCCCGAAAAAGCTCGTAGTTTTCTGCATTATCGTTCATTTGCTATTTCTATTTAAATGTTTTAAATCTACACTATGTTATTAAATGATGTAAAAAGGATAATTGCAAGAAGTATTTGTTCATATTATTGAATAAAATGCATATAAATAAGTTATTTATTACTTACAGCGATGCTCGGTACATTAAATATAAGTAAATTATTCTCGAAATAACAAGCGCCTGCGTAGCCGCAGAAGACTTAATTATTTTTGTTAATCATTTTCCACTAATTTGCAATTATTATCTTTTTAAAGGTAAGAGTAAAGATATTTCTTAGTTGTAATTACCGTTCCTTACTCAGCAGAAACCACAGGTTTGAAAACATTTCTAGGTGTGATAATATATCTTTTGGCCAGAAATTGACCAATTAGTTATTTAATTTAAGCTCTGGCGATGGCGATAACCCTAAGAATAGCAGAAAAAGTCCGCGTTAAAAAAATACAAGTAAATAATTCTTAATACCGTAGTAATAAATAAATACACTCAACCATATGCCACCGTTTTCATTCATGATATTAACTGTACCTTGTAATATAAAATCAAACTATAACTTTTATGCACAGTTTCCAAATTTACTACGTCATTGTGTGTAATTGAATCTCAACACTGTTACTATGCTGACTGTTGAGGCTGTAAATAAATGAATAATTATAAACAAACACCAGTAATTGCTACCTAATTTCAACGATTATTTGGCTTTTATTTATTTAATTATCTATTTTAAATCTGTCAATAATTATGTAAATTGATAGATTTGTCGCAATGCGTATTCAGTATTTCTATGTTCAGTACAAAATAAAACATTATTTTGCTATCGTGGTTGGTTGGGTAAAATGAACCATAAGTAATTTAAAAACGACATAGGAAATGGTTAGTTAGCGTAGTTTTTAAAGGCTTTCCACATGCCCGAGTTGCAATATCTACCCTACAATTTGTTATTCATACTATGACAAATTGTATGTTCACAGTCAACACGCATTTTGAAGGATCCTTGCTGACAACTAAAACTGCCATTTATTCTTGGGTTCAGGGATGAACACCGAAACCGCAATTTATTGCGAGTGAAATGAAATCTGTAATTTTCCGGTCTCCTGTTGGGCCTCTATACTATTGGTAACTCAAAATTGGGATGACATGAAAAGGTTTTATGGTATGATCTTGCGCATTGTAGAAATAACCATCACCCGCAGTTCGAATTAAATGCAATTATTGTAATATTTTAGAAATAATAAAGTGAACATGAAGGAAAACCGCTTAGGTAGTTTTAAATACATCTGGATAAGTAGAAGTTGCAATGTTTATGAAAGAGAGTTGAATGTTTCCCGTAAATTATGCACTTAATGAGTAAAAAGGTGGCCTCTTTAGAAGTGCAGAAATGTAAAAGTAGAGAAAAGTTTCTTAACAATGATGCACTTCTGCATGAAAGTTTTATACTTACTAAAGATACCTTCCTTTTGCAAAAAGTTACAAATTTTAATTAACTTTGCAATTATTTTAATGTCTTCTATTTATTACACATATTGTTAATTGAAGTATTGAAATAGGAAATATAGCGTAGAAGCAATAAGTACGAATACCAGATACGGAATTGGAACAACGCGATAGATATTTTAAAAATAAACACGTTTTCTCGGTTGCGTTTTTAGAGCTAGCAGTCAGAGTCTCGGGCTTTGAAGCAGTGTTGCCAACAGGTTTCCCACATATTTAAATTTCAAAATTTCATTTATGCCAAAATACTTCAAAGAAAGTTTTCCTGTCTATGCATCAAAATCAAGTGAATGTTTCTTTCCTGCAATATCGACTAAATCTAGATTGACTAATGAACCAAAATATAAATACACTAATAAACTATAAAATCCAGTTCGTTGTATGTAATTTAAAGTTATAATTGTTTTCAAAAAATAAACAAATTAAGTAAATCACTTTTTTTATGGAAAATCGTTGCGGCATTTCTTCAGATCCGGAAATATATAATTTCAAAACTATAAACACATTTTGCAAAACAAATCAATAAAATTGTTTTATTTGAGGAATTTCTTTTCCCAATCTTAATTCTTATACAATATACCCAGATTTGGGCCAAAATTCCCCAAGTTGGCAACATTGCTTTGAAGCTATACTTATCAAGGTTTTTGTTAAGATGGTGCGATTATCATAATGCATAATCAATTGTAGATAATAATCGATTGTATCCATTAATTAATCAAATCTATTAATAAACAATCTATAAATAAATAACTAATCAAATACTGCATTATTAGATAATCAAAAACTCGGACTATTTATCTAAAAATCTACATCTATCTTGTTCTTTGGAAAATTTCCTTTTTTTAATTTATTATTGTTTTACTTTTTAGAGGAAGCTAATTTCAACACAGTAAAATTATACAGAGTAGCTAAGAAACCCGGACACTTTTCTAGCGGCGGTCAAGAAATGGCGCTTTAGTAAAGAAAAATTAAATTAAAATACTGGCAACAACGCAGAATCCAAGACGTTTTAGTTATTAAATGCGCCCCATATTAAATCAAAACAACTAAAACATCTTGAATTCTGCGTTGTTACCAGTATTTTAATTTAATTTTTCTTTACTAAAGCGCCATCTCTTGACCGCCGCCGCAAGAAAAGTGGCCCGGGTTTTCCTAGCCACTCTGTATATTGACATTTAATTAAAATATCTCTGAAATATTATTAATTTATTATTAGGTTTCTTAAAAAATTATAAGTTTGTACTGCAAATATATTTGAATTAAAAATATCTGTAATATTATAATTATTTAATAATATCTCTGAGATATTTTTATATTTCAAAGAATCACTGAAATATTTTTAACTATCTCTTATATGTTGCCCGATTTAAGTGTGAAACTCAGCGGACGTACAAGCTTTATACACAGCGGTAATTTCCAAATAACTTAGATATTCAACAATTATATCGTTATGTTTTAAAATATCTAAAATATTTTGAAATACAAATATCGAGGATATTGAAAGAAAAATCTATAAGATAAATAAAATTCTTTAAAAGTATCTCTGAGATACTCCAAAATAGTTAAATTCGAAATATCTTAACACATTTTTATTTAGTTATTAATATCCGATAATTATACTTTAAACATTAAAAATTTACAGATTCTTTTAAGTAATATATAATAGTATCTAAGGTATTTATAATAAAATCGACAGAAACAAATCAGTTGTAAACGTTCAAGACCTTATTAACAACATAGAACTAGTTCTTCGCTAATATTACTAACAACGAAAACATTTCAAGAATATTTTAAATTAATTAATTTGCAAATATTCTATTAATTTAATTTTTTTATTAAAAATAATTAAATCAATGTTAAAATAAAAAATATTTACGATATTGCTAATATGTTTATTTACAAAATTTCGAATAAAAGTTTTGCAAAATTTTCGCAAAACAGTTTTTATGATACCCCACACTTTTCTATAGTATCGTTGATAAGTTTGCTTTAAAAAAAACCTTGTCTAGCTTGATTACTCAATAACGATTGAGCGAAAGAAAATGTTTCCTTAGCATATAAGTAAAAATGTCCTGAATAACTTTCATTCAAACGTTTTTTTTTCTAAAACTCATATTAACAACAGAAAATCATTGTCTCCAAATACCTTTGATTAGCTGTGTGTAATCTAAATCTAATACAATGATTTAGCTGACAATTTTACGGAATAAGTTCCAATCATTATTTAATACTGCGCGTTTAAACGTGTCTGAACAGTAACCTAATAAAACTAAAATCATTCCACAATATACTTTTAGAAAAATTCGTGTTGATTGTTAAGCTTAAAAAAAATAATTAATTAATCGCATAAAGCACATTTCGTGTAAAAGCCTATTCTAGTTAAAGTTAATAAAGTTTTACATAATACACGGCCTAGAAAGTGTTGCATACGTAATACAACCCTTTAAGTAGAAAATAGTAGAGCCATAAACTAACGCTATATATTATTTTTGTTTCAGGTAAGATGCAACTCCATATCCAATAAATTTGAAAGGTAAGTCATAACGAGATAACGGATTATTTCGCTTCTACCCTCCTAAACTCCGAATCTAATATGTTCCTTCACATGAAGATTAAAGAGGCAAAATGTACAATAAAACTGGATGACAAAATTGAGACTGGTGGGTAGAACGCCATAATTGCTTGTCAGTTGGACCCATCTGCTCTCTGTATTGATCCCAACGTTTTACAAAGTGTTAATTAAAGGTTTTAATTTGAAATTCTTTGATCAAATTCCAATCTGCGTATTTTGTTTTAACTTCCTTTTTGAGGTAAAGTTCCCTTTGATGTTTTACCCTTACATTAAATAACTTTTAGCATTTGTCAATAACACAGTTTTTTCAATAACTAGTTGTGTAACATTTACCACAAACTTTAGATTCGCATTTGCTTCTAAAGTTTTACCTCCAAGCGCAAGTTGGTGGAAACACAAGTTTCGTTACCTTAAAATTAAGGAATTAAGCTACTACATTACTTTTCTATTACTTCATCACTTGTAAATTAAGATAAAATGTGACATTCCACATACTCAAAAGTCAAGCAATAATTTTAAATTTAATGTGAAAGTTTCTGAACAATTAAATTATTTTTTTAATATGTTGTTGAAAAACTAACCAAGATGTATAATGATAATTAGAACAGTCGGTAATTTAAATAAAAACGATGCTATTACGTATTAAAAATAAAATCCCAACCGACGCAGAAGCTGTTATTTTGCTGACAGGAAAACTCCGAATTAAACAATTACAAATACGGATTAGAAAATCGCAACAAATTGAAGAAAAATGACAAATTAATGATTCGCATCTATCTTGTCTTGCGAAATCAGTCCATATGGATAAACCACAGCAGTGGTGCGTGAGAGACCCGGCTCATGGAAAGCGCGGAGCGCGTGTAAAATGGGGTAGCGATGAGAGCACCCGGATCGATAGTCCGGACCCGGAGCCGCCCTGCCGAGGCTGATCGCTATCACAGCAGCCGCACGAGAAATATGACGCTGTAGCACCTTATGCGACGATGACACTTCTAGTCTCCCTGGACACAGTGACGTAAGAAAGTGTTTCTAAACGCGTATACACAGGGATGGATAAATTCCGTATCAATTATTCAGTTATGATAATTGCCAACAGAACAGGGGAACTTTGCTAATTGGCAACGGAGTTCACATTGTAGTATGTTAAAGTTTAGGTAGTTGCTGCTTATGATTATCATTCTCTGCTTTTCCCCCTTAAGTTGTATAAAGCAGAGAAACTGTGAACTGTCTGAAGTACTTGGCTAAAGAAAAGGTTAATACACTTGCATAAACATTACAAATTATAACACTTTCTCTCCCAATTTTTTTTTACTTGTTATAATAGGAATCTCGCCTGAATTCATTCTATATAGTATTATTGTGTCTCATAATTTTGAATTTATAACGTTACACTGAATTCAATATTTAAGTTCCTAAATAAGTTTATTACAGTTTTAAAATTTTGGAAACAACAATGAATAATCATTTAAAATAATTTCAAACGGGTATAAAGTCTAATTTAGACTATGTTGTACATAATTCTTTAGATAGATGGTTTGTTTTTGTAAAATCCTACGTTAAATATTATCAATTGTAATAATAACGTTGATTATCACGTATTTAAACAATTTTTACCAACTAAAATTTATAAAGCATTAAATAAATGTTTACAATTTGCCATTAATAGTCAAATTTTATTTATCACAAAATTACTGTAAAATTTCTTTTAAGTAACTTTACGTAGGCACAAAACGGTAATGTATTGGTCTCAAACTAGCTGTAAGACTAGCGGTGTTTGTTTCGGTAATGGTGTGAGAGCTAGCAGCTGATTACGTTGCAATAATTTAAACAGACAGTGTAAGCCTATTTTTTTATTTGCATCGAAAACTGTTCAGGTCCAATACATACTAGTACATACGAATATACGTCTTAAATAATAGACGCGTAAGGAATCTAGCTTCTAGTAGCGGGGACATATTGTCAGTGAAAGGTCAGCCAAGTGGAAGGAATACGGATTTAATGTACAAGGTTATTCAAAAGTAAAGAATATAATTCGTATTTCTGTAGCGCGTTGGCTTTTGAAAAAATGCTTGGACACTTAAATGGATGTAAACGTAACTGCATTTTTATGTGATATATTTTGTCTTCCAACGTCTTCTTACTCCCAGCCACCTTGACTTAATTTGTTTAAATAGTGACCTATCCTTTGTGTAGGCTCGCTGAAAAGCTTGCAAAACACTGCATTATAATTCTGCCATCATAAATTCATAACTGAACTGTGATAGTTGCTTTTAAGTTACAGGAAAAAATGCACTTTTTGCATTTTTTTATTAAGACATTGAAATTAAGTAATCAAAGACATAACAATAATATATAAGGTGGCTCATCTTCATGTTGTTTTTGAAGTATTTTTCAATTAATTGTAATGCCATTTTGTTTGCCAAATACGGCGTATAGTAACTTTTTAATTTAGCGAAGTCTAACAGAAAAAAAAATGATTCAATTATCATAAAGGCAGAGAATTGAAATCTTGATGACGCTGGGATGTGGTGACAAAATTAGAAGTAATGTTGAAGGAAGACACAACATTTGTTATGAATGGTTATGTCTTTGGTTACTTTATATTAACGTCATAATTCGTTATTTAAGAAGTAAAGGTAGCTGGGGGTGCGGAGGTTGATGTTGATAAAAAAAATATTACATAATAATGCAGTTAAATTTATATAGTAAGTGTCCAAGCATTTTTTTTAAAGCCAACGTGCTACAGAAATTCGAATTTTATTCTTTTGTTTTGAATAACCCTGTATAGCGTACAGTAAAAAAAACATATTATTTGGGAAATGATTACAGCCTAAGAAATATGGGATTAGTCTTAATAAATCTGATTGAAAAGTTCAATGTCAAAATTGCAGAATCATAATCTTTCAGCAGCTAAAGTAAATTGAATTGTCGGGTTTTTGTCATTGCAAAATAAAAATAAAGCAAACATAAAACCCCTTTCCCTTTTAACAAGTTTTCCATTTATATAAAATACTTATACGAAGCTTGTTTTAATTCATCAATACTGAGTTCGTAACTTTGCCAATTGTAATCAGATGTTGAGTTGATTTCACATTAAATTATGGTGTTAAATGGTTCATATTCTAACACTAACAGAAATAAATAACACATTTTGAAACAAAAATTACTGTTTCAGTTTTTAATTTAAAAATCAGCGTTGCACTTTGACACGTGATTAAAATTAATTGAGCTGTGATAAACCCCATTTAAATGTTTTAAAATTCTGATGGCAATGGTTTTTCAATACCTACAACGTGTTCGTATGCAAATTTAATTTTAAAAATTACCGAAGCACTTCACCTGAACTTCCTATACTTCATAAATGAAAACTTAATCTTATTTCCAAAAGTATTTTTAAGCACCACGAGTTACTATAAAACCACATATTAAATGAGATAAATTTACATTGACGTACGCTTCGACGTCATTTAAATAAAAATTGACTTTATATGTCCCATTACAGCGGCACCTAGTGGAGGGTGTTGTGCTGTATCATGTCACCTGTTTGGGCAGCGGCTATCGGGGTGGCAAACTGCGCTATGTTAGTGGAGTTGGTTTTACGTATGCGCTTAAACATGTACCAAACTACGCGACTAAAAACTGTACAGAATCGTTTTTAATGAGACAAAATATAGATTTTTTTTATTTTTTGATAAAAGATTGTTTGGGATTGAAGAATACCAAATACTAAAAACAAAATTCGGCAGCCACAAAATTGAGAGGGAGGGCGAGCTACGTCTTCTAAATATTAAATTATCTAGAATTCAAAAATTGTTTAAAAAATTAAGGTGGATAAAATACTGCTTTTCAAAAATTCACAGAAAGCGTTACAAGTAAACTAGTGAGTAGGAACATAAATCAAACTGTAACTCATCTATAGCCCTATTAACCAATAAAATTTTAAAAAAATCGTGTCGACAGTATTAAACAATATTATTTGGGAATTTCAAAGTTTTTAAAATTGCTTTTGATTAGCGGTTTTAATTTTTAAAAATTTCTTGTACATCATAACATTGTTTTTTCTAAGAGTTATTAAAATAATTTAAAGTTTATGCAGTTATGGCAACGCTTTTTGAACAATAAGGCGTTAATGCGCCACTTTATGTGTATTATGGTTTTAATCTACACGACCAGTTTTGCTCAGGGATGAATTAAATTTTAATTTAAACCTAAAGATTGACAAACTATTAAATCTAATTGACAAAGTCACTTCTAGAAAACTGTTTAATATAGATATAACTTTGTTAAGTTAATTTATGAATTAAATCGTTTATCATTGTTTAAATTGCATTTAATTTGAATATAATTGTAAGATGCACCCACTTTCATTGTATTTTTCTTGTTTTGGCGCACACGTGATGATGCTCATATCTGAGCGAAACTGGCCGTACGCTTAAAGTGCCTTCATTTTGAAACTAGAGTTTAGCAAAAATTGTTTAATTTTTGCTTAAAAATTTTATCACATTTTTTTCTCAATTATTCACAATACAACTTCTGAACAAATCCGATTTAAAACATTTTTTAAAGTTTATTTAGTGTTGATGAAATTTAAGTATACTCTCACATTCTAAAGCGCATCTAAATTGGACAAACACTTCCGAGTATAACAGGGAACGAACAGGTATATTGAAAAATAATCACTTCTTTGGGTTCCTGAAAGTTCAAAACATGTATTTCCGGCAAAATCTCGAATTAGAACATTTTCATGAAATCAATACTACTTAAAGTATACAGAAGTGAAAATGTTGTAGCATTTAGGGCTAAGGATATTTCAATCTCCGTTCTGAATACAACTACTTTGTACACACAATTGGGTAAACTAGCGACTTTCTTATTTAATATTTAAGGGAAAAATGAATTTCTAAAACATTTCTTTATTTATTGTGAACAATTATCGTGCGATATTGCCGGTTTTATCCAAATGAAAATGCTTTATGGTTATCTGGCTGATTATACGTTATTATCTGACACGATAATCGATAAAGGCTTTTGAGTAATAGGCTATGTAAGCCAACAGTTACTGTGTAGCGTTTATATACTGTTACGCGTTGTCAAGTAACGTTATCTTGCAATTACTAAGATGTTCTTAATGTTGCAAATAATATAAAGTTTACGCGTTGCTCAGCATAAGAATTAACTGTAGAATGTAAAAGTTACGTGACTTGAGCGTTCTGATCTCTAAAACTAAGAATTTATACTTTCGTGGCGCTTATGCAGACAAAACCACATGACTTTTCAAACATGTACAATGCAGTTGTAAATCCGTTCAGCATTACTAGTTGAAATGTTAATATTGGACTGTTTCATGATACCCGGTATACAACTCCCGATATCCGCTTTGATGGCAAAAAACAATTTCTTTGAGTCTTGTACTTATTCCTAACCGTCCACGTACATTCCTCTTAATGTCTCCTGTTTCTGAGATTAAGCGTTAAGTACTAGAATGGTACAATACTCAAGTAACTTTCTGTCAAATTAACAGTGACAGTTTTATTACTATTACAAAAAACAATCAAAATAAAAGAAAAGTAAAGCGTTAATTGGGTCCAAATTGACAACTAGTTTAATTATTATTTATCTTTAAAGATTTGTTTTGCATATTCATGGCCCCGATGTTCAAAAAAAAATTCATTACTTCGTTGCCAACTCAACCGCATGCAAGTTCTTTCGAGTCGATATTAAAGTACTCGACTACTTTCCTCTTTTGAAACGTTAAAGTGATTGTCGTGTCTAATTTACTATTGTAACAAACAAAACTCTTGAGAAAACGAACTTATATAGTTTCTTATAT
Organism: Ctenicera cuprea; assembly: GCA_958336395.1. Classification (NCBI taxonomy): domain Eukaryota; kingdom Metazoa; phylum Arthropoda; class Insecta; order Coleoptera; family Elateridae; genus Ctenicera; species Ctenicera cuprea. The sequence goes on along the minus strand of OY284487.1, from coordinate 20,629,155 downwards.
GTGGTTCTAAAACCTTCAGATTTTTCTGAAACTTTATTGGTAAACAAAAAGATTAGTCTAAAGAACAATTGCTAAGAGCTATTTTTCGTAAAACAGAAAAACAGAGTATGATGTTTCGAACAAGTGAACAAACTGCATTTTAAAATAAAGTTTTTAAAAGATTTAAAACAGAAAACCTTTTCTCGATTATTAAATAAAATTAGGTATTTATACAGACAATTTTTATAACAATTATTGCCATCAGGTTTGTTTAAATTAAATTTTTAAATAATAAAAAAGGTTACTAAACTATCATATGTGGACTTTAATTATAAGAGCATGAATAATTTCTAAAAAACGTCAAAATTTCAGCTTTTAACCCCAAAAACATAGGTTAGGTCAGTTATATTGTTATTGCCCAAAAAACATAAAATAATTTCAAGCAGTCATTTGATTTTCAACGAGCTTTCTAGGATTCTTTTGCCTTTTAATAACACCAATTTAAAGTATTTTATGAAAACTGGAAGGAATCTGAAAACAAGTGTAATTTCAAGAATGTGCCCACTTCAGAGCTTAGCTGCCAACCGCAGACTGGTACTTCACATTAGCAGAATGTTATTGCTTATGGCATCATTTGACTTGAAATAACTGAACCTCAAATGCCCAACGTGCGTGTTTGCTGTGCCGTATTTACACTGAAACAGAATAGCAAATCAACTAAATATTGACTGTTAACGATAACTAGACCATCAAAGACTGGTTAATGAACTGATTAATATTCCGTAAAGAGGGTGAATTTGCAGCCAGCAAAACATTTCTACGATGGAATCGTACAAAGAGGCTTTACAAATTTACACGTCTTAACGCCCACTAAATCAGGGTACAAATTCCCACGAAAACTAATGCGTTAGTTGGGCCAATACCTGCTCTCGTATAGATTACTACCACCGAATTAATTGCTGGAGTCACATTTCTCAAGTTAACCAGCAAGCAATTAGAGCAAGTTCAATCGCAGATTGCCATGAACTTCCTAGCTGGTCGAGATGTTTGCGGCCCCCTTACAGTTTACGCCTTTGCTCTGTTATATATACTCGTTTTAGTTAGCATAAAGTTAGTTATAACAGGGTAACGTGTTCTATTTGGCCACGACGCCAATTGCTTGCAATATAAAGCAAACAGCTTACAGCAAACGATTGCAACTAATTTAACGCACGATTTATTGCCGCTAATGCTTTTCTTGTGTTTAGAAGAGCCCCGGCCAAATTACGGATGTTGAGTTAGAAAGTGCTAGAACCATTTCCACTGTTCCTAATTCTCCTGCAAACACTGGGAAATTCTCTAGATAGTGACAGTCCTCTTTGCGTGAGACTGGTGCAGTCCCAGGCGACCGGTTTGCGTGTTATCCTGCAGGATTTCCAGGATTTAGGATTCAGAGGCGGGATTCCTAATAATCCCGTCAGTCACTCTATACAACCTTTACTAAACAATACGGCCTGCACGTTTTTATTTCGGGAAAGGATAATTCAATCAGAACTGGTTAGATTAATTATTACCTTCCCACCTAATACGCGGGTGGCTGATGTCTAGCTTTGCAATAAAAAAATGTTTCAAATTCCTGTACGAACAGAATATTTATTAAACATAGTAATTTCCCAACTGTCGTTTTATTAAACAGCAGTGGCGATTACATGCGTTTTGCGTATAGTCTCCGTAACGCCTACGCAACCCAATTTGTAAAGCTGCAGTTAAATACTCATACGTTTTAAATTAAATTTATTGAAACAGAAATTTAACTGTTGGAAGAACCGTACGTTCACAACTATTCAGTTCTACTACATATGCTAACTTGTTACGGAGATTATTAATACCAAAATTTCCAACTTTGCGCAACTGTTCACAGTTAGATTTATAGCGGTATATAAACTTTCTTAAATAGGCATACAAACGGTTTCTCATTTATAAAATATCGTTAGGCAGAACACCAGCTTTCAGGTTATTACAATTTAACAATGGATCTTGTATTTATCAAAATGGTGAGCTTTTAACATAAATGAAGTTGGTTTGATGATACGCGCGATACGTTAAGTATGTTCTTATTTAGCTGAGAAAAGTAAAAATAAATACTAGTAACAGCATTTTATCTTATACTATTTTATCTAGTGTTGCCTATGCATCAATTCTTGAATCTACCATATTTATTATTGTATGCTTATAATATACTGACATACTCGTACTTGCAGTCTCAACCATATGCTGATGACAGTTTTCTGCAAGCAAAGTATCTTCATGCCGTAGCCCGTAGAGCTCATCAGTAGAGAGCTTCGTTTCATTAACAAACTTCAGTTATGCTGAATTCCACCAAATCAATTATATAGCAATTGCTGCACATATTAAATCCGGATCTCTACGACCTGTTTCGAGAGGAATGCGGCTGCAGCTGAGATTATACAAACTAACCGGGGCGCGACGGGTTTACTTTGGCAAAGTTATCGAAAATATCGTAAGCCGTAGCTCACGGGTACAGTTAGTTCTTCAATTCAAGCGCGTCTGTTATTATAACTATTGTCCCCAATAGTTGAGCAAGTGTAGTTTATGTTGATTAATTGTTAGCGTAAACAAATTCAAATCACTTTATTTACTTCGTAGAAGTCCATATTTATTAATTATAGGTACATAAACTACTTTATTACTTCAACAGTATTTATTTATTTTAACCTTATACGTATTTCAACGTGTTTACATGCCATTGTCAAAGGTTATATTAAAAGTAAACAGTTAGTGGTGTTATAGTAATAGAACTTGGTGACATGATCTCGGTAATAGTCTGCAAATGGTTCATTGCACAACCAGTATCTTCCGATCTATATGTAGTGCGGCAATCAATGGACTATGTTTGTATGACGTGTTGCGTTTGCTCTTTGCAGCTAATTAACGTAGGTCGGATTGGCGTTATAACGGTGTAAATAAATACTTTTAAAAATGGAAAAACTGTAAATGAAGGCAAAGTGCTTATCTCATTTTTTTTATACGTTTTCATATATGAACTGTGTAAATCGAGCTAAGACTAATTGTTTCAAATAGATAAATCAATATGTAAGAAAAGTTATGCATAAAATAATACTGACGATAAAGCAAAACTAACACAAAACAGTAGAGAACAGGATTCAATTACGAACCTGATGATAAAGAAAGAAGGGAAATGTTTGCCCATACAAGAAGGTAAAAAGTAGAAAGAGAGAGGATAAATGTAGAGTATATTATTCATTGGAAGAAATAGTAAGAGGAAAAGTTTGCAAAGAAAAAAGGGAACGCTATTTCAGGACTAGCATTGCTTTAATCTCCTTTAATCTCAAAGAAATGCTCTTTTTATACACTGTATTTGTTTTAGAATATTATTATTGATTCGCTGTATTATACGAAATTATTATGTATTCACTGGTATTATAGTATACGCAATTTATTAAATTTGTACAGAGTTACAGTGTTCTCACTAAAACTTTCATTTGCATTAGTGGCTTTTATGAAACTTTATGGTAGATTCCAGAATATTTAGTGAACTAAAGAAATATGAAATTTGCCGACAATAATGAATCATATTACTTAATTTTCTTGCTTAAGCTCGTTTCAACTAAAAATACATTTAATTTTGGCGATGTAGTGATTTCATCAGAATTTAGGAGGTTTCGGTGTGGCCAATATCGGTGAAATATATTTGACACCTTGTCATGTTTCCTGCTACACAAAAAATTGTAGCGGTTTGACCAAATATCCTGCAACGAGAACTTGTTAAAGATCGATAATTAAACTTCGCAGAAACAGACCAATATTAAATAAAACTCAGTAAAGTCAATTGCCCAAATTAGCATTCCATTGAACTTTCAGTTTCGCAGCAATTTTGTGAAAATAAGAAAATGTTTTCGGTTCCCAGAAAAACTTTTAATTAGCTTCGTTAACAAAATAAAAGCTAAACCCAACATATATGTTTAATTTTGTAATCAAACAGTTTTCTAAGTTTCTATTCATACAAAGAATAAGTTACAATAAAGAGAACGTTAAGTTTTTAAAGAGTACAATTCGTTTTCTCCTTCTATTTTCTACAGATTTTAGTGTGTTAAATAATAACAATAATTTTTGTAGCACTGTATGCTATTGTTATAAAAAATTTAATAAATCTTTAACTGTAGCTTGATATTGGTAATCTATCTTTCTATATTAAATCCTGATCCTTTTCATCTGTCTCAAACTTTTGTGGTGAAGGGCCCCCGCTACTAAAAGCCCCGTACTTCATTACATACGACGCATATTCGTATGTACATCGAACCGCTACGGTTTCCAATGCAGATATACAAATTTACGTTCACACTTTGGGTTATTGGGCGGCTGTCAGCTCATACCTAGCACAGAGGCAAACGAGCAGGGCGCTGCGCGCCTTGTTTTGAATTACAACTAGCATTATCTTTCAGTAAATGGTGCAGTCAATAGGCTAATATTCATTAATAAAAAAATTTAAGGTACCAACCTCTTCAACAAATGTAATGAACCATTGCTTAAGCTATTTAGTATATTTACCGCGATAAATGAACACGATTTTAATAATGCGTAAGTTTTCTAATACATTTAGTAAAACAGGACTTACAACGATTCTTTAATGCACAAAGCATAACACCGAATATTAAATAATGATGACCGCGTACGCTTGTTAATAGCTGTAAAACGTGCGATGACCTACATAAATATTAAGAAGTATAAGCATCACAAATTCATTAAGCTATTTGCGGCTATTTTATACACTTCATCGGTGGCGCTTAATTTTATTTTTGATAGTGGGGCCAATTTTGGTTTGCGGCGAAAACGTCCTTAAAAGAAGAACCAGAACAAATTTGCTGGGAAAAGCATCGATGGAAGAAACGCCCGCCGATTGAAATTATCGAAAAAAAGCTCCTGCGGCAGATAATACATTTCCCGAAAACAACCATCCCTGGCAAAATAATTTCCCGGAAGAAACAACCACCGAAAAAATTTCCCGCTAAACAAAAGCATGTAAATTTTCTTGCTGGAAAAACACTGTATAATAAAGAAGAAGCATTCCCTGAAAAAGATACGTATTTTCTTCATGCTAATGATTAGACCTCGGATTTTTAAACATATGTAATTGTAGAAATAAGCACAAAATCTTTAAAAAATGACCAAAAAAATTGAGTAAATAAGCGCAAATAAGCATAAATACACATTTTGTAAATCTCGATTAAAGCACTTTTCTGGAAATGGGAAAACACGAAGTTTTCTCGCTATTTTTGAAGAAACAATCTTCTGGAGCTTTTTACCATTTTTATTGTAATGTTTTCTGGAGTTCTTTACGGGAGTGTTTCTTTCTTAAAATTGTGTCCGGGTTTTTTTTCCGACATTTGTTCTCGCTGTACAGGATGTATCAAATTGCGTGTTAACTATGGAAATCTCGCTTATTTGAAGAGATACGACGATGGTTAAATTAGAGAAAAGATGTATAATTTTATGCCCATTAATAATCTAAAAAGAAACTGAAGCTATCTTGCTTAGTTTCTGAAAGAACTGGAAAAAACTGAAATTTTGGATTTTTTGTTTTCGGTTATAACTCATTTGTCATTTATATTACATATTTCTAATTAACGCATTATTAAAACACTTTCCATTGCTGAATCTAGATTATTTATCAGATATGGTATAACTGTTACTTATTACTTGTTTTCGACTGTCAACTTTTTTTTTCTTACCTATGGTCGGCATTTTAAATTTTTTCGTATTCAGCATGAGAAAGTGTCCTTATAATGCGTTAACTAAAAATACCTAATATAAATGACAAATGAGTTATAGCCGAAAACAATAAATCCAGAATTTCAGCTTTCTATTAGTTTATTCAGAAACTATGCAAGATAGCTCCAATTTCTTTTCAGATTATTAATGGGCAGAAAATTCCACAACTTTTCTCTAACTTAACTATTGTCGTATCTCTTCAAATAAGCGAGATCCCCATAGATAACACCCAATTTGATACATCCTGTATATACGAAGTATAGCTATAGAGGAAGGTATTTGAGATTAGTCTTATTACTACTTTATCAATGATTGATTTTTGTACCAGAAAAGCGGGAAGGCAGCGTCGCCCACGGGTTTTGCTTCTTTTTAGTTTATAGTTCCCATATTAGTTTTTAGCTAAGAAAATATACCGTTGTTGGAAATTGTTTCAAATATATTTAATTTTCTCTCTTGAACTTTTCCTATATGACATTATCTTTAAAAATCTAATAACCAGTCAGTTTCGGGAACAGTCTATACATAATTGATAAAGCGATTTTCGGCAGAAATACTCGTATTGTATTGAGGTTTTTATCCAATTGTAAGGCGTGCTATCAGCAACTTATCAACTTCAATACACGTTTTTTAAGTGATTATTTGATTACATCCCAAGTTATTCGCAGTGGCGGCTAGTGAATATTTATTACGGCAAAGCAACACGAATTTAAATTTAAAAAATCTTACCTTTTAATTTACACTTTATAAATCAAATTTATTTCTGATTCATTAAAATCATTAAATGATCAATCACTAAGTTAGGTATTAAAATTGTCTGTTTGAATTAGTATTTCTCTATTAAACGCATTGCTAATTTCTAAAAGCACACAAACTGTCGTGCTTCACATAGTGTTTTTTCGTAAATTTGGTTTATGTTAAGTGCTAAAAACAGCACCTCACGTTTAACGATTGTCATGGGTATGGTACAGACTATTTTTTTATTTTATTTCACCAATACCGAATAGGTAATAATTAAATTATTGACAGTAAATAACTATCAACACTTTCAAGGTTTCAGCAGCTTTTGAAAAATCTTCTCCATTATAAATTACAGTAAATTCGTGTTTAACCATTTAGGCCCAACTATTACGCAACCTTGCGATGCTGCAGAAATATTTGTTATTGGACAACATAAACATTGCAATAACAACGCAGACAAAACTATAGTCTGCAGCATAAAATGAAATACACCCACGTTAAATAAATATTAAAATATAATAACTTCATTTGCTCTTCTGGCCCCCGCTGTTAAGGCACAAATTTTTGATGTTTTAATTCGTTATTTTACAGCCGCGCGTCTCGTTTGTTGAAATTTTGCCAGCTTACAATTCTTTACAAAAACTTTACTGTTCTATAGTAAAACTGAAACGATAGTATACGTTTGAGAAAAGGGGAGTTATATTGTTTTTCTTGCATGTTTGCTAGGAAGGCGTCTTCCTAACCAGCCAGCACTGAATATTCTTTTTTTTTATCCAAATTATAAAAGGTTGGTTTATTTTTCAATTTAAATTTAGTTGCTTGAACAGTATGCAAATTTAATTTTACCAATGTGAGTTATTGACGTGGTGGATATATGCAGATTTACAACATTCCCATCAACATTACCTCAACTACCCCACACCGCGTATCCAGCAAAATGTATTCTCCAAAAGCCGTAATACGATCACTAATTTCCTGTTGTTTAACAAACATTGTGTACCCCTGCTCATCCGTTTGTGCAGTGAATTGCAAAACCCAGCCAAACCAGCAACAATGACAGTATATTCAGCATCTATTGCATAGTTAATAAATACAATTTAATTACTAACGAATAACTCAGCACCTTAACGCGGTTTCAAAACTGGCGTTGAAAATAGAATTAGTTTTATAAAAGCAACATGGGATATTTCAATACCACAAGCTAAGTGGCAATAAGGCTTAAATTTGCGCGTCGCTTAGGGTAGCTTTTGGTAGCGAATAGAGCATAGTAGTTAAAAACAATTTATAGTGTTTATACAAATACAGCAAGAAAAATTACGATAAAATTTAATCATATTTTTAACAGGTAAAGTAACACAAATTTTTAAATTTTATTCAGGAACACCAATAGGGACCCTGTTAAACCGAATGATTAAAAAGCCCTGTGTCCGTGCTTGCATATAGACGGAGCAGGATTAGAAAATTCAGGCAAGCGTGTTTTTCTGCATACATAAAAAGCTACCAGTTTTCGTTTATCTCACGCAGAATTTTCAATTACCGTCACCTCTAATGTTCGTTAAAAATAATCAGCTCTCGCTGTAAAAAGCTTTTGGGCCCTGCTTAAAACTACCATCGCGATACGTATATTTTTTAATATTCAAAATGTAGCATTTTAAATATTCTCTGTAGAAAGTAATAAATATTGTACATCTGGATTTGTGACAGGGCCTAGTCATAAAATTCAACGGTAAAAGATAAAATACCTTGCTATTGAAACAGTTTTCTATAGAAGCCCATTGAAAAGTAGGGAATAAATCAAACAGTGACTAAGCTTTTCCACTGGACTCGTTACTCCATCGTTAAAGAACGTCATTCCTGTAATTGCAGCTAAAATATGAAAGGTTTCTAACATTTTGATTAATATAAAAGGCCGGCCGCGCATGTTTCTAACAAAACCGAATAATTGTTGTTGTATATATGATGAAACATCTTCTTTTTAATAAAAAAGAATCTATAGTTGGTGAGTATGAATAAAATACTTTGTACTTCAACAATCTTCATTTTAACCATCTACGTATTTCGACTTGTTTGTATGCCATTATCAAAGGTTATATTAAAAAGTAAACAATGTTGTTATAGCAACAATAGAACTTGGTAACTTGATCTTGGTAATCGTCTGCAGATGACTTGACTTGTTATTCCAAAATTTTCAATACAGGTTAATTTAGGAGATCAATTTGCTCGTTCATTTACGATACAATTTTTAAATGTTTGTGAATTTCAAAAGCTTCTAGTATATTTAATTTACGTTTAACCACATTTTATAGTATTACCAGATGTCATTCAATAATTCTGTTGTAGTAAGTATTTAGCGTAATTCGATGTATGTGTGTGTTTGTACTGTAACAACGTACGTGTTTTTTATACCTAATAACAAAATTTCTAATTGTCTGGCCTATATAAACCGAATTACAATGCGAACAGTTTAATTTGTAAATTCCTGATCTTAGCAAATCGTCTGTTTTTGATTTTGCATTATACAAAATGTTTAAGATGTTTCTAGTTGTTTTAAAACTTACTTTATATTTATTTGTCTTGTTCATAATTTTCTGATTTGCTACCAAAAATTGGGATCGAAGAATTTTTAATTTTATCTGATAAAGTTGGGGTATTCAAATAAATTCCTTGAATGGCTTATTTATAATCTTTTTCTTTAATTAATGTATTTTACTATTATAATTAATTTCATCTAAAGGGACCGTAAAGTCTTAGGTATCATGGACCTGCATGCTGCTAATTTATGTGTTTTATAATGACAAGAACCGTGTGCTATTGTAATGTCTGTTTGTGTACGTTTTGTCCTGAACAGAACGTAACCAAAATATAATTTTCTTAAATTGATTTGATTCGAATATTTGATCTTCTAGATTTTCTATATTGTAATATTCGTATATTATAATACCAAACTTATTGATACAATACATAAAAGTTAATATTATAAATTAGCCATTCAGAAAAATTATCCGAATACCCCAATTTCTTCCGAGACAACTAAATATGTATCGATTCCGTATTTTGGTGACAAATCAGAAAATATGCTAAAATTATAAACCAAATAAATAAATATAAAGTAAGTTTTAAAACAAATAAAAACATTTTAAACAGTTTGTTTGAAGCAAAATCAAAAACAGATGAATTGCTACAAACAGGCATTAACAAATTACATTGTTCGCACTGTAAGTAGGCTTAGATTAGCCAGATAAATCGAAATTTTGATATTAGGTATAAAGAACATATACGTTGTTACAAATACAAACACTCACATAAATCCAATTACCCTAAACACTTACTAGAACACAGGCATTTAATGACATCTAATAACACTAAAAAATGTTTACACTTTTGTGATAATAAACGTAACTTAAATATACTAGAAGCTTGAAATTTACAAACATTTAAAAACTGTACCGTTAATCAATGAGCAAATTGATCTATCAAATCCACCTCTATTGGACATTTTGGAATACGAAATCAAGCCAGCTGCAGACGATTACCAAGATCAAGTCATCAAGTTCTATTGTTGCTATAGCAACACTTGCTGTTTTCTTTTTGATAATTGCTTGTAAACATGTCGAAATACGGATAAGGTTACAATAAATAAACATTGTTAAAGTAAAAAATATTTTATGTATACTCAATGAAAATGGACTTCAACGAAGTAAAGCTAATACTTGTAGTTGATGTTTTCTCAACCTAATGTTTTTCTTGGTATATATTGAAGATACTATACGAGTACTCGTTTCGCGAGTCTTAATTGAAATTAATTGAATAATCTTCGCCCAGAGTTTATTTTAGGACCCATGGAAATTTTAATAGGTAACGACGAGGTGAAATCGCGATAAAATTAATAAAACCGGGTTCCTTGGGTATACCTTTCGTGGCAAAGATATTAAAGAACAGGGAAGCGGCGCGATTGAGCTACATCTCGTTTTATATTTAACGTAATATATTTTTCACCCTTGGGACATCTAAAACTAACGAGAAATCGTAAACATTGGCAGCGCCATCAATCTGAAAACTGTTGATATTTATGGTTTCCCGAAGCTATAAACACGAAGTGTGTCAAAATAGGAGTTTTCACCATTTACAGCTGCGAACTCCCGCAGTCGAATACAATTTTGCGGAAACGAGACACCTCGTGTATTCCTTTTACATTTTAAATTTATTTTCTTGTCAACAATTGTCAAGGAAAATAAGCATATATCAAACGAAAGTAAAGCGAGAAGGCGAACAGAAGAATTTCTCCGACTCCTATCGCATGCTATTTCTCTGAAAAGTCTTTTCAATTGCGTCCAGAAGGGTCGTTCGTGACGGGGGATAATTTCCAGGCAAAAAGACAAGCTTATTCAAGTAATATAAAAGTTGAGCCAGAAATGCACGGGTCTATAGGAAATAGCGTCCTTGGCTTGATTTTTCTTACAATTAAAACATTTCGTGAGCTTTATGAGTTTTTCTAATTTTCTTTTAGAAACCTGAACATAACTAATACTTTTACAGAGAGTCAAAAATTTAAAATAACCATTAATTTCATTTATTTCAGTAAGCGTAAACTTGAATGCCAAAAAACCAAGTGTAAAGAATGAAGATAATTGTGTAATTTTCTAGCTTTGCCAGTTTCTATTAAATTTTATTTTTATGTTTCTGAGTTTGATTTAATAAAAATGTTCGAATTTTAGTTATTAACGAAAAATGTTTTTTGGTTCGAGTTTAAAGATATTAATCACTACGTCACATTTGCCGTTTTAGCAGGTAATAAAAAGGTTTAACCCGATTATTTTTCACTTACGCAATATTATTGCAATAAAATTTAAGCTAACCACTCATCTGGCTTATTTGATAGTGTTAAAAATAAAAATAATGTGAGAATTCAATATATTATGCGTGAAATGCTCATATACCGATTATTATGAGTTAAAAGATAATCGGGGTGGTTTACTAAAACTTCTAGCCCAAGAAATCGTGTTGGTTTTGTTTAAGAAAATTTTACTTCAAGTATTCACGACTCGTTTCTATGCAACAAGCTTTCTTAAATTAATAACCCGATTATTTTCACTTTACTTGTTGGGTAGACTAAGAATTTGAATAAGTTCGAAACCGGTGACACCGAAAACTTTACAGAACACTGAAAAACAACAATTTATATAATTTATATAAATAGTTAGAGAAAGAAGAATGAACAAATCAATACAAATGAAAAGTTTATGTTGGTCTTGGTAGCTTCAAAAAGTTGGTAGTTACTATTTTGTGGAGCTGCAAATTTACTCAAAAATGAGGTATCAAGATTAGTGTAAAAGTTGGGGTCACAACTCAAGGATAGTAACGTTTTATAAAAGCGAAAGCTGGAAAGCTAAAAATGAACGAGGGACTTTGCCTGACCTTTCCTGTACTTTAGAAATTGTTACACGTATTTTCAAAAGCATCAGCGTTTTAGGGGCTAACAAGGACGTTAGTCACCGCAGCACACTTACAACTCTAGCGAGATCGATCGCACATAGAAGACAATATTGCCGCGGGTATGGTCCTATGTAGGGCTGGGCGATATTGAAAACTTAATATCGAATATCAATAATAAAATTATATCGATAATATCGACTATATCGATGATATCGATAATATCGATAATATCCATAATATCGATAATATCGATAATATCGATAATATCGATAATATCGATAATATCGATAATATCGATAATGTCGATAATATCAATAGTATGATTATAACAATTATATCCCTATATTTACGATAATACCGACATTATCATCAATTATTTCGATATATTATCTATAATATCGATAATATAAATGTCAATATTACCACGATTTATTTCTTTCGTAATTTTTTTTGAAATTGTATATACACCGTGTAAAAACAAGGAAATTTTTACGCGTTGACGTTGACTTTGCTTCTAATCTTAACTAAGAAGCTATTACTATTTATAGCCCTTTTAATAAAAAAAGTAATAACCATCAGTTTGAAGTAGAGTAGACGATTTAGGTTGCAAATCAATATGAGGTGATATGCTTCAGTTATCGATAGTTGTTTTAAAGTTATCGTTATTTGATATTATCGATAATATCGATATTATCGATATATCAATAAATATTCCCAGCCCATAATAATTGTTACTTTTGTTGAAATTAGTACGTGTTAGATGCGCTGTTTTAAATTATTAGTTCACCCTGTATTAGATACAATTTTTTTCGATTACATCTCTACTAAACATTTATTTGATGTCCAATCTTTAATAGCACTTGATAAGAGTTTTTTACGACGATTGAAAAAGCAAAATATGGTAACAGGTGTGCATTCAATTATTGCATTCGACTATTTTCGGGACAACTAAAAATGAGCGTAAAGCCACGATTTCTTATTAATGAATGTTATAAAGGTACGTGTGTTTGTTCAATGTCGAGGTGTTTTCTAACTTTAAATAATACAGTTCCGTTTAATTCGTGATGATTTAAAAAATGAACTAGTGTGTTTGTTGTTGGTGGAATCATTGCTCCTTTGAAATTCTTGGATTCGTTGAAACCTTTTTGGTAAGCAAAAATAATAATTGGTTCACTACCAATAGAATCTGTACACAGAGATGAACGACCTTTGTACCCTGACCTCTTTTGATCAGCAGTAAATGATTTACAATTATTTGAAAATGTTAGAAGTTGTTTAGATGTAATAAAAGCAAAACATTTGTTGTGTTTAGGGCTGGGCAAAATTGAAAATTTGATATCGAATATTGATAATATTGATATATCGATAAAATCGATAATACCGATAGTATCAATAGTATGATAATAACGATAATATCGACACGAACTAAGTCGTAGCTTTATTACCTTAGAAAATTTAAAAAAAAACGGGTAGCCAGTTTTTGAGCAGTATGTTTTTTAAAAAGTCAAAACTTTGACATTTTTTACCTTCACAGTTTCAGTAGTTCTAAAACTGCTAGTCAAATTTCATCCCGACCTGGCTACTCGTTTTTGAGTAAACAGGCGTTAAAAGTCAAATAGTCACAAATTCATAGAAAGCGTCAGCAAGAATTTTATGAGCTGGAATACAAACCAAATTGTAGTTCATCTTCAGACTACAAAATTTAAAAAATCGTTTTGCCGGTTTTTGAGCAATACTTTTTCGTAAATTTCCGAAATTGTTGAAATGTTTTTCAATTTAATTTTTCAAAACTGTTTGCGCTTGTAACATGGTGCTTCGATAAGGCTATTACGATAAAATCTTTGAAAGCAAACTGTCAACCAGTTTTTGAGAAATTGCTAAATCAAAGTTTTCAAAAATTTGCAGCGCCCGCCATTTTAAAGTTAGAAAGTCAAAGAAAAAAATGTTGAATTTGTCTTAAAGTTTTCTATTAGATTCATAAAATTTGGTTTTGGAAAACAATGCTACCAAAAAACATTTCTAATTTCCGCTTCCGGTTTCGGATTTTTTAACAGCTTATTTTGTCGGTAAATATTTGATATACCCTCAGATTCCAAAACTCACGGAAATCCGACTATCCGTTCAGCAGTTATGATGCACAACACACATACCCACAGAGTATTGCCACAAAGTATGAAAACATAGTCGATACTTATTTTTTAAAAAGTGTGTAAAATAAAAGTTATTTAGTAAACAGGCTATATATTCTCTGGCTGTCGGATATATTTTAATTTATTAATTTGACTGGTGAAGTCACTACGTTATAAAATGGCCTTTCTGTTTCTTTAAAACCTTTTAACACGTTCTTTATTTCAGTCTTCACAATAATTAATTTGTACACATATCTTGGTCTTAAAAATGTTTGAAGGTGATATTAAAAATGGTCGAAACACTTAAACTGGAAATCTAAAGAGGTAAAATCTGGAAATCTAGCTAGTACTCAACATGGTCTCTCTTTTTGATATATCTATTTAATTCAAGCTTTATACTAACGAACATATGTAATACAGAATAAAGAAAAAGCACCATCCAGTTGGAACCAGATTTTATCATTTGGCACGGCTTCAACTTCATTCATATTAGTTGTAAAAGCGGCAAATATCGATTTACTGTTAACGTCGCATCAATAAAAAAGGGGTCACTACCGCGTTGTCTACAAGTTTGAGTCCACACATATATTTTCTTGGAATAGTAAAGCACGTCATTCTGAATCAATTTGGGTTGTCACAAGTCCCTATAATCAGGTTTACTGATGCCGCTGTTAAAACAAAGCGTCGTCATTCGAAAATACTTGCTTAGAAAATTGGCATCGTTATTGAAAATTCTTATCATTTGTTCACAAAACTACGACCTACCAAAATTTTCTATTGGTAATTCTTGTAACAGTTTTTTTATGGGGACAAAGTTTGAGTTTTTTTAAGCTACTTTGTAGCAATTAAGAAAATATTCCATTAACCAACAATTTAGAACTAATTTTACTTTAAATAGTTCGTTGAAGGTATCTTTCCATTTTTTTGGAACCGACAGATGGCTTACTGCAAGTACTGATAAAAGTTTAAGAAATTACTTATGTCTTTGCTTTGGGCTTCTATAGTTTGTCGTTATCTGGTTATCTGTTCAGTAGCCCCAAAAAGGTAAAAATATTAGTTTTTTGCAACATCTCAAAAATGTATAAACACAGCGTTGTAGTAAACAAAGTATTAAAACAAGTACTTAAATAATACACAGGGTGTCTCCAAAAGTTCTGCCATAAATTGAAACACGAATTCACCAGATGAAATTATGTCGATTTAATCTAACAAACCTGTATGCAAAAACGCTTGGTTACGAAGCTACAGGCTTCCGAAGATGGGAGGGTACGTGGTATTTTCTATTAAATATTATATTAGATCTATACAATTTCTAAAATTCAATTAGACTATTCCATCTTCGGATGCCTGTGGCTCCGTAACCTAATATTTGTATATACGTAAATAGGGTTAAATCGATATAATTTGGTCTGAAGAATTCGTGGTTAAATTTATAGCACACCTTTAAGGAATACCTGTAAAATATAACATATTAGTTGCAGCTAATAAAATGAAAGTAGGTAATGTAAATCATACACACAATTTTGTAGCAGGCCTGAATTCTAGGGACTTCAAAATTCCATACCACATAAGACTTCAACTGACATAATCAAACAGCTGCAAAAAACAACGTTAAATATTACTTTTGGGAAAAGTAATTCTCACTATTAAAGAAAAAATGTCAGTCATAAATTGAGAGAGGGGAAAGGTTAGCCCTCCTAAAGTCTTAAATACTAATGCTCCTAAATTAAAATATTTAGAAGTTTATTCTGTTACATCATGATGTATTTAAGTTAAACGAAAATGTTTTATCATGCCAATCTATTTAATAAAGAAGCAAATAAATTCATAGGAGTCGCAGAGAAACTCGCGAATTGAAACACCAAAGAGACTTCGAGCATTCACTATTAAAAAAAATTTCTAGATCTAAAATTTTCAAGATTTCACTTCACTGTTTGAAGTTTCAAAAATTCTCGTCTATAGTAACATTGTAAAGGTACTACAATAACTAAAATTTATGCCGTTTTGGCATCTTGTTTTTGCGTAATCAAGCGTTAAAACCAAAATGTTTAGAATATCGTTCTTTTAAAATTAGAAAATTTAGAAAAAAACTTTGAATTATCCCCCCGGTCTTCTATTAGATTTTGTTATAAACTTTATAAAATCAGTTTTTAGAGAAAAAGCTACCATTTTCGGTTTTGGATTTTTTTTAAATTTATTTTCCGATGAACGTTTGATAAACCCTACTCATTTCAAATTTTATCAAAATCGGCCACTGCGTTCGAGAGATATAAGGCGCACATAAGCATGCACTCACCCACTCATACAACGTCATTCTGAGCTGCTATTTCCAAATCATGTATTTCCTTAAAAATCTCTAAATTGAACATATTCGTGATATCAGTACTTCCCTATAATACAGCAAGTATAGGAAACTAAAGAACAAAGAAGTCGTAGTAAAATAAAATGCCAATGGTAGCCTGAAAATGTAGCTTTATACTAAACTACATATCAGCAACTATTTAACTCTATTAGCCAGGGATTCCTCTTAGGTGTCAAAGAAAATTAAGCACTGCTACTTCTTGGCAGTAGCTTCTGGTGACCTTATCGCCGCGGTTGCAGATTTTTGGAATTAAGGATACATTCATTTAATACAAAATACAAATATACATATCTTTATATTTCAGTAGGTAGTGTAAGAAATTCTTATTTTTCCACTGCATTCCACGTTAAACAACCGATGATGTCTTATATTAACTTCAGTGGAATGTCGAACCTTCTGATAGCTCTTTGTATCAATAAAATCTAAAATTTGGTAATTAATTTTTCTAATAATAGCTATTCAATAAACGCAGTTAGGCTAGAGTGTTTATCAGATCCAATTGGGGGCAGCTATTACAGCTAACTACTTTAGTTTAACATCATCCGCCACGTCGTTCTTTGAGCCGGATTGAGTTACGATAAATCGGCGCGCTTGCTCCAGTTAACAATGGTTCAACGAAAACAAACTACGAGTCTTAACATCAGGCTGTGAGCCCTAAGTCCTCACTGGTCGGGGCGAGACTACCGACATCTCAACTGATTTTGCTGATTAGTGCCCGAGCTGAAACGCAGCTCACCCGTCGAATCGCACCAAGGCGGCCCTAGCCTGCATAGACTTACTACTGCAACCACCAGTCCTACACCGTGACCGAGACGGGAACTGCTATTCCCCTGAGGACTCGGACTTGGTCCCCGTAGTACTACTCAAAGTCACTGGTTGGACTGATTGGAGTAAACGCATGTCAAAGCAGTGCTGCGCCTACCGGTTTAGGCTACTCGCAAACTTTAAATTAGATCTGCCCAGATTAGTCGGTAACCGGTCTGAACTTAACAGTATCGGGTGTGCAAATGCACAAACCCCCTGCGTTGACACTTTAGTAGTGGGCGTCAGCAGGCAAAGTGCACCTCACGTCTAGGGCCCAAGTCCCTAATGCCAGCAGCAACGCTACTCTTTCCTGGAGCTCATTTTTACCTGCCTAAAGCATCGGCTTCCAACTACCCTGTATATCGCCTGGGCAATATTATAACCAGTAAGATAGGGGGATTCCACAGAGGGCGCGCTGCCACTCAGGTGTTAGTTACCTATGCTGAGGGCTAGCAAAACCTCAACAATCACTCGCTCAGTTCTCCATGGTCCCAATTAAGGTAAACCTTTAACTTCTCCGGGGAAAGGTGGACGTACTAAGTTGAAATCACCGAAGTGACCGTTACAACGCCGATCCCGCAGAAGGTGTCTTTGTTCACGCCTCTCACCTAAGTGAGGGTCCTTTTCCGTTCCACCAGAAGGTTCATCAACAACACGTTTATCTGTCATGAGAATGCCACCCTCTGTGTGTTATTGATTACTAGTATGTGATCGTTATTTAAGGATAGTTTTGTTGTTTTTTTTTTCAATGAACGATTCGAAGGTATTATAAATTAAAAACTATCGATGTGTCCTTACAATGATTAGTAATTTTCAGATGCATAATCTAAAATTATTAGAACACTTTGAAAAACAACAGAAATTACTTGAATTGAGGAGATCGTCACAGTTACGCTGTTCTCTATAAGTTTTTTCTTACAAAGTATCAAAATACCAGTACCATACAAAAACTTGACCAGATATAAATTTTACTGAGAAAATCTATGTGGTCTCTCAGTAACTTCGCTTAATAATTAATGCAGTTCTCATCATGCCAACTTTTAATTAAACAATTTGTTTGTAAAAGTGACGTAGAACGTTTCACATTTAGTGCTACTACAATAGTACTCTTACAGAAGCTGGATGTTGCAGCTGCCTTATGACTTTCCATAACTTTAGTTATTGCTTGCTTAGGAAAGCACTAAGCCATTATTTCAACTCGATTTTACTTCTGCGAGTTCTCAGTACGAAGTTTACAACTTTCTGAATTATTTGCACTAGAATAAAACTATTTACTCGGTTAAATTACTGCCATTCAAGAAGTCTGTAGAAAATTATGCTTTAAATAACTTTCTAATTTACAAAAATTAGATCCTTTAAACTGATAAATAAATCAATGATTTAATGGAAATTTCTTAAAACATATGAAATGTAGCAGTAAAAACGGCTGTTTTTATAACATCAACATTGAATACATACAATCATAGGAAAATAATTGATTAGGGAAGTAGAGCAATATACAATTAAAATAAGAATACAACATACATATTTAATTATGTTGATATGAAAACCCATCAGCCTTATAATATACGTTGCTAACTCGCTACAATCAACATGTTTAGTTTACATTGTAAAGCTTCATTCTCGATTGTTTGAGTTTTTGTTTTTAATACCCCCCTAAGCCATATGAGTTTCTCGTAAGTTAAATATTTACCTTTTGAAAGTAACTATAACTAACGTATTTGGAAAATCCAATAATCAATCAACTCTAATAGTACACTCTGCTTTATTTTGACATTGTTAAAGTGCTTACAGTTTTAACATTCTTGATAAGCTCTGATATGCTGTGATACATACACAGTTTCCAAGAAAAGTTGAAGTATATGCAAAACGCATGGGAAATTATGTTTGCAGTTTTCATGTCCTTGGGGTAGTTTGGTTAAGAATTTTAATAGTTATATTGCTATTATCTGTTATTAGTACCGTTTGGTAAAAAAATAGTTACTTTTGAAACTAGCGCGCGATATTATACTTTAGCGCACGAGAATGAAAATTCGAGGGCGCTAAAGGCATTTCTCGCACGAGTTGCACACCATATTGTTTCTACAATTATATTCTAATAAAAAAAAAATGAGGTAAAATCGGTTTAATTTTATTGCAGGAAAAATGGTAATTTTAAAAAACAAACCTGAAAACGTTACATTTTTTGACCTTTATAGAAAAAAATAATTTTTTTCGTTAAAATTAATGAACAATCTAAATAAATAGTAAGAAATCCAAGATGTGTTCTTTTTAACTCCAGAGTAACAACAACGTATTCTAATGGTTTTGTAGCGACCCGGTTCGGCATGATGTCTTCTAAGCAGAAGTGCCGGGTTATAATGCTGGACGGAACAAACTTTTCACACTAGTTCTACAATCAAATAATAAAAAGAATATGATATGTACAATAATGCAAAACTGTAATACTTTACGTAATGAAATAATTAGGTTGATACCTATTTCATGATTATAACGTAATTGAAGATTAAAACATTATTTATAAAAATATAAAAACGGTTCTAATATATATAAATGACAAAAAAAATTTTAAAATATGTGTTTCACAGGATTGGAACCCGGGACTTCTACTTAGAAGAGACCTTCCTCAGCCGCTTTGCTACAAGAATATTAAGATACATTGGGATTTATTAAAAATCATGTCTTGGATTTATCAATACTTTTTTAGTTTTTTAATTATTTTCTACTTTTCTGGGAAACGACGTATAGGCAAAACTATTTTAACATTTTTTGGCTTATTGTGTACAAAGTACTTTATAATTGAGAATATGTAGTTTATATTTAGCTAAAAATTTAGTAACTTGAAAAAGAAATTTAACATTGAAACTAGTGCGTTAATTGTAATAAAATTGGTTTTAACTAAAACAGATTCGAGTCAACATAACCTTTAAGTGTTTTTTTTGCAATTAACTAAGTGGTACGATTGATGCTTCTCTAAAGTCATTAAAATTTTTTATTTCGTTTAAACAAAATATATCTTAACATTATAAGTTATTCATTAAAAGCGTTTTCGAAGAGAATAACAAGGATAATTTAAAAATCTAAACCTTTAGCTGTCACTTCCTTAAAAGCGTTAAAGTTTTCGCTTCCTTGAAGGTTCGTCTATTGTTGGCGACTATTGTTCAAGTGATAAGAACGTAAAAATTTTCAAACTCATTTAACTTCACCGTCATCGGCTAAAAATTTGTTCTTCGGAAACTTCTCAAAAACAAAACAACAAAAGCAAACTTTAAAGCTTGTCTGGTGCAAGAAATGGAGCGTATCAGTCTAGTGACAAGTAGTGATGAATCAGGATTTTTTGTCTTCGCTCTAAACCCGAGGAAGGGAGAACAAATGAAGCTTACGACCGGCGAGCTCCGTCTCTTGCAGCTTGTACCCCCACAGGCGATGCAATAACTACAAGTACGCTTTCAACTTTACAGAGAAATGCTGTATATGCACTTAACGTGTAACTTACGGCTCTTTTAGAGTTTTGAGTTGTTACAGAAACGCTATTGAATTAATGCTAGCTAATTTGTAACTACCTGAATAAAACATCTTGCAGCTTTCAATAACGTTTTAGCTTTTGCAGCTAATGAATTACATTATTCATATTTCTTTACTAATGAGCTTAGAATCATATCTCGCAGAACTACTTACTTTGGAATGAATGTCGTTTATTTTCACATTTAATATTAAAAGCTATAAAAACAACATGTTAGGTAATTTAAAGATAACGTATTTGAGAAGTTTTATACAAATAATGAACAATTCAAGTGCAGTTCTAGTATTTAACTGGTTTTTTACTATCTAAATATATTGTTAATGTTTTTACGCTTAAATTATTTAAATAATAATGTTTTTATTACATAAAATAGGTAAAACTCAACTTACCCTCAACTCCGTATTAAACTTTGTTTTCTTTGTATGTAGAGGTATGTACAGTTGATATGTTAATTTTCCTAAACGTAAAGCAGGGTATGTTTCATTTGATTCACTTGATTTAAACCCGTGATTTATATCATGATTTAAATCAAGTTTTAACCCTGGAAAACTATAGTCCGTCTCACGGTGAGAATTCAGTACACGTAACATAGGGCAACGCAAACCTTATGGAAGTGTACTGTACTACGTTGCCAATTAAGAGCAATACTGTCAAATTACGCAGGAAAATTGACAAACTACGTAAATCACGTAATAGGAGTCAATGTGAGAAATCGATAATCTAATGAAAGACAAAGCACCAATTATTATACAGAGTCGCTATTATTTATGGAACCAAAGCTCCCCTGGACAAACGGTTTGAGATATGCATTTTATATTTGGTATATGTTAATTTGAGGTTATTTTGCATCTTCTGAGGTAATATAAATAGTATATCTATAATATAACCTCAAATCAACATATACCAAATATGAAATGCATATCTCAAACCGTTTGACCAGGGGAGCTATAATAGCGACCCTGTATATGTAAATAATGAAGAAGGTGATATTAATAGTGAAAGTGATGTCGACTATTATAGTGATAGTAGCAATAAATAATTTAAAACAATCAACTCGATATGCTACATAAATCAAACAATATTTATATTTGTTAAAACGTCGATTTCAGTGTTTTGAATATTTTCGCAACAGATAGCACTAAAATTTTAAGCGAAAGTAACATATCGGTTTTGCAGGTTAAGCAGACGATTTGTTTGTTACTAATTAAAATTTTTTAAGACTACGAAAATGTACCCGTTATTAATATTTTAACATTAACATTTTTTAAATTATTAGTAATTTTTTTCCTTTTTGTTCCAAATTTATTATTATATTTAGTTTAATTTTATGAAAATCAGGCAAGGGGTTCCAGAAGTATAGGGAAACGAACGCGCCCACTCAGCTACAGACAGAAATTTTTTTGAAAACATTTTTTTGGGTTCCTTGGACTCTAAAACGCATATTTCCGGTAAAATCTGAAATTCAACAATTTGCATGAAATCATAACTTTCCTTACTTCAGTAGAAGTATGGAAAAGTAAAAACGGATCTTTAGAACCTGCATGAAAGCGCTATAAACGTATAATATATTCCGCCAGTTAGATTTTCCATGCCAATAAAAAGCAGATGTGTCTTATTAAGTAACGCTTTGTTTTTCTAATGTTTTACGCACTGTTTTAGCTACGCATTGTTTGTTGCTAACGATAAGAGGCCGCTCTAGGCGAACTTAAAATAAACATATTCCACGATGTTGGGATCATGTTACAATTTTATAAAAAACCACAGTTCAGATCGGAAGACATAACATTAAAACTAAAATGCTGCGATCATAAATTAAATTCAATGACGCAAATTTCTATTATTTCGTATGTGTTTTATTTTGAAGTTAAATGATTTTTTAAACTTTTCTATGTTAAAGTCATTGACTTTAACTATTGGTTGCAGCGTTTTAGTTCATCTGTAAAGATTTATTTTATAGTGTGATACACTACAATTTGATTTCAACAAAATTCCACTGTACCGCATGTAGACTACATTTTAAATGTTATTCGTTAAGTTTCTATGCTACGAATATATTTGTTCTCTTCATACTTAGCTAAAATTTAATCGGACATGTCTAATTTCTACAGAAAGGAATCGAGCGACGCTGTTTTAGTTGTTACGAAGTGAAACTCAATTTCGATAACATTCGGACATGTTGACTTTCGTCATTGACCGATTCATGTAAGACACGTGGCGTCATATTTCACTCATGAAAGACGTTGCACAAAAACATCAACCTTATTTTATTACCGAAAATATAGTCTATCACAGAATATTGCGTAATACAGAAGAACGCTATGAATGTTCTCTATACGTCTGCACGGTCAGTAGAGATCCCAGCCTCGCCGCGGCCGGCAGCGGCACGCAATAGCGAAAACATTACACTAATAGCACGCGATAAAAAAGAATTGCTTCTGTTTTTGAGGGCCATTTTCGGTTTACGGTAAAAACGTCCCTGAAAAAAGCTCACAACAAAAACAATGGAAAAACTATTGATGGAGAAAAGCCGTCTGAAAATAGGCTGTGGTAAAAACTAGAGAATTGCCGCCGAAACCTGACCCGGTTCCGGCCAATGATTCGGATATCCGGTTTGGCCGGATTTTGTCACGGTTCCGACCGGAACTGAAAATTGTTTCTCTTTTTTCTAAATACTTAAAAGTTAGTAGATAGTAACGTTACTTTCTTTACTAACACAAATTAAAAATATAATAATATTTAAAAGCAGTTTATCTTTATAGCTAGTTTATGTCATAACACACAAATTTAATATACTTTAAGACAGGTTAATTTTTTTCATTTTAAATTGTGATATAAAAAATCAAGTTTTCTCCGTTGCTTGTGGACAATCGGTTTCGTTTCTTTTCAAACACGTTTTCTGCCTCGAAGAAAACCTCTCGCTGTAGACACTCGATGCAGGAGCAGATAAATATTTTTTTGCCTGTTTCGACAAAAATGGAAATATGAAAAACGGTATAAAATGCGGAAGTTGTACTTGTAGGCTATTTATATGTTGATTGTTGAATGAAATCATAAGATATTTCGGGATAACGGGGAACCCCAGGAATAAGAAATATAAAATATTTACGTTAAGATCTAAGCAGAGCGGCCCGGGAATCCCCGAAGAGAGTTGCAAATGCGATGATCCACCGCGGTAAACAATAGACATATAAAGACAGAATGATCAGTAAAACCAAATTAAAAGTCAAAACTTTAAACTAATTGACTATAAAGCATGCAGTAACAAATTGTATGCATTGAATTGTTTATAGTTAGGATCCGGTTTCGGTTCCGGTATCCGGCCAAAATTTGCAGAGTCGATTCCGGTATCTGGCTTTTTCAAAAAGTGGATCCGACGGCATCTCTAGTAAAAACAACTTCCGTTACATACTTTCCCTGGAAAAAAACAACCCTGGTAAAATCATTTCCTGCAGAAAATCGCCGCCACTAAAAAATATCTCTTTTTGCTGGTAGATCACGGTATAGTAAATGAAAAGCTTTCTTTGAAAAAAATTTGTACTTTTCTTTTCTAACTGATTTATATGTGAATACGGACGAATTCTATTTTGAAATTATACGCAAATGTTTGACAAGGTTTTTTGGGCGTATTTATTAGTTCCAAAAACATATGTATTGAAAATCTCCGTTAAGGCACCCCCCTGGAAAGAATGAAACATGATAAGTTTAACTAACGCTTGTTTTTGAAAAGAGTTTTTTTTTGAGGCTATGAGAGGACTTTTTTGTTAGACGTTTTTTCTGATGATTTTACAAGGATTGTCTTTCTTAAATTTTTTACTAGTTTGTTTTCACCGGGCTTTTATCACAGTATTTCTTTGGTCTTTCTTTCGTTTTTTCTCCACGGGAGGATTCTCTTTCTGGAATCAGCTGTCAAACCCGAGACCTACTCTTCGGAGGAAGCATTCAGAGGGCGTAGTCCACGGATTCTGCTAGTGATAGATTTAAATTACACGCGGAATGTTTTAGGACTT
The DNA here is from genome assembly GCA_958336395.1 of Ctenicera cuprea. Lineage (NCBI taxonomy): Eukaryota > Metazoa > Arthropoda > Insecta > Coleoptera > Elateridae > Ctenicera > Ctenicera cuprea. The sequence continues at coordinate 20,604,390 of OY284487.1, read as the reverse complement.
TGGAAATATGTTTGAAGAATACTTAAAAACGCAAAACAGAACGCTTTAATCGTGATACTTATAAGTATGCAAATAATGTGAAAGTTAAAAAAACAGTTAATGAAAGAGGAAAATACTCGCTCACGACAGTTATAAATGTGTTACATGATTAACGTTACTTTTTACATATTTTACACGCACTAGTACAATATTTAGTGGCAAAACCTCTTACATAACCAATTTTTAAATAAAATTGCGAAAAAATTATCTGCACACATGAGTATGCAAAACAGCAATAAAGCTGTGTGATATACTTAGCATAACGTTTATACCAGATTACACTAGTTGACCTGCAATATAATGACAATAAAATAAACTTAACTAAATAGGATGATAATCCTGCCCGTGTATTCAAATGCACTTCAGTATTTTGTGCTGCACTTTAATCCAGTTTATTTATATTGGGCTGGAATAAAACCGCACATTCAACTACCACTAGTTTTGCACATTACATAATTTCACATTTAAAATTTAATTGAGAGAGTGCATGCAATTGAATTATAATTTGTAAAGCATTATAGGAGAACATACAATAAAAATTTGCACTAATAATAAAACTTTCAGACTACTAATACGTTATTAGAGAGAGATTGCGCTTGAAAACTGCACGAGCACGTGTTGTTATTTTCATTATTATTTTTCAGCACATACAATAAGCAATGTACAGTTGTGCACATTGCTTGTAGTATATAGCGATATGCTACTGCTGAGGATATTACAATATTAGCATTTATATAACAAGGTGGAAGATGTGGTGAACGATATTTATTACTGTGCTAACATAACCAATCGTCGACAATTTTGTTTTATACGCCATAAAAATTAAATTAAAAATTTATATCATCATAAATAACCGTTTGATCCACCTTTTCATTATGACTCTGTAGTCTGTACTGCAACTTAATCGCTTTTATTGAGCTGTTCAGGCTTTTGAATTTTACAGTTATAAATACATTTTGATTGTTCGTTAATTTTTTTTGGTAGAATACCGAATAGATTCGAATTTTGTGTTTTTTTCCTCTTCGTGATACTCCAAGGTGGGTTTCTATAAAACACAAAAACTTTGGATATCAGAAAGTCACCACGTTTTAACATAATTCAAACAGAAGAATAGAATATCGTGCAGTAAATCAAGGAAGCAAACAAAAAGCTTTCAAGTAACCCTGCAGTTATGCAGATAAACAGATGTTTCGATCTCATCCTAGGATGTTCAAAGCTCATTTCGTTTAAGGAAGTCGCAAGCCACGTATGACAGCTGCAATATAAAAGAGACAGCTGCAGCAATTTCAGTTGCCCGCTAAAAAGTTGTCTAGTCTATGTAGTGCTAGAAAATATTGAGCTAAAATGCAGTTTTAGTTGAAATTAAGTAGGTTAGGGAATGTATTTGCGTTTATCTAGCAAGCGCAACTTAATTAAAACAAACACATTATTGCCAAGAAAATATTTAATGAAGTGCCAGCCTGGTTTCAACTTCATCCCTGCAGTAAATTATGACGTAATTACGGCGCCCTACTTGCATATCGCAATGCAATTTTGTACCTGTCGGAATGCACTAGCAGTACATCTTATTAAACATTAATACACTGCCGGCTGCACCTAGAGTGGCGCAGGAATGCAGAATGCATTAACCTGTGCATGACCATGGAGGTCTCGGTGTGCTATATTAGAAAATTTGTGCAAAATTATGTAGTTGCTCTTAGGAACATGTTCCTGTGAGAAGTTAAGCTCGGCAGATTCTACTTAAATTGTATGGTTAACAACTACATAGCACGAACAATTTAATTATGAACATACACTAATGAAGTTGTGTACAAAACGAAGTTTACAATAATTCTGCTATTATCTTAATGTCCTATTTTGAAAAAACTACCCTACTTAGTTTAAATTTCTTATATACCTACTTAGGGTAAGTATTACCTGCAGCAAATAACAAAATGTTTGTATTAGTTAACGTTACTTAAAGAATTTCTACACAGATATAATAATCGGAGCAAGCTCGTGCAGTAGATTAAATTCAATTTAAACTGTGGTTAACTCAATTTCAGCACAATTGTTAAAGCTTATAACCAGTTGCGAACTAGGATTTATTTACTAACTCCTATATTGAGTTTTGAGTTCTAACACAGCAGATTAAAAATTGTTTCTAAAATTTTAGGGGTAGCTGCAACGTGACAGAGATAGGATTTACTTGTTGGCGTGAAAACTAGACCATACAATTGGATATGCCAGCTGCATGTTATCTGATATGAGCACGTCAAATCATGGTAATACCGTCGAGACACAATTCTAAGTCAACTCCACATTGACACAAGAAATTATAGCATGCGTTTTATATTCATAAGTTTTAGTATATATTTTTAATAGGTATACAAATATTTTAAAAGCCATAGTAGAGTAGAACATTTATACGATTCTTTCGTAGTAATTTTTTTTCAATACCGTTTTAACACAGTTTCTATGTATATCTAAATCGTTTAAAAACTATTGTGAACTGCTCTGGCAAAGCGAAGCGCTCGGCAACTGAATGAGACATAAAATATTAAAAAAGTTTTTCTTCACTTCAACCAGTTAAAATGCTACTCGGTTGTTGACACAATTTAAAAATATATTTTTTGTTCAATTATCCTACAGTACATTGAAATATCTAACGCAGAAAACTTTTTTGAATATTATGTGCGTCTTTCTAAAGGCTTGCCATACTTCCGAGTTCAATTGTCATGGCCGCATTAAACCTGAAAAAAACTAAGCTTGCAACTCAGCTATCCAGGGTGCTCATTAGTCATTAGAATGGAACCAAGAAGGAAATCCACCCCCGGGTGAGCAAATTATTGAAACCATTTGTTCGGTTTCCTTCCGCTATTACTAAGAGGGAGCACCGTTTGTTTTAAACGCTTTCCCTAGTACTACTAGGGAGTACCGTTTGTTGAGGTCCCTTCTGCTTGTACTATAAGAGAGTACCGTTTATTTGGGCCCTTTTTACTATTACTACAAGCGAACACTTTTTATTTGGGTCATTTCTGCTAGTACTTTAAGAGAGCACTGATTGTTTGGGTTCCTTCAGCTAGTACTATAGGTGAGCACCGTTTGCTTTGGTTCCTTCTGCTAATATAATAGAACGCCGTTTCTTTCGGTTTCTTCCGTTAGTTCAATAAGAGAGTACTGTTTGTTTACGTCTCGTGAGATAATTATGATGTAGTCTCATTCCAAAGATCTACCATATTTCCGGGGTCCCCTAGCCGCATTAAACAAGAAAACGGAGTAAGCCTACAACTCAGCTGTATTTATAAGAATGGTACTAAGAGGGAGATGTACCGCAGGGTAAATAAATTATTGTTACCGTGTATTTGAGTTCCTTCTGTTAGTGCTACATGAGAGCACTGTTTCTTTGGATCTTTTCTGCTAGTACAACAAGCTATCACTGCTTGCTTGGATTTCTTTCACTAATACTACAAGGAGAAACCATTTGTTCGCATTTTTTCTGATAGTACTACAAGGAAGCACTGTTTGTTTGAGCCCCTTCCGCCAGTACTATAAGCTAGCACCGTTTGTTTGGGTTTCTTCCGCAAGTTCTGCAAGGGGGAACCATTTGTTCGGATCCCTTCCGCTAGTACTACAAGAGAGTACCGTTTGTTTGGGCTCCTTCCGCTAGTACTATAAGATAACACCGTTGGTTTGGGTATCTTCCGCTAGTATTATAAGAAAACACCGTTTGCTTGAGTTGCTTACGTTACTACTACAAGACTGCACCGTTTGTTTATGTCCCTTCTATTAGTACTACAAGGGAGCACCGTTTCTTTGGGTCCTTTACGCTAGTACTATAGAAAAACACCGTTTGTTTGGGTTTCTTGAGATAGGTATGATGCAGTGTCACATGCTAAAAATCTACCATATTTTCGGGACAAATGCTTTAACCGCATTGAACTATAAAATAGACTAAGCCTAGAACTCAGCTGCCAGGGTGTTTATTAGAATAGAACCAAGAAGAGGACTCGCCCCAGGGTGAGTTAATTATTTAAACGTTATAATAATAGAAAAGCAAGGTATGTTTTGTTCTGTTTGCATTTGAACGTTCCTGATGGGGTACGTTCGGACCGCTCTAATATTGTAGTTGTGCTTATTCCCATTTTATTTATTTTTTATCTTTTGTTAATTATTGGTTTGTGCCTGCAGTTATTGCATTTCTGAACAGTTATTGTAAGTTAGCTTTGCCGACATTTCAACTTATGCTTGTAAACTATTTTAGGCACAGTTTTCCAGAGCTAGTATTTATTTATTGTTGGTGTTTAATTTCGAAGTTAGTTTTGTAAACGCAAGTTGTAGTGCGTCGCTCATTGGACAAAGTTTGGTGATCTGAAAGCTAGGGCCCCATTCGCTTTGTTCTAAAACTCCCGTGCTGAATTTGCGTCATATGTTTTTCATAGTTTGCCTATAGTATAAGTAAAAGTAGGTTTCAGAAAAGGAATTTATTATCATTACTGTTTTGTTCATTGATTACTTAACCATTACCGATAAACTTTCTATCTGCAAGAAGTTCTTCAGGTTTGACGGAATCCCCTTACCTTTTCTACTACTGGTTTTGGGATGGCCGGCTGCCTCTGTGGTCTGCTTTACCTGGTTTTCTGCACTTGTAAAGTCTAGCTGCGTTAACCAGGGTATATTTTCCGTTCGTATCTGGCGCTTGGCTTGACCTTCCAATTACAACAGGACATATCGTAAACAGTTACAAGGTGAATTCATTAGCAGATGGCGTTCGCCACCGTTGCCACTAGTCAAAAAGACTAATTATATTTGTTTATTTGTTTTAATAATGCCCATATATGGTTTATTTTTAGTTCGTATTTTGGTTTCTGTTAATGTTTTATTTGTAAATATTCTTCCTTGTTTATTTTTTTTCAATAATACAAAAATAAAACAACCTCGAATCACCTCACAACATTTACAAAAGTCGGCGCATACACAACTAAAAAAATCCCAAAAGAATGCATTTGGCCCACATGCTTGGGTATTTCTACTCTATTATAAATTTAAATATCTACATACCGTTTCTCAACACCTGGTATTTTGTACCTTCGATTGAGAAATTACCTAATAGAAAGTGCCTACTTAATCAGCTAACCCCTTGACTCTTTAAAGTACGCAACACGCTTTGCATGTATTACGTGGCTTTAGTATTTAAAGATAAGCTTATGAGAACAGCAGTTTGGTCTGAGTATAGCCATCTGTACATAAATTGTCAAACCAAGCTGCCTTTTTATTCACAGGAAGCTCTAGTTCTCATTAACAATATTATATTTTAAACATATAGCTATCTATGAGATGCAACGTGTGTTGCCTACTCTGAAGAGTAACGTGACGTTAAAAAATTAATTTTTTACTTATGTAGAACGTTTGGGGCCAAGGGTTTCTTTGGCTTACATTAAATTAGTTCGTTACAGTAATAACAAGATAGGGGAAGCTACCTAGCTAACGTGGATTGCTCCCAACCGAAAGCTCTACTATAGACAGCGGCACTTTCTTTTTTTTTGCTGTGTTGAGCTGAGCCTTTTGATAACGTACATTAAGAAAATACAGACATGAACAACTTTTTGACATTAAGAAAATCTCTAGCGTATCATTAAAAATGGGATATTATGGGAAATTCTCAAATCCCATCTGAAAAATATTTTATATAATAAAACGGTACCTAAACTTTTTAAGAAGGAATTTCTGTAAAAAAACAACTTTCGGGGGAATTGAGACAGGTCGTTTCTTATATCGCTCTGTAATTTAAAAATTTCTTACTCGGAATTTAATATTAATACGAAGTTAGTTGAGAGCAGATTTATTAATTTTCCCTGATTAAACTACGTGGCACCGAGAAAATTAAATCATTTGCCTAATTTTATATTTGAATGAAGTTTTTATGAATTTCACCTCGTTAGCTAATCTTGAATCTTCCCACCAATCTCATAATGTTACACATCAAATTTAAGATTAAATTTACTGATTTTGTTTGGTACGGAAGTTGTCGTTTATTTAAAAATGGCATAAATACTGTAATAGTAAATTTAAGTTGCTGTGAATTTTTAACGTTATTCACCAAATGATACTTCAACATTTAAAGAAATTTTGTGTTTGCAATTTTCATTCCATTCTCTCTTTCAGGGCGTTGGCGAGAAGGTTTTAAGCCAAATTTTTCTAACATCTTGGTGTAGTAAGCTTTGTATACCTTTTTACTAGAAAAATTCGCCGTAAACTGTGTAGTTTCTCGTTGCTTTCACAGTTTGTAGTCACACTCCGTAGTTTAACGATTGCCCTAAGTGTCAGCATGGACAACTGAAACCGACGCGAAGACTTTGCGTGCTCTCCCAAACACAGCCAACTACTATATGGTTTACCCATCTAAGATGCGAGTAGGCGGATCGTTGTTTAACTTTGAGTACCTTTTGACCGGTACTCGCAGAACCCCGCTGTGCAGCTGACTTTCTTCCATTAAGTTATGTAAAGGTTTTTAACTAAAGAAATGTTATATTTCTCAATATATAATTCCTAAGAAAAATTTTGAGTACTTTCATTTAAAATTATCTGTAGGCAAATTAGAGAATATCAATCCATATTTTGTTGATATTTAAAAACAATCATATTTACTTATGTATATTGATTCACTGTTTCAGTATAATTTACATGTGTACATAAAATCATTTCAATAAAATAATTCTGACAACGCCCAAGGGATAACTAAATATTAAATAAATATCAATATAAAATAAAATGGAAACAAGTTAAATCAATCTGCATTCATAAAATAACGAGTTATAACTTTTATTCTTGACCGTTCCCGACGTGGGGAAAACTTTTTTGCAATTGATTTAATCTGACAACAAAACCTTTTCGTGCAGAAAGTTTTTCCGTCTTGTATCTATAACTCGTTTGGTATATGGAAACTTTGAAGCCACAGCCGATTCGTGTGGGATGTTGGACAAATAAATTGCTGTATGGATATACATAGATTTACATTGATATGACAAAAGAAACATTCATGAATAATTTGGTAATAAACTTTACCAAAAGTGAAATTTAATAACTATTCAGATTTTTTAATTATCTGCCAGTAAAATTCAATTCATTTACAGCTTTCAGCGTTCATGAAAAATTAAACATGGTTTAATCAACAATAGTATTAAACTCGACAACACCTAAATATTAATTGCATTTTCTATGAGAGCTAAATGGAATTGTTAGAACTCATTCAAAATAAAACTGTAAATTTTGTTTTTGCTGAAGCTTTATAACCACGGGCAATTTATTTAAAATGAAATATAAAATCCTGAAGCAAAACGACAAAAAAATTAATTTAAATACTAGCCTAGAATTTGAGGCATGGCTAGATTCAGCCGATATAAGTAAAAAAGACCGAATGCCACCGCTGCCATTTTTCAGATGTAAATCGTATTCGTATCATTCTAAGTGTACCGAAAATGGTATCGTCGTTTCTGTAATTGAAAATTTGGGCCTTCTGAGAACAACCACAAAGACAGACTATCGCAGAAAAATTGTGCGTTTCATGTCAGACTAATAAAATTTAATATTTTATGTTTGTAGATACAATCTTGCTGAAAGAAAATTTTCAATCTACGATTTCAATCAAAATTGTACGTTGTGTTATTTTTGACTTATGTCAATCAGTGTTTGCTGCATTAGATGAAGAAAGTATAACAAAAAGAAAAAGTTGAGCGTTTCCTAACGAATAAACTAACGAATAAAGGATAGATTCTTAATAAATTAGAAACGATGTTGGAACAGATACACGCCTTTGTAACTTAGATACTTCTTCGCACTGATTTTGTCATATTTAATTAAGTAGATTTGACCGTGCGTAAATCAAGTTTTCACGGTCAGAAACATATAAAACAACAATGCACCTCCTGCCTTTAGCCACTAGCATACAACAAGTAAATTAATAAAACAAGTGATTATTGTACAAAGAACTTAGAAAACCACTTACATATTAGCACCCACTACTCAACAGTCAGCTCAGCACTGAACTCCCGAGTAATTTATGTCACGACATGCGCCAACGAATTGCCGTTACACATACATCTGTAAATTTCCAAATTAGTACTGTTAGGGTAGGGGAGGAATCCCAAAATAAGAGAAGTAGGCGCCGCTGGTCGTGTATAATAAATTGTTTTTTTTTTCGTTTTGTTTAATAATTATTAATTTGTATAAATAAAATTTATTTAATCTCTCATTAAAGACGTCTTTCAATTAATGCTTTAATTTTCATTTATTATTTTAAACATTTTTATTTTAAAATGAAAAAAAATATTTTCTGCGCCCGTCATGCCCCCGCGTTGATACGGCATTGACCATTGAACAGCAATGGCTTACTCCCACCTCCTTGTTCTTTCAATAAACAGTTAACAGACTCGCTAGCATGGAGCTCAAAAATGTTCTGAGGGACTAAAAGAAAACCGACTGGATTACATTTTCCTACATTCCTGTAACGCTACATTCCTCTAAAAACCACAAAACCGTGCTGCAGCTCCGCTTCCATCTTTATTTTTTGTCTTATATTTTGTCATAATTTTGATTGAATGTTAATTATAACAATAATGTGCTGACAGAAGGGTTATAGAAGTTAATGATACCTATCGATTTAGAAAGTTTCCTGGGATTGTTTACGATTAAGCAGCGCGTCACAATTTACGCCCTTAAAGTAATCTGTAGTGACAGGCACGTTTTTATTTGAAATTCGTTCGTGCGCAATAATTTAATACTTGTCAAAAGTGTCAAATATTTAACAACATTAATTTCCAGAAAAGTGTCGTTGCTTTATGTAAATTAAAACCGATAATTCTTGCTTGTCACAGAGCATTTCTCGGACCTAAAGCATACGCTCTGTATTCAGCACGTACAACGCTCTCCTGAATTTTGCTCACAAATATAATTTTCGCTAATATTGCATGAAGCGCAGTTGGCCAGTACGTCACAGAAGGATATTGTGTGGGATGATCAGTCCTATTTAGCAGATCAGCTGCGTAGTACCTCAGAATCCGGCGAGTTAAATGGAGAAACTTATAATGGATAAGGGACGGTCAGTTAGGACGAAATAATTTACATACGCTTACCTTTATGATGTTTAAACGGAGTGTAAATGTAAGTGTATTAAAACCTCCAGGCGGTGGTTTCAGGATTTCCAAAATTCTAAAGCAAAACCGCTTTACAGAGAAAGGTATGCGACGTAAAACTCACTTGTTCTACATTTCGAAAGTTTATCACCAGGACAATGTAACCCTGTAATGCCAACTCAACTAAGTTTTGGTTTCCGAAAATATGATTGTGGAAATGTGTTACGACCAACTGGTTTAGACAACAATTTAGCAGCTCAAATTTTGCCAAGTAGTATTCAGTTTTATTTTTTTAACTCGCTAAATGAATAATTTCTAACTATGATTGGATTGAATGCGCAAAAACACTAATTTTCCTATTTTATGTTTTCAATCTGCATGCTATTGGAAAAATTCTCGTTAATAATTCATGTGAATTCAATATTATATTTGTAAAAGCTACTATAGATCCGTCACAATGTAGTACTCTCTTTCGATAAAGACGTCGAATTGAAATTTAACATTTGCTTATGCCTTGCCTACTGCTTTACACTGCAACGAGTGTTAAATAAATGTCATAGCGCCAAATGTGATCTCAGACCATGTAAAATAGTTAAACCTTTATTGTTAAACGAAATTAACAAACAGCCAGGTAACCTTTTCTAATTTTTTCAAGGATGAACTTAATTAATGATGGTAATCTGGGTTAAATGATTTTTCTACGATTATCGTTGTAATTATTTACAATATGATTTTCTTTGCAAAATCGGTAATCGGTTTTCGCTTGGTGAAGGGATACCAAGAATGGGTTGGAGATAACCAGACTCAAGCGATAAATTTCCGATTCGCCTTATAATAACAGTACAATTTATTATGCTAAAGATAACTCTACACTACATCTAAAGCAGGCTATTGTGCTGTTCAATCTACCTATTTATCAGAAGTGGTAGAAGCTTCCATTATCGAAGGCTGTTTACTGTGTCACATCTTACGCTACGAGAACATTACCATAGGTTCCTTAAAGTACATTGTTAAATACATGACGTATACATATTATTAAAAATTTGAATACAAGGTAGACCACGTTAAAAATTTAAAATCATAAAAATTATAACGATTTAAAGTTTAAATATAAAACACGTAGCAAAAATGTATGTATATGCAGAAAAGAACATATTAAAAATATATAATAACTATGTATAAAATAATATTAATTTATCTGTACTTTTAATAAATGAGCAAATTGATCTCTTAAATTTACCGTTATTGGACGTTTGGAATGAAAAATTAAGTCATCTGGACGCAGATAAAGAAAAACAAGATCAAGTTATGAAGATTTATTGTTCCTATAACAACACTAACTGTTTCCTTCTAATCTTGCCTCTGAAAATAACAAGTCAACATATCAAAATACGCATAAAGCTAAAATAAAAAACCTGTTAAAGTAACAATAAATATTAATTTAAGTTAATGAGTATCTGTATATAAAATACTTAATTACTTTAACAATATCTATTTATTTTAACCTTATACGTATTTCGGCATGTTTACATGCCATTGTCAAAGGTTATATGAAAAATAAACAGTTAGTGTTGTTATACCAATAGAACTTCGTGACTTATCTTGGTAATCGTCTGCAGATGACTTGATTTCTCATTCCCAAACGTCCAGTAGAGGAGAATTTAAGAGATCAATTTGCTCATTCATTAACGGTACAGTTTTTAAATGTTTGTGAATTTGAAAAGCTTCTAGTATGTCTAATTTACGTTTATCATCACAAAAGTGTAAACATTTTATGGTGTTATTAGATGTCATTGAATGATTTTGTTCTAGTAAGTGTTTAGCGTAATTGGATTTCTGTGGGTGTTTATATTTGTAACAACGCACGCGTTCTTTATACCTAATATCAAAATTTCTAATTGTCTGGCCTATATAAACCGAATTACGATGCGAACAATTTAATTTGTAAATGCCTGATTTTAGCAAATCGTCTGTTTTTGATTTTGCATTAAACAAAGTGTTTAAGATGTTCCTAGTTGTTTTAAAGCTTACTTTATATTTATTGGTTTTGTTTATAATTTTAGCAATTTTCTCTGATTTGTCACCAAAATATGGGATCGAAGCATATTTAATTGTATCGAACGAAGTTAGGGTATTCGGATAAATTTTTTGAATGGCTAATTTATAATCTTTTCCTTTAATTAAGGTATCAATAAGTTTAGTATTATAACCATTACTGTATGCAATTTGTTTAATAATTGAAATTTCTCTATTATAATTAATTTCATCTAAAGGGACCATCAAAGCCCTATGTATCAGGGACCTGTATGCTGCTAATTTATGTGTTTTATAGTGACAAGAATCGTGTGGTATTGTAATGTCTGTTTGTGTAGATTTTCTATAAACTGAGTACTCAAATTTATTAGTTGAATTAATTTTTATGTTTAAATCTAAAAAGTTAATGGACTTATTTTGTTCAGTTTCTAGTGTAAATTTTATGTTTGGGTGCAAGCTGTTAATAAAAATTAAAAATTCATTAATTAAATCAAATGAACTATTAAAACATGCTAAAATGTCATCAACATAACGAAACCAAAATATAACTTTCTCAGATTGATTTGATTCGAATATTTGATCTTCTAGATTTTCCATAAATATGTTAGCTAAAAGAGGTGAAATTGGACTTCCCATGGGTAAACCATCTTTTTGGAAATAAATTTTATTATTAAAAGTAAAATAATTTTGATTGGTGCAAAGTTCAAATAATTCAATCAACTCAGTCCGTTTTATTAACTCAACATTTTTGTTAATAAGAATATTATTTAACAATTAAATATGCTTCGATCCCATATTTTGGTGACAAATCAGAAAAAATTGCTAAAATTATAAACAAAACCAATAAATATAAAGTAAGCTTTAAAACAACTAGGAACATCTTAAACACTTTGTTTAATGCAAAATCAAAAACAGACGATTTGCTAAAATCAGGCATTTACAAATTAAATTGTTCGCATTGTAATTCGGTTTATATAGGCCAGACAATTAGAAATTTTGATATTAGGTATAAAGAACACGTGCGTTGTTACAAATACAAACACCCACATAAATCCAATTACGCTAAACACTTACTAGAACAAAATCATTCAATGACATCTAATAACACCATAAAATGTTTACACTTTTGCGATGATAAACGTAAATTAGATATACTAGAAGCTTTTGAAATTCACAAACATTTAAAAACTGTACCGTTAATGAATGAGCAAATTGATCTCTTAAATTCCCCTCTACTGAACGTTTTGGAATAAGAAATCAAGTCATCTGCAGACGATTACCAAGATAAGTCACAAAGTTCTATTGCTATAACAACACTAACTGTTTATTTTTCATATAACCTTTGACAATGGCATGTAAACATGCCGAAATACGTATAAGGTTAAAATAAATAGATATTGTTAAAAAATTAAGTATTTTATATACAGATACTCATTAAATATGGACTTTAACGAAGTAAAGCTGGAAATTATAAATAAAATTAATTTAAGTTTCTGGAAATATCTGCTTTCCTGAATTCATAGCAGATTCAATCATGTTGTTTAGCATAAAAGCCCCTGGGTCGACATCTTGATTGTAGGCTTCAGCAAACAAAACAAACCTACACTCCTAGGGCCCACGTCCCCAATGCAATGCCAGCAGGCCTGTCTATTGATGGCCATCAATATCCCAGAATATCACTTAGACAAATGTATACCCTGTTGGATGGTCTAAACATAATGACTAGAACTGGGACGCAGGTAAATTGATAGACCAGGCTAAGGAGCCAGAAGCTTCCATACTTAGGAGACGTGATACCGTTCGTATTTGGCACGTATCCGCGAATCAGTGAACAGTCAGTTTTGTTAAATCACTCATCCAGTTTTCTTTGGACCCAATTAAGAAGATTTTAAAACTTTTCGAAGAGAAGTAGACGAAACAAATTGAAATAGCCGAAGTAACCGTTATAACACTGTCTTCGCGGAAAATTTCTTTGTTCAAACGTCTCGCCACAATGAGGGTATGAAGCAGTTCCATCAGCATCACTGTTATTATAGAAACAACTACCACTTCAGAAGTGAACGTATTTTTATGTCTCTATACTGGCTGAGGCACGAATCTCTCTCCACAAAAATCGCTGTTTTGGCAACGTGCAGGGTACCCATGTTACGCCACGGCAACATTTCCAAACAATTTGCTTGTAGTTCCAAATCATATTTAAAATAAAACTAGTGTTACCCCAGCACACAATGCACTGACAGACAGCGTTGACAGAACCGGCGAAATGTCAAGTCACGTGATGCATTAGTTCCAATAATGACACGCGACGTTATTGTAGATGGCGCCTCAAGTGACGCGCGTCTAGCAGACCTTCATATATATTATAAATTAAAATAAGTATTATTAAAAAATCGACGTAGAATAAAAATATAAAAATGTTTCATGTTCCATCTGTGGATAGAGACCTTTCATTTAAAAAAAAATGGTCCAAATTGGTGAAGCGGTAGCCGCTGGAGGAACCGGAGAAAAAACCCTTTGTGCTTTTATATATGTATGGATTTTTACATAATTTGCAAGCAGTTAAGAATCGTTGTTGTACGTAACTTAGACACCGCTCTACAAATTATCAAATTTAAAATGAAATTCTTGTTCATATTATTCCGCCACTAGGACTTTAAATAAAGAAGAAAATTCCCGTTAGCCCTGAAAACTGCAAATTTCTGCACTGGGCGCCAAGTCATTGTAGTATTAAATTGAGCGAGGAGGCTGGTGCTCTGACTAGAAGGGGCACTGGTGATGTCTGTGTTAGCCTGAAGTCAGAATAAAGCTTGGTTAATCAAGCAAAATTTTAGGTTCTGGAAAAAGCAACAGTGGAGGCAAGCGAAGCTTCTTACTAAAAAAGTTCTGTTAAAAAAATGCCAAAATTTGGTTGATGGCCGACTTGCGCTCTTGGAACATCACTGTATAAAAATCGACACTTCTACTCCATAAAACATTTTTTTATGACTATAAACTGGTATTTTAAAAGCTGTAGATCCTCTACATGTATGTGTTACTTAGCACGCACAGCACATACGCAGGATAGAAAATCGCCAAATCTATCTAACAAGATAGGACTTAAAGAAAATTCTAGCATACGACATACTAAAATTGTATCTGTCACATTAACCGGCGGCGGTTGCAACCTATGTAGTAAGTCCGGATCCCTTTCAGTTGTCTCAAATTTTAGGGGTGAGGGGCCCCCTCTACTAGAAGCACATATTTACGCAATAATTATTATATATAAAAAGCATATTTGCCTGTCGAGTGAGCCAGTAGGTACAGTTTTTGATTCTTATACAAAAATTGCATGCACAGGATGTGGTCAGATGAGAGGATAGTGAAGTGCTAAGTAAGCAGCCTTCAAATGTGTCGCACACATACACGTCATACAATATTACTAGTAAATTAGTATTTGTTTTACACCTTGACACAGCGTATTTATTATTTTTAAGAGAAGTTACGGAAAAAAAGCGTGGTGCGTAACCCACGCATTCAGCTACTTTAAATTCATGTCTAACAAAAATAGAATTACATTATGCTTAGTGGTGTAAATTGAAACAAGTAATTTCCTAGTTTCAGTCACCGAAATTAATGACGAATGTCGTGAATAAATGCATTTTAAAATCATAGAAGTGACATATCAATCATAGAAATATTATCAAAAGTAATCAAAATAAAATTTAAAAAAAAGTAAATATCATCTAATAAAATTTACAAAAATTAATTAACGTTAAAAAAATACCAACAGAATATTAGTATAATTAAAAACATTAATAATAACATTTTTATACTATGTGCGTGTAATTCAAGTTAAAACAAACATTTTTTCATTGATACCTGTGGTTTGTTTTTTTATTATATTCTTTGTAGTATGTAATACATTTATTAAAATTTGGCGAATGAAAGGGCAATTTAGCTAAGGCATTTCAATTTCTAAGATTCAAGAATAAAACCTACACTGGCAGGCATATGTGGGTATTTTTAGAAAATGCTTTCAGATTTAGTAACAAACGTAGAATGTCTAATATCTGAAACGAACTTGAAAATGGTACGCCTACAGATTCTTTTCATAACACATCTTATCAGTTGACTGAATATGGCTGCAGGAAATGATGATGTACAAGACTTTCCATTTAATGGTAACAAACCAGCCAAAAGTGAAAGTTACTATTCGCGTAGGAAATATAAAGTAGCAGAAATTCAAGATCATTACGTTTATTATTATTAGAAGTTCCAGTGTAGTAGGAACAGCAGGTGGGAGAGCCATTTTATCATAAATTGATGAAATTTTTTTAAGAATTTATATATTGTCACGTTAGGAGGTCGTAGCTTGTGACATAATGTCTAGGTATATTATAAGAACAGCCAAATTCAACAGGATATATTTAATTAATGGTCTACAATATTATTTAATACTAAGCTAAAACTATTTACATGAGTTACAATACAGTGTGTTAATTTGGGGCTCAAGGCCCCCAATATGCTAGAGGTATTTGAGTCGTAGCTATGGTAGATGGCAGAGACTAATGTCGACTTTAGGCTAGGTCGGACTAGACCAGCTAGACTAACTAGCTTGAGCTAGGATCAATTGTAGACTGTGTTAGTACCACCAAACTTTAGCCTTTTTATACTCTGTTAAGCAAGTTGGGGTTTTTATTAATAATCAATATGGTGCACTGCACATTTTCATGTATGCATCTGAGACCCGGATTTGGTTATAAATAGACCAGTCAATATTATATGTAATTGTCTCACAAGAGTGCAGCAAGAAAAGGCGCATACAACCCCTAGATGTTCTTAAAATAAACACGAGGTGACCAGATCAATACTATGTATTGCAACACATTTTAATATCTTAATTATTTTAATAATTAGTTGTGATAATATTAAATATTCTAAATAGGACTAGGTCATTATTGTGACAATATGTTTATCTAAACACTCAAATTAATTTTAATATTTAAAATGTGCTTTGCAGCTCTCCGTGATGTTTTTTGAATACTTATTATATTATTATATCAAGTTTTTGATAAAAAAACGGGAATTACTTTTTGTAATAAACTTGGATCAAAGCTTAACTGTCTGCTATAAAAGAATTCATAATTATTTCTAATGTTATAAGTCAATAAAAATGCAGTAAACGTAAATATGGGAAGTACACCTTTAGCTACCATTACGCTTTCAGAAAGTAAATTACGGTGGCTATAAAATGAAGATCATTAAATTCTACAGTATGAAATTAATTCTCAAATATCAAATTCTCTGTCATTAAAATAAAATTTTCCATCAGGCAAGATGGGCCGCAAAAATTACCTGCAAGCCATGTTTAGGTAAGCAGCGAAACTTATTGACCTGAAAACTTTTATAACATCCCAGCACGACTCTGCTTTTCGTGAAAATATTTTTTGTTGAAAAAATCACGTTTCATTATTATTCCACATTTCTGAACAAAAATGTCTCTTAGAAAATTGCCTACAATTTCGTTCCCTGACATACCCTGTGAGATTTATGCAGTGGCAATAAACGAAGCCGAGAGCAAAGAATAATTTAAAAATTTGGATTCGATGAAGTTCAAAAACATCCTCCGTCGCATTCAACACAAATATAACTAGTAGAAAAAGAAGGGAGCATCAGAAATCTATAAAAATTCACGATGTGTGTTCGTCATAGACCTTTTGCGATATGATTCGGATGTATTCAAATATGCGATTTTCCGATATTTGATAAGTTTATAACCCAGTGTCAAGTTTAGTTAGCAATTTTACAGAATAAACGGCAACATAATTTAAAATTAATGAGGTAGGTAGCAGAGTAACTCGCAAAACAAGGCGATAAACATAAAAGAGGAGAAGAGCAATCATCGTATTTTGTAGTTAGTACCGATATGTGCATACCGTGTTATCGATTGAGCTTTAAGCAGGAGCGAGAACTGCAGTAGCGATCTGAACGTATCGAAAACATTACGGATTCAAATTGAAGGCAAGATTCAGCAACTGCTATTTCGCGCACGTCAGCATTTTATTCTTTTCAAACCTTATTTTAAAGTTCTGAATTTGCTCCGAGTGACAACGCGAGTAACATCGACAAGTAAAGTTTTATTTCGTTTGGCAGTCCAATTATCTTGTGATATTTATAATTAAAATCGTTTAAGCCTTAAATAAGGCAGGGAATCTCATGTTGAATACAGATGTCCTTTTTCCGTCTACTTCCTAGGCTGTACAATAAAGAAGGAACGATGCAATACATTGCAGCAAACACGAGAGGAATGACGAGTAAGCTACTGTTGTAGTATTAATTATTCTTTCCTCGTAAAGAGCGCCTCTTGGCGGCGAAGTGTTAATTTTATATCTTCGTTGTAGGTATCTCGAATAATAGAGTAATAATATTGCATTGTGTGCTTGCTAATGCTTGTAAATATTTCAGCTTTCACATTCTCTGCCCCGGGAGAAATACCACGGTTTTAATATCAATGTTAGCGAAATGTTAAGGATAAATGCCGCAGTATAGCACTGGTGTAAACTATTTTAGTATTAGTAGATACATAATAAAATAACATAGAAATACTTTATTCATTTATTCACAGTATAGAAATCGAAGTTTCTTTGAATTTTAAATTTAAAAAAAATTAAAAATAACCATGTGTATTTATGAAAAAGCCTCTGGTTGTATTACGTTTGACTATTGGACAGTGTTGAGAACAAACTTTTAAAAAGAACGCGTCCGTTTTTTGAGATATTTCAAGTAAACGCGATCGTTTATTTTCATAAGAATGGAAACGTTTCCAAGATAGTTTTTTAAAGGAGCATAGAAGTCTCTGCTAACCACAAGAGGGTGGTCTAATCAAAATTTTGCAAATACGTTTATTATTAAAATAGATATTAAGTAAACCGTTTATATTTATATGTATTTGTTTGTACAGTTTGAATACATGTATTTACTAAGAAAAGAAAATTTGTGTATTGTCAAGCATTCAGGTAAAATTAGTGACAAAATTTCATTAATAAATTAAAATTAAATTTTATAAGTAAGAACTTTTTTTTGCAAGGATCAAGGATTGATATTTGCAATCGGATGAAACAGCAAGAAATGAGATTGGTTGTCCAAACAAGGGGCGGAAGAGACGGATGCTCTATTTCTAAATAGACGAGCTCGAAAAAAACCTTATAGATTAGTATTTTACGCTGCCATTCCCCACTGCCTCCCCGATCGATTTTTTGTTTTTTCAAAAATTCCAGAATTTCTGCTTCACAATCGGGACCATGTTGAATGACAATAAGAACAACCTTACCACTGAGAACGCATAAATAGGAGATTCCCTTTTGGTCGTGTTTACCTGAACAGGTTAATAAAGTAATCGCCAAACAATTGTATCAGCCAAAGGTTTATAGGACGTGAAAAATCGACTGCTTCAGAAAATGGATTGGCGAAGAAAGGGTGTTCTACTTGAATATAGACGCGCTTAAAAAAAACTTAAATTCGCATTCTACATATGTCGTATAGCTACTCCCCACTGCCGCCCAATATCTATTTTTCATTAAATTTACGAATTCTCATGATCAAAATTAAAGTGTACCCAGAACAGTAGATTTTCTAATTTCAAAAATCATTATTTAGAAAATAAATTTTAGTTGTTTTTTAATATTAAATTAAGGACATTTTTCATAAGAAAATAACAATTGTGCAAAATCAAAAAGTTTTATAAAGTAGAGCATTATGTAGTACACATATTCGCAAGTTTGCATTTCTGTTAGTGGTCAGTAAAGAAGTAGGCAATAATTTTAAAAATAAAAATAAGTTCAGATAACGCACTCCAATTCCTAATGCAAGTCAATTAATCTTTATTCAATTATTACAATCAAAACTTTTCACCACTGACTTGTAATATACACTGTGTCTATAAAGTAACCCCCCCCCCCCCAAATTAACTTTTGAACGACTTGATATCTTACCACAAAATTTGGTGTGCTTTAATGGAAAATTAAATACTATTTTTAGCCAATAATTAAATTGTGCGTCATTCAAAATGGCGACTGGGCCCCATTTAAAATTTTTTTAATAAAAAGGGGGGTCAAGTGACACCTCATTTGAAAGATCTTTTAGTTCTGCGCTTGATCTTAGAGTTTCAAAGAAACATATTCGGCCATATCAAAATGACAAATGTTTGAAAATAAAGAATTCTATTTAAAAAACTAAGAATTAAAGCAAAAAAAAATTAAATTAAGTGTTCGAAGTGTTCACCATTCACTTCTTGGCACATAAAGAGTCGGTTATGAATTTCCTGTCTTACATTTTTAAAAGTTTCTGGAGTGATATTTCTGCAAACTTCTGTAATGCGTTGCTTCAGTTCTTCAATTGTTTCTGGCCGGGTTCTGTATACTTTCGATTTCAGATATCCCCCTAGAAAAACACCTACGGGGGTTAAATCTGAGGAGCGAGCTGGCTATTCTACAGGCCCCCGCCTACCAACCCATCTTCCAAGAAAATGTCCGTTGAGAAAGTCAGAAACAGGCCTATAATAATGAGGCGCCGCACCGTCTTGTTGGAACATAACATTTTCAATATTATTATCAGCCACCTGAGATATTTCTGAGAAAATGTTAACCTGCAAATGAAAAAGTGGACTACTGGATAAAAAACTCAAAACAATTTTGAATTGAGTGAGTTCATTTGTTTAAAATTTGCCATTTTGTTATGGCTGAATATTTTTCTTTGAAACTCTAGGATCAGATGCAGAACTAAAAGACCTTTCAAATGAGGTGTCAGTCGACCCTAGATAAAAAAAAACAAAACAATTTTGAATTAAGTGAGTCCATTTGTTTAAAATCTGCCATTTTGTTATGGCTAACTATTTTTTTTAAACTCTAGGATCAGATGCAGAACTAAAAGACCTTTCAAATGAGGGGTCACTTGGCCCCCCTTCCCATTTAAAAAAATTCAAAATAGCGCACAGCCGCCATTTTGAATGATACACAATTTAATTATTGACTAAAAAATAGTATTTAATTTCCAATTAAAGCACACCAAATATTGTGGTAAAATATCAAGTAGTGAAAAAGTTAGTTGGCGGGGGTGGGTTACTTAATAGACAGACGGTATTGTATAGTCAACCATTAGGGGGTGGAGGGCAGTTGCACAATAATCAAATTAATCAGCAGTTAAGTTCCAGATTAGTTGTAACGAAGTTATTTTATTCAAGATGTAACCTTGATTCACGTTGTCCTATTTAAGAGAAGGACTGCAGCTGCAATGACAGTTGCAAATTATTTGTATTCAAAAATGTAGTAAAATGATTCAGTAATTATTTAATAAGGGATAATTGGTAATTGTTACATTATTGTAATTTTTTTTATGCAATATTATATTACAAACAGGTTATCGTTACTAAAGATTTTATTATTATGATACTTCTTTATTTATTAATAACGCTGTCCCTCTCAGCATCTCAACTTATAGAGCTGTTACAATTACAATTGTAATACTTATTAAATCATTTTTAATCATCCCTTCCTGTGGGTTAATTTCAGGTACTAGCATTCTAGCAACACTTCTCTAAAATGGTTATCAAATTTATTTAATTTTTAAATTATTATTAAATATATATTCACATTATTACAAAAGGATTTTGAAGTTCTTTTGAAAGTTTTTCAAGCCAAAAAAGACTCGTTATAAAAAATAAAGTAATTACTTCTAATTTTCACTTATGGTTGACGTATACGAAGGTGTTTACTGCTGTTGCCACACGGGAACTTGATTTTTTATATTGCCGCGTATTCAACAGAAAACACATTTCCTGTCGGTGTAATTTATTTCGCTAGAATTTTCTTACCCAATTTTCTTTAAACTGTTGTTTTTCTCGACAAAATTCAACGAACTTTTTACGACACGTGTGATTTATTCAATTTACAATTACAATTATTTCTAACTAATTCTAATTTATTCTTATTTTATGATTCCCATCTCTTAAGTGATAGCTACATAATTATAGACGCATCTCTAAGCCTAGTTTGTAGAAATTTTAAATTTTTCAAAACACTGCATTTAAGAGCGCACATTATTATGTACGTAATGAAATACTGTACGAAGCACAAACACAAATTTGCTGAAATTATATATTTAAGGAATGAGGTATTTAAAGAAAATCAGAAACAGAGGTAATTGGTACTAACCTCCTGCTACTGACAGTATAAAATAATACAGCCTTTTTGAAAACCTCTTACTTTAAAATTAAATTTTAAAATATCAAAGGACATTCTATTAGTACACAGTTTGAGTATCTTAAATAAATTATTAGTTTGAGTTTTACTTAGGTATATTCTTGAAGCATGCAAATTTTGTTTGAAGCACTTGATTCTTTGTAGGTCTAATGTTATAAAAGAAACAAAAAGAAATGGAATTGAATCTAATAGCGAAAACAATATTATGGAAAAGTCTCTCACAAGTCATAATGCAACATAAAATTGTTATTTATTTTTTGCTAAAATATTATAATTAAATGAAGAAAACTTCCAAACGTGTGCTATGCTATTTTAAGTAATTCATTTGGAAGATGAAAGTATATCATTCTTTGTATTTTGTTATCGTTACGTGTGACAGAAAATTTGAATAACCCTACGTTTTACGTCACCGATAATCCCATAAATTTAAGCCTTAAGCTAATAAGGGTAATTTATCAAACTATTTTTCCTTTATTCTACCAGATAAGTAAGTTTACCAATTCATGAAATATTACACAACTCCGCTACAAACCCAAGGGAATCCCAAATCTCAGCCGCGCAATTTAACCCGTATTACAACGGCCTTGTTAAGTTTAAATTTCTTGGATAACGGCCGTGCCGGCTAATCGTAAATCAAAAGCTTCTTATCACACAAATCTTGTCAAGTCTGCACGTACTTCGAGGTGACGTACTTTAAGGGCCTCTCCATTTGCTTTGTCAGGCCACATTAAACTGTCCTTTATAAATCAAGCAGGTCAGTTACTACAAGGGTGTGAAAATGGTGGTCGTGGACTAAGGTGCCTCCATCTAGTATATAGAAATTTATTATAAACCCAAAAAAGAATAAGTTATAATTTTAGTGCAAGCCAAGTACATGTTACTACGTCTTATCCGATACGTATATTTTGTCCTCGTCCTTTTTGACCTTAACCTCCTCGAACGTCGTATTTAAACAGTAAACAGAGGAATATTCCGTAATAAAATGTTAACTTTACGACAGTTACTAATAGATTCGCTTTTCAGAGCAAAATTTAAATATTTATCCAACTTTCCAAGCAGGTAAAATTAATGTAAACGACACTATTAGCACGGTACATTATTTTAAATTTATTGAAGAGGCCTGAGCTTCCAGCGCGATTTATTTCAATAACAATCCGGTAACAACGGCACCTAAAACAATAACATATATAGAAGATGACGGAGAGCTAATGCCTGATATTAGCGCCTTGATTTATTATGGTTAAGGTAGCTCATGGAAGCCAGCAGTTCATTAGATCGTCCCTAGGCACCATCCCGGTAGCCGTAATGGCGAACACTTGATATAAATTATGTTTAGCAATTTACCGAGAGAGGACAAAATGGGGTCCTTTTTCTATAACCATAAGTCAATTATCTTATCGTGTGCTAATCTTCGTAGTTTGGAAATTACCTAAAATTAATTCTTTATTTGCTATTGTCACTGAAAATTTTTAGTAATCATTTCAGCATTTTAATAACGAGTTGCAAATTCAGCCTGAACGTTTTCAATATTCATGATTTTTAGAAAAAATGTAGACAGTGTTTATCAAATAAACGTATAAATAATAAACGCACTTAAGAAATGCTGCAAAGGAAGAAATAGCTTTAATGGAGGCGATTTTAAACAATACACTTACTTATATTATTTTTACCAACGAATAGAAATTAGAACTTTACCTTAATCACAGAAATCTGCCAATGTTTCTACAGGGTGGCCGGGCGGTAGGAAATAAGAGATCAACTGACGCATATATTCATTTTATCAAAAAATATGTCAAATAAACATTATTTAGTAAGCACAGTCTAAACTCTAAAGGCGCCGATTAGTGCAGCAGTGTAGGTGCTGGACTTTCACTCAGTCGCTATAGGGTTCGATTCCCAGGCAAAATAGCAAAATGATTTAAAAAAAATTGATATGCTTCGTTGGTAGGCTTTGGACAACCATCAACGTAGTCTGATAAAATCTTCTCTGGAGATTAAGTGCATGCACTTCCGTGGTTCGGAGCCCACATAAAGCTGTAGGTTCCCACTGTCCTGTACCACTTCAAGCGCCACACAGAACAGAAGATGAAAAAAACATATGCTACATCTTGGAAGAAGTAGGCAACCACAAGAAGAAAAAGTCTAAATCGAGATGTCAGAAAGAGTAATCTCGAAGACTTCGTTGGTTATACATAGAAATACATAGAAATTTACGAAAGAAACAACCTGAACAAAGTTCAAAGTGTCATAATACACAATCAAATTTGTTCACGATACGTAAAACTTTTTCGGCCCATATACAGGGTGAGCCAAAAGTTAGTTTACCGATTAGGTTTAAATAACAAACATAATTAATTAATCTGACGCATCTGCAGCTCCATAGCAGACAGATGTCAAGCTTGTATTGCCCACGAGGGCCGCCATTTAGATAATTATCGCTAGTGTTAGTACTTTTTGGCTCTTACTTCTGTAACAATAAAATATTTTCCACATACTTGCTTGTTTGTTATGTAAACCAAATCGGTAAACTGACTTTTGGCCCACTCTGTACTATAACAGATCGAGTGAAACATGCGCAATCAAGAAGGCGGTTAAAAATAAACTGCATGTCTTTAATTGACCCTTAACTATCATTATTCCGACATTAATGACCGATAAAGCAAATTATGCGTTATAAATGTACCGTTTTTTAACGCTTCTTCATTAATTTTCTTTGCTCTCTTTGTACCATATGTACCTACAATTAAAAAATACCTAAAGGTTGGCCATGGAATATAAAATTACCATCTTTGCATATGCTTTAGAATTTATTTACTGGCATCATTCTGTCAGTGTCACTACAAATTACATTACAAATACAATGATTTTCACCGTGGAACACAAAAAACTTATTATTGAATCGTGTTTTCGGGATGGTGTCCGCTAAACTGAAAAATAGATTTGCAGTGCGCAACTATGCATGAATGAATGTTGACAACAGTTTCCTGAAATTGCTTTTCTTGAAGGATTTTTATACCACAGTTAGAGACTGTGTTATTTTATTTCGTGATACTGGAAACATTACTCGCAAGGGTAGAAGTGGCAGACCAACGGTTCGTACGGAAGATGCAATTTATGATGTTCGTCAACGTATCGACGACGACCCTACCAACTCTTTACGAAAACTGTCCTAAAATGATTAGGTACCTGCCACACCATTGTCAGAAATTTTTTAAACTGTTCCTCTTCCTATACAAAACTCTAGCTTTACATAAATTCGTACCAACAGATAACAACTTACAGGTGTATTTGCCAGTGGTTTTAAGAAAATTTGATGAACAACGACGAATATCTAAATTTAACTTTATATTTTCGTAAGACTTAGATCACTCTTTCGAGGTATGTTAATTCACAAACCATGAGGTTATAGAGTGCCGAAAATTTTCATACTTTTCGTGAAACTCACTTGCATCCGTTAGAAGTTGGTATTTGGATTGCTGTGTCTTGAAGGCCTTGAATTGTTTCTATATTCTTTCATGACACTGTTACTGCTGGCAGATAACGGGATATTTTTAATGATTTTATAAATCAGCTGCATAAAGACGAACTGCAGCGAGGATTTTTTCAGCAGGATGGACACAGCTCAACAAACTGTAGAAAATCTTCGTGAATGTTTTGATAATAGGTTAATCAGTTTACAATCGATTCCGAAATTTTCACCGAGATTACAAGGTCTAACTATTTTAGAATAATTTGTATTTCCGCAACTGAAAAATAATGAATACAGAACTTCTATTCACAACATTCAAGTATTACAAAATTGTTTAAAGAATGTACCAATATAACCTCACAAATGCTAGTAAATGCCTTTTGTAGCATGAGAAGTCGCGTCAATTTGTGTCTGATGAAAAACGGTTCTCACTTTAAACAGCTTCTATAGTTTATAACTAGTATGTTCTTTGTTATTATACTAATAAAAGTTAGAATTTTCAGTATTCATTTACTGCTGTAATTAATCATGTTTTTAGGAACTTGCAGTTACTCACTACTGCGTAGCAGTGAGCACTAACCTACAAAATTTGCTAGCGTGTAATAGGTACATTCATAATTCTGATTTGGAATAATTTCTCTATGGAGTACTCCAGAGATCAGAATCTCGAACGCACGGAATGACAAATTTAACCTAATAATTTTAAGGTATATTATTATGTTTTGTTTGTTTAAATTCTAAAACATGCAAAGACAATAATTTTCTTTCTATGGCCGACTTTTATGTATTTTTTATTTAAACATTTGGTATGTTTATTTGATTTAGTGAGCGTTTTTTTTATCCTATAAAAATAATTAAATTTAGTACTTCATTTTGCGATTTATTCAGTTCTGAAATATAATAGTAACAAGGCGTTAAAAAAAGATTTCTTGACAAGAAATCTTGTTATTGACAGTCTTGTTGTCTTAATCTTGTTTGGATTCAGGACAAATTTGACAAAATTTCGAGAATATACGTAACATAGTAAAAAGGCATCCTCGTAAAATAATAACATAAGAAACGTTTTTGGCATGACATATTCGCGGGTCTAGGACGTTTCTACGCCACCGGTTCTTTGCCGCTAGTTCATCGCCGCCGTTTCTACACCGGCCGGTTCTACGCCAGAAATTTTATTTTATTAACAGGCAAAAAATTCCCGAAAAGAAACAGGTATCCTGCAACAATCCGAGATACAATGCTGATGAACGTATTCGAAGAATTTTCTTAGATTATGGAAACAGGGAACCTTTAGATTATTTACGTGGCGTAGCACACAATTACCAAATGACTATAATTTTATTTTTCCTATTTCCTTTTGTATCTATATACTTCTTAAATGACTCGATAGTTTTGTATTTTCTCAATGTCTTAATAATTTGATTGTTCTGATTTTATTTTGTGTATGTATGTATTTCTTAAATTAAGCAATAAATTTTAATAGTAATACTTATTAAATTTCTTGGTTTTATTTGAATTGCAAGTTTTATTTATATCTTATTCTTGTTTTACAAATTTTAACCCATAGTAACATTAACGCGAAAATTATATTTGAATGAGATGGCGTAGAATCAGTCGGCGTAGAACCGGCTGCCGTAGAACCGTCTTGGTGTAGAAACGGCGGCGATGAACTGGCGACTAAGAACCGGCGGCGTAGAAACGTCCCATACCTGAAATAGTCAAATTCTGTCCCTTTTGAGATGAACCGATGTTGTCGATTTTTCGGGAGTGCTAAATTTGTGTTTCTTTAAGATACTCCATACAGAAAAGACTAATTAATATATTGTTGCCAAGTAGATAAAGGGGTACTAAGTTGTACAAAAATAAACAGCTCTGGAAACAGAAATAAAATATATATCAAATATAAAAACTAATTATATAGCGTATTATTTTAGCCTGTGTTTTTACTAAACAACTTATAATGTAAAGTATATTTTAATAAAATGAAAAATTTGTAGCTGGGACATTATTTTTCTGTACCTTCTGGTCACCCTGTACATTTCATAATGTGTTTGCTTGTCTGAACATCTTAACTGGCTTCATCTCATTTCACGACATTGGTAATTGAGTTTCATTAGGTTTCAATGTAATTAATTAATCTGTAGCATTCAACGCCGCTGAGACATCGTTTCATCTCAAAAGGGACAGAATTTGACGTTGTGATACCAGTTTCTTGTGTTATTCCTCTCCGAGCGTGTCTTTTTTCCATGATACGTATATTCTTGTGTTATACAAAATATATAAAAAAAGTTAATACAATATACAGCTAATTGCAACCAAAATATAAGATCAGGGTCACTATATTTACTTATATATTTTGTTATAATTTAACATTAAAAGTTGCTTAGGTAAACGTTCAGGCTAAAAAGTTATATTTTAATAATATTAACTGTCTACTCAAAAACTACTTAGTTGAATGTCTTAAAACCAAACATTATTTCGTGTTATTGTTCAATATATATGGTGCACCTCCTCACTATGTGATTCCCGTTCGAGAATTTTTGAACAATCGGTTTCCTGGACGATGGATTGGAAGACGTGGTCCCATCGAATGGCCGGCTAGATCACCCGACCTGTCTCCGTTGGGTTATTTCTTATGGGGGCACTTGAAATCCAAAGTATACGCAACACAGCCGGCCAACATTGAAGATCTTAGGCAGAGAATAATAGAAGAATGTCGACAATTGACACCGCAAGTTCTCGCAAATGTCTTCTCTCTTCCAAAATCGTCTGTATTATTGTATGGAAGTTAACGGAAGTCATTTTGAACAATTACTTTAACGGTAATTGCTATATTCAGCAGCTTAACCGAAATAAACAAAATATAGTTTTTATTTTTTTTATGTCTCAATTTCAAGTGAATAAAAAAATTAAGCAGTAGAATGAATTCCTTATTAAATTACCTTTCCAACGATGTGCCACACACGGTATGGTGCCATTTGAAATTTTAGAGGGGGTGGCTGTGGCGGCTAACGGGTTGATAACAGACGTCCGGATTTTACGTAAAAAGATGTCCCCCTTGCTGTCTTTGTTGACATGTCTTGGCGATTTTCAAGCAAAACATAATTTTGAAAGATGCTGAGGGTGGCTACTTTTCGTTGAAAAACCCTGTATAAAATTTTGCCTAAACTAATATAAATTTTAGGTTTAACATTTTTATATTATTGCATTAAGCAATCTCTAATAATCCTTGTGATTTAATAATCATTTTACGTATTCCCCGCAATATTGGTACAATTTTTATATATCTATCTAATAACCGTCTTCCTGGAAATTATTTTTTTAGATATAGCTTGTTGTAGTTGTATAATATTATACATCACAACAAAACCACAATAGCTGTTGTTTCAGCCAAATTCTCTCTATTTTATTTAATATAACCAACAACATGGTATTACACATAATGGTACATTAAAAATTCCATTTCGCTTATTATACAATCCCATTTAATTATGAACTAATTCTGCAAGGTTTCTAATTATTCGGAGTTGTTCATAATCCATTTTATATGAGAGTAGCGTATATCCTAGTAGGCTGTTACACATCCCCCTCTGCATATTATCAGGCACCTTTGTGCATCGTTCTCCATCCTTTAAGCCATTCTGCCGATATCAGCGGGAAGGTAGTTCAAAATTATAGCAATTTACCTACTTATGTTGAAGTTAGTTACCAGAACGATGACGAAATTAATTCGACTAATTTGTAAATTAATTAAATAAGTACTACTGTAGGTTGACAATTGTTGTGGTGGTAAGCAGAATTATATTCTACTGATAAAAATAAATCTCGTGTTTTCTAGTAAATAAAAAGTATTCTACTAACATGACATATTGAAACAAATTTTTTTTAAATTAAATTAAAAGGATGGGTTACTTTTTGCAACTAAGTGTAATATGGCTCTAACATAATGTTGGTAATTCAAATGTTCTCCTGCAATGCACAGTTGGTAATTGCAACCGGCACGTGTTGTAAAACAAATTTAAAAACGTGTTTAATTTTTTAAATTACACACGCCAACGCGTTCTCACCACACATGAATTTTCAGCTTATTTTACTTTATGACACATTTTATTTACCGAAAAGAATGCTCACAGCTCGCAACGGTTTTTCTAATGTAGTACGTGCTTGTCGCTGCAAAATTCAGCAGTTTCACATTCTACAGTTCGTTTGGCCAACTTTCGCAATTTCATTATACGATTCCCTTATTTCCCTTAGAAATATCAAGCTACTTTGCAAAATTTCCAAATGACATTTATCATTATCGAATTTTTTAAATATTAGTATAAATAATGAATAAATAGAAGCATATTTAATTAGTACAGCTTAAAAACAATATCAAACTTGAAGAAGCGGTTTTAAAACTTTTAACCTTTAAAATTAAGACTTTTATGTAATTTGCAGCTCTGCGGAACTAATTTGCAAAAACTAGCAGACGTAAACGGTCTCATAGGGTGCATTTCCGCACACGAACTGCAACGTTTTGCGGCTGACCAACGAATTAAGGGAACATGTAGCGAACACTTTGAAGCTACACGGCTTTAGTAAACGTTACACTTAGTTTGGCTTAAAGTTAGGGCCATTGCAACAACTTTATAAGCACTAATTAGGCACTGCTAATTAATGCTTTCGTGCCTCCAAACCGCTGCAGCTGAAAAAACCGACCCCAATTGAACTAACCAACAACAACAATCTGTTTTTCTTAACTTCTTATGCACTTTCATAAAATTTGCTGAAGTGTTAAAATGAAATCGTGTATGTGTACTTTTCTATTTCCGTCGAAACTTTTGAGTTTTAGTAAAAGTTGGTCTTAATTGGTCCGACTAAACTTTAAAGCTATTGCAACAGCTTTATAAGCACTAATTAGAAACTCCTAGTTAAGTTGTTGCATAGCTTTAAGTTTTGCAGTAAAAATAAGCAAGGTGCTCTAATTTTATAAGTATCAAGAGGAAATAAACTTCTTGTTGAAGTCTGGAGGATCTAACTACTTCAATAAGTACTTTTAGGTTAATACCACAACAACAATAATCTGAGGCGCAATTAAAACGAATAAAGCTTATATAACAGCAAACTTGATTAGTAATTAAATTAAAAAAGAAATTTTAAATCCACCCGATGTTTTACAGGTAAAGAATGCACACATTGTCAATATTACAATTTACTTTCGGCTTAGACCGCGTCGTCGTTTGGGAACTACGCCCAGCATAATCAGGTAAGGACCGACCTGTAGCTTGTCTACCTTTACAAGCATTTGCTCTAGAAGTTTGAGCAATATTTGTTCGTAGGCCCTGCCTGCCTAAACAGGGCCGTGTGCTTAGATTATTTAAACCTTGGGGCGGACAAGGATTTGATCTTAATGTATTTTGTTTGGCAGGACAATAATACCTAATCGGCTTATGCCTGTTAGCTGTTTGTGAACCCATAAAAACTAACGTTTCGCAAGCCATTGCAGCTTGCATCTTCAGAGTGAAAATACTGAATTGAAATCCGAGAAGCAGAGGTATTTAAACCTCTTTGAGCCAGTCGGGCAGAACGGCGGAGTTCTGGTTAGCTGTCACCGTTGGGCAAAGACGGATCCGGTGGAGCGTGATCGTGAGATCGATGATGCTTATGAGTACCTAGAGGATAAACTACTGGAGTCCAAGCTTTACTGAGTCCAAAACCATCCTCCCTGTTTATGTTGTTAGGTTGTTTCTCAATTTCAATTGCTTCACGTTTGATACGAGGGAATTAATGAGGTACTCTAGCGAGTACCCGAGCATTGCCAAAGTCCATCTTATGCCCAGT
This sequence comes from Ctenicera cuprea, assembly GCA_958336395.1. NCBI lineage: Eukaryota > Metazoa > Arthropoda > Insecta > Coleoptera > Elateridae > Ctenicera > Ctenicera cuprea. Next base: position 20,573,683 of record OY284487.1, on the reverse strand, counting down.
TAAACCAGTATGTTCAGTCACCGCAGATTTTGTTATGCGCTTGTGTTTGCAATCAACTTTGTGCTCTCGCAATCTTAACTCAATGGAACTACCAGTGTGTCCGATGTAGTTTGAGTCACAAGAGCAAGGGATGTTGTAAATCCCGGCTGATTTTAAATTTGATATTTGATCCTTTGTAGATCTGAAACCGTTCCCCAAAGTTTCATTAGTCCTAAAGACTGTCTTTATGCTGTACCTTCTAAGAACATGCCCAATCTTATCAGTAATGCCTTTACTGTAAGGTAGAAAAGCTAAGCTTTCCGGAGGTGCCAGTCCCTCCTTAGCCTTGGGCTGCTTCGCATTGCGGATTGCTCTATGAATTTCTGTGGCTGTATAACCGTTTTGTTGTAACGACAACAAGAGGAGAGTTTTCTCTTGTTGTAGGTGTTTTGCATCTAAGCGCACGGCCCCTTTTAGGCAGGCAGGACCTACGACCAAATATTGCCCAGACTTCTAGAGCAAATGCTTGTAAAAGCAGACAAGTTACAGGTCGGTCCTTACCTGATTGTGCTGGGCGTAGTTCCCAAATGATGACGCGGTATAAGCCGAAAGTAAATTGTAATATTGACAATTTGAGAAACCGCGAAAGCCTCAAAGAATAAAATGCACACATTCACTGTGGATATAATAGTAGATCTTAGATATATCTATTCTATAATCTGACCTATTAATTATATCGTTCTATCTGATCTTTTCCGAGCATCTAAAACTTAATGGATCATTGTGGCAATTATTCCCTTTATAATAGAGTTTAATTACTCTCTCTATTTAATGAGAATATGGTTGGCCTTCTACGATAGGTAGTTTACTCTTGATATTTTTATGTTTTCCTAATTTTAGTTATCAAATACTGTCTGAATTTTGTAGTTTTATCGACAAAACGATTTTGCTACTGGGGCTATAATCGTTAGACTAAGAAACGCTCGTTACCTCCTAATACATCATTCAGCCTTGACGTCAGAGCTTGCTCAGTGGTTACTGCGCACTTGGATTGTTATTTGCTTTGTAGAAAAAGCACAAGCTGCTGCACTTCTTTGTATAATTATCTACTATTGAATATTCCACTCACATTGTAACCGCCAATGGCAACCGTTTATTTTCAGGCTCTTAACCAATCGCACCCCGACTGGCTGCGATGATACTATTTTAAGAAGCTCTGGTGTTATCGTTGTTTTACTATACCAATCACACGAACATTTTGTTTGCATTTAATAATTAAGTAAGGCATTTGTTCGTCAGCAAGTAACAAATAGTAATACTAACTAAGCGTTGTAATATTTAGTTCGTGGAATATTTTAAAAAATTCCACCCTGTCCAACTGTCATCACTATGTCAGTGTCACTACAAATGACAAACATTAAAATAACCTTCTGTTTTGTTTGTTTAAAAACTCTAAAGCATGCCAAGACAGTAATTATATATTCCATGGCCAGAAAAAAGGATCAGATGTATAACAATTTTGTTCAACGCCGTACTTAACCTAAAATATTTTTCTGTATAGTGAAAGAAAAAAGAAAATCTCACAAATAATAATGAACCCAAAACCAGCAAGGAACTAGAATAAATTACTTACTATGGGCTTATCAGTTTACACCCTACCTATTATATTATTACCTTATTATTATATTAATATTATTGGAAATATTTATTCTCGTAACAATCAAACCTTTCCTTCGAACCAAGAAACTAATTCCTGATCACCCATTTGGTGAAAATTACTTTACGACTGAACAGGTACATTGAGTGGTAGATAAAATATTCAAAGGTTTTGGAAACAAAAAGTACTGCAGAGCAGTATTTCTTGACATCAGCCAGTCTGGCACACTAGACTCCTATACAAACTTAAACTTCATCTACCTCACAATTATTATAACTTGGTGAAATCTTACATAACGACAGATTCTTCCAAGCAAAACTTCAAGAGGAATATACAAACCTAAAACCAATACAGTCTGGCGTACCACAGGGCAGTGTACTTGGACCCAACTTGTATCTTCTTTGCACAGCCGACTTGCCTACATAAAAAAACTATTATAACAACTTATACAAAAGATGCCGCCATTATCCCATAACATGAAAATCCCGCTATAGCATGTGTAGTTAAATTTTCGGTCAAGTTGGATGCCTTAATATTTTACAGATTTTACAGATTGAAGCCAATTTTGTAATTTGTATAGGTTTTACCAATAAAAACTAAAGTGTTATTGTACAAATCCGTGTTAAATCAAGTGTGTACATGATATACAATTGTGGGGGACTGTCGCTAAATCTATCGTGGAAATACTGGAAAGGTTCCAATTAAAAATACTCAGAATTACACTAACACTCCCTGGTTTGTAATCAATCACATAATAAGATTTAGATATGCCGACTGTGAAATCAGTGATTCTAGACTACAGTGTAAAATATAGTGATAGTAGGTCGCATCCAAACCAACTAGTGACAGAACTCCTACAGGGTAACTCGGATACAAAAAGACAAATGGATTAAACCTCCAGATTTGACAACTTTATATTAGTGAAATTAATTAACAGTTGTATTTTTTAAATTACCAGTTGTAATTTTATTTTACGTATCATTAATATCTGCAAATAATGTAGGTAAAGATTATAGGTATGAATCAATGGGCGATTACCTGTATGTTAATTATTATTTGATAAACGTGTTACTTAATGTCGATGGACAGATTATAGAAGAAAAATATTTTTCTAGGTCTTGAAGTACTTTTTTTATGTTTTGTTAAACCAATTATATGTAGAGTTTAATCTTTGCAATTGACATTTATCTAAAAAAATGCAAAATTTTCATCACAACTAAACACAGCATTAGAGCTTATATTTTCTTAGGTAGGTCATGTTACAATGATTACCACTGTTTTATTTTCCTCCAGTTAGCGATTTTACCTAAACTTAACCTACGAGGAAGATACAAAACTAATAAACACGATACTAACTGTTCTTTGCCATTACTGTTGTACGGATCACTGTCGGTAGTTGCTGTTTGGTCGGGTAATGTATGAAGAGACTAGACATGACTTTGAAATGCACACTTTACTTTTTTGGGGCTAGGACGAGATCACTGATATCGATATTCTTAAAAATATTTGGTTTGGTCTTAAAATTTTTATTTTAAAATCTGTATAAATATTAAGCTAACTACATTTATAAAACAAAAATGTAATTATTAGCATCAGTTATTAATAATTCCTTTACGTCTAATTCATTTTATAAAGATACTCGTTTGGTCATGAAACTCATAAAATTTGTAAATATATGCGACAGAACACACATACATTTCAAATATAAAAAGAGAACGGAAAAAAGCGTTAAACTCCACAGAACCGTGGGCGACAAGTAAACGTGAAGAAAGCAACATATAATCCACGGAGATGAGAGTTTTTAAAGAAACAAAAGAATATACAATATTGAAAAATCTCAGAAATGACGACATAATTGCTGAACGCACTATAAAACAAAACTTAAAAAATAAAATATAACTAGCAGAACCCGGGAGCTACGCCCCACTCGTTTGTCTAATCTTATTTTGTTTAAATAATAAATAAGCGGTTTTTCTCTGTAGGCCATGTACTTAAAGCGTGCATAGTGGCGTAACAGCACCAATGCCCCAGTTGCATTGGGGCCTGTAATTGAGAGGAACTCAAGTTCAAAGTTTTTTTTTTTGATTAATATAAGCAAATGTAATAATGATATTCAGTAGCCCTAAGTATTCAATAAAATACAAATGTTTTAATTTTTTTGCAGTATTATAATCTAACACTAAATAGATATTATGTAATATATTATACAAAGTGATTTTAAATTTCAACCATTCTTATTAGAATAATAAGTAAGTTATTAACTGTTCCTATTGAAATATTAATAATTTTCTTTGCTTTTTTAGTATTATGCAGGGTGAGTTATTAGTGCGAGGCTGTTTTCTAAAAACTTTACTATATAGCAGTTAGCAAACAATTGTTAAAACAATTATTTCTTGAATAACTGTGCATAACCTAAAATTTTTGCCAGTTATACTGTTAAGTTATGCGTGTACAACACATTACTTCATTATTTTAAATAAAATACTTTATATATTATTTAAAACAAAACAAAAACGGTATTATATACAAGTTATCAAAAGTGCTACCCCCAAAAATGTACTCATAAAGATCTTTAATAGATCGGCCGTTAGAAAAGCATTTTCACCATATATTTCTCACGGAGGATGCAATTCCTGAAATTCTACGTAGCTCTACTAGTACAAATTGTAAGCGTGTTACAACAATAATTTCAGTGCACTAACTAGACGTTCTCAAAAATCTGTAAGAGAAGAATGAATCGCTTATCACATCGAATACCGGTTAATCGATTGTTAATCCAATCAATGAAAGGTTATTCATGTCCTCCTAAAAACAGATGCTACCTGGATTTGAGAGAAATGGGCGTTTCGAACGACCCCAAGGTATATGGTCCGAAGATCACTAGTTACCCTTTAATGCAGTAAGTCAATATGTATGAATTAACCAGAGCGAGGAATTATATAGTCTAGGCGAACTACTTAAAAATCAAGCACACAGCTAGTTATTTCGACGGGCTGTATTTGGACCCAACAATAAAAACAACAACTGCAGAAATGATAAAGCTTTAACAACAGCCTCATATCTACAGCTACGGCACCACCTCCGCACAGATATCAACAGTTTATCATGAAACAATTAATTATAACAAATACATAATTTTTTAACAACGTTTTTAATTTAAAACATATTTTTTGAGCATATTCCTACCATCGTCTATCGCTTTTAATTACTCAACGACTTCTTCGCACCTTCAACCTAGTCGCTTATGCCTACACAGATCATGTTTATTTTCAATACCCTCGCCAAGAAACCGCAACTGCTTAGGAGTCTGAGTTTATGAATAGATTAATATGTGGCATTGTAAAGGTATTTTGAACGGTTATTTGGAATGAAATTAATATTAGCTTGAAATATGTGTTTTAATAGAGATTTAATCACTTCTAAGTCATGACTTTTTTTTTAGTTTTAAGTCACTTGCGTCTACCAATAAAGTAATATAATGTCAATCATTGTGATATTTCATCTTTATGTTGTGTTCCGGTGTTCCGGTGTATCTATGCTAATTTTCGGCCATTTCTTTTTGTTCACAAGTAAACGCAAATGAACCCCTTATTTGAGAAAAAATAAAATTTAGGTTTCAGTGAAATAATAAAATACAAATGCAATATTCGTGAACTCGTAAAATTCGTCAGCACGTAATTCTAGAAAAGGAGTGAAAAGTATTCACATTAAATTTTACATTTATATAATGTATCAGAACTTTGATATTTTTCCTAAAAACATGTCATCCTGTCGAAGCGAAATATGTATTCAGAAAATAGGAGGTTGTTACAGGATGGAATTGGGTTAGTTGGGCGGTATCGGTAACACTGCAAGCGAGATGTGAATATCAACAATGTCTTCTAACATTTTCCAAATCCCATAGAACCTGACAAATATCCGTTTCGTTTTACCTTCTCAAATTTGTAATGTGTTTAATTTTCGATAGATGACACCATGAGTGTAAACGCAATACAATTATTTGTTTAGTTTTCATAAAATGTTACTGTAACAAGAAAACGCGCTTCTTATTCAGGATCTAAATTTTGTGTTGCTTTTTATCAAAGTAAGTGTACGTAGGAGTTCTAGTACAAATAGAAGCTCATTTCAATGCCTTTTTATTCGTTAACTCGCTGAATTGATTTATTTCTTTTTGAAAGTTTCTGCCTTGCTCGTGTGCAGAAGTAATTAAAACTATGAATAAACTATTCAGGATGGTTTTTGGTATAAGCTCTAATCTACGTTGTTTAAATATTTACAGACAGTTATTTAAAACATTTTATACGGTTTTGCTTAAAATGATTTTTACACTAGCACCCGCTCCCGAAAATAAAATCAAAGTGAGAGCAGTGCCATTTAAGTTTTGTAAAAATGGGCCACATAGTCGTTTCCCTGCCTTTATTCATTAGAGCAAACAAGAGTTTTAAAGGGCACGGTGATCAAAAGCATAATAAAAATCGCATTCAGCTTTATGTCTATGGGCCTTTAACTTTACATCTTAGATATGAAATTGCAAAAGCTTCCGTAGGAAGCATAAATTTAGCTTGTCCTTATAAAATCGTTCTTCATTTTAACGACTTTCAATTTTTCATATATTGAACGTGCCGCAACGCAAATCTCCTGCAAAATTCCCGTTTTATCTTAAGTGCTACAAAAGCAATGTAAATCTATTATTATACCCAAAATTTAATCAAAAACCCATAAAAGATGCGTGGAAACTTGAATAAATTAAATTATCGAAGGTGTCGTTGTATTTAAATCCCCCTTGCAAAAACTTCAAGGATTTTAAATTATGTAAATTTGTTGCTTGGCGTGGGGTGACAGTTCCGTTGACAAATTATAGACTGTCTGGAAGAGCAAAACTGCTGACTTTGAAGGAAATTTGGTCATTATTGCGAATCTAATTTTGTTGTCAGACGTGGTTGATTTAAAACACAACTCAAATGAAACACGCAATAAGTAAACTCTTTAGGTGTGGGATCTTCATCATTGTTTGAGGTTCAACAACTTCTTACGCTTCAAGAAGAAAAATTGTGTTAAGGTTGGGAAAGCGCAGGGTAAATGTGAAGTACACTACAATCTGCATTTAGATCGAGTCCATCTTCTGCAACCATATTTTAAAATAGCTTTCGCAATAACAGCTCCGAGCATGAACAACACTCCGAGTTCGTCCAGAAACGCCATAATCAGGAATGCAAAACAGCTACGAAACTCATAGAAATGAAAAGCGCCGGAATCCTCCAAGAGACTTAGAATCATTCACATCATGAGAATTATATTTGACTGCAGCAGCAGCAGTAGTTATGGTAAAGCTAGCTCTATTTAAGTTAATTTAAAAATCGCAATCAGTAACTACTTTTTTCGAGCCTTCTCTTAAAATTAATAATCAATCACTTAAAGCAAGATTTAATTTTTCTAAATTGAGCTAAATATAGCAAAAAGAGATCTGTAATAATTTTAAAAATTAATTAGCACGAAGGAACACCGAGCCGCTTTGCAAAGTTTGCACCCCTCAATTGGAGTCGTCGTTTTTGGTAATTACGAAATCATTTCATCCACATAAAATCTAATTAATAGCGGCGAATTTAAAATACATTTAAAAACTGTGAGCCGTTGGGAAATTCGCACCTTAAATGAAGGTGGCTGTTTAATATAAAAGTTGCTGCAATTACCCTATGGCCTGTAATTAGCTTTAAAAGGGGCAACTTCCGGAGCAAAATAAGCAAAAACCCAATGTCGGCGGATGGAAGAAAAATAGGGGAAGAACAGGAGTCAATTTGTACAAGATAGCAGTGATGTTTATCTAACCCAACATAAACAGTTACGTGTTTGTGTTTTAGCGTGTGAATCGGGTTCTGCGTTAATTTTCCTAACAAAGTGAAGGTAGATTAGACAAAAAGGAAATGAACCCGCCTAAAACAAACTGTTACAACCCTTCGACAAAAAGGTCCTTGCTGCTTGAATAACTACGAGCAAAAAAATAAAATGGAAATGGTTCCAATCACACTTAATTCAAAAAAGTAAATATTTATTTCTGAGTGAAAAATATTATAGCAAACATACTCTAGTTCTGTCTTAAAATATTTAATTTTTTCTACACTTTTTTTGGTAAATAAATTTTAATAAAAGGTTTGCTAAAGACAGGTAAAAATTAGATATTAAACTTTTTAAAAATTTCTTTGATAATAACAACTTGAAAGGAAAAAAAGATATATGAGAAATAATTAAATATCAACTTTGTCCTTTAAAATGTTAAATGACATCGTTTAATAAATAATTTTATTTATAAATTCCAACTTTACTTCGTTAAAGTCCATATTTAATGAGTATCTGTATATAAAATACGTAATTACTTTAACAATATTTATTTATTTTAACCTTATACGTATTTCGGCATGTGTACATGCCATTGTCAAAGGTTACATGAAAAAGTAAACAGTTAGTGTTGTTATTTCAATAGAACTTGGTGACTTGATTTCGGTAATCGTCTGCAGATGACTAAATTTCTTATTCCAAAATGTTCAGTAAGGGAGAATTTAAGAGAACAATTTGTTCATTCATTAACGGTACAGTTTTCACAGTTTGTGAATTTCAAAAGCTTCTAGTATATGTAATTTACATTTATCATCACAAAAGTGTAAACATTTGATAGTGTTATTAGATGTCATTAAATGATTGTGTTCTAGTAAGTGTTTAGCGTAATTAGATTTATGTGGGTGTTTGTATTTGTAACAACGTACGTCTTCTATATACCTAATATCGAAATTTCTAATTGTCTGGCCTATATAAACCGAATTACAATGCGAACAATTTAATTTGTAAATGCCTGATTTTAGCAAATCGTCTGTTTTTGATTTTGCATTAAACAAAGTGTTTAAGATGTTTCTAGTTGTTTTAAAGCTTACTTTATATTAATTTGTTTTGTTTATAATTTTAGCAATTTTTTCTGATTTGTCACCAAAATTTATCCGAATACCCTAACTTCATTCGATACAATTAAATATGTTTCGATCCCATATTTTGGTAACAAATCAAAAAAAATTGCTGAAATTACAAACAAAACAAATTAATATAAAGTAAGCTTCAAAACAACTAGGAACATCTTAAACACTTTGCTTAATGCAAAATCAAAAACAGAAGATTTGCTAAAATCAGGCATTTACAAATTAAATTCCTCGCATTGTAATTCGGTTTATATAGGCCAGACAATTAGAAATTTTGATATTAGGTATAAAGAACACCCACATAAATCCAATTACGCTAAACACCTACTAAAACAAATCATTCAATGACATCTAATAACACCATAAAATGTTTACACTTTTGTGATGATAAACGTAAATTAGATATACTAGAAGCTTTTGAAATTCACAAACTGTAAAAACTGTACCGTTAATGAATGAGCAAATTGATCTCTTAAATTCTCCCCTACTCTACTGGACATTTTGGAATAAGAAATTAAGTCATCTGCAGACGATTACCGAAATCAAGTCACCAAGTTCTATTGCTATAACTACACTAACTGTTTACTTTTTCATATAACCTGTGACAATGGCGTATAAACATGCCGAAATACTTATAAGGTTAAAATAAATAAATATTGTTAAAGTAATTACGTATTTTATCTACAGATACTCATTAATAAATAATTAATTACAGAATAGGCTTAAAAAATATTATCAATGTAGGCATTCGCATTTAGGACCACTTCTTGAAAGAAATAATGGCAAGTCAAGTACTAAAGTCCTAGCTATCTTTTTGAATGGTTAAAACTATTCAATATAAATTAGATGTAACATATACGATGTTTTGCAGTCTACGTATTCTGTGCTTGTACTGTGTGTATAAATATGGCCAAACCGTGTAACAGTAATGCTTTAGGCTTACACTGAATAACTTGTCAAAACGTACATAAATATTGACTCTTCACACCGTACACAATGAGTTAGTGAAAAATCCCTTAAAAAAGGCTTTTGGCAACCTTTCAACTCACCCAAACACATGAGCCATTTTTATAATTTATTTTTATGTAAATATTGGAAACACTTCGCACTTATGGCGCAGGATTCATTCGATTTGGAATTTATGCTGAAGAGGCTCTACACCGAATACCAGAAGTGGGGACTGCAAGTAAGCCTACAGAAAACAGAGTATCTGGTAGTTAATAGTGAGACGCAATTTCAAGTTCTCCTAAATGACGATACACTTGTAAAACAAGTTGAAGAATTTACATATCTTGGGGCCATTGTAGATCGAAGAGGACTAGGAGAAGGAGAAATAAAACACAGAATTCAAAATAGCAGAAAAGTAATAGGGTGTCTCAACTCGCTATGGTGGGATAAAAACATATCCAAAAAGACAAAGAAAAGAATAGGCCAATCAATGGTAGAATCAGTTCTCTGTTATGGAAGTGAGATCTGGGTGATAAGCGCAGAAATGAAGCGCAGATTACAAGCAGTAGAAATGGATTACCTGAGACGTAGTGCCAGAATATCTAAGCTTCAACACATACCCAATGAAGAAATCAGACGACAGATGAAGGCAGAACAAACAGTTATTGATAGAATTGAAATGCGCGGTTTATGCTGGTTTGGACATTTAATGAGAATGCCGGAAAATCGATGGCCACAAAGAATATTTCGCTGGCAACCTCCAGGAAAAAAGAAACGAGGACGACCAAGACGTTCCTGGAATGAAGGCATTAGGAAAGCGATGGAAAAACGAAACCTGAACGAAGACATGACTCAGGACAGAGAGGATTGGAGAAAGGGATTGAGTAGGCAGCGTTTGGCTGTATAATGATAATGTTACATGTATTGTAATAATCTAGCTCAATATATATATATATACTTCGCACAAATAGTAGTTTTTTTCTCTCTCTTGTGTAATAAAAATCCATAGGTATTAAATCGATTAACCTTACAATAAATTCGTATTTTCAAAAAATTAAAATTCAAAAATTCATAGGAGGTGACGCAATCTAATAAGTAGCACCAGCATTTTTAGGTATATGCCTGTTTTGTATTGGTACATGCTACCACATAATTTTTAAGTCAGTATTTGCTTCGCATTTTTAATGTTTATGTTAGTATCAGCCGATTCGCCGCAACCGATTGCGCAGCATTTTTGGTACGAAAACGTTATCTCGCGCAGACGTTTCAGCGCGGAGACAGTTTGGCGCAAGCCGACTCAGCGCAGGGATGTTACCATGGCGATACACTGCTGAATTTGTATTGCTAATATTTTCAGTTTAATTTTAGAAAATTTTGTAAAGATTATAGTTCTTACCTAAAATATATTTATTTTATTTTAGTAGTGATATATTTGTGTACCTGTTGCTAGTGCCCTATAAATATAATATATAAAACGAAAAATAGCTTAGGGAACAACCCTTTAAAAATTTTCAAAAATAAAGAAACACGCCTGTAAAATCATTACGATGAACACCCCCCAGAAAAATTTCTTTAAAACACAGCAGGAAAAATATTAGTTAAGAAAGAAGTGATTTGGTTTCAATTATGGCTAGAATAGACCACTACATGTTTCGTTATTATTTGAACTCATCAGGTGGACATAATTCTAACTATAATTGAAACCAAAAGCAAACAAGCAAATATATGCCAGAAAGTATAACATTAAAGGGGAATTACACTAGTAACGCCCTCTATTATGTGCGGCGAGGAAAAGTTGCAAAGCAACAAACCGGCAAAGTTGCGATCGGAACCTGCTAACCAGGTATCTGCGATCGCACCGGCCTCTAAGCACAAAACACAGAAACGCCCGTGTGGCAAGAAATAAGAAAGAAGTGATTTGGTTTCAATTATGGCTAGAATAGTCCACTACATGTTTTGTTCTTATTTGAACTCATCAGGTGGACATAATTCTAACTATAATTGAAACCAAAAGCAAATAAGCAAATATATGCCAGAAAGTTTAACATTAAAGGAGAATTACACTAGTAACTCCCTCTTTGCCGGTTTGTTGCTTTGCAACTTTTCCTCGCCGCACATAATAGAGGGCGTTACTAGTGTAATTCCCCTTTTATGTTATACTTTCTGGCATATATTTGCTTGTTTGCTTTTGGTTTCAATTATAGTTAGAATTATGTCCACCTGATGAGTTCAAATAAGAACGAAACATGTAGTGGTCTATTCTAGCCATAATTGAAACCAAATCACTTCTTTCTTATTTCTTGCCACACGGGCGTTTCTGTGTTTTGTGCTTAGAGGCCGGTGCGATCGCAGATACCTGCTTAGCAGGTTCCGATCGCAACTTTGCCGGTTTGTTGCTTTGCAACTTTTCCTCGCCGCACATAATAGAGGGCGTTACTAGTGTAATTCCCGTTTAATAAAATATTAGTTAACTTATCACTTTTGCTCAATTCCAAGCGAGTGTCTTACAGATTTTTTTTAAATGTTTTTGAATGTAATAAATACGCCCAAAAAAGTTTTGATACACATTTGCATGTAATGCCAAATTAAATTAGCCCGTATTCATATAAATCGATCAGCAAGGAAAAAACCAGGTTGTTTTCAGGGAAAGCTTTTTCTTAATTATTCATGAAAATAAACCTGCTTCTGTTTAGGAAATTTTCTTTCGTGGTTGTTTTCTCCGGGAAATAATTTCACTGCGGTTGACGATTTCTACGAGTGTATTCTCCATCAATGGTTTTCCCAACGTTTTTGTTGTGGGTTCTTTTACAGGGACGTTTGTAATAAACCGAAATGACCTACTAAGATATGTAACCAAATCCGATCCGATGTATCTTATTTTAGATCCGATTTTTGATTATTTATGTCTCACCATAACAATACGACTAAATTTTGCTTCTCTGAAAAATTTATCACTATAACACTATAACTTTACATTGCTGTCAATTCTGTTAGTGTAATTTAATTAGTTATGGCTACCTTCATCCTAGCGGATCGTAAAATGTGTGTTTAATGCGCTGACGACACACAAATATATAGCAAAGAATTCCATCATTCATTGCCTATGAATTGGTATCTGGATTAGGTTATGCTTACTATTACGAAGTATTTACTACAAAATTGTTTAATACAAACTGGTTTAGTACAAAACTGTTTACTACGAATTCTTGCATCTGTAGAAGCTACACTTCTGCTGACGTATTCATTATTATTTCCTACATCCCGATGCAGCTTAGATATTTACTATGTTTGTGTACTGTATGTATATTGTATATGTACGTTAAACTCCGTAGTGTGATTGTGTCATGAAGTATCTCTGATTTGTATGAATAGGAGCAAATTTAATTTTTGTATTATGTGAAAATGTCTAACAACATTTTCTAATGCGCATTTATTACTTGCAAAAGCATTTGGAAATCTCCGCTAAGGAACTTACTTAGAACGGAGGAGAAGTGATAAGTTTAAATAATTGTTTTCCCGCTTTTTTTTAAGAAATATTTTAGGGCTATGATGGAATGTTGGTCAGGGGATGTTTGACCTGAAGATTTAAGAGAATTTTAATTATTTAAAATTTTAAGAAGCTGTTTTTCGGGTTTTTTTGTGTTTAAAGGAGGGGTTGGTTTGGGTTTTTTCCACGGTTTTTACTTCCGAGAGCAATTCTTATCCAGACAGGCTCAGCGGAGGAAAGATTCGAAGCGGTAAGCTCCCAAAACACATCGTAGGCGTAGCCCGCGGGTTCTACTAGTTACTTATTACTTATCATATAAAAAAGATTTGACCACTCAGTTTAAAAACCTGTAATCATTCCAATTTTCGACCGATTCGGCATTGTATTCGATCCGATACTGGAGCTGAACATTGCCGAGCGTATAGGTACTAGCTGTTATAATTGTTTTATTTAATAGTTTTTGCAATATTTCGGTAAAATGTTAGAAGGCAGAAAAAGAAATTAAATTTGTCATACGTTTTTGATGTTGATAAACTTTAAATATGTCAAAAGCTCTCAGAATTCAGAATGCATTTCGGATCTTAAAGAAATTGCGGATTTAGGACAATTTCAATTCTCGAATAAATTTTGGATTTTGTATAAAACTAACTTTGTGGAACGATATTTAAACTTAACTTAATGTAAAACTTAATTAGACGATCTAAACTAATTTAAATGGAATTACATCCGATCCAATTTGGATCGAGACGTATTTGGATTTCGGCACCTCTACTACCCACTCAACCAGCTCATCCAAATCAAAGATTTTCATGAAATCTATTTCTTTACCTCTACTGTACAAGTAAATAAAAGTAAAAAAGACAAAAAATGTTTAAAGCAGTAACTGTGAGCTACGGAATGATGTGTATTAAATTAAAAATTCACTGCCTTGCTAATAATCACCGTAACAAAAAAACCGCGACACTGCAGCTATGCAGCATATAATGCAGAAAATTAAATTAGTTTGACAAAAACTTTAATAAAAGCTGAACGAAGAGCTATGAAGTGCGGTTGCACAACAAAAGGCTGGCTCATATTTTCATATTATTGTGCCTCACGTTATATCAATATAGTTTTAATGCATTATAAAAAGTTTGGTTGCTTCCAAATAAAACTTTTATTAAAACCAATAAAACATATCCGGACTTAAATAGAAAACTCTTGCCACTGTTTTCCATTCAAGCAGAGAGATTAAGTGTAGGCGTGTAAGACTTCCGAGGAAATTCACTTTGCGAACTTGCGTCCAAAGCGAAATAATTGTTTCAACAACTGCTGCCGAAGGAATTTCAAACTGTCTGCAGCACATTTCTAAAGTCCCATTTTGTTCGAAATCAGCGTATAAGAACATTCTCCGGTAATCCAGTACTCGCTAGATCCGGTTGCCTGATGGCTCCTTCCGGTCAGTTTCCCTAAACAATGCGGCTTACCTCGGTTCCCGCCTCACTTCCGCTACGTCTAATTTCCGAAACTTATTGGCTCCGACTATATTGTTTAAGCTATGTTGAACTTCTTGTGATAAATTATTAGCCAGCTTGAAATACAATCCATCTGATAGGGTGCGTGCGTACGGTGACAAAAAGTATGAAACTTTCAAGGAAACCGAAAAAATGTTTGAAAATACTCGTATATTTTGTTGTTAACATAATTTCGGGCTTAACGCTATTTTAGGAAAATTTAATCAAGTTTTTTTAGTGTGTTCTTGACATGCAAAACATGAAGTAATATTACGGCGGGAGTTCCGTTATATAAAATTGCACGTCATTCAGCTAGAAAATGAAACTGAAATATCTATAAAGCGTTGTAGGAAGGAAAAATAGAGTCGATATTCAAAGTGGAAAGGACAGTTTGTCGCAAATGACCCTTGACTTTCGGCCATCAAGATCTCGTAGTAAATCTGCTTTCGCATACATCTCGAACCCGTCCGAAAATTCGTTTAAAAACTTGTCTTCTGAATTTTCCGTGAGGAGTTTTATTATATTAGAATTTAACCTCATTTACATACTTAACCTTCAGTTCGAAATTAGTGCCGCAGATTGCCTTTAATCTGTATCGAATATAAATTGAATTTGCTTTAACGTTTATAAAAGCAGTAAAGGTAATAAAAGTACCTAAATGGCATGGTTAATTATCGGTTTAATTCTTCATAGGCTTAATTACGTACAGGGTAAGGTTTAGTATTAATATTTAATGGAGTTGTAAATAAAATATAAAGTGAAAAGGGGTCGAATGAAAGGCTAGACGAAAATATGAAGCTGATTCTGTCGCATCGTAAATTATTATTCTGATGTTGATGTGTTTTGTCGAACTTTTAAACAGCCACTCTTCTATAACAACATAACGAAAAGCAATTTTCTGCAGTCATAAAATTCCAAGGGAATATGACATTGTGTTATCAATTTGATGTGTACAGTAACGAGTTTGAAAACGAGCAAGTGCTTTTTAACGACATGCAACAGTAGCTTGAAAACGTATTTTCACTGTTTGTCTGATATTTTATATGCACAGGAAATCAAATGTTTGAAAATCATTTTTGGTGTCGTTTGCTTACCTACTGCCTGGCGCAAAGCGCAGTCACAATTTCGCGCAATTTCAAATAATAACAAGAAAACCGAGAATGCTTCAAGAAACATAAAATTCTGTTAAATTTTCAGAATTTAGAGAAAGAAAACCAGTAGAGAATATGACATTACCGCATTGCTCTCAATTGCCTTTATGGCACTTTTAGATAATAAACTCAATTTGTTCGTACACGGAAATACTGTACTTGGCACCACATTTCCTTTAGTACCCATAACTATTTTTGCTTGTTAAACTTTGTAATGTAGCAATATCATTGCAATGATAGCGTAATTTGCAGGCAAGTATTTGTTAAATCTCTATACGATTTACGAGTAGGTATAAGTTAAAATGCAGCATTCTCTTAACGCATAAGAGTAAAATACAAGAATTCGAAAATACTTATTTTGCGTACAAAATTTATTTTAGTAACAAAAAAAACCTTTGAAAGTGTGAACAGTCGCATCGGTCCAAATTGCTCTCTTCCGGAGGCTATACAATACATATTTAAGAGTAAGCGTCTCTTGACCCCTGTTAATGGAAAATTTTTCTATTGTTGTGATGTGTAGAACTTACCTTCACCATTTGTAGTATTTGCCTGCACATTTTTATAGCAACTCAAACTGCCGTAGAAATAGAATTTACTTCGAAAACCATTAGATTTATCGACTTTCAAAAAGAGTATATTTTTGTGTATTTTTAATGGCGATAAGACTGTTTAACAAAAAAATATTTAAAGAGTACTAGTATGTACCTCCCATATATGTGTCCCTTATGAAGAATATTTTCAAACAGAAACTAGTGTGAAAGAAAGGGCTCCACTGGTACAACCGTGCGCAATTTTTTTTATTTCAACAGAGTCAGAGTCGCTGTGAGGAGGCCATTATCGCCAACCTAGTTTTGAGCAACGTGGGGGCAGCTTGCAAGAGCCTTAATCCGTCACCTTTCTCTCCGGGTCGGCTGAGCTACGCTCAAACAGAGCGTTTTCCTAAATCAACAACCGTTCAGAGAGGAAAAGCTTATCAGTGATAACATCAGACCTTAAATATTCACTGGTAGGAAAAGGGGGCTTTATATAAGTATCTATTGATTCTGCAGATCAATGCCCGAGCTGAAACACAGCTCACCTGTCGTCCCTTTCAAGCCGCACCAAGACGGAACTAACTTGCATAGGCTTACCACTGCCATATCGTATCGAACGCCGTGACCAAAACGAGGACTGCTATTTTCCTGCGGACTGGGACTTGGGTCCTGTGGTACCTACCAGTCAACAAAGTCACTAGTTGGACTTATCGGAACAGCTGAAGCTACCCCTACCAGCAGAACTACTTGCAGTGTCCAGTAGTACTGGTGAACTACGCATCGCCCAAATAGGTCGGTCTCATCTTAGTGACCTTCTGGGTCGACACTTTGTTAGTAAGAGTGAACAGGCAAAGTGCACCTCACCTTAAGGGTTCAAGTCTCTAATGCCAGCAGCTACGCCACTCCTTGCGGTAGCTCACCTTCATCGGCATCCAACCACTCAGTACACCACCTTCCTGGTTAAATTTATAACCCATAGGGTGACCCAGACATAGTATGGGACGCAGGCATATTTATCATTAGGCAAGAGAGCGGGGATTCCGTTACAGAGGACGCGCTGCCGGCCTCTCAGGTTTTAGGACCTCATACTGAGGATTATTAACACTTCACCTTGTGAAATCAGTAAGTTAGTTCTCCATGGTCTCAATTAAGGTAAATGTTGAACCTTTGAAAGGACAGGTGGACGTACCAAATTGAAATTTGAAGAATGGTCATAGGTCTTCGCGCTTGTTTATTTTTTACCGGATGGTTTTTTCAGTTACAACAAATAAAGCATTTAGTATGAGGCGTTGCCTAGGCCAAAATTAAAAATATGGTCTTGAACTAAAAAATTATAGTAGGAAAAACAAGATCGCTTAAAGAAAAACAGATATGAAGTAGAGGGAAAAAACGTAGAAAAATTAAACAATTATATTAAAGAAAAACTTTTTTTCTATAAATATACTTTTTCTGTTCAAACGTATTCTTGGCAAACTAAGTTTTAATTTTAAAAAACATTATACAAAGAGAAACAATTTATTTATTAATGACGCGTATAGTTTGTTTTTGTTGAATAAAAATTTATTATTCTGTACTGAAATTCTGTTATTCGTTACTGAAATCTATTATTCTTGAAGAGGTCAGTCACCTGACAGAGACCAGGAACAATGTGACAACAGTGCATTCGTGTCTGATCGACGGCTAAATTTCAGATACATAATAATCATGTTTTTGGCGGCAAATCAGATTTAATTCTTTACGACTGCCAACTTCAAACTTTAGTGTACCTACAGTATTTGTCTTATAAATGGTGCTGATCGTTGATGGAGTAATTAAAAATAAGTGTTTCCGCAGCAAATGAAACTCTTCACGCTTATCATTACAGAAGATCCAGCTTACATGCGCCATTGCAAACGTTTATATGATTTTAGTCACATTCAATTTCAAATAGCAGGAATCGTTTAAATTTCTAAACTACAATTTTTTTTATTTATTTTGTCTTTTTTACATCATTTGTTACAAAAACTATATGAAATACAATTTACTTGTCATCACATAGATCAGTTTCTTTTTCTTGAAAGTAGATTAATATTTGTCAAGGTGTGTTCATCGAGAAAGCGCCAAACCCGTGAAGACTACCCTAATGCTTGTCTGCTATTGCCAACCTTAACGTGCCATTTGAGTTATATTAACATTAATTTACAAATATTATAAGTAATATAAACTTTCGTGTTTATTTCGCTTAATTTATACAAATGAAATTTCTGAAGAATCTTCGTCATACAAAATATGCAAAAAACCTTATATGTGCTATTAAAAACTGGACTTATCTTTAAGTCTGTAAAAGGAACCTAGATGTGGAGAAAAATCAAACCTGCATTGCTTTGTGGTGTTGCCATAAATGTTTAAACAGGTATAAAAGTACCCTCATTCATCCATGAGTTGCTTATATTTTGAACGTTTAGATCGGTGTTGCCATTAATGGGTGTTTAGTGCGGTATGTATTTTATTTGCAGCGTAAAAGTTTAACTTGGAGGTTTCTGGTAGCATAGCAAACCCGTTCCAATTCATGTCTTCGGTCAGTGACTCTACTATAATATATAGCGTGTTTTTCTTTGTACTACCTTCCTACCTAAAGCCATCTTATCTCTTAAACAACCTGTTATTCCCAGGTTGTACCTTTTAATTTCTTGTATAGTGCCTGCTAGTGCCTCCGCTTGGTATAAACTCTTCGCATTCTATGTTCCAATCATAATATCCATTTTCCGTTGCTGTTTCCGTCTCCCTAAGTTCCGTCTGATTCGAGGCTTTGTTATAGGTTTCGTAAGTGTTTTTTTTTACGGGGAGTAGTTTTTAGACCTCTGTCCAACTCGTCTCCTACATCCGGAGCTTGGTACTGGGTGTAGTGCTTCCTGAGCTGCTCAATCCGCTCATTCAACACCACAGAGTTTTACATAAAACACGCTATTCTTTAAAATCGGTTAAACTCAGTTAACGTAAATATACAGTTTTATATTTCATTATCTAAATAGCATTTGAATGTAATTATCTGGTAGAATTTTGCGTTCTGTCGGTCAGGCTGTAATTATCCAACAGCATAAGTGCACGCTTATACTTTGGCAACTTTTCTACGCTTACTTTACAGTCAGTTAATTCGAAGTCACATACGACTTTGGCTCTTTAGCTAATCACAGGTAACTATTGTGTTTGATGAAAACGTTTTTTAATCTATCACGGGCGCTGTAGCAACCGCATCTGGTACACTTTCTTAACTTTTTATATTCTTTCCCAGCTGTTTCCAAGTGCCACATTCTGTGTCCAGAGCTTTGATGGCCTGCAATTGTTATTGGAAGTGAACTTAAAATTTATGGACGTTTACCGTTACATTTTTTTCAGACATTTAACAACAAATTTAGTATAATGTTTTGATGTAATAGCCTTTGTATGATGACGTATAACCATAAGCGTTTTATTTTTTATTTTTAATTACGCTGCTTTACAGCATGTTTCCATTTTTAGAAATTGCTGCAAACGTTAAAGGGTTCATGAATTAAGTATATAATTAGAAATTTTCATCAAATGAAGCACTACTTTGATAGTATAATAATTTATAAGAGGCAGTTTTATACTGCGGGTTACTAAAAAAGGTCGTTTTTACATAAACCCGAAATGCGTGAAATTAAACGTTTCAAGGATAGAGTGTCAAAGAAAATATTTTAAGGACATCATTAAATACCCAGCTATGAAGAAAGCATGCCTTAATTTTTTTCTGTATGAAAGTGTCTACCGTATTTATTGTATACTTTTTACTTCTAGACACCTTTACATCAAACCTGTAGTTCAGTCTTTTGAAAATGTGTATTATAGTCACAAGCAAACATATTTTATCTACGATTGAGAATATTCCAATAAATATATTTTAGTTTTTACTATCGTGTATATATTGCTGCAAATTCAAATAAAAGTTAGCGTAATTAATTTTACACCTGCATAGTATTCAAATTTTTGTTTTAACTTCTCGCCATTTACATTGCGTTTATTTCAGAACCATTAACGAAAAGTGCTGCAGTTTTATCTAAAATAAAAGATTCAACAATAATTATTACTGTCAGCTCGGCAAATGCGAGGGCTTCATACTCTAAAATTTTGTTGAATCTGCAGAGCTGATAATCCACACATGATGCCGCTAGTAAAATATTCATGGCTAAAAACTGCACACGCTATGTATTATTAATACATACGAGTACATACCCTCATCCCACTAATGCATTAAAAATACGTACACATTTTGCATTGTTAGCAAGTATCAGGTTTTTGAATATTCTAGCAGTACAGTGATATGCTTTTAGGATAAATAACCACAATTATGAGAAACCCATACAAGCATTTATAATTCTATCCATTGGCTAACCGCATCTGTTTTCATGAACACAAATCACTCCAAGTTCAACTCTTCGTAAAATCATGCATTTTTTATCTTCGGGAAATTTCTTGTTTTCCGCTGAAAAATATAACATTGTCGATTAGCCTTGGCGGATCAAGCCGAAACAACAATGCAGGAGACGGAAATATGATTTTGAGCGATGTCCGCTTTATTCAGAGGATGCTCATGTGTTCCGTTTGGTCACCACCAGGGGCGTCCTGTTCGCCGGATGCGGAAGTACACAACGCTCTTCGCGCTCTGGCACACACTAGCTTTTCTGGGAAACATATAATAAACGTGCCGACTTTCACTGAAAATAGGAATAACACCCCTTCTGCAATATTTCAGAATGTCTTACTTTTTCATACATTTGACAGTTATTATACAAAAGAAAGAAAGCCATGCGTTTAAAGTTTGAGCTTTTGCAGGTAGGTGTAGTTATACACAATAAAAGAGCTAAATATTTCAGTAGACAGAAACAAAATGTTTAATATTTTGGTTAATTAAAAAATCTGGCTGCGGTAGAAGATCATCATACTGAAACAACTTCTAGTCGCCAAACAATTTTTGAGGGAGTTTTGGCTTCCCCATCTACGCTCCTTCATTTTCTCCGGTCGAGGCAATTCCTTTCCGCTGGTCCCATTGGTCATTCTGCTGCAATTCTCGCAGGTTTAGTTCTATATAATCAATTAA
The DNA here is from genome assembly GCA_958336395.1 of Ctenicera cuprea. Lineage (NCBI taxonomy): Eukaryota > Metazoa > Arthropoda > Insecta > Coleoptera > Elateridae > Ctenicera > Ctenicera cuprea. The sequence goes on along the minus strand of OY284487.1, from coordinate 20,552,378 downwards.
GCGTTGCATAGACAGGCCCGGTGGTGTTTTTCGTATTGTTAGTACAGTGTGTATTAGGCTGGGCAGAAACAAAAAAAATATTTGTAATTGAAATGGCGATAGTGCAGAAAAGCTGTAGTTTTTCTTTTTCTTAAGAATCATGAGGCCGTGCGTAAGCACGACTCCATGATTCCCATCTCACCCCCTTACCCGGGCTCAGCGGACTTGCGCTATACACCGGTCTAACATTCCCCACCCCTGAAAGACATAAAACCCAACATACACAGCACACACGCTATGGACACGCCGGATTTAACTTATTCAGAAAATTTTCCGACGGGCAGAGGATTCGAACCTACTACCGTTGGGAGTCTAGTTCTAGAGGTTGGGACTCTAACCACTAGACCACCCGCTGGCCCTAAAAAGCTGTAGTAAATATTACGTACTTGCGCAGTCGACTAACGGTAATTTTCCATGTTGCTTTCACTTTACAGTCGATTTTTTTTTAAACCAGAATTATTCACGGATTAAGGGGCTCGGCTAAATAATTAGCTATACGATTTTCAATTTATGGATTACTGAGGGGCCAGATATTGTCAAAAAACGTGTATAATAAAGAGTACCTGTCAGAGCTTTCGCACACTATCGCCATTTTAATTTTTTTAAGTTATACCGTTATGTCTATCGCCGTTGTGAGGTCCAGGATTAACCATTGGTTCAAAAATTTAATAAATATTTTTTTTTGTAAAAAAGCATTTCTATTCTTTTTGCTGAAAACCACCTTTCGTATACTACCAACTGCATTACTACCACTTGACTGTATTATTGACTCAATTAGTTAAGATGTTTTGTTGTTTTTGGTCTGTTTCATGTTTGTGAGGTTATTTATGTGCTAAAGTGCTGCTATTGGCGCCACATTCCGTTCACTAAGTTGACTGACAAAGCAATGCGCGCGCTGGCAGCTTTTAGTTGCGCAACTGTTGGGCTGGTCAAACAAAACGTACTGTTCTATGCAAGCTGTAAAATCGTTTTACAGAACATGTGAAAGAAAGTATACGCGACAGTTTCGCACTAGAGCGGAAAAGATGGCGAAAAGCTGGGGCGTGGACATTTCGAAAAGCGCTAATCGCATACAAGACTGCTGGAGACAAAACGGAACCACACTAGGAAACCCCAAAGCCCTGCCTTTAATAGTCCCCATCTTTTTCGCTTTATGAGAAACTGACGTATATGATTTCCTTGGTTTGATATGACAAAATATTGCTTGGTTGAGGGCCCAAACAACCTTAATCCGGCACTGTCCATTGTTTTCACTTACAAGTATAATCACATGTTCTATACACATTAGTGTTCTTTCTCAGATTAAACTAGTAATGAGCAGCAGGCACGTAATCTTTCTTAATTCCCCATTCGTTCGTCTTCTGTACTATTCATTAACCGTGTCTCGTGTCGAAGATAATATTTTTGTTAGAATTCTATTTTCAAAGCCCACTAGTTTTTGTTGTTTCTATTCTGTTATGTACCACGCCATGTATTCATCACTATCTTAATACCTCAATTTTTTAAACATGATTTAGATATTGCATTATCTACCGATCAATGTGTGACCTTCCTCTATGTCTTTGAGGTCGCTATTATAGGATTGTTGTATGCCACCGATTAACATCACATGTTGCGACGCAGCTTTGTTATAAGGATGCTACTTTTTCTGCAAAGCCCATACTTTTTGTTTGGCTTCTAATTTACTCATTGGCTTTTTTATCTCTTAAAGATATTCTCATCATAGCTCGCTCCATTGTAAGTGTTTCTGTTTTCGTCGACGTTGTCGAGTTTTCTTCTCTGTAGCACATTATATGAGGAAGGCATGAATTTGGCTTTCCCATGCTTAGAGGAATTTTCTTATATGTTATTATAAAACATATTCAACCAAAAGCTGCTCCAGTCTCTCTTATTTGCCTTTTTATTTCTACTGTATGTTACCTAATTTTAGGTGTCATGGGGTTTATTTCTAATACAACCTGATTCAACAAACAGTTTTGTTTAAAATTTTTGCAGAGCTTGCAGCTATTTCACCACTGGTACCATGTCTCCAGCGTATTTGAAAAATTGATCAGGTGACTTGCTATTGAAATCTGACGCATGCGCACGTTGGGAAAAGAGACGGTGTGAGAACACGTACATATTTGTCTCTAGCCCTATAGCAGTTATATGGCTATTGACCTGCTGTCAAGATTGCTCGTTCCGCTACTTTACAAAAGCTGGTTTTAGCTGACACATGACAACACTGTAGCTAAATATATAATTCTTTAAGCGAAAGAAGATTGATTTTTTAAGAAAAGATGGTTTGGGATTAAGCGACAGAGACGGAAGACCACAAACTAAAGAAATGGGGGAAAGGAAGGGCTAACTCTCCTAAATTACAACTTATATAAAAATTAAAATTAAAACTTTATTCTACCATTAAAATAATAGGGTATCTAATCCTAGTTTAAAATTAAATTTTAATAACCTCAAACCCCTTTTAAAACTTAAATAAAATTTGGGCTACACAATTTTATAATATTCGTGTGGTCAGTCTTTAGCACCATTCTATGAAATTTTTCAAAGTTTTAAGCACTTTTTGACTTATCAGCTTTATGCTTTTAAGAATTTCTGTACATAGTAACATTTTGTCTGCTTACAGCTAATATAATACCAAATTCCACGTCGATATGTCAGGTTTTGGGTAATTAGTGGTTAAAGTCAAAATAAGCAAAAATTCGCAGCATTTGATGACAGAGCCCGAAAAAGGCGTTAAATTTGTTTGAAGGTTTTCTATCAGATTTCGTTTTTAGATGTAAAGACTTTGGTTCCGTTTAACTTCCGCTTCTGGTTTCGGATTTTTTTATGAAAGCTTATATTGTCGAGTACTTTTCAGTATACCTCTACAGCGGATCGAAATAGAATCAACCATTACGGACATAAAAGGTAATGAACGTACCGACTACCCTCCAACCCACAGACAACATTTTTTCAGTTTCTAGATCCAACTGCCCCACTGCATCGAAACCAGTTTGCATATCAAACAGGAAAATCCTGTGAGTTGGCTATACACGAGCTAACACACAGGGCGGAAAAAGCTATCAATAGCCAAGAAATTATGCTAGGAACCTTCTTAGATATTGAAGGGGCCTTTGATAACACCTCCTTCGATAAAAAGGGCCGCGGCAAGGCGGGGAGCAAAGAGACCCGTAATAAAATGGATTGACTCCACCCTTCGAAGAAGAAGAATAACAACCTCCCTGGGCTCTGTTACCAGGGAGGTGTCTGTCACTAGAGGCTGTCCTCGGGGGGGGGGGGGGGGGGGGGGGTTCTATCTCCCCTGCTGTGGTGCCTGGTAGTTGATGGACTCCTCCTGGAACTAGAAGAGAAAGCCGTGTATTCACAAGTCTACGCGGATGATTTAACCATATTAGTAGGCGGGAAATACGGGGGAGTAGTATCAAACTTGACGCAACAAGCCCTAAAAACCGTAGAAAGATGGTGCAATAGAGAGGGTCTATCCGTTAACCCGGCAAAGACCTCTGTAATAGCATTCACACGAAAAAGAAACCTTCAAGACCTGAAGGGACTAAAACTGTGCGGACAAGAACTGACAATGGGTGAGGAAGTAAAGTACCTGGGAGTCACTCTTGACACCAAACTGACCTGCAATTCTAATTTGGAGAGAATTTCAATCAAAGCGACACGGGCCCTCTGGGCCTGTAGAAGAATGATTGGCAAAACATGGATCCTACAACCAACAATGGTGCTATGGCTTTATACAAAGGTGGTGATACCAACAATAACTTACGCTTTTTTGATATGGTGGCACAAAACCAGAAACAAAGCTGTTGTGAGCAAACTCAGAAAGCTGCAAACACTTGCATGTTTAAGTATAACAGGGGCGATGACATCGACACCCACTGCCTCAATGGAGACGCTGCTGGACCTGCCTCCGTTACACTTTGTAGTGGAAGCGCAGGCACTTCTGGCGTCATACAGAATGAAGGTGAACGGATACGGGAGAATCCTCCACAGAACAGGGGACCACACCGAAATCTTTGACAAATTGAATAAAAATAGCATACTAAATATGCATTCTGATAGAATTAATACCGTTTTCGACTTCAGAAAACCTTTCAGGGTACTAATACCTGAGAGGGGCGGCGAAGAAAGAAAAAAGGAATTGAGGAGCCGAGGTGGATCGATCTGGTATACGGATGGATCCAAAACGGCAACCAGCTCGGGAGCGGGAATCTTTGAGGCAGACACAGGGGATAGCATTAGCATTAACCTGGGCAACCTCACTACCGTGTTCCAGGCTGAGATAATAGCTATTACAACGTGTGCACAGACAATGGTGGAGAGAGGATATGCAAATAGACAAATCTACATCATGTCCAATTGCCAAGCGGCACTAAAAGCTTTGGAGGGGGTTGCGATACACTCCAGAGTGGTTTTAGAATGGGTCGAGGCACTTGTGACACTGGCAGGACACAACAGTGTAGTTCTGGAGTGGGTGCCGGGACATGAGGGCTTCGACGGAAACGAAAAAGCCGACCAATTGGCGAAATTGGGAGCAGAACAACCTATAGTCGGCCCCGAACCCACATGCGGGATATCATATCAGACCGCAAAGGGGACGGTAAAGGACTGGCTACACAGACTGTATTCATTGGAATGACATTCCTGGACACAGGCAATCCCGGATGCTTATAAATAAACCATCCAGAAATAAAACAAAGGAAATTCTGCAAATGAGCAGGAAACAAATGAGGCCAATAATAGGACTACTAACAGGACATTGTGGCCTCAGAAGACACCTCAATCTATTGGGAATGGAAGAAAACCCCACCTGCCGATTGTGTGGTGAAGAAGATGAAACACCAATTCACATCTTAGGTGAATGCCCTGCTTTAGAAGATAAAACGCATATGCACTTCGGGGTGCAATTTGCGGAACCCGTGAAATAGCGGAAGCACCCATCAACAGGATCCTGAACTTAATCAGGAATACTGGACTGATGGAGTAAAAGAATCTTTGGGGCACAATAAGCTTAGAACTTCAGTGCGGTGGGCGTAGCACCACACCCAACACGAATTATTATTATTCTAGATCCAAAGCATGTATTTCCGCTGAAATCTAGAAATAGAAAATTTTCATGCAATTATTACTTTTCTATCCTGAAAGTATAGGAAAGCAAGAAACAAATGTGAATTTGTATTCATCGTGGCTGTCTCGTTCGAAATTACCAAACATAACGGGTTGCTAATGTACTACATTAAAAACTTTACAAACTTCTTTAAATACGGTAACATTGGCGGTAAAACTTGTTTTATAATTTGAAAACTTAAATGGCATTTACGTATAGTAGTTTAAAATGAGTTACTTTCATACTTTTCACCTGCTATTAACAATAACGTCGTTAAACTAAAGTCGGAATAAATCGATATTACCAGGAACTAAATCGTTTTGGACCCATGTTTTACATATTTCCTCAAGACTTTCATATATTTTATTACATTATACGAACACATTTCTCGTTTGGAATAAAAATAAAAGTGAGTGCTTACAAAGATGAACTAAAATAAAATTCTCCAATGTAAAGTTATGGGAAGCAATACCCTTAGTACAATTTTCTGGAAACAAATACGAAAACTTTAGTTCCTCGCTGTATTTTGTATTTCTCGCAAAATAAAAAAATAAAAGAGCAACCTTTCAAATCTAGTTTAATTTGAATTTTCCTAGCTGTTGACTTTCGTCTTGTAACAAACTCTCTGTATTTCACTATAGCAAATTGTTATCTAGGTTTTGATGTCGTAGGTAATTAGTAAATTACTGTGTACTTGCAAAGCACGTCAGAGTTGAAGCTAACTAGGTCTGTGTAGTGGAGATACTTTATTAAAGTTAGGAGAGTATCTCCAGCAGCTGCTTCTAATATAAAATAAAATATGAATCCCAAGCCGAATGAAAAATGAAATATATGAACGCACCTAAAGACATATATAAAATTTTAAAACAAAGACAGAACAGAAGTTAACTAAGTAAGAATAATTTCTACTTATTTAGCTGGCGAAAACTAAAAATTTAGGGAAAAACCCATTCATATCTATAAAAATATGATGTGTATCTAAGATAAAAAGAACGATTTTTATTAAAGTGTCGTAATAAATTCAACCTTGCTGTTATATATAATAAAATAGAAACGGCGCATTCAGGGAATATAACGGTCACAGTTTTAACTAACCCAAAAAACTATTATAATTGGGTAAGTAAGGGGCAGATCTAGGAGGATTCAATAGCTTGTTGTTGTTTAAAAATGGACGAAACGATTAGAAGGCAAGAAAAAGAACTCTCCACTGGGTGGTTAGAGGCCATTGATAAGCAGGTGTAGGCCTGTCTGCTGATATAAGGGACATCTTTGCCTGCTCACGCCACTGGAAGGGCGCAGTTTTCTCTGTTTCAAACAATTCCAACCAGTGAATTTCATTGGTACCACGGAGACCAAGTCGACCGGATGAGAGAACTGCTTCCTTGGTGCGACTGGACCTGGACTCGTGGTGGTAGTGGTAGACCAGTACAGGTAACGGTGGTCTTAGCGCGCCTCAGTAGATCAGCTGCGTTTTAGCTCGCGTACTGATATCAGTAGCAATTTAGGTAGTCTATTCCCACCAGCGGGGGCTAGAGCTCACAGCCTGATGTCGTACTGGTAGCTTGTTCTTGTCTTATCTTGGGCAAGCGCGCGTATCGAGAAAATCTCAATCTGTTGCCGATGATGTTCGTGGCGGATTGGGCCATAAAGGTATCTGCCGCCACGTTAATTTAAATACATGACTCCTTCGAAAAATGACAATTTCCATAACTTGTCTAAGACTGTCAACAAAACTGCATAGCATAGCATCATCATCATCATCATATCCAGCGTTTAAGTATTCCATCTCTGGACATACGCCTCCCGAGCTGTCGCCACTCTTCGCGGCTTGTTGATTTCCCCATCCATTGAATTCCGGCTAATTTTTCATCTTTCCATCGGGTTTTGGGTCTACCTCGGTCTCTCTTTCCCGTCCTTGGTCTCCATTCAGTTACCTTTCTGGTTCATCTATTGTCGGTCATTCTCATAATATGTCCAGCCCAATGCCACTTCAGTCTTGCAATACGTTCTGCAACGTCGATAACTCTTGTTTTATTCCTTATCCAGTCATTGGACCTTCTGTCTTCTAGTCTGATGCCTAGCATCGATCTTTCCATTCTCCTTTGGGCCACTTTTACTTTTTCGGGCACGGTCTTTGTTAGACTCCAGGTTTCTGATCCATAGGTAAGGGTTGGAAGGACGCATTGATTAAAAATTTTTGACTTGAGATGTTGAGGGAGATCTGATTTTAACACATTTCTAAGCTTTCCGTACGCAGCCCATCCCAATTGGATCCTTCCCACTTCCGCTGTTTGACAGTCTTTTGTTGGTGATATTTTTTGTCCTAGATATATGTGTTCATCAACAATTTCTATTATGTTGTTGGTATTACATTGGATTGGTACGGCATCTGGCATATTTGACATAATTTTCGTCTTTGATATATTTACTCTGAGGCCGATAGTTAGGGTTGCGTTTTGTAGTTCCAATATCATTTTATTTAGGTCTTCCATGTTATTAGATAACAAGACAATATCGTCGGCGAATCGCAGGTTGCTTAGGTATTCTCCGTTTATGTTTATTCTTGTGTTTTCCTATTCCAGGCCTTTCCCATTCCGAATGGGAAATGGAATGGGATAACATAGCATAGTTCCAATTAATTCGCATCTCTTGGTTGTTAAGATAGAGCGGTATCCGGCCTGTCTGCGGTTGTAAAAAATAACGCTCCCCTCGACGTTCATTGGCTGCGAATGGAAGGGGGTTAGCGTTTTTTATTATGTTATAAAATTTTTCCAAAACTCCTCAAAAACAAAACTGCCCTCTAACTTTTAATTTTTTTCTTTCCAAATACGATACGATTTGAGTCCCTAAGGTCAGTCTTATTGTGGTTACTGCACATCTTTTGGCTAAGTTCGTTTATAAAACAAAGATATAAAAAGTTTTAAGAAAATCGTACTGTAGCAATTATATTGTTAAATATTATTATATTATCAACTTAGGGATTTGTATTAGTACTATGAAATGTACGGAGTAGTTTTATTTCTTAAAGTATACGAAAGCATACTTCAAAATGTTCTAAAAGTTAACAAAAGTGTCTGAGGTTTTTCGTTTTATTTTATTCTTAGATTATCCAGCACTCCTTTATCGTATTCTCCGTCAAATTTTTATAGACAATAACATAAATCATAAGAACCGATCAAATTAGAACCATTTACGACTATTAGACTTCCCCGTTTACTGTGAATTTGTAACGAAAAGATGGTATATAGATGGAGGCTTTCGAAAAAGTAGTCAAACATGTGCGTGTATACGTTTAAAAATGTTCCAATACAAACCGCATTTTTTGTGACGTTTGCCGGCATTTGGGTTCGGGATTTGTTGTTGTATGAGGGGTTGTTTACAGATTTCAGTTTTTGAAGAAGGATTTACGCTTTCACAGCGGTAGACTTTTACCCTTTTACAGCATTATTCCAGGAATAAAACAACAAAAGTTTACATGTATCCTGAAAGCTCTGCATAAATAAATTTTTAGTATTTAGCACAGGATTTTCAACCGGAATGTGATTCGGTTTTGAAATAGAGAAATATTTTTGGTAGTTAGAAAATTTTAAACAGAAAAATATCATGCAACTAAACATTACGTCGTAGCGGTTGAATCAAATTTATATTTATTTTTTATATAGTTTTTTAGTCCATTTTGTGTTTTTTTTCCTGTTTTGTATTTCCATGGGTCTTTGTAGTAGTTTAGCTACTCTTCCTCATCTACATTGTTAATTTTAGCCGTATCTTTCTCATCTCTAATTAACTGTTTCATGACTTTAAATAGTGACTGTTGACGGTTATATAGATCGTGTTCCAGATCGCTTATAAATTCGTCCTAGCGTTGTTGACGTGTTTTTTGCGCTTCTATTTTGGCTAGATTTATTTTTGCTTGTAATCGTTGTATTTGTCGTCGCCATTTGTGTTTTGCAGCCACTTATGGTAGGCGTTTTCTTCCTTTTTATCTCTGATTCAAGGTCGTCTCCCATGTTTCCAATCCTCTTTTCCAAATATATTGAACGCTTCTACCTATCGTTTTATCTGCTGCTTTTTTTATTGCATTAGTAAGTGTATTGTAAATACTGGTTGAGTCTATTCTGATACTTTCTTCTTCTAGGAGGTTGACTTTATATACGGATTCTTTGTTCTGTGCTTGTTTATTACTTTTCGTCTCTTTCAATTTTGAATATATTTTCATTTTAGATATCACTTACACCTGTATATAGTTCTGACCCTCTATATACATTTGTGTCTTGTACCAAGCTGGACTTTTTTTTCAGGAGCATATACTTCACATGTTGTTAGATTTCTTCTTATTGTTTTTATTCTCGGGGTAGCTATTTTTTCAACTTCTTATGTATAGTTTTGTATCTTGGACTTAGGATTGTTACTATTTAAGTTGCCACACCAGCTGCTGCCCGTCTATTCCTTTCCACTCCGCTATATGTCATTGTGTATGCGTTCTAATCTTATGTGCCTTTCAATTTTATTCTTCGATTCCAACATGATAGCAAGATTTTGTATTTTGTGTTATGTTTCGTTCTTATCTGTCTGATCTTCTGAAGCTATTGGCAAATTTTTTAGTATTTTTTTTTACTTGGATGAATTACTAGTCCTATTGCATAAACTCCCCTCCTTTCACAACACGGGCCTGGACCCGGCTTTGGCGGAATTATGTTTACTTTTGTAATATTTTGAACATAAAAATATGTTTATTTTATTTATATCTTTATGTTGTATGTGATAGGCAAATTAATGTAACAATGCTACTGTAATAAGAGTTGTCATTAATTTACTACGATAAAATTATTTACGACAAAGCGCTAATCTTAGCTTGTTTTCAACTTATGTACAGTATATAGTATACAATACAGTTGAAGTAAATACCGAATTTCACAAGTTATTTAAACAAAAACCCGTTTGCCAACACCTTACTGTGTATAATTCTGTGCATTTCTTGGGCGTTATCTTCTTCACTGCGCAGGACGAAGAGCTGGCCCGTATAATCTAGTAGGGCCTATCCCATAAAGTGGATCTAAAATATCTATACCGTTTAAGTCCGGTGAGCTTGTTGGTAGGTAAATTCTTTTAATAAATTAACTCCTGAATCCATTAAAAAATGTTGAGCTAGAAGCGCACGGTGGCACGGGCGTTATCATGGATATAACACCGTTTGAACAGGAGGTCCATAACATAATGTCAAAAAACGCTATTTTTTAAACCAAAAAGTTTAAAACTGCTGATGTGAATAAAAAGCACACAGAGATATACTTTTTTGTTCAGTAATAATAAAATTTATGTTTTTTTGTTCAGTATTAATAAAATTTCTTGAATATCCATTGCTTTTCGATTTATTTATTATTACCTATTTTGTCTTATTACTCGTAACGAAAAGCTAGGCAAAATCAATAAAATTTAGTAAGATAAAAGTGTTTACAAGGATTTTTGTATGAATTTAATGAAACATAAAAAATTCATAAGAGATTTTTATGTTAAGCCAATATTTTACAAACTCTACTAATATCAATATTATCATTAAAAAGCCCGCTTGAACGAAAATTCATTTAACAATTCAAACAATTTTTTGAATTTCCAGACGAATTTTAAAATAGTGGTTATATGTACATAGCAGGAATATTAATAACTGTATGAGTCGTTCAGTTTTTTACATGCTAGAAAATTCATGGAACAGTTATTTATTTGAAATTTTAATTTATTTTGTCATTTATTTCAAGCACACTAGCAGGTCCTATTTTCCACGTAATATCACAAAATATCAAATAACAAACAAAAATTTTAGACTAATTAAATGCGGAATTTAATTACTCATTTACAAAATATAATTAATAATCGCATTTTGATAATTACAATTTTGTTTTTAATTTTATTGTTAATATACTCAACGATACAATTTTAATTACGATTTGTAAACATCGACAGCTGTCTGAATTTAAAAAGCACTGTTGATCTGCCATACAAATGAATATTAATATAATGCAGGAATCTATAATAGTTTAGTGCTAAGTTGCGCTGCCAACAGCAGAATGTTGAATGTCTGCAAATGTTAGCTTATTACGATTCTAAATTACAACTTTCTTGCTGACTTTCAGGCTCGTCTCATTAATCTTGCTTACAATATGTGCTCTTTGTTAATTTTAAGATGACTTTTTCACCTTGGCTTTTTCAACAGTCGCTTAATTTAGCGTTGCGTTCTCGAAAATTAATTCTGGCATGGCAACTGAAAATTTGTCGCATTTCCTTGCATTTCATGGCAGTTTTCCGCCAGTTCATTGTTTCCAGTTGTGTAACTGTCGCGTTTGTATGCACTTTATACTCCGGTATATTGCAATTCTCTATTACGTTCTAGTTTGGATTAAACTGCAAATTGCAGGAGTTTAGAGATAACCTGGGCGTATTAATTTCATATAAATTTCACGCCAAGTACACAATATTCGCCTTAGTGGAAATGCCACACTGTATGTGAAATTGTTGCTACCCTATTTACTTGCTATTTTCCACAGAAGGAAACAAATTTAGTTTCTACGTTAGCGAGTTATTAAATGATTTTAAGGTCTTAAATCTTTAACTTCCTCTTGCTTCTACGTTCATCTTTTACGAGATTTAAGTGTAATCCACAACGAGCTTTGGGAAAGCCAACTAGCAAATAAATACGACAATACTTTTATAATCCGAATCTTATCTTAAGCTTAGCCACAAGTTCTTGTTTTCTTATGGAAAGACAACCTAATAATTTAACTTTATTTGGAGGGATAAGCTTTAGTAAGCATAATGAAGGCGTTAGTATTCCAGTTCTACTAGACTATTTATAAGGAGCTCGGAAAGGGTAATAAGCTGAATTTCTGAGATTGGTGCAAGAAAATGAACACCTCAATGTTAGTTTCAGCTCAAATGATATTCGGTCACGCCAGGATAAATCTGGAATACGAGCCCTAATAACATTAATAGAACTGTTAGAGGCGAATGAAACGGAAACGTATTTGAAGATAGTATTTCCTTAATCACCTCGTTATCTTTTCAACGTGCATTATGCAACATATGCATTATAATAGGAGAAATGAGAAATTATTCGAGCTAGAAAAGCAAAATGTGCAATGTTTTGAGAATCGGTTTTCTATTTTAAATTCAAAATTCCAAAGTCGTTTCCATTTTATCAGTATATAAATTAATTAAGTTTATATGCTCTAAATGTTATCATCACAATAAAAGAAAATGTCAAAAGACATGTTCCGTAAATTACTTCCGTAGTTAATGTCTTATTTAATGGACTATATCTGCCAGTATAATATCCAAAGTCACGTTATATATCTGAATTGGAATAAATTTGCAAGCATTTTAACGTTTCTGGAACAGAATTGGCTTAAGGTGAGACAGATATATTTCTATAAATTTTATTACCTTTATTTTATTATATTCGGTTTATCATTGCTAATATCCATGAAATAAAAGTAGATCGCGTGTTTGGTGGGAATAGTACTCGGGTAGAGCACTCGCCCACCATTATGATCCCGGGGTTAATTCCTCTAAGAATCATACTTCTTTTTTTCTTTTTAATTTATTCTTTTGCAACATTTATATACTAAATCAGGAGCCCTTCGTTGCCTCAGCTTTTAGTGGAGGGAGGAGTCTATTCTAACAACCACTTATTTACGTGTGCTCTGCATACGGTTTGAATTTTTTTGTACAGCCGACAAATCGAAAGAAATTTGCTAGTTTAGAAGTGCACAATTTGTGTGTATGTGATTGTACATAATCTTGCGATAACTAGCACATCACGCTCAGCAGAGAGAACATATGTTGGGGTGACAGATCACTTCGCCTGCCTCGATTTTACTTACTGGTAGATCCAGAATAGCGCAGTATTGAATACGACGCAGAAAAGAAAGTTAGATCAAGAAATGTTGAAAATACAGTGTAATAAATGTTTGGTGTGTTGAAAATTTTAATTTTTTTTTGAAAATTGACACTTTTTGAAAATGTTAAACTTTATATTATTCAAAAATTGTTTAAAAGTGTAAGAAATATGGAAAAATTAAAAATGTATTAAAGTTTTAAAAAGTTTTAAATTTGGAACATTTACGGAAACTGAGTTTTTAAAAATTTAAAAAATTCAATTAAAACTTTTTATAATTTTTGTTTTGAATATTTTTAAATTATTGTTGATGGGGGCGAAATTTATTTTTACGTTGATGTAAAATGTAATAAAAAAAGGTATCGAAATAGGCATAAACCGAAAAATTAAGCGTGACAATCTAAATTGTAGCCATAAATGCCATAATAACCAAAACTTATTCAAAAGCATCTTATTTTTTAGAAGAAGTTACAAAAGAAAAGTTGGGCGTAGCCCACGAGGTATGCTACTTTTTTCTATTAAATACCAAGTGATGGAAGACGTGAAAAATTCGTAAAAATGCATTACATATTACGTTAAATCTTTTACGAACCATTTCAAACAGAAAAGACTTCGTTCACTTTGTATTTAATAAGAATTTCGTAAAAATATAAATATACGTAACATAAAAAAAAATTTTTAGAACCCTCACATTGGTGAGCAAGTGCTCTAGCTAGATGCCATTCCCGTTCTGCATCAAAAAGAAGTGTGTGCCGAAAACGCAAGTTTTAAGTGAAACCTTTTAGCGTGTTCTCACTGAAAGTGTATTTGGAATTGTATGATTTAATAAAAGACGAATACAGTTATGTTAATAGATATATCGATAGATAAGCAGCGATATAGTTTAAGCATATTTTAATGTTAAATTGAATTACAGCACAAGAATATCTTCTTCAACCGCGGGTTACTGTAAGCTAGTTTAGATAATACAATTGTTCCGTTTAGTCAAGTATAACGTCAATACGTGTGTACAACGTAAATTTGCACCTACGTCCGTCTCATCGAGGCTCTGAAGTTTGGTCATTTTTTCAGCATTTGACATTAATATTTTTTAAAGTTTATTAAACGATGAGATATGAAAATGGTAGTGTAGCAATCACAAATAATAGGACAACAACTTTAGAAGAGATAGTTTTTTATTTAAGATTTAATTTTTTTTTTTTTTTAATAACATCTATGTTTATTTGCAAGCTGACCTAAGTGGTCATTCAGCAACTTATGTGACATTTAGTATACATGACATGTGAGGCTTTGTCCATTGACGCAGCCTCTTAAGTTCATCTTAGCCTAGACTAAGTTATTTTGTGGCTACATAGAATTAAAAGAACTAAATTAAATTAAATACTTAAATCTAATTGAATCTATTTATTAGGTCCAAAGACTTAAATGACTTACTTTGAATTTAACTCAATTACAACATAGTTAAAAATTCTATATCTTGTACTCCGTAGAACACCCTGTATTGTTCTTTAAAAGTCTCGCAAAATTCCAGTTTCTGATTAAAATCGTTTTTCAAAGGCATTTAAATTATCCGATATTCAAAATCAATAACATCATTTGCAATGAACACCACAACCTTTATTAGTTTTAATTGAACATAAAGTTAGTAAAGCAAATATTGCGATAACAATTTGAAAAACAAAGTAAATATCAAATGTAGAGTGCCGTTACGCGTTAGGAAACCACCACGTTCGTTCCACAACCCACAATATCGGAAATGTGTTTGTATATTGGTACTAGTGCGTAACCAACCGCCAGACGGCAAATGTGCTATTCGCGTCCTTTGATGTTAAAGTATACCACGAATGGACGCCGATCTCATCTCACATGATAATTAAGTTAGTATAAGCCGATATTAATACCAAGAATACATTACAGTGCCATATAAAGCAATTGTATTAACCTAAATGTCAAAGGCATGCAGAATTGAAACTGGCAGTGTGCTAAAAATAAATTTTCCTAGCATTGTGCGGCTAAAATAGAAATTTCATGTGAAATATAAGAGAAAATAAAACGGAAAATTGCAAAAAATACTTAAATAAGCAAGCTAGAATGTTTCAAACAAGAGGAATAATTTGTGAAAATTTTTATGAAGCTGGGAGGGCTTTGGGGTCGTATACTTTTGAAATGATGTACAATTGGATGCTTTTTTAGAATATTATTTTCAACACACTTGGGGTTAATTAAAGAATGGTAATTGCTAAAACATTCTCAAAACTTTCTATTAGTATGAGATAGGGTGGATTATTTATAGGTGGGTGAGATCATTCTCGACTGTTTAAATCTAGTAATTTCATTTTAAAAGATTGGAATACACTAGTGCGTAGTTTGGAGGTGATGCTCTCGAAAAAAGTTTCCTAATCTACTGTACAGTAAAAACTGATCTTTGTTTTGACTTAGCTTTCGTCTGCCTACGTGCGCGGCTGACCTTTGCTTCAATAATCCTCTTTCACATCTCCGATGTCGTGGGGAGATGGAGAGCGGCGCACACAATAATGGAAAAACCACTGGACCGCTGTATTTGTAGCGAAACATTTTGTAGTCTTATAGAGTTTGGAATGAGCTACAATTAGCTTGATGTCTGTTTCTCTGTGACACCTTTTATAAATGTTTTTACGCAACTTAATTTTTAGGGGATTTAATTTTCCCCTTCCCACTCAATTTTGGCTGACGAATTTGCTCCTTGGTTGGTATGTTTTTAATGCCAACCAATCTTTTAACTGGAATTTTAAAAACTGCCATTCTTTTGTCATCAACAAACCAAAGTTGGCACGGTTATCTACAGCTCGGTATGGAGCTGACCGTACCGAGGCTATGGAGTCCCCGATGTTCTGTTCGCGTTTTATTATTCGCTCCCACTAGAGTAGTAGGAGCCGTGCGATCTGTAGGCGCGTAAAACGTTAATACAAATATACTTTTGAAACTATTATTCTTATAAGATTAAGTTGCAAGTTAAAAGGTTGTCTAAAAGTAAAGTTACTGTATGATATAAATTGAATCTTACAGAACAACATAATAATGGGACAGGCAAAAAATCAGTTCTTTATTAGGTTTAGACTTTTTAAAAGTTTCGTGAGAATCGAAGACGAAATTTTAAACAACACTCATTATTGAGAGCGATGGATGTTCGACAAAAGCAGAGTTATTGAACTGGAAAAGCAACGGTGGCCTTTTCTTTTATTTACTAAATTTTCTTATTGTAGTAAATTACAAGGTTTGTGCAAAAAAAGTTATTACTGTTATTACTCAACAAACGTCTTTTTTAAGTTGTACTTAATTTTTCACTTTTGTTTTATTTTCTCTAAAACGATAATTACACGTTTGCTTTTTTTGACTTTCAGTTATTGAAATAACAAAGTTTTCGACTTTATCATTTACTTGCTTTGTGTACACCGGCGAATAGTATTAAATTGTCAGTGAGTTTTGTTTATAATTATGCTTATAATGTAATTTCCTCTTGCTTTTTTCTAAAAAAAACGAAACAAGTTTCATTAAAATTTTATGAATATCAAAGATAAATTTTTAGATTATATTCCTCTCACATAATTTGCCAGCTTAATTAAAAATAAAATAAACCCTCAATGTTGAAACATTTATAAACAAAGTATTATTAAATTTGGCAATATTTCCCTCTGAACACGAAAATAGAGTAAATTTAGTCATGATTAAAATTTGACAGTAATTATAAAAGCGCAGGCCGGATCCCAGCCCCTGTTTAAAGAAGGGCCTACCTAACGTGGTAGTTAATATTTCCAACACGCACTTCTGCTCCAGTTTAGAATATAAAATTTCATAAATAGGAACAAGGGCTTCACGCGAACGGGTCTGGCGTAAATCATGGCCGGATCTCATACATAAACGATGGTGGACAGTATCCGACCCGGACCACTGATGGAAGATCCGTGTTGCTCCTACGCCAACTAAGACGAATAGCCTCGGTCTTGAGGTTGCCATCCTTTACTGTACAACCCCCTCATGTGGTGACTCGAAAAGAAACAAACGACTTCGGTTAATATCACATCGCAACCCGATCAAATTGATTTTATTGCTGAAAAATTCAGACTTTGGTGATTTATTCAATTTTGTTTATAATCCCTTTTTGTTTGTTTCAGGTGAGCAACTTCGTTTCCGGATATATTGCAAAATAGCTTCCTTAATTTAGGCTGAAACTTAAACCCGAAGGTAATGAAATTTACATTATATTTTTTTTGTATAATCAAAAAGTACTGAATTAAATTCTAATGGAAATTAAAATCAATAAGCAATTTTCTCTACTGTAAACATTGTGATGCTAAGTGAGTTTTCTAAAAGCACTACTTCCAATTTTCCAAACTCAAGAAAAAGCATTGTCAAGCAATTTTATTTTGATAAAAGTAAAATCACGGTAAATATGTAACCAAAAATAAACAGATTAAAAAGTTTCAAACTTGCTTCCTGCATGGCTTTCAATAAATTTTACAGTATGTTCTCCGGGGAAGCTTTAAACCGCTATTTGGGGGTAACTTTTGTGTTAAACCAAATAACTTTTTTAGTTTGCTGAATTTAGTTTTTTAAACTCAACTGGTCTCTTGGTATCATGGTAAACAGTACGTAAAATACATACATTTGCATTTCATAATTAAGCTGTCTGAATCTTAACTTTACTATTGATTCTGCACTCAAAAATTGCTACATAAAAATTCAAGCGTTAAGTGGATGATTGCCGCTTTAGCTAAATATGAATATTAGCTACTCTAATATATTATCTAATGCCATATCAAGCGGATTTAACAATATAATGCATTATTTTTAAATTTATGAGTACAATAAATAAAAATTTTGAGTAATGTAATTCGTATTTATAATTCTTCGGGTTAATCTACTTTATACGTATATAAATTTATATGTGGGGCTTAAAACTCGGGTCATTAATCAGTGAACAACAATAGGGTGGCATTCAAAGCCTTTTTGTAGCTGATATCCTTTATATTAAAATATTAAAGGTCAATTTCACAATAGCCTGTATTTTATTCAATATTCAGTAATTGTCAAAGCAAATGCTCAGTTACACACACTTTTAATAAAGTCCGTTAATTACTGATCAAAAAGTACTTCCTTCTGTGAAATATGTATCTTACAACCAGTACATTATCTTAGGATTTTTAAGCCTGATAGTTAATTCTGACCAACTTTCTTTGGCAAAAACGTTACGCAGCTACGTGCAATGAAAGTACGGAGAGATCCAAATTGATTGAATGTGACGTCATAAAAAATATGTAAACATTATGAACATTTATTTCTACTTCATCATAATTTCTTTGATTACATAAAATTGCCAGAAACAGGTGAGTGGTTCACACAAAACTGTCTATGAAGCGGGAATCAATTTGGAGTAATAAGAATAACTGTAGAAATATTCGACATTCAAATTTAAAAAAACTCTTATGATCAAATTCATATTTATTACCAGATATATTTAAAATCAAGCTATCGTATAGCAAGCCGTTTTACTTTTTAATAAGTGCTGTGAAATCGGTATTACACAACATTTATAACATGTGCGTTCTATTCAGATATCAGAAATGCACTTCAAATATCAGAAATGCATTTCAGATTACAGGAATGCATTACAGACATTAGAAATGCATTTCAAATATCAGAAATGCATTACAGATTTCAGAAATCTGTTTCAGATATCAGGAATGCATTACAGATATCAGACTGGATTTCAGATATCAGGAATTCATTTCAGGGATGCATTTTAGATATCAGAAATGCGTTTCAGATATCATTAATGTATTGCAGATATCAGAAATGCATTACAGATATCAGAAATACATTTCAGATATCAAAAATGCATTTCAGATTACAAGAAAGCATTACAAATATTAGAAATGCATTTCAGATATCAAGAATGTATTACAGATATTATAAATGCATTTCAGATATCGGGAATGCATTACAGATATTAGAAATACATTTTAGATATCAGAATTCAGTTTTAGACATTCGAAATGCATTTCAGATATCAGGTATGCTTGTTAAATATCAAAAATAAATTTCACATATCTGAAATAAATGTAAATCAATAACTAAAATGACGTTTTACACATTTATATAATGACTGGTGTTAAAAAGTTTAAAATATCGCATTAAAATTGTCAGTTGTTAATTTTTAAAATCTGTTACATTTATTTTCTTTATAAATTCTAGCTTTACTTCGTTAAAGTCCATATTTAATGAGTATCTGTATATAAAATACTTAACTACTTTAACAATATCTATTTATTTTAACCTTATACGTATAAGGTTAAAATAAATAGATATTGTTAAAGTAATTAAGTATTTTATATACAGATACTCATTGTTACATTTATAATTTTACAGTACTATTGTAGAAGCTTAACATAGCAGTGAAACGGAAAATGTTTCATTTCAACTGTTTATTATGACTGTGCTATTAAAAACTGTGAAAATGTCGCTGTGAAGTTAAAACTTGTTGATTTCTAACATGAAGTACATTTAATATTTTACAGCGATAATTAGTACGTTGAAAATATTATAGTAAATTTTAATAGTTAGATTTAAAAAATGTGGTAAACATTTTTAATATTCTTGTGATATTAAAAAAACGAAAATATCGGTGAGTAATCAAAAATTGTTGATTTAAAATATGACATAATTTACGTTATCGCAGTGATATTAAAAACGCTAAAAATATTACAGTGATATTAAGAATATGAAATTTAAAATATGTGGTATGCATTTATATTATGTCTGTCATAATAAAAACACGGAAAATAGCGCTATAAAATTAAAAATTTTGATGTCAAATATATGGTAGGTTTAATAGTATATTATGCAACAAGTTTTAGAAACGGCATTTTAGTCACGAGTTTTATTAGGCACGAGCGGAGCATAGCGGAACGAGTGTTTATTAAAACGAGTGTCTAGAGAAGTTTATAAAACAAATTGCATACTATACTTTTTCTACGACCATCAAAGCGCACAAAGTCACAGCTTGTCGAGGTGTATTTAAAAGATCACTTAGCGTCATGGAAACATATGCGATAAATGGCATTTTAAAGATGGAAGTAGAAAAAATATCTCAATGATATCGTAAGTCGCCGTACATTCTGATGAAAAATACAGGGCGCGCTGATCGCCAAATAGGTTGGTGTCTTTAATTTAGTAGATTGTTATGTAGGAATCTTCATCAAAAAAAAAGAATTTGTTTGTCGTCAGAGTTTAAGAGTTTTGTATTCTCCAGCAAGAAGTACGTCGATTTACGATATCACTACAATATTTAAAACCTGCCACATGTTTGAAATCAAAATTTTAAACATTACAGCGATATTTTCCATGTTTAATTATGACATACGTAATATAAATGCACCAACCACATATTTTAAATCTAACATTTTTAATTTCACAATGATAGTTCTAACGATTTTAATATCACTGTGATAATGTAAATTACTACATATTTTAAATCAACAATTTTTAATATTTTCGTGTTTTTCATATCACAGTCATATTAAAAATGTTACTACATATTTCAAATTTAACTATTTCAAATTCACTGTAATATATTATTACGTTTGCAATATCACTGAAAAATTATAAATTAATATCACAGTCATAATAAAAAATATGTTCACACATTTGAAATAAAACATAATCTATTTCACTGCAATATTTTTAACCTTCTATAATATCACTGTAAAACCATAAATGTCAAGATACACTAAATCAACAACTGACAATTTTAGTGCGATAGTTTGAACGTTTTTAACAACTCAGTCATAATATAAATGTATACCACGTAATTTCTGTTAATGATTTCTTATTTGAGAAATAATTACTACTGCGATATAGTGATATACAGAAAATAAATAACTAAATGTTGAATTTAGTGCCACTCTTAATGTTAACATCAGAAAATTGAAACGCTAAACTCTCAATGGCTAGTATTTCTACAGTTTAAGCTTTTATTGTTACTTTTTAGTATATAATTGGAATTTTTCCTGATGCTGTTATCAAAAACTAGTTTCTGTTATCTGAAATCGATTACAGATATCAGAAATAAATTTCTGATGTCTGATAGTCATTTCAGATATAAGCACCTATTTTTAAATTAAATCACAAAAAGTGACCAATTTTAATACTATTTTTACCTTTCTCATTAAAAAACTAAAACGGTCTATTAAACACGAATCGATTTAAAGGTCTATTGTGAGAATATTGTATTTAACAACCAACTGTTTAGTTAACTGCGTCATACGCTTTAGAAATTTAGACCCATAAAACTTTAATTGGGTACCGAAATCCTTTTACGATAGCTATCCTTACTGGAAATTTGATAATTAACCCAGCATCAGATGACCACTGGTTAATTCCCGGAGAGGTAAAATTTCCGCTGTTAAATTTTTTAATAGAAACATTTCCCTTGTAATTTGCGGAAAAGCATATTTTTAGAACTGCCTATGCCTCTATCAAACAACTCTGTCTCTAAAAGTAAACTTACCTAATTATTTTGTAAAAGCCGGGGACTTTTACAACACAAATAATGAAGAAGGATCACTTCAGTATTGATTTTATGTTACGTAGATTAACGTGGTCACATATTGAAGGCTTACAACTGCTAGAGGACTGGACATTTACAAACTAAATTAATAACTAAAGTTAAACTATATAGCATTATCAAACATAGTAACATTAAATTTATACAAATTTTCTATACCTAAAATAAAAAAAAATTCATATTACTTTGTGTAAAGCACTAAATTATTTCCATCAGCAGTTTTCGTAGCGGCTTCAACCTACCTTTCACTGTGCATCACGCCATTTTATAATAAAATAGCCTTAGTTATATTTCATACGTGTAGGTGTACATATATTAAGTTGTAATCAGTAACTAAAAAGCACACCCACTTTCTGCTGCAGAAAAAATATGGGACCGGAAAAGGTAAAAAGAGCAATAAATACCACCTTTACTCTTCACATTCTTGGATCAATAACACTTTTTGTTTTATTATTGACTAGAAGCTACAATAATGGTTATAAATGCTTTTACAAAAATGCAATTTACGATTGTACAGAAAAAATACAATTACGTCCAAATACACATCAACAAAATGACTTTTAAAGGTTGTGCTTTTACGATACTTTTGCCGATTAAAACAAGCTCAAATTTTGTGCCGTTTGTTCGCTGCTTATCTATGAATACTTTCTAGAATCAACAGTCCTAGGTAGTAAAACTAAATATACACGATCAGTTGAAGAGACCCCCAAGGATGTGCTGAGAAACAGAGGGATGAGGAAAGGTGTTTACGCTGAACGTTAGATTTTATGAATAAAAAAAAGATAAAAATTACTTTGTCATAATTCCACTAGACGTATAGAAAGTTTGGAATATCAGATTTAAAAGGAAAGGCACGTTTTGGGATTTAGGGAACCCAAACAAAGTGTTTTTTTTAATGTCTGTCTGTGGGTAAATGGGTGCGTTTTTTCCTCTATATTTCCGGAACCCTTTGATCGATTTTTATCAAATTTTGTATGCGTTAGGTAGTTCTTTGTATGACTTTTAACTTATCTACTAAAAATGTATCATATTTACAAAAGTATTTACGCACTACATTGTAGCCCAAAGCAGTATTATAATATCACATAGTTAAATTAAACTCACTTATATTGACATATGTTTTTCAACACTACTTAACTGAACCTTACTTCATTTTTAGTGGCGGCGCCTAGCGAATGGTTTTGCAGTTCCATCGCGTGAAAAACCGATAGTTACCTGCTATGTAGCTGCTGTAGTTAAATTTTGCGCTAAGACTGGAAACGGCAAGGGCAATTTATTAAATTTAATAAAAAATATTTCAGGGAATCAGAGATACTCAAACACTCACAAACGATTTGTTACCTCCTCCCTCTAAATAGTGCTGCAGTTTTGAATCTTATTGTAGTTACTACTTGTTATCAATTTGGCTTAAATAAAAATGTTCTTCGTTTGTTAAACAAAAAAGCATGCATTTTTAAATTTTCAAAAAGCATAAAAGACATAAGTCAAATTGAAGCTTGTTTCCTAGGTCTATGAGTCTACAAAATTTTAAATTTTTCAACAATTCTAGCGACCGCTAGGTTGAAACTATAAAGTTGGAAAAAATGCGTTAGAATTTTACTTAAATATTTTAGCAGATTCACTTGTAAATTTGGATATTACGGATTTGCAAAAATGCCGCTAAAAAATATATTTTGCATCCGCTTTGGGATTCAATTTTTTAACAGTTTATTTAGTCGACAAACTTATTATGTACCCCCATATTCTAAAGCTACGCTATATCTGCCCAGAGCTGTAGGTAACAAACACTGGTAGACTAAACTTTCGATGGATAATATGCTTAGCATAAGGGGTGTCCCCGTTAATGTGCTAGGTTTGCTTGAATTAGGTTCACTTCTTGCATACTTTTCAGATACAGAATCATTTTTCTTTACATCACAAAAATTATTTCTAGTCGAAGTCTTTGAGGTTGAAGTTGCTGCAACTACCTTAACAGTCCATTTCTTGTTTTTCGTAATTTCTGTAACTAAACGGCGGCCATCATCAATTTTCTTGACGTTCGTTGATGTTCAAGAAAGTGTTGCTTTTTTAGAAGTACCTGTAATATTATAATTGTCAGAAATTGCAGAATATGTAATCAGCATTATTTTGTTACCTTGTATTGTTTTCCACAAATACATGAAAAAAATGAGCGCAACACTTCGCCTGGACTTTCCTATGCATTTAAATACATTGTTTTATATTTTCCAACACTTTCGATATACACCCGTCTAGACACGACTAGTTAAAGTAAATAGTTCTTATAAGTTGTTACATCTTGAAGCGGTTGAAGAAAAACCGACCGCTGCGCTGCAAGCATAAGGTTGGGTAAAATATTCGGACTGAATCAACGGAAGCGCGGAAATTTATATTTGAAAATATATTAATAACTCGACAAGTATTATTTTTAGCAAGAAATTACTCTTATTAATTTGTATTTAGAATTTCAAAACCTTTCTGATTTTAAAGCCAAAATGCCACGTTTCCATTTAAAAAAAAGTTATTTTTTACCGTGGCCGCCATATTAAAATTGGAAGCTCAAGTTTTTTTTTCTTAAATACAATCGAGAAGAATTTGCCCTACAACTTTGCTCTTGGGTTTGCGAGTCTATCTATTAAAATAAAAAGGTTAGCCTACACTGAACATTAAACGACTAGTACAAGAATACAACTGCTGTAGAAAGTATGTGAAATTCTTCCAAGGACAAAAAGATTATTAAGGGGCAAAAAGTTCGATTTTTTGATTTTTTGTAAAAAGATTCTCCTAGAGCAAACAAAAAAAGAAATCAATTTTTTAATTTTGTAGCGAAAATTTTGGGGGGGAGGAGGAACAGTAGCCCCCCTAAATATTAAAGTATTAAAAAAATATTATGATATTCGGATTTTGCTAGCAATGATGAGCTATATTGCTTTAACAGAAATATTTTATTGCCCCCCGTTAAATAAATAAAAAGGTACCAATTTTCAATTTTCAAAAATTCATAGAGGGCGTCACAGTGAAATTATAGCAATGCGCGAAAAAACAAATTGTAGAAGATTCCCAGCTCTATCAGCTTAAAAAGTTTAAACAAAAACGTGTGGGCAGTTTTTGAGAAATATTTTTTTTGAAAAATTCCAAAATTTTGGAGTGGTGTCATTGCGATCGTTTTTATATTTTCAAAATTAATTATATTTCATGGAATAGTACCCTTGAAGGGCTACCAAACAAGATGTAGTTGATTCCAATCAGATAACTGGTTTTTGAGTAAATGGGCGTTAAAGTCGAAATGTTCAAAAATTCGTAGCGGCCGCCATTTTAAAGCTAGAAAATTCGGTAAAAATCGTTTGATTTGCCCTAAGGCCTTCTTTAATCTCCACTATTAAAATTTCCAAAATTCAGTTTCTGAAAAAAATGCTACCAAAAAAAATGTCTCACTTCCGCTTCCGGTTTTGGTTTTTTTGTTAAAACTTATTTTTTCGGTGAATTTTTGATATACCCCCTCCTTCCAAAGCACATCAAAATCGGTCCAGCCGTTCCGGAGATATGAAGCGTAACAAGAATTTCGACAAAGATATTCAAAGACATATGTTATACAATCCATAGCCGCTCAGGACTGAAAGACTTTCTGGACACCCGTTATATATCTTCAACTTGCGTAGCAACAATCATTCAGACACGCGACGGTTTCTATTAACAGATTTTTCCTGCAGGGCATTTCTTGTCCACAAAAAAATTTCACAACGCACTCGAACGTTGCTAACATGACACAACCTAGCTCCTGAGGTGCGCTAAAAATAGGAAAATCAACAAAATGTCTCGTCTTTAATGCCATTTTTATACAACGGTTGTTGCAGACACTACAATGTTAAGCCAGACAGAACAAAAACAATAATAGCTGTTTCCTTCGTAAATATTTGATATTTGTGAGGGGCGGCCGGGGCGAAGTACGAACCCTAATCGATATCAATATATCTATAACAACTTTTCCGTGCAAAGGCACTTTAAGTTTCCAAAACCTAACATGTCGTACCGGCCAACCCAACAACAGAAAAATTTTTTTTAAAAACCGTTGTTTAGAGTTCTCGGATGTCTTAAACACGTATTTCCGTCAAAATGTCAAAATATGAACTTAACATGAAATCAATCAAAGACTTAACAGTTACAATACACTGTGTCCATAAAGTAACCCCCCCCCCCCCCAACTAACTTTTGAACGACTTGATATTTTTCTACAAAATTTGGTGTGCTGTAATGGGAAAATAAATACTATTTTTCAGACCATATTAAAATTTTGTATCATCCAAAATGGCGACTGGGCGCCATTTTGAAATTTTTTTTTAAATAGAAAGGGGGGTGGAGTGACACCTCATTTGAAAGGTATTTTAATTCTGCGTTTGATCCCAGAGTTCCAAAAAAAATATTTAGCCATAACAAAATGGCGGATTTTAAGCAAATGGACTCACTCAATTCAAAATTGTTTTGATTTTTTTATCCAGGGTCGAGTGACACCTCATTTTAAAGGTCTTTTAGTTCTGCGTTTGATCCTAGAATTTCAAAGAAAAATATTGAGCCATAACAAAATGACGGATTGTAAACCAATGGACTCACTCAGTTCAAAATTGTTTTAATTTTCTTATCCAGTAGTCCACTTTTGCATTTGCAGGACTAAATTTTCCCAGAAATATCTCAGGTGGCTTGAAATAATATTGAAAACGTTATGTTCCAACAAGACGGTGCGCCGCCTCATTATTATTGGCCTGGTTCTGACTTTCTCTACGGACATTTTTTTGGCAGATCGATTGTTAGGTGGGGGCCTGTAGAATAGCCGGCTCACTCCACAGATTTAACTTTCTTAGATTTTTTTCTATGGGAATATCTGAACTCGAAAGTGTACAGAACCCGTCCAGAAACAATTGAAGAACTGGAGCAACGCATTACAGAAGTTTGCAGAAATATCACTCCAAAAACGTATGAAAATGTAAGGCAGGAATTTTATAACCGACTTTTTATGTACCAAGAAGTGAATGGTAAACATTTCGAACACTTAATTTAACTAATTTAAGCTTTAATTCTTAGTTTTTTTAAATAGACTTCTTTATCTTCAAACATTGTCATTTTGCTATGGCTCAATATTTTTCTTTGAAACTCTAGGATCAAACGCAGAATTAAAAGACCTTTCCAATGAGGTGTCACTCGACCCCCCTTTCCATTAAAAAATTCAAAATGGCGCCCAGTCGCCATTTTGGATGATACAAGATTTTAATATGGTCTGAAAAATAGTATTTAATTTCCCATTACAGCACACCAAATTTTGTAGAAAAATATCAAGTCGTTCAAAAGTTAGTTACTTTATGGACACAGTGTATATGCATGAGCGATTGAGTATATAATACAGAGTGTTCCTATTTTATTGTTTGTTACTTTGAGGGTACGTTCCGCACCGAAAATTAAGAGACCGTATTTTTTTGTTTTCTCCAATTTCGATTTTTAATGGGAATACTGGCCGTTAAAAGATGGCACTTAACGATAGTGTTTTGTGAACACTTAGGTAGAACTTTGACCGATTTGAATGAAATTTAGTACGCATACTAACCAAGTGAATTTACAGGTATGACAAACGATAATTTAATAAAACTCGTTAGAGGGCGCCAATTACGGGTAGATGCTTTAAGTTTTTCTAATAGTTATTTATTATACAAGACGATAAAGAGATATCTTATCGACAAGTGAAAGATGTTAGTTCACGAGCGACGAAGGAGCGAGTGGGCTATCTTTCACGAGTCGATAAAGACTCTTTATCGTCGTGTACAATATACTATTTTATTTTGTACTCAATGTTAAATAATAATCAATAGTTTATTTCTATATTAAAATGTCAACTCGCACAGATATTTAATAGTAATTGTTGCGATCGCGTTAGCAATGATTTATGTGCTATTGTAACTCATAAATATCTCAAAAAGGAATCTGTAACTCTGTAAAGACACATTTCCGAACACATGTTTCTATAAACTTTTTGATTGCGTTGAATCCACCCCTAGATGTTATCCCACAAAGAATGAAGTACCAATCAAAACTTTCATGGCAACTCGATTTTACATAAAATATCTCGTACGTAAAAAACACAAGAGTAACTTTTTCTAGATAATCAAATTTTGCGTTTGATTCTGCCATAAAACGTTTAACAAAATTTTACACAAAAATGTTATTGCAGAAAAACTGTGTATTTTATAATATTATCATTTGGCATACATGTTAATGTACTGGTTTAGTATAATAGTAATATAGCATATTAAATTTCATCCAAAGCGGTCGAGGGTCTCGTTAAGTATTCACAAAAAAACTATTTTTAAGGGTCACCCTGTGTAGTAATTTCTATACAATTAAACATTAAATAAAGTTTACAAACGAAATTTAGAAAATCTATATTAATATCTATTTGAAATTAAATATTTTATTATTTAGGTCCTTATAAAAGAATTGTATATGCTAAAGTGATGCAGAATGAACTTTAGCGCACCATAAAGTATAATGTCATTGTAAATTGCTGTCTTGTATATATGTCACTAATTCAAAGTCGAGATCAGTTCTAGGTTAAATCTACTATAAATCTCCGTCGCTATAAACTGATTAATCTCTGCTTTGAAGGGTAATAAAATAAAAAGTCAATACTATATAAAATCCAATCAATCTACAATTTTCTGGATGTTATAATAAAACGAACTTAAAAAAACATACGGAGCCCTGAACTGTGTAAAAGACATATCGCCCGGGGCTTTCGACAAAATCCAGTGTACGAACTTAATCCACTCTCAAATCACTGTTCTTTTTTAAGTATCCCCAATGCTGAGCATCAGTATTTCACACGTAGACCATTGTTGGTTTTTAATCAACAAGGAAAGCCAACGGTACAAAATTGATAAATTGCCTAATACGGTCACGAAAACCGATTTCATATCGTAATCGTTCATTCTGAAGAGATTTTGGCTTCATCAATATTTTTGTCTCATATGTTCAATTTGTTACGGATAACAAACTTTATTTTCCCAAAAATAAAAGACAAACTACCTTGTTCACTTTGACCAAAACTTTTTCCAGATAAGCCGTACACATGGAACGTCAATGTCCAAAGGGGAACTCTCACTGACAGGCTAAATCGGACGAGATTGTAAAGAAATAGACATAAAATCGATAGGCGAGTCCTAGTCTAACCCGATCGTGTCGGTTTCCACTCAATATAATAATCCAACAAACGTATGATGTGGCGCAAACAGCCGATTTAATGAAATTATGTCCGAATTATCTTGCAGCACTGGGGTCAGTGGGTTTCAATACGTTCAATCTTCCTGTCCCGCATTTGACCAGCGAACTACCCCGTATAATGGAGAGTAAATGACGTCTCCTGTGGATCGTGTAATAACTTCCCACAAAATACTGGCCGAAAATTAATATTTTTATTCCGCAGCTTTCGTTCATATAACGCAGTCGTCAACGTAAAGGACGACGGAACAAGTTTATTATTATCGGGTATTCTTTATGATGGCAATATACTATTTTCATGTATCGTAGCCAAACCATACACCATAAATCCTATTGAGGAGGTGGATCATATAATATATTTTATACGTACTAATTCTTTATTTCGTATCTTCGTTAACACCCACACAATATGTAATTCTAATAGAAATTACTTTATTTTCCTTTTCAATGACTCATGAAGCAAGAAACGTTAACCACAATGTTGAAAAAAAAATGTTTATTAAATTGTTACTATTTAAATTAACAAATTATTCTTTTAAAATCCATAAAAAGTTTATTCAGTGATATATTTTTTACTTTAAATCCTCCACCCTCCGTTTTAATAAATCTGCCGGACAAATTAGGCCACAATTGTAACAAATTGGCAGACCTTAAAAGTCAAGCAATCCTAATTAGTGTTTCGACAGAACAGCCGTTAAAGGGATGATGTATAGGAAATCGTTAATACATTACTGGCACAGTATCACTTGCTATGGCAAAACGCAAACGAGAGATATTAATGCAAATTTATTATCAAATGCAATTGCAGTAATGCTCTATAAATCTGTTGCATGACTGGGAATTCGTTCCGAATATTAAGCGATTCTACCGCAATACATCTCACTTAATAAAACCACCTATTCGGTCAACATAAGTAAACTCTACTGGTCACCTGTGAAGAATGTTTCTTACTAAGTGACATAATTCATGTGCCCCTTTCTGTATATAATTTGAAATACATTTTCACGCTACAGGCAAGGTAAATAGACGATACATCCATAGCTACAGGGATCGTAAGTGGCTGATAACATACCTGTACTAGTTACCCTTGACGACGGAACTTAATAGTGTCACTTACATTCCTAGGATAATAATTAAAGCAACAAGGTACAGATTCCAATATTTTATTTCAAACAGAATACTAAACTGTTGATTTTAACTGTTCGTTGATATGGTAACAAGCACAGGCAACTTAGAATAATGGGGCTTTTAAAAAATAATTCCGATGACAGCAGTCAAAACGAACTTTTAAAAATATGATTAAATTTCTGCCTGTAGCGTGAAAAATTTAATAAGTAACACGGAATGTATCGACTATGAACATTCTCGGCAGGCCACAAGCCTCGGCTTCGCCTCGGCTCGTATTTACCTACCTCGAATGTTATTACATCTTTACATTCCTTGTTACTTAAATAACTATTACCTATAATAAGTAAACACAGGGCTATTCACAAAGTTTGAAGTTGCAAGGATAAAAATGTTTACATATTAAAAGATTTTCTAAATTACCTTATTTGATTTGTTTTTAAGAGTTAATCAAATAAGGTAAAAATTTTGTGATCTCAAAATAATCGACCTTCCCTCGTATTACATTAGTTTGCATAACGATTAACTAATCTTATTATTCAACGTTGAAATACTGTTGCTGTGTTCGCAATGGCAACTTAGGGAAATAGCTTCAATGGCTTCTGGAATTCTAATTTTAAAGTCATACATACTGAGTTTATTGTAAATAAAACAATTCTTAACTTCAGGTTTTTCATTTTAGCTTTATACGTATTTCAACGTGTTAACACATCATTATCAAAAGCAAGATTCAAAGTAAACTACAGGTTTTTCTATAGGAACCAAAAATCTTCATAACTTGATCTTGGTTTACTATATCTGCGTCCAGATGACTTCATTTTTCATTCCAATACGTCTAATAACGGTGAATTTAAGAGATTAATTTGTTCAGTCATTAAAGGTACAGATTTTAAATGTTTATGAATTTCAAATGCGTGTCATCACAAACGTGTAAAAATTGTATAGTGTTATTAGATGTCATTGAATGATTGTGGTCTAATAAGTGTTTAGCATAATTGGATTTATGGGTGGTGTTTTGTCTTGTAAAAACGTACGTGTTCCTTGTACCTAATATCAAAATGTCTAATTGTTTGTCCTATATAAACCGAATTACAGTGCGAGCATTTTAATTTGTAAAAGCCTGATTTTATTTAATTGTCTGTTTTTTCTTTAGCAGTAAACAAAGTGTTTAAAATGTAATTTGTTGTTTTAAAAGTTATTTTACATTTATTTGTTTTGTTTATAATTATGGCAAATTTTTCTGATTTATTGCCAAAATATGGAATTGAGGCATATTTCATTTTATTTGATGAAGAAGTTGGATAAATTTTCTGAATAGCTAATTTATAATTTTTCTCTTTAATTGGTGTATCAATAAGTTGAGTATTATAACCAGGTATGCAATTTGTTTAATAATCGAAATTTCTCTATTATAACTAATTTTACCTAAAGGAACCGTTAAAGCCCTATGTATCATGGACCTGTGTGCTTTAACGTTTCTTTTAGGTGAAATTAGTTATAATAGAATAATTTCGATTATTAAACAAATTGCATACAATAATGGTTATAATACTCAACTTACACTACTTAAAGAGTTAAGCGTTGTTTTTTAGTCATGGGCTTTTTTATCGTTTTGGAGTGATTTCTTGACGTTTTATTTTCTATCCCAATTCTTTCTGAGTGCTGCCCTCTGTGTTCATACCTCTGGTTGTCTGTGCAATATTTGTAAATTAACCAACAATTTATAGCCTTTCTCTGCTAATCAAAATGAGAATTGAAAAACATCTAAGAAACATCCGAAATAAACCCGTAAAATTTGAAAATATTTGTAGAAACACAAGTAAAAATGAATATATAGGCAGAAAAATACTCAATTATTATGAAATATACACTTATTGTTTAAATATGCATGAGTACAGAATGAATTTTTTTAGAATTTAGAGGCAAAGGAAATGCAAAACCATTCCGCATTAGTTAGCAAAAAAATATGCAAATTCATATAAATCTGGCCTTTATTCATAACATATGTAAGTATACCCTCTATAATAACCCTTTTCACATCCATTAGGTTGGTCAAGTATTTGCACGATTGTTCTCATAGAGATCATTAATTGCCTAAAATGTACGTAGTACATTTTCAATAACAAAGTGTGGAGTATAATAGATTTCTGTTATATTTACTTGACTATCATTCACCATAATTTAGAAGGAGATTAAATTTGAACAATATATCAACAAAACATATTTAATCTACAATGTTTGGAATTTTTATCATAATACGCTAACTAACCTTATGGTATTTATATCCTAATTCGAAGATTTTTTTTAATCTCCTCCATTTTTCGTAATTTTTTCTAGAAAATCATAGACATGCGGGGTATTTTGCATTGTGTCTGTGAAAGCACATTGTCAAACATGCCTTTAGCAGGTACATTGACAATTAAAACAAAAGTTACACCATTAAGAAGAACGTGTCGAGATTTTTCTTATATTGCATCACATTAACTCTAGAGTAGGCCTAAAAACTTTTACCACGTTTGATCGCTCTAACTTAAACCGTTCAAGTAATTACGATACTTCTGTTTTTCTTCTATAACTTTGATAGGCTGTAATAGAAAATTTGATAAAAAAGCGTGGAATTGAAAAATTCGTTTTCAGGAATAAAGAAAAATGTCTAATTTCCGTTTCAACTTCGGATTTTCTTTAAACGCTTATTTTGTCGGTAAATATTTGATATACCCCCACATTCCAAAGCTCATCGAAATTAGTCTATCCGTTCGGGAGTTATGGTGGGCCACACACATACCCACTCACTCACCTACTCACGGACATTTTTTTTCAACAACTTTTGGATTTCTGGCCGCAGGGTTAGGAAAAATCCGTTTTTTAAAGAAATTCTAACAGGTTTTTTGTTTATTTTTTGAGATTTCATTAGGTTGAATTTGCCTTTTTTGTCATAATCCCCATAATGCAGTTTGTTCCACTTCTCAATTACATAACAAGCAGATCGATTTAAAATATTCAACCTTATAACCAACCTCTTGTCGTAGTATTAAATTTCAATGTTTTCGTAATATTGCGCCACAAAATAAATAAAAGGAATGCGTCAAGCCAGCGGAAATATGAATTCAATTAAAAGTTGCTAAAAATTAAGCTTACTGCTTACGCGGCTGAAGAAATAAAAAAAAATACGTTGGAATTTTCTAGATTTTAAACCCACAAAAACCCATTGGATTGCCCTACCTGGAGTCCCAAAACATGTATTTCCGTCGTAAAGAAAAAATGAGCAAAGCACTTTGCCTGAACTTTCCTATTCCTTAGAAAATTGTACCTCTTTAATTTTCGAAAACATTTATGTACAACGTTGTAACCTTTACAGCAGTGGCAGTGGTAAACTGCATACATGTAATCATTACGCACAACGTCGTTGGTCCGGGTTGGCATAATTCTTGGTGGTTTTTGAAAAAAAGAGCAAAGAAAAAATTTGTCAACAAGAAATTGGATGGGAGAGGGAAAATAATTCTCCTAAATATTGGTGTCGTGCACCTAAAAAGTAAGTTGTGAATTTTATTCTACTATCACTCATGAGCACTTTAACTTAAACAAAAATGTCTGTTAATCTCCCATTTATTACCTAAACGGGTACGAATTTATGATTTTCAGAAACTCATAGAAGGCGTCACAAAAAAATTACATTAATGGGACATTAACCAATCTGTAGCTCATCCCTAGCTCAGTGAGACTATAAAATTTAATAAGAATTACGTTGTCAATTTTCAAGCTTTATTTTAAAAAATTTCTATCTTGCGGCGACTGTAACTCCACAGGAAAGCGTTTTCGGGGCCATATTTACCGAAACTGTTTCCATTGTTTTCAAATTCTAAACGTACCCTAACAGTATGTCGCACATGTTATTAAACACCCTGTATATGCAGAATAAAATTGTAGCCGTTTTGTATTGCCTGAAAATAAATACTGAAACTATGTCGGCAGAAGTTAGTTTAGATATCTTTTGTGTAAATGTATCTTTTTTTTTAATAACACTCGATTACTGTAAAAGCTACTTCCTGCCAAGCTGTGCAATTTAACTTCAGTTAGTACTTTTATTTTTATTGCGATTTCAATTTCAATTTAATTTGTACCTTAATTTAATTTTCACCTTTAAATAAAATGATGTGAAATTTGAAACTAGATTATACCGCACTAATTGCAACCCAACTTACAGTTTTCAAGAATTATTTTCATTAAACTTTTGCATTAAACTTTTTCAATAACGCTTTACTAATTGAATTGAATTCAATGGTGAATTTTGATGTAGCGTTTGAAACTATTAGTAAATAATGTATTCATTAAACTCCAGGCAATTAAATATTTCATTTCCACTTTAATTTAGCTCTTTGGTTGCTTTCAGTAGTTACAATGCGACATTTACACATCGAGTCCTGTGTTAGCTAACATTTCGATTTTACCTTGACTCCATGTGAGCAAAATTCTACACTGACTTTATACAGGAACAATGATGACAATACAACAACCTTATAGCCCCGTGCACACGCCATTATGTGGCACATTTTAAACCTACCACTATATGCACTGGTAGAACTTTACTGTTTTAATATAAAACTCCAGATCAGGTACGTAAATACAAGTGTAAAAAAATGTAAACAACTAATATGTTCTGTCAACAAGTATTTTCTGTTTTGCTAGAATAAATATCATTTAAAACTCACAAGAGTTATCAATTCTTAACATACACAATACTTTTGTAAATAAACTTACACATTTCTACGCATTTTTCTAGTTGAAATATAACTCAAAATGTAGGAAAAACTATTAAATTAAATATAAACTTAAATTAGTTAACTCACGTCAGAGGTCCTATTTTACTGTAGGTATTACTTATACACTGGCGGCTCTAGACTTAAGACCTCCTTAGGCAATGCAATACAAAGCTGCCCCCTTCCATAAGCTCTAACAAGGATAGGCTTTTACAAAGAAGTCTATGTATCTGCCTGCATAAATAATTATATTTATAAATTTTACCATGTAACAAAAAGAACTTTCTCAACTTTTAGTGACGACAGGCTATAATCTTACATCTCGACACAGCTTATTTATTATTTTGTTGGCAGTATTTATAGTGCATGTTTATGGTAACAGTCACGTAGGCTGACTTGACACTTGATTTCAAAAGCTTATATATTTTAAAAGAAGTTATTAATAAAAATGGGGGCGTCGGCCACGGGTTCAGCTAGTTATTATTATGTATTGCATAACTAATCTTCAATAAAAATTACAGTAAACCCACTAGTCAAATTCGTTCTGTCAGTTCCATTGGCCAAAATCTTCTACACACCTACGTCAGAAACGTAGATTCAATAAACTGGAACTGGGTTCATGGGTACTTGTGAACGCTATACGATTTAACGGGATTGCACAAACATCCGGATATCACTTATACATCCCCTGGACTTCTTTTAACTTGTTTCGTATTTCCCCGACTTCCCTTAGACTTTCCCGGACTTTTCTCGGACTTCCCTGACTGCAGTTAGACTTCCGCGGACTTTCCTAGGACCTCCTCGACTTCGCTTAAACTTCCCCGACTTCCCTTGGAGTTCCCCGACTTCCCTTAAACTACCCCGAGATTTCTAACGTGTACACCAGACTTCCGCTGCGGTTTACCACTAGCCAAAAACCGCAACCATAATTATTTTAATAATATACACCAGTATTTTTCGTTCCGGAAAAAATGTAGAACCAATATTTGTTTATTGTAGCAATAACGATAAGTATTCACTATGTAATCTTAACAAAACAATAATTATAGTTATTAATTTTTACAAAACGCGAATGCACAAGTTTTTGCCGGTATGACGTCAACGTATAATATGAATATTTTACCAAAGATAAATTTTTCCTTTTTACTCCCAATGCTAAGTACTTAGTTTTTGTGTTATTGGTAATCAGTGAGCCGACAGTGAGTGCAATGCTGCCTGTGTGGGGCTGCCACTATTTCCATAAACTCTAGGGAACATAAACAGTAGGTGTGTCGCCATGTACACAACAACAAAAGTAATAATAACCTATGTACCCCATTTATAAGTGAAATTAAAATTTTAAAATGTAACCCGAACAGGATTCGAACTCTCGACCAACATATACCCTACAACGCTGTACACGCATTCTAGCAATAAGGCTGATAGTTGATAGTAGATGCTAAAATATACAACCTCTACATATAAACAACACGTCATCCGCCAGTCAAATTTGAATTGCCGATAAACTACGTTGGATGTTATCCGATAATGGTAGGCTGTATACTGGCAAAATGTTGCTAGCCGGTACCGGCCGGCTAGTCACTATAATATATCGTACGGAGATAATGTAGGCATGGTCTTAGTCATATACAGGATGTTAATGAATTGTAGGGACAAACTTCTAGGGCTTGCAAAACACAACAAAGCAAACAACTTTTGTTAATAAATGTGTGATCGATCAAAAGTGTTTCCTTTAGAAAATAGCCTCTTAAAGATTCTTTAAGAAGTACCTGAAAATAGGCAACCCAAATTGCATTTTCAATTATTTTGCACAGGTCACACGGAATTTTGAAAAGAAAACGATCTAGACATACATGCATTCAAATAACGTCAATTTAGACACAATTCGATATTTTTGTAATATTTTTTGACTTTTCTTGCATTCGTTTCTTTCTGTGCCTTTCATAATTCGTTTCTTTTTCGTTCTGTGATTTTATTGATAATTATTTTCTTCGTTATTGTGTTTCGTATTTTTGTGTTATGGCGAATTATACTTTTGCCGAACAGTATGATATGATGTTCATGTACGGAGCTGCTTGGGGTAACGCACGCGAAGCTGCTCGCCTGTACCAATAAATTTTTTCCGAATAGAAATCATCCATCGCACAAGGCCTTTACTGTAGTTTCACGTCGGCTGCGGGAGGAAGGTACATTCGTTGTCAACAGACAGACTTACGGCGCGTATTCTTGCTACATGTGAAGACGTTCAACAGACTCCTGGTATATTTGGAGCGGTTCGCAGGAATTTGCTTCGTAGATGTGCTTCATGTGTAGTAGCTGGGAGGCGACATTTTGAACATTTACTATAATTTTGTTAATTTTTGAATTAGTTATTGAAAATTTTTCAAATAGTTGATTTTTGCTTTGTAATTTGGGTTTTTCTATTGCTTAGTTTTGAAACATTTTGTTAATTCACGATCACGACACGATCACGATATGCCTATATTCATCCACTGCTGGATGTAGGCCTTCCCTCTGTTGTTCCATCTATGTATGTCTTGTGCGATTTGCTGCCATCCTGTTCCTGCCACTTTCACGATGTCGTCTCTCCATCTTGTGTTCGGTCGGCCTACGCTCCGTTTTGTCTGTCTTGTGCGCCAATCCATTATGCGTTTTGTCCATCTATCATCTTTGGTTCGTGCAATATGTCCGGCCCATGACCACTTCATTTGGGTTATTCTTTGGATGACATCAATCAGCTTTGTTTGATTTCTAATGTTGGAGTTTCTTATTCTATCTGAAAGTTTAATATTCAGCATGATACGTTCATGTGCTCTCTGGGTTTTTGCCATTCTTTTTATGTTGGTGGCAGTGTAACTCCAGGTTTCCGCTCCATATGTGAGGGTGGGTAGGAC
The DNA here is from genome assembly GCA_958336395.1 of Ctenicera cuprea. Lineage (NCBI taxonomy): Eukaryota > Metazoa > Arthropoda > Insecta > Coleoptera > Elateridae > Ctenicera > Ctenicera cuprea. The sequence goes on along the minus strand of OY284487.1, from coordinate 20,514,703 downwards.
GCACTGGTTATATACGTTGCGTTTCAGGTTGTTGGGAATCTCAGGAGATTTCAGAATGTTGCCAAGTCTTCCGAATGCACTCCAGGCCAGTTTGATTCTTCTCGTTACTTCTTCGTTGATGCTATCTTTTGCGGTTGTTATTTTTTGGCCCAGATATATGTAACTGTCCACTATGTCAAGGTCTCTTTCATTTAATGTTATGTTTATATTGTTGTTTGTGTTTGTCATGATTTTTGTTTTGGTTATGTTCATTTTTAGTCCTATAGCTTTTGATGTTTCATCTAGTTCAGTGATCATTGTTTGTAGTTCTTCTTGTGACTTACTTATTAATACAATGTCGTCTGCGAAACGTAAATGATTGAGATAACGGCCATCTACGTTAATTCCTTTATTTGACCAATCTAGTTGATTGAAGGCATCTTGGAGTGTTGTTATAAACAGTTTTGGGGAGATGGTGTCCCCCTGGCGTACTCCTCTGTTAATCGCTATAGGACGTGAGTCTTCGAACATTTTAATGTACATCTTAGAGTTTTTATATATGTTTTTGATCAATGTATTATAACGGCTGTCTATTCTACCGTTAGTCAGGGACTTTAACACTGCCCACATTTCCACTGAATCGAAAGCCTTTTCGTAGTCGATGAAGGCGATATATACTTCGATGTTGTATTCGTGGCATTTCTCGAGTGTTGTTCTGAGTGTTTGTAAATGGTCGCAAGTGTTGAATCCCTTCCTGAAACCGGCTTGCTCGCAGGGTTGGTAAAAATCGATTTTATTTGTTATTCTGTTCGTTATTATTTTTGTGAAGAGCTTATATAGCTGTGACAGTAAGCTAATTGGCCTGTAATTGTCTATTTTTGTGTTGTCTCCTTTCTTATGTATGAGAATAACTTCGGCCAAGTGCCACGCTTTTGGTATATTTCCCTGTTCTAAGCATTCATTATACATTCTGCACAGTTCTTGTTTCAGTCTGAGTCCACCTTCTTGTAACATTTCCGCCAGTATATTGTCTGGGCCAGCACATTTATTCCTTTTTAAGTTTTTTAGGGCATTGTCGAGTTCTTCTATATTTATCTTGGGAATTTCCTCTGATCCTATGTTTCTTATACTTTGTTCACTCTGTTCTTTCTGTTGATTGGTAGGTTTTACTTTCGATTCGTATAGTTCAGAGTAAAATGATGTAATTTCTTCCAGTATTTCATTCTTGTTCGTTATTATATTTGTTAATTAATTTATTTTAAATTTAATTTTAATTTGAAAAGTGGGAAAGAGGACTTTATTTATCCTGTATTAATTTCCGTCGTTATGGAAACAAATAGTAGGTAGTAAATTGAGTTGCCTACATTTAGGCGCTTCTTAAAGAATCTTTGAGAAGCTCTATCCCTGATAGAAAACACTTTTGACCACACATTTGTTACCAAAGATTGTTTGCTTTGTTGTGTTTTGCAAGCCCTAGAAGTTTGTCCCTACAATTCATTAACGCCCTGTAGAATAATTTACTTTTTATGACTTATTTTAAACAATGTTGTCATGTTTCCAGGATTTCTAGGTTATTGTCGAAATAGAGTTTTTTTAAATAATTGAAAAAAATATTTCATTCCAGGACATGTCAGGGCATTTCGTGAAAAGACGGATTTTGCCAAAAGACGATACAACGTACAGTCTGTTCCATGAAAAGAACCGAAGACCCTATCTACTTTATTTTTAATTTACAGCAGCAGGTTTTACAACAATATCACCAAAAAAAAATTTTTTAGTGCCGGTAATTTTTCGTGGTAACTTCAACATTTTTTTAAATTGCATAGCATAATTTTTTCCACATATTCTTGTTAAGAATGTTCTTTGTTTTTCATCAAAAAAAACAAAAAATACCGGTAACCATAACCGAAACCGAAATTATTAGTAGCAGTGCACCATAACCAAAATTTCAAAAAGTTTAAAGCAAAATGTTATTTTTTTTCGGTTCACGTTCCTGCTAAACGCCACAAAATTAGGTTTTGAGACCATACTATCAATTACTAAAAAGTTTAGAAAAAGGAAAATAACAATTTTGCTGTTGGCTTTCGCGTAGAAATCTCATAAATTTGCCACTAAGATTAATTTCTTGATTCTGCCATTATCACACCATTTATAATGAATGATGATGTAGGACTAGCAGCTCGTTTAGCACTAGTTGTTCCACACTGTTTGGAAACACTTATAAGTTTCCAAGAACATCCAAACTTTGGTTTACAGTTAGTTTGAGCACGAAGAGCACAACTGCAAGCTAAACTAATTTTTTAACCGCCGTTACAATTACACTCGGTGCTACAAATGGAGCAAATGAAGAGTTACGGATATTGCTTTGAAATGAACATTCAAATTTGTATCCAAAAAGTATTTATTATTTTTTGATTTGACGTTTTCGCAAACAAAGAGGTCATTATCAGAACAACAATTGTGTGCAGGAGCGTAAACACAATTCAAACAGTAATAAATCGGATCGGATAAATCCAGCAATAAAACGCATCTAAACATCCATAGACAACTAGATTAAAGTACCATAACTTTTTGTAGATTTTACCTCTGATTGCATTTATCGGACGTTTCCATCTTTGAGGGATAAATCCACAGAATTATCAAAACATAGAAGGCAGTAAAGTGAAGAGTTTATGTTTATAAAACTTTAAAACCTGCACGAACTATAATGTTTCTTTAGTTGTTTATCGCTGTAATTGCAATACATTGAAAATGTATTGATAGCTATGTGTATCTAAAATAATTGTGATTCAGGTAAAAGTCATATAAAAATTACTTTGCAACTGCAATTTTATTCTAAAGGTCTTAAGGATTTATTCTTTTGAAGTTTGTGGGAGAGTTGAACTGGAAATAAGCAGAGTTTATAGTATTTTTATGTCGCACATAAACTGGACGATTGGTAATAACCGTATACCCAGCGAGGACAGCGTCTGAAACTGAATTGTGCATTTCATGTGGAAATTTTATGTTGTGTGTGTCTACCTTACTGCAAATTGTGGGGTGGTTACAATTTAAACATATTGTTTCACTACGATACAATGCCAGCCTAGCTATTTTCTATACAGCAAATGGAGATGAGAGATCATTTCCCTAAGAACAGATGATGTGTTAAAGCACTTTGCAGAAATTGTCGCCCTTTATTTCATTCTCGGCGGAAATCTAGAACAATTCGTGATCTATCACAGCACGATAAACACAATTTGTGCATTTTAATAACACAGATGTAAAGAGAAGAAAGGGCGTTAGTCGTTAGTGCCGCGTTAATTAAATTAAACTCTTGCAAAGAATACAGACTTTTTTGTAATGCTACACTTCCATTTCTTACCTAAATTAAAACGCATAAATTCTTTTTCATGCCTTCCGAAACCGCCGTCCTACACGTTTTTTTTGTTTCGGACTAAATTCATCTGTTATTGATTTTGGCATATTTGAGAAAGTATTAAATTTAACCCCTAGTCTCATCACAAACCAACCTTACGAAAACATCTAAGCATTTGCGCTGGTATAAAAAAATTCTGGGTTTCCACTCTCGGACGTGGATAAAATAAAAGAAATTTATCCTCAGATTGAGTCCAGGAACGTTCTTTCTCTGTTTAGGGTTTTTCGCATTTACTGTCATCCTACTTCTTCAACAACCTCTGTCAGTTCGCCAGAGGTTATTTCCCAAGAGCAGCCGATTAATTTAACTTTAATTGTTGATTGGCCCATTGAATTAATCTATTAATCAGCAAGATCCTAATTCAAGCTTTCCGAAACAAACGCTTGAAGTTAAAACCTGTTTAATTGACTTTCCAGGTATTTAAATGATTCTAGCTTACCCATTTATAAATTTCGTGGAACGTTGGGCCGATTTTTTCTGACTACGTCACCATTTTAATTCAATTAAAAAGATTTTAAGGTAAGTTTTAAGCTATAATGATTAAATTTTGAATTAAACCTAAATTTTGCAAGTTTCACAGAAATAACAAAGAAAATATCTTGTTTTATCTTCAACAAATGATGAAAGTTATAAAGTATTAAAAGTTTCTTATTAAAACGAAAACCTTCAGGTTGAAAATATCCATTAATGAGAAACAACGTATTAAGTAACTAATTTTCTTCTGCCAACTAACAAAAACTAATCTGTGTTTAACTTTCTGACTTTATTCAAAGTAATTTCATGTTGTAACTGAATAATTTGCAGCTATTCTAAATACTTAATTCAAACTACGCGTAGCTACACAACAAAGCTATTGTACGATATATAATTATTAATTTATTTTCCAACTGTGTGATCATTTGCTTTGTCGAATTTCCTTTAACATTCACGAAATATCTTTAATTAATCACAGCTAACAAATATTAAATTTATCTTTTGAAATAACTGTCTACGGAGAAAATACAGACGAAAGCAAAAAAATACTTGCAAAAGAGAGAGAGTAAGAATACGAGAAAGACGGCGGGAAGCAGAGACTGATGTAGAAAGAAGAATGAAGGGAAAAGGGGTGGGAACAAGACGGAAAGTGGGTAGCAAGATAAAGAGGGAGAGCGATAGAAAGAAAACGGGGGAACATAAGAGCAAGGGCGAAGGAAGGGTGATAGTAGAGCGGTAAGACAGAGAGAACAAATATACGAAACCAGTTCACGCTAAAAGCGGAGTTTGCGAAGTAACAAAAAAATTTAGTGATTTGTGCAATTATTTGTTATGCACATTAGTAAACCTACTTGACGATCCAATACATAAATGTTGTCATGGGAACTGTTTACAGTTTATTCAACATGATCTATGTAACTGTCAACTGTACCATAAAACAGCGTATTATAACGCAATTTCTCGTGAATAGGGTACTTGTTATAAAACTGATGGTAAGGCTGTTCGTGACAATCCATGATTCACAATCCAACTGCAACAAGAGACAGTTATTCGGCGATTTACACTAATCAAAGCTTCAACACGTTTAATGACTCCTGACCTTCTCTTCCTGGATTATCACGAACAGTATGGCAGGATGGCTATATTTAAAATGGTTAAGGCCATTCAAATTCTTGCGACTTCTTGAGTAAATTTTTTGAAATTCTCAACTAATTCTTAGTAAAAGAGAATTATGTAGACAGTTTGGCGTATGAAACTCATATCGACAATTCAACGTGAAGTTTAAGCGACAATTTTTAGATCTATTTAAAGTATTTATTTTAAGGGAACATAAACATACTGCGGTGCTCTAATATAAGCTAAGGGTGCTGCGTGGTTCAGAAAATAATTGAAGTTGTTTATCTTGCAACTTTAGAAGGAGCTGCATGCCTTGGTTAGTTAGCACCTGAGAGTGTAATACTGAGCAGGATCTAATTTGTAATTATGTAAACAAAGGTTTCTTAAATTTTCAAACATGTCTGTCAAAAATAAAGCATCTAATGCCAAATATACATTACAATATTCGCCTAAAGCTTTACTTATAAATAATTTCCTTGCATATGTGGCTCGCTCGTGCTGTTCTTCTTCAGTGTGCTTCCCATTTCAAAGACTGTAAAAATTAATGCGGGTCGACAAAGTTTGCTGATTTAATTTGGCATAAAATTCTGTGTATGAATAGAAAAACACACGGTTCTGCCTTGTAATTCTAAATTTATCAGAATCACTAATAATACTTTATTAGTCTTATAAAATACAGTACAATACAGATTTAACAATAAAGTGCTTCTTTATGAAACATGGCGTGAGTTCGATCAACTAAAGTATGAAATAAACTCGCTCTTAATAGAACGTAGCAGAACAAATGGTTTATGTACAAAGGCACATTATCTAGAAGTTCTTTCTTACAGTGCCCCGAGGTTACAAAATATTCAAATCTTTAAATCATGTTATTAATTTACCAATCAACGTCTCGAATATAGTTGATGTTCTAACCTTGTGATATTCTGACCTTGTGATATTCTGACCTTGTGATATTCTGACCTTGTGAGAATCTGACTTAGTGAGGTTTTACAACTCTCTGCCCTTCCCTACTGATTAGTTGTTTTCTTCTAGAATACAAAACACAACGGTCGGCCCGTGTATTGAACTAGTTTTTGTACGGTTCGTAAAATGTTCAAGAGAAGAAACCAGTTAACGGAAAGGACAGATTTTGTCCACTTCATGAACTAAGCTATTTCACAAACTAAACGTAACGTTATAGTATAAAAATTGCACAGCAGTTCTCTAGTTAGTCTGTCGAAGTTAGTCAACAGCATGCCTGAGTTTTATCATTACCCTTTAAGTCTCTACTTCATGCACGCTTTTTTCGAGCACCTGTTAAGTTCTTTTAGGTTTGTTTTTTATTATTAGGGTTGTTCTACAAATTCTGGCCTTCTGTTCTTATGTAAGGGTGAAATATAAATAACGATTTATTATAATTAATCGAATTATGGTGTTTTTAAAAGTTTTGTTAGATACAGAGAATCATTTATGGTGCAAAAAAGAAAACCTAACTAATTTTGACAACAAAAAAATAACATATAAATAAATGGAATGTACTACTCAGTTAAATAAGAGAAATATACACGATTTTAATAAGTGCGTAATTCTGCGCAATAAATAGCAAAACAGAAATGTAGGTTGAAAAGGCTATTCAAAATAAATGTAAGCCACAGGCTACTAATTGGATTCAAATCCAATTTATGTGATGAAATCTTAAACTGAATGTGATGATGTAGAAAGTTTGTATTAGTTAATTGAAACATGTGCCAAAAGCGCTACAGTATAGGAAAGTTTTGTAGGTTATGCCAAGTACTACGCCAATTTGGTTAATATCTTTGATTTTCTGTTTCAAGTTGTATTCTACAAACCAGTTTTGTAAATGGAGTTGCCGCTTTAGAGTCAGCAACGCAAAGAGCTCTTAAACCGTTTCATTGTTCAAGTTTCTTCAAAATAAAATTTTATTTTAATTGCTTAAAAAAATTTAAAAAACGCGCTAAATGCCGGAACATAAGTGAAAAAAATTTTGATATTACCTAAACTGGCCCGTAATAATATTATTTATTTTTCTAAATTATACATTGAATTTAGTTTAACACAGAATATTTCTTTTCGTAACACTAAAATATCAGAAAAGTCTATCGGCTTTCCAAACCACATAGTTTTAGGTCCACTTAATTAATCGTTAGATAAAAATGCTTGATTTAATAACCGTGAACAATCCAATAACATAACTAAATTAAAACTTTATAGTACCGGGATTTGATCAGAACTTTCTAACTTTTCACTTCCAATAAGGTTTTTAACAACTTACTCTGTTCAAATTTTATTAAAAAGAATAACCTAATTTAATAAGCAAAAACTATTATAGTAGATTTAAAAGTTATCTAGAACTGTTTGACTTAAATGTTCAAAGCATCTTCCACTCATTTAATTTTATTAGGAAATATCGATCGATATTCTGTGAAATGTTTGATGCACGAACGGTTCTTCTATCGCTGATTGGCAGCAAAGTTGCATGCATATACATCACTGAGCGCTCTCAGGAGACGTTGTTCATCTGGTTAATAGCTCCAAGCTGAAATTTTATGAGGTATTCAGTAGACGTTCAATACCGACTTTACTATAGCAACTAGCAGCTTAATTAACATGTTCGACAAGCTTGATTGTTATGGTGTTACAAAATGTTTTCTAAGATTCTTATTTGAAAACATCTTTTCTGTAATTACATGGACATTAATCAGAATTACTGCAAGGATACGCTTACAGTCATCAGCAAGTTAGAAGTGGTCGTAAAGTTCCAACTTTATTTTTCTAGAGCTAAGCACTGTTTTAAGCTATTCTCATAACCACGCAGTAAAGGGAAACTAAGAAAACTGTGGTTATTGCCTAATCAAACACATAGTGTCAAAATGTCAACTATGCTTGAAGACATTCTATTCTATACTATCCCTAAAATAAATTTTAAACCATGCATATACAATTACATTTACAATTGTGGCTAAACTTTCTCATAAATATGTAAAAAATTCTGTACGTTCTGTTCCTCCAATAATATAGTCTAAGTTAGAAGTTGAAAAGTCCTACAAAAAGGTACTTTTAATATTTTCACAAAAAAAAAGGAAGCTTGCGATCTGAAACATAAGCACGGTTCGTGGAAACATAAAGGTGGAGAGGGTCTAAGTCTACGTGAGGGTAGTATGAGAGCAAAAAATTAAAATAAATATGTTTACCTTTTTAACTTAAAACGATGTTTCAAAATAAATTACTAGACAAAAAATACAAACAAAAGCAAAAAATTTCCAAAAGCAGAAGAGAGCGAGAGTAGGAGAAAGATAACTAGAAAAAGAGACTGCGATGGAAAACGAAATATGAAGTGAGAAGTGGTGGCGATAATGACAAAAAAGCAAGAAATGTGCATGAGAGAAATAGCGCAAGTGAGTCTACCTTGTGAAATCAGAAACCCAGTTTTCCATGGTCCTAATTAAGAAGACCTTGAATCTCTTCGTAGGTAGGGCAAAGTGGACGAAAGTGAAATCTCGGTTGTAACCGCAACACAAGCGCAAGCACAAGCGCGAACACACGCATTTGCTCCTCTCATCTAAGTGAGAATCCTTGATCCCCCTTGAAACGATTAGTCTAAAATAAAGGAACATGTTAAAGAGAGCAGTGACAATACATAACTTGACGCAATCAACAAGCTAAAACTATTCAGATTTTAAAGAGTATTTGTTCAAGCTAGAAATAATGAAATAATGTAATCCATACATATATAAAAACTCAAAGGGTATTTTTCTCCGGTTCCTCAAGCGGCTACCGCTTCACCAATTTGGACCATTTTTTTTTAAATGAAAGGTCTCTATCCTCAGATGGCACATGAAACATTTTTATATTTCTATCTACGTCGATTTTTCAATAATAATTATTTTAATTTATATATGAAAGTCTGCTAAACGCGCTTTACTTGAGGCGACATCTACACCAACGCCGCGTCTCCTCATGGAACTAATGCATCACGTGACTTAGCATTTAGCCGGCTCAGTCAACGTTCAGTCTGTCAGTCCATTGTGCGCTGGGGTAACACTAGTTTTTATAATTATATAAAGATATATTTTCTAAAGCATTAACCGTTTGAATGTCAAATGTTTACTTACCTTGAAACTTAGTTTTGTTCAAATTATACAACAAATCAAAGTCGTAAAATCAAAAGTCCCACCGCTGTTGAAAACTTGTTTACTAAGTTATTGCAATAACTTGGTAAACACATTTTTAACATGGTGAGAGTTTCGATTTTGCTTTATTTCTGAAACTACACACCGCTTATGACAAAAAATATGGATCCCTTTTCTAAGTCGTATGTTAAGTTTAGATTTTAACTTTAACTATAATATTTCGGATACCTTAAGAATTCGCATCAACGTAAACTTTAAATAGGTACCGATATTTTAGTAGCCAGGATACAAAATTGTACAATACCACACTTCAATAACTGTCAACGAAACTAAATTCACATGCAAAGTTCAATTTCTACATCTTACACTATAAATTGATTGTAAATAGTAGTGAAAGCAAAAAGAAGAATCTTGGCTAACGTTCTTCGAAAAGCATTACTTAAACCGACTAGATGAGAAAATACCTTTTTATAATAAATCCTGAAATATTTGATGGAGTAGCAGGATATGATAAGGATTTTGATCTCTTTCAGAAAGTACAAAGGTTTCTTTCACTCATCAATCGCCCACACCTGCACCAATACTTTCTCCAACCCGTCATGCTATATTTGGTCAAAGCTCCGGCTAACAGCGCTAAAAGATACCTATCGTCTACTAAAAATCGGGGTCCTAGATAATCTTCATTGAAGTTTCCCCTTTCATCAATCAAGATGGACATCTTATTTCTTTTATATAAAACCAAGCAAAGCGGTTTGCGTGTCCTGTGGTCGTTAAAGTTAACCTTCGATCATGATATTAAAATTAGTTTTGAGCATTTCAGCACAACCTTTTCTGTTACCCTTTCTTTTCTTTCGGCTTTAATTAATACGGATGTTTAGATATATATTCTTTTCCATTATCTCGCTTAACCATAAGAGGCTGTGCTAATGAAATATTCAGAGCCACTTCTGAAGAGCGATAAAAAGTTTTCTTACCAGGGTTTCCAAACTGCTTTGTTATTTTTTCAGTAAGAAAGCATAAGTGCTTTTGTGTGCGAGTTTTTTAAGCGTTTTCATAAGAAGTAAAACAAATGTCGCTGTAATAACTTATGATAAACCATAAACCATTCCGTAGGCTTGTATGGAAGATTGTAAACACACAATTTGACATCCTGGGGCCCCAAAACGTATTTATTCGTCAAAACACAGATTTTGTAACGGTAATTAGGTAAGTTAATCTATTTTACAGAGAATTCGTTAGAAAGTTGATAAATAAGTGCCTAACAATATCCAATAAATTAATGTTTACATAATGAATAGTGAAATAAAAAATTTCCTTCGATGTCACGGTTGTTTGTATCCCTGGCCCAATTATGGTTTTGATTTGGTATTTTATTTTCAGCAATTAGATAAACAGTAAAACCTTCTCCAAATATTGCACTCTTCTAGCGCCGATGCAAAGTTGCACCCTTTTTTTGGAAGTTGTGAACGATTTCTTTCGATTAAATCTAGCCAAAATTTTTACCAAACCTTCCCAGGCTGCTTTTCGGAGCATCAACTACGCGAAGAGCTTCGCATAAGCCTTCGATTACAGAATGCTCCGAACTAAATAGTTCATTGAATTGAGATCGGGTGAATATGGAGGCCATTCTTGAACTTTTATTAAATTGGGAAAATGTCATCCATTCTTGAATAAAACTAATTTTGTATGCTGGTGCAAAATTTTATTGGAACGTCCAATTATCTACTTCAAAGGATTCTTGATTATTTATATTATTATAACCTGCTAAAAAGTAAACTTATTTATTACAAATTTATCTATATATTAAAAGCTGAATGTCTCAGCTTTCCATTACCTGCGTGCGCTCCTAACCGCTACAGTATTATATTTATTCAAAGAGATAGCGTCATTACAGAAGCAAATTTCGTGAACATTAAATCAAGCCCCAAGGAAATGTTTTAAAACAATTAATCAAACATTTCTACCGTGCGATTTTTGACCCACCAATTTAGATCAAAAATACTGTTACTACTATAATACATTGCATCCGGAAAAGGTCGTACAACTATGTAGCTTTAAACTGATTTATTAAATACAGCCAACTAGAGGTTATTTTATCATTTTGTTTATGTTTATAGTTTTTTGACAATTTACAAATACAGAGACTACGAATTCCTAAGCAGAAACAACACTTTTCTAACCGAGCAATAACAAACGCTAACATTTCTACAAAAATTAAAGCAATCGCAAATTAATTTATAAAACTAGCAGAATCCGTCTAAAACGCCCTACGCTTTTCTTTACAAACAATTGCTAGCAAATTTATTAAAGTAGATATAATGATGAAAGAAATACATTGCATGACCCGTAAACGTAATAAATAGGGTGTGTCCAGAATGTTACTGAATGCGTCGTCACTACATGTTCAGACAGGGGGAAGAGATCCGGATTTACTATCTAGACTAGACTAGGATTCGCGGATTCCACATATGTCTACATCAAATCCGGATCCCTTTCACCTGTCTTAACTTTTAGTAGGGACGGGCTTTGCTATTAGAAGCTACATATTCATGCGTTCACTATATAAGGCGCATATTTGGTTATGCAGCGGACCGCTACAGTTTTTCACAAAAATAAACAAAATTTAATGTCTAAGCTTCATGTGCATTATTGGGGATAATCTGTCAATAGTTTTCATTGCCACATCAGACTCTCATCAGACTTCTCTTCTATCGGGTTAGACTTTTACTTGCGACAGGATCCGGAGCAGATCTATACCAAAAGCGACTGTGGAGAGAGATGTTGGTCAGAAGATTCAAACGATGCCGCGCATGAAGATGATCATAAATAACTCAAATCAGGTTTACAAATTTCATTATAGTTGAAATTTTAAGAGGGTAGATATCGTGAAATGTTGTTTTACTACCTACAATCATTTTATCACCCTAGATTACCATATACGGTTTAATTTTTTTAGACAAGACTAATTTTACCTAATTAATAAATTCTAGCTTTACCTCGTTGAAGTCCATATTTATTGATTTTAGGTATATAAAATACTTAATTACTTCAACAATATTTGTTTATTTTAACCTTATACGTATTTTGGCATGTTTACATGCCATTATCAAAGGTTATATTAGAAAGTACACAGTTAGTGTTGTTATAGCAATAGAACTTGGTGACTTGATCTCGGTAATCGTCTGCAGATGACTTGATGTCTTATTCCAAAATATCCAATAGAGGAGAATTTAAGAGATCAATTTGCTCATTCATTAACGGTATAGTTTTTAAATGTTTGTGAATTTCAAAAGCGTCTAGTATATCTAATTTACGTTTATCATCACAAAAGTGTAAACATTGTATGGTGTTATTAGATGTCATTGAATGATTATGTTCTAGTAAGTGTTTAGCGTAATTTGATTTATCTGGGTGTTTGTTTTTGTAAGAACGTACGTATTCTTTATACCTAATATCAAAATTTCTAATTGTCTGGCCTATATAAACCGAATTACAATGCGAACAATTTAATTTGCAGATGCCCGGTTTTAGCAAATCATCTGCTTTTGATTTTGCATTAAACAAAGTGTTTAAAATGTTTTTAGTTGTTTTAAAACTTACTTTATATTTATTTGTTTGGTTTATAATTTTAGCAATTTTTTCTGATTTGTCACCAAAATATGGTATCGAGGCATATTTAATTGTATCGGATGAAGTTGGGGTATTCAAATATATTTTTTGAATGGCTAATTTATAATCTTTTATTTTAATTAATGGTTATAATACTAAACTTATTGATACATTAATCGAACTAATTTTCAAATAAAGTTAAATTATTACTGTTGCATACCGTGTATATTAAATAACTAGTATAAATGAACGTTAAATAACTTTTACAAAAAAACAAGTTTAAGATTAATTTTCCTTGCAACATATATAACTAACTATCCTTTAATTAAAAAAAGTACAAATAAAAAATTAATGTTTAATATTCCCAATGACAACATCATCCGAAAAGCTAATAAAAGCTTGTGCTTTTTAATCAGAAATGTAAAGAATACTTAATCGGCTTAAACTTACATGACGCTCATTATTTCGCTTACAAGAAGCTAGCTCGGATATCGTCAGTTATGCAACATGAACACTGCGTTCGATCGTTGCCTCATACACTCCGAACAGCTGGTCCGGTTTGGTTAAAAAGCGTTATATCAAGAATGCATTGAAGACAAGTTTTTCACAAAATAAATTTGACACGTGCTTACTTAAAACTTTAAATTTAAATTAACTTAGCAAAGTTGTACTGTCAAGCTGATTATTGTACATGATAAAAGGTTTTGAATACCAATGTTTGTTTAAAAGTAATTCCACAAAAAAAACAAAATTCGCATTATATAAATGGCTATAACTGTTTGATTTGAAAACACAAAAATAGGTTTAATATGCATAAGTTTGCAATAATCGATTTTTGCCATTATTTTGTAAGCCTGGGAAGGATTTTAAAAAAGGTTTCTACACTTATATTCCTATGAGCATTTCAAGTCTAAACGAATCACACATTACCCTAGAGCCTCGTAAAAGACATCCCATCTTGTAAAAACATAAAGAATAAAATAAATTTAAAAATATAAAAAACTAAACGTTTTCGAAGAATTAGAAAGTATGGGCGCAGTGCCCTATCATCTAGTTTTAAACGAACACGTTCACAAGAATATTATTTTATTTTACTGTATGTTGCATTGTAGATGCAATTTGTGATTGGGCCTCCGTGCTTGCAAATTTTCCACTTTTTAGTAAAAGTTTCACATTACAATTACGTATCTAACCGACGGCAGAACATGAGCATTAGTAATTATTAAAGCGTGTAACATATCCGAAATAGGTATTGCCAGAATAATTAATATAATCACGATTAAAACGGTAATTCCGTTTAACAAAACATACAATGGTTTTAGTAAAATCTGCTAAAACAACAGATCGATTGGGGCACGCGAGGCATGCAAAAACAGCACGAGACAAGCTTAAAACACCAACCGAGGACCCGTAAAACTCAAACAAAACCAAAAACTCTGTTCCCAAGCCAAATACAGATAATAACAATGTGTGTTCGCTCACACAGTGATATAAATTTCTCTACATGCGAAAATACCACGCCACAGTGAGTTCTGGTGATAACGTATGATAAATGGACAAATTAATTGGTCGCGTACCGCCTTCTCTTTCTGGCCCCATTACTTAAATTTATCCCTGTCTCGCTCGTTTTTGCCGGACCCGGTGTCGTCTTGGTCCAAATTATGCATTTCAATTATGATTTCATAATATTCCAAATAAAGTTATACGTATACGCGAATACACATGCATATTAATGTCGGTACGTACGGTCAGTCCATGTTTTAGCTTAGCTAATGCAGATTTTAACCGAATGAATGATTTTTCTCATTTTTCATTTAAACCGTCTAGACAGAATGAAAATTATAATCAAATATCTAATATTTTCGCAACAAGGAAAATGTGCTCGCTTATAGCCTGTGTTTCATAACTAAATAAAAATATGATAATTGAAGCGGATTTCGATTTTTAACAAGCCTTCAGCTTGTCTCCGTGCTGTTCGTACACGGCAGTTTGGAAGACTTTTTTCTTGAATATCGGGCTAAGTTACCAAAACTTCTAAAATTGCTCTAAGATTGCAGAGAGGAAAACTTCCGAAAGGATGTTCACGCTAAGTGTTTTATCCGTTAGTTTTGAGCAAGTTTTGGTCGTTGATTAAATAATATGTTGTGGTTTCTATAAATCTAATTTAATAATTTTAATATTGCCTAAAATTCCTTAGACGGAACATTAAATCTGACGATCATAATAGAAACTTGACATTTTTGTGTAATTAAATCAGCACTTTTAGAAATTTTAAGTATGTAAAACTGTAATTAAATATTCTTTGTTTATGTACACAAAACGTACGTTTTTATAATGATTGAAAACTTTACCAAATCTGGTGGTGCTTTTTAGAAACTAGGTTTAGGACGTTTGGGCGCTGCCGAATCAGCGCGTCCGTTTTGGCGCGGCCGTTGGACACGGGGCCGTTTGGCCGCATGGACGTTGAGGCGCAGAGACGTTTCTGCGCAGGCCGTTTTGGCGCAAGGACCTTACGACGCAATAAAGGATATTATTTGATTTTTACCTTTTTCTTTAATAAATAACAGTTTGATGGCCAAGAAATATTTACTAACATTGAACACGAGATTTTTAATTAATTAGCAACTTAAAAACGTTTGTGACAATATAAATTTTAATTTCAAAAAAAAAATTTAAAATATCTCTGTTCCCTACTTAGCATTAAACAATTTGTTTCTAAAATTAGGTAATTCAACAATTTAAATACAAATATTATATTTTCTTCAAAATAACCTACAATAGATTACGTTTACGAACAACCGTCTCTGTGTCAAAACGTTCTTGGGCCCCAACGTCCCTGCGCCCAAACGTCCCTTGGCCGAATCTTCCCAGTTCTCAATCGGCCGCGCCTAATCGACCGCTTCTAAACGTACAATTTTATCGGAAGAAAATCAATACTCGCTCTTTTCAACCAATCAACAGCAAAAAAGAGAGGCCTACCGTTGCGGAGGGATAAATCAATCAGTGGCATTCCGGAGAGTCATTATACTTTTATATAATTTTTGTAAACAATTTAACATAATTAAATTACATGAAATACCCAATCAGATACTTAAAATTAGGGATAATGAAATAATTGTATATAATTTTTAGTCGCAGTGTTCTGTTTATATCCGACGAATTCTGGCTTCTGAGTTATCCAGAGTAGTTCAACCTTTCCCGAACCTTCAGTTGAGTCGAGAGTTGACAGTGTTACAGTGTTATTGCACCCTGCAGTTACACAAGCTCCACTTCCTTGTGGTACATTTAAACTTAAACGTTTTGGTTGACAGTCAGTTCCTCGGTTCATCAACAACTCGACAATAAACATAATAGATTTAAATTGATACTCTTTTACCACCTTCGCACTACAATAATTCAAATATGTTAAAAACTTCCTCTATTTTGATCATTTTCACGCCTGTCCCTCCTTGCCTCGTAAAGAAATATATTTCAAAAACTGACCAGGATAACGTCCTTTTAATCATTTCATCTTTAACTACCCCCTTACACACGTTCATCTAGAGAAGAGTTAGTTAAAATATTTAACCATGTCGAACATTGCCCTTTTAGCAAATTCCTATTCAAACTATAGCCTATTCCCGTTTCTACAAAAATTTAATACATAAACGGACACTATTCCTCAAATTTATCCTCTTACACATGTCATGCTGACCCTTTAAATAGTAAAACTGTATAAAATGGTCCCTTTTTAGTAAATTTCAACCTCAAATGTTACTCTACATTTCTAAAATCTTCGCTTGTCATAAACATCACTTCCCAACCGCTTTCTAGAGCACCCTACAACAGACAATTACGCTGAAATTGACAGTAGTCACATTTTAACTTTAACTATCGAGGTGACAAATATAAATGTTCTAACATTGAAAATTAAAAAAGTAAGACTATGGGTAAAAAATGAAAGAAAGTGTTCGGTTACGCGAATGAACTATTGAGTGAGGTGGCATAGAATAATATTTCATTGTTGTTGCATACCGAGTAATTTACAGTATATACATTGACCAGTTTGCATCACTGATAATAATAATAAGACATTCTTTAGTGCAACAAAAGTAAATCAACAATTACTGCAAAAGAGAACAATGAGCCAGTCTTAAGCCAAAGTTGAGTTTTCAGGCTAAGCTGCGTCTGTATTTCCACTTAATCTTAATGAAAAAAATAAAAGAAAGGGAATAATACATGTAGCAAAGGAGAAACACAGTTTGATTAACAAAAATGCCGTAATAATTAATTTTAAACAGTCATAATATAACATGTAATACATCCTAAACTGTTTATTTAGTAAAAGTTGGAATTTTTTTTCATAGTTATTGCCAATAGGTTAGAACATTTTTTTAATTTATTGGCGCAATTCGATGTGAAAAACATCTCGGTGTTTATCCATCCGTTCCAAATTTGATTTAATGGTTCAAATACAGTGTATATTTGTAATTAAATATTTTAAATATACAAAAATACGAAGCGAAACAACTGTCGGTTTTTCATATTAGGCTATTTCAGTTCTGCTAACTTGTGAGAAACATGATCACGTTATCAATACTAAAAATTGAACTAGCACATACGCTTTAAACTTGTTACTCTCCTTTACTTTCAGTGTCGATTTTATAAAAATTTTCAAATTCGAAGTTTTGCCGGAAATACACGTTTTCGCCCTTCGGGGACACAAAACATTGTTTTTAAAAAATATTTACTGTGGGTGGATGTTTTCCATAACTCAGATGGTCTGATTTCAATGAGCTTGGCAATGTGGGTATATATTAAAAATGCATCGAGGCTTTAAAAAACATTCGTGACCGGCAGCTCAAGTTGGACATGTTTTTCGTAGCATATTTTCCAAAAATAAATTTTCTAAATTAATAATCGGAATATTATACAAGACATTAGGGCATATCAAATGATTTTCTTTCAAATTTTCTAGCTTCAAAATTGCAGCCGCTACGATATTTTCAAAATTTTGACTTTAGCGGGATATTACCCAAAGCGATTTGACAGATCGGAACCGTAATGGCCCTTTGGAGACACAATGTTACTCTACACAACAAAAAACTATGAAGCGATTATCTAAAATTTTCTAAAAAATATTGCACAAAAACTGCCCACGCGAATGTTATTTCATTACTTAATTAAGGCAATTAGTTTATTTATTTCAATTTCAAAAAACCTGTAACAGTGAAGCATACAAAACGCCATATTAATGAAATCAGAAAAATATGAGCTGTTCAATGCGCTCACGGCCAAGCATTACTGCCAATTAAAAAATGCAAGAGCGCTATCCATCCATACATATATAAAAGCTCAAAGGGTTTTTTTCTCCGGCTCGTCCAGCGGCTACTGCTTCACCAATTTGGACGATCTTTTTTTTAAATGAAAGGTCTGTATCCTCAGATGGAACATGAAACATTATTATATTTTTATTCTACGTCGATTTTTCAATAATAATTATTTTAATTTATAATATATATAAAAGTCTGCTAAACGCGCTTCACTTGAGGCGACATCTACACTAACGCCGCGTCTCATTATTGGAACTAATGCATCACGTGACTTAGCATTTCGCCGGGTCGGTCAACGCTGAGTCTGCCGTCGAACTTCGGCGAGGTAACACTAGGGAAACGCTCTAGCGTAAGTGGTTTTGGCAATATTTAACAATACAGAATTCGTCCGTCTTCAGTTTTTCAGAATATTTCAGAAACTTGACGGCATTGTTCAAATTTTAAGGTGACCACAGATTCTCCTTGAAATTTTGCTTAACTTTCGTAATTTAACTTATCTTTTACTCTCCTTATAACAAAGATAGCCATGTTATTCGCCCCGAAAATAAACACCCTGTGTAATACATACTATATGTATATGCGAGGAAGTAAAAACCGGGTGTCATTCCTACAGTTTTAAATTATTAATGCACAGAATTTAAAAAAAATCTCAAATACTTAATAAAATATCAAAAAACGTTACATTTTCCATATTTCCAAAAAAGAATATAGTTTTTTTTAATTTTCTGCTAGGTATTTCAAATGTGTTCCCAACATTTCCCATAGTTTTAGAACATTTCCAACAGTATTGTGGAAAGTTCTAGAAATTTAAATTTAAAGTTGACCCGCTATTTAAACACCTATTTACCTTACAATATTAATAACCGTTTATGCCTACAACTCCTAAACTTTAATGGTAAAGGGGTATTTATGGATATCCTCTGTATAGTTCCACAAGAGAAAATTATGTAAAATAGTAAATCGAGCAATAATGATTAGAACCACAACTGTTTCCTATGTGATGTTTCCCTCGATATTCCCGAAGGTTATCGGTTGTTTTAACATGCAAATGGCTTTTTAAACGATATTAGAAGGCTTGTGTCGTTAACACCTGTTTTGGTTTCTCTTCTAATACTACACTGTTTTACGTACAATGCTTAACCACTAATATCACAAATCATAATAAATTACTCCGTAACAGAGGGATAGAAATCATTAGTTTGCATCTGATAAGCAATAATAAAACTGCAAAAGCTTATGCCAAATCTATGAGCAACGTATTATCTACAGTTTTTACATCATACCTTGCTATTTTATTATTATTTTCAATAACTGCTAAACTAATATAATAAAAAAATTTTGTTATTTCTTTAACATCGCTTCTAACCCAATATCGATATATTAAATCCGTCTGTCGCTACTTTAGTGTTGGGGGCCCCTACTACTCCAACCCACGTATTTTTACCCACACATTATATAAAGCTTATATTCCTTTGTACAGTGAGCCAATGTGGTTTTAGATAACAATAAGATGACATAATTTGAAATAGATATTTCGGTGACTGTAGAGCTATCTGCTCAAACCTCGGATCGCCGTATTTAATTTAAAAAAATAAATATAAAATTTGATTATAATTAAATTAACACCTATTCACCTTACTAAACTAAGTGACATAGACAATAGCGTAAGCAATAATGCATTTCACACAAAAAGTAAATATTTTCATTTATAACAGTACACAGTGCTGACAGCGCGTTTTGTGCATAGCAGTGTCGGTTGGTGAACTACATGAAGATTAAGAACTAATAAACATGACAAAAAGTTATTTATACATTTTATTCATCTGTGGCGTTTAAGTTTACAAGGTCCTTGCAAAATTTAGGCTACTTCAGTAAGCACTTGCGCCTCAGGGAACCAATTAATAATGAAATCGTTATATTAAAACCCTATTTACGACAAATAATTATCAAAACTAAATTGGCTAAAAACATTTACGCAAATCGCAAGATTTAAATTACAACCACAAAATGTTTATTGCGTAGCTACAGGTGAGGTCCTCGTGCCTACGGACTTTATCATTTGGGGCCATGGCTCCTACGGCTCCCACAGGTTAGAGGCGTTTGCTTTTGATTTTAGGAACTCCCCAACTTCCGTATAGCTTACTAATCAGAACCATCGAAATATTGGATTATTACCAACTTTTTGAATTATTAGATAGTAGAAAAATATTCGAATGAAACGAATAAATTTAATACATTTGCTAATTAAGAATAGAGTTGTAGCTCTGATTTTCAAAACAATGGAGGTTTTTTAAGTTGTATGTATATTGTACTTCTATCCAATAATAACTTTACAATTATTTTGATAAGTTTATTACTATTATCATTATGTATAGTTGTAAACACTTGAAATATCAAGTGGTTCGTAGAAAATAAGTAGGTACTTTAATACAAAAAAAAAATTTTACCGATAGCAAGTTCTAATTGAAACTTCTTAACGTTATCTCACTGAATGTGTTGTTTGAATTCTATGATTTAACAAAAAACGAATACGGTTTCAGTTACAAACACTGAACTATACTTATACTGGAACGCGCACTGGCGGTCTCTGCCATAGAAAAGAAGCGAGCCGAGAGAGATAGCGCGCAAGGATCATCCCTGTTCTTTTCGTACCGCTCCGCGCATGCGCTGCGCGAGGGAGAAGACAGCGGTAAAGCTTCAAATCATGACAATCGACTGCTCTACGCATGCGCATACTCTCGAGAGTAGGACAGAGATGATCCTTGCGGCCCTCTCTCTCGGATCGGGCTGGCGGGCCGAGCGCGCGTTCCAGTATAAGTATAGTTCAGTGGTTACAAATCTGGTATTTAAGTCATATTCAAATATTAGCTTAGAAAATCCAAACAAACATGGATAGACTTTTGAGAGCGAGTCTGTATTCGCAACTCAAAATCCTGTACTAGAAACAGTATGAAAAGTTTTATCAATTTATTTTACGCACAAAAACTGTAGCAATAGTAAGTGCAATTACATAAAAGAGGGTTCGAAATGCTGCAATGAATGCAACTGTAAAGATTACAACAACAGTTTAGTAAGTTTATTAAGTTCCTGATTCAGAAACAGAAGAAACTTTTTTAAGTAAATTTTACTTGTTTATTTACACGTCGTAATTTCTATATTGCGTCACATACATGTAATGTTTCTTTCCGTGTTTTATTAATAATTAAACAAAATTTTCAACTATAAAGTTATTTCTATATACAGTTCAAGCACTATTGTCATGTCTTACGTCTCTACGACTAGGCTGCGGTGCGGTGGTAGCACATAAAGAAGAAACCCCAGTGCATCATCAAAATCATGACTCTGTAATATCTATTTTTTGCTCTAAAATATTTCTCAAAGTTTATTCTTAATTTTGTTCGCTGAAGCTATATGATAAAATATATATCTTCAGCCCAACAGGCCATTGAGGCTTAGTCCCATTTACTCCGAGTTTGGTTTAATTGCTACGTTCCAGAGGGTAGTGGGGCCCTTTGGACCTTTAACTAGTACGCTCCCTCAGCTTACGCCTAACCCGTGGCATTACATTCACTCGTCCATTTGCTCTTTCATCTACACTTTGAAGGAACTTCCAACCCCTCTAACGACGGCCAAGGTATTAGCTTGACCGCCGGGACCGACTATTTACGTGCCCATCCGACAGCATGAAACGCTCTGTTTTGCGCGACCTTAGGACACCCATTCGGCTACCGACCTCGCAAATCATTGCTACACTACCACAAGCGCAAGTGAATGGCTATCCTAGCCGCGCCAACCCGGAACCTATGTTAAAATCCACAAATAAAAAAGTTTGTCGCTTAGTAAAAATTTCACTACATAGAAAGCAAGAAGTCATATTGGCTATATCTTTGGGGCATAAATAAATTATTTTTCAAAATTAAAATGAGATCATAGACAACGCTGAACAAAAGGAATTGAGCCAGTATTTCATGTACTTCTCGAAATAATACGTTATATTTGTTAAAACAAGCTTAATTAAAAAAACGGCGACTTGAGCATTTTCTGATTACTAAAAAATGTAGTACTGGTCGTAAAGGGCCATTGTGTATAGCAAATAACACACTTAACAAGAATATCTTGGCATGATCTGGTTCTGAGCCAAAATATTTTTTGTTATAAATGAATCAACTTTTACCGTCAATTTTATATGTTACATTATTCTATTTCTTGTTTTTATTTGTTGTTTACTAAAAAACGGATTCATAAAGTTTTAAGGTGGTGCAAAATATATTATTTTTTTCTTACTTTTCGGTTTCCCTAAGCTTAGGGAACCTATATGCCTACCTAGTCCGCCGAAGCCCAAACGCGCCACAGTGGTAGGGGATACAACTTCGTGCATAAATACTTTTGAAAATACAAAAAATAAGAGTTTTTAAAATATAGAAAAATCTAAGTAAACCGCTTTGTTTATGTTTTAGTTAATACCTGAATTCTATACGAGCTTTCTCGATATCCAATTTACCATCTACTGTATTCCCAAAAACCATATAAATGCAAAAAGCAACTAAAAAATATCTTGCTTGCATGATTTCAAATGCATCAAACGTATTTCGCTCAGTTTTACAATTTCATGCCCTGTAGACATTTGCAGAACTAATTTAGGGACGACGCTAGTCATGTAACTTATGCATGAAAACTAAATCTCACTAACTTGCAGCGTCTACAGAATTGATTCCTTTCTTTGCGTCTGCAAGTTGGGTTTGTTTTCGTAACTTAATGCACCGAACTAGCACAACGTTAAAGAAGTACAACAACTGTTCCGTCTATTTCAAATAGATATCTAGGTATGTACTAGTTCCAAAAGTTTTGTTGGCTGATGTTAAAGTGGTTTGTGGAGGGATAAACGATGATTGTCGTGAAGGCACCCGCATTGGCAAGCTACAAGAATTCTTTCAAGCTAACAACTTTACCAAGAAGGCAAACATTAAGAAAAAAAGCGTGTTTACTTAATTGTGAAGGAATGGCGGTGTGCTTGAAAAATAGGAGTTTGCGTATTTTCGCAGGAAGTTTTTATCGAGCCCCTGATTACGGATCACTGGACGGAAAGAGTACGCATGAAGAAGCAGGGGGTATTATTAAAGTTAAAGTGCAGCAAATAAAGTCCTGTCATAAAATGTGAGGAGATATATTAGTGTGGTTCCATAATATTAAAAAATGTCTTATAAAATCAAAACTATGGATTATGAAATATAGAACAAATGATTTATACGGAACATAATAAACACAAAGTGTTTATTTTTTTATCCAAATTTGTTTGTATTTTCAATACGATCAGTTTTAAACGACATGAAAATGGAAATACAACCTTAAACAAATAACGAAGCTTCAAAGTCCTGTTTTTTTTTTAAAACTGACGTAAAAGTACCACACCAATGTCTTTGAAAAACTCTTATTTCTGGGTTAAACAGGAGGGATTCAAAGAGAACAGTAAATTAAACGTTTCCTCTGTCAGTCAAGCTAGGAACACAGAAAACCAATTTCAAAGCAACCGTAGCTAAAGGCTAGTATCATAAACTTGCTTATATTCCTTTATTCTGGCCAATACCACAGTCAATTCATTAAATAAATCGATTTTATATTTGTATACACTTGCACATAATAATAAAACGACTAAATACATAGAGCTACTTCTAACATAGAATTATATAATTTACTTCTAATACAGGGTGATTCCTAACACGCAGGGCGCTCTTTCTGGATTATAATATATACAATATTGGTGTAATATTTAGTAGCAGTAATGTATGTTGATTAATTTCGTGGGGAGTTTTGATCATGGGTGCTACATTGAAACAACCAACCCACCTCACTGAGTATAGTGGGCTCTTTTATAAGAACTGTGATATATTTTACTATTACATCATAAAACAAATACAACATACATACATACAAATAAAAGACAAAAACGGCGCTATATATGTGTGCTTATTTTATATAGTATTACAGAACAGACGAATTTACATAAATCATGTCTATAATCGCAAAACCGTATATATTTGAGAACACAAAATACTGCTGAACGCATTAAGAACATGTTTAATATCTCGACACAGCGTATTTATTATATTTCTAAAAGAAGTAAAAAAAACGTAGAGCGTAGTTCACGGGTTTCGCTAGTTAAATTTGAACACCATAACCCTAATGTGTAATACTGACTTTACTATTTCATAGTCGCGTTGATAAAATCAACCTGTCTAAACACTTTTATATTATTATTTGCAGTACTAATCGTTTATTAATGAATCACTCGCTTCTTTTAATTCATTTCACATGATGTTTTCATTTGTGCTTGGTTTGTGCCTAACACGTTGACTTTTAATATATTTATTGTTTTATGTTTCTACGAGATGAGTTCAAACGTAACTTAAGGAGTTTTGTTTTAAAACAAAGAGAACTGATGTTATAGGTTTGGAGTTTGTTCTGTTTTCGCAGAGCTTGCCTTATTAATAATTAAATTGCGTTTAAGTAAATTCATTGTTTTAATTGTTGAAATCCCTGCGCTACAACACTGGGACTAATGAAACTCTGGAAAACGGTTTCAGATCCGCAAAAGATCAAAAAGCAAGCTTAAAATTAGCCGGGATCTACAACATCCTTCAATATTGTGGTTCAAACTTCATCGGACAAACTGGTCGTTCTATTGAGTTAAGATTGGGAGAGCACAAAGGTGATTGCAAACACAAACGCATCACAAATCTAAGGTTGCTGAACATGATGGTTTAACTCGTATGCATCATCGATCTCACGATGACGCTCCATGATACAATAAGTATTAAAGATATGATAGATGCGCGACCAGTTTTGGTTCGTTGTGCGCATGACGTCACTCGGTGAGTTAGTTGAATAGCTGTATCATGGTTGAATAGTTCTTAGCGCGGAATGCCATTACATGACATTATATAAATAGATTGTTATGGTACTTTGTTAGCAACAGGTTTGTTTTAGTTTTTATGTAATATGTTTTACATAGAATTTTTTGTTTTTAATGTTAATAAATTATATTTTCTTTATATATTTACATTATAGCAAAATACAAATTAAATGCCCTAAAAGATTTTATTTCACATTAGATAGATTTGATTGATTGTTATGCTCTTTTGTTTCTAGTTAAATTGTTAGTTAAGTAATATTTGAAAATGGTTGTAGAAATCTCTAATTGACTGTTACTACAAATTTGGGTATTACTAACGCGATTCCTCGAGCACGGATAGCTCGGATTATTTTATGGAATTAATATAAAAAATCTCTTAAAATAAGAGATGCTCATTGATCAAGTATATAGTTGGACTGCCGCATATTAATTACATTTAACACAAATAGCAATAAGATTGTTTCAAAAGTAGTTTAATTAATAATCGGTAAATACAGTTTTGCAACATGCAACATAATAACAAATTCCTAAATTAAATGTTCAAATTCGGAGTTTATTACATGGCAATGGTAAAGTAGTGATGAAATATAGAAATTATAAATGTTATAACTATCCAACTGAAACTTTTATTTTTATATATAAATACCTATTCTATACATAGTATAACAAATTTTAATTAAGTTATCGTTTTTAACAATTTTCGTTTTTTAGACAGTGTTCGATCTTGCAATGATTTATTTAAATTTTTAATTCGTAAATACATTCTTGATCTAAAAAATAATGTTTTTACTTTATCACTGCATTGAACAGTAGTAGCTAGATTTAATAAATTCTTTAATTAGTTATCAGAAATAAGTAATCTATTTGAATTAACAGTATTAAAAATATGTTCGAGCTGCTCCATATGTGTCATAAATTCTTCTGATGGTTTTGATAAGCCACCTTCAGATAAATGGTCTACCCATGTGTATTGATAATCGTCGGATCTGGTGGATGCAGTTGGTTCAGTTTTTTTGAGTTTGTGACAAATCAAACCAGCTAAATTTTCTAAGCCATCATATTTGAGGGACTCCAATTCTGTTTGTTATTGCCCGCTTAAATGTTTCCCCTTAAATATTTCGGAATTATGATCTAGATCAGGAGTGTTATCTATTTCCACATTTCCACCGTCTGAGAGCGAGCCTTCATTTCTACCCAAAATATAGGCCCTCAGACGGTACTTAAACTCTAATGGATCTGGGCGATCGTGGGGGCCTCCTTTAGCTCTCATTACCCCAAAGAAATTTTCTAAAACATCCTGATTCAACCGATACGTTAGTATGTACTTGATATTAAATCTTTCTTTGAGGTCATTGAATAGCACTTTTAAAGAATTGTTGGAGATTACAAAGCCTTTTTGAAAAGGTAATAATGAATTTTTGCCTTTCACTCTAAGGTTACTGATAGTCTTGGTTATTGTATCTAATGTAGTTGTTTGATTGTCAAGTGACAGACCAAATGCCTCCATTCTTTCTCGACTATCTGTTTGTGGAACTCTAACATTGAAACAGTCAAACCAATCGTTTACCTGAAATAAAACAACTAGTAAAACAACATTACATAATGTATTGTTAATTTTACTTACATATTTAATAAATTCAGCATATTCCAACCAGTTTTCATCTTTAAAATATCCTCGAGTTCCACATCGAGTAATGGCCCTTGACACGGTATGCGAAAACAGTTTCGTTGCAAGTTTTACTTTTTGTCTTGCTGCATACTTTACATTTAAATTTTCTATAGAAATTTTATGCGCTATGTTTAAATCAGATGAACTAGTTAATTTTATGAGCTTCTCTATTGTGAATTTATTTATCTCCTTTCCATTTAAAATAAAACCATGGTCGACAAAATGATTTCTTATTAATTTTATTAAGTGAGGCACATCAGCAAACACGTGAATCTTGTTATTGTTTGCTGGATTGAGAAACCATGTTTGAGTGATAGTTATCCCTAATTCTGTGTGTAAACCCTTGTTCCCTCCGACCATATCACTGACCATTGCTACAATAGGAAAACCAGCATTTTCCACAACAGTTATAATCTTAAATAGTATGTTTTTGTTCAAAGTGCAGTCATAATCGAAGAAAACGGGCTGTTTCCATTTGCCAAATACACCTCTCAACATCACCACCTGAACGTAATTATACTGCTTCAAAGTTTTGTCGTTAACTTTATCGTATAAATAAACTTTTCGCACTTTCATCTCATCAAAAGAAAGAACACATACTTTCTGCAATTCTGTCATGTTTGCTCTCTTAATAACATTAAAAACCAGTGTCAGAATCCCACAGCCACAGTTGATTTTCTTGCACCAGGCTCTAAGCGTAGAAACTGCTGGGAAAGGGTAGCCCTTTTTCAGTAATAATGGATAGGCCCGTGCGCCAGCAGAATGAATAACTATTGCTTTTAAAATATCTTCTATTGTCCATGTTGCACGTTTCTTGGGTTCTTTTAATTTTCTAATTTGTTCAGGTGTAAAAATTCTTTCAAATGCCTCCTTCTCATTTTTTAATATGCCAATTTCTTCTGTTAACCGAGCAATAATTATCGCTTGATCATCGTGGTATTCTGTGTTGACTCTTAAAAAGATAATACAAAAACATTAAGATAAGAAGTGAACAGTATAATAAAAAAAGGTAACAATGTAGCAATGCCTATACCCAATGCTCCTACTAGTTGAGGGTAAAGCTTCTGCTAAAGCCAAAGTGTCTTCATTTTCTACAGCCTCCTCAGATTCACTAAGAACTTCTACACCATCAGCACATGCACTAGAAAAAATACTTACACTAAGGAAAATATTATTTAAAAAACTTACTTTGATTGAAGAATACTTTCAATACAAACTTGATGCGATTTCTTTTGTTAAGCCGATTATTTCTTGCGTCACTGTTTTTAGAATCTTTTGATTTCTTTGGTAAATGTAAAGATGGAATCGCTTCCGGTTTAAGCGGGCGGTGATTTTTTGCAGAATATCCCAACAGTTCATACTTTAAATTTCGTTCAAAGTCATTTTTATTATCGAAACGTTTCGAACAAATTCTCGCATTGCTAGTTTTAAAATTATCTTCCCGCTTGCATGCGTTTTTCCAGATTTTATGAAGAGTATCATTGGCCGGAAATCGAAAAAACTTAAAATCTTTACGGCAATTTTTAGCCTGGTTGTCGGTATTACAACCACTCACAGCACAGCGCATATTTAAGCTTTTTTTTAAAAATTAAATAGGAAACATCAAACCACAACAAACCACCTCCTGCACTTCACAGCACAGATTGGCAGTTCGAACTCATCGAGAGACGTCACGCAACGAGCCTACTTCAAGGACACCTGCGCAATATCATATCTTAGGACTTATTGTACCATGATGACGCTCCATCGTATCCGTCTCTACAGGTGACAGCCAACCACAACTCCGCCGTTCTGCCCGCTTGACTTAAAAGGGTTTAAATACCTCCGCATCCCGGATTTGAATTCAGTGCTGTAATTACTCTGAAGATGCAAGCTGCAATGTCTTGCAAAACGTTAGTTTGTATGGGTTCACAAATAGCTAACAGGCATAAGCTGATTAAGTATTCCTCTCCTGACAAACAAGACACATTAAGATCAAATTCTTGTCCGTCCCAAGGTTCTAACAATCTAAGCACACGGCCCTGTGTAGACAGGCAGGGTCCACGAAAAACTATCGCTTAAACTTTAAGAGCCAATGCTTGTAAAAGCAGACAAGCTACAGGTCGGTGCTTATATGATTATGCTGGGTGTAATTTCCAAATGACGACGCAGTTTAAGCCGAAAGTAAATTGCAATATTGACAGTTTGATAAACCGCGAAAGCCTCAAAGAATAAATTGTTACAAATTTCTTATTTATTACAATTTTTGTTGTTTTCCAACTTTATACTGTAATATTATGTTGTACACACTAACAAGTAACCATTTCTAACTTTTCAAATTATTGTAACATTTTGTCATTTTGATGCTTGATGTCAGTTCTATTCAAACAAGTTTGTTAGCGTTCTATTGAAATCAAGCAATTAAAGAACTTGATTAAATATAAGTGTTTATTTATTTTTGCGTATACCTCGAAGTCACATTTATTTAAAGATACTTTTAATTAGTCGTTTTCAATCAAAAAGAAAAGTCGTTAATTGGCAGAGTTCAATGTTGTTTTCTCAAGTGTTGATTAAAAATACTTTAACAAATCAAATTTATAAAAACTTTCTGCTATTTATTCTATATTTTCAATTTTATGTTAGACAGAAGTACTTTTTTCAACTAGAATTAATTTGAGTTTTCCCCCTTTTAATCTTACAAACTTTAAAAAAAATGCAGTAACTAATAGAACCTGCAGCATCTTGAAATTTATATCACATTACTTCTCTCCTTGAGAATGTTTTGTGCGTTCCAATTTCACAATATTTTCGTGTCAACATGGAACTGTTTGTTTCATTAAGAGTTAATTCTACGCTCCTGGGGACTAGAACTTGCTCTTGCGTCAATTATAAATTAACTTTACCCCTGTCATTATTAAGTTAACTATATAAGCACATTCGAAGACGTTCTGTTTGTTTGTTTCTTTGCAACCCCCGTTTCCCCGGCGAAATTCAAGCACTCTAGAAACATCATCATTGTTATGAAGCTCTGGATCCTGTTCGAACTAGCAAAGTTCATGGCAAATGGTTATTGTTAACACACCCAGTGTGACAATATTTTCCTAGTTCGAAGTAGCCTCATTAATATCCATCAGGCAACTTCTGGTCCGATATTATTTGGGAGGCGGGTGAACTCACTGAATATCATGTTGAGTAGAATAAATGAACCTCAATTCATTTGCTGAGTAAACGCACTATGAATATTGATTGTGTAACTAAGCATCTGGCGGTAGCAGTTTAGAAACTATCTCACGACTTGCGACGAACGGATCCATGCCTGTATTATCGGGAATAAGGTATGTTAGGATCAGGTTTAATTAAGAATGGAGTGACTCTATTATCCTGAATTTTAAGCATCTACTTAAGCTCTATTGATTCGTTTAAATACCTACACCTTTATTATTAAACTCCGGAGATAGGGCTCGGTTCTTTTATACTAAACGGAAGCAAGGAGAGTGACAGACTAGAGGGTGCATAACGATTAGTAATTGAGTGTTGGAGAACTTCAAACGCGGAATTTGTTGTGCGCGATTTTCACTTCACTATGCAAACTTTTTCCATTTGGTAAAGCTGAAGAATTTTAGACATAAAACTACTCTTGTATTTATTTACTTCCTTGAAAACACGCAGAGTATAGAGTTAGTATGGTAATGCCGTTTGGAGCTGTGGTAGTACCTTAAGGATTAGCTGTTAGTCTGTCACTCCGTCCGAAAAGGAAACAGGTAGAGTAGGATGCTTGCACGAACTAGTAGATTATAGGAAAAACGTCAAGAGAATCTTATTCTACTCCCAAACAGTCAGTTTCTTTCAAGAAAGAATTTTTTCTTGTTTTAGGTTTTAGTATAGAAAATATTTTCAAGATTAATGTGAATCAAAACAAACCTAATATGTAAACATTAGTAGTTTCACAGCTATTGATTTTTGGTAAAAGATTGTTATTGCCGTAGCTATGGGTAGAGAGAAGACACTGAATACTACACTAAAGCAACGAAATCTTATTCTACGACTCCAAAATGATTAATTTCCTCCTGGATATTTTTTGTCATTTTACCTCCTTCTGCAGTTTATGTATAAAATTGCACTGTTGAATGCTATTTGATGATGATTCTTTATTATATAACTTGAATGACGATTAAAAGTTGGCACTTCAACTGAACTTCCCATGCTTCAAAAATAATCACTTTCTTTGTTTCCAAAAATATTTTATATCATATAAGTATGAATAAAAAGTAAAGTAAACTGGTTGTCTGGCATAATTTTCGTAGAATATTGCTTTGGAATCAAACCAAAAAAAGCAATGAACAAATTTATCAGCCAAAAATGGGGCAATCAACTCCTAAATATTGCTGTACCTAAAAATTAACTCTTTACATAAAAATGTTTTATCGTCCCCCGTCTACTAAATAAGCGGGCATGAATTTTTGAGTTTCAAACTTACTTATTTAAAAAACATTGCGCAGACAGTTTTAGGACAATATGTTTTTAAAAATATCCATAAATTTCAATATTTTTCACTTTACAGTCATATTGTGTATTACAAAATCCAAGTTTATGCAGACCTGACAACTTATTTTTTAGTATACAGACGTTAAAAAAAACTTTTCTAATACTTATATAGCCGCCGCCATTTTAAAGTTAAAGTGTTTATCTTACTACGCTCTATCAAATTCTCTTTTTAAATTTTTTGAAATTCTAATTTTGAAGAAAATTATTCACATAGAAAGCATATCTAACTGCCGCAGCCGCATAGTGGGATATTTGATGATTTTAACGGGACAGAAATCAAAACTTCGTCAATACTAGCAAAATTTACTAATTAATGTTTTAACATTGATAAAATAAAAATGGAAATAATACTTTAGGAAAATATATAGTGGCGTAGCCAAAATGTTTAGAATGGGGTGTTATGACAAAAACAATTATAGTGACAGTGAGACAGACAGTAAGTTTTTATTCCTACTCAGGAACAAAATAATGCGTGCCGCATAAATAAGAAATTACGATGATTCTTACAATTATGTATGTATGATGTACTACTACGTACTATGTTTAACTATAAGCATCAAAAATAGAGTGTTTTAATAATAACTATAACAATAAAATTTTATTTTTCGTAGACACTCTGAGTAGAGCGATTGTGTGAAAAACAGTGAAAATCAACAACAAAAACTCTCTAACTGCTAAAACTAAATAAATCGTATAAAATAAGTAAGTAAACTCAAAATATTCATTTACCGGATAATAGCAGTTGTGCAGAAGATTTAATTTAAGGGTTAGTGCGAATATTTGCATAACATTCTTTTATGGATAATATAATTTCCACCTAATTAGGTTTAATATCCAAACCATCGGCTACACCATTATCACTAAAAATGAATAACTGAAACATTTGTCTTTAGTTTTACTCCGTTTCAGAGTCTGCATAAGACTAATATTTTTATTGTTCAGACAAGACAGTTTACGTAGCTTGCGACTATTGAAATTGACTGAAGATTACACTACACGGAGATGTCTGACATGCATGCCTTACGGTGGTGCATATACACTGTGTCTATAAAGTAAACCCCTTCCCAGCAAACTTTTGAACGACTTGATATTTTTCTACAAAATTTGGTGTACTGTAATAGGAAATTAAATACTATCTTTTAAACCATATTAAACTTTTGTATCTTCCAAAATGGCGACTGGGCGCCATTTTGATTTTTTTTTAATATAAAGGGGGTCATTGGAAATGTCTTTTAGTTCTGCGTCTGATCCTAAAGTTTCAAAAAGAAATTTTCAGCCATGACAAAATGACAATGTTTGAAGATAAAGAAGTCTATTTAAAAAAACTAGGAATTAAAGCTTTAATTAATTACATTAAGTGTTCGAAATGTTTACCATTTACTTCTTGGCACATAAAAAGTCGGTTATGAAATTCCTGCCTTACATTTTCATAAGTTTCTGGAGTGATATTTCTGCAAACTTCTGTAATGCGTTGCTCCAGTTCTTCAATTGTTTCTGGACGGGTTCTGTACACTTTCGATATCAGATATTCCCATAGAAAAAAAATCTAAGAAAGTTAAATCTGGGGAGTGAGCCGGCTATTCTACAGGCCCCCACCTACCAATCCATCTTCCAAGAAAATGTCCGGTGTGAAAGTCAGAAACAGGCCTATAATAATGAGACGGCGCACCGTCTTGTTGGAACATAACGTTTTCCATAATTATTTCCAGCCACCTGAGTTATTTCTTGAAAAATTTTGTAATGCAAATGAAAAAGTGGACTACTGGATAAAAAAATCAAAACAATTTTGAATTGAGTAAGTCCATTTGTTTAAAATCCGCCATTTTGTTATGGCTGAATATTTTTCTTTGGAACTCTAGGATCAGACGCAGAACTAAAAGACCTTTCAAACGAGGTGTCACTCGACCCTGGATAAAAAAATCAAAACAATTTTGAATTGAGCGAGTCCATTTGTTTAAAACCCGCAATTTTGTTATGGTTAAATATTTTTCTTTGAAACTCTAGGATCAGAGGCAGAATTAAAAGACCTTTTAAATGAGGTGTCACTCGACTCTTTTTTCTATTTAAACAAAACATTCAATATGGTGCCCAGTCGCCATTTTGAATGATACAAAATTTAATTTTTGGCTAAAAAATAGTATTTAATTTCCCATTAAAGCACACCAAATATTGTGGTAGAATATGAAGTCGTTCAAAAGTTAGTTAAGGGGGGGGGGGGGTTACTTTATAGACAGACGGCAATAATGCCATAGAGGCACGTTACCAGGAGATTTTTCGTGACCTTGTGATTAAAAGTTCGTTCTTCTCTATCAGCGTTTAAGGGAACACGGAATATTTGCAAAAAATTCCGCCAAAGATGATAGGGTAGGCGTGAAATATTTAGTAATCCGAGACAGCGTGCCTGTAACTCCTGGTTCAAGCGGTTAGAGAATGTCCGCAGTGCTGGAAGTCAGTAGCGGCACTGTTCGGTAGATTTTATGTAAACAGCTGCTTCTTCGTTATCATGGCCAAAGTGTTCACGGTTTGCAGCCGCAAGATTTCCAACAAAGATTACAGTTTGCTATTCCAAAGCGAAGCGGGGTTTACCAGAGATAAAATAGATAATTTCCATAGCACTTATTTCTGGATAGCCAAAAAAACACATTCCACAAAGTAATCTAAGCAACAACACACGTTCTACATACATTTTTGGGCGAGCAATGTTGGTAGTTTGTTCGTAGGTCGTTTCCTTTTCCAAACACCAGGCCCTTTATACTATGATTTCTTGAAGAACTTTCTAGCCAAAATTGCTAAGCAATGTTCCATTACAGACAATGATGTCTGTGTGGTTTATGCACGATATCCCTTTGCTGCATTTTCTAGTTGTAGTTCGCCGATGACTCGATCAACAATTCCCCGAACGATAAATAGGTTCAATAGGACTATTAGCATGACCTGCTCGTTCTCCAGATGCAAACCTTTTAAATTTTCTTGTGTGGCAATTTATAATTCTTAGTTTACGCATCTCTTCTGAATAATATTAAAGAATTGCAAAGAAGAGTTCACAATGCTTGCCAAATAATAAGAATTACGTCAGGTAATTTTGAACGTGGATGATTTAGAACAAATACCTTTAGTGAGCGAAATAGAAAACAAAACAGCTGAGCTGGTATAAACATCTAATTAGAATGCCAGAAGAGAGAATCACCAGAAAAACAATGGACATAGGCATAATCGGAAAACGGAAGAGAGGCAGGCCAAGGATAAAATAAGAAGAAAATCTTAAAGAAATAGTGCACAGCAGAGGAAGAAACATACAAGAAGTAAGGAACATGGCAAGCAACAGACAAAACATTAGAAGATGGATAGAGGATCCCATCTACACCCCAACGCTATAATGGCACTTACGGGGAAACGATAAAGAAAGAAAGAGAAAAATTTTTGAACGTGTGAGACAGTCAATGATGGAGCGTGCTAATGGAGAGAGCTAAAGAAGCTAATGGAGGACAATTTGAAAATATTTTTGTAGGGTGTATTGTACGTTAAACTTTAAAACACATGGCAACAGATACTCAGTGTAATTCAATTTAATATAATTTATACACATAACATTACTTATAGAATATATCGTATTTTAATTGCTGAATAAATTTGTAAAAAAAACTATAAAAAAGAATAATTTCAGGTGGATTGCATGTTACGTTGATATAATTATAAAATATTGGTTGGTTATAAATATGTGGTTTGATTTCAAACCATTTTAATTAGTTTTACCAAAATTTTTAAACTGCGGTTAGATTTCAATTAAGAGACGCTGATATATTTACTTATAAATAGTTGTACAACATTTTATTTATAAACTCTAATTTGTCGTTCTATAATATGGCTAAATACGGCCGACATCAAATATTCAAATAAAATCAATTGATGTTTTATAAATTACGAAACATTTACAACTTTTCCTCTTTAATGCATTCATTGCACACCTATTAAAGTACTCTTAGAAAGTTTTCCTTTCAACTCAATTAGATTTAATAAGTTAAATCGTAATTGCAGCCCTGATTTTCCCAAGGAAAGTCGACAGGGGTGCCTGAAACCGAATCTGCTCGTAATTATATATTATTCATTGTACTACAGCTGTAGCTCTACAATAAACATCTTAAAAGATTGAAACGGTCGCTTTCAGAACAAGCCATGAAGAGCAATTAAAACTTGCTTTATTTATATTTGCAAAGAGCACGACGCGACGGTTGCATTAGAATTTAATATACAACTCAGTATTTGATAAAGAATTTCACTTTACGATGAGAGAACGAACTCAACTGCATTAGTCAATAGTAAAGCAAACTTACGAGGATTTATCACGTCGTACAAACAGTTATCCTTACGAATATTTTTTTTTCTAGAACATGAAGATAAGCAGGCAAGTAACGGTGCAACAAACGACGCAAAGAAAATTTATTTGATTTTGAAAGTAGGCTGGTCGAGATCAATTTCGAATGAATTATAACAGATGGCTACGTGGGGAACAATCCAGGAATACGTTAACCTAAGTATACGGAAATACATAAAAGAAATGAGTTAAGGCCTGTGTAGTATTTTTTTATGATATTGCCAATAAATCATGAAAATTATTAAACGGAACCTAATTAAGTCAGGCTCGTTTTTATGTCTTTGTGTTTTGTGCAGAGAAAGAAGGAAAGAAAATATGAAACAAACTAGCAATTATAACTTCTGAAGATAGTCTCCAACCTTTTATAGAAGCACTACCAGCATGTTATAGTCTGTCAATTGACAGTTGTCGCGTTAAGCACGTAATGGTGCAATCACCTTCAGGTGACTTGCTAACAATATTTGAATTTGTTTATAATTCAACTATCTATTTGCAAGGTAACGGGTTTTTTACATTTCGGCAAAAGCACTATAAAAAACAAAAACACAACAGAATAGTAGAATCAACTTCGGCACTAATATCTTCTATAACTATAACAATTAATTCAACCACAAAGACATCAATAGAAATGGCAAAAACGTCTGAAATTCCTGTACTTCAAGCCTACATAATACCACAAAAGCTAACAAAACTGTCTACCCTCAAATGACTATAATAGCAGCATGAAAACGTATAATTTCACAAAACAAATAAGACATTACAGATTAGCTTATTCTTACCCCATCTTACTCTATATTTCTATACGAATATGTAAAACACATTTAATTTCTCTAGAACTTTCGGTGAAAACCACAGTTTGTAATTTAACTTGGCTAATTCGGCAT
This sequence comes from Ctenicera cuprea, assembly GCA_958336395.1. Taxonomy (NCBI): domain Eukaryota; kingdom Metazoa; phylum Arthropoda; class Insecta; order Coleoptera; family Elateridae; genus Ctenicera; species Ctenicera cuprea. The sequence goes on along the minus strand of OY284487.1, from coordinate 20,478,303 downwards.
AAATGTTTACTGAAGCAATTTCAAACTGTTGGCCAGTAACATTCAAACTCTTAAGCAACTTATTAACAAATTGTGTTCGTATGCTTCTAATCCTAAGTTAATATATAGACAGTTTAAAAGCTACGTTATTGCATTTTCTTTTAATCAACATTAAACTGTCATCACTCTCAGATACATCAATGATTCAACATTTAGAATATAACCAATATAAGCATAAAAAGCAAGAAGATATGCTTTACTACGCTAGCATAGCATGATCAAAATACAGGGTCATCGTAGAAGAACTCTGGGATTTTAAAATTCATTTACTATAACAAAAATTTAAGCCACAACTAAGCTAACTATATGCAATAAATGTAAATCTCTATGCGTGAACAATTTGTAGCTTTGACGATATTCAAGGGACAAACTACAAAGAAACGAAGCATACAACTAGCTGTCTCGACAAGCTTTATTAACTCTTATTTTAGCCAAACAACTACAACAACAGCGACCGCAATATCAACACATTAATCCCATTCAGCTGCACCACCACTTTTTCATAAGTATCAATATTTATTAGTAAAAAACTAATTAGAACACCACAGAACAATGTCTCCTTCATAGCGATTCAACACTTGTCACCGCAAACCCTACACAAAACACATTCCCACCACCATTTAGTTTTTTTCTTAATTACCAATCGACCCCATTCCCACATTCCAGGCAGTTCCTTATACCTGCATGGGTCATATTTATTTTACATTTTCGCCACCCTCGCTAAATAGACCATCATCGTTTTGTAGTCGACCAATCAAACTTGTATCTCATTCTTAGGCAAATTCAGCATTTTGTTGTACCTCAGCAGTTGGCCGAATGATTCGGTCTCACTTTTTAATAAGACAAACAACTTAAGTGTTCAATACGTTAGTTTTATTTTACAAAATTATACATTTGTGTTGCTGAAACGATCGTTATATTGACCATAAAAAATTTGACAAAGAACTGAGTAAAAATACTATGTTCAGACCTATTTATTGGATAAACTTAATCAAAAGATAAAATAGTCACGCAGTGTAGTTAAAACTCATTTTAGAAAGTGATCTAAAACTCGACTTCCATTATTTACTGTTCAATATAAAATTCTTAAAATTGTTATACTAAATTAAACAAAATCATATTATTATACAAAATTTAAAAAACCTGCGTTAATGGAACAATTTACCAGTTGCATATGCCAGTCGTACGCTAAATAAAATTAAAATATCTTACAGTACAATTGAAAAAGAAGTTTTTTTAGCGTGGTCCATAGACCATTGTAACCTCTACATTTGTAGCAAAAAATGTGTTATTATAACTCCATTAATTCTCCATTAATTGGGTGGCGCATAAAACTAGAAGAGTACGATTTTGATATTACTCTTACGGCAGGTAAAATAGATACCAACGCTGTTATATTAAATCGAATATGTCCTATAACTCACTAAACTACATTAAGATACTACAATGGCATATGAAGATTATTTGAAGTACATGTCAGCCAATGTTATTTTTTATAATAATCATACTAATCTTGGAAAAAACGACAATTTATTTGATGTACCTTAAAATTCTCTATTGCACGCTGTGTTAGTGTAGATTTAGAAATGAGTGCAAAGATCGTAAATATGTTTGAAGGCTTATTAAATAATGCAGAATAGATCATTTACATGTAGGCGGAGCTAACATCGTAATTTAGTGTAAAAATTAAATTCACTTATTTTGAACTTGTAAAAAGATATTTCATAAATATGGCTTACAACTGTTGCGTTCCACAGTGCTCATCTGTATCAAACAAAAATCGTAATTTAATGTTTTATAAATTTCAAAATAAAAAGATTGCAAAAAAGATGGTTGATCGTAATAAAATCTAAAAAAGCACCTACGAAGCATACCAAAATATGTTCCAATGTTTAAATTTGCATCTACTTTTTTCATGAACTTTTTTTAAAATAGGAATTTATTAAAATTCAAATAGGCCAAAGTAAATAAATTGAGACATCTTATAACTACATATAGCATGCAACACCGTAACGGTTTGAAAACATTTTGGTTGACATATTCTTTGTTCATTGTTTAAGTCGGCATTATTTTCAGCAAGTATTAGTTTTTACGATTTTATTTAATTTTGAACAAGTTCAAACACGCCCTTCTTTCGGGCTGACATTTTCAGAAGCTTTAAAATTTTCCAACTTTTGAAAAATACAGCACCCTTCCACGCAAGTAACTAAATACCAGATACGTATTTCGGCAGCAAAGCTATCATCATTGTGTGGAAGGGTGCTGTATTTTTAAGTGGTGTTATTCAACAGTTCGAGTGTCACTTCTTCTCATCAACATTTATTACAATTTAAGCAAACACTATTCTTAAGTAAATAAAATAACTCTGAAACTTAAAACAAAATGAACATATTCTTTGCAAAATTATACATTTTAAACAATATAGCCTTAAATTGATAAATTCCTCTGTAAGCTAGACGTTTAACTAGAATTTTTACAACATTGTTTTCTTGTTGTACAGCTATGCCATCTACGTTTCTATCTAAACAATTTAATTGGGAAGTTACAGATCATCCAATTCCAAAATTTCACCAATTAAATGACAAACAGTTCCCTTTTGTTGGAAATGCAACTACCACGTAATAGCCAGCCATGTCAATAGCAGCAAAGTACGAGAAACATGTTTTCGTACTTGTGCTAGAATAAAAAAATTTATTGGTACAAGAAATATTCAGGAACCAATTTAATACCAGTGATTGAAAAGTGTTCCAGACAGAAACATACCGCGTCTATTTGCTTACAGGCGGCAGACCAACAGATACCTGCCGCGCAAGAGCAATTACATTGTTTTATATCACATTTTTTACTTTTCTTTGAAGTTACAAGGTTAATTGTATATTCCAATGATCTTGTTTCTGTTCTGCGCAACAGTTTGCTTTTATAATGTAAACGAGATTTCTATCCATATACACCTGCGTATATTTCACAAACTGCAACATTAGTAAAATCTTTTTTTTTTGTTTACGCTTCATGGCACTTCTGTTGTATTTCATAGTTACGTACTGTATGAGTAAATATAATAAAGTTATTAGGAACACGTACTTTTTAAAAATACAATCATGGAGATTATGTTCTTTCTCAAATTGTACCACTCATTTACTGCCGCTCCAAAACGGTTTTTGGGGTTGTAGTTTTTGTGCGCGGTTGTTTTAGGGCATTTTTTAATGCTTGCACCTTTTCATTTTAATTACAAATACAAACACAACTTTGCGATTTGGTAGGGATAAATTAAAGTTTGAAAACGTAGGCCATATGTTACGATTCATATTTAAGGAAACTTTTATATTGATACATATTTATCGCAACACGTTAAAACAGTCATCAAGAGAAAATAAAAATGGAATATTCTAGACAACGTTCACAACTCCACAATTGGAGGTCTCTTCGGTTCAAAACGAATGTATAAACGTTTAATAAACAAATTTAATTAGTCCGACTACGTAAGTAAATAAAAAAATACAAAAAAGCTAAACCTACCAATTGAATAAAGCACGGAACAAAAACATAAAAGCTCTACTTATAATTACTACTACTTCTAATAAAACTTTTGAAGAAATTTTTTTTTATATTATAGACCCCTTCCCATTTAACAAAGTACTAACTGGCAATCCTCATATATGATCAAAGAGAATCTAAAAATAGTTCGGATAAAATCATTCGGATGTACCTATGCTATAAAAAGTGATAAAAACGATTTTCGCTTGCTTGTCTTTTCTCGAATGCATCTATGAATTCGTTCTCATCGTCTTTTATCGTGTGCCGCTCAGCAAAAACCTTTTAAAACTTCGGCTTCGGATGTTTTTTTTTAGATTTTATCACATTTCATCGTTATTTAAGGCCAGTTTCAAAAGTAATATTTCTCTACACCACGAAAGTGCATACAGTTTTCTATTTTATAAATCATTAATTTTAAAAAAAATCAGAAACGTAAACATTATCTGAATGTTCAAATCAAATCGTTCTTATCTCGTTGTCCCCCGGTCTGCACGGCAACGAACGCCGTTTTCATTCATTCCGATTCTCGCATCGTGATAAGACTCTTATTTTATAATATTATGCATTTGGGCATTTACAGCTACCTAATGTAATTAATGGTTATCAGTTCAACGCTCGCTTCCAAAAACCAAAATTTTAAAATCGTAAAAAAATCATTTACTAGATTTTTTGTAACGACTCGAGATATTGTGAGATTTTATGATAATCGAATGGTTTGATTATTTTCATTCGAAATATTCCATTACTAATAATTACTTAGTAGTTACGCGTATTCAGTTCGGTCGCTGACTTCGCGTGCTTAATAATATACAATACTGCGGGATACATTCGGTACATGTCTTGCATTACACAATCTGTTATTAATTATTATTGTTATCATTACGAAACATAATAATTATACGGGTACGTCATTGACAAATCGTTTAATTAACAATTCAATTATACAACGACAAACATGGTATGAAATTTTATTATGCTTTACCAATTCAATTCTGTCTTCAAAACACGTATACGTAAATAAATTTCTCCCCCATGTCCCTAAATAAATCCTTCTTATATGGAAATTACTACGCAGGTTCAGAATGTGTGGTGACAAATCACTTAGAATTGATATAGTATGTAACTAGAACAGCCACATTTTTTCTTGGATGAATGACGCTTATCCGGTTCATAATTTTTCACAAAAGCAGTTTTATGCTACACATACCACATTTAAATTCAACTATGCATCAGCAAATAAAAACTAGAGCAATAAAGTTATAAAATCCCCGGTAGACCGCAAACCACGTCCAACAGATTGTGACGTTAGATCGGAATAATAACCGAGGTCACTAATTATGACTTCCCGGGGGCATGGCGACTATCTGGACTTGTGGCCAGCGAGACCTATTTTAGTTATTTAAAGGTGGTTTTTTGCTTGGAATGCTCCCCACAGCGCTTTCGCATTTAAAAATTCAAAATACATTTACCCTCTTATCGCACTGAAAACAGAAGTTTTGAAAGTCAAATGCTGAAAGAAACAACAACTTCAGGAAAACAAATGTGGGGGAAAGAAGTGACCTGGAATGGCTGGATAAGATCCACTGACGCGTCTTATTATTTACGACATGTTTATTGATTTTTTATTTCTCTTCTATTTTGTCATTGCATCTAACTAACCAGGATGCAATCGTCTAAAGAAAAAGTTTATTGCTCCACGTTTGTGGCAATCAGTTTAACAGGGAACAGGCGAAGCGCAGAAAGGTTTAAAAATAAGTTGCGCAAAAATTGCAAATGTGAGACTTTACTAATAGCGTTGTTACGTTTGTACTGAAGAAAATGAGTAATGCAAAAATTCCAGATTTAATAAATCTTGACCGAATTTCCATTTCTTTGTATAAACCTTCATCCCAGGCAACGGAACAATTTGTTTTGTACCCTAAAAGAGAACGATCATATTTGAATAAGGAGCTAGCAAATCCCAAAAACTTCAAAGTCGTTGTAATACTTAACAAAGCGCAGAAATCCCATTTGTAACGAATGTATTTAAGCTAACGGAACAAATCTCAAAAAGAAATTCTGCGGAACAAAGGAGAATACGGAAAAAGATGACTCAATGACCTCGAGCTACTTCAACGAAGCTGCTGACCGGAGGCTGTAGAATTAAGCTTAAAAGATAATTACTGCTCTCTATTTACATTATAGCAAATTACCTCTCTTCAAAGACTCGTTCGAAGCGAAAGACACTTTGAACTTTCGATATTTAACATTAACAGCCACAGCAGGGTTATATATTTTTTGTAATTTTACAGCATTGTCATCTTCTTCATAAATTTTCCGTTTAAGCAACTTTCCCTTTGATTAAATACTAAAATTAGTGATTGGAAACGTAACCCTGTTATATTCAATCCCTTGTAAGCAAGTAAGAAACATAAAGTATATAATTTTACACAACTTAACATAATGCAAAAATAGTTTAAGATTCTCAGTTAATTTCTAGTACAGTCTGATACTCGTTTTCATATTTCTAAACAATATTATTCCAATTGTTGGAAAAGTCTCTCTCATCAAGGTCTGGTTGCTTATATTTCAAAAATGGCAGGATGTCACGAAATACCACATAATAAAAGAGAAAATTCGTCTGCTTTTGCTCTTTATGAAGAGACCAAATTGCTGCCGTGCCTGACATTTTTCCTCACATAGGAGTTTTTTGTGTTCTCAACCGGCGACTAATTTTGTAGCGGCAAATTCTAATAGAAAGTACAAATAAATTGAAAATATTACTATTAAAAATTCTTTTTATATTACGATAATAATTAATAAATAAACTTAAAAAAATATTACAAGATTTTGAAATTTTTCCTGTACTATTATTTAATTTATGGTTTCTTACGTTTCATAAAAAATGTTTCTCATTTATATATTTTAAAAGAATAGAATTCGTAGAAACTCTTAATGATTTATTTGCTTACTTTCTGATAACATGAATGCTTCTCATTGACTACGTGTACACTGTGAGTACATTTTGGTGTGGACTCTATATTGACACTAAATCCCCATTTTTTCTCAAAATACTCTCTTAAAGCTGTGGGTGTGTAAAGGTTTAACCTAATAACTGCAGTCCTCACTTTTCCGCATTAACACGTTAGTGGTTACGTACTGTTGGTAAACTCTTCTGGAAAATAAAATGTAACTGTTTAGTCCACGACTTTTCCAGTGCCATCTTTACAATTAGGCTAATAATTTGGCTATGCCTTATAAAATAAATCCTTTTAAATAGTTATTCTATACGGTACTACATTAAATAAAAATGTTTTTTTGGCTGTACATTTGTTAATAACAGCTAGGCTTCCGGGTTGGAGCCGCGTCATCGGTGCATGAACTGCCGACGTTTCGTCCACGGTTCCACGGGACATCTTCAGGGCTGTGGTACTGTGTTCCAGATCCCAAAGTGACCACACCCCTGAAGATGTCCCGGGGAACCGAGGACGAAACGTCGGCAGTTCATGCACCGATGACGCGACTCCAACCCGGAAGCCTATACTAGTGTCGCGGAGTCTAGTCAGTGGAGGTAAACAAATACTCCATCGTGATGAGCGCGTGATCATAGCGTGTTCGCTTGCATTCTCGCTGTTGGCAAAGATGCAGGAAAGGCACAGTCACACGCTGACAGCTATAACAGTACGTTCTCGGCGTTTTAAAGTTTTGAGTTTTTGAACAGCAATATTCTGTATAATGTCTAGCTCCACGGAGTCTGTTGATGTGCATATGCCAGAAGCATCACCCCCCAAAAAGCGTGAGAAAAAGCGCCCCTTAAGTAAAGATGAAAAAAGTATGATACTTAATGTTTATAAAGTAGAATTACAGTCAAATCCAAATGCATTAATATTGGAAGTGGCCAAAAAAGTCGCTAATAGCACGGGAATATGCGAAAGGTAAGACGATATTAAACCAGGAAGTTGTAGAGATTCTATTTTCAATAACACTTTTTAAGGTCTGTATATCGTATTCTGCGTGAATACCGTGCAAATGGTATTTTATCATCACCTAAAAGAGAAAAGCCTCGTAAGAAGTTAATTGACAAGGTAGATGACTTTGACAGAACTGCAATAAGAAGAAAGGTACATCAATTTTTTTTTCGTAATGAGCTGCCAACAGTGGAAAAAGTACTGCACGCCGTCAACGAAGATCCAGATTTGCCAAATTTTAATTTTTTTTTAATTGTATTTTTATTTAAGCCCATAAAAAGTAACTCGGCCGTGTATTTCACTGTCGCGTCGAATCGAAACTTACGTTAAAGTTGCACTCATTCGAGGTGAGTATTGAAAGTATCACTGTGGTATCACGTGCAATTGTTTTGACGCGCTGACTAGACTCCGCGACTATACTATAGCTGTTATTAACAACGGCCGCGGAAGCCTGCAACTTAGATTATACATTTGTTGTTTTTTTTTAATTTATTGCAACAATCGGCTTAGTGGATCATAAATTTGTTGGTGCGCCCTACTAATGGAAGCAAGGCATATATCGCTAGTATTGCTATCAATCTACCAAGTAGGTAGACAAAACACGTCAGGTTATAAGACAGCGTGACTACGGCTGCGCTGAGTGCGCGTTGTGTAAAGAAAAGAATACGATCCCTTATTGGCCGACTTCAGACTCATGTACGAAAATTTAAATTACCGCTGCTATTAGGGCGCTAGAAATTCTTAGCGTAAAGGCTTCCAATTTCTTAAAGCGGCCCTGGATTTTTCGCCCTATCCAAGCTACTGCATAAATAAACCGAAAGTACTTTACTCTAGAATATATACGTCTTGCTTCTTTAATTTCTGTACCAAATTTTTGGTCCCAGTGGTACCTAGCCAGTTTTACTTTCACTATAAAAAGGTATCAATTTTATGAACATTTTCGTTCCTAGATTTTAACGATAGTACATGTTTTGGATCTCCAAAAGCTTAAAAAAATACTTTTGAAAAACTCTGTATAAGTGTATCTGTCCCCCATATCTTCCAAACAAATGGATTATTTTAGATGAGCTGAGAAACGCGAGGGTATATCAAAAATTAACATATGTATTTTAATTTTAATTTTCAAGCAAATCTAACGCCTTTATACTCAAACTTTTGTAGTTTTTTAATGGCTGAAGCGCCGTTGTTTAGAAAATTTGTATTTAACGCATATTAACTCCTAAACGACTTGCTATATAGGCATCATAAAAGAACACGGTGTTAGTATGAACGCGAATTTAGTTAAATAACTTCAAATTTTACCTTCTTCTATCACAAAGGCAAGAATTATTGCCGAACATTTTTTGAGCTTACGAGTTTTTCTGTTGCTATGGAAATAAGCACCAGTTGAAGACAAGTGTCCTATTTCCAAATAGCAACCAAACGCACGAGTGAAATCCAAGAAAAGTTAACAGATATTAAGTCAATGCACTTGTAATATTCTGTACGAAAACTGCATTGCAATATCATACAGAATAAACTTTTTTTTAAATATAGAAATATCAACTAGACATTTTTCAATTTTTCATAGCAACACAAATGAAAAAATTGAAACAAATGTAAACGTCCATAAATCTAATTCATTTTTTTTTCGCATTTTTGACAATAATGTGACATATTACTGTTATCAAAATCGTACAGTAATGGGCCACTTTACAGCATAGCAACCATTACTGCATAGTAACGTGACTGTCATTAAAACACAATGTTTATTTACATGTTGTTACTATTATAAATTATAAAAACACAATTATTTAAAAAGGAAAATGTTACATTGCCTGATCTTACTACGCCAACCTGTTGTTAAAAACTGGTTTCGTCCAATACGATTTCTGAACTGCCTTCTCCGTTTGCTTCTAGTTGTGTTTGACCAAATACTTTTTTGACGTTTTCACCTTATTGGCAATGCTATCAGATATTGTTATACTACTTCATCTGCCTACTATTTTTTACTGGTTTTTGAAATGACAAATGTCAAAATTAAAAAGGCTAAATAATTTTTTATTAAAAATTTTCAAAATTGAATAAAAATGCGAAAAAATAGTACACGCACCACGTCAGAAAAGTGATTTTACTGGACTCATATGTCGTTTAAATAAAGTTGCCAAACTCGTCAAATAACTGTGACCGTGACTGGCGAGTGGGGAGATGAAATTCAGCTGAAAGAAAAATAGTAACTTACATAGGTTATACTAAATTTTGTCTTCAATATGAAAAATGTAACCAATGTTATTTCTTATTTTTTTTTATTTACGAGTCAAGCTCTTCCAAATGGTGGTCATTCTAGCACCTTCCGGTATAGTGCTAAGATTGTCGAGGTCTTATAAATTATAATCACTACTGGCGGGTATAACATTTAAACAATTTTTTTTTGAAAATATAATAAGTACATATTTCTAAACTACAGAAAAATCCAGACCAAGCGTATTGTTGAACCAATAACTAGCTGCTACCGAAACAAAGAAAAACACATTTAACCCATTCAACGTAATATTTTAAGGTACAGATAATCTTTAATAACATTCATTTATAACACTGGTTTCTGACACATTGACAAGGATGGATTATAGAATGTAAACCAATTAGCAGTTGCCAAATCTCCCAGTGGTAATTGCCTGGACATGTTCACTGAACGTTTATGACATGACATAAACAGGACATGGGCTGTCCTGAACGGTAAACACCTTATTACTATAGCATAATCATCGCCCCAAGTGCCAGAATACAACTGTCGGATATTCGTGAAGGTAGATTAGGTGGTATTTTGGCAAAATTATTTGTTTGGTTTGTTCGTAAAAAAAGGTTACATTTTAAGAAAAATTGTTATTGTAATGGTATTAACTGTAATCATACACTCTTAAAAATGACTGTGTCGTTGTAACTAAATTTTAGCTGCAGCAACTAAAACTCATAGTTAAAATAGGGACAACTGATTTTTTACTTCCCTCAAGTAATACAAATTGTTTACCTACTTTAAGCTCTTGCAATGTTCTGTTCTAGTTATCACTACTGACGTAAATTTTTTGTTGTAACTAAAACCTGTTAGTTTCTAGAACCGAATAAATAGCAACAAAAATACTATTTGGCATTACTTAAAGGTGCTCACTTATAAAGTCAGTTGTAGCCACTTCATATATTAGTAAACCTAACTAATGATAATTGAGATGATTACAAATGATTCTTAAAAAAAATGTTTATTTAAAAATAAGGTTTAACATACAAACATCCTTATACATACATGAAGAAATACAAACTACAATGAAATTTAACAAAAAAAACACTATATTTCCTTTCAAACTCCATCAGCATTATTTTTAAATCTTAACTTTAGGTTAGCACCAAAATCATTTTTGTGATAATTATTAACATGAGCTCGAAAGGAATGAAGTGTACTAAAATTTCTATCACATTCATTTTGTCTACAACGATATGTGCTGCTAGCGTCTTCAAATTTATGTGTAATTCTTAAATGGAGAATTAAAGTTTTTAAAGAGTTAAATTGGTTTCCGCATTCTGCACAATTCATTTTAGAACTTAATGTATAGATTAGATAATTATAACAAAAACAAACAAATGTTGAACTGGAACACGTTAGAACAAAAATATTGAAGAAATAGTGTGGAACAAATGTAAGTCTATGGCTTCAACTGGGGAACGAGAGTTGTCACTGATGTGTATTGTTTATCAAACTTAGTGGTAAATTTGAAAACACACTTTTGAATTAGTAACCATACCTGATCTGCTTCTACCGGGTACAATGCATGTAATGAACGAATCGCCTTAAATGTCACTTCTATTGCCTTTAGAGGAGATTCTACTTGATATAAAACTGTATCCACTCGAACGTAAGAACGGTGACAGATGATGATGATGATTTTGATATTGCAGAAATATCAAATGAAGGACTTGCTTCTTCGGATGACGGGCCCGCAATTACAATTGGAGTACTCCAAGTTCTTGTAGTTTTCCAAGAATCTAATTCTTATACCAATTTTTGGTACAAGTTGCTTTATATGGTCTTCTGTCAATTTTGTAAAAGCGCCGAAAGCTACGGAATTTTCTGAAAATAAGTTGTATATTGAAACATTAAATTAAAGTAGGAGATTGGAACAACTTTACATACATATTATAAGTAGGTACTTATACAAACTTATAAAGCACCCTTTTAGAAATTCGTTTTTAATTTTACCTCCACCCCAAACTTAGTAATTGGCTATTTTACTTAAAACACCGCATCTCAGCGACTTCAACTAGAATATCATAATTTTCAGAAAAAAAAATTAAATATCTAATAACACACGCTCCAAACCAGTTTTGGGAAGAGAATATTTTACTCTACTCAAAAAACTATAACGTCAGCTACCATCTATTACTAAACACATTCACATAAAAAAAGAATATCGTACGTATTTTTAACGAAGTAAATGTCTGCCCGAAATATTTATGCATAAGATTCATTTTCTGGAAATATAAATTTTCCTGGTCACTTGCAGAAAAAACCTTCTGGCAGGTCTATTTTTATATTATATTGCACACATTTTGACATATTGTATAAATGTTTTCCGCCATACTTAAATAAGCTATGACGTCATCGCAATTTCTTTTAAATGGCAACCCCCAATTTTTTTGACTTACATTATTTGGATATAGGGTGCAATTCTAAAAAGCCAAGTTTTCATATTAAACGACCACACTGTGTACTTTCACACACTACAAACTTTAGTGAATCCCTCGGTACAGAATGATTCTGCTGATATTTAAATAAATTTAAGCTCACCATTAAAATTTGGTATAAGTTCCTCTAGGTTCCATTCCGTTAAAATGTTTTCAACTAATGGCAGTTGACTTTCCGAAGCATCCATTCTTTACGTTTTGTAAATAATATTGAAGATTGTGAAATAACAAAAAAAAACGCTGCAATTACACCAAACACACAAGCCAAGCCTAAGCTACGCACCACAATAACTGTGAATAACCGGCGACCGGCGCCAGTACTAGCGTCTAGCCCCTTGTTATTCCTGCCGATCATGAATTGCGCAATATCATGTAATAGGGCTCGCATATGTGCGAGTGCGATATTTACATCGAGATTTGCATTGTTAAAGCCGATTTTTTCATTGCTAATAAATTGCATTCAATAGAAAACAACAAATCCTTTTTTTTTAATTTATTACCAGACTTGAGTGTTAGTATGCCGTCAATCAGTGAGTGAATGCAAATTTGTCTTCGTATTTTTTCTTTAAAAATATAACTGCTCTTAACAAATAACCTCGCGTTAACAGCATAACGCAAGAACAGTGTTTTAAAAAAAACTATAAAATAAAAAAAAAATTTGGTTCCAACCGAGATTCGACCCCGCAACTACTTTATGCAGTAAAAAATCAGCACGACCGAATACACCCGCATATCCGTCTGTGCCACTGCGGTGTTGTGGTTTACTCACATTTCAGCTGCATGCAGAGGAGGTGCGAAAGTCATGTGCGGTATGATCAGCAGGAATAACAAGGGACTAGACGCTAGTGGCGCCAGTGGCCAGACATGTGCCACGTAATCATTTCGTGTTCTGTTACCGTACAGTGGGATTCCCCGAAACACATACTGTTCAACAATAAACATTTTACAGATTCATAAGCGCCCAATACATGGGGGCCTGGTACTCATGACAATCTATGCATGGGGGGCCCTCGCACTTACGTTACGCAATAAACATTTGCCATTAAAATTCAAATAAACTTTATATGAATATTCATCTTTTTACAAACTCCTGAAACTGATCCTCATAAAGCAAAAGCAAGGTAAGGTGCCACTGCAGATATTTATTTAAGTACTGATTGTGCTGGATCATTCTAGATAGGGTGAGAGGTTTAAAATATAATAACACTTACCTACCAGAGAAAACACTAGCACTGTACGCACATAAATGATCACTGCACTGTTGTATATTGTAGTGTTGGCAGTAGGCGCAGGCACTCCCAAATAATTAGATACAAATACAAAAACTATCGCTGTTATTTCACGCAACTAAATTTTTAGTGTTTGTTGCGAATTTTGTTGTAGTCGCAACTAAAGCATTTGTAGTTCCAGTAAGATTGTAATTGTTGCCATTCAATTGAGTGTAACTAAACTTACTATGTTATTCCAACTTTTTCATGTTCTAAAGGAAACCTAGTTTTGCGTTATTATAACTAATAATTGCTAACCAAGTGTTGCATATTGTTATAACAATTTCAGCTGACTCTAGAAACTAATTTTAGGTTATTACAATTAAAACTGTATGTTTTTTACAACAAAATCGTGTTAACAAATGAAAATGTGTTAGAAGTGCCATGTCATTTTTAAGAGTGTAACAAAAACTATTTACAAGATTCATCAACGTTAGATAGGTAAATATTTCGAGTTGATTCAAATTTTACGAAAATTAAAATATCTCGTTTTCCTAAAGGTTTACAAGAATATTAATTAATTAAACTCCAGGACGTCGAAGTCGATAAACTTAATTCCATAAATTCCTTTTTCCATTCCCGTTCCAGATAAAAAAGTCAAATTAAGCGATTCCAATTTATCTATCTATATGCAAGAAAACCGAAGTTCAATAAATCTCAATAATTTGCAAACTTTGTGTGTTTAGGGCCGGAGGTTGTTAAAGATATATTAAAACTTTTATCGACGATTTAGCGGAAAAAACAGTGAAAAACAAAATGTTCCATCATTTCGCTTTTGTATGTCAGATTTTCTTTATTGTGATAATCACGGCTTTTTCATGAAATGCTTATATTTTAACGACTTTGCCTTCGGTAGCATAACATATTTCCCTTGTGATTTTTATTTTCAATTGAGTTATAAATTTTTAAGACTCGCCATATTCTCTAGAGACAAGATGAAAATGTATTGAGTTCTTGTGTTTTCATATTTTCTGAATCAATTTCAGCTATAATGCAAAAAGCAGACGCATTTTATGAAACAAAAAATAAAAATAGGAAAAATTTACGTATTATGAAAGGAGAAACGAGAACTACTACTGAAAATAACAAAAACAAGTTTTTGACGTTTCAAGAAAAATATGGCGCAATAATTGTTGTAATGCATGAATAGAAATGTATCTGCACCTTAAACAGCAAAGGTTTAACATTTAGGTGGTATTAAAAAAATTAGGAAAAAATTGTAAATATCCTATACAAAACGGTGTTCTTAAATAGATATATTCAGATATAATCTATAAAATTATCAGAGTAATATATCCATACAGGAAATTGTATGTACCTCTCCAAAGGACGTCTTATGGACGTTCATAAAAAATCATAAGTATTTATTCAGCATAAAGCGCATTCTTGTGGCAACTAGATCAAATACGGGGAAATGATTGTGGCAACCCACTAAGGCTACGCTACGACGCACAGTGCGTCGTAAAAGAGCAATATTTTCCGACTCCAATCAATAATTTTTTGACGTAAAAAAATTTGAATTTGAAATAAAACAAATTATTTATTAACAATTATCAAAACTCAATTTTTTATGTCTACGAATTATTTACTGACATCAACAAATCCGTTTTACTTATTAATAATTAAATAGTTTTCCTTCAATTTCTAAATTAACAACGTAAATTACTAACGGCAAAAGTCTCTTGACGATTTTCTGACGTTAAAAAACCAATTATTGACGACGAAAAATGTTTTATTTAATTTTTGACGCGTAACAATAATTTTTGACGTCAATAACTATTGTTTGATGTCAAGAAAACATTTAAGAAATTGATTTCCTGTAGTCCACAAATATTTTTTGACATCAGTGAGTATTTAATAAAAGTTAAAATGGCGTTCCAAACACAATCCCGTTTCTGCTACCTTATCATCTACAAATAGCTACAGAGATGGTAAACTCTATGAGAATGTACCGGCGCAATACTGCACAATTCTTTTTGTATATTTAAGAACCTAATTTTCATATCTACTTGCAGATAAAAAATAAAAACATCCGGCATGTTAAAAAAAGAGACTTCGGTCTATGGTACTGAAATAAAATTCACAAACAGTCATCGGCAATTATAGGACAATCAATTTATAGTAAATCCTGTCATAATTCCATTAAATATATAGTTGGCGCATATATGCAATTGTTAACGAATTATTTACGAGCTTAAAATAGCAACAAACCCACATGGGTGACCCTACGTATTGTTTATTTGGCCAGCTGGTTTATTATTTAAAGCTATTTCATAACGGAGTTAATTAACATAGAATATGAACGGTCGGGTTTTTAAAAGTAACGCACGAAACAATTTTATGAAATTTTACAAAAATATGTTTGAGTGCAGAACCTCTGGCTTAGATCAACAATAAAGTAACACCGAACTAAACGATGTATCTCAAATATTGCAGTTGTAGTTGTACTAACCTTGCCAAATCGTGTAACTTGTTTACGTATAACAGAATGGATTTAAGTACAACCATGCTTTTTGTTTACTTATTAAGCTTTAACGAATGTTTTTGCTGTTCTGGGACTAAAAGTCCGGTCTTTGGACTCGTCGGAGAACGAACGAACCCATTCATGACGCTTTCATATCCAAGTTGGAACTCACACGCTCATTTTACTGTAAATATTAAAAGAAACAAAAATTCACACAAATTCCTATGCGTACACTTTAAAGCACTTTACTTACATACGTACGTACGTATTCAGTATGCCAGGAAAAAATTTAAATTTATATCTTGTTCACCAGCTCGGGCTCCAATTACAAAAAACATAATAAAAAACATTTATTTTTAAAGTATCTATTTAGCTACTCTAAACTTTCTTAAGTGTATAAATAAACTTCTATTTAATATATTCAAAAGTTCCTATATGTATGAAAATTTTATACTAACCAATTTGGTTTTTTTCACAAAGTTAGAAAAAACTTTAACCAACGATTTATTAAATAATAATATCCACAATTTTAACACGCAAAACATCACAATTTGCTTATTAGAATTTAAAGTGCATTTAAATATTAATATACAGATGTGCCGAAAAATAAACTAAGATCAAAGGGCTTTATAGATATATTTTACACACCAGTTTTTATGTTTTTTTTTCTACCTGACCCACGTTGACTTTATATAACAAAATTTACAGACTAAGTGAATTGCAAAGTAATCCTATGTTAACCCTGAGTAATAAAAGTAAAACATGAAAACTTAAGTTACAACACATTTTGTTCAGTTTCCGACTGTCTGTTTGCC
This sequence comes from Ctenicera cuprea, assembly GCA_958336395.1. Lineage (NCBI taxonomy): Eukaryota > Metazoa > Arthropoda > Insecta > Coleoptera > Elateridae > Ctenicera > Ctenicera cuprea. The sequence goes on along the minus strand of OY284487.1, from coordinate 20,461,523 downwards.
TACCTTAAAAAGCAAAATTCAAACGATGGTTAAATATTTCAGATATTAAAGGAAACTTTTTAATAATAGCGCCATTTTTGTATAAAATTTTTTACGAACAGCTCGAGGGCAGGAACAGAGAACACAAGTAGGATGGGGTAAAATGTGTTGGTTTAAAGTTCCATGTAGCGGAAAGCGTTCAGGGAGCATATAAAAAGGGCACAGCACATACAAATCATCTAGTAACCGCCGTGGATTAAAAAAAGTAACAAATGTGAACTCCGTGTTTCGACTTTCGTACTGACATCCTCTTTCCAGCTCGTAGTTCATACAGGCAGCGTCATCTTGATTGATTTACGCGAATCTCAAGATTACATTTCGATCGTTGTATCCTGTTGCTGATGCAAAAACAACACAAAACTTTTTTTTCTAGTTTAGGAATTAACTACCAGAGAAAAGTCCTTAAGAGACATCGCACGCAAGATCCAAATTTTTGTGTGAAACTAATCTAAGTTAGTAAACTGTGTACAAACAGCGTTGAGGTAGAAACTCTAAATCACAAAGGAAGGTGTTCCCCAAGGTATAGTACTAAACTATGTATAACGTCTACCGTCACATTTATTTGGAAACAAGTACGTCATATAGAACTGTTAGTACGCTGGCACATTATGCAGATCGATTTTAACTTTCAAAAAACGTTTCCTCCTACAAACAAGCAGCCGCGCGCACTTTTCAACTATAAAAATTTTAATTCGTTGTGTTTTTCGAATAAAAAAGCCATTGAAAAGAAAATAAAGAGGCAGAAAGAGCAAAGCTCAGTTTTTACATAAATGCAAGAAGCTTCTTCGCTTTTAATTAAGAAAAACATACGAGCCTGACCTAAATTTCTTTAACGGAATTTTCAACCCTTCCTAATTATGTTGAGCTTTATTTGTTTTAAACTTGAAAACTCTTAGTCGCTAGAAATGTGTAGTATTTTAATGATTTTTATTGTTTGATAAACTACTATGAGCGTGTTTATTAGTGTATTTCAAGAATTTCTGATAAATTGTTAGGTTTAACAGTTTTATTTTATTCAATTTGATGATTTATTACACACATCTCTGGTAGATTATTACTACTGACAAATGTAGAAGTATATCTTGCTCTACATTTCTCAGAGAATTTAAATGGCGACTTGTTTCAAAACTGCCACAAATTATTGAAATACCGTTTATAATGACTAAAAGCCGAATTTATATACAATTAAAAAAGCTCAAATGTACAGACGAAATATGCACTTAAACGAAAAACAAGCTCTTAATATGCAGTTAAACAACATAATACGCATAAAAAACTACATTAATTTAGTTTTATGATCAAATAAATTAGATCAGATACGCCATGTATCAGTAAATGTGTTCAAGAATAAGTTAGATGCTCATGTCACTGCACTAGGAAGTACTAGTAGTACCCGATAATATCCTACCTGGGTTGAATAATCAATTACCCCTTACCTGATAATTGCCCGTTACCCGATTATAACCCGTTACCCGATACTTACCCGCTACTCGATTATGATCCTCCTATAGTTACCCAAATACTACCGGTTACATCATAAACACCGTATACCTAATATTGTAACATAACAATTAACATGATTTCATACTCATTCTGTCCGTTAAAAAAGCGTTAATTAATATTTAAATTCAATTAATGTTAATTCATAATTGATGCAGTCTGCTTTACTATGGTTTAAAGCAAAGGTATGCAACCATTTTTTTTCTCAAAGAGCGGATAACGGAGAATTATCGGGCCACGGGTGTTTATCGGTAACAGAGAATTATAGGGTAGCGGATAACTATAGGGTAACCGGTAATTAATGGGTAACCTGTAATTATCGGGTAACGGGTAATTCCCGGGTATTAAAAGCAGGTAACCACGTGTTAAAATTATCAAGTATAGTCATCTCTACTGAACTAGAACACTTTTAAGTCAAAACTAGCGTAACCAGTAGGCTACGCCCCACGTTCTTTTGGGTAATTTCTTAAATAAAAATTAATTACGCTGTGTCGGAATGCAAGACGTGAATGCGTCCCGCAATAGTGTATAACATAACTACAAATTAATCACGTGATCTTTATTATTTTTCCCTACCCAGCGTGATCGACATCAAACAATCTTGAAAATAAATCTACCCACTTTGCCTTTAAATGGCTGCCGTTCGTTAGTATTTTAAATTGTAATTTTCACATTTGAAACTCTCGTAGCTGTTGAAATGAGTTTCTTTCTTTCTTACTATTAATCGTGATTTTGTGTTATGTTCAGTTGGGTTAGTGTTATCTGAAATACAGTTTTTTTGAAATGGTAAACGGTAATCCAGTACCAGAGGGTAAAAACATAATTGTAGACATAATCAATCTGCTCTCTGGAACTCTCGCATACAATGCAGTTTTTAATCTTTCATCTTCATTATCATCATAATCTATCCTCATATACCTGAAGGTGTTGAAGTCTTTCACTCCGGGTAGACTCTTCGCTTGTGTAGTAGGAGGTAGTGGGGCTTTTAGCATTTAAACCACTACGCTCCTGAAGCTTATGCCACCCTTCATGCGCATCCATTCAAAGCCATGTGTTTATTTCTATGTTAATGTTGTATGTGACTTTGTTACTTGTCTTGGTCAGCCAGTAATCAAGGCAAGCGCCGTTACTTGTAAGCTAACGTCGAATGGTTGCCGAGGTCGATACCGATCTACAGAAGATCCTCTTACCACTATTTAGATTAAATATGATTATTGGCGCGCGCTGCTTCGTTTGCTGATGTGATCTACGTACACCTCTCTGTTTTCCTTACTGAGATATGCTGAAATACGCAGTTAGCCGTCCTGCCGTAAGTAAAAGTGTAGCTCGGTGGCAGCGATTTGTAGGCCGAGAGCAAGTTTTTGCCGCCTAGTCCGATTTGAAAAAGCGAAGTAGATAGTATCAAATAGCATTACAATTATACATACAAATAAGACTAATCAAATTTGTTATCTGTGCCGAAACCTGTTCTAGCCTACTGAACCGAGTTGCATGCAAATATGCGCCTTGTATAATTGATGCGGCTTCTAGTAGCATGAGTCAGGCGGAAGAGATCCAAATTTAATATATAAATTGATTTTATACGCAATATAAAAGTTGTATCATTACTGTATTTAGAATCATGTGAACTGCAATGAAAATGCTAAAAAAACGAGCAAATATCCAGCAACAATGACTTTTATGGTGCACAGTTCTAGCAAGGCAGTAACGTTCAGATAAATCTAAGAGTATTAAGCTTACTACCTGAGTAAATAGTTAATAAAAACTAGTGTTGCCCCAGCGCACAATGCACTGACAGACAGCGTTGACAGAACCGGCGAAATGTCCAGTCACGTGATGCATTAGTTCCAATAATGACACGCGACGTTATTGTAGATGGCGACCCAAGTGACGCGCGTCTAGCCGACCTTCATATATATTATAAATTAAAATAATTATTATTAAAAAATCGACGTAGAATAAAAATATAGAAATGTTTCATGTTCCATCTGTGGATAGAGACCTTTCATTTAAAAAAAAATAGTCCAAATTGGTGAAGCGGTAGCCGCTGGAGGGACCGGAGAAAAAAACCCTTTGTGCTTTTATATATGCATGGATTATTATTATAAACAAATTTCGGTAGTTCACTTTCTTTTTTCTGCCTATTTTTCCTAGCGTTTTCCTTCTTCCCTATCTCTCTTTCCCATCTGTGAGTCCTTTCCCTGTATCTTCCTTTCGCAATATATTCTTAACGTTAGTGATTTTGAGTTATTAAATACATTTTATTAATACCAAAAGCGTTCACTCATCGCTATTTTACACAAGCTGTCAAAACATTACAGAGTATTTAGGGGTATATTAAAGAAACAGCACATAGAGTGTTGATAATTTATTGTCTACGTTACAGAACTTCCAATGTAAACCTTTGTTATTCAAACGAAACAGTATCAAATCTAGAATTAAGTTCTCTTTTAATTTGTAGTGATGAAATGTTTCGAACAAATATAATCAAACTATTCGAATATCGAAATATCTCGAGATGTCTCCAGTGGTTATAGAAAATTATTCAAATCATTTTTAGATTTTAAAATTTTTGGTTTTGTCCATTTCGGAAGTTCATAACTGGAAATGAGAGGGACAGCAGCAGCTTTTTTTATGGAAACATTAATGTTGTGGCTACTTGAGTTGTCAATATGTAAGCCAATAGAGTGAGGAATGCATAGCGTGTATTTGTTTATTTTGTAAAATGTCTGTGAGAAGCAATTTGTTGAGCTGTTTGTTAATAATAAATGTAGCAAAAAATAGCAGCCTCAATAATAAAAAAATTTTGTTTGTTATTGAAAAAAATTATATAAAAAGTGCTGTGCGGAATGGTCGTGTAGGCGCGATAAATTCACATTTCCGACCAGTCAGAAGTAAAGTAAGCCGCATAAATAACTAAATTATATTAACAAAACAGCAAATGTAAATTTTAACTGTAAACAATCAATAAACTGAGCCGAATGCAAGCGGCCGCGTTTGTGTTATAGTTAAATCTTTTCGAGATGTAAGATTTAGTTGTTTTGTTATGGTAAGACAGTTACCTATTTACTACAAATACTATTGAAAGGTGAAGGCTTACGCTGTTTTGCCGAGCAGCCCGAGGAAAGTAGATGAGAACAAAAATTCCTTCATATGAACATTCGAGAAGCAAGCGGGGGGCGCTTTTACTACTTTCTACCACATACTAACATCCGAACGATTGTATCCGAATAATCATTCGAATTAAAATTCATTCGCAACGCAGTCATTCGATTATGCCTATTACTAATAATTTGATATATGGCTTTGTATACCAAATATTAAAATGTGTATGGTTTTTCGTGTTTTTCTATTAGTTATTTTAAATTGCAAATTCAAATAAGCGTGCTATGAAAAAAACAAAAACGCTATATTGTAAACTTTAAAAAGTATAACCCCACTACTATACACTATTAAACATCTAGTATATTTGATAATTTTAGGTCATGCCGTAGTTAATTATCAACTACTTTTTCTAAGAAAATACATATTTTTAATAGTTTAGAAATTAGTAGTGGAGTGATACGTACTTAAATGACTCCCCTATTATTATTTCAAAAACAAGTAAAAAATATAAGGAATTTTAAAAATATTCGCTAAATAGTCTTTAATTGACATTTTTAATAGTACGGTTGCACAAAAAGTTAAAAGACTACGTAAACCAATCATTTCCTGACGCTTTTTCTTCTTAACAATGAAAATATAATAGCAGTTCGCATTTTCATAACTTTGAATTTCTTTAGTAAACCGACAACTGCTGTTAACTTTCTTAACAATAATTAGAAAAATAAAAATGTAATTACAATAGTCTGCTATATCTTTTATGTCAAGTAAAGCAACTCAAAACGGGGATGATTAATTTTCTTCATACAATAGCGTTCTTTTTCTCAGACTTAAATTAATCACAGCGATGAAACAAAATGATTTTACGTTGAGCGGTTTAGGTTGGTTGGGTCGTGAAAAACTTTCGAAGGGAAATTAAGGTAAAGGGTAAACTGTTTCTGTTTTACTTATGAAATGAACAAAATCATTTAGACAGAACAAGGTCCTGATACACTTCATTAAATTTTGGCGAAACACGGCGCCATCAGTGTTGTAGTAAGAGTAGAAATTCTCGTTTTATCTCCTAATATAATTATCCCGAATTATAAATACAGAATATTAATTGTGAGCGCCAGCTGTTGAGATCTTGAAGTGCTCGTTAATATTAACAGCATCCCTGTGTTCTCTCGCCCATTCTGCCATCTTTTCCCAATATAAGCTACATCTCCTGCGTTTCGAGGCGCTGTTTGTCCTTCGAGAAAGCTACCTATTTTGCTGTACTTGGAGTATCATATTTTCCACCTTTTGCCACAACTCATTAGTGATTGTTCTTGCTTGACAGACGCCAGACGGAAACTCTAATTAAAAGGTGGTAAATTAATGGTGTTAATTTCACAGTCGAATTGTTACTCGAAATCAAGTGGAGTTTTTTGCCAGTCGTCTTTGTTCTATTTTTTTAATTTTTTGCTTATTTCATTTTTCAGAGGAAAACTCATTCGAAAAGCCCTTTGTTGTTCTTGTACGCCGTGTAGTTTCTGATAAGATAGGTACTGTAATGTTTGTTGGTAAACTACATTATTTTCTTTTTTATCGACTATTCAACATTTAGTTTATGTTTTCAAAATTACTTTTTAAATTATAAATTAGATTTTCTTTGTTAAATTATAGCACGCATTCCGTTAATATTTGAAATATCCGGAACATGTTCAAACTCAAACTTTTAATAATCCAGGATTACTGACTTGGAACAAATTAATTAATGTAAGAGGTATATTTACTTCTCGCGGAGTTTCACATAATCTCATAATTAAGTTTCACCAATTAAGAACTTGTTTTACTTAGAAAGAAATTACTAAAACAATTTCAAAGGTTTTGCAAACATTTCAGAAATATTGAAAAACTTCTTTGAACGCTACTTTATTAAGTTTGCTACACATAGCAGATTTTTATAAATTTTCACAAGAGCATTCATTTTTAAGTACATAGTTTCATATAGAGCCAAAATTTAATTTTTGTAAGTTAAAAATTTCGATTTAAGCAACTATCATTTTCCCTAAGTTGATATCAACTAAGAAAAGAAACAGTTTACGTATAGATTGTACATAATAATGAAATTAATAAAAGGAGTGAAACGCAAACTAGTTAGTAATCTATGAAAATGTGTTAAATCAAGCAAACAAACAGCCCAAGGTTCTGAAACGGGTTAGGACACTTAAAATCAACCACCATTACTACTACGAGTTAGTTATTTCAACAATCTCTACAACTTCAAGCAAACAAGGACGGATTATAACTTAATCGTGCAAGCTAGAATTTATCTACCTACCACTATTTTAAAGTACAACTGAAGTATAACAGTGGGATATTAGTTAAGTGTTGCGTACAATCAAACAATAAAACTGGAACTCCAGGAAAATTAAGATTCAAAAGAACTCGCTGAAAAAACCACTTACCACGGTTCAATTTAAATCAATAACACTCGTTAAGCAATTGCGAGCAAAAGTTTTAATTAAGAAAATTACTATTCGACTACGGCTATAGAATTGAAGGGGTTCGGTCATTATAACAGTTAATGGAAAAATTAAACTTTAAAAAGATACACAAAATTTCTGATAAATAAATTTGTATCTCTAAGAAAGTTTACAAGATCAGCAAAAATTATTTATAATAATTCAGGTAACAGACAGCTTCGATGAAATGAATACCTTTTAACATAAACCACAAATATTGTATTTTAGTATTTTAGAAAAAGTTTACAATAAATTCAATCAATTCTTGAAAGTCAGAACAATATTATTGCAAAGAGAGTTGATTTTTGCCTTTATCCACATCTAAATTTGGAAGTAAAAAATGAAATTTGTTTTCTAATACCTTTTTGTGCAAACCTAATAAAGTTTGTTTAAGTACATTTTCAACATTTTCAAAGCATGTTTTATTTACAATATATTGAAGTTTTTATGTAATTCTGTGGATCGGTATCGAGCTCGGCAACTATTCGACATTGGGTTACAATTAACGGCGCTTGCCTTGATTACTGGCTGACCAGGACAAGTAACAAAGCCAGACACAACATTAACATACAAATAAATCACAAGTGCGTATGGCTTTGAATGAATGTGCATGAAGGGTGGCATAAGCTTCAGGAGCGTGGTGGTTTAAAGGCCAAAAAGCCCCACTACCTCCTACTACAAAAGCGAAGAGCCTACCCGGAGTGAAAGACCTCGACACCTTCAGGTATATGAGGATAGAATATGATGATGATATTGAAGTTCTTTGTCAATATGTCTAAGTCAATATTAATACTAAAAGTTAAAAAAAAATATATAAAACGCGTTTTCATCAAAACTATCTCAAAATGAGCCATCTTATGCTACTCGAGCTATATCATTCTGTCGCAGATATTAGTGTGCTAATGCTTCATCCCTATATATTATTGGTATAAAATTGTAACTATTTTACTGAAAGTATAGTATAGGCAAGTAATGAGCGTGACAAGAAAAGGAGATAGTGAGCGGGTCACGTGAATACTCACGTATTCGTGGATTTTTTCAAATTTAATTTAATAAAATTCACGTATCCAATTTAAATTTGAATGTACCCATGGATACGTGAATTTCCACTTGAATCTCTCATTGTCTCTTTTACTTTTGGAATTTACTAGTTAACGATTCCTTTCTTGCCGTACTCATTAGTTGCCTACGTTTAAAATACAATAGTGACAGTATGCATATTAGAGCATTATTTAAAATTTAATTTAAATTTTTATAGCATGGTGATGATGATAAGCCGTGCAAGATACAACATATGTGTACATGGTGAAAATTCTAAGAGCTTTAAACAAACTCAAGGCTTTCTAGTTACGATTACACTTATAGGTACCGGAGCCAAAGTTAGCCATAACGGCAAGAGATGCAACGTGGCAGGAATAGTATGATCTCACAGTAACTGCTACAGCTAGAATATTTATATAAAAATTTTTGATTATGTAAAAGATAAAGACTGTTAGAGTATGTGAAAGTCCAGGCAAACTGCTTCTATCATTTTTGAACTTAACGCGATCGCGGCGGCTCCGTAAATTAACAACTTGCAACGTCCCTCGGTTTACTCGGATACGCACCTTGTTTGTGTTTTCGGATTTGTCTGCTTCAGAAGCGAGCGTTAAACCGATGTCCAATAGCCATTACATTAACCAGCTGCAAATGCTCAATCCGAATACATAATACTTGTCATAGTATCATGATTCGAGAATCCTAATTAATAGACGGCGTTTGTTACCGTACAAACACAAAGAACAATGAGATAGGTGTTATTTGATTTAAACGTTCGGATTATGTTTTTGTTCCAGTCTCATTTTTATAAACTAATTTATTTATAAAATACACTTGCGAGGTTTATAGCAATATTACTCCAAAAATAGGCCTAAATTAGCGATGAAACGTTACAAAATTAATAATACGATTTAAAGCCACAGGTTTACGCTGTTTTTACTGAGCGACCCGAAGAAAGACAATGAAAACGAGAATTCATTCATAACAGCATTCGAAAAACAAGCGGAGACCGTTTGCACTGCTTTTTACTGCATAAATACAACCAGAACCACCTAACCACCTAATACATCCGAAGAATTTTGACCGAATTAATCATTCTATTATAAAATGCATTCGAATGACAATCATTTGACTATGAAAATCATTCAACTATGCCCATCTCTACTAAGTGGTTACAGAAGTCTCGTTCTCCTTCTCTCTCCTTTATCCAGTGCGACTGCGCCGCCGATTACTCATGTTTCGTCATTTTTCCCTCTTTATTGCACAAAGGGGAAAGAAAGATGACAAAATTGAATAGCACTTAGTGTGCTAAGCGAGAGAACCGGGGTGGGATGAATCCTGGAGTTGCGCACGTAATGCAAAAAAAATAATTAAGCTTAGACTAAAGCACTTGACCTGATCCATAAACTCTGCCCTCGACCATCTTTAACTTGCATTTTGCAACGTCTACAAAAATAGTTAATACAAAATGCCTTGAACATTGCCAATAAACGGCAACTTCCGCTTTGTAAACAATCGGTAAGCAACAACAACATTCGTTCTGGAAAATATTAAGATCACCTCATCTGAAAAGGTTTCCTTTTATTAACATGCATAACAAAACTACAAGCTACACGACGTCGGTCAAAAAGTGGTATAAAGCGTTGTATTTTGGACGGAACGTGAGTTTGCTTTCAGGATCAAAAAGAACATACGCTCTAAATCGTTCCAAACAAAAATAGCTGCCGAATCGAACGCTAGCCCGTTCGGTTTTTAGGATCGAAAACTGTCCAAAAACTAAAACTATTGAAGACGGCTGCTACTGGATCAAGCGCAAGCTAACGACATCTACACAGTTAAGACTGGGTGGAGCCCAGCTCCTCTCAAAGTGTCAAAATAAATAACCCCGCTTTTTCTCCGAACCTTGCAGCACCGTCAGCTCTTTCCAGAGCACTGCAGCCCCAGATAGAAGTCACTGAACCTACTTGTATCCTTCCCAACGCGACGCCAGCTAGACATACGACTCCGAAAGCCGCTGCTGCTCAGCGAGTTGCGTATACATGGCATGATCCGTTAGAAGACGTGCGTTTTGTTAGTGTGAATAAACTTGGCAATTTATTTACTGTTCTTTTAGGATTATCCATATTTAATGTTCCGTTCGTTTAATACTGTTAAACGTTGATCAACTTGTTCGTATTTTGTTAAATGTTATATTATAAAACTATGACTGTAAAATAAAAATGCATTGATGCCCTTAGAGGTGTTAAACTATTAGATCAGATTAGTCTGTATAATGAAATAGGTAGAAATTCGTTAATATAAGTTTTTAAGAATTCCTATATAACCCCGCCCGCCACACAATTTTCCCTACCCTACCCTCGCTTAAAAATATTGAGATGCACTTTTCAGTTGCTCGTAAATGCTCTAAACGGTAAAACTGTAGTCGCAAAGTCAAAATAAATTAGTGAAATGTTTAAATTTCCATAATTTATTGTTATGGAATTTCCCAATGTAACAACCACGACCATCACCCATTTAGCAAACAAATCCTCCAAAAATTTGTATAGAAATGAAGCTAAAGCAACAGTTACATACCTGTCATACTTCTCGTTGCTTAACAAGTGGTGTTATTTTCAGGTACAACCTGTTACACCTTCTACAAACAGAAAATTCTACACCATAATGCTTTAGTTTGTTATCTCTATGTGTTCAAAAGGCCTACTAAAAGGAAAGCAAAAATCCCTGTACATAGATTTATTCTATTGTCAACACAATTACGTTGAGCTTCTTTGCTATCCAAGCCATCTTAGTGTTTAAGCCTCCATTACACTTTGAAGTTTGTATCTCCTAAAATACGGAGACTTTACCTAAGTGTTCCCCACTTCTCTCGTAACCCGCCATACAAGAATCTGTACGGAGTAGTTCCCGTTCCCCGAGGACATCAGAGTAAATAACTTTTCTCTGAAAAGTTTGAGATTAATTGCCCGGATGCTGAGTGAAACATTTTCCATATTTAAAAAAAATCATAAGAAAGTTTAAAAGAATTAAATAACTACTACACACTTTTTACAAGTACCAGATTTAGTGCAAAGTAACTAAAATATTATATTACTCAGCCACTTTTTAGTTTGTGCTTATATGAGAAAGAACATAACAAATACGCATTGTCACTTTCTCTTTAAAGCCCTATTTATTAACGTGCTTGACAGAAATTTGTAACAATTTCCTTTAATAAATTGATTATTTTATTGGAAACGATTTTTTATTATGATGTATGGTTTTTATATTATTATACCTACCCTTCGAGCTTTGTCCAGGCTCGCATTAATTCCATTAAGATAAATGGCCGCAAACGGGGACTAATTTTTGTCGTTTTTCTGTTTGGCTTGAGTCTAAATCGTGGAAAATGTGCAATGTGACACAGGAAGCGGTTTGCGAGGGCGATTTCGAATCGGGAAAGGGAACATCGGCGCTCGCGAAAATTGGTGGAGCGATCATTGCGTAGGCATATAATTTTTTCAGTGCAGAGTTTTTCTGTAAAATTTATGCCGCCCCAAATACTTGCCTGATTAGGAAACGTGAAAATGTACTCAGGCTGCAACGTAAACACAAGAATTCAAATGCTGAAGCAGCCATGCGAAGAGAACGGATGGAGGAAGCTCGCGCTCATTTTTACCTAAAAATAGGGCAATAATAATTGGAAAAAGGCAATATATTTTCGTATTTTATATACGCTTCCTTTCACACAAAAATAATGAATTGTTTCCGATACCGATTCGCAACGTTCCGGTTCGTTATTAAATCTACCGCTTCACATGTAGTCAAAAGATGATCGATGCTAGGAAAAACCATTGTAAAGCTAAATGTATACATGAACATCCCGGAAATCCCTCGTTTATACGATCAAAGATACATACCTGCGCTTTTAAGAGACATGTTATTATATTCAACTGAAAGTTCTGTTAGCTGCAAAAATTTTTCACTGGAATTCATTTTATGCAACAAAGCTCTTTCTTGAAGTTTCATATAAGACGTAGCAACTCTAACGAGCAACCTTACAGAGAGTTGCAAACGTATAGATCTTTTTATTTATTTTCTATTTCATTACTTTTTCGCTCAGCGAAAATTACATTCGATTAATATGGTATATGGAAAAAAATAAAAATGTCAGCACCCAAACAAATCAATCAGGAGGCGAACGAGCGAGGCAAGCAATAATTTCAATTGCAATTCCCGCTGGGCGGAAATCATTTGTGCTTTCCGGAATTTCCTGAGAGATTCTACCAAGCTTTAAAACAATAGATGTTCCTTCGCTGTTACGTGACAAATGAATAGTGGATTACAGATCGGGTGATATTGCGAGAACATTAACACCTGCAAATTTCTTTTCCATACCAAAATTAAATCTTTTTGAGCTTTCAAATTTGTAAATTGACACGTTTGGCAATAATATAAAAAAAATTATCTCACATTAATTTTTAAAAGGTGAACTTATATTTTTTGTGGAATTGGAAATATTTTTTATAACTTATAGCAAAATCTTTAAAACTAAAATAAAATAAGTTGTACATTTCAATATATTTTTATGTAAAGCGTAAGTACGCGCCTGCTTTATGAATATTACATACAAGTCTGTTTCGGGAAAATTTCCACCAGCGTCTGAACGTGTCTGAATATTTCAAATTAACTTTAAAACTAGTTTTCCTACCTTTACTTGGAGTACGATCATGAAAAACAACTATTTTAATATTGTTACAGAAACTCACGGACTTCTAGAAACACAAAAAGTGGATTTTGATAAATGGATGTGCATTTGTTAATGTGACCGCACGTATACGTCAAAGTGCGTGTGATGTGTGTGTATGAAAGATCAAACCCACACGATTTTAATGAAATTTGAAGTAACAAGCTGTAACCCAACGTAACGAATGGGGAAACAAGCTTTTAATAACAGCAATCTAAGTTCGAATCCCTGTGTGTCCGAATGACCGTTTTGTTCGTCCTCGAATTAAGTACTAGGTGGGGACGATATAATGCGTGTTTATTTTAAAATAATATCGAACGCATAACTTGATAATGCTTTTTTAGAATCATGAGGCCGTGCGTGAGCACGACTCCATGATTCCCATCCCATCCCCTTACCCGGGCTCAGCGCACTTCGGCGCTTTTTACCGGTCTAACATGCCCCACCCCTGAAAGACATGCAACCCAACATACACACCACGCACACACATCCATGGACCCGCCGGATTTAACTTATTCAGAGAAATTTCCCACGGGCAGAGGACTCGAACCTACTGCCGTTGACAGTCTAGTTTCAAAGCCTGGGACTTTAACCACTAGACCGCCCGCTGCCCCGATAACGGCCTTTAAAACAAATCGATCTCTGCAACTTCGAAATATAACACCACTAACCAAGAACTATTTTGAATTTTAGGGTATTTAAATAAACTGTTAATCCCTTGTTGCAAGGACAACTAACAAATCATCACTTGCGTAGAAATTCCAGGCTCTTACTCACAGACAGATATCCGGTCAGCATTACAGAACGCTTGTTATGATATTGTAGCAAACTAAGATATCATTTTTTTTGTAAGGCAATTATTTCTAGCTTTAAACGCTATCGATAGTACTACCGATAACACCGATAGTTTTAAAATAAAACTATCGAACCATTGATAGTCGCTACTATCGATTGTTTTCCAGCACTAGTTCTGACCAGCAGGCTGGTACGGCTTAGCTGATTACTGACAACCAAAAAAAAAGTATTTAAATTGTTATGGAAGAAATTCCTTTTGATTTTTTAGAAAAATATCACTTCTGATTAAAGAAAAGTAAAATCGGAAAACATAAATTCGTCCCCTAAAGTTGGAGCAAGACCTGGAAGGGAGAACATTAACCCACCTAAACATGGACCTAAAAACAAAGTTGTAAATCATATTCTACTATCACTCACAAGCAATATATTTTAAACAGAAACGTTTTACCTCCCCCGTTTATAAAATAAAAAGCATAAATTTAAAAGAAATTCATACAAGGCGTTACAGAGAAACTAGCGGACTGGGACACAAACCACATTGTAGCTCATTCTCAGCTCTATAAAACTTTGTTTTTTTTTATATAAAAGTTAGTATACATCTGTACCATTTAAAAACGTTGCGGTTACACTGCCAACCATTTTGCAGGTTCCTGGTTTTGATTGTGAGATTTACTAAACGCGTTGAAAATGTTGTATCGAGATGGCGTGCAGGAAAATGCCGCTTTAAATGTATTGTCGTCTGTTTTGTTGAATAATTAATTAATCATTAGTAACTGTGCCTAATTAATGTATATACTAAATCTATAACTGTCGTACCATAACACGACGACGACGGGGTTCTTGCATCTTGAAAAAATTTATCACCATAATCACGACGAGGAGCTCTTACATCTCCACTCAGATTATTTATTGTTTTCAGCTAATATTCATGTTGTTGTCACTACTATTGAGATAATTTGGTTATTTATGGCTTACTTTAAATTTGGCGGGTGAGAAAACAGTAAAAAACTTTTGTTAGTGTATTTATCGCGCCGACAGAACATTATTATAATTTTATTAGAAACAGAATTCGTTCCTAGGGCTGGAATTGTTACGCACTCTTATTATTAAAAAATGGTATTATAGGGAAGTTATATTTTAAAATAATTATTTATCCATATTTAAGAAGAGAAGGTGTTAAGCTGCAGAATGTTAACCCAACAATTTTTACTTGACATAGAGTTTTGTTTAGTTGTACATAGCGAGCACTAATTCATTCCTAACATTACATTCGGAAATATGTATACAAATCAAAACAGAAATTAAACAAATAGATGTAGAGCAATTACATTACAAGTGATTTGTGTTCATAAATTTCTAAAATGAATATGCCGAGTCGCGTGTAGCTATGACATGAAATGAACCAATTTGATTTTGTTTAGGCTTACAATTAATAAACATAAATTAAACTTGATTCAAATATTGGAAACAAGAGTTACAATAACAGACGTGCTGGTAACACAACTCGCAATTCAGAAAAACTGACTGTACTCGTGGTCTACGCACTACGGTTTTTTTTTTGGGTAACTTTGAAAAAAATAAGAACGGTCACGCGCTGCTTGGATTGTTGAATCTCAATTGTAGCCGCATTCCTCTCGAAATCTGAATTTATAATGTACAATTACAACAAACTATATGAATTTTTAAAAAGAACTAGAAATCTTTAGGAAGAAAGAGAAGTTTCAATAAAAAATCAGAATTTGTTAAAGAATAAAAAACATATTTTTTGTTAAAGAATGATTTTTCTGAAGATAATTCACAGAATTAAACAGAAATTATAGAAAAATAAAAAAAGAAATCAGTGAAACACAATTCGGATTTCGTTACGGACGCGGCACGAGGAAAGCATTATTTAGAACAAACGTTCTAGTTCAACGATGCCTAGACCTTAACAAAAATATTTACACGTGCATTGTGGATTACGAAGAGGCCTTTGACACTGCTAGGCATGAATGCCTAATTGAACTGCTAAAAGACAAACACTTTGACACGCGTGGTACTAGGAAAATTGGAAATTTGTACTGGTACCACAAAGCTGTAGTAAGAATCAAAAATGAAACAACAAAGGATATTGAGATTAAACGAGGAGTGAGGCAGGGCTCAGGGCAATTTATATTCTGAGGCCATGTTTAAAAAAGCTTTATCCGAAGATCCAAAACTTATAGTTGTAGATGGTAAAACTATTAATAACATAAGGTACGCAGATGACCTGACAAAAAACTTGAAAAAAATAAAATTTATGATCTTTAGCAAGTTACGAAACATACAAACCTACTTATTAGTGGATAATACCCGAATTAAAAAAACAAAGACCCATACTTATTTGGAAAGGAGAATAAACGATGAAAATGGCGAAAGTCAAGAAATATGAACAAATATTGAGATGGCGAAAGGAGGTTTACTTAAAATGTGGCGAATATTATGAACCCGAGACCTCAGTCTGGAACTCAGAACTAGAATGCTTCGATTCTGTTGTATGGTGTGGAAACATGGACGGTAAAACAGATAACCTCCAACAAACTGGAAGCCTTTGAAATGTGTTGCTATAGAAGCATGCAGAGAATATTCTGGACATGCAGAGAATATTCTGGACATGCAGAAAGTGAAATGTTGAGGTTCTACGGCAAATGAACGAGGAATGTAAAATAATAATAACTACAAAGAAAAGAAAATTAGAACACTTTGGACACATTATGAGAGGCGTAAAATACGCCGTACTTCAAGTAACAATGCAGGGAAAAATACAAGGGAAACGCAGAGTAGGCAGAAGACGAACATCCTGGTTACGGAACTTACGCGAATGGTTTGGCTGCAGCTCAACTGCCTTGTTTAAAAACCAGCAGCGTCCAAAATACGAATTATGATGATAGCAAACCTCCGTTAGGCGACAGTACACCAAAAAGAAGTTAAAGAGAATAATTAAAAACTTTAAAAGCAGCAAAAAAATTTAGAGAAAAATATAAAATAAGAAAGAATAAACAAAAGATTTTATTTCTTTTAAAACAATTTTGTTTTCGTTTAAAGAAGTTCAATTTTTGTTAAACAAAATTCATTTGTTTTTAAGAAGTTTTATTTTTCTATAAACAAAGATATAAACAAGAAGAGCGGCATCTCATATTAGAGATAAACATGCAGTGCAGTAAAGTATTGTGGAATATGCACTTATTGTTAAAATATGCATTCATATGCCAAAAGAAAGTGGTAACATTTGATTTAAACCTATGAAACTCAAATCAGCTTGCAAAAAACATGCATATGCATATAAATCCGACTTTTATTTATAAGAAATGTAGAGTAAAATGAAACGCAAAATAAAACTCGACTTTTCGGACACTTGACGCACAATAATAAAATGTGTCTTGAAAAGAAATTTATGCGCTGTTCACTGTCACACATTATAAATGTTGACATAAAAAAGATTTTATTATATGACGTCAATGTGGCAACCCCTATTTTATCGATTAAATTTAAAATAAGTAGAAAGCCAGTTTGTTAAAAGTTATTCCAAACCACAAATTATAATCGTAATAAATAAACTCAAAGTATCTTATTCCGCCCGTAAAACTTAATTATTGAACGTAGAACATGTTTAAAATATGTCACAATCTTAAAAACATTTTAAATTATGTTCATAACGACTTCGGCAAATTGTATTTCTAATAGAAACGCTGCAACAGTAGTAGCCTTTATTATTGTTTGCTGGGATCTTGTTATTGCTCCGCGTTTCACTTGAAAACTAAACTTTGTGCTTATACATAGAAGCCGAGCAATAACGTTTCAGCAGCAACGACTTCCTTATTAAAGATTTTTCTGATATTTTGTCTGTTTGTAGCAGGAACCCGGGAAGGCAGCGCCTCGTCCAAGTACCCGGTGCTTGTATTTATCCACGGGGAAAGTTACGAGTGGAATTCAGGGAATCCCTACGATGGCAGCGTTCTCGCAAGTTATGGGAGCGTCGTGGTGGTAACCGTTAACTACCGTCTTGGAATCTTAGGTAGGTAACCTATAACTACGTACATAATATGCTAGTCCATAAATACACTTAAACTTTTCCTTTGAAGAGGGGGAAAACTCGCTAATTCGAAAAATTCAATCAACGAAAACTTCTTTCAAGATCTTTCATAATTTAACTTCAAAGTTTGTTGCAAAGTAGAATTATAGGGCGTTGTGAACAAAAGTGTCGCTAATTAAAAGTAAATCTTGGCGTACGGGGTTAACAACGGCAATTTAGACTTGCAAACACAAACTTTTAGTCACCTCGCGTTGTGTTTCAAATAAAGGCTCTCGCCCCTGCTTTTCTGAACGTAACAATTCATGCTCATAGTTGGAAACTAAACAGAGAAAGTACCTGAAAGTTGAGTACAATGGTCAGAATTCTCTTTATAAACGCTACTGCTTACACCTTCATTATATCCACGTGAATGTGCATATAGGACACTTTTATCTTGTATAGGAGAACCTTTCGAGTATTGATTTTCTGTAAATTGACCGTGAGGTTTTATTATGTAAAAAAATGTATTCACATGTTTCCGTGTTTGTTTTCATCTCTACCAAAGATGGCCGCTTAGCATCCGAAATGCGCACTTAGGTGAAATTCATTATAAAACACTTCTTGTAATCAGTAAAAAGTTTTTGTTGTTGCTTATTTATGTGATTTTCTCTAAACTCGAACTGTAATCACAAAAAAATATGAAATATACAAGACAAGGACTATCAAAAAAAAACCTTAGTTAATATTTTAATATAACTTGAATATAGAATAGTAAATTATCCATGTAAATCTCACGAAAATACATTAAAAGTTGTAGCTGCTGAAAATGAAGGGTTGATCCTCTTTAGCCGCTTCATATAAATCCATGCTTGAAATTGAGTACATAAACTGATGTTTACGGTGATAGTCTATTAAATATCTGGAGACGTTTAAGATAGCTTTTAGAATTTTATAGGGTATCATACTATATTAATTTTCAGTTCAGATTTTGAATTGGTAATTAAGTTTCGTAAAAAAAACAAACTTCCAAACTTTCTAATTAAAATTTTCAGTTGCAAGCGGTTTGGTTTTTCAATGAAAAGTAATTTTAATATTAATTAGTTGATCTTAAGAACCCAATAAGCGTGCTTGTAATGTATAAAACAGAAGAGTTTAATAAAATTTTATGTCGTTTATGTCATTTATTTATTTTTATATTTTTTTACGTTTTTTTAAATATCACGTAATTCTTATACCAGAACAAAAAATCTAACAACATACATTTGTTAACATTGCAGACAAGTTGTTTGTACATTTCTTCCGAGAGACAGACGGTAGAAAATTTGGTTTAAGTACGTAACCGTAATTTTTTTTAAATAGCAACTTATATACCCTATACCTATATACCCTTTGTGTTATTAGTCAGATAACTATATCATGCTTATAAGTACGACTGTATGTTTTATTCTGATCCATTTAAAACAAATTAGAAAGGATGTTTACGTCAGTATGTTTGTAGGTCAAAAACAATTCCGCTACTTTTTATAAAAAGCGCGATCTTAGTATTTGAAGTTGCTTCAAAACAAAATTGCTTCTGCCCTGAAACATCTTTTCCAAATTTCGACCATCCCAACAAATTATACGAAACTGTTTGGTTGCTACAGAATCCGGCACCTCCCAATTCTAAATTAAATATGCGGCAATATGTACATACAATATTTTTTATTTAAAAAGCCCTGAGAAATGGCCAGCACGATCACCTCACTTAAACCTGGTATTTTTCTGAGCAACCACTTAAATTGGTGGGGTATTTTTTAAGAGAGCGCTTGATATTGCAACATTAAAACAAATAATGCTTCAAGTGCTAATTGAAAATTCGTTCGCAAATTTCTTCTCTTTGGTTCGCACATTAACAAACGGTTAATGGTAAAGAGCTTGCATTTTGGGTATGTTATGTTGTTACTCAAATAACTGTAAAAAGGATTATTTATATTTATAATTTCGTATACTTTCAGTATTGATATTATGAAATTGGCGATATTGAATATTTGACGGTAAGGCAAAATTGTTTTTAAAACATCCGTCTGTGGGTGGGTGTATTTATTTCATGTAAATCAAAAACTTATGGACAAAGTAAGCTTTAAAAATTGCCAAACCGAGAATGGAAATTTTTTTGGTAACATTATTTCTTTGAAAACAATTTTTAAAATCTAGTAACAAAACTTGGTAGGAGTCATTAAGTCAAATACAATGTTTTTTTTAAGCTATTTGCTTTAAAATGGCAGCCACTGCGATTTTTTGAACAATTTGAATTTTAACGTCATATTACTCGAACATCAATTAACAGATCGGATCAAATTTGGTATCAAAATAGATCTCATAGAACAACACAAATGCACATTATTAACGAGAATTTAAAAAAAAATGAAAAATTTCTAAAATGAATAATATTTTGAAAATTTTAAACGTTTAAAAAAATGCTGCTCAAAAACTAGACATGCGATTTGTTAAATTTTATAGGTTTGTAGATCTAGGGCTGAGCTACAATTTACATGAGTCCCAGTTCACTGATTTCCCGCAACACCTTCTATGAATTTTTGAAAATCGAAAATATCATGAAAAAGAATTTTTGTTTAAACTGTGTTTCTCATGAGTTATAGTAAAATAAGATTTACAACCTAATTTTTAGATGCAGCAATATTTCGGCGGATTACATTTGTCTCTCTTATCTTGTTTTTGACTGTCTCTAGTTCAACATTCTGTTGAACTGATGCAGCAAAATACACTTCTGTATCTGTTAACAGTAAGAACAACGTAAATTGCTTTCAAATTTTGAACAATTTAAAAGTAAATGGTCTGATTCCACACTTTTGCCGAACTCTGCATAATATAGAGGTGATGAAAGAAGCACAAGAAATAGTAGCGAATACCTAAAAAACCTGAAAAACGATGATGTTTAGTTGTCAGAATACAAAATTAGACCAAAATAATTATAATATGGCGCGAATTTCAAGCTTATATGAACGTCAATAAGGGTAGCTTCCATTTGAAACAGTAGTTAGTGACGAATGGCGAACATTTAACAAGTTACAATTGCACAAGGGTAGCCTTGTTAGATTTATAATTGTTTAATTCTCCTGCTATTATCATTTAAACGAGCCGAGCTTCAACTGCACTGACGACGACTGATTTGCATACAATTTATTTGAGTAGTGCTGGTGTAACGCGAACAGCAACTGACCTCAAATTGTCATCCGCTTCCTACAAACGTCACTTGATCAATTTTTCATACCAATTTCCAGTATCTATTTGTGCATGAACATGGAAACTTTGACACTACCGGAAATGTCAAAGGCGCCGGTGTGACGCTTTAAGCAGGACACTTAACAGATACTTCCAAAGTTATTATTACTTGTTACCATTCCTCATAGCTGAAAGCTGAAGTTGTAAAGGAGCAGATAGTAGCTAAATTACTCAAGTTTCATAGTGCTTCAGACATGCGGACATCAAAGTATACCGTAAAACTAACTTAATACTCTCAAAATTTCGCCTACGCTAAAAGCCTGCTTAGTAGAATTTAAGTGGAAATTGTGCCGCACTAAAAAGGAGCTACTTAAACACCATTTTAGGTGAAATTTCATTATTTAAAATGTAACCTACATATACAGGAAGATCATAATATACGATACAGTACCATGCAGCACTATGAATTACTTGAGTAAGAAATTATTACAGGTTACGTTATGCATTTTATACTTACCCATTCTACAGCGCTAACGAAATACGTAAAAGCTCTCCAAGGAATTGTTGTTCATAACAAACAAGCCTGATCTAAGAGCCCAATTTCGTCGTTTTTAGCAGATATTCGTTCTAATTAATGCTCGTTTTCCGGTGTACTTGTGTCTCCTGAATACGAATTTCAGGCGTTCCAGTCAAAAAACTGATGCGTTTAGTTACTGAGAGAGGTTAACGAAATCATGGCCGCCTCGCCCCGGCTTCAATATTTTTTTAATAACCGGATGTCAATCGTGTTTGGTATAATATGAACCGCCATAATGTTTACTTTTAAACATGCGGTATTGGCTTTGATTTTCGAATATATGATTTGATTAGAACAACATTTTTGTTGGAAGCCTAGATTATAAAATATATTTTATTTGACACTATTTGTGAATAACCAAATCATAAATACATTTCAGTCACTTTCTTTTTAAAGTGGAATATGTTTGTCGTTTTACAAAAATCTAATAACTGACAATAGTGACAGCTTACCTTCAGACAATATTAAGAAAGAAGCTATATTAACAGCAAACATTTAATAATTTAATACAATACTGTTGGCACTACAGCCATTTTATTAAATTATATTTTCGGTAAACATTTTTTTGTTTTTAAATTTATTTTGTGACCTATTTCAGACCTCATTTTGCATGAACTGTAACTGCTTTTCCTAAAATGTAGTTTAATTCTATTTTTTGCTTATTTATTTTTAAAAATTATCGTAATTAGCCTTTACGTCCCACTGCTGGGCTTTATCACCCTTCTCTGCCACGTACTCTTCCTTAGCGCTAAGGTGGAGTACGGGGGACCCACAGTTTAATTTCGAATCCGAACGACTAATATGCCAAAGAAGGTTTCAGGCATTAACATCTTACAGCTGTTTACACCGAATTGGAGAATGTAAGTGGCGGGTTGCGGCATAGATTTTTATCGAACCCTAGACCTTTAGTGTTAGAGGCTGAGCGCCCAAACTCTGAGATACCGCCACTCTTTAATAATTATAGTGCTATAAAATCTCAGCTCTATTTATAGATGTTGTTTACAATAACATTTTAATAATGTCCTCTGTTCAATTCGTTTCTAGTCGTATATTAATCGATATAAATTCCTTCAAAAAATAAATAAATAAAGTTGCCCATCTGAAACGACGCCACTGTGATATTCTAAAATACGCAAGACGGACATAAATATTTAACAATATATGTTTAACTAATCAATCATACCTCTTGCGAGGTGTAGCTATCTTCTCACCTCCTGTTCTGTCTGGTGCTTAAAATGACACAGGACAGTGAATATATACATATATACACTTTACGTGGGTTCCGAATCACGGAAGTGTATGCACTTCATCTCCAGAGAAACTTTTACGGAGACAATCTATTTTCTGTGAAGTGAAGCTAAAGCCCGCTAATCCTCAAACAGGATTCCACGAGCTATGATAGCTCGTGAGTTGTGTTGCCTATAATAGGCAACACAACTCACATCAGAGCACGTTGGTGGCTGTCCACTGCCTTCCAATAGGGCATGGCGATTTTTAACAAGCTGATGTTACTTCGACTGGGTATTTAACCCTAAGCGGCTGGGTAAAAGTCCAGCACTTAGACCACTACACCAACCGGCAGATAATTGAGGTATTTATTTATGCGATTATCATTCCACAGCATAAATAATTTCTTTAATGCAGATATAGATTAAGTACTACAATATATTGTTTTGTGATGCATTTACTCATGTGTATTATGTCGGATTTGAAATTTCAAATGTAGTATTAAATCAAGTAGGCCGGCATGACATATAAGTCGGAGTGTTTAGTCATCGAGTTCCGCAGATTTACTGTGTCTTTTACGAAATGCAAATTTCAAAAAAAAATTGTTACATCGCTTATAGCCCAGTCATGCGACTGTAACGTGTCAACACAATTTTCTTATTGTGCTGGCCGGCTGGACACGCGGTATACGCGAATATGCGCCTTATATAATTGGCGAGTATAGATGCGGTTTCTGAAAGCAGGGCCAGCCAACAGAAATACTAAGACAGGTGGAAGGAATCCGAATTTAATATGTAGATGATACGCATTTGAGCTAAATTGCTTATCAGTAATGTTAGAAGTTTTTTCCCAAATTTTTGGGCAGACCAATTTTGTTTTCTGGCTACTGATGTCCTTTAAACTCTGTTTGCTTTTCTCTGAAACATAAAAAATACAATTTTGTACTCTTTTTCGGGCAAAGGGACTTACAACGCCTCTTTAGGTGGTACCTTTATCCATATTTTTATCAGCGTTCAGAATCTAAGCGTTATAGAAGTGAAGACTATATTCTCGACATAGAACTGCAAGATTTTGTATTAAATTCTGCGCCTACATAGATTTGTAATATAATATTACATAATGCTAAGAATATAGAAAGTTAACTCTTTTTAAGGATGACAAAGTTCAGGCAAAGTGCTTTTCTCATTTATCAAGATTGTTGCAGCTATGCCTTTCAGATTTATTTAACTGTAATTAGTCACACCACTGTATGTATCCCTTGGAAAGTAACATCTGCACATAATTAGTGTATTTCAGATTTAGCATGGTCACTCGCTTGATTCATCAATTATATAATTCTATGGTTTCGCTGTTGTTTCTATTCGATGCTATACATGAAATTCATGAAGCACTCCGCCAGAAGTACAATTTCGGTGTTTATCCTATGGCAAACTGCACAATGTACATGTTAACTGTTTGTATCGATTTAAATCTAAATTTATGCCCGTTGAAACAAAACAAACAGTGGAAAGTAACTGTTGTAACATTGCTTCGGTAGCGAGAGCGTAATTAAAAATCAAAGATCATGTGATAATATTTGCTCAAAGTTATAAATTAATCAGATTTCTCGTAATTAAAACAAATAAAATAATTTGATAGAATCAAACACCCGGTCAAACTCCATTTTATTTTAACATTTGATTTCATTGCGAGTCCCTGATGGAAATTAACAGTTTAAATTGATTTGCTTTCAAAATATTCTTTAAACGAAATTTTTAGATTATTTGGTAACTGTATACGAGTAATACGGGCAGCTGTGGAAGTTGGACAATTAACAGATCACTTTCACTGATTGAATTGGCTCGCGATTAGTCTAACGAACCAAAGCCAAAATCTTAAAAGCGAAGGAAGTTGTGAAGTATTTCTAGTGTACATTTTCCATTGTGGAGGCGAAATATGATGAAAATAAATAAAAGATTAGTACAGTGCAAGCCATCGGCTTAGAAGGAAATCCGCTAAATAAGTTTGGGAATAGTTCCTTTAGTTCAATTTACCCAAAACTTAATTCCAAGACCCGAACTTGAGAAAAACTTTCTAAATTAAATTCCAACCAAGTTTCCTGGCCCATACATGTGTATTTGAACGAGCGGACCTGCCGATTCGTGTCCCCTTGTTCAATTAAAGGCACACGCATTATTTCATTGGTTGCCTGTAACTGTGGGATGATGCTCTTGCAAACTTTGCGAGCCACCATTCGCAAGCAGCCGTTAACTAGTATCAGTACCCATGCAGCTCGTTTCTACTTTTAATCGGAAACACGGTTTTGTATTCAAGAAACTTCCAACATAAAAGATCGAGTTCAACAAATATCACGACAATAAAAACAGAAACATTCAAACGCTTGCGTTGTTGATTAGTTAAAAGACATTTATTGGAATAAATGTTTAAGCATGGTTTCTATCAAAAAATAAAATTAAAAATTATTTTGCAATTCAACATCCATACAGATTATCAATATTTCACTGGAAACGTAAGCAAGCAAGGACAGGTAACTAATAAATGTAACAAGGAAGGGCGATAATGGGCAGACCAAATGGGGATTCACGTATTTATTCAAATTTAATTATAAAATTGACGTGACAGTTTCAAATTTAAAAGTATGCAAAGATATGTGAATCCCCACTTGGTTCGCCCATTTTTGCCCTTCCTTGTCGCACTCATTGAATGCTTATATTTTCCTTGTCGCACTCATTGGCATTGGTTTGCAGTAAAATAGTGATAATATCTATACTGTATGTCTTTCGTCAAAGATAAGGTTTTGAATTTAAATGATTATACAGGGTGTTAATGAATTGTAGGAACAAACTTCTAGGTCTTCCAAAACACAACAAAGCAAACAACTTGTGTTAATAAATGTGTGGTCAAAAGTGTTTACTTTAGAAAATAGAGCCTCGTAAAGATTCTTTAAGAAGCGCCTAAATGTAGGCAACTCAATTTACTACCTACTATTTGTTCCCATAACGACGGAAATTAATACAGAATAAATAAAGCCCCCTTTCCCACTTTTCAAATTCAAATTAAATTTAGAAAAAACCAAAATTACACAACAAAGTTAAACTGCTCATGTAGTACCTCCCATACTGAAACATGGTTCACTCCCATTTCATGAGCGATGGCTCTTGAATTAGTAGAAGGATTTTCAGCCACTCTCTCCAAAACTTCTTTCTCAAAATCCACCGTTCGCCTTGTTCTGGTAGTCCCACAGTTGTGTCTGTTGACAACGAATGTACCTTCCTCCCGCAGCTGACGTGAAACTACACTAAAGGCCTTGTGCGATGGATGATTCCTATTCGGAAAATGTTCTTGGTACAGGCGAGCACCTTCGCGTGCGTTACACCAAGCAGCTCCATACATGAACATCATGTCATGCTGTTCGGCAAAAGTATAATTCGCCACAACACAAAAATACGAAATACAGAACGAAAATAACGAAGAAAATAATTATCAAAAAAATCACAGAACGAAAAAAACGAATTATAAAAGGCACAGAAAGAAACGAATGCAGGAAAAGTCAAAAAGTGTCACAAAAATATAGAATTGTGTCAAAATTGACGTTATGTGAATGCATGTATGTCTAGATCGTTTTTTTTTTCAAAATTCCGTGTGACCTGTGCAAAATAATTGAAAATGCAATTTGGGTCGCCTATTTTCAGGTACTTCTTAAAAAATCTTTAAGAGGCTCTATTTTCTAAAGGAAACACTTTTGACCACACATTTATTAACAAAAGTTATTTGCTGTGTTGTGTTTTGCAAGCCCTAGAAGTTTGTCCTTACAATTCATTAAAACCCTGTATAAGACGTGTCATTAGACCCAACCAACGCTCGACTTTGAAGTTTTTCAACAATCAAATTAAAATTACAGCGATAAAACAATTGTCACGACAACCGCGTACAAATCACAATAGTTCTGGTCTTATGCACCGAGTGCGAGGGGGGAGGCTCAGGTGCTGAGAACAATCCACGGGGACTAAGCCCCTTCCTCAGGAAAATAATGTTTTAATGGTACTATACGTTTCAGAAAAATTAAGTATGATTGTGTGTTGTATATTATATTTTTATTTTTTGTTTTCCGCATTGCGTTGCCTTCCTTATGAGTCGCCACTGCTAGGATTATTACCGTTGATAACTTTTGACTAAAATATTTTTAACAATAACACAATGCGTTTTTCTAATAATATGTCCTGAACAACATTGAATCTATTCTTAAACCTGTTTATTGCCTATATTTTGAATTCCTAATTCATCAACGAATTCTCAAAATGTTCAAATTTCTTTTCAGAAACAGATTAGCTCATTGAGATGCCAAACATTATTCGGCGATCTAGTTGCAAACTAAACTAGTTGGATCCACAATTTTAAAAATTTCGACGTTAAGACAACTTGAATTTCTTTTTCCGAAGGTTTCAACTTTAAAGTAAAATCTTTTAGGTTGTTTTGGAAATTTTCACTTTAGCACTTCTTTATTCAAAACTTGACAGATCAGCATTAAGTTTGGTACTGTATTGTTATAAGGAGAGTAACTTGCTATGTTCTAACAACATTTATAAATTCTTTGAGGCTTTCGCGGTTTCTCGAACTGTCAATATTACAATTTACTTTCGGCTTAGACCGCGTCGTCATTTGGGAACTACACCCAGCATAATCAGGTAAGGACCGACCTGTAGCTTGACTCAGCCTGTAAAAGCAAAGCAACAAAATACACTCGTTTAAAATTGTGTGTCTGTCATGACACAACTAACCATTGATCACTTCAGTTTGTATCAAGGCGACCTCATTTGCGTCCCATTACTTCCGTTCCATTACTTTCGTTTCACCACTTCCGTCTTGCATACGCGAGGTTACTCACCACATGTAAAAGACTGCTGAATTATGTAAAGTTAATGCATAATAATTTTATTGCGGTTGATTATGTCTAAATAAATAAATTTGGGCGTAGTAAACACTACCACAGTAAATAATTTATTAAATTATTTATTTGAACCTTTGTGTTTAACTTCAACATAATTTTTTGTAATAGATAATTAATGTTGTAGTCAGGTTAAAGTTGCCAACACCTTGAAGAAATAAATAAAACAAAGTGAAGCTAAACAACCGTAACTTGAAAGGTTGAAAAGGTCTGGAAAATCAGAAAATGTTACTGGAAGATCACGACCTAAGCAAACAAAAAGGCAATTTATAAATTGCTCGTCGTCCTGACGCTTATTGATGGATCGAACTAACACCTACCAAATCTATAGCATGGATTGTAGCTGCCATTACATATGAAGTAAAAATTCGGGTTTTTATTGATTTCAAAATAACAATTTTTTCGTTTTGTGCAGAATTATTTTATAATAATAAAGAAACGACGTAATGCAGAATTTTTGCTTTCTCTGAAAGTGCTTTCCAGTGCTGCTTGTTCTGCTATTTTTAACCGACTTCAAAAAAAGGAGGAGGTTCTCAATTCGTCTGAATATATGTTTTTTTTTTATTTTTTATTTTTTTTTAATGTATGTTCGGGCATAACTTTTTTGTTTATGAACCGATTTTAATGATTTTTTGGTGTTAGGTTCAGTATAGTTCCAAGGTGGTCCCATTATAATTTCATTGGTATTGGAGCTTGAACTTCGAAGATACTCCTCAAAATCTATTTTTTTAACGGTCGTTTATCAAAATTTTGTTTAACTGCTCTTTTAATTATCACTCTTCGTCAGAGTTTGTACGTACAGTGGCGACGTCAATTTAGAGACCACGGTTGTTTTAACTGATAAATGTTTGATAAATGATTGGCGAATATATCTTCCTATTAAATCTAAAGTTTCGTGTGTTAAAATTCTTGCAACATAACTGTTAGAAGGTTGAAAATGACCGGGAAAAGTAGGTAACTTCTTGACTAGACATACCCAAACGATAACATCCACGAATATTAGACGATTTAACTACAGCAACTTCATAATAACCCTGTAGTAAGTCCGCGTTCCAGGAAGAAGAATACTACAAAAATGTTGCACTAAAGATAACTTTATAGTACACACACAAGTTAACTACTAAAGGCAACGTGGGATTTTGAAAAAACGAAATAACTTCCCCGGAAATAATATATGATCCTGACCATGCTTTGCTAAAGTGTAGTAACGTTTTTTTGCTGGAATTTCTTTGAAAATGCAACCTATCTGCATGGGTCGTTTTATTAACAACTTTGGGACAGTGAATATTAATTTATATGTTTACGTAAGACATCAATTACATTTTAAACTTGCACCGATCTGTTAAAGTAAATCGGTTTTACCTTCCTAGAATCTATACATGAAACGCAGCGCCTTTCCACTTTACTCAATTCTCTGACTGGGAACACGACGACGAAAAAACATACAGAACACGATTACAATTTTATTAGAAAGAGCATTTCTTTATCGCGAATTATGTTAATTCAAATGTGAATATGATTGAAATGATATGACAAGTAAAGGCAATATTTGGACAAATAATTACGCATGCGGACAAAATAAATAAGCAATTAAATAAACAACAAAATAACAATTAAGTCATCGAATTTTAACACTTATAACGAGAACAGAATATTAATTGTTCTTATGGAATAATGTCTGTCTGACTTTTTGTTTCTAATACGAAAACTTAGCGGGTTCTTAGAGTATACAAAACCACTCAAACATATTTTCGCGAGAACGTCGTAAACATGTCTGGCAGCTGCAAGGGAGGAGGAGTCCGGGCCTAATATATAGAAGATAAACTCTGTTTCGAGATGTAAACCATTTTACTGAATGCGTGGTCACTAAATGTAGTGACAGGGAAAAGCAATTCCGATTTAATATAGAATATAGAGTAGGATTTCGATCTGCGTCCCGCTACGCTACCAACATAATAAACAAAATAAACGGAGAGCATAGCCCACGGGTTCCACTAGACAGTGTTAACAATTAATTAAAATTGATAAACGTATTACGTATCACATTTACTATTATAATGTTCAGAAAAATTATAACTACACCAGAACTCGAAGTGTTGTAGTAAAAGGATGTAATTTGGATTACCGCGCGCTAAAATTTCACAATTAATTTAGCTAATGCTTATAAGCAAAGAAAACATGACCTAAAGCTGGAACTAAAAAGGTTTCTATTTTCTTTTCTGTAAAGTTTATTGGTTCTACAATATTGCTGCGCCCCAAAGCACAAGAACGTACATTGTATGTGAGATTATTTGCTTCTTAAAATTTTAGCATCAATTTGTAGATGAAAAAGGGATCAATTTTACTAGTAAGTTACATAAAATTTTATATTTAATTTCGTTCTGGTGTCGTAGTAACACAATAGACGAAAGCTGTAACCATTTATAGGAAATATAGTTCCTACACAATAATTACAGTTGGTAATAATATGTTAAGTTATTAAATATTTAGTTATAGCTTTAGCACGTGTCCAACAGCAAATCCAATTAATACAAAAAAATTTAAATACTAGATTTATAAAATCAATAATAATAATAATATAATGAAGTTTTACCAATCATTTAAAACAAGTATTGAGAATTCAATTTGAAATAAAAAATGAAGTACTTGCTCCAGTAGTTTACTTTTATGGGTTCACAGTGTTTCCGTATTTCATCTTCCGTTTCAACTAGCAATCGTTTCCTCATTCGAGAAACACCCTTACTAGGTCTACCCATCACTTAAAATTGTAAAATAATTAACTGTTAAAAAAAAAGAAAACCGACTTCAAATAAAAACACAAAAGTAACATAAGTTAACTAAAAAGCAAAAAATAAATGTTTTTTATACAACAGTTTAATACTTATTTGTTGTTCCGTTTAATGTAATTAAGAAATTAATGTTTATTATATAATTATTAATTGTTTTATAATTTTTAAGTCGGTGCCAAGTATAACATAGATATAACATTAGATTCGAATTTTTATGTTATACTTGGCACCGACTTAAAAATTATAAAACAATTAATAATTATATAATAAACATTAATTTCTTAATTACATTAAACGGAACAACAAATAAGTATTAAACTGTTGTATAAAAAAC
The DNA here is from genome assembly GCA_958336395.1 of Ctenicera cuprea. Taxonomy (NCBI): domain Eukaryota; kingdom Metazoa; phylum Arthropoda; class Insecta; order Coleoptera; family Elateridae; genus Ctenicera; species Ctenicera cuprea. The sequence continues at coordinate 20,430,713 of OY284487.1, read as the reverse complement.
ATTTATTTTTTGCTTTTTAGTTAACTTATGTTACTTTTGTGTTTTTATTTGAAGTCGGTTTTCTTTTTTTTTAAAAGTTAATTATCGTTTAAAAAGAGGCTGCTGAAAATGGCAATCATTTTTAAAGAATCCTGAAAACTGTGTATTGTACTAAATTTCTTTTAATTTCCAAAAAGCTATTGTTCCTTATCCAATTCTCTAGAAAACTATATTCCGGACTATACATTATACAACCCCTTTATGAATTTTTTTCGTTTAAATTAATTTTGTAGATATTGTAAACAAATTTTGAATAGGAAAGTGCGTTTATACCGAAAGGTATTTTTTACATTTTTTTTTGTATGGAATATTACTCAAAAATGTCATATAGTCTGACAAGCATTCAATTTCTTTAAATAAAATTTCTAGTTGAATAGCTATAAATAAAGCATTTCAAAGATTTTTAGACATTTCTGTGGATACATGCGAATATGAAAGTGTGCACCCATACATATGAAAGAAAAAACATGTAAGCGTTTCCCTAAAAAGCATGACATCGAAGGCTGCATGTATATACAAAGAACTTGTCTCTTAGACCTTTGCCTGAGTCATTCATCCATCACATCGTCACACAATGCTGTATCGTTTTTCAGGCTCCAAGAATAACAGTGTTGCCATTTCTCTAAAAGGAGAAAAAACATCCATATTAATTTCCCCGGAAATAATGCTCTTTGCGAGAAACAAAAGAGGCAGAAAATTGTCATTCTTAACGAACTAAACAAAGTAACAAAGCCATCGAAATACAATTAGAATGTCGGATTCCGGGTGGAGTTCGGTTTAAACTTTATTCGATAGCGCTTAAAAACGCAAAGCGCCCTTAATTCCCCCGACGCGAATTTTCACGCACCTTTGAAGCGCATTACCAAGGGAAAATCATTTTCCTCGATTTTTTAACTATTCGAGAAAGTGAAATATGCGTTCCTGAGCTTTAGGGAATAATGTCCGGATTTGTGCACACCTGAGCTTCAACACTAACGGGGTGAGTGAAGTGCGTAGAGGGAGGAAATGGCGTCGTTCGTCAGCTCAGTCGGTAACGACCGTGTTACGCGTGTCGTTATGAACGTGTAGATCTACAAGGGATTTGTTACGAATGATAGGGATTAGCAGAAACTGTTTTTTTACACGAGTTACGGTTTTATTAAGGAACAGCTATTAATTTCGCAACGAAACTAAATTTTGCAGATTTCACCTCACTTTTCCTAATGTAAGCATGTAATTTGTCAAAACAAACAACGATTCGTTCTTGTCTGCACTCACTAAACAATTCGGCGGCTCAGTTGGCGTTGGGGCGCTGTTATCGACACAGCCATTTGTGGCGTCATTATCGCTCCGTCTGTAAAGACGCCCCGTACGCGTTCGACCGACAAGATATACGTCTTCCAACGAGCTTTCAATTATGTTTTATGAGACCCTCGATGAGTTCCTTCTCTTATTGCCTCCGAAACTTCTGCTTGATATGTATTTCAGCCACTAATGTATTTGTATTGCGATTTACAATGCAAATCTGGAAATTCAATACCGAAAGTCCTCAGGACAGCATCGTTCGTTTCTTCCCAGGATCATCTACAAAAACATTGGTAAAGGTTATTTCATTACAAATACTGTGGACATAAATACTAACGATAAACGAACCTCCTCGTCGATCGATAATGCATTTGACTTTTGTTGTCAATTAAGCGATTCAACATAATTACGCAAAACAACTAGAACCATCAAAATAACATTCCATTGCGGTTTGAATGACTCTACCCACATATCCACAGTAATTTAAGAAGACAAACTATGTTTTGCCAGAAATTTATGACTCATTTAAGACAAATTCCATACAAACCCAAGAGAAAAAAATGCGGAGATTTGTCATTATTAACAGTTGGACTTGAACCAAGAAAAAATCGATAACTAATTTAGCGCCTTAAAGACCAATCATTTTGTTTGGTATATAAGAAGTGAATCCGTGTATTGCCTTCAAATTCCCAAACACGTGTTGAGTCCCAGATTCGGCAGAAAACAATAGCAAATAATGCTACATTAAATTGATATTTGTGATAGCCTCCCTAAGATTATGAACGGAAAATTCAACTTCACTAGCGATAAATATTGCAATATCTAACTTGGAGGTGATATAACAAGGAACTATCGTAAAATTCGTCTAGCATTATTAAACCTCGCTTGGGAAACGATCAAACAATACTATTCTATAGAGCTTCAAACTTAAGTACAGTACACGTGAATAAGTTTGTAGACATACGCGCGTAATGACTTCCCTAGTAATACACCTGGCTTACAGTTATTTCAAGAGGTACGTACGGCACTGGAGTTCCCGAAATTTGAATTCACTGATAATTTCTTTGTTTTATCACCAAAGCATCAAAAGGGAGGAACCGGATAAAGGTCAATACAGGTTGGCTTGTAGCCAAAGGAAGTGAAAGGGCGTCACAACAATTTTACATCGACTAGAATAAATTAAACCGTCTTTGCACCATTCAGTACGATTTATCAGGTTCATCCCTAAAATGTCGTTTCCTGAAATTTCTAAATGTTAAGGCTATGAATATTAAAATGTCAAATTAATCATTGAATAAAATTTTGCATTAATGTAAAAGTGAGTTCTTTGGTCCAAAAGCAAAAAAGAATGGTCAGATAAACATATTATGTCCAAAAACGCTTTTACCTGGTCGAGTTATAGGCCGCGAAAGGTTGTTACTTTTTGAAGAATATTCCCTGCGAAGTTTAATATAATTGTCTAACCTTTTGTATTCAGAGTATTTAAATTATAAGTTTTTGTTTATTTTCGTCAAAACTGTCCAGCAATGGCACGGGCGAATCCGCAGGGAGCGGATGAAATACAGGAAGTAATTCGGCACAAAAAAATTCAACTAAATCTCACCATAATAGTTTGTCCTGTGCCTATTTTACACTTCTCTTTACAAGAACGTTAAAATACGATTACTAGAAGAAAATTAAACAAAATTTATTTGTTAAAAACATCGATTGCTCCACCATATTTAAAAAATATCAAACATTTATTAAAAAAGTATTTTTTTTGAATCGCAAACGCATCTGCCATTTGGGATAGGTATAACTTACGGTTGTAGCCGCTGACTATTGGTGCTAGTAGTTGTGACCAAGGTGGACGTTGTGGCCAAAATAGAAGTTGGGGGTTATGATTGAAAACAAACACTGAACTGATCACAATACACTCTGGGAGTTGTGATCAGGTCCCATTTTAGGTACTATGTAATATGAAGCACAAAGGTGTCTATATACAATGTGTCCTAAGACTAACCCAACATAGGCAAATAACAGGAGAAAACTGGAACTCTCGTATACTATAATATGTAGAAAGTTTGGTAAGCTTCTGGTTTAATGACAGTTTAAATTAATTAATTTGCAATTGCAATAAACGAGTTCCGCTTATAACTCTAAAATAACACGACACGAGAACGGTACCGAAAGTGTAACGGTTTAAATTTCTCTCGCCGCCAATTCTTTGTTTATATTTTTTTAACTTTCTGTTTAACATCTAAATGTTGTTTTTGTACTGTTTTTTGTTAACGAAATTTTTAATTACACAAGATATTTTATTTAATTAGATTTTTATTGCATTTACATAATAAAGTATTACAATTAAAAAACTCAAATAATTATTAAGATATTTCACAACCGTTAAAACATAGTTTAAAAATTAAATGCTTAATAAAAAACATAAAACTATTTAGCAAACATTAATTGAATTACCTGTATCCGTAAAACCAAAATTTTTAATAAACGTTTAGAAACTGTGATATAATTTGAAATTTTTCAAATCAGATTACATAAATCAATTGAAACGTCTAAAATCGTAGATCATCATGATCTATGATTCAACAGTTGTGAAATAGTTAATTATTATTTCGAGTTCCTTATTTATCAAATACTGTATTATGCAAAGATGACACAATGAATATTTACTTAAATATAATATATTGTGTAATTTATCAATTTTCTTTAACAAAAACCAGGACAAAACCAATATTTAGCTCTTATTAAATAAAGCAGATAATTGAAATTAAGGTAAAAAAATTTAAAAAATTTACTGTAAGCGGGATTTGAACCTTTTTTTGCCGTTGTAACGTCACGAGCGCGCAACGCCCGTTTGCTATTTCTGTTATGAAGACACGCACGCTGGGAAGAGTAAGTTCGGAGTTATAAGCCGAACTTGTTTATAACCAATTTTAAAGAAATTAAGTAAACATGTAACCCCGTTATGAAAGTGAATGCATACACAATTTTAACAAATTAATAGAAATAAAATAATAATTAATAGCTTTAACAGATATTAATTTTAACCTTATAGGTATTTCGACATGTTATTATTAACGGTTAGATTAAAAATAAACAGTTGGTGTTGCTATAGGAACAATAGAACTTGATGACGTGATCTTGGTTATCTACGTCTATCTAATTACTCCTTAATTTTTATTTTAAAACGAAGAATTTCTAGCATTTTGCGAACATCCTGTATCTACACCTGCATATCATATTATGACCCAATTAAACGATACATCAGTATCTTTGAACATTCAGTAACAATGTTGTTTATTTTTGTAAGTGTAAGTAAACTTTATTGACAACCCCTGTTAATAAAACCGTATTCATTTAATTAAAATAGGTAAATTGCCTAAGGGTACAGCTCACCAACTATAAAATACATTGCAAGCAACTCTGAAATGTTGTTTGTATATGTTATAGGTCGCTGACCGCTCAGCCATCGATCATAGCCCATCATTACATATTAACTTGTTAAATATTAGCAATTCATACTCCCCCACTTTATGAACCGATTTATCCATAAAACATTCAATAACATTAGAGAGTTGCCAGAAGGGTATTTTATGTAAAATAATCCGTTAGGGTTCTCACTAGGGAGAATAGTGATTTAGGCCATTCGCCGAATACCGAATATTTGGCCAATCACACACGGTATATTAACAAATATTCGGCAAAATCTAAATTTTTTTATTTTTCTACAATCATTTATACTTCAAAGTATACGCTTTGCTAAAGCTATTTTAACGTTAGTGTACGGCAATTGTAATTTTGTTTCAATGTATTTTAATTTAAAAAAATTAATTAAACAAAGGTCATATCTGAAATGTTATATTCTACCTTCATCTTATACTACTGCTGGTTATTATTGAACGTCATCGTTCCGCTAGTCATTTCAGAGCAGTCGACAAGCCCATTCCGCAGTTAGTTAGCTTAACACTATCAAGATAGGTACAGTCAGTCTCATGGGGTCCGAACGACCCTTTGTATTTTAACGTAGCGCCATCTACTTTCATAATAAGTTACCAGTAGGACCTCAAGTTCAGAGTGCTAGTAACTACTGGTTGGAGCGAGACCACTATCTCCACCCAAACTAATACTCAGATCACTCGCTGGGAAGCAAAGCAAATGTGCTGCCTGCACAGGCCTACCCAAGATACCACGATACAATAGTGCTATACACTCCTACCCGTTCGTAGTACCAGTCAAAGACACAAATTGAATTTTTCGTAGCAACAAGGTTTAGGCTACTCACAGTCCTTAACAGTGGTAGGCTACACATCGCCAAGGTAGATCTGGAAATAGCGACCGGTACCTGTTGAACATTATCGGGAATGACACCTTCACCTTCTTATCAGTGGTCTCCAACCGCCCAGTTTTCTATGCAATTTTATGACCTGTTAGGTGTACTTGACATAGTGACTGAAACCTTGGCAAATTTGTAGCCGCGGCTAGGAAGCGGATGTGTAACCTAACCAAAGTAAACGTACTTATTAAGAAGACCTTGAACTTCTCCGAGGAGATGTGGATGTATCAAATGGAAATTACCGAAATAAACACGCCTCTCACTTAGGTGTAAGTCTTTTTAGAGCTGGCTGTCTTGCCAAAGGTAGTTATGCAATAGCAATTACTAAGTTAGCGTGTTCAATCAGATTGGTGCTAAGTGAAGGACCTTAAAGATGGGGAAATAAAAATTCAGACTAATAACTGAGGTACTACAAAATCGAATGTATTTAGCTCTGATCTACGTATCTAATACTACAAACATTTTATTTTATAGCTACTACGCTTTTGAGATAAGACATTTCAGTACTGTTTGTGATAGTACATAACTTTTACTGTGTAGCGCTAAGACTAGAAGCTTCCAAATGGGTCGTTGTTATTACAAAAAGATAACAATTTGCAATACGTACGTTGTTGGAAGTAAAAGAAATATTATCAGGAACAATTTACAACTGCAAGCATGCCATGCTTTGATATATTAAAAAAGAACATGTACGAAATGTACGAGCACATTTGAATATAGCTTTCATGTTCAATAACTTCGTAAAAGAGAAATAAAAATTTATAAAATATTTCAGTGTTTGTAGTCTTAATTTTCGCAGGCGAAAGCAGGTTTCCACATATTTTCCGCCAGAATATATTATCTGTTCTTATTGAAATACCTGGAGTGTATGAGTTGATTTCTTTGTATTAAACTTTTCAGTTCTCGTCTAACATCCTTACAGTAATTGAAACGATGCGGGATTCCAACGGAAATATATATTTTTAAACTTGTGCTTCTCTAGCTGTTATATGTGAAAACTGCGGTGAGAAAGGCAGAGCGTTGACTTTAAACAACAAACTATTGAAAAGTAAACTACATTTCCTGGCACGCGGGAAAATAATGTTGGACATAAATTCCCAGTTATTCTACTGAAGAAACAAGAGCTACAGTTTATTGCTTTACTTACGGCGACATAAGATTGCTCACAGCAGAAGTTGTTTATTTAATATTTTATTTTAACCAAAGCTTACTGGTTATTTACATATACGTCAAGACCTTTGTTGCTGTTACCGCAAGCATGAAATTGAGCTTATTTTTTGGCTTGATAAAATATTACTGTTTCCGGAATACACGGTCTCATCCGTCTTATTTGCTTTTCAGTTACTTGCATGGCACTTCCTTCATTTATAATTCGGAGACGTAAACCTTACTGTTAATAACAATATTTGCATAAATGAGAAGGGAAACTTGTTGCTTTGGTCCTTACTTCGCGAAAAACAATGTTTAATATTAAACAAGTTAATTAAAGGCTAAATTTACAAAATCAACGAGCAGCCAAGTTAAAAAATTCCGGTACACATTAATTACATAAGTAAATAAAGTCAAGAATTCAACTGGAAGAATTTTGTTACATATCTCTGGAGAAATCTCCGAGGCACGAATACGTAAAGCGGCGAAAAAACGCTGCTTAAACTGCAAAGGATCTAAAATCTAATTAACTACTCAGACAGGAGCATGTTTCACAAAATAAAATGCAAAATAGCTAGGATAATACGTGTCATTCGCCTCTTTTATGGCTAACTCATATCATCGTTGCCTTAGCCAAATGTAATTATGAGTAAATTGAAAAAAATTCAATTTTACAGACAAAACTCGTATCGCAATTTGCTTCATTGTATGGTTTTGTTTACAAATGAAATTTTTCTAGCGAATTTTGTAAACTTCCGTGAATGAAATTTCTACAAACATTGTCTGTAAACAGAATGAAGCACCCCAATGTACAGCAAAATACAATATTTAAAAACAATGGTTCCGTAAAGGTGTTTATGAAAGCTCAAACATTTCATAAAAATGAATTTGTGCCGAGCCCGCAAGTCTCTTAAGGTGTTCTCACTGAAAGTGTTTTTTTAAATTCTATGATTTAATAGAAAACGAAAACGGTCCCAGTTACTAATTTGGCATTCAAGTCATTTTCCAAATCGTAATTTAGAAAGTCCAAACAAATATGGATAGACCTTTGCATAAAAGAAGGACTGAAATGCTGCAGTAAATGCAATTTTAAAGAATGTAACAATATTAGTAAGTTTACTGGAAGATCCTGATTCAGTAACGAAAGATATTTTTTAAGAAAATTTTACTTGTTCACTCACGCGTCATTATTTTTATATTACGTCACAACTAACCCTAAAGTTATTTTTACAATACAGGTTCAAACACTACCACTGTTTACGCCTACGATGCGCACAAAAAGTGTACGGCGGCGTTTTTATAAAAAACTCATATCATCAAAAGCATTGCCATATGATATCTATTTTTGGTTTTAAATATTTCTCAAGTTTATCCTTAATTTTGTTAGCTGCATGTATATGTTAAAATCTACAAATAAAAGAATTTGTCGCTTAGTAGAAATTAAACTACATCTAAAGCAAAAAGTCATATTTGTAATTTCTTTGAGCAAAAATATTTACTTTTTGGAAATAAAATAAGATTATAGACAGCGTCGTGTACTTCTCCAGATATTACGTTATATCTGTTCAAACGCTTAATTTGAAAATTGGCAATTAGGGCATTTTTATTAATAAAACGTTCATTATCGGCTTAAAAGTTTGTAATAGGCCATTTGGTGTAGCAAATAACGTACTTAACAAGAATATGTCGGTATGAGCTAGTTTTACGCAGAAAACAGCCATAGTAGTTAAGCAAGCGCAAAATTTTGTTTGAATACATACGTACAGGTATTCGAAGTTTCCTAATAAAAGTAGTTGACTTTCTAAAAGGCACCTTAACAACAAAAGAGGATATCAAAATAAATTCCTAAATCTTTGGACTTTAACAACATCAAACAAAATCTTTTAAACAAAGGTTTTGATCAAAATTCTAGGATGTTCAATCGTGATACATGTTTACTCGCGCTTTTGTGACGGGAAGTCGTAATTTAATTCCGAGCATCTTAGGAAATTGGTACGCACTCAGTTGGTAACCGTTAAAGCAGGTTTATCTCCCCTGCAACAGTGAAATTGATTCGTTCGCTCTTCGAAACCCTTAAAACTCATTCAATCTTTGCAATTTTACCATAAAAAGGAACTTTGTAATTTTTCTTCCTAAAGTTGATCTATAAGCGGATATAATTTTCCTAAGATAATTTTTATGGCATGCTGGCTTCCCCAGTTGCCAACTTCCTTTGCCCCGAGGTGACCTCCTTACATAGCGGCATCTCTAAGCGCCGGAAGTAATCGTTTTCCGCAATGTTTCCTGGCTGGGATTAATAAATTAAGCCGCCCGACTAAAATATCAAACGCACGAACTTATGCACAGTGGCGGAGGCGAAAATTTAGCTTGCTACTCTCTCAGTATAAACCGCACTATTCTCATTTGTTTCGAAGATAAACTGGTCTTCCTTGAAGGGAATATTAATTGTTTACGTTATGTTACGAAGATGAGAATTAATAAAACCTAAATTTTTTCTATGTTTTACATAGTTGGCTTTAAAATATTCTACACAAAAAGCCGAAATTGTGAAATAATTAAAATAAGGACGAAGAGACAAATAAAGATACGCTTGAATCAATACGAAGATGAAGTTAAACATTGAGCAAACACTAAAAATTTTGGAAATTTGAACTTTTTTTTTGCTTGTACACAGCATTGTTCTTGTCATTGTAATTTTTACCAAGTCTTATGGAAGTACTTTATACGGAAACTACATCTCAGACATACTTTGCTAACCTAAGAAGTTTAATATAAAAAAAATAAGCTCAAATTTGACAATCAGGTCGATTTCCAAAAACATGAAGTTTTTTGTAATAATTTGCCAATGAAGCTTTTTTTTATACTTTTTAACGTCGGTATATTTCTGCTGTTAAGAATTAATATTGGGAATAACACCAACACACCTGATCAGGCTGCTCTACCCGTTTTCTGCAAGGTAGGGAGCATTAACGTGTGGTGACAGCACATTTCACTGATGAAACTGAGCAAAACGAGGTTGGTCCCCCAAGAAAAGGGGAGGTAAGGAAGGGATGCGTTACTTTAATAACAGCCTTTATGCACAAGCGCGATCTTCCAAGCACCGACGAGTGCGGCCTGCTTGCGATCGATTTTCTTTATTTAACAAATGTACTAATTTCGGTTCCAAACTCGACATGAAAGTCGTCTAAAATACCAGATTGGGAAATCAATTTTGAATTTTTAACGGGTTTTTTGTATTTCTTCTTCTCGTATTGCCATATCCTATTCAGGGTATTGGCTACCTCTCTCCTATGCCTGTGTTCGGTGCGCGGCTTTAGATAATTTTCACAGACAGACATAGGGGACCTACAGTTTAACGTGGGCTCCGAACCACAGGAAGTGCATGCACTTCTTATACAGAGAGGTTTTCCTGGGGAAAAATGCACGTTGGTTTCCCGTTGCCTTGCGAGTGTTTGTATTTAGAAAACACTAAACATTTTCAAGCTTTTTAAATTGTAAATGTTAAAAAAGTTTGAAAAAATTGAAGATATTGAAAATTTTTAAAATAAAGAATTTCGAAAATTTTCAAAACTCACAAAGATAACTAAAATTTTTTAATTCCTAAAATTTTTTAATAATTTAAGTATTTTAAATTCGAAATTTACCAAAATTTTCAAAATTTTCCGAACATTATCGAAATTTTTAATATTTACAGTATTTACTAAATATCGAATATTTCCTAAATATACAATGTTCGAGTTTTAATATTTTCAAAATTTAAAATTGTCAGTTTTCACAACTTTTTGATAACTTTGATAATTTTCAATAGTTTTATAAGTAAGAAATTTTAAATTTAATAATTTAAAGATTTACAAAATTTGTGATATCGTAATTATTCAAATTTTACAAATATTTCAGGTACAAAATTTTACAATAAAATTTCAAAACATATTCCAAATATTTTAACTTAACTTGAAGTTACTGATATTTTGGAAAACTATAAGATTTCAACATTATCAAAATGTTGAAACATTTGAAAAATTATTAAAATTTTAGAATTTTGAAAATATTTGAAATTGTGAAGATAACCTAAAAGGTGTGTATTGTACCGGGTGATCGTAAAAAAATGATTCAGAGCAGGCCATGACCGAAGTGTTAAAGTTGGCAATACTTAATATAAGCCAATTGTCAAATGTTGACAGCTGTACAAATTTTTGGTTAGATACCTTAAGTTAAATGTATCTAACCAAAAATTTTTACAGCTGTCAACATTTGACAATTGGCTTATATTAAGTATTGCCAACTTTAACACTTCGGTCATGGCCTGCTCTGAATCATTTTTTTATAATCACCCGGTATATGAAAGAAATTCTATTTCGTTATTTAACATAACAGATTGAATAATCGATTTTGAAATGTCAACGGACTGTTTGTATTTAGAGAATACCAAAAACCAATCTCAAAAATGTTCACATTTTCTAAATTGAAATGTTAAGAAAGTCTTGAAAAATTCGTAAATTTTGAAAATTTTTTAAATTGAAAGTTTCAGAAGTTCTCAAAATTTACAAAGTTTTAACAATTTCAAATAATTTAAAATTTTAAATTCGAAATTTTACAAAAATTCAATAATTTCAGATGCAAAATTTTCCAGAACATAAAAATTTTCAGTATTTTCAATATTTACTAAATATTCAATTCAAAAATTACAAAATGTTCGAGTTTCAAGATTTTTAAAATTTATAATTGTTTGTTTTAAAAATTTTTGATAATTTCGATAATTTTCAATAAAATTTTATAACTGCGAAATTTAAAACGTAAATGCTTAAAGATATTCAAAATTATTAATGTCGAGAATTTTCTAAAATTTTAAAGTTTTTGGACAAAATTATTATATGAAAAAGTAAACAGCTAGTGTTGTTATAGCAATAGAACTTGGTGACTTGATCTCGGTAATCGTCTGCAGATGACTTGATTTCTTATTCCAAAATTTCCAATAGAGGAGAATTTAAGAGATCAATTTGCTCATTCATTAACGGTGCAGTTTTTAAATGTTTGTGAATTTCAAAAGCTTCTAGTATATTTAATTTTTAGCACTATAAAATGTTTACACGACGATTACCGAGATTAAGTCACCAAGTTCTATTGCCGTAACAACACTAACTGTTTACTTTCTAATATAATCTCTGACAATGACATGTAAACATGCCGAAATACGTATAAGGTTAAAATAAATAAATATTGTTAAAGTAATTAAGTATTCTTTATATACAGATAATCATTAAATATGGACTTTAACGAAGTAAAGCTAGAATTTATAAAAAATTGTATTGTATACGAAAGAAATTTTATTTCTAGCGATTTCACAAAGTGAAAATAAGCCAGCGGGTGGTCTAGTGGTTAAAGTCCCAGGCTTCGAAACTAGACTCCCAACGGCAGTAAGTTCGAATCCTCTGCCAGTCGGAAATTTTTCCGAATAAGTTAAATCCGGCGTGTCCATGGATGGTGTGTGTGGTGTGTATGTTGGGTTGCATGTCTTTTAGGGGTGGGACATGTTAGACCGGTGAATAGCGCTGAAGTGCGCTGAGGCCGGGTAAGGGGGTGGGATGGGAATCATGGGGTCGTGCTCACGCACGGCCTCATAATTCTTTAAAAAAAAAGTGAAAATAAATTCCTAAGTTTTGGTTCGTATTTTTGTTGTATAATTTATTTGCCACTCATAACAATAAAAGCCTGTTATAAAGCTGTTTATTATTTTCCATTCGGTATACATCAAATTTACTTAGTTATTTTCTATAAACAAGAAACATACAAAACACTTTTGAGGTTTCCCTAAAATGATATATCTGTCTATGTTACAATAACAATATTTGAGGGATTGAAATTGAAAGATTTAATTACCAAACAAGCCGAATCGTTAGCGTATGTTATTCGAGGATATAAAACATGCAACACAAGTGGTTATAAATAATAGAGCAAAACAAGCGCGCGTTGAATATTAATTCTGAATAGAGACTAATTGTAATTATCCGGAATTATGTTCTGGATTTATAAGGGTTAAGTAGGGTCCCTCAGTGTTATTGTTCAAACGATTTAAGAGTGTTTACGGAGATTTTGATTACTAAAACCAAAATAGTTTATCTGTTAGCGGGATTATTCAATCATGCTTGTGTAATCTGCGGAATTAGAGTGATGTAAACTATTTATGCACTTATACCACCTATGTGTCACCGCATGCAAATATGGTAATAAATGGCGGATTTTAGTCATTAGCCAAACACAGTAACAATTAACAAACATTCAGTTATATTCCGCAAACGCATTTTGCCAGTATTTAAATTAAATTAAGGCGCATACCTAAACTTTTAAACGAATTATTGACCAACTTAGAATGGTAACACATCCATATGTTTGACCTTAATCTAGCTTGTGCAGGTAGTTATTATTTATTTGGTCACCTGGAATTGAAGCTTATGTAATAATAAAATAAAATAAAACGTGGTTCATAAGCGTAGAATATGAACGGTCATGAGTTTTAAACGTACTTAACGAAACAATTTTATGAAACTGCAAAACATATTTTTATTGAAATGTAGTATAGCAACCACGAATTAATAAAAATAAAACGTGTAAATTCATTAATACAACAAGACAGTTTTACGAAAAAAAGTTTGGACTATCAACATTCATAAAGGACGGAAAACCACCGATAAATAGAAAAATTAATAATTGCAGCACACAACAACAAAATTTTCTGAATTTGTATCCGAAAAATTAGTTCTCTTGTCCAATATGTTTCACGTATAACTTAATGGATTTGAGTACGCCTATGCTTTTTGTTTGCTTATTGAATTTTCACGAAATTTTTGGCTGTTCTGCGACCAAAAGTCCGGTCTTTAATTATCACCTAATTAAAGTTTGAGAAATTTGTATAACTTAGTTCCTATAAACTTAGGATCTCAATTTAAACAATAGCACCTAGTTTTTAAACTGTTTAAACTAAAATTTAACTAATTTAAGTCGAACGTTTCCACAGCCCGTGGTTAATGGCGTCTTGGCTTCCGCCACACACCCAGTATTGCAAACCCGTGGAAACTTTCCGTTATCAGAATTTTAATAAAATACCAAAAAGGGAAAAATTAAAATGTGGGAATTTTTGTGCTGTGTAACGAAAATGATTTCAAAACAACCGATGCTTTATCAGCAATGACGTTTACTGGCGCAATTAAAATTATCCATGACAGCCTTTTAGGGCTGCATTTTTTATTAGTAATTTCCCAGTTTTTGCGTATTTTTAACAGTTTTAGAAAATTTCGTCAAATACCGCTTTATTTGTGAGAAATTAAATTTTACAGTTTGTGTTTATAAGCTGATGTCATCACTATGGTATGTGAATTTTAACAATCAACGTAAAAACTAAATAAATACGAAACGGACAGAGATGGGATGGATGAATATAATAAAATCCCAATACGTGATCGTGAAGACTCCGGACTTGAGAATAATTTTGCTAACAGTTTGATAGAAAAACAGCTGTCTGGCCACGGGATTTTCATAGCATTTACGGAATTTTTTTTAATAATTACGAAAATCTTGGCAATTTTATGGAAATTTAAAATAATTTAAAAGTTCCCAAAAAAATTTTAAATACATATTATATCGGATGTTTTTTACAAAATTAATATGTTTGCTTTTTAAAAAGTTTCTGGAAAATTAAGATTAATATGAAATTTCTTCTAATTATAAAATTGAAAATACTGAAGGTTTAAAATTTTTGAAATTTTAAAGATTTTTTGAAATTAAGTACGAACATTTTTGAAACCGTAAAATCACTGAACTATACTTATACCGTAAAATACTTGGGGTATTGTGAATTTTTGAAAATTTTAAAAATTATTAGGCATTGAAAAAGTACAGAAAATTCGGAAACATTTTAGAAATATTCAAAAATTTTAATAATGTTTGAAAATGTAAAATTTTAAAAACTAAGATTGTATAAATTTTTGATAAATTTTGAAGTTTTGAGAATTGCTGGAAATTGTAAATATTTTTTAAATTTTTATATGAATATATTGTTTTCGTTTTTAGTTTCTGTTAATTGTGAACAAGATTTATTCGTTGATATCTAAAATTTATTTAATTATTTGGATATAGTATTTTTTTGACGATTATAACGGTTCAGGTAAACGACCAAAAGAAAACCTCTCGGAGGTTATTTCTTAATGGAAGATTGTTCCTATTGCCATTTAACATGTTCATACCGGTTTTAAAGCCGAAATTTGTTTATTTTTTATCTATCAAAATTTCGTTGTGGAGGACACTGGGGGCTGGTAGGAAAATCGAGCTTGCGCAGATCGGTTATTCGGCATGTGTAGAATAAGAATTTAAGATTCCTTTCCGAGCGCATCTATTTTGAAATGCGTATTTCTGCAATCACTCAATTAAACTGTTCAGGTGAACGACAAAAATAAAGCCTCTCAGTGATGTTTTCTTAATAGGAAGTTGTTCCTATTGTCGTTTAACACGCTCATACCGATTTTGAAGCTCAAATTATTAACAAAAAAAAAATTTCGGGTTAGGGAGGCAATGGGGGGTGATAGGGAGATCGCGTTTGCGCAGATCGGCTATTCCACATGCGTAGAATACAAATTTAAGATTCTTTTTCAACCGCGTTTATTATGACAAAAAAGATAAACGCATATTGAGCGTACGCAGAATTACTGAATAACATTCAAAATAAAAATGGGCAATGATAAATGTAAAACTCACCTGGTACGTAAATTTTAACGAAAACAAGTGAATACGTAAATTATCAATAACAAAGTATTCACACAAAAATCGAATCAAATATTTCAATTTATGGTGGAGACATTAATTAAAAGGTGACCTTACTTTTAAAATAACTTAAGGAATCACTTCTCGAAGTATGTCGTCGAAATTTTGAAACACCCTGTATATTTTAAAAATGAAGTTTCAGGTGTTTTAAGAACTGCTCGCGTGGTAACGCGGACAATGCCAGATTAATCTCAACTAATATTTTAAATGTTATCGTTGTTTATTAAAATACTATTTAGTAAGCAAACAAGATTTTAAAGTGTTGAAAACAGTAAACTTAATAATATTATGATTCAAAGAAAGATATATCAACTATAACAGATGCGTTTTTTTTTACTCTTTAACTTAACCAAAATTGTTGGCAAATCAACTCTCTTTCGAATTCCGGAGTCTTGACCATTACGTATCGGGATTTTATTTATTCAAAAACATCCCCCCATCTCTGCCTGTTTCTTGTTTATTTTCTTTTGAATGTTACAATTTTAATACCACATTGATGTGGAAATCTTTCCTGTGCAGAAACAAAAGTTAAAAATTTCATAACTTTACAAATGAAAACTGTGAAATACAAACTAGTCGCAAATAAAACAGTATTTGACGAAAACTGACAAAACTCTTAGAAATGCACTAACAGTCGGAAAATAAGTATAAAACTTGCAATATGCAATATGCTTAACATTACATTAGATTTTTCAACTGTTGAATTTGTATTTTATCATAATAATCTTAAAATTGCATATAATTTTCCTTAAAGTAATCGCTCATCATGGAATGCTAAAAAATTGCAATTTTCATACTAGCAGACATCAGCGAAAATTATTGTTAGTTTGTCAGAAAATAACTATTTTACAGTAGTAGAAACAAATTTTTATAAAAGAGTAAAAGCAATAAGTCGCCTATGATGTCGTATTGGTTGCATACATACACGCTCGAAGCGTCCTAAACCTCGTATGATCATTTAATTTGTCCCACAGTATATGTGGGATGTTTTGTCGAAAAACGTTGACCACACAATGGCACGTTGAGGCGCGCGCGTAGTGCCCCACAAATATTTTTTTTTAATTAGTACAAAATATTTTTTCAGTAGACACGACTCGGAATGAATTGATGCAGTTTTTAATATTTGCAAAACAAATAAATTTACAATTTCGTATCAGCATCTGTTACGTGTTGCACCAGTTTTTTTACGCAGCAGGCTGACCAAGCCACGTAATTTACGACGAAAAGTAGGCGACTAAGAGCCCGATGATGGGGTTCCAGCCAAGTAGCCAAATTTTTTTTATTAAAATTATAACTAATTTTCAATAATTAATAGTTTCAGCCTTTACTTGGTGATGCTGCATTTTAAAAATATAAAAACACTACAAAACTTTGTACAAAATATTACATTTAATAAACACTACAAGTGAATAAATTGCATAAAGACAATAATCCTATACGTCCAGTAGTCTCCTATATTGACTGCCCTGTTAGAAAAGTTGCCATAAAACTCAACACTATTTTCAAAAACGTTACGGACTTTCATAGCAAATTCAGTGTTAAAAATTCTCTAGAACTTACTAAAAAACTATCAAACGTAAAACTCACAAACAATACGAAATTAGTGTCGTTTGATGTTAGCAATATGTTTTCAAACATCCCCCCGGGGGAGTGCTTAGTGTTAGTTAAAAACTTATTAGACCAAAAGAACGTAAACATTATCGTAAAAAATGAAATAATAGAACTGTTCGAACTCGTACTAAATCAGAACTATTTCGAATTTAACAATAATGTTTACAAGCAGAGCAACGGACTACCTATGGGATCACCAACAAGCCCACTTTTAGCGGAAATCTTCATGTCGCACCTAGAAGAAAAAATTTTTAATTCCAAACAAGTCCAACAGCAAGTAATGTTCTGGTATAGGTACGTTGACGACATTTTAGTGGGTTTTAATGGCACTGAAAGACAATTACACAATTTACTTAATTTTTTAAATTCAGTTCATCCGAGAATTAAATTCACACTGGAAATAGAGAAAAACAAAACATTAAACTTTTTGGATCTTACAATATCACATAACAACAATGAAATCAGTTTCGACATCTACAGGAAACCGACATTTTCTGGAGTGACTATCCACAAGACTTCGCAACACCCGTGGTATCAGAAGATTAGTTCTTTTAACGCCATGTTTCATCGAGCAGTGTGTTTACCTCTTTCAGCTGATAGTTTTAATAAAGAAGTGTCCGTGATAAAACAAATCGCCGTAAATAATGGTTTTACAGCAAATGTCATTGACCAACTCTTGAACACAAAATTAAGAAAACATTGCGAAGGTTTAATTTTTCCGGTATTGAAGAACCAACAAAGTTTTTATAATACACTCTCATTTTTTGGTCCAATATCCAACAAAATCTATAATATAGTCAAAAAATGTAACAATAACTTTCAAACCTCATATTAAAATGTCTAATTTATTATATAATGCGAAAAGTAAGACAAACAAACTGCAAAAACCAGGCGTCTACAAATTATCCTGTAATGATTGCGAGGGGGTGTACATAGGACAAACGGGAAGGAATTTTAACACTAGATTTAAAGAACATTTAAGTGCCTTTAAAAATAAAAAAAGAACATCCACTTTTGCCAATCACGCGTTAGATAGTGGCCATTGTTTTGGGGATAATAGCTTGTCAGTGATACACCTCGCTAATAAAGGCCTTAGACTTACCCTTCTGGAATCATTAGAAATTTACAAGCACAAAAACATACCTGATAAAATAGTTTTAAACGACCAACTTGACCTTATGTACACCCCACTCTTCAGAAATTTTATTTAATGTTGTACCTGCATTAGTTTTGTGAAGAACGAAACCGCGGTCACTTGTAGTGTTTATTAAATGTGATATTTTGTACAAAGTTTTGTAGTGTTTTTATATTTTTAACTAATTTTCAGTTCTTAAAGTCCCTGTAACATAGAATATTATGTTGCATATTCAATTTCACAGTGTGATTTTATCAAGTTAGTATTTCTGGCCTTTTTCCTGAAAACTAAACACGGTCAACTACAAGAAATAAATTGCAAAGAATATGCCATTAGTCAAGATTATAAAGGTCACCATCACTCGCGTAGCTAGAATTTTGCGTAGTGGGCTAGTTGGAGTGAGTGGGGGCAGCCCGCATGGTTTTTGCACACTTTTAAGGAAATAACAGGGTGAACCTGGACTAAACGATTTTAAAATGTATTGAAATAACTTCACTACAAGCGAACTACCTGCATGGTCTGCATAAATATAACAGTGATATGTTGTGCCCGCTTTTAAAAAGCCAAAAAATGTATCTGAACAAAACAAATCCGTATAAAAGTAGCTTAAATTACATAAAACGTAACATCGATTAAATTACCAAAACAAAACAATCAAAAACGCTTTAGAAATAAATTAAATTGAAACAAAACAATTTTTTAGTCTTAAAAAACAATATAAATCTCCGTTAGAAAAATTAAATAATATCGTCAATTTCGCTATATGGAGTATAGCTATAGGAAGCTTATTGCTTGTTATGGAGACTATTACAAACGTTTTATATGTTTACTGCTGCTAGCAACTCTAAAAATCTCTAGGAAAGTTCGTACCACCCTAAAAAACGCTTAAATACGCCCCGGTCTCTCTATAGCTACCAGCTCCGTCTTATTAGGCAGGACACAGTCCCTACCTATAACTTTTCAAAAAAAATCAAATTCTAACTTTCAATGAAAAACGTTATTTTTACAGTTTTTACTTTTTGCGCCATCGCGTAACATTAAAAATTAAGCGCCAAATAAATAGACCGTTGTCTTTACACACGGTTTGACATGTGCGAAAGCCGAACTTATCGGGCCAAATAATTCCAGCTAGGACACAATCAAGCAATCTATTATTTTTCACGCTACCGGCAGTGTAAGTAGGCCTTACATCCATAGCTACAGGGATCGTAAGTGGCTGATAACATTCGTGTACTAGTTACCCTTGACGACGGAACTTAATAGTGTCACTTACGTTCCTAGGAAAATAATGTTGATTTTAACTGTTCGTTGATATGGAAACAAGCACAGACAACTTAGAATAATGGAGCTTTTAAAAAATAATTCCGATGACAGCTGTCAAAACGAACTTTTAAAAATATGATTAAATTTCTACCTGTAGGCCTACTTACATTGGCGGTAGCGTGAAAAATTTAATAAGTAACACGGAATGTATCGACTAATAACATCCTCGGCAGGCGACAAGCTTCGGCTCCGCCTCAGCTCGTATTCGCCTACCTCGGATGTTATTACGTCCTTACATTCCTTGATACTTAAATAACTATTTAATACGTTTGCTGGCACATTGATACAAATAATTCAATGACCAGATGAACAGATGCAAAGAAATAGTAGGGATTTAAAAAGGCAGTAAGCATGGCAAAGGCACGGCTTCTGGTAGTTTTCAGTTAACTTGCACCGCCGGTTAGCGGTAGTTAGGTGCAGCGTGCAGCTATTTATTGTGTGTTTATTTATTTTATATGTAGTTTGCAAAATTTGCAGTAAATATGGAATCTCTCGTTGACCAGCTTTTAAAAAAAATTGAATGAATTCTCTTACGAAAAACAAATAGAAATAAAAAAATTATCGGCAATGTACTTCAAAATTACTATAACCGTTACAGACAAACAATAGGAAGAAATCTAGATCGTTTAATATTGAATGGTATAAAAGAATGCAATGAACTACCTAACTGGTAGCTATATTAAAAATAAACTATTTTGCTGGGATTGCTTACTATTTTCATCTATCTCCAACCACTCAAAAGTATAATCTGATACAACATACTCTGTTTTAAGAAGTCTTTCAGCTGCATTTAAAAAACGTGCGTCGTCCAAAGAACATTTATCTTAATACTGAAAGATTAAATAGAAACATGGTCGAAACAGGTTGTTGGTACTTTTCAGCTCTGTTTTTATTCTAGCGCCAATAAATGAATAAATAACATTGTTTAAACAAAAATTAAAACAAGGAAAAAGCATTTAAAGAAAGGTAACGCCTCGGAGGTGATTTTAACTTGCGACAGCCTGTGCAATACGATGTCGTATACCGTATAAGAATAATAAGCTACTATAATTTTGACTAAACCGCACGGTACCTGCTCGCCTTACAGCTGTTTAGATGCGTTTTGGACTTCGGATCAAATATCGCTATAAATACTTTATTTGAAGAGTTATCAAAAATACGCAAACAACTTCCACATACCAAATTTGATATAAATCGGTCAAGAGGTTCCGGAGATATATGGTAACGAACGTTTAAATAATCGCTGGCTTAAATAGCCTGTGATTTATTACTGCCCAAGAAACGGTGGAGTGAAAAATTTTAAGTTAGTACACCTAAAGACGATAAAGACATAGATGTAACGAGAGAAAAACAATTTTCCGATTTTTAGGAGCTTTTCCTACCCTTGGGGATATCCCGGGGAATATTCCCGTTGGAAACGTTCCTCCTGTCCGATTACTGTCTAGGACACTCCAAGGCTTAGGCGGAGTTTACTTAATTTCATAATTTGTTAATAAATAATACTGCGTCGTCTTGTGACCAGTGGTAAACCTTGAAGCAAACAATCTAGACAAGTGCAACGAGATACCGCTCTTAAACTCGAAAAATAATTTTTTTTTCTGGTCAACTAAATGTAAAATCAAACATGAAAGATGATCATTGAAATTATCGGTGTTTTAATTGATATGTTTTTACCTTTCCACTTATATATTATAATTTCTTGTCAAATGTCGCTGTGCAGGCTAAACTAGATGCTTCACAATTAATAGACATATAATTTTAAATAAAGCACTGATCACATATTCACCCTGCAGACTTATGCATATTGCTGCTAAACTTTCGCAGATTTCTTATTTTTTCTGTTATAAGATTGATTAATTTGTAAGTTAAGACGGGGGTGATCGATATTTTTATTTGTACTTAATCCCGTAAGTAATAGCTATTTATGTAACCAGTTAGGAAATTCATCATTTTGTGTAACGAGTGAGATGTTTGCGGGACGAGCGAAGCGAGTTCCCGCAAAATCACACAAGTTACACAAAATCGCATTTCCTAACTTGTTACATACAAGATTTTTTCTAATTTTGATAAACAGAAAGGTTCTTTAAACTTTAAATCGGGGAAATTATTAATTTCATGAATTGTATAGAAAATCAAGTAGGTACGCTTATTTTGTTTGACAGTTTGGAGTTTATACAGAAGTGTGTCAAGTTAGAAAATATCCGAAATGTCTGATTCAAGTTCAGATATACCAAGTGATATCGAAGAGGCCGCACAAAATGCACTATCATCATGTACAGAGCAAAAAAAAGATTGCTACTGATATTCTTGGTGAAACAAATTGCGTTTCCGTTTCTCAGATTACAGCAAGTTCTAGTAATAAAACTTCCCAATCATCAGGAGTTAACCTAACTAACTGTAAGAATTGGGTTATACATGTTTATAATTAATTAAATGTTAAATTTTTCTTAATTTTTTGTTTTTTTTTCGTAACTGGTGTTGAAATGAATTTTTCATTACCAGTTGTGAAATATTTTACTTTTCCTAACTGGTTATGAAAAGTGACACTTTACATGTCAAAATTAGAAAAATATTATTTACGAAATTCATTTCGGTTAACAAAGTGCAGACACTTTTAAAACATAACCAAATATCACAAATGGTACAGTACGTACTAAAAACTAATCTAAGAAATTCTGACAAAATCTGTAACAATTTTCAGCCCCACCATTAAAGAATATTTAAAAACAATAAAGAATTCCATTTTAAATTGAAAAACTGTTTTGTTCAAAACTTGATATGTCACCTCGTACCATTGCAAACAAGAAAAATTAAAAATATTTAAAAATTTTTGTTTAGTCTTTGTTGTAAACAATTTCTAATTAACAGTTTTCTTAATTTATAATAACACATAAAATTCTCTATATTTTATAAGCTTAAGCCGTATAATCAAAATCGTAAAAAAATTATTTATTATTGAAATTTACATTTTTGTATTTAACTATTGTTTAAATAAATTACAAAAATGCAAATTTCAGCAATTAATAGTTTTTTTACAATTTTGATTATACGGCTTAAACTTATAAAAATATAGAGAATTTTATGTGTTATTGAAAAATTAAATAAAATAACAAACTGTTTATAACAAAAATTTAAAAAAAAATTTCAATTGGAAAATGGAATTTTAATAGTTGGTGGCACTTAAAAAAGATTTTTAAATATTCAGTTAAGGAAAACAAAAAAGTTAACAATTAAAATAAAATCATAATTTGACCCTTTAAAATTCTAATTTGTACAAAACGATTGTAAAAATTTGATGAAAAAATTCGTTCATAGGTGTTAAATGTTTTTTTTGTCAGTAGATAATATCTAAGTTATTTAAGAATTTTTAATCAACAATTAGATATTTTTACCTAATTATTTATTTACCGTAGTCACGGTGAAATGAGCGTTCCGAAGGCACTTTTGTAATTTCTACAGCCCAAACTATTATATTCAGAAATATACTTCCTAATCTTGCATGATAGGTATTTTCGGTGCTACAGAAAAGTTAGACCAACATTTTTCGACATCTATCTTAGTTTTAGATAAGCAGATGATTAAAGCTCGAGCCACAATTTTAAATCCTTTTTACTGATATTAATTGACTAACAAATTTCTCTGTTATTATTTTTACCACAAACGTTATTCATATGCTATAGAGTATAGAAGCTAGTAAAAAACTATTTAAATTTATTTTTTACACTCAATTTTATTTCTGTTTCCCAACTAGAACCACACTGCACTATGTAGGAGTCTCACGATAATAACTAGCAGTCGCATCATGTCACATTAAACTTTTAATACTGGCAGCGGTGAATTGCAACAACTTCTGCCAATAATGCTGCAAGCGAGAACAAAGTTGCACTGTGTGGTTAAAACGAGTACATAAAACAAAGTGCATTTTACCACGCCATTTTGTTTAAAGACCGCGCCCTTTATTCTCGAATAATTCCAACAAAAACCAGTGTTTCAAGGAACTATTTACAGCTAAATTCTCAATTTATTTCCCGTTAAGAAAATGTTTTTAAGGATTTGTCGCTCACTCGTTCAATTAATTTTTATTAACCTATTGAAATCCTTACCCCTTAATAATTAAGAGCCCCGAAGCAATTATTGCTTCGAGAACTTGCACACTACAACGGTGCTTAATTACCCCATTAAAGTAATTTGTTACTGTTTTGCAGGGTTCCTAAACGCCAACACAGATCCGTACTCCCGGTCCCCTGCAAACTACGGCCTGATGGATCAAATAGCTGCCCTACATTGGCTACAAGAAAACATTGCCGTTTTTGGCGGTGATCCAACTAATGTGACCGTAGTTGGCCACGGAACTGGGGCAGCCTGCGTCAACTTCCTGCTCACTTCAAGCGCTGTTCCTGAAGGTATGACACTAGCGAAACTTTTTTAGGGAAAACGTTAACGGGACAGAGATAAATTGCGAAAATTCTGAGAGCTTCCTAACAGCCGGACAAGCAGTGAAACTACATATTTTATAAATAGATGGCAGAATCGTTTTGAAAGGAAAGTTGATTTCTTAAAATGAAATTCTTTTTATCAAAGCTTTAAGAAATGGAAAGTTTAAACGTAACATTATAGTAAAAGTCACACATCACAAAAGTGTGGATGCATTAGTTAAGGGAATTTCAATGTTGACGTCAGTTCTCAAGTACCTACCTACTTCTACCTTTTAGTTTCTGTAAATGTAAGTTTGGGCATGCTACGTTTAACATTGCCGGAAATTCCTAGCAACTCTGGAATTTCAAGTGTTTTCTGATTTTGAATAAATTAAGCACCCCAATTTACGTGAAACATCTTAACAAACGAGGGAGAGTATCTATATTTGATGAATAAACATTCGTGTACCAGAAGTGTAAGCGTAAATTTAACTACAAGTGCGCTATTAAGCACGTGTTAAACATTTAGTGTTAGAGTCATCCATAATTTGCATTTTGGAATGGGAAATTTTATTTAAGTTGGTTTTTCTTGCATATATTACATTCAGACAATTAAATTGAAATTTCTGATGCAAATAGGTAGGTAAATTGTGTTAACAGAACTGGACATTTTTGATATTTGTTAAGCTCAATATCTTGTTGCGTGCAGCCTATGCTTTAGCATAATTTAATGACTGGTTATACTATATTACGTTTGAATTTTCTCATAGCACTGGCATAATGACATATTATTACGCTAACACTTAAGAATTATATCTCGTGTGCTTTACATCTATACATGTAACTTTTTCAGTATGTTACACAACTTAAAATGTTAGAATCTTTACTTTAAACATAGCGCAATAATTAAGTTGCCCAGTTCCAAAAACGAAAAAATCTAAAATTTGAAAATTGCGATTTCGACAGATCAAAATTTCTGTCTCTTTGCGATCTATCAGATAAAATTATCCTAATGTTCCAAAATTGCTCTAAGCCGCTTAAAATTACGCGCAATGCAACAAAACTGACTACACGCAAAGTGCTACGCGGTATCAAAACCTGCTATCTAGATGTTAGGAGTAAACTGTCTGTATTCAAATAAAAAATAGAAAAAACTCCGCTCTAGCTACACAGATTTTTTACAATTAACTTGCTGACTATAACACAACTTACGTTACTACCAAAAAAATTTAATAATTCAATAAATATCCTAGGACTGATAGTTTTTCGCAGATTTAGCCGTATTGCTGACGAGTGACATTCAGTTTTGAAACTGAACAACTCAATTAATACCTATAATATGCCATCTATATATATTAAATCCGTAACTGTCTTATCTTTCCGTGCGCGACGAATGGCCTCACTACTACATTACTTCTCACTACCAAACCAAATGGGCAACATTACAAATTTATTCAAACAATTTATACAGTTTCTGTAATAGACCATTTTATCGTTGTACTAATTAAAAACTATTGTGCCAAACTCTCTCTTCTCTCTCTTAGCCTTGGTCTATCCATTGGATATAGGCCTCTCTCATATTGGACCATTTTTCTCTGTTTAGGGCGACCTGGTACCAGTTGAGCTCAGCGAATTTCTTCAGGTCGTCGTACCATCTTTGTTGGGGTCGTCCTATACTTCGTCTTTCGCCACAGGGTCTCCATCTCGTAGTGTGCCCACTCCAGTTCTCCGTGTGCCTCGCGACGTGTCCCGCCCATTACCATTTCAATGAACTGACTCGGATATTATATCGGTCACTTGTGGTTTCTGCCTTATCCACTCATTGGTTTTGTGGTCCCTTAGTAATATTCCTAATAACTTGCGTTCTATGGCTCTCTGATGTACTCTTAATTTGTTAATCGTTTTTTTGGTCAAAACCCATGTTTCGGAGCCTATGTTACTATTGGGAGAATACATTAGTTGTAAATTTTTGTCTTCATTTCCATGAGGATTATCATATTAAGGATATGTTTTAATTTGTCGTAGGTTGCGCATCCTAGTCTGATTCTTCTGTCAATTTCTAGGTCTTCATGTCGTTTGTCGAAGGAGATTGTTTGGCCTAGGTATATGTACGATTCCACTTTTTCAATGGTTTGTCCATGAATTGTGATTATTGTTCCATCTGTTGTTACATTTGTCATGTACTTTGTTTTTCTACTGTTCATTTCTAGTCCTATTATTCTCAATTTTTCTTGGAGTTCTTCGAGCATCTCTGTAAGTTCTTCTTCGTCTTTTGCAAATAGTACAATATCATCGGCAAATCTGAGAGTGGATGTTTGTCTTGGATGTTCATTCCTTTTCCTGTCCAATTTAGTTCTTTGAAGACGTCCTCAAGGACCAAGGCGAATAGTTTTGGCGAGATGACATCACCTTGTTTGACACCTCTTTCAGTTTTGATTTTATTCGTGGTTTCGTGAACTCTTAATGTCATTGATGATTTTTTGTAGATATTATCAATTCGATTTATGTACCTTTTGAAAAAAGTTCTGGTGTAAGTGTTTTTTATATAAGTCTGTTTGTTCTTTTAATTTTTCTACATCGATTTTACAGCTGTTATTTTTTATCTTTCTAGCTCTTTCTAATCTTGTATTTACGCATACCCTGCATCTTACCATTCTGTGGTCGCTGCCGGTTGTGAACGGGTTGACAACGTCCACATCCTGTATTATATGTTTGTGTCTTGAGATAATAAAATCAATCTCATTGTTGGTCCGTCCGTCTGGGCTTCTCCACATCCACTTTCGTTTTTCCATCTTTTCGAAAAAAAGTGTTCATTAGATAGAGTTTCTCGTTTTCTAGAAAGTTGGCGAGCATTTTCCCTCTTTCGTTTCTTGTTCCGATTCCAAACTGTCCTATGTATGTTTCTGTTGGGTTTGTGTTCTTCCCGATTTTTGCGTTAAAATCGCCTCCTATGATGACTTGTGATGTTCTGTTTTTACTGAGGGCTTTTGATATATCTTGATATACTTAACAAACCTCGTCGTCGTCGTGTGATGTGCCAAACTACTTCAAAAAATAGTTAAAGTGTGTAAGAATATTTAACATTCTCGGGAGGTAATATAAAGCTCAACTCCGCCTCGTTTTATATTACCCTTTCTCGAATCTAATTGTTTATGTTTTTGTATATTTTTGTTCAATCTGTATAAATTTTATTGCGTTTCCCGTTTCAGGAAAAAATCACAGAATGAAAACAAAAAACAAGGTGGCATTCCATGTAAATACGCCACTGATTTGTAAATGGTTTTTTTTATGTTGATGGTACTACGTCTTGTATAAAATCATATTTTCCTGCCATACTTCAAAAATAAATCTCAAACCGTTTTGAAGATATTAAAAAAACAGTTTTATTAATTTCTGTTTTAAGTCATCATAACTCTGAAACAACGCATTTTTTATATAGGTAAGTTTACTTAAACCGACATATTTTACGCCCAAAATCTATGGTATTATTTCTTTATTTAAAGTTTTTCGAAAGTAGATATATTTTGCATATATAAACAATATTTTCAGTGCGCAACGTACATAAAAAGTAAAACCGTTTATGCCGGTCGCATTACCGAAGAGACCCGTTGGTATCACCCCCACTTGCTAACTAATCGAATTCTCGACTTTAAAACACTCATTTTTAATTGTAACCTGAAATCCACTGGGTTGCGATCGGAGGACAGTGCAGGCCAGACAAGTGTCTGCTTATAATTCAATTTCGAAACATTACCATTAAACAGTTTTTAGGTAGTTAAAGAAAACAAATTATAAAAGATATGTTTGAAGTATAGCAGTATAGGATCGCGAAACTTGTATTATTGGTGC
This sequence comes from Ctenicera cuprea, assembly GCA_958336395.1. Taxonomy (NCBI): domain Eukaryota; kingdom Metazoa; phylum Arthropoda; class Insecta; order Coleoptera; family Elateridae; genus Ctenicera; species Ctenicera cuprea. Next base: position 20,402,767 of record OY284487.1, on the reverse strand, counting down.
GTCAGGAATGAAAAATCTCTACTACAGAAGAATGCTAAAAATTAACTGGCTAAATAGAAGCGCTAATGACAAAGAATTAAGAAGAATTGAAGAAAGAAGACAAATATGGAAAGATAATTAGAAGGAATAGAAAAGACCACCTAATAGGTCGCATACTAAGACGAAACGGACTATCAAAAATAATAATACAAAGAAAGATAGAAGAAGGGAATGCAATTCAAGAGTAAAGCCCTACCTACAGTACATAAGACAAAAATTAAAGCTTTAGGCTGCAGAATCTGGGAAGAGGTTAAAAGGAAAACAATGGACCGCTGCGATGCCACAAACTACTCTATGAACTGGAAAGGACAAAGCATTTAATACTACTGCCAACCGATAATCAAACCGTTATTGTTGTTCATTTTGCCGGTTATAATAATTTAAATAAAAAAAGTCCTATAATGAAATGTGTTATAAAACCGCACCATAATGTATTTTTTAAATGGTGAATTCCTTAGTTTGTTCTGAAATGTGGATGATGCGCCGACCAAACTTCTTTTTTTCTTGTTCTTCTTCTTGTTGTTCTTTTTTTTTCCTTTTTCGTCTTCTAGCTTTCTTCTTTTTCTTGCTTTCTTCTTCTAGAATTGTATTACTCAAATTCGGGTATAGACCCTCTTAGCTCCCTTTTCCCGGCTCTTTTATTTCTGCTACATTTTTAACTCCGTCCACCAAAGCCATCTAACACTAAATTTTCTTTTGTATAACTACGTATTTCAGTGCTTTATTTTTCCAGAAATAAACTAACAAATAGAGCATAATAGCACTTTATCAAAGCTTTTAAAATATCAAAGAATTTGCATTGCTCTCCAACTAAGTTTTTCAAACTTCTATTTCTTTAAGTAGTTTCAAAATTTATTGAAAAAATTTGTACAAAAAAGCAGCTTAGATTTCGTATTTAAATTTAACATTCAATCTCTGGTGGTTTAGATCAACATTTATCAGATGTTCTTTGCTTTGGATGCGGAATAATTCATGGTCTTAACTTTCTGAACATTCTTGAAACCTCTAGCAAAGTTGGAAGTTGAAAGTTATAATGTATTTACAAATAATAAATAATTTATAAGCTTTGATAATCTAGACAATTTTTAGACAACTTATTTTAAGAGTAAATGTACTTTTTTTAAGCTAATTTTGGTTTATGACTTTGCAGTCAGTACATACATTCATAAGCCTCGCATATTTGACTGTTTATTTTATTTAATATAATTTTTATACATGACACTTTTAGTTCAAGTTACCCGGGCTAGAAATTCAATTTTATAAGGTAGCATGTCACTTTGTTTGTGACATTACTATAGATTTAGTATGGATTCACTAGTCAACAAAGGTTTTTTTCTTACACTCTAATACGTGTACCGCATGTACTCTTTCATGTTGCTTCTGAAAACATTTTTAATTTTTTTCTGCCGCCTCAGAATTTTGAGAAATTTTCAATAATAGTTTTTTCCTAAAATATATTAATTTTTTACTCTATTTAACATTTTCTGTTTTACCGCATTAATGTTAACTACTGGAAAAAATCTTGTGTTGCCTGACTTGTTTGAACAGGCCTGAACAAGTTTTGGCATGTTTTCTACGTCACAACCGTAAGCCACGCTTCTCTTTGCTTTTAAACCAATCATATTTCGGAAATACGTAGATATGCGAGTATATAAGAAGGTACAGAAGGATTATTACGAGGATTAAAATTGAATTCAGTCAGTTTGTAATAATCGGTTGTGTTTTATATTGGCAATGGAGTCGTCGTTTGGAATTCGAAGTGAACGGTTGTGATATAAGTGCGCTCGAGTTATCAAACAACATACACTTGACCTAAGGTCAGGTGCAATCTACACGTACGTTTTATATTTAGAAATATCTGTTATCAACTGAAAGTACATTAATAATTACAACTTAAATGGCGTATACGCCCGTTTACGGGGCCGTATACAACAAATCAGCCAAATTTAAACAATTATGGAGACCCGAACCACCAGATCTCGTATTTTCAAACACCACCAAACTTATCATTCTCGCAACCCATGCCAATACAACAATCATATCTGCAAAATGCAACCATTTACAATAGTCAACCATTAAATAACACTCAAATACCAATTATGAATACAATCGAGCAGCCGCATACCTCAACACACACACAAAATTCAAACATAGCAAATCCATGGCAACAAGTGCCGTACAGTAAAAAACGGGCTAGGAATAACGAAACACACGAATCCCACATTGCAAAAAAGCAAGAATACTGGCTGGGAGACAACAGATACAATGCACTCTCAGAAGAAGACAATATGGAAGAAGAAGGTACAAAAACCACCGAACCTAACTCAACCGAACCACCGCCACCGCCGATATTTATATCAGGAGTTAAATACATAAAACCTCTAGTTGAACTGTTAGATAACATTGCTAAGGAAAAATATGTATTAAAAACGCTGTACAACGATCAGGTAAAAGTACAACCATCAGAAAGTCCTGTCTACACTACAATAATAAAAGCACTGGTAGAAAAAAAGACAGAATTCCATACCTATAAGCCTAAAAGTGAAAGAGCATTTCGAGTAGTACTTAAAAACATCCATCCAACAACAGAGGTAGAAGAAATAAAGGAAAGCCTACTACAAAAAGGTCATCACGTAACAAACATTTGGAATATAAAACAACGGGACACAAAAATACCACTACCAATGTACTTTATAGACTTAAAACCAAATGATAACAATAAGGAAATATATAAAGTAGATCTACTTCTAAATACAAAAGTACAATTTGAAGCTCCTCATGTGAAGAGAGAAATACCTCAGTGCAAGCGTTGCCAAAGATTTGGACACACAAAAAACTTTTGCCAAAATATCCCAAGATGCGTTAAATGCACAGGGGAACATTCAACAGTCGATTGTCCACGAAAAGTTAAAGACTCTAATGTAAAATGCGTCAATTGCAACGAACAACATCCGGCCAACTACAGGGGTTGCATGGTGCACAAACAATTGCAAGAAAAATTCTACCCGACACTACGGGAACGTAAAATTCAAATACGACCAGTTCAAGCAGGAATAACATATGCTCAATCAACATATAGGCAACATAGCATACCCACAACTCAAGAAAGCTATCTTATACCCGGCACCGAAAAACAAACCACCAACGATATATCTGAACTCCGTCAAATGATGAAAAATATCATGGATCAAATAAGTACGCTCGTAAATCTCATGTCAATGCTTATGAACAAAACTAAGTACGCTCGTAAATCTCATGTCAATGCTTATGAACAAAACTAAATAATGGCTACTGTATTAAAAATAGCTTTATGGAACGCCAACGGCTTGCCAACATGCACAAGAAATAAAAGTGTTTTTACAAAGTTCAAATATAGACATACTCTTACTATCAGAAACTCACTTCACCACAAGAAGCCACATAACAATACCAAATTACAGCGTATATAGTACAAATCATCCCAGTGATAGGGCTCACGGAGGTTCAGCAATAATTATCAAACAAAAAATTAAACATTATGAGCGAGCTGAGTACAAATTAAACAACATACAAGCCACCAGTATTGCTATAGAAGACGCTACGGGGGAAATCTTCGTATCAGCAATATATTGTCCGCCAAGACATAGCAACAAAGAAGCTGACTTCACCAATCTATTTAAAACATTAGGAAATAGATTTATCGTTGGAGGAGATTTTAATGCAAAGCATACAGTATGGGGCTCGAGAATTGCCACAACCAAAGGACGGAAACTACTAAAAACTATACAGCACAATAACCTATTCTACCTAACAACAGGACAACCTACATATTGGCCATCTGATCCTAATAGAATACCTGACTTGCTGGATTTCTGCATCGCAAAAGGCCTAGATTAAAAGAAAATATCACTCGAATCCTGTCTAGAACTCAGCTCTGACCATACTCCTGTACTAGTGACCATATTAACACATGTAATTGGCAAACCAAAAAAACCATCGCTGTATAGTAGCAAAACAGACTGGAATCTCTTCAGAGAAAATCTAGATCACATAATATCCTTAGATATACCACTGAAAACTGAACTCGAGATAGAAGACGCAATAGAAGATTTAACAAAAGCCATACAAACTGCCGCATGGCAAGCAACACCTGACAGTAGCGATACACATATTATAGAGAAACTTCCCGCAATGCTCAAAGAGAAACTAACTGATAAAAGGAAAGCTAGGAAAAGATGGCAATTGACAAAGGCTCCAACAGATAAAAAGAGATACAACAAATTAACTAAAGAACTTAAAAAGTTACTCTATAAATTAAAAAATGACTCAATACAAGAATATCTTGAAGGATTAACTCCAACTGAAGCCACAGACTACTCTCTTTGGAAGGCTACCCGCAAAATAAAACACCCACAACAGCAAGTACCACCCGTTAGAAAACGAGACCATACTTGGGCGAGGACAAATCAGCAAAAGGCTGCAGCGTTTGCCGAACACCTGATCACAGTATTCCAACCAAATTCAAATCTGCAATTAACAACAGAAGAGGAAATCAACAAACTTCTAGAAATCCCACATCAGATGTCTATACCGCTAAAGAAAACCAATCAATTGGAGGTGGAAAGAATAATACAACAAGACATTAATCCAAAAAAGGCACCGGGACATGATCTCATTACTGGAAAAGTTCTTAGGGAATTGTCTCAAAAAGGATATCAAGCTCTAACTTACATCTATAATGCGATACTGCGACTAGAATAATTTCCCTTACAGTGGAAAGTGGCAGACATTGTCATGATATTGAAGCCCGGGAAAAACCCAAATGAAGTTACTTCATATCGGCCTATCAGCCTATTGCCAATTCTCTCCAAAGTCCTAGAAAAAATCATTATGAAACAAATAACACCAATAATTGATGAACACCAGCTCATACCTAACCATCAATTCGGATTCCGAAAAGGCCACGGAACCATAGAACAAATACATCGGTTGGTAAAACAAATCAACCAGGACTTTGAAAATAAACGTTATTGTTCAGCAGTAAGTGTGGATATAAGTCAAGCTTTCGACAAAGTTTGGTACACCGGCTTATACTATAAATTGAAATCCGCATTTCCTCACCCAGTATTCTCTCTCATAAAATCCTATCTCACAAACAGAACCTTCCGAGTCAAGTATCAGGAAGATTACACCGAGCTGTTTCCAATTCTATCAGGAGTGCCACAGGGAAGCATTCTCGGGCCCATGCTTTATTCCATATATACATCAGACTTGCCAGAAACCACTGAAACAACCATAGCCACTTACGCCGACGATACAATAATACTAGCATCACACAATAACCCCATTGTCGCCTCTAGGAATCTCCAAATATACCTAAATCAATATGAAGGATGGTTACAGCGCTGGAGAATAAAAGCCAACGAAACCAAATCCGTACATGTTACTTTCGCACTGAAGCACGGAAACTGTCCCCCAGTTACTCTAAATGCTGCCCCCATTCCGCAAAAAGACGTAATTAAATACTTAGGACTCTATCTAGATAGAAGAATGACATGGCGTGCCCACATTTTCACTAAAAGGAAACAGTTAGGAATGAAACTTAGTAAAATGTACTGGCTACTTGGTAGGAACTCTGTACTGTCCATTGACAATAAACTTCTATTTTACAAATCCATATTAAAACCTATCTGGACATTTGGAATACCACTCTGGGGCACTGCTAGCAAATCGAATATAGAAATTATACAGAGATTTCAAAATAAAATACTTAGGACAATTGTCAACGCGCCATGGTACGTACCAAATACTATATTGCATACTGACCTATGCATGCCCACAGTAGGACAAGAAATTGCAAAAATTTGCGCCAAATACAAAGACAAGATATCGTCACACCCTAATCAAATTGCAACCACACTATTCGATGATGAAGATGTGCCTAGAAGATTAAAACGGTTTAAACCAGCAGACCTCACAAATCGCTTTACTTAATAAGTTCTCACTTTCATTTATTTTGTCATATTCAAATGGAACTCTAGAGGATGCTCACTGGAGCATCACTCTACATGTCATGTATATAGTTGATAAGGTTTAGACTAAGTATTTTCATTAGATGTATTTATAGTCCGTAACAGCGGATTGATTGTACATAAATAAGGAGTCTAATAATAAAATAAAATAAAAAATATTGGCAATGTCTCGTAAGTGTATAAATGATCCAGACAGTTTTTGTTATGTTTGCGGAGAAATATTACATCTACAATAGAAAAAGCGTACTACTACTACTTTGGTGTTAAAATTAGAAATCAAGACAATTATTGGACTCTTAAAACTTGCTGTGCACGTTGAGCTGTTACTGTAAGAAGCTGGTTTAATGGTAAGAGCACTGCTATGCCGTTTGCGGTTCCTATGTTTGGGCATGAGCAAAATGACCATACGACGAACTGCTACTTTTGCTGCACCAAAATCTTCGGGTTTTCTGTCAAAAATAGAAAAAAAAAATTGCTTATCCCAGTTTGCCTTCTGCTACTCGTCCAGTACCTTATTCGACAGCCTTTCCAGTACCAACATGTCCAAACGTTTTGAAAGAAGAACAAGTTAATACAGAAACAGAAGGAGCGAAGAACTGTCAAAAAATGTCGAGGAATTTTTACCATCGCAAGAAGACAAACCTCACTTAATAAATTAATTAGCACTAAACGACCTGGTTCGAGATTTGAATTTATCAGCAACTCAAGCAGAGATACTAGGATCAAGATTATAAGGATGGAAATAGTTAGCTTCAGATACGTATATTTCAGCATATCTCAATCGTCAAAAAGAATTGTCACAGTATTTCTCAACTGAAGAGGGTCTTTCCTTCTGCAATAATGTTGACAATTAAATGCTTGCGTTATAGGCTTAAACACAATGCAGAAGAATGTCGTCTATTCATCGATGCGTCGAAACTGACCTTAAAAGCTGTTCTTCTACACAATAGAAATATTTACCTTTTAATTCATGTTGGACATGCTGTTCACATAAAGGAGTCCTATAAAAATATGGTATGCCTTTTTGACAAAATTAATTACAGAAAATATAAGTGGTACATCAGTGCTGATTTAAAAGTTGTGGCAATTCTGCTTGGTTTACAACTTGGATACACGAAGCATTGTTGTTTTATTTGTGAGTGGGGCAGCTGAGCAAGAAATTCTCATTTTATTGTTTAATAATGGCCACCAAGAGAGCAGCATATTCCTGGGCAAAAGAACATAATCCATCCGGCACTAGCTTAGCGCGACAATATTTTCTTACCACCGTAGCATATAAAATTAGGTTTGATCAAGAAGTTTCTCAAAGCCACGAACAAAGAAGGACATAGATTTTAATACCTCAAACAAAATTTGCTAATATCACCGATGCAAAAATTAAAGAAGGTATTTTTGTAAGACCCCAAATTATTATTGCGAAATGCAGAATTTGAAAACGCTCTAAGCGACTTAGAACGTTCTGCTTGGAATGCTTTTAAAGCAGTAAAACATCTTTTTGGGAAACACAAAAGCTGAAAACAAGAAAAACATTGTTTGTGAACTTCTTAGAAGTTATCAAGCATTAGGTTGTAACATGAGCCTTAAACTACATTTCTTAGATTTCCACTTGGATTTTTTTTTCGAATCTCAGCGACGTTAGTGATGAGCACGGAGAACGGTTTCATTGCCAACACGAAAACCGTTACCAAGGAAAGTGAAACAGCGAAATTCTTGCTGATTACTGCTGAACACTAATATCAGAAAGTTCCACAGCTCCATACAAAAGGAAAGTGTACGTAATATCTTTTACTCATTCTTTAAGTTCATTGTTTCTAAAACCTGACCTGCTAGAAGCAATTTCTTTTTAAGATTATAATTAGAACTAGAAAGCAAAAATAAATTGTATATAGCGGTAAAGAAAAAAAGTTAAAAATTTGTTGACCAGTGTTACCATAAGAACATTTAATCTTTTATAATGTACTGTGCATGTTAGATAGGAAGGCATATAACCCATAAGGGTAGTGTAAAAAAAGAAATATGGTAATATCACAGGGCCATTCCTGAATAAAAAATTCAAATAAACTTTCTCGCCATATTTCATCCAAAAATTGAAGTATTCACTTCACTCATATCATTATTAAATTTTACACCAACAGGGTACGAACTCAAACCGTTTTAATATATTCCCTCATATATTTCCGCAAACGTAGCTTTACTTGGATAATACATAACTTAAAAATTCGTAAACATAAAACAGACCGGCAGCCGGTATTACGACCCTGGCAGATATTATCATAGACAAACACACATGAATCCCTATACACGTAGAAGACCTAAGCTGAGATGGAGTAAACACTGTTGGCAACAACCGAGAACACGCCTCAATCCCTCAGGAAGGTATTACGTGTACCTCTTCAAAGTCCCTACTGAAGCTCGCACTTACACAACCGATATGAATCACTATGCATAACGTAAACATATTCGTGCATACATTTACATGAATCAAGATTACCACGTGATATACTGCGTTTGTTTTCTGCATAAGTTGTTTTATCAATAACTGAAATAAAACTTGGTCCGCTTAGGTGCACATGCTAATTCTGCGCTCGTCTACGCAAAATGCCAAAATTGGTACATGTATGGTTAGACGAAGGCCGGAAAGAATGTTAAAACCCTACATCACAAACTCGTTGGTCTTAAAGGGCTAGACGTAACCCCTGAATTGAATCTATTACCTCGCCAACATACGTACTTTGCAAGGACCTACGAACCTGATAAAAGGAAAGATCGAGAATAAAACTTTTCAGATTAGCTCGCAAATTGAAAAAAAATACAAACTTTCTTGCTTTAATCAAATATGTTTAATTTATTTTTCAATAATGCACTAAAATTCTTCTTGCAATTCCAATTATATTACTTTAATTAACAATAATATAATCACTCCTAGATTTTTTTCTTTTTGCAAACTATTTTAAAATTGATCTCACAATTAATACTTACTACGTTCACGGTAGCACCTTTTCATCTTCTAAATTCTTGGGTGGTACAATTTATTTTGATATATACAGAGTACTAGACACAGGGCGATTAAAACGTACGCAATGATACTTCAACTGAAGATAATATTATACTTATCAAAAAAAATTTGCGCCCTGAGTTTCTTTTCCGTTTACTATATTTTACTGATAACATCATCGGAATTTTCCTTAACGTAATCCTTTGTCTTTAGTTCATTAATTTTTACTCTTTTTAATAATTTTCTAGGTGGCTAGAGTTCTGTATATTCTATTTACAAAAAATTCAAATTTCTTTTGTAAGAATTTTTAGGGGACGATTTTAACAGACGAATTCAGTTTCCTGAACAAATGATGATAATTTACAGCAACAATGCCAATTTTATTTCCTGATAGCGCCACTTTTCGTTTTAATAAAAGCATCAAGAGAAATAATTGTAGTTATAATTAAAGTGTTGATAATCCATATGAAGCATATACTCAGAAAATAAACGGATGAGGTAGAGCTTGGGAACAAAGAATTATTGGACTATTTTCTATTCATGAAGCTGTAATAGACAATCGATATTTGCAGCTTCTGCAAAGTGATACTATTATCCTACAATAGCTGCAGTACGCCAAATAAAATTGAAGACGTACCAAATGATATAATCCGGATCTCACAAGATGCTGCCCTTCATGATTATGATTTACCTCAATATTTTGATTGAGCGTTTCCAAAAAATAGATCGGAAGGAGAAGGCATAATACATTTCCAGCGGGATCTCTAAACTTTATAAAATATTAAAATTCCGGTAAATTTTATATAATTAGAATTATGCAAAATTTCCTGTTCTTTATCGGCTTGGTGGAACGATCAAGGGCGCCCTTACCTCGGTCAGAAGGGAAAGAAAGGCACCTGCACCCGAGTTAAAATAACCGCTTAGTGCGATTTTAATTTTGGACCTTCCCACCTTCCACCTTTCCTCGCAGTAATTCAAGGTCTTCTTAATTGGAACCATGCAGAACTGAGTGTGTGATTTCAGCCAGTAAAAAACCCACTAGCACCCAGGGCTCATTCTCGACTAGTGTGTCAAATTTTTCGTATACGTATATGACGTCATCATATTCATCACAAGCATTTACCCACGCATACAAACAATTTGACGCCCGAGTCCAGAACAGCGGCCCCACGATGGATTCCAACATCCAAATGACAGTACGTTCGCTCTGAAATGAGTAAGCACCTACTGCCTAGCCATGGCCGCGGGCACGCCTAGCAGCCCTGCAGCTTAGCGGTGCAATGTTATTTCGCAATAAAATATTTTCTCAATAACTTTTTTTTTCTAAATATTAGTTCTCAGCTATGAATAATTCTGTATCTAAAGCTGACATTAACTATACAATCAATGTACTTAAAGTTAAAAAAATTCCTGAGGCGCTTTAAAGCGCCACAAAATTTGTGCCTAGGGCGTGAAACATTAGCGTCTAGCCCCTTCCAGCCGATCCTACCTCACATGACTTGATCACCTCCTCTGCATGCAGCTGAAATGTGTGTAAACCACAACATCGTAGTGGCACATATGGATATGCGAATGTGTTCGGTCGTAGTACTTTTTTACTGCATAAGTAGTTGCGCGGTCGAATCTCGGTTGGGACCAAAAATTTTTTTTATTTTATAGTTTTTTTTAACACTGTTGTTGCGTTTTGCTGTTTACCCCAAGTTATTTGTTAAGAGCAGTTATATTTTTAAAGAAAAAATACGAAGATAAAATTGCACTGATTGACGGCATACTAACACGCAAGTCTGGTAATAAATTTAAAAAAAAAAGGGTTTGTTGTTTTCTATTGAATGCAATTTATTAGCAATAAACAAATCGGCTTTAACAATGCAAATCTCGATGTAAATATCACACTCGCACATATGCGAGCCAATATTGATGATATTGCGCAATTCAGGATCGGCTGAAAGGCCAAGGGGCTAGACACTAGTGCGTGAAACTACTTAACGCTGTCCTGTACGTATCTGCCTGTGGTTTCGAATATTTTATTTTCCCGGTAGATTTTTCAAATGATCCAATTAAAATAAAACCAGCCGTTCTGGAGATATAGGCCAACAAATGAATATTTTAGTTGTTGTCTGTAACTTCATTTTACAGAAAATTTTATAAAACGAAAAAAAAAATTTTTTTATTGCAGAAAATTTCCCGTAGTTTGAACTGTTAATGACCTTTTTATCGTGTTTCTTGTACTGCTTCATTAGTATGCCTAAGACTAAGAATGTAAATATGAGATCACTATATCAAGAATACCCAACGGGTTATAAATTTGCCGAAGCAATATACTAGCTGGTTGGACATCCTAGAAGGAGTAACGTGTCTGTTGGCATCCGCAACCTGGGCCCTAGGAGTGAGATTTCGCTTCACGCCGATAATCAAAATGCCGACCTACAGAGACCCGATTCTCGACACTATTCAAGTACCAGTCCTATGCTCAGACAGGGTACAAACCCGTATCTAGGTAGTGATGATAATAATAATTGTTGTAATCAGCCTTTACGTCCCACTGTTGGGCTCCGGCACTCTTCTCTGCCACGTACTCTCCTTAGCGCTAATATGGAGTACGGGAGACCTACAGTTTAACGTCGAATCCGAATATCACAATAGCAATACCAGAGAAGGTTTCAGGTATTAGGACCCCAGGGGACTGTGAGTAGCGGATTTCAGCATAGATTTTATTGTTGCATGACTGCGGCGGGGAATCAAACCCCAGCCTTTTAGCGTTAGAGGCCAAGCGCTTAACCTCTAAGCTACCGCGACTCAATAATATTTATAATAATAATATAACTTTATTTCCTTTCGGCATAAAATGGTGTATGGAAAAAGGCATCATATAATAGGTACATATTGTACACAAATTTCGACCATCTAAGACTTTTAATAGATTGTGGAATCTTATTAAAGACTTTCAATCCCAAGGTACGTAGAAATTTTTTCCTAACCTGGTCTATTGTAAGGTAGTCTGAAGGATTATCTTGCCGGGTACCATACCTATGAATGTCGTTATTTTGTTGAAACTTGTCGGGGTTTGTATGAACATATTTACAAAATTCGTAAACCATAATACAAACTAACGGTATTATTTTAAAACTACTTGCGCGTGGTATAATGTTAGTAGTTGTTCGATATTTAAAACAATTTTTTAATTTTTAATTAGGTAACAAATTCAGTTACGTTTTGTAATTAACGTGTTGCAGTGTTTCTTTCAGTTTAAATTTTCGTAAATGATAGCTTCTAAAATTTTTGTGCTGTCCGTTCTGTGTAAGTCTTAAGATAATAATATTAACATTTATATCGATGTTTGGGTTGCTCGTGCTCTGATATATATGGAACCTTATGTAATTTGCTTAATGTTGTTAAGATAAAGAGAATTATCACTGAACCAAAACGCGAGGTTTTGTAGAATTATGTAGCATTTATTTTGAAGTCGGAAACTACTATCAGCGGATATTATATATGTTTAGTCTTAGTACAATATTCATTTACTTTTGTATCTAGGTCGTTTAGGTAGATTATAAAAAGCACGGGGCCAAGAATGGATCCTTGTGGCACACTTTTCTTAACGTTTAAGTAACTATAATTTACTTTTCTAGTAACACCGCCATCAAAATTAAAGTGACTCAAGCAAACATATTGATTTCTGTTATTCAGAAACGTCGACAGCCACTCAAGAGCCGCTTCGCGAATCCCGTAGATCTAAAGCTTTTCCAAAAGTGTACGTAGATTTACACAGTCAAAGGCCTTGCTGAGATTACAGAAGGCCCTGCTGAAGTCTTCTTTGCCGCATTCCAAGCAAGATATTATTTTATCACAAAAAGAATGTATAGCATCCTAAATCCGAATTGATTCTTTGCAATAATTTTATGTTTACCTAAAAAGACTGGAAATTTTCTTGATAACAACAATCAAAAATTTTTGAGAAGACAGACGAAAGTGCTACTGGTCTATAATTGTTTATCATTTGCCAATCTGTTTAATAAGCATAACTTCAACGTTTTATTTGTAAAAATTCTATTTTATTGTATCAAATATTTATTATGAAAAAGTTGGCTATATGCCAGTTGCTTTTTAATTAAATTGGTGATTTAATGATCTGCTAATAAAACAAAAAAAAAACGTAAAATCTATTTTTCTATCATCAATCAAATTCGTGCAAGTCTACTCTCAGCCTCAGCAAAGTAAATAATTTATATACGTCAACTGAAACCATAACGTTGTTGCGTCAAAAAGCTTATTGATTATACAATGTTTAAATTAAAAAATAAAAACGTTTAAAAATTTCTCATAATTTAAAACGTATTAAACATTTTTTTGCGATGTAAAAGAATGTTTATATTAAATGAACTGCAGAATTAATTTAAAGTTCTTAACAGTTAAACCCTGTACCACCATATTGATCTTCACCATCTTACCTTTTGTAGGTAGAATAATTAAATCAAAGGTTATAAAGAATAAAACCAAAACTGCGCTTCTGGAAGGTAATTACATAATCCTAAAACTCTTGAATATTATAATTTAAAACTTTTAAATTACATCACCTGTAAAGTAGATATACACATATACCTTATTCAACAAACTTTAATCTTTTTGAAACTTCAGCTATTTTTTAAGAAAAAAAATTAACGGTAAATTAAAGCCTAATGTCCGATAGACCAATAATTTTACTATTAAAAATCAATACAAATTTGCCACTGGTCCCTTGACCCACTTTTAAAGAAGTTTTTGTTTGTTGTACTTTAAATCGTATTGGCTGGGCAATTCTTCTTCATTAATAACAATTTGCGGTTACAAGCTCCGTGGCCTGTCTAATCTGAAACGTGTTCCCGAGAGACTTAGAGAAGCTCTCTAAACTGTTATTAATGAAAAATAGTTATTTAAAACAGCAGCAATATTTAAACGCTTTTTCTAAAATTTAGTTGTATAGCAGAACACAAACGATTCAACTTTAGTAGTTTCTTATTTAATGCAGGAATATTTTATAGTATAATCTTTAATTTGCGGATTCATTTTAATATATTTCGCTCTCCTAGTACAAATCAATAAATACAATTTTTTATAATAGAGATTTGTCATTCGTGAATCAAATCACCAAAAAAAAGATTCGTTCATGATTCACTATAATTCAATTTAAAAATGACCTATTTTTAAAGACGTGATTTAAAATTATCTTCGACTTGCTGCAGCCAGCAGTGCAGTCGTGTATCCAACTTAAACAGAAATTACTAAATCAGTGAAAAAATCGTAGTGAACGAATCAGATGACGATACTGATTCAAATGATTCGATACACCAAAAATATTTGTTTTGCCCATCTGTAATTTATGACTCACTTTCTTCAAACTCAAATAAGTATTTTATTTAATATTCCTCTTACACAAATTTCAAACTTTTAGAAATGTTGAATTTCAGTAACAATTCAAATTACAAATTATTTTGCTTACCTGTAACTACTACAATACAGTTTTATTTCAATGGTTCACTTTACTTGAGATCTTTACTCTGAAATCTTGTTAAAAAAATTCATATGAAGTCAACTTCTAGATTAAAGAACTATCGTCTATTTTATGTTGAAAAATTATGCAAACTGTTGCAGTCAAACAAAGGTACACAAAGACTTTTCTATTTAGAAAATTCATATTACTCCAACATGCATTTACAGGAACTGCATACATAGAGTTTCTATTGAAATATGCGACTGCATATTTCAATCAGTGTTGCATAAATATATCTACACAGCCGTCGCTTTAAATCACAATTTCTATAACAGTTGCACTTGTTCCGTGCTCTTGATAATAATTTAAACTCATATGCGCGAACCAATAGTTAAATAAAACAATTTTCGACCATTACTAATGCATAACCTACTATGAAAAGAAAACATAAAGTTCGACGCTATAGAGTTGCATCACTTAAATGTTAGTGGATATTTAAATATTAACAAGCGGAACTCATGGTCTACGCCCCACGCTTTTTTTGGTAACTTCTTATTTAAGTGTAATAAATAAGCTATGTCGAGATGCAAAATATGTTCCGAATACATCCGGCAATATTGTATTTTCTTAAATACGTAAACACAGCGACTAAGCTGAACATTCGTAACTACTAAGCAATCATGCGAATGTTTATTTGTAGCTACATTGCTACCCAGCGTGATCGACATCAAACAATCTTTAAAATAAATGTACTCACTTTTATAGAATAAATTGTAATCAAATTTGCTTTCTGTAGCACGGACAAGACAGAAATGCTTTGTAATTGTTTACATGAATGTTTCAAATAACAATGAAGGTCGACGTCGGAACAAATAAACAGTAATCTATCCTCAATATATTCTAATGCAATTTAAAAGGATCCGCATGTTTAAATTGATTAATTTTCGTTTGTTAGAGGTAAGAAATAATCGAAGGCAATACTCGGTGTTGCGACAAATTCTCGAAAGTTGGTTTTGGACATTAGCTTATGCTGGACCTCAAAATTAACTTACTTTCCTGTCTAAATGCGCTGTTTATATACAATTTTTAAAAGTTTTCGGTTGCGTAGCAATGTCTACTTAATATAAACAAACAGCACAAATGCGGTTTTGTAACAGATTGGGGTAAATATGTTAATTGTTTCCTTTACTGTCACGTGGGGGAGAGTGAGACGGATGCGGCTACTATGCAAACAGAGTGAAATGGACTGTGGTTGTATGTGTAGCGGGAAGGCCAAGGACCTTTTGCAGGGTCGGCGTTTTAACGGTTACTATACGGTGATTTGAAAATGGTACATCGTTTGAACCTCTCCTCGAAGAGGTTCGAGTTTAACCTTAATTGGGACAAAAAGAACTGGGTTAGTGATTTTACGAAGTAAAGTGTTACTAACTCCCAGTATGGGTGACTAACGTCTAAGCTACATTGTGTTCTCTAAAACAAGATCGTCTTACGCTTACCAGGGCCATAAATATGCCTGCATCTCAGTCACTACGTCTGGGTGACCCCACGGGTTATAAATGTGCCCATCCTGAGTGGTGGGAGACCGATGATTTAGGCAGGTGAAGGTGAGCTCTAGAAAGAAGTGGCGTGGCTGCTCGTATAAGGAATCTGGGCACTAGAAGTGGAGTGCACTTTACCTGCTCACGTCCACTATGAAAGGTACTTTTGTACACCCGACCTTGCTAAGGCGTCGGTCACTATGATTAGACCGGCTACTTGCCTATCTGGGCGGTGCAAAATCGACTAGTACTGGGTGCTGCGAATAGCCTAACTGAAAGGGGCAGCTTGCGCTGTTTCGTAAAAACCGACCAATGAGTTAATTAACTGGTGCCACGGGGACCACATCCGAGCCTGCGGGGGAATAGCAACTCCCGTCCTGGTGACGGCGCAACGTAGGACACGTGGTGCCAGTGGTAAGCTTATGCAAGCTAGTCGTCCTGGTGCGGCTTGACGGGTGAGCTGCATTTCAGCTCGGGTACTGATCTGTAGAATCAGCAGAGGTTTAGATAATCTCTTCTCACCAGTTTTGATTTACGCCTCGCAGTCTAATGTTACGACTGGTAGCTTGTCCTCCTTGAACGGTTGCTAACTTGGGCCAGCGCGCTAATTGAGCGTGACGAAGAGGGACGTGACGGATTAAGGCTCTTGCTAGGTGCCGCCACTTTTAACAAAACGAGGTTTGCTGCTGATTGTCAGTAATAGCCTTCTCACAAGTGACTATGTGGTGCTGGTGTGTACAAAAAGGAGGGGTGTAAAAAAGAAGAAAAGTAAATTGGGAGGAGATGGGAAGGTAAAGAGATAAAGAACAGTATCCGGCATGTTCCCGGAGTGGCTGTTAAAAAACACGCCAATTGAACGATGAGTTCTCAGTAGTTTCTCAGTGTTTTTCTTAACAGCATAGAATGAGCATATAATATGGGCATCAAAAGTAAGTTGAGGGTTGTTGTATTCCCAAAATGTTTCTCTAGCGAAAACCGACTATTTGGGGGTCGTAGAATACGATTCCTTTGCGACCTCTTTTTGGAAGAACCAATACTACATTCTATAAACAAATTCTTGAAGTACTACTTACTGATTATTCTAGTTTAATTTTTAGGTGGAACATCATTTTTACTTAAATCAAAAATAATAATAAACATATTATTATAAAATGTATATCATTATGTTAATAATTAATTAGTTTGTAATAAAGTATAGCGGTGAATATTTAAATATTGTAATTTTTCTTAAATGTTTAATGTCCCTTGTAATTCCATGACAATTATTGTAAAATTATTATTGTTTTTAATCACAACCTTTAGTTGTTAATGACTACATGCATTTTTTGTTTCATTATAATGATGCATATTTTTCCTAAATCGGGAACTATTTTCGACAGTTTGAGTTCATATTTGAACAATTTGTCATGCATATAAATCCGTACTCTAATTGTAACTCAGCAGAATCGCTTTCAGAATCTCGGATTTCAGACTTGAAGGTTTATAGCTCAGGCAAACCACTAAAGGTTATGTTGTTTGAAGAACGAGTAAAACCCAGCGATGGTTGACACTTGACAAGCAGTAAGATTTCGCTTTGCTGAGTACACGAGATGCACTACAAAATGTCGTGTAAGAACTCCAGTATATTCTGTATATGGGAAAGAATAAAACAAAACTGATTCTGTAAAATTCGTTTTTAAAATAAAATGAACATTTCATACAATTTCTGTGATGTTCATTTTATCTATTTTGCAGTATATTTTCATTTTTACAATACGCGCCTTAAAGAATCCCCTTTAATCCTATTTTAGCGTTAAAACAGGAGGGATTAGTAACGTTAACTATAATTTTATTTTAAACTGTCTGTTATTAAAGATGGGATTAGACACAAAAGGAGTAGGATAGGTGTACATAACATTGTACCTAGTACAAAAGAACAGCTAATGCTGTTTTCGTAGAAAGAAAAGGATCGATAAGTTAGTGGTTTCTGAAGTTATACGTACGTTTGGAAGAACAACTAAGCACATCGTCAGACTACATACAGCAACAATAGAAAACTGTTAAAATTCCCGAAATTTTCGAATTTATAAAATTTTGAAATCTCTCATTTAGACATTGGCGTAATTCACAGTTTACTAGCGTCTTAAAAAGGGGTTCATATCTCTTAATTGTTCTAACGTTCTACGATTTACAAAAGCTCTTTCGGAGCTTATAAAACAAGTAAAAAAATTAGTATCCTGACGTGAACCAGATCCGACGTCTGAGCAGTTCAATTACTTAATTGTAGTGGAGAAAATGTGTTCGATAAAGTATTTCTCTTTTCTGGCTTTTGTTCGAGTGTTTGAAGGAAGCGAAATAAATTGCGTAAATTTTTCGCCGTCACGAGCGAGATGTGAACTTTAAACTCGGCTTTTCTAGATTTTTGCAATAAATTAGAAAACCCATAACGTAATTTCAGGTTCTCGAAAGACAAGCCCATTAGATAACTACACATTTTATCTTCAGGACCTTATTTTCGTCCATCACAAAGAAAGTTTTGGGGTTTGGAATTACTTAACCAATAATCAAGAAGACGCAAAGTCATTCTTAACAATTGCCATTAACAAAGATAATTAAAGACATAAAAGTAAAGTAGGTGCATTAACTGACAAGCAGCCCTATTAAGGGTCCCGAAAACTTCATTATAAAACAATTTAGAATCCATACTCTTAAACAGCCTCCTTAAAGGCGTCATTTCAAAGAGCGCGCCTTCTTATCGATCGCCAGTTGTCACTTCACTTCCGGCCAATAAGTCAATTACAGGGTACGGTCCGGACAATGCCAGTTGGCAAAGGTTCAAGACGCCCAGCAGTTTGATTTATGACCCCCAGATAGGGGCTCCGCAATTTGGTTTGAATATAGATATGTATTTAGAGGTAGCGACTTGAATATCGGCCGAATATTATATGCGATTTATGCTAACTCAAATGGCTTTGGCTTAAAATATTGACAAAATATGAATACACAAGAAGCTTGCCAAGAAAAACCTTATGTTCCCCTTGGCGTTGCATTGCGATTTTCCACGTCTTAAGTCATATTCATACAATAAGTAATGAATTTATTTTCAGGTGTGCTGTTTCATCGTGCCATTTTAATGTCAGGATCGGCCCTATCTCCTTGGGCGCTCGTCCAAGAACCCTCCAGATATGCTGCCCAAGTGGCCGTCCACGCTAACTGCTCCCCAGAACTGCCACATTCGCACCTCCTAAAGTGCCTTCGAGAGAAACCTCTGGAAGTGTTAATGTCTACACCTGTGATTGCCCCCGACTTTGCCTTCTCCTTCGGGCCAAGCGTAGACGGCGTAGTAATAGATACCGAAGAGCCACCAGGTAACATATTAGTTTATTATTTTACCAATTTTAGATTTCTGTTTTTTTCACCGGTATCTCGTTAAACAGTTTCAAATAATCTATGTAATAAAAACGGATCCCTTCCGCCTGCTACTTCAGCTCGCACATTTACGCGACCCTTATAAAAAAGACCAGTTTTCTTTGTACAGTGGACCACTATAATATTTCACAGAACATAATTTCTACTATTTCCTTTTATTATTGGAGTATAATAAATATGCTGCTATCATTACGAACACAAACACATAAAATTAAGCATGCAGCTTTCGGCTGTTTTAAAGTACAAAACAGTGCGCGGTAGCTTTAATATAATAATTATACTTCGCTAATAACAAGAGCATTAACTTTATTGTCGCAGATTTAATACATTTCACAATACTTTGCAACACGGAAGAACGCAAAATTCTCTACTTCAGCACTATCAGTCACGGTCCCGGTTCTGTCACAGTCTGAGATCACATCGTCGGTAGCCCGAGATACACCAAACATTACCTTTTCCGTAATGCGGTTAAAACAAATTCGCTGGGAAAAACATTAATGGAGAAAACACCCGCCGATAAACATTGCCTGAAAAACGGCTCCGGTAAAAACAACCAGCAGTACATACATTCTCCGGAAAAAACAAACCCGGTAAATTTCTATCCCGGAGAAATCAACCACCAAAAAACATCCCCGCACGCACGCACGTTTTCTCTCACGCAAGCCTCATTGTTGTTTCCAGGTTTGTATTAGTCAGATGAAAGCTTTTTAAAAAAAATTAAATAATTTCGTTTTTAACCAAAATTTTTAGTGGCCGCACTGAAGTCACGTGGTGGCCGCACCTAAGAACCGCTGTTTTGGAATCAGTTTTCATAGAATCCAATTTTATTTATGCCTTTATGAGGCAGTTATACTCGCTTGTTGCTGCCTCTCGAATTCCAGTTTCTGCACGATTCAGCTTCTCTCGCCTTCTTTGCCTAAATCTTTCATTGTCTCTTGAATAATATATAATTTTTTTTCTTTATTTTATAAATCATCTCTAAAACATTGATAAACCAATGTTAAGAAAAGTGTTACTCTAATCTTATTACTTGAGGCAGTTGTAGACTCGTTTTATTTGAATAAAATCAGGTTTCATAAGCAGAGTAAAGAAAACTTTAAAGTGATATGTTACTCGACCTCCTTGATCTTTTAAATGTTTGCCATAAATGGGCGCTGCGCCTCCGTGTTAATGCGCATCGATTTTCTTTGACAAATAATTAGATAGTATTTTTGACGTACCGTCTTAGATATATCCTTGGTTCCATCTTTCTATATTGGTATCAAAAGTTAAAGTGAGGTTACTTTATGGATGCGCTGTACAAAAAGCCTAGGCCGTATTACCACAGTTTGGTATTACCCACTTGGCTGGGTGGGTTATAGCCTAAGGTGCCGGTATCAAAAGAGGCCCAATAAAGATAATCTTAAAAATATTATTTTTTACTTTAAGGAAATATTCTGTAAAATATTTTTATCGCCAACCGTAGCGATTTTCGGAAGTAAACAAACACTTTATCTTACTGTAAAAATCACTTTATCTGCCGCTAATATTTATCAACATAGCCAAAACAACGGTTTGACATTAATCAGAAATCGTTTGTCGGTGTCACTGCTCCAACAGTAAAAGTTTTTCGCGAATTATTTATAGAAAATAATGAAAGAAGACATTTTTACGGTTGGCGAAAAAAGTTTGTATGCACACGTCAGTAAAGTGTCTTTATCGAACTCGCCTGTTACTCGCCTCGCTCGCTTCGCTCGCCCGGCTCATAATCTCAGACTTGTTCGATAAAGAATCACTTTACTGACTTGGTACATAAATAACTATTATGACACCTTATTGCTTAGTAAATAGCAGGCAGTGTGACAACTATCAAAAATCAGACTAAATTTTGAATTATTTTGAATGTATATTTTGTTTTTCTGTTCAGGTGGTTTACCAGGTTTTTGTATCATCAAGATGTGGGCATACTTCCAAAGGATGGGGTAGTAGGCAATGCTCAGAATGCGATTAAATATTGTGGTGATTAAGACGATAGCTTTCTTTGGCAGCATTTTCAGAGTTTTGCTCGTTATTAAATCATGTCCTGGAGCTTTGAAATGTTTCAATTTGTTAATTTAGAATTTTACTTCAGCTGGAGAGAAAGATTTTATAGGGAGGGACATCTGACATGGCGCATCTAGGAAAGCTTCAGTGTCTTGATTGTCGTGGGTAGGTGATGGTTCGAATGGTTTGAAGACATGTGATAGGTATTCTGCGAATGTATCTGCTTTCTCTTTATTCGATCTAGCCCACGTACCATCTTCGGCCAAAATTGGTGGGATGTGAGCTTGCGGTCTTTTTAGTCTTTTGGTTGCTCTCCAAATGGAGTGATCATCTTTATTTAGGTTGGTAATACAATTTTAGAACGAATTATTTTTGTGTACTTGAAGGGTTGCTTTGAGTTTTCGTGTTAATCTGTTGTATATTGTTTTGTCGGTTACATTTCGTGATCTTTTCCATCGCGCCCGAGCTCTACGTTTTTCACCCACTAGTTTCCTTAGGGTGTATTAAAACATGCGGCTAATAATTACACCACGCAATTCTACATAGAAAAACAAGCAAAAACCTCGAATACAATTTTAGTGTTAACTCTTTGATTAAAGAGTTATTAATGCTCAAACTTTGAAATTTTTTTCGGCTATGGTTGAGAAATAGATTTAAATAGTATCAACAACACATAATTCAACAATTAAAATAAGTAATCAAATATAAATTATAACATTTTGATAATTAGTTTACTTATAATTTAATATTTAAGAATGCAAAATCTTCGCGATTTATAGTTTTGGAAGACGTTGCAACTATGCATTATAAGCTGGGTTTATTTTTAAAATGTAATAATAAAAAATTCATAACTGGATGTATTATTGACGGATTGATTAATGTCATTTTTGACACTTATAAAAGTCACTTTTCTTTTCGTAAAACCTGCTTCACTCATTATTTATTAGTTATTCCCTGTTATTATTGTTCTAACTTACTTTGTTCCTTGTTTGATTCTTCAGTTTTGTGTTTTTGGTTTTGGGAAAAAACATGGCATACAGTTTTCCTGAATACGCAGATTATGTATTTGATATTAGGCGAATGTGGCGGTAATTGTCACCGAGCTTCAAATTTATATGCCGAACGTTATGTAAATAGGAGACATCCTAATGCTCATGTTATTGAAAGACTAGATCGCCGCTTAAGAGAAACAGGGAGAATAAAACCTATGCAGGGAGTTGGTGGAAGGCGACCACGACATGTATTACAACCCGAAATAGAAGAAAACATCTTACAGGTATTTGAAGACGAACCTCGACAAAGTACCCGTTCTGTAGCTCGAAGACTTAATATTAGCCATACTGCTGTACATCGAGTGTTAAGAGAAAATCTCTTACATCCGTTCCACTTCCAGCGAGTCCATGGGTTGCTTCCGGAAGATTATCCGCGACGGATGGTGTTTTGCAGATGGTTATTACGGCAACACGCAGTCAACCCGGCTCTCATTGAAAACATTTTATGGACGGATGAAGCCACATTTACCGGTAACGGAATGTTTAATATGCACAATATGCACCACTGGGCCGATGAAAACCCTCATGTCTTCCATCAAACTAATCACCAGTTTAGATTCAGCGTCAATGTATGGGCTGGAATTATCGGAAATAGACTAATAGGGCCACACATTTTGCCTCGTCGATTAGACGCCGAAAATTTTGTCAATTTTTTGAACAACGATTTACCGGGATTATTGGAGGAAGTACCATTACTTGTCAGGTGAGATATGTGGGCTCAGTTAAATGGAGCTCCAGCCCACTGGGGGCTTGAAACTAGGGATTGGATAAATCAAAACTTTCCAGAGCGGTGGATCGGGCGTAATGCTCCGATACCATGGCCCGCAAGAAGTCCCGACCTAAATGTCCTAGACTTTTTCTTTTGGGGCTTTTTAAAAGCTCATGTTTATCAAGTAGAAATTGAAACCGAAGAACAACTTATTGAACGGATAAATAATGCAGTTAGAGAAATAAACAATCGTAACATGCTGCAAAATCTAATACCAAACATTCTTACTCGGTGTACCAAATGTGTAAAAGTTGCAGGTGCTCATTTTGAACAGCTATTGTAGCCAAAAAAGAGTATTAATTTAATTCAATAATATTAGAGGATATCCATGAAAAACATGAACACATACTTGATTTAATTGCAGAATCACAAACATATACGATCAAGGGTAACTAAATGCATGTCTCTTAGCTTTAAATTGTACAGCGTTGCCAAATTGAAAAACCTTTAAGTGCTTATAATTTAAAGACTCTTCGTCTAAGACCAAATTGGTGTTAAAGTTTTTTGCTTGTTTTTCAACGTAGAATTGCGTGCGGTAATTATTAGCCGCACGTTTTAATACACCCTTATACAGTGGGATATTGTTATTTTTAGGTATATCTTCATCTGGACTAGGAGTAGACTCCCACGCAGCTTCCTGGATAAGATTAGTTAAATAGTGGACTGCTGTGTCAATTTCTTCTGGTTGTTTTATTCGCAACTGTAGACTTATGTTTTCTTCTATAAAGGTTTGGAATGTGTCCCAGTTCGTTCTCTTGTTAATAATGTGGCTGCTTAGTGTCATTATGATTTTATATACAAATACGATACCTGCGAGATTTTGACAAGCAAAGCCGTAAATTATATGAAAATAATGAATACAATACAAAATAAAGCTAGAATAGAAAATGCGGAAGTTAGACACATTTTTTGTAACATTGTTTCCGGGAAATGGTATTTTCTTAATTTGATAACGGATTTTCAAAGAAGACCTTAGAACAAATCCAACTCTTTTTTCGGAACTTTCAAGTATTAAAATAACGGCCGCTACGATTTTTGGAAAATTTTGAACTTATCGCTTTATTACTAAAAAACGAGTTGGCAGATCGGTATCAAACTTCGTACTGTAAAAGCTCAAGTGGAATACAATGTTAGTATATAAAAGAAATTCTGTACAAATGCAAACTGTAAAAATTATTTTCAAATTTTGGAAATTATCAAAAAATGTTCTAAAACTGGTCACACGCTTTTTTTTAATTTTGTAGGATTATGAAGCTATAATACATAAGCTACAATTGGAGTTGCGTCCCTGCTCGCTTAGTTTTCTGTGATGCCTTCTATGAATTTTTGAAAATCGGAGATTTATTCCCTTTTATTTACAAAGGGCCAGAACGATAAAACATTTTTGTTTAATCTGAATTACTCGTGAGTAAGACGGAATTTTTGTATAAAAAATCAAAAATTTAATTATGTTTTTATAAAAAAAAACTTAAAATTCAATAGCACTTGTTCACAGACATAAACCAACGGGATACTGGCGCACGCACTGTTCGTGAGCAAAACGTGTACACCAAATTATGAACATTTCGTTGAAATATAATAATTTACTATTTCTATAGTATAGCAAACTCCAAGCGAAGTGCTTCGCTCACTTTCTATGTTTATTTAGTTGCACAATACCTTTTATGCTGCAATTTTTACTTTGCCCATACTTGTCTTCTGATCGATGTTAATATGTAATGTCGGTATTGTACATTATGTGGTATAAGTTTTCTCTTTTACCCATATCAATTACTAATAATTATTAAAATAAACAAAACCTTGAGCCATGTGCTTAAGCGAAATCTGTTAAACGAAAAATAGAAATATTAGTTCATTATTAACATTTATGAATTAGAAACAGTAATATTAATCAGTGGGCAAATATGTTCTTACTATCTGGAAAGTCTGCAATTATTGTTTTTATTATTTTCATGGAAGGCTCCAACCAAACCGTAAGACCCCCAATATGGTTAATTTGACACTGGAGCTAGCTACAGAGAAAATAGATTGAATAGTAAAAAGGTTCATGTGTTTCTTATAACTTTTCACATAACCTTGCTAGAGTTAGAGATAAAATTAAAATAGATATATTGTTGAAAATCAGATATGAGCTCTAAAAGTTTTAACGTAAGTCTTTGATTGACTCTTAAATGTCATTACTCTTAAATTAGCGGCAGAGAAAACAAATTGTTTGTCAATCAAACACATCCGTTTAAACTTCCGTAGCTAACCCTGATGACATTTATGTTTGCTCATACGATAGTTAACACCAAAACACATTTGCTTTCAATTGGCTTCGCGTACGACTATGTGGAATAGCAACTATTGTCCGCAAATGGTTCTGCAACAAAGTGTTATTCCGTGTCTGAAAGTTACTCAAACTGTTATAGATATTTGAGAAGTTTAATATTTTGTTAAAACACTCCATGCCATTGTGTAAATGCTACCAAACAGTTTGTAAGTAATTTAGAAATTGATTTTTCCTGATACTGTATGGTCAAGAAACGTTCCACGGCACGGATATGAAGCAGAATTTAAAACTGGCAGATAAAAATTTCCGACCGATATTCTTCCACGCGAAACGGAATATAATTCCAAAAAATAATAGTAATATTACAGTACATAAGAAAATCAACAAAGAATCATTAATGAAAATAAAGTAACAAAAATGTTTGCTTACTTTCAATGTAATAAATCAAAAGGTTTCCTTGATGTAGCTATGCCAGAAAGTAACTCAAAGAAACAAAACCATTTAGCGACGGCGAATTCATCAAATAATAAGCAATTAAGATGACTTTGGTGTTTAATGTTATAAAATGTCGAAGAATTTTAAATTGGCTTCAATGTTAGTAGCACGTGTGTTCGTTAAAGAGGTTTGAAATACGAAACATCAATTTCAAAAACAAAATACATGCAATTAGTTCCTTGTAAAAAATTATTTGTATATCCAGAACAAATTTTAATCTAAACATGAACGACGTTGCTGAAAAACAATTCGGAACACTATTTTCTGATTATATACCTCGTTTGTTTTTACTTTTAATTTATTCTAGTATACGTGTCTAAATTAGTACCATTAAACGCTAGAAGCCATTTATGTACAAAGCATTTTAGTGTTATGGTCATTTTTCTGTTAATTACCTAGGTATTACTAAAATGTTAAGTTTATTATAGAAAGAATTTGATGTTACTTTATAATCTCACATCTTTTCCGAGTCCCATAATAAAATTTTAAATTAGTAATCAATTCTACTATCCGTATCATCTCAGTCTTTTTGCTTCTATAACATCACTGATCCCTGTGGCTACTTCCATGTTGTTATTACCTCGTTTCTTAACTTAATTAAAAACTAAAGAAGAATTTCAATTAAAAGCTACTGTTTATGCTCCCTAAGATGTTTCAGCGATTAGGGCTGCGCCACAAGCACATCAACACTGGAAGTGACATGGCTATCGCACGTTGCAATTCTCGCAATATAAATTTGAATCTATCTATACAAGGTGTCCACCATCCACGGAATCATTAGCATAGATAGATAATATGTACCCAAAAATGCACATTTTGACATATTTAACACATTTGTTTGAATCAAAAATTTACTTTTGCAACACGGCGTTTCGTGTGCTGTGCCTAGAGGCCGCTAGTGATTGTAGATACTCGCTTAGCGGGTTCCTTTCACAACTATATATCGGTTTGTTGCTTTGCAACTTTTCTCGCCGCACATTAGAGGGCATTACTTTGTAATTCCCCTGTCATGACATTTGTTTGACTTTCGATTTCACCGGAAATGACTTTAGAGTTTCAAATGGAGCACCCTGTATATTTTTAAGTTTTGGAATCCTGAAACAATTCTGAGTACACTTGCACTATTTTTTAAAATTTTTAATCCAACTTGATTTATTTATGGTCAATTTTTATTTTAAATCTAAAGTGCTGTGATCGGACTCAAATCATTCTAATGGACGAAGAGGATAACAACAATATACAAAAATGATATTTTTACGATTATTCTGGTAGGTACGGTCATTCATATTTGAAGAAATCACTTTTCTGTAAATTAGTCATTTTTTTTTCAAATGGCACTGGTACCTACATGCAGATTTTTACCACAAATCCAATAATGTCCTCAAATCCATTTTGGATTAATATAAATTTAAACCCACCTATTTCTTTGGGAATGAAGTTTAAAAAATAGAAATACTTGTTTGAAGTGTGTCATGGAAAAAATGAGTAATTTACAAAAAAGTTCTTTCAATATGAATGCCTATACCTACCAGAATACTCGTAAAGCAATCATGTTTGTATGTTTTTGTCATCGTCTTCGTCCTTTAGAATTATTTGAGCCCGGTCATAGCACTTTAGATTTAAAATAAAAATTGACTTTACAAAATTCAAGTACACTTAAATATTTTCAAAAATAGTGCAGGTGTACTCACAATTGTCTCAGAATTCCAAAAATGTCAAAATATATAGGGTGTCTTATTTGAAACTCAAAAGTTTAAGTCGTTTGCTGTGAAACCGGAAGTCAAAAAATGTGTCAAATAGGTCAACATTTTTTTGCAACCCCACATATTAACAAATATATTATATAAAAAAAGTGGTTTTCAAAAATATAGCTCTGTATGTATGTGTAATGTGTATTTAACGAGAAACCTCAGGAACTATTGCGCCGATTTTAATGAAATTTAATATACCTAACCACAACTAAAAGTTGTAAAGCTAACTATTGAGTTTTAGTTTGAATTTATATTCAGAACTTAATGTTGAGTTCGTTTTTTTAGTCCCGAGAAATGTTTTTCCAAAAAAATAAAAAATTGATTTATATACAATTAAAGCAATCTATATACATGGTTATTCAGAAATAAGAAATAAAATTGGTATTTCTGTAACGCGTTGGCGTTTGAAAAAATGCTCGGACACTTAAATTGATTTAAATTTAACTGCATCTTTATTTGATATCTTTTGTTTTCCAACGTCAACCTCCGCAACCCCAGCGACCTTTACTTAATTTTTTTGTGTAAGCTCATTCAAAAGCTTGCTAAAACTGCATTCAAATCTACTTGGTTGATTTTTAAGTTACAGCAATTGAAAGAAACAATGCACTTTTTCCTATGTTTTTATTAAGACATTCATATCAAGTAACAAAAGACAACAATTTATAACAAATTTTGGAAGTGTTTTCCTTCAGCATGACTTTTAATTTTGTCACCACATTCCAGCATCATCAAATTCAATTCTCTGCTTTTCTGATAAATGAGGCAATTTTTTTCTGTTAGACTTCGCTAAGTTGAAAAGTTACAACACGTTATATTTGTCAAACAAAGTGGCACTAAAAGTACTTCAATCATGCTTGTGTAACTCCACAGGCAAAAATTGAGAAATGTTTAGTTTTAACTACATTCACCTTCACGTAACTATGGCGCTGCTTCGGTATCGATCGTAAATATTGGGAAAATTCTCGAACGCCAGCCTTATGAATATTTACGTAAACATTTTAGTTCCAACTACTTACACTACTGTCGCAAGTGTTTATTTTATAATTTTGCATATCTATATACGTATTGCAATGATATGCTTGGTCTTGTGACTACTAGAATACAATCCCTAAATTGTCTGCAATTCACGCAATTAAATTCAAACTTGCTATGAGACTCTTCTAATTTTCTCAGGGTCGTTATTAGCTTGTAAATAAGTTATTTTAATTAATTTTAAATAGAAATAAACACACACAAAGATATCAACTTTACAAAATAAGTTTTTTATTTATTAAAAGAATTTCAAAATGTGTTTTCCAAAAATTAAATGAATTTTTATTAATTACTATCGTCTTTTTTTATTAAATTAGAACACTTAACTTAGCGTCTTCTTATTATGACATTCCTCGCTCTAGCAAAACGCTGAGTGTCCAACCTCTATTTCGTTTCTGTTGGCCTCTCGAGCAACAAATAATACTCGCGCTTAATCCGAATCTTCTTGTATCTCTGTTTTATATTCTTTCCAATTTATTTTTACCACTATCACAAAACGAAGAAACTTCCTCGATCGCCTTTTACTTATAATACTTCTGTACTTTTTACAATCCGTAGATAATCACCCATATTTTCTTCTGATCTATTAAACATCAGTTTACATTACATTTTAAACTCGTTCTTTCTGTTTTCATCCAGAGGATATCAAAATCTCTGTCTTTTTTTTCAAAGACGAGCCGTAACTAATTAAACAAATTTCTTTATATCTTTTGTCTTCCTTCTTTGATTTTTATTTTTATAAAACAAACACATAAACCTCATGTCCAAGAGTATCCTTTTATATATTTGTCACAATGACACTGACATCCTAACTGACATTAGTCGACGCACAAATCAAGTAACTCTAAAACTTCTTATAAACTAAACCTTTTTAGCAATTCTGAATTAAATTATAATTACAATTAACATAAATAGTCTTCGTATCAATCTGTTGTGTTTGTCTTTTCTTTCAGTAAAAACAAACCATATGAAAAATAACAATTATTAGAATTTATAACAAGAATTCTAGCAAAAATACGCAACCCTGAGTTTATAAGTTAGAATATTAAAATATTACAAGTCTTTATAAATCTCCAAATGTAAATTGAACTGCAGCAAGCATTCCAAAAATTGCCTTCCAGCAACCACAATACCCCAGTCAAATCAAACACCTCTAAATATCATAGCAGTATATACTTCTTTTATCTGTGACTTCAATAATACTTCATAAACAACATGACATGAGCCGCCTTATAAATTATTGTTATGTTTTTGGTTACTTGATATTAATGTTTTAAAAAAAATGTAAAAAAAAAGTGCATTTTGTCTCTCAATCGCTGTAATTTAAAAACCAACTATCCCAGTTCATTTACGATGGTAGTTTTAAAAGCAGTTTTTTGCAAGCTTTTCAACAAGTCTATACAAAGGAAAGGTAGCTATTTAAAAAAATTAAGTCAAGGTGGCTGGGGGTGGAGGTTGACGTTGGAAAACAAAAAATATCACATAAAGATGCAGTTATATTTAAATCATTAAAATGTGTCTGAGCATTTTTTCAAAAGCCACCGCGCTACAGAGATACAATTTTATTCTTTACTTTTGAATAACCCTGTAATTCACAAAACTAGGACTTAAATCGGCCCGCTACACTAGTAGCTCAAGTAGCTTATTTATAATCTTAAAATAACGCGTGGGGCGTTGCCCACGGATTCTGCCAGCAATATTATAAACTGCTCCAAAGTTTAGGCCAATATGAAGAATAATATAATTTTAAACTTTTGGTTTGCCACTGGTTTGAATATCTTACCCATTAAAATATATAAATCTTTTTTTTAACACTCGTTATGTGTCACATCCAAAAATATATAATCTTCATCTGAAGTCTTGAGTGTGTTACAATTCCATATTAAATATTAACTTAAATATCTTAAATGTAACCATACAAGTAGCTGAAAAGTAAAACAAAAGCTTAGCTCGCAATCTAGATCTGTTTCCAACAGGCAGTTTAAGTTAAATACAAGTAAGTGAATTCACATCCCGCCATTTAATTTCGATGGCGTCTTTGTGTCTTTCACTGACATAATGCTGGATAAAGTAAGAAAAATAAATGATAGCCTTTAAATTTAAAAGTGGTATTTGTCTCAAGGTGTTTAGTCAGCCAATGTTAAAAGTTTAATATAGGCACGCAAAACGTTTTCGTTTTATCGCCAACTTCAATATTGTTTTTTATAAAACGCGATCACACTTTGAAAGAAAAATTACGACCATAATTGTAATTGAATCAATACCAATACATTTATCATGGAATTATTTACTGACTTAGCAAGAAATTAAATTTATAATTTATAACTGAAATATAAATAACCAGTTATACCATCGCTATCTTTGCTTTATATCTGGTTAATATCTAGTCTATTCCTCTTTGTTTATACAAATTTTCCAAAGAACTTTCTTAATTAATTACCGGCTATAAATTTGACTGTTTAAATCACAAAATGAAAATGTAAACTGCTAAAATAATTAAAATTCATAAAGCTAGGCCACGCAACTCTCCGGACTTTAGCCCTGCAAACACTTTATCTTGAATTCGGGGCAACAATTTTTTCAACATCTGGCGAGCTAGGTGGCCATAATTTGCCGAAACATTTGAAATTAGTTTATATTTAAATTTTTACCTTAATTCACATTCTTTTATACAATTTTTAAATATTTCGGCAAAGTTGTCTATTTAAATGTAGCAGTCTTACGTATTCGCAACGATGAGAAAAATGTGAATCCAGAATCGAACACAAAATTCACTTATTTTTCGTGAGGGTGCATTTACGTTATTCGAATAATTCATAGTTTGTTTTCAGGCACAAAAGAAAAAGTTTCCAGACGAATATCGACTTTACCATAATTTGCGAAATTCTGTCAATTGTATTTTATTATGTCTCCTGAAAAGTTCTTATTGATTTTTGCCAACCAATTTTTCTCCAACAGATAATCAACATTACAACGAATTCGACAGCAGCAAACCGCAGAAAGCCGAACCCCAGAACGCCATTAATATTCTGAATAACGTCCTGCTTAGAAAATCGGTAGTTTCCAAACTTTCCCGATACGATCTCCTGCTGGGTGTCGTCAAAGCCGAGGCCTATTTCGCGTTCAATGGCGAGGACGTCCAGTATGGCATTGAAGCTGACAGAAGGTCTAAAATTTTAAGAACTTTTGTGCGGAACACCTACAGCTACCATCTTTCTGAAATCTTGGCAACTATTGTCAACGAGTATACGGATTGGGAGCGGCCTGTACAGCACCCCATCAATATAAGGGACGAAACATTGGAGGCGTTATCGGACGCTCAGTATGTTGCTCCAGTTGTACACACCGCAGATTTACACTCTGCAGAACACAGAAATTCTTATCTCTATGTGTTCGATTACCAAACGAAATACGGCGATTATCCTCAGGTAAGCAACTCGTTTGACTAGTAAATTGCGCGTTATTAAGGGGGCAAATTAACAGATGCGTTCCATGTTTAATTCGAGTGATGAATTAAGTACTTTTAAAGATTAAAGAGACGGTGCCTTATGGGAGACAACTAAATTGATTAAGTTCGAATCCCGACCCCGATTGCAATGTTCTAGTTAACCCGCAGGCGTCTCTTTAACTAGTCTAATCACTTCCAAGAAGTCTCTATGTTAGGAGCACAGATTAATTTGTACGTTTATCTGTGAAAAAAAACGAGTCGAACTTGCAACTTTTAACTTTATAATATAATTTCGTGGTTGAACAATATTTTAAGAAATTATCTTTGTTTAATCAATGTTTTCGTGGTAATGTAACTTCAAAGGTTTTCTTATATTGCGTTGAGATGCGACATAAATTAATTGCTTCAACTTCGCTAAACGAATTTCAAAATTTCAACAGTAATTTATTTTTACTGTAATATCAAAGAACTTTTATGAATTTTATTTGTAAATTAACTTTTTAACTTTGTTGGGAAATTCAGAAATTAATTGAAAAGTAGGAACAGTAAATGTAATAAAATAAATAATGTTATATTCAACTTTTAAAAAATGCTTTAATTTTTCCTTATTGGTTTTATTTTAAAGTTGTTGAACAATTTGAGCTAGCTATTATACAGGATGTGTCAATAGTCTTCAACATCTCATTTATTATCGGAATAAAGAAAATGTCCAAAAAGCAAAACTGTTTCTTTGCTCATAGTCCATAATGTAAATTTATTACTATTGATACTCTACGGGATGTTCGATGTGGCCAATTTTCAAATTTTTTATTTTTTATTAGAACACTATATATTATGGCAATTTTGGATTTTTTATTTAATTGGCCTTTCGGCAATATACGTTTTTTGTGCCTAACGTTAAACGATTTTGAAATTCTTTATAATAGTTTAAAATTTTTGAACAAGAGGATTGCATGTATGGGACGCTGCAATCAATGTAGATTATTTTATGTTGTTACCTAGGTTCGGCAGCAGATGGCGGTGTAATTGCGGTTAAGTATTGAATTTTAAATCACTTATTCAAAACGATTTTAAGTTAAACATTCTCAAAAGCAAATCTAAATTCAAATCTCAATACATTTATTATGTAAGGGGCTAATAAAATTGCTATATATTTGTTGAAATAAATCTAATCTTTTCGTAGCTACGTTAGTACGTCATTCTTCAGAATACTGTTATCGTTGGCGAATACGCAACATATCTAAAATTGCAATAAAGTCAAAGAATAATCAAAAAAGTGGGAAAAAGGGTAATACAAATGTATGTTTATGATATACCTAAGCAAGTTGGTCAACCTTTTTTATTACCTTATTACGAGCTAACATTTTTTAAGAACACAAAGCATATAATTTCACGCAAAATGTTTAGCTAATTTGTTTATAATAAAATGATTGCCGAGACTCTACATCAATTTATTTATCCTGCTACCATATTGCTTCAACCATGTCTCTAGTAGAAGTATATAATTAATTATTTTTGTTTTGTGCGAAACAAGAAAAAAACAAAATTGTTTGTTTTTACAAAATACTAGTGAGTACTAATTGAGTTCACTTCATTATCCCCTTAACCTCGATTACAGAACCATCTGCTGCCAAACCTGGGTAACAACATAAAATACCCAATATCGATTGCACCGCCCTTAAACATACAACCGTTCTATACGATGCTTTATAAAATTATTAATTGACCCAATTATTTTACAACTGCAAGAAAAGTACCTACTGACATAATTAGCAAGCATAATTGGTATACAGGGTGATTATTATTTAATACGCGTTTCATTAACCCAAAATGAAAAGTCACAACAAAATTATGCAGCCAACGCAAGCATCGTATCTAGATGCCCAGAAAATTTTACAGTTTAATCTCTTTACAGCATCCAACGCTACCGAAAGCATTTATAATGCAATGTAATTTTGACACACACGGCAGTAAAATACATTTTAATTTTAGCCACCTGAATATTTGTTAGGTGGACGTAGCACTTAAAAAGTTTGAAACTAAAGTTAGGCCGTATAAGCTACAGATTTGATTTTGTAGATACTTCACAAGCTTATTTTGTATAATATATTATATAAAAAATATGGTACCAGAAAGAGAACCAATTGCTGAATCCAAAAATGTAAAAGCAAATAGAACGTGCCATTTGAGCAACAAAAGTTATGGTTGCTCTAGCAACCACATAACTTAACGTACAAGAAATTAGACATCGGCAAACTATGTGCTGAAATTTAATAAACAACTTTCATTTGGGCTATTTTTTTATAGAATCAATACGTACGAAGTTACACACATTAATTTTACTCACTGTGTATACATATACAGGGTTTTTCAAAAATATAAAATAATAGCTCCGGGGGCGTAATAGAAATAAATATTAATTCCACAAAAAAAATATTTTACACAATACTTTTCACCTTCCTCGCTATACGGAGTACAGCTAGAGGCCAGTAATGTATTCGTGGAGGGAATGGGTGTTAGTTATATTTCAATATAGGCCCGCTCGAAAAGGAGTCGGAAAGTCGATCTGCGCAAGCGCGATCCTTCTACTACCTCCGGTCACCCCACCTTCGATTTTTTGAACTGAACTCGCTCGAAAAACAAGCCCAGATTTGCATTTCCCAGTTAGCCCCAATATCGACTTTTTGTTGTTTTTTTTGAAAATGTAGAAATTTCGACTTCAAAATTGGTATGCACAATTGTAAAGACTATAGAAATGACATTAAGAAAACACCTATAAAGTGTGTTATTTTGGTCGTTTACCTAAACACTTTAATTAAATACTTTCCAAAAAAGTCTATCATTTTTTGAAAAATCGATTTTCGGCTGTCAGTAGATAAACATTGTTTGCAGTTACAAAATGCTTGACATCATAAAACCAAATAATTCTTGCAATAAATAAGGGGGAAGGTTGTGTTCTACTTCAATATGGGAGCACTAAAAAGCAGACTCAAATTTGTATTTTACAAATGTCGAATAGTCGATCTGCGCAAGTACAATCTATCTGCACCCCCCCCCCCCCTAACGATTTTTTGTTTTCTTTTTAATATAGGAATTTCGACTTCAAAATCGGTATGGACATTTGTAATGACCATAATATTGACATCTCATTGAGAAAACACTTAATAAATGTGTTAGTTTTGTAGATAAGCGATCTATAGACAGTTTAATTGAATAATTTCCCAAAATTCGTCTATCATTTTTTGGAAAATCGATTTTCAGCTTCTAGTGGATAACATTGTTAAAAGTCGATCTGCAGAAGCACAATCTTTCTACCACCACCTCGGTCACCCCACCATCGATTTTCTTTTTTTTTCAAATAGGTTTTTTGACAAGGGTGTTCTACTTCAATATGGAAGCGCTCAAAAACCAAGCTCAGATTTGTATTTTACGCATGTCTAATAGCCGATCTGCGCAAGCGCGATTTTTCTACCACACTCTCGGTCAGCCCCAAAATCAATTATTGTTTATTTTTTAATGTAGGAATTTCGATTTAAAAATTGGTATATACATTTTAAATGACCATAGAAACGACCTTCCTTTGAGAAAAAAATTATGGAATTTATAAACATTTAGGAATTTTATTTCAAAATTGTTATGGACATGTTAAATGACCATAGGAATAACTTCCTATTAAGAAAAGAAGCTGTCATCTTTTGGTCGTTTACTTAAACAGTTTAAATCAATAACTGCTAAAAAACGATAATCATTTTCTGAAAAATTGTTCTTCGGTTTGGAATTTAATTTGAAAACGTTTCAAAATTTGAATCTGTTTCTAAATTTTCATAAAACTGAGTGAATGTTTGAACAAAATTGATGATTTGAGTGACCAGGGGTCCGGCTGGTGGGAAAATCGCTAGTGCGTAGAATACGACAGTATCGGTCAAAAATTTTTTTGTAAAACCTATATTTACGCCGCCAGAAACTTTATTCCATGCTTTTGAAGGACCCTGTATATGTCGCACCTACATATCGTAGTCCAATGTGTCATTTTATAATATTTTTTAGAATAATATTGCCGCGTCTTCAGGATCTTTAGTTTGGATGTTGAAACAGATAGGAAACAATGTTTCTTTCGTTATCTGCCTGTCCATTTTATAAAATAACCAATTAGATTATACACGTCCGACATAATATAACTACGAAATTTGCGGCTAAAAACATTATTTTAGGAAAGACATAAAGGCCCAATTACGAATTACTCTATCCAGAACTTTAAATAAAAAAATTCCCATTTTTTTTCTATAAATATATAAAGTTAAAGTTAATATTCTTTAATTTTTTTAAGTTTAAGAATCATTATAGGAAATACCTCCCTTACCTTTGTGCGACAAAATAAGAAACTTGTGTGGCTTTTAGAAAGAAACGTAACCAATAGAAATCATAATAGAACATTAATTATTATTAATGTAGATTACCTAAAAAATGAAACCGAACCTTTCGATACTCCTATATAAAGTTTCAATTTTAAAGGTTTTTTGATTTAAGTAATTAATATTTTAACGTTAAAACATTATGATTTTAATTAATTAAAAAATCGAGAACTGGAGTTATACATGTTTAAAGTTATAATTATAAAGTTATCGCATCTTCTAAATGGCATGATTTTCATAAAGAATTTTCGCCGGGAAAATATTGTTTTTCTAGAGCAACGTCAAGGAAAACACAAAGGCACAATACTCGTTGAACTTTAAAAGGACTACCAGCAGCCACCTATAATTTGACAAAGAACTTTAATTACAACAATTTATTGTCTTGGTGTAGTATTATATCGCTGTAATTTAATAAAGCAGCATTTCTTTGAAGAAATCTGCTTATCAATTTTATCAGCTTCTTTTGCATTCATCTAGTGGAGCTAACTCTGAGCCCAGATAAAATGAAAACGAAATGGATATAAAACCGCAGTCCTTCCGGAAAACAACGTGTTCGCGCTCGTTTATAGCCGGTTTTAGGAGCCTATAGTTAAACTGAACCTCATTCAATTCCGATTTTTTCACTCAGGCCCTAAAGAAACCTCAAATTGTAGCATAAAACAAGTAGGTATCTTTTATCACTTCGTATTGCGTTTCTATGTTATTGCTAGTACAATTGTGACAATAACCCTTGATAAAA
Organism: Ctenicera cuprea; assembly: GCA_958336395.1. NCBI lineage: Eukaryota > Metazoa > Arthropoda > Insecta > Coleoptera > Elateridae > Ctenicera > Ctenicera cuprea. The sequence goes on along the minus strand of OY284487.1, from coordinate 20,365,317 downwards.
AAACTATTATGCTTCGGAAATATTAGCAAATGATTCTCTAATAAACCTCTTTATTTATCAAAATAATAAAAAATAAATAAATTATTCATCAAACTCATTTTAAATCAATTTTGCTTTCACCTTGACATGTTTTTCAAACATTCTGTATACGTTACCAAATTTAATAATTCGGCTCTACCCGTAAAAACAAATTATATTAAATTTTTTTAACTGGGGTAATTTGAAATATACAAGGTGAATCAATTTTGTGTTACCCATTTGCTTTTCTCGTAACTTGTTTGGTAGATATGCGATTATCTGGCGGTTTTTGCAGTAAATTGCTAATATGTCAAAGTTTTCATTAGTATATTACAATAGAAGTATGAATAATGACAATTATCTGCAAACACTAGACTTAAATTCAGCATAAAGAACTGATCTGCTTTCAATGTGTTATTATTCATTCAATCTTCGTCCATTTTTTCGAATATTGCTCCAACTTTAACTTGTCCGCCAGATTCACCTGACTTAAACCTTATATATTTTTTGGAGTTGAAGAAAAAGCCGCTATTATTCTTAAAGCGCTGTTTAAAAAAATTGATATAAAATAAAATTAAATTACCAAAACAAGTTGCTCGCAAAAATTGTACCGCCCTGTATAATTCTTACCGTGCTTATATTGCTCAGTAGCGTCTGGTTACTGTGCTGAGTAATTTTAAAGGGTTTACCTAGTTAGCTTAGGAATAATTTAAGGGAATCTCAGATTCAAGGGTGATCCCGACACTTTGGTTGTTAAATGTTAACTTGGTCAAGAAAAGCGGCACCTTTGCAATACCCACGGGACTGGGAGGTCCAGTAATCTGACCAAATAATGCGCTCGCTCTTAGAAGCTTCGGAGTTTGACAACCAAAATCCCTTATTAGATTAAACTTGCATGCAGACGGCCGCCTGATAAGGGACTTTGATTGTGTGGAACTCTGACAGCCCTTTGATGAACTAAAGTTCTACGGTGTACAGGTCCTTGCAATCTGCACAGTCCCATGAGGTTGTGGCATTTGGTTATATCGGAAAATTACAACCCTGACTTTCTATCGTCCAGTGCGTGCTACTGTTTTCGCATTACAAAAGTACAGAAATAAGCCAATAATAAAAAGGAAACGATGCTAAGTTGGGCGCCAGATACGTCTGCAAGCGTATCGTAAGCGCAGCTAATTTGCGTCGGAAAGGCCTTTTTTCGCGATGTTCCGGAAGAAAATGATATTTTCCATGTTTTTTTCGATAATTATATCAGAAACCTTGCAAATCTGTTTTGTTGTCATTGTTATCAACAACGATAAAAGCGGAAGTGATTTACGCGCTCATTCGAAACTGTTTTCCAGGATATGAGACTATTAAAACGTTAAGAGCTCTTTTCAGTAGCTCGTGCTTCCAACAATTGTGTCTTTTTTCTGTTTGGAATCAATCCAAAATCCTATATTTAAAAAGCTCTTGATGAAAGTATTTCTTACAAAATTACTTAAATCTGCGTGGTCGATCCCGGCTTTGAAAGCTCTTGAATATTTTGCGCTTGCTGATTTTAATATAATAAAGAACAACCTCGCCATTACGAGAGGGATGTATATTTAACACGATTTTGCTTTAATTTCTTAACCCAATGGCAGTTATAATTTGGTTGCCAGACGTTTTGGCCTCCCCTTTCTATTTCGTAAATCAGCGTCGTATTGTGGAAACGAGACAACCTTAATTTGCATAATAATTCCCATGTAAATGATAAATTAAAATGTGAAAACAAAAGAAACTTTCCCGACGTCGTTTTGGCTTTGCACACTCATCAATATTCGCGATCGAACGTTTTAGCTGGAGTATCCAGTAGTTAAATGGAGTGTCCCTAGAACTTCCTCCGTATTCTCGTTTGTAATCTACATTTTACGGGGCCGGCCGGTTTGAATGTCAAAGGCACGAACCAAGTCCGGGACTTTAATTCTCAAGTCTTTTTATGTAAAGAGCTCAGTTCGGTCTAAACTCAAAATCTTTCTATCGTTCTATTCAAATTAACCATCTTGCTCGTTAAGCACTCTCGCAGCACTAAACTTTTAGACATTTGTTTTCAAATCAACGAATTGCGCTATTAGAAGTGTAAGATAATCAGTAATACACCTACTATCGATCAGAAAGCAAGAGTTACTAATTGGTTTTGGTCCGCGGCTGGCTGACATTTAGTGCTAACTGGATACTCGGAGATTAATCAAGGTCTTAGTTTTAGTACAATTATCTACATAAATGTTTGAAAGTCATATTAGGGAAGGAAATAATTTTGGTTTATAAACCAGAAATTATGTAATTGGTTTATTATTTTATTTTTACTTCTGTTCTCGAGAATCCGACAAAATTACAATTTAAGATGATTGAAAATGGTTGCCATTACACTTTTTGTTGTCATTTTCTATCCATTTTAGCTGTGAAAAGGTACAATACTTGATCATGATCGTGTTATATAAATGTCCCGTCGTAACTGCTTCCAATTAAGTAAAACAATCTCTTGTAGAACCTTTAATTGGACGCATTATCCTAAAACCAGTTTTTTTTTCTAAGCAAACCCAAAGGGCCGTATAATTGTAGTATAAAAATAATTCCAAAGTAACTTAAATTATTATTTTGTAAGAACTGTTTCAATATTATTTGTCTCTTCACACTCACAAAGTCGTATGAGTGTTGTTTCAAGTGACTTGATTAAAGATTACCGCTTAATTCGACACGGTTATCATTGACAACAAATTCAGATGCGCTTCATCGGCGCGCCTGTCCAAGATGAGACAAGAACAAGCTGTAAGCTTTACTCCCCGCCAGGGGAGGAATACTACCTAAATCAGTACCCGAGCTGTACTTGCAACCGACTTGACTTGCCCAGCCGCACCAAAATGACCCTTGCCTACAGAGGCCTGTTACTGCCACCACGATGGAATTTCCCCATGACCAGGCCGGGAGCATACCCCTGCAGAGCCACCCTGCCCCCGTGGTACCAAACAAAGTCACTGGTCGCACCGCTCAGAGAGGTTGATAGTTGTACTGACCGGAACCTGAACAACTTCGGAAATGTCAGGATTATGGGCATGAGCAGACGAAGCAAAAGAGCACTCCTAGGACCCAAGTCCCCAATGACAGCAGACGGAGCACTTCCTCCTGTATGTGACATTTACCTGCCTAGCCTATCCAGGGTCTTCAACCACCCAGTACACCTCAAATTTATAACCTGTTGAGTTTCACAAAAGTAGTGAAATGTAGAAAACTTTGTAGTTCTGGCTAGGGAAGTTCTATTTTCAGAGCGATATGCTACTGTTTGGCACCCATCGTGGGAGCTATTGAACACATCACCTCGTGAATTCACTCACCCGGTTTTTGGGAGTCCCAGTTAAGAAGACCTTGAACTTTTCCAAAAACAGGTAGACGTTCTAATTTAATAGGATCGCCTAATTTGATCGTTTCAAATCGCCGTTTAATTGTGGTATTGGCGATCGTTTCGACATCAGCATCATGTACAGTGTTTTTATGATTTTCAAAATGGTTCTAAAGTTGGTTGCACGGCGGAGAACTGCGGATGCCGGTCATACGGTATTTAAAGTTAAGCACTGTCCGCTCTGGTGCCCACTCGGATGGGTGACCAATGTAGGGGTATTATCTGCAACCAACCGTGCTTCGGAAGAAAACGTTAAGCCGTCGGTCTCGGTTGTCATACTAACATATTTGGCAATCGTAAACCATTAAGTGGAACTTCTTCCCCTTTCGACGGGTGAGGTCAGCCTCACCTTATAGGTAAGAGATATGTAAAGATTTTGACGAAAAAAAGACATTTTAATGTCCAAGGATGCCAAAACACCAGGTTTCGTAATGATGTGCGTGGGTGTTCGTATACACTTTGCAGATGCGGCGGTTTCTATATAGACTCGAAATATTAGTAATCTCTTGGATGCAGATCAACTAGTTCAATCAACCAAAAAAATAAAGTTGTAAGAGAAAAATGTCTTACTTGAATAGTAGCACACCGCTTTGGACTTATTGGCCGATATACGAGTTATGCCTAAAAAAAGGTACTTTTATGGCAAACAGTTTCGGGACATGCCCACTTCGTCCAAGGACCTTAACGTCCTACGCTATTAAAAAGACCACAACGCCCAAAAAATATCTACGACGCCCAATGGCTAGACCGGAACACATTGCCCACGTCGATCACAATGCCCAAAAATAGCTAGAGACATAATTTTCAATGTGCCCATAACGCCCAATTATTCAAGAGAGCCATAATGCCAACTACGACCATATCGCCCAAACTGCTACAGGTGCATACAGCCCAAAGTATTCACAACGCCCAATTGGTTTATAGGACCACATCGCCCAAAAAATTGCCCATAATTCCCAATTGCGCTCGTGTAATATCGGTTTTGTTAATCACAACTCAGAGGAACACAACGCTCAAAACTTCAGCGTCTAGGGTTTTCCACCGTCTCTTATTTAAAAGGATAATCGTTTCTTCACTAATTTTGTCGGTTGTCATTCAGTAAATCGTTGAGGGATGCTATTCACTCCGATTACGATTATATTGCTCGTACAATATTAGAAATGTTTCTAATTTTTCTGTAGTAGTCGTTAACCATTCACCTGTTAGTACATAAAATTGTAAAAGTATAACACAAAACACAAATTATTGAATGACAACCCACAAAATTAGTAAAGAAAAGATTGTCCTTTTAAATAAAGTTCTGATTAACAAGACTGATATTACACGAGCGCAATTGGACAATATGGGCCTTTCTTTGGACGTTGTGGTCTTATAAACTAATTGGGCGTTCTGGCCACATTAGGATTCACTGGCCTGTAGCAGTTTGGGTGTTATGGACATAGTGGGCATTATGACCCTCTTAAATAATTAGGCGTTATGGGCACATTGAGCATTGTGTTTGTAGCTATTTTTGGGATTTATGGCCTTCGTAGGCAATATGTCCTCTAAGCGTTGTGTACAATCTGTGGTTATTGTGGGCTTTTTATAGCGTTAGGCGTTGTGGTCTTTGGGCGAAGTGTCCTAGACCTACAGTTTCACCCTAAATATTTTCAGTATTTAAAATTTTTTTAATTTTCAATATTTCACGATTTTCCAAAATTTTAAAAATTATTAAAATATCAAAACATTTTTAAAATTTCGAAAATTATTAAATTTACAAAAATTTCAAATTTCTAGAAATTTTTATAATTTTCAAAACTTTCATATCACAAATTTTTACAAAAATTTCAATAATTTGCAAAATTTTTAATTTTCAAATTTCCAATATTTTCAAAAATTATCAAAATATTCAAATTTTCTGAAATATTTTTAAATTTTCAGTGTTATATATTATGTTATAACGTCAACTAGTGTGGCTAGTGTCGTTTATTGACCTCCGCAACTTTTTTAGTACGCATTCTACAAAAAAAGTTCTGCTTTCTCCCAAAAGTTAATATACAAAAGCAATTTTCAAATAGCTCATACATGGCGTTAATAGTTATTTATTGTACAAGATGATAAAATTGCACTTTATCTTCGAGAGCGATTTTAGCGTCGAGGCGTCAGCCGAGACGCTAATAAGCATCGAGAAGATAATGAAATTTTATCGTCGTGTAGAATACAACATTTTTTTCTATAGCAATTGCTAAAGAAGACCAAAAAATGAAGAAAAATCAATGATAAATTTAATTTAAAAGTGTCAGGAAAAAAACAGTTTCGCGAAAAAATGAGTAGGTGGCTTTAATAACTTTTTGGTTGCTATAGAGTTTGTTTAAAAATAAAATACTTTATCTATCCTTGCTGTTAAAGTACTACTTTATCTACCCTTGATGGTAAAGTGCTACTTTTCCCTCTAATTTTAGTTAATAATAGCACGTTTTAACAGTTGCTATAGAAAAAAAAATATTTTCTTTATTTTTGACTTTTAGTAAACTTTTGTTTTCCAATGCGATGTTATTATAATAAATTTCTCGTATTGAATAACAAAAACTAGATACCAATTTTAATTAAAAAAATATGCATTGTTTGTCGGACTTATAATAATAATTTTCTAATTTTCAAAAAAATTTAAGCAAATAATATTTTTGTAGCGACATTTTGCATCACATTTCCTCTTTCCAAAAAAAGCATTTGGTTTAAATTTCTTACATAAAAACTAAAAAAATTACTGTTTCTTTGAAACAAAAAATTAAAAAAATTTAATCTTCTTTGTGAGCTACTTAAATATTATTCATGTCAATTAACTTTCGGGACAATGCAAAACTTTTTTGTAGTATACTTAATGTTCTAAAATGCTTAATAATAAATGTACCTATTTTTTACCAATTTTTCTGATAACGCTGTATAATGCAAAATATTTTGGAAAGTAACGAAGGAAATTTATGTTGTTGGTTAATCGTAAACACTTTTTAAGATCACTAAAATTGGCATCATTTGAATTGCAAGATTCCCTTAATAAAATCCAAAGTGTGGAAGCACATTTCATAGCAAATAAAGCAAGAATTAAGAGTAAACTTACTCCCGGATGGATTTTAACTTTATTATGAGTTCATAAAAGAGTGGCAGTGAGCTCTGCAATTGCATCTAATATTCCGAGCACTTGGCGAGTCGATCTAATAATTCAAACTGTCGTACTGAGTTACTTGAAAACTTGATGAAATTACAATGAAACTTGGGGTGCCTCAGAAATGTTGATAGACCAACTATATAGAAATTAGAAAATCGTTAAATATAACCTCTCTTTAGTGAAAACAAAAGTTGGGAGTCAACGAAAACACAATTAAACTTTCATTTATTCAAAATGGCCTGTTCCCGGGTCGTGGAAATCTCTCAAATTTAAAATTAAAGTCAAGCTAATTACTAAACTTGGGAAAATAAGAAAACTGAGTGATTGGAGAGCAATTACTTAATCTTACAAAGCACTTATTAACTCGATTTAAGCGAGATTTCCATCTACGCAATTCAGTGCAGCGAGTCCGCTGCAGCAATGTATTGCAGCTGCACACAAGAAAAACAAGACAATTCCCAGCTGTGCATTTTGGTAGCTAGGAGCTAGGAAGAAGAATCACTTAGGGTATTCTAATTCCTGACGAACTTTAACTGTAAAAATTGCAGTACTGATATAATTATTGACAAATTAACCGCTTCAAAAAAATTCAAAAAACATAAGAATCATTAAACCAAGAGCTGATACGTGGTTAAAATAAATGTGGAAGCTGTGTTTTTAACCACAGTTATTATTAGTGAGGTGACATCAACTTTATCTAGGTACCAAACTCGCTATTGGTGTTGGTACTAAAAGAAACATAGAGTACCAATTGAAATTGCGCCGCGAAATTGCAGGAAAATACAGCAGGATCTACCTCATGCAATTTTTTGGCGCAACAAAAATTGCATGTTATTTTGCTCAAATTACATAGTGAAAATACAAAAGTTGCTGCGAATATATTGGTGCAACGAATTCCGTAATCCGTAATTGTTTAATTGCTTATTTCATGCAATTTGTTGCGGTAACTTACTCCGATTGGATAGTGTAGATTCAAAAGTTGCTGCATCTATATTGCTGCAATTTACTTGCTGCAACAAATTGTGTAATTTCTTATATGCTTAATTTGCAATTTATTGCGGCCACAAAACTTGCATGTCATTTCATCCAAATTGCATAGTAACAACGCAAAAGTTGCTGCAACATATTTGCTTCAATAGATTTGCTGCAACAAATTTAGTAATTGTTTAATTTCTTAATTCATGCAATTTGTTGCGGCCACAAAACTCCCATGACATTTTACCCAAATTATATAGTGTAAACGCTACTGCAACTATATTGCTGCAATAGAATTGCTGCAACAAATTGTGTAGTTGCTTAATTTATGCAATTTGCTGTGGCCATAAAATTTGCATGTCATTTACTTAAATTATATACTGTAAACGCTTAAGTTACTGCGATACATTTGCTGCAACGAATTGCATAATTGCTTAATTTATGCAATTTGTTGCGGCCACAAAACTCTACCAGAATTATCTACTATAAACGTATAAGTTACTGAAACTGTGTTACTGCAATAGTATTGCCGCGTCAAATTGCTGCAGCGAATTGCCGCAGCAAATTGCGTAATTGCTTAATTTCTTAATTTATGCAATTCGTTGCGGCCATACAACTCGCATATTATTCTACCCAAATTATATATTGTAAACGCATGAGATACTGCAAATTTGTTGCTGCAATGAAATTGCTGCAACGAGTTGCGTAATACTAGATTGCGTAATTCATGCACTTTGTTGCGGCCACAAAACTCTATCAGAATTATGTACTATAAACGTATAAGTTACTGAAACTGTGTTACTGCAATAGAATTGCCGCGGCGAATTGCCGCATCGAATTGCCGCAGCAAATTGCGTAATTGCTTCTTAATTTATGCAATTCGTTGCGGCCATACAACTCGCATATTATTCTACCCAAATTATATATTGTAAACGCATGAGATACTGCAAAATTTTTTGCTGCAATAAAATTGCTGTAACGAGTTGCGTAATTGCTAGATTGCGTAATTCATGCACTTTGTTGCGGCCACAAAACTCTATCAGAATTATGTACTATAAACGTATAAGTTACTGAAACTGTGTTACTGCAATAGAATTGCCGCGGCGAATTGCCGCATCGAATTGCCGCAGCAAATTGCGTAATTGCTTAATTTCTTAATTTATGCAATTCGTTGCGGCCATACAACTCGCATATTATTCTACCCAAATTATATATTGTAAACGCATGAGATACTGCAAATTTTTTGCTGCAATAAAATTGCTGTAACGAGTTGCGTAATTGCTAGATTGCGTAATTCGTGCACTTTGTTGTGGCCAAAAAACTCGCACGTAATTCTAACCAAATGACATCGTCTGTAACTGTATGTACTGCTGCAAAGAATTGCGTAACTGCTTAATTTCCCAAGTCATGCAATTTGTTGCGGCGACAAAGTTGCATCTTGTTTTACCAAAATTGCATAGTGTAAAGGTAACTGAACTGCAGCAACTAAATTACTGCAACGGATTACGTTAATTGAAATTCAGAATAATTCATGCAATTTGTTGGGACAACTTAAATCGCATTTTACCCAAATTACGTAGAGCAAAGCAAAACTTGCTGCAACTGTGTTGCTGAAACGCACTTCGTAGAATGAAATCCCGCTTAAAAGTTTAAGATCACTTGATCGGCACTGAAAAACTGATTTCGGTTAACACTAGTAATGCGAAAAGAAGACCTTAGGGTCTTAAAATATGCTAATATAAAAATTATGCGTTCGCAATAGGAAATTTAAACAGAGAAATGGCGGAAGACCGGCTCCATCGATTCCAATATCATCCGCGATCTTTCCACCATTTTCACCCCTATTTTGTTGGTGAACCGAATAAAGTACTTTTCAATTTATAATGGATGATCCGTCGAAAAAATAAGCTCCCGGCTTTTTAATTTACTTAAAAAGAAATTACAGTTTGATTGAGTAATTTCAGAATTTATTTTCCTAAAAATTTCTTACAGTGTGTTTTCTTTTTCGCTAAAATGTAAAAAACAAACCACGTTTGGTCAACGGTTACGGCTGATCTTTACAAAATCGCAGCTGGCTTCGTGCTACGGGGAAGTAATACCCCATAGGAACAGCGGGGTTCGTCGCGTTACTGAGAGTGAAATGTAACATATGAATAATTTACATCGCACAGGAAATGGTAGCGCTGCAGGAAAAAGTTGGCAGTTCTGCAAATGTGATGGCTAAAATTACAACGGATTATCCAGCGGCTATTTGTGGTAACATTTGAAAAAGTTCTTCGACGTTTGCGTATGTATGGTTATAGCATAATTTAAGTATATCAAAAAAAACGTAATAGTTTTCTGTTTTCCGATATTACACTATATTATTCTGTTTAGTCATCCTAAATTTATTACAGTCATATTTTAAAAGTCAAATTCGCAGTATAATATTTATAGCGATCTGAATTGTGGAATATTAAATTTTTATCGTATATGGTGAAGTACGTCGACAAGGGTAGGGCAACAATCGTAAATACACATATAATAAATATTTTTTTATGTGCAAAATAATTAAACTTATATACAGGGTATTAATTTCAAAACACCAGAATGATAGCGAAATAAATCTTTAAAAAAAAACATTCCTTTTCTATAATCAAGGAGGAGGAGACTAGGCTACGTATCCACCGTCGTGGTAAGACTACCCCTTCCACTTTAGCTATCTGAACTTTAAACTTTAAAGAAACTCTGCCTGCTATGATACATTAAATTAAAGGTATTGGTATGTCTAGAAAATTAAAATGGATAAATTCGTTTTCGAGAAATCACATAAAAATTGAATTATTTTGTAAACTGTAAATGGTGCTTTAAAAATCAAACAAATGATATTATTCTTTTTTTACTGCTTGAGGGCCGAATTTATTATCAGCAAGATGGTGCCCTCCTAATTATGTTTTACCAATTCGGTGATGGTACAATGACAAATTTCTAGATAGGTAAATCAGTCGAAAAGAAGCGACATAGTGGCCAGCAAGGTTACCTGATTTAACGCCGTTTAATTTTTTTTCTGTAAGGGCATTTAAAATCGTTTGTTTACAGAATTCAATCAAAAAAACATTAAAGACCTACGACAAGAATAAACTACAACAAGCAGATGCACTCAGCAGCCGGTTTCTCCAAAATGCAATGGCGGGTTTTGAAGGAAACTGTACCATTGCTGGTTTACAAGATATTGCGGGTGAAAAATTTTGAAATGAACACACTGTATGTAACGTGCAGTTTATTTCAGAATTCATATCAATAAGACATATCAATCGTAAAAACCTATTGAAGACGTCTCTTACAGCCGAATATTTCATAATGCTGAGTTATTAAGGCTGGCTTTAGAAAATGCAAAGAAATTAATTTGAAAATAGATAGATACTGCGAAGGCTATGCATTGTATTTTTAATTTTAACAAAATCGTCTTACTGCAAACACTTGTATAAAAGATTGAAATTAGTATTGGGTATTTAATGAATTCCATATTAGGTAGATATTTGGTATCTACGCTAACACAACACTGGATAAGCATTAAAAGTGTTGAAAAACGCAATATTCCGCCAGTGCTGTTAAAAATAAAGAAACAAAAATTACATTAGTACAAGTGGAACAGAGTATTTTCTAAACTTTTTGCATTTTGTACATTTGTAACGGTCACTGCACCAAGCAGAGAACAAAGTAAACAGTAAAATGTATACATATTTAATGTATCTAAGTAGTGAATTTAACAGAACTGGAAGCTGTACAAATTAATTATTTTTTCTCAAATAATTCTACAGACTTAGTATTCTGAATCATTATGACAAAATATCATATTTAAACATTTTATCTCTAATCAATGCAAGGACATTGAAATTTATATTTATTCTTTTTTTTAACTTAAAGTGATTACACATCCGATGCATTCCGTATACTGCATAATTCTATTAAAGGTAAAGGTTTGTACTGCAATTTAGAATTTTTCTAATACAATCTTTTTGAAAACAAATCTGTGATAGTTTCAGTAATATTGGTGTTTCTGCAAGCATAGTGAAGAAGATCTGTAAAGAAAGTTGGATAAATTTTGAATTCACCAGTTAACAGCATGATTTGATATAAAAATCATACAAACTTTAAGTATATAAAACATTTATAATGCATTCCGAAAGTTTACAACTTGGAGTTCGCAAGATGAAATTAAATCTAGGATGTGGATTTTAGTTATCTAAATACGATGAAGTTCGAAAACTAGAATTATCGCAACTTTAAAATAACTATATTTTATCTGAAATTACAGCAGTATGCTAAAACTAAAATTGTACCACATCTAACTGCTATAAAGTTTAGTTTTTGATAAGAAAATCTACATTTTTTTAGTCTTACCAAAGTCACGACTGAATCCAACAAAATAACAATCCGCTGCAAACCTATTTTAACATATTATGCATTACTAATGTAACTCCACAACTAATACACTACTTATTTATTTAAAACTATACCTACAACCTATTACTAAGAACACAGACACACACTAAGACTGCTACTAATTAAGCACGCTTCTTTATCTATACAACACTACAAGGCCAGAAAACGCGCCCGTGGTTCCGCTTTGTCCGCATCCCGTCCGTTCGGCAACTTCCACCCTCTTGCATATTCTTGTTTTTTTATCGAACACTCTGTACGTGTTTATATATTTTTATTGGGCATTTGATTTTTAACTATCTTTCGTTTTTGAAATTCCGTTGTCACTTGTTACTCAACTTTTTTTTAAATGTTTGACATTTTCAAACGTCGCTGATAATACCAGCATAAACCGTATTGCCACAAATTAAACAAGGTTTTTCAGCTAAATGTTGGTCAATTAGCAATCGCAATAAGCCTTTACGTCCCACTGCTGGGCACCGGCACTCTTCTCTGCCACGTACTCTCCTTAGCGCTAAGGTGGAGTACGGGGGACCTACAGTTTAACGTCGAATCCGAACGACTAGATACCAGAAAAGGTTTCAGGCATTAAGACCCCACGGCTGCCTACACCGTATTGGGGAATGTGATTGGCGGGTTGCGGCACAGATTTTTATTGCTGCATGGCTTCGGCGGACATTCGAACCCTAAACCTTTAGCGTTAGAGGCTAAGCGCCTAACCTCTGAGCTACCACCACTCAAATGTTGGTCAATACCATGTACTATTCCCCAGATATTTTAAAGTTTAATTTGGTTATTTTTAAATATCTTTTGTTTTTGAAATTCCGTTGTTACTTGTTACTCAACTTTTTCTGAAAAGTTCGACATTTTCAAACGTCGCTGATAATACCAGCATAAACCGTATTGCCACAAATTAAACAACGTTTTTCAGCTAAATGTTGGTCAATTCGCAATCGCAATCAGCCTTTACGTCCCACTGCTGGGCACCGGCACTCTTCTCTGCCACGTACTCTCCTTAGCGCTAAGGTGGAGTACGGGGGACCTACAGTTTAACGTCGAATCCGAACGACTAGATACCAGAGAAAGTTTCGGGCATTAAGACCCCACGGCTGCCTGCACCGGATTGGGGAATGTGAATGGCGGGTTGTGGTACAGATTTTTATTGCTGCATGGCTTCGGCGGAGAATCGAACCCTAAACCTTTAGCGTTAGAGGCTAAGTGCCTATCCTCTGAGCTACCACCGCTCAAATGTTGGTCAATACCATGTACTATTCCCCAGATATTTTAAAGTTTAATTTGGTTATACAGGGTGTTTGTTGCAACTGTATTGTGTCATAACTCGATTGTTTTAAATGGAACGTTTTGTACATTTTTAAATAGTCTATAAATTTTATTAAATAACAGTTATACCTAATCTAACGATTTCCGAAAAAAATTAATTATAAGCAAATAATCGAGTAATTTAAAAAAATTCAGACATCATGGGAAAGAAAGGAAAATTGATCTTGGTTCACTTCCCATCAAGGAGCGGGCCGCTACAGGGGGCTTTTGGACTCCGCACCGCAGGATGAGTTAGAATAAAGGATTTGGATAAAAGAGAATTTTCGCGGAAAATACTGTTCTCAGTATTCATCTTTTGGCCCAGGAAAACCGCGGAAGAAACCTGAGCCAGGACAGTCGACGGGCCGGGGAATCGAAACCAGGCCTCCCGTATGAAACGCGAACGCGTTATCCGCGGAGCCACTTTTCTCAGTACATTATAAGAGGCATCGACGCTTGTTTGAATTTTTTTTATGCAAGAAACAACTAGAAACAAGGTTTTAGTTTATGTAAGAAATTTGTTTTATATAAATTTTGTAAAGGTGGAATGCATAATTTCCTATTCCATACAATAAATCTTAAACCAAGATTTGGTTTAATTGACATTTGTTTAAAAATATTTAAATCAAATCCTTAATAGTTTTAGTTTTTAAACTTCATTCTGACATTCGTGTGTATTCAAATCCAAATGAGTTTTTTTAAGCAAAAAACAGATGTTAACGCATTCTATGATGTCTAGATTTTTAGGAATTACTTGGTTTTTTTCTTAAACTCTATTTTTCTCGAAAACCGTTATATATAGGTTAAACCGTTATTTAGTAAAATTTATAGAGCAGGAAAAGTTCTATCCAAGTATGTGATAAAGCTCCATTAAAAAAAATTGAGTTGTAACCCATTAGATTTGTAAGCATTTGCACAGTTGTAACAAACACCCTGTATAACCAAATTCAACTTTAAATGATGTGGAGAATACTGCATGGTATTTACTAGCACTTACTAAAACAAGTTTGTTTATCTATGGAAATATAGCTTGTGCACCGCAGGTTTTATTAAGGAAGTCTGCAAATGACAAATTTTTCGAAAAAAGTGGGATAGCTTGGCAACACTGCAACGGAACTTTAAAAACAAAATACATTCATACGGGTAATTAAACGGCTCAAAGAGTACGTAAAAATATACAAGCTGTTTGAATTAAAAAAAACTTCGCTGATGTGGAACACCCTGTATAAACGAAAATAATTTTAGAATGTGCAAAAATTGTCAACTAGCTTTTGATAACTTAATTAAGAAAAGTCGTATCAAAGAATTTTCCATTCCTCCATTGTGTTCTGTCGAAGCGTTGTTCATCCTGTAGCTCACTCGCTTTTTGCCTTTCATATTCTTTTACCCCAAATTCTTTACCTCTTTCTCTTTGATGTTGGTTATTTCATGGCAGGCCTTTCTAATCTTCCGACCGCCATTCTTCATTCGTCCGTACCAGAAAAGATGTTTTGTTTTTATATCGTCAATTATTGTTTCCTACACGTCCATCATTTCTCTAATCTTTTTAGGGCATCCATCTTATCCGCTGTAATGTTTTTTCTATCAGCAACTAACTTTCAACGCTTCTGCCCCATATGGTGTTATGGTTTGTACTATTACATTGTAGATGTTTTATTTCAGGTTCTTAATTCTATCTTCAGCTTCTCTTTTCTTGTGCAATCTTCTTATATCATGTTTCGTACAATTCCTCCGTATAATTGGCTAAGGGTCCATGGCACTGATTTACGTCGGTAGTTTTTGCATTTTGTTTGTCTATTTTTGATTTTCTTTGTCGCTTATATTACTTGCTCGACTTCCACACTTACTACTTTTTTTCTACTTCTACAGGGTGTCCCAGAACTCACGGAGGAGCTCTTAACTCTAGATTCTACTCTTTAAACTGACACTTCTTTACCAAGAAAAAAATTTCTACCCTCAATGGTTTTCAAACCGCAATGAAATGAAGCTGACCAATAAGAGACGGTTTATTAATTGAAGATAGATGCAGAAATATTAAATGTATGCGTTTCTTAGAAAACAAGAATAATTGTTAGATTTTGCAAAAGTTAGTATAAAACATCAGGTCAACTTTAGTTTTTAACATGAATGGCATTTAATCACTTACTCACATGCAATATTCCTGATTTGAACGCCGCGCAGTTTGTGATGTCTTGAGAAAATTAGTAAGCAGTTAAAGAATCAGCATTTCATAATAATCTTGAAAAGAATACATTCCCCCCCCCCCCCCCCCCACAAATTGCACAAATTATTAAGCTAATTCAGAATGAACTGTCACGTTGAAGTTTGTCCACAGTATACTTATATATACAGTAGCGAAAGTAAAGGTCATTTATGGTAATTATAGCACCAAGCGGCGAACAAGTTACACTAAAATCTGACAGCTGACGGTAGTAGTGTTTCTCTGCTTTTTGAACGTTATAAGAACAATTTTCAAGTTGTTTGCCAGTGTTTTTATAAAAATGTGATTAGTGATATACCAATCTATTATGAGAGTCTCAAAAGGGAGCGCATGTTCCGCCGTAAACTTCGAAAACAACGAAGGAAAGAATCCTAACCTTAGTTTTTTACATTTCCCAAAGATCCAAAAAGGTAATAAATTCTGATAAATATTAATACATTAAATTTTAACTTTCTCGTCGTTTTAGATCAAAACAGGGGGTTGTAAACTGTAGACGTGAAGATTTACGTGAAAAGGAGGTGGGATATTTGAAAAAAAACTGCACTTTGTGTACGCTGCATTTTGAAGATTCGCAGTTTATAAATGTTAATAAATCATATTACTGGCATTATCTTTGTATTATTTAAAAACCATTATATAATGTAGCTCGTAATTTTTCTGTTTTGCTTATTAAAAATATGGTAACAACAACGAACTGGATTAGAATTTAAAACCCGCCATAATTTAAACGATAGTTTAACTTGTCGACCGCTTGGAGCGCCACTAGTTATAGCTTACCAGGCGTTATATGGGCGCTTTCGCTACTGTATATATAAGTATACTGTGGTTTGTCACTAAGACATCGAAAATTTATAGTCGGCCAAATAAAAATTTGACTTATTTTATATGACGCTTTTAGTTCAGTTACCATATAAACAACCTTATTTATTTTTCTACCTTCACGACTAGTTAATTAATTCTTCTGTGATTGGTGGACTTTAATTAGCAATAACTCAAAAAGTATTCTAGTTGGAAACATTTTTCATGGACAAATCGAGTCTATTTAAGGAAAAGAATTCACAGTTAAGAGCTCCTCCGCCAGTTCAGGGACACCCTGTTTATTAAATGCTCGTTCTTTAAATTAGGAGTTTTGTTCTATCAAAAACTACTTATATAATAGCCTTTCCACTTTTTCGCTGATATATTCTGCACTGTTGATTCACTGATCTTATTGTTTCAATAAACTGTTTTCTTTCTGTACATCTTCTTCTAAATTACATTTTTTATTTTTTTGCATCTTCTGTAGAGAAACAGTATTTCTGTTTCTGTACATCTTTTGTTCGAGTGCTTGCTTTTCTCTACTAGCACTAATATTCTCACGATGATTCTACTTTTTACATGTTTTTTTGTCTGTCTTCGTTTTCCTTAGTATTTATCCATCTCAAGTGTGATTCTTTCTGTGTTTATTTCTTTTTCTATGTTACCATTTTACCAGCATTTTCTCCCATATCTGCTTATTTTATCTATTATACCCAGTGCTTCTTTGGCTGCGTGATGTATAACAATTTTACATGTTCATGTAGTTCCTCTGACGTATTTACCTGCCGATCTTCTAGTTACTTATCTGTCTTTATTGGTATTTTACAATTCAAAATGACGGATTTAGTTCTGATGTACATTAACCTCAAATATGTCAGATGAGCTCATAATGTCGGATGATGTTCGGAACTCCAATCAAATTAAATTCGTTGGTTGGTATCCGGTATGCGGTACCCTAACTTAATGTAAAACTGACTTATCGGATCCGATCCGACCGGAAGTTATTTAAATTAAATGACATCCGATCCGACTTCAGATCGGGTTCGGATCGGGTCAGATTCGAAGTTTGGTACATACAGGGTGCGACAACTAAAACGTTACAAGCTGATATCTCCAAAATTATAAAAGATTGAACGTCACTTTTTTTTTTATTTTATTGGACAGAAGGTGAAAACCCGTTCTATTTTAGGGAATTGGGGGATTTTAAACATTTTAAATGGGATGACATGAAATGTCAATATTACAATTTACTTTCGGCTTAGACCGCGTCGTCATTTGGGAACTACACCCAGCATAATCAGGTAAGGACCGACCTGTAGCTTGTCTGCCTTTACAAGCATTTGCTCTAGAAGTTTGAGCATTATTTGTTCGTAGGCCCTGCTTGCCTAAACAGGGCCGTGTGCTTAGATTATTTAAACCTTGAGGCGGACAAGGATTTAATCTTAATGTATTTTGTTTGCCAGGACAATAATACTTAATCGGCTTATGGCTGTTAGCTGTATGTGAACCCATACAAACTAACGTTTCGTGTTCTATACTATACTATACTTATTAGGTAGATCAAACGATTTTAATTTTTATAATTTCTGATGGTGCGCAACAACTTAGTAAAACCATGTTTATATAAACAAACAAATTTTAATCAAAAAAAACACCCTCATCCCCTAATTAATGTAATTTAGAAACAAACTAAAACATCTGAAAATATGAGCAAACATTCCTTTTTTAAAGTATTATTTCCAAACTACACTCTAGTGCACTTCCACCACGTCAACACGAAAAATTTCGAAAAGTATGGGAATTTTTAAAATCACTTCTACCCCATAAACAAAGATAATTCTGAAAAAGTCAATATCAAATCTGAAATCATTGTCTATAAAAGTACTCTCAGTACATCGACTTATCTGTTCATTCTTGTTATATGAAAATACGTTTAAGTATAGTATAGTTAACTTTTTAAGTTGTACTACGTCATCACCAATAATGCGAATTTTATTTGACAAACTTCAACATATGATAACCTGACAAGCAGTAGCAATGCAAGATAGGAATGCAAATTTTAACTCAGCTATGACACACATTTCAACGCAGCAGAGGTCGTAAATGCATGATCCATCTCGTGTTGCTTATAATCTCCACTGTACCTTTCAGCAGGGTTTTAGTAGGCAGTAAAAATCTATGGATATTCAAATTCGCCCGTTCCAGTTTCGCCCTAAACGCTATAAAATGCGTCGCCGTGTTTTACTATTGATTTTTAGTGACACAGCTGATGCTCGTGCTTTAAGCGAGATTTATTTTATGGGGATTTTTAAATTATCCTCGGAAACACTGTGCTAATCTATTTTTAATTAACATTGTAACAAAATTTTGTAGCCGCACCCATGAGACGATTCTTTCAATTTAATGATCAATTTTGGTAAACATGTAAACGGTATTGGAATAAATCCAAAAAAGTTCACGATTCATAAATATAATCAATAAATAATTAGAAATAATAAGTATCAAGAGATTTAAAAAAACTGATCCTCAGCGGGCTGTGGAATCAAAAGTCACGTCTTTACTAGACGAAGGGAATGTTTATAATGTCAATTTCAGGTTAGGTTTTAATTATTATCTGACATTATAAACATTCCCTTAGTCTAGCAAAGACGTGACTTTTAATTCCACAGCCCGCTGAGGATCAGTTTTTTTGGATCTCTTGATATAAAAAAATGTTTCTGGAAAAATATTTAGCCCCAATTAAAGTAATGTTAAGAGTGTTTCTAAAGCAAAAGTTTCTGTTATCAAATTTCTTAAGAAGCGAAAACTTCCTGTTGAAAGCACATCTGCTGTTAGTACTTGGAAAACATTTCTGTTAAATTAGATTCGCTGAAAAATTACAAAGTTTTATCTTACTAACAAAGGAATATAATTTTATAATATATTAAAATACTTTTTCTGCAAATAACAAGCTTTCCTGTAACAATTTTTTATAAATAATGTTTCGTAGAGGTAGGAATTTTATAAAATACCGTATCTAAATTCGATCTATTACCTTTTATTTTAGATTCGATTCGATTCGGTATCCAATTACTCAACTGATCCGAGAAGACCCGACCCTATATCCGAATCGATCCGATACTAAATCCGATCCGATCCGATACTAAATTCGATCCTATCCTTTTTTGAATCCAAACAGAAATTGTATGCAATCCAATCCAAAACTTGATCTTACTTGATTTCATACCCAAACTGCATAATGCACTACACATGCGCACAGACTACAAAAGTTTCGTTAAAGCAAATGTAACGGCATCTTTATCGCAGTAAAACTATTGCTGATTTTTGGCATAACTATAACACTTGCTTTTGAACGGATAATTTTCGAATCTTGGATCATTTTCGGATTTCTGGTAAAATAAGGATCGTGGAAAAAATTAAATTTGTAAATCGCTACCCAAACTGACCGAATGTAAAACTTACTTATCTGATCTGATCCGATGCGAAATTAATTAAATTGACTTTGGATAGAATTCAAATCGGATTCGATTCGGAACGGGTCGTATTCGAATCGGGGCGATTTTGATAGATAAAGTAGCAATTCTAATGTTAGGCAGGCGTTTAAAAGAAATGGAGGTGGCTCCGCGGTTAACGCTTCCTGCTTTCATTCAGGAGACCCTGGGTTCGATTCCCGGCCCAGCCGACTGCCCTAGCTCAGGTTTTTCCTCTTTTATCTAAATTCCTAGTTTTAGCCCATCTTTACTATACTTTCTCAGCTGAAAAGGAGCTTAGGACTCCGGTGCGAAGTCTGAAAGCCCCTATAGCGGCCTGCCCCTTGACAGGGAATGAACTGAAATCGATTCTCCGTCCTTTTCTAGAACTAGTCAAGCCATAACCCCGGATTCTTCAGCATATCGTCGTTACACTGAGTTCACAAAACTTTTCTACGATTTTTATGGGAAATTTAATTTTTTCATTTTTGGAACAATATTATAAAACAAAACAGATCAAAGTGAAATTTGTCAGCTAAAAATGGGATGGGAAGGAAATAATTATTCTTCCTAAATATTGCGAAACCTGAACATAATTTTCTTTTACTGTCAATCATTAGTAATTTAGCTTAAACAGAAACGTTTTATCGGCCTCCACTTTTAAGTAAACAGGCATGAATTGTTAATTTTTAAAAAATCAAAAAACGTCACAAATAAATTATCGGACTGTGACATCAACCAAATTGTAGCTGGTTGGTACCTCTATAATCGTACAAAGTTTTAAAAAAATGTATGTCGAGTTTATGAGCAATATTTTTCGAAATATTTAAAGTTTTTCAAAATATTTTTTTGTATTGCATCGGTTTCATTTTTTCAGAAACTTAAGAGCTATTGCGAAACAAAATTTAATACTGGTCTGTCAACTAGTTTTTAAGTAACAAGGCGTTAAATTCAAAATTTACAAAAAATCGCAGCACTTACTATTTCGTGGTCAGATGTAAAAAATTCGTTTTCCCACCTAATCGGAAAATCTTTATTAAATTATATAAAATACGAAGTATTTTTTGATTATAAAATACTAGCGAAACCCATGGGATAAGCCTCACGCTTTTTTCCGTGTTGTTTTAATTATAAACGACTGCAGCATAGATTAGACAAACCGCGCACGTCAATTTTTATATTTTTTTGAAAGTTATCAAAAGAAACCGTGCAGCGGGTCGCGTTATTTCTTTTTAAATACGAGCGGTAGTGTAAACGCAGCAATTGTTCCTAGCGTGTTTACTATGCTAACATCAGCTCCTAATATTAAGGTCAAGTTTATTGGTTTACTTTTTTTAACTATTTTTTAATAAAATTCGTAATACCATTGCATTGTGTTTGTTTTCTTAAGCTGTGTTGATACATAAAATACCTAATCATTAAAATATATGTATGGAAATTATAGTCAAAATTATAATCGAAATTATAATTGTATTATTTCGTTATATACAGTATTGTTAGTAAAACATGTCCCCACTTTTCCTTTAAAGTGTTTAGTGTTTATGAGTGTTCTTATTGTAATGTTCCCATGTGCTTGCCTTGTAACTTCATGAACTGCTGCTTGTGCAGTTGTAAATGAATTCGCAGTTTCTGAAATGTCTATTATTGATGGTTATTAAAATAGTCATTCTTTAAGTACTGTACGCAAGCTTGCCGACGCAACTTTTAATAAATAAACTACCGAATTTGTCGCCAAAAGTTAATACTCATAAATTCTATAGTAGCTACTTAAACAGGAAATTAAGAAATAAAACAACAATAAATACTAGACATTCTTCTATGTGCCTTAAGTGACAGCTACATAAACATTTCGCTCAAAATAATAAATAAGATATAAGATCCGGTCGTCGTGTTATGCTGAGACAGTTAGGAATTTACAATATAGATGCCTCCCGTGGGCTACATAAAGTATTTTAAGTTCTAACTACGCTTTCCGTGATGTCAATTAAAATTATTTTTTGGTTTGATTTTCAGTACATCGCAGCTTTAATCTAAAACTGTAAAGGAAGTTTCCTGCAAATTTTCATGAAAGTAACGTAGAATCCGATTTGGGCACAAAAGCGTAAAATAGCAAAGCACCAGATTACACGTCGACGTGATCCTAAGAAATATTCAAGGCGGCAAAATTTGCATTTTAATCGTTATTTTATATTTTATATTATATACACCCTCGCGGAGACGTTTCAATTTAAATACAGGTAGCACGAAGTGTGAACATCGTTGTAAATTGAAAACGCAAACTCGTTCACATGATCCAACAAAAGAGGGCACAATTTTATTTTGTTTTTCAATTCTTGAAGTTTCCCTTGTATTTTAATCGTATAACTCTTATAAAGCGTTTCAATTTAAATACAAATCTGAAGATCGCTCTAAATTGAATGTTCACACCCTAAATAATCAGCAAAAGCTAGAGAAAAACATATTTCACTATGATTCTGTTTTTTTAACTATTCTAAAAGCTGAAACAGTGAGTTTCTGCGGTTTTCGTCACATCCAGAACACAAATAATATAAAAACATGTACCAAGTTCGCTAGTGTTCGAAAATTTATATGCAATTAAGAAAACTATGTTCATAAAAGGAGAGTGGGTTGAAGATAACAATGCACTTTATTATGAGGGTGTTCCACCCCGGAAAGATAGCCTGGGTCGTTATTAGCGGATTATATTACATTAATGATCTATGAAATAAGTTCATATCAGGCTTCCTAGAAATTCTTTCCTCTAAAAACTGGAATATTATTTTATCATTGCATTCTTTATATTCGGTAAATAGTTTTGTCCTTACAAATTATATCACTTTTGTCTGTGTAGTAAAGCTTTCCCCTTTTCGAACATTATTAATCGCAGATTATAGTAAGTAAATAAAAATTAGTCATGGAATGATTGGATTTTTCCAACCGTCTAAACAAATTGCCTGGTTTTTTCCTATTTTCTTCCGAGATTATTGCCAGAACAGCACATCGCGCGTGTGCTTCATAAGCATTTCCTACTTGTACATTTAGTGCTTTCTTTTACAATGAAAGCGCGTATAAAATTAAGTCGCTCTTTTGCAGGTTTAAAGTTTAAAGAGTTGCTTTACACAGAAGGCGATGTAAGCAAGACAACTGCATTATTTTTATCCGATTAATGTTGGCAGAGAAGGCAAAGTTGGAAGCTTAAAAATAATGTCGGCATCTTTATAAAAAGTTTTCAAGAATATCTAATAAAAGGTTTCGTTCTGCAGCAATTTGTGGAATCTGCATTTTCTTTCATAAATTTTTAGAGTCACGATATTATCTTAAATTTGACCATATTTGGTATCTATTGCCTAAAAGATGTTTCATCTGCACCATGAATTTTTTTATCAAATTAATATACAGTTTTTTTCAAATTGCGTGTTAACTATGGGGAAAAGTTGTGGAATTTTATGCCCACTAATAATCTGAAAACAAATTGGAGCTATCTTACTTAGTTTCTGAATAAACTAAAAAAAAACTGAAATTTTGAATTTTTTATTTTCGGCTATAACTCATTTGTCATTTATATCACATATTTCTAGTTAAAGCATTATTAGGACACTTTTTTATGCTTAAAATAATTTTTTGATTGGATTTGGTTACCATTGCTCATTGTCGACTGTCAACTTTTTTTGTCTTATGATCGGCATATTACATTTTTCCATATTTGGATAGAGTTTTTAATTCTGATTTCAACGATGTGTCACACTTTGCATTTCAGCATTTTATTACAGAAAATAAAAATTTCATAAGAGTGCCATGGCAAGACCACGTCATTTAATTTATTTTGAAAGAATTCTAGTAGGCCATGAACTGATGGAAGTAAAACAAAACACTAATTTTATTTACTTTGGCCTTTAGATACATTAGGTATGCGAAAATTTCAGGAAACTTTGTTTTGAGCGTAGGCAGCAGCTTAAGTTATTTTTTACAAAAAAGAGTGAATGACACATTTACTAACACACAGATTAGAGAGTTTAGTTTAGACAAGCTTCTGAGCATGTTTTACAAAAGTGTCATTGAAAATTTATTTAATATTTGTATTAGTGCAGTTCTAGTGTTATACGTTGTATTTATTTTACCTAATATTCAAATTTGTTATGTCAGTTGTAAACATAAAAACTGCAAGTGGAATTTCCAGTAAATTGTGTATGTTAGAAACTTTGTCATTCATTTGTGTTTGTAAAAAATAATTTAACCTGCTGTCTTTACTCAAAACAAAATTCCCTGAAATTTTCGCATACCTAATGCATCTAAAGGTCAAAGTAAATAAAGTTAGTGTTTTGTTTTACTTCCATCAGTTCATGGCCTACTACAATTCTTTCAAAATAAATTAAATGACGTGGTCTTTCCATGGCACTCTTATGAAACTTTTATTTTCTGTAATAAAATGCTCAAAGCTTAAACAAAATACAAAGTGTGACACATCGTTGAAATTAGAATTAAAAACACTATTCAAATATGGAAAAATGTAAAATACCGACCATAAGAAAAAAAAAGTTGACAGTCGAAAATGAGCAATGGTAACAGTTATACTAAATCTGATTAAAAACTTAGATTCAGCAAGAAAGAGTGTCTTAATAATGCGTTAACTAGAAATATGTAATATAAATGACAAATGAGTTATAGCCGAAAATAAAAAATTCAATATTTCAGTTTTTTTTAGTTTATTCAGAAACTAAGCAAGATAGCTTCAATTTCTTTTTATATTATTAGCGGGCATAAAATTCAACAATTTTTCTCTAATTTAACCATCGTCGTATCTCTTCAAATAAGCGAGATCCCCATAGTTAACACGCAATTTGAAACAACCTGTATATAAGAAAGATGTAAGTTTAATTGAATTTTCAAAATTGTAAAGTTTATCTGCAGAAAACAATAGATTTAGCAATGGCATAGGTTTAACGTTAATTGGATTGGAAAAATTCATTCATTAAATGCTCTTACTTCACAGAGTTTAATCAACAAGTTTGATTTAAACTTTTATATTATACCTTGGGTTCTGATTAATTAAATACTCAAATTATTTGTTTAGCCCCAACGCAAAATATCAACATATGCTTCATAAAATAGGTATATAATTGCATTGACACTAACTTACAAAATAATAGAAGTACGTCAAATTAATAGTGCCAACGTTTAAAATATGTAGATAATTCAGTATATTTAAAGCGATTTATGCGCTGCCATCAAGGGATTTGCACAAAAAAGCAAATAATTTATAAAACTAATTAATTGTATATAGTTTATGAGCGTTGGTGTGGAATCCCAACAAGTTAATTTTATAATAATATGTGGCAGCTCAATTATTTACAGTATTATTGCGAATCCACTGTCATTTTTGACAAAAAAAATTAATATTTGGCTTTAATAATTTATTACATACAAAATAAAAATATTTTTTTTCTAAATCAAATAGTTAAATAATCAATTAATCAAATAATCGATTAATGAAAAAACCGATTAATTAAATAATCGTTTAATTATTTTAACGATTATTTAATGCGCGATTAGTTAGTTAAATGAAATAATCGATTAATAAAATAGTCGATTAATCCCATAACCGATTAATCAAATAAATGACTATTTAAATAATCGAGTAACCATATAATCATTGAATGATATAATCGATTAGTCGTATAGTCGATTAATCACATAATCGATTAATCGAATAATTGATTAATTAAATTAACGATTATTTGACAAACGATTAATCACATGATCCTTGACTAAAATAATCGATTAATCAAATATTCGAATAATCAAATAATCTTTAAATCAAATAATAATTATTCAATTAATGTACTAATCAAATAATCGGTTCCCCGGGCAATTAAACAATAAATTCTAGTAATCAAATGATGATGATTAATCACATAATCAATCGAGGAAATAATTGATTGATTAGCTAATCGATTAATCGAGTAATTAATTGTTCTAATAATCAAATTATTAAATAAACAGTTAATCAAATGAACAATTAATGGAATGACCAATTAATAAAATAATTGAATGATGCAATAATCATTAATCAAATCATATACTATTTAGTTAACGCAGACAATTAACCGAAAAATCTATCAATTAACCCACCAAATAGTTGATTAATCGTTATTTATACCAACAAACAAACTTATTAATCGTTTGTTATAACCAAACCTACCAAAAATAGTTCTTGTTAGAACTTTTCAGCTAGGTACAGTGTCTAGCTGTGAATGTGTTTTGTATACGTACATAAAAGGCCACCTAGTGGTTTTTGATACCAACTAAGCTGGTTCAGCCGCGATTATCCTAGATTGTAGCTTTGCTACGTTAAATTTTCTTGCCGTGCAATATATATCTTTTGTGACAATTTATAGATATAAAACTTAATCACTTAAAATTTAAAAAATAAAAAGTGCGCCTATTCAAAATCAAATTACTTAAATACTTTAAAAGAAAAAGAGAGATGTATATGTTCAATTTATTGCCATCCATAAAAATCAGCTGAATGCATAGTTTTTCATAAATAAAGCTCTTACATTGTTGACGTACCCTTAGTTTCCACTCTTGCTAAAGACTCGTTAAGAACCAACATTCGTAGCTTGAATCGCACGATTTTTTCTGGTAATAATCGAACAGTTCACTAATCAGGCAAGCGATTAATCAAACAATGGAATAATCAAACAATTGTTTAATCGCACAAACTGTTAATCAAATAATGATTTAATCAAATATTTAATTGAAAAAATATAAACGATTAGTGACATTATCAATGAATTATGTGATTAGCTGTTTATTTGATCGAATAATTAAATAACCGATTACTCGAGTAATCGTTTATTCAATCAGGCAAGCGATTAATCAAACAATGGAATAATCAAACAATTGTTTAATCGCACAAGCTGTTAATCAAATAATGATTTAATCAAATATCTAATTGAAAAAATATAAACGATTAGTGACATTATCAATGAATTATGTGATTAGCTGTTTATTTGATCGAATAATTAAATAACCGATTACTCGAATAATCGTTTATTCAATTTTTTCACACAACAATCCATGAACTTTATTTAGTATAATTAATTGATTAATCGATTATTTTGCACAGCCTAATATCAATTTAATAATTTAGACCGCAAAAAACTTCTCACAAAAGGTGGAGGCATCTTTTTGATGTTACAGTCAGAAGACTCTAGGAAAAAGGTTACACATTTTTACATTTTTGGCGAATACAATGCCTTCCTGTAAGGCAGACGGTGTAGATACATTATTATAAACTTTGATTTACCAATAGATTTACGAGGATAATATGTTTTCTAAACTGCAAAAACTGAGTGCATACTATAATTTTTTCCGAAAATTTTTGCTTAGAACGTTGTAAGCACGTCTAGCAGCTGCAAGAATAGACGGTCATGTTTAAAAATTCCACACTTTATTGACCCTAATATTGGGAGCTTCAATTAAAATAACAAACACTCACATAACTATAAACAGGAACTATAACCTGTCTCCCTTTTAGTATACAATTATCAAATCCAAAACACTATTAGTAAACTAGCACTAACCAACCTAGCTCTAGGTAATGAAGTTATGTTGTATGCAATTTCTTAAAATGGATATTTACTTCATTATATCTAAAGTTAGCTAAACTAAATTAAATTCTCTGTCTTTTTTCCATTATGTTAGTAATTTCTGAAAATGAACGCACTAATAAGCACTAACGCAGCACTGACAAATGTATGCAAAAGAATATTAGAGCTTTTACTGTTTAACAAACTTCACAAAATCCTTTTTCAACTTAAAAATGCTAATTTAAAACATGCAAGAGAATTGATTATCAGTCTAGATTATTACTTTTTAACTGCAAGCGGAATAGGAAATGTGGGGGAAATGAAGTACATGATTAGCTCAAATAGCTTTTACCAGAGGTTATCCATAAAATACACTGAAAGCTCTCGAAGTCGATTTTGCGAGTTTCTCGGCAATCCCCCAGCATTCAAAATATTAAGGCGGTTTAAATTCGCTTATAAATTCAGAACTCAAGGCTTGTTGTTTTAACTTTAGTTTATCTATTTCGTGAGTTTTTTAGACAATACTTTGAACTGAAAATTGTTGAGCTTTCGGCAACGTCTAACTAAATATGCATAATTTATTGCAGTCTGTTAATTTGCCTCATCAATTTTAAATAAGTACACGTTTACATAAATGTATTTATGGGGTCGGATAGTACCGTGTCCGTTTGTCTTCATAAATAATTAATCAGTCAACTAACAGTACATAAGTAGCCTTTAATCCTACGTTTCAGCGACAAGGATGTATACATGGAGAAGAGTTACCCTATCTGTTCGGGGCGCCCTTAGTAGGTGGTTTCATGCACTTTGGACGAAATTACACTAAGTCCGAAGTGCTGCTGGCTGAGACCACCATGATCTACTGGAGCAACTTTGCGAGAAGCGGGTAAGTTTAAGTTGTTAGTTCCTAATGTGTTCCGAACTTCTTTGCCAATGTAGAACGGCTGTTAAACAACTTTTGTTATCTTACACGGGAACGAGAAATCAAAAAGCAAGTAGGGTGCTCCAAACGCTATGAAATCTTTTCTTTCAGCCCTCACACTTTTATGCGTTACTTACAGTATTTTTGTTTATACAGTAATCCCAATGAGCCTCCGGAAGCGGACGGATCCCATGGGGGACGGCAAGAGAGGAGCAAGCTTAAAAATATAGAATGGACTGCTTATGAAGCTGTTCACAAGAAATATTTAAATTTAGGTCAGTATGCTATTTCAGAGGTTCGTTTTTACAATTTCATTTATTATTAAAAACCAGAACAACTTGGAGTCAATATTTTATACAATATAAACAAAATAAAAATTACTTTAGAAAGTATTTTTTAATACCAAATACAAAAGCACAATTACGTTTTATTTTGCAATTAAATTTTATTCATCATATTTCATAACGCCTTTAAGGTTTGAAGGTATTTATTATGGTTTTATTTAACAAAATTATATTTTAGCAACATAAAACACGAACAAACAAATGATTATTT
Source organism: Ctenicera cuprea (assembly GCA_958336395.1). Lineage (NCBI taxonomy): Eukaryota > Metazoa > Arthropoda > Insecta > Coleoptera > Elateridae > Ctenicera > Ctenicera cuprea. The sequence goes on along the minus strand of OY284487.1, from coordinate 20,336,464 downwards.
AGGCAATAATAATAATACAAGAAAAAAAAGAAGAAGCAGAACAATAATACAAGAACAAGGTGAAAGACATACATTTAAATACACAAAACACACGTTCTCCTACGGAATAATTACGGGAAGGGTCCCAAAGGCGCTGAAAAGCCTCCTAATTTAGCCGCAATAACTGCTGCGGGGGTTCGCGTAGAAATCAGGCTGGAGATTGACAGGTCTTGCTGGTTCTATCGGGATGCTGCGGCGTTCTAGGAAAAACAAGCTGCTACAGGGCTCTACAAGGAACTTGCTGTGTTTTGTTCTAGACCGAAAACTTAGGCTAGATCTGGAAGCAGGGTTCTAAGAGGAGCTTGCTGTGTTGGAGTGTCGCGGACTGTTGGCTATTACTTGATCTGGAGGAAAATTCCCAAGCGTTGCTTTTCGTGGCGTAAAGCTTATGTGATAAAAACTGACTTTACCTTCCAAATATGCTGCTTATGCAGTGTGTGGATAAAGTCTGAAACAAATTCAATATCTCCCGAAATATATTATATTTCAGTAAAAACGCGCGGACACTTAAACTTCAGTTTTATTCCAGCCACATTTTACCCATATTGCTGTGGCTAACGGGTCAGGTGACAAGGCGCAGTGACTTATTCTTATTTTTTTATGGAACAGTATGCCGTGTAAAAAACACCTTTTTTGGGACAAATCTAGTGTGCGACTTTTAGTTTTGTTTTGATTTTGACGTTTACTCATATTAATTAATGAGTTGTCAAATAGTTGTAGAAAAAAACATTACTATAGCGTTGTTTCTTGCTGGTTGTCCATTGCCTTGCAGGGTAGAAGCGAGCAAATAATAATAATAAAGTTAGTCGTCACCTAGAATCAAACTGAAAAAACTTGTGTAGCTTTAAATTCCAAAACCAAGTAGTGAACCAGTGCTTCATGGACAATATCTTATCGATCTAATCCTGCTCAAAATAGATTTCATTTTTTTATTTGTCCGTTTGTTGTTAATCATTTTCAGAGAATAACATTCATGGCACCCAACGTGCAGAAATGTTTCTGTTCTGCCAGTACGCGGCGATCCGAAAGTATAATTGTCCGCACGTTCTTAGTTCCGTTCGGTTCGATTATGGACATCCAGAGATCTCATTCCGTCTTCAGTGGTGCTCCAACCCTATTTCAAATCAAAATACCTTCTTTACTTGTACTGCATGTTTTCTCCCAAGATTTCATTTAAAAGATTAACGACTTGCCGTAAATTTCGCCATGCGATGGTTTTTTGTCAACCTAAGGAATCTTTTTCTTAAAAAAAACTCAAAAAATCGATATTTTTTTTGTTTCTTATAAAAACATTCGGTTTTAAATATTACAAGACATACCAACAGGTTATTGGCATAAGCTTTCGCTAGTCAAGCCATTACGGCAGCACTGGTGGAATTTTACAAATCACTGTTTTCTCGCAAAACGGCGATGCAAACATATATTTGAAATAACATATGCTCAAAAAGTCTTTGGATAGCGGTTGCTGTTGAATTGACAAGTCATCTATGAAATTATTTATTTCTATTAGTTTTGACATTTACTTTCAAAAGTCAGCAGATTATAATTAAAAATGTTTCAAACAGAACATAAAATTTGTATGATTAGAGCATATTACCGTAATGGAAATCGTGGTGAAAACGGTAACTGGGCTTATTCACCTAATTTATGTTTAATATGATTTCCGTGAAAGATTTCTCAGCTTCGCCATAATCGAGCGAGATTTAGAAGTAAGTGATTCTATAGATAGCTTTGAAATTCCACAGCAACCGCGATCCAATGACTTTTTGACCATACTATACATGAAAAGTTTTAAAGCATGGGAAAGTCCGGGCGTAGTACTTAGCAACAACTGAAAATAAGTTTGTATCAAGTAAGTACTTCTTAGTTCTGCCTTCTTCCACCTGCCACCTTCGTATGTACTTTGGGTTGCATACTTATGTTGTATCACAAACGTCACAGAGTAGACTACTTCATCTGGAAATCTCGGTCTTAGACCAAGTACAAATCTGCAAAACACCCAAATCGGTGGAAAACTTAAGCTAACTGTTGAAAATTAATAGTATAAACAGTTAGCTCGTCCTATTCATAATTTATTTCTCGTGTAAAATAAATTTCCGCTAATAATTATGCTGTGACAATATCATTAGAAGATCTAATTTCATTAGTTTTCCTTGCTGCCATTTGGGATTCTTGATACACAACAAAGTTTCTGAATACTAAATTAACATGAATGAATAATAGATTAAAGACAAAATACAGAACCTCAAACGAAATTAAGAAAAGCATACGTCACTCTCAAAGGACCCACAATTTCGTTATTTCATTATATTTAACCTCTTGACAAATTCTAATAATTTAAGATATGAATTATGCAAAACACGAGTCGACCTAAGGTTTATAAAATAAAAGAGATATCATCCAAGTAATTAACTAATGAGGAACTTTCTAAGTTTGTGATTAAATAATGCTTAAAGTTAATTGCCCAGTTTTAGATTAAATTAAAATTATAACTGCCATGTGATTATTACTAATAAAAAAAATCTATTACATTTTTAATTGCTACAATTTTTTAGATACCATAGTTTGATCCAAGTCGAAAGCTCATTATTTTTGATTTTGTATAAAAGTTATAATCTGAAAATGCTAAAACTGCCCATTAGAAATTAGAAAGTACTTTAGCCATTATATTAGTAACATTTTTCTTATAGTGCCATACCCTGTTCAGGGCGTTAGCTACCTCTCTCCTATGTCTGTGTTTGGTGCGCGGCGATAGATACCTTGCACAGACAGACATAGGGGACCTACAGTTTAACGTGGGCTTCGAACCATTGGACCTCGCTGGTTTCCCGTTGCCTTGCGACGGAGAACGACCGGGCAGGGGATCGAACCCGGATCCGCTGCATTGGTAGTCCGCGCGCTTACCACTGAGCTACGGCCGCTGTTATTAATAACATTACTGAATACCAAATAATCATGTACATGGCGCCAACATTTAATAATGCTCGTGTAAGCTGAGTCAAAAAGTTGAATTAATATGCCAAAACTAAGAAATTAAGGTATCAATAATACAAACTAAACATGGAGCATACACAGAATGTCTAATAAGATGTGGAACGTACTTTCAGTACGAAAAAACCTTAAACCTTCTAGAGATTTTTCTCTCCCCCGAAATTTCTCACGTTGGCTTGATCCCGGGGCCCCACGTAGTCGGCATCTATGATATAAAGTCACTGTGTCGATATTTGAAAATGGCATCTACAGGGTGACCATTTTGTCGTATAACCCCTAACCTCTTCAGAGTAGGCAACACACGATACATGCCATGGGTAACTTTACTAATAAAATCTAACTTTATGAAAACAAAAGTGTGCTGTGGATACAGTCCATTGTACAAATTAAACGAGAATGTTTTTTTTTACCCACAGCAAAACTGTTGTTCTCATTTTTTAATTATGCTTTATTAGTAAAGCAAACTATGATATGGAAGCTATGAAAAATCAAAGAGTTACTCGATAAAATAGGCACCCTGTATCTTGCCCAGGCTGCGTACTCAGAGAGAAATTTTAATCGTCTTAAATTTCACCGTTTTGACTACCTTAATAAGACGTTTAAGATAACAGATACCTATTTTTAAACAGCTGTACTAAAAATTGTATATTACAAATAAAAAAATAATAATGTAAACAAAATTGTTAAAATAATCCACGACAATGTAAAATGGAATACGAAATCCACCCAGAATTTAAACAACAAAAAAGTTGAAACTTCTGTCTACTTAACATTCACCACATGTTTGACACTTTTGGTGCTTTGTTTTTCATTTTCTGAAACGTCATAAAACATTAACCGGTGTTTGTAGAGAAGACCCTATTTTTACATTTTCCACATAACTGTTGTTTATGAGTATCTGACATGTGATATTAAAAATAAATGTTTTTTTCCTATTTTGTTACACCCCTAACCGAAAACTGTTAATAACAATATTATTTATAATTAAACCTATACATAATTAATCAGAAATATCTAACAAACCGTAATCAACAAATTTAACCTAACATACCTATATTATGCATCTGTCGATACCGTTAGTGTGTTGAAGTATCTGCACTTCAACGAGAAAGCTCAGCAACCTTAAGAGATTCTGAGAGTCTCGTTAACGATTACTCTTTAGAATGATTTAAATCTTATACGTCAACCTTTGCTTTCAATAAATTCAAGATTGCATACGCCTGTAACTTTATTAAGGTAAAGATATCGAACCTACTCCTGAAAAAAATGACAAACACCACCAAAAGTGGCGTAACTTCTGAAAATAGGTCCCAATACAAAGCACAAGTAGACACCCCCACCCCCATTCCTATGACTAGTAGTTGCAAATTTTTACCATTCATATAACTGTTAGTGCGATCATTTGAAGTGCGCACGCGCTTTCGTAGTAATACGTGTACCTTCGTTTACAGCGATTTAGAACACAGACTTAAAATAAGTCTACATGCCTCAAATTTCTGTATAGTTACAGTAGATAAACAACATCCATATAAAAATTGAAGCTAGACGCCATTTTGTAGAAGGCCCAAGTCAGTTTTGTGATATTTGATGAAGATTCATACATTTATGACTTTTTAATTGTACAATTGCAATTGTAGCAAAAATCGGGAGAGAAAAAGAGTAATTTTGCACTTAAAAAAATGTAGGTACCTGATTATTACAAAATGGTGGTAAATTGTTTGTTAAATATGTAATACAGCCGGTCCAAACTAGCTCTAGTCGCGATATGCGAAGACAACAGAACGAAATAGTAGTGAGTACCAGAGCTAAGTAGCAGGTTTTCACTAATACCCGTTCAGTGTAGCACTCAATTCAACCTCACTCAATAAATATTTACCAATGAACATCCACGGTTCACGGCTCCAGCTAACTTGGGCAAGCTGTACATTTTAATGTGAACTTTGACCACCTACAAAATTGCCGAAAAGCTACTTATTTGTTTGTTTAAAAACTGCAGTCGTATATCTAGTAAAACTATATAGAAATCAGCTACGTACAATTTAGTTAGTGATAAGATATTTCGAATATAAATAATGGAACGTTTCGATTATATCTCGAGATACCCGGAGAGGTTATGAAAAATTATTCGAATGATTTTGCGATTGTAATTTTTGGTTTTATCTGCGTCGTAGCTTTTAAGCTACAGCCAGCTTCAAGTGCTTAATATATGCACAAAATTTGCGAAATTTAAAAGTGTTATGAGCTTATGACCCTGAAATACATGAATAATGGAAATTCCAATTCGGTTTAAATACGGCTTTAATTAGTTAATTTACGATTGCAATACACAATTTCGACTAATAACTCCGGAATTACGCTTGCCCAAATACGAGTTTAGCTTATTAGTAAACAGACATATCACGTTCGCAACATAACAACGGTATCGAAAGTGCAGTGGGTTTAAATCCCGCTCACCGCTAGTTTATTTTTTTTTTCTAATTATTTGTTATATTTTATAGAAGCTCAATATTATTTTTGTACTGGTTTTCGTTAATTTACACAAAATATTATATTTAATTTAATCTTGATCTTTGCATAATAAAGTATTCGACAAACAAAACTCAAAATGATTCAGCTATTTCACAGCTGTTGCGATATACGATTTTAGATGTTTTAATTGAATAAATATCAGCTGATTTGAAAAATTTCAGAACATTTCAGTTTCCCAATATTTATTTAAAATTTTGATTTTACAGATACAAATAACTCAATGGTTAAAGTTTACTAAATAGTTTTTAAAGTTTGCATTAACCATTTAATTTTTGAATTATTATTCGACAAACACTTGAAATATTGTTGAAGTAATAAAGTATTTTCTTAATACCTACTCAACATGAACTTTCACGAAGTAAAGCTAGAACCTATAAATATAATTCTAGAGTTGTGGAATAGCTGAATTATTATTTGAGGTATTTAATTGTCAAATAAATACTTTATTATGCAAAAATGACTCAATAAAGATTTACCTAATTAAATGTAATATTTTGTGTAATTTAACTATTCTTTTTTAACAAAAAGCGGTACAAAAACAATATTTATCTTCCATTAAACAAAACGGATAACTAGGAATAAAAACAAACAATAAAAACCTAACAGTAAGCGAAATTTGAACCGCTGCACTTTTGGTATCGTTGTGTGAGCTACCAACGTACGTATTCGGGGAAAGTAATTTCAAGGTTATATGTCGAACTTGTGTGTTGTAATCCTAAATTAATTAATTATAACCGCAATTCAATCGAAAGCTTGCCAAAATTTCTACCGAATAATACAAAAATAACCGTTCTTCACAGTTATGACGTTTAAAGTTAACGTGCATCTTTCGGGGAGATATTATACGAAATTTTCAGTTTGCCCATGTTATCTGCGTATGTTGGGCTAGTCATTGGAACACATTGTATAGTTATATTGTAGGTGGTAAAGTAATGTTATATGTAAAATTTGTTCAATGCACTCCCAAATTAAAAAAATATATGAAATTATTTTCTTCTATTGTATTCTAAAGGCCTATTTATATTACTTTTGATGTTATTATTAAAAAAAATAATTTCAACTTGGCCCTTTTTAATCTCTTTGATACAACTGCATTAGCTGCATTGCCGTACTTACACCACTGACCACCAAGTATGTAGAGCTATATACAGGTTGCATGTCTCGAACGAGTGACTGCTACACTTCGTAAAATCAGCCTTACTTCTAAACAATGCCGATTTATTGCCTTTTCACACTAAATTTTCAAGTATCAGTCAGATGAACCAAAGAAGCTTTAAAATATTCTTAACATTTCATTGTAAAAATAACAGTTGGTTAGGCAACTTTAAAATTTAATTCTTCGTTATCGAGAAAGCGACTCAGTAACAACAGTAATAGATAATAATCCGTAATATCATTTTCGAGGAAAGTTGATAAAAACGCAATAAAATATGAATTCTTAAAGCACTTCAAAATTTGGCGAAGAAAAAAAATTGGAACAAGTCTAAGTCGTTTTCCCTGATTCAAAACGCCATCAAGTAGAACAAGAGGAAAAATTGAGGGATCCCGTTTTAAATTAACATAAACAAGCGATAAAGATGAAGATTTACGGTCCAATTGAACGAATCTAAAACCAAGGTTAAAGAGAATGAATGGCGCGAAAGTGAAAATGACGGCAAAGGGAGGCAATATCGGGTGGGAGGTTATTTAGGAGGCGAACACGAAGCCGCTACGATGAGATTAAACAAAACACAGCAGATTGGGGCTGATTTATATGCGCGGGATACGGGAAAGACAACTTGTGCGGTTCCGTACGGAAATTGGAAATTAGCAGTGGAAATAGCGCACGTTAGCAGCGCTCCAAGTAAACTAAACACGCGCGGATCGGAGGTGAATGACGACTGAATTAGACGTGTATTTACACGCACTGCTGGGACACTAGTGAATATAAATCATGCCCTCATAAGCCCAGACAACTCTGTTACAAACACGTATTAAATGATAATACGATTTACAGCCATACAATAATTGTAATATTGTTTCATACTTTGTTGGGGGGGGGGGGGGGGGGGTATTAAACATTAAAGCCTTGCAACGCTAACCAAACACTTCCCAATCTCACAGTCACTTCTTACTTTTATATCACATAATGTTTACTAAATGTCAAACAGTACCTCAAGTAAACCCGTCCTAAACTAGACAGGAAGATAATTCTCCCAAAACCTTTCATTTAAGGTCTTTGGATATATAGGATAGCGTGTTATCAAAGTATATAACTCCACTTAAGGATAATGGCCTTAATCAAGGGTTAGGAACTATCTGACACTTCTTGCAATCAAGAAGATAAGATAATATATTAAGTGAAGGAGGCATAGTAGCTAGACATTTTTTCATATACAGAGGGTTTCACTTACATTGATCAAAAATGCGGTGTGATTATTAAGGATTTTTTTAATAATAACCCACAATTGCCAAATTATTTAACCCAAAACAGCATTCTAAAGCCGGTGTGTGCCTTGTACGTTGTACAGCAATGATAAATCGAATGAAGGATGTGGTTAATCACTAAACGTCTAAATTAGTATTCCGCGTTACTGTTTGTGCAAACACTCATTTATTATTCCAGCTCAAAACCCCCAGCAAAATGCTATTGATTGCTGATCCAATAACCTTCGTCATATAATTTGAATAGACGTCATTTTCCAGATAAACATTACCGTATAATGCCAGAAAGGAATTTTTTCTCGGAAAAAGTCACGATCAGAAAGTCAGTAGATCGCTCAACTTGGATTGCAAAAACGCGTAGGGAATATGTTTACAAAGCTACTATCGAGTGAAGGTTTACCAATAAAGCTCAACAAAACTTCCTGCGTTTGTGTGATATTTTAAATTTAAAACAGACGACTTACTGCATCCTTTTTGTCAAGCCACGACCTCACTACTTTTTACACATTTATTGAGTTAGATATAAAAGATTCAAAGCAATAAATTAATATAATTTGATTGAGAACTTTTGGACAAATGAACCTTCAACTGTTGAAAAATTTTTATTTCTTTTATTTTGATAAATAATTAGTTATAAAGAATATATCTAATTACTTACAATTCAATTTTGCTGAACACATTTAATTAATTACAAAATTGACTTGCCCTGAAAACGAAAAGAGAAAAGAAAATTTCAGTTACCGAAATGGAACCTTAATTAATAAAAAGCATTGAAAGACTAAAAGGAAATACATTAGATGGGCAACATAACTTCAAACTACTTTAGAAGTAATATATGAATTGGTGAAGACAATAACAGGGTAAACCTTTATGTTTCAATGCTCCAGAAATTCTATACGAATAATGCATCAGCTCTTTGGCCAAATGTTACGCACGAGTGACTCAAATATAGGTTGTTATTGATTACACCGATAAGAAGTGAAACTTTGAGAGAATATAAAGTAGATACCTTTCATGAATAGAAAAAAAGAAAAATCTAGTAAAATTTAAAGCCAAATAAAAACCATCGCTCCTTTATGAAAAGTTCGTAACGTGCAAGATGTTCTCTTTTATGAAGAATATAGTTTCATATTATTTTTAGTTTTTCGGTCTCTTTGAATCAAACATTTTTACCATTTACCAGATACATTTCAGCAAGAAATCGTTTCGGTTTTAATTAGGAAAATGTTCGGTGATGTATCAAAGGTCATGTTATGTCAAAAGAAACAAAGCTATGCTTGAAAATTGTGTTTATTTTTTAAATACCTGCGTGTGGGTTAGTTACTGTATGAAAAAAAGCTTTGTATGAAAATATACAACTTTTTTTCATTTATTTTTATTATATTTATTTATCAGCTGTCTATTTCTGCTGCAAAAGCTAACCACCGACGCCAAAGGGTAGACCACAACTTCTGCCTTTTATAGAAGCGGTATCTTAAACGTGCAGACATCTATCACACCCGAGCCACAGTTTTCTAACTCATCCAAAAGATAGCATTTTTACATATGCATCTGTTTCAGAAAAATTTTTATTTTAGTCAAATAGCTTCTACCTAGGCCAATAATGTTTAACTACACAAATAGAAATACTAGCCATCAGTGACACCTCAGAGACTTCAAAAAAATGACAAGTTGGCATGTGTTGCAGACAAATGGTTATTTTAGGCAAATATCCTCTGCCAAGGCAAATAGCTTTTGACTGCGCAAATAGAACATTAGCTATAAATGGGCCGACTGTGTGCACATGGTTGCCCACTAATAGCTTGCGGCACTACGGAAGTAGTCATTGATTAAAAATATCCCAGAGAATATAACACAATTTTATATCTTTTCCAAAGATGACAAGTTAACATTTGTTGCAGACAAATGGTTATTTTAGGTAAATAGCTTCTACCAAAGCAAATAGCTTTTGACTGCGCAAATAGAACACTAACCATCGGTGGGTCTACCATGTGAACATTGCTCACTAATACATTGCTGCTTTGCGGAAGCAGTAATTTAGTTTAAAATATCGCAGATAATATAACACAATTTTATATCTTTTTCAAAAGATAGCATTTTGACAAACGTATCTGTCGTGGACAAATGGTTGTTTTAAGCGAATAGCCTGCGCAAATGGAAATACTAGTCATCAGTGGACCGACCATACAATGTGCACATGGTTGAGCACTAATAGCTTGCGGTCTTATGGAAGCGATCATTTTATTTAAAACACCGCAGAGAGAATAGCACAGTTTTATACTACCGCCAAAAGATGATATCTTGACAAATGTATCTGTCGTATACTAGTGGTTATTTTAGGCAACCTAGCCAAATAGCTTTTGACTGCTCTAATAGAAATACTATCAGCCCATCAGTGGGCCGACCCTGTGCACATGGTTGCGTACTAATAACTTTGCGGCCATTTTATTAAAAACATCTGCGCAAATAAAAATACTAGTCATCAGTGAGCCCACCATGTACACTTGGTTTGCGCTAATAGCTCGAGGTCTTTCGGGCGCGACCATTTCATTAAAAACATCCCAGAGAGGATAGCACAGTTTTATATCTTTTCCAAAAGATATTATCTTAACAATAGGCAAGTTACTTTTATTTAGGCAAACAACCTTTGTCTGTGCAAGTAGACTGTGGGCCCACCGTGTGCACATGATTACTCACTCACTCACTTCTAGCTTGCGGCCTTGCGGAGGTAGCCATTTCATTAAAAACATCACGGAGAATAAACACGTTTTCGTATCTTTTCTAAAAGATAGCATCTTCACAAATGTATCGGTCTCAATCAAATGCTTATTTTAGGCAAATGCGTTCTACTTACGCAAAAAGGCTTTAACTGCGGAAATGAAAACAGTAGTCATGAGTGGGCCGACCGTGTGCGCTTGGTTTGCGTTATTAGCTCGAAGCCTTGCGGGCGCCACCGTTTTATTAAAAACATCCCAGAGGGTATAGCACAGTTTTATATTACCTCCAAAAGATGGCATCTTGACAAATTAATGTGTTGCAGAGAAATGGTTATTTTGGGCAAATAACTTATACCTAGGCAAATAACCTTTGACTGGGCATATAGAAATACTAGCCATTTGTGAACCCGCCGGCCGTGTGCACGGAGTTGTGCAGTAATAAGCTCACGCCCTTGCAGGGGCGGCCATTCAATTAATAACATTCTAGAGAGTATAACACAATTTTATATTCTTTCCAAAAGATGGCATCTTGACAACAGTGTCTGTCGTATACTAATGGTTATTTTAGGCAAATAATTTCTACCTAGGCAAATAGCTTTTGAGTGTGCAAATAGAAATACTAGCCATTATTGAGCTGGCCGAGATATATTTCTATTTGCCCACTCAAATGTTATTTGTCTAGGCGGAAGCTATTTGCCTAAAATAACCATTTGCCTGAGTCATATACACCCAACGTATTTTACCCGTTACATCGGGTATAGAACTCCAAACGCAAATCTGCGTACCACTATATTAGCGGCGTTGGTTATAAATGAATTTGTACCAGTAAACTATTTAGACAACCTCTAATAAAGTATGACAGTTTTTAGTAATTTTTATTCGCAACTCGTTACATACAAGCCCAACAGGAATTATTTAGATATGAATATTTATAGCTATAGCCAGTCCAGCCCTGGTTTTATAACATCACTTCTAGCATTATAAATCAAGATCAACAAAACAAATCACTTCATTACTTAACTTATATTCATTTATAGATAAACGTTGCATGCTAAAAACAGAAACCTTAGAAAAAGAATTATTGAGCAAAATTAGCTTTTCAGATTATTAAGAACAAAAGGAGCAAAGGTGGCAAAAAACCCACTTTGACGGAGTGTCTTAAAGCTTTTGAAAACTGTAATAGAAACTTGACTTTTCCTGCAATAACCTTTTAATAGAAGCAAACCTGGCTTATAAACAAAACCTTTGGTAGAACAGTTAACTTTCTTGTATCGAAAAGTTTTGTAAAGCGTAAAGAAGTAAACAGTTGCCCGTGTTATACGGATATTCTCAAATATTTTCAATTATCTGAAAAAAAAAATTACTTTTGGCGACAATAATCAATATCTAACTCTAATTTGATTTCAGATACCAAACCGAAATTGAAAAATCACTACCGGGCTCATCGACTCTCCTTTTGGTTAAATTTGGTCCCAGATCTACACAAGCCCGGTGGAGATGACGTTCCTGCCTCTCATCACGAGCTGCAAGATAACGATCCGCCGTTACCTAAACTGCCGTCTTTAAATCCTAGGAAATTAGTAACTACCGAATCTCCAAGCGGTGATATATCGAGGACTACTTCTAGTGGTATTAACGCTTCCATATTAGCAACAGCTGTGTCAGATAGCACGGAACGAGTGGAAGAGCTTGGCGGAGGAAGCACGACTCCACATCCTGTGGAAGACGGTTTCGCCGCATACTCCACAGCGTTAAGTGTGACTATAGCAATAGGGTGTTCGTTACTAATACTAAATGTGTTAATATTCGCGGGAGTGTATTATCAAAGAGACAAAACGCGAATGAATGAAAATGGCGGGCAGCCAAAAAAACGGAACGAAAATGGGCAAATGCCCAACAACATATGTGGTGATTTAGAATCTAGTATACTTGGTGTTAAAAGTGATCCGGCCACTATTTTAGGGCATCACCACTCGCACCATCAGCTTCCGCCTCCCGAATTCGCGGACTTACCCCAAAATAACGCGACTCTTCCGCGGCCGCCGCCTCCGCCAAAAAACTCCAAACCGAATATAAATACCTTACACGAAAATCAACCCTTACTTCACACACAAAGTATTCAGTTGATAAATACAGGGACCCTCACTAAGAAAAATACGCAAATGAATAGTGGTAAACAAAATACAATGGAAGAGCTTCGAGTGTGACGCAACTGTGCGGTATTTTTCTTCATAAAAGGACTGCAATAACTTTTTGGATTGCTCAAAGTTTTTTTAATCTCTACTCGATATTCGTGAACTATTTAGGTAAATGAATAATTAAAGCACGGTAAAGAGTGCTAATGACTCAAAAACGGGATAAACTTTCTGGTTTTTGTAATCGAAATTTAAAAGCGCAATCTAGAATTTTAGAGCAGTTCGTGTGATTTGTAGTGCGTAGACAGAGTTTACTGTACAATACATTTTTTAAATAGGGTGAAAATATATCCAATACAATTTCTTACGCCGATTTTTGCTCCATATACGACTACGAATACAAATCAGATGACAGAGCAATGTTTTAAAATTTTTCAGAGACGTTGGAAAATATATAGGAATATTTTGTTCAAAAAATATTCCTGTGCTTGGAACTCAGTGGTGTGGTATAAACGTAGTCGTAATTTTTCATCAAAAGCACGTAGATGACAAAGAGAAAGGGAGAGACCACTAACTCGATATGTGGGCACGAAGATTGATGGAGCACGGGAAAGAAATTACGTTGTATTAGGAAAACGAGCAATATCAAGACATTTTAATCAAAAGTAAAATTATATTAATGAAAGCCTGACATGGTGTTTCTAGATTAACTTTTAGTTAATCACAATGTGGGAACAAACAACTTCTGTAAATGAATTTTTTTATGTAAAACACTACAAACTGCACGAACTGTACCTATCTGATTTATAAACTACATGTTTATACTACTAATCAACTGTGAAAACCTGAACCACAGCGCTATAATTTCACTAGTCAATTTACAAAAGACCAATATTTGTTTTATATTTAAATTACAGCGCTGTGGTTACAAATATTTTTAAATTTCCCGTTTTATTCACGGGAAAATTAGGAAATATTGAAAAAGCGCATGTATCGGTTTCAGTATTTCAGAGGTAAAATTCTGCGAGGGAGTTTTCGTAGCAAACAAAATTTGTAGAGATTGTCTAAATCCGACTCTGTACTTCCTTAATTTTAGTCGCAGGGATGATGCAGGCTTAAGTGCTTAATTAGATATGGTCCAATAAATTGTAATGGTCTGGAACAGCGCTCTCTGGTGCAATTACTTTCCAATCAAATTATAGGCGACGAATTTACGCCCAAGAAATTCGGAATTAGAAAATCGATGAACTTTAGGGGAGGCTCGGGAATAAAAATAACAACCGCTTAAGATAATTCCCAACAAACTTTTCAGCACTGTATAATTATCAAACTTAAAGAGGAATTCTTAAAAAATGAGGAATCTTACTTTGAACTACTTTCTTGATGATTCATTAATCTACCGCTTACTCAACGCGTGTTTTATAAATTTAAATTTAAACAAGAGGAGTAGCAATAACTCGTAATGGTATAAGAAATATATCACATCAGCATTAAATTAAAAGAAACCAATTTCATTAATTTGTATGTATTTCATAGAACTCTTCTGTTTTATAAAATAATAAATTCTGATGTTTCATAACCTTCTTTGCACATAATATTAAATTACTGTTTGTACCTTCATACCTTTACCTGAGTAAACAGAATATCATCTACAAATTTACATACTACAGTACTAAGTCTACAACGTGAAAATTTAAAGCTCTAATTGGCATAGAAACTTGAAATTTCCTATTTAGGTACGCTCCATTCCAAACTTTAGTACATTAGAAAAAATAATTCTGTTACAGATTTTAACGTAAACATATTTGTAGAGCAACGGCGAACCAAGCACGAATTTTACCTCAAAATACTTGGATTGTTGTTATGAAAAATGTATGAATGTTGTGTACATACACTAGAATAAAAAAAAATGTTAAATAAATGAATTAAATTTACTTTGTCCGATACTTTTCTCATTACCTGCTTTTCTACTTTTGCCAGAAATTCTATAGTTTAGCAAAAATTATTTTTAATTAATAAATACTTTTCTCTTTGCCTTTAAGGAAAGTTTTACTTTACGCAAGTATGAAGATGAAAGGAACAACCATAAACAAATCTTTTGAAATGTAAATCACATTTTCCTAAAAGCTGGTAAGTATACCTACCCACTTCATATACCTGTAGTTAAACATTTTTGTATCAATACATTATAAAATAAAAATCTGTCACATATTTGCACCTAAAGGCATCTCTATTGCTTAGTTTTTAAATTGCTGGAAAGATTAACAGCAAATAATATATAACTGTAAATGATCTCAATCTTGATTACCGTCAACGCTATTTCTGCTGCTAAGGCTTATCACCGACTTAGAGGATAGACCACTATACCTGAAAATTTGCCAAACCTCTGTCTTTTACATACCACGGAGGCATCATCTTGCATATGCCGGACAGAGTAGTACATTACATACTCATATTGTGAAAATAAATATTTAAAACATATTTGCTAATGTTAGTCGCAATTTTTAGATGGAGACGGTTTTACTGGAAATAAATTTGCATTTTATAACATTTACTAACGTTAACTGCTATAGGTTTCTTCTTCAAATAATTTTCTTCCGCATTAACAGCTCTAAATGGTGCACAGTGCTATGCTGCTACCAATTTTCTGAAAATGTCTAACAACTGTATTATTTTAATAATTTAGAGGTACGTTTAACGTACGAGAAATATTATGTAAGTTTTAATGAAGAGCTATAGAATATTATTTATGAAAACCTAGCACTGTCTCTAACCGTTTAGCAGTTGGCAATTTCTGGAAAAATGTATTCTTTTGCAAAACAATCAAACCTGGATTGGAGAAGGGCTTAATAGTTTCTGTTCTGGCTGCAATAAAAGAAAAGGCTCCGCATGGGATTCAAATAATAACCATTTTTCACGAAAAGCACAAAAAGGTTGCTAAACTGTTATTTTTTAGC
Source organism: Ctenicera cuprea (assembly GCA_958336395.1). NCBI lineage: Eukaryota > Metazoa > Arthropoda > Insecta > Coleoptera > Elateridae > Ctenicera > Ctenicera cuprea. The sequence continues at coordinate 20,320,672 of OY284487.1, read as the reverse complement.
TTTTATCAATCTACAAAATTAGTATTCCACAACAGTATAATCTGGGCCTAGAAATGACTTTGTTTCTGTTTTCTTTCTTTTATAAAATAAAAATGATATCTATAACTTATTCTAAGCTACAATTGCTTCAATGTTTGCCTACACAATTGTAACAATCAACTCGACTTTACTTACTTTACAACTCCGTGTTAATTACACTAAAAAATTTAAATTCCAATAATTTACTACTGATTGAAAAAAGCTGAAGTGTGGACTTCGAGTGGACTTTCCCATATTAGATATTAATACTTGCCGTATTTGCAAAAGTGTAACATTTAATAATTATAACGTTGTACATTTCACCAAGTATTAGATTTCTAAGAAAACAAGCAACGGGAATTTGTATTTGCGATATCCCATTCGTACCGTAACTCTACTGCACGAAATCAATTTAAGCGCCCGCCGCACTTCGGCGAATTACTTTCGCTTCGGATGTCGGACCAAAATTGCTAAAATAGCTTTATTTGAGAAGTTATCAAAAATATGCAAACAAAAAGAAAAACATATATTTTAACTAGAGCTAATTGATTATGTTGATTTTAAAAAAATGTTTACTAAAAACTACCCAGTAAATAGGAAATTAATTTTTACGCATTTTAAGCGTTTTTTGGTCAAGCAAAACCTATTAATGGAATGACGTTTTTCGTGACATTAAAAATAAAAACGTTTTCTCTATAGTTAGGTCGAGTTACTGCCAATGTACCCACTAGTCGCGGTAATTACGCCAGTAAAATAAGAAAATATTAATTTTGGCAAACCCTGTCGATGTGCCCACTGCTACTTTAGCAGAAATCATCAGTTGGCGATGTATCCACGCAAGTCTTTTAAATAATAGTTATTTAAGTAACAAGGAATGTGAAGACGTAATAACATTCGAGGTAGGTAAATACGAGCCGAGGCGAAGCCGAGGCTTGTGGCCTGCCGAGAATGTTAATAGTCGATACATACCGTGTTACTTATTAAATTTTTCACACTACAGGTAGAAATTTAATCATATTTTTAATAGTTATTTAAGTATCAAGGAATGTAAGGACGTAATAACATCCGAGGTAGGCGAATACGAGCTGAGGCGGAGCCGAAGCTTGTCGCCTGCCGAGGATGGTATTAGTCGATACATTCCGTGTTACTTATTAAATTTTTCACGCTACCGGCAATGTAAGGAGGCCTACAGGTAGAAATTTAATCATATTTTTAAAAGTTCGTTTTGACAGCTGTCATCGGAATTATTTTTTAAAAGCCCCATTATTCTAAGTTGTCTGTGCTTGTTACCATATCAACGAACAGTTAAAATCAACATTATTTTCCTAGGGATGTAAGTGACACTATTAAGTTCCGTCGTCAAGGGTAACTAGTACACGAATGTTATCAGCCATTTACGATCCCTGTAGCTGTGGATGTAAGGCCTACTTACATTGCCGGTAGCGTGAAATAGTTATTTAAGTAACAAGGAATGTAAAGACGTAATAACATTCGAGGTAGGTAAATACGAGCCGAGGCGAAGCCGAGGCTTGTTGCCTGCCGAGAATGTTAATAGTCGATACATTCCATGTTACTTATTAAATTTTTCACGCTACCGGCAATGTAAGTAGGTCTACAGGTAGAAATTTAATCATATTTTTAAAAGTTCGTTTTGACAGCTGTCATCGGAATTATTTTTTAAAAGCCCCATTATTCTAAGTTGTCTGTGCTTGTTACCATATCAACGAACAGTTAAAATCAACATTATTTTCCTAGGGATGTAAGTGACACTATTAAGTTCCGTCGTCAAGGGTAACTAGTACACGAATGTTATCAGCCATTTACGATCCCTGTAGCTATGGATGTAAGGCCTACTTACATTGCCGGTAGCGTGAAATAGTTATTTAAGTAACAAGGAATGTAAAGACGTAATAACATTCGAGGTAGGTAAATACGAGCCGAGGCGAAGCCGAGGCTTGTGGCCTGCCGAGAATGTTAATAGTCGATACATTCCGTGTTACTTATTAAATTTTTCACGCTACCGGCAATGTAAGTAGGCCTACAGGTAGAAATTTAATCATAATTTTAAAAGTTCGTTTTGACAGCTGTCATCGGAATTATTTTTTAAAAGCCCCATTATTCTAAGTTGTCTGTGCTTGTTACCATATCAACGAACAGTTAAAATCAACATTATTTTCCTAGGGATGTAAGTGACACTATTAAGTTCCGTCGTCAAGGGTAACTAGTACACGAATGTTATCAGCCATTTACGATCCCTGTAGCTATGGATATAAGGCCTACTTACATTGCCGGTAGCGTGAAATAGTTATTTAAGTAACAAGGAATCTAAAGACGTAATAACATTCGAGGTAGGTAAATACGAGCCGAGGCTTGTGGCCTGCCGAGAATGTTAATAGTCGATACATTCCGTGTTACTTATTAAATTTTTCACGCTACCGGCAATGTAAGTAGGCCTACAGGTAGAAATTTAATCTTATTTTTAAAAGTTCGTTTTGACAGCTGTCATCGGAATTATTTTTTAAAAGCCCCATTATTCTAAGTTGTCTGTGCTTGTTACCACATCAACGAACAGTTAAAATCAACATTATTTTCCTAGGAATGTAAGTGACACTATTAAGTTCCGTCGTCAAGGGTAACTAGTACACGAATGTTATCAGTCATTTAAATCAATCCCTGTAGCTATGGATGTAAGGCCTACTTACATTGCCGGTAGCGTGAAAAAGTTCGTTTCGACTGCTGTCATCGAAATTATTTTTTAAAAGCTTCATTATTCTAAATTGCCTGTGCTTGTTACCATATCAACGAACAGTTAAAATCAACATTATTATCCTAGGAATGTAAATATGTGAGCTATCGGCAGCTTGTTTTATATGATTAATAATCTGCAAAAAGATGGCGCTACAATGACAATTTATAATTAAGTCACAGATGACTGTAATTGAGCAGATTACTTAGCACATATTCAAACCAAAAATTAGACAGCCATCTGCCATGTTTAATTGTCAAATCGCAATTTTTCGTAAATAATTAATATTGAAGCCAATTCTACTTAAATTATATTCATAATGTGACAGATGCACTCAAATCCCCGATAAAACACTTTCCAACACATTTCAACAGTAATAAACAAATAGCGATAGCAGCGCCCTAAAATTGGTCTGGTGCGTTGTAGCCAAACTAACGCTAATTTCGTCTCCAAATATGAGCGGACATTTTGTATAAAGGGTCGTATATCTGTAGTGTTAACCTTATCTGTGCTATTAAGTTCCGTAGTCAAGGACAAAATGTAAATGAGTGTTATTGGCCATTTACATCTTTTGTAGCTATGGATGTATCGTCTATTTACCTTGCCTGTAGCGTGAAAATTAGTATTAATATATGTACTATTATTCATGGGCTGTCGTTGTGGCCACTAATGCTTTGTGTAGACACACCGGAAGCGACTGCTTAAAATGTAGATGTGTCCACGAATATTCTACATTTATTCATTGGCTGTCGTTGTGTCCCTTTTGAGCTTTGCCAACAGTAGGTAAATTATAATATATGGAACAATGTAAGTAGCGACATCGACAGTTCAGACGATGTGCCTATGCAGAACATTCGTAGACACAATGACATTCGATGAATATATGTAGAATATTCGTAGGCACATCGACAGTTCAAACAGTCGCTGCCGATGTAGCCACACAAAGTATTAGTGGGCAAAATGACTGCCCATGAATAATAGGTATATTAATATAAGAAATCTATATGTACCAATAATATTTGTGGGCACATCGATAGTTGAATTAACCGCTGTCGATGTGCGCACAGATGATATATTGGAACAAATTGGGACATATTCTTCATACCGTGAACACATTGGCTGCATTTGTTTAAAATTATTTTTATAAAACAACTACCCTTGTACCAACAGTTAGGTCAGTTAAACCGCGGATACATTGGCAGGATCCATTGTCCATACCTATTAATATTATTTGGACATGGAAAACTGCCGAAATGTCCACACACCATCTGTGGGCACATCGACAGGTTTGATATGAAAATATAATTTTTCAAACAACTAGCGTGGTCACCACGCACATTGACTACATCGCCAAATGCTAATTTTTACTAAAGTGATGAAGCTGATACATCGGTAGTGTTCGACTAGTGAAATTATCAGTGGGCACATCGACACCACTTAAGAGAAATTTAATTTTAATTAAAAGACTGGCGTGTATACCACGCAACGTGGATACATCGCCAATTTATGATTTCTGTTAAAGTTGTAGTGGGCACATCGGTAGGATTTGCCAAAATTAATATTTCCTTAGTTTACTGACGTGATCACCACAACTAGTGGGCACAAAGCAGCGTACCCGTTTGGTCCATCAGTGGACACACTGTATAAAAGGCAACTTTGGTAGCAATTTTTTAAAGAACATCTGATTATGTTATAGCCTAGACAAGACAAATCGAGACAAAACTGAGCCTTCATCCCGTCTTGACCAGACGAAATAAACTATTTTATCTCAAAATCGAGACGAGACAGGCCTTTAGTCTCGTCTGGCAGCAACATCAAACCCTATTATTCCTCAATTTCATAATATACTTAATTTAAAATATCAATAATGTAATGCGCAGTGAAAAGGTAAGGTTTACACGATAATTAAAAATTTACAACCAGAGTAATTATGTTCAGCCTTCATATATTTGAATCAGAATATACAGTAGAGAAAAGAGTAATCATGCCTTATAACTACATAGTTATTAAAAATATTTTTTTACATATTCACACACTTTCAATTCGTACTTTCACAACACGATACTCAAAAAAAATACACTAAATTAAGATAATACATAACAAAAATAATACTCAGGGTAGATAGGTACTTATGTACTTTGGCACATTGTAATAGTAAAATTTTATCAACTTTAAAGGTATACTAGATACTAAAAAAGTAATTATTATTGAAATACAATTGAGCAAAAAGGTTTCAAAAATTAAAAAGTGCAAATAACAAAAGTGCCTTAAAATATCTTGAATTTACTTTGGCATTATTACATCACACCACGTTTTCAAATTTGAGCTGCTATTATTTACAATTAACAGTGTAATATTATGAATGGACAGAAGCTTAAGATTTCCAAGTATCACACGTTTAAAATTAGGATATTTTTAAAAACATGTCAGTACTACTCACTAATTACTATTTTTCACTGAAATTGAGATTGAGTTGCCGCTGCCTAGAACTCATATTTCAAGAAATATTTATCTTCATCCTTTAAAGGCACAACAAGATCTGATACTTCACATTTACACACAATTGGAAGAGATCTACTTTTTCAAGTTTCTAGGAGCGGCAACTCACTGATGGTTTGTTTAAATACATAAAAAAATTAAATATATTTGAATTCTTTTCTGGCATATAGGAGGAGTCAACAAGGCCGCGGTGGTCAATATAAAACACAGAAAACATTTTCAAATAGTTGTAGGGATATAGGGAAATAAGTAGAACGCGAACATTTACATTAAATTACGTTACATGTTGGGTTGAACAGTTTTGAAGTGAATATTCAAATTTGTTGTTATTTTTGCTTCAATTTCAGAATTTAGCAATTTTTCAATTTAGTTTATCATTTATACAATATATTTCTTTATACTTTTTCAAGTTCTATATTGAAACGAAATTTTTTTAATGTACAAATTTTTTCTACTACATTCCACTGGTATAAATTCAGTAGCACTTCATAAATTCGCATCAAAATCAGCATACAAGGAAGCAAGACATTTATGACTCATATGTGCTTCAAGGACTTCTCAGTTAACAGCGGCATGGGCCACATGTGGGTTACTGGAGAGGCAACGTAGTAATCTGTGGAAATACGGCTCATACAGATTTTATTAGAGAGGTCTGCTAAGGTAAAATTATTTGAAAATGTTATATAACTTGGAGATGCTGCAAAGAAATTTCAAAACCAGGACATATTCAGAAAGGTAATTAAAATGTGAATGAAAATATGCAGAAATATACAAAGCGTTCTACAGAAAAAAAATAAATTTGTTATGCCACTCTTATATGCACAACTGATAATAATTTTAAAATGTGGCTCACTGGATCCCCTACAACTTTTAAATGAAAACGTGTTCTGAATTTTCGATAGTAAAGAGCTGCCTGCTTATTGACACACCCTTTATAAGTGTAGTAAGTAATGAATCAGTTTGCTCTTTGTGAATTACAATGACGATCAATTGAATAATAAATATTGCTTTTGTTTCCTGTACTGTTTTGAAGAGCAACATCAGATTAATAATATAATTAACAAACATGCTGCATAAATGTTTTCACATTTAACATAATTCTTCAATGTAAAACAAAACGTTTTGATATAAATTGGAAACTACAGTAGTACCATAATTTTCTTCACTAAATTTATTAAAATTGAATTTCTATTAAGAACTTGTAAATATCAGTGCTCAACCTCTGCTTCTAAACAAGTTAGTTGGTTTATTTGGCACTGAGTAAACCACTATTTATTAATCATGAAAGAATAAAATAATTGAATCATAAAATTCAAAATGTAGCTAAAATATCAATAGAGCTAAACAGATATACTTGTCCTTATTCCTAAAGTCTACTTTAATAATTAATTGTACCATAATGATGGAAGACACGAAAAAATAAACAAAATTCTTTTCCTAATAACAAAAATTTAACTTGTAACATTTCAAAGTATTTTATTCCTTCATGAGCATCCTTCATTTAAAAATTTACTGAATAACGTGAGTTATCATAAATATATTAGAAGGCAAATAGACTTCCATGTACTTCAGTAGGCAAATTTTATAGGAATTTATGTACAATTCAGTTGGTACAAGAATTCATCATAACGGTAGACCTTCGACTGTACCCTCTTCTTGTAACAGCTGCGCCTTGCGCTTCGCATTCTTTCCTAACCCTATCTATAATATCAGCAACTAATTTTTCTTCCTTTACTCTTTGTTCCTCCCAATCAGCTGATCTAATTTCTTTTTTCCTACTTACTTTCGGACATTCAGCTGTTTCTACAATTTCCTCTTTAATGCTAATGTTAAGCTCTTCTTGTTGTTCTATGTTTTCCGAATGCCTAGTAGACACATGCCCCATGTAACCCTTCCGACTTTTAAAGAAAACATTACAATGTGTACATTTGAATAGTGGCGCCGGATTTACCATACTATTTACATGTAATTTGTACTTGTGTCTATACCAGTGTGTTCTGCTCGCTAGCACTTCACCGCAAAGCTTACACACAACACTACCGTCATGCCGTGTTAAGTATTCCAACAGTTCGCTTTTCTTCCTTTCATAATTTTCACTACCTTCTGCTGTAATCATCAAACTATTATCGCTATCAGTTAAAAAATGAACTCCAGTTGCAGCCTCTAAATTTGTATCATCATTGGTGTCTTGAAGAGTCTCCTCTAGTAAACATCTTGCAGACTCCGTGGATATTATAACAGTATCTTGGTGTTTGGGAGGTGATGTAATTAATTCTACGGTGACAGAAGGTGGCAGGTTTGTATGGTTTTGGTTATTTTCTTGATAATACTGTTCTTCTGCAATGAAACATTAATTTGTTAGTATAGTCAGAATGTTAGTAGTAATTATACAAGGTGAGGAAAAAGTACCTATGGAATAATGGCTGTAATGCTTTAAATATAAGTTATTTTAAGAAAAAATACTTCAAGAGGTATAGCGATTAAGTTAAGAGACATTGTTTGACGTTCTTCAATTTTTTTTGTTCAGTTTTTTTTGACAGGTGATATCAGAGACGTTTTTTTTTGAAAGACTAAGTCTACACTCGAAGGCCAAACAATGTAAAAGACCTAAAAAACGGAATCCAGCAAGAGGTGGCGCAAATAGAAGCAGAGTACTTACGAAATAAATATAAATATTTATTAATAAGTACTTAGCTTTACTTCGTTGAAGTTCATTAATTTACTGTGAATAAAACAAATCTTAACTTTAAAAGGTTTTCTATTTTAGCCTTATAAGTATTTCGACATGTTGACGTCATTTTAGAAGGAGAAATAAAGTCATCTAAACGCAGATATAGAAACCCAAAATCAAGTTATGAAGATTTATTGTTCCTATAACAACAACTGTTTACTTTTTATCTTGCCTCTGAAAATGACATGTCAACATGTCGAAATACGTATAAAGCTAAAGTAAAAAACCTATTGAAGTTAAGAATTGTTTTATTTACAATAAATTAATATAAATATTTTCTTAGACAGTTAGAGAGAACACTTTCACACTCTTATGTTACAAATACACATAGATTTTATGCAAATTGAAATAATTTTAGGAGTATTTTAAGTAAATTTTAACTTATCTTACTTAATTTTAATCTAAAATATTATTGTTTTGTTTACTGTAGACACATAATTATAGACTGTAACATGCACGCAGGGATAACCAACTAACCACCCTTTGCCTTGTTTCTCAAAGAAACTTAAGCAAATGCAATCCAGAAAGTCAAAAGTAAAATAAATCTTTTGACACCTAAGCCGGCTTAGGATACCTAATTTACGATGACCCTTTCTTATCACAACTTTTGTTTTGTAACGGAATCTTGCTAGGCTCCCTTGGCTGAACTGTGCTACATGTTTTACGTTTCGTTTCAATATAAATTTTGTAATTAATAATAACAATCTCCCAAAAAGGATGGTTCACAAAGTAATAACTAAAATTTAATACTGCAAATGTGGTTGTGTTTTGCTACAATTGCATTTCTATAGCTATAAAATTGAAAATATATATTTCCATATTTCCTTTAGCTTAATTTTTGATAAAACTAGCATCAATGTTAAATTAAAATCCGCCCCTAGACAGTGCCGCCCGAAGCAACTGCCCCACCTTAGCTGCTCAACTTAAGAACCAAATGCAGGTTAAAATTGCAAACCACTTATGTAGTGTGCTAGTCGGTGATTAGTTAATTATAGCTCAAGTTAAGAGTAAATCGGTGCAGAGATTTATAGTAGAAGAATGTGTCTATTCACATAGGCTTGCTACTGACAGCTTTTACTTTAATGCTTTGTAAATTTAAACTTGGCCAGGTACTTTATAAAAGTCTTGCTTTGTTTTAAAATTGATCAAGTTCAATTTGTTTTATTAAAATTGCTAAAAAAAGTGGCATTCTGCAGCACCGCAGCTCCTATGTAATAGCCACCAAAGATGATCAGATGGTTTCAAAGACTTTAGCTACCCAAAGAGCGAGGAAACAGGAAGCTGGTGGCTTGTCCAAGCTTTGGTGTATTGTCCAAACTCTGGCTCCATACGCAGCCTGTCTGGAGAGCTGCCTACAGGCATAACTAAACACCCAGTACAATTTTAGATTATGTAACAGTTCATTACCGCGGCACTTCAATTTGAAAATATTGAACCTATCCCAAAAAATCAAAATCCGACGTTATTAAAAGATCGTCTTGCACATAAGGACACTAGACAAAAAATTCTAGTTACATATATGACGAAATTCGTAAAACAAATCTAACTGATCCTAAAATTTCAAACTTATTTATGTACAATTAAATTCTATAAAAAATAATTAAGTTTTTAATGTGCAAGGGCACATATGGGAAATTTATTTTTGAACTCGTTTTACTCGGTTTAGAGATACTCGAAAATCTAATTCACTTTTTTTGATTTACACCGCTTTATGTCCTAAGGCAGGCATGGGCAACCTTAGGCCCGCGTACAACTTTTTTCCGGCCCGCCAGACATGTTTCATTTAACCATCAATCCGGCCCGCGAGACTGATTATTATTTTAAACTGATACAAATAAACGAGAGTAACGAATTATTTCTTTTATTTCGCTTTATGCGAAAGTGAAATATTATGTATACCTTTTACTTTTTGAATTTTCGCATTTTAAAAAATTTCTGTTTCTGTTGAATATATTTCCGTATACTTTTTTGTATTTATATATTTTAAAAATATTTTTCCAAAAGAATGTAGTTTTTTTATCTTATTTACGGCCCGCGATACATAAATGGATCTTCAGTTGGCCCCAGCTACTCAAAAGGTTGCCCATGCCTGTCCTAAGGCATAACAGCTATCAAAATATCTTATTCTTAACAAAATTAAGCCCCGCTCTATAACAATTCCTATAGTTAAAGTTTCATATATATTATTAAAAATGTACAACGATGCCTTTTTCTAGCCACAGTACTGACGCTTCCCGTAGATCTGTACGGCACGTTCCCATTCTGTCATAAACTAGTAAAAAGTTTAAGAATTTTCTTACTCTTTGCATAAAGCAATCATTTTTAAAATCAATAGTGACTTTCCATAAAGGCAAGCAAAAGTAAGCCGATTTTTACATTTATTATAAATATTTTGTGTTTATAGCGATTAGTTATTGAGAAATCAGTAAATTTGGTTTTTAATAATTTACAGACTTAGTAACATCGATATCGAAACCACTGGTAATTCAAAGAGTGAACTGGAATCAAAATTAAAATGAAATGTAAAATATTTGCCGGAAAAATGCTTATTTTACAAAAACCCTGGTTTTCTCGCAAAGGGAACTGCAAAGTCCTATCAACTTTAGTAGATGTGGTAAAAAAAGGACAATGTCTGGGCGACCTTTTGAAAAAAATTAAAAGAAATACGGAAAACATTAAATGGCAGACATATATTGCTCAAGTTTTACAAGAAAAAAATTATCGACGTTTTACGCAAATCAAAAATAGTTACCTGGTGTGATTGTAGACATATTGCTTCGGCAGCAAAATTTTTAATATTAATAAATGCCCATTTTATTAAAAACATTCCAACAAATGAAAACTCTAAGGTCCTATCAAGAAAATTGAAATTGAAAGTTTCTATGTAGTCAAAATATTGATTTTAAAAAAAGAACTATTTAACAAAGAACTGGTTCAAACAATGTAGATAGATGTGTTCAGTGTGCGCACATTAGATAATGTACTTACAATGTAGCAAATGTGTTTTCCTTCTCAGGTATCTTGGCACAATTGAGTTATACGGTGAATATAGGAAAAGTGCTATCTACGTTTATGTATATATGATCTAAGCAGGCAATGTTATTTTTCCAAGTTTTTCTCAAATTTTTACAGTATCTACAAAAGTTGAAAGGTATTTGCAGTTGCTTTTACAAGACCAGAGTTTCTGTAAAATCAGAATTTGTTCAAGAAAATGTTTTACGTTTCATTTTAATTTTGATTCTAGTCGTCTTGAATTACCAGTTGTATTGTCCATGTTACTAGGTCTGTATATTATTAAAATCAAATTTACTAATTCCTCACTAACTGATTGCTGTCAATGCAAAATATGTATAACACATATAGAAATCAGCTTAGTTTTGCTTGCCTTCTTCAAAAAACTATTAATTTTAAAAATTGTTTTATACAAACTTTTTTAATTTTTTTTTAAACGTTTAAAAGTTGTAGCAAGAATAAATAAAAATACAAACCCTTTACCACATAAATTTGATCAATCAAGCAACAAGTAAGAAAGAGACAGCTATACTTTATACTAGTTTGTGGCAGAGTGGATTGCGTCAGAGATTCACTGAAAGCGTCAGCGCTGTGTCTAGAAAAATGCACCGCTGTATATATTTCTTATTATATTACAGACAATGATTGCTAAAAAAATATGAAACTTTATCTATAGGAATTGTTAAATCCGGGGCTTAATTTTGTTAATAAAATTTTTTGATAGCTGGTTTGCATTAGGAAATAATGAGAGGTAAAGCAAAAATGTCACAAAACCAGCTCAAAAATAAATTCTCCCATATACACCCGTCCAAATAAAAAACTTATATATAAAATTAAATTGTACAGAACTAGGTTTGAAAATTTGGAACCAGTTAGGTTTATGTTTTACAAATGTCATCATTATCGAATTTTTTGTCTAGTGCCCTTATATCCACGACGATCTTTTGACGACTTCCTAAGGCACAAGGAACAACTTGGCTACATTAAATATTTTCAAATTTAAATGCTCGCAAAAGTAAAAATAGAACCCCCTTGGCACTCGAGGAATAAAGCAAAGAAAGATGGAAAGAAGATAATTGGGCAAGCCCGTAAGAAGTTCCAACACCAAAAATGAAGGTAAAATGTGTCGGACCTACTTTTTCTATGGTCCAACCTACAAAAAATTCGAGCTACAAACCCGTTTTACCCAGAATTAAAAAATACCTCTTGTAAGTTAAACATCAGCCACGAATTTAAAGACTTCTAAAATGAAAAAGATTGGAAAAGTTCTATAACTCTTTCCACCCCTGCCAGAGTATTTTACAGTTAAACAACAAATTGTTTATTGCTGCTTACTTAGGAACGGGAAACCACAGATTGCATAGGAGAGTGGAGCATGGGTTAACTAAGGTTTTGTTAATGCTCACTAGGGGCACCCCTATTTATCGCTACTTTTGGAGTTTGTTGTAAGCAACAAAATTTTAAAAAAATATTAACTCAAATACAAGAGTTATAAATCCACATGCATTAGAGGTAGATTTATTAATAAAACGAAAAATACATAAACAATTTTATACTTATAGATAAAATTTCTGAAATGGAAGAGAATTATTATACATTTGCACCATAATACAAACAATCTATAGAATTAAGAATTAACATAAACAAAAGTGTTAGGAATTACATTAATTATTAATGTTACAAGGTTTTCTAGCACTTATATATTTGTTTTGGGTGCCAAGAAACCACTATTAAATTTTTAAAGCATTTTCGTTCAGTAATTTGATTTTCAATCTACTACATACTTGAATCAAAAATTAACAAATTTTAAAGAAAACAATACTCTTTAGAGAAAAAAAAATATATATAAACATAAAAGCAAGAAACTCAAGTTACATATTTTTTAAAATGTTTTCAAAGCTATCCCTATTTAAAAAAATTAAACACAAGGTTTGAGGTACAATCTTTCAGTCTAAAAGAAGGACTTACGTCCAAAAAAATTACAAAGGGATAATTTAAAAATCTTTTAGAGAATATGTAACATTGGTAAAATTAGCAGATATAAACTGTTAATAGATTGTCAACATTTATAAACATTTGTAAATATAAGAATTTCTGTAGACGTATGAGGAGAATACATATTTCCACGTTTTATAACAAAAAGCAAATTTTAAATTTGCAATATACATAAATTGAAGTTGAAATCTAAACTCTAAATAACTTTGTTAGTAGATAAATTTCTATATTAATTGCACTTAACTCTTATTTCTTAATTAAGGCTCCTACTGCTCGTTAGTTTGGGCAGTGAGAACCTAACTTGGAAGAACTGTGACAACTGGCCTTGGCCTATAAATGATAAAACAAAAAAAAAGACAAAACTAAACAAACTATTACACAGCAATTCTCAACTCTAAACTATTGCATATTTATTACTTTGAACTTCAAAGATATTAGATATCTTATTTAAAAAAAAAGCAATACTTTTATAGCAACAGTAGTAAATATAAAATCCAACAAGAATAATTACGATTCTTTGATTGCCTACGACATAAAATCACAACAAAAAAAAGACTAAATAAAATAGATGATATAGAAAACAGCGAAATATAAACTACTTAAATAATTCTGAAATTGTGCGATAAAAAGTTGTTGTAGGTACAAACAACACAATTTTTCCTGATTTATTCCCAACACCTAATTAAATACTTCATGTTACAAAAATAGTTAACTATGTTACAGTTGTGCGTTTTGACGGCCGATACATATAATTATATAACAGTATTATTGTCTACTTTGTGCAGTCAATTAAATTTTTAATTTTATTATTTTATATCTAATACTAGGTATTTATAAATAATAGATATATGTAATTAAAGACATTTGTTATAAACAACTTAAATTTTAACTGCATATTTTACTCTACTCTAAATATTTGCAAAACCCCTAAATTCTATCCAAACCAAATCTAAAATAAACTTTTAAACAAAAACTAGTACGATTTGTAAAATCTGTTAGTGATTTTGTATTTTGGATTACTCACTGCTTAGCAGTTATTTGTTAATTATTAAACTAATAATTACAAACCTTTTTAAGGTTATTTTTAACCACACGGTTAATCACAAGTAATTTCTGTTATTATCTAGTACTATCCATTGTACTTGTGGCTGGTAATTTAAATTTGTTAGTCCTACATTTCCACCTAGGATTAAAATCATAAATAATTATCTGAGCCGATCAGAAAGTTCCGCATCATAAATATGCTACTTTCAAATTAACTAGAAATGAATTTAAAAAAAGTTTAATTCCAGGTGAAACAATTGTTGCATAGTACAATGTAAATGGTTCAGCCATCAAATCAAACAAACCATTGGTTTTATATAATTTGTCCATAAAAACTTGATAAATGAGATTTTGAAATTTTGAACATAATAAAAACTCAATTAATTGGCTAGCACCAAAAACAAAAAACACTATTCTTGTTTCACTTGCACGTTGTCAGGAGTGTAATTGGTCGTTTCCTTTACTTGCATGTGATCAGGAGTGTTGTCGGGGGTATTTCCTTGCATTTTGTTGGTATTATTTCCTTGTATGTTGTCGGGGGTGTTTCCTTGCACATTATCGGGGGTGTAAACGGTTGCTTCAAGCAAATTTTCTGGCGGGAGAAAAAAACCCATTGGAAAAACGCAATCTTTAGGCATAAAACAATCATGAACGGTCTTCATATGATTCTTCATTTTATCTGGTCTAGAAAATTCCTTCTGACAAACCGGACAGGGAAATACCTTCCTCTGATGTCCTTCATGATACAAAAATGCATGTCGTTGAAAACTATACTTGTTTTTAAATGTTTTTTGAACATCTACTTTTGCACACTCTGTGCACTGATAGACACCTTCATTTATTGATGCATATCTAAACAAGTTTAGTCCTCGCACCGACATTTCCGTTAACTGCTCTGCAGGATCTTGACTCTGGGACGTCGCCCTACGTCGAGCTCTTCGTTTTACTGGCTGGCGTGTTGGTGGTGCACTCATTGCATTGCTGGCAGGCATTGACGACGTTGTTGGATTATTGTTGTTAATATTGTCTGTTGCATTTACATGTTTATTACTTTCACTTAATAAAAAGTGGTGTGCACCAGGTTCTAGTTTCGGTGTTACTGGCAGAGATTCCATTTTTGGTGTTAACAATTTTTGATTTACAGAATCTGTGAAAAAGAATTGATTAATTGGTTTGAAATATGACATTATTTTTTTACAACTACAATAAAACTAAGACATTATGGGCACTACCAATAAAAAGAAAAGAAACCAGAAAAACTAAAGGAACTAAGGCAAAGGATAATAATCAATAACAAATAAATTAACTGTAATATTTATTTATGAAAACCATCTTAATGATACTAGAACACTATTTAATAAAAATCAGGTAGGTAACTAAAAGTGTAACAGTGCAAATAAATATCTAAGGAATTTTCTACAATTAAATGGAATTAAGTAAAATAAAATTTAAATAAAAATATAAAACAAGAATAATTCTACACGTATACTTGGAGAAACTGATTATTTACCTTGCGTCCTCAAGTTGCATGTAAATCTGGAAATTCCAAGAGGCAAGAATTTCTAATAGTATTAATGTACACAAAATATAATATTTATTGCCACAGTTATATAATTCATTCTTATTTACAATATTCACTAAGTTATCTATGATATACAACATTGGTATAAAGGCAGAAATTTCTTAACATTATTATATGCTTATATAAAAATAAATGACTATCGACGTGTTTTCTAGATTTACTTAATTTATTATTCACACTAAGGCACCTCAATAAAGGCATGATAATTTTATTTAACATCTAAAAATATTTTTGTAATCCCACAAATTAAATAATAAAAATGCTCATCAGGAAAATGTACTTTCTGCATGCACAAAATAATACAGAGCAAGTAAAAGGTAATACACAATGTCTAACCTAACCTAACCTAACTTCGTAAATATTGACTCCATGATGTTTGTTAAATGTCAGAGCATACTCTGTTGATGTTCTAAATGTTTATAATTTTGTTGTTTGGTTGCTTTGGCAACTAAATAGTTTTTGAACACCAAAGGTATTTTATTCAAACATTTTGTTATGTAATGCATATTTATGTAAACATATGGTGCCACTTAAAAAACAAAAGTTGGTTACCATAGTAACCAAATAACTAAACATAAAAAAATTGAACATTGACAAAGTACGCGCTGGAATTTAATAGAAAACTTTTTGTTTTCATAGAATCGTTATTTACAAAGTTACCGACATTACGTGTTAATTTTTACTCACCCTGTAAACATTTTTCACAGAAATAAAAATTGGCTGAATTTATTTTTAATTTTGAGATTACAAACGCAAACTGTTCAACAATTGATATAAATAATAACCGATAAAATATCTAAAAATTACATTAATGTTGAGCATCAAGGTTTTTGTTAAAATTGTGCAGTCTCATTAAACATTCGCAGAAACCAATAGCTAACATTCTTTTAATGTCCTAAAAATTCATATATGAATATGTAGATTAGTTAATATCATACCAAGGTTATTCATTAATTAGAAGAAACCTGTAGCTACAACAAATTCAATTTCAACAAAACAGAGCTGGGCACCATTAACATTTAAAATATTTTGTACTCAAAATCTAAATTAATATTCATAGTTTTTGACCCTTTCAGTCACTCCGCCATTTCTAACGACAAAATTAGCTTTTACTTTACTTACTATTTTCAAGGTATAAATTTAGAAACACATCCATTATTCAACAAAATATTATTTATTGAGTATGACTAATAGTATATTATAGACCAAGGTAGAGAAGACATTTTTCTCAGCCGAGCAGAATTATTTCCCGAGATGCGAAGCATCGAGGGAAATAAGTTGCGAGGCTAATAAGTCTTCTCTACCGTGGTTTATATATTATTTTTTCCACTACTAGCACCTTTATTCCTTTTATAATTAATTGATTTTACATTAATAAAAAATAAAATTACAAATGCAAATATCAAACACAAAAATAAAGTAGCCTTGCTTGAGAAAACAAGAGAATAGTTAATTGCAATTGACATTTATGTAAAATATATATTTTATAATAGTGGTTATAAAATGTCCAATTTTAATGATTTGAGTGAAAACTGCACTCCTCCTGAAATTAGGGAAGGTGCAGAAAGTGTTGGTGAACAGTTATTACCAGTAAAATCAAAAGATTTTTACATGCAAGTTTACAGTGAATTTAAAGATTGGTAGCAATTGTTTTCATTATTAACCAGTAGTTAATAATGAAATATTAGTAAGCACTAGAAAAGAAATTCATCTTCTTGGCTCTAAAACAAAGTAAATAACGATATCGTTTAATGCTAGTAGTGGAAAAATACTTTTTGGTTCAACAATATTTATTTATTATAACAGGTTAAAATAAATAAATATTGTTGAACTAAAAAGTATTTTATTATTCATACTTAATAAATAAGGACTTCAACGAAGTAAAGTTAGAACTTATAAATAAAATAAGATTTCATTCGGCGAATATAATTTAATCTATACCATATTACTGAAACATTAACTAATGCCTAACTCCAAATATTATACAGGGTGTCTCGAAAATAATGCGAAAATGCTTAAAAGGATCTTCCTTAAACAGGCTGGTTCAACCAAATATTTGTTCACTAAAATTGCTTCCTTACAAAATTACAGCTACCTGAAGATAAACAGACAAATCACGTTTAAATTAATATCCGCCCCATGAAATCAGATTTTTTACTGTCTAAATATTTTACCATTAATGAGTACATTTTCTATGCTTTGTCCCATTATTTTCAGGGTACCTTCTTTACAGTGTTAGGCAAAATGTTTGCAACATATAAGGAAAATTTTATTATTAGAATTTTCCAAAAACTTATTTTTGCGACCTTCCTGCATATAAAAATTGATTTAGACATTGGTAAATCACCATTTTGATGATTTAACATAACAACATTTTGTAAAAATTCAGTTTTTTATGTATAAATTGTTTTGGTCCAAACTTTACACATTGCATTAGAATTGAATTTTGAATATTTTTTCTAATAGCTTTTTTTTGATATTTTCTCAAATAAGGCAATTTTTCGCCAATTAATTTAATTTTTTTTTATTTCCTGAAAAACCTGAAGTCAAGTGACCTATGTCTAAATTAATTTTTACGTTATCAGAGATGCAGAAGTAATCTCAAAAATAAGTTTTTGGAAAATTCCAAGAATAAAACTTTTCCCCATATACATAATATATTGCAAACATTTTGCCAGATGCTGTATATACTCCTTTGAATAATTGGTACCATTATTAATATTTGTACTTTTTCAAATTACTTTCTATCAGTCATGAATGCAGTCCCGTATAGTCTAAAAACCCAAGTGAAAAAAGGGTGCAATTTTTCTGGTAAAACTATTGCTACAAGAGGCATCCTGAAAGTAAAGACCGTGTTCAGCAAAGAAAACAGTGCTTGTGGCATTGCTATGGCAACACAGTCGCAGACTTATTCTACATTCCCCTTGCAAACGTGTCATAGTGCATTCGGTAAAAAAGTCACACAGAGCAAGCAAAAAAAAAATTAAGAAAACGGTTAAAAAAATCCAAAGATCTACGATTGATACACAATTGATAAACAAGAATCAATCAAATACACGCAATTTTTTTCACTGACTTCTCGAATAAGTTTCTTTTTGCTCACTCCATATTATGGAGTTCACAGGAAACAAATGTTGGTCATGTAATGCCTAAGAAAGTATTGCCTCGGTAATAAACTAACGGTTCCGATCATGGGCTTAGCCAACTATGGTGAAGAGATAAATCAAGCGATACATCTTAATTTTCTAATATCTAATGAAAAGAAAAATCTACATTTTCATGTACCAAAACTTAATAATAGTAATAATTATTTTTTTACATTCATAATTTAAAAAATTAAAACATATTTTACATGACCCTGTAGTAAATTTAATTTCATTTCTTTAGCGCTTTGTAGTTTTAACCGTATACAGCAATGCTATGATAGACCAAAAAACGATTAATTTGGCATCACGCAACACTGGTCGGCATAATTGAAAAGTATAAAAAATAAATCGTAACGACATTTCATATTTGTTTGTCCATTGCATAAATGGTTGCGAGTGTTGGTTATTCAAAATACTTCGGTAAACTATCGTAGAAAAATTTGTGGCTATGCCCGTGCTTCCAATCCATTTATTTACCCTAACCAAACTTCAAAATTTCAAACTTGAAAGCTAAAAAACCAAACATGCAGTATCGCTAGCTATAGGGTCGGTAAACACATATCCGGGCTAAGCCGGATCCGAGTATGAGCCGTACGGTCCATGTTCGTTAAAAAAATTTGTTCAATTGATTTTCAATGCAAGCATTTACGCACATCCATTCCGAAACAGTTCCGGTGCATCCAGGTGTATTCCGAACACTTAAAATATTCTTGCTGTAGATATTTTTCATCTGATCCCTGACACCCCCTACACAATACAATGCTGCATTTAATTAAAATCTAATGACGAGCCCAGAGATGGGCCTCTCGAGAAAGCGTGAACAATCAAAACCGGACCCCTGCACCCAGAACGGAACGAAAATGTACCTGGTCAAGAGTTGTGTTAAATCGACCCCTACACATGCTGTGTTTACAATTTTATGTGCCTGTTGTAAGTTAAGATAATTTGTCACCAGGCAGCATATCGCTCGGCATCTGCATGCTCAGCTCAGAAAGTCAGAGAAAATCGATGCAATCCGAGTTGGATGTTGGAATTCTAATTACCAAGCACTAAGCAGTTTACTCAGTTATGTATGATGCTATCGCCAAAACGATTTTGAGCAAGAAAAAGGAAAAAAGTAAATTCCAAATGCACCTAGTTTGGTTTTAGTTGACTGACGAGTTTCACGTATACATTGAAGATTTAAAATGAGTGTGTCGATACAAAATCCTGCTAAATATGAAGTGTGATATGATCAGGTTTTTGAATGCATCCAACAGTCATCAACACTTGGTGGTGTAAAAACATTTAATGAGGTTTAATTATGGCTTTAATTAATTCATTTACGACTGTAATATAGAATTTTGACTTCTAACTCCGCAATTGCACTCTCCCCGAATGTGTAAGTTGGTAGCCCAGTTGGTAAGTGGGTGTTGCACGCTCACAATACGATAACGGTATAAGAGACGAATAAGCGTTAATGGCGAAGAACGAAATGGAAGTGGGTAATTTTGAATCAGCGTATGTACAGTTCCGAGTGACTATTACCTTTCCTTCATCTGAAGAGGTACCCAGCTGGTAAATAGTTTGTTAGTGACGAAGAGATGAAAATTAAGGTGAATAATTAGTTCTATAATCAGACATCAGACTTATATAAAAAAACAGGTTCCAAAAATAGACAAATGTTTAAACTTATTTGGAAATTATGCAATGTATACATCTAAAATAAACATTTTTTGAAGAAATTGTGTTTTCTAAAGTTATTGTATTATTTATCACAAGTTACCTCAGGTTTTTACTTTCTAGACGCACCTCATATAATTAATACTTAAAGAAGGAAAAAATGGGTTTTCATTTACAATTACAAATACAAATTTTGCCTACATTTTTAAAGCAAAATGTGATAATAGGTGTTACAGGCGTTGTAATTATACACTTCACATTATGTTTCAATACCAATAACAAGATTTTCCAATTAGAAAAAAGTTGTAGACCTAAAAAAGATTAACCATTAATTAAAACTTTCAATTACAATTTCAAGAAAAGCTCAAAAAAGTAAAACAATTAACAACACTCCTTGCATCAGCAAACACTAATTTATTAACTAAATTGCAAAGTATTATACTGCCCATTCCACCTGCTCGTAGAACAAAACTCATGCACCAATGCATGCACCATTTTACCACCACGATAAATAATCATGATATTTTTTATTGCTTTTGAAGTGCAAGATATAATGCAGGAGATTCAAGAAGCATGACCCAGCTCTGTTTAACCACACAAAAAGCACCAAAAATCCGAACATTCTTAAAACATTTTGGATATTAAACTTATATAATTCCGATTACACAAAAAATTAATCTTACAACCTTATACTTCTATAAACTTTATAAACAATGCCCATCATTTCCAACAATATATTCAAATATACATAAATATATGCAAAAATCTACTCCTACTATATATTTGGCTTTTTTGCAAACTTCTATATAATAATTTATGAACTTACTAAAACACCCTGCTGCTCATTATAGTCTAGTGTGGTTGGTTGGGAAACCGAAATAAACTTGAGTTAAAAAAATAAATTCAAATCCTTGTTTATCAGCTTCTATATTATATGCATAACATTTGTGGTAAACATTATGACCAAAATTTCTTAGTTAATTAATATCAGTAAAACAAAGGTTTTTAAATTGTGAACTTTCATCATCTACCTATTGAAAACTAAGATAGATATTGAAAAAAATGTAAGGGTAAAAAATTAAAAAAAGAAAGAAGCGAGATTAGGAAGTATACTTCTAAATTTAATTGTTTGGGCTGTAGAAATTTATCAAAAGCGCCTTTAGAATGCTCCGTTTGCCGTGACTACAGGCATCAGCTTCTGCGCACCGGTTAATAAATAATTAGGTAAAAATATCTAAATACTGTTTAAAAATTCCAAAAACATTTAGTTATTATTCTCTACAGATTATAAAGAAACATTTAACACCCATAAATGAGTTTTAACAATAATTTTCCAAAGTTTCTATAAAAATTAAAAATTTAAAACGTTGAATGTTTTTGTTATTTTGAAAACTTCGTTACTCATTCAATAATTATTGTAAAGTTATGATTTTTTCAAAATTGCAGCTTTTTTCAACCTTTTTATCGAGAAATCTAAAATTTTTTTCAAGTGCATAACTATTAAAAAATATTAAAAAACAATCAAAAATTTTATTTTAAAGTTGAAAACATTTGTCTAAAACACGTTACCTCAAATCATTGCTGAAAAAGACAGATTAAAACAATTTAAAAAAATGTTTTTTCCAATTTTTGATATAAACAATTTGTTATTAACAATCCTGTTAAATTTTTCAATATGACATAAACTTCTCTATATTTTTAAAAACTTACGCCAATCAAATTTGGAAAAAAAATTATTATTTGTTGAAACTTACATTTCACTATATTTTTTTAGGTTCCTTCATACTTTGATTTGAAATTGTTTTCATATTCCTTTTTTAGCGATGATTTGAGGTGACATATCATGTTTTAAACAAGTACTTTCAACTTTAAAATGAAATTTTGATTGTTTTATGAAAACAAAAACCCTTTAAATTTTAAATTGTTACTAAAATGTTTAAAAAGTTAATGAAACAACTCGTTCAAAGGTGCTAAAAGGTTTCTTTATAATCTGTAGATATGTAAATTATTTTAAAATTTTTAAACAGCATTTAGATATTTTTATCTAATTATTTATTAACTGGTGTGCAAGAACCGATGCCTGTAGTCATGGCAAATGAACGTTCCGAAGGCACTTTTGATAAATTTCTTTAGGCCAAACTAATAAATTTAGAAATATACTCCCTTCTCGAATAAGAAGTTTGATGCCCTACGTAAAATGTAGAAACATTTTATTCGATACCAATCTTACGTTTTCGAGCCACAATTTAAAATCATTTTTTACTGATAATAGTGAACTAACAAATATCTTTGTCATAATTTTTTACCACAAACAATATTCATATAGTACAGAAGCTGGCAAACATCAAATTAAACTTATTTTTTACCCTTAACTTTATTTCTGTTTAAAGCATTGCAGCAGTCATTACTACACTGGAACAAACACAGCACCAAAAATAAACTAAAAAGTAGAACAGCATCATCCTATTACATAGGACATATAAAACTCATTTTTGATACTCCTTTGAGGCACATAATAAAATCATAATTATCTTTTAATGGATCATTAGGAACTTTAAAACGAAAACTGTTATAAAAATTTGCAGTTATTTACTTACGTCAAATCACCCAAGCCAAAAAAATCTTTAAGCCATAAATTTTAATTAAAATCCCACAATGATGCTAGTATTTGTTCATCCATAGTGTCAATAATGTAAAGGCAATGTTAAGGCACCAAGTTAACTGGCTTATGTATAATTTTCAAGTGAGCCAACATATTATCTTTGCGGGTGAAAGCTTTACAACAAACCGGACAAGCAAACATTTTTACATCGACCTTATGAGAAGTCATGTAATGCCTGCAAAAGTTGCTTATATGCGTGTAAACTCTATCACACACAGTGCATCGATACAAATTGTCTTTTTCTCGTACACAAAAATCTCTTGCCGATTTGTCTGGGTCGTAAATTTTTTTGGTATAGTTTTCAAACCTACTAGATCTCGACTCACTAGTCTGATCTTCCACAATAATTTCATAGTTAGAATCTTCGTCAAAATCATAAAAATCCGTTTGCTTTGCATTTCGAGTATTTCCATTACTATTGCTGTCGATTACGGTATCTAAGAAAGTTCTTGGATCAAGTTTAATGTCTAAAGGTTCATAGGACGAATCAATTTCTTGTGCTTCTTCATTGTCATCATCATCAGATATCGTTAAGTCCTGATGTGGAAGACTGTATTCTTCACGAAGTGAACTGTTAAAATCTATGCAACGAACATTCGATGAGGAAGTTTCTTTTTCGGTATCTGTAAATTGAGAAGGAACATTAGTATGTGCTGAAACGTTTACATAAATGCAAAAATCAGTTGGGTGGTGACATTTCAAATTTGTTTTTTAAATTAATTAAAGCAGTTTAAAAACAAATTAAGTGGGTTAGGCTGGCAATTAGAAGAACGACAAGGAACGACAACAAACCATCAAACGTAGCAATAAAAGCAATGAAGACATGTGAATATCCATGCAGAATTCATTTGTTGGGGACAAACAATCAATTAAACTGCAAAGATTACCATCAAGGTGATCAATAGAGATTATTTAGAATCTATAATGAGCTTCAGGTTTCACTAACTGATAGGATAGCATTTACTTAAAAAGATGTGCCACATAAAAAAAGAGTTGCATCAAAACAGTTTTTTTTAAAGGACATATTTTATTTATGTGTTTCTTTATAGACCTTCCAGACTGTAAGTTATATTCTTGTATTATTATAAAACTTGTTAAGTCTTTGCATAATCAATAAATGACATGTTTATTCAATTGTCTTCTTCTCTTTAATGTGCCACAACTCAATTTTTTTTACAAAAAAAACACCCTGTATATTTTTACATAGTTGGAGCTTTTTAGAGCACTCTAAATTTTATGGTTATAACTAGTGATGGGCAGCTAGGAAAATTACCATAAAGGAATATTTCCAAATCGGGAATTTCCCGGAGGGAACTTTATTGAGAATTCGCGAATATTACCAAAATTAAATTTGACACCAGAACATCTAACTAATCCTTGCGAAAAACTGTAATTACACCAAAGGCACTTAAATTTATACTAAAACCTGAATCTTGAAAAGGTTAGGTTAGGTTAGGTGAGTATTAAATTATGAGCAGAATGCCAAGACATTTGTTAAACAGCTTGGCAATATATTCAAATTTAATTTTTAATTGATATAGGGTAAGTAAAAGTAGTGCATAATGTTTTGGTAAATGATTTTATAAATAAGTTGCCTTAATAAAAAATGTTTAATGAAATTTCTGTATAGTACACTTTGTTGATGTTCAATTTTCATACCTTTTGCTATTTGGTTGCTATGACAACTAAACAATTTTCAATCTTCAAAGGTGTTTCATTCAAAAATTTTGTTATGTAATCCCATGAAAAAAGTTTCGTACCAAAAAAAAAACAATTGGTGAATACAAAAACGTCAAACAAATATAGGCCACACAAAAAACAAAAGTAGGTTGCCATAGCAACCAAATAAGTTGCTACAGCAAACAAATAACTGAAAGTATAAAAAATTGATCGTCTACAAAGTAGGTCTGAAATTTAACAAACTACTTTTTTTCTATGGCAACTGTTAAAACGTGCTATTATTAACTAAAATTAGAGGGAAAAGTAGCACTTTACCATCAAGGGTAGATAAAGTAGTACTTTAACAGCAAGGATAGATAAAGTATTTTATTTTTTTTTCTATAGCAACTGTTAAAACGTGCTATTATTAACTAAAATTAGCCACCTACTCATTTTTTCGTGAAACTGTTTTTTTCCTGACACTTTTAAATTAAATTTATCATTGATTTTTCTTCATTTTTTGGTCTTCTTTAACAATTGCTATAGAAAAAAATGTTGTATTCCACACGACGATAAAATTTCATTATCTTCTCGATGCTTATTAGCATCTCGGCTGACGCCTCGACGCTAAAATCGCTCTCGAAGATAAAGTGCAATTTTATCATCTTGTACAATAAATAACTATTATTCATGGCATTTTTTCATAGAATCAATACTTATGAAGTAACAGAATTATCTTTTACTCATCCTGCAGTTTTATTTATTATAATTTTCACGAAAAAGACAACATACAGGGTGTGAACTCTGCTCACCACTGGGATC
The DNA here is from genome assembly GCA_958336395.1 of Ctenicera cuprea. Taxonomy (NCBI): domain Eukaryota; kingdom Metazoa; phylum Arthropoda; class Insecta; order Coleoptera; family Elateridae; genus Ctenicera; species Ctenicera cuprea. The sequence goes on along the minus strand of OY284487.1, from coordinate 20,295,094 downwards.
TGGAAAATGGAAAGAGTTAGAAGGTCCGTTAAATGAGAAAAGAATTATCCATTTGGGACACCAGTTTATTACCATTTTCAAAAGTATTAAGAAAAACATAGCTTCCTAGATACAGGCAAAAAAACTAAAATTTGACATATTCTTTTTTTGCTTGTAGCTTCTTCATTTATAAACTTTAACACTTCATGTTTGCAGTGATAATGCAACCCATAAGAAGAAATTTACTGGTGTTGCCAGAATTTTTATGAACCATTTTTCAGAGGCTAACTGGTCTCCTAATTAGGCAACATTTTCTCTTACTGTTTCAGAGATCCTAATGGTGAGCCAGAATTACAGTTTACACCGGTATACAGGGTGTTAATACAGTATGAATACAAACTTTCATTTCAATAATTTAACGTTTTCAGAAAAAAACCTCAAACACGTTCAAAAGCATTTACTCTTGAGGATATTTTAGAAAAAATTCCACCTCCCCTTTTTAAAGAGTTACGTCATCTAGGTTTCTTTTAATGCACTCTTTATTTTCAATTTTTGTTATCTGAACAACGGTTAGAGAGGGTGCTTGATCGAATGCATTAAAATTAATACTTTCACAAGAACACAAAAAATTATGAAAATATTGAAATGTTTCGTATGTAACCCCTACATAATCGACGTGTCCGAGGTTTTATTCAAAAAACGTATAATTGAGATATAAGCTTGTACTCATACTTTATTAACACCCTGTATATTGGGCTAAAAGCTTCATCCAACTATGCAAAAATACACAGGGTGTTCTATTTACAAAATTCGTGTTGACACAGTCAAGGTAGAAATATTATCACCGTTACAATTTAACCAAATTCAACTGTAACATATCTGGAGGGTAAAATGTGTTTAATCTATGGAAATAAGGCTCCTGCATATTTTATTAGCGAGGTCTGCAAATGTCAAATTTCTCAAAAAAAGTTGAACATGGCAACGCCGCAACGGTTTTGAAAACAAAACATTTTCGGAAAGGCAATTATAAAGCGAATAAGAATAAAGGGTGCTATATTTAAAATTAAAAAATATAGGTTTAATATGCCACACCTGTACAATTGAAAATAATTTTATGGTCCTTTTGATATACCACAACCGTTATTTGAAATTTTTTTCTGTACATATTAATCACCACGGTGGTGTTATTGACTCGCGCTGTATATTCTATAATTCGCCCAACATATTATCATTTCAAAATCAACTTTTTTTTCAACCAATTGCCAACCCTCAACCAACAATAAACATCAAATTGTTCCCTATCAGAAGAACATGTGTGAATTAATCCACCACCAATACTGTTAATTAAAAAAAATATTGATCAGGCTAAATATTAATAATGTTAAAAAGGGAAAAGCTATAGGGAATAAGCCGCGTTAAATCAGTGTTAATGATTACAACTTTGTACTACAATAAATTATACTAAATGAAAATGTATTAAAACACAGTGGCTCATTCCTTAACAACTCTTCCCTTAGCAATAAATATGTTAACAACTCACCTCGTAAAAACAGATGCTGCACTAAACTTTTCACTAGGGTTTAAACCGCCACTATAGCTTTTCCCTTCACTATTCTATGTAATTGAACGCGGTTGAATTAAAATCTAATGTGCAAAAAATATTTTAAATATAACATAAATTTTCAATTCATGTTTTTGGGGCAATGCTAAAATTAAAATGTTACAAATTCCTGAATGAAAAAAATCCCACAGTTAAAAAAGGAATCATCACAATTACTCATAAAAATTAAACAAAACCTGTGAAAGAACAAACCACAAATAATATTAAGTAACTATTATAATATTAATATGAAAAGAATTTTCAAACAATACTTGTTTAATAAACTATCTGCAATATCATTGATTAATAAAACAAGTATTTAGTACATCTAAACAAAAGTGGGCATCCATAACAAGAACACTCAACAAAAATAGCTGCGCTTTTATTATGCATTCCAATTACAAATGTTTGTTATCAAAAGTAATTAATACATTACCCAAAACAACAATGACATTCTATAAAATCTTATTGGAAATTGTTGGTATTGGAATTTTAAAACTTGACTTTTTAAATTTAAAATCAACCTGACAAATTGATAACAGAAAATAACATCACAAATCTATTTGACATCTCCAATGCAGTAAAGTGGAATACATCAAACATGTTGTACAAAAAAATTCTGCAATATTTATTTAAACAGGAATATGCATAATTGGTTCATAGTGGGTACCTGATTCACCGAAATAGTACCCGAAAAGATATGCAACTGCAATTGTTTATATTTTAAAACAGTCCATCAGTTGAACAGAAATTATTGATGAATTAGGAAGTTTACCTCATCCATGTTCATATTGTGCCAAAAGTAAGATCGAAACAACATTATATTTTGATTAAAATTCTTGATAGAAAAAAAATGGATTCAGATTCTTACTTAAAATTGATTAATGGTTGAAAAGACAATCCTACACTATAAATTAAAAACAGCTACTAACTGTTCAACAAATGCCAAAACAATTATAAAAAACTGACACACCAAAATCAAAACAACATCCCTCTACCTGTTGGTAGGTAGAACAATACAATATAAATTAATTAGTTGTCGACTTGGTGAAAATCTTCTAGTAAAATAAACAGCAGTACAGTTTACAAAAATATGGCCTCATTATATAATTCAGTTTCGTATTTTCATATAGCGTACAAAATGAAATTACCTGATTGAAGTTCTATTCCGACATGTGAGAGAAGAGAAGGGGGAAAACATTATTTGATCTTTGAAATGTAGCTGGACACTTAATAGTCTTCTGTATTAATTTTTGGTTTCAAATTTTATTATTCTAAGAAACGAAATTTTTTTCTACATTATAAAGCAGGATTAATTGCAGAAGTAATTTCGGACTTTAAACATTACTCAAGTTTTTTGCATCGTTGTTCAACAGGATACTTTTATTATGAATGTTTTTATACAATCAAAAAATACCAAATACATATAGCAACAAAACTAGCTTGTTATACGAAATCCATTTTAAACAACGATAAACGTTCATATCGATTTTAAATTCATGATAAACCAACTTTAAATCGCAGAGGAAAAAAACGACAACATGATACTATTGGTTACGAACAAAGTAGAAACCACTTTAGTTCTTAAGCATTTAATTGCTACTTATTTATTAAACCATAAATGCTAAATCTAAAACCTTTAAAATAAAAACTCACCGGAAGACGCAAAGTCATTTTCGTTACTCTTTGATATAAAATTATTGAATGCCTGTTCCTTTGACGTTCCTGCAACTGGTTCAGGTTTAACTTTAGCATTATCTCCATCATTGTCTCTATCTTCTGGTTTCCCGCTGCTGGAATCCGAGTTATTTCCAGTAAATCCATCCATACCCATTTTAACTTCTAACATTTCAGGACTTCCCTGTATCAGTGCATCAGGACGATCAAAATCTTCCAGGCCATTATTAGAACTTCCAGACAACTTCCTTGGCCTTCCCCTCTTTCGCTTTGGTTGTAATAATGCATTTCCCAGCATATTTAATGTATTTCCAAATCGTTTTGGTGGCTGTAACCTTTGTAAATGAGGCAGGGGGTTGTGTATTTGGTTAAGTTGTTGTTGCTGCATAAGTGATGAAGTGATATTATCACATTTTTCTTCGTTTACTTCCGTCAAACCCTTAATTCTCAAACTTTCTGCAACCCTCAGGAATGCCGTTAAACGGTCTTGGTCTACACTTACTTCTCCTCTGTACATAAAATCTAACAAACTTCTCATGTCGCTGTATGGAACATCCTTCAGAATAACTATTGGATGCTTATCGGGATGATTGACAAATAGTGCTTGAAAATATGGACTGCAGGCAGACAAAACCATTTTATGTGCCCGTAATAATTGGCCTTCGACGGCCAAAGTTACATCTACGAAACTCTCATCGTGTAATAACTGGTCAAATACTGACAGTAGGTTTGACTGGTGGTTGTTCCACCTCAAGCAGAAACGTTGGGAAGACATGTTTGGCGGTGTAGGGGCTCCTACCCCCGGTTTAAATTGAGATTGGTACGAATATCGATAATTTAAATGTGACATTGGTGGCAACGGCGCTATTTTGAATTGCGTGGTAGCGCCTTACGCTGAAAAGTAAAAAAATATTGTTAAATAAATGTTTAATTTGTACAAAATTATATTATTTTTCAGGCTGGTTTTCCATCTCCAACGAGCCCAAAACCATATATTAACGCCTAATCAATTACTTTAACACTTTTGAAAAACGAACCTCTATAGAGAGCTTACCTTTTTTACAATGTTTGTTATTTAAATAATAAACAATGTCCTTTTTTATATAATATATGGTGTGGGCTCGAAATACACAACTTTAAGAAGCTTCTTAGAAAAATACATATTAAGAGAATAAAAATAGGCCCAAAGCACCAACAATATGAGGATTGCGTGTTAGGGGCGCTGCAATCAGTGTTGGGTATATTATGTTGTTACCAAAGTTCGACAGCATATGGCTCTGCAACCGAAGTTAAGTATTAAATTTGTTAACATTTAAATTTGATTTTAAAAACTTATTCCTTTTAAATTAATTGTTTACAGCGCAGTAAAAGAAATAGAGGCTGAAACTAACAGAAGGAAAGCAGTTCCTGTTAACCTTGATTGTAGAGCCATCTGCTGCCAAATTAACGTAACAACAATACATACCCAACATCTATTGTAGCGCCCCTAACATCCCTTTTAAACTAACCAAGCAAAAATTACACTTTAGAATATTAATCTACAATAGCTATGCGGTAGCTAAAAAAAGGTAAAGCAAATAATTAATGTCAACTTTTGGTTAAAAGAATGTCTTGCTTGTATATTACATATATAACTTATAGTATAAAATTTAATTGTAACATTTCAGAGTATATACTAAATCAATTTTAATACTGCGCCAGGGTTATCGCACTTAGCATTTAGTAAATCTGGGTAGGTGTTTAAAATAGATAAAATTTTATTTCGCGTTTTTTAGTTCAATTTATAGGACATACGACACGCGTAACTACTTGCAGACTGTCATAATCTATCCATCTGTCTATCTTTAACCTGAGCGCTATATAAAGTATAGCTATAAGGTATTGTTAAAGAAAGTTACCAAAATCGGCATGGGAGGGGAACTCAGGGGTTCAGCTAGTATATGAGTATAAGCCACAAGTAAGCACCGTTTGAAAATTTCTGCACGTTAAGCTCCGCCCTTATCTTCGATTTGTAGCTAGCTGACAGGATCTTCAAAATCAACCATTATGAAGTCTACATGAAATGGCATAGTACATTTAAAATAACAAGAAACTCCGGTACTGAATCAAATTTTAAATCCCTTGTCCTAAAAAAAAATAATGTGGGAAGCGTTGATATTTTTTATAAACATTTCGTAACTACCACCATGTCATTATTAATTTACTCTACTGTACCTAAAAAAAATTATTAAAAAATTGACTGCTAAAAGAAGAATTTTAAACAGTAAAAAATATATAGGAAGTCATGACCACCCCTTTATTTGTAACATAACCGCATCACAAACACACACCTTACTGTAAAACCGTTAAGTGAACCTTGGTTTGCTCTTTGGGAACAACTTTTAAAAAATGCACATAGGCAAAGCAACTTCAGTCTCACATCTTTGCGAAATTCTACAACATAAAAAAAATTATAAGTAAAAGGGGAGGGAACAAGCTCCACTAATGACAAACAAACGATGTCACTAAAACAATAGCGAATCAAATGAAGTAGGTACAACAATGGGAAACAAATGAAGTACAACAATGGTGCGACAACAAAGGGATTCCCGCCTTTTAACTTCTTTTAAAAACTATTTGCCCTATTTTTAATTAAAAGTTTTTAAATATTTCAACTCTTATTTTTGAACGGAAATATTTAAAAACATAAAATTTACCCTGTTTAAAAACGACAGTAAGTTAAAAAAAAAAACGAGGCCTATGCGACGTGAATCACACAGGTGTCAAGCGGATCATTCTTGGTTCACAGCGTTAAATCACAGTCGCCGGGTCATTTGAAGATGCAGGAAACGTCAGTATAAACATAACAACAACAATAACAACAAGTTTCGGCTCGAGAAATTCAAATTTAAAGCTCATTTTGAAAATGCAACTAGTCAACCCCTCGCCGAGAATGAGCACAGCCCTCCGCCATTTTTAGAGCGAAGTTATCGCAGCACAACACCCCGCCTACCGTGATATCATGAAGTCGCAGTTTACGCAACCCTTTTCCCCGTTAGGCAAACTAAACACCGTCTAAAAGTACCGTTTTGAGCGAATTTCGACGTTATACAATGAATAATCACCGGGGAAAGTTTAATTACAATCCTGCGGGCGCACAATAGGGGTTTGGGTATTGATTTATAGAAATATATTGATTTTAAAGCTAGGGTAAATGGAGTCGTCGACCCTATTGCCTATAATTTTATTTTTGGGCGAGCTCTGTGCGATTTTCGCATGGAAAATGAGTATTACACGTGCCGACATGTTTTTCAAAAAATTGATGTGCAGTTACCTTTTTGAATTCGTGCCACTTATCCAAAAGGGTTGAATCCTTGCACAGGATAGTTTTACACCACTGCACTCTCAAGGCGCCATGTCAGCAATCTGCCGTCTCTGTCGCGCTTCGGACGCAATCGGGGTTGCTCGGGGTGCCGAAACACGGGCGCCGGGCTTTAAATTTTCGGCGATCGCGTGAAGTTAATTTAATAAATAATTATTTTAACACGAAATGATGCAGCAAAATTAAAAAGAAATCGCAATGATGTTTTGATTCGCCTTATTTGTCCAAATTTTGGACACTTATGTAAATTGCTTTGTGTTCAACCCTTTTTGCTTAGCGCCTACCTAGTATCACAAAACACCACATTTTTAATTTCTGTTAAATTACCCAGGGGTATAAAAAAAGGCAGCAATCAAATCTAAGCTGTAACACGCAACTCAATACGCCAACGCGGTATAGGCAACCGTGGGGTGCTAACTTTTATTGCCAAAAACCTCCTCATCCTATTGTGTTAAGTCGTTTAGATTCGACGTTAAACTGCAGGTCCCCCGTGCTCCACCTTAGCGTTAGGGGAGAGTACGTGGCAGAAAAGAATATCGGAGCCCAATAGTGGGACGTAAAGGCTGATTAAGAAAAAGTAAATATCCAAAACTACTTGGTAATACATTAAAAAGTAACCCACACATATACAGTTTTGGGATTTTGGTAAGTTCATCCTTCGTGCCAACACTTTACCCAGGGTGCTCAAATTTGAACAAAATGAAGATAAAAAATACAACCCATGGGCGTTTGTTGTGGCGCAAAAAAATATTAACACGGCGCTGCTTGACGTTTACATTTCCCTTTCGTATTACACGCTAAAAGGGGTGATGACTTCCTACTTTTATGATGTGATTTCAATGTGTTTATCAAACTGTAACGAATTATTTTCGCGTTTCGTTAGCATTTTAAATTTATTTAAAGTGTCTAATACTAACTGTACCTGGTACAACTTTCAATTTTTCAATCGATAGTACTTTTTTATCGTTCTTAGGATGCAGTTAGATCAAACACGAATAAGTATGGATAACAAGCACTTAATAAATTCAAAAATACAAAAAAGGCAGGTATTAGCGCTAGATTAAAATGCAGATCGGAAACCAAACGCAAGAAGTAAACTAGAGGGTAGGTGCCTAAGCATTTTTAATCCGGACCTGGTAAAAAAAACATGGTAAACTAGGCGTGGTTTCGCTACTACCTTGCCTTTGTGAACAGAGTATTACCAATAAGAAGTTACAACCCCATGTTCTACTACCAGTGGAAGAATTTTAACATCTTCATATTTTAGGCAGTTAATTAGTAAAAAATACAACTGGGGTTATCTAAAATGTCGATCCCTGCTGGTGTTTCTCTTCTACAATAAGGGGGTTAATAAACTTGAAATTCTAGCAAGACTGATGCATTAAAAACATTAATGTTAATTGTTCTGATGGGTAAAAGGGTAATTTGTCAGCCCCCATGACAAATGTAATATACATTAGAATATCATTATCATATCTCGGTAAATAAATTCGCCCTCAATGCCAAACAATGATAAAAAGAAATAGTTCGAATAGGCACAGTAAAACGAGGAGAAACTTCCTTTGTGAATTTGTGGAAACTGCTAGAGGAAGAGGTAAGGATTTTCTGCGGTTTTTTTTTGTGGTAGAAAAATCAATTTTCCCCCCAAGGATTCCACAATAATCTTCATAGAATTGTATCAACAACTCGTAGTCCACTATTTTACTTTAATTATTTGAATCTATAATTTATTAATGAATTCTACCAAGTAGAAGGATATATTCCACTACTTTTCTTATATCATATGTTATCAAAGCCAAGCACCGATATTGTTTTAATATGCGTATACGTAGATATATTAAGTTTGGATTTATTAAATATTTAATCCGTCCCCAGTGGCGACGCCTATGTTTTGCTGAGAATTTCAAGACCCGCGAAGTCTGAAAGTTTTTAGCACGTCTCGCGTTTTTCCCTTTGACGCGATTTAACCGCCGGATATAATAAAAGCCCCGTTAACCATATCTTCCTTTATTATTTTATCATCGTGTTTTTTTCTGAGAAGGTTAAATTGTGACGTCTTACTTAGGGTTTCAAGTGCGCAGAATTTTATTTTTTAATTGGTAGGTCTCGTATGTAAATCATTTCGCGGGCATTTAAATCAATTTGAAATTTGGAGCGGGTTTTAAAGGCATGTGTTTGATGGTGCGCCCGAGGTAGGTAAACATAGAACTTATGTCATGCGCTATAAAAGAGGGTGTGCGCAAATCGCTAATAAAGTTAAATACTTACGCAATAAGTTGTCCTTGTAAATCCACGAGCAAAACTGCGCCCGTTTAACTCACATTTGTTGTTCCTGGAACACCCACTGATCACCACCACAAACTATCAAGTGCGCCGCGGACCATAGCACCCCGGATTTAAGGGTGGTGGGAATTGGGAAAAAGGAGAAAAGTAAGTGGTGCGCACCCTTCGAGTTACTAAATCCAACTCGAGCCCCGCGCAGCTCGGGCTCAGAATACCACCACCACGACTGTAATGACCTTGAGCGTTGTGGATGCCCAGAGGCCCAACGATTTTGTGGGCTTGGCACCCGTTTGGGACTAATTGAGGCATGTCTGGGTAACTGGAATGAGCTCTCACATTGAGGGCTCAAGCAGCGGTCCAGCAGAATCGAGCTGGGTGTGTTTTCGGGTCCCATCTCGAGCGTCGGACAGAGCCGTTGGTTTGAACGGGGATCCGACACGTGCAAGTCAACGTGGGGTGGTTGACCCCCCTTAAAAAGAGGACGACTTTTTGACTCTTCGTAACACTTTTGTAAAGAATGCTGCCCGTATGCTCGTGATGGATATATAAGGGTGGGTGGGCAAGTGGAATAATAAACTCTGGTTAAATTTTAAATATCCATTCGACACTCGCATTAAGTACTTACTCTACTTCCCGCTTGCTTGGTGGATTTCGTATTTTTAGAAAGTTGGCGCAACAGGTGTAACAATTCAGAGATTCTTACACATTTCTGTACGATCTGATTAGGATTAGATAGGCACCCCAAGTTAATTTGAAAGTTTAAACCTTGTACTAAATTGGAAAGTTGCCTCAGAGGAAAAACTGTTTATGAATGCAAATACGCAAAATTACCCTCGGACGCACGTACTCCTTTGGAATTGCCTAATTCGTTTCGAAAATGCTTAGGGTCGCTTGTTAAACGACATCTAAATTTAAATAATGAGGGGTAATTAGCTAAATTACGACGCGATTACAACTAAGTGACTCGCGACTTCTACAAAACAACAATAAATTCCCTCCGTATTACTAATTGCCATTCCAAAAATATAAAATGTTAGTAGATAATTCTCCACCCCGCACCCCCACCTATTAGTCACCTGTATATATTAATATGCTTTACAAAACATATGCTACCTCGCGTTCTTTTGTTGTAATTCATAATAAAAACAAGTGAGCTAGCTAGTGAACCCCCCATTGTCCGTCCGAGCGTCACTTGTTCGTGTGCAACAGGTAGCATTTGTGTGATTCAGAATGTTTTGACTTCGCTTTTTGCCGTCACGCTCGTATTTCTATTGCTTTTCAAAGAGGAAATTATGAGTAGCTGTAGAGGAGCCACCGACCTGCCTTCCTCTACTTCTACTACATCAGATACTTCAGTATTTCAAGATCTTTTACTTACTGAACTTCTTTGATTCTCACATTGTAGCGATACTACAGTTAGTGAGTGAGGAAACGCGTACGTTACGTACCATAAACAAGGAGTAGGCGTAACCCCTTATTTGTGCCTAAGCACAAAATCCGCTGCTAATATTGTTGAATTTTGAACGTCTCATGTTCACAAAACGATTGCATTTTCCGTTCTCAGTGGCGTAGCCAGAAATTATATTTGGGGAGGGCTGCAAACTGATCTGTCGATTTATAAAATTAAATTATTGCTTTCAAAATTACAATATTGATATATCTAATTTTGAAACCAAGGAAACAATATTTTCTATTTTTTTCAACGATGAAGACAAATTATTATTCCTGTTTTTTGTTTAACACAGTTCTGAACAACAAAAACCTGATCAGCTATCACAAACACAAGATCTAGCTCGATCGCCTGTATATGGTAAGCTCCAGGAGGTGGGCTTATGATCAACAGTAGTAGGGAAATAATACGCAATAATTTGGTATTCAGCTGATTGTAAGAGGTAATTCTAATATTTTACTGTTAACAAATGTTGGATAAAATACTTCTAATAAATTTGGAAAATAAAAAACTATGGCACAAGAACTCTACTTCTTAGCACGGCCAAGCAGGCGGAAGGGGGGGGGGTTGCTGTTTTTAACATACTGCCGAATACTTCATAATGTGTTATTAGTCTGCAAAATCACGATAGGTGAACGTTTTCGGTATCTAAAATATTAATTTTGTAATATTAGTCCACAAATGTCGATATTTTTGCAAAACGTCAAATAACCCAAAAATCAATAATTTTAAGATCGAAGTATCTTAACACTTTTACGCCTACAACTAAATGTATGTAGAATCTAAAACTGCAATAACATAATCTTATTCTATTAAAAACAACATAATAATAATAAACACCCAGTATAATTAATAATAATTTTCGATTATACGCAGTAACCCAACAAACAATTATTCTTTTTATAATTGTTTTCTAACTGCTATAATAATAAATTCGCCCTGTATAGCTTCATGTCATATTTGAATCTGTGTAGTGGCTCTGTATTTATGTTTTTATGTTTATTTAGTTACTTTCCTGCTTTGTATTTTTTTAAATTTATATATACCTCGTCTCGTCAATTGTTCTTCCTAAAAATATATTAAGGTGATGGAGGGGGGCAATTTACTATTTCATACGCAGGCGTCTGGTACTCCAGGTACGGCTCTGCTTCTTAGCTTTCTTTCACGAGCTGCCACTGCGTTAGTTTGCCTTTGCTTTAAACCATACTATAGTGCAGCGCTTCTCAAACTGTGAGGCGCGCCCCCCTGGGGGGGGCCAAAGCTGTACAGGGGGGGCGTCGAATAAATAAACAAGACAGAATTATGCAGATCAGGTGATAATGCTGTACCACATCGGCAGCGTTGCCAATATTGCCAAATTGATTTAAATAAGTTTCTGCGTATTGGGTTATTCTGATCTATCTTATATTATACGGGGGGCGCAGAATTATTCAAGGTAGAAAAGGGGGGCGCGAAATACGAAAGTTTGAGAACCGCTGCTATAGTAGAAGAATAGAGGGGGCAATTACCCCAAGTAACTTAAGTGATTGGTAAGTTTTTGGAAATTGCGGGAGGAAGGTTACAAAACCAGTAATCGAAGGGGGTTTTCTTCTAGACGATAGAACTATTTAAGGTTGTTCCAATCCCTTTAATCGCTCCAGAGAAAAATTGGCCAAACATGATCAGAAATCCAAAAAAGGGGTTTTGCAAATTATACATACGCATTTTCTTAGAATAATTTCAAAAACAGTTAAGGAATTAAATAAAACGTTTTCGATACAACACAAATCATTCGAAAAAAATATGAAAAAACTGCATCGTATTATTGTACAAAATCATTTCTTTTGCAAATTTTCAAAATAAAAAACGCAACCCTCACAAATTTTTACCTATTGATGTAATCTTACTGTAGTAGAGCTATGCACGTGTAACTATGAAAGCTAAGTGTACAAACTAAAATCTCATATAGTCGGGCCCACCATGCATAAAGCGGATCAGGGGCGATGACCGGCATCGTCATTATAAATGGGGGTTATTACACACTCTTACATAACGTTACAGTATTGCGTTCTCGCTCCCACCCTTGGGATTAATCCATGCCCGAATGGAAGAAAGAGCTATCAGCAATGGAAGATGCATTTTACATATAAAGTTACGCAGCCAACTATGACAGCGGGTAGGTCTATGAGAATCTTTTTATTCAGATTTTTTTATGTAATTTTTTATATTCCACTGATTCTGGTGTGCACTGGGAGATATAAATCTTTAAGCCACAATGAAAGTTTTTTGATAGGGGTGAATTTGAAAACTGTTGACCAGAAGGAAGAATCACATGATATGGTTGGGTAAGCGGAACTAATAAAATAAATTAGGAAAAAATTGTCATTGTTTAGCATTTAAGGTACATATTCAACGTGCTAAAAAATACGTCTGTAGTAAATAATAATGTTTCTACGTTAGACTAATTACGGTAAAAAATAATTAGATCACAATCAAGGAATCTCTTTCTGACTAATTCTGCAAAGAAACAGCTTTAACTGCAATTGTTTATATTTAGAAGTTCCTAGTGGTATGGGGTCAGTACTTAGCCTTAGTAGTAGAGATAAGGTTAATGGCAAATAAATAAATAATTACTGTTTTGCAAAATACTAAAGCTTCAACAAATTTACCGAAAAAATCTGAAAACCGAAGACAAATTTTTTGGCAGCATTTTTCCGAAATTTCAAAAAGTGTGAAGTAGAAGTTTCTTCAAATTTTACGAAATAATTAAAAAAATATTACTTTAAAACTGAATACAAGTTGGCTAGTGTCCCAACCCTCTAATCTTAAGGGATATTTAAAAAAATTAAAAAACTATTGTTTCCTCATGAAAAACTTCTTTCTAAATACAATAAAGCGTGCCCGCAGGGAAAATATATAAGGTTAAATAAATCGACGCTGTATGTTTGGCGAGTTAGCAATTGTGGTAGAACAGTTTAGTCCGCTGGCGATAGGTGCGGGGCAGTGTTTCTGTCCGGTGTGAGGGAAAAATGCAGAGCTAGTTCCGTTCCCTTGTAGTGTACCGTTGAATTACTATTAATTGCTGTAAAAAATAGGAATATGCTGAGATCTCAGTTGCATGTACATAATTATGTATTCTATACTTTCGAAAAACTTTATGTGCAATATTATATGGGTTTCTGGTTACTGCCGTTACATCCCGAATGCTAGCCGAGCCGGTATAGTGACGGCGCTAGTACAATCTTACAAGGCACTGTTCTCAAACAAAACGTTCATACAAACGTACTTTTGAAATATAATAAATTTCTAAAGTATAGGAAAGTCCAGGCAAAGCGCTTTGCTCGATGTTACTTTCCTATACTTTCAGTATAGGGAAGTATTGATTACATAAAAAAATTTGAACTTAAAATTTTGACGGAAATACATATTTTGAACCCCCAATATTCCACAAAAACTGACTACACGTTTTTTTCTTAAATTTGGTAAGCTTATGGAGCTAAACATGAGCTACAATTTGGTTCGTGTCCCAGCCGGCTATTTTTATGTGTCGTTTTTGAAAATTTGAGATTTAACGCCTATTTTGTTATTGCAAAAGCGCTGTTACAAGCTACGAGAACTTTTGAGACCACTAAAACTGTGAAGTTAAAAAAATATCATTTTTGACTTTTCCAAATTAATATTCCTCGAAAACTGACCACACTTTTTTTTAATTCTATAGACTATAGCGCTAAAATTTAGTTCATGCCTTAATCTGCTAATTTATAAGTGACGCTTACTATGTATTTATAAAAAAAAATTTACGCATCTTTGTTTGGTAAATGGGAAATGATATTCCCGTTTACGCTAAATTGGTCATGAGTGATAGTGGAATAAGAGTCACAACTTAATTTCTAAGTGCAGCAATACTTAGGGGGTAATCCCCCCACACGCACATCAATTTTTTGGTGGAGCAATTGGTCTTTCCGTTTTTGGTTTACATAATTCCCAAAGAATCCTTTTTCAAAAAATTGGTTTTCTTTCTCAGAAAATCTCTAAATACAATAAGACATACTCCGGACAAGCTGTATGTTTGGCGTGTTAGCATCGTCATCCGCTCGTGATCGGTGCTGGATAATGTTTCTATGCTAGTTCCGTTCGCTTGTAGTAAACCGTATATAAATATGTATATTATTCAAAATCTTACAAAAAGTTTTTATTTTGTCATTGTTGGCACGTAAGACGCTAATACTTAAATACTCTTGAAAACATGATAAGTAACTATTTCTAAAGTATAAAAAAGTCCAGGCGAAGTGTTACGCTCATTTTTACTTATTCGGTGTGGCGGCTTGCGCCCCAGCAATACTGGCTCCCTAGTCAGTGTCTTAGTTACTTAATGTCTAGCTACGACCTTGCACAAAATTAGTAATCATTTTAATTTATTGTAAATAAAACAATTCTTAACTTTAACAGGTTTTTTTTTATTTTAGCCTTATACGTATTTCGACATGTTGACATGTCATTTTCAGAGGCAAAATTAAAAGTAAACAGTTGGTGTTGTTATAGGAACAATAAATCTTTATAACTTGGTCTTGGTTTTCTATATCTGCGTTCAGATGACTTGTTTTTCATTCCAAAACGTCCAATAATGGTGAATTTAGGAGATCAATCTGCTCATTCATCAATTAAAGGTACAGATTTTAAGTGTTTGTGAATTTCAAATGCTTCTAGTATATCCAATTTACTGTGTCATTGAATGAATGCGTTCTAATAAGTGTTTAGCGTAATTGGATTTATGTGGGTGTTTATATTTGTAATAACGTACGTGTTTCTTGTACCTAATATCAAAATTTTTATTTGTGTGTTCTATATAAACCGAATTACATTGCGAGCAATTTAATTTGTAAATGCCTGATTTTAGTACATTGTTGTTTTGTTTCCAGAACTTAATAATAAAGTAATTATTTTCTCAAAGATACCAATTCTTATCGTTTAAAATAGTGCCAAAAAATAATACCGGTACAAATAAAAAATAGTGTACCAAAATCTTACGTATAAAGAAGCAAAGAAACAACTTTGAAAGAACATTTCTAAAAAGTATAGTTTTTTTTATCACAACCCAGTAGAAGACATGGATTCGAGGCGGTTATTCCCAGGCGTCGGTGTTAAGCAGAAATATACCGACGTTAAATAAATATTAAAATAAATAAATAATAATCCTGATCGACATGCGCAAAAACCATAATATTGATTATTGTGCACATGTTTTACGCCGTGGGGTAAACCACGCCTACAAACTTTGTACACCTACTTCCACTTGTAGTTCAGCGTACTTCCACGTACTTCCACTTACTTCCACGTACTTCCACCTTTTTTTCACCTTACTTCCACCTTTTTTTCACCTTACTTCCACCTTTTTTCCACCTTACTTCCACGTACTCGCAACGTACTTCCACTACCTTGTACACCTACTTCCACTCGCGGTTTACCCCTCGTTTTACGCACTCATAAAAGTTCTGATACACCATATTATGGTCTTATTAAAAAAAAAGTAAATGTATTCGTTACATAGCAGTACATTTTTTAACTTAAGAAAAGTTATTTGATCAAAACATACTGGAAAAATTTGCAAATTTCATTTTCAGATAAAGCTTTCTTGATAAGTTTATTTTTAACAACTTGCCTGAAACGTTTTATGCGGTACAGACAAGCATAACAACAATTTCAGAAACTCTGACATTAAAAGGTTTATTAAATGGTAAATTTGGACACCTTTCTGCTAAACTATTTATTTTTTATGGTAAGTAAAAGTAAAAAAAGAATGGTAATGTGAAAACCACGTCATGTCTGTTTAAACTTAATTTCACGGGAATGCTACGCTACAATTTTTAATAAATATTATAATTAATACATTATGCATAACAAAATGAAATTTACATCGTTTCCCTGCGATCCTAATACTTTCTTATAACGATAACTAAAAAAGTTTTATGCATTGCTTCCTTCGCAAAACAAATATTACATTAAAATTTGTGGTACTAATGGCTAAAATTATGCATATATGTCTTTAACAATCAAATATCAATAACTGTAGTACGTCAATAGATTAAAAAACAAAATTCCCAGATAAAAATTATCACAAAATTAATTTAAAAAAAATTGAAGGGCATCTTTCAAATACAAAATATCAAGAATAAAAATCAGCGATCTAAATTCATTTCGCGAGTATAATATCCCATAATAACAGGAACTTAAAGGAACAGCTTAAATAGAATCTATTAATTTAAAAAAAAAGGCTTTTCAATTAGAGTAAGAGGGGACAAAAAACTGCTCCTACTGCACTCTTAAACTACCAGCAAACTTAAACAATATGAACTTGAAAATGAACAAGAGATTAGTAAGACAAATATAATACTTGCATTTCTGTAATGTATTCATTCTTAATTATAATAATTATTTAAAATGTTATCTGGTTGTTTGACCCTTTCGATAACATTGGAAAATTTTGCATGTTAATTTGATAGGTACCATGTATACTACACACACACATGCATTTTTGTTGTGTTTATGTAAAGTATATCTTGTAGGTCGATAATTATAAAATGGCAACAATTAAATAATTATGGTAAGTAATCAAATTATCTAAGAAAATTTACGTGTAGAAACTAACTTGTTTTTTATTTTCTCCTGTTTTAAATTTCGAGTTTAATGAGAAACGCGTTTTGCAACTCAAAAACATGGAAAATGTTTGGGGAATGTCTGAATGAGGATGTATTTATTTGGTTTCATATCTCCGCATCGGCTGATCAGATTTTAATGAAATCTGAACAGTAAACTAAATAAAGCAAAATTTGAAACCATAAGGAGAAGTAAGACATGTATTTTAGTACAATTTTCTTGAAAAACTGAATTCTACAAATATACTTTCTTCCTAACACTTTAAATTCAAAATGGTGGCCGTTGTGATTTTTTTTGAAAAACAAATGGTATTTTGTATATTTTACAAACTTGAAAATAAAAATAAGGAATATTATTATCTAAAAGAATTAGGAATGAGCCATCATTAAATTTAATCTCCCCTATTTCTATGACATCCTTTATGCATTTTTAGAAAATGGCCTTAATAAAAATTATTTTCAAATTATGCTGATTATTTTTGTTTTTTATCGCGGGGGAGCCTTGCGGCACTAGATAAAATAAGGCGTTTAAACTCTCCTAAGTCGTGTACATTATTATAAATTTTGATTTTTTAATAATTATCAGTAGATTAGGAACGCAAAAAATACACAAGGCGGTTCTAACTATTTCTACTTCTATTTACTACTATTCGGAGTAGTAGTCAGTTTTACTAATGGCCGCTATACCACGGACACGCGTGCTCCTAACTTCTAACTGCGCAGTACGCATCTGACATCGAAAATCGGCGACAATTACACATCACATCCATCCCTTGTGTAATATTGAAATATATCTATAAGTAACTTTAAATTTAAAAATAGCGCTACCTCAATTTATTAAAATTTTTGACACGCGCCCTCAGTACACTAAATGGAAGAAATAAAATAATAAATATATTATTTATCTTACTTTAGATACATTTTTCTACCATAAAAATTTCCTTTCCTAAATCAGCGTTAATCATTTTTACATATTTTTGTGTATTTTGTGGTAAGGAGGGGGCGCACAAAATATAAATTGCTTATAGGGGCGCCAATATCACAAACCCGGCTCTGGTGAGGTGGCAAATTTCTTTTTTTGGGCAGGTTATATTTTTTGTAAAGGGCCGGCCGCTTTTATGTCATTTTAATTACAGATTTGATTCATATTAATAGGTTGGAAAATAAATCAGAAATTATATAAAAAAAACAAAAAGTGGAAAACTCCGAAAAATCACTAGAAAGAAGAAAAATTCTCTTAGTACCTATATGGGTGCAAAAAAATCCTTAAACTATGGAAATTTCTCTGGAATTGGCAACACTGCTGCAAGCTAAATTATTCGTCAGTACAATAAGATTCTAAACTAGAACTAGATGCAGCAGGTGCGGATTGAAGGTAGTGGGCCGCGGGCACAAAATGCCTAAAAACTGAAATATTGATAAAATTTATAATCAACTAATATAATGTTTAAGATATTTTATATTTTATACTATATGTAAATATTTTAAACTTACGAAGTTGTACTTTGTTGTGAAATATAATATTGTAACATATATCTCATATTTGAGGAAAATAACAAATATGTTTTCTGTATTTTATTAGTACTTAATGCACTTTACTATTTTTTCTACACTGCCTGTTTATTTACCTTTTGGAAGGCGTAATTTCCGAACGCCAGAAAATAAAAAATGAAACTGAAAATTACAGAGTTTACAGAAATTTTTTCTGGTAGTAAACCCGATTCACCCTTGTACACGGTGTTGTCAATGTGTGAGGAATTCCCCAAAATGCGGGGAATTTTAAAACTTACGATTATTAATTTATTATTAAATTATTCGTCAGTACAATAAGATTCTAAACTAGAACTAGATGCAGCAGGCGCGGATTGAAGGTAGTGGGCCGAGGGCACAAAATGCCTAAAAACTGAAATATTGATAAAATTCATAATCAACTAATATAATGTTTAAGATATTTTATATTTTATACTATATGTAAATATTTTAAACTTACGAAGATGTACTTTGTTGTGAAATATAATATTGTAACATATATCTCATATTTGAGGAAAATAACAAATATGTTTTCTGTATTTTATTAGTACTTAATGCACTTTACTATTTTTTCTACACTGCCTGTTTATTTACCTTTTGGAAGGCGTAATTTCCGAACGCCAGAAAATAAAAAATGAAACTGAAAATTACAGAGTTTACAGAAATTTTTTCTGGTAGTAAACCCGATTCACCCTTGTACACGGTGTTGTCAATGTGTGAGGAATTCCCCAAAATGCGGGGAATTTTAAAACTTACGATTATTAATTTATTATTAAATTATTCGTCAGTACAATAAGATTCTAAACTAGAACTAGATGCAGCAGGCGCGGATTGAAGGTAGTGGGCCGAGGGCACAAAATGCCTAAAAACTGAAATATTGATAAAATTCATAATCAACTAATATAATGTTTAAGATATTTTATATTTTATACTATATGTAAATATTTTAAACTTACGAAGATGTACTTTGTTGTGAAATATAATATTGTAACATATATCTCATATTTGAGGAAAATAACAAATATGTTTTCTGTATTTTTTCTTAATTTTATTAGTACTTAATACACTTTACTATTTTTTCTACACTGCCTGTTTATTTACCTTTTGGAAGGCGTAATTCCCGAGCGCCAGAAAATAAAAACTGAAAATTACAGAGTTTACAGAAATTTTTTCTGGTAGTAAACCCGATTCACCCTTGTACACGGTATTGTCAGTGTGTGAGGAATTCCCCAAAATGCGGGTTGCTCGTTAGTGGGTAAAATTGGGGAATTGTTCCATTTTTTGATATTGTGGCATACACGTTAGTTTAAAACGGTTTTAGTTTTTATTTTTTTTGTTTTTAGTTCGTTATATTGGTTAACTATTCTAAAGCTGGTTGCTGAAGTGACGAGTTTGCTCAATGGTGGGAATTTTATCAAGTGTAGCGCGAAAAAAGATTTAATGCTATTGGCAACACTGCTTTCACATGAAGGAGGGAGTCCACAATTCCGAATCCTCCATCAAAGCAGAAAGATATTATTAATAACAAACCTGAATGAATTTCTGGATCAGCCTCTAAGGTGCAGTAATGTTTAATAGAGGCAGTTTTCTTTCCCTATTATTTGCAGTGACTATTTTGTTTTCGTAGATGTTTTTTAATACCAATGTTTTTGCACACAAAAAACAATATTTACATTATGCATAACTAATGAGTAATGACTTACTACTTATCATAGCGTTGCGTTCGGCTAAATGTTTATTTAATTTTTAATTACTATTACTATTTTTTATTACAACGACTACAACGTAGGATATCAATCAATCAATCAAATTAAAAAAAAAACATTCAATATGTCTGAAGTTACTTGTTCTGAAAATGCAACAATAGGATATTCAAAAAATCAAATAGAAGTTTGGCCTCGCATTTCTAAACTTTGAAAATATTTTCACAATAAATTCTGTCTATAGTAGAAGTTTTATTCAAATTTTCAAATATCAACAAATAATAATAATGTATTCATGAATCTTCTTCGCAGGCGATTTTTTTTGAAAATATTTGAAGCATTTTGCGGTCGGATAAACTTTGTCGAAAATAGCAGCGGTTCAACCATTTGTCAAGCCCGTTATCGTTTGGGTACAAATTGCCTTTATAAAAGCAAAAACACACTAATTATCCTGTTTTTGTATCAACTTGCTGTTAACACTCAGGATACAAAAAAAACCTCAATTTTAAATTAATCGAACGCATAATTTTAGACATTTTATAAGTTAGAACTTAATTATTAAGTAATTTAAAAACCTATAACTGATTTTTTTGTAGAAATTTGTTGGCTCCGAATTAGGGTGACCTAAATTAAAGCAATGCTATTAAATAATAACCATAATACCTGCAATAAAACAAATGTACTGCCTTTAAAAAGAACTTAATCCGAACAATAAACAAAATGTTGCTTGGTTTATAGTTACGTAAGATTTTTAGATTCCAACAGTACAAATACCATAAAGGGGTCGACTGGAGGCGTAGCACCACCAGAGGCCGTTGAACTCCGGATAAGTTAAAAGTGGACGGACTTGCCCATTTAACTCTTCCTGTCACAGGCAAAAATACATGGCGCTAATAAAAATACTTCTTCCACCCCTCACGTGGAAAATAAATATAACTCATGCACATCGTCTTAAAAAATTTTCTCGCCGACTTAGCGAATATTGTTTCTGTACAGGAGAGGTAAAAATATCTTTATGCAGATTTTATAATATCACACATTATTCAGTTATAACCATTGAATCTAATTATAGAGACAACGAAGTGCATCTTGTAGTTTCAACAATGACGTAATAACAAATACTGCAATCTGAAGTTTTTCCGATAAGTATGAAAAAGATGATAGTAAAAATTATATTATTTATAGATACCTAGCCCCAAACTTCTGTGATGCCAGATTGTTCGGGAACTTTCCAAATTATCCAAGGATAAGGAATAAGATTAAATGTTTCCTATTGCAATTAAAGACACAAAACAAAAAATTTTACTTAATGATATTTCCTTCCAGCTAATTCAAAATTCCGTTGTTAAAGTTAATTTTTAAAGAAAATGAAAATTTTGGGATTTTTTCTCGCTTTGTTACCTTTTTGTTTACCCTTGCTTTCAGTATGGGAACGTAACGTGATCGTCAAAGTTTATTATTATGAACGCGAAAAAAGATGTTTTTAAAAAATGTGTGTCTGTGTGTGTATAATGCTCAAAACTTTACTATTGAAATTTGAAATACCTAGATAGAATGATTCATCGGTTCAAAATTATTTTTAAAACGACCCCGATCCGAAAATCCAACTTAGATATGATTTTTGGTATCACTTTTTTGAAATCTGGTAAGGGGCACTAAGACAAATAGAATCGAAAGCTAAAATTTAAAAAAAAAAAAGGTTGTCAGATCCGCACAACCTTTGATTACTGTAATAGCTGCAAGGGGCACAATAATACAACGTGCGAGAAATGTTGAAAGCATAAAAACTGTAAGTTGAAAATTTTTTCATTATTTTGCAAGCTTCCAATTAAACACTACCCAAAAGCTGCCAAAAAGTTGGCCGATGAGCTAGGGATGGTCTAAGGTGTGGGCTTCTATCTATACTTACTGAAAGTATTGATACTTTGGCTGGTATCAAGCATCGATTACCAAAAGTAACGAAGTATAGATATTATCAGAAGTATCAAAAAAATCGAAGAATGGAAAGTATCACAGAATCGAAAGTAACGAAATATCGACGTATTGAAAGTATCGCACTATAGAAAGTATCGAAGTATTGAAAGTATCGAAAGTATCAAAAGCATCGAAGCATCAACCATTTATATTTAATTTTTGCAATCGGGAAAAGTAGCAAAAATATTAAACCAAAAATTTAAGTTTCTATCTTTAATAATAATTGAGATTTTAGATATTAAAATCCGTCCTCCGGCAAATTGGATAAGCCGGGGTTGCTTTTTGATACTTCGATACTTTTGATACTTCGACACTTTTGATACTTTCGATACTTCAATACTTTGTATACTTATGATGCTTTCGATACTTCGGTACACTTCCATACTTTCGATACTTTTATACTTCGATACTTTCGATACTGTTGTGTGGTGTCCATACCAAATTGGTATCGGATCGCGTCATCGTAACTGAAACGTTTCGTCCATGGTTGCACGGGACCACGGATTTTTTCTCTTTTGTCTCTGGTGCTTTTTAATTGCAAGCACTCTTTGTCAATCATAAATCTCCGTATAAAAAAATTTAAATCGCTATATGCTCCACGCGGTAGTAAGTGACTGGCAGAAGAGCGTGCTAGAGGAGAGATCACTCGCACGCTCTTTTGCCGCTCACGCACACATACAATGATTTAAAAAATGGGCGAAGCATGTAGCCTGTACTTTCCTCTACTTATACAAAATAATTACTTTTATATTTCTAATCACAACAATTATATCACATCTAACTAAGAACTATTTTGAGTTGTAAGATATTTAAATATTAACCCCTGGTAATCCCTCAGTGCGAAAAGTCCAACTAACAAAAATCATAAACTACCTGTGTAGAAATTTCAGGGTCGTCTGTACGTAGCTATCTCGTAAGCTTCTGTCTATTATCACGTGATTATACTATGTTCATCTCTTACGCACTATTTGTTTTGCAATCTACCTTGCACACTCTTAAGTTGTCATCGATGCTCCTATGCTATGTTATCACGGGAGTCGTATACTAAAACAACTGTGTCCCGATAGAGTTGTAGGGGTTATAGTAGGTGCAATAGTAGTCATTAATGGCGCGTAAAAAAAGTTTTATAAATATGATAAGTAACAATTTCTAAAGTATAGGAAAATCCAGACTAAGTGCTTTGCACATTTGTACATTTCACGGTGGAAGCGATGTTAACTGGCACTTATCCAGATTTTGGGAGGGAGATTTTCGTGGTTGGGCACGATATTTTTACATTAAAAAGGTTTTTGAGAAGCAGTCTTGTGGTAACTATTTCTAATATTTTTCCAAAATTTTTGGGGCACCCATCTTCATCTCGTATTGCCATGTTGGATTATAAAAAAATTCTGTTTCTGTGATTTCCGGTGCTTTGTGTAAAATCTAAATTAATATGAAATTCTATTATAAGATTTCTTTGGGTGGACACGTGATATGAGGAGGGGGTACGCGCCCTTTCAGGCCTCCCATTGGCTACGTGCCTGATTGTTAATCAATCCAACTCCTGCATGAGCACGTACGCTCGGACGCACTTACGCACGTACTTTCTCACACAAACACCTTCTGAAAATCTGTTTAATCCGTATTATGGAACCCTTAATGTGTTTATTGGTCTAACTTCGAAGTTCGTTTTTTTACGAATACAAATAATACAATACTGCCGAAGACGATACTTGGTGTTCATAATAAACACTTACAAATTTTAATTTTTCTTGAATATTCCAAGCTTTCCGCTGTTCTAGCATTTTGCATGCATTGAAATTTAATCTGTCTAAGATTGTTGCATGAAGTAATATTGAAGACTAGGCGTTCGTTGATATCTTTCCTAGGAACAACATACCGAAAGCGCTGATATGATAATCGATCTCGATTAAGCACCCCTTCCGATTAATTGCAGACTAAACATTCGTCTACATCGAGTGATATACTTCACGTCAGTTAAAAGAGGTGGAAAATACAGTAAATGTTTTGACTTTGAGCACTGTATTCGCAATTTCCTGAATTAAAGATTAAATTTTACAATATATGTCTCCCAGGGTGAAAAATATCTCTTTTAATGTTTGTAAATTTCGATTTGGTCAAAACAAGCGGCTAATAATAATTACCACCCACTGCGTCCAAATTTTTTAAATAACGAAATTATTCCTGCATATATTGGTCTGCAAATTAATGTTATATCTGAAAAAAAAAAATTAAAAAACATCCGCGATTTGTGCAACTGGAAATTGAATTTTACACCTCCCGTGGACTAAACTTTAAGCGAAGCCGCCCATTCTTCCAATTAATAGTAGTTCTATTCAAAACGAATATCAACCACCTGACGGCTAAGCAAACGCATTCCTTTCTATAATCGTGTAGATTCATGACTACTTTTTGCTCCTGCAGCATTAACGTCAAATATTTCATGACACGGCAAGAAGAGTCAAACAAAATTACCAACCATTTCTGCAAAAAAACTATTTCTTAACTAACAATACGAGCGAATTCTATAAAAAAAACTTGTTCGAGGAAGTGAGTACGTAACTGTACCCTAGGAATCAAAGAACTTTGCCCTGGAAGAAGCAGCGGTAGAGGAGCAAACCGCAGAAGACCGAAAAAGTTTAAATGGAAGGATGCGTTAAAAAGAACCGCTATTTAGCGAGATTAATCGGAACAATATTCATTGATCACTACGGGAAATTAACAGAGT
This sequence comes from Ctenicera cuprea, assembly GCA_958336395.1. NCBI lineage: Eukaryota > Metazoa > Arthropoda > Insecta > Coleoptera > Elateridae > Ctenicera > Ctenicera cuprea. The sequence continues at coordinate 20,270,177 of OY284487.1, read as the reverse complement.
TCGACCATCTGTCCTTGTTAAACGAACGATGTTAAATAATAGTACTTAATTAACTCTATCTAATTCTCTTATACTTTTTTTAGCATTATTAATACTAAACTATTTATTTTTAGAAAATTACGGTAGGTATTATTTTCGATTGCGTGATATTCTCTAATGTATTTTTGTGATGAAAAGCATTTTATCTAAAGTATCTTGTAAAAAAATAACTTTTTAAATTTTAATTTCAATTATTACAATTTTGACACGTATATAATTAAGTATGTTCTACTTCTTATAAATCTGTAGGGATATAAATTAATAATCACACCTATAAATTTTGATTTTTCAGTATCAAAAACATCAGTTTTGAAAAATTAAAGTTTGTTTTCCAAAATTGATACACTTAAAATTTTGACGTTTATTTTTAGACAAAAGTTCTCTGATAATGAGTTCTCAACACGCTAGAAGGTAAAAATAAAAGAAATACATCCCGGATGTTAGCAATAACTATGAGATAATATATGGCTGGCAAAATCAAATTATCTGCCTTCTACTGACTGCCAAGGGACAAAACGTGTCTTTCATCGGTGAGTACTTTAAAAATATGCTCCTCACTATAATCGTAATGAACTTCTGAACCTTGGTAAGGCAGTACATAATATTGACTTACCGTTTCAAAAATTTTTACTTGAAAAAAAATTGTACAAACTTGAGTTTTAATCAGACGAAATAAGGCTCTTTACAAACTAATAGCCCAAAACGAGAAAACAATTATTGGTATAAATTCTAGATGGAACTAGAAAGAGAAAATGAGTAAACAAAAAAATTGAAAGTGCTTAGGAATCTTGAAATACATTAAAATATATAAAAAACTGGTTTTAAAAAACAATTAAAAACAATATGCTACCGGGTGATCGTAAAAAAAATGATTCAGAGCAGGCCATGATGGAAGTGTTAAAGTTGGCGATAGCACAGATAAGGTTAACACTACAGATATACGACCCTTTATACAAAATGTCCGCTCATATTTGGAGACGAAATTAGCGTTAGTTTGGCTACAACGCACCAGACCAATTTTAGGGCGCTGCTATCGCTATTGTTTATTACTGTTGCAATTTTTGGAAACTGTTTTATCGCAGATTTGAGTGCATCTGTCACATCATGAATATAATTTAAGTAGAATTGGCTTCAATATTAATTATTTACGAAAAATTGCGATTTGACAATTAAGCATGGCAGATGGCTGTCTAACTTTTGGTTTGAATATGTGCTAAGTAATCTGCTCAATTACAGTCATCTGTGACTTAATTATAAATTGTCATTGTAGCGCCATCTTTTTGCAGATTATTAATCATATAAAACAAGCTGCCGATAGCTCACTTATTTACCGTATATCTGTAGTGTTAACCTTATCTGTGGCAATAGTTAATATAAGCCAATTGTCAATGTTGACAACTAAATTTTTGGTTAGATACATTTAACTTAATGTATCTAACAAAAAATTTTGACAGCTGTCCACATTTGACAATTGGCTTATATTAAGTATTGCCAACTTTAACACTTCGGTCATGGCCTGCTCTGAATCATTTATTTTACCATCACCCGGTAGTATTAACAAGTATTTTGAAATTTTAAACATCAGCGCTCAAGGAAGACTAAATGCATAAATGACAGTAAACTCGATTGTTTTTGCGTTATCATCATATATTTTGCTGTTTATTGACGACAAAAGTGTATCGACAAAAGTGTATGTCAGATACTGAGTCTGTGCCATTATCAAAAAGCATAATCGATATTCGATTATGAAAAAATAATCGATTGCATCTATTAATGAAGCAATTTGATTAATCGATTAGTGTGTTAATAAAATTGTTAATTAGTCAAAATATTGATTAATCAAATAATCGTTCAATCAAATAATTTATTTATCAAATCATCGATTAACCAAATAATAGATCAATCAAATAATCAATTATTCAAATAATCGGCAAATTACATAAAACATAATCAATAAATCAATAGTCCATTAACCAAATGCTTGCTTTATCAAATAACCGATTTATGAAATAATCGATTTATCCAATAATCAAATAGTCACATAATCGGTTAATCAAAAATTCAATTACTCGGTTACTCATTCGATAGATCGATTAATCAATTAATAAAATAAACGATTATTCAAATAATTGATTAATTAAATAATCGACTAATCAAATAATTGATTAATCCAATCATTGATTAGTGAAATAACCAATTCATGAAAGTAATGAATTTATCAAAAAATCAATTAATAAAATAATCCATTAATCATATAGTCGATTTCTTGATAATTAATAGAAAATTGTTTATCACCCAACCAAGTAATAAATTACAATACACGCAATCTATTAATTTAATTATCGATTAGTCAAACAACCGATAAATAAAATAAAACAGTTATCAAATAATCAACCAATACATAATCGATTAGTCAAATAATTGATTAGTCGGACATAAAATCGAGAAATCGAATAATCAACTAACCAAATAATCGATTATTTAAATAACTGATAGTGATAATAAGATAATTGATTTATTAAATAATTAACAGTAACGTAATATATTATTCAAATAATCGATTACTTGGACAATTAGTCGAAAATTTGATTAATTCATTACTCAAATAATCGGTTAATTTACTAGTCGATAAATCAAATAATAGATGAATCAAATGATCAATAATATATTATATTTCATATAATCGATTTATTAAATAATCGGCAAATCAAATACTCGATTAACCAAATGATCGATTTTACAAATAACCGACTAATAAAATAAAAAAATTATCAAATAATCAACTAGTCACATAATTAATTTAACAAAAATCTGATTATTTGGACAATTAACCGAGAAATCGATTAATCAACCAACCAAATAATCGATTATTCAAATAATTAATAAATTAAATAATCGATTAAGTAAATACCCGAGAAATCGAATGAACCGTAAAAGAAACAATTAATAATAATAAATTAATTAATCAAGTAATCTAATACTATATAATAAAGACAGTTGATTGAAGAATCGACTAATAAACCAAATAAATAGTCAATTCTTCAAATAGTCGATTAATTAAATAGTCGATGAATCAACTAGTCTATAACCAAATGATGCATTATACATATAATCGATTAATTAAATAATCGGTAAATCCAATAAGTGATTAACCACATGATCGACTAATTAATAACCAAGTAATGATATAATCGATTTATCGAATAATCGATTACTCATACAATTAATAAACTTCGAATAATCAACCAAACAAACAATCGATAATATATATTTTCGATTATTTAAATAATCGATTAATTAAATAATCGGTAAGTTAAATTGCCGAGTAACAAAATTATTAATTTTACAAATAATCTATTAATATAATAATCGATTCATCTATTAAATAATCGATAAAGCAAATACTCGCTTAACCAAATGATTGATTAATCAAATAAGCGGTTAATCGATATATCAAATAATGGGTTACACGTCAGTTAATCAAAAAATCGATTATTTAATCAATGAAATAGTCGATTATTAAATAATTGATTATTTAAATAATCGTTTATACAAATATTTGATTAATCAAGTAATCGATAAATCAAATAGTCGAGTAACCAAATGATCGGTTAATCAAATAACCGATCAATGAAATAATCGATTTATCAAATAATCGATAACCGAATAATGAAATAATCAGTCTATAAAATTTATGATTTCACGACAATTATTCAAAAATCGATTAATCAATCAACCAAATAATCGACACTTCAAAGAATGAATAGTTAAATAATCGAATATTCAAATAATCGATTATTAAATAATCGATTATTGAAAGAATTTTTGATTCAAATAATTGATTAATTATAATTAAATACTAGTGTTACCCCAGCACACAATGCACTGACAGACAGCGTTGATAGAACCGGCGAAATGTCAAGTCACGTGATGCATTAGTTCAAATAATGACACGCGACGTTATTGTAGAGGGCGCCCCAAGTGACGCGCGTCATATATATTATAAATTAAAATAATTATTATTAAAAAATCGACGTAGAATAAAAATATAAAAATGTTTCATGTTCCATCTGTGGATAAAGACCTTTCATTTAAAAAAAATGGTCCAAATTGGTGAAGCGGTAGCCGCTGGAGGAAGGGGAGAAAAAAACCCTTTGTGCTTTTATATATGTATGGATAAATCAAACAGTCGAGTAAACAAATGGCAGATTAATCAAATAATCGAGTAATGGAATATCTTTTTATTAGCTGTAATTAATGTAGTCTGTCGTGTTTTTAGTTCAGTTTCTTTCAATGCCCATGATGGTCGGATGAAATTGCAACTTATAGAAAATCTCTTAAACTGAAAGAAAAGCAACCGAAAAAGTTGTCAGTTTTTAGTATTTAGGTATTGTATTCACCAAAAACACCGACACAGTTTTGATGAATAAACATATTTCAGATCTCAGTACACGGAAGAACCGATTTGAGTATGTACTATCGAGATACTATGTTTCACAACACAATATAGCCAAAATCGGTCATACGAGCTGTTGACTTCCTTTCAATTGCTTCCATGAGTATTACTTTCAGCGAAGAATTTTGCGAAAGAATGGAGGGAGTCCATAGGAGCGACGCCGTAGAATACGGTTCTGAGCTTCTTTGTTCGGTGCGTTAATTGTTAAGGAGGGTTAACTCCATCTTGGTTTTCCTAAATTAAGCAACACTACTTTAAAGTCGAACTCTTATATAACAAGATTGTTTGTCAAAACATCTTGATTGTTACACAAATATAATATCTTTTACTACGTGTACCAACAAAGAAGATAATGCAAAAACGTTTATAGGTACTTTATAACAGGAAATTGTCTGAAATGTCATATTAGTGTCATAGGAGTCATTAAATTAATAATATAACAAAATCAATTACCTTTAAAATCCATTACATGCGATCTAAATTTCCCACAACTGTAAAGTCTTTCATAAAAAAAATTATTTTGTATATTCGATAAGAGTACCAACAATAAAATTTTATGAAACCGGAGTGGGTGGTGAAGACCGCTCCTTAATGACGCCATCACATACACCCATCGCGACCCTCATGTACTTGGGTATATGACTTTAAATCGCCAATTCATGGATCATTGAATGTTATAAGCATTTTCAAAAGATGAAGAAGTAAACTTTAAGAAAAATTTGGTTTCAGTTATTTTCCTCACAATAAGAAATGATTTTAAAGTACATTTACTTTTTCCGCAAATACCGTTAGAAAATTACTACTCTTGTAGTGTAGTATACAATAACGGTGCTAGCATCATGTTACAGCAAATAATTCGTTACATAAAAAAATTCAAGGTAAATAATTTACGATAACATCATCATTGAATGCTTAATATTTTGTTAGTGACGAAGCGATTTTTAGTGGTTGTTAAATGGTGTCAATCAAATTTATAGTGATATAACTCGCGTGTAAGTATAAATAAAATTTATCATCGTCTTGTATGATAAGGGGTTTCATTTTTTGATATCAGAACGTTATTCTTCGTAGTGAGTTATCGTAAAGTCAAGGGAGGATAAAAGAACTAAAGTCTAAAATCGTTTATTTCTGTAGTGGTTACTGGCTACAAGCATCCTGTTTATTCTTGATAAGACTAACCCTTTTATATAGTATAATTCAACGGAAGTTTTCTTTAATATTATTTTTAGTTTGGCTTGACGGATATTTCATAGTTTGCGGTTTATTTAATACGTATCTAATATAATTATCATTGCAAACGAAATTTTCCTGAAATGTTTTTACTTTATTCTTTTTTAATGGTTTCAGAAATAAGCTACTTTCGTTTAGTTATCTCTGTGCAAGTTAAATCATTTGTTTATAATTAAATCTACTAAATTCCAATATAATACAAATTAACAATGCCTCTTTACAACAAGTTTAACCAAAGAATGAATGTAACATAGAATCTTTAAAGAATTGTGCATTCACAATGTATTATCATCGAGCCTTCCTTGGCAAATATTTTGAAGAACATGACATTTTTGATGATGATAATTATAACGTACACACTATCTAAATAAATGACGCAAAAGCTTTTCAAAATAATTTACAACCCTTCATTTCCTACAGATTTGAAAAAAACATTTTAATAGTTCTTCGTGTAGGCAACTGTAGAACTAACTGCCTTTCAGTAGCATCGTTTTTGATATAAAACATCCGAATATCTTTGTGTTAAAATGTAAAAAAAAGTACGTTCAAGAAACATTAAAAAAAATGATCGTATCACTTTGCCTGGACTCTTCTGTAATTTAGAAATTGATAGGGATACACTGAGTATTCGGTGATGCGAATAATTGGTCGAATATTTGGCCATTTCTTAAGCTTGCCGAATATTCGAATTAGCCGAACATTTTTTTCGAATCAGCCGAATAGTCGGTATTTTGTGCACTAAATGAAAACAAAACTAAAAATCGGAAAATTTTTCCAAATGTAATAAATCTAATTATTTTAAAATACTTTGAAGCAATGTTATATCATTTCGGAAGGCAAACGCGGTCTAGAACGTGTGGGCGCGGTCGATTCGGCACGGCCGTTTCAGCGCAAGGACGTTTTGGTGCAGGGAAGTTTGGACGCAGAACCGTTTGGACGTTTAGGCGCAGAGACGTTGCGGCGCAATAAAGTAAATTATTTGTTTTTTTCTTTTTCTTTAACTAATTAACATTTTAACAGCCACTCAGTTATTTATTATTTATTAACATTTAACACGAGACTCAGAATTTTAACATAAATATAATAAGCAAAATTAACAACTTTTCGGGCACAAAATAATTTTTTAATACCAAAAAACAATTAAAATGTCTACTGTCACCTACTTAATGTTTAACAATTTAGATGGTTCAACGATTTTAATACAAATATTAAATTTTGTATAAAATAACCTACAACAGATTGCTCCCAAACGTATCGCGCCGAAACGTCCCGGCGCTCAAACGTCTCTGCGTCCAAATGTCCCTGCGCCCAAACTTCTGCGCCCAATCAGCCGCTCCAAAACGTCCGATTCTGGTTCTGGCTTAGGTTACGCAACTAACCTACGAATTTATTATCAACAATTTTTATTAATTTAAGCCAATAACTAGGCACTTAGCCGAATAACTGATTCGAGTTCAAAAAAGTTCCTCCGCGATTTTTCGATTTGATTAATATTTTTGGATAAAGTTTCGAAAAATCTAAAAATGACAAAAAACCTGTAAATTCAATAAACAGTGATAGATGACAAGACGACATCTATATGAAGTACATTGAGGGAGTAATAACAAACCAATCATTTAAAAGATGCTGTCAAACCAAGCTGGTATCAAAACCGCCAGATGGCCATAGTGTACAATACGAAATACATCGTAATGGTAAGTAAAGAAAAAGACAAAATTATCACATTTATGGATGACGGGAATTATTCAAACCGACATTATTATGATATGCTGATGGCACTCCAGGCTTCTAATAAGCAAGCAAGACAAGCGGTACGTTTATACATTACATAATTATTATCTGAGTATTAATAAAAATTATAGGTATTAATTTTAAACAAATGACGAACTATGAAACAATAAAATAATGACGTGCTGTTTTAACAACGAATAGCGTGTCAAGGCTTAATTGAACACGTAAAATTAAGTTTTTTGGATACTTTGAACATTTGTAATTTTTCTTTTCAATTATGATTTTAAACTATCTCTTATTTTTGTAATTTTTTGGTCAATTTTTTTCGTAGAGTTCCCCACAGTTTGTGTTCGCGAGTTTCGGAATACTGTATTAGTGTAATTAAAAATAGCTCATAAAATAACGACAAAAATTTGACTTTTTTACATTTTACCATGAAAATAAAATTTTTCAGCAACATAATAGGCGAAGGAAGAGGACAAACCCTCTAAATATTATTGCTTTTCAAAAAATAGGTATATGATCTTATTAGTATTACTTAATCATTTAATTAAAATAAAAAGTACATCATAATTAATATGTATTATTTTTCAACGTTCAAAAATTCGTTAGAATACAAATTACAATAAAGCCCGCCCATAGCTCTATCAGCTGAAAAAATATAATAGAAACATGTTTGATTATTTAAAAAAAATAATTTTATCAAAATTTTGATAATTTTTCAATTTAATAATTTTTAATTTTAATATTTTTTAATTATTATCGTGGCATTTACTACGGTTTCGAAATTACTGTATAAGATTTTTATCTTTCTGTAACTATACGATACCCAATTTTATTCCGATGTATCACTTCATTTTTAAGTAAACTAATTAAAACCAAAATTTTGAAACAATCCCAAGCTAGATTTTAAAACAAAAGCGTTTAATTTTTTCGAAATCGTTTTCAATATCTGCTGTTGTATTTACAAAACGTACATGTGAAAACTTATTTCCAAAGACATCTAACATCCGTCTGCGGTTATGGATGGTTTTTAAAAACTTCTTTTCTCAATGAAATTTTGTTATAACTGAGTATTTAAAATTTTATTGAAACCAGTTCTGTAATTTCGGTGTGTTATACACACAGAAACTTTGTTAAAACCCTGTTTCTGGAGTCTTAGGTACCCAAGCATATTTTGTCAAAATTTCAAAATGGATTTCTTTCACAATTCATTCTCGTAATAGTCCAGTAGTCCAGTCCACGTCCATATAAAAGTGTTAAAATAACGATTTTCATGGTAACACCTTTTGAAATGAACTTTCGTTATATGAAAATGCGTGAAACTATGTGGGAAACAAATTCCTGGATGTTCGCGGACGACCCCTCTAGGGGGGAAAACTAAATTCTTTAATTTTTACATAATTATAAATTGCAGATGTACTTTATTACTCTGAAAATTTCAATTTTTTTCCATCACATTTAGTATGTTAAAACGGCTTTTAAAGTTTGAAATGGATCTTTAGAAAAGCGTAGCCAAAATTTGCTTTTTGAACGCGCTGGTTTATCTTTAACTCGTGCTACTTGCTAAATAAATAATAAATAAAAAAATTAATTAAAGTAACTCTTATGCGCAACATATCGGTCGTCCCTCTTGCAAAAACAAAATTTAAAAACTTACAAAAATCAAAATGTTTTACAGAAGAAAAACTAAAATCACGTTCAAAATGCGGGCTGTCGCCGGACTCGTTGTCTTGCTGCGTATCCAGTATAACGAGTATAGTTACATCTCACTCTACCTCACACGAAGCCCATCGGCCATCATTATTGGTTAGTTCGTCGCGAGTGCGATAAGAATACGGAATTATTTAAATTTTAAAAGTAATGCCGATCTTAATGTAATGATTTTTTAACAACGTAAACTAAACAACGTGAAATGTACCGCCCGATATTAATATTTCAGTAAACAGGAGGGGAAATGTGAATTACCAGTGTTGTGTTATTTTCCAATAAAAACCGCTACCAAATTAATAAAAAATGCGGAGAAATACCTCAATTTTTTTAGTCAAAAAAATGCTACATAAAGCGGCGTCCGGTTTCGGATCTTTTAAAACTCATCGAAATAAGATAATCCGGGAGTTACGCAACGTAATCCACACACACATGCATTTCCATCAAAATCTCAAAATTGATCATTTTCGTAAAATCGGTAGCAGTAGTCTCTCCAAACGTATAGGAACGTAATATACAAGGGCAATACTTGCTAAAATCTCTATAAATACTATTCATGTTAAACAGGTGTCCGAAAGGGAATTGCCGATAAACAAGGATTAAGTTTTATCGGTTAAATATTGTTAATCATTTTTGTATTTATTAATATTTTCCACAACCTTTTATTAATTTCTTGCACATTCGTTGTAATAACCGTGATTCCAGCATAATTAATTTTAATAATTTATTGAAATGTTTAAACTTACTTTGAAGCTTGGTGTGATTCTGGAAACATTGGTAATTTCATTGAATTTAGTTAGATTTTTTATTTTTTACAAATTTCTCTACATTTTTTGTTTGAATATTGATTCCAATTGAATTCTATTAAGATATTTGATGAGATTTTATTGAAATTTTGTACAAGATAATGATAATAATATTTTGATTTTTAAATTATCCTTAATTTCAACAATTCTCAGGCAGCACCAAAGTAGTTAAGAAAATTTATTTAGAAAACCGTCAGTACCTGATTATTAATTATTTATTCTCCAATTAGGAAGGAGCTACTTAACAGTACTTATAACAACTCTTTTGCGTGCTGGATCAGTTTAAAGCTTACGCTTGCACTTGACCTTGCCTAAAGTGATTTAAATCGAAACTAAGCAATTCATTTTTAATTTAGAATAAACAATTTTCCAATTTTTGAGCAATAGAAAATAAACTCCTTGACAACCCTCAAGTGTATTAAATGGGTTCACACGATCGGATTGTAGGTATATGTAGTTATCGAACAATATCGAGGAACCTGATCGATCAGTTTGGTTGACATTCGATATTCTTATCCATTAACAAAGCTTAAGGAATTTAAAGAACAGTTACGAAATTTTGTGAAAGGCTGAAAGGTTTAAGGTTTGGAAACGGAATGAACAACCGAAATTTAGTATGGGTTTTATTTAGAGGAAATTCCATGTTTGCTATATAAAAATTATTACAATTGTTATTTTAATTGGAAACAATAATATATCATTGTGGAGTTTTTGCCAATAAATTCGGTGAGATATGTTTCGTATAAAATTGAATTTTTAAACGATTTTAAAACACAGCAAGCTATTAATACTTAATTTTTATTCATTCAAACGAGCTTACGTGAACCACGCGCAATTTTGTGCGTGTTTGTATTTTTTAATGAGGAAATGTATAAAATTACAATAATTATTTTACCACAGAACGCAGATATGCCGCCAACGTTAAATAATATAATTAACTTTAAATATTGCATTTAGGCACCTAGTTTATACTTTTTATTTTTTTACAAACATTAACTTGAATGCACACTTACAAACACCCAATGTTAAATCTTTCTTAGCCATAACCGAAGGCCCAATAAAACAGTTAAAAAAGGTGAATTTTCCGCGTTCTTCGTGGTCAAATAGCGGTGACATCACAATGGTCGTCGTCAGCTTAGATGTTCTGTGGTCGTGGGGTACCGTGGAGGAATACATACTAAAGGGTGCAGGGGGGAGGGTTACGCACTGCTGGACCCACGGGTCGACAACCGGGCAACCCCGTGTTCTGGTTGTGATGGTACCGACAAACTAGCGTTACTCTAAATAATCACATCCCTTCACAGGTTTTCGCTTATTTAAATTTATTCGCATCTATTTGGAAATTAATGAGCCGCGTCTGTTTAAAACGCTTTAAATATGAAATTATACAACTTCTGAAGACAAGAAATGTTAGTCAAATTATGTTTAGCTGTTGAAATGATTATTAAAGTAGACGAGACTGAAGTTTATAATTTTAATTAATAATAGTAAATAAATACTAAGCCATATTTTCATGTAAGTAAAAAATGTGTAAAACATTTTTGTAACATCTCGTTTACTTGTGCAGATGCTAAGGTAATACAGAAAATTCCGAAGAACGCTTTAAGCCGAAACGATCGTAAAATCTCGAATGTTCTATTACCTAAAATAAAAAATATATATTTCGAGCCAAAACACACGAAAAACAAAATAATTTGTTTATAATATTTATACTCAACCGTCATTTATTTTATTATTCTCAGTAAATGTTGTTAATTTCTCAACTTTAGACTGCGAACAAAAATGGTATAAAATTCTAACGTCATAACGTTTTCGCAGTTGCTGCATTAAAAATCGAGAAGTATTTTGATTGTTTCCAGAAGTTGAATTTTTAGAAAATCACCATAGTAGTTATTATTAAACTGAACCACATTGTTGAAGAGTTTAGCCCCCAAACGTATTTAAAATTTGATAGAATATCAATTGCCAATCGCTGCCAACGAAGCATTTCTATAATGTTTGGATTTTCGATAATATCTATCACGTGTACTTCACAAGTCTAACAAACTTTGGTTGACTGGTAACGAGTGTCAGTTACAACAATTTTATTTCCAAGCGCCACTAAAATTGTCTTAAATTAACTAGCACTAGTTTAACTATCAACCTACAGATATCATAGAAAAATTGCGATCACGTGTCATATTTGTAATGACTTTATTCACACACTATTAATTACGTTGTATTTTGATTATTTACAATAACAGCAAATCTTTAGTTCTACATGTTTTTGTTTTTATTAATTAAACACCACTAGTGGTTTTATTCACCAAAAGTGGATGACACGAAAATCCAGTACCTATGATTGGTTAAATAGAATGTGCATGCGGTTCAATAATGTATTTTCAATTTCAGTTCACAGTGAGTTAGCGTGAAGCCCCTATAATTAGATACAACGATTTTAGGTTCTATAAAGGCTACGAGAATAGAGAAATTAACTGAAGGCGTGTTTTAAAAACGTAGGTGCAAAGAGAAACTTGACACTATTGAAAATACTATAGGAAACTCACTACAAAAGCGAATGCGATGTTAAACAAAATTAATTGACAAACCCTTAGAAGCGATTACAATCGCAAAGCCGTAGACGACATCTCAGAATTAACACATAATGAACTGACATCTACAATACAAGTGGCAATACCCGTGCATCAGTCAGTTGAATTTCCATATTTCCCTATTATCTGGTAGATAATTGCAAACAAAGATTCTAATTTTCCTGCAACTATTTGGGTTGTAGCCATGTCAGATATGACAAGAACAACCAGTGCTTGTAGAAACTTCACGTTCATTTCAACGAAATTGTTTATAACTCATCTTCTTCTCTATATGCACTTGTATTGGTGATGGGATACTTCGAATGAAAATAATGGCACCATTCGATTATCGAAAAATCTCGAGATATCTCGAGCGATTACAGAAACCATTCGAATGGTTAAACGATTTTAAAATTTTCTGTTTTCCCCATTTCGGAAGCCAGCGCCCAATGCAAATATGTATATCATACGATGACGCCACCAATCGTGGTATTCTATTATGAAATTATGATGCGAATACACTAATTTGAGATAGAATTTCCGGAATGCGGACTGACAGAAAGAGGATTTGGCGGCGTGTTTAGCTTAGCTGCACAATCACGAGATAAACATGTTTTGAGGTGAACATTTTATATTATTGATTGATATTAAGAACCGTAAACGCATCATTGTATTGTTCCTTGTGGTCACTTCAACGTATGGCCGTAATTAGAAATTGTTTATATTGCTCCAAAAACTATAAAGAATAAAAAATATAAAAATATAAAGAGGTTTATTAATATTTAGAATAATACTCATTTTCTCGCATTGGGATGGGATGCAAACGAAGTAAATGCTCTCTTAAATTGGTTGCATTTTTGAAATTTTTTATTTTTTATTTTCTAAACATTATTTTTTTTAAACAACGTTATTTTGTCATTTATTGGCGTGCAAATATTTACAACGTAAAAAGTATGGGAAAGCACTAGTGACCTACTTCGCCCATTTTTTTGATGTTACATACAATACAAAATCTTCAGTTGCGACGTGTGTCAGCGGTATTGTCAAACGCGATATTGTGCTGAATTACAAGCAAATGTCATGTTTATAGTGAGGTTATGTACACAACAATAACATGAACTATAAGACGTGCGGTAGGAAAAACTATAGGATATTTTGAACACCCGCTATGATTATATCCAAGGAAGTAAAGATGAGCAAAGAACCAGCTATAAATAATGTCTTGTTTTACAGAAACTGAAAATTGGACGTTAAGCATTTAGAGAATTATAAAATGTTCAAAAAACAAAATTGCTTGGTACCTAGCCTGGTTTAAAAAACAAAGAAGGAGACATAACCATCAGTTTACTCTAATGATCTAAAAACACATATTTTGACTTTCTCGGCCAGTGGAAAGGGATAAAAAACGTCATGCTAAGTAGTTGTTGTAAAATTATTGCATAATAGTATGTAAACATTGACTACAAACAAGTTTATAAACATAATAAAATTTTAGCAATTTATATGTTTATGTTGTCGTTGCACGATTTTATAAACGTGTTTATAAATAATTATTGAACTAACATAACGTAACGTAACGAAAGCAAAAGTTTTATTCTAACGTATATACTTCTAAATGTAAATTCTTACTGTATGTGTGTTAAAATGCAAAAAGTATAAAATATTAGATATCACTAAAGACCGGATTTATATGCACTAAAAAAGTCGAAATATGCAGGCAAGATATGCACCTAAAAATACAACATATGCATTTAAGTATGCAAAATATGCATTACAAAATCAAATAAGCACACTGCACACACAATTTTCTATTTAATATTAATATGAAGAAAAACGAAATACTAGAGACTATAAGAGCACTAAATTAAACGTGTTTCTAATATTGACAAAATAAGTTTATTAAATTAAAAACAAATACAATTTTCGTTTAGTTACTATTAAAATGGCAAACTTTTAAAAAATTCTGGAGTAAAATTTTGTCTCCTGTCAAACAAAATATTTTTATATCGTGAAAACGATTGTTCGACATCGCAAGAATAGCAAGATGTTACCGGTGCATATTTAATTATTTATAGTGTGATATTTCGGATAAAACGGAAAATCCAGGATTTTTTTGTTAAAGTCGCTTCGAGTTTATTATACGCTTTTTTAGCAACTTCGTCAGCTGCTGGTCGAACGGTACTCAAAGTTAAGCAACGATCCGTCTGGTCACATCTTAAATGGGCGACCCATAAAGTTGGTGAACATGCAGTTTGACCGTGCTTCGGGGGGCACGTAAAGCCGTCGGTCCCGGTTGCCCATGCTAACACCTAGGGTAATTGTAAACTACGGCGTGTGACACTTGGAACTGTGAAACTACACAGTTTACGCCGAATTTCCCTAGTAAAGAGGTGCTCAAAGTTTACAACAGCAAGCCGTTTAAAAATGTGGCTTTGACCCTCTCGCCAACGCCCTGTAGGGTATGGCACTTCAAGAAGAAGAAGCAACTTTGCCTGGTGGACTTACAAGAGATTTCTGAATGTTTGCTATTCTTTTCCAGGTTTTTACTGGGGTTTCCCCTATTGATACCAGTGCTTTAATTGTCTGAACCAGTATTGTAAAGTGAGTGATAATGGCTAATTGACTTTGTATTTTCTTGTTATTAAATGCCCGTTGTGCTTTTTTATTGCTACTGATGCTGAACTGTCAAAACTATCAATTAAATTTTTGCCAGCTTTCAACTTTAACTAAATTTACAATTTTAAAATTTAAGATAAAACAATACTTTTTAATATCAACAACGCGTTTTCCAGAAGTTACATAATTTTAACTTAGCCTAACAATTAGCTCTAGTTATAAAATATATTTTTTATTCTTTGCATATTTGTAATAACTTTTTAAATAAACAATTTACAGCGATTTTTGGTCCAATATCCGATGTGCTATATCCAATTAGCCGTAGGGCGGTTACGTTGCTTCCCTGCGGTTTAGTCAAAGTTATCTCTGCTTACTATGCTATACTATACAGGTACGGTAGGGATATCCTACTGCACAACCTATAGCAAGTTCAAATTCTCGCTGGGGTATCACCTTTTTTTTTAATTATTCTTGTCTTTCTTTAATTTTTGTTAAAACAATATTATTCAGTCATTTATGGGCGCGAGAATGTTTAAAACGTAAAAAACATGGGAAAATACCAGCGACGTGTTTCGCCCATTTTTACTTGTTACAATTTTATACAAATTTTCGAACTTCAAATTTTAACGGAAATACACGTTTTGGGGTTCAAATAACCCAAACAATCGGGTTTTAAACAATGCCTGTCTGTGGGTAGGTGCGCGATTTTTATCAAATTTTTTTGTGTAGCAATGTTTTAGTAGTATGGCCGTATGGGAAACTACCAGCGACGTGTTTCGTCCATTTTTACTTTTCCGTACTTCTACTGAAGCAAGGAAAGTTATGATTTCATGCAAATTTTCGAATTTCAGATTTTAACGGAAATACACCTTTTGGGACCCAAAGAACCCAAAAAACGAGTTTTAAAAAATGTAGGTCTGTGGGTGGGTCCGTTCGCTCCCCTATAGCTCGGGAAATTTGATGTGTGGAAGTTTTGTAGTAGTATAGGTACTTGCTTGTAAGGTTTTTAGCCGGAACCCGAAGTAGAAACCAGACATGTTTTTTCGGTCTCAAAAACAGAAGAGCCAATCAATAAAAATTATCATATTATTTAACATTTAACTATTATTGTAGATATGAAAGTTGCAAAGTTTCAGAAAATTTCAAAAAATTATTCCTTAAAAACTGCCCACACAACTTATTTAAAACTTTGTAAGCAGGTGGAGCTTGCAATGAACTACAAATTAGTTTTCGATAATTTCTTAAATTTTACTCTGACCCCCTCCAAGAACTTTTTAAAAATTCAAAATTTATAAACTTTAAACAGTTTAATAGATAATTTGACCTTCGCCGCCCTATGTGACTGCTACATAAACATTTGCTCAAAATAATAAATACCTATACTACGCTATCTCGAGATGTAAGATTCCGTCGTAGTGGTATGGCGAGAAAGTTCGGGATTTATTATATAAATAGATAGATAAATAAAATTTCCTTCGAAAGCAACAACCCTTTAATTTTGAATTTTCTCTCCTTTCTTTCCCGTACTTTCAGCATGGGCGTGTGTTGCAATCCTGAAAATATCTATTTTGCAAATTTCACAAAAATACGTATTTTGAATCAATGGAAACTCAAAAAAAGGTTTCTGAAAGATGTCTCTAGGGGACGCTAAAGCATATCGAAATTATTTTCGAATTACTATGCTTTAAATTTACGACCCACGCAATTTATTGAACATTGTGAATCTAACCTTCCTGTGAGTAAGTGAAGTGTAAAATTGGCATACAATTTGGTATCTTTTCTAATCTTAGGCGGACACTGTTATGTTTCCTAAGGGTCTTTCAAAAACACTATAAAAATGCCAACATTAAACAAAAATTATTTATTGAACATTTTTAAAAAAACGTTTACCAAAACTGGTCACACTATTTTGTTTTTAAGTTTTAAAAGCGCATAGACGTAGGTGGTATCATATGGTTTTTTCTCAATTCCCTATAGCTTCTCTTTAACGCCGCTAATGATTTTTCTTAAATTTCATTTTAATGCTCCTATATTGACTAAGAGCAGATTGGATCAAGTTAGGTACCTCCTGAGCGACAGTAGAGCAAGATTCCGTACTTAACTTGTAGATATAGTGGGGGGCGGGTTAATTATTTCCGCCCCTCAGTTTTTGGCTGAAATATTTTACTTGTTTAACTCAAGTCTTTTTTTTTAGATCCATGTTTTTGACTTTAATTAACGTGAAAACATTGAGTACTAATTACGCATTGTATTTTTATAGCTTTTTTCGAGTTTGCCTCAGTGATGAGGCAGGAGTCAGAATCTGAAGCAGCCGAGCATATAAGGAGCATTCTGATTTTAATTTCTTATACTTTCAGGGAAGCATTGATTTCATGGAAATGTTTGATTTTGAGATTTTGGCGAAAATACATGTTTTGGACCTCAAAAAAAAAGGTTTTTAAAAATTTTGTGAAGGATGGGTTGGATTGTGTGCCTTCTGTGATTTCTAAACATTACCTTAGAATCAGATTTTCTCGAAAACCATTGAATCTATGTATAAACATTAATTAATAAATTTTATAAAGCGCAAAAAGCTCTATTTAACTATGTAGAAATATACAGGGTGTTCTATTTAAACAGATCGAATTATGAATTTCAAAAACAAAATGAATTCAGAAAGGCAAGCAAAGACCGAATAATAATATGCAAAAACATAAAAAGTGTTCCATTAAAAAATAACATAAGTTCGGTATGGCACTCTTTGAATCGAACCCTCTGTACAATTGAAAATAATTTTAAAATGTGGTTCTCTTGGTTCTCTACAAATTTGGTTTCGGGCACTTTGGAATACCAAAGTTTATTTTGAAATAGATATGAGGTATAGTGTTAATGTTATATAATTACATAAATTCATTGGTAAATAAACTTTACATTTTTAGTTTCAGATCACCTCAAACCTACAAAAAAGTGTCTGCTACTGTTCAACATCCGTAAACTTGGTCACTGTTCTAAGGAATTGGCGGTGCCATTTTTAAAAATAAAAATGCTCAGCCCTTCTCGTTTCACAAGCTCGTTAAAATACAAACCACCACAACCCATAACTCATAGAATTCCATAAAAATTTTGTTTTATTTTCATTTGGAAAGAATAAAAGAACACCAAAAGTTCCGACACCGTCCGACAGCTGGATCAATCAGTTCCTGTACTTTATTAACTCCATAAGTTACGACTGGTAAAGCATTTCATCTTAAATTACGTAACGCTCTATTTTTGATTTAAAATTACATCACGTCGGCCACGTTCACTTCATTCCAATTCGATTCGATAGCTGATGAGAAGGAACCAAAACCAACACTTAAAATGCTTTCAAATTTGCAATTAACAGTCTTGAAATGGTGTTCGACCCACAATATTATGTCGCAAACAACAAACCAGATCTCGTTTTTAAGAACCGCAGCAATAAGTATAATTTCTACTACTACAAATAAAATCAAACACCTGACCATAGTAAAATAGAAGACAACCTGTTGTACTTAGCTGACCTTGCTTTTCGGCTCCAGTGCCCGCGGCCGCGATGTTGCATAATGCGCCCCTTGTAGACCCCCCTTCCTATAATTTGCTCCGTCACCGCCTATGCATACACCATATGCTAATGATTTCCGCCAATGCATCGTTTATCTCTTTTTATACAGCTTTTTTTGCATTTGCCTCTCTTTGTTTTGCTACCATATCTGCATTCTTTGATGCGATTCACAAGAAACTTCATAAGGAATTTTGCCGTTTTTAGGGAGAAGCTGCATACAAAGAAATCTCATGACTAACAAAAACCTTTTTATTCCAACACTTACAAAATAAATGTAAAACAAATACAAATGATATAAAAGTTAATTATGTGAAAATAAATTATAACTTAGTGAGTGGGTGATGCGTGCCCCAAATTTGGAGCTTGGAGGATTGTTTTGTTTAGTGAAGAGGACACTTGTATGGCTCATTATCTTTGCAGCAAAATTCTCTTCCTGCTGATAAATTAGTGTTTACCCAGGTGGAATTGTAATTTTTTATGAATAAGTGGGCTCGTTCCTTATGGCAATCTCTGTCGATGGTGGCGCATAGAATATCTGCGCTTTTGGACAGATGCTTTACTATCTGCAACAAATAAAATTATTGTAAAATTATTCGTGATGACGTCACTGGGCAAATATCATCGTCGGTGTAATAAAATAATTAAAAGTAAGGAAAACGTAATTTTTTGGCTCTTTGTTCAATCTCTCAAGGATACCAGGTACATTTTAATGCCACATGCTGGTATCTTTTAAAAAATTCCCAACTATTTTAATAGGTTCATACAAATCAGTTGGGTAAAATCAGAAAATATGGCAATGGGCAATAAGGGCAAGTAAAGGCGATCTCGTACAGTAGAGTAATAATCATAAAATTAGCTCCAAAAGCAACAAAAATAACTAGCATACTTGAGAGATATTTACCGAAGACCTTCAAAATCTTTAATTATAGCAGCCATGGTGGGCGAAGGCTTTACAGTTTTAAATTGTATTGTTAAACAAGAATTAACTACAGCGATATCAATGTATTGATGAAAAGAAAAAACAACCAATTCAAAATTTCATGGGAATTCCCTAAGCACATAAGTCATCCTTTTCGTCTCAGATTTATGGATAATCATAGTAATGTAAAATTTCTGGTTGTTTAATGTATGAAAGCTAGTTTTTAAATTTTAATTCAACCATAGAGAACCATTTAACACATTATCTATACAAGTATTTAATCTTGGACTTTTTATTATTCACACTTTATCAAAACTGAAAAACGTTCAAGAATTTTAAGAAATTTATGACGCGTGAAGTGCACATTCCCATTACTAAATGAATAATAATATACATAGATTGATTTGATTATGAAGTCATTCAGTATCATCAATTCATCAAAAATTATGCATCTGAAACATGTTGCTTAAGTACTAATTTTATTTTAGAAAAAAAGTCCTTTTAACGTGTAGCCGGTTTTATCGTCACGTAAACAAAACTAACTTATAAATATGATATTAAAATGAAAACAAAAGTATATTTAATCATCACAACCACTTTTTGAAATGTGACTTAAAATCTGAAAAACAATTAACTCAAATATGGTTTAATTAAGTACCAAAAGTTTGAATTTGGACATACAATTTTTATCTACTACGAACAAAAATAATTTTTTGCCAGGTATGATTTCAATGATTTTATGACGTTCTCTGTCTCGTTCTTCCAGTTTATTATGCAAATATAAAGGACACATTTGATTAAAAATTCTGTATTATACACAACTAAAACGTGTTTTGCATAATGATTTCTTCGTTGCCCCAATTAAATTTTTCATTCAAGTATTTGAGCCTCTACATATTTTAACCTAGTTTGCTATAATTTCCCAAATTTACATGATTTTTATTATTAATAAATTTTTTTCTATTATTTTATGTAGTTCCTAAATTTTGCTTATTTCAACAATATTTTTAAATTAAGAGTTGTAGTAGAAGCCAGAAGCCTGATAAGCGATAGTAATAGTTTAGTCTTGTTTTAGCACAAATTACACCAAAATCTTGAAACGGCAATTGCGGATGCAATTACAGCATTTTAAATTTAATTTCAACGTTCTAAATTAATAATTTTGTCATATCGAGATACAACTCTAAGTATGAAGAATTTTTCATGTACATGCTATTTAAAAGTAATCAGAATCTTAAAAAAGAAAATTATTGTTTGAAATTTTTGAAAAATATGAGATTTTTGAAAAAAAATGAGATATTTCAAATTGAAATGTAAATTAAATGTCTAGCCTTTGCTTGTTTTCCAAAATTTTGTAAAACGTTTTTACAAATTTGGAATTAAATTAAGTTTCCATTAGTTTAAAAACATTATCAAGCGAAGCTGTGTACGTAAAATATTTCATTAAAAAAGTTGCATTTAAAATGGCGGCCGCTACAGGTTTTTGAAAATCTCGACTTTAACGCCCATTTACTCAAAAAGTAGTTGTCTGATCGGGATCACCTATAACTTGTTTGAGAGCGCTTCCTAGGTGGTATACGATGAAATAAAATTAATTTCGAAAATCCGAAAAATATCGCAATATCGCAAGGTTTTGAAAATTTTATAAAAGAAATTTCTCAAAAACTGTCCACACGTCTTTTTTTACACTTTCTGAGCAGATAGAGCTTGCATTGAACTACAAATTTGTTTTTTACTTATCTCCCAAATTTTACTCTGACGCCTTCCAGGAATTTATTGTAAAATTTGAAACTGATTAATTATTTATTCAAAAACGCAAACGCCGATCGTTATAAACTTTTATCAGTTCGATAGACTATGTAAAGTACTTTATTATGATTTGCTAAAATTTTCAACTATTTTAAAAATTAAGAACAAAAACGATACTTGTTAATATCAACAACGCGTTTTCTGGCATTTACGTGATTTTAACTACGCCTATCAATTAGCTCTAGTTAAAATAGTTATTTATTGTACAAGATGATAAAATTGCACTTGAAATTTTATCGTCGTGTGGAATACAACATTTTTTTCTATAGCAATTATTAAAGAAGACCAAAAAATGAAGAAAACTCAATGATAAATTTAATTTAAAAGTGTCAGGAAAAAAACAGTTTCACGAAAAAATGAGTAGGTGGCTTTAATAACTTTGTAACAATGTATTTAGTGTATTTAATGTAGAAAAAAAAATAAAATACTTTATCTATCCTTGCTGTTAAAGTACTACTTTATCTACCCTTGATGGTAAATTGCTACTTTTCCCTTTAATTTTAGTTAATAATAGCACGTTTTAACAGTTGCTATAGAAAAAAATATATTTTTCCATGACAATAAATATTTAGAAACACCTGCTCTTTTACAGCGACCTACTGAGATAGAAAAAGTGTTCTAGCAACTATCTCAATAAACTTCTTATGTGTTTTACACGACTAAAACGAGAAAAATTATATCTATACTTTCTTTTTTTATTATAAAATATTGAAAATAACAGACGAGAGATTTTCAATGTGTCAAACGCAGACAGTGACGTAGCTGAAATTTGTCCCCCTGCACCGATATTGTCGAGCACCCCTTGAGAAAATTATAAACAAAAAAAAAGAAATGATGTGGAAATTTGACGCCCTTAATACGCTCTAAAATGCCCTTAGCTACGCCACTGAAGTCAGATTAATTATTTACTAAAGCCAGAAGCGTTAAAAGTTCATATTTTTCGTTGACATTAAGGTGTTTTGTGTCGAATTGTTATTAAACCTATGCAATAAAATTAAACCTATGTCATTCAGCTAGAGCAGTATGACTTCGCACGTGAAAACGCCGATAAATATATGAGTTCAGTTTAGTAGGCAAATTGTAAAACAAGGAAAAGAACATGTTCGAAATAAACGGTCACAAGACATTGCATTGCGATTTTGTTGTAAAATGTGAAATGTTATGGTTTTCAAAAATACACATAATTTAATGTCAATTAATTCCTACCAAAATAATCACGTTAACAGTAAACATTTGCTTACGTTGTTTATGTTATGGCAGTATAACAATACTATTTGGTATAACGCAGTATAAAGGAGTTGGAAGCAATGTTTGTGCGGAATTGTTATTAATACTATGCATAATTTAATATTTTCAATAGTTTAGGAAATAATAAGGAGATGACATTTAAATGACACTATCACATGCGTTAAAATGAGAACTAAAAAAAAATTGTAACTATGATTACATTCAAACGGCTTCAGTAAACAATAACCAAAGTCAGAAATCAGTAATTATTTTTTTTCTATAGCAACTGTTAAAACGTGCTATTATTAACTAAAATTAGAGGGAAAAGTAGCACTTTACCATCAAGGGTAGATAAAGTAGTACTTTAACAGCAAGGATAGATAACGTTTTTTATTTTATAAACAAACTCTATAGCAACCAAAAAGTTATTAAAGCCACCTACTCATTTTTTCGTGAAACTGTTTTTTTCCTGACACTTTTACATTAAATTTATCATTGATTTTTCTTCATTTTTTGGTCTTTTTTAACAATTGCTATAGAAAAAAATGTTGTATTTCACACGACGATAAAATTTCATTATCTACTCGATGCTTATTAGCGTAAAATCTCTCTCGAAGATAAAGTGCAATGTTATCATCTTGTACAATAAATAACTAAACATTGTAATAATAATAGTACTTTGATAACGTTGCCATAGGTACGTTATTTTGTAAATTTCAAATTGGGGTTTTCATTTTCTTACTATATTATACAATTTTAGAATGTAGGTAGTTAATTCTTTTAAACACCTGATACATCAATTTTTCAGTTAATAAACAATTGTGAGAATGGCAGTGAAAATATGAAGAAAGCCCAAAATTCTAAAAATCCAGCGAGAAACCTTTAGAATTCTTTTTCTGAATATTGTTTCAAAGAAGATCTGGGCCGAAAAAACCTGGGAATATAACAGTGAGAAATATTATAATTTAAATTTTGGTTACAAAAATGCACAACTTTAAATTACCATTCGTGTTACATTAATTTCAGCTCACCGCTTACTCCGAATTCTTCAATAAAAAAAAATCACTCTACCTGTTCGAGCGTTTTACCAAAAACAAATTTCGGGAGATACTGAATTTGTTGCATACTTTTGTTACACACATTCCTGTTTCCTGGTGTTGATTTTTAAATAAAATAAATTAGTTGTAGTTGTTATACGTATTTCAGAATATTCATTCAGATAATGATCAAAATATTATTATTATTTTTTATTACTGTTATAATTATAATTCTATTAATTATTGAAAAACAGCACCGAGGCAAGAATTTGCCGTATGTTTAACGAAATATCAATTAAAAATGATTATATTGTTTTAACAATAAACCAAAATTTAATCTTCATTAAGTATGCAAGCTTCAGGGATATACCTTTATGAAATTTAATATTATTAATGTTTCCCATAATAAATTCCCAAACTTTCTGTCTTTAATTAAAGCACAATCCTGAATGTGAGGGTTAAAATGCCTTTATTAGGGACACGACTCAATGCAAGCATGAACTAAACATCCTCTTACCAATTCTAAACATTTATTCATGCATTGTCGTTTTCCCACGGCGTTGTTAATAAAATGGTTGTCCATTTCCTGAAGGAGGGCTGGGTTTCCTTTCGGGGGTTGTTTGGAACCCTTTACAAATTGCCCACTTAAAAATACGCCGCAAGTGCATGGACAAGGGGAGCTTTTAGGCCCTTGAGTGCTATCTATTTCATTGTCCAACCTGCTAGAACTTCCTGAGGTGGCGATTACGATAATTATAAAGGTGATTAACGAGTAAAGTTTATGTTGCATCTTTAAAAAAATGAAGGAAAGAGTTTATATTAGGAATTGTTACATTTGATGCAATAATAAAATATTCTTACCTTTGTTGTTTGAATTCACAACTTAACAATATTACAATAGGTACAATTACGCAGCGAGGAGAACTGAAATTGAAACGATCAAATTTCTTTAAATAAGGATGAGTATTGTTTATGTCTAAAAAATGTGCAACACTTGCAGTATATTTAGGAGGCTTTGTTTTCTTTGTAAACTTTTTTGCAACGAATGTTTATTTTCATTTCGAAATAAGTAATAAAAATCATAAACAAAACAGGCGGAAGGATTACATATTTCCGCGAGTAAAAAGAGATAACGAAATGTAAAAATTGCACACTGGAATGTTCGAGCTTTTGAAATGTTTGATCTGAAGAGCAGCTTGTGTTAATAGAAAATAATAATAAAGGAGTAGAAAATTAAATTCAGGTTTATGTTTTTGTTATAAAAATAAATTTATATATGATGTCAGTGAAAAAAAGCATTACTTACAAGGTTTTTCCCCACATGGTCTAGGTTTAAAGATTATCATTTATTAGTCACCCTTTATTTATTTTTTGGGATGTCGTGGAAGTTTTTTTAATTACTTATTTGTTATGCAATTTCTATATGACCAAAAGTCAACATAAAATTACGTTTAAAACAAAATTCAAGGATGTTACTTATTTGATATAGTTTTAGAACTTTTACGACAGTTTAATCTGTGATGGGTCTGCAACACGTCATACGCAATATAGGAATTACTTCCTAAGTTGCGTTTTTAGGCAATATCAACTTTTAAATTACTTAATATCTTGCACCAACGCTACAGCCTTTCTCGTATATGCCCCAATATACTTTTCTGGAGGTCCGAAACATGTATTTCCGTCAAAATAACAGAATCGAAAATTTTCATGATGCAGTATATTTCCATACTGAATATATGCAGTAGCAGTATGTCCCTAAAGTTTGGAATAAAATTCATTGAAGGTTAAATCTATTCTTTTTAAATCTAAGACACGTCAATTTTTATTTTGAAATAAAAATCTGTAGGGCTATTTTCAATCTCCTATCCTTAACCCTCTAAGCCCTAACAACTCCAATTTTAAATAGAAAAATAGCCTTTGTGTTACCTTGTTTAAAGTTACAGCAAAAAAAAATTTTAACTCCTTATTGCTAGATGTGTATTAACACCCGTTCCTATATTGATGTGGGCATTCAAAAAGATTTTTGTCGTATATATCCCGTTAGTTATCACCTACATTTGAAATGTATATCTATTTTTTTTTATAGGTTGAATATTCTCCGAATTATTCATAATGTTGATTGGTAGGCATAAAATTCTTTTACAATCCTAAAAGTTTTCTCCTCGCTAAAAATAACCTGCTTTCATTTGGGAACAATGTTTTAGTGAGCAAACTGTAATTTTATATTTGCTTGATTTTTCGTGAAGTAGGGCGTTCAAGCCGCTTGGCGGCAATGAACATCGCTGCTCTTTAATGTTCTTCGGTGCTACTTCAACAATAATTAAAAGATAAAAAATAAGTTAATACACAATACACATGTTGCCTAAAACTCAGACATTTGAGTTTATATTTGTAATGCTGTTCAAAACAGCATTGGCATGTTTTTATATTCATACCGAGCATTTTTGAAACATTTCACAATTAATGATTGTCTTATATATTTTAGGTATGAAATTTGAATACAAACATCATGTACATGTTAAAAAAATCATTTCCTTAAAACTAACTTAGCATCCCCGTACAAAACAACCTTCTTCAATTCTTCAACTTCACATACAAACTTAACCTTAATAATTTTTCTATTTTCCACCAACGTCACAGTAATTTTCACCAACTCGCCACCAAAACATTTGTTGGGAAAGTTTAGGTTTTGTGACACAACTAAAGTTCCTGGTCCGGGAAGTTTAGTTCCAATAACTCCAGATACTAGACCATTTAGGAAAGCTCCATGTACCACTGCTTTTTCTGAATCGTTTCCAAAATGAATGGGATTTGTATCACCACTAATTTTAGAAAATGTTTCTATGTCTTCGTTTGTAATTTGTTTGGAAATTGTACAGCTATCATTAACTGTTAAAGTTTTAAGATTGGCTACATCGATAGAATATTTTTTCAAAATATGTTCCTTGGTAGTTTGCACAAAACTGTATCGTATTTGCTTCAAGCAGAACATATTAGTTAGGAAGAGGAATATCAACGATGTTTAAATTAGACGATATTTTTGCGTGATTAATTTGTTCTGGCGTACAGTAATCTTGCAAGTAAATATTTCCTAAATTTTTTTGGCGGGGGTTAGAACTGGCCTGGTAATGTAAAACTTTGTTGATTATTTCAGGAGTTGTAATACTGGCTTGAGTTTCAGGTGTAATTAAAAAAATCAAAGTAGATAAGGAATTTAATGATATTTCTATGTTTCTGTGTAATAATTGTTGCGAAATCAAAAATATTCCATTCTTTTTTACAATGTCATCTGCATTTTGTGGATCTAAAACAAAAATGATTAATAAAAATCAAATTAAGAACAAAAAATACATTTACCAGGACTTAAATTACATAGACCTGCTAGAGAAAAATGCAGTAGCGCTTCATCATTCTCGGTAAGCTGTTCCAGAAAAATTTCTATCACATGCAACTGCCTTATAAACTGATAATTAATTGGATCATATGCGAAGTTGGCTAAATTTGCTAATACTTGTCGAGTTGCCTCTAAAAAAATGGATTTAAAATTCAAAATGTTAATATTGTAGTAGATTTCTGTATAGCCGGCAGATAATCACATGTTAAATGACAAACAAATGACGCAGTTACCTGGAGAATTACTTTTTTCGAATTCTTGAACTAGCAAACTTAAAAACTGAAACCGTCCAACGCCATTAGGTCCAGTTTTTTTAATAATTTGATCTTTTCTTGTAAACATAACACTAGCTATTTAGCAATCTTCGTTACATCTTCTTCGACTTTTCAACCAATATTTCAAATAAACGCCATTAGATGACGCTAAAGTCAACTTGGTAAAAATTCTGCAGCTGCATAGAGAAGTTTAAAAAGTCCACCGACAGATGTCAAGATCCTTGTCGATGGATGGTTAAAGATTATAATATTATTTAAAATTGCTAGTTTACATGGCTCTCAGGATTTACTAGTTTAAATTTTGTAAACACTCGTTCAAAAAATTCTGCCAACGAAGTTGTTAACGGCTTGATAAAAATCAATCAAAAACTGTACCCTCATATCGAGGTGAAATAATTCGTGCGCCCAAGTTTTTATTTTTACTTTAGTTCTTTACAACTATTGTACCTATGTTAGCGAGGCAATCAAAATAAAATCATCGAACCTTTGTGTTTCATAGATTCTGGAATTACCACATAGGAACCAGTATTACAACCAAAAACGGAAATAAATCACTTATCTAGTAGGCACTGAAAGTTAAATGTCACGATTGAGCTTGTTTCGTACAAAAATATGCAATTTTGTATTTGTTTAAAAGTTATGAGTAATAACTGGAATATTTGGCAATGTTAAGGCAGACCATGCCCGCAAGAACATCTTTTTTATGGGAAGGAGAGGGGAGTAATGATTATTTAATTCCACTAGATTTAAATCTCACTTTAATTAAAGTTTAACTATCTCAGTGTAATAATGTATGGTATGCTTCATTACAATAGGTACCCAAAAGTCTCCAAAGCAGAAATTTTCTGTTTGATATATTCACAAATTCTTTAATTAAATTATCAAGTTTGTACTAATAAACATTTCTAATGCATACAAAAATGATTTAATCGCTGCCAGGTCATAGTGAATTTCAAATATGATTTTATACGCAAAGAGATTCGTAACTTCTGGATGTGATGTTTGAATCAAATCATTAGCTGTAGCTGCCACGCAATAAGAAAACTGTTACACAAATGCCACAGCCGGATTATAGGGCTACTGGCGCTATAGCACTAGGGCGTTGAGTATTAGGGGGCGCCTGAAAACTACATATGCCAGAAAAATTAAGCGACAAAAATTTGGTTTTCTGCTAAATTTTGATAAGTTGGAAGATAATATTATTTAACAAATGCTAATTTAG
The DNA here is from genome assembly GCA_958336395.1 of Ctenicera cuprea. NCBI lineage: Eukaryota > Metazoa > Arthropoda > Insecta > Coleoptera > Elateridae > Ctenicera > Ctenicera cuprea. Next base: position 20,241,574 of record OY284487.1, on the reverse strand, counting down.
TCAAAATATATTGACATTACTTGGATGTTGATTTACCTGGAGAATGTATTGCTCGAATATCAGGCAACAAGTAGATTTAGGTATGAATGTTCAAGCTCAGTTTTAACACTGGAGACTTTAAAAAGTTAATATTCGGAACCCGTTGACTACGCCCCAAGGTTTTGTAAATTTCTTTAAAATAAAATAATAATAAATACGCTGTGGCGAGATGTTAGACATGTTCATCTCTGAACTTTAAAAATCTCAAAACAGATGGCGTAACTATAAATGCCAATTTTATTTTAAAATAAATTGGAACAGTGAATAAAAGTAAAACCTAAATTAACTAATTAACGTAGCCCTAGTAAATACGTGTTGTGGACAGAATATAGGCTAAAAAGGGTCAAATAGTGGTCAAATACTTGTCAATCCGCGCCAAATGTGAATGTTTAAGAGCGCCATCTATGCGCAACTTGATATCATACTTTCCTAACATTACTGTCTACTAGTATCTTTGAGCTTCGTGTTCACAGCCACTACATATTTAGTTACTTTTATGCTATTTATCGAGGCCGTCCTAAGAAATTTGGAGCCCCCCAGGCTAAAATTTTGTAGCGTCCTAACATTCAAATCTAGGATAAGATATTGCTGAAAAAAGACCCTTAAAAAATTCTCGAAAAGATATTTCCGAAAAAAAGCTCATAAAAAACAGGAAAACAAAGCCCTGAAAAAAGCCCCGAAAAAAAGACGCAGTAAAATAATGTTCGGAAAAAACGCCTGGAAACTCGAAAAAATCGTCGATAAAAAAAGATACATGTTTTAAACTTCCAGGAACTCAAAGAAGTGTTTTTTGAAAATATCTGTCTGGGGAATGGGCGTTGGCGACCTCCGTCCTATGTCTGTGTTTGGCGCGCGGCGATAGATAATTGGCACAGACAGACATAGGAGATCTACAGTTTAACGTGAGCTCCGAACCACACGAAGTGCTTGCACTTCTTCTCTAACGAGGTTTTCCTGGGGAAATAATGTCCTCGCAGCTGATGTTCACCTTTACTATTTTCTATATTTAAGGCAAAATTTAATATATGAGAAAAAAAGTTTGCTTGGCGTTTAAACACCAACGCATAAAAGATAACAGTGAAAAACGAGATAAAAACAATAACCAATCTTAAAATTAATAGATTACGGAATTTGATAAAGAGGATGACATTCTGCTTATCACAATATCTACTTCAAGATGTGTAACATCAACATCTTATCAGATTTAATTAATTTGTCAATTAGCTGCAGGTGCTTGGAGTTTTTAATTTACTTTAATCAAACGTTTTGGACACTCTAACTAAGATTAATAGCTGATTTTTTACTTTCTTCTTATCACTATAATAATTCCTAGAGGAACCCGTGTGTAATGTATTTAAATTATTAATTATTTTATTTGTGAGTTTCGGAAAATGCCCAAGAACGTTTTCTTTAGTTTCATAATAAATAATTTTAAAAATTTGATTTGAACTGCGAAAGAATGAATCAATTTTTTAGCTGTAATTTGGTGAAAGAGAATATGAATGCTTTGCTGTTTATAACTTTAATTGGCGGTGAAACCTTTAGTTTGCTGAAAAATTTAATTTTTTCAAAACTTGCGACGCAGAAAACCTTTAATGAAATCACAGACACATTAACGAAGCATCTTTCTCCGAGGAAAATAATTATTTCAGAGCGTTTTAATTTTTAAAAAGCTTACTAACGATCGAGCCAGTCAATTAGTGGAATTATAGTAAACATTAAACAATTAGCAAGCACCTGCGAGCTTGTAACTTTTCTTGAAGAGACTCTAAGAGGTAAACTAGTTTGCGGTTTGTCGTCTGAGTCTATTCAACGAAGACTGTTATCGATAGAAAATTTAACGTTTGAATTAGCTGGCCAAACTGCGGTGAGGCATTAATTAGCCGAGCAGCAATCAAAATTGTTGGTAAATAATAGTCGTCAAGATTGAACAAATCAATCAACGTCTAACACTCATCAGATGATAAGAAGTCAATCGAGAAGTTTTTTTAAGTATCTTTAAACAAAGTTTTAAGCTGATTATTGAAAATGAAAAAAGGTTAACCATGAAATACTGCATTGACATTTTTTAAAACTAAAATATAAAACTACACCATGCTCTGTAACAAGTACAAGTCCTGCCGAAATAATGTTTAAACAATTACCCGTACCAAATTACAATTAAAACCGACTTTAATGCACAACTTTAGAGATTCAAAAGTAGTCTTTAAAAACGTAAGCATAAAGATGTTTGTCGAAGGATAAAAAGTATTTGTTGAGACTCTGAAGCACTTCGAGAAAATGTAGAGTTACACTTTTTCCAGTCTGAAGCACCCCGAGAAAATGTACAGTAACGCGTCCCCAACTAGGTTTCTTAATCCCACTCCTACTTTAACCCAACCCTTGCGTAGGTCCGAAATGGTTAGAAAAATTCCTAATCGACTGAACCTCTAAGTATATATTATGTAGTAAGTCCAACCCTATAGAAGAAATCCTTAAGCCCAACATGTGTTTCCCGAGGAGTCTGATGTGGGATTGCCAGCAACTGACAGATTGTGTTCCAACCATACACACAAACCATAGACATTAAGTTTTTTTTATCTTCATTGAAAACTGTAGCGGCCCGCTGTACCAACGTATATGCGCTTTCTATAATGGACGCGGAAAATGCGGCATTTAGTAGTGGAGGCCCCTCACCACTAAAAGTTGAGACAGGTAAAAAGGATCCCGATTAAATATATATAGATAGAGGAACGCGAGGGCCAGGCCTTCCGTATTTTTTTATTAGCAATAAATAAGCGAATGAAGTAGGTAGTGTAGCGGGCTGATAGTAAATCCGGATGTCTTTTCTCTGTCTCAACATTTACTGACGATGTATTTAGTACCATTCTCGGCACACCTTATTTATTATGTTTACGGATTTCGATGTGTATGTAACAGCTACGCAGTGTAATCGGGCCCACGAAGCTGCGTTATCTGTACGTAATCAGCCTTTTACGTCCCACTGCTGGGCACCGGCACTCTTCTCTGCCACGTACTCTCCTTAGCGCTAAGGTGGAGTACGGGGGACCTACAGTTTAACGTCGAATCCGAATGACTAAATTCCAGAGAAGGTTTCAGGCATTAAGACCCCACGGCTGCCTACACCGGATTGGGGAATGTGAGTGGCGGGTTGCGACATAGATTTTTAGTGCTGGATGGCTTCGGCGGGAAATCGAACCCTAGACCTTCAGCGTTAGAGACTGAGCGCCCAACCTCTGAGCTACCGCCACTCATTATCATGCGTTATCTGTAGAATGTATTAATTACATCATTATATTTTTTTTGAAAAATTTGTTAGCAATTATTTGCAAGGAAGAAAGGCGTGTGGCGTAGTTCACGGGTACTGCTAGTTTTATAAACTAGTTTGCGATTGCTTTAATTCTTGTAGAAATGCTAGTATTAGGTTAGTGAACCATTGCTTTTGTTTAGGAATTCTTAGCCTGTGTATTTGTAAATCGTCAAAACATTGTAAACATATAAAAATAATAAAGTAAACCCGAGATTTTACAATTTTGACCTGTACGCTTTTCGGATGTTAGCAGTAAAATTGGCGTGTTAAGAATTTTTGCTTTGATTAATCGTTTTAAGATATTCCATCGGGGCTGTTCGCTTTGCATCTCTCACAAAAGCCGCGCCGCGCCGTGAGTGAGCGCAGGCAGAAGGGGATTTTAATGAAGCAAAGACCGGCCGCGCATGCAGGTACCCGAAAGCTGAGACAGCCAACGATCAGCCTTTAATATATCGATTATATTTTTAATACGATTTTTAAGAACTATATTTTGTGGAAAAATTTAGAAATCTTATATTATCTAATAATGACCAATTTGTATTAATATCTTAAAACCCCGTAAAATATATTTTATTTGTTTTGCTGTAAGCTTATTGCAATCATAATAAGTTTTGCAATATTAGAACAACAGATTATGAATGTATTAATAACTTCCAGCTTTACTTGGTTCGAGTTAATATTAATATAAATAATATAATAATTAACAACTTCCACATATATTTGTTTTAACCTTATACATATGTCAATGTGTTTGCATTTAGTTATAACATTTAAACACGTTGAAATACGTACAAGGTGAAAATAAATACCTATTGAAGTTGTTAATTACTATTTTATTCGTAATGATTACAAATGGTTAAATGGGTTAGTGGACTTTGACATTAAGCAATGGAAATAAGAAAACGTAGTAAAATTTTACTAAGTTAGTGATATTTAACTACTTTTTTATTTACATTTTTTTTAATTAATTGATTAAACAATACCAACAATATAACGTGGCGGTAGCTAGCTCATATTGTACGTTATCGTTTCTACACTGATATGCAATTTTTCAAATTATTTTTCATCTTTCGAGTGTTTAGTTTAAGTAGCTTATAAAAGGGAAAACTCTTATTAAAATTACCATTGTACCTCACTTTCATGCAGAGTCTAAAATGGCATTGTTGAAGTGGTGTCTTTGTTTAACTTTTTTGGCTGTAGTTTTGTCTGATGACATACCAGAAAATTCTCAACTTGTGCGATTAACAAATGTGATATTTCGTCAGAACCATGAAAAATATCAGTCTCAGCTAAAAGAACTTGCTCGCAGGCTATCAAGGTAAACTATTCAAAGATTTTTAAAAATTCTGTTATTTTAATCGTTGCAACTGTAGAGCAGATGAAAAGGAGCAAGTTGCCATCCTTAACGAATATACTGATGATTTGCTTTCTCATCTGAGCTTTTACTTACCCGCCAACGATTTAGATTCCATAGAAATTCCAGGATTTGAAGCATCATTCAAATGGGTAATTGTGTTCATATTGTTGTTAAAATCCATTTAAATGCTGTGTCCATATTTTAGACTATATTTACGGGTTGGATACTTCTAGAAGATGGGTGGTTGAAAGGTCTGTCTACAGTTCACCGTACTGGAGATGTAGTTGTCAAATATAATTATCCAAACGTTAAAATACATATGCCTCTTGGCTTTTCTAATCTTGAGGTAAGCTTATGCATTTCAGCATTATTATTAAATAGTAACTACCTACATCTGATTGTTTTCCTTTTGAGATAAGCTGAAATAAATGCTGAGTTATAGGATTAATGGTTTCGAACTTTCATTTCAGTTTAATTACTACTATGAAATGAAATTCATGCATCTGGGACCAGACGGCACAGCAAAAGGCAAATCTAAAGGCAATAAATTCACAGTTGATTTGAATATTAACATGGTAACCCTCAGGGCTAAACTAGATAAATTTGATCTGAAAACTCTTGGGTACGTGATACCCTTTAAAATATCAGTTGCACCTAAAATTACAATCTGTTTTTTTGCAGAAAGGTTTCTATTAAATTTAGCGGTAGTATATTGACTGATTGGGTTGTTAATCTTATGGTAGCTGCGGTGATGCCAATTTTGAAACCAATTCTGGGCCTGGTAATTGAAGGATACGTAGTTGATGGTTTGCAATACCTTATTAACTACTACAATCATGCTGTTTGTACGATATTAGCGGATTGCCCACAAGAACTTGCAAGCGTAGTGTATTCACAGTTATTTTAATAATTCTACATCATTACTGGGAATTCAAACAGTGCTTTTGAAATCGCTGTCTATGTTTTGATTAAGCTGATTTATTATCAGCACCACTGTAAATGCTTGTATAGCTTGTACAGAGCGAGCAAAAAAGGTGAAAAACCACGTGACCACGTAACATAGGCAACCCGTTCTACAGAAGTGGCCACCCTGTTTCAGGATAATAAATCTGACAGTTGTGGCGTTGCACAAATTAGGGCAAAAAATGAATTCGGCACGTCACACAATTTAAAAATTCTGTAAAAACATTTAATAAAACAAAAGTAAATGATAGGATTTATTTAATAATATTATTGTAGAAAAACATATTTGATTTATAAATTACAATAGCTGCACAAAATGAGTGCACGAACGCCAATAAAACACAATGATATTGCAAAAGGAAATCAGCACGGCAGGCAACATTGGAAAAGAAAATTCACTACATTTAAATTAGTCAATGGTCACGTGGTTCTTCCCCTTTTTGCTCGCTCTGTATATGCTTATATATACAAGTTAAATTTTACTGCCGTTGCTTTTAGGGTTGTATTCATTTAATGTCTGAAAACTGAATAATACAGGATGTTGCGTGATTTTCTATACAAACTTCACAGGAACACGTTTCTGGGGTTAAGTAAAGAATATTCCATAAACATGCGTTCGGCAATGTTTCCTTACGGAATTACAGACTGTCAAAGATGGGCAATTAATATCTCCTCCGATATTTGATTAAAATTTTGTATGGATATTGTACTATTATTGATTTACATTTTTGCTTGTTTAAATCCATTACCCAGGGTCGTATATATGGGGGTTACGCGAGGTATCTTTTAGCGTCTTTTGAGCACTCTCTACCCCTTCCTCACGATGAATGGATTTTAACAAAAAAAAATGTTTATCATCAGTAGAAAAATATTCGTACACAATGTAAATCAAACATCCAAATTTTTGACAGAGGTATAAATTAAAACGTGATTAAACAGTTACATCTTCTAGGGGCTGTAACTTTGTAAGGAAATGTGTCCGAACTGTTTATCAGACATTTTCCACTTAAAATAACTTCAGGAACGTGCACCTTTAGGTCTAAATAAATTTTCTATAAACGTAATTATTCCATAGAAAGAATAACAATTTTAACAAATTTAGTACCCAATTTATGTAGCTACCAAAAGGAATATTCACATTTACTGTTTTATATATATAGTACGTAGTTTAATATAAATCCAAAAGAAAAACGAAGCTTGTTTAATGTTTAAATACTAAAACGAGACCGCGGTAGCTAATTGAATGAGTATCTGCTTAGTAATCAAGCGGTCTCGAGTTTGAATGCTGGAATTGTCATGCTTGTCTATGCTCGTCTGCGCATGTAAAATGGGTGCTAATTGCCCTGCGTTTAATAAAAAAAACACTAAAGCATAAAGAGGATTAACGGTAAAGAATCGAGATAAAAACAATAACCACTCTAAAGTGAATAGATTACGAAATTCGGTAAACAGGATGGCATTCTGCTTATCAATCACAATATCTACTTGAAGATGTGTAGTATCCACATACTATCAGCTTTAATTTATCTGTCAATTAGCTGCAGGTGCTTGGAGCTTTTAATTTACTTTGTATTATTGATACTAACTATCATATTGTTACTTTTCTGTAACTATTTAATTAAACGCTTTTGGACTATGTAACTGAAATAAATTTGAAACTGATTTTTTGATTTTATTCTTATTTATAATAACTATCAATTTTTTTATAGATATTTTTAGGATTTCATTTTGTGAAGAATTTTAGTAGTCTTGTATCACATCATGATGACGACTTTGTATTATAGCTTTAGAATACTATATGTCTTTTTTCTGGGATTCATAAAGCTGAAGATTTAAAACCTTAAAACCCCATGAAATAAAATTATAATCTTTTACTGTAGACTTATTGCAATTGTAATAAATTTTACAATATTAAACAAATTAGAAATGGCTGATGGTTGTGGTTATTATTTTGCCATTAACTGATGGAAATAAGAAAACATAGTCAAATTTCACGAACTTAGTTAAATTTAACTACTTGTTTTTCCATTATTTTACACTCACTGATTGACAAGATCAGCTATACAATGTGGCGGTAGCTAGCTTATATTTGTACGTACATACAATTTTGCGTTATCGTTTCTACGCTGATATATTATTTATCAAATTATTTTTCATTTTTCGAGTGTTTAGCTTAAGTAGCTTATAAAAGGGAAAACTCTTACAAAAATTAGTATTGTATCTCGCGTTTTTGCCTATCTAAAATGGCATTGTTGAAGTGGTGTCTTTGTTTAACATTCTTGGCTGTAGTTTTGTCCGATGACATACCGGAAAATTCTCAAATTGTACAATTGACAAATGTGGTATTTCGTCAGTACCATGCAAAATATCAGTCTCAGCTAAAAGAACTCGCTAGCAGGCTATCCAGGTAAGAGAAAAGTAACTTTTAAAAATTTATGTTTTTATGTTTACAATTTTAGAGCAGATGAAAAGGAGCAAGTTGCCATACTTAACGAGTATACTGATGATTTGCTTTCTCACCTGAACCTTTACTTACCCACCAACGATTTAGATCCAATAGAAATTCCAGGATTTGAAGCATCATTCAAATGGGTAATTTGGTTCAAATTCTAGTTAAAATCTATTTAAACGCTTTGTCCGTATTTTAGACTATATTTTCGGGTTGGGTACTTCTAGAAGATGGATCGTTGAATGGCCTGTCTACAATTGAGCGCACTGGAGATGTAGTTCTCAAGTATAATTATCCAAACATTAAAATAAGTATGCCTCTTGGCTTTTCGAATTTACAGGTAAGATTATTATTATTATACTAAAGAATACGAAAATTTCTTATTCTGATTTTGGTTTTTATTCAACAAAGAATGTAATGACAAACAATTTTGTTTTTTATATACTACCTTATACAGTTCAGCATTCTATATATTAAATCTCTAACTGCTCACATAACACGACGACGACGGTCACCCGCATATCGACAAAATTTGTTACGACAAGCCCTTGCATCTCCACTCAGTTTATTGATTGTTTTCGTCGAATGTTTATGTTGTAGTCACTACTATTGCCATAATTTGGTTATTAATGGCTTACTTCAATTCTGGCGGGTCGGAAAAAATCAACGGTAAACATATTCCGTTCACTACATTTATCGCGCTGACATGGCAATCTTGCACAGCACACCTATCTTCTATTTATCTATATATTAAAGGCACTGATCTTCGACTGTCTCAACTTTAAGGTGCCTTCGTTCGCGCAGATCTTTGCTTTATTAGTTCCCCCGCCTGAGCTAGTGCACTCACACTCAGTCACTTCCAGTCTTAGGAAGATACGCAGCGGCGGGCGCTTTAGCACCACTGAGTGTCTACATTAATGCTGCAGTATAAGTCTCTGTTAGTCTCTGAATGCGCCGTTACTAAATGTTGTGATATGAGGAAGGGATCCGAATTTGTTATAGAATATAGCTATATACTAGATCTTTTATCCGCGGCTCGCTACGCTACTAACAAAAAAACGGAGGGCGTCGCCTACGGGTTTCACTACTTATTTTTAAATAGCAGCTTAAATAAAATTATTTTTTAATGCTATTACTTTTCCTCGTGGCATATGGTGAAAAGAATTCCGATTTACAGTTTACAACTTTTATTTCAGTTTAGTTACCACTATGAAATGAAATTCATGCATCTGGGACCAGACGGCACAGCAAAAGGCAGATCTAAAGGCAATAAATTCACAGTTGATTTGGATATTAACATGGTAACTCTCAAGGCTAAACTAGATAAATTTGATCTTAAAACTCTTGGGTAGGTTGTACCTTTTAAATCTTTAGTTGCACCTAAAATAACAATTTGTTTCTTGCAGAAAGGTTTCTCTCAAATTTAGCGGTAGTATATTGACTGATTGGATTGTTAATCTTATGATAGCTGCAGTGATGCCGATTTTGAAACCAATTCTTGGCATGGTAATTGAAGGATACGTAGTTGATGGTTTGCAATACATTATTACCTACTATAACCATGCTGTCTGTACGATATTAGCGGATTGCCCACAAGAACTTGCAAGTGTAGTGTATTCGCAGCTATTTTAATACTTATACATTCTTACTATGTGAATCATAACCATACTTTTGAAGTCCCTGTCTATGATTTGAGTAAGCTGATATATTATCAGCGCCACTGTAAACGATTAACTGTTTACAGTTAGAATGGTAAAAATAACAATTACTCAATATTTTAATTATGCCTGCTACTGTAAACTATTATCTACAATCACAGCGAGTTCACTACAAGCTAAATTTTGTACTGTAAAGAGTGCAATGCTTTCAGCATTGTACTCGTTTATTGTCTGAAAATTGAACAACATAAAATAGATTGAAGGATTTCAAATCTATTTCGGCTTTGAAGAATTATTGTTAAAAAAATATATATCAATTTTCAACAAATGTACTACCTAATTTATATATCTATTAATGGTAAGATTCATCATTACCGTTTCCAATATGTATCACGTAGTATAATATACATCTAAAAACAAAACAAGCTTGTAAGCCGTTTAAATACTATAGCAAGGCTGTGTTTTGAAAAAAGTTTAGTAATTTCATGTTAAATAATGTCCACTTTGTATTATTGCTGTCAAATATTAAAACGCCTTTTTTCTGGAATTAAATCCCATAAAATGTGTTTTATTCTTTTATTGTAGGCTTATTGCAATTGTTATAACATTTTAAAAAAATAAAAAAAACTGATCAGTAGAAACAAGAAGAACAAACAATAGCTACAATGTGACTAACATATAGATTTCACAACATTGTATAAGATGTCCTTATGACGCTAATGAATAATTTATAATAGTTTGTCTACATGGGAATCTAGTTAAGCTTAAGCATTTTCTCTTCCAGTGATTCACAGCTCAACATTGAGCCATTTGCTCTCTAGTTTTTGATGTGCAAAAGTTATTTAGCATCTCGTTGGATGTTATCTCCATAGCATACTCCCTCGGTTGCCTGCTAACTATCTTCTCCCTTTTCGGTATGCGGCTGTTCTGCACTTTTTCTAGGTGGTCACCTAGAAAGAATGCAGAACAGCCCATCCAAGCCGCTGAATTTTTACCACCATAACTATATCTGGTTTTTTTGTATAATTTTTTCAGTTCGAAATTATATCTGCTCCTCCATATGTTGTTGTTCTGTACTAGGCCGTATATCCTTCTTGAAATCTGCTACTGGTCTTATTAGTGTTTTCTAGGCTACGGTATTTGTTTCTCTCTAAATCATTCTAGATTTCATTAGCGTACTTAGTGCATAATATGCCTTATTTCCTTTGACTAGCTTATTTCTTTCATCGTTATTATCGTTAACTTTGCTTCAAAAGTAGCTGAATTCTCAAACAACATCTATGTTATCATCCCCAATGGTCAAGTTCTGTCCCAGCCTTCTAATTGTTTTGGTTTTGTCTATGTTTACTTCTAAGCCAATTTTTTCAGCAGCTTCCTCTAGTTCTTTGAACTTTTGTTTTACGGCAAGCAACGATCTGCCTATTACATTAACGTCGTCGGCATACGCGATTAGTTGACACTCCTTAGTTATAATGGTCCCATTTCAATTTATAGTTACTTCCCGTACTGGTTTTTCTAGCGCTATATTAAACAAGATGGATGCCAATCCATTCCCATGCCGTAGTTCGTTGCCTATCTCAAAGCATTCTGATATGGTATTCTGGATTTTTATTCGGCCCTTAGCGTTATTCATTGACATCCTTGCTAAGTTTACTAACTTTGTTGGGATTCCAAGTTCTGTCATTGCTGCTTATAGGGCTTCTCTGTTTACACTGTCATACATTTGCTTAAAATCAACAAAGATTTGGTATAGACTCATTTTACGTTTACAGGCCTTTTCCTTAATTTGATGAATGATAAAAAATTGGTCCCTGGTATTCTCCTAATACTTCCTCGGCGTACGGTATTATCTGTTCCCGTGGGATGTGTGTTAATTATTTTGTAAGCGGTACATAGGAACGATATCCCTATGCAGTTACTGCATTTTAGCTTCTTTCCTTTCTTGTAGGTAGGGCAAATTATAGCTGTCGATCAGTCTTTGATCGTTTTCGCGGATCTCCGTATGCTTACTATCAGCTCGTGTATCTGGTGCTTTGCCTGCTCTCCTCCATGTTTAATTATATCTGCCGGTACACCACCTTCCTGGCGCCTTGCTATTTCTCAATTTTCTTATGCTGTTTTCCACCTCTTCTAGCGCGGGTTCTACTATTTCCGGTTGGGCAGCGTGTTGTGGTAGGCTTCCCTGGTATTCCCTTTTTCTTTGCGGTGTGTTCAGTAGCTCTCGAAAGTAGGATTTCTATCTCTCTATAACATCCTCTGGATTTACTAGAATTTTACCTTCTGCATTTCAACACATATTTCTTTAGGCTGATAATCGTTATTTGCTTTCTTTACATTCCTATATAAAAGTTGCTAGTTTTTCTGGCGTCGTAAGCTTTCTGTATCGTGCGCAGCTGTTTGTTTAGTTGAAATATTTTCTTGCTCCTACATATGCGCTTGGCTTCCTTTCTTAATCGGTTAAATTCTTCTTCCTTCGCTCTGGTGGGGCTAACTAGCATTTGTTACGTGCTTTATTCTTTTTATCTGTTGCTTTCTTGCATTCAACCTCTAGTACTTCATTCGTAATTTTCTTTATCAAAACAAAATTTGGAAATTAGAGTCAACACAAATTTAATTTTACTCAAAATTCCTTGATTTCTTCACAATAGATTCAGACAATAGCCGTCAAAAGAATGTCTAGGATTGATGAGAGTGTGTAAATGCACAAGCAGTGAATAAATTTTGTAGTCATTATTGAAAATAGGTTATCCAAAACTGATACAAAATAGGATACAAACACAAAAAAACCTTAAAAAGATTATAATTTGCATTCTTATATAGAGATGTTATTTGAAAGTTGAATTCAACCCATGTTTTATAAATTTTCAATAAATTGAAAATTACAAAGTTAAAAATGCTATTTTATATATTTAAAACAATAGAACAGGTAAACAGTAAAATTTAAGATGAAAGTAGGGAAACTTTAGAGAGGAAGCTAAGAAAGAGTAAATTCTCAAAGGAAGTAAAGCATAGAACAGGAAAGTAATAGAAGTGATAGAGAAACAGAGGTAGGTACAGAATTTGTAAATTATAACAAAAAACAGTTTAAATTGTTTGCATTTAACCCTCCAATTATTTAAAACAGTTTTCTGAAAAGTCACAATTGAATTTTCATGTAGTCCCACCCCCTTCATTTTGCAGTCATATTTAAAATGTTTACCACATATTTTAAATCTAACTATTTCACTGTAATATTTTTAACGTTTATAATATCACTGTTAAATTAGAAATGTACCTGATATTAGAAATCACAAATTGTAACTTTACAGCGACAGTTTTAATGTTTTTGATATCACAGTTATAATAAACTATGATCACACATTTGAAATAAAATATTTTCCATTTTAATGCGATATTTTTAACTTTGTATAATATCACTGTGAAATTATAAATTTATATTGGAAATCAACAATTGACCATTTTAACGCGATATTTTGAACGTTTTTAATAACACAGCCATAATATAAATGTGTAAAACGTAACTTTTGTTAATGTTTAAGTTTAAATTTTTTCCAGATATTAGGAATGCGTTTCTGATATTATCTAAAATGCATTCCTGATATCCAAAATGCATTTCTGATATCTGAAATGCATTCCTTAGACCTGAAATAAAAAGCACATATTGTAAATGTTTTGTAATACCAATTTCACAACACTTATTTAAGAAGGCTTGTCGTACACTTCGGCGAGGGGCGTGAACAAATCTACCTTTCGCGGGGTCGGCCTTGTAACGGTCTCTACGGTGCTTTCAACTGGGTACCTCTCATCGAAGAGGTTAAAGGTTTACCTTAATTGGGACTATGCAGAACTGGTTTAGTAATTTCATTACGTAAAATGTCACTAGTTCCTCATATTTGAGCGTCAGCGCGTCTTCTGAAGCAGGATCCTTTCTTCCTGGTCGTGGTTATATATTTGACTGCGTCCCACTCACTACGTCCAGAAAAGAGTGGCGTGGTTGCTGGCATTAGGGAGTTGAGCCCTAGGAATGTGGTGTACTTTGCCTTCTAACGCCAACTATCAAATTGTCGGCAGAGGGGCTCGTGCGTTTGCACACCTGACGCTTTTACGTTACCGGTTACTATTATCAGACCGGCTACCGACCTATCTGTGCGGTGCGAAGATGACCAGTACTGGGTACTGCGGGTACCCTAGCTTGTAGGGGCAGTGTCGGCCCGTCCTCAAAGCCTAACCAGTTATGGACTGATACCACGGGGACTAAGTACGAGCTCGCAGGGAAGCGTAGAACACGTGGTGGCAGTGATAAGCCTGTGCAGGCTAGGATTGTCTTAGTGCGCCTCGACGGGTAAGTTGCGTTCCAGCTCAGGCACTGATCTGCAGAATCAGTAGAGATTTAGGTAATCACCCTCCACCAGTGGAGACTTAAGACTCGCAACCTGATGTCATCACTGGTAGCTTGTTCCCACTGAACCGATATTAACTTGGCCAAGCGCGCTGATTGAGCATAACTTAATCCAGCCCGAAGAGGAACATGGCAGATTATGGCTCACGCTAGATTACGCCACTGTAATAATCGAGAATGGCTGTAATGGCTACCTCGCTTGAGACCGAAGCATAGTTGCATGTGTCATAAGAGCATATTAAATGACACTAAAATAGTGTAAATAGTATAGAAAACTTTTATGTAAAAAATTTTGTTTATTTGCTGGCTATAAACAGAGAACATGTTGAAACAGAGACCGTCTCCTTTTAACAGTAGCTTTTTCCGGTAGATTATATGCTTTAACCTACGGAGCTACGAGCTACGAGCTTTAGGTGGAGATATAATATAAACTGATAGTGGGCTAAAACGTTATCAGAATTTCTGTAGTTTTTTGAGGTTTTTGAAAAAAGGATTACTCGGGGTTAATGAAGTCCAGATACCAAAAGAATAAATTGTCAGCTATATTTGACAGGAAAGGAAAAAAGTCAATCCACAGTAATCATTTCCGTTTTCAGATTTAGATGACATGGTTTCAGAAGAAACTACTACTAAGTAAACGTGTCTAACTTGCGCATTCGTTTTCAAAATTTGTTTTAAGGTATTTTGTGGATAGATTTGTGATATACCCCCACATTTCGAAGCTTATCGAAATCGTATCATTCAATCGGGAATTATGAGGCGTAATACACCGACACAGGCGCCAGAGTGGTCGAGTGGTTAGGGCACTTGACTGCTTGTCTTGCTTTCAAATCTGAGACTGGATGCCTGGCGAACGGCCTAACCAGTCGCTTTTTAAAAATTGGGAACCAAACCCCTCGAGGGGTGAGGGAAGTAAGGCAGCCGTCTAAGGCGTGGTGCTAACCACACCATCCCGTACTTCATATAAGAGTGCGAGACGGCTGAGTATCGGAAGCGATGGTCCGGTGGCCCCGACCCACAGCATTGCAGGCCAAACTCCTCAATGCCACCGACTTTACTTTACTTTACTTTAATACACCGACACACTTACCCACCGACTAACAATTGTTAAAAATCACTTTTTTGAGTTTGCGGATGTCCAAAAGATGGATTTCATTCAATAATAATAAAATACAGAGACAAATACATATAGTATTCAACATCATCAGGTTTATCATTTAATGCAATCGGTTGCTAAACTCTCAAATTTTATCATTTAATTCAAATATTTAGATTGTCTGATGTGCTTGTGTTATTATTCTACAGGTGCGTTTTATCATCAAATTGTTATTTTTGAAAACAATCACCAAGTGAAATTGATAAGAATTGAACTTTCAACTATCTTATAAGAAAACTAAAAACGCTTTTACAGGATTTTTACAAAATTTTAAAGTCTGTTGTTTGATCACATTGTGGTTATTATACCTATAATCAATATTTGAGCAAATGTGCAATTCTTGTAAATAACAAAAAGCATTCCCTAAAGATTAAAAACTAAGAAAATTAAACAATTTATCTGTAATATGTTTCATCGTGTGCTGCAAGTTTTAAGTATTATTTTAAAGTCTTATAAAAACATTGAAATTCATCCTATGACGTATGTAAAAAACAAAGAAAAACATATTTTATTTAATTATTTTGTTTATATATACTACGTAATAACGTACCATTTATCAAAGGTCTCATCTTTCAAGTACTGTTTTTAATGCGATTTTAAGCCTATAAAAGAGCTGTACTAAGTCTATAATTTAGTATTGCTTCCAGTGTTTCCACAATTCAAAAAATGACGCTTCTGAGGTGGTGCCTGTGCTTAAGCTTTCTTGTAGTGGTTTTGTCTGAAGATTTGCCCGAGGAACCTCAACCTTTTCGAATAATTGATGTAAAATTTCTACCCTATTTGAAGAAAGAATTACCCGAACTCAGTGAAATTACAAAAAAACTTTCCACGTAAGTGTTTTATTGATGCATTGCATATATGAACTTTTACAAAAACTAATTTAAATTTTGTACATTATCTTCAAGAAATAGATTTAAAAGCTTAGCTGTTCATTTTTATGAAATGGTATCGATTTAATTCTTTAATTTCAGAGCTAGTGAAAAGGAGAGAGTTGCTGTGCTAAATGAATACGTTGATGAATTACTTGAAAATTTGAACGAGTTCATAAGAAAAGTTGGTTTGGATCCAATCCCACTACCTGGTTTTGAAGAATCTTTTCAGTGGGTAAGTATGCTATAATGATATTTACCTACGACTGCAAATATGCCATTCAATTGCGTTAGGTAATGAAGTTCATTATTGCACTAGTGTAAAATGAGTTGGGCAATGAATTTATTACCTAACTCATTTTATTTACACAAACAAAACTGAAGCTTTATATATCAGACAACTGGCTGGTTGCCATAGTATTGAACAAATCGAATTTATGTTTTCTGGTTTTTAAATAAAAGTATTTTAAAAGTGACTTGACATTTGCAAATAAATTAATGCACGATGTCAAATATCATTTCAAGCAAAAAAAATCGATTTTTAACAAATTTTGAGCAGTCGTAGCTAAAATTTTGTATGTCACAAGTGAGATAATGCATTATTATGGCACTCGTTTGATTACACGACTCGGTCTACGACCTCGGTGTGCAACTTTTAAACTCGTGTTATAATAACGCCTTTATCCCACTAGTAACATAAATAACTATTTTTAAACGGGTCTATAATTTAAAACATTTTAGACAATCTTCTTCGGCTGGGTATCCCTAGATGATGGATGGTTGCGGGGTATGTCTACTATTAAGCGGAAGGGAGATGTTACTATCAAATACAGCTATCCAAATATGAAACTGCACATGGTTCTTGAATTTTCAAAGCTTTCGGTAAGTTTACTTTCAAATTACATCGTAGTGCTTCTTAAACAAATTTGTAGTTTCAAAAATTATTAGATAACACATTTAAGCAAACATTTTATTCTTTCAGTTTGACTACCATTACGAAGCTAAGTTCATGGGATTAGGGCCATCGGGTTCTGCGGAAGGTAACTCTAAAGGCAGCAAATTTACAGTAGATCTTGATCTCAATATGGTAAATTTAAGGGCTACTCTGGATAAATTTAGGCTTAATACTATTGGGTACGTTATAATTTAAAATACAAAATATACTAATTAACGTTTATACTTTTGCAGAAAGTTATCTCTAAAATTCACTGGCAGTATTGTGGGTAGCATTGCCAACGTGCTCATCGCGGTAGTCTTACCAATTTTGAAACCAATTATCAATGTGGTTTTGAATGGATTTATCACAGATGGCTTAGAAGCCATACTTGGTGCTTATAATAATGCCATATGTACCATATTAGCAGATTGTCCTCAGCAAATAGTAGAAACAGTGTATAAACACTTACATTAATTAGAAAATTAAATATTATTGTCTAAATAGTTGGGTATTAATACAAAATATTTAACTATTCATTTACACTCTCATTATTTAAAATCATTTTGTCAACTAATGATATTAATATTTAATACCATCTGCTGTAGAATAAGAGAATGTATCTAATAAAGTATATCTAGATGCACAGATTGTGAAAAACAATTGAAAGGAAATGGAGAAAGATAATGTGTAAATTGTAAAAATTTAATGGAAACTTCATTCGATTTAAAAGTTGTCGGTGACAAGAAGATTGCATACATGGCATTTGTACTAGAGGTAATTCAACAATCAAATCATTCAAAAAATGATTGATGTCGAATTGTTATGTTCACGTAATAATCTACATTAAATTAAAATAAAAAATAAAAATTAAATACGTATTTTAGTAATCCCTTCGCTGCTGTGTTCTGTCAAAGCACCACTAACAGCAAAGTTGTCTTAAACGAGGGGATGGTACTTTCACAACCCAAAGAGACAGCCGAAATGCTCCCAAACACACATTTCCCAGGGTGTATTGTTACCTCACACATATGGCCACGGCTCGACATTCTACATCACACTGAAGCGTACTGGGAAGTGCCGAACCAGGTTGTACAGGGTGACAAGGTGACCTAAGCTATAAACACTTTCCTATCGTTTAAATCGCCCGGGTTAGACGGTATTTTCCTGTTCCTTTACAATGGGGTCTGTACCTTATACTCCTTAATCTGCATATTTACCAGACATGTATCGCTTTCCGATATATAGCGGACACCTGGAGGGAAGTGAAAGTAGTATTTATACCTTAACCAGGTCGTAATGATTCTTCCCTGGCCAAATCATATCGTCCAATCATCTCACATCGTTTCTACCAAAGACGCTTGACAAGACTATGTGATAGGGAAATATGAGAACAGGTGCCAGTTTTACACCCACTGCACCAAAATCAACATGCTTACATCCTTGGGAGATCTACCAGATCTGCACCACATGCTGTGGCAAATTGGATAGAGAGAGCCATAGACAATCAAATGTCTAACCTAGGAGTTTTCATTGACATTGAAAAGACTTTCGATAACGTATTTTTCAACAGTATTAACACTGCCCTACGAAGGTATGGTGTTCCGTTCACTTTGTTTGAGTGAATAAAACACATTCTTGCGATGAGAGCAGTAATACAGGTTAAGTTATAGATCTAAAAAAAGTGTTGTAAAGAAGGACTGCCCACAAGGTGGCGTTCTATCCCTACTGCTATATAAGACAGCGTTAGACAGCCTTCTGCATTCCCTTAATGTTGCTTTACACCATTGGCTATGCGGATGATATTATGACTACGCTCTGTTCCTTACTGCAGACTTCTCTTCGAATTAATACAGGTTAAGTTATAGATCTAAAAAAAGTGTTGTAAAGAACGACTGCCCACAAGGTGGCGTGCTATCCCTACTGCTATATAAGACAGCGTTAGACAGCCTTCTGCATTCCCTTAATGTTGCTTTACACCATTGGCTATGCGGATGATATTATGACTACGCTCTGTTCCTTACTGCAGACTTCTCTTCGAATTATAGAGAACTAGTGTAATAAACAGTTCCTTTCTAGCAAGACCTCGAAAACAGAGATGGTACTATTTTTAAGAAACCTACCCGGAGTGAAAGTCCTCGACACCTTCGGGTATAAGAGGTGAAAGGTAAAGAAGAAGAAAGTTTAACTTTTACCTACGCCCTTCCTATTTGGTATTTCCCTTAATCTATCAGACAAAGTCTAATACCTGGGAGTCATTTTTGACAAACAACTGAATTTTGGGAAACACTTACAAGCTAAGAGCGAAATAGAATGCATGACCTTTTAGCAGTACCGCCGCGCGCTGGAAAATTATTTGGATACTATCCTCTAGAATTACCCTGTGGCTGTATACTGCTGCTGTTTAGGATTATGCTTTGCTACAGAGCGCTGATCTGGTGGTCTAGGGTCAGACAGACTACAACAGCAACTAAACTGGGACATGTTTAACGTCTTGTCTGTCTTAGTATTATAGGGGCTAATCGTTCAACTCTCACCACGGCCCTAGAAGCGATCCTATGTTTTCTCCCCTCGAACTAGTAGTGGAGGAGTCAGCGATAATAAGAAATAAAAGGCGTGGGTGTAATCGTGATAATTCGTCTTCGTGGTGGTGCGGTAGTTGACTGTCTCCCTCCTAACTATACCTTTAATCGACACTTGAGTGTATGTGTTGATGCCGGGGCAATAAACCATTCAGATATATCTATATTTACTGATGGGTCCAAAACAAGGTATGGAACCGGCGCCGAAGTTTTCTCCGACAATCTAAACCTTCGCCAAAGTATACCGCTAGGAAGACTGACCACCGTCTTTCAAGCGAAAGTAGTAGATAATGCATAGTAGAAGTGCACTCCTTAAACGACAAATCAAGAATCAAAGTATTGGTATCTTCACCGATAGTAAAGCTGCCTTATTGTCCCTGAGTAATTGTGAATCACGTCAGATGTGGTACTTCAGTGCTACAAAACTCTTCAAAATATCTTCAGAGACAATGTTGTTTGATTCGTTTGGCTACATGATGCTAATCGAGGTAATAAAGAAGCTGACGAAATCGCAAGACTGACCTCCGAACAAATTCTTTGGAGGTCGGATCCTGTAACCCCCATCTGCCCGACGATATTCAGCACTATGCTACATCAAGAAGTCTTAAACAACTCTACGAGAACGTAGGCTAATATTAAAAGCTGAGAAGATCTTATGATTAGAAGTCAAAAATAATTTTAATAATACATAAATATCTACCTCATCAGTAGATGGTAAGCTGTTGCGAGGCAAGAGCTGGACTTGCAACACCTTCACTGTAATGGTACTCTTTCTTGACCTATTGTTGAATTTAGATTTGTAATGTACCTCAGCTAGCTCAGTCTCCCAACTTCAGGGCAATTCAGGTAACGGGTATTGGGTCACTTTCCTAGCCCGTAAACTCTCATAAAATAAATTCGCTAAATGCACATTACAAGAATTTTATTGTTAAACATTTAAATTAAATAAACACACAATTAACCTTATCGGCCCTACCTAGCTAACTATTCTAGATACAAAATAAGAAAACAGTATATACAATCTTAATGCTAACTTATATTCTAGTTAGCTTTTGCTGGTTGTTGGTCGACGGCGAAGGACAAAGCCGCGGTGTATGCAGGACAGCTAGCGGTGGTATTTCCACCGTGGATCGCTGATGATGGCGGAAATTATTCGAATTGCTGCGCTTGTTGCATGGCGGGTCCAGCTCTTCAACGTTCTGACTTTATTCCCTTTACAAAAGGTGTAGTTCTCGCGAAGTAGTACTCACGCACAAATAACACTTATCTATATCTATTTGATTTTATTTAAATCGTTCTCTTTGTGCACGTCTACTTTGAAGTAGAACACCCCTCTCTTTTTGGCGAACTAACCTCATTTTGTTGCGGTTTCGTTTCAGGGGAATTACTAATCTTTGAGTCAAATTTGGGTTTTTTGCGTTAAGGTGTCTGGACTGTAAAGTGTATACAGACGCACACAGACACCTCTGAAGCGTCCGCTTTATCATAAGTTTGAAAATGTTCGCCATAAACGTACTTTTCTTTTAGGCCTAACTCGTATATCGGCCAGTAACCCCAAAGCGAAAGAAACTTCTATAAACGAATGCATTTGCTCCAATTCCTACATGACGATCACAATACCTCCCTCTATAGCTATACTTCGCATAGCGAGGAAATTAAAAAAAAAGACAATCAACTTTAAGTGTTACGGCCGCCATAGAAGGGGCACCCGCTCGCCAAATCTTAGTTCTGGTACTGTTAATAGCAGTGGAACAGTAATTTCGTAGTTATTGCTATGGTAATATTTATTTTGTCTAAAAAACTGTTAAATTTGTATTTATGCTTCTAGTGCTTTGTTGGCGCAAAACAATTAACGTTTTCCACATTTCAACACAAAATTCGACAACACTTGTTTTAATTTGACTAAACTATACAGAGCGACCATAAAAGGTTAATAACCACGTGACCGTTGACTAATTTAAATGTAGTGAATTTTATTTTCCAATGTTTCCTGCCGTGCTGATTTCCTTTTGCAATGACATTTTGTTTCATTGGCGTTCGTACTTAGGTTATAATTTTATCCACGTTTTTGCTGTTAATTAACACAATTATCAAAATGCGACATTTATTTTAAAAAGCAGTTCTTTTCAGAACGTTTAAGGTAAGTGTACGAATGCAGTTATTTTCAAGATTGAAATCATAACACAACCTCATATTTCAGATTTGATTTATCATGCCTTTTACAACTAAACAAGACGCATTTATTCTTATGGCCTATTTCCGGAGTGGAACCCGAAATGCAGATGGTTCATGGTCATATTCGTTGCAATCTTGTATTGAACAGTTTAGTGAAGCTTTCCCGAATGAGAACGTAGGCTATGAAAACTTTGTAAACCATATGCTAGTTCTTGTCCATCGCTTTGAGAACAAGAACTGCATTTGTAAGGGCAAGTCTACAGATAAGACCCACTATACTTACAGAAGAAGTTGTAGAGGATATTCTAGCTCGAATTGAAAGAAGTCTACAGCTAAAACTTATTTTTTGTGCAGGTATTTCTTATGGAACTTGCCGAAAGGCACTCAAAAAAAATCTGCATATGCACCCGTACAGAGTATCGGTAGTGCAACAACTGTATCCGCATGATTTTCCACGCCAATGGTTTATGGAGAACTTGAATAATGACGATGTGTTGGATCTCTCCTTTATGTCCGACGAAGCGTGGTTTCATTTGTCTGGCTATGTTAACAGTCAAAACTATAGAACATGGGCCACCGAAAATCCACATACTTACGTTGAAACAGGTTTGCACCCAAGGGTTATTTCCAACAGGACGGAGCGACAGCTCACACAGCAAATGCTACTTTAAATTATCTCAGAGAATTTTATGATGATCGACTTATTAGTCATGGACGATGGCCTCCAAGAAGCCCGGATTTAACACCTCTAGATTTGTGTTTACAAAGCAATAGCACTCATTTTGAGCAGCTATTGTAATTTATAAATAAAATATGTTTTTCTGGTAATGTATACAATAAATCAAGCTAACTACAGCTAAAAATTATTTCTTCTACAGGTATTTCTGTAATGTAAGTAGACTTGTAAGTTAAATTCAATAATATTGTCCTGTTGATAGAAATTATTTGTTTGATTAAATGCATTAATACTGGAAATAGTTTGGTGTTATTTATTTGGGGTTGTGTTCAGACATTGATCATAATTTGATTTATTGGAAATAAATCGGACCGTGGAGAATTTGAACAATGACGATTCAGTTTGTGTTTACAAAGCAATGGCACTCATTTTAAGCAGCTATTGTAATTTATAAATGAAATATGTTTTTCTACAATAATATTAAATAAATCCTATCATTTACTTTTGCTTTATTAAATGTTTTTACAGAGTTTTTTTGTGACTAAATTCATTTTTTTATGAAAATATGTTTTCTGTGCTCGAAATTGTACGTGCTACGCCAATGGTAATTCCTAGAACTGTCAGATTTAGTTTCCTGAATCAGGGTAGCCACTTCTGTACAATGGGTTGCCTATGTTACGTGGTTCTTGACCTTTTATGCTCTCTGTCTTTCAATATTTTAAACCAACCAACGTTTCATTAATCTAAATAAACATCTTCTGAGTAATTGTAAAATGTGTGCAAATTGTTTGATAATACAAATCTCTGTTGCTCTCTGTGAAGATAATTTTTTCTACGCAGTTCAATGTGAAGTACATTGTCATACTTCAAGTATTTACTACTTATAACTTATAAGCCAGTTTGATTTAATGTATGTTAACAGCGTTTACTACAATTTAAAAAAAATAATTTAAGATTTTAAAGCAAATGCATAATATTTTTATAATAAAAACACAACAAAATACTTAAAATAAATTGAATGCTTTCTCTTCGGAATCGAAAGCTCTAGTTGCAAACTTTGTATTTTTTACTGGCTTCAGAAATATGTAGGTATGATAAATTTTCGTAGCATAGGTCAAACAGAGTCAAAGTTAATATTTTGATTTAATTTATTATACAGGGTGTTTCATTAATAATTGTCCATAGAGTAACTGGAGAATGATTGACCCAAAATATGACGATTTAACCTAAAACACTTAGATAAAATATTCCTCCTAACCGAGATACAGAGTGTTTTATTTAAAAATACAACGATTAAAGATAAACGTATTTAGATTGATTCCTCATTATTTTCTAAGTAAAATAATATTGTCCTCTTGTCTATTGATAAAGGTGTGTAGTAGGCCGATGTTATTTGTTTATGTTTAACTGTCAGACAGTCAATTTTCATTGAAAAGTGTAAGATTAGTTACTGTTATAATAGCTTTCTTTGTGAAAATGCCACATCATAATAATTTTTCAAATGCAGAAATGCGAGATATGGTATGTGTTTATGCACAAGAAAATTATCGAGGACGTCCTGCTGCTCAAAGATATTTGCAATTATATCCCAACGACCCTCATTACAGGACTTTTAAAAATATTTACGACTGATTAGGGGATTAGGATTAGGTCAATTTCATCCAAAGCGGGATGTAGGGCGTCCAAAAACAGTTACAGGAGACCAGGAAAATGATATTTTAGTAAGAATTGCTGATGATCCCCAGTTAAGTACCAGACGCTTATCAGCAATAACTGGAATAAGCCATACTTCAGTTTTCAGAAAACTAAAAACAGAAAACTTAAGACCTTACCATTTCACTCCAGTGCAGAATCTATTATTCGGAGATATCCTTCGACGAATGGAATTTGCACAATTTATTACGGATAAGACAAATGCAAATAACAATTTCGTTATCAACACTTTGTTTAGTGATGAAGCTAATTTCACACGCAGAGGCGTTTTCAATTGGAGAAGTTGTCACTATTGGGATACTGAAAATCCACATGTCATCATTAGAGAGGCACACTTCCAACACGAATTTAAGGTAAATGTTTGGTGTGGACTTTTTAGAGATAGTTTAATAGGTCCCTTTGAATTACCTGCAAATTTAAATGGTAATTCATATTTACAATTTCTTCAAACTACGCTTTTTGATGAGTTGGAACAGTTGCCATTAAACCAAAGAAGAGATATGTGGTTTATGCAAGATGGCGTCCCACCACATTTTTCCTTAGTGGTTCGAAATTATTTAAATAATGAGTTTCCTCATAGATGGATAGGGCGAGGAAGTGAATTTCCTTGGCCTATTCGGAGTCCCGATTTTAACACCCTAGATTTTTATTTGTGGGGACATATCAAGACACTAGTGTACGCTCAGGAGATTAACACCCGACAAGAATTATGGCAACAAATACAAAATTCTGTGAATTTTATTAGAAATCAACTAAAGATATTTTTAAGGGTTAGGACAAATTTTAACAAAAGAATTCAAAAATGTATTGAAGTCAATAGAGTCCATTTTGAAAATTTATTATAATATTGTTGATTATTTTTATTTTGTGTTACAAATAGTTCAAATACATTTCTTATGAAACCTAAATACGTTTATCTTTAATTGTTGTATTTTTAAATAAAACACCCTGCATCTCGGTTAGGAGGAATATTTTATCTAAGTGTTTTAGGTTAAATCGTCATATTTTGGGTCAAGCATTCTCCAGTTACTCTATGGACAATTATTAATAAAACACCCTGTATTTATCACTTACGGTGTCCGTGTTCATTGAAATATCTATGATAAATTAAATTCCTAGTTTGAAATTTATATACACGCTGTATAACCTCTGATATATTAAAATAAAACACATTTTTTTCTGTAAACAATACATAAATAAGCGGAAATAAGTTGTTCAATTCATCCATACAGTTATTCAGCATTAAAACGCAAAAAAAGACAGAAAGGTGTATAGAGAGCAAGAGGGCGAACATAAAATTATTTAATTAAAAACTGGTATCTAGATTTAAAAATACGATTTTGAAGACAATGTTGATGAAATCTCAAATTTCAAACAAATAAAAATTATCTATCTATTCTTGATTGTAGAAACAGATTATCTAATTATATTTATTATCAAATGATTGAACTTTGACAAATTGCACATAAAGATCAAACATCATATTTCAAATTGCAAAAAATTATCAATTCCGCAAAATTATTTTAGATTTCTCATTGAGATACACTCGTATGAGAATAAGGTACTAAAATTTAGTATTGATCTGAAAAATTATTATAAATGACAAAACTTATATTTTTGATATCTTCAATTTCGTCAAACAAAATCAGTTGCGTCAAACTATTTCTGCTTTATAATTCGATTACACTATATTATCTAATCTCTATCTATATTTCAAGCATCAAATTAAGAACCGTATATAAAAAGGCAAAAATTCATTTAGTGTGTGTTGTTAGTGATTGTACCTCACTAATTAGAAATGGGGTTGTGCAAGTGGCTTCTTTGTCTAGTTTTCCTAACAGTGGCATTTTCTGATGTTGCACCGCCACCGGAAGCCAGACCTATTGAAATCACGCACTCAGATTTGTTGAAAATCTTTCCGGATCAACAAGAGAAACTGAAGGAAGTTGTCGCAAAACTTTATACGTATGTATTTTACCAAACGAAGTTGAAAAAACTTAACCTTTTTAAACTAATTATAAAAACAAAGTGAAATGCATTTAAAATGCATAACTTTATTTTTATTGACTGATAAAGGCGAAGATAATCAACCATTTTCTTAATGCTCTTATATCGATACTTCTAATGAATATGGTTTAATAAAATTTTATGTTTATTACTCCAAAGTACATATAAGCAGTATAATGACCTGGGCTTTTTATTGCAATTTTAGAGCCACTGATCTAGAAAAAGTTGCCATTCTCAATGACTACAGTGATGACGTTCTTGAAAATTTAAACAAGTTCATAATAGCACAGTCCATGGACCCATTGCCAATGCCAGATATTGTAGAAGAATTCGAATGGGTATGCAAAAAATTCTTTTTTTTTATATCACATAAAATCATTTTTGTTTATGTGTGTAGAAAATTTGGCCTATTACATACAGTGGGGAAATGTCTTTAAAAAACGGTTGGTTGCAAGGAATGGGTACTATGAAGCGTACAGGAGACGTCACTCTCAAATACCAATATCCATATGTTAATATTCATACACCTATTGGATTCGAAAAAATTCTGGTAAGTGTTTCTTCCAAAAGTAACATACTGATATGATAAAAAATTACATACACATACACATTTTTGATGTCTAAAATATTTTATAAATTTCCTCTATTTGTTTTAGTTTAATTATGATTACAAAGCGAAGTTTATGGGTCTTGGTCCAAGTGGAGGTGTAGATGGTAGTGTCACAGACTGCAAGTTCACGTTCGATCTAAATCTGCATATGGTAAATTTGAGAGCTAATTTGGACAAATTCAAAATTGATTCTTTAGGGTACGTTTTACTTAAAAAATCAAATTGCAATTGCAAGGTTAACGGTTGTTGTATTTTTTCAGATCTATATCTCTCAAATTCACAGGAAATATTGTGGTAGATTGGATGCTTAACATATTCGTAAGCGTCACCATACCAATGGTAAAGCCAATCATCAAGTTGGTCGTACAAGGATTTTGTGTCAGTCTTTTTGGAGGAATAGTTGGTGTTTACAATAATGTAATTTGCACGGTATTGGGAGATTGTCCTGAATATCTTGCAAATTTGATATTATAAAAAAGTGTGTAACGATAGTATTTTATGATACACATCATTCATACTAAAAGAAAAAAAAAGACACATTAATAGTTGGACAAATATGGCTCCTTACCAGTAATTTACATATAATTAATATGAATAGCCACAAGTATTTCTTTGCTAAAACTTAACTGTTTGTTTCTAATTTGACCCGTTGCATTTGCAAAAAAATAATATAAAGACCTATTTGAAACAAGAAAAAAATTCGCAAATATATGAGAAATTAAATGCAAAAAAGCAACATTAGAAATTTATCTGGAAAACGCTTTTAACAAACAGTAAATCAACTTTGGCTTCTTTTTCATCACATGCAAAATGCTAAAAATGATTATCTAAATTTGATATTAAAGACAATAGTTTTTATTTTTGGAACAATGGCTTACATGATTTCTTCAAGATGACAAAATAATATTTTAGGTACTTGCTTGATAAGATAATTTTTAAAAATAAAGTTACAAGCATACGCACCCGTACAGATTTATCTTTATTGTATAAGTACAGTGTTTGACAGTTTTAATTTTTGTAGTGCTATAATATAGTTGTAATATTATAAATTAGTTAGACTTTTTTTTTACATTTTTATGCACATTTTACGCAATATAAATACGTAAAAAGCAAATCTAAACCTTGTACTTTGTGTGTCCACAAAGAAAATGGTACCTTTTCTTCTGTATAATTTTCCCGTTGCTTATATGGTGATCAAAGTAAAGATTTTCAAGTCATCATCATCATCATCATCATCTGACATGGAGCTGACTCGAGGGTCGATCCTGGATTACGCCAGGCCCACCCCATGCCAGTAGGTGGGTAGGAATTTATGTGATAGGTGGGATCGGGTGGGGTGTTGAACCGCGTTAGCATGTCTGCAATGCATACCGCAAGACACCGCTGCTGCAACACTGGGTAGTTAGTAAGCTACGCATCAATGCGTGTTTTGAGTACGTAACCAAGACCGTTATGCGATTATGCATTTTAACCTTATAAACTTTGGAATCAAAGTTTCACATTGTTCTTATTTTACACATATCTATTGTTCTTAGATTACAGATTGAAAATATCTTAATTTAATAATAGCTAATAAACTACTTAATACTATTCTTTGATCTAGCATGGTCATATTTGGTGTTCCATTCCTGCTTCCTATGGATTTCTTTTCTTCTTTGGCTTCTTATTGCCCTGGGTGGTTGATTGTTGTCTACCGGAGTGTGTGTGTGGAGGTTGGACCTGCTTTGTAGTGTATTTCTATTGACGCCTTTAGTATTTCTGCTGCTGTTGCTATTGATTCGGCTTCTCCCCCAAATTCTTCTTTCCCTAGGTCTTCTAAGTAGGCTTCTGTTTGTAGTGCTGGGCCGTAGGTATGTGCTAGATGGTCGTAGCGCGGAGCCAAGTTTCTTACATTTTCCTCCAGTTGCAATTGGAATTATTGTGGGTTTTCTCTGATGTTTGACACGATTTTTTTCCTTAAGATGAAAGCTTCTTTTTTTGAGCTGTTCTCGCGTTGCTGTGACATTTGTGTTTTGGTCTGCTATTGAGGCGAATAAATAGTTTCCATCTCCTGGAATTTTCCGCACTGTCAATTTATGTCTGTCCGTATATGCTGTTCCTGTGCCATGGTAGGTATTGTGTTTCCTGCTTTTGTTAATGTTAGGTGTATATCACTACCTTAGATTATACAATAAATAATTATCTATACATACTAAAAAAAATGTATTTTCAATACAAATATCGATAATTAAATCAATTAATCTAATGGAAAATTATTGTACTTTATTGTAGGTATCGCGGCGCACGTAAAAGAATTCGTTTGCTTGAATTTTCCCGCCTGTTGAGTGTGAATTAATTTTGGTTCTAACTTTCCTAAATTGTAACGGATCTCATTTGCCTTTTTCTGCCGAAAATACCCTTAGAAATCTACCTGCTTCAAGACCTTTAGCGTCGAGTTCCAGGAATTTGTCTGTTGGCGTTCTCTATTGTCGGGTTTGGACGAAAATAAACTCTATTGCCTAACAGACTGCCATAATAGAAAAACAATATCTACTTTTTTAAATTATTTGTATTGTTTAATATCTACTTACAGCCGCCTGTTCTTAATTTATCTTGGGGATTATATCTATTTATTCTCTATTAGAAATTACTACTTATATTTATAACTTAGATCAAAGTAAAGATTTTCAAGTGCTAACAAATTATTTTATCTAATAACAGCTAGGCTTCCGGGTTGGAGCCGCGTCATCGGTGCATGAACTGCCGACGTTTCGTCCTCGGTTCCACGGGACATCTTCAGGGCTGTGGTCACTTTGGGATCTGGAACACACTCAGTTGTGTTCCAGATCCCAAAGTGACCACAGCCCTGAAGATGTCCCGTGGAACCGAGGACGAAACGTCGGCAGTTCATGCACCGATGACGCGGCTCCAACCCGGAAGCCTAGCTGTTATTAACAACGGCCGCGGAAGCCTGCAACTTATTTTATCTAAATTTGAAGTGCAATATATTGCACACAATACTATCTTTTTTATAAAGTTCGTTTTCAATCTTGACTTTGAAAATAAATGATTACAGCATTGAGATAAATATCCAACAGAATGATTAGATAGAAAAATACTTTTAAAATGTTTATGTAAATTTGTTAACAAGAAGTGTCCCAATTGGAAGATGTCATTTGTAATAAATTTGTCTAGCGTGAAAAATCAAAATTTAATAGTCAGCAAATTGCCCGTGTAACGAATAAATCCTGTGCCGTTTGGAAAGTGTGAAAGTGGTCAAAATTTTAATAATTATATGAATATTACACTAACGGACAAAAACGGTAAATTGATCTCCGAACCACAAATGATTGCGGAAATGTTTATATATCATTTCAGTTCATGCTCGGACACTTCAAGCAGCATAAGCTCTAGTTATTGTAATGTTGTTATGTTCCCCTTTAACTTTTTCTTCACTTCGACTGATAGCATTGAAGCAAGTGATGTTGTAAACCAAGTTAGCTATAAAACATGCAGTTGGATTAGATGAAATTTCTTGTTCGCTTCTAAAAAGCAGTAGCTGATGAATTATCAGAACCTCTAAGTGAAATTGCAACATATGTTTTTCGACGGGCGTTTTCCCAGAGAAGTTAAAAAAAGCAAAATTAATACCAGTCTACAAAAAAGGTTCAAAGACTGAAATACAAAATTATCGTCCAATATCTCTTTTATCTGTGTTTTCTAAAGTCATTAAAAAATTCGTTAATAAAAAACTTTACACCTTTTTACTAAAAAATAACTTGAATAAATCCCAATTTGGATTCATCCCTGTAAGATCTACAGAAGAAGCGGCCGGCCTGTGACTCAATAAACTATGCAACTAAATGTATCGATAAAGAAAATTGTGTGGCTGGCATATACTTTGACTTATCCAAAGCCTTCGATACGCTTGATCATGGTATACTTCTCTATAAGCTATACTGTTTTGGTGTTCGGAGTATAGCTTCAGATTTTTTTAGCTCATATATCACTAATAGAACGCAGTGTGTTTGCTTAAGGCATAAAATTAACAGCAACGTAAATTATTATTATTCAAGTGGTGAAAAATATTAGAAAGGATTCCGCAAGGCTCCATTTTAGGTCCACTTTTATTTATATATGTCAATGATTTGCCAGTCTCTTTGGAAATCAGTCTTTCAATTCGCCGATGATACTTCATGTATTATTTCAGCATCATCCATTGGGGAACTTTCTAAGTTAGGTTGTGAATTATCACCTAATCGTGGTGCAATAACAATTCGCTAATACTAAAACAAAACTGTATCAATCAAATTTAAAAATAATCTAGAAGGAGATTTTAACTTATATGTCACGATAAACTCGACATCTATTGTAGAATCTCAATCAATTAGAATCCTCGGCATAAAAATTGACAATTTCTTTAAGTTTGAATTGCATGTTGAACATGTGACAAATATGCTTTTTCGACTTTCGCCAAACGTTCTTTTGTTGCGCAAAAGAGAATCATAAGATGTATGCACAATGCCAGTTACAGAGAACCAAGTAGACCCCTTTTTATTAAATTACAAATTATGCCTCTCCCTATACATTATATTTTTTTTATTTAATACTGTATGTTGAAATTAGATCATCGAGTGAACTACAAATTCCTCTACATAATACTGCGTATTTTGAAAATGGGGATACATACTGTGCTATAAACGCATAAATATTGCAATGATATGCGTGGTCTTGTACTTACCAGGAAACAATTCCCTAAATGCCCGCAATTCATGCAATTCTAAATTATATTAAGTATGAGACTTTTATAAACTTTCTCAGGGTCGTTATTTAGCTATTTAGCTTTATTTATAAATAAATAAGAAATAGAATAAACACAAAATAAAATCAACGTTACAAAAAAGAAATGGGTTTTATTAAATAACTCAATTTCTAAATGAAAGTTTTCGAAAATCAAATAAATTTTTACTAACTACTATCGTCCTTTACAAAAAAAAAACACTTATCTTAATGTCTCCTTATAGAGATGTCCTTTACCAAAGGCAAACGATGAATATCCAATTTCTATTTTACTAGTTTGCAGGTTCCTCAAGTAACCACAAACACTCGCCTTTAGTTTGACTCCTTCTCTGGATTGCTTTTAGGTTATTTTATACTTGGTTTTACCACCATCACAATTGGAAAAAAAAACTTTCTGAATCGCTTTATACTTCTGGACTTTCCACAATTCGTTGCTAATTACTTGTATCCTCTTCTTTAATATTCAAAATTACTTTTACGTTACTTTTTTACTCTTTTTTTTCTCTTTATATTTCCAGAGGATATAAATTCTCTCCCTTTATTTACAAAGACGAGTCGTAATTAACTAAAACAAATTCTCTCTTCTTTTGTCCTCCTTCTTTGATTCCCATTTTTTTAACAAACAAGTAAATCTCATGACCATGAGTATTCTTTAATACGTTTGTGACATTGACACTGACATCCAAACTGACATATATCGACGCACAAATCAAGTAACTCTAAAACTTCTTATAAATTAAACCTTTTGAACAATTCTGAACTAAATTATAATTAAAATTAACATAAATAAAAATCGTATCAATCTGATTGTGTTTTTCTTTTCTTTCAGTACCAAACAAACCTCACAAAAAAATATGAAAATATAAATTATTAGAATTTATAACAAGAAATTATAGCAAAAATACGCAACCCTGAGTTTAAAAGTTAGAATATCAAAATCTTACAAGTTCTCACAAACCTCCAATCGCAAATTGAACTGTAGCAGGCATCCCAAAAATTGCCTTCCAGGAACTACAATACCCCAGTCAAAACATACACCTCCAAATATCATAGCAATATATACTAGCTTAAAAAACATGTACAGGATGTGGCAGATGAAATGGTTCTATTAGTAGTCGCGTATAGACAACACACATTACAGACAAGCCGTAACAGCGACAAACATAGTTACAACGCAGCAAACAGAAAGCAATTGTTTTGTTACAAAGTCTGTCATTGCCTTGTAATGCGTGTTGCCTACAAGCGACTACTAATAGCGACGTCACATCTGTCTCTAGCTAACTATTATTTCAGCACTACGTTGCATATTTTACACTTATGTTTGGTATAAATTAACGTCAAGGACAAATATTTTTTCTGGTAGTTATGTTTCATAAGCCATTGTTGGAATAACATGATTGTTCAACATGTATTTACGCAACTTTAATTTTGAAGATTTCTAAATAACATTTAACTAACCAATTCTTTAAAGATATTTTAAATGACGATATGTATAAACTCTATGGTCATTGTCAATGTATTTATAAGCATGTAAAAATGTTACTGTTAGTGTTTGATAAAATTTTGCTGTTATCAGTTACACAATGTTAAATAAGTATATAAACCACTTATTTGATATTTCAGGTAACATAAATAAACACAAACACATGAAGGTAGTTTTTCTTTATTACGTTTCGGATATTACAATTTTTTTATCCTTCTTCAGATATTAACAGACCGTAAAAGACTGTTATATACAAAAATTAATTAAGATTATTAAACTACACGTTAAAATAATGTGATGATAATATATGTATAATAACAGAAGTGCAAGTAGTTACAGTACAATGAAATAAAAGTAAAAACCTATGGTTTGGGGCGAACTTTCTCTATTTAACGTTTGTGTTGTTCCGCGATATCACTATATTTTCAGGATAGTATTGTACAACTTACTCAAATTTTGGATGTCCGTGCGATGATTTATGTTCTTTTTCTGTTTTTTCTTATTTGTATCGTTTCCTTCACAAGCCTCTTCTTTTAATTTTTCTTTATTTCTAAAACTTTGGTTTTTTCAAAATTAAAATCGTGTTTTAAGGTCTGGTGATGTTCTTTGATGCAGTATTTTTGAAGTTTTTTTTCCAGGCAGCTATTAGCACGTGATTTTAGCCTGCTTCCTAAATACTGCCGGGTTTGACCTGTGTAGCATCCATTACACTGTTTACATGGGATGGAATATACGGTGTGCGTGAGTTCTTCCTTTTCAGGTTTACTTTCAGGTTTGTCTGTAGACATCTGAGGTTGTAATAACGCACTCTTATTTTCCCATTTAACAAGTTCATTTTTGACCCGAAATTACATGTTATACGGTTTTTGCTGTACCAACATTTTACATTCACATCCTAAATAAAATAGTTATCAGCATTTCAAAATGTTAGACGTATAAAATAAATCGCAAGTTTTAAAAAAAATAGTCAAAGATACATGCTTTAACTAAAATAAATGCAAACGATTTATATAGGTTTCAAAACCACCATTGTATTAGCTTTGATTTGGCTTATAGTACAAGTCTGTACGGTAAATAATAACTACAAAAAAACATTTTGCTATGCGTCCGTTTTTAACGTCTTAGCTTCCAATTTTTGTCAGTACCATAAAAAAATGTCGCCAAGCGGTGTTTCACATGTAAAAATATGTTCTCTATCGATAGGTATAAGTCCCAATTTTTTCTGTCCGACATTCACTCATGTCAGAACATAAGTGTCTTAGGAGCGCCTAACCGCT
Organism: Ctenicera cuprea; assembly: GCA_958336395.1. Taxonomy (NCBI): domain Eukaryota; kingdom Metazoa; phylum Arthropoda; class Insecta; order Coleoptera; family Elateridae; genus Ctenicera; species Ctenicera cuprea. The sequence continues at coordinate 20,207,138 of OY284487.1, read as the reverse complement.
CAACTATTAAACATCAAATAAAGAATGTTGGTTTCAGCGGAACTAGAAATATACAGGGTGATTCTAAATATATGCGACAAACTTTAAGGGCCGATGCCTGGGGTTATTTTGATCATAAAAGTTCATATGAATAACTGTCCAGAACGGCTGAGTTTTAACGTTATAGGATGTTTATAAATAAATTAAGAATACAATAACGGGTAGGTAATAAACAAAATGAACTTGTAGAAATTGTTGAAAATGATCGCCGCCAACTGCAATATAGGCTTCTGTCCTTCGTCGTACTGAATGGCGAACACGTTTAAAAAATACCGGGGGTGTTCTGAATTGTCTCAAATGATGCAACAATGCGATTTCTCAGTTCATCTACATTTTCAATAGGAGTCGTATAAACTAGTGATTTAAGGTGACCCCGGAGAAAAAAACGCAGAAAATTTAAGTCTGGAGACCGAGGAGGCCACGGTTGTGAACCTCCTCGCCCTATCCACCGATTTGGATATGCACCGTTCAAAAACTCAAGAGCAACTAAACTGAAATGTGCTGGAGCACCATCGTGCATAAAATACATTTGGAATCTTAATTAATATGGGACTTCTTCCAACAGTAGTGGCAGTTCCTCTTCAAGAAAATGGCGGTATACTTCTCCATTTAACCTCATCGGCAAAAAATGTGGACCTATCAAGTGATCTCCAACAATTCCGGCCCACACATTAATAGAGAATTGGTGTTGATGACGGCCATCCATTGTTTCGTGCGGGTTTTCTTCGGCCCATATGTGATTATTATGGAAATTAATAATAGCGTTTCTAGAGAAAGTAGCCTCGTCGGTGTAGAATACTTGCGCCAAAAACTGAGGATTTTGTGCACAAACCCACTCTTTGCGGGAAATCGGTTGCAAAAGTGCCTGTAGTCGTTGGATGTCATATGGATACAACTGTTGACTCTTCAATATCCTCCAAACTCCGTGGGCTGACTTATGTTTAAGGCAGAGGCTATTTTTCTAGTGCCTGTAGTAGGATGTTCCTCGATTTCATTTAGCACCATTTCTTCCACTTGTGGAGTTCTAACTAAGCGAGAGTGTCCGTTATCAGCCGTATGTTTTTAAAAACTTCCCGTTTCACTAAGACGTTGGTGAAAACGGGCAAATATCGAATGATGCGGGATTACACGGTTCGGGTATCGTTCTTCATAAAGACGTCTACCTGCACGTGAATTGCCATTGGCAAGACCGTTAACATAATGCATATCGCACATCTCAGCATTTGTGTAATTCATTTTAAAGAACAGAAGCTGGCAATAAACTTTAATGAACCAATGCTTTGACACAATAATATTGAAATGACAAATGAATATTTTCACTTCAAAACGATTGCTTTTGCTGAGCCAACTATGATATTAGATGGTGTAAGTTATACCACAGTATACTTATACATATATACAGTAGCGAAAGCGCCCATATAACGCCTGGTAAGCTATAACTAGTGGCGCTCCAAGCGGTCGACAAGTTAAACTATCGTTTAAATTATGGCGGGTTTTAAATTCTAATCCAGTTCGTTGTTGTTACCATATTTTTAATAAGCAAAACAGAAAAATTACGAGCTACATTATATAATGGTTTTTAAATAATACAAAGATAATGCCAGTAATATGATTTGTTAACATTTATAAACTGCTAATCTTCAAAATGCAGCGTACACAAAGTGCAGTTTTTATTCAAATATCCAACCTCCTTTTCACGTTAATCTTCACGTCTACAGTTTACAACCCCCTGTTTTGATCTAAAACGACGAGAACGTTAAACTTTAATGTATTAATATTTATCAGAATTTATTACCTTTTTGGATCTTTGGGAAATGTAAAAAACTAAGGTTAGGATTCTTTCCTTCGTTGTTTTCGCAATTTACGGCGGAACATGCGCTCCCTTTTGAGACTCTCATAATAGATTGGTATATCACTAATCACATTTTTATAAAAACACTGGCAAACAACTTGAAAATTGTTCTTATAACGTTCAAAAGGCAGAGAAACACTACTACCGTCAGCTGTCAGATTTTAGTGTAACTTGTTCGCCGCTTGGTGCTATAATTACCATAAATGACCTTTACTTTCGCTACTGTATATATAAGTATACTGTGGTTATACTATACAAATTCTTAATTTATTATTAAACATCCTATAACTTTAAAACTAAGCCGTTTTGTACAGTTATTCATATGAACTTTTATGATCAAAAGAACCCCAGGAACCAGCCCTTAAAGTTTTGTCGCATATATTTAAAGTCACCCTGTAGAAAGTTTGCTTCGGCCATAGGTTTTTTACTTTTATTTTATTATACCGGGTGTCCCAGAAGTTACTGACCCATTTTAATTGCAAATATCTCCGAACTCAGAGGCGATAGAGAGATGCGGTTTTCACTGAACAATTTCTTTTTAAATAAAGTTTTTTCGGTATAAATGTTTATTCAGTAAAGTCTTATATAGGGTGTTTTCAAAAAAAGGTCTTTTTCAATTGCAAATATCGTCGATTTTTTTAATGGAACACCCTGTATATTTTGATACTATCTGAAAGGTTAACTCTTCCTCTTTCCGAAAATCTACAATTTGTTGCAGTTGAATTTAAAAATGAGTGAGTTTTTAAGGATGGTCGTTCATTAGGTACAGATTTCTAATCCATGTTGATCCTTAATAAGTTTTGTCATTAGAAATCCGATAACTACCTATTTGTAGAAAATAACAAGACAAAATTGTAAGAAGAATACCTAATTTTAATAAAAATTAACATTCTAAATTAGCTACATTAATAAAAATCTTTAAGATGTTCAAAGTGTTGTCCATTTTCGTCTATACATTTTTGCAACCTGAACAAGAAATTTTCAAAAGATTTACGCAACATTTCCGGGGTAATTTCTTGAAATGTTCGGACAATGTTACATCGCAGTTGTTCCAGAGTCTCTGGAATAGGATTATAACATCTATCTTTGATAAAAGACCATATAAAAAAGTCTGGAATCTTCAGATCTGGTGAGTGGGCAGGCAATTGGTCCGGCTCTCCCAATCCACCTACCTTTAAATGTTTCTGCAACAGAATTTCTAGCCACAAGTGAATAGGGTGGCGGCGCACCATCCTGCTGAAAGTAAACAGAGTTTATGGCGGCATCTTGTTCCAGTTGTGGGTATAAGTAATTTTCTAACATGTGTGTGTAGACATTACCAGTAATTCTCAGTTCTTGAAAGAAGTACGGTCCATATATTTTTTCTTTAGAAACACCACACCAAACGTTCAACTTCGGTGAATCCCTTTCGTATTCCTCAATTACTCTTGGATTTTCAGATCCCCATATTCGACAATTATGTTTATTACATTGCCTGTTTAAATGGAACGCAGCCTCATCTGACATTATAAGCAGAACATTGGGTACTTCTCTGTATAAATCTAGTAAAGTCAACGAAAAAACAAGTTTTTTTGTAAATCTCTTTCGTAAATTTTTTGGTGCATTTGAATTGTATAAGGAGTTAATTTTAATACCATCATACATCTCTGAACTTCGGATTTAGAAAATCCAGTTGTACTTGCTGTTTTGCGAATAGATATTCGATTATTGTGTTCTTCTAATGTTTCCTGAATACGCAGCAGTCTATTCAAAAAACCATCAGCATCACTTGTTTGATATTTCTTGTTTTCCAGAGAGCCACTTTGAAGAAATGCAGCATGCCACTTTTTTATGCTGTTTTTTGAAGGTGAATTTTTCCTAAAAACCGCCGAAATCTTCTTTTAGTATCAACAATCGATTCGTACTTAGCATATTAGAATTATTCAAATCAGAATTAATTACTTTGACAGTTCGTTGTGTCCGTTCACTGACATGATAAAAATTCCAAAGCATGCTTTAACATTACCATCCGTAAATGCCTATACCTATAAAAGCCTATCGTTAAAAACCAAATAACTCACTAATTTTTCAATTCAACTGCAACAAATTGTACATTTTCGGAAAGAGAAAGAGTTCACCTTTCACATAGTATCAAAATATACAGGGTGTTCCATTAAAAAAATCCACGATATTTGCAATTGAAAAACACCGTTTTTTTAAAACACCCTATACAAGACTTTACTGAATAAACATTCATACCGAAAAAAACATTTTTTAAAAAGAAATTGTTCAGTGAAAACCGCATCTCTCTATCGCCTCTTAGTTCGGAGATATCTGCGGTTAAAGTGGGTCAGTAACTTCTGGGACACCCGGTATTGTAACTAAATTCAGTTTTGTCATTATATGTTATCATTACATCATTTTTACGTATAATTTAATAATCTTAATTAATTTGTATATGTAACTAAATACAGTCTTTTATAGGTTTGTTCATATCCGAAGAAGACGAAAAAATTTGTAATCTAAAAACTACCTTGAACATATTTATGTTTATTTATGTAACCCAAAATTTGAAGAAAGTGGTTTATATACTTATTGGATATATCAACTGGTCAAGAAACTAATTTTACTATTCACAATATTTAATATATCCTGTGAAATTCTCTAAATGTAGATGTAACCAACACGTATCTAGAATTGTGTGAGAGATATTGTTGAGGTTGGCGAAGAACACTAGAAGCAGCATTTTTTCTATTAGTTGCCATTACTTGTCTTAAAGAAAATAAAAGAGCGTAACCGGTACCTAAAAATAATAAAGTATATCCCAATAGCAATAGTAGACGCCAACTGCTTGCATGATTGTAAAAATAAAATGTTACATTTTCAAGCATAAATTAAACAAAACATAACATAGATTAAAATTGTAAAATACAACAAATTAATGATGCTTTAAATATAAATTAAAATAAAACATAGACGTCAAACAACATTTATCAGACAAGAACTAAACCAATTAAACGCGCAAATCAAAACAGCAATAAAGCAACACAGAAACGAAACGTGGAGCAACACCCTACAAGCACTAAAACCCTCCGACAACTCGCTGTGGAAAATAACTAAAATTTAAAAAAAAGCGTACAATCCAATACCCACACTGTTACAAACGGGTCAAACCGCGATAACGGACAAAGAAAAGGCAGAACAACTAGCCGCGGTTTTCGAAAAGGTGCATCACATCGATTCGCAGCCAAATACTAACGAACAAACCGAAATCGTAAACGAAGTCAACAAATTTAGGACAACGGTACACACAACCTGCAAAAAAAGCTTAGCAAAATTAATCACCTCACCCGCGGAAATAGCCACAATAATCAAACACCTACCAAACAAAAAAGCCCCAGGCCGCGATAAGCTGCAAAACATAATTTTAAAAAATCTCTCGCGAAAGGCGATAGTTCAGTTAATGTACATTATAAACGCATGTATAAAATTACAACATTTCCCAAAAGCCTGGAAAACCGCGGAAATTATCCCCATTGCAAAACCGAACAAAAATCCACAAAGTCCCACAAGCTATAGGCCGATTAGCTTATTGAACGGTTTGGCTAAATTAACTGAAAAAATAATTCTAAAAAGAATTACGCAAATCGACAAAAAACGCAAGATCACAATCGACGAGCAGTTTGGATTCAGGGCGGGGCACAACACAGTGCAACAAGTAACCAGAATTGTAAACGACATTTCTGTCAACTACAACAAAAATAAAATTACAACTGCGGTTTTACTGGACATAGAGTAGGCCTTCGATAAAGTTTGGATCGAAGGCCTAATCTATAAATTAATAAAAATAAACATCCCACCACATCTTATTAAACTCATAGACTCTTATCTTTCGGAAAGAAATTTTTACGTGAGCATAAATAACACACATTCAACTGTCAAAACGATAAAAGCCGGAGTCCCGCAAGGCCCGAAGCTTTTTTCATTTTACATAAACGACATCCCAATCTTCCCCCGAACCAACACGGCCCTGTACGCCGACGACACGGCTATTTATGCCCACTCGTTTTGCGCACGAGTAGCTAACGCACAACTGCAAATTCACATAAACCTAGTGCAAAAATTTTTTGAGAAATGGAAAATCAAAATTAATGCGGATAAAACCGAACAAATCATCTTTTGCAAAAAATTTACCAATAACAGAATTTTCACGCCGTTAAAGCTGAACAACCACACTATCACACCAGTCAACTCGGTAAAATACTTGGGCGTACGCCTTGACTACCGACTTAATTACAAAAGGCACATCAAAGACACCATAAAGAAAACGCATGCAGCCATAAAAAACATCTATGCGCTCTTCGTAAAAAACAATTCGCTAACGCTAAAAAATAAACGGCTTTTATACACCACTATAATTCGACCCATAATAACATACGCTGCGCCAGTATGGTGCAGCGCTTCCAAAACAACAATAAAACCGCTGCAGGTGCTGCAAAACAAGTGCCTTCGGTTTGTAACTAACTCCGACCGATTCACCAGAATAGATGAATTACACAATAGGGCAAGTATCCCCCCATTACACGAACATATCACGGAAATCTCGCAGAAATTTTACAAACACCAGCTAAACAACAACAATCTAGCCAGAAACATAACGCGAATTCGCCAACACAACACAAACATACCAATCAAACACAAACTGCCTTACCAAAATCTGCCAATCTTCGCAGAACAATAAAGTACCAAAGATTACTCCTACAAACATTCCCAAATATCTAAAGCAGGTTTTTTAAAACAAATTTTTCCTGCAAATAATTATTATTATCATTAACTACTAAACCACTAACAACTAAAATAAGATAAAATGCTTAAAATTTTTTAGAGGGCTAACCTTAAAATAACCAAAATAACGTGTAAACCTACGGGTATGAAACTTTAGAATTATTCGAAAATGTAAGAAATACATATGTATGTACTGGTCCAATTATACATTGTAAATTAGATTAAGCCGTATATTATGTATTGGAAATGTAAATGATGTAAATAAAGTCTGTTTTGAATTGAAATTGAATTGGTGTGTTTGGGCGTACTGCCGTTTTACTGCGTAAGTAGTTGTGGGGTCGAGTCTCGGTTGACGCCAAAATGTTTTTTTATTTTATTGTTTTCTTTTAAAACACTGTTGTTGCGTTTTGCTGTTTACGCGAGGTTATTTGTTAATAGCAGTTATATTTTAAAGAAAAAATACGAAGACAAATTTGCATTCACTCATTGATTGACGGCATACTAACACGCAGGATAGATTGTATCCCAAGGGGCTAGACGCTAGTGTTGATGTAAAGACAGGAAGCACAACATAACACAACAGGAAGGTCTTGTAGCATTCGAACAAATTCCCACTCCTAAATACACGCGAATACGCTACAGGTACTATGTGATGCTTTCTATTAATATCTAGTGATAACTAGTAACACGGAAAAAGAAAACATGTCAAAGTTTCTACGATGACTATCGAATTGATAATCTAAGTTTGTATTGCCTCTATTGAACCTTCATCGATCACCATATATAAAACAAGTCGTATGTCACGACTGTCATTATACTATCGTTTCTAAAATAGCAGACTTTGACACACCTTCTTATAAGCTCCCTGCATGAAAATTTAGACTGGCCTTGAAATACCATATCAAGAGATCAAAAAAAAAACTGATCCTCAGCGGGCTGTGGAATGAAAAGTCACGTCTTTACTAGACTAAGGGAACGTTTATAATGTCAATTTCAGGTTAGGTTTTAATTATTATCTGACATTATAAGCATTCCCTTAGTCTAGCAAAGACGTGACTTTTCATTCCACAGCCCGCTGAGGATAATTTTTTTTGGACCTCTTGATACTTTTGGATAATCTCAATTTCACTACAAATTATTAATTTAAATTCAATACCGGAAAATTATGTAAGCTTTGTTTGGGTCGAATCACATAAACGTAACCAAATAGTGAAATACCAGGTTATACTAAAAACACATATTACCAGCTTAATATTTACCGTTCATATATTTTGATGTGCTATCATGACAATATATTTTTTTTTAAATTTTACTTTCCAATAGAGTATAGAAGTTATGATTTCATGCAAATTTTCGAAATTCAGATTTTAACGGAAATGTACGTTTTGAAGCCCAAGAAACCATAAAAGTGGTTTAAAAAATGTCAGTCTGTGGGTGCGTACGTGAGTGGGTGGGTGCGTTCGTTTTTCTATACCTCCGGAACCTCTTGACCAATTTTCATTAGGTTTGGTATATGGAAGTTTTTTTAGTTGCAGGTAGTTTTTGGTAAGCTAACGGAAACAGAAATTAAACATGTTTTTTGGTATAGACTTTTCTATTAACATTTTCTTAAATTTTTTTCTTTTCCATTAAAGTAAGTGTTTAAAACTTTTTTAATGATCTTAAAAATGACTTTACATTTATTACTTCTATTTATAAATTTAGCAATTGTTCCAATGTATCGCTAAAATATGGAATTGGAAAAAATTACTAAAAGTATAAATGAAACTGATGAATGAAAAGGAATTTTTGAGACCACTGAAAACATTTTAAACACTTTATTTAATACCAAAGATAAAACAAATAATTTGCTAAAATCAGGCATTTACAAATTCAATTATTCGCATTGTAATTCGGTTTATATAGACCACGTACGTTATTACAAATCTAAATCCCCACATAAATCCAATTACGCTAAACACTTATTAGAACACAGTCATTTATGACATCTAAAAACACTGTAAAATGTTTTGGAATGAGAAATCAAATCATCTGCAAACAATGACAACCAAGATCAAGTTACCAAGTTTTTTGTTCCCATATCTACACCAGCTGTTTACTATTTACTTTCCTATACTTTCAGTATAGGGAAGTATTGATTTCATGCAAATTTTCAAAATCGAGATTTTGACGGAAATACATGTTTTGGGCTTCCAGGATCCTAAAAAAGTGGTTTTTAAAAAATGTCTGTCTGTGGGTGTGTGGGTGGGTAGCGCTCATATCTCCGGAACGGCTGGACCGATTTCGATGTGCTTTGGAATGAGGAGGTATATCAAAAATTCATCGACAAAATAAGCTTTTAAAAATAATCCGAAACCGGAAGCGGAAGTTAGACATGTTTTTTTGGTAGCATTTTTTTCAGAAACTGAATTTAAAAATTGGAATAGTGGAAATTATAGAAGGCCTTAGAACAAATCAAACGTTTTTTTACCGAACTCCCTAGCTTCAACATAGCGGCCGCTACAAATTTTTGAAAATTTCGACTTTAACGCCCATTTACTCAAAAACCAGTTGTTTGATTGGGATCAACTACATCTTCTTTGGTAGCCCCTTAAGGGTACTATACCATGAAATATCATTAATTTTGAAAATGGAAAAACGATCTCAATGGCACCACTCCAAAATTTTTGAAATTTTCAAAAAAAAATCTCAAAACTGTCCACACGTTTTTAAGCTGATAGAGATAGGCATCTGCTACAATTTCGTTTTTTGCTCATTGTTATAATTTCACTGTGACGCCCTCTATGAATGTTTGAAAATTGAAAATTGGTACCCTTTTATTTATTTAACGGGGGGCAATAAAATATTTCTGTTAATGTAAAATAGCTCACCATTGATAGCAAAATCCGAATATAGTAATATTTTTTCGATAATTTCATATTTAGGGGGGCTACTGTTCCCCCTCCCCCCAAATTTTTTCGATAAAAAATTTAAAATTTGGTTTTTTGTTTTGTTTGCTCTAGGAGAATCTTTTTACAAAAAATCAAAAAATCGAATTTATTGCCGCTTAATAATCTTTTTGTCCTTGGAAGAATTTCACATCCTTTCTACAGCAGTTGTATTCTTGTACTAGTCGTTTAATGTTCAGTGTATGCTAACTTTTTTATTTCAATAGATAGACTCGCAAACCCAAGAGCAAAGTTGTAGGGCAAATTCTTCTCTATTGTATTTAAGAAAAAAACTTGAGTTTCCAATTTTAATATGGCGGCCACGGTAAAAAATTGCTCTTTTTTAAATGGAAACGTGGCATTTTGGCTTTAAAATCAGAAAGGTTTTGAAATTCTAAATACAAATTAATAAGAGTAATTTCTTGCTAAAAATAATACTTCTCGAGTTATTAATATATTTTCAAATATCAATTTCCGCGCTTCCGTTGATTCAGTCCGAATATTTTACCCAACCTTATGCTTGCAGCGCAGCTGTCGGACTTTCTTCAACCGCTTCAAGATGTTACAACTTATAAGAACTATTTACTTTAACTAGTCGTGGCTAGACAGGTGTATATCGAAAGCGTTGGAAAATATAAAAGAATGTATTTAAATGTATAGGAAAGTCCAGGCGAAGTGTTTCGCTCATTTTTAATATTAGCTTGGATAATGGCATATAAACATGTCAAAACACGTGTAAGGTTAAAATAAATAAACATTGATAGAAGTTATTAAAGTGTTTTATTTAATGTTAATGTGACCTTCAACGAAGCAAAGCTAGAACTTATTAATAAAACAATTTGTAAATTATTTTTCACATACATTTACTTTTTGTTGCTATATTTTTGCTTGTAAGACTAATGCCATGGGATGAACCACTATGGAAAATTCACGTTCATCTTACACAGATCCGCAACGTACAAATATATTTTACACTGAACCCACCGTTTTACATCTCCTCTGTAAGTTGGAACATTGATAGAAAACTTTGTTTTATCCGCGAAATTTTTGTATACGTTTACATTTAAAATTAGATCCTATAGGCAGATATAGAGCAACAATTTTGTGTTTCTTGATTCTTAGTGTTTCCGTAAAAGTTTGAAAATTAATTGTATTCACGAAATAAATGTTTTACTATGCTGAAGTTTAAAAAAAAAAGTTGAGTATTATTGTAAAATTATATTAGTTTATACTGAATGAATAATGATAAATGACCATTTTAAAATACAATGTAAAACATTATCCGCATCCACATACTATTTTAAAAAGAAATAATTTGAGAAAGATGTAGCTGGATATTGTCTATCTATCAACATTACAATTTACTTTCAGTTTAGACCGCGTCGTCATTTGGGAATTACACCTAGCATAATCAGGTAAGAACCGACCTGTAGCATGTCTGCCTTTACAAGCATTTGCTCTAAAAGTTTAAGCGATAGTTGTTCGTGAACCCTGCCTGCCTAAACAGGGCCGTATCCTTAGATTATTTAAACCTTGGGGCGGACAAGGATTTGATCCTAATGTATTTTGTTTGCCAGGACAAGAATACTTTGACGGCTTATACCTGTTAGCTGTTTGTGAACCCATACAAACTAACCCAGGAAACTTCATCATCGATCGTAACCTAATCACCAAACCCCTTACACCTTTTCTTTGAACAAAGCACTCATCGGAACATCCATCACCAGCGATCACCTGCCACTCACTGCAACCCCCACAATCATGGAGCCACCGCAGAGAGTCCCTACTTTCCACAGATACCGGGACTGGAGGCAGGCCCGCTGGGATCAGTTCTGTGAAATTGTGAAGACCGGAAGCCAGGAAATCCCATATCCCAACATCCACCAACTTAACCATTTCACAGGTTCCCACACCACCATTATTCCGGATGCCGTCGTGGAAGCCGTCCCCAGCAGAGTCATCGACGCCTCTACGACGAAGACGCCTTCAAGATCATTAACTGGTGAATCAACGGCAACCAAAACATCATTCCCCTCTACCACATCCCCTCAGCCTATCCCGATCTTGCTCCCGCAATCCTTCAACCCATTCCAGAAGCAGATGTTTACGTTGCCATTACACGGGACAAAATCACTGCCTCAGGCAAAGACATACTAACACGGAACGTCTTCCGACAAGTCCATCCCACTTATTACTAATACTCAATGGTGTTAACGCAAGTAATAACACTCGTCCTTTGGACTCGTGATATCGCCTAGCAACAACACAATTTCGTTGTCAATGGAGAGAGAATTATCGATAATTTTTTATTCACATGTGATATTGCTGTTGATGATATTATTGTTAGAAACCATTCTGTAACATTTATTTTTATATAACTTGGAGAAGAAAATAATTTTAACATTAAACTCAAAATTTATTAAATGTATGGCATTTATTGTTACTTTCTTTTTCGATGTACTGATTAAGTAGCTACTAATAGAATTTGTTTTGTAAAATCCTGCGAAACTGTTGTCGACGTTTTGTTATTAAAATAGCAAAGTAGTTCCAGACCTTTTTATGTTTGTTTTGCTGGCTATAAACAGCGCAAGTGTTGAAGTAGAAGTCGATTTAGCCTGTAACTTGTTCTTGCGCCGTTGTAGAGAAAGAAAAAAAATGTAAAAGAAATCAGCTTTAGCACGAATACACTTTATATCGTTTTGCACGGTAACATTAGGCTGTATGCCTCAGTCCACAGAAAATGTTTTACGAGCTTCAGGGAAAAATGCAAAATAAACAGTTCTGTAAGAAATAACATCGATTTTTTAAATTCCTTGAAAAAAGGAAACAAGGGACCAAACTAAAAATTTGTCGGTTAAAAATTGGGTGATAGGGAAAAAACATACCAAATAATTTAGTTGTCAATCTTATTTTACTATCACTCATAAGCAATTTATCTTAAATGAGACTGTTTTAACGTCTTTCATTTATTAAATAAAAGAGCATGGAATATTTGAGTTTCAAAAATTCATAGAGGGCGTCAAAGAGTAGTTAACAGACTAAGAAGCCAACCAAATTCTGATTGAAGCAAACCTCTACGACAAATACCAAATGACCAGTGCTCGTACAATATTCTTTTGTGATAAGGACTGTTCTGAACGCTTTTGCCACGATACTTTTTAGCGTATAAATTATTCCTTCCTTACGATTTCTTTGTGTATGTGTATGCTGCAATTGAAAAAAATGTGATTACTTAGTTAACCATGAAATCAATTGAAAATTTTAAACGCGAACAAAAATTTGAATATGAAACATCTTATCTAATCTGCTGATGTACCAAAGTTCTACAATCCAAATTGTATATAAAATAGAGGTAAACATGTCATATCCAGTATTCTACTCAAGTCAGCAAAACGTCTACAATGAGTATCTGGAATTCCATTTTGTGCTTAGCCATTTTGGCATTTGCATTGACCAGTGCAAAGCCTTTGGAAGATGAAGAAATTTCAAATTTTGAACTTCTCAGATTCGTGCCTAAACTTGGAAAACAACTAATTGCACAAGAGGATTTGAAGAACCTCGTAGATCTATTCCAAAAGTATGTTATTTATAATTAAATTTACGCTGAAACTAGTTTTATTTGGTGTGTTTGTTACAGAACAAGCACAGCCGATGAAGAAATTAACGTTAACGAATATGTTGACAAAATGCTCGTCAAACTTAATACGCACATCGTCAGTGAAGGTATGGATCCAACTAAACTTGAAGATGAAGGATTTGAATGGGAATTCGTAAGAATTTGTTAAATTTATTTATTTATTAACACTTATAGTTAACGTTCTAGAAATGGTTGTTGATTACCTACAGCGCTGAAATGACCTTGAAAAATGGATGGTTGCAAGGCTTGGCAACTCTTGAACGTGTGAAAGACTGTACTCTCAGCTCTGATGGTGAAAAACTGACCCTTACCATGCCTCTTACTTTTACAGATTTGTTGGTACGTTTTCGTTAAAGTTTAAGTAATTCTGTTTTTTAGCGGTAAACTTAACATTTCTGAGGCTGTAACCTGAAATTTATTTTAGTTCAACTATGATTACAAAGCTAAACTTATGGGACTTGGACCAAAGGGAGGCGTTGATGGTAAAATTACAGACTCCAAATTTACGATTACCATCAAGGTCGATATTGTAACTCTACAAGCTGAACTGGAAAGTTTCAAGCTTAATAAGGCTGGGTAAGAAGATCTATTTTGTCCCATCTTTCACAATTAATCCTTAAAATATTATTTTTACAGAAAAATATCTCTGAAATTCACTGGCAACATTTTGGTTGACTGGATGGTTAACATGTTCACAGCAGTAGTGATACCATTTTTGTCGCCAATACTCAAAATCTTCGTGTCGAACTGGGTATTCGACCTGGTGAATGCCGTAATTCTGTTTTACAATGAGTCCGTTTGTACGATTGTGGGATCCTGTTTTGTTTACTGAATATCTAAACATTTTTTGTAAATAACGCTAAAAATGTATGATTGGGTTTTTTATAGTTTTAATTTTTGTACAATTCGAAAATTCAATAAACGCACACTTGAAAAATACATAAGTGACTTTCACAAGATAAGATATAAAATAAAATTAATTGTAAATATAAGAGCTATTGTTTAAGATACAATAGTATTTAATGATTAATATAGTTATTTTCATAACAAGTTCGGAAAGTAAGTGTTTTCCACACAAATGAAAAATCTGTAATCGAACGAGTGTGGAAAACACGCTTGCCGAACGTGTTATAAACAACGTTTATTCCTACCATCATAAAGGAAACACAGAAAATATCGAAATATCCGAATAATTTTGCCGCCCTCCTCGAATTTTCAATTTTAGTAACAGTTGTCAAAATTCGAAATACCAAGTACGTGGATGAGTAATAGTGGACATGGATATATTAACAAATTGAACAAACACTATTGCGGCAATTGTTTACTTTGCGCACTATAGTACAGAAGTTGGCAACAATTGGCGCATTTTCAAAATATTTGAAAATTCAAAAGTTTTTTGAAATATTTAGAAATTTTAAAATTCTTAAAAAATTTAGAAAATTTTAAAATATTTTGAGTATAGAAAAATTTTTTGAAAATATTAAAATTTTTGTGTTTAATCCATACATGTATAAAAGCACAAAGGGTTTTTTCTCCGGTTCCTCCAGCGGCTACCGCCTCACCAATTTGGACCATTTTTTTTTAAAAAAAAGGTCTCTATCCACAGATGGAACATGAAACATTTTTATATTTTTATTCTACGTCGATTTTTTAATAATAATTATTTTAATTTATAATATATATGAAGGTCGGCTAGACGCGCGTCACTTGGGGCGCCATCTACAATAACGTCGCGTGTCATTATTGGAACTAATGCATCACGTGACTTGACATTTCGCCGGTTCTGTCAACGCTGTCTGTCAGTGCATTGTGCGCTGGGGCAACACTAGTATTTATTATATCGGCTATTCGACATGCGTAGATAACAAATTTAAAGTTTTTTTTTTCGAGCGCGCCTATTTCAAAATAGTGCACCCCTCTCTTCCTCCCTTTTTTGACGGGCCAACCTCATTTTCTTGCAGTGTCATTCTATTGCAATTATCAATC
Source organism: Ctenicera cuprea (assembly GCA_958336395.1). Taxonomy (NCBI): domain Eukaryota; kingdom Metazoa; phylum Arthropoda; class Insecta; order Coleoptera; family Elateridae; genus Ctenicera; species Ctenicera cuprea. The sequence goes on along the minus strand of OY284487.1, from coordinate 20,191,933 downwards.
TTCGAGCCAAATTTGGTTTTTCTGCTTTACGGCGCCTGGACTGTAAAGTGTTTACAGACATACACATATCCACACACACAGACACCGATGCAGTGTCCGTTTGGTCGGTCTTCCAAGGCCCTAAAATCTGCTTATTTTGTCAAAATATTTAAGTAGAAATGTTTGCCATGGAGGTCCTTTTCTTTTAGGCGTAACTCGTAACTCGGCCAGCAAGCCCAAAAAACTTCGCTGAATGTTCACATTTGCATCACAATACCTTCCTCTATGGCTATATAGTTCGTATAGAGAGGAAGGTAAGAAGATCAGCTTTAAGTTGAAATCAACTTAGACTTAGATTTTAAATTTAAACACAAACTGAATATTTTAAAAAGATGCAGCTGATTAGGTATAGCAAAAACTAAAAGCGAAAGTAGGATCATTTAGCCTAATTTACTTATATCAAAAAGCGCATCGCTAAGGATATCATTCGTACGCGAACGGTTTAATACACAATGCTCAAATTTGAAAAAATATTCCCTCGCATTGCAACAGCCAATGGCAGCAGTTTATGTTTAGGATGTTAACCAATCGCACCCTGACTGACCGCGATAATACGTTTTTTAAGAAGATCCGGTGTATATCGCTCTTGTAACTCTACCAATAACCTCAACAACATTATTTTGCATTTAATAATTAAATAACGCGCTTGTACGTCAGTAACTAACAAATAATTATACCAACTAAGGTTTTAATATTTAGTTCGTGAAATATTCTAATAAATTTCCTGGTGAATTAAAAATTTTCTATAATTCTGTCTTTCATTGGAAGTGACATAATTATCGATAATTTTTAATTCACTTGTGGTATTGCTGTGATTTTACAGAAACTTTTCATTGATGAAACACCTATAAGGAGTTTCCCAGCAGTCGTTTAACTGAACAATTCAGTTCAGTAATTCCCAATAAAACTATTTTCTTCCATTCACTTTTAAAAAATCGATTTTCAGCTTTCAGCGGATAAACATTGTTTGCAATTAGGAAATACCAGATACCATAAAACTTAAAATCTGTTGAAAAAAATGAAGAGGGTGGGCAGCAGTGTTCTGCTTCAATATACATGCACCCGAATAAGATTCGTATACTACGCCTGTAGAATAGACGATCTGCGCAAGCCCAATCTTCCTACCAACCCCTGGTCACCCCCACCAACGATTTTTTGTTTTTACAAAAATCTACCAATTTCGGATTAGAAAATCGGTATGGACATGTTAAGTGGTAATAGAAACAACGTCCCATTGAGAACTTGCCTATAAGGAACATATATTAAATAAATGATCAAAATATCAAATTCTTTTTTTTTTATTGTAAAAATCATTGAAACTTTCAAAATGTTTCTTCCTAATCAATATTCACCTCCATTTTGGGTGTTGCCAAGACATCAAACGAATTAACTGCTATACAGCTTATCGTCAAGGAAACCAACAACATTTTAGTACGGGAAGAAGCTGACGTTTAACGTGGCAGATTTGTTATGTAAAGGTATCGGTTTTAACAAAATTTTGTATATGCTGCGATAATTTTATCTAAAATTACTTTCGCGCCGCGAATGGAGAATGAAATCGCTTTTTTTCCTTTGAAAATTGGTTATTGATGGGTAAGCATCTATAATTTGACATATTAACTAAAAGATGGAAAAGGCGCCTGCTATTAAAACAATTTTCAAATTTCCTATTGAGACTCGCCCACACGTTGAAGGAAATTTAGACGGTGATGGAGAGAAAGAAATCGAAGTGAAGTTTCCAGCAAAGGATTCCTTTTTATCGGAAGAGGATAATTATGAACCAGACACCCGCGACTATAAAGTTTTACCATTGGAAGCAACTGCTTGCGCTCTTGTTTTAGAAGAAGCTGCAGATGAACTCGCCATCATAGGACACATGGGAAATTTGCCGAAAGTTCAAGAAAATTTGGAGTATAAGACTCTTGCTGAGAGGTTCAACGCCAATTTAGGCGATACTAATGTCTTCGATCTTGAAACAATAGAGCCATACGAAATAGCATTGGATAAACAAAAATTTGTTAAGTTTCAAACGGATCGTTCTTTTGTGGAAAAAATTCTCAGGGAAACAATTAATGATCTAACGAAAGAAGGCAGCTATAAATATTTAGTAAATCAACTTAGCCAACATGATCAAAAATTTTATGAAGAAAATCAACTTCTAGACAACGAATTGGAAAACAGAAATAAGCTGAATGCACTTCAAAATTTGTTGGAATATGAACGAAATAAAGCCTTGCAAGGAATTCAATCCAGTAGTGAGGTCATTGGGAAGTTAAAGGATCAGTTTCAGGTAATAAAGAACTAACTAAGAATTATTTTATAAACATAACTTTCCAGAAGATGCTGATTCTCTGTTTGAAGTTTTTGCGTTAATACTTATTAATATTACAACAAATATCAAGACATTTTTTAGCTGATAAACAATAAAATTACTAAAGTAAAATAAAATACGACTACAAAATAAAATATTTAGCAGTGCAACTAATACAGTACGTTTTTTCGACTTCAGGATATTCTTCGTGAAAACAAAATCAAAACCAATTACATCGAAAACTGGGAAAATTCAAGAATGGAACAGAACAGTGTCATTCTGGATAGGCAAGAGGAATTTTACATGAACATCATTAATGAGGGAAAAATAAATATCGAAAGAGAAATACGAATTGATGCCGAAATTGAAAATTTCATTAGGGAAACTCAACGGGTAAGCGGGGAGATTTAAGAAAAGGTTTCGTGAGAAGGTCGGAACATCACCTGAGCAGTTAGATTATTTTTCACGCTACCGGCAATGTAAGTAGGCCTTACATCCATAGCTACAGGGATCGTAAATGGCTGATAACATTCGTGTACTAGTTACCCTTGACGACGGAACTTAATAGTGTCACTTACATCCCTAGGAAAATAATGTTGATTTTAACTGTTCGTTGATATGGTAACAAGCACAGACAACCTAGAATAATGGGTCTTTTAAAAAATAATTCCGATGACAGCTGTGAAAACGAACTTTTAAAAATATGATTAAATTTCTACTTGTAGGCCTACTTACATTGCCGGTAGCGTGAAAAATTTAATAAGTAACACGGAATGTATCGACTAATAACATCCTCGGCAGGCGACAAGCTTCGGCTCCGCCTCAGCTTGTATTCGCCTACCTCGGATGTTATTACGTCCTTACATTCCTTGATACTTAAATAACTATTAGTAAATCAATGTACGAAATAATAACATCAGGTGTATAAATTTTCGGCGTGCCATTGTATGTAGAACAATATTTACCAAGCTATTTTTAATTTTTACTCATTTATATTTTATTAATTTACTATCTTGCCGAAATCGTGCGATCATTACATGGTAAAAAAGATTGCTTTGTTTGAAGTGTGCCTTGATATAAAATTATTATTCACTTGCCAACTAGATCTATTATTTAAACAATAAAAACCGATTAAATCTGGTACATGTTTGTACATACCCCATTGAATTTATTTGTTAAAGCTCATTCAGTACTTGAACCTTATTCTTAAAATTTTTATTAAACTACACAAAAACACATTTTAGTTGATAACGAAACCATAATTTTACTGATAATTTCTATTTATGACAATGTATTGTAGCAATACGAGGAGGAAATCCAAACGTGGATGGAGCGTTACGATAAAGAAATTGAAATACGAGATACCGAAATTCAAATATTAAAAGAGAAACGAGAAGAACAATTTAATCGATTGCAAGAAGTTTCTACACTGGTATAAGAATAACGTAAGTATATCGAAATTGTAATCTCCAACAACATTTTATTTTCAGTATGAACAACACAAGAGCGAAATAGAGCAATATTTAGAAGTCAAAGAACAGCGTAAGAAAGAGGCAGAGCTTTTGGAAAAACGGCACAGAGCTGCTACCAAAATTCAAGCTTGGTGGCGAGGTTTGATGGTCAGAAAAGGCTTTGGGCAATTTAGAAAGAAAAAGGGTAAAAAAGGCAAAGATTCTGGGAAGAAGAAAGGGAAAAAATAATTGACTGATTTCAAGATTTAGACAAATGTTAATTAAGTATATTATTGCACGAGTATGTCTTTTGATGGTGTAAAAAATTAATTTTATATATAATGTTTTTTTTTAATTTTTAAATGCAGCTATTTTCTTTAAATCATTCAAAGTGGACCGTATAACTTGTTCAACCTCACTTGCAATAAAATTTTGCAACCCAACGTGCGTATGTCTTAGAAACTATTGTTACTTTCCCATTCCTTCAGTATAGGGAAGTTTTGATTTTATGAAAATGTTCGAAATCTAGATTTTAACAGAAATACACGTTTTGGGGTTGAAAGAATTCAAAACAATGGTTTTTAAAAATGTCTGTTTGTGGGTGGGTGTGTGGGTGTATGGGTGTGTAAGCGGGTAAAAATTGCAGTTCTAATTAAGCTATTAAAAAATCCGAACCCGGAAACGGAAGTTGTACATGCTTTTTGGTAGCGTTTTTTCTCAACAATAAATTTTGGAAATTTGACGGGATCTGAGAGAAGAACTTAAAACAAATCGAAAACTTTTTTACCGAACTCTCTATCTTCAAGATGGCGGCCGCTATAACTTTTCGAATATATCGACTTTAATGCCCATGTACTCAAAAAGTAGTCTGACCGGCATCAGCTACAACTTGTTCGAGAACTCTTTGTGAGTGGTATACGATGAAACAAAATTATTTTCGAAAATCTGAAAACGATCACAATGGCGCTTCTTCAAAATTTTAAAAGAAAAAAATATTCAAAAACTGCCTACACGATTTTTTAAAACTTTGTGGGCTGTTAGAACGGAAGATTGGCTACAATTTGATTTTTGTTTCTAAAAGCTATAATTTCACTGTAGCGCTTTGATGAAAAGAATGGAGGGTTGCCTATATAGCTTGCTTTCTTAGAAATCTAAAATCTAACAGTCGGTGAAATGAACAATGTTATAATTATAAAATTTACAGGTATGCAAATACGGTAAGTGTTAACATCTAGTATAGGAAAGTCCATTCGAAGTCGATACTTCTGCTTTTTTTATTTAGTACCCACGTTTCCGAGCCATATGTAGGCAACTGGTAAAATGTTTTCGTTATAAATTTGTTTTTAATTTTAATGTGATTTTTATGTTCAAAACAGGCTTTAGTTTACCGTACGCTGCCCAGCTTAATTTTTTTTTGAGATTATTCTGTTGATGTGTCATATATTTGGGTTTTAGATGCATTTTCAACTCTACTTTTTTTGCTTACTCAAGCATTTCCATTAGTTCTTTCTTTTCTTGTGCAAATATTATAATGTCATCGGCAAACCTCAAGTTGTTAAGTGTCTTTCACTTAGTATGTCCATTCCCCTATTTTCCTATTTCAACATTTTAAATAAGTCTTCCAGAACTAACGTAAACAGTTTTGGCAATTTCTATATCGCCTTGCCGTACTTCTCTCTGTATTTAGACTGTATTTGTCATCTCGGGTAATCGTAATTTCAAGGATGCATTATGGTATGTTTTTTTGATTGAGTATCTTTGATCTATTTTTGCCTTTTTCATTTCCGTTATTACTGCACTTATTTCGACAGTGTCAGTAGCATTTAACACAGAGGTAGTTTAATTTTGTTTGTTTGTTTAATCTTTCACCTTTTATACCCCCGAAGGTTTCGAGGTAGTTTAATTTAAATAACATAATTGAATATTACCATTGACTATACTATATAATCAAAGATATTACCCTATAGAAGTGACCAACAATTCTATATTATGTACAATAATTTAGGCTTTTCTACGCTTTCCTCGTGTTGAGCGATAAACAAGGTATTGTTAACATTCAACTCAAATTTATCAGAAAATCACGGTTACATGTAGTTTATAATATTTACTTAACTTTTAAATTCTATTAAAACTATTGTTACAATACATTAACAACCATAGACTACCAACTTAAGACCGCTAAATATTAAAATAACTTCATAACATAAATATCTGGAAATCTGTGCAACTTTTCCGCTATAACTATTGACGTTGCTATTAATGCCTGTAAGTCTTCTATAAGTAGCCAATGAAAGGTCATCGAGGCAACTTATTTGATCTGCATTAAAAATTTTTAATTTGTTTGTTGGGATTACAGCTATTGTCCTGCCACTTATTCCCTCCATTGCTTCAGGTCTGATTAATTTTAAATCTTCCTCGTGCAACGATTTTATTAACAATGCTAATTTTGCGGTTGTTGTCATATTCCATGCTTGTATTGGCCCATACACCGTTGTACGTTTAGCAGTACTTAATAAAACCTAATATAAAAGAAATGTTATGTTTTAATTAACTATATGAATTATGTGTGCGGTTTTGATTCTGGTAAACTATACATTTTGTTCCCACTTGTGAAAGTTTACCTACATTTTTTAAATCGTAATCAGCCTTTACGTCCCACTGCCACGTACTCTCCTTAGCGCTAAGGTGAAGTACGGAATACCTACAATTTAATGTGAAATCCAAACGACTAAATACCAGAGAAGGTTTCAGGCATTAAGACCCCACGACTGCGATTACCTGATTGGGGGAATGTGAGTGGCTGCGGGTTGCGGCATAGATTTTTATTGCTGCATGGCTGCGGCGGAGCATCGAACCCCAGACTTTTAGCGTTGGAAGCCAAGCGCTCAACCTCTAAGCCACCGCCACTTTCTCTGAATACTTACATGTAATTGCCTATTAGTGCAGGACTTAATATTCTGGAAAACTGCCCCACTAATCTCACAAAAGTTGCTAGGAGTTATATTTAAAAGTTCCTGTGGCGAAAATGCGCAAAGTATACCTTTCATGCGGTTGATGTATTCGATTTTATTAATAATATCCGCACCCCATCTTTGTTTTAGTGCATATCCTACTACCCCTGTGCGGCGGCGAGTAATTCCGGACAAAGTTCCTAAAAGAAAAAAAAAACATGCGTATACAAAATTTTTATTCAGAAGAAAAACAGCATGATTATTTATTATCTTCTGCCTTCGATCTTCCAGTAATTCATCAGTGAATAAACTATATTCATTTTATCAAAAGTTATTATTTATAGCTGTTCTTTCCTTTACATTAAAATTAACAAGCGATTTAAACGGTTTTAATTTAACAAACGTATATTTTTTCATTCGATTTTTGGCATAGTTACACCAGGAGCTATAGCACCAAAAAGAATTTTCATGTCAAATTAACACCAGTTGCCGCACAACAACTTTTCGTAATTTTTGCCCGGTTATTTTCGAAGTCACTCATAATATATCGACCAATCACTACTTTGCATTTGTTCTTTCAGCAGTCAGCAGAAACGTTTAATCTGGATATTTTTGATGTACAAAACTTTATCATGAATAAATTTTTATAATACTCATTAGTTTTCTTACTAGTTTTAAAAATTCAGTTTGATGTATTATGCGAAAAATAGTGCAATCATATATCAACCGTAAATTGGAAAATAACTGGAAAAAGTTTCTCAAACTTCCTGCCTAGCAGCTCAAGTTGGTCTTCTTGTAAGAACACAAATCAAATTTAAAAATTGATTAAAGAATAATAAAATTTTATAAGTATTGAACCCTAGATGCTTTAGTTGCTGAGCGGTGACTGTACCACAATACCATTGTGCTTATTTCATACATATTAAGACAAGGATGTATGCAAGAGAATGTGTAATGTGAGGGTTGGGCTATGGGTTAGCTACATATCATCATAAAACTCTTATTTGTTAAAACTCTTATACCAAAGCAGTGGAAACAAGATGGATACAACTTACGTCGACATCGCGAACGGAAATGGATGAAGAATTTTGGAACCTCTGGAACGTACAAGAAATTAGAACTAAAGATAAAGAAGTTTTTGATAACGTTAGGTAGTAAATTCAAAGTGGATGTTCAAAGAAATGATGTGGCAGTGAAGAGAGGAAAGGGTACATCCATCTATACAGCAAATTAGAAATCATAAAAAACCAAAAGTGGAGTTAGTATAGTAGGTAATACATAAAAACTACATTATAATGACATATAGTGTTATGGTGACAATAAAATTTTATACGTCAATAATATTAAACTGTTATATTGGCTGAAGTAACGGCAAACGCGATGTAGTAATTGGTCGATGTATAATGAGTAAACTAATCATTATAAATTTCTATTGAATTTTTAAATAAAGTTTATTCCTACATATACTTGCATGTTTCATCTTATATTGTATTAAATATTCATCATCAAATTAAATTAATTAAATCAGCATTTAAGTGACTGATCTTACCTAAATAATCAATAATATCCCAATCAGAATAGTTTAAATTATAGAGATCTATCTCAGGTATGCTTAACACAAGTTTTCCACTCTTTTCCAAATCAGAACGTTTGAGTACTTTGACTGATTTGTTTTGTTTTACTATATCCCATATTATTAATTTCTTATTAAGATTAACATTAATTTTGTCTATAGCCGAAAGTTCTGCTAGTACTTGGTCTGCTGGTAGATTTTTAATCTGAAAGAGAGAAATCGTAATTTAACCATTATCAATGCAGCTCAGTTGGTGAATTGGCATACATCGTCGTTTGTCCCGTTCAGTAAAGTTTTAGTAAATAGTAGCTCATTTATTGTTTCTTTCTTCTTTTTCTCTTCTTGGAGATCCTCACCTATGTTAACAGATATTGGACCACTTCCTGATTCAATATTATATTCTATGTTGTGGTTTGGGGTTATATAATCTGCAGAATCAATACATTGTACGGTAAATTCGCTCTGGTTAGCTAGCCGGTGCCGACAGGCAACATTTTGCTGGTTAACTTGAAAGATAACAATTAACATGTTGCGTAGTTTATAGACAATTTAACTTTAGGCGGCGCGCGAGGCAATGATTGTCGTTGTATATATTTTATATTATTTAGCATCTGCTATTAACAGACTCAGTGACAGAATGCGCGTATAGCGCTTTGAGGTGTATGTGGTGAATAAGGGTTTCAATACCGAAACAGGTTATTTTTTTTTTTTTTCATTCTTTCTTTTGAAATGGTGTGCATGGATTACTATAATTTGTATTTTTTGCCTAGATTGCGATAAAACTGCGCGCGGAGCAACTTTATGTTCTTGCAGTGTCATCCAATAGTAATTAGCAATTTTTGAGCCAAATTTGATTTCTCTGCGTTAAGGCGTCTGCACTGTAAAGTGTATATAAACACAGACAGACATACACACAGGCACACACATAGCCACCTCTACAGCGTCCGCTTTATGGGTCTCCCAAGCCCTAAAGCTTATATATTTTATAACAAATGAGCTTTTGTGGGAATGATTTATTAATAAAACTTTCTAATCATAATCTTTTAAAAATTAGGCATAATCTTTTTATTTCTTTTTATAAACGAGTACACATGATCAAGTAAGGTGGGTGGCAATGACGTCTGTCAATGTCATCCAAGTTTGTTCAATGTCAACTAAAAGACTTGAGGCCTATAACTGGTTGATACAACAAATCAAAAGAAAGCGAGTAAAAAGCAAGAGGTGCATAATTGAACAAGAATTGTGTGCAGCAACATACAACTTCGAAGATAGAGCTGAATAGCCAAAATCTCAATAAAATTTTACATAGTAGTAAGAAGAATCTGTTTTTTTTTATTTTGCGTTAAAGTAAATATTATCTATAACTTGTTTCTCACCATTATTTCCTTCTAGCTCTTCGTTTAATTCTTGACTTACTGATATTAACACATTTGAAATAACACTTACAATTATCACAATAAAGAGTAACATGATTGTATAAACTTTATTTGACTGTCAGTTCATAAATGCTATGCTTGCTTTAAACTTACTGAATTTTATATTATTAATTTAAATCAGTGAACGCCAACGCCCCGTGATATACCCATCGATCACAATTTCTTAAATCTTAGTCTATTATTGGTTATTACACTATTCAATGCTAATCAAACCTGGCGCATCCCCTAGTTTTTCTATATTTACTGAGATACAGAAATGGTTAAAAACCCAACTATTTTACTTCCAGCTTCACTACATTAAAACTTCAGAAACGGTAAGATACAAAATCAGTTAAATAGAGAAAGTTTTACATTATCTTATGATTAGGACATGTTTTCTGATTTAGAGTAACTCTTTTAGTGTTCGAGATATTTTGAAAAAATGGAAATTGAGTATCTTTTTTCCTCAATAACTACTTTATTTTTTTATCTTTACATTTATCAAACTTGCACATTATTAAGACACTTTTTAAAAATACACTCGACAGCGTATTTCTCCGCACAAACAGCACAGTAGGCTGCGACAGCTACAATACTCCCCAACGACATTAAAAGAAAGTTATGAAAATAACTGCTGGAAGTAAACTGACAATTTCGATTTGTTTGGATACAAGTTACCGGCATGTTGAACTTTTCTTTGTTGAAAAATTTTTGAGCCCATTTTTTCCAATAAATTCCACTATAACTTATCTTGTTTGCTAATGCAATAATTATTTAAAAAACACATGCACATACACACAGAAACTGACAGTTGTAATAACACAAAACAATGATATTTGTGCCTGTATTTGTATTTACTGTTAGCATCAAAGCTGTACTGTTTAAAATGAAAAATAAACTTATGATTTTAAACATTGTTTGGTTTTTATGTCATAATGTTTTTGGCAAATACGTTTATAAGGCTAAAAATGCAAAGGAATCATTAAATTTCCGGTATGCCAGCGATCGCAGCGTTCATACTCTTTAAATTGTAACAACAGCATGTTTCCAAAATTTTGTAATTTTCATAAAATTATTCCCTAAAAACTGTGCATACCATTCTTTGTAAACTTTGTGAGCCGATGACGCTTGCAATGAACTACAAAATTTGTTTTTTATTAATCTCACAATTTTACTCCGATCCCTCCAGAAACTTATTCTGAAACGCAAACGCCAATCGTTATAAACTTTAAACAGTTCAATGGACTATTTCAAGTAGTTCATTAAATCATTAAGAAATTAAGAGAACTCAATACACGGCGCGGTTTAGTCGAAGTTATCGCCGCTTACTATGTATATGTTCCATGTTTTAGCATTTGCTGTCAGCAGCCATAATATAACAATGTTGAGAAGCGCTGGTACAGCATCTTATCGCAAGTTCAAATCGTGGCTGTGGCGTATCCTTCTTTAATTTTTTTCATTTTTATTAAAACAATATTGTTCAGTCATTTATTGGCGCCAAAATATTTAAACGTAAAAAATATGGGAAAGTACCAGTGACGTGTTCGCCCATTTTTTTAAATCGCAGTATGGTAGCACATAGGCGTTTTTAAAAGAATTATTCAGAGATTTAAAGGGTAGTCACTTGTTTTTCTTTGGAATGCTACCCTTTATTTAACATTTGAAAAGCATTTTGTGGTAAAAACTATTTCAAACCATGTTAAATCAATGGTTCTCTTAAAACAAATGAAAATAAAACTTACAAGTAGCATAGCTATTAGCGAGATTAATAAGTAGCAGTAAACGAAAATTTACATTCAATAACAGACTGCAATAGGACACGAAAAACAGAAGTAACCAGAGGAAGAGTGCAACAAGGAATAGAAAAAGTAAACAAATAAAAAAAACTGACTAGTTTTAAAATAACCAAAAATTGACCTAGGTGGGGTAATAAGACTACAGGTGCAGTGAAAAACATTTTCAAGGTCCTACTTCTATATAAAATTAAGACAACACTTTTCTTAAAAAACAAATTGTTATAAAAAATGGGAAAGAGGGAGGATATTAACCTCCTAAATAATGCTGCATTTCAGAACTAAGATTACATTCTTATTCTACAAAGAACACCGATTAGCAATTTAGCTTAAACATAAATGTTTTACCATCGGCCATTTATTTCATAAAGTTTTAATTTCCAAACTTAAAAAATTCATTAGACATTAGCACAGTGACAAAACCAAATTGTAACTAATTTCTAGCTCTTTCAGCATACGAAAAGAAGCCGTGTCTTAGCAACGCTGTCCTGTATAATAAACAAAAATTATTTTTCCTTATTTTTATTACATATTTCCACCAAACTTAAATCTAATAGGTGTTCTTATACCAAGAAAAGCTGCCCACAGCGTCCCCAGATGCTTAGCTGTGCATTGTGTGGTAACATAAAGTTTGACATCAGCATAAAATTTTACTGCATATTTATGCCATATAAAATGCAAACTGAAGATATTTGACTTGGTGCGCTTAATTAAAATATAAGTGGAAGCAATTTGGTAATTGGATGTATGAAATTAATAAATGCAGGTCAATTTTATTCACTTAAAACAATGACCAGCAAATGTTGCCAGTTATAATAGGTATATTAAAAAAATCAACTTGCGTTTTAGTCGACTTCAGGAATCAAAACACCATAATATGCTTTTATTATGAACAGATTCACTTTCTTAAAACTTTAAGAAAATAAACTATGATTATTATAGTAGTTACAAACAGAATTCTCAACCTAATACTACTGCAGAAGCACCGGCACATACTGTAATTTATTTTACTTGTGTAAAAATGTATAAGAGAAGTTGCATCAAATTTTATTAAACCGTACACCACATAACATTAAAGGCATCCTTCTGTAACTTTACATAGCTTCTGATTATTTGGTAGACATCCGAAGAGTTCCTTGTGTTGGAAAACTAAACAGATATTAAAAAACAGATATATTCAATATTTAATGCTTTTATACTCATAAATAATAAAATCTATTATACTCTTATTAATAAATTTCTTCACGATCATAATTCCCAAATCATTTTAACATCATCTATAACTTCTCTTTCACTAGATTGTTTGTGAAACATAAAATATCCTTGAATTTGTGCAGGACTAACATTTTTCTTAAATTCGACAACTTTATTAGCAAATTCTTTTGCCTGCGTTTTCGCATTATCTCCTCTATAGAAACGCAAATACATGTTTTCTATTTGATATGATGAACATGGTCCTATATACTCTTTAAGATCTACTCTACCAGGTCTTATAAGAGCAGGATCTAACCTGAAATTTAAAAAAATGAACGCCAACAATTATTACATATTTGTTATGTTAAGCACAATTACGAACCTTTCTAAATAATTTGTAGTCATAAAAACTATCCTAGCTTCCGTACTTGCAACCCCATCTAAACAATTCAATAATCCACTAAAAGTAACACGATTAAGGCCTTCATAGGCGGCTCTCTGTTGAGCTGTATCCTCCCGAGACTTAAATGCTGCATCTATATCTTCTAATAAAATTATACTTTGCTGTGGTGCAACACTTAAGAGATGATTAAGTCTATCATCTGACAACCCCCTTTCTGAAAGATTTAAGACACATATACTAAATTCCAATTCACCAGCTAATGCGGTGATGTAAGATGATTTTCCACATCCAGGTGGACCGTGTAGTAAGTATCCTCTTCGGTATGGGATGCCTCTTTCCGTATACCAAGTTGGATTTGAAATAAATTCCTGGCAATCTTTTAATATTCTTTCGCTTATACCTTCATCTAGGACTACAGACGAAATTGGTCTACGTTTTCTTGGATGTCCAAATGGTCGCCATTCGCTGCCCATTGCTGCATACATTATTGTTTTACCTTCATGTTGCTTTAGAGCCATTTGTCTAGCTAACAAAAAAGTGTTTTAGGGAAAACAAAAACATTAATGTTATGATAATAATTAAAGAGTGCTAATATTTTCAACTTCAGAAAGCTAACACCTACCATCTTCCAATATGCTAAAATATATATTCTTATCTCTTCCAAAAGCAGTTAAAGTTACAGTTTCCCAAGGAACACCCATATGTAAATCCAACGTGTGTTGTTCTCGAGTTCTTTCGACTCGAATCCACGTTCTCCTAAACCTAAAATTCAATTCCACATAAGTAATATTATTTAAATAATTATCTGAGGTTACCTAAAAAAATGTGTACCAATACTTGGAATAAAAGCATATTTTGTCTTTACTTGTCCAGTGTCTTTTTGCTCGAAGCTCGTCTCTACACTAAGGTGCTGCGTTTGCCGTGCACCTTTGTACGTCATCCAGTGTAGCAGCCACTGATAAGATTTATCACGACAAGGAACTTCTAATGTAATCATGTAATGTCGTCTAAATAAAATGATAGAGCTTTGAAGACCTTTCTTCAATAAAGCAGCTCCAGCACCTATGCCGAATAAACCAAAGCCAGCTCCGAAATAAGGGTTGTCTGACAATGTTGATATGTAGTCCATAAAAGTCATCCTGATTTAGTGTTTTACGGTGCTGTGTATAGTTTAAAATGTTTATAAAATTTTTAATAATAAAAGTTGTACACAATCCTCTACAGTTAAAACTTACATAACCTCAACATCCTAAAGTGGGACACTTAAAATAGTGATTGATAATATTTTTATTTTTTACTAATGCATTGCATTGGACCACGATGGTAAAACTGGTTTTGGCGGTATTTTTAAATTGTATTATGTAATAAATGATTAAAATTTATTAGTCTAACTGCTGGTTTAAAATTTTAGATTTGCAGATTACACAAATATTAATTTTAACTTACGTATGCAAAGGTTGTAAAATTTAACTTTTGTTGTAGATGTACCAGATATGATTGAGTATGCTAATTTATATTGTCGCTAATGTTGAATCGACGATTTTACAGCCTTGCGACGAGACTTACAAACGTTGTCAATATTGTGATTATTGCACAAAACCGATACCTACGTTCCCGGTTTCATTTCTTTGAAATCACATTCAATAATTAAATTACTGTGGCTGTTTAGCTTCTACGCTTTTTTGGTAAATGGTAAAAACAATCCGTTTATAAGTAAACAATTTCGTTTTTTTTTATGATTAGCTAATCTGTTTTCTATTCTGTTTATTGTTTTACAACAAAATTTTGAGTTATATAATTACCTTCCTTACTATTATGCCTAAATAAAGGTATTGTATTCGCCCTAGAAACCGATCTGATCACCCTGAAGATGCAAATTGCAATGCATTGCAAAACGTTAGTTTGTATGGGTTCACAAACCTGACCTCACAAACTAAATATACCTACTAAAATCAAATCGTTGTCCGCCCCAAGATTCAATCAATCTAAGCAGGCGTAGTCCTAGCACTTGCCCTTGTACAGACACACAAGGTAGAAGCAGAACACACGGCCTTGTTTAGACAAGTAAGACCCAAGAACCACTTTAGCTCAAACAATTAGAGCAAATGCTTCTAAAATTTAATTTTACATGCTAAATTCTTATGTCTCAAATCTAAATCAACACAGTGTATTTAACAGCGATAAATTCCAATAGTAAAACGAATAAGCCACATGTGAAAAAAAGAGATAGATTGAAAACTTATTGAAAAAATTATTGCATATACTTCAAATTACAACGTAAAAATCATGCAGGCCTACTACAATTTACATTAATACACACAGTGTTGATTTATATTTGAGACATAGGACTTCACCATGTAAAATTAAACTATTGCAAATGTTGGTCCCCCTAATTATTTTGGAGCAAAATACTTCAGAGATAATTTATTCAGTATAGAAACTGCATCGAATGCATGATTTCCTTTTTTATAAATAGTGCAGCAAATTTCCGTAAAAACGAAACATACCGTTTAAAAGATTGAATAAGTTAATATAGCATCCAACTACGACTTTGACAACTAAAAGCAGTCTTTGTTATGATAATAATAATTGTTACAAATTTAATTTGTCAATAGTTATTAAGAATTATTAAACGTAATAATAATTTTTATCGCCAACCGTCAATAGATCCATGCATTACCATAGCGATTTTCGGAAGTAAACAAACACTTTATCTTACTGTAAAAATCAAACACTTTATATGCCGCTAATATTTATCAACATACCTACAACAACGGTTTGACATTAATCAGAAATCGTTTGTCGGTGTCACTGCTCCAACAGTAAAGGTTTTTCCGCGAATTATTTATAGAAAATAATGAAAGAGGACATTTTTACGGTTGGCTATAAAAGTTTGTATGCACCACGTCAGTAAAGTGTCTTTATCGAACTCGCCTGTTACTCGCCTCGCTCGCTTCGCTCGCTCGTCTTATAATCTCAGACTCGCTCGATAGAGAATCACTTTGCTGACTTGGTCACAGCATAAATATGGTTGATATAGCTGCTACTATTGTTAATTTTCAACTGTCAACTTTTTTCCTATAGACTGGATTTTATTTTTCTTTTCATATTTGAATTCTTTTTCGGATTTAAATGTTTTGTGACACTTTGCGTTTTGTTTAAGTTTTGAATGCCTTTGATCATTTTATTACAAAAAATAAACATTTCACATGGGTGCCATAGAAAGACCACGGCATTTAATTTGTTTTAAACAATTGTAATAGGCCATGAACTGATAAAAGTCGACTTTTATTTACTTGAACCTTTAACGTTTAGATACATCAAACGTATGGGAAAATTTCAAGAAATTTTGTTTTGAGAGAAGGCACCCGGATAAGTTATTTTTTACAAAAACAAAGCAATGAGGAAGTTTCTAACACAACTGAAAATTCTACTTGCAAATGTAAAAATTTGTAAAGATAGCTATGACAACATTAAGAGGTATTTGGAAACTGATTTCTGAAAATTTATCAAAGAATTCGGAACAAAGCTAAGGCTTCAAGAAAAATCATCAGAACAATTTCCGAAAAAGTTGATTCAAAGACAAAATTAAAGCAGAAAAAGTGAAATTAAGTTTTCTCCAGAACCGAAATTTGCAACGTATTTTGCATAATTTTGCCTTTTTAACGAAAATGAAGTAAAATGAGGCTTGCCATCATTCTGAATCGAAAATTTCAGTTCTAGCAATTTTTCCTCGAACTTCGAGTTTCCAGCAAATTTTCTTCGTGCCAGGAGCTTTTCCTAATTAGTTGTAAGTGGTTAAATAAATAAATCTGAAATAATTTGTTTTGAATGTGTCAATCCCATTGTATAATATCTTAAAATACCAATAAAGTCATAAAAAAACATATTCCATGAATATAATTAATGTTAATTTCGGTTTTAGCAGTTGTGGTCCTTTATCATGAATATGAACTACCCCTGCGACATCACTGTCTCATCGATATTTATAACGAATCGGACACGATCTCTATAAGATGGCGCTACGGTTAGCTCTCGTATTTAATGTATTTGTAGCGTATGTTTAAAATGGTTTTCGGCCGTTGACCATGTTACTCACGTTTCCCTTCAGTGCGAATAAATCTTTCGCCTTTTACTAAAGATTTTCGTGGAGGGGAGCAACTCTAATGAGTTTGTAACAAATTTTTTGGTTGCCCGGCGAAAGCTGGGATATAAGAGAATGTAAACGTAATCATTTACTGGATGTATCTATGTCTAACTAATGGTACATAAATAACTATTATTATTCTAACAATGATTGGTTTTAGTTGTCAAAGTCATGCCTGCTACTATCAATTTGACTAATTTTGAAAAAAATTCTCGTTTTTATAGAAAATGATTGTAAAATTTCAAAAACTAAATTATGTATTAGATGTAGTGTTTAACGGTGAACAAATTACATCCTTACCATTTTGCTCTAAAATAATTAGGAGAGCCAACATTTGCAATAGTTTAATTTTAAATGGTAAAGTCTTATGTCTCAAATCTAAATTAACACCGTGTATGTATATTTTTCTTTCGCAATTAAATTAGAATGTTTTGTATTGTCACACATTGCTGTTATGTACAGATGGGTCTATAATCTATACAGTAAAACCAGAACTGTCTCTACTTTACGCAACGACGGACTTTGCTCATACATTACGACACGACTTATTTATTATTATGTTTGTCGATTTCCATGTATATGTTACAGACACGTAGCTTGCATGGTTTAAAAGCAGTTATCAAAAAATAGTGCGGCGTAGACCACGGGTTCTGCTAGTATAACTTTATTATCGTTTTCTTGCTTTAGAAGGATTTCTTACAACTTTTTTCAAATATTAAAAAACTTTAACCGCATTTCATCTCTCTGATCTCATCAGTTGGTCAGTTTTAGCACAATAATACCTTACGAGATTCGAATACGTCTGACCTAACTAAACTGTTACTAGATTTCCGGAACAATACATCCTTAAACTTTTTAATTTTTATTGGTGAACGGTAGGTAATCCCATAATTGCTTTATAACTTGAAGGCTTTATTTCCTGCGTGGGAATCCCGCATGTTTTCTTAAATCCGTTTCACTATTAGTTTATGTGTGATCTTATGACCCACACTTTCTGTATTTTACCCTCTGCAACCCCAAGTCGCGTGCTGCCCCTATGACGGTTCTGGTATTCATTACACACCGTCCAACTACGGGGTGTTACGAGCCCTTAATCGCATAATAACTTTCTGACATATGGTGGTCATGGTGGTATATGCATTAATATCTTTGGCATGTTGATATTTTTATCGTAAAATATTTTTGTTTTAGTACAGCCCTAAAGAGTTTTGTGCCAGGAAAGTCTATTTCTATAATGCAAAATGGTTCTCCTTTACAAGTTTTCTTAAGAAATCCGTGTCACATTAAATAAGCATTAGATAAATGCGTGATTGATAAACAAAGAACAGAGGTTTACTATTTTTGCTCTATTTAACTAGATCGTAAACAATAGAAAAGTATCATTTCTAATTTTATATCTGCTAATGAGCTTATTGCAGAAGTGTTGTTATTGTCACGACCAACTGGAAGTACTTATTGTTATGTATCTGTTCTATATTTATCACACAACTACTTTTTTGCATCAGAATGGCACTGCGTTAATGAGGAAGTGCTGCCGCCGCTTCACCTATATAAAAAGAATTAAAAATAGTAATGTCTAATGTACCAGTAAAATGGAAAAAAGTTAGAAAATTACTGAAAGATAAATGAGTATGAATGTCATTTCAATTTATTTTATGTTTTAAAATTGTATCTTACAAACACGAAAATTCGTTGTTTATAATTTTACGTTATATAGTGGATATTGGATAATTTAAGACATATTTTAAAACGCTTAAGCCTAACAATATCTTGATTATGACCGAGTTGATTATAAAGATTTTAAACAAATTTGAAAATATAAAAATAGCATGAAACTCTTCTAGTAACCAGCAGTATTGTTAAATTTAGTCTTTTCCTGTTGCTTAAATGGCAGTCTTATAGACGTCTTCGCTCAACTTTTGAATCCTGATAATTTGTATCTCTTTGTTTAATAAACAGAATGCTAGTAAAAGTAGTAGAGGTTCACAACTGAAGTTTATGATGCAGCAAAAATTAGAAGAGGTAACTTCCCCCTCCCGTCTAAATTTTTTCGGACAAATGTATTGTTTAGTTTTTGGTTTTCTTTAATCCCACGAATTCTTTTTCAAAAAGAATAATATTTTTTCTTAAAAAAACGGAAAATCAATTGTTGGCATTGGTCGCGCTTATGTCTCGCTAGTTGTACAGATGGTACGACCTCGACGATTTTGAAATACTTTTGTATACAGGGTGTCCCGTAAGTAATGAGACAACGTTTGCGTATAGTTTGCTGGGGTCAAAAAAGACCGAATAAATCTAACATGCCTTAGTAAAAAGTTTTTGTTTCCTTAAGAAGTTATAGGGCTTTAAAGACAACATTTTAATTTCTAACTTTGACTGAAACTCAAAAACTACTAATCAGATAATCAGATCGAGTTGAAATTTGGCATGGTTATGTTTTATAGGTCTTCAAAACAATGGTATTATTTATTTTTTCGCTGTTTGTTTGTCGAGGCCTCTAAATACACACTTTTTTTGCTGTTAACTTGCTGGAGGTTTTTGACTATACATTCAGATGCAGAATTTCATTTTACGAAAAAAATGGTACACTTGTTAAAAGTCGATAAGATGAACCGTTTTCGAGAAATCACCCAATGAATTTTATTGAGTAGATATACCGAGAGAGGTGGCTCTGAAGTTAAAACGTCTTCCTTTCATTCGGGAGGCCTGGGATTCGATTTCCGGCCAGGCCGACTGTCCTGGCTCAGGTTTTTTCCTCGGTTTCCTTGGGCCAAAAGGCGAATACTGGGACAGTTATTTCCGCGGAAATCTTCCTTCGCCTAAATTCCTTGTTCTAACCCATCCTTACCATCTTTTCTCGGCCGAAAATAAGTAACCTCGTCGTATTTGTAGATCTATAAAACATAACTATACCAAATTTCAGCTCGATCTGAATAGTAGTTGACATGTTGGGTTTAATAGGACTATTTTGACCGCAGGAAATACCTAAACGTTGTCTCATTATTTACGGGACACCCTGTATATTATTCAAAAATTTTCAAACATGAATTAAAAGAAACATAGTTACTTAGATTTAAAAACATGCACTATAAGTAGGATTGTACCTAAGAAATAGAAAAAAAATCATTAATTAATGCTAAAGTAATACGACGATAGTTAAACAAAATGCAAACAAGATATCTTTTAATGGTCACAGTTCATTACCTGTTTATAACTACCGGATTAAACATATCCGGTTGTTAAACCCTTCAATACCACCAAGACGGGGCCGTACTGAAAGCTGCAACAAATGTTAAAATACTGTAAATAAAATAGAAAGCTTTCGTATAAAAATAGTGGTATAAACTTTTTTAGAATCTATTCATTTGTTTCAATTACTAGTTATAAACAGAGAAAGTGCTAAAGTAAAGGCTGTCTCGTTTTAACAGTAGCTTGGTCTGTGAAATTCAGTCTACAGAATATATAAGCTTTAGAGAGAAATGCAATATATACTGGTAGTCTGCTACACGTTATCGGCAGTTTTGCGTCTATAATTAGTAACTGAAATTACTTCTAGAGGAATGTGTATTTTGATCGTGAAAATGTTGAATTCAGAGATGTTGATAGAAATACATGTTTTAAACCTGTAGGAAGCCAAAAAATAGTTTTAAAATATTTCTATCTGGTATGTGTGCGTTTGTGTTACACGACACCTCGGGAACTATTGAGACGTTCATAATCAAATTTGCCTATCCTCAAAAATAAGGCGACAGATCGGGATGAATTTTAATGTTGTAATAGCCTTATGTACACAATAATCACTACGGGCATTTATGAAACCTCAACAACTTTGAAGTGAAACATTTTTCAAAGTTTGCGCTAACTATTTTAGTTTCTAACTACACCGCTTTTCATGCAAGATTCGTAGCGCATTATGCTAGTCAGCAGAACTACTTTATTTTACATCTCTCTCCGAATATTGTGAAAGATATTTCGCAAACCGAAGCATAGGTATTAACGCTGCCGCTTGTCTGTTTCACCATATTACTTTCTCTGATTATAAGCCTGTCGTGTTATGATGAAGCGCGTATCTGCATTTTGTTTTGAAAACCAAAACGGTAATAATTTTTTATATAATGCTATGATATTTAGAGGTGTTTGATTTGACTGGGGTATTGTGGTTGATGGAAAACAATTTTTGGATTGATTGTTGCAGTTCAATTTGCATTTGGAGATTTATGAAGACTTGTAAGATTTTAATGTTCTGACTTATAAACTCAGGGTCGCGTATTTTTGCTAGAATTCCTGTTATAAATTCTAATAATTGTTATTTTTCGTATGGTACTGAAAGAAAAGACAAACACAACAGATTGATACGAAGACTATTTATGTTATTTGTAATTATAATTTAAATTAGAATTGTTAAAAAGGTTTAGTTTATAAGAAGTTTTAGAGTTACTTGATTTGTGCGTCGATAAATGTCAGTTTGGGATGTCAGTGTCAAGTTTCACAAACGTATTAAAGAATAGTATACTCATGGACATGGGATTTATTTGTTTTGTTATTAAAATGAAAATCAAAGAAGGAAGAAAAGAATGGAGAATTTGTTTTAATTAGTTACGGCTCGTCGGTGTAAATAAATACACAGAATTGAGATCCTCTAAAAAAGAAAAAAGAGGAAAAACGGGTCTAAAAGTCATATAAAAGTAATTGCGAGAATAAAAGAGAAAAATACAAAGAAGTAACAACAAATTATAATAAAAACCAGAAGTATTCCAAGTAAAAGGCGATCGAGGAAGTTTGTACATTTGTGATGGTAGTAAAACCAATTTGGAAATAAAATAAAACTTAACAGAAGAAGAATCAGATTAAAGGCGAGTATTTGTGGATATTTGAGAATCCAGCAAATTGAAATAGAAATTGGACACTCAGCGTTTTACAATAGCGAAGAATATCCTAAGAAGGACACGCTAAGTTAAGTGTTCTATTTAACCAAATAAAAACGATAGTAGTTAGTAAAACTTATTTTGATTTTTTCGGAAACCACATTTAGAAATTCCTTTATTAAATAAAACCTTATCTTGTGAAATTGATATCGTTGTGTGTGTTTATTTCTATTTAAAATTAATTTAAACAATTTATTCTACAAGCTAAATAACGACCCTGAGAAAGTTAAAAGAGTCTCATAGAAAGTTTAATTTAATTGCGTGAATTGCAAACATTGTGTTAATAAAATGTCTGATTCTGATAATGTTCGCCCTAGGTGACTGCCTAGTTGCCTATCACTGGTGCAACTAGGCTCACACAAAATTTTGAAGTAATTTTAAATTATTTCAACTGGCTTCAAGCATTTGGGTAATTTTACAAGCATATTTTCCAGTAATTTTGATGTAGAGATATTAAATAAAATAAAATAATTCATTTTTTGTTTTTAGGAAAGATTAATACATTTACTGAAAGTTTCGGATAATTTATATTCTTCTGAAGCTACCGAACGCCTTTGCCGTACAATGAGTTACAATACAAATAAATACGCAGTCTTTGTAATGTAATGTTATTATGTATACGCGAGGTGTCAACAATTTCATAGAAATTCCATTCCAAACACTTATCAACAATTACAGGAACTGAATATGCAGAACAGCACAAGCTGTTAAATTGCTGATAAAACGTTAAAACCTTATTTTCGTAAAAAACAATGGGTTTGTAATAACAATAACGATGTTCTCAAACCTTTCGTAATAACAAATAAACTACACCTAGTAGTTATAATAATATAAAACACATGTAATACCATCACGTTTTCATGTATTTTTTTTACTGTGACGCGATGATGATTGCGTGTCCCGCATGAGATGAGACATGAATGTGTCGGAAGATATTGTGACCCTACGCAGTGGTCCAATTGAGCGAGTTAAAGTTAATTGAGCATAATGGTTCCTAAATTGGTTCAATTGAAAAGGCCGTACAGGCTTGCAACAAGTGTCTGCAACCTACAATTCCACTGCTAAAAACCATTTTCAAATATGTCTTTACTTTTTCAAAATTTTTATATTATTTATTTATATTTTTATATTTATATTTGTCGGATCTACAGAACTGCCATTAAAAACTAACCAATAGCAACAAATCCAATCCAAATTTGAAAAAAATCGACAAACGTTTTGGTAACAATTTAAGTCAAACAAAATTCCTTACTTATGATTATGTAATATAAAATCATAAGGACAGTATTCTGTTGCAAGTTGAGTTGAAAGTAATCTTGGTTTTTCAAATGTTTTTCAAAGTACATGTCGCAAATTATAAATTATCGTTTTTTTTTTAATTAAACACCGTTGATGATGATAAAACGGAAAGGCGCTAAAAGAAGAAGTCTTAAATATTTTGAAACAATTTTAAGAATTAGAATTAACACAAAAGACCATTCCAAAAGCAAGCGCTGTAACAGTAACAGTTATTTGCAAAATCGACCATGTTTTGGAAAACTGTTTTACCCTGTGATTTTCTTAAAATAAAATAGTTTTGATTAAAACTGCCTTAATGTTACAAAAATCTTGATTATCAATGGATGCAACGGATTCGTGTTTCAAACAGAAAGAAACAAAAATTCATTGAGAAAAATGCATGTTGAAATAATATTTTTAGGGCATTTCCAAAAGGTAATAACAACGTTTAAGCCGCAAAAATGCAAAATATTACTCGGTATTTTTAACCCCATTTTTTAAATTTAATACTATTGAGTAGGTTGTTTCTAAAATGCATAACATGGTATACGTAAACGTAATAGACCATCGCAACTAATATTAGATTGTCGATATTACAATTTACTTTCAGCTTAGACCGCGTCGTCATTTAGGAACTACACCCAGCAGAATCAGGTAAGCACCGACCTGTAGCTTGTCTGCCTTTACAAGCATTTGCTCTAAAAGTTTGAGTCATAGTTGTCCGTGAGCTCTGCCTGCCTAATAGAGCCTTGTGCTTAGATTGTTTGAACCTTGCGGCGGACAGGGATTAGATCTTAATGTATCTTGTTTGCCAGAACAATAATACTTCTAATCGGTTTATGCCTGTTAGCTGTTTGTGAACCTATACAAAGTAACGTTTCGCAAGACATTGCAGCTTGCATCTTCAGAGTAATTAGAGCGTTGAATTTAAATCCGGGATGCGGAGGTATTTAAACCCCTTTGAGCCAGTCGAGCAGAACGGCGGAGCTTTGGTTGGCTGCCACCGTTAGGCGGAGATAAATCGGTTCTTAGTAGATGAACTACTCGAGTCCAAGTCCTGTTTAGGCAGGCAGGGGCTACGGACAACTATGACTCAAACTTTTAGAGCAAATAATTGCAAAAGCAAACACATCAGTCTTAACCTGATTATGCTGGGTGTAATTCCCAAATGACAACGCGCTCTAAGCTGAAAGTAAATTGTAATATTAACAGTTTAAGACACTGCGAAAGCTTCAAAAAATAAAATTTTGGATTTTTTATCCACGTTTAATATTTACTATTGGAACCTGTGGGGTACGCTCCCCGTTTTCAAGTTTTAATGATTAAGTGAGTAAAGTAGGTAGCGTAGCAGACGGCGGATCGAAGTCCCAGTCTATATCATTATAATAAATTCGGATTCCTTCTCTGCGTCACAATTTATTGACCGCGCATTCAGTAACACGCCTTACATCTCAATACACGTTATTATTATTATGTTAGTACCGATACCTGAAGAGTGCATTAATTATGTTACTATATCTCGTTCAATTAATTTGTTTAACATTTTTTTTAAGAAAAGTGCGGGTTTTAGTCCGGGTTCTGCTCGTTTTCCTAGTCAATTTGCTATTACTTTAATCAATGTAACATAAATGTGTGCGTATGTAATTGTAACTGAAACCCCCAATATTTTGAGTCAATGAAGTGTGGAATTGCAAGCGCATATATTTTGTATGTTATTTAATTAATGAGCAAATATCGTTTTAGTGGCAGTTTTTTAGTAAAAGTGCTTAAAAATCCAAATCTTTGTTTTGAATGCTGTTTCTGATAAAATGCAATAATGTTCTGTGTGCAGTGCTAGTATTATATTAATTGTCCGTTATCGAATGAAATTTTACACAATGTGCTGTGCGAGATTCTCACGTCAGCGCGATAATTACAATGAACTGAAGATGTTTACGGTTTATTTTTTCGGACTCACAAGAATTGACGTAAGCCACAAATAAGCAACTTATACCAACAGTAGTAACTGCAACATAAACATTTGCCAAAAACAATCAACAAACTGAGTGGATATGTAAGTGCCCGTAGTCGTGTTATGGTGATACATTTTGTCGAGCTGCAAAAGCCTGTCGTCGTGTTATGGTGGGACAGTTAGGGATTTAATATATATAGATAATGTGTAAAGGTCGACAAAAGTAGTCTCACCCCCTCTTTGTTTTTTCAAAATTTTTAAGTTAAGGAAATGAAGTTTGGGGATGTTCAATTGTTTATAAAACGCATTATATAGCGTATAGGTCTCTAATCTAGCACTCCCTGTTTAACCAGAAATGACGTCAACTTCATTTTTGTAAAGAACAATTTGTGTATTTTTGTAGAACACAAAATTATATTTTTAAGTGTTTTTTCAAATTTAAAAATTGGTAAATAAATGAGGGGGGGAAATGCAATTGTTTTTCTGTGTGAAGGTGGCCATGAAATCCATATTTATGGTATCAATTTTTAACAAGTAGGTGGAACAAATTTTTGATAATATGTTACTGAAACTTTCTAGTACAAAATTGAAACAAGTTTAAACCAAGTCATGATAAATCTTTTAAATTTTAAGCGAAAATACTTAAAACTTAAAAACTTTCAGATGAAATAACTGGCAATAAGACGATTGGACGCTTGGGTTTGTTCGTTTTCCTATATCTCGAGAACCCCTTGACCGTTTTCTTTCAAATTCAAGCTGTGAAAGTTTTTAAAAGAAAGTAGTTCTTTGAACGGTTTCTAACCGGAACCAGAACCGGAACCAGAAACTAAAATTACAAATTTTATTTGTTTTTTTTTCTTTTTAGAATTTTAAAATGGTTGCGTTGTAGTGAATCTAAAGGCAAATCAAATGCCGTATCTTCCAAACGAAGGCCCCTAAGAATTTTTAAAAATGTTAAATTCAATGCCCTAGTACTTAAAAACAGGATTTCCAATCTACTAAAGTTATCATATAATTTAATAGCTCTTAATAAGTATGATCATGTAATGCAAGAATATTTCTGGAAAAATTAAAATTGTAAAAAAAACTGCTTTTCAAAATTTGCGCAATCTTCATAAAATGATTCCTCAAAATCTTTTAACGCCATTTGTTTTAAACTTTGTGAGCCGATGGAACTTGCAATGAGCAACAAATTTATTTTTTATTAGTCTCCCAAATTTGACCCTCCAGGAATTTAAAATTAAAATTTAAAATTTATTAATTATTTATTCAAAAACGCTAACGCCAACTATCATAAACTTTAAACAATTTAATAGACTATTTAAAGTAATTTATTAGGATGAACAGAATTGTAATACATTATAAAAATTCTGAAAGAAAACGATAGTTTTTAATATAACCACGCATTTTATGGAAGTTACGTGATGCTAACTACGCCTATAAATTAGACCTAGTTAAAAACATCTTTTTATTTTTTGCATATGTATGATAACTTTTCAAATAAACTATTTATAGCAGTTTTTAGTTCGATGGCCGAAGCGCAATATTTAATTAGCCGTACGGCGCACGGTGGAAAACTTGCTTCCTTGCAAACCGTGCAAGTTAGTAGAAGTTATCGCTGTCAATTTTGCCACAATGTTATTCGGTCATTTATATGCGTGAGCTTATTTACAACGCAAAAAGTATGCGAAAGTACCAGCCACGTGTTTTGCCCATACTTTTGTTTAATTCCATAAATCGTTAGAGCTCGGAGAATTTTCACAAACGTTACAGAACTTTACTGTTAGTTACTTTTTAATATCTATCTCTTCGTGCATCCTTTTTGCAAGAATTATAAATATTTATTTAACATTTTACTAAACGAATTACACTATAAATGTCGCGTTGAAAAATGTGAAGTTTATAAGTCAATTCTGGTCGATTTTTATATGTTCTACACAAAACTGCTATATTTTTTTCTGCGTATTAACTGTTATCTAAATCCCACTTAGAAAACTAAAATGTTTTATTCAAAATCGTCGTCTTTTTTACGAAATCAATATACTTTTCTATTTTGGAATTAAAAGGAACCAAAAAACCAGTTTAACTTGTTAGTTTCATAATAAAACAAAATACATCTTTCTAACTCTGCTTCTTCCAAATCAAAAAAACGGTTAAATTTTTTGTTTTATAAGTTTGAGCGTCATTCAAAAGAAACAGAAAGCAAATTTTTTGGTGGAAATACAACAATTTTTAGTTAGAATAATTATAAAGTGCCTTCTTCCTTCTCAGATAATGATATTAAACAAAATGTGAGAAAAAGTATCTGGTTTCATTAGATTCAAGCAAGAAACATTTCTAACTTCCGTTTTGTTTCAGTGGTATGAAAAGCATGTTCCAAACTACAACCTTGCAATATTTTAGACACCATGAAAATTAAAACATAGGTACTTTCAAAATTAGTTCTCATTTTTGTGTTAATGAATTTTTGTTTCTATTTTTTTACACACTTTGTTGTTTTATAAAAAACAGATAATATGAAAAATAAAGGTTTGAATAAACACAGTTACAACGACATTTATTTCTTGGATGTTTAAGTATTGATTAATTTATGTTTGTTTGTAATGAGAAAACATTTAAATAGAAAAAAAAAAGAAAATAACAAAGAAGAACAAAATGCACTTTTGCTGCTACTATTTCAACAACACCCGATAGTATTATTACCTTAAAACTTCTTACTATAAGCCACGGGCGCCGCGTGTTGTGGGCAAGGAGGGAAGAGGTAACTGCCCCCTTGGAATACTTCAAAATCTGTACTGAATTTCGCAGCTTATAACCTAACGTACAAGCTCAACCGTGCAAAATCGTAATGCCTTAGTTGAATTCCGTAATTTTAATAACAATTTGGCGTAGTAAACTTAAACTGTGACGCAAAATACAAATTTTTGACGTTTCTGGCTTCAGATAATAATTATCTACAGTGCTGTAGGGCATCAATCTATTTGTTTATTTTAAGCTTTTAGTACTGCATTTTCCCGTACCTCACAATACCATTGCATTAAGTACCTTAATCTGCTACTGGCCATGGATTAAACCCTTTAAATATTTTTAAACAATATCTAGCTGGTACAGGTTTTTAATTTATTGTATTTTAGAACCAAATTCATGATTATCACAATGGTGTATTTCAAATCAGTAATTTGCATACTTTATTTAACAGTTTATGTTTTTAATTTTGCTGACAAGAACTTCTGACTCTCTGACTCCCTTATACCCCGGATGGGGGGTACCGACCTCGGTCTAAGAAGCCACAATTGAGTTTGCTCCCCGTTGCAACAAATTCTGGCGACGCTCCTGCTATATGCCATATTGCTATAAACATGAGCGAAACATTTTGTCTAGACTTTTTCCTACTTCAAGCAATGTTTATATAATATTTTCAAAAGCATTTTTGTATAGCTTAAACATTTTCTATAAATAAAATCTTAATAGAGCTTTTTACTTTAGTGATGACTATCGCCCGCCGCCGCCAGCATACCGTTGTTAGTCCGAAAGCTCTTTGTGAGAAAAACATCGGATACTTTATTCGACGAAGAAAGATAGTTGGGATTAAACATTCTTCAGCCATAAGACAGGGTTAGTCCCGTCTACATATTAAACTATCTAAAAGTTTAGTTTAGTATGCTATTCTGCTAAAACAGATGAGCAATTGGTCTTTGAATTTTCAAAAATTTCGTCGAATAGAAATTAGGTTGCTGAGACGAAAACCAAATA
Organism: Ctenicera cuprea; assembly: GCA_958336395.1. Lineage (NCBI taxonomy): Eukaryota > Metazoa > Arthropoda > Insecta > Coleoptera > Elateridae > Ctenicera > Ctenicera cuprea. Next base: position 20,162,749 of record OY284487.1, on the reverse strand, counting down.
GTACCTCATTTCCAACTTTGAGAATACCCAATGATTAAAAATGTTTTTGAAAATTTCTAAAATTTATTAGTTTTTATTTTTTTTTTTTTAATTTTTTACTTTGCAGTTTCTATTGCATCAAAAATTGCCGTACATAGTAACATTTTGTCCCACTAGAGCTAGTACGATTCCAAATTTTATTCCTATCTGCCAATTCTAAAATCGTAACGGCCGTCAGTTTGAAGCTAGAAAGTTCGCTAAAAAAGCGTTACATTTACCTCAAAATGTTCTATTAGACACCATCTTCAGATTTACAAAACTTCATTGATTAAAAGAAATGACACTAAAAACGCAATTGCAACTTCCGCTTCTGGGTTCGGGTTTTTGTATTTACTCGTAAATTTTTGGTTTCTTTTTATTTTAAAATTTTAGCAAAATTGCACTATTTATTCGGTAGATATGGGGAAATACAGAAACATTTTTTTGTGTTTTTTAATTTTTCGCATTATGAAATTTATACGCGCACTTAAACTTATATTTTACATGGGAAACTTACAGTTTTCAATTTTACTTCTATTAACAAATTTTGTGTTATGAATACTGTTTTGTTATATTAAATTGAAACAAAATTTTTATTTTCTACATAATTATTATACCTTTTTAAAATTGTTCTCCAAAAATTAAAAAGATATTTGTAAGACTTTTGCAACATCTGTTCATGTCTCTATCTATTTTGTTTTTAACACAGTGTGTCCCATTTTGCTTTAAATTACTACTACAAAAAATTGTTTTTAGATCAATTATATAGAAACCGGGTTTTTTTATAGTATAAAGAATAAAAAAGCTTTTTAGGAAATTAATGTTAAATGTTATAACTTATAACATGCATAGGCTTAGTTTACGGCGATTTATTTATTTTTTTATTAAAAATCTTAATTATTAGACATTTTTTTTACTGATTGCACAATCTTGTTTACGACAGCAATATTAACTCTAGATCTTTGTTTTGCTATAAAATTTTGATAAATGTTATTTTTATAGAAGCTCCTTTAATGTCGTTTCGGGGAGTTCTGAACGAGATAGATCATACAATTAGTTTTTTAGTAAAGAAATCTCTAATATAGTGTTTCGATTTTGAAAAAGAAAACAAATCGCGGTATGTTGGCCGTTTTTAATTTTATGACAGTTACAACTCTTTTAACAAGTTGCAGCTTTTTATCGTTAAAAAAAAATCCCGGGTTAAAAATCATTATCTTTTTTACATGAGCTGTTATAAGCAAAATGAGACTAAATTTTACCTTAAAGCAAAGATTTGCATCTAAATTTGTTAAAAAATTTAACCCAGTCGCCTGCAAAATAATAGTAGGTACATGAAATTTTTAAGGAACTGACAATAATTAGTGGGCCGTCCTACTGTCAAATCCCCCTCTTTACCTTGATATAATATGTCCGGTGTACAGAAAATATTGCTGTAATGATATTTTCAAATTAACAATTTTATGAGTATGTGAAACAAACTTTGCAACAAATTATGAAGTATAAAGCACCATTGATGTTATTACTTATTTTATTAAGTATAGCTACATAATAATGCGATTATTTATAGCAAAGAAGTAAGTAAATTGATTAAATCGGAGCACTTTCTAACACAAACTGCCTAATTAATTGCACTCTCTTTATTTTGTACTGGGGGGTAGTTTTTTTTACGAAAGTCCGACAAATACACCGTTTTGATATGAGTCACCACAGCTGCACTTACACACATACAATTACAAAAGGAAACTGTCCAAGTAACACTTATATCCACAAAATACGAACCATAACAATTTTCGAGGACCACGTAATCCTGAACAACCCTTCGTAGTAAAAGTTCGTATTTGACTGGTGTATATTTAGTGTGTGAAATGTTTTAATAGCAACAATTGGACAATATTGAGTTGGATTGCATTAAGGAATCTGGGCTGTTAAACTAATACACTAATAGCTGCACTAATAGCCATTGTCGCTAATAGGCAAAAATTGGGTAAATTGATAAATTCACTTACGGGTGATTGAGGCAAATGCGTGCGCTCAACGTTTTAATACAGTTACACTTAGTTAAGTTCATCAAGTTTATGTAGATGCACCCATGGCACAGACAACAACTAATGCAGTTACAAAAATTATTTAGAGAAAATTGAAATAACTTCAATAAATAACAATTGTTTTTAAATTATGTAGACTTTTGTCACCATTCCATGTATATTTTGTTTTTCGATAGAAAAAGAAATGTCAAGCACTATATGCTTTAAATCATACAGGGTGTTGCATTACTTTCTGTACAAGCTTAAAGAGCACATTGCTGAAGTCATTTTAAATAGAAGTCCGAAAACGCTTGCTTACGGAGTTACAGCTTCTCGAAAATGAATTAGTCTAATCAAGCTTTAATTAACATTGCCCTTAATTTGATTCAAATTTTGTATGGATAATATACTAATAATGATCTATATTTTGGCTTGGTTTTTGTTCTAAATCCATTCACCAGAGACGTATATGTTGGAGATATACGACAAATCTCTTAACGTATTTTAGGCCCTTTCTGCGCCCCTAGTAAATAGATTTTAACGAAAACAAGTAGAAACGTAAATCATCAGTAATGAAATACTCGTACAAAATTTCAATCAAAGATATCAATTTTTGGCAGAGATATTAATTAAAGTGTTATTAAACATTTCTATCTTTGGAACTTTTAGGAAAATCATGCAACATGCTGTAAAAAAATTGTGTAGTTGTTGAAAACACTTTTTTAGAAAATGTTTAGAGTGGTATAGGCATATCATGTTTGTATTTGCACAAATATTGTATACTATTTGATTTTGCAAAGATTATATATTGTACATTTGTATCTTTGCGTTAGAAACACCTTTTTAGCTGTTTTCTGATAATATAAGTGATTAGGATTTCTTGCATAGACTATATGCATATAATATTCAGGAAAATTTTTAAGAATAAAAATGCAAGAAAATATTTGGTTTAATTTTACTATAACTATTTAGTTTTTAAATAAGCGTTTACTTCTTTACTTTCTTTTACTTCCACTTTATTAACTGATTATTCATTTATACAAAATTAATTTTTTTACTTATATCTGTGTTGAGGATGCTAAGAACCCTTAATTGTCCTTTAATTCCACTTATAATAATAGCAGTGGAAAATCTTTACACTCAACGAAGTTTCAGAAACGAATTCTATACGATATTGTATTGTTTGTTACGTTTTTTGCGCCCCTTTTATGCGGCGCCTGTGTTACTTATCCATTCAAAACACGCGACTGTAGTCATACACATTGCTGCAATTAAGTCAAGGATTAAATTATTCACACTATTTTTAATATTTAGACTAAATGCATTAAAAAAACAAGAAAATACATTTGTTCTTGGCATTGTTTGATGTACCCCAATCTTTCCACATTCAAAACGACTTAAAAGAAAATTTTAAATTAAATTATTTTTCTTAAAAAAAAAACGCCATAGTTCTAGCAACTTGTAAACTTTAAGCCTATTATGTAAAAGCTCTGCCAAATTAGGGAATTTTGAAGTAAAAATTGTAAATTTGTAAGAAATATAAATTTGAATAACTTCTTTATTGTTCATATCCAGCACATGTATTTGTATTATTTTTGTTACTAAAACATATTTAATCTTCTTATTGTTATCTCAAAATTAACAAACTAGTTGCAGAACAAGAAAAAAGTAATTAAAAAAATTTCGATTTATTCAATTTGGTTAAAATCAGCTCAAATTGAAATATTTAATTTTGAAAAACATTAAAAACGCTTGATAATATGCAAGCCTATTTTCAACAAATGATGTTCTATGAGATGAGTTTTTCGAAAAACAAAATATCTTTTAGGCTTAATTCTTTGAAGCATTAAGCGTAAGTTAAAATTAACAAAAGCAAAAGGTGATGTAAGCCTAAAATAGATGTTAACATGATAAAAATAATGTTTTCGAATCAAATACATTTATTATTTAAAAACTTCCCGCTGAGGTTTTGGGTCTATTATATTTTTTTTCCCACAAGAAATGCGGCAATTATCTCACAAACCCACATGATTTTATACTAAACTAAAATCCACGTGACCACCATAAGTATCGATCATATTGACAAAACGAAACCTGCTGGTCACACGTCTATCATCCAGAGCGATCTCTATATCGAGGCAGCATCTCTGGAAATGAGAATCATCACATGATTGGTGCGTATTTCCCTTCCTTTTAAAAAGCGACCAATGAGGACAGGCTCAACCCCTGAAAGAGTCCAGTCATTGGGTGCCAAAAGCCTCCTAATTCAGCTTGTTAAATATATACCGCTTAAAATAATAACGTAACAAGTCAGTATCTGCGTAACAGTGTTTCTAAATTGTCTACAATTCACTTTATTAAACGAATTCTGGCTTCGTTAAGCTCGATTGCCAATCAAATAAATTGAGAAGATTAAATAAATTGTTCTGATTTCGTGTTAATTGCATTAAGCCACTTGGGTTAATTAATTCCTCTATAACCCCAATCAGATCTAATCTTGGAATTAATAAATCTTGCAAAAATTAAACTCTAACCGGAATGGACGGCGCGCCGTTTGAAGATCCGAATTTTCCGGATTATTCAAATCAACCGCTACCTTCTTTAAATTCCACGTTGCTGCAAAATAAGAACAATCAAGATAATATAAACGCACATTCCATCCAAATGATGTTAGGACTGCAACAACAACAAGATGTTTTCTCCAGCATGAATTCCGCATTAGATTATAAAGGATCGAGCCAAAAATTAGACAATTCTGCAATGCATCATGATCTTGGGCCACTTTTTCAACAAGGCGGCATGGAATCCATGACCAACACTGGTGGAAACGGTGTCAAAAGAAAAAACGAAGACATCATACTTTTACAGTCTCAAAATTTAACTTCCACTGAAATTCCTACTACTACCACATCTGGTACGGCAAAGAAAAATGATAAGAAGAAGACTGATAATAATGGGGTAAAAAAGAAGAAAACGAGGTTAGTGTATATTGTTATTATTCAAGTTTTTGATAAAATTAATTTCTCGATGGTGATGGAAATGGCGATCAAATTATCAGTCTTACGGTTGAACCTCAAAATTTCTGTTTTCTTTATTTGATTAGTTTACTTTTAATAACTACTGCTTTCTGTTCTATTTAAATGGATAAAACTGTTCTTCTGTACATCCCATCTCCCCTGTTATAATTATTAAATTATTAGGAACAATACATATCATTTCTAAACGCGATGTGCGCGGTAATTCAATAATTTTAATTTTTTTTATATTTAATTTTATTCCAAAATTACTGTTATAACCTAAATTTAAATTACAATTGATTCTAAATTTATTGGAAATTAAAATAAATTTGTTAAAAGTTTATTCTATTGAAGTTAAAAGAATAGTCTAGTCGCCCGTGATCTATATTTGTTTATTAAGGTTACTTATACCCAAAAAATGGGTTCCTGTTTTATGGAATAGTTAATTTGGGTGTGTTTTCTTAGACACAAAATCTTGAAACATTTTTATTTAATTTTAATTTAATATTGTTAAGTATTGGGTTAAGTTTGCTGAAGTATATGTTGATTTAAAATATTTAAATTAATTAAATGTAACAACTGCATACTAGACTAATTTTTGAAAACGTTTTGTTTTTAAGGTTTTTTATTCTCTAATAAATGTAAAAAAAATAAAATTGGAATTGCAAAGCTAAATAATTTGCAATAGGACCTATATCTGTAAAATAATAAAACATACAACAACACTTTAAATAAAATATCTAACTCAAAATTAAAACTATTTCTCTTTGTGTGGGAATACTACGAGATACTTCTGAAAAGTATTAGTTCTGATTCTTAAACTTAAAGTGAGAGAAAGAGGCGAAAACTATATTCATGAAGTTAAAAAAGAAAACAATAGTTCGAAAGAACAAAGAAAAAGATGAAACCAAAAAGTGTTATTATATTTAAATAAAGTTGATATTTATATATCAAAAACGTTCAGAAAAACAAATTTAAATAGAGGTGTTTGTACTTTTGTAAAAGTATCATCAATTAATTGCTTAAACCTATAGTCATATACCCTTTAAAAATGTTTATGCAGAGTAGTGTAGTAATTGAAAATTAAACCAATTTCAGCTATCTGTTTGGTTTTTCAATTATCTGAGAAAACTGAAAAAAAATATTTTCAACTTATTTCTGACAATAGCTTTAAACCATTTTATGCCATACATCGTGTAATACGTAGATATGCAATGTAACGTTTCCAACTTTGTAGAACCATCATCAGGTTAATTTTTCAAGTACGATAAGAATCACTATCATTTCTGTTGTAGTGATTTGTTCTAATTTAAAAAATATATTACACTTCGCAGTTATTTAAATTAATACTGCTTATTCCACACATAATATATCGACCAATCACTACGTCGCATTTGCCGTTTTAGTAGTCAATAGAAAAGTATAACCCAGATATTGTTGACGTACGTAAATTTAAGCAAACTACTCGCTTGCTTTATTAGCTTTTTTGACAAATACACTTAATTTGTCAATTCAATATTGGTATTATGCGCGAAATAATTCTTCCGTATACCACTCGTTAATCTGAAAAGGCAATGGGAGTAAGTTACTCAAACTTCCTACACAGCAAATTTTTTGAAGTACAAAATTTATCACCAATAAATTTACGCAAACTACCCATTTTATTTTATTTGTTAGTTTAAAAATCAAATTAATGTGACAGTTCGATACATTATTCAAGAAATGATCGAGTCATATACCAATTGTGAGTTGAAAAATAACAGGGTAAAATTATTTAAACTTACTTAATTGAATTGCTATGCAGGAAGTGAGAATAATATTTTTTTAATTAAAGTGCGATAAATAGTCAAACACTCAAATAGTCATCCATTCTTCTTAGAGTACAGTTAAAGGCTTCGTTAATATTTTTAAAATGGTTCCTATTAATATTTTGCTAAATTCAAAATAATCTGTAAATTATATTGCAGCGCAGTCGAGAGGATAGCACGATCGCCTGATTTAAACCCACTAGACTATTGTCTATGGAGAACCTTAAAAGATACAACCTACCACGAAAAATCGTAAACATTAACGAAATTGTATTTACTTTCGGCATCAAACCAAAACGAAATTAACTAATAAAGTGTGATATATCGTTAAAATCAACATCAAAAACTAATTCATTGCAATAGAAGAAGGTACATTGTATCTAGATAGCACATGATATTGAATCTTTTTTTACAAATTTCCAAAGTCTGTGAGAAATAAGCGATCTCCGCGTAGAAACCTAATATCTATTTTTTGCGTTTTCTTCAGATATATGAAAAATAAAAAGTATTTGTTAAATTTTTTCATGGATTATTCCGCTCATAATATCAATCACTACGCCCCTTTTGCTGTGTCAGCAGCTAATACGCCAATAAAAAAGTTTAACTCGAATATTTTTGGGTTACAAAATGTTATCGCGAGTACAATTAGCCAAACTACTCGTTTATTTTATTTTTTAGTTTAAAAAAATCAATTTGACAGTTTATATATTATTCGTGAAATAATCCAATCAGATACCACTCGTGAATTTAAAATAACCGGGAAAAATTCCTCAAACTTCTTGCGCAGAAACTCATGTTTGTTCTGCCGAACAAGAATTTTACACTCGATGCTAAGCAACAAGTTTTTGTATATTTTTTCCCGGTTATTATTTGATTCACTCATGATATAACTGTTGTTTACTTGTTAGGTATATAAAATTTCGCCTTAATTAATCTCCTCAAATAATCGACATCCCCACGATGGGACTTCAATTTGATTTGAACCAAATGACCATTTTTTAGCTTCAGTTTCTACGTATTGTTGAATTTAAGTGACTCCATTGTATACAGTTATTTTAACTAGTGATGCACATTTGACCTCAAGGGTAACTGATTTTGGAGGCTCTTGTGGGTAGGCGTACCACGAGTAGGTATTTGACGTTGGATAACTGCCCACGGCTAAAACACCCTTGTACTGAGCAATGTAATTAATTATAAGCTATAAAATTTTAGTTTTTAATATAATTTCATTAGTAACGCATGTCAAAATAGTAATAAAATATTTCTCATTGTTTCTGTAGCCATATTCGCATATCAAATCAGCTATTCAAATCGTTTTAAATGTCAGTATAGCCCAGATAGTACAGATCAAAAATATCGTTATTAGAGATCAACATTCCCATAGAATTAAACAATTGTAAAAAATTGTAGTTTTATTATTATCTAAACCTTTATAATATTTTATTAATAAGTTCTAGCTTTACTTCGTTAAAGTTCATATTACTTTATAAATTAAATAAATAATAACTTCAACAGGTATTTATTTATTTTAACCCATTTACGTCGTTCAACGTGTTGACACGTGACTAGCAAACGTAGATTGAAATTAAACAGTGTTGCTAGAGGAACAATAAAATTTGATGACTTGATCTTGGTCATCTATGTCTACAGATCATTTGATTTGTATTCCAAAACGTTTAATAGTGGTGAATTTGAAAATGAATTTGCTCATTCAGTAAAGGTACAGTTTTTAACTTTTATTAGTGTTATTACGCTAGACACTTATTAGAACACAATCATTTAACAACACTATAAAATTTTTACATTTTTTTAATAATAAATTTAAATTATATACAGGGTGAGTATAAAGTATGGAACATCGATACTACACCTTTAACTACTCACTTAACAAAAAAAAGTTTTGAAAACAAAAGTTGTTCGTTAAATGGTTCCGCATTAGAGCAAATTCATTTCACTTATACAGAGTATTTACTTTTCAAGGGACAGTAAGCAGCTTTGTTATTTTAAACGACACACCCTATATATTATTACATTTTTCAATGCACAATTTAATTCTCTGTGAAACGATATAAAATATTTCCATACTTAAAATGTAAGATTGTTGAGGTATTCGCTATTAAAAATAAAATTGACAGTGTTAGTGTTGTAGGCTAATTTTAAAATAGTACCAACTGACTAACGAAATGTTTTTCAATGCGATTTTTTACAGGGTGAGTGAACATGGGCCAATGTAATAAATGCAGCGTTGTAAAGGTTTTTGAATTATACGAGGTACATGGTTTTAAGTGATATTTTACAAAAGACTTTTTTTGAATAGAACAAATAAATAAAATGTATAGATCGCCGATGCTTCAGCTTGAAATAATAACTTTATGAAAAAAAATGTAATAACAAAAATTTCCTGTTTGCGTCCATGTTCCATACTTTTTATTCGACCGTATATTATGACATCCGTTTATGAGGAATTTAATTCCCATGCGATAGAAAATTTCCATGACTTATTAGATTGTAACAGGATTTTGTTTTCACAAAAACCATTAAATCTTAAAAAGACAATTATCTCCAAAACTACTAGTTTTAGCTGTAGGACCAATTTTGTAAAATTGGAAGAGAATTAAACTCCTTATAAGATGATGCCATAAAATACAGGTTGTTCTATTTAAAAATAATTGCGATATTGTTGCTTGAAGTTTGTGCAAAATAATACTTAAAACCAAACACTCTGTATAATTAAAAAACCTTTTTGATGCTGCATTTATTACACTGGCCCATGTCCATATACACTGTTAAAAATCGCATTAAAAAACATTTCGTTAGTCAGTTGATACTATCTTAAAATAGCCCTACAACATTGACGGTATTATTTTTTAATAGCGAATATCTCACCAACCTTAAATTTTAGGTATAAAAATATTTTGTATTATCTTACAGAGAATTAAATTGCGCATTCAACAGCATGTTCTATTTAAAATGGCTTGTTGTCCCTTGAAAAGTAAACATGTTGTATAAATTAAATTAATTGACAGTGATGGGGAACTATATAGCAAACAATTTTTTTATGTATTTTTTTTCGTAGTTAAGGCTGTAGCATCGATGTTTTATAATTTATGCTCACCGTTTATATACTGGAAGCATTAGAAGTTTACAAACTTTTAAAAACTGTACCTTTAGTGAATGAGTAAATTGATCTCTTAAATTTGCCATTACTACAAATTGTGGAATAGCAATCTGCGGACATAGATAACCAAGATCAATTTCTATTGTTCCTATAGCAGCACTAACTGTTTATTTTATTTGTCTTAGATAATAACGTGTAAATACGGTAAAATGGGTACCGTATGTACAAATAAAAAAAACTAAGGGTTGGCTATGGAAAATTACTGTCTTTGCATGCTTTAGAATTTATTAATTGTCATCACTCTGTCAGTGTCACTACAAAATACAAATGACAATCTTAATCCCAAAATTTTAAGTGACATGCAAAGATAGTAATTTTATTTTCCATTGCCAACCCTGATGTATTTTTTATTTGAACATATGGTATAATATGTTTCATTATAAACACGTTTTGTCAACTTTTTTTTAGTAATTTTAAACACCATATTAATAAATTTTAAGTTGTCTAGCAAAATCAGGGTCAAATTTTTATTAAGCTTTACATTAGTTCGGTATTAGTTATGCCGAGGATATAAATTGATTGATTAGCAAGAATTTTGCTATACATATGTATATCAACTTCTTAAATATGAAACCTAAAAAAGAACCACAATAAGTAAATATTGATCAGCCATTTATTTCGATAAAATATGTATCTACATAACAATTATTTTTTTAAATTGTGTGTTGCTCTTATCTTGCTACACGCAATAAAATAAAATACAGGTTATTTACTCCCTATGTTGAGTAGTAAAGACTGGACCTTTGGTCGCAGAAAAGCAAAAAATTTCGTTAAAATTCAATAAGTAAACAAAAACCATTAAATCCATTAAGTTATACGTGAAACATATTGGACAAGAGATCTAATTTTTCGGATGAGAATTTAGAAAAAGTGGTTGTTGTGTACTGCAATTCTTAAGTTTTCTATTTAACGGTAGTTTTCCGTTCTTTATGAATGTTGATAGTTCAAACTTTTTTTCGTAAAATGTTCTTGTTGTATTAATGAATTTACACGTCCTATTTTCATTAATTTGTGGTTTCTATTTTACATTTCAATTAAAATCAATATATTTTTGCAGTTTCATAAAATTGTTTTTCTATTTTGGTTCTTTACTGACTACTTTATGAAACTCATTTGGATTTCATAAAGCAACTCCTAAAAGAATTCAAAATTTTATTTTGTTAGGTTGGTGACAACCATGTGACAAGAAAACCTTCACTCGTTATAAACATAACCTTCAAATTGTAAGTTCTAAAAAAGATTATTTAGCGTATTTTCCGCTACTTTGCGTAGCTCGGATGGGGTGCAAGATAATTCTTCTTCCATCTTTCACGTTTCATAAGACATTTAAGCGCACTTGTCCATTAGAAAACTCGCCGCAAGCGGCTCGTTTTCTAACTTGGACGCGTGCTCTAAAATCATGTCTTATGGAACTTGTTTTTTAATATACTATTTTCTATTTTGGTTCTTTACTGACTACTTTATGAAACTCATTTGGATTTCATAAAGCAACTCCTAAAAGAATTCAAAATTTTATTTTGTTAGGTTGGTGACAACCATGTGACAAGAAAACCTTCACGCGTTATAAACATAACCTTCAAATTGTAAGTTCTAAAAAAGATTATTTAGCGTATTTTCCGCTACTTTGCGTAGCTCGGGTGGGGTGCAAGATAATTCTTCTTCCATCTTATCTTCAAATCTTAGGTATTTTAAAAATTAAATCACTTTCAAATTGTTTGTCTAAATTTTAATATGACAGTAGTTTGAATTGTATGAAATTACTAAATGTCACCAACAGCCACATATCAAAAACAAAAAACAAAATTTTCCTAATCGATTAAATTTTTAAATTAAAATATAAAATAAGGTAATTTTTAACTTTTTTGGACCAAAATAGAAAAAATAGTATAAAATACACGTTTCATAAGACATTTAAGCGCACTTGTCCATTAGAAAACTCGCCGCAAGCGGCTCGTTTTCTAACTTGGACGCGTGCTCTAAAATCATGTCTTATGGAACTTGTTTTTTAATATACTATTTGATCATTCACATTCCACGCTTATAAACCCCGTTTTATTTTGTTTTAATATTACATAAGCTGCAATTCCAGTTGACCAAATAAATAATAACTGCCTGCACAAGCTACATTAAGGTCAAACATATGGATGTGTTACCATTCTAAGCTCGTAAATAATTTATTTAAAAAGTATGCGCTAACTAGACATTTAAGGGAATAATGCCAAAATTGACTCATAATTTAAATACTGACAAAATACTAGACTAGAAATCCCGTTAAAAAAAATCTTATTACTCTCAGACTGAAATCATTTCATCTGTTGTTTAAGATTGCTTAGAGATTAATTTAATTAACAAGAAAAACTATGTTGACTGACATACAAATAAAGTAATAGCTCTGATTTAAAAAAAAACATTTGGCAATGTAAGGGCGAATTAGGGTGAAAGGTGCCGTCATATGGTACTTTTCAACGGAAGTAATGTATAGTGCCTCGTGCTGGTGTAACATATGGGTTTTATCAACACACGCGAGACTAATCCCTATTATAATATATAATGAAGCTTCCAAAGCTAATTGACCAATTAAAAATACGTAACATCTAGCAATAGCAATATATGGCATTTATAATGTTCACACCCTCACTAAACAGTCGAGTGGTTTTGAACTCAAACCCTCAACTCGCCAACTGCAGGAATGCGGTTTTATTTCAGCGTTGGTACTGGGTAAAACGTCGAAAAACAGTATATCATTTTTTGTCAAGTGCACCGGAAATCGTTTTTTCGTCTCTTGATATTTTGATGAAATATAAATGTGAAGATAAATCAAAAACTCACCAGCAAAATAAGTTTTAAGAAAAATCCGAAACCGGATTTTCTTTATTGTTATTATTTTCACCAACGACATTTTACAAAGATGCAAGCAAAATATAACAACGGTTTTCAAGACAAATCGAATTTTTTTTTGGCATTTCTTATATTTTCCTATACTTTTAATATTGATATCAGGAAAATTTTCTATTTCAAAATTTTTACCGAAATACATGTTTTGTCTTGGTTGGGTACTCAAAACCCCCATTCATGTGTAGCTTACTAACTACCCGGTGTTGCAGCAGCGGTGTCTTGCGCTATGCATTGCAGACATGATAACGCTGTTTAGCACACCACCCGATCCTAACCTATCACATAAATTCCTACCCACTTACGGGCCGGTTTTCCGACTAGGCCTCATAGGCCCGTGCCTAGGAGCGCCGGCTCTAGGGGGGCGCCCGAAGTTCAGCAAAAAATATTTCTATAAATATTAATGAATGCCAAAATATTTTTGATCAACTCAAGTTTTTGTTTTAATACAAAACCTGGATACGTTACGTATCACAATAATATTTTGCTAAAAAAAAGATAAAAATTTTCCGGACCTGGACCGTCCGGTCGGTCCCCTAACCTTTGTTACAGGGGCGCAACAGGTGGCTGTGCCTAGGGGCGAATTACAGCTAAAACCGGCACTGGATCGACCTTCGAGTCAGCTCTATGTCAGTTGATGATGATTAATCTTATGATGTATATAGAATATATTCCAGACATTCCACTAGAAGAAAAAAATAAATACAAATTTTAAAAGTCAAGTCAATGAAATATATTAGTCGGTCTGGAAATGTATCTGAAATTGATTTTGGGGATATAGATAAACGTAAACATATTTTTATAATATAAAAATAAAAATTACAAAGATATTATCTTTGTAATAAACTAAAATAAAATGTTGGGGTGGGCGATACAGACGGTTAAGATTGCCGGCTTTGTCTTTACTTCACCAAAGGTACCGTGTTCGATTCTCGGTAACTCCACTTTGGGTAATTGTGGTGTTCTAATTTGATTGTTAGATGGAAATTGATAAACGCAGCAATTAACGCCTTCGTAGCGCATTTCCAAATTTAAAAAAAATACAAATGTTGATATTTGCCCTTATTAAGTGTTAACTATGTGAACTTTAAAACTGGTTAAAAGGCTATTACCTTTCATCTTTTCCATTCTTTTTCTACTGTTATTTTTAATATGATTGTACTTATTTCATCAAAGCGAAATTTGTAATGCTTTAATTTTATTTAACCCAGTTCAAATCAGAAAAACTAAACTTTGAAATTATTTCAGAACGACATTTACGGCTTTCCAACTAGAAGAATTGGAAAGAGCATTTGAACGTGCTCCATATCCTGACGTCTTCGCCAGAGAGGAGCTAGCTTTAAAACTTAATCTCAGCGAATCTCGAGTTCAAGTGTGGTTCCAGAACCGACGGGCCAAATGGCGTAAACGCGAGCCCCCCCGGAAAACAGGATACATCAGTTCCAATTCACCAAACTCCAACATCTCCAACTTCAACAACACGTTGAGTCCATTTACGCAGACCAACAGCCTTAATACGTCTACTCCTGTAGATACTTGGAGTTATCAGTCTTCCTACGACTTAGGACCACACTTAAATTTGCTGAATTCGTCTACAACTCCGTATTCGGGTTTTGGATCACCCCAAAACGGATACTCGTACATGTTGAATTCGCATGACAGTCAGCTTTTTGGAACACCTATGCGTTCCCACGAATATGCCGCTCCTTTAGCTAATCAAAGTCCACCAATGTCGCGAGACTATTCCATGTTGCAATCGCATTCTCCAACTGGAGATGAAAATTCAATTGGGGTTAAAATTGAATATGTTAATCATAGTTTGAACGGTTCTCCAGAAAGGTACACTAACATGTCGCCGAAATACGATACAGAATTGATGCACGAAGTTAAGCAGAGCGATTTTGATAATCGTATAAAAGATCCAATTAAAATTGAATCAAATTCTAATCAGAATTATGTTACGTTGCCCCCTTTTCTGAATTAGCTAGGTTTATTAGAAGACCCAGATATAATTAAAAATTGTTATACGTATTGATACACAGGATTACTGCTTAAGCAAGCTACAACTGAAATACATTAAATGAACATATTAATTGAAAACATTGATTTTATATTAAAAAGATTGGCAAAGCCTGCATGTTGGCTGATCTAACTTAGAAATTCCGTCAAGTATTATCCTCTGCTGCTTGAAAGCGTCTGAGAAACGGCCAATTAGTATATACGGTTTGTGGTTTTGCTAATCTGCTTAATATGAAATCACTGACGAAGATGAAATGTTGAAACTGAAAGAGTACCACTATTAAAATCCCGCAGATTTGCATATCCGGGAGAAACCAGTGAACATGTTCTTGAAGTTACTAATATTACGGAAATCAAAACAAAATCCCTCATCTTCTTTTAAATTGCCTAGAAGTCATTTTGAATGACGTTTAAGAAATTTGTTAATTGTAGTTAAGTGTATATTTATTTATAAAAAGCGAAAAAAATTGACTCTTTCAGTTACAATTTTCTTTAAAGAAATTAAACGAAGCTTTAGTAATTTTACTGTTATAAATTTTAACAATAATCATTAAGTATAGTAAGTACCTTGAAAACTAGAAATTTTCTGTCTAGAATAACTAATTACAGCTATTCGAAGCCGGAAAATAGCAATCAAATATTAACTGGTACTGCAAGCTTGCAAGAGTAGAAAAATTTTAACAATTTAGTGAAACTAGTAATTAACACTGTTTATATTTCTGTGCCAGCCGAAGTTGCCTTAATATTTGGCATTGACCTCTCGTATAGAGGAGAAATGTCAAAGTGTAAAAAGTATTAATTTTTAATTCCTAGAATACAGATATTAAATTTTAGAACAATAACTAACATTTATTTGGTATCAGTACTTTTATTAATCAAACAACGAGTATACCTTAACCAAATAATATGCCCAACGAGCAGCTAAAGTTGTATACATATTCAGGAACACAAATATGATTATAAACTCAAATATAATGTAGTGTCACTGTTTTACTGGAAACATGGCAACCAATGAGTGCGACAAGGAAGGGAAACAATGAGCGTTCTAAGTAAGGATTCACGTATCCATGAGTGCTTAAATTTAAATTTCATTTAAGTAAATTTTGTTTAAAGTATCCGGAAATACGTGAATCCCCACTTCTTCCGCCTATTATCTTCCTTCCATGTCGCACTCATAGTTGTATGTTCCTTCCTTGTCACACTAATTATTATGTTTTAGGATACTATGCCATTTCTGTGCTTTTGTGTATATGACAGAGATTTGTTTATATTTATTTAAAAAATTTACTTCACTTATGGGAGATTATGTAATGTTAATATCTTAATTAAAAACCATTTGTAAATTTTTAAAATTTTTAGTAACAGATAAAATTAACCACAGATAGACTGTTGTATAGTAATAAATGTTTTAACATTCTTGTCCCATTCTGGTACCTGTAAGTGTAAAGTTAATTCAAACGAAAAGACTACTTAGTGCCATTATAACCTTTATGTATAGTTATATTTCTTGCCATTATTAGTTTTTCTTTACATCGAATTTGACATCTTATTATTCCAATACCAGGGGTTAGATGCTAAGAAATTTTGGTTGTTGAAACTGTTTTGCTTAAACAAACCTAGTATTGACTAAATGTAAAAACCTTTAAGCTAGACTTATGCAATGTGAATTAATGTGCCATATTTACCAAAACTTATAGCAATATTGTAGATAGATTGTGTGTTGTTTAACTTTATAATACGTAATACAAATAAGTATATAAGTACTGCAGAGAAAAATACGTTTTAACTACTTGCCAATTTGAATTTCAGTGATGTCATATTACTAAAAGTTGTAGAATATTGGTAAATTTAATTTACGTTCGTGTCGCTGCAGAATTAAATTTTGCATATCTTTAAACAAAAACATTTGTAAATTTCTACTTTCTGAAAACTAATATCTGTTCTGTTAGTAAGAGTAACGTATTTGCAAAGATAAAACAAAGTTTTCAATGACGTCTTTAGTGTTCCGAAAAGTGCCATATTTTAAGATATAAAAACTGTTGTAATTTCTTTCTAAGAAGGTACTATATTTTATTATTTTTATAATATGTACAGAATTCTAAATATAATAGTTGTGAATTAATCGTGTCTACAATTTTTTGTCTTATTTTTTGTTGAAAACTTTACCACAAAATTCAAATGTACTTTAAACTACCTTGTGTTTTTACTGACCCAAGTTACGTAATTTTGAAGATGCTAATTTTAAGAGTATTTTTATTTGCATACGCAGCAAAGCAAATAATTTTTCTTAGCAAAACACGTTCATTAAACAGTTAACAAACTGTAACGTCGTGTAGGCGCAAATTAATTAACTAGAAAAATGTTTTAGATATAAAATAGGAACCTGCCAGAAACAATAATTTACTTTAAATTTAATAATGAAATTCATGACTATATGCATAATAGTTTTGCTAATGGAACCTACGGAAAAAAACAATACAAAAATTAATTACCGTGCCCAATTCACTAGTGGTTTAGGTATTTAACAGACAGCATTCATCGGCTGGGGAAATCCGACTACCCTGAGGAATTGCGATCTTTAATTACGTATTGATAAATTGATTTCAAAAAATGTAGATGGTTAAGTTAAATACTGCATGTAACTATTTTTTTTAATCAACTAATTTTAATGTTATTTCTGGCAATGTAAAAGAGCAAAAATTTATTTAATTGGAAATAATTATTCAAAGTGTTAATTGTTTGTCTCTTGCCAAGTTTTAGATAATTAACGTTTCATTCGTTTAAAAATACTACCTTATACTACAAAAACGGTTTATATGTTTAATTAGTCGCCTCTAATCAGACATTCTATATCTTCGTTATAAATAAAATTTAGGTTTCAAATTACTATTAATAAGTTTGGTTTTTATAATTTTAAAGCTGCGTTACTAATAATTAAAACATAAAAAAACAAGAGTCATTTACAATAGTAATATTAAAAGAACTAGAAAAAATAAGCGTTTTCTTGTGCCTCCTCTAATATTTATTTTTTTTGTTCTTTTGCTGTCAGTATAGATGAGTATTAAATTCGTTAAAACGTTCGAATTTGAGATTTTGACGAAATACATGTTTTGGAACGCCAGGAAAAAGTTGTTTTAAAAAAATGTGTGTACGTATGTGTGACATGTGTACACCTTATTTCTTTCACACAAATGGGCCTATTTTGATGCTGTTTGGAATAGAAAGGTATATAAAAACTGCATCTACGAAACATGCTTTTAAAAAAAATCCGAAATTGTAAGCGGTTTTTTGATAGCATATTTTTAAAACCATTTTTTTTTTAATTTGAAAGCACGAAAACACGAATTGACAGATCGAGATTAAATTTACTACCACTACAACGCTATAGACAAAATGTTACTATGCAGAATTCTCGAAGTGGTGCAAACTGTAAAGTAAAATAAATTATCTAAACTTTGATTTCGCGAATATCACTGTGATGTCTTCTATGAATTATTAGAAATCGAAACTAATGCCGTTTTTATTTAACAGACTTTTCATTAAGTTAAAAGTGATAGTAGAATAAGATTCACAAAATTTATTTGTTTTTGTTAGTTTTTGTCCCAGATTTTGGCAAACCAGTTTGTGTTTCCGTTTCAAAATTCGAAAACAAGTTTTCTGCGAGAGTACTGGTGTATGCTTGCGCTAACCAAGCCGGTAGCACTAGTGCGATTATACTGTTCTCGCGCAAAATGTTCATTAAAACATTCTTATGAAGTATCTTAAGACAATTTTTAAAGTATAGGAAATTCCAGGCGAAGTGCATTGCACATTTTTAAACTTTTGTTTACTTGAAGACCAAAAAGCTATTTTAGCAAATGCTTTAAAATGTAGGTACAAATTGTACCTGTGAGAAAGTGCAATCATTAATTCGAAGACAATTGGTTTTACTTGTTTTTCTAACTTTTTCATGGATTTATCTACTAAATACATACTACATTTTCATTACGTCTGCGTGGTCGTCAGAACTGTTGTATGTACCCACAAAAAGCAGATAGGCAGAAAAAATCCTAAGAAACAAATTTTGGAGAAGAAATTCTCGGAAAAAATCTTCGGAAAAAAGGTTGGTTGCCCCTTAATTATTTTAAAAAAATTTTATGTAGTATAAAAACAAAAAAATAAAAAACCGTATTAATGGTCTTTCATTAATAAAATTTGAAGAAGTGCATGTTGAAGGCTCTGCAGTCAATGCTGGGTATTTTATGCTAGATCAATTGACAAATTTAATACTTAACCCCAATTGCAGAGCCATCTGCTGCCGAACCTATGTAAAAACATTGTTTCATACCCAACATCAATTATAGCGCTCTTAACATGCCCCCTCCCACTGGCATAAAATTAGAATACTAATTTCATTCATAAGTTTTTTAGTAGTTCTAAACTGTACCTTCAAAACTCGTAAACTAGTACGCGTTTAGTAATTTTCCAAAACGTATGTCTAAATTCAAAATCCATTCGTATATAAAAGCTCAAAGGGTTCTCTTCTCCGGTTCCTCCAGCGGCTACAATTTGGACCATTTCTTTTTTCAATGAAGGTCTCTATCCTCAGATGGAACATGAAACATTTTTATATTTTTATTCTACGTCGATTTTTCAATAATAATTATTTTAATTTATAATATATATGAAAGTCTGCTAGACGCACTTCACTTGAGACGACATCTACATTAACCCCGCGTCTCATTATTGGAACTAATGCATCACGTGACTTAGCATTACGCCGGTGCTGTCAACGCTCAGTCTGTCAGTGCATTGTGCGCTAGGGTAACACTAGTAATTTTATTAAAGTATG
This sequence comes from Ctenicera cuprea, assembly GCA_958336395.1. NCBI lineage: Eukaryota > Metazoa > Arthropoda > Insecta > Coleoptera > Elateridae > Ctenicera > Ctenicera cuprea. Next base: position 20,142,962 of record OY284487.1, on the reverse strand, counting down.
TTGGTTGTAGAAAGTGAGCCAACATTTAATTAAAAAAAAACAAATTGCTTGACTTCAATTTTCACTCAATCTACATTTTTAAACTTCTGTGAGCGAGCACCATTCATTCAATGTTACACTTCGTCATTGGAATGGTTTATAAACCTGTTGTCGTTGGTATTTTCACCTAGCAGTCTGCTTCTGATTTTCAGGTGTGCAAGTTCAAAGTATTCTTGCATGTGTTGATGTATAGTACCTAGTATACAACAATATTAAATAATTTGTGTTACGAAGTAATTCTTACTTATTAGGTATGTTTATTTTGATATAATTTTATAAAGACTGTAAGTATTTTTTAGAAAGTTTTTTAAATTAAAGGTGCTAATGAAATTTCATTCAAAATTTGTTGCGGTTTAACCTTGACCGACAAACTATATAATTAGCATACGATCCGTCATTCTTTTCTATAAAAGTGAAAGCCAAAAAGAATTTAAAGTATTTTTCTAAATCTATGGGTGCAAAAATGTGTACTTTTAACACTTCTAAATTATAAGGTTTATTTTATAATTATTTGTAAATTCGTAACGAGTGGTAAATTTTTTTTGTGATATTGAACTGGCCCATATAATACGCGGGAAATAAATGTACTTCTTAGTAAGCATTTTTCTTAAAATTACTAATTCTGCCGCATTTTTGTAGAAAGTTTGTAAAGAAATCGGTGCAGCTACTAATCTACATCCTTTAATTCAATTTCGTTTCTTATAGGCTGAATTGTCGCTGTAGACTAGTTTTCTGTTATGTTATTTACTTATAAAAATCATTTTCGGTTCAGTTTTATGCATATTAATTTTTGATTTTTCAAAAACCATTTAACACATTTCAAAGTTTCGTATCGAGTTTGTTATTTTTACTTACTGATGCAACTCAAAGTGTTTTTGAAAATGCTTGTAGGCTAGAGGGTGGATTTGTTTGTTGATTTCATTATCATATATCGTGAGAAGGGGTGGTTCGATTTTGATAAAACGTGAAATACAAATATAATGTGTTTTTATATTATTTTTTCTCTAAAATATAATTTTGTAAATATACAAAAAATATTGGATAAACGACATTAAAAAAAACCAAAGACAAATTATTCTTTTGTTTCCCAATTTTTAAACTTAAAAAGGGGGCCGCTACGACGTTAATCTCATAATCTTTTTTAAGGTAATAGATTAAATATTTAAATTTAAGGCATGCCGATAAAATTTGCATTTAAGCGAAATCAGCGGTAGTGGAATGAAACTCTATGCTTGCATTGCATGCATTTCAGCAAAAATAAAAAAAGACGTTTTATTATAACATGTCGGATCGCTCGTAGGATGTATTGAGAATCTGTAAACTATGAAAAAAGTTCCTATAAATATGTGTCCGATAACACTTCCTTACGGAGTTGCAGCTTCCTGAAGATCGAACTTTTACAGTATTTGTACTAAAATTTTGCAATTTTATATACGAACATTACCCATTTAGCATAATATCGCTACTTTTTTTGAGCAAAGTGTCTTACATTTAAGATTTATGATTTTTGAAGTTTTGTGTATAATTTAAAAATCTAATACCTCTTTGTATAGACTACATTTCATTTAGCAAAATTTAAAAAATTGTAAAAAAATTAAATATTTAGGAGAAAATATTACGTCAGTTCCGCACTCATATGAGACACCTCTGATGCATTTATTCAAGCAAAAATTAGTAGAAATGCAAAGGTAAATGAGTAATGCACAGATTGCATTGCATCTACTGTGAAAGTTATTGACAAAACAGCGGTTATACTGTTCCATCTGCAGGAGTCTGTAACTCCGCAACGAAGCGTTTTCAGACGCATGTATAAACAATAATGTTTATACAAACGTTTTTCCTAGTTTTCAAATTCTAAATCCATCCTGAAAGTGTGTCCCATATGTTATGAATCACCGTGTATAGGCATTCTAGGCGAGGGCTACCAATGATAAGTTGCGTATATCTAACTAGGTACTACATGCAGTGTCCGGACCTCTAATCCCAAAGCAGCAAAAAATTTCGTTAAAATTTAATATGTAAACAAAAACCACGGGCGTACTCAAATCCATTAACTTATACATACGTGAAACATGTTGCACGATTTTGCAAGGTTTCGTAGAACTACAACTGCAATATTTAAGACACATTGTTTTTTTCGGTGTTACTTTATTATTGAGATAGGCCAGAGAGGTTCTGCGCTTCGTATCTTGCGATGGAGAAAGAAATTGCTCCGTGCAGTACTTTTAAAACCCGTGACCATTTATAATCTACGCTTATGAAACCTGTTAACATTTCACTTGAAGTTATGCAAACATCAATTGCAGCTGACCAAACTAATAATACGTAACTAATCGAGCTCGCACAAGGTCAAACATATAGTCATGTTTCTGGAATAATCACGTAGATATAATTCGTTTAAAATTGCTACAACTATATATTTACACGAATAAAATACGACCGCGACGAACAGGAATTATACGGGAATTTATTATTAATTTATTGCCCTATACATTCAATGCTGACTAAATACTAGACTAAATATCCGGACATTGTACATAAGCATAACTTGCGTGTTTGCAGGGTAATCTGATTTTATAAATAACTAGAATGTGATGGATATAATAGTTATTTGTGTAACAAGGGAAGAAAGTGATACTTTTTACCCGCGTGTGCCGTACACAAGGAAAAAAGACACTTTCTTCCCGAGTTAAATTAACAAAGCATAACTAATCAACGTTCGCATTTAAAAGCGGGAGCAAAGTCGCGTTTTCGTTCCTAGGAACGAATATTAATTTATGCTCCCGCTAATCAGCAATTGCAAACTTTCGACTACTAAATGAGGGTCGAAAAGCCTACTTTCCAACAAGGTCAACGAAAAAATATATTTACATTTATTGCAAAACCAATTTAGTATGGAAAAGTTCAAGCGAAGTCTTTTGCCTGTTTCAAATTATTTTCCCTCTTCCGAAAAAATGTTTTTTTTTTCAAAGTTATTTTGTTCTAGTATGTTTGGAAAAAATGTTGCTTCGACAATTTTGTGAATGATTAATTACAATAGCATGTACATTAATATTGTCTTTCTTATCAGTTAAATTTAATACACTTGTTGATTGTAAAATATACGACTCAAACTTCTGCTTATAATAAAATCCATTTAACAAAACGCAAGTTAAAATGATTGCGAGTTGCTGGTTCGTGTAATATTAATTATTTACGGACTACTAAAAAAGCACAAAACCTAAAATGTTTCTATTTAATTTAGGTGAATTGTACATTTTACGCTTTGATTGGTTCTAACCTTGAACCATGTCTTTATTCTAAGTGGAACTAAAAAAATGTCGATATACTGCCTAATGTTTTGCATGTTTGTTCATTATATTGTCGTTTTCTTATCATAACCATAAATGACGTAATGTATCTTTGTATTTATTGATTTCCTATTCTTTTCCAAAAGGTTTTCATTGTCGAAGATAAAGAGAGACCTAGAATTGTTTATTTTTTTATATAATATGCGTAATACAAATTTGCGTAAATAATCAGTTTGACCATCATATAAAAATATTTAATAATAATAAACAAATCTAACAAATTGTAAAAAGTATCCATTGTATTTTTAAGGCCACGATGGTATTACCTAGGTCAAATTTTGTGAATAACCGTAATCCTTGACTTTTTTATGTAGATTGCAAAAATAATCGCTTAAATAGATTGTGATCTTTTTTGTTATTACTTAACAATTAATTTATGTTTTTCAGTTCTTCCAAGAGATATTAAAAAACATATTCCCACTCAGAAATTCAAATTTCAATCTTTCACAAATATTGTGTACGTTTTATCATATATTGTAGTGAAAATGGTAAAATATAGACTTCATTTCAAAGCCTTACAAAAACCCTTCATTTTTTCGACCATGTCTTCAATTCAAAATTGGACAAAAAAGATAACTCCACAAGTAGGATAATGTGGAATTTCCATATAATAGAGTACTGTTATTACCTTGTTGGTGGTGGACAAATTAACCCTTATTGTTTCACCGCCTTTAAACCATGATCAAATCTGGGATAAGTTTGATTTGAACAGATAATTGGGTTTTACCACTGCACTGTTACCATTAAGAACCCCCTTAGTAGAAAACATTTGCAAACATCTCTAGTAATATGTATTTAGAAATACAAAGAAATTTGGAAAATGGACTCTCATTCCCCCTTTCAACTTACAATACTGTGATATGTAATTAAACGGCTACACGCTATTGAATACTAAAAAAGTATTTAAAAATGCATAGAACATGAACATTATTTGCATGTAATTACAAAATCTTTAGAAATATCCTGTTATATATCCTGTTGCAAAGTAGTGATTGTTATGTAAGATTACCATCTGCAAAAAACTTGCATTATTTTGGGAAAACCGTAAAGAAATATAGCAAACATAAGTTGTAATAATTGTTGAAGCTGCAAATTAGCTACAATAAAACTCCTTTGTTTAATTGCATTGTTTTATTTTCAAAAACTTAAAGCGCTGACACTGCCTTTTTAAAATGTATTCAGCAGTAAACATAGAGAGGTACGATGTCTCTCCAAGATGTTAAAAATCCTGCCATAATCAACAACTATTTGAACTTCTAGTCCCAATTTTACAATTTACAATGTAACTATTTTTTTTTCTAAAATGGTGGATACTACCCCACTTACTGTTGCGTTTGCTGTAAAAGGCGCGGTAGCTCAGTTGGAAAATGCGCGTACGGCGTCTGTAGCTGCGAGGCCCGACAGCGGTCAAGTTTTTCAATTTGTTATTGTTTGCATAATGGAATGTTATTGCTTGTGCTTCCTGGAATGTTTTTATCGAAATTACAGGAGCAGTAAACGCGGGAAAACGCGGACTTTCCGGCTGTCATAGCTTAAACAAGGCCGTTAGTACCCTGACTATTGGGGTACTATCCAAGGCCAATCAAAAATTGGTTCGTGTTAACTGAATCAGTCTTATTTCTTCCCTTGTGATTTTATTTTCATGAAAAACAGTACTACCTTATAACGATATATAAGAAAGCAGAAAATATAAAAAATTATTTACTTAACTGACAAAACTGTGCAGTGCATACTACCATAATTAATTGAGGTTCTTAAATTAGGTATTTTATAAGATAAGTTTTGGCATCCCGATTATCCATTCTATTAATAGCCTTTACAACCCTTAGACACAGCCGTCTCTACTTAACTTAGTTAACTAGTTACTTAGTTAAGTAGAGACGGCTGTGCCCTTAGACGTTTCGTCTAACTTTCTCGTCCATCCCCTTCAGCTTAAGTTTGAAGCCACCCCGAGAATAGTTAAACTTGTGTTTTACTAAACTGAAACCCTTTCTCAACCAACGTTCCCAAACATATTTAACTTAAACTTTCACGTCTTTCACAACCTATATTTTAACCATTTTATTTCAGAAATGCCAGAATATTGTCATTTAGAACGACATGGTCAAAACGCTTCGAAAATCATGGTCAAAGGTACCATAAACATTGTAATTATCGCTACAGGCAGAATACATTATACAACAATTTTTAAGCAGTCATAAATTTTTGCGTTAGTATTCAAAGCACGTCGCGATTACTCAAGCAAACTGTTAATTCGTGCAATTCACGTATTGTGACATGGAATTCAAAAGTAGTTAACAATATTTTTCAAAGAATTTTAAGAATTAATCTAAAAATGTTATTGTGTTTTAAAACTACGCCTAAATTATTAAAGTGGTCATACAAAAGTGCAATCGCATTTTACACCCACGCAGGTGTTCCGTTATTGCAAGTTTTATTAAAACGATAGTCCGGGTTTCCCAGTCTATTGAGTCACCATTGTTGTAAGACCAGTGGTGTGCTTTACAATTACATATCTTGAAGTGGGAGTGAAGCTGACGTAAAATGTAAAATCCGGAAAGTCTGCACTAGCATTGACTCTTCTGCCTTCTCGAGAAAGTGTCCGTTTTTAGGTTACTCTCTGCTTTCTCCGGAGGCAGTTTATCATTTGTACTGCCGATCTCACATTGAACAGTTTCGTGTAACCGCTTTACAAATTGACACCTACAAATTATGTGCGTATAAATAACGTTTGATAAAGAACCAAAATTTTACCGCCAATAATAATTAGTTTAGTGTAAATACGTGCGCCATTTAACAGTGTTTATAATTTTACTTACAGATAAGATGAAGATAACCTTAGTGTGCTCTTTGCTCTTCGCTGTGCTCTTGAAACCAAGTAATCAACAATGTTTGACGCCAAACGATCAAAGGCTGCCTAATCCCCATGGACAGCAAGGGCTTTATCATGGCCAACAGGAATTCTCCTTAGAACTTTTGCAAGCCATCAACCAACTAACTCCACATGATAATCTCTTTTTCTCACCATATTCTACATACCACGCACTTTTGCTTGCCTATTTTATTTCTGCAAAAAAGACTGAAAATTATTTAAAGAAAGCTCTGTTCTTAGATCCTACTCAGGTAAGAGTTCTTATATAGTATGTAATACCTAAATCGTACGTATCTTACATTGCATAACTTTAGTATAGAGAATACCAAAAATATGAAAAGAAATATAGGAATTTTCATATTTTCAATATAACTCCGCGTGTCTAATAAAGTGAAACTGTATGTTATATTGTACAGTTTTCACAAGTTGCAACATTATAGGTACATATATAGACCTGAAGAAAGTTTATATAAAATTACAACTGCTCTTAGTAGAAATTTATTGTCAGTAACGTTTTAAGAATTGACTTTTACCTTTAAGGAAGAATGAGTTGTAGAAAAGCTAATAATTTGCTAGAAATATTTAATCTTTTATCATATCGTTGTAGCTACAACAGTTAATACTTTCAACATACAAGTTGCGTTAGGTTCTTTCTCGTTGCACTATTCATGTAGGGCCATAAGAATATAATCTAGCTAGAAACCGGTAATTTTCAACTAATTAAAATATTGCACAATAAGATCGCTTGGGTTTAGAGAAAACCAAAAACTAAAATTAATCAACAAAAAAGTGCAGGTTAGCATCACTGCATAGTCCTGTGCGTCACAGAGTGTCTAAGAAATTGGGGCAAAACCAAACATTATCTAGGTTGCCTCATAAAGCTTGTGAAACTTCGCATAACTTGTTTATAAGATATCCAAATTTTAGAAATTTTTTTGTTTGATTTATTAAAATACTTTTATTATGTAATAAGATTGTGTTTTCATAGAGCTATAACGATACCAATTTTTTTGTCTGGTAACTAACTAATTTGGAATAAACAAGAATTAAGTCAAAATTTTCAAAAAATAACAGTCTCTATTAAGAAGCTAAAGATTAATTGATTTATCTTTACGTCGCTTATGAAATCCATTATAAAATATTAAAATTATGGAAATGTAAAAAGTATTAAATGCAGGGTATGTTTGATTTAATTTATTTGATTTAAATGTCGATTTAAATCAACTGATTTTTTAAATTACACCATGATTTAAATCAAGATTTTAAAATTAGTAAACAGGGCCAGCGGGTGGTCTAGTGGTTAGAGTCCCAACCTCTAGAACTAGACTCCCAACGGCATACAGTAGGTTCGAATCCTCTGCCCGTCGGCGTGTCCCTGGACGGTGTGTGTGGTGTGTATGTTGGGTTGCATGTCTTTTCAGGGTGGGGCATGTTAGACCGATGAATAGCGCTAAGTGCGCTGAACCCGGGTAAGGGGGTGGGATTGGAATCATGGAGTCGTGCTCACACACGGCCTCATGATTCTTAAAAAAAACTAGTAAACTACGTAACAATTCTTTTAAAAAACCGGAAATTTATACTCTGCATATTATGGAAAAAATAAATGAGTAACTTACCCTGGTTCACTCGTTTAGAATTTTCAATCTGTCTTAGTCGTTCAATCCCTTAGTAACTGCAGAACTGACATGAAATTTTTGATCTTCATCAGCATACTTCAAAGTTTTAATATAAATTTCCGTTGATTTACATCTTTAATATTTAATACTTTAAAGACTTACATCAACAAAAAGCAGAGCTGGCAAAAATGCCGATTTGCACATTCATATACATTAGATATTGTTACTTATCATATATTCGAATGTATTTTATTAGAACGTAAAACGCCCCAACATTCACTACAACAACACCGTAGCTGCATAGTATTAAAATATTATAAGAACATACTATATGATTCTAAAGCTGTCATTTAAAAATAATAGTATAAACTTTTTGAGAATCTTTTTATTTATTTAACTATCTACTGACTACAAAGAGAGACAGTAGTGAAGCAAAGGTCTGGTCGTTTTAACAGGTAGCTGTATACTTGAGTTAACGCATGGGCTTCTCATGGGCCTCAGAGAGGGAGAGGCTAAAGTTTTTTTGCAAAGAAAAAAATCAATTTTTTGGGAAATAGATGTCTTGAGATTAAAGAAACTAAAAGCGAAAATTTAATTTTCATTTGTCAGAAATTGGCTGGGAGCGGGAAAATTACCTTACCCTTCAAATATTACTATACCTAAAAAAGTTGAGAATTTTTTATGTCCGCCTTTTTTATTATTAAAGGTGTAAGAATTTTAGATTTGTCAAAAATTCATGGAAGGTGTACCTGGAGACGAACCAAATTGCAGCTGACCCATAGCTTTATTAGCATACAAAATTTAAAAAAATTGTGTTGACAGTTTTTGATCAATATTTTTTGAAAATTATTAAAACTTATTTTACTTCATAGTTCATTTTTTTTTTTAAATTTTTGTGCACGGTAACTATGCGTCTCTATAGCACTATTGCGATAAATGATTTGATCCTAATCTGTTAACTCGTTTTTGAGTAATGAAACGCTAAAGTCAAAATTATCAAAAAAACTTAGCGGTCGCCAGTTTACAGCTAGAATGTTTGGGAAAAATTATTTGGTTTGCCCTAGAGTCTTTTATAAGATTCCGTTTTTCGATTTAAAAAATTCTATAATGGAAAATAATGCTACCAAAAGAAACATGTATATCTTCGGCTCTGGCTTCGAATTTTTATAAAAGCTTATTTCTTCGATGAAGTTTTGAGGCACTCCACATTTTAAAGCTTATTGAAATTGGTCTATCCGTTTGGGAGTCCTGGAGACATACGGACCCACCCACAGACAGACGTTTTTTAAACTATTTTTTGGATTCCTGAAGATATGTTATATAATATATATTTATACCAAGTAAGTTTCTTTCAACTGAAAATTTTGAATTTGTAGTCACAATCAGGCTAGAACGTAGTATTTTATCTATAATTGGATAACTACATTTTGAAGTTATCTGACTGCAATGGTACCCTAATCATTAATCTTGTCCGGAATAGATTATATCCAAATTCAGGTCTTAAAAAAAGATATTCATATATTTTTGTCTTTGGTGTGCAGTTATCTACTTGATCTAAATCACTTTTAATTTAATATTTTTAAAATTTCTACATTATTTCTAGGAAAACAGTTTTCTGTTTTTGTGTGTTTCGAAATAGCGAGATAACTGATAAGATTAAAACATAGTGGGTATGTAGCTCGATTGTTTTAAGAATTCTTTATTCATTAAAGCACAATTTTTAAAATGTTATTGTATGATGATGATACCGTAAAATCAAACTTAACTTGCATTGCTTTTGTGAAATTTTTTATAATACTTAATATAAGAAAATTAAATGAATTATTTCAAATACTCTTCAAGTACATAAGGTAATTCAATATTTATTGATTTATTTTTGGCTTCGGTTTTCTTTACACTTTCTCAATTTTCAAAAATATACTTTTAACTTGTATGTATGATTTACACATATTTAATTCAAAATTATTTTTAACTGTCTAACATTTCTCCAATGTATTACATACTACGGTTTTTTGGAAATCTCAATTATCACAATTATTATTTACCTACTTGCAAAGATCAAGTTTAACTACTGGGAATTAATTTCAGACTTCTTGTAGATTAGAATTTCAATGTAATATTTACGTTAATTTCCCTAGAAGTATTGCAAAATATATGGATATTACTCCTCTAACTTTTAGAAAGTAAATTAATTTTAATGATTATGAATTAAAGTACTTATCAATATTTATTTATCACTTGGTATAACAATCACGCCTTTTAATCGTTAAACAATTAATAAAATTGTATTATGCATATGCATTGTTTTTTAATTAATTTTGTACATTTATTTTTATGCATTATCACAAAGCAACAATAATAACATTATTGCATTGGTTGTTGTTTTCGTCTACGTGTGATTGGGTTTTAGTACAATTTTCTGTATTTTCATCGCCAAGTAATTTTTTATATTACTATACAGGGTGTTTCTTAATAACATGCTAATATTTAAGGAGGTTATTCTTGGGTCCATTTTGAGAAAAAAACTTCATATGAACATATGTCCTAAAGGTCTTAACTTTTGAACTACAGGGTGCTAAAGTTTTAAGAAAAAATTCTTTTTTTTTATGATAACTTTGGTATGACCCTAGATATTTTTGTCAAACGTAGTACGCATTTTCTACGCATCAAAAGGCATTTTCTGCTGTACAGCATAATTTTTTACTCTTGCCAGTGGCGTTCGTGCGGGATTTGCACTGAATCATTTTAAAGAGAAAAGTGATACGCCACTGCTTTTTCTTAAAGTAAAAATTATTTTTGAAATCCTCATTCCCTTCTGAGCAAATCTGGTCTCTTGATTTTTTTTCGTTTGACGTACGGTTTTCGCATAAAAAAATAAAATTCATTCATTTGCATCTCGCTAGACCACTTACGACAAAAACCAATTTATGTAACTTTAAACAAAAATTTATTTAAGAGAATAATTTTTAATCGGTAAAATTATAAAATTAAAGTAATCTAAATAAAAATGCCTTTTGATGCGTACTACGTTTCACAAAATTATCTAGGGTCATACCAAAGTTATCATAAAAAAAGAATTTTTTCTTAAAACTTTAGCACCCTGTAGTTCAAAAGTTAAGACCTTTAGGACATATGTTCATATGAAGTTTTTTTCTCAAAATGGACCCAAGAATAACCTCCTTAAATATTAGCATGTTATTAAGAAACACCCTGTATATCTACCTGAGTTTGGAAAACTTGTTTTTACCAGTTTAATTTTTCTTACTGCCACAATGACAATTTTTATAAAACTTTAATTTCTATTTGCTTTGTTTAGTTTTCTCGGCATAGTTCCTTTATTACCTACCCTATTTTGTAAACACCATGAATTAAATATTTTTTTATTGCCAGTTTTGCCTAAAAAAGAAAAAAAATTATATAGCTATTTACTACGGTTTTCCTTTAAAGTTAGGCGTTTAAGTAACACCATTTGACTACTTTCTCCAGCTTTCATTTTTTCCTAAATTAGTTTTAAATGTCTGTTTTGTTTGGTAATAAAATATCTATACAATTTAGGTGAAAAAATTGGTTCAAAAATTTGTATTATAAATTTATAACTAACAATTATTTAAAAATTATTACGCGAAATAAAATAGAAAAATAATTTTTTAGAGGTCTTTAGGTAATACACTTCAAAAACCCATCCCTAAATTATTCTAAAATGTATAAACTCTGAATAAGTTATATAAAGTAACAAAGTTATAAATTCTACATGAACTATTTTGTATTTCAGGACAAAGCTGACATATTCAGTGCTTACAAGTTAGATAGGCTGGCAACACATCTTCGCGCAACCAACAGTTCCTACGAGTTTACAAACGCAAATCGCATTTATGTAGCCGAACAGGTTGCTCTTCGAGATTGTGTAACTGCAATTTTTGGCGACGAGCTTTTAAAAGCAGATTTTCAAGCTAATCCAGAAGCTACCAGAACCGGCATCAACCAATGGGTAGAACAGCAAACGCATGATATGATTAAAGATTTGTTACCCTTTGGATCAATTGATAAGCAAACAAATTTGGTGCTTGTGAATGCAGCTTATTTCAAAGGAATATGGGAAAACAAATTTGACGTACAGGAAACCAAGCCGGAAGTATTTTATATCTCACCATCTAACCAAACCGTTGTTGATATGATGCACATTGAGGCAACGTTTAATTATGGTATGCTGAATTGAGTGAAACAACAAATTTTGTTTGATAACTAATTTTTTTGCAGATATATCCGAAACCTTAATGGCACACATTCTTGAGTTACCCTATGAAGGAGGAGACATAAGCATGTACATTCTTCTCCCTCCATTCTCAAAAGCTGATGGCATTGAAACAGTCCTGAAGAAATTGACATTGGAAAATTTCAAGAATGTTGTAAATGGTTCTCTATTACCACGTCAAGTTCAAGTTTCTTTGCCCAAGTTCAGTCTTGAACATACAATCGAGCTTGTGCCGGTAAGTTTGATTTGTTTTTTGTTTGTTCTTCATTCACATCTTCGTGCATTCACATTTCGTGCAAAATATCAATGCTTGTTTGACTTACTATTATTTGAAAATGCATTTTGTTAAGTACTGATAATTAAGGACAAAACACTTACCTTTTTGACATACTTGATAAGAGCTTCAGGGCCGTTTCGTGGCCTTCGGCCGCCCGTGTGCAACGGGTGATTCGGACGCACCCAAATCAGCGCCGAGGATGATTGATAAAGGGATGTGTTACGAGAATAAATGTATGAATATAGGTACATATAATTTTTCTTGGGAAATAATTATAAAGAAAAGATCAGCTAATGAAAGTTTTACCGCTCTTTGAAAAGGCCGCCCGTGTGCGTTTAACACCTTGGCCTTAGGGTGGAAACGGCCCTGGAGCTTATAATACCAAAATGTATGGTTCACGTTTTATGGAAGCTTTTACCTAATGGATTTTGACTAATAAATCCAACAAGGAAAGCGGTTAATCTCCGTTATAATTAGGGCAAAACTTAGTTAATTAGGTCCAAACAATAAAAAAAGTGCTTGTTTGTTTATATGTAATCAAAAATTACATTTTGTGCATTACCATTTTTCCATTAACCATAAATCACTAATTACAATGGTTTTGGAATTTACTTCAACGTAAATTTTCTATTAGATTCTTGAATATTTGGGTGTTGGAAATCTCTTTCGACAAGATGCGGACTTTTCTGTATTAACTGGATCGCGGGAGTTGTCGGTGGGTGAAGGTATACACAAAGCAAAAATTGAAGTAAGCGAAGAGGGAACAAAAGCTGCAGCTGCTACGGCTCTATTTTCTTGGAGAATGCTCCAAGATGACAGTGAACTGCCAGTTGAATTTAAATGCGATAGGCCTTTTATTTTTGTTCTTTATAATAAGATAATGCATACGATTTTATTTACTGGAATATATAGAAGGCCGGTATAAAAAAATTTTGTGCAAAAAGTTGATAGGTATAGGCATTAAGGTAGATGCAAGAATGAAATTAAATTGAATAATGGAAGAAGAGACAAAATGTTAAAGTAATACTTTTAAGGAATGACTGTCAAATTTCTTGCCAAAAAGATCTAATTTTATGTTGTATGTAGGTTGTGTATAATTTTTAAGAAAACCAAAGAATACAGCGAAATTTAAGCTAACGTTTACCTAAAAATTATCTTGATATTAGGAATAAAGTTCTAGTAACAATAAATAGTTTAATGTATGAATGTTGCTAATTGCTCTGTAGGTTAAGTACATTTCTCTATTAGGTATTTAATAAATTAGTACAAAATTCTAAGTAAACGATTATGTTTTTATGTTGTTGTATATAGTGTATATTTTTATTGTTTTCAATAAAATTGTTTTTCTTACTTATGGTGTTGGAGTTATTTGTGTTTAAAACTTATTTTACTCATATACTTTTTTTTATTTTGCTTAAATGGTGTTGGTTGCTTTTATTTTCTTAAAAGGCGATAGTTTAATGTAAGAAGCGTGACCATTAGTTTGCAAAATAATTGTCTACATCTCTAAATTTTTGGTAGCGCCTTGTAATTTGGGCTAGGGTTGTATAATTATCAAAATCGATAACTGTTTGGAAGAAAAAATAATCAGTTTTATGAATTAATCAATCAATACCATTAATCGATTAATTAATAACCAAATAATAGCTTAATCAAATAATCGATTAACGAAACCATCGACTACTCAACAATTAATTCAAAAATCATTTAATCAACCAACTAAAAAACCGGTTATTCGGTATTTTATTTATAATTTATCGTAAATTATTTGTTTAAACAATAATCGAACTGTCGATTAATCACAAACAGTTCATTAATCAAAAATTATATTAATCAGATAATTATTAATAAAACAATCAATTAATTAAACGATCTAATAATCAAATCGGTTAATCAAATAATTGATTAATTAAACAATATATTAATCAATAAATCAATTACTCACCTCACAACTTTCAATTATGCCAAAAACCGATTAATCAAATAACCAATTAATCGTTATCTTAGTTTTAAATTATTCGTTTAGACATGATCGAACTATCGACCAATTCAAAACTCGATTATTAAACAATTATTAATCAAATTATCAATTATTAAAACAGTCTATTAACCAAATCGATTAATCAAATAATACAGTAATCAGATAATCGATTACTCCGACAATTAATGCAAACACCGCTTATTCAAAGTACTAAATAACCGATTAATCGTTGTTTTATTCTTAATTAACTGTAAAACATTTGTTTAAACAATAATCGAACCATCGATAAATTAAACAGTTCATTAATCAAGTACTTGATTAATCAAAAATTGAAGCAATCAAACAGTTATGAATCAAACAATCAGTTAACCGAACAATTTAGTAATCGAATCGGTTAATCAAATAGTCGATTACTCAGAAAACCACCCTAAAAATAGATTCATCAACTTACCACATAACTATTCAATCGCTTTTTCAAACCATCGATTCGTCAAACGGATCATTATTCAAAAAGTCGATTAATTAAAAATTCGATTAATAAAACAGTTATGAATCAAACAATCTGTTATTTGAACACCGAATCGATTCATCAAATAATTGATTATTCAGACAACCCAAAAAATGATTACTTAACCTACCAAATATCTAATAATAATTAATCATGATTTAGTTGCTTAAACAACAATTGAACTAATATTTAACCAAGCACTTGTTTAATTAAATAATCAATCAATTAAACAATCTATTAATCTATTCAGACAATTAATCCAAAAATTGACTAATCAACGTATCAAATAACCGATTTATCGTATATTATTTTCCGTTACAACAATCAGTCAATCGAACAATCTATTAACCGAATCGATTAATCAAATAATCGATTATCCTGACCATTAAACCACAAATTAATTATTGAACCTACCAAATATCTAATAATAATTAATCATAAATTATTTGCGTAAGCAATAATTGAATTATTAATTATTCAAACACTCGTTTAATCAAATAATCTATTAATCAAATAATCTCTTAATCTACTCAGAGAATTAATCTAAAAATTGACTAATCAACTTACCAAATAACCGATTAACCGTTATATTAATTTTAATTAATCGCAAATTGTTTGTTTAAACAATAATTGAACCATCGATTAATCAACCGATTCATTAATTAAATCCACGATTATTCAAAAATTCGATTAATAAAACAGTTATGAATCAAACAATCAGTTAATCGAATAATCTATTAATCGAATTGATTATTCAATTAGACTGTTACTCAGGCAAATAACTCAAAAATTGATTGATCAACCTACTAAATAACGGGTTAATCGTTATTTTATTTTTAATAATTCGTAAATTGTTTGATTAAACAGCAATCGAACCGTCAATAAACCAAACAATTTAGAATGAAACCTACCAAATAATCGATTAATGGTTATTTTATTTTTAAGTAATCATAAATTATTTGTTTTGAACTATTAATTAATCAAACACTTCATTAATCAAATACTCGTATAATCAATTAATAATCGATTAATATTTTTTATTTTTTTAACCTTACTTAGATAGAGAACGTTCCCAAAGCCCTTTTCACCATAACAATTTCCTGTGAGTTTGACCCTTCTTCGGCCTTATTCTTGTATTTCCACGTATCGCCACGGTTAACCTCTACCTAGAAGTAGAACATTAAAGGGGAATTACACAAGTAACGCCCCTTATGATGTGTGGCGATAATAGTTGCAAAGCAACAAACCGGCGAAGCTGTGTCGGAACTTGCAAAGCAGGCGCTTCCGTGTTTTGTGCTTAGGGGTCGGTGTGATCTCTGATACCTGCTTTGCAGGTTCCGATTGCAGCTTTACCGGTTTGTTGCTTTGCAACTTCTCTCGCCGCACAACAAAGGGGGCGTTACTTGTGTAATTCCCCTTTAATGTTATACTTCTTGGCATATATCTGCTTGTTTGCTTTTGGTTTCAATTGTGGTTAGAATTATGTCCACCTGATGAGATCAAATAAGAACGAAACATGGAGTGGTCTATTCTAACAATAATTAAAACCAAATCTCTTCTTTCCTAGAAGTAGAACTAAAAATTTCTTCTATTTTTGTTTTGGATTTGGTTGCATTTCTAATACACTCTTTTAATAAATATTGCCAATTAAACAGTCAAGACGATTTTTTTAAATACATGTAATGAAGAAAATGAAAATTTTAGGTACTAGAAAATATTGGAGTTGGTAACCTCTTCAGCAAATCATCAGATCTCTCAACACTAGCGTCCAACAATGATATAGCTCTTGGGCAAGCTTTGCATAAAGCAAGAATTGAAGTCACAGAAGAAGGAACTAAAGCAGCAGCTGCCACAGCATTCTTCTCATTTAGATCTAGCAGACCTCTAGAACCTGCCCAATTCAAATGTAACCATCCGTTCATCTACCTTATTTTTGATAAAACAGAGCAATCTGTTCTCTTCACCGGTGTATTCAGAAGACCTTCCTAAATGCGTAGTTGTAGGTATTTAAAATTAATTTCTAAGTGTGCGTATTGATACATACGTATCTTTTATAAATAGGTAAATAAAATTACCTATTAGTTTTATATTACAATTTTAGGTATTGTTGTAAAGTTTTATAAATAATAGAAGTGTCTAAAATTTACCATACATTGCAGAAATACTTACAGAATTATGCATTTCTTTCATATCTAGCTATTTTTAATGTGAGTTATCACGCATCAATATGTAAAGTAAATCCAGTATTTGTAGTTTTAATTACTTACCTATTTCATTAGTACTCTAGTCTTTTTGTATTTTAAAAGCTTTATTAAAATATAAGAAAAATAAGCATTGCGTCCGTAGTTTTTACTCAAGCAAAATGCTCACCTACTTCAAACAAAAAAATGTGCGCCGAGCACGCAAGTGTGAGTGAAACTTCTTTACGTGTTCTCACTGAATCTGTTTTTCCCTTTAAACCTTGAGACATTTATTAGTTTTTTACTGCAAAGACGGCACCTGCACTAGCAAAAATTGCATTTGTGGTTTAGAAAGTGGAAAATGTTGCAGGGAATGTAGATGTAAAAATTATAAAAACGCCCAGTAGGCCGAGGATGATATGTTGGAACGAAATTTTGATTTTGATTTCTTTGTCGGGATCTTGTTCCTTTGTAGTTCTCAACTTAACATTACTTTATTTTGTAGCATTTTTTGTATTTTTTACAGCTGAATGTTTATTACAATATTAAATAATTGCTGTTCTGCATGATTCAATTTCTTAAGCAAATATTCGCATCACGTGAATGATTTCATGTTACAGTAAGCTTAACATCATACGTACAATTCTTACTCTTTCAATGCCCAGCAAACTGTATTAGTGCATTCTTCTCGCACCCATGCTTTGACCTTTCACAATATGGATAGCCCAACGATGTAGGGGCTTTAGCGAGGTTAGTTTTGAAATAATGTACCACGTACTACCAGAAATAAGCGACACTACAATTTCTAATTTATTTTCATATGTAAAGGTTATTAATGTTTCAAATGTCAATATTTGGATGTGATTATGTCTTGGTTTTTGTAAAAAAGAATTATACAATTCGAAAGTATAATGCAATCTTATATAAATATATTAGAAATCATATCTCTCGCATGATATGCTGTTCATAGGCTGGGTAAATAAGCAAAGTCACAAAAGAGATTCGTGGAGATGTGTGTCTGTGATGGCACAACTGAACATTGATCACTTTAATTTACATTTAGGCAGATTGCTCGTTTCCGCACAGGTGTCCGCATATTCGTATCAGCATTTCCGTTTCAGTGCTGGCAAAGTTATTGTCGCTATAGAAGTTTCACTGCAAATAGGCTTACAAAATTGTATAATCTCAGTAAAAGCTAAATTGCAGGAACAGAACGATTAACCCCAAATGATGAACCTGCTACATCCGCAACCCAAATTACATATAACAAAGTGTGGAACTGCTAATCCTGATAGGAGGTGTTGTATTTGTATTTTAAAACCGTAATTCCACACCATTTAAATAGTGGTATGTACCACATGTGTATCACTTTGTTATTAATTTTAGTGTAGAATGTAGATATAATACATTTTAATCAACTATTTCCAAGAAGAGTAACATCAGCATATTGGGAGTGTGCTCATTGTCAATGACAACTTCCGGATTGGACCCGCGTATACGGTACTACTACTGCCGATGTTTCGTTCACGGTTGCACGGTACATCTTCAGGGCTGTGGACTCTGTAGCTGTAGTTGTGTTCTAACAGTAGCAGAGTTCACAGTCCTGAAAGAAGTCCCGTGTCAACGTGGACGAAACGTCGGCAATAGCAGTACCACTACCGATATATGACATGGCTCCAACCCAGAAGCCAAAATCAGAATATGTTAATCCCTTAGCAAGAAGTTTGTATAGTTTATCTTTTCTTCAACAAACACATAACTATTTAAAGTTTTAACAAAAAAGCCCAAATGAATATGATTTATGAACATGAGTATTTTTGTTTTTACTATAAAATTTTGTAATAATTTCCAAAGATAAACGAAACATTTGCAAAATTATTAGTAATTTAATTTATATAGCAAGTAGTACTTCTTATCGAACAGTTTAAGAATGTGAGCAACATCATACTGGATAGAACTTTGTTCAACCTCGGGCGATATTGACTCATTGTTTTTCCGCAAACGATAATAATGTGCATTTCACTTAAAAACCAACATGTACTGTCTAAATAAGTACATAAAAAAATAAAAACAGATCAATTTATTATTTCTTATACATAGTAAAAAGATGCTCCAAAGTTCATATTTATTTGTATTGTAAATAATTCTTTTAGGCAGAAAATCTTATTCACTTATATTAACTTTATTCATAATATAAATAATGCTAGTGGTATGTAGTTGAATGACAGATATTCAAAATCTTAGAAGCAGCAAAAGTATAAATAGCATTATTCATTCTAGAAGCTGTTTATTACAACTTACAACACAATATCTTTATGGTTCAATTGCGTGACAAGAAAGGTTTTCTAAATTACACGTGGAAAAATAACACAACCATAAAGATAAATTTGTTGCAAATGCACGAAATAATGTGAAAGCTGAAATAAACAAATTAATATTAAAATTGTTAGTAACTTAAAGAAACCAAATTAAAATAAATATAAATCCACGTAATTCGCATAAATACTCGATACTTCATTTTGTCGCAAAGCCAGTCCAGCTTTTTAGTTTTACTTTCACTGACAGTTAACTTGAACGTCTTCTTCTACTTCGAACTGGGAAATAATTTAAAGAAAAAAACTGACTTATAGAAAATTATTTAAAAATAAACATAATTTACTAAAATCGGGCATTTAAAAATTAAACCGTTCCTATTGTAATTCGGTTTATATAGGTCAAGGTCAGGTAACAAAAAATATTGATATTGGATACAAAGAATAGATATGTTGTTATTCAGCATTTTAAATTCGCAAACTGTATCTTTATTGGAAGTTTTGAAATAAGAAATCAAGTCATCTGCAGGCATAAATAACCAAGATCAAGTCATTAAGTGCTATTGTTCCTATACCAACCCCTGGAGCCTGCCGCGCGGGTGTTTGAACCTCAGAAAATTATTTACCTACCGTAATATAATTCTGTTAACACACATCTTACATAAAGTTCTAGTATTTAGCTAATTTAAAATTTATCTCAAAAATGTATTTATAAGTTTTAATTAGGTTTTCTCAGAACTTATTCTCCCAATAACTTAAGTCTCAGGCTGGTACAGCGTGATTTAAAATGTTTGTTACTTGAGTACTCATTTAATTTTTTTAATTAATTACGATACAAACAAATTCTTACACTTGTTATTAAGAGAAATGGGGGTTCAAATGACAATGAAAGTGTAATTACCAACCTCATAAATGCAAATTCTTTGTAAAAATAACAGCCTTAGATTTAAGTTACTTGATTTAAACTAGTAATTAAATTAATTTCAAACAATTTCAATCTGCGAACACCCCACTACCCCGAAAACCTTGGTTTGCAATTTCCAATCTTACTTCGGTATTTTAAGCACTGGTATTAAATGCTTAAGCTCTATTAATTTAAAGATTTAAATCAACAGAAAGTTATTTTATAATTGCACAAGAATCAGTGCAATTGTAAATATTAAAATTTAATTTAAAAAAAATCATAAATATCGATTAAAATAAAAAAATTGATTTAAATTTAAATAAATCGATTTAAAATTTAAAAACATTAGGTTATTGTATATAATTAATAATCAATTTTTTTTGTACCCTGGCCTTTGGTGACAAAGAGAGAGAATTTTTAACTAACCATTATTTTATTAATAAGTTATATTTACAATAAACCAATATATTGTATATTATCTAATATTAAAGTGTCGTTGAACAGTTACATTTTCTATCTATTTTTATTAAACTTCTATGTTTATGTCACAAATACTGTCGCAAATATTAGTTTTTCAAACATAAACGTAACATAAGATTATTGTTTAAACGTCGATAAAAATAATGGGACTGACTCTTGTTGCAGTTGAACCTCCTCTTCGTGGGTTGTCACGAAAAGTCTTACGGCCATTTCAAAGCGGTTAATCGATTAAATACTTCCGATTTTTTGAGTGTACTATTTGAAATTACAAGCTAAGTCGCCTTCATTAATGAGAAGCGAGAAATTGAATTACAATACACTATTTCTCGGCACAGTTGACATTTATATCGACCATGTTGAATAACAAGCAAACAGTTTCCATGACAACGGTTATGTATTGTTTTCCGTTTAGAGTAGCATAGGCGACGTTCTGTAATGTGCATAATAATAAATAATTGCAAAAATCACTAAATTTGCTGCCACTGTGTAAATTCCGCTTTTGGCGTTGAGTGAGTGAAAGTTAGCTACTAATTAAAACTAAATGCTTCGGGCCTGCGGCATGCCGCTCACTGGCGCAATGTCTGATCAAGGACCTCGTTATGCGTAAAAAAAACGAACAGTGTCAGCCAAAAACTCAGAGAACAGGGGGAATGATAAGGCCCCCTAAGTTATGCTACATCTAAAAACTAAGTTAGAATTACTAAATAAAAAACATTAATTTGCAAATATCAAATATTGATAAGCGTCACAGAGAAAGTAGCGAGAAAGTAGTAGTTGGGGCACCAACCAAATTGCAGCTCAATCTTACATCTATGAGGCTACTAAATATAAATAATATTCTGTGGATAGCTCTTGAACAACATTTTTTTTTAACTTTGAAAATCTCAGTTTTCAGTGTTCCAAAAATTCTCATAGATATTAACATTATGTGCACAGGGTTATTAAAGAAACCAAAGTGTATGGCAATCTGATTAAAAAACCGTAGTCACCGGCTACGTAAAATGTTTGGGAAGAAAACGTTTGGTTTGCCGTAAGTTCTTCTATCAGATTCCTCTTCTTATACATTCACATAAATTCAATTTCTAAGAAATGCTTTCAGGTATTTTTTAAATCTTATTGTGTAGATGAATTTTTGATATACTTCCACATTCCGAAGTTCATCAAAATCAAACCAGTTAAGAAATTATTGGGGCGCAACCTATCCACACACCCACGTAGGCAATGACAAATATTTTTTTAACTGTTTTTAAATTCCTGTAAGTCAAAAATATGCATTTTCGCCAAAACCTCTATTATACTGACAGTATAGAGGAAAGTAAAAATTAAAACGAAAGTTCAGAGCTTGTGTTCTATACATTACCAACAAAAGTTTTAAAACTACTCAGGGAAGTTAATACCAAGTCGATTCGAAAATTACAAATTAATATACACCTACTACAGCTTAATCACCTTATTTAAACATGACTCAAATGCAAAAAAAAATTTCAGAAGAACGCGGTGGGTCATGACGTGAACCTTGAGCAAAACAACAGGAAAATAAAAAAATATATAGGCTAGTAGATTGCGCATAGAGGCGTAATCACCTATTCTTGTGTCCAAACGGAAAATGCGGATGCGACAGTGCCCAGATCATACGATCTACGTCATTAAACCACGTGTCAGTGGCGCAGCATACGTGGCGCATGGCGCTCTACATTTAAATAAATCAATAAAAAGGCGCGCAAATCTAATAAAAGCACAATTTGAAGTTCATTTCCACCTCTTTTAGCCCTCTTAAGTGCTCACAATAAAAGCCTTTGTGCATTTTAGTAGCCCCTTAAAACTCTCTAAACAGAAGCAATAATTTATTCAATATACCTACGTTTCAGGTCACACGCCTATTATTTTTCACGCCACTGGCTGTCAGTGAAGTGTCATAATACATAACCACACGCTAGTATAATCTCTGTGTATTTGTGTCTTCGAAGCGCGGAAGTACACAAGTTCCAGCAGTCAGTATTCGAAATCTATTAAAGTTTTTTTTTGTGTTTGGTTCAGCGCCCACAATCAAATCAGACCGATTTATTTATATATTTCTATATTTTGGTTGACGTGAAAGCTGCTACGTGTCAAATAAGTTGTGAATGTTTGCATTTTGGCTACAGTTAAATTAGTGCTATGTTAGGTGAGTACTATTACTACAACGTAGAATTTGGTCACGCAGCAGGTATTATGTATTATGTAATATTAACACAAAATGATCATCAATACGGTCCTGACCTATCTCTATTTGTTTTGAAGTTCTGTAGATGCTGTAGTTTTTTTCGAAATGAACTTTTTTTGAGAATTTATTAACTAAATAAAACATTAAAAACAAGATTTCTGAATGTTCCTTTACCAGCCCAAGTTTCATGATTCACCCAGAGAAACCAGTCAATTAAAAATATAGAGGTTAAGACGTTTTAGGTTATGTGTGACCTACAATATGAAATTAATAAACATTCTTATTACAAGGGAAAGTTTTTATTAATTTTCAACAAATTTTACAGATTTTTCCGCTCCAAGTATTGCAGACACCAAATTATCAATCAATATGTCTCGTAAACGAACTAGAAGTAGATCCGAAGATAATATCTTCGGTGAAGGCATGAAAATTCAACCAATAATGGTATGTTGACCTTGGTTTTAAAATAATATTATGGGAAGACATTAAAGTACAGTGTTTTAGTTATTGAATTCCCTCTGTAGTCTTTTCTAAAATTAGTATATTACTAACAAAAGGTTTTGAACTTCCACAACATAATGGGACACATTATTATTGATTGAAAGTGATAAATAATAAATTTGATAAACAGTGAAATTCCTTATAATTCCAAGGTAACGTTTTTACTATGAATTAATAATTAATACAACATAAGGTAGATAAAATCTATGCTAAAGTTTGCCCCAATTTGATGCAGTAAAATCCATATTGTTTTCGATATTTATAACATTTAGTAAATAGTAATAACAATAATAATATGAATTGTTTGTTTGAATACAACATACCTAGGTACCACAATATTTGACAAACTTTCAAATACAAATATTTTCTGATCAACAATGTTGATATTTTCACAAGTGTAGACACAAAGTACATACTTCAACAAATTTTTTCATTCTAAGTTTGAATCATTATCTACATGTAAGGTTACAAAAATCCTCATTTTTGTTACTATTTTGTGTTCAACTGAATAAATACGTAATTATTTAGCTAGTATTTTTTGACCTGTGTTTATTTATAGAAGCTTTTACTATCTTAACTAATAGCAGTGACTTAGCTAGGAATTATAAATGGGGAGGACTGCAAACCGGCCTGTCGTTTTTAATTATTATTATTATCTTTCAGCATGCTAAAAAAAGCAAATATCATGTTATCAAAAAACAGTTCATTTAACATTAGCATTCAGTGGAACTCATTATGTTCTAATCTTTCAATTTTTCATTGCTAAGTAGGCACTCCAACTCAGAATCAATCATGTAGCCTGGTAGCTCCCCCTTTGACTATGCTACTGGCCTCTGTAGTAAAACTGGAAACATCTTGTTTGGAAATTGTAGGCCTGTTAACAATAATTGGAAAATAAAAATTTTATTATGTAATGTTTGGTCGAGGTTGATAAAATATGAGAATTGGGTATAAAGTATGCGATAAAGTTTCACTCTTAACAAAGTGTGCATTTTTATAAATAATTATTATAAACTTTCTTCGCTGGTATTCCTAAGCTATTTTTGAGTTTTGTAATTCATAAATAAATAATAAATAATAATTACTAAATCGGTTATAGAAACGGTTATTGTAGTTGAAGAAACAAAAACAGGAAAGTTAATTTAAAGAATGTAGGTATTGTTATATAATTATTAATTTTTAAAGAAATATTGCTTATATAAGTAATTTTAATTAATTTTGATATTTACTTATCAACTTATGAATTTAAGATATTCTCACTCAGGTATTCAATTTATCAGTGCTGTGAAGTACTTTTAATAAAACTTCCTCATATAGATTCTGCCCTGTCGGTGATAGGTTGTCATAAATATTAATTAGATGATTATATATATGGTACCAGACTGAATTACATGCACATTAATGTGAAATGATCAAGCAGGATTCAAATAAATAGTGACATTTCATAATATGTAGAACTTGTACAAAAAACAACTTTTAAATCGAAAACATAGATTAAAAAAGTGTTTCTTAGATGAACTAGTATTGATTTTATTTTCGACACAACTTGATTGTTGGTAAACAGGATTTCCACCTTTTTGCTTATCAAATATGGCACTGTGACCTACATTTCTATTTTTGGGATAGTATGGAGGCCTTTTGTAGGTGAAGTATGATTTTACTTAATACACATAAATACGGTAGGTGTGTAAATAAAAACACAAAATATGTTCCATATGTTGTCAAACTCTGTTAAGTCTTGGGAAACTTATTTTTGTGTTTATTGGATTCGTGATGATTCAAGGCTTCACTGAAGTTAAATCAAAACGTATAAAGTGTAAAAATTGTAGTATGGTTGATAATATTACTCATAAAGTGTTGAAACTACTCAAGGGCAAAGAAAACCTTTAGAAAATTCAGTTTGTCGGTATTAAGGAAAAGTAAAAAATGTTTTGTGAAGCTCTAGATTTAAATTAGAAAATAAAAGAAATTATTAACAAATACGTAACACTTATCTTTTTGCGTAATGTTTTGGTATCCTCTTCAGATTTATAACTTTAATGAGATAATGATAATTACAGTAAATAATTAGATGATTACCTTAATAAGTTTGTCCTTGGTTGGATATTATTAGAAACTGTAAGTTTGTTGTCGTTGTAAGAAAGATGATCTTACAAATAAAATTTGTTGTTTTTTCCTGGTTTAATATGAACTATAAGTTCAAATTTTTTTAACAAACCAAGCAGTAGTTGATTTTTTGAAAAAGTATATTGATTACATGATATCACTAATTAGATGTAGTTGCCCAATTTAATTCTTTTATTTTTTCAAGTAATTACAGGGAAGATTATCGCTATAAACTTGACATGCATCTGATTAAATGCTTTAAGAGTGAGTCCTTTTCAAAACAATTAATTTGACCTTAACAGATAAGTGAAGGCTGGAGACGAAACAAGAGTTTAGTCTGAATGATGTTTTGAAGTACATTTTTTTATACATATCACAAATATAAGACATTATCTTAGACATCACGTTGTTAATAAAATATATTGTTAATCTTTTTAATGAAATATAAATAGCCAAAAGCTTATTTTTTAGTACAAGAATAACTTAAACAACAATCATGGGTTCAACGATTTTCTTATAAGTATAGTCGTTATTCGTAGCCATAGTTAAAACTAATATAAAAAATAAACTGTTGATTCACTAACCTTTCTCAAAGAAAAAATGGAGGTTTTCGGGTCAATTCAAAGTCTAAATTGATTAAAATAGAATTGGTTTTAATTAGATGCATAGGATGTGTTTGCTCAATATGCATTTCAAACCGGATGTAAATTTGCAAGTAAAATGATGAAAGAATTTTTTTTTATTCATAAATTATGGAGTTGAAAGTGTAGGTTAGAAGATAAATCACTTTTAACCTCTCGTTTATACAAACTTTTAGTTTTCATCTATGTTTAAAAAAATTTAGTAATAACAGTGATAAGGGGGGCAGCAATTCCTGAACTGCTCATGTTCTAAATTTGATCATTGTTCCTAGTACTCATTGCCAGTTTTTATAATGGTCAGCATTGCATGTTTATTTTAAGACTTCAACAGTAAACTTAAGGCTTAATAATGGAATTATGACATTATCATGATGTGCATGTCTTGAACAGCTTCAATGTTTGGAAAATATGTTGGTAAAATAAAAACTGCTTAGGAATAAATCTTGTCTGTGTATTGTGCAAATTTGTCCATATTGGATACTTGTAATGGGTATAGCGACCATTTATGGTTAAACTTTAAAGTATTGAAATTGCATGTTTTATGTAATTTAATGGGATTCTATTTTTAGTATACTGTGTGTCCAGGAGTAGGGTTCAAAAGAGGGAACGCCTTGTTATTTTGGTTTCCCAGAAAATTTTACTATTATTATTTAATAAATTGTAATTGTATTTTAATAGTATATTAAAACACAAGTTGCATAAGGCATTGTCTTAACGTACGAGTCCAAGATTGAAAAACGAGGGAGCGTAGCGACCGAGTTTTTCAATGGACGAGTGCGTCAAGACGCCTTATGAAACGAGTTTTTTATACTATTTTTTCTATTGAGAAGAATTAATGAAAAAACGTTATAAAAAATTGCTGCGATCAAATTTGGTAAATTTAGTATATATATGTTGGCAGCAAGTTTCAAATTTCTGCCATCAAATTTGGTAAATTTAGTATGTATATGTTGGTATACATACTAAATTTACCAAATTTGATCATGAATATATCATGAATACCAATCTTTGTTGGTGAAATTTTACTAAAAACAATGCTTTAAAAGACTCTCTTAAAACACTATTTTTTAGCTAAAACAGTGCTTTAAGAATAACCTTAAAAAACCGAAATAGAAAAAATTAAATTAAATTGAAAAAAATGTTGATGTAGTTGGCGGATGTAATTGACATTTACTTCTAGTAAGTAAATATTCAAAAATTACAAACAAAACCATCTGCTTAATATAATAATAACATGGACTTTTCAATTCTGTTAACAATTTTCTGAAAAATCAAAAATCAAAGTGTTCTCCCTTTTGAACTCCATCCGTGTAGACCAGTGTGGTTAGTTGGGGAACAGAAATAAAATTGGGTGTAAAAAATAAAATCAAATCATTGTTTACCAGCTTCTATACTATATGAATAAAGTTTGTGGTAAAAATTATGACAGAGAAATTTGTTAGTTAATTAAAATCAGTAAAAACGATTTTAAATTGTGGCTCGAGCTTTAATCATCTGCTTATCGAAAACTTAGATATTGAAATATTTTGTTTTACCTTTTCTGTAGAGCAGAAAATATTCGAACACGAGACATTAAGAAGTATATTTCTAAATTCTCTTTCCACAAACATTATTCATTTAGTATAAAAGCTGGTAAACAACGATTTGAATTTGTTTTTTACACTCAATTTTAGTTCGTTAAAAGCATTGCAGCCGTCATTACTACACTGAACGACATGGACAAGATCATTTTAATCATAGACATGTTTACACTTCCCTAATATTTTATAATAGGTATTTATTAGTTCCTTGCACTTTCAAACAGTAATCAGTTCTGTCTGCAGCCTACAGACAAAATATTTTTATTCAAGAAACAATTTGACATTGATCTTGGTCAATGTAAAAACAAAGATGTTAAACTTTCTGAAAATAAAGTACTATTAATAAACAATATTTTATATTTTTATGCTTTTGTAAAAACCTTTATTTTTATATTTTTCTAACACATGAAATAATTAGCATTAATAAAACTTAGTGCAATGCATTTTGTGAAGTGTTAATTTTGTTGTTTTGTTAATTGTGTGCAGTGGGAAGTCGAACATTCGGATGAAATTGCTATTTATTTGAACAGTGGAGTGTAATTCACTCATTTAATACTAATTATTAGTTGGATATAAGGTAAAGTAATAATATACTAAAATTAGGTTTAGTTGCTTATCATCTTATGCATGTTGCTTTTTAACATTTCTCCGCTCTATGTTACATCAATATGTGTATTGTTTGTTATTCAGTGTTTCTGTGTAAGTTTTTCAGACCTATACAGTTTAATTTTTTACTTACCTTAATATTTGCAGTATAATAAACTGAAATTTAGTACATTATTATTTTGTTTATTTGTTTATAAAAACATTAAATAGGAAACTTAAAATTAATTAAACAGATTCAAATAACAAACGAAAAAAAGCTGCAATACCTGTTTTGAAAGTTTTTGTCTTGTGCTGAATCTATAAATAAACCTATATACCTACATTTCTTGAAGGTAACGTAATTGGCACAAGTAAGAAATTTAAATGAACAATTGGATATTTATTCGTAATTTTAATATCTTTACGAAACATGTCTCACCCTCTATTTTATTTTTATTTATTTATTTAAACAAATGAAATTTGCAGTGATTAATATAAACAGAAATTCTTGTTATGGAATACCACTTCCCGTTTCACCAGAAATGATCACAGATTTTTTATTTTAAATGGAACACCTTGCATATTATGACATTTTGGAATTGGAGTAAAATTCTGTGTACGGTAGTACCTTTTTTAAGGTTCAAAATTAAGTTTTTCATCAAGAATGTTATGCCTTGCATAAAATGGTTCCTACGAAGTAAAAAATTATTGATTTTTATGAATTAAAATTTTTATTTAAACATAATGCGCTTCACTCCGTTAGAGGTTATAGTTACTGAAAACTGTTTTTTTTTAATTGATATTCTCAAATGGAACGATATCAGCTCGTTATGTTGCTTAAATTACAATTATTATGATACCTATCTATAACACAATATTTTTCTTGAATCGGAAACCAGTATGTTTCTTGTAAACCGAATTTTAGTTAACAATTTAATATATTAAATAGATTTCACCAGTACCTTCATGACCAAAATTTAGTAGAAATTCGTATTTTGATGCATCAATATGAGAAATCTAAATTAAAATTTGGTTTGTTGTGCGATTACCTACACCTAGTTGAAGAAAAATATTGCGTTATGTGTACGTTCAGCCTATCACACAGTGAAGCGCATAAGACCTAAATTACTTTTTAATTTTTAAAATAATATTTAAGGAATCATTTTATTAGTCCTTTCATTTTGGCTGTTCCGTATTACTTTGCTATTGGGATCTGTCAGTATACGTTAGCTGTTTATAGTCTAAAATGCATCCCTGATATTGATTTAAATTCTTAAAATTGAATAATTATGTATCAGATTTGAATCAACAGAAAGTTCTCCTAATTTTATACCAAAACCACTTAAATTGCAAATAATACATTTTGTTTGTAAAAATCATAAAAAGCAATTTATATGAAAACCAACGGTTTAAATAAAAAGAATTGATTTAAATAAAAACATTTCTTTTTTTTGTTATTAATTAAATAGATTATTGATACCCTGGTCAAAATATACAGAGTGTTCCATATAAAATAGGAAACCTGGCATCATTTTCAGTGAAACCGGAAGTGCAGAAACATTGAAATTTACATCACTCTGTTTATTACTTTATAGTTTTGGATTAGAGTTTAATAACAGATTTTGAAATATAAGAAATTTTATTTGTTTAATTTAATAAATAAAGAAAGAATGGGTGAGTCATATTACCTTTGCAGTTGGTGTAAAAGGGAGTTGCTTACAGGAAACTTATTTTTAATAATAATGTGTTTTCATCAGAATGTCTGCCTTATGTCGTGACTAACTTTAAATTACTTCATTTTTCATGACCTCTGATAGTGTACTTTAAAATAAATTAGTATAACACAACGTGATCTTCACTTCCTACAAAATATATTTATATTTCGGTTGTTTGTAACCTATGCCCAGCATCAATTGGCGTCGTTATTTTTCTTATCACATCTATAAATATTCCTTAAAAAAGATAAACTGGAATAGAAAATATTTATAGAGTTTGACAAAGGTGCCAAAATTTAAAACAAAAAATAGGTGCGAAATAAATAATCGAAAAAGATTGTGGCAATTGAAAAAATTTTCAGTGAAAAAACTAAACATTTTAACGGATATAACAAATATTTAGTTTGTGTTTAATTATATCCTGCAGTTTAACAAAAAAAACCGTTAATATAAAGTAAATAAATTTAAAGGGGCTGTTTTTTTTAGTAAATTATTGTGTCAAGACAAAAATTATTGTATCAAAAATAAAGTTTTTTAAGCAAAATATTTAAAACAGTCTTTTGTTTGTCCCTTTACTTTACTGTTTGGAACAATAGTCCAGTGTGGTTAGTTGGGGAACAGATATAAAATTGAGTGTAAAAAATAAATTCAAATCGTTGTTTACCAGCTTCTATACTATATGAATAAAGTTTGTGGTAAAAATTGTGACAGAGAAAGTTGTTAGTTAATTGAAATCAGTAAAAATGATTTTAAATTGTGGGTCGAACTTTAATCTGCCTATCGAAAACTAAGAAAAATATTTCGAAAAATTTTGTTCTACCGTTTCTGTAGAGTGAAACATGTCCTATCACGCGAGATTAAAAAGCATATTTCTAAATTTAATAGTTTGGACTGTAGAAATTTATCAAAAGTTTTTTCGGACTGCTCCGTTTGCCGTGAGTACAGGCATCGGCTCCTATGCACCGGTTAATAAATAATTAGGTAAAAATATCTGCGTGTTCAAAAATTCTAAAAAACTTCACATATTGTCTACAGATTATAAAGAAACATTTAACACTTTTGAACGAATTTTTTCATTAATTTTTAAACATTTTTGTAAAAGGTAAAAACTTAAAGAGTTGAATGTTTTTGTTATCTTGAAAAGTACATTACTCATTAAATAATTATCGTAATATTACGATAGTATTTTTAATTTTTAGCTGTTTTTATCTTCTTTATCGAGAAATCTAAATATCTTTTTTTAGGTGCCAGCAACTATCAAATAGTATATTATTATATGAGCGATTATGACAGCCATTATTCACGAAGATGATGTTTGAGCCTACGAGCCGCAGGCGAGTGGCGCAAATTATCCGAGTGAATAATGGCCATCATCGCGAATGTGATACTATGCTTTTTCTACACCTATTAAACTAATAAAATTGACTCGTTTTAGTGGTTGAATTATTGGTTTGCACAGATTATAAAACGTAAACATACAATATGGCGATACACTTGGCTGTCACGCGAGTCGATTGTCAGCCGCAGAAAGAGTTGATCGCAGGCGATTTTAAAATATCATCCAATCAGCGAAACAGTGATTTTTGAATTTGTACTTGTGATTGGTCGGATACAGTGAATTATGAATCCATAATTCACTACAGTGAATTATAGGTACGATTTTTCACGAAAAAAATGCTAATAATTGTCATATAATTAAATAGGTGTAGAAAAAAATATTAAAAATTCTATTTTCTGGGTATGAAATTTTTGTTATTTAAAACGTCACCTCAAATCATTGCAAAAAAAGGAATATCAAAACAATTTTTGTTATAAACAATTTGTTATTAACAATTTCATCTAATTTTTAATTCACTCATAAAATTCTCTACATTTTTATAAAATTAAGCCATATAATCAAAGTTTATTTACATTTTTTCAATTTGTTTGCAAGAATGCGACCGTTTTTCTTCCAGTACTTTTTTAAAATTTTCTGTTGTCTTTCCACAGCACTCTCCATTTATAATAGACTCCTTTTTCATATTTTCAATGAGCAAGATACTTTCGACATCCCAGAAAATGGTTGTCATCAATTTTCCTACAGAAGATTGGGTTTTCGCTTTTTTTCGGTGGTGGGGAGCTCTTGCGAACCCACTTCATGGACTCTTGTATGGTGGTTCATCTCCAGTCACAATTCACGAAAAAAAAATTCTGTTTCTTTTCAAAGCAACCAAATTTTCTTGAGCAATTTCTTTTCTGCAAAGTTTTTGTTCAGCTGTAAGCAGCCTGTAAATTATTGATTCATTACCAATTACAAAACCTTCTATACGACGATCTTTCAACCGTCTTCAAACTTTTTTCACAATTTCTTCTACGTCGTCCGGACTTTGGATCGTCCTGAATCGTTTCTCTAGCCCATCAGAACTGCTTAGACCAAAATTTAACTTGGTAATATGTTGATCCATTTTCGCCATTCTTTCATGGATC
The DNA here is from genome assembly GCA_958336395.1 of Ctenicera cuprea. Lineage (NCBI taxonomy): Eukaryota > Metazoa > Arthropoda > Insecta > Coleoptera > Elateridae > Ctenicera > Ctenicera cuprea. The sequence goes on along the minus strand of OY284487.1, from coordinate 20,110,394 downwards.
ATTTTAGGCCCATGTCCCTCTTTTGTAAGAAATTTTATAACACTGCGATGCTCAAGTTTAGTATCACTCTTTTTACCACAAATAAACCACTCACAAATCTCTAGAAATCGCAAGATCTAAACACAGCTTGGCACATAGGCTTCTAAATGTCGCAGCTACTTGAAGCAAGAAATTGTCACCATAGCTCTTTTGTTTCGTGGCCAGGTACCTTACATAAAAATCTAGTGCTATTAAAAAACAGTGTTGTTTATGAGAATTGCAAAAAAGTGTTAAACATTCGTTTCAAGTCTTTTTTAATCATTTTTACTCTTTTTCATTGTTTATATGAACTAAAAAAATGTGCATTTCAATATGTTTTAAACAAAAAATTTCTTTCAACCAGGAAATAGATTTTTATGTTGTTTTTTCATACTTTGTAATAGTTGGTAGTAACATTCAACCCCTTAAATTTTTAATTTTTACAGAAATGTTCATAAAATTAATGAAAAAATTAGTTAAAAGTTGCTGAACGTTTGTTTATAATCTGTAAATAATATGTAATTTTTTTTAGGATTTTAATTAAACATTAGATATTTTTACCTAATTATTTATTATCCAGTATCCAGGAGCAGATGCCTGTAGTCACGGCAAACGGAGCGTTCCAAAGGCACTTTTGATAAATATCTACAGCCCAAACTATTAAATTTAGAAATATACTTCTTAGTCTTGCTTGATAGGAAATTTTCCGCTCTACAAAAGAGGTAGAACAAAAAGGTTTCGATATCTATCTTAGTTTGCGATAAGCAGATGATTAAAACTTAAGCCACAATTTAAAATCTTTTTTACTGATATTAATTAACTAACAAGTTTCTCTGTCATAATTTTACCCACAAACGTTATTTATATAGTATAGAAACTGGTAATCAACAATTTGTATTTATTTTTTACAATCAATTTTATTTCTGTTACAAGCATTGCAGCTGTCATTACTACACTGAGTGAAAGGTATTGCAATATGGCATGTTCTTTATGATTCTTAATAAATAATAAATATGTCGATATTCTGCAAAATAATAATAATCACACAGTTAAATACAGTGTCTGAAAGTAAATGTTTCAAAAATAACAGTAATAACTTTCATCATTTACAGGTACAAATCATAAACTTCTAATAGTTTTCTGTTATTTCATATAAATAATCTTATTTCTTGTTCAAATTCTACCATTGTGTTCCAGAAGACATTTTGGGAAATAGCTTTAGTGGTCTCATGAAATCTAATTTTAAGTTAATTTTTGTTAAGCAATTAATTGCAAAACACTTGTACTCTATAGAAAAAATTTTAGAGGGTTTAAATCAGGTGATCATGCAGAATCGGTTTTTTGTACAGATGTAAAAAAATTTATTTTATGTTTAATCATCACCATTTTTAATCATACACTTGTTACATTTTTTTTATAGGTTACTTAATTGAATGATAATTCATTTTTAGACACGCTGAGTATGGAATGTCCTTGACCTGAAAACATTTAGGAAACATTTTACAGACAGTTTAAAGACACCCTCTGTAATGTGAATTAAAATATAGGATGGACTTAAAATAAAATAACTTAATAATAATTGTAAAGTACATAAACTGTGTCTGTACAGCGAATTGTGAATATAATGTTTATTATTAAAAATTTTTACAATAGGCAATTTATTTCTAACTTTAGCGTTAACCTATCTTTTTTGCATATAATTTTAATGTCTTACGTCCATTTGTGATGTCAGTCTTTTTATGTATAATATTTTCCTTATTTATGTGTATTTAAACTCGATATCTTTTAAAAACACATATAATAAATTCCTTAAATTATTTCAGTCTATCTACAAAGAAACACCTTACAGTGATGAAATTGAAGCCATAGCATGTAAAAAAGCATGTGATTACACCATCAAAATAACTAAAGAGATGGCGCATAGTGGCAAAGCACCTCGATCAATCAGAATATATGCTGATGGCGCTTACGATCTTTTTCACCAAGGTCATGCAAGACAACTACAACAAGCCAAAAATGTTTTTCCCAATTCCAGCGTCTACTTAATTGTTGGAGGTGCATTTGCTAAATTACTTAATTATTTTTTATGATTTCTAAAGAATTTTATTTTTAGTTTGTAGCGATGCCTTACTGCATAAAATGAAAGGTCTCACGGTTTTAAATGAGGAGGAACGGTATGAAGCTGTACGTCACTGTCGCTATGTTGATGAAGTTTTACGGGACGCTCCATGGGAGGTAACGGAGGAGTTTCTAATTGAAAACAAAATTGATTTTGTGGCACATGATGATATCCCATATGCGTCTGGTAGTAACAGTGATATTTATGCACCTTTGAAGGCAAAAGGTATGTTTGTTGCTACAGAGAGGACAGAAGGTGTATCCACTTCAGATATTGTTGCTCGTATTGTCAGAGATTATGATGAATATGTTCGTCGCAACCTTGAGAGAGGTTATTCAGCCAAAGATCTTAACATATCTTACTTAAAAGAGAAAAGAATTAGATTCAAGAGGAAGATGCACGAGTTGAAAGATAAAGGCAAGCACGTAATAGACAGCATTGGGGAAAGAACTGATGATATGATTACCAAATGGGAAGAAAAGTCCAAAGATTTTGTTGAAAGTTTTTTGAGGCGATTTGGAAAAGAGAAACTTTCACACATTTGGAATGAGTCAAAAAATAAGATAATGAATGCATTGAGTCCACCTCCTTCACCTAACCATAGCAGTAACAGTTCCGTCAATGGTGATGTTTCAGATGATGAGGATTATCCCCCTAGTCCATTACCAAAGAGAGCAAGGTTACATTTGTAGTTATAATTAAATAAGTTGTTACTCATTTTCAGATGTTTTTAACACATTAATTTATTGGCGAATGATTTTATTATCAGAAATGGCAATTTTGTTATTTTTATCAATCAGAATTTTAATTTGTTAAAGTATTTAAATATATCGTTTTATTGTAAGAGATAATGCCCCACTTTGGCTACTAATCAAAAATTAATTATCTCACTGTTTTAAGTTTTTTAATTAATCACCTAAAAAGAAATTGTATCTTGATTGCATTACAGATTTCGAGTAATGCATTTGTTTTTCGAATACTGACGAAAGAATGTTGGACTGCTTGTGTTTTTAAATATGTATGTGAGACATATAGGATGCGTATAGTAAAAGGTAACTAGATGCAATGTATTATGAAGTGCACATAATATGCTTAAGAGAAATTGTACAGTATGATTGGATTGAGTTCATAATTTCATGTTGATGTCCTAATTATTATAAACAATTTCGATATGGTGTGGATTGTTATTCTTATTGCATTTAAGTACTATAAATAAATATAAATAAACTTATAATTGATTTTTTTTATTGTGTCTAATAACCCTAAACCAAAATCTGTTTGTAGTTATTAACTAAAGTAGTTGATGTAATTTTTTTTTAATTACCCCATTGTTATTGAAAACCAACTACTGCATAAATAGTTACCCAAATGTGTTTGTTGGTTTTCCCAAACCTATGGAAACATTACCAGTAGGTAACATATTATTTATAACTTATTTATAGATGAGTTATCTTGATACTTTGCTCTATATCTCCTGTTTTCGTAGTGTCAAGGTTAGTGTCCAATATGGGTTATGCACAGTGGCATACAGATTATTGTAGCTTGAAATAGTTGACAAGTTCTTATTTTGGCTTCATTCATGTAGTTTTGCTTGTAAGATCACATTAAACTCAAACAAGCCTTGAACTTAAGGTAAAATGTCTCAAGTTTGATTACTAAATGCAGTTGTTTTTAATATTAAGCAATATGTTTGTGTTATTGATCATGACTTATTAGAATGATATGTGTTGAAATCAAGCAAACCCCGGGTTCTAGAAATAACTTGATTGTGTTGAACATTTTTTACCCAAAAATATTATGATAAGAAGTCTGATTTTAAGTTAGGTGGCTTAAGCAAGCTTAAATGAACAAAGGATTGATTAGACTATCCAAACACAGAAATATATTAATTAATTTCTTTGTATCCTGTGCAATATAATACATATTAATAGGGTCATCGATAGTTCATCGTATACAATTTATGATCTTTAGAATTTACATATTCATTATATTTAATTCAATATAAATCTAATGAGTCAGAACTAGGGTTGTGCAATTATCAAAAAGGGAGAAAATAATCAATTGATTCATCAACTAACCAAAAAAATCAACTAATCGTTATTTGTCCACCTTGTACAAATAACGATTAATTGATTTATTATTTAACTTATTATAACTCTATTTAATTCTGAAACAGATTAAGTTTATGGAGTCCAATTTCGGAGAAATTTGTCAATTCGAGATCCTTGAATTTTATTCTAGATTCTGGAATTACAAATTGTCAATCAAGAAATTTATTTTTCACTTAAATTTGATAATTTTGTAAAAATCATTTTTTTCAATGCATATACTACTACTTAAAAGTGACTAGTCTGAACATTAAACAAGCTTTAGCCAGACTTCACCCGGGAAACCTCTGCTGCCTTGCTGTGCCAATGTTGTGTGCTTTTTTTTAAATAAAAATATAAGAAAATCTCAAAAGATCAGATCCCGGGATTAGTACCGAAATCCCGGGACTGGAAAACAGAATTCGGGATCAATCCCCGGATCCTGGAAATCCCGGGATTTGTTTTGCAATTCCGGGATTTCCAGTATTGAAAATTTTAATCTCCAAACCCCGAATCTGATTCCCGATCTCGAAATTTGGATTCTCTAGTCAAGTTAAAGCAAAAAATGGGTGAGGAACTTTGTCCTGGACTTTCCTATATTGTTACTAATTTTTTATATGTTTAAAATTTGTATCAACATTTTACGCACCAATAGTGACTACACATCATACTACCTCTATCGCCTTAGCGGGGGCGGCAACGATATTATATAGATGGCTTCAAGAGGCTTTAAAAAGGTAATTGCAGTAAATGTTCCTAAAACTTGCGTAACTCGTCAAAAATACCTACTATATCCACCTAGATTCAATAGCAATGGTTGATAAGAAAAACATTTATCTTTTAAGGCTTAGCTTGCAGGAGTTATAGATTATTTTAAACTTAAAGCAGCTATTTAAATGAAATTTGCAAACCCTAGTTTATCATTCTGCCCCCGTTTAACACCTCCCTTGGCTTTAACAACGGATTACCAGACACCCCTCTGAGAGGCAATAACAAATTCTCTAGACATCGACTATCACACAAAGAGATTTATCTACGGAACTTTGCATACAGCACATTGTGGATATCATAGCCGAGGGCACGATCAGCTGCACATCATACTGTAGATTACCGAATTTATTCTGAGAAAAGAAATCGATTTTTTGAAAAAGGATTCTTTGGGATTAAAGATAAACTTTCGGAGTGTACCATTTGCTACGGTCCTCCCTAAACTACTACGCAAAGTTCGACTTTTTCTTAGGTATGGCGGCGCTTACTGTAACATTTTAACTAAAAAGCTGTTATTTATTCTTTTCCTCTACCTTGGCCCTTTTTATAATTAAATAGGGGCGTAATAAGTGTTAGAATGCCGTGTAATAACAATTGAACTTGTTAAGAGATTGCTTTATCCAAACATTCCAAATGATAATTAATATAGGGTGTTTTTGGCAAACGTTTTCTTCTTTTACTTGTTTTTGATTTATTTTGTGCTTCTCTGGCCTTCTTTTAGATTATATTATATTTTCTTAATAAGTTTTGATTTATTTTTCTAAATTTAAACAAGATGATTTTTTTCAAAATAATGCTTTTAAATAGATTATTGACTATTCATGGTTAATTTTTTGTTTAAACAGTAATCGTGGTATTGAGTAATCAAATAATTGATTAATCAAACAATCGAACAATAGCTCAATGCACATGATATGTGAATCAAATAATCGATTAATCAAAACCGATAAAGCAGATAATCAGTTAATCGATTAATTGATTGGTCGATAGTTTCAGACAATCTACTCACCGATTAATTAATTATTTGGCAGAGTCCTGGTAAAAGTACCTATACCTATGGGAGAGTAATATATAAATTTTAAAATTACACTTGGTTATCTAATTTTAAATACTGCGCCTTTGTTAAGTGGTATCCTTATACTTTATCTGTCTATCAAGTGTTACCAAAAATTAATGGTTATATCAGTAAAAATATACTTAGAAATACAAGTATGTTGAAACATTGATATGAACAGATTTAAATATAAAAAAGAATTCCATAACAGTAACCTCCTGGAAAAAATGTCAACAAAAATTCCATTGAAATATAACAGATAAGATAATATACACAAGTAGGTATGTTGATTAATTATTTATTGAAGAAATTAAATTTTTTTACAGAAAACCACCTCAAAGATGTTGAAAAGGTGATGTTTTTTCAGGATATTTTCCCTCCTGTTTAATTTAGTTTAGCATACATAACATGTGTTAGTAAAAAAGGGCCAAGTGGGCATTGGATGCCACTGTTTTGCCGATTCTAGCCAGTATAGGTAAGATCGGCAAAACAGTGGCATTCAAAATCTACTTGGCCCTATTTTTTAACGCACGTTATTGTTTATTTCTGACGAGTATTTTTAGTACTTTTGAATGCACATCAGATTCTAAATTAGTATTTTGTAGCTGTTTTTATAATGTATGCAAGTAAAATAAAAATAGAAAGTGTGTTTTTGCATGAATTAAAGTACATGAATGTATTTATTTATTGTCATTCCTATTATGATTACTATTTTGCTACACCGCAATAATATATGAAATTTCACAATAGTAGACAACACACTAATATTTTTGCGCCTTTTTTTAGTACAATGTCGTTGACATAAAAGAAACATAAAAATTGCAGTTACCATGAGAACGAAATTAATTTAAGGCCAATTGTTACACTGTTGCAGATAAAGAAACTGCAAAGTTCCACTTGTCTAATATAAATTCTGCAGTTTTTTTATTGGTACAAAGGTTGTGACGTTCATTTCTTAATAAAGATTTAAATTGACTGAAGTGTAAACAAGGATGCTATGGAAAAATCTATCATTTGGAAACATTTATTCTTGCTTGAATAACAACAACATAATTTAATTCAGAATACAAAGTGCACTTTAACGAAAACCAGAAAAACATTTGGTGGAAAGTTTATAAATTGCTATTGTTTTGTACAATATACAAATGCAGTTGTGTTCTTGTATTACATACACAGTTCCATACAGGGTGTTAATAAAGCATGGATACAAGCCTATATCTCAATAATTATGTTTCTTGAAAAAGAAAATTGGGCATATCAAAAAATATTTACTCTTGCGGATGTTTGGGTATACTTGAAAAAAACATCTTCCTTTTGCTTTTGGAGTAGTGACATCATCAAGGCTTTTTAAATGACACTACCTGTATATTTTTAATTTTGGTTTTGAGTACCTTATAGCATTTTCTTTCTGGTAGTTTAAATTTTTTTAAAAGTTGCATAAGAAACATTTCGTATTATTGTCATTTTTCGTGTTCTTGCGAATGTATTAAGATATTACCATAAAGGAAATACTATCAGGTACTGAAAACAGAAATTAAAAATATATACTGTCATTAAAAAAAACCTTGATGATCACAACTTTAAAATTATTGAGATATAAGCTGGTATTCATCTAATCTAGATCTAGAATTTTTAAAATGTAAATCAATATTTAATAATAAATAAGGTAACATAACAGGTACTGAGAATGCAAGATAAAAGAACTTTATCAAAGGGAAGTCTATAAGACATGCTTATCTATACCTCCGATTATATCAATTATTGAATTTTGTTTTAATTGTAATTATGATGATATAATGTTTGGTAGCATTGATGTGATTCTTTACACTTGAGGTTTATCGGAATATCAAAATCACCTTATTTCACATGATGTAAATACTAATCACTAACGTCAAGAGCTGGCGTAACCTACCGATCTTTATTAAGGTAATGATATAGATATCATCATAGCATGTGGTGCACCTTCTACGTTTCTATATTTTGAAATAGTTTTATTAGAGGGACAATGACGCCACTCTAACACAATTCGTTAAATAAGTTGCCTATCTGTATATTAAAATACTTTTGTATTATGGACTACAAAATAATATGTAACATGGAATTCTTGATTGCTACTGTCAATGTACCAATTCTAGTCATATACAGGGTGTTTCACGATGACAGCTCATGAAGAATAACCTTTGCATTTGTAGAGATATCCAAAAAATTGGCAATACAATGTGTTGATTGGGTAAACTGGAAGTTCTATAAAATTATTTGTAGTATCCACAGAAAGCAGCCAATCCATCATACAAATGATATCAAAACATTTTTGGATTTCTTTATAAAAAAACATTTTACACATTTTGTTTAAGGCTACAAAAACAGATGATTTACTAAAATCAGGTATTTACACAGATTGAATTGCTGCTACTGTAATTCGGTTTATATAGGCCACACAGCAAGAAATTATGATATTCGCTACAAAAAACACATACACAAGTTTAAACACATAAATCCAATTATGCTAAACACTTGTTGGAACACAATCATTTAATGATAGTCGTGGGGCTAGTCACTTAAGGAATCGTTTAAAATCAGAACATGATTTTGCATATATTTCAAGTGTTTCCATATGATTCCTGAAATCGCATGACATTTTACTGACTGAGCGATTCCATGTGATTGCGTATGATTCCACCAGAGATTATTGTGATTCCACAGTAATTCAAAGCGATTACATAAAATAAGGAATCGCGAAATCGTCGCACTGATTACAAAATACTCCAAGTAATTCCTAAAGATTTTAAAACCTATCTTAAATGATTCCAAGTCAGTTCCTAAGCGATTATATCCAATAACAGTATGAAAATTTTACATTTTTGTGATGATATTGATCTCTGAAAGTCACCATTGCTAGAAGTTTTGAAATAGAAATCAAGTCATCCGCTGACAAAGATAACCAAGATCAAGTCATCAAGTTCTATTGTTTATACGGCACCACCAATTGTTTACTTTTAATTTGCCTTAGAAAATGACGTCTAAACACGATCAAATACGTATAAGCCTAATATAAATAAATACCGGTTGATGTTATTATTTTATTTACGCTAGAATTTATTTAAAAACTTTTTGGATATCTGTACAAATACAAAAATTATTCATTGTGATCGGTCATCGTGAAACGTGTATGTAACTATTATACTATTTGTGCTGAGTTTTGTTATATAATTCGTTTATTATTTCATAAAATAGGTACCGTCGAATATTTACAATGTGCTAACTAGCAGAAATTGATGGTTTTTTTCTCCTCCCCTGAGGTCGGCGCTAGGTACCGTGATACACACACACACATTTAACAACGCGCAACTTTCTACAAGTAGTGTGTCATTAATTATTACCGCTTAGAATCATATTGTAAGAATTATTCTTCTTGTATTGTACAAGTGCAGTTGGAAGCGAAAAGCGTCATATATTCCTTCACAAAATAAAAGCAAAAAATCGATTTTTGATTAATGCGGAAAAAGATCACTAGAGTAGCACACCTAAAAATTACTGCACCTAAAATGTAAGTTTGAAATCTTATTGTACTATTACTGATTTACAATTTAGCGTAAACGTACCTTCTTTATAATACTCTGTTTGTTGAATTCAAAGTCATTAATTTCAGAAATGCATAGAGGGTCTCACAAAGAAATTAGAGGATTAGGAAAGTAACTAAATGGTAATAGCTTACAAAATTTAAAAGTCATGTGGCTAGTTTTTGAGAAATAAAATTTTGAATACTTTGAAAACTTTAATTTGAACAGTTTTTGAATTATCACAAATTATTTTATCATAACATTTTGTCTGACTAGGATTAGTATGATGTCATATTTTATGATACCTAACACCACACTTATGAGGCGTTTATTTTAAAATTTCCAAAAAATCCTAACAGCCAATATTTCACAGATACTGAGGTTGGGCAAAAAATTATTGAATCTGTCTTAACGTCTTCTATCAGATCCTATATTGCGTTTGTAAAATTTCTACTTTGAGACAATCAGTACTAAGAAAAACTTATATTCCCAATTAATTTTTGATACTTCAAGTTTCATAAAAATTGGATCAGCTATACCAGTGATATAAGACAGCAACCTAAAGACATTCTGCAAAAAGCTATGGGAAATTCAAAAATGTTATAGCAAGCTTTGCTATTTAATGTTTTGTATTTTTGTCAAAGAAAATAACTTTTTATTATATAAATTCAAAAACGTTCAATAAAAATAAACTAAATTAAACGTACTATGACGTACAATAACTCATCCAGTTTTAATATTGCATTACAGTCAATCTGTAGAGAAGCACCTTTCAGCGATGATCCCATTGCTATCCATATACGAAGTCGATGCGATTACAGCAAGAGAATTACCTATGATATGGCTCGGGGTGGCAAGATACACCGTCCCATCCGAGTGTATGCTGATGGAATCTACGACTTGTTCCATCAAGGTCATGCTCGTCAACTAATGCAGGCAAAAAATTTGTTCCCTAATGTCTATCTTATTGTGGGAGGTAAGTGAAATTTTTGATAGCTTTACAGTTCAACATAAATAACATGTTCATGTTATGAGTTGCAACTTTTATTAATCGCTTCAAAAATCACTTTGGTAATGGTAGTTGAAGTAATCATAAAATACCATTGATGGGTAGTTTATATGTTTTAAAAGAATCTGCTGCTAGTACCCTTATTAAAGGAGTGTTCGTTTTTGGGGTGGATAACATGGCTATTTATCTACCGGGTCGCTATTAAAGATGGAACCAAAGCTCTCCTGCTAAAACGGTTTAAGATATAGATATGAAAATTGGAAGGCTTCCATTTGAAATTATTTCGCATATTTTGAGGTTAAAAAATTTTTTTTTGACACATGGTTTTTGAGCGCGGCCGCCATCTTGAATTTTTTTAAATGGCAACATGGGCTTTGTGATACATCATTAGGAAGCTTATTTTTTTCTCTTTCTTACTACCTTAATCATGTATGGTGTTAAAGTAGAAAATAATGCCGTATGCGTGGCTGGCTAATGTATTGCACTTTAAATCTAGATACCTTTGCAATACGAAACGTCAAAAATAAACAAAAAACAATCAGCAGGGGTTTCATAAGTGACAAAAAACACAGTACATATGGTTTGTTTCCTTACAACTATTGTATTACGTGACAACTAAACCTTAATTTCGTGAAATATGGCAAAGGTTTTTCTAATTTTTCTGCATTATTTTCTACTTTAACAACATACATGATTCAGGTAGTAAGAAAGAGAAAAAAATAAGCTTTCTAATGATGTATCACAAAGCCCATGTTGCCATTTAAAAAAATACAAGATGGCGGCCGCGCTCAAAACTCATGTGTCAAAAAAAATTTTTTTTAACCTCAAAATATGCGAAATAATTTCAAATGGAAGCCTTCCAATTTTCATATCTATATCTCAAACCGTTTGACCAGGGGAGCTTTGGTTCCATCTTTAATAGCGACCCTGTATATTAAATTCCTAACTGTTTCACTATGACAAGCTTCTGCATCTTGACTAAATTTATCATCGTAATATGACCCCGGTCTCTTGCAACTTGACTAAAATGCGTATTTAACTTGATACGTTTTCGTTTGTTTATTAGGGGTAAGAAATAATATTGCTCTAATGCACCTGCATTACAAATTTACATTACAAGTAATTTTATAAATTTTAAAGTAAACACGGCATCTCAGGGCTATGATGCTGCTATAAGATGAAATGATTTTGTTTATAGTATATTGACAATTTATGTTTTATAAAGAATTAATAACTATAGCAAACTAAGACACTGCTGCGTCTACCATGCATTTACGAATAAGTAGCTGAACCCTACAACCTAAGCTTTTATACTTCCTATGCTTTTTAGTATTATTGCATGAAAAATTTGAAATTTAAGATTTTGACGGAAATACCCGTTTTGAACGTCCAGGAACTAAAAGAAAAATTGGTTTTACAAATGTATGTCTGTTAGTGGGTAGGTGTGTGACGTCTCATAACCCCAGAATGGATAGTCCGATTTTGCTGAGCTTCGGAATGTAGATGTAGTTCAAAAATAAACGGGAAAAATAAGCATTTTAAACAATCGAACTGGAAGCGGGAGTTGCAAGGTTTTTGGTAGCATTTGTGTTTTTAGGAACGGAACATTTAAAATTGAATAACAAAATCTGATGAAAGACCTTAGGTAGTAAAACGTCACTATGTAAAACAAATTTTTATAAGTAAAAAATTGTGATGTGAAAATTTTCAAAACGATATTGTTGAATAACTGGCGACGATTTCTGTTAAATTTTGTAGGCTCAGAAACATAGGGATAAGCTACAATTTGGCTTGTGGCCCAGTTCGCTAATATCTCTATTATGCTTTCTATGAATTTTTTCAAATCAAACATTTATGCCCATTCATTTAATAAACGAGTGACAATAAAACATTTTGTTTAAGGTCAATTGATCATGAGGAATAGTAGCTTAAAGTTCACAACTTAACTGTTAGGTGTCGCAAAAATAAGGGGAATTTTTTTCTTGTCACCCAATTTTTGCCGGACGAATTTATCCTCTCATTTTCAGTTTTTTAATTCCAACGACTCTTTTTCAAAAAAACTCGGGTTTTCAAAAAGTTTATACCATTATTTTTATGTGTAAGCTTTAGTATCATGTAGTATGTTCTTATATTGTGATCATTATACAGCTATGCTCTCGGTACACAGTATTAAGAGTGGTAGGATGTTATTTGCAGTCATAATATTGGGGCGTGAAATGGTAATATTAAAATACTTTTGAATACATGCTAAGTAACATCTAAGGTATTGGAAAGTCCAGGAAAAGTACTTCACTTAGTTTAAAATTGAAAGCAACATAGGTCAAATTTTAAAATTGCATCAGATTTTTCTGGAAATTCTGCTCAATTTTACTAAGTTAACCGACTATGCAACTCTCATAATAACAAAGATAGTCATGTTATCCACTCCAAAAATGGACACCCTGCATACAGTGTGTTTCACAAATAGACAAGTCTATGGCTGCATATGTGCTGAAATGTAGATAAAGTTTTTTTTATAAAAGTTAAATGGCATTAAAAGTTTACAAAAGTGGTGATATCGCGATCTTATAGCACTTATTCCAGTTTTACTTCAAATAACATCAACTTTCGTTTCTTAAATGGAACGATATACATTTTTCTGTCCTATTAGATAGACAAATTCTTTCTGGTTTCAGCCATACCAAATAGGGTGAATAAAAAAATTACTGGATTAAAATTAGAAACTGATTGATTTCTAACAATGTAAAATTTAAGATTTACAAAAATTGATCAATCCTTACCAAGATTTACATAATAAAAACCACGATCTTCTTGATTAATATCCATTGACGTCTATAGGGTCTGCCACATCAGGCGCTTTCCAACAAATTTCGCGTGCTGCAGAGACGCTATCAACTAACCGGTGCACCAAAAATGTCATACCTGAGGCTGGTTATTGTTAGGGGTGTTCAAAATTATCGATATATCGATAAGTTATCGATATATCGAATAACGATAACAAAATTTTTAGTTATCGATATATCGATAACTTATCGATAACTTATCGATAACTTATCGATAACTTATCGATAACGTAACGATAACTTATCGATAATTTATCCATAACTTATCGACAATTTATCGATAACTTATCGACAATTTATCGATAATTTATCGATAACTTATCGATAATTTATCGATAATTTATCAATAACTTATCGATAACTTACCGGTAACTTGTCGATAAGTAACAAAAAACAGAAGAAAAAAGTTCACGAGAAAAAAAGTTTATGTTTTTAATAATTTTCGTTGTTTTCAAATATCAAAGTGTATCAAACTTACAAACAATGTAATGCTTGAAAAGTAGTAATGTACTTTTGTTTCTGATAATTTTTTTGCAAACTGACATTTCAAAAACGGGTTGTTCTTAATAACTCTGTTTTGAACATTTTACTATCACTTACAGTTAGTAATCTTTTACAGACAGGCTTAAAAGTTTTCCTTTGATACGTTATCGATCTGTTATCGATACGTTATTGATCTGTTTACGATAACTTATCGATAAGTTGTCGATATGTTACGGATATGTTATGGATAGGATATCGATAAATCATCCATAAGTTAACGATAAGTTATGGACGAGTTATCGATAAGTTATCGATAAGTTATCGATAAGTTATCGATAAGTCATTGATAAGTTATCGATAAGTTATCGATAAGTTATCGATAAGCTATCGATAATTTATCGACAAGTTATCGATAAGTTATCGATAAGCTATCGATAATTTATCAACAAGTTATCGATAAGTTATCAATAAGTTATCGATAAGTTATCGATAAGTTGTCGATAAGTTATCGATAAGTTACCGATATATCGATAAGTTATCGATAAGCTATCGATAATTTATCGACAAGTTATCGATAAGTTATCGATAAGCTATCGATAATTTATCAACAAGTTATCGATAAGTTATCAATAAGTTATCGATAAGTTATCGATAAGTTGTCGATAAGTTATCGATAAGTTACCGATATATCGATAAGTTATCGATATATCGATATATCGATAATTATCGATATTTTTTCGCACAAAGTTATCGATAACAAAAAACAGTTATCGAACACCCCTAGTTATTGTAAATGGGGGTTTTGTCAAACAATGTTTTCCCAGCGAATTTGTTCTGGGACTGTTTTCAGAGGCGTTTTCACCATAAACCGAAATTGGGCGATTAGGCAATTATATCGGACGTGTGCAATGAACGAGGCATGTGGCGGCGTTTTTATTTACACCATAGCATTTAAAACTGAAGGAGTTTTTTTTATGTTTTTATTACTTATCAAGTATCACTGTAAACATCAAGGCAAATAGTAATGAATTGATTCGTTGTTTTTAATGAAACCATTTTTTTCTTTTTTGTAGTATTTTAGTATGTCAACAATTCATTAAACCAATTAGAACATCTTTTATTAATTTATTTTTTTCAGTGTGTAATGACGCTTTAACACACAGGAAGAAAGGAAAAACTGTGATGAATGAAGACGAACGTTATGAAGCCGTCAAGCACTGCCGTTATGTTGACGAAATAGTTCGAGATGCCCCCTGGGAAGTTGATGAGGAGTATCTCACCAACCATAAGATTGACTTTATCGCTCACGATGATATACCATATGGTACTGATGACTGCAACGACGTTTACGCACATTGGAAGGCAAAGGGAATGTTTGTAGCAACCCAACGTACTGAGGGTGTTTCAACTTCAGATATTGTAGCTCGAATAGTTAGAGATTATGATGTTTATGTAAGGCGTAACCTAGCAAGAGGATATTCTGCTAAAGATCTGAATATATCATATTTAAGTGAGAAAAAAATTAGATTACAAAATAAAATGCACGAGCTCAAAGACAAAGGTAAGAAGGTTATGGACTCGATAGGGGAACGAAAGGATGATATGATTGCTAAGTGGGAAGAAAAATCAAGAGATTTTATTGAAAACTTTTTATTATTATTTGGAAGGGAGCGTTTAACCAATATTTGGAATGAATCAAAAGGTAGGATATTAAACGCCCTAAGTCCACCTAGTTCACCCAATCGTGAAGGATCACCTATTATGATGAATGGTGAATCGGGTGATTATGATGAAGGTTTGGCACCACCACGAAAAACTCCAAGGTATGAGAGTCCATCACCTTCTAGCAGTAGGTCCTCATCTGTCCAAAACAAATATTTTAACAATGATTTTAGTGATGATGAAGATGATTTACCTAAATAAATAGCAAGGGACCAAGGGATACGTGAGGTATATAGAAACAAGCAAATAATAAAAGCAAAATAATTCATGAATCTGAAATCGATAGTAGCATAGAAATATCGAATAGTATTTTGTTGTGATTAAAGTTTCGGCATGTATTGATCATTTTATGTATTATATTTATTAAACTATTTATATTAATGTACCTAATGAAGTTTTTAGCGCAATAAATTTTAAAATAACTGTTTTATTTAACACGAAACTCTCATTTTTGAAAGTTATTTCAATTAATAATTATTTTGAGTTTGACTAATTTATTGTATAATTATATTTTTACTCAGAACAGGAAAAAAAGACTGATAATGATAAACCAATATGGTATGAAAGTGAAATAAAATTAATGGTTGTCATCGAATGTTCAATAAACAAAATATATTGCGTTTCCAAATGCTCTTCTTGTATTATTAATTTAATCCTGAATTTTATTTAGTATTGTACCACGTTGTAAGTATTTAATTGTTACTATTTGTTGCACAGCATATTATTTTGTTAATATTAAATTTTAATTGTGATGATCTTGCTAAAATGTTCGTAGAATAAATTAAATGGTTCACTGAAGTAAACGGTAATCAGACCATAGGTTCTTCAAAAGTAGAAGCTGTTGTGATGACTTTATGTAGATTTGGAGAAGGTTTTGAGAATGTTGAGCAAGACTTAAAAGTATTGAAAGATTAATTGTAAATACCTATCTATACTTAATTATGGTGCCTCACTATCGATACTTTTGCACAAATACACCTTTTCAATGATTGAGCAATATTTACTGAAAACTTTGTATAAACTCTGTAATATACTTACATACAGCTAAAAATGGCCACAGCATAATGTTGAAGATAAAGTATCGGTGGTGATAAAAATGTAAAAACAAATTGTCTCACCTCCCCACTAGTTTAAAACTATTTGTAATTTTTTTTGTTTTTATCTTTATTATTAACCAAAATATTAATTATGTTAAGTATAAAATACTGATAATTATTGTGTAATTAGAAATGCCTTGCATAACATTATATTGGTTCTCAGGGAACAGAGGCGCTACATTTTTTTAAAAGGTGTCAAACAATTTTGTAAACACTTACAAGTGTACTTTGTGTTTGCATTTGTTCTTATACATTTTATGTTTTATTATATATAATGTGTTAAATCAAAATATGACCATGCGAGTTTAATTTGCAGACAGTTCAAATGAAGGAAGTGTTGAGTAATTTGCAATAATAATTGTTTCCACCTGGTCAATTAAGTACCATTCTAGCGTTTGGAATATGAAGTTCATGAAAAAAGATATTTTTAATTAACTTACAAAATGTAATAAGTTATAAACACATCATTTTTTTATTAAAGATAGAATGACGTTTGTGATATTGTAATGAAATCGTTAAATTTTGTTTTCAAATATTAATTATAATTTGTAAAAGGAATGCCAAATTACGACTAATAACTAATGGCAAGATATACAAACTAATTCCAAAAGAAATGCCAAAACTAACAGCAAATAGATAAAACGAAAAATGCAATATAAATAGAAATTAAACTAGTTTTGTAGATGTGTAGTTGATATTTATCCACTTTCACTTAATTTGTTGAGCTTGTTATAAAACATTCAGGAAAGGTATTTTCTTAAATACATGAAAAAACTTATTGTTTTGATTCTTATTTTTAGATATATAAGTTATTTTATGCACTTATTGTTTTTTTATAATGGTTAGGAAAACAAAAAAGATTGGTGATTTACTAATAAGATCTACACCAAAACGATTTACCGTAAAATGTTTTAGCTTCAGCCAGAAATGGCCAAACAGAATAAAAATAACTCCTTTTGAAACCAGCTTTTAGTTATTTGATATCACATATCTAAGAGTCGATATGCTTTCTGGGTTGCATATTTTCCAACTGTAAGGCTCGTAGGTTCCTAATACAACCCTGATAATCCAAAAAACCAGCGATTTGTCATAATCTGAACAACATTTGATAATTCTCACCAATAGTCACCCGGAAATAGTTGAAACTAATTTTGAGAAGGGTATTTGAATTATGCATAATATGGTTTTCCTAAATATGCAGTTTTGATGTAAATTAAGTTACTTCTACTAATGTCAAGCTTTCGAGTTTTTGAGTAAATTTAGAAGGTCATGATTTCAAACTACATATTTAGCATGTGTTTATCTGAAAATCCAATAATCTGAACAATTCAGTAATTCAAACACCGCCCCCTCCCCATTCTGCCACATAGTTAGGACTATCTAGGTTGTGTTGTTTTGTACCTATGTGTATATACCTAAAACAGTCTTCGTATGTTAATCAAAAAAGAAACATACGAAAAGAAGTTTAAAAGAAAAATAAAATCTTATATTATGAATTTGTAAAAATAACACTGTATTTTGTACTAAAAGAATTTTTAAATCCTTTTTCATCGCACTTGCCAAGCTATGTACAGAATGTTTCAAAAATAAATTTCACACATAGACATATGCATACATCATGTGCAAACCAATAACCTGGACATTTAAGTACTTGATTATTTTTACTCGCCAAAAAATGCACCAGATTTCTTGCCTTGTATAAACCGAAGTTCTTATAAATTAGCGTGGTTTGTAAAATAATTCAATTTTTTTCAAGAATTGAATTACTACGAATATCTCCTTAAGGTATACAAGAAACATGTACAAATTTTAAAGGTAAGTTTTAAACTACCTCTAATTTAATTTAATATAATTTTGCCTTTTAAAATGTTATGTAAAAGCAAGAAAATGGTAGGTGTCACGAGAGGTATCATTTAAAGGTGTTTTATGATAACATACTAACACAAAATTGATAACAGCAAAAATCCCTTTGAGTATGCAGTAGTTCTTGATTAAAATATAAAGCATTCTAACTAAACATCTATTACAAATTAGAGGAATATTGGATTTTAGCACCGGCTACTCAGTAAGGTGTGTGTACTATAAAAAAGATGCCCCGCCAGGCCGCCACTGACCTATAGTACATGAATTGCTCCTAATTTACAACTTAATGAATTGTATGTTGCATGTTTTGCGAAAAAAGGAATTGCTCGATGTTTGATTACCTATTTAAAAAATGCTAAGTTAAAAGAATTCTTGGCGCGTATATGGAAATGATGTTGAGTCATTTCTTCAAACGGTGGACGCAGGTAGACATCAATGATAAATAAATCATGTTAAACATTCTTTACGTATTTTCTTTACGGTCGCACGTTAGATAGCGCCAACAGTTTTGAATTCGTTGACGTGAAGACCATTTACGGCAAATAAAAATTAGCAATTTTGTACCTGTCAGTTTCAAACGTTAGCCAATGGGAAGAGAGTATTTAACTTTAAAGTTCGGCCGTGCATTTTTCTTGAACAACGAAAATTGCCCACTAAAAATGTACCCAAAATGTTGGGAATCAATAAAGACGTTTTATTTATTACGTAGTGTAGTTTTATCGTGTTTGTAATTAATATTTAACTGTGTACTGTCGTGTGAACTGTCTTTTTTGTTGATGTAACCACAAATAAATTATATCTCCAAAATGGACGAAGTCAACGTTCATATTCATCAACAATCTTCTATAAGCAGCGACTCTAACGGAGAGGATCACTCAAAAAATGAACGTAAGTTTCACCAATCGCATATTAATTTGTAGGAAAAAACGCAATTTCTACAACTTCAAAAATGTGAGGTTATGTCTTGTGTATTTTCAAGGTTAAATTAACCAAACCTGCCATTTATTCACATGATTTCAATTTAATAGTTTTTTAATCTTTTTCACAGCCGTGCCGCTGCCCTTAGATAAGAGGATATGCCTTGTCGGGTCATTGGTAAATGATAATGTTGTATGCAGCGCTGCACAATTATTTGGAGTACCTGTCATTACGTCTGATCATGGACTTGAATTCATAGATGAAAAATCAAGCAAGATAATATTTGTGTTAGAACCTTTCGATGATGAACTGTATAGTACTTTATACAAGCTTCGACAGACTATTTTGGGGCCCATTGCCTTGCAACAACTGGCAAATAAAAAAGAAAGATTACCCGATAATACACGGCCGCTGTATAATCTTGCTATGACGGGAGTAGTGGTTTGTTTTACTGGGTTTCGAAATAAGGATGATTTAGTAAGTTTGTTCAACCATTGTTGCAAACATGGTTTGTTTATGATTAGTTTTAGACTCGTTTAGTGCCGTTGGTACATCACATGGGTGGATCGATACGAAAAGAAATGTCAGCAAAAGTAACGCATTTGATCGCTAACCTGAGCGGAGGAGACAAATATCAATATGCTGCAACGTTTAGGGTTCCTGTTGTTCATCAGTCATGGGTACTTTCAAGTTGGGAACACCGACGTGACTTACAATTTAGTGCAACTACAGATGCGTTTGTAGTAAGTCTTTTTGTTTTATTTATTTATTACTTTAGGTGTAAAGTTGCATTAAATAATGTAAGAAAATTAAATAATGCATTGAGCTTAAATTTTTAATACGTAATGCTTATTTACCATTAATTTGAATACAACTCTTCAGTTTATAGAATAAGCCTAGTAAATTCTAAGAGGTTTGCCGACTTTATGAATTGAATTTCAAATAGACAAGATTGGAGACAAGCAGTCTCTGACCAGGGGTCACATTGTAGCCTATTTCAAATAGAAAAGATTGGGGACAAGCAGTCTCTGACCAGGGGTCATGTTGTGGCCCTTGACCTAAGTGCTTACAACTGATATTTAATCGGCTAATACACTTTGATGTTAAATATTGCAAAATTGCAAAGTTTTACTGTAACGATAATTGATATTTTTTACTATATTTAAGAAATAGTCATAAACAAGAAAGAGAATATAAGTTAACATGGATGCAATCTTTGAAAGTTATAAAATTATTTTTTTAATTATGTCTCAGGCTGAACATAAACTGAAGCCTTTCCATGGGGCTAAAGTTTGTTTCCTCGGCTTTCCCGGGGAGGAAGAAAAACACATGGCGGAAGTATTAGAAGCTAATGGTGGTACAATTACAAATTTAGAAGATGCTACTTGTTCGCATGTGGTAAGTATATTTTGTTTTGTAAGCTTTTACATTCATTATTTGTTGTTGTTTAATATTTTTCTGTAACACTTGCACATTGCCACACTTGTTTTATTTTGTTTGTATGTTCTTTATTAACCATTTGTTTGTGTTTGTGCAAAGCTTATGTGCAATGATTTGGTACTGTAAAGCACCTAGGAAAGAATACATACAGGACAGTCACATGATACCTAAAACTTATATACAGGATTGGACATAAGTACGGAATAATTGCTAAAATTCTGTAAATAACATTTTATTGAAAAAATATATTTCAAGTGGTGTAGCGATTGTAATATTTTGGAACATTTGGGCATAGTTAAATTTTGTTTCCCTTAAAGCAATGACACCATAGACTTTTTTTTTAAATTTGAACATAGAGAACATTGTTGGATAGGGGATTTTTTCTATTTTTAACTATCTAATATGTTCATAGTCTTATTCACAAAATTTAAAAAAAAATTAAAAATGTTTATTTCGAAGTCGGCTAGGCTAGTCCAGCAATGCAAGGCGTATAAAATAAATAACCTATTGTTATTTTTTCTGTCACCCATTTCGTAGCAAGGTATATTGTTATTCATTCTGTTGCACATTATTTTACAATTCTTTAAACATTTCCTGTTAAAAAATGGAAAAGTTGTCAATAAAAAAAAAATTCCGCAAGAACTGGCGCACACTGCGAAACTCGCTTTCTGGTTTTGTTCAGCGACGACCTTATTGTCTATAGGTAAACGGGAAACGTTTTGAATATTTAATTTGACTAGTTTTATATTTGTTGTTTTTTCTGTTTTTGTGTGTCCTACTTCTTTTGTATTACGCGCATTGCATTGCTGGGTTAGCTTACTTCCAAATAAACATTGTTCACGGTTTTCAAAACTTTTGTCATGTAAAACTTTGAACCTCTTAGATAGTTGAAAAGAAAAAAATCCTCTATCCGAGAATCTCAAATGGTCCCTACTTTCACATTTAAAAAAAATTGATGACGTCATTGCACTGACATCATCAAAAAGAAAAAAAATTGACTATGGCGAAATGCTGCAAAATCGCTAAATCATTTCGAGGATTTTTTCAATAATATGTTACCGAATTATAGCAATTATTCTGTGCTTGTGCCCACCCTGTATGGAATATTTTTTTCAAAGTGTAATCATGTTGTTCTCTGTCCTAGTGATAACTTGTCTTGCATATAATATTTGATTAGCATTGTTTATTGTTTTGATTTTTTTTTTCGTATTTGCATTTGTGTATGAGCTGTTGTCAATAAATAGGTAATAAAACTGAACAAAATTTAAATGTTTAAGTATGTTACTTAAAAAAATTATATATGAAAACAATTACTAACTACCTTTGTAGCAAATTTGAGTCATGCTTATTACAAATAGAACAATAACGCTGTTGTGAACATAAAGACAGAATAATGAGTGGGTGAAATAACTATTGAGGTGAAGGTAATAAAACAAGGTGCTTATTATTATTTGGTATGTATCTAGATAAAAAAAAATTAAAAACATTAAGAAAAAGTAAAAATTTTTTTCCTAGAGAAAAATGTAAACAAAAATATGCTACGTAGCAGTTTGGTTACTTTTTACCTTAAATTATTGTACAAATTCTAGTTCTAGACATTAAAAAGTCTCGATTTTGCAAAACTTTTACTTAGCCTGCGTGTAAGACTAATACTTTATCAACTTGCACCTATAGAATCTAGACTATCATCATTGATGTGACTTCACCTTAACCTCGAACTAAGCATGTATCACTATTTTAGTTTATAAATATGCACAAACCCAAATGCTATTTTAAATCTTATCTATTTCATTAAATATGCATGCAACCAGGATTTAAACTCCTAATCCAATTAATATTGTCTCCTAGATTATCGGGCTCTAAAAAAAGTCGTGATGGTAGTTCGTTTAAGAAGAGATATATCAGTCGCAACCAAAATGTGCTATTTGATTCCTTGCATGTTTAACCTGCGATGTTGATGAAATTAGCATGCTTTGTTGTGGTAGAATGTTGTTGTAATTCTTACTGTTACATTAAACAAAACATCAATTCTCAAGTTAAAAAAATTAAAAATATATATCTATAATTTTGTCGAGTTTGTTTCAAATTCATCAAAAACGAGAAGTAAGATTGTATTTTATTTGCATTTTCTCCAAACTTTCCCCCCACTGACCAACTGAACCTATTAAAAATGTTCTTTTATGTTTCTGGGTTAATGGGATAGATAACAAAATTTAAGCATTTCATGATGCAATCTTCTATTACATAAATTATCTTTATACAGTGTGAGGCAACACGGTCCTGATGGTTTATATTTCCTTTACTATTAAAAATTCAAAAAGAAAGTTGTGGGGGATTAAAAAGGACATTTTAAAATTATTATCTGTTTAGCGCGTTCTTTATAAGAATTGCATTCTAAACTTGTTTTTTTTGAACACTACATATTTTTATTCACTTTTTAATTGGCTTTCTGAGTATGTTTTGTTTTTGAAATTCTGTTATGGCATATTTTGACATTTGCAGACCTCGTTAATAAAATCTGCAGATGCCCCATTTCCGCAGAGTAAACAAACCTTTTCTGGAAGGTGTTAGTCAAGACCATGTACAGGGTATCTCCTTTTGGATGTAGTTATATGGGTAACTTTATTAATATTATAGTTAAATAAATAGTGAGGCATAAAACAAAATTTACAAAAGCAAATGCCAGTGGCAGATTTGCATAACATACATTAAAATTATATTAATAAAATTGAGTTGTTTAACTTTTTTTTATTTTTGTTGCTTACATTAACTACTGTTTGTTATCAAGTTTAATATGTAAATCGTAATTTGTTGTTTAAATTTATGTTGTGTAAATCTACCAGTCATTTGTTTTTTGAAAATTTTACGTTCATGGCTCATGGCTCACTATTTGTTTATTTTTAAATTATCAAAATATCTCAATTGTTTTGAAAAATTAGTATGGCAAACTACATATTTTTAAAAAGCTCTCAAAAATTACCTTCAAATCATGTCAAAGCCGACTATGATTCCTAAAAAAAATGCATGTTTGTATTGTAACTCAGAAACTATAGCATACAGAGTGCCCATTTTAAAACTCCGAGCCTAAATTTTTTTAAATAGGCAACACACAATATAACTCCCAGATCACTATGCATTTCTACCATTTTTTTTTAAATTGAGATCAGAGTTGTTTTACAGTACATGTATCTACTAATGATTAAGTACAAATTTAAGGTTACTTTAATAACTCAAGTTTAATATTTGACAACAATAACTACAAGAATTTAATAGGAACATAGTACAAAAACTAACGAAGCAGGTGTTCGAATTGCCTTCCCCCTTCGTTTTTGCAGAGTATAATTCTTCTACGCATCGAACCTCTAACACGAGCTAACATTTCCGGTGTGATAGAGCGACAACATTGAATTATCCTTTCGCGTAGATGTTCTTCATTTCGAATGGGCACTTCATAGACATCATTTTTTACTTTGTCCCACAAAAAAAAGTCTAGCGGAGTCAAATCGGGACTGCGGGCAGGCCAAGGATGCAATGCACCTCGTCCAATTACACGTCCCTCAAAACGTTGGTTAAGATAATTTCTCACATCCGTATGAAAATGCGGAGGTGCACCATCATTAAAAAACCACATGCTATTCTGTACGTTTTGAGGAACTGTTTGGAGGAGAGCCGGTAGTTCATTAATTATGAAATTTAAATACATTTCACCATCTAAATTTCCATTAAAGAAATGTGGACCTATTACAAAATTGCCAATAATACCGCACCACATATTAAGAGAAAAAGTTCTCTGAAAATGAGTTATCCTGATCCAGCGGGGATTGTCTTGGGTGTAATAGTGGCAGTTATGTCGATTAACCGTGCCGTTGTTTGAAAACCTTGCTTCATCACAGAATAATACCATACTTAAAAAATTCCGCATTGCCGTTTAATTGCCGTCTAAGAAATTGACAATACTGAACACGATGCTCATAATCCCTATCTTCAAGATGGTGTATGGTATAAACATGGTAGGGGTGAAAGTTGTTCGCCTTAAGAATATTGAAAACAGAAATTTTGCTAATGTTTAAGGCATTTGCAATCACTCTTTGACTTATATGGGGATTATCCGTAACCATTTCAATTACAGCTACTTATGTTCAACCGTAACTTGCCGTGCCCTTACTTTTGGTTTTGAAAATTGCCCATACTCTTGTAAATTCAGAAGAAGCATTCTAAATGTTTTGCCTGTTGGAATTCGTCTACCTTGAAAGCGTTGCGCATACAAAGTACTGGCAGCACTCGCATTTTTCAACATTCACCCAGAATTAGAAGCATGTCCACTTTGTCAGCGTTGGAATACATTTTGCACCAAAGCTTAGTGATCGATAATCTTTGTTTTGCACTGTTCAAATAATGTGGCTTAACGAATTTGATTAGTAAACTGTCAAGTTAATGCAAACATGATTGCCCTGATCTTAATTATAGAAATATTTTGTTTTAAAATAATAGTCGGCAGTGACTTGTATTGTGTGTTGCCTATTTAAAAAAATTTAGGCTAGGAGTTTTAAAATGGGCACTCTGTATATGAAAAATCTGAGTGCGCCACTATAATCTACAAAAAAAATCTAGTAGCGTGTTTTAAATATCTGTAGAAATAAATGAGCTGTAGCTATAACATCTGATAAGAATGTTAAAAATTTCACTTTTGACTGTAGAAAGAAAACAAAAGATTTTGTATTTTTTTCTACCACTGAATCGTCTTAAAAAAATGAAACTAATTACATGCAAACTGTTTGTTCATAACTATAGTATTAACAGAGTTACCTTACCATATGATATCTGGATTTCTAGAAATTACCTGATTTTTCCTGTAGTGAATTTTTTGGAAAACAGCATGCAGCAAATTTAATAAACAGTTATTTTAGTTTTTACAAAAAGCATTGTCATCATGGGTACCTACTTTTTCAACCCTTGTATCAATAACTGAACTAAGATATTTTTCATGTTCATTTATCGTGTGCAAGGGTCTGTTTAGTTATTTGCAAAGTGCATGTCTTTAAATTTTGTAATTGGTGGATGTTTTGTTTTCAAAAACAAAAATACATGAATGTCTTTTTTTAGAGTCAATATTGTACAAGCTCTGGTGATAAAATCTCTCATAAATTATATTTATAGACTTATAGAGGGTCTGATATATTATTACTTACTATCATTTGCTGTTGAAGCTTAATATAAGAAATTATACAGGATGTCCCAGAATAACTGTACCTAACTTTCAGAAGTGATAGAGGGCGTATAATTTAAACATCTTTTACTAATAAACTAGTGTCCGGAAATACTTCCGTATCGAGATAATACGACATTAAGGAAACGAGTACTTGAAATAATCTCAATGTAGAAAGTAACGATTTTATTTTAGACACAGTAGAGGAGTTAGTGGCTCGAATTCTTGCTTTTGATGACATTCGTGATCGTTCGCAGATATTTCGAAGAATTAGTCGGTCAATCACACGTCGTTATACCTTGTGGGTCGACAATGGCGGCCGTAATAATAATTGCAACCGCTGGAAATAAATAACATCGTTACTTTCTACATTGAGATTATTTCAAGTACTCATTTCCTTAATGTCGTATTATCTCGATACGGAAGTATTTCCGGACACTAGTTTATTAGTAAGAGATGTTTAATTACACGCCCTCTATCAGTTCTGAAAGTTAGGCACAGTTATTCTGGGACACCCTGTATATTTATTACTCCACATTACTGCCTAGTTATAGATGGCTGTTTGAAATTTTGGTATTATGAGAAACTTTAGAATCGAACATTCAGCTTATGCACATAACACTGTTTTTTTTACCCACTTTGTTAAATTTGTTGATGTATTAGCAAGGTGTTGGATCCTGCTTTTCAGGTAATGGAACAAGCTGAGGCGTACATGCGGGAATCTGCTAGTGCTCCGCTATCCCCTAAAACTGCTACTGATACTGCTGTAACAGCACCTTCCTCTACTAATCTTACTTATCCTTTAAAACTTCTTACATCTCCATCTCGCAACTGCAAAAACCCTGTACAAAATGCAAAGTTTACCCCTTCAAAAACTCCATTAGCTAGCCAAACAATTTTAAACAGTACATTATTAGAAACTTTACATGAAAAATCGCATGATAATTGTATAGATTTCAATAACACCTTTTTTGATGATACAGTCATTACACAGTATCCGGATTTAAATAAAACAAGTTCATCTGCAAAACGAAAAAGACAAAATACAATTTCTCCAGAAACATCACTGACTATTAAACGTAGAAGAGATTTGAGTTATAGTGAAAATAGTCGCAAAAAAATGTCAAGCTTTTTTCGTACTCCAGTACAATATTTTTCAAATCGCAGGCGAACCATTAATGGTCCTTCCATGAACCAAAGCTTAAATACAAGCGTTGTTTCTAGTTCTGGAGCTTTTGATGTTAGTGTTGTGGAAAATTTAACACATTGTGGAAAAATGGAATTAACACCAAATTCGGGTGTTCGAGCAAGTTTACGCAGCAAAAATGTTAAGAAAAATTTATTTGCACGTACGTTCAGTTCTACTAAATTTAAAAAACGCTCAAAAAGATCTAAAAAATTAGATTTAGATTCTAGCAATGTTTCGGAAATTGATGGAAGAGAGATCCTCAATGCTAGTTGTTTTCCTGATTTTTCCTCTTATCCTGCTCCTGATGATTCACGACTACATGCTACGAACCGGTTGGAGACACCTGGGCCTTCTTTAACTCATACTCTGGTACTAACTTCACTCTTTTAAGAAATATTTGTATTTTATTATGTCTTGTAGACTCGGCTTCGCAATTGATAATTTTATTAAAATAGTTAAAGTAATAAAGATATGAAAGATGGATAAGAAACAATGTTTTGTCTGCACGAATATACGATATGATAAAATATAAAAATTTCAGTACAACTTTGCAAGGAAATAAAGAGATTAAATTATCTTTTTCATACTTTTAGTCTAATAACATTTTGCATTATTTATCTTTAATTCTTTGAGCACTGGTGTACGGTTTTTTTTTCTGTTATAAAAATATATGTAATTTCAAGAGAAGGTGAAATCCGATTTATAACTTTTGTAAAATATTATTTAATATGAAGTAGTATGTTCAACTTTTTTTTAAATACATAGTTGGTTAAATCAGTAAAGAATTATAACCATTTTGTACTAGTTGGTGAAAACGAAAAAACAATTGCGTATGGCGTTTTGAAGTTTTTTTTATATAACTTCTTTTAAAGGAATCGCCCTGTATGTGTATTGTACATTTTATTCCCTTTCAAACAGTACCAGATCAAAGCATCATTAAGTTAATATTTGTAGTAATTAGGGTAACTGGTCAAATTTTGCACCATCATTACTAGACAGGAGTGAATTCTTTTCACAGTTCTTGCAATGTTGTTAAATTAGCGGTAATTTATTTGTTGGTAAAATTACCAGTAAAATTATAAAATTAGCGATACTTTTACAAACACATAAGGAGCAATAAAAAGGGTTACGTTGTTTAGGTCATAAGTTAAGCTTTCTTTTGATACCGAACATGGACTAAACAAAAAAGTCATATTCATTCTTTTTAGTTTTTACTTTCTCATATTTCTACTGAAGTAAGGAGTTATGATTTCATGCAAACAAAAGGGTTTTAAAATATTTTGCTAATTTAACTGACTTTTGTATCTTTGAAAATAAAAAAGAAGAAACAGCAAAATCATACATAAAAAACGCAAAGGTTTTTAAACACCAAACACTATTCTAAGCCATTTGATAT
Organism: Ctenicera cuprea; assembly: GCA_958336395.1. Classification (NCBI taxonomy): domain Eukaryota; kingdom Metazoa; phylum Arthropoda; class Insecta; order Coleoptera; family Elateridae; genus Ctenicera; species Ctenicera cuprea. The sequence continues at coordinate 20,081,622 of OY284487.1, read as the reverse complement.
CATAAATTCAGGGAAAACAACGTACTATCAAAGGGAATGGTGTAAAATCGCGGGTATAAGAAAAACAAATTATTTAAAAAATTGCAAAAACTACGCAATGTAGACAAAAAATGAAAACATTATCAAGCGTAGGAAAAAAAGTTACAACGAAAAAGTTTTTAATTATCAGGGAAGGATGGGACTGCTGGGAGTATAGAAAACTTCCCAAACGACCTACAAGTTCTTTGAATCAAAAAGGCGTTGGGACTGGACTTGAGAACATGGGGCGAGCCGGTACCTAAACTTTCCTGGAGGGGCTTATACTAGCAGCCTTTGCGTCTTTAAAATATTATAAATAAAAAATTATCGGCAAAAAATAAACTGATTTATCAGGTTCCTTTTTTAAATATCTCAAGACCTCTTTTTTACTTTTGTTTCTACCATTGAATTCGTCCTAAAAAATTGACCCAATAAGATGCAACGGCATTTCCATAACTGTAATATTAACGAAGTTACTCGTATAACTACATCGAAAATGAGACACACTGTACATATTCCAATAGAAAAATTACTTAAAGTTGTGCTCATTAAACTAGTGGTCATACGCAGCATCTTGGATTAAAATATTGATTAAATAAAAGATCATCATTTGACATCGTAAATGATTTAAAATTTTACAAACCTTTTCTCTGAAGTTACATAAGTTTTTATTAATAATTCAGCAATATCATTAACAAGCAGCAACTACTTTTGGGATGATTTAAAGAACACATGGTGTATCTACTAATGGTTTGTGTGTTTAGGTTGTAGATGAATCTTCTGTTGCGGAACGTCCCGACACATTAGCCAAAGCTCAAATTGTAAAAGCCGAATGGTTCTGGACTTCAGTGCAGAAGCAAACTTGCCTTGAAGAAAAAGACTACTTATTTGATGATGTAAGTAAACATAATTTATATAAAAATGTTTGCTGGTCTGTTAACAATCTTTTCTTAATTTACTTGCCACCACAATTAAATTGTAAATCGTAAGTACTTATGATTATAAACACTTTTAATTTTGTCACACTCATTAAATACATTTTATAGTATATAGAGCAAGTGCTGTCACCCAGTACTAGGCGAGAATCGCATCAAGCAACACCAAGCAGCGCAAGTCGACGTAAACGGAAAAGGTTACAAGAAACTCTCTCGTCGCTTGCACTTCAACCCTCTCCAAGCCTACATAAAAGACGGTCATCAGTTAGTGATGCTGGACTTCTTTCGGTGTCGGGTTCATTTCTGGATTGCACTGCCAGCCCGGATAAAGCATTACTTGATCTGCCCGAAGCAGCTCCAGCTGTAGATACACCACGAAAAGTTTTCACAGCCAGGCAACAAGTATTTCTTGAACTTGTACAAACAGAGTCGAATTATGTCAATATACTACATACAGTAATGACAGTAAGTATTTTGAATTTAAAGTTATGTAGAACTTTTTAGTCTTTTGCAATTAACTTGAAATAACGGAATTGCTTTACAAAATACCGAGTGGTAAAAAAATTGGTACAGTTTATTTATCGATTAAGTCATAGCATTTAAATTTTATATTCAAATAAACATAGAACTCGTAAAGTGACAGATTTAGAGCTTCATAACAGTTTTTGCTTGTGATATTAATAAATGACACCCTGTATTTTGATAGAAAATGTGTTTTTGGCATCGGCAGTAGAGTATTGGCTACAGTGCTTGGGAGCGCTTTACTTGATATGACAATAAAATTAAGGCATATTGTATGAAGACTGTATGACTTTGGCAGAAGGAGCATCCCCTCCCCCGATAGGCCAAAGTAAACTGTTTTTGCATTCAATAGTATGTAACGTTACATAGAGGTATTTATATTGAAAACTTGTATACTTTTATAAAATAGCAACAATTTATTGAAACAAAAAGAAATTTACTGTTGAACTAGTAAAATTCGAATTCCTACCACATCACTTTACTGCAATTTTTTTAACAAGCTTAATTTTTTGTCATTTTTCTCAAAAAACATTAATTAACACATTCACTATTCCTCAACTCACATTATGGGTTGCAGACTATTAATTGTAATAGCTGTATAGAAACACAATCTAATTAATTAAATAAAATTTTCGAAAAAATAAAAACTATAAAGTGAAACATACTGTCAAAATTTGGGAAATTTAAAAAAAAATGTGTTCGAGTCTTATGCAAAATTAGCGTAGTGTCAGGGTTATCAACATTTTTTGCTATGGTGGACAGTGAACTTGTTAATAAGTAAATAATACAAAACAAATATAAAAATTAGAATTACGAATATACTGCCCATTTATATAATTTAGGTCATAGCTTTAGTTAATTGCTGAAGTGTTATGCTATTTATTGAAAACCCCACTTCGTTTTCCAAATTTTCAATTATTGCTTGTGATGTTAAGGGTACATAATCTTTTGACATTTTCCATAAATAAAAACAAATCCGTAGTTGTCAAATCAGGCAAGCTGGGCGGCCATATCTAACAAATTCCTTGTCTTGCTTTGATGTTTACTTTTGCTCACTATCTTTTATTACATTATTTCGATTCAACACTCTTTTTTTGTGAATCAATTAAGATTTATTAAAGAATGAAATAATTAAAATAAGAAACTGTTACTTAATGCATGCTTATTAACAACTACTTTTCAATAGTTTGTTGCGTCAAGATGAAACGCTCAACTTCTGCATTTACAGTGCAAGCGCATGCAATCATTGCTTTGCGGTTAGGCAGGCGCTTGTTTTTTGTTATAGCCTATTTACTGTAATTTAAAAATAATAATTTATTTTAGTACTTTTTACTTAATAATGTAAACTGATACTTCATGCAATTAGCTACAATTACATTACCTAGTAAGATAACACCATTTTACATCATTGTTCAATAGTTTTCGAATAAAATGTACATCCCGTATACATGTATGTTAAAGGTCCCTCTTTTCAAAACATTTGGTCCCCTTAATTACACCTAGATCCCCCTCTTTTAGTAGTCTCAGAACTGGCAGCTCTGGTGTTTGTGTCTGTCTGGATATTTAAATTTTTTATTGAGCAGTTCTTGCTAAAGAAGTGTTTATTTACTTTTCCCCAGTAAGGGTAAATATCTTCATTTTTCATACAGGTAAAAAATTATTACATATAAACTACTTATACTGTCTGTCTATAAAGTAACCTCCCCCCTAACTGACTTTTGAACGACTTGATATTTTACCACAACATTTGGTGTGCTTTAATGGGAAATTAAATACTATTTATTAGCCAAAATTAAATTTTGTATCATTCAAAATGGCGACTGCGCGCCATTTTGAATTTTTTTTTAAATAGAAAGGGGTGTCGAGTGACGCCTCATTTGAAAGATCTTTTAGTTTTGCGTCTGATCCTAAAGTTTCAAAGAAAAATATTTAGTCATAACAAAATGGCGGATTTTAAACAAATGGACTCACTCAATTCAAAACTGTTTTGATTTTTTTATCCAGTAGTCCACATTTTCATTTGCAGGACAAAATTTTCCCAGAAATATCTTAGGTGGCTGGAAATCATATTGAAAACGTTATGTTCCAACAAGACTCATTATTATAGACCTGTTTCTGACTTTCTCAACGGACATTTTCTTGGAAGATGGATTGGTAGGCGGGGGCCTGTAGAATAGTCGGCTCGCTCCCCAGATTTAACTTCCTTAGATTTTTTTCTATGGGAATATTTGAAATCGAAAGTGTACAGAACCCGTCCAGAAACAATTGAAGAACTGGAGCAACGCATTACAGAAGTTTGCAGAAATATCACTCCAGAAACTTATGAAAATGTAAGGCAGGAATTTTTATGTGCCAAGAAGTGAATGGTAAACATTTCGAACACTTAATTAAATTTATTTTTGCTTTAATTTTTAGTTTTTTTAAATAGACTTTCTTTACCTTCAAACATTGTCATTTTGTTATAGCTTAATATTTTTCTTTGAAACTCTAGGATCAGACGCAGAACTAAAAGACCTTTCCAATGAGGTGTCACTCGACTCCCCTTTCCGTTTAAAAAAAAAATCAAAATGGCGCCCAATCGCCATTTTGGATGATACAAAGTTTTAATATGGGCTGAAAAATAGTATTTAATTTCCCATTACAGCACACCAAATTTTGTGGTAAAATATCAAGTCGTTCAAAAGTTAGTTGGGTGGGGGGGGGGGGGTGTTACTTTATAGACACAGTGTATAGTGAGTCAAAAGTATGACGATGTTGATTTGCTGCTGTTAATATTTAGTTGAAAAAACGTTTTAAATAAATGTTATTCAGGAAATTCATGACCGCTAAATTTTTTTTATTTCTCTATAGTGTTCTTATGATTAAACATTTGCATTCAATCTCTCCACCTGTGTTTGAGAATGAGACCAGTTACGTCTGTCAAATTTATATTTTGTTTTAAATCAAAGTTGTTTTACCTATGGCAACTACAACTAAATAGTTGAATACCTTCTCATTTTTTACTGTCTCAAAAACTTGACTTTGTAAGGATGCTTTTGAAACGCGATATTGAATGTAGAAACAAATTTCCATCAAAATCTTTCAACAAATATACAGGGTGCTGTTTCAAAAAAGAAAGATGTAATATACAGGGTGTCCCACAATAAGTGTCCCAAAATTCACCAGCTGATACAACATACAAAAATAAGCAGAAAGTTTCATATAAGCATGGGTCGACAAACCCTTTGTTTTTGAGATACAGGGTGTTAAAGTTTTGGGAAAGAAATCTATTTTTTTTCAAATACTTCTAGACAGGCTTTTTCAAAAATCATCACATTTGACAAAACATTCCAGCTAGTTTACCTTCATTATTTAGAGTTTTTCATTTTTCTTGTAAAACGCATCATTTTCATGAAAAAACTAGTACAAGCCAGCCACGTTATTCGAAAATAATCTTACTATCTTGTCATCTGAAATTTTCAATAATCAATCACAACAGCCATGATGATCGTGTTAACGAAGGTTGTGTCAAATTTGAAGATTTTTGAAAAGCCTTCCTAGAAATATTTGAAAAAGAAAACGATTTTTCCCTGAAACATTATCTCGAAATCAAAAGCATTTGTCAGCCCATGTTCATATGAAATGTTCTGCTTATTTTTGGGTGTTGTATCAGCTGCTGAATTTTGGGACACTTGCTGTGTGACCCTGTATTATCATAAACATTTTAGATTGGTGTTGAAAGTTCTTATGTCTTTTCACAGCACATAAATGACTATTGCTGTAGCAATGGCTTAATAGGTAAAAATAAGGAAAGATTAAAAAAAAACGTAGTGTACCAATTTTATTTGTCATCCAATATGTTCTTAACATTAACTATATCACAATTTAAAAAACCCGATGCCGTGTTGTCTTGAGAATGGATGTTTGGATTATGGTTAAAAGCATATTTAATGTAACATTTAATTTTCAGATGTTTAAAAAACATTTAGAAGACATGCCCGATGAAGAAGCACTTTTAAACAACACTGAGTTAAAAATGATTTTTGGTAATTTACCTCCAATTTACGAAACTCATTTGAAAATGCTTGATGAGTTAAGGTGGGCCTCATCCCATTGGTCGGAGGAACTTAGCGTTGGAAATATAATACTAAAATATTCCACTGATCTATTGAAAGCTTATCCACCATTCGTTAACTTTTTTGAAGAGATGAAAGAGACACTTGTGCAGTGTGATCAAAGCAAACCACGGTTTCATGCTTTCCTCAAAGCATGTCAAACAAGACCTGAATGCGGACGACAAACTCTTCAAGACTTACTTATAAGACCTGTTCAGCGATTACCTAGCATTAGTTTGTTATTAAATGGTATGTTGTTAGTTTTTGTGTAGCAGTTTTGCAGTTATTAATATATTTTTTGTTTATCCAGATATTTTGAAGAACACAGCAAAAACAAATTCTGATCACGCTGCCTTAGCACAGTCGTTAGCAGCATTAAAAGAAGTTATGACTCATATTAATGAAGACAAAAGAAAAACAGAAGGACAGCGAGTTATGTTTGATATCTTTAATGATATCGATAACTGCCCTGTGAGTATTTATTTTTGAAAGTATATGTTCATCCTAACTGAAACAATTTAATTTTACAGCCTGATCTAGTATCGTCACACCGCAGTTTCGTTACTCGTTCTGAAGTAATACAGTTGTCATCATCAGAAGGCCTTTCTGGTAAAGGAAACCTTCTTGTTTTATTCCTATTTACTGATCAGTTGGAAGTTTGCAAAAAACGGTCTAAGGCGTTTAATAGTCTCAAAAGTCCTAACACAGTCAATGGTTTTCATCAGAAATCCACTACAAAACCATACAAACATGTTAAATTAATGCCTTTAAGCAGCATTAAAAGGGTAATTGATATCAAAGAAACGGAAGACTGCCAGAAAGTATTCAGTCTTGTATTTAGGAATAATGATGAAATAAAAGAAAGGCTGTTTTCTTTTGCTATGATTGAAGAAGATGCAGATAAGGTGACATTTTTAAGGACACTTTGCAAGCAAATGGCAACTAATGCTTGTACAGCTGATGCGGTAAGAATCTATTTAATAAAATACTGTAGAGCCTAATATTAGTTTTATTTTAGGATAAATTTCTAGCATACCTAGAACCACAACAGCTGGATATAGACACAAGTGACATACATAACGGGACACTTCAGAAGGCCTTCAAATTTGCTAATAGAACAAGGCTTAAAGTAGGTCGGGCCTTTTCTTTTAACAAAACACCATCTAAACTCAAGCGTGCTGTTTCTTCTATGATGTCACCATTTGGTAGCTCTACGAATCTCACCCCTGCTTCACAGCTTGCTCAAATGAGGCTTGCCAGTTATAGTAATATTAATGTACGTTTTATTAATATAGAAATATGTGGTGCACTATAAATTAATTACCGGTAGTTATTAATAGTTGCTTGCTTGTGGTTGCAGGAATTGGGGGATGCAAATAATGCCGCCGAATCTCCACCGGTAGCACCTATGTCTGTTCAGCCCACACGCAAGCTTAAAGCATCGTCGCTTGGATCTGCATCTGGAGCTGCAGCTCTCAAGCGACTGTAATTTTATTTATAACTTTTATCTCTCTTCATCATGATATTTTATTGATCCCAACATATTTGTACATAAGTTTAATATAAGATCTTACGCATTCAGATTCTTGTGTTTTATTGTATATCTAGGTAATTGTTTTCTTACTATTATTTTTTCACAAATCGTTTAGGCGCATGTCTTCAAAAGTTGAGTGAAAAGGATGTAAGGTAAGTCGATACATTTTTTGTGGACAACATACAGTTATTTGCAAAAAAAGTGGGCCGTTTCGTATTATGCGATATAATGGTACTTTTTCTGAATATTATTTACATCAAAAGAAACTACTGCATATTGTGAATTGTCTTTTGTTTATTGCTTATTAAATGCACGAGTTAAGGAATTATAAAAAGATCTTCTAAAAATAATGGATTTAGCTTATATAATTTTTAATAGCTAACTTTTTTGACAACTGTAAAAATTACTCTAGCAATATTGTAAATTAATGCTACAGCCTGGGCTGTACCTGGCGCCTGCGTGTGAAATTGTAAATTGCTCCCCCCCCCGCGACCTCAATCAAATATTTTTTTGAAAAGTAATTGAGGACAGTATAACTATAACAAAAAATATATGATTATGTATTCAAAGTCGTAAGATTTGGCAAATTTCATTCTCGATACTGATCAGGCCTAGATCTAAAAGTTTCTTGAGCCATAGTGGATCGTAAGAAAGTTTTTATAATCTTTAGTTTCGAGAATAATCTTTCCGTGTCACCAGAGTGATAAGAAGGGCAACTATTATTCTTATTGCAATAAAGAGATTTGGGAAAGTTGAATAAATATTTTCTATTGCCAAGTATTGTAAGAGATCGAGAAGGCTCATTCTGGTGCAGTTTTTAATATTTTCAAAACTAAAATTGCATCAAATAGTTCATTTTCAATTACGTTTTTTCCTTCAGAGCTATCCCGTACGGTGGATTTAGATAGTTCGCTTTTTGAGAATCGTCCCGGATGAATCATTCAAACAGAAATGGATTGTGTACCGAATCATCAAAAGTGGCCATCTAGTTCACTTTTTAGGTCGTGTGTAACAAAAATTGAATTCAATTAAGCCATCACTTGGAAGATTCATCCGGGATGATCCTCTAAAGTGAACAATCTAATTCCACCTTTAGTGTAAGGTGAAAGATCTAAGTTATTGCAGCATTTTTTTTAAGCATCGTCAACAATTACATCGATTTTATATACATAATTAGCAGCCCCAAAACCCCTCGAATACCAATTTTCTTGCACATCATGCATACCAATTTATCGGATAACATTATGGCGTTTTAATGCTAACCTGCAAAAAATAAAAATCGTCTGTATCTAATGCATGAATTCAGCTGAAGGTTTGCCTATAAGCAATCTCATTTCCCAAGGTTTGCGGACATCAAACAGTTTCAAATCCACCAAATTTATTTTGTAATTGTGCACTAATAGTTTTCGATTTAGAAAATTTATAACTTCCACATTAGTTTCGCCCTGTTTTCCTTTTTTACTGCGATAACCGTACACACAGAAATTAATTATAATTTTAGGCTTACCTTCCATGACTAAAATTCTTAATTTTATACCTTGTAAACTGATTTAATTACGTTAAAACTGTATACTACTGTCAAAAGAGTTACTTTATTAATAAGTTCTAGCTTTACTTCGTTGAAGTTTATTTTTATTTATTGTAAATAAAACAATTCCTAACTTCAACAGGTTTTTTATTTTAGCCTTATACGGTGTATATCTATAAGACAAACGGTTAGAAATTTTGATACAAAGAACATGTACGTTGTTACAAATATAAACACCCACATAAAACCAATTATGCTAAACACTTAGAACACAATCATTCAATGACATCTAACAACACTATAAAATGTTTCCACTTTTGTGATGATAAACGCAAGTTAGATATACTAGAAGCATTTGAAATTTACAAAAATTTAAAACCTGCACCTTTAATGAATGAGAAAATTGATCTCTTAAATTTACCATTATTGGACGTTTTGGAATGAGAATTCAAGTCATCTGGGCGCAGATATAGAAAACCAAAATCAAGTTATGAAGATTTATTGTTCCTATAGCAACACCAACTGTTTACTTTTAATCTTGACTCTGAAAATGACACGTCAACATGTCGAAATACGTATAAGGCTAAAGTAAAAAACCTCTTGAAGTTAAGAATTGTTTTATTTACAATAAATTAAAGTGACTTTCGTCTGTAAATTCTCCATTAGGTAACAAAATAAACCTATATCTGCTGGAAATTGAACCAAACCATAATACAAATCAAAATATTTAAAAAACGCCTACTTAACCATAATATTCCAGGTATAATAATTATTGACTGATGTGGAATATTCGAAAACAAATGTAAAAGACATTGGAAAAATATAAATTTCACATACCTACTTGCACACCAAGATAAGTAAATTTATAATTATTTCTTTCGTAATTAGTTTGGTTTTTAAATTACGATAGACATTTTTTACGTAATATTTTAATAGACCATCTTTCTTGCTTCCTACATATGTAAACACCGTTGAGAAAGAAAATGTGCGTAAAGATAAATATCCATTAAAACATATAGGGGGTTGGTAGGGTGAATATAATACAACTTCTCAAAGAAATGTAAACATAATAAATTTTTAAATTGTATATGCTAGTGAGAAATAAAGCTGAATATGTTTTTAAACATTTAAAAGAAATTTTGTTGTATGTAGGTATTGGTATTTTTCACATTGCATTCATGGATTAATTCTATAGGTAACGGTTATTATTAGTACATTATTGTATGAGTGATTCAATTACATCGTCAAATGGATGGCAGTAACAGCTCTTGAATTTTATTGCTAATAGTAATAGAGTTGGTTGTTTTCTAATTCTAAGCTTGCACTTTGTTCTTAAGTTTTAGCTTCTAAGTTGCTTAATTTGCATCCAAGAAGAAAAACATTATGTCCTTGAATATTTTGAAGTATTTAGATACGGGATTTACACATCTTAAATGTGTTTACAAAACTTCACAAAAGTAACTGCATAATGATGACTCAGTTCTGAACGAAAACGCATCTGCGTAAACAAATCTGCTTTAATACTGCAGAAATATTATAATGAGTAACAATAATTTTGCAAACAAGAAAACCACGCCCTTTTGCTAGATAAACCAGCCCTTTTCGACTTCTGTAAACACATTCCAGCTGAAGAGCAGTCGTAAATAATCAGTAAACAATTACGACTTTATGAATAATATTTGTGCAAAACACGTTAATGTGTTTATGACAACTAAATTTAAATGGTATTTAAGGGTGCAGAATAATATTTGTCCAAAATAATAGTTAATGCGTTTATGACAAGTATGTTACAGTATTTATTTAATAAGAAAAACAAGCGAAAAAACTTTTTGTGAGAATGAAGAATAATTTTAAGTTTAATTTAGCTGCACAATTAAATTCTATGCCACAAGGGATGTTGGCGGTTCAGAGGTTCCAAATTTTGTGTAAACGTCTCTCCAAACCACTCCAAAATGCACGTATGTGCTGAATAATGATATTTTTTGGTAATTTTAAGATTTTAGTTTTATTGTTTGGAAATAATTTCACACTTTTTACATCATACCATGGGTCAATAACGCCGTCGAAAATACCTACACAATAATACAGAGCATTTTTTTTTAAATAAAAGCTTTATAGTTTTGCAAATTTATATTCGCCTTTCAATTTTCTTTCTGAATATGTTTTGTTTTTGAAATTTCGTTTCGGTGTTGCCAAGTAATTCAACTCGTTTTCGATAGATTTGACATTTGGGGACCTCGCTATAATATCTACATGAGCCGTATTTCCACAGATTAAACAAACTTTTTTTAAAATATTAGTCGAGACTGTGTACTATACGCCAGATATTTTTAAGTTAAATTTAGTTATATAGGGTGTTTGTTGTAACAGTGCAATAATTTCGAACTCTAATGTGGCATAACTCGATTATTATAAATAGAACACTCTGTATATTTTTACATTATTGTATAGAGCTTTTTGCGCTCTATAAATTTCATTAACCAATGCTTATATCTGAAACCAACGGGTTTCGAAAAAAATAGATTTTAAGAAAAACACAGGTTGGCAGGCAACCATAGTTTATTAATTACTCAGACATGTGTTTGTTTGCTGATATTTTATTTGGAGCACTAACAATTGACAACAGTTTTTTCGGTGGTGCTTAAAGTGTGCCTGCTGGGCGTGAAGTTGGCAGGCAATTATATTTTTTTAAATACTCAAATATGTGTTGTCTGCTGATATTTTACTTAGAGCACCAACTAAGCACTAACAATTAGCCACAGTTTTTTCGTTGGTGCTTAAAGTGCGCCTGCTAAGCGTGAAGCTGGGAGATGATTGGGTTTTTTTAATTGCCAGGAAACGTGATTGTTTGCTGATTTTATTGTAGAGCACTAAAGGGCATTAACGAAGCACTTACGATTGGCACAATTGCTGTCGTTAGTGCTTTCCTTAACCTGCCAACTTTACGGACCGCAAATTTTTTGAAAACAGTTTTTGAACTTGGCAACGCCTTAACGGAATTTTAAAAACGAACCATATTCAAAAAGGCAGTTAAAAAGTGAATATAAATATGCAAAAACAATACAAGGTGTTGTATTAAAAAAAACGAACAAGTTTCGTGTGCTGTTCTTACACGAAACTCGATGTATAATTGAATTTTAAACTGTGATCCTTGTGGCCCCCTACAATTTTTATTTGAATATTTTTCTTGTAATTCAGATAAGTATTGACCACCACGGCCTAATTGAGCTCACCCTGTATATTTGCTATAAGTTATATAATCAGTTTTACACAAAAACGAAATATATAAACGTATTTATTTTTATCTCTTAGCCACTCTTTTATGAAAAAAAATATTATTACTTTCTCCCCCTGTGAAGTGCGAAATACAGTGTTTACTATTTGAAAAAAATACTAACTATTTCAAAACTAATGCTGTATACTATTTTTAGGCATGAACTATATAATTTAAGAGTAATTCCAATAATTAAGTTCAATGTATAATATTTATAAGCCGAAAAAGGTTTAAAATTTGCACTTTTTCGAGTATTTTGGTGTGTTTTTTCATGCTAGCCACTAGCCAGTAAAAACAACACGATTGTCATTATTATTGTTTTAACCATTTTAGTAGTTTTGTAAGTTTGTATTAACCCTGCCTATTTTTTTAATCCAATAAGTTGAAACTCCAAAATCAAAACCATTACTATAATAATATGTTTGCTGTAGAATATATGTATTATAATATACTTTTTTTCTTGATAATTTAAATTGGCTATTTTGTTTTATGGGCGTTGTATAATATTGTTATAATAATTGTACTGAAAATTTGAAATTATAAGGATTTCCGACTCGATTTTCGTTATTATGCATGGTTATTCTCGAGCTAGCAGCGGTGTTAACCAATGACGTAATTGGATGAAACGAACTTTGAACCAGCTAGTTTGCTGTTTACGTTAATTGCACTACTAGAAGAAAGTAACGACAAATGTCATTTAAACAGAGACAGCTGTATAATAACTTTAATATACTTCCGATCTCAGCCTTGGGTTAAAACATATTTTTGTTCCAATAATGACGTCACGTTCGATTAGTCAGTGACGTAACAACATAAACTTCAAACTAATTCTGAATCGAAAACCCTTTACGTTTTATATTTTTTAAAGTATTTACAAAAATGTTAAAAGTTTTGAGATAACCCTGGTTTTGCTTTTACTTTACTATACTTTCAGTGTAGGAAAGTATTGATTTCATGAAAACTTTCGAATTCGAGAGTTTGACGGAAATACATGTTTTAGACCTCTAAGAAGCCAAAAAAGTGGGTTTTGGAAAATATTCGCCTGTAGATACGTGCGCTCCGTAACTCCCGAATGCATAATTCGATTTCGATGAGCTATGAAATGTGCAAGTACATCAAAAATTTATCAAGAAAAAAAAAACTTAAAAAAAAATCTGAGACCGGAAACGAAAGTTAGACATGTTTTTTAATAGTATTTTTTCAGGAATTGAATTTTCTAAATCTGAAAACAGAGTCGGACAGAACAGCTGAGTTGCCGCTACATTTTTTGAAAATATTGACTTAAACGCTTTATTACTAAAAAAATGAATTGATGAAGTGGAATCAAATTAGGTATAGTAGTAGCTCTAGGGGGAGCCTAATATTATTTATTATGTATGAAAAATGTGTATCTAAGAGTGTGAAAACTGCGAGTTAAAAATTATTTTAGAAATATTCAAAATAATAGTAATCAAAAACTGGCAACACGATTTTTTAAATTTTGTTAAGCTGTTTATGGGCTACAATTTGGTTCGTGTGTTTGCTAATTTAATTGCATAGCGACTATGACTATGAATTATTGAAAACTTTGTTCTTAACACTTATTTACTCAAAAAACGAGTTAGGCGATCGGAATTTGATATTGTAAATGCCTTAGGGGTACAATATATTAAAAACTACGAGAATTTTTGTATCTGTTAAAACTCTGAACTGAAAAAAAATAAACATTTTGCAATTTCAAAAAGTCTTGCTCAAAAACTAGCATCACGATTTTTTTCAAATTCTATAGGTTAATGGAGTTAGGGATGAGCTGCAATTAAATTCGTGTCCCACAGTCAGCTAATTTTTTGTGACGCCTTCTATGAATTATTTAATAACCGCGGATCTACAAAAAACTTCGATTTAAGGTAAATTTCTCATGATTAATATTAGAATAAAATTTACAACTCCTTTTTTCTTGTAAATTTTAGCTTATTCCGAGTGCCTTAGGTCTAATTTTACAATAAAATTGTTAGTACTCCTTACATTGTAATAAAATTTAATGAAGGGTTACCCCCCTTTCTCGCTCTTCTTGTCAATGCATAGATATTTAGTAAAAAAATAGGACAAAAATATTTTAAAAGCCTAGGTGCGATATAGCTATTTATAATTACAGTGCTAACTCCACCTACTTGAATAAAATATAAAAAATATTTTTTTTAATTAAACTTTTATGCACTTCTGTTATTATGATTAGTACAAATTTTGTTTGAAAGTAAGGAGCATTTAAATGTCGATGTATAGCAATGATATAGACATAGCGTATCAAAAGAGGTTAACTATTGCAAAGGTTTGAATGGTATTTAATAGAACATAAAAACAGTATTTGTGTACATTATATAATCTTGCAGCATGATCTGTTGTAAGCCATCTTAAAGTTGTATTTCTAAGTGTTGTTGACTACTTATTGGCTTACTAATTGTAATAACCTAAAATGAAAAAATCAAATGTAGCAAGATATTGCAACAATAGATTAATTAAAAAATTGCGGATGGGGGTAATTTTAACAGTATTGAATACACTATTTTTCCTTAAAATAGTTTAAAATAATAATTTTTTGAAATAATTTAGTCAGAGACCAAATATTAGAAATAGAATTTTCTAGAATAATTATGGAATGGTCTTGCTTAAAAAATAACGTAATTGTAGCTATTTTCGCTATAAAAAAAGGTAAAAACATTTCCTTTAAGGAAAAATCGATGAAATACCATTAATAAAGAAACAAAAATTCTTTTTTTGTTTGGTGGAAAATTTTGTCAACATATTAAGGAACCACTCCGAGATATTTTTAGGACAAACTGATGCGGTCCCCACCTAAACCATTATTTTAAATTATATATTATATCATTAAATATTATATCGTAATCTTTTATTACTTATTGACATGAGCGTAGACTTAACAAATAATATAATTCTAAATAATTATTCTTAGAAATCAAATAACGATTTACTTTTTCTTTTCATCCTTGTTTTTGTATTTTACGTGTGACGTCATTCAATCGAGTAAACAGCAGTGCGAATAACATTTTGGATATTTTCCTTTAGGTTTGTCTTCATATAATTGATTTAATTAAAAGTTTTAAATTTTAGTCGTCTAATTACAGTTATTAAACTAATTGACATTGACAAAGAAACCTGGACAGGATGTAACGCAAGCTATAGAATTGCCATCACAAGGGTTTCAATACTATGTCAATTTAAAGACTATTTAAACTGAAACATTTTTCTAACTACGGGTTTCAGCAAACACACGTATAGTAAAGTTACTATATGATGTCTGTACTAAACGTTTGAGTTACAGAAGAGGATGTGAAAAGTAAGTTGTACCTTGTACTCTGAGAACAGTGGCTGACGTATTCACCAAGCAGTGGTGTAATCAGAAATTGCAGGGCCTGGGTTCCAAATTCAGGTCGAGGCCCTATACCCTCCCCCCTTACCAATAAAAGATAAAAATAAAAGCGTTCGCCATGGAAATACTTGAATATATTTAAGAAAAAACGCAAATAAAATATTTATATAACATAGAAACTATTATATCAACTAAATAATACTTATGAACACAAAAACATATCTACATGGTGTAAAGAAAATATTAAAAATAAAACTAAACAAAACTTCTTTTTCTTACCTTTGTACTAACAAATTTTTGTATCAACTTATTCCAGATTTTGTGCAGGGCTATTTTCAACCGAAATTATTGCAGAGGCGACATTCTTCATTTAATTTTGAAATGTTGACAATATCATCACTTAAAGAATATGTAATACTTAGACTGCATTTAATAAAATAGCCAATAGAACTTATACTTCTTCACTTCAAAAGTTGTTATTGAAGCGATTTCAACGGTCTTGTAAACCGTATCTAACAGCAAGGCGGTGAACATGGTAACGTACCATAATGCTTATCTGGGTGTTCAGCAAGGCTACTCGGAAGAAAAAAAGTGTCATATTACTCACTCATAGTTAAATCATTAAGAGAAAGGTTGGGCTAATTTATTACTTACTACACCTACCATTAGGCAATATATCGAGATAAACGTCAAAATCCAGCTAATGAAAAGAATAGTTTGGTTTGGAACAAACAAAATCGATATTTTCTTAATTTAAAAAAAACAACTGTAAAGAATGGGGTCTTAGTGGACCCCGTGACACGCAGACCCGCGGAAAACCGGTAGTAACGCCGCTGTCACCAAGAATTTTTTTCATAAGTACCTATATACAGGCTGTTCCAAGTTAAGTCTGCACTATTGCTAACTTTGTTATTATAGGATATATTATACGATGTCGGTTAAATGGACAAACTAGTAGAATTTTTTTATGGTGATTATGATAGTGAAATCAAAAAAATAATTGAGCATCGCATTTCCGAGATATTTACATTTAATTTTTAAATATAACATTCTATATGTTTTTACATAAATGGATAGAAAATTAAATTCTGAACAAAAATGCCCATATAACTTTTTTTGATAACATTGAAAATAACCGAGTTATTTGGAAATAACTGTTTTAAACCTTTTAAAATCAAATAACCATGAAACAAAAAATGAGCGAAACACTTCGCCTGGACGTTCCTATACTTATAAAATAACATTGTTTTATATTTTACAACACTTTCGATATGCACCTGTCTAGGACACGCACTAGTTAAAGTAAATAGTTCTTATAAGTTGTAACATCTTGAAGCGGTGGAAGAAAGACCGACCGCTGCGCTCTGCAAGCATAAGGTTGGGTAAAATATTCGGACTGAATCAACGGAAGGGCGGAAATTCATATTTGAAAATATATTAATAACTCGAGAAGTATTATTTTTAGCAACAAATTACTCTTATTAATTTGCATTTAGAATTTCAAAACCTTTCTGATTTTAAAGCCAAAATGCCACGTTTCCATTTAAAAAAAAGTTTTTTTCTTAAATACAATCGAGAAGAATTTGCCCTACAACTTTGCTCTTGGGTTTGCGAGTCTATCTATTAAAATAAAAAAGTTAGCCTACATTGAACATTAAACGACTAGTACAAGAATACAACTGCTGTAGAAAGTATGTGAAATTCTTCTAAGGACAAAAAGATTATTAAGGGGCAAAAATTCGATTTTTTGATTTTTTGTAAAAAGATTCTCCTAGAGCAAACAAAAGAAGAAATCATTTTTTTAATTTTGTAGCGAAAATTTTGGGGGGGAGGGGGAACAGTAGCCCCCCTAAATATTAAAGTATCAAAAAAATATTATGATATTCGGATTTTGCTATCAATGATGAGCTATACTGTTTCAACAGAAATATTTTATTGCCCCCCGTTAAATAAATAAAAGGGTACCAATTTTCAATTTTCAAAAATTCACAGAGGGCGTCACAGTGAAATTATAACAATGCGCAAAAAAATAAATTGTAGAAGATTCTCAGCTCTATCAGCTTAAAAAGTTTAAACAAAAACGTGTGGGCACTTTTTGAGAAATATTTTTTTGAAAAATTCCAATATTTTGGAGTGATGTCATTGCGATCGTTTTTATATTTTAAAAATTAATTATATTTCATGGTATATTACCCTTGAAGGGCTACCAAACAAGATGTAGTTGATTCCAATCAAATAACTGGTTTTTAAGTAAATGGGCGTTAAAGTCGAAATTTTCAAAAATTCGTAGCGGCCGCCATGTTGAAGCTAGAGAGTTCGGTATAAAAACTTTTGATTTGTTCTAAGGCCTTCTATAATTTCCACTATTCCAATTTCCAAAATTCAGTTTCTGAAAAAAATGCTACCAAAAAAACATATCTAACTTCTGTTTCCGGTTTCGGATTCTTTTTAAAAGCTTATTTTGTCGATGAATTTTTGATATACCTCCTCATTCCAAAGCACATCGAAATCGGTCCAGCCGTTCCGGAGATATGAGCGTTACCCACACACCCACCCACACACCCACACACCCACAGAAAGACATTTTTTAAAAACAACTTTTTTAGAATCCTGGAAGCCCAAAACATGTATTTCCGTCAAAATCTCGATTGTCGTTAGAAATATTGATAGACGAACTATTTTGAAAGCAACTCGTAGTGTTCAAAAAAGATTAATGAAGTGCGGGTTGAGCAGGAGGACAACATTTTTGAACATGTACTTTAAATGATTATGATATTCGTTACCTGCTATCTCGTTCTCTTTTTTTATTGAATAAAACACTTTATTTTCTATGTGTACCTATGTAATTTTATTTAAAAAATATTGTAAAATTAAGTCGATAACTTCTTTAATTCTGATTTTTTTGTAATCATGTAATAAAATTATTTTGTTCAGAATCGAATTTCCTATCGAACTGTGATAAAACATACAGGGTGTTCCATTTAATTACTTTAGCTGCAAAAACCAACGAGAACAATTATTATTTTGACACATTAGGATAATTGACAACTAATATTTTTTGTTTCATGGCTATTTGATTTTAAATGGTTTAAAACAGTTATTTCCAAATAACTCGGTTATTTTCAATGTTATCAAAAAAGTTGTATGGGCATTTTTGTTCAGAATTTAATTTTCTATCCATTTATATAAAAACATACAGAGTGTTCCATTTAAAAAATTAAATGTTTTGGTAAATATCTCGGAAAAGCGATGCTCAATTGGTTTTTTGATTTCATTATCATAATCAGCATAAAAAATTCTACTAGTTTGTTCATTTAACCGACATCGTAGCTCCTATAATAACAAAGTTAGCAATAGTGCAGACTTAACTTGGAACAGCCTGTATATTATGGTGATTTTCAAATAATAAGTTATAAAAAAATGATTTTTGTATTATATGTTAACTGCATACATCATTAGAAAAACTAGGAAAAACAAATTTTATTATCACTTAGCGGGTGTTACTTCACCTACACACTAAAATCATAGAAGTTATCTATATCTCATATTGGAATTTTTTTCTAAAATTTATTAGAATGTTTTTATAACAAAAATTGTTTAAATAAAACCATATGAGACTAACGTTTTCATTCGAATATTTCCACGAATTTTGAATTTTTCAGTAATTTTAGCCTAAAAACGAATTTAAACGAAAAGTTTACGTGAATATTCTTGGCGTATATTCCTGGCAAATACTCATGGCGAAGAGTCACGCAGATATTTGCATTTCCTACAAATCAAATAAAATTCTGAAATCGGATGACAAATCATACAGAAATTTGTTAAGGAAAGAGTGCCGAACTCAGAATCTGAAAATTCAGAAAATTTTTTAACATGACATTAGTTCTGCTGTCGGAGAAGTAGACTTTTCAGATTTTGAGTCTGAGGCAGAAAATTATAAAGCGTACAATATATACCCAACTCTTTTATTTCCTATAAAGCTTCTATGTTTAGTTACCTCCTCAAAACAGTTAATCTTATGTTAATGTTTAAAGTTCCGTACTTCAATAGTATGTGTTTTGTTTTATATGTTTTATAAATATTTTTAAAACCATTGTATTTTATGAAAACTGTTGGTTTTAATGTTATATTAAGACTGTCTGTAGATTAAAAAAAATGTTGGCTTTAATGTGCATTAACGTTCATAATAAAAATTTAAAGCAGAAATGTTATGCCTGTTTATTTTTGTATTTAAACAATTTGATGTACGAGTAGTATTGAAGATACAAGTTTTATCTGTAATACAGTGCAATTAATTATTTTTTATGGCCAGGGCCGGCGCTAGGAGCAGGCGTACCAGGCTCCTGCTTAGGGCGCCACATTGAGAGGGGCGCGAAGCGCCCCAAGCGCTGAAATTTTTGTTTTTCGCCAGCTTTGAAAGCTGCAAGCACGTAACTAAAGGTGAGCCTGTGTGAGTTATGGCCTATCTAAAATTTTGCTGGCTCACCCGTTGAAATGAAGGAAAAAATTAATATTGAATACATTTTTCTTATCAAAAATCGAGATAAAAATAACTAAGCAAAATTTCTCAAACTTAAAATAAATAGAAACTGAGAGGCAGAACCAATATTAATGTAAAAGTTGAATTTATATAATATTAAAAAAATATTACAATTTGCGGTAAGCAAAGTGCTGTTAATAAAACATACTGCCATTTGCCCGTCACTTGGCTCAAAATTTCTAAAATGTTCGGGGGGCGGGGGAGCAGACCCCTTAGGCTGGAGCATACGAAGTACCCCCCAGATTCCCCGATTACGGCCCTGCCTCTTACCTAAGGGGTGCATTAAAATGTTTTGCCTAGGGCGGCAAAGCGTCTAGCGCCGGCCCTGTTCATGGGCTACTGTTTTAAAGGCCAAGTAAAAAAAATAAAAGTGGTGTTTTGTTCTACTTCCATCAATTCATGGCCTACTATAATTTTTTCAAAATAAATTAAATGACGTGGTCTTTCCATGGCACTCTTATGAAATTTATATTTTCTGGAATAAAATGCTCAATACTTAAACAAAATGAAAAGTGTAACACATCGTTGAAATCAGAATTAAAAAAAATTTAAAATACCGAATATAAAAAAAAGTTGACAGTTGAAAATGAGCAATGGTAACAGTTATACCTACTAAATCTGATCAAAAATTTAGATTCAGCATGAAAATGTGTCCTAATAATGCGTTAACTAGAAATATGTAATATAAATGACAAATGAGTTATAGCCGAAAACAAAAAATCCAATATGTCAGTATTTTATATTTTAATCAGAAACTAAGCAAGATAGATTTAACTTCTTTTCAGATTATTAGTGGGCATACAATTCCACAACCTTTCTATAAAATAACCATCGTCGTATCTTTTCAAATAAGCGAGATTCCCATAGAACACGCAATTTGATACATGCTGGAGACTATTACGAAATCTGGAAACCATGTGGAAATGCTTCTTTTTGAGTATACAGGGTGAATAGATCTTGTGTCACCATTTTACTAGTTCCTAAGCTAATGAGAAAATTAGATTTTTTCTTGATACAAGTTGTTGTAATAAAAGTTAGTATATAGTAGCGTTTGAAGTGTTTTCGTTTAAATCTATGGCCTGCTTAATTGAATCAGCTCTTATTTCTCGAAACTTTTGTGATGTAAAGGTATGAAAGTTTATATCATTAGAACGAGAAAAAATATCTATCTAACTGTCTCAGAAAAATTGTTTATATTGCTATTTGGAATAGTATCGACGACGTCACCAGATTATTAAAGCCCAAACAACTTTTATTAAGAAAACTATTTTATATTTCCAATAGGTTGGAAAATAGTAGGAGAATGAGCCTTAAATGACTACGCTTACATGCGTTAAAATGAGAAATTTAAAAAAATTTGTACCAATGATTATTTTCAACTTACAACATTCAGGTAAACGGTGTTTTTTTTCGATTATTCTTTTTTACAGTTACAGTATTTTCTAGGGTTTATTGGTACCCTTTCGTTTCGGCATTTCAGACTTATTTTTCTGATGAATTTTCAAATATATAAAAGAATGAACGCAGGGACAATATCTGCCCACACGCCGAGCTACCCACAACCAATATTTTTTTCAAACGACATTTCTTAGTCCTTCGGCTAGCCTCATAAATAGTAGCTTCCTGTAAGGCATGAGAAAACTAACACTAACTACACCTCTTTTATATGTAATTGAAAATAGATGAAATGCAATACTGAAACTAGGTAGACGTATACACGAAGAAAATTAAAATTTTAAATTTGTTAGGTACCGACATCCGATTTTGTAGATTGATTGAGTATAAGTTGATTATTGTAGCATTCTATGTACTCATATCTCTTAATAACTCCTAATTAATCAAGTTTCTTTGAATATTGTAACTAATTGAAGATTTTTACATTAAATACTTATACAACCATTAATGGCATTTGATTGCTGTACAATAATAAATATAATTTGTTGCTTGAAAAATATTTGATTTACCTAATTGGGTAATATTTCCTGACAAGTTTTACCATAAAATATTTTTTTTAATGTGCAAGTAAATCTAACACAGAAAACTCCTCACCGTTAAAAATTGCCGGAGAGCATTGATAAAAAGTTTAACTACTTATCACATTTACCTTTATTAATATAAAAAAAATAAATAAAATTGCTTCAAGTGACCAATCGTCCTGCGCAGAAACCACCTGGTTAAAGTAATAGCCAGAAAACGGAGAGGACCGAAAACTCCATAAGCCGGCAGCTTTTGGCTGGCCGTCGTTCTTTCTACTTATAGAAGAAACCAAAACGAAAAACAAAAATAAAATTAAGGCGTTACTCCCCACTCCGTAGCAGAAAGCAAAACTCCCTTGAAGCTCCCTTCCCCTCCAAGTTGCCTACACAACTCTAGCTCTCGCAGGAACGTGTCCTGCTGTACTGTGTCGCTTCCAACCAACTAGTATTCGCAAGTGTTACGGGCTCGTAGTAGCTGTTGATAGCAGTTGATAACGGCGATAATGGCAACAAAACCTGATTATCAACGACCATACGGTGAGTAGATAAAATTTTATATACATAGATTAGTTTATCGTAAGTTGCCTGCCTGTAATTTTTTTCCCGAAACAGTGCTACCACATAATAGTGTGATAACGCGCACCTGGGTCGCGAGCTTTACTACACATGTCATACCCTGAAAATTTGAATTAGTTTGAAAACTGTTAATTATTAGTACCCATTTGTTACAAAAATTGGTACAAATTCGGGTTAATTAAAAAAGCAAAAATTAATTTAGAAATGACACGTATTTGCTGGAAAGTCGCTGCTGCAGTGGTAATAATTTTAAAGTTTTGCAGATTTTAATTGAAACGTTTGGAGTTTCTTTGTAGTTTTCTTAAGGAGACGTTAAAGATTTGATTCTACAACAAAATTTTGTATTACAAGTTGTATTTTAAGTAGTTATTTCAAGTAGGTATGATGATTAGCATTAATTTACCCTAATTCATGTTCAGTGCAAATACTACAACCAATCTCTGTTGTAAGTGAATAGATGTAGAACAAAATTTTCATGCAATAATTTTGGAAAATTTGTGTAATTGTTGTAATTAATTTATGGTTTAGCTGATGTAGCTAAGCAACTCAAGAAATACTTAAACTTTACAAAATAACTGATCATATCAATAAAATTGTTAATATTTAAACGTGAAACATGAAAGTAAAGATATTAAATGATAAATGGAAGTAATCTTTGATTTGAAAAGTTAACCTTTTTTGACCTGTAACGACGTAATTTGCACAGTTAATCAGTTAACCTAGAAGCTGCAGATAATAATTTTGAAAATGTATAATTTTTTAATGCGTTTTAGGTTTAAAACTGGATCTAAATTGATTTTTTAAATTAATAATAGTTATGAAATAAAGCTTGGGGACATTCCAAGATAGCGCATCGATATTATGCCTTATATCTGAACGCGTGCCGCTAAAATTCTGTGTGTAAATATACTAGAAGACATTGTAGGTATAAATTGTAAATAGTACAATTGTCGTACAACCCCCAAAAAACCATTTGACTATTTTTCATCATCTGTACTTATTCCATTAATTTAATACAATAATAAAACACAAAGTAACATTTTTCCTTTTTAAATAAAAATCTTCATTTTTGCCCATACTAACTATTATTGTTAAATTTGTGTCTGAGATAAAATTTGTATTATCTCATTTGAGGTATAATTATTTAAAAAAATCTACTTTAATTCTTCTAAAACAGAGCTGTCTGCAACAAAAAGTTCTGTTAATTAGGTAATTACTAGAGTATAATTTCTTTAATAAATTATACTATATCTGCATAGAAAAACCATAGAAATGTTATAACTTTTTGATAAATTAGATTGCTAGAGATGTACGACATTTTGAGTCTACTACCACGATATCTGCTGATAAACTTACAGCAATTAAGGTTGTAGTTTTAGAAAACTGTTGATTAACATGAAATAATTTGACCGAATAATGTCAAATTTGTAAAATGCAATTCTACTGCATTTACGCACTATTTTATTTTAAGACCCAATTGTTTTTTTTAATGTTGAAGCTTGTGAAATTTTTTAACTATAGATTTTGTTAGCTATGTATAAACCAAGATGCCTTTCGACCCCCTTTTGGATAAGAAACAAAATTTAGCTTTAAAATACAATATTAAATAGTTCAAAATTTTAACGATAAAGATGCAAGACAAAATTCGTTACATTTAGGCTCTAGATTGAAATTATATTCTCCGTTAAACACCCCCAAATGACTGTTTTTTCCTGGAGCCTGCTTAGCTGAGCTAGCTTCAAAATAATTAATAGTCCGCATCTCTAAAGTAGCTTGATTTTCCACATTTGCAGTATTTTTAAACTTTTTTTTTTATTCTAATCTATACAGTAAATCCGGAACTGTCTCCACTTTACGCGATGACGGGCTCTTACATCTCGACACTGTTTATTTAATATTTTTAGCGAATGGTTATTTAACTTCTAGTTAGGGCGACGCGGCAGTTAAAAGTTATCAAAAGAAGCGTAGAGCGAAAACCACGGGTTCAGCTAGTTAAATTAAAAACTCGCAGTTAGTTTACGAACTACAAAATTATGTGTTGGTAATGTGTCCTTTCCTGACGTTTAGGTATTTACATTATTTTTCCATCCCTATTCTTGATTTTACCAAAAGAAATGTAAAAGGGGGATCGAACAACGTTGAATTTCTCAGAAATTGTCTATTTTAAATTAAATTTTTCAATATATTCTATTCTATTATTTTTTAACACAAATATGTTCGTATTATTGTTGTTGCATAACCTTAGAGCTTTATTCAGATAAGGATAACTCTTTCAAATCGCCTAAAAAGTATTCATTAAAAAGAAATAAATACAATAGTTGATTAAAAGAGATTATGGAATCATGATAGTTTGTTTAGCTAAATAGTGGTAAATTTAAAACATTTAAATGCATTATTTCGATTTCTAGTTCAAAAATAGAAAACTTGTTATTGTTGCCATATTGTTGTGAAGAAAATTGCACAAATACCTCAAAACCCACACAATCCGTGACTGCATCAAGATCATTTAATATACCTTAATTTCTTTATTTGAAAAATGTGGTATTAGACCAAATTAGGTTGTCTTTCCTCAATTTCTCAGAGATAGGTAGCTCGGGTAAATTAGATTTATGCGTTATAATTTAAACTGCATTGTTTGCTAGAAACCGGCACAAACTTCACAAAACAAAGATTAAACAGATTTTTTAACTAAAAACCTTGAATTTCTTGCAAATGCTAATGAATTCTAAAAATTACACAAGTTGTAAGTGTATAAATGATGCCTGTCAATAAATACCCACAAGATCTATTATAAATCGTCCAACTAATTTTAGCAGCTTTAACCGATACTTGATTCATTTATGAGAATTTCTATCACTGAATTTTCACTCTTAAAACAACGCTTATAGCAAAACTGTCATAGTTTTACAGCTAAAGTATAACCAGGAACTTCAGCTAAAATAAAAGTAATTATGCCATTTTAATTTTCAAAAACCTAACACAAATTTAATGGTAAGATTTTTGTTAATGTCCTAATTGTTGGCATGATCCGTTAATTTTTTTAGGTGAAAATCCCCTCCAGTTGCATTTAAACACAACATAGATTAAATAACATTTAATCAAATTTTGATATAAGAACCACAACTTGAATTCTTGAGACAGATAACTGCGTATCTCTACATAGTATACTATTGGAAGAGATAATCGTACTTTTAATTCTTTATCTTCTCCCCAATATCGTTCTCTAGTATTATTCACAATTTCAACGGCTATAAAATTACTTCTGAGCTAGCTACAATTTAATTCCTTTTATTTTTTTTGTTTTATGAGACTGAGGAAAAATAAGACCATGTATTTATACAATTTATGAAACTGCTGTATCCGAGCAATGGGGCAAAGTCTGAGTAAAGGTCACAAAGTTCAGTTTTCAGACGACAATTATAATTTCTAGAGCTAACCAGGAGCTTCTGTATTTCAATATTTACTGAACAAGTAAAATATTGACCGACTGGTCATAACTACAATAAATTATTTGAGTACTATTTCATAATTTCGAAATTCATGCTGGCTTGAAGATAACGAATACGTGATTTATGAGACACGATTTTACAGTATAGTTGCATAAATTTGAAATTATGGAACGTAAAGTATTAAAAATTATTTTGCGCTTTGCGAGAAAAATATGGTTGTATTTGAAATTGTTTACTCAAAGTAAATGTTTAGTAGAAATACCAAGTTGTTTCTCAAACTGACAGAATGAATTCGAAGAATAGGTATTTACTGTCTACCATTTTGTTATTTAAACTTTAAACAAGGCATGATTCATGTTTTTTCAAGAAATTAAATACTCAAGTTGTTGGGAACACTGTAGTGTAAGGAAATTATAATATAGAAAATCAATTAGCTTTTAGATGATAATTAAAAAATTTAAATAAGTAGAGCCACGCAGAAAAGAATGCACAAAATTATCGAGTCTGTGTACATTAAGTACCGCCTATATGTATTAAATTCAGAACAATTATTGAGTAACTACAAAACACGTTTTAGGATATTTTACCAAATTTATTATACATTTCCAGTTTTATATATGTAGGTCTAAATAAATATGAAATACTAATTTGCTTTTATTTTAATTGACATTAATGACATTTAACCTTTTTAATGTTACAACAGTTTTATTTTAGTTATAAAACATATCTCTTTATGATCTCAAGTTTAATGCGTTTCAAACCATTAATGCAATAATTTTTATTATTGAGTTAAGGGTTCAAGTGTATAGCAATCAACGAAAATTTTACACTTTAAAATCAATACTTAATTCATACCGTAGGTAACCACCAAATTTAAAAAAATCGAATTTATCTAATTTTCATTAAATCTCCGATTTTATTAAAAACAAAACCGACCTTGAAAATATTTTACTGTAAAGTTTCAACTTTTTTCATGAAACAAGATCAGACAAACGTCATTTGATATCGTAGCCAAAAGCAATATTTTATTAACATGTGACAAAATCAAATTTACTTTTTTTTTCTTTTTCTGTGATATTATTCTCACTGATAACAGATAATAAGCAAAGAAATTATTGAGAAATCAAATGTTCTCTGGTGAGAACCAGACGATAAAACAGAGATATTGAAAATGTATAGCAAAGAATTTAAAACTTAAAACTACTCGTTTACGAGTAACAAACAATTTATGAACTTTTTTTGTTTAATAACTTTACAACCATTTCACTATTTGCAGGTTTTTACCTTGACTATGAGTTTCCATTTCTAAAGAACCACAAAAACAAAAACTTTGTTTATAATTCTAATCGCAAAAAAAATGTGGTCGTCTAAATTGGTTACAGTAGTGTAAAAAATGTAAATATAAAAAAAAGAGAAATATTCAATTTCTCAAAAAATTCGTTTTACTACATTTTCTATTTTCGGGAGACAGCAACTTCCCAACTTGTCTTCTGAAATACTCATCATCATTCTCAGCGACACAAACTAAAAAGAAACTGAAAAAATTAAAATCGAGACTAATGTTGTATCAGATAGTAATTGTTTTCACGCAAAGTGTCATGTTTGTGCTCATCAATGCTTCACTGGAATCTTCCTGTACAACGCCTCCTATCTGTTGCAAGTAATAATTATTATTAATACGACATTGCTAAATTACTTCAACAACCGGCACTAGTACATACGCAGTGCCGGATTAAACATTAAGCAGCTGTTTAAGCGGCAAATTTGCAGGAGCGGCAAAATTGTAAAGGTGAAGGTATTTTACTTCCGTTTACGTGTTAAATTATTTTGACTTTGTACAGCGCGCATCGCGTCTATAATAAATATTATAGTAGACCGGTATACGCTAATAATAAGGCCTAAATAATAGCGCCGACAAAAATAGCGTCATCAAATATACTTATAGTAGCTGAACCTGTGGCCTTCGCCCTACGCTTTTTTTCATAACTGCCGCGTCGCCTTACATGATAGTTACATAAACATTAGTTTAAAAATATAATCAAACAGTGTCGAGATGTACGCGTACGTCGTTACGTAAAGTTGAGACAGTTCCGGATTTAATATATAGATTGCAATTTAGAGAATTTTTCAAACTAACAATTTCCGGAAATATTTTCTTTTAATGTTATGTATCTGAATTTATTTATTTATTGTAAGCTCTGTAAGTTTTTAAATTATTAAAATTTCATTAATAATGTAATGAACTTAAAAATAACTTTTCTTTGTATCAAAAACAATTGATGGCAAGGATTGAGACTTTGTAATAAAAACAGTGATTTTTGGACAATTACGATAATAATTGATGCACATGTCTTCACTAACATTAATTAAAACATTTATAAAATTGCAGATATCATCTGCTTATTATTATTATACAATTTTGCTTCAATTTTAAGTTAGAAGTGAAAAAATGCATATTTCTAGAACTTTGCACGTAACCAATCCATCTTTTGATACATTTATGACAATAAATGAAAAGTTTTGTTAGATATTATAAACGTTATTGGGATTATTGAATTATAATATGGTACTGTATTTTGGGAAAATTCTGCAAAATAAAATGTAAGGGTCAGTAATAAATATTGTAGTGGGAAAGAGAATTTGTTTGTTTTTACGGAGGGGGGAAAGTAAAACTGTGACTTTGAAAAAGTAAATCGTAGCAAGTAAAAGTAATATAACTAGTTATTCTCTTATTGCAATAAACTTGGCTCGTTCGTTAACGAGCGCGAAGCGCGAGTGGAATTAACTTTAACTATAAATTTACTACCTTAACTATCAACAGAGCGAATCTAATCGGAAATAATTTCCATGTTTCGCGTGTTGTGGCGCAACTACGATCTTAACTTCTCGTCTTTCTCAATGGTCGTATTTCCATGATTTTTTCACTTGTTGAACATCGTAATCAGCTGTTAAGTCCTACGGCTGGGCTTCAGCAGTTATCTCTGCCGCCTACTTTCCTCTTAGCGCTAAGGTAGAGCACGGTGGAACCACAGTTTAACGTTGAATTCGAACGACTAACATCAGGTTTAGGCAATAAGACCTTACTGCTGCGTACAAGGATTGGGGAATTGAGTGGACAGTTGCAGCATACATTTTTTTTACTATATTTTTGGCAGCTGCAGGGAATCGAATCCTAAATTGGTTTTAAATAAAGCACAAAATTTTATAAAAATAAATTTTTTTGATAAATCAATAATAAAAAGTCCCCATTTGTTTCATACTTTTTTAGGAGACACGTATAGTTGGGTTACTTCACAAATAATAAATCGAACTTTTAAATTAATTTTATTTTTAATACTATTAAATAAAACAAATTTTCTACGTCAAAAATAATCGGGTTAAACTTTTCTCTTGACTGCTGGCAGGGCAAATGTAGTAATTGCTGGAGATATTATGTGGAATAATCATTTATAATAAACAGTTCCTTGATATACATAACTAATTTGTTAAAGTGACAAGTCTGTTATGTGGAGGGTCTTGCATTACCTTTTACTTGGGACAGTAGGGACTAGACATAAAATTACAATAAAGATAATATTGAAAAAAAAAACATAATATTGAAGAAGTTTTAATAATACTGGAGAAAATTCACATTAACATTGTACATGTTTTAAAAAAAATTTACGGAGCTTAAATGGATAGGATTTAAGAAAAATTTTAAACAAATTTTTGGCATATTCTAAACGTTCTGTTTCACGTTCTCTTAATATTATAAATTTCCCTCAATGTGGGAGGGATCTGCAGCATTTAAGTCCGGTGAATTTATAGTATTCGTTAGGAATGCCGACGGGTATCCGAGTACCCGGATAGTACCCGATCACATCCCACCCGGGTAGAATAATTAATTACCTGTTACCCGATAATTACCAGTTACCTGATTATTACCTCTTACCCGATTATTATTCGGTACCTGATAATTACCTGATAACCAAATATTGCAAAAAGAAAATCGGTACGCACTGTTTTGAGTGAAACACCACTCAACCAGAAATCAGACCCATTTATATGGTAAAAATAATAATAAATATAAATACCCAGATATAGCAAACTGTGCTAAGAATAATTTTTGTATTTTTGCTACATCAATAGCCAGAGAATGTTTTATGTAGTTTAAGCATTATTTTAGAGAAGAGCTTGCTCAATGTTAATAAAGAAAATTATTAAAAATTTGCGCTTAACCATTGAACTTGTTTTATTGTCGGGTATTGGGTAATTATCGGGTGACGGATAATAATCGGGTAACAGGTAACTTTCGGATAGCGGGGTAGTTATCGGGTAACGGGTAATCCCCGGGTATTAAAACGGGTAGCCGGGTACTAAAAATTATCCGGTATTGTCATTCCTAGTATTCGTATATGGGGCGTTATCATGGTGACAATAAACTTATGACGTCATCAACATTTTGAAGGAATACCAAACGGGATAATAGTTTGTTGCAGAATTGCCCATAGTAGAGTCACTATTCCACGAGGTTGTACGTGAATACAATAAAAATACACAAAATGCTAATGTGTTCTTGTGTTTAATATTAACAGAACTGCTTGAATATGTATTACTTTGCAATTTATTCTGATTTTATCTTTAGCCCTCCCCCTCCAGCAAAATGTTATACCTTATATACATTAAGGGAATAAAACTACTAGTTTGTGTTGAATTTTAAATCCTGCAAAGATGTTAAAATTCACGTTTTGTTTTTTCGAATAATACTAACCACTGTAGCAAAATAGGTTTTCGAAGGAAATATTTAGATAATAAAGTCAAAGAACTTAAAATATTATAAATATGTTTATTAATATAATTTATGTGAAAAGAAGGAAGTCGCTTAAACATGCGGAGGCTAGACGATGTACGTGGAAAAACCATCGTGTTCTTTAACCACATTATATGGTTAAATACAAATTTTAGAAGAACGTAAAATATATAACCTATCATCAGAGGAAAATTATACTGCTTGTTGTGTGTGTTTCTGAATTTCATTTCAATTTACATGTTTCTGAAATAAATTTTTAATGAAAATAAATATAAAGCAAATTAGATTTTGTTTTTTCAAACAACTTTGATTTTTATGTAGTTAATGGTTTAATAATTCTTATTGCTTAAAGTCCATATAATACCTATTTCATAGGCTGTCGATGTAACGTGACTGCTTTAATTAACTTTGAAATCATAAATAATTGCTTATAGGTATCCAAATGTACTATATAAATATTAAAATAGTATTTTGATCAAAAGTATACTTGCAATAGGAGTAAATTAAATCGATTTAATATGTCGGCTTTAAATAGCTAACAATTTTTATGAACTACTTTATGCGAAATTAAAATTCTGCAATAGGAAATGAAATTACTAGCTGTAAGAGCCTTGATATCGTATAACATCAAGTATGAGGCGAACGAAGCTAAGAACCTACAGTTTTCACGCTTATTAAAACCTTATTGTTCTTATTAAATGATCTTTACGGTTTTCAATCGAGGTCAAATCGAATCCAAACCTTTATATTTTGCTTCAGAGATTTCTCTTACTGCTAGTAACACTTTGCTTGCTTTTTACTAATTATAATTCTGTTTGTAGTTTTGTCTAAAATTATGGTATAAATAATATGAAATTTAAAAAAATCTAGATTTAATTTCAACTCGAATTTTCAGTTGACCGTTTTTTCATAAATACGTCATTATACAACGCGCAACTTGTAGATAAACTTGAGTTTAACAACGACTAAATAAACCGCACGTTAATTATACCTAATAAAGTGGACGCGATAATTGCAATGTTATCGCACCTCAACAGTTGTTTTTATTTATTTTTTATTAACAAACTGTACTAATTATACTTGCAATTTGAAACGCTATTTTAGGTTAATACATTTCTTGTTCTTCCTTGTTAACTGGAAAAAATTGTTTCAAAACGTCTGCTATAGACCTAGTTATTGTACCAAACGGGAAGACCCTTTCTCAATTGATTTATTTATATTATGGTTCCCATTTTTAAACGCTCCGCGAAGACGCAACAAAACGTTATCGTTTACTTAATCTTCCCGATATATTTTAAATATTTTTGGATAAGATGCAACCCTAAATTTCTGTGCCCTGAAACTTAATAAGGTCCGTAAATTACAAGATAAGAAAGCTATATTTTTAGTGATGTAGGATTAAAATAATATTTCAGAACTGTACCAAATTCATGCTTAAATATTCTATAGATTTGTATTGCTGAACGAATCATAAATGCGGTGTGAGTAATGAGTAAAGAAGTTGGCACTTAAATACAAAATTATAAATTCTTGCATTAGTGTGCTCTACTTTAACAATAAAAATATGCATAAAAATTACTGGTATTCATGCATTACACCAGTAGTTATCGCATCAAAATGGCGGGTAGAGTGGAAAGGAAGTAATTATAGAACGTTGCGTTCAATAACAACGGAAAAACTAACTAGAAATACAGCATCAAAACTGCATTCCAAGAATTTATTTATTCAACCGACTTTGGCCTCTACGAACAATGTTTTTGTGGTTTGTTCCATGTTGAAGTTATTTACGACAGTTTGCACAAGAACCATGAGATTTCCGTGAAGTTAGTCAACATTATGCTATTTTATTATGTTTAATGAAGTACGAACGTTGAAATTAAAACCACATAATTTCTACTCTTGACCTGTGTTATAGACACGGTTTTTATACTCTTTGTATTGTATTTCCGGTTTTATGCAAGTACTAGCTGTTGCTACGTGCCCGTTTGACTCATTTATAGAAATTCAATTTTAAAACGCGGTTTTATCATAGACGTATAAAAGCTTCAAGGAAAAAATGTATCACAAAAATTTGAAACTCTCTAATTATATTCGCTGCAATACTACAATATTACATATAGGTATATTTTTTAAATTATTTTTTTTCATTTCTAAAAAATAAACTCTTACCGCAAATCTAAGGCAACGGGATTTTACAGAAATTATTGAATTAACATACACTTCCGTTAAAAAGCTATAAATAAATATAGCCCCAAAATTTATAGTTCTGTAATTCAATTTGCTGCAATTATAATAATAATACAGTTTCCTATTTTTTTTGGCAAAGCTATTTTATCTCATAGAAGTTTCCAAAAAATAACATCTCTTGCCGAAAACCGAAAAAAAACAGTGTTTTACTTTTAAGATGTATTATGTAGAAAGTATTATCAATAAGATTTTTGAGGTTTTAAACCACAATATACGAGTAGATAACAAATAGTATTACTTAATATTTACTTTCTTATATTTTATTAAAAAAATCATTCTTATTCCCTACTCACCGAAAATGAACATTAACTAATAATAACGTAATACGAAATTTAACTGAGGGGTCGAAAAATTTGTTCAATTTATTATATTCGTAATAATTACGCGATATTATTATATGAATTACATTTATTAAGTCTACAACACGTTACTACTAATTATTAGGCTATATTACACACTATTGCCTGATTACTCTCTACTCCATATTGGATAGTATTACCCATTACTACTAGTAGCATTCAAGTAAGTAATTTGTCAATTTTTTTCATTATTTTACTCCAAACATGGGCTGCTAATGAGTGCAAAAGAATGCAGGTAACAAGCGGGACAAGTGGGGATTCCCGTGTCCATGGATATTTTTAAATTTAAAAGAAATAGATGAGCAGCATAATTAAGTTTTTAAATTAAATTTAAAAGCATCTATGGATAATTAAATCCCCATTTGACCTGCTTATTATCTCTTTCTTTGTCGCACTCATTAGTTGCCCGTTGATCCCCAGGCGGTATAAATATATTTTATCAGCTGCTATGGGAACGTCACCCTTAGATACGGGCACAGAAAGTATCATAAACTAGTGATGGGTATAATTGAATGATTTTAATAATCGAATGATTGGTTCTCAACTGATTCTAATAATCGACAAATTCATTCGAAATAATTGTGAATATGCGAACACCGTCACTCGCCAGTCAGAATTTTAGGATTCCGGGAATTTTGTCTGCATTTGCAGCTGATGGCTATTGATTAAAAGCTTCCCTCCGAAGAAAACAAAAACACATATTTATAATACAAAAAAAATTTAAAACGAGTTCGCAAGATTTCTCGAGATATTTAAATAATCGAAAAGTTCATTCGGAATATCCTATCACTACCATAAACTACTACAGGGCAACCTCCCTGCTACAGCATACAATTACGTGGCATACACGGGACAATTTTGACGCTAATAATCATCGACAAACAGCGCCTTCGAGGCGGATGGGCATTTACGACAAATTATACGAAAACGAATTGGAGCCAATCACAAATTAGAATGATTATTACGGTTTGTTACACTCTTACAACGCGGAAATAAATTATTACGTAATATTACGACTTATTAAGCGTTGTTAATATGTTTCACTCGAGGTGTGTACAATTATTACGCCGGCAATTCGCCCCTCGCTTTTAAGTTTTCAAGTTTTCTAATTTTACATATTGCTACAGTTTTTATTAAGCGGCGTTACATGCATACGTTCAAAAATCTTCAAATAAGGGAAAAATCAAAGATTTTTTTATTTTCAAATTGAATGGCCTTACAAATCAGGGGATGGTCGATATTTGTTAGGTGTGGGAGTCCCACCTCCTGATTAAAAAACAGTTAAGCTAACAATGCTTTATTAAAAATATCAGTTTGTACAATTTTGTCTTTGGCAAAAAACTACTTAACTTATTATCTGTCCTATACCTATGCTTTATTTATCCTCCGACATGGTTCACTTGCAATTTTGATATTTGAACGAATCGAACTTCCTAGAAATGTGTTTTGGGTTCTTTTGCGACTTGGACATTTTAATGTTTCGCTTTCAGCAGAAACAGCCTTTAGTTTTGCTGCGTTTTATGGTTTTCCTGTTTTGCGGTTTATTAGTTCTAACTTGGTTTTGTTATTATTTTTCTCTTCGGTCATGCAACAACTAGGAAACGAATTTGCCAGTACTAAAACTGCCGTTCATACAAGAACAGAGCAATTAAATAAAACAATGGACCGTTACAAGCTTTATTTGTTTGTTTAATTCGTGATTATGCGAAACGACATCTACGGTAGAACGCGGTAGACTTTTTGTCCTTACTGTACCCCGCACCTACATATAAGCTTAATTTACAGCATTGATTTTATCGATTTACTTTTAAATATTCTTTCCTTATGGCAATAGCAACAATACTGGCTGTGGTATCGTCGTGTATTCGAAGGTCCGTCACTTCCTTGCTGTTTGCAAAATAGCAAGAACTTTCTTGGTATGCGTGGGCGTACCTATGTATAGTTGAAATCATAATCAATGATGCAACTTGCATATGGTGGTAACCAATTAAATTTCTTACAGCCTTTTGTTATTGTTAAACAATTTGTTCAGGGTAGTTGTTCCAAAAATGCAAATCCTAAAATTTTATGGCATTTTGGGCATAGTGAATTGTTTACCTATAATGTCACATCACATTTTGACATAAGCACCATTTGTTTGTTTTGCACAAATCACAACACTATACGTAATAGTAGTGTATTGCACTAATTATTAACAGGTGTCACCGCACCCACGTGTTGTTGGTGGACGTCATCTTCAGGGATGTTGCACCTCTTCCTGACGGTGCGAACACCTACAAAAACTACAATGCACTGACTTTAAGATACCCTAGCGCAGATTACACTATCGGCCCCTTCCCTAACCGATAGCGAAATTCATAGCCCGATTATCAAACTTGTGATAAAATTGTATACACTTCGTCATAATAATAATATCTTTAGCGGTGGCGATAATAATGTTGATATGTTATCACCTTAGCTATTTTGGTGCAAGCCGGAGTATGGAGTTATCAAGGAGTATGCGGTTAGAATTACCTGATAAGACCATTCATAAGATGCCTTCATGCGGGGGTGTGATGCCTTGGACTGCTTATCTGTCCAACACGTGGTTCAGTGGTACACGTGGTTTGAATAATTACAGCAGTTGGTTAGACTTATCAACAATTTTTATTAGAACTAAAGCAATAAAACGCAACGGTGCATGCTACACATTTTTTACACCTGGATACATTGTAACACACCATGTAATGTATGTATAGTTAGTTACATTAGTTACGTTTTAGTAGCTCTTTCTAATTTTAAGGAGTTTAAGAAAGCAAACAATATTTTGATTGCTATCCTTCTTTTCTTTTATCATATTGTTATCTAAAATATATATGTTGAAATATTTAGCGTAGGATGAACGCATGGCCGGACTCGGCCACCGGTCTACCAGGAATTTCCCTATGGGCCGTGGGGCGTTGGGCCTATTATGTAGGAATTAAAATGTAATATTAAAAAAATTATCGTTGCTGCGTTCGAATTGGGCCGTTTTATAACTAATGTCCCGGGCCGTAGTGGAAAACCAGTTCGGCTCTGTGTGAACATGAATTATTAGGCAGGTAATATAGAAACCTGAAGTTTTTGAAACTTCATATCGGAATACAAAATAAAGCGAAAAACGCGGAAACGTTCTAAATATGACATTAGTTAAAAGCTGTTTTCAGTCGTTGTATATTGCGAGATGTTAAAGAAATTGTATAGCATTTTGTTTTAAATGAAATGGTCTTCAAGTTAATGTATACAAAGCTTATTAAAATAATAATGCTAGAGTAAAAATCAAGAAAACCGTTTAAAGATGCCAATGGAGCTGGTTAGGGGATATTCAAATTATAATATAATACAATAATATAAAAAGAACTTTATTAGACCAATTATTGCCTAACATATCAGTCTATAGCAAAGTGGTCTATAGCTTAAAAATCGCCCCGAGTGTACAATCATCTCAGAAATATTAGAAAAGAAATTTAAAAGTGGGTCAACCAATTTGGTTTTCCCCATGTTAGTGTAACCAACTACATGAAAATATTGTGAGCCAACAAACCCTATCGTGGGGCTAGTTGGTGCATTGCTGGAGGTTGAAGAAAAAAATGGGCGAACCAGGTCGCTGGTACTTTCCCATACTTTTTACGTTTTAAATATTCTCGCGTCAAGAAGTGATGGAAATTTACATCTAATCTAGCCGGTACAAGCCCGCTGCAGACTCAAGACGTTGGTTATCCACGGGCGGCGCGCGCTCCTACGACGCGACGTGAAAGGCGCTAAGATATTTAATGCGCTTACGAAAATAGTTATAACAGCTTTGTTTATACAGTTATCAAAAATTAGCGAAGATTGAAAAATATTTATTTTTATTAGAGCTAATTGATAGGAGTAGTTAAAATTACGTAACTGCCGGAAAAAACGTTGTTGACATTAAAAAGTATCGTTTTCTTTCTTAATCTTCAAAATAATTGCAAATTATTTCAAATCTTAATAAAGTACTTCAAATGGTCTACCGAACTGATAAAAATTTATAACGATCGGCGTTTGCGTTTAGGAATGAAAAATTAATAAATTTCAAAATTTTCAAAAATTTCTAGAGGGCGTCAGAGTGAAATTTGGGAAATTAGTAGAGAACAAATTTTAGAGTTTATTCTAAGCTCTATCGGCTCAGAAAGTTTTAAAGTTTTTGAGTCAATTTTTTTTTGAAAACGTGCAACATTTTGAACCGCTAGTTTATTTATAATTTTCATTTTTACAAAAATATGTTTACATCACTTGATTATTTATTATTAAGGGCTATAAAATAATATAATCATTTGTGTTGATTCGATATTTTGTTATTGAGTAATCGGGCATTAAAACTAAATTATTCAAAAATTCGTAGCGGCCTCCATTTTAAAGATACAGCATTTCAAAAAATTGTTAACTGTAGTGTCAGTTACAGTCTATTCTACTACCACAGTTGTTACAATTTAAAACTCATAATTAGTTGTACTGTTTGTTAAAACGTTAAATGTGGACGGAATGTGTTTTATGGGCCCAGCAAGGGGAAGAAGAAATTAATGTTGACTTTTTTAATTTTACATAGGCGCCTTCCTCACGAGGTGAAGTCCCGCTATACCGATGTTGATATAGAATAACGACATGAAATTTTTAAAAATATCAGTATTAGCCATATATGGATATATTCGATGTATATATCAAATATATCGATATTTTTCAATATCGATATAATCAATAGTTTTTACTATCGACCAGCCTACTAGGGGCCCAATGCGTGTTTTTTTGTTAATTTCTTGAAATCGAAACCCTTTCAGAAATCAATACTATATCCTATACTGAAAATACGAGAAATGTGAAAATGATCGAGAGATCTTCTGAACCGTACTATAGATATAAAATCAACAGTACGCAAATTACGTGCTTGCTTGACATTTTGCGATAACAAAGTTCTACACGTATTATTTTACTTTGAATACATATAGTTGCATGTCGATAGTAAAACGCTTCACTATAGGTTTTTCAATTTGATTTAAAAATAAAATACCAAGTCCTATAGTTTCTGCTAGAATATCAAATATCACTACAAAAATTAAACTAATAAAACTACGTACTGCATTTGTTGTTCGCCAAAACTTAAAAAAAACTATGCGGAAATGTCTTTCAAATATTTGTATTTCATAAATTAATATTTGCCTATTTAAGTTTTTGTAAATTTTCAGGTATTTTTTGTTTGCAAATTTATAATGTACAGTAAGTAATACAGCAACTATTCCAGTATAAATAAAATACTTTTTAATTCAACAATATTATATTTATTTATTTTAACCTTATATAAGTATTTCAACATGTTTCCATGCTATTATCAAAGATTATATTAAAAAGTAAACAGTTAGTGTTGCTATAGCAACAATAGAACTTGGTGACATAATCCTGGAAGTAATTATTTGCTAAAATCAGGCATTTTCAAATTAAATTGTTCACATTGTAATTCGGTTTATATAGGCCAAACTATTAGAAATTTTGATATTAGGTATAAAGAACAAGTACGTTGTTACAAATACAAACACCCACATAAATCCGATTACGCTAAACACTTAGTAGAACACAATCATTCAATGACATCTAATAGCACTATAAAATGTTAACACTTTTGTGATGATTAACGTAAATTAAATATACTAGACGGAATTCACAAACATTTAAAAACTGTACCGTTAATGAATGAGCAAATTGATCTCTTAAATTCACTTCTATTGGACATTTTGGAATAAGAAATCAAGCCATCTGCAGACGATTACTGAGTTCAAGTCACCAAGTTTTATTGTTGCTATAACACTAACTGTTTAATGTTTAATATAACCTTTGATAATGGCATGTAAACATGTCGAAATTCGTAAAAGGTTAAAATAAATAAATATTGCTGAAGTAAAAAGTATTTTATTTATACTTCAACGAAGTAAAGTTAGAACGTATAAATAACCTATTACAGTGTTTGATAATGTGAAACTGAAACATACATTATTTTTATATAGTAATAGTCATATCGACCCATTACTGTCAATTCTTGTTCTAACAGCAAATTTGTCATGTATCGTGTGATCACAGATAATTAGGTCGTCTCAGCGATGATTTACACTAGTTGTTTGCTTGTTGATGATTTTCATGATTTATCAGATAAAATGTCTGCAAGGACAGATGTTTTAATTAGAAGAAGCTCTCGCACTCAGTACTAAAAGCGTAATAATGTATTTGCACTCTTAATAGTAAATTTAATTAGACTTTTAATAGAAAATTTCAAAAACAGTTAATAATTTAGAACTTTGTTTTTAAATTCGACAATGTACCTGCAACTAACTTTTAACTTTACAAAGATTTTGGTATATCTATTTTCAACCATAACAGAAATTTATTTTTAGGCTAAGATCTACTTTTGTTAATTGTTAAGATCAACATTTTATCTTATCTATAAATACTCGCGATGTCTCTGTTCAAAATTAAATGCCTTGCTATTTACTAAAACATTATTGAAGGAAATTGTCCTATTAGCATTTGCCATTGTTTGCAAGAGATAGGTTTATTTAATCTTTAGTCAGGATCGTTTACAATACATCCCTTGTTTCGCTTGCAAACAAAACTTGTGTTTTTGGTAAACTCGGATATTACCTCAAACAAACACCAAAATGCCCTTTTCATGCGACCTTCGTCACGTTTCGCTTTTAAAATTTGTACCTAAAATGCATTTTGTAGAGCATACCTGCAATTAAAAGTTAACCTTCACAATTCATTTATTGAATATTGTTGTTTATGGTCCGCAAACAATTCGTAAACAATTTTAATCATATGATGCTGTTTATGGCATTAAAGGCGACTTGCAGCAACATAAAGAATGATTTCACCGCTACAACCAGAGCGGGTACAATATGTGGGTGTAGAATTATTAACAGGTGTTTGAGTCGATGGAGAAGTAGCAATAAGCAATAAGGAAGTGGCACAATGACGCATTCCGTAATGCCCTTTGCAGGGTAGTGAACTGATTTCTTTTGATATTCGACACGTTCAGAACTATACAGTAATTTTACTACACTACTGTCACCAAGGCTGCACGTACTCGGAGCTGTATTATGACATTTTCAATAGAATTTAACGTAGGTCTTAGTTAGCTATATATTAAGATTTTTGTTATTAAATTACATTGTTTTACGAAATCAAATTACTTCATATACTTCGCTTAAAATTGATGTTTAAGAAACTAATAACTTTTGCACGTTAATTATAAAAAGTTAGGGAAGGATATCGCCACAATAATAAAAAAGAAATTAAAAACTGTGGTTGTTAACTGTTATTTAATATTCGAGTATTTGGTATTAAAACTATAACTGCCTCTTTAAAAATGATAGTTTCAAAAAACGTGATACGTCTATAAAATCGGCCGTATTTATAAGTTCGACGTATTTGTTACCTTACCTTTGTTTAGACGTGATAATTTCCCTCTTGTCACATCACTCTATTTGTAAATCAACATATAATCATTAATAATACAACGAGGGATTGCGATTTTTCGATAAAATCGAATCGCAATCAAAACTCGTGTCAGTTAAGATTAGGGGAATTACACTCGCGCTGCGCGCTCGTGGAATTACCATCTTAACTAGCACTCGTAAACTTACGCCACAATTTTATCAAAGAAAAATCGTTTCACGTGTCGCATTCGTCTTGATTATACCAGTCACAATAATTTTGATAAATTTTTGGTAACACTTAATTAGTCGGAAATGCTTGGGTGTTTTCGGAAATTGGCGCTCTTAAGATGATATTGTTTGCTTGTTTTCAAATGTTTTGTAGTGGCGTCTTTTTGCAAATTTAATGTTTTATTTTGACGTTTTTTGTTTACGGTTGCTGTGAAGTGTTGTTGTAAAAATTGATCGTTTTGGAGAAAAATCGTTAAGTGGTATTTCGTAAAGTTTGTGACGTTATGTACATTATTGTGGTCAAGATTTTAGTTCATATAACTTGTCAAACAAGATACAATTTTAATGTAAATATATATTTATGGGTTTTTAATGCATATTAGTATGTTATTATTATATTTATTATTAATGTACACTAAAACTTGGGTCTATCACACTCGCGATTCATGTTGGTTGGCATCGTTATCATCGACTGCCGTCGACGTTTCTCGTGTTTTGCTTTTTGCATGTGGATGACAAAGACAATTACTGTTTTTAATTTATTAATTGTGTTATCATTAAATATACTTAATACTTACTTCTGAACGAAGCAATGAAGAGCTGTATTAAAATAATAGTAAATATACCCAAAAGTCCAGTGCACATGAGTTTTAAACGCGTTAATTTAAGACTTACGAGCGATTATCCGAAGCTACTGTGGGTTTAATCACTTACTTAAACAGCACCATGCAGTTTAATCAGTATAAAACAGAAGTGACTGGTTCATTTTATGAAAGGGGAAATTTGTAGTTGATTCAATAAAATGTGAGTGGTATAGTCAGCACAAATCAAAAAAATTAAAGTTTTATTATATTTCACAATGTATTTGTAAAGCATACGAGCGATAAACGAAAAATGCATTAAAGCAGGCTTTGATCAGCGTGCGTTACGTCACGTTTTAGATATATTTAAAAAAGTACAATTTAAGATTACAAATGTTTTCTGAATATAAATAAGACGTAACGCATGGTGGTCAAGGCCTGCTCTAATGTATATTTAAGGATCGCTGGGTACGTTTGAATCAAACTAGGGATATTATTAAGGCTATATCTTTTGAGAAATGCAGAAATACCTCGATGGTTTTTAAGGAATTTCACCAATTAAAAAAACGTTTAAATTAAATAGTATATCATATCAAATTATATTTTGGCAACCACATCCTGTTACAAAGGAAATGCGAATGTGCAGTAGGTATTCGCAAATAGGTACAAGGGAAGTTTTTATCGTTTAGCAGATTATTTCTTGATACGTATAAAAAATAAATCAATTTCGCTTGTTTTTTTGGAAATAATAAAATTATGTACAAGCAAAGTGCTATTCCTAAAAAAAATTTGAATTTGTTCTAGAATATGAATGTCTGTGAGCTCAAAATAATTGTTATAAAATAAGGAATTGTTAAAATCAACAAAAGTAGCAATATAAATATGATATTCTTGAGTAAAATAAGAAATTATTATAAAAGCGAAAATCGTAAGCTACGCCTTGCGCCTTTTATGTATTTTTTGTTAATTTTAATAATAAATAAGCTAATTAAGTAGGTAGCGTACCGGACTGCAGTTGAGGTCTTGGTTTTGTTAATAATTCTGCGATTGTTTTTGTAGTTTAATTGTTCGATATCTATTTGTCCAATTATTACTTTTACTTGTTCATGTGGTAAGGTATGTTTTCTTTTTCAGTAATCTTGTATCACATTTTGTAAGACATTTTTGTAAGTGCGTCTCGGAAGCGCACGTGTTGGAATTCCGGTGACCGGCTCAGTATGCGTCAGCCCATCTCGGTTATCTTTCTGCGAATAAAGACTGTCAAGCGCTTAGCGTTTCAATCGTCCAACAATATAGTGTTTACCTAATCTCCTTATTTTCATCGCAAACTGTACTGCCCAATACAAAGGAGTATTCGCCTTATATAATAGACGTGGTTCTAGTAGCGGGAACCGGTCGTCGCTAAAAGTTGAGACAGGTGGAAGAGATTCGGATTTAAGATATAGACCAGTGGAACCTGTGGACTATGCGTCTCCTTGTTTTTTGTTTTAAAAAGATTTAAGACACGTCGATTTTGTTTGACCTACATGTCTTCGCGAAAGCGGTTTCGTGACTAAGGATCAACTTGTGCAACCAGCAGCAAACGGAATGTTGGCGGCACGCGACACCGCCTTCAGAGAGTTGAATAAAGTGAAAGAGCGCCGCTTTTAATAGATACTACATAGAATAGATTGAGCTATAAATATTTTATAGAAATTGATGATATTACAACTTATGAATAGTAATTTCTGAATAGTTCCTAATTTTTGAAAATGCTATAAGAAAAAATTTTTAATTTTAAATTATGAAACTATTTTAAGATACTCTGTTATGTATTGAGTGAAAATTGTACAACCTCCATACAAGATTCCACTAAACAGTTTCAAATATTTGAACAATTTTGACAAATATGACTTGCACCAAAACAAGCTGGTTATCTTGTTAGCGAACATAAAGAAGGGTACAATTTTCTTAGCACACTTTGTGGTACCCTTTATAGTGCAATAAAGCTGTAAGCAAGTTTAGAATTAACACCCAATTAGTAGAGTGTGTTTAAATATAAAATTTACAACCGCAGTGCTATGTCCCTTCTATTAGTGAGTTGTCCCATACGAACAGCGATCTTATCTATAACCAATGAATTTTAAATAATTCTTATCTTTCTTTGAGCAGTTAAGCTACGACTTATCGCATAACGTCTAAATCACAGTTTTTGTGGTTAAATTTCAAATAAAACCATAATCTACGAATTTTCGAACTTTTTTACTACCTCCTCGTTTTATAACCCCTCAACGTTTTTGTTACTTCCTACTTAAGCTCTTGTTTTAAGTACCTATATCGAAGTGTATATTAACTGAAAAATGAGGGTTAAGACAGGTTTATTTTATAAGGTGTTGACAAACGTGT
This sequence comes from Ctenicera cuprea, assembly GCA_958336395.1. NCBI lineage: Eukaryota > Metazoa > Arthropoda > Insecta > Coleoptera > Elateridae > Ctenicera > Ctenicera cuprea. The sequence goes on along the minus strand of OY284487.1, from coordinate 20,037,754 downwards.
GTGCCGGTTTTAAAACGTCTACCCATAAAGGCACGTCTAGTGTTTTTTTAACACTCTTGGTTATTTGAGCTGCTTTGTGCCGCCTTCTTAAAAGGATAGCGAAATTTGGCAAGGCAAACATATTATTTGCCTAACTGTTTACAAAAACCCAGGTTTCGAAAGGAAAATACACAGAAACCAACGCAATCGGGCAATTAATAACGTAAAATATAGAAGAGTAAAGTTTTTTTTTGTTTTATTCTTACACTTACGGGAATAGAGAATTTGAAAATCTGAAAGTTGTTTTTGTAATAAAACGCCGCCGGCCGTATTGCAGCTAGAAAGTTCGAATAAAAACGTTGAATTTGCCCTAAAGTTTTTTATCTGATTCAATGTTTAGATTTGAAAGATTCCAAATCTTATTGAAATCAGATCATCCGTTCGGGAGTTATGATCATCATACATACACATACATACCCATCCACCCACAGACAGACATTTTTAAAAAACACTTTTTTGGGTTTCTGGATGCCCAAAACATAGATTTACGTCAAAAGTTTGAATTTGAACATTTTTGTGAAATCAATACTTTCCCATACTGAAAGTATATATATATAGCTTTTACAGGCCGTGACGGCCCATCGCTGAAATTATCTTTCTCCAATTCTTTCTGTCTGCTGCTGCTTTCCTCCAATCTTCTACCCCTACCTCCTTCAGGTCCTGCAGTACTTCATTCTTCCACCTGCTTCTGGGTCTGCCTTTTGCCTTAGTTCCTATTGGATTAGTCTGTAGTACTTTCTTCGTCATTCTGCTGTTGTCCAGTCTCTGAATATGTCCTAGCCATCTGATCCGCTGTTGTTTAATGTACTGCACTATTGTTGGCCCTTTGTATAATTCTTGGAGTTCCTTGTTCGTTCTTTTTTTCCACTCTCCTTCCACTTTTCTTCCTCCATAGATCCGTCTTAGTATTTTCCTTTCCCATACTAGTAGTTTTGATTCTCTTACTGTCCCTAGCTTCCATATTTCACATCCGTAGGTGACTGTTGGTCTTAGAACCGTTTTGTACAATTGTATTTTTGCTTTTCGTGATACTAACTTGGAGTTTATAATGCGGCTTAATACCCCTGCTGCTTTGTCTCCTTTCGTTAGTCTCACTTTTAGCTCTTCCTCCTCTCTTGCATCTTCTGTTATTTGTACACCTAGATATGTGATTGTTCTTACTCTTTCTATTTTTGTTATCTCTTCGTTCGGTCCGCCTATTTTTAGAGATTGGTCTTCTGCCTTTTCTGCTTGTCTCCCTAGTATCATGTACTTTGACTTCTGTTTGTTTATCTGTAATCCCGCCCGTCTTGCATGTCTCTCTAAGGTCTTCAATGATTTTTTCAGATCTTCTTTGTTGTTTGCGATTATTACTAGGTCGTCCGCGTATGCTATGCACTGGTGTTTTGCATTAAGTATGCTTCCTTCTCTGTTTATCCTACTTTCCCTTATTACGCACTCTAGTGTGATATTGAACAGGAGTGTTGATAGTGGGTCACCCTGTCTGACCCCTGTATTTACTGTGAAGCTTTCAGACATCTTCCCTCTCCATTTGATTCTGTTGCATGTTTCTAGCAGTGTCATTTGTGTTAGTTTTATTAGTTTTCTGGGTATTTTTAACTTTACCATGGCTCTAAATATCTCTTCCCTCTTTAATAGGTCATAGGCTTTGGTAAAGTCGATGAAAATAGCGTGCATTTCTTTGTTGTATTCCCAGTAATCATCTTGTGTTTCTTTTAATATGAAGAGTTGGTCGGTAACTGATCGGTTTTTCCGGAATCCAGCCTGATATTCGCCTATTTCCTTTTCTGCATGTTCTTGTATTTGGTTTCTTATGTTTGTGGCTAGCACTTTGTATGTTGTATCCAGTAGTGCTATTCCTCTGTAGTTATTATAACTTGTTCTTTCTCCTTTTTTATGAATCGGGGTTATTGCCGCTTCTGACCATTCCTTTGGCATTCTTTCCTGGTGCCAAATTTCTTTTATTAGGTTATGAATCTCTGTGAGCAGCTCTTCTCCTCCGTTTCTTATTAATTCATTTTTTATTCCATTCCTGCCTGGAGCTTTTCCATTCTTCAAAGTTTTTTATTATTTCTACTGAAAGTATAGAAAAGTAAAAATTATGTACTTTAAAATCCTTATACTGAATGTACGAAAATTCGTAAAAAATAATTTGTAAAAGTACAATAATAAAAAGGTTTTCAAAAAAAGCGAACGAAAATATTTCAGTGGCCCACTATACTGGACGCGTCTAATTGACCTAAATGCATGACAATCAGTGGCGTCCGGTGGGTTCATTATTTGGTTAGGCAATGGCAAAAATTATTTAACATTAAGATTAAAAATTAAAAAAAAAACGGCAACTTCAATTTACCAAGATCTGTTGTTAAATGAATTAATCTACGCATAAAATCCCTATTAACTTCCACGTTTTCATTATGCACTTTAATTTGATAACGTAAACCTTTATTTAAAGCCAAGTTAATGTGTGATTTTCCGAATAATTTTAATCTAACGTAGCAATTTCTGCAAAATAGTTCATATTTAATATCGCTACCACTTAGCCAGTCCATTCTTTTATACCATTCAGTATTAAACGACCTAGCTATTTTGGAGTACATCGCCCATAATCTTTTAATTCTATTTGTTTCTCGTAAGAGTATTCATTAAAATTATTCTTTTAAAAGATGGCCAACGAGATTTTGTATATTATCTACGTATGAAATAAATAAACACACAATAGCTGCACGCGGCACCTAACTGCCGCTGAACGGGAACGCAAGTAAAGTAAAAACTACAGAGGCCGTGTCTTTGCAGTGCTTATTGCGTTTTGAAATCCTTACTATTTCTTTGCATCTGATCATTGCATTATTTTATCAACGTGCATGCAAACGTATTATTGGATTGGTTGATTGTGTCGTAGGTGGAATCATTTGGCCCGATAAGCTCAGCCTTCGCGTATGCGAAACTGTGTTTAAAGGCAACGTTCTATTTATTTGGCGCCTAATTTGTAATGTTACGAGGTGGCGTTAAAAAGTAAAAACTGTATGTAAACGTCACTTTTTTTTATTGAAAGTTGGAATTTACTTTTTTGGAAAAGTTATGAATAGGCACTGCTTATTCTGCCTAATAGGACGGACTGTCACTGATGACAATAATTCTACATAGAAAATTTTACAAACTTAGTGTAATCACTATGAATGTTGGTGCTTACCATGTCCCTTCTTTAGGAGGGTGCAGCTCCACAACGAAGTGTTTTAGGATCAATGCTTATCGGAACTTTTTTTTAAATTTTGCTGCCGAGCTATATAAATTTGGACATCAATTTTCGGACACGCTACATTTTGCATAGTATTATCATCATTAATCATCATATCACTGGCATTATACACAAACGATACTTTGAAATCAAAATTAACAATAACTACACTCACCGGCACGAAAAACCTTAGTTTTTTTACAAAAACGGAAAATTTTAGATTTTTATAAATAAATACTTAAACTATTGTCTAAAAACAAACAAAACAACTTATTTTAATTAATTTTAAAGATTATTAACTGTTTATTTAAAGTAAAAAAACTGCTTTCAAGACAAAATGAAAAAAGTCAACAACAGCAACATTTTGGTTTTGCAGCAAAAAGGCGTTTAAACAATAAAAACACAAACAATTCTTATGCCAACAATCAGGAAAAGTTTTTCAATAGCGTGTATTGCCTCCACGTGCATTAACAATTTCTTGCATTCGTCGGGGCATCCCTAAAATTAAGTGTGTAATGTCTTCCTGAAGAATAAGTTCCCATTCCTCTAAAAGTGCTTGCCGCAACTCATTCAAAGTCAAAGGAGCAGGAACACGACTTCGAATTCTTCGACCAAGCATGTCCCAAACATGTTCAATGGGGTTGGCATCTGGACTTACTGCTGGCCATCCATAACGGGGATTAACTTTGTCCAAATATTGTTGAGTGACTCTTGCGGTGTGAGGTCTTGCATTATCATGCATCAAGAGAAAATTATCTCCAACAAAAGGAGCATATGGAACAACAAAATCTTGAAGAATCTCTTGAAGAAACATACCGGACAGCTGTCAGGGAGCCTCCTGGAACGATGTACAACTCTGTATGTGCCGTTAAAGAAATTCCAGCCCAAACCATAACTGAACCTCCTTGGTAGCTGACTCTAGGGCTAAAGGTACATTCAGCAAATCGCTCTCCTGGTCTTCGTCATACTCTTTCGAGAGATCGCAGAGAAAACCTGGACTCGTCTGTGAATAAAACTTTCCTACATTCGTTTTCTCCGCAGTTTATGTGATTCCTGGCAAATTCGCAAACTTTGTAACATGATGAAGCGGTCATCATGGGCGTTAGTTCGTCGTTGCGGGCCAGTTCCAGGTCGTCTTGTGTTGGCACCAGTTTGCAAAAAACGTTTATGAACTCGTTGCACAGTACTTCTGGATATTCCATATTGCAAAGCCACAAATCGCTGACTTCTTCCGTCTTGAAGTAATTCAACAATAGCAGACGCTATTTCAGGGTTTACATCCATAATTGTGAACGTTAACAAATTAATCTAAGCTTTAGTTTGTGTATGGCATTTGTTAATTTTGTCAAAACAGTAAAAACAATTGAATATGCCAAGATAACTTTGCACAAATGCAATAATTTCTGCGTCCATTATTTTTACCCAAATGCAACGCATACTTGAAACCATGTAAACAAACAATTTAAAAACAAATTGAAAGCAGTTTTTTGTTACAATCGAATCTAACAGATTAGGAAGGAAGTTAAATTTTAAAACTTTAGTGTTTTTTTATGTTGTAACTATAAAAAAAACATCATTTACTTAAAAAGTTGGGTGGCCCGTTTTTCGTGCCGGTCAGTGTAGTTTTTTCATTTTTGTCTGCTTATAGTAGTCATATGCTGCATAAAGTCAAATTTTATGCAACTATTGCATTATTATGAACAATAATGTATTTCAAATCTTGCCAAACTATATCACCTACAAGTACATCACTCTTGTGAGTTATGTTCCAAATATCTTTTTTATTTATTACTGAAAATTTTCGTACCGATATGGTTCCTTAATTTTATAAACTGCATTCCTTTCATTTTTCTAATGTTTTATTTATAGAAATAAATTTTACTTTAAATATTATTATATACTTGTTGCTACACCTATAAATCCTGCATAGAGTGATAGTTTTCGCTTTAATCAATAAAAATAAGTTAGACCTCGAGAGTAATGCTCAGATTCAAAATTGCGCAACGCATATCATCCGCTATCATATTATTTTAATTGATACCTACAAGTTTTTCGTTATCTTAAAAAACGGGTATTACCTACTCCTGTTACGGTATTGCAAGCTCTTTGTCACGTATTTGTTTGTATTTGCACACATTCCGGAAGCTATTGAATGTTACAGTACCATGTTACTCCAGTTCTAGAGTTACCTTCATCATTTACTCAACTCGTGAGCTCATATTAACCGTGAATAATTTTATTACCCTCGTTCGTACATGCATAGATGTCAAAGGAAAAATTATGCTTATTAAAACTAGCTACCGTTCAGGCAATGGGAAAATATCACTACACTATATCATAAATTGATTACGATAGACATCGACTGTGTTTATTTTATTGTGAATTCGAACTGTTTGCACTCGTGTTAGATATTTAATTAAATTCCAGCATAAGTAAATTACTAAATTATCAATTTGGCTGGGAAAAATAAAAACTCACGTGCACTCACTTTTCTGGGAATTGTTAAGGCACTTATCAATAAAAATTCCGGAATGTATTTCAAAATGACGCAAAAGATCTCGTTGGTCCAGGCTTGTTATCGGTCAGCCCCAGGAAGTCCGGTTGCCTGTACGCCAGGATAACATGGGTTTCCTTATCTTGATGACCATCGGCAGCAGTTTTATTATATAGGAAAATAACCAAACCTTATCAACACTAAACCAAATACGTAAACAATATGCATAGTTTTGTTATTGTTTGTGAGAAAAATTGCCATAGTTTGGTTTGACATTTCACATGGAATTAACACAGTAAATTCGAAAATGTGTGTCTTTTTATCAATTCCGTAAGCAGTGGCATAGCATGTGTTGGTAGCATGAAATAAGAAATCGTAGCTAAAATTTTAAATTATCACATTTTATGTTTTATTTACTGAATTATTGTTTTTTTTGATTTGAGTATATGTTAATTGCTCCAGCTTTGAATAAAACCCAATAATAAGCCCTATAAATTGTCTTAAAGTTAATGGCGCAATTGCATTACTTTTCAATTATTATAGCCACTTTTATTTTTTACGAATAAACCATAAACCAACATTTGTTAAAACCAGTCATTATACCATAATTAATGCTTCTCCATTTTTTTTTTAAATTTAATCTGTTCATTATTGATAATAACCTTAGAAAAACTACTTCAAATGCATCTCCCGCCCTTTTTGTTCCACAACATTGCCTTCAACCACTTGTTCGATTTAATATTGCTAGTAAAAACCTAATTTATTGGCCTCGGTTAATTAGGGAACCCTATTTGTGACTATAAATCGAGTTTTCTGGTCAAAGGTTGTTTGCTACCGACGGAGTTCATATTTTAATACAGTGAGTGATTTATTAAGCTATTTTAACGTTTCGGTCTTTTAGTTTAACTGATTCTACTATTAAGATTTAAACTTACAGGGGTTAAAATGCGTGTCTGAAGAATGCGCTTAAGATTGTGGTATACCGTTCATTATATTTTTGTGTGGTGCTTTAAGCACAAGGGTAATTTGCAAAAATCAAAAAGTTTTTTTTATAAAATAGTGGGTATAACATTACACTTTTTAAGTATTGTTAAAGTTGTCGTTATTTGCCGAAGATACTTATTTCCTGCCTTACTATCAAAACAGAAGCCCAAGAAAACTGAATCAACTTTTCTCAAAATATTTAAATGTATCCTTCTGAGCTCTAAAAGTTTATATTAATAGCAACACCAACACATAATTTTTATAACCTTATAATACAATTAATACCCAAAATGTTTACTGCTATCTACCCACTGTAATATCTGTTAAATTCCTTAACAATGCCATTTAATAACAATATAAGTTTTGCTATGGTAAAACACCAACTTCTTAAATATTCGGTTTCTGTTAGTAAGTAAATAAATAAATAATTTTAAGATTTTTAGTTTAATCTAATTTTTACAATAAAACTTACTGCGCCACCAACGTAATTGGTCCATAGCAACATTTTTTAAAATAAAACACAAAAATCGTCATACTGAACTTGGTAGGTTGTTAAACTGATAAAGGTCAAGGCTTGGTCAAGGGTCGTAATGTAAGCAATTTACTAAATATTAATTTTCCATGAGTCTAAAAAGTGATCTTATATTTGCTTTTTGATAACACATGTTCGATGCATGACAAAACAAACGTCTTCTAGTGAACGTACGAAACTGATGCTATTTTTTTAGCACTAAAACAAAAAAGCCAAATCCGTTTTATATTTCATTATTTTGTCTCCCATGTAATTATAGTATTTTTTTCCAGAGCAAAGTTTACAATTTTATGTTCATTGTTAGATTAGATAAAAACAATAAAAGAAACAATTTAGTAAAAATAATGAATGCTGATGTGGTAACTTTTCAGTTTTCAAGCAGATTCTAATTTTAGTTTCGATTAGATTGAGTATTTTGTTAACACTTTGTAAAAACAACTTAATTAATAAAATCGTTATATAACTGCCATTTAAACGTTCTTACTTTTAAGATAAATTAGACTTAAAACACTACGTCTTGATTCCCTAAATTATACTAAACGATAAAAGATTGCAATGCTTCAAGAACCTTTTAAAAATAAGTTAAATTATTACTCCCTGATACTGTTATCTGAGCATACAAACCTAATACATATGTTGGCCTAGGTCATGTCGACTATTATAAGATAGCTACCTTCAATTAAACACAATGAAAAGGTCACCCATTTATTTAAAATAATCACTCGTGTTAATTTGTTTCATATCGTAATAATAAAAGAGATTCCTTGTTACGCCACTGACAAACACACGAAAATTTTATCGAGTATAGGCAACCTAACTAGCTTTACTGTATTTTAGGCGTTGATGGCTACGGCGAGGAGGCTTCGCAGTACAGTCCCGCCTCTCAACAAGAAGGGGCAGAACCTTCTCCCCATTCGAGGGCCACCACGCCTCTGGAATGTCTGCCTTATGCAACTGAACCACAACAGCAGGACAATTACCCTACGGCGATGCGTGCCGATGGAGAATATGTGCTTTTTAACCGTATTGACGAGGTGAGATATTGGAGTAACAATTTAGTTTGTTTATACTTTACATGATCGCCTACGCAGACTCGATAAATTATAAGCACGTAGATAATATGCAGCTTCAGCTCCATGGATGACCTGGAGAACTCCTAGAACATGAAGATGCTGTCCAAAGAAAAGTTTATTTTTCTAACAAATTTTTTTGTAGTAACTTTATTGTTGCTACAAAACTATGCAGCTGGTCCTCAAAAAAATAAAATATATTTTTAGGTCCATCTAGAAGAACAGGGGGTCCAATACCTGCAACTAGATTCGGTGCAAGGCGTCACATCAAATTCGCCTAACGGGAGCGGCACCTCGAGTCCAGGATCCCCCAGAAGGGTGGCCTTTACACACTTAAACTCAATTCCACCGAGCGAACAAGGCAACCTGGAGGGTCCGCAGCTCACTCAATTATCGAATCACATTAGCTACTCTGGAAACATCGATTGCGCTACCTCGGGCAACATTTCAAGGTAAGCCGGGAATATTTCCTGAAAAATAATGAAAAATAATGTTATGGCACCAAAATTAAAGTATATCTTTGTTATGGAAATATTAGCATTGTCATGTTTATTACAGGTTGGCAAGGTTTTTCTAAAATGATTTAGATTTTGCAGTACAATTTATTGAAGGAATTAAATGCGAAAATAAAAACGGAAAAACATTGACTCTTTGGAGGGATTAAAATTGTAAAAGGAAAAATTGCTACGCATAATATTTATTTCACTGAAGATTTATTATTAATGTTTTGTTACACATTGTTATCATCGGCCTGTTTATGCTGTTACGGCTTATCACCGACTGCACGGGGATTTTCAACAAGCCACCCTCTATTACGCGTGAACCCACTTTTGCCTAGCATCAAAGCTTATACAAACTTTAGTACACAATAATTACACGCGACATACTCAAGCCCCATATAGTTTTACTTACTTTAGCAAATTTAACACATACATTTCTATATGAATTTATCTTTCTGAATATGATATTTCCTAAAGGTTTGTTATCATTTATAGCAATTTATTTTAATTTTAAAATAAATATTTTGATATGTGAACTTTGAACTAATTAATTTTAGAAAGAATTCCAAGATTTTATTATAAAAATTCCTGAACATTTATAAAGGTTTTATTACCCCAGCAAAAAAGATTTGGCAGATTCAAACAATTAGAGCAACAAACTTTTTTCGCCATTAAGTGCTGTTTTTTGCACCCTTATTTAGCATATTTACAACTATACAAATTTACATTATTTAGCAATATGTCATCTCTATCTTTAAATAAAACAGAATTAAAGCAAAACATATGACTTATTTACAAAAGTTTCTTTGGGCGCCCAAAATATTTATTTTAGTGGAAGAGGCAGGTCAAGTTTGGGGGGATCAAAGCATCCCTGTAAAATTAAAAAAAAATTCCGATACAATGTGCAATTTTACAATAAGAATAAATTGCTTGAATTAAGTCAACTATCGGTTTCTTCAGCCGTATGTAACGCCCCCTGTATTCCAAATTAATAAAATCACAAAAACTTTTCAGTAATTGTATTAAGTTGTCAGGGCTTCCCCCTTCCTCGCGCGTTCTACTGTCGTTGAGTCATTTCGTATCATCTAAGGCGTGACACGAGATGTAAACGATTTTGGTTAAATAAAAAAAAATTATTAAATCAATATTTGTAACAATAAGATCTGATACAGCATTATTTGAAAAATAGTTAATAGTACATAAATATTCAATATCTCCAACGTTATGTTTCACTATAATCTCTAATCGAACCACATGGTTATTAACTGCTCTATACGGCAAATATAATCATCAAGACCGGAATTTTAGTCGTAGAATAGCAAAAAGTTGCCTTAAAATGCAATAAGTAAACAATCACCATGGCCGTACAACTGCGATATTTACGATAGAAATGAATAAGCAGAGTTTTATAAACTTCAACATATAAGTAGGTATGTGCTTGTTATGAAGGAAAATCGTTTTGGTAATATTCCTAAATTAAAAAATCATCGGAATGCAAAAAATTGTCCCTATTAGAATCAATTGACCACTTTCATTCTATTATTAGCAATTTGACATTTGGCGAAGAATTGGGCATTAGGTTGTCGCAATATATTGAAAAAGTATTGCATCGCAATCCTGGTTACGCACACTTATTATAAATTGCAAATATACCAAAGTCTACAAATAATCCAGTCAGTTGTTCACCGGACAACTTTACAGTTTTGTTCCATTACCGCGTTGCGACGTTGAGAGGTCATTTTCAATGTTTAAAGGTATTTTGTTGGACAGGAGAACTAATTCTATTTTCATTAATTCGTAGTTGTTATTTTTCATTTCAATTAAAAAAATATTTTTCAGTTTTATAAAATTGTTTCGTGAAGTACTTTTAAAACTCAGGACTAATCATATTCTACGTTTATAAACCTCGTTTTATTATATTTTATTATTACACAAGCTTCAATTCCAGCTGACCAAATATTTATTATGATTAATTGATTGCTTCATAATTTAAATACTGACTAAATACTAGACTAGAAATCCGGACACTAATAAATTACCATCATTAGAGTTGCGCTGCTGGACTACTCTTTCTGTGATTTCTGTGAGGGTTTGTGGCCGTTCTGCAAAAACAATGCTCTTCGGAAACTCCCAGGCAAACTAATCGCAGGGGTTCAAGCCCGGGCAACATAGTGGCCAAGAACTGCCACAATTGTTTCCAGAAAATTATTCGCAACCACACATATGTTGAATAATTTAGGTGTATGTGTAATTAATACTTACTTTTTGTCTTACTATTATAGTTGTGATAATTCTTTACATAGCACTTTATTATAAAGTACATTAAGTAAATGAAACTCACATTAAACACTAAATTGTTGATAAATTACAAGCACCTAACCTCTATATCATTCCACATGACATTTAAAATTGACAGAAGTACACATACTGCGCGTGCGCACTGAAGTAAAACAGAGTTTCTCAACAAGTTTTTACACTTGCGCAGAACTTATTGAAATTTGGTTCAAGCTACAGCATACCAACCTCTATACTCTATCATGGAGTCTAATCTGCCGACAAAACTCTCTGCCTGTTGTTGAATTTTCGAGAATTTCTTGTAAATTTAGGGATTTTTTAGGGCCTTTAATGGTTTCTAAGCAATTTCTAAATAAATCCAAGCAACGATTCTTACAATATACATAATATGCAACCGTATGTAACAAATCGCAGCTATGAAAGCTGTCAAGCCCAAACCCCAAACTATTTTCACATAACCATGAAATTTTGATGAGACCGGGGTGTGACCTTGTTGATGCCAGCCGAGGCAAATTTTATTGAGCTGACGCTACCATGGTAGAACGATACTAAACTTAAATTTGGTCATTCATTTTTGTTAATAATATTTGTGAATGTTTAAAATAATTATAGTAAAATAATGTCTTTTAGTCTTATTTGTACTATTATTTGAAAATATTAATGAAAACGCTTAGATTTTTTTAATGATGTTGGGAGTTTCTTAGGAATTTTGGGCATTACTTATTGATCATTTTTCTGGAATTAGCTTGGAATTTGGAATTTTGATGTACACTTTTATCTCGCCCTTTCACCCTATGCGTGGTGTCAAATCAGGCGCATGCGCAACAGGAAGGGAGTTTTACACTTAACTAACCTTGAGTTTTGTATGCTTATTAATCCTTCCTGTCATATTTCGCGTATAGGTTTATTGTTGGTTGTTTGTATCGTTCCCGTTTCCGTAATAAAAGTTTAAATTTGGCCAACCTCTTCCGAATTTTGTACGGGTGATATGATCCTACGAATTTTATGAAATCGCTAGCAATGCGCCAATCTTAACGGGCATGTTCCGTTGCGGTTGCGATTACGGTTACGGTTGATACGTTATCGATCAAAAATGTTAGGTATACATTTTTTTCAGAGTAATCAATACTTACCCAGTATAATAATAAAGGGGCCTTGGTAGGCGAGTGTAGAAGGCGCTTGCACTAGCGTCTAGCCCCTTGGCTTCACAGCCCATCCTGAATTGCGTAATATCATCTAATATTAGCTCGCATATGTGCGAGTGTGATATTTACATCGAGATTTGCATTGTTAAAACCGATTTTTTCATTGCCAATAAATTGCATTCAATAGAAAACAACAAATCTTTTTTTTTTAATAAATTACCAGACTTGCGTGTTAGTATGCCGTCAATCAGTGAGTGAATGCAAATTTGTCTTCGTATTTTTTTCTTTAAATGTATAACTGTTCTTAACAAATAACCTCGCGTAAACAGCAAAAAGCAACAACAGTGTTTTAAAAAAAACTACAAAATAAAAAAAAATTTTGGTCCCAACCGAGATTCGACCCCACAACTACTTATGCAGTAAAAAAGTAGTACAGCCGAACACACCCGCATATCCTTCTGTGCCACTGCGAACTTGTGGATTATACACATTCCAGCTGCATGCAGAGGAGGTGCGCAAGTCGTGTGAGGTAGGATCGGTTGTAGACCAAGGGGCTAGACGCTAGTGACGCTTGCAGCCTAGGTCACAGTGGTTTTCGGGAGTCTGTGGCTCTATTTGATACGGTGGTCGAATCCGGGCCAGGGCAGTTGTCAGCTCCTGGAAACCTCTTAACATAGAATAGTTTAAGTATAGTTTTTAAGGACTTAGCTAGGGTAGTACGTACAATGGGCCCAACAATGTGGCCTCCGCTGTAAGACCTGAAATACAATACAATACCCAGTATAATGCTTATTTAATTATTAGTTGAAATTTGCATAAAAGATAAAATCCATCAGCATTTCATGGCCCACGCTGTAGAAAGCAGGTAGTTACAAGTTACTAAAAAAAACATACAAGACCGAAGACTGTACACGAGAATTTCCCGTGCACATTTTTATTTAGTTCAAATTCCACGAAGGTGGCGCCAATTCCCCCCTTTTCAGTTTCGTGCTTATGCTTGCAAACATGTTTCTTCGTTCCATTTTAATGTAATTGAAAACGGCAAGGAAAATAAATCTAGATTTAGCAGTGACTTTTTAAGTTTACTTAAATTCTACATTCTACAATTTAACCATTGAATGATCATTGTACTTAGCTAGACCAAACATTTATATTAGACTTTTTTTTCCATTATTTATTTATTTTATTATTTAAAAAAAATGCGTTATATACATTGCAATTTTTACTTGGAAATTTTCAAGACTTTTTGGTTTCTCCTGTTGACAATAACGCATTGGCAAATTGAAATAATCTGATACATTTGACAGTTTTTTTTACTCATTTACGGCACGATTTTAATTTGTTCATTACAGAGCATGATATACGTTTTCAGGGTCGTGTAAGATATTTTTAGTCTGTTATCTTCAGAAATATCGAAAATGGCCGTTCATTTCCACTTGTAATATTAATTAGCAAGACTTATTTTTATAATTAACCAGTCGGCAGCTAAAAAATACATTCAGCAAATATGTTTTAAAAAACTTCCTCTTCTTTATCTGCAACTATATTGTTATTTTATAATCGGTAAACCAAATCAGCATTTTAGAATTTGCATTAAACTTGATCGCATTTCATCTTTGAACGAAATGATATAAGATAGATGTAGACAAACTGTAGGAGGTAACAAATCCAGAATAAAAGAACTTGAATTCTGCTTTAGAGGTAAACCTAAAGTGAACAGAACGAAGAAAAAAAAGTATGGAATATTTCCAGAGTTTTGTTGTTTATTTGTTTATTTAATTTTGATCCTGAGCTATTATTAAAATTATTTATAAAGATTATGTGATTCAACTCAAGTAAATAGGGAGATAAAAAATATAATTCAAATTGCCAATTTTACTGTTTTCTCTGTTCAGGTCAAAAGGTTATTTTTAATTAACGATCTTTGGAATAGATGTAAAGTACGTATAAAAAAGTCCTTATCGCTTGTCATGTTGCCCCTTTGTGTTGTACTGTTATCATCGTTCGTTGAATTTGAATTGCGGGTCCTAACAATCTATTCTAATGTCTAACATTCAAATAGTACGAGAGTTAACAGTTACACAATAACTTTAAGTCGCATTTTTATCGGAAACTCAAAATCGACCCATCTTGTGTCCATATTTGCAGAGAACAAATATCTTATCATGTTTTATTTTCACGATAAGACGATGTGTGTCGATGTTGAGCAGACGGTCTACAACCGAATACGTCTTGCTGCAACACAAAACCAGTAAGTCAAAAATCATTTTTAAAAATTAAATTCAATTCGCGGTATAAGGTTCATAATTATCGAATCAACTTACCATACACATGCATACAAATTAAGGAAACCTAGTTTTATAATTAAATTTAACTTTTTATCAACAAATCACGTTTATTGCACAATCGACCTTTCACAATTTTTAAAGATTATTATAATTAGGCAAAGCATATCCAAATTAATTTTGAAAATCTATCTAGTATTAAAACCATGTGTAAATTTAAATTAAATGGAAGCACTTAAGTGAAAACCTTAGATCTGCATTTTGATACAATTCACAATGAGATATCTGATATTTATTATACTAGCATTCTTTAACGATAAACTGCACAATGAGCATTTTAAGTACTTACTGCATTTGCATTGCATCACATAATAACCGTGTGACGGCGCCGTACGCCCACAATTTCTCTTCATCTTAGATTTATATCAGTTATATTTAAATCTAGTCATCTTACTGTATTTAATTTCAAACCGTATCATGTTAAACTGTTCCCAGTCGGAGGCGTTTAATTTTTACATAAATACAAAAATTGACTATAAGATGGTACAGCAAGGAATAACAATTCGTCAAAATGTTTAAAGTACGTGAGGAATGAAAACCAAAAATAATTACCACTTGCGTTAATGTTATTGCTGGGACTATGTACGTAAACATTCTGCCGGAAAAAGTGTGCCGTGATATTCTCCAGCAAAAATGAAACAAGAATCGAACATTTTCTACTTTGGAGTTCGGTTTTTAGGATAAAAACAGTTATAGATTTTGATAATTGGCAACATTAGTTAATTTTGCTAACTATTACTAAGTAGTTTCATTTTTTTAACAAAAGCGTACAATTTTCCAGTCTAAAAAAACTAAACAAAAAAAATTTTAGAACTACTAGTGACTTTCTTATAGGTAGGTACTAGTGAAAAAATCACTGTGTCGGCAGAATTGTTACACCCACCCAACACCCTGTATAGAATTTAAGTGAATTATATCACCTAATTATGTAATTTGGTAAATGTCATTTTTCGGTAGTTTGATAACGAGTAGTTTCTCTGGGCGTTTCCCAGAGAAAAGTGAGCAGTGGCGGCATTAGAAAATTTTGTTTGGGGACCCAGAGAGGGTCAAGTTAAAGTTAGGGGGGTACTTCAAAAGCAGATGTATTATCAATTTGATATTCTGCATCTCATGAGGTATTCTAGCTTACACAAGTTCGTAAAAAACAGTTTACTAATAATAATGCAATTGTATTTATGCCGTATTAGAAACCAAATCAAAACTAAGTTTTTTTTAAATTTCGCATTTTACTATAAAAAAAAATTTTTTTTATTAAAGGTCTTAGAAATAATTATCTGGTGTAGACTGTGGTTCATGAACAATGTGTAAACACGTTGAAATACGTATAAAGCTAAATTAAAGAACCTGTTGAAGTTAAAGATTTTTTTATTTACAATAAATTAAAACTAGTGAGACCCCAGCGCACAATGCACTGACAGACTCGCGTTGGCGCCCAAGTGAAGCGCGTGTAGCCGACCTTGATATATATTATGAATTAAAATAATTATTATTGAAAAATACTGAGGATAGAGACCTGTCATTGAAAAAAAAATTGTTCAAATTGGTGAAGCGGTAGCCGCTGGAGGAACCGGAGAAAAAAACCCTTGGAGCTTTTATATATGTATGGATTATTGTATTTTTTCTAAACATATTAATGATTTAATGGTGCCACCAAACTTAAAAGGTGTCATTGGGGCGGGGGGCACACAGGGTGGAACAGTAAAATTCTGGGGAGGGGGGCATAGTGCCGCCAGTGAAAGTGATATGTTGATTAAAGACCAAAATTTTGGTCTATAGATTCTGAACCGCGAAAAGACCTCTAGATTAGAAGCTCTATGTAATTTTAGAACCTGCAGCTGATATTAATGGTATCCGTAGTAAAATCTTCGCTGATTAAATTTCTAGAGGTCGCAAAGTGATTAGGTGGTGCGAACTATCCGCAATTTGCAAATATACTCCAGTTTTACAAAATTTTATAAAAAACTCATTTTTTTTCTGTTTTTGAATTTGGCTTATACGACAGATCTAACTTATATTAGAGAACATTGCCATGAAGCAAGCGCAACATAAGCGCAAAGATTGTATAATAAAAAGTAGCAAATGAAATTCAGTAGATACGTAAAAGAATTAATCCTTTTGAATTTTAATCAACCGATTTGGTTAATATTTACACTGGACAGAGGTGTGCTTCCGCCGAACTGTCTAATGTTAAGCAACCTGTGTTTACAGGCACCGAGTGATGCAAAAAAGCTCAAAAGTTCAACCCTTAATAGTAATGACAATGGCATATAAACATGCCCAAATATACGTATAAGGTTAAAATATATAAATATTGTAAAGTAATTAAGTATTTTATATATGCCAATGCCAAATCTGAAAAATGTTCGTGGAAAAAGGTTCTACGAAATGTATGTTTTGCAAGAGATATGGTAAACGAAAAAAAAAAGATTGCTGCCTTCAGCCACGAATTGGAGGAAATTCCCGCCCATCTTTATTTGAAATTAATGCTGAAAGTACCGCAGGATATACACAGCGAATTTTGGTTGTGAAACGCTCCAAATAAAAAATTTTACGTGCACCTGCGGCCAAAATCCTCGGACACGTCAACCTTACTTTTTGAAGGCGCATCTTTTGTGATTTTTTTTTACCCGCGCCCCTTTTAGCGATGTTGTTATAGCCATTTTGTTTAAATGGCAACCTTCTCTTTTTTGATGAAGTCTGATTCTTCTTTAAATTCTGCATACGCAATATGCACTTGTGTGATATGGATTTGAGAGTTTAAGAGATATTGGCATTTATAATTTGACAAACTGAAAATAACAAATCAAATCAGCTGAGGAATTTTTACGGATTTATTTTAAACGCCTTCAAAAAGTAGGGTTGATGTGTTGAAGGATTTTGGCCGCAGATAAACGAAACATTGTTTACTTGGAGCGTTTCACAGCCAACATTCGCTGTGTATAATGTGAACAGGAAATAAAGTAGAATATTTAGCGGCTATAAAAATTGTTTAAACGATAAGTGGACAGAGCACCACACAATTTCTGAAAGTTCTCTATCCACAGCTGTAACATTATATTTTATGTATTATGTATAACGCTTTCAAACTTATGGCTGTAAGACTTTCGAAAAGCTTTATTCCAAATACATTAGTAACATTTTACACACTTATAAAGGTGCAAAATGTGTAATACTTGTTGGCGGCCGATACGATTGGGAAGGTATAAAATACTGTAAACGAGCACGACGAGTTAAGAAAAAATCATGAAATTTGGAACCTAGGGACTTCGTAGATATTTCGAACTGGAACATTTTTTTGTCAAATTTAAAAAATAAGAAAAATCTTCTTCACTATTTTGCAGGTAAAACTATAGAAGAGAGTATAAGAAATAAACTAACGGAAGGTATAACTTTGATTGCAGCTGATATGTTGTCTTTTTATAATTTATAATATTTGTTAATACAAGATCGATTTATTCCAGTATTAAAAGTTTCAGTTGTATAGAAACATTACATGGGCGAATAACGAAAGTGTTTGGTATAGGCGAAGATTCCGCACAAACCCCGCTGCAGTACTGCTATAGCGGTAAATGAAGTCGCGCCCGCTCTGCACGATAATTTAAAAAATACCTATCGTTCGTAACGTGCTCCCTATCGATTTCATTTTTCCATTATAAATTAATTAAAATAATTCTCGCCTTAAGTTGCCACATTAATAAAATTTTTAAAAACAAGAAAGTTTGCCAACCAGTACATTTTTGACTAAAACTTAAGCGCAAGGCATTGCTCTTTATTTTTTTCCGGATATGCTATAAACATTTAAGGGTTTCTAATAACACTATGCGAGGCAGCAACGTTGGTTATAACTACATATAAAATTATAGGTTTCTATGTTACTTTGCGAAAAAATACGATGTGTGTTTAAAAACATTGTTCTTGTAATTTTGTAAAATGGGAGAATTTTGCAAATCAGAGGTAGTTCGCACCACCTAATAACTTAGCGACCTTCAGAAACCGATTCAGCGGCAAATTTCACTATGGATACGACTTATTTCAGCCGTAGGTTCTAAAATTACATGGACTTGAAAGATAGACGCTTTCAGAACCCTGACCGGGATGTTGAGGGATTTTTCTTCTATTTTCGAAATCGATTTGACGCAGTGCACAAACGAAAGGTATATTTAAAATTAGGAGATGAAAAATAGTAAACAACTAGAAAGCAAAACCTCGAGACACTACATAAAATCAATGAAGTTGCATAAAGTGAAAATCACAAGGCAATATCAAATGTTTATGATTAATTCAAGAAAACAATAGCAGTTGCGTGGTAACTAAAAAAAGTGGAGGAAATAGGGGAAACACCGAAAACATGAGAATACCGGTGAAACACCGTTTTATGAAAATTTGAAGTAATATATGACAAAAAATACCTAATAACATAAAGGAAGTACATAAATAAACACACGCTGTGGGGAGTTTAATTCATTTGATCTTTTTAAGCTTAAAACTCAAAGGAATTGCGTTTAATTGTTTGTTTATCGTTAAAAAATATTATCTTTTTATTTCTTCGAAGTTAATGCAGTTTAAATGAAATTTATAATGATGCACTATTTCAGGGCTATAAGATTCATACATTTTTATGAATCTAAAAATATTCTATCACTCAGATGCACGTAATAATACGCTGGTTTGCAGATCATTATCTCCAAAAATCTGTTTTCAGTTATATTCAATTTGTTAAATTATATTTGGCCTAATTTTTACACTTTCTGATTTCGAGCGGTTTTACACATTTCAGTTTTATTTATTAAAGCGTCGTGTGAATTTTAAAGCTTTATAAAAACTCTATAGATTTTATGTACTTAGTATTTATTTATCTATCAATCTACAAAACATTTCCTACAAAAAAAAAAAAAAAATACGCCTAGACTATTCCATACAATAAACATATTTAATTTTTTAATTTTCACTTTTACATCAATGTGACTTAATGACTGAATAATCACTTAGACTCGCAGCGCTTATACGTGGGGCTTTGCGATTATCAAAATGTATAATCAATTGTAAGGAAATAATCATTTGTATCGATTAATCAATCACGTCGATTAACCAAATAAATGGAGAATTAATCGAAAAAACGATTAATCAACCAACCCAATAAGCGTTTCTTCGTTATTTATATTCATAAACGAACTTTTAAATCTATTTTTTACTCAACCTTTCCAAATTATTATTACTGTAATCGTAGGGTAACTCACCAGATTTCCACCTTTGGAAGGAAAAGAGGACAGTCCCTCTTTGGGAAATGTGTCCTTCTTTTAATTATTACCTTTGAATAAATTGTTTTTTCTCTATTTGTTCTATAGAATAAAATTAATTTTTCTTAATAAAATTTAATTTGTTTATAAAATAAAAAGCAAACTAATTTTCTCAGAAGACTGTTAAATATAATCTTGATTTTTCGGGGTTAATTTATCATTTAAACAATAATCTAATTTTCAATTAACAGTCTATAATATTAACCATTCGATTAATGACACAATGAATCATCAAATATTAATCGAACAATCGATTAAACATCTGACCAATTATTCAATTATTCGATTACCCAAATAATTTTTAATCACATAATTAAATAGTCAAATAATCGATTAAAGAAATAAGCAATAAGTCAAATAATAGGGCCCAAACAAAAATTATACCAAAGTTGACAATCAATGATCTCATAATCGAATTGATTTAAAAAAAAATCTAGGAATTATTTGATTTAATGGTCGATTTTTTACAATGGATATTTTGTTTGAATCGATTTTCCATAATTTAATTGAAAATTAGTGCCTACTAAAATCTATTTTTGGTACTTTTTGTTTATTTCAACCTTTTGATATTGCAAAAGACTTTTTGAGTAATCGCATTTAACTTGACATTTTTGATACCACTCCTTCTGCCGTACAACGGTTTGAATATTTACTTTGCCCCTTGTCTAGATGGACAGTGTAGTCACGAAGTATCAAGAAAATTACAACAGTTGATTTTCCGGTTTTAGTTAAGAAAACATCTTAAATAATTGCTCAAGTATAAGCTTTCTAAGTAATGAAAATTGGTTTATTGCATATTCGTATAGGTATTCCCTTTCCCGAATTGACTACACATGTCTTAAAGCAACCAAAATATATATTTATAATCCATTATTGGTATCGATTGTTATAATCGATTAGTAAAATCGCTTTTTAAACTTTAAATCGATTTTGACCTATTACTGAAAATTGATTCTGAAATTGCAAAAAGTCCCAACCTTATCAAATTATCGATTAATGAAATAATCCATTAATGAAACAATCGATATCGACTTTTTCAGACCATAATCGGTTGCATATTTTGCGCTCTCCACGAAATAAAGGCAAAATTGATTTTTTGATAGCTTGGTATTCAGGAGCAGCAAAGACTGGTTAACAAAATATGACATTCAAAGATGGGTGCATGGGGGACGTTTGTCTTTTAAATATTACTCGAACTAAGAAATGAGTTTAGAATTTTATTATGTTGTTTCTGATGAGTAATTCAGCTTCATAGAATATTTCGTATTGGATTCCGTTTGCTGTTAAGATGAGAATTCATTTCCTAAATTCGTATAATTTTTACAATATTAAATTTTGACAATTTCTACTGTTTAATAATATTCTGCTGGCAACATTTAACCCACTTAGGACTATTGCTCAACCACATGTTAATGTTAATGTTAATAAGTAAAAAAACACGATACCTAAATAGCTATGTGTAACATGTAAGGAAAAGCGAATTTTTTCAGTACCAGGCGTGAAATTTTTGATCGAGACGTAGCCGAGATCAAAAACATGCCGTGTACTAAAATTACTTATACATTTCCTACGTATTTCACACAATATTTTTTTTACTACCGCTCGACAAAAAAGACTCAAAAAGGTATTTTTAAAACTTTTGAATTTGAATTATGAAGTTTTGTCAATTTTTTATTATTTGTGTTAAAAAGTCGAATTAATTACTTTGGCGCACTTGTACAAAAAAGCTCAACTTTTCATAACTTATATGGATATTGAAATCAGAGACTTTTTCAAACGGTAGTATAAAAAACATATTACTTCCGTTTCCGCACCGAATTTCCGTTATAGGTACCTGGGTTTTACCAATTTCATTAAAATTTGTCCAGTAGTTTCTGGGATGTGTCATACACACATAATATACAGATATTTTTAACCACTTTTTTGTGTTCTTCGAGATCCAAAACATGTATTTCCGTCAAAATCGAATTTTTCCATGATCACACATATCCATGCTGGCGCACAAAAAAAGAAAATGCGAAAACAACTGCAGTCGTTGATATTAAGACAAATTAACTCATTAGTCCACTATAATTACTTCATGTTTTGCACTAAGAGAAAAGCGTTGTTTCAAGGAATTACGTATAACACGTGCCATTGTGAAAATATGTAGAAAACACCGTAACAACTGTTGTGGAACAGAAGCGTGCGGAATCAGGAAATCAAACACCGGTCACTTAAGTAAAACCTCGTGTACCGGTAACGTTTTAAAAAATAACACTTATTTATACACACGTGGTAATGCACGTGGGTTCATCAGAGCGCAATCCACATTTCCTTTCCGAAATAATTATTTACAAGCGTTGCACAAAATTGAATAAATTTTTTTCATCCAAAACGAACCCGTTTCAAGGCAAAAGCTACAGAAACGTAACAGGAAAGTGACACTGATAAGAAAACTTCCGGTTATGCATTTACAGGGCAAAATGTTCGTTGTAATCTTTGTACTACAAATAATTTAAATTTGATTTATTTGTACGTAGGTACATAAATTGCGGTCTAAAAATCATTTTGTAGAACCACATGTTCTAAAATGTGCATAACCAATAAAAAAATTTTCATAAATTGTAAATCCCAACAAAATTAAACTAAATATTGCTACATCAATTCTTCATCGTAGAAAATAACCGAATCTTATCTAGATACATTTTAAATAAGTAATTCTGTTAAATCAATATTTACAAGTCCAGATAAAAACAAAAACACATCTTTACATATACTAATAGACATTGATTATTATTGATTCACGACCATATGATAATTAACATTTGTATGAAGACAAAATATTTTGAATTGTTAAATGGGAAACCTTGAAAACAAAATTCCAGCCAATACTTCTTATTCATCCTCTGCATTTCTTAGTAACCGAAACACACTGAAAGTTTTAAGATAAAGAATGGACTTGTAGCTACTTCATTCCTAATAGTTCTCAGATAAAATTGTCTGGTCAAGACGTAGACTTGGTTAATTTAAGACCGCATTATTGAAGGCACCTATCGCTATTGTTTAGCTAAATGTTTATAAACGATGGCGACCTTGTGGTGATAAAATGTTTACTTCATTGCCACGTTTTGTTTGAAATTTTAACTTACCTCCTGCTTTGTGTGATTAAACGCATATTTGACGTAATGGCGCAGAGATTTTTCAAGTCTTTGTTAGTTCTTGATTTTCATCTTCATACTTATTTAATCACCTGCGTAGTATGTAGTATATAAAAAACCAAACATTTTAATTCTGACTTAGAAAATTCTGACTTAGAGGACGCATACAAAATTGTTGTCAATCCTTGCAAGCTCATGTTATTGCTAGTTTAGTGGCTAGTTGCTATAGAAATCCTTCAAATTAGTAATTACTATAAAATTGTGACTGATCTGTTAAGATTTAAATTTTCTCAGAAAAAATTTTGAATTTGTCACTGAAAAAGCATAACTCAAACTGAACTACTTTCAGATATTTATAAATGAGAATCTATATATTAAATCCGGATCCCTCCGATCTGTCTCAACTTGAAATAAATAGGACTGCAGCTGAGATTACTTTTTATTTTATTTTAGAAGTTGCAAAAAAAATGTGAGGCGTAGTTCACGGGTTCAGCTACTTCGAAATTAATAACGCAACGTTTCATGTGTAACATGTAATCTGACCAATCATAGAGCTCGACTTTGATAATCTTCCTAGCAATCAAATCAAACTTACAGCGATAATTTGCACTTGTGCAAATTATGAATTTGTATAATGGGCACTAAAGAAAATCCATAATTATTCCCCATTAAGCGTAACAAAAGCGCCCAAAACGATGCCATTTAAGCAACTTTTGTAAAAACTTTAAATACAGAAAGCAGGTGTAAGTATCAATTTATCACGGCACTAATGGTAACCTTTTAAATATTAGAGCTACAGATTTGTATATATTAGAAAAGTGTGCTGATGATGTCTTTTGAGAAAAGCAAATGGACGTCTCCCCTATGAGTTATTCCATAAGATAGTTGACTTAAAGCTGAACACGCTGTGTGTTTTTGAATATTCCACAAGATAATAAATTCTAAATAAACCACTTACAAGTAATACCAAAATGAATAGTAAAAACGTTACATTTATTTAGTACTTTTATGGGTTTCATTATCCATTTTAAGTAGTTACTGCATCGAAAGTTTTATGTTTAGAACATAATTTTCATTCAGAATATTCAAATATGCATGGTGTTTTATTATAAACAAGCTATTTTATAGAACAACTCGAAAAAGTGACGTTTAATTATTTTTATGTAAACGCCATCTTAATTTTCTTGTAGAACATTTAAAAGATTCGTCGCGTTTCATTAAAAACAAGCTATTGTATGGAATAACTCGAAAACGCGACGTTAAATTAATTTTTTGTAAACGCAATCCTAATAAGCATAAAAGATATCAGTTTTCAGTAATATATTGCCGACATAAATAGATCGACCCTGTATGCAGTTACATTCAAACAAAATCATATTAATGTCGGTGGTAATCGATATGGTAAAATTTATTTTGTATACCATTTCCAGCGATAAATTAATGTTTTTAAACATAAAAGGTGCAGCAACTAGAGTTACAACCTGATATATCCAAAACTTTATACTAGGTTAAGCAAAACCTTTTTTTTATTTTATGGGACGGGGGTGTATATTAGGCTAGTAGTGAGTTTTGAAAAGCCACCTTAATTTAACTTGATAATTTTGCAATTTACAAATTGTTTTAATAGCTCTATGAAAATAGGTACAGCCTATTATTTCGAAAAACGTTTAGTACTGGTAATAAACGGGGGTTTGACATTTTGTACATTTTTCACTCTTATTAAATGTTGCTTGATCTAATTTTGCATGCCTATTTTTAGTAGGTACATTTAAATTTAGAAGAAGAAATAATCTCGTTTGGCTTTTTAATATTTATAAAATTTTATGTTATTTATTAGGGGTACTGCACGTTTTGAAAATATCTAAAAAAATTTATTGTGTGGATATAAAAAAAATGTATATCATCTCATTAAAAACTTGCCAATGCAGATATTTTTTTCTGTTTCCTCAATATATAAGTTCCAAATTTTTAGTCATTTCCTCAGTAACGTAGTCAAATTAATTGGATTTTCCTGTTTTTCGTGGTAGTTGACAGTTGCAGCTTTAATTTTTAAATCATGCTTATGATTTGGAAATTTTATCATTAACCACATTTTAGACAAATGACTGTTAACGGTCGAAAAAATTCCGAAGTTATGACATACAGCCTGAGTTAAAAGATACAGGTTTTAATATATTTCTGCTAATTGAGAAGATAAGTAAAAAATCCGCAAATAAACTGATATCTGAAAATCCTATACAGGGCGTTGATGTGTTGTTCAGTTTTATTAGATAAATGTAATTAAATAAAAAAATATGGGGCATTTCCTTTAACGAAAGTATTATTTTATGAATATTTTTTTATGGGACACCCTGTATAGGATGTCAGTTTATGGAACGTGTCGGTGCACACAATTTTTATTAGTAACTTTTTACATGCAGCGAGCAGTACTTTTTCAAAATGCCGGATAACGGATATTCGGTATCCGGTTGCTCAGCCGGATAGCCGGATACCGGATTATCCGGCATAGTTTTTACTTTCGAAGTAGTTTCAACTTAAATGCAGTAAAGTTTAGGTTTTAATCACAGAGCATAATATATACTTAAAGAGTATGCAATGCACGAACCCTATGGTCTTATTCTGTAGTGTTTTAGAGAGAGGGCACCGAGACAAGGGAACTACTAAATGTACTTTTTTAAGGATGTGCTGATTCCCTCTAATATTGTTTTTTTGTTCACAAGTAAGATTGGAAATCTGTCAACGAAATTGATTGTAATTACAAGAAATAATAATTTCCAACAATTGTTAAAACTAAAACGTGTTCTGTCCTGATAGATCCGACACCATCGAGAAATCAACTGACATAACCTAACATATATGGTTCTTATTGACATTTAAATAAAATATTGACGATCGAGTGCTTTTTATAGGTTCCTTGTCTCGGATCTCTCTGCCACATGTACTGCAAAATTGAGACCTGCATATCATAGCAACAAGCGGTTCATGCACCCTCCTTATGTTATATATTACTTCATGGTTTTAATAAATAATACTTATTTATGTTGCTTGAAATCATTTAAAATTTTTCACTCACATAAATGCTGATCTCAATTCTATAAATTTAGTAATTTTATGAAGATCTGCAAAATACTGGAATTATAGGGTTTTTGCTGTCTTACTTTCAATTATTTTAGTCTATACTCCCGGTCGTTCTCCCTCGCAAGGCAACGGGAAACCAGCAAGGTGGATGTTTCCCCAGGAAAACCTCTCTGGAGGAGAAGTGCATGCACTTCCTGTGGTTCGGAGTCCACGTTAAACTGTAGGTCCCCTATGTCTGTCTGTGCAAAATATCTATTGCCGCGCACTAAACACAGACATAGGAGAGAGGTAGCCAACGCCATGAATAGGGTATGGCACTATAAGAAGAAGAAGATACTTCCAAATCAAATTGCATGCATAATCTTTTTTACTTGAAGAAAAATCTCCGGCCGGATATTTCGTATTATCCGGCCAAACCGAATATTCGGTGAAATGGCCGGATAACGGATAATAACCGAATATCAGTTGCATCCCTAGCAGGAATATATTAGAAGCTGTCTCTTTTGACTCCGACTGTATATCATTCAAGAAGTGACGTGTGTATTGAATTGATAATAACCCTTTAATTAAGTTATGAAAACTGTTTGCATAGCAATGTGTGTAAGTTTTGCTATTAGTTTAATGTTATTACGTTTTGAAATCCAAGTTTTGTTTATTTATTTATTTTCTACTTAAGAGAATTGTTTCTCACAATGTTACTATTGATTTTTACTAAATTTGCTTGAAGTGCAACGTTGATTTGAAAAGCAAAATAGCTTGCTATTAATTTTGAATTTTTTTTTCGAAATATATGCTAATAGATCGTATTAAATTCTAGCATTTAAAATTGATGTGCTTAAACACACATTTTTATTATTTTTGACATTTACAGGAAATCGCGGTTAAATGCAACCAACATAAATACCTGTACACAAAACTCAAGGGAAAACCTTTGTGGTACCCATAGTAACTTCGTAGAAGCTGCATTTCGGTGTAATTTCTACCGAAATATGAGGCTTTAGTATTTAATAAATTTTAATATAAAGAAAAACATATTTATGAACACAATATTATGAAATCGGCACTGTTGCAAATAAAATTATATTATAAACAAAAATTATGATTACAATAATAGTGAAAAAATATTATTCGGAAAAATCATAATTTAACTAACTAATTTAACTATTCTAATAATCTTTAATCATTCACAAAACATTCCAATCTAATTAGTTCAACATGCACTTAAAACTATTATTAGTAGGTACCTAGTAGCTTCCAGGTTTTTGACCATGACTTTCATTTGAGATTGTTATTATTTTCAGTGTATTGCCCTTTTAGGTTAATGCACCATTTGTTTAGTATTATTTGTCTAGTCTTAAACGTTGCAATAGAACCAAAATATTTTCATTTAGTAAAACGTGTTTGTAAAAACAATGTGAAGCTAAACAAACTCGCCGTATTTTGGTTGGATAAATGATGTGCAAATGACTTTTGTGCTAAGCTTTAAATAATGTTAAAATACTAATTAAATTTTTCTTTTGTGCAGAAGGTCCGAAAAAATATGTAAATTTCATACAGAATAGCAAACATTCTTTACGTGTTACTTACTACATGTTAGTTATGTTTTCCGCCAGCATTATTAGCATGCGGGTTTTCTTATCACAAATACAGGGTAATGTGCCCGTTAATAAGCTGCACTGATAACATTTACACCGTGGTAAATTATAGGTTTGCCTAAACTGTGTGGTACGTTTTAAAAAATTTGCAGAAATTGCAAAACGTTTCAACTTTACCAATTCCCCACATATGTACGATCGTAATTGCTGTTTACTGGAATTCCATCTAAGTATCATGCATACACAATATTTAAAAAAATGCCTAAGAATAACCAACATAAATTAGGTTTACAATTTTTCACAGAAATACAGCAGAACAAATTTTTGGAAATTTGATTATTTATATTTTTTTAAAGTAATTTTTCCACTACTGCAACATTACTTAATTAAATTGTAAAAAAAACATCGCTTTATCAAGTTTTTTTTTAAAAACAAGAGACTAATTTGGATACTAATTAACCAGAAAACTATTCAATTTTAGAGAACGTGTGTGCATGTGTTTATGAAGGTGTCATGTTCCTTGCACGAGTTGTACGGGACGTGAGCGAAGAAAGCAACTTAACTGGATGAAAAAAGTGTGCACAGATGAACCATACAATTCTGAACTTTTATTGCATTTCCATTAATAGCGTTTTTTTAAATATGGTTTACCTTGAAAACCGCACAGTAATCGCTTCGTCGTTAATTATATACCTACTCATTTCTAATTCTGCCTTCAGCAACTTCTTTGGAATCTTGTTTTTATTTAAGTTTATGTAATAGACTAATAGTGTTGTCGGAACTGGTTACTACCAAATATTAAGAAAATTAATTTTTACTAATACTTACCTTCCACCTACGTATGTTTATGCAGGACAAAATTTAAACGGTGCTCTTAATGCAAAGTATTGGAGATACGGAAAAAACATTTCAAAAAAAAATTACGGCCTCTTATTATAATAATTGTAAAAAATAACATTTTGCAATAAATTTACATAATTTTAAATTATTCTCTGACTTACTTTACAAAATACTAAAACACTGCGTTTACAGAAAAATGGTGCTACATACGAAGACATTATTGTAGTGTAATAATTTAATTTTTGTGTGGAGACAAAAATATACATCGTGTCCACAAATTATTGGCCACATTATAAATTGCAAACAAACTGCAGCTGATAAATGAATAATGTTTATGTCATTTGAAAGAGCAACTCAAACAGTTTTAAAACTAGTAGGCTGCATAGGTTCATATGGGAAAAAATCAGGGTTGCTGATTTTGTGACGCCTCATATGCTAAAAAACACATGGCGCGAAATTGCAAACCGTTTGGAATTGCTACGTGTGACGAATGGCGCTCACACTGAAATGTTATAAATTATTGAGTTGTTCCATCTAATAATAAAAACTGTTTGCCGATATCTCTTTTAGTTCTTTTTTTATAACAACTTTAAATGTGGTCAATAATTTGTAGACTCAAATCGGTCAAAAATATGTATGGGTTTATTTATTTACGTGTAGGTATGTTTTTAAAATCGTTCGCTGATGCATTAATTTCTTAGAAAATAATGCATGGTTGCGATTAAAGTTAGACCTATTGCTCATACATTTTAGTAATCCTTCAGCAGCTGTTGGGGCGATACTGTATAGAATAAATACTTGATAACTGTTCCATATATGACCGTGAGTGTAAAGATTCAGCAAGACAACATAAACTTGCAACTGAAAATAAATTGTGTATAATTTTTACTGTTGATTGTTTTACTTTTGCTCATAAATACTCACTACACAACATATAAAACAAATAAGCGATATCGTAGGGAAAATTTATTACTAACTTATAAGTTCGAACCTGGGCCGTTTTCAGAAACATGTGCACTAGTGTACTACTTACCCCCTCCATTATTTTGTACCTAATGGTGCTCGCTACGTTCATAATTTTTTATGATTATTATGGTAGCAATTGCTCAATATTTTTATTCAAACACATGTCGTCAGAGTTTGCAACAGCTATACTATAAGTGAAATGAAAAATAACCGGGTGAAAGTACGAAAACTTGTTGTTAACGAGCTGAAAAGAATATTCAAGCCATATTAATACAGGTTGCTACGCAGGTAGTTTTAGTAATTTTCTCCGGTTGTTTTTCAATTCACGAATGGTATCTGATTGAATTATTTTAAGAATAATAAATCAAACAGTCAAATGTATTTATTTCTAAAACGAACAAATGAGTAGTTTACTTACATTTATTCGCGGCAAAATTTAGTTCACGATTCGTTAGACAGGAGGTTTAAGTAACTTAACCCCATCGCTTTTTTAGATCCACAAGTGGCATATCAGTCGGTTAATTTTCGCATAATCATATACCGTATTGTGAATTAATTACAAAATTTACCTATTTAAAAAAAATTAATAGTACATATTTTTAAAAGTAACAAATATCAAGCAAGTTTTGCTCAAAATTATTGGCGATAAAATTTTGTACGTCAAAAATGTCAAAGTTAAATTTTTCTATTGGAAACAGGAAACGCGACATAGTGATTGGTCGATATAGTATGAAGGTCACTGTAAGCCGTATTTTATAGAATACTTTATGACATTAAGTAGCTTTATCGAATACATCTATGTAGCGAAAATAAAATTAATCCGTGTCTAAATATTAGAACAGACTCGTTCGCTTATTTTTGTTCATTTCTTTTGTTTACACACATGCATGAATGTGTGTAATGTGAAATAAGATTTGGACCAGTTTGAAGAAAAATGTGAGTTATGGGTATTATAATAATCTATACAAAATTCTCATTCTAATCAATCTAACCAGTTGCAAAGGCGTAACGAGGGGGGCACGACCCCTTTCTTGGATTTTAGAATCTATCAGTAAAAACACTATATTCTGTGTTAAAAAATATGGGATACGGTATTAATTTGCTCTACACAAACACGCCGACGCGGACGTACCTATTTAAAAATATATAAATTTTCCGCCCCCTATGCCTGTTTTGTTTTAAGTTACGGCAGAGCGCCGATGTCCTTTTGATTTAAATTAATTATTTACTTTATAGGAATAATTCTATGCGAGCCTGGGACTAATGAAAAGAAAAATAGTTTTTCCACTAAAAATGTTTGTTGTTAAAATGCATTTCAAGGATACCATCATAGGTAGATCTTTTTCTATTTCCAAAAGTAGGTGAGCCAAGTCTCGTTTACACCAGTTGTGTCGATACATTTCAAAGTTTTGAATACCGATCATTTATTGCATGTACTACTGGCACTTGTCCAAAACTGTATTGAATTCATAGGCGCCGGGTTTTTGTATTCTCAGGGGGGGCTTAATAAACATGCGCCGCAGGCGAAATTTTTGAATTTCTCAAAGTCAAACCAAATTAAAAGTTAGGAATTTGTGTTAAATTATATTGTCTTAGAAAAATAGGTTTCGTGGGCGCAAGTTTTCGGTTTTCTGATGTTTTTATGCTTTATTTGTTAAAAAATGTGGTATTGCTTATTGCATATTGATTTTGTAGGAATTTAACAGAAACAGTTTTGTACTTTTATATGAATTCATTTTGAATTTATATAAAAGTAAGTTAACTAAATATTGAAGTAACAATAAGAAATGCCCCTCCCACCCTAATTTTAGACGCCCTTGTGTTTGACACAAAATTAACCTCGGTTAGAAACGCCCTTGGTGCCAAAAAATGGTATTATTGCACTCTTAAAAATGTTTTGAATATTTCTCTGAAAATCAGAAAACTATTTAGATATATTTTAATTGCAGTTTTTGTATTTTTTGATGCGACAATAAGAAATTTTTAAAGCTTGTCGAAACGGATAAACACAAATTATATACCAAAAACTCATTCAACTGTCACTTACAAAGTTTATGATACGATGTAGTGACAGATTTGTCGATCTGTCACATCAAGGCACACTAATAAACTTTGTAATACGATACCTCTTCATGAATGTTTTTAATTCTTAAAAAAATACGGCGTAGATTTATTTAGATACAAATGCTTATTCTATACTTCTATCAATACATTTTGTAAGTTGTCAGAAGCTGTCGTAACATATCAAGCCATTTTCATTTATTTACAACATTGCTAAGAAACGTTAATTTACCAATAAGTCCCTGTAACGATTTTTAATTTACAAGAGGCGTATTGGAAAATTATTTTAAAGAGTAAGCATGTTGTTTGAAAAAGTTGTTCAGACAGAATTTTATTATACATGAAACCACATATTTTACAATCGTTTCGAGACTATTTTATTTTTTGATTGTTTGAATTTTCAAGAGCAGAGCACTTATTCATTTTTTGTGGTTACTGGTTTTACACACTCGTGATAATTACTGCATGCATCCTATATGAGGAACGTCAGAGTCTGTTGATCACGTGCCCCTACCAGAAGGCCAAGCGCATTGTGTTAAAGAAAGATGGGGCGGTCCAACAATTAGTGCTATGATTGTAGGTTTGTCACTTTTGCCAGTGACGAGCGCGGACGATGGTCGACTATCGTGGGTCTCTGATATTAAAGTTTGTTTTCAATTTTTTATTTATTCTGATAGCTGCGATACGTACACGTGAATCTTTTACTAAAAATATTTCCTACAAAAACTCAATTGTTGTAAGTGTAAGTGCATATCACTGATAAGTGTTTTTGGATAAAATTTTTCGTACAGGTGAACATTTAAAAAACCGGTTGGGAACCGCTGTTTGTTTTGTATTTTTGAATTCAGGTGTGGTGGGCATTTTTATCTCGTTCTTGTTTTGACCATTCCATGCAGGTGCTGATCACGATCATCATCGACGATCAGTATCGAAATAGCACTGCTTACGATTTCACGTGAACGATCGTTGCGGTTTTGGATAAGATTTTCTTTTAACGAGTTGATTTGTTTGATGGATTGTTTTTGAAATTTAACAATGGAATCAATTCTCGAAGACCTTTTAAGATCATAGTATGAATTTTGTTTTATCACAATAAATTTAATTTTGTTTAAAATTGTTATACCTAATATAATTTTTTTTCTTTCAGTCCGCTGTATTCACGAAGTGTAGGGTCTTACTCCAGTGGAGCAATGCCTTTTTACAGTACGGGATCTCCAGAAATGGTGTCGAACCCTTCACCGCAGTTATGGACAAATTCAGGTGAGTTCTTTGTTTTGATTTTTTTAAATTTCGAGATCGAAGTAGTTGTAAAACTAGGGTTACCAGTTTATATTTTCATCATAAGCAGTAACTGACCTAGGCAAAAATATATACATAAACAAATAGTATTAATCGGACAAAATGAATAAGCTATTGATAAATTGCACAACTGTATATTATAAAGGGTAGCTATCATGACTTCTTTACACGACCTTACCTGATAAGTTTTGATAACTGGCCAAATAACTTGATAAAAATATGCATATTTACTGTTACTGTGCTCTGCAAAACTCAAATTAAGAACAATGTGTGATCAAAACAAATATTAACGCGGTTAGAAAACAAATAAATTTAAGAATATGAAATCATAAACTGTTTTGTATGAGAATTATACAAAAATTAGTTTTTGTAACTAAAAATTAAAACTATTTCTTAAACACACTCGGCTAAAATTTTCACAAATTTACATAGAATTTTATGACTTGTGTGTTTAAAAATTATGTGGTACAATATTAGGGATATTTGGATTTTTTTGAATTTTAAAAATCTTAAAGTATGTAATTTTTTTCACTTTTGCTTATGCTATGCGGTGGATTGCTCTACTGGGTAGGATCGGAAAAACAGTGGCTTCGAAAGCCCACTTTACTTTTTTTGAACACTCGTTAGTAAATATATGTATATTAATAAGCTTTTGATGTATTGAAGTTTTCTCTAGGGGATATCTAAAAAGTTAGTAATATTTGTATTAACCGCCAAAAAAGTACTTCGAATTTAGATATCATAGTTTAATCTTACTTTTTCCATTTACCACAAAATATCTATTGCACTTGAAAAAGAGAGAGAATGACCGCTTTATGAAAGTACAGTGGCGTAACTACGAGGGACCCGCGAAGCCGCAACCGCGGAGGGGCCCGAGCATCCTAGGGCGTTTTGGGGGCCCCAAACTTCCACACCACATATATATTTTTTTTATTTATAATTTTTTTAAGGGCGTTTTGACCAAATCGGCGCGGAGAGCGAAGGGGGCATAAATTGTTGTTACACCACTGTGAAAGTATGAACTATTGATTTCATACCATTCCAGATAATTATAATAGTATATTAAAACACAAGTTGCATAAGGCATTGTCTTAACGTACGAGTCCAAGATTGAAAAACGAGGGAGCGTAGCGAGCAAGTTTTTCAATGGACGAGTGCGTCAAGACGCCTTATGAAACGAGTTGTTTATACTATTTTTTCTATTGAGGAGAATTAATGAAAAAACGTTATAAAAAATTGCTGCGATCAAATTTGGTAAATTTAGTATGTATAGGTATGTTGGCAGCAAGTTTCAAATTGCTGCCATCAAATTTGGTAAATTTAGTATGTATATGTTGGCATACATACTAAATTTACCAAATTTGATCATGAATACCAATCTTTGTTGGTGAAATTTTACTAAAAACAATGCTTTAAAAGACTCTCTTAAAACACTGTTTTTTAGCTAAAACAGTGCTTTAAGAATAACCTTAAAACACCGAAATAGAAAAAGAATTTTAAATTATTTTTATGAATTTCAGTTATTTTTTTAATCGATAGAACGGAAAACCATGTACATACAGGGTGATCATAGGTACCGAGCAACTGTTGCCAACTGTTTTTCTTTTAAATATACAAAATCGGTTAAATCAGAAGAGAAGTGTAACATTTTCTTCTGGTTACGATGGTGAAAACAATTGCGCATCGCGTTGTTGAGTTGTTTGTTAAAATTTGTTAAAAATTTGTTTTTTTTGACGACCCTGTATTTTTTTATTTTTGTATTGGAAGTATTATTCTCTTTAAAAAAGTAGCTCGTCGTAGCATTCCGTGGTTAAGTTTACTAACGCATTTGTAATGGATTCGACTAAATTGTCTTTACTATTGTATTGATCTCGATAATAAGATATCCCCAAAAAAATTAGCTGATTCATGTCAGGTGACCTTTAGAGGCAACGTACCTGCCCATATGTTCCAATCCATTGGTTTCCAAACTGATTATTTAAGTAGGTACCTACTATACCAGCGTTATTTGGGGGTGATGGGGGATGGCAGAACTATACGAAGAAATAATTAAGATCTACAACGGCATTGCGTAATGAGTAAAATTATTCATCTTTCAATACAATTATTATAACTGCTAACTGTCAAAATAGAAATGACAAGACAAGAAAACTATACCTTTTGTTTCACGGCTGTTGCGATGATGTTCTTAAACTAATAAAAGTTAAAATATGGCGTTATTTGTTAATTTAATCATATTTTGACTTAATTAAAAAAAATTAACCTACAATTTAAAAATAAAAAAAAATACAGGGTGTGTCGTGAAAAAAAAGTCATTTTAACTAATTTAAATAAAAAAGTGGACAATAGTTGCCCGGTTTCCATGATTACCCAGTAGTCATTGACACGTTTGCTGGTTTTAAGTAATTTTGTGTTTAATAACCAAAAATAACTATAATATATCATTTTTGCTTGTTGCAGTTTTCGGTATGTTTATCTCATTCCATTTAGTGTAATTTAAAGAAATTAGTAGAAAACAAAGCTGATAAACAAACTGTGAATAAAATCATACCATAACGCAATTATTTCTTTTTTCTAGGAGTGAACACATCTTCAGGGATACCGCTATCAGACGACTACCCCAAAGTGTCTTCCTCTGGAAGTTCTGTAAGTAGCCTTCCTGCCTTCCACAGGCTACCAACATTCCACACCAGTACTCCAACGCACCGAAGTGCCCCATATACGATACCCAGCAGTACAACTTACCAAGATTGGCCTCAATATCAATCGGATACTCCTAGTTCGTTGCAGTATAGCCTGATGCAGTCTCAGAACAATGCTCGAAACCGGCCACCTCCCGTTGCCGGACTTTCTGCAGCCGCTTCTTTGTCAGCAAGTAGGTTTTGTTTTTCTTTACAAATGATAGATGAAATTTTTTTTGGTATGAAGTTGAAATTGGGTAATCAAGTTTTATTTTTTTGTTGCCTTGATTGTTGATTCGCAGGAAAAAATGTATTAATAATTTTTGTTGCGCCTTGATGTTTTGCTATTGTTTTCCTATGTTGGTGATTTGTATCCGCAGCATAAATATTAATGCACTACCTTACAGGAAATCATATTTAGTACAAACTAAGGAAAACGAACTTGTTTTAAATAGAAAAATCTGTCTTCTTGTTTACATTACTATTACACACTTGTGTAGTGCTACCGTAGTGGTTGTTTTTTCAACAATTGTATTGAAAATCCTTTACTTACACACAAATGAGTGTCGTACAACACTTGGAAGCATAATCGTAGCAAAAACCCAGTTTTTCTAAGAGTATAGTCATGTTTTTCTAAGCTGGCTGTTCGTCAAAAAGATTAGTCAAGAATGCGTTGTATGTTTTCGTGATAAAGCAAACAACGCTGTACTAATTTCTCCCTTGGGTTAATAGGGACATTAGCAGATGAAGAAACAAGATGTTTGGCGTCTTCTTTTTCTTGTTTATCCTACGTGACCACAAGATCATTTGTATGCACAAAATTAAAACAATATTAAGGCAAAATGTGATCAATGCGTCCGCGCGACCTTGACAACTTCAGAAAAAATATTCTTAGGTTCATTGTCCAGATCCAGACAGTTGTTAGGTAGTTTACTAATGTGTTGAGCTCATTTTTAAATGTTTTCTAATGAGACACAACCTTTTGTTTAAATATACAGTAGGAAGGTACGGAAATATTTAATGTCGTTCTTACACATCCTCGTCAAGACTCTTTATGAATGATCCGATCGTATTTGGGGGGATATCTGCATTAAAAGAAAAAGGTTTTATATTTCATAGTAATGTCAGGATATTGTTAAAATGCAAAATTTAAATTGTTATCAAACACCCTGGTTTATATGACCTTTCTCTGTTAGACCAAAAGCAATCAGAGTATCATTAGAAACTAATTTATAGCATTTTTAGAAACTGGAGTGTAAAATGTCATCTATTATTATTATTATTATTGTTACTGCCGATAGTGATTATTTGAAAATATCCATGATAAAAGCACTGTTGAAATATTTATACCTAAACTAATTCAAGCTATCTAACTCGGTCAGAATATAATAGATGACATCAATTATGACACACCAGTTTCTTTAAATGTTTATAAATATTCTGCAGATGTGAGGAGGAAACCCAAATAAGATTGAGTATCAAGTGGCGATTATTCATTGGATAATAAGATCCCCGACTGCCGGTCTGCGTCTTTTTTCAGAGCGCTATTCATAGAGATCAAAGCATAGGTGGGCTGGGTCGCTAGTTCTGGCTGTAGGTTGGTGATTAATTGTTAAATAGATTAATTGGATTTGGGTCGATGTATCGTTAACGTCGATACGCAAAAAAGAAACGTTATATCGGTGTTCACCGTATCGATACTGGCGGGGACGTTTCGAATGAAAAAAACAGAGCAACGTCGAAACATCTCGAGATGTCCCGAGAGAATGCAAAAAATAATTCGAATGATTTTATAATATTAAAATATTTGGTTTTGTCTGCTTTGGAGGGGATTGTTGAAGCGATAGCCATTACATTAGCTACCTGCAAATGCCTAATGCAGACAATTCGCGGAATCCGAATAGATGATGACGGTGTTCTTCACCGAACAAACACGGGGGGCAGCGAAACAAGAATGATTTGATTTGAATATTAAGTATTAACAACAGCAGTTAGCATCTACTACGACTAACGGTGCATCACTGCATTGAAACATTCGAATTTGAACCATTCGAAGTCAAAGGTTTTGCCGTTTGTTACCGTTAGATACAATCGAATGAAGCATTCGATTATTAAACCAACACTAAATTCGAGACGGCAATACGTATTGATTCGGCATATATTAAAATTGCGGAAATTGCAAAATGATCAGCTTTTATTCAGCAACCTTAGTTTGGAAACGAACTATTGCTTTTGTGTAGACTGGAAACCAAGGTCGATGTATCCAGTGCCGTCTCTACGCGGGGGTATAGGAGGGGGGCAGCCACAGTGGTGTAACTACAATTTTCTAATTTTCTGAGCCCCCTCGCACCTATATTGTCGGTCTCTCGTTAGGAAATTCACAAATAAAAAAAAAGAAATATTGTAGAAGTTTGGGTCTCCCAAAACGTCTTAGAATTTCTTGCCTTCCCGAGGCTGCGGGCCCATAGTATTGTACTTGCTAATGGTTTTGGTTTAAATATTAAAATAATAGTTAAAGTAAAGTCAATCAAGTATTAATTGGAAGGCATCTTTAATTGGAAATTCAGTAAATTTAATTTATAGAAATTAATAATTAAACTAAACGAAACAACAATTAATTTAGTCACGAAGTGTACATTTTTTACACACGGTCAGTGTGGTGACAACTGCTCTTATTTTGGGATTTCATTCCTCTACCCAAACAATACTAACTCGGGGATTCACACATGTATGTGTGCCAAGTACAGCAACAGCAGTCGGTCGGCGCATGACGTGAAATAATATTAATTACGCGGGAGCAGTGTTGCCAGATGACGGGGAAATTCTCGTTTTTTGGGGAATTTTGATCAATACTGGGAAAGCGGATAAATGATCAAAAGTACAAGGATTGAGTAAAAATCGGGAAATTTGAATAAATCCGTAAAAACATTTTCAGGAAACTTAACGTAATACATGTAATGTAGTTTTCATAATTTTAATGAGTGTGTCGCCGCCGTCTTGTCTTAAAAGAGGTCGGTCGGTATGGAAGATACCAAACTTCTACTATATTTAAATTTATTTTTGTCTGATTTTTTCGATGTTATTTACTTAGTCTTCTTTCTCTTCCCAATATTGAAAGTATAAAACTGTTTATTTTAATAGGCTGGACTAAAAACAGTTTCTATTGTGTAAAAAAATTGAAGTTCATATAATATTGTGGGAATTGTAGGGGATTTTGGCCTCTGAAAATGGAGGAGGGAATTACTTAATAACCCATATGGCAACACTGCATGGGAGTTCAGTGCTGAGCTGACTGTTGAGGTTTTTGTACAATAACTACTTGTTTTTATTAGAATAATAGTTGTGTACTGGTGGCTAAAGCGGGGGCAGATGTTGTTTTAAATGCCTTTGACAGTGAAATTCCGGTTTTCGTCCTCTCAAATTTATAGTTGCGAGTGGCGAAATTTCAACTGTCCCGGGCGCTAGAACGGAATAAGACAGCACTGTATGTATGGATACATCGATACGTATCGATATGGCACGCATAATTTTCTGTATTGCTCCGACTAGTTCCAAGTATCAAATACTTTTCCTAACTGTTGGTAAACGATTTATTTGAACTAATACCTTAGTATTAAGAATTGTTTGTAGATATAAGCCAAACTTCCAACAATTCCTATTTTGGCTTTGATTTGCATCCGTAGGATAAAATTTTCTCCAACTAATTTCGAATAGTCCAACGTCCACTTTAATGCGTAATAATTGGCATGCATGTTATGACTTATGATTAATCTGCACTTTATTTTTTCTAAGTGAATCACACAAAGTAAATTGAAGTCGGCAAAACATAATTAGTGTGATTTAAGTTAACAACACGGTATACAGTGCAGGTCAGGGTTGGTATCAGCAATAGACTTCTTAATCAACTGTTGACGGGAATTTTTTTTGATAACCGGATTAAACTTGCGGTGAAAATAAGATTTCATGACGCCGCATAGATTAAAGTTCACGTTATTATCAAAAAATACCGATTAAGAATGTATCTTTGTACGTGTTAACTATAATTTTGATTGTAAAATTTTCTCGCTTTGATGGCCATTTAATACAGAATGAATTTAAAATTATTATATTATAAATTGCTGCGCTGCACCCATTAGTTATTAAAATCAGAAAACTCCTTAAATTTCATCAATTCCTTATATTTAGAACACAGGTGTAGTTAGCAAATTCCCTCTCGCGACTTAAGACAAAACAATGGATTCTTAATTTTTATCGAAAGAAACAGATGAATATTAAAGAACGCCCAAATATTGACGTTTAGAATCCTGTGGTTTTGTTACTAATCAGCAGTTTAGGTTAAATGCAGATTTTTTTTATCATCTTCCGTGTGTAGATCGTGGATCATTAATTTCCAAATTTCTAAAATTCATAGAGGGTGTCACAAAGAAAATTGAAAGCTCCAGGAAAACATTCGGTGAAATACCATCCCTAGCTCAATTAGCTTACAATACCATGTAAAAAATATGTTGCGAGGTTTGACAAATAGTTTTTAAAAGATTATTTTCCAAATGAATCTTTAATATGCCTCTCTGCGTTTCATCAAAACGGGACCAGCAATTGCGGAGGTATTAAGGGAAGAACCAAACCAAAGCTTTTTTCGGTTCGAAATTGTTTTCGTTACTCTGGAAGTATGGGAAAATTAAAATTACTGCCATCTAATGGTAAACGTACTTTAAGCGAATGCGACCTATGGTAAACAACTCATTCTACATATGTTGCCACTTAGAAGAACACAACCTAAAAGGAATGTGACATAATTTGTAGTGCGGGGACAAAAAATTGCCACGCAGCCACACACGTTCTGCTTGTAAAAGATACCGAATAGATCCCGTGGGTTTACGCCCCTTATCTGTTTTCTATCACTCATCGAGCCACACAAATAGGCAAATGGCATTTCATGTGTACCTGCCGAACACAGACAGACGGGCAGACGCATAAGTCATTGCGGTTTTGGCATTTGGGATTATAAAGACATAAAAGCATTTTAAAGCTTCTCGAATGTCACTCGGGATTCGAAATAAATTGGCCTGAAAAGTGTAGGGGCCTCCTGTCCTTCACGCTCCTTAACATTGCTGGTAAATTCATAAAACTACTAGAAAAAAATTATAAAGAAATAAAATAGCTTCAAATTTTCCTAGAACTTGACGGTGAAAATCTCGCTTAGTAAAAGTAATATTTGATAAGTTCAAAGTTTTGGAAAATATATTAAAATTTTCTTTTTTCATTTGTAAAAACAGTTTTGTGCTTTACGAATTTTATTAGTAGGTATTGTGTATGTTTTTATGAAATACTGATATTTTATTTAAATTTGCTGTAATTTTAAGCAATATTTCGATTTTGTTTAAAAG
Source organism: Ctenicera cuprea (assembly GCA_958336395.1). Lineage (NCBI taxonomy): Eukaryota > Metazoa > Arthropoda > Insecta > Coleoptera > Elateridae > Ctenicera > Ctenicera cuprea. Next base: position 19,996,768 of record OY284487.1, on the reverse strand, counting down.
GAGGATTTTCTATAAATTATGTCTAACGTGAAAATTTTAAAATATAACAAAATTAAGAAACAAATGTTTAGAAAATTTTACAGTTTCACAGAATATTAAGTAAGTTTATCATTATTTTTTTCTTAATTGAAGGATCTGCAGAACAAGTTTTAGTCCTAAAAACATAATTTGGCTAGTCAGAAAAAGTTTTTTCCAAATGTGTGTTTGATAACCTAACCACGTCTGGTTGGGGTTACAAGGAACCCAATTTTCGTAGTTTAACATTAAATGCCTTTATTTGTTTATATATAATACAACCATTATTGGGCACAATCTATGAATCATAGGGGCGGCAAGTGATAAATAAACCACCGAAATTTTTAATACAACCGCACTTACGAATTTCCTCGGGAATTAAATTGTAAAAACAAATTTTTCATAATTCATGATTAATGTTGTTATTTACAGTATTAACATAAATTAAATAACTAGTATTAAGTTACCAACAGTTTCTTCCCTTAATTTTAAATGTTGAAATACTGTTACTAGTTGCAGTGAGCGAAATGAATATTTTTCCAAACATTTTCTGATTTGAATTTTACGTTGTGTGAAAATTAAAAAAAGGAATAACTATAATCTCAGCTTAGAGGTTTAAGTTCTGAACCGTATATTTCACTTAATAATCCCATCACTTCAACATTTTTATTTTGAATAATACGCAACACTTTACATTATTTTTAGCAGCTTTTGATGTAATTCATATTTGGATTTTAACTGAAAACCAAATTGAAGTAAACATTTTGATATACTAATATCAAATAAATTTTATTTCTTCTAAATTTAGTAGGCTTTGCCGTCCACTTAGAAAATACTAAAATAAGATGACAGATGAAAGGCCGAGTCCCTACAATTTAGAGCTCCCATATGTACAATTTTAGTATTCTAGTCGAATGCAATGCACTTGTCATGAATTATAGCAACATTAATTTACCAGATCACTGCTCTGGTTTAGTTTTCGGCGGAGAGACTAATAATTTAGTAAAAGAAAAATATGAATGAATGCACGCACAACTTGGAAGTATTTTGTTTTTAAATATCAGAGACCCCCAAACTGTGGTAGTTGTGGTAAATGTTTTAGAGAATAATTAGCCAGTGATTAATTTTTTTAGAAAAATACAAATTTGAAGTTACAGTCTCGTAATGGGGGTTCAAATCCTCGCCAGGGCTTTGGTGTTTGTATCGTCTAATGTATGTTACATGTGGGGCCACCTTACCACCAGTTGATGTCCCCTGTAAGTGCAGGAACAAAAAGAACAAAAAATAAAATTGAAACCATAATAAATAACCTCGGACTTTTCAAAGAAAAGCGGTTTTTTTCCTACGTTTCTATAAAGACGGTTATCATTTAAAACGTTATCCAGTTAATTGTTGATTGTTATCTTTAAGCTTTCCACATTTTTTTCCCTATTTTCTTGTAACAATGTTTCTGATCTACCAAATTTTTTTAAAGAAACGTTACAAATGCAATGCAATTTTGGACGTTTCACCAAAAATTTTTTTCTCGCCCAAATTTTTGGTATCTAAAAAAATCCTTGCAAAATCGTCAATTTTCAAAATTACCCAAATTGTAAATTCATACTAAGCGGGAAGCTTCCATCCAATTGAGCAAAATTAAATCGGCAAACCTTTTCAAATATTTTCGAAACTTCGTATTTGATCTTGGTCGGTTAAAGATCTCGAGGAAGCTGCACGTGTGTACTTGCAGATATCGTTCCCACACGGGATGTTGCGTCTTTCTCAGTGTTTAGATGTACGTGCGTACATTCCTGGACAATTCCGGGAACGTCGGCCATGACGTCAACTTATGCCCGTGTGATACTTTCAAAGAACCTCTCAGATTTACCTACAGAGATTTGTTTACTAAACAAGGAAGTCATAATGAATTGCGAGCGGGTGGGTTTTGTTTACGGTTAATATAATAATAGCTTTGGCGGCTTATTCAACCATAAACATTGAAACTTTATGGTGAAACTTTAATTAAGCCGTTCAGCAAAACACGGGTGTTGAGGATGTGGGTTGTACTTTGTGGAAGCTAATTGTTGTGACTACGGGCACTATGAGTCTTAGCATAGTTTGAATTGTTTTATTTATTTGTTTACATTTCTTCAAGCATTTTTCGCTTGTGTAAACGTTTAAAAACTACCTTGTTGATGCTGTGTTAGGTTCGGTTAGGTATGGTATAAAAAGTTAAAGGGGCAAATAGTGGACCGTATTTAGTAAAAATTTCATTAAAAATTAGTTATATTTTACCCAAACAGTACTGAATTGTTTTTATATCTTACTTTGTATTTGAAATTCTTACGTTGTAGTTAATAATCGTTTATTTCGATGCCAAATTGAGTTGATCTGACATCCTATCCTGATTAAAGCTGCGTTCATATTTTGTTATGGCAAGAAGTTTAGAAGATTTTTACTTTCCTATAGTTTCAGTATAGGAAAGTATTGATTTCATGCAAAATTTCAAAGTTGAGATTTTAACGGAAATAGTCGAGAGGGGGTCCATGGACCCCAAAAAAGTAATTTTTAAAAAATGTCTGTCTGTGGGTGGGTGGGTGTGTTACGCTCCATATCTCCGGAACGGCTGGACCGATTTTGATGTGCTTTGGAATGAGGGGTATATCAAAAATTCATCGACAAAATAAGCTTAAAAAAAACCGAAACCGGAAGCGGAAGTTAGACATGTTTTTTGGTAGCATTTTTGTCAGAAACTGAATTTTGGAAATTTTAATAGTGGAGATTGAAGAAGGCCTTAGGACAAATCAAACGATTTTTTACTGAACACTCTAGCTTTAAAATGGCGACCGCTACGAATTTTTGAACATTTCGACTTGAACGCCCATTTACTCAAAAACGAGTTATCTGATTGGAATCAACTACATCTTGTTTGGTAGCCCTTCGACAGTGTTCCCACTGACCCTGGATAACCTGGAAGTCATGGAAAAGTCAGGGAATTAAAATTTTAACCTGGAAGTCATGGATTTTATGCAAAATTTGGCAAAAGTCTTGATTTTTCTCTTGATTTACAGTAAAAAACCTGATTTTCCTGCACTAGTGTTAACATAATTTAAAAAAATTAAAAATTTTCCAAATGAATTTTTAAAACTGCCGCTTATAAAACAATTGCTGCTAAAGGTTTTTAAAATATCATTGAGGTGCTTTTCTTATCCTTGTTACATTCCAAGGAACGGAATATGGCTTATGATTAGGTGCAAGTGAGACCGCCACATACTGTCTTGTGAATTGATAAAAACTGCATTAACGTGATTATTTTTGCGTCTCTAATTTTATTGATTTTTTTTTGTCGAAAGTCATGGGAGACTATGATTTTTGGTCATGGATATCCTGGAAAAGTCATGGATTCTAATTCTTGATAGTTAGTGGGAACCCTGTTCGAGGGTACTATACCATGAAATATAATTAATTTTGAAAATATAAAAACGATCGCAATGACATCACTCCAAAATTTTGGAATTTTATAAAAAATATTTCTCAAAAACTGCCTACACGTTTTTGTTTAAACTTTTTAAGCTGATAGAGCTGAGAATCTTCTACAATTTATTTTTTTTTGCGCATTGCTATAATTTCACTGTGACACCCTCTATGAATTTTTGTAAATTGAAAATTGGTACCCTTTTATTTATTTAACGGGGGGCAATAAAATATTTCTGTTAAAGCAATATAGCTCATCATTGATAGCAAAATCCGAATATTATAATATTTTTTTGATACTTTAATATTTAGGGGGGCTACTGTTCCCCCTTCCCCCCATAATTTTCGCTACAAAATTAAAAAATTGATTTCTTCTTTTGTTTGCTCTAGGAGAATCTTTTTACAAAAAATCAAAAAATCGAATTTTTTGCCCCTTAATAATCTTTTTGTCCTTAGAAGAATTTCACATACTTTCTACAGCAGTTGTATTCTTGTACTAGTCGTTTAATGTTCAGTGTAGGCTAACTTTTTTTATTTTAATAGATGGACTCGCAAACCCAAGAGCAAAATTGTAGGGCAAATTCTTCGCGATTGTATTTAAGAAAAAAACTTGAGTTTCCAATTTTAATATGGCGGCCACGGTAAAAAATAACTTTTTTTTAAATGGAAACGTGGCATTTTGGCTTTAAAATCAGACAGGTTTTGAAATTCTAAATACAAATTAATGAGTAATTTCTTGCTAAAAATAATACTTCTCGAGTTATTAATATATTTTCAAATATCAATTTCCGCGCTTCTGTTGATTCAGTCCGAATATTTTACCCAACCTTATGCTTGCAGAGCGCAGCGCAGCGGTCGGTCTTTCTTCAACCGCTTCAAGATGTTACAACTTATAAGAACTATTTACTTTAACTAGTCGTGTCTAGACAGGTGTATATCGAAAGTGTTGGAAAATATAAAACAATGTATTTAAATGTATAGGAAAGTCCAGGCGAAGTGTTTCGCTCATTTTTTTTTTCAATTTCCTTCAATAGCTCCTTTTTTATACGTCTAGTCATTTAGTGAATTTGTATTGTTATTGAAATATTGCTAGATAGGTTGCTTGCAAAAGGAAAGCAAACGTAAACAAAGCCAGTACGTTTATGACGTGTCACGCAAACTATGAGTAATAATAAGTTCAGTGGAGAACAGATTCATTGTTAAACTATGCTGGGGACACTGAGACCTATATATGATTAAAACAGCAACGTCTGGAGCTTTATCAGCAGATAATAAGCGCAGTTGGCGAGATTCGTTAATGATTAATATAGAAAAAGTATTCTTTGATAGCATTCAATTAGCACTACTAATGCATTTGTGATTTTTACTCCAAGAGAACTGCTAGAAAATTCAAAGAAAAATTAAACCCAAATTTCTATAAATTTTTTAAAATAATGCTCATGAAAAGAAGTTTTACTCACGAGGTCGGTCATTTTGTACTTTTTCAAGGTTTTGTGCTTTGGCAATATAAATATTCGTATTTATTAGAATATTTTTGCTTGATGCTTACGTATTTGAAAAGTATGAAACATGTACCAAAATAATAGTACCTACATTAGGAACGGAAACACAGTAAGTAGGATACTTGTTTAAGTACTACACGGTGCAGACCGGAAATGTTAAAACGTGCAGTATGCAGGATGATACGACCACTTTAAAAGTGAGTTCTTACAGACTTCTTTATCTAAATCTAAAGAGCTCGTGCCAAGATAATGCTCCTTGGTATTGGTTATTATTCATTTACATCAAAAACCGCGCAAACATTTCGGTTTTCGGTTACGGTTTAAGTTGAATTCAATTTTCGCTAAGGTTAGCTGCAATATTAAGTTTCGATTTCAATTATGGATAGCGGTGTTTCGATAGATCGAAGCATATCATGTATCTGCAATTTGTCGTAGCACCCAAACAATATCTTCCAGCTGAAATGCGATATTGCTTGGAAGAGTTAAAAGATAAATAATTTTGATACGAAAATAGTTTTACATATTCATTGAAGTAGCGGGAACTTTGAGTACTATCCAGGAACGGCGACAATGAATAAGATACAAGGCGAAACGATATTTTGCGCGCTCTAAGTTTTGTTAATAAAACAATGTTTTTTTATCTATCTTTAACCACCTCATTGTAGCTATAGGCAAGGACGTCGTTGAGGGGTTCGCAACCCCCCAAGTTTATTTTATTTTATATGAAAAAACAACAGAATAATACAAAATTGTATAGGAAACTACATATCTATATATACATATTAAAATATACGGAATATACCTACCATTTCTATGCTGTATGGGGTTCTAGTGCCTCTCCCCATTTTTCTTATCTTAACGACGCCTCTGGCTGTTGGTTTTTCTCCTCATGGAATATTTCGAATGAAAATAATCGAACTTTTCGATTATTGAAATTTCTCAAAAAGAATATAGTTTAAAAAAAATGTATGTCTGTGGGTGGGTGGGTGGGTGGATGGACATGTATCGGTATGTATGTATGTCTGTATGTACTATGTATGTCTGTATGTATGTATATATGTATGTTGTGCCTTATAACTACCGAACGGATGGTCAGATTTTGAAAAGGTTTGGGATGTGGTGGTATATCAAAAATTCACCGACAAAATTAGCTTTTAAAAAATCCCAAACCGGAAGCGGAAGTTAGATATGTTTTTTGGTAGCATTGTTTCCTAAACCAAATTTTATTTGAAAACTAAATCTGATAGAATAATTTAAGGCAAATCCACAGCTTTTCTGCCAAACGTTCTAGCTTCAAAATGGTAACCGCTAAGATTTTTTTTAAATTTTGATTGTGTGCCCTATTACTCAAAAACAGGGTAACAAATTGGGTGCAAATAATTTATCTTAATAGCCCTATAAAGACACTATGTTACTGTGCACAAAATTTTTCGAAAAGTTTAAAGCTATGAATTGAAAAAATTTGGATATTTAAAAAAAAATATTACTCAAAAACTGACCACACGATTTCTGTTCAATTTTGTAATCTCGTAGAGTTGAAAATGAGCTACAATTTGATTTGTGTCCAAGATAGCAAATATCTCTCTGGCGCCTTTTATAAATTTTGAAAATTTGAGGGTTAACGCCTATTTACTCGAAAACCAGTAATTACAAATCGGGATGAAATTTGATATGGGAAATGCCCAACGGATACACAATGTTACAAGATATTCCTATTCCAACCTTCTTATTTAATAAACGGGGCCGATACAAATTTCTGTTAGGTAAATTACTCATAAATGATAGTAAAATAAAGTTCTCAATTTAATTCTTACGTACGGCAATATTTAGGGGAGTTAATTTTCCTTTTTTCGTCCAATGTATGGTGAACTAATTCCGTTTAATTACAAAGAATACTTTTTCAAAAAATCAATTTTCTTTACAAAAACAACTTAGAAAAAATGCGGCGTAGTACAAACAGCTACCTGTCGACCTTTACTTCACTCTTCTCTCTTTGTAGTCAGTAGTTGAATAAATGAAAAGATTTTAACTAAGAGTTTATATTATACTATTATTCGTATACAAAAGTTTTTAGTATCATGTAGTATGTTCTTATATTATTATTATGACGCAGCTATGCTCTCGGTACAGTGGTAAGAGTAGAGGGATGTTATTATAGTCAGTGTTGGGACGTAACACATGAATAATAATATACTTTTGAGGTATATATGATAACATGATAAGTAACATTATCTAAAGTATAGGAAAGTTTAGGTAAAGTGCTTTGCCCATTTTTAAATATTGGTTTTATCTGATTCGAAGACGAGCTTTTAAGCGATAGCCAGCTACAAATGCACAATGCAGACAAAATTCGCGAAAGACTAACATTCTATGACTGACAGCGTTCTTTGCCAAATCCGAGGGACAAGAACGATTTTAGTGAAACATTAGTACCGAGCGTTTAAATGATTTTTACACTTTCATAGAAGAATGCAAAATAGCAGAATGCGGTGAATATTTCAAATGAATTGTGTGTATGTCGGAAAGTTGGCAACACCGCGCAAAATCGCTAAGCTTTAATTTGTTGCTCGCGTACGTTACGTTACGCGCGTTTGGATACGAATGATTATTTCAACTATTAAAGTCATTCTAGAACCATTCATACGATTATTGAAATCATTCGAGTATCCCCGTCACTAGACTTCATGAGTCTAATCCAAAACTGGGCAAAAATGGCTGATCATGATTATACATAAATAGATGCTAGCACAGAATAATAGATATTTACGGGTATAGCCACAATAAACAAGTATGATAAATAATACTTAATCTAAAATATTTTTTTTGGATAAATTTTAAACATTTACTTTTCTCGGTTTAGCAGAGCCACGTAAATTAATGGAATAAGTTAAATTAGCCCATTTAATTTTTTACTATAATTGAATACTGACATCTAACTAAATAGGAAAACATTTATGTAATTTATTTCTTTCAAATTTACCCATACTGTGCATTTCCACCTCCGCAACCTAGTTTCAGTCGCTACCGTGTCCTTACGCATAAAAATATTTTAATGTTTTTAATGTCAACACATTTTTATTTAATTTTAATTCACTTAATGCATATTTTCTTAAATAAGTTAATTAAAAATGGCCAACACCCTTGAAAAAATCAAAAATTAATTACGACCTCGAACAATACAAATAAAATTTAAAATTAAGAACTATAATTCCAAATAACCTGCGATTTTTAGATGAGATTATGTATCAATGCGTGCGTGCAAGTTTATTTAATTACAATATAATGGACTATTTTTGCATGTATAGAATATCTTTAACATTCTTCAAAAATTCCTTTATTTGAAATTTTTATTAGCCCCCCGTCGCCGTGCTATGGTTGAGGGGGATCCCAATACACTTGCAGCCGGGGCCTTCAAATGCTAAATCCGCCACTGTGTTAGAATCGCCTAAAAAGGATGTAAGGAATAATTTTCCGTTCGACATTTACTTCAAATGACTAGGGTTATAGTTCTCGGCAGGGCGGGATTTCCCAATAGGCGGACTAGGCAGTTGCCTAGGGCGGCAAAAGTATAGGAGTGGTAAATTTCGAAAAATTTAAAAATACAGTATGATTAAAAAGAAAGTCGATAAAAGTTGTCCATGGAAAACAAAAATTTCAATTTTGTATATGCTGTATATTTTTAATGTTACGTAGATATTAATTCTGCACGTTATTAAACAAAAAATAAACCACATGTATGAATGATTGCATTTTTCTGTTAGATTGTTTGAAATGGTATAAATAAATGTACCAATGCATTTTATTCAAGCGGCGGCATCGGAAACCTCGCTTAGGGACGGCAAAACTGTAAAACCGACCTGGTTCTCAGAATGAAAAAAAAATGTTGAGGTTTCTACGGTTTACGTGGTTTTTGGTGTGCGATTAGGATTAAGTTTTGGTGTACATCCTTAATTCCTTACTTACAATACGCAATTTGTAATGTTGTGAATTCTCATACAGTTTTTAAAAACGATTAATTTCAGTTGTTCCTGCCTAGGTTCTGGGTACATTGCTAAATAAATGTTCAAGGCTCTGCAATTATATAAACATTTCGCACTGATTGCCACAGCAAAGTATTTTAGACAAAATAGATATGAGTCATAGCTACTATAATTTATAGAAATAAACCTGAAGATAGTGTCACTTACAAAAATTAAAGGTTTGCGGTTATCATTACACCCAATTTATAGTTTTTACTATAACATGCTAAGAAACAACTACGAGTATTACGTAATTATTTAACAATGTTATGGTTACAATTTTCTGACAAAAAGAACTCATATCAACCGAACAATGTTAGTACCGTCTACGAATATAAGTCCTAAAGGAGAAATTAGATAAGATTAACTTTATACAAATGTAAATTTTAAATACAGTACATTTTACCAAAGGTATGCTTAGAATTATGAAAACCAAGTTGGGGGTTTGAGTTTATTTTTTAAGAATAAATCGAATGGAACTTGAGTTAGAGGGTGTAAAGGTTTATGAAAATTTTTACATAAATTACCGTTACGGTTGTACGACTTATTTTTTTTAAATGCATAGTTTATGTGTTATTCTATATGTAAACACAGTAGATCCAAGAGCAGCTGAATATTTCACCGAGGGGAGAGAATGTGTGAACTGCGGAGCCATCGATACACCCCTTTGGCGTAGGGATGGTACTGGACACTACCTTTGCAACGCCTGCGGCCTGTACCACAAGATGAATGGCATGAATAGGCCCCTAGTAAAACAGCCCCGTAGATTGGTACTTTACTTTTCAGAAAATTTTTTATATCTTTGTTTACAGGAAGATCTAATTTTAACAATTCAGCCTAAACGAATCAATGACTATTGTTGTAAACATTATTAATCGGTTGTACGATCTTCATGTAAGCAAATCTAAATATTAAATTGAAAAACACCCCGTGACGAGGCGACGCTGCTGCAGTTATTTATTTATAGTAACACATCTCCTCCGTGTATTCAGTGCATGCCTAACCCTTTTGTTGCGTTCCAGTGGCGGCGGAGCCGGGGCACGGGGGTGTTGTTGGCGAATACTACAAGAACTACTACCACGGGTATAATGGGGCCACTCGAGGCCCTTTACACACCGAGGAAAAATCCAGCCGCCGTTTGGTAGGTTTATAATCTAAAAGCAGCCTCCTTTTTATCTCTTTTTCTTTCCTAAAGCAAAAATAATACCTGATAATTTCATTATAAACTTTATATTACTTGTAGATAGAGGGTTTTTTGAAAATATCTTGTGCTTCCCTCTAATAGAAAATTAGTTATTGCTGTGTATTTCTTGTGTTATTATTTTTTTTTGCTTAAAATATTCCACGTCAAATTTTGACCCTTACAACATTGCTTTCTTCTTCCCTTATGATTTTCTAAAGAAATTTGTCTGCGTGCGGTGGCCCCATCATACCCAGGACCGGAGCAGCGCAGGTTTGTTTCTCAAAATGTTTCATTAACTGTTTTCAATCCAGCCCTGCTCCGGTCTATGCATGTTAGCTTAGCTTTTCGAGCATGTGCACATTTTCACGTATTTTTTGCACGCATTTTTGCTCATTTCTAGAAACAGAATACTTACTAATTTTATTTTTCTGGTATTTTTAAATAGTCTGCTTCAAGACGTGTAGGACTGACCTGTACCAACTGCCACACTAGTACAACATCATTGTGGAGGAGAAACGCACTTGGAGAACCTGTGTGCAACGCTTGCGGTTTGTACTACAAATTACATGGTGTTAACAGACCTTTGGCGATGAAGAAGGACAGCATCCAGGCAAGTACAACTTAAGTTTTAATTAAGGAGTTGTGTGTTAGTGTAAATGAACGCTGAAAACTCATTTCACTAAAAATGGTTAAATTTGCAGAGAAAATAAATAAATCTTTATATAGGTATTATTAAATAATTTCTCTGTTTATAATAAAAGTAAATACGTTTTCACACATGGCATTGTGGTAGAAATAAGGAAGATATAAATAAATATCCTGTTTTATTAGTCATTACTGGTATTTTGTAGTATGTTAGCTAAGGGAATCCCCTTTGTTCAATATGAGCAGTAAATTCACCCATTACAAATTACTTTAGAAGCAATTTCAAGTTGTGTAAAATTTTTTTGGTAAGTATAAAACAGTTAAATAATTCACTAAAAAGGGTTTGAAAGAAGTTGTTATAATGTAAACAGCGAGGTGTTTAGGAACATAATTTGATGTAGAAAAGTAATACATAATATTAATATTGGTTATCTTTTCATTTTCAGACAAGAAAACGTAAACCAAAGGGTAGCAAAGATCCAAATGGTAACGGTAATGGTTTATCAAATTCTCTCCCTGGTTCTACTCCAACCATCAAAATGGAACACAATCTTCCAGGAATAAAACTTGAGCATGGATCATTGGGTAAGTAAAAAATTGACAAAGTACTTGCCACAAACCTGTTTGATAAAAAATTGTTTTTTTTTCAATTTTTCGCGGTTTTGTTAGTACACTAATTCAATGTTCACAATATTTCGTAGCAGAAACCAATCATTAGTTTAGTAAACTAGTAAAGTCGTTATGAACTACGGCAACTCTTGGGCTAAACTAAGTAAATGTAGCCAACTAGGTATATCTGAATTGTAATCAAAACGTACAAATATTTATAACCACATTTTGTCCTTTAGAGAACTACAATGACCTAAGGACTATTAACCATCTACAACATTCTGCATCCAACAGTTACCCATATAGCACCACTCCAAACCAGAGAATGTCTCCTTATGGGTCTTCACAATCTTCCCCTCAGCTGAACAACTACTACGAAATGTTGCAGCAGCAGGCCAGCCCAAGCCCACCTTCTACAACTTCTCCCAGTCCAAATTCTCCACATATTATAAATAATAACAACAATAACACCTCAAAGGTGATCATTAATGGAGAACACAATGTAGATAGGCCTACTGTGGTTTCACTATCTTCCTAAAATTTACTGTACATAGTTACTGTATGGTGGGATGAAAGTGTCTTTGCTATACAGAAGATTTTTTGTATATGTTTAGTGGTATTCACGGTGCCTTTTTACCTATTACCATTATTAAGAGTGAATAACGCCACAAAATAAGATCTTGCAACATTTGTAAAAAGTCCTAAACTGAAATTCTCACATGATCTGTGTGTGGTTGGAGTTCTAATCTATGGTATGACAATGTAGCATTGTGATAATTATAGAATACTATAATACTGTTTTTACTTTAGTAATACAGCAAAGGATTTTTTAAAGGGACTTGGCCAGTTTACCGTTGCAAAAACAAATTTAAAAGAAGACTTACATTACGTAATTTTTTAATGCTGGTAAAAATTTTATTTCAAATTGATATTGAGTTTGAAGGATTTTTTTTAATACAAAACATTCCAAATATTTATTGTTTTGTTTATTAATTTTTGTTTTATTTGTTTCATTTTTTAACCTTAATTTTGTAAGGCTTGTATTTAGAAACCACTCTTAAGTTGCACCAACATACAAAATACTAGTACTTATTTATTGTGATTTTGGGTTTTCTTTTCCAATTTTATTTTAATGAATTTGAATACGCAGTCGTAAATTTTTTTTGTTTCTGAAACAAAGTTTTATTTTTAGGAATATCATTTGTTTATTGATTTGGTTTTTTACTTTAAACATTTTTAATTTTGTGCAAGATTTTAACAGTGTCAGATCTGCTGGTTAAAATAGTAAAACAAAAATTTTGTTTTTGCTATTTTGGCTCTCAAAAAATTTATTAAACTATAAATGATCATTACGATGAATTGATAGACTTGTTTTTATCTGGTTTGACTGTTCGAATTGCCAAAGAATAATTTTGATGATTTTAGTAATATAGAAAAATTAAAGAAATCTCGAAATATTTTTATATCAATCATTTTATTGTAGTACGCATTAAATGTTATAATTGAGTATAACGAAATGATACAATATGTAATCTACTAAATAGATTTTATATTTTGTTAGACTTATATAAATAATATAAAATCCTTTGTAAATAGTTGTATAGTGTACCTTATTATTAGATTATTGTAGAATTATTATTTTTGCACTATATTAGTTTTAGTGTTAAGAATCACGATTTGACTGATTTTTCATCTCACTTTCTCTCTATTTTTATCTAATAGATTAGTACTAGAAGTTATAAGTTCTAGTACAGAGTGTCAAATCTAATCATTTAGTTTTGAAAGTAAAATGCTTACGTTAAGTTAATCGAACTTGATCTGAGCACATTACATCATAAGTATATTGTAAATATAATTTTATTTCAACATAAAGCTGTAATAAAAGACTATTCTTAGTTACAGTTTCATTTCTACCAATCTCTTAAGCAATGATAAATGTTAAAATTTGTTTAAATTTTGTTACTTATAGTAGACTAATTAAGTTTCCATAATGTTTTATGCTATTGTTTATATCATTTGATAATAAAAATTTTAAGTTATTTATGTGTTTTCATCATGTGTTAAAAGTTTTTTTTAACTTAATATTTTACACCTACAGGGATTACTAACCAATGATTCATTTTAAAAATTGAATTATGATGCTGTTTTGAAAAATTTGGTATTAACATTTTTAAAATGTTTTTTTCTATTGCATACAAATACAAAGATAATAGGCAGAAAAGCAGGTCACACTTGTAACCCTTCTCTTGTTCCCGTTTGAGCTTAAAATTTTGACAAAAAATTTTTGATTTTCAGAAATAGTCAAATTTAATCAACACGCCTTTCCAAGTTCCAGTAAATTTTCCTATAGATAAACTTGAAAGCTTTTCAAAATGAAATAGATTACTAAGTAGATACTGTAAGGGTTGTTGCTTTTAAAAAGGAAGCTGATAGTTTCACAAGGAGATTTCGGTGCCCTCTCTCCCAATAGGCTGACTAGGTTACAGCCTAGGGCACCAGTATCAAGGGGGTCGTAGCCTATTCAATAAAATTAAGTTTAAAGAAAAACCCGAGGTGCACTTAGAGAATATGTATAACCCAAGGAAGTGCATGAAAAACTAGAAAAAAAGACATTTTTACCAAAACTTTAACGTATATTGGCCAGAGTAATAATAGTAGCCAAATTTGCAATTCTAGAAAAAGACGTAAGGTGTGTGTTAACTATATTGTCTAAAATATATTGGTTTTCGAAAAAGAATCGTAGATGTTGGCGATGTTGCTACTCAGGGCCGGCTCGAGCAACAAATGCTGGTAGGGCAAATCTAAAAATTGACACTCCCAGGCCTCCACCCCTTTTTACACAAACAGATTGTATGTAATAAAAAACATTTTAGGGGTATTTTAAGTAAATTTTAACTTACTTAATTTTTAACTAACATAATGTTATTTTTTTTTGTTTACCGTAGACAAATAAGTATAGAGGCTAATATGCGCGCACGGATAATAAATACAAACAATTAAGAGTCCACTTGTTGCTCAGTTTTTAATTATTTCTATAATATGACAATAAATAAAAAATTATAACATCCTAAAAAATGGAATATTGTGACACCTTAGGATACCTAATTTACGACGACCCTTTCTTATCGCAATTTTGGTTTTGTGACCGAATCTTGCTAGACACGCTCGGCTGAACTGTGTTAATCGTTTTAATTTCTTTTCAATAAGATAAGCTTTGTAATTTGATTGAGTTTTGCTACAATTGCAATTTGTATAAAATTGATAAAATATATTTGCATATTTTGTTTAGTTGAATTTTTGATAACCAAAATTTTTTTATATCAAAAACCACTATCAATGTTAAATTAATTGCCGCTCAGGGCCCCACCTGCCTCGTCCTAGAGCCGGCGCTGTTGCTACTACCGCCAACTGTTACAATAAATGTTGTCGGATCTGTAACAATAATTTCATACTTGCCACTGGCAAGTTTGAAATTATTATTATAATTTTTTGGTCGATGGAGAGGGGGGCGACAACCTGGGTGTGTTATCTGCCAACCACTTATCATTAAACTGTTTTTAAAATTGTTGTTTTTCTAAAATTTTTAAAAATTGTTGGACAAATATGTTATGTACATCTTTGATTATTATATATAAGCAGACCCTAAATTTAAATAACAGTCTACAATAATGTTGTTTTAAATCGTGTCATTCCTTATTTCATTAATTGCACCATTTGGTGGTATTGTATGAGGCGCCATGCCATGTGTCTTAATATTATTTATTAAATAAGAACTCTTTTTAAGACTGTTTTTAACGAAAAAAAGGTAAATATTTCAATAAGAACGTTTTTAGAGATATATTTTATTACTTTCTTAAAAACTTCTATAAAAATATTTCTAGCTTTAAAAAAGTTCTGATATAAATCATTTCTCTCTTAAAAAAATTTTCGCAAGAAAGTATTTCCCCCTTGAAAAAAATAGTCCCCAAAAAACTTGCTAACAGATATATAAAATTTAAAACAAAACGTTTTGTGAACACTACCGGCTCTAATGCATTTGCTGAACGTTCCAGCTTCGTATACAAGGTGCGGCAACTATAGAGGGGCATGAAATTCCGTAAGTATTAAAAGCGTAGAGAGATTATTCTTACTTAATTTAAACGTGTCTTCTAAAATAAGCTGCATTATTGGAGATTAAGAAAAAAATAGGTGTACCGAGCATAAGTTCTAAGTAAAACTTCTTAACGTGTTTTCACTGAAAGTGGTTTTTGACGTCTATGATATTACAAAAATGAATACGGTTTCAGTTACGAATCTAGTATGCAAGTCATTTTCCAAATATTGATTAAGAAAGTTCAAACAAACATGGATGAACCTTTGCATGAAAAAGTAACTTAAATGGTGCATTGATGGCAGTTGTAAAAATTGTAATAATAGTTTACTAAAATGACACGAAAATTCTGATTCAAAAACAGAAGAAACTTATAAATAAAATTTTACTCGTTTACTTACACAGCATTATATTACTATTATATATATCATTATATATTACGTCACATATATGTATTATTTCTTTCCGTGTTTTATTAATAATTTAAAAAAATGTACAACTAACAAACAAACGTGCACACCCACCCACCCACCCACAATGCCATGAAATCATTTAGAAATACGTATAAGGTTTAAATAAATAATTATTGTTGAAGAAGAAACACTCGAACTGTGGAATAACAACACCCTTCTACACAAGTAATTATATACCAGATACGTATTTCGACAGCGTACAGCTATCACCATCAGTGGTAAACTGTAACAGTGTCAGTTTACCACTGATGATGATAGCTTTGCTGTCAAAATACGTATCTGGTATTTAGTTACTTGTGTGGAAGGGTGCTGTATTTTTCAAGAATTTTTGTTAAAGTTATAAGGTATTGTAATTAATATTGAACCTTTTTTAATTCAAGGTGATCTATGAAATATAAATAAATATTTTTTTATGGCCTAATGCTTATCGATCAAAAATGTCTAATTTTTTTTAAATAGAAATGCAAGCCGCTTTATACTTCAGCCAGTAATTAAAAAAAACTAAAGCTTCTCAAAATAGTTTATAAGTATCATTATTTTTAGCTGAAAGTTTTTATTTTATTGTGGTATTCTTATAATATGTCTACTATGCAGCTACGCTCCTTCTAAACTGGCAACAGCGGTGTTATTTTATAGTCACTGTTAACGCGTAGAACGTTAAAATTAAAATAGTAGATAAACAAAGGGAACATTTTCAATTGTAATTATAAATTAAGAGATTAGAACTATTAATGTTATTCGCTGTATTTGTTGGCTTTTCTTGATAACCATGCACTGTTTTGTTTGTTTTTCTATTTTATACTTTATAAATAATTGCAAAACGAATTATATTTTAAAAGAAAATTAAAAATGGTGGATTCGTTCTCGAGTTATTAATTAATAGGTAATCTTCTTGTGTAAAAAATGGGAGCCAATTATTTAAACAAACGTCATACATTTTATAAATTATTTTAGTAACAAAAAGCAAAACATGTTCTTCAATACTATAGTAAATGTTCAACATGTTCGCCGTTAGTTGTTAAACAATGATAAAGTCTTTTTTCAAAATTCAACTCTAACTGTTTGAAATATCATAGCGGATAGCCCCATTTTTCTTTTCTCCTTATTTTTTTATTATTTTATTATTATTTATCCACAGGCTACGTCTTGTAAGGTACAGATTTTAAGTGTCCCTACAAAAGAAAAATAGCGGCGGAAGATCTGGAGCCACTCGATTGCTTTTTTTTGCCAATCCACTTATTAGAAAATATATCATTTAGCCAATGCCGGACGGGTAATACGTAATGAACAGCAGCTCCATCTTGCTTATAGTAGAGAAGGTCTTCATCCAGTTGTAAGTTTCCATGTTCGTCATGTTGGTTTTTCAGAACTTATGTGATTAAACGATATAGCATCTTGCAGCACATACAAGTAAATTTTCCTGTTTAAATTTCCTTTTATGAATAAAGTACCGGCAACAATGTCTCCATAGATACCTGCCCACACACTTAGTTTTTCTTGGACAATGGAGTGTGCCTTTCTAAAAATATGATGATTTACATCACTCCAGTAGCAACAGTTTTCTTTATTAACAAAACCATTTAAAAATAGTGTAAGCTCGCATTGGAAAAATAAATATTCTTTAAGAAATTTAGATCATTATTCGCCATTTCACCCACTTTCTCGCAAAACTGCGTTCTCCTATCAACGTCATCTTCATGTAATTCTTGGTAGACCTGGTTTTCGTATGGATGAAATTTGTTAAATTTTATTACTTTGTAAACCAAACTGAGTGAAATTTTAGTTAGAGCAGAAACTTGACGTTATGAGCTAGTAGAGTACAAACTGCCCCGAAACTTTAATTTGCGCTCTTTCGTTCTGCGTGTTTCATATTTCCAACAGACTCTATTTCCACAAAATTTCTCAAAAGTTTCAAAACGTGTGTGTGCGAGACATTTTTCTCTGGGTGCCTTTGGTTGACGGCAGCCGCTGTTTTTCGGCAACATTGATTCTCGACTCCGTAAATGGAAATGTAATCTAGTCTCTCATTTAATGTATTAACAATCGTTAAAATAGTGAATAAGTACTCTGCAACTTAAGAACTAAAGGAAAATTGCAATATTTTGTTGTCAAACTAAAACAAAATTGGTTGAAATCTATGGTAACGAGGTGCATTTCTTTAAATACTTGGCTACCATTTTTACACAATAACAATACGTTTTATTTAATAACTCGAGAACGAATCAACAGATTTTAATTTTCTTTGAGCCAAAAGACTATATTTCTACAGGGCTTTAGTTTGATGTCACATAAGGGGTGGGGTGCTATTTAAGAGTTTATTTGAGTAGGCTGTGGGTGAAAGGCTATTCATCACCGACGGGTGGAAACTTTTCATATAAACAACCTTTATGTGTGGCCGTAAAATGTATATCGAAAAGTATTCAGTGAAGTGCTACATATTAAAATTATTATTCTTCACTTTAGAGTTAAATGCAAATTTTAATTGGCGTTCTGCATATTTTAGCATTCCCAAGCTCGACCCTTTTTGGTTGTATTTTCCAATTTTGGATGGTAATGAAACAAAATAAATACAATACGACCTGTGATTCATTACAGCAAATAAAATAATTCGTACCTTCAAAATGAAAGGTAAACGATTCTCCACCTTAACTAATAGGTACCTAAAGGATCGTATATCATATCTCTTATCAAATAAATGAAGGGGGGCTACACCGCTACACAATTTTAGCTCAAATGTATACGTTTTTTATGGCACAGTGTTTATTAGAACACAATGCGTTGGCCTCGAAATAGGATTTGAAGTAATGCTACATATTTAAGTGTAGTTAGTTTCTTGAAAACGATGCCATCATCAACAGAATATAAACCAACAAATTAACAGAGTGAGTTTTAATTTGTGATGATTCTATAATTTCGAATATAGCGGCATTCATAGTTGATGAGGTGCACTCAAATGTATAGTCCACGGATGCAAGCGCCATTCGCTCTGCAGCTTTGTGTTACGTTGTTTTTAAGGAAATACAGAAATCAAAAGCATGGTTGTGATTTTACCTGTTGTTTTCATTACTATTACCGCTATATCTAATCTGTTGGTAGATAGGAATTCATGTAAATTATCTTAACACCTGTGTGTCAGATAAATTTTAAAAGAAAACCTACAAAATGGGTTACGCAAACATATATAGGGCTATGATGGTAAAAAGTTCCGAGGAAAACTTTGAGAAAACCAAATTCAATATGGCGTACCAATCAATCACTACATTATCACGTCATGCTTATGTACACATAGCCACCATGTTAGCTATCAGTTTTGCCACGTCGAACACACCTCACACAAAATTATTTTCACCGGAACCCACTAACACTGTGCTTTTTTAACGTATGTGAAATTCTTCCTTTTGGCACAAAAAGGTAAGTGAAACTCGTACAACTTATACATCAGCAAAATTTTGGACCAAAATTTTAGTTATCACTTGAGTTTTTATCACTCATGAAGTTTTCGTTGGATATTAACTAGTGAACTGGTTCTCTTATCCCACAAGCTGCTTTTTAACTGTTAACATATCATTTTTGATTACGTTGCTATATAACTTACCTAAACAGATACAACGAACAACTAAACAGACAACAATAATATCATCTAGATTATATGCTGATAGTGTAACAAGATTTGTTTAAACCAATTCTGTACCAAAGTTTCTTCCACTTCATTTAGGCAATGCAAAACTGGAAACAACCCCTGAATTAAAACTCATTTAAATCCACTAACGTAATCATTTTATGTTAGAATTGTTACAATAGCAATTGAAATGTTTCCCTTGCATCTTAAATTTATCGAAGCATTAAAGATCTACATGGAACAGATCCAGGAAACATTGTTAGGGGTTTTAGGTCAAAGGCTTAATTTTGAGGGCAATGTCCTGATAACAATCTGGAAATCTACCCCAGAAGAAAATAATACAAGGAAGATAATAGTGTTGACAAGATATGTAGTTTATTATACAAGAGATATAGTATCTTAGAAATTTATTTAAGGTTAAGGACGACGAGATTTCAAATCATACAGATAGTGCTTGGTATCATCAAAATATTTAAAAAGGAATCCCCCAACTATCATTAATTAGTTAGAAAATTTGGTTAAATTAGCCAAAACAAGCGATACTGGTTAGGTAACGCAATCGCCATTACGCGAATCTGCGACGTCTATGTCAACAAGATGGCGGAGCCGCACCTTGATCACGTGAATCATAAAGTATAATTTCTTGATCTACGTTTTATGTGTCCAAATCCTCAGTATGTGTGTGCATGTAAGGTAACTGTGATGTATACCTGGTTTACGTTATCAGTTGCGTCTCAGACGTCTCTAAGGTGTGATGGTCTTATCAGTTAACAAACAAAAGTGTCCAACTGCTATACATGAGTTTGCTGTAACGCTTGTAAGTACAAATAAACAGGAAAAAATATTGTGTATTTGATCCTAAAGCTGAATATTAAATTTAAAAGAAATATTTAAATTACTGTAATTATAATTTTTACTTAATTGTTGCGCTATATTAATTTAAACTAAAATTGGTAACCAAAAGTAGTACCAAATATTATTTATTTTCTTAATTAGGACAAATGAAAAATTTAAATTTAAATTTTTGCTTGAATGATCCACAAGAAAATGGTAGTTTATGAATGTTGATGTTAAAACAGCAAGTCAGAAAATAACTCAGATATAATTAATGTTCGTTATTATATAAGAAATACAATTATATTAAATCAAAAAAATTAGATTCCTAAATTTATGTAAATTTTGCAAACTACAAACTTAATGATAACATTGTGAAATGAGAAACAGCGTTTCTTGATTTTGAAAAATTTGAAAATTTGTAATTTTTAACTTATGGAACAATATTTGCAACTTGCTTGATTTAAAATTTTCTACGGTG
The DNA here is from genome assembly GCA_958336395.1 of Ctenicera cuprea. NCBI lineage: Eukaryota > Metazoa > Arthropoda > Insecta > Coleoptera > Elateridae > Ctenicera > Ctenicera cuprea. The sequence goes on along the minus strand of OY284487.1, from coordinate 19,975,845 downwards.
TAATTCTTTATTTTGAAGAGATGTAGAATTTAAAGAGACCCAGAAAAATTAAAAGCAATGAAAGCTAGGTATATCAGTATATTATTTGAAATTGTTTTTTGATTTTTTGCCTCTCGTATTCTAACAACCTATACATTTCTTTTTATCCATAAAATTAATCTCATCGGGAGTTTCTTTCGTTAGCTAATCCGAATTTGTTTATTAATGCAAAATATAGTAATATATAGGGTGTCCGCGTGGAGTATATCAAAATAGATACTGCAGATTTCTTACACGAAAGTATTAGAAAAAAGTGCAAATTAACGTTTGTTCTGAGATGCTGTGTTAAAAAGGTACAGGTTGTTGAAATACACCCGGAAGGATCGGTTTTTCGGAAATATACATGGAACGATTTAAGATAAAATTCTGCAATTTGGAATTAAGTTGTTATTTAAGACATCCAAATATAACAATGATATTCATAGTTCATATCTTGTCTACGTTGGTATAGACATAAGAGTGAGTAGCACTAGCTGCTTTTAATCAGATATTTTTTATCTTTACTGTTTTCAAAATCTGTATAAACGTTCTGAAAGATATCTTCGAACTACCCAAAAACGGTACTCTAGTTGTGTTTAGATAGAATGCATTATTTCCAAGAAAACATAAAACAATTTCAATGTTAGGTGCGCCAAGTAAAACAATACGTTGATTGTTATTTTGATTCAAGGCCGTCAGATAAAACGTTCTTTGAAGCGTATTTTAAAGAACTTTCAGAATGTTGGTACAGATTGTGAAAATAAGTAAAGGTATAAATTTTCTAATTTAAAATAGCTCTTAAATACTATCCGTGTCTACGCCACCGTGCACTTGATATAGACTATAAATATCAGTTGTTTTTAATTATCCTCAATAATTAGTACAGGAAAATTAGGAAAAACAAGGAAAAGATAAAACAAAGCTGATTTTTGGCAGCGATGTTTAGTTAGGCTCTTTGTAGAACTTACTACAAGTCCTGAATGATCGTAAAAATAGCACCCAAAATAAGTTTTTCGCGAATATGTCGCAAACCGATAAAATAGCTGCTACTAACACCAATATAGTAACACCGATAATGTCTCAAATAGTATAGAATGAGCTAAACGATGTTCTGTAGATTAAGACTACTGATGACACCAGGTTAAAAAAAACGTGCCACATACTTTACCTCAAAGCGTGATGTCGAAATAAATAGTTAGTTAACGAGCTTTTTGTATAAAATGCAACTATTTTGTAGTTACGACAATTGGTAAACTGTCCATCGAAGTGTGTCTTACACATAAACAAAAAAAGTATCGATTTGCTCCAACTTTTATGAGACTGTGAACTTAGCAGGACTCTTCTTCTCCCCCCCCTTTTTTTGATCAGTCGAGAAAAACGCAACTTTTATAATATTAATGTTATTGTTCGGATTTTCGACGGCAAACGGTTGCTCCAACGACAAAATATTACCGAATATTTTTAGTAAGAAATTTTACGCCCTACAACTTTGTATAGAACAATTATTCATGTAACTGCAACTGTTCGCGAGATATTCGCGAAAAAGTGATTTTGAGTACCATTTCTACAAAATGGCACCCGAAGCTCACATCGGATCATTAACGACTTTCAGTATGTTAAAAAATCGCGCCATATACTTTAAATGAAGACTGATGTGGAAATAAATAGTTAGTTAACAAGCTTTTTGTACAAAATGCAACCTTTTTGTACGGCTATGACAATTGATAAGCTGTCCATCGGAGTGTGGAAATAAGTACAATTAATTAGGTATAAACATAAAATGTATCGTTCTGCTTCAACTTTTACAAGACTAAGAATTTAGCAGCCCGCTTCCCTGTGATTGATCAGTCAGGAAAAATGCAACTTTTTATCATATTAATAATTTTATTTTTCGGTTTTTCGACGCCAAAGGGTTGCTCCGACGACAAAATACTACTGAATATGTTTTGTAAGAAATTGTACGATCTACAACTTTGTTTAAAACGATTTTTCATGTAGGTGCAACTGTTCGCGTGAAATTTGCGAAAAGTTGATTTTAGGCGCAATTTCTACAAAATGGCAGCTGAAGCTCACATCGGATCAATAAGGACTTTTAGTATCTTAAACAAAAACCAAAACTAAGCATCTCTGCTAATAACCACCTTTGTTTGAATTTCTTCCACTAGTTGAGGAAAAAACTTTTAATTTTCCTATACTAAATAACCACATACCTACCAAATTTTTTTTAACCGTTCCAAATTGTTGTATTACGATGTTATACCCATTACTAAAAATGTGCACCGACAACCCCTAAATGTTGAAAATTATTATAAATAGTGAGAATGATTACTATTATTCAAGCAATGCTTCTAAATCATCTACTAGTGCCCCCCAATCTTGAAAATCTTTTTAATAATGACTGTCATAACACTTTTAAAAGAAAAAAATTATAGAAATAATTATAGATTACAAGAATTATGTGCATATATGGATATGGGTTAATTTATTGTGGAAATCAAAAGGGGTACAAAGTCGCATATACTATGCAAATAGTTGAAAAAAATATATTTTTAACTTAACTATTTTATCTTTTTTTATTTAAAAACAACATAACCTGAATAAATACAGAAAATATAAATATTTAAAAATAAAGTCAGAAAAGTATATATTAACTAAATAATTCCCTGCGAGGTTTTGGGAACTTTATATTTTATGACTTGCATACTGTTATACAGGTGATTAAATATAAATTTTAACAAAAGCTGCACATAACGGTATGTTTTCGTACTGTATAAATTCAAAAAAATATTCTTTAAAAAGTGGTACTTATTCGAAAAAATTGCTGGAAAAGTTTGGAGAAATCTTTCAGGTGTACACTATGCACTACTGATAATACGCTTACCCAGTTAAAAATATCTTAAACAACCTTTTCCTTTCAACACATAATTTTTCTTTTCAATAAAAGCACAAATTCCACTATAACACCAATCTATGTGTCATTTCCAGCAACTGTAAAAAGTGAGAAACTTGACGTCAGTGCCATTTTTATAAGATAAAGTTTTATCAGATTCACTGCACCTATAGCAGTATTTATTGAAAGTATTCTATAATTCTGTGTTATTTGATTTATTATTTATATTTAAAACGTGCTCCATTTTGCATAAAATTCAATACAGAACGTTAAATATATAAGCAGTGCACTATTTTCTATTTTTTATATAAAATCCGTATCAAACAATCGAATATTACAGTTATTCCTCTGTAACAAATAACTATTTTATTAATACAACGCACAATTTAGACTGTTTCTTATTGGATGATGCATTAAATAAATATGGATTATTGCTATTTAAACATACAAATCTATGTTAGTTTATAGTCACGTACACAACAAAGAGACAATGACGTCACTGTAAGATCGAACAGAATCCCCTTTATAGTTACTTAACTCATCTACACCTAGATGACTAACAATTTTACTACAAAACCTATCCATTAATGAAATGCCTCAAAACGTCTGAAACGGAAAACGGAAATATTGTATTTGTACATGTCTGCATCACCTTCCGACTCTTAAACTCGCACCTACCACTGTAACGTCATAGTCGGTCCAAATAACTTTTATCTCGTGTTTCATTTTTGTCATAAGCAATATGGAATTGTTAAGCTGTGCTCTTAAACTTGTGCCGCGTGTCTTATGCAAACACACTAAAACAACAAGGAAGCGGAAAACGTTACGGTTTTATCTTTGTCTAATTTTTGTATGATATATAGAACAAAGAAAGAGACCACCATCAATTGTAGAGTAAAATGAATGACTATAATAAGAACATATTTAACTTTAAACAATTGTTTCCCTTCTCTCGGTCATTGGTTTTTCGTTTTTGTTAATTTTAAAATCGTTTCATTACCATTCGGAAACTAGTCGCGTTCTTATCTATTTCAATGTCATTATCGATATAAATGAGATAATATGTAATTCGTGTCGTATTTATCTAATTAGTCAGTTTGAAAATGGTAACAAATGTTGTGTTTAAAAGATGGAAGAGCAGAATTCCAAGCTGTCGCCTTTCAAGAAAATGAAAGTAGAGCCTGAAGCAGACGAGTCTAGTCCTCCAGGACAAGAGCAAAACATGTCTTCGGTAATTATTCGACGGCAAGTGATCACAACTGCAGGTACCATAGAAGAAAACGTGGAAGAACCAAAGATAGAACAAGTAGCAGCAGAAGAAATTGTAAAAACATCAACTTCCACACCACTTAATGGTAGTCCACAGGAATCATCCTCCTTGACCCCACAAGATGTTCAACAGTATGAAGAACACCGACAATCTGAAGAACAATATGAAGTAGAACAACAACAACAACAACAACAACAACAACATTTTACAGAACAAACTGTGGTTACCACAGAACAGTATCCTGCAACAACTCAGGAGTACCAGCAAGTTCAAGAGCAACCCATTGAGTATACAACAACCGTGGAAGTAGCAGCTATACAAGGAAATGTGCCTCATATTCAAATAGAAGGATCTCCATACGTCGAACACCAAGAAGAAGCGAAAGTTGGAGTGGAATACACCAATTTGGATACTGTACCTTCTTCACAATACCCAGGTGCACATTTTACTAATGATGGTAATCAATATATACAGCATCAACCTCAGCAGTACCAACAATTTCAAAATTACGCAATTGCTAGAGGTCCGGAAGATAGTCCACCCAATTCAGTTTTGTACAAAAATGATCCAAATTTGGGTTCATCAAGGATATATCAGGTAAGATAGATTTTAAATAAACAATTGTGTGATACAATAATTCTTAAGTTAAGAAAAGTAGAGACTTCAATAATTTTGCGGTGATAGGTTAGTGTTTTTTTGCTAAAATATCCGCATTGTGAAGGCTTAATAAATAACAGCAGAACTAGTGGGCTACGCCTTTCTCTACTTTTTTTTGATATTTTCATATATTTTAAATTTTGTTTTTCTCGACTGAAATTCTTCCAGTTGTAGAAATAAATCCTTGATCTCTATTAATGGTGATTGTGTACGTATGGGTTAAAGTATTTGAGTTAAATACGGTTCTTTTTACGCGCGGCTTCGTTTGCATGATTTGATCTACATCTCTCCAATAGTACTAAGCTGTAAAGTAAAAAAGTCGATCCCCTATAGAAGGTATCCGTAGGCCCGACATCATGTGCTCCCCGTGGAGAGTTTGATGTGGGAATGTTAACTATCGGCACATTATGTCTCATTAATACAAAAAAGCGCATACATCTAATTTTACTTATTTGTATTGAAAACGGTATCGGATCCGCTGCACAAAGCATACGTCTTATGTAATGGACGCGTAAATATGTAGGTTCTAATAGCGAGGCCCTTCGTCACTAATAGTTGAGACAGGTGAAAGGGATCCGAATTTAGCATAGTTCCGTGTAATTGAATATCAAATTATAAAAAAAATATTTATATGGCGTGGTCGATAAAAAATACCGACTAGTTTTATTATTACGTCGATATATCGATGTTCTATCTAATGTATCAATATAATTGATGTATTTGATATACTGATATAATCGATATATCTAATATAACAATCTATTTGTTGTAAAGATATATTCGATACAATCTATATAGTTGATATCATCGATATTTCAATATATTCGATATATTCGATGCATCGATATATCCGAAATAACCGGTATTCCCATATATCAATACTTATGTTAGTATATATCAAATTATATAAAAAAAAATTATATAGCGCGGTTGATAAGAAGTACCGACTAGTTTTATTTATTACATCGATATATCGATGTCCTAATGTATTTGATATACTGATATAATCGGTATATTCGATGTATTCAATATATAGATATAGTCGGTATATCTAATATAACAATGTAATCAATCTGTTTGATATAACGGTATATTCGATACAATCTATATATTTGATATAATCGATATATCAATATATTTGATATATCCTTGGAATCGATATATTCAAAATAATCGTTATTCCCATATATTACAATACTTCCATGTATCGGTATACCAAATTATAAAAAAATAATGTTTATAGCGCGGTTGATGAAAAATTCCGACTAGTTGTATCGATGCCCTTGATGTATCGATATAATTGATGTATTCAATATACAGATATAATCAATATGTTCCGATATATTGATGTAGTCAATCTATTCGTTCGATGCAATCAATATATCGATGTAGCGATATATTTCGGGAAGTTATTTCAATATCTCGATTTATCGATAGGCTGCATATCGATATTAGTGATATATCGAACATGTCGATGTATTGAATCTATCGATATTACCGATATTTCAATATGTTGAAATATCGATATATTCAATATATCGATATATGGGTAATATTGATACTTTTTGATATCGATATTTTTTTGATATCGATATTAATACTTTTTTGAATATTGCTAAGCTCTACTCTCAACTACAACGTACAACAACAACACGGAGTTGTTTAACTACAAGTTTTTTTCTTAAGCAAACTGAAAAGACCCAAGTTAGTACTTCAAAATTTCAAGAAATAATGTTTAATTCTTATAACAAGTGCAATTAGTGCTAATAATTTACAGTAATTGTTTTAAATTATAAAATTATCTAAAATTGTTAAAACAGTAGTCTATTATTTAACCATAATAAAGTATTTAGCGGCTCCATGGCCTTTGAACCATGAAATAGCTAAAATACGCGAACGACCATTCAATAAACTAATGTAATAAATGTACCACTGAACATTGATTATTATCTCATTCACTTACACAATGTCCTCAAGGATAACAATTTGTGTGAACGTATGATTTTTATTGGAATTAATTTTTCCTCTTCAATTATAGGGTTCCTACGAAATTCAAAACTCCCAGGCAGCAAATAACCAAGTAACCTTAATCGGTCACACTGGTAACAGTTACCAGTACTCAGTTTCTTCAAATTCAACATGGGCTCCCACAAACGCAAATTCCTCGGAGTATACCACTTACCCATCCACTAGTTCAATAGGCATACATCAAGGCCCGGAAAACGTATCGTATCAGAATTTTGGCGGAGGCGCCACCACTTGGGCACCGTTGGAAGATGGATACGACGCTCCCATTCAGGAGATAGATATCAAGGAATGTGTCAATTGCGGTGCCAGCATAACACCTCTTTGGCGTAGGGATGGCACTGGACACTACCTCTGTAACGCCTGCGGACTTTACAACAGAATCAACGGCGTCAATCGACCTCCTGTACGTACTACCAAAAAACCTCCAACGGTAAGTGTAGTCGGGAACGTAAATTTCGAACAAGGGAAGTTAGAAATTGGGAGAAGATAAGCTCGTTTGAGGGTACCAGAAATGAGATAATATGGGAAATAATGGTAGTGTCAATTAACAGTTGAAATTTCCTAAAATTAAAACAGAGTAACTTTTCTTTTAATATTAAACTATAGAAATCTAAATCGTGCTGTGTTCAACACATTTTTAACAGTTTTGTTGTCAAGTTATGAATTAATACATTATGATGAATTAAAGTACTAAAGTCGCAGTTCAAGTGCAACTGGTCTGTAATTTTGTATACATATATTTGTGTACAATACCTTTGGGAGGCAGATACGAGTGTATTTGGTTTAGATGTTTGAAAAGCGAAAAGAAATAGGTCTCCTATATTTGATTTATGATAAAACGAACTAATTCGGTTTTAAGAAAGTTGCTGTGAACTTATATGGAGCCTTCAATAACCGATAAAAATTTTAGCTTTTCCTTGAATAAATGAATAATGTTCATTTATTTATCTAGGTGGGTTTCTCCTGTCACATTTATTCTAATTATTGTAAAGGCTGCATAAGAAATATCGGGAAAAAATAAAAATTGCTAAATTAAATTACTAGACTGACCTGAAAATTTCCATACTTTGTATCTAGTACACAACATGTACGAATACAACTTATAAGTGTAGCAAAATATTTGAGAGAGTTATTAAATAATTATTTATATTAAACCGCACATACAAAGCGAGACGCTATAGTTATTTACGTTATAAGGCCGGGAGATGACTTATTACAGTAACGAGTCGAGATGTCGAGAGTCGAGAATTTGAGACAAAAACAGTCTTATTAATTTATTTTGTATAACATACTATAGGTTGTCCTGAAAAAGGCAGTCATAAATGAAAGGGAATTTCGAGACGAGTATTGTAAGATCATCTCACGGCCGTGTGACGTACAACATTTTATTTCATACTGTATCGCTTTTTTTAATTTTTAAATAAAGGATAATATTTTAATCAAGCAAATTATTAAGGATAATCTGGTTGCCTTATTTAGAGTAACGATAGCAAACAAATGTTTGAAAATTTTTCTTGTTTTGTGATTGGCGAAAGGTTGCGAGGCAACACTTGCCGGCCTAGTACTGTAATGTGTCATTTCCCGGACGCAAATTAGTGACGTAAAGTGGTGTACGGTGGACAGTATGAAATAAAAATATGTACGTGTCAAGAGCACTGAAAGCACCAATTATATTAAATCAGGGGCGGGCTGAGTTAATTCTATAAAATTAGCAGAATAGAATAAAAATTGTGACTCAGTAGAGCTCAAAAACTTAACTTTAAAAAGAACCAGGAGAACACGATTGCATTTGCCTTTTTGGCGCCGCGCCGTAAAGCTTTAAATTATGAACAAACTACACAAGAATTGAAATACCGTTATAAAAATTGAATAACATGTGTGTTTTCAGAGGTGTGCTTTTATTTATTTACACTATGATAAGTAATCCTAGGATTACGTTCACCATCATAATGTTTCTAACGCTGCAAAGACAAAATTTATTTGTTTATCGTGTTTTAGTTAAACAAAGTATTCATTTAATTTTAAATTAAAATTTTAAATTATTCTTTTAATATAATATGGTTAAATTTTAAGTGACTGAACCGAATTTGAGACAAAAACAGTCTTATTAATTTATTTTGTATAACATACTATAGGTTGTCCTGAAAAAGGCAGTCATAATGAAATCAGTGGTGCTTGGTTTCAGAGTTATGGCGCCTTAAACTAGACGTTGATGAAACATTTTTATTTAATATCTTTAAAGCAGTTTAAGCTGTATCCTTGAAATTTGGCCTGGAAAAACGTTTTTATACGAGACATAGTACCACTTATTTAAAAATTCTAATTACGAATCAGTGACGTAGATACAGAAAGGTTTATCCTTCATTTCTTTTTTAAACTGTAACTTTTTCCTAAAACTGGTTAGACATTTTAATATCTCGAACAATAATACTCTAAAACTATATTTTTTACTGTTTTTCTCAGGCCACCGTTAAGGCGATTTTTAACCACGGTAAAAACGGCTGAAATAAAAATTTCGATATTAATAAAATTAAACGTACTACGACTTAAATCCGATTTAATTGATAATTATTTCAATATCCTTTAAATATTAAAACTTACAACTAATTACATTTGAGAAGTATGTATAAACATAAAAACAACAAGTGTTTCATTTGCACCCGTTTGGTAATTAAAATCAGAACACGCTTAATTTTCTGATTATTAAAATTTTAATTAAACCCCGATAACAAACGAGAAACACTTTTAGGTCAAGTATCTCTGTAAGGGTTGCGCTGACAAGAAAAATAAAACTGCTGTTTTTGTATATTTTTGTTTAAGCCATTGAAATATCTAACCAATTTTAAGAAAATGTTGCAGATTAAAGGAAATGAAGAAAAATCTTGGTGCCTCTTCCTGTATTTACTCATTAGATTCTTAACTGGGCTTTTTTTAAATAGGTAGTACTATGTGTCGCATTTTAAATCAATTTCCTGTGCCGAATTTCAAAAATATAGCTTAAACCGTTTTAAGATCAGTTTTATCAACTTTCACTTTAGAATGCCATAACTCTGAAACAAAGCTATTTTTTCCGTACAGAAATTTTAGCAGGCGATTCCTTGGGTTGTATCTTCTTTTAAAAAGTTTCGTTAAACATATGTCCGAAAATCCTTCCTTACGGAGTTACAGCCTTTTGAAGAAAGAACAGTCTAATCACTTTTTTGTCGATAACTTTCGCAGTAGTTGCATTAAAATTTTGAAATTTCATATGTTAACACTACTAATTTAGCTTGGTATTTCTATTAATTTTTGTTAGAATAAGTGCATCAGAGGTGTTTCATATGAAGAGGAGGTGGGTGTCACGTAATAGTTTTTATATATTTTTGATTTTTACAATTTTTGAAGTTTTGCTTAGAAAATCGTACTATATATTATATATAAACCTAAATGTCGTTAATATTTTTTTGATGGCACTTTTTTCGAGATTCGAACCGTACTATTACAAATTATTCATAGTAATTGCTGATACATTTTTATAAATGTTTGTTTCATTAGTTTTCATTTCAGAATGGAAATCGTCGCAGTGGTGTGTCGTGTGCAAATTGTCGAACTACCACAACGACTCTTTGGAGAAGAAACAATCAAGGTGAACCCGTTTGCAATGCATGCGGATTGTACTACAAACTACATGGGGTAAGCTTTTAACGCAATTTAGTGTAACGCAGGGATAATCAACCTAATTTAAATTATTTGAAAATGCGGCAAAAATTTCTTCCTTATAAGCTTGCAAGCAATAGTAAAACTTTCTTTCCCAAAGTTTTTCTGAAAAGGTAAGCTTATACGACCCCCAATACTTTATAGTACAGTGCAAAATTTTCCACGTAACGTCTGTAATTTTACATAACTATGAGCTAATCCTTCTTATATATCAACATTTAAAAACGAATGTTAAGCAATATTGTTTCCGTTCTATTTCCACCTTAACCGGATTTACTTCTCCTGAGATTTCCCAGTGACATATCTGCTACGACATAAAAATAGGAGTTGCGTACAATAAGTGGAAAAGTAGGCACCCCTGTTTAAACATCATAACCGAAAGCAAATTATTTGCAAATTACTAATTTACACGTCATGATATCATCATACAGGGTCATAGCTATTATTACACACCAGCAAAAACGAAGGGGAATCCCCTTAAATGTATTTTCTTCCAACCAAATTGAAGATTTTTATCGTTAGGGAGCAAAGCTGTATTATCTCGATCATATTTGGATAACATATTGATTCTTCGAATGGATGTAACCGAGTAAATAAAATTAAGTGAGATTTTTCATTTCACACGCCTTTGTGTGCCCTACACTTTACGTCACTCCTGATAAGAAAAAGTAGATCATATCAATCACATAAATTAAATAAGTACTTGACATGAATTCTGAGAATTATTATTGGTTTTTGTTCGGGTAAAAATAAACTTTTTAAGTAAACAGGATAAAATTTAATATTTTAATTCAGATTTAATTAGATATTTAATTTTACAATTTCCTAAAAGAAATTACTCATCCATTTCGAGCCAGAATCTTCCTGATACAGATAAATGTAGATAAAGTCGTTTTCTAGACAAGCCGTCTATAGAAAATGAGATATTACCCTATCAAAAAATTAGTATTTTTGTCGTTTTATAACCATAAAATTAAAATATTTGTTTTTAAAGGTAAATCGCCCGCTAAGTATGAAGAAAGAAGGAATTCAAACCCGAAAGAGAAAACCCAAAAATTCGGGGTCTAGTCAGAATCACTTATCGCCAATGTCAGCAGGTACTTCAGGAATGGGCCTACAACCACGTACAATGAGTAAGTACACAACCTAATCAGTAAAAAAAGCAATTATTTGCAAATTTATATTTATTAAATTTGATTAATTCTACGAAACATTAGTTGCCAAAATCTTTGAGACAAAAATGCTATCGTTTTTGTTTACAATTAAATAATTTATATTGTTCTATGGCGAGATGTTTCTCACGCAACTTAAAAAAAATCGAAACTGAATACATAAAACAATTTTCAATAAATAATAATCATATATTAAATAAACATAAAAAGTTTTGCAATTTGCAAGAACTGAAGTTAGATAAATTAATTGTCGGCCTACAAAACGTTAAAAAAAACAGTAAAAAATTTTAAGTTCTTTGCAAATAATCTCGCCTTGTTGATACAGATAAGACGATCGTTACGTGACTAGGTGGCTTCAGGAATCACTTTGATATGAGAATTTAATTAATATTGATTCGGTGTTTGTAGAAAAATTTATATTCTCAATTTCTTAATAAATTTATATTTTCAATTTGTGACTAATGCGGTTCAGCTTGTTTAATTATTTATACATTTAATATAGGAAATCAGTATAGTCCGGATTTCTAGTCTAGTATTTTGCCAGTATGTAAATTATGAGGCAATCAATTATTAAGCAATTTTGCCATTATTCTTTTAAATGTATAGTTGGCGCATACCTAAACTTTTAAACGAATTATTTACGAGTAACACATCCATATGTTTGACCTTAATGTAGCTTGTGCAGGTAGTTATTATTTATTTGGTCAACTGGAATTGAAGCTTATGTAATAGTAAATAAAATAAAATAAAACAGGGTTCATAAGCGTAGAATATGAATGGCCATGAGTTTTATGATACTGCAAAATATCTTTATCAATTGAAATGTAAAATAGCAACCACGAATTAATGAAAATAGAACGTATAAATTCATTAATACAACAAGAAAGTTCTACGACAATCAAGTTTGAACTATCAACATTCATAAGGGACAGAAAACCACCGTTGAATAAAAAACTTAAGAATTGCAGTACACAACCACAACTTTTTCTAAACTATCATCTAAAAAATTAGTTCTCTTGTCCAATATGTTTCACGTATAACTTTATGGATTTGAGTATGCCCATGGTTTTTGTTGATTTATTGATTTTTAACGAATTTTTTTGCGCTTCTGCATCTTACAGTCCGGTCTTTAGAAATCGGTAAATAAAATATTACAAAAAAGTTTGATCCCAAGATTACGAAACTATGAGAACATGTCTTGTAGCTCAAAGAAAATATCTGGGCCGGCGGGTGGTCTAGTGGTTAAAGTCCCATTCTTTGAAACTAGACTCCCAATGGCAGTAGGTTCGAGTCCACTGCCTGCCGGAAATTTTTCTGAATAAGTTAAATCTGGCGGGTCCATGGATGGTGTATGTAGGTGTGTATGTTAGGTTGCATGTCTTTCAGGGGTGGGGCATGTTAGACCGGTGAGTAGCACTTACTGTGCTGAGCCCGGGTAAGGGGGTGGGATGGGAATCATGGAGTCGTGCTCACGCACGGCTTCATGATTCTTTAAAAAAAAAAGAAAATATCTGCGTTTTTATTCAAAAAATGACAAACAATTCTCGTTTAAGCTAAATTAAAATTGTTCGCCAGTGACAATACAATAAAATACAAGCTTATATTTTTGGGAGCAGTAATATTTATTGGGGTTTCTGTCTATTTTTTTCAGTCTTTAACGCCATCGATTTAAAAAATGGGCGATTATGCCTGGACTTTCTTATACTTGTCGATAATATTTAGAAGTATTTTTGTATTAACGCGTCAACGTTGACTACAATGAGATCGCAGCATTCTTACCACTGCACCGAGAGCTTGGCTACAATATGAGAAAATACTGCAGGATGCTAAAAGAGTGTAAATACTATAGAAAGAATTCACGTAAAAATAATAGCATACCTATTCTTTTTGAGAATTTTCTATTTGTTTTAATTGCTGAAGCAAAGGCCCAGGTAGCTGGGTAAATCAATCATGCGCCGTTAGACTGTATGATTCGGTTGAAGCCGTAAACGAAATATTTCACACAAGTTTCGGAGAGAGACAGATGTAAATAAAATTGGTAGAGTTGAAATTTTTCTGATCTGTTTTTAAGATACCTTTGGGTGAGGAGGAAAATTAACCCCCCTAAATATTGCTGCATTTAAAAATTAATTAAATTAAGCTGTGAATCTTATTCTACTATCACCGATGAGCAATTTTGCTTAATCAGAAATATATTGTTCTTCGTGTACAAAAAGTAAAAATTTTCTATTTTCAAAAATTGATAGTAGGCGTCACAGGTAAATTAGCAGGCTGAGACACCAGCCAAATAGTAGCTCTTCTTTCTAGTACTATGATCCCACTGAATTAAAAATAATTGTGAAGACTGATTTTGAGCAATAATTTCTTGCTAAAATCAGAATTTTATAATTACTTTAACTTCGCAGTTGTAGTAGTTCTAAAAATTCTCGTAGTTTGCATCATTGAGTGTCTTTAAGGTATTTAAAATATCAAATTTTATCCAATGTGCTAACACGTTTTTGAATAGAGGCAGTTGATTCAAAAATTTGAAAAATTCATAGAGGTCGGGTTCTGTGAGCCCTCTTTGCGCGTATGCCGGGCAGGAGGCGGGTCTTACCCGTCGAAAGGAAAAGAAGTTCCACTAAATGGTTTACACAGTAAAAAATATTTTGCTAATTTTACGAAACTGTAAAGAGTAAATTCGTTGTAGTTAATTTTAACAAATAAAATTAGCAACATCAACAACTCCTATATTTGTTAAATGAATGAGTAGTAACTCTTATGTTATTAGTTGCAAAATTTACTTTATAAATTTGTAAATAATTGAAACGCTATTGTAACTACGTTAAGTAGTAAATTTTACAAATAATTCATTTAAGATGAAGAATTTGGTTGTAAGAGCAATTATTTACTTTGATAACTTTACATAAGAAATGTTGGAAATGACTACTTGCTTATTTGATTAATGTTACTACAATCATAACTACAACCGCATTACAGTGTTCTACAATTAACTACCATTTTTGTTCTATTTAAATGGTAAGAAGTTGGGTTTACAAAAAAGTTACAGTTTTGAGACAATATTTTGCTGACACCTATAAAATTATTTGTATTATCATTTTTAGAATTATAGTTGCGTCAGACCATCGGGTCGGTACGTTACAAATCGGCAGCAATCAAATCCTAAAATCGCTTTTGTAGCAGTCTTTGTTTAAAACAAATCCGTCTGCATTGCACATACACGCCGCCGATTTAGTGGTGTAGTGTTGATAGTTTGTGATAAAATGGTAAGTACTTCAATTCATTCATGTTCGTTTATAGTGTTTCACTTTGTGGAAGTTAATGTAGGGGCATCGATCAGATCATTGGATTAAAAATTAACCTAACTAAAATTTTACACAAACGTAACTAAACAATTCCTTTTGTAAAAAGTGTACATAAATTGACAAGAAATCATGGAATTTGTTTTTTTTGTATGATCATAGTTCCTCATATTTTTTAAGGACAATGTAACAATACATTATTGTCATTAAAAATTTTATGACTAGCATAGGGGAACCCCCTGGTTGTGCTTGTAAGTACAACTTGTTTCACGTAAGGAGAAATCCAAGCGTAGTTGCGCAGTTTCAAAACCATGAGTAGCGCGCGTCTCTGTCTTACCTCCCGCTTGAGTAGTACGTGTTTTAAACTACAAATACAGAATACGAAGTAGCTCTTCTGGCTGCGCGGGTTGGTTTCGTTTTACGTGAAATAAGCTGTTTGTCCTTGACCTTGTCAATGCATATATTCCTAACTAATAAATGAATTAATATCGCAATAATTAGCAGTTTAGGCGCTGATTGAAATATATTCAATCAACGGTTTGGCCAGAGTTCCTACCTGTCATGGATTCTCCGTACTTTGAAGAAATTGATCCGCGACCGGGATTAGTTGTCATCGCGACACATTTTGTCCTTTTTTTTTGAAATTTTTTCGTGTCAATGCACAATCAAATTAGCAGTTCAAAAATAGAAAAATTTAAATTTAAGGGGAACGTCTTTGCTTTTTTTTTTGTTTTCACAACCTTAGCGTTATGACGTGTAGAAATTGTACCTCACGACAGGGAATGAAAACACAATATGATATTTGAAAATTAAATACAAGACTACGGACTATTCTTCCCAAATCTTTTGTGGTTGGTAGGTGGGGGGGGGGGGGGGGGGGGTAAGTCCGTAAATAGTATAATACGTCCCGTTTTTCTATATTCAAAAAATGGAAACCCTGGTTTAAGGTTGGACTACTTACGCACCCAAGATCCGAGTATCGAGTATCAGTATTCCCATATGTTTTTGGTTTTATTATACCTAAATTTCATATTCATTATACAGGGTGGCCAAAATGTTTCCCGTTTTGATTTTCGTATAGCTCTCTATCATTTTATTACCGTGTTCAATCCGTTCCGAATTGTTTGCATTTGACTGGAAAAAAACAGCGAATTAACACACATGTAAAATGACAAAAAAGTCATAGACTACCTACTTTACTTATAAATTTTCTAAATTTAAATTGTAGACTCCTGAATTTATTTCCAATGAGCTAGAAGCTAATGGAAATGTTTGTGAGAATATTAGTCAAGCATCCTCTCCAATGTATCACGTCCGTTTTAAACATAAAGACAGATTGAAGTGGGCTACATTGATCTCACCAGAATACGATCTCATGAAGAGCACAGGTTTGTATTGACAAAAATTCATGATTATCAACTTTTATAAATTTTATTATTTTATCTTAAATGTTATCTTTTAACCATACATACCTAAATGTTTGATTATTTATGTATTTTTAATTTTTAGCGTACCAGACATTTCCTGAACTTCTTGGGCAAGATATAGAATTTTATGATACAGAATGAGACATAACTTTATTAAATCCTTTTTAAACTTTTCTCATACAGGAGTCATTTTAAAAATAGTAACTGCAATAGATCACATTTACGATTTAGGTGTGTTATATTTGATTATTATTTAGTTATTACTTATTAAATCTGCATCTTATATTATTGCAACCATTCAATATAATTAAGTATATGTGTTGTAAAATTCAGGGACATCATCATTACCTGAACAACTTCACCCGCACTATCATCATCTCCCATTTCAACTTACTCAAAAGCCTATACAGGGGGTACCAGTACTTGTAGTACTGATACTATATATAATCTCTCTGTTAGTTCCAACACGTCATGTACAAATTTTGACGATTCTGATGATGAGTGTTTATCTTTTTGTCGCATCCCTAAGAAAAAGATAAAAACTGCCGCTGTAAATTATAACAAAATAACAAATGAAGTAAGTCAATATCTGTAATCCACTGTGCAAATTGTTTACACATCCTGTAAAAAGTGTTAAAACAGATTTCTATATTTTTGTTTGTTTCAGGTTTTAAAAAATTATATACTATCCCATCCAGGAGGAAGGGAAATTGTAGCTTTCTATAAAGAGCATAAAACCTTGGATGACCCAAACAGAAAAAAGCTCGTTAGCATAGTAGTTGAACATATGTTCCAATATATGCCACCAGATCTTCTCCCTTCTCATGAAACAAAAACTGATTATGCCCGAACTATAACTAATTTATTTTCCAAAGTAATAGACTTAAACAAATTACTGCACTTTGCTTCTTATGATCTACACCAACCTACACAGGAACATCTTAACGTTATTGTTCCTAAATTTGAGTTAGTTTTTTAAGTACCTATACCAGTGGGGGGATACACCATATCTTTTAACTGTAAAATGGTAACCCCCCCTTCTTGGGCAACCCTTGGTTGTCGTATGTAAATAAAAATAGGTAAAAAAGTAAATTTTCAGTAACAATGTCTATACCAAATTTTAAATAATTAGCGCAAACAATGTTTGAGTTTTCAACCAAGAAGTTTTTGGACATATGTTTACCAAGACTTGCTTAAGCGAGTACTATTATACGCCCTTAAATTTCTCGATACTTTTTTAAACACCTTTTTTTTAATCAGCAATTATGAAATACTAAATTTACAATATTGTGCACTTAAGGTAGTAACGTAGTTTTGTAGATATTGCGAATTGCATTTGTTATGTAGACTTAAATGTTTTGTTTATCTTACAAAAAGTTGTTGCTATATTTACAATACTGTACTCTCATGGTAACCACTCATTTTTGTAAATCGTACAAATTGCATGTATTAAGTATACATAAATGTTTTGTTAGTCTTAACAAAAAGCTATTGCTGAACTTACAATATTTTGATCTTAAGGTAACAACGCATGTTTGTAAATCTTACAAATTGCATTTATTAAATAGACATAAATGTTTTGTTCATCTTAACAAAAAATGTTAAATTTACTACTCTATTATAAATTCTATACAACTAAATAGTTATAAGTACTCTTGCATTGTTGTAAGTTTTGCGGTATAAATGATACAACTAACTTCTATTTCTTGTCAACATTTACCAAATAAAATTCTTTAAAAGTTAGTAATACGCTGTTTGTCAATGTTACTAAAAACAGTAGTGGACCTGCTGGAACTAAAAATTTTAGTCAATCTAACAAAAAATTTCTTACTGTGTACGATTGCCAAAGATGTTAGTATGACAACCGGGACCGACGGATTAACGTGCCCTCCGAAGCACGGTTGGTTGCCGATATACCCCTATATTAGTCACCCATCCGAGGGGACCAGAGCGGACGGTGCTTAACTTTGTATACCGTGTGAGCGGCATCCGCAGTTCTCCCGCGTGCAACCAACGGTACCACATATTTATTAATTATTATAGGCGGCTTAAGCTGAACATTTTCATGGGTTTTTCGATAATACAAGGATAGAAACTAACGCCTCTCAATTAACAATCATAAAAAAAAAGTTAAGCTCATTACCGCGAAAGAGAAAAGGAAGAAAACATAGCTACAGACACAGATATTTATGAATTATAGTGTCTTTTTAGTGTAGCCTAGCTGTTTAACTTTCTGTTTTCCGCCCAGGGAAACAAAAAGTTGCAGTGGCGTAACTACCGTTTGTGTCCTCTCCCGCACCGATATTTTAGGGTTGCCACTGGGAAAATTATAAATAGAAAAAAGAAATTATGTGGAAGTTTGGCGCCGCCGAAACGCCCTAGATTGCTCGGGTCCTCCCGTGGTTGCGGACCCTAAGTTATGCCACTGGGAAATTAGTACCTAACCACTTTGTTTTCTGCGCCGTTGCTCTTAATTAAACAGCGTTATGTATTTTCCGTCCGTGCCGACTGACTTTCTTTCCTGCAAAAAAAGGTATTGGTTACGATGGTACTTGGAACGTGTGTTTTAGTACCTATATCCACTATTGTGGTTTCTATGGTTTCCTGCTTGCTTTTCCTAGCTACGTTACACAGAGAGAGAAAATAATTCCAAAATTTTGTTGTCTTTTCTTTTTCGCGTTTCTGATGGTATAAAAACTGTTGAGACTAGGTCGTTGTTATATAAATATTTTTGTATTCATAAAAGCTGAAAATTTTCTTATTATTATGGAAATATTCAGGCGAAAAATTCGTACATTTTTTAATAATGTGTACAGCACAGTCTATCTGTATCTGTATATTTTGTCACCAGTTCATTCCTTAAAATTGACTATCGTACGCTACTGGACTACTTGTAAAGTACCAAAAAACTAAAATGTTACTTAACTTCTATTTAAACTTTGTAAAACAGAAAACGTTATGTTACAGTGATACATAATTCAATGTACCAAGGAAGTTTACCAGGAGAACTTGCAGCTTCGTCTGATCAGTACCAATTTCCTCTTACGATTTCACAAACTAATCACACGATAAGGCTTCCAAGTGCCGATCATCTTAATCGACAAACGATATCAAAGTAAGTAGAAAAGTGCAACATCTAATAAGTATTGTAATTTCTTATTTGTTAAAGTATCAGTACTTAAGCTAATATTGAAAACATATAGTACTGATAATGCGGATAATGTAATATTGTTGCATTCTAAGTTAAAGAAAACGATTGATAAAAGTAATTTTATATGGTATGTGCCTAACAAATATAAAACCATTAATAGAGTAATAGCAGAAGGTATTTACTAGCAGCAATTATTTTGCATAGTTTTTAAATTTTTAATTAAATTAAACTTGCAGTTTGCCACCTTTAGAACCTGTGATGATACCTCGTACTGTGGATGAACAAGCCACTGTTATTACCTCTACGTCTGTAGCCAATGACTTACATCGTGCAGAGTATGGCCACCCTGCAGATCGACACCAAAACCCCAAACAATGAACTCTCTCAATATGATATAATTTTACTAATAATATTATTACGTTGTACTGATTCGTGGAATTAATCCGAGGAACTACCAGGCTTTAATGTGTATTCCTGATCAGAGTACCGAGGTACATTTAAAACATGTACATAAGTAGATACATGTAACATTGCTTTAAATGTTGTTTATGAAATTGTTGATTTATATACGATACACATTTTTTTAAACAAAATCCGACGCCAACTTACCACACGTGACATTTGTAATATTAGTTTAGACTTTAACTTGAATTTCAAGAAGTTTGAAATTTAAAGTGTTGGAAATGCGTAATTAGATATGCCTAATTAATGTTCTAGTCGAATATACCTAAGATCGATGTGAAGAAAGAATCGACATGTGCCCAAAATTTGCAAATGCGTGCTTAATGTCCGCGTAACTAAGATCATTTTTAAGTTCAAAGTTTTATTTAAATAATTCCAGTAAGTAGACATATTTAGTTTTAGTCTTAGTTTTTAAGTTTATGTATTTTAGTAATGATCAAAACCACGAGAAAACTTTTATTATAAATAGGAAAGCCCTGTTTCTGTAAAA
Source organism: Ctenicera cuprea (assembly GCA_958336395.1). NCBI lineage: Eukaryota > Metazoa > Arthropoda > Insecta > Coleoptera > Elateridae > Ctenicera > Ctenicera cuprea. Next base: position 19,955,282 of record OY284487.1, on the reverse strand, counting down.
TAATAGAAAACGCGATGTTTTATTATTTGTGGATTATTTTATTTATATGAAAAATGTTTTGCGCTTCTACTTATGACTGCAGATTTTATTTATTATTCCATTTTTTGTGTAAAAATATGTATTAAAACCATTTTAAAATAAATTTGTACCAAAAAGTTTAGTAGCTGCTTTGTGAATAACAAATGTTTAAAAAAAGTACCTGTAATTATTATGTATGTATTAACGGCAAATAGTAAACAAAATCTTTATTTTATTGTACCAAAAGGAAAACGCCATAGAGCACAAGAAAATTATTTATTTAAAGATAAAGATATACCTGTGCGCAAAAAATGCGAATCCCGCGGTGATCTACTAAACTCGAAAGGACGCTTTCTTCGCGGGATAGGAATGCCGAGGATTGTAGACATTATTTATTATCCTTGTGGGTATACAATAACATTAACCAGCTACTCGCCCATCCAAATCTTCTACCATTCAGCTCCTCAGTTATCCGTCTCTTCATAAGGAAACATCCCTATAATCCAGCAGATCACCACAATAAAGCACACCGACTGTATGAAATATTAAATAATAGTATTCTCAGAATGTAAAAATGTAATATTAAACTGATTACTTACAATAAGGAGTATCTGAAATTTGTTAACTGATACACTAGACACATAACACTATACCCTCAGAAGTATAAAAACGGCCACGCAGAACGAAATGTAACAAAATAACTATCAAAAAAAGCACGAAAAATTACTTTGCACCGAATTTTAAAGCTTTATGTTGTGACAAATTCAAGCAACACATAAATATAAAAAACTGGGCAATTAAAATACTAAACCAATAAAATATGAATACCTATAACAACCTTCTCTGCCAGTCTACACTTTTTAAACGTTGATGGGTAACAATCTAAAATCAAAAATATTATATATAGAAAATATTAATCTAAATTGAAGAGAATTTCAAAAATGTATATTAAATGGTTGCTCTCAATGTTAAAAAGCAGTACTTACCATAATAAAAACACATACAGTATACACATTACTACACTTCCGCTAGAAAAATATTGGCGGCAATTAACGAAAAGCGGCAAAGTAGCTGAAAAATAATTCCGAACCGAATATTAACGCATTGTTTTTGCAAAAAGCTGTATATCATCTATACAAAAACAAAAAATAGACTCATTTGAATATAATAAAAAGAAATACCTCGTAACTACCTTTATTTGAATGGAAAAATTTTGTAAAAGCTTCATACATCAACCACCTAAAATATTAAGCTAAAAGAAAGTAGTCAAAATCTTAATTTATTCAATAATAAATTTTTCCTTGATTTTAACGGGTGATCCAGCAAAACTTTAGGTAGATCAAAGCTCAACCAGGCCCACCCCTAGTTACGTGCCTGTAACTTTCAGAACTGGCACAGAACTGGAAAGGACAACAACTTCAGCGCTTGGGACGCTTGGCGCCCCTCTCAATATAATACAATAATTCAGAATTTACGTTTCCGACTGTCGCAGCCTTAACAAGACGAGGGCTTTAAAAATAAATGCCAGTAATAGGTTTCAGAAAACGAAGAAAAGCCCAAAATTTGGCCGGAGAGAGAGAGAGAAAGAGAGAAAGACATAGTTTTTAGAAAACTATTAAAATTAAAATTCACAATAAATATGCTTTTGGACAAAACAAAAATTAATAAGGCGGTGTAAAAGTACGCACTGAGAAAACAGTTTAGGCGAATGAAAGGTGGGTATCAAAGTAAAAGAATCCCTTATTTGTAAGACGAAAATAAATATTTTGTGACATGTAAATGCGACATATTCAAATGAGTGATATATACGTTTGATGGAAATTAATATTTCTTTGTACTAACGCTTAAAGTTTTCAAACTAAAATACGATTTGTTTGCTGGAAAGTAATACATATTTAATCTCCAACATTATTTATAGCTAAATATGCATGCATTTGTTCAAACTTATATTCCATTTTTAACCGACTTCAAAAAAAAGGAGGAGGTTCTCAATTCGTCTGTATATATGTTTTTTCTTTTTTTTATGTATGTTCGGGCATAACTTTTTTGTTTATGAACCGATTTTAATGATTCTCTTTCCGTTGGGTTCAGTATAGTTCCAAGGTGGTCCCATTATAATTTCATTAGCATTGGAGCTGGAGCTTCGAAGATACACCTCAAAATCTATTTTTTTTAACAGACTTTTTAGTGTTTCCGTATTTCATCTTCCGTTTCAACTAGCCGTCGTTTCCTCATTCGAGAAGCATCCTTACTAGGTCTACCCATCACTTAAAATTGTAAAATAATTAACTTTAAAAAAAAAAGAAAACCGACTGCAAATAAAAACACAAAAGTAACATAAGTTAACTAAAAAGCAAAAAATAAATGTTTTTTATACAACAGTTTATTACTTATTTGTTGTTTCGTTTAATGTAATTAAGAAATTGTTGTTTATTATATAATTATTAATTGTTTTATAATTTTTAAGTCGGTGCCAAGTAAAACATAAAAATTATATACCTTGCTACAATAACAAATTAGATTCGAATTTTTATGTTTTACTTGGCACCGACTTAAAAATTATAAAACCATTAATAATTATATAATAAACAACAATTTCTTAATTACATTAAACGAAACAACAAATAAGTATTAAACTGTTGTATAAAAAACATTTATTTTTTGATTTTTAGCTAACTTATGTTACTTTTGTGTTTTTATTTGAAGTCGGTTTTCTTTTCTTTTAAAAGTTAATTATATCCTAAATAATTATTTTTTTAATGACAATAATATTTGTTTAGTGGAAAACAACACTTATTTAATGGAAACTTATATCCCAAATATTACTTATAGGTAACTATGCATGTATTTGTTGAGTTTTAACCTGAATAATAATTTTTTAGATAAAAACAATATTTAAAACTAACGGGGAATTAAACTAATAACGCCCTCTATTATGTGCGGCGAGAAAAAGTTGCAAAGCAACAAACCGGCAAAGTTGCGATCGGAACCTGCTAAGCAGGTATCTGCGATCGCACCGGCCTCTAAGCACAAAACACAGAAACGCCCGTGTGGCAAGAAACCAAATCTTTTCTTAAAAACAATATTTGTTTACCAGAAACAAATATAATTTTATATTAAATAGTAATACACCATGTTAACTGGAACCAAACGAAGAATTATTCACATCAACTTACATATTATTACAAACAATAAAAGATTGATTTGTATGCACTTTTACGTTTATTTCAACTAATACAAGCAATACTTATTTATACTAATAATAATATAATAAAAATATATTATTGATATTACATGAACAACATTGCAGGTTTGTTACATAATTATTAAACCTTTAATAACCTAATACTTTGACGTAAATTCCGTACGTGCCAGAGCGATCAAAACTTGATAGATATTATGATACAGGTTGCAATGGTGAGTACACATTCCTAACAACAAAGGGGTGTGTATTCTATTCACATAAGGCACAGACAGTCACTAAATTTTTAAGAAATTATTCAACTCGAAGCAAACATAAAAAAAATTAAAGATATTAACTTATATATTAAGAACGTAAGAACATGAAAACTTTATTATACCGATTTGTAATTTGTAATTTCGAATGAAATTATTTGATTTGTAGTGTGGAAATCACACTGCGACCATCTGATAGATAATGAACACTTTTAGGTATAATGTTTATAAGGTTACTTATTAATATTACATGGTAGCAAGCTAGCAACGTGATACTTTCGAATTGAGCTCGTTAGTTATTTTCAGAGTTCTGTTTAACAATAACCGAATCAGCCGATAGCCATTATTGAACAAGCCTTGTTATCGATATCATTCGTATAATACAATTACACTTACCTTCAAAGACTGGTATCAATGAGGATAAACCCCATTCCTCTAAAAAAACTTTTCGTGACACACATATTAAATCTACTTTTCACGATTAATCAACGAACACTTGCACGGCACGTAAAGAGTTAAAGACTACTCCCTGGCGGTAAAGGCTTATTCTCTGGCTTCAAATAATGTTTGTTATGGTTTGATAAATATGCATTGGCAGCAAAACTTGGGAGTTTTTGCTTAATAAACTTTTGGTCATATTAATGATTGGCGTATTGCCAAAAAAGCAACATTTACTTTTCCTAATGAAGGTTGCTTAACAGTGAATTCAAGTTTGTTTGTACTAAATAAATATATGAAAGAACCGATTTTTTACCTTATTTTCTCCAAATAAATATAATTTTCTGTAGAAAATAAATTATTTTACGCCTACATCAATTAGTATTTATCTTAAATTTATATACTATTTCACCCAAGTGCATTGGTGCTCTATCAACGGGAACATTAAATTTTATTACCACAAATGTCAGCTTAGTTGAGCGAATTACAAATTGCTCAAACCACACATAAATGTTAAGCGAAATGAACCCGTATTTTTGATGTAATTGTGGGATAATTGATTTAACTGCGTATCAATCGAAGGAAAGAAATAATTGTTAGAATTACCGAGATAAATATATTTCTTAATAACAAGAAAACTGTTTTCTCAGTGTAAGTAAATTTGTATTTATTTTTTCAAAAACAAACGGTACTGGGATGATGTTCCAGCTGGCAGTGGTAATTGTTCCGGGGTACATTTGTACCTGCTTTTCTCACAAAATCCGATTCCGTGCTAACGGCTATATCAGTATCATATTAGCCAGTTCACTCCTGTCTCAGAAATACTAAAACATTAAAAATTAAACTAAAAAAAATCTAAAAATTACGCAATTAGATGAAAATACATACAAATAATTAAACAAGCAGAAATAAGTCCTATGGTAATATCTACATCTGAGTTGACTTATTCAAATCTATAAGACTAAAATTCGCATAGTTCGCGATGTTAACATAAATCATATAGCATGATGGGATTTTGATTATTTTGGTCGATATTAAATACATACAAACAGTAAGTATGCCAAAGTTTATTTATTATACTCCGGTACTGCAATCAATTTCACTAAAAATCAGTACTTATAGATAATGTAATCACACTCAGTCGCTTAAAAATTGTTCAAGAATTGCTCGTTATCTAAAACTTAGCAGTATCGCACAATTTAACTTTTGTCTATACCTACTATTTAAAGTGCTACTTAGACACTAGATGAAGACTTAAAACGAAAGTTGCGTTCTAATACTATTCAATGCAGGAAAGTAATAGGAGAAACATGAATTAATAAGCGCAACGCTTTTAAAAATACTGAAATAATATTTCTCTTAAAATGTCAAATATAAAGTAGCACAATAAATCCTACAACAAACTTTAAGTGCAATTTTTTCAGTCAAGCATTTCAAGCGGATTTAGAAGCCAAAAATACTTACTGGTCAAGGCACGCACTTCCGTAATTTCAACATAATGTATGAAACTTTACTTACCAACAACGTTATCAACAACATGGTAAATTGCTTTGCCCCTAACTCTGTTGAAACAAACGTGACATAAAATTATAAGGGATTAATTGATATAAGGCGCCAGTGAAACTTACCAGAAAAGTCTTTTAAGATAATCGCTCTGATAGAAACCCAGAAGCTGGGGTTTACCTGCAGGAATCAAGCTTTAGCTGAAATTACTTGGCTGATAAATACAACGAAAACACGAAGGAAAAGTATAATTAAATTTTATTACAAAATTTTTTATTACAAAATTTTAAACAAAAATTTAAATTTTCATAAAGGAATGGTTATGATAAGAATATTTTAAACATATTTCCATATTTTATTAATTTTATAAACCTGCAAGTTTGCACCAACTTGTATAAAGCATTTTATTGATTTGCCTCTAAAAACGTACATCTAAATAAATTTTTTCTGCACATTTTTGATTAATTTTAAATACACATTACTTTATAAATTCCGCACAGTATTAATTATTTGTTGTTAATAAAAACGCATTAGTTGTTTCGTTTTTAAATAATGGCATCGATTTTATTACTTTATAAATACTTCGCCTGATATCTAACAATTAAATACAAAAGAGGCGACTAACGTATTTTATCCTAATTATGCAAACGCCTCTGAATATTCCGTTTCATCCTGTGCCATTTTAATACAAAACCCTAGTGGTCTTCTTATCGAAATCTCGTTTGCATTCTACTGGCAAGTCGATAAATTATCCTGCTGTACCTAACAACCACTTCCAGGAATCGCAAGCTGAAAAGCAGCTTCGCAAGGAACGGACAGAATTAAACTTATACATTGGTAGGCAAACGAGACGTTTTTCGTGTCAAGAATCGAGGTTAACTAACTCCTTCTGTTAATTTATTTTACTTTGCTCAATATATGATTAGATGATTAATTTTTGAATTTATGAAATGTTACTAATAATAATCACAATTTTAGTTCATAAATTAGTATTAATTTTATGTTGCTTGTATTGGTATGGGTGTAGTTAACATTTTTGTTTATGAAATTGCGTTATCTGTTATGTTGGAAACAGTATAAACGAAAGAAATGCTGATATCCATTAATTGAACATGTTATTTAGGTTTGCAATGCTTACAATAGCCCGAATAAGTCACAACGCTTTATTTTGCCTTTTTAAAAATATTTTATTACAAATCTGTAAAACACTATTAGGTAGTTGATAACTTAATGCGTGTACCTAAGAAATTGAAGTGAAGCTATATTATATAAAGTGTGTTGAAGCTACAAACTGATGAGGAATCTAACCTATAAAACTAATTTCAATAAACTATCCGAAAAGTTTTAGAACCCATCTGTTTTCTTTTTTTTTGATGCGCTTCCAAAAATTTGAAATTTACTGTTACTTGGTCAGTAAATAAACTAATGTTGTAAATAGCAACATTGTATTATCTGCAACTGCAATTGCGGTTTTATATTAACTTCACTCCCTCTGTTAATAAACAATTATGCCCCTTGTTTTTTAATTCTCATATTTACAATATACAACAGCATTTGTAAAATGGTATATAAACATAGATAAATATAATCTCTATTTATAAACCGCGCATTTAGACAGGAAGTTTGAGTTTGTTCTTTAGGATCGGTCAGAAAGCTCCAAAGAAGAAAACCCGAAAACCTGCTTGAAAATTGAGCCTCAAGGTGCCGGTCCAACGCACAACAACCGTTTTCATAGCCTCCGTTAAGTGCCCGGGTTGCGGATTGAGCACACACTTACGGTCCGAAGCTACCCCAGCACCGCCAACCTCTTCACAAGCAACGCAGCAGCTGCAACAGATTTCGACGCAGACACCCAGCACCGCAAGCCTCTCCAAGAGTCGATGAAAAGTGCGCTGTCATCATTTTTTACTGTTATGTTTTGTAACTGTTATTTACGCTATACATTACTTACGCTGTTACGCAATTGTCCATGTTACCAAGGTAACCTTGACCAACAAGTACGAGCTCGAATAAAAATAACAAATACGTTAAAATCTAAACAATGCGTCACCGCTGCCGGTATGATTACCAGCTGAACAATTTAGAATACGGTATAAAAAATTGAAAATTTTATAAAATATTTACTAAAACTGGAGTGTCTAAGAGCGGTACGCTAAAATACGTCGCGGGTAACGCGGACAACTGTGAAGGCCGCTGATGTTTGTAGCTCGTGGTCGAGTAGCGCTGCTTCGTGCTCTACGTTTCTTTCGGCAATGAGGCATCAGCAGATTATGTTGCAGTATTGCAATGAAATATTGCACAATATGGAAGCCTGTTTCTGTGTGATAGTGTAGAAGGCAATTGTACAAGCGAGTTTGTTTGCTCTGTAATGAGCGCCTAAGCATGAGAGTTTTGGTAGTAGAGGTTCCTCACTGCTAAAAACCGAGACAGAGAAAGGGCTGTAGATTTGATATATGCATTTAATCTGTGAGTATTATATCTCTTGTCGATCAAAATCTTTTTTTTAAGAATCATGAGGAAAGATGTATAACAATATAATAAACATTGAATTGTCAAATATGATATCGAATTAATAAACTTATTAAATAAGATAAATTACATTAACAAGATAAAAGAGAGCAATGTTACAACATTTTTTCATACTGTTTTCCACTATTTCCTCGGCGGAACCGAACAATCTTTTTCATATTTTGAAGCACATTGTGTCGATTAGCGATATACGTTTCATAAAGTACGCAAATCTGGTAATTTCTTTGAATGCTCTATATTTTCCTTTAAACCGTGTTTCATAGTATGTTTTAATATTTGTAGATAACTTGTTTATTGAAATTCAGGTGCACAACTTATTTAACATAATCTTTTCAGTTTTTGTCTACTTTAGTTTCCCATGTAGTATAAAACTAAATCGACATTTCAGTTACTTAAATTATTATGCATGAAATAAACATCCATTACTATTATAATAAGATGAAAGTTAATTTAAATAGAAACCAGTCATTAAACTCAGCTTTTAAAAATAAAATAAAAAGACTTAATCGATAACATCTCAACTTTACATATTAAATTAATCACATTTGAAAAAAAAACTTAATTATATGAGAAAATGAACTACCCACCATGCTATGGAAATAGCGGAGATGATGTAAATAATTCATAACACAGGCGTAAACTATTTTATTTGTATAGCCGTAGTTTTTAAACAGAGATGCGGCTTTTGCGGATAATACCACCCATTTCCTATCTCTATACGCATTAATATACATTATAAATACGGCTTCCCATTAATTAATATATTTAAATATGCCGGAGTCAACAGACTGTGAAATTATAAATGCATAACTACATAGAATTTCAATCAAAATAACAGCTGTACCCATTAAGTGCAATACATTTTTAGCTAAGAAAATGAATTGACTAAACATGCATTCACTTACTTATAAATATATATAAATGATATGTTAAAACAGTTTCAAATGTGTTTTATAGATCTGAGAAAAAAATTTAAGTACTGTAAAAATATCTCCTACCTATTGTAGTATAAAGTAGTAAATACGATCTTACCAGTACTATTGTAAAGTATAGCCCTTGAAACCTTAGTTTTATTAAGTATTTTGCTGGTATTTTAAATCTTTTTACTTATATTCTAAGATCCTTAGCTTGGTAATTCTAGACGCGGCGATGGCATCTTGTTTGTTTTTAGTGTATTTGTTATTTTAACGCGAGCTCGTATTTGAGGGCCAGGTCTATTTTCTTATTGCTTTCTTTAATTAGTTAGAACTGCGTATTTTTAATTATTAATTTTTAGATTATTGATATTGTTTGCATTGCCGTTTGCCTTTGTAATTTAGGAAGATTCTTGTGAAATTATTTTGAAATTTTTATATTAAATTATATAGCTAGAGATGAACTACAGTTTAATTCGTGTCTCAGCCCCATCATTTCTCTGTGACGTTTTCTTTAAAGTTGTGCAAATCGAAAATTCCCGCTCAATTTATAGCTGATAAATTTGTTGTATCGTCTGTGGTTTTATTCAATACTATGGAATATTTGGTAAAAAGTCTATTTTTTTTTTAATTTGGGAATAATTTTCAGTGGCATTTTAGTCAGGCATACTGAGTTGGGTGATTAATGCTCTATTTTTAGTAATTCGCTTTACCGTTTATGAAAAATCCGTAAAAAGATACAATTTTGTGATAATCTTGGACTCTTTGTCAATCCAAATTTTGTTGTAAGACTTCGGAAGTGCAATCCTGAAGTAGTATCTTGATCCAAAAAAAAATGGATTTTGTTGGTAAGCTACAACGGTGGTTTGTTTTTATTTATAAGATGTTTTTTACAGTGGACAGGCATAGTTTTCCACAGTACAAGTACTATAAAAAAATATAAAAACTTTAATGGAATGTTTCTTTTTAAAAAGAATCATGAGCACGCCTCCATGATTCCTATCCCACTTTCTTACCCGGGCTCAGCGCACTTCGGCGCTATTCACCGGTCTAGGATGCCCCACCTCTGAAAAACATGCAACCCAACATACACACCACACACACCATCCATGAACCCACCGGATTTAACTTATTCAGAAAAATTTCCGACGGGAAGAGGACTCGAACCTACTGCCGTTGAGAGTCTAGTTTCAAAGCCTGGTACTTTAACCACTAGGCCACCCGCTGGCCCTTAATGGGATGTTATGCGACATGTAAAATACCTATTTAAAAATTTTATATTTAAAATAGTAAGGCGTGGGTTTTGTTAAAATAAGTGATCCTGGACGTCTTAGGAGATCATTTATAAAGCTTGTTATTAAATTTAGTGAGTTAATTTAAATAATATTATCAATGTTGATAAAATTTTATTTAAGTACCGGGTGATCGTAAAAAAAATGATTCAGAGCAGGCCATGACCGAAGTTGGCAATACTTAATAAAAGCCAATTGTCAAATGTTGACAGCTGTAAAATTTTTTGGTTAGATACATTAAGTTAAATGTATTTACCCAAAACTTTTTACAGCTGTCAACATTTGACAACTGGCTTATATTAAGTATTGCCAACTTTAACACTTCGGTCATGGCCTGCTCTGAATCATTTTTTTACGATCACCCGGTAGAGCAAGTTAAGTATTACATAGAAATTTGTGTAAAATTTAATTTTTCTAAATGTTGTTAATTTGCATATCAAAAGAATGAAAAACATTCAGAGATTGGGAATATGAAGCCAGTTTCTAAGGATTTCTGCACTTTATTTAAATAATTAATGAATTGTGCAAAGTTTAGTTGTTGTTATAAGTTGATGTTCAATTTTAAAAAAAATACTGCAACTTGATTGGTTCATTTTATAGCTGTGGTAATTTTTTTTATATATTCAGTTCTTCTCGAAAACTCAAAAGAGCTACACTTATTTCAAGTTGACTCCTGAAAATTTCTGATTTTATTTTATTGAAAATCGTTAATAAAAGTGTGTTAAAATACATAAAAAGTTGTGTATAATTATTAGAAAGTGTGGAGAGGAAGATTAATCGTGTTATAATTAACCTTAATTATAATTAAAAGTGAAAAAATTACGCTTACGTAAAAGGACGCTTGGAGCATTGTTCAATTACTTTGGTGTAAAGTGTTAAGACTGCCAGTTTAGCGTCACTTTGCGAATTCTGAATTCTTTGATTAAAATAATAAAAAGTGGCCATCAGAATATAACAAAAAGCTGCCTTCAATTAAATAATTGGGTTGTCTTCGTAAAATTCCTAATCCCTGAAATTAAAATTAATTTGAATTAAATAAGTGAGGTTAGTTTGGATAACCTAAAAGTCTTATAAGAAGCAATAATTCCAATTTAAGGAATAATTCAATCATTTAACTACAAGAAATGAACATTGGATAAATTGATTAATTTAAGAAATAAATAAACTGTACTTACCCTCGAAAAAAAATAAGTTTTTACTGCACAACGTGAACAACGCCGACAATCACCTGTGTTTTGGAATGCCGAGTCAACAGCGGAAAATTACATCAAGAACAAAAGCAGAACTAAATAAATAATCATTTTTGAAAGGAAGATCAAGTAAGATAATTTTAAGAATTTTTGAATAAAGAACATTAAATTATTTTTTATTATACCTTAATCATAATCTCTGTTTTTGAAACTAAAAAGCGTGCAAAATCGGGCCTTTAAAGCACTAGTGCTTTAAAGTTGCGTAGGTAACAACAAATTCACCTACAAATTTTGAACAATGATAAATACACAGGTAATCAGAAACAAACTTCACAAATCAACAAATTTATAATAAATATACATACAGCAACGAAACAACAACAATTGCTAGCCGTTTCTATATCAACGATTAATGGCACAGATTACTTCGAAAAAGGCATTTCAATTTCCTTTTTTTTGTTATAATTTTCAGATTATAGTGCAGGTATAATAAAAAATAGCGTATAATACACGTGTATAAGAGCCTTTAAATCACTGCTCCGTTAAAAGGCACTCGGCTTTGCCTCGTGCTTTTAAACCCGTCGCACGTGCTTTAAAGGTTTGCTTATACACTTGTATTATAATACACTATTTTCTACAGACGTCAAAAAATGATGACATTTTTACATTAATCTGAGTATGCAAAATATCACATTGCAGTTGTTTATCTTGACAACGTGCACGAAGTATTTCGCGCACTAGACCGAAAAATATTTCGTGCATGACGACAATGGTAATATTCTTTAAAAAAAAACGCTGACCAAACTTGTTTAGGAAAAAATAACTGACAAATATCAATATTTGTTAAATTTTGTTTCCGTAATAACAAAGAAACATGCTAGATTGCGATAGAATAAATCTTCATTTTTGTTTGTATTTTATTATGATTTTACTTAATTTTTTTCATTATTTCAGTAAGTCTGTAGAAAAAATGTTGTATGCCACTCGTGCGCGAAATGTCTTTGGTGCTTTCGAATGATTTTTGTCTAGGCTGCCGCCTCGACAAAAATATTTCATTCTCAAGCACCAAAGTATAATTTCGCCCACTAAATACATAAATAACTATTGTTTGTTTAATTATTTATGTCAAACGTTATGTTTTCATATAAGATTTGTATTATCGGAAAATTTTCTCATATGAAAACGTTTTGGGGAAGCCACGAAGGTGTACCAGACACGTTAAATCAATGTTGTTTGAGTACATGAGAACCCTGTGAAATAATTTCATTTATTTGAATCAATTTTACAAGTATATTAAGAGTCTCAATAATTATAACAATATTTTTCTTTCTTAATTGTAAATAATAGCCAGGCAAAATTAAATTTATATGTTGGGGTTCAAATTTAGATCATATACACAACAATATGTAGTATATTGCGAAAAACTTATCAAGTTCGCTCGTTCATATTTTTATAATGAATCAACAGGGTTAACTCATTGTTAACTAAGTTAACTAAGACGAAAAGATATTTAATAACATATAAAATTTGCTTAGAGCATCGTCCAATCTAATCACTAAATGAGGCTACTAATTTATTTACAACAGGATGTATTACACTGTTTCAATAGATACAGATCTTTTCAAACTTGTTTGGTATCAGAATAATTACCTTCGATTATTGGTATAACGAACAGATAGGGTAGCATCGAGGCAGGTCATTGGTGGACAGAAAACCATATTAAAACACGTGTTGCTTGTAAACAGGTTTTTTTCATTTTCGTACCGGTGATGTTAATGGTATTAATTTTAAAAATGTTGGATAATAAGGAAAGTAAATTACACATAACACGTGGATAACTTTTGTTAATGTTTTGGTAAAAAACAAATGATAAACGCAGTCTACTCGTGTTCTCTGTCAAAAAAAATTAGAAAAAATATAGAAAAAAGAAACAGCTTGGAAAAGAAGTATTTACTCAATTATTAAAATTCAATGCTTTCAAAATAATTACTCTTATGGGAGTGCATATTGGTTAGATACTATTTTTTTTTGAATTGAGAAAATCAGAAAACCTACACTCAAACTAAAAATCCCTTTCTAATAACAAAGTATATTCGTTTATAACATTTGTTGGCTTTCTCTTGTAAAAGTTTAAAATTGGGATGTAGTGAAAGTGCTAAATGTAAAGGGGTAAAAGAGTAACAGGAAAAAACGTAAATTCTATTATTTTGCAGCTTTCTTTTACAATGGTTGTACCAGCTATAGACCTCGCGAAATTTATTTTGCCACCATAAAATGGGTTAATCTAATAAGGAAACTATTCAATCTGTAATTTATAAATTTCATCTGTTTAAAGCAGAAAACATTTTGATGTGATTCACCTTTGGCACCTAAATTAATGTTTTAATAGAAAGTTATCCAATTTACAACATTGATTTTTTAAAATTAGGTATTATTAATTAAATTTATGTTTTTTTTTAAATTTTTAAATAAAGCGTTGTATGTTATTTTTTTATGTTAGAAGATAAAGAAAGTGCTTTGTTTTTATGAGATAATGTTAAAGGCCGGATTGATATGGGCTGAAAAAGCTGTAAATATGTAAAGCGTCTAAAAACTTTGAATATGTACCTAAACAATACAATGTGCAAAAAATTACATCTATTTATTTGCAATCAAATAAAATTAGATAAAATACGCTATAAACTAAAGTAGATGAAATTCAGCTAACGTATATACAGAGTGTCAATTTAAAAAACTACAATGTGTTATATCTCTGGAAGTAAAAGAGGTATTATAAGTTGCAAATGGGAACTCCCACCTTGTAATGCCTCATTGAAATCCAAAGTATACGCAACACAGCCGGCCAACATTGAAGATCTTAGGCAGAGAATAATAGAAGAATGTCGACAATTGACACCGCAAGTTCTCGCAAATGTTCGTTCTCTCTTTCAAAGTCGTCTGTATTATTGTATGGAAGTTAACGGAAGTCATTTTGAACAATTACTTTAACGGTAATTGCTATATTCAGCAGCTTAACCGAAATAAACAAAATATAGTTTTTATTTTTTTTATGTCTCAATTTCAGGTGAATAAAAAAATTAAGCAGTAGAATGAATTCCTTATTAAATTACCTTTCCAACGATGTGCCACACATGGTATGGTGCCATTTGAAATTTTAGAGGGGGTGGCTGTGGCGGCTAAGGGGTTGATAACAGACGTCCGGATTTTACGTAAAAAGATGTCCCCCTTGCTGTCTTTGTTGACATGTCTTGGCGATTTTCAAGCAAAAAATAATTTTGAAACATACTGAGGGTGGCTACTTTTTGTTGAAAAACCCTGTATATTACTTCGGGATTTTCACAAATAATACTTATTTATGTTGCTAGAAATCATTTCAAATTTTTATCTCGCATAAATGCTGATCTCAATAACATAAATTTAGTAATTTTATGCAGAACTGCAAAATACTGTACTTATGGGGTTTTTGCTCTCGTATTTTCAATTTTTTTAGTCTATACTTCCAAATCAAATGGATAATGGATAATGGATAATCTCTTTTACTTGAAGAAAAATTTCCGGCCGGATATTTCATATTCCGGCCAAACCGAATATTCGATGAAATGGCCGGATAGGCCGGATAACGGATAAAAACCGAATATGCGTTGCATCCCTAGTAAATGGTGTTGCACGATACTAAATTAAAAACTGAATTTAAACAAACTACGCAAATGAAACAAATAAATAATGACGTGCTGTTTATGAACGTGTAAATAGTGGTTTTTTAGTCACCTTGGACACAATTTACAATTTTTCCTATTAGTTACTATTTTCTACTCTCTTTTGTTTTTCATAATTTATCATAGATAAATTTTCAGCACTTGATTAAACGCTTTATTTTCGTGTCGTCGAGTTTTAGAACACTCTGTATACTCTTATGTTTTTTCTGTTATACAGATTTTATGTATTGTATTGTATTGCTTTTTAACTGTGTTTGTAAAGCACTGTATTAATAACCGACAGCAAGCAAATAGAATGCCATGGTGGAGGTTATAAACAAAAATTGTAACAACAACAAACCAAGTACATGAACCCTATAGATTTAGTATGAATATTTTAAACAATTTGCTAGGACAATTTTCTGTAGACATTTTATATTTATTGAAGATTTTAACCATCGCCTGTGCTAGGGCGACGGTCCGGAAATTGCCAAAATAGTTTGGTTTCTATAAACAAGTTTGCCATTGGTATTTGGTTACTACTTGATTAACTGATTTAGCCAGTGACAGGGGCGGACTGACTATAAGGACTAATCGGATGGCTACCACGAAGGTAAAAAAAATTAGTCAGCAATATGGCGCAAGTTAAGTACTGCAAGTTTGCAAATTTATACTTGTAAATTTTGTTGCCGTTGTTGACAATTCGATGTGCTAGCTAAAGTATGCTATCTCTTTATTAAATCCAAATTTCTTTTCCCCATCCCAATCTAGGTGACGACGGGCTTTGTTTACATTTGACACGTAGAGCGACGCGAACTTGATTTCAAAAGCTTGCGTATTAAAAAAAAGTTATAAAAAAGCGCGTAGCTTACGGCTAGTTAGTTATTCGCAAATATATATTATAAACCGAATTAATATTTATTTCGCTTGGAATAAATGAAAAAATTGTAGCAATTACTTCGCCTGGCCCTTCCGACTTGAAAAATTCATACTTGTATTTTTCCAAACACATTCTATATTGTATGAGTACCATTTTAGTTCTTACATAAATTACAGCATATTATAAACATTTAAAACCAGGGCAAGATTATAATTAAAAGGGTAAACACCAGATCTTTCTAAAATTGAGGGGGGGGGAAGGGTCTTTATTACGAGCTATAAAACACAGCAATTTAATGTTTGAATATCTTTTATTGTTCTATCAACCTGAAAGATTTATTAGTTTATAATAAACCCCTCCTCCATTTTAGAAAGATCTGGTTTGTACTGTCTTACTTATGTGATTCTTGTCCCGTTGTTTACATAGGACAAACAGGTAGAAGTTTTTTTGGCAGTCATATAATTAATCATAATCACGTTTTTAATCCCGTTTATAATGTCAAATGTTTCATATTCAGAATAAAGGTAGTGTATTTAATTTATACAAATTTTTGCAACTCATTTTGCCTCAAATAAATTATAGATTTTAATCGAAACCTTATATTTCTTAATATTAAATTTGATTAGTTGCCTCTTCTATTTTTACTATTTTCTAATTTATATTTTTAAGTGATTTAGATTTTGTCTTTGTTTTTGTATTATGTTAAATATTTTTCAAATTTCACACTTATTGGGTTGGTAACTTTGTTATTGTTAATGTGTTACCCCTTGTTTTATTTAATTTTTTTTAATCCGTGAATTGTATCAATTTGTCATTGTGTATTGTTTTATTTACGATCATCCGCCCTTTGGGAGGTGGTGTGTTTATTCTTGGGATGTTATATACGTTTGTAGCGTCTTGGCATATAATTCCTGTGAACTTTTGTTTATACTGATATCAAATAATTTTTGTATCCTTGCTTATGGTAAGATGTCAGTTTCACTAATTAAGTATTTAAGATCCGCTTTTACTGCTTCTAAAATTTGCGGTTTGTCATCCAAAATTCAACGGGTTCGTGCCCTTCCTCGATGTTACACTTGGGGTTTAAACGAACCATCATCACGTAAATACGGAACCGTATTTGTGAAGGTTCTCGCATTAGGTAATCGCGATTGGGCAAACGTTCCACGTAATGTTCCCTAGTTCTGGCGCCATTTCTACCCACTTTACCATACACAAACACGACGTTTATTAATTTATTATTAAGAGAATCGCTATTTGATTGTTACGTAACGAATTTATTGCTTGCGATCAAACACGTACAGTCGTACACATCGAACTAATTCACCACTAACCTCCCCTTAAGTGTTAAGTCGCAGTATCAATTACAAGACCATTTATTAGTATGTACCTATGTTTTGCTGCTTTGTAATGCAAAGTTTTTATTGTGCTACATCAAATTAAAATACAATTCCAGAGGCGAGTATCTACACCACATCATTAGTAAAATGTTTTTAATCTTTAATCAGTTTAAAAGAGTCTTTCGAAAAAATGATAAATATTATAATGTCTCCAAATAGCCGTTTAACTTAAACGCAAAATGTTATGCAGAAATTTATTAATTTTAAGAATTTATAGAGAGCGTTTTAGTGATATTAGAAGCTTGGAGAAAAGTTACATTAAAACCCATTTTGAGTTATATTCACTTACAAAATTTAAACACATAAATGGTTTACGTTTGTAAGAATCCAACGATACGTCATATAGCATAATAAAAATAGTAAGAAATGGTAGAAGAATGTTTCTATATTTTTATAAACAAGTTGTTTGCATATATATAAGATGGTGACTAAGAGAAGCGCAGCATGGGGATTTCAATGGTAAATTTATAATGTTCATTTAATGTTTCCCTAGTTGTTTTAGAACTAAATCGTATTTTTTATAAAGGAAAAATACTGCATACTTTCGCTTACCATTTTTCATTTTTTAAAACTGTTCTCTTATTTATAACAATCGGTAATCGGCTGTCATTAAACGTTTTATTGGTTCTCTCCACTATTTCAAAGACAGTTATTTAGCTATTTGCAATGATCAAAGCTTCAACACATTTAATGACAGTGAGAATTACTCTACTTGGTGTTGAACTTCTTCTTCTTGGATTGTCACAAATTATCTCACGGCCATTCCTGAAACGGTTAGCCTATTCAAATACTTGTGACTTCTTGAGTGTACTTCAACGTTTGACGCCTTCGCTAACGAGAAGTATAGTACGATGTTTCAACTGGCGTTGGCGTGTTATAACAAATTCATAATGGCGCTCCGTAAATTCCGACTTTGAAGTGAACTATTCTTGCAACATGGAGCGTCAGCGCTATTTAGGGTTATTAGCCCCCATTTAAGATGTACAAGCGACATAAACATGCGTGACAAACGTGGGATTTGAACCCGATAGCGATTTGCTGCTAAGCGCACACCTGTCCACATCACTGCGACCTCTTCGATTATACATAATAATATTAATAAAATTTGAATGAATAGTAAATATGAAGAGTGTAAATTATTCCTTGCAATATTTTGGGTGGTCTGGCCCATTATTTTCTCCGTAAAGAATACCAGCCAGTCCGTTCCTGTTCAGTGATGGAATATTAAATCATCTGTGCAAAGCTCATTTATTGTAAAAAAAGCTAACCATTTCATAATTCTATTAAATTAGTCGCAACCTGAGGCAGAATAGAAAAAAAGACATTGCGGTGTGCGTATATAATTAAATTAGGCTCTTGCATGAATAAAGTACACGGGGTACCTACTTCAATTATTCATCTTGTCTCTATAATAGTGAAGATATAATTACATGTACTGCAAATCTTCAGCAAGCTTTGCTCACTAATGATTATGTTTTATAGGTTTTACAAGTATATACTCTCAGGAAATCATCAATTCATTACGAGCATTTCAGGATACTCATTACACAATCGTAGGTACTATCAATTACAAGAGGCAACAGATTTTCCTGTCAACAAATTTTTATCGGTCATTGGATTCGAAAAAAGACAGCCCGAAATCAGGGACCATACAACCAAATAATATTAATAATATCCTGGGCAAGCTATAAATTAATTCAGCTAAGCTGCGAGGCGTGGCCGCGGAAAGCAGGACCAATGCGAGAGGGCGCTCTGGGCCCACGAAGGTGGACGTGTGTTCGTTTTATTTGACGGGTTTTTCTTTTTTTTTATTAAGTTAGTTGAGTTTATTTATGGCCCTTTTACCGGCGGCGCGTTCTATAGGATCCCTGGCGCCGCTACGTTGCTGTTGTCCTGTCTCAGCTCAAATTGACTTACATTGTTAGATGCATAAAAAATGGAACATGGAGATTATGGGAACCTACTGACCGGGAAAAATATTTGAATTTTAACTATCTCTCAGATACGCCTAATATAGGTTATTTTTTTCTCATTCAGTATCACTTTCAATTCTTTTTCGTACAATAATATTACACTGCAATAGCGGTTTATGATTGACTTTTGCATTAAGAAGTAACCTAACTCATGTTCATATATATATCTAATTTTTGAAAAACGCATAGTATATACAGGGTGGTTCAAAAAACTTATTTACTTGTACTCTACATAGAACGTTTCTATTTTTGCAAATATTTTTAATACGTGTCTGTGCTTAAAGGTAGTACGTCATAAAATTAGGATATAGCGTAAGTTGTAAAAGTTTCATTATACGAACATGTTAAACTTGAATGTGGTATAAGAATAAAATATTTTTCAAATCCTTTTGTTATCTTTTTATTTGGTAGAACTAAAATTAACTTGATAGATCTTTCTTCTTTCTTGTTTTGAGAGCAGGTTGGTGATTCTTAGCCTTGTCTGTCTCAGTGGCGGCTGGTATAGGGAGGACAACGGAGTATTGCCCTCACAGCTATTTGTTACGGTTCCGTATTTTTCTTTCTATTATTACTGTTTAAAAATTTTATTTAAAAAAAATCAAAGAAAACCAATTTTATCGAGATCGTTAGCAGCACAAGTTAATATTTTTTTAATTACTCAAAATGAAACAAATGTTTTTAGAACAGCAAGTATCCTGGGCTTGTCAAAATATAACATATTCACTATCACTTTCACTATAAGCCTAAATTCATCCACTGCTGGATGTAGGCCTTCTCCCTCTCCTTTCATTCGGTTCTATCGGCAGCCGTTGTCATCCATTGTATTCCTGCCGCTTTACTGATATCATCTCGCCATCGGATGTTTGGTCTTCCAACACTTCTTTTTGTAGTGCGAGGTCTCCATTCTAATATTCTTCTTGTCCATCTCTCGTCATTTGTTCGGGCTATATGTCCTGCCCATCGCCATTTCAATTGTGCAGTTCGTTGTATAACATCTACTAAATTTGTTTGTTGCCGTATCCATATAGTTATTTGTTTTTCGGTCACTTAGGTTAATGCCAAGTATCTGCCGTTCATGTGCTCTTTGTGTGCGTACTAGCTTCTGTGCGTTTTTCTTCGTCAAGTTTAAGGTCTCCCCTCCGTACGTCAGTGTTGGGAGCACGCATTGATTGTACACTTTAGCTTTCAGTGTATTTGGTATATCGGATTTAAAGATATGGTTCAGCTTTCGGAATGAACTCCATGCTAATCTTATTCTTCTTCTTATTTCATTGCTCATGTTGTCTTTGTCTGTTGTTATCTTCTGACCAAGGTATATATAGTCGTTCACTATTTCTAGTGTTTCGTCTTCCAATGTTATGCGGATATCTTCTTGTGGGTTTGTCATTATTTTTGTTTTTGACATATTTATTTTAAGTCCGACTTCTTTTAGGACAGCCCATATTTCGATAGAGTCAAAAGCCTTCTCAAAGTCAATGAAGGCCATATACAGATTAAAGTTGTATTCATTGTTTTTTTTTATCAAGGTTCTTATAGTTTGTATATGGTCACAGGTGTTGTATCCTGACCTAAACCCAGCTTGTTCTCGTGGTTGACATTGGTCTAATTTATTTGTCAGTCGGTTCGTTATTATGCGTGTAAAAAGTTTATACATTTGTGATAAGAGACTGATTGGTCTATAGTTTTCTAATTTCAATATATTCCCTTTCTTGTGTATTAGTATAACTTCCGCTCTGTGCCATATCTTAGGAAATCCATACGATAACACATTTACCGGTACAATAACTGACTGCTAGGGCATGGGCGATTTAAATTTCGTTTCAAACGGCCAATGGGAGCAATAAACACAGTTGCTTTGTATTATCGTCAGTTTTTCCGCTGACCGCTATCACCTTCTCGCAGCAGTTTGGCATACTAAAGACATAACAACCACCACCGGATGTGCAAATCACGTTTAATGGGAATTATTGGAAAAGTTCCGAATGCGCACAAATATAAGTTCAAAGGAAGAATAATTCAGACTGCCAATGAATAAAAGCGTGTTGTATTCAATAATTTTTTTGTGGTATTGTACCAAAAAGAGCCCTAATGTTTTAAAATAATCGCCGGAAAATTCGGTAAACAGGGTGATTACGTTATTTAAACAAAAAAATTGATGTATGATGTCAAAATAACGTTTAAAACCCGGGAACTGCCATTGACATTGGCAGAGAGCGAAAAGTGTTTTTTAACCCTAAAGAGAATAAACCCTTTTGCTAGAAATCAGGAAAGTAGACTGTGTGCTTTAGCAATGTGTTCAATCGAAAAAAGACTTTAAACTACTTCTTCAAACTTTAATAAACTATTGATTGAACATTTTACACAACAGAAAGAAAAGCGCATGGATTTTATTCTTAAACAAATTACTATGAAGGTAAATGTGTTAAAAGCTCAAAAAAAATCTTAATATTATACCATCAAATATTGCAAAATAATTACACTTTAATATTGTTTTATTAGTTCTCCAAACAATAGCCAAATATTCCGCCAATTATTCGGTCACTGAATATTCGGTGTATCCATAGTTAAAACGTTCAGGACATAATTTTACTATTAACCGGAAATACCTAGTACTCTATATGTAGCAAGAAAATATAATATGCTATGTTATTTATCCTAAATAATTCATGAAGATATGCGTGTAGTGAAAAACAGTATAACTCTAAATAATATTATCTCAAAATATACACATAAGTAAATCTTCATGATAGCAATAAATAACTGAACAATGTCGGTAGCAATTGAAAGCGCTATTAAATAGTGATAGAGATACTTAAATACTTTAATATTTATGGATAACCTTAAATCATCAATACTATCAACAAATACTCATGTAAATTGATGCAAATTAATAAACTCGTAAATATTTGAATACGTAAAAAGATAAAACTATAAATATTTTGGTATACCCCTAAAAACCGTTTCATCTATACATTGATAATATGTCTAGATAGTGATATGGGCGTAAAATTAAATTATTGATCGATATGCGATAGATATCCATAGTATTAACCGATGTTGACATTTATAAATGCCACTTTTGTTTTCAGATGCTTCTGCCTATGACAAATTGTCGCTAATGCTAATATTCATCGAGATGACGCTTGTATTATCATCTTAATAAGACAAAACAGCTTTCGTTGTCTCTAATTTTCGAGACAACATAGTTTTTAATTTCAATCTTACCCCAATAGAATAGTAGGTACTACTTTCTACGAGTCTTGATGATATTCGGGCAAAGAACAGGTGATAAAAAAACTGAAGTTTTTTCGGTCAAGCAAAACTATTACAACAAAACCCTAATTAATGTATAGTATCAGAGCCTGTAGGCTACGCCCCCGAATGATATTGGTAACTTCATACCCGGCGCTGGCCGCTCCGAATGTTTCCTCCGCTGAGTTGGTCTCGTAATAAACCGAAAAAAGCAGAAAAAAAACTAGAAAAATGACCGGGAAAAAAAACACGGAAAAAAAGACTAAGAAAGGAAAACTCTTGCAAAATCTCCAGGTGAAACATTCCCCGAAACAATTTCTATCATATCCCCAGCAAAATTCCTTAAAAAAACTAGAAAAAGTTAGTTAAGGTGCTAAACTTTTCAAATTGTTTTTGGAACCAGTAATTACCCACTAAAAAAAAATATTGTTAAACATTTGCATATATTTCCCAAATGAAAATCGATGAGCTACAAAAAAAGCTCGTACCTTTTTCAGAGAGAGAGCTCTTTCGTAAATATGCAGTAATCCACCAGGAAGCAAATACACGTTTTTTTGTTTAGGGGATGCTTTTTGGTAGATGTTTTCTCCGGTAAATAATTTTCACGGGTTTGTTCCGGGGCACGTTTTACTGGAGTATGTCTTTACCGGAGTCTTTTTGCAGATGATGTTGGCCGGTTTGTTTTTTTCATGAATGTTTTTCTAGCGAATTTGCTCTTGGGCTTTTTTCAGAGATGTTAAGTTTTTATCATAAATCGTAAACAGCCGTCATAAGCAAATGTTTTTTGTGGCATGTTATTAGTGTGACAGCATTACGGAGAACGTAATGTTTGGTCTATCTCGTCTCGCCGCCGACGTGGCATCTCGGACTGCGACAGCCTGAGACCATAAGAGGATTTTGCGTTGTTCTCTGTTACAAAATATTGTGTAATGTAATAAATCTTAGATAATAAGCTTGATGTTCTTGTTATTAGTGAAAAATAATTATTATGTGAAAGTCACCGCGCGGGGTTCCGTATATTTAATACCAACTCTTCACAGGACGTTGAATTCATGTGCTGCAGCCGAAAGCTGCATGATTCATCCACTGTGTTTGTGTTGGAGATGACAGCAGCAGAGTAGCGTTGCTTCGTTCTCCGCAGCTTCCTCAGCATTGAGGTATCAACAGATTATGTTACAATAACGCAACTGAATCCTGTTTCTATGGTATAGGGTAGCTGGCTATTCCGAAAGCGAAATTGTGCCTTCTGTAATCAGCGCTTAAATATGTGAGTTTTGGTAATGCAGGTCTCACACCACTGTAAGCTAAGTCAGAAAAGAAGGCTTCGGATTTAATATATACATAGATTACAATACCAACAAACCATAATTTTAGCTTACTGAGTATTATCACATTGCGGGTATTTGATGAATCAGCAAATATGTTTTAATGATTTGGATTTGGAACTCAGATTAAACGGGAGGTTACTGAGCAAATTTAAGTTTTATTCAATAAACGTACTAACTGGGATAAAAGTTTATAATATAGAAAATTTTTAGAAATACAAAAATTATAGGTTTCATATAAAATTCAATTTGTGTTTTTGTGTTTATCTTTTTAAAAGTTGATCATATTTTGGCAAACGTTTTGATGGAAATATTTCCAAGGATAACAGTACCTAGTTATACACATTTATTTACTGACGCTGAGAACATATAATTGCGTATTGTTTATAATCAATTACACCTTTCAAATTGTGGGGTATTATAACTTCTACAATTACTGATACATAATGAAACTTGTTCATGATATTCTGTGTGTTAACATATAGATATTTATATGTAACTGCAATAGTTTAACAAACTGGTTAATTTATTAAACACTATGTAAGTTCTTATGTACGTACCTACCAACCTAGTATCTAATCTTACTCCACACCGCTTCGCTGCTTTGTATAATTTAAGCAGCAAAGTTTATATCTTCTTAATACATCTAACCTACAATCTACATCGTACTCACTACTTACATTACCTTTGTGGTTTAACTATCTTCTTCAATTAGGTGAAGATAAGCACTACATTAAGATTTTTATGCAAGTTTTTTTTTCATATTAGACAGCAAATGTATAAAAAAATAGTAGTTTGCTTTTATAATTACTAAATTTGGTAATTTGGTAATCGCCGCCACATTTTGTTAAAAATATTTAACTAAAGAATGCCGACATAAAATTAAGATTCAGCATGAGACCTTGCTTTTTGAAGAACTTTAAACAAGTTACAGTTGCAGATAACTATTTAAACCTAAACGGTTTAGTATATATTTATATAAACGAATGTCAAAGTTGAAATTTCCAAAATGGCATTACATCTACATCTGGGATCTAGTTACTAAGCTCCAGTATAGCTCATAACTAAAATTCTAAAAATAAAAAAGTTTAAATATGCAACGAAAATATGCATTTAAATAGTGCACTCAATGTGCACTTAAACAGAATGATATGCAGAGGAAAAAATACATTTTTTTATTTGTAAACAAGTAGAATTAGATATGATGCACTATAAATTAAACTAGATTATTCTAAACTAACGTAAAAATATGATTATGTAGGTAGTACTTGAGTATTAAGCTGCAAACAAGACCATTGACCAACGTCACATGATGTTAGTAACGCATATTTATACTTTCGCAATTCTTTTACGCTTATTTTACAACCAGTCGGTTCAAGGCCACATAAAACTTTCGCCATTTCGGTTATCTAAAAAAGCAGGTATTTCTTCTTAAAACGTTGTTTAGTTTGTCATGGGTTTTTAAACATTCTTGAGAAATTTCTTGCCACGTTGAACTTTTTCTCAATTTTTTTTTGAGTTATATCTTCTTCGCCAAGGGAAATCAAAATGAAGTCTTAAGAAGAATATAGGAACCATATAAAGAGATTTCTTCCGAAAATTCAAAACGTTGACAATTCTAGAAAGAAGCGTAAGGATGCCGTGAAATTTAAAAATGAAACAAAAAAACAAATGACGATGAGGAAATTGAACAAATCGGTAGTAAAATTATGTCAAATATGCGCTTTTTGTTAATATATAAATGAAAAATTAAAGTGGTATCATTTTAGGCAAAAAATGCGAAAAGAACTTGCATTTAGCTAGCAACAAAAAAATTGGTAGCAAGAAACCAAAAACCAACCAGAAGAAGACGTGGAAAATCACCTAAAAATGAACAGAGAGCTGGGAGACATCATCATTTCAGTAGAAGAAGAGATGGAAAACCAACAGGGCTAAATCTAATAAATAGAAGCAAAAGCACTTTTTTGTCTGTGGTAGAAACCAAAAACGCTCAATTTCATGAAAGTAGTCACGTACTCGAACTTGTTGGAGAATGTTACCAATACTAAATATTACTATGCGATATTATAAGAATTTTAATTAAAACTAGCGAAACTCGTGGGTTACGCCTCACAATTTTTTTAACAATAAATAAGCTAATTAAGCAAGAGTGTAGCAAAGCGCGGATTGAAGTTGTAATTCTATAAGGTATATACATAGCGATTACTGTAATTTTACACACTAAATTCAGATCTTTTGGACCTGTCTCAACTTGAGAGGATTGCGGAAGCAGCATGATTATAAACCCAAGCAGCATGCGTCAAAATTATTAAAAGAAACCGCAGACCGTACCTCACGGGCACATTTGTTTCGTTTTAAATACGAGCAATAGCGGTAACGCTTTATCCTAATGCGTTTGCTATTGTAACTTTAGCTCCCCATGTTTAGGTCAAGTTTAGTTTTTGTTTATTAATGGTTAGTTTATTTATTTTGGAAGATGAGCGTAATATTATCGTTAACACGCGATGAACCAAATCACATCGGTTCATTCCATCTCGTAGTTAACCTCAAGGTGGCCGTGTCTATTTTCCAAAAGTTATGAGCAGAGATCGCTTATAATGTACTTGTTAAATATCTGTTTGTCCAATTACTGCTTTTACTTGTAGATATTTTCTGTTTTAATACATATGTTTGCGTCCTTTGCAGCCCAACTGAATAAAACGCAACGCAAATTCGTAACGCAGTTGCATTGCTAAATCATATCTAATCATTGAAATAAATATATCAAAATTATAATTATAATAAATGTGCCAACTTTTCCTTTAAAGTGTCGTTGTTCATAAGTGCTGTTAAATAAATTGCTAGTTTGTTAAACGTATAGGTACACAAAAAAACACTGCACTTATTGCTTCCCAAATTGTTTGGTCTGTAAATGTTGATACTCATAACAAATTTTAATAGTAGCTAGTAATTCAGTAAATTAAGATATAAAACAATAAATACCACACATTCGTCTACGTGCCGCATCGCCTTACATGTTTGGTACTCAAACATTCGCTCAAAATAATAAATATGGAATGTTGAGATGAAAGAGCTCGTTGTCATGTTATGGTGAGACAGTTAGAGATTTAATGTATATTTATGTTATTTTACGTTGTCTCTTTTTTTGGATTGCTAGCTTTAATATGGTATCTGCCTTAATCATATAAGTAATTATTATTATTTACAAGAATATAAATACTTCGGAAGCTGGTCGAAATTCCATATTTTCGCTTTTTGTTAAATAAACTTAGGTTTTCTTGATAAACTACATACATAATAGTGTTTAAGATCTTTAGAAAACAAAAATTTGATAAAATGCAAATAAAATAATTTTTTAAACCTTATAACATATTTTGGGTATGTTGATGATAAAATTGTTCGGAGAAAGTTTCGAAAAATAGACATTCATGAATTGGTGAACAATGTTTTTCCATTTTTAAATTCTTATAGAATATCAGAATTCAGAATTATCCTACAACGCTGTTTTCTACCAGCCTTTCTTCATAAATTAATTTTGTTGTTTAAAGTTGAAAAGTATCAACAAGTTTATCGCCAATACGCCCGCATAGAAAGAACTGAAAAATAACCGGACTTAAAATTACGAAAACTTGTTGTTCGTGTTCAACTTAAAAATTCTTCTCGGCGCAGCAACGCCGTCCATAATAGTATGAAGTAAAACAAGCACATGTTGCCATACAGAGTGTTAGAGTAACTTTTCCCGGTTATGTATCAGTGCATGTTACATAATTAGTTTACTTCACGAATAGTAAATCGAACCGTCGCGACGGTTCGACGCGTCGATTTAATTTTTGCGTAAATTAACAACTAAAACAATTGAGTAGTTTGCTTAAAATTATTCGCTGGCAAAATTTCGAACTCTATTTTTTTTTAATGAAACAGACTAAACATGATGTGTTATGCAGGAAGTTTAAGTAACTAACCCCGATTGGTTTTTAGATTCACGAGTGGTATATGAGCGGATTATTTCTCGCATAATATATTGAATTGTCAAATTAAGTACATTTTTTAAACTAGTAAATAAATACATTCGCGATAAAAGTTTGTAGGGCGGTAATACCCTGGTTAATATTAGTCGATACATCATAAGTGTACTAATTTTATCAAACAGGGGGCTTGTGTTAAAAAAATTGTTTAGTTCTAATACATTTGTATGTCATATCTACTTTCCTTGTATAGTTAACACTGCAAATAACTCATTGGGAAAACGTCAACGTTTTGTTCAGCTTATCAATAATCACCTCAGATCTTCAAACTGTACTAAAAACGTTGAAGACATTTATACGAGAAATTTGTTTTTAACTTTATAAATTGTTTACGATAATATTTATATTATGTTTAATTTAAGTACGTCACTGTACTTTTTCCTTATAATGTGAATATTTTTAAACTGTAAACATTTTTAAAAACTGGCATTCGCTTTCAAAACTTCTTGTATTATATGTCTTACTGCATAGGCGCGCATACAAGTTTTTTCTAGGAGGCAACAAGCGCAAGCGGTTAGTTTGATTCTTTGTTTGGAGGGTACAGACCACCCTCCGCTAAAGAGCAACACTCGCCAAATTTTGAAAATAAATTAAATTAAAAGATTCAAAATAAAAAATTTGCTTGAATTAATTCAATTTATTTTTGGTTTCTCTATCCGTACGTAAAGTAACTCTGAAATAAATAAATAAAAATAAACAACTGTTCAGCAGCTGCAGCAAGTCGTCTGTGGGCTTTTCTGCGTGTTGTTGTTTTTAAAGTCGTTTCGTGTCATTTGAAGGTAGTAGGTAGTTCCAAGTAGTACTGTCATAAAAAAGATTTTTAACCGGACTTTTAAAAAACCCGCTTTTTGAACTATTTCAAAACGGTCTGATAAATCGGCCAGAAAAAACCTGTCTGAAAAAATCGGTTTGAAAAACTGGTCTGAAAAAACCGCTCTGAAAAACCGATCTGAAAAAACCGGTCTAATAACCGGTCTGAAAAAACTTGTCTAAAACATCTGTATTAAAACCGATCGTGACATGACTAATGTCGATATACGTAAACTAAAACTTCTAACCTATTATTATCTGTGTAAGTTTGCTTATTAGAAATAAATAATAAATACCTGCTTATCTTATAATTACAATTTTGTTTTATTTATTTATTATCATTTAAACTTATTTCTTCATATATGTATAACGGCATATATGAGCAACAATTACCAAACGTAATAGTTATTACGTCTAAACTAGTTAATATGCACACATTGAAACCGTTTTTTAAACCATACCAACTTGGTATCGTTACTATAAAAAAAATACCAAAAAATCGAAAGTATCGATATAGCGAAAGTATTCAAACATCGAAAGTATCGCAAGTATCAAAAAATTCGAAGGTATCAAAGTATCGAAGTATTGTAGGTTTACTGCTTGTGATGTCTCATTCTTACAATCGAAATTTGGGAAAACTAGATAATACAAACATTGAATCAATAATATCGGGTTGAACCCCGCGATTTCGTTTTCTTGTTGAAAAAGCAGAAAGCGGATAACCTTATTTGTACTAAAAATACATCGGGTTGTCTATAATTTGACGGTTTTCAATTATTATTCAAGATATACACTTAAATTGTTGCAGAAAGTCTCGCCGAACCTATCTTCAACTTTATCTTTTTAAAAAGCACCATAGATATTTGTATCAACATTGCAAAAATGAGACACAAGTGGTAAATGCTTTCTATACTTCGATACTTCAATGATTTTGATACTTTTATATTTTTAATATTTTCCATACTTTTGATACTTTCGATACTTCATTACCTTCGATAGTGTTGGTACTTTAAATGCTGGTATCAATGCACCGATACCAGCCATATTATCGATACTTTGCCTAGCCCTAGTTACCAGTTACTAAGAAATACATGCAGAGCCGTGTAGATGTACATAGCACTACGTGTGCGTACGAGAATGTTCCTCTACCATTTCTTCATCTTTGATACTCCGTTCCAAGGGGGAGCAAAAGTCTCTCCTTTAGTGTGGCACTCACGTTTTATTAAGGCGTTTAAATAGCTTATAATTTAAAAATTTTTAAATGATTTTATTTTATCTTTAGAGTTGTATTTTTGATATCCCATAATTTTAATTTTTGGTAATTAATTTGTAACATTATAACGACTTTTATCAATTTTGTTAACTGCATGATATACCGTTTGCTAAAAAAAACTCACAAGCTTATAGCTATTCTGTTATTTACTTTAAAGCACTTCCTTTCGGAACCATGCTTTAGGGCTATATTCTACCTATTAGACGCCATCTTGAATTTATGAACGCAAAAGAAGTGGCATCATCTTTGCTTTTTTAATAGAACACCTTATACATTTTATAATATTCTAAAACAGCTTTTACCAACTGTCATGTATCACAATTAGCATGAATTCATTCATAGAAATAAAAGAAAGCCTGTCGCTTTTGGTACGAAACTAATGATCTAAACTGAGACATATTTTTCAATTTAGTTATACTTGCTGTTTTTAACTAAAGTAAGCTTTGGAAAATTCATAACATAGTAATTAAAATAAATGAAAATTAAGAGCAATTTTTTTGACCAGGTAGCGCTAACAAATTTAAAATTTAAATAAATAACAATTATTTTTGAATCGAGAGCAAATGTGATCTATGATAGTTCACAATTTCCAGTTTTAATATGTTGCAAAGTCATTATTTTTCATGAAAAAAAAATTTCAAAAAGACTTTTTCAAAATATTTAACAACATACAGTGTTCTATCTAAAACAGCAAAATTGGTGCGATTTCCGGTTATTTCCAGAAGTCCGAAAATAAATTCAATTTGATAGAAAATATAATCCTAAGACATACCGTAGTAAATAATAGAAAAGCTATATAAGCTTGTGGAATTTTTGGAACGGCTACGCTTTTTCTGATAACTTGTTACTGCCGCGTCGCCCTACCTGACTGTTACGTAAGCATTCGCTCAAAGTAATAAATAAACCATGTCAAGGTGTAAGAGCCAGTTGTCGCGTAAAGTTGAGACGGTTCCGGATTTAATATATAGATATGATTGGTAAGAGTTTATTAATGCAGCAGCTAGAGCTGACGTATAGTGCACAGTTTAAGACATATTTGAAGTGATTAGGTAAATACTTATTCCATTTTAGGTGATGTATTATGATTACAAAAATGAATTACAAAGTTTTTATAAGTTTGAGCCAAAAAATCTCATAAAGTTTTCTTAAAATATCCAATGCAGTAAATTCTAACTTCTATTTTAATATAATTTTATGAAAAAATTAACTAAGATTTTTTGGTTTCATGAAAGTTGTAGCTGTGAAAGATTTTACATAAATGCATTGCAAAGTTACTTAAGACACATATCTTATTGCATTTGATTACGCTAAGGTTGTAGTTTACATAACAAATTGTTAGTTTCACATAAAATATCACAAAGTATATGTAGCTGGCCGCATTTTCCAGGCAGAATAAATAAGTGAATCAATTATTAGAGCTAGCGAAAGCTTAAAAAACAGCGTAATTATTTTAACAGTATTTTTAACAAGAATGCGATTTTTAAGAAAACTTTAAATAGTTTAAATTGTTTGCCAAACTTGTAAAATACATGTCGCTGCACGATATTTAAACCCGTTTCTTTGCTAATGCCAGTAGCAACCCTGGAATGCAAAGTATTTTAAAACACATGAATACTAAAAAACTATTTTAGCATCACAGTTTAGCTTACACAGGACCGGCATTAAGTAAAAATGTGGTTTTATTATTTGTTAAAGTTGTTAAACAACATTTCGCTTATCATATTAAAAAAATATATAAAGATAGTTAAATCCGTTATTAGCAACAGCAAGGGTATTTATGTTTCAGAAATGTTATTCAATTCTAAATTGAAAACGATGACGACAAAGAATTTTGTCTAAGCAAATTACATATAAGTCGTATTAAAAGTAAAATTAGTAGGTAGTAAAAATATTTGAAAATAAGTACATATGATATGCGACAGTTATGATTATGTAAACACACGAAAACGAAAATTTGATAATTTATTTGCTGTTCGTTAGTTGCGAAATGGCAAGGCCGTTACTGAATAAAGATCTGATCAAGTTCTTTGGAAGTTTACGCATATTAAATGATTCTCACATTACAGAATGCATATCTTGTATTCCATCATCAGTTAAGTGGTTTTATGTGTACAAATAAAAGGGATTTTAACCAGGAGTTGACGAATACTTGGTTTAATAACCTGCAGGATCTTCTTCAATTTCATTAACAACAAAGAAAAAGAGGAAACCATTAATAAAAGTAAAAATACCCCGACTTTGCAAATAAACTATAGTAAAACAGACAAACATTACATTTTAAGTGCCTGGAAGTAGTTTAAATTAAAATTCATTAATTTATGTTAAAATTATTGTTATATTTCAGAAAACTATGTTAAACTAAGCTTTTTATTACTTTTAATATTCCTGAATCTTCATAATATCATATTATATTAGTGACATCGAATCTTGTTTTCTCTAGGCAAGTTGTTTGTTATAAACAACATTTTATTGCAATTTTCACTCGTTAAAGATTCACTTTCTACGAGTATTTTTCGAAAATTTTAAGATCACTTCAAAAGAATGACCGTATGCAAAACAGAACTATCAAGCTTGTTTAACTCGAGATATATCAACAACAATCCACCACAAATTTATGATAATTAGATACAACAATGCGGTTTAGGGGGCGAGGGGGCCCCCGCTGTTTCAGGGGCGGAGCACTAGACTGAGAGAGCCACAGTCTTCCGCAGGAACTAAACAAGTTCGAAAGCTCCGTGACTTTAGTAGGACTTATCGCGCTTATTGTTTACACAAGCTTAGCAGCAAGATTTGCGAAAAAAACCCTTCTTTGTTGTTTGTATTTATTTTAAGTGATTTTTGGGCAATTTTGAACATTGGACTTGTATTGTTCGTGAATTTTGTTTTTTGTTCTATGCCACGTGTTATCCTTCTGTTCAGTGAATTCTTTTGTGAACAATTTTTGAATGGCAGAAAAGTCTTGAGAAAGCTCTTCAAACACGTGTTAAGCCTTAAAGGAAAAGGTAAGTTTTAATAATCCTTATTTGGTTCTAGAATAATCAATAAAAAAATGCCCTAATGTGGTTCTAGATTTCGGATTGAATTTTAAAAATTTAATTTGTAATAACTAGGGAGGTGGGTTTGTGTTGAAGATGGATCTTGTGCGTTGGGTGTTAAGAAATTTGGATTTAGTAGAAACGTCGGTGTTTTTATAGGTCTTAAAAGGAGAAAATAAATGAAATTATGATGGTGCGGCGAATATTCTTTATTCCATATTAGTCTTATAGTGAATTATAGCCAAGGCCTTTAAGACAAGAGAAGTGATTTGAGGTGATAGTTTGGAATATTTACGGTGTACTAAAAAATATACGGTCTGAAGAAAATTTCGAAGAAATTATACTTTTTAAATTATCTTCCGTTTTCTTCTGTGATATTTGTTTAATCTTGCGGTAAGGTGCAAAATTTAAAATTATTACTTCATATTCTAATTAAGGGTTGAAAGAGATTTTTTACTGCCATTTTTCTTTTTTATTATACTGGACAGAAAATGTGTTAAATGCTCAATACTACCTAGTCGACTATTGACTTTCTCACACCGTAACAATTTCTATGCAAATTGAATTGAAGTGCAAGTATGAAAGAAACATATTTTTCAACTGCAAAGCAAGCTAAGAAAACAAACAAATACTAAAAAAATGCAAAAATGAGTAATAAAAGATTTAAAACACCAAATATAATAACGATGATAATAATACTGAGAAAAAAATGTTTATAGTTACTAAACTACAACCATAATTTACTAATTATGAATCAGACATTAAGTTTTTTAATTAGTATGTTATATAGTTCACATGTGCTAAAGCAAGTGATATTAATTTATGTTAAACATAAAAAATTTTATATGTAGAATTAATTAATCATTCACTAATTTGTTAATCAATCGTGGCAAAAACAAAACACATTTCCAATTATTCCACCCACTTCTTTTTTAAAAATATTTCAATTAAGAACCCTTCCTATTGACATTTTAAATAACCGGAACGTGCGGCAGGCGACGCCTGTCCATCACGGTCTCATTATTAGGCCTAAAGGTGTGAAGGTGATGAAGAATTGAGCTCCCAATTCTTCAACTTCCCCCTAAAAATATAAATAAACCCTTTTCTTAACTAGCATGTAGATGATATATCCTTGTCTTTTCTAATAACCCTTTAAATTTAGTCCTGCAGCATCCGACATATGTTTAGATCTCTATCTGTTGTGTCGCAGATAACGGGGTAACCTGAGTTGGCCCGAGATTGATACCTAACCGCGTGATATCCTCTCTAATAGAGTCTATAAGCTGAGATAACATCAGAGATTATCCTATAATTTGTTGGAATTTAATCTGGTATGAATATCTGTCTTAACAGTGAAGATTTTTCTTTCTGATGTGTTTAATTTGCTTGCACTAATTCTAGTTTTTTTTAAGAAAACGGTAATATTAGCTAAAATTAAAAAATGTTTAAAAGGGTTTAAAAACATTTCAAACGGGAAGAAGTGATTTGTCTAATCTTTTTACTGTAATGCTGTGTGTATAACTATCGGCCCACAGTTCGAATAACTCGGTTATTAATAAATTATTAAAATGATAGGATGATGACTCAGGATTAGGTGTAGATAACAAAAATTTCTTCCCACTGCTTTTTGTATAATCATAAGATACTATTTATGAAAGCATTTTCACAATTTCAGTTTTTTCTGTTTTATTAAAGAACTGTTAATAGCTTTGAGTAATATCTACATATATTATATAAAATAATATAAGTACTTCCTAGTAGATTCTAATAAGAATACATGTTTTTAGCAGAATGTAAAAAATCAAATACTGTTATTTATTACTTAGTAGTAATAGAGTTTGTGTTTCACCTGAAATACCGAACATTTCTAAAGCTTTCTACTTGATAATGTTTTAATCATAAATCCATAACAGTTAATAGGTTGTAATAAAATAAGTTTGTAATTGTTGTTTTCATAAACAAAAAATTAAAAATGCTTATTATCGGTTTTGTCAAATTTGTCTTCAAATATCTAGCTTGTTTATTACAATATTAGCTTTATAAATATATGCTACAATTTTTAATAATGCAACTTCATACAAGCAAGGCAACTTTAGCTACAATAAAAATCAGTTATTTAGGTACAGTGTGTCCCAAATTCAAGTCTCAACATTGTGATTTCGAAAACGTACGAGATACATGTTCGGTTAAATGGGAACATTTCGGCATAATATTATGAAATGTTAATAAATGTTTTTCATTTTCAAAACAACTCTTTGAAATATTTTAATAAAACCAAAATTTTGAGTTGAAAATCAAACATAACGTTAAAATTTACAAATTTCTTTTTCAGTGCAAATACTAGGCTTAGATGCTAACAATAAGAACATGGTCAGGATAATAATAGCATTGTTTAGTGTTATTACAACTGTTTTCTTTTAATTTTAATTGGGTTTGAACAAGATGGCTGTTCAGCCCATAATAACCGGAGGGAAGCCAAATTTAACCCACAATGTTGGAAAGAACGTTGTTTCTAACAGTTGACCAGTTCGTTGGCCAGCCCATGCACCTGATCTAGCACCACTAGATTTTTATTTGTGGGGTCATGTAAAAAATGAACTGTGTCTATTTGAACATCCTAAAAATCAGAAACAATTGGGGAAAGCGTGTTAAATGCGATCAGTTTTTACAGGGTTGCAAAACTGGATAGATCAATATGGACGGCATATTGAACAATTTAATTCTTGGTTAATGCTTAGGTTTTTTTTTTAATCGGTTTTTCTTTTACTGTTGTCTAGCATTAATGTTTAGTTTCTGTGTTTGTCTCAAATCTTATTTGTTAGGATTGTAGCTGTCGCAGCCTACTAATTGTACTAAAAAATAAATTTTTGAATTAAAACGTCATTTGATACTTTTAACATACTGTTTTTCCTAAGTACGTTTATAGAGCACAAATTCTAATCATTTTTTAAATTTTTGACATGATGGCAATAGCAGTGATCATCAGTGGCGTTTCATGGTTTCAAAATTTAGACAAGCAATGGCAAATTCAAAAAGAATTTAATATTAAAATTACAAAACTAAAAAATTCACAATTTCAAACGTTAGGCTCGTTATCTTATCAAATTTTAACAAATAACAATCCATATATTTGTTTTTTAAAAGTTAGTCTTCAAGCTTTTCCATTTTTATCCTTCTTCCTGCTATTGATTGCAGCTGATTGATACAAATAAAAACTACAGTAACAGACTATTCTGTGGTTATTGCGCTCTAACATCGCTACTATATCTTCGCATCTGATTATTGTATTACTTTACCAATATGCATGCAGATGTATTAAGAATAATAGATTGGTTGATTGTTTCGTGACTGGGAATCTCTTAAAGCGATAAGACTCGCTTTCGCGTATGCTAAACAGTGTTTAAAAGCAACAGTCTATTTATTTGGTGCCCAATTTTTAATCTAACGCGGTGGAATTAAAAAGTAAAAACTGTATGTAAAAGTGACTTTTTGTTATTGAAACTTAAGTTAGAACTTTTTAGTTTGATAAATTAAAGGTTGGCACTGGCTTACCTTCCTAATATACAATATGTCCATAAAGTAACGCGCCCCCCCCTCAACTAACTTTTGAACGACTTGATATTTTTCTACAAAATTTGGTGTGCTGTAATAGGAAATTAAATACTATTTTTCAGACCATATTAAAATTTTGTATCATCCAAAATGGCGACTGGGCGCCATTTTGCATTTTTTTTTAAATAGAAAGGGAAGTCGAGTAACACCTCATTAGAAAGGTCTTTTAGTTTTGCGTCTGATCCTAAAGTTTCAAAGAAAAATATTCAGCCATAACAAAATGACAATGTTTGAAGATATAGAAGTCTATTTAAAAAAGACTAAGAATTAAAGCTTAAATTAATTAAATTAAGTGTTCGAAATGTTTACCATTCACTTCTTGGCACATAAAAAGTCGGTTATAAAATTTCTGCCTTACATTTTCATAAGTTTCTGGAGTGATAGTTCTGCAAACTTCTGTAATGCGTTGCTCTAGTTCTTCAATTGTTTCTGGACGGGTTCTGTACACTTTCGATTTCAGATATTCCCAGAGAAAAATCTAAGAATGTTAAATCTGGGGAGTGAGCCGTCTATTCTACAGGCCCCCGACTAACAATCGATCTGCCAAAAAAATGTCCGTTGAGAAAGTCAGAAACAGGCCTATAACAATGAGGCGGCGCACCGTCTTGTTGGAACATAACGTTTTCAGTATTATTTCAAGCCACCTGAGATATTTCTGGGAAAATTTAGTTCTGCAAATGAAAAAGTGGACTACTGGATAAGAACATCAAAACAATTTTGAACTGAGTGAGTCCATTGGTTTACAAACCGCCATTTTGTTATGACTCAATATTCTTCTTTGAAACTCTAGGATCAAACGCAAAACTAAAAGACCTTTCAAATGAGGTGTCACTCGAACCCCCAGTTATTTAAAAAAAAAATTAAATGGCCCCAGTCGCCATTTTGTATGATACAAAATTTTAATATGGTTTGAAAAATAGTATTTAATTTCCCATTACAGCACACCAAATTTTGTAAAAAAATATCAAGTCGTTCAAAAGTTAGTTGGGGGGAGGGGGCGGTTTACTTTATAGACACAGTGTATGTAAATGTTAAAATCTACAAATAAAAAAGTTGGTCTCTTAGTGAAAAGTTTACTACATCGAAAGCAAAAAGTCATATTCGTAACTTCTTGAAGCAAAACATAATTTTTTTTATTAAAATATCAGAGACAGCTGTGATGCATCTGCTTTTAAACGAAAAAAAAACAAATAAGTCGATATGCCAAGTACTTCGCGAGATATTATGTTATATGTGCAAAAACCGCTTAATTAAAAAATTGCCGATTTGAGAATTTTTTACAAATAAAAAATTTCAGTATCGGTGAAAAGGTTATAAGTGGTCATGTTGCATAGCAAATAACGTACTTAACAATAATGTGTCGGTAAGATCTGGTTGTACGAAGAAGAAAATTTTTTTTATATAGTACACGACTTTTATACTTTTTACCGAACCTACATGAATATTTCATGAATGTTTAATTTATTTTCATATACAAATGTTATTAATGCTTCAAATGTCAGTATTTTAATTTAAAATGTTTATTTTTTTTGTTTGTTTGTAAAAAAGAAATATTATTTGAAAGTAATTCGATTTTTAATCAAATATATTATAAATCATATCTCTCACCAGATGTGTTGTTCGTAGGTTGGGTATATAAGCAAAGCAACAAAATACACTCATCTATGATTGTGTCTGTAATGCCATAACTAAACATTGATCGCTTCCGCTTTCGTCACATAGTACTCCCGTTCTATTACTTCCGTTTCATTACTTCCGTCTCGCATTCGCGAGGGTACTTCTGCCGGCAAAGAAGTTTCATTTCAAAATTGAGGGGTTACCGGTAAAAAAGTTGCGCGTCACTGATATAGAAAATAATGGGGAAATGTGGAATTTCAAGAAATAATCATGAATTAATTGCAGAGTCGGAAAGTTTCAAATAGAGATATTACAAAACTCAAACTATCAATTCAAATCAAATAGAAAATAGGTTGCATTGAGACACACCTTTGGTTTTCAACTTATTGGATGCTACAATTCACAGGAAGTTTCGCTTTTAGCTTCTGCTGCATTTTGAACTAAATATATCTGCAAAGCATATTGTAAAATAATTAATGTTTTGAGCTAGTTTTATTTTCGTGTTTTCGGATGAATTAAGCAAATTTTCGAATAATGTTAATTATATGTACTAAACACGCTTTAGGTACAAAGGGAAAGTAAAAAAGTGCCGTTAGAACAAATGTTAAAATAATTTATTTTCTAATAACCAAGACGAATACTAAAAGAAGCGAAAATCTGTTTTATATACAAAACCGGTCATAATAGGCATACCTACGTATTTAAAGAAATTTATTGATATCTCCATATAGCCGAATGTTTTTCGTTTGTTTTATTATAGCGTTAATACATTAAAAATTTCATGGTCTTATCAATTTTCACAAAAATGAGAGAACTAACATACCCGTTATTGCAGTGAAAGTCATAACAAATGATCACTATTAACACGTAAGCAGTACAGTTGAAGGCCGTTAAATATCATGTTCTTTTGTGTTTCAAACTTTGGCTGCTCTACATATACAGTGCGTGCTCATTTTTCAATAAGATTCGACGGTATTTATTTGAATGTGTATGTAACAGACTTTTTATAGATAAAATTGGAACACCACACAAAATTGCCCATAGCTACTTAAAGAAGGAATTAAAAAAATATTTTTTTACAATTTGCAACGTTCTGCGTTGTGGGTTTTATGTCTAATCCCAATCTTTATTTAATTACACTTTTAGTCTGCAATAACTACCTTGACAATAATTTTTTGTGAATACTTTTTAAATTACATTTACTTATACCATATGTTCAAATAAAAAAAATACTTAAGGGTTGGCCATGGAAAATAAAATTACTGTCTTTGCATGCTTTAGAATTTAAACAAACAAAACATAATGTTACTTAAAATTTTCAGCTTAAATTTGTCATTTGTAGTGACACTGACATAGTGATGACAGTACTTGTACTCAGTACATAATATTTGTACTGAAATGTAGTACAAGCAACGTACTCGTATACAGCAAATTATGTATTCGAGTACTTCGTACATGGTATCAAAAAGTAACGTATATTGAGTGTTGATTGTATAAAACGCTTTTATCTACGACTGCTTAGATAAGGACTTATTATGTCGTTTGCGTTGGGTAATGAAGTTCATTATCGCATTAATGATAAATGAGTTATGTAATGAATTCATTTTATTTATACAAACAAAACTGAAGCTTTCTTTATAGGAAAACTGGCTGGTTGCCATAGCATCGAACAAATCAAATCTATCTCGTTCCTTTGATTTTAAAATAATGGATATTATGCAACGAATCTATAATGATAGCTATTAATAGTGAGATTACGACACGAGCGGCAGCGAACTAGTGTATTAATAGCCTTTATATAAGAGTTGTATACACTATTTTTTCTACGACTAGTTAATTTAAGAAAAATATTCACTAAAAAATTTATTTGAACATATTTACTTAAAAAAAACTCGAACTGTTTTGCAATGTTAACTGAGAAATGTCAACAACTCTTGTAAACATGGTTACCAAAAACAATGCTTTGCTGTTATTGGTCAGGCTAGGTCATTTCATAATGAAAATCTGTATCTTAATGGGTATCATTATAGTACAGGCAGCGCACACTTAACAAGTAAATTAAAACATGGGAGTAAAAATAAAATTTTAAAATTGACTTGACATCTGCAAATAAATTAATCCGAAGTGTCAAATATCATTTCAAGCAAAACATTTCAATTTTTAACACATTTTGAGTGATAGATAAAATTTTGTATGTCACACATGGAGTAATGTATTATTTTGGCACTCGTTTGCTTACACTTTCAAACTCGTGTTATAATAACGCCTTTATCCAACTAGTAACATAAATAACTATTATATGTACAATCGAAATAGAACTTTCACTGCCTCACTGACCTGAACGAAAAATAGTTTCTAGTTTTTCCAAATAAACGTTTTAAGGGTGTAAATATGTTAGACGATTAAAAAGAGAGAAAAAATATTTGCCGAGTGAGCAAAAAACTTCTTATTTTTTATTTAAGCAAAAACTGCTGTTTAAGTAACTGCACTTCTGTTATTATCTAACAGGAAAATCTGAATAAATGAAAAGGTAGCACAAAATGTGATGAGCAGCTTTTATTAAAAATATTTTTTAATTCATTCAATATTTACGTCTCAACAGTTAGTATTATATTCTCTTGTCCCACCCTGTAGCACATTCTTACTGCAGAAATGCTTCCCATTAGATTTTACATGTGATTTTCCTTAGTAGTACTGGCACTACTGCTGTATCAATGTGCAACGTCATTTTTGTAAGAGAGTTTGTGCTTTGATTATTTCGGTTTAATTGGTGAAATTTTTGTATTCTTAGAAAATGATTAGGAACAAAAACATTTTAATAACAAAAAACTGCTTTTACTGTAATGTGGTTTGAGTACAAGTACTCAGGTCAAAGTACTCTATACTCAGTACTAGTTTACATTTTGCCTATACTGGACTTAACTGTGCGTTCAACTAACCTATTGCGTTGTTTCATACCTGTACTATTTCCTTTTATGCAGCGGTATGAGCAACAAAGGCATTTTCATGCATTTTAAATTATCTAATTTAAAACTGTTATTATCTGATTTAAAACTATGTAATTCATTTGGGTTAAGTAAATTTTAATTACAAAACGGCTCGCCGGAAATAAAAACAGAAGTTACTGTACTTGAATAATTTTATAACGCGTACTTGTTAGTTATTACATACACGTTTAAAATTTCAAGGTCATTATTGCAGATTGAGTTTCTGTAACTTTTGTAACAAAAACGGACATTTTAAAATTGGTGATATAGACATAATAGTTATTTGTGTATTAAGGGCGTAAAGAGGCGTTTATGGCGTAAGACGTAATTTTGAGTCCGAGGCGGTGGCCGAGGGCTCAGAATACGTCGAAGGCCATAAAAGCAAGTTACGCCCCTGGTACATACACAACTTCATGCACGGATGAAGATCTTTTAATTTAAAAATATTTCTAAAATAAATTGAAAATATTTATAAAACAAATTGAATTTTTCACCCACATCTAGCGTTGGTTTGATTAAATTTGAGATTTGAAGCGCAACTATGGTAGCGGGTAAGCAACGGTAGCCATATTGCCTACCGTTGTTTACCCGCTACCATAATTACGCTATTCTATTAGGTATGATGTCGTTGTTTGACGTTTCATTATAGCCCATGGGCAATAAAGAGGTCCATGAGCTATTAAAAGACGTTTATGAAAAGAAATTCGTGTATAATTGTCAGTTTATGATACATCCGTGCATAAATAAATTTAATGCTAAAACATTCTTGAATAAAAGGATTTCAGCATTTTTAGGCAATTATAATTTAAATAATTATTAAACACAGCAAAAGATTTTGCCCAAGTTTATTAATAATACGAGCCCAAAACCATATATTAGGATCTAATCAATTATTTTAGCAGTTTAAAAGGGAACCTCTCTAGAGACGTTATTATTTGTACTTTTTTTCTATAAGAAAAGGATATTACGTGAAGCAGAAAGAAAACTCTGTAAGAGAGGTTTGTAGCTGGAGAAAAATGCGAAATACAAGATTAGGTCCTAATATATGGTTTTGGTCTTGTAGTAGCTTAAAATTTAGCTTTCGGTGCACTTCATACTTTCTACAACTAAACTGATTACATAAACAATAAAATTCATTATAGAGTGTATCCGAAAAATAAGTTGCTTTAACACACAATGAAATAATAATAACAGTTTTGATAAACACTTCAGTTCACATTACGAAGTTACAGCTTTCAAAATAGGAAAAAGTTTGTAATTCCGTAATGAGGCGTTTTCGTCATGTCTATGAAAATTTTTTTCATGGTTTTGGTGTGAAGAATTTGCCCTAGGAATATGTAGAAAAAAATTGGACATCTCGAGAAACCGCATTGCAACTTAATTTTACAAAACCATTGAATTATCTCTTAAACTATTAAACTTGGCGACTTACAATAGGAGTACCGTTTTTGTCTTTTTTTCTATGGAAAAT
This sequence comes from Ctenicera cuprea, assembly GCA_958336395.1. Taxonomy (NCBI): domain Eukaryota; kingdom Metazoa; phylum Arthropoda; class Insecta; order Coleoptera; family Elateridae; genus Ctenicera; species Ctenicera cuprea. The sequence continues at coordinate 19,912,587 of OY284487.1, read as the reverse complement.
AATATTTTATAACCAAATCTTTAAATCAGTGAAAATATAAAAACGGCTCCCCACATATGGGACAGCTCTGGTGCAGTTTTTAAAACAAAAATTAGTAGAAACACTAAAATAAATAAGTAATCTTCAGATATACAATTTCAAAATTTTAGTACAATTATTGCGAAAATTATCGACAAAAAAGTAGTTAAACTGAAGCGCAGGAGGGTGTGGCTCCGTAACGAAGCGTTTTCCGAGTATATTATGTTTATTAGACTAATAAAATCATTATTATACCACGTAAAGACTGTAACTGTACAATTTTCTGAAAAATATAAACAAGTTTTCTAATTTATCATTTATCATATTTATTATTTAATGTAACAACAAAGACAGCTATAGAGTAAATGTTAATAAACGTCAGAAATTCCTCAAGGTTTCCTAAAACCATTATGTTAACCCAGACGAAGTGTTCAATGAAGCTTTTCCAACAAATCAACAACCAGTCTAATTAGTTCAAGCTAGTTTCCAGAACGATTTGAGTTCGAGCAAAAGCCATATGGCTGTATCTGGTTGGAGTTATTTATAAGATTATTTGTTTTAAATTTTTGCAATAAGTATTTTCTGGGAAGTCTGTATTGTAACTGGTATAGAATATTTCAAAACATTTAAAATAACGAATTTATTTGTACTTTCTATACGATCATTTTCTTCGTATCAAAAATAGCTACAAATATATTAGAACCATTTATTTTTGACACGTTATTTTAGATTTTTTGATTAATAAATAAAATATAATAACATTTTGTTTAAGAGCTAAGATTGATAGAAAATGCATTTAAACTGTACAATGTTATTACATAAATTGTAATTTAAATCCAATGTGGCACAAACATGAAAAATCCCCTTGCAGGCGATAGGAAACTTTTTACACATCAACACATCTTCCTCTCCTTTTTAGTTTTAGTTTTTCAACCGATAACATGCCTTTGAACTCAACGCTTTGTTATTATTCAGCAGTACTCAATCAGTTTTGAGTAACATTTTTATTAATTGTATTATATTCTCGTACATTAAGGAGCGCTTTAGCAAACTTTTTTTTTCTGGTAATCTATTGCCGTTTTAATATTTGTAACTATTTTTCATACATCCTGTAAATTAAACCTAAGATACTTCAAATACCTGAAAGTAAATTTAATCTCTAGAAACAGCAAAACTAAGAAATTACAAAATTTCAAGGTGACAAAACACCAAAGTTTTAAAATAAATATAATTTATGTTAATTAATGCGATCTTTTTTAGATAAACTTTGAAGGCTCAAAATTCTCGTTTCTAGATATGGAATATTCAAGTGAAAGCTTGAAAGCTCTGCTATTAATAAATAATTTCATAATGTAATAAATACGGTACATTATCTTCCTTTTCTTAATAAAAACGATTCGCTAATATTCGTAATATTCGTGTAATTAATGATGTTGTATAACAGACATTTCAGATAGCATTCTTTTGCATCAATCATTAAGATAACTATAAAAGCGTTTGTTTTAATTACGAAGTATAATAAAATATTAATTAATATTTTCCCTTCGTTGCACATATCATCTGTCGTTGCTAGAAAAAAATATAATATCAAAAGCGAGGTAACTTCACCATTCCTACTGAAAAGATAAGAAAATTTGAAACGTGACAATAAAAATTAATTTACTTTGCGAGTAAATTTGTGAAGCACATAAAATAAGATTTATTGCAGTCACGTGTTCTTCGAAGAAACTAATATTTTATTATCGTCAACCTTTTACGATTGAACGATCGTTGGTTGAAAGTTTCTCTTACTATTATTTAATTAAATTAAATAGATCAAGATACAAATTCAAGGTTTTTAGGAAAATTGAACATTTTCCATAGAAGTCAACTTTGAAGTTCATTAACTATAAAGTCAAAATATTTATTGCATATTTATTTAAAATATAGTTTATTGTATCAGAGAATTTAATGTTTTGTGAAATAGTGATTAGCTACAACTACAACACTGAATTTAAGATAAAATAGGGTTAAATACGAGCTTATGGTTATAAATATCTAAATAATAGGCTAATAATTATGTTAATACTAATAATAAACATATTTGCACAAGCAACACCTACACGTTTGTACAAATGTGTTTAAGCTAATTGGTTTTATTACAAATTTACATATTTTAGCTATTTAAAAAATATATAAATAAATAAAAAAACATGCAAATGCACGAGCATCTAAGTGCAAACTCTACCTGCATTCGAAAATAATAGCTTATTTGAAGGGAATTTATGTAGGGTTTTTTTAAAAAATCACAACGTCGCTTGCAGTCTCTTATTAACTACAAGATTTCTCAGTTAACATTATTTAGATAAGGTCACTGTTTTTGTAGAAACATTGTAGATAGTGTACTGGTTTGTCATTGTTTATTGTCTTGTGAGGACGTGGTGAATTTTTGTTGTAGATAATTTTTGAAAGCAAATTTTAAAAATTTTGAATATAATTAGAAATTTAGTTGCGTTTAAACCTTTTCAAAATAAGAATCTTTAGAAAGTCATTGATAGAAGAAATTTATAACGCTAGGTAGTAATTATCTGTATTGGTTTTTCTTGCTTGCGACATATGCTTTCTACAGGTCTAAAAAATATAATTCACCCTCATCACTTAATGTTTGAAGCTTAATTTCCTTATTTAAAGAAAAAGCGAAAACAGCAATTAAGAAAATATTTATAATTAATACAATGAGTGATTGCGATTTTTCGATAAAATGTTGGTGTAAGTTCACGAGTGCTAGTTAAGATGGTAATTTCACGACCGTGAGAAAACAAATAAATTAGTATAGCATAACATGCAATACAAATTGTAAGAGGTATCATGGATTTCCTTCTTGACCTGTCATCGCCAGTTTTAATTTTTTTTTAATGTACACGAATAAATTTCCAAAATACTAACAAAAAAAAATCTTGGAAAATGGTCTTATTATTTGGAAAATTACAAATAAATTTCATTGTGTTATGTTTCTAGCAAGTTATGTTATGTTAATGTTTTTCTGTTCTAAGAAATGATAAAGAACTTCGCGATAGTTTTGCGAAAATATTCAGCGTATGTATTTACTTAATACATAAAAAATTACAAATTTAAAGCACATTTTTTTACAGTTTTGCAGCTACCGCAATACTTGTTAAAATTGTGACCAAATGAAAATTAAAGAATTTATAATATAATTTTTTTACAACCAAATTTCTTAAAGTTCAAATTTTAACCAATGTAATGTCATGGTTTTAGAAAAAACAAAAGAAATTTGCTTGCATTACTTGTCTGGCAACATCATGAAATGTTGAAAACGTTGTTTGTTTTTTGCTATAATGATACAGTCAATGTTTTCGAAACATTTAGAATAACAAAATTGACTCAATTATTATTAGTTAGATATATTGTAGCTTCTATCGCATCAGATTATTCTTTAGAATAAAAATAAAGTTGCATTCAAATGTTTTTCGCATTTTTATCAAACACATATGCACAATCACCTGAGAAGTGTCTTTTAATGTAAAATTAAATAACACAAAATTTCCATTACTTTTCACGTTCTTGGTCTATCTTTCATGTTAAATCAAGTGCGGAATGAACAGACGCCCAGGATCGGGACTATAGGGCGAGGCGACAGAAGCACTTGTCTCGGGCAAAAAGTTTAAGAGGGCGCAGAAAATAGCTTATTTAACATGTTTTAACGCGAAATTAAAGATCTTTAATACACAACACAAAATCAAATTTTACAACAGAAGTAAATATTATTTTCTCTACGTAGTAAGTGTCACAATTCTTGTTTTTATTAATTATTTGTTGAGTCGACGCGCCTATTATAGGAGCTTTGACAAATTCTTCACACTTCTACTACACCGTATTTCTGTTGAATGCATGGCGGGGGGGACGAGGCAACATTTTGTTATTTTGTTTCGAGCTCCGAATAACCTAATCCCGGCCCTGGAGACGTTATATTTTTTGTCAAATAAACCACAAAAGATATTGCATTGATACATCCTAGATGGTCTTAAATTAGCAATTTCACCCTTTTAGATTTTTCACCAAACAGTATGCAGTCAATGTTTCTCCCATCTATTATATAATGTATGTACCAAATTTTATAATTTTATCACAAATGGTGTAAGAGTCAAACCAAAAAGTGGTCATGTTTTGAGCATTTTAAAAGACTGTAGTTCTGCAAGGATGCACTTTTGAATATACCGAGCGATCCGTTAAAGAATACATGAGAGCAGGTTTTCACCAGCAAGCGTGAGTTATACGGCTTGAATATATTCAGAAAATAATTATAAATGCCACTGTCAATCTTAATTGTAGTTTTCTGAATATATCTAATATGACTGAAACTGAAACGCGGGACGCAAGACTGACCGTCTTGCGTCCCATCGTTTTAGTTTCAGTTTACATTAGATACAGCAGGCCTTGACCAGGCCTGCTGTATCTAATGTATTTTTCTGGATCCTCCGCTGCGGCTGGGTTGAATTTATGACCTTTGTTTCTGAAACACTTTGTATATGGCGATCGATTTATCATAGCTAATGTTGCATTTCATTTGGCAGATCACAAAACTGCTTTCTAAGGTCTTTTTATCTGTCTTTATTATGTTGCAAATAGCAATGGGTTTGGTTTCCAATTCAACTGAATATGTCTCTTAATTTTGTTTCGTTTGATTTAAGCACTGTTTATGTACAAAATTGGCAATAGTAATACACCGCAGATCACCTATTCTTAAGCGGGTTTGTAATCTTTAAAAAATTATTTCTTATATATTTTTACACCGAGAAAGTTACAGAAACGAAGTACTGTTTCGTGAAAAAAATTAAAATATATAGGAATGCTGAAGAAAGCTTTTTTAACTTAAGAGAGAACAATTAGTCGTTAGAGAACCATTTCTGGCAATATTTACTAAAGAAGAAGAAGAAGAAAAATAGAAGAAGCTGAAGAAAAAGAAGGAAGCAAAGAAAACCGTTGAAAGAACGACAATAAAAATATGGCAAAAACGGATAAGAACATAATTGAGTAAACAGACAGAAATACACCAAGACATAGTGAATGTACTGAGTGGGGCGTTTTCGATATAAAGGCGGGTTATCCCTATATCCATCAGTGCCAGAGCAAAACTGATAGCACGTTTTTTTCGAGACAAATTTAATGGCCGAGGCAGAATGTCATTTTTTTTCAATTATGGGCTATATTTGCTATTTTCGAAATGTTGAATGCGAAAACAGTGCAAAAATATATTTTCAATATTCATTGTTTTTAAGTTACAACCAAAACCTAATTTTTTTAAAGGAAACCTTCGTTGTCTATGAAGACATTAAAAAGTTTTTTTTTTCGCATAGGAAATATCAGGTTTGATGTATTTATTTATAAAGATAACCGAGTTGCAACTAATGTAATATGTAAGAAGGTAGTATACCTTGATAATATAATTAACGACAATTGACTTCAATAGACACTTTCATTATGACAAATATGAACAATTAAACCAAATGACAGCGGGTATAATTACAATAACTACAGTAAAAAAAAGTATAATAGTATTAGGTCGGGCGATCAGGCCGGCCACAAAGTGGGTCTATAAATGCCACTTATTTGAATATTGTTGAACATGTCTGTATGTTTGTTGTTCTGTAAAATAGGACCAATAATTGTAAAACGAAAAAAAATTTAATTTCTGCTTTGATCATTGAATTTGCCTCAAAATAATGCGTGCCATCAGTTTTGCTCTGGCACTGACGGATACTGAGATAGGTACTCCTCGTTTGCTTAGATAACGCCCCACCCTGTACTAGAAACCAAAGCTTCAGTATCAATTTGTTAAATATCAAGCAAAGCTTTTTTCTATGTGTGGGCCCTTTGCAAAATTTCTTGCAAAATCATTTTCTGGATTCAAAAGTATGAAGTGGCTTCGCAAGACAATTCTGCAAATTGAATGTGCTACCGCTTGCTGTCATATAGCTAAGGTAACAATTTCCTGGGATGTCCGTGAAGACTTCTTAATCAACTACTTGAAGCATGGACACAATAACTAGTGTTAAGCATGCAAGGTTAATTGAAAAACTTCACGAAGCGATTAAAAAAATAGGTGAAGGAAAATGCATGCTAAAGTTGTCGTTCGACAGGACAACGCGGTCGTTCACAAAAAACACTCCTTTTATTTGCCAGACTTGAACCTTAGTAATTTTTGTCTATTTTTCATTAATTAAAAGTGTATTTAAGCTCAAGAAGACTAAGCAAGAAAATAAAATTGTTGTCCTGGTTCTTTTGGAACAATAAATGTTGAACTATCGTTGTATATCCATAGATCAAAATGCAAAAAATTAATTAAATTGAATGAGCAGAAACGCTGCAGTTAACTTTGTCAAAGTAATGAGACCCAAACCTTTGTGATAGTGGGTGGACGAAGAAAAGGTTTAGAGACCAATTTCATCGAAACTAAAACCTTTCTTAAAGTGGAAACATTTTTCACACATTTGCTGAATATCGAAAGGTACAGGAATATTACTGGTTTTGCAACAAAATTTAACAAAAAAAAAGCACTTAACCAAAAACTGCGCCTGACAGTCTCTAAACTAAAACTTAACGAATGGACAAAATTTAAATTTTAACGGTTCAAATTAACCAGGCGTGTTACGGAATCGTCGCGTCGTCCAATATTTATTTAAATTTTTTTGAGTCTATAATATTTCGTGTGGTTCGTTACTGGAGACTCAAGAGATGAATGGAATGAGAATAATGGAGCCCGCGGTCATGTCTCTATTCGGGTCGTGTCCGGCGCGATGTCACCGCTTGCTATTGCCGCTAAGTGGGCCCTTGTGCTGGAGCCGACCAACTCTACCAGTCCGATTAAATTGTGTGTCTTCGGCCCAATTTAATTAACTTTATTTATTCCTCTCGAACCCAATCCCACCGCTCGTTGATTATGATTAACTGATTAGTTCCCGGTTTTTAATTATTATTTTTCATTTTGGATACATCGTTAATGATCTTGATTTCGATGGAAAATGGAGAAGCAAGAGCGTGTTTCAGAAACATTAAAAAAATGAACACTAAAGAGCGCTGGCGCCGAATTCAGGCTGCTGGAAGAAATGGGAATTCCTCTTTGAATTCTTAAATAATTCTAGTAATAGCAAAACCATGTAACAAAGAAAGTTACAAATTTTTAAAATTTTGAATTTTTTCATATATTTTGGTGCCTTTGAAAAATAACTAATTTGAGTCTTTTTGGATATGTATAAGTATCACATTAATTTTGTGGAAGGGGTTTTAATTTATGAAGATATAACATATGTTTAACTGTGAACTGAGAAATGCAATATAAATTATAGGCAATGCATCGAATCCGCTACAATTAAACAAAAAACATTATAAAGCAATTCATAAACGCTGCTACACCTTCGTGGCATGTAACTCGAATTCGTTTGTACTCAACATTCTTTTCCCTATTCTTAATCTCAAAAATTATTTTTTTGAAAGCAGGTGTAATGGTAACTATTAAAACAATTCAAGACTTATTCCTCAAACCAATATAAGTTTTCATTAAAAATGAGCAAAGCACTTTTCCTGGACTTTCCTATATATTTTAGAAATTGTGACAATTTTGTATCAACGTTTTGCGCACAGTGACTTGTACGATTTGCTGCCATCGTGCTCACTCGGTTAGCGGTCAAGCCTGTTAGTCTATGCCTGCGGGCATGTCTTATAGTATTAAGAAATTAGAAATGTTTGTTTTTTTGGCGAAATTTTTTGGAATAGTTTTTTAGCATCAAAAAAATTAAATTTGCGTGGGAAGGGAAAGATTAAACCTTCTAAATACTGTTGCATGTAAAATTAAATTATAAATTTTCTTCTACTATCACTTCTGAGCAATTTAGAATTACCGTACATGTTTTATCATTTATTATTTCTATTTTCAAAAATTCATAGAAAATGTCACGAAGAAATTAGCGAATTGAGAAAATTAAAAAAAAAACATTGTTTAACCTGGTTTTGAGCTATTATTTGTTGAAAAATTTACATATTTATAAATATTGTTCACTTCACAATTTTCATTTGAACAAAAATCATCTTACATAGTGACATTGTGTTTTCCTAGGGTAATTATAATACCAAATAACACCCCGATGCGTCATCTGGCTCCATAGTGGTAAAATGTTAAAATTTAAAGTTAATTAGATTCCTGTTTTGAAATTAAAAATTTGTTTTCCGAAAAAAATGCTAATAAAAAAATTTTTAATACAGCCTCATATTCCGAAGCTCTACTAATTCACTTTAGGAGCTATGGGGAATGTTCAAATTCGAAAATTTTCAGAAAGTAGATATAAAAGAATAACATTGGAACAATAAAAAAGATAATACCCCTTACTTCTAAAAAAAACTAAAAACATTTTAAACACTTTGTTTGATGCAAAATTAAATATAGATGATTTGCTAAAATCAGGCATTTATAAATTAAATTGTTTGCATTGTAATTCGGTTTATGTAGGGCAGACAATTAGAAATTTTGATATTGGGTATAACGAACGCGTACGTTGTTACAGATACAAACACCCACACAAATTCAATTATGCTTACAATTTACTAAAAGATAATCATTTAATGTCATCTAAAAACACTATAAAATTAGACATACTGGAAGCTTTTGAAATTTGCAAACATTTAATAACTGTACCGGTTATAAACGAGCAAATTGATATTTTAAATTTACTTCTATTGGACATTTTGGAATAAGAAATCAAGTCATCTGCAGACTATTACCAAGATCAAGTCACGAAGTTCTATTGTTGCTATAACAACACTAACTGTTTATTTTTTAACATAACTTTTAATAACGGCATGTAAACATGTCGAAATACGTGTAAGTAAGGTTAAAATAAATCATTATTGTTGAAGTAAAAAGTATTTAATTTATACTCAATAAATATAGAATTCAACTAAGTAAAGCTATTACCTATAAATATTAATTAAATTTCCAGCCCATACTTATTAGGTATTTTCGACTTAAAATGACCTCAGCGTGTTTAAAAAGACGTGCAACACCCTGTACTTACAAGAAAGATATTTACACAAATTAAAGTAATTAACAATTAAAGTTATTTCCAACGTTGCCATTAAATGAGCACATACTGCTTAAGGGTCCGTAGCTGTTTTATATACGAATTTGTTGTTCGGATACACATACACGTTCCAAGTTCTCTCCCAAACCTTTATTGCAGAATACAAATTGGAGCTTATTCTTTAGATCTGTTTAAGAGGGGTTAACTCCAATAATACACAGGCGCCCGCTCGATAGTGCAAACGAGCATACACCAAGGTATAATTCTATTTTTCGGCATTTTAAAACTCTAAATTGTGTTTATTAGTCAAAATTTCAAATCGAGTGTTTGGGGGAATACAATACTTTCTCTTGGGTGTAAAACGAGTATTATAGTGTGTGATTTCTTGGACATTATTCGAATATCTCAATCGTTTCTATTGGGAATTAGACAAGGTGCCATAAAATATACCTGAATTATGATTATCTAAGAGAAGAATAATTTTTGGAAAGCTACAAATGTATTTTTAAATATTTCTGGGCTAGTCCAACAATGCAAAAACTTTACGGATTTTAAGATTTTTTTGGTACAAAACCATGTATATAATTAGTTAAAATTTAATAATAAGCCTTACACGGTTCAGAAAGTTTCCCTTGGATTTTTTACATTTCTCAATATTTATGAATGAATGAATGACCTTTCATGGCGTAAGATTGTAGATTTCGACTTACAGGTAAATGTATTTAAACTGCCACAATAACTTTTGTGCTTTAGCGAGACAATAAACCTATTTCCGGTGGCAAAGGGTCTTTTACCCTAAATAGAGGCGCCCTAAATTACCTGGTGAACACCAGGGCGGGCAGGTATCCGTTACTAGGCGCCACTCATTGACAGATTTTTGTTTATTTTTGCTGATTTGAGATAAGATAACTTCTTTTGACTTTTAGAAACACCCAAAGCACTAAAAGGAATGATTTGTAACTGTTGTAATTGTAATTGTAACAGAATGTTTGCTAAAATTTTGATATACGTTTGGCAAACAATAAATAATTTAAATAAATGTTATATTCTTGAATTTCTAAAAATGTATTTTTTTATTACCAGCTTTTGGCTAAAAAAGTAGACTTAATTTAATTCCTTCTGGGTTTTTGCTATTAAAGTAGTTAAATAAAAGATTAAGGCTTATTTAAGGAATTTTAAATTAAAGATTTAATTAAATAATAGTAAGACGTAAAAACTGGGCAAATGTATTTGCGTACAAAAAACACTTCCCGTTGTACTTTTTCACCATTTACTAACTAAGAATAGTAACAGATAAGAGCTAGTAAAATTAACATCCAAAAGAGTATTCCTACCACACAAATTCCAATTTCTATTGTTGTCTGGCAGTTTCAGACAACTAGCTATTGCAACATAGATGGAAATTCCTTTATTTCACTTGACTTCACTTATCCATTTAGGTTTACCTGCGATAATAAGGCAATATATTTGTTTTATCCTCACCTGCCAAAGTTTAGGTAAATTATTTTACTGTCGACTTCCTTTCGTCAGTTTGGTGTCACCCGAATTAACTTTAGTTGTTACAAACTGAGACCTACCAATTTATGGGACTTGTGTTAAGACTCCCACAAATAAACTCTCTAAAACTGAACGTAGAAACTTCTATTAACCCACTAGTTAAGTCGAAGTTCCCCAGAAGAAATACGCAACTAGTGAACAATGTATTACATTTTTATAGGACATTAATATTGATCTATTGTAGAAACTTGGGAAACCTCGAATGTTTTATGTTGTAAAAGTTAACATATAAATTGTTAATGTTGACAATCAGACATGAAAAATAGAGCAAAAATGATGTTAATTACACCTTCTCACCTATGCTAACTTTATATTGCTATAAATTGAAAACCTGTCTTATATTTTTTTCACTCCTGACATGTGAATTTCAATATATTACAATTTTAAATTATTCACTCATTCACGCTTTAGTTGTTTTAGTAAACTTCTAAGGTTAAGGTGGCAGGGGCTTAAAATGCACGCGCTTGAATAAATTAACACTATGTTAGGTGTAACAAACTGTAAATTGGCATAAGTACAGTAAGACAGATTTTAAATCTAAGTAAAAGTCACACGCGTGCGCTGTTCACTCATCCGTGTCCAGTTTACATGCCTAATTTACCTAAAGCAATCATGCAATTTCGTTATAATAGTAAACTTGTGTTTAAAAAGCCTGTAATAAGAAATCACAAAATAATTAATAAGTTCAAGATTGCAGATTGAAAGTTGTTAAAACGACTAGAACAAATTATATTATACAAAAATAATTTTTTACAGTTATAAAAAGTTGACGGTTTATGTCGAATTTGAAGTTATATTTGCTAATAAAATTTATAGTTGTCACCATTAAACACTTACAACAAAAGTAGGTACTCTATAAATATTAACACTCTTATTTAGTACCCCAGTTGTTATTTTTATGCTGGATTTATTGTACCATGGACAGTTCTCTTTCTGACATTTTATAACTGCTTTACAACTACTGCTTGTTAATACGGAAAAAATTCTATACTTCTCTATGTTTGCCAAAGTTGTCGGGCAACCGCCAAATTTTTTAAAACCAAGTTTTTCGCAAAATTTTGATAATTTTCTAAAATGTTTTTGACTGTTTTATGAAATTATAGTAAATTTTTAAAAAGGTTTTAAAATATTGAGATTTTCGAAAATTGTAATATTTTTCTACAGTTTTGAAAATATTGAAAATAGTTGAAAACTTCTAAAACAGTTTTATACATTTTAAAATTATAAAAAATGTTTTGTTAATTTTTGAAAATAGGAGCTTTTTTGAAAATTTTTAAAATCACTGTCAAAAATTGAATATTTTTAAAAATATGTTTTTTCTTCTTGATATTAAATATATCTGAAAACTGACATTTTTGGAAATGTTAATGTTCCTCGAAAAAGCGAGGAAGGTAAAAAGCAACATAGTCATGAAGACAAACTTTTTGGTTGTGGTACCTGGCAATTACTAGTTAAACAAAGAAAGAACTTGTGTTTCGTGTGTTTTATGATTTCTCATAACTTAAACCGTCTCAGAAAAATACTGTAATAATAATTAAATAGAACAGAAATAAGAATGATGTGCCATAACAAAACTTGATGTTTCGTATCTCATTTTTACCAACTTATCTAACTTTTCTCTGTATACAATAATAACACGGCGTGGTTCTAAAAGGTTCTACATAAATTTAAACACGTCTTCTTTAGACCAAATAATGTCGATTTAACGCAATTCACCTATATGTATATATAATAACGCTTTCTTGCCGAAATACAGCCTCCCGAAAATAGAACAGTTTTATCACTCTTTTGAAGTTTTCCATATTATAAGCATACTATTTCTTTATTTATAAATTCCAGCTTTACTTCGTTAAAGTCCATATTTAATGAGTATCTGTATATAAAATACTTAATTACTTTAACAATATTTATTTATTTTAACCTTATACGTATTTCAGCATGTTAACATGCCACTGTCAAAGGTTATACGAAAAAGTAAACAGTTAGTGTTGTTATAGCAATAGAACTTGGTGACTTGATCTCGGGAATCGTCTGCAGATGACTTGATTTCTTATTCCAAAATGTCTAGTAGAGGAGAATTTAAGAGATCAATTTGCTCATTCATTAACGGTACAGTTTTTAAATGTTTGTGAATTTCAAAAGCTTCAAGTATATCTAATTTACGTTTATCATCACAAAAGTGTAAACATTTTATGGTGTTATTGGATGTTATTGAATGATTGTGTTCTAGTAAGTGTTTAGCGTAATTGGATTTATGTGGGTGTTTGTATTTGTAACAACGTACGTGTTCTTTATACCTAATATCAAAATTTCTAATTGTCTGCCCTATATAAACCGAGTTACAATGCGAACAATTTAATTTGTAAATGCCTGATTTTAGTAAATTGTCTGTTCTTGATTTCGCATTAAACAAAGTGTTTAGATGTTTCTAGTTGTTTTAAAGCTTGCTTTATATTTATTTGTTTTGTTTATAATTTTAGCAATTTTTTACGATTTGTCACCAAAATATGGGATCGAAGCATATTTAATTGTATCGAACGAAGTTAGGGTACTCGGATAAATTTTTTGAATAACTAATTTATAATCTTTTTCTTTAATTAATTTATCAATAAGTTTAGTATTATAACCATTACTGTATGCAATTTGTTTAATAATTGAAATTTCTCTATTATAATTAATTTTATCTAAAGGGACCGTCAAAGCGCTGTGTATCAGGGACCTGTATGCTGCTAATTTGTGTGTATTATCATGACAAGAATCGTGTGGTGTTGTAATGTCTGTTTGTGTAGGTTTTCTATAAACTGAGTACTCAAATTTATTAGTTGAATTAATTTTTATGTTTAAATCTAAAAAGTTAATGGACTTATTTTGTTCAGTTTCTAGTGTAAATTTTATGTTTGGGTGCAAGCTGTTAATAAAAATTAAAAATTCATAGTATTTCTACTTATTCTTGTATGCATAAGTGCACCATAGGTGTATCATATGGGAGAGCCACGTAATATTTTCAGTCTTTACACTTTTTGAAAATTTGTCTTAGAAATCTTATTCTCCATATAAAAATATACAAAAGATTTTGTTAAAAATCGCTAATTATCCAAAGGTTTTCAAAATAATGAATTTTTGTGTGAAAATTAAGTTGTCATAATGGTCTGAGTGTCTCCTTCAAATTTTTGATGGTAAGGTCGCACATTAAACCCAAGAAAATGTTGTAATCATAACAAGACATTTAGACAACTCATAACAACTTGATTTTTCACAAAGATTTGATTATCTGAAAAATAGTTTGGGAATTTTCCTATGAATAATAAGACTTTTTAGACAAATATTCTAATACTGTGAAGATTGTAAACATTTAAAAAAAGATATTATGTAGGTATCCCCTCCTCATATTTATGATGCACTTATTCCTACAAAAATAAGTGGAAATGCTACGTAACGAAGGGTTTTTGTAAGAGGTAAGTTGGTTAAACCCACATAATTTTGAGTGAGGAATATTCGCCGGTAAATTTATGTCAGACCTTTTCGGGACAGAAAATAGAGTCAAATCATGTCAATATTTTAATTTAAATAAACTATTAAAATTTCATTATGGTAAACCGGGCTGGACAAGTATGAAACTAAGCTTACCGAAAGGAAATGGAAAATTTAAAGCTTATACAAATGGTAATTTGGAGCTTGTCAAATTACTCCAAATGTATATAACATACGATCCAAAAAACAGTTACAGAACAACGCTCACGTCCGAAGTTACAAACTGTCAGATAAATATAATATTTTGTTTGACAGTTGGTGAATGTGTGAAATAAGTTCTGACTGTCGTCTGCGTTGATCTCGCTAATCAACGCAGACAAGTTAAGCCTTATCAGTTTCTTTTTTATCGTGTTATGTTAGAAAATGAAACAATGGCAACAACAAACTCACCAAATAGACAAGAGCAGCACAAGATGTACCCAAACTGTATCTGCAAGAAAAAAAAATTTAGTGTGTGTTTCTTAGGTCTACCTATTGCATTCGAAAGAAATTGATCGATTTATTAAAAACAAAAAAATCAAAGAAATCGATTTTTTAAAGATTTAAGTCGATTGCTTTTATTTCCATAGAATTTATTATTTAAATCAATTGAAAGTAAGATGCCTTTGTTATCAACAGTAACCAAAACGTATCAGGGGCGGCTTGTACGGTGAAGCGAGTGATGCGGCGCTTCAAATAATTTTGTTTTAGTTTATTTTCATACTAAAAATATAATAATATGGCCATCAACAAAAGCACAAAAACGAATTTAATAATTCAATAATAAATTAAAGTCTAATTTTTGCAGCGCGATACACTAGCCACTACCGATTAACCAAGCTGATGCTAAAATAATGCGACAACTTCAACTTGTAGACCGCATTTCTCGAGAATGGATTGCCATGGCAACATAAACCCACGCCCGCCCGCAAGCAGGGCTCTGTGATGCGGCATTTACAAGCTTTGCAGCTGCAGGATTTCAGGTTCAGTTGGCCGGGAGACATTTTTCAAAGTGTTTTTGTATCAACGTTTTACGCGCCAATACTGATTATGAGTGCACCTGAACCACTCTAGCGGTGGCACAGCTGTTTTACTATAGTTGACGTCAAGATTATCCGCTTTAAAAAAGTAGTTGCAGAAAATATTCTTACAACCTGCGTAAGTCGGCTTAAAAGGACGGACTGTATTCACGTAGATTCGATAGAAATTGTTAATAAGAAACTCTCTTAAAAGTTAGCCTGCATGAGTTATAAACAGAGAGAGAGGTAGTTTCTTCCGCGGTTTTCCTGAGCCAAAAGGTCTTTCCGCAGAAATTCCCCTTTATCCAAATTCCTTGTTCTAACCTATCCTTACCATCCTTTCTCGACTGAAGAGGGGCCAGCTCCTTCATAGAGAATGAATCGACACCGATTTTCCTTTTTTTCTTTAGTTATAAGTTATTCTAAACATAAAATGCGCATTCTAAATGAAATTTGCAAAAATTGATTCTTCATTTTACCTGCGTGTAACATCTTCCAGGGCTTTAAGCTTTAAAGACCTCTCCGAGAGATAATAAAAAATTATCTAGCCAAAAATAATCAGAACCAGTGGCGTCGCGAGACTTTCTTGTTCGGGTGGGCCAGTATTGGGCATGGTGTTCTGGGGGTGGGCCGACATTATCGACATTATTTTAGGGTTAGTATTTTTTCAAAAATAGGACATAGGTATCAATTAAACATATGCAGGCTTATATTTAAGAATAGGTATATTATGCAGACTAAGAACAATATAAAAACTACAAAAAAAAACATTCGCATATTCTGCTTTATTTAATGTTTATGTTTATAAACTCCATATTTCGGCTGCCGACCTTCGACGCGACCTGATACAACGCTCCAATGATGTCATTTCGGCACGTACTTATAGCTTAATTCGTAATAAAGCTTACTAAATGGCGCTTCATTTTAAACACGATTAAAAGCGTTTTCGATCAATCATCTAGTGGTGTTAATAATTCCGTTTGTAATTCACTAAATGGGGCAGAGACCAGGGTGGGCCAAGCCAGTTTTAGGTGGGCCCAGGCCCACCCGGCCCACCCCCTAGCGACGCCACTGATCAGAACAAATAATAATTCATCTATCATCTACCGACTATTCGTGTTTTACATCCGGGACACCAGTGCTGAGAGCACCATCAGCAAGCTGCTACTATAAGTGCTATAAGTTGAAAAAAATAATTTATTTTTGAATTCTTTGCAGAAATATTGTTTGAGATTAAAGAAAATCAAAATTAGAAGAAAAAATTAACCACTCTATATATTGCTGCACCTAAACATTAAATTGTGACTCTTATTCTATTACTCATGAGCAATATTACATAAATTGCCGTTTTCAAAAATTCATAGAAGGCATCACAAACAAACTAACGGACTGAAACTTGAATTAAATTATAGCTCATCCCTAGCTCTATAAAATTTAGGAAAAATCGTATTTCCAGCTTTTAGGCAATATGTCTTTGAAAAAGTCAAACTTTTGATATTTTTTTCAGTTTACAGTTTTAGTAGTTTTAAAAGTTTAAGTTACTTGTAACGGTGTGTACCCTTAGGGCATTTCTAATATCAAATTTCATCTCGATCTGATAACTCGATTCTGAATAAACAGCCCTATAAACGTACAGAATTAAAAAAAAATCGCGAGTACAGTTTTTGAGTTACATTTTCTTGAAACTTTCTGAAATGTTTGCAATTTTTTTCACTTCGTAGCTTTTAACTTTTCGAAAATCCTTAAGGTTATAATTATTCCTATCGGACTGTTACGATAAAATATTTGAACTTGATCTGTCAACTTGTTTTTGAGTACTAAGACGTTAAAGTCAAAATTTTGCAAAAAATCGCAGCGAGCGCCATTTTTATGCTAAAAAAAATCAAAAAAAAGCTTTAAATTTGCCCTCAACTCTGCTATCGGATTCAGTTTTTAAATTTATAAAATTTGGTTTCGGGAAAAAATGCTGCGGACGGTCATGAAGAAACAAATTTGGCTTGCGTTAGCCCCCAATTTGCATTTTTTGGTAAAATCTGAAAATCAACAATTTTGACAAAGAAGATAGTTTTTTATTTCTATATTATTTGCTACGTTGGAAATTTAAAACGCAACAGGTTACGGTTCGCGGTATTTAAAAACTGATGTTGCTAACAAATTACACCAGCAAATAATTTCGTGAGGTTCATAAGAAAACAGTTATTATAAAAGCTCAGTGCTGTAGATTAATTAAACAAATTCCGCAAAGATTTTTAAATAATTAACATATTTTTAATAAGTGTGTCACATTTATTTTCGATTATACATCTTGTTTTAAGTTTTATAAAAATTTTCAAATAAATACCGTGTGTCCATTTTTTCAAGCAGCTAGTTAAAATGTTTCAGTTTTAATGAGTATCTGTATATAAAATACTTAATTACTTTAACAATATCTATTTATTTTAACCTTATACGTATTTCGGCAAGTTTACATGCCATTGTTAAAGTAATTAAGTATTTTATATACAGATACTCATTAAATATGGACTTTAACGAAGTAAAGCTGGAAATTATAAATATTTCAGTTTTATTTCATATTTTTTTCCTGCCAAATTATTCGCTATTTTCGTATCAACCCTATACGTATAAGTTTAAGCTGCGTTGATCCTTCACATTTTTTGTTGTATTGACCGGATTGTACGGATTACAATAGATGATGTTTTTTACTAAGATGTCAATACCTAAAACTAGAAGTGTCGGTGAGAATAAAGCGCTTCCACTTCTAAAACATTCAATCTTCTTGCCCAGAGAACCTCAAGTGTCAAACTGGGTGTGTTATCGATCCGCCCTTAAGTAAGGGTTGATTAAGCTCCTTTTGCCGCGAAACCAGAACGGCGGCGCTTACTTTGAATCTGAAAGTCTATGCCCTGATTATATTATGTGACACTGCACAGGCGCCACTAATTTTTATTCCCCTTACGGTGAAGATTAAGTCTGGGACATAAGAAAAGTTTCTAAGAATAGACAATCGTTTAATTATTTTAATAATAATATTTGTGATAAAAACATAGTGCAATAGCCAGTGTTTTGGTGCGATATTTAAAAACAATGGGGTAATTTTCGTACAAAAAAAAACTAGGTTTTAATTAGAAAATTTTGGTATTCCAGACAAAACAATTCTTATCAGTTGGTGCTGCTTGCGACTAATTAAATTATAGATACGCAATTCCGAACAAACTCCTCGATTCCGTGTACTTTCCAAAGACTAGTTTTTCAGCGCAGGGATACACATAGGAGCAATTATAACTCTCAACATTGTGCTCGACAAGTGATACTGTCTCAATTAATTTTTTGCCGGCTGGTTGCAAGGCCTTTTTAGGTATGTTGTGCCTTTTTTTTGCCTACATCCATCTTTCTTTAGTTGCACTGATCGTGTCTCGTTTTTACAGTTACTGGTTAAAAAATAGAGACGTGCTTGAATGAAATTTAATTGATCGGCATTTTCACCTGCACAAGACAATATCAAGGGGCCAAAAATTACCTTTTTCGGCAACATCGGACGTGTTGGACACTTTGGCGCAATTAAAAAATAACTCGAATTTTTGCGTGTTTGACCACCCAAACACGAAACATGCAAGTCGTAATGAGGTGTGGTAATTCTCAGCGTAAAATCAATGTTTCGGTCATACTATTGTTGCATATAAAATTGAATACAAATACCGTAAGTTGTGGCATTGTTGGATTTAATTTTACGAGTTATGATGATGAATTAGAATTATGTAAAATTTAATTATCTGTGAGCATTAATCGTTACTTTCATTGTTCAGAATTGCTATAAATTCCGATAATTAAGTACCTAGCATAAAAAAGTAAATTACATATTCTATATAGTTTCCTTAAGCTACTAATTACACATTATCGTTTATGGAAATCGGCACAAGAAAGTGAGATAAAACTCATGTTTTAAGTAAAATGGCAGAAAATAGCAGTTATTATGCAGATTTCAAATGCAAACAGAATAAACTATAGATAATATCTTCAGCAGGGCTTCAAGACAGTTTCTCTGACAACAGAGGGTATTACATAAATCTGTTCTCACCTGAGGTGCAACGCCCTTGATTATTATCTTTCTGTGAAAAAGTTGTTCAGAATCTCATTTAATTTTTACTGTAGTACATCGTAACCAAAAAAATTCATTTAACTTCAACGTTTGTTGTTTATCTGCTTTACAGAACTTTTTTGTAAAATAATACTTCTCTGTATTAAAACAATTAGGTTATTTGAACATTTGTTAGAATTATTTATCAACTGCAATTTACATATATCTAACGCGGATTTGTTAAATAAAGTAAGTTTAAACTGATATATTATGCAGCAGAATACAGTATTTGCTTGACGTAGCGACGGATACATACGTTCAGCTGAATTTAATCAAAAACCGCAAATATCAAAGCTTTATCGTTTATCATAAATGCTATAACTCGGTATTATTTTAACGCATGTCATCCCACTAATTTGTAACATACAAAGTGAGCCTACTATTTTGTTACCGATGTGCTAAACAGCAATTAAAAGAAACGTTAACAAATTCATAGTAGGCCATTAATTGAAACAATGATCTATAAAAATTTTACATTTTTCTACGTTTCTCATTAATGCCGAAAGTAAGCTAATGTCAGCATTGTCCGACTAAATTCAAAAAGTTAGCAGGCATATTATTGAATTACTAATTGATATTTTCTCTACCCTCGATTTTTAGGCACCCATGACAAATAAAACAGTTTTTACAAAAAAAAATCTGTTACTACGTAATTTGACATCAACTGACTGTAAAATAAGCGTAAAAGAGTTGCTAAAGTATAGTATGAAATACAAACATACCTACTGACCGACAGAAAGCAAAATTTTCCACCACATAATTCAGAAAGCAAGCATTCAGATACTGCCTACATAATCTAACATATAGAAGCATATTTACGGTAACTGAATGTATTCTGGTTTAATTTCTAGCATTCTTTTTTTGTGAAAATAATAAATACAGTTTTCTTCTGCATACTGTGCTGTTTGTATATTTCGACATTTTAATATCATATTTTGTCTGCTGTTTAGTGCATATAAATTCGATTTTCACTAATCACCAAACCGACATCCTGAAAGATATTGTTGTTAAGATTGCAGCTGTAACATAAATGTTATTAACTTTGTAGTCAACTGTTTCTGTTGACATAATATAATAATAGAATTATAACTTCTTGAACATGTTTATTGAGTATTCCGACAGAACAATTGTTTCACCTTTCAAACTATAACAAAATAAACTTTTGCATTTCGTAAAATAAATAGTTGTGGCGCCTAGTAATAATTTTTGCTTATTTAGCGGCACGTGCACCGAAACGTAACCGACAACCGACTAAATTTTGTGCGTCGTAATCGATACGAAAATTAAAATTAGTAATTTTATTAACTGTAACCGAAATCTGCAACTCAAGTTGTTTTCATAATTTGTTGAAATTGTTTTGTTGCGGCAAATGTCAAATCGACACATATTTACTGTAGCAAATAAAATAATAATTAGTACTTAACTATTGTGTTAGGCGTATTAGCCCTTTTAGAAGACCAATAAGGTTGTAGCCAAAACAATGATAATATTTACTAAGGTTGCGCAGCAATGGAAATGCAAACTGAATGGTTATTAGGAAATAAACTAAAATGTGCTGTATTATAGACTTCTCTAAGGTGTGTGCGTGTCAGAATCAGCGACAGTAATTGTGCTAACCTAAAGCTAGCTTAAATTACGATAAACGAGAAAAAAAGCGTGAAACCTCTTATATGTTTTTAAATAATGTAGATAGTAAATTACAGGTATCTGGTTCTTTTTAAAAAGTTAGTTGACCTTGTAGGGTAAAAGCTACCAATGCGATTACACAAAAGAAGTTCCGTGGTTACATGACAAAGTACTCGGTGGTTTATATTTAGTAAATATAGAGACAATAAAGTTAAGGGAAGGCCTCGGAAAAATTGATCGCAATGGGTAGCGAAAGCCTATAGGTCATATTAAAGAAATTGTAGTAGGAATGAGTTTAGAAAAAGTTACTTGCACTTGAAAATTCCAAAAAACGTAATACTTCAATGTTAACCTCAGCACTCGCATTAACATGTGCAGCGACGAGTTTAGTAATGCTGGACATCACCAGACAGATGAAATATTATCAAGATGAATTCCATTAGTGGTGTTCTAGGATTTTAATTTCTTGCTGTTGTGTAGGTGGTAATATGCTACTGGGTGTAATCTTTAGACCATTTTAATTCAATGGCCGTGTCTAGAGCGCACCGGAAGGCACGAACTATATTTGATCCAAACTGCTTATCTGCATATTTTCCCATAATATTTAAATATTATTTCACAATAAAAATTAAATTTTACGCGCACTCAATATTTTTGGCGTTTGACTTGATTTGTAAAAAAAATTTTTCCTCTTTGATTAAAATTTTATAATTTTTGTAGCAATGTAGCATGCAGCATTCCATAATAATGTTTATTATAATAAATACTCAACTGTTACATCATGAAAAATACTTTTCAACCCACAGTTCGTCAAAATTAAAAGGTTCGAAGAGTTGCGTAATGTAACAGTTATTTTAACGTTTTGTTTTGATTTTAACATACTGTAATATTTACAAAACCTCAAAGAAATACTGCTTAACTCCGCTAACGGTAAATAAAACCGAAATTTGAAGTGGATTCAAACTGTAACCGAAAAATTTAATACAATTTTAATCGTAACCCGTTCGGTTTACGGTTACGATTAAAATTGTATTAAATTTTTCGGTTACGGTGCGAAATCCACTTCAAATTTTGGTTTTATTTACCGTTAGCCGAGTTATTTTAGTTCGGTGCACCTCTGTGGTGTTTAAATCACAACTCAAGTTTAATTTCAGAAAAATTGATTACACGCATGAGCCGTCATCACAAACAATTCTTTACGAAAACTGATATGAAAATTGAAATTAAAAGAAAGAAATAGTTGACACTTTGTTCTTGTATTAAAAATGTACAACTTCTGTTATCGTTAAAATGTATACGAACGTCATACGTAATTATTATTCATGAAATAATTACGCAAATACTGTTATTTGCAAAATAATACAATTTACTTAATTTTGATATATATAAATAACCCAAATTTTAATAATAAAAAATCAAATTTTTATCAAATCCACATCTGTTTACATTAACCCTTTTATAAAGGTATAGTTGCCGTGGCGTGTCCGTCGTCTTAATTACCAATTTTAAGCCTACAAGTACTACCGATCTATTTTCCCAAGCTCAGTAACAAATCAGGCGCCTAAGTGTGTAATTTTGTAGCTAAATGTACTGATTAATCACTAACGATAAGAAAGCTACCTGTTTTTCCGAAAACAATTATATCTTCCAGTAAATAATTGTATTAGTTCGTTTTACAGCACCAGACAATGCTATATGCAATAATAATGCACCGTCTATAACATTTACGCTTTGCAAGTTACCAGTTTATTGTTTAACTAAAATAGGTATTAGTCTAACTACAAATTTACCTAAATTTTACATCTCTTAAGTCACACAACTCACCCTAAAGCCAATTAGTCTACAGCCACTCGAAATTAACGTCTCAGAAACAAGTACACGAAATCCCACTGCCCGACAGGCTCCAATTTTTTGTACGAATTCATTTACATTAGCTTGCTTTTAATGTGGGTATTTATTTAGTAGTTTTTAAGTGCGGTTAGGTTTTTTGTAATTTTAAATCTTCGTTCTACAAGAACTGTTGAAAGCAGAGTACGATGGGAATGAAACGGGTCTGTTCAGAAAAGGAAAATACTGTATCAGAAGAAATAGTTTAACTAGAACAATAATTTTTGAGAAAAAGTTTAAAAAAACGTGGTAAGAATTAGTTTTTTTTTAATGTGAATAATAAAATTTTAGCTATTTTAATTAATATGATTTTTTAAATTATTTATATCAATATAGTAATTATCATATAGATCTGAAATTTAAAATAAATTATTAAGGCATTTTTGCAGGTAATTTAAAAATTCAAACCGTTTTTGTAAATCAACATGTTTCAAGTTAGTGTCTACCACTTGCATAATAATTGCTGATGAGGAGTATGGTAATGAGTAGATGTAATTTATGTAATAGCTACAGTACGTTTAAAATGTATGTATTCTTTAAGGTTTCTGACTTTTATGCGTTTTTGTTACACACAATTAGAATAGTTATTTATATGTGTGTAACATCACAACTTGTTTTTTAAAGTTCTAAAATTACCATAATATGAGAACTCTAAATTAAGCCATTTCCCGTCAAGTAAAGTGAGTCCATCCAATAGGCAAAAGCGAAGCTAAGAAATGCAGAACAGTAATTTGTTATTGATTGACAATAATCAAAATTAGAAAAATGTATTAAATTATCCAGTAGAACATTATGAAATATCAAAAACGTAGCGACATGTCAACTATTCCACTCTTCATAAACACATGGTATATATGATTAAAAAAGAAATTCATAAGAGTTTGCTAGGGAAACCCAAGATGTTACAAGAAAATAATTTTTACTGCGACATACAAATTTTCACTATTATATTATCAACTAATGAGTGGGACAAGGAAGGGATAGGCGACTCATGACTGCGACAAGCAAGGGAGAGAATGAGCGGGCCAAGTGAGACTCACGTTTACATGGAACATTTTAAATTTTAAAATACCAATGGGTACGTGAATCACTACTTGGCCCGCCCATCGCAGTCATTAGTTGCCTATCTCATTCTTTCCGTACTCATTAGTGCCCTCTATGTTTCCAGGAAAATAGAGGCAATCTGTACAAACTAAGTTCCGACAACAGCTTTGTTTTCCACGGCGAAGCCTTATGACTTTTTTTGATTATACGTTACTCGCAGAAAAAGTTTAGGGAAATAATTGTTTATATGGAGTGCAATGTCTTACCAACCTAGTTTATATAATATAAGAAATCACATCTAAGAGTGTGGTTCAATATTTAAACATTCTAAATCAGAATTGGTACAAATTTAAACAAATCTTTAAAATTAAGGGACATTTTTAAATAGTTGAATCTTGGATTATAAATTAGATACAGGTCACGCGCAGTCTTAGTCTTTACTTGCAAGATCCCTAGTTTAATCCAAACTCGAAGTTATCCGTTGCTCTCCCTGAAAGACAAGCTAATAAATTTTTCAAGGTCGTAAGAGCGGCGCCATAATTTTTTTAAGAGGGTACATTCAATAGTGGTTTCCTATTTTAAAAGTATCAGAGGTCCTCTCCAGGAAATGTTTAATAGTATATTAAAACACAAGTTGCATAAGGCATTGTCTTAACGTACGAGTCCAAGATTGAAAAACGAGGGAGCGTAGCGACCGAGTTTTTCAAATGGACGAGTACGTCAAGACGCCTTATGAAACGAGTTTTTTATACTATTTTTTCTATTGAGGAGAATTAATGAAAAAACGTTATAAATAATTGCTGCCATCAAATTTAGTAAATTTAGTATGTATATGTTGGCATACATACTAAATTTACCAAATTTGTTCATGAATATATCATGAATACCAATCTTTGTTGGTGAAATTTTACTAAAAACAATGCTTTAAAAGACTCTCTTAAAACTCTGTTTTTTAGCTAAAACAGTGCTTTAAGAATAACCTTAAAAACCGAAATAGAAAAAAAATTTTAAAGTTCACAAATTACAGATATTGTTATTGTCCACTTGCATGAAGTTGTTTTGTTTAAAAATTCGTTAAATTTTTAACATTGAATACGGATTTTCTAATAATTAATAAAAGACTCGTACTTACTTAAACTTATAAATTGTTAGAAAAAAACATACTTTTAATTTCCTTAACCTCTGTAACTCGCATGTACCTACTTTGGGCATAATAAGTACAGTAGATACTACAGAAATTAGAAGCGTGGAAGTTTTCCATTAATTGCCCAAAAACACAATAAACTTAAAGTCCGTTTGTCAAACCATTTCTTGTTGGTTCCTTATAAATCAGATAATGCGAGATATCACAAAGTATGTTTTTGACAAACTATTTTTAAACAATTTGGAAATGTATACAGAGTGTTTCGAAATGCCACCTACAAATTTCGAGAGGTGATTTCGTAGGTCATTTTAAGAGAAAAGGTTCTGATGAACAAATGTCTAAAACTGCTTCCCTACGAACTGACAACCTCACTAGAAACAGATTAATTACTTTTTAATTAACAA
Source organism: Ctenicera cuprea (assembly GCA_958336395.1). Taxonomy (NCBI): domain Eukaryota; kingdom Metazoa; phylum Arthropoda; class Insecta; order Coleoptera; family Elateridae; genus Ctenicera; species Ctenicera cuprea. The sequence goes on along the minus strand of OY284487.1, from coordinate 19,887,169 downwards.
CCTCCATATCTCCACCATAAATTGATATTTGATTCATATTTGTGTGGGTCCTTTGCCAGTCATGATTTACAATTTCACTTGTTTACGTTCAAATTCATCGCAGGGGAGAATAAATAAAGAGTGTTCGATGCATCTCTTAACTTGTTTTTACAAACATAAGATTTTGTAACCTTGAAGTTAAAAAACTTATTTTCCATATATGACTATACAAAAAAGATGCATTTGTTGTAAGTCGTTAAATCTAATGGTTTTCAAAATAATGCAACATTGTGAATATTTTAGTTGCCATGGAAGTCTGGGTGTATCATCAAATAACGGAAATAATTGAAACTTTAGCAGCAAGCTTCGCATAGCAAAACCATCAATAAAATTTTATTTAACATGGACATGGCAACGCTTTCTTACGGAGTTGCAGGATTTAGCACTTAAAAAACCATTTCTACCAGTCCAAACTGTTCCCTCGTCTAGAGGGAACAGTCCTTTTTTGAAAGAAAGTCTTTCCGGGACGCGGGTTTGGGTTTATCGGCATTTTTTTAGTGCTTTAATGTGTAGAACTTATCCTTAAGTTTGCGCTTTTTAATGATACACTCAGATTCTTTCGGCAACTCAATTTTTAACATTGAATTATCTCAAAAACCTACTGGTCCAGTGATTTTCAACAATAGTATTTTTTTTGTATAAAGATTTCCAAGTCAAACTTTCGGAAATCTTAAGTGTGTAAAAATTATTTAAAGAGATACGTCGAGCACCCTCCACATCTACGCCTCTGGTTGCTGAATTTGAACGTAAATAAGTGCTATTGTCAATTATCACTAATAAAATTGCCACACAGAATATGAACAAATATCTCAAATTTATAGCCAATATAATTAAAACATGACTAAACTGTTGGGTTTTTGGAAGGCTGTAACTTTGTATGGAAGCAGTTTAGAACGTACATTTATTAACATTTTTGTCTTAAAATGACTTATGAAATCACCTCTCAAAGTTTGGCGGTGTAATTTTGCAACACCCTGTATATATTTTACAGTTTACAATTTTTATATTTTAAAAATATATTTATTTATTTTTTACAAATATTGTTTGGACGATAGTCACGATCTGTTCTTTTTTCTTTCCCATACTTTGTAGTAGAAAAGTTTTGATTTCATGAAACATTTCAGTTCTGTGATTTTAATGAAAACTAATCTTGGGGTTCAAAAAATAGTATATTAAAGTATAAGTGGATAAAAAGGTCTTTAAAACACGCGCGATTTTTCGAGCACGACGGCGCAGCCGGAGTGCTCGAAATAGAGCAAGTGTTTTAAAGACCAGTTATCCACGAATACTTTACGCTATTTTTTTTTATTGGTGCACTTTGAAATCATAAATACTGGTATTATTACTACAAAAATGGAAATAAGAACTAATAATGTAAAATGGTTGAATTCGTGATGTGACATCAGTATCCTTTCGTTGTCATGGAAATGAGAAAAACAGAAATTAATTTGCAATTTGTCATCAAAGATTAATTGTTGTCACCTGCGGAAGTTTTTCATAGATGCACCGGACATTACGTATTTATTTTTGAAGGTGGTAGCCATTTGCGGTATCTTTGGGTCTTGTAGAAGATGTGAATTATGCGATTTGCGCTTACATGATATCAAAGAAGAAGGAAGCGTATTGGTTATTACTATCCGACCGTCTAAGACAGTGAAGGGTCGACGCTTTACTGTAGCCGACAGTGAAGCAATTAGTTATGTGCGTTTACTGAAGCAGTATTTATCATTGCGCCCCCAAAATGTAAGTACAGACCGAGTTTTCTTACGATATGATAAGGGGAAATGTACCAATCAAGTGGTTGGTATTAATACATTTGGATCATGTCCCTTGCAAATTGCACGTTACCTTAAATTGGATGATCCTGAGAAATACACGGGACATGCTTTTCGACGTACGTCCGCTACCATTATGGCAAATAGTGGCATGACAATAGATCAAATCCAACGGCAAGTAGGATGGAAATCGGCAGATGTGGCGACTGGTTACGTTGAAGAAAGCATTAGCAATAAGAAGAATGTTTCAAACATTATTGGGAGTGCCATTAATGGAAGTTCAACCTCATTGAGTTCTGAGAATGTTAACAGTATTAATTTAAATACCATTTCCTCCGATTTAAAAAATCGAAATATTAATATCTCAAACAATACTAACTGTACTTTCCATTTTCATTTATAAAGTTAAAATTGTTAAATAACGTTTGAATAAAGGTTTTGCATTTGTTAGTAATATTTTATTTGACGTTACAAGGTACTACTCCTGTCAGATCAATAATCAAAAAATTGTCATTTAGACTTCACGTTTCTCGAGTTGTTGATGTTGCCATGGTAACTTTAAAAAACGCGCGTTTTTGAAAGTTCGATTTAAACACGCTGAGGCGTGCTTGAAATAGGTAAAATGAAGCACCAATAAAAAAAAAATTATTTTTTTTTATTGGAGTTTCGAAGTTATAGTAACTGTCGGTATTAGAACGTAACGGTAAAAATATTTCTGAAAATATAAAATAAAAATCCTTAAAGAATGAATAGTTTAAGCGACTTGCTCCATTAAATTATTTGATATCGAGGAAAAAACCGGTTCAAAAATTGTGTAAGTGTAACTCTTAACCATTTAATGCACTGCTATTGTAGTCTACTTAAAGGCTTTTTTTAAGCCCGTCCCTGTGTTCTTAGTCAGAACAGGATGATTTTTTATTGTATTCACGCAGTTCTCTGATGTAATGTTATTATTGATTAAAGCGGTACCCTTTCCACTACTTCCCAGTTGCACATCATCATTACCAACAACATTATCATCGTTTTTTCTTTTCTTCAAAAACTTTTTTGATTTCTTCTTAAATCAATATCATAAAAATTTCACAGGGAAGGAAGTCGATTAAAGTGTTATTATTTAAGATAATTTTTATGACTCTGAAAGTCTGCAAGAGTTTTTGATACTCCATTAATTTAATTTATTAGAAATATTCAGGAAGTGATTTGGAGCTTTCGCAGCTTGTAATTTGATAGAATAACATTTTGAGTGGCTGTAAACAATAGAACTAAGTGGGTTATAAAAAGAATGGTAAAATGTGAAAATTCCGCTGGTGTTTGAAATATTTATAAGTGGGCTGAAATTATAGTTTCCCCTTCTCATAATTTAATCAGTTTATAGCAATCCAATATGGCGTCTCAGTCATTGTGGGTGCGTGTAACGGTGTAGGTCACGACATCCCTCCATAACAATACATTTTCCCTTCCGGTATAACGAGAATAAATTACTTCAATGCCAATCGTACGCGTTCTAGGGCACATGAGGGTTGGGTTTTGGGACCGTTGCGTAACGCAATTACTGTGATTAAATTGCAGGGTGGCCTACCCCTGAGCCAACAGTTAGAAACCTCAAAATGCTCATCGGGAATGGCTCCAGCAGGTAGATTTGCAAAGCCGATTAAGTGTTTTTCTAAGTAACAATGAGCGAGCTTGCAATAAAAACTGAGAACACGGCTTTATTTTTAAACGAGGCGCCGAGCTGTGGTCTATTCGGACCGGACACGCATTCCCAGCTCGAGTTTTTGGCAAATTGCGACTATAAATTTGGAGGCGCGTGGCTACCGCAGATAAATATCTCAGGTAGACGTCTTAGGCCTTTAAGGCTCCCTAACAATTCGAGCTTGAAGCAAATTAACGTATCTATTGTGAATCTTCTTGGCGTTGAAACGCTGAACGGTAGTCTTGACACGCCCTTCTGACATAAATTAATTTTTGAAAAATGATGGGTTTAAAGCACAATTTATCAGGTTATTCCTGCTAGTAGCCTTTATAGTGGAGTCGGGATACGAAAAAAGGGCTCTTGCTGGAATTAATTTAAACAGAAACAATTTTTGGTTCCGGTTGATTAATATACCCCCTAGATTAACATAGGTACTTAAATTATACATTCATACCTTTACGCTATAGACCGCCATATTGAAAAATGGCGTCCATCCGACAACTTTATAGCACGTTTTTCAAAATTTATGCGAAAACCGCGCATCGTACGAAAACATTTAGAAAACAAAAATTAAAGAACACACAATTTTGCATAAATGCTGGTCCTTTTTACTTTTTTGATATAACCCATGGTTCGGAAACAATTTCAATGTCTTTTGAATTCTCTTAATTATGATTAATTTAAGCGATACCTTATCTCCAATGCGCTAGCCGATACTGTTTTGTCAGTAAATAAATAATTTTTATAGCATACTCTTAATAACAACGTTTTTTTGACAGGAATAATATATCTTTAAATTAAGCTAGCCGAACCCGTAGACTACGCCCTACGCTTTCTTTGGTAACTTCTTTTAAACCAACCATAAATAAGCTGCGTCGAGATGTAAAGTATCTACTACAATTTATTAAATAAACCATGTTTTTATACCAAAGTAAGTAGTGATATAACAGGCATTTACTAGAATATTACATAATAAAAATAATAAACTTTTCAAAATAATTCTAATACTATTATTAAATATAAGCAAAATATACAACACAACTTAATAAAAGATTTCCGCTGAAATTGTTTTGGAAATAAGAGCTACAAATATGTATATTCTTATTTAATAAATGTACTAAATTCATTCGTTTCATTCGAATAGTTTTCTACTATCGAACAATTTGGTAAAAATTGTATATATAACTCGATACTCGGATGCCAAGCCTCTAGAAGTAGTTGCAATAATCATTTTGTGTTTGTAATTTAAATCTAGTTTGTATAAAACTTCGTGATTTGCGTAAATCTCTATTTGGTATATGTTTACGGTAATTATTTAACAAAAGTAAAGTTAACCGCCACAGATAAATGGAGTGTATTAATAACTATTTGTGATGTTTATTAGTTCTCAATTTTTATGTAGTTCACCTTTTCGCTGCGATGAGCAATAGTGCGCTGTCATCATTCTGTAATGTTATAAATGAAAGTATGTATCTGGTTTCTGCGTAAAATATATTATTGCTTGCGCAATTGTCCATATTACTTATTTCAGTAGGGTGGCAGGGTGTTACCTTAACATTAGTTAATCAAATTTTATGTTTCTTAATATTAAATATTGGTCGTATAGACTGCACATCTGAATAAAATATTATGCAAGTTGTATTCCAGAATCCGCTACCGCGCTGGCTCGTTCGTATCTGGCGATCCGAGGTATAAGCATCAAACATCTATTGTGAACTATGGTAGCTTGTTTTTATCTAAAACTGCATCGACTCGCTGTCAAAGGAATATGTGCTTTATATGTGCGCGTAAATATATGGGTTGTAGTAGTGGAGGCCCCTCATCACTAAAAATTGAGTCAGGTGGAAGGGATCCGAATTTACTATATAGATTGATTAATAAATAAACAATAATGATAATTTTGCCACACAATCTTCTTTATCGATATATTCAGCTGCATAATTTATTGAATCATATACCGCTTGTTCTGTAGAATTTCCAGAGACGAATCCAAATTGAGATTTATTATTTATTTTTTAGTAAAAAAGAAAAAGTCTTTTTTGAACTAGCTTTTCAATGACTTTAGAAAACATAGATAAAATATCTTAATATTTTTCAGATATTTTTTCTACATTTTTTGGGCTTTTTGTATTTCCGGATTTGTTTGTCCAGGAACTATTATTTCAAGATCAAAATACTTGTAACGTTCTCACTTATGCAATTAGCTTTGAAACGAAGGTAAAAGCTAAACATTCTGCTCACGAAATAATGCCAAAAAATCGTTTTCGTTCTTTCGCCGAAAATAATAGATTGCGGTAGAAGAACGCCAGAAACCTACCTAACGAGCAATAACAAAATTAGAAATTCCAAAAACGGCGAAAGGGGAGTAGGTTGAGCCGCGTCTGCATTTCTGCAATATGTTTGAAATCCTAATTTTCTGTGACTTTTGAGAAGTTCAGGTTGATCGTGGATTTGGTATCGATTCTTATTAATTGACTATAAATGTTTATTCATAATTGAGTTTTGAGAATTCAAAATTTAAAATTTCGACAACTTCTACGGTTTCGATAAAACTTGTTTGTCATAGCAATTCATCCGTTTGAGGGCATGAGGATATTTAATTTTATACCCACTAGTTTACTAAATCGTTTTTGATTAAATAGGTATAGATTGTGAAACCAGTTGTCAAAAAATCGTAGCAGCTCAGCTATTTGGAAGGTAAAAATTCGAAAAATACACTATATTTTTCTTGAAGCTTTTTATGAATTCTGTTTTAGTAATAGAAATACTTGCACACGACAAAATGATATCAAAAACATATCTAACTTCCGTTTCCTATCAAGATATTAAACGATCGTAACAGTGTAGATTTTTAAAATATACTGATTATTAGAATATGTTTTTCAGTAAACCAAAGCAAAACACACAGTACAAATGTAGATTTTTTTTTCGAAATTCTTACATTTTGTATAGAACAAAAACAGAATTAACCTTTTACATCTAGCACTACGAAACTGAAACCTTGAGAGTTGGAATTTGCCCACACGAAATGTCTAATCTAATCGGATATTGTTTAAAGATAAGAACTGAAACTAAGTGATAAGTGCTTCCTTTCTGCTTCTTCCATTTTATTTACGACTAACTAAGCATGTGACATATATATAATTTTATTAGTTATTACATAACAAAAATTATAATTGGTATTACATACCGTTATATAACATTCACATTATTTATACATCAAAATTAAGTAACCAAAGGAGTATTTGGGAACATAGGAACATTATTTGTTATCAAGTCGTTCTATGTTTTTAATTAATAACTGGCACAGAATGTCACCTTATATATAAAGCTAATAACAATTTTGATTTCTTAAATTGAAAATGACAGCGTGACAAACGATAATATAATTTTAACAACGTCTGCCCAAATAAGGAACATAATTTTTCAATTTAATTGTCGAAAGGCTGTTTAATATAAAAAAAAATAGTAAAATGTTAGAAGCATTAGTAAAAACATATTTAAAATTGTTTTCAAACCATGTTCAGTGTAATTGTATTGCAAAATGCAAGCGATTCTTTCCATATTAAGTCGAAATTCTTCTGAAAATGACGAATTTAAATTTATTAAAGTAGGTTATAGATTGGTTTTATTTAATCTTAATTACTATTAATTATTTCTAGCAATTTAACTAGTTAAGTTTTGTTTTCTAAATGTTTGAATTTGCAACAAAGAAGTAGAAACAAAGAGTGATCATTAAAAAGGAATATAAAAATATTGTTTTAGTATCAACCCACGCCAATGCCAGTTTTTATTTTTATTGAGGCATAATTTATACCGCAGTTGTTATTTTTATGTATTCCAGGTGTAAAAATTCTGCAGAAAATGTTATACTTATGGAAATTTTTATATCTATTGTAAACGCTTCTTTCTAATCGGCCAGTTTTAATGGCGATTTCAGAATTTAAAAAAAACTGAAGTAAGTGCACTGTCCTCTTTTTTTAACTACATTTACAACAGTCATAATGACTTTTTTTAAACAAAACTAAGCAATTGTTATTTGAAGCACGTCATTCCTGCAGTACTTTTGGAGTAAAAATATTTTTGGGAAATTGGCATTTGAGCAACTGTATCCTAGAAGAATTAGTGTACTTTAAACTAAACTATTTACAGACAATTCTTAAATCGAACAACTGTAAAAATAGTATTCTTCAAATAAAACCTTTTCCAAAATCCCTACAACAGAAACAAAATACATTTGAGCATTTTTTACTTTTCTATAATACTTTTAGTGTAGAGCAGTATTGATTTCATAAAAATTTTGATTAGAAGATTTTGACAGAAATAGCTACATGTTTTGGGCTCCCAAAACCTCAAAAATTGGCGTTGAAAAAATAGCTGTATGTGCGCCTTATATCTCCCGAACAAATGGTGGGTTTCGAGGAGTTTCGGAATGTACATTTATATCAAAATGGTGATGAAAATAAATTTAAAAAAAATCAAAACCGGAAGCGGAAGTTCGACATGGTTTTTTGTAGAATTTCTGTTTTTCAGAAACATGTTTTTTGAAATCTGAAAGTAAATCTCGGAGAAAACCTAACGTTTTTTTCCAAACGTTATAGTTTTAAAATACGGCTACAATTTTTTGGCAGTTTTAACTTACGTCTTCTTAAAACGAGTTTACAGCTCGAGATCAAATTTGGTATCGTAATAGCCTTATCTCCCCTGTGAAAATGGGATTTGCTATAATAATTAACTGTATATTTGTGCTTAATGAAAAATAACAATACATTCACAAAAATAACTCACACGACGATTACAATGTTTTTCAATAACTATACTTTGTATAGAGAGGAAGGTAAAAGTCAGTACTGTGAAGTGAAATGGTATTTTAAAATTTTGGAAATTTTCAATAAAATATTGCACTGAACCTGAATTTTTTTTTAAATTTTCTTAATCTTATACTTTATAGAAGTAGTGATAAGCTACAATTTTGGTTAGTATTCGAGTCCGCTAAAAACTATGTTACACCTTCTATGAATTTTTGAAAATCGAAGGCACTTGTTTAATAAACGAGGGACGATAAGATACTTCTGTTTAAGTTAAATTGCTCATAAGTGATAGTAGAATAAGATTCACGGCTTAATTTTTAGAAACAGTAATATTTAGAGCAATTAATTGTCTCCCTGCTATCCAATTTGAGATATTTCTTTCGTTTCTGTTTTTTTATCCCAAATTATCTTTTCTCAAAAAAAAAAAAAAATAGTTTCTCACACAGTAGATACAACAACCAAATATATGGGAAAAAACAAAATATTAAACTTAACTTTCCCACCCTACAAAATTGGTTGGTTTGTTATTGTTTCTGACCAGAAACAAAGCTAAATCTAATATTTTAATATTTAGAGGTTGTTTATGCCTGTGATATTTTAACTATATATAACATAAAGCATTTAATTTTTTTTGCCGCCAGAACTCGGGGAAATATCTTACTTAATTTGTGCATTTGCTTGTTAGTTTAAATGTCTAGCAATTTAAAGTGAAAACGTAGTGTATGGCTGCTTGCAACATTAGATACAACACCAGGGCGTAAATTTGATTTTTCATTGACACCCTAAGCTACAGTATGGTATGCAGCTGACCGTCCCTGTGGCTATAAGGTCACCGATATGCCTGCCGTTCGTTATTTGTTTTTGCTTTCTTTCGAGTAGTGCGATCTAGTGACATTTTCGGCACGTATTACGGTAATTATTTAAAAATACAATAAAGTAACAGTTTTTAAAAGTACAAGAAAGTTTATGTGTTTATTTGTTACTCTTACAACGATGATTTTGTCTTTTGTAAGATACGAGCAGTAGAAAATTTTCATTATAGGGCCCTTTCGTTGTAGCCTCCTCCTTATCTTCAAAACTTTTTGAAAACTAAAAAAAGTGAAAATTTCGTATAATATCTCCCTGAAATGCTTCCGTCTATTTTAGGCGTTATACCGATGAAAAACGCATTATTTTGCCAATTACAATTCTGGCAAGCTTCCTATTTAATTACGGCTTACATTAATTTATTTATGTTTACAATAATAAAGTTCGGCTAATAACTGCAAACTTACTCTTCCCAGCATGCGTGTCTTCATAGCGCAGTTATCAAATGGGCGTTGTTCGCTCGCGGCATAAGAACTGTAACGAAAATGAGTAAGTAATAAAAAGTAAGTAAAGTTCGGTTCGTGTAGACAGCGGTTTAAATCCCGTTTACCATCAAGTTTTTTAAATTTTTAATTGTTTTTTTATAGGTCCTAAACACTATTTTTGACTGTTTTTTTTGTTAAAAAAATTGTTAAATTACTCATTATATTATATTTAACTAAATCTTCATTGAGACTTCTTGCAAAGTTTGATAAATAACAAACTCAAAATAAAAATTCAACTATTTGACAAATGTGAAATTAGATCATGATGATCTATGATTTTAGAGGTTTCAGTTGAATTTATATCAGCTACTTTCCTAAAATTTCAGCTTATTTCACGGTTGCTCAATATATATAGCACAGCACTCTCAGGCCTCTTGGCCTATGGCTTCTATTGCATGTTTCCATGCTTTCCTGTCTTTTGATTTAGCTTTCCAGTCTGTCAATCCAAAGCTTCTTAAATCTCGTTGTACGTCACTCCACCAGGTCATTTTAGGTCTACCCTTCCTATTTCTCCCTTCTGCTTCCTTTTCTAAACTTATTCTTACTAGATCCTCCTTTTCCATTCTATTTATGTGTCCCAGCCATCTCAGACGGCTTTGCTTAATGATTGTATTTAGATTTGGTTCTTGGTATAATTCCTCTAGTTCTTGGTTTGTTCTCCTTCTCCATACATTGTTCTCTTCTATTCCGCCAAATATTTTTCTTAGTATCCTTCTCTCCCATATATTGATCTTATTTTCGTATATTTTTGTTACTACCCAGGTTTCTGCACCAAACGTTACCACTGGTCGTATCACTGTTTTGTATAGCCTGATTTTAGTTTTTCTTTGTATGTTTTTGTCTTTTAGTACACTGTCCAGGGCTGCCGCACATCTTATTCCCATTGTTAGTCTTCTGTCTATGTCTGTTCCCTGTTGACCACTACTTGCCATCTGTACCCCTAAGTACACTATTTTATTAACTATTTTAAATTTAAATTTTTTCCCTGTGCTTGTTTGGAAAGTTAGGTTTTGGTTCTCCTCTTGTGTTCTATTCCATAGTATCGTGTAATTGGATTTTTCTTCATTTATTTCTGAACCTGCCCTTCTTGCTTGTTCTTCTATAGTTTTAATGATTCTTTTAAGTTCCTCCTTAGTCCTTGCTAAAGCTTGCCTTGCTTTAGCAAGGTTGCTCAATACTTATTATTAAACATTTTAATTTCACAGATACAAGTAATTCAATGAGTAATGATTACTAATATTTTTTTATAAGTTGTGAAATAGCTGAGCTATTATTTGAGTTTTTTAATTGTCAAATACTTTGTTATGTAAAGATGACCCAATGAAGATTTAATTAAATATAATATTTTGTGTAAATTAATAACTTTTTTCAACAAAAAACTGCAAATTAAAAAAAACATTGAAAAAATTGGCGGTGAGCGAGATTTAAACCGCCGCTGGCTGCACGAAACCGTATTTGTTTTTATTGCAGTTGTAAATTAATTCGTTTAAGCGTAATTAAGCCGAAAGCTTACCAAAATTTCTACTAAGAATACAATAATATGTATCCTTCATGGTTATTACGTATTGACTGGAGCATTTCAGGCAAATATTATAAAAGATTTTTAGTTTTCCTGCCCCTTTTCCCGAACAAGAAACTATTTTCCGGCCATATTCTCCATCCAACAAAATATTTATTGGAGCAACTTTATTTGAAGCAGCTTCATTTAAATAGAGGTTTTCAAACCACTTTCAACAAATCTACTTTCGATCAAACTTCCCAGAAACTTATTCTAGAATAATTTTTCTGCCGATATTTTATTGTCTAAGAATTTTTCCAAGACGTGTTTTCAAGAAACGTTTTTATTCTGAACTTTGGTTTTAAATGCAGGTTTTTGTAATACCAATTTAAAAAAATATATTTAAGCAATGTTCGACTTTCCTTCAGTTTGGTTCAATTTAATGGTTCAGCTGTGAAACAAGAGCATAAACTCTAGCTGCAAGGCCATTCACTCTTGCAACTTCTTGAATTTTCGGTATTTACTAGAAACCTAGAAGAATACCCAAGAATTTGAGCAAAAAAGATGACGGTGGCAGAGCAATTATCATTTTACGATTTTTTAATTGTGCAAGGGAATCCAAGCTAATTAAATTGCACAGTCGTAGCCGAACGTTGCGAATTTTGATTATCCTAAAAGTGTATACCTGGAATCGAGTCCACACGGTCACGGGCATCGGATAATTTTATTTTTATTAGGGTTGTGGCTGATGACAAAATGATGTCATCTGTAGAGTATATGTGCGTGTTGCCCCATTAGCCCGGGACGTGTCGGTATCTCTGGGCGCCACTTGGATGGCCCATTCCAATCAAGCCGTGTCCCCAAATTCTTCACGGACTCGTTTTCCTATACCCACACGAGTTACTTTACGAAAAACTTAAAGCTTTTTACTGAGTGATCTGGTATCAAATAAATTTCGAAATTGCTAGACGAAATTGGTATTTTAATTAGGGATGACTGCCTAGCAACCTATTTGTAGCACTTAGACATTGATATATTGCAAATAAATTACTAATCGCAACAAGCGCTGTCTATAAAAGGAAGTTTCAATTCTACTGCCGTTTTAAAGTAGTTGTTTTCGATTTGCACGTTTATGTGTAAAAGAAGCGCAACAATTTTGTCTATTATAGAAGACGCAAATATTGGTAGCAAGAACTGTTATAAAATAAAAATTTTGGTTCGTAAAACTTTTTAAATTACCGTTTAAGTATACCATTATAATTTTTCACTTAACTGTGTCAGAAATCAAGAAAATTACGCCGACTGAAGAGGGTGTGAAGATTTAAATCAAACGATTTGTTAAAAAAATCATTGATTTAAATCAATTGAGTTTTGAGTGAGGTGTCGTTTTCATGTGCTAAAAGAATAACTTAAAATAAAAAATAAAAAACAATACCGCGTGGAACAGAAGCCGGTGCACCTCCCTTTTTTCCTTATTTATTAAGTAAATAATTTACAATTTGCAACGGTTAATATATAGGTAAGGCTCTAGTATTTGACATAGATCACGACTTTCTAGAGCTTCCGGTTTCGCCAAAACTGACAGCAACTTTCTTATTTTAAGTAATAGGAACACCCTGTATATTTTTTCATTTTTGAATTTGCTAACGATGGTGTTGTTTCCCTAAATTTTTGTGCAATAATATTTTCTGCCTCCAAAAGTTACTTAAACACACCATCATATACCGAATATTTTATCGCGAATTCAACGATTTAACAATATACCGGGTGGTTTCATATAAAATAAGTAAATTGGTGTCACCTCCGGTGAAACCGGAAGCTCCAGAAAGTTGTAATCTACTTAAAATATATATTAACCCTTCCACATTTTAAATGATTATTTTTTATAAAAAAAAGAAGTAAATAGGCGTTAACCGAACACTATGTTACACTTGTTATAAAAATATTTAAACTATAACACTTAATTCTGCAGACAATAGGTCTGCGCAAGTAACCAGGGCTACTTAATTTTCTTTTAATTCAAAAAATTAGTTGCAATAAACAAATTGATTTAAATCACATTCACCCAATTTAAATCAAATACATACCTTTTTTGTGATTTCTGTATAAAAAAAAAACAAGATTTTTTTCGCACTCTGCGACTGAATAAATAACTAATGACTCCACAACGTACAGGGCGATTCATCTAAGTGTCGCCCCCTATAATTTTGTAAGCAATTTGTCAAGTTGATTTTCGTTTTTAAAAGCCAGTAGCGGAAGTTTTGGGCTACGCTCTCCGCTTTCTTGTGCTAGCGATAAGAAAAGCCAGTGAAGAAAATGAAAAGTATTTATAAAATTGGCGTTTTTTTCTCTTGTGGAAAGCTATTTCACCGGGTTGTGTTTTCCGGTAAATGGTCGTATGTACCGCAGCATTTTTTTGCCGTTTTCTTGCACGATTTTTGTTGACTGTTGCTTTTTTCACCGACGTTTTGCCCAGTGATGTTGTTGTGGGACTTCTATCAGGGACGTTTTTTCCGTGAACCGTAATTGGCTCACATAAGCAAAAACAAATTTTGACGCCACTGGTAGTATGAATAACAGTAATAATCTGGCCGCACATAAATAATCTGTTGATGATATCATAACTGTATACTTATCGTTTTGTCACGTTCAGTTGTGTATTTTTGGTAGGGGTCAAGATGTAATCTTACGCAAGGCCACTTTTTCCCATTCTCAACTCATTCTACTGTTTCTTTAGTGCTCAACTTGTATTTTGTGAAATACTCGTGTATACTATATTGTTTTATTTTCTATTTATGTAGTACGTTTAGTTTTTTAGCCATCGTTGTCATTGTTATCATATTTTACGTATTAAGAGTAGAAAGCAGGCTTAACAAGCCGCTTTACGCCACTCTTTAGAAGTAACTGCCGGTCAGTTGTTTAGCGATACCTCCTCGTTCGAGTTTGTTGTCGCAATGAGGTGTCATCAGATTGTGCTACAATAGTACAAATAAATATTCTACATAAAGGGAGCGTATTTCTATGAAATATTATAGTGGTTCGCTGTACAAAGGAAAATGGTTTTTATATAAGGACCATATATACAGGTTTCCTAAGAAAGGTGAACTATAGCAAATTATATTTTTCCAGAGCTTATGTCTCCAGGATACGTTGGCTATTGTATTATTGTTATTTGCTGTTATTAGTGCCGTTTAGTCAAAAAATAATAATTTTTAAACTTAAAACTAAGCAGAAATCTAGTTAAATATGAATAAATTCAAACTTGTTTTCTTAATCCGAGAGTTACAATAATGCTTTGTAATGTTTCTGTAGCAACATGCAGAAAAACCGAGTTCTAACCCTGGGTAGGAAAAACTTTTTTCTATAATTTTATTATTCATTTAATTTTCACAACAGCTCTACAATAAAATAGTAAATAAACACTATTTGTAAAGTGAATTGTAATATTAATATATCAGGCAATGAAATAATTAAGTTGAAACCTATTTTATTATTATTTATAATTTTTTTAGTTTTCAGTATAGTAACATAATTAAACATTAAAATATTAGTTATGAAAAGATGAAAACAATTCAAATATTAAATAAATAACAAAAAAATTTTAAAAATATTTGTTGTGCAAAGGGCTAGAACCTGGGTTTCCTGCGTGAAAGGCAGCCGTCTTAAGCATTACAAAGCATTGTTGTTACGTTAGGATTAAAATGACATGTCTTGAATTTATTATTATTTATTTAGATTTTTGCCTTATGTTAAATATAAAAATTATTGTAATTTGACTAAACGGAACTAATAACGGCTGATAACAACAATGCAGTTTAAATTCTTAGCCAAAGTGTCGTGGGGAAACAAAATCTAGAAAAATATAATTTCCTATGTTTTGCATATAGTTTAAATTTCCTGGGAAACCCTGTATATGCTGGTTAATGTAAGAGGAGCCCCTAACCACTAAAAGTTGCAACAGGTGGAAGGGATCCGGATTTAATTAATAGATTGTTGGATGCCATTTAAATCATTATACCACGACTTTAACACTTTTTAGCATTCAGTGTTAGTGAGTTATGCATAATTCGCAGGTATCGTGAATTGAACCATACACATTTTTTTGGTCTTCTAGTTCTTTTATGTTTTCAACATTATAAAAATTTTATACCCTTACATGAATAATGCGATAAACTGCCTCATATGAAGTAGGTCATAAATTTAAATAAGAGCCCACAGTAATTTGGTTTTAAACGTGTGGCTATTGTTTTTTGTTTTATGAGTTGCGTCATTTCTTGATAGTGTTTTTATTGGAAATATATTTTAAAACAAATAATGAACTAATGTTTATTAATAGTATATTATACACCAAGGTAGAGAAGACATTTTTCTCAGCCGAGCAGAATTAATTCCCGAGATGCGAAGCATCGAGGGAAATAAGTTGCGAGGCTGATACGTCTTCTCTACCGTGGTTTATATATTATTTTTTCCACTACTAGCACCTTTATTCCTTCTATAATTAATTGATTTCACATTAATAAGAAATAAAATTATAAATGCAAATAGGCACAAAAATAAAGTAGCCTTGCTTGAAAATAAGAGAATAGTTAATTTCAATTGACATTAATTTATGTAAAATATATATTTTATAATAGTGGTTATAAAATGTCCAATTTTGATGATTTGAGTGAAAACTGCAATCCTCCAGAAATTAGGGAAGTTGCAGAAAGTGTTGGTGAACAGTTATTACCAGTAAAATCAAAAGATTTTTACATGAAAGTTTATGGTGAATTTAAAGATGGGTAGCAATTGTTTTCATTATTAACCAGTAGTTAATAATAAAATATTAGTGACCACTAGGAAAGAAATTCATCTTCTTGGCTCTAAAACAAAGTAAATAATGATATCGTTTAATGCTAGTAGTGGAAAAAAAACATTATTGACTCTGAACATGTATCAAGAGAAATAAATAATTATTCCACTGATAATAAATATATCGACCAAGGACTACGTCGCATTTGCCGTTTCAGCAGCCAATAGAAAAGTATAAAACACATTTAAGCAAACTGCTCATTTGTTTTAGTTGCTAGTTTTAAATATGCAACTTTTACAATTCCTTGTAATATACTCAAACAAATCCGCTCATCTACTACTCTTGAATCGGAAAATGCCGTCGTGGTAAGCCAATTTGACAGTTCGATATGTTATACCAATAACATACGACTCTTACGTTGAAAAATAACCAGGAAAGTTACTCTAACTTCCTGCGCAGCAACGGCAGCCCGATTATTTTTCAATTCGGTCGTGGTATAGCTGTTAAATAAATGCTTAAAATTCACTAAACAACCATGATAAAAAGACAGAAATGATTTGGTTTCAATTATGGTTAAAGTAGACCACTACATGTTTCGTTCTTCGTTGAACTCCTCAGGTAGGGACAATTCTAACCATACTTAAAAAAGCAAACAAGCAGATATATTCCAGAAAGAAAATCATTAAAGGAGAATTACAGAAGTAACGCCCTCTCTGATGTGCGGCGAGGAAAAGTTGCAAAGCAACAAACCGACAAAAACAACACAACGCACGAAAAAGCTCGCGCTGCAAGAAGTAATAGACATAATTTTAGTTTCAACTATGGTTAGAGTAGTGTCCACCTGACTAGTTCAAATAAGAACAAAACATGTAGTGGTCTATTCTAACTATAGTTAAAACCAAATATTTTTTCTTATTTCTTGCAACACGGGCTTTTTCGTGTTTTGCATAGAGGCCGGTAGTGTTTCGTTCAAATTTTAGTCGGTTTATTCTTTGCAGTGTTTCCTCGCTGCACATCAAAGGAGGCGTTACTTCTATATTTATTCTTTAACGATGACAAAAGCTGTAACAAGTTGTTATTAAAATGTATTGCGTGTTTTAAATAAAATAGTAAAGGTAGGAAATGTTTATATCGTTGAAAAAAAATGGGTAGAGAAAACACATGTATGCTCCAATTTAAAAAAATATTGATGTTGTCATAGCTCACTCACATTGAATGGTGTAAAAATCCAAGTAACATTACGAAAAAAAATTGTCAAAAGCTTACCAAAGTGAGAGTTTTTGCAGTGACACTATACATGTAATAATTAGAAGAATTTATATCACAAGACTATTTTTAGACCTATTATCACGGTCCGAATAAATACGCATTTATAATATTAATAATACCAACTCTGTTTTTCAAACGGAATTTAAACTCTAATTGCAGACAAAAAAAATCAAAAAAATAAAATAATCACAAACAAACAAACAAAAGTTTGCAGTATGCATAAAAAAATTTAAAAAAAACAAATTGTACAGAGTGTTTTAGCAAGATTAACTTTTGTAATTGTAGAAATACCTTACAAATTGTTAATACAATGTGTATGATGGATTGGGTACTCTTTGTGGACACCACTAATATTTGTCATATATTGGCATTTATTTATATTAAAATATAGTTTATTTACCAGAGACAATTCCTCGACACTTCAAATCTCTCTACAATAAGTAGAAAGCCATGAGTATTTTATTTCATACAGTGGGTTAAAATCATCAGCGGAATTTACAAGCATTCTAAAGCACATTTCCACTATCATTTACAAATAATGTAGACAATAATGGTCCGAAAATGCAACCATGTGGGACATCACACATTCTTTTAGATTTTAATCTTTCAAAAAATTTAAATTAAAAAAATAGTTAATTTAAAACTCGTGTCATCATCAAATAGAAAAAAAAAACAATAATATATCCGAAAGGCGTTGGAATATAAACGCTGAAGGCAACTTAAATTAAAGTTTGGGAAACTATGATTTAAAAATTATTATCTTGATTACAATTCGTTCTGAAACACTTCCTGCAATAAGCATTGTGTTTTAAAGTGTGAAAAACGACAGTGTAATAAGTTTTTAAACAGTTCAGATTTGTGACTCTTGTGTGAAATATGCATCAATTACTTTACATTACCACATTACCACAGATAACTGATTGTGGTAGTGCTGTATTGTAATTGTAATGCCAGTGACTTATTTTAATAAAGCCAGTATATTACATGTACATTGTACCTATATTCTAAGCGTATTAAATTAACAGTTTCTTGAAAATATTATTGTTTTATACATAACTCCCGTTTAGAAATTTTAGTTCTAGATTTTTCCCTACATAATTATTATTCTAAAATTTATTATTTTAAATCTATTTCGAAGACCTCTATTTGCAATGCACCAAAATTCGAGTATTTCAGACGTTAAGAAAAAAATAAAACCTCTTAATTCTCACGCGAACTTTTTGTACGCTAAATGTACATTTCGACTGCAGTCATCATCAGTAGAAAACAAAGCAATGAACCACAACGGATATGAAAATTGCAGCAGCAAAGTAGAAACGTCTCTTAAGCCTGATGCATAGGATTTTCTACTTCTGGTTCATCTTTTTGTTTTCTACTGATGATGACCACTAAGCAGTCGCAATGAACATTTAGCGTCAAAAAGCTTCTTGTGAGAATTAAAAGGTTTTATTTTATTTAATTAATCATTTTATCAAAGTTGATCATTTACATTATTTATTTCAGACATATACAAAGATGTTCTTAAAAGGTCCTTCATACATTAGAGGCTGGATTTCTTCGTCAATAATAAGACACAAAGTCCAAATAAACATTTATGTTAGAAAACGCATATTTTTCGAGATACAGTTCTCTAAAACTGGTGCAGCCAAATCACGTTTTAATTAATATGTCCGTCATAACTTGAAATATTTAATTCAAACTTTGTAAAAACCCTTCACTTTCGATCATTTACATTTTTACTAGTTTTCGTTCAAAACCACCGATCTAAATTAATAGGAGTGGTGGACGTATCTCTTAACGTATATTTTACACATGCGTGCTTTTTGCCGTTTTATTTGAATATTGAATACCTATCAATATACACAAAAAAGGTATTGTTGAAGGTCACTAAAATTTATGGTTTTTTTGAAGATAATTCAAGTTTTGTCAAGAAACGAGTTAGCATAAAGGCCGAGTGTTTCCTTAAGTACAAAGTCTGAAGAATGATTTTACACATCAGCGCAATGAAAAAAGTTTAATAAACATAGGTAGGGAAACGGTTTCTTAAGGAGTTAAAGGGATTTTCACAAAGATACTTTTATCTTAAAAACCGTAGGATTAAGCAACTTTCAACAAAAGAACGTTTTTGTGAGCTTTGATTTGTAGAATACGATTTTGAAATCGAATTAAAATAGCCGTACAAGATGTAAATTAAATACCTGAATTTATGGAAGAATATTAATTAAAACGCGACTTCGCACCACTATTTTTAAAGAGCTGTCTGTATCTCAAAGAAAATACGTTTTCGAAGATATGCTTATTTGGACATTTTACTTGCCTATACATTCAGTATACGGAAGTATTGATTTCATGAAAATTTTCAAAAGCGAGATTTTGACGGAAATACATGATTTGGACCTCCAAAACCCCAAATAGTGGTTTTTAAACAATGTCTGTCTGTGGGTGAGTGGGTATGTATGTATGTGTGTGATGCATCATAACTACCGAATGCGTGGTTCGATTTTGATGAGTTTTGGAACCTTAAGGTATATCAAAAATTCACCGACAAAATAAGGTTTTTAGGAAAATCCAAAACGAAATCCACTAAGAAACTTTATAACAAATCTAACGCCTTTTGCTCTAACTTTCTAGCTTTAAAAAGGCGGCCGTAGCGATTTTTTCAAAATTTTGATTTTAGCGTCTTATTGCTCAAAGACAGGTAGACAGATCAAATTTAAATGTTTTATCGTAATAGCCCTATAGAGACTCAGTGTTACTGTGCACTTAAATTGAAAGCTAAGAAATGAAGAAATTCACAAAATTTCGAAAATCTTCAAAAAAATGTTATTCCAAAACTAGCAAGACGATGCTTTTTTAATTTTGTAAGCTCATAGAACTAAAACTTACTTACAATTTGGTTTGGTGCCAGGCTGCACATTTTCTTTTGGCACTTTCTATGAATTTAAAAAAAATTGAGTTTTTAACGCTTGCTTTTTCAAAAACGAGTTTATTATTATTAACGAGTATTATATCGAGATGAAAATTGATATTAAAAATGCTTTAAGAGTACACAATGTTACAAGTTACTAGAAATATTAGAACTACTAAAATTGTGAAATGAAAGATATATCAAAATTTTGACATTCTCAGAATCATACTGATCAAAAGCTGACCACACTGTTTTGAAAAAAAAATTTTGAGATTGTGTAGCTATAGATCAGCTACAATTCGTGTACCAGTCTGCTAACTTATTTGTGACAATAGGTGAAGTGCTTCGCTCATTTTTTGTGTTATTTTTAATCAAGAAATTTTATCTTGACAGTTAAGACATCATCAGGAAAGTATGCCCTGCTTTAGCCAGTAGATGTGTCATGATGGGAAAAGTCTCTAAAAGCCAAACTCCTTCTATCAAACTCCGTTTTTAGATTTGCAAAACTTGTTCTCTGACAGAAATGCTATAAACGAAAACGTGTCTCACTTCCGTTTCCAGTTTGGTATGTTTGAAAATCTTATTTTTTGACGAAGTTTTGTTACAAAGCACATCGAAATCGGCCCATCCGTTCGCGAGATATGAGACATACATATGCGACACTCCAACCAATCATGCAACCACGGACAACATGTTAAAAACCACTTTTTTCAGATTTTGAAGGTCCAAAACATGTATTTCCGTTAAATGTCGAGTTAAAATATTTCACGAAAGTAATATTTCCACTGATAGTATAGAAATGAAAAAACAATTACAGTTAAGGACAAAAATAGATATCACGCAATTTTACAAAGTTCTACATTAAAGCTCACTCACTTTAGATGATTAAAAATAGGTGAGTAAATCAATGACTTAAACAAACCGTTTATAAAATAATAGCGGTGAGACACTAGATTGTACAAAATTATAGAAAATCAATATTGTTCACATCAACAGGAGAAATTAAACATGCTCAACATAAAACTTTTTATAATAACAAACGCGTTTTTATAACTACAAGACATAGTTATACTCTGCAAACGTGCGTGTATTAGAAATGCTTTTTATATTTTCTTTCATAACATTATTAATAAAGAACATTTTTGCAATGATCCGAAAAATAATACAAAATTCATCTAAATTTAAGAAACTTTTAATTTCTCTCTAATTTCTCATCTAACCACTTAACCATAAATCCGTCATTCCTAGAACGAACGAGAGAATTACGAATGGGCCATCAAAAAATTTGGTAATTGATGTCCTGAGTTACAACAGCAAGCCTAATTGATACAGTTCCTGACGCGGTCGCAGGAGTGGGTTCAGTGTTCAACTGTTCAATGACAAGTCCGGCAAAGTGATCGGACTCCGGGCCGGCCACGGCGGAGCCGCTGGCAGAAAGGGTTTCTGTGTAGTGTCGCGCCAAGCCCCCCGGACCCCCCGATCACCCTCGACAACTGGACAATAGTGTCGGACAATCCTCTCCGAGATGACTTACTTCGGCTCGACGCCTATGAGGATTAAAGAAAAGATCGAAAAATGCGACGAGATTTTTGATATCGTGTGAAAATTGTTTTCTTTTAATAGTTATTGGGAAATTGCAACGCTATCGCGTGGTTTATAATTTTCAGGAATGGTTAGGTTCAATTAATCTTGAGCGTGATATTTAAATCAATTTTTCTAAGAAAATAGTAAACGAACTTAGTAATAGTTTTTTATAAATAGTTTAATTTTTGTTTGTTGTTTGAAACACCCCTTTATGCTTAGAAGAAATGTATTTGCGGTGATGATACAAATTACTTATACATTATATATATATATATATATATATATATATGTTACTTTTAAACGCGAGAAACACCGTTTTTATTATTTTTAATGCATTTACACAGATATAATAGACCAGTGGTGGCTCATTATTATTTACTACAAAAGCGCGACACAAATTTAAATCAAAACAAATTTTAACATTTCGATTAACAGCTTAATAAATTAAATTCATACCCGTTTCTTTTTGATTCACAAAATGGTGAACCATTAAGTAATTCAAAGTGTCGGTGTTTTGAAAAATGTTTTTACCAGGTAAATATTTTAAATCTGTATCAAAGGTCGCTATGCAAGAAAAGACACACACTACAATTTATTATTATATAAATTTCCTTGCCGTGAAAACCACGTTTTTATTAAACATTTAATTGAAGCATATTATGGGAAAACGACAGAAATGTTTTAAATCAGCTGTTAAAAATAAGAAATGTTGCAAAGGTGTAAGTTACGGTTTTCATGCAGCTTCTGCAAAATACATTTTGTTTTCAACAACCAATTCAGGAAAATATTTCCGCCAAGTTGCGGTACGGATTTCACATCACTTTGGGTTAGGCGCTTTATAATTTCAAATTGAAATTATTCACAAAACATCACAACACAGTGGAGGGCTCCGGATTACTGACGTTAACAAAAGACAAAACAATGTTTTTAACCTTTTTACAAATAAACGCGATATACTATTGTGCGTGGCTTTCGATAGAACACAAAACTTGGTGATTCCCCGAGCGCACTATTTGTTTCTCTGAGAGATGTTTGTTTGGTCTAGCAGGAGATTTGTAGACTGTGATGTAAACAATTGGTCAATTATTCGCGGAGTCGTTTAAACCAAAACATAGTAAATTAATTAATATTGTAACATTAGATTTTTCAAACTAAAAATGGAAAATATTAATTATTTATAAAAGAATACCAAGTAGCTGCATAAAAACTAAAATAGGAGCATATAAGCGGTTTAAGGAGCAAATAAAGCAAATTAAGCAGCGAAATAAGCAAAATAGAGAAAATAAAAGTAGTGTCAAATGATTATATTTTTCATGATTCGTAGAGATACAAAAGGATCTTCATTTGCTCAACCTCCGTCTCGATTCATAAACAACAGTTCTAGTCTGGGACGCATATATTTGATGTTTTGTTACCTCACAACGTTTTATAAAAACATCTCGCTCGTCTATAGTAAAACTTTACTTTACTTTAAGTTTTAGAAAAGAGGAGTATGTTGTATGTAATTTTGTTTGTATTGCGTGTTTGCTAGAGAGGGCTTCGACCCAGTTGATGGGGATAATCGAATTATTGGTTCTGAAATTATTTTAATAATCGATATAATCATTCGTACTTCAAATGTGTGTGCATTTCAGCAACGTATCAACACTCAATGGTTTTACTACTACCATTTGCAAAAATGCGCACCTTTGAGCATTACACATGATAATATAGCAATAGCAACAGCAACGGTAAGATTCTGTAATTCACAGTTGTCTGTGCGAGTGTAAATCATTCAAACGTTTGATTCTAATGTTCAAATCAAATCATTCTCGGTTGCATGTCGCTCAGGTTTGCTCGACGCAGAACGCCGTCGTTCATAAAATTTTAGGATTGCGCGAATTCTGTATGCATTGTGCATTGCAGCTGGATATTGCTTAAAAACTCGCATCCCAAGCAGACACAAACAAATTTTAAAATTGCAAATTCATTCGAATAATTATCCGCAACGTCTTGAGATATTTCAATAACCGAAAGGTTCGATTATTTTTTTTCGAAATATTCCATCCCTGCTCATAGAATTGAAGTGATATGTGACTGTTGTTGATTATTACTAGTAGTAGTGCCATGTGCCGTGGTATACCGGCCAGTAGTAGAACCGACTTGTACTACTACTCTGAATAATAGTGAATAGAAATATAAATAGTTTCGAACTTCCTGAGGGTAATAAAAAATTAATGTTTATCATTTTGGAAATTTTAAACCCTGCATTTTATTTGACGGCTGTAGGCAAATTGCCTAGGTTTGCCTGTTCGCAGATCCGGCTCTGACTGTGAGATAAAACAACATATTCAAATACTTTCTGCAGCAAGAAATAAAGAAAAAACGCAATACAAAAACGCTAGGAATTTTTTTAAATGAAGAAGAAAAGTGATATTTTATACCTTCATGTAAATAAACTCAAAAAATAGTTTAATTAACTCATTTAGTCGAAAAGCACGTTTAACTTATTAAAAGAAAATATTATGGCATGCTTTCACAAAATATGTAATATAGTAATTAGTTTAACTTGGGAGTTTTATTTTATTTAAAATGTTGTACTTTAGCATATCAACCATGTTAGGTGTGTTCTTAAACGATGGCGCGTTATTAAAAGTTATAAGCAGTAACATTTTGTGCACACACATTGACAATCTGCTTTAGTAACATTTAGTTAATACCTTACAGATTAGACATTAATTTGACAATAATATGTCTTGCTCAATAAAGTAAATCAAAATTAATTTTCAAAAACATGTTATTTGGATATAGGGGTAGCTATAACCATTGTCTAACATAAAGATTTAGTTAAAATGCCGTTTTTCTTGGAATTAAGACCTATTTAAAATATAAATTTCATACAAAAGAAGCTAATTAGTAAAAACCGGATTTGTATGCACGAAAATAATTCAAATGTGCAGACATTTAATGTGCACTTGCAAATAAATAAAATTAGATAAGATAAGCTATAAAATTAAACTAGATTATAATTGGTCAACATGGGCGTAGCTACCTATGAACAGGATATGTCGGAGCCGAACGTTTAGGCGCAGCCGATTGGGAGCGACCGTTTAGGCCCAAAGACGATTTAGCTCAGGGACGTTTGGGATCAGCAACATTTAGGCGCTGAGACGTTTTGGCGCGAGCCGTTTGGTCCCAAACCCGTTTTAGAGCAAGTGAAATCTATTATAGGTTATTTTATATAAAATTCAATATTTGTATAAAAGCTTTCCAAATTCAAAAACTAACAGTTTTCGGGTTATTCACAATTAATTGTATTTCAGATGCTTTGTAAGCCATGGATGGTGGTTTAAAATTGTTTTAGTTACATGTTGGCTATAAAAATAATTAAGAAACAACAACAGAAAATAAATAAACAAACGACAAAAATTACAACAAACAACACACAGACGATTATATAACTTTTCCTTACATTACATGTACAAACTAATGCCCCTGTTGATTTTTACATCAACGTGCACGATTTACTCTTTTTAATTTTTTTTTAGCTTTTTTTTAGTTTCATTACTACCTTCCTTCCAACTTTCTAATTAAAACAATTTTTAATGTCCATCCTTGGCTTACAAAGCATCCGATAATTAATTGTGAATAACTCGAAAACAGTAAGTTTTTTCGCTTTATTCCGCCTATACTTTTAGGTTCAGAATCAAAAAACTTACCCCATTCTCTAAAAAATGTCATTTTGCAATTTGTTTTCGGTTGCGGCCATCCTGAAAACGGAAACGGTAACATTCAAAAATAGTGGCTTTTAGCTACCTACTAAAGCGTGTAAATTATTAAATGAAAGCCATTAGACTGTTAAAAAATTGATTTTTCTACTATCCTATCAGCATAGGAAAGTATTAATTTTTATATAATTTTCGAATTCGAAATTTTTACGGAATCACATGCTTTGCACAAAAACTGAGTTATATACTGCAAAATTTCTTTCATAATTTTTTTAAATTACAAGATGCTTTACAAATTTGCTTTAAAAACTCTATAAGTCTATCCATTTAAATAAAAAAAAAATGGCCCTACGACTACTTTTAAATGAATAATCCTGTATAGTACAGCAACAGTTTTCGTACTGCTCACTTTGATAAAATTACCTAAACTGTGCACTTGCTAAGTTTTTTAGTATTGTAAAATCAATGAGAAAAATCGAGAATTTTGTGAAGAAAGCTGCACTTCTCTGATAGTCATAAAAACAACATATATTAATGAATAACGTACTTTATTTGATTATGACAATAATTATATAATTAAACGTACTAAATCGGAAAAAAAATTCTAACTTTAGAAATAAAACAAATAACTGTAAAGAAAATTTTAAAACAACGATAAAATTTTGAACACTTTGTTTAATGCAAAAGAGAAAAACAGATGATTTGCTAAAATCAGGCATTTACAAATTAAATTGTTCCCATTGTAATTCTGTTTATATATGCCAGACAATTAGAAATTTTGATATTAGGTACGAAGAACACGTATGTTGTCACAAATAACACCCACATAAATCCAATCACCCTGAACACTTATTAGAAGACACTCATATAACGCCAGCTAATAACACTATAAAAGTTTTACACTTTTGTGAAGATAAGCGACGTAAATTAGATATACCGGAGGCATTCGAAATTCACAAACATTTAAAAACTGTACCGTTAATGAATCAGCAAATTGATCTCTTAAATTCACCATTATCGGAGGTTTTGGAATGATATATCAATAAGTTGTCTGCAGACATAGATAAACAAGATCAAGTCATTCAGTTCTATTGTTTCTATAGCAACACCAAATGTTTACTTTTTATTCTTATTTTTGACAATGATATGTAAGCACGTAGAAATACGTAATACGGTTACATGATATTATTATTGTTGAAGTAAAATAAAGTATTTTATTCATAAACTAGTATGAACTTCAACGAACTAACGATAGAACTTATTAGTAAAGCAAGGTTTGTTTAAATCATTGTTAGCAGTAGGTATACATATACACTGCCTGTTTTAGACAAGGCCGCATGAAATATTTTTCTTTAAATAAATTCGTTGTTTGGGCTTTGTACAAATACAAATCTGTCATTTCTAGCTTCATCGAAATATTTACATTTATGGTAAACTTATAATTTTATATTTTCCTATTTTATTTTTTAAGCTTCTAGTGTGTACAAAACTCTGGGTGCGCACCTAATGGATAATCCAACACTGTTTTTCTTTTTGTTTTTTAGACGTTTCTTTTACGAAAATAACTGTTGTGCATTTCAACATGTCCACTGTTCAACAATTTTGTATTTCGTCATACTTTCGTTTCATTTTTAATATTTAATATTCAAAATTGTGGAAGAGAAAGTGGCTTTTATTTAAACAGAATTTTTCTTAAGTATTTTAGATATTTTATTATTTCCCAATTATTTTGTGCTAGTTAATTTATTTTAAATTAATATATTAAATTTAGGATAGAAGGACATTGATATAATAACGTTACCAAAACGTTTCTAGCTTTTGAAAGCCA
This sequence comes from Ctenicera cuprea, assembly GCA_958336395.1. Taxonomy (NCBI): domain Eukaryota; kingdom Metazoa; phylum Arthropoda; class Insecta; order Coleoptera; family Elateridae; genus Ctenicera; species Ctenicera cuprea. The sequence continues at coordinate 19,859,913 of OY284487.1, read as the reverse complement.
CAATAATAATAAACTTGAAATAATTATGAATTTGATTCTATATAGGTAACTTCTAGAGTCACACTTTAAAACATTTTATGTGTACGCCATTGTGCTTGCTTCATCCTAACTTTTACGCGTACATTTTTCTATTTTCTCGTCTGATGTAAAGTGAATCAATAAAATAGTCCCAGTGCAACCTCAACAAGAGGCGGGACACGTAGTTTGTCCTAATGGACGCCTGATAAAGTTGTTAAGCATAGGTGAGGGGTATAACAAGGGATGAAACAAGGACATCTGCCGTCTAGACCCAATTACTGATATTGACAATGGTTTTCCATTACGGCAGTCGCCTTACTGTCACTTCTTCGCTTGAAATGTTTTTTACACGATTTCATCTAAAACACATTTAAAAATAAAACATATCGTAATAACAACAGCAAAGTAGATATAAATAGCGTCTGATTAGCGTATAAATTTAAAATTTAAATATAGCGGAAGCGATTATAAAATTGTAGGCGCACTTTCATGATAGCACTAATGTAATGAGTATGATAAATCAATATAATCTTAAATGCTACACAGTTATTGCAGTTTTTATCGCGAATCATAACAGAACATGATATAAATACTATTACAACCATTACTAGTAGTGGGCTACTCGTCTGGACTTTGAAAATCGTGCCCGTCTAAATATCACTAGCTGGAACTCTCTCATATATTAATATCATTATGATTATAATAATTAATTCAATCTAGACACTTTATTATCATCAACTCTATTAATTAAGTACGTGGTTAGCGGACACTTTCTTGTTTTTTGTACGCCTGATAAAATTGTTAATTGGGGTCCTCTTAAATTGGATTAAATTGGGAAATATACTCGAAATTATCTTTTTGATACATTTCTTCCCTCCACTTATAAGCCTTGTTTTTTTTAACCATAACATCCACAACCTTGCTTTTTAAATTTTAACGTAACAAAAATTGGATTTTTGGATAAACCGAAAGAAATTGATTTTATTTTACGTCACCTAGACATTATAATTGCGTCAATTTATTAATTATAAATTGAGGGAATTCTATTTATAACAGTACTACAACTCATTTGCCGTTTCAGCAGGCATTACAAACGATTACCCCGATTATTTTTTCATTATTTTTAACAAACAATGCAATAATAAAATTAAATTCGATATATTATTCGTGAAAGAATCCAATCATATACCACTCCCATTCGAGCATCGAAAAATAATCGGGATCAATTCCGCAAAGTTACTGCGTAGCAACAAATTTTGTAATAATTCCCTATTAGTTTTCGTGTAATTCGTGGTATAACTGTTGATTATTTATTAATTCTTTTCCTAGTCTCTTAAACAATTAATGTAATCCTAAAATTAGTTTAGTTGCCCAACTTAATAACCATGCGATGTCACTAACACGAGCTTTTTATTGCTGTATTGGTTCCATACTTTAAAGAAAAACCTAAAATCACTTAACTTACGTAAATATGTAACACAACATTTGTATTATTAAGTTCCAGCTTCACAACGTTGAAGTTCATGTTAATGTATAAATAAAAATAATTAATAACTTCAACAATATTTATTTATTTTAACTTTATACGTATTTTGACATTTACACGTCATTATCAAAGGTAAGATTAGAAGTAAACAGTTGGTGTTGCTATAGGATTGATAGAACTTGATAGCCCGATCTTGGTTATTTATGTCTGCAGGTAACTTCATATCGTATTCCAAAACGTTCAATAACGGTGAACTTAATAGACCAATTTGCTCATTTATTAAAGGTACAGTTTTTAAATGCGTGTGAATTTCAAATGCTTCCAGTACCTATATCTAATTTACGTTTCATACGACAAAAATGTTTAACTTCTATAGTGGTATTAGATACCATTAAATGATTATGTTCTAATAAGTGTTTAGCTTAATTGGATTTATGTGGGTGTTTACATATTTTTTTAAAGAGAATCCTGGAGTTGCGACCATGATTCCCCTCACCCCGCTTATCCCGGCTCAGCACACTAAGTACTACACACGGGTTTAACATGCCGCACCATGAAAAACTCATGCACCCGACCATTTACAAACAGCCATAGTCGAAGCGGCTAATCCTTCGATTTAAAAAAATCTTAACGTGCCTTTACGTGGGTTCGAACCACCAATTTTTTGTCTACGAGCTATCTAGCTAGAGTAGTCGTCTACCGCTAATAGTTTACGTGTTCTTTGAATTGTCTGGCCTATATAAACTAAATTACAGTAGGAACAATTTAATTTGTAAATGCCCGATTTGAGTACCACATTAAGGGTTTTTTATGGCATTAGACAATGTGTTTCACATTCGTATACGCTTAAAATAAATAAATATCGTTGCAATTCTTATAATTATTTTTGTTTATACTGTATTAATTTTTACATTAAATTTAGTCTTTCTCAAATAACTTCTACAGCGTACATACAATTGTACACCTTCAAACTATTTTTTTTTTCATAGGTATAGGTATGTGTCCTTAGCTGTCTACGTTTCAAGAGTTATTAAAGACCCCTTACCGTCTTAGCTTTCGCAAAAGTTAAGGGTCATAAGAGAATTTAACGTATGGAAAGTTTTTATTAGAAACATGAGCGACCTGGGTGTATAATTGATGATGGCAATTTTTCACAACCCCAGCGACATCTGCCCTATGTCACACGTGTTGGGCGGACACGGGATCTAATAGACCATTAGTAAAAAATACTCGGTACAAGAAGGCTGCGGCATAAGAAATTACACGAAAAGGAATTCGCACTTTATACTTGTAATATAAAACGGATATTCAAATTTATCTTGGGCGCTTTTACTGAAAAAACCTGAATTGATTAATCAGCCGCGAGTTTTGCAGGTAAAACTTCTAAGACATTAAATAAACATGTATTTTAATGTGAGTTCAACATTTATAAAAATAAATCAAGAAATGTTAACATCCAAAATGGACGTACAAGTATTTAAAGTGGTATATCTCCGCAATTGCTATTTTTAAACATTTTTATTTTGGGGAACTTCCAAGCTTTTTTGGAAATATGAAGTTGAAATGGGTGTTTGGTTTCCGTCGTTGTTTGTTTTTAAATCTAGCGATGAACATGAGAAACAAATTTATTGAAACATAGTCGAAATAAGAACATAAAAAAATACGAGAGCAAAGAAATAGAATTTATCATAGAACTCAATTTTATTCTAACGGGTGTCCAGAAAGTCTTTCAGTCCTGGGCGGCTATGGATTGTATAACGTATGTCTTTGGATATCTTTGTCAAAATTCTTGTTTACACGCATTGATGGAATAATTCCAATTTCCGTTTACTAATTGTTGACCATTGCTAAAATAAGATTTCACAATAAAGGTTTTTTGTTCTTGCGTCAACATTTTATAACAAGAAATATGCAGAAATAAAATAATTCAAAATAAAAACCTTTTAATTTAAATTGACTTTGACTTATGTCAAATAAATTACTTAGATATGACTGAATAAAAGACATGCGTTATACAATCCATAGCAGCCCTGACTGAAAGACTTTCTGGACACCCGTTACAAATATTTCTGCTATTTACATATTTTAAGTAAAATGATTTGTTATTATGTATTACAGGATATACAGTTATAAAGTAGAAGTTATTTTAATGAGAAATGTATCCTACTTCGCAGCAATTTGTTAGAAATATTTTACTGCTGTACATTTCAAAATAGAAAACGAAGAGATTTTTCGTGCTGCGTAGAAAATTGTTTTAAGTTATAAGAAAACACTTTTGCGAGTACGTTTTTGACATATTTAGATTTTCCTTAATGTTATTGACATTTTACTACAGAGTTCGTTACATATGAACATAAACGTGTGAAATCTCTAGAATTTAATTTCAAGTGCAGACACTAAACATGGTTTGTCAATGCCACGAGATTAGCAAAAATTAAAATTGTTTTATATTTGCTGTATTTAACTGGTTTAGGTTGTTTTAAATCAATTTTTTAATGAAATTCTAATCAGAAATAAAAATTTGCAAGGATACTGTACTATATCGAGACCTCCGTCTATACTTCGCATTCATCATTATCTTTTTCCTAAAAAAGAAATTCCTGAATAGGCATCGCATAATTGTTTTAGTAGAATGAATATAGGTAAGTTTCTTAGATTAACTGCAGACGGCTTGTGTAAATACAAACGTAAATTGTGTAAGTTTACTTTATACAAAAATGTAAATAATTAGGCTTGTTTGTATTTTTATACAAATATGTTTCTGATTTAAGGAGTATTAAAAAAATTGATCAAAATAGAATTAGACGTAAAAAATGCGTTACCTATAAAATAAACATTTTAGGACTTAAATGTTCTTAGTCAGTTTTACTTCAACGTAATCTGTGAATGCAAAATAATGGTAGCTTCTTAGTATTTCAGCATATTTACTGAAATGGAAAATTTTAGCTTCTTGTAACTTTTTTAAGTTCAGGTTTAACATTTTAATAACATAGTTTTTAGCTGGTGTTATCTTGATTTAAATTTTAATTTCTGTTCAACACGCAACGATTATAAAATTGCTTAGAACCTTTGTAAATTTACTGCCAAATTGTCGTTTAAATGTTTGCTTAGTATTATAAATTAATGAATAGTTGATTTACATTTATTTCTAATTCAAATTACGTCAACAACGACAATTAAAGAAGAAAACTTACCATTCAGTGGGATTTTTAATTCTGTACGTATTTGATAAACCGAAATTATATTTGAGGATAATGTAACATATATCGAATTCGAGCACTGTATGAATAATTGAAAAAAAAGAGATACGAATTTTTTTCATAATCAACATACCGTTTTGTACTTTTGTCTAAGATAAACCCTTACGTGCATCTTATCATAACATTATGTAGGAATGTAGCCAGGGAAGCTCCAGAGAGTGCTGGGCATCCCCTAGAATTTTTGAGCACTCTCTAAACCCTATCTGCACTTAATACAAAAGTATACGTACTATTCAGGGCGCGCGATAGAGCAGCGTTTGAGGTCGCTAGTTTCGGTGCTACTCCGCCTCACCATCGATGCTTGCGTCCGTCTTTGCCTGTTAGACGGAGACTAATAATTACAGCAATTGATGCCCCCGTAGTGCAAACTGTACTATTTAATATTAAGCAAATAAAGAAAAGTTTTAAAAATTCTTGCAAAGTGCGTTTTTCTGCAATTTCGCACCACTAATTTTTATTGAGTATCTGGAGTTTTAGTCTGGCTACAGCCCTGAGATTATGTAAGTAGGAGAAAAAGTAAACATTGTAAAAAAAAATTTTAAATTGCATATCAGCACTTCTTTAGCAAAATTTCTGAATGCGCTCATGTCTATATTCGATTAGCTATTGAAAAATCGAAGAACAATCTAGAAATAAACAATTATCTTGTCTAATCTATTCATTAAATTAATATATTTAATGTCCTAGTCTAACCTACCAACTACTTTGTTGCATACATAATATTCTATAGTTACACCGTGGAAAACTCAAATTTCAGTAGTTTGTTAAATAGGTTGGTATTAGAAGCGATGCATTACCTTAATACCGCCTGCTAATTGTTGTGTAACATCTATGTATTTATCTATCACTCTATCTATTTATCTATCTATCTATATATTAAAGCCGGAGCCATTCCCTCTTTCTCAGCTTTTAGTGGTAGCAGGCCACACATTTACGAGGGTATTGAATAAAAACAATTTTCTTTTGTAAAGTAGACCGAATTCATATTGCACAGAAATTTGGATCAAATGATATGCACTGCCTGTTTGTATTTTTGGAATATAATTTATCGCTGACATTTCGAACACATTACTCCGAAATGCAGTCACACTAATAACATGCAAAAAGCTTCCCCTGAAAAAGGTACGAGTTTTTTTCTAGGTGATCAATTTATATAAGCATGGGCGATTTTCATTTAAGAAATATATGCAATTGTCTTAGAAAACATTTTTATTGTGTATTTATCACTTCCAGGCGCTCCCCTCCTTGTGTTCAAACAATTTAAAAAATGTATAATAATATTGGTACAAACCTTAATTTTTTTTATCTACAGGTGTATTTTCATGACATGACGTTCGTTGATCATTGTTCTAAAAAAATTGGCTAATAATTACAAAAAAATTTAGCAGTGGCCTTAAACATAATATTAACGTAAAAGATTAATTGCTATTCTTTAAAGGCTTATTGATAATTTATTGCGATTTAAAAAGAAACATGTGAATGAGATGACTTTTAGCATGTTACATGAGTAAGATTTTAAGTAACTTCCAAAAACGTCTCTCAAGTATTTACTTTTACATTTTTCTAGCAGTTAACACCACTCATTCAATGGCTACTGAACAATGTGGGTACATCTGAAACCTCGTACAATATTACATTCAAATAAGAAAATACCAAGTTGTGGGAAGAAAAATATTAGGGACCTTGCAAGAACGACAGAGATATTAATTACGCTTCAAAATAAGAAAAAAAGTATCATTAGTGAAACCTAAATTTTGAATACCAGATGACATTACAAAATGTCCCCCAATTACCTTTTATGGTATCATCTCGGAGTTAGACCCTCCCGCGATTTTCGGCAATCAGACTAATGCAGAATCCGAATCAGAGGGAATCTGATGAAAATCAGCCATTGTGATAATGACGTCATGTAGACCAGAAGCAGCGGGTTATTAGACGCTATGCCCCGCCTTGATGATCCGGTCGCAGACACCCGGAGTCCCCCCAAGAAAAGGGGCCCGCTCTCTCGATTACAGTAGATGGTCTCGTTGATAGGAGATAATTACATGGCCATAATATCTACTTAACTAATAGAGAATGACTTGCTTACAAACAAGGAAAATGGAGGACGACTTTTTTTAAACAAACTTACTACCTACTAATTTATTTAATTTTACTAGATACTGGGTATATTTAATGAATGTGAAAGATCTTCGGGATTCTACTTCTGCTATGTAACATATAGTAGAACAGCTAATTAAGAGTAATTATTGTACGAAACAATCGGAACGAGGAAAAGTTTTGATTTGGTTCAATTTTTTTACTTGCTAATAAGTTTCCTTAAAACCTAAATGAAATACATTATAGTGTTTAATAATAATTTACATTGGCAAACCGTAGACAATAATAAAAAAAAAATAATGGAAAGCATCAATACACAATTTCAGGGAAAGTTAATTTTTAAGCTCTCTAACGACAGACAAATATTGAAGGCAATTCGATTAACATTTCATACTCACTGCTCTAAAATAGCTACTTTATCACACAAAATAGCTACTTGAAACTGGAAGAATGTATAATAGTTAGATACATCAGCATTAATCTAACCTGGGCTGCACTAAGTATCTACTAGAATTAATTTAATAGCAAACGTTTTAAAATTTTTCGGTTTTTAGAATGATCAAGAAAAAGATCAAGACTTTGTTGCTACTTCTCCTCTTTGGGCCAGCGGGTGGTCTACTGGTTAGAGTCCCAACCTCTAGAACTAGACTCGCAACGACAGTAGGTTCGAGTCCACTGCCCGTCGGAAATTTTTCTGAATAAGTTAAATCCGGCGTGTCCATGAATGGTGTGTGTGGTGTGTAGGTTGGGTTGCATGTCTTTCAGGGGTGGGGCATGTTAGACCGGTGTATAGCGCAAGTCCGCTGAGCCCGGGTAAGGGGGTAGGATGGGAATCATGTTGCTCACGCAAGGCCTCATGATTCTTAAAAAAAAACTTCTCCTCTTTATAATATTGAAAAGCAAAAACTGAATTGTTGACATTTCGACTTATCCGAAATGAAGCATAACTTTTTTTAAGTAGCTCACCATAAAATAAAGTTTCTATTAGTGATTGCGAATTCTGCTATCAGCTGTGAATATAGAAGAACATTTACCCACATAGAAAAAGTACATCAGTCTTAGAGCATGGATTTATATGCACTTAAAATTGTCAATGTATACATTTATAGGCAATTGGCATAACCACACGCGACAGTTGAAAAAGTTGGCGAAACCCGCATAACCCTATATATTGTATATCGTATAACAATTAACAACATCTAAGCTGCTAAGCTGCATTCAGTCAGTATCCTAACGAGCCGCAGCCGATGGGAACCGGGATCGTAATACGCTTACGCCGCATCCGCACTTCATACAATTTATGGCACACTTGACACTGGCAGTCTAGTTCAATAATCAGATTCTTGGGAAATATCATACTTAGCATGTTTAGTGGTACTAAGTTGTTTAGTAACTTGAAGACGTTCATTCGCGTTAACACAATTTTCACACTATACAATATAAATCAGGCATCTGCAGTGAAAACAGCAAATTCGAGTACACCACAAAAACCGCTCTTTTCTCTTTGCACATGTTTTTACAGCAATGATTCACAATATACCTTAATATTAAATATAAAATACCAGTAATTTGCAGCCAGTCTTTTCAAGAAGATCGTAGAAGAACCAACCCTTAACTTAATCACTTCCCGTTTTAGATGAAGCCTTGCGACAACTGCTTGTACATATGCATATACATATAAATAATAAAATGGGAGCAAAATGCCAAGCTCAAATTTACCTGGCTTTAGCTATAGGAACTCTTGAAACAGATAATATTTTTTCACTACGATGAATGAAAATGAACATTGTCTAAACGTTTAAAAGTTAGCCAACGCGACGTTCAGAAAAAAAGTATAAAACTATAGATGCATTTCCAAATTAACTTAACTCATCTAAAAAGTAATAAAGCATAGGTTTGAATATTTTAGGCGCAAAAAAGTAACAAAAAATGCAAATTCATTCGAAAAACAGGCAAATGCATAAAATTCTAGCCTTAATCATTGTTTAACTATTGCTCTATTTAAATAAAAATTTGCTCTCATTTACAAATAGGAATAACTTAAGATGCGTTTCGTTCTTATTAAAACTTTTCAGTCAGTTCAGTTCTTATTTGTAAATGTAAACATCGTTGTGTCATTTCGTGGATTGTAGCTTTGCTACGTTTACTCGCTCGCCGTGCTTTATACAGATGTCTCTAGGGACATTTATCCCCATTTCCGCCCCTACATATTTCGTAGGAATAACGCTCGTTCATAGAGTCAGGAAACGGAGACGAAAATGCGCCAGGTTTGTATGAACGATTATCTGAACATCTAAGCTTTAAATGATAAAAAGTATGTCTTGCAAAGTTGTTACGTGTTGCGTGGCACGTATTAGTAATATTCTCCAGCTTGGGTCATGCTTGGGCCAGTATCTGCCCGGATCGGACAGACGTTGGAGCACATTGGAGTTATAAGCACGGATTTACATGCTTGACTGAACGCGGGAATCACATTACCTGTGCTAGCTAAGAGTGACCCGCAGTCGAAGAAAGAAATAGCTGTTCAGTAATGTAATCGAACATTAAAAAATGCTAAAATCTAAATCTATAGCGATTCCTACATTCCAACTCGAACATGACATAACTGATTTCGTTTTCTGCCAAATCATATGATTTAAAATACTCTTTCAGTGAGAACATGCTGAAAAGTTTTACTTAGAACTTGCGTGCTCGGCACATTTAATTTTTTTTGCTCTGTTAATCTATTGTTGGCTCATTCTCTCCGCTAAGGCTTTTCAACAATGCTAGAGCGTAGACGAATATATCTGAGTATTCCACTGGCATTGTAACAGCCAATGTCAGCTGTTTAGTTTCAGGTTCTTAACCAATTAGACCCTGACTGGCCGCGATAATACTATTTAGTTGACTTCGGTGTTATCAGTGCTGCATACCCATAGCAATACGTCAATAACATTTTGTAGTTTTGTATTTAATAATTAAATAACGTGTTTGTACATAACAAATAATTATATTAATTAATAATTTATTTTTTTTTGTTTATGTAATATTCTAAAAAATACCACTCTTGAATTAAAAATTATCTATAATTCTGCCTTTCATTGTCGAACTCTGTGTTGAAGCAGGGCAACATCACTCGTTCACATAATTTCGTCGTCAATAAAGCGACAGAATTATCGATAATTTTTAATTCACAAGTGGTATTGCTCCTGGAGGTTCCACTCACACTGTAACAGCCAATGGCAGCAGTTTATTTTCAGGTTCTTAACCAATCACACCCTATCTGATCGCGATATAACTTTTATTATGAAACTCTGATTTTATCGCTGTTGTAACTATAGCAATCGCATCAACAAAAATTTGTTATTTATGCTTTTAATAATTAAATAACGCGTTTGTACGTCCGTAAATAACAAATAATTATAACAACTAAGTGTTTTAATATTAAGTTAGTGGAATATTGTGTACTATTCCAGTCGTAAGTTTTTGAAAGCTAATGTTTTTGTAACAAGACAATGATAACGCATTACGTACGATAGATTTACACGATTATAAACCTTTTAGCAGCCCCGTTCCTGGGGGGTCACTCGCCTGCGTGCAAAGTATTTTTTCCGCCCCTATGTTGAACTTGAACATGTTATATTACGTAATACATTAAATAAATCATTGCATATTGATCTCCTCAAAACGTCTTTGTAAAGATTGAATTGTGGTGTCCATAATTAGAAAATAAAAGTTGATTTTAAATTGTTGTTTTGAATCCAAAACAGTTTCATCAGTACTTTCATATAAAAATTTTCGCTTGGTCTTTCTTTGTCGAATTAAGGGAAATTCTTGCTCTACATTCTTCTTCTCAGCTGCTACTTTAGCTTCATTTATAAAGTTCTCAAAATTATTGTCTGACCGTTTTTCAGTAAAATAGCATATTAAATTTTGTATTCCTTTAAGGCATTCATTTAAATTTAAATTAGGATTTTGGAGCATATTAATGATAACATTAATTTTGGATAACATATCATACCAAATTACAATCGAACATATAAATTTGAAGGTACCTATTGATTTTATCTAGTAATGATTGTGCCATGTGTTTAGTATTCATATCTCTTGAATTATCTTTGGTCAAATCATATAAACTTTTACAAACTTCATTTAACTGATATCTTAAGGGGCGAATGGCTTTAATCCTACTTTCCCATCTTGTATCACTAACCGATTTTAACGTTAAGTTGGGTAAATTTTTTTTAAATGTCCGACCGGTAAGGTGAAGCAGAAAAAAAATTACACAATTCTTGAACGATAGAAAAAAAGTTTCATATGAAATTTTAGCGGCGTCATTAACGGATAAATTTAATTTGTGAGCTGAACAAGGCACAAACATTGCTCTGGCATTAACATTTCGAATTTGAGTTTGAAGACCTATATGTTTACCAGACATATTTGCACCATTGTCATATCCCTGACCCCTCATGTCCTGAATATTTATTTGAAATTTTGGTAATATTTGTTCTGTTAAAACTTGAAAAAGCCCTTCGCCTGTGGTATTTATAACTTGAAAAAACCCTAAAAAATGTTCTCTTATTTCGACTTGATCTGAAGAGAAATGAACAAATCTTATTATAAAAGTAAGTTGCTCAACATCGGGAGTTTCATCTAAAATTATGGAATAATATTTTGCGGTTTTTAAGCAATTTAAAATTTCATGTTGAATATTTTTTGACAACAAACCGATTAATTCATTTTGAAAATGGTTTCCTAAATAATGAGGCATCTGTTGATTTAATTGTTTACATTTTTGAACGTTATTTACATGTTCGAGTATAATCGGATCAAATTTTGCCAACATTTAAACTAATTTTAAGAAATTCCCATTATTGGGTTCGTAAAGTTTATGACAATCACCTCTAAATGCTTAATTTTGACCCACTAAATATTGCTCAATACAAATCATTCTCTTTATAATAGCACGCCATCGTTTTTTTTATTTTCGAAATATCTTTGTTGATCTTTGTCGATAGTACATTCCCTAACCAAACGTAATTTTAATTCATGCCATTTTTGAGCGCTTTTCAGATGTTCCATACTAAGTTCATGACGAGAAAGATTTACAGATAACTGTCTCCAATTTGAATAGCCAGAAATTAATTTACTTGTTAGTGAACCAAATATTTTACAAAAAATACAAAAAGCAGTATTTGATTTTTTTGAATAAACCAACCAATCCCTATTTACTTTTTCGCCGTTTGCTAAGGTTCGCGTATATTGCGTAGTTGTAAATTTTCTTCCCGTCTCATCTACGGGAAAGTTTTCTCGAATTTGGACAGCGCCTTTAGTAACAATTATTTCAACTAAACGATTATTCAAAAGATTAGGTCATGTACCCGGATCAGCAACATCAAAATCTAAAAAAGATTTATTTTTGCTCACAACGATCTCATGGGCTTCAGCTTCATCATCAATGGGAATATTTGTATTTTGTTCTAAATTCTGTGATTGTTCAAATGAGGTTGATGGTTGAGGTTGGGCTTCAGCTTCATTAATACTCATTGGATCAGCATTCGATGACGATGATGGAGCATTGATTTAAAAAAATGTAGTTAAAGACCCACTTTTACTTTACTCTATTTTTTTTCTATTCGACGCCTCTTATATTGTGCTCCAGACAATTTTTTGCGTGTGTTGTCACTCATTCTTAATTAAAAAAAGACAAAAGTTTAATACTCACATCACAACACCAACTTTTGATTTAAAAAAAAGCCCCTACCTTAGGAATATGTAGGGTAGAGTTGGATTTGAACAAAAAGTTGTTTAAGAACTTTAAATGAACTGTATTTATTTTATTTTAATAACGAACACCTTATGTCCTTATACAGCATTATTAAATTTAAGAAAATAATCGTAAGAAGTTGAAGATGTCAACCCTTAGGAGTACATCACAACACTACTGGTCTTTTCTGCAAAACCGAAGAAGGTTAACCTTTCGCAAGTACCTGTCCCTGTGAAAATTACTAAAACTAAATTTGCACGCGGCTTGCACAATTCGATCGTAAATAGAAATACATAGAAATATGCCGACAACGTGAGGATTAGCTAAATTTAAGAAAATAATCGTAAGAAGTTGACGATGTTAACCCTTAGGAGTACATCACAACGCTGCTGGTCTTTTCTACAAAAACGAAGAAGGTTGACCTTTTGCAAGTACCTGTCCCTGTGAAAATTACTAAAATTAAATTGCACGGCTTGCTCCATCCAGTCCTAAACAGTAAATGAGGATTAGCTACCCAAAACCCAGGAGGCGCCTGTAGTATTTAAGACGGAACAAAATATGTTCACTGAAACAGACAAATGAATACTAAGCACGGGTGCACCGGACGTGCTTCATTTCAACCTGGAGGACTTTGGAAATAGCTGAAGTCGAGTTTTAATAATATGTAGATTGTAATTTATAAAAATAATTTTGCATTTCTTCCAAACTGGCGCCCCTAACTGTTGCCGCCTGCGTGCGGGGCATTCACTGCATGCTCTCCAGGAACGGGCCTGCCTTTTAGCTTTTGTTGGTTTTAAAAATTTCAGTGTTTAGTTAGCCTTTATCACAAGAAAACGATAAGAGTTTTGCATAACATTTTGTCAAATTGCCTGCAAATTATTAAATTTAAAGCCAGCCCAAAACGAGTTGTGTATTCGACGAATATACGAATGTTTGTATAGTTTGGCGAGTGCTAAGTAAGTAATCCTGTTTTCATCCACATGAGTCGTTTATTTTTCAACTATTCGTGTTTGTGAACACTTGCAGATGAAGTAGTTAAGAGCTGGCTTCGTTGTTGCTTTTAATACTCTGAAAGATTGTTTATCTTTGTTTACTTGGTGAGGCGCATGGACAGGAGACACGACGTTGCAATCGCAGTTCACCTTTTCCTTTGACACGTAGTCGGTACGCCGATTTTATGCAGGAAACTGACAAATGCGAATATTCGTGCAATAACGAACATTCGTCGTCTGAAACCGGCTTACCAGAATTTCTATGGCAGTGTCAAAATAAGACATGGTGAGCAATTTTTTGAAAGAAGAACATTAGCTTAGCTTCAATATCACATAGACCTGAAACTAGTACCTACTTTCATACAACAGCAGTTCTTAGAAAACTATAATCTTATATTTCTGACTGCTAGAATTCTGTAATACTTATTGACTCGTACAGCTGCAAATTCTTTTTACAAAAATTTCAAATTAATGTTGCAATATTTAAAAATAACTGTTAAATTTCTGCAAAGCATCTTGACAAAAAACTATACTCTATTGAATTATATTTCTTAATGGTATTTAGTTTATCTAATAAATAACTAAAACTATTCAACTTTGTAAAACATGTCGCATCTAGAGATAACTATAAAATGCAGAAATCCTTGGCATTGGCCATTGAACGACTCGAAATTCTGCATTGAAGAGAATGTTTAAATATTTAATTGAAATAAATAAATATAATAAAATCACTAAAAAATTGTGGAATTACACCATAATGTTCACATTTTTTTCGAAATATATGTTTTCCTTTTTCTACAATAATTCGAATTATTTTTACCTCGTAAACGAATAGCCATTATAATCAGATAATTTAATTTGTGGTAACCAGGACTCGCATACACGAATACATGTGAAATTGCAAACAACTACAAGTAACGTTAAAAACAAATTACAATAAAAAAATAAAATAAAACATGTAGGTTCTGTTACACGCGACACTTGTCAAGTCGAAAGCGAGTACACATATCGTGAAATAGATAAAAACCGACATGAAAAGTGCGATACGAGATTTTTCCATTGTTCAGAGGCAATGGTGGTGATAAGCATACATAAATAGCTTATCGGAAGGACTGTTATCACTGATAAGACCGCCATACTCAACAAGTGGGTGATAAGAAGTCACACTGGCCCCTTGGGTTGTCTCACAATCGCATGTGACTCATGCAGGTTACTCGTCGGCGTGAACGTTTTCACAGACTTTTACAGGAAAAACAATTCGCTAGATATAAATAGAAATTGACTTTACACAAAGCTATCGCTAATACTTGTGTAACAGTAATTATTTAAAGCCGGGTTCTGACAATTCGCTCTTCGTTGTTCAACTGTAGTCAACTCAAGTTGATCAACTGAAATTAAATCGTCACAACCCGACTTAAAGAAGAATATTTTTAAAGTGTTCAAGTATTGTTTTAGGAAATAGAATACGTTTTATGGATATTATTAAATTAACAAAAAATTTCCTATTGTTCTAGAAATGTTCCTATTTAGTAGTTTTCGCTCTATCTGTTAACATTTTCTAATAGGTATATGTCATTCGTCTTTAAAAGCTCTGAAGTTGTCGTTCGGCAAGGGTTTGTTATTGTACCATAGACTAAGCTGGTATGTAACCTCCTAAAAAGTTACTACCGTCAAAACTATCGAAGCCCATATTTGTAGGTAGTATATTTTTAATGGAGTGTGTCGTCCGCAGCGTATGCTAACAAGACTTGGTAATTCTCACTGTATTTCTACGTAAATTATTCAAATGTAAATTTTGTTAATATGGCTATAATAGGGAGCACATCACTCAGGTCATTTTAAAAAGAAAATGTCTAACAAACATGAGTCCGAAAACTGTTCCATAAGTATAGTTACCGTTGAAATAGTGTTTTGCAGCCTCTCGGAAATTGAACAATTTAATCACGCTTTAAGTAATATCCATATCCTAAATTAAGATATTTAACTTAATTTGCGTAGAATTTTTTTTAATAATAGTTTACAGTTTAGCTTGTTTTTGTTCAAATCCATTATGCAGGGGCGCAAATATGGGAAGTTACGCAACATATCTCTTAACGCATTTTGAAATCTTCCCATATCTACGCCCCTGGTTAATGAATCTGAACTAAAAGCAGTGAAATTGTAAATTATCAATGCCAGAATCTTTAGGAAATTTAAACCAACTATCTTCGGACCTTAGTTAACGGGGTACATTTTCAAGTTAAAATAATCTCAGGAATATGCTTCTTAAGCTTGTCCCGAAGGTCATGCATAAGGTGACCGTACGTCTTGATTTGGGCGGGACAGTCCCGATTTTTAAGCCCGTGTTTCGTGTTTCTGAGAAAACCTGGCGAGACGCCAAACTATCCCGCTTTTGTGCTCAAAACTTTCCGTATTTTTAATCGTAGAGTCATAGGCACATTATCGCCATCATAGGTATGCGAAATACGCATCCACAATCCACATGGCTATGCTGCGACCACAACACTATTCGCTAGAAAAAAATTGCTATCGATGTTATCATTGAACTATAGTGGTAAAATTATTTGTGTACAAATGAAAAATATTTGCTTGTTGCATGGTTTTTATTAAAATTAAAGATTTCAACAAGAAACAAGCGCATATTAAATAAAATTTATATACAGTGGGTCCCAAGTTGGACATAACAAAATTCCTTTTTGATTTTTATTTTAATGGAAGTATTGATTTGGTGAAAAGTTTCCAATTTGAGATTTTAACAGAAATATGTAGATGTTTTGTACTTCCGGATCCTAAACATGTGGATTTTAAAAAATGTGCGTCTGGCTGTGGGTGGGTATGTGTGTGGTGAATCATAACTCTTCAGCAAATAGATCGATTCTGATGAGCTTCAGAAAAGGGGGGATATATACAAAAATAATCGACACAATGAGCTTTCAAAAAATCCGAAACCGAAAGCAGCAGTTAGACATGTTTCCTTTGTAGCAGTTTTTCCGGAAAACGATTTTTTTTTATTTCTAGAAACGAAATTTGATAGGAGACCTTATGGCCAATCCTACCCTTTTTACCGAACTTTCTAGCTCTAAAGTGGCGGTCAGTACGAGGTTTTACAAATTTGGCTTTTTTAATGAAAAACGAGTAGGTAGATCGGAATAAAATTTGATATTGAAATAGCTCTAGGGAAACACAATACTAATATGTACAAGAATTTTCAAACGCATGAAAACTATGAACCAAAAATTGTTTCAAAATTTTGGAAATTTAAATAAAATATTCGTCGAAAAGTAGCCACAGGATTTTTTTAAATATTTTAGTCTCATAGAGCTGGAAATGAGCCACAATTTAGTTCGTGTCCCAGTCCGGTAATATCTCTGTGAAGCTTTCTATGAATTTTTGAGTCTCGAAAATGTATGCATTTTATTTAATAAACGGGGAACAATAACATATTTCTATTTAGGCTAAATTGTTTATAAGTGATAATAGAATGATAGTCGGGCGACTATTTTAGCTTGTTTGAACATCCGTTCGATACAGAGGAAACATTATATTTGCATAAAAGCTGTTGAGGTGTTGGGAGTGTGTCTTTAGGTGCTATAGAATTTTTTTGCTCTTACTGTTAGAAAATTTATGTTTATTTCACACTACTGTTTTATAATTGACATTGTAATTGCTGTAACTAATATGATATTATAGTATTTTATTTAATTTGTTTTTAATGTTTCGTTTAGATGTATTCATAAAACATTGAAACAATGCTATTTTTTTACTTTTTGGTGTTGTTAAATATTGTTTTTCCACGACCGGTAGTAGAAGTAGTTTTCTATGGCATCAAAATTGTGACAGAAGTAAAGCATTTACCCTCTAGGGACGAAATAAGACAACAATTTCCCTAGTGGAGTTTTTATTTCATTTCATATTTATTTTTGTAAACAAATGTCCGTTGTCATGGTACGTTGCATGGAAACACCCCAAAGGCTTCTAAATATTGTAATTTCGCTCCGATTTATTATAATTCTTTATTTATGAAATTAAGTGTTTCTATTCCCGATCGTGGAAAAAATAGTATATGCACCTCGGGAGAGACCGCCATTTTTCCCTCGATGTATTTGTAGCCCTCGGGCTTCGCCCTCGGACTTTAAATTACACTTTAGGAAAAATAAGAGTTTCTCTCCCTTAGTGTATAATGTACCTACTATTATTCTGTGCGTGCGCCTTATAACTTACGCATAAACGCGCCACTGCTAATACTACAACGTTGTGCATAAATAAATACTTTTGGAAATATGAAATGTAAAAGAGTTAAAGTATAGGAAAGGAGAAGCGAATGCTTCGTTTATTTTTGGTTTTGGTAATGACAGTTACATTTGATCAAAGTATTTGCTTATTATGGATTAATACTTATATTAGCTGTTAGATTTGTGATCTGATCGCTTGCACAATGTCTTCAAAAAACTAAAATTACTGATTTATGTAGATGATAAAGTCGTGGAAATACAGCAAGTCACAATTCCTGCTCTATCTATCTATAGTAAACTAGAATATTGATACTAGAAAATTGAATGTTGTAACTAGATATTATATTATTTTATATTCGTTGCCGTGATTACGTAACTACATCAGAAAATTGTATAAAGTAATAAGAAACGTGTAAAAGGTAACTAAAAAAGTTACATTATTTTGTCTTGTGACTTGGTGTATTTCCACGACTTTAGTATAAATGCCAAAATTTTTTGTTTGGTTATGTTTGTTAAGGTATAAGTATTATTCATAGTAACAAGAATTATTTTGCCTGTTTTTGCTTTGCCTATGGTTATTACTCATGGCTAATATGATTCTAATAATAATTTATTAAAAAAAATTGTATTGGAGTAAATCAGTAGCTTTATTTTTTGAACACACTCTATACACAGCTATCAATCTAACAACTGATTTCAATATTACTTAAAACACTTTTCTCTACTGCTTTTACACATGCATTTATATATTAGTTTGTTAGTGACGAACGTTTTTCTGGATTTTCCTCGTCGTCGAGTGTTGTTTTTTAAATTTTAATGAGTTATTAATGTTTTATATTATACTTTTCCTATACGAGGTCTTAAAAATGAATAGACAAAAACGAAAGGGTACCTTTAATACTGAGTTACAAAAAAAATCATATTTCTTTTGGGGGGGAGTAGTCATGTGTAGAAAGTGTCCGGCTTTTGTGTCAAAGAAAAATGGTCACAGCAGTGATGCAATTAAACCGAAGAAACAAATTGTTTCTTGACGTAAATCAATTTAACGAAAATGAAGCGACGCATTTATGAGTCGTGAAAAGACAAAACGTGATGTGTTTAGTTTATAAAATAAGTAGCGGTGTCATTTTTTGAATTTCTTCGGCCTTAGAAATAAACAAGATATGCCATGCAACTCCTGGCATAAATTCAAACGTATGTTTATTTATAAGCTATGGTAGTAATACGAAAGAAAACTTCAAACAGTCCATTCGGGCGGGCGCACTATAAACCGCATAAAAGCTTTGCGATAAGATGAACGACGGTGTAAATCAGTAGATTGCAGAAACCAAGAGTGGTCTGGCGCGAGTTCCTGGAACCACGACCTGCTCCTGCTTTTCTACACACATCTACATCGCCGACTTGAGTGGTTGCTAATGGCTTTTTGGCTTTTGCCTTTGCGTTACTTTAACCCGAAGGCATTTATTATAGAGAACCCACAATAGATAACTTCATTTAGGTATGTCATGATCTCGGGATCTCGTTGCTACTTACTCTAAGCAGTTGCAGTGTGCATTATGGCTTTTTATCATAACATAATTTGAAATTTAAATAAACGTTATGTTTAATGGTTTATCTGCTTAAATATAAGACATCAATGTTAAATAGACAGATGGTTAAGTATATGTATAGCAGGTGGAGAAAAATTTGCCTTTAAAATTAAAATAAATCAACTGGAAGATTAATATTGTGACATAATCTAATGCAAAACATGGCTTGTAATCGGTGTAAGGGTTCAGGAGATGATAATATTGAGCGAGGATTGGTACTATTTCACCAAACACCAGAAATCAAGATATCGGATGAGCAAAATAGCGTCATAAAGCTTGGCCATAAAAAATAAAGCTCTTTTTGAAACTTTGTACTTCTGTCAGCTAAAAATTGTTTTTTGAAAATTACAGTTTGTATGCAACTGCATGGTTCAAGTTTCGACGTGAGTTTTGATTTCCATGATCAGAACTTATTATGTTGTTTTTCTCATACTTAATTCCTTTTTAATAACAACGCTTTTTAAGTTATGTTTCTACTACTCTTGAGGCAGGATTTACCATATACCGAAATAGAGCATGGCCCCTGTCCGAGAAGGGAGGGGGCAAAATATTTACTATGTATATAAAACAATTGGGTTACAATGTTACAACTTAAATCTGTAATAATCGAATCAATCTAATTTTTGTTAAGTTGATGTATAAGTGACTGACAATATTATTTTTATTTATAACATTACAAATTTAAAGTAGGTGGGAACTGCTGTGTGCTGCCAGGCGCCTGCAAGTGCATAACATTCGGGCCGCAGGAGACAAAGAGACGGAGTGGGGTGTTGCGTGTTGTATTAGTTTATATTATGAGTAGTAGTGCGATTGTTGCATTAGTCCTAGCTTATTCAAAGAGGAAAGAAAAGATGAATTATTAAAGACATATTTTGTGCTTAACTTGTTTTGTTACACTGTTTATTTTTGAAACATACATTATTTTTTGTAATTATTGAAAGGGCCCCTCTCGCTTGTTAGTAAGCGCAGGGCCCCGCGAATTCTAAATCGGCCCTGACTCCTCTACTTCTATTGTTAGAAAAAATTGATTCATTGCGATAGATATCACATTTTAACTTTGTGCAATGTATTTTAGAGAAGTTGACTAATGACAATTAATTAATAGCTGTGTACTTATTTTTCTTCATCTTCTTCTTCTTGCGACTATGTTGCACACACGATTGTCAATTTTAACAGACTAGTTACCTTTGACAAAAGGTTTGTTAATATTGAGATTTTGGGCTTAAAGTAAAATTACGAATCACAAGTGTTGTGTTAATTTGTTACTACTTTGAGCATAATGAGATTGATGGTTGCAATTTACTGTAAAACTATTTGCTAATACCAAACACTTATTTAAAAAAGAAGCCTATGACAAAGTTAACAATTAACAATTTGTTAAGTTTAGGCAAGAGGTGGTTTGCAGTTTTGAAAAGTTTAACTAGAGCTACAATTTTTGTTATACTTCTTGATTTTAAAATTTCATCAAAATCGGTCTAGTACTTTCGTCTTTAGAAGCGTCACCTACACACACACCCACCCACCAACTCATCTACAGACAGGCAGTTTTTAAAAACCACTTTTTTGGGTTCCCTGGGCTACAAAACGTGTATTTCCGTTAAAATCTAGATTTCGAAAATTTTCATGAAATCAATAGTACTTCCCTATATCGAAGGTTTGAGAAAGTTAAAACAATAAACAACAAACAAAAACAAATTATTAATTTGCAGAACACACGCCTTCTGAAGTGATAATCACGAGTACACTTCGTGGCAGCGGTTTATGGGACAGAAAGCTAGAAGTGCTGGTGTTTCTGAATTTTTTTCTGTCAGTCGGGGTGGAACAGAGATCGTGCGGGCTTACTTTAAACGAGATGTTGCGATGCTCTAAAAAGAGATAAATGCAGCAGGGCTCCAGAAGGAGCCCGCGGGCAGGGTTTCGTTTGTACCAGAAGCTTGCGTGTCGATGTAAACGCAAGGTTCTAGCATGGGCTGGTTTTTGCCGGAAACAGGCATCAGACCGAAAGCTTGCGCTCGATTCAAAACAGAATAGTAGAAAGAATTTGAAGGGCTGGTTTGCTTGATACCGCAAACTTGCGCTCGATTCAGAAACAAAACGGTAGCAAGATGGTTTGTTCTGGAAGCAGATTCCGAATCATTATTTTTCGTACCGTTTGGTACTAACCGTTCGGTTAGATCCTGAAAACTACCTTGTGGTTCAAGAAGAAACTCACTGCACCCCGTTAGTTTGCTTTGTACCGGATGCAGGGCTCTAAGAGAAGCCCAACAAGATGGTATGCTTTAAACCGGTAGATTGCTTCGATCTGGAAGCAGGGTCCTTCAAAGAGCCTGATGAACTGGTTTATTTCCGACGTAAGACTTGCGTTCGATCTGTAAGCGGGAATCTAGAAGAAGCTTAATGAATTGGTTTGCTTCGGACCGAAAGCTTGCGCTCGAATCAAAACAGAATTATAGGAGAATTTTTTTAATGGTTGCGATCGATTCAGAAACAAAGTTATAGGAAGAGACTGGCGGGATGGTTTCTATTGGACCGAAAGCTAACGCTCGATCTTGAGGAAGATTTTCAAGCGAGAGGTTGGTTAGCTTTGGACTGAAAGCACCTCTAAGAGCAGCCTGACGAAATGGTTTGCCTTAGACCTGTAGCTAGTACTTGATCTTGAGGTAGATCTTAATGCGTTAATTTTTGGGTTAAGTATGTTCAGTTCGCTTTTGAAAAATAACTTGGGAAACACTGCTAAGATCCGGAAAGAACTCGATGCCTGGGTATGGTTCGCTTCAGACTGGTAACAGATCTCTAGTAGGAGCCTGACGAGATGGTTCGACTTGGACTGGAAGTTAATGTTGCTACATGTGTTACATAGTAGGCTGCCTAATCCTTGCACTTTATTGTTGTTATGCAGTATTTTGCATGATGTCATTGTACGTTGTTATTCTGTCCATTTGGCGTTTTCCATCCTAAATGTAGACTTTGCAATATTGACATGCATTTTACACCTGCAAGTGGTGGAATTTATTTAAAAAAAATTCCTTAATTAAAGCAGATTTACGAGCAATGGTTTTACTTCTGTGGTGTTTCATAAGATAAATATGGTGTGCCGTATTCAGGATGGCTCAGATATGTTTCAAAATTAATTGTGAGACAAAAAAGCAATTTGCTGGTATTATAGTTTTCAGGAAAACAACAAACTTATACTTGTGTGAAAAATTCTGTGTTTTATTATTATCAACCACAGAATTTAATGACATTTTTTATAATAGTAATAATTTTTGATTCGACTCCTACGGTTTAAGTCATCAATTGCAAAACGAAAATTGTTCAAAACAATTATTCAAAAATAAACCAATAAAGCAATAAATAATCCGAATAGTTGTCGTATTTTTAAACACAAGTAGGGTTTGTGATTTATGAACTTGTAACCTAATACTAGCGGCAGGCTCATCTCTCAACATATTTATAACTGCAAGGGACTCTTGACATATGACATATATATCTAAGAATCTTAAACCTACACCGATTTAAAATGTTTTCTTATGTTTGTGATTTGTGTTATTGTTCGACTTAAAATTCTATACATGGACCTACCAGACATAACAGTTTCCCGTGCAGTTTTTGTTCTACAAAGCCAACATAACTATTTCTTTATTACATGATATATCTAAATTATCCTTAATTTAGATATAAAAACCTCAATAAATCTTAGAAGATAACTCCAGTCCAAATTATGTGCTCAGATTAAACTAAGTTGTAATTGGTCTGCGTCTGCTTGAAAAACAATGAAAGTCTCAGTAACTCGTCTAAGAAAGAGGAAAAGACAGGTATTGGCATATCTTATCTGCGGTTCATTAACTGCACTCGTTATCCTAGACATGTGCTCCCTAATGTGCAGCTTGCTTTTGGGGGTTAACTGGCAACGTCCACCCTCCAGTTGCTACTTTTATACCATAAAACTGACTAAACTAGACTTATAAAAGCAATTTATTTATTTTGGAGACTTTCCTCAAAGATTATAAAAATTATCGAAGCTATTGTGCTTGTATACAAAACATTATTTAATAAAAATACTTAGTCTCGATTAAATGGTATTGTTTTGAATTAAAAGACAATGAAATAATTATTCCATTTCTTTTCGGTGTAAAATGGTTTTTTACCCTATTTAATTACATTTCTGTATTACTCAGAGAGTGGTAATTTTCTGTCAACTTTCTTCGATAATGGATTGATATTCTGTGAAAAAAATTATGAAATTTTAATTAAGTAGGTATTTCAAACTATCGATCTAAATGCTATAAACACCAAAAGCTTTTAATTTAGTTTTCGTTTTATTTTGCAATTTGAGTTGTTCAGATTTAATAATTTAATTAAATGCTCGTTATTACTTATCGTATTAATTAATTAGAAATTTTACTAAGATAATCTTTAGGAATTTTAGTTATTTGTCTATTTCCTGGCTCAATTAATTAATTTATAGATGTAAAAAATAAAAATAAATAGTAAGTGTATGGAACTAGCACATGATTTATTAAAAAGTATTTTTTAATATTAAAAAAACTGTGTGATTGGTTAAAGTGGTGATCACATTCTCTTACACATATCTTTCTGTAATGTAAATTGAAAGTTTTAAATTTCAATTTTTTTTAAAGGATTTTTGAGTTTACAAACAGCCTTAATTAAAGTACGGAATAGTTACAAAAAGATGTTTTGTAACAAAAATTGTTTTTCTTAATTTTGTACTTTTTGGAATTATAATGGTTAGTTTTTCTGCTAATTTAAAAGTAACTTAGAGACAATTTAAATTAATTTTTATAGCAAATTTTACACTAAATTGAAATTTGATGTTTAGCTGATATTGTTGCACGTAAAAGCCTACTATATTTTTAACGATTAAGTTTCTCTATTCATTGTACTGAGTTTATCACATGTAGAACATTTAACAAACTCATGCTGGTTTCAATACCATTACGAATTGATGTCGCTTGATTGCCAATTGGTGTTCAGTAGCATAAAACAACAAAATTAAAATGTTTCAGTAGCATAATCGCGGAAATTATGATAACAATATCTGCATAATTAGTGTCACTCGAAAAGCTTACCCGATAAGAACCGATAACTTATCAAATGCTAGACCCGCGCATTTAACTACACGCTCGGTTATCATGCAACTGTACATCTATGTACTATAACAATTGTGAAGCGTGTAATTGTTAAGATAGGAATAATTTACGTTTTCCAGAAATACGTAAATTGCTTCAGTGCCGGAGAAACGAAATAAATTTAAAAATTTCCCCTATGCTGACGTAATATTTCAAACTTAGTTCCGTTTGTCAGCAAACGTGCGCTAGAAATGTGAACCAATACATTCCTGCAGCACCAGTAGGCCGTGAATAGTCCTGTTGCAGCATTAAATCTAGTGTGCAGTGTCTGGAATTTACTAACACACCCTTCATCACTAATAATTACTCCTCACTCTCATTTTTCTATCGGGAAATGTTGATGTTGTTGCTTCCGAT
Source organism: Ctenicera cuprea (assembly GCA_958336395.1). Taxonomy (NCBI): domain Eukaryota; kingdom Metazoa; phylum Arthropoda; class Insecta; order Coleoptera; family Elateridae; genus Ctenicera; species Ctenicera cuprea. The sequence goes on along the minus strand of OY284487.1, from coordinate 19,834,983 downwards.
GACATATTATTAGAAAGAGTAACTTATGAGACTAACTTGTCATACTCAGTGTTAAATTTAATAATTATGAACTGAGTGGTTGCATACTGTTCAAGAAGCTTAATAATCATGGAATATGTTGATTGAACCTGTAATTTTTTGCTCTAGTTATTGATAGATTAACATTGTAAGGGTGGGTAATCAAATTTGTTGAATGCTTTAACATACAGTGCCGCCTAACTTTGCTTTTGCTTATGACGATCAGATTCGGTTAACAAAAAAAAAAAAAAGTTTTTGTACAAAATTAACGAAAAAAATCTCTCAGGACAACTACAGAGTGGCTAGGAAAACCCCGGCTACATTTCTTGCGGCGGTCAAGAGATGGCGCTTTAGTAAAGAAAGTTAAAATACTGGCAACAACGCAGAATCCAAGACGCTTTAGTTATTAAATACGCCCCATATTAAATCAAAACAACCAAAGCGTCCTGGATTCTGCGTTGTTGCCAGTATTTTAAGTTAATTTTTCTTTACTAAAGCGCCATCTCTTGACCGCCGTAAGAAAAGTGGCCGGGGTTTTCCTAGCCACTCTGTATTTGAAAAAATCATCCCTCAAAATACACCTCCGGAAAGAACAAGCAGCTGGAAAAAAACTCCGGTCCAAACTCCCTCGGGTTAAAACATTACCCGAAAAGAAAAGTTCTGAAAAAAGATCTGCAAAATTAAAATCGGAGAAAACAAACCAAAAAAAGCTGCTGAAAAATGTCTACTAAACAAAAGTACCTGTTTTTTCTTACTAGTCGATCACTGAAAGAGCTTTCCCTGAAAAGAAAACACTTGTATTTTCTTGCTGACCGATTTACGTGTGAATAAGGGCAAATTTCATTTTGCAATCCATACATATATAAAAGCACAAAGGGTTTTTTTCTCCCCTTCCTCCAGCGGCTACCGCTTCACCAATTTCGACCATTTTTTTTTAAATGAAAGGTCTCTATCCACAGATGGAACATGAAACATTTTTATATTTTTATTCTACGTAGATTTTTTAATAATAATTATTTTAATTTATAATATATATGAAGGTCGGCTAGACGCGCGTCACTTGGGGCGCCACCTACAATAACGTCGCGTGTCATTATTGGAACTAATGCATCACGTGACTTGACATTTCGCAGGTTCTGTCAACGCTGTCTGTCAGTGCATTGTGTGCTGGGGTAACACTAGTGATATGTAAATGTGTATTCAATTTCTTTAGTGCAAATTTAAAAGTTTAAAAAACAGTTTTTAAGTCTACCGTTAAATCAAGTCATTTTTCTTTTCGGTTTTTTCCAAGAGATGTTTTTGGAATTTATTTTTCTGTAGCTTTTTTTACGAGAGCTTTTCTTTCCCAAGAATTTATTTTAGGAGTTCTTTATTCGTTTTTTTTACCGAGAATTTCTTTCCGGCGGCGATTGTTTTCAACTTTTCTTACTAGTAAAATAAAAATAAAAAAAAATTTTTTTGCGTAATTACGTGTAGGTAACCTATAAGTGCTAAAAATTATATTCGATGAAAAACTTCAATAATTTGCATAGACATGCAGGAAAGCATATAAGCACATAAATATATCGTAGGTGATTTATACGTGTCCAATTATGCATTTATGTACAACAATAACTACATAAATCACAAAACTAAGCATGTTCAAAAACAATTACTAAAATGTCTAATAAAGAATAAAAACCGCAAATATTTTGCGGTTTTAAAGATAAGGGTACTTCGTATGTTAAAAACAAAGTACCATATCAAAGAGTACTAAGCATTTATTGCGTAACACGATATGAGATTGAAAAAATAAAAAAAAAATATAATAAAAGCAACAAAAAAGAACTCTTATTATTTAAAAAATACATCTCTTGACAATGTACAAATTTTTTTGTCTTATCACCTCATTGTTGACATATTGTGAAACCGACACTGCTCTTAAAAAATTAACTTTGTTGGATTAATTTTAGTGCTTTCTGAGATTTGATAATAAATCTCATGAGTATCTGTATATAAAATACTTAATCACTTTAACAATATCTATTTATTTAAACCTTATACGTATTTCGGCATGTTTACATGCCATTGTCAAAGGTTATATGAAAGTAAACAGTAGGGTTGTTATAGCAATATTGCTATAACAACCCTACTGTTTACTTTCATATAACCTTTGACAATGGCATGTAAACATGCCGAAATACGTATAAGGTTTAAATAAATAGATATTGTTAAAGTGATTAAGTATTTTATATACAGATACTCATTAAATATGGACTTTAACGGAGTAAAGCTGGAATTGATAAATAAAATAAATCTCATGTTTGTAAATAACACATTAGCTTGCTTGGTGAATAAAACTTTTGTGTAAAAGACTTAATCTTTTAGTTGATTAGTGACGCATATTCCTTTGCACCTCGCAAATTAACAGACAACATTTTAACCGCACGCAATTTTTTTGAGTACTTAGATATAATTAGCAAAATTACTAATTAATGTGGTTACATGTTTAAAACGGAAACAAGTTAATTACTAAAAAATGCCCGCAGCATGTTAGAAGAAACTGTTTCGGATTTGTTATCCACAACGTAAAAACTGTTATTCCTGAAACATTAGCTTGGCAACAATGTACCAAGGCGTGTGGTATTAATTAATTACAATACGAAACAATAGAACCTCAATTTAGGTAACATAAGTGAATTACGTGGGAATATCAGACGGTATGGAAACTTAAAAAGCGTGTACCTAATTGCAGTAAGCTTGTGTAAAATTATAAACAATAACTCAAGATACGAAAATTATGAACAATTTTTCTTAAAGATAAAATTTATTAACGTGTACCTATAGTTCTTTTCCTGAAAACCTTTAAAAATTTTACAACGTAAATAAAGTTCTCATGCAATTATACTTGAGTTGCTTGTAATTCTGGCACAATTTCGAAGAACAGAGCTATATTTGTAATGGAGTTTTATATTATACCTAGAAATGAAACAGTAAAGAATCTTAGGGTTTTTTTAAAAAAAACTGTATTTTATTTAAAAAAATACATTGTCATATCTATACGTATACCGGTGGAAGGAAAAAAAAATCTTGCTGAAAATCCCCTAAGCATTTTGACTACCTCTAAGGCTCGTGAGCGGCTGAGCAACCTCGAAACAGTGGATTAAGGTGAGCAAGAGAAGACCTCGTGTCTAGTACATGGGATGATATAAAAATCTTAAATTGAATATCATATATAAGAATAAGAAAATTTCAAGCTATTAATTTTCAATATATATTATTTGGTAATGCCAATTCAACGGCGCGGCGGTTTAGATCCAGAACGATGAAGCTGTAAGCTGACCCAATTTTAAATAGTGTGCAACACAAGCATACTTTTCAAGTTGTTTTTAATGATCCAGTAAGCGAACTTAAAGTTTGATGTGAGAACATGTATGCTTCCAATATGCACTTACACAATAAATTGAAAATAAAAAATTTCTTAGTATATGTGTTTAGGTTTAAAAAATATTAAACAGTTAAATTACAAACTTAAATGCAGACAAAATAATAAAACTAAGAATTAACTGTTAAAAATACATAATATTTCTTCGTAAAAAAACTGTCAGAAACTAAACTTGACCTACAAATAGGGACACGTCTTAAAACAATAAGTATACCAATACCACGAAACAAACAATCTGTAATAATCTACAATAATCAGCTCGTGGTCTTGCATTTTATAATACTTGCTACCTACTAAAAGTAGCGTATTAAAAAGCGGTTGCTGCAGTACAACTAATATAAAAATATGTAATATTATAAAATAAAATAAAAGCAAAAAATACATCTCAGGTTGCAGTAGATTGTAGATAGAATCTCAAATAAGTTTCATTCAATATTTGCAATTACTCTTTCAATTCAGATTTTATAAGTGTGCCCCAACCTGTATATAAAACAATTATAATCTAACAAACTTGTTAGCAATGTTCGTATACTAGTAAAAAAACCGTAAACAATTCCATAATTTAACACATTTATCTTTTATTCCAGATGTGCCTGAACAACTGACTTAAAAAATTTCCACTCCTCTGCAATAATGTTTCATTCGAGTACTGGAGGTTCAGGAGGATACGGTGATGGAAGCGGTGGTTTCCACCAACACCATCTACAACAATCTCCTGTGTACGTCCCAAGCAGCAGATCAATGCCCCAGTACCCATCACCTGCAGGGGGACACTTTGGAGGATCTGCCCATCAGTCTAGTTGGGCCCATACTGGAAGTACGTACGGGGACATGGCAGGACCTTCGGCACACACATTGGGGGCTTCTCCTCATCATCCGGGAGCTCTTGCAGCGGGTCAATTCTATGCCCAAAATATGATGATGAACTCTTGGAGAGCTTATGATGGGGCTGGATTTCAAAGAACGTCGCCGTATGGTAAGATTATAAATATTTTATTAATTTGAATAGGTCTATGGTTAGATATGGTGATAAGGAAAAATTGTTCAAGTAATGTTTTAATATTAGTTTCTATTAGGTGCCCCTATAAATTTTCTGACTACGGTAATGGTTCAAAACAATGTAATATTTAAATGTATCTACTGTTTTAAGAATTCAAAACCAACACGTATGAAGAGTCTTTCGCTACTTCATTTAAGTTACAAAAATGAAATGATCAAATTAGCAAAATGATGCCTGTTGCAAAATTTTTACCACATCATCATTTATCATTTTCCATATTTGTATTTTCGTAGTTTTCTCATTTGAATATTACATATTATTAAATAAAAAAAAAAAACGTTGCAACTGTATTTTTTACTACAAGCCAAGCTAAAAGCCCATTTAGTTATGAAAGAAGTCTGAAATTTTTTTCGAATTTTCAGAACATGCACTTGAAAATCCTCCGTATATAGATTTATCACCACTTGAGTAGTGTTACCCCTGTGTTCTGGTTGTCTGGTATTCGGTCTGCGTTTGAAGTGTGATTTACACTGATGTGCGTTATCATATTCTAATGCAGCTTTTAAATAACCGCCCTACACGAGTTATGTACGACGCTTTGAAATCATAAAGCAACTATCTGCTGCCCGAGCGGACTTGATCTACTTACCATAATTCATTAAGTACCTCTCAAAGATACCATTACGTGTTATTTCATTGCTTTATTGTGTACGCTTATCTATTTTTAGCATACTGAAAAGTGATTTAGAGCTACTAAAACGCCCATGCCTTATTTATATAACCTTGTGATCATCAGCAGTTAATGGCAATGGCAATGAAACTGCAAATTACATTTTGCAAAATTTGCGGAGTTGTTGATATTTCTCATTCACGGTGTGTTTACGACTATTCAAATTTGAAATTCGGACACAAATTTCCAACAAGTTCAATTCAAGTATTTTTGAAGAAAGTTCTTTTTTATCTGTTATGAAACTTCCAGCCCATTGCCTCTTTAAGTCTTTACATAAAATAAGCTTTAAAAAATAATTACGAACATAAGGTTAGTTATTATAGGAAGAGTTCTGCTACTAAACCTAATTTGCTAATCTCTACACTTCGGACATACTTATTCATAAATACTGTAAAATGTTATTTGTTTTTAACGCAGATAGTATGGAATTTCAATTTAGCGAAGGAAGAGAATGTGTGAACTGCGGGGCCATTTCCACCCCTCTATGGCGTCGCGACGGCACCGGTCATTATTTGTGCAACGCTTGCGGACTTTATCATAAAATGAATGGGATGAACAGGCCCCTTATCAAGCCTTCAAAACGACTGGTAAGATATGATTTCATATTGTTTTATTTTCATGTCTTAGCGAGAAAAAAGAACAGATTTTAGAAGAATGATTATTGTAAATTAGGAAACAAAAATTTGTTATGCAAACTATAGCTACATCATTGTTATAAAATCAAATACGTATAATGAATATATACAGATAATTAAAATTACTGCAGCTCTATTTTTCATTGTCATGCAAATTGAGTTAATTGTGCATAAAGCTATTTGCTTTAATCACCTGGAATTAATTTTACACAGTAGCCAAATGGTCTTTTCATAGATACGCTGGTTGTAAATGACTACCGGAATTTACCAAAGATTTACGCAAATTTCTGAAGATAATCTAATTTAGTCTGCTTTTTACCTAAGTACTACTACTACTGGTACTTCCTTTTCCAGATATACAACTATCTAAATTTTCCTCAGTTGAATTTTACCATGATTGACATTTTTTCCTGATTTACCTAAGCATAGAGTATATATAGGGTGTTTAATAACATGTAGGACATGCTTTCACGATAGAATTAGAATTTGAGAACAATGAAAAAAGTTTGTATACACATAGATCCGTATATACGGAACCGTCTGTATGGGCGCAGCCGTTTGGGCGCAGGAACGATCGGCGCAGGGACGTGTGGGTGCAGGGACGTTTGGGTGCAGGGACGTTTGGGTGCAGAGAATTTTGGCGCTAGCCGTTTAGGCGCACAAACGTTTAGCCGGCAACGTAATGTAATGTAGTTTATTATTTGGAAAATTTAATATTTGTTATTAAAATCTTTGAACTACGCAATTTGGAAAACAAATTGTTAAATGTTAAGTAGGGGACAGTGAGACATTTTCAATTCTTTTAGAATTACAAATTATTTTGTGGCAGAAATGTTGTTAATTTTGCTAATTATATTTATGTAAAAATTCTGAATCTCGTTTTATACGTTAATAAAAAATTGTGTGGCTATTAAAACATTTATTTAATTAAAGAAAAAGACAAAATCGAGTAATTTAGTTTATTGCGCTAAAACGTCCTCGCGTCAAAGTAGACCGCGCCGAAACGTCTTTCCGTCCAACCGCCCCTGCAGCTAAATGCTCTCGCGTCCAATCGTCCCTGTGCTCAAACGTCACTGCGCCGAATCGGCCGCGCCAAAACGTCCTAGATCGGACCGGATACGCTTCTTTGCGGAGTACAGCCTCCGGAAGAAGCTTAGCTTAGTTTAGTATTTATTTTCGTTTGATGAGTGCATCAAAAGTGTTTCTAAATCATTTCGAAAGTTATGCTTTTGCAATATCTATATATTAAATCCATAATTGTCTCGCCATAACACTCTTTCCTAGCGAGCGGCATGCCACATGGCCGAAGCATCTGTTCTTATCTTGTAATTCATTCTTACACTACATCTTAAATCCTCATGATACAATATGTTTAGAAACGAAAAATCAATTATTTTTAGGCGTGGAAAAGTAGAGGCGAAGTGCATTCTCAATTTTTGTAGTTTAGATCTTTCCCAATAGTTTATTAGTTGTATCTCTAGAAAAGCGGTTCTCAAGAAATATAATCTTTATGTGGTCGACAATGCGGTAACTAAAAGTTGCACGTGACCACTGACACGAAATGTACCAATAAATGCGTACCTTATCGCATTCACTTACTTAATGTCAATATTAAGCAAATACTAACTATGTGTATTAAAGTCGTGGTTCGTAACCTACAATTCTCTGTAATTTCATGGTTAAAATCTTATGAATAAATATAGAAATTAATTGAAATTGTAAGATTAACTAATCATTCACATTTTTGCGAAATATTTCATCAATATTCAATAAAAACAGCGCTGTCTCGTCCTCCATGTTTTCCCGCGAGGCACTTTTGTGCACTCTCCACGCGCATGTTCTTTTCCATACAAAGGATAGCGCTGCGGGTACGTTTAATATGAATTCCACTATCTCAATCTTACTATCTAATTATTATGATAAAATATTTAAGTTTCTTTTGAAAAATCACCTTTCTTTTAAAATTTGCATTACTTATATTAAGTTGCTTTTGCGAATTATTACTGTGCAACAGTTAATTTTTTAAAGACCCCGATCTCAGTAATATATATATATATATATATATATATATATATATATATATATATATATATATATATATATATATATATATATATATATAAAACGAAAAATGAAACTATTTCTACTTATTTATTTAGCATGCACATTCACATAACTAACTCAAATATAATTTATCTCTTTTCTTTTACAATACTAAATTCTAAAATAATATGCAGATTAAAATTGAAAACCACTGCCCTAGAAAGAAGTAATTCAACTCTTTAACAGTTCTAGTTATTGCCTGATTAGTTCTCAACTCATTTGAAATTAATTGTAGATTATAATATTCAAAATATGTTGTACCATCCTCTTAACTGTTCTCTAATAGTTAAGTCTGCTATGGTTTTCTTTGTAATAAAATTCATAAATGAGCCCACACATGAAGACGTTAGTTGTCTTGGTGCCAGGGTACAATAAAATTAACTATAAAAATGTAATAATAACATCTTTAAATAAGAGACAGGCAGAAACTCGCTGGTATAAAAACCTTAAGAATTTCCGCAACTTCAAATTAAAACTACTTAATCAAATGGTATACAAAACAACTCAAAACTATTTCAGGTTATAACGTACAACGGAAATGACTAATTTTATAGCGACTTTTTATTAGACCCCGAATGTAGGAGAAGATAATAATTTTGTCATTGTAAATTTTTTAATTAGTAAAGTTTCAGGAAATTTTTAAATTGCCTAGGATTCAAAGAAAGGCCTCACGTAAAACCTTAACCTGGCAATAAAACTTAACTGATAATAGATTTCTATTTTTTTTTTTCAGACAGCCACCCGAAGATTAGGTTTGTGTTGTACAAACTGTGGTACGCGAACGACGACACTTTGGCGTCGCAACAACGACGGCGAGCCTGTTTGCAACGCTTGCGGGCTTTACTTCAAATTGCACGGTGTGAACAGGCCCTTAGCAATGCGTAAGGACGGTATCCAAACGCGCAAACGCAAACCAAAAAAGCCAGTAGGAGGAGACAGAGATGACACCAACACTACCTCCGGAGACGGTAAGTTTCCACCCATTTCAGATTATTGGCTGATACCCGGTTTTTATCTGAATAGTCGATAATCTAATCCTATTACGAAGTCTAGCCAGTAAGAAGGGACTGAATCCTTATTTTTATTCCCCTCTGCGCTCCTGATCGTTAACATGGAATTTTGGAGTAGTAGGCGTTCAGTGTTTCAGAATAAACACCTCTTTTCATGAAAAGGTTTGAGCTACCTGTTTTTCTAATTTCAGGAAACTAAATTTAGCACTTTAGTATCAAAATATTGAACATTATATGAATATTCTAATTGCACGTTTAGGACTGCCAACTGTGTTCCCGTTTTAATGTTTTTTTATATACTTGTCCAATCTCCTGAGCTCTTTAGGACCTGTGCACTTTTTATAATTAAAATCAGGGTATTTGCCACGATTTGTGTCTCTTTTGCTATTATTTTAAAAATTTTTGTTACATTTCGTTGCTTATTGTACAATCGCGTATTTGGAATCGGCATATGAAGTAAAATTTCACAATTTTAAATTTTATGTTGAATTGGTTTTTTGATAATGATAAATTAACGATATTCATAACGTACCATGCAAGTATGCCACCTTTAGCCTATTTCTCTCACTTAAACCGCTACCGGGTAAACAAATTGTAGTGCTGTGCACAATGCAATGTATATTTCTGAATAAACCATGAATTTTTGTTGTTATGTTACCAACCATTTAAATTTAAAATACATACATTACGATATGTGTATCAAAAAAGATACAAACGTTCAAACCAATAATAGATAAGTCCAAGTAGCACCCACTCTTTTCAGAAATTATTTGAGTTGTTTTACATTAAAAAAATAAAACACAAGAACTTTTTGTTTGAGAATTGCTAAGATTTATAGCAAATGCATTTAAGCTGTATACGACGTACGAGGATATTACAAAAATTGCAATTTTAAATCCAATTTGGCAAAAATGTATAAACTTACCTTGGACCTTGCATACGTGATACTACATCATTTCTTACTTTCCTTTTCTGTTTTGGTGTTTTACCGATATAACAGACCCTGGAAACCAAAATTTTGTGATTAATATGCAGTACTCAAACAATTTTGAGTCAAATTTTCAGTAACTATTTCTTCGTATCATATCGACCTTTTTAACAGACAACCGTTTCTGGTTTGTATACTAGCCCAGGCATTTTAGATTTTAACTTTCCAAAAAGTAGTATAGAGCTCAAAATTGATGTAGAGATAGTATTTATACCCTCAAAAAACATATTTAAAGTCTCCAAAAATCCCATGTCTGCGTCATCGCTTTTTTGGGTACAAAACGGCCTAAATCAGAAAACATAGCTTGTCTTCAGAGTGAAATCACCTGTGATTGCAACTCCTGTTGATGTTTGTGTCTCGTGTTCAATCTTGCTATACGGAGTGATAACGAACTAAAGACACCCCTTGTTGTACAATTTTTATTATAAAATAATGTTTCTCACCCATACTTATTTTACTGCAGTAGATTTGTTTTGTAATCATTCATTAATTTTTAAAACTTAAAACTTCTACCAGATCTCGAACACATCACAAGCTTCTAGTAAGTTTTGACTCGTGCAAATTTGAGGAATGCTTTTTTTGGGAAAATGTTTCTTGGAAAATGCCGTTTTTGTAGTTGCTGTTACGGAAAGGAGCAAGGCTTGTGGTATAGATTCTACTGATAACGAGTCTTTGAATTCGAAGTTTTGCTGTTATCCTGTAGTACGCAAACATTTTTACGGTTAAATTATCAATATTTTTTTTCTTTTATCTTAAGGGTATCGTTAACAAACAAATGTTTTTTTTTTGGTTTGTATATGCTGTAATCTAGTGTGTGTTTTAGTATTTGTACTTATATTTGATACACCCCATATATCTAAATAATCACTTTAAATATTGAATTTTATTTTTAACCATAAAACTGAAATATGTTTTACGCGAATAAAAATATGAATATAAATACATGCAATTTATCACGGGAAATGAATATAAAAAAAACATTACCTTAAGGAATTTTTACCACGGTTTGAATCGACCGCCCGTGTGCATTGCACACCTTGGCCTTATGTTAGAAACGACTCTGCACAAATTCGTACGTACAGAGGGGTAAATTTCTTAATTGACCCTCAACAGGTTTAATATCGCAACATTTTTAATAGGACAAGCACATTGGCACATTACTGGGGTTATAGCAATCACAAAGCAACCGAATCTGGGTAGGTTATGAAATAGAAAACGTATATGGTGTGAATTGATAGATGTATAACATTATCGTGAATAATGAACTGTCAGATTTGATTTGAAATTTATTAACTTATTAAATAAGATCAATGAAATTTACGAGATAAAAGACAACAATGTTACAAAAATTCTTGTAATTTATTTTTCATTGAGAATAAACAGATGCACTTACGTATATGAAAATGTTAATATGATTGGGGCAGTTTTTAATTTAGAAATACTTTGAGAATGATTGCTATATTAATTAATATTTTATTATTTTGGACGTCGTTAAGGTATTTCACTTTTCAAAACATCATTTAACTTGACGGATACAGCATTGAGAATTTAGCTTTAATATTTTTAATTGTAATTGATGCTTAAGTTCCACTATACATACAATACTGTCTTGCGCTTTCAGTTTGACTTTTGTTGTGCTTTTACAGCACTGTAAAGGCCTTTAATAAAAGCCCACTGACGTAAAAGTTGAGGTGTGTTCAATATATTCTTCAAAACATTACAAATATATCTGAAGAATCACTAAAGTCTGAAATTAATTTCGTAACTTTAATTAAATTATCAAATAAAAATAGTCTTAATCCACGTAACCCCCTTGTAATTAACGATTGAGGAACACTTAAAGCTTTTGCTAGTTTTTCTTTGTATACTTGTACTCTTAGTGGTGCCTTTCTGATTTACTTTTTCTTATTCATTGTTGATTAAATCATTTGCCATATTGGAAAAAAACTTCAAATTTTCTTTGAAACCCTGTTAATACTATGGGCTAAGAAGTTGACAAATCAGTTTTGGATAAAATTAAAATATTTGTAAATGTTACTTCGTCTTCAACATTTATACTGCAGTATCGAATAACCTCAATATTACTTTTTCAGCAGGAATAACTTTTTAATACCTTCATTTACGAATCTACTTACAGTTGTTACTAGGTACGTTATAGTTTAAAATTTTAATAAGCAAAATAAAGGTGTAGTGTAGCGCCTATATTATTATTGAGATAACTAATTCACCAATCTAGTATTCTTAAAAAAATTTAGGATACTGCTGATGGGAACGAGACATTCGCTATTTCTTCGAGTGTTAAAAATTGCACCCCGAAGCGTCGCTCGGTGCCTTTGCACTACCACAACTTAACATTTGCAATTGTGTTTCCTCATCATCGTTGCATAGTCTGCATGTAGGGCCATCCATTACTTCAAGTATACTGAAGTGCCTCCTGAGGCAACAACGTCCTCTTAATATTTTAGTTGTCTTCTGCTCAAATACAGATAATCTTTTTTTTATTTTTGGGTGGGTTAATCCTGAGCTTCCACGATTGCCTCAGTTCCGGAATTCCCCTCGAACAAATGCAATTTTGTGTACCGTCCCCTTTGCGGTTTGATACGATATCCTATATGAAACTAGCTAGAAATTTATCTACTTTTAGTTTTGCCACTTTATCTGATTTTGCATTACCTTCGAAAGCCTTTAATGCTGCTTGGATGTCAGACATGATCTTGATTTGTCAATATCCATAACCCCTTTCCACCACGATCGCTGCGCAAGTTGTTATTATAATTATTTTCGCCTAAAAGATAGTAGCGAAGAAGTCTAGTTTGATGTTAATGCCTTCCCCTGTATCTACCTTAAAAATCTCCGTTCTCGCACTGCTTGTCGTTTTGGATCCATCCGTATACCAGATAAATCCTATTCGATTGCTCAACTCCTGTTTTTTCTCTTCTCTGCCCTCTCGGGTATCACAACCTTGTAAGGTTTCCTGAAATCAATGACAGTGTTGATTGTATCAGAATTTTGATGAAGATCTCTGTATAAACTCTCCTTCTGCAGACGATCCTCTTATGCTTCTTCACCTTCATTCTATTATGACGCTAGAAGTGGCTACAATTCCACCATTAAATATAGCAGAGGAAGGTCCGTTGATGCAATGGGTGTTAAAGTCATCACCACTGTTATTCTTAAACATGCGAGTATTTCTAGCTTGCTGAATTGACAACTCTGCTTCTGTTCCTGGTTTTATGCCACTAGACCAGAGCAACATTGTTCTAGTAGGTAACACAATTTTAGTGTACAACCATAGCACTTTTGTTGGCTTTAGGTCCCATCTTTTTCCTATTGATCTTTTACACGTCCACAAGGCCCGTGTTGCCTATATTGTGTTTTTTCCAAATAGGATTTTAATTCAGTTTGATGTCAATTACTTCATTAAAATACGTGGCTTCTGTTCTTCTTTGTAGTTTTCACGCACATAATTAGTCCCTACAGGTCTTGAAGGTTTATTCTTCGTGTGAACGTTATTACTGAAATCCGAATTACCTAACAGATTCTCTCTTAAATGCCACTTTCCTGCGGTTTTAGGGCTTGCTGCATCAAATTCAATACAACTTTCCCATATTTACAGCTTACTAGAATGGTGAGGTCATCCGCCTAGCCCTGCACATATATACAATTCTTAGTCTTCTAGTTTCAAGAGGAGTCCATCTATCAGCAGGCACCACAGCAAAAGAGAACGAAGTTTTTCTAAGGACAGCCCCTGGTGACAGACACATCTCCGGTCACTGAGCTTATTGAGCTTGTTAGTCTTCTGTTTTTTCGAGCGGAATCAATCTATCTTATTTCAGGCCGACGTAACACCTGCCTTTTGACAGTTTTTTTATTGATTTAAAAGAGGTGTTGTCAAAAGCACTCTCCATGTTAATATCATATATATGAAATATTGACATCCTTTCTTGGCCTATGGGTTAGCTCGTGACTGGATAGCTCACAGGATGTTGCTGATTAATAGGCAAACTAGTTTCGATATAGTGCAGTAATCCTTAAGGCATCGTGTCTTTGATGAGCTTATCAATTAGTTTCTCCAAAGTCTTCAGACGAAAAGACGTGAGGCCGATCGGTCAGAAGAATTTCGCTTGGGCATACGATTCACGCCCTGGTTTTTTTTGTATGAACTCCACTCTAACCGGGTTTCAACTTTACGATACATAAGCGATGGCTAAACTAGAAGCAAATTAGGTGCAAAGGGATCTAAAAGGCTAAGGGCTAAGTCTTATATAATGGATTGCTGTCTCTGTTTGTTTCTGGGTATGATCGCACTTTCCAGGAAATTACCGTGGCGTTGTCGCTGCAAAGATTTTTGGAGTCTAGAAGATTCGAGCGTTTTTTCGAGTAAAGCGTTTGTTGTTTTATCTACCAAAAGTAGAAATAGTTAGCCAGAGTTTATCTGCATAGTTTCAAGGTCGTATGTTTTTTTCAAACAAAACGTTCGACACATACACTTCTATTTCGATTTGCAAGAATTTTTCAGTTTTTAATTAATTTTTTTTTGTTCTTGAGGTGCTAAAGTGTTATACAATTTTTTTTCGTTTTTAAAACTAAAATCTACCTGTAAAATTATATTGGCGGCATTGATTACATTTTACTATGTACAGATAGATTAAAACCTGCTGCTATTATTTACAAAACTACCCTGCATACATATTTTATAAAAGAATGTCTCAATCATTTTGAATATAATATTTTTTTCCCGTGAAAAAATAATATAATAATATTTTACTGCTGACAATATTTGTCCTCTTTTCAAAGATCGCCAGAACATGTAAGTTTAATTTATTTTTATTGTTACAGAAACTAAGTCAACAGTCATTCAACACAACAATTCTCAAACACCTCAAACATCATCTCATAGTCACAGTTCGCACCATCAAGTGGATCATCATTCCTCAAGCAAAAGTTCCATAGGAGACCGTCCGTTTTTGGGGCAAACGTCGCTATTGCCCGCAACAAATACGAACACAATAAAAAGTGAACCGGGATACGAATACAGTTGCCTTCAAAATCAATCATATCCTTTCCAGCAAGTGTTTGGTTTTGGACCAACGGCTGGAAGCCCAGCGGAAGTTCCGTACCATCATCAGCATCACGTAACAGCTGCCGCAAAACTTATGGCTTCTTCGTAGTTGGGCGATAAATTATATTTTAGAGGCTATCGTTTCATCGTTTTGCCATTCATCACGACAATTTTATGTTAAGTGTAAATAATAGAAACACAGAACGTGATGTCTTTTTTATATAAGTACGGAGCTAATAAGAACTCGATTTTATTGTTAATCGTGATCACTTTAAAATTTCACGCGTTTTTTGTGATCGTAGAATTTAGATATATTTATTAATGCCATTAATGTAGATTGTTATGAAATTTTATGTGGCTACTGTACGTCAAACCTGGCTTGATCGTTCGTAATTGACTGAATGTTGATTGAACGCGACGCTTGATATAGTACAATTGTAATTTAATTATTTATAGCAGCAAATTTCGTTTAAAACTAGTAAAAGACAATTTTATGTGCTTTTTTTTATAAATTTCCAGTATTTGAAATTTGTGCAATATAAATAAGGTTAGCATTTTTACGAATTTTGTAATTTAAATAAAATCACTGTCTCTTACCGCTTAATCGGAAATGAAAACAGGTATAAATAATTACTTAGAAACTGTACTTCTTACTTGACTTTAAACTTGTAGATAATTATATGGCTTGTTGTGGTCGATTAAAATTTACACAAAAAGTAAAAAACAATAAGGCAAGTTTGTGGTTTTAAGATGGCTCTTCTAGAAAAAGCCGAACTCGAACTTTTATTCAGCTAACTACGATCTGTGCATTTGGAAGATGAGTTGCAAATGGAAAATTTAATAAAAAGGTATAACAACACAAGTGCTACTTTTAGCATCCAACTATACCTAAAAATAGATGCAGCTTCAAATAGTTTTAGCTCCATGGCTCTTCTTTGGCCACGCCATTGTTGAACAGCACATTGAAGAATTTAGATATTGAAACCTGATAAAAAAAAAGACATAATATGCTAACCGAGTACACAAACTAATCTAAACACATATGTTTTTCGTACTAAAAGAAATTATAGACTGCAAATAATGAAATTATTCTGAAGAGACTTTATAGCACATAAATTACTTAAATGCTTAGAATAGATAATTAACTGATTATTATATTGTGTAAATACATCTTGTATTCAACTGTACTATTGCGAAAATTGAAATAATAAATATATGTAAATAATTCGTTTCTTTATTTATTCGTACAGATGTAATCAAAAACGCCTCGACCTGGGGCAGCGAGGTGTGCACAGCACCCAAGGCGGCAGCACAGCCCAATATAAAAAAATGGTAAAGAAAGATTTGTAGCACCTATACTCTCTATTCCTCAAATGTGAATGGTCAGTGTAAAAATTGAAATAAAACCACCCTGTATATTGCGGTTAATACTTTCTGCACAAGCTGTAGGTAGCTAGCTTAAAAAATGTAGCTGAAGTTATGTTTTGTTATTTGTTGCTAATAAATTATTCTAATCACATTGCTTCGTATACACGAACACAGATATAAAATTAAAACAATTATTTTAAACAGTTCTGGAAAAAAAAATAAGCAATTAAGTAAGATAAATTTCGCAATGCTTCCACAAAAGGTCAGCTTTGACAATTCATATCTAAACTGAATAAAGATTAACCAGTGTGAGTGCGATCAAATAAATTTTCTGTAAAAGTGCTATGATGTTGATATCGCCTGTCTAAAACAAACCTTTGTTTTTTCTCAATCTCTCAAATCGGAGCCTAATCACAATGTCGATTCAGTATTTTGAATGTTCATATCGTCGACCGTGTTCATAGCGTCGACCAGTGGCGGCTCGTGGTGTGGTGTACTGAGAGGCAATTTTTTGGAAAAAATTTGTTCTTGACCAAGTTTTAGGTAGCCTTATATTTCAAACCCATCCTTTACGTTGACAAACTGATCTATTTTTACCAACATTTTCATTAAGGTCTTTAATAGACTTTCGATAAGCACTCTCTAATAAAATTATTGCCAGCGTGTCAAAATGCACAAAATTTTTAAAGTGGCTCACGATTAAAAATGTGTTTGAATTTTAGTTATTAAATGTTTGCAGTCAATATCACACAATGAATTATTACAAAATAGCAGACAGTGGAAACACGTGAAAGTATTTTCTTACATGGCATTCACAATCCAAAATTATTTTGCACGGACATCGTACAACACCACTAAATTATGATTACACAACCAACAACTCCTTTCACACTACTACGTCGTGTACGTGCGAATCCCGCAAATTAGGCGGCTATTGGCATGCGCTTATCACGGACACCTGACAGCATAATTCTCGGAAGTACTGGATCCGTGACCCTGAAGTTTTTAATACGCAAATACTTTTATCCTCTTTTAGCGTGTGTAATATGAATTTTACGGCAATGAGCTTTCTATTTCACTCTTATTCATTTGACGGCCTTTTAAGCCGGGACGGCTTTATTCGGTGGCGTATAGCTGAATCGGTGACTGACAGTTAAATGACCCTCGCATAGATTCGTTTAATGCGCGCGAAATACTAAAACATTCAAAAGTTTTCGGATCCTGCGGTAGCTCTTTAATAAACGTTCTCGCATAGAAATCTCATACAAAAGCACTATAAAGTATTTTATAAATATTATAGTGTATAATATGTTATTTACTCAAACAAAAAGTAATTATTTAGACCGCCACTGGCGTCGACTAGATTACAGTTATAACAACGTCGACCGTAATCCTAACGTCGGCAAGTTCACAATAATCACAATGTTGAACGTAAACATAATGTCGACTGTCATAACGTCGACCTTGATCATGTCGACTGGTTTACCGTGATCACAACGTCGACCATTGTTGATCACAAAGCCGACGCCGACCGTAAGTAGCTGAAGTAAAATAAACAATTTATGAGCAGTGAAAGCAAACGATAATACACAACTTCACGATTCATTCATAAAAAGGGAGCTTAAGTAAATCGCGAAATTTTAAAACAAAATTAATATTTGCTTATATTTAAAAGGGGAAAACTGCAAAAAACGTGTCCTTGACGGACCCCATGACTCACGGACCTTGTGGTTCAGTGGAACCCGCAGAACCCCAGTAGTTAAGCCACTGGCTTTTTTTTTAAATTTTGTAACTTATACTACTTATTTTAATTGTGTGTATTAAACGTGAATTCATCGTAATATGTTATAATTTCTTCATTTTAAACATACATTTAAATAAAATATTTAAAAGTTTTAGTAGTAGGAAATCATTGTAAATTTTAGAATCTTAAAAAAACAAAAAACTACGTTTATTGATATTTTTTTAATTTTTTTGTTTGTCATAAATAATAATAAGTAAAATTTAAAAAAAAAACAATATTTATAAAAAGGCGTGTCCCTGGACCTAATGTAAAAATTACATTCGATGGAATAATGGGCTTGCTCGTTCCCAACTCTAATAACTACCTTGATTTTAATAAATTATTAATAGAAGCTGAAAACATATGACGGTTTACTTTAAGAGGCGCTGCAAGAAGGTAACAATCAGGAAAAAATGACAGAATAAAAGCTCTTCAATAACCTGTCAAAGCTCGGCTCGCGGCTGGCATTGATTTGTACTGGGGCTTGAATTATTTATCATAAGGTGATCGTATAACATAACGCCGATAAAACTTAGCTTACATAAATATTCTACAGAGTGATGCGATTGCTTAGGCAAATTGTTAAAAATTAAATAAATTTAAAGAAAATGGTTGTGGTTTACATTTTAATAGATTGTTCGATGCATACGTAATTCTGTTAACGTATACATATTTATTTGCATGGGTGCAGAAGGGTGTTATGAGCTCGCTCTATTGCACTTCTGTGATGACTCCCAAAATGTAACTTCATTCTTAAACTTGATTTTCGAAGGTATTTCCGGGAAATTTCTGACGATGCGTACCTAAATGTAACGTGATGTAAGGCGAAAGCACTAGACCGATTTTGATGAAATTTTAAATGAAGAGCTATATTGAAAATTGTAGTTCTAGTTCAGCTTTTCAAAAAATTTGAATCCCGGAAGCAGAAGTTATACATGTTCTTTTGGTTGCGTTTTTTTAATATATGAAATTTGGGCACAGGATCTGAAGAAAGGCAATTTGAAAACATAAAATATTATTTAAAACTGCCTATACGATTTTTAAAGCTTTGTAGACTGCTAGAACCGAAGATTAGCTGAGATTTGGTTTTTTG
Source organism: Ctenicera cuprea (assembly GCA_958336395.1). Lineage (NCBI taxonomy): Eukaryota > Metazoa > Arthropoda > Insecta > Coleoptera > Elateridae > Ctenicera > Ctenicera cuprea. Next base: position 19,815,769 of record OY284487.1, on the reverse strand, counting down.
CTGAAAACTATAATTTCGATGTGGCGTTAGTTTTTAGATACATTTTTACTTGATGGTAGGGCTGAGACAAAAATCTATACAAAAATTGACAATCGTTTTTAAACGATTGCTTCATAATCGATTTTTAATTTTTAAAAAATCAATTAATCTATTGATTTTTTAATCGTTTTTAGTCAGAATCAATTTTTCATATTTAGTAGAAAACTAGTGCCCATACTAAAATCAATTTTTGTACTCTATTTTTATTTCTAATTTGCAATGGATTTTTTGGGTAATCGATTTTAACTTCGCATTGTTGATGCTACTGCTATTTTTGTACAACGGTTTAAATATTTACTTTGTACCTTATCTGGGTTGTAGTTAGGGTTTCACGAGCCTCTCGATTTTCAAGATTACTAGTCTTGATCTTGTCTCGAATCTTGGTCGACTTGGTCGAGGATTTTCAAGATCAAGAAATATTATCGACAATTTTTTGATCTTGAAAACATAGGGTATAATCATGAAAACCCGCAAATGATACAAAGCAGGTTCGTTATTACTATAAACTACATTACTAACAAACTGATATGGATGCAGTAAATCCTTAAAAACACATAATATTTTTTTCTATAAAACCGTAGCATTAATAATAGTGAAAAAATAAATTTATTTAGGAAACTATTAAATACAAAAGTGAAAATTAGTCTGCTTCGCTCTTTTCTTATAGTGAGTGGTGCTTTCGAAAATAATTTTCTGCAGGTACTGATGTTGCCTGAATACTTAAAATATCCCGGGCCATTCTTGACGTTAACATTTCGGGTAGTCCCCTGCGTATCGACAAATTTCAAGACTCTTGAATCAAGACAAGAAATTAACATCGAGTCAATGCACAAGACAAGAAATATTAAAATTCTTGTCTCGATAATCAAGACAAGACAAGAGTTACTCATCGAGACCAGATTTCTTGTCTTGGTGAAACCCTAGTTGTAGTTTTACAGCCGCGAAGTACAACCTGTTATTTTTAGTTAAACTCGGTATATATAGACTATTGTATTATCGTAACAAAATGTTGTAAACTTTGAACACAAGCAAATTAATCCAGCTAATTTTTCGGCTTCAGTTGAGGAACTATTTTTATAAATAAATTTATTTTAACAAACTATTGTGAAATCGACGGTTATAATGGATGTTATACGCGTTATATTGTAAAATTAGTATGTACTAATTCATAATCGTTTTTCTAAATCAAGTATTGTAATCGCTTTTTATAATTATCTATAAGAATCGATGTTTCCTATTCATTTTAGAAATCTATAATTATAATCAATTATTAGAACAGATTTTTACAATCGATTATAGGAATTGATTATTAAATAATTTATATTATTTTTTTCATATCGATATTGAATTTAAAGTCGATATTGACCTAAAATTGATAATCGATTTTGAAATTTGAAAATGTTCCAGCCCTACTGTAAAAAAATGGGAAAACAGATTTTTCAAATTTTTGATGGTAGTTCCACATAAGCTTTGAATTTATCGGTTAATTACCAATATTAAATTCAAAATCGTATTCGACAAAATTATTTTATAAATAGGAAATTAATTCTGTGTTTATCGTTGTTTATTAGCGTAAGCACGAAGTAACTAGGGCGTAACTAGGCGCTTGTCAAGATAAACCACTGTAAATAACATATCCGAAAAATTATCAAAATTATCGGTCTAATTTTCATTTAGGTAAGTTAATGCTGCACTTTGATCAGCTGTAATAGGCATGAATAAAATAATCAAAATAACATTTCGCAAAAACTGGCATTGCTTTTTTTTTCAAATATTGTTGTCTCATAGAGCCGAACATGGGCAACAATTTGGTTATTTTGCTGAATACCGTAATTGCACCGTGGCATCCTCTATGAACTTTCGAAAATGAATGATTGGTATCTCTTTTGTTATTAAACGGGAAGCAATAAATAAATTCTTTAAAAACAATTACTCATCTTGGGTAGTAGAACTAAAATCTAATGTTAGTTTATGAAAATTTAATACTTTGCGTAATTTCAAGTCCCCACCCGTCTATTTTTTGGCTGACGAATTTAGGATTTGCATGGCTATTGTAGAAAATGTGAATTACAATCATTTGCAATTTAAAAAAAATTATCACTTACAAACATTTTTGGACTTGAACAAATTACGATATGAGCAGGTATGATTACTAAGAAATCATTATTTTTGCTGGTTGAGCTGTAACAAAGGTTGCAGCATAGCTGGAATGAGAAAGATAACAGTCGCTGAACTGTACAACGTTATAAATATAACTTTTACACTGCTGCAAATACGGTAAGTATATCTAGTATGCGGAAAGTCCACTCAACGTGAACACTTCAGCTTTTGTAATAAGTTTTAGAATATGTATTTTAAAATGTTAGAAATTTCGGTTTTGTAGTGTTGTGGCTATATTTTAATAATTTTACATTAAAATTTTTACATAGGCATTACATTACATAAGCAAATAGACGACTCGCGTTACCAAACAAGGGTTGTAAAATTTTCAGAATATCGTAACGTCTATCATTCTGAAACTAAAGTTCTCATAGGTAAAGCATTCAATTACTCCTTAATGTGGTAAAAATCTGTTATAGACCTTGTTGAACGGAAAAAGATATATCAGGTTGTACATTTGTTGTAAAATGTTCCTTTGATACATTTTTGTTAGGTATGCTTCAATAATGTTTCAAATTTCTTTCAGTCCTATTAGAGTTATTCAAAAAAATATATACGCTTGGTAGAATCACAAATAACGCAGAAAACATTACATTTTTAGTTATTAACTTATCGTCGGCTTCTTTCTGTTACTAAGGCTTATCACCGATGCAGACCAACACACCTGAAAGTTTTCCAATCTTCTGTTCTCTACGAGAGTCGACATCTTTAACGTGTGAACATGTATTTATTGTATGGGGGTGCTACAGGACCACCGGTAATAAACAACAACATTAATTGAATAAGTCCTAGAGACAAAATCTTTAAAACTTGTTACACTTTATTTAGCAGTATTGTATTTATTTTTAACAGTAACTCTTCAAAGCTATAGAAAAAACTATGGGTTTTCCATGACTATCTTTCTTTAGGTAGCTCTGTTTTCGGTTTTCAAACAAACTTCCTAAAACCAAAATCGTCACATGCAACACAGAAAGATGTTTTTATTGGGAACCGCAACTAAAAACGGTTCTTCAATCCCTACCTCGTTTAGGTGGGGGTTGAAGAGAAGAACACAAAAAGTGTCACTTGGTGGTTTACGACTTTTCCAATCATGATAGAATTTTAAAATAACAAAACTGCCATTCCACCGACTAAAAGATTTTAGCTGGAACCACCAAAAACTTTTTCACTCAATTTCATCTATTCCGTAGGATTTATATTAAAAATCGTTTGCTCTCTTAGAAACAATTCTAATTTATTTGTATGAAATTAATTTTTACGTTCATACAAAACCTAAAGAAAGTAGACAATTATAGAAAATTCTCCCTGTTAGTTGCAACTAACACCCTGTATGAGAATAATAACAATGTAAGTCAGCAAATCTTGAACGTGTTGAGTGTCGATCATTACGGCGTATCACCTTATCAAATATTAAAACAACACTCGAGACAGAATGACGTTCATTGTTAGTGCCATTGGTTAATGGCAAAAGCCACGTGTCCGGGGGTGACCTGTGGATCAGGGATAAGTTGGGGGCGACCTGTCAAAACCTTCAAGAGGTAAGTGGAAATGACAACATATAAATACACCTTACTGATGTTAATTCGATCATTTGTAAGCGGGTGTGCTTGAAAAGTGGTGTAAGAAAGTGTTTTGGTTATTTTACAAAGCAAAAAACCAAAAAGGTTTTTGAAATGGGTAAGTTCGTTGTGAAGTTTAGTGTAAAAGGAATTGTTGCTTTACTAATTAAATTTGCTTAAATATTTAATGCGACTTTTAATTTCCATAAAAGGTCGAACTCTTCCCGCTCCTGTACCTTGTAGGGTTTGTGGAGATCGGTCCTACGGGAAACATTATGGAGTGTATTGCTGTGATGGATGTTCCTGCTTTTTCAAGAGGAGTGTCCGAAGAAATATTATTTACACTTGCATCTGTACGTATCTAATTACTTACGTTATTATAAAACATAATAATTATGTAAAAAGAATATTTTAACTAAATTTTTAAAGTTGTGGTTGCTCTTTTTAAGAACATTAATGAATGCTAATATCGAACACTGACAATTAATAGCACATAAAAGATTCAAGTTTTAAATAATTCCAAATAGTTCAATCTAACAAAAAAACAAAAATCTCTTGAAATACATTGCTCTAGGCCTAACTAAAGATGAAATAATTAATAACTACATCTACTACGAAGAGTAAAGTTTAACAAATTTGTTGAAACTGATTTGTGACCCCAAAAGTTAAATCCTGTTTAAATGAAAAACTAGCATAAAGCGTTATAATAACAAAAAATATCATTTCCCTAGCTTATTATAGCTGACAAGACCGCGACAAGTATTAATTTTACCATTTTTTTTTATTACTGGGTACTACTACACTATAATTTATTTAGCTGTTCAAACCAAATATGCAAAGAAAAATTCAGGAGAAAAAAAGAATGTGCACTTAACGCGCAAGTTCTAAGTGAAACTTCTTAGCGTGCTCACACTGAAAGTGAATTTTAAATTGTAAGATTTAACAGAAAACGAAAACGGTTATGTCATGTTCTAGTTAGCTGTAAGACTCGCTATAAAAACGTTTATGCGCGTGAGTGAGTTACAGTAAAACTTAACATATCTAATTGTTATCATCTTGTTTCTATCTTAGTGCAATTCGGGTAACTCTATCAATTACTTCCATCATCTTGACTACGGTATGTTTTACGACGTTGCTTGCAGTATTATAATACCAAAATAGACTGCTGCGTCTGAAAATAATTACCCGCCTTTCATTGTGTAACCAAAGGTCAGTTTGATACGGATTTGGAAACTTGATATGCATTTAACACTGATATTTTTTAGTAAATATTAATTGCAATATAATGTTTTTTGTCGTTAATTTGTAAATTCTAGCAGACAAATGACGTGAAAGCAAAATACGAAACCTGTTTGTCGTCTTTAAACTCCCCATATTTTATTCTCAGAAGTATTCGATTTTGACTCAAATCCGTAGGTGGCAGACAGCAAAGAAATTTTTATTATAAATCTGCAAAATCAGTAGGGATTTAGGTAAATTTAGTTCCCACCAGTGAGAACTTAGGGCTCGCAGCCTGATGTAGTGACTGGTAGCTTGTTCTTGGTGAACTGTCGTTAACTTGGGCAAGCGCGCCGATTGAACGTAACTCAATACGGCCTGAAAAGGCTTTAACGAATAAGACCCACGCTAGGTGCCGCCACGTAAATAAACCACAGTGGCTTTAATGGCCTCTCTCACAGGTTAAATAGCATCGCATAAGAAATCTCAAAGTATGAGACATCGGCGTGACCCAGTGTGAAGCATTCAAGCAAGAGAAACACTCGTTTCTAATGTGTTTGTTAATGTTTTTAAGATGTTTGTTATAATTTTCTGAAATTATCAATAAAAATAAATGGTTTATTTTCTGCAATTTGTAACATAGAATACAACTTTTTCTTAATACATTGGTTATTGTAATTTTGAACTAAGTATTCTTGAACAGACACACCTCGGAGGAAGTAATTTAGCTGTAATCGTAGTTTGCAGAAGTGATGAGTTAATTTATCTAAAATTTATTTGTGAAAATATAAAACGTATCAATTTTGGAAGTATGAGAAATTTCAACCGAAGTATAAAGCTGCTATCCCACTGTAAAAATTCTCGTATTTATTATTATAAATTTTTTTATATAAATGACTTCATGTAAAATTGTCATAGAACTATATCTTACTGTAAAAATATTTTTACAAACATTTTATAATAATTGTTAATTGTGTTGCAGAACTAGTTTGTACGAATAAACTTTACCAATACTAATAAAGAAAATTCAAAACCCTTTAGTTCTCACAAGAACCTTTTGTACTCTAAATGTACATTTCGACTGCTAAGGGACGTTTCTGCACCGTAACTGTGATTTCAGTTTTCGCTGTAGTTTTGCTTTTTTGTTTTTTCTACTGATGATGACTGCTTAGCAGTCGAAATGTACATTTAGAGTACAAAAGTTTTTGTGAGAACTAAAGGGTTTTGAATTTTCTTTATTTGAATTTTCTCACAGTTGCTCATTTATATTTATTTACCAATACTAGTTAACCACAAACTAAGCATAAACCTTTCGCTCACAACAACGTTAACGCTGACGCTTCCATCAACAACCAATCAAAGCGCCTTTTTGCGTTAACATACATACACAATTTTTCTATTTAGTAAATATTTTTACGTGCTAACGTGACGTCACATAAACACTGTCCGTAAAAATCACACTAACAAAATCGTTTTTTTTTCAAATTGATATAAAAATAATTACGAGAATTTTTACAATGGAATATCGGCATCACACATATAGTTTTACAGTGAAATGTTATTTCTCCAGATCTGTATACACTTTAAGAATATTTGCACAACTCTGTTGCCATTATAGTAATTATAAAACTTTTAAGCTGGAGATGGTCGATGTATTGTCGATAAAGCTCGCCGAAATTGGTGTCCGTATTGTCGTTTGCAACGTTGTTTTGCTGTAAACATGAACACCTCAGGTAAAAAACAGAAATAATTCTAACTTCAACATTTAAAAAGTCAAATATTTTAAGCTGTTCAAGAAGAACGCGGACCGCGAAAACCAAAAACCCAAACCAACCTCGTACAAAAGTCAACAAGTGCCTTCACCAGAGTAAGTCAAAATTTCAGACACTCCCAAATGATCTTTTACGCCGCTGCAACCGAACCTTTGCTAAAATCAAATTTAAGTCCGCAACATGAGCTCGCATCGCAAATCCTCTTAACAGCTATAAAACAATCCAGAAGTAGTGCGGGATTTGGACTGCTTAGCAGAAGTTCCCAAGACGGAATTTTAACGTACTTATGGGCGCCGTTATTCCTTTTAAAAGCGGCTTATTGGCCTTCGGTGTCATTACCGATTTTGCCCAATTTACAAGGCACTTTCAAGAAGCTTCGAGATTTGAAGATGGATTATTTGGAACTCGAGTTATTGGAAAGTATTTTGCTATGTCGAGGAGACTTAATTAGTGATTCAGGACAGGCTAATTTAGCCGACAATATTCAAGAAAGGACTCTACAAACATTAACGGTAAAACAGAATAGTTTAGAAACCATTAATGTTATAGTTGCAATTTTAAATTTATTATTCGATTAGAATTAATAAAGAAATATTCTATTTATTGTTTTTCTTCTCAATATTTAATTTTACAATAGACAGTTAATTTATTCTACAATATTTTTAGGTTCAAACAGCAGCTAACAAAGGAAGGTTGGAAAAACTTCTCTTAGCAATTCCGCTGTTATTCACACCTTCATCGGGAGCTTTATGCGCGCTTCTTTTTCGACCCATAATTGGACCAATTCCAATTGAAACTGTTATATTAACAATTTAAATTTATTTGGCACAACTTTTGATATTTGATGTTTATAACTTAAAATACGTTATTGCACAGACATATAGTTGCGAATTATATTCGATACGTAGTGCTCATAATTAAATATTAGTGAAAAACGGAAATATCCATGCACAACGAATAAAGAGAGAAGTTAACAGAAAGGAATCATGAGAGTAAGTTTAATATAGCAATTTATGTCAAATTTATTATTTAACGCTGATAATGCTCCTAATTTCCAGAAACTACAAACGTCGAAACGAGCTCTCTTGAAACGATGTTTTTTATAATTAAAAATGTAGTATATAGTATTAAAATATTTACTGTTTTAAAAGCAGATGCGTCAGATCCGGACCTACAGATTGTATGAGAGACGATATAATTTTACAATATAAACATTTTCTTAAAATGAGTTTTGTGGCTTTTAGGCGTTTTTCTTTGTAATGTTGTCCAACTATAAATACAAATTTTTCGAGTCTCAGTAGGAATAATTGATTAGCTATTGCACCCTTTAGAGACGGTCAACAAAATCATGGCCGCCTCAGCTCGAATGGTTTTGTTTCCCCATAATCGGAAACTAGTTGCGCTTCATAACAATTATGAGAAACTATGTTATCTGTTCTCGAAATTTGCGAGAAATCTGCCGTATTTGCAAAAGTGTAAATGTTGTAATTATAACGTTGGACAGTTCGCCGACTGTTAGAGTTCTACGAATGCAAGCTATATAGGCAATCCTCCATTCCATCCACACTTCAATCTTTATTACAGCTCAGTCAGTTTGTGACGTCAGCAAAAATAAAGCCTTCTTGGCAATCCAAGCTCAAAAATTCAAAAAATGTTTGTAATTTCAATTTTTTTTAATTACAAATCTTTGGAATTTAGCATTTCTACAGTAGCCAACCAAATCCTAAATTCGTCAGTCAATAAATGAGAGCGAGGGGAACGTGCAACTTCACGAAATATAAATTTTCTTTTAAACTAACATTAGATTTTAGTTCTATTAGTCAAGAAGAGTAATTCCTCTTAAGCGTAAGTTATTTATTGTTTCCCGTTTAATAAATAAAAGGATACCAATTTTAAATTTTCAAAAGTTCATAGAGGGTGCTACAGTGGAATTATAGAACTCAGCAGAAAACCGAACTGTGGCCCCTGTTCGGCTCTATAATACTACAAACTTTCGAAAGACCTATCGCTAGTTTTTGAGAAATACTATTTTGAACATTTTAAACATTTGGAATTTACAGTTTCTACTATAGCTCCACCAAGTATTTAATTATCTAAAAACTAACATTAGCTTTTGGTTCTACTACTTAGGACGAGCAATTCTGACTAAGAAAAAAGGGTTTATTAGACCCTGTTTAATAAATAAATAAGTGTGTATTTTCAATTTTCAAAAATTCATAGAAGGCGTAAAAGTGAAATTATAGTTTTTAACAAATTATTGAATTGTAGCCAATCTTTGGTTCTAACACTCTACAAAGTTTAAAAAATCGTGTAGGCAGTTTTTGAAAATCATTTTTGTGAAAATTTGCTATCGTCTTCAGAATTTAAAAATTAATTTTGTTTTATCGTATACTACCGACAAAGGTCTCTCAAATAAGTTGTAGTTGATTACGACCAGACAACTACTTGTTGAATAAATGGGCGTTAAATTCGAGATTTTCAAAAAATCGTCGTTTTGAAACTGGAGCGTTCGGTAAAAAAGTATTCAATTTGCCTTACGTTCCTCTCTCAGATCTCAAGCTTAAATTTCCAAAATTTAATGTAAAATTTTATCTAAATCTGTCTAGTACTTTCGCCTTTAGAAGAGTCACACACACCCACCCACAGAGAGACATAAAGACCAAAGATGCCAAAACATGTATTTCCGTTACAATCTCGGTTTCAAAAATTTTCACTAAATCAATACTAAGTAACTGAGTAATTACCACCATGCCATGGTATTCAGGTAATAGAGTGTGAAATACAACTCACAGACGACTGATCGCTATGTTATGCCGAAACATCGAAATTTGCCCAGTAAGAAACAGGCGTTGTAGGTGTACTTGACATTGAAACAAACACCGATATTAGATATATTTAAGTATTGAATTATAAGTTTTTTCACTTTGTGTATATAGTAGCATGCTAATAGCTCGTTCAGTAGCGGGTGCGGCTATTCCATTAAAAACATTCCAAGGGGGATAATCGGTAGCATTTCATGTACACAATAAGAAGTTAAGAAAGATCAATATACTATTTTAGGACAGAAATAGAATGTTCAAATAAATTTCCCATAGTTTTTCATGTCTTTTTTTGTAGTAGTTCCGAATTATAAGCCGTAAAAGCAATTAGTTTGTAGCCATCCGGTATATCAGATAATTATGTATTATTATGAAAGTACACATTAACAAATAAATAGTTACTTACTTATTTTGTTCATTACACACACTACGTACGTAAATTTAATTTAATTCGATTTTATTCTCACTTTCGCTGTTAGCAATGCCTAAATAACTTTTTATAGAATATATCGTATTTTGTATCTTGTCTTTTATATATTTCTCACCTGAGACATGTATTTTTTTAAATTTTCTGCCGCAGCTTGTGTAAATAAAGACTTTAAATTCTTTAAAATTTATTACAAACTTGATTTGGATGAGTATGCAATAATGTTTATCAAATACTAGTAATAGGGCCATAATTGACATTATTGCAATTTTATGAGATAGCTTGCCTCTCAGTTATTTAATATTATACGTTACAGAAACATCCTGCCGCTTATGCAACCCATCGTACTCATTAGTATTGTAGGGATTAATTTGTATTATATTAGTTTTCCTGCTGCACATGCTAGAGTTTCTTGATTTTCAAATAGATGTATAAATCTTGGTACTGCAGTTTAGCAAAATAAGTTATTTTGATAATTCCATAACAACATTGCAGTATGACATTTTATTTAGAGTATTACAGGTTCCATGAAATGTAATGCAAGCAAAGCTATATTAGGTAGTTGTAGTAGCTATCAATTTTATTAGTCTTTTTTAAGTTGATATATAGAATGTGATAATATAATTGCAATAATAAATTGCTAGTTTTGTAACGGAGTATAATTATAGTTTTATGCAACATTTTTAATACATTTAAATAGCATATCGTTTACTTTTCAAGGTGATTAAAATAAACTCTTAATTTCTACGCAAAATAATTGAATATGTTTCACTTTGAAATACTTTTTACAATATTTGTTATTGCTGCTGCGTTACTATTTTTAGGAATAATTTGTACCGAATAAGTTCTGGAATTAACTGTATAAATTTCCAAAAGAGTAAATTTTGATGATTTTGCGAATTTCTTTGTTTGATTTATTGTGATTGTTTTTTTATAGTTGTCAATACATGGCATATTATGTATTATGTGGTAGTTCTAATGATTACACATGTACGCATAAATTTGTCAGACCATTTCGATGTATCTGTTAAAAATGACAAATAAAATCAGATTTGGTAGAGCTTTGTGCCACACAACGTGGTATGTCCTATTCGTTACGGCTTCTTGACATGGGTATAGTTTCTATAAATATTAGCACTATAAGCGATCTACAACTGACAGATGGTTACTGGGTATTAAAGGTAATTTACTAATGTAAAGTTAAAATAACCATGTTAGCAAAACTTTCGTAGTAATTAATTCAAAGACGCTGGCGGTGGAGTAGCAGTTAAGGTTGCAACCTGGGAATTTGTGCTGTTTTATTCCATTCAAATTTCGTAAAAAATAAATTTCAATTACGAAAGTAATTGTTTGGTATAATAGTACATCACACTGTAGGTTATGTTTCTGTATACCCGTAGTCAAATTTACCGTTCCGCCTTTTTTTAGAGAAAGAAAGCAATTTAAAAAGTTAATTAAAAGGTATATTGTTTATATATATCTCTACAAACATTTTCATTTATTATAGGTATATGGATATAATGGAAAAGATATCTTAATGTGTTTGTATTCAGAAGTGAACGCGTACACTATACATGATTATTGATTAATGAAACATACGCAAAAAAAAATCCATTAAGATTGCCATTCAAATAAAGTATTTGTATTATTACTTAGAATCGATAATTTAAGTTAAGAATATCGCATAAGTCCATAAGTATATTTAGTATACATATAAACGTAATTAAATATACGTCGATTTTTTGTGGCAACTGCTTCTGACAATTGTATTTGCAATTTATAGGCAATAAATATCTATATTTTACTTTCATAAATTACAGGGCCCGATTAACCATTAAACCAAGGTAGGGATATTTTTTTATGCAATAAATTTTACATTATTTTGTTGATACCTCGCCCCCTCGCCAGATACACTACTAAAACTGTTTTTAGATGCATTTATAATATTTTGTAATTTCGACTTGTTTGGTCCAAAACTTATTTTGAGGTGTATAATAATTTGTTGGGCTTCATCTACAGCAGGAAGTGATTACAATTAAGAAAAATTAAAAAATGCAACAAGAGCAACAAAACTTTCATTATTCGTAATCGGGAGCTCAAAAATGTAAGTTATTTGGCTATTTTAATAAATGCAGTCTAAGATAGGTACTGTCAACATTTCAGAATTATTTAAAAAATACAATGTTTTCAGATTGTCGTCTCCAGCAATAATTTCGATTGAAAATACACTGCACAAACTCTGGGCTTGAATAAGTTGATACGAAAATTTGCAAGTGCAAAGTCAGAAAACGAAATTTTTTTTACTTTTATTTTTAATATTTTTGTTACATATTATATTCGTTTTTTGTTACATCGTATAGGTATGTCACTGTCTGTTCGTAAATATTTTTTTTCTATTTTGGTTCTTTACTGAGTACTTTATGAAACTCATTTGGATTTCATAAAGCAACTCCTTAAAGAATTCGAAATTTTATTTTGTTAGGTTAGCGACAACCATATGACAACAAAACCTTCACGCGTTATAAACATAACCTTCAAATTGTAAGTTCTAAAAATTCATAGAAGAAATCATAAAAAATACAGAAAGGAAAGAACATAGTTTTTAAACTTTTATTTATTGATAGAAAAATAATAAAAATCCTTAAACATATTTGTAACACTTTAAGTTTTCAGCAATGCAGTTAAACTTTTGACTTTTAACAAAAACAAAAAACAAACAATTTTCCTAATCGATTATATTTTTAAATTAAAATATAAAATAAGGTAATTTTTAACTTGTTTGGACCAAAATAGAAAAATAGTATAAAATACACGTTTCATAAGACATTTAAGCGCAATTGTCCATTAGAAAACTCGCCGCGCAAGCGGCTCGTTTTCTAACTTGGACGCGTGCTCTAAAATCATGTCTTATGAAACTTGTTTTTTAATATATTATTAGTTGCTGTCATAGTGTCTACGTTATAATATGGACATTTATTAGATACCTAGTTATTTTGTTTGAGTTTTGTTTTTTTTATATATTCAAGTGTTTCTGTGACGAAAGGTTTTATGTTTATCTCCTACTGGGAAGACCTAAATCTGAAAACCAAATTATAATTTTATTATTAAGTTTCAGCTTGACTTCGTTGAAGTTCATATTGATATTAAACAAAATACTTTAAATTACTCACCAATATTAATTAATTTGCGCCCGCCGAATATAAAATTACAAAGAGAACAGGGGCCCACTGGTTTTGCTAGTTATTTTTTAAGTTATAATAAAGAGTTTCGTCACAACAGCCTATCATTTATAACATTCCTGAAAAAGTTGTTAAAGGAGAAGGGAATTACATTCTTAAATAAGATTTGCATTTTGAACATAAAAAAATCATAATCATTTTCTCGGAATGGGATATTAAAAACAGTGCAACAGTAATGGTATGTGTTGCCAAATGGTATATTAACACAATGTTTAATACTTAAAGACTCCTACAATAAGAATTACCACATTCACTACATGTAGTAAGAGAAATCATTACATTTTAAAATGTTATATTTGCGTAAGATATTTATGGCAATAGAATTGCAAACCGTTTTGTATAAATGCGGAATTTTAACTACGTTTTGTTTAAAGCGATTGCATAAGAGAACTAAAAATGTTTGAAATAGTCTATTTTTCTCTATCAGTTATTTCAAGTTCGCTTCTGTTTTCTGAAACATTTGCTACTTTTATAAATCCTGCAAAGTACGTAAGTACGTAGTAAGTTACAATTGACATTTTATAATATACAAAACTACATTTTCAGCATTTCAATGTGACTCGTTTAGAGCAGTGCGACGAGCAGGAGAAATGGAATTTGTCCCTCAGTTTTGTTAATTTCAAAGTTGTACAACATGATGGAACTACTGCAATTTTTTCTGGAATAATTGATATAGTCAAACCAATTCAAATTAATTTCAGAGTGAGTAGTATGCATATACACTATACAGGGTGTCTGTTTGATGCTTAAAAAGATCGAGGTGTTAATTCTAAGATGAAAATTATGATGTTTGAACAAAAACGTTTTCGTATAAAAATGAATCACAATTACTTCAGAACGATTTAATTTAGAACAGTCAAACTTGGCAGGATTTACTCCATTGTAAACGTGTTGAATTGCTTTTATATCTTTTTCGGTTTTCATTCGTTCCACTTCTGGACGTAAGCTTCTTCCAACCTCTTGCACTCTTTTTTCTGTCTTGGGCACTTTGAAACTATTTTTCCAGCTGTTTCTTTGATATCGTTGAGCCTACATCTTTGTGGCCTGCCTGTACTTCGTTTGGTTTCACGTGGCCGTTTTATTCGGGTTGTCCGTCTATCATTTTCCTGCCTCGAAACATGTCCCACCCAGCGCCACTTTAGCTGCTCCGCTACGCGATTCGTCACATCCGTTACCTTGGTTCATCTCCTAATTTCCTCATTTCTGATTTTACTTCGTAGAGAAATTTCGAGCATTGTGCGTGTCATAGCCCTCTGCGTTGTTCTAAATTTGTTGGCATGTTGTTGACTCATACCCTCTACGTTTTGGATTGATCGGGATATCTCTGTTTTTTAGGATGTAGTGTAGCTTAATAAAAGCAGCGCAGGTCCGTTTTATTCTTCGGGTTACTTCTGCTTTTTGGTTTTCCTTTCCTAATGTAATTACAGGGCCCAAATATTCGCCAACATTTTAGATTGTTTGTTGTCAATTTGTGCTTGACTCATTATCTTGGTTTCTTTGATGTTTATTTTGAATCTCACTTTATTGGAGCATTTCTCTCAGTTGATGAGAATTGCTTGAGGTGAGAACAATGTTGTCAGCAAAACCTAGGTGATTTAGATAAGTTAAATCGAATCTGACACCTTTCTGTATTCGCTACAGCTTTTTGAAAATATCTCCTAGAACTAAAGTAAATAATTTTGGCGAAATGGTATCTCTATGGCGCACTTCTCTTAGTATATTTATTTTGTTAGTGGTTATGCTTTCTTCGATCTTTACATGCATTGCTGCATTCTGTTAAACGTTTTTTATAATTGCCGCACATCTCTAGTCGATTCTAGGTTTATCCATAGACCTTATGATAGACCATAATTCTACTGAATCTAACGCTGTTCAGAAATCTACAAAGGCAAGGGAATGGGTATGTTGTATTCTGTCGTTTTTTCAATCAACGTGCGTGCAGTTTGGAGGTGATCGATAGTACTGTATACTTTTCTGAATGTTTCCTGTTCTACTGGTTGATAGAAGGATAACTCCTGCATTATATCATATTTCAGGTATTAAAATTTTCTTGCATACATTTGTTTAGCAATAGCTAGATTATTCTTTTCACAGTACCGTCGCCAAGTCTTAGCATTTGTGCTCAAATTGTGTCTTTACCGGGGCATCGTCCGTTTTTAATTTTCTTTAAAGCCATTTTTATCTTTGATAGTTATTTCTGGCATCACCTCCAATTCTACGTTGGCTACGTTTTTCTGTAATTTGTCTTATATGTTGGCATTGTTTGATAAATACAGTTCTGCGTAAAAGTCTTCTATAATTTTGATTATTTAGTCCGATGCTAAAACTGCCATTCCTTGTTTGTTTTTGAGTTTTGTCAATCCCATATTGGTCGGTTTCTCTTTCCATTTTCCTTCTTTGTCCCACCAGTCGTATAGTATTTGAGCTAAATTTTTGGTTTGTTGGTTTCTTTCCTCTTGAGCATATCTTTCTTACCGATATAGAATTGAGGCTTTGTTTGTATGCCCTGCCTGCCTAAACAGGGCCGTGGCTTAGATTACTTAAACCTTGAAGCGGACAAAGATTTGATCCTAATGTATTTTGTTTAGTTTCTTACCGATGTTTGTATATCTGTTCTAATTGTTTTAGTAAGCTAGTCTATGTTTGTGTTTATGCAGGCTTTCGTAGGTTCTAACCTTTTCGCTACTTTTTTCTAATATTCTTCTTTCTTTGCTTTTAGTTCTTCGTTGGTAGGAAATCGGGGTGTTATTAATTAATTTCTTTCATGCCGATGTTTATTTTAAAACACGCTCAACAATTGTGGTCACTTCCCGTATCAAATCTGTTTAAGACAGATACGTCACTAGACTTTCTGGTTATTTGCGAGCACATAGTCAACCTCGTTTACTGTAAAGTAAAGTTTTCTATGTGTTCCGTATCATCAGTGTTTTCTTTCCGTCTTTGGCGTTGAAATATACAGTCAAATTATTTCTAGAGTGCGTCTGAAAAGTCTCTCCAAGTTTGACTGCTCTAGTTTAAACCGTTCTGAAGTAATTGCGATAATTTGTTGGGCTGTAAGTCTCTGTAACTCTTGATCGTTTTTGGATAACAACACTTTTGGTCGACCATCACGATTTTCATTCAACATTCTTACATCCTTATATATTTCAAAGAAATAGTCTCATTCGTTTCGTTATTTTAAAGTGTAGTAATTGTAATTATGACAATAAAAATAATGGCTATATTTATATGTGAATACTTAAGAAACTAAGAGTATATTTTAAAACTGGTTAGTTAAAACGCATATGTTAAATAAGAATGTTTATTAACCCTTAACGTTTGTCGGTTCCAGTTATCAGTACATGGATTATTTTGTGATAGTTCTGCCGATCGCACTTGCGAGCACAATTTTGTAAGACAATTTGGATTCATCTGTCGAAAATTACAGGACTCCAATGGGCCTTGGCATGAATTTCTGCAAGATAAGTTTGTATGCCCTATTCCAATTGGTTATTACAACATGGATAGTCCGAGTGTTAACATAAATACTTTTAGTCAGCTACCACTGGGCCCAGGATACTGGGTTATAAAGGTAATTTACTGTTGTAAGTTTTTACCGTGCATTTTTTTGTAACTTTGTAAAATAAGTAACATTCAGTATTATATGACAAATTAAAACATTTCCTATTTTTCAATTTTAAAACGATTAAAGTATGAAAAGTTTATTTCGTATAGTAAACGGTTTTAAAACATTTTTACCATATTATTGTTATACAAGGTGCGGCAACTGCACTGTTTCAAGCTGATATCTCCAAAAGTATAAAACAACTTTTGTTGTTTTATGGACACAAGGGAGCCAAAAGTCAGTTTACCGATTTGGTTTAAATAACAAACAAGTAAGTATGTATGCATACGCATCTGCAGCTCCATAGCAGACAGATGTCAAGCTTGTATTGACAGTGAGGGCCGCCATTTTGAAAATTATCGCTAGTATTGGTTTTTTCCCTCTTACTTATGTGACAATAAATTCTTTTCCACATACTTGCTTGTTTGTTATTTAAATCAAATCGGTAAACTGACTTTTGGCCCACTCTGTATTAGGCTAACAATGCGTTTTGAAAAGTCACCCTGTTTTACGGAATGGGGTGACTTAATCATTTTAAATGAGATAATTTTTAATGTTTTCTTAAATATTCGCATTTTTTCAAATTTTTTGAAGAACGATTAGTATCCCTAATAAATGACGAAATAAAATACTCTGCAACAACAACAATGCATATAAACAGTAATTTTCTATTTAAGGTTTATGGATATCAAGGTAAAGAGGTCATAATGTGTGTGTATTCAGAAATGGAAATATTTCCAGTGCAAGGAAGAGCATAGAAACATTAGTGTCCTAAACTCGAGAGAATAAAAATAGAAGATATTGCGCAAGATTAGGATAATTAAGTAGAATATTTTAATAATCATAATTTAAAAATTCAAAGTAAAAATCTAAAAAATAAACGCAGATAATTACAGTACCTGTAAACGAAATGTAAAATATGACTATTTGAGAATATTTATTTTTAATAAATGTGATTACTAATTACAACGATGTCATTTCCTTACTAATGCATGCTTCGATTTAATTATTGAATCATCTTTTATGTAACTACTAGAAATAAGAATAGAAATAGAAATAGAAGTTAATTTTTAATTGTTAAGAAGTTGAATTCTGAGCTAGCTAAAAATATACGTTTGGTCTTGTTGTCAGTTGTGGTTTTCATTGCGAATCTTTCCTTGTTTTGTTTAAAATAGAAATCCTATTGGTAGAAAAAAATTATAAATCTAAATATGTATGTATATTTAAATAACTACAAACATAAATTAACAAAAACAAAATGCAAATATAAAAAAGGTGCACATAGTCAACTGCATAAAATATTAAAGGTTACACGCTTGACTGTCAAAACAAACGTAAGTATCGTATTAGTAAAAACTTAATTTGAATTAGTTATAATATTTTCGCTTTCTAGTAATTTTTATTTCTCCTCGTTGCCAGTTTTTCTAATAAAAATTTTAAAGCTTATTTGCAACATATTGCTTTAATTTATTGAAAAGTTTTGGTGCCTAATATGCAAAGCAGCATTGCCTAATTATTATTTTATTAGTTCTTTTAAAATTAAATCAACTCTATTTCTAATATTCCACTATCTGTCATCGTGGAAATGACATAAGGTGTGGGTATCTAATTACATATTTTAAAATAGAAGCATCTATATATTAAATCCGAAGCCTTCCACCTGTTGCAACCTTTAGTAGTGTGCGGGCCCTACTACTACAACCAAAATGTTTACGCGGCTCTTGTATAAAGATCATTTTGCTTTGTACAGTAGACCGCTATAATATTCTATAGAAATTTGTTTCGTTCATGTAGAATATTTGTTTGTCTTACTGCAGCACAATCTGCTAACATTTCAATGCGACAACAAACTCAAACGCGAATACATTGCGAGCACGCCGGCCGGCCAGCGCTGGCGGACAGGTTACGCAACATTTCATTTCAAATGCCTGCGTAGACTGGTTGGTCAATACTGCCTTCTATTATTAATACAGAAATACGTAGCGTTATATATAGGTTCCTTCCAAAAATACACCGCTGAACGCGACCAAACGATAAATACACAGTTAGGATATTACCGACAGGTTGTTTATGTGCAGCCAGAGCATTAACTTAATTTCTTCCATTAGTGGCGCACAAATGTGGTTTTGCTTAAAGCCGAAAAATGAACCTGGTAAATAGATCCTTCAGCAGAACCATTCCCCGCAAAGAACAACCCGATTAAATAATTTTCTTACTAAAAAACGCCAAAAAGCATCCCATAAACAAAAGCACGTGTATTTTCTTGCTGGTGAGTGGCGAATCACTGGTTAATAAAGAACGAGTTTAAAGCCCAATTGCTAGTGGCTCTGGACAACTACATGTTCGCACTAGTTGAAGGCCAAATTCCACCCACTTTTAGGGGCTGGCAGTACTCCGGGGAGATTCTTCGAATCACCTGTGAGGACGACCAGACCCTGAAGTGGCTGACAGACGCGGTCGCGAACCTGCCTGCCTTGTGGGAGGGTGCTCGCCTCAGCGTCGTTCAGGTGGATCGGCTGCCCAGGCTGGCGAAGGCAGCTCTGTGGGTCCCGGGGAAACTCGAACCTACGGAGACTGTCTGTCGTCGACTGGCAGTGCAGAACCCCGGAATGGGCGTTGGGGACTGGCCCCTCTTCCACACGGCCGAAAAGAAGGAGCCACTTGGTAGGCTTCTAATTTTTGGCCTAAACAGAGAGGCCGAGACGGCCGTCAAAAGCAAAGGAGGTAAATCAGTTTACCACCCTAAGCATAAAAATTCAGAAGCCTGGAGATGCACCTCCAGCCTCTGAAAATCAGCCTATAGGTCAGGGTGCGTCTACGGACACCCCTCAACCCTATTCAGTTGCAGATCAGGGTGCGTCTGCGGACACCCCTCCACCACCACTCGGAGTGCCGCTACCAGGGCAGCCATCCGAAGAGGAATCCCCACAACTCCCCACCCCCATGGACACAACCTGTGAGGAGGAGAGGATGCTGATGGAGATACTGTTCGAGTCCGGGTCAGACACCGGGGCCGACTAATTCTTTTTGTTGACCCCATGTCCACTCAGCCTGGACTAAATATTATACAAATTAACCTGCAACACTGTCGAGTGGCTGCTGTCACTCTACGCAGACATCTCGACAGTCAGCAGGACACTGTTGCATTAATACAAGAGCCTTGGATTGTAAAATCTAAGATCTGTGGATTAAATAATAATAATGGCGCTGTCTTTACAGATGACACCCAAAAGAAACCAAGGACGTGCATCTACTGTCCCAAGCACTTACAAGCCTTCGCTTTGCCACACCTCTGTACGCGCGATATTACGGCGGTACAGGTGAGTTGCAGCATTAACGAAGGAAAAGAAGATGTTATACTAGCATCGGTATACCTTCCCGGTGACTCAATCGACCCTCCACCCAGCGCGGAGTTGATCGAACTGGTGGATTACTGTGAGAGGGAAAATAAACACCTAATTATTGGTTGTGATGAGAACGCTCACCACGTTTCGTGGGGCAGCAGTACCATCAACACCAGAGGTAAATCTCTACTTGAGTACCTAGTAAGTACAAACCTAGAAATACTGAACCGTGGATGTGAACCTACCTTTGTCACAACGCGCAGCCAGACGGTGATTGATGTCACCCTGGCATCGTTAGGTATTTCAAATAATATTGTGGGCTGGCATGTATCACCTATTGTATCCATGTCAGACCACAGATGGCTCTGTTTCAGATTATCTGGAACTACGGCCATACCAAAACAATATCGGAACCCTAGGCAGACCGACAGACTATCCTATAAAGTAGATCTGGGAGCTCACCTGGCGGAGTCGATTTTCCCGGATACGATTGCTCGGGTAGAGGACCTGCAGACCAGCGTGGACATTCTGCAAAACTTGCTCTTGCAATCTTATGAATCATCATGCCCCCTGAAGACACCCAAGGCGAGTCGCACAACCTCTTGGTGGTGCAAGAAACTCGACAGGATGAGTTCAGTGCTGGGTAAACTCTTCAATAAAGCAAAGAGAACTAGAACTACTAGTGACTGGGAGGCCTACAAAGACCAAAAACGAATATATAAAAAAGAAATCCGCCGGAGGCAGAGGGACTCTTGGAAAACTTTTTGCGGTTCTATAGAGACTACTACCTCAGCGGCAAGACTAAAAAGGATCCTTTCCAAAGACCCCAATCAACAACCTGGCTGTCTCAGGCAAGGGGATGGTTCTTTGACAACCAAACCCGAAGAGACAGCACAACTGCTAATTCAAACACATTTCCCAGGCTGCATTGTTACCCCTGACTGTGTATGGCCAAGGCCCGACACCCCACCTCCCATTGAGGAGGATTGGGAAGTGGCGGACCGGGTCGTAAGGGGCGACAAAGTAACCTGGGCTATAAACTCCTTTCTCCCCTTCAAGTCGCCAGGAGTGGACGGTATCTTCCCAGCCCTATTACAATGGGGTCTGGACCTGATAATTGCCCACCTGGTGCGCATCTACCGGGCATGTATCGCCTTTCGATATATACCGGAGAGCTGGAGAGAAGTGAAGGTAGTTTTTATACCCAAACCAGGGCGTGTTGACTACACCCTGGCCAAATCTTACCGTCCCATTAGTCTTACATCTTTCTTATTAAAGACTCTTGAGAGACTTTGTGACAGGGAAATAAGGGAGAAGGTGCTTGTTTCACACCCACTGCACCTGAACCAACACGCTTATATCCCAGGGAGATCTACCGAATCGGCGCTACATGCCGTAGCGAATCGGATCGAGAGATCATTAGACAACAAAATGTCTACCCTGGGAGTTTTCATTGATATTGAAGGAGCCTTTGACAAGGCCACCTTTGTAAGTATAAACTCTGCCTTACGCAGACTTGGTGTTGCACCTACTCTTTGTGAGTGGATAAAGCACATGCTTGCAATGAGAGCAGTGCAATTTAACTTAGGAGACAGCTCAATTAGAGGTGTCGTGATGAAAGGCTGCCCACAGGGCGGAGTTCTGTCTCCACTGTTATGGAATACAGTGGTGGACAGCCTTCTAAGCGCACTCAATGATGCTGGATTCTATACCATTGGATATGCGGATGATATCACCATCCTCATCACGGGGAAGTTTGAGGGCATGCTCTGCACCTTAATGCAGACGGCTCTTCGAATAACAGAAAAGTGGTGTAATGAACAGTCCCTATCTGTCAACCCATTGAAGACAGAGATGGTACTCTTCACAAAGAAAAAGAAGGTTGGACCCTACGTACACCTCTCCTATTCAATACTTCTCTCAGATTCTCAGATAATGTCAAATACCTGGGAGTTATTTTTGACAAACAGCTGAACTGGGAGAAACACCTGAAAGCTAAAACAAACAAAGCATGCATGGCTTTCTGGCAGTGTCGCCGCGCTCTGGGTAAATCTTGGGGACTTTCCCCTAGACTTACCTTGTGGCTGTATACTGCCGTGATTAGGCCCATGCTATGCTACGGAGCACTTGTCTGGTGGCCCAGGGTCAGACAGGCTACGGCAGCAACCAAACTGGGACACGTGCAACGTCTTGCTTGTCTCAGTTCTACAGGTGCTATACGCTCAACCCCCACGGCCGCCTTAGAGGTGATCTTATGCCTTCCTCCACTTGATCTCTTTGTGGAGGAAGTAGCTGTGAGAACTGCTTTAAGGCTGCGCCACAAAGGGCTGTGGCAAACAGCAGGCAAGGGAGGCAGACACACCCGCATCCTGGATGAGGCAATCGTCAAGATTCCTCTTCTAGATGCTATGGTGGACTACCTTCCTTTACAATATGCCTTTAATAGACACTTTAGTGTCTACGCGAATGCTGGACCAACCCAGCATATGGACATATCCATCTTCACCGATGGATCTAAAAGAAAGCATGGAACGGGTGCCGGAATTTTCTCCGATGATCTAAACCTGCGCCAGAGTATACCACTAGGCAAAATTGCCACTGTCTTCCAAGCGGAGGTAGTGGGAATAATGCATGGTGCAAATGCAATTCTTGAACGACAAATCAAGAACCAACGTATTGGTATCTACAGCGATAGCAGAGCCGCTTTACTAGCCCTAGGCAGTTGCAAAATCACCTCAGGAGTGGTACTGCGGTGTCGTGAAGCTCTCGACGATATCTCAAAAGATAATGCCGTTTCCCTTGTATGGGTGAAAGGACATGACGGAACCTACGGCAACGAAAAGGCTGATGAGATTGCGAGACTGGCCTCCGGACAACCTCTCTGGGGGCCAGAACCCGTAATTCCCATATCCCTGAAGACATTAAGCTTTATGCTATACCAAGAAACCTTAAAAAGCTTCACACGAAGATGGGTTAACACTCAAAGCTGTCGTCAAGCAAGGGCTGCTATTACGGCACCCTCGCCAAAAACAGCCAAATACTGTGTGCAACTGTCCCGAAAGAACTTACGACTAGTTGTGGGTATCTTATCTGGACACTGCACCCTAAAGCAACACATGCACAGGATGGGACTGGCGGACAGCCCAAACTGTCGCGCATGCAACGAGGACGACGAGTCGGCAGAACATGTCCTATGTCACTGCCCAGCTCTCGCAACAACCAGAGGATCCATGCTGGGGGACTTCTGGCCTAACATGGCCGAAATCAGCAACACTCCAATTGCGGATGTCCTCAAGTACATCCAAAAGGTTGGATAGCTTGGGTGACGTCCAATGTGGAGAGCTGCTGGGGAGGTAGTACAATGGGCCCACCTATTGTGGCCTAAGTGCGCGTGAGGTAACTCACACTCCCAAATTCTAAATCCAGAATCCAGAATCCAGAAAGAACGAGTTTTTCTTCAAAAACATACGTGTTTTTTTTCTAATTGGCTTATATGAATAAGAGGCATTTCATTTTGGAATTGTATGCAAATGTCTAACAAAATTTTATATCGCGTATTTATTATTTCCAAAAATATTTTGAAAATCTTCGTTAAGGCAGTTAGTTCTCTGGAAATGTAGAAAAGTGCTAAGTTGCTAAGTGGAGGATTGCTTCCTTGAAGCTTTTTTAAAGAGGTGGTTTTTTTTAATTCAATATTAATTATTACCATACTATCCAACCGATAAAACCAGCTCATAGTAAAAAGATTAAAGTTGGTGATTTCCAACTATTTCTCTAAATTTGTTGAATATCATACCGTTTTTCTAAGTTTATGACATACATTGTTAATATGTATGTCTTATCTCATTTGTCGATCTACCAAATTTAAAAAACCGAAATATTTATCCGATGTAGCTTTTTCAGTTTTTAGAAGGCAAGTGCAGTTGTAAATTAAACAATCATCATGTTATCATATAGTTAAATGTTAATTGAAAGTGTTCGTATAATTATGCTTAATGGTGGAAAACGGGTTTGCATAATTTAAATTTAAAATTTTTAAATCTATACAATTTTTGATAATATGTAGGTTTCGCATTGCAGCATCCCGCACCATTTACAAATTTTCAGCATCGAGTATTATAACAAGAGCCTCGGCATATGAAATTAATCTTGCGTTATGTCAGTTAAGATTTAAACTTAAAATAATAACAGTCCAATAGCTATCACTTGTGGTACACCTTATGTTGTTCCAGATGTACTTGAGCACCCATTGACTTTTACCATTTGTATTCTACTGATTAAATAACTTTTAAGAAATCTAGAGAAATTTCTTCATAAATATAATAATGTAGATTTTATTTAAGATAAGTGAGGGCTGTGCGGCATCAAATGCTTTAGCCGGATCTAGCAATACTGCAATTTGCGATCTCAAATTGCCAACTAATTAAAATTAGAGCGTGGATTTCAGACGTTTTGTCTACGCACTATTATTGTAAGCAAATGAAAATTCTTTTGTATCTCCACAATTCATACCTTTATTTTGCTTATTTTCTCTATTTTGCTTATTTTGCTGCTAATTTTGCATATTTTACTTCTTAAAACGCTTATATGCGTTTATTTTAGCTTTTGTACAGCTACTTGACGCTCTTTTAAAAACGAACTTAACATTTGCAATTTTTAGTTTGAAAAACCTAATGTATATATACATATTGAGCTAGATTATTACAATACATGTAACATTATCATTATACAGCCAAACGCTGCCTACTCAATCCCTTTCTCCAAAAACCTAATGTTGAAACATTAATTAATTTACTATTTTTCGGTTTAAACGCTCAGCGAATAATTTACCAAATGTTTACACTACAGTCTACAAATCCCCTGCTAGACCAAACAAACATCCCTCAGAGAAAAAATAGTGCACACCAAGTTATGTGTTCTATTGAAAGCCACACACAATAGTCTATCGCGCTTATTTGTAAAAAATCTAAAAACATTGTTTTGTTTTTTGTTAACGTCAGTAATCCGGGGCATTCCATTTTGATGTTAAGTTTTGTGAATAACTTTAATTCGAAATAATAACATGCCTAAAGCGAAGTATAAATCCGTACCGGTAACTTGACGTAAAGATTTTCCTGAACTGGTTATTGAAAATAACAAAATATTTTGCAGAAGCTGCATGAAAACTATAAGTTACCCCTTTGTAATATTTTAAACTTTTAAAAGCTGATGAAAAAAGTTTCTGTCTTTTGACCATATTATGCTTCAGTTAAATTTTTAATAAAAACATGGTTTGAACGGTAAGGACATTTACATAAAAGTTTATTTTTATTTGCTGTTAATTACATTTTCTAGTTTTCATTTTGTATTTAAATATTTGTAACAATACCTTATTCTTATGCAAAACAAATAAAACATTTGAGGTTTTTTCCTTTTGCTTATTTTGTGATTTTTCATGCTTTCTTTCTGCTTTATCAAACTTATTATATGCGCTTATTTTCAAAAAATAAATGCTTATAAATCCGCGCTCTGATTATAACCATAATCTTGTAACTCGTAGGTAATGAAATTCAATCTTTATCGGTTCTCCTATTTTCCATAGAGCCAAATTGTTGTTTTGAAAGAATTTTATAATTTGTTAAAAACGACACAGGTTTCTTTGATTAATTTTTCGAAGGCTTTAGTTGTAGTAGATGTTAAGCGAGTTGGAATGATACAGCTGTCTTGCGACATTTTGTTAGGCGTTTGAAACGGGACCTGATCACAACGCCAACTGTTCACAACGCCAACCGATGATTTTGTGTGTTCATAACGCCAACCGTGATCATAAAGCCAACTATACGCTGCTGTTCATAACGCCAACCGTGATCATAAAGCCAACTATCAACCTCTGATCACAACGCCAACCGTGATCATAAAGCCAACAATCGAGCTCTGGTCATAACACCAACCGTGATCACAACGCCAACTGATCAGAATGCTAACTGATTATTTTTAGTTTTCATAATGCCAACCGTGATCATAAAGCCAACTATGAACCTCTGTTCATAACGTCAACCGTGATCATAAAGCCAACTATCAACCTCTGATCATAACGCCAACCGCGATCACAACGCCAACCGTGATCACAACGCCAACCGATTATTTTGAGTTTTCATAATGCCAACCGTGATCATAAAGCCAACTATGAACCTCTGTTCATAACGTCAACCGTGATCATAAAGCCAACTATCAACCTCTGATCATAACGCCAACCGCGATCACAACGCCAACCGTGATCACAACGCCAACCGATTATTTTGAGTTTTCATAATGCCAACCGTGATTATAAAGCCAACTATCAACCTCTGATCATAACGCCAACCGTGATCACAACGCCTAATACATGCAAATTGTACCTTTGATTTTTTTAAATCGATATATATTTTTTTCTTCCTAGTATAGTTAGAGGCAGGTTATGTAGTCGTCAAAATTTTCCCAAAATGTATGTGTGTTTGTGATGGAGATGTAAAAAACTCGTTTTTGTTAATACTGTTTTTTCCTTAAAAAAACAATTTGTGTTTTTTCACAACATGAAAGTGATCAATTAAATAATGAGGGCATACAGCATAAAATATGAAAATCTATATACCATCTAATCTATAAAAAAGGCCCCAGCTTCTAGCAGTGGCGGTTCCAGACTAGTGTCTTGGAGGGGGTAATCTTCAAGAAATTCTGTTCCCCAAAAAAAAGAAAACTGTTGAAGTAACACATTTTACTACATCAAAATTATAATACATTTTTACGCTAATGACTAATGAATAATTATAATAATAATAATATTAATTTTAATCAGAAAACAGAAAACAGATATGTACTAAAAAATTAACCTTGCGGAAAAACAAATTCCCATGAAAAAAATCCTCGGAAAAATAAATTTGGTAAAAAATCGTTGGATAAAGACAGGCGAAAAAAAGTCTCTGATAAAGAAGACGGAAAAAAAGTCCAGGGAAAAAAAAATCCCCGGAAAACAAGTTAGGTAAAATGCCAACGAAGCTTGTGGTATGCAAAATTTTTTAAGACCAGTTGACACAATTCGATTTCGATGAGTTTAAAACATCGACTTTCTTTATGTATTGGATTTGACTTTTTATTTGTGTTTTATTTTATATAAGTTAGCTCAGATTTCTTAAAGTGTGTAGTTTACTACAACAATAGTAACGTTTCCGTTTAACTGCATACTTTAATTTCTAAATCTATCAAAACTAAGATTCTAAAACAACTGAAAACAAATTACTAAAAGTTTTTGACTGGATTTTTTACAAGGATTTTTTCGTAAAGATTTATTCCAGGATTTCCGAGGATTTTTTTTCGATGATTTTTTACTAGAGCATTTTTCTACCGACGTTTTTATTGCCATGCCAATCGGGTTTAGAAGTGTAATTGTGAAAAGTCCATCCAAAAGTCCGCTCCTAAAATTTTAAAGTTGTTTTACATCAAAGTAATGTTTCTTGCAAATGAGTTTGAAGAAGGGACAATAAGCGGATTCACTTGATTAAAGAAATTATACGAATTTCTGGGGCCCAACTCGCCCCGAAGATTATCGATGCCTCTTTCTTGCAAAGGGATTGTCTCAGGTATGAAGCCCAACTCGACCCCGCTCGTTTAAAATTGCCCGTTGTGAGTTTGTGAGTTTCTGCGCTCTTGTAAATTTGGCAATGGCTAATATCTTAAATTTTAAATTTATTTGTATTTGCTCTTGGGGGGGGGGGGGGGGGGGTAATTACCCTCATTACCCCCTCCTTGTAAACGCCATTGGCTTCTAGCAACTTTATTGTTCAACTAAGACCCAATAAACTATGAATATATTATTAAATAGCAGGTAAAGTTCCACATTTTAGCGAAGTTAAAACTTTTACATCATTCAACTGTTTTGAGTTACAATATTCAACTTTTTTATATTAAATGGAACATGCTGTATATTTTTAGATTTTATTGTAGATTTTTTAATGTATACCTATCTATACCACTTAAGTAGGGGTTTAAATGAGAAATAAGGTCGCAAATGGGTAAAAAAGATACCATCTAGATTGCCATGCACAATATTTCAATTCATAGAAAATGCAAAAATCAACAAAACTAATGATTTTGTTTGACAACATAGTGTTAGGTTGTTTTCAGTGTTTTCGGAACGCGGCTCTTGTGAATTTTGTTTCATTATGGCAATCTAGATGGCAAGGACGCCGTTGATGGGGGAGGACAAGGGAGGCAAGTGCCCTCCCTGGACTTGCCTAAACTAACGTAATTTTTCAAGCCGATAATACACGCAATGTAAATAATTTATAAGTGAGAATATTTTACCAAAGAAATTTTTTCCATTGCTTTAGCAACGACAACTAGGGCTGCGCAATATCGGAAATTTACAATCGATTATCGAAAAAGATGTCGATATATTGTATATATCGATGTACTATATCGATACATCAATATTTTTTGAATTAGATATCGTTATTCGATATATCGACATTTTTCTTGAATATCTATAGGTATCGTTGTGTTTTTATTTTTTTATAACATTCAATAAATATGTTTAAATATCTACTGTTTATTATATTTTGTACATATTATCAAACTAGATAAAATTCTGTTTCGTTTATGTTCAAAGTAACCTTAAAAAATTATATTGGAAGTAACAGGAAACCGGTTCACCCCTTTTTTTTATTTATTAGGATAAACAAATAAAATTTGGAGTGTTTAATATACATATGCATTTCTATTATTTAATGTAATATATAATTTTTTGCACTTCCGGTTTTACCGAAAATGATCATAACTTTCTTGTTTTAAATAAAACACCCTGTATATTTTTACATTTTTGAAATCAGAATCAAATTCTATGTATGATAGTATCTTTTAAATTAATTTTTTGCACCCAAATTTTTTTGGCCAAAATTATTGTTTGGGTCAAGAGCGTCATGAATCGCATAAAATGGTTCCTGTGAATTAAAATATTATTTTAAAAGTGAAAATTGTATATTAAACGTTATGCGCTGAACTGCGTGAAAGGTTAAAATTAGCGAAAACAGTTTTTTTTAAAGTGGAAAAAAGAGATTCGAAAATTTGCATAAAATCATAACTTTCCATACTTCAGTAGAAGTATGGGAAAATAAAAACACATAAAAAGTAAAAAAAAACTTTTAAATTAATCCTTATCTAAAGTAAGGAGGTATTTTATTTGTGTGAATCAAATACGCTATTTACATTTATGTTGGAATAACACGTACAGCAAGTGCCATTTAACCTTGCAAAAAAAATGACGATAAGTTTAAAAGGCGAGAATCTGTTACACTCTCAAGCAAAAGCAATCCCGTAGTTTGAAAGCTAGTATAATATCTAGTTGCTGTTAATTATTTATGTCATTATTATTTTGTCATACGCCAAAATAGGAAAGTATTGATTTTTGAAAATTCTGCTTGCACGGCCTTTTAATTTGTCAACAAATCCACAATTTTTCGGAAACCATACATAAATTAATTTTCACTTTTTAGTAGAGTGTACCACACTGTCCAACAGCCAATTAGAGCTAATTTAAGTTACGACTACCGACGAAACAAAGCGTAAGTAGCCGAATCAAAGCCCACTAAAATTTGCAAGGTTAGGTGGCACATGCTGTACAAATCCTTCCATCGGTAGCCTGTCCAGTGGACATCTTTAAAGGGCTGTATCTCTCGTAACGATGCGTTTTTGTATGTAGGTAAATTAAGTTAAATCAACTTAATTTTGTAAAGAGAACTCGTGCTTAAATTGTGACCGGACGTTTTCTAATGACCCTGTATAATGTAATACAGGGTGATTATGAGAACGAGCAACTATTGCTAACTCTGTTATTTTTAAAGATACAAAGTTTGTTAAATTTGCAAAGAATTGTAGCTTTTTCTTCAGATTACGATGGAAAAAACAAAAAGTCAATTGAGTATCGCGGTCTCGAGTTATATGGTTAAAATAATTTTTTCAAATAGAACATCTATTATTTTTAAATATTCTGAAAGATAATTAAACTCTAAATATAACAGTTCCATACACTAATAAAGCCAAAATGATCTTAAACAAATTATTCGTGATTATTTACGTCGTTTTGCAAGAAATTACACACAATTTTACATAATTTCTCGCAACATGACATAAATAATCATGCATAATTTTTCTATTATTCGTTTTAGGCTATTAGTGTTCTTAAAACTTTTACATTCAGAATTAATTTTTTTAGAGAATATTTAAAAATATGAAAGATGTTACATTTTTAGAAAAGTTGCTTGAGCAAATAACTCCAGAACGCGATATTCAATTGCTTTTTGAATTCACCGTTGCAATCAGAAGTAAAAGTTACAATTCTTTGCTAACTTAACCGACCCTGCATTTTGAAAAACAACAAAGTTCCCATGGTCACCCTGTATAATAAATTAATATATTTTGAGCAGACACTTTTAGCAGTGAGCGTTAAGATCAACGCACTTCTTTGGGCGTTGTGATCACGGTTGGCGTTATGATCAGAGGTTGATAGTTGGCTTTATGATCACGGTTGGCATTATGAAAACTCAAAATAATCGGTTGGCGTTGTGATCACGGTTGGCGTTATGACCAGAGGTTGATAGTTGGCTTTATGATCACGGTTGGCGTTATGAACGGAGGTTCATAGTTGGCTTTATGATCACTGTTGGCGTTATGAAAACTAAAAATAATCAGTTAGCATTCTGATCAGTTGGCGTTGTGATCACGGTTGGCGTTATGACCAGAGCTCGATTGTTGGCTTTATGATCACGGTTGGCGTTGTGATCAGAGGTTGATAGTTGGCTTTATGATCACGGTTGGCGTTATGAACAGCAGCGTATAGTTGGCTTTATGATCACGGTTGGCGTTATGAACACTCAAAATCATCGGTTGGCGTTGTGAACAGTTGGCGTTGTGATATGGACCCTTTGAAACGCGTTTATTAAATATAGTAGTTGCAACGGAATTTGCAATAGTTGCAGATAAGACTTTTAAATGCTTCAGCCGTTATTGTGTCGATACCTGATGATATTAAACTACAGTTTTTAAAATTACTTCGGATTTTTCTGAAAACGATTGTTTATGACACTTTACCAGTTACTACCCTGCTACAAAGATACTAATATAAATAAGTGTGTATAATAATTAGTATTCAACAAATAAACGACATGCATATGCATATAATCACAGTCTACCAAAGAAAAATTAAATGTATTTGACCTAATTAAAGCCCGAGTACAAAAATATACAAAACTTACCGTCATGGGTTTTTATTATTCCACATCTTTTCACTTTTATCAACATTGCATTCTTTATTCACTATGTGTCTATGTGTTTCACATACGCCACTATTTTATAAGCCAAACAAACCTTTCTTATGTCGCGTCACGGTTTACACTGAACGAGAAAATAAAAAGCACAGTGCTTTGCAATTGTTTCAAGATATACCTACCAATCATATTTAAGTGATAAGCAGCAGGTGTTCTCTTACTTAATCAAATAATCGTAATCAGAGTTCAGAATCACAAAAAGTGTGTTGCATACTATAAATTGAAGCAAGAATCAACATGTTTTTAACTACTTCCAGTTAATATTAAAATACATGTTATTTTTATTGAGTACGTTTACACCAAAGTTTGGCAATGCCAGTCGCCTTAAATACGGGTCATCTCGGAACAGCCATTTTTGGGCCAAAATAATTTATTGGTTGCTTTTCATTCTAAAATCACTAAATACGGTTTTAAACAAATTTTTAGAATTGACATTTCTGCTAAAAAGTTGTAGGTAATTCCGAGTTGTAGTACTTCAAATTGTTCTAACTACTCACGGAATGGCGTGAGACTGTTTAAATTTCCAAAAAAAAAACCGGCAAAATTGATTGGACATGCGTAAGAGCCAGTGGCGGCTCGTGGTGTGGTGGACTGGCAGGCGCTTTAAAGTATTTTTTTGGAAAAATTTGTTCTTACCCAAGTTTTAAGTAGCCTTATATTTCAAACCCATCCTTTACGTTGGCAAAATGATCTATTTTTACCAACATTTTCATTGAAGCCTTTAATAGACTTTTGATAAGCACTCTCTAATAAAATTATTGTAAATTGATACCCACATTGCCAGTGTGTCAAAGTGCACAAAATTTTTCATGTGGTTTACCGATAAAAAATGTGTTTGAATTTTAGTTTGTACCTTTTTGCAGTCAATATCACACAATAAATTGTCACAAAATGGCAGACAGTGGAAACAAGTGAAAGCGTTCTTTTACATGGCATTCACAATCCAAAATTATTTTGCACAAACACCGTACAACACCATTAAATTATGATTACACAACCAACAACTGTTTTTACACTACTACGTCGTGTACGTGCGAATCCCGCAAATTAAGCGGCTATTGGCAGGCGCTTATCACGGACATGTGACAGCATAATTCTCGGAAGTTGTGGGTTCGTGACCCCGAAGTCTTTAATACGCAGATACTTCTATCCTCTCTTAGCTTGTGGAATATGAATTTTATCACAATAAGCTTTCTATTTCACTCTTATTCATTTGAAGGCCTTTTAAGCCGACGGCTTTATTCGGTGGCGTATAGCTGAATTGAGAACTGACAGCCAAATGACGCTCGCGTAGATTCGTTTAATGCGCGCGAAATACACAAACATTCAAACGTTTTCGAATCCTGCGGCAGCTCTTTAATAAACGTTCTCGCATAGAAATCTCATACAAACGTTAACTATATGAAGTATTTTTTTAATTTTATAGTATGTAATATGTTATGTACTCAAACCAAAAGTAATTATTTATTTTTTCTTATTTCATTGGGAAGTCAATGACCATTTGACTTAATGGAAAAACCGCCACTGGGCTATACACTTATACAGGTCGTCTATTTTAGCTGAGACACTGTTGGAATCTCAGAAACTTTAAAACATACAAAGTCGATTAAATTAGATAAAAGTTGTCTAATTAGAGGAACAATGTAATGGTGATTTTGTTTTTTCACAAAATACCAATAGGTTTCTAGATACGAATATGAAACCGAAAAAAAATGCATTTTTTAAGGTAGTATCTCTGTTCGCAGTAAAAATAGAAAAAAATTGTATAGAAAAAAGTTGTTACATATCAAGAAAAAAATGCAATCGTTTTTTAATACAACTGCAACAGATCTACAACTTTTTCCTTTGCAATTTTTTTTCTATTTTTACTATGTCAAAGCAAGTTCGCGTCGGTAGTTGAAAGACACTACACGTGCACCCTGGGTAATGCTAAAGAACTAGCACATAGGCGGGCAGACTATTCCCATCATTATCCTGCCCCTAAGCACATGAGCGAGCGAGGAAGAAGAAGAAGAGGAACTCGCAATTAAATCCAAATCATAGTCAAAACGGCTCTCCTCAGAACCCCCAGACTAGGAAAATCGGACCCTCAGTCCGAATTTGCCAACTGAACATAGAAAGTAGGTATTAGTAAATCCAAAACAGAATACTTGTCTAAACTACTGACCGACAATAACATCGAAGTCGTGCGCCTTCAAGAAACACACACCGTAAATGAGGAACAGTTGCGACGTAGAGGTACTATTCCAGGATACGATTGCGGAAACAGGCCCAGCCACTGCACAGCCGAAGACTTCTTGAGAGCCACCCCATAAGCTGTTATTTTGATTGAAAATTTAAATGGTAATATTTAAGATATTTAAGATACTTTTACTCATGTGTAGCCATACGATAAATAAATAAATATGAACAGAAATATTTTAGCTTAAAGAATAATTTATTTTTGCGATTTATTGCTCATATCTAGCAAGCTAAGAGTATTTGGGGAAAAACAAAATCACCGTTACATTATTTTCCTAATTAAGCAACTTTTATCTAACCTAATCGACTCTGTATTTCTTATACTTTCCGAGATCCCTATTTCATATAGTGTCCCGGTTAAAATAGACGACCTGTATACCCTGTAATCATTAAAACATGATTACAAAGCTCCATCTTTGGGAGGCTGTAACTCATAAAAAAGCGTTTCCGCACTCATATTTATTAGACATTTTCTACTTAAAATGAGCTCAGGAATGTGCTCCTTAAAAGCTTGTACTCTGAAGCAGCACACACCTAGCCACACATCCACCCACAGACAGTTTTAAAAACTACGTTTCGGTTTCCTGGAGGTCCAAAACTTGTCTTTCTGTGAAAATACCAAAATTTAACATTTTTATGAAATCAATAGTTTCCCTGTATTAACGGTACAGTCAAAAGCTAGTAGAGAAGAGATTACTAAACAGTCAAACAGATACAGTGTTTTGAAAGCTGCAGTAACGAAACATTTGTGTTTAATAGCAACCCATTTTTGCAGTTTTTCAAACGAATTTTATGGATTAATGAGTACAGACGAAGCAAGCACTGTAACATAAATAAATGTTTATATCCGTTATCTCCCGTAACATACAAACTTTAACGCATAGCCTTAAAAGGAGCCTGCAGGCACTACACGTCTCAGCGAACACCCAGCACAAATCCCTTGAAGATGATAGAACGTTACTTAGAAGGTTAAAGTTGTACAGACAGACGTTATTTTGCCACACACACTTTTTGTAGCCAAGTGGTAATAATGTAAAGCATAACAGAGAATGTTTAAAAGGCAATGTAAAATTACATTAATTAATAAATAAAGTGTATTTATTGTTCATTAGAAACGATAATTTAATATTAAAATAGAGACAGAAACATAAAAAAATGCATTTTGTAGTACAGGATGAAACAATGATCAACATTCGTAAAAGATATATTAATCAAGTAAATTTTTGTTTTTTATTTATAGTAATTACAACAAACACTTTCACCTATTTAACGTTTTGTTCCATCCCGACTTTAATTTATTCATATTTAGAAGTGAGAAAGTTAGAATTACTTACGCATTTAACAGTAATAAAATTTTTTTAAACAAAACAAAACTTAAGAAATCGACAACTCTGTTGTATCAGTGACAGGTACTATTTAAGATGCATACTCTTCTAAACAATAATAATAATCTAACATCAAAACCACTTCAGTTTTCAGTTTCAGTTCATGTCCTGTGATGTGTGGATTTTAAAAAAGAAATTCAAGTGAAGTGGACTAACAAGATATTAATATCTATTCAACATCACTTATGTAACGAGTCTTAAGAGTTGTAATTTAAAGTATTTACAGATATTGCTATAGTATAATGTGCGTAGATTGAGATAAGTCATTTACGATTCACATCAAATTGGATTAGAAAAATTGATTGATATACTCTAATTTAACAACACATAAATACTTTTAACAGCTTGCAACAGGAATTAGTCCTCTAATAACGACTTCATACGATTGTCTACTTGATTTATTATTGTGATATTTAATCTGACGTATGTATGTTTGTGATTCTAAAAAAAGTGTAGACACCAAAACTAGAAATAAAAATCTTACTCTATGTAGGCTACTTTGAAGACACATTCACAGAAATTTAATTACTTGAGGGCTGTAATCGCACAAGCTATTTCTTATCACTGGGTTTTGTATTGGGTAAAAACTTCCGGTTTGTTAACAGAAACCTGTAAATATTCTTTAAAGTAAATACAAACGGTAAAATGATTGTCAAAAAATTATTATTAGTTTATCACGATTTATTTTTAGGAAATAAGACTAAGTTCAACGAATTAACGAATCCGCTGATACAGACAGGGTACAGTGATACGGAGAGATAGAAGTAGGAGAAGTAACTCCACCAGAAGCTTCTTCTATTCTTTCCAGATCAGCAGCTCCTAACGAACTCTGCTTACAAAGTCTCGGAGTTGCCTGGAAAAGTGAAAACTTCATGTTTTTAAAACTACTTACAAACAATTACAAATAAAATTTACCGAACTGTGCGTCGATTCATTACTTGTCTCTTCCGTTCTATCTAAACTGAATTGTCTTCTGAGCAACTTTCCAGCCCTCTCCTTGGGACTCAAACATTTGTAATGGTTGTAAGGAGTACTTAGATCATCTTCTTCAGAAATCCTACTCCTAGTGTGCCTAGGTCGAAAACCACTTAAAGAATTAGTAGAAACCGCTAGAAGAGCTGCTGCAACTTCACTTGCAGACACCGGAGTTCCTAGAGACATTGGAGTTTCACTCGAGGTGCTCTTCACCATGTGAAAGTCAGCTCTATGAGAAGTTCCATCAGAATTTTTCAATAAACTTGAAAATTTAGAATGTTCCATTGTTTTAATGAAAGTGGGATCCGTATTTTGCGGTTTTGGTTGGAGTGACTCAATTGAGTGTTCTTCATGAACTGCACGAATAACTTCTGTACTGCTGTTTGTTGGTAAGGCATCTTCTAATTGATTGACTGTCGGAAGACTTCGTACTATTAAGCTTTCGTCTAAGCTACAGAAAGTAAACAAATGTATTGTTAATTAAATGAAAAGATTGTTTTCTATTCTAGTGTTAAAACTTTTAATTTGTGCGATGGTAGAATTTAAAAATGGTAAAAGTGGGGCAAATCTCTTGCATGAA
Source organism: Ctenicera cuprea (assembly GCA_958336395.1). Lineage (NCBI taxonomy): Eukaryota > Metazoa > Arthropoda > Insecta > Coleoptera > Elateridae > Ctenicera > Ctenicera cuprea. The sequence continues at coordinate 19,779,071 of OY284487.1, read as the reverse complement.
TTGAATGCCGAGTCCGTCATTAAAATAATAAGGAACAGATTCACAATTTCTGTTATTTAATGTTGAAACGATCGGCTTTTGTAAAGTTTTTAATTTAACAACGTCCTTTGATGTTTACAGCCGCTGGTAACTTCGAAGGTGCTCCAATTTAAATTTATTTGTCTGACAAATTATATTGAAAAGTTGTCTTGAAGTGCAGAACCGAACTTTTCGACTTCAAAGCTTAAAGAATTTTGTTAAAAAAGAATTATATTTCATTGAAAATTAAAGGAGAACCTTTTCAAATAATTTAGAATATTTTACCTCTGTCTATATCAATATCAAGACATAAAAAATCTTTGATGTTGAGAGAAATTCCGTTCCATACATAAAAAGCGGGTTGTGTAGTTGCACATAAATCTAGGATGACCCGATTATAAAAAAAAGCATTGATTATGGTTCTTAGCCTTGCAATAACAAACATTAAATTAAAGTATTATCGGTATGGAAATACCTATTAGGTAAATCAGAACTAGTAAACAAAAACGGTTCCCAAAAGAATATTTCATTAAACGTTAGGGAGTTTATTATACATAATAATTTTCACATAGAATTTCTACTGAATAGCAATTGTACCAACAGTTTAATCCCCAAGGCTTTCAGGATTCTACCTTTTAACGAGATATTTGCTGTTTACACAGCATAGAGCGGAGAAACGGAAAAGCAAGAGATTGTTAGTACAAGACTTTATCTTAAAATTTATTTGTGTAATTTGGCACCTTTTACCTTTTAAATTCTAGTTTTCTGTTAATCGAATTATAGATTTGTATGTTATGGAAACCCAAAATGTCAATAACAACTGATATAGTGTAGTAATAAATACTTACCCATGACTTTCCCTGGCAGCATGCAACCAAGAAATTTGTGTAAGTTAACTGCTAAAACACATCATTGTTAATAAAAAAACATTCTGGATCAAGATTATTTAAAGTCGATATTTTTGCTAAACTTTAAAATTTTTACAAAAGACTAGTTGCTCGTTAACTAAGTAAACAATTAACAATTTTATTTCTACAGTTTAATTTTGGGATTTAAATAAATTATAGCAATACTAGAGCTGTGGATTTGAAATGTGGAACTAAAACAGAACCCATAATAACAAAGCTTACAAGCTATACATATAGTGCAGCGACAGCCTTTAAAGAATTTTTCCCTTTTTGTCTTTTTTTATAAAAGCATGAAATTCGGCAAGATGAATTGGCATACATTTAAGGTTATTTAAAGATTAAAACATTAAAAATTCTCCCAAGAGCCCTTAAAATTTACGATGGCGGCCAAAATTTCAAGTTTCTGCATTTATGGTCGGATATGATTTATTTTTTGTTTCTACAGTGTCTTCGTGAACACGTATTTAAGGTCAAATTGAGCATATTTTCAGTTGTATTCTATGTAAAATTTAAAATGGCGCCCTAAATTTATGTATTTAAAACTGTTTTCGTGTTTTCGTTTCAAACTTGGTATGTGATTTAAGTAAACTTTTGCAAAGGATAAAATTTTATGTGTTTACATACAACAATAAAACTTACTAATCAATTAAAAAAATCTACTTCTAAGCTTTGCTAGTCATTTTAACAGTCTCCATCACACCCACAGTCTTGTGCACGAAATTTTGGCTTTCTTACATTTGCAAGTACGCCCCACACAGTACTTTGTACACTTGCATGATATTAATTAAAACATGGCAAAAATGCATGTGGTAAATGTGTCGCATAGTCCATAATCTGTTTTGATCTAGCCCCAGCTAGTTGGTTAAGGTAGTTCAGGATTTCGAATCAGAGTCTGACCCCATACATAGTGTTTCTGGAAGAATGCTCTTTTGACATGCTGTGCAAGAGCTGTTTTTGTTGGCCAAATGTTTTGTACATTACAGTTTCTTGTGAGGAGCTTTTTTCTTGCTTTATTAATGTCGTCGCATAAACTGTTTCTATCCTTCAACAAAATTATGACTCTCTCAATGGTGTGCAACACGTCTTCTAGTATATCTGTAGGTGCGTGAGATATCGCGAGAAGAGCATCAGTCAGCTCGGGCAAGATCCCTTATGAGTTGCCAAGTATGGCAAGTTTTTGCTCGTGCCAATAATGCCATCTAAACCTCATTTGAATGAGAGAGTTCCTGTGAAATAAAAGTTAACACCATTACGTCTGTGTCAATGGTACGAGCTTGTATCTGGCGATTACTATCTTTAGATGCATAAGCAGCATGCAGTAGCAAACGTGTAACAGCTTCTTCATGGGTACATGGAACGATCGTGTCAAAGTCTTCCAGATATGGATTACTGAAAATAATTTTCTCATCGGTTCTACCAACTTGTTTATTCCGTTTATCAAATGATTGACGCTTGAGAGCTTGGAACAGGAATGTGAAAAACACTGGCACATTTTCGTTCACTAGAAAAAAGTTTCGCCAGTTTTCAACAATGGTTGCTTTTGCTACCACACCTTTCCTTACTTCTTTCGCACGTTTTAGTCTTGCTGTTCCTTTCCACAAGTCTACTAAATAAGTATCCCATACCGAGATATAAGCATATGTTGTTTTTCTAAGCTTTGTAGCTATCTATGAATACATTATAGGCATAGTCATTAAAGGTATTTTGATAAGCTGGTTTTAATATCGAAACGACAGCTGTTTCATCAAGAAGTACACACGTTACATCAGAAGCAGCAGACAGATTCAAAACAATGTTGCCCTCATTAGAGAGTACATATAAGTCACGACCTCTTGTTTGATAACCAATGAACGTACAGATGGGAAAAACCCTCAGCTTTGTTTTTCATTGATACCATCTGTTGCCTTCCTTTGCAAGAAGGTTTTGTTTTTAGTGTGGTAAACTATCGCAATTTATTGTGTGGGATAGCCCCATCAAGTGACTTATTTCTTTTCAGCAGATGGTCCTTTACAAATAACTTAAATTGTTCTTGATTGAACTTTTGTACGTCTGCAACTGTCTTTATTACTTCAAAATCTAGAATTTTTTTGTATCCAGAACGACTAAATCTTTGCTTTCCTCTAAAAAAGGGATTGCCAAAATCTTTCATAGTTGCAATCAGCGAGTTTAAATCTTTAAAAACATTTTTGGTTTGTTCATGGTAGGGTGCAATGTTTTGATTAGCATCTTAAAATTCGTCAATAATCATGGCAACTTCTGGTCCTGCCACCATTCAACGGCTAAGGACATTTGGATTTTCTGTAATGCCAACAGCTCTTTAATACAGACGTTATTTTGCTCATGAGCCTGTTCAATGAATATGGCTGAGAAAAATCGATTAGTGTTTTCACTGTGAACTTGCCAGCATTAATTACAAATAACAATAAACAAATAAAATCTCTGGTGTCCAGCAAACATAATTATTACGGGTCAATGCAAAGAACTGGTCTGTAAGCTCTGTCAAGGCTGTTAGATACAAGGTAAAGTCAGCTTGTCGCAAAGAACGGACATAGGCTAACAAACGTACTTTCAGTGATATACTAAAAAAACCTCAAGATACACCGGTTTAGACCTCAAACTCGTGTTCAGCACCTGAAGATACATGTAGAAACTAAAAATCAAATCAAATCCGACCATAGACATAGAAATTAGAAATTTGAAATTTTGTCTACCATCTTGAATTTTAGTGGTCCAGTATTTTAAAATACCCTTAGATGTATGCCCATCCATCATTCCAAATTTCATGATTTTTTCATAAAGTGAGCGATTCTTCAGCTACGCCGCCTCACTACTACCACTACCAGTAAGAACGCTCGTCGAGTAGATTAAATAAAATTTGCATATACTTTATTGTCTTCACAAACAGGACGTTAATTAAAACTTGTAATTTTCTATTAATATATAAATATAACTGTCACTATAGCTGGGCAAATAAGCAGCAGAACTTTGCACGCTGGGCCAGAATTATGCAATTTTTATCGCCAGTTATACACAAATGAAATTTCAAAACGTGATGTAGTGGCGACGTAACAACCCTTTAGCAAGGCAAGACGACTTTTTGTTTAGTTTGCTCACAGAGATCCAAACTACCACTCGACTTTCATTTAACATCCCTTAATCATAATATAAACTGACAGAATCAAATCCATTCACATTTAGCGGGGTACTTACAAAGCCTCAGAGTAGCCGCTACAAAACCGCTTGGGCTGGGTCGGATTGTTCCTAGAGAATCGTTTTTTTTTAAAGTTTTATAGGTAAACTATTTATCGATTAGATCATTTCTATTAGAATCGACAAGAGTGTAGATCTAGCTCGTCGCGAACTAAATAGGGGCGACTGATAGACATTAACAGTAACACCATCCACTCTTGAGCATTTCTGTTACATTACACCGTTGCATTACGACAGAATGCTCAAATGTGTTTAAGTTACTCACTTTCTGTCTTTAGTAATAATATTACAAATTTTAAATACAGATCAATTAAAAATAGACGTTGATTTTTCAGAACATTCCAAACTAGAAACAGGTAGGTTTCTGGTAAAATTTATTATAACCATTTTAAAGTATATTTTTCTATTACTAGACGATCCCTGGAACGCATTTTAGTCTTATCCGAACTGCTTCAGTGTGTTATCTAGTTGCAATAGGTAAAAATGCCTTTTCAACCAAGAAATAGTGCAAAGCTGACTGATGCTGAGCTAGAAGCTTATCTAGAGGATGATTTTGAAGATCCGGAGTTTTCCAATATTTTACAGCAAATGAATGATGAAGAAAATGAGATTGAAGAGGATCATGTGGACGAGATTGACGATGAAAGTAGTGATGAAGAAAATGTGTCTTCTGGTGAAAGTGACGAAGATAATGTAGGGGATAACATTTATAAAGCTAAAAAAGGTGAAGTTTGGTCAAAAGTACCGATCAAAAAATCTAGACGTAATATTTCAAACATTCTGAAGGTTCCATCTGGAGCGAGGCACCAAAAGAAGTACAAGGAAGGTGCTATATGTGCGAAAGAAAAAAAGACAGGAAGTCTAGGCAGCATTGTATAAAATGCAAAAACTTTGTTTGTAGTGAACATTCCTGTCGGAAAGTGAAGTGTAAGAATTGCGACAGTAAAATGCAAGAAGATTCAACCGCGAATGACGTTGACTTGTAAAACATTCTGTAGTTAGAGGTACATACTTATTTTTATTCATTAATTTTCGAACACCCTGTATGTGGTATTTTAATTTTTGTTATTAAATAATAAAATATGACGTTGACTTGTAAAACATTCTGTAGTTTAGGAATAGGATACAAACTTAATTTTATCCATTAATTCTCAAACACCCTGTATGTGGTATTATAATTTTTGATGTTAAATAACATAAATATAGACAATATAACAATATAATGTGGTTTAATTATTTATAGAGGTACAAATAGCCCAAAAATTCGTTGGGGTGCATTTGCACCCCTGTATAGGGTTAACGTCACAAACAAGTGTCGGTAGTAGGAAGGTTAAAGAATTCGAAATTTTATTTTGTTAGGTTGGTGACAACCATGTGACAACAAAACCTTCACGCGTTATATACATAACCTTCAAATTGTAAGTTCTAAAAATTCATATAAAATAAGATAATTTTTAACTTTTTTGGACCAAAATAGAAAAAATAGTATAAAATACACGTTTCATAAGACATTTAAGCGCACTTGTCCAATAGAAAACTCGCCGCAAGCGGCTCGTTTTCTAACTTGGACGCGTGCTCTAAAATCATGTCTTATGAAACTTGTTTTTTAATATACTATTCCACCACTTAGCCCAATTGCGGTATTTGTTGGGTAAAGATACAAGTACAGAGCCTTCATTAATTACTGATACTCACGTGACAACAAAATATAGGCAACCCCACTTACACCATTGGTAAGTCTTTTATCCAAAAATTCCCAAGCCGTTTGTTAACTTATCAAGGCTTGTTTGTTTACATACATAACCTCACTTTGAGTGTTGACAGTGACACTTACAGAGAATTTTTAGTTACCACGAGTAGCAATCCTGAACTGACTACAAGATCTAAATCTAAAACTCCCTAAGTCACTGCGGACCAAAGGTCACGTGGGTATCAGTAATTAACGAAGGTTCTGTATAATGTGCTAAGCGAACCCTAGCATGTAGTAATGAATATGCAAAATTAGAGACGAATTAAATGACCCTTCCATTGCTATATGCAACCAATATATTACCAGTTTCAACCAACTGCATCTATTAAATATGCAATAATTTGCTTGTGCTGTCATCAACACTCCTACATTATTCATAAATTGCGGTAATCCTTATCGCTGCAATTTGTACAAAATTATCATTATTGCAGGTCCAGTAAACAGTATTCAGGCCATAAATTGTTATTTTTTGGGATACTAGGGTACATTTAGAAATAGTCTAAAGTTGTCCATCTCCTGATTGAGATTGAATGCAGTAGAAATAAATATTAAGAAGTATTAAATTAATAATCTTAACCAAATTTTCCAGGTATGAAAAATCGCCCTTTTATACGAAACCTGCATTTTATTAAATTTAATTAAATGTAGAATGCGTTTCATCAACTTCGATTTTGTTTTCAAAATCACTAGCTTTATACTGCAGTTTGCTGACTGTAATGTATTAACGGAGTAAAGTTGATCGAATATGTTAAATTATAAAAAAGGTTCATCTCTGTTGAAGCGTCTGTTTAATAATTCAACAAATCTGAGGTATAAATTCGTAAGTGAAAATCATGATAATTGACCAAATATGTTGTAATCTAAAATTGCTTCCCTGAAGACGTGTAGCACAGTGGCGGTGCGTCCTATTAGGCAGGGTAGGCAATGCCTACTCATAACATTTAAAAAAAATTAAATTGTACCATTGAATAAAAAAAATACTTTTACACAGTTTTTACTTCTTAACACCACCGCGTAACATTAAAAATTAAGCGCTAAATAAATAAACCGTTGCCTTTAAACACAGTTTCATGAACGCGAAGCCCGAGCTTATAGATCCAAATGATTCCAGCTACGACACAATCAACCAATCTATTATTCTTAATACGTTTGCATGCACATAATGCAAATGATTAAATAAACGGATGCAAAGAACTAGTAGAGATTTCAAAACGCAATAAGCACGGCAAAGGCACAGCCTCTGTAGATTTTACTATACTTGCGCCAGTTAGTTGCAGCGTGCAGCGATTGTGTGTTGTGTTTATTTATTTTATACGTAGTTTACAGATTTGCAGTAAATATGGAAATTCTCGTTGACCATCGTTTAAAAGAAAAATTTAATAAATACGCTTACGAAAAACAAAGAGAAATAAAAAACCATTGGCGATGTACTTCAAAATGATTAGGTCCGTTACAGACCGACAATAGCAAGAAATCTAGATTGTTTAATACTGAATGGTAAAAAAGAATGGACTGGTTAACTGGTAGCAATATTAAAAATTTTGCTGGAATTGCTTACTATTTTCATCTATATCTAACCCCTCAAAAGTATAGCCTGAAACAGGATACTCTGTTTTAAAAAATCTTTCAGCTGCAATTAAAAAAACGTGCGTCCACCAAAGAACATTTATCTGCAACTGTTAGATTTAAATTATTTTTCAAATCACGCATTAACTTGGCTTTCACGTTATCAAATTAAAATGCATATTGACAAAGTGCAATTTAAAAGGGTTTTTAGGCGTAGGTTAATTTAATTAACAACAGGTCTTGGTAAATTGAAGTTGCCGTAATTTTTTTACTTTTTGTCTTATTGTTACAGAACAGCGGCATAAACGATGTTTTAACAGTTATTTGTGTGACTAGTGCGCGAAATAATAATATAGCGCATGAGGAAGATTTTTGACGACGCGTTAGCTTAGTCAAAAATTCATTCAAAAGCGCTAAAGATACTTCGCGCACAAATTACATACAATATTTTTTCTACAGCAGTAATCTTGAGGTAAAATCGTTTAAATTTGATTGAAAAAAAATGTAAATTTTGATTTTAAACGCAAAGTAGTTTTTGTTTCTGGTTACTATGGAAATTATAAAAATTGTCTTGGCTTGATTGTGTTTATTGTAAATAAAACATGGGTTGAAATTGTGGAAAAATGGTATAATATAGATGTATAGTAAAGCTTCTAAGAAATTGACCCTTTTAGCTAAAGTGGTTCTCAGTTGGCAAGTTCTAAAAAACGGCTGCTGTATTTAATTGCCTTGCTTTCATCGTTACGCAATTTAAAATTATAATACTCGCAGAGGCACAATGTACTAACGTAAAGAAGTTTTACATACGTAATATAAACGAGCCGCGCTTCATAAACCTACCTCAAGGGAGTCCAACCGCTGTAAAACAAAAAATTACGTATAATTCTGCAGGCGCCATGAATTTTTTGGCTACGTACATGAAGAGTTGGGAATACCCACCACAGACCAGAAATGTGGCAAACAATTTTTTTTACAAGTTGGAACACTGGGAGCAAACCACTACAACATAGGCCAAAGTTACATTCCCAGTAGATTGTTTTGTTACTACCACAAGACATAATACTACCACCTTCAAAAGACATCACTAGCGAATAGTGATCACCTTGTGATAATGATTAACCTTCATTTATACTCTATTATTGTAAATTAATTTAAATTAGTAACTACGTAAAACTATTTCTTGCCCTGGGAGTTGTTCTTCTTAATATAGGTTGTCACTATTTTGCTGTAAACATGGGCAACTTTAATGAGTGCGACAGGAAGGGAGATAACAGGAGGACCAAACAGGGATTCACGTATCCATTGATACTTTTCTGTTTAAAATAAATTTGTAATTTTTTAAAATGTCATTTAAAAGTTTTCATGGATACGCGAATTCCCACTTGGCCCGCCAATTAAGTCGCTTCTTTGTCGCACTCATTAGTCGCAACAAGTGTGGCAAAGAAGGAACACGCGCAACTTATGTGTGCGACAAGGAATAAAGATAATAGGTGGGCCAAAGAAAAGTTTATGTATTTATAAATACTTTTAAATTTGAAATAAAGATTAAAATTTTATTAAATTAAATTTAAAAGTATTTATGAACACGTGAATCCACACTTAGTGTGCCTATTATCTTCCTTTTTTATTGCTCTTATTAGTAGGCTCTCTACATTCCTTGTCGCACTCATTAGTCGTACATGTTTTCAGTACAATAGTGACAATCTATATATTCATACCAGCTTTCAATAGCTTTTACCCACCAAAAAAAACTAAATGTATTGTATAAAAAAATAAACATGATAACTATCTGATTTTCGCATTTAAAGGAAAAAATTAGTTTAAGAATGTATTTGTAGTTTCCCAATTTTTAGACTGAAAACAATTTAAAATTTGCATTTATAGTTAGAATTTTACGCTAATTAAGTCAGTTTATAAGAGTGAAGCTTCAAAATCTCTTACAAATCTTAAACTGCAAATCCAATGGTTAATTCTCACTTACTGCAAGAATAAAGTTCGTGTTGACACTTCATAAACAATTGCAATGCCTATCCCTAAACAGCAACTGACAAAAAATTAAGGACTTTATCATAAAGTGCAAGATTGTCTGAAAATATCGAGCTAATCTGCGTAATTAAAGCAGAGCGACCATCGATCATAAAGCATTCTAATTGAGGTCGGTTAAAAAAAACTTACAAAACCCGTGGGCTATGCCCCACGATTTTTTGATTCTGTATTTTAAGCTAATTAACCGGCTAAAGAACCGCGGATCGATGTCCTAATTTTACGAATTATAAAGCGATTGCTATAATTCTTGTTATGTATTAAATCCGGATTCATTTGACATGTCTCAACTTGAGAGGAGTACGGCTACAGCAGAGATTATGCAACTCAATCGGCGAGTGATAAGTATTATTTTTTAAAAGTTACCAAAAAATGAGAAGTGCTTTTTCTGAACTTTCGAATACTTTAGATGTTGTTACTTATCATATTTAACTAAATGTACTTTAATATTAACGTTTCACGCCTCAACGTTGGCTGCAATAACAACCATTCTTACTACTGTACCGAGAGCATAACTGCATAATAATCATATCAGAAAAACATACGGTATGATACTGAAGTTTGAACATACAAATAATAGTAGAAACTCTATGAAAATCTGATTTTTTTTAAATCGTTGAATTCAAGAAACTATAAAAATGAGAGGACAAATTTGTCCGCCAAATTTAGGTACATTATTTTTGCGACACCTAACAATTAAATTGTAAATCTTATGTTACTATTACTCACAAGAAAGTTAGCTTAAACAATTTCGTTTATCGTGTCCCCTTTATTAAATTAGAGAGCATCTATTTTTGATTTAAAAAATTTATAGAAGACGTTAGAAATTAGCAAACAAACTCTGGGGCACAAACCAAATTGTAGCCTACTGCTATCTCTCTATGAGCTTACAAAATTAAAAAAAAAATTGTGTGGCCAGTTTTTGAGCAATATCGTTTTGAAAATTTTTACGCGACAATTTGCAATTTATAAAAGAGTTCTTTTACATAATGACATCGTGCTTTCCTAGGCCTATTATGTTACGAAATTGTATCCGTATCTGTCAACTTGTCTTTGAGTAGTCATAGTTTAAAAAAAAGCGTTCGTTTTCCCTAAAGTCTTCTATTAGATTCAGTTGTTTAATTTTAAAAATTGCGTTTCTTTAAAATGCTACCAAAAACATGTCTAATTTGCGCTTCCGGTGTCGGTTTTTAAAGTTTATTTTGTACGTAAATTTTTGAAATACCTCCACATTCCAAAGCTTATGGAAGCCGGGCTGTCATGTTATAATGAGACAGTTACGGATTTAAAATATAGATAGACAAATGTTTGTTTTTCATCGATTCGTGTATTTTGGTTGTCACTGTTAAATTAATAACATATCAACATACTAACCAATATCGATTATGAAATACAAAACAACACAAGGAAATAAAATTTATACTTGTCATGCAAGCTGTCGAGAATGTTTTTCTTCGGTAAAAACCACTTTTGTAAGTGACAGTTCTGTTGACAACTGTTATTATAAATCAATCAGAAACGAGCCAAATTCTTTTTAAAGGCGCCCTCGATTATATTACTTTTTGATCACTCGGTACTTAGACCATTAAGAATTTCATTGTTCAACTAAATAAATTCTTTACAGAACTTTGCAGACTACAAAAGAAATACGCTAACCGAACGACCGAACTTTGAGAAAACGAAAATTTTATTATAGAACATGAATCTCACTAAAATGTCAAGCCAATATTGCTGAACTGCTACGATTTTATTGCTAAACGTATGATACAAAGCAAGTAAACAAATACTGTAATAGATCTTCAAATTCCTGATATCCTAAAAATGTTCACAGAAAAAAAAAACATTATTGAAGAACGGTAAATTTGAAAAGAAAAGCAGCTTTTTCACCAATGTAGGTTACTTTGATCGTACAATCTCATCATCGTATTATTATTACTTAAATTTAATGTATTTACATTTTCCTTATGCTCAAAGCATTTTTCGTTATTTTATCAAATCCCTTAGAAATTACGTACTTTCAAAAATCTCTGCATTATCATGAAAAAAATAAAGAGCAAATAAAGTCTGAACCAGCACAAATTTGCCCTCAAATAGACCCTAGTAATAACAGTTTTTCTCTTTAGTTTAGTATCTTCTCTCCCTTTTAGTAATACCGAAACGTATTCACGAAAAACGTTGCCGAGCCTTTTATGCTGTACACTTACATTAACCCTAAATACTCGTAGCTTGCGGAACATTCTCCTAATAGAATTATTAGTTAGCGAAAGCGTAAATGTGTTTATTAAATGAAAATTCATTAATGTGATTAAATTATATCATAGTTTCCATATATTAACATTAACCCCATTTCAGCAAAACCCGCTCACTGCATTTCAATCTTTTATTACCACATTTCGGCATTTGTTGTTCTAATTTTCTATTTTGTTATAAAAGTTAAGAAGAAAAACAGTTAAAATTAAAATAAGTAACTCACTCGATAGATGGCGGTACCGGCAATGGTTTAACGAATCCAGCTTTACCCAGCAGCCAGTAAGTAGGCATTGGACCTTTTCCTTTTATTTCAGTAGGTCCCCTGTACTCAAGTTGGTATCCTCCAGCTCGTTCTAACCGCTCCTTTGTGGTTTCTGATAAATGGATTCGCCAGGCTGCTCCTGAAAGGCATTCAGTTTTATTATTGTCTGAGTCTGCCTTTCTGATTTTCAAATTGCTGTCGAGTTACCTGTAGATTCCATGCGTGACGCAGTATTGACAGTGTCTCCAAAAAGACAGTATCTCGGCATTGTTAAACCCACGACGCCAGAACAACAAGGACCAGTATGAAGTCCTATTCTTAGCCTTAATGGAGTCCCCGGTAGGTGACGAATGCGAAATCTACCGCTCTGATGCAATAGATCTAACGCCATTGTTCCTATCTAAAACAAATACAAATATTAATATTGGATTTGTTATATTTTTGACTTTTCCTTGGCCATTTTTATTTCAAATCTGTAGCGTTATTTCATTAATACGTATTTGTTTACGATATAAAAGAAATTTTTTGATTTTGTTTATGTATATTTCGCGGTTATGAAATTACTCCGTATTTTATACGATTGTGATGTATTGCAATTGATTTGTTAGCTTGTTTATTAATTGTACGTTACTCCACATTAAGTTTTTCAGCTAATTTATTTACTTTACAAGGTGCAAGCAAGGTGGTCTTTTCAACAACAATCTCACGCGCGTTTCATTGACATCCGAAATCTTGTTGCTTCATAGCCTTGTTTTAGAATAATCCAATAACAACCAAATTAATAAAATTATTTATTATAGTTATAAATAGTACAATTGTTATTAAAAGCAAAAATAAAACAAGTTAATGGTGTTGTTGCTGTAGTTGCAATACTGATAACACCGCATCTTCGTAGAACAGATTAACGATAATTCTAGGTGTGATTGGTTGAGAGTATTAGTTGTTACAAATTTAGTGGAATATTTTGTAGCACTAACAGAAGTGCGTAAGAAATTTTCGATAATAAGTGTTGCCAGATTTCGACAAATGAAGTCGTGTTTCCTTTAATCAACACGACGAGTTTTTTGACCTCGTATACTTTAAGGCAACCAAATCATTGCATTTCAGGCACGTGAACCAATCAAAATCCGATTATAATGACAATTACCCTAGTAGAACGATTGTTCATGTAATCAGCTCTAATAGTTTTCTAAGTAAATACAAAAAAAAATTAATCAAACCGTATTATTGTATACATGGGCAAAAGTACGGAACAATGCAAATATCTTTAATACGGCAACCGCAATTTTAACAAAATTTTTTACATGAAAGTTTCGATATACGGCGGATACAATGAAGGTATTAGTAGTTTAAAAGAACTTCCGGATTCGCCGGAAATGATATCAACTTTTTTATTTTAAATAGAACACCCTGTATATTTTTTGATATACCAATAGAACTCTTTCTTGCGAGTTCAGTGATATAAAGTTTCACGCCCTTATTTGAAATAATTCTAGAGATATTGAACAATAATGTTTTGTAATTGTTATCTAGTAGCTCATGAAAACAAAAGAAGGTGAGAATCCTAAACAGTTTTGTAAAATTGTCAAATATGCTTGGTTCGTGTTGTGTTGTTTTAATGTTTGATAGATTGAGCAGTGTTGTTGCAGTAATCAATTAATTAACCAAAATTAATTAAAACTCCTGAATTTAACATCAGAAATGATTCATTTAACAGAAAGAGAACGCATTCAAATTTTAATTATGCCTTTGGTGAGTGTCGTACAACTCAGTAAAAAGTTTGTATTTTATTTAACAATTTGCAGTCTTTCTGTTAATTGAACCATTTCTGATGTTAAATTCAGCAGTTTTAATTAAAGTGGTTAATTAATTGATTACTGCAACCACATTGCTCAATCTATCAAACATCAAAATAACACAACACGAACCAAGCATATTTGACAACATTACATAACTGTTTAGGCTTCTCACATTCTTTTGTTTTCATGACCTGCTAGATAACAATTACGAAACATTATTGTTCAATATCTCTAGAGTTATTAAAAATAAAGGCATAAAACCTTATATCACTGAACTTGCAAAAAAGAGTTCTATCGATATATCAGAAAATATACAAGGTGTTCCATTTAAAATAAAAAGTTGACATCATTTTGCGGCTAAACCGGAAGTCATTTTAAACCACCGATATTTACATTGTATCCGCCGTATACCGGAACCTTCAGGTAGAAAATTTTGCCAAAATCTCGGTTACCGTACTAAAGATATTTGCATTGTTCCATACTTTTGCCCAACCCTGTATATAAGCACAACCACCGCAGCAACCGTATAGTTTTATGGAAACTTATTTTGTAAAATAGAAAAATTAATTTTTATATCCTTTTTCGACGATCAATTCCTTACCGAATACCACTTCTTTGGCCCTTGCACGTAACTATGATTTGGTTTGCGCTGTACCTTACTCATTTTCCTTGACTGACACTGCTGTTAATAATAATAAACTAGAAACACTAACAGATACTACTAACCAAAAAACATTTCCCTTTCTGTTAATGCTTAATCCATTCTCTGTGTACGTTTCTTGTAATCCTAATAACCTACTTAAAACCAACCCAATTTTATCTGTGGTATATTTAAAATCTTGGTTGAAGAAAGTTTTCAGGCCAAAATTTTGTATGTACATTAATTAATAAAATTTTGCAAAGTAAAGCAAATACAGTTTGCTCCAAACTTAAATATTTATTCCTTTTAGAGTAATTATTCAAAAAAACATCAAGATTCTAAGAAGTTCGCTTAATTTAACTTCTTTGATTACAAAACATCATCAATTATGATTGGTTGAAAAACAGTCACAAAAATGTTATTTACATATTTAAATGTGGGGGAAAATAGATCCTTAAAGTTACCCCTGGGGGATATAACTTTGTTCGACCTCCTTCTTTATAAGCTACAGGCTCGAATCTTTTGCAACATCATCTCTGCTTTAAAGGAATTTATTAATAAAATTAAATTTACGCCTTGCGTTTAACGAGATTCAATAGAATAATGCATGAGTGCGGTAATCACTAAGGGTTGCTAGATTTCAAGTGGCCTGTAAGCCAATAAACCAACTTTATGTTTATACTATTTTTTTATGCGGCAACCACTTGGCATACAAAATAATTTTATACCTTTATCAATAAAATAAATTATGAAACTTGCAGCGATATCTGAAGGTTTATGTATTATGTTTATGTAGTAGCTACACTGCAGAATATTTTAAAAATATTGTGACACATTTCCCTCCGTAGCAAGCTCAGTGCAGCCTTCTTGTTTGTTTACGTAAATATTTGTAGGAAGTCATTCAGGAAACATGTTTGAAGATTGGAAAAATAGTGCTTTACAAGTAAGCAAACCATGCAGATCAGATGTTGTCCGCCCTTAATCCACGCAACTTCTACAAGTTCTTACTGAGGTCTCCATCATAAAAATCGTTCCCAAATAAAAAGAGTTTTTATGAGTATCGCCCGCCTACCGCAACATCTTTTAACGAAATAGATTATGTTTTGTTCCACTTTATAAGTTTCGGTCAGTTCAAGGAGCAGGCGGAAATAGAATACAAAGAACACTTTCATAAGAAATTTTTAAAATTTTATTTCCGTTCCTGTATAAAGTAATAATAACTTCCGAGGCAGTTTTTGTGAATCATTCATCATCCCGAATGTCCCCTTTTTCCAATGAGTGAACACCCCGTAATAGCAATTCGCTTAGATGAGCCTTGCTTTAGGAAACATTCAACTCTATATTTTAATGCCACCGCAAATATTCGAGCTGGTCAGATTTGTTTTTAAACTTTTGAATGGTTTTTAATTCAGCTGTAAAGTTTTGGCGTCAAAACTAATTTTCTGTTTATTTACATGTGGTATGTCCTACCTCTATATGTGAAATACGATAGAGCTAATTTTGAGGTAGGAACATTATTTCCGCTGAGTTGCATAAACGATTTTTTATCTTGCCGCACCTTTTAACTAAAAGATAATTCTTCTGTTAGTCAACATTTCTCAGCGGCGTCCCACAAGGCCCTGTACTGGGACCGCTATTATTCGTCGTGTAGTAGAATTAATATTTCTTACGTCAAAAAAGCATTAATTGAAGTCAAAAAATCAGTTTCAGATGTTTTGAATTTATTTTGTGACGGCTGAAATTAATTTTTAATTATAAATGTTAACAAAAACTATTTAATTATCAATAAATAAAACGCATTGTTTGACGTCAAAAATCTTTTTTTACTTTAATAAATGATTTTTTGCTGTCAAAACTTCTTTGTTGACTCGCATGAGACACTTTAAAATTAAAAACTACATCGTCATAAATGCTAATCTATAACAATAATTAATTATTTTTGGACCGCAAGAAACCGTTTATTAACGTCAGAAAATGCTGCCATGTAACAGCGCAGTTGGCGTTCTAGTGAAGTCTTTTACGGCCGCCATATCTAATAATTTGCCCGTTTTTAAGTTAGTTGCCAGAAGAGTGTGCCTTATGTTAGGTTTATAAAAATTTATACCCAAACCACGTCCAATCCACATTTTATGTTATGACTTTATGATTCACACACCACGCTTATTAATAAGTCTTGCTTCAAATTAACAGAATCTTTTACTCGTGTCTATCATGCGCTCTGTTTTGGCAGGTAGCTCCATTAACGGTCAATATTGCAGTATGGTTTTAGTTAACACTACTACAATAAGTATCCCATTGGGATCAGCATTTTCGGACGTCTAAAGGTATTTTATGTGTAGTTTACGAAGAATGTTTTCGTTCTTCTATTATTTTAATTTAAATTGTCTGAACAAAAAAATATGGCTTGTTTTTTTCTCTGTTCAACTCAACCTACAAAATGTTAATTCAAAAATTAATCACTTGGCTCCTTTTCCACACATATTTAAAAGAAAAAATAATTGCGTTTCTTAAAAATGAGAAAGGAACTAACTCTCCTCCGTTTTATTAAGTTTATGATGTAGTCAATGTAGTTCACAACTTTATCCAGCACATAATGTGGGTGCTACATACCACCTACATTACGTTGTTTGCAAATATGTAGAATAGGGTACCTATCTAGAGAAATATTTCTAGAGAAATTAGGGTATTCAGATGGATACGACAGACGCTTACCTTCTTGTCCTTATATAAATTCTTGGCAGGAGTGAAATCCCAGAGGCTACCTAGTCTTAAGAGGATTAAATACCCTGGACGTGATATGTGATAATGCATTATGTATCAAACAGTAACTTACTGTTGCTCAACAATAATATTATTGGTTATTAGGTTTTCTGCGGTTTTATTCGTTAGAATCTTTACAGAATGTGATATTGTTAACCAATTATCTTCCATAAATTATTTTTTGAAATTACCCCTAATTTTAGAAGAAACTTGCCAAAACGAAACATTGTTTGTACCATGAAAGCTTTCTAAATTGTAGATAACTTTTCCGCCAACAGGTTGTTTTAATCCACTTAGGAAATCATCAAGATTTACAGACTTTAAATGTAGCGGAAATTATTCTAAATATTGTTCAATATAATCTTAGTACAACAGGAACAGAAGAATTTTTAAGGCAGTACACATTCCTCATTCATCACTATAGAGAACTCTGATAAATAACAACTTTATCCAATTTATAATTATGCACAAAAGGTTCAGATACAAGTAGTAAATAGAACTGACTATCCGTTACGAAACAAATTCTGTGTGGCTATTACAACATTATGTTGAAAATCTAACGCTCTTCAGTACAGATTTTTTTATCGACAAAAATAATCTTACAAAAAAAAACACGAAAGATTAATATTAGTCGTTTTTTTTCTAACAAATAAACAATTGTATTCAAAATGTTCTCTATTTACCACCTGGCAATGCCCGATACGCTGAAAGAATTCTTCCCATATAGTATCTCAAGAATTTCACGCTATTAGTGATACCTTCGTGATACTTACCATTATGGAATGGGAGAACGAAAGGATTATCGCCAAATTAAAGGCATTGCCTAGTACGCAGACGGCTGCAAAAGAGAATGTTGATGCTGGAGCTGGAGTTTGAGATAAAAAACCTAAGGAAAGTCTTAGCCTTGGAAAACATACATTGGTTTTTTAAGAGGAAATCACTGCTATTATAGAGTGCGCAACTGTGAATATTAGAAAAGCCTATACAAACAGGTGCAGGAGCATCTATATTCACAGTGATGGTAAAGCTGCGCTAAAAATTCTATAAAGTTACCAGGTACGATTTAAGATCGTCTCGAAATGCGAAATAAGCGATAAAACTAGCCAAACAGAAAAGGATTAACTTGATACGGGTGCGAGAACACTGCGGGATCAATGGCAATAAGCAAGCTGACGATCTTGCCAAAACTGGTGCAGACACCAAGCCAGTCGGACCCGAACCGTCCTGCGGGATTTCGTACAAAGCTACCAGGAACGCTGTTGAAAACTGAACACAAGCAAAATTAGCAAAACACTAGAAGTGCAGTCCTGGTGTAAGCAATTCGAAGCACTTTATCAAGGGACCGAATTGGAGAACTAATGTAGTAGGTTTAGTTACAGGCCATTGCCCATTGAGAAAGCATCCAATATGGGACTTCTTAATGAACCGATATGTATAAAGTGTGAAATAGAAGACGAAACAGCAATCCACATTTTATGCTAATGCAGAGCACTTGCCCGCAGGAGGTATGCTACCTTTGAAATAGGAGCCTTGGAGCCTGAGGACAAACTTAGTCAGATGATTGAGTTTACACGTGGGCTGAATCTACTTGACTAAAAGACATACATAGAGGTGAAATAGGTCTTCCAGACCGCGGTTCCTTAGACGCGTAGACGTACAAACCCAATGATTAAATAATAAAAATAATATTACCAATGATTACGTATCCCACAAAACAAACAAACAGATTTAAATACGGAGATCGAGCTGGCTACTCCATAAGATCTCTTAATTGGAGAATAACACCACTTAGGCAGGAACAAGATAGTCTTAGAGAAATTTCAGACAACGTCGTCCTGCCAACGAATTTCAAAAAAATAAAGTCCTAGAATAACAAGACTCACAAATTCCATACAGTGTGGAGTTTCTGCTGCCCAGTACTTACAGTTCCGTGTAGAAATGAAGTGGCTTCGTCTTAAAACACTGTATGTCTCAAAAATTTGGGTTATTGTAGTAATTATAGTCTGCGATCAGGTTTGTGTTCTGCTAATTCATGAACCAGATGTAACTTGTAAAAGTGAAATTTTTCTTCTTTCTAAACCCTGTGTGCTGTTGTGCGATTGATGTTATGATCAACCCAAGTTGACAACTTGTTACGTGCGAATTTCTATGAAGTTTTAACACACATGTTAGGACGTCCCGTTTTGCTAAGATCCCTTATATGTCCCCTTTATATAAACTTCTTTTCAGTTTTGCTCACTGTGGGTTGTGTGAAAGGTGCTCGATGTGGGTTTGTGTTATTCAATAAATGGCAAACTTCTTGCTGCTTTCCACTTCTAATACTCATAGCCACTCACGACTGAGATTTTAGTTTTTTTGTATTTGTTAACCGCATAATTAATTGATGATTAATTGAATCAAATTTGCTAAAGGAAAAGAAGGAAAATCGGTGTTGGTTCATTCCCCGTAAAGGGGCGGGCCGCTATAGGGGTGTTTCGGACTCCGCACCAAAGTCCTAAGCCCCTCTTCAGCCGAGAAAGGATGGTAAGGATGGGTTAGAACAAGGAATTTGTATAAAAGAGGTGTTTCGCAGAATGTACTGTCCCAGTATTCACCTTTTGGCCCAGGAAAGCCGCGGAAAAAACTTGAGCCAGAACAGTCGGCCGGGCCAAGAACCGAACCCAAAGCCTCCCGAATGAAAGGCAGACGCGTTAACCGCGGAGCCGCCTCTCTCAGTAAGAGGTAGGAACAAAGCTGTAAATTTAACTTAAAAAATAACAAGCTAGAAATGTTCTCTTGTTTTTTTTTTTCGTTTTGGCAATAACTGGCAATCACTTTGATTAGTTATTTTAGATTGATCTAAATTAACTGGCCTATTTTCTTAAATTTGTATTACATTTCTTTAATTTTTTATCCGTTTGTCAGACGGATTTCCAACTTTAACTTCAGTTTTTTGGTAATGCTGGGATAGAATTCAATTATATAGTCGAATAGAATGCGATCAGGATGATAAAAATTACCCATAATGCCATTCAAAAATCTACGACGTCATTATATCGGGAAAATATAAATAAAAAAAATTCTGAAGAGCTTTAGAATGTGCCTTTGCATTTAAACTGTTATGCCTATTCGAGGGCTATTTGCGATAAATTTCAATTAACGACACTAGCAAATTTATGCTATACTTTTATTACACACTGTATACAAAAGTTATTAAGAAATTAAGTATTGGCTATAGAAATTGAAACTCATAGTTCATACAGTCACAAACTGTCAAATAAAATATAATTTTTCATATGACGTTAGTGACTGTCTGAAATAAGTTCCGACATGAGCTTTTCATTCAAGTAGTAAAAGTAAGATAGAAAAGCAAATAAACCGTTCGGTAATCTGCTTGTTTTGTTTCAATAATTCCCAAGGAACGTCTAAAGAAAACCAAAAAAAGCAATTTCGACGGTAAACTCATTAACGCTTATCAAATTCCTAAAAATGTGTGGATAAGCTGGGAAATGTAAAACGCCAGAATGACTTTCGAAGACATCTTTCGTTTTTGCTTGATAAAGCACCTGTTCATAAGACTAATCCTGTAGAAAGTGCTGTGAAAGATAATATTTTCGACGAGAACTTAACTGTTAGTATTCAAGTCTTGGGTTTTCTACTGATAATACATTAAGTCAAACTTTTAAAGAAACGTAAAGTTCATATTTGCTAATTGGTTCAAGAAAATTAAAGAAGTAGTAATAAAAATATAACGCGTTATTCCTAGCTAGCTACCTTATTTGATAATATAATAACAAAAGTAACAAGTAACAAAAAATCTTTAAAGTAAATCAACACAATTTTCTTTTAAATTATGCCCGTTTTAATATTTTAAATTGTAATTTTCATATTTGAAACTCTTCTAACTGTAGAAAGAATGACTGTCCTTGATCACTATTAATGGTGATTGTGTATGGTAGGTTCCGTTAGGTTAGGTTAATCTTATAAGTTTGAGTATTGGTAATGCAGCACTCAAAACTGTTAAACTCGGACGGATTGCTTTATAAAATTAGGATCGAATTCACATAAGGTTCGTTTGATCTATTAATTGTAGGTAATAAAACAAAATTTCCAAATATTGGCCATCTTGAAATGTCAGCTGCAATGCAATTGGTAAACCTTATTTAAGTTAAATATAATAGTTTGCATGTGCTGAATCACTGTTATTAAAGTTACTACAGTTATTGCATGGTCGCTCTAACCTATAACCTATAAAATACTCCTTAGGCGAACTGCTGTAATTATCACATTCCGTTGTATTTCCTTTCTTGTGTAGCTATAATATTATACATATTTCTTTCCCAATCCCTGGGTATTTTTTTGCTCTCTTGCCTTTCCTCAAAGCTTCCATATTCAGTGTCTCATTTTCTTTCCTTTCCACTTTATCGTTTCAGGTGCAATGTTGTCTGCTCCTCTTGCTGCTCTTGTTTTTATTCTATTTATTGTTTTGCCGATTGCTTCTTTAGTGGTTTCTGTTGTATTAACTTCCAGTACCTCTTTACCTTCTCTTTTATTTCCTCCGCGTTTATCTGTTTTTCTTTAAGTTTGTCTTGGTAAAATTACTTCCATGTACTTAGTATTCCATCTTTTTCTGTCATTAATACAATTATCTCTGCCTTTCTTTAAGTTGTACATTAGTTTTTCTTTCTTAGTTTTATTTCCTTTCATATTGTTCCAAAAAACTCTTCGTGTTTTCTCTGAAATCGTCTTTCAGTTCATTGGCAAACCTCTCTGAGCAACTTATTTTCGCTGTTACAACTGCTTCTTTTGCCCAATTTCTTTTGGGCAATCATGCTAAAGAATAAACTCAATAAATGAATCCTGAAAAAATTGGTAAAAAAGTAAAAAATATAAAAGATCTATTCATCACGAATCATGATTGCGGAAATACGAAACATATGTAATCACTTATTAATGGTAGCTCGCGAACCCCGAAGTATTATACATAAAACCTAACACTTAATAAATTAGTTTTTA
The DNA here is from genome assembly GCA_958336395.1 of Ctenicera cuprea. NCBI lineage: Eukaryota > Metazoa > Arthropoda > Insecta > Coleoptera > Elateridae > Ctenicera > Ctenicera cuprea. The sequence continues at coordinate 19,756,870 of OY284487.1, read as the reverse complement.
CATTTTTGTCAAAATACCACAACAAACAAAAAGCATCAGAAACCTATAAAGCATTCATAATTTGTTTTATATTTGAAACGGCTCTCGTTACCTGGGCTCTGTTCGCATCGACTTACTTGTCAATTCTTGTTTGGGTTGGTTTGCTGCATTTTCATTATTGTTTTATAATGAACATTCATCAGTCAGTAAATTATTAAGGTTTCGACGTTTAGCTATTGTTCTTATATCAAAAAATTACACAAAAAATGTCATAAACAAAAACAATAATCACTGCAAAAGAAAATTGATCATTTTTTCGACCGAAAATAGTTTGCAGTGCTTAGAATCAACAATGAAAGCAGCGTGGAAACATTAATTGCGGCATGAGGTTATCTTTCAACACCTCAGAATAAACTCTATTCACTTAAACGTTCTCTAGAGAATTCAGATCTAGAGCGCAATTTGCAATTGTCGCAGAGATGCTGTTAGAATAATTAAAGTATTTTAATTCGAGCAGAGATCTACCAATTTAAAACAGGTTCATCTATTACTATTCTTCTTATTTTTTCCAGATTTTATCACCTAAACTTTTGGAGTTTTATTTGCTTTCCACCGCAGATACTATCAGAAAGACAAGTTTCCATTCCGTCAAGTAGCTGTGTGGGTTAGGAATAAAAATTACTGTAAAATGCCCCCGTGTCACGATCAATCAGTCACCGAAGAGCGAACATAATATAACTCTAGCTCCATTCGTCTGTGAAACGTACCCGGAATGTATTAACGTTAAAAAGGGTTCAGTATAACTCGCCGATTTGTTGGGTAAAGTATCGGTAACGACTGAAAAGCATCCGATATATTGATTTCGATTATTTTTCCGGCTGCAATGCCCGCATCTTATTGGAAATTGATGCGAGGATGTTGTGTTTCATGTATTATTAATCACAAGAGCCTGTGAAGATGTTAGTTCCGTAACCTACAGTAAAACGAAAACTTGAAAAATTTGCAAGCTTACGTAATAGATTAGAAAGAAAAAACTAGAGCCAAACAGTTTTTACACATGATACTATTAATTTTAATTAAATATCTAACGAGAAAAGTATAATTAATTTAGATTTGAATATTTAAAATGTATTAAAAACTAAGAAAATGAATTCAATTAAAATATAAGAAATTTATTCCTTGCTTTTTTAAGAACATAAAAAATTTATTGTTATCTTCATCCCAATTTTGAAGTATCTTTAAAAGCTGAATAAAAAAAGTTATAACATTGTTATTATTAAAATTTCGTAAGCTTGGAGCTGCGGTTGACAGTTTACAAACTTTTCGAATTACATTTACATAAGTAAATGAGACTTTATAGTGTAATTCGATTAAATATTAAAATTTTACTGAAAATGTTTAAGTTAAACAACGTACCTAATAAGACTAAAAATAACGCAGTTTTCCTAATTTAACGTAGAGACAATAAAATAAAACAGTGTTGTTTCAATGGGTTACATTATTTAATTAAAAAAAGTATGTATACCTACGATGTCTACAGCGGACCGCGGGTTGGTACCCTGGTTTTTTTAATTACTTACTGACTGTTTTAATTTTTTACATTATGTTCAAAAATGACAAGATTGGTAATTCTAGACGCAGCACTAGTATTTTAAGGCAAAATTTCTAATTTCTAGGTCAAGTTTGGTTCCTAAGAGCTTTATTTATTAGGTTTAAGTATGTATTTTTAATTATTAAATTTTTTATCATTTTTTTTGCCTGTATAACCTTTTCATCTCAACTTCGTTCTAGATTTGAGATTCATGTAATGAAAATAAAGCTTGAAACTGTGGAGGTGAGGTGGAGTGAAAGGAGGAGTAACATACACTTGTATTTGGTATTTTGGTGTAAACAGCCTTCCCTCCATTCCCTCTTTTTAAACAAATCGAGCCTTGATTTAATAGGATTCACCCAACGGGCACAACCAGCACTTTTCGTTCTAATTGCGGTTCAATTCGTAGGCGAGACGATACTCCTACAGAGTAAATACAGACTGACGTACATACAGCCAGCATCAAATTTGACGGTATTTCAATTGGTAAAGGCTTTAAAATGCATAGTAACCGTATGGCCTATTGTTCACAAATACTTTTTTCGCCGATGGTCAGTAAATGCATGATATTACGGACAGTTGACGGTCGCATTTAATGATTAGTCAGTAAATACATTGACATAATGACTAGGCAGTAAATGAATTAATAACCTAAATTATTATAACACAATAAATGTGGAAAAGAACAATATTATTTATTGTAAATATTAAACAGATACATTAGTACAAACTTTGAGTACTACTGGGCTTTGTTCTTCAATATTCGTTTTCTTCAACTCACTTTTATAAGTTATATTTGATATCAGCTTTTTCTTATCACGTTTGACACTAGCTTCACAAACATAGACAATTGAGAAATAAACAAACAAAAAATTCAATAGCAACGACGCTGTATAAGGCACCTCAGTGCAATCGTATTTTCATTTGAGTACAGGAAAAATGATCTTAAAAATGTACATTTTAAACGATCGGCAAAAAAATTATTTGTTTAATAAGGCAATAAAGCATATGATTTAGCAACATCAAAACACTTCCCTTGTATAGTACGTATACGTACTATACAAGGAAAGTGTAAGCACTGAAGTAAAACGAGTATAAATTTTCCCTAATGTTTAGAAGGATATAAGTTTTGGAAACGCGTCTCGACAAATGTGAAGCCACTGTTCGTTTATTTAAATGTGTAAAGTGTAGAGCCTTCACTGAAGTGTTATGCTCCATTAAAATGTATACAAAAAATATTATTAATAAACAACCAATGACAGCTAACGACAAAATAAAAATTCGTTAAATTAACTGCGGGTTTAAAGTTTGCAATCCTCCACAATTTTCCAGTCAAGGGGGAGCTCACACATTAAGCGAAGGGATTCGCTCAACCTAGTTAGCATTAAACTAGAAGTATGTTTGTTACTAAGCTAAAATAGAATTAAAGAGTAGAAAGGTCACCTTTTAAATGTAACAGTAATAGAAAGCACTTACTTGTTCAGCATGATCTGGTATTCTAACGGGAAGTCCTCCAACGACCATGTAAGCGTCTCCGATTGTTTCAATTTTGTAAACGTTATAGGCGTTAATAGTTGCATCGAAACAAGTATAGAGATCGTTGAGGAGATCCACGACTTGGAAGGGGGTGGAATGAGCCGAAATTGTCGTAAAGCCCACAATATCCGAAAAATATATCGTCACTTCCTCGAATTCCTCCGGATCTACGGGCATTCCCAGTTTTAGCTTTTCAGCGACGGAGCTGAAATTTACGGGAACGTTTAAGTTAAAGCGAAAAAGCAAATCTTTATTTTTTTGTTCAAACTCATACCTCGGCAACATGCGATTCAGCAGCTGTTCAGTTTTCTTCTTCTCAATATCAAGTTGTTCGGTTCGCTCGCGTATCAACTCCTCTAAATTATTGGAATACTTTTCGAGCATTTGAAACATGGTGTCGACGATATTGACTTTTCGTCCGTGGTTAAGTTTTTTGAACAAATCGTGCACTGAATTGAAATCCGGTCTCAGGTCCGGTTGCTCTGCCCAACATTGTCGCATTATGTTTATAGCTTCCGGAGGTGCAGCGCCCTTACTCACTGAAGGCCTTATTAGCGGCGGAGGGCGCTTCACCTTTTCGATTATCTCTGTAATAAAACGAAGGGAATGAGCCCAACTAACCATTTCAGCTTACAATACCCCAGTGATGTCGAAATTAAAGCTGGGAAGTCAACCTAACGAGTTTTGCTGAGTTTGGGCTAACTGGGTCGATATGCCAAGAAGGGTCATAACTTAAAGTGGCGTAGTCTTACCTTCGGGTGTAAGTGCGAACATACAGAATGGCTCCCCGCGGACAACAACCTCTTGGCAAATAATCCCAAAGGAGTACACATCACCTGGTTGCGTGCCCTTCTTTCTGATGCTTGCGTGTCGTAAAAGCTCAGGAGAAGCCCATAGTAAATCTGCACAACAAACAAAGCATAATAATAATATGGCACGTTTGAATAGAGATAAGAACAACAAAGTGCTTTCTCTTCAGTATTTTTGTTTATCGTCTTCATTGTGATTAATAAAGTTCGGATTTTATCCAACTGACATTCCGAAAAGCTTTTGTTTCTATGTGAATTACATTAAGAGTTGATTGACACTAAATGTTATATATTTTGCGTAGTTGGCAAGTTTAAACATATTTTGCATTTGCGTCTGTGTGAAGTGCTAATTAATTTAAGCACGCTAGTCTAAACTTTACACATAATTTTAAGCTTTGTAAAATAAAATATTGTAAAAGGTTTGTTCCAAATGAAAACACACTAACAAAAACGTCGTATCGAGAAGATACGTATTTTAATACAATACACCAACTGCCCCATCACGTAAACAGTAAATATAAATGTATTTAAGTTGTAAGAAACAGATAGCCGGATAGCGCAACAACCGTTCCTACTTTTTATTGGTGCATTTCTATTGCGCACGCATTCAATTGGCATTTTTAGCGATAACCGCCAAGTTCGTAGTGCCACAGATGGATATGCGGGTGTGTTCGGGTGTACTACTTTTTTACTGCATAAGTAGTTGTGGGGTCGAATCTCGGTTGGAACAAAAATTTTTTTTTATTTTAGTTTTTTTTAAACACTGTTGTTGCGTTTTGCTGTTTACACGACGTTATTTGTTAAGAGCAGTTATATTTTTAACGAAAAAATACGAAGACAAATTTGCATTCACTCACTGATTGCCGGCATACTAACACAAGTCTGACCTTGATGATGTAGGATCGATTGAGGCCAAGGGGCTAGACGCTAGTTAAGTTGTAAGCCTCCGCGACATGTTGCTGCATTTCAGCTTGCCGCGCTATCGGTATTGCTACTACCGACGTTTTGTCCATGGTTGGACAAGACATCTTCAGGGCTATGAACTGTTGTGTTCTATTCTGAAGCTGTACCAAGCAACCGTTGGTAGCAAATGTCGGCAGTAGCAGAACCAACAACGCGGTACCAACTCGAAGACTAAGACACCAGTAGTTAGTTCCTGATAGATGAAAGTATTGCCGTATCTAGGCGATACACAAAGAAATTTAATTGTTCGTACTTTAGACGAGAAAAAATGTAGTATATGTTATTTAATTAGCAGGTGGAAACACATTACAAACAAAAATAACGCAGTATAATATAGAGTTTTGAATTAGTGCTTAAAAAATATCAAAAAATCGTTATCAAACAAACCATTACCCTCAAAACCAGTACTTACTACGGGTTTGTTTGTTGTAGTGATTTGCAAAATCAAGAAAGTAATTTTGAGTAAATTTAAAGGTAGCTTTCAACAAATAAAGGTGAAATAAGCTAAATCTACATATTAAACGCCCATCCTTACACTTTGCTCAACTCTGACTGAGTCGCGCGTCGCCGACCTACACGGCCGGACGCTCCGTTACGAAACTGCTTTCGAGGAAAAATTTAGATCAGACCGGCAGTGAACGTTCACCCATTATTATCTCATTTTGCATCAGGACTTACACGTAAACACATCGAAGCAGACATCCCACCAGCCTACTTCATTTAATACTACATTTGAAATCCCTAACTAAATCTGTACTCGCATTAAAAAAATATTTATGCTAAGACAATTTTATTAAATATGTTGGTACAATTTATTTTATGTAATGATATACTTTTGATCTTAAGTTATCTTTTCGTTTTTGTGAACGAAAGCTCGGAATTTAAACATATCGAGTTCGGCATTTACGTACGCCTTGCGTATTTGAAATAGCGGCGTCCCTTTTATTTATTTTTTATTTGTTTAAGGCGAGTATAACTATAAAATAATGTGATATAATTTTTATCTTAACACAATTAGCGACTGGAATGTATTTAACATTTTGGTAATTCACTGGCAGCAATTATGATGAATAAAATATATTCTATATTCTACGCTTTTAACAAATATGTTGTTCTAATAAAATTAAAGACCTACTTTACCGACCTTGAGAACACGGGTTTCTACGCAAAAATTGCAGATGGCCACGAAATTGGTTTTGCAAAACTCAATACCAAAATAGCAGTAAAACCAAAAATTAGGGTTGGCATTTTAATTGTAGCCATAAAAACCTAAAAATAGACCAAATTATTCAAAAATACTTTGTTTTTTTTAAAGAAATTAGAAAATAAACGGGGGGCGTAGTCCACTGGGTTTTCCATATTTTATTAAGTTGGGTGTATATAAAATTTAAGACTTACTAATTATGAACAGATGATAATATTGTTTGTAAAACTAATTGATTGAATGCAAGAATTTGAACTGCAAATCCAAGGTCGGCGCCGAGTTCTAGGAGCCAAAATAAAATGCTTTGAAGTGAAAAATAAATAAATCATATATGTGGAAATAAGCGGGCATTCAGATTAACGCATTACGACAGAGCAGTTCTGTAAAACCTACAATAGTTTTTTTTAATTGTTAAAATACAATTTTGAGTCTTCTTTTAGGCTGTTTTGTTATTAATTATATACATTATGCTTCTATCTTTTTATACATACAGATGAAAGAAGACAATATGTACACGTTTATTATTTTAGGAAACAAACGCCGACTCCTTGCTTATTTGAGGTTATATAAAATACTGCTGAATGTATTAAGCACATGTCTAACATCTCGACACACCGTATTTATTATTTTTTTAAAAAGTTTACACAAAAACGTGGGGCTTAGTTCACGGGTTCCGCTAGTTTAAATTAAATGCTCAAAATTGTGTCTTCCGAGTAAACAGAGGTTAACATGCCACATGCCCTATAAAAAAATTTACTGTGATGGCTGCGTTATTGATGTTATTGATCACATGAAATGCTTGGGTGGTTCGCTGTTTCATGTTGCGTATTCTTTGATAAAGATGCGCACTGAAAAACTAGTTCTTGTTTGTACTACTCCTCACACAAACAAGATTTGAAGAGCGAAGTTACTGTAAATTCTGGTGGTTTTCTTCAGATTCGTATATTGTCGTAAACACTAATTAATTATTGTCTTGTACGGTGGTGATACCGGCGCGAAGCTCTAACATTGAGTGTTACAAACAGTCTTGTAAAAGTTTCTCTAGTCGTCAAACCATCAAAATAACTGTGGGGTTATTAACCTGTAACTTATTTTATTAAACACGCACTGACCAGAAAAATTTTGTAGGGTTTTCTCGCATCTAATGCGGATTTTTTACAGACCACTACACGCATGTAGTTTGTTGATATGTTCAGTATTTTTCATTGTGTATTTACGATAAAATAACAGAGTGGCAAAGACATTTACGTTTTCAGCTAATTCGTGTCCACCTCATTTACAAATTTTAATTTGTTAAAATCTTTCCAATTGTGATAAGCATAGTCCGGATTTTAAGTCTACTATTTAGTCAGTATTTAAATTATGGGGCAATCAATTAATAATAAATCCTAGCATAATTCTTTTAAATATATACACTAGGTACTCAAAATGAATATAGAGACACTTATAAAAAATTGAATATTTTTGCTTAAGTAACACTGGATTTGGTAAAAAGTGTCTTCGACTTTTTGAAAAGGATTACTCTTTGAGATGCGAAGATTTCAGCCTTGTTGAATAAGCTTCTAAGAAAAAAAATGTTAAAAATTGAAATTGCGAATCATTTAATTAACAAACTTTTAAACAATCAACAATAAGAAAACAACAAATTAAAAAAACTAATAATGGGCGTGGCCTCCTCTGACCCGGATGACTTCAGCGCAACGACGGGGCACACTCTCAATTAAATTTGAAATTGTTTGTTGAGGATGTTGCTCCCATTCTTGGGTAAGAATTTCCTCAACCTCATGTAAATCTTCAATAAGTTGACGATCCAGCAATCTTCTTCCCAATACATCCCATAGGTGTTCGATAGGGTTAAGGTCTGCACTATTAGCCGGCCAGTCCATTACTGTAATATTGTTGTCATGAAAAAAATTTGTAACTATCGTAGCCACATGTGGCTTGGCATTATCTTGCTGATAGATGAAGTCAGGTTCCATTTCTCCAGCAAACAGAATCACATGTGGTTTTAAAATGTCCCTGATGTAACGCGCCGCCATGAGAGAACCTTCCCGAAGAACCACTAGCTCGGTGCGACCATTCAAAGTTATGCCGCCCCATACCATAATGGAGCCTTCACCAAAACGGACAGTTTCTTGAACAGTGGAGTCTAAATAGCGTTTACCTTGGCGTCTCCACACACGCATTCGTCCATCGTTATGGTCTACGCAAAACCTGGACTCGTCCGTGAACATTACATTGCTCCATTGTTCTCTAGTCCAGTTACGATGTTCTTGTGCAAAGTTTAGCCGGGCTCGCCTATGTGCTGATGTTAACTGAGAGAGTTTAACTGCTCTCCTTGCACGTAACTGAACCTCGTGAAGCCTATTCCGAACTGTTTGGTCCGAAATTCTGGTTCCACTAGTGGCAACGAGTCTATTTTGTAGAGATCTGGCGGTAATTCTACGTTCTCTAACGGCCCAAAACCTCAATAGGCGGTCTTCGCGAGGAGTAGTGGCTCTTTGTCTTTGAGGGTAAGGACGTCTTCTTACGATACCATTATTTATATATCTGTTCCATGCCCTAGCTATAGCAGAATGACTCACATTTAACATTTGAGCAACGCGTCGTCTTGAGTAGGTATCCCTTTTCAATTAATGTCACCGTTCTAACTATCTGATTTTCATTCAGATATACTCTTGGTTGTCTCCTTCTCCCTAACACATCCACATTCATGTTTCCACCAACAAATTACACTGCGAAACGGTAAAATCAAGTGACAAATTTTTTTTATTAAATTTAAACTTAAGCGTCTTTTTTGTTGTTTACTTTGTTTTGTAAAATCTCCAAGGAAACAAGTGCCTACTTTTTTACAGGTAAAATGTAAAGGTATGTTCCTATTATCTGCCAAGTTATAGATTGTTTCGTTGAGATTTACAAAAAATACACACTAATAAGAAGGTGTCTCTATATTCATTTTGAGTAGTGTAGTTGACCCATATATGTAATTTTAAACGAATTATTTACGGGCTTACAACAAACCTACATGTTTGATCTTATGGAGCTTGTTTAGATACGTATTATTCATCTGGCCAGCTGGTTTATTATCTCGAGCTATTTGATAATGGAGTTGATAAGCTTAGAATATCATGGTCGGCGGTTTTAAAAGTAGTATACGATACAAATTAGTAAGTTAGTAAGGCTATGGTCATAAGTCATAACGGCTACCATGGAGCAACGGCTACCATGGAGCAACGGCTACCCATAAACTTTAGCCACAACGGTCAACCAAGCCAACTGTCACAAGGACCATCTCTGTACAATTATTTCAACGTCCAAAAACGCTGATAGTAAGAGCCACCATAGTCACAACGGCCAATTTTTAAAATTGTTTTTCTGTAGTCACAACTACCACCTGTCTATGGTGATTACAACGGGCACGCACGTTTGTAAATTATTCAATATTAAATAATAAAATAATTATTCAAAAGATGTAATAGTTGTTTTCACGCTACCGGCAATGTAAGTAGGCCTTACATCCATAGCTACAGGGATCGTAAATGGCTGATAACATTCGTGTACTAGTTACCCTTGACGACGGAACTTAATAGTGTCATTTACGTTCCTAGGAAAATAATGTTGATTTTAACTGTTCGTTGATATGGTAACAAGCACAGACAACTTAGAATAATGGGGCTTTTAAAAAATAATTCCGATGACAGCTGTCAAAACGAACTTTTGAAAATATGATTAAATTTCTACCTGTAGGCCTACTTACATTGCCGGTAGCGTGAAAAATTTAATAAGTAACACGATATGTATCGACTAATAACATCCTCGGCAGGCGACAAGCTTCGGCTCCGCCTCAGCTCGTATTCGCCTACCTCGGATGTTATTACGTCCTTACATTCCTTGATACTTAAATAACTATTAAGTAACAAAAGGCATGTAAAGACGTAATAACATTCGAGGTAGGTAAATACAAGCCGAGGCTTGTGGCCTGCCGAGAATGTTAATAGTCGATACATTCCGTGTTACTTATTAAATTTTTCACGCTACAGGTAGAAATGTAATCATATTTTCAAAAGTTCGTTTTGACAGCTGTCATCGGAATTATATTTTAAAAGCCCCATTATGCTAAGTTGCCTGTGCTTGTTGAAAAAAAATATTGGAATCTGTACCTTGTTGCTTTAATTATTATCCTAGGAATGTAAATGATACTATTAAGTTCCGTAGTCAAGGACAAAAAGTAAACGAATGTTATTGGCCATTTTCATCTTTTGTAGCTATAAATGTATGGTCTATTTACCTTGCCTGTAGCGTGAAAATATGTTTATAATCGGCGGGACAATCCGTATTTGTACAACATTTGTAAGTGTTAATTTTTACTTTCTTATACGTCAGTCTAAGGCAGTATTGTTATTGTAAAAAATTTTATTTTCAAGTTTTTTATTAAAATGCATGTTTAAAGGGTGATCAAGATGGCTGTTTTGGCCAGCAGAGGTAAGTGGCCCTTGTCACTAGCAGAGTTAAGCAGCCGTTGTAGTCAGGTCACAGAAAGAGCTGTTGTGACCAGATTGTCCGTTGTGGCCGGTAGCTTACGTCGCCATTGTGATCAAAGTTTATGGGTGGGTGTACTGACCAGGGCAGCCGTTATGACGATAGCCATAGGGGCCAAAATACTAAGTGACCGGTGTGACCGATTACCGTTGGGAAATAGACCCAAAGCGGACTTAATGCAAGCTCATTAAACGTAAATGTAAAAATACTTCTGAAAATATATAGGCAACAATTTCTAAAGTTTGGGAAAGTTTAGGTGAAGTAATTTGTCCACTTTTAATTATTCCTTTTCTGTTAATCACCCAACACATTCACCTAAGAGCTTTCTTTGCATGCATTTTCATTATATTTTGTAGAAATCAATCTCTAACATTTTCGGAACTTATTTAAAAAATTTTCAAATCACAGGTATTCAAGTCTTAAGATTTTCACAAAGAAGGGCAAAACATCCTTCTAAATTTTAAGGTAAAGATCAAAACAAGGTGTCCGGAAAATAGGTTACCGTACTTTAACAGTAGATTGATTCTACGCATCAAAATAATAATAAAAATTTCAAGAACATAGTCCGAAAAAACCTTGTTACGGAGTTATAGCCTCCTGACGATGGCTTAGTATTTCTACTGATATTTATTCGATCAAAAATCCGTGTCTCAGATGCCTCTCATATGGGGAAGGGGAGATACAGTAAAGTTCGTGTAAACAGAGGTCCAGAACCGCTTCGTTACGAAGTTATAGCTTCCAAGAAAGTGAAGATTATCTATGGCAAAAATTTTGAAGGCCTGTAAAACGGGCATACCTCTCTAAGGAAGTTTCTTCAGAACCAAGAAAACCCTCACGACCACTCAATTTTACAAAATCATTGCATTATTTCGAAAACTGGAGATAAGATTTTATAAACAAAACTTAAGATTTGTAAAGATTTAAAATATTTAGAAGAAAATCTTACGTATCACGCATATGAGACACCTCTATTGCATTCATTTAAAAATTAGGAGAAGTTCCATTTTCAGAGTAACGAAGCTTTATCGGACACGTGTTTCTCAAATTTTTTTATTAATTTGATGTTAAGAAACTGCCATAAAGTATGGCAACCTATTTTTTACGTTTGAAAGTGTCACAGCAAAAGAATATTGCAGGAACTACTAATTGTAAAGCATAAATTCCCAAAGAACTGCCTTTAAAACGTTTTTGCATAACTTATGGATGAATTAAAATTATGGTTAAAAACGGTTGATGGTTTTGATTAACCATATCGGTTTCTGAACTGGGTGGACCGGTTGAGTATTTTTTATATCCAAGATTCCTTGAAATACCACCAAAAATGTAAACTGACTATTATTTATAACTGCAATTAAAATAAATTTGTCTATTCATTGTAACATTCCTGCTGCAGTTATTTCATTACATAGTAATAAAAAAACGATATAAAGTGTAAACACTATACAACGATTAATGATTCGAAACATTCATTACCAAAGCTATATTAAGGGAGTTAATAGGTTTTGTAAATTGCTTATCGTTGTAGATAACTGGGTTTAAAACAACCGCAACGCTCTATTAACGGGTATTTCCACCAGAACATGCACAAATTATATTAGCAGCAAATTGCTATGTGCATTGTATGAAGCATCATCCATAAATCGGCAGTAAATCTAAACTGGCAAAAATTTCTCTCGGTTCAAATACCCAAAATATTCACTTCCCTTAATTTCGAAATAACCGCTTCAAATGCCCAAATTCCTAAAAGGCGACCCTGAGCTTAGAAGGGTTTCGCGTGGAAAAGTTCTTCAAGTAGAAACCTTCTTAAACTCCTTTCAGACGTAAGGCGGAGTATCGGCATCCTCAAAAAAAGTATTTGTATTCAGAAAACTTCTAAGTGTAAGCAGTGGCTTGGAATTTTGTGTTCTTTAAGAGACTTGAAGTTATTGCAAGTGTTTATTTTACGCTTTACTTCTTTTATTTTCCCAAAATTTATGACGGTACTTGAATCAGAAGAATATGAGCAAGTGATTACATAAAGCGTAAAGCACACAGTGCTTGTCGAAAGCAATTAAAGTCAATTTAAGCAGCAGAAAATTAATAAAGAAGACTGCCGAAAAGATTTGAAATTTCACTTGATGAAGCGACGTTATAATACAAATAGTACAGGCGGTTATTAATTAGTCTGAAAATATTTGCACAAGCTGGATGTTTTAGTAGTAGACCGTTTAAAGTTGATCTGACCTAATTAATCAGTGCTTTGTGCTCTCGAGAATTTTTAATTTAATTTAAGGTTTATGTAATTCATGTTTTCATTTTGCTAAACTAAACATAATTTAAGAACAAATTTTTATTATTAAAATCTGGGTCGTATAAGCCGTTAATTTGCTTGAGATGTTTTTTATCACAAATGATGATATTGCAGTGGTGTTAAAAATCGACATCATCGTAAAAACGAAATCGACCGTTTATGGACACTAAAAATTGAACAAAAATATTTCCGTATCTAATTCGAATATTAAATTTGCTTGTGCTTTTATTTTTAAAGCGCAAACGTTTACAACATTTTAGAAAGAAAATGGCAGAACGTATTCCTTTGATTTTCACATATTTACTTTCCATCAAAAATATTTTAGATCATAAAGTCCTAGCCCAACAGTTACTAACTTAGTGTCAGAGTGTTGCGACCCATCGTCCTCGCTTACACATTCGCCTTTTTAAGATAAGTTAACAAAATCAATGTGTTTATTTATGTGGAATATCGTAAAATTGAGATTAAAGAATTCAAGATACTATATAACGAAGGTAGTCTGTCAAAAAATTAAGTATCATTGCATCTATAAAGAGTGTATCTAAATAAGTAAAAATTTTCAAACCACTAATAGAGTAGCCTAAGTAGAATCCCTGTTGTATCAAACGTTTTTCATTATTTGCGTTTTTTTTTAACTGAATAATTCTTTCTTTCTTTCTTAATCGTTATCCTCATCTACCAGGCCGGTGTAGAGATAGTCCCATTCCCTCCGGGTTTGGCTTATTGTTATGTTCTAGGAGGTAGTGGGGCTATTGAACCTTCAACCCCCTCAGCTTACGCCAAACCCTTGGCATTACATTCACTCGTCCATTTACTCATCCATCTATACTTTGAGGGGAATTCCAACTCCTCTAGCGACTGCCGCGTTGTTAATGCGACATCCGGGACCACCTAATTGCATGCCATTCCGAGGGCACGAGATGCCGCGTTCATTTGTACTATTTGTAACTGATCCGCAGGATGCTCTCGCCCGTCAGGACTTGATGGTCAGTGTAGAAAACAACAGAAAAAAATATCTAAGTGGATACATTCTATTGCTATGAAACTATTTTAATACCTTTTACGATAATGCGTGTATGTTTATTTCACAGTGAAAGTTTTATAACAAGACATGAACAAGTAGATCAACACGAAAGATAATACATCGGTAATTATTAAGTACAGTAAATAAATCACACAAATGAAACACACGTTCTCTAAGGGATGCTCTAGAAAGAGCTAGGGTTGGTAGAAAGAGCTGGGTGCAGTAGGACTTTGTCTGTGTAGGACTGTAGACCGTTAGCTTGCGCTCAATCCAGCAGCAGCTTTTAATAGTTTTAGTTTTTTGAGCGCTTTCGATCCTGACAACAAAGTGGGAGTAGTAGTTTGCGTTCAATCCTGCAGAAGATGTTTTTAGTAGTTTTAGTTTTTGGGCCGTATTTAGAGGTAGCTCCGTTTTGATCCCAACGAACTAACATTTGTAGACGTGGCGACCGTAGTAGGAAACGTAGACGCCTGTTGTTTAGGTTTGTATATCAATAAAAACGAACGTTTTCAGATGGAGTAATCTAAACATTTTGCAAAGCGGAAATCGTCGATGCCAAGCAATCAGGAACAGGGAGTACAGGAGTAACAGGAAATGGAAGTCGCCCGTTGCTTATTGACGCACAAAGTAGTCAGACCTGTATGTTTGCTGTTGTCGCTTTTGTATTATCTAATTTTTATTTGGATGTTCAGTAATGTGAGTTATAATTTGTAAAATTTATGCATTATGTCAATGTTCATGTCAGCCACTTCTTTGTATGCCTCATTTTTCAGGTCCATAGTTTTATAACTTTCTTCCGAAGAATCCCAATGAATCTTTGCTGTTAGAAAACCGAAAATAAAATTTCGGTGACGATAAGAAAATTGTTGTACCTATTATTAACTACTTATAATCTCACGAATGTCGATACATTTTATTGGCGAATCATAAAATGCAGGTACGCTCTTGCAACACTGCAAAGTTGTCTAGAACAAACCGGCAGGATACATGTGAAATAGCTTATAAAGATAATGGTCTTCGCACATACTGTGACAGTATGTCGTACGGAAGGGCTACCTAAAGGCTTTGACGACAGATCTACGGACGGATCATGCGGATGGCATATGAAATAGTCAATTTAAAAGAATGGTACCAGCTAGCATGTGAAACGCGTCTAAGGATCCCTTCAATATGCAAACATTTTCTTCTGGTTTTTTATACTTTAATCTACCGCAGGCTTTAATATTTGTACCTATTTTTAGTACACCCTGTATAAGTGTAGAATCTCTACTAGAGTATTTCAGGTATTACAGCACTAAGGCCACATTTTCGGGCCCATTGTGCGTACCACCTTACATACTACCTTAACTAAGTCCTTAAAAACTACTTAAACTATTCTATGTTAAGAGGTTTCCAAGAGCTGATTCAGCAATGATTAAAACTAAAACCTTTTTTGTGCTGATAAATCCGATACCGTCAAGAAATCAACTGACATAACTTAACATATGCGGTCTTCATCGACGTTTAAAATAAAATATTGACGAATAACGATCGAGTACTTTTTATACGTTCTTTGTCTAGGATCTCTCTGTCACATGTACTGCAAAATTGAGACATGCATATCCTAGCAACAAGCGTTATGCGCATTCTCCTTATGTTATGTATTATTTCGTGGCAATATTTAATATAAAAGTAGTAGCAGTTATACAGGCTTAGTTATATTTTAGTTGCTAGGGCACGGCGACTTTCGTTTCGTAAATATTACATTCCGTCTGGGTTCAAATGTTTGTTTGTATTGTCAAGCGTAAGTAAGCTACAGCGACTTCTGTCTTATATTGAATCTTCTCTATCCGTAGATGTTTGTTTATACTGCTACGCACTAGAAAAGGTATATAAGCAAACACATTTGCACAGGAATACCGGTTTATTCACAAAAATGGAGTAAAATATTCTAAGAAATAAAACGAAGTAATTCTACAGCGCCTCCAAAAGCTCCAACCTGCTCCGAATCGAACTAACGATCGGTCTGAAAATAAACAGCGTCACGAGCCCCTTCGGGAACGAAGCAGCGGCCACATCAGGTTTCGGCAAAGACCCCAACACCACGAGCCTCTTAAAGGGCGAAACAGCGGCTACAACAATACTCGACGGAGCTCTTCAGCACGGTGAGCTCCTTTTCAAACGCAGCAGCGCACTATCAGAAAATTCAAGCGCCCGGCTGGTCTCTACGAAGAACAAAACTTGCTGAAACTACCGTCCGAACGTCTTGTTTTCTGTTCTTTGAAATAATTTGTTCATGGTAACCTTATTCTTTGGTCATGTAATATTTGTTTGTCCAATTTTGATGCAACAATTTCAAATGTAATTTTACGCGTCGAAACTTGTAAAAGTGTTAACTTTTCCATCAAAATTTCAAAATCGATTTTTTCAGTATTACCATATGTTTCCTACGTAAAATTTCTTGTGAAAATAATTCCTAGTAGATATTATTCGTCTAACTGTTGGTTTAACTTTAACAAACAGCTTTTGGATAAACACTTTAAATAAGCTACCTTCAATAAAGTTCAATAATTTACATATGTCGGAAGTATAAGATAATTTCAGAATTATATTGCCTCGTTTCATAAGCAAATTTCGAGCGATTCTCTGCTCCTACTCTTCCGGTATTTACTTATTTATGAAAACCTAACAGGCATTTGTGGGAATAATATAATTAACTTAGCGGCTTCTGCTATAGGCTGTTATAGAATATTACACCATAACATAAATAGCTGTTTGCGTAGGTATGTACGTATTTATATTTCCCGAATTGTGTAACATTTCAGTGCAAAACAATCAAACAATTGTGCTCTCTATCATCTATATCGAGCAATTTCAAAGATTAAACTTTTTATAAATGTTGTTTAAACACCTACATCGTATTTTACTTCAACAACTAAAATTTTAACAAGTTTCTTCAACTTGGCCCTTACGTGTTTACGTTTCTACCGTCTAGAACAAAAAGAATACTGACATTAAATCGGTATAAAACAGAAGCACGTACAAGTTTCAGGAAATTCGTAGAAGACTAGCCCCTGGCCACGTAGGGCCTAAAGTTTATCATTTAAGTGAGTGGATAATAAACATAAAAGAAATAAAGCAACCAAGACGAATGAAAACGTGATCTTTCAAATACGTCTGGAAACTATTAAAATATTAGAAACAATTCTAAAAAAATAGGCGAGGCAGGTCGCTAGTACTTTCCCTTACTTTTCACGTTTTAAATATTCTCGTGTCAAGACTTGATTGAAATTTACATCTAGTCATCTACAGCCGGTAGGTGCCGCCCGCTCCAGACTCAAGGCGCTGGCGCGGTCGCCGACTATGTAGTAAAGCCGATTGGTAATGCTAGGATAAAAAATGGTTATAACAATTTTATTTATCGAGTTATCACAAATATGCAATGAATTTCAAAATTTACAAAAATTTCTGGAGGGCGTCAGACTGGAATTTGGGAGATAAGTAAAAAATAAATTTGTAGTTCATTGCAAGCTTTATCGGCCCAGAAAGTTAAAAAAATAGCGTGGGCAGTCTTTGAAGAATAATTTTTTGAAAATGTCTAAAATTTTTGACTGTTACAATTTTCATATTTCGAATAATATTTTTACATCACTTGATTATACTTATTAAGGACTATAAATAATACGACAATTTGTATTGATTATATATTGTGTTTTTGAGTAATATGGCATTAAGATTGAAGTTTTAAAAAAATTCGTAGCGGTCTTCATTTTAAAGATACAGCATTTAGAAAACAAAGCATTTAATTTGTATTTAAATGCACCACAGCGCTATGTATTAAAAATTTCAAAAAGTGTTTTTCCGTTTCAAACTTCCACACACTTATAGAAACCGGTCAAGGGGTTTCGAAGATATAGGAAAACAACGCACCCACCCACAGACAGACATTTTTATTAAACCACTTTTTTGGGTTTCTTCTACAGAGTGTTGAAAAATTAAACCCACAGAAACCCCCTTTTATTTTGTATGTGAATTTCAAAAACACCCTATATAAGGCGCATATTCATTTGTACATCGGACCGCTACAGTTTTTGAAGCAGATACGAAAATTTAGGTTCACTTTAAACGTTTGGATTATTGAAAAGCTGGCTGCTAATACCTCACATTGATTACAACTTGCCGTACCTTTCATTAAGTTGTGCAGTCAATATGGCTAATATTTAATAATAAGAATATAACATTAAAGTACCATCCAACTAAAACGAATAAAATTGACAAGCTGTAGCTTGGTTTATTTTTCCGTTAAAATCTGAAATTTGAAAATTTGCATGAAATTAAAACTCTCCATACTTTAGTAGAAGTACGAGAAAGTAAAAACTGAATCAATGTTCTTGAAAACAGAATTTCACAAAGGATAGCAGAATCAGACCAATTACAAGACGCAGTCAGTTAATAAAAAATCTTTATACACTAAAACCCTAACTGTCTCACCATAGCGACACGACCTGCTCTTGCATCTCGACAAAATTTATCATCATAATACGACAGTGTCGCCTTGCATATCAACTGAGTTTATTGATTGTTTTCGGAATTTATTTATGAATCTGTCGCTGTTGCTATTATTTGCTTATTTATGGTTTACGAACGATAAACTCCAAGTTGTAATCAAATCTGCCTTCTGTAGCACAGACAAATAGAAATTCTTTGTAGTTGTTAAGAGTGGACATTTAAAATGATGTAAACGAGATTACAGCCCGCGCGAAATACTTAGCTATCTATTGAACAACGGCGAATTTTATTTTGGAGTTAATATGCAAACGTCTTACGAGATTTTTTAGTGCGTATGTATTTGTTCCAAAAACACAATTTAGGTCACTACGTTAAGCGATGCAGTACTGATTACTATTATCATATCAATCATTGTTTTTAGTCGTCACAGTCAAGGCCAGCCGCTATTTTTAAAACGGTTTATTTTATATTTGTGGAAAATGGTTTTACATATTAAAAATTAAATCATGCCTAAGGCGCAGTGTTTAATGCTAAACAAATAAAATAATTAGGGAGCTAATATTTGCAATAGTTTAATTTTAGTTCTATGTCTCGATTCTGAATCAAAACAGTATAATAACAGCAGCAAGTTGAAATATAAAAAGACTAACTCACGTGTAAAAGAAGGAGATGATAGGTATGTAGCTTCAAATGTAGTAGGGATAATTTTATTTTATTTTAAGAAACGCATAGGGCATATTCCACGGGTTCATCTAGTTTAGTAATCATATAAGCGTTGTATAAAATTTTGTATTTAAGGAAATAGTATATTAAAAAACAAGTTTCATAAGACATGATTTTAGAGCACGCGTCCAAGTTAGAAAACGAGCCGCTTGCGGCGAGTTTTCTAATGAACAAGTGCGCTTAAATGTCTTATGAAACGTGTATTTTATACTATTTTTTCTATTTTGGTCGAAAAAGTTAAAAATTATCTTATTTTATATTTTAATTTAAAAATATAATCGATTAGGAAAATTTTTGGTTTTTTTGATTTTGTTATGTGGCTGTTGGTAACATTTAAAACACATTTCAAACAATTCAAACTACCGTCAAATTAAAATTTAGACAAACAATTTGAAAGTGATTTAATTTTTAAAATAGCTAAGATTTGAAGATAAGATGGAAGAAGAATTATCTTGCACCCCACCCGAGCTACGCAAAGTAGCGGAAAATACGCTAAATAATCTTTTTTAGAACTTACAATTTGAAGGTTATGTTTATAACGCGTGAAGGTTTTGTTGTCACATGGTTGTCACCAACCTAACAAAATAAAATTTTGAATTCTTTTAGGAGTTGCTTTATGAAATCCAAATGAGTTTCATAAAGTAGTCAGTAAAGAACCAAAATAGAAAAACTCTATTTAATTACTTGACCATTTGTGTGTTATTGGAGCTTCACCCGCACTTCTACGAATTACAGGGTTCGAAAAACAATTTTAAGTAAAATTGTAAAGAAAATACTACAGAAAAGACTGTAAAACAAAGAACTGTGAATTATAATACTTTATCAGGACGCGTTTTACTTTTATTATCTACACCCGCTTAATTTATTTACACAAGGTATTTGCAGGTGTTTGCATAAAAAAAGATTATTATTTCCTTGTGACATTTCCGGCATATTATTGACAGAATTGTTGTATTTTCAGCACTTCAGTCGGGGAAACAGAAGCGGTTTGTGTATTCTAGGTGAATATCCTGTTGAGTGTGTCTTTGGCTTTAGAATTATGACAAAGACAATTCAAACAGCGCGGCTTCTTATCTTTCAAAGGGAGGTAATCACTGACATCTAGAGTGGTACAAATAGGGATAAAGAAGCTACATTGTTTCCTAAATAAAAATTTTAAATATGCAGGAAGTTATGAAGAAATTCCAAGTTGGAGAATTGCAATTAAAGTTGCTACTCCTTTATTAAAGTCTTTTCATAATCGGAAATAACTTAGTTGTCGCCAGTTTCCTTACACTTTAAGTAACAAATGTAGTACTAGCTACCCTGTGAACCGACAAATTGAAGCTATTAATCATCTTCCAACTTGGGCTTCTCATAATTGCATCATAAATATATAAAGAGAGCCGTTGACTGCCTTTAACTTCAAACTGGGGCTGCTGTCGAGGAATTTAACAAGAAGTACTTACTCACATTCTTTAAGTAAATTGCTTTAAATTCTTTGGGATTTTACTCGGATAAAAGAATTTCCAGCTACTTCTGATCATCTTATATGACCGGAAAAATATAAAGCGGAAGAAGAATAAAGCGGGAACATATGTTTGCCTTTGCGCTTCATGCTTTCGCTATTGATCTACAAATGTGATGAGGAAAAATCATTTCCTAAATTGTCCTTTTACTACACTTTTCTCGAGTATTTCTGTACAAAGGTAGCTAAGGCGACGGAAATTCGTTCGTTAAAAATAATTAAATTGTGTTGCGTAAGAAAATCATTGAAATCGTTCAATTGCGATTGCGTCTTTGCTAGAAGGTTGAACTTTGAAGAAAATGTCTTCTAACTTTAATTATTTGTTACATTCAATTTACGTACCAAATTAAAAGAAGAATTATGTTTTATAAAAGAATTCTTTTACACAGTGGCATTGTGCTTCCCTAAAGTTATAGTAGTACCAAATTTCATCCCTATCTGTCAACTGGTTGTTGAGTGACATGACGGCAGTAAAGTCTACAAACATATTTTTCTTAAAACTAAGTTGGTTCGAGAACACGTCACTTTTAAAATTATTCCGCAATATTATATAAAACCACTATATTTCACTAGCATATTCACTGCTAAACACGCACCGTATTTATAGTCGGATATTTACCACAAAAGCCGACCACTAATATCCTCTCTCCCTAATTTCTGGCTTTCGAAAATTTACACTGATTTTAGCGACATCTATGATGTCTCTGTGATATGATTGTCCGCAGAAAGTTTTTTGTGTTCGTATTACATTCTAAATATTGATTACCTACTATTTGTTTTTTATATTTTACTTAGATATTGGATTTGGAGGCCTGAAGGTGGACGGGGACCTAGGCGGCCGCTTACCGACAAATCGGCTACTGATTTTTCATTTTTCATATTCTTCGCCGTCTTTTGCTGTCGAGGCAGCAAGAGTGGTGACTTTCTCGCCTATGCTTGTACCTTGTTTGTAGTGAGTCACACATACATACGGGACCTACGGTTTAACATCGGCTCCGAACCGCAGCCTCGCCGAAGGAGGTCGGCTGTTAACATTCCAATGTTCCGGTAATGGGATTTGAACCCCAAACTTCTAATCATTCTAATTTACCAACTAGCCTACGGTCGCTTAATTTGTAATTTTTGCACTCGTTAAAGTTAAGGTTTACACTTTCAATGTATATTTATTGGCGACCACATACCGATTTTCATTATCGCCTTTATTTAATGATTTAACTGCTTTAAATATGATAACGAACCTTAACCGCGTAAATAAAATCAAAGCCGTTATTTCCTTCTAATAGCTGCACGTAAACCTGATATGACTGTATTTATTTTATAAATGTTTGAGCAAAGATTGTTTGTAATGTTATTTGTAAGATATCTATTTGGCCAATTACTGTTTTCACCTGTATATGTCTAAACGAACTAGTGTTCTATTTTTCAGTAACATTGTATGGCATTTTGTAGCACATTTTCATAAGTGCATCTTGGATTGGATGTCGGTATTCTCGATTTTTGGAGCGACTTTCTGGCGCGCTGGCTCGTCCGCCTTGCGGTCCCCGAATGGCAAAAGGTCTACGCATCGGACCCAATCAATCAAGCAAATATTGAATCATTCAATTTTGCTTATCTTCGTAGAACACCGTAGCTTTGGGAAGTTCAAATGAATATCGTCCTTATATAATTGAGGTAAATATGTGAGTTTAAGTAATGGGGGTCCCTCACCACTAAAAATTAAGACGGGTGGAAAACATCCGAATTAATTATAAAACTAGCATTTTTTGACTAATCTTTAAGTATTTATTTAACGTATTTTTAAATCGCAATAAAATACTTAATCCGTAGTTATGTAACATATACTGATCTTGGTTAAACTAGAAAATCCTCTGCATTTCAGGTAATACTATTTTGTTTGAAACATAGGCCGAAATAGAAATTCTTATCACATCTTTATATTATTCACAGAACACTATTACATCATTACAATGGAGGCGCCAGATTCGCTTATTTACAAGAACTGAAATTGGAAGCCTCTATAAAAGTTTTTTGTGAAAGAGAGAATCCCTTCAACTAAAGCGTAGCTTAGTTACAATTTAGGATTATTGTCATGCACCAAGCGATTCCAAGCTTTAAAGCAACTTTTTAATTAAAAATTTACATATTTAAGCTATATATATATGTATTATAATAATATTATTATAAAAATGGCGCAGGAATCAATTTCGTACTGTAAAATATAAAATTTTATGTACAAAAAGTAAAGGATGCGTCACGTTTCTGGGGACGAACAAAATATAAACACCGTAAACTAAAAAACTGCGTGCAAGTCATAAGCAGTAAACATGGTGAGCTCGCTGAAATGTGCCCATAAACATAAAATTTACGCTTTCATTATAACACTATAAGAATGTGTTTTCCAATACATATCGTATAACTGGAACTTTTCGCTGAAATTTTATACATAACAAAAAAAAAGTTTTGGCTTATAACCATATTAACTTTACGTTGCATATTATAGCAACTGGCACAACAGTAATGTAATTACTAGGGCTTCTGTACCGGGAATTCCCGGGTAGAAAACTGCGGGAAATCCGTGATTTTTTAAGACCCCGTAACCGGAAAAACAGTCAAAATTTCTCGTGAACCAGAATTAAATTGCGCGTCTAAGATTATAAATTTCGCGCCGCTAAACTCCTGCGACACTTACATTTCTGACCTGCGGAGTCCGAAAGACCCCTATAGCGGCCCACTCCTTCACGCGGAATAAACCAACAATAATTTTCCCTTTACAGAAACAGAAAAATTCTTCACCTGAACTTTAAAGGTTTCACTAGCTTTCCCGGTTTGGTCTTATTACAATTT
This sequence comes from Ctenicera cuprea, assembly GCA_958336395.1. Classification (NCBI taxonomy): domain Eukaryota; kingdom Metazoa; phylum Arthropoda; class Insecta; order Coleoptera; family Elateridae; genus Ctenicera; species Ctenicera cuprea. The sequence goes on along the minus strand of OY284487.1, from coordinate 19,733,373 downwards.
CAAATATTTCGAAATCGAAATTCGTTTGTAGAATTCCGAAAGATGTGTCAGAAACTTCAAATTTTTAATTCAATCAGAATGTTAAGCTTCACCGTCCGTCTGTGAATTACAAACTTTGATACGTTTGTAATTTTTCTCCGACAACCCGTTAAACACTTTGAATTTCGAGTTTCTAAAATATTCTACAAGAATACTACATTTGAACTCCGCTGAATTCACTGGCCCTCCTGATCTGGTCATATTACAAGCTTTTATACAATAGCAGTATTTCTGGTCAACCCGTTAAATAGCTTGAAAGTTTTTTAAAATCGAGAACTGATTTTCCTGACTGTGCGTATTTTATTGTTAGTTTGAGTACTGTGAAAACGAAGTTAGTTAGTAATAATACTGCGAAAGTTTAGTTTAGAAAATTGAGGTTTCGAGTTGATCATTGTCTTTTAAAACAATGCTCACAGCGTTATTTTGGGATACTTCATAGTTCACCTCTGGCATCTCAAAATACGTACCGGTCTCCCGTAAATATCACCATCTTGTAGAAAGCAATTTTATTTCATATCGAACGTCCCCGGGTGACTTATTGCAAGACTTAAATTAGAAAAAAAACTCGTTCACCTGCTTGTATTTACTAAATTTTCTTTCAGCCTTGTGATGGGCAAAAAGAACTAGATTTTGGTAAATCTAACCCATATTTATTTTTTATAATAATTAGACGAAGAACCAATAGAAGCGGCCGTAGCCTACTGGTTACATCGTTAGACTGCTATGCTTCGATGATAGAGTTCAAAATCCCAGTACCTGCACATCAGATCAGGCATAAAAGAAAACGTCACCACGTTCTTTCAAGAGCAAAGAGCTCATAAAAAGACAAGGAATGAGCTTTTCGAAGTGACGATTAGTTTGAACTAAACATAAATAATATATTTAAGGTGAACAACCCGTATCGCTACATGTCTAATAGAATTCACTGGAATTAAATTAAAGTCAAAGGATTAGGTTTTCCCTTACTCGCACGCATCACAGCTGACAAGTTATTGCACCTATTTAAAATTGTTCTGTACTTGCTTTAAATCTATTCAAAGCTATTTCGTAATTCCTGGAATTATGCAAATAACAAAATACCAGTGGCGACCATGCCGTTTGCAACCGTTTATTTTTTAAGACGTAAATACGTAGCAAAGAATCGAAAGTGTCAAAAGTATTGAAATATCGAAAGTACTTACCACGTATGTCCCATTTTTGCAATCAGGAAAAGTAGCCAAAGTATTGAATCAATACTTAAGTTTTTATCTAATAGTAATTGAGATTTTAAATCGAATCGTCTTATTGGAACACACGATGTGTTTTTTGCTAAATATTTTTGTCTTTATTTCTACCTTTTGAATGAAATCCCGAAGTTGTAACTTTCGATACTTCGACACTTTTGTTAATTCGATACTTTCGTTACTTTTGATACTTGCGATACTTTCGATACTTTCATACTTTCGATACTTAATCGTCCAGTCCTAGTCAAGACTAGGGCTAGGCAACAACCAAATTGGTATCGATACTATAAAAAAGTATCGAAAATATCAAATGTATCGAAAGTATCGAAAGAATCGAAGCATTACATCTACCGAAGTATCGAAAGTATCAAACGTATATAAAGTATCGAAATATCTAAAGTATCTCAAATATCGAATATATTAAAAGTATCGAAAGTATCGAAGTACAAAAAGTTTAGAACACTTTTGATTCTTTTGATACTTTTGATACTATCGATACATCAATACTTTTCGATACTGGTATCGATGTTCGATACCAGCCAAAGTATCTGTACTTTCAGTAAGTTTCGATACTTTACCCAGCCGGAGTCTTGGCTTCTGAATAACATAATTATACATTAATAGTTGACCTATCAAGTGATATAATGATTTTTTCATAGTTTAACTGAAGCTAACCTGAATATATTGGCTATTTCAGAAAATTCTTTTGCCCCAACTCTGAGGATGATTTATTATTCGCCTAAAACTATCTTTCATTTATACTAAACTTAAAAACTAATCTACACCATGCAGGAAAACCACATACTTCAAACTAAATTCATTAATTTGTTCAAGAGCGGTTGAAATACGCTTTATTTCAGAAATATAATGCTAAACAAATACAGAGACTAAGTTGTGCATCACTTGCTCTTTTATGATTTTCATTATATGGGTATGTGGAAATATAATAAATTGACTTACAATGTACCCCTTCAGTTTCGCTGATTGAGTTGAAATTCTGCACAATAGCAGTTTCGATCTGATTTCATCCGAACTCGTGTGTCATTTGCATGTTTGTCAGTGGATATGAATGTTTGGGCACATATTTCGTGTTTGTGAAATTATGGAAGAACATTTTTATTTTTTGTGTTCGTTGTATTGCGTGCAAAATTAAAATTCAACGGTCCATATCATAGCGAATTTTAATACAATAGCAGGAACAGGTAATAACCAGACACGGAGGTCCTTTGTTTGGCCAGAGCAAGGCGGGTGCTTTTGAGTATTTAGTGTGCCAGTGCTCAAAAACAATCCAACAAAAAGGCAAGAGTTACCGGAAAGGGGAGGTGGAACACCTGGATTACCTGCTCATCTAACAACAGGTGAAAGGAAACCGGTTACCCAACAACCACTAAAAAGATAAGTACATACTCAATAAGATAAAATAGGCAAGTAAAAATAATACCTTGTAGAAAACATACAGAATACCTCCAGGATAGTGGTAGATCAGGGGGCATAGATATTAAACAGCAAATAATGGTAAAAGTAGGAGCTTAATTTATCTTATTTCATTAGCTGTGCAATAGGGTCGACTCTTGCTAAACAGCCAGTCAAGAACTCAAACAAATTCCGGGAATAGGGTGGCCAAACACAAGGGTACAGGAGCAGGTAGAAACCTTCTAGAAAGGGTCTATTATGTAGCAGGAGAGAACGGCTCGCTTACAATCTAAACAAGCTATTTAAAATAAAAGACTAAAATTCTTCTGTATAAGCCGGACCTATTAAATTTCAAACTGAGGGTTAACACAGGCATAAAAACTTTAAATAAAAATTTTAAAATACTCTGTTAAAAGTAGTTTTCCAATGTAAATTTTATTTGATTATTGAGTTAATTAATTAATGAAACTAGCATAGTGTAATGTGTAAGGTGTAGGTATGTATGTATGTATATAGGTATAAGCTATAAGTATATATAATATAGCGGCGCAAATATAAACGGAAGTGTACACACTAGCAAACCAACGGAAATCATCAGAAGCGGCACAGTACCTACCATGGAACAGGAAACAGTATATACGGACAGACACAAATTGACAGTGCGGAAAATCCCAGGAGATGGAAATTGCTTATTCACCTCAATAGCAGACCAAAACGCGAATGTTACGGCGACACGAGAACAGCTCAAACAAGAAGCTTTCATCTTAAGGAAAAAAATCGTGTCACACATCAGAGAAAACCCACAAAATTTCCAATTGCAACTGGAGGAAAATGTAAGAAACTTGACCCCGCGCTACGACCATCTAGCACGTACCTACGGCCCAGCACTACAAACAGAAGCCTACTTAGAAGACCTACAGAAAGAAGGTTTTGGGGAGGAGCCGAATCAATAGCAGCAGCAGCACTTCGAAGAATGGAAAAGAAAATACTCAAACTACTCCAACTAAACGCGGGGGAAGAAAACAATTCAACGGCACATGAAATTCTAGAAGGGAAAACAATAACCAAACGACTCACTACATCAAGAATTAAATATTGGGCACATATTCTGAGAAGAAATGCCAACCATCCTCTCCAGCAGGCTTATGTCATGCAAACAGAAGAAAAGAAGATCGGAAGACCATGCTATACGTGGAACACATCATTGGAACGGGACATCCAAAACACTGGCATACCTCAGCAGATATGGGAGGAATGGGCAAGAAGAAAAGAGGATATACGAAGAGAGACAAGAAGAATTTATGCAATAATGGAAGAATCGGATCAAGAATCGATTGAAGAAGAACAGGCAAACGGAGAAGAGGAGGCAGAAAGACGGTGAAGAAGGGGAAAACAAAGTACGAGGAACACAAGTACGCACCAGTGGGAAAGAAAACGACGAATTAAAACTGGTCAACTGCAGAGGGGAAATTTAGAAAGGAAGGAAGTATAATCGAGCTGCGGGAACTGTACATTTAAGTGACAATAAAGTTTAAATAAGGGTTGGGGTAAATATTAAGCAGTTTATTAGCCATTAGGAAATTAAGATATTTGTTGGGTATTTGTGGGTAGCAATACCACCCGGACGATACGCAATATTAAGTAGTTTATTAGTTATTCGGGAATTAAGATATTTTCAATCTGTAATCTTAGAACAATAGATATGTGTGAAATAAGAACAATGTGAAACTTTGATACCAAAGTTTATTAAGATAAAATGCATAATCGCATAACGGTCTTGGTTGCGTACTCAAAAACCCCATTGATGCGTAGCCTACTAACTACCCGGTGTTGCAGCAGCGGTGTCTTGCGGTATGCATTGCAGACATGCTAACGCGGCTCAGCACCCCACCCGATCCCACCTATCACATAAATTCCTACCCACCTTACTGGCATGGGGTGGGCCTGGCGTAATCCAGGATCGACCCTCGAGTCAGCTCCATGTCAGCTGATGATGAGCTGATGATGAATAGCAGGAACAGGTAATAACCAGTACAGTTTTGAGTGTCCCTTTGCAATTCAACTTAAATAATAATTTAAATTGTAGTTGCCCCAATTCCCTCAAATTACTACTGCCATTTGTAGCAGTAATGACATACTCAAATTATATTTTACTTCATTAAACTTTGAAGTGGTCACGCTAGAGTACGTCGCGTCGCTTCAGATATTGAAGTGACGCAAAAGTTTTAATTAATAAATATAAAAAAATAAAAGTCTAGAGATTGTGGCGTAATAATAAAAAAACCAACAAAGAATGCCAGCGTCAAATATCTAACAAATTAATCTTCCTTAATGTTCATTTTCCGACGTCTTTGCGGTACAGAGAATTGAAATTAAATATGATTTGCTTTTTCGGTTTGTAGCTCAGCAGACATTAGGATCTTATTTTAAATTCCATTAAGCAACCTAGTCTTAAATAAAAGAAAAATCAATGTCGCTAACAGACTCACTTTTTTTCGTTTTATTCACAGCACGAGCTGCCCATTGTTTCCAGTTACCATTCACTTTTAAAACAAAACGCTGCGTTAAACCAGGTTTAATAAAAAAAACACTGTTAAATTAATTCCACTTTTATGGATGAACAATTTCCTTTTTCAAAGTTAAAAATTAAAAATCTTAAATTTCCACAAAATACATTCCTTGAAGTAAACAGAGTGATTATAGAATCGCGAAAATTCGCAGCGAGGAGCGAACCAAAACTTCGTGCACAAAGTTGCGCATCTAAATGCGATTGCTCCTGTCGTCCCTTAATTTGATTTCGATTCTCAAAGCAACTCCCATGATAGAGCACAAAATACTTCAGCGAACTTAAACATTATACATATTTTTAATCTCTGCTTTTATCTGTTTAGTTAGAAAAGAGCGGGATTATCAGTCGGTGTGTCTCATAAAACCCGAAAGCTAATCCACGACGCTTGTATTTGTAAGGTTTGGACTTTTCTTCGTTAAAGGGGAATTTTCCTTATATTTAAAACTGAAATGCAAATGTATTACAATATAATAACTGGGTTAAATCGTTCTCAAGCTACCCACTTAGATGCACGATTAATATCAAAAGGATAACAAGGACAATGTTTACCAGCAATTTGATAGGAGAATTATATTAGGGACAGGAAACAAAGGGTTAAATAAGGGAAGCTGTATCGGAAGAACAGCAAATTTAGCTCTAAATTTAGCCGGTGGTGTTACAAGGATGGCGGTCCAGTTTTAGAAAATAAACCGCAGAGTAGTGCGAGTGACACATAGATTCCCGAACCCATGTAGAGTTCCTAGTTTATAAACTCTCTTACCCCACGACATTATGACCTACAAATTATAAATTAATTAATATGAATAATAAATAGGATGCAAATTTATTTCCAATATAAGGTTTATTAATGGTTGTTTTAATGAAATACAAATTATTGAAGACAATGAGTAAGGTCTCTCAATTTTAGATATATTTGGGCAATTAGTTTGACATATCTGGATTAAATTCGTGATTTACTTGTACAGCGTAGTACATTTAAGAAGTTGTAAATAATTACTAAAATTTACTGCGGCGCTTTAGATGCTCGGGAATCAATTACCGTTGAACCGTCTTTATTTCCTGCCATAAATTATCAGAAATAGCTTTCTTCTTCGTAATTTAGAAAAAAAATCAGGTAAAATCAATCCATAAATGTGGAATGAAAATTAATGAGTTTTTAAAAATTACTTGATAATGAGAAATTTTTCAATATTCGTTGAAAGCCACATGATTTTAAAATAGATCTTTTATGACATATTGTCGGTATTCGGTGTTCATAATGATCACTAGCGCAACCAAACATATGCTAAGACATATTTGTTTATGCGACTGATAAACGACAGGACTAGGTATAAATCCCATTTAGGGGAAGCTATGCGTTTTCACTTTTGACCCCCGCTTGTTAGGGCATATTTTTGTATATTTTACCCAGAAGTGCATAAATTTGCATATAAACATGTGTATAAATTATTTTTCAAATTAAAATCAAATTTTGCCTATTTCTGATAACATGTAGCATTTTTTCTTACTTATTTAAGCTCAAAACTTTTTTTCGGTATATCATACCAGCAATAATTTAACATTAAAGGGGAATTACACTAGTAACGCCCTCTATTATGTGCGGCGAGAAAAAGTTGCAAAGCAACAAACCGGCAAAGTTACGATCGGAACCTGCTAAGCAGGTATCTGCGATCACACCGGCCTCTAAGCACAAAACACAGAAACGCCCGTGTGGCAAGAAATAAGAAAGAAGAGATTTGGTTTCAATTATGGCTAGAATAGACCACTACATGTTTCGTTCTTATTTGAACTCATCAGGTGGACATAATTCTAACCATAATTGAAACCAAAAGCAAACAAGCAGAATTGCCAGAAAGTATAACATTAAAGGGGAATTACACTAGTAACGCCCTCTATTATGTGCGGCGAGAAAAAGTTGCAAAGCAACAAACCGGCATGTTTGCTTTTGGTTTCAATTATGGTTAGAATTATGTCCACCTGATGAGTTCAAATAAGAACGAAACATGTAGTGGTCTATTCTAGCCATAATTGAAACCAAATCTCTTCTTTCTTAATAATTTAACAATTTAGTATTGTATTTTTCTTGAGTATAATTTACTTATTTTTTCTTTTGTTTATAAAGCAGTAAAGATAAATACAATGCAATAATTTCTTCATTCTGTTTATTCTACAACATAGTTCATCTCCCCTCTTTTCTTTATTTATTAAGATAAAAAATGAAATTTGCTGTGAGTAATACATCCATAAAATTCAATTATTTGATGGTATTAGCAATTTTTCACTCCTTCCGGTTTCGTCGGAATGTACCATAACTTTCTTATTTTATATACAAAACTCTATATATTTAACGCATTTTAATTAGGATACAATTCTGCATACTATTATGTACTTCAATTGCTTTTTAACCAAATATGTAAAAACATACTGGATGCTGCATTTAAAATAAGCTAGTTGAAGTTGTAACAAATTGCTAATACCATGAAATAATTAAAGTTTATAGATGCATTATCCGTACCAAATTTCACTCTTCTATCTTAATAAATAAAAAAACGGGTGTAAACTATGTTTACACCCGGTATTTTATTAGAATATATTTTCAATTTTACAGAGGATACTGTCGTGGTTCGTTCGTTCGTTTTTTCGTCCGTTTCTTCGTTCGATTGTTCGTTCGTTTGTTTGTTTTTTCATACCTTCCGAAATAAACAAAAAACCAGATTAACTGAAATTTAAAATGTAGAAAAAATAAACTGGACATCGGAGGAGCCTTTTAGACATATTTACTTGGTATCGTGTTTATTAAATGCAGTAGTTTTCATACAATTTTAACGGACCAAGTGATAGAAAATATTAAAACATACAACAATACGTCTAGCTTTACAATGTCGGCATCTACAATTTCTTGAAAAAGTTTTAACGTTTACTGCTTTTCTACCGAAAATGAAGATCTGCATAAAATTAGGTATTGTATTAACTCTTTTGAAACTTTTTGGAAACATAAAACATAAACAGAACTAGAGTTTGGTTATAATTTGGTTATTTCCCTAACGCTCTAATTTTTCAGTTAGGTTTTCTGCGTAATTCAATAAATATTAATGAAAGTTAAATAAACAGCAGATAAAGTAATCAAAAAGGTGCTCACGTTTATAAATAGAACAACCTAAGACGTGTTTCCTTTTTGTTAGGACTCTTCAGTCAGGTATAGTTCCTATTTGTAAATGCAGGCTTCGAAAGCTATACTTGACCAAAACGGACGAAACGTGTTTTAGGTTGTTCCTATTTGTAAATGTAAGCATAGTGTTGTTTACTTGATCTTTTACAATGCAGTCCGTATTCGTACACAGGGGCCACCTGGCGGTTTTATACCAGCTTAGCCGGTTCAACCAAATTTTGCATGGATTTGTAGCATAGCTACTTTGATTCCTCGCCGTACATTATATAGATGACTCTAGAGACATCTATTACCAAAACATTAAATGTTAACAAAAAATCGAGTTTAAGGTAAATTACTCATAAGTAACAGTAGAAAAATCGTACTTTTATATTCTGTTTTCTGATGTTATTCAATCCCTAGCAATGTTCTTCAGAAAAAAAGTATATGTATTTGTAAGGAGGAAAAAAATTCTGGTTCTAACAACACATTGCAGGCATCAAGGTCCTAGCAGATAAGCGTCACAATAAGCCCTAGCGTTGCCTGTGGCAAGAGTATTTTCAACATATAGTAACTTAAAATATGAGAAAATTCAGGCAAAGTACTTATTTTATTTACAAATAAACCGTGTGTTGATAAAATTAAATTTTTCATAACAATTTGAAAGATGTCAAGCAGATTTCTTTCATACGAATTTGTTTTCCAATTCCTAACAACCTTTCAAAACCTTCAAACGTTCGGTAAGTTAAAATGAAGGTTACTTATTCGTGTTCAAAAAGTAGTGTCCGTAGGAACATTGCACTGCTTACGGAGTGTCTTACATCTACTTAATTGATGGTTGATACTATATTTAAATAGAGGAGACCTACAGCTTTAGGTAAATCGCGTAAATCACTGAAGGTTCCCTGCGATCAGAAGCGGAAGGGACAACCAAAGACCTACAGTTCGGTTAGAGACCCAAATAAAAACATCTTTCGAGGAATCCCCGTTGTAACGGTAACTTTGGGGATTTTAACTTGGCACCTCCACCACTTTTTGAACACGCCAAGGTCTTCTTGATTGGGACCAATGAGGCTTGGGTAAGTGATTTCACGCGGTGAAGAGTTCACTATTTCTTAGTATGAATGCCAAACACCTGAACGGTAACGCGTTCTCTAAAGTAGTATTTCCGCTCCCTAGCCGGAACTATAAATATATTTATATGTTCCACTCATTGCGTTTGGATGTGATCCCTGGGATTATAAAACTAACTAGACAATAAACTGTATGGTTGGAGGCCAAAGATAGCTAAGTGGAGGTGAGATCCATGAAAAAGTGGCGTTTCTGTTGTCATCAGGAACCTGGGCCCTAGGAATAAGGTTTCACGTTGCCTGCTCACGTTTATAATCAAAGTGCGACCCAAGGGGCTCACATCCCCGAGGTCGTAAAGTAGCGGTCATTATGATCCGTCCGGCTCCCAATCCACCTGGTCGGTGCGTAGTTGATCAGTACTGGGACTGCGAGTAGCCTATACTGAGAGAACAGATTCGGCAAAACCTAACTAGTGACTTTTTTGGGTGGTGCTTTGGGGATCAACTTTAAGCCCACGGCGGAAATTTGGGTAGTTTTAAATGCTCAGGAAGAGTAGGGCTCGCAGCCTGATGTTGTACTGGTAGCTTGTTCTTGTTTTACTGTGAGCAAGCATGTTGATTGAGCGTATACAATCTGGCTATAAAACTGATGTGGCAGATTAATGCTAACGCTAGGTGCCATTGAGTCAAACAAAAGAGGCGGCTGTGATGGCCCCTCACATTGTCTCTGTGGTCAGCAGCGCTTTAATTGTCAGAGAAATCTTTTGCCGCTAAGTTACCTTAGCAACCTGCGTCGGAGTTTGGCGGGTTGCGCTCAGCAGCATATAGACCTAATATTTACTGGCCCCGGATTTAACTTGACAAACTTAGCTAAGACAAACTTTGAAATAAAATTAAATAAATAACTTATATAAATATCAGATTAAGATTACTTCGATGTGCAGTAATGTTTCGAGATTCCAACCACTATTTTAAGAGGAAAAATTTTTTGGGGTGTTTTTTACAATTGTCTTATATCGATCGATTTGAGATGAAAAAACCCTTTCTAAACCCTGCTTCTTGACCTTGTCCGTTTACAAAGACATTCCAAATCAGTATGGGATTGGAATTGCTTTTGTTGTGCTACGATTGCGGTTTTCAACCAATTTTGCTATTTCTTAGTAAATGTTCTTTTTTGTATTAAAATATAAAGCTAACAATATTCAGCTAATGATAAATTCATATTGGAAAATGTTGTAAATATAAATTTTTGAAAAATAGAGTTACCGCCATTGCCACAATTAATTACTGCCAATAAATTTTACGCATGTGTATTATTTGCTGAAATTTGAAAAATTAACTCTTCTTGACATACTTTAGAGTAATTACCAAGCATACCTCAAATGCCACTTCATTTCAAACTTTTAAACCTGTTTGCAAATGACTACGAGTATATAATCTTCAAAGTTTAAATTTTTCTTTAAAAGTATTTGACTTATTAGAAACAAAATTCGCGTTTAAAACTTTATTTGGGATAAACTTTTTTGTCTCGCATTCCAAATTATGATCGCTTTTTGTGAACTCCCGAACATATAAGTAGCAAGCAAACTTTATATTGAAATAATCCCTGAAAATCGAGATGTTTGGCGAGAAAACGCTAAAAAATAACAGATATCTGCCGTCACTCACCCCTGGCACTTTTCTCAGGAGGTGGGATACCTTGAGCTTCATAAAACGTTGGCAGTCCATAGTCGGTGATTTTCAGGACCCATCTTGCATCGATAACACAATTTCTTGAGGTCAAATAACCGTGAACTCGCACCGGGGTGGAGTGAAGGTACTTCATACCCTAAAGAAAAAAGAAAAATGAATCAGAAAATTGCTTCTTCGGTTTAAATTCATAAAACGAGCAATTTCATTTTGCCGTCTAATTTGGCTCTGCATAGCACATTAAATGGAAGCGTAAATAATTTCGATATTTGCTTTTCGATTGTCGCTCTAATAACAGAGCTCATTTATTGAAGCCCCTGGATATGGCAGACGCTATCAACATTAATAATCTATGCAACGTATTCCAGCTGAGATGCATTTGTGTTATTCCCAGGAGCTTCCGGAATTACCAGTTAATTTGCTAGAAGCTTTTAAACAACAGGTAATGGTTCATAAAATATATAGTTGTATGTTATGAATATGTGAATGGAGATTCAAAGTAAAGTTTAAGGAATTAAAAATAAAATCAATATAGCACCAAATACCCGGGGAAACAAAAAAAAACTACAACACTTTTAAGCAGTGTACGCAGAAACATTTTGAACTAAAATGGAAAATACACCAAACCATTTATATATGGATGTTATTTATTTATTCCTCAAATATATAGTTCAGATTTTAATTACAGTTATATATGCTTGAAATAATTTAAATTGTGGCAGCATTTCAAATTCACTGTTGCAAACTCTATACTCACAAACTAAATGTTGTATTTTATAGTCTAGTCCATTTAGACATTAACCCGGAACGAATTTGTAACTAAAAGCTCCTTTTAGGATCACATTCGACACATGTGTACATCATCCAAATAAAAGTTCGTAAATATCAGAATACTGATATACGCTCAAAAAAATCAAATTTCTGCTTGCGTTAATGTAGACACTTGTACAATATTAAAAATTAACAGTAAAAAGTAAAGCAAAATCATTGTATCTAAATAAATGACTTTTAGGTAAATATGTATTGCATGCAATTTTTTGGCATTGCAAGGTAACCAAACGAATTGAGAAATTTCATAAGAATCACTCAAAAACCTGATTCTGATCTCGCCTGTAAATTTCAAGACTGGTTAGTTCCGTTTGAACTATTGCCCAAAAGTTCCGAAACTGTTAACAAATACGAACCAATATTATAATAAAATTTTTATATATAGGGTGGTTCAGTTGTAGTGGCCACTCCATTTAATTCTTAACGGTTACAATTGGAAAAAATCGTTAAAGTTATTGTATGCTTTAGGGTTCGAATATTACAGCTTATTTGAAAACGAATTGTTTACCTTACAGAGATCAAAAAAACTGTATGTAAGTTTTGTTTTCTTATCTCTAAAATTATCATATGTAACCCTATTGCATTTTTATACAGACGGTTAAAGCAAATTGAGTTCGGGCTAACCCCGCCAGATACGAGTAAACCGGCCGAATCCGGTCATGTAAAGGTCGAGTTCACAACACAAGACGGTTTCGTAGATATGTCAATCGGGTATACCGGTTTGACCAGGTAACTTGGCCGGATACGGGTGGAAACAGCCGGATACGGGCGGGGTACGAGTCAGGTGGGGTCTGGGCTGCAATATAAAACCGGGTTTTGTAGAGATGTCAATCGGATACCGGTTTGATCAGGTAACTCGGCCAAGTCAGGGTCGAACACGGCTCAGTTTCGGGTCCGATCCACAGAACAAGACCGGGTTTCGTCGATATCAATAGGATTACATGCCGGGTTCGGGTCGTGTGCAATCGCTGGTAAAGGTGCGAGTCGGCTGTGTGTATGTAAAACCGAACCCGTGCTCGAGACCAGGTTCAGTTTTAAGGTCAGATTCGTATTCGGAGACCGCGTCCGTTTTCAACGCAGTGTCTGGGTTCAGAGCCGTTTGAGTCTGTTTTTAATGTTGCCGCGAGTTATGTGATAACAATTCTCTGAAGAAGCACAGATAAAGAGTATTGTATTTCTTTTGATAATTTCTTTCCTGTGTGAAATCTTCTGCTTTTAGAGTTAGTTCTATTTTAGCTTTGCATTAAGTAGGCTGCCGGATTGAACTCCGACATTTCTGTAATTTTTAAAATAAATAGTTTTTAAAAATACGTTTGGTCGTTAAATAAACATAAATGGCGCAGTCGTTGTAGGATCTGACAAAAGGGCTTTATAAAATTTTCAAAAATCAAAATTAAATTTAGCTCTTTGAGTTTTAACTCTTAATTGTCGGATCCCCGAATCTACATCAACCCAGACGGCAAATTCCGTAACCCAGTAATCCGATTGAGAGGGACAAGCATCGCCCCAGGACCGAGCATCGCTGGTTGCAGGAAAGCAGTTCATAGCGAACACCTGATCATCGAGATCAATCCTGATCATTGGGATCAATATGAAATTGTAAGAGAATTTTTTTTTACTACATTAATCAAGTGAAAGTGATTATTAAATTGATTTAAAACATATTAACATAGATATAAAAATAGATTAAGTTCAAGTAAAACGTGGTAAGCGAGACAATTCAGTGTATGCACTAGGTATACTTCATTTCTGAATTTACTCACGTTTTATGTGTAGGAATTGTAAATTTAAGTTCAAGTAAAACGTGGTAAGCGAGACAATTCAGTGTATGCACTAGGTATACTTAATTTCTGAATCTACTCACGTTTTATGTGTAGGAACCCTGCCCAATATAATTTAAGTACCTACTAACATAAAAATAAAATTTAATTTTTGAGTGATTAATGATTAATACGGACACATCATCTGATAGCGAAACTGATCAGATAAACGATTTAGAACCACAACCTTTGCAACGAGTTATTTTAAGACCACCCCGTTTAAGACTAGCTATAATGGATAATCAACAAGGAGTAGCTCCTCAAGCAGGACAACCCCCTGTAGCACAACCATTTAATGGTTACCCACAAGGTTTTCATATGAGTATTCTTAATGAAATACCTAAATTTGAAGGAAATCCCGTAGAATTAAGCGAATATATCCGTGCTGTAGAAGATATCTTCTCGCAATTTTGGCAAGAACAAAACCCTGGCGCGTATATCAATAAATTACTTTTATCAGCTGCCCGCAATCGCCTAAAAGGCGCTGCTCTCGAAATTATAACTGGCCATCCATATCACTCTTGGGATGAGCTAAAAGAAGTTTTGATCAATAATTTTGGAGATCAACGTTCCGAATTAAATATTCAAATTGATATGACTAGACTCAGACAATCCCCTAAAGAAACACCTGTAGATTTTTTCAATAAAGTTCGATCGTTATTAGCAATAATAAATTCTAAAATATCTTTGGGAAATGAAGCACAGGCAATAAAAGATTACAAGATGGTAGCTTCCAAAAATTTAGCATTAAAAGTTTTTACAAGCGGTTTGTTAGAACCCCTTGGTAGTTTTATTAGAAGTCGCTCACCCAACTCTTTAGAACAAGCACTAACTTATGTTAAAGATGAATTAGATATTCGTTATTTTCAAGGAATAGGAAAAAATTATTCTCCCAATATTTACCCGCAACAAAAATTTAACACATTCGCTCAAAATCAATCAAGAACACCTAATAAAATACATCCCCCTTCTCAAAGCTATCACCAACCTAATTACAACCAACAAAATTATTTTTCCAATCAAAGACAACCTCAATTTAAACCTCAATTTAACCATACTTATCAACTAAATCCAAACCAACCCCCAACGCGATTCCCCGGAGAGCAAAAATCATTTGGAAAACCTGGACAAAACGTGTTCGCCCCGAAACGTAATTTTCAACCTACTAATAGACCCGAACCGATGCAAACAAGTACTATACAGAAACGCCCTGCTTCACAACAATTGCAAAAACCTCAACCCCAACGACCATTTAATTCAAACCTTAACCAAAATTTTAGACCCAACAATTATTTTCAGCAATCAAATCAGTCTAGAAATTTCCACTCACAAGAATTGTATAACGCAGACTTTTATGAACCACCCGATTTTCAAGAAATTTGTTACGAACAAGAAACTATTGAAATTCCCGAAATGTTAAATCAAGACTATTATGAACCAGAACAGGAAACTTTAGATTCATTCCCTGAATACCCCGAACCACCAATTGAATATACGGAAGATACCGTAAATTTTCAATAAGTGCCTCGGTCGAATCTTTTTCAATTAATCCAAAATCAAATTTACCATATATAATAATCCCAGAAACTAACGATAAACTATTAATAGACACAGGAAGTTCACGCACCATACTTTCACCCCAATTCGTAAATACTTATTTTCCAGAATCAATATTCGAACACCCCTTTGAAATTACTACGTCTCACGGGACCACTAACCACAATTTGGTAGCAAAAGTACCCATTCAAAATTTGTTTTCAGAAGAAGGAACCCACTTATGTTATTTATTTAATTTTCATACCGAATACGTTGGACTAATAGGCACTGACCTACTAGCCGATTTACCCGCAAATATCGATTATCGATGGATGCACATTCAAACTGATAAAACAACAGTACCATTTTACTATAACCAATCGAAATTAAAACAAGAAGAACAAAAACGTAATCAGTGCAATTTTTCAAAAATCCAACCCTCAAAAAAAATTTTGAAATCAATCACATTGCCACCCAGAGTAGAAAAATTCGTTACATTACCTGCAGTAGGAAAAGATGGTTACAAACTAGCTCCTAAATTACACCTAACTAAACACGTGCTAATGCCTTCAGCCATCATAACTTTGAAAAATAACTGGTTCCGTACCAGCCTAATAAATTTATCTAACGAACCCCAAACTTTGACTATTTCTCGACCACTCATTCTCGAAGATTATACTTCTGCAAACGAAAAGGTTCAGATTAATAATCATGACAATCTAACACCCAAACGAAAACACCTGCTTTTTCAAAATTTACAAAATAATTTAAGATTAGACCACCTAAATTCTGAGGAACGTGCATTACTAACAAACCTTTGTCAAGAATACAAAGAAATATTTTATACGCCTGAAATACCTCTGTCCTCAACTACCCTAACTAAACACCACATAAGGACAAAGACAGACACACCAATATTTACAAAAACATACCGATACCCACATGTACACCGACAAGAAGTAAAAAGACAAATTGACAAAATGTTAAACGAAGACATAATAGAACCCAGTGAATCACCTTATAATTTTCCGATTTGGATAGTCCCTAAGAAACTCGACGCCTCTGGTATACAGAAGTGGCGAATAGTTATCGACTATAGAAAACTGAACGAACAGACTATCGATGACAAATTTCCTTTACCCCGAATAGAAACAGTATTAGATAACTTAGGAAGAGCTAATTACTTTACTACACTCGACTTAGCTTCTGGTTTCCACCAGATCGAAGTTGAAAAACGTGATAGGGAAAAAACAGCCTTCTCTACAGAAGAAGGTCATTTTCAATTTAAACGTATGCCATTCGGTTTAAAGAATGCCCCCGCTACCTTCCAAAGAGCAATTAACACTGCTTTGACAGGACTTACCCCTAATCAATGCCTAGTATATCTTGATGACATTATTGTGTACTCAAGTTCACTACAGGAACACATTAGTCGTTTAAAAAACGTATTCCAGAAATGTAAAGACACCAACATAAAGATTCAGCTAGATAAATCCGAATTTCTCCAAAAAACCGTAAAATATTTAGGACACGTAATAACGCCAGATGGAGTCAAACCAGACCACTCCAAAATTGAAGCCATCAAAAATTTCCCTTTGCCCACTACCAGAACCGAAATTAAATCTTTTTTAGGACTTTTTGGATATTATAGAAAATTCATAAAAGACTTTGCAAAAATTACCAAATTTCTCACCCATTGCCTAAAAAAAGAAAACAAAATTGTCCATAATCAAAATTTCTTAGACTCTTTTGAATATTGTAAAAACCTTTTGACTAACGAACCCATTTTACAATACCCAGATTTTAATAAAACATTCGAATTGACTACAGATGCATCAAAATTTGCACTTGGTGCAGTTCTTTCGCAAGACGGAAAACCTATCAGCTACGCTTCACGTACGCTTAACGACACAGAACAAAAATATAGCACAATAGAACGTGAATTATTAGCTATCGTGTGGGCCACGAAACAATTTAGGCCATATTTGTTTGGAACCAAATTCACCCTTTTCACAGACCATAGACCTTTAGTATGGCTCCGAAACCTTAAAGAACCAAACTCAAAACTCACAAGATGGGCTTTGAGATTAGAAGAATTCAATTTCGACATTCGATATTTACCTGGAAAAACCAATAAGGTAGCAGACGCACTTTCTCGAGTTCAAATTCATCCGCTAACTATTAATGACGCTATCTTTGACGAAATTGATGAAATTATACATGACGTAGACAGAATAAATACACCTGAGCCGACATCCCCCAACTTCAGTGTAATACCTAATCGGTCAGAAACGCCGAATATTGATGATTTGTTTGACATACCCATCCTCGAAACTCCTACTCAAAATGTTTCACTAGCATCCCCAAACAACGATGATGACTCATTAATAGATACTATTCACACCCAACAAAGCTCAACACCAGTAATAGACATTAGTGATAAACCATTACAACATTTCAATAAACAGATAGAATTTATCGAAGCTAATTTACCTAGGAAAATTCAAATATCAAAATTCGATGGAGTTACCCACTATTCAGTTTTTGTAAACCCTAATAACAAACAAACTAAATTTAATGAATTGCTTATAGAACATTGTGAACCAAAAACTCATTATTATTGTTACTTCCCCAACGATTCAATATACCAAGAATTTTCCCTATATGTAAATTCAATTACAAACGAAAACACCCCCAAATTTCACAAATGTACCACACAAGTTACATATATAATTAATCCAGAAGAACGACAAAATCAAATAATGAATTACCATCTCGGCAAAACAAACCACCGAGGAATATCCGAAACTGTTGAACATTTGCAACGTAAATATTTCTGGAAAGGTATGACTAACGATATTAAAATTTTTATTAATAACTGCCAAACCTGTAAAATTCAAAAATACAATCGAAACCCGATAAAACAGCCTTTACGGTTAACCCCAACTTTTAATCGCCCATTCCATACTATCCATATGGACATATTTCAAATTAATGGTCAAAAATATTTAACTCTAGTAGACGCCTTCTCTAAATTTGCTCAAGCCTATCAATTACGCTCTAGTAACATAATTGATGTAACCGATCGATTATTTTATTTTATTACAACTTATACCACTCCTAATGTATTAGTAGTAGACAACGAATTTAACAAACAACCCCTAATTAATTTCTTGCAATTACATAAAATTTTGTTGCACGTCACAACGCCATATCACCATCAGTCAAATTCGCCTGTAGAACGCCTACACTCGACGCTTTTGGAACACTATAGACTTTTAGGTGAAATGCCTGAAAACAGGAAAATACCCTACTGTGTAATGGCATATAACCATTCAATACATTCAAATTTAAAACTCACACCTTTCGAAATACTATTTGGACACACTGACAATAAAAATCCTTTCGACCTAGATTATGAAAAATCATTTTTCGAAAACTATGTAACTAACCATAAAGAGAAAATGAAACATCTGTACGACGCCCTTCATGACAAACAAAACCTTACGAAGGAAAGCCGAAATGAAAAATTTAACCAACCTCGAAAAACCAAAGTATTCAAAATAGGAGACCATGTTTACGTTAAAACTAACGCAAGAAATAAAAAAGAGCCTAGATTTGTAGGTCCCTACATCGTAGAAAAAATTCATGAACATGACACGTACGACGTTAGAAATACCCCTACAAACAGTATTTTGAAAAGACATGCCAATGACCTGATGCCTTTTACAGGACACTGCCGACCATCCTCTTCCTTATTACCTGGCGGAATTTCGAGTGCCACGTAACAATAGAGACTTTAAACGAAAATCCTGGACTATACCATCTACAAAAAGGTAAAGCTCTTTTAAAAGAATCAGAATGGACCGTAATTAAAATTCTCGACTATACCCCTATATTGACTAATTACCATACTCTCAAAAATAATCTCATAAAATCAATATCCCTTTTAGAAAACCAGTACTATCCTATGTCACATAGAAGTTTTGTAGAATTAAAAGACATCCTGTTAAGTCATAATAACCAATTACTAATCCTTAAACAATACATTAACAAAGCTGATCAGTTGCTGAACCAATTGTTCCCTGAAATGCAAACTACTAGACAAAAACGAGGTTTAGTGGACGGATTAGGTACTGTCATTAAATTTGTCACAGGTAACCTGAACGCAGAAGACGGACGACGCTACGAAAGCATGATATCTAAATTAACACGTAATTCTGAAAAGCAAAAAAATGTTTTGTTAGAACAGGAACATATCCTTGATAATACTATATCCACCATACATGATCTTTCTGAAAATCAAAAATTACTAAATGACAACCTTAATAAATTTTTGTTAGACAACGTAGAAATCAAACGAATACTAACTGCAGACTCTACTCATTCAATAATAAATCAATCTATTCAGTCATTACAACTATTCATCAACGTTTGGCTCGAATTAGAAAATGCCATGACTTTTGCCCAAGGACAACAACTACACCTCTCCCTCGTTGATAATAATGACCTCATTCAATCCCTTAACCAGATAACCGAATCTCTGACCCACATCCAAAATTCTAATAAAAAAAGTTTATCTCTTCCCTATCCGGCGAATTACAAATATCTTCATCTATACGAATCAATTATTACAACAAAAATATATCAAAAAGACAAAGTCTTCACGTTTATTTTTGAAATCCCCTTAATCAAACCTTTTTCTGATTATCAGTTAATCAAATTGATTCCTTTTCCTGCATATTATAATACAGATGGTAAATTCCGTATGGTCGTACCCTCTTATAACACCCTGTTATTCACTAATGATTTCAGCGTCCCCATTGAAACTGATCGTTGTCAGCAAACCTCCGTAGGACATTATTTTTGTTCCCAAGATAACCATTTTAGCATTCCAAATTCAAAATTATGTGAAACACAACTATTATCTTTCTATGATAATCAAACATGTCAGCCATATGTTTTCGACTTAACTATAAACAAGATATTACAAATTGACACAGCTACATGGCTAATTAGTTCACCTACCAAAACCATTTTAGACATACAATGTAGCCAGGCTACTAATAGAAAAGAAATTACAGGGTCAAACCTAATACATCTGAGTCCAGACTGTTCAATTTTGATTAATCACGATGAATTACTGTTTACTATGAAATCTTCTTCTACTAAAGAAGTTACTCTAAAATTACCCAGTATCGGTAAATTGCGAGTGCACCAATCTAATAATATCAATATTTCAAAAATTGACCTGTCACCTATCAATACCCAAAAATTGGTTAGAAACCAGTTAAAGCTTAGTGATCAAAAAGAAAAGTTACTAAATGATAACTCCCCGGTCACAGGTTTAAATATTAGTTCATTCATTATTGCTAGTTTATTAAGTATTATCTTCATATGTACTATATTATACTTTTATTGTAAACGTAACTCTTTCAAAGCAAAATTAATTGAAATTTTAAACAAATCGCAAGGTAAAGCGATCACACCTGATAATGTACCAAATTCATCTCTGCTGCAATGCAAAACTTAAATATTGCTTCACATATTTAAGATTCTTGGCATGGAGGAGTTATGTGATAACAATTCTCTGAAGAAGCACAGATAAAGAGTATTGTATTTCTTTTGATAATTTCTTTCCTGTGTGAAATCTTCTGCTTTTAGAGTTAGTTCTATTTTAGCTTTGCATTAAGTAGGCTGCCGGATTGAACTCCGACATTTCTGTAATTTTTAAAATAAATAGTTTTTAAAAATACGTTTGGTCGTTAAATAAACATAAATCGCGTCCAGTCCGGTTCGGCTACAAAAAACTAGATTTGATGACCGGGTTACCGGGACGGATTCGAGTCGGGTATGAGCCAGGTGCAGGTCGAGTCCGCAAAACAAAACGGTGTTTCGGGTTTCGTAGAGATGTCAGTAAGGTAAGAGTTTGCCGGGTAAGATGACCGGATCTGCGTCGAGTACGGGTCGTGTGCGGATCGGGCTCATAATACAAGACCCGGCTGCATAGAGATGCCAGTCAGCTAGAAGTTTGACAGGGTAAGCACGGGTCAGGTGCGGGTCGGCTATGTATATGTGAAACCGGACCCGTGCTTGAGACCGGGTCCCGATTTAACGCCGCACCCGTGCTTGAGACGGGGTCCGGGTCAGTAGCGTAAATAGGAATGGGAAAGCCCGTGGCAGAAATTGGGTGATGGACCCGGGACCCTCCATATACAGAATGTATCCGATTGCTTGTTAAGTGTTGGGATTTCGCTTATTTAAAGAAACAAGGAAACGGTTAAATTAGAGCAAAAATTGCGAACTTTTATCTTTAGTATTGGCATTCTAATGATTAAAGTTTCATTACTAGAGTTGGGCAAATGCATATTTGCATCTTTTTTCCTGTTGATCATAAAATGTTAATTTTTCGTATATACACGTTTCGTGATGTTTAGTCATAAAAACTAAATTTTGTTTTGCATATTTGGCATATATTATAACTTTACGGCATACGGCATATATTAGTGCATATTTTAGCTTTTAATGGCATGAAAATGCATATTCTAGCAAAAAAAAATAAAATTTCAAATAAATTAGCAGATAAAATATTCGTAGTTCTTAGAAGAAATTGCACAATTTCTTCTAGTGAAACCACATGAGCCCTAGACTTGCACTTTCTAAATTTCCAAGTAGGGGTAGAGAAAATAAAGGATTAACTGACAAAGGTTGTATTATTTGGGTAGGTCTTATTCCTTAGGTACAAATTTCTTTGAAAATAATATTTGGAAATTTTTCTTATACTTATTCTTAGAAATAGTTATTTATAATTCTAGTGCTTGACTAGTTCATTTGTTGCCTTGACAGAGAGCTGTAAAGTGTAATTGTCCAGTCTATACCCTGAAATTGCCTAAAGTTGCTAGTTCAAAAAACGATTTAATTAAGAAGTGGTGAAACCGTATACATGTTTTAAATACGATGGAACTGTTGTGTTGTGCGTCATCTGTGGAAAAGAGGTATTTATCCATTTATTTTAATTTTGAATTAAAAAAAAACTGTTTACTCTGTTTAAAGTTAAAAAACTTCAAACAAGCCAAAACAGCGAGTTAAAAATTTAATACTAATTTGTTATTTTATTTTGTAATTAAGCAAACAATTTAAGAATAGAATTAAAAAGTTTTTTTTTGTGATATTGCAAAGGATATGGCACAGGCCACAGGCCACATTCAATTATTTTCCTTTGTGTAAGCTGTAGTAAATTGTACTTAAATATTGTTTTTACAGATAAACGTTAATAAAAAGTTTCAACTTGATCAGCACGTAGCCACCGGTCCGCATCAAAAAGGAAAAATAATACAAACGAGCCAAAACAACAATTATTGCTGAACTGCTTAAATAAGAATGTCAACAATTTCAACGACGATTTGTGTAGAATGTGTTTCATGCAACATTCCATTAAATAACATGGACGTTCCCGAATTTAGAAATTTCTTAGAAGAATATACAAAACAAAACGTCGTTTCTCGGAGAACAGCTTCCAGAACATGCATTCCAAAATTATACGAAGAAAATCTTCAAATATAAGAACAAGAAACGTTGTTTCGAATAATTGTATTTAGTTTATTTAGTGTTGACGAAACCACCGATGCTAAAGGAAGATATATAGCGAATTTTATTGTAAGTGTTTTAAACAGCAGTCCTTCTTCCAGTTATTTAATTGCTATTAAACAACTAGAAAAAAACAACAATTTGACAATTTCACGTTCTGTCAATGAAACAAACCCTTTCGTTACTTTATTGGCCAAATCAAATACCACCAGAAAGGATTTTATACATGGTGACTGATGGTGTCGCATACATGGTAAAAGCAGGTCAAAATGTAAAAATCTTTTTCCCAAATTTAATTCATGTAACTTGTTTGGCCCATGCAATGATTAGGGTGGCCGAAGTGGTTAGAACTGAGTTTCCTTCAGTCAATAAATTAATTAATAACGGAAAAAAGGTATTTTTAAAATCACCACTTCGCGTCGAAGTTTACAAAGACTTTCTTAAAGATGTGCCCTTACCTCCACAGCCAATTCTCACCAGGTGGGGAACGTGAATAGAAGCCGCTCTATTTTATTGTGAAAATTACAGTGAATTTAAAAATGTTGTTAACACCTTTGATTCAACTTCTGCTCAGTCTATAGCAGATTGTCAAGATATTTTAAAGTGTCCGGAATTGCAACCTCAGTTGTCCTACATAAAGGCTCATTTTTCGGAAATTCCTAGCATCATTAATAAATTAGAAACACAAAACCTGCTTCTCACTGAATCTTTAGAATTAATCGAAAAATTTCATTCAATTTTGAATAAAAATAAAAATAAAATATGCAAAAAAGTTAGCAGCAAAATGGACGATTTAATTCAGAAAAACAGCGGACTTTCAACTCTGAATTCCATAAAAAATATTTTAAATGGAGATTTCTTAAGCAATGGCCACAATGACGAATGTTTTGCTGTTAATAATTCACATTTATTTAAATATTGTCCAGTAACTTCTTGTGATGTAGAAAGAAGTTTTTCCAGCTACAAAAATATATTGGAAGATAAGCGGCAAAATTTTCTAGTTGACACCATTGAAAAGCACATGATTATTTATTGTAATAAATAGGTTGTGTTATTTATTGATTTTACTTCTACCTGTATTTTTGTATATGCAAATAAAAAATGCAGTTTTAAAATATTATGTAAGCTCTTTTGATTTTTTGAATGTTGAGTGTTTGTAACTAAAAATAATGAAAATCATTAATTGTATTTATCTTTTTCTTTCAACGAAAAATTACATTTGATGCAAAACATGCTTTAACTCATATAATAATTAATTACTAGTATTAAACTGCAGATTCAAATAAACATCAGATTTTCATATTAGGCACTAAATAAACAAACTAATTTTTTTAGTGCATATCGCAAAATGTTACTGCATATTCTTGCATATATTGAAGGTTTTATGCGGCATATTTTAGTGCATATATTGACGGTTTTATGCGACATATGTTGATGCATATATGCACTATCTTTACAGCATATTTGCCCAACTCTATTTATTACAGAATGTTCTTCTTGTTATGCGACTACTTTACACAAATCATACAAATTCAATAGTAGTTTTATCGTAAAGTTTCTAATACACATAAGTAATGTGTACCCGTGGAATGCAATTCCGGACTTATTTCAGTTTTACAAGACAGATAAAATGAGCCCAATAAAATGTTATTTTTTGACTAAAAATTTATTGAGAGTCAAGTTTTTGGTAACTTTTTTTTTTATTTTACTTTCAAGTGTATCACATAATAGTTATTAAATTAAATTATATAAGTAATTTGATAAATTTAACACAATAAAAACATATGGTTTAATTATAGGCAGCATAAAACAGAGTCTTGTAGCATTACGAAAACAACATTTAAAAATTTGCAAGTTCTTTGATAAAATACTGGTCCAATATTTAATAAAAGATTTTAATTCAATGTAGCATAACATAAAAACTTCATTAAAAGATTACGAAAGTAACAAACAACCTTTGTTGAGCTTTTTCAGTTTCAAAAATTCAACATATGTTTCAGGAAATCAAGGTTTATTAGTTTTCTATTACATCACCAGTTGCAAATTAACAGACAGTGGAATTATTAGAACTCTGCTTATCAAATTTGTAGTGCTAACTAACTTTTACAGATTTTTTCCCTTTCTTGCCATATTTTTGCTTTGTTTAGTATAAAACGCTATTGCGTCTTTTTATTGTTTCTATTTTGAAGTTCTAAAAAGTTTAAAGACGCATTTCTGATGTGGATAAGAGAAATTCCTAAGTGCTGCTGTAAACCAAAAAAATTACGCTTGTAATAGAATTTGTCATTTACTGGTCACTTCAGCATTCTTCTTTTTGGTTGGCACAAATTCGTGTACATTCCGCTTGAAAGCAGCAAAGAATCGTAATAGGAACAACTATTGTTCCTCGTAAAATCCATTTATTTTTACATACTTATCAAATGCAACGTACAATTTAAAAATCACAGTTTTTTATTTATTATCAATTATTATGATATTTTAAAAATTCATAGATGAGCCATTAAATGTATCTAACATATGCAAATATGAGTAACCAAAAATACTGCGGGTATATGACTATATAATACTTGACGAATTCAACTTAATAAACAGTAACAATAATTGTAGACAACATTTTTTTCAAGATGGGTTGTAAATATCACAAGAGCTACTAAGGCACTGCACGATTGGGGCTGACCCGACGGGCCCGGTCCGTCCCGTCAGGCGACCCGGGAGTCCTGGATACTATTGTTGCAACATACAGACCGGGCCTGGCGGACTCTTGTGTTAAACAGGCCAAACAGACGCAATAAACGGGAGAGTCGACCATATCCAATTAAGATTTAAAATGATGGTTACTGAAAATGTTCACTTTTGCCGTTTATATAACAATAACCTAAATTGTTTAACGCCTTACTGCTGCCTACAATTATTTTTTGTAGAAATCTGTCTAAGCTGACGTAACGGAAACTAAATTTCCAACAGATGTGAGTATTTTAGAACTTAAGTACGCCCTAAATGCAGAGTCAACAACTTGTCTTTAAACTTCCATAAAACCCAAAATTTTCGAAAAGCTACATTCAACAACAGTGGCAAGGTCTAAACCATTACGAGCTTTTATTATAATTTATAACAGATCTTGTTATTCGCGTGCTGTCGAGGATGAAAACAGAGTTTGTATGCCAGCAAATGACAAAGATAATTTAGAACTACTAAATATTTGAAGTTTACAAATCGGCTGCTGTTTGTAATGTGTAATTTTTGAAGCACAGTATCTGAAAATTTTAAATTAAGACTTACAGTCATAAATATATCGGCTTACAGCAGAGATGTTTTCAAAATTTTAAGAAAGCGAAAAAATCAGCAAACGATCAAAATTTGTTTGCTGATTGATTTGGAGTCGGGTGGACCAGGGCGGACATGTAAAGATATCTACGGTTCTCGGGCGAACCAGACTGAAAAAATCGGCACGTGCAGAGCTCACAACACCAAGCAACAATTTAACTTTTATTTGAGAAAAGGTGACGGAAAATCTCTTTAAAAGTGCTTGGTTTGTTATTTCGTCTATCTTCCGTAACTTTGTTTCGGAAGGTTTTCCTAAAGGATACTACCTATCCATTTTTTTTACTTGAACACTTTACTTTACTTGATCGAGAGTTTTTTATATTGTAGTTTCGTAAAATATCTTTATTCTTTAATTGTAGTTGTCGTAAATTTAGTGCAGTATGGTTCTAATTTTATTTTCTATTTCAGTTTGAATACTGATTCAATGTAAATCGGCTACACTTTTCTTTTTGCTTAGAAAAATGCACATTTAGATATTTACCTCGAAAAATAAAACCTGTACAGTCTTGCCATATATAAAAGACACGTAAAACTGACATTTAATTTGATTTATTTGCCACAGAGTTTTTCTGAAATTTGGTAAATTTCAAAACAATCGTTAAACTGGAATAAAACCATTTGGAAAAAATCATTTGTATTAATTGATTATAGGTATATAAAATACTTAATTACTTCAACAATATTTATTTATTTTAACCTTATACGTATTTCGGCATGTTTACATGCCATTGTCAAAGGTTATATTAGGAAGTAAACAGTTAGTGTTGGTATAGCAATAGAACTTGGTGACTCGATCTCGGTAATCGTCTGCAGATGACTTGATTTCTTATTCCCAAATGTCTAGTAGAGGAGAATTTAAGACATCAATTTGCTCATTCATTAACGGTACAGTTTTCAAATGTTTGTGAATTTCAAAAGCTTCTAGTATGTCTTATTTACGTTTATTAGCACAAATATGTAAACATTTTATAGTGTTATTAGATGTCATTGAATGATTGTGTTCTAGTAAGTTTTTAGCGCAATTGGATTTATGTGGGTGTTTGTATTTGTAACAACGTACGTTTTCTTTATACCTAATATCAAAATTTCCTATTGTCTGGTCTATGTAAACCGAATTACAACGCGAACAATTTAATTTGTAAATGCCTAATTTTAGTAAATCCTCTGTTTTTGATTTGCATTAAACAAAGTGTTTAAGATGTTTCTAGTTGTTTTAAAATCTACTTTATATTTATTTGTTTGGTTTATAATTTTAGCAATTTTTTCTGATTTGTCACCAAAAATTTAATTGTATCGGATGAAGTTGGCGTATTCGGATAAATTTATTGAATGGCTTATTTATAATATTTCTTTAATTAACGTATCGATAAGTTTAGTATTATAACCTTTACTGTATGCAATTTGTTTAGTAATTGAATTTCTCTATTATAATTAATTTCATCTAAAGGGACTGTCAAAGCTCTATGTATCAGGAACCTGTATGGTGCTAATTTATGTGTTTTATGATAACAAAAATCGTGTGGTATTGTAATGCCTGTTTGTATAGGTTTTCTATAAACTGAGTATTCAAATTTATGTTGAATTAATTTTTATGTTTAAATCTAAAAAGTTAATGGACCTACATTGTTCAGTTTGTAGTGTAAATTTTATGTTTAGATGCAAGCTGTTATTAAAAATTAAAAACTCATTAATTAATTCAAATGAACTATCAAAACATGCTAAAATGTCATCAACATAACGAAACCATAATATAACTTTCTCAGAATGATTTGATTCGAATATACGATCTTCTAGATTTTCCATAAATATATTAGCTAAAAGAAGTGAAATTGGACTTCCCATGGGTAAACCATCTATTTGGAAGTAAATTTTATTATTAAAAGTAAAATAATTTTGGTTAGTGCAAAGTTCAAATAATTGAATTAACTCAGTCCGTTTTATTAATTCAACATTTTTGTTAATAAGAATATTATTTAACAATTTGTATCAAGCTGTATAACCCCAAAAAACGGAAAGAGAATATTACAAGCAGCTTTTTAATTTACCTGTATGCTTTTTTTGTGAAGCACACCTTTGTATTTACAGATTTACACTGTTTTGTAAATACTTTTTCACGCTACCGGCAATGTAAGTAGGCCTTACATCCATAGCTACAGGGATCGTAAATGGCTGATAACATTCGTGTACTAGTTACCCTTGACGACGGAACTTAATAGTGTCACTTACATCCCTAGGAAAATAACGAACTTTTAAAAATATTATTAAATTTCTATCCGTAGGCCTACTTACATTGCCGGTAGCGTGAAAAATTTAATAAGTAACACGGAACGTATCGACTAATAACATCCTCGGCAGGCGACAAGCTTCGGCTCCGCCTCAGCTCGTATTCGCCTACCTCGGATGTTATTACGTCCTTACATTCCTTGATACTTAAATAACTATTGATTAACCCCAAAAGTTAATCATGTTTTACCAGCTCTGCTTGGCAATGTGGTAATGAATAACCCGCATTAATTAGCCGGTATTCAATTGTGGAATATTTCGTATTGTGTTAGCATGTGATCTCAACTTGAATTGGAATTGGGAATCTTGAGAAATTCTGCAAAAGATAACTTGACATATTCACGTTTACCTCAAAGTTGTTCATTAATTTGCTTCGCTGATTGAAATCAATAAGGCTGCAAGAATTACAGTGTACGCTTCATTAGCATTTCAGAGAGTTTTCATTGTTTTCAAACCTAAAACGTTGGTTATCGTCTACTAGAACTTCTTACAAAAAAATATAGGTTTAACGAAAATAACTAAACTTGTCCCAAATTTCAAACTGTAAGCTAATAATAGTAAAAATAGGCACTTAAACGAGAAATGGCGGAATTGTATAGCTACTAGTGTTCTTTATTTGTATATCTGTAGATATACAGAATGTATCAAATTGCGTGTCAACTATGGGGATCTCGCTTATTTGAAGAGATACGACGATGTTTAAATTAGAGAAGAGTTGTGGAATTTTATGCCCACTAATAATCTGAAAATAAATTGGAGCTATCTTGCTTAGTTTCTGAATAAACTAAAAAAAAACTAAAATTTTGGATTCTTTGTTTTCGGCTATAACTCATTTGTCATTTATATAACGTATTTTTATTTTACGCATCATTAAGACACTTTTTCATGCTAAATCTAAATTTTTGATCAGATTTGGTATAACTGTTACCATTGCTCATTTTCGACTCTCAACTTTTTTTTTTATGGTCGGCATTTTGAATTTTTCCATATTTAAACAGAGTTTTTAATTCTGATTTCAACGATGTGTCACATTTTGCATTTTCTTTACGTTTTGAGCATTTTATTACAGAAAATAAAAATTTCATAAGAGTGCCATGGAAAGACCACGTCATTTAATTTGTTTTGAAAAAATTCTAGTGGGCCATGAACTAATGGGAGTAAAACAAAACACCACTTTTATTTACTTTAACCTTTAGATACATTAGGCACGCGAAAATTTTACGAAACTTTGTTTTGAACGTAGGCAGCAGGTCAAGTTATTTTTTTACAAAAACAAATGAATGACGCAGTTACTAGCACATAGATTAGAGAGTTTATTTTAGACGAGCTTCTGAGCATGTTTTACAAAGGTGTCAAATGTTATAAACATTTATTTAATAATTGTTTGAATTTGTTCAGTTCTAGTGTTATCTGTTGTATTTATTTAATCTGTTATTAAAATTTCTTATGTCAGTTGCAAACATAAAAAAAACAAGTACAATTTTCAGTAAATTGTGTATGTTAGAAAATTTGTCATTCATTTGAGTTTATAAAAAAATAAGATAACCTGCTGCCTACGCTCAACACAAAGTTTGCTGAAATTTTCGCGTACCTATTGTATCTAAAGGTAAAAGTAGTGTTTTATTTTACTTCCATCGGTTCATAGCCTACTAGAATTTTTTCAAAATAAATTAAATGACGTGGTCTTTCCATGGCGCTCTTATGAAATTTTTATTTTCAGTAATAAAATGCTGAAAACTTACACAAAATGCAATTTCAAATATAAAAAAATTTAAAATGCCGACCATAAGAAAAAAAAGTTGACAGTCAAAAATGAACAATGGTAACAGTTACACCAAATCTGATAAAAAATGTAGTTTCATCATAAAAAAGTGTCCTAATAATGCGTTAACTAGAAATATGTAATATAAATGACAAATGAGTGACAGTCGAAAACAAAATATCCAAAATTTCAGTTTTTTCCAGTTCTTTCAGGAACTAAGCAAGATAGCTCTAATATCTTTTTAGATTATTAATGGGCATAAAATAGTACAACTTTTCTGTAAGTTAACCATCGTCGTATCTCTTAAAATAAGCGAGATCCCTATAGTTAACACGCAATTTGATACATCCTGTATAGTAAGTATATTTATGAAACGTATTTTAAGAACTCCACTGTAGAGCACTTTAGACACGTTATGAATTATTGGTATTTGTACAAAATAGGTAAAAAGTCAAGTTATTAAATAATTAATTAATTATTACTAATTCTCCTTCTTATTATTATAGCTATTATTATGTTTCTGTCTTTCTGTTTTTGCTTTCCTATACCTTCGGTATAGGGAAGTATTAATAATTTCATGAAAATTTGCAAAATCTAGATTTTAACGGAAATACACGTTTTGGTGTTCAAGGCACCCAAAAAAGTTGTTAAAAAAAATGACTGTGGGTGTGTGTGTGTGTGAGGGTGAGTGGGTGACGTCTCTACGGGCGAAAGTACTAAACAGATTGTAATGAAATTTAAAAAAATAAGAGGTATATCGAAAATTGTAGTTCTACTTTAGCTTTTCAAAAAAATCCGAAACCAGAAAAAGAAGTTAGACATATTTTTTGGTAGCGTTTTTGTTTCAAAAACCATCTTTAAAAATTTGAGCACGGAATCTGAAGGAAAAACTTAAGGCAAATCGAAAAACTTTTTTACCGAACTCCCTATCTTCACAATGACGACCGCTACAACTTTTTGAAAATCTCGACTTTAACGCCCATTTATACCGAAAAAGTAGTTGTCTGATTGGGATCAACTACAACTTGTTTGCGAGATTTTTGTAGGTAGTATACGATAAAGTAAAATTAATTTCAGAAAATCCAAAAAAGATCGCTTCAAAATGTTGAAAACTTTCTAAAAAATATTTTTCATAAACCGCCTAGTCGATTTTCTTTAAACTTTCTAACCCGATAGAACTTGCATTGAAATTCAAATTTTGTTTTTTACAAATCTTCTAAATTTTACTCTGACGCCTTCTAGAAATTTTTTGAAAACTTTGAAATTCAATAATTACTTATTCACAAACGCAAACGCTGATCGTTATAAACGTTTATCAATTCGATAGACTATTTGAAATACTTTATTAAAATTTGCAACGTTTCCCGGCATTTACGTGATTTTAACTACGGCTATCAATTAGCTCCAGTTTAAAAGTATATAAATTTTAAAATAACTCTTCAAACAGACATAGGGCGGACGGTTTCGTTCTTACCATTCTTATGCGGTATGCGACTTCGTACGATTGCCTATACAGGGTCGCTATTAAAGATGGAACCAAAGCTCTCCTGCTAAAACGGTTTGAGATATAGATATGAAAATTGGAAGGCTTCCATTTGAAATTATTTCGCATATTTAGAGGTTAAAAAATTTTTTTTGACACATGATTCTTGAGCGCGGCCGCCATCTTGAATTTTTTTAAATGGCAACATGGGCTTTGTGATACATCATTAGAAAGCTTATTTTTTTCTCTTTCTTACTACCTTAATCGTGTATGGTGTTAAAGTAGAAAATAATGCAGAAAAAGGCTGGTATTGCACTTTAAATCTAGATACCTTTGCAATAAGGAAACGTCAAAAATAAACAAAAAACAATCAGCAGGGGTTTAATAAGTGACAAAAAACACAGTACATATGGTTTGTTTCCTTACAACTATTGCATTACGTGACAAATAAACCTTAATTTCGTAAAATATGGACCTTTTGACACACTGAGAAAAATAGATATTTAAAATCGTATTGCTAGTTTTTTATTGTCACCAGTATATAAAATATGTTTGCCACAGTGCAATGTAGGGTAGTTATATTATTCTCTTATATTTACGACTACAATATAAATATTGTAAAAGTAGTTTTGCAAGTACTACAACCCGGAATGCAACCACGAACATATATAACATTGTAAATTACCAGTAAATTTTGTAAATTACTAGCAAATATAAAGTGTAGCAACTGTAACTAAATTGTATTGCAAAACAAAAATGCGCCTTCTAATATTGCTGGTGGTGACTAACTGTATTGTGATTGCTGAAATATTTGTTTATTTAGGCGCCAAAAAAAACGCTCACAATGCAAAATAATCGCTAGACGCTGTGCTGCATCACCACAAACCAATAGTGCATCACTTCACATTAGTTTTTTATTGACTGAGGTACAGTACTTGAACAGTTACAATTAATAGTTATTAATTACAGTTATTGCTGTTGTGATAAGGAAGAAACAGTGGAAAGTGTGTTAAATAAGTGGGGTTTTACGGATTTAATTCTAGTATTTAACGGTAAGTAATTTTTCTTTGTAATATTGTAAACGGGGTAGGTACGCAACGGTTGCCGTGTTCTAATATAAAATATGCAGATATAATAATATGCACTCTTGAGAGATTCTATATCTGGCATGTATAGCATTCAGATATTAGTTATTTGTATTATAAGTAAAGAAAAACTTACTTTTCTTTAAGAATAATACACAAAATTTTTTCGTACACTTAATGGAAATGGATTACATAAGGATTACATTTTATAAGAAATTATTTAAAAAATACATGACCAGCGCGAGAATCAAATTGCCGTTTCCATCACTGCAGCAACTAAACAATTCGATTCGGATTCGTAAAGAAAAACAATACATTTCTTTACTTATAATACACATAACTATTGTTTATCTTGTTGCTATAAAGAAATGGTTGCTATAAAGAAAAGAGATACTTTTCTTTACGATTTGTAATAAGGAAATGTAGTCCATTTCCATTGAGTGTCCGAAAAACGTTATTTATTTAAGGCATTAATAAACATATCAAAAATTAACAGTTTTCTGGTTATTGCGTCATGTGTGTAATTGGCGCTAAATTGGTTTTCGGTTGAATCCGTTGACGACTGTGGCCTGCTCGGTATGTTGCAATAATTGTGCAATACTTAATTGAATTTTTAAAATTGGTATAATAAAATGATAGGTACCTACAATTTTTTTTATCTTTTATTGTAGAACAAAATATTGATATGCAAGCTTTCCTGTTATTGGACCAGGTTATGATAAAGGAGTTGATCCCAAAACTGGGAACTAGAGCAAAGTTTTTATCTTGCTTTATGGAGTTCGTAGAACGTAAAGTCTGTATTGCTCCTATAACCTTGACGTATTCGATTTTAAACTGTTTTATATTTCTTTCATTAGCACATCATGTTGTTAGCGACTCAACCGAACCTGGATTCATCAAATACTTCACATTCCTCAGAACCGTTCATAGCAGACGATGATAGCCAAAACATGGAACATTTTTTCATCATAATTATTTTCCAAAAAATTTGTTTGTTTTGTAAGTAGTTTTAAGTTTGCGTTCTTATTTTATACTTTATATTTTTCTGTAACTTGCACGTTGCGCAGATAATAAACATGTTATTGGTATATTATTGCATTCAGTTCTCCCTACCACATTTTAGTTAGAAGATCTAGTGTGAAAATTTGGAAACATCTCGTCTAGGAAGAACAAAGGATTTCTGGAAATATCATTACATTGCTTTTTTGTTAATTTTGATCTTCTGATTTCACCGTTTCAGTATCTGTATTTCATCCTGAATCATCCTGTATATTTATTAATAACTATAATATTATTTAGCAATGTTTACACAACGTACAGCTGTACCTGCAGTGCAATATTTTCAATGCTAATTTGCTGTTATGCAGTCGGTATCATGCAGTATGCTAAGATCAAATATTCAGTATTGCTATAGCTGTTATACAGTATAGCATAGAAAATAAAGCAGCTAATCAAGACTAATATATTTAGATAACTAGCATTATCAGACTATTTAATGCAGTCTGCAAGAAGTATTGTAGTAGCTGCAATGCAGTATATTAAAAACAAGTCTGCAGTAATCCAATACTAATGATACAGTTTATTAACGGCTGTCAAATGTTGTTTCTTATTCGACGAATAATACTGTTGTAGCTGCCATACATCATAATGTTTGCAAATAAACAGCATCATCAAGAGCAATAACTTAGATAATTATCCCTACAACTTAGTGTAACCACAGTGAATATAATAATATAGGCTTTTTATGTACAATACTGGAAATTCACCATAGATATATAAAGCTAGCAATACTAGTATAACATCTGTAAGCATTCAAAAGTGCTGTCCCTTTTTACATTGTCTTTTATTGCAAGGGCAGTCAGAATTCTGTCTGGCTTTGCAATACTTTTTTCTCAGTGCAGAAACAGAACGCATTATTCTCTACTTTAACACCATACATGATTAAGGTAGTAAGAAAGAGAAAAAAATAAGCTTTCTAATGATATATCACAAAGCCTATGTTGCCATTTAAAAAAATTCAAGATGGCGGCCGTGCTCAAGAATCATGTGTCAAAAAAATTTTTTTCTAACCTCAAAATATGCGAAATAATTTCAAATGGAAGCCTTCCAATTTTCATATCTATATCTCAAACCGTTTTAGCAGGAGAGCTTTGGTTCCATCTTTAATAGCGACCCTGTATAAATTGTTTTCTTAGGAATCGAATATACAGTGAAATGGCGACCGCTACAACTTTTTGAATATCTCGAATTTAACGCCCACTTACTGAAAAAGTAGTCGTTTGACCGGCATCAACTACAACTTGTTTGAGAGCCCTTCGAGCGTAGTGTACGATAAAACAAAATTAATTTCGAAAATCTGGAAACGATCGCAATGGCGCTTCTTCAAAATTTTGAAAACAAAAAATATAATATTCAAAAACTGCCCAAACAACTTTTAAAACCACTTTTTTGGTTTCCTTGAACCCCAAAACGCGTATTTCCGTTAAAATCTAGATTTCAAAAATTTTCATGAAAAATCGATAGTAAATCGAAAGTAAAAGTGAGCAAATCACTTCGCCTGGACTTTCCAATACTTTAGGTATTATTAAAGCTCGGAAGTTTAGGCACTTAAAATTTCAAAAATAAACAGGAAAATAGGCACTATAATAATTAAAAGAAAAACACAAAAAATTTAAAAATTATAATAAATTTTGTTTATTAATATCAACATGGAAATAAAACTATAATTAAAAATTGCCTTATACATGTACATGTACACGTCCTAAACTTACTGGTATTACGTTCTCCACTTTTTGATTTTCGGCCTTTTTATGGTGCAACTCCTCTATGTGCTGCGTCACAAAATGCTTTTTTCGGAATAACCTCAATAATATTATGGTAATAAAAGAATACTTAATCTGACTCTATACAGGCTGAGTCAGGCTATACGCCTTTTTTTTTAGTGAGTTTATTATTAGGAATATATTAAAAATTTTTGGTGTGCATATGTTTCGAGGGGTGCTCTAGTCAGTTTTTTGATTGTTTATTTTTAAATGGAACGGTACGACTTTTTTTGGCTTAAACGATGCTGTATGATCTTTACAATATGATCCTTACCGAATTTTTCACAATTTTTACGATTCAGCCGTAAAATAAGCATTCATTATGTTAGTCTAGTAGGCCGGTACTTACGCACGCGTCACCATGTTTTTGCGTAAAATAAGTAAACTTTTGATGAAAAGTAATGATGCTTGTAAGTAAACATTTCCACTTCTTCGAGTTTCTTGTTAGATAAAAAACTAATTAGTTTTTTATTTAAATTTTGTTTAGTTTATAATCTTATAGTTTTCATTCGATGTTATCCTAATATTGAAGTAACTATTATTTAATGTAATCTAAATACCCGAGTTTCTGTTTTTTATGTTTATTAAAATAATGATTTCACTATGCATACTGACAACCATTAAATCGTTCTGTGCAAATACATCAAAGTTCCGTAGGTCTCGGCCTACTAGACTAAAATAATAAATGCTTATTTTACGGCTGAATCGTAAAAATTGGGAAAAATTCAGTAAAGATCATATTGTAAACATCATACAGCATCGTTTAAGCCAAAAAAAGTGGTACCGTTCCATTTAAAAATAAACAGTTGAAAATGGCTATTTTGATATTTGACGTCCAATCAAAAAACTGACTGCGTCAGGTTGTAGAGCACCCTTCGAAACATAAACACACCAAAATTTTTTAATATATTCCTAATAATAAACTCACTAAAAAAAAGGCGTATAGCTTGACTCAGCCTGTATAATATTAATGTTAAAGTCTCCTCTATAGCAGAGCCTGGATTTGTATCTATCGATATGCCATGACTACCATTTACGTTGAATAACGAATAAGTTATAACCCACTAAAAATTGTCTACTGTAATATTTGTGTTAATTTACCATCCTACAATTGAAAAAAGCATAAGTTTGTCGGAAATGGTGACCGTGAGTGAAATCACAGAATATAAACTATCTCTAGGAGTGGTAAATACCTGCCATAGTTCACAACCGGAATTATTCGTAATGTTTGATTAAAAATGTTATTTAAATAAATGTAAATGTTATTTAAAATTTATTTACCAATGCATCATGTCTGAGAATCAAATGCGATTTAAAATTTTATGAAAAACAAGAGAGGTAATAGTTTTCCAGGTTTGGTTAGAGAATTTAATGGAAAATCATTTTCTAACAAAAGCACCGCATCGCTCACAGTTTCGCTGAATACTTTTTATCGATTTAACTACCCCAATGCTCAAAATTCGTTCTACAACAGTTACAACCAAACGTTTTTTAATATATTTTTTCTATTTCGGTTTTTTTAAGGTTATTCTTAAAGCACTGTTTTAGCTAAAAAAAACAGTGTTTTAAGAGAGTCTTTTAAAGCATTGTTTTTAGTAAAATTTCACCAACAAAGATTGGTATTCATGATATATTCATGATCAAATTTGGTAAATTTAGTATGTATGCCAACATATACATACTAAATTTACCAAATTTGATCGCAGCAATTTTTTATAACGTTTTTTCATTAATTCTCCTCAATAGAAAAAATAGTATAAACAACTCGTTTCATAAGGCGTCTTGACGCACTCGTCCATTGAAAAACTTGGTCGCTACGCTCCCTCGTTTTTTAATCTTGGACTCGTACGTTAAGACAATGCCGTATGCAACTTGTGTTTTAATATACTATTTACAGTATTAATATTAGTGAACAATACGGTTTGGTTAAAACAAGTTCTACATAAACTAACTTGATGATTTTTGTGCGATTAAAGTATTACATCTTTGATTACTAGTGAACAACTTCTATAATATTAACAGACTCTCTGTCAAAGCTTTTGATAAGGTCGATTACACAATTTTATCTAATAAATTGTGTACTTTTTATGGGTTTCCATGTGATTTCATTAATTTATTATTTACGTAATTAAGTAATGAATAACTAGGTGTCACCTTTTGTTGGAGATCCTTAGGGATCTTCTTGATTCCTCCACTATTCGCACCTTAAACATTACTAGTTCTAAACGCTTCTAATAACTTTGAAGTTGATAAGAAAATTACGAATCATCAACAGCCTGAAAAATCTAAACATTCGTTGGTAACACACAGATACAATGGCGCACTACTTTGTGCAGAATTAATAATTAAACAGACCTTTGTTAGGGATCTTGGATGTAAACTTTCATGTACAGTATGATTAAGGATCTTAGCTTCATTCATTAAATTTATAATCTGCGTTCAAAATTAAATATCTATCAGTTAGAACTATAATTGCTTATTAAAATCTAATAAATACTACATTTTTTTGTGTTCGTTATTGTTTCCTTATTTATAAAAAGAAACATAATAAAATGTTGCAGAATAATAATATACAGTTAGTTGTACTAATCGTCCTCTACCTTAATCTGTGTGTCGTAATGTCACACAGATCAACACTTCTTTATCATATTGTAAAATTCAGCTAAGCTGCACCATGTAAGTCAAAGTAACAGAAGTTTGTATTTCTTCCTTCTAGACAGCCATAATTAAAAAAAGAAACATATCTTTAATTATGTATATTGGGGCACCCATTGTATCGTGTAACCCATGGTCTCTTTAGAGTAGGCAACACACGTTGCATATCAGTTTGTTGTTTGCTGCGAGTTATAGTCAGTCCAATGTTCATTTTTTTAATTATAAAAGGTCAAACGAGGTTTTTTTTTTACAACAAACTAAGCTATTGTTCTCAATTATTATTAAATTATTAAATCATATTTTAATAGTAAAGCAGCCTATGACATGCAACGTGTGTTGCCTGCACTGAAATGGCCAGGGATTATATCAGATTATATCAGGAAACGTTTACTTCAAAAGTTATAACGTTTTTACCA
This sequence comes from Ctenicera cuprea, assembly GCA_958336395.1. Lineage (NCBI taxonomy): Eukaryota > Metazoa > Arthropoda > Insecta > Coleoptera > Elateridae > Ctenicera > Ctenicera cuprea. The sequence goes on along the minus strand of OY284487.1, from coordinate 19,694,621 downwards.
AAAATCTAATTTTTGTCAATAAATATAATAAACTGAATTAATTGTTTAAAATTAAGGATGTCCTTGAAAAGAAGAACCTTTGCCATAAGTATTACTTGTCATTAAGTGAACTGCAATTTTATTTAACACAAATTTAATTTAATTTGTATAAAGAAATGGTCTATTATTCTTACGAACAAATGGGCATGCATTTAGTGTATGATCGTAGATTTGAGACGAGGCGAAATTCGTGACCTCTTTTGTAACAGGAGAAGTTCAACTCGCTATATCACAACGCATGTGGCATACACATGATGGTGCTTCAGCACATTTGAGTTGATGCACACGTGAACAGTGTTTACGATAAGCATTTTATAGGTCGAAAATAACCAAACCGATGGCCTCCACGATCTTCAGATCTAAATCCAATCGATTTTTACCTCAGACAGTACTTCTGTTATTTTATATTACATTGTTCGTCAGAAGGTGGTAAATGGTTTTAAAATAATTCAAAATAGAACCTGCGCTTTTTGAACGTGTCTGACGATTTCTAGTTCAACGTGATCTGTGGTGTTAAAAACAAATAGTAGTCACTGCGAACGATAACATCATACAGAATAAGGTTAAAATGTTTATTCCAAGTAAAACTTTTATATTGAATGCAAAATAAAAAGGTTTGGGTGTGTTATAATAATTTATACATTTATATGTGTTTTTCTTTGTGCACAATTTTTATAATATTAGCACAAGGAGCATTAAATTTATGACTCTGCTTTTTATTAAAGAGTTTCTCACAAACAATCCATTTTATCTTGTTTATGTTTACAATCTACCAAAACATGCAATCAGTTTTGTACCAGTTTGTTTCTGGAATCAATTTAAATTAAATTTAAGGTGAGAGACAGATTCGAGGCTGCTTAATTGCATTAATTGGTACTTTTGTTCAATCCTAATCATGTTTAGCTTAGAGTACCAGATGTTTACTTCTCTTATCCACAAAATTACTCGATATAGAAAAATTGTAACCAATACTCAAAATGGATACCTGCAGCCTTCTCTGGAAAACTTTGACCAAATAAAAGAAATTGCAACAACACTGCAAAGTGCATTTAAATGTAGTAGTTTCCTGGTTAGCTATCGAATTGGAAATAAAGTTAATGAAGCGATGAAGCAAGAACATTTGTTCAGTTAACGAGCAAATTAGAACATAATTTGCAAAGTTCAGGTAATAATGACGATTTACGAAGAAACTTTTAAAGCCCCCATTTTTACTCGGTGTTTATGTTTACGTTAGTTACTCGAGCAATAATCACAATTAAGCTTTTAAAAAGCTGCTGTTTTTTTTGTTACGGAATTATTACAAAAAACAATTCTTTCAAAGAATATTGAGTTTAGAAAAGATATTTATGATTATGATCAAATCGAAAGTAACCGAATAAAAATATAGAATGCTTAAAAAATAAATACCAAAGTTTTAATTATAAAAAATAGCCGCTTTTAAGAAATTTCAGTGGTGGTTTCCAATAATATAGGAATGTACAACCAGATGACGCCGGCATTGTGTCAACTCGCCTTGAAGTTGTCTAATACAAGAAGGAAAGCAAGCCACTCGAAACTAATTCTTCCTCGTTTATGAAACTGAAGCATAATTTAACCTGCGTGTAGTTTGAGTTATGTTTTACCCTTCTAAGCGGTTTAGAGTGATGTAGAAGTATATTAAACGACCCAAGCGTAGAGTTTCTCTTAAGGCGCTTTTGCTGAAGTTTTAGATGAAACTCTTATACACATACGAGCAGAAATTATTATTACACCTGCAAATATTGGCAGAGTATAAGAGGAAAGCAGCACTGAACAAACTCAAAAACATATTAATTAAAGTTTAGGAAAATTTATGTATTAAGTTAATTTAGCAGTTTCCAACAAAATAACGGCGACTAAAGCTTTTAGATATCGCTATACCCGGATGTATCAGCAGAAATTCAAGCTTAATTAGATTACATTATCAAACAATTCACGAGAGAAGCATACTTATAATATTAGTTTCCTAATTTTTTTACGGAACTTAATGTTAATAGAACAGATATTCAATAGTGATCGAATTTATACTCAGAATATACATACCGGGTGTCGCACTGAAAACTTCAAATAAAAACATTTTGGAAACTATTAGACATATTTAAATGGAACCATGAAAATACATATAATAGAGGGGGGCGGACTTAATTAACGATCTACATAATCCACACGCTTTCACCCCCACCCACTCTAATTTACAAATTTTATGTAACAACCTACCTCTTATCATTATTGAAATTAAAAGTAGTAAAATACTTAATACAATACCGTGTTGAAAAAGTTTTTTCCAACGATAAATTTCAAAAGAAAAAAATTCTTTGTTAGCATTTTAGAAAACTTTTATTTGAGAAATACATTAAATTAAATGTTCAAAGTGTTAGCCCTGCATTTCCGTACAAAAATTAAGGTGGTTTATGAACTCCTGTAGAAAATTATGCAATATTTCTGGTGTTCTTTTTTCCTGTAAAGATTAACAATTCTTTGGCGACGGTCATGCAAAGATTATGGCTGTGTATTGTAAACTTCGTTTTCAATGTAACTCTACAGAAAAAAATCCAGTGGTGTTAAGTCGGGGGATCTTGCTGGTCATTCAATAATTCCTATACGACTAATTCAGCTATTTGAAAAAATCCAAAAATTGACATACCGGTAAAGTATAATGTCGGGGTGCTCCATTTTGCTGGAACATAATCAAATTTTTTCAAAATTGTCACTAATTTCCGCCATGATAGGAGCGATGGTATCTCCTAACATGTTTAGATATTATTCACCATTTAGATTACCGTCGATGAATATTGAACCTACAATGCGGTTATTAAAAATACCTGCTCGCACTTTGAATTTTTGTGGATATTGGGTGTGTTCTTCTAGCATTAAATTTGTATTTTCAGTATCCCAACATCAACAATTATGTCTGTTGACTTTACTCATTTAGAAAAATGTTGCTTGATCACTAAATCAGATATGTTTAAGCTGTTTTAGTCTGTCGGTAAGCATATTAGACATTCTTTCACAATATTCAATTCTGCGATCAAAATCATCCTCTCTATCTGATAAGGATGAAACTTATAATGTTTTAGAATCTTAAAAACTGTTGACCTCTTAAGTCCTGTAGCGGCGGCGAACGAAAGTTTGTGGAGTTAAGTTGACTTGACCCAGTACAACTAGGACTTCCACTTCTGCTACTGGAGGGTCTCGTTTTTTATTCCTTACTGATCCAGTTTCGCGAAACTTTTTGTCTACATCCAGAACGTATCTGGCCGAATCATTCTTGCCCGGATATGGTGGATTGAACTTCAGAGCAGTTTGAAACGCAGATATGTTTCCTTCGCTATGAAGAAAAGTTATTTAAAATAGTTGATGGTTGCGGTCGTTATTTACTAAAATTCCATAGCAGTAAACAATGAAAATAAAACAATTTTGTCTAATTTCATTAATTTTACTTCGTCTTCGTGACTATATAGTTTCACCTTTTAAAGCATTTTCAAACGCTCTAAAGCGCGAAACTATCTAATCGCAAAGAAGAAATAAAATAAGTGAAATTAGACAAAATTGTTTTATTTCCATTGTTGAAAATTATTTCAATATGCTCTTTGTTGGAAAACGTTGGGAACGATCTAAATTCAAAAGAATTTCCACGTCTTGTTTCGCGGACTTGAGTGAACTATAAAATAAATAACAAAAACTAAACCATCCTCATTGAATAAAATGTGTTTTATTGGTAAAGTCACATTTTCGTGTACTGATTAACAGATGTGTTCTGTTAGAAAATAACTTGAAATGCAGGAAAGCCACATTTGTTACCATTATGTCGCAAAATGATAACAACTTAATGTAATGTAAAATGTTGAAAAAAATTTACTAATGCTTTTTTTCTGAAACTAATAGTTGGAAAACCCGTTTGAACACGTCATTGTATTAAGTATTTCACTAGGTACCTTTAATTTCATGTATTACAAGAAATAGGTTGGTATTTAACATTGTAAATATAGAAAGGTTGGGGATGAAGGGGTGAAAGCGTGTGGGTTCTCAAGATCGTTAATTCAGCTCCCCTTCTCCTTTATATGTACTCCCATGATTCCATTTAAATATGTCTAATAGTTTCCAAGATATTTTCATTTCAGTGAGATGCCCGGTATAATTCATGTTACTAACACAAAAAATAGGCGACACAGGTCGCTGGTTATTTTCCATACTTTTTACGTTTTTAATATTCTCGCGTCAAGAAGTGCTGCAGACTCAAGGCGTTGGTCACGTACCGGCGGCGCTTGCTTTTACTACGTAAAAGGCGTTAAGATGGTTAATGCGCTCACGAAAATGGTTGTAACAACTTTGTTTATAGAGCTATCAAAAATATGAGAAAGAATAAAAAACATTCTTTTATTAGAGCTAATTGATAGGCGTAGTTAAAATCACGTAACTGCCGGAAAACACGTTGTTGATATTAAAAAGTATTGTTTTTTTCCTAATTGTTAAAAAAGTTGAAAATTCTCGCTAGCCGTAATAAAGTTTTTCAAATAGTCTATCGAACTGATAATAGTTTATAAGTTTTATAAGTATTCGGGTTTGCGTTTTTGAATGCATAATTAATAAATTTGAAAATTTAAAAAAATTGCTGGAGGGCCTCAGAGTAAAATCTAGATTAGTAAAAACAAAATTTGTAGTTCACTGCAAGATCTACCGGCTCAGAAAGTAAAAATAATTATGTGGGCAGTTTTTAAAGAATAATTTTGAGCTGCTAGTATATTTACAATTTTCATATTTCAAAAAATATTTAATATCACTTGATTACACTTATTAAGGACTATCAAATAATATGATAATTTGTATTCATTGGATATTTTGTTTTTAAGTAATCGAACATTAAAGTTCAAAGTTTCAAAAATTCGTAGCGGCCTTCATTTTGAAGATACAGCATTTGGAGAGCATTCGATTTGTGTTTAGATGCACTACAACGCTCTGTATTCAAAATTTCAAAATAGTGTTTAAAAAGTAATCTATACCAAAAAACAGGTCTAATTTCCGTTTACGGTTGCGATTAAACGACCTTACAAAGAATTACCTACAACTAAAAAACTTCCACCACACCGAATGTTATGAAAATCTGTCAAGGGGTTCCGGAGATATAGGGAAACAAACGCAGCCACCCACCTACAGACAGAGATTTTTTTAAACCACTTTTTTGGGTTCTTTGATCCCCAAAACGCGTATTTCCTTTAAAATCTGAAATTCGAAAATTTGCATAAAATCATAACTTTCCTAACTTCAGTAGAAGTATGAGAAAGTAAAATATGCATTTTGGCTGCGATTGTTGTTTATTTCAAATTAAGAAAAAATGTGCAAATGTAAGAAACTTATAACAATAATAAGAAAGATAGATTAGATCAAGCTCTATAAGGTCAAACATGTGGGTGTGTTGCTATTGTAGGCCCGTAAATAATTCGTTTAAAATTGAATATATGCGTCTACTATATATTTAAAAGAATTATGCCAGGATTTATTATTAATTGATTGCCTCATAATTTCAATACTGACTAAATACTAGACTACAAATCCAGACTTTGTATAACAAAACAAATATTCAAGGACTTATTTTCGCTTATAATGGTTTATTAAAATATGAACCATTAATCTACATATGTGTATGTGCGTATGTGAGCATATATGTATAATAAACATTGAAACATCTTCTATAGTAAATACGGAACTGTCTCAACTACACGCGAAAACGGCCTCTTACACTTCAACACAGTTTGTTATTTTTAGCAAATGTTTATGCCATTGCCATGTAGGGCAACGCGGCAGTAAATAGAACCGTGGAACAAAAGCCATAGGTTCAACTAGTTTATTATAAACGATAAGGTTAGACTAGTACAACCTACAACAAGCCTATCGTTCATACTCAAATGGTAGTTCAGGAATTCTGAACACCTGTACCCGGAAAGTTTAAAAGCAAAGCAAATTAAATGCGTTTATCACGGCGATGCTAAAGCTTTATTAAATTGTCCAAATAAATTTTATAATAGAGTCTAAACCATTGAGCTATAAATACATTGTAGATATTGCAAACTAAAACTTAATTTAACTAAACAGGTTAAGTTAAATTGCAATATTTTATAGACAGTTTGTTTTAAAACAAAACCTGAGCTGAACTCTACAATGTTTATGCTTATGTTTATGTTTACCAATATTTCGATTTAATAGCTCGTTCCGAACAGTTGTTATCTTGTTAATTTGAGTTATAAAGTTTTTATTGGTGAAATTAGCTTCATGACGCAATTGTTCATGAAACTTTTTTCAAGTGAAACGGAAAATGTCAGTGTTAAAGGTAATTGTGATCTATTTAAAATAACAGACGGGTTTTAAGAAAAGAAGAGAAAAACAATCACGACGAACTAAAAGGTGTGCAAAAAATTCGACAAGTAAGGTATATTGGAGTTCTACCAACAGCATATTCGTTATAACCTTTTTAGATGCATAATTATTCGTTAAATTTGTATAAATTTCTACGTTTTTCTTGTAATTTCATATAACCATGCAATGTTAAACGGCATAAAATATTCACATTTTCCACAAAATATTAAAGCGCACAAACCCTTAATTAACCACCATTTAGTAAATTCGTGAAATGTAAACGAAATATATTTGCACAATCACAATCCCTATTTTATGATGTCTTGTTTCTTACACACAACAAAATAAAATTTTGTTTATTGTCGTTGAGATTTATTAATTTGTTTTTAGATCCACTTATAAAGAATTTTTTAAACCTCTTCAATGTTGCAACGTTTTCACTAACCTTATTCAACAGGATTTATACAGTTGTGTTTATTTCCAGCTAAAATTGCGGTTAACAATGATATATTTAGCAGTCTCGTTTTTAGAAAAAAACGCGAGCTTTCTATGAATTTTTAATGAATTTTGCGAACGTGAGACCTTCAGAACCTTCATCAGCCTGACCCACATAAACAAAACAGTAGCTGCTCATAATTAACAAACTTGGTCCAAAATAACTGAAAAGCTTGAAATAAAGTCGACCCTCAACAGTAAAAAATTTAAAGAAATCGTTTAGATTTTGATTTTTACAGGTTTCTGAAATTTCTGGGATTTTATCTATCTTTGGATAAGCTATTTTGGTACGTTTGTTGGTTTGGTTACTTCAACAAACAGAAATTTCAAAGGTAGCACAACATTTCAAAAGTCGTTTTCAAGTCAATTCTTGCAAATCCATGCAAAAAATTATTCAGTGTCACACATTGTGTTACCATCGAAATCAATACAACGCAGCTGTGGTATAGGAGGTTTAATAAAATCAGTGAAATAACCTCGATGTTGCTGAATGTTTACTAAGGAGATTGGAGAACACGTTGACAAGTCGCAAGGACAATTTTCCTGCAAGGACATGGTCAGGAGATGACCTAATACGATAATGCACTCTGACAACTTGATAAATCTCTGGAGATTCGACTTACGAAGAAACCAGAGTGGATTCTGAAAACTTTATTTGTAGTTAGAAGGCTATTATAGTACTTTTACTAGTACATAAAAATAAACTAAAGTGCAAACTTTAAAAAAAGCATTGTCCACTTCTATTGCACAATTTGAATAAATTTCAGAAGAAAATCCTTTTGCTTGGCATACCCGCAACTTCAACACACCTTGTAATTCCCAAGAAAATGCTAACCACGAGGGTATCAAGATATTTCTAATTTACATGTTGAAAGGTACTAAAGGAGATGCTAATCTTAATTCGTTTTTTGTGCAAACGCAAAGAAAACAAAGAAGAATAAGAGTTAAATATGTACCTTTTTTACATTTAAAACAGATAAATACGCGAAAATACAGCAGCACGCAATCAAACATTAGTTAAAACAACAATGCCAAGAATTACAAAGAGTTATTGGTAATTTTGGCTTAAAAGCCGGTTAAAAGTATTATTCTTTGAGTTTTATCAGATTTTATGTGGGGAAATCCAGTAGAAGTTTGTTGTTTTGGTAAACAATTTTATTTAATCTACTTTAAAGCAGCGAGAGTGCTTGTAAAGCGATACAGGGTAATAACCAAGACTATACAAGCAGAATCAAACAAAACATGTAGGTAAAATTGTGTGCTGTGTTAAGGGTCGTTTAAATTTCCAATCAATTATTTTAAAGGTGGAAAAATAAGCCGAGATAAGCTAAGCCAATTGAGTATAAATGTAATACTTTTTGTATTAACAATATTTATTTATTTTAATCTTATACGTATTTCTATGGCAAGCCGTTTTACTGTTAATAAGTGTATTACAAAACATTTGTAATAGGTGCTTTTTATTTCAGATATAACAAATGTATTTCAGACATCAGAAATGCACATCAGATATCAGGAATGCATTAGAGATATCAGAAATGTATTTGAGATATTAGAAATGCATTCTCAATATTTGGAATGTATGAAAATTAACAAAAATTACGTTTTCCTCATTTATATTATGACCGTGTTATTAAAAACGTTCAAAATATTGCATTAAATTGGTCAATTGTTGATTTCTAATTAAGGCATGCAATCCCGGACCAAATTTTCAATCCCGGGATTTCGGGATCAAGATTGGTTAATCCCGGGATCCCGAGATTGATCACAGGATTCTAAAACCACACGATCCGGCATCGTATGCGATCTTGCATAAGAAAAAAATATATGGGCGTTGGCATGCGATTGCGCACCGCCTGTTTCGACAATTGAAGACTTCATGAAAGAAATATTTATCGGATTCATTATAAAATTTTAATAAGTTTTATTTGCAAAATGTATACATAATTATTCATATTATAAAAGTAAAAAGGTAGGTATTAAATGTTTTCAATAATTTTTAAACCAATTCCTTAATAAAATGAGTTTGTCAAGGGTTTTGTCCCCAAGCCTTGATCTAATTTTTGTGCAAAGAATACCCGCTGCTGAAAAAACTCTTTCAGCTTCGAAGCTTGTCGGAGGTATCGACAATAAATAATCGTACGCAAGTTGCACGTTTAGCCCGCGGGTTCCACCATTTTCAAATAAAAGCATTTCTTGTTTCAAAGTTGTCGACAAAAGAATATTTTGTGTCGTCTGTGAACGGGGTTTCATGGTTGTATTTAAGGCTTCCCTGAATCTTTCCGTGAGTGTTGAGCTGGCTTCTGTAGGTTCTGTAGCAGTTTCTGTTAAAAGTCTCGAAATCGGTATATTATCGTCCTCATCATCTTCTTGCTCTTGATTGTCTGAACTTCTCAACCTGTTTATCAGTTTCTTTGGAATCTCAAAAAGATCTCTGTTATTGTCATTAGGGTTATGGAGATATCGCAGAATTCCCAAAAAAACAGTGCGACGTTGTTTTATTCTTCGCTTTAGTGACTCTTGTAAGTGGGCGCTTAAGGGTGAATTAACTTTTTTAATTTCCTATAGCATTAACTTCAGGGCAGTGTCCGATATGAATAGGTTTGCGTCACGCTGACATAGAGCTTCCACTGTCAATTTAACAGGCTCCAATAGCGCGACTAAATCTTTTAGGAGCTGAAATTGAGGGTCTGATAAAAGCGCCATTTTCAGATCAATCGGTGCTTTTTTGATGCTATTTTCCAAAAGCACAAAACGTTGCAACATTAAGCGCGTCGTATGGCGCAGAACTCGAACAGAAATCAAGGTTAGGCCAATACCGAAAATCTCGGGATTGACTGTAGGGTAATCCCGGAATTTTTGAGACCAGAAAATCGGCCGGGATCCCGGGATTACCGATCCCGGGATTGCATGCCCTATTTCTACTATCTGATATATTTATAATTTCACAGTGATATTATAGAAAGTTACAAATATCCCAATTAAATGTAAAATGAGTATCTGTATATAAAATACTTAATTACTTTAACAATATCTATTTATTTTAACCTTATACGTATTTCGGCATGTTTACATGCCATTGTCAAAGGTTATATGAAAAAATAAACAGTTAGTGTTGTTATAGCAATAGAACTTTGTGACTTATCTTGGTAATCGTCTGCAGATGACTTGATTTCTCATTCCAAAACGTCCAGTAGAGGAGAATTTAAGAGATCAATTTGCTCATTCATTAACGGTACAGTTTCTTAATGTTTGTGAATTTCAAAAGCTTCTAGTATATCTAATTTACGTTTATCATCACAAAAGTGTAAACATTTTATGGTGTTATTAGATGTCATTGAATGATTTTGTTCTAGTAAGTGTTTAGCGTAATTGGATTTATGTGGGTGTTTGTATTTGTACGTTGCACGTGTTCTTTATACCTAATATCAAAATTTCTAATTGTCTGGCCTATATAAACCGAATTACAATGCGAACAATTTAATTTGTAAATGCCTGATTTTAGCAAATCGTCTGTTTTTGATTTTGCATTAAACAAAGTGTTTAGGATGTTCCTAGTTGTTTTAAAGCTTACTTTATATTTATTTGTTTTGTTTACAATTTTAGCAATTTTTCTGATTTGTCACCAAAATATGGGATCGAAGCATATTTAATTGTATCGAACGAAGTTAGGGTATTCGGATAAATTTTTTGAATGGCTAATTTATAATCTTTTTCTTTAATTAATGTATCAATAAGTTTAGTATTATAACCATTACTGTATGCAATTTGTTTAATAATTGAAATTTCTCTATTATAATTAATTTCATCTAAAGGGACCGTCAAAGCCCTATGTTCAGGGTCCTGTATGCTACCAATTTATGTGTTTTATGGTGACAAGAATCTTGTGGTATTGTAATGTATGCTTCGATCCCATATTTTGGTGACATATCAGAAAAAATTGCTAAAATTATAAACAAAACAAATAAATATAAAGTAAGCTTTAAAACAACTAGGAACATCTTAAACACTTTGCTTAATGCAAAATCAAAAACAGACGATTTGCTAAAATCAGGCATTTACAAATTAAATTGTTCGCATTGTAATTCGGTTTATATAGGCCAGACAATTAGAAATTTTGATATTAGGTATAAAGAACACGTGCGTTGTTACAAATACAAACACCCACATAAATCCAATTACGCTAAACACTTACTAGAACAAAATCATTCAATGACATCTAATAACACCATAAAATGTTTACACTTTTGTGATGCTAAACGTAAATTAGATATACTAGAAGCTTTTGAAATTCACAAACATTTAAAAACTGTACCGTTAATGAATGAGCAAATTGATCTCTTAAATTCTCCTCTACTGGACGTTTTGGAATGAGAAATCAAGTCATCTGCAGACGATTACCAAGATAAGTCACAAAGTTCTATTGCTATAACAACACTAACTGTTTATTTTTTCATATAACCTTTGACAATGGCATGTAAACATGCCGAAATACGTATAAGGTTTAAATAAATAGATATTGTTAAAGTGATTAAGTATTTTATATACAGATACTCATTAAATATGGACTTTAACGAAGTAAAGCTGGAAATTATAAATAAAATGTAAAATGGTTTATTTTAATTGTGCGAAATATTTTTATTGTGACTGCGATATTAAAATCATTAAAAAAGTTACTGTAAAGTTAAAAAATTTTGATTTCTAATATCAGGTTCAATTCTAATGCCACGGTGGCATTAGAAGCGTTAAAAATTGTACAGTGAATTTCAAATAATTGGCTTTAAAATATGTCGTTAGCATTTTTAATATAGCTGTGATATTAAAAATACGAAAATATCGGCAAATAATTTCAAATTAACATAATATAAATGCATATCACTAATTTTAAATTTATCTATTTAAAATTTACTGTAATATTGTTAACGTTTTTAATATCACCGTAAAATTATAAATGTGAAATCAACAATTGACCATTTTAGAGCGATATCTTAAACGTTTTTAATAACATCGTCATAATATAAATGTTACCACATAATTTCTGTTAGAGATTTTTTAACTTGATAAAAAATTAATATTGTTATATAGTAAATTGCAGAAAATTAATAACTAAATGTTTAATTTGGTGGCATTCTTACCTAATATTTAGAAGAAATTGTACGATAAATTATATTCTTCAAAGCTAACATCAGAAAATTGAACCGCTAAACTATCAATTGCTACTACACTTACACAGTTTTAACATTTTAATGTTACTGTTTAGTGTACATTTGGAATTTTTGCTGATGCTGATATCGAAAACTAGTTTCTGTTCTCTGAAATCAATTTCAGATATCAGAAATAAATTTTTGATGTCTGATATTCATTTCGAATATGAGAAAGGCATTTCAGATATCTGAAATTCGTTACACATATTTTATAAAAAAAATCACAAAAATTAAATAATTTCAACACTATTTTCACCCTTCTTATTAAAAAGTGAAACGGCTTGCCATATATTTCGACTTGTTTACATGCCATTATCAAAGGTTATATTAAAATGTAAACAGTTAGTGTTGTTATAGCAACAATAGAACTTGGTTACTTGATCTGGGTAATCTTGCAGATAACTTGATTTCTTATTCTAAAATGACCAATAGAGGTAAATTTAAAAGATGAATTTGCTGGTTAATTAACGGTACAGTTTTTAAATGTTTGTGAACTTCAAAAGCTTCTAGTATATTTAATTTACGTTTATCATCACAAAAGTGTAAACATTTTATGGTGTTATTAGATGTCATTGAATGATTGTGTTCTAGTAAGTGTTTAGCCTAATTGGATTTATGTGGGTGTTAGTATTTGTAGCAACGTACGCGTGTTCTTTATACCTAATATAAAAATTTCTAATTGCCTGGCCTATATAAACCGAATTACAATGCGAACAATTTAATTTGTAAATGCCTAATTTTAGCAAATTATTTATTTTCGATTTTGCATTAAGCAAGACGTTTAAAATGTTTTTAGTTATTTTAAAACTTACTTTATGTTTATTTGTTTTGTTTAGAATTTTAGCAATTTTTTCAGTTTGTACCAAAATATGGAATCGAGGCATATTTAGTTGTATCGGATGAAGTTGGGGTATTCTTTATAATCTTTTCCTTTAATTAAAGTATCAATAAGTTTAGTATTATAATGAGTATCTGTATATAAAATACTTAATCACATAACAATATTTATTTATTTAAACCTTATACGTATTTCGGCATGTTTACATGCCATTGTCAAAGGTTATATGAAAGTAAACAGTTAGTGTTGTTATAGCAATAGAACTTTTTTACTTATCTTGGTAATCGTCTGCAGATGACTTGATTTCTTATTCCAAAATGTCCAGTAGAGGAGAATTTAAGAGATCAATTTGCTAATTTATGTGTTTTATGATGACAAGAATGATTTGGTATTGTAATATCTGTTTTTTCGATTACCGAGATTAAGTCACCAAGTCCTATTGTTGTTATAACAACGCTAACTGTTTACTATTTAATATAACCTTTAATAATAGCATGTAAATATGTTGAAATACGTTTAAGGTTAAAATGAATAAAAATTGTTAAAACAAAATTTATTTTATTTGTACTTAACTAATATGGACTCCGACGAAGTAAAGCTAGAACTTATAAATTAAGCTAAGCTAAATATTTTAATCAATCAAAGTGCCTTTATGTGTGGTTAAACTAGCTGAAGCAAAAAGCAGTAACATCGGTCAAACTGGAACCTCTTTTGTGTTAGTCAGGTCAACGTAATGGCATAACCACAAACATTTTATAGCATAATACAATTTAATTAAAGTTCAGATTTAATACAAGTGTTTAATATTTGATAACAATGAATTTATCTCTTATTAGATATCTCAGCCACGAAAACCGATTACTGTGTAGGTAGCAAATGTGTATATGCAAGAGCCCAATTGGTTTTTGTTTGATGTTTAAAATAAGTTTTAATAATAGCATGATTTCCTTATAAAATTATAACGCTCCAATAGCAATAATAATAATTTATGTACAAATTAAAAACTCATTAAAATATACCCTTACATAAAGCATCTAATTAAAGCTCTGAACGCAATTCGAGGTAGGCATTAAAGCATGGTTCCTAATTAAAATTAGTTCCACCTAAACGATAAATCTAAAATGTCGGTGCGTTGTTATAAAGGAAACGGGAGGTAGTTACCGGAAAAGTTCAGCACAACGCCATAACTTTAAAGATATTTGTGTTTACAACAATTTTGTGTATCCCTTTTAATATTTCAATCCTAACTACCCACAAAACAAGGACATCTAAAAATTTTTTTAAATCAAGCCTAATGTACGTGCCATTTCTGAAAATTCGTTAAAATATAAACAGTAAATCAATGATTAACTTTCGTTCGTATTAAATATAAACTTTCTATTTTGCTGCAATATACCATTATATTTACTATCTAGCAATATAAACTGTAATTCCTGCACCAAATGTGTGTAAATTCTGTAATTTATAAAATGCGATTGCTAAACCAACATCAGTTTCCGCTGGAATTGTATCAAGTATAATCGAATTACTATTTCCGTGTGTTCAAATGGTTACTGAGAGCTCAATTTTGGTTAACCGTTGGCGATTTATCCTGCATGCTAATCATATTGCCTCAGATTTTTTATCGTTTTAATAGTATCAAGAGATCCAAAAAAAACTGATCCTCGGCAGGCTGTGGAATCAAAACTCACGTCTTTGCTAGCCTAAGGGAATGTTTATAATAATTAGTTGTCATTTTTTTATACGAATCTGGCAGATTGTTAAAATGATTTTTTCTATTTTGGTTCTTTACTGACTACTTTCTGAAACTCATTTGGATGTCATAAAGCAACTCCTTAAAGAATTCAAAATTTTATTTTGTTAGGTTGGTGTCAACCATGTTACAACAAAACCTTCACGCGTTATAAACATAACCTTCAAATTGTAAGTTCTAAAAATTAAGATTATTTAGCGTATTTTCCGCTACTTTGCGTAGCTCGGGTGAGGTGCAAGATAATTCTTCTTCCATCTTATCTTCAAATCTTAGATATTTTAAAATTTAAATCACTTTCAAACACAGTTTGTCTAAATTTTAATTTGACAGTAGTTTGAATTGTTTGAAATTGTTTTAAATGTTACCAACAGCCACAAAACCAAAACAAAATACAAACAATTTTCCTAATCGATTATATTTTTAAATTAAAATATAAAATATGGTAATTTTTAACTTTTTTGGGCCAAAATAGAAAAAATAGTATAAAATACACGTTTCATAAGACATTTAAGCGCACTTGTCCATTAGAAAACTCGCCGCAAGCGGCTCGTTTTCTAACTTGGACGCGTGCTCTAAAATCATGTCTTATGATACTTGTTTTTTAATATACTATTTTATACATTTCAAAGAGCATTCATTATTGAATCTTCCTTTCGGAACGGCTCTCAAGTTGACGGAGACTGGACCTATTCGATTCCTTCTTGTTTTGTGGAATTCCGAGAGGGGTATCCCTATGAAAATATTACATATGGAAAATTTTATAACTTGATAAAAAACTTGGTCAGCAATTTTCAAGAAACTGGAAGTGTTGGAAGGAAAGAAGGGTCTGGTAGGCCAAAGAATAGAGAGTACCTGCTTTAATTGAAACTGTTAGACAACGAACTGACGAGGCTCCAAAAACACCAATTAGACATTTATGCCAGCAAGTTGATGATTTCAGTTACGGTACATGCCACAGAATATTTAGACAAGATTTGCATCTGCATCCTTACCGATTTATTTCCGTTCAAGAGCTTTTAGAACAGGATTATCCAAAAAGAGTTCAGTGCTGTCGTTGGTTTTTGGATAATCTCAATGATGAGCAGTTAAATTTAACCTTTTTTACGGACGAAGCCTGGTTTCACCTTGATGGGTATATTAACTCACAGAATATGCGGATTCAGAGTAGCGAGAATCCACACGTTACAATTGAAGCTCCCCTTCGTCCACAGAAAATAGGAGTCTGGGTTGGAATGAGTCGTCGTAGGTTAGTTGGGCCAATATTTTTCGAAGGCACGAAGGAACGAATTATTGCAACCTTTCTTAAATGAACTTCACGACGATGAGCTACGGGATGGTTTTCTGCAACAGGATGGCGTACCAGCTCATACAGCTGCAGATACAATTAATTTTTTACGCGAATAGTTGGATGACCGCATCATTAGTAGGAATACTGCAACACCCTGGCCTCCTCGCTCTTGTGATATTATTGTTTTGGACTTTTTTCTATGGCCCTATTTGAAAAACATCATTTTTAAGACTCCGGTTAATGATTTACACGAACTGAACAGCAGAAGAAATTAACAACTCACCTCAATTATTACAAAATGTTTTTGAAGGTATGAGAAGACGAGTTCAAAAATGTTTGGAGGTAAAAGGCAGACATTTTCAACATTTGTTATGATCATTACATTAGTTCAGGTTTATTCATTTCTTTTACTGTTGCTCAATTAAAGATTTCTGCTCCTAAAAATGACGTTTCATTATTATTTAATTCCAGCTGGCACAACCTAACCTGAAATCGACATTATAAACGTTTCCTTAATCTAGTAAAGATGTGACTTTTCATTCCACAGCCCGCTGAGGATCTTGAGATCTTGAAGTGCAATCTACCAGAAAATGCATTTGTGTGTTAAGTATGCAAAAATAAAATTAAAACAAAATCGCAGCCCAAAACAGAATTTTTTCTCCTTTCTTCAACACCATGGTGAGAATCGAAAAAGGTTCGATAGACATACGGTGCGTGGAGAAAACGGCGGAAAAATATGGCGCAAGTGAATAAACAAAAGCCGGGGCAACGCATTTAATAAATGTTGAATGTTGATGAATCTATTCAATGTTTTGGACTGTAAACATCAAAGAAGTCAAGCTTTGCTATTAGAATAACACACCAAGGTGAATGACACAAAACAAAATATTGTTTTTAATGTTATGTCTCTTTCAAAATGGTAATTGTCTTACGTTTATTTCTGCCTTCAACATACTTACAGGCCTACGGATTGAGAAAGAGATCGTTAGATGTTGCTAAAAGTATAAATACCTGAGTACCAGTGGCGGTTCGCCCTATTGGGCAGTGCCTACCCATAATTTGTCAAATAAAAAAATTTAAATATAAAGGCTTAATAAAAACAAAATTTTACGTACAGTTTTTACTTTTGAACACCACCACGTAACATTAAAAATTGGACGCTAAATAAATAGACCGTTACCTGTAAACACTATTTAGGCGCGCCTGTTTCTGTAGTTCAGTGTTGCCGGGTCTGGCGAAAAATCACCAGATCTAATAATTTAAAAAAATGGTTTGGTGGTTGGTAAAAACTTTTGCAAAACCGCCAAAATCTATTGATTTAACAATCATTGAATAAAAATTTTAAAAATTTTCCTTTCAATAATTCAATAATAAAAATTTTAAAACTACGTTTATTTGTCATAACTCGATAATTAAATTATTTTAAAATTAGCGCCATTTGTTAATCTGCCAACCGTTTTACCTACTGGGATGGGATTCCCAGCAGTAGTGCATTTACGAATAGGCGCAATAAGAACTGACGGAGTGCCTAC
Source organism: Ctenicera cuprea (assembly GCA_958336395.1). Classification (NCBI taxonomy): domain Eukaryota; kingdom Metazoa; phylum Arthropoda; class Insecta; order Coleoptera; family Elateridae; genus Ctenicera; species Ctenicera cuprea. The sequence goes on along the minus strand of OY284487.1, from coordinate 19,677,103 downwards.
ACAGCCATTGGTGGTGGATTTAGTGACAAACCAGAAAAAAATGCTAAAATTATAAACAAAACAAATAAATATAAAGTAAGTTTTAAAACAACTAGAAACATCTTAAACACTTTTTTTAATACAAAATCAAAAACAGATGATTTGCTAAAATCAGGCATTTACAAATTAAATTGTTCGCATTGTATTTCGGTTTATATAGGCCAGACAATTAGAAATTTTGATATTAGGTATAAAGGACACGTACGTTGTTACAAATACAAACACCCACATAAATCCAATTACGCTAAACACTTACTAGAACACAATTATTCAATGACATCTAATAACACTATAAAATGTTTACACTTTTGTGATGATAAACGTAAATTAGACATATTAGAAGCTTTTGAAATTCACAATCATTTAAAAGCTGTACCGTTAATAAATGAGGAAATTGATCTCTTAAATTCTCCTCTATTGGACATTTTGGAATAAGAAATCAAGTCAGCTGCAGACGATAACCGAGATCAAGTCACCAAGTTCTATTGCTATAACAACACTAACTGTTTACTTTCTAATATAACTTTTGACAATGGCATGTAAACATGCCGAAATACGTATAAGGTTAAAATAAATAAATATTGTTAAAGTAATTAAGTATTTTATATATCTATAATCAATATAGATATTTTTACTGAATACCTTGTGTACGACCTATATAACGAATTTTTTATTCCATCCATGTAGGTTCAATAGTTTAGCCGTAAAAGATAGTGTGTGGGTGGTCTGTTACACCCTGTATAGTTGGCGCATTTATAAAATTTTAAACGAATTATCTATGAGCTTAGAATAATAACACATTCATATGGTTGACCTTATTCTAGCTTGTATAGATAGTTATTAATTATTTGGTCAGCTGAAATTAATGCTTTTGTAATAATTAAAAAAAATAAAGCAGGGATCATAAGCGTAGACTATAAATACTAGTGAGTTGGAAAAGTACTTCACAAAACAATTTTATGAAACTGCAAAACTATTTTTTAATTAAAATGTAAATCAGCAACTACGAGTTAATGAAAGTAGAACGTGTAAATTCATTAATACAACGAGAGAGTTCTACGAAATAAAAGTTTAAATTATTAACGTTTATAAGGGACGGAAAACCACTGTTGAATAAAAAAACTTAAGAATTGCAGTACACAACTACAGCGTTTTCTAAATTGTCGGCCGAAAAACTAGTTCTCTAGTCCGACAAAATACCTTTAAACATTGAAAATGCTTAGCAGCAAATATGTAAAAGTTAGCCGGTGAGCAACTGACTGAATTATTCGTCGACTTTAGTATATTTCAATTTTTTATAATTGTGAAATTTTTTGAAATTCTACAACTAAAAGTCCGGCCTTTGAAATAATAAAACATGTAGTAGTGTAATTTTCATATTATATAATTTATAACAACAACAAACGATTGCCCGTTGAGCAGATAAGTTTTTATAGAAATTAAATTGTGGTTATTACATTAAAATATGACAAACAGCAATGATGATTCAATTTGATAAAAATGTATATCGTTTTAGTAGGAAATGTACTACTTTTGTTATACAATATGATAAGAACTGTATCGCATTTTACAGATAAAACAAACACGTGATAGGATCTCATTAAAAATAATACGTGTTTTATATGTTTCCTAAAACTAAACGGATAGAACATTAAATTTTGTATAGAATAGAATAGAATTGCTATCTGGGTCAATGATATTGAATAATGTTCCATCAAATATTTTAATCGGGGAAAATAAGCAGTGTAGAAAAGCACGCAGAACAACCACAAACCAAACAAAATATATCGTTAAAAATATGCTCACCCGAACTAAATCCGTTAATAAACTCAGTCGAAAGGACCAATCCAATTTAATCTCGTCCTGCTGGAGGACATCTTGAAGTGATCCTCTAGAACACCACTCTGCGACCAGCGCTGCTCGAGGGGGTTCAGCAAGGCACCCGATCAAGGGATTGAGGTTCTCATGACGCAAGCCGTGCAGAATAACTAGCACTTCGACGGCCTTAGCCTTCAGTTCAATATTCCCCGGCGGCAACGGCTTCATTTGCACTAAATCACCCTGCATAATATGACCAGACAGTTATCTTATTTGTACGCTAACCCAACGGGAATATCTTACGTTATATCTGACGCGAGGGTCAACGATAAGTTGTTTAGCTAGGTTTGGACTTGAACCCGCTCGGTGAGGAGTACGCATTGATCCACCAGATCCTTGCAGAAGGTCGGGCTTGTCGACTTCGGGACCTCCAAATTCTTGAAGTTGTTGCAGCCAGCAACATAACATCGCTTCTATGCCTTCGTCTACCTGGACAGAACACATCTTTGATAACTGAAAAATAAAGTTTAGCGTCTCTTAGGCTCTAGCAAATTGGTCAACAAATTTAAAATTATCTGGAGCGACCCACAGACCGTAAATAAAGCAAAGTTACTACAAAGTTAACTAAATTTAATGGAGTAAAAGCTATTTGTTACCATTCGTCTTTTCGAGGCTGTAATCTTGGTTCGCAGGAAGAGTTGTAGGTTATCACATGATGGATGTAGCAAGTGAAATAGGCAATTATCCAGAAAGAATAAAAAAAACATTGAGGCTAGGACTTTACAAATTCTAAAATGTCGGGGATACATAAACGCTTTCACGCCAACGCAGTGGATAAATAAAGCTTTCCGCATTTTTATCAAATATGACATGCGAGTTAGGACCACAAGTCCGCACAAAACAAGTATATTGACTGTCAAACCTGCCGCAAAAAATATTGTGTGGGTGTGAAGAGCTTTGACGTTCAATAGCGCTTTTTACCTTACCCGCCTTCGTCGTCTAGGATTTAGAGCAAGTGCGATCATAATTGAAGCTAATTATACGAGCTCGAAGCGTCGTAACTTTGGGTGGGCGATATACCGATATTTTTTTAATATCGATAAATCGATATCAGGAAATATCTATATATCGATATAATTTTGATATCGGATATCGATATTCAAATTTTAGTATGGCCCACCCCTATTTGGAAGACGGATAAAGATGGCGCTGCACCGGTGTCTGTGTGCGCCTGTCTGTCTATCTGTGTATCTTCAATGTGCCTGTGTGTGTGTCTGTATACACTTTACAGTCCAAACGCCTAAACGAAGAAACCCGAAGTTAGGCTCAAAAGGTTGGTAATTGCACTAGAAAGAAACCGCAACAAAATGACGTTAATCTGGCAAAAAAAAGAAGGGGGCGTTCCTTTTGCAGTATAGAAGAGAGCCGTCGAAAAATAACCTTAGATTCGTATTCTACGCATATCGAATAGCCGATCTGTGCAAGCGGGATTTTCCAACCACGCGCAGCACTCCCCCCTACCATCCCACTATCGATGTATTTTTATTTAAAAAAGTTGAGAATTTTTACTTCGAAATCGGTATGAACATGTAAATGACAATAGGAACAACTTTTCACTGAGAAAACATCTCTGGGAAGTTTCGTTTTGGTCGTTTACCTGAACACTTCATTTGAGTAATCTCCGAAAAATACCGAAAAGTGTATGAGATGTCCAAAATCGATTTTGAAATTTCAACGGATAAATATTGGTGGAAAATAACAAATATTATAAAATCAGGCACACTTAAAAAATAGGAGGAGGGGTGTTCTACTTCAATATCAACACGCTCGAAAAAGAAGCGTTTAATTTGGATTCTACGCATGTAGAACAGCCGTTCAACGCAAACTCCCTGCCACTCGCCAGTCGTTACAACATTTTTCGATATTTCAGAAATGTACGAGTTACGACATCAAAATTAGTATAAACATCTTAAATGACAATAGGAACAAGTTTCCATTGAGGAAACACCTTTGGAAAGTTTCCTTTTTGCCGATTACCTGAACAGTTTATTTGGAAAATACTAAAATTTCAAAATCTTCAAAATTTTTAATTTTTTAAATATTTCGAACATTGGCAAGTTTTAAAAATTTATAAAAATTCTAAAAACCTTCATTATTTTTAAAACTTTTAAAAATTACCAAAATTTTAATTTTCCAATACCTACTTTTTATTATTAAATTTTTTTTTTAAATTATCTGTTGAAATTTGTGAAAATTTTCATTATTTCCAAATATTTTCAAAATTTCCAAAAATTATTTAAGTTTTTTGTAATTTTATAAACTACTTTTTCATAATTTATCAACATTTTCAAATTCTGAAAAGTTTCGAAACCTGATATTTAAAATTTTCAAAAATTTTCGGGTTCCTCAAGTTTCCAAAATTTTCAAATAATAAAAATTTCCAACCAAATTATTAAAAATGTTCAAAATTTCGTATAAAATGAGTTCAAAATTTTAAATAAATTTTGAACTTTTTTGAAATTTTTTAAAATCTGCAAATTATAAATATTTTCATAATTTTCAAAATTTTTAAATATTTTCGAAATAATTTAAATAGTTCTAGGTTTCGTAGCGGTTGCCCCACAGCTTTTTACATTATCTATCCAAATGTTTGTAGAAAACCCTTTGAAAAATGATCATTGTTACTGCAAAAATGTACATTATTGTTTCTAGTTTTAAGCTTTTACTGGTTTTGAAAATTTGTGTCAACTTACTCACTGATCAAACTAATACAACTTCTAAATACATGAAAAGAAATATATAATTTTTCACAGAGTACGTGCCATAAAATTTTAACCATGTTGTATTTTGGTAAGGATTAAAGTATGTCGTCTACAGAATTTTATCACATTACATGCCTGTATTAATATTCATGAAATTACAGCATATTGCATGTATGGTCAGAATGGTCTTGAGGTAGAGCACTTGCTTACCACTGAGAAGACCCTGGTTCAATTCCCATGAAGTTCTTTTTTTTAAAATTAATTTTTATCTTTTGCTTATGTTCTTGCATACGCAAGTAAAAAAGACGTTGAATATTGTACGAAAATTATCACATAAAAAAAATTGTTGATCATTTTGGAATTAATAAACATGCCGTAAGAACATAACCAAAACATTATTTGAAAAGCATGAATTTCATTAGAATTGATCCCGAGATCTTCGGATTGGTGACCGAATGAATATATTCATGAATGTTAATAAAAGCTAGTAAAACAGTAAAATTTTATTGGAAACCTTCTTTGATTCTAACAAAATGACACGTGTTTACAAAGCAATTGCCTGTGCTTTGTAAAACATCTTGTATAAAACAATTAATGAACACTATAGCTATTAAGACAACAAGTGTTTTATAGACGGTTTAAAATTCAAGGTCGGTGTTTAAATCTGAGCGACCGTAGGGAGCGAGGATTTAATAGACCGAGATTTTTAAACTATAAAACACGTGTTGTCTTCAAGATTTTATCTAACACTAATAGAATATCATAATTAGTCTTTTAGTTTTAGTCATTTTCAACTCAATTTTGTTTGAGTTATTAGATAGGTCTGTCTATGGAATGTTATGTTTGCTATGGTAACGAGTCAACAAAGTATTGTTATTTCGTTAAAGCGTATTTTAAATAGCTATAAAATACGTTACCATTGACGACGTATTTTATAAGGAACGATGTATTTTATAGTTAACTTAACAAACGAATTCAAATGCACCATAGAAACAGTATAAGGTGTTAATGTTAGATAAAAATTTTTATAGTAACAACAACAAGGTTTGCAATTACGTCAATAATTCATTATTCTCACGATATTCTACACGTGTTACTAGGTTACTAATGGAGATAATGGCCGGTACGGTGTTTGGGTATCATGTGGCGAATGAAATGAAAGAAAGACATCAAAGAAACATGGCGAGGAAGAAAAAAAGTATACGTACAAATTACACTTTACACGAAAACATGAAGGTATATTGCAAATACAGGGATACAGCAGCACATATTGAAAAAGAGATAAACAAGAATCGACAAGTAAGTCGATGCAAACTGAGTCATGTAATCAGTTATTTTGTTGCATACACTCGCTGCCATCAGGTTCCACTTTGGAAAATTGATAAATAAATAACTATTGTATACTTTTAATAAGTTTTATGTTTCTGCTTTTATAATTACGTAATAAATAAAAGAAACAATTTTTATGTTTTATCAATATAACTTAATACTCAATGGCCCAAATTTTGCATATATTCTAGAATTTAATTGACCTAATTGTTAAAAAACTTGTTTCACACCTTTTACCCTAACTCTCTAAGTTACAGGGTATTAGTTTTGCGCAATTAGGAGTAACATATAAATAAATAAAATAATTGTATATATCCGGCCGGTTAATCTAGATCGTATATTAGAACTTTCTGCTTCTTTTTAAAAAGTAAGATAAGAAAACAACAAAATAAGTGCCGCGGACGCAACTTCTAAGTGAAACTTCTTCACGTGATCTCACTAAACGCGCTTTTCCCTTTAAACCTTAAGACATTTATTAGCTCTTTACTGCACTAACAAAAATTACATTTCTCTTGAAGAAGTTGTAAAATGTTGCAAAGAACGTAGGTGTAAAAATGCTCGGCAAACTGCATTAGTACCTACATCCTTCTCGTACCCATGCGTTGAGTTTGCACAATATAGACAAGCCCAATGGCAACGGCGCTACCGAGGTTAGTTTTGAAACGCGAATATACATCGTACGAGACGAAATGTTCCTTAGGTTGTAACGAAGTTGTTTATGTAACAAAGAACAAAATTGATATCGTGACAAAAAAGATATCGGCATGTAATATTAACAGAATTCGTTTAGAGTTTGTAAAAGTGTACAACAAAACTTTTTGTAAGATACATGTATTTATATTTATACCTTATAAGTTATATACCAAAATAAAAGGACAATTAATAGGCTACATCTTTTAAAAAAATCCAAGTCAGTATGTTTTTCAATTATCAACCTAGAACTTTGATAGCGCTAGAGCCAAAGTATCCTCTAATCCTTTTTTCCATCTACGTAAACGTATACAATCCACTTCGCGATTATGTGCGCACTGACGGCTGTCGTCTGCTAGAAGCTTAAACAGTTAGTTCCCGGGAAGATGGCCGCGATTTCGTATCCGTTACATTACTTCCGTTATGGTGCGTGATCCCACGATCATTTGTTGCACCCGCCGACAAAGAAGTTTCACTAAAAAAGTCACGAATATGATTAAATCAAATGTTTCATATGCTTGATAGAATACTCAGTATGTGGTAAATATGCAGATTCGCAGTCTTAAAAAATCCCGTAATATTGAATGGCAAAGCGTAAAATAAGTCAAATTAAAAATAGAGTTTTGTTGCATAAATAAGTTTTCAAAAAGATGTTTGAACTTAAAAAATTTCGTAAAAGTTTACACAAATGTTAATCTGGGCGGTGATATGAAATTATATTTTATATTTATCAATAGTTTATTGAATAATTAACACCTTTAATTTCGTTGCTTAAAATGACTAAGTTGTTTTTATATTATTAATGAATAGCAAAATACGAATCCTCTAAGTTTCTTTAGAAATTTTTCTCCCTATCTAGAAAATTAAAACCTTTACCTCTAGTAAATTTAGTTGTTTTCTCCTTTTCTTCTCTCTCCAGTTTTATTAAAGCTAATACCACCACCATACATGTTTTAGTTTTAGATGTAAATAGCTAAAGCTGTCAACGATTGTTGGTTAACCGGTTATGAACGCTGGGAAAATCGGCGTTTTTCAGTTTGTCAAAAACCGGTCATGACTAATTATCGCTTGTGATCAGTTATTGGATATGACTATGATTTGGAAACCGATTATTAGAAAAAAAATTGAAAATTGACAACCTGCGATTTTCTTCATATCCGTTGGTTTTGAAGTTCTGACGTGTTCAGTTTAGAAACTTTAAAAGTCGTTATGTACGATAAATATAAGAAAGGTCTTTCAAACATGTACAAGAAAATGTGTCATATCGTGGTACTTTTTCAGTTGCTTCCTTTCAATCTCATTGCACTTGTTACAATTCTTAGTCCGGATTTCTAGTTTAGTATTTAGTCAGTATTTAAATTATGCGAAAACAATAAATAATCTTTTCTAGCATAATTTCTTTAAATATGTAGTTAGTGCATATATTAAACTGTAAGCGAATTTTCTACGAGCTTAGAATGGTAACATCCATATGTTTGACCTTGCTAGCTTGTGTAGATAGTTGCTATTTATTTAGTCAGCTGGAACTGATTCTTGTGTAATTGTAAAATAAACTAAAACAAGGTTCATAAGCGTAGTATATGAATGATCATGAGTTTTAAAAGTACATTAAACAATTTGATGAAACTGCAAAAATATTTTTTTTAATTGAAATGTAAAATAGAAACCGCGAATTGATGAAAATAGAACGTGTAAATTCATTAATACAACGAAAAAGTTCTACGAAAGAAAAGTTTGGGCAATCTAATAATTTAAGAATTGCAGTACATAACAACACCTGTTTCTAAATTCATATCCGAATTTTTTTTTAGTTCACTCTTCCAATACGTTTTACGTACAAATTAATGGATTTTCTTCACTTATTGAATTTTAACGAAATTTTTTGTTCTTCTGCGACTAAAAGTTCGGTCTTTACTTATAATTAAAGACCGGACTTTTACTCGCAGAAGAGCATAAAATGTCGTTAAAATTCAATAAGTAAACAAATACCATGGGAGTGCTCAAATTTATTAAGTTATACGTGAAACATATTGGACAAGAGAACTAATTTTTTGGATAAGAATTTAGAAAAAGTTGTTGTCGTGTACTGCAATTCTTAAGTTTTTTATCCAACGGTGATTTTCCGTCCTTTATAATTTTATAAATGTTGATAGTCCAACTTTTTGTTTCGTAGAACTTTCTCGTTGTATTAATGAATTTACACGTTCTATTTTCATTAATTCGTGGTTGCCATTTTACATTTCAGTTGAGAAAAATATTTTTGCAGTTTCATAAAATTGTTTTGACCATTCATATTCTACGCTTATGAACCCTGTTTTATTTTATTTTAATATTACATAAGCTTCAATTCCAGATGACCAAATAAATAATAACTACCTGCAAAGCACAAGCCTATCTGCACAAGATAGATTAAGGTCAAACATATGGATGTGTTACCATTCTAATCTCGTAAATAATTCATTTAAAAAGTTTAAGAATCCGCCAACTAGACATTTAAGGGAATAATGCCAAAATTGCTTAGTAATTGATTGCCTCATAATTTAAATCCTGGCAAAATACCAGACTAAGAAATCCAGACTATGCTTATAATATAAAAAATTGTAGAAATGCAAAAAAAGTTATAGCTACCTAATGTGACCTTACAGTGGTACGCAAACACAGGGTTAGTAAAAAGTATGAAGAAAATTCAATAACTTTTTTAATACTTTTTTGTAACAGCGCTCAAACACGTGAAACGACTTTATACTAACGCACACTTAGATACCAACATATTAGTTTTTTGTTCAGTTTTATTTTGTAAATAGCAGCCAATAGAAATTATGTATTCAAATAACGTAATGGAAGCTGTGAATGTTTTCATAGTGTTAAATGGAGTATTGAAAGGTCTACCAAAAGTCTATAAATTTAGTTGATAAACAATGTCAATAACATCATAAACTTTTGAAAGCTGACCTGAAAACCCATTAGTTGGAATGAAAATGCACGCTTTTATATAACACGTTACAGGTATTCAAGCATTTTTGCAAAAAAAAAAGTATCCTAAAAATGTCATTGTATTTGTTCTATACTTTTTACTAAACCTGTATAAATTTCATTAATTTTTTTAAAGCTTTTGCGAAAATGTTTAACCATTAAGAAGATTGTATGTATTTTATAAATTTGGATTGACATAATAAACTATGTTATACCCAACATTTACTAATTAACAAAATAAAATGGCCACAACTCCAACAAACGATTTATTAAGATATTTAATGACGACCCTACTCCTACATGCTTACCAACCTTATCTGATTAATTTAGCAGTTCTAATTAATCACAGGTTGTTCATGCGCTATACGAGGTTATCCGTCGAAAGTTAGTTACATTTGGTAGACCTATTGAAAATAAAGCACCGTCTCTGACATACAGGCAACGAACATTAAGAACCAGCAGTGCTGCTTCAGTAATTGGTTGTTAAGAAAACTAGTTAGAAAAGCGTCTATTCATTTTCAGCATTATTAAAGTAATTTTAGTTTTGACGATTTTCCTACAAAAAGCATCGCAAAAACTTATAATAGGACACATTTTTCCTTAATAATTATACTTTCGAAAATTACTTGAAAATACTGACAAGTAAGAACAGGAAACGTGGTATGAAAATAAATTATCCAGCTGTCTTTCGCAAACTGCGGCTGGAAATAGCTTCCGTATAAAAACAGAATTGTATTTGTCTCTTTTTGCCAGTTTGCTTCAATTCGCATTCATTTCTTCAGATAGGAAAATGACACTGACATCGGGATGAAAACGGTACGTAGACATAGATGCATTAGACACCACACAAATCCTAAGCGAGGTTTGACATAAAGAGACGCCACTAATTTTTTATATGTATTGAGCTTAGACGCAAAAACCAGGCAATAATAATCGGCTATTCATTTCACGTCAAAATTCGCTGATGGAATTCATTTGGGGAACGCAAGAGCAAAAAAGTGCTACTGTTAAAGCTCACACCACTGATAATAAAGCTGCTTTTGCCAGTTTCATGTTGCATTTGCCAAAAATGAAAAAAACGAAAACTAAGTTATGCTGAATAACAATAATCAGATTTTTTTTGTTACACGATAACCCTTTTCCACTTCGTTATGATTATTCCTGCAATATTTATTATTTACTTTATACAGGGTGTTTAAAAATTGTGATGCAATCAAAAATCAAAATTTTATTAAAATGTTTTCTAAATGCACCTCGTATGCATACACGTGCACTAATTTCAATTTAAAATATTCCATTATACTGCAGTTCGCACGAAAGCTCAAAAGTTCAATATTGTAAACCTTAAAACAAAGCTCATTCTTATTGGCAAATGACTTACTTTTATGCAAATCTATTAAGAAAAATTACAAAATAAATCATCAGCAGGAAATAAAACCTTTGCAAAATAATTGAACGTCTGAATTAGTGAAAGAACGCTAAATCCTAAGTCTCAGCACTAACTACATAAAAGCATAATAGGAAAAAAGTTTTGATTTCAAGTTAATAAAAAATTCATTTAAATTAACTAGAACTGGAAACTAATACTAATTTTCGCAAATACGCGACGCCCGTGTATCAAAATCTTAGTTCAAAAGAGCTTAAATTAAAGTTGGGTAATCAATTTGAGATTTTTTGAGTTGTAAGAACTCACAACTGTAAGGACGCCGACAAAAGCTCAGCCTTCAAAACGATTGTAAAGTTTTTCGAGGTAAGTAATTTTTTTCGAAACCAAATTAAGCCTTATTTTATATTTGTACGTAACTAAATACGATCCTAAAGAATCACTCATTATGTAAGTTACCGGGGCGTAATTTAGATCCCCACTTATTTTTATACTTTCAATTTGATATTGTTGTTAATACATAGTTCATTTCCTCCATATGACCTCTTTTATTTTACTTTATCCTTCCCTTTCAGTTACTAATGACCTTTTCAGGGCCTTAGGCTGCTAGCAAACTCGTTTAAGGTAATAACTGGGGTGCTAGCAAATGCATCGGCCAGCAGAACTTCCCTTAGTTAAATTTTTCGAGCCCACGGTTATTATACAACTCGATAAATTTAACAGTTTTTACGATAAATCAATGTTTTTGTAATATCGAGTTGCCATGAAGATCTAAACGTTTTCTCAAAATGCCCAAATTGTTTCTACATATGTGAACAGTGAAAACAATGCGTATAAACATGGATTCAAGAACGCCTCGTTATGAAGTTACAGCCTCCGAAGAGAGTTACACTATCGTAAAAATCTTGATGGAACACAAAAACGAGATGTAGCACCAAGCAAATCGTTTCAAGACGTGTATACCATCTTTTTTTATTATTTTAATGTGCAGAATTTAACCCAAAAGTCTGTGAAAACTATTTGGTCATTTGAGTACACGTTCAGACTTTAATGTTAACTCGGTTTTACAAAATCATTGATATCCTAACTGTTAAATTTAGCGGCGTTCAGAAAGAGTATCTTTTTTGTGTATTTTTTTATCGAAAATAAGATTTTATAGAAATATCCATGTTTATGGGACCTTTTTACTTTAGTTGCTATACTGCTTTGGCAGAATCCATAAATTCTATTCTCAACTGTCTTTAAATCACATTCAATCATAACCAAATAAACATTAGTTGACACTACTGTAACAGCAAATATGTTGAACTGTCTGGCTTGTACCTTACTAAGCAACAGGCGACTATATCTGCAAATGTTTGTTCGGTAAGCAACGATTGCTTCTCCACCTTAGAAAATATTAAAAGTTTGCAAAACTAAGCAAAAGTCGACTTCGGTTTCCTGTTGCGGTCACCACGCTTGCAAATGTTTGTTATCCTGCTATGCCACGCCGGCTGTTTGTTATGTTGACATTCGACAACGGTCAAAACATGGTATAAAAAATCTGCATTTTCGACTGAGACCTCAGTTCGTTCTCAGGATCGAAAGAAGCCTAATGTTTAAATACGGTGAAAAACGCCACTCTAACTTGTAATTTATTAACTGTACTTTTATAATTATCCATGTATAATCCTCCGTTCGTCAATTTACTCGTTGTTAAATGTTTATCTATTTGTTCACATCTTATGAAACTTTGACTGTTTAATAAAATAAACCCATTACCTTGGTGTTAGCCTCATCTAAACTTTGCGCTATAATTCTGAATTTCCCTGTCTGTTAACTTGAAAAATGTTTTTTTATTCGATTTTTCCTAAAAAGACCAATTCTAGCTAATACAACTAACAATTAATTATCCTTAATCTTTTCTAGATTATAATAGTCTGCTATTCTAGGCAGTCAACCGGATACTGTTTGGAGGAAATTACGGAGCTTAAAGCTGCCTAAAGTGATCTTTTAACAGCAAAATGTTTCAGCCAGTTTCCCCATTCTTGTGGTTACAACAGCTTCGAGCAAAAACTGCTACAATAGAATTCGAATAATAGATGGATTGCTTTACAAATGCTTGAAGGTAAAATTCTTTAGAGGGGTGGCTATTATGCAACGGCCAATACCTTTTGTTGTTGAAAAAATAGCTCTATCGAATATTTGTTTTTACAATACATTACTGGCAATTTCAAAAAAATCAAAAATAGGTTCGGTGACATTTACGTATTATCAACATGTTTGGTTAAAAGTTTTTAGCAAAATATTTCAGCGTTAAAATAATATATGAAAAACCAAAAAATTCGTGCAGATTTTAAACAGCGCAATTTTAAGAGTAAAAAAAACAAATTTGAAACCCTTATTTCTGATTTTTAATTTTTAATAAATATTATTAAGTTAATTCACAAAAAACTCGATATTTAATACAAGCGCTGAAAAATGACTACATGTTTCGGGTAAACCAAAGAAGTAATAGAGGTTAGGAAGGAGGGTTTCGAGTTAGTTGCACTTAAAGCACTGTGACGGATGTGACGTCATCGCCGCCATATTCAGACACTTTTGGTGATTCATATGTGCCGGTGATGTTTACAAATTTTGTTATTAAATATGGTTAGTTGTATTTGCTGTGGTTGCTCGAGTACAAAAATTAACAAGCAGAAAGGAATAACTTTCCATAGGTAAGTATTTTACCAAATGTAAATAATAAATTTCAATTTGACGTTTGAGGTTAAGACAGTGGCGGAGAGGTCAATATTTCTTTAACCTTCTATAATAAATTGGCAACTAAAACAGCATACTCATGTTTTATAATTTGTTCGTTATGCCCTAAATATAATTTTCTGACGCCGCCACTGGTGACACTTCCGCTACGTCACAGTTTGGCAGCCATGTTCAGACACCTTTAAGGTTCACTGGCCAATGTGTATAAGCTCCTTCCTAACCTCTATTACTTCTTTGGGGTAAACCGATCATCAGGCCAGTAAATTTTAAGTATAAAGCTGAAGAGAAATTATTACAATAATAGACTTATATTAACACAATATAATTTTTGTTACTTACCAAAGCAAAGGGAGGAAAATTTAAATCATCATAATTATATTATATAATGATATACATGTTTATTGTTTTAATATAAATATTATTGTAATTTTTTCTTAAGCTTTATATTTTAAATTTATCAGCCTGATGATAGGTTTACCCATAATATGTAATCGGTAATGCTTATATTAAATATTTTATGAAAAAGGCGGCAATTTTTTTAATTAATTAAATTTGTTAACGTTTCATCTATGTTTTTACTAACTTTTTCATATACAGGGTGTTAGGGAAGTCGACCGAAAACTTTCTAGGGGTGAATCAGGGCGCAAAATGAAGTCGAATATTCCTTTGCCATTTTTGGCCCAGATGCATAGTTTTCCCCTAAATCCGTGTTAAAATTGGTGCCGCATATTTTTGGAACTGTTGAATAAATCTCTATAATCCATTGTTTTTTGAAATCTAGCATGTTACTTGCAATACCTTTTTAATATGTCAGTTTTTGTTAAAAATTTGACGTTATCAGTAGAATAACCTGTCAATCATTTCTTTAATGGTCATTTTTGTATTAATTAATTTTTTATTTACCTACTGTTTATTTTTTTACATGTTGTTCTTAAAAAATAAAGATTTCAAACGTTGATGATAGTTTTACATGTGGTGTTAATGGGAATTGATAGCGAATCTAGCAACAAAAAAACATAACGATCCATTTTTTCACATCCCTTCTCACATGCTAGATTAAAAACGGTGCATTATCAAAGTTTAATTTCAGCAGTCTTAAAAATTTATGGCACCAATTTTAACAGTGATTTATGAGGAAACCATCCATCTAAGCCAAAAATGGCAAAGGAATATTCGACTTCATTTTGCGCCCCGATTCACCCCTAGAAATTTTTCGGTCGACTTCCCTAACACCCTGTATACAGAGTTTAGCTGTCTCGAACCAAATTAACAACCTGTGGTGACTGTCAATGGAAGCTTGGATCAATTGAAATGTTCCGAAGTGAGTGGAAATCCATGTAAACACGACAAGTGCTGTACTGTATGGCTAATTTAATTAATAGCTCTCGCAGAAAAAATGCTAACAAATACGTTTAAGGGTTTAAGATGCAGTATGTAAGAAAGTTGCAGTTATTTTCGAATTGACACATTTAAAACATTAACATAACCATATGGACCTATTTAATAGCAAAAGGAAAAGACCGTAGGAAACTCTACACCAACGAAACTAAACTAAAACGTTTGAAATTATGCCAACTTTTAAGTTTATGGAAATATAGAGAATTTTGAATAATTATTTCACAAAACTATAAGACTTTTATGGAAACAGACCTTATTATTAATTTTTACAAAAAAACTTACAGAAAGAACGCAAAACCCACGCTGTAACGATGGTGTGTGTATAATACATGCACTATTGAATTTGCCAACCATAAAACGATAATCTGAACTTTTTCCAGGGGTTTGCTAATATTTAGCTCCAACACTATTCCCACCATCTATTGTTTGGCGGATCAGCCTCGTTACTACGGACTTTCATCCAAGTGTGATTGCCAGCAGAGCCGTATCTAAATTTTTAATGGCAAGGGTACATTCAGGTTTGGTTATAATTGCCTGTCAGCATTTCTAAAGGATGTGAACACTCGCTCGCCATGTAGAAGGAAGCAGTTGTCACAGAAAATTATGCAAACACTTACACCTTACACAGACAGTAACCAGGCAGCGAAAGAAAAGTCGTATATTAGGTACTAATAAAATATACAGAGATCCCAGAAAAGTTGTATTATAATATTTACACATACATATATTAAAAGTTTTTTTTTAGAATTTTTTTGCAAGAAAACACAACTTTGTGATATTGAAAACATCTAGGTACATATAAAAATAATAAATATATTAATAATTTACTATTTTGATTGGATATTGTACTACATTTCAGTGTTTTCTCCTCGAAATAATTATAAACTAAAATTAAAGACACGTGAACGTGTCCACTGTGCCCCCCCCCCCTTATTGCCAGTCTTTTGTCAATTTTGCTTTAATAGCAATAAGACGCCTGGGCTGCAAGATGTATACAAACACACATGCATACACATATCCATACAAACATGCGTCGGCACTTAATAACGCAAATACACGCACAAGCAGTAAAATAACTACAAATCTCCGCTCTCCCCTCTGAAAAAGTTTTAGACGGATCTTCTCTGACTTAGTAACATTTTTGATATGTATAAATTATGTATATAGACATTATATCTTTAGAATTAATGAAAACCAAAATAGAAAAGACAAGTTTGTCCGTGAAAATTTAGGTGATAGGAAGAAAATTAGCTCCCCTATTTTTTGCTGCGCTTAAAAATTAAGTTGAGATGTTTATTAAGTAATTTTGCTTAAACGGAAATGTTTTCTATTAATAAAATTACAAGCGAACATTTAATTCCATCGACGGCGATGCTTTTGCAGAGATCTACACCTAAAAGTTTTTTTCTAAATCTCATTAAATGAATAAATATTAATTTAATTGCTATTATTGAAGTAAAACTACTTTCAAATGTGCTAAAAGCACCAGGAAGCGTAAGATTCTGTATACCAAGTATTTTACCATAACTGGCACTCTGTAGTTGGTACTCAAAATATTTAACCAAACTCATTTGAACTTATTACTGGCTCAACATAGAACCTTAAACTACATTTACAACAATGCAATTATGAATAAGCTATTTTAACAGCAATTTAAGTGCTTATATAAAATAATGGATGCACCAAATACTTGATGAGCCATTTCTCTAGAGCTTGTCGAATATTCGGAGAAGCCAAATATGAGCAAGTAATTTATTCATACTTACTTAATATGAACTTCAACGAAGTAAAGCTAGAACATATAAATTAAACCAAAAATGTTTTTGTCGGGCGAATATTCGGAATTTATTGTAAAATTGGATGATATACTT
Source organism: Ctenicera cuprea (assembly GCA_958336395.1). Classification (NCBI taxonomy): domain Eukaryota; kingdom Metazoa; phylum Arthropoda; class Insecta; order Coleoptera; family Elateridae; genus Ctenicera; species Ctenicera cuprea. The sequence goes on along the minus strand of OY284487.1, from coordinate 19,660,097 downwards.
ACGAATAAAATACATTAAAATGAAGAAGACGTTAAACAGATAGAAATCGGTTTGCGAAATCTGCTGCTCTTGATCAGAATTTAATACTCCACATAACAATGACTATTAAAGTTAGTATTCCGTACTTGGCCCAATAGTTCGACAGATATTCGGCACTTTGTCGAATATTTGGCCGAGTATTGTTTTTCGCGGTTGTGTTTCTTCGGAATACCAAGCCCTTTCTGGTATTCCACAGGGGTCTAACCTGGGACCACTGTTTTTCTTAGTCTTAATTAATAATTTGCCTGATTGTGGAAAAAACTCGTATTTTCAAATTTTTGCTGATGTTTTAAGACTGTACAAATTAATCTCCTTCGCTAATGATTGCTTAAAACTACAAGAGGATTTAAACCGCGTTGGTGAATGTTCAAAAAGTATTCATCTAGCTTTGAGTATTAAAAAATGTTGTTGTATGATATATTCCATAAACAACGAATATTTAAAAAGAAATGAAAGAGATATTTATAATATAAAAGACATGAATACTACCCTTCTACTAGACCGTACGCGATGCTACTAAATGACTTTTACTTTCAAAGTTTAGAAAAGAGAAGAGGTGTAATCTCTGCTTTATGTCTCTATAAAATAGTAAATTCTTGGTAGAATCGCTGTAATTGCTACAATTAATAACGTTAAATGTTCCCTCTTATCTTTTTCTATTCTCACAGTGTAACAATTTAATAAATTTAATTATTTTTTTCATTTATAATATCATAAGCGTTTTCTTCTTCCTTTGTTTTTTATTTTCATTTTTATTACAATTTAAGTTTTAATTATTTGCATTTTTATGCTGTATGCAAAATTGTATTCCTTATTTATTGCTTGTTATTGGGCCTAGGCCTGTTGGCAGCTTTAATAAAAAATTAAAAACAAATGATAATAATAATAACTTGCCTAATACTCGGTACTTAGTCGCACATTAAGCCAAATTGTAGTATTGTAGTAAATAGCTAGCCAAATATTTGTTAATAGGCCGCGAGAAACTGCCAGAATATTGGGTATTTGGCCGGTCGGTGATCAAAATCACTAACCGCTAAATCCGGATTTGAAATACTTCTGGTCAATTGTTACAAACTCTGTAACGAAACATTAAAAATACAAAAGCCAATTTTGAACACAGTTCAAATACAACAAATAGGTTGTTAAGTATTGAAGTGCTTACTAAATAATGAATTTACGTACTCAAAACGCTTCCAAGATAGTTGTTTGCGGTTATAAAAAAAAACACAAGTTGCACTAACATTACTGTTGCCTACCTTTTTGAAAGTGTCAGTTCTACGCCAATTCAGGTAGTTCGCCAATGTATAGGGGTCCCCCCTTTAACGCTGGTGTCTTCTTCACAGGTTGCAAAATCTGTCTTTTTTATCACTTAAAAGACCACGAGGAAAGCACACACCTTTTTGCACTAATGGTTATTGATAACAACAACTTTTTGTTTTTTACCGAAAAAATGGCACACTTCCTTAGGTAAAACACATGTGCCAGTGCAACTTAAAAAATCATTAAATAAAACGTTGAATACGGAACAATAGTGATTATAATATGTATATACAGGGTTGGGCAAAAGTATGGAACAATGCAAATATCTCTAATACGGCATCCGAGATTTCAACAAAATTTTCTACATAAAGGTTCCGATATACGGCGGATATAACTAAGGCGGTTTAAAAGAACTTTCCGTTTAGCCGGAAAATATAAAAACTTTTTTATTTTAAATAGAACACCCTGTATATTTTTTGATATATCGATAGAACTCCTTTTTGCGAGTTCAGTCATATAAAGTTTTATATCTTTATTTTTAATAATTCTAGAGATATTGAACAATAATGTTTCATAATTGTTATCAAGCAACTCATAAAAACAAACGAATGTGAGAAGCCTAAACAGTTCGTTCGCTCGTTCTCCGAACCTGAATCCTTTAGATTTTTTCTGTGGGGACATTTAAAATCTAGAGTTTATACTGAAAACACAAATAATTTGAAAGAATTGAGACTCAGAATTGTTGGTGAAATAAGAATTCCTGCAGAGCATTTTGTTAATGTAACTGAAGGATTTGTACACAGACTTAGTTATTGCCAAGAAGTAAATGGTGGTTATTTTGAGGATCTTCTCAAGTGATGTTATTTGTGTTTTTATTTGTTTGTTTTTCATTGTTTTGTTGTCATGTGTTGCTAGGCAATAAAACAAATTACAAATCATCATTGTTGAGTGTTTTGTTCAATTACTAGAATTATTAAAAATAAAGGCATTAAACATTACATCACTGAACTCGCAAAAAACAGTTCCATTGATATATTAAAAATACACAAGGTGTTCTATTTAAAATTTAAAAAGTTGATATAATTTACGGCTAAACCAAAAGTTCTTTTAAACCGCCACTACCTCCATTGTATCCGCCGTATATCGGAACCTTCATGTAGAAAATTTGGTCAAAATCGCGGTTGCTGTATTAGATATTTGCATTGTTCCGTACTTTTGCCCAACCCTGTATAGTTCAAGATACGTCGCAAGACCATCTAAATATAGATAACAGCACTTTTTTTAATTTTTGAAATTAATGATACCGACGGAACTCTATAAATAAGGAGACCTTTTCACCAAGCCCCTTCATATTTAATCAATATCGAGGAATAACTAGAAGATGTTACAGTAGCGACGTTATGAGAGTTGGTCACGTTTTATGTTTATACGAGCTTCACGAACGGCTTACTGAGTCTTTTCGTAATATTAGTGTCTAGATGGTAACTGACTGCAGAGAGCGTGCTGACAGTACTATTCAAGGGTGAAAAAGATGTTTACAAAGTTTTACAAGAATTTGCAGAAGTTTGATGCGGGCATTCACAATCCACCTGAAATACTAACTTCTTTTACTTTTAGAAGTGCACACAGGATTACTAAAAAGTGTTTCCATTCATCTTTTGATCTTTATTAGATTATCGTCTTTTATGGCTTCATAAAATCGTAACAAACTGAAGCGTGTTTGATAAGACTTATATAGGGCTCACTTCTGTAAATAAGGAATGATTTTATAAATTGAATACGAAGCGAATATTTCTTTCTAAAAGCGAATTCTCTGATAAATACATTTTCATTCACAAAAATGTACACGAAAGCATAATAACATCTTTCATGTTAGTTAAAAGAACTTTCTATCTACTCGTCTATTCAAACTTGTTAACTAATGCAATAAACTTGTACACAAAGGATATTACGAATGTTTTAGTCTAACTGTAAGGTTTATGTTGTGTACAACATGTCTCTTGGTAGATACCTGCTAAAATCTCGCATAGATGAAAACTTGGAATTCGGTGTAATCTCAACAGATCTAACTTAATAGAGAAACTTCCTGACGTAGCAACATCACAGTTATTCTCACCCGCATGTTAGAACACGAAATTTATGTTTCGCCAAATTATTGTCGCAGCCATTTGATGAAGACAGGAATAGTTAAAAAAATTAAAAGTAAAAATAATAAAAAAAAGATAAGGCTTTAATAATCTTTTGTTTGCTACTATCAATGGCGAAGAGAAAAACGAGCGAAGCATCTCGCCTGGACTTTTCTGTACTTTCAATACTTTTAATATTCCTATTTTCGTATCTACGCAGATATGGGGTGCCAAGTGCAAAGTGAAAATTTGCTGTGTATTTCACGGCAATTATAAGGCAATTTGTCCCAATATTTATTATATAAACACACATTTAGCTAAATGCTTTTTATTTTAATAAGTCATTCTAGATTTAAATAAATTCTTAAACATTTGGTTTAAATATTCCAACATTTAATAGAGCATTAGAGATCTAAATAAATCTTAAAACATTTACTTTAAATTTTTAAATATTTAGTAAATCTTTATGTATTTAGATAAATCTGCACATATTTGTTTTAAATCTTTCAATATTTAATAAGTATTGGCAGATTTAAATAAATCTTTACCGATATAAATAAATCCTTACAGATTTAAATAAATATTTCAACATTTAATTTTAAGCTGTCATTTAATGTTAACTTGTCGTATTTATTTGACCTTGGTAGACCCAGCCTACATAGCAGACCAAGACAGTTTACACTGGTGGTAACGTCCAACAATTATGAGCACGTTTTTCGTATTTCAAAAATTTGTACAATTAATGTTAGTTCAATCATCAATAACAACATATTTAACAACATAATCATTGCATAATTTATTATTCATACAATGAAAGTTTCCTCAACATGCATTTGAGAATGTAATTTTCAGTCTGTTTTGTTTAAGCGTCGAACGCTCCCACCATGACCCTGCCTTGCGCCTTACTATCCGTATAAACGGTCTTGGTGTCCTAAGTCGGCTGGGCTCACCAAGGTCAAATAAATATGACAGGTTAACATTAAATGTGACAGCTTAGAAGCAAATGTTGAAACATTTATTTAAATTAGCACGGATTTATTTATATCGGTAAAAATTTATTTAAATCTGCGAATATTTATTAAATATTGAAAGATTTAAAACAAATATGTGCAGATTTGGCTAAATACATAAAGGTTTACTAAATATTTGAAAATTAAAAATAAATGTTTTAGGATTTATTTAAATCTCTAATGCTTTATTAAATATTGGAATATGTAACCACATGTTTAAAAATTTATTTAAATCTAGAAGAATTTATTAAAATAAAAAGCATTTAGCTAAATGTGTGTATATACATATAATAAATTTTCACTTTACACTTGGCGCCCCCATACGCAGAACGTTGAAGCCGATTGTGCAACGAACAATAGATAATACGACGGAAAGTCAAAAAACACATTTTTAAAGAAAAAAATTAATTTTAGTTTTTTGGGAAGAAAAATTCTTAAGATTGAAGAAAACGTAAGATCAACGAAAAGCTTCTACAGCCAAAAATTGGGTGGCAGGGGAACAGGTTAAGCCCCCTAAAAGCGTACTAAAGCATCAAACGACGTGTAGCTCATTTTAACTCTATAGGCTTACAAATTTAAAATAAAATCGCGTGGCCACTATTATTTAACTTTACACAATTTTGAAAATTATTTCCCTTCGCAAATTTTCATCTTTGCAAAAATAACATTGAGTCTCCATAGACCTATTATGCTACTAAATTTTAAATCGCCCTCTCAATTCATTTTTGAGTAATAAGACGTTAAAATAAAAAATTTCAAAAAATTGTATGGGGAACCATTTCAAAGCTAGAAAGTTGAGAAAAGAGCGTTGAAATTCACCTAAGGTTCTCTTTAAGAATAACTTTTTGGATTGTACAAGTGTAATAAAAAATAGCAGTGCAAAAAATTTCGTGCTTATGTACAGAGAGCTGGTTTTATTGTTGATACACGCTTAGCAAGTTCCTCTTATTGACACCGACGGCGTGTAGCTATGCAACGTTTCCTCGCCACACATAAAGGGCATTTATTTGCATCTTTATTGAAAACTAGTGTTACCTCGCCAAAATTCGACGGCAGACTCAGCGTTGACCGACCCGGCGAAATGCTAAGTCACGTGATGTATTAGTTCCAATAATGAGACGCTGCATTAGTGTAGATTCGCCTCAAGTAAAGCGAGTCTAGCAGACTTTCATATATATTATAAATTAAAATAATTATTATTGAAAAATCGACGTGTAATAAAAATATAAAAAATTTTCATGTTCCATCTGAGGATAGAGACGTTTCATTGAAAAAAAAATGGTCCAAATTGGTGAAGCGGTAGCCGCTGGAGGAACCGAAGAAAAATACCCTTTGAGCTTTTATAAATGTATGGATGGCAACAAAATACAAACTGTACTTCCACTTCCGGTTTTGAGTTTTAATTTAAAAATTTGGTAGGTGAATTTTAGATATACCCTACATTTTAACGCGCATTGAGATCGAACCATCCATTCGACGGCTCAGAGGCGTTACTATCTTCTTCACACGCGCGCACATACTCATATGAATTCACACAGCTTTTTCTTTTAAATCGCTTTTTCTGTCTCTCGAGGCGTAAAACATGTATTTCCATCAAAATTTCAAAATCCAAAATATTCCTGAAAACAATACTGAAAGTATAGGAAAATAAAAGTAAGCGAAGTATGTCGCGTGAACATTCCCATAATTAAAACTGGGAAATTATTGACAAAATATCCAATTATTATAGAACGTTTCACGTCTTAGTTTAATTAAAAATTATGCAAAAATCATCACAGATTGGAGTTTTAATACAACGCCTAGGTATTTAATTTTTACTGCAATAGAATTATACTTTCACACAGATCATACCTAAAGTTTCTTCTTGGTATTCTACATAATTCATTAATTATTTTGTACTCTGCTTCTTCCACGTTAGCTCATTTTTATGAATTAAATGTATTGCAGTTAGGGCATGCAATCCCGGGATCCCGGCCGATTTTCTGGTCTCGAGAATCCCGGATTACCCTACAGTCAACCCGGCATTTTCGATATTGGCCTAACCTTGATTTATGTTCGAGCTCAACTGTACTTTCCTGGCGCCATACGCGCCTAATGTTGCAACGTTTTATGCTTTTGGAAAATAGCATCAAAAAAGCACCGATTGATCTGCAAATGGCGCCTTTTTATGAGACCCTCAATTTCAGCTCCTGAAAGATTTAGTCGCGCTACTGGAGCCTGTTAAATTGACAGTGGAAGCTCTATGTCAGCGTGACGCAAACCTGTGCACATCGCTACAGGAAATTAAAAAAATTAATTTATTAAGCGAAGAATAAAACAACGTCGCACTGTCTTTTCGGGAATTCTAAGATATCTCCATAACCCTAATGACAATGACAGAAAATTTCCAGACGAACTTTTTGAGATTCCAAAAAAAAAATTATCAGGCTCGAGTTAAAGAAACTGATAAACAGGTTGAGAAGTTCAGACAATCAAGAGCAAGAAGATGATGAGGACGATAATATACCGAGACTTTTAGCAGAAACTGCAACAGAACTTACAGAAGCCAGCTCAACACTCACGGAAAGATTAAGGGAAGCCTTAAATACAACCATGAAATCCTCTTCACAGACACAAAATATTCTTTTGTCGACAACTTTGAAACAAGAAATGCCTTTATTTCAAAATGGTGGAACCCGCGGGCTAAACTTGCAACTTGCGTACGATTATTTATTGTCGATACCTCCGACAAGCTTCGAAACTGAAACAGTTTTTCAGCAGCGGGTATTCTTTGCACAAAAATTAGATCAAAGCTTGGGGACAAAACCCTTGACAAACTCATGTTATTAAGGAATTGGTTTAAAAATTATTGAAAACATTTAATACCTACCTTTTGACTTTTATAATATGAATAATTATGTATACATTTTGCAAATAAAACTTATTAAAATTTTATAATGAATCCGATAAATTTTTCTTTCATGAAGCCTTCAATTGTCGAAACAGGCGCAATCGCATGCGAACACCCATATATTTTTTTATGCAAGATCGCATACGATGTCGGATCGTGTGGTTTTAGAATCCCGGGATCAAACTTGAAGTTGAAAATTTGGTTCGAGATTGCATGCCCTAATTGCAGTTCTCTGGACAAATAGCCCAGTGGGAGTTAGAATCGGCGATCGTGTCGTCCACTCGATTATGTTATTATTTACTCTGACTTGACTAACTATAATTTTTGTACAGATTATTGGTTTGCTCCAATGTAACCGACTCCAACTTTTCAAATTACCAAGTATAGCTCGAAATTTAATGTATATGCGCGCAGCCTTCACACTTACAAATTAAGAAAAACAGTCTTTAGAGTTTCTAGACGTCCAAATAGTGGGTTTTTATTAGTTATGGCATATTTCAAATAAAAATATTCGAACCATTAGATTATCAAAATGTCTCGAGATATCTCGAGAGGTTACAGAAAAGCATTCAAATTATTTTATAGCATAAAATTTTCGGTTTTGTTCAATTCGGAAGCGGGCGTTGAAGCGATACCCCGTACAGTAGTCAACTGGAAATGCCCAACGCTAATACATGATACGATGACACCACCAGTGGTAGTATTATGATGCAAATACGCTAATGGAAAATTTCCGGAATACAATTGCATAAAAGCGGCCTCCGCGGCTTGTTCCGCCGCGCAAGCTCAACGAGATAAGAATGTTTTGACTTGAACATTTGAATATTATTAATATGAGGAATAACAAACACAGCAGTTTCAACTGCACTGTTTTCTTTCTCGTGGTCTTTTCAGCGCAGAATCGTAATTGAAAGTTTTAATATTGCTCTAAAAAGTATAAATAATAAAAAAAATATGAAAATACAAAAAACTTTATAAATTACACGATTGTGAAAATCATTCGATTATGCCCTTCACTGTTTTTCATTATAATATTAAAATATTTTCCCCGTACTGGAAAAAGTATGGGAAAATCAACATCTTTTGCCGGATGACGATGCTTCTTTTACCGCTGGTATGAGAAAGTGAAAAAGTTAAATTCAAGGACTTTTAATTGTGTCTTAAGTTCATTCTACCCTAAGATCATATCTATTGTAGAATGAAATTATCATATTTCATATATAAAAATGTCTAGAGGAATATGAAATTCGAAGACAATTCACTGTAGACGTAGAGATACCTATTCCACTTTTGACTCATCTCCTGAACAGCCCTACTCAGTTTCAGTACACCTGATACAATCACTCAGGCGTATTTTTTTAGCTATTCAGTGACTGCGCCGAGGGGTTTTCAGCAATCTCAGCTGCGCTACAGACATTCCCATTTACAATAAACAGCTTGCAGTAGGTCAAGGAATTCTTTTCAGGTTCTTTCTTAATCTCTAGTTCGTTCATTGCTGTATCTGGTACAATCGCGTTAACAGAACTCGGTAGCTGTAATAGAGCTATTCTTCATTTTTATTCTTGGAAAACGTTAAAAACATGTTCAGTGATTACACCAAGTTGCTATTATTTATTAATTGCTATGTCTATAAGAAATGCTTCCCGCATGTCTCATAAAAAGTCAGTTTACTTTATCTGATTTCTCATGTGTTTTGTCATATATAAATCTTTTTGCATGTTAACATTGTAATATTTCTCATCTGAGCCGGCACTTATGTGAAAACAAATGATTTTTATAAAACAAAACAGGATTTATTTTGCTATAACATTAATACGAAACGACACGTACAAAACATACGTGTTATTTTATGATGTAAATTCTAAATTTTAAACTCGTATGTGTTTGTATTCACATGTTTTGTCACAAACTGAATCATATGTTTTCTCATAAGCATAATCGTAACAATGATAATGTAATGCCACCTGTTTAGTATAACGGAAATGTCACTACGATAATCTAATATTTGTTCCTGGTAACAAATGAACTTAACGAGAAGTTAAAGAGAAGCGGTAAGTAGGTCAAACTTGTATTGAATTTTAGGTACTAAACTGAACATCGTTGGGTAACAAACTTATAACGAATAATTTAAGCTATACAAGATGGCACACCTGGGATCTACAGTGGCAATGTAGTAAATCATTCAGAAATATATTTTTTCTACTCCCATGTTTTAATTTACTTATTAATAGTGTATAATGATACCTATTAAATTACAGATTTGCATTATGAAATGACCCAAACTGACCAATAGCAGCAAAGCATTGTTTTTGGTAACCATGGTTGCAAGAGTTGCTGACAGTTCTCAGTTAACATCGCAAAACAGTTCGAATTTCTCTTAAGTATAAATTTCAAATAAATGTTTTTAACGAATATTTTTTTTAATTAGCTAGTCGCAGCTATCATTATGGATTAGTTGCATAACATACTATTTAAGGAGACATTAGACAATAACCGCGTTTTTTCACATCGGTATTAAATCGTAAATTTAAATAATAATTAATAGGTAACGAATATCGCCTACCAAAACTTCTTTTATTAATCAATAGCTATTTTAAAAGTAAAATGATTCTCGACATTAGTAGCAAGTTTTCTTTTATGGGAATTTGGGTGGGGCGAAGTTATTCGTTTGGGAGCGGTTATAAAAAAAACGCTTTTTATAGAGATTAGGAATTTTAAATGTGTAAAGCGTGTATTATTTCTTGTCTTTCATAGGTTAGTTTATCAGATGAAATAGATAAGTCAAGAAGAAAGTTAGGTAATTTATTTTAATTCTAAAAAAAGGCGGCCACGGACGTACGCACGGACGCACACTTAGACACGCACAGATAAATATGCCGTATAAACCACTGTATGCAGCTCTAAAAAGGAGGAAAGCATTTCGTTTACACTGTCATATACTTTCAATTTGAATAACGTTGTTATACCGTCCAACGGTTTACGTCGCTCCACTCGTTTCTATGAGTCGATCCCTGCCGCGCGTACACTGTTAAATAGCGACTACTTCGATTGCAGTATTTGCCGGCTGGTCCGACATACATTAGTAAGTTGCAAACAAACATTTTAAAAAATTTGGAAAGAAATGAAAATTAGATGTATTTTTAGAATTTCTTTGAATTAAAAAACAAAAACAAAAGAAAAACATTGTTGTTAGAAATTAAGCGAGAGAAGAAAATTAAGCCCTTAGGTACCGCTGCAACTAAATATTAAACTGTGAACCTTATTTTACTATCACTCCTGAATAATTTAAACCGTAAAACCGTTGGGGGGGGGGGTAGAAAGATCGGACTCGCGCAGGTCGGTTATTCGGCATGTGTATTATACGAATCTAAAGGTTTTTGTTCAAAACGCGTTGTTTTCAGATTATATCCTCCTTCCTGCGATTACTTATGCACTAGCCCGGTTTTATGATACTTTGTGTTTAGCTGCAACCAATGTTTATTCATTGAAATCTCCAAATCGAATTTTTTACGTTCTATACACTTTTGGGTGTATACATTTTTGCCGTTTTTTGGCGATTACTTAATTAAACTGATCAAGTAAACAAACAAAGCCCCCCCCCCCCCCCCCCCCCCGGTGTTGTTTTCTCAATAGAAAGTTGTTCCTATTGTCATTTAACATGCTTAAACCGATTTTAAAGCCGAAAATCGTATATTTTGGAAAATAATCGATGGTGGTGGGGGTGATAAAGAAATCGCGTTTGCGCAAATCGGCTATTCGACATGCGAAACTACGAATCTAAGATTCTTTTTCGAGCGCGTCTGTTTTGAACTAAAAAAAATCTACCCCCTTTTTTTCTCGGACCAACCTTATTTTCTTGCTGTTTCATCCCAGTGGAATTTGAGCCAAACCTTTCTTTTAGGCATAACTCGTGTATCGATCAGTAAGCCCAAAGAGGGAAAAAATGATTGCATTTGCTCCAAATCCTACATGACGATCACAATACCTTCCTCTATAACTATACTTCGTACAGCGAGGAAGATAAAATGTTCCCTTACGTTAATACCTCCAGTCGATTTAATTTCTTACAATCGATTACGCTCAATTAATGAAATGCAGACTGCGTTTGACACATTTGTAATTAGTATCCAGTTTCTTGTTAATTGTTACCGCACTGCAGAAATGCCAGCTGCACTTTACGCTTTCAGGAAATTGCCTTGTCACCATATACAATAGAAAAGCAATGCAGATGACAAGCACTATTTAAATACCATTTGACAAGCACTGGTTTATTTCCTATTCAAAAAAAATGCATGCGAATGTAGTTTATTTAAACTTAAATTTTTGGCTTTCAGTGTAAATTAAAATTGCTGAAAGCCTAGACCCTAGACGATAGAGAAAATCTTAACAGTCTGTACATCAGAACGTATTAAAGACCTCAATTTGAAGGGTCGATAGTGGATACTTATATTTCCCATGGGAAACAAAACACAATTTATTATCCCAGATTAGAAAACTTTTTTTCTATTTTCTAACACTTTATTTTACTAAGCCAATTTCAGAATTTGGATTAGTTACTTCTGTACAGCAACTGACGAAAAGTCATTGATGTAAATGATTAAAAATTTTATGATAGACTTTCAGTACACGTAAACAATTAACAAAGTTCGGTAGATATACATCTCAACACAATATAAATTTATGTATGTACAATGTTTATGTTTGTATAACCAAACATACAGTCAAATTTGTGACCGAAAAATTTGTTTTTGTGGTATAAACCATGTATGCGGATAGCTTCCCTTTTACCCTTTGATGCTGGAAAGGTTAGGAGTTGGCGGACGGGCACGGGCGAGAATGGTGACAAGGCAGTACATCAGAATAAGATATTGAAGAATAAATGAAAAATGTGTATAGTAAATTAATTTAAAAGGGGATAAATCTCGACACAACGTCATATATATCTTGCAGTAATTTTCTTTTACTTCAAAATATATCTTGGCATTTACAATTCAGTTAAACTTGAATAACCGCCAACCCTCGCATTTTGTCACTGTTCATATGAAATTTTTAAATGCATAAGAATTGTTAATACGTATTGTATAATTAAAATTTCGTTTACTTTACAATTCATCTGATCAATCTGATGTACTAAGTTACAAAATATAGTGTGTTCATTTTAAAACTTTCCTCTCCTAATATTGGAACCAGAAACGATAGCGAAATCAAGCTAACGCCACTACTCCATAATGGGGGGTGGGGGAGAATAGGCTGCCCAATACCCTCGCGATAAGACATACCCCTTCACTACTATGGGGCGCCAAGTGTAAAGTGAAAATTTGCTGTGCATTTCACGGTATTTAAGGCAATTTGTCCCAATATTTATTATATATACACACATTTAGCTAAATGCTTTTTATTTTAATAAATAATTCTAGATTTAAATAAATTCTTAAACATTTGATTTAAATATTCCAACATTTAATAAAGCATTAGAGATCTAAATAAATCTTAAAACATTTACTTTAAATTTTCAAATATTTAGCAAATCTTAATGTATTTAGATAAATCTGCACATATTTGTTTTACATCTTTCAATATTTAATAAATATTCGCAGATTTAAATAAATCTTTACCGATATAAATTATATACAGATACTCATTTAATGCTTAGAGATTTAAATAAATATTTCAACATTTAATTTTAAACTGTCATATTTAATTTTAACTTGTCATATTTAGTTGACCTTGGTAGACCCAGCCGACTTAAAAGACCAAGACCGTTTACACTGGTGGTAACGTTCAACAATTATGAACACGTTTTCCGTATTTCAAGAATTTGTACAGTTAATGTTAGTTCAATCATCAATAACAACATATTTAACAACATAAACATTGCCTATTTATTATTCATACAATGAAAGTTTTCTCAATATTCCTTGAGAATATAATTTTCAGTCTGTTTTGTTTAAGCGTCGAACGCCCACCATGACCCTGCCTTGCGCCTTACTACCGGTGTAAACGGTCTTGGTGTCCTAAGTCGGCTGGGCTCACCAAGGTCAAATACATATGACAGGTTAACATTAAATGTGACAGCTTAGAATTAAATGTTGAAACATTTATTTAAATCTGTAAGGATTTATTTATATCGGTAAAAATTTATTTAAATCTGCGAATATTTATTAAATATTAAAAGATTTAATACAAATATGTGCAGATTTGAATAAATACATAAAGTTTTACTAAATATTTGAAAATTTAAAATAAATCTTTTAGGATTTATTTAAATCTCTAATGTTTTATTAAATATTGGAATATTTAAACCAAATGTTTAAGAATTTACTTAAATCTAAAATGATTTATTAAAATAAAAAACATTTAGCTAAATGTGTGTATATATAATAAATATTGGAACAAATTGCCTTAAATACCGTGAAATGCACAGCAAATTTTCACTTTACACTTGGCGCCCCATACACTACCAGCTAGAAAAATTTTAAAATCTGATATAGCACTTTGCGCTTTATGATACATTAAAATAAAGTTGTAATTAGCGGAGCAGTACAGGCCATCATCGATCCAACCGATTGATTTAAAACCTCGTGTATACATCGTTGCGTCGGATTACAACCATGTGTACATGGTTGCTACCTACGGGCTAATAGCTCGCGGTAATTCCGTTACGGGCATCTCAACGAGCATAAGCTGAAGCGTTCCATCATGTACACAATAGAAAAAATATAAAATGCCGTGCACGCCCTTTTATAAAACTATTAAATTAAAAAGAAACGTAACTGACCTATGCATCTCATTTTTAAACAGCATTAGAATAAAAAAAAAAGATGGCGGAGCGTGGATCGCAATCAAGCCAGTGGCGGTCAGTATCAGTCGGGCCCGTTGTGGCCGATACCGATCGGGTAGACATTCCCTTAAATTAAAATTAAGGTTTTTAAAAATGCTGTCTTTTCGTGTCGAGAAAATCGATTTAACCGTTTCCGGGAAATTACGTAAAAACTGTATTATTTTGTAAACGATACAATGGTGCTTCCATAATGGAACAGCGCGTTGTAGGGTAGGGCGACTAATAATGAAGCTTATTTTATTAATTAATAACGTAACATTCTGGAAAAAAAGTTAGAAGCTTTAAATCAGGAGACCTTGTTGGCCACTCTTTCGCTCCTCTTTTAACAATTTATTTCTCTGGAAATCAGAATGAGAAACAGAATGAGAAGGGGCACTATCTTGCTGATAATAATAAAATTGGTCTTCATCCAATAACAAATTCACTTTTTTTGAACTTGTGTTTTTATTGTTTCTGTTATTAAAGGGCCGATGGCATTTTCTAGCAGATGAAAACTAATGTTCCGTGGAAATTTTCCTGTATGACTAACGACCAATAATAACGTCTTCCAGTATACCCGCCCACACATTTATTTTCTATAGCCATTGGGTATGCTTTTCTCTAAAAACTGGTAGATTTTTATCGCTGCAGTAGCAAGAGTTATTGTAACTATTAGGAAAAAAGTACATTAATCGCTGTAACAAATATGTTTCAATAAATTTGGATTTGGCGGTTTATCATAGCCATCATTTCTTTAGAAATTTCAATTTTGCTGTCAAAGTTGGTAAAAACTTAGCGAAGTAAACTTGCAAGGTTCATAGCAAAGTGCCCTAAAACTTCATCTTGAGCAGCCCTATTTAAAACTCTAGGTTGAATTCTTTTTTTATCTGCAACAGATAGTTTTTCAATTTTTCACCAAACCGAATACATGTACGTGTGTGGCACATCTTTGTCTGCATGCCTTTCATGAAAAATAGCAGCCGTTCTCAGAGCACGCTGGTTTTCGACTCTACACTTAAAAATAATTTTTATTCTGTCAGTAAATCATATTTGAAAATCAAAAATTTAATGCAACAGGTACAATAGTTGATTTGCAAAAAACTGAGTGCTAAGATTTCCTGTGAAAATTGTGGACACCAAATTTGCGATTTGCCGCATTTATCAACTGGTACTTTTCACATATATACTTATTATATATTTGCTGTATTTTCCACTTATTTATGCCAAAACGTAGCAGTTTTAAAAATCTTTAATTTTATGTATCACAAACAGCAGTGTTATTTAAGATTTCAAAGTTGGGGTAGCTAGAAGGGAATGCGTGTCTTACCGCGACGTGATTACGCAGCCTAATCTCCCCCCCCCCTTCATTATGAAAAAATAGCATTAGATTTATTTCATGATCATTTCTGTTGTACAAGATATTGCGGGTAGAAGTTTTTAAATTAACACACTATATATCAAATTATAGTAGTAGCACTAATATAACTGGAGGGTAACATTGTAATTGCACAGAATATTTTTGGCGGTTCCAAACTAAATATTATTATTCAAACAGTTTTAACTATAGACTTTAAAGAAATTTGAACAGAAACGTTTAAAAGCAAGCTTTAAAGAAACAAATAATTGTTTAATAAATTGAGATTCGAAAATAAATTTTCTAAACAAAGGACTTATTTACAAAAACTGATTCTGGAAGTTACACTGTCAAGTATTCACGGTCCCAGGTCGCTCCAACGCAATTAGCGAACTCAATTAAACTTGTTAACGTTGTTTGTAGGGGGAACGTCGCACAACTTCTAACATAAGGTACTTACCATCAGTGTTCGGTTTCATCCCTTAGAGCTAAATGAATGTAGTAAACATTTTCACTCACCCTACGACTATCGGCCAGTTGGGGAAAAACAAAGTCGGTGGCGGTGAGTAAAACCTTGTAAGGACCTTTAGATAATTTCTTCTTTAGAAGCTGGTTTCGTACCAACGCAGCCAGTCCCAGTAGAACCGACACAAACACGAAGGAACACCCCAGGATTATTAAAACACTCATAAGTTTCGTAAGTTCGTTTTCACAGCCTTCGCACTCATCATTATGTTTATGTTTCAGAGTCCACTCGTCTAAATTGTCCAAAATTCTTGTTACTAAAAAGTCACTATAATTGCTACGTTCTACGCTTAAAAGCGGTCGCCAGCTGCCCTCGTAGGTTAAATCTAATAACACAAATTGCGCGTCTTCATTTTTTACGCTGCTTAAAGTTGATAAAGCTCGTTTTATTCTACGCAACACGACACCCTCAACACTGATATTAAAACTGTAGTTCGAACTTATGTCGCCAAAAACATTTTCACTAAAAACAAGCACGTACTTTTTTGTAAAAATACTTATTTTATCTATAAACTCTGTCATATTAGCTTCCTTGGATGTGTTAGCATTAGTTTGAGAAGTGTTCGTAATGTTATTTAGAGATGCTATAGCAACGTCGTTATTAAAGCTTGACAACCACGACGGAAGCGATGATACATCCACAAAAATTGTCAAGGTATTGTGGTCTCTCGCCAGATTTAAACGGTCGATGGTTGCCAAAATCTCCTTTCCAACTTCACTTGCAGAAGCACAAACAATCACAGCTGAAAAAAGCACATTCAAGTTTATCAAATCGATTACACTACACGCTGCTGAAAAATAAATATAAAGGAGGTGAAAGCGACATCCGCAACTTCTAGGTGGTAAAACGTCGAGCTCTTGTAACAAAAAATTGATTTATTGAATGTGGTAGGTTTGCACACAACACATTCAATTCTGTGACATTCTTGAGTGTTTGGCTCAAGACTGGTGACAATTTATATTGATAAAACTGATACCCACCATTCGTTGTAGCTGATATTTTGCGGTTTTTGTATAAGCAATTACTCAAGTTAATATCATTTTTTGGTCGCTTTCCCCTCGTTTTTAAGAAATATTCAACAACATACTCACCTCTGCAAGGATTTTTTTTCAAAATCTTTATCTTATTTTCAATTTGGTCCATGGACATCGTCTCAGAAATCATAAAAAAGTGCCTGGAGATGATTCCACTTTCTCTCAAATACATATCTAATAACTGCGATAAACTAGGCCACCATCCCACTTCTGAAATCATTTTAAAAGGAACGTTCAGATTTAACGCTATTTCACAAAGATACATAAATTTAAAATAATAGTTTAAGAAGTTTTAATATAGAAAACGCGATATTTTTATGTGTTTCTCAAAACTTTGTCCCAAGTAAAAGATCTGAATTATTAATTCAATAAATCTGCAAACTACCGCCAGATTTTTGTTGATTTATGAAAATAAAAGCGTTACATGCTTTAAATCTTTCTGCATATCTGTTTTAAAAATCTGCTAATGAAAAATAATTACTTTTCCTGCGAGATTTAAATGAATTCTGCTTTTTGTTACCTACGAACCCATTGGAAACTTTTAATTACTTGAGACCAGAATCGGAGAACTTCTAGTTTGGTTGAGTAATTCCGCGCTTTACAACTTGAAGGTCTACAACAGTAAAACAACGATAGAAAAAAATAAGGAAACGACAAGAACTTTTGAGGGCGAATGACGGAAAAATCTTACATTGTGTCAATCCTAAATATACCTTGAGCGACGTCAGCACTTCACCAACTTTTAAATCAGATTTTATCGAAGTTTAGAATGAATTGAAGCAATTCTAACATTGAAAACTTTCTGTCGCAGTATCGTTTTGCTCTGCATTCGTTCCTTTTAACGAAGTTATCCTCGTGGTTACGTAAGAACGTTTGTTTCGGGAGATACGAAATGATCACATCAATACTTGGTTGAGCGGGTCGAGGTTTGATAACGAGTCGTGATTCAACCCCGAAGCGGTAATATCCTCCTAAGTCATCCCCTAATACCGCGCTTATTGAAAAGGGAAAATCTGAGCACGAAGGAAGCTTTAAAGGTAACACTTTTTTAGAATGTACACGCAAAATTACTGCAACGGTTTTTAAAATTCACCCCTAAAATGCTCTACGGAACTTAATAACATCTTTTAAAATCTGAATGTTCATCAAAGACGGAAAGTACATAAAAGCGAAGCTGGTATTTGTAGGTGGGAAAATTTACGAGCATGAAACCTCTAGATAATTCTACAGACTATTATTTTTACTTTTCCAGACTTTTTGCATTAATTGTGCATGTTTTTACCCTCCCCATACACAGTATGGGACTAGAACGAAGCACTTAATCATTTTGCCTGGTTTCTCTTTGTTAATTCATTTGCCCCAGTTTCCTTAAAAGAGAATAGGCATATTTACCAATCCTAATTGCAACGTATTCACGTAAAAGCTCCCGTTAATTTTTGATAACTCCTAGGAGGTTGTTTTAGATCTAATGGATTACCTACTGCAACCATCTTTCTTCATTTAAGTTTACTGATGGCCCACCACTGAACTTGTTTGGAAACATTTTAAGTGAAGTAGCAGTGTTTTCTCTTAAATTATTTTAAGAAAACTGTATTTATGATATTTTTAACAAATTCACTTTAGCTACAAATGTATTTGTTAAATAGGCAATAAGCGTTTTGTTAAAACTACGAAAAATACATTTATAAAATTATTACTTAAAATCGCAAAAATGAATGAAATATGTGCAATTAATAGCTTCATTAAACGTGCACATTTTTTTTAATTCTTGCCTTTCTTGTAACATTTATATAAGCTTTGAAAAATGTAAAAAGATTATGAAACAACTTCCCTCTGCCTTCTCACAACAACTTAATGAAACAATATGTCATGTCTGACTTTTATGCCGTGGTGGTAAAAAGAAACCTTAAATTTCCTGTGGGTAATACTTCTTATCTAATTAGGGTTTTAATAAAGAATACGATATTGTTAAAAATACAAAATTATTAAAAAGGCAGTTTTTTGCAACAGTATCTTTACTTTTATTTCCACGACATTATAATTTTTTTCCATTATTATTCAGTGTTGAAAATTCGTATGATCATTATACTAAAAGAAAATGTAGAATATTGTTATTAAGTTTACCTTACTGTGTATCTAGTGTAAACTCGAGTATAGGAATATTAGGCCTTGTACGCCTGTACACATTTCATCATTCTGCCCTAACGTAAAACGGTAAAAGCGTAATATAACATGAACATGAATGCTCAAGTGTAGACGGTGTTACACATCATACGCGGTTGTTTGCGATGCAAAGCTCTTATCGAAATTTACTTCGTTTACGACAACAAAAAATGTTACGTTACACCGAGGGACGTGCACCGAAACGTTACCAAAAACCGAAAACTAAAATAAAACACAATTTTCTGAGTTTTAATCGAAACGAACACCAAAATTAAAATATTCTTAGCCGTATCTCTTTTATTATTTTCGAAATTTACTAATATTTGTTTGTTCCGGTTAATTTGAACATTTTTTAATGTAGCATATAACAATAAGAACTTAAACGTGGTTAGCCACTTTGGTTGGCCAACTGATTTGTTACCAATACATTTACGTGCCAGCGACGCAAATGCGAACTGCGTAGACATTACAGAATACAGCATACAAAATGTATTGGCCTGTAAATTTGTCTTAGGTGAGTGTGTCAGAATCAGCGACAGTAATTTGTGCTAATTTAAGTGACGCTAAATGGGAAAGCAAGTGTAAAATATCATAAATTGTTTTTATTTTAAAATAATGTAGGTAGTAAATTGCTTTTAGTTATACAATTAAACAACCTTGTTGGGTAAAAAATTGCGAATGCCATTACGAAAAAATGTTTCAACGTTGCTTGGTAGAATACCCAATATTCGGTAAATATACGGATTTGCAAGCTGGAGAAAATCCCGGAAAAGTCAATCGCAATGGGCAGGGCTGTAGGGAGAGCCTACAAGTCGCAATAAAAAAATTTCGTTACAGAAATGTTTTTTAAGTTATTTGCACTTCAAACATCCGGAAAACGTACTCAAATGTTAACTTGAGCGAGTCTGGTCTAGTGTAGACGGTTAACGTACAACTCCTGCGGTTTGTAATGTAACGTTTAATGCTAATGTAACGTTACATTGCTCAAATTTGTACAAAGCTTTAAGTCTTGCACACATTTGAGCATTCTGCCGTAACGTAACAGCGTAATGTAACACAAATCCTCACGTCAATTTCTTAACGAATATTATATAATGTTACATTGCACCAGCTGCTGTAGTGTAAACGGTTAATGTAAAACTGATGGGTCAATAGCGGTGTACCGTGTTCGTTTGAAAGCTGGCAACGTTGGCACTTATCAATCCTGAGGCTCGTAATGTAACGTGAAATGTAACTGTAACGTTACGTTATTCCAGATTGCTTAAACGTATGCAAAACCTTAAACCTTGTGTTGTAATAGACCAATCTTAGACATTTTTGCGGAGAGGAAAGAAGATCCAAAAAAGGAAAAACAAAAATTGTTGTATGGTTTTGCTGATAATTTCTAAAATATTTTGTCAACTTACATAATTATTTTTTTCTTCAATTAATACAAATAATAAGGACTAACTGGAATTTATAATTATACTATATTATTGGTTAATCAATCGTGATGATGGACTATATGATGCTATTGCAGCAATATTTATGATGTACAAATTTATTCTAATGATGCCGAGTATGAACAAGTTTGGGTTTTGAACATTATAAACACTGTACTGAAAAATATTCTCTGCGTGACTTTCCCTGTGGCGTTCAACTATAAACCAGCCGTTATTGTTAAGATGGCTTTTCCTTTGTAGTTCCGCATCTTTATTTTAAAAATGTACATCCAAGCCTGACATTATTTGCTTGAAAATTTCCTAAATCTGTAAAAGGTATTTCCATTTCGACAGTTGCCTTCTTTGAGCTGATCGGCTCTTTGTCCACAGCAAAGCACGGAAACTATTACACAGTCGACCTTTTATTCTGGCTACTACAATAGAACACGTATCTTTCTTACTTTCAGACGGTGTAGGCGTCATCGTCTAATGCTACGTGGAACTACAAATTTCTACCAACATTTTATTTAACATGTTTGTCATTAAACAGTTAATTATGTCAAAAAAAATTATTTTCGTGTATTTTGAAAGGTATTGTGAGATTGATTTTGAGAATTTTGACGAAAATACTCGTTTAAACTACTAGAAATTGAAATACGTGATGTGTAAAAAAGTCTATCGTTTCCTTTCTTTGCGTACGTTTGGTTAAAATACGCATGTATAACATAAATTTACCGAGAACAGCGGCGCAGCCAAGGGGATGCAAGAGTGAATATGCACCTCCCTTGTGCGAATATTTAAATATTTTAATTCCTGACAGAAATGGTGATAAAAACAAAATTCAAATGGAAACGCTATTGAATAAAAATATTCAGGTAATTTAACGAAAAGCAACTTGATTATTTGCATTGCAGACTATAATTTATGGCAAAAATACATATAAAAAAATAAATGTGTGCGAGCACGCAAGTTCTAAGTGAAACTTTTCACGTGCTCTCACTGAAAGCGTTTTCGCTTTAAACTTTAAGACACTTATTAACTCTTTACTGCAAAGACGGCATCTGCACCAGCAAAAATTGCGTTTTTGTTGAAGAAGGTGTAAAATGTTGCAGGGAATGTAGATACAAAGTTGTTAAAACACGCAAGTGGACGAGGATTATATATTGGAAGAAAATTTTGAATTTTGATTTCTTTGTCAGGATCTTGTCCGTTTGTGGTTCTCAACTTAACATTATTTTATTTGGTAGAATTTTTTGTAATTTTGCAGCTGAATGTTTATTGCAATATTAAATAATTGCTGTTCTGCCCGATTTCGTTTCTTAACCAAATATTCGTACCAAGTGAACGAGTTTATGTGACAGCAAGATAGCATTATACGTACAATTTTTATTCTTCCAAAGCCCAGCAAACTGTTTTAGTACATACTTTTCGAACCCGTGCTTTGTTTCCACTAGATGGACAAGCCCAACTGTAGAGGCTCTAGCGAGGTTAGTTTTGCATCGTGACTAAGATATCGGTATGTAAAATTAACAGAATTAGTTTAGAATTCGTAAAAATGCACAACCATATTTTTTTAAATTACATGTAATATTTTATTTTTTATAAATTGTATACCAAAATAAAAGGCAATTAATGAGATACATGTTTTAAGTCAGTAGGTCTTTTAATTATCAACCTAAAGCTTTAAGAGTGCTACCGACAAAGTATCTTTTATTCTATCTTCGGACTGCATAAACGCGTGCAACCCACTTCGCGACCATATGCGTACTGATGAACCTATTCTAAAAGGTTAAACAATTGGCTGATAGGGAAAATGGCGGCGCCTGTGTATTCGTTACATTACGTTATAGCCATTTCCGTTATGGTGCCTGATTCCACGACCGTATTTTGCACCCACCGACAAAGAAATTTCACTGCAAACATTCCGCATGTGCAACTGATTGTTTTTAAAAAAACTTTCCCCAACATTTATATATTACTAAAAATTTAAATAACGTTCCTCTGTGGACGAGTAGAACACAGTCATCATTCTCAACACTAAAATTAGTAAACAAATATCTACGCAATTTAATATTATAAATATTAAATGTTTTAGGAATACGTTATATGCATAAAACTATTGTGGTTACAGAAAATAAGAGACCTACTTAATACTCTACCAAAACAAAAACATAATTAAATTTAGTTTTGTAATACTTTAAGTATGCAAAAATTATAATTTAGTCAGTATATAATTTAAACTAGCAGAACCCCTAGGCTTTAATTCTAGATAAATCGATTTTAACATAGTTCTTTGCCAAAATTAGAGAGGGGGAGAAAATTAACCTCTCTAAATATTGCTACACCTAAAAATTAAGTTTTCAATCTTATTTTACTACTAATCATGAGCACTTTAGTACTAACAGAAACTTTTAATCGTTTTCCGCTTATTAAAGAGAGAAGCATGTATTTAAGTTTTTCGAAAATTCATAGTAGGCGTCACAGAAAAATTAGTGTACTGGGGCGCGAAACAAGTAGTAGCCCATCCCTAGCTCTATGAGCTTACAAATTTGACGAAAATCGTGTGGTCACTTTTTGAAAACATTTTCACTTCACAGTTTTTGTATGTGAAAAAAAATCCTTTTGTATAATCACATTGTGTTTCTTTCGGGCTGTTGTAATACCAAACTCAATCACGATCTGAAAACTCATTTTTGAGTAAATGGGCGTTAAAGCCGAAAATTTACAAACATCGTAACCCATTTAAAGCTAGAATGCTGGGAAAAAAGATTAGGTTTGTCTTAACATGGTCTATCATATTCTGTTCTTAGGTTTACAAAAACACGTTTGTGAAAAAAAACCACCACAAAACATGTCTACCTTCCGTTTCCGGTTCCGGTTCGTAAAATAAAACTTAAAGATAGCTAGACAACTTTTTGTTGTACCTATGTGTACCAAAATTTCATTAAAATCGTTTTAATCGTTCCTGAAATTTCGCATTACATACACAAGCCCATACAGACTATCACTTTTAAAATTCACTGTTTTGTGTTTCTGGAGGGCCAAAACATGTATTATCGTCAAAAATTCATATTTAAAAATTTACGTGATCACAACACATTTCCAAACTGGAACTATGAGAAAGTACAGAAGCATACGGATTCAGCTAGTTCTTCTTAAATAAGTGCTAGTAATGTACACGCGGCAGTTTTTTACGCGAACATAAATATTATGGCTGACTTGAGTTCTCAGTATGTAAGTAAATGAAGTGTGGAATGAGTGGCGTATATTTGTATGTTTTGTAAAATTGCTGTGATTTCTTTGTTGTGGTGGTCCCGCGGCAGCTTCTTAATAATAAAAGTGACAAAAAATATCAGCCTCACAAATAAAATTTGTTTGTCTGTTATTGAAAGAAAATATATAAAACATGTTGCGCGAGATGCTCATGTCGGCGCGATAAATACACATTTCCGTCGCACTAGAATCATAAATAACAAAATTATATCAACAGAAGTGACAGCAAACGTAAACTTTGGCTAAAGCAATCAATAAATTGAGGCGGCAATTGACACGCAAGGGGCCGCTTAGGTGTTATACCAATAAATCTTTCCGAGGTGTAAGATTAAGTCGTTTTGTTATAAAAAGACAGTTAGGAATTTAATATGTAGATATATAAATGAAAATATGCATTTGTGTCTGAGTATAATATTTACTGCTGCACCCCTATTCCAAATTTCTGACTGCGTCACTAAACGAGAAAATAAGTTTTTGAAAACGATCCGGAGATTCCGGAGCCGGAACCAGAAGTTAGATATAGATATATGAGAAAATCATGTTTATCTAAAGAATTACTGTCAAAGTAAGTTAATGTTGGTATATTCTATTATGCATGAAACTCGCCTGCTATGTCATATGCAGTGCATTATTTTAATACATGTTCTGCTTGCAACCGGTTGTGACATCTCAAAAAGCCATTACAAACACATTTATAAAGCAGAAAAATACATACTTCCATTTACATGGAAACCGCTGCAATTGATCGGACTGCCAGGTGTACTTGCCAGTTTAGAAATATTATATGTATACTGCTCAAGCTGTAGCTTAAGAATTCTTGAAAGATTTCCTCGGTGACTGCTGTCATTTCTTTCAGAACAGTTGTTTATTTTTTAATAGAATGTTTCGCGGACTATTAAGGTTTACTGTGCTCATATAACGTTAACCATACTCAATTTACATTTATGAACCACAGTTGATTCGAAAATTATAAACAAAGAAAATATTTATATGATAGTGATTTCTGTATAATTAACAATATAATTATTTCAATACTATTACGTCTACTACTGACCTCAATATTCTCATAAAAATCGTTCTGGTATTGCATGACAAAAACCACTTACGAAGAAAATTGATTTAGAATTGATATTGAACAAACTGAACTTTATTTTATAAAACAAGAACGCTGAAATTCTTGCAAACTTGATATCCAGAAATAAAATCTGCAAATTTATAGTCGATATCGCCATAAATTTGATCGAAAACATATCGGAGGTAGAAATAAAACTGGTAACATAATATGAAAAGACTTGAATTTATAAGCGAAAAGAAACAAAAGTATTAAACATTTCAACAGCTTTAATTTAAGCACACGGAGCATATTCATAAACACTCCCTTCCCTCTTAAAGGCAATAAATCATTATTTTATTATTTTTTTTATTTCTTAATTACGTTTTGAAACGGAATTTTGGTAAAATTAATTAATTCTTTAATTCAACAAATTTAAAAGTCTCGACCAGCACTTATATCCCGACCCTACGTGATCTACAAAATAATAAGAAACTACAACCTAACAGCTCACTCACATTATGTGAAAAGCAAATCAGCAGCTCTAACCAATGTTGTGTAGAAAAAAATAGATGTCTACCCCTCCATTAAAAAGAACAACTCTGTATTTCTGTTTGTGTTATGTAGACCTTACTATGAAATTTGTTGATAGGGCTTAAAAACGCAATTATATATAAGCAACACAACTCCACAAAAAAGTCAGTATATTCTCCAGGATCGATCAAATGGTACAAAGAAAAGAACCTACGTAAGGATCGAACATTGGCTTCTGCTTCTAGGCAAACACCCCGCGCAGGATCTTTCACTAGCCCAGCTTCTGAATCAAGTGAAAGTTTAGAGTTCAAAGCCCCTCAGCGCCGTTAGCTCCATCAAGAGTAAAGCAGTAACTAGCGCCACCTCCTCCGTATCGATAACCCCTTAAAAAGTGAAGTAGCAACGCGAACCCTTTAAGAGGGAAACGGCGGATATACCAGGTTTCGATGATGCTCCCTACAGCATCTCCAGTCTCTTCGAGAGTCAAACAGTAGCTACACCAAGTCTTGACGAAGACCCCCATTCATCACAAGTTCTTTCTCAAACTAAGCAGCGTCAGCGCCCTGAAATGGCCATTTTAGGTCATGCAAACCTTAGAAAAAAATCATCATCTTTTGAAGCACTAGCACAAGCCCCTTGTTTACTGTCCTCTTTATGTAAAAGTTTTTTGTTCAAAAAATTAATTGTTTGTATTGTTCATTATTCTTTGTACTTTTGATATAATCTATTTGTTTAATGTTGTAACTCCGCCTGCAATGTTGTTGCCGGTCCCAAGCCCGAGTAAAAATGGTTGGCGGAACGGGTTAGCAGTCTACCCGTCGGAAAATCAATTAACGCCCATAGAACTGGAAATCAAGCCTCGGATTCCGGACGAAACTTATTGCTAACGACCAATGCACGCAAAAGAAAAAACGCTCGCTGAACAATAAAGACCAAGAACTGATATTAGCAATGAAATAGTATAAAATAGGCATGCGCTTTGTCCAAAACCAAAAAGAGAGAGGAAAAACCTAAAAATATCTAAACTATATTCTCATATACAGCGGCAGCGATAAAGACAAAGAAGCAAGCTCGTGAGTAAAGATTGTACGACAGCCGGCTCCAACATCTCATAACAGTCAATCCGATCAACATCGAAAACAACATCTAACACAGTTGGAACAAAATTAAGACTAACATTCAAAACGCTGTGAGAGAAGTGGTTGCAACAAAGACAGTAAAAGCAAACGCCAAACCAAACAACACACATTGGCTCACTATAGAGATCAAGCAATTAACACTGGAAAAGTAAAAAGCACACATACAACACCTTAAGAAACAAACACGTGAAACACATATTAAATACATAGAAGTAAGAAACCGAGTCAATAGCAGAGTTCGAGAAGTAGAAAAATAATACTGGCGAATATCAAGCAGTAAAATTAAGCATAGGTTTGGAGCCCTAAAACGAGTGTGGAAGCTATTAAGAGGGTTTAAAAATCCAATTAATGAAAACAGAATTGAAAACAATAAAAGAGGCAGAAAGAATGGACACGTCGTCACTTCGAACAACTGTACGAACACAACAAGAAAACAAGTATAGAAGTAAAAGAAAATACAGAGGAAAAGTTTAGAAAAAGGAATGACCAACCTTTTACGATAACGATAACTGAAAATCAAGTAAAAACGCGGTATCAAAACTAAAAAACAGAAAAGCACCAAGCGAGAACAGAGTACACAACGAATTCATTAAATACGTCGAAAATCATCCACTCCAAGAATTGACACAACTTTTAAACATGATAATAGCGCAATAAAGAGTCCCTAGAAATAGAAATCGGGTGACCGTTCCAATATTTAAGAAAGGAGGCAAAAAGATCCCTGCAATTGCAGAGAAATAACGCTGCTAAGCTCAATGATGAATCTAATGACTAGCATACCCACAGATGAAATCAGTTTCACCTATGAACAAAGAATAACAGGACTTTAAGAAAAATAGGTCGACCGTAAACGCCATCTTCGCCCTACGTCAGTAAACCGAAAAATCGCTAGAATATAACACACCAACCTTAATATGTTTCGTTGACTTCGCCAAGGCGTTCGACCAAATGCAGTCCTACAAATATTCCAAAAAAAAGGCACAGCCCAAGACTACATAAAATAATCCAAAATCTCAACAGCAACAACTCCACCAAAACAAGAACTAACAACAAATTGACATAAGAAATACGTCAAAGAGAGCCTTAGTCCGCTTATCTTTAATAACGTAATGGAAAAGATCGTACACGCAGTCAAAGACAAAGATATCGTATATCGCCTAGGAAACCACAGAGTCAATATCATTTGCTATGCAGACGCTCTTATCGCGGAGTCGGAAAACGACTTAGAACGCCTGCTACATGCAGTCAAGATTAAAGAAAAATACAACATGATTATTTCTAAAACCAAAACTAAATGCGTGGTTATAGCCAAAGAACCACTACAATGCAAAACAACAATCGGCGACAGACCTATAGAACAAGTCATGTGTTTTGACTAGCTAGGCAGTAAAATCTCGAGCTACGGCGATCTTAAAGACGAAGTATGACAACAAGTCAATAACGCGTTGAAAATATCTGTATGTCTAAAGAACTTAATACGGAGGAATAAAAACATCAACGTCCACTGCAAAACGCGCATATACAAGACCTGCCTTGGACGCGCCAAAGAACAACTGAGAACGGCTGCGATGAAAACTCTGAAAATGATCACACTAAATGACAGGAAAAGAAACGTAAAAATGAGAAAAAACTGCGAAGTTGGTGACAAAGTTTGGTGGATGAGAAACTGCAGAAGACAGTGGAACGTACACAGAAATAGGATTTATTAACCAAATATATGGTTTAATGCTATAGATATTTTATATTAGCGTTTAGCCCCTTGGCCTTCCAGCCGATTCTACCTCACAGACTTGCGCACCTTCTTTGCATGCAGCTGAAATGTGTGTAAGCCACAAAACTTTGTAGTGGCACAGATATGCGGGTGTGTTCGGTCGTACTACTTTTTTACTGCATAAGTAGTTGCGGGGTCGAATCTCGGTTGGGACCAAAATTTTTTTTTATTTTGTAGTTTTTTTTTTAAACACTGTTGTTGCGTTTTGCTGTTTACACGAGGTTATTTGTTAAGAGCAGTTATATTTTTAAAGAAAAAATACGAAGACAAATTTGCATTCACTCACTGATTGACGGCATACTAACACGCAAGTCTGGTAATACATTCAAAAAAAAGGATTTGTTGTTTTTTATTGAATGCAATTTATTAGCAATGAAAAAATCGGCTTTAACAATGCAAATCTCGATGTAAATATCACACTCGCACATATGCGAGCCAATATTAGATGATATGGCGCAATTCAGGATCGGTTGGAAGTCCAAGGGGCTAGACGCTAGTGTATTTTATCGCTTGAGCATATTTAGTGTTGTTACTAAACTTATAAGCTGATAAGTAAACCTAGCTTAAGCTAAAGTAGTTACTAGCTAACTACAAGGAGAAGAGGATAGTAAACTCCATCATAAAATCTGGCGCCCGAGAACCTCAGCGAGATAGTACGTGTAAGCCGACGTACAATCCCACCTGAAACCCAAAATACATATAAAGAGCGTCACGCTGGATAGGAACCAATAGACCACATTGGTGGCCAGCTAAGTCACCAGCTCTAACACCACTAGACTTCTTTGTTTTTTTACACTAAATAATATTCTTTTTAAGTTCGCTAACAACGCTAAAAGAATAGAAAATATCACTTTACAACAACTCAGCAATGTTATGTGAGGTACAATTACAACATTTTGTGCAACTTACATGATTTTTTTATTAATTTAGAGTTAACTATTTTATTTTCATGTTTCTGTTCGGTTTGATTAAATTATTTTTAAGACAACTATGTTTTTTCTTACTTCTAGCTTAAACAAAGAACTATGGGCTTAACATAGATGTGTAATACATCGTCGAATTCCGAATTTAAATAACAATTCATTTTCCTAAAAATGCACAGGAAGTTCTATTTGAGATAAAATAGTTGATACCATATCAGGTTAAAAGGGTAATATTATTTTAGGTACTTATACATTGCATAACGCCTTGGTGTGGTAATTAAACCTCGCAAAATTTTATTTCAATAAATTAGTAAATAAAAAAGATATCTGAGGTTTACTACAAACTTCTTACACCCGGTGTATTAGAGCAGACTGTCGCAAAGTTCCTGCTTGCAAGTTAAATGTATGCATTTTATTAACCTTTACACAAGTGGTACGTTTGAAGTCAACTTTGCGATTATCGCAGAGTTTTGCCAGTTGGAAAATCATTTCTAGGAAGACTTGATGAATATATCTCCATAATTGCAAAAGTTTGTATCAAGTACTTTGCAACCGGGCTACGAATATACGAATTCACCCTCGTAAAATGATTTTTTATTAATTTAATGCCGTACTGAACAAACATTTAAATTTGGCTTGCACGAGAAAAATAGTAAAACATTTGCAAACTTGAAACTCAGCAATAAAATCTGGAAATTTGTAGCCGCCTACGTCATAAATTTAGTTGCGAATACGCAAGAGATGAGTAGCGTGGGAAGCTACATTTGCAATTTTTTTAAAGAATGCTGAGTATTTAAAGTGAATCGGTAGCAGCTTCTCTCTGGACATATTAAGCCCATTTTTAATGGAGTTTTAGAATTTCTTCTTACCTTAGCTATTTATATTTAAAAAAAATATTCAGAGCTTGCAGCAAAATGCAAAACAAGGACTTATAACAATGTTTAGTAATTTAAGAAAATGAAATTGCTGTGTATTAAATAAATTACGACTATCATACCGTATGCATACTGTTAAGGTGATTTTTGGTATTTCAAAGGACGTTACAAAGGCTTTCTGTATAGAAATTTTCAGAAAGTTAAAAAATACAAAATTCTTTGTACAAAATTGTGTTTATTCTCATCTAGTAAACATAGATTTTGGAAGGATGAAATTTCTCGATTCAGATTACATTTATATCCCTAATTAAAGATCGCTTTGTTATAATTATTTAGTTACTGTTTATAGAACTTACAATAACAGTAAACAGATCCTCTTGCAAAAACAAATTAGCAAATCCAAATCAATACTACAAACTAACGTGGGTATTTATTTTGAAAACTCTACTCAAAAAGATTTATTAAAGATGGAACCTCCTCAAGTTTGCTTTTATTTATGGTATTCTGTTTAACCTGTGTAGGTATTTTAACCACAATTTTCAAACTGAAGCTTAAAGCTTCTACGCTGATTAAAAATTTAATGGTAAATTTACTGCACCTAAAAAGAAAAATTGGCTGTTTTCATTCTCTTAATTTACCCTTCATGTTTTATCCACTTTTCCACTGCACTACTATGTTTTAAAGCTTCCACTTTCATTAAAAATTGAAAGCACGGTAAGGTAACGGTTGGGTCATATCGGCTTGCTTTATATACAGAGGCCAGTGTTTGCTTAAGCTTCAATATGAATGTTTTCAGATTTCGCGAGCAAACATAAAGCTATCTAGAAAAACATTTCGCAATAAAGAAGTTGTAAACAGTTTTCTGAAAGTTTTATGCGAAAAACTTCTAAGAAACACAATATTTCAATATAGAATTTTTATAATTAAAACTTGTAGTTGCAAATTAAAAGGGAGGCAAAAATTGGTTTCTTCAATTAAGAGAATGTTCAAATATTTTTATAAAAGTTATAAATAATTCTAAACAAAGCGTGTTGCAGAATTTGAAGGAACTGGGAGTAAGAGGTCGGTCGACCATTTTTCTTTCGCTTTATGAGACACTTTTGCTGTTTAAAAATTCATTGGACGCCTCCGCTACCACAAAAGCTATGCCGTTGTCTTTATTGCGTTGAATAGAAATAAACGGCCTAACTTGTTTTTGAAGCAGAAAAATATGTACCTAGTGTTCTTCAAAAATACGTTCATTCCGGCACATTATTATTTGCGTTTTCAATTAGTGTAGTCTGTATAAGATTCCCAACATTCCGCCCCAAATTTAGCGACTAGTGCAGAGTGCAGAAATGTCAAGATATGACTTATTAAGCGAACTAAATTTTTATTAGATTTACAAAGTATCATTGTATTGCATGAAGACCGAATGACATTTTTACATTGCAAGTACGAGGGGTAGTCAATAAGTAACTATCGTGCGTATTTATTTAAATCAATTTTCGGCCGTAAGATAGGAGATGCTGGTGCCGGTGGTGCCGTGGTATGCACATTTTTCTTCGATAGGGTTGGTAACTGCATAGAATAGGTGCATGTTTCGGAAGTGAGATAAGATCGTAAGTCTCTTAGTTTGCACGTTAAAGATGCCTACTCTGTAGAAGAATGAGCACAGTAGGTAGTAGAGCATTGCACGGGCCGGGTCGATCTGTACGGGCCAAAGCTCGGCCCGGCCCGCGGGCCGTGTTTAAATGGGCCGGACTGCGTCGCGCCCGACTTCGATACGAAACACAACTAACCGGATCGGGACGGGCCTATTACAAAGCGAATACGGGCCGGGCCTAGCATAATTTTAATACAAAGCCGTGAAATACCATATAGAGCGGGGTCAATTAATTACGTCAATAACCTGCAAAATTTTGCAATAACAGAAGTATGAAGAAACTGACTTAACAAACATTAAAGTGGCAAGGCTGATACAGTCAATTATCAAATATTTCCTAAGATTTCAAAAAACGAAAACAGTGCCTAAAGCGTATTAATTAAATGTATGACTGTTTATATTTGCTGATAATGCTGATATATTACCGCAAAGCAAAAGGCGGAATGTTCTCTTATTAGATTTTACTTAATGACTTAATTGATTTGCATTTTTATAAATGGTCTGTACTGCATCGTATATGACACAAGCAAACTTCGGCAGTAATTTCCATTGCTTTCGGTTTACAAATTTTGCTAATAGTTTTAGTTTTTTCATATTTTTATATATTTATTATTTGGTTTTGGTATATAGAATGCTGTGGTATGTAGTTGTACCTACAATTTATTTTATAATGGATAAAAAAAAGTGTATTCTGAAAAAACTTTTTAGGGGGGCATTAAAATTAAAAACTTTTAGTGAGAGCGATAGAAAAAGTGAGATTTGAAAAACTTTTAGCCTTATAGTAGACAGAAATGGTCAATTACAAGAGTTGTACAATGTAAAAATTGTAAACTACTATTTAAATATACGTCAAGCAAAACAGGCGCCTCGCACCGTAAGAGATGCAAATGCAATAAAAAAGCTTCAACATCGCAGGTTCAACAGTGCGTGTTTTTGTAGAAACAACATCAGTAAGTTCTTCTGTTGAAATGAAAGTTACAGAAAACGCATTTTTGGGTTGTAAAGACATAAGACCATTTAAAACAAATTTACAAGTTAGATAAGTAGTTAAATATTTACTAGATGACAACAAGGAATTTAAAGGTGTTCTTCCACACCTAAGCAGAGTATTATTACTGGATAACCTAATAACTGTTTTTATTATTTTTTTTAACAGATATTCAATCGGTAATGTAAATTGTTTTTGTTCAGTGTCATACCTTACACTTGTTTCAGCAACCCTACTTTTTTACAACTTTATAGAATGTAGTTTATAAGCTCCAGCTTTTGGGCAATTGCTCTGTTCTTGAAGCAAGTACACCTAAACAATATTACCCGAATTAGAGTTAAATTACATAATTTAATAGAGAAACCTGACTCCAATGAAGAAAAAATTTTGAAAGTAATGTAGATTGAAGCTATTTTTCTAAACTCGAAATTGTTGATTGCATAATTTATTATTTGACATTTTTTATTTCAAAAAACTTTTTTAATCAAGTAATTGTTAATTGTGTAAAGAAAATTTATATCAGAACCAGCCAAAAAAATTCACCAAATCTGCCCCTATTAACGTGTACGGAAACAACAAGGTATCTTAACCACCCAAATTTAAGTATGTGTGCATTTTTAAAAGAACTAGAAATTGTCCTAATGAAACATATTAATAAAGTCGCTGTTTTTTGATAAAACAATAGCAGAAATATTATAAATAACAAAAATCACATTTTTGTCATTCCCTTCCACGGAGCACCAGAGTGAAATAATTTCCAAATGCTTTTTTTTATATATAAAAATGAGAATAAAATAATAGGTACTACAAACAAGAAAAAAGCAGAAAGTAACGAAAATTAATTTTCATTTCAAGATTGGTATATTATTTCACGAATAAAACATCGAATTGTCCAATTAATTTTATTTTTAAGACTATTACATAAAACAAATTAGTAGTTTGCTGAAAGTTTATGGCGATAAAATTTTGTACGTCAGAGATAATCCGATTAAATTTTGTTAGTGGCTACTGAAACGCCAAATGTAACGTGGTGGTTGGTCGATATATTGTAAATAAAATAATCAGTCATACTTTTTGATTAAACGTGACCGAAGCACTAAGATATTATTAATGAAATGCCAACTAAAAAAAGAATTTTAGATCTCGACATCAAATATTTTCGATGTAATGACCACCCCTGAAATATGCAACAGTAAAAAATAACGTGTTGTTATTTGTTTTTTTTATGAGCCGAGGGTCTAACAGGAAACTCGTAAAACCGTATCTACTCTGTACGGTGACAAAGTTGTACTAAACAGAAGAGTGTACTGTACATATGAATCGAGAATTACAAAAACCATCAAAGTTGATGTAGAATATGTCGGTGTTGTGAAATGTTATGTCCAAGGGGCTAGAATACACTTCCACTGCAAATTAAAAACTGAAGGGTAACAGTTGGTTAAGCTGCAATATAACTAGTCATGTTTCAACTACTTTAACACTGTTATTCAAAACAAGTTTAAATTTAACAGAGTTTGTAGCAAATGGGTCTAAAGCAATTAACAGACCAACGCAGTTGTTTGCAAATTTGCCTTTACCATCTGAAAAGGCTTTACATTGAAGGAGATCAGTTTCAAGAGAGACGAAACTTGGGAGTTCAGCTTTTCGTTATAAAACGACATGCAAGCCTGAAAGTCGTCTTCTATTCCGTCTGTATAACAGTTTCTACACAAAAGGTACCGTTTAAAAATTGTCAAATGAAGTTTGAAGCTTGGAGACCGTCACGACTGTGCTCCATCTGATTACGCCTATTCAGATCATTAAAAATAGTTCAAGATCCGACCTGCTGTACGGAACGCCCGCGCCGGTTTACTTTTTATCCTGGATTATGAAAAACAATATTACATTTTCCTTAAAGCTTCTAAAGAGTTTCGTACGTCAAAATTTGAGTTTTAGAGGCCACCAATTGAATTTTTGAATAATTTGTTTTCAGGAGCAAATAAAAAGAGTTTGGTGTATAGAATAGATTATTGATGTCAATATACGAATTTTTGCGGTCAAAAATTAATTTTAAACGTAACAAGTTTAATTTTTTTAACGAAGGAAAATGCTGCCACCCAATAGGATGCTAACGGTAGTAAGTGTGTACTAGAACCATACTGCAATATTGACCGGTAAAGGAGCTAACTGCCAAAGAAAGAGACATTATAAGTATGTAGTTAACCATTTTATTATGCTGAAACAACCTTCTTGGCTAGCATTATACGTGAATAATAAAATCACAACAAAAAAATTGGCCCTGGAATGGAACGTGTGAACATTTTTAGATATAAGCCTTGTATAAACACAGTATAAAGCACACTTTTCTAGTACTACGGCAGCTGCGCCGTCGTCAATAAGTCTTGACGTCTCAGAATGTTTGTTTGATGCCAAAAATCCGTTTTTCCATTACTAATTAATTGTTTGTTTTCTAAAATAAATTAGCCATCTACAAATAATTTTTTACGTTGAAAACGTGGTTATTGCCATTAAATATTATTTGTTGTCGTCAAAAAATATTGTTTGCGTCAATAGACGTTTTCTACGTCAAAAAAACATGCAATGACTTAAAAAAAACTGCTTTGGATGTCAAAAATTAATATGCCGGCTCCAAAAAATTTGTTTTGACGTCATGAAATATTAATAGATTTGCAAATGATGACAAGGTGAAAACACCGCTTAATTTAAGGGATTTTATTTTGGCCTATTTTGAATGTAAAAGTGTGTAAGGCTTGACTAAAGGTATTGAAAAAATTATGTGTAAATAAATATACATTAAACGTTTATTTACATGTATCTTCTTCTTATTGTTGCATAACTCTTGTGAGGTGTAACATATCTTCTCAGCTCCTGTAATGTGTGGTCCTTAAAGTGGCACAGAACAGTGGAAACCTACAGCTTTACGAGGGCTCCGAACCACTTCATCTGCAGAGAAGATCTTACACATCTCAGATGTGAGAAGTGACGTTTAAACCTGTTAATCTCCAAAGAAGATTCTACAAGCTATAGGCAACCCAACTCACATCAGAGTACGTTGGTGGTTGTCCACTGCCTTCCAACGGATCAGTAATAGTCCAGCACCTAGACCGCTACGCCAATCGGCAGCTCAGCTTACACGTATACGTAAGTCTAATTAAATATAGCCTCTCGAAGAGTTTTTAACTTTCCTTTGTATGTTTCATAAAAACAATACCAAATTTTAAAAAATGGCCGGTTGTTACATATTCTCGTGGTCCCCTGGTGTATTATATTAAATTCGTTACTATTCAATTTGCAACAAGTTATATATAAAAAAATTTATTATTTTAACTACACTAGATATTAGTCTTGGTAGAAGCATCATAAATCATAATCAAAATACAACTCCTATAAAATCACATCATTTTTTTTAATAAGGTAAACGATACTATATTGAGAATTTTCCTATTAACAAGAAATGACCACTCATTCTAATCACTGCGTGTTAAAATATTGTTAAATACTCCTTTATTAAATAAGTCCAGGCTTTTACTTTAGTAACCCACAAGGAATTCGTTGTCACTGCCTATCCCGAAAATCGATGAACACTCATGCTTGCCGTAATTTTCATTACCGATAACGACAAAGCATAAAATATTTTTTACCTT
Source organism: Ctenicera cuprea (assembly GCA_958336395.1). Classification (NCBI taxonomy): domain Eukaryota; kingdom Metazoa; phylum Arthropoda; class Insecta; order Coleoptera; family Elateridae; genus Ctenicera; species Ctenicera cuprea. The sequence goes on along the minus strand of OY284487.1, from coordinate 19,623,611 downwards.
TTTGTGACCAGTAAAATTACCGCATTAATTATTTTAAAAGCAAACTAATAATAACTCTGAGTCAATTAAATTTTTTGTTTTAAATAACGTTCAAATGTTTTTAATTAGGATAAAAGTGTAAAAAAAAACATCCGACATGATCGTGTTTCATATGCGTTATTTTCATGACGATGGGTGAATGATGGATCTGAAAGATCTTTTGAAATTGTGAGCTAAAAAGCACCGTCCAACAATAATCCGCTTCGACTATAAGATCCTTCGGGACCCGTTTTTGCGCAGTAAGCAAGCCTTAGTCCCTAGGGCTGCCAAGAATTTGTCAATATTGTGAAAAAAAGTTTAGAATCGTCACATAAACAACGATGCTAGAATAATCTAAACTGGTACAAGAGATTTCAGTTTCCGTGTAACTTTATTGTTTTGAATACAAATGTAAAACAAACATAAAGGTAATACATAATAAAATAATAACTAATAACATATCAAAAACAAGCTTAAAAGTGAACAGTTGGTGTTGCTATAGAGATAATAGAATCTCTTGACTTGATCTTGGTTATCCCTGTTTGCAGATAATGTGATTTCTATTCCAAAACCTTTTAATAATGGCGAATTTGCTCTTTCATCAAAACTACCGTTATAAGTGTTTGATAATATCATATGATTCCAATACATATTTTAAAGTTGTCATTATTAGAAGTTTTGAAATAGAAATCCGGTCATCTGCAGATATAGATAACCAAGATCAAGTCATAAAGTTCTATTGTTCATTTAGCAACATCAACTGTTTATTTTTGATAATGACACATTAGAATGCGAGTAAAAATATATAAATATCTGTTAAAGTCATTAATTACTGTTTTATTTACAATAATGTAAACTTCAACGAAATAAAGCTTGAACTTGTTAATAAACATAAATTTAGTTGACCAAACTCATTGATATGCGAATATACAAAAGAACATGTCAATAATGTTAAGGTGTCAATAATGTGAAATGAGCAACTTGATTAATTTACATTTTTACTTCAAAAGTTTTTATTTATGTGAACATTTAATTATTTGATATTATGCTAAATTTTGCTAGACAAGTTCAGAATATGAAGCATTAAAACAACGGTATGCTGGTTACATGTGAGATAAATCGATGACCCACCGCAGCATTTTCAGAACGCGGCTGTCAATTTTAATAAAGTTCTATGTTTATAAATAAACAATGGAATTTCTGTTGGTCTTTGAATCAATTAATTTACACATAAATTTTTAAATCGTTTAATCAAAACAATTTTAAAACAACGTTGCGGCTTGGTCCTCGAGGTTTCTTCAGGTACGCTAATATATACAGGGTGAATTTAAAAAATGGAATATCGATGCCACAGCCGTAAATTATAACGTTACAAAAATAAGTTAAACGCAAAAGTTGTTTGGCAGACAACTCCGCGTTATTGGAAATTAATTTTACCTATACAGAGTGTTTACTTTTTAAGGTACAACAAGCAACTTTGGTATTTTAAATGAAACCTCCTGTATAGTATTAGATTTTTGAGTGCAAAATTTAATTCTCTATAAGATAGTATAAAATGTTTCTATACCAAAAATGTACGGTTGATGAGATATCTGCGATTTTTTTTAAATTGACAGGCTAATTTTTAAAATATAAACAAATGCACCGTTAAAAAAGTTTTTAAATTATACAGGGTGTTTGATTTTAAGAGTTATTTTGCACAAACTTTAAACAACACCGCATTTTTTTTTAAATTAAACACCCTGTATTTTATGGTTTCTTTTCCAATTTCATAAACCATGTTCTACAGCTTAAAATAATAGTTTTGAAAATAATTATCTTTTTCAGATTTTAATGGTTTTTGTAAAAAACAAAATTTTGATACAAAGTAATAGGCTTTAAAAGCGCTGTTTTTGCAAATAAATTAAATTTCTCGTAAGACGATAGTGTTCTATTTAAAAGATGCGATATTGTTGTTTGAAGTTTGTGCAAAATTACACTTAAAACCAAACCAGCCTGTATAATTCAAAAGCCTTTTCAGCGGTACTTATTACATTGGCCCGTATCCATACACGCTGTAAAAGATTGCATTACATTTTGTAAGTCAGTTATAACTATATTTTAAATTTGGCCGAAAATTATCATTAAAATATTGCAAATAACGCAACAAGTGTACAATTTAGGTAAAGGAATACTTAATACCTTTAAAACATTAGATTTCGCATTCAAAAATGTAATAATAATAATAATAAACACTCCGTATATATGAAATTAATTTGCAATAATGCAAAACTGTCTACCAAACTTTTGCATTTAGCTCATTTTTGTAAAATTATTATTGAAAGATGTGGCATCGATACTCCATACTTTTAATGCACCCTGTATAAATAAATAATTAAAAAATCAAATTACAGGTAAATGCAACTTGTATTTTCAAGTGTTATATTTCAAACAAATTTTCTTTTGTTTAATCACAAGATCGGCTTGTGGGATGGAACGAATAAAGCGCCGCTTCACCTCTAATAATTTGTAAAAAGCAAATATTGTTATTTTTTGATTAAAGGTGTCTCTATTTATAAAACTACGTACATTCATTACTAATAAAACACTCTAACGTAAAAATTGCAACTCCAGCTAATTAGTGGTCATCCAACACGTACTACATAGTAAATTGAAGCTATTTATGAAAGCTCTTCTATTGTTGTTCGCTGCACCAAAGTACGTGGTTGCCATGACAACGTATCCCCCACTCCTCCAACTAGCTTCATGCAGATCATAATGCGATATTGGTAACGCTTCGCTTAGACGCTTAGAGCTCTTGTTGGCTTTTCGTAGTTAATAAAGTGTCGATGTTGTCATTGTATGCAAGTCTTTTAAAATACAAAAACACGTCTACCTCAGCAGTATTTCCTCAATTCTAGTTTTAGGTATAGAAAGTCCGATGTCGACATTAGCAGCAATACAATCGTTAATGTTAAATGTAACAGCACCACTAGTTATGTGGAAAATATTATTTAGGAAAACTACATTTTACTTTATTCTTGCACCGTTCTGGTGGTGAATGTGTAGATACAGTTATTTAAATTTCGTGTAAGATGGGTGCCGATGCTTTACGCAGCGCCCTCCGGAGTTTGGGGAAAGCCAAATTTCTTTTTTTACAAAAACGCTTCACCTGTTTCTAAACTCATGAGCCGCCACATTGTTTAAGGTAATATGGTAAACGGTTTTATATCTTATTATTTATGTTTATATACATGGGTTACCTGAAGGAAGCTGGGGATCAAGTCGAAACATTGTTTAAAACTGTTATAAATAAACTCCTTTAATAAATTGCAGAGTTAATTAAGTGACGCAAGACCTAACTGATAATCCGTTTTAAATTGTATAGTGGTCAAGATAAAATAAATTATTCAACCACTTTATAAATGTAAGTTAAATAAACAAAGATCAGCAAAAAATTTATATGTTATAGTGCACAATCTGTCTTGTATGTCACACAAATACTTCGTATTCGTATGGTACATTTAACATAACAAATTTATTATACAGAGATCGAAAAAACCTGCTCATGGCAATGGACCGTAAATTTGTTCTAACACGGCTATCTCAGCAGTATTTCCTCAATTCCAACGGAAAGTGATTTAGAATACTCCGGTACTTTATTCCGGTAAGCTGTATACTTAACTGGAAATTGATTACTGGCCACAATTTAAAGCTTTCAACTTTTTTCTTTCAAATTTCCATGTGAAGTTCTAATTAAAGTCTATACCATTCAAGTTATTTTAGTTCCGTTTTATACTTTGCTGCTGTTCTGGAGAATGACACCAACCGTTACATTAAGCAATAAATAACTTTCTAAATGTGCAGAACTCATGTTTTCATTGAATTTGTTTAAAACGAAAGGCTCAATTAAGCCTAAAATGAAAGCTGTAGCAAATAAAATAACAACTAGCTTTTCTAACAAACTATTTATAATGCTGCCGGTAACTTCGTATAATTTGACTCTGTAGTTGTAATCTTCTCAATACCGCAGGAATAAGAACCAGCTGTTTCGTTAAAAATTAAAGTTGCATGTCAGGAAAGCAATGATCGATAATAAAACTCGTACGCTGTAGACATTTTCAATTTCCGATGTTCTAACAGACGAACAATTCGGAAGCAATTTCAAATTTCACAATAACAAACTACGATAACACTAATTTAGTATTCTATAACGTTTTCTATGTCATAAGAATTTTTTTATTTTACCTGTTAAAAAAACTGAAATGAAATGACATTTCTCATTTTCTAACTAACGCAAAATTGAACTAAAAATTATAATGACTTACTAAAATCGTTATGCGTACTTACAACTTCCTAATAAATAATAAAGATGACGCTTAAGTACATGCAAGAGTTGCTGCTAAGTTAAAGCTTAAACTTAGCAGACATTTAGCACCTACTACAAATTAATCATAAAGTCAGTGTTTCGTGTAATGAAAGCACGCCAAGATTTCAGATGTACTTCGTTACAATTTCCGAGGAAGAGAAATCCATTAAATCCGACATGTACATGCACCTACGAATTCTGTATGTAATTTTGCACAAAATAACAAACTCATTTGTTACGGGGTTTTACGCTATTGTTTAGTGCATCTAGAAGCTCCATGAAAGATATTCGAATAGCACATTGTATACGAAGCTTAATGTAGTCGAGTAGATGTTCCCACGAACATTCAATTACCTTCGAAAGCCAACGGAAAAGTCAATGCCTTCTATATGAAGCTTCTTGAAACTGTACGCGACATGTTCAAACAATATTTTGAGAACAATAAAGTTTCACTTTAGCACAACATAAAGCTTTATAGTGCTTTGTGCTCATCGCACTGTTGCAATAGTTTTAGTTTGGAATATAAGAATTTTTACACAAAAATTCTTCATAACTAACGAAAATTATTTAGCAAAAAAATTAAGTTTAGTTAAGATAAATATAAACTTACTACTTGCAACAATTGCTACGGATTTCCATCTCATGTGAGCAACAATTCTTGAAAAGGCCTCAGCAATATAACCAATCGACGGACTAGTTCTATACGTATTAGTCTTTTCTTCTTCCTTCTCTTCCTGTAAAATACAAAAAAAATGTTATTATAACCCGTGTCAAAAAATTCAAGATTGGACGTTACTTGAGGGCAGTTCCACGTGACAAGGGTTGCATTATGGAATTTCGCCATTAAATAAGCAGAAGAGCACAGGACTGGTTCTAACGATCCCAGGAGAGGTTCGCGTGACTCTGAAATTATTTGGAGGATTCTTTGTGGCTCATCACAAATATCTGCAAAAACAATAAAAAATATTAGTATTAAGGTTGGATCTGAATTTTAATAAAACAGTATGTTCCCTAATGAAAGGAACCAACTTAACTGATTCTCAAAGATCATGTAAATTACTGGAATTAGAATGTCAATTTTGAATGAATACTGCTGAAATTCTGTAGAATTATCACCAGTCTTGGACTTAAAACTTCAGTAAACAATTATTACTGTAGGTTTCGTCCTACGAGGACAATCAGAATGGCTTAGACGTAGAGTCTTATTTTTAGCAGTGTACTTTCTTAATCGTATCATTACGTGGCGCTACTATACTTCAAGAGTTAGACGTACGGTGTGAGGAGCTGTTAGGAAGGAAGCTAAATAAGTTGGGAAACGACGCTATTTTTACTTTAGTTGCGATAAGACGCTCATTTTGAGTGCTATTACTCACATATGCATAATCAATCGCTGTTATTGGTTTGATTCATTAGGCGTATCATTACGCGCCGGTATTATCCCTTAGAAATTAGGCGTACCGTTTGAGGATATGTTAGGAAGGAAACTAATTAGGGTGAGAGGCCTTCCAGTTTGTTTGCGATAAGACGCTCTTTTTGAATTCTATTACTTACATATACGTATTCAATCGCTGTTATTGGATTGATTCATTAAGCGTATCATTACGCCCCAGTATTATCCCTTAGAAATTAGGCGTACCGTTTAAGGATCTGTTAGGAAGGACACTAATTAGGGTGAGAAACGGCGCTATTTCTAGTTTGATTGCGATAAGACGCCATTTTTGAGTGATGTTACTCACATGTGCGTAATCAGCCGCTGTTATTGGGTTGATTCATTAGGCGTATGATTAAGTGCTAGTATTATCCTTTGGAAATTAGGCGTACCGTTTGAAGATCTGCTAGGAAGGAAACTAATTAAGGTGAGAGACGGCGCTATTTCCAGTTTGTTTGCAATAAAAATGCCCACATGTGCGTAATCAATCGCTATTATTGGTTTGATTCATCAGCATATCATTACGTTTCAGTATTATCTTTTGGCAATTAGGTGTACTGTTTGAACAGTTATTCGAATACAAGCTGATTGAAATGGAAAATGGCGTTATTTCCGATTTGATTGCCACAAGACAATTTTTTTCTGGTGCTATTACCCACGTGTGCGCAGTTAAACGCTGTTAATGGGCTGGTTTTACATGCGTATTATATGGCGCTATTGGCAATCGGCAATTAAACGTCCCGTTTAAAGATCTATTTTAGTAATCAATGTTTTATTTATAATAATGTAAACTTCAACGAAATAAAGCTTGATCTTATTCATAAACATAAATTTAGTTGACCAAACTCATTGGTATACTAATATACAACAGAGCATGTCAATAATGTTATGGTGTCAAATGAGCAACTTTATTGATTTACATTTTTACTTCAAAAGTTTTTATTTATGTAAATATTTTATTATTTGATATAATGTTAAGTTTTGCTAGACAATTTCAGAATATGAAGCATTAAAACAACGGTATGCTGGTTACATGTGAGATAAATCGATTAGCCCCCGTAGCATTTTCAGAACGGCGGCTGTCAATTTTAATACAGTTCTATGTTTATAAATAAACAATGGAATTTCTGTTGGTCTTTGAATCAATTAATTTATACATACATTTTAAATCGTTTAATCAAAATAGTTTTAAAACAACGTTGCGGCTTGGTCCTCAAGGTTTCTTCAGGTATGCTAAGTATATACAGGGTGAATTAAAAGAATGGAATATCGATGCCACAGTCTTAAATTATAACGTTACAAAAATAAGTTAAAATAGTTTTAGATTTTTTAATGCAAAATTTAATTCTCTATAAGATAGTATAAAATATTTCTATACCAAACATGTACGGTTGGTGAGATATTTGTGATTTTTTTTTAATTGACAGGCTAATTTTAAAAAAAGTAACAAATGAATTATAAAAACGGTTTTTAAATTATACAGGGTGTTTGATTTTAAGAGTTATTTTGCACAAACTTTAAACAATACCGCAATTTTTTCAAATTAAACGCCCTGTATTTTATGGCTTCTCTTCCAATTTCATAAACCATATTCTACAGCTTAAATTAATAGTTTTGAATACTGCTGAAATTCTGTAAAATTATCACCAGTTTTGGACTTAAATTTGCAGTAAACCATTATTATCACTGTAGGTTTTGTCCTACGAGGAACACTTGAGCGCAATCAGAGTGGCTTAGGCGTAGAGTCTTATTTTTAGCAGTGTATTTTCGTATCATTACATGGCGCTACTGTACTTCAAAAAATAGGCGTACGGTTATGAAGAGCTGTTAGGAAGGAAGCTGAATAAGTTGGGAAACGACGCTATTATTACTTTAGTTGCGATAAGACGCTATTTTTGAGTGCTATTACTCACATGTGCGTAATCAATCGCTGTGATTGGGTTGATTCATTAGGCGCAGAACTAAGTGCTAGTATTATTCTTTGGAAATTAGGCGTACCGTTTAAAGATCTGCTAGGAAGGAAATTAATTAAGATGAGAGAAGGCGCTATTTCCAGTTTGTTTGCAATAAAACGCTCTTTTTGAGTGCTATGTCCACATGTGCGTAATCAATCGTTATTATTGGGTTATTATATTATTTCGGTATTATCTTTTGGCAATTAGGTGTACTATTTGAACAGTTATTCGAATACAAGCTGATTGAAATAGAAAATGGCGAATTTCCGATTTGATTGCCACAAGACAATTTTTTTCTGGTGCTATTACCCACGTGTGTGTAGTTAAACGCTGTTATTGGGCTGTTTTTACATGCGTATTATATGGCGCTATTGGCAATCGGTAATTAAACGTCCCGTTTAAAGAGCTATTTGGTAAAAACTTGATTAAGGTAAGGGATTGCGATTATTTCCACTTTTTAGTTACTATAAGACGCTATTATCAAATGCTATTACTTCCGTATGCGCAACTAATTGTTATAATTTGGATGATTTATTATGCGTAACATTACGTGGCGCTATTTTCACTTGAGAATCAAGCGTATCGTTTGAAGAACTGTTAAGAAGACCTGATTCAGGCGAGAACCTGCGCTATTTCCTTTCTAGTTGCCACAAGATGCTATATTCTGGTGATATTACTCAGATGTGCTTAATCAATCGCTGTTAGTGGGTTGCTTTCTACTACGTATAATTACGTGGCATTATTGTCCGTTGAGATTAAGGCGTACCGTTTGAAGAGCTGTTAGGTAGGAAGTTGATTAAGGTTAGGAACGACGCCATTTTCACTTTGGTTGCGACACAAAGTGGATAATCAATCGCTGTTATTGGATTGATTTCGTATGCATATCATTACGTCTTTCGAAAATGAGGCGTAACGTTGAGGCGTTGTTATGAGGAGACTTAGACAGGCTGATTATGTATAAATAAGTGATAACATACGACGTTTTTTTCAAAGTTCTGTTACTTACGCAACACATAAAACTAGTATTATTAGTAGTTTGTAAAATTACAAGTATAATTATAAGCAAAAGTCAGATTGGTGGCTAACTAACACGCAAAATACAAATTTCACATATTTATTTTACTTAAATCTTCTTTAAATAAATAAATAAATGTTTTAAAGGTTTACTTTTTTTAAATAACGTCACATCCGCTCATATTAAACTTCGATAAAGGTAGGTTCAATCAGACATTAACAATAAATAAATTACAACGTAGGTCTAATGCGCCAATAAATAAGCGATCAACTATAAGCGCTTGATTATATTAATAAACTAATGCTGCAATTAAAGTTTATAAACAAAATGGTCTCCAAAAGTGCACACTCATGGCAAAAGTCATGATTTTAAAAGTAATTTTCTACTTTCTCTAGATTGATGGTTATTTCTACTTGACGTATAATTTTTTCCGGAAATACAAAAAATGTGGAGCAATTTTTAAAGCTTGTCGCCGAGTTGAAGGTGATCAGCTAACAAATCCTTGTCAAATAAAAAATAACAACGTTACGAAATAACCAGAGAAAGCAATTTTTAAAATACTTCACCTCAATTTGCTCTTTCTAAACGCCCTCGCACACATCCAATTTTTTTGGCAAAACAAAACATTTGGCCTAATGAAATGTAACACAAATTTTCATTTTAAGTAAGCTCTGCAAAACATGAAGCGTTGGTTGATTCTTATCATAGCAGCATTTTCTCTCGAGGAAATTCAATAAAACACATTTTTTAGGCTTATACCATTTCCCTCTACGTGTATAAAGCATTTTCGTATCCCAGCTTTAAACGAAAATGTTCTCTACTCTTTTCCACATTTCACAAATGAAAATGTTATGTGTGTAATTATTTTCTCTGCAGTGAATTAACTAACAAGGCAGGTAATAAGGTTACTTTTATTTTTCTGCGCGAAAAACATTGCGTTATTTTGACTTTTGTCTTTTACATTAAATTAACTAAATGGTGACATTATTCCGTTTCTATCAAATTTTTAACTAGCACTAATGAGTTGCTGGTTTTACGTAACACTATTGATTTATACCTTCTTCTACAATGTATGTATGCAGGGTGAGCAGCAATAAACAAGGAAACAGCTCGTGCAAACCCTAAATCTTGAATTGAAATCCGGTAAGCTACAAGCGTACGGCAAACAAACACCAGCCCAAAATCATCCCGAATTGCAAATTAATGTAAAGTTTGTAACAAAACAAAACCCCTAAAAACAACATACAGGCTTGAAAACCACAGATACTAGTTTAAATAATAAATCTCAGGGTACTTCTACGAAATGTAATAATTGGTAATTATTTTTATCAGGCTCTTAGCCAATCACACCTAGACTGATCGCGATAATACTAATTTAAGAATTTTCTAGATTATCAGCGTTGTATCTCCTCCTGTGGAGTCGTGATATTTCCTAGCAACGAGTTTGTTCTCAATGAAGCGACAGAATTGTCAATAATTTTTAATCCACTTGTGGTATTTCTGTTGATAAGTTTAAATTATATAATATTATTTACAAGGAAATTCGTCTTCAGAGAAGTATGCAGGGACAGGTGCCCCAAAACTCATTACCCGTCTGCTAATATTATAGGTTGATCAGGATAAAATTAGTCTATAATAAAAAGTAAAAAACTTTTGATTTTACGTTCGCTATCGAGTTGTTATCAAAAATTGTCATTTACATCAAGAATCTTCATCAGCCGCACTAGTCATGGATTGGGTCTTAAATTGCAAAAAACAAGAGAGTTATTCCATAGTTAGAAGTAATTTACATAGTGTCAAAATTGAGTTTAAACATGGCAGTATTGTTCTAATTGTGATTACGTTAATATGCTAGCAAAGTTAGGTACTTGTAATGATACTGCTCGTGCAGTGGCAAACAGCCAACATGTATGCAGTAAGGTATTCGAATCGTGCCTATCCAACGCATAAAACAATGTTACGAGTACAACAACCATTATGAAACATGAAAGGCTTAGGTCCCGGTACTAAATTAGCACGAAGAAAAAGAACTCCTCCAAAATGTTGAAAAAAATCCTGAAATCTATACACGTAAGATGTTCAACTGCAACTAAATTTCTGTAGATGGTGTACGAAACAAGTTAAACGCGATGCCGAATTTACTTCGCGAATACTTCTTCTTCTTCCTCTTGTTATAGGCCAATGGCTTGTTTCTTACCCTCAACTAGTGCGGGTTCTGTGAGCCCTTTTGCACGTATGGCGGGCAGGAGGCTGACCTTGCCCGTCGAAAGAAGAAGAAATTCCACTAAATGGTTTACGATTGCCAAAGATGTTAGTATGACAACCGGGACCGACGGCTTAACGTGCCCTCCGAAGCACGGCTGGTTGCATATATACCCTTATATTGGTCACCTATCCGAGTGGAGACCAGAGCGGACAATGCTTAACTTTGGATACCGTGTGACCGGCATCCGCAGTTCTCCGCCGTGCAACCAACTTCGCGAATGCTATTTAGATATAATGCACATTTTCATCAAGATGGTGGTATTAACACACATAATCTCCATCAATGGTCGTTTGAAAGTTTACACTACAAGCGGGAAAGGCGTTATCAGATACTCTTGTTTTTCAATGATTAAGCATCAGTGTGACGTAATTTTGGCCCATCTTTACTGCCTAACATTCCAAATCCTAGGATTTTATACAATTTTTGCATGACACTACCAGATCTATTAGATAATATTCCGCTAGATACCAAATGTGGTCTCAACACGATGGATCATTATAATGGCATTCCTCGGACCGCTCGGCAGAACCTTCAGCTTTATATAATATTTGTATTAATTTTATCACTAATTCCGTCTTGTTTTGTAAGTAATATTTCTATAAACCGCGAAAGTTGATAGATTTATCAGCTTTACAATCAATTCTTTTTTTATAATGAGACCAGGGACAAAAACAATATTCGATTATTACTTATTATATAAGTAACCGATTTTACTTTTTTTTTGTGAAGTGTACCATTTTTTTTTTTAAACAGTAATACAGTATTATTATAAATATTATTAAAGTTGTTTATATTTATTATTATTTATACTTTTTAGGGCAATATTACCATTTTTAAATACGACCCTGCGCTGAAATAACCCCGAAAAACTAAACAGTGCAGTGGAAACTGCTGTGTTTACTATTCCTGATATCAGTAATATCCGAATGTTCAATTGAAAACATTTATATCTCGTTCTCTTCGCGCGGCGAAACACGCCGCGGAGGTTGTCTTTATACAATTGCATTCCGGAAATGTTGTCTCTGCTAGGGTATTCGCATCATAATACCACGACTGGTGGTGTCATCGTGTCATGTATTTGCATGGGGCATTTTCAGTTGGCTACTGTACGGTGTGTCCCTTCAACGCTCGTTTCTTATCGAAAAATTTCCTGTAACCTCTCGCGATTTCTCGAGGTTGCCCGACATTTTTTTTTGTAATAAAGATTTTTGGCCCACAGAATTAGAGTAAGCCATAAATAACCACATTATAGCAACAGTAGCGTCTTCTATATAAAACAATCAATAAACTAAGCCGACATGCTAGCGTGCCTGGGTATCACTGGCGCAATGTCAACTACCCCTACGGCAGCCATGGAGACACTGCTGGACCTCCCTCCCCTCCGATTGGTGGTGGAGTTTGAGGCCCTATCAGCGGCATACAGGCTCAGAGACAACATCAGGGGAAGGACCCTGGAGAAAAGAGTCTCACCTAAAGATCTTTCAAAAACTAGCCGAAAACTGCATACTACAAATGCAGTCAGACAAAATACTCAAAAGTCATCACTTCAACAAACCCTTTAAGATTATAATTTCGGAAGGGGGGAGAAGTGCTTTTACAACAAACCGTACAAACAATTTTGGAAGCGTGTGGTACACAGACGGATCCAAGATGGGAGATAAAACCGAAGCCGGGGCATATGAAGAAAGCACAGGGAATGAAATTATCATAAACCTGGGTCGTTATGCCACCGTATTCCAGTCGGAACTAACAGCAATAACCAGTTGCGCACAGGCAATGGTGGAAAGAAACTATGAGAACAAGCAAGTTCTCATTAGGTCTGACAGTCAGGCCGCCTTAAAGGCCCTACTGTCAGAGGAGGTCAACTCCAATACAGTAAAAAGCTGCCTGGTAGCCCTAACTGAACTGGCTGCTCGTAACAGAGTTACTCTGGAGTGGGTCCCAAGGCATCAGGGAATAGCAGGAAACGAAAGGGCAGACTCACTAGCTAGGAGAGGAGCCGAACACTCCCTGATTGGTCCTGAGCCCACCTGCAGTATTGCTTACAGCAGGGCAAAGGGCTATATAAAGGACCTCCTCAGAGAAACACATCGCAAGCATTGGAATGCGTTGCCTGGACTGAGACAGTCGAAACTGTTTATTCAAGACCCGTCCAGGAAGACTATCAAACAAATCCTGAAGCTTGACAGGACCAACCTAAAGAGACTAACAAGTCTCCTCACGGGACACTGCAAGATGATAAAACACCTCAACACGATGGGGCTAACAAACGACCCTACGTGTAGAGTGTGTGATATGGAGGAGGAAACCCCATTACATATAATCTGCCGATGCGAAGCACTGGCAGCAAAAAGGATTAGGAGATTCGGAGTCCCCTTTGTGGACGTAGAAGAACTCCAAGCCATCCCTCTCAGGGACGTCCTGGACTTTGTGAAAAATACAGGACTACTTGAGGGAGACTCACTATCATAGGAGGCACAATAGGCCTACTATGGCCGCAGTGCAGTGGGCAAAGACCCCAACCCTTGAGAAAAAAAAAAGCCGACATATAAGGAGCCGCCGGCGTGTTTTAATGAGGACTTTTTCCGGGATGTAAAATTTAGCCGTTTTGTTATGGCGAGACAGTAACGAATTTAATGTATAGATAATACAGAAGCTTTCGGTTTAATGCGTTTTGAAATAACCTGTCAGGCCAAATCCGTCGATATTGGTATTGAGAAAGCGAATTTTTTGAGCTACTTGTTATTAAGTTTAGATAAAAAAAAGCATAGATTGTTCAGCGAATCAAATTACATTTGCCCTTTAAATAGTTATGATAAAGTAAACAATCCAAAATCATGTCCTGAGAAATGAAGGGAAACTTGAGAGTGTAACATAAAAACTTAAATCTTATGTCACACTGACATAACATTTCTAACAAGCAAAAGGTGAAGTATGAATAAAAATATAACCAGAAGCAAATGCGATTTCAAAAGAAAGTTATATCCAAAAATGTATTAACGTTAAGATAAACTGCAAAAAGATAATTTATATTCATGTTTTGCGCTTGAAAAACTTCTCCGGTTGACGTCATCATCTTAATTACCTTGTCCGTCTTTAGTTTTTCGCAGAATTTAATATCTAAAGTAGAAGCAATTTAGGAAATATGAATAATAAATAGAATTTACTCGTTCAAAGTCGCCGAAAAAAGGGTGCTCTGGGAATTGGCGTTTACCCTACCAGAAAAGAAAAGTTTTTATAGTCTGTTTCACAATTTATACTATTTGGCCAGTTTAACAGTACTACTCTTAGTTATAAATTAAATGATCCATTTTACCAATTAATTTAAATTTATATTCTTGTAGAAGGCTTCATGTTTAGGATTTAGTAATTTAAACAGTTAATTATTTAACATAATTAATTTTGACCTTTTGTCTACTACAGTGTGATGGATTTTTATTTTATTGCAAAAATATACTGAAAGTTTTCCCTCTATGTTAGTCAATATAAGATATAAAAAATTCTATGATCCATGAAATTTTATACGTCAATCATTAACCTATCAGGATATTGGGGAAAAAATTAATAAGACTCATTCGTACCAACATAAAACTTAACATGAGAATCTTTTATAACACTTTTAATGAGATAACTTAAGTATATAGCTTTTCCGCAATAAACTTTTAGCTAATATTGCTTTCCTAAGTGAGATCTGTTTTCATTAACCAAGTTATATAGACGTTGATGTTGATCGAGAAACTAAAACCGAAGCCCAAAAATTTCCACTCAAACCAATTACCGTCGAAGCCAACATTAATAGTGCCGTTAGAAACCCATAAATCATTCCGAATCAGTTTGATTTATTTGGCGAAATGTAATTGTTCTCCAGGGGGGTTGTTTCTCGTATTACGTCAGCTCGGTTTATGATTTAATAAGTTTTGTTCCGGGCAGCAAGCAGTTTTACATTTTTGTTGTTTTGGTTTAACACGGAAGATTATATGGAATTTGGTTATTATGCGGTAAGCTCCCAAAATTGTAGTCTCGAAGAGCATCATTTAAAATAGAGAGCGAGGACTAATGTGCAAAAGATTACGCGGAATACACCTATAGGATTACGAGGATGGCTGTACTACAGCCTAATTTGAAGGTTTAACATCCCTTGTCGGGTCGAAACAAGCGGAAATTCGCGTTACGTTTATAAGCCAGAAATTTATCGAATCCACCATTAACTTTAATTAATGGAGATATTACTTATTGCGGCAAACGTGGATGAAATCCTGAATTCTACTTGATAGTACCGCTGGGTGTGAGATCCTAATCTTACCTTCACTTGATGCCATTTTCAACGAAGTGTTTCCCAGCTGGAGTTGCAAATAATCTAAATTAATAGGGTGGTAACACATCTCGGATAAAATTAAAGTGGGTAATTCAGCGGGTGCCAAAGGGGCGTAGACCAACAGCCACAGAAGTAGGAGGCCTGCCATGGCACCCTCTTCAGCGAGGCATGGCACCAGGTGCCTCAATTTTTTTTAAGTTATCCAGTTCATCGTTTTGCAGTCTTGCCGTTTACAGTTTTTAGTTGCAAATACATCTGTAACAAATTCAAGCATTAGATCAAGTTTCTCAAAGTAAACAAAGTTTAATATTAAAAAAAAATTGGAATATAGAGTGATTTGGTTTTTCATCATTTGGTGTATCGAAAACTTAAAAGTTAGGAATTTAGAATACAATTTTCTAACTATTTCTGATTTTTCTTTAATTCATGGCTTACAAGAAAAAAAAGTTTTCGATACTTTTATGTTTATTAAATTAATAATTTTTTCATCCAGGTTGTGCTTTTACTTTTAAATTTACGTCTCTAACTTACAAATTTTCAAATAGTGCGAATCAACTTTTAAATAGTGTTGAGCTGAGCGCTTAACCATTTTTCATTTAAAATTGATATCAGATGAGTAGAATTGTTACCAATCCTTTTAAAATTACTAAAACGCCTGAGATCGCACCAATTCTTAACGAAAATGCACAGTTATCTCTTTACACTAAGACTTTACTTATATATTTGAATAACGCGCTAATGCCGCGGGATTACTTGTTACCGAGTGTTTTAAAACAGGATTGGAACGTCACGTGCAACACTGTAACGTAAGTAATCGCCCTGTTACGATCCTTAATTTACATCCTTACAGAGAGCTCGTCCTTTTAAAGGTACCTAATAATAACAGGCGATGGTTTTATAAAGAAAATTGTGAAGCACGTACTTTACCTAGACTTTCTCATACTTGAAAATTAACATCTTAAAAACTATTTTATATCATACAGTATGGATATAAGAATTAGCTACTACATAATAGCAAATAAACCGAGCATGACGGAATACCGCGCCAGTCCATCTAGGTGCTCGCCTGCGTAATGTCAAAGGTTGATATACAGGATGTTATTAAAATGCGTGCAGATATTTTAGCTTGTAATGGAGCTCACCAACTAAAACACTTTCCTATCTATCATTTTCTTGAAAAACCCCCGAAACTGACTTAAAAATCAAAAGCGTTTTACTAAAACTGTGGGTAATGGAATTTGATTTTAATTTAATGCAGCACAATAAAAACTTTGGATTAAAAAGCAGTAAAAAGTGATAAATGGTTAAGCAATTTTCGTTGAAACTCAAAGTGCAACATCGATGAAGGGCACGAACCCGTTGAATTTTGGATGCCGAGACGCAAATTTTAGAAGCAGTAGAAGCGGATCTTAATTTTAGTGACCAAAGACTTGCATTTCGCATTGAAGTATCAGTATTTACAATTTAGAGTACTTTAAATAAACAGGGTTTGCTCATTTATCCTGTACAACTGGTGCAGGCACTGCAACCAGGAGATCCTCTACGTCGTAAAGCTTTTTGTAGATAGAGTATGACGAATGTTGAGAAGCAGCCGAATCTTTTAAATTGTTTGCTGTTTACTGACAAAGCGGGATTTTCACTAGATGTAGTTTTCAATGTCTACAACACCCACATCTCTTCAGGTAAAAATACTAATGCATTTTGGAGAACACTGCCATCAACAAAAATTTTGCATGGGTTTGCATTGAGGGTGACTATTTAATCACATCTAATAAAGGGCCACCTCGTCTAAACGGCATTACCTATTTAAGATTTCCTAATGACAATTTAAACGAACTTTTAAAAGAAATACCTTTAGCTGGACGCAGGAACATATGAGTTCTCCATGATATTATTCTCGTCAAGTACGAGTATCATTGGCAGTGGCGTAACTTCAAATTTTGGGCCCGGGGGCAAGATATGTAAAGGGCCCTGCTCCATCCTCAAAAAACTTCAATAATAAAGTAATTGATAATAGGAACAATTTCTTCAACAGTAAAAAATTATTTGCAGTTTAGAAAATGAAAATTAATATATTAAAGCCTTAAATTTTCTGAAGTTAATGTGTCTGGGTCGGTGCCAAAAAGTGTGAGTGTTGTGTTATTACTAAATACAGGGTGTGTATAAATTGGTGAAAGAACTACACGTGGCGATGTTGGTCATAAAATTCTGAGTCGAAAATCTTAATACCAAAATATTGGGGACAATGCTTCCTCTGTCCTCAGGAACCATTTTAAAGGAACGTACATTTGACATCATTGCATCCACACACCACAGGTATTTTGTTATAATGCACGGTAACTAAGGATGTCCGTTACATCGCAATACTCCGTGAATGTTTTACAATGCTGCCATATGTAATTTTTACAATAATAAGTTAACGAAGAAATGTTTAAAACACGCTTTTGGGGCTGAAAACAACATCTATGAAAAAATATTTATTGCAATTCTTATTTCTTCTAATTTCCAGCTCTTTCTGTCAACAGATAATGAATTAAAACACATATTAAAAGACTTCATTTTCAAACTTTGAAGATCCCGTGCATAACCAGGAAGCATGGTAGAATATTTTGGTATTAAGATTTTCGCCTCAGAATTTTATGACCAACATCGCCACGTGTAGTTCTTTCGCCAATTTATACACACCCTGTATAATCTCACTTCAGTATTTTTCATTGTATAAGTACATACTTACATGGAATTTTTAATGTTTTTTGTTGAATATAGAAATAAAGACTGTCGAAAATCAAAAATTTTTATTAAAAATACTTCGTAATAGAGGAAAAAAAATAAAAACTCGTAGCTCGTGGAAGGGCCCCATAAGGCCTCGGGCCTGGGAACCGTTGCCCCCCTGCGCATAGTAGTTTCGCCACTGGTCATTGGATAATACCTTTCCAAGCAAAAGGATTGGGTGAAACGGGCCGTTGTTACAGCTCTCGCGATCACCGGGTTTATATTTCAGCGATTTTTTTGAGCGTTTATGAAAAAATTGCTATATGCCACCTCTGTAAATATTCTTCAAGAATTAACACCACGTGTAAAAAAATCCGCGTATTTATTCGCGAAAATGCGATAGTATTTTTCCAGGGTGCGCAAATCCATTTTACGACGAGCTCGTGCTTGCCTGAAAAACAATGAATTACATTTCGAACACTTGTTATAACAAGTGCTCTAATCACTATGAAGATGCAAGCTGCAATGTCTCGTAAAACGTTAGTTTGTATGAGCTCACAGACAGCTAACAGGCATAATTTGATTTAAGTATTTTTGTCCTAACAAACGAGATACAATAAGATCAAATCCTTGTTCGCTCCACAAGGTTCAAACAATCTAGGCAAACGGCTCTGTTTAGGCACGCAGAGTCCACAAACCACTATAGCTCAAAGACTTAGACTAAGTGCATGTAAAGGCAGGCAAATTACAGGTCGGCGCTTACCTGATTATGCTGGGTGTAATTTTCCAATGACAACGCGGTTTAAGCCGAAAATAAATTGTAATATTGACTATCCCATCACTACTTAAAAGCTTAAATAAAATTGTTAAAATGATGAAAACGTTATTACCTGTCACTTTACTAAATAGAAAGTGTGTATTCTTACATTGACTATCTATAAAAAATTGTTTCTTTACAAACAAGTCAGATAAAATACGTAAACGTAACAAGCTTTTGTATTATAAATTTATAACATATTATTTGTTTTAATTTTTGACAAAAAAAGTAATTGTTTGAACAGTTAAAAAAATAAATTAAGAGAAGCGCAAAAGCAACATTTTTTGGCATCGACTTCTATGTCGATTCTTGTTAAGCTGAAAAGAAAAATAAAAATATGTTGGTGTGTCCCACCTTATATGTCGCACATGATAAATCTCCACTTTCTTCCCCCAATTTGTAAGTAATGGGAAATAAAAAAAAAGTACTAAATATGCAATAGAAACGCAAAACGCTTTTATGTAAATTGCAAGATAAAATAGACTTACAGCCAATTTTCTGGAACCGACTGTTAGTAGTACAATACAGCCATAAAGTTAGGGAAGCTATTGAAAAAACTGAAAATTTTTGGTTTCCTCTTCCGCACTTAAGCATGATGTGAAGAACCTCCAGACAAAATAATACGCATGATAATAAGTGCACTCTTGGGATTCCGTGGAACTTGCGAGGCCATTTATTTCAGAAAGGTTGCCAAAGTGGTGTAAGCGTATACGCTCCTATTTGAGGAACGAATTACGACCATTCATAAGAAGTGGAAGCCATCATGGCACAATAGTCTTTTTAGAATCCAAGTCGTAATTCAACTAAAAAATTTAATTTGGGGTATTGAACGCTAGCAGTCGATGTACGGGTATCCATTTGTTATTAAATGTTTTGAAGATAAATACACAATAAATTGGTAAGTTGTTATACCGAAAATTTAATGTTTTAAAATACCGCACGTGAAAAAAGTATGTGCATTAAATTTCACATTTAAAAGGATGTATATTAAATCTAAGTTCGGATTTACCTTAAAGTTCTGTTAATATTTCAGAGTGTGTAAAAACAATTTCGTTTTGATATTCAATCTACAGCGTTGCAAAGCAAACCTAAAAATAACATGAAAACACAAAAATATCGAAACAAGTGCAAAATAAATGTTTACCAAATTTTTGTCTACAACAACGTTGTTGAACGACTTGATATACATCCGTACATATTCTAGAACTGTAAATATCTGACGAAAACTTCAATCTCTTACAATGTTTACCATGTTCTGAGTGAAAACTATCGATCTATGTTTAGAAAAATAGGGTTCGTTTTCCGCCGATTGCGTCGCCAAAATCAATATAAGAAAGTCGAGAAGCTTGTAATATAGTTACCTAATAATTCTACGAACTCAACTTACATCAAAGGCTTTGATTTTATCCTTTTTTAATATCCTGTTTTATAGCTGACTTGGGCAATAGGAAACGACAAAGGTCCCAAACGATCAAGCACTCAATTAATTTGGAAGTTACAAATACAGCTTCATATGCCAGAAGAAAGGAAACTCATGGTACGGACTCAAACATTTACATATTTTGTTTTCGATAAGAAAATGGATAACTGCCAGAAAGGAAATCGTTGACATTTATTTTGACACAATAATAAGCAGTGAAAAGATTGCCTTAACAAACATTATTTACTTCATTGCGTCTGCTATTAATCACAACAACATTGTAGATCTAATAATTTCCTAAAAACTTACATCGATATTTTTTTAATTTATTTCTTGCATTTTACTATTTATCATTAATTATAATTATAATCTAAATCTAAAATGGGAACCAAAACACAAACGAAAATTATTGTAACTTAGATTGTCACTGTTTCGCTGTAAACAGATGAGTACGACAAGGAAGTGCGATGGGCAAGTAACCAGTGCGACAATAAGGCAGATAATGGGCTTGCCAGGTGGGGGTGCAAGTATCGATAGATACTTTTAAATTAAAACAGATACGTAAGTTTTTTAATTAATATTGAAAGTATCCATGGATACGTGAATCCCCACTTGGTCCGCCCATTATTTCTCTTTCTTGTCCCATTCATTGGTTGCCTAGCCTTTTCTTGTCGCACTCATTAGTTGCCCATGTGTCTAGTAAAACACCGACAATCTCTATAAAGTAGATGAAACGTGCATGTTCTTTTGTGGGTGTGTTCAGGCGTGGTGGCCTATTTTCCTAGCAATAAAGTAATTCTACCTTCGAGTTATATTCCTTATTTTAGAACATAAACTACGAGAGACATGTAAGAATACGCGTTTGAATTCAAATTTCATTGCAATAGAGAAATATTTAAAGAATAAAGTACATGATAGGTTAGGCAAATCAAGCAACTTTAACTTTTGTCATGTATCGTCTTCATTCAACAACTTAGTAAGATCACATAGGTTGTACAGTGACCGGCAAAATGTTTGCAACATATGAAAAAATGTTTATTATTAGAATTTTCCATAAACTTATTATTGGGATCGCTTTTGCACCTTAGACAACCTAAAAATTGATTTAGATATAGGCCATGTGACTTTAGGTTTAGCAAGACATTTAAAAAAAATTAAATAAATTGGCAAAAAGTTGCCTTATTTGAAAAAATATTAAAAAACTTTATTAAAAAGAAGTATTCAAAATCTAATTCCAATTCCATGTGCAAAGTTTGGAACAAAATTATTAATAAATTAAAAAGTTTTTTTAATGCTTTTATGTTACATCAATGAATTGAATTGATTTAAGTAAAATTCAACTGTTTATGACATAATCCAACACAAATCAAACCAATTCAAATGAAAGAAAATTTTCGTCAGGCATGTTGCGATGGTTTGTTTCTAATAGCCATTGCAGTTTTTTCTAATTGTTTCTGTACCATATGCCTTTAAAAACTTAATATATTTGATCCTGACGCATACTGGCACAGAAATAACATTAAAAAACTGCGATGGCTATTAGAAACAAACTTTTGCAACAAGCAGGTACCTAACGAAAAATTATGTTTTTTAATTAGCTCTTGCAAATTTGTCAAAAACAAAATCTGTGTTCGATTACGACCTAAACAAATGAATTTTACTCGAATCAATTCATTCAAAAAAAAATGAGGATTTGATGATTTAACAAAATATTAAACAAATGCTATTTTTAATTTATGACTATTTTTTTTCAAACATTGTACATGGCATTAGAATTAAGTTTTGAACACTTTTTTCTAATAACTATTTTTGATATTTTCTCAAATAATGCGATTTCTTCCAATTCATTTAATGCAGATGCAGAAGCGTCCCTAAAATATTTTTTTGGAAAATTCTAATGTTGCAAGTATTTTGCCGGTCACTGTATATACAGTGAGTTTTTCTTTTTTGTATACATATCAGCTATGCATATTTTTATAAAAAAAACATGTCAATGCATTGTTTTACTGCAATCTATAGGCTACCAACTGTACTACTAAATAATAGAGAGATAAAGGTTATTCCTCATAGTGTGAGGTTATGTTCAATGAGTATGTTTGTGAATAAAACGCAAAACTATTTGAATATCAAAATTTTTTTAATAAAACTATTATTTTAAAAACGTAAAATGTCAACAATGCACAAATTTTATCCTAAATTCAAAAAATCAAAATTAATTGCTATTAATTTGACATTAAACAATTTGATTACTGTTTCCACAGCAGACTATTCTTTTCAAAAATTGAAGCTTTCAAATTTAGTGTACAGTTGGTTGCCTACAGATTCCAGTGAAACAATGCATTAACATGTTTTTTTATAAAAGTATACATAGCTGGTATGTATTCAAAAAAGAAAAACTCACTGTATAGGTATCATTTAAAAAAGAACAAACGGTTTTTGATATTATAACCGTCAAACTACTCAATGAAATTGCTAAAAATTTCGAGAATGGCCCCTTTTTTCAGCAAACACCTCCAAATTACTAGTGCATCTTATCTCACAAATAAAACAATTAATATCTGCCCCTTTAGTAAATGTTTCTAACATTTACTAATGATTATTAAAATACACGGAGGTATTAAGATTAGGTACCTACACGTAATTGTGATCTAATGTAATTTGGAAAGATTAAAAATTAATTGAATTTTAAAATTGAATTTCTGTATTGAATACTAAAACGACAAGGAAGGCATTTCTATTAGAGCATTTGAGTTTACGTAATAACGTGCCAACATGAATTTCCCAACCCCTGAGGGAGCTTTGTTTAGATGCTTGTCAGTAGTTGTCATCGTGTTAATGAACTGAGCAGCGCATTCCTTGTTCGTTTGCTTGCTGAAGCTTTAATTCAGTTTGTTTGCGTCATATAAATTATTTATCAAGCCCAAATCTAAAAATGGCGAATCGGAAAACACATCCTACTACTTACATCGTTTTCTAGGAGTTTATGATTTCCTAAAATTGCCCCGCGGTCTTTGAAACAAGAATTTGTTTCGCAGCGAGCTTTGGGGTTTCAACTTCGTAAAACTTTCCAAACTTTAAATTGCTTTAACGTTCCAGGCTTTCCCTGTTTTTTTGTCGTATGCAATTGCGTCAAATAGAAAATATTATGCGAAAATATTTTTAAGACGTTTTACAATTATGATCCATTTTAGATGGCGCTTTGACACAATTAAAACTAACACATAATAACAGCAGTAAAAAGTAATTTAGAAATTAAAGTAACAGTAAAGAAAATTCGAAACCTTATTTGGAAATAAACGGAAGGTTTTGTGTATACTGAATAGCATCTCAGAGTAAATCGATTTCAGGTTGTTATGGGACCTACAAAGTTTCGTAAGCAGCAAATGGAAGGTAGGTAACCTGGGAATAAATATAATCGCCTTGGAAGTCCCATTCATGTTTTGTAAAGTGAATATCACAGCTCACATTAATAAACGTAACAACCACTTCGTGGGTGTTTAATGGAAGTAAAAATATTAGTGAAGTTTCTTACTTATCTGAAACATATATTTCCCCACTAGGTATAAATACGTCGCAGACAATTGTTATTGTAAGCAAATAGCCTGTATCTAGGCAAATAGTTTTCGACTGGAAAAAAAGGAATTCTAGCCGCCAGTAGGTCGACCATGTGTACATGGTTGCGCCATAATAGCTCGCGCTCTTACGGGCGCGGCAATTGCATTAGCAACATCCCAGAGAATATAACCTGTGCACAATAAAAATTAATTAACAATAATAGCAGGAGTTGTTTTTATTTACCAGTCAAAAGCCGTTTGCCCACACAAATAATATTTGCTTTAAATAACTCCTACATACACAGGCGTATTAACTTTCAAAACTGGTGCAACTTACTTTCAGAGGCTATACCTAAACACTCAGTTGTAAGATTTTGATATTAAAAGTTTTGAACCGTAAAGTGCAAGTTGTTCGCTTATAACATAGAATACACAGATTACAAGTTAATATTACCCCTGACTACAAACTTTTAAAGGCCACGTACGAGGGTGAAGAACCGGAACTCACGTATGAGTTGGATATTATCGAAAGAAAAGTAAGAAATTGCTAAACGTTTACTGCTATCGATAAGTAGATTACGTCAAGATTAGAGATAAAATAGGCAAGTGCGTGCGCGTACGTTTGTGTTTGTGGAGGGGGCACTTTCCTAGTAGTAAAGTTTTCAGTAGGATAAGATGGAGAGTTCTACCTCATCTACCACTTGACAGGTCATTGAACTGTGTCCTTGGTTTGGGTTATTGACCTAATCTTTTACTTTGTCGCCTAACTCTTAACTTCTAACCCTTGACCTTTCTTATTTCTTCTGTAATACTTAGTAAATCTACATATATGTATTTTACTAAAACGTACGTATAATTTTTACTGATATCTGTTTTGCAATAATTTTAATACAAACTATCTCTAATATTAATAAAAAAGATAACATATACTCTACATTATAGAAGCAATAAAGAAATCACTAACTTTGATTAGCCCATTGTATTTCACTCGGTAACTGATATTTTCTCAGTGGTAGTTACGTTGATAATGTAAATCACAAAACCAGCAAGAATAGTCGATGTTTCTAAGATCAATTCTCAATCAAATGGTTAAACGACATAGAAATAAAAGTTAATGGTTAGGGGTCAAGAGTAAAGGTTAATATCAAAAGTCATTTCGCATATCAAAAGTTAATGACCCAGTGCAACGAGCGGTCAAATGGTGGAAGGTGGATACAGAACTCTCTAACTTACCCCACTGTTTTCCGACCTTTCCTCGTAAACTATATTCCAAATATCGAAACTCAAATAAGAAGAGACCTTTCGGTATTCATGTGCCAAACATCATTGCAAAGAACTTACTTATGAATCCTAAGATCACATGTGTACAGAGTGTGTCAAAAATAGGTATAAATATTAAAACCCACAGTAGATTGCAGTATATACAAACCAGAAAAAAACATTTATTTTTTAAAGGGGCCCTTAAAGTACGAGAAAAAAGTTATTGTAAGTTTGCTCTAAACTTACTTAAGTACTGAAAGATAATAATAAAAATTTGAGTTTAAAGACATGTTATCATTAGAAAAAACAAAAGTGACAGTAAGAAATGTTGATATGATGTACAAACGTTTCTTATCTGTTATCATTATCACTTGCAAAGTAAGTTTTTACGTTTTTTCCACATTATATTTCAATTACAATTTATGTAATAACGTTGGAGAGTGTGAATGCATTTTATCAATCTCAGCAGTTCTCAAACAAACTTATGTCTAAAAAAAGGCTATAGCCGAGTCAGAATCTATATCCTATCCGACAGCCAAGCAGCACTTAAAAAAGTTCTGAGTTACACTTTTGAGTCTGAAATTGCGTGGGAATATCTAAAAGCCTTAAAACAACTCACAATAAACAACACGGTAACCTTGATGTGGGTGCCGGGCCATGAAGACATCACTGGGAATAAGACAGCTGATCGTCTTGCCTAAACAGGGTCGGAGCTTCATTTCATTGGCTCGGAACCCTTCTACGGCGTAGCAAAAAGCTACTTAATAGCCGAGGTCCACTGGTAAAACATTACAGGCTTAAAGCAGGAGAAAAAATTTAATTTCATCTGCCAAGCAGTACACGAGAATTGCAAACAGAAGTTAAGTTATATAACCCGCCAAAAGTTCCAATATCTCGAAAAGGTGTATACAACACCTGAAGAAGTGAGAAAACCAGCACCCAGGAAAATGTTAAAGTTCGTGAGAAGCTTAGGATTTAGGTTAGCAAGGTTTTACAAAAGATCTAAATAGGTCGAAGTGATAAGAGACAATATCTTTTGCCTGATCGACCCCTTAAACAATCTACAATCTACAACCTAAAACGCGTTTCGTACTTTTTAGGACCCTTCAGCTAGTTATAGTTCCTGTATGTGAACGCAAGCATCGAAACTGCTTAAGTAGTGCCGACAATAACATCATTTTTGTTAGACAAGTGCGCTCTGGCGGTCTTTGATACTAGCTTAGCTGGTTCAGAACCCAATTAGTGTGGATCGTAGCTTCGCTACGTTACATTCTCTCGTCGAGCAATTAATGACCTTTGTGACATGCTACACCTTGATGTTATCGTGTTACATTGTGATTTGTCAGCTTAGTAAGACCACGGACTAGTGCACCCTCGCCCCTAAAAAAATAAACATATTTTAAAATGTCCAAAAAAAGCAGCGCCTTGGGAATAACATCAAAAAGACTGATTGCATTCATTTAAATTAGCACTATGACATATTTATAAATGAAACATGCCGTATGTTAGAAATCTTAAATTAGTTAATTCACAATATCAATATTCTGCAATGACGTGACCTTAATCGGAAATTTTGGTGGAACAAGAAAGACAGAAACCAACATTTCTTAATGTTGTGAATTTTAGTATATAAGGGCCTTGGGTGCGAGGTTCTCTTCGCAATGATTTATTTTTCGATTATTATTTAAATGAACTGTCCTTAATACAGCAATCCCACTTTATTATAAAATTGAAACCTTTTAGAACAGGGGGAAAATACATTATAACTCAAACTTTTCAACTACAATAATAACCATTTTCAGTGTTATTAATAAGGTTAATAGCGATAATAATAGCGATACAAAGCGTGTCCGACTCAACAGTTTTCCCTTAAATAATTCAAAAATTCGTTTCGTGCACAGTAAAATTTTCTACGAAAAGTATTTAATATTTAATATGAAGTGAATGGGTAAACTGTTCTTCCGGAACCGACATTTTCTGAAAATTTTATTTTTGAAATAAGAGCTACCTGTGGCAGTAACGTCTCAAGAGTGCAATATTCAGAAGTCTAAAGTCAAGAGTCTGCGTTTCAGATAAATAGTAAAAAGATGTTCTGAAACAAAATTTATAGTTTTAAGGTTTAGTTTGATACTTTTAAAGATTTTCAGGTATAAATTTTATTGTAAACAGAATTCCTATTAAGGGCAGTAATTATGTTAAAGAAATCATTTTTCTGCTTTATAATATTGGTACCTTAACGAAAACTTGATTTAATCGTACCTAATTGATAAAGAAATTAACGTGGTTTGGTTTTCCTGTTATTTCCTGTTATTTCGTTAATTTTCAGTTCGAACTTTACACGCGTAGTCACTACCGAGATAGCATACTAACTGCTTTTTAATTACTTTTCCTATAAGCTTTACACAGAAATACAGCAATTTTCTGTATCCAATATTTTTTCGTTTAAAAGTATTATCCAAAGAGGCGTTCAAACACCATTCCCTTCTCGGTTTAATTTAAATTTATGGTAATATTAATAGATAGTGACAAAAGTAATCACTGTATGAGAATTTGTACATACCATAATTTAGAAAATACTATTGCTATTTCAACGATCATATTAATTCGTCCCACTCGTTTCCTGATAATATTTAATAAAATAATTTAAAATGTATCGAAATTCGCTAATTATAATTCTACCTATTTTCCTTGTTACGCAAAGGCAATGAAATATTAGCTTTTAATTTTCAAAATTTTAAGCGCTTTTAACTAGAGAACTTTTAAATTTCGCAAGTACACTTATAACATTACACTCTCCTATAGCGTCTATTTTACCAAACTATATGCCAATCAGCCAATATAGTTTTGCGTCAATAGGCGTTGTTTAATAGTGGGCATTAGATTTGATTTTTTCGACCTACAATTCCTCTCGCTTCCGCAACATGTTTTTTCGGGAAAAAGATGGCATAGCTTCCTAACCCCATTTGTCTTGCTGCTTTAACAACAGCATGTTGTATGGGCCTTTACGGACATTTATGGACCTTAGTTTTGATAGATTTCGAGCACTATAAGAACTACACCGCGAACTATTAAATAAAGAGAAAACAAGCAATTGACACAAAAAAATCGCAGCGCTGCTATTTTCGAGCTGCTAAATTCAAATTAAAAGTATTAGATTTGCCGCAAATTTTTTGATCATAAGCTGTTAAGGTGCGATCCCTGGAAATATATAATTTATATATTATTTTGATTTGTTGGTATTGTTTCAACGTAAGTGTAAGCTCGCTGAGGATAAAAGGCGCTTGTTTAATATCGTTACCAATATTACCAATATTGCTTTCAACAAACACACGCTTTAATTGACAGGGTTGTAGTCAAAATAATGATTAAAGCGATTAATGTTCTCCAAACGCGAATGTAAAGTTCTTGCCGATATGACGTTATCGTATAACATCATACGAATACTTCACCAGTAGGATACATTTTCCTTTTTACTCGCGAGTAATTAACTTTTGTGTTATTGTGTTATTACAGGAAACATAAACAGCAGCATGTCACCATGTACACAACAACAAAAAAGAATGATAACCCGTGTATCCATTCATCAAAAAGTAGTAAAATTACAATTTTAAAAATGTAAGCCATACAGAATTCTAACTCTCATTCAACCTATGCCTCACAACGCTGTACACGCATTCTAGCACTGAGGCCCGGCGTCTGTTGATAATCGATGCTAGAATAGAGAACAGATACATTGTAAGCAACAAGTCTTCGATAACGGTATACTGTATGTCGGCAAAATGTTGCCAGCCGGCACCGGCCGGCTAGTCAGTGTGATATACGGCAGGGGAATGGTGTAATTGATCATTGCATGAAAAGCCCAGGCACAGTCTCATCACATAGAGTAAGTTGCATTTCCCACTACCGGCAATGTAAGTATGCCATACACCCACGGCTACAAGGGATATAAGAACCTTATATAATTTCTTTTGTTAAGGTTAACTATGGAACTTAATTTTCTTATTATTTTAAGTTAACTGCTGCAAATAATAGAAAAACATAATAACCAACACGTAATGCAAACATGCAACGTTCTCGGAAGGTAATATGAACCTCGGCTCCGCCTCGGTTTATATTACCCTTCCTTAAATATTAAGACGTATTTACCTTATAGTCTAATAAACTATTTCATGACTTCTTGAAAGAATGTTGCCATGTTTAAAGGGTTTCTATATTTCTAGGTTATTATTGAAACTGAAAGAAAGTTTTTTTTTAATTCAAAAACTTCTTTTATTTCTTTTGAATTGATTGGGTGGTAGGCACATGGTGAAACATTATTAATAACTATTTAACTGTTAAAATATTAAGTTTATTAATAAAATAAAACTTAGTTTGATTTGTAAACTCCTGACGATAACCGCGATGATTGAAACTTAAGTCGAGAAAATAAAAAACCAACAAATTGTGAAACAATTACCAAGAGTTTTATTTTATTAATAAACTTAATATTTTAATAGTTAAATATTTCTTTTATTTCATTATCTGTCTCGGCACTTTCGTGAAAAGACAGTTTTCACCCAAAGCTACGACGTACAGGCTGATCTGCGGAAAGAGCCGAAGACCGTAGCTCCTTTATTTTTGATTTAATCTACAGCAGCAGATTTTTCTACAATTTAGCAAAAATGAAAAAATTTGCAGTGCCGCCAATTCTTAGTGATAACTTCGACATTTCTACTAATTTCATTGCATAATTTTTTCCACTTAATCTTGTCGAGAACTTTCTTTGTTTTTATCAAAAAATAACCGTATATACCGGTAACCGTAACCGAAACCAAAATTTTTAGTTGCAGTAAGCCGTAACCGAAAAATTTGAAGTATAACCAAAAACCGAAACGTTATTTTATTTCCGTTTGGGTCCTTGATTTGTGGACATTACCGTTTTGCCAATTTGGAATTAAGTGTTTTACGCTATCAGATTTTATGGATTAGAGCAAACGTTAGGTTTTAATTATTTACGTAAATTAAGAAAACATGACATGACACTTGTGATTGTCACAAATGTTCAAGAAAGCTTTAGAGCATGACATAAAATTGTGTTGATACTTCTATCCAATCAAAACTTGAAGTGGGGTTGTGGGGCTAAAGTTTGTAGAATTATTATTAGTCTACAACTTAAACTTTTAATAAAAATTGTTGCTGGAGGTTTAAGTATACGAGGGGCACTTCGGAAAAATCAGAATGGCTTAGATGTAGATCTTTCCTCTCATCCGTGTATTTCCTCAAACGTGTCATTATGTGGCGTTTTTGTTCTTCGAAAATTAGGCGTAACGTTGAGACGCCAATTTAAGGCGCTGTTAGTAAGAAAGCTGGTTAAGGTAAGGAACGGCACTATTTTGAATTTGGTGGTGACAAGACGCTCTTTTTGGGCGCTAGTACTCGATTTCCGCGTAATCAATCAGTGTTGTTAGGTTGATTTCTCATAAGTATCATTACATAGCGCTATTGTCATCCGACAATTGGGCGTACCATTTTAGTCGCTGTTAAGAAGAAACCTTATCAGGCTGAAAGTACTATGTATAAATCAGTGATAACACACGACGATTTTAGTAAGAGCTTTCAGCTAGTTACAAAACTTACAAAACTTGTAGAAAAAAAGTAGAAATGTCATCATTATAAGTAATATTGGTATAAGAATTTAGATTGGCAACTTTATTTTCTGCATCTTAAGTGCATATTCCAGATACAAATTTCAGACTTTCACACTTCACACAATTACAGCTTTACCACAAAAATAAATATTTTAAAAGGTTTTGCTTTTGTTTAAATAATATCAACATCTTCTCTTTTTTAACCTCAATGAATAATAGGTAAATAAGATATCAACAATAAATAAAAGTAGGTCCAACACCGACCATCACCGATAAATAAGCTGTCAAAGCATAGCGCTTCATTAATGTTAAGTAATATTGCTATTAAAATTTACTAGCAAAAATATCTCGAAAACTGAACGGTCGCATAGTGCTCTCAGTTTTTTTTTTCAACCTTAATTTTTTAATGCATTTTAAACTCACCACTACATATCAAATTTTATACTAAACCGACCACCCATTCCCAAACTTCGTTAGAACGAAATGGTTATCACTCACTAACAGCCAAACATTTTCCAAATACACTTTTTATGCTCTCTTGAGCCATAAATACTTTTGTTTGTTAAAATCTCAGCATATTGTTTTAATGAAAGTTTAGCAAAGTAGGAATGGGTGTTTTTAATTTTTTCCTGTTAATTTAGATTTTGTCGTCAGCGATACATTTTCAGTTATTATAAGACTTATCAATTGTAAAATATACAACATATACTATTAAAACTATTAAAAATAGATACTAATTCATCCTACATTACCACGCTGCCAACATAACTTATTGTGCAAAATATTATTAAATACATAAACCACCAGAACACAACGCTGCTGGCACAATTTTGCAAATCGATAATTCGTTGAAAGAGAAATTAATACTAAATAAAAGCATCAATAAATTACAACAACACTAAAATTAGTAAGCCAAGACACCGTAAATAATTTTCCATTGTAACGCTTGGCTTACCAACACAACGAACATAAAATTGATTATAATACTGGCATTTTTGGCTCTTCTAAAAACCAGTGTGTGAACCTGTGACCTGTGATATTTCGTTTGGAATTTTCAGTTTTCATTATTTTCCGGTTAGCTAAATTTAGCCATTTAAGTTTTAGCTTTTGTATATAATTCATTAACTAAAATACTTCAACCTTAATATGCTTTTAAAATAATTTTGTTTCTGTGTGACAACCCTTGTGTAACTTTTACAGAAAAATAACCTTTCAGAAAATTAATTAATTTACCTGAAAATAGTAGCATTTTTTAATTAAATTTAAAGTCGACAGACGCTATTTTAAAATGCACATAAAATGCGTACGAAAGTTATATGTAATGTAACATTGACACACTTTTGTGTACTCGACGTTAAACATAAACTTGCGATTACCATTTTTATTTTCCCTCCGCGAAATTAACTTTTACTTAAAGCGGGATGAAACGTAATCAACACCTGTCGCAAAACTACATTAACTACACACAAGCAAGTTAAAATTTAATTTCTGCGTTATGCGAGTTGACATTAATGATTACTTCATGGCATGCAATAATTTACATGAGCTTTTAATTTACATTATCCTCGCACATAATTAAAAAATGTATTCGGGTCCAAAGGTCTGCGTATTTAAGCGACAATTTAAATTTGATACACTGAAGGCTTGAAAATTAATTATTTTTATAGAAAAAGTTCGGGCTAAATGAATTAATCCACCCCTCCCAAAAGGATATTATCATAAAGATTAGTTTTATTAAATTTTAATACTTGCTGGATTGGGATGATACTTAAAACGTTTATTAATTAAAGTAGGATTTTAATTTTAATAACTATGGAGCGTTCCATCATTTACCACAGCCTGATTAAGTCCCATGTTACTGGGGACAAAACGTTGGCAAATCACTGCTTGATTATGCGATTATATTCTATATAGAATCCAAAATACTAAATTATAATAAAACACACAAGCTCTTTCCTAAACTATATTTTTTAAAACCGATCAACCATTATCATAAGAAATTTCTTTTGAAATTTTATTTTTGATGAATTAAAGTGTCTAAATTATGTAGTTTCTAAGCCCAAACTATGCTTTACCTCATTTTTTGCTTTTGTTTTGCACCATTGCATTTAAAATTGATAGTGCAGAAATATTGTCAGAATTATTTCGGATGTAAATTTTACGCCGTTCTATATTGCTATACAGAGCAAGTCAAAAGTATGAAGACAACGGTTTTCTATCGTTAATATTCAGTTTAGAAGAACATGTTTGAAATAAAAGTTATTCGGGAAATTAATCTCTACTTTATGACGCATAAAAATACAAACTATAATGTTTTACTGTTAGATAAAGTATTTTTTACTGTCTAAAACTTCTACTGAAGTAAGAAAAGCTATGATTTTTGCATTGCAGCTGAGTTTTCAAGAAGGCAGATATCTGGAAACAATTGGAACAATAACTTTATCGCCCTCGAGTATTGGATTACCATTTACAGTTAAAAAAAGAAAATTTTAGGTAAGACTAACTTTATCTAAGCAAATCGACTACACACTATCAGTTCAGTCGGTGTCTTAGTGAGTGAGTGATTTTGTTTTTTGGCTTTGGTTTACCCAATTAGCCAGATCAATTTAAGTATTATTTTGTATTAAGTAATTAATCGGTTTGTTTAATGAATAATAGACGGAGTCACAAGACAGGAGGGAGTTTTCTAGTCCACTTCTAACAGTCCATTCTTTAACTTTATCCATTGCAGTGTTCAGTTTATCATTGGATTGCTCGATGGTTTTTGCTTCAGAATATGGGCATATATCATCCCTGTATTGTAAAACCTTAACTTGCAGTCCTACTGCGCTTTCTAATTGGTAAGTAAATATTATGTATAGTAAAAAGCTTCGGACACTTCCTTGTGGAACTCCGGTGGATGATTGTCGAGGTTTCGTTACTCTATTGTCTGTTTTTATGTAGATTATTTTATTTATGTATAATTTCAGAATATTGTATGGTGTCTTGGCGTATTAGAGAATACACAATACTGCGGGATGCATTCAGTACATGTCTTGCGTCTCGACGCAGCTTAATTAAGTTTTAAGATTGTCAAACAATCAAATACCGTTGTTATTATTAATAAGTTCAAGCTTTACGTCGTTGAAGTTCATTATTAATATAAATAATATAATAATGAATATCTATTGAAGTGATGCGTATTTTATTTATATTAAATTATTATATTACTTCATGGGTTCACTGTACAATCATGAGTTTAAATTGAAATTTCTGTTCAAAAAAATGTATTTCAAGATGCTAGGCAAACTTACTTTGCATGGATTACAAACGATTAAAGTACTTTATCTAAAAAGAAAAATATAAAAACAACATCTTTCTTTTGACAGCTTTGACGTCTAGGCACTTATATGTATAGCATGAAAAATTAGTTGTCTGAAATGACGAAAATGTACATAAGAATTCACTAAGAACAAGTTGACGTATAACATACATCGTGAGTATAATGTTTAAGAGCCAGACGATGTAAACTCATTTAAGTAAGTGTAAAACTTTTATCTAGATATTTTCCCTAAAGACTATGTAAATGGAAGTTTATATAAACAAGGTAACGTCTTACTAAAAACAAAGTAAATAAACTACTTCATTAAATTACAGAAACAAACTTAATTTACCCCTGTTGTTTTATACCCACCATATTTTTGTTTTTAGTTTCATCTTTCTCTGTACTTGCACAATAAAATTTAAAGTAATTACTACCTTAAAAATAAACCTAGAAAATGTAATGCATTTGTAAATTGCAGCTAATCAACACGAATATTTAAGCTGACAAGTAAAGCTACACAAATATTCACCTAGGTACCATGTTCAGTATTAAGTACTAATTAACTAAAAACAGTGTATTTTCATGTAAAGCACGATTAAAACTGTTGTATATACAAAGGAAAAGGTCGAGCAGAAAAATTAGGTACCGTTAAAAACATTTGGTGAAACCTGCGATAGATTTTCTCATATTTTTAACTTTTGAAAATTAAATTTTTAAAACAAGCTAAATTTAAAATCGACTTTAAACGCCCAAACCTTTGATAGTAAAGGTTGATGGTGGGTTAACAACATCCGAATAAAAACTGTTTTAAAAATAATTGCATCATTAAATTTCGTAGCTGTATTAGGTGTTAAAAAATAAGCAGAGCACTTCGCCTGAACTTTCCAATGCTTTAAAAATAGTTAATTATCATGTCTTCAATAGTATTTCAGTAATAGCGTCTTACGGGCGAACAATGACAAAACAAATAATTTTATTTTTTCCAAAATTGTAACTTCCGCTTCCGGTTCCTTCATTGTTATTTAAAACGTCCAGTCTAAACAACCACAAAGCATTTATGTCTTGTCTGAAGGCAACTTTTATTACAACTCAGAGTTTATCGTTAGTAAACCAGAAATAACGAAATTACAGCAACAGCGATGGCAGCAATTATAAATAATTGCCAAAAACAATCAATAAACTGTGTAGAGTTTCAAGACGCCGCCGTCGTATTATAGTGATAAAATTTGT
This sequence comes from Ctenicera cuprea, assembly GCA_958336395.1. Taxonomy (NCBI): domain Eukaryota; kingdom Metazoa; phylum Arthropoda; class Insecta; order Coleoptera; family Elateridae; genus Ctenicera; species Ctenicera cuprea. The sequence continues at coordinate 19,588,341 of OY284487.1, read as the reverse complement.
CGAGAAGCAAGTTCCCTTCGTGTTGTTATGGTGAGACAGTTAGAGATTTAATACATAGATATACTAAAGATACTGATCTAGTTTTGTGTTCCTCACGTTGTTTCTGTTGTATAATAGAATATTATTTCCATCAACACTTATTCATGCATTTACAAGTGTTACTACACTTTTATTTAATAAGGAAAAATTAACTAGTATCAACAGATTATTGCAATATATAGAGGAACTTTTAGGTGAGCTTGAAATAAGCCAAATCACCCTCAAGCAATTTAATTTATTAGAAAGCTTAGGAATTGCTTTTCTAACAACAACTAACAGCATCACACAAACACTTTAATCAGTAATTGCAGAAAAATACGTATATAACAGCTTTGCTAGTAACAATGGCAACTGGTTTAGTTGGCAGTCTTTGAAAACTCTTTCGTAACGCATTGGAGTATTAGGACTTTTATAAAACTTTCTACCTTAATGAAACAACATGTTTCCCCATACAGTTTATTAAACCGCTTGCTTCCGCCCACACAAAGCAGAAACCAGGGTATGTTCTTAAATCAATAACTTCAGTCTACAAGTTAACTTTGAACTGTATGTTAAGCTGTTACTTTTCAAACGCCGCCGAGTATAGCCTAACTTGGAATAGCTTATCCTCGGAGAGCTTAAAATTGAAGGCAATATCAGATAATATCTTTTTATACGAATATAAACCGTTACGCAGCAACTCGCATTCAATTTAATCTAAATTTTCAAAAAAAAGTGCTATTTAAAAAGCCTATACAAGCTTCCATTTTACACCTTAATGGTAAAGTGCTGAATGAGCTCTTCTTGAAATTAGAATTTCTATATCTACCTCGAATGCCTCCTTTTATCGATAACCGTTCATCAGACTACCCCCATACTAAACGTTAAGCTGTTCTCGAATCAGCAGGTTGAAGGAACATTTCAGCTGTAATAGTACTGTAATAAACCGCTGCCAGAAACCGTCTAGAAAAGCAGAAGTTCGGTCCCCATCGTAATCACTCATCACTAATTGTAATGATTACCAAATAAATTATTGTACAGCTAAGATATAGATGATAGCAAGGGTTAGTCAATAATTATTAAATATATCAAAAATTTAGAAATGTAATTGTGTATAAACATTTCTCTACTGATGATTTACATTTTCGCTTATTTTTGTTAAAAACTATTTATGAGGGGCGTAGATGTAGAGAGTGGTCAAAATACATTAATGGACAGTTGCGCGCCCCCCCCCCCCCCCCCCCCCCCCCCACACACACATATACGCCCCCTGGTGGACAGATTTAAACGAAAAGAAGCGAAAATGACCTCAGGAATGTGCTTCTTAATATGGTACGTAAAGGCATGCAACAGCTTGTATAATACAACACCTAAAAACCCTAAATAGAAAAATACCGATTTTATAGAAAATAATTTAAAAAAAAACATTTCAATTGTTTCAGCTCAAAGACAAAAAAACTAAAGACTGTTGTAATTACCCACTACAGGACAAATTGGAGTTCCTTTACCCTTGAAATAAAATCCAATTATCTTGACCCTTTCCTGGCCTTACTTTTCTATCGTGTTATTTATAACGGCAGCGTATAAATACAGGAAGTACTGTGTTGGGAAAAAATCGAACACAGGATCGGTATTAATGAACATGCAACATTTTCAGGTTGCTTATAAATCAGTTTTTATTTAGCACTGCCATTTTTCCGTCATCTATATGGTAATTTTGCATGAAATTATCGATTGCACTGTCCACATTGTAGACTGTCCTATTTTACGTACAGATGTTGGCTTTTACTTCGAATGTTTTATTTTACTTACCATTTTAACAAATAAAGTAAAATCAAAACGTTCAAAGCATGCACCTTTATGTGGAAAATCAAAACAAATATTCTAAATGAATCTGCATGTTGTACAGGGTGATTCATAACATGTAGGACGGACTTTTAGGATAGATGTAGCATCTGAAAACAAAATTTTCAACAATTCCAGTTGTAACTCTGTAAGGAAGTATTTTCTGACCAATGTTAATAAGAACTCTTTATTGCTTTATATGTGCGTAGAACTTAATCCTAACAGTTTGCACGAACTATTTCCGCATTTTCTGGAAACATTCAGATCATGGCAACTTTTTCAAAAAAATTGAATTCGTTCGAAAATTGTTAGATTTATAGCGACTTTCAACCAGAATACCTATTATGTGTTTGTTTTTGTATGGAGGACAAAATTTTCCACCAAAAATTTACAAATTGTATTGATGTAAACTATTTAGAAGCAAATATTACGCTACTGGTTATTCAAACAAAAGTTAGTATTAGTAGCAATACTAAGCCAAACGAGTAATGCTAAGATTTGTAATTACAAAGTTTTAGAACAACTAACTGCAAAAGCAATCGACAGAAGGCTGTAACTCTGTAAGTAACATTTTCCTGACCCACGTTAATACAAACTTGTTTCATTGTTTTTTATGAATTGATTCTGAAATGAAAGTGACTTCCACATGTTCTAAATCACCCTGTATATTCAAAATCTAGGTGTAGTAATAAAAGCGTAATTCTTGGCTATGTTGAAGTAATATTTTATAAAACACGTCTCGTGAAGAAAGGGGCTCATAAGAGAACCAAAATTAGAAAAATATAGTCTGGGTAATACATGTCTACGTAACGGTCGTGGCAGTTACAGTACACTTTTGTATATGCAACCCACCTAATAGGCATGGTAGACGTTATTACTTAATATTTTCAAATAATTCTAAAACCTTTTCTTCAAAAGTAATTACTATTACTATTACGCCAAATTAAAAATTTGATCATAGTTTTTCATTAAAATTTAAACTCACTCAAATGTTAATTTCAAAATATATCTACAAATACAATAAAAACGTTTTAATTGTAGGAATAAACTTTTGGGGGAGAAACTTTTTAAATGTAAAAAAACAAGAGTTTTGGTTTTGTTTTCATAGCACACTACGTTTCATTTAAAATTTACGAAAATAATTTTAAAAAACACAATAACCATATAAATTTGAACATTTGGTATACAAGACTTTATATTTATAACAAATTGAAAGGTAACTTAATTCCACATTTGAACGTGTAAAAAAATACTGGGTGTTCTATTTGAAAAACAAAAGTTATTTACATTCAAAGTTTTCCAAAAATGGACATTAAATTACAAACACCCTGTGCAATAATCTGCCGTTTTGAACATATCGTGGAATACTTTATAATGTGTTAATAGTCTGTTCAAAACAGCTATATTATATTTGTTTTCGATCATAGTGGTTAACTAATATTAGTTCCCAAATGTCAAAATTTTTGAAGAAAGTCAAACAACTCGAAAACAACTAATTTTAAGATAGTAGTACCATTACACTCTTAGAACAAAAATTAAATCTAAAATCTAAAAATTAAATAATATATTTAGTATTTTACTTAAAATACCAAAGTAATGTCGTGTACACTTTCTTGAATAAATCAGAAAATTGATCAGAACATTAGAACATCTCGAGTGCCTTTACAAAATATAATTTAAACACGGAGAAAAGTTTCTTATCAAGAGGGGCTTCTAAATTTTGCCCCTTACTATGGGAATTCTCTAAACCTCCGATTTGCTAGTCATAAAGAGAATAATTAGGGCTTTTCGATTTACTTGTTAGTAAATGACTAGGGGTGCGTTGGATGTCATCATAGGTTAATTAAATAAATGATGATCAAACCAAATCTGTCAAAGTCATCCAAGGCACCCTAGTAATAATTACTTATTTTTTTTTAATTCACCATGTGACGTCACTGGTTATGGTTAAGGACTTAGGGTGTGCATACATCTACAAGATATAATTTATTAACCAGTAGTCTGAGGTTACCGTAAGGGATATACCTCAGGGCTTGCCTTAAGGCAACGCTACGTTATCGGTAGGGGCTGGTAGTACAGAGTCTTCGTAAATTACTCTACCCACGTGACCTTTGGTCCGCAGTGACTTAGGAAGTTTTAGATTTAGATGTTGAAGTCAGTTCAGGATTGGTACTCGTGGTAACTAAAAATTCCCTGTTAGTGTCACGCTCAACACTCAAAGTGAGGTTATGTATGTAAACAAGCAAGCCTTGATAAGATAACAAACGACTTGGGAATTTTTGGATGAAAGGCAGTGTAAGTTGGGTTGCCTATATTTTGTGGTCACGTGAGTATCAGCAATCAATGAAGACTCTGCATAATAAGTGGTTCAAATCGTGCCGAAACTTGGTGATAATTTACGATGGTAAAATTTTGCTTATTTTGGAAATATCAAATTCGTGCGGTGTAAACCAATCCATTAATACTCTTGCCAGCACAGCACCTTGACACATTGCCCGTGACGGCATTGGTTATTATCATACCACTACCAATGCTTTAACTCTACAGTTAAACAGCCTAGTTATTAAATCGAAAAGCCATAATATACAGGGGGAGTAAAAAGTAACGCATAATGTTTGTAACTTTGTAAATATTGATTCTGTGAAAAAAAGCTTGAATAAAAATTGTTTGTTAGACATGAATGTATACTTTGTTGGTGTTCAATTTTTTACACGTTTAGTTATTTGGTTGCTCTGGCAACTAACTTTTGTTTTTTAAATAGTCCTCTATATTTTTATACTCGTTTTATATCCAGCGTTTTATTCTTTTTTAGTTCAAAAATTTGTTCACGTTGAACATTTTTGAATAAAATACATCTGAAGTTTAAAAGTTTCCTATTTGCCATAGTAAACAAATAACCAAACGTAGAAAAAACTGTAACATACAAATAAACACATGTGTAAATGGTATTAAATGAATGTGCATGAAGAGTGGCATAAGCTTCAGGAGCGTAGTGGTTTAAAGGCCAAAGGGACTACTACCTCCTACTACACAAGCAAAGAGCCTACCCGGAGTGAAAGTACTCGACGCCTTCGAGTATAAGAGCTTATACCGGGTGATCGTAAAAAACATGATTCAGAGCAAGCCATGACCGAAGTGTTAAAGTTGGCAATACTTAATATAAGCCAATTGTCAAATGTTGACAGTTGTAAAAAATTTTGGTTAGATACATTAAGTTAAATGCATCTAACCAAAAACTTTTACAGCTGTCAACATTTGACAATTGGCTTATATTAAGTATTGCCAACTTTAACACTTCGGTCATGGCCTGCTCTGAATCATGTTTTTTATGATCACCCGGTAGATAGATAGAAAAAACTGTTTATCAACAAAGTATGAGCTGAAATTTAACAAACACCTTTTTTAATAGAATTCATATATTTACGAAGTTAGACATTATGCGTTACTTTTTATTTGCTCTGGATAACCTCTGTACCTATAAATAAATTGTCAAAGTAACATTATGTTGGTACCACCGCTAAAAAAATAAACGTAACCAAATTTGTTAATTTTTGACTATAGTAACTTGAGGTACAGTACCCACCGGTATTTTTTAAAAGTTTATTTACGTAATGCCCTTCAGTAATTTAAAAATAGTTATTTATATTACTAGTGGGATAAAGGCGTTATTATAACACGAGTTTGAAAGTTGCACGACGAGGTCGTAGACCGAGTCGCGTAATCAAATGAGTGCCATAATAATGCATCATCCCACGTGTGACATACAAAGTTTTACCTAGGACTGCTCAAAATTTGTTATTAATCGAACTTTTTTGCTTGAAATGATATTTGACATTTCGCATTAATTTATTTGCAAACGTCGTCATTTTAAAAATACGTTTGTCTTAAAATCAAAGGAACGAGATAGGTTTAATTTGTTCAGTACTATGACAACCAGCTAGTTTTCTGATAAACAAAGTTTCAGTTTTGTTTGTGTAAATAAAATGAGTTGTGTAATGAATTCATTACCTAACTCATTTTACATTAGTGCGATAATGAACTTCATTACCTAACGTAAATGGCTGACATAATAATTCTTTATCCAAGCAGTCGTAGATACACAATTTTACATCACAACCTCGTATCTAAAACAGAGTGTATTTCGCCTTAGTCAGTAAAACACCATTAGGCAGAGCTGTTATAAATTAAAATAACGTTCAAATTTGTTAGCTTGACGAGAATTTGACCCGAAACCCTAGCAATCGCCATCACAAAAAAAAATTAAAACATGCGGTTTATAAAATTCCACGCAATGTCAAAATTAATAATAATTAATAGGTTTCCGTAATTCAGTTATGAAATGATTTATGCGTAAAAATATGAATGTTATAACTTTAAAAATAATGATAATGTACTTAACTGGGCTTCATTCAAAAAACTCTCAAAAAAAAATTAAAAGGAAAAATTCTAACAAACAGAAAAAATTAAGGTACCTGTTCGTAATTGGAAGAAATTAGTATATTGTTATTATTTCTTTACATAAACTAATTAACATAAAATATATAGCACTAACCATCTAGCTTCATTAATTCATTTTAGATTATTTCAAATTTAATGTAACTGTACATTGTTTACGGTTCATTGATGCATATCTGAATACCGATCTATGACAAATACTCATTCAAATCGTATAAAATAAAGGTGGCAAATTTATTACGATTAAAGTCATACCTAATCATAGTCATAGGCTCATTTCTACAAATAGAATAATTAGGGTGATTAAATCATAAGCTACTCTTTGAAACATATTCTTTAATTTAAAATAAAGTGTTAATTTTTCTTACTGAAAGTTAAGTATTCAGCTTTGTATAACCATCCCAATTTTTATTTATGCAAGGTTTGTTTCCTCTTGCCCTTCACATATTAAACTGTGTTTTATTCTACAGAGTGAGTATAAAGTAATGCATAAAGTCTAACTTGGTAAAATATTGATTGTGTAAAAAAAGCCATAATAAATTGTTTATTAAATTTTAGGGCATATTTTGCTGGTGCACGTTACATTATTTGGTTATAATGGCAACTAGGAAATTATTGAACTTCAAAAGTATTTCATTCTAAAATATTGTTATAGAATTATATGAAAAAATATGGTGCCAGAAAGAGAAGCAATTGCTGAATCCAAAAAATGTCAAAAAATATATAAGGTTCCAGTTCAAATACTCTGAACTTGGTTGTCATAGCAACCAAATGACGAAACGTATTAAGATAAGAAAGTGAATAGAATAGAATAGAATTAATATTTACAAAGCTACACGTGTTATATTTTACTTTTAACTCACCCTGTACACAACATGTGCGGCGTTAGAATATATCTTAAACTTCTGGAAAATGTTTTACATTTAGACATAGCAATGAAGCATGTAGCCTTGATTAGATTAAAGGTTGGTCAACGCTTAATTTCGAAAATACACGTTTAAAGACTTTTGAAAATTGCAAATCTTTAAAATTTCCAACCAACCAATTCTAAATCATGTCATATTTTCGTATTTTTTTCGTAAAATTTAACAAATTAAACCTATGTTAAATTTTGGAAAGACATCCTAATTCAAATAATTTTCTAAATATTATTTTTATGATTAAATTTTTAAAACAATTTAACTGCATTAAATTTTAAAGTGTGTGTACTACCTACATATACCTAATAAAAGCAAGTTTTAATTTTTTTTTTAATTTTCCTCTCCTTATTTTATTAACATTTTTGAAAATTGAACGTAACAGGACACAAGAGCCAAATACTTTAAAAAGAATCCATATATTAATTAAGTACCTATAATTAGCAATATTTTAAAAATAATTTCAAAATAACTAAAAGCTAAAAATATTTTAAAAGTTTTTCACTCACCAACTTAGACATACAATTTTATAAATATATTTTCAACAAATAAATATTTCAAAATGCTTTAAAAACATGACACATGTTTCGTGTTCTTACCGTACGCGAAGAGCGCCGCGACGCCGTGTTATCTCGCTACGCTTTCTCGGGTACTAATGGGTAGCCTGGGAGGACGGCGCCTCGACAGACGCCTGGACCGGGCGCATCGATCGTTCGTATCCCACTTCTGATAAAATAAAGCGCTTATTGAATATCTTAAAGTCTCTTATTAAATTAGATTTTTTCGTTGGTTTTCCATTAAAGTTTCTTGCTGGAATAGTCAACTTGCGCTTTCGTATTTAGCGGGCTGCGTTATTAATTAACCATAATGGGACGCACGTTATTCAGTTTTGAGGCGCCTAAATTCATAAAACCTGTTTTTAGAATGTTTTTTGTTCATTGGTTGACAGCGTGATGTAAAAGGGGAGGTGGCTTAATTTCGTATGTGCACGGTCAAGTTCGATATTGTTCGAAGTTGACACTGATTGACCAGACAGCGCTGCTATCACTTATCCCTGTTTTTAATGGATGCCTATCCCAATATAATACCACAGATAAGGTTAACACTACAGATATACGGTAAATATGTGAGCTATCGGTAGCTTGTTTTATATGATTAATAATCTGCAAAAAGATGGCGCTACAATGACAATTTATAATTAAGTCACAGATGACTGTAATTGAGCAGATTACTTAGCACATATTCAAACCAAAAGTTAGACAGCCATATGCCATGTTTAATTGTCAAATCGCAATTTTTCGTAAATAATTAATATTGAAGCCAATTCTACTTAAATTATATTCATGATGTGACAGATGCACTCAAATCCCCGATAAAACAGTTTCCAACACATTTCAACAGCAATAAACAAATAGCGATAGCAGCGCCCTAAAATTGGTCCGGCGCGTTGTAGCCAAACTAACGCTAATTTCGTCTCCAAATATGGGCGGACATTTTGTATAAAGGGTCGTATATCTGTAGTGTTAACTTTATCTGTGATAATACTAAATAGTTTTTAAATAGTAAATCATAGTAAACTGATACGATTTTTACCATTTAAAATTTGTCAAAATAAAGTAATGTGCATAGCATTATATTGATCTTTATATGTTTATTGACGGTATAAAATAACACAACGGACATCTATACAAAACCAGGAGAGAAAATTTACCGTAACGAAGGTACGAATCCACACTAAATTTCAGTCTAAATCGGCTATGCTGGTAGTAGATCGCATTTTATTTTTTTAGACAAGTTAATACCTCTGTCAGGGATGTCAGTTCTCTTTTCCCTCTAATGTCTTGGCTGACAAATTCAGTTCTTGGTCTCTGGTGTTTTTATATTTTGAAACATTTTTTTGTAATAAACTTGATTTTTTTAAAGAAAAACAGAATAGTCTAGAAAACTCTAACTCCATAAGCAAAAGGAAAGCTGGCGCCACTGTCAGTCAGGTATAGTTCCTATCTGTATTTATAGTTATTGTCTATTGTCTGCTGTAGTTTATTATGATGCATTTCTTATATGCACACAGCCAGTTGCACACAGAGCTCAGAGGGCTACAATACCAGCTTAGCCCCAACTTGGTGCTATATTTGTTGTTGTCATCTTACGTTGTTATCGAATTACTGGTATGCTTAAATTGCTTTCGAGCTCGCATTTACAAACAGAAATTATACCTAGCTTATAGTCCAAACCTACAAACAAGAACAAAACTCGGTTTTGGTTATTCCTGCCTGTAAATGCAAGCATTTTCTATTTTATGTTTGCATGCTTAGTTTACTTTTATTCTCTTGTATGCTTAAACATCGAGTTACGTTAATTTCTGCACTTTCATTTAATACTCTATATGTTAATTGAAAATGAATTATTTTTGTAAATATTCGCTATGGGTGTTACAGTTCCATTTGTCACTGTTTTCATATTATTTCTATGCTAGGTCCATTTAAACTAATACATTTCTAGGGAAAAAGCATACCAGCGCCTCTCGCGCAATATATACCATTTCGAAAAATATCGGAACTCCCAAACACTGCAAGCGAAGCCACCTATTCTTTTTACGCCATAGTCGACAGTCGGCAGCATCAACCGATTATTTTCAGGGTTTTTATTTGGCTAAAGTTTCCTGCGTAATTATGGCCTTAGCGCTTTGTCATCTTATCGATAGATGGAGAAAGTTGCTGTTATTGTACGGTCGTGTGTAACATACACGCATCACACCAAAGAATTAGTTTTGTATTGTTTTTTTAAGTTAGCACTTTTGTGTTAATTTCTTTGTGTCCTTAGCTTGGAAAATGTAAGTACGACTCTTCATTGTTTGTTTAAATTGAATAGAATCGCCGTATCAGGGATCGGGAACTGTTTTTTTTATTGAATGGTAACTACGTATTTTTGCTGGGTGTAAACTGGATTTTTTAGTTATACTAAACAGCCGTGAGCTGCACAGTTGACAGTTTTCCAAAAATTTGCTAGTTAGGGAGGTTTTACTGAAAAAAATTGGCTTGCTCGGTTCAAGTACAAGTTATTTAGGTTCCGCCCGTTCCTTCTAAAACATGAAAAACGATTTGGGTACGTTTACAAAAGGTTTTTTATAGTGTGATTTCTTGCAGCCAACATCTGCACCCATTCTTGGTCTTCTGGTTTTATTGCATTTTGATACTTTAGTGTCGTGTTTGAGCGAAGTCCATGTAATGGAGATTTGCTAATCCTTTGTCTGAGAACGTTTATTTGTTCAATAATAGCGAGAAATTTTCGATTGAATTATTTTTAGACTTCTGTGCAAAGTGACCCATTAGTATTTTCCAGCATATTTCTTGCTAACCAAAAAGGTGCAATTTAACAACAGTTATTTTAACTCCAACCCTCTGACTGGCAACCTTCATTTCAATATTTCATTTTAACATAAATTCATGACTCATTAAGATACCTTTTGTGATCTAGCATCATTCTTGAAGTCGGCCATAAACAAACGAATGTCCTGGCTGTAACCTTCAGATAAAATTGCCAAGTAAATTAATATAATGTTGAATCCATCTTTCAGTCGACCATCACAGAACCAGAGCAAACTGAAGATAAAAGGGAATGAGTGTCGCTGGTAAGTGGGTGTGCCGTGAACGCATCGTCTATGGCAGATCCAGCTAACGCACCCGCTGCTGACAGCACAAGCCGCCGAAAGCGTGTGTTGCCTCTGCAGCCACGTATCGAGGCCAAGCGCCTTTGCACTGCTTCACAAGAAGCTCGGACTTCTAGAAGCCATTCAGTCCACAAACCCGTAAGACACTCTAATAAGGTAAATGACCTTGTATGACTATATAATTTTATTGTTAATATTTTATTTCCTAAACTGTAAACAGTGGCAATTTGATTAGGTTAGTTTGACCCTTTTAGAAAATGGCTTTAAGAAACTACAAATTACATACTTATAATTTTATCATTTTTATGGAAGGTAGTATTAAGATGAGACTAAAGGAAATACCTCACACAGAGAGTTACAAGTATGAAGTAACTGATTGTTTTGGTAACAACAATGTAAATGTTTTGATTTTCTAAAGGTTAATATTGAAAACGCTAGTCGTAAATTAAAATATACTGTGATGCAGGTACAGAATTGAACCGATACAATTTTTAGACAATCTTAAAATAACTGAACTTACTTATTAATTATTCGCTATACAGAGTGTGCAAGATAATGGGCCCCATGCTTGTAAACAGTAAGAGATCAAGATTCAGTCAAATGAGAAGAATTGTTTAACACCTCAAGTACTAATATGGATCCACATTCAAACCCTAGAATTTTTGCAAAATTTTAAGTGATATAAAATTTGCCAATCAGTTGCATGCTTTAACAATGCTATTGCATAACTTTTACATGTGCTACAGTTTTGCATTGATAATTGCTTATCAGCTATCGAGTTTTTAATTATACATACAGCGAATTTGCCTACAGTATTAACAACGGATTGGCCATTTGTATATTATCCATCTCTCAGTTGGCATCCGTGCCCTAACGCATTCTTCACATTACTATTTAACACGTTTGCTGCATTATAGGTCATTATTACCCTGTAATGCATTAATCTACTCTGCGGAAACTAATAAAGGGTAATCTATCTATTATGCGTTTATAGTAAATCATGTTATTTTCAAGATATTTACATTTTAAGTGTATATGTACGATTTATATATTATTTATTACTTCTATCTAACTAAAAGCAATACAGGGCAAATGGCCCATAACGCACTGTGTTAAAAATTCGTACGTGCATGTAGTGCGGGGTGCATCTATAAGTTTGGACTTGCTTGTAAGCAGTGAACTTGGATATAATTCTCTCGCGATTTCCTTTAGTGGAAGTCATTTGGTAGTGTATGCAATTTAAATAAGCTGTATAATGCTTCATGAGGTCCATATATGTGATATGGGACATATAAACCGGTTTGGTCTGTATCATACATTGAAATAGTATCCGCAGTGAACGTGTTAAAGGAAAAGTGGGTACATTTACTGAAAATATTGTGTGAAGTAATAGCATTACAATTTTGATACATACCTTTCAATAATTATATATTTAATGTCTTGACATAGGTTGTTTTACAGTTTTTTTTAAGAAGTTGCCAAAGAAAAAGCGTAGCCCACGGGTTCTGCTGGTTTTTCAAAAATTAACTAATAAGCAAAAATTTCACCAGGGTAGTGACTGATTTTAATAACTGTAGCTACTATAATAATAGAAGTTCTGTTCTAAAAGTATTAATGACAATAAATCAAAATATATAGGCTTTTCCAGCAAAAATATTTACATTTCATGGAAGTTTTACAGTTTGTTTAGAAAGCTCAGTATATTTTTTTATTTAGAAAGCTATCATTTTGCTTGATTTGCTTGATTTCAGTCAAATTTCCACAGTAAGTGAGGTTCTGCATAATAAAGGAAAAGTTGATGTAAACATGGACTCTTAAATAATTAATTGTTATGTTGTAAATTTGGCACAAGTTCTTTTAATGCTCAGAATAGTGGTCTTGTTTTTTTTAATTTCCTGCATAATAGCATCTTATTAAACTGCAATTTTTACATTGTGATTGCTAATGTGTTTCAATAAATTGAATTTTTGAAATTTACAATTTCCTGTGAAGTTACATTATTTTTTTTTTTGTAGATTTAACAATACATGTATTAGTGCGAATAATCACAGAATATATTATACAAATTGGTATGTGAAAATCTTGCTATTTTTAGAAATTTTATCTTCCTGACAGGCTGTTATTGAAAAGGTCAACATTATGCAATTTATATTTATCAGAGCATCATTGTAGTGGTTGATATCCTACCCATCATTTTATCTTTCTAAATTTTTATCTCCATGATAGATACAAAAACTAAAAAAAAGTTTTTACATCTAACCAAAGGCTGCTTACAGATGAATTAGTGTGCATGAGTAATCTACACTCACTGACAAAAAAAAAACGGGAATTTCTTGAATGTGATGCATGCATGCATCTCTATCAGGCTTAGCTTTTCTATACCGTTCTCCGGCTGCGCTCTTCTTAAAATTTTATTGCCTTAACTACACTCCAGGGCGGTCAGTTGTTCTTAATGCACCTGTTATATTTTGCGTTTCAACTGTCTTTTGTATCATTTTGTACAAAATAGTATTGTTACACCTCATCACTCCCAAATTTGTTGTAGGTTTTTCTTTCAAAACTTGCAAGTTTAAGTTGATTTCATTAAAGGGATTTGTGTTATTCAAATTTTTTATCGTTCGTTGTGATTGTGAGTGCAGGAAACGTGTAGCATTAATCGCAGACCGCGAAAGTGTTTTGTCTCCAGCCAGCTGGGAATTTGACGTTTTTTATGATACACGAAGTTTAAGGAACATTTAGAGAGACACAATTTGCAGCACGTCATGGTTGCTTTCAGAAACTGCTACTCCACGGTTGTCCAAACCATAAAGGAAATCCATCATGTGTAAGGTACTAATGAACCAGAAAGATCAGTTTAAAGATTAAATCAAAATTTTGCGTGTTAGACCCGTGTATAGCACTTAGTGCGCTGAGCCTGGATAAGCAGGGGAGGGGGGAATCCTGGTTGCAACTCCAGAAATCTCCTAAAAACAAAATGTTAACACCTACATAAATCCAATTATGCTAAACAATTATTGGAACACAATCATTTAATGATACCTAATAACACTAGAATTTAAACATTTTTGTGATAATAAACGTAAATAAGATATACTGGAGGCTTTTGAAATTCACAAACAATTAAAAACTGTACCATTAATGAATCAGCAAATTGATCTCTTAAGTTCACCCTTCTTATTGGACGTTTTGGAATGAGAACTCAAATCATCTACAAACACTGATAACCAAGATCAAGTCGCCAAGTTCTTTTGTTCCTATAGGTACCAACACCAACTGGTTACTTTTTAATAGTACCTTTGATAATGGCACATTCAAGACAAAATCCAATTGGGACAATCTTTTTTTATGTCTGTAAAATAAAATTATCATTATATCACTTTTCATTACTCAGTGCAAATAATCCGGTAATTTGGAATTTTCTAGATTACTGTCCTATCATAATGTACATAACCATAAGGGGCATAGATAATTAATTGATGGCGTTATATGCCATCTTCGGGAGGCTGAAGCTCTGTAAGGAAACTTTTCCTTAAAGTCGATACAATTTAGGACCTTCATAACAACACGATTTTTACAAAAATAAAACTTATCTCATCATTCAATTTAGCGGCTTTCAACAAGACTACCAACAAGTCAAACTTTAGAAAATCTTCAGTGTATAAAAAAATACTTAAAGATACACGTCAAACACTCCTAAGCTCCTGGTTAATAGATTTAAACAAAAACTAGTGGAAATGTTAATCATCAATAGCAAAATTGTCATACTAAATTTCAGTCAAATATCGCAATTTATGGCGGAGATAATTAAGCATGATGAGAATGTTGCATCTTTGGGAGGCTGTAAGTACATAAGGAAGCCTTACCGGACTCATATTTATATGAACTTTCCTAATGTTTTTTGAGTTGCCATCTGTCCTCAAATATTTATGATCATTTGGAATACACAATATCAAGAGATCAAAAAAAAACTGATCCTCAGCGGGCTGTGGAATGAAAAGTCACGTCTTTGCTAGACTAAGAGAATGTTTATACCTAATGTCAATTTCAGGTTAGGTTTTAATTATTATCTGACATTATAAACATTCCCTTAGTCTAGCAAAGATGTGACTTTTCATTCCACAGCCTGCTGAGGATCAGTTTTTTTTGGATCTCTTGATATACGAATTGCTATACTTGAAAAATAAAACAAAGTTTGAAGAACACAATTATAAAGAATACAGGTTGATTATAAATTAAGGGCCAGTTGATTTGCTCATTTATTATTGCCGATAGAAAAGAAATGTATAAGTAAGAGTTATATAGTTTATTGTAACGAGTATTTTAGGCATTCAAAACAAAATGGCCGACTTCTGGTTTAAGTGGAAGCATCTATAATAAAGCTCGAACTTATAAATAAACTATATCTTTATTTTTTTTTAATGGAATACCCTGTATTTTGTAGGCTGATCTGATTGTACAATAAATTCTGTTAAAGAAACTATAATACAACTGTAGGTCTAAAATTAATAACAAGCAAGATATTTTGATTTAAAGCAACATATGTAACCAATGGTAATGATTCTAAATCAAGTAATCTTAGGAGGGAAGCTGTTAGTAAGGACATGATAAAAGCAGTAAACAGGCATGCAATTAATGTTAGTTAGGCATCACTTGTCTATTATATTTTAAGAATCGCCAAACAAAAAAGCCGGAGTTAGGTCAGGTGACCTAGGTTGGCAGGTAAAAGTGCCTTGATTGGCAAATTTAAAAAATGCTTTAGTTTGCATTGGTTACATAAGTTGCTTTAAATCAAACTATCTGGCTTATTATTAGCTTTAGGCCTACAGTTGTATTATAGTTTTTTAAACAGAATTTATCCTACAATCGAATTAGCGAAAAATATGCAGGGGCTCTATTAACTAAAAGCTAAAGATATAGTCGCTTCCTCTTAAACCGGAAGTCGGCCATTTTGTTTTATATTCCCGAAAATACTCGTCACCATGAACTGTATAACTTTTACATTTATTTTTTTTCTATCGCCAATAATAAATAAGCAAACCAACTGGTCCTGAATTTATAATCAACCTGTACATTTAATTTTATTAAGTACACGCTGTGCTACGGTGCTGTAAATGTGGATGTACGGAATAGTGATTTTGGCCACTGGCCAAATACCGTATATTCGGCCAATTATTCGGCTAATATTCGGCAAATTATTCTTCCAAAGAGCTTAATATTCGGCTTAATACTCAGCCGAGTACCAAATATTAGACCAATTACTAGTACTGAATATTACTTAAGTCGAGCCAATTATTCGGCCATGTGCCGAATAATTAGTGGTAATAAATGTGTGACTTAATTACTTTAGATAAGCGGATAGCTTCCAGTTTGGCTAGCGAAACATCATTTTGTTTTAATATAGTTTAATCTTAATTATACCATCAATATCAGCCCACCGAATACCTAGTTGTTAGTAAATAAATAGTTAACTCATTTATTTTTAAAACTTGGTCATTATTTTATATATAATATTATTTGGACCATTCCTGCGAATGGTCTTATTGACGGACGAGTCCAGATTTAATCTGAGATGAACCAGAACGAGTATATAGGATGGCAGGAGAGCAATTTAAACCCTATAGTTTTTGCAGAGGAATGCTTGTGCAAAAACCCGTTGTGCATGCAATCCAGTGTTCTCACAGCATATCTGGGCCCTGTGCTGGTCGTCTTCCCAGCAATTCCTTTTCATTTAACCTTTTCCAAACTGTTCTTTTTGAAACACTGGCGCTTCGCATGTCATGGAGTTCAATTCTGGTTTGAACAGATGTCAAGTAGTGATTTCTGAGCAGTCACCAGGATAAAGTCGTCATTATGTGCTGCATTTCTGGCCATATCCAGGCTGCCTGTATGCTCTCCAGCCTCTCCAAATCTTCTGTATCATTGAATCTGGATTCGTAGACAACGCTGACTTCCTCAGCCGTCTTCGATTAATGCTACAACTTACGCAACGTTTTATTTTATCAATATTTTATCTTTTTTTTTTATACATTTACTTCACTTCCTGTATCGCCAAGGACAATTTATTATATTCTTGTGTCTGGCTACTAAAAATATACAAAAAAAAAATTAATTGCTGTAAAGTCGGAAAGTTCAAAAAACTGAATATTCTATTTTTTATTAATATGGTATTGCCAAATTATTTAGGTTTTTTTTATAAAAACATACCTGTAAAACCATCATCAGAACTGTTAAATTTTCGTTTGTGTTTGAGATGCGATAGTTTACTTTTTTATTTCTTATGTGCAGGATATTGAATTTTTGTACCATTTTATAGAGAAAGAAAAAATCTTTTAATGTGATCTGTCATTTGTCACAAAATGGTTGTACAATTTTTCCCTAAATAAGAAAAATAAACGAACACCCTGTACAACATAGTTTAGTTATATACTCTATAAAATTATTCATTGAAAAATTTGTTCTTAGGCAAAATCATCCAATACCGTGCTGTCCAACAGTAGCAAGCATACTTTACCAACATCAGAAGGTCCAAGTACCTCCACACATTCACGAGGCGACATTGCAGCAATTCCAGTATCTCCATCAGAAAGGCGACGCAGTTTCATACCTGTTTTGAAGGCACGTCGTTCTTCACAGTTGCACCCCGAAAGCACTGCTGATCTAGAGTTTGCCCTTGATATACCATATAAACAGAAAAAGGTTTCTAAAAATACTTTAAGTGCATCCAGCCATATTCTGGAAACTACAAGCACTATTAATACTTCTGAAACAAATTGTGAGGAAAATTTAAGCAGTAATTCCTCAAGAAGTACTGCTGAAAGTACAAGTTGTTCTTATAATACAGAGACCAGTAGCGTTAAGTTGAGTACTAAATCTAGAAAAGACAAGCTGAAGAATTCACACTCACAGGCACGGAGTAGCCCCGACTCTAAACACAAACTCACTCCAAAACCTAGCACCAGTAGCTCAAAGGTTAACACGGGAAATAATATAAAGCTTAAGAATTCTGCAAGTAAGCACCATAAAGATAAGTATAACACTGAAAAATATAAGACTAACGCACCACCTGACCTAGAACTAGCAGCACTAAGAAATAAAAACTTTCGCAAACGATTACCAGACACTACAAAAACAAAAACTAGCGCAACTCTTCAAACTCCCGAAAGTGGCAGTACAAGTGTCACTTTGAACAATTCAGTAAATTTCAATAATTCAGAAGCAAGTTCGTCACGTTTAAATTCTACATATCCTACTACATCCCACAACTATACTCTACGCAGCCAAGGAAGGTTGTCTGCAGATCAATCTACAGCTCTACAACTAATTAGAAAAGCAACAGAAAAACGGAGAAGCCGTGAACTCATAGCGCTGGGGGCTAGCAGCAGTCAACAAGTAACGCGGGAGGAGAACGAGTCGTCTCGCCTCACCCGCAGTGGAGCTGTGTTACGACGCAGCACAAGAAATAAAGGTATGTAATATTTTTGTGTGTGTAGAATATTTTGCATCAGTTTGTGTGCGACTGTTAGTTATCCTCTCTAGAATTATCTTAATAATAATCATTATTGGTATGGGAAAATAATTTATAAATATGAATTTTGAAGGCAAAAGTCATAAATTGTTTCTTATAATTGACCTGAAGCACGGATTTAAAGTTTTAATATATGCAAATATTATCAAGTACACCACCTCTGAAATGATATGAGATACAAATTCGATTAATAAATGAGATAACAATTGCCTAATTAGGGCAGCAATTTAATGATGCTTTCCCAAAATGCTCATGGCTTATTAAATATAAGCCTAAAACTGAATTTTTTGTAGGGAAGTAATTAGTTATTAATACATAAATAATATAAAGGTTTTTTTTATTAATTAGGAAGAGATAATTGGAAAATTTTACTACCTAGGACCAGTAATGTAACTTAACATTTTAATCCTCTTATCAGATGTAGTCAGGCTAAGTATTACTAAGAAATTGCATTAGTTGTCTCCTGCAAGCTCAAACAAAGCTGTAAGAAATCACTTTCATACTTATCTAAAGCCTGAGCCTGACTAACACAGAATTTAAACCAAAGCCTGAGCCTGACTAATACAGAATTTAAACCACAGAAGAAGCATTTATGCCTAATACTTAAAAGGTTTTGGGATTTCTAAAGTAAGAATTTTTAATATTTTTGTATCATTTCCCTAGGTTTTACAGTTTATGATTTAAAGTAATTGAAGAATCCTTTTTTGAGCCTTTTTTTTATATCAGTTAAAATTTTGATCAACAGTTCATATGGTTGCCTTTTATACAGAGTGCCCTAAAACGACTCTCATAGCATTTGTCCATTCAAATCATCAAAAGGCTCAGTGGGGTTACACGCCTACTGGTAACTTCTATCTTGCTTTCTGTATTATTCATATCAACTAGAAAATTTAAATTAACTAGTGTTACCCCAGCACACAATGCACTGACAGACAGCGTTGACAGAACCGGCGAAATGTCAAGTCATGTGATGCATTAGTTCCAATAATGACACGCGACGTTATTGTAGATGGCGCCCCAAGTGACGCGCGTCTAGCCGACCTTCATATATATTGTAAATTAAAATAATTATTATTAAAAAATCCACGTAGAATAAAAATATAAAAATGTTTCATGTTCCATCTGTGGATAGAGACCTTTTATTTAAAAAAAATTGGTCCAAATTGGTGAAGCGGTAGCCGCTGGAGGAACCGGAGAAAAAAAACCCTTTGTGCTTTTATATATGTATGGATTGTTTTTGTTAACTTATATTAACATGGAAATGCAAAAAAGTGCTTTGATTTGTAATATTTTACGCTGACTTGGACCTTCTACAACATGGCGTCTGGCTAAATTTTTTGCCTAGCAGTTGTGTATCTAGTAAACCTATATAACGGGTGTCTAGAAAGTCTTTCAGTCCTGGGTGGCTATGGATTGTATAACATATGTCTTTGAATATCTTTGTCGAAATTCTTGTATACACGCATTGATGGAATAATTCCAATTTCCGTTTTCTAATTGTTGACCATTGCTAAAATAAGATTTCACAATAAAGATTTTTTGTTCTTGCGTAAACATTTTATAACAAGAAATATGCAGAAAGTAAATAATTCAAAATAAAAACCTTTTAATTTAAATTGACTTTGACTTATGTCAAATAAATTACATAGATATGACTGAATAAAAGACATGCGTTATACAATCCATAGCCGCCCGGACTGAAAGACTTTCTGGACACCCGTTAGAAATCTGTGGTAAAAGTACTTTGTGTAGATTCTAAAACGCTGTTGCCAAGTTTACACTTTCGATTTTGTGTCATGTAAGAAGATTGGCTTTGAAAAAATATTTTAAATAGTTTGTATTCAAAATATATTGATGAACACTGCTATGAGTTCTTTTATTAGCATTTTTACGACACCCTGTATATTCAACTCCCCTATTGTCTGTTGGCTAGGTGAATTCAATAAATACAATATTGTGCAGGGTTTTATTTTTGCCTTAAATATCCCGTAAAGTAATTATAACACCAGGAAATAAATAAATCATTCCATGACCATGACCATTGAAAATTAACTAGTAAAATTCATAATAAGTCATCAAAATTAATAGTAATTACTCTTTTGTTGCATTGAGCTTTGCTTGCTAAAAACTGTAAAAATAATTTTATCTTAAGTAGGTTGATAGAAAGCTGGCTGTTAGACAATTTAAATTAAATATAATTAATGTTTTTGTTGTTGTTATTATCGCTTTTATTATCTTCAATTTGCTTTGTTTTGGTAATATTCATACTTTTCATGCAAAAGTACAAGTAACTGATAAGAGCCCTGCTTCCAGGGTACCCTTCTTTAACATTAAAGTAAAGTTGTAAATTTTAAAAAGGTTTAATTTTATTTACTTCTTTGAAATTAAAAGAAAACTATCTACTGAATTGTCTTACAGAAAACCATATAAAATTTACATAATTTCAGAATTTTCACTAAAAGAACTATTTTATTTTCAGGGCACAGCTCAACAACGGGTTCCTGTGCGAGCTCGAGTGGTGCCAGTGGCAGCGGCAGCAGCTCGAGACGAGCAGCCCGCCAACACAAGGTGGGGGCCGCAGCCCCTGCACCACTCTCAACTTCCGCCCCGAACGCAGTTGCTATGGCCTCTGAACAACCAGATATGCCAAATAATGGTTTAGCAGGTTAGCATTTTATATACTTTCTTTCTAATACCTTGAACTCAAAGAAAATTTAAAAATAGGTTTATGATATTTAAGAAAAAACAACAGTAAAAAGCACAGCATGTCCATGGATGGAGTTCAAAAGAGGGAAAAGGCCTAGTGGTAGGCAGGTGGGAGTAGTCCAATAAGGGAAAATTCTAAAATTGTGGTTTCTCCCTGAGGGAACTTCTTGAAATTATCAAATATTCCTAAATTTAAACTTGGCCCAGAACAACCAACTAAAGTTTGTGTAAAGCTGTAAGCAATAAAGACAGTTAAATAGTAAAAACGGGAAGTTGAAAAGGTTAATTTTAAAATTATGAGAAGATTGCCATGACATTGTCAAACAGTTTAGCAATATTTTTAATTAAAAAATTTTTTATTTTTTATTTTACATTTATATATGGCAAGTGACGCATAATGTCTAATTGATTCTATGAAAAATTTACCGTAATAAAAGTTCAAGGTTCCCGCTTTACTGGAAATCCTGGAAAAGTCGGGGAATTTAAAAATTGTTCTAACAGTCAGGGAAATAAGGCCTAAAGAGACATGCGCATTATGAAACATCTACTCACTTATTACGAGGCTACATCTAGAATATTGATATAGCTATACATGCTTATACTGTAAAAAAAGAGAAAGGTTAACTTGATGTAGCACTATTCCACTGACTGCTCTCTAACCAGTGCTTTAATATAAGCTAGAAACTGTTTTGTTTCGGCGTTATAGCGGTTCCGGTTCGTTTTTAAAATTATTTGAAAAGGTATTTATTTTAATGTTTCTACAATAACAAGCAAGTAATTTAATTTTCTGTTGCTTTTATAGAAGAAAAAAAAATATTGAAAAAAAAACAGATTTTGTATTTATTTTTTTTTATATTTAGAATAAACCTATATTTTTTACGGTTTTTTTATATAGGTCAGGGAACTTTGTTGCTACGGTAACTAGGAAATTTTTGAAAGGTATTTTATTCAAAAATTTTGTTATGTATGTTTCTACAATAACAAGCAAGTAATTTAATTTTCTGTTGCTTTTATAGAAGAAAAAAAAATATTGAAAAAAAAACAGATTTTGTATTTATTTTTTTTTATATTTAGAATAAACCTATATTTTTTACGGTTTTTTTATATAGGTCAGGGAACTTTGTTGCTACGGTAACTAGGAAATTTTTGAAAGGTATTTTATTCAAAAATTTTGTTATGTAATCCCATGAAACCAGTTAAGGTGAGTTCTCATGCAGCCGGTTTTCGATGTTCCGAAATGATTCTTATTGTTTAAATTATTTAAAAGTAATTCGGCGCGAAAACAAAACACGAAATTGTTAACTTTAATCTGATATTGGATATAGTTAAAATAATTTCAACTTGTTTCGTCGTCGCAATTTGTTTAACGTTACTTTTGGTGTTATTTTAAAATGCAAATGAATTCTCACGTCGGCTTTCAACAGAAATATGTATCAAATATGAAAATAATACTTTCGTTAACGCTGCTTTTGGCTAAAAGGGAAAAAAATGCGCAGGTTTTGGATTCGCAATATTTCTAAAAATCGAAAATTGTAAGAGGCATATCATAATTTGGTGCAGGGAATGCGACTTGGTGCCACTAAAACATAGGACAATCCTGTGCGACTTTCAGATGATTGTGGATTGATAATTATTTTCTATTACTTCAAAATCATCCGATTCATAATCGAAACTCAGATGCATGAGAACTCACTTAAAGAGAAACAATTACTAAATCCAAAAAATGTAAAAAAATATAGCCCCTTTGAAAAACAGAAGTTTGTTATCATAGTAACCAAATAACTAAAGGTATAATAAATTTTATCTAGGGCTGCTAGGATAAGAACCTATTATATCATTCATTTGAGTTGCATAATGATGTTTATTATCCAACTCAATGGTATAAGGATCACTTATCCCACTCGTGGAATATGACCATAATAAATTATGTAGATACAATGCTACTCTGTTTTTAAATAAAATACCATGCTACTCTGATGTGGTCTGTCAAAATTATATAATTTTTTCAATTTTGAGCAGACGTAGATAAAAAATTGTATTACATACCTGTGATGAAGGTCATTAACATACTCATGCTCTTACTCCGACTCGGGCTAACGCCCTCGTCAGACAACTAACTCACTGAATTCGTATGTTAATAATGCCTTTATCCCACTGATATAATAAATAACTAGAACAATCTTTTATCACAGCTATTTTTTCATAGAATCATCATTTAAGAAGTTACATAGATAATGCTTTACTTTTTACTTACCCTATGCAGTTTTATATATTTTCTTCCATCTCTGCATATTTCACTATTTACAAAACAGAAATAATTATAATATTTTTAAAATTATTAATTATTGTAATTTTCTTTAAAAAAAAACAAGGTAAGACATTTGAAAAATAGTGTTATTTGGTACCAATATTAATGTCTTTGTGCAACACGTCTGATTATAACTAAAAATAAGAAAAGACGGTGTTGGAAATTTTCCCGGGAGCTTTCAAGGAAAAAATTCGGGTGTTTCTCTAAAAAAATAAAATCCTGGCGTTTTCCCATCACCAGGGAAAACTTTTTTATTTTTAACTTTTTAGAGAATTTTATTTTTCAAAGAAATTTGGGTGGTTTTCAAACCTCCGAATATTGTTAAATATTTTAGGTTAGTTGCTAAATAAATTTGTATCGTATTTTCTTCGTAATTTTGGATTTGGACCAAAAATAAATCTAACAGAATAATATCCTTGCTAGATGTTGTGTCTTGACTTTCTGTTGTTGAATTTAAGAACAGGATTGAAAAGCCTGTGGAGAAAGAGAAAGGTTGAATAAATCAAAATGTCATATTCTTTGTTATTATTAAGCAGATGGTTCTGTTTGTAAATTTTGAATATTCAGGTCCTAACTGACTTACTAGAACTAGAAGTAAATGCCAAATATACATCAACATTTTTTTTTAGTTCAAAACTTAAAGAAACTAACTTAATAGTTGTTTAAGTATCAAGGAATGTAAGGACGTAATAACATCCGAGGTAGTCGAATACGAGCTGAGGCGGAGCCGAAGCTTGTCGCCTGCCGAGGATGTTATTAGTCGATACGTTCCATGTTACTTATTAAATTTTTCACGCTACCGGCAATGTAAGTAGGCCTACAGTTAGAAATTTAATCATATTTTTAAAAGTTCGTTTTGACAGCTGTCATCGGAATTATTTTTTAAAAGCCCCATTATTCTAAGTTGTCTGTGCTTGTTACCATATCAACGAACAGTTAAATTCAATATTATTTTCCTAGGAACGTAAGTGACACTATTAAGTTCCGTCGTCAAGGGTAACTAGTACACGAATGTTATCAGCCATTTACGATCCCTGTAGCTATGGATGTAAGGCCTACTTACATTGCCGGTAGTGTGAAAAATATTTTAGCATTTTCAGGGGTGTGAAAACGAGTCAAATCTTTTTGAAAAAAAATTTTTTGTGAGAAATTAAAAACAAAAAAGGTTCCCTTTTTGAACCCTATTTGGAGACATGCCGTATTTACATATTATAATGGCACTCTCCTTTTTACAATTCTTTATAGCTACTAAGACAACAAGTGTTTTATAGACGGTTTAAAATTCGAGGTTGGTGTTTAAATCTGAGCGACCGTAGGGAGCGAGGATTTAATAGACCGAGATTTTTAAACTATAAAACACGTGTTGTCTTCAAGATTTTATCTAACACTAATAGAATATCATAATTAGTCTTTTAGTTTTAGTCATTTTCAACTCAATTTTGTTTGAGTTATTAGATAGGTCTGTCTATGGAATGTTATGTGTGCTATGGTAACGAGTCAACAAAGTATTGTTATTTCGTTAAAGCGTATTTTAAATAGCTATAAAATACGTTACCATTGACGACGTATTTTATAAGGAACGATGTATTTTATAGTTAACTTAACAAACTAATTCAAATGCACCATAAAAACAGTATAAGGTGTTAGTGTTATATAAAATTAAATAATTGAAAAGAACATGAATTAAGCTATGTGGACTTGGCTTGCTAAGATTGTTAAGGGCAAAAATGTTTCTCCTTATATTCCATGACTCCATGGTAACCAGGGTGACAATTGATAGTTAAATAATAAACTGTACTTGTTAAGTTGAAAGTGAATTTTAAAGTAAGAAGAATTTCTAAAGTTTCTAAGCAATAATCAGTTTGCTTAAACATTGTTACATTAATCTAATTCTTGTGAGTAATTAGTAAGTAACTTAAACAAAAAGGCTTAATTGGACTCAAAGATTTTGGTGTAAACAATGATCAGTAAAGATAAGCAAAAGACCCTGCTCCCAACCTACATGAAGATTAGCAAGCAAGGTATTTAAACTGCTTATTCACTCTTGAGCATTCATTTAGTCATTGGTAATCACCTGGTACAGATAGTGTGATGTATTTGCCTGATAAAGATGCCAAAGATTGAAAAATTTGTTATTCCTAAAATCTAATAAAAATCGAAAACTGTGTTTGTCTGTTGTATTGCTAATTTCATAGTGGCCAAATTTTAGCAAAACTTAATAAACTAATCTAGTAAACATGTGTTAAAATTTTGTATGTGTATGAACAAAATTTAAGATTTTGCTGTCAACTTGTAAAAAAGTGTACTGCATCTACAAAAAAAATGGACTTACATGATATTTGTGTAGAAATTAACAAGATGTATGCTGATTTAGGTAAAAATATTCCTGCTTCTTTCTATACCTTAGTCGATTTGTGCTGGAGTCGTTTATTTTAGATGTTTCTTTTTCATCTTTTATTAATAAATGCCTTTTGTTTTAATATTAGACGAAATTCCTTCTCCTCAAGAGGCAGCCCAAGCTTTAACAGCAAGCGGTGGCCCATCTGGTCCTGGAGCAGATTCTGAAAGTGACGACAGTGAAGTTGGTCGTCTACAAGCGCTTCTTGAAGCTAGAGGGTTACCACCTCATCTTTTTGGTGCCCTTGGTCCACGCATGCAGCATCTATTGCATCGCAGCATGGGAGCTAATAGTTGTAAGTATTTTAGTGGAAAATGTTAATATACATTTTGTTAATTATATTTCATATACAATATGAGCTTGTTTTAGGTTATGTTTTTCTGTTAGTTTATCTAATTGTAGGTTACGTTTCTCTTTTTGTTCTCAACGTAAACTACACATATTTCACAGAAGTGCATCAGTTTATTGTATTCCTTCTAAATTTGCCCCCCTTTTGGAACCATGGCTCATCTCATCTGTCACAATTTTCTTTTCTGCTTGTCTGTAATATTTCATTCCATTCACCATTTTACACCTTAGCATCATTATTTCTAAAGTATTGTTATAATAAAAATATTGCAGCAAAATTTTTTGCCTAATAAGGCTTGGGCTTGTGACGAAAGTAAGCGATCACGTGTTTGAACGGTACACAATGTTTGAGGTTTGTTTGAGAGCTGTAAAGGCCTGGCGGTAAATGTCAATTACATAAATATGCACACCACTTACAGTAAAAATTAAACAAACAACCACAACTAAAGCACAATAACTTTGCTAGAAAACAAAATATGTGTACAGAGTCAATGGTACTACAAATGCAGGGCATGAATAGTTAGAGCATTTTTGATTACCTTTCAGTTACGTGACAAAATAGCCGCCAGCAGGTATTTACAACTGTTGTGTACCGTCCAAAGTAGAGGTTTACTGAAGCCAGAAATGTAAAACGTCAAAACAAAAGTGTAATTTTTTCACTGAATTTTTAGTGCTTTAGGGTTGCAATTTTATCAAATTGCATACTAACTATTGGGATCTCGTTTATTTGAAGATATGTGACGACGGTTAAATTAGAGAAACGTTGTGACATTATGCCCACTAATAATCTAAAAATAAATTGGAGCTATCTTGCATATTTTCTGAAAATAGAGAAAAAATTAAGTTTTGGTTTTTTTGTTTTAGGCTATAATTCATTTATCATTTAATTTACATATTTTTAGTTCACGCATTATTAGGACACTTTTTTTATGCTCAATCTAATTTTTTATTAGATTTGGTATAACTGCTACCATTGTTCATTTTAGACTGCCTAAGTATTTTTGTTCTTATTGCCTAAAACTTAAGCAAAATGCAAAAGTGTGACACATCATTGTAATCACAATAAAAAACTATTTAAATATGAAAGAATTAATGTACTGCCCATAAGAAACATAAAAGATGACAATCGAAACTGAAGAATGGTAGCAGTTATACCAAATCTGATAAAAAATCTAGATTCAGCATAAAAAAGTGTCATAATGTTGGATTAACTAAAATCATGTAAGAAAAGTGGCAAATGAGTTAGAGCCGAAAGCAAAAAATCTAAAATTTCAGTTCTTTCAGAAACTAAGCAAGATAGCTCTAATTTCTTTTTAGATTATTAGTGGGCATAAAATTTCACAACTTCTCTAATTGACTCGTTGCCATATTTCTTCAAATAAACGAGATCCCAATAGTTAACAGGCAATTTGATACAACCTGTATACGCAGTAGCAGAAAGATTTTTAAAAGCTTTAAGTGAATGCTAATACCACTTGTAAAGTAGAAATAATATCCTTGATAGACTTTCTCCGAGGAATAAAATAACGAAAAAAAGCAGAAACCGCTAATGTTTACTTAATTACATGCTACTAATTCTTTCAGGTAGATAGTAAGGATAATGTAGTAATAATTGTAATTGAGTATATTTATAGATCAAGAAGGGCAGAGTGTACCCAAACATAAAAATTTTGAAAAACTTATTTTTTTTTGTTTGCACTGTAATATATTTGCTTAGAAAAACTAGGTCTCTATTTGGGTTGTTGACATTAATTAGTTTTTTCAGCCGTTAATAAGGCCCAACAACTTTTACAAGGTTTACAAGCAACAGGGGACGAGGGACAACAACTGCAAGCAGTTATCGAAATGTGCCAGCTACTTGTAATGGGCAATGAAGACACACTTACAGGCTTTCCTATCAAGCAGGTTGTTCCTGCACTTATAAATCTACTCCAAGTAGAGCATAATTTTGACATGGTATGTTACTATATTTGTTTAAGGAATCTGTAAGGGTTGCACATAAGTTTATATCGTCACAATAGGCTGGCCTGTGTTATATTTTAAAGTGTTTTTTTTGATTTGTAGATGAATCATGCCTGCCGTGCCCTTACTTATATGATGGAAGCATTGCCTCGTTCTTCTGCAGTAGTTGTCGATGCCGTTCCTGTGTTCTTGGAGAAGCTGCAAGTCATCCAATGCATGGACGTTGCAGAACAATCGCTTACTGCATTGGACATGCTTTCTCGTCGACATTCTAAAGCCATATTGCAAGCTGTAAGTTTTATATTATCATCAGATGAAACATCAATACCAAAAAAATCTTTTTTATATTTGTAGAGAGGAGTTCAGGCATGCTTGATGTATTTGGATTTCTTTTCAATAAATGCCCAGCGAAATGCATTATCAATAACAGCAAACTGTTGTCTCAATCTAACTTCGGATGAATTCCAGTTTGTATCAGAATCTTTGTCACTTCTTGCTAATCGTCTTACGCAGCAAGATAAGAAAAGTGTAGAGTCAGTTTGCTTGGCATTCTCTAGGCTTGTGGATAGCTTCCAGTCAGAACCTTCACGTTTACAGGAAATTGCTGGAACAGATCTGCTTACTAATCTCCAACAGTTACTAGTCGTTACTCCGCCTGTTATAAGCACAGCAACGTTTATTTCTGTGCTGCGTATGCTGTCCATAATGTGTGCCAGCTGTCCTGATCTCGCTTTTACACTTCTTAAACAGAATATTGCTGAAACTTTACTCTATTTGCTGACTGGTTCTGTTGAGGCTAACCAGGATGAAGTAGAGTTGGTTTCAAGGTATTTATACAGAATTATGTGGAAGTAAGTATGCACTTATTAAGCAACTAAACACTACTATTATAAAAATATTTTTATTTTTAGTGGTAGTCGTAAAGTGTAAGTTTTAAAAAAATAAAAAACATGGTATTGCTGTTACCGCAGTAATAAACAAAATCAGTTTTAAGTTTTTAAATGCAAAATTATAACAATTACACATGCTAATAAATCAAAAATATGCTGGAAATTTACCACATTCTACCCGGCGTAAGCTAAGTATGGCTCACTCTGCCTTATATATTTATTAGTTTGAAGCAATGAAAGTTGGAATGATTAATATACATGTAAATTCCTGTTTATTTGACGTATTTAATTTTTTTCCAATTTCACTGGAAATGATCTCGTTTTTTTTTTCTGGAACAGCCTGTATAATGTATAATTTCAATTTTTTGGAAGCTGAGTAAAATTCTGCTTATGATACTACCATTTAAATAAACATTAAGGTCCAATATAAAATTATATTTCTGGTCAAGGGTGCCCAGACTTCATTAAATCCTTCTTGTGAAGTAAAATATTAATGTAAAAATAAAAATCATGAGAGATGTTGAAGTTGCAGAAAACATATTTTAAAAGAATTCAATTTTTTCAATTGGAACGATATTAGCTCTTTATGTTCTTTAAAAACAGCAATTTGTTATTTGTAGCGATTTGTATGATCACCTTAACTTGATATTTTTCTTTAACCTCATGTAGGTAATTCATAAACAGAAATGCAGATTTATTATTATTATATTAACTGCAAAGAAATTGAAATTTACCTCAAATAACAGGAATATATGTTTATAGCAATCACTGCAAATTTCATTTGTTTAAATTAATAAATAAAGAAAGTAAAGAGGGTTACCCATGTTTTACTTACACAAAGATTGTTAGAAATTGATAGACCATTATTGTGTTCATCATCTATATAAAAAAATGTTTTAGCAAGTAAAATTACCACATTTGAATTCTCTTCTGATAAAATAAAAAAAACATTGTTACAAAATGATATATAGGGTGATAATTAAAACTTTTGATCAACTCTTGCCCTGAAAAAGCCAAATAGTGTCTTGGTTTAGTTCACAAACCTACAATCACAGATAAGGTTAACACTACAGATATACGATTTAGGGCGCTGCTATCGCTATTTGTTTATTACTGTTGAAATGTGTTGGAAACTGTTTTTTCGGGGATTTGCGTGCATCTGCCACATCATGAATATAATTTAAGTAGAATTGGCTTCAATATTAATTATTTACAAAAATTTGCCATTTGACAATTAAACGTGGCAGATGGCTGTCTAACTTTTGGTTTGAATATGTGCTAAGTAATCTGCTCAATTACAGTCATCTGTGACTTAATTATAAATTGTCATTGTAGCGCCATCTTTTTGCAGATTATTAATCATATAAAACGAGCTGCCGATAGCTCACATATTTACCGTATATCTGTAGTGTTAACCTTATCTGTGCTACAATTAATTAATGTGTCATTTTTGACAACTTCAATTTGTGGTATAAGGTAAGACGTGCAGTTCATATTCCATAGCAAGAGTTGGCCAAACATTTTAACGATCGTGTGGCTCTACAAGGATTTAAAATTTATGTAGGCACAGTAACAAATTTAGTCTTCTGTGCAGCAGTATCAATCTCCTGCATATTAGGATTCTTCACTATTGTTTAAAGTGTATATGTACTTCTACAGAGCTTTATGTACAATCTACTTAAAGCAACCTTTTTTATTATAAACTAGTGCTGGTAATTGTGTGTCTAAAATAGTTACAGGTGCAATAAAAGCGAGGCACTTAATTATTTTTGTTTGTTTGGTTTGGTTATAGCTTTTACCATACGTTAAATTAAACTTACAGTTTTATTTGCTGAAAAGCGTTATGGGGATGTGAGTAAAACAGAGTGTGGAGCTTACCAGTTCATTTAATTAACCATATTATTATTTGTAACAAAGCTTAAACATGAAATGTGATAACTAGAGTACAGGGTTATTCAAATTGACTCATTCGATTTCATATGAGCTTATTGCTGTACCTATCAACTGTCTATTAACGTGTCATACACCAAATGGAAGCTGAAATCTTCAAGTTTTTTAAGTTACCACTAAATGGCTGGATATCACTGTGGCTCCGTGGCAGACAGTCTGAGAAAATGGCGACCGTACAGCAGAAAGCGTTTTGTAGATTGTGTGCTGCAATTTTCGAAGTGTGAATCGGTAGTCACAGTGCAGCGTGTGTTTCAGCAACATTACCGAATTAATCCAAGGCAAAGGTTTATGGCCCTAATCGCTCTGTATTTGTTAACTTCCAAAATATAGTCATTTGAAATCGGTTGAATCATTTTGAATAACCCTGTATATCAAGCTGGCTCAAAGCAGGTAAAAAAGAAAAATTTTAATACTTTCTGTTACCTTCTTTCACACACGGTTCCATTCCACCAATCAGTTCAGGATAGTAAACTTAAAGTAGTAGTAGTAGCAGTAGAGAATAGAGCTAGAGTATCGTTCTTATCACAATCCTGGTTTAAACGTATTCCTTCTAGTCTATCTGAACCGTTCAAGAACTTTTTGCACTATTGAAAACTAACTTTTAACCCCAAGCACTCTGTTAAACAAACTAGGCAGGTGGAATTGAGCAGGATAATTATTCGACGGTGTTTGTTCTCGTTATGATATGGATTCCCACACTATAATATGCTTTGATTTATTTCTTAATATTAGGTGCCTTTTAAAAGTCTGTCGTCACATTTTACCAGCACTGGTTAAAGTTTATTCCTTCATTGATTATTTTCCTGAATTTTTAATTTAAATTCTATTGTCTAATCACTGTTTTTCCTCATAGGCAACCACAAGAATTATACGAAATAACCGCATTAATAGGAGAACTTATGCCAAAATTGCCAGCTGATGGCATTTTTGCTGTCGATGCCCTTTTAGAACGACCCTCGACTCTTTCCAAAGAACAGCCAGCTTGGCAATGGCGAGATGACCGTGGCATGTGGCACCCCTACAGTAGTGTAGATAGTCGTACAATTGAGACTGCCCACATCAGTGGTGATGATGAAGTCAGTTTAAATACATTGGGTCGTACCTACACCATTGATTTCCACTCTATGCAGCAAATTAATGAAGACACAGGAACATCGAGACCAGTTCAGCGCCGTTATGCTCCAAGTAATGCACAAGGAAATCCATCAGATTCTGCCCAAGGTGGTAGTCAGTTGATGGCGACAAACGGTGATGCACGTGTTGCGTGCTTACGAGAAGAACATGGATTAGCAGCATCATTCATACGATCATTATTCTCGGTATTGTATGAAGTGTATTCTTCAAGTGCCGGTCCTGCTGTGCGTTGCAAATGCCTTAAAGCTCTTTTACGGATGGTTTATTATGCTTCCCCAGAACTGTTACAGGAAGTGCTTAAAAATCAAGTTGTTAGCAGCCATATCGCTGGTATGATGGCTTCTAGTGATTTACGAATTGTAGTTGGTGCTCTGCAAATGGCAGAAATTCTTATGAATAAGTTACCAGAGGTCTTTGGGGTTCATTTTCGAAGAGAAGGCGTTATGCATCAAATTACGCAACTTACTGATCCAGAGGTACATTTATTGGCTTTTATATGATTGCGACTTTTCTGTAATGTTATTTCTCTTCATAGGTGCCATTAGGGGTTAGCCCTCCAAAGTCAACCAATTCTAGTGCTGCCTCTTCTTTCTCAACCATGACGTTAAATGATTCTCAACCAGGTCCATCTCAGCCCTCCAGTAGCAATATATCAACAGCTAATGGTAATGCCACCATTACCCCTGCAGGAACCCCAACTGGACCGGTTGTTTTTTCATCTACTCCTGAGGGTGTTAGGGTAAATATACCGAACAAATGTGAAATTTTTCTTCAAATATAATTTTTTATTTTTTACATAGGTACGTTCACCAAGTCCTTCCCATGTTAGGCTTAGTGATGTTTTGAAAAGAAAACGAGCTCCTAAACGCTCTAGTGGTAGTGGACGTTCTAAAACAAGACATGAAGATCTGCCTTTATCACCTTCACTGATGCAAGATCTCTTTACTAAAGCTGCTTCCTTAGGAAATTCTACTCCCAGGTAGGGTTTACAAAGTGTGGATAATGATAGTTAAGGGAAAAACTATTTTTACTGGATTTTTGCTGAAAAGTTTATTAAGTTAGAAAAGTAGTTCAGAATTCAAATTCTATATATAATGAGAGATATTTACAAATGTACAGTCATTACTAGAGTTGGGCAAATATGCTGTAAAGATAGTGCATATATGCACCATATGTCGCATAAAACCGTCAATATATGCACTAAAATATGCCGCATAAAACCTTCAATATATGCAAGAATATGCAGTAACCTTTTGCGATATGCACTAAAAAAAATTAGTTTGTTTATTTAGTGCCTAATATGAAAATCTGATGTTTATTGGAATCTGCAGTTTAATACTAGTAATTATTATATGAGTTAAAGCACGTTTTGCATCAAATGTAATTTTTCGTTGAAAGAAAAAGAAAAGAATACAATTAATGATTTTCATTATTTTTAGTTACAAACACTCAACATTCAAAAAATCAAAAGGTCTTGCATAATATTTTAAAACTGCATTTTTTATTTGCATATACAAAAATACAGGTAGAAGTAAAATCAATAAATAACAACCTATTTATTACAATAAATAATCATGTGCTTTTCAATGGTGTCAACTAGAAAATTTTGCCGCTTATCTTCCAATATATTTTTGTAGCTGGAAAAACTTCTTTCTACATCACAAGAAGTTACTGGACAATATTTAAATAAATGTGAATTTTTAACTGCAAAACATTCGTCATTGTGGCCATTGCTTAAGAAATCTCCATTTAAAATATTTTTTATGGAATTCAGAGTTGAAAGTCCGCTGTTTTTCTGAATTAAATCGTCCATTTTGCTGCTAACTTTTTTGCATATTTTATTTTTATTCAAAATTGAATGAAATTTTTCGATTAATTCTAAAGATTCAGTTTTGTGTTTCTAATTTATTAATGATGCTAGGAATTTCCGAAAAATGAGCCTTTATGTAGGACAACTGAGGTTGCAATTCCGGACACTTTAAAATATGTTGACAATCTGCTATAGACTGAGCAGAAGTTGAATCAAAGGTGTTAACAACATTTTTAAATTCACTGTAATTTTCACAATAAAATAGAGCGGCTTCTATCCACGTTCCCCACCTGGTGAGAATTGGTTGTGGAGGTAACGGCACATCTTTAAGCAAGTCTTTGTAAACTTCGACGCAAAGTGGTGATTTTAAAAATACCTTTTTTCCGTTTGATCTTTTTAATTTATTGACTAAAGGAAACTCAGTTCTAACCACTTCGGCCACCCTATTCATCGCATGGGCCAAACAAGTTACTTGAATTAAATTTGGGAAAAAGATTTTTAAATTTTGACCTGCTTTTACCATGTATGCGGCACCATCAGTCACCATGTATAAAATCTTTTCTGGTGGTATTTGATTTGGCAAATAAAGTAACGAAAGGGTTTCCTTGACAAAACGTGAAATTGACAAATTGTTGGTTTTTTCTAGTTGTTTAACAGCAATTAAATAACTGGAATAAGGACTGCTGTTTAAAACACCTACAATAAAATTCGCTATATATCTTCCTTTAGCATCGGTGGTTTCGTCAACACTAAACCAAATACAGTTATTCGAAACAACGTTTCTTATTTTTTGAAGATTTTCTTCATATAATTTTGGAATGCACGTTCTGGAAGCTGTTCTCCGGGAAACGATGTTTTGTTTTGTATATTTTTCTAAGAAATTTCTAAATTCGAGAACGTCCATGTTATTTAATGGAATGTTGCATGAAACCATCATTCTACACAAATCGTCGTTGAAATTGTTGACATTCTTATTTAAGCAGTTCAGCAATAATTGTTGTTTTGGCTCGTTTGTATTATTTTTTCTTTTTTGATGCGGACCGTGGCTACGTGCTGATCAAGTTGAAACTTTTTATTAACGTTTATCTGTAAAAACAATATTTAAGTACAATTTACTGCAGCTTACACAAAGGAAAATAATTGAATGTGGCCTGTGCCATATCCTTTGCAATATTACAAAAAAAACTTTCTAATTTTATTCTTAAATTGTTTGCTTAATTACAAAATAAAATAACAAATTAGTATTAAATTTTTAACTCGCTGTTTTGGCTTGTTTGAAGTTTTTTAACTTTAAACAGAGTGAACAGTTTTTTTAATTCAAAATTAAAATAAACGGATAAATACCTCTTTTTCACAGATGACGCACAACACAACACTTCCATCGTATTTAAAACATGTGTACGGCTTCAACCACTTCTTAATTAAATCGTTTTTTGAACTAGCAACTTTAGGCATTTTCAGGGTATAGACTGGACAATTACACTTTACAGCTCTCTGTCAAGGCAACAAATGAACTAGTCAAGCACTAAAATTATAAATAACTATTTCTAAGAATAAGTATAAGAAAAATTTCCAAATATTATTTTCAAAGAAATTTGTACCTAAGGAATAAGACCTACCCAAATAATACAACCTTTGTCAGTTAATCCTTTATTTCCTCTACCCCTACTTGGAAATTTAGAAAGTGCAAGTCTAGGGTTCATGTGGTTTCACTAGAAGAAATTGTGCAATTTCTTCTAAGAACTACGAATATTTTATTTAATAATTTATTTGAAATTTATTTTTTTTTGCTAGAATATGCATTTTCATGCCATTAAAAGCTAAAATATGCACTAATGTATGCCATAAAGTTGTAATAAATGCCAAATATGCAAAATAAAATTTACTTTTTATGACTCTAAACATCATGAAACCTGTATATACGAAAAATATGCATTTGCCCAACTCTAGTCATTACAAACTAACATAATCTGCTCTCTGTTCTGTTATTACTTTCCTATACTTTTAGTATAGGGAATTGTCAATTTTCTGAAAACATTCGATTTCGAGATATTTAAAATGTCCAGATCCAGTTGCATGTTATTATTATTAAAGTTGTCAATCGGAACCTCATTCACCTTCACAAGAGTTTTAAAACTTGTTTTTTTAATTTAATATGTCTGTTAGTTTCTGCGATACAGTTTTTCCAATATTGCATCTAACATTAGTTCATTATAGTTTTTGAATCTATAGAACAACTTGGAGTCATCAAAATTTAAAATAAATTATTTCAAAATTAGTTGAATAATAAAAAGCAACATCCAACTACTTACCCCATCTGGTAAGCACTGGTTTAGGAGTCAGTGAAATATTTGGCAATTTTTCTGTAAATAATTGCATCGTCAGGGGCGCTTTTACAAATATCTTTCTGACATTAGATATTGAATCGTTTACAATGCGATACTGATTCCTAATTTCTTCTGCAACTCTATTTACATACACCATGAGCCAAACAAGTTGTGCGGATTAAATTTGGATAAAAATATTTAAATTTCGCCCTGCTTTTATCATATATGCTGCTGCATCAGGTAGCATTAATATTGTTTTTTTTTTGTAGAAACTGTTTCTGGCTGATAAAACTTTGTGAGACCTATATTGACGAATATAGAAATAGTGACACTGTTAGTTCTGTATGTAGTTCTTTCGTGCTAATAAGATGAGATCTTGGCAACATTTAAACCCCTATAATTCAATTTGCTATATAACGTTCACATTTATCCATAGTTTCATTTACAGAAAAGAAAATATATAGTTTATTCCTATAATTTCACGAATTTTACGTGTTATATAAATTTCGTTGATATAATTTTTCCTAAGAGTGCTTTTCTCTCTAAGAATAGCTTAAAATTATTATTATTTAATTTAATTGGTGGTATGTTAGCACTCACTAAAACATTGCATAAATCAAATATATTTTCTTCTTTTTCTTTTAATTTAGAAATTCCAGCAATGGACTCATAGATAAGCATTTGTAAGTTCTGAGATTTTTGACATTTGCCTTAATGTAAAGCAGTTTTAATATGTTGATTCGCTTAGAATTTTTTATTGCATGAAATCTAGAATGATAAAAAATTTTTGTTACTTTGGGCCTACATGCATATTCAATAGATTTGAACATTGTAAAAAGTCAAAGGTTGCTTAGCGTCTTGCTGCAGACTTTGCAAAATATTTTGTTTTTGTGTAGCGCTAGTTCCGGATAACCTTTTATCTATAATAAAGGCAAGCTGCTGTCTTTTGGCATTTGTTTTGTATAAATAGAAATACACACAAGGGGAGCCAGTATTTTGCTATTTCTTAGGAATTGGTAGGCACAAAAAACGGAATGAAACTAATATCTGCTACTTTCGAGAAATAAACCGCAGTTGTATAATTCTTAGAAATGATTGTAAAAATTGCAATACTTGGAAATAACATCATGCACTTATTGAAAATCCCAATGTACTTCTCATTTTCTTTTCTTTTATAGTTATATATCTAAACATGCATTTATTCTAAAAATATGCAAATTAAAATTGATGTCATTTAATTGCATTTTATTACGTATGGATACAAACAGAAGCATTTTATTAGCATATCAAAACTATCAAATATGCATTTGCATAAAATCCGTGCCTTGGTTATAAAACACAATACCAGCTTTGACAGCACCGCTGTCATATGAGCATCGGTGCATTTATATACCGCTGCGTCTTGGCTAGCTGTCATTTTTAAACGTTTAGTTAACAGCAGCTTTCGGAAGCTATTTTATTTGGTTGATTTGGTAACTGCTGCAAAACAAAACAAACGTGGTCTGAAACTGCCTACTTCATCAGGAATTTTTTGAGCACCTGATGGTTCAGAAACCAACATTTTTTTTACTGTGTACCTCAAAAGATTACTATAAGCTTGATAAAGGACGACCAAGAGAATGCATTTTTTTTTTAATTTGTAACTAGAAAAAAAGATCCTAGAACTATTTTCAAATAGTCAATAAATTTTGTCAAAATTTCAAAGATATTTTCTTTGTATTTAGCAATTCAGCACGTCCGCGCTATTCTGGATCGAGTTCCAAAACAAGTAGCTTCTTATCTAGCTTAAACCCAGTTCGTTGGGGCAGAAGTATGAATTCGTCTTCCCATGATCGTAGTTTTCCTAAAGACTCACTCAACAGTTGCCTTGGAAAGTCTGCCTCTAATTCAAACCTCACCGCTGGAAATCGGGAAAAAACTAGGACTTGGATTAGAGAACAGGTAAGGGTTTTCAGATTTATTTTACTGAAACAAGTAAACGTATTTATAAAACACAAATTATTATTTTTTAGGCTTCAAAATTCATAGACACTTATTCAGGAAATGAAATGTCAGGACCTCCACATCCTGCACTAAATGTCTTGTCACGTTTAACATCATCGATTCAGAAATTGTCAACAACAGAGTGTGGCAAAGCCTTAGAAGAGTTACGTGAGATTCTCATGGAATCTGATATTTCTCCATTTGAAGTGAACCATTCGGGCCTTATTAAAGCGTTGTTGAACTATTTAGCTGAGCTAGATGGACCACTTGATCGCGATCAGCGAATACGAATCTTTTTAAATGTTTTCGCTGCCTTACCTGTAGGACAGAATGCTGCTGAAGTTGACGAATTAAATTCTGCATGGATGGGAGCCCTTGTGATGAAACTCAGCGGTTGTGTTTCTCAGCTTGAACAGTTTCCTGTTAAAGTACACGACTTACCTGCCAGCTCAGGAGCAGGTCGTGGTGGAACTAGTGCTCTTAAATTCTTCAATACACATCAATTAAAAGTAAGAAAAGTCGTTTTAGGCTTGAAACAAGGAAACATTTAATAAATTTTTGTTTTCAGTGTAATCTCCAACGTCATCCTGACTGTACAAATTTGAAACAGTGGAAAGGGGGCACTGTCAAAATCGACCCCCTTGCTTTAGTGCAAGCAATAGAACGTTACCTAGTAGTACGAGGATATGGTAGAATAAGAGATAAAGATAGTGCTGATAGTGATGATGCCGACTCTGATGATGATATAGACGACACACTTGCTGCTGTTGTTATTTCACAATCGGGGGCCAAGCATAAATTGCAGTTCCTTATTGGAAATCATGTGTTGCCCTATAATATGACTGTGTATCAGGCTATTCGGCAATATAGTAGTAATGGAAATGATCAAAGTGAAACTGATACTGATAATGAAACACCCTTAGGTGAGTATCATAGAAATAAAGAGTTCTATCTATGCAATTAGTCCGTTGTAGTAATGACGGCTGCATTAGAAATGAAAGTTGAGTGTAAAAATAAATTCAAATTGTTTACCAAGTTCTATATTATATGAATAACGTTTGTGGTAAAAATTATGATGGCGAAATTTATTAGTTAATTTATCAGTAAAAAAAAAATTTAATTGTGGCTTGAGCTTAAGTCATCTATACCTATATTGAAAACTAAAATAGATATCGAAAAATTTTGTTTTACTTCTTCTGTAGAGCGGATAATTTCTGATCATGGAAGTATATTTCTAAATTTAATAGTTTGGGCTGTAGAAATTTATCAAAAATTCTTTCAGAATGCCCCATTTGCTTTGACTACAGATTATAAAGAAACCTTTAACATCTTTGAACGATTTTTGACATTAATTTTTTTAACATTTTTGTAAAAAGTTAAAAAGGGTTAAAAGGGTTTTTTCATCTTGAGAACTTCATTATTCATCTAAATAAAATATCTTAAAATTATATATATTTTTTTAATTTCCTTGTTTTATTCCCCTGTAAAGAGAAATCTAAAAATCTTTTTTAAGTGCCACCAACTTTTAAAAAATAATAAAAGACTAAAAATTCCATTATATGGCTGAAAAAATATTTGTTATTAACAATTTTAATTTTTCAATAGCATAACAATCTCTATATTTTTATAAATTTGAGCCACAGTTAATATTTTTTTGCAGTTCTCATAAATAACTGTTTTTTGAATGTATCACATTAAAAAAACTAAGGTTTTAATTATCTCTTTTTTCACAGAATTAAAAAAGATACATTTCAACAATAAATAATGCATTCTACAACTTTCATTATATGAAAAGTTTATAAAAAATATAGAGAATTTTGTTATTGAAAAATTAAACAAAATTGTTTATAACAAAAATTGATCAAAATTTTTTTTAAACTACATTTAGATATTTTTACCT
Source organism: Ctenicera cuprea (assembly GCA_958336395.1). Classification (NCBI taxonomy): domain Eukaryota; kingdom Metazoa; phylum Arthropoda; class Insecta; order Coleoptera; family Elateridae; genus Ctenicera; species Ctenicera cuprea. The sequence goes on along the minus strand of OY284487.1, from coordinate 19,548,195 downwards.
AATTATTTATTAACCGATAGGCAGAAGCTCAAGCCACAATTTAAATTCTTTTTTATACTGATTAACAAACAAATTTCTCTGCTGTCATAATTTTTGCCACAAACCTTATTCGTATAGTTTCTTGTTTAAGCTAAACTGCTCATGAGTGAGTACAATAAGATTCACAACTTAATTTTTAGGCGCAGCAATATTTAAGGAGGTTAATTTTCTCCCTTTCACAAAGTGTTTGGCAGACGATTTTTTTTCTTCCGCTTTTTGTTTTCTTTAATTCCAAGGAATCTTTTTCCAAATCAGATTTTTTAAGCAACATTCTTTAAAGTATAGGAAAGTTAAGGTGAAGTTCGTCACTCATTTTCAAAAATATTACAATCAAGTCAATTAAGTAAAGTACCCATACATAATTTCAGCCCTGAAATTGTAACAAAAAAAATGTTTGTCTTTGTGTATGGTTCTCTGTGCGCTCGTTAATAGATTTGTAGAGTTTTTTATGAAAACGGAATTCTAACAAAAGAATTTATGTTGACAAATATGTCGTGTTTTTCAATAAAATAATTTTAATAATTACATTTTGTTTCTATTTAGGTAATGCAGGAATTTGGGTACAAACTCATACCATATATTATAAACCAATACGAGAAGAAGCTTCTGTTACACATAAAACTAGCAGTAGCAGTAGTTCCAGTCACTCAAGCCGAAAAGGTAAAGGCTCAGGTGGTAAAAGTGTATCTCGTCGCAAGGGAGATGATTTATGGAATGGTAAGCATATTTTTTTGGCATTTTCTATTTTTTAATTTATATTTGTTAATTTTCAGAAGGATTAATTCCAACATTGCAATCTCCTATTTCGCCATTTTTGAAAACCAAATTACCCGACTCTGTAGATATCCAAGATGCTTCTCTAGAAGTTCTTTGTTTACTTCGTGTTTTAAATGCCCTGAATTTATACTGGAATTATTTATACCCAGCTCTGGAATACAAGCCAATCCTTCCAATGTCTGATTTCCTGAACAGTAAAATAGCAGCTAAAGCCAGCAGGCAGCTCCAAGATCCATTAGTGATCATGACCGGCAATCTGCCTAACTGGTTGCAACAAATTGCATCTGTTTGCCCCTTCTTATTCCCCTTCGAGACTCGTCAACTATTGTTCTATGTGACTTCCTTCGATAGAGATCGTGCCTTGCAGCGATTGTTAGATATGTCACCTGAACTAACTTCCGCTGATTCTCAAGAGCGTGTTACGCCACGTTTGGATCGCAGAAAGCGTACCATTTCGCGTGATGATATTCTCAAGCAAGCAGAGCAAGTGATTTCAGATCTTGCCAGCTCGAAAGCTCTACTGGAGGTTCAATATGAGGATGAAGTTGGTACAGGCTTAGGACCTACGCTGGAATTCTATGCTTTGGTGTCTAAGGAACTTCAAAGGACTGATTTGGAATTGTGGCATTGTCCTGACTCCAACGGAAAGGAATATGTATTTCATCCCATGGGTTTGTTCCCCTCTCCACTCGGACGAGGAGCTAAAGTAGGTCAGATTAGTAAAACAAAAACCAAGTTTCGTTTCCTTGGAAAGTTTATGGCTAAAGCAGTCATGGATTCAAGGATGGTAAGTAGTTCCACATTGTTCGTTTTTTTAAGCCTTCCATAAATTTAAATACTAAATATAGTAGAAATGTTTATGCGATAAATAAAAATGCTTGCTGTGAAAAAGAAAATATGTTTATGACTAGTCTGTGACTTACAGTGTGTTTCATTTTATATGAAGATACTAACATAATTTTACTATTTTTAATCCCATTTCTTTTTCCTAACAACTATATATCACCACAAAAGGTATCTTTTGTTTTTGTAGTGCGTCAAAAATAAGCATTTTGACAATTTTATGATATTTGTTTCAGTTTAAAATTGAAATCTGGTCTTGTATTAATTTACACGTATATTTTTGTGGAGTGCACAAATTGTTTTCGGACTTCATGTTAAAACATTAATGTTCAAAATGCTTCTTTTTAGTTAACGTGATATTTAGGTATGTATTGTGATTCTAAACAACTTTCAGTTGTAATCTTTTTGTCTACTTTGATCACTAATGTTTTTCTTTATATTAGCTGCTATCAGGCTCGTCTTTTACACTGAAAAACATTTTGAAACGTGGTATATTAAGTCTGGTTAGATAACAACATGCAGACAAAAAAGTTGCTGTTGAAAAGTGTTTTCAGATTTTAAAACTTTTTCTTAATAAATAAGTCAGTTTTTTGCACATATCTACGGAACAAAAGCAGCTAGGTGAATTTTCCTTTTAGATTGTTAATCGGCATGTAATTCCGCAATTTAACCAAATCTCTATCTCTTATAATAAGCGAGATCCCAATGGTCAGGGTCGAATTTGAATATCCTTGTATATGCACTATAGGTAGTTAAGACCTGTGGCTACTTTCACTATCTTCTTTGGTTAGTAACCTATTGGTACTATCACACTTACGATTTTATTCTGATTCCAAACATGTAAAAACATACAGGGTGTTCTATTTTTCTGGTGAAACCGGAAGTCCAAATTCGATGTCGATAACAGGTTGCAGTAGCTACGCTTGTCTTAATTAATCTAGAATTTAGATTTAAAAAAAAACATGTTTATCCCTTTAATTAAGTGAGTTATAGGCTTGAGACACTGTATCCGACAGAAAAAACAAAAGAATTGTATTAAAAGTTGCATAAATGTTTTGGGTGTCTGTCTTCATGTATAAAGTGAAACACACTGTATAAAACCAACTTTATGTTAATCAAAATTGTATCCACCTACTTTTAATGTTTGGTTGTTGGTAGATCAAAAAAAAAATGTTTGAATTTTTTGACAGTACTATCCAGCTTATAAGTAAAAATTATACAATGTGTTGGTGACAGTGTAACTTTTTCATTTTGTTAATATTCTTTTTTATAGGTTTTTTTTTGTAAAATGTCATCTAATCTACTTTTCTTTTTAGCTGGATTTGCCTTTCTCCCTAACTTTTTATCGTTGGCTGCTAGGACAGGAACATAGTCTTACACTTGCAGATTTACTCCATATATCTCCGGACATTCACAGGACCTTGAGGAAAATGCAAGAACTTGTACGTCAACGAGATTGCATACTAGAGAATCCAGAAACCACTAGTGTTAAAAAGAATGCTCAAGTAAGCATCTTATATATTATTTCAAAAAATACATTAAAACTGCAGATGTATGTGATTTGAATGTTATTAGCATATTCGCAACTACATATAATGTTTAATGTGAAGTTTAGGCGATTTACTAAATTAAAAATACTTTCCCAGAAATTCATATTCTACTATTAACCTTTTCACTGCGGCCGCTAGTCGCCGCGAGTTAGTTCCCTCCCTGCGGCGCTAATACGCGTCTTGCGCAGCAAATCGATAAAGCCTATGCCAAAAACCCATTTTAGTCGCCAAAAATGGTGTGTAAGTTAATTGCGTTGTAGTAATACAACATTTAGCTTTAAGATATTACTCAGAAACGTTTTATTTAAAAAAAATATAGATTATAGTTTAAATGTAAAAAATTAACAGAAATTCAAATTAACACAAAACAAATTCATAAAACAAAGTTAGGCCAATGAGCAATGTTTGCCGCGACGTGGGGGAGGTACACGAGATATTTTCTAATATATAATCAACGTTGTAATGCAATAGCGAAGTAAAATGGAGCAAGCGTATACCCCACTGCTCTGTCTGGGACGTACTGCGGCTGCCCCATAAGCGGTATAAACATGTGCGCGTATATGTGGCAGTCGCAGTAAACGCACCTATTTTTTTTTGACGCATATATGTGGTGGTCGCAGCGAAAAGGTTAAATTAAGAGACGGTGTTTTTTTTTTTATTTTTTTTGACGCGCCTGCTGCTTCATCTGTATGTTGGATTAATCAAGAAGTAAATGCTGCTCTTTAAGTTTAAAGGTGGTGTATGCATTTGCCTCATTGTTACTATTTTTTATAATTTAAAAACGTAATAAGAGCAAAACAACGATGTTTTATTGTATATGTAATACAGTATTATTAACTAAATTATTTTTTTTTGTTAGATTGAAATGCTAGAATTTGATGGTTGCACCATTGAAGATCTCAGCATAGACTTCATGCTTCCAGGGTACAACGTAGAATTAATGAAGAATGGCAAAACGACGCACGTGTCAATCCACAATGCTCATCAATATGTAAACCTTGTAACGCATTGGTTTTTAGTAGAAGGTGTTAATCGACAAATGGAGGCCTTTAGAGAAGGTTTTGAGTCTGTCTTCCCTATACAAAACTTGCGGATGTTTCATCCTGAAGAACTTGAGGCCGTATTTTGTGGAAACCCCAGAGACACTGTTACCGGATGGGATGTTAAAACTCTGATGGAGTGCTGCAAACCTGACCATGGTTATACTGGTGATTCTAGAGCCATTAAATTTTTGTTTAATGTACTCAGTTCGTACAATCGTGATGAGCAACGCTTGTTTATTCAATTTTTGACTGGCACTCCACGTTTACCTGTAGGAGGTATGTAATTGGCTATTTTTTTAAATTTATGGTTACTAAGATAATTTTTTCCCCCTAGGATTTAAAGCACTGTCACCTCCACTGACAGTAGTGCGTACGACTCTTGAGTCAAATCAGAATGCAGACGACTTTCTACCTTCTGTGATGACGTGTGTCAACTACCTCAAACTTCCTGATTATTCGAGCATCGAAGTGTTGCGGGATAAGTTGCGAATTGCAGCATCAGAAGGTCAACATTCGTTCCACCTTTCTTAAAGACTCGAAAGTGGTTAAGCTGATCTTACGAACTGATAAAAAAATAGTGTAAATTATAATTTACAAATGATGATAAAAATCATCTAAAAACTTGCAAGTACTTTAGTGGTTGTATATACAATCATTTCTCTACTGTCTTTTTTAATAAGATGTTAGTTAGCCCCCCTCTATATTATTATTATTTAATTAGTTTATTTTGAAGCGTACAGGTGTCAATTGTATGAGAATTTTTTTCTTTTACATAATATAGTTGCTAAATTTATTCAAACGTTTGTTGTGTCGAGTTTGAGTTATGGTTGTTATAACCTTAGACGTGTGTGTTGATAAGCAAAAAATTAAGTGACTAAAAAGTAGTATATTATTAATCTAATTTTTGTTTTAAATGTTTTCTTCGAGGAGTTTAGTTTTTGTTTTTTTGTAAATTGGAACATTTAAATTTTCAATACATTGCGTCCGGGTTGCATACTTGACACCTGTATTATTTTTGGTGTTCACTGCAGTGTATGGTTTGACGGGGCCACGACTGAGTTGTGCAATGGACACAGTGTGAGTGATAACGCAACGAACTGTGAGCACGACTGTGCGAATTTTGCCAAATGTATAGTTTATTTCTCTATAGCTGCAAGTTTTCATCATCTCTTTGAAGATTACATCTGCAGCCCGTAATAACTTAAGTGTAATTTTTGATTATAAAGTCAAGTGCAACTGTATTGTTTCAATAAAGTTTGTATACCTAAATAATTAAAATTTCTTGTTACTCAACAGCTAAGTAGTATACCTTATACTTGCACTTGGTAAGTACACAGCATGCTACTTTGGAATCAAAATTTTAGTATTAATCAAATGCAAGAAGTGTATTTTGTTGTAAATTGTAATCATAAATGAATCAAATAAAAATCTCACACATTGTTATGACAACAACTAGTTAAATACTGAAACGTAAACTTCTACCGAGACTACTGAGGATAGAGTAGTGCCTAATAAGCAATATTATTTTATGAGCAAAAAATCACAAAGATTGGCCATTAAAAACAAAACTCCTGTCGAACCTTAATCCATGAGTTGCAATAAAAAAATTTGTACAACCTTCATATAAAGCGCTCTTTTACTCCCCCAAAAGCCGCACCAGGTAATTGCTCTTTTAGCACTTGTTATGTAATATGCTATTATTACTTTATACCTATTTCAACATGTTTACATGTCATTTTCAAAGGTAAGATTAAAAATGATATGTAAACATGTCGAAATAGGTATAAGGCTAAAGTAAATAATTATTGTTGAAGCAATAAATAAAGTATTTAATTCATATCTCAATATGAATTTCAACAAAGTAAAGCTAGAACTTGTTAATAAAATAATTTATAATTAAATTATCTTTTTTTTCCATTTCTCAGTGCCAAAAATGGTGAAACTTCCACAAGTGAATTTTAATCAATATGGCAATTGAACAAATCACACCATAAATCGATGGCTTATTAGCAATAGGACTAAATCCACAAATTCTAAATTTTACAGTAGAAGCCATAGATAAAAAATATAGTACGTTTATATAGATAGGAAACATACTACAATACATGAAATAGTACTGACTATGATCGCAAATGGCGCTAAACATTGTATAGCGGGAAATTCAAATTGTAGGTAAAATTATACCATTTAAATGTATTAGTAAAACTACAAATATATCAGAAATAAAGCTTTAGCTTAGCTTGTTGTTTTGACAGAGTCGTTAACATAAGCATTATGAATGAATGTTGTTAAATTAATTTTATTTTTGAATAAGTCTTCTGAAACTGTCACTTGTGTTGCTTCTTTTACTCTTTTGATGTTGCTAGCATTCTCCCTGTCTAACTTCCTCGCAGTTTTCCTTAAACCAGTGGCTATTTGATATAATTTTCTAGCCTTTGGACTTAATTGCTTTTTCCATCTTACTTTAATCTCTTTTAATAAACTTAATTTTCTTCCCAAGTCTCTGCGAAAAATGGGTGCTTTTGGGGAATATTTCATTTTCAAAATTTTTGGCGGTGGGCTTCTTAGTATTTCCATCTCAGGTAAAATTTGGGGAGCATCCAAATTATTTGAAGATGTCCTAGGTAACTAAAGATGTTCTGGTAAATGTAAAGTAGGAAAACTATTAAATGTTAGATTCGTCTTGTTATGATGTTCCTTAAATTTCATATCTTCGCTAAAATGTACATCGCAGACTCTAAAATTCTGTTTCTTCTCAAAAATAATGTTTCGCCCTATAGCCTCAATCCACTTCTTGTAAATCTATTAATTTACGATAATTATTTTAACAAAAGTTTGTGAAAACTACATAAAACTGATAATGTAGAGAAATAACTTACATCAGGATTACTTGGAAAAGTATGCATTTTCTTCTCATTATATGTAAATTTACAATTTAAAACGCAACATTTGAACACCATGGTTATAAAATAGTCTAACTTAAACGTAAAATATCTGTAATCTAAATTGTGTGTAAATTATTTTCAAATTTCACAAGAACTGTCGGAGAATACCAAAATACCGAACTGTCAACAAGTAATTCACTTACCGTATCTTAGCAACCAAAATATATTCAACAATCAGCGCCATTGGTGATTCGAGTCAGAACTAAATTAATGAGTATCTGTATATAAATTACCGATTGTATTTTTTAAGTTGACTTAACACACCGTGGTAGAAGCAAGAAAGCGGATGTGTTAACTTTGAGTGGACTTTCTCGTACTAGATATTGATACTTGTCGTATTTGTAAAAGTGTAGTTTTTTATAATTATAAGGTTGTACAGTTCACTAACTAATAGATTTCTAAAAAAACAAGCAGTGCAAATTTGAACTTGGGATGGTCTGTGTAATTGGTTCCCATATCGTATCTGTACGCATAGTACTTAACTGCACGAAAGCAAGGTAAGTGTCGTGTCCTACAGCTAATTACAAATTCCGCTTCGGATGTCCGACAAAAATTGCTATAATGGCTTTATTTGACGAGTTATCAAAAATATGCAAAGAATGACAAATATATTTTTTAACTAGAGCTAATTGATAGGAGTTAAAATCACGTAACTGCCTGAAAACGCGTTGTTAATATTAAAAGGTATTTTTTTTTCTTAATTATTAAAATAGCTGAAAATTCTTGCTGATCCTGATAAAGTACTTCAAATAGTTTATCGAACTGATAAAAGTTAACAACGATCGGCGTTTGCGTTTTTGAATAAATAATTAATTCCAAATTTTCAAAAAATTCCTGGAAGGCAGAGTAAAATTTGAGAGATTAGTAAAAACAAATTTGTAGTTCACTGCAAGCTCTATCAGGTTTTGGGATTTTTTTGAAAAACTTAACTAGAACTACAATTTTTGGTATACCTTTTGATTTAAAATTCATCAAAATCAGGCCTTTAGAGGCACACACACCCACAGACATTTTTTAAAAACCACTTTTGGGTTCCTTGCACCCCAAAGTATTTCCGTTAAAACTAGATTTCGAAAATTTTCATGAAATCAATACTTCTCCATATCAAGGTGTGGGAAAGTATAAATTCTACCAGGTTACAAATGTAGACCTTCTTTTGGTCCCAAGAAAAATGTCAAAATTTACAAAGATTATCCTTATTAATTTTACCGACTCTCTGACATTACCTTTTACTGTTCTTTTTTAAAAATTAGAGTTACATCGTGTTTGAGATCGCGTAGGTCTTTGTCGATGTTGCTCTATTTTTGTTCTTGTAAATAGTAGCTTTGCCCTTGCATTCCTTTGATTCTTTTTAATTTTTCCAGGATTCCTGTTCATTTGTAGATTCTTCTAATAATTGGTCTACAGTGGGTACATCATAGATAAAAAATATAATACGTTTATATAGATAGGAAACTCTATAAACATACTACAATACATGAAATAGTACTGACTAAGATCGCTAATGGCGCTAAACATTTTATAGCGGGAAATTTAAATTGTAGGTAAAATTATACCATTTAAATGTATTAGTAAAACTACAAATATATCAGAAATAAAGCGTTTCAATTCCATATAAAAACATTTATAAATGAGGACCTACGAAATAAGTTAAATTTGTACAATACAGTTACTGGTGTTATTACAGCGTCTTTTGACAAACACATGTCCATATCAGTTCAGCTAAGATTACATAATATTACATTCAGTGATGTGGGGTGACATTTTCTAGAGAAAATATTCTGAATTGGGAAATTTTTAGAAAAATTTGCTCAAGGTTTTTACTGAAAACTTCCTGCTTATAAAATTGGGGAGTTATTCATTTTTAGAATTTTTGGTGGTGGATTTCTTTATATTTCCACCTTGGGTAAAATTTGGGAAGCATCCAAATTATCTGAAGATGTCCCAGATGACTGAAGATGTTCTGGTAAATGTAAAGTAGGAAAACTATTAAATTTTAGATTGGTCTTGTTATGATGTTCCTGAAATTTCATATTTTCGCTAAAATCTACATCGCAGACTCTGAAATTCCGTTTCTCCTCAAAAACAATGTTTCGTCCTACAGCCTCAATCCACTTCTTGTAAATCTATTAATGTACAATAATTATTTTAACAAAAGTTTGTGAGAACTACATAAAACTGATAATGTAGAGAAATAACTTACATCAGGATTGCTTGGAAAATTATGCATTTTCTTCTCATTATTTGTAAACTTACAATTTAAAACGCAAAATTTAAACACCATGGTTATAAAACAGTGTGATTTAAACGTAAAATATCTGTAATCTAAATTGTGTGTAAATTATTTTTAAATTTCAAAAGAACTGTCAGAGAATACCAACACACCAAACTGTCAACAAGTAATTCACTTACCGTATCTTAACAACCAAAATATATTCTGCAATCAGCGCCATTGGTGATTCGAGTCAGAACTAAATTACCGATTGTATTTTTTAAGTTGACTGAACACACCGTGGGGTACATCTACCAACTGACGATTCTCAATTATCATTAGCTGCAAATGTATGTTTGTTAGTTTACAGCACTAAGGGATGGTCGAGTTACTTTGTAAATTACATTTTCACATAAATCATTTGTATCAGTTAATATAAGGATATTGTTTGTAACACATTACATTAAGTAAATTTTTTTTTCTTACACCTACCCGTTCAATTATTTTCTAAAGTTAATACTAAAACTCTATACAAGTATTTGTAATAAGGCATATCATCAAAGGTAAGGAAAACTGTTGTATTTAGCTTAAATAATTTTACTGACAAAATTAACACCCAACTAAACTAAGAATTAATACTGCAGCAACTATTTAGAAATATATTAGTTACATTTTTTCTCCAAAATTATACCACTGCATACACCTACAAGCAGCTTCCTTACAATTAAGTGGTTCAAGTCTTATTGCAATTTTAAATGAATGACCAATGTAATATGCTGTATTGAAAACATGCCATTAATGAACTTCTATTGGACAGAGGGATACAGCCTTCTGTGTAAACTGTTCCGATACACACTAAACCCTACATTTCAACAAATTTGATGCTTACGTCCTATTGCCAATTATCCATCAAAATGTTTTCGTTTTGTAACGCAATATTTTTAAAAAACGTCTTTGCTGTTTAAATCCGAAACCTATACGAAAATCTTTATTATAGTTATTAACTTATTAAAACCTATACTTCTTTATAGAAATATTTGGAGAAATGCACATAGTCATGGCTGGTTATTTATTGTAGCTAAAAGATAAACAATCATTACAAGTGGCACAACAAAGTTTTGCATGCAACATTATTCACCTACCCATATAAAATAGTGAAATTGTAGATCAACTGAAAAAATAATGGCCAACATTTATTTCTTTAAAAGTATTGCTTACATCTATATTATACACTTATTTTCCTAAAATATTAAAGTAACACCACATAAAACATTAAAATGCCATGGAGAGCCAAGCTAGTATTAAAATTGTTCCACCAACAGGAGCCAATTTCCCGAACTTATTTTCTCCAGTGAATGCGTGATAATAACATGGACCAGAAAAGAGAACGGTTCCCACAATCATTAACGATCCACTCTGAAATAAGATTAATACATCTTCTGCCAGTATTATCATTTTTAATCATACCACTCTTGGACTTCTACATAACGGTACTCCTAAAAGGGCTAGAGTATGTATAAAATGAAACCTATTTGCCATTTCATATATAGCTTTTAGTTCTTTAACCCTATCCTTAGGGTATGTTTTATGAGATCCGTAAGCTCCTAGGATGACTGCGGAAGCACCACATAACCCTGCAAGACGTACAAATGGTCCCTGTTGAGCTGCTAACTGCCATAGCGGAACTCTTTCCGTAATAACAGTAACTGGTACAGAGGATAAACCAGCAGTAGGAGTTTTGACAAAGGGCTAAAAATAAATGGCGCCATTATTTTTCTATTGTTGTCACATCCTTTACCTACCTTAAGCACAGTTTTAGATATAGGATTATCAAAAACTACATAATTGAATATATCTTTTACGCCCATGTTGTTTAAGAAATTATCAGAGGGAATTTTTAATTGAATGTCGCTCATAACAATATACAAAATCTGAACCGGACTTTGACGAAACCAAAACCTCAAAAATTGATCTCTGAAAGACAAAAATCAAGCAGTACCAATATCAAACTTGACACTGTTACAACCATAAACATTACAACAATAAAATAACCAATAAAATAGTTCAATATATTTCTCAAATTATTATCTACACAAAAACGTCAATTTAATACGGTCTGTATCTTCGATTGTCGTTTCTACGATTATCGTATCTACGATCCCTGTCGTTTTCTCTGTATTGGTCCTTGTCCCTGTCTTGGTATTTATTTTCGTAACGATGTTCGCGATACCCTGAACGATTATTACTTCCACCAGCCCTGTCTCTATTTCCAAATTTTGGACGACCATACCAGGGGTACATAACTGGTGGTGGTGGAATTTCAGCTTCATACGTTTCCTTGTATTCGACATCAGATTCCGTGTATCGATCAGAAAATTCCAGCTGACATTCATCCAAAAATGCTTGCTGATCCTTCGTTAAACCTTGTGCAGCCATTTTTGATAACGACAACCACCACAAAAACCAAAACAAAACGAAGGACTTGCGCCTAGCGAGTTCGAGCAACAGCCTACTTCTCATTGGAGCTTTCGTAAAGCCCTAACTGGCCGTCGGCAGAGATCGTACTTTTCCCTAATCACAGGCGCGTGTTTTAAAATTTAAAACCTCAGTTGTACGACTACTTTATTGGTGTTTTGCTTGTATGTTGTTTTAAAAGTTAAATAAAACACCATAAAAAAGACGTACACTAGAAAGAGTTCTACAGAATGAATTAATTAAGCAACGGTGTTTTTAATTTTGGATTTCTAACTTTTGGAATTACTTAATATTTAATCTATTATCAACAAAAATTACAAAAAATTGCAAAAAAATTGAGTATTAATATGTTTGGGATTCTGGGTATGAACTTTTTGACCGTAAAAAAGTAATTAAGTTAATTAAAGGTGTTAACGTATGTATAACTAATACATACAAGGTGTTTTTGAAATGTATATTCAAAATTTAAGAGCATGTAGAACGAGTCAAATGATAACACCGTAATAAAGTTTTTCTCTAGTGTTTCGTAAGGGAGCTACAGTCCCTTAAAAAGTGCACCCCTAAAAATGAGTTTTAAAGATTATCTCCGAAACCGTTTATGATAAATTAATAAAATTTTGTACAGCTAATAAGCTTTCACGGCGAACGCAGCGAGCGTTTCGAAGGCACTTTTGGTAAATTTCTACAGCCTAAAGTATTAAATTTAGAAACATGCTGCCTCATCTTGCATGATCGAGAATTTTCCGCTCTACAGAAAAGCTAGAACAAAATTTTTTGATATCTATCTTAGTTTTCAATAGGCAGATGATTAACGCTCACAATTTAAAATCTTTTCATTACTGATATTAAGAAAATCCTAGCTACGCCGAAACCTACGAACTCAGTTTTAATTTTTTAAATTACATAAATAATTAAGCGAAAGTGGCTTATAAGCGGTGCATTCATTAATCTGTTTATTTTGAAATACTATTATTTAATTAATTCAGATTGAATCAAAAGTTAAATTAATTTTCAATTATTGTACACATCTCAATTTTATTATTATTCCATATAGTTGTAAAATATTAAACGTAACTTAAAAACGTATCTCGCAATAACTTAGATAAAAGTCGAAGAAGTTTCTACAAACACCTGCATTCTAACTTTTTTTCTCGCTGTTACATGAACATAATCCGTTGCCTCTGATTGGTTGATATTGGCCGAGTAAACATACATGTTGCAGCTTGTAGTTTGTTTGTGGGTAATTTATTATTTTGTATCGGTCTTTTAGGCCGGTATTACACTATCAAAGATTTGATAAAAGATCTTTTATAAAATATCTTTGTCAAAGAAATTTTACAATGTAATGGGCTATATTTTATAAAAGATTTCTTTTATAAAATACCTTTTATCAAAGTTAGCTACATTCGACCATATTTGATAAAAGATTTAACAACCACTTTACAAAATGGCGTCAACTAAAGTTCACGTGGTCACTTGATGCTACTAAAACTTTAATTTCTGAATATGAAAGTTATGAATTTTTGTGTAATGTTCAACACGAAGATTACAAAAATAGAAATAAAAGATTAGAGGCGTATCAAGACATTTCCAATGTGATCAGCACACACATTGATGTAAAAAATCTTCTTTAAGTGCTTTATAAATGGCATCACAGGTTTCGGGTATTATAAAGCTTAATGTACATTGTGGTATTCGCGTAGAATACTTTAAGCTGGAATAACTTTCTGCAGTGGCCAAAAACCGAAGAGTCACAAGAACGCGATCTTCTATACTAATGCAATTTCTTAAATGGGTATTCTTTCGCGCAATAAAAGGAGCAACTTTTGATACAACCAGCTGAAATGTAGCATCATCCATTCTTAAATAATTTTTATAACATGACATAGATTCAACTCTGAGTTTCTTCAATAAGTTTTGTGGTGTATACCCAGATTGTCACGTCTCGAAACCCATGGTTTAACCCACTCACGTCTTCTTTGCTTTTTACTTTCCTATACTTTAGGTATAGGGAAGTATTGATTTCATGCAAAATTTCAAAGTTGAGATTTTAACGGAAATAGTCGGGGGGGGGGTCTATGGACCCCAAAAAAGTAATTTAAAAAAAATGTCTGTCTGTCGGTGGGTGGGTGGGTCCGTTACGCTCCATATCTCCGGAACGGCTCGACCGATTTTGATGTACTTTGGAATGAGGGGGTATATCAAAAATTCACCGACAAAATAAGCTTTAAAAAAAAAAACCGAAACCGGAAGCGGAAATTAGACATGTTTTTTTGGTAGCATTTTTTTCAAAAACTGAATTTTGGTAATTTTAATAATGGCCTTAGGACAAATCAAACGATTTTTTACCAAACTCTCTAGCTTTAAAATGGCGGCCGCTACGAATTTTTGAACATTTCGACTTTAACGCCCATTTACTCAAAAACCAGTTATCTGATTGGAATCAACTACATCTTGTTCGGTAGCCCTTCAAGGGTACTACACCATGAAATATAATTAATTTTGAAAATATAAAAACGATCGCAATGACATCACTCCAAAATTTTGGAATTTTTCAAAAAAATATTTCTCAAAAACTGCTCACACGTTTTTGTTTCAACTTTTTAAGCTGATAGAGCTGGGAATCTTCTACAATTGGTTTTTTGCGCATTGCTATAATTTCACTGTGACGCCCTCTACGAATTTTTGAAAATTGAAAATTGGTACCCTTTTATTTATTTAACGGGGGGCAATAAAATATTTCTGTTAATGTGAAATAGTTCACCATTGATAGTAAAATCCGAATATAATAATATTTTTTCGATAATTTCATATTTAGGGGGGCTACTGTTCCCCTTCCCCCAATTTTTTTCGATAAAAAATTAAAAACTTGGTTTATTGTTTTGTTTGCTCTAGGAGAATCTGTTTACAAAAAATCAAAAAATCGAATTTTTTGCCCCTTAATAATCTTTTTGTCCTTACAAGAATTTCACATACTTTCTACAGCAGTTGTATTCTTGTACTAGTCGTTTAATGTTCAGTGTAGGTTAACTTTTTTATTTTAATAGATAGACTCGCAAACCCAAGAGCAAAGTTGTAGGGCAAATTCTTCTCGATTGTATTTAAGAAAAAAACTTGAGTTTCCAATTTTAATATGGCGGCCACGGTAAAAAATAACTTTTTTTTAAATGGAAAAGTGGCATTTTGGCTTTAAAATCAGAAAGGTATTGAAATTTTAAATACAAATTAATAAGAGTTATTTCTTGCTAAAAATAATACTTCTCGAGTTATTAATATATTTTCAAATATCAATTTTCGCGCTTCCGTTGATTCAGTCCGAATATTTTACCCAACCTTACGCTTGCAGCGCAGCGGTCGGTCTTTCTTCAACCACTTCAAGATGTTACAACTTATAAGAACTATTTACTTTAACTAGTAGTGTCTAGACAGGTGTATAGGTGTGTTGGAAAATATAAAACAATGTATTTAAATGTATAGGAAAGTTCAGGCGAAGTGTTTCGCTCACTTTTACTCTTAGTCTTTTGTTTTTTTAATATTGCACAAATTATGACAATTGAACTAATTGAAGCCACACAAGCATAGAGCTGTTGTTCATCCATCATATGATGACAACTGTGATAAAATATTTTATGTAGTGTAATACTAGTTTTCAAATCTTTTTTAATCTTTGAATAAAAGAATATTTTATAAAATCTTTTATAAAAGATCTTTTATCAAATCTTTGATAGTGTAATACCGGCCTTAAGGAGGTTCAGCGCGTTTGTTGTGTAAAACGTTCATTGTTAATTTATTATGAAGTGGGGAGAAAACCTATTATAGTTAAATTTTAACATTTCTGTAAATAATTTGTAAATACTTAAAGCAGGTAAATATAAAAATATATTTATTTAATTAAGCGAAGTTTACTTAATCAATTGTTTAATTAGAAGGCTTTCAATCTAACTTTATGCAGACTTGCAATAGATTAAAATAAAACCTTCATTGATTTTATTGGTTTTTGGCACCTAACTTTGTTAAATCTATTTTACAGTTTTAATCGAGAGAAATAAATTTGTTTTCTCTAAATACTGCAAGAATCGCCATTCATTAAATCGCTCAGAGAAAAACGTGATACCCGATGGTCTCTTTGCCAATTTGAGGTATTAAGGTGGATTTTCAATTCGTTTTGGGTGAGTTTTCGAAAATGTTTGTATTACAGTGCGTAACTTGAGTTATGATACTTTATGAGAACTGTGTAAATTTGTTAAATACAGGATTTACATTTATTTTGTGTTACACACTAAGCGTTTTTAAAAGGTCTGGTATGCATTTAACCACAACTTTTTTTAAATAAATTATGTTGCTTTATTCCAACTAACTTATATAAAAGAACGGCTGGTTACGCAGATATAGTCCTCAGACACATAACGTACTGTGGCGAGAATGACCTGCTGTACATTGACGTATCTGAGCCTGTTTAGTTTACGATGGCTTGATTTTAATTTCCGTTCTACTTCTATGTTGAAAAGTGTTGCTATGCAGAAAAGTGCTGCTATGTAGAAAAGTAGCAACGACCACACTTTATTCATTCAACTTATTATATATACAGGATGTATCAAATTGCTTGTTAACTATGGGGATCTCGCTTATTTGAAGAGATACGATGGTTAAATTAGAAACAAGTTGTGGAATTTTATGCCCATTAATAATCTGAAAAGTAAAAAACTGAAATTTTGGATTTTCTGTTTTCGGCTATAACTCATTTATTATTTATTTTACATATTTCTAGTTGGCGCAATATTAAGACACTTTTTCATGCTAAATCTAAATTTTTGATTAAATTTGATATAACTGTTACCATTGGTCATTCTCGACTGTCAACTTTTCTTTTTCTTATAGTCGGCATTTTAAATTTTTTCATATTTAAATAGAATTTTTAATTCTGATTTCAACGATGTCACACTTTTTTCTTACGTTTTGAGCATTCTATTGCAGAAAATAAAAATTTCATAAGAGTGGCATGGAAAGACCACGTCATTTAATTTATTCTGAAAGAATTCTAGTGGGTCATAAACTGATGGAAGTAAAACAAAACACTACTTTTATTTACTTTGACCTTTAGATACATTAGGTATGCGAAAATGTCAGTATAATTTGTATTGAGCGTAGGCAGCAGGTTAAGTTATTTTTTCAAAAAAAAGTGAATGACACAGTTACTAACACATAGATTAGAGAATTTGTTTTAGACAAGCTTCTAAACATGTTTTACAAAAGTGTCATTGAACATTTATTTAATATTTGTATTAGTGCAGTTACAGTGTTATATGTTGTTTTTATTTTACCTGTTATTCAAATTTGTTATGTCAGTTGTAAACATAAAATCTGCAAGTGGAATTTTCAGTAAATTGTGTATGTTAGAAACTTTGTCATTCAATTGTTTTTGTAAAAAATAATTTAACCTGTTGTCTTCGCTCAAACGAAAATGTTCTGAAATTTCCACATACCTAATGCATCTAAAGGTCAAAGTAAATAAAATTAGTGTTTTGATTTACTTCCATCAGTTCATGGCCTACTAGAATTCTTTCAAAATAAATTAAATAACGTGGTCATTCCATGGCACTCATGAAATTCTTATTTTCTGTAATAGAATGATCAAAACTGGAAAGTGTTATACATCGTTGAAATCAGAATTAAAATCTCTATTCAAATATAAAAAAAAAAACTTAAAATGCCGACTATAGGAAAAAAAGTTGACAGTCGACAATGAGCAATGGTAGCAGTTATAACAAATCTGATAAGAAATTTAGATTCAGCATAAAAAAGTGTCCTAATAATGTGTTAATTATAAATATGTAATAGAAATGTCAACTGAGTTATAGCCGAAAACAATAAATCTAAAATTTCAGTTTTTTTTTCATTTTTTCAGAAACTAAGCGAGATAGCTCCAATTTCTTTTCAGATTATTAGTGGGCATAGAATTTCACAACTTTTCTTTAATTTAACCATCGTCGCATCTCTTCAAATAAGCGAGATCGCTTGTATATTATATGTTGCGATGTTTTGTTACCATGTCAACAGCAGATATTTCTTAGATAGCTTCTTTCATTAAAAATATTTTATGCCAAATTTTAAATTTATTATTTAATAGTTGTAATATTTTATTTAATTTTTTTTCCATTAAGTACACGAAAAAATAGCATGTTCAACGCGTAAGAAAAGTGGGTTTTCCAGCTCGTGCATAATTAATCCACTCGCTTCGCTTCGCTCGCTCGTGAATACACTTTTACACTCGCTGGAAAACTACCACTTTTTTTTATTTGTAAAACAATCTACTATTATTTGATGTGCTATTGTGGCACTCGTAAAATGTATGTAGGTATTTTTACATTTTATACACGTTTCATTTAAAAACTCAATCACTAAGTACAACAAAAGCAAAATTGTGAGGCTACATTAAAATAATTCATTCAAACGGGCGTGAAAAATTCCTCACCCATTGGTGGCATTGTTCAAAGCAGCTGAAGCCATCTGTCCAAAGGTTGTAGGAAAAGTTGACTGTTTTAAAATGCAAGCGTCCACAACCTAGTCATTGGGACTATTTTCGCACAAAACACAAAACTTATTCACTAATTTCATTTTCATTCAAAACATTAGTTTAAATTGGTACCGCAATCACAATACCTCACCTGATTGTTACATTCTCATACTTCCACTATGGGAATGTATTGTGACCATGTAATTTTTCTGAAATTTGGTGGAAATACATGTTTTGGACTTTCGAGAACACAATACAGTGGTTTAAAAAATGTGTATCATACCGTGGAGCAATTGGAGCAAGTTGCTCCAGGCGTAAGACTTACGAGGCGCAAGATCAATCAGTAGGAGCAAAATGAAAATAGGTATTTGAAGGCGCATTGCTTTGATTTTGCAAAAATTATTAGAACTTTTGGAAATAATGTTTTTTTTAAGTTGAACAATTAGAGAATACTCTTGCTTTGTTGTCTTACAACATGTAATTTTTGTAAACGAAATGTCTTCGTGTTTAAATAACCCTACGTTACCCTTGTAATTAAAACGAATTTAGTTTTTGGTGTTCTTTACTTCTAAATAATCGTTTTACAAAAAAATCACAACATTCGTATTTCTCTTACGAATGTGTTAACGCTAGGAAGTATAGGGAGCGATTTGTTGGGACAATAAGCCAGCGTGCAGCATGCGCCAAGTATTATTTGATCTTATGTAATAGCTAACGCTTAGACTATAACACCTTATGTCTATGCTTACGTGTTATACATTTTTTTTCAAACAAAAAGGTAATTACTTTTAAAGTATGAGAAAGTACAGACGAAGTACTTGCCAGTGTACCGGCTCGGCTAGCGGCAGCGCATGCTCTTAATCTGTTAATATACATATTATGGCTACAGGTACGCGCCTTATTGCATTTAGAAGAAACAATGTTTTTACGAACAACAAAATTAATTTTTTTGGAAGAATACTCTCTGGGATTGAAGAACTGGAGCAACGCATTACAGTAGTTTGCAGAATTATCGCACTCCAGAAACTTATGAAAATGTAAGGCAGGAATTTCATAACCGACTTTTTATGTGCCAAGAAGTGAATGGTAAACATTTCGAACACTTAATTTAATTAATTTAAGCTTTAACTCTTAGTTTTTTTTAAATAGACTTCTTTATCTTCAAACATTGTCATTTTGTTATGGCTGAATATTTTTCTTTGAAACTTGAGGATCAGACGTAGAACTGAAAGACCTTTCCAATGAGGTGTCACTCGACCCCCCACTCTATTTAAAAAAAATTCAAAATGGCGCCCAGTCGCCATTTTGGATGATACAAAATTTTAATATCGTTTGAAAAATAGTATTTAATTTCCCATTACAGCACACCAAATTTTGTAGAAAAATATAAAGTCGTTCAAAAGTTAGTTGGGGGGGAGGTTACTTTATGGACACAGTGTAGTTCTTTGCGGCGAAATAGCACTTTAGGAAGGCGTTGCAAAAATTTTCTTTTTTTAAGGGCGCCGTTTTATTTTTAACTCGTACTACTTGTTAAATTATTGAGAAATTAAAATATTGACAAAAGTAATTTTTATGCACAGCATATCGGTCGTCCTTCTAGTTGAAAACAAAATTTGAAAATTTACAAAAATGTTGCAGGAGAAAAACTAAAAGACGACCATCAGAAACGTGTTGCTCACATATTTTCACGCATTTTCATACAAAGAAAGTCTATTTCAAAAAAAAGTCAAAATGCAATGATGCATTTTCTATCAGTTTTACATAATATAATGTAATAATAACGTCCTATAGGAAAAGCAGTAGCGTAACTACACCCTCGCAAGTTTTCACAATGGAGGGGGAGGGGCTAAAGGCTGAGAGGGCCGAAAGTAAATTTTAAATAATTTAAAAAAAAAAAAAAAAAGATTTACCTCAGCAATCGATAACTTCAAACCAGGTTATGCAGGATGTACACGAGTGGCTTTTAAGCAATAAATTGCTGCTTAACCCTGATAAAACAGTAAAAATGCACTTTAAAACAAGTAAACAAATGCATAACACTACGCCGTTGCATATTGGCACGACACCAATAAAAACAGTAGAACAGACCAAATTCCTGGGAGTCTGGATTGATGATCTGCTTACCTGGGACGATCATTTAATAGATTTGCAAAAAAAACTATCTTCGTCTATATTTGCTATTAGAAAAATCAAGGAAAGGGTGGGCGTTCAAGGAGTGATGATAGTTTATTATTCTTATTTTCATAGTATTTTGAGCTATGGCCTTGAATTCTGGGGAAGTTCAAATAACACCTTAACAATACTAAAAATACAGAAACACGCAGTTAGAGCTATTTTTGGACTAAACATGAGAGAATCTTGCCGACAATTTTTCATAAACAGTAAAATATTTACCATATACAACCTAGATATATTTAAGCTATGCCTGATTATTTATGACAAAAAAACGGAATTAACAACCTCATCCGACATCCATACATATAATATTAGAACAAAAAACTTGTTGAGATTACCTAAAGTTCATCTTACCAAGATACAAAATGGCCCTAATTATACGGGAATAAAACTATTTAATCAGCTGCCCGACAGCATTAAAAATATTAACACAAAAAAACATTTTATAAAACAATTAAAGAAATGGCTCTCTAAATTTTGTTTTTATAATCTGCAGGAATATTATGACAGTACAGCAAATGTTCCACATGCCCGCTCGGTGGCTATGTGCTCAGACACACATACACCACACACTGACCCCTAATTGCTAATTGTATTTTTATAATATTAATTTTCTTTATGAATGGTGTATGCCTTGGAACAATAAACGTTTATTATTATAGCAACAAAAAGTTGTCTTGAAGTTTCAAATAAATACAAATTTATTGAAATTCTTCTAAATATATCTAGCCGGGTTCCCTGCGGCTTAAAGGGCCCCTAATTCTTTTTATAGTATCAAAGTTAGGCGACAGTGTTCTTGTAAGTTTTAGTAACATTTCTCTGCCTCCGGCTACATTAGATGTAAATTTCCATCACTTCTTGACGCGAGAATAATTAAAACGTAAAAAGTATGGGAAAGTATCAGCGACCTCTTTTGCCCATTTTTGATTCTACGCTTCTTCTCCTCCTCCTCAGTTTTCAGCCCTCAGACTGGTTTGTCGTTTCTATGTTTATTAAAACATTTGCTTTTGCGTTTTTTTTAATGTTTAATAGTAATACTACGTAATCTTTGAATTTATCGGTTAATTGCCGACAATCTGTTACTGATCGACGAGAAGAGTACAAATATGGCAAGCAATAAAATTTTAATTGCAAATTTTTACGAATTGCGTCGATTTGTAGGGAATTTGAGTTAATTAAACGGGAAAAATTCGAAAGCTTGAGTGGTATTCGACAAATTTTTTTTATGAATACAAAATTTGCTGTACATTGATTAGCTGTAATCTGCATGAATAAAATAATTAGCCATAATATAACAAGTGATATGATTATTATCGATGATATTTTCGAACCCGAGCTGAAGATTCACAAGTGCCTATATTGAAACAGAGCAGCCCTCCACATCCCCCTTATTTTCTGAAAGAAATATTTAGTTTTATTATATCTGGTATTTTCTACTTGCAAACAAAGTTTATCCGCTGAAAGGTGAAACTAAACATTCTTGCATAATTTTTTTTCTCAATATATTTAGTTATTTCTCAATATATTGATTTTTTTTTCTGAACATATTGAGTTTTTTCTCAGTTTATTGAAATTTTTTCTCAATATATTGAGTTTTTTCTGAATATATTGAAAAAAAAATAAAAACTAGTGTGACCCCTGAGCGCCTTCGTGCATCTTTGCGATAATGTTCACAAACATTTAAATATTTTATTGCAAACATTAAAATGATGTCAAACCTCAGTGGATTAGACAATAAGTTTAAGATTTTGGGTCTTATTACTTACTTATGCTAAACTACACTTGATTTGCTCAGAAAATTAGGTTATCTGGGGTGGTTCTCATGACTTCGTCATAATTTTGATACAAAACCTCTAAAATTATATTTTCTGACAACTCCCGTGTTGTAAATTAAATTAATGCGGCCCTGGTCTCTAAAATTGAAGCTAGAATAAAAAATCCCATACATTGTAATTTGCTTTCGACTGGAGCGCAGAACATTTTTATTATTAAGTAAAAGTGCAGAAGGAAACACGCATCCCAAAAACTGGGTTTTTAGACCAGACAATAAGATTTTAAACACCATGTACATATAGATTAACATATTGAAAATAAACAGTTTAGAAACTTGAAAGCAAAAGTAGCGTGTAAATTAAAATACACATAAATTTGTTAAACATGCTATTTTAAAACTTATCAGTTATTGCATAAGTTAGATAAAAATTGAGGTGAGCTTTTTGTTTTTCAAATACAAGCTAACAGGTGCATTATTGCCGTTTTTGTGAACATGACGTGAACACTTATGCCGCATTTGGTTGGTTAATTCTGAGATTGTATTAACACATGTAGCAGTAAATAACATTTATTATGTGATTTGATATCAGTTAGTATAAAGTAATCGATGAATTTGGTTGTTCTACGAGACTTCCAATATTTCATTGTTCTTTGTATAGTGCTGAGGAAAGGTTTACTAGTTAAATTGTAACAGTTCTGCAAATACTTGTTGAAGACTTATAAGCAGGTAAAGATAAAAAAACAACATATTTATGTTCATTCATTTCGGCAAGTTTTCTTTAAGCAATTGTTCAACTCTGAAGATTTTTAATAGTAAACTGATCTGTAAAGTATCACATAAGGACTTTTACGTCTTTCAATTATTATAGATTGTGAAAATACCTATTTATTGAATTTTCTCTAATTTTTATTTTTTTTATTATAGATCTAATAGCAAGAAAAGCTGTTCCTTCTATTCAAAATGCTACGAAAATTTCTCCATCCATTCATTTCTGCAGAAGAAGGAATTGATGATCTCAAACGTGCCTTATTTTAAGGTAAGACTTTTAATTTGTCGATTGTAAGGTTTCGAAAATACTTTACAGATGCGTAGTTTCAACTATGGGGCCCCAAGGCCGTGGTGTCCTAATTATATTAGAGACCCTCTGAAATTTGAATCAAATCAATCAAATCAAATTGATACCTTAGAGCATAGAATACTCTAACATTGAGACGGCCCTGTTAAAGCTTTAATAAATAATTCGATATATTTCGAAAGTAGGCTTTATATATGATACCAAATTCGATTGGCGAAATTAGGTAAAACATATTCGAGTCTCAAAACTGGATTTTTAGACCACAAAAAGTAAAAAGGGCGTTTGAATTAAAATACATATAAATTTGCTATACACATGTAAACATGTTATGTTAAAACGTAGCACGTAATAAGTTAGATAAAAATTGAAAGTAGGTTTTTGTTCCTTAAATTTAGCAGCTGCATCACAGCCTTTTTACGTAAACAACTTTTATTACCTCGCTTTTACCGCATTTGATTGGATAATTCTGACAGTGTTACAGACATGTTGGTACTTGAAATTAATTTTACTTGATATCGCCACTACTTATCAGTTAGTATTAAGGTGGTTGAAGAATGCGGTTGTTCCATGTAGGAGCCACATATTTATTAGGCATATTCCGTTGTTCTTTGTAAAGTGTTGAGGAAGGCTTGGTTAAATTTTAACATTTTCGCAAATACTTTTTGAACTTAGAAACAGGTAAAGATAAAAAATATGTTTATTTTTATTAATTATTAATATCGGCGAGATTTCTTTAGCCATTTTTTTTAATTACATGGTTTTTAATATAACACTATACTGATGTTTGAAAGTATCAAATAAGGAGTCCTTATTAAGGACTTTGTCTTTATTTGTATTAGTGTGATTGTGAAAATACATATTTTGTTGACTTCCACTAATTTCAATCTCTTTTATTAAAGCTTCAATCGAAACGGAGCGCATTCCTTCTTTTCTGCAAATACCACAAGAAGTGCAATCCGTTATACTTCTGGGAAGAAGGAAGTGATGGTCGTTTGGCAAACATGACTTCTTTTAAGGTAATGTGTTTGATTGGTTGGTTGTAAGGTTTTTTAAAATACTTTAATAGATGCACAGTTTCAGTTCTAGCGTCCCAAAGCAAATGTAATGAAATTTTTTCTTTTTCTATTTTAGAAATTAACACAATAGCATTTTGATTGATTTTAAATTACGCAATTATAGGATACATACGCAAAAATAACGAATTATTCATAAATTAATGATGTTACAAATAAAATATTTCCATTTCCATTTCAGGACATTAAAAACAGGAGTTATAAATTTATATAATCACATTTGAAAGTTATATGTTGTAAATACAGGGTGAGTCAATAGCGCGACGGTGGTCGATATCTTCTTTACTTCTTAAAATACAGAAAAATGTTTCGAATAAATGTTTTAGAGGACTAAAAGGACAACATTTTAAAATTGTTTGAAATTATACAAGAGGTTCCAATATAAGAGTGGCATACAAAACTTACGTTTTTTTTAAATAGAACATTTTGTAAATTTTTGTATATTATTATTGGTCTTTTAATGGTCTTTCTGAATTTTTTGTTTTTTAAATTTCGTTGAGGCGTTGCCAAGTTATTCCACTTTTTTTTGAAAAATTTGATATTTGCAGACCTCACTAATAAAACCCGGACGAGCTGTGATCTCCAAGATTAAACAAACTATTTCTGTTAAACTTTAGTTAAGACCATGTGCTATCATTCAGACATTTTAAAGTTGAATTTTAAACATTATTCTGTATTTTAATTAGTAAAGACGATATCGAACACCGTGGAGCTGTTTATTTTAAACAACGTTCTTTGATTTTATGCTTGCAAATTTGTCGATTACTGCATCGAAATATTTTGTGAAAAGTTGCTTTATCGTCATGCAACTTCCTAAGTAATTTTTAATTTCTTTTAACTTCGAAAATCAATTAAAAGAAGTTTCTATATCATTTTGCTGTTTTTTTTTGTAGATACTAAATTGTTTGCTTTTTCATGAAGCCTCTTAGGGCAAAAAATGTCTATAGTCAATGTTATTATACGCATCCACTTTTAGAAAATAACTCTTTGCCATTCTAAAACGCTATGATTATAAAATATTTAATGCTAATATGCCAACTAATTTTTGAGTAAATACCATTTTGAAACCAGAGAGTCTGGAAAAAAAGCATTCAGTTTGCTCAGATGTTCTTTAGTAATATAGCTCACTTCAGTATTTTTTATTGTATAAGTACATACTTACATGGAATTTTAAATGTTTTTTGTTGAATATAAAAATAAAGACTGTCGAAAATCAAAAATTTTTATTGAAAAAACTTCGCAATAGAGAAAAAAAATAAAAACTCGTGGCTCGTGGGAGGTCCCCCTAAGGCATCGGGCCCGGGGGCCGTTACCCCCTCTGCCCCATGGTAGTTTCGCAACTGTCAATACACTTGGAACAATAAGAAAATTCGCCTTTTAGCCAAATTGTTCATTAAAGATAGTTTAGTAAAAGCTAAGCTTATCTTCCAGATAAAAAAATATTTAAGTGGCTAAATTCTCCCCCCTTTCTCAACATTGGCCTAATTATTTTCTATTTGCTTTCATTAATTCCAAGATATTATTTGGAAAATTAAAAACCAATATTTCCATTATAATGTTATTCGCTTCTAACTACATTAAATTGTACTCTTAAAGGCGGCCCAAACCTACACAAAGCCGCGATTTATAATAGTGTAGCTTGCTTGTGTAAGAATCATTGTCTTGTCGCCAGTCCGTCGCCGGTATTTTATATTTTGTAAAATTTAAAAAAAATTTCCGACAATTTCATAATTTGTGTTTCTGTTTTGTTTCAACTTCCAATTATTCCTATTCATCAATATAAAATAAATAAACAACAGACGTTCAAACTTTATTCACAGGTATTTCAAATTTCAGCAATTTGATAATAAAACATTTTTTTTTATTTTCTGCTGTTTATAAATAAGATATTTTAATATAAATTCAATAATAATTTTTTTATCATTTGGAAATAGAGATTAAATGTTGATTGTATAGGTTTTACCTATTTATAACGACGTATTAAATATACAGGGTTATTCAAAAGTGAAGAATAAACTTCGTGTTTCTGTAGCGCGTTGGTTTTTGAAAAAATGCTCGGACACTTATAAATAATTTGATTTTCACGCTACAGGCAAGGTAAATAAACGATACATTCATAGCTACAAAAGATGAAAAGGCCAATAACATTAGTTTACTTTTTGCCCTTGACTACGGAACTTAATAGTGTCATTTACATTCCTAGGTTAATAATTAAAGCAACAAGGTACAGATTCCAATAATTTATTTCAACAAGCACAGGCAACTTAGAAAAATGGGGCTTTTAAAAAATAATTCCGATGACAGCCGTCAAAATGAACTTTCAAAAATATGATTAAATTTCTACCTGTAGCGTGAAAAATTTAATAAGTAACACGGAATGTATCGACTATTAACATTATATTAACAACTAGTTACTTAAATAACTATTAAATATAACTGCATCTTTTTGTGATATTTTTGTTTTCCAACGTCAACCTCCGCACACCCAGCCACCTTGACTTAATTTCTTGAAAAAGCGACCGATGCGATGCTTTGTGTGGGCTCGTTGGAAAGCTTGCAAAAACGCCATTTAAATCTATTATCGTAAATGAACTGAGATCGTTGGTTTTTGAGTTTTAGCGAATGAAAGAAAAAATGCACTTTTTTTAAATTTTTTGATATCAAGTAACCAAAGACATAACAAATGTTATAAGTGTTTTCTTTTAGCATGACTGTTAGTTTTGTCACCACATTACAGCATAATCAAAATTGCAATTTTCTGTTTTTCTAATAATTGAGGCAATTTTTTTTCTGTTAAACTTTGCTAAATTGAAAAGCTACAACACGTCATGTTTGACAAACTAAGTGGCATTAAAAACAATTGAATAATAATTTATAAACAACATGACATGAGCCACCTTATAAATTATTGTTTTGGCTTTGGTTACTTGATATTACGGTCTTAAAAAAAATATGAAAAACGTACTTTTTTTTTAATCGCTACAACTTAAAAACCAACCATCTCAGTTCAATTATGATGGTAGATTTGAAAGCAGTTTTTTGCAAGCTTTCCAACGAGCGCACACAAAGTATAGGTCGCTTTTTAAATAAAATTAAGTTAAGGTGGCTGGACGTGCGGAGATTGACGTTGAAAAACAAAAGATATCACATAAAGATGCAGTTTTATTTAAATCAATTTAAGTGTTTAAGCATTTTTCCAAAAACCAACGCGCTGCAGAATTACGAATTTAATAGTAATAATAATCGTGCCTAAGCGAGTGTTACAAACAGTGGCGTATCAGTTAAATTTGTTTTGGTGGACTGTCCTGCTAGATATTAATATTCAAAATATTACAAAAACTAAAACTATATTCCATTAACAGCACTATGATACAAATAAAACTGTTTTATTAAAAAAACTTTAATAAACTAGTTAATTAACTCATCCTAAGCACCAATTAATATCGAAGGAACATCAATCAGCCTAAATTTTGAAATTGTTCTTAAATCATATTTTTAAAGATCTGTACCAATACTTTTTTATTATTTAAAGATATATATTTTGCTTTAGATACTCTGTAGAAAGACCAGCTAAACTGTTAAAATAATTTCACAAACTTTCAGATTTAATATAGCTCTTTAGCATTTTTCAAATTTAACATTTTTTATCTCAAATATTCATTTTCAAATATGACGTTAAAAAGTGGTAATTTAAATTTTTTCTCCGATAGTTTTTTAATAATTTAGTTTTGTTAATTTATAATTTTGAATTTTCAGATGTTCATGAAGTCGGAGACTCGGAGGTACTTTGCTGTGTTGAGATGCTGAACCACCGAATTCAGGATTGGATTTATCAAGAAGCTGGATGGTCGAAGTTCAAGGAACGGGATTAACGGGGAGCTGGATAAAAGCGGCGGCTTATTAATGGGCTGGACAACTGAGGGACTGGACCAGCGTGGGACTGGAATTTGGAAATAGACAACGTCAACTTATATCAAGGTAGGTTCCACATCGGTGGAAGGCGTTCCAAGGACCCAAGACATCGTAATGTAAGTTTTTTTTTTAATTTTCTACAGCAGCATAGCCAGTAATGTTGAAACTCACATTAACAATTTACAAAATATAAAACTGTTAAATTTGAGAATATATACAATACGATCAACAAGGCCCTAGTCCAGATATTAGGTTATTCTGCACAGTAATTAGATTAAAACAAGATAGTAGATGTCAAAAGTCAAATTTATGTTTTAATTATTTTTTCACGCCCCCACCCCCTGCGTCTTGTCCTCCAATTAACGTTAAGTAGGTGATGTTAATGCGGCTGCTATGAGAAATTTAAAAACGTCATTATTGCTGTGGTAGCGAACTAGATAGTTAATTAACATTTGATCGGACTTATCGGATTGCCATAATAAATATTCTCAAATTTCTACCCCCCTTGCATAGCAGGTTTCTAGATGGTTGTTAACTAATGCCATATAGAACCGTATAATTTTTGAAATGCTTGTTATTGTTTTCAATGTATTCAAAATTCTAACCCACAAAACCAGTAGCAGATTTTATTTTGTAAATTGTAATGCTTCTTTTACGCTCGTAATATTACGCTCGTTTCGATTCCGGGAGTGCAAGTGTATACGTATAATGACGGCAGAATTTTGTTTGTATTAAAAAAAATACATATACAACTACATACATCAATTTATTAACTGTTTTATTTAGATGTAGTATGCAGGTAGGTATCTATATTTAATAGCGGTTATATTGCGGATGCGGAGTAGTTATACTGAGCATTTAGGAGTGGCCATTTGTAATAACTGTGGTATTGATCATTACCTAAAAATGTATTAATCACATTTTTGAATTTATTTTGAATAATTCCATATGGAACAGTATATAGGGTAGCTTCTGCGGTTTGCCGTTTGAATATTTGTGAAAATCGGAAAATTTTGTATGTATTACGAGTCTAAAAGAGCATGATCGCAGTTCTTGTATTAATATATGATATTTATTGTTAAATATTTATATCAACATAAAATTGTATGCTTAAATAATTATTTCATTATCAAGATAATTTCCCCTTTTAAATTGATATGTAATATGATAGTTCTAAATCATTTTTGTTGTTTGGTTGAAGTACCAAAACATTCGAAATTATAAAAATCATTAATCATCATCTACTAGTTTTGTTTTTACGAAGTAAATACAATGAACTGCAAATGAGTTTTAACTAAATAGTTTCAAGGCATTCCAAATTTGTTGTAGAACTTTCATAATTTGTTGCTTTTGTTGAATTATTTAAAAAATTTAAAAATACAAAACAAATCGAAAATTCAGAAATACGTTTTCGGAGTTTCACGTTTTTGTTTTGTATTTTACCTATCCTTGGACTACAACACTTGGCTTTGCTGCTGTGCACTCTAATAGGACCATTTTAAGTAGTTAAACATTAGGAAAAGGAACTCTTTTTAGGTTTCAACGTTATATGGTTTTCAAAATTTTCTGATACAATTTTCAGTTCAGAACGTGAATGGGTGCTTCGTTCTCAAATTTGTACAAGTACAGGATGCACAGAGCGTGATAAGTCAAGGGTGACTGATTAGCCTCGATTGGGTCGGTAATAGTAGATCTTTCCAATATTGGAACTGTGACGTGCGGGACTCCCGCAAATGGCCCGCTGGCAACGATAATTAATATAATTATTACATATCTTTGCTATGGGGTGGTCTACGCGGGTTACTACTGATTGGCTTGCGACTACCTGCGATACTATACCTATCACTGCTCTAACCGTTCATGGTGTGTTGAATGTGCTTGGCGATTTTGAGATCTCTCTTTGGCTCTGTAAGTTTCTTCGGAAGGGGGAGGACGAGTTATGCCACGGTTTTCTATGCCTACTCAAATTTTCCTACGGGTACTTTTCTGAAAAGAGTTCTGCTTCCCTTTTTTAAATATTCTAAACTTTTAGAATTTGAATTCAAACATTTTCATATTTTAATATAAGTTTAAAATGGTCTGTTCTTTATAAACATTTTTGAATGTGCTGTGTTGAATTCGATAAGCCGCAAAAATGCCTGAACATTGGAAGGCATGATTTTTGCAATCGGAATTTGTTCATCTTCCTGAGTTTTCATTATTTTTACGCTTATGATAGGTTTGTCCCCCCCCCCCCTTCTTCAGTAGTTACTAATTCTAGCTTTGTATGAAAACTCGGAAGAATGCACATTTCCGATTATCGAGTTTAGCTTATGCAGTATTAAAGGATTAATTACTTAAATAATCAATTTTTGTCAATTGATTTGCCGTCAACTATTTCATGTTAAGCAACATAGTAGAATTTTCTTACTATATAGGTATTTTTCTATCATGTTAAATTAAATCAATTTTGGTATTTATGCTTGGAACGCTACATCTGTCAATGTGGCCATTTAAAGTCAGATTATTGCATTAATATTCAAATAGTTCTTTTAAACTAAATTAATCCTTTAAATCCTGTATAATAATTATTGTTTACTAATCATGTTTATGGCGCTGTGTTTCCGCTGGCGAGACATTAGTGCACGCACCTTTCTTAATTGTTAACTGTTGCTTTAGAAGAAACATGTCTGTGGCACAACATTACATCATAAAGCAAGAAATGATATTTTTCTCTTGGAAGAAAAAGGCATTCCTTACTTTTGATTGATGTAGTTACATCGTGTTAAAAAAATGACACACCATAAAATTTTTGGACTTTTGTTTCATCTGGAGTGACAGAGGGGGGGGGGGTGAAAATATTTTGCAGCTATATATTATGTACTTTTATTTTATAATATTCTGTTTGAGAAGTTTTTTTTTTCAGTTCTTTAAAAGGTGTTTTTTCAAGTAGTTTCCGGATATTTCTTGCGCAGTTTTGTCTCACATTTTAACATTCAGGCGTGTTATCGAATACTTACTTGTTTCACATTACTATTTTAGATAGGTAAAATAATTATTTTTTTGCGAATATGTTAAATGCGTAATACTGTTTTTTACTTTACCATTTCTTGTTCGTCCCGGTCGTATTTTATTCGTCTGAACGTATTGTAGTTATGAGTGGTGTTACTGTTAACAAATTTGAAATAATTTTGTTGGTTATGGTAAGTATTAATTGAATATTACATTTTATAATTGGTGAGTACTATTCCATACCCATTTGTTGAACGATTTTTTAAAATTTATTGTTTAGATTAAGTACCTACTTATTAATACTTATTTTATTAAATCGTCGCATTAGGTGAGTAATTAATACCAATTTCTTTTCAAAATGATAGTTTAGATGCTTAATACTGATTTTTTTACTTTACTATTTTAGGTGGGTAAGTTAATACTAATTTTCTAGAATATGTTACTTACGTAATACTTTTTATTTACTACTTTACCGTTTTTTGTTCGTCACGGTCGTATTTTATTCGTTTGGCGGTAGTGTAGTTATGACTTATGAGTGGTGTTACAGGTTGTTAACAAATATAAAAATTTTTGTTTTTATGGTAAGTATTAATTGAATATTACATTTTATAATTGGTGGGTACTATTACACATCCATTTGTTGAACGATTTTTTAAAATTTATTATTTAGGTTAAATACTTTATCAATACTGATTTTTTTTTCAGATTAGGTGAGTACTTAATACTGATTTCTTTTCACATTGGTACTTTAGGTGTTAATACTGATTTTTTTACCTTACTATTTTAGGTGGGTAAGTTAATGCTAATTTTCTAAAAGATGTTAGTTACGTAATACTGTTTTTTTACTTATTTAGGTTAAGTACTTATTAATACTGATTTTTTTTAGATTTCATATTAGGTGAGTACTTAATACCGATTTCTTCTCAAATTGATACTTTAGGTGCTTAATACTGATTTTTTTTACTTTAGTCTTTTAGGTGGGTAAGTTAATACTAATTTTCTAAAGTATGTTAATTACGTACCTAATACTGTTTTTCTGCTACTTATTTAAGTTAAGTACTTATTAATACTGATTTTTTTCAGTTTTTATATTAGGTGAGTACTTAATACCGATTTCTTTTCAAATTGATACTTTAGGTGCTTAATACCGATTTTTTTTACTTTACTCTTTTAGGTGGGTAAGTTTATACTAATTTTCTAAAATATGTTAATTACGTAATACTGTTTTTTTACTACTTATTTAGGTTAAGTACTTATTAATACTGATTTTTTTTTCAAATTTCACATTAGGTGAGTACTTAATACCGATTTCTTTTCAAATTAATACTTTAGGTGCTCAATACGGATTATTTTACTTTACTATTTTAGGTGGGTAAGTTAATACTAATTTTCTAAAATATGTTAATTACGTAATACTGCTTTTTACTACTTATTTAGGTTAAGTAATTATTAATACTGATTTTTTTTTCAAATTTTACATTAGGTGAGTACTTAATACCGATTTCTTTTCAAATTGATACTTTAGGTGCTTAATACTGATGTTTTTACATTACTATTTTCGGTTGTTTGGCTATATTTGCTTCAGAAAATTAAAGTAATTTTTGATTTTTCTAACACGTGTATTTTATAAAATTGTAATATTTACACAGGTCATTGGATGCAGGTTTGAAACCTTATTTAAATTTTTACTTAGTACTTGATCTTGACATTTTCTTTTTTGAGTAACAAAATTTCTAGTTTCACACGAAGCAAAAAAATTGTCCAATTTTAGTGTGTTAGATAAAAAGATCTAGAATACCAAATTCTGCTATCTAACATAGGTACCATTTTTGTTAAAGTAATAATTTTGATTCCACGTTTAGGTAAAATAAAAAATGGTTTACTTACTATCTGGAAAAATAAAGTAATAATTTATAATGTAACTAATTCTTAAAATATTCATTAATCTCCAAGCTCTACTTTTATTTTCACGTTTTCAATGTTTGTAATACAGATAAATCACTTACAGTTGAATGTTTTGGCTGCTTCTGCTGCAACCCCTATGTTCTTTGCTTCTGCTGCCGCCCCTATGTTCTCTGCTTCTGCTGCCGTGTCGCCCCTATGTTCTTTGCTTCCGCTGCCGTGCCGCCCCTATGTTCTCTGCTTCTGCTGCAGCCCCTATGCTCTCAGCTCATTGAGGAATCTGACTGTACCCTAACATTGCAATTATTTTTCAAGTGTAGGTAAGAATGTTTTACTTATAATTATATATTTAAATAATTTAGAAATGCGATATTTAGTTATTATGTCTCAGCAAATCAATCTCTGAAAAAAGGCATTGTTTTACTTTAATCTTCTAATATTGCTGTTGCGAAATGTTACGATTAGGATTTATGACATTTCCTAAGTCATCAAAGTAATATTTTAATTTTATTGCAGGTTTCAAAGAAAAATCATTTTACTATTCATAACAAAGGGTTGGGAAATATAAAGTGGGTGTAGCAGTGCTTTACTAGTTGTTAAGCTTTTGGAGTTGGTCGGGTAGAGTAGTTATTGGAAGTAATATAATTAAAATAGGTAAATTTAGTTTTTTCATGGATTTTTATTGAACAGTATTTTTGTTTCGTGTTGCTTGTCAGAGATGATTTGTAAAAACGGATAGATTGTCATTTTAAGTATACGTTCCGTATATATTGCTATTCAAACATAGCGCAGCAAGTCCTAAATCCTAAAGTAGAATAGAATCGTATGCATAAAACTTAATTTTTAAATTTTTGAAATAGCACTTTCAACATGCATAAGGAGCCGTACACTAAATATAATCTAAGTATTTAAAAGCGCGCATTGAATACTCAGGTTGCTTTAGTAAGTATGCATTTCTTTTGTGTGATAAAAGTTGTAGTAATCCCTTTATTGTTAAAATTAATTTAAAAATTTTTATTCTTAATCAAACTGTAAAATCCAGATTTTGATAGTTTTGTGATTAGGTTTCCATAGCTGTCACTATTTTTAATTAATAAATAAATAGTATTTTTACAACAACAGGCTGCGAGTTTTTGTTTGGCGGCGATTTAATAATGAATTACAAGGATTATTTTGTACTAGGATGAGGAGTAGAACTTTTATGGCTAAATGAAATGAAAACTTTTGTTTAACTATGCAAATAAGAAATACTAAAAGTCCATAGTAAGAAATATAATTTAATTTCATGAGGGGTTGTCAACTTATTTGTTAGATTATGATGAAGCAATTTATGTTTCTTTGCATACAAAAATGATTAAGGGAATTAGAAATTTAAATAGGGCTGCAAATAAATGGGATGAGAAGACACGACTATCTGACACATTCGATGAACTGCTGAATTTGCAAACCAGCTGCTAGAAACCGTCAATTTGGATTTTTAGAAAACTCTTTTTTTTAATAATTGGTAAGTTTAATGTAATGCATTAATGATAAGATTTCTTTTTTTTGTTGTAGTTTACAAATTTTAAACTTCAGTTTTCATGTGTTTGTCTATTATTTCTATTTCCTTGTTCGTTACAATTTTCATTTTTCTTACTTTTCTTTACAGTTACTTCCTTGTAATTATTATTTTATCAAAAACTTAGAAAGCGTGGTATGAGTTAAACATTCAAGGTCCTTTATAATCTGTATTGAAATTTAAAACACCTTTTCTTCTATTGTTAAATATTAAACTATTTTTAATTCTATTCTAAATTGGTTTCTGATAACTTGTTTTCAATAATGATTATTAAACTTAGCATTGCTTCTCTTGGATAGATATTCCACGATGACTGGATCTGCCATGAAGCCATCGAGAAATTAATCTGATATAATTATTTTTAAATCAAAAATGTTAATAATTTTTTTCACAATAGTTTGATGTTATTTGTTTTAATTTTATTATACTAGAAATGTACTTTCTTACGGTAGGTAATTAAAATGTTCTCTTAGAAGTTATTATTTTTGTGTAATTTATATTAGCTTCCATTAAAATCGGCTAAAAAATAATAATTAGCCTGTAGACACAATAAAAAAAAATTTCAAGATATTGACATTAACTTCGCTTTTTTTAAATACGCGTCAAAGGCGGCCATGTTATCACTGAACAGAGGTTTGATAGGTTTATTTTCACAAATAACGGAGTTATAAGCAAAAACCTGTTTTCTTATAGTAGTCTGTGAAAAACTGTTTTCTTATAGTAGGCTGAAAACTAACAAAAATAAAGAAAACAAAAAACAAAAGGCTGCATTTGTTTCCATTGAGGTTTGATCAGTTTATCTATCCAAATAATGAAGTTATAAGTTATCGGTGATAAATTGTTTCCTCATGGTAGGCTGTAAAAAAATTAAAAAGAAAACACCTCCTGAATGTTTCAGGGAATAAAACTATTAAAAGTGTATGTTTGTATAACAATGAAAAGACGTTTAATTTTTAAATGCTAAGTAATAAAACACTAAAAGGAAGATAAATTTAGAATGACAATAAACTTGTGTTAAGATGCAGATATTGCCAAAATAAATTAAATAGTACTCATCTCTGATTATCATACGATCATACATTTTTAATAGTTTTATTCCCCGAAACATTCAGGTGTTTTCTATTTCATTTATTACAGCTTACCAGGAGCAAATAATTTCTCGCTTATAACTTTATTATTTGGGAAGATAAACTGATCAAACCGTAATGGAAACAAATGCAGCCTTTTGTTTTTTGTTTCCTTGTTTTTTTTGTTAATGTTCGACATACTCAAGCAAACAGTTTTTTACAGCCTACTATAAAGAAAAGGTTTTTTGCTTATAACTCTGTTATTTGTAAAAATAAACTAATGAAATCTTATATTAGTGAAAAGAGGAAAAAGAGTTCTATCCAATGATGGCATAACCGCGTTTGACGCATATTTGAAAAAGCAAAGTTCATGTCATAATCTTGAAAATTTAACGACCTATAAAAATTTTAATTTCAGATTCGATATCTGCGTAAAAAAGTGTCTTAATAATGTCAAAACCGCTTTGCGCTATCTTTGATAATAACCAAATTATACAAAAAAAAACAAAAATTTTAGTTTTTTCAGTCTGTACTGAAAATTAGGCAAAATTTCTAGGATTTGAATGTGGATCATAGTAGTACTTGATATGCTGAACAATTCTTCTCATTTAACCGAATCTCTATCTCTTGCCGTTTACGAGATTCCCATGCATGCACTCCTTATCTTGGACACCCTGTATAACGAGTTGTTCATTTATTACTTCTTTAAAATCACAGTTTGCAAAGTTTTTTCTTATTTAAAAAGAATCGTGGGTATGTGCATGAGCTCAACTGCATGATTCCCGTTCCACCCCTTTCCTTGGGCTGAGCGCACTTAGCGCTGTTCACCGGTCAACATGCTCCACCCCAAAAAAAACATGCAGACCACCCGCTGGCCCTTTATAAACTATCTAGTTATTACGTTAATTTCCAATTGTATAATTTTTGAATGTATAAATGTTTGTTTATCTAACATTTTCTTTCGTATATGCCTTTTTTCATTATTAACTATTGCATTTATTTTGATATATGAGTCTCCTAATCATGCTGCCTGTTAATATTTTGTTTATATGGAATGCTAGTAAGCACTGATAAATAAAAGCTAACACAATTCGTCCGCAGTTCAGTACATGGATTAACGGCTCCTTAAGTATTTAGCTAGCTGATTAAATTTGGTCCGCAATTCTAGTGCGCCCGCCCTGCTTCATACATATCGGTCAGTCAAAACAGTACATTAGCAATAGAATAAAACACATGCAGTTGTAAAAATAACAACAACAACTTCGATTATGAATATTTCAAAATATATGCAAAAGAACCTTGATTAAAAACACGTACTTTATTAGAAATTAGGCACCCAAAAAAAAGAAAAGAAAACAATTAACGACGGAACAGACATTCAAAAACTGAATATTATTTATAATAATATTTTTTGTTAAATCGTACTATAATATTAATATTATGGTAACCAAGGCATCAACAGAAAATACATCAGTACCGTAAAGAATTACTTTATGGTATTAGTATTATAAAATGAACCTGTTTAGAAAACACAATCGAAACTCTTTTTTTAATTAACCTCCCTAATCGCAGACGAGGTACCAAATTCATCAGAATCACTGGTAATTTCTTCCATGGTTTTATTGAAGATTTTACGCAAAATATACATATTTGTCACTTCACAATTTTTTAATTGGCAGTTCAGTTGTCACCTTAGATATGGTAGATTGATAGTTGTATGTTATTGAATAACCCTGAATTATTGTAAACTTGCTTGAAGTAAAATTGTACATTTTCTCACGATTTAACAAAAAAATATTGTACGCAGCACGTACTGAAAGTGTCTTTACAGAACTCTTAGGCTTCCAAGTCCGTACTGGAAAGTATCACTTTTAGTACTATTGTTACGTAAATAACTATTTTGGAAAAATAAAAATTGTAAAAATTCTAGCTGCTTAAAAATTTGACATTTTCAAAAAAAAAATAAGCCTTAAAATGTGCCCACGCCATTTTTTAGAACTTTCTAAACCGATAGAGCTTGCAGTGAACTACAAATATGTTTTTTTCCAATCTCCCAAATTTTACTCTGACACTCTCCAACTGTATTTTTCCTTTAAGTTCACATTGGTTAATGTCGTTAATATATATTAGGATAAGCAGGGGGCCCAGTACTGATCCTTGAGGTACCCCGTAAGCAATCTCTATTTTGTCTCCATTTGCTTCATTTATCCTCACATATTGTACTCTTCCACTTAAGTAACTTTTAAACCATTTCATCATGGTATCGTTGATCCCTATTGCTTCTAGTTTCTTCAAGAGTAGGTCGTGGTTTACCGTGTCGACCTACGATTTAGGTAAGATTTGAACTTATGCGCCATCAAAGAACTCGTTCCTGGCACTATTTTTGGTGACGACTGACCACCCTAACGCATTTGTTTTGTTGGTCTTACTAATTTGTTAGTTTATGGTTCCGGGCGAAACGCATTGTTCGTATTTAGACTACGCCACTGAGCCCAGCCAGGGATATGTTCTTAGGGACTTTATGTCTTCGTTAAGAACTAAAGAACCTGTATTGGTAAACTTGATACTTGACTGTTTATTAGTTTAGACTGTTTGAACATAACCTGCAAGAATTCGTTTTAAAAGTTTTTTAATGTACATTTAAGTATTTATACTATAGTAAATAAATAAATACCATAACTAAGTATGAGTGAAAATATTTGCTTAATGTGTAAACATGTAATAAACACTGTAAAATATAACATTGAT
The DNA here is from genome assembly GCA_958336395.1 of Ctenicera cuprea. Classification (NCBI taxonomy): domain Eukaryota; kingdom Metazoa; phylum Arthropoda; class Insecta; order Coleoptera; family Elateridae; genus Ctenicera; species Ctenicera cuprea. The sequence goes on along the minus strand of OY284487.1, from coordinate 19,509,522 downwards.
AAGGATTACACAAAGTACTCGAATTTATTGTTACGAACTCTCATAGACAGTGTTTTTGAGAACAAAGTTTTATTAACACCGCACTTATACGTATGTGTTAGTTGCACTGATCTATTGAACGAATTGGATTTTGCAGAAAGCACTTATAAGAGAATACGACAAAAAGTATTAAATTATTTGGGATATCCCGATAACAGTAATAACACATCAAATGCCTACTGCCAAACCGACGTTTTTTTAGAAAATGTATTAGAATTTGACTTACAGGGCAAGAACAAAAGTATTAGCGAAGAATCTGAAGTTACTAGTAATAACGATGAATTAAATGATCAAAAAAGTGAAAATTCTTCAAAAAAATATGAGTGTCATATATGCCTTAAGAAATTTACTTCAAAGAACGGGGCTGCTTTACATATAAAAAGACAACATAATACTATAAACTCAGACTGTAACCTACAGAATGAAAAAAAAAATTCTGATGAAACGTCCACAGTAATAAACACAATTCATGATGAAATTATTGTAAAAGATGATATATCTGAACAAATTAATAATATAAGCTTTAATGGAGAAGATAATTTTGAAGAAAATACCAGTGATATTAGTGATAATCGAGAAGCAGTTCCAAAACCTCGAAAAGGAAATCGAGGACGTAAAAAAGGGCATCCCGGGGTACTAAAGCCATATAAATGTACATCATGTCCTAAAACATGGAAAACTTTAGGGGAACTCAAAAGTCACCTTTCAACACACAGTGATGCTCGACCTTTTATTTGTGAAATTTGTGGACAGGCGTATAAACACAAAACTGCTTTAGATGTACATGTTGGAATGCATAATGGAATTTATCCATTTATGTGTACTTACTGTAATAAATCGTTTACTCAAAAAGGTGCATTACAAAGACATTTGCCTATCCATACAGGTAAATTCAATCATATTCATACATTTTTGAAGCTGTTATGAATTGCACGAGGGGTAAACTGCAGGGGAAGTCTCTCAGAAGTCCAATGGAACTTTGGGGGATATCTAGATGATTCTAGACTTTGTGCAACCCATAAAATCGTATGGCGTTCACAAGTACTTACGAATCCAGTTCCAATTCTTGAATTTGTTTGTGATGTACATGCCTTCCCGAAATATTATGCAAATTTGACTTAATTTTGTTTTTATATCTACTGTGATCCGCTATCATACATAATTTACTGCAGAGAAATGTAAGTGGTGTTAAACTAACATTTTTTGTAGTAAACTAACAATGCAAATGTTACAAATGGCACTGACAAAACGATTTTTGACTAGTGAGTTTACCAAAAGTTGAGACAATTCCGGATTTAATATATATAGACTACTGGAACTCGTGGGCTACGCCCCCCGCTTTTTAAAAATAATAAATGAGCGAATGAAGTAGATAGTGTAATGGGCGGAGGATCGAAATCGTAGTTTTCTACATTAATGTGCGATTGCTTAAACTTCTGTTGTCGTAGTCTTAAATGCGTTAATTATTGTAACGTGAGCTCCCCATATTTGGGTCAACGAAGGCTGGGGTGACTTCGTAGCTTATTTATTGACTGCTGCTTTTGCCTGTACATATCTTAAGCAGTGTCCATTATTTGAGTAATAATTCATGAATTTTTAATTGTATAATTGCGTATCGGATGTGCCGCTGTTCTCGATGGTATTCGGATTGCTAATGAATGGTCAGCACTGCGCTACCTAATCAGTCAAGCAAATGTTGTTTACCCAAAGTAGCTTATTTGCATTGAACAATGTACCGGTTTGCTGTGCCAAAAAAAAATGAGCTATGAGCAATGGACTTGCAAATATGTGGTTTCTAAAAATTGCTAAAATTTAAAGAATTAATTTTTTTTTATTCAAAACCATCAAAAAATTTAAATTTCATAAAAATTAAAAATATAATTATTGAAACTGAAACATTTCGTATATTTTGAAAATATCCAAAATTTATCGAAAATTTTCATTTTTAGAAAAAGCATTTTGGAATAAAAAGTTTTCAAAATTAAGTTTACAGAACAATTTTAGGTATCTTGAAATTTTCGGTTATTTTAAAATCATTTTTAAAATTTAAAAAACTTATTTTCAAAATTTTACGATTGCTATTTTTCTAATTGCAAACAATATGTATCAGTTAAAATCTCAAAATTGACTTCCCAATTTATTTTTGTTAACGATTATGCAATTACACAGTGTTGTGGCAAGCGACCAAAAGTAAAGCTGCCATAAGGTGTTAGTCTCTCAAATGTTATTCCTATTTTTATTTAATTCCTTCATACGTTTGGAGCCTAAATTCGTAATTTAAAAAAAAATAGAAAAAATAATGGAGGGGGGGGGGCATTGGAGGATGGTAGGAAAATCACACTTATTCAAATCAGCTATTTGGTATGCGTAGAACACATATCTGAGTTTATTTTTTTAGACCCCCATCCACCCCACCCCCCTCCAATTTTTTGGGGCAGTTCTGATTTTTATTTCCCATACCTTCGGTATAGCAAAGTATTGATTTCATGAACATTTTCGGAATCTAGGTTTTAACTGAAATACACGTTTTGGGACTCAAGGAACCCAAAAAAGTGTATTGGACCGATTTTGATGAAATTTTAAACCAAGAGGTATCTCGAAAATTGTAGTTCTAGTTAAGCTTTTCAAAACAATCCGAAACCGAAAACGGAGGTTAGACATGTTTTTTTCCTATTCTAAATTTTGGAAACTTTAGTACGGGTCTAAGAGAACAACTTAAGGCAAATCGAAAACTTTTTTACCGAACTCTAGCTTCATAATGGCGGCCGCTACAACTTTTTAAAAATCTCGACTTTAACGCCCATTTACTCAAAAGCTAATTGTCTGATCGGGATCAGCTACAACTTGTTTAAGAGCCTTTTAGAGGTAGTATACGATGAAGTAAGATTAATTTCAAAAATCCAAAAACAGTCGCAATGGCGCAGCTTCAAAATTTTGAAAATTTGCAAAAAATCTAAGGTTCTTTTTGGAGTGTGTCTCAATTACAGTAGAACACACCTCTCCCACCTACTCTACTTTTTTAAGGATTCGCGTGGTTTTATGGTATTTGGCATTTTCTAGTTGCAATCAATGCTTATCCGAAATGTTTAGGTGAAAAATGTATCCTTCCTTTAGACATAAGTTGTATATTGGCGAGTAATCGCAAAGCGAATAAACTTCGTATAGCAAGGAAGGTAAAAATAAGTACTAAGATGTCAGAAAAATAAGTTCATAGATATCATAGACTCCATATAATTACATTTAATAATATTATTAGAAGTTAACTGTGTATTTAAGCTTCAGAATAGTTTTATATCCAATAATTTTGTAACTACAAAAATGAAGTTAATTACCGGTAAAAAAATTTGTAGGATTTTGTATGATCGATAATTACATTGTTTTGTATACCAACTTGCACATTGCACATACATTTAGCTTTTAGGGATTACAAGGGATAATCCAAGGGTAGTTCAAAGGAAATCGGGGAAGTTCGAGGGAAGTAGGGGAACTCCAAAGGAAGTCCTTTACTATCGGTGTTAATTTTAGCCTGCGGTTTACCTCTCAGAATTGCATACTCTAAATACTGCTTTCACTTGAAAAATTTATGTTTGCAGGGGAGACACCATACCAGTGTGATTTATGTGGCAAACGGTTCGTTCATCATACCTCGTTTAACATTCATCAATTGTCACATTCTGGTCAAAAAGACTATAAATGCGCCCAGTGTGGTTTAGCCTTGCTTTCAGGATCACATTTGAAAAGACATATGCGTGTACACACTGGGGAGCGAAATTATGTATGTCCCTTTTGTGGAAAAAGATTTGCAGAACGATATAATCTTGCATCTCATCAAAAACTTCATGAAAATCCCGGGTCTAGTACTGCATTTAAAAGAAATCATAGGCAAGTCTGAAACATTATTTTCAAATTTTCGATTATTAAAAAATGCTTGTTTTCCACTATCTAGCAGCAAATTCGTAATTTGTAGGTGTCAGATATGTGGAACTACTTTCAATAGAAGACTGAAATTGGATGAACATATGGCTAAAGATCACCAAAAAGCAACGGATAACAATGCACCATTCATTCAACAATTGTTTGCAAAAAACGATGCTGAATCTGTGTGGACCTCTAATTATAATGGTGTAAAGACGAACATGTCCGAAACGTCGTATTGATTTATTTTAGACCTGTATTCCTATTCCAAGAGATACTTTTAGTGATATATCAAATAAGTAAGATGTTTATTATTAAGAACGCATCTGTGAACGACATGCATATTTTATAACTTCAAAAATAAATACATGTTTACAGTATTAAAATCATGGAGTATGTTAACAAAATAAAAGCATCATTGTCATATTTACTATCCCAATCTTGAAATTAGCCTTAACCGCTTGGGGCTCATTTCGCCAACATGAAAGATTTACTGTTTTATACCAGTAATGCAACATGTGGCAAAAAATATTCTGAAATAGAAGGTTGGTGTTGGCGTATTAGGCAGCTACATTCAATTGGTATACAGGGTGAATAAAAAGTAAGGAACATCGATGCTACAGCCTTAAATAACTTTACGAAAAAAAGTTTGTAACAAAAGTATATCGCCATATTGCTTGTTTACGTTTTACAATATGTGCAAACTAATAATTCAACCACTAAAATGAGTCTAATTTATTTGTTTAATAGGTGTAGAAAAAGCATAGTATCACATCCGCGATTATGGCCATTATTCACTCGGATGATTTGCGCCACTCGCCTGCGGCTCGTGGCTTCAAACATCATCTTCGTGAATAATGGCTGTCATAATCGCTCATATAATAATATAGGTACTATTTTTGTCACTGGAACATTTTTCATCAGGTACACTTATTGCAAGATAAACAAACGACAATAGCAGGTCCACAAATTAGTAAACTAGTTTCAAATCATATTTAACATCAATTTAAGAAAGCAAATGTTCAAACTGTTCGCCATTCACTGCCTGACAGTGGGCAATACGATAAGAAAATCCTCGAACTGCATTTTGAACCGTAGCAGGTGATATTGCTCATATATGCTCGCGGATACGAATTTTTAGATTTTCCAAATTGTCTGGTCTATTTGTATACACGGTACTTTTAAGATAGCCCCATAAAAAGAAGTCAAGCGGGTTTAGATCCGGAGATCGCGCTGGCCACTCAATATGTCCTCTTCTTCCTATTCACCTATTTGTAAAAATTCCATCTAAATATTCATGATTTGGATGTACAGTATTAAATAAAGCGCACACATCGTCGTGAGTTCTTTTGTTATCACCGTACCCAATCATCATCAAAATTTCGATACGTTCAGTTTCTGTTAAACGTACCATGATTAGAAATTCGTATTTAACACAGGACGCAGACTAAATTTTAATCACTTATTAATGCTGTCACTGAATTGACATTACAGATTTGCATTTGTTCAATTTTAAACATTTTCAAACAATTGCACTATTGTCGTTTGTTTATCTTGCAATAAGTGTATCTGATGAAAAATGTTGCCAGTGACAAAAATAAATGTTTATCGTGATTTTTCTTGAAATTTTTATTATGCAACTGTATGATATTTTTACATGGCTGTATAGAGAATAAAAAGCACTAACTGGTCATGCCAGAAAAAGTATAGGTTGCCATTTAAAAAAAATGTTGAAGACGTCATAGCTGAAACATGACAATTGAAAAAAAAATGAAAAACGCCAAATTGTGGCAAAAAACTTGATAGGAAACTTTTTTTCGTAAAGTTATTATTTAAGGCTGTAGCATCCATGTTCCTTACTTTTTATTCACCCTGTATGTAAAAACTTACTTAGGAAGGGATTGGCCATGCCTACCAGAAATTCTTGTTGATTTATGTTTGTCTAGACCTTTCACCAATTGGCATTACTTGGCCTTCGTTCTGAAGTTTTCTGTGTATAAAGTTCGTTTGGATCCTGATCACAAAATATAAAATAAGTGATAACAGTGACGTTTCTTCTGTTTGACCAGTGATTCCGATCCAAATTTATTTTTTATACGTATACATACATATATATTAAAATTTCTCTGGTTTAGCAACCCTAGAACATATGTGGTGAATCGACCACTCGCCCATGTGGCTGTGTTTTACCCTGACTTACGGGAAAACTGCATCAATTTGATTCATTTTGGAGAGATAGCTGCTATAAATGAGTGTCTTCTTCTGTACAAAGGCCGCTTATGTATTTGGCGATATATGAAAACTAAGCGTGCACGTTTTGGTCTCGAGCTCTTTTGCCTTTGCCAAGCAGTGCTTAGTTCAGAGGGTATACCTACAATTTTAGCCTGTATATTGGGAAAGATATATATAACGTAGACCACATTCCCAATTCTCAACATTTGAGTCTGTCCGAAAAGATTGTGGTATCTATTCCAAGACCCAATCGACCAAAAACGTGAGATAGTTTTAGATAATTGACATGTCTTGAAGACCAGCTGAATTTTTGCTTGAGCGGCGTACCTAGGTAACGGACCATCACAGCAAACCGAGGTGTTCCAAAAGAACTGACGACAGTATCTTGAGATTGGGCAGCCCTGTTTTGTTAGAAAAGATAATATGTTGATTGTAAGGTACAAAGACAAAAGGGATGTTTAAGTGGAGACAACAAAACTGACGGCAGGTTTTTACAAAAATTTTGTCATAATGTGTACAAAACATACTTCAAAATTCACAGCAATATGGGAGCTGTAGATGCAACGAATAAAGAATACTATTCTTTATTCGTTGTGTAGATGCTATCGACCACAATATAATTATTAATTATAATTGTGCATTCAAAAATTCTGTATCAAATGCAGCCTCAGTTTTTTATGCACGAATCAATGGCATGGATAAATGCAAAAGGGTTGATTTTGAAAAAAAAATGTGCGAAGAAACATAAGATAGAGCAGCCTCCTATCTACTACTGCTCGATGAAGACCTACAAACGGGACAACATTGAATTAAGAGAACTTCATTTTTTCTTATACCTATGAATAAATATATAAATACTACTTTATCACATGCTTCATATATCAATTCAAATTTTATTATAAAATGTATTTACAACATAAATAAAATTAAGCTCTAATTATTAAATAATTTATTCAAACTATTTTCATCAAGACGAAATAGTTGCCATTGTTCCCTACTAGTTAGGTTTATGGCTCCAAGACTTTTATAGAACTCTACTGCAGGATTCCATGATAAAACGTGGAAATCCAGTCGTTTGCTAGTTTCATAAGCAACTTTTGCAACAGACAATATTAATTCTTTACCAACCCCGCATTTTCTGTATGTTGGATCCACATATAAATCTTCCAAAAAAATTGATTTTCCTAACCATGTTGAATAGCAGGTGTAGTAAAGAGCATAGCCTATAATTGGACCACCACGAAGTTCCGCAACAAAACATTTGAAAGCTGGAGAGTCGGTGTCAAAGCCATCTTTCATTAGTATTTCTGAATTAATTTTCACCTGGTCTTGAAGTTTTTCAAATTCTGCAAGATCCTGATGAAATCAAAAGTAAATTTTGATTATATAAATCATAGTTCTAACCTTGATTAGTTGACAAACTTGATGCATATCTTCCCGCACTGCTTCTCGAATAATGATATCTGTGACTGAATTTTTTGACATGTCTGAAAAATCGTCTTCAATTTTAACTAAAATTTATATTCAAATTACTTAAGGTTATGAAAATGTAAATCAGTTCAATAAAATTACAACTGTAATAAAAAATTTCATAATTTTACAAAATAAAAAATATTTCTTCAAAGTGAAGAAATGAAGCAAAAAAAAACCTATGGCCACTTTAAAAGTATGTTACATATTGTTTAATGCTTAAGTTCAGTTGGAATCCAAAATGTAAAACAAACATTTAAAAATAGTTGCAAATCTGTTGAGAAGTAAAAAGTAGTGGAAACAAAACTTTAATGACTCAGCAGTTTCCAAGGACAGTCTTATCAGTTTGCCTTTACAAGTAGGCATGATAAATATAGATGCTAGATAACTATTTCAATTGAACTTGAATATGGAAGTAGTCAGTGTCATTTACGGGCGCGGATCTACGAGGAGAGGGGTTATAGGGGCAGTAGGCCCCTCCTCAATGCTTCGTAAAAAAATATTTTATTACAGGCACATGATAAACTTGGATATCAAGTCGTTAAATTACTTGTAAAATGTAACAATCCATTAATACATTAAACTATTTTCCCTGAAGAGTTAAAGCCCGTCAAAGTTGCAAAAGAACCGCAATTTATAATAACAGTTTAAGCTAGAGCGATCAAACTTGGCTTTTTTAAGTCCACCCTAGTGCACACCTTACCACCTGCAGAATTTTGTTCTCTTTGGAAACATCTAAACAATAGTTAAAGAATTTTTTTCACATCAAAATATCTCTAAAATGAGTTTAAAAACTTTGGCTAAGTCTGGTCGCTCTAACTTAAACCGTTACCTGAAGTAATTGTGATTCTTCCGTTTTTCTTCTGCAACTTTGATGGGCTGTAACTCTTCAGGGAAAATAGTTTATTGTATTAATGGATTATTGCATTTTACAAGTAATTTAATGACTTGATGTAATCAGATAACTAATATTAAATTTTATTTTTTTCAGTCAATTTGATTATGAGACAATTGATTTAATTTTTTAGTTGCTAAGCGAGTGGGCCAGGGTCTAGTCTGCATTATAACGATGCCTATAACTAAATATTTTAGTAGTTTTAGTAAATTAATATAGTTTGATTTTGTACTGATAAAAACAATTACAATAAATTCGGCCTCCCTAAATTATAAGATTATAACAATAAAAGGACAAAACAATATCACTACATAGATGACGTAGTCTTTTGCTTTATTATTGAAAGCTGATGTATGTATAGTGATGTTTGTTTGTTTTAACAACATAGGGCAACCGGATTTATGGAAATATATTAATCAATACTAAATTAACTAAAATTTATTCGCTAAAACTCTAATAAAATATAAAGTTATGCGCGTCCTTGTAATGGTAACAAAATGCTCTATCTACATACCATATGGAGCCAATATCATTCCATTAAAAAAAAATTTTTTTTTTACTTTCCTATACTTTCAGTATAGGGAATTTCAAGATTTTGCCGGAAATACATGTTTTGGATCCAAGAACTCAAAAAAGTCTGTCTATGTGCACCCCATAACTCTTGAATGGATGGTCTGATTTGGAATTTGAGGGTATATCAATAAATGCATCGAGGAACTAAGCTTTAAAAAAAAACCGAAACCGGAAGCTAAACATTTTTTTTGAAGCATAGAATTTATATATTTATATATTTTTGATAGAAAACTTTAGGGCAAAGTAAATGCTTTTTTCTGTACCTTCTAGCTGCTACGATTTTCTGAAAATTTTAGTTTAATGCCTAATTACTCAAAAACGAGTTAACATATCGGGATCAATGCTTTTATCGTAGTAACCCTTACAGAGGCACAATGTTGCTGTGCACAAAAATTTTCAAAAAAAAAAACTATGAAGTGAAAAATATTTTCACTTTCAAAAAACCAGAGCTCAAAAATTGGCCACACGATTTTTTTTGTTTTGTAGGCTAATATAGCTATAGATTGGCTACAATTTGGTTCATGTGCCAGTCTGCTAAATTCTCTATGACACCTATAACTTTTTAAAAAATAAAAATTAATTCTCCTTTGTTTAATAAATAATTAACTTTTAAAAAAAAGAAAACCGAGTTCAAATAACACAGAAGTGACATAAGTTAACTAAAAAGCAAAAAATAAATGTTTTTTATACAACAGTTTAATACTTATTTGTTGTTCCGTTTAATGTAATTAAGAAATTGTTGTTTATTATATAATTATTAATTGTTTTATAATTTTTAAGTAGGTGCCAAGTAAAACATAAAAATTATATACCTTGCTGCAATAACAAATTCTATTCGAATTTTTATGTTTTACTTGGCACCGACTTAAAAATTTTAAAACAATTAATAATTATATAATAACAATTTCTTAATTACATTAAACGGAACAACAAATAAGTATTAAACTGTTGTATAAAAAACATTTTCACGCTACCGGCAATGTAAGTAGGCCTTACATCCGTAGCTACAGGGATCGTAAATGGCTGATAACATTCGTGTACTAGTTACCCTTGACGACGGAACTTAATAGTGTCACTTACATTCCTAGGAAAATAATATTGATTTTAACTGTTCGTTGATATGGTAACAAGCACAGACAACTTAGAATAATGGGGCTTTTAAAAAATAATTCCGATGACAGCTGTCAAAACGAACTTTTAAAAATATGATTAAATTTCTACCTGTAGGCCTACTTACATTGCCGGTAGCGTGAAAAATTTAATAAGTAACACGGAACGTATCGACTAATAACATCCTCGGCAGGCGACAAGCTTCGGCTCCGCCTCAGCTCGTATTCGCCTACCTCGGATGTTATTACGTCTTTACATTCCTTGTTACTTAAATAACTATTATTTTTTGCTTTTTAGTTAACTTATGTCACTTCCGTGTTATTTGAAGTCGGTTTTCTTGTTTTTTAAAAGTTAATTATTTTACAATTTTAAGTGTGGGTAGACCTAGTAAGGATGCTTCTCGAATGAGGAAACGACGGCTAGTTGAAACGAAAGATGAAATACGGAAACACTAAAAAGTCGGTTAAAAAAATAGATTTTGAGGAGTATCTTCGAAGTTTAAGCTCCAATACCAATGAAATTATAATGGGACCACCTTGGAACTATACTGAACCCAAAACAAAAAAATCATTAAAATCGGTTCATAAACAAAAAAGTTATGCATAAGTTATACATAAAAAAAAAAATAAAAAAAAAACATATACAGACGAATTGAGAACCTCCTCCTTTTTTTGAAGTCGGTTAAAAAATGCACCTCGTGTACAAAATTGCTTTAGCGGTTCGAGTGGTTGATTTTGCTCACATTTGGTCAAACAAAAATCTCGCGCGCTAAACAGGCATTTTGCGCGCTAGATACACAAATAACTATTACAGTAACAATAATTTACTTCCTACAATCAATTTTATGCACGTCATGGTACTCTTACCGGAGAAACAGAAAATGCACTGAAATAATAATAACTACATTGTACTCAGAAATCGATCTTGATTTTAAAACTGTAAAAATATACAAGGTGTTCTATTTAAAACAAGAAAGTAGGGGTCACATCCAGAAAAGCAAAAAAATGTAAGTAATAATGTAGTTTTAGGTTCATAACTTCCCAAAATTTAATACTTTCATAATAACAATTAATTTAAAAAAAATTACCAGTTGTTTTAGGTGCTTCATAAGGCAAAATGGAATTTTCTAATGTAGAAAGCTCATTAAAACCTAAAATCAATTCTAGACATTTTAAACTAAAATTAAACTATGAATAACACTCACCAGGCAGATTCAGAGTTGGTAAAGATCGCTTCTTAAGACCTGATACACTGAAATACTGTGGATCAATACGACAGTATTCACTAAAATGTGCATCGCAGACTACATAAGATTTATAAACAGTTTTAGGATCCTTATCAGTCAGTTTAGAATTTTTTATTCTTGCAATCCAAATTTTATAAACCTTAAAAATAATACATTTAAAAATTATAAGATATTTCCTTTTTGGTATTTCTCCATCACTTTATTGAAAACTGTTTATCTGCCACAAACAGTCCCCATGAACATGTAAAATTGAATATCTCGGATGCCCTTTAATATAAAGTAATGAAATTTGGCATACGGTCTAGTACTAGTAAGTGCTATTATCTAAATGTATTCCAGATTAAACTATTTAAACCAGAGACGTCCCAAACTGGGGGGGGGATTGTGAATTTTCAATTTTTATCAATTTGAGTCAGTAATATTATTCTAAGGTAAAAAATGGTTCTCCTGATTTTTTTGTGCTTAGCCATTTTCCATAAAAAACGATTTAAACATTCGTTTTCTTCAGAATGAAATTTTTTTTATTTCATACTTATGATAATTTTACAGAAGAATAGTAGGTTTTATGGAAAAAGTACAAGAAAAAAGATTTTGTTAGCAATTTGATTTCAATTTTATTTGGACAACCATTATTGTTTAAGAACTGTAATAGTTACGTTTTGCTATTACATAGCTAGTAGCTAGTTATTATCCATTATCTCTATGTTTTCTGTATGTAAAGTTAATAAATAAATACGATAAAAAATGTATCTCATTCTGAAGAAAAAAACTGTTAAAATAGATTTTTTCTTGAAAATGGCTAGTTGTCCAAAAAACATCATCCGTACCATTATTATGTATTTTTTAAAGTAGCATCATGTTACTGACTCAAATTGGTAAAAATAATTGAAGATTACAAAAATAATAAATAAAAATTACTCAGCCCTCCTAATTTGGGACGCATCTGGTTTAAATAATTTTATTTGGATACTGTTAAATAGTAGCACTTACTAATACTAAACCAAATACCAAATTTCATTATATTATATTAAAGGGCGTCTGAAATGTTAATTAAAATGTAAATTTCATTCGCCCCCTTCAGGGGGCAGTAGCTCCCTTAAAATGCATTTTAGGATGCTCATGGAAACTTTTTTTCTTAAAATGGCCTAAGGAATTTCCTAGCAAAGTTTGAAAGGTAAACTTTGGACCACCCTGTATTATGTACATTAAGGGATTAAAGTAGCAAAGCTACAATCCGCGCAAAGTTTGAGTAAACCAGCTAAGCTGGTTTAAAACCACAAGATGGCTCTCTGTGTACAAATACGAACTGCATCGTAAATTCGTAATAGATCAAGTAAACAAAAAAATGCTCACATTTACAAGTAGGAACAAGCTAAAATGCGTTTCGTCCTTATTGGGATTTTATATAATGTATGATAGGATTTAAGTAGCAAAGTTACAATCCACGCCAAAATTTTATATAACTGCCTTTAGGGACATCTATCACCGTTTATGTTATTGTTGGCATGCCTTAAGTGCTTTCAATTCTTGATTTATATCTGACTCCTCCTCCTCGGTTATCAATTCTCTGGACCAATTTGTCTCCACCTATCTGCTTCCATCGTCTTCTATTTTCGGTTAGCCTTGTTACTTCCACATAGCTATCGCAATGCATGTCATTTATTATTAGAGATATATACTGCATCTGTGGTGCTCCACGTGCGTTTGGTCCTTCAATTGCAATCCTGTCTACCCAGCAAACCCATAGTACGCGTCTGTAGTACCATATCTCAAAGGCTTCTAGTCTTTTCTTTTCACTAGTGGGGATCGTCCATGTCTTACATCAATACAGTGCAATAGTCCATACAAATGTTTTAATCAGCTGCTTTTTTAAAAACTGACTAATAAGGACGTAACACGTCTTAAGTTCTTCCTATTTGTATATGTGAGCATCTTTTTGTTTACTAAACATTGTTACTTGTTAAAGTTTTTCAGTATGTTGTTGTAGCTTAACACAAGCGCCTTCAGTGTAAATTAAAAACGCGTTTTAAATGTTCCTTTTGTAATCAAGAAGAGACATTTCAGTAACAATTGTGAAAAAGTACAAAGACACTTTAGTTATATCAATATCTGTGTATTGCCTGCAGATCATATAGCACTTAACATATCAAGTATAGGTGGATTACGGAGTCAACCGCTGCTTGTCACAGACATTCCAACTAAGATGAGCTGAAAATGTTAAATATAAACGCAATAAATTGGTAAATGTCTGTGACGTGCATTGGCTGACTCTGTGCCTCAACTATAACATAAAACACTAGATATATAGCTACGAATTATAAAAACAAGGAAAATAAAGAAAACAACTTCAACATCTTGAATGACCTTTAGATTCTGATTACCTATTTAAACCATTATTTACCTCTTCATCAAAATGTGGAATTCGATGCAATTTATTACCCTTAGTATTATGACACTGTGGAACACAACACCTCTTTGGCATGGTAGAAAATTGGCAATACTACTACTACTATCTGGTTGTAGATCTGCAAAAGTACAAGAAGTTTTCAGTATAAATATACAGTACGAGGCAAAAGTATGGAGGCACTGATTTGATGACGTTAGTATTACATTCAGAAAAAAAAGTTTCCTATGCTAAATTAGCGTAGGAAACTACAGGTTTGAATTTGTACTGCTATAATATATACTTCGGGATTGACGAGGATAGAGACTTCATTGGATGCCGTGTTCCACAGAAACAAACATTTTAAAAATTCTGTGTACAAAACCACAAGTAATTTCCATTAGTCTCGATCATAAAAAAAATAATAGCCAATAAGTGATGTATAAAGTCTTTATTACATCACTAGCCAATGCTTACCATTTAAAAAAGGTAGAATTTAAAGAAAACTTGCGATATAAGTTGAAGATCCGACTGTCGGAGATTTAGCTAAGTTAAAGCCCCGACTTTCGCGGAGCTAACCACTTTCAACGTTTAAACACAGTATACTTATATATACAGTAGCGAAAGCAAAGGTCATTTATGGTAATTATAGCACCAAGCGGCGAACACGTTACACTAAAGTCTGACAGCTAACGGTAGTAGTGTTTCTCTGCTTTTTGAACGTTATAAGAACAATTTTCAAGTTGTTTGCCAGTGTTTTTATAAAAATGTGATTAGTGATATACCAATCTATTATGAGAGTCTCGAAAGGGAGCGCATGTTCCGCCGTAAACTGCGAAAACAACAAAGGAAAGAATCCTAACCTTAGTTTTTTTACATTTCCCAAAGATCCAAAAAGGTAATAAATTCTAATAAATATTAATACATTAAAGTTTGACTTTCTCGTCGTTCTAGATCAAAACAGGGGGTTGTAAACTGTAGACGTGAGTATACTGTGCTTTAAACCTAATTTAGGGGGGAAATTAAAAAGTGTATTACAACTCCTAGATGGCACTACATAAAAATTGATTTGACACTAATTTGTCAACAATTTCAAAAATGATTTTTGATTTGCACTATGTAATTTAAACGTTTTCAAATAAGTGCTAATTAACTGTTATTGACTCTGGATTTATTACTAAAATTTCAAATGACTCCACAAAGCTACAAGATAGCACGTGATGACCTGATGAGGTACCTGCATTACAAAGTTAAAAGTCCAAATATCGAACTGACCTCGATTTGATTAACCACAATTCGCTGATATGTTTAATCACAACGCGTCATCACACTATTTTTAATCACCGCATGTAGGAAGTACAGAGCTAATGTTTAATAAATCATTGCAAAGTGTTGAAGGTTATGTGCACAAACCATTATACTGGTTATGTGCAGTAGCAGTAGTATAGAAAACTTTGTAAACAAACCAACAATATTCCTGCGCAGGAGTTGCTCCCTAGCCCTAATTACAGGTGAAAATGGCCACCATGTTGAGAAGTATTTCTTTGGCTGAAAATTTGGTGGTAAAAAATGGCGTTAAGGTAATTGGATTATTTATATCTTTTAATACACATTTAGTTAAAGTTATTGTGTTAGTGTTATAAGCATCTGAAATAATATAATGACCTTTGTTCACCTATAAAATATGGTTTAGGTTGCCTGGGAACACCTTGACAAATAAAAAATAACCTAGCTCTTATGTAAGGTTTGAGTTCAAAATTTTTCTTGCAGATTCTGGGATCAGTTTCCAATAACCGTTGGCAACCCCAAAATCAACAATGTCGCAACTTAAACGTGCACGAATATATAAGTTACACATTATTGAAAGAAGCTGGAATAAACGTTCCAAACTTTGGTGTAGCTAAAAGCAAAGAAGATGCAAAAAGAATTGCCAAAGATCTTAACACCAAAGACATGGTACTAAAAGCCCAAGTTCTAGCAGGTGGCCGTGGCAAGGGTACATTTAAGAATGGCCTTAAAAGTGGTGTTCGTATGGTTTATACGTAAGTTGAATTTCTATCTAAATGAATATGCGAATAATTTGTAAGCTTTCTAGGCCTGAGGAAGCCGAAAAAGACGTTGGTCAAATGATAGGACAATACTTGGTTACAAAACAAACTGGCGAAAAGGGAAGAATTTGTAATGCTGTTATGGTTGCAGAAAGAAAATTTCCTCGAAAAGAATTCTATTTTGCTATTATGATGGAGCGATCTTTTAATGTAAGTTTATTATGGTTAAACGACACGTTTTTTGTAGTGGTTTAACTAATCTATTTCTATATACACACCTAATCTAATTTAGCATAAAAAGGAAGTACTAATAAGTTAATAAAATTTTAGGGTCCTGTTGTTATTGCGTCATCACAAGGTGGTGTTAATATAGAAGAAGTAGCAGCAGAAAATCCAGGTGCTATATTGTATGAGCCAATTGATATTGTCACGGGTCTCACAAAAGAACAGGCGATAAAAGTTGCTGAGAAAGTAGGTTTAGGATCTCAAAAAGAAAAGACAGCAGAGATGCTTCTTAATATGTATAAGTTATTTCTGAGCAAAGATGCTTCTTTGATTGAAATTAACCCCTATGCTGAAGATGCAGGAGAAAAATGTAAGTATACAATGATATTGATAGTTCCAAGAAATAACTGCAAACTTGCTTATAACAGATTTTGCTTTGGATGCCAAGATGCGATTTGACGACAATGCATTTTTCCGACAGAAAGATCTTTTTGCCCTGCGTGACTTTAGCCAAGAAGATGAAAAGGAAGTAGCAGCATCTAAATTTGACCTCAATTACATTGCACTGGATGGCAATATTGGCTGCATGGTAAATGGTGCTGGTCTTGCCATGGCAACCATGGACATTATTTCCCTTCATGGTGGTTCGCCTGCTAATTTCCTGGATGTAGGAGGTGGTGCCACTGCACAGGCAGTGAAAGAAGCTTTTAAAATTATTACTGCTGATCCAAAAGTACACGCCATTTTAGTTAATATTTTTGGAGGTATAATGAGATGTGATGTAATTGCCGAAGGTATTATAGCTGCAACGAAAGAGTTAAACATTAAAGTGCCTATTATTTGCCGTTTACAAGGTACTAATGTTGATGATGCTAAAGTATTGATTGCTAATTCTGGTATGAAAATTTTACCTGTCGACAATCTGGACGAAGCTGCTCGTTTAGCAGTAAAACTCTCTAATATTATCAGTTTGGCTCGTTCAGCTAAGTTGGATGTAAATTTCGAAATGCCACTGTAATTCAGTGATTGTATTAGAAAATTTATGTTTAAGTTGAATAGCTATATACTATAGGTACATCTCGTAATATTTGCCAAAAGCTAAGTCCCTATCAGATATGCATAAAGTATCCATTGAAAAGTGTCGTGTTATTTATTGGATGATTTACATGTGTTAATATTGTACTATTATTATAAAAATTAAGTGTTCTACGCACTAATTGTATATCATGTTGTAACTCACCAAAAGGCTTTTTGCACAATTGTTACATGTATATATTTTACATCATATAAATAATTGATATTTAAATATTTATGTTCAAATAAATTATTCTATAATTTTACTGAAATTATTTTTCTTCCAAATAATATTACTAATCAGTTATTTCTATATCCCTATATAGAGTGATTTTGGGAACCGGGTCACTATTGCCAACTTTTTTATTATTAAAGATACAAAGTTGGTTAAATTAGAAAAAAAGTGTAACTTTTTCTTCTGGTTACGATGGCAAAAACGGAAAAGCAATTGCGCATCGCGTTTTCGTGTTATTTGTTAAAATGGCTTTTTTAAACGGAACGCCCTATATTTTTTTATATTTTTGCATTGAAAATTTTATTCTCTTTAAAAAAGTATAAGGTCAAACTATGATTAAATTAACAAATAACGTCATATATTAACTTTTAATGGTTTAATAACATAATCGTAACAGCCGTGAAACAAAAGCTACTTGTTTTATGGTATAGGCCAAAATATCATTAAATTAATATGTATAAGAGTAATTAACATAGTAACTGCTCTTATTGGGCACCATCAGTATCTAGACAGCCATATTTTAACTTTTAATACTTTAAAACATAATCGCAACAGCCGTGAAACAAAAGGTAGAATTCACTTGTTTTATCGTATCCATTTTAACATTTAGCAGTTATGGTAATTATATTTAACATTGAAGATGAATAATTTTACCCATAATGAAAAAGTTGATATGTTAGAAGTGTATTTTAGATCTAAAAAAATGCAAGGAGATCACTTGAAATGTACATAGCATTGTACCCCGAACGCACCGCTCCTAATAGAACCTACTTCAATAAGCTGGAACGGCTCCTACGTTTAAACAATAAAGCGTTTTCAAAACAAAAAGTCTATCCACAGCGACAGATTTCTGAAGATCAAGAAATTTTGGTACTGGCTTACTTTGAAACTCATCCTCAACATTCAATACGCAACGCAGTTGCAGATTTACATATTTCCTTCAGTGTAATTTAAAAAGTTTTGAAGAAATAGAAATTTAGACCTTGGACAATCAAAAAAGTGCAGCGTTTACACAATGGTGATGCCTTACGAAGAATCCGATTTTGTTATTGGTTTTTGGAAAAACATGATCAAATTGAAAGTTTTGCAATGCGTATTATGTGGTCAGACTAGACTAACTTTTCAAACAATAGAATGTTTAACACAAAAAATCAGCATTACTGGAGCCAAAACAATCCTTTGATAGTTAGAGAAAGAGCGCATCAAGTTCGATTTAACGTAAGCTTGTGGGCTTGCATACTTCAAAATAACATTTATTTTCACGTTTATCAAGGCACTTTGAATGCAAGAGTGTATTTAGAATATTTGGGACCTGTTTTAAATGACTTGCCCCTGCAGACACGAATTAACACATACTACCATCAAGACGGTGCACCTCCACATAACGCTGGTATAGTTGGTAACTACTTAAGCAATCAGTTTGGAAACCAGTGGATTGGAACATATGGGCCTGTACGTTCGCCCCCAAGGTCACTAGACATGAATCCTCTAGATTTTTTTCTTTGGGGCTATGTAAAGGATAATGTTTACTGAGATAGATACAACAGTGTAGAAGATTTAGTCGAATCCATTACAAATGTATTAGTAAAAATTGACCGCGGAATGCTACGTCGAGTTTTGAATACTGTAGTTAGAAGAATTCGCTGCTGTCTACATAATGATGGTGCCCAATTTGAACAGTTATTATAATAATTAAATAATATATATATATATATATATATATATATAATAAATAATGTAAAAGTTTCACGTATTGGTGCCCCCTCATCAAAAGCGAGACCGGCAAAGGTTGTTCTTGAAAACCCGGAAGAAGTTATTATGGTCTTGCGTAACAATAGTAAACGGAATAATGAGCGGTACCAAATCTCTGCTGATAGGACAGTAATGCAGAGAGAATATTATAAGAAAATAAAGAAGGAATATGAAGATAGGAAATCAAGCGGTGAGACTGATATTATTATTAAATATGGGAAAGGCATTCCTAAAATTCTTAAAGTACGAAAAAACTAATCAATGCACCATTTTCTTTTTACTATCAAAACGTACGTGGCCTAAGAACCAAGCTAAATACTTTATGTTCTGTTATTCCTATCTTTACTGAAAAATATGACGTAATTCTTCTCTCTGAAACTTGGCTAACTGGTGACTTCTTTGATAGTGAACTTGGATTGACAGACTACAATATATATAGATGTGATCGTTCTGTACAAACTAGTGAACATGAAAGAGGTGGCGGTGTATTAATAGCGGTTAAAAAGTGCCTACATTCAAGTCAAATTATGATGAACACTATTAGAGCTGAAATGTTATTCATTAAACTTACCATAGGTAATACAATTTTTATTATCGGAAATATATATATTTCCTCGAGCTCTCATCTATCGGTTTATGAGTCATACTGTGAGGAATTACTTAACATTCCAATAATACAAGACAAATCAACAAAATTAATTTTATTTGGTGATTATAACATACCAAATACTAAATTTATGAATGATGAATATGGAGTCTATGTGATAGGGCCCACATCTCAACAAGTAACAGCAGTAACTGATACTATGGGTTTTTTAAATCTGAGTCAAGTAAATGAAATAAAAAATGTAAATAATGTCTTACTTGACCTAATATTCTCTAATGTTGAAAATTTAAAAGTGAACATTTCGACAGAAATTTTGATACCTATAGATGTGCATCACCTACCACTTAATTTATCCTGACTTGTGGAAAGCTTCCTTTGTAACACCAATATACAAGAATGGTAATAGATCAAACATAAAGAATTATCGACCTATATCAATTATGTCACAAATTCCTAAACTATTTGAAGCCCTAATTACAACGCAGTTAACTTCCATATTTAAAAATTATATAAACCCTATGCGACATGGATTTATGAGAGGAAGGTCTACAGTGACTAATTTAATTTTATATGAACAGTACATATTGAATGCTTTGGAGAAAGGTCAGCAGGTAGATTCGGTGTATACGGACTTCTCCAAAGCATTCGATATGGCGAATCACAATATATTAGCTTCAAAATTATATGCTATGGGTATTATCGGAACTCTGTTGTTATGGTTTAAAGATTATTTATATGAAAGGAAACAAATAGTCAAGATACATAACTACCATTCACGAATAATTGTTGTTCCATCAGGTGTCCCACAGGGGTCACACCTTGCCCCATTTTTATTCAACTGCTTTGTAAATGATGTTGTAAATGAAATGCTGTTTTGCAGATCATTATTATTTGCTGACGACTTAAAGTTATTTGCTTCAATTAACACTAGACTTGACTGTTTGCATGTACAGAGAGATTTAAATAACCTATCTAAATGGTGTAATACAAATGGAATGATACTAAACACTTCCAAATGTAAATTTATTATATTCCATAGATCAGCTTACTATATTGAGTACAACTACAAAATTAACAATGATGAAATTCAATGTGTCATTACAATTATGGACTTAGGGATTATGTTTGATTCTAAATTAACGTTTAATCATCATATTAATTACACGCGGGAAAGCGTTGAAAATATTAGGATTTATGTTAAGATGTGTTAATGAAATTAACAATCTAAAATGTAAAATTGTATTATACTGTTCCCTAGTTAGATCGATTTTAGAATATTGCTCCACGATTTGGTCTCCTTACTACAATATTTATAAGGATAAGATTGAAGGGGTTCAGCGTAGGTTCTTGAGACATGTAGCTTATATGTTAGGTGTACAGCATTATGTACTAGGTTATGATTTTCTTTTATCTGCTTGCAATATGAATACAATGGAAGAGCGCAGAAATATAGCCGATCTTTGTATACTTTTTAAGATTATTAACAGCCAGTGCGATTGCAAGGACTTACTTGAGATGATATTATTTAATATACCTGAGAGGAATCTCAGAAGTAATAGACTCTTCTACAACTCCTTCCACAGCTCAAATTATGCTATAAATTCACCCATAAATAGAATGCTACGACTCGGAAATTCCTGCGAAATAGACTTTTTCGACAAGTCGTTAACTACATTTAAAAATGTTTTAAAAAGTCAAATTCATACTTTATCTTAGTGCTGTATACCTACTTATAAACTAAATACACTGCATTACAATTACAATTACAATTATAAATTTATTGTCCAATATTGTATCTATAAATCTTACTGATAGTTATATTGTCATGTGATGTTTTTCATGTTTGTATTATGCGAAAATGGTGCTCGTAAATAAATAAAAAAATAAATAATAAATAAATAAATAAAATAAATAATTACTCATATCCATATTTTTGTGTTAATGTAATGATATTTTATATACCATAAAAGCTTTTGTTTCACGGCTGTTGCGATTATGTTATTAAACCATTAAAAGTTAAAATATGGCGTTATTTGTTATTTTAATCATAGTTTGATCTTATACTTTTTTAAAGAGAATAAAATTTTCAATTCAAAAGTATAAAAAAATACAGGGCGTTCCGTTTAAAATAAAGTCATTTTAACAAATAACTCAAAAACGCGATGCGCAATTGTTTTTACGTTTTTGCCATTGTAACCAGACGAAAAAGTTACACTTTTTTCCTAATTTAACCAACTTTGTATCTTTAATAATAAAAAAGTTGGTAATAGTGGCCCGCTTCCCAAAATCACACTGTATAATGTTTTTTGCAAACGCTGAACTTTTAAAAATATGTTAATAGTTGAAATTATTTCTAGTGCTTAAATATCGAGTAGTATTATTTTTACAAACCACGATACACCAACAAATGTAAGGATGATGATTTAATTTATTAGAGCTTGAAATTATTTAAAGGCATTTTGTAGAGTATACCAGGTGTAGCAGAAAACCGGCATGTCAATATATTTTTTAATATATGAAATTGAAATTTTACTGTGTTATCACCGCAGTAAATTACATTATATGTTTATTTAAATTTTTATATTATTTCTACTTTTACCGGGAATATCCCCAATTTTTTTAACATAAATGGAACTAGTGACAACTAGTAAAGCAGGCAATCTGGGCGAAATTCTGGCAAACAATATTACATACAACATCTCTACACAATATCGTTTAAGGTATACTGCAGAAGGGCAAACATTCTGAGGAGCAGATCTTCAAATATGCGCGTTGTAGGCGGGCATTTTTGCTTTTATAACGAGACCGTGACTGTAAAAAAAAGATAAAACATACAAAACCCCCTAGCAGGAATTAACTCGTCTTAATTTACAAATTAGTCAACCTGACAATAGAAAACAATTAAGCATATGTGCGAAAATGTAACACAAATTATGTATAAATCTGTGAACTGTATTTGCGGGTGCGAAATGGGAAGAAATTTATGTTGTTTTATTTGGGTAACAATGCATGGTGGTGTTTATATTTTTCAGCACAATGACCTGTTTTAAACATTTAAAATATTTAAGTGAAAAGGTAAAAACATCATTGCAAAACAGGGAATTTTAATGACTTAGTGATTTACCATATTGTGAATCAAAAAGAAAGATGAATGGATTTAATTTATAGAACTGGTAATTAAAGAGTAAGATTGTTTGCTTTACGTTTAGGTCAACCTCTCTTTCATGAACCTTCACTGAGTAAAACATCTTGTACGTAGATTTTTACATTCCCATACTTCTACTGAAGTAAGGAAAGTTATGATTTTTGAATTTCAAATTTTAACGGAAATACGCGTTTTGGGGTCTAAAGAACCCAAAAAGTCTGTTCGTGAGTGGGTGGGTGGTTGTGTTCGTTCCCCTATATCTCCGGAACCCCTTTACCGCTTTTTGTAAGATTTGGTGTGGAAGTTTTTTAGTTGCAGGTAGTTCTTTGTAAGGTCGTTAATCGGAACCTGAAACGGAAATTAGACCTGTTTTTTGATATAGATTTTTTTCTAAACACTTAAAATTTTGAATACATAGCGTTGTAGTGCATCTAAAAACAAATTAAATTCTCTTTTCCAAATGCTTAATCTTCAAAATGAAGGCTGCTAGAATTTTTGATAATTTTAACTAATGCTCGATTACTCAAAAACAAAATATCCAATCAACTCAAATTATCATATTATTTGATAGCCCTTAATAAGTATAATCAAGTGATTTAAATATAGTTTTGTAAATATAATAGCGGCTCAACATTTTTGACATTTTCAAAAAATTATTACTGAAAAACTGACCACACCATTTTTTTAAACTTTCTGAGCCAATAGAGCTTGCAATGAACTACAAATATATCTTCCAAATTTTACTCTGACGCCCTCCAGGAATTTTTGAAAATTTTTAAATCATTAATTATGAATTCATAAACGCAAACGCCGATTGTTATAAACTTTTATCAGTTCGATAGACTATTTGAAGTACTTTATTAGAATCGGCAAGAATTTTCAATTATTTTAAAATTTAAGAAAAAAAACGATACTTTTTAATATCAACAACGTGTTTTCCAGCAGTTATGTGATTTTAACTACGGCTATCAATTAGCTCTAATAAAGAAAATATTTTTCATTATTGGCACATTTTTGACAAATCTACAAATAAAGTTGTTAAAACCATTTTCGTGAGCGCATTAACTATCTTACCGCCTTTTTCGTAGTACGAGCGTTTGCCGCCCGTACATTATAAATCTTCATAACTTGATCTTTGGTTTTCTATATCTGCGTCCAGATGACCTGATTTTTCATTCCAAAAGGTTCAGTAATGATGAATTTAAGAAATCAATTTGCTCATTCATTAAAGATGCAGACTTTAAATGTTTGTGAAAAATTTCAAATGCTTCTAGTATATAATAAAAGAAAAACAACTTGTTGAAGTTAAGAATTGTTTTACGTACAATAAATCAAAGGTGGACTCGTTTTAACAGCTCTGTGTGTAGTTCGGTCAGGCGCTGAGAAACTTGAATCACAGATAAGGTAGTACCTTATCTGTGCGTGAATACTTCTGTAAATACATAGGTCTCTCACAGAATTCAGAGAAAGAGAGCGAGTGAGAAATGTAAAATAAACTGGCAGTACACTGTAATTTTTACGAATTTTTTGTGAAGAAAAAAAT
This sequence comes from Ctenicera cuprea, assembly GCA_958336395.1. Classification (NCBI taxonomy): domain Eukaryota; kingdom Metazoa; phylum Arthropoda; class Insecta; order Coleoptera; family Elateridae; genus Ctenicera; species Ctenicera cuprea. The sequence continues at coordinate 19,485,030 of OY284487.1, read as the reverse complement.
TGAATTTTAATTTTTAATAGATTCTTTGAGATTAAAGAAAACCAAAACCGGAAGGATAAATTCATGCAGCAGAAATTGGGTAGGAGAGGAAAAATTAACTCCCCTAAATATTGCTGTACCTAAAAATTAAATTGAAAACTTTATTCTACTATCACTCATGAGCAGTTTAGCCTAAACAGAAATTTTTATAAATAAAAGAGTAGGAATTTTCGATTTTCAAAAGTAAATAGAGGGTGTCGCTGAGAAATTAGCAAACTGAACACGAACCAAAAACTTTTTACAAATTATTAGAGGCTTACGAGGAATTAGATGTACTGATAATTAGGCAACATGAAAATATTTAGATACAGTAATAATTACCTTAAAAAATAATATTATGCCGACGTAACCTAAAAGTATAGCATTTTTGTGAATTCTTGTTATTGCGAAATAATATTTTCAAAGTTTAAGCCAACGGTCATGGACATACAAGCACCTCCTGGGTGTTTTATTAAACTTGTTGATGCTATTCAAAGTAAAAGTATTCCTGCTGTTGATACAAGTTCAAACAGCAATACGAATTCACAAACTACCCATGGCTGTTTGCTTAGTTTAGAACAAGTAAGCAGTGTGCCGTTTCCTTTAATGTAAATAAATCGGCTGTTTAATTTTTCCTTGACATTTTAGCCAGATGGAACATTTCAGCTTGTTCAGTTAACCGCAGAGGAAGCAAGGTGTCTTGGAATATTCACAAATGGTACATCTGACAATACCACCAACAGTACAACAAATTCTATTGAAACTACCACGAATTTAACAAACTCAATAGAGTTTACTAATATTAATCTTATTAAGCAACCTGCAAAACCTCTAAATAAATCAGGTATAAACCACAAAAACCCTGTCGATATTATAAAAACTGCTATGGTTGATATTTGTAATGACGACAATTTAAATGGCAAACAAACAGAAATAAATATACCTTCATATGATTCAACAATGTTGGAGGTGGGTGGTACCACCAAAGTTTTACAATTAACCAATGAGGAAGTAAGGACATTAGGAATATTTATAAATAATACCGAAAATGTGGCAACAAATATTGAGAGTACCAAGACTGTTGCAACAAATTCTATGGAAATAATGAATACTAATCTTGTTCAACATCCGGTTAAAGTTTCAAAGAAGGCAATTGCACATCGTAAAAAGGTTGTCCGCCTTAAAAAAAAACCTGCTAATATTTATAATAAGAGCAGTCAGAAACAGACGGAAATGAACCTGCTTTCGCATTCTCCAACAATACTGCAGGTAAATGGCGCACCTCAAGTTGTACAATTAACAAGACAAGGAAATGCTTTTGGAATGTTGTCAAACAGTATGTCTACAAATGATACGTCTAATAGTATTTCTAGTAGTGTGACAAATATTGTTAAACTAACTGAGAATATTACAACAAATCGTACCGAAGCTGCTAACACTAATCCAGTTAACGATCTTGTGAAATATTCAAATAGAGCAGTTACACAACGTAAAAAGGTAGTCTGTGTTAAAAAGAATACTCGTGGAGATGCTTGTAGTGACAAAAATTCAAAGAAGAAGCAGGAAGATCTAAATATCTATTCTTATTCTGCAACAAATGAAACATCCCAACTTGTACAATTAACCGAAGAGGAAGCGAAAGCTTTAGGGATATTATCGAATGGTGTGACAAATCCTATTGAGGTCTCAGAAAATTCAATAAGGAATGCTATTGAAACCATTAATACTAAACCTGTTAAATGCCCCCCTAGATTTTCAAATAAACCAGCAGCACGTCGTAAAGAGATAGAAGTTTGCAGTAGCAATTCAAAACAAACACCCACAGAAGTGATAAAATCTGTTGGATCATGTGAAAACCCCATAGAGATAATAAAAAAGGGTGAAGTATTACATTCAACACAGAATTTGGGTCAGGATTATTTACAACAAATTGCCGAGGCATTACAGTTCAAAGCCGTCCAATCAGAAAAGGTTAAAGAGGAAACTGCCATTGATAAATCTTCTAAGGTTATTTACCGGGTTGTGTATCCAGAAGAATTAGATTTGAATGTAAGTTTGTTTTATTTTAAATTTTTAATAATAGGCCTATGTAGATTTTTCAGGTAACTTTTCAAGAAACTTTATTTTATACACAATACACACAAAAGAAAATCTTTCTTGTTCAATATTTTTACATGATAATTTTGGTATTTTCAAATTTTCAAAAATTTGAAAATTATTAAAATTTTTAAAAATTATAATTACAATAATTTGTTCAAACTTTGTTAAAATCGTCAATATTGTAAAAGTAAAAAAACAATTTTCGAGTTTCAAAATTTTTTCCATTTTCAAATATTTTCTATATATTAAAAATTTTTTAAATTTTCAGAATGTTGAAAATTAAAAAGAATTAGAAAAATTTAAAAATTACCAAGAATTCTTTAAACATAAAAATTTCAAAAAATTTTCTAGAGTTTTAAAATCTCAATAAGTGATAGGAAGGTCCCGTGGCGGTTGCCTGATGGCTTTTTTGTTATGATGTGCCAAATAGTTTCCATAGGGGACAGATCAGACTACTGTACGTCCAATCTAACAATCGCTGTGTGGCACTATCTTGCTATTTTCTTCGGTTTTCAAAATGTCATTAGACGAAATTAAACTGTCTCTGAGAATTTTTAACTACTCAGCAGCATTGACAGTGCCTTCTATGAAGTGCAATTTTTCAATACCTTTAGCAAACATGCAACCCCAAATCATTAGAGAAGCAGGAAAATTTACTTTTCGACGTAGGCGTAAACAGTCGCTTTCATATGTTTAATTTTTGATTTTCAAAATTTTATTTTGGTTATCACCCACACAAACCTAAAATTTTTACAGGTCGCTCGATGTAACAGCATTCCATTGCATTTGTCTTCAATTTTGATGATTGTTTGCCTAAATGAGTTTATTATTGTTTCTGTTTCATCGCTAAACAAAGGTTTTTTCCGATTAGATAAAAGTTGAATACTATAAAGAACATTTTCTGTCTCTACTGTAATATTTGCCTTCTAGAAATTAAAGCTCAATTTTTTGATAGCCATGACTAATTGATCATGAAAAATCGATGTAAGTACAACTGGGGATTTGTCCTGTCGTTGACTGAAATAATACAAAATACGGAGAATTAAGTATAACTGGGGATTTCCCCTGTCTTTGAACTGAAATAAAAAAAATAAGAACTATAATCGGTTTAAGTACAACTGGGTTTTCTCCCATTGTTCAACTAAAACGAAGTAATAAATATTTTAGTTATATGAGCCAAATTAAATGTTTCCTGACTTGTTTTTGTTATTTGTTTCGTTAAAACTGTTTCAAATATTATTAAAAACTACTGCAATTATGATGTAAGAATATTGACCACAAAGATTTCCTTTTGTGTGTTTAAAACAAAGCTTTTCAAAAAGTTACTTGAAAAATCTTAACTGGGTCTGTTCTGAACCTGACTTAAAAATTATTTTATCTTTTTAGCCTATACCAAAACAACTTAAAAGAGGGAGGCCAAAGAAAAAAACCGCAGAGAAACCTGAGCTTGAAGTACCTTCAGAAGAACCAAGACCCCCCAAAAATATGAGAACACGATCTGGACGCATAACTAGACCACCACAACACATACGAAAGGTAAATTTTAATACTCATTTTAATATTATCATTAATGTATTGTAATTATTAAATATGCATTTGCATTTAGGACTTCAAAAAAATTGAGACAAATGAAGTGGATACGAATGTGGACATGGAAACAGATTTGAAAGCGGTTGAATTTGAACCATTAAAAACAAATCAACCACCTACAATAGCAGATATGCCCATAAAAACAAATCAACTGGAAAACCATCAAAGGAAGCGGTCTATTGCAGCTCAGTTTCGATGTCCCAAATGCAAAAAGGCCTATCTTGGTTATACTAAAATGCTAAAACACCTCCAAAACCATCCCGATCATGGACCTATACCTGATCATTGTAAGTCTAAAAACGATGAAACCTGGAATTTTTTAATAGACTTATGTAATAAGAATCCAATTGGACTGAGAGGTTTAAAGTTTTGTAAAGAATTGGTTAATGTCTTACATAATGTTCGAGTTTTGGCAAAAAAGTTTTTTAGACGTCCTACGGGTATAGATAAAAACTTATACTTTGTTGACAGTACTCTCGGTAATTTGTTTGGTATTGAATCAGGAAATTACGTTATGAATGAAACAGAACTGAATACCGAAGTTAATATGTTGTCTTTTATAAACAGTAGGTGTAAGGATGCTAATGCAGATTCCAGTGAAACTTTTTCAAATGCTGATGCAAAACTTCATAATGAAAGCTTTAACTTAGATGCTTTTGTGGAAAAAAGCCAAACGAATAGTTACGACATTTTGCGTAAAAGGTTAACTTTTCCAGAAAATGGACATCATAATACTTTAAACGGTGATAGTAATACTGACTTTAGTCACAAATTAGATTCTAATGAAAATAATAAAAATTCTAAATCCAGTGGTACATTAGAGGATACAAACTACCATGGAAATAAACTCAGCTTTGATACTATCCAAAGTTCTGAAGATAATGATTTCAGTTTAAACTGTGGTATTACATCTGTAAGTACGTTTAATCCTGAACTTCAAAAATATGATGAACACATCATCAGCGATTTTACTGGTCGCAGAATAAATGGGAATTGTGACAGAAAAAGTCCTCAAATGGATATTAATAATTCAACTTCTCAAGTTCACGAACAGAATGATCACCAAAAGTCTATGAACTCTGATTTATCATTACACAGCGAGTTACTTTCTGACAATTCATTGCTTAATTCCTTGCCAAATTTACGTACATCTGTAGAAGAATTAATGTTAAATAATGTTGATAGTACACAAGTGACAAACATATTAGACAACAGTACTAGTTCAGATGAAGTTATGAATGTCGATCAGTTTGTAAATGAAAGGTTTAAAAACCTTACTGAATCGGACCTTGAACTGCCAAATACGTCATTAAACTTAGACTTGCCATCATTAGACTTATTCCAGTTTCATACCAGTTGACGTAAATAATTCGTACAAATCCTTACTGCATTTGCAGTAAGATTAAGGGGTACTTAGGTACATTATTGTAGGTATTCTATTAACTGAAAGGCTGGTGCTGTTGTATTTTTATTTTATTTGAATTTTACTTTTTATATTTAATACGTTATGAATTTTGCATTTACACTGTGACCTTTATTTTCTTTGAATTGGGTGTACCACTTTACGGTATAAAAATTGAGTTTTTGTTATTCATTAACGGTTTGTAATACAGTAATTTACAATGATTATGTTGATGTTGATCATAAAAGAATAAAATCTCGCAAATGATTGAGAGTAGTAGCAGCATGTCAACAGCACCAATTTATTAGTTTTGTTAGAAAACATTTTTTATAAAATTATTTAATATTTCTAATGTTTTTTGTGTTTTGCGTGTACTTTATACACACTGTAAAAGTTGTTGTAAACATAAATAATTATAGAAATATATTATTTATGAATTATAAAAGTATTTTATCTTTAAAACAATTATAAGATAGGAAATTAAAAATGAGCGAACTTTTCGCTCGGACTTTCCGCTACTTTATAAATTGTTACTGAGGTATCACATTTTTTTATTAACTGCCTACCTGTGGATGGTGACAATGATAATGTGTTATTCGCCTGCATCGCAGAGCCCAGCAAGAAACTGTAGCTGAAGCCTGAAGCGCATCTGCATGCCGTACTGAATTTAGAAACAAAGCAGTCCTACTAGTGTACAGGATAACTGCAGCATACACAAATAACCTGCGGGCATGTCTTACTGTATTTAGAGACCTAACATTTTTCTAATTTTTTGTAGAAAAACATTAATTTTCCAATATTTAAATTTGCTGTCGTTTTCAGTAAACGGGTAAGGCACGCATCTATGTCTAAACTGTCGCGCAAGGTGTTTTGTTTTGTCCTCAAATATTATTCTCTATAACTTTAACTTTGCAACTAAACTACTTCTTCTTAGTGTGCTTTCATTCCTCACATTATAAAATAAAGTACAGTAACAATTGTAATTGTAATGAAATACTTAATTGTTATATTTATATGCATATTTGGTCTTAATTGATTCGTTAAAGTGTCAAAGCTTGCTGCAATGTCTTGTTTTTGACATTTTTAATAAAATCAAACCTTTTCCAATTTTTCCAAGTAATTTTCTGGAAAAATTTCCCAATCTCGGCAGCTATAAGAGATACGAAGACGGTTAATCATTTCGTTAATTGTCTAGATTGAAAAACATTACAAGCAAATTTTAACAATTGTCTTTATCAAGGTCTCTCGATAGGTTAGGCTACACCAACCTAAACTATCGAGTGACCTTGGTCTATACATATAATTTTAGTATTAAAAATTTGTTTCTAATACAAGCACTGCTGAAAAATGCTTCCCTCAATATGTATTTTTATAAAACAATAAAAACTAAAGTAACAGTTCTTATTTTAAAAGTCCGTTTCATTCTTTTTATTTTATGGCACTGCGATACTAGAAGTGAAATATGTTTTTAATCACTATCTCCTTTGAATTTAAAATTAAGTATATCAAACCCTATATTGTTGAAAAGAGAAAAAATAAGCTTTTTATTGTGTTAAATTAAAATATGGTTTCTATTTAGAAAAGCTGAAGTGTGGACTTCGAGTGGACTTTATTTGGGAAGTAATCAAAAATATGTAAAGAATGAAAAATATATTTTTTAACTAGAGCTAATTGATGATAGGCGTGGTTAAAATCACGTAAATGCCGGAAAATGCGTTGTTGATATTGAAAAATATCGTTTTTTTTTTCTTAATTTTTAAAATAGTTCAAAATTCTTGCGGATCCTTATAAAGCACTTTAAATAGTCTATCGAACTGATAAAAGTTTAACGATCGGCGTTTGCGTTTTTAAATAAATAATTAATTTCAAATTTTTCAAAAATTCCTGGAAGGTGTCGGAGTAAAATTTGGGAGATTAGGCGTGGCCGTTAGGGTGCGGGATACTAGGGCGCGAGGACACTAGGGCGCGGGCCATTAGGGCTCAAAGACGCTAGTACGCGAGGAAACTAGGGCGCCGGCCATTAGAGCGCGAGTCACTAGGGTAAAAAAAGTTAGACACCACCAGGAATCGACCCCACAACCAACTATGCAGGACGCATTTCTCATCTATGCCATCGAGAACCTTCAGGAAAATGCTAAATCATAGAATATAGAGTTATTACACTGATAAATTTAAGCTGGCGCATACGCAGTAAGAAGATTAGCGTCACTGATCAAAGTCTTCTCTATATTCATCCCTAGGCACCGTCGCATTTAAAAGTTAACAGCCTCTTTGTTAAAGCTACAATAGTCGCTCAGACAGCGCCTGGTAGCACCTACAACGAACCTTGACATAGGTAAACTTTATTAATTCTACTGCTTTTTTAAAAAAGTGTACATAGGTCTCTACTAATTGTGTTTTATTGTGTACTCGGAATTTTACTGTTTATGCTCCCTGGGATGTGTTTACCGGTAGTGGCAGCTCCTTGGGCGCAGCAAAGTGTACAATGTCGTAGCTTCAACGAGAGGTGGTTTTCGATTGTTGAAGTACTTTTCAGGTTTTTTTTAAAGCATTTTTGTGTGTTCTTGGTGGTCCAAAACATCTGGATTTTCTACACTGCCTGAAAGTATATGCAAGTAGTGCAACAGCGCGCAGTAAATTTAAATTGAATTTAGTTACCTCCATGTTGACCAACTAAAAGAAAATATCCCATGTTTGTATTGCTATTTGCCGGTTGTTCTGTCAGGTTATCTACGTAGACATCACAATAAATTATATTTAGAAATCCACGTACAAATTAATTATGAAAGTTTCTTAATATAAGCATAAACGGATGTATATCTCAAAATATATTTTATACTTAAATACAGTTGTAAAGTTATTGTAGTGCAAACACGGCGGGTAGTGAACTTAACCTCAAATTCTGTAATTTTGATTATTACAAATTTTGTTATAAAAAGTATGGAAAAATTACACTATTTATATTCCAAATATTCTAACGAATTATTTATTTTAGATAAAAATAACGATGCTGAGCTCAAGTAAGAAGCCCCATAATAATGCAAATGCTGAAAAGCAAGAAACATTACTTACATTGTCGATTTTAACTCTTGCTGCAATTTTGTGTATGTATTAGTAAATAATACACCTACATCTGATACAAATTAAAACTACTAAAATTATGTTACAATGGAGTAATATAGTTTGAGTGCGTCGTTTAGTTACCGAAAAATGTTGTGCTATCATGTAATCTGTTTTTTAATTGATTTATTTTTCTATTTCAGCATTTGCAACGAGGCTATTTTCAGTATTGCGATTTGAAAGTGTAATCCACGAATTTGATCCGTACTTTAATTATCGCACAACAAAATATTTAGCCGAACAAGGTTTCTATTCGTTTCATAATTGGTTTGATGATAGAGCATGGTATCCTTTAGGCAGAATCATTGGTGGTAAGCATTTTAAAAAATGTATATTAAAGTTATTAGTTACAAGAATTTCCTGTAAATTTTTTGCACAATTGATTTTTTAAATACTGTATGAATGAGTATGTTTACACTTAATTATTTTTCGTAAACTGACCCTATATCCCGACCCACATTTATAGTCTCTAGTCTCATTTTCGTTCCACCATAAGCGCCATCTGTTTATAATTTATATAAGATGGAAAATCTCTAGTCAAGGTTTGGTTACCTGATATTTCTGTTGGGGGTTTGCATTAGGAATGACGACGGGTACTTGGATACCAGGGTAGTATCGTATAATATCCTACCAGGGTAGAATAATCAATTACCTGTTGCCCGATAATTACTGTTACCTGATAATTACCTGTTACCCGATAATTACCTGTTACCCGATAATTACCCAAAAACTACCGGTTACTTCATGAATTCCTGTTACATAGTAATGTTACTGACTAAATATGATGACTTCATACTCTTTATACCCATTAAAAAAGTGTTATTTGATATTTAAATTCAATTAATTAAGCCATTAATGTTAATTGATGCTGTCTACTTTACTATGCTTTAAATCAGTGGTTGGGTAACCGGTAATTGTCAGGAACGAGTAATTATCAAGCAACTGATAACTATCAGGTACTGGGTAATCATAGGGTAACGCCTAATTATCGCTAGGCCAAGTCATTGTTTTTTTCCATCTCAGGAACTCCTTTTTCAAAAATTTAAATTTGAGCATGCAGTGTGTAAAGTGCATAATGTGTTACTTAAGTCAAGCATCTTTGGGTTTAGTAATTAGCTGACGCGACTTAAATGGAGGACTTGTCATATTCTGCCTGTGAGTGTGTACACCATTGGTGCATAGGTTGTAACCTAAACATTCTGTGTAAATGTACCCATTGTCATAAGAGAGGAAATAAAAACTTTTATTTAAATTTAAAATGTTTGCAGGTACCATATATCCCGGTTTAATGGTAACATCAGCAGCAATCTATCATTTGTGTTGGTTATTAAATATTACTATAGATATACGTAATGTTTGTGTATTTCTTGCACCATTATTTTCTTCACTTACCACAATAGTCACATACTTATTGACTAAGGAGTTGCGCAATGCTGGAGCCGGCCTTGTGGCAGCTGCTATGGTGGCAATTGTACCAGGATACATTAGTAGATCAGTGGCAGGAAGCTACGATAATGAAGGCATTGCCATATTTTGCATGCTTTTAACATACTACATGTGGATTAAGGCTGTAAAAACAGGAACTATATTTTGGAGCACTCTTGCAGCTTTAGCTTACTTTTACATGGTATGTAATCTTATTTAGCAAAGTATATTATTGACTGAATATTTTTTTATTTATTTTCTAATATACACTTGCGTGCATAGAAATCGGCCCACTTTAAACTTTTGACTTTAACTATATTTTTTTTAGAAACTATTCATCAGATCAAAATAAAAAATATGCTGTTTGAAAGACAATTTAATATGCTTTAATACGAGTTTAAATGGATCAAGAGTGCTTATCGTTTATATGCGTAGCAACCGGTAAACAAATGAAACGTATTTATGTGGTCGTTATAATGAGAATAACAAATTTGTGAAAGATTGAAATTATTGCCTTTGCAATTGAAATATGCACATTATTCGTTTTTCATAATTTGATTAGTTTTCAAGTGTGTTAGTTTAATGTATACTACACCGCAAAAAACCGCCCAAGTAATTGTTTTAATCGAAAATGGACTTAGCCAGCGAGCTGTTGCTCGACAACTGGATGACACGCGCAACGGTTTGGAGAGTGTGCCAACGTTATGAGGAGACTGGATCCTTTCATAGGCGACCTGAAACAGGCAGAAAGCGATTTACAACGGGTCGTGATGACCGCTTTATTGTGTCAACAACATTAAGAAATCGTCGCCTTAATGCGGTGCAAGTGCAACAACAGCTCCGTGAAATGCGAGGAGTGGCTATTAGTCAGTGGACAGTAAGACGAAGACTGCAGGAAAGTAACCTGACCCCTAAAACACCTGCGATCGGTCCAAAACTTACCCCAGGTCATCGTCAAGCACGCCTGAGTTTTGCACAGGATCATCTGAATTGGACATTGGAACAGTGGGGGTCTGTTCTGTTCTCAGATGGGACCAGGATATGTCTCTATGGTAGCGACCGAAGAAGAAAAGTGTACCGGAGACCAGGAGAGCGATTTGCAGAATGCTGCATTGAAGAGCGGATTGCTTATAGAGGTGGTTCCTGCATGATCTGGTGTGCAATTTCGATGGGAGCACGAACCGACCCTGCTTTCATCCCTAGGGGCGACCGTGTCACGGGAGAGGAGGTTTAACGGGTGCTAGGCACATCGAGGAGATTTTAGCAGTTCATGTGGTACCTTACGTCGACTACATTGGAGACGAATTTATTTTTATGCATGACAATGCGAAGCCTCACACCGCCAGAATCGTGCAAGACTACATTACGGAAGTCGGTTTCGGGTTATGGAGTGGCCAACATACAGTCCCGACCTAAACCCGATCGAACATTTATGGGATGAGCTAAAACGAAGAATTCGAGCTAGACTTTGTGCCCCAACCTCGATTCCAGAGCTTACTGTTGCAGTAGAAGAAGAGTGGCTTAACATCCCACAAGAAACAATAGCGAACTTGATTAGATCTATGCCTAATCGTATGAAAGATGTTAGTAGGGCAAGATTATTAAAAATTAAGTGTTAATTTAGATAATTGTCAATAGCCATACTTCTTTTAGTAATAAAAAAAGGTAATTTGTTTCATGTATTAATTTAACTATGTTAAGCCTAAGAAGCCAAAATAAATTTTAATAAATTTAAACTCATATTAAAGCATATTAAATTGTCTTTCAAACAGCATATTTTTTATTTTGATCTGATGAATAGTTTCTAAAAAAAATGTAGTTAAAGTCAAAAGTTTAAAGTGGGCCGATTTCTCTCTATTTTATATGTTAGTTGCAGTATCGATCAATTAATATTTGTAATATTCACACTAGAGATGGAAGCATTCTTGTAAGTTGGTTTTAATTTTTCAGGTATCTTCTTGGGGAGGATATGTGTTCCTTATAAATTTAATTCCATTGCACGTTTTAACATTAATGGTAACTGGACGTTTTTCTCATCGGATTTACATAGCATACAGCACTTTATATTGCGTTGGAACAATACTTTCAATGCAAATATCATTTGTTGGTTTTCAACCTGTACAAAGTTCCGAGCACATGCTTGTAAGTTGAATTTTTATATTTAACTATACAATAAATTAATCAATACGTTTAGGCTTTAGGAGTATTTGGTTTATGTCAAATTCTTGCTCTTGTGGACTACTTACGAAGTAAACTAACTCAAGATGAATTTGAAACTTTGTTTGCTACCTTAGCATACACATTTGGAGCTGCCTTAGCATTGTTTGTGGGAATACTGACATTCTCTGGCAAGATTTCTCCATGGACTGGAAGATTTTATTCACTTTTGGATCCGTCATATGCAAAAAATCACATTCCAATTATTGCTAGTGTTTCTGAACATCAGCCAACATCATGGAGTTCGTTTTATTTTGACCTACAGATTTTAGTATTTTTGTTCCCTGCAGGCTTGTATTTTTGCTTTGCTCAACTGACGGATGCTAATATATTTCTTATTCTTTATGGAGTAACCAGCATTTACTTTGCGGTAAGGAATCAGTTTGGTTTTAAATTGAAGCAAAGCTGAGAAACTGATTTTCATCACATAATTAAAATAATAATTATTGTTTAGGGCGTAATGGTACGTTTAATGCTTGTCTTAGCACCAGTCATGTGTATCTTAAGTGGAATAGCAGTATCCCATCTTCTTACAAAATTCATGAAAAATGTAGAACCCAAAAATCCTGTGGAACATCACAAGAAAACCAGAAAACTGGAATCGAATTTGGTGTTGAGAAATGAAATATCTGCAGCTTTCGTGGGTATCACATGCGTATTATTAATATCGTACACTTTCCATTGCACATGGGTTACTTCAGAAGCGTACAGCTCACCTAGCATTGTATTAAGTGCACGTTCGCACGATGGTGGTCGGATAATATTTGATGATTTTCGTGAAGCATACAATTGGTTGAAAATGAATACACCTGAAGATGCCAGAGTTATGTCGTGGTGGGATTATGGGTATCAAATAACAGCTATGGCAAACAGAACGATTTTGGTTGATAACAATACATGGAATAATACGCATATTAGTAGAGTTGGGCAAGCTATGGCAAGTTCTGAAGAGAAAGCTTATGAAATTATGAGGGAACTTGATGTTGATTATGTTCTTGTTATATTTGGTGGTCTAACAGGTTATTCCTCGGATGACATTAATAAGTTTTTGTGGATGGTTCGTATCGGTAAGTGATACTGAATAATAAAAATGAATTTCCAAGTAATTTTCTAAACTTTTTAGGTGGTAGCACTGACAGGGGTGCTCATATTAAGGAGTGGGATTATTATTCACCAAGTGGTGAATTTAGAGTTGATAAAGAGGGCTCTCCGACTTTACTAAATTGTCTCATGTACAAAATGTGTTACTATCGTTTTGGACAAGTTTATACTGAAGGTTTGTAATATTAAGTGAAATTCAATGATAATTTATGTTAAGTTTCCAATTTGAATTTTGACAGACATGGTAAAATTAATCCTTAAAAATTATAATGCAATTTTTATTTTGTAGGAGGAAAGCCACCCGGTTATGATCGAGTTCGTAGTGCAGAGATTGGAAACAAAGATTTTGAGCTGGATGTACTTGAAGAAGCCTACACAACTGAACATTGGTTGGTTCGTATTTATAAAGTCAAAGATCTGCCTAATAGAGGGGTGTGAGTTTGTTTCATAAACGAAACCTGCCATTTAATAATTTTCTTTAACTTTTTTACTTAGAATATTTGTGTAATTTCGTTAACATATGAAATACATTACCACTCACTTGTTTAATAAATTGTTTTATTGATTAGAATACTACAACATAAATATTCAAACAATGCATATTATGGGACTGTAATAAAAATTTCTTATACTAGTGTAATTTAGGCCAAAACTGGAATTAACAGGGTGACATCGTGATTTTGGTGATTCTTGCAATTATTTGTAATGCACAATACCAAACATACTCTACTCTAAATAAGACAATACATAACTGTTGTGATGGAAATTGTTGTTGTTGAGAAGATGGGTAAAACGGTTACTAATAAAAGTTGTGCGAACCGACACATACTATAAACTGATAAATGAAAATCTTGTAAAAGGTGTCCATTAAAAATTTTTTTCATCAGATAATACTTTTTTTAAATGGAATGCTCCATCTTTTCTTAAGTCAATGGTAAGACTTGAATTCCGAACAAAAAATCTAAATACCTTCTTTTTGTATGTCTTTCAGAAACCTAGCAAGATAGCTCCAATATCTTTTTAGACTATTAGTAGGCATACAATTTCACAACTTTTCTGTAATTCAACCATCGTATCTCTTTAAATAGGCAAGATCCCAATAGGTAACATTGATACGTCCTGTATAGTACGTGTCAGTTTTGCACAACTTTTATTAGTAACTTTTTTCAAATAGCAGAAGTATATTAAAACCTATATCTTTTGACTCGGGCTGTATAAATATCAGACTGTACCGTGACATAGCTCATAGTTTCAAAAAAATACACCAAGAAAGTATTTCGGTGGGCTAACTGTTTTAAAAATGGCCATGGCAATCCACGAAGAAGAGGCTCAACAAGGATTTAACTACAAGAGTCATTGCTGTTATTAAACATACTGTTGGTTTTCTCTACCACTTCAGAGAAAGTTATTTGGCGATTTGCATTGATCAAAGCTTCAACGCATTTAATGACAGCAGGAATAACTTGCTGCATTTGAAGCTCATCTTGGATTGTCACAAACAGTCTCACGGCCATTTTAAAAGTGGTTAGTCTATTCGAATACTCGCGACTTCTCGAGTGTACTTTCTTGAAACTGTGAGCTAAGTCTGCATAAAATTTCAGCCTTGTATGACGCCTTCATAAACGAGAATTTAAATTATAATATGCTGGGTCAGGCAACAGTTAACATTTACATCGGCCATGTTGAATAACAAGTGAATGCTTTTTTTGCCGCCAAATTTGGAAGTTTTCAATAAGTTCCCTTCAGAAAAAAAATTTAATTTGGGAATTATCCCTTAAGGGAATTTTTCCAGCTATCCATCACTACCCTATACAGTATGTTTCTTTCATGAAAACACCTAAACAATTTCTCTGTTTTTATTGCAATATTTTTACCAGTTAAACACCTTCACGAGAGGTATTTTACCATGGTGCAATTTTTTCAGTTCAGTATAAAAGAAAAGCCAGCAATCAAAAATAATATATAAAAATTAAGAAATTATACAGGGTGATCCTAAGTTTACCTTAATTTTAATATAGGGCCTCTGAAATTTGAATTCTGCAAACCCATGTGTTGTAAATCCCTGGTATCCAAAATTAAAGTTGGAATAAAAAATTGTAAATATTTAGGAATTTTGAGTAAATTGTGTATGTTAGTAACTGTGTCATTCATTTGTTTTGGTAAAAAATAACCTAACCTGCTGCCTACGCTCAAAGAAAGTTTACTGAAATTTTCTCATACTTAATGTATCTAAAAGTAAAAGTAAATAAGAGAAGTGTTTTGTTTTACTTCCATCAGTTTATAGCCTACTAGAATTTTCTTAAAATAAATGACGTGGTCTTTCCATGGCACTCTTATGAAATTTTAATTTTTTGTAATAAAATGCTCAAAACTTAAACAAAATGCAAAGTGTGACACATCGTTGAAATCAGAATTGAAAACTCTATCCAAATATGAAAAAATTTAAAATACCAACCATAAGAAAAAAAAAAGTTGATAGTCGAAAATTAACAATGGTAACAGTTACACCAAATCTGATAAAAAATTTAAATTCAGCATAAAAAAGTGTTCTAATAATGCGTTAACTAGAAATATGTAGCATAAATGATAAATGCGTTATAGTCAAAAATAAAAAATCCAAAATTTCAGTTTTTTTCAGATATCTGAAAAACCAGAGTGGCTACTTTAAATTTCTTTACAGATTATTGTTAGGCATAAAATTTGGCAACTTTGCCTCAATTTAACCAACTCTCTATCTCTTCAAATAAGCGAGATCCCCATGGTGGGGCTCGAATTTGAAACAGCCTGTATAAGAAAAGTAGCATTAGAACGATTACCTCTTAAAATCCAGAAAACTGGATTTTTAGACCAGACTAATACAGTAATGGATAGCTGATTGTTGACAATAATTTTCCAATGGAAAATATGTTCACAGAATGTTACTGAGGGAAAAGCAGACTTGTGCAAAAAACAGAAAATCTTTGTTACAATTTTGGCTTTTACATTATACTTCTAAATGCATAAAAAGTCAATTAATCCACTTAACTGTGACATTCTGAAGTGCTTTCTGCGCCTCACAGCAAGAACTAACTTGAAAGTGGCATAATTTTATGAAAGGTCCTACTGTTTGACGGTCACTGAGATATGTTTTACCAGCACTGGAATAATGTTATTCTTGGACAATGCTGCCACTTCTGTGAATTTTTAAAGGTTTCCCCTACATTACCACTCTTTAAACGCCAATGGAAGTTTAGGTTAGGAATGACGCTCGTCGGAGGCGGCACGTTACTCTAAGCTCAAACTTGGATTCAAAGAAAAAAACAAATCGATAGCGCGTTAATTTAAACAGTGGATTAATTTAAAATCTGTGAATAAAACGCACGGATTTTAGCGCAAAAGGGTGAGTAAAATTTAATTTTCAGTCATATTGCTTCTTTTATATCGATGTAAATTGTTAAAAGTGCGAATTACATAACTTTAATTGCGGCCTAGTGAACTTTTTATTTTAATCATATGTTAATCTTGCGAAACCGGTATAGGTTTAAGTCAGATGTTGAATGATGCAGTGTTCAATTGGCGAAAGTAAATTATAATTTAGACTGTTTTATTATTAAAGCTTTATATTTTATTTATATGATAATTTCAATTTCTAATATTTAATACATTTAATAATTAAAAAAAGAACAATACAACAAAAAGTACAAAAAAAATTGTCTGAAAATTATAATTTAATTTTTTGAATTTTTAGTGTAAAGCTTGACTTACACAAATTAAACATTTTTTAAAAGGAATCTATCCGGATAATTTTGGATGCAAAATGCTATTTTTATCTCCACGTGGTATCTTCCACGTTTAAATATTCATGTAAATTCGGTACATACGTATTCACTAAATACCTATTTATTTTTAGAAATGGTAATGATTTTAAAATTTCCTGAAGTACTTCTACTTTAAGAATCAAAGTGTTTATAAAATAATAGTATATGTTTAATGCTTTTTTTTTAAATTTTGGTTGCGAGAGGATAATAAGATGGGACACTTATTTTTTAGATGCAATACTATTTAGAAACTAGGAAGTTAGGAAGGTCCTTCTAATTATCCCCATTTTTATAAATTAATAGCACATGTATCTCATACTCTAAAATTACAGAGTGTACAATTTTGAGCAAAACTGTTTTTGGAATAATTCAAGAAGTTGACGTGTAATTATTTTTTTGAAAACGGCATTCTAATCAGTATAAAACTTATTTCCTACAGGAAATCTGTAGCTCTTGCTCTAATAATAATAATAATATTATTAAAGTTAACAATACTGCCGAGATGATTTGATAAACCCTGTATAATCTTAAATCTACCTTCAAGAAATTTTTTTACTACTTTGTCAATTTTTTTTACGTTAAACTTCAAAACTAAAGATGGTTAATTTTAATTGAGCGAAACAGGTGGCTTCCACTTATTGAAATTATTAATGGCGATACTTATTTCTTACCCTCAGTAATTGTAAAGTTTTTAACTTACTTCCAATAAATTGTGATAGTGAAAAAAAATAGTTTTGGATCTAGGCATAGAAACAAAATATTGTAACGAAAATACACGTTTTGGGGCTCAAAGAATCCAAAAAAGTGACTGTTAAAAAATGTCTGTCTGTGTGTGTATCGAGAACACGTAGTGCGTAAGAGACGAACACAGCATAATAACGCCACAGTAGGCAGAATATGATAAGTTCTGCGAGCATGTTTTAGTGCCGGCTTTAAGTAAAGTATTATTCAAAGTAATTTAGGACAGATAAACAATTTTTTTGTCTCGCAAAAATGCTACTCTAGTTTGCTACGGTATTATAATAAGCGCTCTGTACAAGTACAAAGCTGACCGGATATCTGTCTGCCAACGACAACAAGACTATCAAATTTCTACCAGGTAGCTTATAATTTGTTGTTGTCTTTCTTGCATTGAGTCGTTAACAGTGGCGGTTCTAGACTTTTTGCCTGCCTAGGCACTGCTATATAAAGTCGCCCCTCTCTTCATAAGCCCTAGCAAGGATAGGTTTTTACAGAAAAGTCCTACATAAATAATTATATTTCTAAATTTTATGAAGTAACAAAAAAATACAAAAAAATATTCTAGAAAACCAACGAACAACGTAGAAACAGAACTGAAATTCGCATATAACAAAAAAAAAATATTATACAGTGAATTCCAATTGAAGTGGGGCAAGGCAGTTTAACATGTAAAAACTGAATTAGGTGAATATTAAGTCCCTAGAAGAATTTTAATGCTATCAGTCATCCTAAATGGAAAGATAATATTTTTTTACAATTACAAATGGCAATTTAGTTGAAAATTTAATACAAATCTTTGAATACATTATTTAATACGAATCACGCCCGTTTTGCATATATAATCGGTTGCAAAATAAATCCTCGGTTATCTTGGTGGCGCACAGGTACTTTCTGCGTTGTAAGCAAGAGATTATGAGTTCAAACCTTGATGAGGTCTGCTTTTTTTTATTGTAAAGAAACTCAGATTTATATTATTTTATTTAAAATGAATAATTCTTATTTTTTCATGCTACATAGTTCCAGTTTCTAACAAACCGCAGTTTAAATTGTGTAACATTGTTTTTAATATTAAGTAGAATTTAAGTCAGTTTGTGCAATTTATTCGCTTGAGGTACCTACTTTTTACTTCAACTGTAAAATGTTTATAGTTAACGTTTTATGTTTCAACCGATCCGTTTTTTAAACTGCGGTTCGTTAGAAACTGGGGTGATGTAGGCATTATATAATAAGAATTATTAGTTTTTAAATAAAATAATATAAACCTGATTGTCTATTTACAATAATAAAAAAAAAGCATACCTCACCAAGGTTTGAACTCATAACCTCTCACTTACAAAGCAGATTCTCTACCGTAAAAAGCGCTGCGCTTTGCCGGCGTCAGCTTACGCAGTTAGACGAACGGATAGTGGAATACGAAACAATAATGCGAAATGATCGTAGTCTGTTATATATTTGTATTACAAAAAAAATAGAATAAGATTGGAATCTTGATTTATAGATTAGGTCGCTAGTTATTCCCATCCATTTCTCTATTTTTTGGTAGGCAAATTTTGTTATCTTGTCTATGGTGTTCTTTTTTCGTGGAAATAAGAGAAATCAATTTTTGGCATAGATTTCGTGAAGCACTTTGCGATTATTAACAAACTTGTTTGCCTTTATTAAGGTTTCCGGGACTAGCGAGTACTACGAAAATTTGCGTTGTGGTTTGGCTTTATTTCGTGAGCGGAGACTTCTAACTATAACTTTAAAGTTATAAGCAACCAAAGTATAAAATTATTATATAAAATATTTTTTTAAATAAAGTAGATGTTTGTTCAGTGCGTGTAGATGTAATTGTTTAGATCCGGTTTCACAGAAAACAAAAAATATGTTGCACAATATTGAATTTCAACCTTATATTACAGATTCTGGTAGGTATTACATTGTTGTACCCTTTTTTTGATTGTATAGTTAAGTACATACATATGTGGGAAATATTTACAAAAAGATTAAATCGTTTACAAATTGCTCTGAAAAGGGAAATCATGTTAATCACGAAATATACACAACTTGCAAGTTAGGTACATATTTGTTTAGGAATAAAGCAATAACCTACTTAATGAAGCTTGATTTGTAATGTGGAATGTGCTGAAACAACTTAATTTTTTTTGTGGCATAGCTGTTCTATTCGAATCTACAAAGATTTGTAAAAGTAATAGGAAATTACGTAAGTACTTGTAAATTATTTTAATTAAAACTAGGCCTGATAAATATGAATTAATAATTTTCTCAAGGGTGTGGACTTTTCTATACTTTATAAATTGTTACTTATCATATTTTTAGAGTATTTTCGTATTGACGTTGAAGCCCCAAGAGGTATCTACTATAAGATAACATGGTTAAATTAGATTGACTTACATTTACATATTCCTTTATTTATCGCTTCTTTAGTTTGTTTTATATTTAGTGGCGGCGGCTAGCGGAGAGTTTTATAGTTGCATTGCGTGCTATATGAATAGTCGCCTGCTACGGGGGTATTGTAGTTTGAATACGTTCTTCTGCCTAAATTCGGGGGAAGGGGAAACTTAATTTAAATAACGCGCTAAAAATTTAATTTTTAAAATTAAATTAAAATTTTTAATCATATTCTCCTATCACTGATGAAAGAGTTAGTTAAATCGGAAATATTGCATCGTCTTTAATCGTGTGTACTTATTAAATAAA
Source organism: Ctenicera cuprea (assembly GCA_958336395.1). Taxonomy (NCBI): domain Eukaryota; kingdom Metazoa; phylum Arthropoda; class Insecta; order Coleoptera; family Elateridae; genus Ctenicera; species Ctenicera cuprea. The sequence goes on along the minus strand of OY284487.1, from coordinate 19,464,816 downwards.
GGGTTATAAATATTTGATTTTCAAAAATTCATAGAAGGCGGCATACAGAAATTAGCAGTTTGGGACACCAACCACACTTTAGCTCCATGAGCCTACAAAATTTAAAAGAAATTGCGTGGCGAATGTTTGAACAATACTTTTCTGAAAATTTTTTTTTACCTTAGTTTAAATTCTTGAAAAAATTCGTGTTCGTAGCAACATTGTGTGCTCCTCGAGTTATTATAATAACAAGTTTATATCGATGTATTTTTAATATACCCCACGTTCCATAGCGGATCAAAGTCGAACTAACCACATTAGGGTGAGGGTGGGGTGGGAGAAGGGAAGGAAGGTAACCGCTTACCCACAGGTAGGGATCCTAGATGCCATTGATAATGACAGGTTTGTTATATGAGAGGGTTAGGACAACATTCATTTCTTATCTTTTTTTTGTTCATAGTGATTTTATTAACATGGTTTCCTATACTGTAAGCAGCTGATTATTTGAAACAAATTAAAAATTGAAAGATCAGTGGCGTGTCATGCATTTAATAATTTATAAATACTAGAACCACGAAAATTGATTTAAAATTTCATTAAAAACGGTCTAGTACTTTCGCCTTTAGAGGCGTCACACTGCATGTGCAAAGTTCAAATCCGTATTTTAATATAAGACAATCAATCCCCTTCTTAAAATACACGCACATGACTAATACCATAACCTACACACTTGACATTGAGAAATATCTAGTAAAAAACACTAAATTAGTAAAAGAGGGAACAAAATATCCATCTCATAACCATTTTTGGCTTTCTTATTGGTGTGGCACCTCCGGAGTTCCTGGGTGGAAGTTTTCAATCAGAGCTGTAGCCAGACCAAAGCTCCACGGGGTACTCGCAAAAATATTGGTGGTGCAAGGTTGCAGCAAAACACGCTTTGCAAGAAACTTTAAAATTTTTCATCAATGGCTTAATGTTAAATAGTACATAATTTTCTATTTAGCATGGGGTTTAGGGGAGGGGGGCTTAAAAAAATTGGAGGGGATGCCCAACACCCTCTGGCACCCTTCTGACTACGGCCCCGTTTTCAATATTTATTGAAACTGAAATTGTTCAAGAAATTAGAAAATAATGTTAAAGATTCCTTACTGTCTAAAAGTGAACATGTAAGTTTCTTCCAGTTCATTAACACATAATTAGGGAAATAAACTGTCAATCAATATATGGATCACTGGCGTTCTATCGTCAGTCTGGAATCGGGTTGAAGATATGTTATTATTGCCTTATTTTTATGGGTCACTTCATTTAATCTCTAATTGCATAGTATCGTTAGCAGACGTAAACACGCTTTACTCGGTTGTATTTTTTATTTCTTAAACCTTTATTAATTATTACGTTCTACTTATTTTTTTACTTAATGCACAATATATATTGTTACGATTGTGAGCATTCATACTTATGTCATAATATTATTCAACTAATATAATTGTTATTTGTTAATTATTTAATTACGTGCATTCAGTTAAATACCTACGTATATTCATTGTGAATTTGTTTACGATATGAAAATTTTATCATCTTGTTATTTTTCTTTTAATTTTTAGCAGATAAATTTACATTGCATAAATGAACCATAGATCAGTTTACTACGCGTTACACAAATTTGATAAGTGGTAAAAAATTATTTCTATAACATTTGAAAAAAACGTTTTTTGTTACATTTATTTCGGAGCATCAACTATTATGGACATTATGGTTATTAGCACCCATCTAACATGCACAAACAAACAATCACCAAGGGTGGAGTTCGCCGAGAATTGAACTCGACAAGTTTGGCGAAGCAGAGCCAAAGAAAGCTAGCAACCGTCACCATACATTATAAAAAAAAATTTTTTATTTCCTTTACTAAGTTTGGTGTAACTTCTACTCAAAGAATTATTTTGAAAAGTTTTGCAAAAAACTTAATATTTTACTATGAATTTCTCAAGGTACAAATACGTGTGGGGGGGGGGGCGAAGTTTTTAATGCCGATTTTTTTTAATGTAAAATAAAGCACTGTAGAAGTGCATGAATAATAATATTTTTGTTATGTTTGTTCTGTGGCTGTACAGTAAACTTTACGTTGCGTAAATAAATTATAGGTGTTAAATCGGGCGATTGTGGTGGCCACTCAATTTGAAAACTTCAAATTAAAATAATTAGCAAACGCAATTGTTTTAATTATTTTATGTTGATATTAAGAGCCGTTAATTGTTACCCACTGACTATGTAGGGTAACGTACACTTGCTCTTTTTTCGAAGCTACGTAGAAAAATAGCGTCATTTAAAAAAAATTGCAGTGCCATTCGGCCAGTATTCAAAACTGTAAAATATGATTGGAATATTTCTAAAGTTTTCAGAATGTATTTTGCTGCTAATATTTTTAACTTTCTTGTGAACTCTTCGATGACGAGCGAGATCACATTGGAAAGCTGGCACATTAACAACTTTTTCCGCATGTTTTACTAATATTACCTCATAAACTTTGAAGGGATTTGTAGCAATTAATTATGATTGCTGTTTAAGTAACTGTTACTTGAAAGTACTTAAATATATTAAAAAAAGGATGAACACACAAATGGTGGAGATAAATTTGCGGTCACGAAGTAAGAACACGAAACAATCCTAATGAATTTGTGCCAAGGTTTAGAGGTTACGCGTTTTTATTATATAATTATGTACGTATTAAGATGGCGTGCTGAAGCTTCCAAATTATTTTTTGCATCAGATTTATCTTGTCAAGTTATAACGTAAATAATATTATATATTAGAAATACTATAACTAGATAGTATTTCGGGGTTATCAATAATCCCTGGGTTATCCCCGAGCAGTTTTCGTGGAAAATTACGTGGATTTCAAACTCATGCAAGTTGGATATCCGCCAGAAATAGACAAGTTTGCTATTTGCTTTTCCATCACCTGTACGTAGTGGTACTAATCGCGAAACAATTATTTTACTGAGTAATGCTTGCTCTAGTTTCTTTGAACTTAATATTTGCAAAATTTGTGAGAATATAATAATATTTTTAAATTATCTATAAGTCTCAAATGTTCTGAGCAATATTTCAAGATATTTAATTTTTTACTTACTTATTACTTTATCATAAATAGTCAGATATAAGTAAGTAAAGGTATGTTCATAAAGGAAAAAGTATGAGTAATGGATAGAGCACATGGCCAAGGTTATCTACGGACTAGTTTCGAGCTTTATTGAGTTTTATTATCGAACTTCTTTTAAAATTTGAAACGTATCACTTTTAATTTTGATGCAAAGGCATATTTGTGATAATTTATCTACATTTTGATACTGAATTTTATTTATTTTTTTTTCTATATTTTTAATATACCAAAGTAGAAAAATCGGGTTTCGACGCAAACGTTTTGACCTATAGCATTCCAAAATAATGCAAATTTGGCAGAATTGTATATCAATTAATTTGTGACATTATGACAGAGAGCGTATAAATACTTTTTGTATGCAAGTTAATGGTAATAATGTACCTCCACTTTCTTTTTCTCCAAACAAGGAACAATTTGGAACAATATGGCAAAACATATTGTAATTTTCATTCTTGAAAACTTTTTTTAAAATTATTAATGGCGATCTTGTTTCTTACTCTCAGTAATTGTAAAGTTTTTAACTTGCTTGCAATAAATTGTAATAGTGAAAAAAATCGTTTTGGACCTAGGCATAGAAACAAAATATTGTAACGAAAATACACGTTTTGGGGCTCAAAGAATCCAAAAAAGTGACTGTTAAAAAATGTCTGTCTGTGTGTGTATCGAGAACACGTAGTGCGCAAGAGACGAACACAGCATAATAACGCCACAGTAGGCAGAATATGATAAGTTCTGCGAGCATTTTTTAGTGCCGGCTTTAAGTAAAGTATTATTCAAAGTAATTTAGGACAGATAAACAATTTTTTTGTCTCGCAACAATGCTACTCTAGTTTGCTACGATATTATAATAAGCGCTCTGTACAAGTACAAAGCTGACCGGATATCTGTGCTAACGACAACAATACTATGAAATTTCTACGCAGATAGCTTATAATTTGTTGTTGTCTTTCTTGCAATGAGTCGTTAACAGTGGCGGTTTTAGACTTTTTGCTTCCCTAGGCACTGCTATATAAAGTCGGCCCTCTCTTCATAAGCCCTAGCAAGGATAGGTTTTTACAGAAAAGTCCATGTATCTGCCCACATAAATAATTATAATTATAAATTTTACCAAGTAACACAAAAATACAAAAAAATATTCTAGAAAACCAACGAACAACGTACAAACAGAACTGAAATTCGCATATAACACAAAGAAAAAAATATCATTATACAGTGAATTCCAATTGAAGTGAGGCAAGGCAGTTTAACATGTAAAAACTGAATTAGGTGAATATTAAGTCCCTAGAAGACTTTTAATGCTATCAGTCATCCTAAATAGAAAGATAATATTTTTTTTACAATTAGAAATGGCAATTTATTTCAATACAAAGCTTTGAATACATTATTTAATAAGAATCACGCCCGTTTTGCATATATAATCGGTTGCAAAATAAACCCTCGGTTATATTGATGGCGCACAGGTACTTTCTGCGTTGTAACCAAGAGATTATGAGTTCAAACTTTGACAAGGACTGCTTTTTTTAGTGTAAGGAAACAATCGATTTATATTTCTTGTCAATGTAAAAATACAGGGCGAGTATAAAGTATATTAATAATTAAATTTAATATATTTGTTGTAAAACCTTATTTTAGAGGCATGATTTAAGCGTGTGAGACGGTTGCAGTTTTTTTAAGTAAGTGTCAAAAAATAGGTTAAGTATGCGATAGCATATTTTGTGTTAAATAAGTAACACTACTATTACAAGTGTTAGTATTTGTAATGTCTCTTAATGTTACTTGTTAACAAAGATTTCCGTTGACAAACGAAGAACGTTTAAACAAATGAATATGAGTTGTAAACCGAGAAGATTTTAAACCTACGCATTGGACAGTTATTTGCAGCAGTAATTTTACACCAAACAATTATTTACAACCTCTTGCAACCAGTTTTCCGCGGCGTAGAAATGACGCAGTTCCTGCTGCATTCTCGTGCCTCACAATAATTGTACAGAAAGCAACTCAGTCGAACCAGAACCGATTCCGTTTACCTCGAAGGTTTAACCCTCACTGAACCTTTTGATATAGAAATAGAGCCAACACAATATATGGATATTTGCAGCTATGGTTTACAACTAACAATTATTTACAACAACGTCGAACCAGGTTCCAGGTTCTGTTCCAGGTCCTATAAATGGGGCAGTTCGAAGTGCATTTTCATATGCCTTACAAGAATTGTACAGGATGCAAGATACGTTACATTGCAATTTACCTTGACATTTTGACCTCCTACTAAATGGCCGTCCTGCTTCACTTATTTATCATTTAAAAGCTGGAAACGTGTATCTAGTAAACCTACGGGTGCTTGGTAATTAGCGTTCAAAACTGTGGGAGGTTGTAGAAGAGAATCGTTTCGGAGATACAGAGTGTTAAATAAACCATGCCATTGCTTATTATTAGAAATAACGAATAAAATATAATAAATTTTCCAAACAAAATTAATTACGTACTTTATACTAAGTGCTCAAAACGTCTACCATTAACAACTGACATAATTTTGCGCGACGGGGTAATGAATTTTGGGCTGCAATTACTTGTTCCGAATTCTCTCGTATGACATCTGCAGCAAGATGAATTCGTTCAAGGAACTCGTCTCGCGTTGCTACTTAATCAAAATAAACTTTATGTTTCATTGATCCCCAGAAAAATAAATCCATAACTGTTAGATCGGGAGATCGTGGTGGCCAAGGAGTCGGTCTCCCACGACCGATCCATCTTGCGCCGTAATGATCATTAATGAAATTTTTCACCTGTCGATCATAATGTGCAGCGGTTCCATCATGTTGCAGAATTATATTTTAACGTACAGCCAGTGACACATCTTCTAGAATTGGAGGAAGGGTGTCTCTTGAAAGTCTGAATTAAGTCTACCTGGGAATTCTACAGGCCCAATAATAATAATAATTATTATCTTTATTTTCCACATTCGCAGAGACAAAAATTAACATACATAATAGAGAAAAAAACAAAAAATAATTAATTATAATAACTATAATAAAAAAAAACATGCAAACGAATGAGAAAATCACAAGGTTGCAGTTCAACTGTAGCAGCTGCTACATTTGATCTTCCACTGCAACCTTGGATAAAACAAAAGGCGAAAAATAATAAATGCCTAAATTAAAACTAAACTAAACTAAACTAAACAAAGAATAAAATAAAAAATAAATTATTCTGCAAAGGCAGGCCGAAGAGCAGTTGAACCAACACAGCGGGACTGTATAGTTACACACGTAAATAGTTCAGCTAATTTGTAATTTGTCGATGAAACAACATTTGACGGTACCGAAGCTTAAATAACAATTTGGGATAAGTTTTTATATTTTGAGGAATTTCGGTGTACACTTTATAAATATTAAAAGAAAAAGAACCTTCAAACAGACTAGTTCGATGAGAAGGTGGAGTAATGCCACCTTTAAACCTAAGATTTAAATTGTGTACATCGGTTCGAAACGAAATTTTGTTATATAAATACAGCGGACTTTTTTCTAAAATTATTCGATGATAGAGACAGGCAGCATGCAGCAGCCTTCTGTTTTGCATGTTAAGCCAAGATAATTCCGATAATTTATGAGATATATGATCATATTTCCTAATTCCAAATATTAATCGTAAACATGAATTTTGAACTCTTTGTATGCGTTGAGCAAAATAATTAGTAATACAAGGACCGTATATTTGCGAACAATACGAGAAATGACACAAAACAAGAGATTCGCACAGTAAAGCCTTTATTTTTTGAGAAAGGTAGTGCCTGTGGGGATAAATTAACTTTAAATTAGTATAGGCTTGTTTTATGTATTTTGTAACTTGTGTTTTGTATCTGAAACTGTTATCAATAACTAGTCCTAAGTTCCTAGCTTCGTCTTTAATAGGGATCGCCACATCATTGATGCTGAGATTCACCAGATTCTTTATGCCCAGAAGCTTTTGTGCGTTACCAAATAACTGTATACTTGACTTTGTGGGGTTGATTATCAATGAATGTTTAAATGAAATGTCATTTATAGAATTTAAATCTTCCTGAATATTTTTCAAAGCAAACTGTAAATTTTCGATTGGAAATGAGTAATACAATTGAGTATCGTCTGCATACATATGAATGGAGCACGTTTCAACACACTTATAAAAACGACTTGTATAAATTATAAATAATAAGGGCCCCAGGATTGATCCCTGTGGAACACCTCTAAACACAGATCTTAGCTGAGATAAGCCATTGGGCAATCTCACACACTGTACACGTTCCGAGAGATAACTACGAAAAAGGGTAACTGCAGCAGGAGTGAGATTTATAGATTGCAAGATAGATAGTAAAATGTCATGATTTATAGTGTCAAAAGCCTTACTAAAATCCAGAAGCACTAATAGAGAAAGTTTATTCTGATCAGTCGCCAACATTAGATCATCTGTGACTTTTAATAAGGCAGTTGTACAACTATAGCCCGGTCTGAATCCTGATTGCATTTCAGAGATTATTTTTGTTTCAGTTAGATAACGTCTTAATTGTGAATTCATAATTTTTTCTAATATTTTTGATAAAGTAGGAAGAATGCTAATAGGGCGTAAGTCGTTATAGCCAAATGGATTTGTATTTTTAGGAATGGGTACTACAATGATTCCAGTTCATAGATTGAAAATCTATGTTGAAAATTTGAATTTGTCACAGAAACAACAGTTTATCGTTTGATATGGTTCCCATTTTTCTAACTTTAACCCTCTGTAATTCCGAAATGGAAAGGAATCGGACACTTGTTTTATGTAGTTACCAGGCATTGAAATTTCAAGACCTACTGCACTGATTTTAATGAAGTTCGAAGTAACGGAGGGGGGGGGGGATCCAAAGCTTATTTACAACCCGAAATTTAATGATAACGAACAGCAACGGAATTTCTTCTTCATTTCAGTCAATTTTGCCTGTTCCATTTATGGGTATTATTATATTCGTTTTCCACTCAGTTGGTGTTTTCTGCGTGTCGATTTGATTACCTTTTGCTGTAATTTTGTTAGTTTAGTATCTTCGCCGGGGGACTTGCTATTTTTTAGTTTCTTCACTTTTCTTCACCACATACTAATCATCTTCTCTTCGTTATCATTGATTATTTCTCGCTAAGGCGCTGTTTAACGCCGGGTTTTATGTTATTTTCTATGCGAGCGTTTAGGTCGCTCATGATTATGACTACCGTCTAGCCCGTTGGGCGTACAGCCGATCCTGAATTGCGCAATATCATCTAATATTGGCTCGCATATGTGCGAGTGTGATATTTACATCGAGATTTGCATTGTTAAAGCCGATTGTTTCATTGCTAATAAATTGCATTAAATAGAAAACAACAAATCCTTTTTTTTAATTTATTACCAGACTTGCGTGTTAGTATGCCGTCAATCAAGAGTCAATGCAAATTTGTCTTCGTATTTTTTCTTTAAAAATATAACTGCGCGTAAACAGCAAAACGCAACAACAGTGTTTTAAAAAAACTATTAAATAAAAAAAAATTTGGTCTCAACCGAGATTCGACCCCACAACTACTTATGCAGTAAAAAACTTGTACACCCGAGCACACCCGCATATCCATCTGTGCCACTACGAACTTGTGGTTTACACACATTCCAGCTGCATGCAGAGGAGGTGCGCAAGTCATGTGAGGTAGGATCGGCTGTAAGTCCAAGGGGCTAGACGCTAATATGATTATGATGGGCTCTTCTTCTGTATTAATTGAGTCTAAATTATTTTAGACATCGTCGTAAAACGTTTCCTTTTCATGTATAGGTTTGTTAATTTCGGGGGCATACACTGATGATATTTACTGCAGTGTTGGCTGTTTCTGTTTATACTAGGAGTATCCTTTCTGAATACGTATTTACAATTTTTGATGGTATCTTTGTATTTGTTATGTATTAACATACCTACTCCCTCTTTTCCTCTTGTTTCCCTTTTTACTCCACTTCATATCAGTATGTATTCGTTATAATTGGAGATACCTCTTCCTTTTCGTTGGGTTTCGGTCAGGCACCATATATCTATTTTGTTGTTCGTCATTTCTATTATAATCTCATGTATTCCAGGACCAGGATCTTTGTTATATCTTTCATTCTCATTTGCTTGAATTCCGTTCTCTGGCAGTGATCGTCATCATTGTATCCGTCCCATTCCGAGGCATGTTATCGATTTTTGAGCAATGCAAGTCTGCATCTCAAGGCAGGTTGCTAACCTCACCTAGGGATGTCTCTCCTCCTTTCTCAACACGGGCTTGGGATCGGCTTTGGCAGATTTGGAAATTTAGGCAGCTTTTTCTGTCTTTTTTTTTCACATAGAATCTTGTAAATATAGAAGCAGTTATTTACAAACAAAGGGTCTTCAGACAAATTAAATGCTTCCAATTGGAACCCTCTATTTTCAAAACGGCGGTCGCTACAAGTTTGTTTTTAAATTTTGACTGGAAGCCTTCTTTACTGAAAACTACCAGACGCAACACTTCTTTTTTCTCCAAACGATCTATTCGAATATAAAAAGTCCGTTATTTTTGCTTTTGTTTCGTCTGGTACCTACAACATTTTCTATTTTTAAAGTTTTAGAATTTTTATAGGTGTTTCTAGTTTAAGCGAGTGCTGGTTAAAGTTACGATCTGCCTGCATCTTTGAATATGTTATCTGTATAATTCTGATCTTATAATAGCCGTTTGGGTCCAAACGTTGCAGTGTAATTTTTTTTAAATATTAAAATGCGTGAAGTATGGGAAAGCCCAGGTAAAGTGCTTTGCCAATTTTCTTAATACACCTATTAACAAAATGGTTTTGAGATCTCAAAAAATGCAATTTCTGTTAATTATATGGAGTTACTGTTTTATGCGGAAATTATATAAAGTAGGATTTTTATCTTTTGTGTTTCCTGTTTGTCATACGGTATTATGACGTATTTTGTATAATTAGACCACCAACTTCAACAACGATACATCGATTAGTTACATTTTATAGTTTTTCATTACATATAATAATTATCTTGTATGCCCAATTCCCTATAACTGCTTCTCAGAGATCTATTTTTAAAATTTTCATTTACAATCTAAATAACTGTATAGCAAAATTCATTTGTGGAGCAAATATTGACTCAAGAAATTCAAACAGTTATAAAATTATATTTGCAGTTGGTTTGTGTATCATTGCGCAGAGATGATGATAGGAAATTAGGTTGCGCAGAGAGCATCTGTTTATTTCTTTGTTTAATATCTTATTTGTTCATTGTAGTTACTCCCATGTGAAAAGGCACCGCAATCACGTAAAGCTTTAAGCTTTGGTGGACGAATATGTTTTACAACCCGAAAAATATTAATTATATAAAAAATTAATGTTCAGAATTTAAGTGCTTTCAACGTTATAATTTTAGTCTCGATTTTATGCATTAGGTACAATCCATCCATACATATATAAAAGCACAAAGGGTTTTTTCTCCCCTTCCTCCAGCGGCTACCGCTTCACCAATTTGGACCATTTTTTTTTAAATCAAAGGTATCTATCCACAGATGGAACATGAAACATTTTTAAATTTTTATTCTACGTCGATTTTTTAATAATAATTATTTTAATTTATAATATATATGAAGGTCGGCTAGACGCGCGTCACTTGGGGCGCCATCTACAATAACGTCGCGTGTCGTTATTGGAACTAATGCATCACGTGACTTGACATTTCGCCGGTTCTGTCAACGCTGTCTGTCAGTGCATTGTGTGCTGGGGTAACACTAGTAAAATTATAATACGCTGCTAATTCCTTTTCAGAAGGGTTTGTAGAGAAATCAATTAACTAGACTATGCATATAAATCAGTACTTAATTAACTTCTATAAGTTTGTCTTTGTTAGAAACCCGAAAGTTTAAGTAAAATGAAGCTGCTATTCATTTATCAGGATAGTGCTAAGTAGAGGAATTACATTCTTGTTTATTTATTGTTTTCTAGTTGCAATCAATTCATGAATTACTAATTGACATTTATTTTGATTGTATCGTTTATGCCACTTAAGTTTTGTTTAAGTAGGTTTTACTAAGGAACCTTAACAAATCAAATTTTATTATTATTGTATTGCGATGGCGAAAATGTTCGGTTCTGAGATTTTTACGAAAATACATGTTTTGGACCTGCAGGAACCCAAAAAAGTAGCTTTTAAAATATGTCTGTCTATATGTGTATGGTGAGACGCGAAATCTCAGAAACTACTAGACCGATTTTAATTATATTTGTTATACCTTGGTGTAACTAAAGTTTGTCGAGCCAAACAGTTTTTTTATGATCCGGAAACGGAAGTTAGGTATGTTATTTTGGTAATACTCTTTCCGGAAAACGAGTTTTTTAAATATGAAGACGGAATCTGATAGAAGACTAACTCTAAGACAAAGCGAATGCTTTGTTTTCGAACTTTCTAGCTTTAAAATGGCGGCCTTAGGATTGTTGTACAATTTTGACTTTAACGCCTTATTACTCAAAAACAGGTTGACAGATCGGGTTCGAAAATTTTATCGTAGTAGCGCTGTAGAGGCACGATCGTTTTCGAAAAGTTAAAAGCTACGAAGCAGTGTTGCAACTTTACACGTAGAAAACTATTTTCTACATTACACGTAGAAAAGTGTGTAGAATACGTAGAATATGTAGAATAATATGTAGAAAATGTATGTTAAATAAAATTGGCATATCTACCTTTTTCTACATATTGTACATGTAACATATGTAGAATTTGTAAAATATTGCAATGATATGCTTGGTCTTGCGACTACTACAATACAATCTCTAAACTGTCTGCAATTCACGCAATTAAATTTAAACTTGCTATGAGACTCTTCTAATTTTCTCAGGGTCGTTATTAGCTTGTAAATAAGTTATTTAAATTAATTTTAAATAGAAATAAACACACACAACGATATCAACTTTACAAAATAAGTTTTTATTTATTAAAATAATTTCAAAATGTGTTTTCCGAAAATTAAATGAATTTTTATTAATTACTATCGTCTTTTTTTATTAAATTAGAACACTTAACTTAGCGTCTTCTTATTATGACATACTCGCTCTAACAAACCGCTGAGTGTCCAACCTCTATTTCGTTCTGCTGGCCTCTCGAGCAACAAATAATACTCGCCCTTAATCCAAATCTTCTTCTGATCTGTTTTATATTATTTCCAATTTACTTTTACCATCATCACAAACGAAGAAACTTCCTCGATCGCCTTTTACTTGGAATACTTCTGTACTTTTCACAATTCGTAGATAATCACTTATATTTTCTTCTTTTATATTGAAAATCAGTTTACATTACGTTTTGAACTCGTTCTTTCTGTTTTCATCCAGAGGATATCAAATTCTCTGTCTTTTTTTTCCAAAGACGAGCCGTAACTAATTAAACAAATTCCCTCTTTTCTTTATCTTTTGTCCTCTTCCTTTGATCTCCATTTTTTAAAACAAACACATAAATCTCATGTCCAAGAGTATCTTTTTATATGTTTGTCACAATGACACTGACATCCTAACTGACATTAGTCGACGCACAAATCAAGTAACTCTAAAACTTCTTATAAACTAAACCTTTTTAACAAATCTGAATTAAATTATAATTACAATTAACATAAATAGTCTTCGTATCAATCTGTTGTGTTTGTCTTTTTTTTTTTCAGTAAAAACAAACCATATGAAAAATAACAATTATTTGAATTTATAACAGGAATTCTAGCAAAAATACGCAACCCTGAGTTTATAAGTTAGAATATTAAAATCTTACAGGTCTTCATAAATCTCCAAATGTAAATTGAACTGCAGCAAGCATTCCAAAAATTGCCTTCCAGCAACCACAATACCCCAGTCAAATCAAACGCCTCTAAATATCATAGCATTTTTGCACCCAGATTAAAATAAAATTTTAGAATATTAAACTAAACAAGTTTTATACAGAAAATTTTGTTTTCATCGATTTCAACATTAAACTTCTTTAATATTGTAAGGAAAAATCATTGAAATATGAAATCTTCCTCTTATTCTTCCACTCTCTAACTCAGCTAACTCAAAAGTATTCTCCCCAAAAATCCTATTTATTTTAAAAGGCCCTATGTAAGACAATTGTAGTTTTGCACAAATCTTTTCACCCTATTTGCAACTTTTAAGTTTTTAACTATTACTAAATCACCTATCTGATAAAACTTCTTTCTTTTTAAATTTTTATTCTTCCTTCTTTCATACTTGTTCAATGCTGCGCTGTTTTTGATTCTTGCTTGTTCTAAGATCTCACGTATATCTTCTACTACCTTTGCATGCTGTTGTACATGATTCATTCTTCTCAGTATCTGTCTTGCCCCCATAATTCTTGCCAATAAATTGTCAATCGTTTGCGGAGATTCATATTGTGGTTTGGTAATATTATTTCTTTTACGAGCATTTAAACACAATCGAAGACTACCAGTTTTTTTTCCTAACAACCACCAACGGGTTCACATAACTAGTTGTGGATGATTCTATAATATTATCTGCCAACATTTTATTTATTTCTTCTTTAACTTGTATTCTATACGCAAAAGGTATCGGATAAACTTGAACATTAAATGGAGCTTTGTCATCTACTTCAAGTTTCTGTATGTGATTTCTTGCTACACACGGTTTTTCATTAATGAGGTCAATATTTTCACGTACCAGGTTATTTAATTGTACTTTATATTTCCAACAAGGGATTCCTATCTTCTCCTCCTTTATAAAGTCACTTGTGACATAATTATTTATTATTATATAGTCCATCTTTTGTCCATTCCATTTTATCATTATTTATTATAATACATTCATATTCGCCGTCATCTTTAACCCCTTCTTGTTCTCCAACAAGGAATTCCAATCTGCTCCTCCTTTATAAAGTCACTTATGACATAATTATTTATTTTAATATTATTATTATTATAATATAATCCATCTTTTGTCCATTCTATTTTATCATTATTTATTATAATACATTTATATTCGCCGTCAACTTTAACCCCTTCTTGTTCTATGAAATCTATTCCAATTATAAAATCTAACTGTAACTCTGGTACTATCAAAAATCTTGTCACATAACTTTTATTTCTTATTGTAACTTCTAAATTCACAGCTTTCGATATAGTAGAAACTTCTTTCTTCGTTGCAGACGACAACTCCAACTTCCCTATTTTAATTAAATGTTTTTCTGTTAAAGTTTTATTCTCCAAAATTATTTTTTCTTTAACTAAAGAAGCATGCGCGCCTGAGTCAATTAATGCCAAATAAAATTTGTTATTAAAATTTAGATGAACGAAAGGCAATTGTACTTCCTCATATTGTTCTTCATCATCCAATAATAAAAATTCTTTTGGGTGGGCATAAGTAGTTGTTAAAAACAAACAATCATAAACAGTATTTAAACAAACGAAGTTTTTTTTTTCTTCTGCTGAACGTGGTTCTTTATGAACTTGAACCACCTCAATATTTTCTTCTTCTCTCTCTTCTTCTGACTCTTCATCACGTCCATAACCTCTTGTTCTACCAAAAGTAACCGTATGAATCTTCCTTTGACCATATTCGTCATTCTTATCTTTAATAATTCTTTCATATCTATTACGCCAATCCCCATTCCGGTTATTATAATTTCCATTATTCTTATTGTTGTCATTACCTCTTTCTCTGTTGTAATTATTGTTATTACCATTGTAGTAAAACTTTTTATTTTGGGTATTATTTTGTTGATCTTCATATTTCCTCTTGTTTTGTTCAAAATGTGGCCTATTCTGTTCATAATTATTGTTTGGTAAATTTCTGTTACCTCTCCAATTCCAATCCCTTTTATTTTGAATAAAACCCCTACTTGCATTCTCATTCGTAGTTGCTGCATCATAATTTCTAATTATTTCCAAAAAATCTTTTATTGTTTTAATATTTTGGACTGCCACTGCTCTAGTAATTTCACCTTCCAAATGCCTTGATAAATGTTGTATTATTTCTTCCTCCGTGATCATTGGTGTGAGGAATTTTGCCTTGCTAAATTGTTGCATTATGTAAACCTCCCTTGAACTTCCTCCATTCATCTCATATCTGCCCATGGTCAATTCATTCCTAATTCGGACCTGTTGACTATTACCCCAGTACTGGTCCAAAAACATCTTCCTGAATTCTTGGTAGGTCGTAAATTTATCCTCTACCAAACTGTACCAAACTTCCGCATTGAATTTTAGTGCATTCCTTACCGTTTGAATCTTTCTGTCCTCGCTATTGTATCCTTTTACAATCTGGTCCATTTTGGTAATGAAAATCATTGGAAATTCATTTTTTCTTCCTTCAAATTTTGGCGCTCCTTCTGATTGATATGCCCCCATCATTGGCATCATGGCACACCCTGATAAACCATTAACACTCAGGTTCTCCAGTTTTTCTCCTATTATTTTAAGTTCTTCATCATGCTTTCTATTTTCTTCTTGTGTCTTTGCCTCAATAATTGTTAGTTTATTTTCATTTTGGTTTACTCTATCTTCAATTTCTAGTTGTTTTCCATCTAATTTTACCTGCTCATTTTGTATCTTTTCTTGTGTTTCTTTGATTTGCACATGTTCAATTTCCAATGCTACGAAACCTTCTTGTATTCCTACTAGTTTCTCTGTTGTGTTACGTTGAGCCTGTTTTACATTTAACACCTCATTATTTATTTTTTTCAATTTACTGCCAGTTTCTTCAGTAACTTCTTGTATGTTTTTAACGATTCGGTCTTCCAAACTTTGAATCTGCTGTTTAACATTGTCGTCTAACTTCTTTTCCAAAACCTGCATTTTCTCTTCCAAACTGTCCATTTTCTCATCTATTTTCTTCTCGATTTTCTTAGCATTATCATCCATTTTTTTATCCATACTCTCTTTAGTTTCTCTTGCGGTCTCTTCTATTTTCTTTTCTATACTGTCCATTTTCTTAGCATTATTATCGATTTTCTTCTCCATTTTTATCATCAATTGCATCAATGTATTGAAATTTACTTCTTGTGGTACTTCTGCTTGTACCTCTTCTTGTCCCTGTTGTTCTATGACCGCTATTACTTCTTCTCTTATATGGTCTTCATTTTCACCTTCTGAATTTGAATCTTCTGCATCATTCTTCCTTATCGAACTTCTTAACATCATTCTGCGATTTTCTTCTGTCATTTTCTAATAAATTATCACCCCTTTTAAATCTACAAGAAAAAACTAAATAGCTAGCTACTCCCAACTTTCTCTACTCCACTAAACTTCTTTCTTTTAAATAAGAAAGTTCTTATATTTTGGGTTCTTTATCAAATAAGCTTAATGTTGACAACTGTACCAAACATTTACCAAAATGCCACGGTGTACATCAACGAGCCCCACGTTGTTAGGTGCCAATTTTAATTGCAATTTTTCTGGATTTTTCTTTAATTCGTTTTACTTCGTTATATTTTCCTCTTTTATACACGTAATTACTTTTATCTAGCTTTTTAGACTCGTTTTTCCTCTTTTTTCTTTCAGAGGATCTCAATTCTCTGTATTTATTTAACAAACAAATTCCCTCTTTTCTTTATCTTTTGTCCTCCTCCTTTGCTCCCCATTTATTAAAACAAACACATAAATCTCATGTCCAAGAGTATCTTTTTATATGTTTGTCACAATGACACTGACATCCTAACTGACATTAGTCGACGCACAAATCAAGTAACTCTAAAACTTCTTATAAACTAAACCTTTTTAACAATTCTGAATTAAATTATAATTACAATTAACATAAATAGTCTTCGTATCAATCTGTTGTGTTTGTCTTTTTTTTTTTCAGTAAAAACAAACCATATGAAAAATAACAATTATTTGAATTTATAACAGGAATTCTAGCAAAAATACGCAACCCTGAGTTTATAAGTTAGAATATTAAAATCTTACAGGTCTTCATAAATCTCCAAATGTAAATTGAACTGCAGCAAGCATTCCAAAAATTGCCTTCCAGCAACCACAATACCCCAGTCAAATCAAACGCCTCTAAATATCATAGCAATATGTACGATAGATTCTAGAAAAAACGATTTTCTATTCAAACGTTCACTGCAAAAATTTTTTAATTGTCGGCAATCAAAAAATTATACAATAAAATTGCACCATTTAACACGTTACGCTTGGGGCAGAGGCCTCTCTTGTCCCACCCTAATTCCGGCACTGGATGCAATTATTTTTGATTTTTATCTTGTAGTTTTTGACTATTTTGGTATATTTCAAATTGTATTTTAATAGTTTATGTAATAAATCTGGATCCCTTTTACCTGTCTCAATTTTTAATGGTGAGGGGCCTCCGCTACTAGAAGCCACATATTTACGCGTCTATTATATAAGGCGTAGAGTTGTTTGTACATTGAACCGTTACACTTTTCAATGTAGATAAGCAAATTCAGGTTCACAGAAGATGTTCAGCTAGCTTATTGGGAGCCTTATTTTTTAGTATGTATTTGTTAGTTCCAAAAACATTTTGAAAATCTCTGTTAAGGCACTCCCCTGGAAATGGCGAAAACTGCTAAATTTAATTAACTTTTATTCCGCTTTTTTTTTTCAATGAAAATTTCCTGATGATTATTGGTATTTTTCTGGGGGATTTATTCCTGCAGTTTTTTACGGGATTTTCTTTCTAGGAGTTATTTTAGCCAATTGTTTTTCTGGTTTTACAGATTTACAAGGTCCTTATAGCATTTAAGTACGCACTTGTGCCTTAGGCAACCAATCTATACATTAAATCGAGATTTTTTTACCCTGTCTCAACTTTTGACGACGGATTATTCATTATATCTCGACACAACTTATTTATTATTAAGCCACGTATGTCGGCGCGGCATTTAATTTCAAAAGTTTGTGTATTTTAAAAGAAGTCATCAATAAAGGCGTTGGGCGTTGTCCACGGGATTTACTAGTATTACTTATTTTACGTAGGTGTAGGGGAAGGCACTTGTTTAGTTGTATACGTGTTCATTTACCTTGAAACTGTCTGATTTTGCCTCGGTATTATTCTACATGAAGATTATGCAGAAAAGGGTATAATATTGTACATGCAGAATAACTATGTAGAATACGTATATTCAACCTGTAATATTCTACATGCTCAACCTTACTACGAAGTAAAAAATTCGGAAATTAAAAAAAAAACAATTTTCAAAAACTGGTCACACGATTTTTTTTTAAATTTTGTAGGCTTATAGAGCTAGGGATGGACTGCAATTTGGTTTGTGTCTCAGTCCCCTAATTTTCTGTGACGCTTTTTCTGAATTTTTCAAATTCAAGATTCATGTCCCTTTTTTTAATAAACAGGGAGCGATAAAAAATTCCGTCTAAGCTAAAGTGCTCATGAGTAATAGTAGAATAAGATTCAAAACTTAATTTTTGTTCAGCAATATTTAAAGGGGCTAATTTGACCCTTCCCTCTGTAATTTTGGCGAACGAATGGTCCTTCCGTTTTTGGTTTTGTTTAGTCTTGGGGAATCTTTCTCTAAAAACAAAACTTGGGAAAATTTCCGTCGTAACTTGCATAGAAACATTGATGAGAACTTAAGAGTGAGCGAGGTAGATTACGTAACACGTAGTGAGTAAGAGATGAACATATTGTAACCACGTGACAATAGACAAATAAAGTTGATCCGATGGTTGTTTACCCCAAACCTCTAAAATTGCTTCTCGGGTAGTTTATAAGTTTCGTGACTGTTGTTGTTCTCTTATTTATGGTTAGTTGTCCTTACAATGGTGTATTTTATATTTAAATATCCTACAATTCAAAACAGTTTTTAGTTAGATGTGTTGAAATCGTTGTGATTACATATATAAAACACATTATTTTATTTTAAATTAGTATAAATTTTGATTTTTCTTCTGCATTACCAGAACTATTGCGTTTAGCTGATTTGCATTTTTTTAAACTAATTTCTTTGTCACTGATTAGGACTAAGTTTTTTACTATGTTTGAATAAACCAGCAATCTACTTTATTTTTTATTAATAACTGAATTCTTTATTTTAAATTAGCTCGATTTAGTCGGGTTTCCGCAGCGCAATATCTAGCGCCTTACTTGAGTAGGTAATCCCTAGTGCCGGACGAGTGAATCCTGTTCGAATTTCTTAGAACCAGGTGTAGATGTAAATTTCAATCACTTATTCGCGCGAGAATATTTAAAACGTAGAAAGTAAGGGAAAGTACCAGCGACGTGCTTCGCACATTTTTAACATTTGTGATAAACAGGAATTGGTTGTATGCAGGGTGTCCCAAAAATGCAGCTAAAACTGAATTTAAAACCGATCTTTTTAGGACACCCTGTAAATGGTGCCAAATGTAATTAATTTTCTCTTTCATAAACATTTTATTGAAATTTTCTTGTTGTATGTACACTGTTGTAATGTTATACTTATAATAGTATTGTTTGCGTGTGCAATTAATAACTTCTGCAATTTCTCGTTGCACAATAGAAATTTTCCATGGATATTTTATACTTGTTATTATTTAATGTCTATTATTGCAGTGTTTTAAATGACAAAGCAATTTTATAAAGAAATTAAGTAAGTAACGACATATTTTGTTTGATATTCTAATGTTAACTGCGTTATCCAATACAGGGTGTAAACGAAACTAAGTACACCCTCCTTTAAAAAAAAAACGTGTTATGCTCAGTTATTTCATAAGAAAATTCAGGTTTTTAGTGTTTTTCACAAGTAATACAACTAGTAGTTCGTTTTTTTTTCCGATAAACTAAATACCACCCGTTAATTTAAAATGATTGTTAATTAATTGTGTGTGCATAGTCATTATATACAAATACAACACATCGCCTGGTTATTTTCATAATAAACTCGTATTGATTGTTTACTTGCTAGTTAATTTTATCGTCTTAACTAGCACGAGTTAACAATCAACGTAAGTTTATCGCGTAAAACGCGTCATGTGTTGTTTTTGTATTGACTAGATCACAGATAATTAATTACCACGAATTTTCAATTAACGGATCATATCGGAAATGACCGTCATTTTTTGTGCTGTACCGCAGCTACGATCTTAACTTGTTGCTCTTGTCGCTAACAAACGCAGCCATAGCAATGAGTGGTTTTATTGTAGTTTTTACCGTAGGTTGCGCAATTATTGAAATCCACTAGTGATGTTTTCGCCAACAAATTAATTTGATCGGTTGATTGACATGGAAATTGCGCAGTCTGATTGGCTAAATAACATAAAAATTTAAAACATATCATGACTATTGGTCTCAATTAATTTCGGTTTTCTACTGCAAATTTACTTTAACATTAGAAATAAAAAATCTGTGTATTACTTATATTCTTGGTGTCTTCTTGTGTTGATTAAATTTAATCTTAATTTGCCTGAAGATTGCCGTAATTAATGGTGAAACAGGTCGCAATAACTATCCACTATTAAATAAATAATTCACAGTAGTGAGACGGTATTTTTTGTTTCCTTGTTACTATAACATGTTTTCAATAATTTACAATGCTTACTTCTAAAATTACTAACATAAATGCTGATTTTATGGTCAGGATCTTTATGCCACAAACAACTGTATTTTTCTTCCCCATTTACTATCAAATTTCAAATTTAATTAAAAAGCACAGGAGAAAAGATAATTTTATGCTCTATACCCGTTTCTGTAACTCGAATTATTGGTATAGGGGGTTTGGGCGCTGCTGATTGGGCTTAAGGACGTTTGAATGCGGAAAATATGGACAGAGGAGTCTGTGAACTAGACTAGAGCTCTCAATTCGGACTCAGTCTTCCCTGTTGGGGATGACAATACTGAATGGTTTGGTAAAGGAAAATGAAGGCGAGATGTAGTCGCTTCTCGCTTCAAGGAGCGCGTCAGAGATAGGACATGAACCGAGCATGTTCCAAGGATCCTCCCTTGTCTTTATTCTTTAAACCATCGGCTGCCTTTTGAGCCTCTGTCTAAATCAAAATATGAAGCGGCTCAAGGTCGATAAATACCACCAGAGTCACAGTAGATGCCATACGCATTGCTCCCCTGGCTGCTAAACAAGCAAATCGGGCCGAGGATTTTCGTCAGGCCCATGTATTTACGCTAAGAAGCTGATGCCTTGACCAGAAGATGCTTATAGCAGCCCCTCCTACATCCAGAGCCGACCCTCGAACTCTCCCAGAACCATTGCAAGGCAGGAGATTGAGATCTGAAATTGTTCCCAGTGAAAAATTAGCTGGACCTTGCATCCACCGTTGCGCCTGTCATTCGAGAATCTTCGCCGGGCAATTCCGTACAACTCCTACGCTTTAGTGGGAAACACATTAGGATAATGGTAGGTGTTTTGACTGGCCATGGTTTTTTAAACAAAATCCTTAACACTATGGAAGTAGTCAATCACCCCAAGTATAGGTCTTGTGGAGAAGAGGAGAAATTTTCCCTCCATCTTCCATTATCGCAGGTTATTGGTACGAGGCACAGACACCTCAGCAACCCCTTTCCGGAGCTAGAGGAACTACGGAATATCTCCCTCAGCAAAGTTCTAGGCATTGATCTGTATGAAAATAATTCTTGAACACGCATATATGCACCATGAGCCAACTAGGCCTGCGTGAAGAAGAAGAAGATGGGCGCATGGACGAGCTGTTTTGGTGCAGGTACGTTCTGGCGCAAAATTTATTATCAGCTTTTGGCCAGTACTTGTACACTTGTTGTTCGATTGTTACACATATTTTAACATGAAAAAACGATATCTCGAGTAAGCACTAAAGAAATAAATATGCTATTGATTGCGTTTGAAAAGCGTTTGCGGGTAGTTGTTTTATCTAATGGATTTATTAATCAAATTGGATAGCTCATCAATTTTAATAGTAGTGCTGAATTTTAGATATAATAAACCACAATAAACTAAATTTCCGCTCAAATGTCACTGCGCCTAAATAGCTTGCGCCAAAACGTCCCGGAGCCTGAACGACGTTGCGCCCAAACGTCTCCGCATACGAACGTTCCCGCCCCCAAATGTCCCTATGCCAAATGCCCCTGCACGCAAACGTACCTGCGCCAAAATGTGCTTGCACTCCAACTTCCCTGCACTGAAACGGCCGCGCCTACAATAGGTCTGTTTTCGCGAATAATTTTACACCATTTTGGAGGATCGAGTTAAAGATGTTTAGGTTTCTCATACAACCATTGATCGCTGAAAATTCGGAAAATGTACTTTGGAAATTATTACAAAGTTACTTAACAAACCTAAACAGCTACTTGATTTTGGTTACGAGTTTTAGAGACATCAGAGGCATGTTTTTACACCAAACATGCAAAACTTGTATGAAGTATCGGGTTATTTTATTCAAATTAATTGAAATAGTTAAACTATGCAATAGATTTGATTATTTTATTTTGCATTTATAAATGACTGATTTCATTGCTAATATGTATTCAAATGTGACGGCATATTAAGCTATATTGAAATTTCAATAACTAATGTTTAGAGTGTCGGTTAATAGTCATAAAACAGTGTTATATAAGTTAATTATTTTACATTAAGCCTGTTGTCATGCTTTGAAACCTTGTAAACAATAGATAATGTTAAAAATTATCAAATTAATTAGACGTTTACTTTTATGTAAAAGTAATTGTATGAAATGTTAATTGTTATTTTGTTAGCATTTATAAAGTTGTTACAACAACTTTTCTAAAATTATATTCTTGCTGGAGATAATTGGGATTACGCTTACAATAACTGAAAATTACTTTAAAACTACTTCCTTATTACAGTTCAGATATGGTTTAATATAAATAAATTTTTTCCTAACATGAGTTTTTAAGCTCCTCTACAACAGCTTGAAAATCTTAAGGAACTCGGTGTTGACAGGAAAATAATAGAAAAAGTTTAAAAGTTCAGATATTAGATAAAATCAGTTTTCAACAACGATGTTGAACGTAGTGAAATTTTAGATGATCCTCTTCTGGAGTGACGTGGAATGTTAATGGATTTTTATTATGAGGAACATAAAATATTTGAACGAACTTTGTGTCGCTAGAGTAGATTTGCATCGAAATTTTGAGAAATTAGGAATTTTAGCTGAATCACCATAAGGAAATTTCTTGTTTTATTTATTTAAAGAACATGTTTTTCATATACAAATTTTTCCCCATTGTGTCGTTTCAATAACAATTTCTTTTACGTATGTGATGTACAAAGACCGCACTTTTAGTCCCAGAATAGCAAAAGATTTCGTTAAAATTCAATAAGTAAATTAAAATCATGGGCGTACTCAAATCTATTAAGTATACGTGAAACATGTTGCATGATTTTGCAAGGTTTTACAACTACAATTGCAATATTTGAGATAAATCGTTTCGTTCAGTTTGCTAAGCTAAGCCAGAGGTTCTGCACTCAAAAATATTTTCCATAGTTTCATACAATTGTTTCGTGTATTACATTTAAAACCCCTAACCATTCATATTCTACGCTTATCAACTCCGTTATCAAATAGCTCGAGATAATAAACCAGCTGGCCAAATGAATCATACATATCTAAACAAGCTCCATAAGGTCAAACATGTAGGTGTGTTGCTATTTTAATCTCGTAAATTAACCGTTTTAAATTGAATATATGCGCCAACTATATAGTTAAAGGAATTATGCCAGAATTTATTATTAATTGATTGCTCCATAATTTAAATACTGACTAAATACTACACTAGAAATCTGGACACTGGTGATATAACATCGCAACAATTACAATGAAGACGGACAAATTGTTAATAATTGACTAGACAGTTGTAAGATTTCTCTAAAGGTGAAATGAACAAAACTAAACATAAAATAACATTTCTTCTTGTTCTTTATAAGTTAGGACTTAGTCCCGTTATTTTCAAAATAATAATATTTGAATGTTGTAAATCAGTAGGTACTGTATTTTATAATAGTTCCTGCTTTTGGCAAGTTTACTTCTTGCATATTCTACATGATTAGTGATTAATTTAAAACTAAGGTTACGCTTGAACTAGTTGCTGATACTTTATTGTAAACATCTGTAATTAATTGGAGTATTACAACACAATTACTCAAGGACAGTTAAACAACTACATGTATCGCAACAATAGTATTTAACCCTTTATTTCCTTACTTGAATGTAGCAATTCTCTGACAAACGTATTGCTTTAAACAAAGGGAGTAATTTTAGATCTCAAGGTAACTAACATTCTCGAATTAACATTGTGTTTCCCTCATAAGTGTTTTTTATTGATTTTTTTATTATTATTGTATGATTGCAAATAGCAACTTATAGGTTTCTACATTCATTCGAAATCTAGTTTTTGTGTGGAAGTGAGTTTTCTTGTCTTGTGCTGAATATTTCTAAGAAAATGTGTTGCTGTATTGAATTCTAAATCGCAAACTTGTATTATCAAGACTTTATAAATTTTCCCCGAAATCTGAAAATGGGCGAAGTACTGCCCTGAATTTTCCTATAGTTCCAAAATATTTACTTTTTTGATTTCAATAACATTTTGTCACAAAGCTTCTAATCATATTCAGTTTTGTAAAGTAGAGAAACTAATCGTACTTAAGACTTATAACGCCTATAGGAATACATGTGTAGTTAGAAGAAGAACGCTAACAAAGATACAAAACAATGCTTTTTTCTCATTTTTATGAATAATAAAATAAATTAAATACGTCAACGAATGGAGAGTAGGGGATAACTAACTGCCCTAAATATTCTTATATATGTAAAAAATATGCGAGATACTTCGTCTGTACTTGCCCACGCTTATAGAAAATAATTATTTTCATGTTTTATACAGCCAGAGTCAGAAGTTGCAGGTTTTAACATATTTCTGCTATTTTAGAAGATAGGTATAAAAGTTACTGATAAAGGTTGTGCGAACCGACACCGTACTGTATAAACTGACATATGAAAATCTTATACAGGTTGTCCCATAAACAAATTATTCATAAGATAATACATTTCCTAAATGGAATGCTTTATATTATTTTATCGTAATGGTAAGACCATTTAATTCCCAACAAAAAATCTTAAATAATATTTTTTTGTAAATAGATAGATATAGTCATACAGCTCGCGCGCTTACGTTCCACAGGTAAATAAGTGAAACATGGCGCGCGATGGATAACAAATGAAGTTGGCAGGTGTGTTATTCAATTTTGTTACATAAAGTAATTTTTTTTTTACTTTATTCGTTCGTACATGATGTTTGTGTTTTGTGAGGGCCAGCCGGTGGTCTAGTGGTTTAAGTCCCAAGCTTTGAAACTAGACTCCCAACGGCAGTAGGTTCGAGTTCTCTGCCCGTCGGAAATTTTTCTGAATAAGTTAAATCCATGGATGGTGTGTGTGGTGTGTATGTTGGGTTGCATGTCTTTCAGGGCTGGGGCATGTTAGACCGGTGTATAGCGCAAGTCCGCTGAGCCCGGGTAAGGGGGTGGGATGGGAATCATGGAGTCGTGCTCACGCACGGCCTCATGATTCTTTTTTTAAAATAAAGTGTTTTGTGAAATATTAATAGTAGTTAGTTAATTAAAATGCCACACTAAAAATATGCAAAATGTGACATTTATGTAATAAATCTGAATAACACACCTGTCAACTTCTATTTCTTGTCCATCGCGCGCCACGATTCCCTTATTTTACGTTTGAACCGTGAGCGCGTGTTCTGTATGACCATGTCTATGAAATTTTTTTTTTCTCGAAAACTATGGCATTTACTAAAAAGCTGTGGGGCAACCGCCACGGGACATTCGTCGCCTATATTGACATTTTTAAATTTTTTTAATATTTCGTTTTGAAAATTTTGAAATTTTTTTGAAAGTTTTAGAAATCTGAAAACCTAAAACATTTGAAATTTTTAAATAATTTTAAATTTTTTTAATAGCTTGTTTTTTTTGAAAATTTTGAAACTTTTAAAATATTAATGATTTAGAAAACTGTAACACCTTTTTGGAAACCAAAATTTTCAGTTTAGAACATTTCTAAAAATTTTCTAACCTTATAATAAAATTTTTTTTGGCAATTATTCAATTAAACTGTTCAAGTAAACGACCAAAACGAAATACGCTATAGTTCTTTTCTTAATGGTTGGCTGTTGCTATGGTCATTTAACATATCCATACAGATTTTTTTCAGCTATGTTAATAAATTATTAGCAGAATTGCATTGTCAACATTTTCTGAGTATAAATCTAACTCATTTCCTGCATGATATAAATTTCCTAAGAAATATAGGTGCCTCATGTATCTTAAATCATATAGAAATTGTAAAAGAAGTGCGAATTGAAATTAAATAAAATTTCGTGGGTACTTCCTTAATTTTAGAATTTGTAATTTATAAAAGCATCTTCAAGTTAGTACATTTGCGAGTTTATGTAGCTATCTATGAAATTTCTAGAATAAAAAATCAAAAGGCATGTCGCGTTGTGGTATTGCATCCGCAGTTAGCATCACCGCGTATGGACGTAGTGCTACATGCGGCGAAGTAAAAGTAGAAACAATTTACACTTGTGTCATGGAATCCGGAATTCCTACTGGACTTTCGCGTAGAAGTTATGACTAATCGACATGTGTGTTATTAACGAACAAAAATCGGTGAAAGTGTTATATAATTTTGTTTTTTCACTACTAGCATTAAACGATATCATTATTTACTTTGTTTTAGAGCCAAGAAGATGAATTTCTTTCCTAGTGGTTAATAATATTTCATTTTTAACTACTGGTTAATAATGAAAACAATTGCTATCTAGTACTCACATGCCTATTTAAAATTATAAACTTTCATGTAAAAAATCTTTTTATTTTACTGGTAATAACTGTTCACCAACACTTTCTGCACCTTCCCTAATTTCAGGAGGAGTGCAGTTTTCACTCAAATCATCAAAATTGGACTTTTTATAACCACTATTATAAAATATATATTTTACATGAATGTCAATTGAAATTAACTATACTCTTGTTTTCAAGCAAGGCTACTTTATTTTTGTGCATATTTGCATTTGTAATTTTATTTTTTATTAATAAAAGGAATAAGGGTGCTAGTAGTGGAAAAAATAATAGAGAAGACTTATCAGCCTCGCAACTTATTTCCCTCGATGCTTCGCATCTCGGGAAATAATTCTGCTCGGCTGAGAAAAACGTCTTCTCTACCTTGGTCTATAATATACTATTTTATGTTTCGTTTTAGCAGTAACTAATTTTCAACATTTGTTCTATTAATGAACCCTAATCCTATATTAAACACCGGTGAAAAAGCACACATTTATTTTTCGTGAGATAGGCATATACGTTTAATTAGGATTATCATAGATCAGATGTACAAAGCGTTAAAATAATACAGATGTTATCTCATGTTTACTCGGGATTTCATGAGTACGTAAACAAAAAATTCAAGATATTATTTTTTTAATTACACCCAATTTTTTACAGTGACCACGTTGAATTTGCATTGATGTAGGACTAATTAACATGACAGAAGTTGATGAAATAAAATATAGGATATAAAAATATGCGAGTATTCTTAGTTATATTTTTAAAAATGAGAGAATAATCGTTTTGGTTGAAACAAACATAATTAAAAATCGTCCATCTTCAGATAGTAAAAATAAAAAAAACAGGGGATTCCTCATGAATTATAATAAAACGTGTAAAAATGTTTAGCCTTGTGGGTTTAAGAAATTAAATAAAAATAACCATGTTTGATTTAATTAATTAAATCACTTTTGATTTTGTTTGTTTCGGCCTAAACAATTGCACACTATTTTGTTTTTAAATACATGTAAAGAGACTGAGTTTTTAGTTTATCTGTCTATAAATTAAATCCAGTTTTGTCTCAATTTTACACGACTTCATCTTGACACAGCTTATTTATTATATTGTTAGCAGTTTGCCGGTTTCGATGTTTCGATGTACTCAAGTACTTAAGTAGGGTGTGGGGCGTAGCTTACGGGCTTAGCTAGTTTCTTTTATTTTTTTTCTTGCCATGCGAATTATAGCTATAGAGGAAGGTTTTGTGATCGCAGGTTGGCTTTGAAGCAAATGCGTTCATTCAGCGAAGTTTACTTCGCTTTGAGTTTACTGACCGATATAAGAATTATGCATAAAAGAAAGGCACTTTTATGAGAACCTTTTTTAACCTAAACATTTTGACCAATAATCAGGATTTAGGGCCTTGGGAGACCGATAAAGGGAACGCTGCAGCGGCGTCTGTATGATTATGTGTGTGTCGTGTATACACTTTACAGTCGAGACGCCTTAACGCAGAAAAACCAAATATGGCCCAAAGATTGTCAATTGCAATAGGATGACGCCGCCCGAAAATGAGGTTGATCCGTCAAAAAAGAGGGAAGGGGGGGTGCTCTGTTTCAAAATAGACGCGCTTGAAAAATAACTTAAGATTAGTATTCTACACATGTCAAATGGCCGATCTGCGCAAACGCGTTTTCCTATCACCCCCATGACAGTAGGAGTAACTTTCCATTGGGAAAACATCACTGGGAGATTTTCCTTTGGTCGTTTACCTGAACATATATAATTATTGAGTAATCACCAAATTATGAAACCGGTTTTGAGTTTTCAATGGAGAGACATTGGTTTCAACTAGAAAACACAAAATATCATAAAACCACTCGACTGCTGCATTTTTGAAGCAGTCGAGTGGCTGCATTTTTGAAGCAGTCGAGTGGCTGCTTAAAAGATGGGGGGGGGGGGACCTACTTCCTACCTACTTCAAAATAGATGCGCTCGGAAAAGAACCGTATATTCGTATTCTACACATGTCGAACAGTCGACCTGCGCAAGCCCGGTCTTTCTACCATCCCCCAACGAATTTTTGATATTTAAAAAATGTAGGAATTCTGGATTCAAAATCGTTATGAAGATGTTCCATTGAGAAAGCACCTCTTGGAGGTTTCTTTTGGTCGTTTACCTGAACAGTTTAAACAGGATAATCGCTAAAATAGACTATAATCAAATAACGAAATCGATTTTTAATTTCAAGGAATAAATATTGTTTTTAATTAACACACTATAATAACAAAAGAAATCCACTAATTGAAAAATTTTCCACATTTTCAAAAGTATTTAAAATTTTCAAAATTGTCACGCCCTTTTTCCTCCAAAATGTATAAAAGTTCATAAAATACGAGATTTTTTTAAAAATAATTTTCAAAAATGTTTCAAATTTGTTTTCACAAATTTTCCAACATTACTTAAGAACTTTTAAATTTTTCAAAAATGTCAAATTTTCAAAAAATTTCTTAAGTTAACAAAAGTTTTACGCTTCTCGCAATTGTCAAAATTTTTAAAATGTTTCAGAATTTCTTGCAATTTTCAAAATTTTAATAATTTCAACATTTTCAGAATTTTTATAAATGTTCAAAAGGTTTTAATATAGATTGTTTATTAGAGACAGGTTAAAGGTTTCAGTGTGAGTTTTAGTTTATTGCTCTATGTTTTATAATTGTTCTCTAAATGACTCTGCATAAAAAGCATTGATTGTACGCATTCTATTCCTAGGATATGCAGTGTAGCCTTCGTTTACAAAGAGATTATAAAGTTAGCTTAGCGCTATCGCATTATAATAAATATGAGCGTATAAAATTAACATTTAGTAAACACTTGCACAGTATCATAAAGTGAACATATGTAGTAGCGTTCTGTGTGCAATAAAAAGTAATATCGTCACAGGTAAAAGTTGAATTATAAACATAAACATTTTTTTTAAATGTTGTGTCTTGTATTGTATTTATGCAGTGTCCTCCTCAATATGTTTTTGGCTTGCGCGAGCTGCAACTACCAGGTTTACCATTATTTTCCGAAGGTATTTTTTTGGGTGTGTTTTTACTGGGGGTATTGTTTCGTCTTTTTTCCGGCGATATCTTTTCGGGAGTAATTTTTTTCTGGGGCTAGTTTCCACCTTCTCCAATTACAAATCGTCAGTGAAAATGCGCTGGTGCGGAACTCGACAAACAAATTTGTCTTCTTTCGCCATACAATAACTTCGATTTTCCGTTTATTTTAATATCCTGGTACCTGATACCTACAGCAATAAATTAATGGCATTGCTTTTGGTTACACGTAATTGCATTTTCCAATATTTATTATCGATAGCGCAAATGGTATCGACGTATTTTATATCCTTGTGTTAGAAAATACCAGTTGAGTAATTTTCATTTATTCGCTTCCAATTTCTAATATGACGCAAAAACGTTATCAAGTAAATAAATGATTCGATCTATCGGAAAGAATACTCCTGCGAATTACTCTCTAGGAAATTTATGCCCCCTATTTTAAAATACTGAAGGTTGTAATAGGAATCATTCAACAAAGTTTCAGGCTTGTGGGGCTTAATAATAAATATCAACTGCTATAACATTTGTCTTGAAAGACCTGCAATCTGCTATTGATGCCTCTGTATACCATTTTATCGTAACGAATTCAGTTGTAAAAATTTTAAATCAAAAATCTTTAAACGTCTGATATGTAAGCAAGTGTGCGTGGCTAAAATTGCTAAATACGTTGTATTTAACCAAATACCAAACTTTACAACAGTAATAATGTATAAGATTAAATCACAGGTTATAAACTTTGAGGTTCTTATCTTTCAGAACTTTGACACAAGTTGGTAATGCATCTCGTATTAACATAGTGAATGATGGATTCCGGCCTTAACCGTAAGAAGAATCCTAACCCCAGAGAAAATGCGAATCCTCTATCTGTTGTTACCTTATCGTGAGTATTACTTTTTTTTTTATTTATTGCAAGTTTTATTAGCTAAGGTATATTTGCTGGCTTTATGAATATTGATGAGTACCATTATGTCAATTAAGCACATTTTTCACCACGTGTCTTCAAACTGTTATACAAATAGGAGCAACATCTAGACTGAAAGAGCCAATTTCTAAAATTTGATAAATAACGAAATGTTCCAAACATGAAAACCTGCCAATATTTGAATTTGTTGCTTACCTGGTAAAGCTAATTTTGGATTTAATTAAGCAATCCTTTTGTTTAATTTTAAAAATGTTTCTTACACAAAGCTATCAATTTTTTTTGGAAAAATGTATTGTGTGGATAATAAGCATTAATCATTCTTACCCAGTAAAATTATGCTTTGGTGAAGAATAGCGAGTAGCTATTCTGAATTCCTTTTATGCTGACGACACTATAGTTTCAAAACCTTTTGGAATAATTTCCGATATTCATTTGAATAGTGTCATTACTGAGAAGGAACGTACAATGCACTGTCTGACCTGAAGCAATTTTGGTTTCTGTTCAATCTTCTAAACAGCAAGTTACGTACCATTGAACCTATGAATTTTTAATGATCAAAACTAAAAATTGTTATTAAAAGTTTCGTTAACTCTTAAACACTGAAGTTGATACAGAAAAATGTCGGTTTAATACTTCAAAAAACTGCGGTGTGAATTCCTGGGTAAAAATCATGATGATTCACCAAAACGTTGTTATCCAAAAATGCTTCCTTCCCTCAAGAGTTATAGCCCATCAAAGTTGCAGAAAAAACAGAATAATCGCAATTGCTTTAGAACGTTTTAAGTTAGAGCGATCAAACTTGGCAAGAGTTAGACTAACTAGACAATTTAATACAATATGAAAAAAATCCTAAACTGGGAGCGTGGTTCACGGATGGTGTACTCCCTTACCTCTTCTAGAATTTTAACGCAATGGTTACACTATTGAGAAGGACGTTTCGAATTTTTTTCCATATTGTTTTAAATTATCTAAGTGTAGATCTTAAAACTCGTGCCAAGTTTGATCTCTCTAACTTAAACCTGCAAACAGTAACTCTCCAGGGAAACATTTTAGGTCAATGATCATGATTTTCATCCAAGATTTCACACCTTGGTTTTTAAATAATCATTAAACAATTATGCAGTAAACTTATTGTATTGTTTTTTTTCCTGAAAACTTGTAGAAACAAAACATAGTTGACACTTATAGTTTTAAAAACACAAAACAAATCATTGTTCTATAAAGTAATTTCATGTTACAACAAAAAGTGTTCGGAATATTTCCATTGTTAATAATTTACAAACAATTCTATTGAATATTTATTTAATTTTCTAATAATACGTACGTAGTACTTGGAAGCATTTAATTTTTAAATTTTACTCTTTTTGTGTTACAATTTATTGTAGTGTTAATGAAAATTTTATGGTATATTATGTTTTTAGTAAACACTTATCAAAGAGGTGCTTTTCAATGACCAAATGAGCAAATGTAATATTGTTTGTTAATTAGTGCGTATTTTATGAAAATAAAACGTCCAACACTTTCTTAACTTCTAAAAGTTTTATTGAAAGTTGTTATTAGGTACATCTAATTAAATTCTAACTGTATGATTTATCGAGGGCGAAAGTGCAAAGATTATCGTTCCAATGAGGTCAAACTTGGAATCGTTAAACTTGAACTTGAATGTCCAATATCACTTATAGTAACGTAAGTCGTAATTACATAGTGATTACTTTTAGTTGGCTACCAAACATTCTCTGATAAAAGTATCAAATATTTAAGGCATTTTTCAATGTGGAAATTGGGAAGACTTTTAAGATAACAAAAAGGTTAAATTTCATTTCGTTTCTTTAACACTTATTACTATGCTTAGTTAGACATTTACATAAATGCATAAATCAAACTATTTTGACCTGAATATTTTACGATATACAGTGTGAGTCATTTTCTAAACTATCGAGAATTGAATATCAAATTTTTGCTTAATTCTTAGTAGAAGTTGGAAATTAACTGCTGCTCAGCCTAAAACTATTACCAGTTATACTAAATATTTAGTTATGCCTGTACAGCATACATATTCGTCATTTTAAACCGAACACCCTATATATTATTGCGTTTTTAGATTCTAGTAATTTCAGTTATAAAAGTGTTAAGATCTTAAAATTTGTGTCGTTTCAGTTATTTAAGTTTTTTCAAAAATTCTGACATTCGTGGACTAATATTACAAACATAATCCATACATATATAAAAGCACAAAGGGTTTTTTAGTCCGGTTCCTCCAGCGGCTACCGCTTCACCAATTTGGACCATTTTTTTTAAATGAAAGGTCTCTATCCACAGATGGAACATGAAACATTTTTATATTTTTATTCCACGTCGATTTTTTAATAATAATTATTTTAATTTATATTATATATGAAGGTCGGCTAGACGCGCGTCATTTGGGGCGCCATCTACAATAACGTCGCGTGTTATTATTGGAACTAATGCATCACGTGACTTGACATTTCGCCGGTTCTGTCAACGCTGTCTGTCAGTGCATTGTGTGCTGGGGTAACACTAGTATTTTTGATAACAGAAACTTCAGCCATCGCTATTTTGCACAGATTATTAACACATTATAAAGCATTCAGCGGTATGTTAAAACCAAAAGATTATTACATATGGCAATTTATTGCAACGAGTGTCCAAAAAGACTTTCAGTCCTGGGCGATATGGATTGTAAAACGCATGTCTTTACTATCTCGAGAAAATCTAACCTCAAACAAAACGTCATTTAAAGTAATAATCGATTAATGAAATAATCGATAGCTCAGACAATTAGTTTATTAATCTACTTACCAAATAATTGACTAGGTACATTGAACAGATCTTCCAGGAAATCCAGCTAAATTACTCCAGAATAATTAGTCCCGTCAAAATCACGTCAAAAGCAATCGATTAATAGTTCGTTTATTAATATAAACTAGTGGAACCCGTGGGCTATGCTCCCCGTTGTTCATGTTTTTGTTTTAATAATACCGGGTGATACCAAAAATTTTTACAGCTGTTAACATATGACAATTGGCTTATATTAAGTATTGCCAACTTTAACACTTCGGTCATGGCCTGCTCTGAATCATTCTTTTATGATCACCCGGTACATGTAAGACACGTCTGCGCGTGCTGCGCCGCTTGGCCTGACTTACATATCTCCGCGAAAGCGGTTTTGCTACTGAGGGGTAGAGATGTTTAGTTCGTGAACGATTCGTTCGAAATGAACCAATCACTAAGGTTACTCGAATGACTCGAATCACCAAAAAAAAAAAGATTCGTTCAAGATTCACTAACCAGTATTATTATTATTTCGTTCTGCGCTGCATGCAACAGCGGATTTAATGTTAATTATTGATTAAAATAGAAAAAGGTTAATAGAAAATATGCGTATTTATTCATATAATAAAATAAACAATAAACATACATTTTTTTCAACTAGGAACAAAATTAATTTACAACGCAAAAAAATGATTCGAGGATTAACCTATATTTAAAGAAGTGATTTGAAATTATCCACGATTTGCTGCAACCAGCAGTGCAGTTGTATATCGCAGTTAAATAAAAATTTTGCCCATGTCTACTGAGGGGCAGGCCGTGTAGGGGTGTAGCCAACAAAGAAAGCAAGATCGGCGGCGCGCGACCCAGTCAGAGAGTTAAGCAAAGTTAAAGGGAGTCTCGTTTAATATATGTATATATTCTGCGATCGATATCGATTAGATGTTTAATGGATTGTTTTACTAATTGAGCATTTGATTATACGATCATTTGCCTAATTCATTGTTTGATTAATCGATTGTTTGAATATTAAATTAATGAGTATCTGTATATAAAATACTTAATTACTTTAACAATATCTATTTATTTTAACCTTATACGTATTTCGGCACACTAATTGTGATCTGAACCAGCTAAGCTAGTATCAAAGACCGCTAGAGAGCACTTGTGTAACAAAAATTATGTTATTGTCGGCACTACTTAAGTATTGATTATCTGTATATAAAATACTTAATTACTTTAACAATATTTATTTATTTTAACCTTATACGTATTTCGGCATGTTTACATGCCATTGTCAAAGGTTATATGAAAAAATAAACAGTTAGTGTTGTTATAGCAATAGAACTTTGTGACTTATCTTGGCAATTGTCTGCAGATGACTTGATTTCTCATTCCAAAACGTCCAGTAGAGGAGAATTTAAAAGATCAATTTGCTCATTCATTAATCGAATTGATTGATTAATCGATGCAATCGATTTTTACAATTGACTATAGTGTTACCCCAGCGCACAATGCACTTACAGACTGAGCGTTGACAGAACCGGCAAAATGCTAAGTCACGCGATGCATTAGTTCCATAAGGGAGACGCGACGTTGGTGTAGATGTCGCCCCAAGTAAAGCGCGTTTAGCAGACTTTCATATATATTATAAATTAAAATAATTGTTATTGAAAAATCGACGTAGAATAAAAATATAAAAATGTTTCATGTTCCATCTGTGGATAGAGACCTTTCATTGAAAAAAAAATGGTCCAAATTGGTGAAGCGGTAGCCGCTGGGGGAACCGGAGAAAAAAACCTTTGAGCTTTTATATATGTATGGATGGATGGATTATCTATTATGCTTTTTGATAACTGCATAGTCCTAGTCATTACGTCATTGAACATTATTAGGCGAGCCCTGACCAGTCTGTATAATAAAAATATTCTCGCTGATTTGTAGTTAATTTAATGGCAATTATAATTTATAATTTTCGATATCGTAAGCCACGTTACGTGTTTTATATGGAAAATGATAGTTAATGTATTATATTTAAACTATTTTTTTGCATGCAATTTGTAAGAGATGCACATGCACATACTGCAATTTGTTTAGAGCGTAATTATCGAAGCCTACTTATGTACAAGCGTTGCCCAACGTTCTTTATTGCAAGGAGTAACTCTTTTTAATTAGATTTTTCTATACGTACTTTGTCTTTAAAATTAATGTTTACAACCTCCCAATATGCTTCATGTTGCTACATCGTCATCCTTGCCATTGTATTAGTGTCTGCTTAATGAAAAAATCAACGAACGCGTTTTCACAATCCTAAATGAATATTTTTGTTTTGCCAATCAATAAGAATGGTATGTAACACTGACAAATTATGGTAATTATTGCGGAACTTACTTATCATATTTGCTTTGAGCAAATTTTACAATGTTCAGTTCAGGATTGCACATATGTATTCTTGTTAGTTACAAATTGTTTACAGAAATAATAATGTATCTACATAGTATCTGTTGCTGAATATTTCAGAGGGAATAATATTCCAATTAAATTATTGTGCGTAAGAACTGTTGGGTAATGATGAAATCTGTTTGATGATAACTGCACTCATTCATGATTAGTGATTACATTTACATGTGTTGCAGCTGCAATTTCACCTTGAACTTTCGATCAGTTTTGATTTTAAGTGCATTAACCTTTATTTTGTATCTAAAAATTCTTTGGTAAAAGATTTTTTTTGATGATTTATTTCTACCATCTCTTGATTGTTGTAATAATTGTATCTGTTCCTCAGTGGAAGTTTACAAGGCTAAAATTGCATTTGAGCACGCTATAACAATACATTACAAATTTGATTATACAATATATAATACTGACATTATTTACTAATTTTATTATTCGTCTAAATTAGACGATATTTATTATCATAGAAATATTTATTAGGTACTAAAATGCCTACCTATGTAAGATATAAAATTGATTATTTATTTTAAGCCCAACAATGATTTATTTTACTCTTGTGCGTCCGTTGTTTGTTTCAACCCCAACCCCTATTTTGTTTACAATTGCTAAAAAATACTGATTCACGTTTAGTACTTTAAGAGCTTGAGACATAAATAGCGATTTAAAAATCTTATGCAACTAAGGCCTAACAGAAATAACTTGGAAGTTTTCTTGCAAAAAAGTGAACACTTTTCTAAATTAATTTAATTTGTCTTGTGGGGACCCCAACCTTTTCTGGATACTACTCTGATAATAGACAAATTAAAAATGCTGGTTTTTCAAATATTTCTTTTTTCCTGTTTATTTAGGTTTAATGTTTTGTCATTTGTTTTGTCATTTGTTTAGTTCCGAACTTTGAACCGGAATTGTTGAAAAGTTAGACGAGAACGATTATGACTGACTTTTGAATCATTTTTGTACAAGAACCCATGTATTTTATTTAATTTATCAACAGTATATCTTTTTAAAAGTGAAAAGGTTAACTAATTACAGAATCTTTTCGTATGATAAATTTGTATGTATGATAGATACAGATTTAATTGAAACTGGAATTTCAAAATCATGCTATCAAAGCTGTTATTATTATTATATTATAATTATAAATATGGTGAAAGTGGCCGTACATTCTAGCGATAGTTTTTAATTTTTCTTGTTAGTACTATGTATTTATTATAGAAATTGAATTACAGTGTCAATACACACACAAAAAAAGAGTTGATTTAAAGAAAATAACATGACAATCATCGTTAATTTTTTAACCGACTTCAAAAAAAGGAGGAGGTTCTCAATTCGTCTGTATATATGCTTTTTATTATTTTTATTTTTTATTTTTTTTTAATGTATGTTCGGACATAACTTTTTTGTTTATGAACCGATGTTAATGATTTTTTTGTGTTGGGTTCAGTATAGTTCCAAGGTGGTCCCATTATAGTTTCATTGGTATTGGAGCTTGAACTTCGAAGATACTCCTCAAAATCTATTTTTTGAACCGACTTTTTAGTGTTTCCGTATTTCATCTTCCGTTTTAACTAGCCGTCATTTCCTCATTCGAGAAGCATCCTTACTAGGTCTATCCATCACTTAAAATTGTAAAATAATTAACTTTTAAAAAAGAGAAAACCGATTTCAAATAAAAACGCAAAAGTGACATAAGTTAACTAAAAAGCAAAAAATAAATGTTTTTTTACAACAGTTTAATACTTATTTGTTATTCCGTTTAATGTAATTAAGAAATTGTTGTTTATTATATAATTATTAATTGTTTTATAATTTTTAAGTCGGTGCCAAGTAAAACATAAAAATTATATACCTTGCTGCAATAACAAATTAGTTTCGAATTTTTATGTTTTTCTTGGCACCGACTTAAAAATTATAAAACAATTAATAATTATATAATAAACAACAATTTCTTAATTACATTAAACGGAATAACAAATAAGTATTAAACTGTTGTAAAAAAAACATTTATTTTTGGTTTTTAGTTAACTTATGTCACTTTTGTGTTTTTATTTGAAGTCGATTTTCTTTTTTTTTTAAGTTAATTATTAAACATAAATGTGATGCTTTTATTTTAATTAATAGACAGACATTAATTAGCTACATTGCTTAAGAAGCTCGTTATTTCTGGTTTCTACTTCTCTTATCTCTTTATTTTCATTCGGTATCCTCTTGATTACGTCCAGTGCCGGATTAAGGTTTCTTGGGCTTCCGGGCGAAACAATATTTTGAAGCCCCATTTGTCTTTGGTGTGAAACTATTCTTTTATTATTTAACAGAAGGAATAGGCACAGAGCATCGATTACTCACTTGGAGCTTATTATTTTAGGCAGGTTTATGGAGTACGGAGACATAGGCATTTTAACCGTGTTGTAGTTGTAATTTGGTTAGGATCAAACTAGGTTGCCTACACTCTGAAGTATGTTATCGTCTTACATGTTTGTCATAATATAAAACTCATGAAATAAAAGTGAATCACGTGATTGGTGGGGGTCGTGTTGAGGCCACTTTATATTTAATAAAAATTGCATAACATCATAAATAACAATAATTTAAAAAGGGGATTTTATAGAAATTGAACCCGGGATGTTCTTTTTTCCATTTTGCTACCAGCAGTCTCGGTTGTAACCGCTATTGTTTTGCCAATTCTTTCACATGGTATGCCCTGGGTCACCTGGGTGCAGAACACAATGGGCACAACGACCGCAATGTATTTTGTAGGTTCATATCGCTCATCGTATCGTAGTGCATTGTATAAGGCGAATATTCTTATGTACAGTATATGTACCGGACTAGTACGTTTTGATTTGAATAAGAAAATTAGCAATCCGCAGCTACTGTACTATATAGTGAGCCTGAACTACGTCGGATGATGCCACTCTCGCTGGGTTGGGATTTTATATTATATTTTAGAAGATGTTACAAAAAAGGACAAGGGTCGTAGCCCACGGGTTTACAATATGATCCTTACTTGATTTTTTTACAATTTTTACGATTCAGCCGTAGAATATGCATCCATTATGTTAGTCTAGTAGGCCGGTACGTACGCACGCGTCACCGTGTTTTTGCGTAAAATAAGTAAAGTATTCTTTGTACTGTTCATTCCATTTGTTGTTCTTAGCATTATTTTAACTATTAATTTTTCTTAAATTTTGTATTTTCCCCAACAGACTGACATTTCCTATACTATTTTTTTCATTTTGTTGCTGATTACGTAATCATTAATTTTGGTCGTTCTTAACATTGAAAACTAGTTGATTTTACTTGACCTAGATGATAAAAATATATACTGAATAGCAAACTACTGTAAAATTCAAAACAACAATTCTCAATAAGTAGATTGCGCTTGGAAACAGTGAAATGAGGATGTTTTGTTTGTATTACTGATGTATAATAATTATATTATCTTCTTGCAGTTACACATTACCTACTTTTATCCAAGGATACAAGAAAGAGCTAGAAGTGTCCGACCTCTACGAAACACTATCAGAGCATAAGTCAAGTCGATTAGGTGATAAACTTGAAGCACAATGGAAAAGAGAAGAAGAAAGAGCCGCGAAAAACAACAGGCAACCTTCATTAAGAAGAGCCCTAATTCGTACATTTGGACTGGAATTCTTAATATACGGATTAGTTCTTGCTGTCACTGAAATTTTTATTAGGTAACATACATTCATAAACTTCATTCAATTTATTATTAATTTAGCATAGACAGTATAATACAAAAGTTAAAAAATTTAGCAATACTTTAAATAAAAATAA
Source organism: Ctenicera cuprea (assembly GCA_958336395.1). Lineage (NCBI taxonomy): Eukaryota > Metazoa > Arthropoda > Insecta > Coleoptera > Elateridae > Ctenicera > Ctenicera cuprea. The sequence goes on along the minus strand of OY284487.1, from coordinate 19,424,839 downwards.
TCAAATTATCTCTTTAACATTCTTAAATTACTGATTTAATATTTAACATTTATACAGGTTGTAACAAAAGTCTGGACTTACAAAACAGTTTCCTACCTTGCTTATATATCACTTGATTTTTCAGTGTTAATACTTCTAAAATTTACAGAATATTAATAAATTATGAGTAAGTGATCAATTTTTGTTACCACCTGTATGTGGTACGATTGCTTAACATATCTCAAACAGTTTGGAATCTTAGATTATACCAGCCAATATTTCTGGGAAAATTGGTGGCGTATTTTACTCCAGAATTAAATTCATCATATGGACTTCATCATTCGGCAAGTCAGGGTACCCAAGGAATTTCAAATGGACATTATCCAGCAAGAAACGCTTCTGCTAACCCGTAAATACTACTTGCGTGTGACCGTGTTTTTTCTATACTGTAGTTTTTTTTATATTAACACAGCTTGAGTTATTTTTCCTTTCTGCTAGTTTCTTTTATATTTTTTTGTTTTAGATTTCTCCTTTTCTATGCTAACAGTGTTGTTTTTGTATTTTTTATTTTTTGGGCTTAGTTTAATAATAGCTACAAAGTCATGTCATCATTATAATTAAAAATACTTTGTTTTTTAGGGTAGCTCAGCCATTAGCTGTTGGACAGTTGATATCATACTACGATAACGATACCAATCAAGGGGCAATAAGTGAGCGAGATGCTTATCTGTATGCAGCAGGAATTGTTGGCTGCTCTTTTGTCAATGTTTTTGTTACTCATCCCTACATGTTGGGTGTTTTACATGTGGGTATGAAAATAAGAGTAGCCTGCTGCTCTCTTATATACCGAAAAGCCCTCAAGCTAAGCAAAACCGCCTTAGGACAAACCACTGCTGGGCAAGTAGTAAACTTATTATCTAACGATGTTAATCGTTTTGATGTAGCTGTGATATTTGCACACCAGTTGTGGGTTGGCCCTCTCGAAACAATAGTTGTAACATATTTTATGTATCAAGAAGTTGGAATTTCGGCTGTGATAGGTGTGATTTCTCTATTATCATTCATTCCTTTACAATGTAAGTAGTTATTTAATTAGTTTACTATGATTATTAGTTTGGTATGCAATGTATGTCTAGATCATGATTCACAGCATTAATCATTGTGGAACCAAGGTAAGTGGAAGAGATAAAAGGTCTCTTAAAGTTAAACAAAGTCTTCAATATACAATTGAATATGAACATGTTATAGTTGTAGCGGTATGTTAAAAACAGCAGAACAGCAAATTATTATTGCACAAGGTGTTTATAATTTACTCTTCATTTTGCAAAATTTTAAATGTCAATAACTTTGTTTTTTCAAATAAACACCCGGTATATTTTAAAAACATAAATGTAGAACTAAATTCTCTTTTAGTTTGATATAGGGTTTTGTACACCAAATATTTAAACTTTTATGATAATGTTCTATTTTAATATTGAAATATTAGTATACAATATTTCCAAAAGTTTTGGAAAAAGTCTAATAACTCGCAAGCCACTATTGTGAAAATCATACTTTTATATTCAGAATTAAAGGTATAATCTAAAATGCAATGATATCCAGGATGTTTTGTTTAAAATAACAAAGTAATGTTCTGTATACTTGTACAGACATAACTAAATACCAAGTATAATTGGTAGTGATGTGTTGTTTCTGAACGAGTCAAATTGAACAACTCTTTACTGTGTCGTGAACGAGTCGTTCAATAATGCCAAATAAATCGTGACCACAACACAAAAATGCTGGTATTTTTAATTGCAGGTGTTTTACTCAAGAAAACAACTTTTTTTTAACACAATAACAAGGAAATAGCTCACTACGTATATATGTGTGCCCCAAGTCGCCATATTGGTTATAATTTATAAAAAACGTTTAATTGAGAGTAATGTTAAAAGATACTTAATATTGTATTTATTATTCCAGTTTTTTTGGGAAAAAAGGCAGCACAGTTCCGCTTAAAAACAGCTCTTAGAACAGATGAAAGAGTTCGTTTAATGAACGAAATAATATCAGGAATTCAAGTAATTAAAATGTACACATGGGAAAAGCCATTTGCGAAACTTGTTTCTCTTGCTAGAAGGTAGGTCATCTAAAATTTAATTTTCAATACCTGCCTAACTACAATATTTTTTATGATTTAGGTATGAGATAAAATCAGTTAGAGCAACTTCATACATAAGAGGAATTGTTTTATCTTTTATAATGTTTACAACCCGCATTTCATTGTTTGTAACTATCTTAGCATATGTGCTATTTGACAATAAAATTGATGCAAAGCAAGTGTTCGTGTTGACTGCCTTTTATAACATACTGCGTCAGTCAATGACAGTATTTTTCCCTCAGGGTATTGCACAAATAGCAGAAGCAAATGTATCAATTAAAAGATTAAATAAGTTTATGATGTATGATGAAACAGAATTGGCAGTAGAACTAAAAAATATGGAAAAACTTCATGGAAAAAGTTCATCTCTAAATGGATATAGCGATCATGATAAATTTGATGTAAACACCTCTCGCAACGAAAACAATGAATATTCAGTAACAATTGAAAGTGGAACAGCAAAGTGGACAGAATCGTCTTCCGATAATACTCTCACTAATTTAAATTTAAGATTCAGAAGTGGTAGGGTAGTAGCTGTGATTGGTCCCGTTGGAAGTGGAAAAACTAGTTTGTTGCACGTAATTTTGAAGGAATTGCCTTTAATTATGGGAACATTAAATATCAATGGAGAAGTAAGTTATGCTTCACAGGAACCATGGCTGTTTACTGGTACAGTTCGTCAGAACATATTATTTGGTCAAGCTATGGATAAACTTCGTTATAAAATTGTTACAAAAAAATGTGCATTGGAAAGAGACTTTACTCTTCTTCCATATAATGATAAAACTATCGTTGGTGAAAGAGGAGTGTCATTGAGTGGTGGACAGCGAGCCAGAATAAATTTAGCCAGAGCTGTTTATAAAGAAGCCGATATTTACTTGCTAGACGATCCACTCTCTGCTGTTGATACACATGTTGGTACACAGCTGTTTGAAGATTGTATTCGGGGTTACTTGAGAGGCAAAACTGTTGTTCTTGTCACTCATCAACTGCAGTACTTAAAGGATGTTGATCATATTATTATTCTTGAAAATGGACTTGTTAAAGCTGAAGGAAGTTACACTGAACTTCAAGATTCGGGCTTGGATTTTGCAAAATTACTTAATGATCACTCAGATAAAGAAGAGGAAGAGGACCTGGAAAATACAGCAATTAATCCACTATCAAGACAAATTTCTCTTCGCCGAAAATCTGTAATTAGTGCAGCTTCTATAGATGAAAAAACTTTGGATGCTCCCACAGAAATTGAAGAACAGAAAAGTAGCGGTTCTGTTTCAGGTTATATTTATAGAGCCTACCTTAGTGCTGGAGCTAATTGGTGTGCTATTTTTTGCGTCTTCATGTTATTTCTCATAACACAATTGGCTGCTAGTGCAGGAGATTATTTCATCACCTACTGGTAAGTTCTTGCCACCCACTTGTTTGCATGGGATTTGGTCATAATCTATGTATGCGAAGACTGTTAGTTTACTAACCGCTTCACTCCCATGTTGCCACTGGTTCCAACATGTTTGATATGGGTGCTATATTACAGAGTGCCACTAGTGGCAATAGCTCTCGAGACTAGTTTTGTTGTTGGGATATGGTAAATTTGTAGTGGGGTAAAAATTCCCTCTCCTAACATTAGGTGTAATAATATTAATTCACGACCGCATGTTTCAATTGCATATTTATGCCCCCCCATGAAATTTTTATTCTTTTTCGAAAATTTTGATTATGTATTAAAAATTTTACAGCGGATTCGAAATAACTTAATTTTTTTTGGAAAATCTGGAATAATAACGCTGATACGAAAGTAGGGCCAGGCAGTGAAGTGGTTAAGACCAGGCAGTGAACTATTTGGTCAGAATGACTGTCATCTATTAATAATTTTCTAATCTAATGCCCTCTTGGCTTACGTTTTTAGTTTTTAAGAGTAACTTGAAAATGTAGGAAATAGTTAATACTAAAAGTCAGTTTTACAATCATACATTTTAGTACCTATTTTAAGGAGGAATATGGAATGCCATTTTACTTTTTATCAAACATTGTAACGTAAATTTTTAAACTGGTTCACCGGTCAGCTCAATGGAGAACGCCTGTATTGGATCTACTTGTTTTGAGAGCGCACTGATTGTTGGGTTTATGCAGGGTTTACACTAAAGAATGTTTATAAGTCTTCAGGACTGTTTTATGTTGTGATTTTATGATTCACCTATCACTCATTCTCCCTAGTGCATGTGCCACTTTTTTATTAATTATTGTTCAATGTGCTTTGACAAAGTGGTACAAATTGACGTGCCCCTTCTTTTGGCAGGTAGCTCCTCTATTGGTCAATATTACAGTGTGATTTTAGTCTACACTACTACCATAAGTATTCCTGTTCAGTGGCAGCATTTTCCGACGTATGATAATAATTTTTTCATTGTTTTAGTATTTTAGTTTTAAATTACCTGGACGGTTTTCAGACGCTAATAAATAATTTTTTAACGTCATAAAATGAATTTCTGACATCAGTGATAGAATTTCTGATGTCAAAAAATTAATTATTGTAAATGGGGTACGAAGTCAGCCGATGCACTTCATAGACATTTGATGACATCATTTTATTGCCATTATCTTGCAATGTTTATGTACTATTCTGTATCGTAATTCTAAAGTAAATAATAGTTCATGTTTTATTCCCCCTAAGAATCTGTCTGAAATCAGCTAAAAATATAAAATACAAACGCAATAAATTTATAAATATTTGTGATGTGTATTGACTGATTCCGTGACCCAACTATACAATATTTTTATCTAAAATTTGATGATTTTTAGATGTCAAATAAGTAATTTAAAAAAAAATACAATTTGTGGCGTTTAACACGAATTTTTTAACGTCAGAATTATTTAGCAACTTGGAGCAAATATAATTTTGTTTTCTAAAATTCAGAATAAAGAGGAAAACGCAGTTCCATAAATGAAGGTTTCAATGAATAGGTTGCAGGACAAAAATTTAATATACAGGGGCGTGCCTGCTAACATGCGTTTCAAAATTTAAGAAATGAAACTCAAACAAGAGAAAAGGTTTAATAACCAAGCTTTTATTTTTAAAAATTGTTTGTAAGTTACAATTCGTACGTTGAATAGGCGGTCGTGCTTATGCTAATGCCAAAACGCCAGGAAAATTTATCATGATTGCCGAATCTCTTGTGATAAAACGTTCACTCATCTCGATCAGTGTTTAAAGGAACATGGGACATTTGCAAAAAGTACCGCCAATGGTGGTAGGCGTGAAACCCTTTATTATTTGCTCCTAGAGGAGAATCTTGTAGCGTCGTTAGAAATCCTGGTACAAGCACTCGTGAGCAGTTGCTTTATCCTTCGCTTTCACGGTCTGCAACTGCAAGATTACCCATTTGCTATTCACAGACGAAACAGAGTTCACCAGAAATGAATATTAAATTTCCATAACACTCGTGTTCTTCGTAAATGTTTGGGCAAGTATCGTTGGTAATTTGCATAGGGCTTTTGTTTTTGCCTAACAGATTAATAGGTCCTTTATACCATGATTTTTTTTGGAGACAAAGATGTTCATGTGGTTTGTACACGATGGTGCGCTGCCTCTTTTTAGCATTGTGGCTCGTCGATACCTTGGTCAAACATTTGTAGAAAGATGCATAGGTTGAGGCAGCCTCATAGCACGGCGTGCTCGTTCCCCACATGCAAACGCTTTAGATTTTTTTATGTAGGGTTGTTTAAAATATTTAGTATACACCTCCCTTGTGGATAATATTGTGGAATTGCACGGAGAGTTTAAAATGCTTGCCAAACAATAAGAAATACGCCAGTTATTTTTGAATGTGTGAGACAGTCAATGATGTAGCATGCTAATGCTTGTATAGAGGCTAATGGAGGAGACTTCAAACATCTTTCATAATGTGTATTGTATAGTTGTATACATCTCTCTATTTTTTAATAAAATGGCTGCATCTCGGAAGGGGTTGGTTTGCTGACACATGTTTACTAAGTCTTTTTTCCCTTGTTTTGGAGGGTAGAATCTTTCCTTAAATTTGGAGACACATTTTAACAGACAGCCTGTATATTTGCCTCTATTAGCTGTGCGCAAAAGAGTATTTTACAAAAACTGAATCAGTAACAATATTATTTTTTTTTAGTTTAACAGGAAATTTCATTTATTATCTCTTATTTTTCACAATTAGAAGCAAATAAATGCTTAATTGCCATCAGTTGTTATTTATAATTACGAGTAACGGGCGTTTTGATAAATAATTATTTTGGTATTTTAATATTATAGGGTGAATCTAGAACAAATAAGAAGTAAAAATGGAAGCTACCAGCTGCAACAACCACCAAACAACAACAACCGTACCATATACACCAATGATGGTATATTTGTTAATACTTCAAATAGTAACAGCAAAAACATAAGCGGATTAAACAGCACTTACGATATTTATAATAATTCCACCAGTTTTTGGGATTTTTCAACAGAAACCTCCATTTATATATATTCTGGAATAACTGCCGCAACAATTATATTTACCCTTATTCGTTCTTTTGCATTTTTCACTGTGTGTATGAGAGCATCAGTAAGGCTCCACGACAAGATGTTTAACAGCATTATCCATGCCACTATGAGATTCTTTAATACCAACACTTCTGGAAGAATATTAAATCGATTTTCTAAAGACATGGGTTCTATTGATGAGTTACTCCCTGGTGCTATGATTGATTGTTTGCAAATTGGATTAGCTCTGATAGGAATAATTGTTGTTGTTGGCATTGTTAATCCTTGGCTGATGATTCCAACTGTATTAATTGGCGTAATCTTCTATTTCCTCAGAATATTTTATTTAACTACAAGTCGAAGTGTTAAAAGATTGGAAGGTGTTAGTAAGTATCCTTATTGTTTCTCCAATAAATCTTTGTAATGTAAAGCATGAAATTTTACAGCACGGAGTCCTGTTTTTGCACATTTAAACGCATCACTTCAAGGGATTACTACAATAAGAGCTTTTGGTGCAGAAGCCATTCTTGAAAGGGAATTTGATAACCATCAAGATTTACACAGTTCCGCATGGTTTTTATTTATAGCAACATCTAGAGCATTTGGATTTTGGCTAGATCTCGTCTGCATTATTTATATAGCTGTTGTTACAATGAGTTTTCTTGTTCTTGGTGATGGTATGTACATTTTGTTTTTCTGATATATATTTTTCGGCAAGTACCTAATTGGGTAAGTTTACAGTAATTAATATGTGTTTTTAGAAAAATATGGTGGAAATGTGGGTCTGGCGATTACGCAATCTATAGGGTTAACTGGAATGTTCCAGTGGGGTATGCGGCAATCAACTGAATTAGAAAACCAAATGACATCAGTCGAACGTGTCTTAGAATACACAGAAGTTGAACATGAAGCTGCTCTTGAAAGTGCTCCAGAAAAGAAACCTCCAAAAACATGGCCTAATCGAGGAGAAATCAAATTTGTTAATATGTTCTTGAAATATTTCCCACAGGATCCTCCCGTTTTGAAAAATTTGAACTTCACAATTCGACCTTTAGACAAAGTGGGGATTGTAGGACGAACAGGTGCAGGAAAGTCTTCTCTAATTTCTGCTTTGTTTCAACTTACTGAAACAGAGGGATCTATAATCATAGATCATATCGATATCAAAGAGTTGGGCTTGCATGATTTAAGACAAAAAATATCTATTATTCCTCAAGAACCTGTACTATTTTCTGGAACTATGAGAAAGAATTTGGATCCATTTGATGAGTATGATGATGATGTCTTATGGAAGGCTCTTGAAGAAGTTGAATTAAAAGAAGTAGTCAGTGATTTAGTTTCAGGTAATTTAATTTCAGTAGAATTATTATAGTTAATCATTGTTAATTTGTTTTTATGATTACTTACTTTTTTATGTTTAACTCAATGTTTATCATGCTAAGTTTTAATTTAAAATCATTATAAATTAAACACTAAATATATTTTTTTTATCAGGTTTAAATTCAAAAATGTCAGAAGGTGGCACAAATTTCAGTGTAGGACAGCGTCAGTTAGTATGCTTAGCCCGTGCTATTATACGTAATAATAAAATACTTGTATTGGATGAAGCTACAGCAAATGTAGATCCTCAAACAGATGCTCTCATTCAACATACAATAAGAAAAAAATTTGCTAATTGCACAGTACTTACAATTGCACATAGATTGCATACTGTTATGGATTCTGATAAAGTGTTAGTAATGGATGCTGGAAGTATGGTTGAGTATGACCATCCACATACCTTATTACAAAACGAAAATGGTATCCTCTATGGTATGGTTCAGCAAACTGGAAAAACCATGGCAGAAACACTTGCAAGAGTTGCCGAAGATGTAAGTATTGGTAATAATTAATTGAACGTGATTTAAAACTTTTTTTTAAATTTATTTTAGAGTCACAGGAGGTTACTATTGACAAAAGACTTAAGTTAATAAAGAATAGAATCTCATTGTATATAGCTCAGAATTGTTATTTTTGTATTTCATTTAGATAGTTTTAATTAAGTAAAGAAGGTGATAACATGGCCTTATTGTGTAAATTTTACACCAAAGTACATATCCATTGACATATATTGGGTATTTTATTTTTTTATGTATTTGTTTTAAAATGTAAATAAAATTTAAACAAATTTTAAAAAGCTCACTGAATGCTTTCATTCCTAAACATGAAGATACCGTGTTAAGTACTGTGTAATTTATGTTAGATTTTCTGTGTAAACTGTTGGATTTGAAATAAAATATTTTAATTATATTTTTAATTATTTTATTGCAGTGATATTATTGAAGATAAAATATTTTATTATTTTAAAAATGTTGCCAATACCTACTTTATCTTTATTATACAGTTTTAAATACAAAATAAACATAATTTCTTTTATTGCTGTAATACTTGGGTAATCGTAGTTGTAGATAAGTGGTAAGTACTTGTAAAGCCTAAAATTAAACAAAACTATGGTCGAGGCATCATGTCGCAGAAATAGGGTGTAGGGAAATAACTCGGGAATGGATTTTTTGCTTAAACACTGTACTTGAGCGATCACAAAAAGACCCCAAGTTTGTGAATTCAAACTTGGTCGGGAAAATCACAAAATCGTGGATTGTTCGTTTACATTGCATCCTACGTTAAAAATGCTAAGAAAAAAAAGCTGATAAAAGTTTACACACAATTAAAAAAAAGATTGTTTTAGCTTTAATAAATTCCAAAATACGCCCTTCCAAAAAAACCCAATTATTTTTAATTTTTGCCTCAAAAATCGTACTTTTCAGATTTCTTGAAATATCGTCCCTGATGATCATACGTAAAAGTCGTCCACGGATGAGTTAAAATACAGTCAATTTTCTGTAAAACAAAAAAGGACAACCCTCTAACCCTAACACGTCGCGAGCTATGACTTCTCTAAGTAAGAGCATTTTTTACCGTTTTTCGAGCCTGTTTCGTAGGGCTGAAGTTTTTTGTAAAAAGCGCCTTTTCAGTGCATCCAATGTAAAGATGAATTAGAATAAAAGAGGATAAAATTCTGCGTAAAACTAAAAATAAGGGAATATTCTAGCGCTAAGTTTCCGAAATATGACCTTTCAAAATACGTTTTCTTCGTTACATTTACGCAGAATGGAGTTTTCTATAATTTTTTTCATGAAACTCTGTGAAATGATCAGAAAAAAGAACTGTTCGAATAAACGGAATTTTACATTTTTATACAACAAAATCGTGTTTTTTTGAAAAGTCATTTTGGAAACTATTAAAGCTAGAACATTTATTCTTTTTTAGTTTTACGCAGAATTTTATTCTTTAATTTTGGTGTAGCTCATTTTTACATTGAATACACTACAAAGCAGGTCCAACCTCCACACACACACACTCCGGTAGACAACAATCAACCACCCAGGGCAATAAGAAGCCAAAGAAGAAAAGGAATCCATAGGAAGCAGGAATGGAACGCCAAATATGATCATGTTAGATCAAAGAATAGTATTAAGTAGTTTATTAGCTATTAGGAAATTAAGATATTTTCAATCTGTAATCTTAGAACAATAGATATGTGTAAAATAAGAACAATGTGAAACTTTAATACCAAAGTTTATTAAGTTAAAATGCATAATCGCATAACGGTCTTGGTTGCGTGCTCAAAAACCCCATCGATGCGTAGCCTACTAACTACCCGGTGTTGCAGCAGCGGTGTCTTGCGGTATGCATTGCAGACATGCTAACGCGGTTCAACACCCCACCCGATCCCACCTATCACATAAATTCCTACCCACCTTACTGGCATGGGGTGGGCCTGGCGTAATCCAGGATCGACCCTCGAGTCAGCTCCATGTCAGATGATGATGAGCTCATACTTACATTGATTGCGCTTAAAGGAATCTATTTCTGAAAAACCAACCCTACGAAATAGGCTCACAGAACTGTCTAAAATGCTCTACTTTGAGAGGTCATAGCTCACAACCTATTAGGGTTAAAGGGTTGTTAATTTTTCGGATTTACAGGAAATTGAGTGTTCTTTAACTCATCTAAGGACCACTTTTACGTAACGGTATTTCAAGAAATCTGAAACGTACGTAGGGTAACTCGTACAGTAACTGGACACAGCATAGTAATTGGACATAGCAAATATCGGAAGCTGTAATAGTCAAACATTTACTGCAAATGCAAGTTTTAGTTAATAGATGGAGCGACGAATATGTCGGCTTAACAACTGTCAAGCTGTTTTCCGCCAAAAGTTCTCCATTTCGATATGACATTGTAACATGTAACATTAGTTGCAGTAGGCTGTTTCGTTATTGAAATGTTCAGAATCACAAGTATTTTTACGTTACTAACTGTATAGTTGTAAAGCTGTTAGACGCGCCAGTGTTTCACAGCTTCGCTAATGTATAGATTTGCTGTTTACTAGAATCGGGTTATCAGTATAGTGGTGTCCAATAACTGAATGCTTAAAACATGGAAAATTTAGTTATTGGACAAGGTGTCCAACAACTGTGTTTATGGGCTATACAATTATTGGACACGCGTTTATTAATAATTTAAATTAGTGCATTTCATTATTTGCAAATTTATGCTTCATTTTTTCCTAGCGTAAACTTCCTTAATTATGCCAAGAAAACCAAGTTATGACGCAAATGTGCTACAAGCAGCACTACAAGAGCGGTCAAGCGGCGGATCATCACTTAGGGGCATTTCAAAGAAATATGGCATCCCAAAATCCACTCTTCTATTCAGGAAACAAAATCCTGGCCGTAAAGAGACGTTTGGCCATCAGCCTGTATTAACAAGTGAAGAACAAGCAACATTAGTAAACTGGATTTTAGAACTTGCTAGAAAAGGATTTCCTAGGAAGAAAGAGAATATTATTTGCAGTGTGCAGAAATGTTTGCAACACAATCCACGTCCTAATCCGTTTAAAGATAATCGTCCTGGTATTGGGTGGATAAAAGCTTTCCTTAAACGGAATCCACAAATTAGCCAACGAAATAGTGAGGGTGTTACCTCAGCCAGTTCTTGTTTATCAGAAAGCCATATTAGAAAATGGTTTGATGAAATAAGTAACTACATTAAAGAGAAGCAATTAGATGAAGTAATGAATGATCCATCGCGAGTATTTAACGGAGATGAGTCAGGTTTTCAAATCTGCCCGTCCACAAGACGTGTATTGGCAGAAAAAGGAGCAAAAAATGTTTATTCGATAGAAGCAGCCTCTTCTAAAGAAAACATCACTGTTATGTTTGCGTTTTCGGCAAGTGGGGCTACTTGCTGTCCAATGGTAGAGTATCCCTACAAAAGGATTCCAGACCAAATTACACGTTCAGTACCCGATCACTGGGGAATTGCGCGTAGTTATAACGGATGGATGACTGGAGAAGTATTTTATGAATACATTGCAAACGTATTCCATCCATATCTTATCAGGGAAAAAATACCATTACCCGTAATTTTCTTTGTGGATGGCCACAAGTCCCACTTGACTTACCATCTGAGTGTCTTATGTAGTGAACTACAAATCGAAATTATAGCGCTCTATCCAAATGCAACCAGAATTCTTCAACCCTGTGACGTGGCTGTATTTAGGCCAATTAAGATAGCTTGGCGTAAAGCAGTAAGGAATTGGCACGATACTCATCCAGGAGAAGCACTAAATAAATTGTCTTTCGCACCACTACTGCAAACTGTTGTAGAATCTAGTGTAAAAAGAGAAACGTTAACTAACGGGTTTAAAGCTTGTCGGATTTTCTCCTTTGATGCAGATGCTATTGACTACACGAAATGTCTAGCTAGTAGCAAAGTCGTGGCTTTAACTACTAACACACAAAGAGCGAAATAAGATGACATAAATATGAGTTAAGCTACATTTGCTCGTATAGTGGGTGACGAAAAGTTAAAGAAATTCAGAACTATTGGTGAACTTTTATCTGAAGAATCCAACAGTGACGATTTCTTAGACTTATTCCGCATTTGGAATTATTTCCAAGGTAGCGAAAATTCCAATACGAAAGATACTGTGGATATTACATCTCCACCATCTCTTGTGGAATCTGTTAGTGATGGCCTAAACGAAATTGAGGATTTAGATCAAAATGAACCAATACATTTTGCTGTTAAGGAAAGCGAAGAAAACCAAATACAACGTGATCCTACTGAACCATCTTGCACCTATAGCAGTTCTTCAGGGCCTTTAGTTGGAATGTTAGAATCTTCTCTTGTTCTACCTTCTGAACCGTCTTGCAGCTGTACTACTTCTTCAGAACCTTCGGTTGAGATGATACAGCCTTCTGCATTGCCACTTTCTGAACTATCTTGCAACCATAGCAATTTTTCAGAGCCATTGGTTGGAAGAAAAGAGTCTGCTCCACTGTCTTCATTTCTGATGTGGCCGAATTCACCGAAACGCAAGGGCAAACGACAAACTGAACGTGTACTATATGCAGTAGCATCTAAACAATTTAAAGAATTAATGGAATTCAAACAAGCACTCAAGCTAAAGAATGAACAAGAAAAAGAGGAGAGAAAGAGAATACGCGAAAAAATAAAGAAGAAAAATTAAAAAATAAAGCAATAAAAAACATAAAAACTAAGAAGGGAAAAAAGAAAAAAAATGTTTGTGCTATTTGTTCTAAAATAATTAAAGCAAATGATTGTTTTTGTATTATATTGTTTATATATTTATAATAAATACAAGCGTTCAAATTCTATATAATTTGTCAGCTGACCAAAAACACAACATAATAAGGCTTAGATTGCTGTATTTATATTTCCTTTAAAATAAAATATGAAATTTACAGGAGCGCGAAGTGCTAAAGTGTCCAATTACTGTACGAGTTGCCCTATTTGGACCCCCAAATAAGCGTTTTAAGCAAAAAATCCATACCTGAGTTATTTCCCTACGAATGCCTGATGACTCGACTAAAGGAAATATTTAAATAGCAGAACAAATAATGTTTAATCCTGGGAAAAACTTTAGTAATTTTTTTTTTATTTTATTTATATTTAAATTATTATTGCGATTTTAGAAATGCTTAAATTAAAAATAAGACTAATGTTAAAGTTATTAATTATCAAGTACATAATGTTTTGTATCTCTGCTACTTATGTAGCAACAAACAATTACGTTATTTCATTTAAGATGTTGATTAGGTACTCAACTGCTATCATGTCTTTTACAAAATTAAAGTGATTGTTTCTAACCTACCTACTTCTATGAGTTTTGCAATGTGAGTACTTATATGAAGATATACATTTTATCTTTAGTCAAGTCACTGATAATAAAATTGTAACAGAGGAAGTGGAAATGATAAATCACATATCTTTGGTAAGTATCACCTACTTATAATTTTTATTATTATTGGGAAAATAAATTATTTTTCTTAGTAATCACCCTTGGATCAACTAAGGTATTTAACAACTACATCTAATAAAACTTTAGCTAGTGCATGATTAGTTAGATGGCTGGATTAGTCATATAGAGTATTTATAAAGTAAGCACTTATTTACATTATTTTAAATGTCTGCATATTGCTGCTATTCTAGTCTTTTCAAGGTCTTTACGGGGAAAACATAAGTATGCTTTCTTCTATGTGGTATATTATTATAAAAATGCGCGAAACAGGTCGCTGGTACTTTTCCATACTTTTTAGATTTATTCTCCTGTATTCTTGGGAATAAGAACTGTAAACGTTAAAAATTCTTGCTAAAACGTAACTAAGTTCTTGAACAAACTATTAACTACAATAACTTTGAATTCAGTTGTTAATAAATGTTGTCACTAATTACAACTTAATGTTAGACAAGCCAGAAGTTTTTTTATCGCAATAAAACTGATCCAATGCAATTATCCATAGCCCTCATTTTAATTTTTCTATACATACTAGAAGTATGATGAGTTACGATTTCATGCAAATTTTCGAATCTTAGTTTTTAACGGAAATACACGTTTTGGGATCAAAAGAACCCAACAAAATTGGTTTAAAAAAATTTCTGTCTGTGGGTGGGTGGGTGCGTTCGTTTCCTTATATTGCCAGAACCTCTTGAAACTGTTTATTATCAAATTTGGTTTGTGGAAGTTCTTTAGTTCTTTGTAAGGTTTTTAACAGGGACCGGAACGAGAAACAGAAATTAGACATGTTTTTTGGTATCGATTTTTTGTAAAAGTTGTACCACAACTTTATCTTTAAGACAAAGGCCGTTTTTAAAAATGTTCTTTTTCTGATTACTCAAAAATAAAATATCCAATCAATATAAATTATCATATCATTTAATAGCTTGTAATAAATATAACCATAGGATGTACAAATTTTTATAGAAATATAAAAATTGTAAAAATGGCAGATTCTCAAAGTGTTGGAAATTTAAAAAACAATTATTCCTCAAAAACTATCTAAACATTTTTTTAAAACTAGTTCACCAGCCAATAGATCTTAGTTTAGTGAAAAATAATCGATTTTTAGATCGTGACGAAAATGAGCACAATGGCTGTTATGCAGCGCGTAACTTTTAAATGAAAATAAATTTGAATCAAATTTCTCAATACTTGCACAATCATATTTACCTGCACACCACTTAAAAATTCCAAAGTTCTTACCAACAATTTGCAGATTACAAAAAGTGACCTTTGACTTAGTAACGTAAATTTTTGAATTTTGATAATACTTTATTGCAACTGCAATGCAATATTTTTATAAAACTTTAGTCAAACCTCACGCATCTTTTTAGCTAAATTTAACAATCAATGACAGATGATGCAAATATCAAAATCATTGCCCTTGACCGCGGAACATTTTCTTTAACATAAGATTAGATAACTGCTTTGGTTAAAACTCTATATTGTAAACTCTGCAGGTAAGTGATGTTTAACGGGATGGCTTGTTTTCTTTAGAAGATTAATGCAAAATTATCTTTAAGACTTTAATATTATAAACCACGTTCAAAAATGTTATCTTTTTTAAATATTTGTAGAAGTGAGTTTTGCGATATTTATGTTAGTGCTTTCTGTTTGTCCAGTGAGTTAAGATTTAAAACAAGCAATCAATTAAAATTAAAGAGACAAAACTACAACGCAAGCTTGTTGGATTATCTAAAAACCGTGCATTTACTTCACTTGCACAATTTAAAGTTATTCTTAAATAAATTTATCTGTCACACATAAGAGCCTCTTATGACCTATTTCCTATTATTTAGCGAACATTGAATTGCTTATGATAAAATTTACAATTATATCATTACGTTATCTGACAATTTTCGATTAAAAAAAATACATAAAGTACGAGTCGCGGATGCCTTGCTTTGATAAGAGCATGTACACAATTTTCATTATCTTTCAGAACATTAGTACCTGTAAGAGTGTAACTTGACCATGTTTCTAGAAGTAATAAGTTGAAAGAATTAGTGATGGATTCAGGCCTAAGTCGCAAGAAAAACCCCAACCCCCGACAAAATGCAAACATTTTATCGATTGCCATGTTCTTGTAAGTATTTTTGTATTTTATTACGTTAATTATAAGTTATTTTGTGTTTTTCCAGCATATTTTTTTAATTGGTAATTTGAATTTTTACAAAAATAAATTTAAAAACAATAAAACGTTGAATGATATTCAAAATCGGAGTATGTAAGCTTAAAAACTTAGTTGCTGGAATCATATTAGGTGATAATTTCGGGCAGATAGAAAATTGTTGGTTGTACCTTTTTGACACAACGTTTTGTAAAGTTCTTATTATTTCGCTAAAAGAAGTTTATTTAAACGCTTTGTTTTATATACAAAATTTTTATAGATTGATTGTTAGATTTGCAGACGACTCGCTATCTAAGGTTATATCGCGTCTCTACTACAACAGTTCATTTTTCACAATTTCTAAACTTGCAATTTCAGAAAAATTTCAGTCTATTACCAGCATTAATCCAAGAATTTCATACCAAAGTGACAGTAAAAATTATTTGATGCATTTTCTATTTAACAGAAGGAACGATGTATTAATATAAAATAAATTTTATTTAAGATTATCCAGTCAGCATTAAATAGTAAATACTTGATTTAGTTATTATTTCGTTAACATATGAAATGATCAATGACAAACAAAATTTGGAACAGTTACCATTGATGAAATATTTTATTTATGACTGATAAGTGATAATAGTGATATGACTAAACATTCTTCTTGGAATGGAGGTACTCATCTTCTTCTTCTTTCTCGACCAATAACTCCTGAACAAAGGTCACTCCCATTGATTTCCATCTTTCTTTGTCTTGTGCGGTTCGAAACCATTGCCTTCCTGCAGTTTTCCTCACATCGTCCAATCATCTTCTTTGTGGTCTTCCTGTACTTCGTTTGGTGTTTCTCGACTTTCAATGTAATAATTTATTTCTTCATCTTTCTGAATTTTGTTCAGCAACGTAACCTGCCTATTACCATTTTGAAGTATGTATTCTGTTTAGTACGTCCGCTACTTTGGTTTTGCTTCGTATGTTCTCATTTTTAACTTCATCTTTTAAGTATGTTGTGTATACAGCGTTGCATTGCTCTTTGCGTGGCTCTTAAGCGGTTAGCATTTTTACCTCTTATATTGTTATCGTTTCTAGGCCATTTGTGGTCAGATGTAGTATGCACATCTTGTACACTTTTCTCTTTAAATTAATGGGGGTGTCTCTATTTTTTAATATGTACCCTAATTTGCCAAAAGCAGCCCACGTCCAACGTATCCGTCTTGTTATTTCAGCTATTTGGTTATTTTTATCAATCCGTATTGCATGTCCCAAGTGTACATATTCTTGTACTCTTTCTATTTATTCCTACGTTGTCTATGATAACTTTATGCTCTTTCTGGCTCATAATCTCCGTCTTTGTGTTAATCCAACGTTTTGTGATGTTTGTCGGTGAAGCATATCTTGGAGTTTTTCTATATCATTTCTTATAATTACTATGTTCCGTCTACCTTTATTCCTTTTGTTTTCCGTTGTGGATTTTTAAAAACTTTTTCCAATGCTAGAATAAATAATTTGGAGGATATTGAAAGGTACTGTCTGATTCGTCTTTGACTATTAATTTTGTCAGTACATGTACTTTCGTCAACTTTAACATGATTTTTTGCATGTTTGTATATGTTTTCTATAAGATTTGAGCACTTAAAGTCTATTCTTGCTAGAGCCATAGCCTTTAAAACTCCCATGATTCGATGGAGTCAAACACTTTGCTATAGTTTACGAATGCTGAGTGGAATAGAATGTTGTATTCTAAGCATTTCTCAATAAGCGTTCGAAGTGTTTGTAAATGGTCTGTCGTAATCAAACAATGCCTATTCAACTACCTGGTATTTGTCTAGTTTGTTACTTAAACGGTTTGCTAATATTTTTATAAGCATATTATATAATTGCGATAATTAAATAATTGGTTTATAGTTTTCTATGTTTTTGTTGTCGCTTCTTTAAATAGTAAAACAACCTCCGCATCTTGCCATACCGTTGTGATTCTATAAATGTTTCACCTCCTGCTTTTATCATTTCTATGGGTGTAGAGTGCAGCCCGGGAGATTTCTTGCTCTTCGTGTTTTGTAAGACTAGTTTTATCTCCTCCTTGTTTATTTCCGGAATTTCTTCTGAACCAACATTTATTATGGTATTGCTTGGGATACCGGGCTTAGGCACTACACAGGTATATAGATTTTGGTAGAAGATTAGAGTTATTATTAAAATGTCGTTTTTCATCTTGGGTGATACTCTAGATACCCATTTTACTGTTTAGGTATTTTAGAGAATAAAAAGTTGTTGTAATTTTAACACCTTTCAAATTAAGCTAGAAGGCATTTATTTATTTACTGCACAGAGCCATAAAATTATGTATTAACCTTACGTCAAACAATGCATAGAAACAGAAACTCATAAATATGTACATAGAATAAAATAATTATTTATTTGAATCTCCAACGTAGTGACTGGGTTTGTGGCTTGCAACTCCTCGTTGTAGTCCTAGCAGGGTGCTGCTTGGTTTTAGACGGAGTTTGTGCGGTTTCAGGACCTGGTGGGTTAACTGTAGGGCTCGTGGTGCTAAGGGCGCTTCGTCAATAGGCGATTGACATTACCGGTGGTGGCGCCACTAAACCAACAAAATGGCTGTTGTGGGACGTATACTTCTTGTTATTTGTATGTTTGCAGTGTGGGTTAGCGGTAGTTTCATGAGTGGTTTGTCGTTTTTTTTAAGTTAGTTTGTGTTCGTGGTTGTGTGTTATATACTTTTTTATTGTGTAGTTATAAGTTATTTATCAATACGAACGTTATATTGAGCAGGTAAGCTGTTTTCTGCCACTTTGCTACTGTGGTGTCATGGAGGTTAGAATAACTATTTACCTACTTAATTAATTTGAATTGTATTTATTATGAGCAGAAGGCATGGAAAGCACCTTTTTGTCTTTCAAGCAGTTGTTGATATTACCTCGCTAACTTAAATTGGTACATTTATACTTTGTACTACACTTTAAATATGTACATGTATGACACAATTGTTACAATTATTAATAGTTTTCAAAGTAATGCGATGCAAATTGCGATTAGTCAAGTCAGCAATTTTATGTTTTGTTTCAAAAGCATTGTGATGCAATGCTTTCATTTTTTAAAACTTCAATATAAATATTTTTAAAAATTGTACATATTATTCTGTTGATAAAATTTTATATAGAACACATAACTAAACGGTCTTTCCACTTTACTCACTTGTACTGTAAATAATTATTAAAATATTTAGCAGTTTTTTTTAAATATTAGACCATGTAATTTTTCAGTTTGATGTGTTTTTCATTAATGTATTTTATTTAGAACAAACTATGTATTTTGCACCAGTAGACAGAAGTTTTGAAATAATTCTTGTTACATTTAAACAATAAATTGCTTTACAATATGTTTTTGGTTTTATTTCTATCTTCATTTATGGTGAGAGTATTGGCTAATGCATTGCTTCTTCAACTAGGTAAGTTATTTGTAATGCATGACTTCTAACAATAAATTATTTTTTAATAATTTTTTGTTGTCTAAAGTCATGCTTGTGGTACATAACTGAATTAGGAAAAAAAACAATCAAAAATTATGATTCTTATCTATTTACAAATAAAACGTTGGTGTCATTTCTGGTAAAACCAAAATTCCTTTCTTGGTGTGACATCCATATACACAACAATTAATGTTATTTACCATTTTTTACCACTCGTATTTAATAAAACTTTGTAAAAACTGGTAAACTTCAACAAGCCTATATACAACTGCCACGTAAAACTACAAACTATACGTCCGTCGGTAATTACCAATACTGCCGCGTGGCGGCGCTTCGCTTAATGTAAATCGCCTATACCTGGGGTAGCCGCTGTTTGGTTCTGGAAGGGATAGGGGAGCTTCGAGGAACTTAGTGTAGACGCTGTTCTATCTCCGTTGTTTGGTTCTGGAAGGGGCAGGGGAGCTTCGAGGGGATTTAGTGTAGACGCTGTTCTATCTCCGAGTTCTCGTAGAACCTGAGTGCCAGTGACTTCTGGGGTGGCATGTGTAGATGATTTGCTTTGGACCAAAGGTGGGGCTTCATCCAAACGAAGAATTTTAGGAGGAATGTATGAGGATGTTTGTTTTTCCCGAGACCGGAAGTCTCGGCATTCTCAAGCATTTTGTCTCATGACTGTTTTGATCTATCTTAAAGATAAATTGATTTTTCCTTGTTAATATTCGTTTTATATCTTTCTGTTGCCAAAAACGAACAACGTTACTGTGTTTTCGTAGATCTTAGTGTGAACCGTGTTTTTTTTTATTACGCAATTGTCAGAATGTTGTAAGCCAGACCGCACTTGGATGCGGGGAAAGAGAGGGAGTAAGCAACAGTTTTTGTTCCAACCTTGAAGTCCAACTTGTAGCTGTATAAGACTACGCCTTTCTGTACGCTGATTGGTATTGAGCGGAAGCAAAGGGGCTGGAATTCTCATAATTTCAAAAACTTCGTAGTGTTTTTCTTCCTTCAAAGAAAGATCATAGAGTTACATCAAGCAATTTTATGATCTTTTCGCATTTCACTTGCTCTGAATCAGCACATAACGGCTATACAACGGGTCTACCTCTTACCCCAAAACCAAATTCTAACGGATTCTCAACACGGACGGCTCAGAGTTTTTGAACAATTCTGTCACCGTCGCCCGGTTTCGCTACCATGTCCAAGAACTTTCAGAGAGATTTAAAAAACTTTGTACCATGTACATCTAAAGTATTTTGTTGGGTCGCGGACACCAAAATTTTGAATCATGCAATATTTACAATAGTGTCCGATTGTTTTTCCTCTGCATAACAATGGAATGTTCATTTATAAACATAGAACATCAGAATTAATAAACAACTATGCAGTAGTAGAATATCATTAGTCGTTTAAAAAACGTTTGCTCAACCAACAGGAGTGTAATGATGTAATTTTTTTATAGCTATACTATTCCTACCTTTATTCAGGGATATAAGAAAGAACTGGAAGTCTCTGATCTGTATGAAACATTGTCTCAACATAAATCAGGTTTATTAGGTGATAGACTTGAAGAACAATGGAAATCAGAACAAGAAAAAGCCGCAAAAAAGAATAAACGACCATCACTGAGAAGTGCTCTAATACGAACATTTGGTCTCGAATTTCTAATGTATGGAATAATCGTTGCTTTTAATGAAATTTTTGTTAAGTAAGTTACATGTTAATTTTGAAAATCAGAAATATAAATTAAACGCAAATGTGCTTGTACATATGTCGGCAGTTTTTTGCATTAGTTAAATTTTTAACCCTCTATCTTTTTAGGATAGCTCAACCAATATTTCTAGGAAAGCTAATTTCCTATTACATACCTAACCAACAAACAGTAAGCGACGAAGATGCTTATTTATTTGCAGCTGGGGTTGTTGGTTGCTCGCTAGCAAGTGTATTTTTTACTCATCCATACATGATGAGTGTTTTACATGTTGGTATGAAAATGAGAGTAGCGTGTTGTTCTCTTATATACCGAAAATCTCTCAAGCTAAGCAAAACTGCCTTGGGGCAAACTACTGCTGGTCAAGTAGTAAATTTGCTCTCCAATGATGTTAATCGTTTTGATGTTGCTGTGATATTCGCTCACCAGTTATGGATCGCTCCTATTGGTACTGCACTTATTACATACCTTATGTACCAAGAAGTTGGAATTTCGGCTGTGTTTGGTGTGATTTTTCTGTTGCTATTTGTTCCTTTACAATGTGAGTATCAACTGACTATAAAATACAACATTCTTTTTAAACCCTAATTTAATATTGCAGTTCTTTTGGGAAAAAGGGCAGCAGTACTTCGTTTAAGAACAGCTCTTAGAACAGATGAACGAGTTCGTCTGATGAATGAAATAATATCGGGAATTCAAGTTATTAAAATGTATACTTGGGAAAAACCATTTGCAAAACTAGTATCATTTACTCGAAGGTAAGTACGTCATTTTTGAATTTTATTATCTTATTACTGACCAAAGTCTGTTCCGTTTAGGTACGAGATAAAATCAATAAAATCAGTTTCTTACATCAGAGGAGTAATGCTATCATTTTTAATGTTTACTACACGTGTTTCATTATTTGTGAGCATTTTATCATATCTGTTATACGGCTACGATATTGATGCAACGAAAGTATTTACGTTAACTGCATTTTATAACGTACTAAGACAATCAATGACGGTGTATTTCCCTCAGGCTGTTGCTCAAATTGCAGAAGCCAATGTATCTATCACAAGACTGAACACATTTTTATTATATGATGAAACACAATTGACTAAAAAATCTGAAAATGTCGAAAAATTAAATGGCAAGGCCGTTGAAGCATTGAACGAAAAGTCGGAAGTTTCTCATTACTACAATAAAGAGTATGCTATAACAATTCAGAACGCAACAGCAAAATGGGTAGAATCTTCGATTGAAAATACACTTACAAATTTAAATATAAATGTCAAACGTGGTGGTTTGGTAGCAGTGATTGGTCCTGTCGGAAGTGGTAAAACTAGCTTATTTCATACAGTTTTAAAGGAATTACCTTTGATTATGGGAACATTAAATGTAGATGGGGTTATTAGTTATGCCTCCCAAGAACCATGGTTATTTACTGGAAGCGTGCAGCAGAATATTTTGTTTGGTCAAGAAATGTTCAGGCCACGTTATAAAACCGTTGTTAAAAAATGTGCTTTAGAACGAGACTTCAAGCTTCTTCCTTACGCCGATAAAACCATTGTTGGGGAAAGAGGAGTTTCGTTAAGTGGAGGTCAAAGAGCTAGAATAAATTTAGCCAGGGCTGTTTATAAGGAAGCAGATATATATTTATTAGATGATCCTCTTTCTGCTGTCGACACACATGTTGGAAAGCAGCTGTTTGAAGAATGCGTTCAAGGTTATTTAAGGGAGAAAACCGTGATTTTAATCACCCATCAGCTACAGTACTTAAAGGACGTCGACCACATTATCATTCTTGATAATGGAGTACTGAAAGCTCAAGGAAATTTCGCTGAGCTGCAGGAATCAGGACTGGATTTTGCAAAACTACTAAACAATGAATCAGAAAAGGTTGAAGAGGAAAAAACGGAAAAATCATTATCGAAACAGGTTTCCCTGCGAAGAGGATCTTCAGTGCGAAGTATTGCGTCTTCTGTGGAGGAAGCTGGCATGGATATACCAAAAGCAGTTGAAGAACAGAAGAGCACTGGTACTATTGGTGGTTATGTTTACAAAGCTTATTTATCTGCCGGCGCTAATTGTTGTGTTATTTTTATTGTTTTGATGTTGTTTCTGATAACACAACTTGCTGCTAGCGCAGGAGATTATTTCATCACATTTTGGTAAGTTTTAATATAATGTTTGACAAGTTTAGTATAATGAAGAATCTTGTTGATATTGTTATGTACATTTATTACAATCTCATAGTTAAAATAAGACATTGAAAAACAAATTAATTCAGCTAAGTTTATTGTTCTGGATTCCCATTCAATGTACTCAACAATTAAATGCCCACTAGTGTACACTTTGTGAAACTACTTTTTATTGTTATTGGTTTTAATTCTATCGGAAATATTGAGTAGTACGGTAGGAAGTAAGAGTAATCTCTTCCCGAATTTTCAAATTCTACTGTTAATTTGCTCTTAAATTGTAAATTATTGAGTCCCTCTTCGAACTCTTATTGTATTTTGAATATAAATTTCTTATTTAATATTTTTTTCCAGGACAAACTTAGAACAAAAACGAAGTGAACCCGAAAGCCGTAACTTGTTCGTTTTTCTTCAACCTACCATTACTAAAAACATACATCATTTGTACCGAACTGATGACGATTCCACAAGTTTCTGGGATTTCTCACGAGAAACATGTATTTACATATACTCTGGAATAACAGTTGCAACAATCGTGTTTACACTAGTACGCTCCTTCACATTCTTCTCCGTATGTATGAAATCATCTGTAAAGCTTCACGATCAAATGTTTAATAGTATAACTCATGCAACTATGCGATTTTTTACTACAAACACTTCTGGGAGGATTTTAAACCGTTTCTCAAAAGATATGGGTTCTATTGATGAGTTATTACCTGCTGCCATGATTGATACTTTACAGATAGGTTTGGGTTTAGTAGGAGTAGTCATCGTTGTTGGAATTGTAAATCCTTGGTTAATGATACCTACTGTTGTAATTGGTATAATCTTTTATTTTCTTCGAATATTTTATTTAACAACAAGTCGAAGCGTAAAACGATTAGAAGGAATTAGTAAGTGACTTACTACTCTTTAAAATGTTGTTTACTAACTATGATATTACTGCAGCTCGCAGTCCTGTTTTTGCACATCTGAACGCTTCTCTTCAGGGATTAACAACAATACGAGCTTTCAATGCCCAAGGAATTCTTGAAAAAGAATTTGATAATCACCAAGATTTACATAGCTCTGCATGGTTCTCTTTTATAAGTTTATCTAGATCATTTGGATTTTACTTGGATATTTTCTGTGTTATCTATATTGGACTTGTTACGCTGAGTTTTCTCGTTATGGGGGATGGTATGTATATTTCATTTATGAATCTATAAACATATTTAAATGTTTTTTTTTTCAGAACAATTGGGAGGTAACGTGGGACTGGCAATAACACAATCCATAGGATTAACTGGAATGTTCCAATGGGGCATGCGCCAATCTGCAGAAATGGAAAATCAAATGACATCCGTTGAACGTGTTCTAGAATATAGTTCAGTTGAGCACGAACCTCCTTTCGAAAGTTCTCCAAGAAATAAACCTCCAAAAGAATGGCCTGATCGAGGAGAAATCAGTTTTTATGACCTGTATCTTTATTACTTCTCCGATGATCCTCCAGTGCTAAGAAATTTGAATTTTACAATCAAACCTTTAGAAAAAGTAGGGATTGTGGGCCGAACTGGAGCAGGCAAATCGTCACTAATTTCTGCTTTGTTTCGTCTTGCTGAGACGACGGGCAATATCATAATAGATGGAGTTGAGACTAACAAAATAGGCTTACATGATTTACGATCCAAAATTTCAATAATTCCTCAAGAACCTGTATTATTTTCTGGAACTATGAGAAAAAATCTTGATCCTTTTGATGAATATGATGACGAGGTTTTGTGGAAAGCACTTGAAGAAGTTGAATTAAAAGAGGCTGTTAGTGATTTAGTTTCAGGTAATTTAATGATAATTGTGCGATTGTAGCTGCATATTGTCATGTTTATTTTAATTTTAAAATGTTTTTTACCTTAGTGCAATTTTGCGTTAATTTCTTTTGCAGGTCTAACTTCAAAAATGTCGGAAGGTGGTACAAACTTTAGCGTAGGTCAACGTCAGTTGGTGTGTTTAGCACGTGCTATTATACGTAATAATAAAATACTTGTACTGGACGAAGCAACGGCTAATGTAGATCCTCAAACAGATGCTCTCATACAAAAAACGATAAGGAACAAATTTGCCGACTGTACTGTACTTACAATTGCCCACAGGCTTAATACCGTAATGGATTCTGATAAAGTATTAGTAATGGATGCCGGCTGCCTGGCCGAATTTGATCATCCACATCTTTTGCTACAAAATAAAAGTAGCATTTTTTACGGAATGGTTCAGCAAACTGGAAAAGCGATGGCAGAAGTTCTTACAAATATTGCAGAAAATGTAGGTAATTTAGCACTAAGCTAAAAAAAATGTACTTAAAATTATGTTTTATTTCAGAGCTACAAACAATTGCAAAAGAAAAAAGAAAATTAATGTACAACAACAGGATCTCATTTTATTTATCCCGGTAGATAGATATTATTATATAGTTACTAATCTTTTGTTTTTATTTGTAAATGTTTTGTTTAGTTCTTTGTGTATTTTCTATAAGGTACTTGATTATGTAAATGTGGTGAAAGGGTAGTAAAAGCACTAGTACCTTGTTTGTGTTAAAATGTGAATATATTTTTTCTTAAACAATTTCTTATACATATTGATTACTTTGTCTGGTTTTAATTTAATTAATAAAATTATAATTATAATTTGGTATAGTATAACCGTTAATTTAACACATACACATATAATTTAATGATTATCTGTATATAAAATACTTAATTACTTTAACAATATCTATTAATTATAACCTTATACGTATTTCGGCATGTTTACATGCCATTGTCAATGGTTATATAACCTTTGACAATGGCATGTAAACATGCCGAAATACGTATAAGGTTAAAATAAATAGATATTGTTAAAGTAATTAAGTATTTTACATACAGATAATCATTAAATATGGACTTTAACGAAGTAAAGCTAGAATTTATAAATAAACATATACTTTAAGCTATTTTACACAATAAATTCGGAAATAACAAACTCGCAAAAACCTTTTAAATTCATTATTGTGAAATTATCACAGTACAGTCTCTTATTAACCGGAGATTTAAAAAAACAAACTTGTTCGCAATTAAAAGTTTTCTTCTATAGAAATGTTAATACTACTAATTAACTCTAAACCTTTCATATCAGATATTAGGAACGTTGCGCACAATAAACTTTAGTAAAAAATTTAGTGTTCAGTCAAATACAAAACACACATATAAATGGGTGGCACAAAATGTTAGTGAATGAAGTTGAGAAAAAGTGGAAGCGCTAATATTTTCTTTGTAGACATTGATCATTGTTTTCTTAGGGCTCATTAATGCGTTTATGTTATGTGTGTGGTGCATCATAACTATTGAACGGATGTTTGTATTTTAATAAGCTTCAAAATCGGGGGGTATTTTACCGACAAAATAAGCATTTAAAAAAATCCGAAACCGGAAGCAGATGTTAGACATGTTCCTCTGGTAGCATTTTTTGCCTAAATCAAACTTTATAAATTTGAAAACAGAATTTGATAGAAAACTTGAGGGCAAAGTCAACGCTTTTTTTCCTAACGTTTTATCTTTACAATGACGGCCGCTGCGAATGTTTGAAAATTTTGAATTTAGCGTCGTATTACTGAAAAACAGGTTGACAGATCGCGTTTAAATATTTTATCGTAATAGCCCTATAGGACACAATGTTACTGTGCACAAAATTATTTGTGGTGTTTTGATGTTTGATAGATTAAGCAGTGTGGTTGCAGTAATCAATTTATTAACCAAAATTAATTAAAACTGTTGAATTTAATATCAGAAATGGTTCAATTAACAGAAATTCTAATTGTGGTTGGTTTTGGTGAGCGTCGTAGAACTTAGCAAGAAGTTTGTACTTTATTTAACAATTTGCAATCTTTCTGTTAATTGAACCATTTCTGATGTTAAATTCAGCAGTTTTAATTAATTTGGTTAATTAATTGATTACTGCAACCACACTGCTCAATCTATCGAACATCAAAACAACACAACACGAATCAAGCATATTTGACAACTTTACAAAACTGTTTAAGCTTCTCATATTCTTTGGTTTTCATGAGCTGCTAGATAAGAATTACGAAACATTATTGTTCAATATCTCTAAAATTATTGAAAATAAAGGCATGAAACCTTATATCACTCGCAAAAAAGGAGTTCTATCGATATATCAAAAAATATATATAATACAGGGTGTTCCATTTAAAATAAAAAAGTTGATATCATTTCCGGCTAAACTGGAAGTCCTTTTAAACCGCCGTAGATCGGAACCTTCATGTAAAAAATTTTGTCAAAATCGCGGTTGCCGTTTAACAGATATTTGCATTTCTCCGTACTTTTACCCAACCCTGTATATTAATATACAGTGTGTGGGCAAAGTATGTAACAAATTCAATCTCTTCCGAAATATTATTTTTGTGTAAAAACGCTCGGACACGTAAACTTGTTTCATTCTAGTCATATTTTAAGCATGTTGCTGTTGCTAAAGAGTCACGTGACACGGCGCAGTGACTTGATTCTTATTGTTTTTAAATGGAACCGTTTATCGTGCGACGGATCATTTGAAAGCTCTTTCAAGAAGAATTCAGAGCACTGTTTTTTGACAGATATTGACCGATAATGTATAGATAACCGTTGATTAAATTAGATATCTCACAAAGAATCACTAGATTGATTTTTACTATAAGTTGTTGATATAATTCTTCAATTTATTTTGCGATTTTTAAATATAAAATCCATTTCAATGAATTAATGACAAACTCAAAATTTTCGAATTTTCAAAAATTTAAAAAAATTACACCCAATACCAAAATTTTTAAAGTTTTTGTAATTCTTATAACTTTTAAAAAAATTTTTTGAATTTTTAAAATTTTTCATAAATTTTACAAAATTTCTTTTTTTAGGTTCCAATAACTTTCAAACATTTCAAATTTGTGTCAGAAATATTCTAAGTTTACAAATAAGACAAATATTTCCAAAATTTTTAAAAACTTTCTACTTTAAATTTTTCTTTAAAATGTTTTAAAAATTTCAATTATTGCGAGGAAGGTCCCATGGCGGTTGCCTGACAGCTTTGTTTCGATTTTCGCAAGTAAGCTAACTAAGTTAGATAGGTTTTTGTGCAAATTGTATGTTACTGCAATTTTTCATATAATAATCAAAAATAGAAAAAAGCTCCGAATGGTATTTATCATGTTTAATTTATTTTAAATTGTGCTTTCACAACCATTTTGTGATAATTTGCACTAACAATTTGCTGAAAAAACTACAATACATGATTTGTCCATGTTTTCTGGAAATTTCGCATGTGTGTACCGGTTAGAAACCTTGCAAGGAATTACCTGCAATTGAAAACTTCCACATACTAAATTTAATAAAAATTGTCCAAGGGGTTCCGGGGATACAGGAAAACGATCGCACTTACACACTCACGCACCCACACACCCATAGACAGACATTGTTTAAAAATAAGAGGGAGAAGGTCTTATGTTGGTGCGGCACTAAATAATGATTTGATAATTATTTAGCACAGCGTTGTTCGGTCACTTTCTAAAATTTGTATTATTGTATTCCTCAAATAATTAAGTATTGGAATGTACAACAATTAAACGATTATTTGCATGTTAAATACATCGCTGATATAGAACATAACAACTCTTAATATCTCTATTCATTATCAATAGTTAAACGACCAGCACTGTGTACTAATTAACCCTAAAATTTACAAACGTAATAATTAGTTGTTGCGCACATGTAAACGTGCATAGATGTAAGTAATAAAAATTAAAAACGTCATCATCGTCTGACGTTTTTTTCTAATTTGCAAACAAATTGAATTTATTTGTAAGTAGTATAGCTTTCTTGTGTGGGGTTGCTAGATCCCCCATCAGGCGCCTCCCCGGGTGGCGGATAGGGGAATGCTCACCAGATATGGTGGGTACCAGCGAAATAAAATAGCTGGGGCGGACCAAAACTAGCACATAGGACTTGGTCAACGGATTCAAGGGCGGAGGACAAGGTCTCAACGGCTGAGGATGCGGAGGAACCACAATGAAATTATTCTTGTAAGCGGGCAGCTGCGTTTACAATACATCCGGAAGCGGAGTGCAAGGCGTACGGTACAGTTTCCGGTGAGAAGGTTGAGGCGTGGATGATACTTTTAGTATTGCCCACGGCGAAACTACAGCGTAATGCAGAAGGCAACGGGAAACCACTGCATTATAATCATCGATTCCCTTGTATAATCATTATGGCTAGCAACGAAGAATTAATGGCCCTCAGTCCCCGGCATGCCTTAAATGGCAAGAGGGTGCGAAGAATCACCGGGAGGAAAAGTAAAATTAAATTTGGCACTTGGAATCTACAGAGTATGTATATTACGGGTAAGCTAGACAACACTATAAAGGAATTGGAAAGAATGGACATTGATATAATGGGAATAAGCGAAATGCGATGGCAGGGTGCAGGTAAAATCACCACAGAAAGACATATAGTATATTACTCAGGCAATGACCAAACTCATGTAAATGGAGTAGGTATTATTATTAAAAAAGACATTTATAACCTGGTAAGCTCTCACACACCGATATCAGAAAGAATTATCCTATTACAGTTACACACTGAACCTGTGAACGTAAATATAATACAGATATATGTTCCCGCTACTAATAAAGACAAAGAAGAAGACGAAGAAGCAATCGATTTATTCTACGAACAACTAAGAAATGTGCTCAAACAGACAAAACAACATGACATAAACGTTATTATTGGCAATTTCAACTCAAAAATAGGTCAAGGTAAATATGAAGACATAGTAGGAAATTACGGGCTTGGGAAAAGGAACGAACGCGGCGATTCATTAATGCAATTCTGCCAAGAGGAAAATATGGCAATACTAAACACATTTTTCAAGCTTCCTCCAAAAAGGCTGTACACATGGAAGGCACCACAGGATAAGGCTCAAAATATAGTAAGAAACCAAATAGATTACCTGCTAATCAACAAGAGATTCAGAAACTGCGTAACATCAGCAAAAACGTATCCGGGGGCGGATGTGAACTCCGATCACAACCCAGTAGTAAGAGTAAAGAAAATCATCAAGCACAACTCAGTACCGAAATGGGACATGGACAAGCTAAGGCAATCAACAATAAAAGAGAGAATACAGTGTGAAGTAAATGAAAAGTTGAAGAACAATTATGATCCAACTAACAGAAACATAATAAGTGGGGAGGAAGTAGATGCAAAGTGGAAATGTATTAGAAATATAATGACAGAAGCATGCGAAAAACATCTAAAAGCTGATAGACAAAAAAAGAAAAAGAGATGGATGACAGATGAGATAATGTTATTAATGGAGGAACGCAGAAAATGGAAAAATCATAACGATAATAAGTATAAAGAAATTCATAAAATAATAAGAGCAAAGATTAAACAAGCAAAAGAGGATTGGTTAACAGAATGATGCACAGAAGCCGAAGAATTACAGAACAAGCACGATTTTTTTAACTTACACAAAAAGATTAAAGAGATTGCGGGGATATACGGTGCGATCGAAAATGATTGAACGTGCCGCTTCATACTGATTTGATCTTGTCCGCTTACTACTTAATGTGATCTTGACTAATTCCATTGGCGTGCAATAGTAATTTAAATAGCGCGGGAAATTTAAAAATGGGTGGCGTGTTCTTTATATGAATGTTGGTGCACCATTTTTTTAGCGAAATAATTACTGTTAGGGACTTTTAAAGACTTTTCTTGTTGTAAATTACGATTTATGTTAGTAAATTTTTATATTCCAAAAGTTAACCTATAGGTTAAAAAACAAGACAATTTAATAACGTAATTTAATAACACAGTTTAATTAATAAAAAAAACACATTTTTCTTGATTGTTGCTTACAATAATTACTCAATTTAACAATTTAATAACAGTTTAAATTAATAAAAAACACATTTTTCAATGACACAATTTAAATGAATACAAAAATCAAATTCTTTGTAAGACAGTTGTTACAATAACTGCTCGAAATGCCCTCCATCATTGTCTAAACAAACATTGACCCTGCGCTTCATATTTTCAAAAACGGCTACTAACTGTCTTGGTGTGATTTCATTCACGGCATTTACTATGGCCTCTTGTAACTCCTCAATTGTGTGTAAACGATTTGCATATACAACATTCTTAAGATGGCCAAACATAAAGTAGTCGAGAGGTATTAAGTCGGGCGATCGCGGTGCCCAACGACCTCTACTTATTATTCGTTCATCAAAGAATTCCCTTAAAAAGTTCAACGTTGCACCTGCTGTCTGAGCTGTTGCGCCATCTTGCTGGAAGAACCCATGCTGCAGTTCGTCATCGTGGAGTTGATCAATAAACGGTCTTAAAAGTAGTCGTTGATAATTGTTAGCATTGATGTTTTCATTAAAAAAAATAGGGCCAATTATTCTTCTTCTCGACATTGCAATCCAAACCCCAATTTTAAGGGGATGCAATGAGGTCTCCCGATATACATGGGGATTTTTAGTTGACCACGTACGATAATTTTGCGAGTTTACGTAGCCACTTAAATGAAACCAGGCTTCATCACTGAAAAATGTCAGATCCAAAATGTCATCATTGTTGAAGTTTTCATTAAACCATGTACAGTATTGTCGACGCTTTCCAAAATCTGCTGGTAGCAACTCTTGCACCACCGACACTTTGTACGGGTGCATATGAAGTATTTTTTTGCAAGCCTTCTCACACGATCCGTATGAAAGACCTGAAACTAACATAGATAAATCAATTACAAAAACAACATTATGCTCATTACCTGTTTGAGCAGATAAACATCTTAACGATTTGTTGGGACTTGCATCCATTCGTTCCTGAATATCATGTACAGTGTCTTCGGTAAGTACAGATGACCTGCCCGTAGACTTTCCTTTGCAGACGCTGCCTGTTTCGTGGTACCGTTGAATAATACGACGAACGTGTTGACTAAAAATTTCATAGTGAACTGCTTCGTTGGGAAAATGCTCTTGGAACTGATTGAAACAGGAGGGATAAGAGTACTGCCAAACACCATTTTGGTCACGTTCTCCGGATCTATTGTAAACACCATATTAACCTAAAATTACACACCTGTTATCACCCTCATTTAAAATAAACTTTGTAATTTTATTGTCTTACCTAATAAAGGGAACGAATACAAACTTTGAGTTTTGAAAAAAACTGTTATAACGTGGGGATTACAAAAACGAGAACAATAACACAAAAGAAAACAAGAACTGTTATTATTAGGACATTTGACAGGTTGAATGCGCGTACGCTAATGGATTCCAGGGATGTAAGTATTGGTAAACAACAGCTTCGCGGACACATCGAAACGCATTTTTGATAATAATGCGACCAGATCGTGGTCACGTGACCTTCAAACATTTTCGATCACTCCGTAGAAAAGAAAGCATAGCAATACATTAATTGATGACGATAATAATATAATTATAGATTTAAAAGAAAAAAATAGTAGTATGGGAAAAATATATAAAACAACTTTTTGCAGATGACAACAGAACGGGCATAAATCTAGCAAATGCCGAATCTGGCCCGAGAATTCTAAGGCGTGAAATTAAGAAGGCGATCGATTTAACCAAATATGGCAAAGCTAATGGGCCGAACAATGTACCAGCAGAGATTCTAAAACTCATAGATGAGGAAGGTGCTGATGCTTTAGTTGATCTATTTAACACGATATATGACACTGGAATTATACCACAGGAGTGGTTACATTTACATTTACATTTACATTTACATAATAAGGGGTAGGCGGCGAACCGATTAGACCCCTATCAAACATATTTCACACGATGTAAGTAATTCGGTAGTACATTAAGAAAAAAAGTATATATATAAAAATAACTATATGTATATGAATGTTTGGAAGTACCAATAATAATTAATGATCGCACGCTAGGGAGATGGAACTAACAAGTCGTATAAATTTTTAAACTTATTAATGGATTCAGCATTTACCACTTCAGACGGTAGAGAGTTCCAGGCATTTTGCACTCTGCAAGAAAAGAAATGCTGCCTTGACAGTTTATTGAATCTAGCACACTGTAATTTAAAATTGTGTCCTCGTAATTGGGTGTTCTGACTTAGTGTAAATAGCTGTGGTGGAGGAGTGTAATAGTTGTGAAGAATTTTGTAGACTTCAATCAAGTCGCCTCTAAGTCTTCGACAACTTAGTGTTGTGAGGTGCAATTTCTTCAAACGCTCTTCGTAACTTAAGCATCGCGTTGCCGGCGAACATTTGGTGAATCTGCGTTGAACTTTTTCAGTAGGTCGATGTCCTTTGCAAAGTAGGGTGACCAAACTACAGCGGCGTAATCGAGAATGGGTCGAACATACATTTTGTAAATTTTTAGAAGAGATTCAGGTTTCAAATCTTTAAAAACACACCGAATTAGGTAGATTAAGGAGTTCGCTTTTTTCACAGTTTTACATATGTGCTCTGCCCACTAGATCGGAAGTTATTAAAATGCCGAGGTCTTCTTGCTTCAGGACTGGTTTTAACAGGGTACCATTGAACTGGTAGTCCACGCGAGGATTGTTGTATCCGAGTCTCAGGACGGTGCATTTATCGGAGTTCAGTTTCAAAAGCCAAGATTCCGACCAGTTTTCAAGACGCCTTAGATCATTTTGAATTAAATTATAACTACTCGTTGGACTACCAAAGATCTTAGTGTCGTCCGCAAAAAAGGGAGCGTTAGATTGCAGCACGTCTGCGAGATCACTTATATAGATAATAAATAGCAAAAGACCTAGAACGGACCCTTGCGGTACACCACTTTTCACAGGTAGAGACGATGATAATGTTGAACCAATGCGAACACGGAACGTCCTACCTCTAAGAAAATCCGAAATCCACTGTAGCAGTTCGCCACGAATGCCATAATGTTCGAGTTTTAACAGTAATCTTTCTATCGGTACCTGATCGAAGGCCTTTTCAAAATCCAGATAAATGACATCTATGGGAATGTTGGCATTAAGTGCTTTTGTCTAATGATCGATGTTATAAATTAAATTTGATGCAGTGGACCGTCTAGGAGTAAACCCGTGTTGACTGTGAGGAATAATGTTGTTGTTCAGAAAAAAATCGCGCATTTTAGTAGCTACAATTCTTTCCATGGCCTTGCAAATAACGGACGTTAAACTAATGGGCCTGTAGTTTTTTGGTAACAGCCTGTTGCCTTTCTTGAACAAAGGCACCACAATAGCTTCTTTCCAGATAGTTGGCAGTTTTCCGCAATTTAATGATGAATTCATTATATAAGTTATATGTTTACACAGAGTGGTTGCACAAGATTTAAGAAGTATAGGATGGACACTATTAGCTCCAGGGGCAGACGACGGTTTTAGGGATTCCAGGATATGTAGTACTTCGTCTTCACAGAAATCAATTTGCTCAAAGCTATCAGACACACGAGTATTGCGAGGGAGACTCGGCATTTTTTCAATGGGTTCAACAACAAACACACTAGAAAATTGCAGCGCAAACAAGTTTGCCACCTCTAGAGGGTCAGTATGTCGATTAGAGTGTGAATCCTCAACCATTACAGGAGAATTGTTATTATTAAGTGATTTTCTCATATATTTAAAAAAAGATTTCTCGCCACTAGAAATAATATGCTCATAATTTGATTTGGCAGATCTGATAAGATACGAAATTAAATTAGCTTGCGAACGGTATTTCAAGTAATCAACATTCCTACTTGTACGCCTATATTTGTCCCACAAGGAACGTTTCTTGTTATTTGCTTTTTTAATGTGGTTCGTAATCCATGGTTTGTCATTGCTTCTCAAAGACCGTTGTAGCGGTACGAAATTTTCAACAGATTGCCAAAGACTAGACGATAACACAGACCAGCTTGTTTCAATGTCTTTGAAAGCACGAAGATCTACACTTGAATGAAAAAAAGTATTTGCTGCGTCGTAATCACCTTTCCAATAGTTTTTATACAAGGCCGTTTTAGAATTTTCTGATCTCTTTGGTATGACAATTTGTATAGATGTAGTAATGATCAAGTGATCGCTCTTACCTAGAGACGGTAGATAATCCACGTCAGACATCTGGCTTTCATCCGGCACAAATATTAAGTCCAATAATGAAGGCTCGTCGTTTCCACAAAAACGAGTAGGTTGATGAACCAACTGGGTAAGGCTCGAGTTTAGATAGGTATCCAAAATTATATCTGAGGAAATATCTCCTCCGGTTGTATTTAATTCAGCCCAATTAATACGGGGTAGGTTGAAATCGCCAAAGATAAAGCTTTTAAAACAAGTTTTCGATGCAACAGTAGCTAAAGAATTGCAAAGAGTTTGGTCGTCAGTAAGGTCACCACCAGCCCTGTAGACACATGCGACCAATAGCTTGTGATGGGCAATATCAATACGTAAGCAGACTGATTCGTAGATCCCGGTATGAAAATCAAGGTATCTCACAGCGTTGATCTTTTCACCCTCAACATTGTTAAGAACATATATGAGGACGCCACCCCATTTTTTATAAGTACGATCGCATCGAAAAAGGCTATAATTCGGCAAAGCAACAATACTGTCTGTAATCGACTCATTTAAATTTGTTTCTGTTATCAAAATGATTGTTGGGTTTTGAGAGTTTACAATTAATTTAAGTTCTTCAATTTTGTTCATAATACTTCTGGCGTTTGTGTATAGAAATTTAATCTCAGTAATCCTGTTCGCAATTGTATTTAGTTTTTTGATGGCATGGTTTTGACAATAGTGGGAACACCTTTGACATATTTTATAGTAATGTTATCTTCTCCACCGTTAACCCTACGTTCTAGTTCAGCGCGTATTGACTTTAAAAAGTCACGCTGCATGGGGGTTTGATCATTACTAATTTTAACGCGACTGTTATTTGGGATATTACGTTTGGCCTCGAGTACATCAATTGCATCAGATTCACGTTTGAACGAGATTTTGATAGGTCTGGGATTATTACCAGATTTT
The DNA here is from genome assembly GCA_958336395.1 of Ctenicera cuprea. Taxonomy (NCBI): domain Eukaryota; kingdom Metazoa; phylum Arthropoda; class Insecta; order Coleoptera; family Elateridae; genus Ctenicera; species Ctenicera cuprea. Next base: position 19,388,301 of record OY284487.1, on the reverse strand, counting down.
TTGCCAAGACGAGTTACATGGGTTATTTTAGCAACTTTGCCAGTTATTGTAAGAAGTACTTCTTCAATTTCCTTTTTATCGTCAACGTCTTGTTCTTTAATAGTGGAAGCAGCAGATTCATTGACGTTGAACATGATTATATTAGAGGCACGTACATTCCGTTCTCTGATTTCGGAAATGATGCTTTCGGTGGATTCCGACAAAGATGTTTGGTGGCTTACAGCTGAGTTTTGTTTGAGTAGTCTACTTTCGTGACAATTCCTAAGAAAAGCAACGCTAAAGCATGCAGCGATTACAGAACAATAAGTCTAATGTCTCACGCTCTAAAAATATTCTTGAGGGTGATACACAATAGGATCTATTGTAAATGCGAAGCACATATAACGGACACACAGTTTGGGTTCGGAAATAACCTAGGCACGAGAGATGTGCTTTTTGGGGTACAAGTTCTTCTACAGAGATGTAAAGATGTAAATAGAAACATTTATATGTGTTTCCTCGATTATAACAAAGCGTTCGACAAAGTTAAGCATGCGAAACTGATAGACGTATTAAGACATATCGAATTGGATGAAAAGGATATACGCGTCATTAGCAATCTTTATTGGAAACAAACAGCAAATGTAAAAATAGAAGACCAGTTGACGGACCTCATAAACATAAATCGAGGGGCCCGACAAGGATGCATCCTATCTCCTCTACTGTTTAATGTCTACTCGGAGACAATTTTCAACGAAGCATTGTATGAAGCAGAAGAAGGGATAGTGGTTGGTGGAGAGCAAATAAACAACATTAGATATGCAGACGACACCATGCTTATAACCGACAATGAACAGGACATGCAGAGTTTAGTTGACAAAGTAGTACAATATAGTGAAAACTACGGATTAACAGCGAATATAGCAAAGACAAAAATTATGGTTATAACGAAAGAGCAATTACCCAACCCAGTAATACAAATTGGTGATCAACAACTAGAGGTAGTAAATAGCATAAAATACCTTGGATGCATGATAAACAACAACTGCGAAAATACTCAAGAAATAAAAGCAAGAATCGAACAAGCAAGAAACACATTCATAACAATGAAAAAGTTCCTATGTAACAAAAACCTCAGTCTAGATCTAAGAGTTAGAACAGTCAAGTGTTATGTCTTTCCAGTATTACTGTACGCAGCAGAGAGCTGGACGTTTAAAAAAGACATGTGTAAGAAAATCACAGCGTTCGAAATGTGGATATATCTCAGACTTCTGAGAATTTCATGGATGGACAGAATCACCAATGTGGAGGTGCTCCGCATGATGAACAAAGAAGTTGAAATCGTAGACACTATTAAAGAAAGAAAACTGAAATATTTTGGTCATCTCATGAGACACGAGCGTTATCGCAAACTGCAAGTAATCATGCAGGGTAAAATCCAAGGCCGCAGAAGTGTGGGTAGAAGGAAAACTTCGTGGTTAAAGAACCTGAGAGAATGGTACGGAAAGTCGACGACATCGTTGTTTCGAGCAGCAACTTCAAAAATACAGACAGCCCTAATGATAGCTAACCTCAGAAATTGAGAAGCACTCTAAGAAGAAGAAGTATAGCTTTTCCTAACGAAAATAATTTATGATACGAGGATCGTTCGAAATGTACGTGGCCTAACACAGAGATGGCGCTAATTCGGCGGAATCTGCATCACCATTTTTCAGAATCATCCTTTCTTAGGTTAAATATGACAATGTAGAGCGATCTGTCAATTAGTTTGTTTGACAATGCGCTAAAGTGACCGTCTCGAGTGATTTCGTAAATAATGGAAAAAACTGAGTTGCGAGCAGTGATAAAGTACTTTCATTTGAAAAGTTTAACACCAACCGAAATCAAAGCAGAGTTGGATTTGACATTTTTGAAGTCCGCTTCTTCGTATTCAACGGTTAAAAACTCCGCGAGTTGGGTGCCGCGTTTATTCACACCGGAGCAAAAACTGAACCGGTTGTTTGTTTCTCGCGACCTTTTGGCACGTTTTCGCCGCAATCCGAATGACTTTTTGCGCCGCTTCATAACCGTCGATGAAACCTGGGTCCACAATTACACTTCCGAAACCAAGGAACATTCCAAACAATGGACACACAAAGGTTCTCCGCCACCGAAGAAGGCAAAAACGGTTTAGTCAGCAGGAAAGGTTATGGCAACTGTATTTTGGGATGCTCATGAAATTATCTTCGTCGACTACTTGGAAAAGGGAGAAACAATAAATGGCGAGTATTATGCAAGCTAGTTGCAGCAATTAAGCAACAAAATCAAAGAGAAACGGCCACATTTGGCGAAATAGAAAGTGCTTTTCATCAAGATAACGCACCTGTCTGCAATCACCATGGCCAAAATTCATGAATTGGGATTCGAATTAGTGCCTCATTCGTCCTATTTGCCAGATTTGGCGCTCAGCGATTTTTATCCATTTCCAAACCTGAAAAAATGGCTCGGTGGTAAAAGATTTCCATCCAATTCCGAGGTAATCGCTGCTGTAAATAGCTATTTTGAGGACTTGGGTTCATCGACCTACCAAAACGGCATTGCTGCTTTGGAGCATCGTTGGAATAGGTGCGTTGAGCGAGCAGCAGACTATATTGAAAAATAAAATGATTTTTTGACCAAAAAACTTGCGTTTTCTTTGTTAGGCCACGTACATTTCGAATGATCCTCGTATAAACAGCATTTGAAAGCATGTACCTACAGGAAACGAAATACTATCATAAAACTTCATATTATTGTTTTATATTTTGGGATTCTCTACAATATATTTTCGGCGATTCTGCTTTAAATGTGTATGAAATTTAAATATGTGTTTTAATAAATGCTGCCAATGAAAACTTTCTTTTATACTGTAGGTAATAAACTAATAAAAAAAAAATTAAACGCCGCTGTCAACTATGAAAATTTATACTTAAGTAAATTGATATTAATACATTCTAAGACTACAACGATTAACTAAGTGATGCAGTTGTAACTTTTTTAACCTGGCCAAAATGTAAATTTTGTCCACTTCACCACACGGATATAGCGGTTATAGTTCGCAGTAGTGATAATAACAGAATCGCAAAACTTTTCAGTTTGTTGTTTGACATGCATGTGCTACTTCTGTATCTGCTTGCGATTTGGAACACCTAATATATTAAATCTGGGATTGATAATAAAACAATTACAACACAACTGATAAATCGACCAATTTATTGTACTTTATCTTTGATGATAATTAATAGGATAGCTATCTTAAGTTGGGTTTTTATTGTTGGAAAAGTATTTTCTACATGACATGTGAAAATTATCAAAACGATTAAGGTATTATATCAAAACTACTGGTTACAAGATTTTAGTTCGCTTCAGTTTTTATTACATTAAGTACCATTTAATAACTGTGTTTATTTTAGTTTGCTAAATCTAATGTAAGTATTGTTACTATTTACTAGTTTGAGCTTTACTTCGTTAAAGTTCATTTCGTTTTATTTACAATAAATTGTTACTATTGTTTTATCATAGGTTAATAATTTTTTACAACTTTTTTGGCATAAGTTCATTGTAGGATATTCAGTGGTAATGAGAAAACCTTTTCACAACCCATGTTAAGTAAGACAAATTTGTTTCAAGTTTTGTTTTCCAAATCATAAGCCAAAATAGAATAATAAATAAGAGGAACAAAATGACGTTTCCTTTTTTCTTAGCTAATTGACTTCCAGTTCCATCACAATTTTTTGTATTTTTATATTTAAGCTAAGAAGTAAGTCCAATATCAACTACATTGTAATTTAAATTTATATATAATTTATCCTGTACAAAGGTTTTTTATATTTATAAATATTTTTCACTTTTAATAAATTTTAAAATCAGAACCATATATGAAAAACAAACACTTGAAACATGATAGGTATGAAGTCAAGGAAATACGTTGTTGAAGTTCTATCTATTGTCAATGACATATTGTTTTTTATGAACAAACATTTGGGTCATTAATCTCAAAAATTACAACGCCTTTTTTTGAGGTAAATTACGACTGACAAATTTTTAATTGAGTACAGTTTTGAGTTATCTCACATACTTAATAAAGTCTTCTTCGGCTGATAAAAACCTCTTCGTGTTTATGCTTCGACTGATTTTTATCTCCGTATTTTCGTATCTTTAGGCTACTTTCTTAATAATTTTAACTTTCATTGAAACATTAGCATTACGTAAGTTAACGTAAATGTACGTAGATAATGCTTACTATTAAAAAATGCAATTGACCTTTGCTTTGAGATTTGATTTGACGAACACTTAAATAAAAACATGCGTACAGGATTTGTAAATAACTGAATAGGTATTTAAAATGTTAGTTTAATAAAGAACGCCTTAAGCATACAGGAAAAAAACAATTTTTTATTTTCATATCATGTATACAATGGCAAAAATTATTTTATATTAAGATTAAAAAGTAAAAAAATTACGGCAACACCAATTTACCAAGACCTGCTGTTAAATGAATTAATCTATGCATAAAATCCCTATTAAATTTTACTTTGTCATTATGCACTTTAATTCGATAACGCAAACCTTGGTCTAACGCTGTGTTAATGCGTGATATACCAAATAATGTTAATTTAACAGTTGCAGATATATGTTCAGTGGCCCAAGCACGTTGTTTAACTGCAACTGAAAGGTTTTTTAAAACAGATATCCTGTTTTAGACTATACTTTTGAGGGGTTAGATATAGATGAAAATAGTAAGCAACTCCATCAAAATAGTTTATTTTTAATATCGCTAGCCAGTCCATTCCTTTATACCATTCAGTATTAAACGATCTAGATTTCTTCCCACTGTCTGTCTGTAACGGCCCTAGTCATTTTGTAGCACATTGCTCGTGATTTTTTATTTCCAAAGAAGTTTAGAAATGTATGTGGTTTTTTGAAATTTAAAAAAATGAGAAAAACGTTTTAAATTTTTGATAAATATTGTAAAATTTTTGAAAATTTTTAATTTTAAATTTTTGAGAAAAATTTGGCAAATTTGTGTTCGATATTTTGAAAATTTGGAAAATTGGAATTTTTCAAAAGTTTTGAAAATTTATTTCAATTTTAAAAGTTTCAAAAATGTGACTATTTAAAAGAATTTTAACAATACTAAAAATTTTGAAAATTTTTTTTAACTGCCAACAATATTTATTCGTTGAAATCTAAAATCGATTTTAATATTTTGCGATTATCCATTAAACTCGTTAAGGAACCAACCGAAACGAAACTTCGCAGAGATGTTTCCTTACTGGAACTCTGCTGCTATTATCATTTAACATCTTTATACCGATTTTGCAATCAAAACCCTAAAGCGTGCATATCCGCCAAAATCTCAAGGTCTGAAATTTTGAGGAAGGTGAAATATGAATGTTTTGCCATTTGGAGACTTATCTTCAAGCAAAGTTTAGGCATAGTTTATGCCGTAGAACTCTCTTTGTAACTACTTGCACATCTTGAGGAAATACTCAGACTTTCGTGGCAAGTCGATTGTTTACAAAAATTTAATTATCATAAAAATGTGTAACTTTAATGAGTTAATAAAAGTACGTTTTGGGTGCAGTTTGATACTAAAAATTCCATTTTCAAGTCAAAAGATACAAAACCTCGAGTATTTAAAATACATTTGGCATCCTACACATCTACGCCTCTGGTTTAAAGCAAAACAGCTGAACAATGAACAAGTTATCAACAGCGAAATACTCATACAAAATTTAAATAAAATATCTCCATTTATAGTGGAGATATTAATTAAAACGTAATTTGACCGCATTATCATTAAAGGGTTTTTTTCTCGAAAAGGGTACGTTTCCGTACTTTGCTACCACTGATATTTTCAATACCTTTTCTAATATTCAGCAAATTCCAAAGCTTCTGGAAATAGATGTGTCACGGTTGTTTTAGGCAAAGATCTGTGCATAGGTAATGTATAACAGGATTAGACGATATTAGTAGCATTTGGATGTGATCGAAATTTGTGTTTTTGCACTACGACATTCTAACATGAAGTTTTCGATACAGTTTGTAATGCTTGTTACACCATATAAATACCAATAACTCACAATTTTTCACTATCATATAATTTAAGATTATTTAAAAATAAAATTAATTATAAAGAAGTCGGGCATCTTTCGGAAGAGAAGCTACACAGTATTTAAAAGAAGATACCTTTAGCGAGAAAAAAAAAGGAAAAAAATTCTTTTAAGCCTCCATACATTCTTACAGTCACATAAAATAGTATTATGCATGTACTTGTAGTATACTAAATTTAAAAAAATGATGAGAAAGTGTTTTCAAAATTATTTGCCATTTAAAAGAAACAAACGCGAGCGGCTAACAACATCTTGCGCTCACCGTGTAGCGCTTCCCATGCTTAAAATTGTACAAGTATGGGCAGTTCATATTAACACATAACTATTTCGGAGTGATTCCTGTTATAGCAAACAAGTCTAAGCACGTTTTTAGTGTTTTTGGGCCACCTAAAATCGAATTTCTTCCGCTGTGCGCCGCTTCATAGGCGTCGCGCGGCGGGTGGCACAGCACTTGATTGTAACATCTTTGGTAGATTTGTTCTTACAAATATTGCCTTAGACTAATAATACATGACTGTATTCAATATAACTATTTAGCAATTATATGTATTTGTTTGTACAGAAAATGCCCAAGGTTCTTTTCGTAAAAACAAAAGTTATCTTGTTTTCATTTTGTGCTTTTTCTAGAAAATATTTTTCATAGGAAAATATAACATGTATTATTATTTACGTTTTCTGAAATTGTACTGCCAATTTGTATTGATATCAAGAGTGCTACCAACTTACTCCGTGATTTTCTATTTCTATATGATTTTATAACGAATGTATACAGTTCGGTAACATCAATACATTATCACATTTTTGCAGTTAGGTACTCCATAGTTGATTACTGGCAATATTTCATAAGCATTTCAAATCAACATTGCAATGACTATAATGTACATGTACAAGTACCACTTTTTTGTACATTTTCCTGTAATCGCAAAGTGATGTGATATGTGATAACAGTTAACAACCTTTTATGTTTCAGAAAATTAGTGCAAGTTGGTGATGCTGATGCTACAAATTTAAGTTAATTAACTATGGATTCAGGTCTCGGCTATAAAAAACCACCCAACCCCAGGCAAAATGCTAATCCTTTATCAGTTGTTACATTTTTGTAAGTACAATAATTGGATTGTTATAGAGCGATCTACAACAAAATACATTAGAGCAGTCCTTGACTATAATTATCAATGTCAATCTTAATTGTAGTTTTTTCAATATACAGTAAATTCTAAAATAGGTGGAACATGGCAGTTTAACATGCAAAAAGGGAAATAGAAATCTTATGTTGCTAGAAGAATTTCATTACTTGCAATTACCCCAAATGGAAAGATAACATTTTTTAAATCACCATGCAAATGCATTACAAATAATGCTTAAATAAATTATGTAATAATAGTCAACCCACTATTGATATAACTCCCAATTTTTAGATATCTCCGTGGCGCGCAGTAGAAGATTTGTTTTGTATGTAAAAGGTTGTGAGTTTAAACATTGATGAGATCAACTTTTCTTTTATTCTTCTAATCACTGTAAAAAAGACAATGAGGGTTGTATTATTTTATTTAAAATGTATAATTATTATTGTTAAATGCTACATAACAAAATTAACAAGGTAAAACATAGAAGGTTTGCAATAAATGAGTAGGTATATAAGCTGCATTGCTATTTCACAAAACAATTAAAAGTGAACATTTAATTTGAGTTTTAACGCCAGAATGTTTCAATTCTACCAATTAGCTGTAAAAAGTTTATCTTTAACTTTTTATGTTTCATCTGATTAATTTTGTTATGCAGAATGAGAAATAATAATTATACATTTTAAATAAAATATTATAAACCTGATTGCATCTTTGCAATAATTGAAAAAAAAACAGACCTCCTAAAGGTCTGAACTCATAACCTCTCGTTTACAAAACAAATTCTCTACCTGCCCGTTACGTAGACATCTTAAAATTGACTTAGCAATCGGTTATATCAATGCACTAGTGGCTTGACAGTTATAAATAGTTTATTTAAAGCACATTTATAATGAATTTTTAATTAAATTGCTATTAAATAAAGTACATGTTTGAGTGGTTCAGTGGTAAGAGGATTAGGCTCACAATGCGTGAGTCCTCGGTTCGAATCTCAGAAGAAGCAGAAAATTTTTCTGTAATTCTGTGGATCGGTACCAAGCTCGGCAACCATTCGACGTTGGGTTACAATTAACGGCGCTTGCCTTGATTACTGGCTGACCAGGACAAGTAACAAAGCCACACACAACATTATATATATATCAAAGCGGTTTTTTACAGCCTCATTGGCCGTCTCCCGCAACCTAATATCCAGGTTTGTCTATCCATATAATCATTTTCTTCTAACTCTCGCTTCTGCATTGCTTCCTTTATTCCTAGATTCCAGCTTCTCCTTGGTCTTCCTTTCTTCCTTCTTTGTGTAGGCTTCCATTCCCAAATTTTTCGTGGTAACCTATCTTCTTCCATCCGTCTCATGTGGCCGTACCATTTTAACTGTTTAGTTTCTATTTGATCTATCAATGATGTTTCCACTTGCATAATTTCTCTTATTCTGTAATTTCTTATGTGGTCTTGCAATGTAAATCCACAGCATCTTCTCCAGTACATCATCTCCGTTGAACTAAGTTTATTTTTTGCATTTTGGTTTAAGGTCCATATTTCTGCTCCATAGGTAGTACAGCTTTCTACCATAGATTTGAACATGTGGTTCTTTGTTTTATTGGAAATACTTTTACTCCATAGTACTGAATGAAGTTGTTTTATAATGACTTTTCCTTTTGAGATTTTATTTTTAATATCTGTCTCGTCCCTCCCATCCGATGTCACACACAACATTTACATACAAATAAAACACATGTGGGTATGGCTTGAATGAATGTACATGAAGGGTGGCATAAGCTTCAGGAGCTTGGTGGTTTAAAGGCCAAAAAGCCCCACTACCTCCTACTACACAAGCGAAGAGCCTACCCGGAGTGAAAGACCTCGACACCTTCAGGTATATGAGGATAGATTATGATGATGATGATTAAGTAAAGTAAAAGAATGTTATCTTTCTATTTAGAGTGACTGCAAGTAATAAAATTTTTCTACGGCATAAAATAGAGGTACTTCAATTTTTGCATGTTAATCTGTCATGTTTCACTTAAATTAGAATTTACTGTATCGTGACGCAGTTTCCTAAAATGTAATTTTTATTTAAAAAAAAATAGAAAAAAATATTAATTATGTTAAAATATATGTACAAAATTTCTGTATATGAATGTTACTATAATTAAATTACATTTTCTGCAAATTTCTAAAAATTTATAAAATCAACAGTTTTCATATTTTATGTGGAAAAGCAGAGTGCAAAAACATATAAAATAATATTTTTTCTAATGTTTTCAGTTTCACTTTTCCATTGTTTTGGCAAGGAAGTAAAAGAGAATTGGATGCTGTTGATCTGTACGAAACGTTAAAAGAACATCGTTCTAGCCGATTAGGTGATATACTTGAGACGTCTTGGAATGCAGAAATTGAAAACTCGAAAAAATCTAATAGACAACCATCGCTCATGAAAGCCATAATTAAAACATTTGGACTTGGATATTTGGCGTTCGGATTGGCCCTTGCTATACTTGAAATTGTTGTCAAGTAAATTGTTAATCCATAATTGGAAATATACATAGCTATCGTTTTGTCTGATTTTAGGTTATCACAACCAATATTTTTAGCAAAATTAATATCTTACTTCACTCCTACTGAAGAAGTAGCCGTTGATAGGCATGAAGCATTTCTATTTGCAACAGGGGTGATCGCTTGCTCGTTGGTGAGTGTGCTCATTAATCATCCTTACATGATGGGTGTTTTACACACGGGTATGAAGGTAAGAGTTGCATGCTGCTCCCTTATATACCGGAAAGCCCTAAAGTTAAGCAAAACTTCACTTGGCCAAACCACTATTGGTCAGCTAGTTAATTTGTTGTCTAATGATGTAAGTCGCTTTGATATGGCTACAGTATTTATTCATCATTTATGGGTTGCACCGCTTCAAACTATGGTTGCTATGTATCTCATGTACAGAGAAGTTGGAGTCTCTGCTGTGATTGGTATAGTTTTTATGCTGTTATTTATTCCATTGCAAAGTAAGAAATTACACGTTAAGATTATTTTTCTGTATTACCAAACCAAAACAACGTTTTAGTTTTTCTGGGAAAAATGTCATCGGTGTATCGTTTAAAAATTGCTATCAAAACAGATGAAAGAGTTCGTTTGATGAGCGAAATAATATCAGGAATTCAAGTTATCAAAATGTATACTTGGGAAAAACCCTTCGCAAAACTGGTATCATTGTCGAGAAGGTACGTGAAGTAATTCCTATACATTTTTATGATGTACTATTATAAATAACACTTTTATATTAACTGTATTTATTCTATTGTGATTTAGGACTGAAATAAACTCAATAAGAGCTGCTTCGTACATAAGAGGAGTGTACACATCGTTTATTATGTTTATATCAAGGACCGCCATATTTATAACAATCTTAGCCTATGTACTGTTAGATGATAAAAGTATTAACGCACAGCAAGTGTTCATGCTAACTTCATTTTACAATGTTCTTCGACAATCAATGACAGTATTTTTTCCTCAAGGTCTTGCAGTGGTCGCTGAAACAAAAGTATCAGTCTCTAGAATAAACAGGTTCTTATTGTATGGAGAAATAGAGTTAGAAGCAGAAAGTAACAAAGTTGTTGCCAATGGTGTTAGTGAAAAACCTGAAATTATTACAGATAACGCTGTAACAATACAAAACGGCACCGCCAAGTGGACAGAATCTTCTACAGAGAACACATTAACCAACTTAAACTTAAGTGTTAAACGTGGTAGTTTAGTAGCTGTGATTGGTCCTGTAGGCAGTGGGAAAACTAGTTTATTCCATGCGGTTTTGAATGAATTACCTTTAATTACGGGAACATTGAATGTAAACGGAAAAGTAAGTTACGCTTCTCAGGAACCATGGTTGTTTACTGGCAGTGTTCGACAAAATATATTATTTGGTCAAGAAATGGAAAGATCTCGCTATAAAGCTGTAGTTAAAAGGTGTGCTTTGGAACGAGACTTTACACTTCTACCTTATGCCGATAAAACCATTGTTGGTGAACGAGGTATTTCCCTGAGTGGAGGTCAGAGAGCAAGAATTAATTTAGCAAGAGCTGTTTATAAAAGCGCCGATATATACCTATTAGACGATCCTCTTTCCGCAGTTGATACACATGTTGGTAAACAACTCTTCGAAGACTGTATCAGGGGGTATCTACAAGGAAAGACTGTAATTCTAATCACCCATCAACTGCAATATTTAAAAGACGTTGATCATATTATTATACTTGACAAAGGTGTGTTAAAAGCGGAAGGAACTTTCGGAGAACTTCAAAGTTCTGGTTTAGATTTTGCAAAATTATTACGAAGCGAAACCGAAGAAAGTGAACAGGAGAAGCCTGAAAAACCATTGCTATTACAACAAATTTCAAAAATTTCAAGAAAAGCATCTACAGTAAGTGGAGGTTCTGTGGAAGAAAAAGCTGCACCACAGCAAGTAGAAGAACAAAGAAGTAGCGGTTCCGTTTCTGGATATGTTTACAAATCCTACATTATGGCTGGTGGAAACTGTTGTTTTATTTTTATACTTCTATCGTTGCTGCTTATCACCCAAGTTTTTGCCAGTTTGTCAGATTATTTTATTACATTTTGGTAAGTTTGATTTTTTTTATTTTTTACGACATGATTTCGAGATTCGAACAGCAAAACGAATTTTTTTAAATCGTCGATGACAAATAATGTAATAGAATGTTTTATCCTGTTTGTCGTGAACATTTCATAAATTGAGGTGTAGAACTAGCGCCTAATTTTTTAGAAGTTCTGTTTAGTTATTTATTAATAATGAGAGTGGCGGTACTTTAGAGGTTGGGTGCTCGCCTCTAAGGAAGAGTACGTGGCAGAGAAGTGCCGGAGCCCAGTAGTGGGACGTAAAGACTGACTGCGTTTGTGAATGAGGAAAAAATATCTTTAGTTTGCACAAGAATTATTATTTGTACGTTCAGATGTACCTTTCGGTCATTAGTCATGTTTAGTGAACTAAAAGAACAAGAAATAGAAACTGCACCAAAGTGACTCACGTGCCTCTGATAGCATCAGGCTTAAGTTACTTGTTTATTTCATTGAGTTTTTTCCACTTCGATATATTTTTGTTTCTTACGCTTTTAGTTGACTGAAGATGGCTGCTTAGCATTCTTGTGAGAACTAAAGGGTTTTTTCCCTCATTATTACATTAATTTCTCACAGTCGTTCAATGTTTCAATTTTAATCAGTTTATGGTAACTTGGACAGTTTCCTTTTCTCTAATATTTATGTATAATGTAGTGATATAATGTTTCTGCTGCAAAAAAGCATGCCACGTGAATTTTACAGTAGTAAAGAAATCACTAGTAATTTTAAAATATTTTCTATTACTTTGATTTTGAGAAACGCCTCTTAACTTCCACCACTGATTTATTATACCAATGAGAGATTTGTTTTAAAATATTGTCTACTAGAGGGCAGCAGAACCGAACGCTGCGCTGTTAAAATGTAAGCTTTATGATTGGCTGGCCCTGGAATTACGTGCTGCCGTAAAAAAAATGTCAAATTATGTTTTTCATTACACTAGAAAACCTAATTGTTATTACCTGCATTTTACAGTAGTTATGATACTTTTGAACTATAACTATAAAACGTAGACATGTTTGTAAATATAACCTGTTGTCACATCATAAATATTACCGCATTTGGTCTTGCTGACATCTAACTTCTGATACAAGAAACAGCTTGAAAAATTTCGCATATGTCGATAAACAAGCAATCTTGTTAGATATTTTGAAAAAATTCATATGTTATTTCTTACAATTTAGAGCCTTAACATAAGTAGCAGTACAGTGGCTATCGAAGCGGCCCGATTTCATCCTTTTGGTTTCTTTTCATGGGGTTATTTCAACAGCAAAGCTCATGTTGATGATCCGACGTCATTTGTCCATTTACAACAAAATATATAACGAGAAATCAGAAATTAAACACCCCAAATTATAGCGAATGTGAAACAAAGTCTTGTTAATCTTAAAAAATTCAACAGGCACTTAATGCGGGTAAATTAACCGTAACTCTATATTTTATCATTATTAACATTGCCACAACTACTTAGGACGTTACAACTTTTTAGTTTGCAGATTGTCACAAGACACACAACTGGTGACGCCGATTTTGCAATCAAGTTGAGCTGATTGCTAAAGAATGCTGGTTAAGGCGATAATTTAAATCGTGCAAAATTAACTAGCACGGGTTAACAATCAATTTAAGCTTATCACACATATTTGTAATGACTACATTACACACAATTAATTGCGATGAATTTTAAATTAACAACTCGTATCGGAAGTGATCGTTAGTTTTCGCGTACCACTCGCTGCTACGATCTTAACTTGTCTTCCTTGTCGCTAACAGACGCAGCCACGGCAGCGAATGCTTTTATTGTGATTTCATCTTGCTTATTTTACGTATTGAAATTCACTAGTGAATTTCACTCACATATTAATTTGATTGGTTGTTAAAAGGCGAATCGACCACTCCGATTAGCTAAATTAAATGTTTTAAAATGTCTCCTCTTTTTATATGAAGGATGTGCCTATGCTAATCCTTCATTATTTATTTGATAAAATTTATTAATTGATTTAGTATTTACTATAATTACTGATCTTGCTTAGTGCTCCGGTGTTCTTTTAGTATTCTTCTTCATTTTGCCCATTTTTTGTTTTATTTTGTATTTGTGTACTTACCTATTAGTATTCTTCTATTGAGTAACTTTATTATTTTGATAATATATTATTAATTTTTATTTGGGTCCTCTAACTGTTAGGTACATAAGTTAGAGGGATTTCTTTATTTCATTCTTTTATTAAAGGGATTTATGTTCTCAAAGTTATAACTGGCGGCTGTTGTAGTTGGTTATTGCGAATTATTATCAAAATACACGATTTTTATTTGTGAACTTTACTGCAGCACCTCTTTGACTAAATATAACTAAAATAATAATTAACAACTTTCAACAGAATATTTATTTTAACCTTATACGTATTTCTACTTGTTTACACGTCATTATCAGATAAATAAATAAGTATAAGGTTAAAATATAAATATTGTTGAAGTTTAGTTTAGTTATTAATTATTATTTTATTTACATTAATACGAACTTCAATGAAGTAAAGCTTGAACTTATTAATATTGTGACTTACCGTTTGTTTCTTTTAAATAAAAAATTGGAAAAAGAAATTATTACACATAAGTTGGTCTATATTGACAACGTTACAATGATGAAAGTAGCGATTATTATAATATTAACATAAAATTTCAGGGCGAATTTAGAACAAAAGAGAGCGGAGGAAGAACAAACATCTCAAATACAATACATCAGACATATTACACCTGCTGATTCTGCCGTCAACAAACTTGCAAATGTATTTGGATTGCGAAATTTATATAGAGCTGATGATGACTTCTGGGACTTTTCAACAGAAAAATCCATCTATGTATATTCAGTCCTAACTGCTATACTTATTATACTTGCACTTAGTCGTGGCTTTGCATTCTTTACAATCTGCATGAGAGCTTCTGTAAAACTCCACGATCAAATGTTTAATAGCATAACTCGTGGAACTATGAGGTTCTTCAACACAAATACATCCGGAAGAATATTAAATCGCTTTTCCAAAGATATGGGTTCTGTTGATGAACGGTTGCCACTTGCTTTAGTTGACTGCACGCAAATTGGGTTGGCTCTATTGGCTATAGTAGCTGTAGTTGCTTCTGTTGATCCTTGGCTACTAATTCCTACTGTTATTATTGGCATATTTTTCTATTTTCTCAGAGTATTTTATTTGAAAACAGCTCGAACAGTAAAGCGTCTTGAAGGCGTCAGTAAGTACTTACTTAACGTTTTTGTTAACATATTTGTAATAACTTACAATATATTATTGTAGCTAGAAGTCCAGTTTTTGCACATTTAAGTGCATCACTTCAAGGATTGACAACAATAAGAGCTTTCGGTGCACAACCAGTTCTTGAAGAAGAATTTGATAACCATCAAGATTTACATAGTTCCGCATGGTTTTCATTTATAGCCACTTCTACAGCTTTTGGTTATTGGCTAGATATTACCTGTGTTATTTATATTGCTATTGTTACCCTGAGTTTCCTTGTGATTGGAGATGGTATGTATTTTCAGATTGAGTAAGATTATAATTAATAAGCAAGCCTACTAACCAGCTTTTATATTTTGGTGATTTTTTAACTAGTAGAGATATAATTAATTCTTTAATGTAACTACTAGGGATGAACCGAATATTCGGCCGAATAAATTGGTCAAAAATTTAACCATTTTTTTGGAGCCTGCCGAATATTTTATCAGTCTGTCAAATATTTGTAATTTTTTGTACTAAATGAAAACAATACTAAATTATATAAACAATAAAAACAAAATTTATTTAAACAATTAAGATTAAAAAAACATTGACGCAATATTATAATTACGGTAAACTAAAAGTAAAGTTTCTTCTTCTTCCTCTTGTTATAGGCTAATGGCCTAAAAAGTAAAAATGATGAAAAGCCTTGGTTAAATTAGGATTCTTATAAATAATTTTGTTTGCCAGATTATATACCTACAATAAAGTATAAATGATTATACAGGATGACACTAATCTACATACAAAGTCGATCACATAACAAAATTATTCCATTTAAAAAATTTTAACATGACTACCAATTTTTGGAACACAGTTTTCTTCCAAAACCTACTTAAAAAAATATTTTCAAAAAAGCTATAACAGTACATATTACAATGTCCGTAGATAGGTTTTTGTACAACTCGCATATCAATTAAATCAGAAAAAAATAAGCTATTTGATAAAATCAAAGGCAACGATCGTAGCAAGTTATAAAATAGGTGAAACAGGTCGCTGGTGCTTTCCTATACTTTTTACGGTTTAAATATTCTCGCGCATATAAATGACTGAATACCATATTTTAACAAAAAATAAAGTAAGAAAAAAAGAATCAAAGAATAAAAACAATGGTAACGACTCAGTGGTGATTGCAACTTGCGACAGCCTAATGGTAACGACTCAGTGGTGATTGCAACTTGCGACAGCCTGTGCAGGACGATGTCGCATTACGTATACGGATAGTAAGCTACGATAACTTCAGCTAAATCGCATGGCTGCACGGTAACCGCTCGCCCTAGGGTTGATTGAACTTACATATACAGGGCGAGTTAATAGTGCGAGATTGTTTCCTAACGTCTTGATTATAGCAAGTAGAAAAAAATTGCTAAAAGAAAAACTGTTTGTTGGGGTACTGTGCATAACCTAAAATTATTACCAATTATACTGGATGTTTAGTTATTTCTATGCAGCAATTTGTTATTTTAAATGGCACACCTTGTATATTATTGCATTTTTAGATTCTACATTTAATTTTGGATAGAAACATATTAAGGTACTTTAATCTTAAAGTTCGTGGTTTTTTCAAAAATTTTGACATTTATGGATTAATATTACAAAAGTATATATTTTAGATACCAAAACGTTCACTCATCGCTATTTTCCACCGACTATTAACACGTTATAAAGTATTGAGCGGTATGTAAAAAATAAAAGTTTCAAGTGCCAATAACTTTTGTCTTTCAAATGGAACACGCTATATTTTTTAGTAGCATCAAACGCAGAGTTAAATTTTTTTTCAATATGATATAAGATTTTGCATACCAAATATTAGAATATCTATAGTTTTTAGTGTTTTTTTTATTTATTTTTTATAAATTGCAAAGTGAAATAGGTGTGCTATGAAAAAAGAAACAAAAATCTATTTTATAACGTTTCAGAAGTGCCACCCTCCCTAACTAAACTATTGAGAATATCAAATTGTTTTCTTAATGAAAGTTGTTTGTTGACTAATAAGCTACTTTATGCCGTATTTCTAATTATTCTTAAAATGGCAATGGAAATGAAATATTTTCTTAGACATTTAGATATTTTTTCTCGGTTCAATGATGTAAAACATTCATTCTCTAACATTATAAAAATTTCAAAAAAAGTGTAAACACTGATTCAAGTAAGCAAGCCACAGATTTATACAAAAACACTTAAAAATGGACATTAAATTATGAACACCCTATGTGCCTATCTGCTGTTTGTAACATACCGCTGCATATTCTATAATGTGTCAATAGTCTGTGCAAAATAGTAATGGGTGAACGTTTTTTGGCATCTTAAATATTATTTTTTTAATGTTAGTCCACAAATATAAAATTTTTGAAAACATCAAATAACTCCAAAACAGCTAATTTTAAAAACACCTTAATATTTTCCTATCTAGAATTAAATGTAGAATCTAAGAATGCATTAATATACAGAGTGTTTTATTTAAAATAACAAAGTAATGTGCGGTACAGGCATAAATAAGCACTCAGTATATAACTGGTAATAATTTTAGATTATGCACAGTTACGCAACAAACAACTTTTCTCTTAACAATCTTTTGCTAACTGCTATAATAAAGATGTTAGAAAACAATCTCGCACTAATACTCACCCTGTATATTATTACCACTGTCAATAATGCTGATTTGCATTCGGGTATGTAATGATTGTTCTGAGTGAAGGGGAACACCAAACACTAATGTGACGCAACTAGGGCACGAATTGATTACCAATAAATATTCGGCTGAATAGTTTGCCAAAAAGTCGTATTAGGTCACGAGAGACTGGGTGAATATTCGGTATTCGTCTGGTGACTAAAACCACTAAGTATTTGATAAATTTTTAGTACCCAATTACAGTAAAGATCAAACATTTATCACCCACTAAGTACAAAGCGCTTCCTTAAAAAAGTTATGAATTTTCTTAGTCTTAAGCATAAAATTATTTAATAATCAATTTTTAAATCAATCTTTTGTAGAACAATTTGGAGGAAATGTGGGGTTGGCAATTACACAGTCTATAGCTTTAACAGGAATGCTTCAGTGGGGTATGAGACAAACAACTGAACTCGAAAATCAGATGACTTCTGTTGAACGTGTTTTGGAGTACACAGCAGTTGAACATGAACCTCCACTAGACAGCGCCCCAGATAAAAAGCCCAAAAAGACGTGGCCCGAAGAAGGCGAAATTAAATTTGCCAATTTATTTCTTTATTACTTTCTAGACGATCCTCCGGTATTAAAAAATTTAAATTTTACAATCAAACCGTTAGAGAAAGTAGGGATTGTTGGACGAACTGGTGCTGGAAAATCCTCACTAATTTCCGCTTTGTTTAGACTTACTGACGCAGAAGGATCTATTATAATAGATAAAATCGATACAAGGGATATAGGTTTGCATGATTTAAGGTCAAAAATATCTATAATACCTCAGGAACCTGTGCTGTTTTCTGGGACAATGAGAAAAAATCTAGATCCTTTTGATGAATATGATGATGAAGTCTTATGGAAAGCTCTCGAAGAAGTCGAATTAAAAGATGCAGTCAATGATATGGTAGGAGGTAAATTTGCTAATAATAAAAAAACTAATTGCAATGTAATAATATAGAAACATGTCAACAGGTTTAAATTCAAAAATGTCTGAAGGAGGCACAAACTTCAGTGTGGGTCAGCGGCAATTAGTATGTTTAGCACGTGCTATTATACGTAACAATAAAATACTTGTATTGGATGAAGCAACAGCTAATGTAGATCCTCAGACAGATGCCCTCATTCAACATACAATAAGAAGGAAGTTTGCTAATTGCACAGTACTTACAATCGCTCATAGATTGCATACAGTAATGGATTCGGATAAAGTGTTAGTAATGGATGCTGGTACTATGGTTGAATTTGATCATCCACATATTTTGCTGCAAAATCACAATGGAGTGTTTTACAGTATGGTTCAACAAACTGGAAAACAAATGGCTGATGTACTTATAAGGGTTGCAGTAGATGTAAGTTTTGTTATAACTAGACTAGTTTATCGCACTTAATAATTTTTTTTTAGAATTACACGAAACAGCAGATATCGACGAAGATGAGTTAATCAGGATCTCATTTGTTTAGTGTTACCTTGTAGTTATAAGTATGAAATAAAATCGTCAATTGAGTTTATCTTTTATTAACTACATCCAAGTAGCAATTGTGATCGAGAGGTTGTTTCAATCGTCATAGTAGGTGTACACTAGCGCTCGAAGTAATGGAAGTACCTAGAATTACTTCGAAATATTTCAAAGTATCTCGAATTACTTTGAACTACCTTGAAATAGTAGTAGAAGTACTCGCATAATTTTTTTAAGTTGCCGTGCAAACTCAGAAGAAACTGTCAATTTTTTGACATGTTTAGCACTGCTGCAATGTTTCGGCTGGCCCTGCTATCGTTTTACTTCAGCAATGCGCAGTAGTTTGGTTCTATGGTCGCGTTTAAGAAACAGGCAATAAGAAATTAATCCTTCTTACCAACATCAGCCATAAAACGTATGGTATATAAGGTTCTTGTGAACGAAAAAATGTCTATCTTGGATAAATATTCAAGATTAGCTTCTGTGATTTGTGACCCAATACGTGATCTAATTCAAAAAACACAAATACACATTTAAGCTTTTTAGGTAATTCTAAAGAACTTTTGTTGGTAACTTGTTTTTTGGTGTAGCGGCCCTACTATATCTAAGCCACTATTTGTTTTGAATAATAGCTAGAGTGCTGGTAACTGCTGTCAACATTTTGCCGGTACGTCATTGGATAACATGCTATGTAGTTTAGCGACTATTTAAATGTAGGCGCCAGATGATGTGTTGTTTATGTATGTGTTCCATATTTTATAACATCTCCTAGCAACAGCCGCCATGGTAGAATGTGTACAGAGCGTTGTGAGGCATGGGTAGCTCAGGAGTTCCAATCCCATGCAGGTAAAATTTTTTTTAGTTTCACTTTTCTAAATAGTGTAAATGGGTTAGCATTATTTTTTTTATTGTGCACATGCTGGCCGGCTGCTATTTATCTTCCTGGGATGCTTTTAGCGATAGTGCCGCAGTCTAGTGGACACTATTGATTCACCGACTGCCAGTAACAGAGGTGCACACTGCCGGCTCACTGACTGCCAGTAACACAAAACATTAAGTGCTTGGGAGTAGAAGGAACAATTGTATGCTGCTGGTAAAGTACGCATCTATATATGTAAAATGCCATTTCTTTAGACATATGTTCACAGAGTTCTACTAACCCGATTTTAATAATTTTTTTTAAATTAAAGTTATTACTGTGTAGATGTGCACAGAAATCCTAAATTTAAAAAAAAATCATAGGAAAGCCTCAATTTAAACGAACACATATAAACTTACGCTTGCCACTTGCAGGACCATCTGTACCTTCCCGGTGTAGGTTTTCGGAACTACATATCCTCTTTTCACCAAAGTGTCGACAAAGAAATGTTGTAAGTAATGTAATTGACTGGAGAATACCCAATGCGAGAGAAAAATTAGGAAGTTTTTTAAAACCCCCAGGACACTCGTACATCCTTTGAATTACTTCAAAGTAACTCAAATTACTTCAAAGTAATCGAACTACCTTGAAGTAATGGCAAAATTCGAAGTAAGTATACACATTTCAAGTGCGTGAAACACCTTCACTTGAGATGTAATTGATTGCACAAATTTTGAGTTTTCGCTGCAGCGAGTAAGAAATTTAAAATCACTATCAGTATAAATAAACATAATCACCCATTTAGATTAAGTTGTTAGCATAGGCAGGTTTCCATGCGAAGTAGTATACCTACCTTACTCACTTTGAGTTAATGCTTTTCATGCGGATCTAACTTTAAACTTCAGAAATTGTAAAATGAAATAAAACAAAAACTCATCAGTTATTTAATATATAATAATAAAAAAATGAAAAATACACGAAATTATAAAATGTTAACTCTCTTCGAATATACCATTACCAGTAAAATGATGTTCCTTTTCTAACAAATAAAGAATCAAATTTAATTTTTCAATTAAACTTAAGGTTTCTGCATTAGGATACTTCAGATTGTTTACTTTCTTATAGGCTTCTTTAATTTTGTGGCTAAAACAAATATAATTTTAGTTCACAGAAATTTTATTGATAACAACTGCTTTACCTTGGATACAGCAGCACTTGTATAACATCCAATAGGGATTGATTCGTAAATTTTAGTTTTCTTAAATATTTGTAACTTTGCTCGATTTCAACTAGTGGAACATGTCGAAAATAATGATGTTTTTTTAAATTTATTTCAACTAGCTCACTTTCAGTCCCTAATAAGCGTTTTATAAATAAAATAACTTGGTTGGTACTATTTAAATCTCTTCCTCCCCTAACATGCATATTAAAGCTATCATGACCAGTAACTACAACAAAATATAAAATATTTAAGCACAAGCGTCTTGAATATAGAATATAACTTACCAAGTACTGGAGTTGTAGCACATTTTAACTTCAATTGCTTAAGAAATGATAATCGTGATCTTGCTTGATTGTGATGGATAATAAGTTTTAAAGAATGAGGATTATTAAGTAACACCCGTAATTCTGGAACTGCTTTTATTTCTTCAAAACGTAATTTTATTGTTTTAAAAGACAAACTAAATATATTCATACAACTTTGAATTGTGCTATCAGACACATTTGCTTCCTAAAAGAGATATATTTGTATATTTCACAACATTAGGTATATTATTAGCTTGCCTTTAAATAATTATATATTTCTTTATAGTGCTCAGGTAAAACTCCGATTAGTTTGGGATACTTTCTCATGGCTTCACGTATATCCATACCAGCAATGTTAGGCATTTCAGTTAATACTGTTTTGGTATGTTTTGGGTGATTTGTTAAGAGGTAGCCAAATTTTAATATTTTTTTTGGTGGAAATCCAAGATCTTCTGCTATGGCAAAATTTTGGCACAGAAAATCAAAACTTCTAACTTTTCCCAAACTGTAGACCCTATACAATTTCTGCACCACATCCTGTGTTGTGTCGCACCTCCACACTATCAACATATTCTAAATTACGTGCTATACCATATTAGGTTACTTTATACTTTTAACTTACTCAAATACCGTGTTAAAATAGAATGATGAACATCTTCAAAAGTCCGTTCATCTGTTAAGTCACTAATTGGTAAATCGTTTGGTTTAGGATTCAGGTATGAAATAAAATTTTCAGCTACATTTAGATTTTCTGGGATAAAACTGTGGTGTTTCAACAAACTAATAGTCTTGTGTACAAATTTCCGATTACTGAAACGAAACCGATATGTTTTGCAATTTAGTTTAGCTGCTCATCGTAACCTACTGTGCGAGAACACTAGCATTTATATTTACAAAACCTCCTTCTTTTAATTGTAAGTATTGCTGTTCTAAAGTGCGAGCCAACTCTTTTAGCAAAATAGGGTGTTTTAACCATTCCTCTTTTGAAATACCAATGCTCTCCCTAAATGCTGCAGTTGCTCGTATCCGTTCTTCACTTAATGGTGGAATCTTCATTTCACGCCTGTACTTCTTCCAATCCTTCAAAGATAAATCTAAAAAAGTATAATTAAAAAAATAATAACATGAAATCCTAATACACTAACCGTAAACAGCAGCAAATAGTTTAACATTGTCTGAAGTCCATTTGAAACGTTTATTTATAATTAATCGCGAGTTACACTCTAACAGCACCACAAATTTGTTAATAAACATTTTAGGAAATAAATATTATGTATCACAAAAATATAAAAAGTGTGGTTATCGTGTCATAATAATAATTTTCAACACCAACTGCTCTTTCAGTAGCGCCACTCGCCAGGTCAGAAACATAAATTTCACCAAACTAAGGAATAAAAACACAAACTTTGATCAAAAGTTCAGTAGACGCTAATGCACAGAACAATACCCCGCGCTCATGTCATTGAACTGTATCTTACAGAACTGTATCTGTAAGATACAGTTCAATGGCTAATGTACTAGCGCCGCCAAAAACAGCGCCATCAAAAATAGCGCCCTCTAAAAACAGCGCTAGGCAAAAGTGTCGCCTGCAAAAGGCGCTATTTTTGACGGCGACATTTTTCACCGACGCTAAATTTGCCGGCAACATTTTTGACCGGCGATATTTTTGCAGGCTACATTTTTGCTTGGCGAAATTTTTACTGGGCACTTATATTGATGGCGCTATTTTTGGCGGCGTATTATTGAGGCGCTATAATTGAAGCGCTATTTTGACTCCCAACCAAAAATTCAAAAGAATCAAAAGGTTTTAAGTTTCCTCAATTTGAAATTTCACCAAAAGTGTATAATACGAATCTTAAGTGTGGGAGGTGCAGGCACCTACCGTGAAAGGAAACCTTTCCCTGTAAAATTTAAAAAGTATAGTGTGTGGTTTTAGAAAAAGAAGAAATTACATATAGATTGAGGCAATTACTGATTTCTCCACCCGCACGTAACGCCCCGTTTACACGAAATAAATAAAAACACAAAAAATGTTCAGTAATTGTACCAAGTTTTCGGAGCTTTCCCCTGCGTTGTGCTGTTCTTGAGTCATTTCGTACCGTTTACAGTGTGGGCCGCGAGATGATGAACGATTTTGTTTTAAACTATAAAGCACAACTAAATTACCACAACTATTGTAACAATAAGACCTTATTAAAATATTGTTTGGAAAATGGTTAATAATGAATTGCATGTACAACATGTTTTGTTTCCCCACCGTTTATAATCGATCCACGACCACTAGATTATTGACTGCTCTTCAGCAACCAATGCAGTTGCACTGTTGTGCTATTATTTTTCTTTTAGTTCTGCGAGAGTTTGTGACTGATGTGCGATAAATATTGCTCTTCAAAAATTCTCAACACGGTAATCGCAGGGTTTCAGTCTGTGAATTTCAGGAAAATTACACGATTGTTGAATGTATTGTGAAGAAAACTCAAATAATCCGTTGCACTATAGGGTGTAATGCCATCCTACATGAACCATTGTGTGTTTATGTATAATCCCTTATGCAACAAAGGAGGCAAAATATCATGTTTTCTTTCTGCATCTGTGTTCAATAGACGCTTGTTAAACAATGTTAGGTTTACGTTTTATCAGGGAGTATCTACACTTTCGTGGTATAATACTTAAATAAATTAAATTATTTGTTGACATTTGCATAAAACAAAACAAGATTGTTCATCATTTCGTGGGCCACTCTGCAGGTAGCGAGTAGTTACAACTTTCAAAAAAGTCTGAAGCGAATGATTATAGTTTACTAGTTTTGATTAAGCCAATAGTTCGTAGGCAAATAACTAAAACGTGTAGTGATTCTCAACAAAACTCAAAATTCAAAAATTCTTATATTCAACAGATTCGGCTATAAAACCTCCGGCGGGATAGATAATAACAGTATAAAAATAATCCTGGGTTCTCCAGTAGCGGATTAAGGTACTTGTAGGCCCAAGGTGCAAATTGATTGAGAAGCCCTCCAATTATGGCGCCTGAAGGCCTACTAAAAATTTAAAAAGGTCAAATAGACTGATGGTCTGCAGCACTGCACTGTCTCACAAATCGTTTCCCGGCACCCATTTAAGTGTCCACGTGCATTATAAGTGTAGCGAGACCCTGACTGGATTTTAAACACTGTGTACTAAGCAAAGCGCATGCTCTTTTGTTTGCGTAAATTTGCTGACCGTTGGCGGCCTCATGTATTTAAAGAGCTAAATGCGTGCTATTACATGGTATAAACAGTAGATTATATATTTTTTTATATAACTAACAATAAAAACTTTATAAAAATAAAAAAGTTTTTTGTTTGTGTAAATCCGCCACTGGCGCTCCCAATAGTCAAAATGATTAGCAGATTAACAGATGGTGCTACTTTTAGAATAACCAAATTATAGTTATGAAAAATAAATACGTTTTTGAAATTTTTATTATTCAATTATGTAAAGTAGATTTTTTTATGTCTACCAATTATTGAAAGATTACCAGTAATATCGTAATGGCAAATAGGGCAAATCATCAATATTGATATGTTGCAATAAAATTTAAGGTTTTATTTAATAAGACATATTAAATATTAGGTAACAGTTACAAAATGTAAGGGCAATGAATTATGGAACAAGCTAAGGTGTAAACTGGAATGCACTACATATGTATGGTCATTAATAAATGATTTTTTAATCAAACATTGCCATATTAACTTATGATTTGTTAAAAGATTTATCATATCCTAGAAATAAATTATTTTACAATAAATACTGTTCAGTTACAATAATTATATACCTATATAACAATTTAGCAACAAATATAATTTTTAACATATTTTAGACTGTAAAAATTCGATCCATTTCATTTTCATATATGATGCTTTTTGCTATATCTTTTTGAGAAACATTGGAATAGTAAAAATTTGTTATTCTGTATTATTTACTGTTTTTCTAAATTTTGTAAATTCAATACAAAGAAGTAGGTGGAAAAGGACAATAGCGTTAAGTAAGTAATGCCGTTCAGTTTCGTTGCGCCTGTTTTAGAAGGCTCTTCATAAACAAAACAAACATTTGCGACTAAACGGGAGAAATACCGATTATTCTTGCGCAGCTAATGGCGATCATTGGGCGGTAATTTAATAGGAGCAAAATTGTATTTTGCTTCAGATGTGTCTACTGCCTAGTGCTCTCATTGGGTTCATGCCGAGTGTAGTACGGCCACTCAAGTAAAAATTTACAGATTTACCTTTTGTGCTACTAAATACCATATAAGTAAAAAACATTTAAAAAAAATTTTGTTTGTCGTCTTTTTTAATAAACCCAATGTTTTATCAGTTTTGATAATACCTTTTATCATATACAACGTAATAAGACCTCACATATTTATCGGAAAATTCTAGTTGTATACGCGAAACATTGTTGCTTGGCAACGCACGAGAACATAAAGCATTATATAAAATTCCCGACTACGGAGCAGGAGGGAATTTTGCATGCTTTGACGTTCGAGTGCGTTTGCCAATAAGCAATAATGTGATAAAATACGAGCGGCGAGTCCTACATGTTATGTTGAAAAACTTACTTCACTTGCAACAATGTTCATTACTACAAATTCTTTCCCTTATATAAGTGCCATTTTCCTCTCCCTGTCTAATAATTCTCACATTAAATAAGCTGCATCATTTCAACAACCAATTTCCGTACTTACTTTGAGCAATTTGTTTGCTTTTCTGCAGCGCTATTACTTTGGGCTATGAATTTCCAAACACTCTGCACACCTGCTATATAGGTAACGAATCTATCAATATTTTTTTGTTAAAAAATAAGCTGAACGTTATTAAATTTTCATAATTTCCTATACCTTACTCTTTTCTTTAAAAGGGTAAGTTGTACTTTAACCTATTTTTATTTGAAATTTTTTGTTTGTTTCACATACCTTTCACTTACCTTTTTAGACCAATTAATATTGTTTGATATTCCACTAAGGTTTTCTATATTAATGCATATATGAAAATGAAATGGAGCATTATTAAACTTTAAGCAAATGCATATTAAAAACACCTTAAAAATGCTTGGTCTCACTGGGTTTCAGTAACTAGAACTGTAGTTTACTATAATTCAAACGGATTTAAATTCTTTAAGCAAATCCTTACGGGGTCATATCTATCGTGTGAAATAATCTACAAGAATTCTAGAAAACTCTATAGTTAAATTACTACTAGATTTCTACAAATAGAGCTAAAAGGTGATAGAATGAAGACCTTGGCAGTTATACTCTGTTTAGAAAAATCACATGTATTCTTGATCCTTTCGACTAGAAAAATAAGTTGCTGAAAATGGAGAAAATCATATTATGTATCTGTCTAGTCAAGAAAGGAATAAGAAACAATGCTTCCTATTTATTCTAATAAGGATGCTGCTGCTGACGCTTGTTCTTATAGTTTCAGTTTGGTCTTGGTCCCTGTACGTGTGCCGTGTCGGAATCGGCACACGAACTTGCCGAACGTTGCCGACCAACAGCAAGGAAGTCTCTTAGATTTTGTTGCACCCCAATTGAACGTTATTACTTTTCTTGTATAAACTATCTAAATTTCTTTCACAGTTTAAAAGGACATCGTACCACGTCTTTTTTTGAGGTACACATTTATTTTAGAGGGAGGTATACGTTATCAAATCACATCACATACCCAGAATTAGAATCAGATTTTTATACAAATTATTTACAACAATAATGTAATTATTGACGAAAATCATATTGTCATAATCAGGGCTAATTTTCAAATGAAAAAGAAGTCAATACCTAGTTTTTCTATTGGTTTCTTGAAAATTTGACTTACCCAAATAGGTTAATTTTAAGAAATGGTTTATTTTGCTTACAAAATATTTATATGAGAATGTAGATGGTAAAACACATTTCCTAACACATTAAAATATCTGCAAGATACACAGCATTCATTAAAGAAGCTAATAATTATGTACTATTACTTATTAGCAATTGCCATGCATAGAGGGAAAATTTATATAGGTAGGTAGGGTACTATAATGTTAAGAAATAAGTTTTAAACATCATTTCACATATTCTTTAATATACTTATGTATACCTACTATCACTATTTTTACTTTTTTAATACTGCGAAGCACCATTTGACTGTGCATTGAATAATAAAAAAAAGTAAGAGACAAAATGATAGGAAGTATTGATAGATTGACTGTAAAACATTCTGATACCACATCACTCCAATACTTAATTTTCAATTAAACAAAAATTGACAGTCACGTTGTTAAAAATGTAGAGGTTGCATTCTTTTTTCACACTCATTTGTAATCCTACAAGAACTGGGGAATTTGCTGACCAAGCTACCAGCCCCAAATGGTTATCACTACCTATCTCTAAAATATGCTGTTCGCAAGCAGGTTTTTTTTCCAAATTTTTCTTAGTATGCTCAGGTGTTCCACAAGGTTTACATTTAGGGGCACTCTTATTTATTTTATATACAAGGTGTTTGAAATTATCGGGACACCATTGATTGCTAAACTTCCTTATTATTTAAGCTACAAAGTCGGTTACGTTAGCAAAGTATTGCTTTTTGAGTCATTTCATAAAATATTTTTGCTTAAAATTGAACATTATGTATATTTTGCATGTTCTAACAGAAAATTTAATTTTGATTAAAAAAAAGTTCTAATGTAATAGTGACCTTAAGTGGATAATAAAAAGTTAGTGGTAAAATTCATAAGCATAACGTAGATTCACAGGATTGAAAATATTCCAAGACAGAGATAAAACATCATTAACTGATAATGTAGAATTTTGAAAAATAGTAAGACCAATCATCAACATAACACCTTTATGGGCCCTTACAAGTACAAAAAGTTAATATTTTTTCAATAATTTTAAAGAATAAAATTCAATTTAAAGTTCTTCAATAAATAGGATGTGTTTCACCATCAATCTACACAATGACGTAAATTTATTTAATAACATTGTTAATTATAATAAAAATCAAATCAAGAATTGATTTATTAAAAAGGATATTAATTTTTTTGTAGTTTTGTTGTACATGAAATATTGGTATTTAGTTTTAAATATTTTTGAAGCTGCTATTTTTGGGCTTAGCCTTTAAAACACTTGTAGAAAAATGTATAGCATTGAAATAATAAATTAAATTTTATTAAAAGTAAATTAGGCTACTTAGGAACTAAATGCAATTATTGGCTAGACCTTTTAAAAAGATAGTCGCCTATGAGTTTGTTGTGATAGGTGCTTTTAGTGTTTTCATTATGCTACACTAATGAGATATATGACTTATTTTTGTTTGATAGGAGCTAAAATATAATCATACCTCTAATTTTTATTGGGTGACATATATTTCTATTAAACAACATTTTATCGATACTTTGGCACCATCTCTTTACTTCTTATTATTTTTCACCACACTTTGTAAATACTTCTTTATTTCATCTCTATATAGACTTTATACAGACTTTGTTCATCTTTTTTCTCATTTCAGAATTAAACTATTTTAATAGATGTGCTTTTCCAACACTACCTTGCTTCTGCCGTTTATGTATTTCTAATACTTACCGGTAATAACTCGTTAAACTATATACAGCTTTGGAATCCTGTTTTGCTCATTTTTTAAAATCTCTTTTGGCTTAGAAATACTGCTTGTTTACAACTATAATAAATAATTTAGCTTTAACAACAACAAAACTTAGTTTGACCACTTGTAGGTAAAGAATTATTAACTTTCAAAATGACCCTGATTATTTAAACTATTTCAGTATAAACATTTTCAAAGAATTTGCTATCTGGTTGTGATTGAATGATAACGTATGCAACAACTGGGAATTATAAACATTAACCATGTTCATCTATCTACACAGTCGGTCTTCAACAGCACACTTTTTTGGTATCGTCTGAAGCACCACAAATAGACACAATTTATTCACTCGCAGGGTTTAATTGTTAGGACATTAGGAAAATTTACATAAATTGGCAGTCACGAAGACGTAGCGTAAGTACAGTGCATTGTTGAATCACTTCGTAATTTATTAACAGTATAAACATTAAAATTCACTAAATTTAATTTTCAAAGTCTTTTTCATATTTTAAATTCGATCTTGCCGCCATTACACAATGTACTGAACAAACGCGTGCGTATGTGCATGTAAAATGTTGTAAGGCAGCGTATTTAGTTGTTAAATAATGCTTTCCCTGTTGCGCTCGTTGTCTTCCATGCTACTAGTTGATCGAGAACCGCAAATTTGCATTTCTATCTCTGCAAGTCGATTTTCAAGCTCCCATTGTTGCTGGTTTAGTTTTGCGCTCATTGCTGAATTTTCAGCCTCCACCGTGTGTAGCCTCTCACGTAAACGTTTAATTTCGCTTTCCAATGCTTCATGTGAACCTAGTAGGGGAGTTGCAGCTTCCGAAACCAATTGTGTCATACTGTCGCAGTGCAATGTGGTACCTGTTATTGACAGATCATTAGTTTATGTTAATTATCAATTCTAAATACTAAAGCTAATGAAGGGTAATTATATAGCACTTAACATGTGCGCCTATAGAATTTTTTTTAGAGGGGTGGCAAGCCAATGAATATTAAAGTTGGGACGAGGGAGGGGACACGTAGAGCCCCCCGTGAACGAAACCCTTTTTCGTAAAATATAAAAAAACAATTTGAATATAATGTGCGGTTTACGAACGCAGACTTTACGCTAAATAATTAAAACACAAAAAATGTTAGTAATTGTAAGTTGTTGTAGGGGCTTCCCAGCGTATTCTACTTTTCACGAGTCATCAAGTACCTGAACGAGATACCACAAATATACAATTTCTGAAATTATCACAAATAAACAAAAATTCCTAAACAAAATATTATAAAAAATTTATTATTCCATTTTTCCGCTTTTTACGCACTTTAAAAATTGTCCAAAACGTTTTCAAAATTACTATCGGGTGCATATTTACACCTACTTAAAAAGGCAAGTTTAGTAAGTTTCATTTGTACTACCACAGATAAGGTTAACACTACAGATATACGACCCTTTATACAAAATGTCCGCTCATATTTGGAGACGAAATTAGCGTTAGTTTGGCTACAACGCACCAGACCAATTTAAGGGCGCTGCTATCGCTATTTGTTTATTACTGTTGAAATGTGTTGGAAACTGTTTTATCGGGGATTTGAGTGCATCTGTCACATCATGAATATAATTTAAGTAGAATTGGCTTCAATATTAATTATTTACGAAAAATTGCGATTTGACAATTAAGCATGGCAGATGGCTGTCTAACTTTTGGTTTGAATATGTGCTAAGTAATCTGCTCAATTACAGTCATCTGTGACTTAATTATAAATTGTCATTGTAGCGCCATCTTTTTGCAGATTATTAATCATATAAAACAAGCTGCCGATAGCTCACATATTTACCGCATATCTGTAGTGTTAACCTTATCTGTGGTACTACCAATCACTGCTTAAACTTTTAAATTTAAAGTGAAGAATATTATTTAAGTTGCAGGCTTCCGCGGCCGTTTTCAATGGCATTTAGGCTTCCGGGTTGAAGCCGCGTCATCGGTGAATAAACTGCCGACGTTTCGTCCTCGGTTGCACAGGACATCTTCAGGGCTGTGGTCACATTGGGATCTGGAACACAACAGTTGTGTTCCAGATTCCAAAGTGACCACAGCCCTGAACCGAGAACGAAACGTCGGCAGTTTAATCACCGATAACGCGGCTCCAACCCGGAAACCTACATGTCATGAAGAATATTATGTTTAGGGATGCCGAATGAAGGGGGAGGGCAGTCGAGTAATCTACATTTTCTCACTACAATACTAATATTATTTGTAGACCTTTGCATGAAACAAAACTAAATTGTTTATCGCTTCGGTAGTTGCAAGTTCCTAAAAAAATACAAGTTGTTGTGCATATTTTTTGGGTTAAAATTCCGGGCGTGGGGCAATTGCCCCCTCTTGCTACCCGTCTGGGCCCAACGCACTTATGTAAAGTTTTTTATTGTTCACTTTACTGTAATTGAATGATAACTCCTAGGATACGAAGTATGTAAACATGTCCATAACAACCGGGGCGTAATGAGAGGACGTAATGAATTCATTACGCCCTCAAAAAATTTATTTTGGTAAAAACAACTAATACAACTTGTAATACAGAGAATTAAGCTGATTTGCCAAAATAAAAATTACAGTTTGCAAATTTTCTTGTACACATTTTGGTAGCGTATTCATAATTGCAATTCAAAAACAAATTTGACAATTATAAGTAAGCAATCTGTTTTTGTTTCATAGGCTACCAGATATTGTATTTATGTAGGTAAAGCGTACACAAAGATGCCAATTCTTTGTTGTTTTTTTTCAAAGAACAAAGTGAACAATAAAATCTTGTATGCACCACGGCGGCGTCACCGAATGATTACGCCCATCGAACGATATCCATCTCTCGGGCTAAAGCCCTCGAGCTGGATTTCATCGTTCTCCGGGCGTAATCATCGTAGTAACGCCCTTGGTGCATAAATAGCTAATATACGCTACGTCATACATTCCCAGTTTTCTATTTGATTAATAATTTTCAGTCGTGGAAAGCATCGCAATACTGGTATCGCATTACTTATTGAGAATCGAGTATCGGCATCCCGATACATTTTAATTTATCCAGTACTGCAAAATTTGCGATACTTTGGTTAATTAAATAGATAACTACAGCTTTAGGAAACACATTAGTAGGTAGGAATGTAAATATTAAGGAAACAGTTTTATGAAGACCTTTAATGTTTATTCTTTTTACTTGGCAAAGATTAACAGTGCTTTACTGCTATATTGATAATTCTCAAATAAGCGTCTGTAAGGGTAAGTTTGTCACAGCCATAAATAACAAAGCTCACAATGATGTCATTACAGAAAATATTTTTAACTTGGTTTTTGTTTTTCCAATGAAAAAGTATAGCTGAATAGGCGCTACTTTTTCGCGCATCGACTAGGGCTGAGCAAAGTATCGATACTTTGGCTGGTATCGAGCATCGATGCCAGTATCTAAAAGTATCGATGCGTCGAAAGTATCAAAAATATCGAAAGTATGGATAGCATCAGAATTGTTTGAAGTATTTGTTTTTTACCTCTTTCCGAAACCAAAACACATAATCATAATATAACTTTCAGCATGTGCCGGCAACTGACGACAGTAGAGAGTAGACGAGCGTTTTGAGCAATGTTGCCGAATGTAATGACTTGAGAATTTCTCTCGGCAATTTAAAAAAAACACAACGCTTGCGTATAAAAAACTGAACGTTTTCTAGGACTATCCCGGATATTTAATTTCTGATTAGCTAAATTCGAGGTATGGCGTTAAATAAACATATTAGTTCTTAGAATAAGCTATGAAATTTTACTTTTTATATTAGGATATGTATTCATTTATGTAAAGTAGTCGACTGAAGTAATAAGGAGCATTTAAGTGCAAGTAGAAATCAATATTTAATTAGTGAATGTTTACAATTACACTGTATGTTGTTATTTCCTCAGATCTCGATACGTACGTAGGTATTTGTTTAGAATTCTAAAATTATATTTTAGTGAAGGGGCAATCTTTCGTTAGGTATAAATATTGGTTAGTTTAACTTCAGGAAATGTACAAAGTGGGCGATTGATCGTGAAATCTACTAGGGGGTTATATTGAATAAGCACCGCTATAATAAATAAAAAATTCAGCATAAAAAGATTGAATTACATCAGCGATGCTTTATGGTTGTGGAATAAATAAACATTTCGCGTGTTTAACCGTTTATCCGGTAATTTACATTACCAATCGAACATAAACACTCGTACTTTATCAGGCTGCGGTTTATGGTTTAGGATCGTGTGTGAGCACAATTGTTACGACGAAATCAGTTACTGCCCACGTTTTGTGAGTTTTAGAGCAATTAGCCAATGTACAGAGATAAATTCTGGTTAATGTGGTGTCCATTTATGTTACTTGGCACGAGGCGGAAACATTATATACATCGAATATCGTGCTGCGGCGAAAGCTGATAGTGCACGACCTGTTTGAACAAACAATGGTTATAATTAAGGGGCGAAGAGAAGCAATCAACACAGAGAACCACTGCAGAGACTTCTAATTGAAATACAAGTGTTTTAGGGCGTTGTAGTACTAGGAGAAGGGCAACTATCTAAACGATCCGCGCTTTTGGGAGATCGGATTAATGGAATAGTTAAATCTTGAGCGTGTCTGTCCAGTTAAGCTTCTCCTTATTATAACATCACAACCGTAACGAAATCGATCCTCCCTTTGAGTAAATTATTTTAAGCCACACATTTTATTTCAGTGATCAACAATAGTAATAGAGCGAAATGATTGATTAAAGAAGCGATAATTTTTCATAAAAGTTTTCACTATTAGCGTTCAGTTAGAACAAAAAGTAGAATTAAGCGATAACAGACTAAGCGTAATCATTACTATTAATTCTAATAACGTAGTTGTTCTGTAAATAAATAGTGTACGATGGGAGATGCGCGCTATGGAGATCTCTAAAGGTTGCCTAAATGGAGGTACAGGTCTTCGAGTCCTTTGCTATCGAAAAAGCGTGGTGACTTTCTCTCCTACGCCTGTGGTGAGTGAGCTTAATGAATCACTCAGACACAGAGGACCTACTGTTTAACGCGGGCTCCGAACCACAGAAAGTGCAAGCATTTCCTCTCCAGAGAAAGTTTTCTTGGCAGTATACCTCGTTGATTTGTCATTGCTTTGCGAGAGAGAACGGCCGTTAAAAATCCGATGTTCCGGTACTGGAGTTTGAAACCCAGACCACAACCATAGCAGCCTGACGCTGTGTAAACAGATGAATTTAGAAAAAAATTCTCTACTATACAACATTCAGAAAAAAATGTACTACATCTTAATATTTCCAAACTTATGTTTTCACTGAGAGATTTTGAATGTTTTTTTTAAATAAAATCAAAAAATCATAAATTTATTTTATGGTGATAAAGAAGTAAGTACAGGTACCTACTATCCATGTTTGAAGGACGCGTATCCAAATACATCAATAAGTAGAATGTAAATCTATATACCAAATCCCTAACTGTCTCACCATAACAACACGCATAAATCTTGCATCTCGGAAAAATTTATAATTATAACACACAGGCGAGTCCTTATGTCAGCTCATTTTATTGATTGTTTTTCTGTTGCTCTCACTTCTGATGCTATAATTTGGTTATTTATGGCTTCCTTTGCTTCTAGAGGGTCGAAAATGTGTATTTATCGCGCTGACAACAAACAAACACGTATCAGATGAATCTACCCATTGCCTTACAAATTGCGAACTGGGCTAGGTTCCGTTTATTATTAAAAAGTGTTTACTCTAAAATTGTATAATACAAAATATAAATTATTACAACCATAACACGCACCCCATACAATAATATAGTACTAGCGCCACCTATATGGGCCGCGCAGTACACCACGAGCGAAACAGGTCGCGCATCTCCCGGCTAAGCAGCAGCAGTCCGACCAAACCACCGCAAGAGGCAGCAGCCGCGTATGTCGCTAACGAAGTTAATGTCGAGTCCGTTGATATAGACTAAGAATTAACTGTCAATAGCAAGCAACAATCAGACTTGTCTTGTATTGGGATATCTCCCCTTGAAATCAAATACCTATTTTTAATAAACGGAAGACAATAAAAGAATTCTATTAAAGCCAAAACGCTCATGTGTAATAGTAGAACAAGATATTTAAGGGGGTTAACTTTTCTCCTTCCTCCCTACTTTTGGCGAACAAATTTGTCATAGTCGATTTATATAGAACTAAAGCAAGCCTTATATAAAATTCATAACACTAATAAGACTTCGATCTACGGTTCGCTACACTACCTACTTAATCAACTTATTTTTTCAAAAAAATTCAAAAAACGTGGGGCATACCCACGAGTTCCGTTAGTTTAAACTTATTCCACAAGAGTATTTTAAAGAAGCACCGTACAAAATCGAAATTCATTTATTATTTGCACAATGGTGATCAACCACGGCCTCTGCAATTTTGTCACTGGTTTATTGAAAGGCAGGCATTTGATGTAGGTTTTGCAAAAATACTTATAAATTTTAGCAATAAAATGAAACACAAAAATAATTATCATTAGAAGAAAATTCGTTGGAGATTATGTTTGTACGTTTATTCGTTTACTTCCTATCGTGTGACACCGAACTCTCTAGCAAGGTCACTTGATAAGTTAGGGTAATTAGGTCATCTAATACAAATGTCATTGATCCAAATAGCACCAAAATGGCGACTGCCTGCTCAACAAAACTGATTGATCTATTTTTTTGTTGCCTATCTGTCAGACTAACAGCAGGTGAATCGCATTAGTTGTCGGTTATGAATAGATTTATGCAAGTTTCAAAACTAAAATTGCTATAACAACACTAACTGTTTACTTTCTAATATAACCTTTGACAATGGCATGTAAACATGCCTAAATACGTATAAGGTTAAAATAAATAAATATTGTTAAAGTAATTAAGTATTCTATGTACAGATTAATCATTAAAATTTGAGATTTGAACAAGTTGAAAATCAATTTGCACCAAAATGACGTCTTATGAGATGACTTAATCAACTACCCTAACCTAGCCTATCAAACGACCTTGCTCTCTAGCGGCTACGATTTTTTAAAAATCTTGACTTTATCGCCCATTTACTCACAAAGTAGTTATCTGATCTACTATAACTTGTTTGAGAGCTCTTTGTGGGTAGTATACGATGAAACGAAGTTAATTTCAAAAATCTGTAAACGATCGCAATAGCGGTTCTCCAAAATTTTGAAAATTAAACAAAGAAATATTTTTCAAAAACTGCCTACACGATTTTTTTAGAGTTTGTAGGCTGCTAGAACCAAAGATTGGCTACAATTTGGTTTTTTGCTGAAAGCTATAATTTCACTTGGTGCGGCTACTGTAGAAAACGTTAATTGTAAATATTTGAAATTTTTAAAACAATATATCTCAAAAACTGGCAAAAAGTTTTCTTTTAAACTTTGTAGTCTTATAGAGGCGAACATGGGCTACAAATTTTTTGATGAATGCCATAATTCTAAACAATAAATAACTTCTGCTTAAGAATAATTACTCATTTTGACTAGTAGAACTAATATATAATGTTAGTTTCTAGAAAATTTTAATTTTTCTGGCTGACGAATTTAGGCTTTGGTTGGCTGACAATGTAAATTCCAATTTATTATTCCAAGTTATGATCCCACCATGATTACTAAGCTCCTGCATCATTCTTGCTGACGTCACTAACGGACAGTTGTAATAAAGGTTGAAGTATGGATGGAATAGAGGGTTGCCTACATAATTTGTTTTCTTAGAAATCTAACAAACGGTGAAATGTGCGACGTTATAAATATAAATTTTACACTTTTGCAAATACGGTTAAGTATTAATATCTAGTATGGGAAAGTCCACTCGAAGTTAACACCTTTTAGAGATATTTAAAAATGCCGCTTCTCAATATACGGAATTTGCACTGCTGAGCTGTGGTTAAACTTTTTATATAATTAGTTGGCTTTACTACACATTAAAAAAAAGCCTTCAAAACAAAAATAAAGGACAAAAATGATCAAAAGTACTACAACCACTGCTAAGCAAGCTCTGACGTCACGGCTGAATGATGGATAGAACTAAAAATTTCTTTTAACTATGAAATAGTACCAATGCCTCCATCCTTACTCAAAAACGGTACCTGTATTTCTAAAAGCACGAAATGAGCAAATACACATCTCCTGTTAAAGATCCTCCATAATTATGTTTCGTAGAGAGATAGAGAAATAGTATTTTGTAGATTTTTATTTTCAGGCATATTAAAAACTTCACAAAACCGAAAATAATAGTAAAATCACATCAGTCTACATCACTCGAAGGAAAGGGTCATTCCAATATTTTTTTTTAGATAAAGTTGATACCATAGCATCTTGGCTTCCTGATTGGAGGCGTGTCGTCGGTGCTGCTACTGCCGACTTTTCGTCCAGAGGGACATTTTCAGTGCTATGCTCCTGCTGCTGCTGGAACACAAGTGATGTATCGACGATGTCCCGTGTAACCGTGCGTAAAACGCTACTCCAACCCGAAAACCAACATGTCATTAACAACTTAGGTTGATCCCATATTTCACATATTAGTTATTTCTGGAAAGTTTCTATGTAAGAATATTTATGTATTGTGTATAAGACCATTATCAAAACTTAAAGAGTACTACTTCAATTTTCTATACAAATTTTAGGTATAATTAAAGGACGGCGTAAAGAGTTGACCAAATGTCGAATAAGGCGATTTAAAGTTTTAGATAGAAATGCACTTTGCATGTATCGTACATTAGGCAAGAGACTGCTTGTAATACATTCCCTTGAGCAACTTTAAGTAGATAGCTAAACTTCATGTGCCTGAAAATAATGTATTAAATAAACAAACTGTAGCTTTTCTGCTACGCGCTCTTGTTATTCACCAGAAAACTGTGTTTGTTTTGCTCTTCGGAAAAGAATGTGGTTATTTGCAGGCCTATTGTGTGTATATAAAACGAGAATGTTGTACTTCTGAGAATTTCTATTTCTCAACCTTTTTTATTCATTATGGTGCAATTAATATGAAATTAAAAGAAATTTCATTTGCACTTCCGTAAATTTAAGTGTAAGTGCAGAAAGAAACATAAAATTTTGCATTTGAAAAGTTTACCCTTTAGTTTAGGTTACACAGCAATAAATAATTTACAAAAACTAGAGTGTACTGAATTCCGCTATTGTTTAGCAACAACAATTCTTGATGTTTGACTGCACGCATAACAAATATTTGAGATTTTATAGAAAATGTTAAAATGAATATAGATTTTCATTCACATTTTGTTTCGAAAACATTTTAAATGATCGTAGCAACTATTTTGAGAAGCAGAGAAGCAATTTTTGGAATAACTTTGAATTCCATTTGTATATTTCAAAATTTTACATGAATAATTACAAACTAACCGACTAAAGATGCATTAAAAGGATAACTTTTATAAAGCTGCTCTGGGTAAAAGTTGGTGCCTTAATATTCGAGTTCTCCTTATACAATTCAGGTAAAATAATTGTTGACTTAATAATACTTTTTATATTCTTACTAAAACCATATGCCTCAATAATTTGCTAGGAAGTTTACAATTCCTAGATCGTTATTTAATTCAATTTTAACATAATTGGCTTAAAATTAGAATGGTGAAGATCAGGTGAACCATTCAAACTGGGTTAAGTGGCATCCAAATCGATTTCACGTTAATGTTAAAACTGGGTTAGTTTTACACCTCTTTTTTAAATTTTGCGATACCGTAAAATATTCCACATACCACACTCGTTAATTTTCATCGTTATAAACGCGAGCTAATAAAGATTCTAATTAAAGATAAAAATGTGCGCTTTTATAAAAAGGCAGGGAAGAACATGGAAATTTACCTTCAAAAATAATAATGTTAAGCTAATGAACAAAAATATTGTGTCCCTGTTTCTTTCCTTTATTACGAGGTACATTTATGTCGTATTTATGAACACAAAGTAATGTAATTAATTTTTATGTAAAACCGCTAAAGTTTCAGTAAATTAACTTTCCTTTGATTTAATAAGGGAACAATATAAAAGAAGGCCCAAAATCTGTTATGTTATCCGCGTTCATATAATATATTGCGAATATATTTTTATGACAACATAACATATTTAAAATGAGAAGAGGATAATATGTTACAGGTACAATAACTAAAATAATACTGGGGCCTTTTGAATCTTACCCGATCTAGCGTGGGGCGCTGGCGTCTGTCGATGACTTCTGCCACTACTTGTTGACCCTCTGGAGCCCCTAGACCCCGGGCTGTCGGGAACACGCGGAGGCGATCCCAAAAGAGATCTAGCATATGCGGGTGTTAATCCGGCCAGGCAAGGGGCAATCCACATTTCCTCCAGGGGGACCTTTCCTCTGGATTCCACAAGCCCTGGAGTCGACTGACTTCTACCCATCGCAGCTACAAATGAGACGTTATTTTATTAGGGTGCTTTTCCTGTTTTGCGGAGATGTGGGTTTATTTGTCGAGATTTCCAAATAAAGGGAATGGGGAGTATTAGATTAGATGGTTTACTGTTTCTTCTATACGTCGTTGTCGTAATCTTCACCAACTTCAGGTTTTGTTGAGGTCTCTTAGATTGAGCAATAACAAAGTTTGATAAATCTAGGGGTTACCAATTAGGCAAATTAAACCAAGTGTAAAATTCTTAAAAATATGCGAATAATAAAATTGTTGCGCAGGATTCACCCACCAGTGAAAGTGTAATTAAAAACAAAATCCTCAGCACCATCGTTAGTATAAAAGCCGACCTCCCCGTGAATTTATCATTCTCCACTTCTCCACTTCTCAAGCTAGACATGAACACCTACGTGGTAAGTTGTAGTTTTAATATATTAAAAAAAATAATTCTAGTAAAACGTTCTTTAGGCACGTTTTTTTTAAATATAATTTAAAAAAATTGCGTTAGAATTAGAATTAAAAAAATTTTTGTAGGTAAATAGATTTAAAAAAACATAAATTTACTGGAGGCTGGAATTCCAAATGCAGCAAATTTTTCATATAAAATTTCAGTCATTTGAAAGTTGCAGTTTTATATTCGAAAAATGTTTCTAGAATGTTTTTGTTAGGAAATGAAAAGTTAGTAAAATGTACGCTACTATATTTAACTCGCTAAAATCGCAGTTTTGGCTCTAATTTGTAAACATTTCCATTGTTTTAAGTTTCGCAAGTTCTAATTAAGTTTATTAATAGAAATCCAAAGTCCATATAATTATTTTGAAGTATTAAAAAATAGCCTAGTTGTAATTAACTTTCTTTACTGTTATTACACGAAACGTAAATTTGTTTGTGAAACAGTTCCTGTATAACACTTACTTCTAATAGAAGTATCCAAGCGTTTACTTTTTATGGTGTAATTTATCTACATAAAATTTGAGAGGCTTATAAAAAATAATTTAAACATTTTGCAACAATCTGATGAATTCAGTCACGCCAAATAAGTTACTTCATGTTAAATATTTTGTTTCGTAATTAGATATTTTTTTACATAAAAATTACAAATATCATTACTAAACTAATTAAACTGTGGTGCGAAAACTTATTAGAGGAAAATTAATTGGCAATTCGCGGAAGTGTAAAACTTTAAAAATAATATGATATTTATACATTTATAAATTACTCAAACCTAATGTTGCACGCTCATTTGACTTTGATTTAAATAAGCACTTATTTCTTTAATGTATTCTTCATAATTTTTAGGTTGCTGCGTTCCTTCTTTCCGTTGCCCACCTTACCCATGGTGGAGACGCTCCAACAAAGAACACCGAAAAGCGGGGCATTAGCAGCGGTATCTTTGGAGGAGTCTCAGATATTCACGGTGGTGGCGGAATTTCCTTGGGAGGTGGTGATGAGCATGGAGGGTATGGAGGAGGCCTTGGAGGAGGACTTGGAGGAGGACTTGGAGGAGGGCATGGAGGAGGCCTTGGAGGAGGATTAGGAGGAGGATTCGACCAAGGATTTGATGGCAGCGGATTCGGAGGTGGTTTTGGCGGTGGATTTGGAGGTGGTGCCGGGGGTGGATTTGGAGGTGGTGCCGGGGGTGGATTTGGAGGTGGTGCTGGCGGTGGTGGTGGTGGTGCTCAAGTTACCACTATTACCCAACGAGTAGCTGTACCAGTTGCCCAACCCTATCCCGTAACCGTCAACCGTCCTGTACCAGTTCCCGTTCGTCAACCATATCCCGTTGTTGTACCACGTCCAGTTGAAGTTCCAGTACCCGTTGCCAGACCAGTTGTTGTTTCCAGGCCATATCCAGTAACTGTAACCCGCCCTGTACCAGTTCCAGTACCTCAAGCAGTTCCTTATCCCGTTGCTCAGCCTGTTAACGTACCCGTTCCTCAACCCTACCCCGTCACTATTCCACAACCCGTACCTGTCAGGGTTCCCCAAACCGTTGTAGTGCCTGTTGCTCAACCAATCTACGTTGGTGGAGGTGGTGGTGCTGGAGGAGCAGGAGGATTGGGAGGTTTGGGAGGAGCTGGAGGTTTAGGAGGAGGATTAGGCGGAGCAGGAGGATTCGGAGGACATGGAGATGGAGGTTATGGAGGCGGATTAGGGGGCGGCTATGGAGGAGGATTAGGTGGAGGATATGAATCAGGATTAGGAGGAGGCCATGGATCAGGATTAGACGGAGGACTCTACGGAGGGGGTAGTGAATACGGAGGTGGATCTTTCAGCAAATATGGAGGTGGTGGCTCCAGCTTCTCCAGCACATCTTATGGAGGATCAAAATATTAAACCTACCAACACTGTAATTTCCTTTTTAATGCGATGCCCGCATACACCCTATGTTTCATGTTGTTTTCTATTTGATTAAATAAAAACAAAAAAAAATATATTTGATTTTATTAGTCTTTACGGCAATTTCCACTATATCGACTTTACTTATCCTGAGCCTTGGAAAATACATTAAAAAACAACAAATTTGAGAAATTGCTAAATTTAAATTCAGGAAATACCGATTTATTTACAAGTGCGTTTTTGCAGTTTAAAATATTTGTACTACAGAATTTAACTCATTATTAAGGCACATTAAACCAATTTTAACTAAACTACGTCTCTGCTTATAATACATATATTAAAAGCGATTCAATAAAGTTATATGTCCAACAACGAAAATAAGGCATTTCCGGCACAGTAGATTTGTGGAGTTGGAAAAGGCTAAAAACCACAATAACATAATATGATCGCTTTATAAAGGAAAATAGTATATTATATTTTTTATTATATACTTTCGTCAAACCTCGTATCATCATAAATCTTAGGAAGGGTCATCTAAATCTACAATCGGCCAGCCGCCGTTTGGCATTTCTTGCTAACAATTCTTTTAGAAGCTTTTATAGAATGAAAAAAAAATCTTTCACGTTCGTTTAAGCTATTTTTAAGCCACCACAATTGTGATTTTTTTTGTTTATTTTTAAGTAAATATGAAATAAATTTAATTAGATTAGGAGTGGTTCTGAGTTATAAGCAACATTTTTAACAATTCTTTAAAGATATCACCTACGCTTTTGGGTTGTATAAAGGAAATAAAGGAGCGCTACGATCTCTAAAGGATCTCGTTAGGTTTGATGACAAATAGTTGCAACATAGTTTGTTGCTTCCAACGTTGAAAGTTTCTAATTAAATTTTACAGGATATAGTTTTCAGTTGATTTTGCTGTAAAACCTTTAGTTACTTAAATGTATTTGCTGTATTTATTGCATAAAAAAGCTTAAGTTTACAGGAAACGCTTACTAAAAATGTTAAGTTTTAAACGAGTTTGTTGAACAAACAGTAAATAATTTAATCTTTTTTATAATTACCTTTACAGTAATATCATTTGCTATTATAACACTTAGCTTGTATTTGAAAACATAACGTTGGAAGTAATTGCCCTAATTTGCTCCCTTAGAGGTATAAACTAATTAAGA
Source organism: Ctenicera cuprea (assembly GCA_958336395.1). NCBI lineage: Eukaryota > Metazoa > Arthropoda > Insecta > Coleoptera > Elateridae > Ctenicera > Ctenicera cuprea. The sequence goes on along the minus strand of OY284487.1, from coordinate 19,345,067 downwards.
TTACATCTCGTGCTCTAAAAGAGTTAACATGGGAGTATTTATTTATTTAATGCAGTTCGAGTTTAGCTGAATTAATAATCATTTAACTAAATTTTGCCTAAATACACACTGCCTGTCCCAGGTAAACTTACTGTTAACATTTCCCAACTCACGACTGTGTGGTTTACAAGTTACGGTCGTTTAGGTAGTTGTGGTTCGCAGCACTGGACCATTAGACCACACAAAACATGTAGGCATTTCCTACTTCATACACTTTCAACTTGTGTAAAGTAAGTTTCCAACGCTCCCATTGTAGGGACTCCACAAATGACAGAAACTTCTCTATAGTAAAATTTCCACAACAAATGATGGAAACTAGGATAAAGTTTAACGAAACTGTGTTCATGCACAACTATCTGTATACTACGGCGAAACGGATAATTATACAAAATATTTTTTATTTTAATATATGGTAAATAGGGTTTTTAGGCACATATTTGATTCTTATATTTTTAACAGAACAGGGAAAGCAGGATTAAAAACGTTTTTAAAAAAAATACTTGCGTCCTTTGCAAGTCAGCTAAATTCCATAAATAAGTACCTATAGAGGGGGTAATCAAAGCTCGAGTGAAATAGTTGCGGAAACTCCTAATTTAAAAGCTTTAAGTACCAGCAAAATCAAGTGATTTCGACATTTGGTTTAGAAATACAACTGCTTTGTTTAAAAGTTCCTTCGAATAAAAATTTGAATAACATATCTATTGGAAATAATTATATTCATCATGCTGAAAATTTTTAAATTATGCGATGTTATTTATTTCTTGGTCTCTTTTCATGCTTATACACGACGTTTTCAGAAAATCGCAAAAGAAAACTACAGAAGATGAATAGACCGTGTAATCAATTACCGCCACCCTATCCTTCATGCTGTTTTTTGACAAAACGATTTGCTTCAAATTTTCAAGCAACACCGGCAAATGCAAACCATTTTGCTTCACTTTAATAATGAAAAGACGCTGAAAGATCTTTTCAATTGCAGTTATAGTTAGCTGAATGAATATCGCAAAAGCGGTTTTTCATATTATTGAAACTCCCATTGAAACTTTTAGAATGACAATTTTGCACAATGTTGTACACTTCAACTATACCAAGTGTCTCTTACACTTGCCCTTCTGCAGAAGAGCCCGGTCGTAATATGTTTTGTTTAAATTGAAAATATGACCACGAGAAAATCTTACTGAAAATTAAAATAATGTTCTCGATTTCGTTTGTTTTCTGTTAGAGAAAATAGAAGAAGGTAGAGTATGTTCTTACATGATTTCTCTATTAAAATATTATTTTATGTCTTCATCTAATCAAGTTTGTAAGTAGAAGTAAGACTTCTACTAAAAATAGGTTTCAAATTTGCGTTAATTGAGTTGATGCTTCAGTTCTTTCGGCGGGAATTCGTTATTGCTTTTAATTAAAAATCAAACTATACAGTGTGTCCCTAAAGTTTGGAATAAAATTCATTAAACATTTACTAGCTATTTTGTTGTAGAAAATTTCTAATAAACACCAGTAGAGAATATTTTCAACGCCCTATCCTTAAACCTCTAAGCCCTAACAGCCTCAACTTTAAAATTCGAAATAGGAAAATACCCCTTGTACTACCTTGTTTTAAAGCATTTTTTAATGCTGAATACAACAAAAAAGTTGGTTGATAAATAACGCAGATATGCATCAAAAATCCTTTTAATTATCATCGCTAATATTGGAGCGGGGAGTATACGATCTAGCAATAAGGAGTTAAAAACAACTGCAAGTCGTTCTCGTTTGACAAGTAACTAAAAATTACACATTTCAATCATTGCAGTTCGTTTTGTACGTCGTCGCCTGCAATGATCTGCGAAAACTGACGTTTTACTACGTCAATTTTCACTACGTCAGTTTTCACAAATCAACGCAGCCGACGTACAAAACAAACTGCAATGATTAAAATGTGTGATTTTCAGTTACTTGTCAAACACGAACGTCTTGAAATTGTTTTGAACTCATTATTGCCCTGCTCCAATAATGGCGTTGGCATTCGAAAAGATATTTGATGCATATCTCCGTTATTTATTCACCAAATTTGGAAAATTATTTTTGTTGTATTCAGCATAAAAAATGCTTTAAATTAAGGTATCACCAGGGGTATCTTCCTATTTGAAATTTTAAATTTAGGGTTGTTAGAACCTAGAGAGTTAAGGACAGGGGGTTGAAAATAACCCCCATATGTGTTATTTAAAAATAAAAATTGACGTTTGCGAGATTCACTTAAAAAAATAAATAGTAAATATTTAATGAATTTTATTTCAAACTTTAGGGACTACTGTATAAAAATAAGCAAGTAAATCTTCAGAGAACGCTGACATTATTATCAGACAACCCCCATAAAGAAAACCCTTAGTTCTGGTAGTAATTGCGTTGCGTTTTTATTCTTTTTAAGTAGAAGCTTTGAGTCACTTAACATACTACAATAATAGAACTTCAGATTCAGCCGTGATAAAAAGTCATTGTTTATATTTATAATGTAAGGGTTTTAGTCAACAATAGATCATAATCATTTCTATATTTTAATTGGCTACTGCGAAACCTTTGTGGAAAAATACCTTGCAACACAGTTTTAAAAACTTTAACCAAATTGTGCATTTGTTGTCTGCTACTTTAATTCAAGCTGGTTTTGATATAGGTGGGACACATTCTTAACAAGCATGCATGTAAATGTAAATTGGTGTTAAGGACAATACTGGGACGATTATCACAGTCCATGCCATCGGAACAACATCATTCGGTTTCAAAGCACTTCACCAATCAAATAAAAATTACAATGATAATTTGAACGCAAATCGATAATTTATCGTTCGGTTAATACAGAAACGACTAACAAAAAACATATAAAAATTTTTTATTGACTCTGTGGGTAGATAAAGCGTTTGAATAACATGCGAAAATGTAATTAAGGAGCAGCTTACTTAAATAGTGCGTTGCCCTCCCCGTTTTCATTTATTTTTAATTTCGATACCTTTTATTTTTTTATTTTCATTAACTATGTGTATCCAATATCGACATTTATTTAGATGCTTTATACTCTTGCAATGCCTCAACAAACACTCAAGATCGCCTTGCCAAAATTATCGGTAAAACTGCATGCAATTAGGATATTGTTGATTTTTTTGGTTTGGATGGTTTTAGGGACTGATAATTCGTTTTAAATATGTAGAAACCAACATACGGTTTATAATTATTTTTGAACATTGAGAACCAAACCGACTGAAATTAGTTGCCATATTGTTATGTAATACGTTTCGCCTATTATGCCATTTTCAAATCTTCCACGAAAGTTTAATAAAGCAATGGAAGAAACATCGGTACGCGTAAATGTACGAAAAAATATTTATAAGTTTGAGCTTAACTTCGTTGAAGTTCATTTGAATTTATTGTAAATAAAACAATTCTTAACTTTAACAGGTTTTTTATTTTAGCGTTTACACATCATTATCAAAGGCAAGAATAAAAGTTGGTTGCACGGCGGAGAACTGCGGATGCCGGTCACACGGTATTCAAAGTTGAGCACTGTCCGCTCTGGTCTCCATTCGGATGGGTGACCAATATAGGGGTATATCTGCAACCAGCCGTGCTTCGGAGGGCACGTTAAGCCGCCGGCCCCGGTTGTCACACTAACATCTTTGGCAATCGTAAACCATTTATTGGAACTCCTTCCCCTTTCGACGGGTAAGGCCAGCTTCCTGCCCGGCATACCTGCGCAGGGAGCTCACAGAACCCGCACTAGTTGCGGGTATTAAACAGGCCATTGGCCTATAACAAGAGGAAGAAGAAGAATAAAAGTAAGCAGTTGGTGTTGCTATAGAAACAATAAATCTTCATAACTTGATCTTGGTTTTCTATATCTGCGTCCAGATGACTTGATTTCTCATTCCAAAACGTCCATAACGGTGAATTTAAGAGATCAATTTGTTCATTCATTAAAAGAGCAGATTTTAAATGTTTGTGACTTTTAAAAGCTTCTAGTATATATCCAACTTTGATAATGACGTGTAAACACGTTGCAATACCTATAAGGCTAAAATAAAAAACCTTTCGAAGGAAGTTAAGAATTGTTTTATTTAGAATAAATTACAAAATAATACTTCAACCTAATTTATCTTAGCGCTGAAAAATGTTTAAACTTCTTTTTCATACAATCGCAGTCCATTCTACTTAAACATGGAGACTAACACGCGTCCTATTTCCCTGAAGACAAATATGCGAGTTTCGTGCAAACTACCAATACGACAAAAAAAGCGGTTCACATAATGAAGTCATATGGTTCATTGCGACAACTGCGGCATCATTAGGTCGGTCAGCAAAGGGAGTTCCTTACCTTTTTCTAATGGAGCTTTCTTATATTTTTCAAGCCTCTTGACAGCAATAGCCTCTAACCGCACCCGAGCGGCAGGATACTCTTTTAAAACGTCCCACATGTCTTTCTTACTTAGAACGAACAAATCGCTGTACCCGACAGATCTCACGCTTGCTGTTCTTCGATTTCCTGAAAAAAACAAGAAGAAAACTAGAATTAGAATGTTTTTTTGTTAATAAACCCTGCGGATTAGCACCGCATAGTTAGTTTATTGTTAAACGTGAATTTAAAAAGAATTACACAGGAATTCAAGTAGACTAGAAAGAAAAGTTACTATCACAACACAAAATATTTTCTAAAAATACATCTATAGGTATATTGGAAAACAATCGTTTTTAGTATTAGACTTATGCTTCCTGTGGGTTTCACTTGTATTCTACTTCAGAGTTGAATTTCTTCTTGAACATTTTTGGAAATTTTAATAATTTACTTAAAAATTTAACAAACTGAAAAATTTTTTGAAAATGTTAAGAATTATTAAAAAGTTTTGAAAATTTTCTAAATGTCCATAAAATTGTTAAAAATTTTCAAACTGCCACTACCTGCTTGAACAGTAAGAAAAAACGTATGGCCCCCACGATAAAGTTAAAAATAAAAATTATTCTGAAAAAAGTGCTAGTAAAAAAACATGTTTATTGGCGCTTCCAGTTACGGGAGTTTTTTTGTGAATTTTTGAGATACCCCGCCATTTGGAAGGCCATCGAAATCGGACCATCCGTTCGGGAGTTATGAGGCGCCATCCACATACCCACTTACCTACTTTTTAAGTTCCTGGAAGTTCAAATTATGTATTTCCGTCAAAATATCGAATTGAAGTATAATAATAAAGTCCAACCTTTTAAAAAACTTTCGCAATTAAATTTCCTAAAACCAGATATCAATAAGTATTTCTTCAAAGCTAACGAAAAGTTAAGCAAACGATTTAAATGTCAAACGGAACCTAAAGTTGAGAACTTTTAGAATAGTTAAGTAAATACTTTGACAATACAAAAATGCTGCAATAGATAATAATGCAATTTCTGGCAAGATATTAGCGTTGAAAATATTTTTTAGCAAATTTGGTAATGGTTTTATGTTCATTTTGTAATTAGCGAAATATCTGGTAATTACTTCGTCTATCTAAAATGTTCCAGCACTTATTACAAGCCAAAATTATGAACCTTCCCTGTAGGCAGTAATCCTAAAATAAGAGACAGGAGAACGTTACCAAACGTAATATTTTATAAAAAATATACGAACTTCGCGTAATTTCAACTTGCATAAAAAGCAGATGAGTTTGTGTAGCAAGTTCTTTTCTTATCTTATTTTATTGAGAGGAAGTCCGGTTTTCAAATTTTCATTCGCCCAACATGTTTTTCCCTAACTCTGCTTGCAAATGTTTATTGTTAGGGTCGTGCATTTAAATAAAAATCACACAAAAACTCCATGCCCATGCAGAGCCAGTATCTGCATCCCTTAGAAGCTGTCGAGATTTTGAATCTGTCCAAACACTGTTGGCGGACTGCCAATGAACCTCGCCGCATAAATATTTCGAAAAGAAGTGTTACACGTTTACAGAATCTATCGTCTTCTTTCCAAATTATTCAGACTACAGTTGATAATGCCCAGTGGAAAGAAAAAAGTAACAGAATAGCCGAAAAAGGCAAACCGCGGCTTTTAAGAACCAAATACAGATTGCAAAAAGAATTGCAGACTGACAATAAGTAAAGAAAAACTCGATTTTACTATTGTCTTTGGTATTATCTCCTCTCGAGAGACGTTTGAAGCCCGGCTAGAGGATTTAAATTTTTAAATCGAAGCTCAGGCAATGTGGGTTGTAGTTACAAAGTGGTGAATTATTGAACTGCACCTAATAATGAAACAGGATGAACAGCTGTGACGCAGACTTGTTTTGTTAATTTTAAAACTCTTGTAATGAAGTGACTGCAGTACAATTATTTTCCGCCAAATGAAAAACTCCCTCTCTAGGAGCTAACATACGATGTGTGTATGTATCTAAAAAGAGTTGTATATGTAGGTACAAATACGAGTATTTTTGAACAACGATCTTATATTACTACTCTACTTACAGTCATGCAAGACATCATTTATAAGTATTTACAAAATCAAAGTAAGTTCTTTGAAATTAGAAATGGGTATTATTTCTACACGGATACATTTTGATCACTATTTTCATTATAGACTTAAGGCTTCACCTGCTTATATTAAGATGGCGTTAAACTCATTTAGAAAGTTTTTAAAATGTTCAAGATGTTGTAATGCTTTATAATAAACTTAAATATTTGTTACATCACTATTCGAAATTGCTACATTAAATTAATTGTCTACTCGGTTACGTATACCACTGTGTGTTTTTTTAAACTAAAAAGAATTATAAAAAATTGTATAATCAAGTTTAAAAATGGGGTTAATAAAGTTCACTTCACGTGTTCTTTTTTATTTTTGCAACAACCTTTTTCCATTTTAATAATAAACAGGGGTAAGTGATGCCTCACCCACTACATTTAACATAATTGTATTTATTAGAGGTATACAGGGTAATTCAAAAATGGCACATAAAATCTGCAGAGCGTTAAATAGCATGTTAAAGTAAATACTAAAGAAAAGCGGGCGCAACAGGTCGCTGGTACTTTCTTATACTTTTAGCGTTTTAAATGTTCGGCGCGCCAAATATTAAGTAAATAACATTGTTTTTACAAAAATTAAAACAATAAAAAAATAGTAATGCCCCAGTGGTGATTTGAACTTGCGACAGCTTGTACAATACGATATCGTGTACCGTATAAGCATAGTGAATAACTAGCCGCATAGGATAAGAGCACGGTAACCGACCGTGCCTTACAGCTGATTAGATGCGCTTCGGACTTCGAACCAAAATCGCTGTAAAAGCTTTATTTTAAGAGTTATCAACAGTTTTCCTAATTTTTAATATGGCTGAAAATGCTTGCTAATTTTAATAAACTACTTCAGCTTTGCGTTTTTAAGTAAATAATTAATCAATTTGAAAATTTTCCAAATTTCCCGGAGGGCGTCAGAGTACAATTTAGGAGATTAGTAAAAAACAAGTTTATAGTTCATTGCAAGCTCTATGGGCCAATAAATTTGAAAATGTCCAAAACTTTGATAATTTTTATATTTACAATTTTCATATTTCCAAAAATAATATTACAGCGCTTGATTAAACTTATTAAGGGCTATCAAATAATATAACAATTTGTATTGATTGGATATTTTGGTTTTGAGTAATCGGGCATTAAAGTTAAAATTTTCAAAAATTCGTAGCGGTCTTCATTTTGAAGATACAGCATTTGATTTGTCTTTAGATGCACTACAACGCTATGTATGCAAAATTAACAAAAAAGTGTTTAGAAAACAATCTATATCTATCAAAAACAAACAGGTCTAATTTCCGTTTTCTGTTCCTATTAACGACCTTACAAAGAACTGATCTGATCTGATCTGGTCTGACGAAGTGCAGTGTAGCCAAAGCCTAAGTGGTACCAGACGCGGTTTAGTAAAGCGGAAACCCCCTATCTAAATGCTGTTTGGCCACTTGAATAAAATATTACGTGTTTTTTTTAAGCGCGTTCCCGCCAAGCAAGCCGCTCGCCTCTAATCTCTAAGCAAATCGTATTCAGTATGGACGAGGCTTTAGCGATTCAACATGTTGGTTAAAATCGCATAGTAGCTAGCGGGAAACCGTGCTATTAACAGCGTTTTTAAGTTATTATTTAAATTTATTATAATTTGTGATCCTTGCTTCCAACTTTTTAAGCACAAAGTAGAATATTTCTTGACTCATACGTAAGTCGGCGTAAGTCCAGCGCTATCTTGCTATACAGGGGATGTCATCATCAAATTTTAAAGATACGTTTTCAAGTAACAGAACTTCTTTTACAGTTTTGGCAACGGAATTGTTAAGAAAATCAAGTATAATACTGTACTAAAATTGACTGGGAATCGTACACAGCAGTATACTTATAAAGCGGTTCCTATGTGGACACAGCATTGCTTGCCGCTTCTCGCTAAGCAAGCCGTTTGCCTCTAAACTCTAAGCAAATCGTATTCGGTGTGGGCGAGGCCTTAATATTACTGCATCAAGACGGTAAGATACCATCACACTGTAACCTATCCCCAGCTCTATGAGCTTGCAAAATTTAAATATCGTATTGCCAGATTTTAAATAATGTTTCACTTCATAGTTTTCAGCTTTTCAAAAAGGTTTGTGCATTGTAACATTCTGTCTCTGTAGGGCTTCTACAATACAAAATTTGATTCCCATGTGCTCACTCGTTTTTTCAGCAATAAGGCGCTTAAGTGAAATTTTTACAAAAATCGAAGCGTCCGCCATTTTGGAGCTATAAAGTTGGAAAAAAATCGTTAAAGTTACTCTAAAAGTCTTCTATCAGATACCGGTTTTTATCAAACTCATTTTTCTAAACAAATGCTACCAAAAACACATCCAGTTTTGGTTTCGCATTTTATTTATTTCCCCGGTGAATGCTGAAACACCCCCGCTAATCGAAATTGTACCATGCGTTTAGCAGTTATGGCGTGACATTATTTAAATAAAACATGCATTTTCGCTCGAATATCGAGTTCTAAAATTTGTATATCAAGCCTACCCTGTATTGAAAGTATAGGAAAGTAAAAATCAATGAGGAAACGTCCTCGAACGTAGTAACTAATCTAGTTGTAATAAGAAAATTTGTAATACAAGAAAACGGAAGTACGTAATTTATCTAGTACGCACTGAAAATCAAGCGTCACAATTGTAGAACTATTACTCAATCTCCTACCGCTTACTAAGTTACCAAACTATTTTATCTGAATTCCCTATTAACGTTAAAATTAAGTTTTAAAACTTTATTTATTACATCATTTGAGCTGCTTTTTAAAGTCCTTCCGGGTTATGGTATTTATGGTGGTATTTATGCGCAATTTTTAAAACACCCTGTATACCTATTTTTGTTTCTTTCCAGTGTACTAGCATCCATTTAAGATGAGGGAAGATGAGGATGTTGTTCATCAAAAACTGGTGGAAATTTTAGGTTAAAATAAATAAATATTGTTAAAGTAATTAAGTATTTTATACACAGATAATAATCATTTACTTTTAGAAAAGCTTTCAGTTGGGTTCATTTTGTCGAAACATAGAGAGTGGTATTTATAATTTATTGAAAATATTACATAAACAAAGGAACTACACGCCGTGTGAGATTGGTATCTTTAAGCCCTTCTGAATTTGCTGTGCAATTTTGCAGTCAAAAATTTAAAACAGTCGGTAAACAAGGAATTGTCTGAGTACTTATTTCATAACCTCAATAATAAATTAATAGAAGTTTTAAGGAATTCCACTTGAGCTACCGCCACCGTTTTGGAAAATGAGATAACTTCAATATTACAGAAAATACTTACAGGTTAGCTTAAAGGAGGTTGATTTTTACTTTCCTATACTTTCAGTATAGGAAAGTATTTATTTCATGCAAAATTTCAAAGTTGAGATTTTAACGGAAATAGTCATGGGGGGGGGGGGGGGGGTCCATGGACCCCAAAAAAGTAATTTTAAAAAAATGTCTGTCTGTGGGCGGGTGGGTGGGTCTGTGGGTGGGTGGGTTACGCTCCATATTTCCGGAACGGCTGGACCGATTTTGATGTGCTTTGGAATGAGGGGGTATATCAAAAATTCACCGACAAAATAAGCTTTTAAAAAAAACCGAAACCGGAAGCGGAAGTTAGACATGTTTTTTTGGTAGCATTTTTTCAGAAACTGAATTTTGGAAATTTGAATAGTAGAGATTAAAGAAGGCCTTAGGACAAATCAAACGATTTTTACCGAACTTTCTAGCTTTAAAATGGCGGCCGCTACGAATTTTTGAACATTTCGACTTTAACGCGCATTTACTCAAAAACCAGTTATCTGATTGGAATCAACTACATCTTGTTTGGTAGCCCTTCAAGGGTACTATACCATGAAATATAATTAATTTTGAAAATATAAAAACATCACTCCAAAATTTTGGAATTTTTCAAAAAAATATTTCTCAAAAACTGCCCACACGTTTTTGTTTAAACTTTTTAAGCTGATAGAGCTGGGAATCTTCTACAATTTGCTTTTTTGCGCATTGCTATAATTTCACTGTGACGCCCTCTTTGAATTTTTGAAAATTGAAAATAGGTACCCTTTTATTTATTTAACGGGGAGCAATAAAATATTTCTGTTAATGTGAAATAGCTCACCATTGATAGCAAAATCCGAATATCATAATATTTTTTCGATAATTTCATATTTAGGGGGGCTACCGTTCCCCCTCCCCCCAAATTTTTTCGATAAAAAATTAAAAATCTGGAGTTTTGTTTTGTTTGCTCTAGGAGAATCTGTTTACAAAAAATCAAAAAATCGAATTTTTTGCCCCATAATAATCTTTTTGTCCTTAGAAGAATTTCACATACTTTCTACAGCAGTTGTATTCTTGTACTAGTCGTTTAATGTTCAGTGTAGGCTAGCTTTTTTATTTTAATAGATAGACTCGCAAACCCAAGAGCAAAGTTGTAGGGCCAATTCTTCTCGATTGTATTTAAGAAAAAAATTTGAGTTTCCAATTTTAATATGGCGGCCACGGTTTTTTTTGAATGGAAACGTGGCATTTTGGCTTTAAAATCAGAAAGGTTTTGAAATTCTAAATACAAATTAATAAGAGTAATTTCTTGCTAAAAATAATACTTCTCGAGTTATTAATATATTTTCAAATATCAATTTCCGCGCTTCCGTTGATTCAGTCCGAATATTTTACCCAACCTTATGCTTGCAGAGCGCAGCGGTCGGTCTTTCTCCAACCGCTTGAAGATGTTACAACTTATAAGAACTATTTACTTTAACTAGTCGTGTCTAGACAGGTGTATATCGAAAGTGTTGGAAAATATAAAACAATGTATTTAAATGTATAGGAAAGTCCAGGCGAAGTGTTTCACTCATTTTTTAAAGTTGTTTCGATGTGCGTTCATTATTACACCACTGAATCAGCAGTTTCATGTAAAAAATTAAACATTGAATTTTAGCTTTATATATTTTTTGTTCAATTTTACCACACATTATTTACATACGCGTTGTGTCAGTTTAACGTAACTTTGTTAAAAGTTAGGTACATTACGCTATATTGTAGGGGTTTGTGTTTGTGGGTTCTGTTAACGCATATGACGTGCGATCAATCACCATCACTTGTTGCTTATTAAAATTAGTACATAAATTTTGACCACAGTACAGAATGTACCCATGTATTGTCGAGAGTTACATAGACGTGTAGGTAGGTGTTTCGTTTTGCATGCTTTTGAACGTGCTATAAAATAGATATCCAAGGCTCGTTATTGTTTTATCAGCTGCAGTTGATTAGTTTATTAACTAAAACTAGCCATGCATTTAACGTTAAGGTTGTTTAAAAACTAAATGGAATTATATTGCAATATAGTACAGGGTGGTCCAACACTTACTACGCCTCTATTTAATTCCGACACGAATCAAGATATCGAATAATGCAAACAGTAGTTTTTTTTTTGGAAAAGTTTGACCTACTTTCCTGCATGCCCGAAAATAAATTTTAACCAACGCTTTAAGCGTTGTGGCGCGTTTTGTCATTTTTAAAAAGATAGAGAAATGTTTTCTCCTTTCAACCCTTACATTACAAAACTCTCGTGAGAAACTTCTTCATATTAGCAGGCCTTAAATTCAAACAACAGCCTACCACAATCACAGCAGTGTGCTTTGAAATTCATTTGTTACCACTTAACAATCAAAAACAACAAAAAGAACGAAATGCGACTGTGCTAGGCTGTTACTTGAATCCATGACCTACTGATATAAGAAGAATTTTATTATGTAAGAGTATACAAGTTTCATACCAATGAAAAGAGAATACACAGACTCCTGTATTGTATGTAGGAACATAAGTTGCAAATCGTTGGATTTCAACCACGCCACTGTCTCATGCCCTCTATTTACTAACATATGTTTTGCTTAATGTTAAATACAGATTGCAAAAAGAAATATAATAAAACAAAAAAAATGAAAAGTGAAAAAAATCTTTTAACGAACATTTGCTATTTAAAAAAATGACAATTGCATCATCATTTCTTATAACATATTTTAAAAATATTATATAAAAAATTTGTTATAATTTAATTGTGGCTTACCCGAGCTACTATAAATAAATTTCAATTAATTTTACATTTATGTGGTTTACAAACACGCTACTCATGTAGAAATTGAATACTGCATTAACTGTAACTTAATATAACCTTTCAAAAATCCATTACTGTTACATTATTCAGAATTTTATTTTATATTGTACCTTGTATCTTTGTACCTTTGAGGTAAATAACGTTTTTCATCAAAATCCAGTTAACATAGTACTGTGTACACGTAAAGACTAACTACAAATATTCCATTAACTGCCCGTACAAAATTAATTCATTCCTTAGTTCAGCTATCACAAAAGCTTTTTCTTTCTATATCATTTGGTTTTCATTACAAGCTTTATAATGTAATTAAAAACATCTGCTGTTACAATAAAGGGACGTGTAAAAATAAATCAAATAGAAACATACCTAAGTACCTACCATAATAATCGTTGATTCAGTTTTATTAAATAAATTTTGAATTCGTAAAACTAATTACATGAATACTTTTGAATGCGGCAGATTTTTAAATACTATACTAACTTTTATATCTGCAATAGATTTTTTCATTTTTGTAGTAACAGCGGTTAGTTATATACACTGTGTCTATAAAGTAATCCTCCCCCCCCCAACTAACTTTTGAACGACTTGATATTTTTCCACAAAATTTGGTGTGCTGTAATGGGAAATTAAATACTATCTTTCAAACCATATTAAAATGTTGTATCATCCAAAATGGCGACTGGGCGCCATTTTTAATTTTTTTTAAATAGAATGGGGGGGCCGAGTGACACCTCGTTAGAAAGGTCTTTTAGTTCTGCGTCTGATCCTAGAGTTTCAAAGAAAAATATTCAGTCATAACAAAATGACAATGTTTGAAGATAAAGAAGTCTATTTAAAAAAACTAAGAATTAAAGCAAAAAGAAATTAAATTAAGTGTTCGAAATGTTTACCATTCACTTCTTGGCACATAAAAAGTCGGTTATGAAATTCCTGCCTTACATTTTCATAAGTTCCTGGAGTGATATGTCGGCAAACTTCTGTAATGCGTGCTCCAGTTCTTCAATTGTTTCTGGACGGGTTCTGTACACTTTCGATTTCCGATATTCCCATAGAAAAAAATCTAAGAAAGTTAAATGTGGGGAGTAAGCCGGCTATTCTACAGGCCCCCGCCTACCAATCCATCTTCCAAGAAAATGTCCGTTGAGAAAGTCAGAAACAGGCCTATAATAATGAGGCGGCGCACCGTCTTGTTGGAACATAACGTTTTCAATATTATTTCCATTTTGTACTGCAAATGGAAAAAAACTGGATAAAAATATCAATACAATTTTGAATTGAGTGAGTCCATTTGTTTAAAATCCGCCATTTTGTTATGGCTGAGTATTTTTCTTTGGAACTCTAGGATCAGACGCAGAACTAAAAGACCTTTTAAATGAGGTGTCACTCAACCCCTCTTTCTATTTAAAAAAAAAATTTCAAAATGGCGCCCAGTCGCCATTTTGAATGATACAAAATTTAATTTTTAGCTAAAAAACAGTATTAGCTTTCCCATTAAAGCGCACCAAATATTGTGGTAAAATACCAAGTCGTTCAAAAGTTAGTTAGGGGGGGGGGGGGGTTATAGACAGACGGTATAATAGGGTGTCTGCTAACATATGTCCTGAAACCAACTCCATCCAAGATACAGTCTTTTTTTTAAATAATAAACTTGATATGTACAATTCATCCCACAAAAGCCACCTTTTTTCTTAAGCGCTGCCAAGACCATAAAATTATAAAAACTAAGAATACGAATTTGAAAAAATATAACATTTTAAAAACAGTTTTGTTGTCAAAATAGTATTTGCAAAACTTCTGAGCGACGGTTGTATACTTTATACAATATAGTAAGTAATTGCTTAATGGCCCTTTATCGTGCATCCTTGACCTTTCTTAACATAAGATAACGTTTAATATACGAACACTGATGCCTTTTCATATCAATTATAATAACGCCTTTATACTTGCACGCTATCCTAAACATCCCGGTACAAAAAAAAATTGTTTACAAAACAATTGATAATTTGGCGAGATTGCTGATAAGCAACGGTTACAACCAAAATAACGCGCTTTCATTCTAGCCATCTATACCACAGTTGGTGAACTTTTGGGTTCTTGTTTGGTCTATTAGTTTTGGCGGCACAAACAAATTAACATTGGTCTTGTGCAAAGGCACAATTATACAATAATTTACTTTAATACTTAATTGTTTTCAGTAAACCATGTAGCAATAATATCTTCATATTCGATAGAATGTCCCTAATGCAATTGAAATTCCACAACTTCATTTAATTCACAGTTAAATACACTAAAAGTCTCCCAGAAAATAAACATTTACCATATTAAAAAATATATATTTTCAAATATTTCTTCAAAAATATGAAATATACAAGGTCATCCGAACATGTCCTAAAGCCGTACTAAAAAAGTTTGGTAGCATAAAATTGAATATGGTTCAAGATTATTGGATAGTTGTCGGTAGTAACATTTGCGTATTAGACTTACTTCCGTCACCTTAAACACTGCCCTGATTGGAACGAGTGAACGTTTTATCATAAGGATTAGGCGATCAGGGATGGTAAAGGCGTCTATTAGTTGTAATCTTTAGCCATTTCAACAGTCGCAAGCTACGTAAACCATTGCGAATAAGTAATGAACAATGCTGGTTTTAATTACCGCGTGTTTTAGGGATGCGTCTAGTCAACTGACAAATTATATAGAGCTAATGTTTATTTTCTGTAAATAAAAGAGGTGTATCTTGGAAGATGTTGATTTGCGAACAAATATTTACTAAGCGCTTTTTCTTGTTTTGGAGGGTAGAATCACTTCTTAACTTTTGATACATATGTTAGCAGACAACCTGTATTACTAGCTATATGCACATAAGAACCAGTAAAACCTATTTTAATTATTATTCCTGTTTACTGAAATTGTCTTGCCGATCTTTGTGCAAATTTGCAATACTTTATAGTTAATTATAAATTTGCAGCGGTGTAAATTTCAATATTATTTTACAAAAAACCACCTGAAACCTGAAGCTCCATATGAATACGCTATGAAGCAACGTGGCGACAAGGTCATTGTCTAACCCAGATTCAAATTCAATAATTTATAACATGATTTATTTAGTTTATCATAATTTGATGTCATTTCTTTCTATATACTAAATCCCTAATTGTCTCACCATAACAACCCGACGGAATCTTACATCTCGATAAAATTTATTGCCATAATACCGGGTGTCCCAGAAGTTACTGACCCATTTTAACTGCAAATATCTCCGAACTAAGAGGCGATAGAGATATGTGGTTTTCACTGAACAATTTCTTTTTAAACAAAGTTTTTTTGGGTATAAATGGTTATTCAGTAAAGTCTTATATAGGGTGTTCTAAAAAACGGTCTTTTTCAATTGCAAATATCGTCGATTTTTTTAATGGAACACCCTGTATATTTTGATACTATGTGAAAGGTGAACTCTTCCTCTTTCCGAAAATGTACAATTTGTTGCAGTTGAATTGAAAAATGAGTGAGTTCTTTGGTTTTCAACGATAGCCTTTTATAGGTATAGGCATTTACGGGTGTTAATATTAAAGTATGCTTTGGAATTTTTATAATGTCAGTCAACTGACACAACGAACTGTCAAAGTAATTAATTCTGATTTGAATAATTCTTAAACGGCTGTTGTTAATTTTTTTTTCAATAATGGTCCGATTTACTTTAATTGAAAAATCAAAAACCTGTGGTATTGTATGCTAAGTATGAATCGATTGTTGATTCTAAAAGAAGATTTCGTGCGGTATTTAGGAAAAATCCACCTTCAAAAAACAGCATAAAAAAGTGGCACGCTGCATTTCTGCAAAGTGGCTCTCTGGAAAAGAAGAAGTATCAAACACGTGATGCTGATGGTTTTTTAAATAGACTCTTGCGTATTCAGGAAACATTAGAAGAACACAATAATCGAATATCTATTCGCAAAATAGCAAGTACAATTGGATTTTCTAAATCCGAAGTTCAGAGATGTATGAAGGTATTAAAATTAACTCCTTATAAAATTCAAATGCACCAAAAACTTTATGAAAGAGATTTTCAAAAAAGACTTGTTTTTTCAGAGACTTTACTAGATTTATATAGAGAAGTACCCAATGTTCTGCTTATAATGTCAGATGAGGCGGCGTTCCATTTAAACGGGCAATGTAATAAACATAATTGTCGAATATGGGGGTATGAAAATCCAAGAGTAATTGAGGAATACGAAAGAGATTCACCGAAGTTGAACGTTTGGTGTGGTGTTTCTAAAGAAAAAATATATGGACCGTACTTCTTCCAAGAACTGAGAATTACTGGTAATGTCTACACAGACATGTTAGAAAATTACTTATACCCACAACTGGAACAAGATGCCGCCATAAACTCTGTTTACTTTCAGCAGGATGGTGCGCCGCCACACTATTCACTTGTGGCTAGAAATTCTGTTGCAGAAACATTTGGAGATAGGTGGATTGGGAGAGCCGGACCAATTGAGTGGCCACTCACCAGATCTGACGATTCCAGACTTTTTTATATGGTCTTTTATCAATGATAGATGTTATAATCCTATCCCAGAGATTCTGGAACAACTGCGATGTAACATTGTCCGAACATTTCAAGAAATTATCCCGGAAATGTTGCGAAAATCTTTCGACAATTTCTTGTTCAGGTTGCAAAAATGTATAGACCAAAATGGACAACACTTGAACATCTTAAAGATTTTTATTAATGGAGCTAATTTAGAATGTTAATTTTTATTAAAATTAGGTATTCGTCTTTCAATTTTGTCTTGTTATTTTCTACAAATAGGTAGTTATCGGATTTCTAATGTCAAAACTTGTTAAGGATCAACATGGATCAGAAATCTGTACCTAATGAACGACCATCCTTAAAAACCAAATAACTCACTCATTTTTCAATTCAACTGTAAGAAATTGTACATTTTCGGAAAGAGGAAGAGTTCACCTTTCAGATACTATCAAAATATACAGGGTGTTACATTAAAAAAATCGACGATATTTGCAATTAAAAAAGACCTTTTTTTTAAAACACCCTATATAAGACTTTAATTAATAAACATTTATACCGAAAAAAACTTTTTTTAAAAAGGAATTGTTCAGTGAAAATCGCATCTCTCTATCGCCTCTGAGTTCGGAGATATTTGCAATTAAAATGGGTCAGTAACTTCTGGGACACCCGGTACTATGGCGGCCTCTTGTAACTCTACTCAGTTTACCGATTGTTTACGCCCAGACTACTTTTTTTCAGGGACGCAGCTTTAATAGCGGGTTAGCGTACTCGGGATGATAAAAAACAAACGAGCACTATTATAGTAGTTGGTACCTACTTGGCGCCTAATAGTATATTATAATACAAGTGTATAAGCAAGCCTTTTAAACACGCGCGACGGGTTTAAAAGCACGAGGCAAAGACGAGTGCCTTTTAACGAAGTAGTGCTTTAAAGGGTCTTATATACGTGTATTATACGCAATTTTTTATTATACCTGCACTACAATCTGAAAATTATAACAAAAAAAGGAAATTGAAATCCCTTTTTCGAAGTTATCTGTGTCATTAATCGTTGATATAGAAACGGTTAGCAAAGGTTGTTGTTTCGTTGCTATGTATATTTATTATAAATTTGTTGATTTGTGAAGTTTGTTTCGACTTAGTGTTCGTGAATTACAAAATGAAAGAAAACTACCAATGAGCTGATTAATGCTTCTGGTGTACAAATTTCAAACAACACCAATTGTACGTCTCATATTCATTTAAGTAAATAAAGATTAGTTCTGATTGATTATCTGTGTATTTATCATTGTTCAAAATTTGTAGGTGAATTTGTTGTTACCTAGGCAACTTTAAAGCACTAGTGCTTTAAAGGCCCGATTTTGCACGCTTTTTAGTTTCAAAAACAGAGATTATGATTCAGGTATAATATAAAATCATTTTTCTACAATTATTTAGAACTTCTACCAACTGCGATTGTAATTTCTTACATGGACGGTGTTAGGTTATTTTCAGTTAACATCATTATCAGCGATACTATTTCCTGTTCCATAAATACCGTACCGTACCGATTTTTAATACTTTTTAATTCGGAAAATGTTCCTTCACAGCTCAGTTGAGTGCAGGCCAATGTAAGTACATATTTATAGGCAATAAGTTTGTGTATGCCGTATAGAATAAAAATTATATTTATACAGGAATTCGGCGGAAATAAGGAATAATTTTATAAATCGGTACATAACATTTTATTAAAAACAATGCAACGCGCGTAAAACAAACAAAGTACAGAAGTAATTGTTATTTAGTTATGTCTCACGTTTCACAGCAAGGGATATTGGTATTCATTCTGTTGTACGTTATTTTACAATTCTTTAAACGTTTCCTGTTGAAAATTACTTGATTCTCAGCAATTGTTTTATTCTAAACAAGTTTAGATTGGATGGCCTCCCACGTCATTTTTCGTTTTCTGCATTTTTTCCAATGCAAAAATATGCAAACATATTAAATGTTGAGACTGAAGAAAACTATACCATGAATTGAAAAAAAATTGGATGATTGTTTTTACGTTTAAAACCGGGGTTAACCATTTGGATGCCCGGGGAGCCACAACGCTCAGCGTCCCCTACCATTACGCGCCTGTTTACGGCAATTAATTACAATTGCTGCCACCGTTATTGCTATAAAATGGTTTATGGTTTAGTAATTCATCATTTTTCTTATATTGAATACATTTGCTTTTATTATTACAACAAATACTTGCCCTCCCAATTACGACTCCCAATGCAATTGCATTGGCTGCAGTTACGCCCCTGCGAACGCATCAACTACCTATGCCTAAAAGCTCAAAACAACTTATTTATTATTATGTTAAATTAAATTTGAAAAAAAAACGTGGAGCGTAGCCCATCGGATCTGCTAGTTTAATCTTTAATTCTGTACTTAAAGTTGTCAATTCTGTATAAACACTCATTATATTAAAATCAAAAACCTATCAAACAAATGACAACCTAATTACTTATATTTTGTTATTACAGGAGAATTCTTATCGTTTTGTGGCGTCTTCAAAAAAGTATTTAAAAAATTGACCCCAGTTTTATTTTAAGCAATCCTTTTTAATTTAGACCCCGCTTCACTTCAGCAGCATAATTCACAAGGGATTTAGAATAATGCCTTTCTATACCCTTTCCTTACCAAACTGAAAGCGTGTTATTAATTATCCATTAATCAAGATGAAGAACAGTATTTGGAAAAGTTAATCAAACTAATACAATTTCAGGCTGCGAATTGATTTCAAGTGGTCCATGGTGAAATGCGGATTAGGAAATTGGTAATAAAAGTGATAAATGTCTCCAAAAACAATTATATTTGGGCTAAATAACGCTACAATATTAAAACTACGCAGTACGTTAGTGTATGTTCAAGTACGTTGTTTCGTAAAGTGGTTCTTAACTTTCGCGTCGTTTATCATGTTTCAAAATTTAAGGTTGGTAGTTAATAAAGGGGTCCGTGCGTGGAGAAGTACAACAAATTAGTGAAACCACAAGGGAAGCGTCTATTAAACGATATTTACCAAAGTCTTTACCTGCCGTTCCCATATTGAGGATGGAAATCTCTCCGAAGTAGCTGCCGGCCTTTAAAGTTGCCAAAACCGTCCTTCCGTTGTCTGCAACCACCTGAAGTCTTCCCCTGTTAACTATGTACATCTCCTTGCCGACTTCGCCTGTAACAAACCCGTGGAATTACAAAGATAGTCTCTGAGCGTACTTGCCCCTAGATGCGTGTATGGAACTCGGATAGTTCGGCTACAACTACTGCAGAGAAGTATTGTATCAAACCACCAAACTTCGCATCTATTAAGTTGTGTAATCCGCACAACTTATCACTTTAATCTAAATATCAAAGTTTAGCAAAGCAACCGCCATTTCAGGTGCGGCGCACTAACCAAACATGTTCTAAACTTGCTCCACTAACTTTATAATATTCAAGATGATGTGTAACCACTTGTTACTTACTGAATTGACATCTTTGATGCATTAATCCGGGAACAGGACTGACAGCGAGGACACATATTTATAACACTTCCCGATTTTGCTGTAAAGTCCCTCCTCGTATGCAGTTTAAGATGATACAACATCGAAAGTTGACATTTTGTAGAACATGTTAACATGTTTAGACTTGTAATAAGCATCAAATTTTAGATTGATGGAAGTTTTTGGCATTTTTATAGTAACTTCGAAAAAGGTGATACATTTCTTTTAGCTTTACAAAAAAAAAGTTTAGCACCTGCTCCTGTGCGTAAAAATTATGATGAAAGTTATACAAGCTGCATAAATTCATTCTTAATTTGGCTGCCAATTAATATTAATAAAATCTTTAAAAATGAAAATGCTTTCCAGTTGAAACGTGCAAAAAAAGATTACTTCTTACAATATTTGGTGGAATTGTTAAAAATTTGCTTTCTACAAGAAAAGATTAATTATTTTGATTAACTAACCTAACTTAACCTGACCTAACCTCACAAATGCTGCCTAAACCGACAACATTGGTTTAAATAAAAACACATTTTCTCAATTTCTTGTGTAAAAATACAACTGTTACAAACCATAACCTCTCGAATACCTAACCTAATTTATGCCAACCTAAACTAACTTAAACTAACCTAACCTAACATCGCGTATACCGCCTAGACCAACAACATTAAAAGAAACATATTTTCTCTTTCTCTTAACCTATTCTAACTTAACCCATCCTAACCTAACTTAACTTACACTAGCCTAATCTAACCTCGCGTATACCGCCTAGACCGACAACATTGTTTTAACTCCCCTCTACATTTTTTCCTATCTATTTCTTCCCTATCCCTATTCTTGCCGTTTATCCCTTCTTTTTTCTCGCTCCTCCTTTTTCTTCTCTTTAGGTCCCCAATAACTCGCCCTATTCCTCTCTCCCCTTTTCTTACCTCTCTTGCTTTTGCTGTTTGCCTTTTCCCTCCGTTCTCCGTCTCTTTGCGTCAATTTCCTCATCCCTTTGCCATTCTCTACCACTCTCCTACCTCGCTCAACCCCGCTCCCGTTTATTTCTCTCCCCTTCTTCCTGTAAGTTTGCGCGTGTGCCTATTGTCGGTCTAGGCGGTATGCGCGAGGTTATGGTTAAGAACGGGTATATTTTATTATTTTAACCTTATTGTAGCTACCTATTTTGTTTGTTCAAATTCAATTTTGTTTGGCAGAGACTTATAATTTTTTGCATGCTTCACCTTCATTGTAGTCATCTATTTTGTTTGTACAATTCCAACTGTTTTTTGTAGATACTTTCCATTTATTGTGTAAAAGCATATTTTCTTGTACGTTGCAACTTTATTGTGGCGATTTGTTTTGTACAAATCAACCTTTTACTGTTTATTGTATAAAATAAACTTAAGTGAATTAAAATTATTCGCCTACCAAAATCTCATGGAGTAATGTAATAATTTCGAGTTATCAACATCAGAATTTTTTTTGTTACTAGCTGTGAAAACCTCTTCTGATTTAAACTCTTTTGACAGAAGACGCAGTCAAAAATATTTTTTTGCAATGCAGCTTTTTCATTTACCCTTAAAAATTACACCATTGTTTTTTTCTTTTTTTTAAGAATCACGAGTCCGTGCGTGAGCACGACTCCATGATTCCCATCCCACACCCTTACCCGGGCTCAGCGCACTTCAGCGCTATTCACCGGTCTAACATGCCCCACCCCTGAAAGACATGCAACCCAACATACACACCACACACACCGTCCATGGACCCGCCGGGTTTAACTTATTCAGAAAAATTTCCGACGGGCAGAGGACTCGAACCTACTGCCGTTGAGAGTCTAGTTTCAAAGCCTGAGGCTTTAACCACTATACCACCCGCTGGCCCACATCATTGTTAAATCTGATGCATCCTTTTGATGGTTGCATGCACTGCTTCTATGATTTTTGCATTGGTATAACTTGCATAACAGCTCTTCAAAAATTTGTTTTGATCTTGTTTACTAAATAAAATAACTGCACGAATTTTTTATTCGACAGTTTCTGTTGTTTCCTCCCTAATTTTCACATATGTATACTGCCAAATTCGCGATTTTTCGGTACCGTTTACAAAATTCCCCAAACTGTTTTTGCGGGTTAAGAACTGCTTCAATGGTTTCACGATGTCAAATGTAAATTTTGTTAATCAAACTCACTTTCTGAGCTTGTACTTTCCAAAATATTCATGCTTTTGACTTATTTTAGAAAACTGCAAACAGTAATAAATGTAAGTGTCAACTATTATTTGTTATTTAAGAGGACGAGAAAGGCCCAAGTTAAATTGAAGTCGGAGTTTTAGTCTAAAGGTTTGAGATTAAGTTGGAATGCTAGGAAAAGCATCTTCTGAACTTACTGTACCTTTGCAGTGACATATAACCTTATTCCATGCCCTTTGTAGTATAATTACATTCTCTGGATGAAGAAGTAGAATTGTTAACACCAACAATATTAAAAATTTGAATATAAACGTGCCACCTGATGCCAACTAGTACCTAGTAAAGTGCGGGTACAGGGTGAGTGCGGCAAGGGGAAATCAACGAGAACTCGTGACTCATACATGCGGTAGCAGCTATGGCAAAAATATAGTAATGCTTTTACTTTCTCGCTAACTTTACGCACTCAAAATAATATTAGAAAAAAATGCGTGTTTAAAATATTTGTTATGTTAGAAAACTAGGGCATGGAACCATTTACCATACTTTGTTCTGTTACAGCACAAACAAATTCTCGTAATTTTGAACAATAATGCGTTTCTAATTTTTCTTGATCACGATATTTAAGATTTAATTAAGCTAATAACCCACCTCCAAAGTTGTGACGCAAACGGGTTAAAATAATTTATATGAATTTTAACAGACCATCAAACCCCAAGTGTATTTAATAATCATTTCGCTGAGAACTGAGATAATGAAAAGCAATAATCAAGGTCTCTACAACCCGAACATGAAAAGCAAACAATGATTGTATCTCTAAAGCGGAATTATTCAAATGAAAACGATGTACAATGCTGTGAAAAAGGAAATTAAGTCGTTTGGAGTACAGAAAACTGAAAAACTAATATTTACAATGAATTTTTTTTAATTTCTCGTAATATGTAGTAAATGTAAGAGTAATTCATTTTAAGAAGAAATTTCTGATGTAGTACTTTTTACAAACACATTCTGAACGGTCAAAATTGAAAATATAATAAACATGGTATATATACAGGATGAGTAAAAAGTAATGCACATTGTCTAATTTTGTAAACAGTAATTTTATGAAAAAACAGCCTTAACAAAAGTTGTTTGTTAAACAGTAGGGTATACGTTGTTGAAGCTCATTTTTTATTATTTTTATACGTTACTATGGTATCTAGGAACGTTTGTGTTTCATTCAAAAATTTTGTTTTAGAAAGAGAAACATTTGGCGTTGTTTGCTACTTTTTAAAATACATATCCATACATATATAAAAGCTCAAAGGGTTTTCTTCTCCGGTTCCTCCAGCGGCCACCGCTTCACCAATTTCGACCATTTTTTTTCAATGAAAGGTCTCTATTTTCAGATGGAACATGAAACATTTTTATATTTTTATTCTACGTCGATTTTTTAATAATAATTATTTTAATTTATAATATATATGAAAGTCTGCTAGACGCGCTTTACTTGAGGCGACATCTACACAAACGCCGCTTCTCATTATTGGAACTAATGCATCACGTGACTTAGCATTTCGCCGGTTCTGTCAACGCTCAGTCTGTCAGTGCATTGTGCGCTGGGGTAACACTAGTTTAATATTAAAGGATGAAAAATAATACCACCGTATTTTTTCATTTGCTAAATAGACGCTTTATTAATCGCAAGTTTAATTAGTGTCCATTTAAGTTAGACTGTTTAGAGGAAAGAGTTTAAACTTCACTTCTTCGTGAATACTGTACCAATATAACCCTAATGAGTTCCCTTCTGCCCCAGAGTGGCTTCATCTCCTAAATTCCAAAAAAACACACGAGCGGTGACTCAGAATTGGTTTTACCTCTTAAACGGTTGAAAAATGTTACATTAGACAAAAACTGTACTAGGTAATAAAATTTTGAATAAAAAAGTTCATGTGCATTTTCGCCGAAAGGCGCAATCAAGGCAAGAAGTGGTTGAAGTGTAGTGTGCTGTTAAGCTTATATTTTAGGAAGAAGCAACGATAGATCCATGCGACGTTTACCAAACAAAAAAGCTCGTCAAAATCTAACCAGATGCAACGAACCGCTTAAAAAAAGGTCTGATTTTGCACCGCCGTCGTTTAGCAAGATTTTGCCCAACTCAATAGAACTTATCGAGTACTACAACGACTACGATTACTACGACTTCGCGAATAGGACCAATTCTCAATATTTTGCTTCGTGCTGGCGATATCGAAAAAAGTTATAAGAAAAAGTTGTTCAGAATACAGTTTTGACCCCATGTCCCACGTTTCAATGCAAAATTCGTATTTTGAATGGTCTAGTAATTTGGTAAAAAACTGTCCACGTTTTGATTTTTAGTTTTGACTAGAGTGCCACGGAAACAGAAGAACTTTGCAAAAACAAATAAAAAACAATAATAAATTATTTATTCAACACAAATTGAAACATTTAAGAAAATTTCTATCGTTTTAAAAATTGCCTCGAGTTCAATAACAATACACTGCCGGTTTAATTAAAATGTGCATTCAATTTTTGTTAAATACATAATTTATTATTGTTTTATCATTTGTATTTTACCAGTTTTTTTGTTTCCATGGCACTCTAGTCAAAACTGAAAGTCAAAACTCGGACTGTGCGCCCAAAATTACTAAAGAATTCAAAATGCGAGTTTTGCATTAAAACTTCATACATGCTGTCAAAATTAGATTCTGAACAACTTTTTCGATATCGCTAACGCGTAGCAAAATTGGCCCTATTCGCGAGGTCTTAGTAGGCTGGGGTTACAACATACATTCGAGTTGAGTACCTCTAAAGATGCACCTGAGTAAGTTCTACAATTGTGCAGAAATATAATCTCTACTCCTAAAACTAATCAAAATATCAGTCTATATCTTAAATGCAACACACTGTATGTATATCTAACACGAGTTTTTTTGCAACATTTAGTTTTAGAAAAGCAAATCTATTTCAAACGCTTAATCTATTATTCTGTATTATATTGTATTAATCGCACTCCTCTTTCCCTTTCCTCCAGGTATAGTGCGATGTTGAGTTGCACAGCTCCTAACTATGAATTTCTAGTAGCGCGTTTAAACTTCACCCCCTCTTCTTGTCTGGATTAATCGCATATTATAGCTTTTACGGCAAAACTGCATATAATTTTTTTTCTGAATTTTATTCCCTATAGTTTTCTCTGATGTAACATATTTCGTCCGATGCACCGTTTACGAAATAATTGTAAAATACCAGTTCTGGGTCACCGTGTGTTTTGAAATTTAGGGAATGAAGCCACCACTTTTTCACGCGAAATTTGATTATGAGGTATTCATAACATCAAAGTACCCATATCAAATACGAAAACTTTATAATTTAGTTCACTCAAACGGCCTTTTTTGAGCTAATTTGATTGGGCTATTATTAAAATTTGTGTTTTGTAATTAATTAATTAATTAAAAAATTATCTTTAGACAAACGATTAGTACCTGGTAAATACGTTGTATATTTAAGAAGAAAGAAAACAAATCCAAAAAAGTAAAAAACAAATATGGGGTGCCATTTAAATACAAAAGTCGGTTCCCACGGCAACCAAATCAAACGTATAAAAAATTGAACCTTGCTATAGTATTTATACTACGGCTAATTTTTCACTGAATTTATATTTACGAAGTTACATACATTATGCATTACTTTTCACTCACCCTGTATGTTGTTCAGCATTAAAGAGTATTTAAGGAAATAATATTTTCGAGAAACTTTTCAGTATTTCCAAACATATAATCTTACTATGTATGTAAGTGTGTTTCTGATTTGGACGTAGATAAGAAACCTGTTGAAAGAACTTCATTATTTTACGTCGAATAGAGTTCGATGCAAGCTCAATAGAATTTCCCCCCAAACGAGACTTTTCTTACCTTTTCTGCAAATGTAATCCCCGGGAGAGAACAGAACAGGCCTAAGTCGAAGCACCAGCTCGCAAAGGAAGCCAGCCTCTGTGTTCTGGAATATTTCGACCCGTTTTAGCGTGTCCAAATGGACATTGATGGCTATTTCAGCCTTTAATTTATCTGGAAGACATGAGACCGCCCTCTCCTCATCAGAACATTTTTGCGTCAGCCACAAATAATCGAACCACTTTATAACTTTCACTTGCAAATGATTTGGCACTCTTCTCATCCGCATGTACGTTTTTACACCGTCCAACTTCGCTGTAACAAAATATTACAAGTTACATAAATAAACTTTGTTTATCTTTTTTTCAGCAATAATTTCATCCACTACAAGCACTAAGGCTAGATTTATGATATTGGTAATTTTGAAATTATTGCTACTGTTGAACATTCACAACTAGGAGGCTGCTAGTTTAATAAAAACGTTGCATTTGTGGTTTTACGTTTATTTTAAATTTGTCATCTTTAAAGTTTTTGCCGTAAAAGTTGAAAAACCAAAAATTCACGTTTTTATTAAAATGACATGCTTTTGCCCTTTAGCTGGCGGAAATATCCTTTACTCTACAAAGCACGAGTTGTGAATGTTCTTAGAACATTCTAAAAATAGATCTTAAAAGCGAATGGGAAAACAGCATATGGCAGAGAAAAATGTAAAATTTCAATTATTAATATAAATAAGCAAAAAAGTATAAAACAACAATCCAAAAACATACAATTAAATACATTAAGATTTACCATTTTTAATTTCATATTTTACAGGCCAAAGACCTTATTGTTTATTACTTTAAGATTTTATAGAACCTACAGAAAGAAAATTTAAATAAAATACCACCTTAAACAAATGATTAGTACAAGCAGAATAGTAGTAAAAAAATGAACTTTTAAAATAATGTCCAATGCTAAAAAAAGTTTTTAGCATAATCAGATTTAAAAAAAACTACCATGAAAAACAGCTTTAAATTAATGGTCAAATTTATAAAATATTTAAGTTTAGATTTCAAGGACAGTCAAATATGTATTGTATCAAATTCTGATACAGTTCCCAATTTACACTTTAAATTCGAACTTTAATCAGTGAAAGTTCATTGTTTCAACAAAGGTTTCCAATTTGACCTGAAATTCCGAAACAATTAAAACAGTAGTGGAAAATGGAATAGCTCGAGTTTATTCTAGTAATAAATGAAAGTTAACTAAATAAATGGAAATGAGAAAAACGAAACCGAGATTAGTGTCATAGGTCAAGTGTAAAGTTGTAAAGTTGCTTATAACACTGATTACTGAAGAGTAATGAAGGGTGCTACCAGAGAGTAGATATTAATTAAATTTACAGCAAAAAATTAATTTTACAATGTTACTAATTAGTAACCAGAATTTTTACCGATAAACCATTTTGTGTATAAATTTGCAGTTTTTACAAAAGAACTTACTCTCCAAAAGTAGAAGACATGCAGGTGTAATATTATATTGGTGTATGTAAAGTTGAACACCCGAGAAAGTCCAAGCCCTAAATTCAAATGTAACAATTTGGAAAGTCACATTCTCGGTAATCGAAATGTTAAGGTTAATTTGTTTTCCAATAGTGGATTTAAAAAATAACCACACAAAAAATACGAAAACTAGTTGCATGACAACGAGTGGTTTGCTTGAAAATGTTCTCTGCGCGGTAGCGACAAAAAATAATTTTCTTTATCAAAGGAAACGCTTATTTTTCAATTTTTTAGTATCATACGACTTGATTATTTAACGAATAATATATAGAACAGTCAAGTTCATTTTGTTTTTATAACTAACAAAAATAATTATTTTCCGTAAATTTATTAGTGAAAAGTTTTGTAACTAGCTCTCAGGCACAATAAACTCCACTAGCAATACAGGAAGTTTGTAACTTACCCCGACTGATTTTTCAGATTCATGGGTGGTACATAAGTGGATTATTTTTCGCATAATACAGGGTAGGCCAAATTTTGCATTTCAAACTTCGGGAATGTATGAAACAGGTAAAAGTAATAGGGTTTTGTTCTAAAACTTATATGGAAGTAATAATCGTTTTCGAGATACGGGGTATTAAGGTTACACAATTTCCCTACTTCAACCAAAGGCGTAACTACTGAATATATTCAAAACTTTTCGCGGGTTTTAAAATCTAGTAGTATTTTGTAAAAAAAAAGTATTCCTGTCATGGTCATGGCTCTTACCACATAAAAAGACGTGAAACTTCTTAGCGTGTTCTCACTGAAAGTGGATTTTAATGATATCATTTAACAAAAAACGAAAACGGTTATGTCATGTTCTAGTTAGTTGTAGGAAGCGTTATAAAAACGCTAATTTTCGTGAGTGAGTTACATTAAAACTTCATATTTCTATTTAATATTATCTTGTATCTATCTTAGTGCAATTCGGATAACTTTAACAAATAATTCCGCCATATTGAAACCGCCATCATTTTTTATCATTTTCATTCTCCTCTTCAGCGTACCTTTGTTTTTAAAACTGAATTCGAATTATTGAAAGTTAAGATAAGAAAATTAGTAATTTGATCATGTCAAAAAATATGAACTAAAGCGGAGTGCTAATATAAAACGTTAGTAAACCAAGTTTCAGCCTTTAAATGACCTTGAAATTTGCAGTAATTTTTCAAAGCCAAACTGTTGTTTTCTTAGGAATAATCTGTTTTAAGATGGAGAAGAATATATTATTTTTTTTATCAATCCTAAAGACGGTTTGAAGCAGGAAACGTGGTTTGTTTAAAGCTTAAGAAGGTAAAAAACAATATTGGTACCTCAGTTTTCTCAAACAATTAACTGAAAATTAAATATTTATTATGCTTACCGAACACAGCCGGTACGTAGCGACTGTTGCCGAGCACCTCGTCATGTCACGGCGTGGTACTGTTCTGGAACCCTATTTTCGGCTTGTACGTCAAATTTTTCGTATACGTATATGACGTCATTGCATGTGTTTCTATATAGGATGACGTCATGCACGTATTCGAAAAATTTGACGCACGAGTCGACAATAGGTCCCCTGACTTGTTGCTTTGCTTGTTAGCTCAACACTGTCTAGTTACTCTTGCCACGTGTTTTGCTTGTATTTTTTACTTTCCTGTACTTTTTCATATACGGAAGTATCAATATCATGAAAATGTTCGAATTGAAGATGTTGAGGGAAATACATGGCTTGGACCCCCAAAAACAAAATATTAGGTTTTAAAAAAAATGTCTGTGTGTGTCCCAGACAGCTGGAGGCCTATGCTCGACTCGTGCGTCAAATATTTCTTCTACGTATATGACGTCACCCCGTATAAAATTACATGCAATGACGTCATATACGTATACGAAAAATTTGACGCACGAGTCGAGAATAAGCTCCAAGTTCGATTTCGATGAGTTTTGGAATGTGAGGCTGTATTAAAAATGCATAGAAGAAATAAGCTTTCAAAAAAAGCTGAAACTTAAAGTGAAACTAATACGTGTCTTTTGGTAGCATTTTTTTCGGAAAACGATCTATTTAAATTTAAAACCGAAATCTTATCAAAGACTTTAGGAGTAATCTTTTGCTTTTTTACGAACACTCTAGCTTTAAAATGGCGGTTGTTACAATTATTTGAAAATTTTAACTTTAGCGCTTTTTTCCTTAAAAACAAATGGGCAGATCGGGTTCAAATTTGTTATCGCGATTAACACAATGTAGGTACGCAAAAAATTCAAAAAGCTGAAAGCTATAAAGTGAAAGACAAAAGAGTTGTAATCAAAAAGCGCCCTCTAGGCGCCATTAAAAAAATACCTTAGCGGCAACACTTAAAATTATTTTCTAATTTTATCGTCTATTACAAATTTGAAAAAACTCGGACCAAAAGTTTTACATATGCCAATAAACGAATTTTAGTGGCCTCCCTTCAGGGGCCCTAGCTACCTTATAAATTGACATACAGCAAATCGAAGAAAAAAAGAATGGCTTCATTTTTAGTGTTTCATACAGGTAACCTTTTTGCATCAAAATTCTGAATCAGCCTGTATATGCTAAGCTATTGCTGATTAGACACCCATAGGCTGGGTGGTGAAATGGTCTACATTGTCAATTGTCCTCTAATTTATATGTATCCGAAAAAAAATTAATTTTTCAGTTTACAATTTACATCATTTAAACTGCGTTTCAAAATTAATTGAATCCCGAATTGCCATTATCTGATAATAACAATTGAAATGGTAACAGCATTCTATCAACCTGTTACGTACGGTTTAATACATAGTATTGGAAATATAGTTAGCAGAATTACCGCAAAGACGCAATGTGTAATAATTATTCGCATAAAATAAAATACAGTTTTATGTAATTTATATTATTTAGAATTTATAGAAGTATAAAAAACAATAAAATGGATTTAAAATCGCTGATTTTATAGTTTTTTTAATATGTGTATGTAATGAGCTAATGATTGGTTATTCATTTACCTAGATTATTAACTGCAGCGATAACGGGGATATTGAAAATTAATTCTATAACATTATTTACACATTGAAAAATATCAATTTAGTTCATAATGCAAGTTCTGTGATTAAATTTACCAGACATATAATAATTGCAGTAAAAAAATGCTAATAAAAAAAACTCCCAACGTACATAACAATATTTTTATTAAACATTTTCGATCCACTATGTTAGTATAAAATACATGGCAAAAGAACTGTTTGCATCTAATTGGCCTAATGTTTTACATACGCCTTTAAAAAAATCCGAAACCAAAAGTAGAAGTTATTCTCGGAGGCACTCCAACTTGGCAGGTACAAAGTTCGGTTTGTATTAGTATGAAACTAGTAACGACGTACTGTATATATTATAGACATGTTTCGTTTTTGGTAACATTGTATTCGAAAACAAATTTTATGAATTTAAAAAAAAACGGAATCCGATAGAAAACCTTAGAGAAAACCCAACGCTTGCTTTCGAACTATCTAGCTTCAAAATGGCGGCCGTTACGATTGTTTAAAAATTTAGAGTTTAACGCCTTGTTACTCAAAAATAGGTTGACAAGTTGAGTTTAAATATTTTATCGTAATAGTCTTATAGAGACACAATGTTGTTACTGTGCGCAAAATTTTTAGGAAAGTTAAAAGCTATGAAGAGAATAATATTCCCAAAATTTTGGTAATTTTCAAAAAATTATTTTAATAACTGATTGGTTTAAAGAACAAAACTATTAAACTTGAGCCAAGTATTGAAGTTACAATAACAGACGCGCTAGGAACAAACTGCTACGTTTACACTATCGCATGCATTTAAAAATAAATGTATACACGTGGGCTACGCCCTACGGTCTTTTAGTAAACAAATGACCCGTCGCGCGACGCTTGTGCTGTATGATCTCAACTGCAGTCAAAATCCGCCCAAGTTGAAACAAAAAAAAGCGCGAGGGATAGCCCACTGGTTCCGCTAGTTAAAATATAACTTTATAAACGAGAACAACAGTTTGCTGTGGGTATAGCACACTGTACATCTTTTTAATAATAAAAAGTACCGATTTTTTATCCACTGCAAATTATTGTTCTCATTCATATAATTATGTTTTAATTGTAAAGCAACCTATGAAATGCAACGGGTGTTGCCTATTTTGAAGAGGCAAGGGGTTACACAATAAAATGACACCCTGTATATTATGAGTTCAAAAACGAGACGATTTCTCAAAAAGGCGACATTTTGGCGTCCCGTCAGCTTTTTATAGTGGGCAATATTTGCTTGAAAACTTTCACGCCAAAATTTTTCATAAAAAATGTTTGACGACCCTCCAGAATTAAAGCACCCCATAAATAACAAATTATGGCAATAACAGTGATAGAAATATAAGCAACTGCCGTAAACAATCGATAAACTTGATTCGAGTTGCAACAAGGCGCCTCCGCCCGTTGTGTTGTTATAGTAAGATAATTACGGATTTATTATAATTAATTTGGAAAAATTACATAATTTATAAAAAAGGAGTAATTTTAACAATAAGTTATAATTTTATGTTAAAATTACTCCTTTTTTATAAATTACGTAATTTTTCCTCCATATATTAGGTGTATTCTTTCCCCCAGCTTTCACTGAAGGAACTGATGCAACTGAAAGGCATCACATCAAATGCTGTTTTTTGGGTAGCGCTTCAGTAATAACATATCACATACAACTGATGCAGGCGATAAAGCTACGGAGGTTGTGCAGTTGCTTTAGTTGTGGCATAGTTGGGGTGGGGAAGCAAAAATACAGGCGCGCATTTTAAGAATAGTTGTTCAGCTAATTAAAGTGAGTTTAAGAGTGTGTGTTTGTTTTTTATACATTTAAAACATTCAAAGCAGATTTGAGGTTATGATACAGTATATTATAGTTATTATTATTATTGATAGAACTGATGGAATTCATTTAAATTGAAGTGAGATATTGTCTACGTTAAGCGAAAGTTTCTATATAGTTAATTGTTGTACCAAACGATAATCTGGTGGCGCTGATGACCGTTTATGCGGGACGGAACCTTCCTATGAACGTTAACCCTTTGACTGTCACATGAATCACATATGGTTTATAGTACTACGCCCTTGAATTACATGTGCTGTATTTGCAGGTTTAAATTGTGAAATGAATTTCAATTAGAACTACTAATACGTGGCAAGGATTTGTTGCGTGTGCTTCTCAGAACATGCCCTAAGAGTGTCAGTGCAGGGTAAAGTATCACCTTACTCGCCGATATACAAGTTATGACTAAAAGGAAGGTGCTTTTATCAATTATTAATAATATTCCTGTGCAGATTGGTCTAATTAGTTATCAAAAAAAAGTTTTTATTCTTGTAACGTACTCTCACCGATTTCAAAAAACCTATAGGTATTGAGCTATTATAGCATAAATGATCGAAAATGAGATGTTCTGAAACCACATAAAATATAATCTGTATTTAAAATTAATTTGAAATGTTCAGTTTTTACAATCATATGTGTTTTTTGTACAATAAAATAGCCTTAGGTTCTTTGTATCTGTCACAACAGAAACGTTGCAATTTTAAAAACCGCCATTTTAAAATTATATACAAACAAAACCAATGCTACGTCATCGTTCTCGCGACCCACATCTCACAGTAATAACACCAGAACAGACTTTCTGTATTTTTTAGTGTCTTTAATCGGCATTACTTTCATTTTATGTTTTTGTTAAAATATATATATCAATAAATAAGAATTAAATTACAATAAAATTATAGTGGTTAAAAAAGTTATTTTAGTAATCCAGTTGAAAAGTAAGTTACTATTGTATTATTCAACACATTTTATAAAAGAAATCTGTTATAAGTACAAGTTGAGTTATTTTCAGTATTCTTTATATTTAAAGTTTAAATTTCAAAAACGTCGAGAAAATTGAGTACCTACTATTTATAACAGAACCTCAACAAGACGCAGATAGGTAAAAAGAAAAAACTTGATGTGCCATTTTAGAACTGTAATGTACGACGTCTGTCGTCTGTCTAATCATCCGTTGAAATATGTGATATGAAAACCTTCGTCATGGAAGTAGTAGTCGTAGGTTGAAAATAATAAAAGAGTTTTAATGAAAAACAATCTATATTTTAAGTGCTAGTTGTGTTAGGGTTAGATTTTATAATGAATAATTTTTATACTGTAATTTTTAAACGTAACGTTTTTCTTTAATAAAATACACATAATATTCCACTGGATGGCGTAACTCATTGAGAATTTGGGTCAAAACGACTTCGTCTAGAGGGTGAGAGGAGCACGCTTTCAGTTAAAGTTGTGAACACATGTGATTAAATTAGGGTAAATCGTTTTTGCATGCGGAGTGGTTTAACATGCTTTTGAATTTCTCTGCATGAAAACTGTGTGATTTGCCTGCAAAATGATCTAGTGCACTAGTGATTAATTGGCAAATTATCAGTATAATATTCTGGTATGTAGCTACAGTGATCTGTGTTGTTTGGAAGGTGAGAGCTGGCCAAAAGAATTGCTAATCAAGGCCTAAAAAAATTGGACCCTGTGATACGATACGCGCTATGCAATTCTCGCGATATCACAATGACACAGGTGGACGGTTCCACCCCTATTGACTCTTTCGGGGGCGCAGCAGTGCAAACTGGTTTACAGGTGTTAATCTGAGTATTGACGAGAAAAAGATTAATTGTGCAATGGCAAGTAACCTCTCTGGATGCAATTCCTGTGGTTCGGAGCCCACGTTAAACTGTAGGTCCCCTATGTCTGTCTGTACAAATTATCTATCGCCGCGCACCAAACACAGACATAGGAGAGAGGTAGCCAATGCCCTGAATAGGGTAAGGCACTATAAGAAAAAAAAAAGGCAAGTAATGTAGAAGTAATTACCATTGAGATGTAGCCAATCAAAGTGTAATGAGATGTCAGAAGTACCGTGAATTATCCATTCTGTCAAGGCTTAAGGGGTGCCCCCCTCGGTGAGTTAAACAACAGTACATCAGATAGCGACAGATTGGTGAGTCTGTGTTCTTTGTTTCATGTTTCCATATGTGACGCCGTTTCTTTGCGACCCTTGTCGATCATTGGCGCCTGCACCATTTATTTATTAGAGTTTCCGCGTTAATAGTTTGTAAATTTAATTTTCTGCGCACTGTATGAAAATTCGCATTTTGGTTTTAAATTAATAAAAAGTATAATTTTGTTTTATGAATACTACTATGAAAAGGGGGCGGTACTAAAGTACCACAGTTCTTATGGAACCGCTACTGGTGCTACCTAGGGTTAAAATTAATAGAGATTGTATAATAAATTTAAAATATATTTGTTTTCAGAGCTTGTAATTATAATATATATTTTATTTCTCGGATGTAGAAAAGAAGAGAAGTATGGCGATGCTGTTTAGTGTCAATCGACATATGACTCGAAAAAAGCAACAAAATTTGTGGCTTTGTCTGGCCGTTTGTACGTCTGTAACGCCAATATAGCAAACGTTATTTTGCGTACTAAAATGAAACTTAGATGAGCTGGGACCGCACATAAAAAAAGGATACACTTATAGCGTTTTCCACTGGCAGAACTAGGGTGCACTAAAAATACCCTTGCTTAGTTTTGCGTGTTCCATTGACGTTTTCAGTGCGCACCACAAGTTTCTAAAATCGGAGTTGCACTGAAATCGATCTCGGTGCAAGTTTTTTAGAACTGCTGACCCAAATAGTTGGTGCAAGTTTATGACAGCTGATTGCTTAACCTCAAATACGGCTACATTGTTGGTCATTTAAGTTTTATTGCTTTCTGAGTTAAATGGAGGCTATTATTGCCGCTATCGCAATAAAAATTACCGATTGTGCTGTTTTAAGTAACAAATGTATACAAATTTAAGGCAATGTGTAGAACAAAATTGTATTGATTTTATATCAAATGGGCGCAAATCAAAACAGCACTGAACTGATAGCGTCAAACGCGCTTTGGGGCAAATTCGGAGTCATTGCAGTTTCCACCCGGTCAGTTTTAATGCGCTCTAAACCAGCTCTAAAACAAGCCCAGAGGAAAATGCTGTTAGTGAATAGGGCAAGTAGGGTGAAGTTGTGTAGGGTTAGTCATCATAAAAGTTGAAAAAAAAAACAGACAAATTTGTAGGTTTGTCTGTGATCCCGATATAGTAAAAATATTACTGCACAATAAAATGAAACTTAGATAAAAACATCGGAAGTGCAGTATTAAAAATATGGTGCATCAAAAGAGGAGCTCGGTCCGTCTACGAAAAGGGGGATTATGTTCAAACAAACAACGACATCTGTGATTTCTGAAGCTTATCACTGGGATAAAGCAACTCAAAAACAGTTGCGAGGTGAAGCGATACTTTTACACAATGAGTTAAATTTAAATTATTTGAAGATGATAGAATTAGTATCTATACAAACATAAAAAAGCACTACAACGTTTGGGTACACGTTGTCCATCGACCTGAACTACAAAAAGGTAGAGAGAGGTTGGCCATATAAAATTTATTAGCAGTGCGATGACGAGTTCGATCTGACCACGAAATTTTCATTTTCTATGTTGTACACCTAAGTTTACTCACTGTCAGTGGCCATCTTTTTCATTTATGCATTATTAAAGCAAAATTAGAACGAACTCAACATACACTTCTAAGTCATTTCGTAGAAAGCTTTATATATTCATTTTTACTTTAAGCGGATTAATCAATCGCACAAAGAGAAGGAAATAAATTAACAAAATAAATGTGAAACGTAGAAGTTATTTTGTAAAATACAAAAATTTTGTAAAATTCATTATAGGTAGAGACCTTAAACCTATTTTCCAATTGCAACAATTTTCCGTATGGTGTAATATAAGTTGATAAATATAGCGAAGTTTAATTGCATTTCTCTACGTAGGTAGAAGTGTGTAGAAATATAAATTTAGAGAGATTAATTAATGTTGGAAAACAGACTTCTGCTGGAATTGATATTGATATGATATTTTGTGCAAAGCAGGTACGTTATTAGTAATTAGCCCACTGTTCATAAAAACCTACTTTGCATTAATTTCAATAAAGATTAATTTAACTTTAAAAAATATTTTTCTATTTTTTAAAATTTTTTTTACGATTAAAGTTTTTGACGATAATGCATGTTTCAGACGTCCAAGTATCCAAATAATGTGTTTAAACAATTCTGTCTGTATGTGTAGTTGTTAGACTAAATCTCAGAAATTATTGGACCGATTTTTAAGAACAGACAGAATAGAGAGCGTTAAGACAAATCGAAAGATTTTTCCGAGCTCTTTACCGTCAAAATGGCGGCCGCTACGGTTGTTTTGAATGTTTTGAATTTAACTCCTATTTATTCAAAAATACATTCACAGATTGGAATTAAATTTGGTGTTTCAATACTCCCTTGTACCATGCACGTGTTTTCCACCCCATCTATCCCATCAGTTACACGATGTTACTGTTTAAGGGAATTTTTGTACGTAAATGAAAACTGTGAAGTGAAAATAATTTTAAAAATTAGCACATTTTCAAAAAAATATTGTTCAAAAACTGGTCACAAGATTCTGGAAAACTTTGTAAGTTTATAGAGCTAGGGATGAACTGCAATTTAGTTCTAGTCTCCTAATTTTTTGGCGACGATTTCTATGTATTTTTAAAAATCGATTCTTTATGCCCCTTTATTAAACAATCGAGAAACAATAAAAAAATTCTGTTAAATCTAAATTGCTCATGAGTGATAGTAAAATCAGAGCGGCCGTAGCTCAGTGGTAAGCGCGCGGGCTACCAATGCAGCGAATCCGGGTTCGATCCCCGGACCTGTTGTTCTCCCTTGCAAGGCCACGGGAAACCAACGAGGTGGATTTTTCCCCAGGAAAACCTCTCTGGAGAAGAAGTGCATGCACTTCCCGTGGTTCGGAGCCCACGTTAAACTGTAGGTCCCCTATGTCTGTCTGTCTGTGCAAATTATCTATCGCCGCGCACCGAACACAGACATAAGAGAGAGACGCCAACGCCCTGAATAGGGTATGGCACTATAACAAGAAGAAGATAGTAGAATACGACTCACATCTAAATCTTTAGGTGCTATAGTATTTAGGCAGATAAATAACTAAAACCCCCACAGTCTTGTTCTCTGCTTTGAATAAATAGAAAATTTGACTTAATATGAAATATCATCAATTTTTAATTTCAAATCACTGGCCCAAATTTCGCATTGGAGGCACCGGCACAGAGGGATTCCCCCCCTTTGTTCTTATGGGCAGTCCGC
Source organism: Ctenicera cuprea (assembly GCA_958336395.1). NCBI lineage: Eukaryota > Metazoa > Arthropoda > Insecta > Coleoptera > Elateridae > Ctenicera > Ctenicera cuprea. The sequence goes on along the minus strand of OY284487.1, from coordinate 19,306,514 downwards.
CCTTGTATATATACTTCTATGATATAAAATATTTTTAGAAACAAAAATGGTAATTATTTTTAAAGTTGTGGAAAGCCTACGAGAAGTGCTTTGTCCATTTTTTTCAAGAACTCACTCATGCAACAGACACGTGGTTTTATACCAAATTTTAAATCGTAATTACAGCTTTTTTTTTATTTCGAAACTAATTTATAATTTTTGTTTTATAGCTTTGAGTATGAACTGTTCTCATTTTTACAACTTTTGATTTTTTGCTTTCGTATGCATTCAGTCTAGGTTAGTATCAATATCATAAAAATTAAGAATTCAGAATTTTGACCGAAATATATGCTTTGGGCCTTCAAGAATTAAACAAGGTGGCCTGTTTGTGGGTGGGTGGGTGTGTTAGGCTTGTAACTGCCGAATGGTTGGTCCTATTCCGATGCACTGTGGAATGCAGTTATAACAAAAATTTATAGATAAAATAAGCTTCTAAAAAATCTAAATCTAGAAACGGAATTTAGGTGAGTTTTTTGGTACCTAGTGCCTTTTCTTCAGAAATTCAATTATCGTTATATAAAAACGCAAAAGCAAATTTAAACTTTCTAGTTTCAAAATGGCGGCCGTAGAATAGAAACTTAATGTTATTTTTTTAATTATTTATTGTTTAGGTAAGCTAGCTTTCCCCCTCCAATTTGGGCTAACGAATTTAATCTTTGATTCCTGGGGTTCTTTAATCTCAAACAATCGTTTTCTAAAAAATATCTCGCAAACAATTTTCTGTTTCTTAATACAGTGCGTTATGTAGGTAACCGTGCTAGCTGCATTGATACCCCACAGCTTATTGCCGTACGCTCCCGCTAGAGCGGTGAGAGTCACTGTTGGCACGTAAAATATTGATACAAAAATATTTTAGAAAATATAATTTAAAGTATAGGAAAGTCCAGGCGAAGACGTTAGCGCATTTTTCTTACGTAATCAGGTAACAACACCTACTGTTTTTTCCAAAATTTATATGTTGAAGGAAAATTTATGCTTTTTTTATAACTGTAAATACTTGACTTGTTTCAAAGATTATAATTGCGAAAATTAAATTTTAAATATCATCAATTTTTAATTTCAAATCACTGGCCCAAATTTCGCATTGGAGGCACCGGCACAGAGGGATTCCCCCCCTTTGTTCTTATGGGCAGTCCGCCCTTGTATATATACTTCTATGATATAAAATATTTTTAGAAACAAAAATGGTAATTATTTTTAAAGTTGTGGAAAGCCTACGAGAAGTGCTTTGTCCATTTTTTTCAAGAACTCACTCATGCAACAGACACGTGGTTTTATACCAAATTTTAAATCGTAATTACAGCTTTTTTTTTATTTCGAAACTAATTTATAATTTTTGTTTTATAGCTTTGAGTATGAACTGTTCTCATTTTTACAACTTTTGATTTTTTGCTTTCGTATGCATTCAGTCTAGGTTAGTATCAATATCATAAAAATTAAGAATTCAGAATTTTGACCGAAATATATGCTTTGGGCCTTCAAGAATTAAACAAGGTGGCCTGTTTGTGGGTGGGTGGGTGTGTTAGGCTTGTAACTGCCGAATGGTTGGTCCTATTCCGATGCACTGTGGAATGCAGTTATAACAAAAATTTATAGATAAAATAAGCTTCTAAAAAATCTAAATCTAGAAACGGAATTTAGGTGAGTTTTTTGGTACCTAGTGCCTTTTCTTCAGAAATTCAATTATCGTTATATAAAAACGCAAAAGCAAATTTAAACTTTCTAGTTTCAAAATGGCGGCCGTAGAATAGAAACTTAATGTTATTTTTTTAATTATTTATTGTTTAGGTAAGCTAGCTTTCCCCCTCCAATTTGGGCTAACGAATTTAATCTTTGATTCCTGGGGTTCTTTAATCTCAAACAATCGTTTTCTAAAAAATATCTCGCAAACAATTTTCTGTTTCTTAATACAGTGCGTTATGTAGGTAACCGTGCTAGCTGCATTGATACCCCACAGCTTATTGCCGTACGCTCCCGCTAGAGCGGTGAGAGTCACTGTTGGCACGTAAAATATTGATACAAAAATATTTTAGAAAATATAATTTAAAGTATAGGAAAGTCCAGGCGAAGACGTTAGCGCATTTTTCTTACGTAATCAGGTAACAACACCTACTGTTTTTTCCAAAATTTATATGTTGAAGGAAAATTTATGCTTTTTTTATAACTGTAAATACTTGACTTGTTTCAAAGATTATAATTGCGAAAATTAAATTTTTTTCAAGTATTAATAAAAATGAATAAGCTCTGGTTATAATATAAAAATCCTAGGTGGTCAGGATTTTAATGCTTGTCAAATACAGTCACTTTCAGATTATCAAATTTCTATTTACCACAAGCACGCTAATTGAAAGTTTTAAATACTGGGAACTAAACTTTAATTGCTTGTTCAACATTCATGTACAATCAGCTGCGCCAACCGTCGATTAATTACATTTTTTTTTGTTTCCAACTATATAGTTACCACAAAATTAAAACTCTTGAAAACCCAAAGGTTATAAATATGCAAAAGCCACAAAAATCCAGTAAATAAATTTACAAAAACTAACTAACTAAGAATTTTAAGTATAAATGATTTTTCACAAAGTTTTAAATCAATAATTGTTTGGCTTTTGTTTGTTTTCCCGGCAACTGTACCTGTGCTTTTCTTTTAACTTTTCTTATGTCTACTTTGCCAGAAGACAAATAAAACTTTTTCACTGAAGATGGAATACTTGAAAGTTGTATTATTAGTGGGCTGAACACGTACTGATCTTTCTCAGTCGTAGCCTTAGGTGGGTTCACCATGTCGCTTTTATTTTCCTTTTTAGAAAATTGAAATGTTGCTTTTGACCCGTAGGTATATTGTACTGGTAATCAATAATAATAGAAATGATTATAAATGAAGAGAAAATACCAAGTTTTATATATTTCATAATTTTTACGAAATCGTAATTATTTTTGATAGGTGCTTCCGACTTTAATAATCCAATTTGTACGGAAAAGTTTCCGCAACTAAGTATAGAATTTCCTAAGGCAGTTTTTATGTCTAAAGTCACAACTAATTATTTATACACAAAACTAATTTTTGTTTTTTCAGTTTTAAATAAAAATTGAAGTGTTGGTATTTAAACAGCATTCTGATTAGTAAATAAGGCATTTGTATAAATTATTCTTAGATATTTGTGCAATAATTTAATAAATTTTGCTTTATAACGAGTGCTGTAAGTTAATTGCAGAAACTGTGGGAACTGCGATGTAAATTGAGCTTCTGTTCAGAGTACTCCGTAAAAAACGATTACCTTTTCTACAAGGTTGGAGCAAAACTTCATCTTTCCTGATCTCTCCTAGCTAGAATGCATGCAAAACTTAAAAATAAGTGCAAGCTTTAATCAGCACTTTTGGCTCTCTATGTTGTACTTGCAGCCAACAACAAGCTCACCGAAGCATTTTATAGATTAGAATAGTATACCTCTGATTTGGAATGTAAATGTCGTTATTTAATCGCTGTTTAACTTTCCTATTAAAGAGTGCGTTTCAAGCTCCTTACATCCACCATTCTATATGACTAATCAGACATAAAAGACCTTATAATCAGTATTAGCAGAAAAGTGGGCTACGCCTCTCGCTTTTTTTAAATAATAAATAAGCTATTTAGGTTGGTAGTGTAGCGGGGCGTGAATCTAAGTCCTAGTTTTATGAATTACACTGGCGAGCAAAAAATTTAGGTCAACGTATAGTTATGATAATTTTCTGTTTTAAGCTTATATTAGCCAATTGTAAATCATAGCAGGCTTTTAATCATTTGTTTTTCGACAAATGTTATCTGTCATATTGGTTATCTGTCATGCATTATCACCATAATTATGACTTCAATGAAATAACGTGCATTCGCTCTATTTAAAAATTCATATTTCGGTGTTTTTTTTTAAGTTGGCTTTGATTTCTCTCCGTAGAACCTTTTAGTCGCACGGTGTAGTGTTTGTAGTAGTTATTGGGCTTGTAATAATGCCTTTAGATCCCATTGTTGTGGCAAGAATTGTAGCATCAATACAAGATGGCCGAGGACAACGTGAAACGGCAAGAATTGTTGGTAGGAGCCTTTGTGCTGTACAGAAGGTGTACCAACGCTATGAGGAGACCGGCTTGATAACCAGAAGACCAGGATCTGGGCGACGCAGAGTAACCACCCAAAGAGATGACCGGTTTTTGGTGTCCGCTAGTTTGCGGAATAGAACAGCTTCTGCGGTTTTTGCTACGAAATCAACTCCAAGAAGTTAGAAATGTAAACATTAGCGAATGGGCCGTTAGGAGAAGACTTCGTGCTGCTGGACTGTCTTGTAGAAGGATGGCCACAGGTCCACCATTGCAACGTCGGCATCGAGTTGCAAGATTGACTTTTGCTCGGAATCACGTTGCATGGAATAATGAGAACTGGAGCAAGGTGGTGTTTTCAGATGAGTCGCGTTTTTGCCTCACTGGGTCAGATGGACGTCGGCGAGTATGGAGAAGACCCGGAGAAAGATACGCTCAAGCTTGTATTGACGAGCGACTTCCATTTGGCGGTGGGTCTGTTATGGTTTGGGCAGGAATCAGTTCACAGGCACGCACAGAGTTGGTTTTTGTACAGAATGGTTCCCTGACAGCTCACAGGTACATTACGGAGGTTCTAGAAGATCATGCTATGCCTTTCATGATCACTATGGACAAGCGTGGCATTTTTATGAACGATAATGCTAGACCTCACGCAGCTAGAGTTATCGGAGAGTATCTGGATGAGGTGGGAATTACGCGGTTCGATTGGCCAGCTCTCAGTCCTGACATGAATCCCATCGAACATGTCTGGGATGAGTTGGGACGTCGTATTCGAAGGCATACACCAGCCCCAAGAACTGCCCAGGAGCTGTGGGAGTTACTAGTGCAAGAATGGGATAACATCGACCGGAATGTAATCCTCAACTTAATTCAAGGGATGCCTCGTCGACTTCAAGCTGTCATTAACGCACGAGGAGGGAATACACGTTATTAGTCATTATTTTTTTATTGTATTTGTTCCATATTGGTCCTATGTCAAATTTCGTTTAAAATGTTAATTTGTTGCTCTGTCACAATAAATCGTAAAAACAAAAAAATATGCTTTGCGATTCATCATTGAATTCTTAATTTAGCCTACAAACTATAGTACAATGGTTTACAATAGGCCAATATAAGCTTAAAACAGAAAATTCGACAGAGATATCATAATTACACGTTGACCTCAATTTTTTGCTCGCCAGTGAATTAACGATTGCTTTAATTATATGTATATAAACTTTCTGGTAAAAGATTCCTCGGGATTTAACAAAAAACAAAAATGCAAGGTGGAATTTGTTTGCCAAAATTAAGGCAGGAGTGGGATAATTAATCCCGCTAAATATCGCCGCACCTAAAGTTCTAAATCTTATGAGAACTTTAGCTTAAACAGAAATTTTTCATCGCTCTTCGTTTATTGAAGAGAATGACATGAATTTTTAAAAATGCATAGAAGGTGTCACAGAAAAAGTGGTTCACTGAGACACAAACCAAATTGTAGTCCATCCCTAACTCTAAAAACTTACACAATTAAGAAATAATTTTCTGCCAATGTCCAAAATCTGGAAAATATTTTGACTTGACAGTTTCCATTTGTACAATAATGGTCATGCATAGTAATATAGTTGTGATGCTCACTCCGTTTGTGAAAAAACGCTACCAAAAGAAACATATCTAACTTCTATTTCCGGTTTCTCAGCGATGCCCAAGTATTTTCTTGAGAAATGCTAAAGTGTCTAATTTTTTTTGAAGTCAGTAAATAGTCAAAAACAAATTTTTAATATTGGTCATAAATAAAACAATTATTGAAATTTATTTATAACTTCCAGCTTTACTTCGTTAAAGTCCATATTTAATGAGTATCTGTATATAAAATACTTAATTACTTTAACAATATCTATTTATTTTAACCTTATACGTATTTCGGCATGTTTACATGCCATTGTTTACTTTTTCATATAACCTTTGACAATGGCATGTAAACATGCCGAAATACGTATAAGGTTTAAAAAAAAGATATTGTTAAAGTAATTAAGTATTTTATATACAGATACTCATTAATTATTGAAATATTGAACAATAAATCAAATTTTGGTTGTATCTATTTAATTGCTTTTTTTTATAAACTTGGATTGATTGTTAACAATTGCAAGTTAAGACGGTGTTCAAAATTAACTAGCACGAATTAACAATCAACCCAACTATAATACCATACACAATTAATTACAACGCGACGTATTTTAATCTCGAATACAAAAAAAAAATGAAAAAATCACGACACCGAAGGTGTATTCATTTGTCACATTAGCTGTCATCTGCGTTACCTTCTTCTTTAAAAAAAGATGTACATCTGGCTGCTTCCCCACCTCTCCCCGCCCGCGCCAGTTCGCATGCAGCAATATGATAAAGGCGTTTTTGAAGACCTTCATGAGTCTCTTCGTCCCCCCATACCTTCATCATTTTGTAAATGTCGATTTTGCTTAAAGCCAGCAAACTTTCTTTTCTTTGCTCTGGTTTAGATTGAAGCTCTTTTCTTTTAGCATCACGTGCATCTCGTGTCCCTTTGAATTCTATATTACTAAATGGATCCAATGAACGATTAAATTCGTGGTAATACTTTTCCTGGATTCTCTTGGCATCACGTTCCACATTGTCTTTACTACATTTTCCTTGTAATCCTTCTTTTTTCATGTTGAATCCCCAATCAGCCAAAATATCTCCGAGTTCTTTAGATGACGTCGATTCAGAAAGAACGTAATTAGGTGTTTTGCAAAATTGATTGAATTGTTTCCAAATCGAACTTCTGCAGTGATTTCGGCTTTTTATATTTTCAACTGCATTTACAATTAGTTCTTTAGAAGCACCACCAAAACGCGTTTTATTATCACTAATTTTAAGTTTACTGTTTTGACGTACTTATTATGTTTCGTGAATCGTCAAATTTTTAAGCCTACTTCAATACTTAAAAAAAGAAACATGAACCGGACATAGAAGGAAGTACCTTCTATTTTCGCTGAGAAAATCATGTTGCTAGGCGAAGCGTACAAAATTCAGCATTTTTATTGGTGGATTATAAAAACCGTTTATTAATCGACGAAAAAATAATTTAATTATTGTAAATATAACAATTATTAACTTCCAACAGGTTTTTTATTTTAGCCTTATACGTATTTCAACGTGTTAACACGTCATTATCAAGGGCAAAATTAAAAGTAAACAGTAGGTGTTGCTATAGGAACAATAAATCTTCATAACTTAATCTTGGTTTTCTATATCTGCGTTCAATTTGCTCATTCATTAAAGGTACAGATTTAAATGTTCTTGTGAATTTCAAATGCTTCTAATATATCCAACTTACGTTTATCATCATTTATCATCAAACATTTTATATTAAATACTTGTGGTGTTTGGCGTAATTGGATTTATGTGAGTGTTTATATTTGTAACAACGTACGTGTTCCCGGTGCCTATTATTAAAATTTCCTACTTGTTTGTCCTATATAAACCTAATTACAGTGCGAGCAATTTAATTTATAAATGACTGATTTTATTAAATTACCTGTTTTTTATTTAGCATAAAACAACGTGTTAAAAATGTTCTTTGTTGTTTTAAAACTTGTTTTACATTTATTTGTTTTGTTTATAATTTTGGCAATTGTTTCTGATTTATTGCCAATATATAGAATTTCATTTCATTTTATCTGATGAAGTTGTTGGATACATTTTTCGAATAACTAATTTATAATCTTTCTCTTTAATAAGTGTATCAATAAATTAAGTATTATAACCATTATTGTATGGAATTGGTTTATTAATCAAAATTTCATTATCATAACTAATTTTATTTAAAGGAACCGTTAAAGCTCTATGTATCATGGACCTGTATGCTGCTAATTTATGTGTTTTCTGATTACTAGAATCGTGTGGTATTGTAATGTCTGTTTGTGTAGGTTTTCTATAAACAGAATAGTTAGATACTCATTATTTTGTTCAGTTTCTAGTGTAAATGTTATTTTGGGAGCAAGCTGTTAATAAAAATTAAAAATTCATTGATTAACTCAAATGAACTTTCAAAACATGCTAAAATGTCATCAACGTAACGAAACCAAATGATAACTTTCTCAGAATGGTTTGATTCGATTTGTGTAATCATAAAACACATAAATTAGCGGCGTACAGGTCCGTGATAGATAGACCTTTAACGGTGCCTTTAGATAAAATTAGTTTTAATATAATAAATTTTGATTATTAAACAAATTGCATACAATATTGGTTATAATCCTCAACTTATCTGTACCATTAAAGAATGAGCAAATTGATCCTTTAAATTCACAATTATTGGATATTTTGGAATGAGAAATCAAGTCATCTGGACGCAGATATGAATAAACCAAGATCAGGTTATGAAGATTTATTGTTCTTATAGCAAAATCAACTGTTTACTTTTAATCTTGCCTGTGAAAATGATATGTCAACATGTCGAATCACGTATACAGCTAAAATAAAAAACTTATTGAAGTTAAGAATTGTAAACCTTTTAATTTAGATATCAGATGTACAGTATAATTAATTTCTTTCGCGTATCTATTAGTATGTGAGCGTTACCAATAAATCAGTAAAATTCTATTTTGGTATTCTGCAAGATGGGGTAATGTGTACACTGTACAGTTAATCATGAAGAGCGGAACTGAAAAGGCAAAAAGTTAGCTAGGCTTATCCTGGAAACGAATCCAATACAGTTTTTGCCTGCATTAAAAATAATTGCTAAAATTCCCTTAATCATTCGTGGGTTAATTTTAGACCGGAACAGCCACCACCGGAAATTCATTCGGTTTCAACAAGCCTACTACGCTAAGTTGATGATGACCAGCAAATTCGCTATAAAATGTTGTTTAGTGGAACTGAACACGTGCAAAACGTATCCAGAATCCTGAAACATAAAAAACTCACCCTATCTTATAGCATCGTGTTTTATATCGCATTTACTTGTTTAACAGGAGGCGTCTAAATGCAATAAAAATGTCGTTTAAATATTTAATTACAAAGAGAGAATTTCCAAGCAACTTGAGTATTGTCGAAATGCTTTAATTAAATTTCAAATTGAATTCGAAATAAAGATGCCTTTCCCGATACACTTGAATCTTGTACAGTTTTTCACAGTGTCTTTTAGAAAGGTTTTTAAATATTCATTTTCATTTAAATGAAACGATTAAATGTGAAGGCATTTATGAATAACGTATTTCATTAATCTCCCGTTTTAATCTGTCACTGGAAGTGGAAACCTGTGCGTTGAATTAATTTTTGCTTACCAGTTTACGCGGGTTTGTTAAATTAATTATACGAGTTATTCAAAAGTCGATAGTCCAGAAAGCCTCTAAAATAAATCATCACATGGAACAGGAATAATACGCATTATTTCTGAAACTCTCTCTGGTATGAAAAGTATACGCGTACGCATACACAGGAGGTAGTTAAAAAAAATTATAATTTAAAATCTTAAGAACAAAGACAATAATTGTCTATCGATTTAATTAGGGGACGATCTGAATAACTCATTAAGCATTTCATCACAGCAAGGGATATTGCATACTCGTACTATTTTAAATTAAAGTTGTGTACTGAAAAGTTTGACTTTAAAGCCGAACAAAGCTTTGTGGTAATATTCGATCTTGCTTCTTTATGAAATCTGAGCACATTCGAGTAGTTATGGGTTGTGAATGCAAAGGATGATTACCTAATTCGACATTCTGGGCGAGTTCGTGCGTTTGAGGGGAATGAACATTTTGTCTTTCTATTATTTAAAAAGGTTCGAAAAGAAAAACTCGATTACATTAAGTACGTCTTCCGTCTTTGGCTACAGAGGCATGTTTAAAGTATAAGAAATGTCTTATCTACATTCGGCATACAAATAACTAGATTCGAACTCATTTGATCACTAAACTTGAGACTTAACTTTGAGCTTGGTTGCGTTTTATCTTGTTTGCTACGCTTAAAGCCGACGAAACGACATTTTGTGAATCCTGAACAAAAAAGAAGGTAGATTAAATAGGTTTTATAATTCGATACCTATAGTTTACTACAGCAAGTTTTGTGGTATGTTTCTCATATACAAAACTTAATTACTACACATTAATATTTGACAAGAAGTTAAAGTCAGAAACAATTTAATATAATAAACTGATAACCATAACTATAAGTACCGACGATCCAATTTGGTCAAGATGTACAAAAGTTATTACGCTTTTGTAGGGAAGTTTAGGTTTTTAGACTTTAGAATTAAAAAATACTTCTAAATTAAGAATAAATGTCCCCAAAGAGACCTGCTTTCGGATCAAATTAGCGAACAGCCCAAAGATCAACACCGTCATGAGACCTCCCTCCCCCAAGAACGAAGCAGCGGCTACAGCAGCTCTCGGCGAAGCCCCCCCCCCCGCAACACCACGAGTCGCTTCAAGAGCGAAGCAACAGCTACACCAAATCTCGGCGAAACCTCCACCCTAAATCCCTTTAAGTTCAAAACAGCGGCTACACCAGGTCTCGACAACGCACTAAAGTTGCAACACGAGGTCTTTGTTCCTTGAAATAATCTGTTGAAGTAAACCTTGTTATAAAATAATGTAATAAAAAAATTTCTCTACAAATAAAAACCAAAAACATTCAAAGAGAGTAATTTTTAGGTTTATAGTATTTAAATGTGTCTTGAAAAGCTTTGTTTTTGGAAAAAATTAAAACTGTAAGTTCGTTAGTTGTTTTTGGAATTTTACAACGTAAAATGTTAATAATTCTCATAAAGCAAAAATGCAGAGTGCTTTGAATTGAAGGAATTCTGCTAAAAACTAGTAATTAGAAGTTGATAGTACTTGAAAAGCGTCTCTACTTTTTCCCTTATTATCCAGCCTTCATAATTACTCTACATATTAATATTTTGAAGTGTCTAGTACAAACAACCAACCCTTAAGCTTAAGCGTCTTTAGATTCGTTCGTTCTTGAAGTATAATTAGAAAGGAGTTTTCTCAGTTTTATTATGCCGTAAAAGTTTTGGTCAACTATAGGTGGACGTGCTGGAGGAGTTCCTGTAGTTATTTTTCAAGGCGAATACTTTTCCCGGCAGCGAATAAACTATAATTTGCTTGAGTTCCCAAGAAACTTCGCGCACGTGGAAAAAACTTAGTCTCTTGTGCTTTGATCGTTTTGTTATGGGCAGGAAGATAAACAGGGTAGATAAATTTAGAACTCCCTGCCGTTTTGGTCCTATTAATTTTTTTCTTTCTTTTGTTTGGTTTGAAAATTTAGTGATTGGTGTTTTGAGTATTGCAAGCAGAGTTTAACATTTTATAAGCAGTATCAATTCCTTACAAATTGAATTGGTGTATTAGCCAAGACTTGAGTGTTTTCGTCTGAGTAACAAAAAGCAAAAGATAACAAAAGTCTATTAAGAACATTTGTTAGTGCTATAAAAGTTGGCAATTTGCGTACAAATCCAACGATACTAAAGCCTATCTTGTAGCTTCGCCCAAGCTTCTTAACGAAACAAATCTTTAGTAATCTGAGTCCCAAAGCAGCCAGCACTGCAGTCTAGAGAGAGGAGTGAATATCGATTCTTGAGATTTTTATTCCACCATCGATACGCATGAATGGCTTGAAATTTCACCCTAAACAACGACGGTGCGAAATATCTGATTACGTTATATTGTGTTTAGAATAGATTGAATACCCTAGTTTCATGAAGCGTTAATAAAATTGGAACATCGCGATCGTTTCGAAGATACGAAACAAAATATTGGAATGGTTAGAATAAGTCATAGTTCGAGTCATAGAACAAAGTTGTTTGACATTTTATAGAAGCATATCTGAGTGAAAAGACAGTAAACGTTTACTTTCTTAAGCGAATCTTTAGCTTAAGGTTTTTCTAACTTTGCATTCGATGCTTCTTATTTAGAACTGATAGACTATGTCTGCGTTAGGAGCTTGTAAATAACCATTTTATACTAGTTTTCAGGCTTACAACATTTTAAGTAAACCGATCCAAAATTATCTGAAAATAAAAAAAAAAAAATAATTAATCCAAATTGGACCAATAAATACAATTTACGTAAAATTGCAGAAAGTAGTTCAAACGAATATCTTAAAATTGGCGTTAAAGAATTTCGCAAATATAAAAACTGCTAATTCCAAAAAAAAACTAAGAAAACGCAACCAAAAAGTCTTGATTTGTTTAAGTTCCATGGATGGCATCGACAAACTTTAAATGAAAAATCCAGATTTGGCTATAACGGTAATTTACATACAGAGTTGGGCAAAAGTACGGAACAATGCCAATATCTTCAATACGGCAACCGCCATTCTGACAAAATTTTTTACATGAAGGTTCCGATATACGGCGGATACAATGCAAGTATCGGCGGTTTAAAAGGACTTCTGGTTTAGCCGGAAATGATATCAACTTTTTAATTTTGAATAGAACACCCTGTATATTTTTTGGTATATCGATAGAATTATTTTTTGCAAGTTCAGTGATATAAGGTTTCATGCCTTTATTTTCAATAATTTTAGAGATATTAAACAATAATGTTTCGTAATTGTTATCTAGCAGCTCATGAAAACAAAAGAATGTGAGAAGCTTAAACAGTTATGTAATGTTGTCAAATATGCTTGGTTCGTGTTGTGTTGTTTTGATGTTCGACAGATTGAGTAGTGTGGTTGCAGTTATCAATTAATTAACCAAAATTAATTAAAACTGCTGAATTTAACATCAGAAATGGTTCAATTGATTGCCAATTGTTAAATAAAGTACAAACTTCTTGTTGCGTTCTACGACGCTCACCAAAACCAACCATAATTAAAATTTGAATTCGTTCTCTTTCTGTTAATTGAAACATTTCTGATGTTGAATTCAGCAGTTTAAATTAATTTTGGTTAATTAATTGATTACTGCAACCACACTGCTCAATCTATCAAACATCAAAACAACACAACACCAACCAAGCATATTTGACAACATTACATAACTGTTTAGGCTTCGCACATTCTTTGGTTTTCATGAGCTGCTAGATAACAATTACGAAACATTATTGTTTAATATCTCCAGAATTATTGAAAGTAAAGACATAAAACCTTATATCACTGAACTCGCAAAAAAGAGTTCTATCGATATATCAAAAAATATACAGGGTGTTCCATTTAAAATAAAAAAGTTGATATCATTTCCGGCTAAACCAGTCTTTTCTAACCGCTAATATCCGCTGTATATCGGAACCTTCATGTAAAATTTTTTGTCAAAATCGCGGTTGCCGTATTAAAGATATTTGCATTGTTCCGTACTTTTGCCCAACCCTGTATTACTATATTAGTGACATAGGTTTGCAATCGACCACACTCATCTTCTTCCTTATAACCGTTTGATACAAAAATAGTAGTGGGGGTGGGAATAGAACTAAACTTGAGGGAGAGAAGATTGCGATGGTAGAAAGAGAATACTCATAAAGACCTCTGCAGAAAAAACAAAAATGAAAAGGCGTAGAGAGGAGAAATAGACCTCATACGCGCTGGGAAGCATACATCTATAGCTATAAACCGATGATTAAAAACAGATAGAGATGTCTACCGTCTATGAAGAGGGAGAAGGCGTAAAATCGGCCATACCCATCCGTTTCCTTCTTATCGTTACCTACAGGAATAGTAGTGGGGAAAATGAGAGAAAGGGTAGTTCTAAACGCTTGAGTAGGAATAGGGAAAAGGATTGTGATGGTAGGGGGAGATCCGATCTAGTTTAAAAGGGTGGGAAGTTTTTAGCTTAACCAGTGCTTTAAGTACCTACGCTTTTTGTACAAACACCACCGGATTTCGCAATTACTTCTTTTTTTACCTTTCAAGTTTTATTAAATAATAGCGTAGCGAGGTGACCTAGAAATTATTCTTATATTTTACCTGCTTATAATGTTATGATACACGAATGAATTTGGACCTACTTTAAACAGTACATTATTTATAGGATATAAAAGCTTTGAACGTTTATGATTTTTGTTTAATGGCTGGAACGTGAATAAACCCTCATGGATACCCGATGGTTTGATAAGCTCTTTATTATTTTTATTATAAGACATATACTTTCTTTATTAGCTGTTAAGTGCTCGTATTATGGTTCTTTATAGTCGTTGTGCGCATATGTGCAGGACACCGGTTAAATTATTAAAATGTTAATAAAAAGCATTGTTGCTACGCAATAAAAATACGTAAATAAGTTACAATCACTATAAATCTGTTTTAGTTTTAGTCCGAATCTTCTTTGCTGAATGTTTCTTCTTTTTTTTTACGAACTTTTATAGATTTTTGTATGTTATTGCTTTTGTTGCTTCCAGTGATACAAGCGTGAAAACGTTCTGTTAGCAAACCTGTCAAATCATGAGAGCCAGGCGACGTCTAATAAATGTCGAGCTGTAGAAAATTAATCGAATGAAGGACTTGGGTCCATTGTTCTACGTCAATAATTTCTATCTAATCCTTGGAACTAAAGCGCTGCACTATTATACTCGGATAAGTCTGGACAAAAGGTTTGCAATTAATCTAGAGAATGACATTGGAGCTTTTATTCCAATGTTGTTAGATAGAAGACTACTATCCACTGAATCTGAAATCCGGCTAAGTTAACAAGTTAATGCAGCTGTAATGCCACTGTCATTGTTGTTAGAGGGCCTCCTTTAGGATGAGCGTATTTTATAGGATTTGACCGTAATGAAAATAGATCTTTCGATCGATTTATAGGAATAACAAAACTTTACGACGTTCCTCAAGGCGTCTCAGTTTTTGCCCCTTTACGACGTTTCACCATGAATTTATTGGTTTTGCCGTTACTTGTGAGAGGTTTCGTATCTGTTCTATTTCGGCAGTAATTAATAAGACGTGTTTGATTCATTTACTAAATTGTTGCACGTGTTGGTACACCTGTAGAGCTTCCTTCTGTTTACAGCTTCGCATACAGCTTGTTATACTAATTAAGATTCCGAAGCGTACGTAATAATACATATTGTTGCGAAAGCTAATTCACCCATCTAAAGAACGAGTTCCAGGAAATGCGAATGTTACAGTTAGTTGGAGCCTAATTTTAGAGAACGGGGATTTTACTTACGGTTAGTAAATAACAAATATTAATACTTCACGTCAAGTTGATTGTCAGATATTAATTGTTTACCTGCATAAGTACCACCGTTATTAATGGAACCAATTTAATGCGGGAACGGAAAATGCAAACAAAACTCATCAATAAAGATTGCAATGCAGGTAATCAACTGAAATTAGTCACAGTTTGTACAATAATCAAAACGTTTCATCCATTTTCCACTGTCTAAATCCAAAACAAAGAATTACAGATTGAGTGTCTTTATTTGGCAATTCAAATAAAACAATTACACAGATGTGAAAGCGTGAAACTAATAAACGAAAGAGATTTCAATAACGATTTACAATTCGGTGGTTGTGAAGTTCGTTATTATGAAGTTTCAT
Organism: Ctenicera cuprea; assembly: GCA_958336395.1. Lineage (NCBI taxonomy): Eukaryota > Metazoa > Arthropoda > Insecta > Coleoptera > Elateridae > Ctenicera > Ctenicera cuprea. The sequence continues at coordinate 19,290,929 of OY284487.1, read as the reverse complement.
AACACAAAGGAAATGCCGACTTTATTTTAAAGCCCGATAAACAACTCATCGCGGAATAAAAACAGATCAGGCATTGATTTCAATGTCAATAACAATTAAGTGCAAACACCCAAGGCCTAAATAATGCTATCCAGTTTAATATCAAATTCCGACGCCGTTTAACACATGACGAGCCCTGCAGTGGTAGGGAAGAACGCGGGTGGTTACGATAACTCGATCCTGCAGAGATCCTGATGTGGTGCAATATTATACCAGGGCAGTTAAAGAAGTATTCGCTCATAATGTTGTTTGAACGGCTTTAAAACATGTGATACTGCTATGATAGTAAAATTTTGCTAGTTCTTGCGTTTATCGTTTTTGGTAGACGCAATAAAACACTTTAATTTATTTTAGCTAAGCTCGTGGTCTTCGCCCCATGCTTTTTTGTTAACTTGTGACTGCCGCATCGCTCTACGTTACAGGTAAACATAAACATTCGCTCAATTTAATAAATAAACTGTATCGAAATGTATAAGCCCGTCGGCGTCGCGTAGAGTTGAGACATTTCTGAATTTCATATATATTTGTTCCATTGTTTATTATATTATATGTGTAATAAACAATAGAACCATTATATACGAAATCCGGCTTATTCAAAAGTAAGGAATAAAATTCCTATTTCTGTAGCGCGTTGGTATTAAAAAAAATGCTCGGACACTTAAATTGATTTACATATAACTGCATATTTATGTGATATTGTTTCCCAACGTCAACCTCCGCAGCCCCAGCCACATTGACTTGATTTCTTTAAATAGCGACCTATACTTTGCGTGGGCTCGTTGGAAAGCTTGCAAAAAACTGCATTCAGATATACCATCATAAATGGATGGTTGGTTTTTAAGTTACAGCGATTAAAAAAACATTTTTTTTTATTTTTTTATTCTTCTTCTTCTCTTCTATGTCTGTGTTTGGTGCGTGGTGATAGATAATTTGCACAGACAGACATAGGGGACCTACAGTTTAACGTGGGCTCCGAACCACAGGAAGTGCATGCACTTCTTCTCCAGAGAGGTTTTCCTGGGAAAAAATCTACCTTGCTGGTTTCCCGTTGCCTTGTAAGGGAGAACGACCGGGCCGGGGATCGAACCCGGATCCGCTGCATTGGTAGCCCGCGCGCGTACACTGAGCTACGGCCGCTCAATTTTTTTATTAAAGCATTAATATCAAGTAATTAAACTATTTTTGCACGTTGGATGAAATAATTAACAAAAACATCTTAAAATTAAAATTCACAATGAAAATATTTAAGTCATTTAAAATTTACATTTTTTAAACTTCCATGCTGCGAATGCTAGTGTTATAACATAATTTTGTACCGCCATAGGTACGCAATGGATTTAACAGCCCTAGGGCGGTAACAACAACGTACTGCGTTGACAGTAATGCTAGTAAGTAACCAAGACAGCCGGATCGTGCAAACATAATTTAATAAGTGGATGTAATGAAACTAAAATATTTTAATTAAATAATCCGCCCAGCTTGCACGTATTTGCATTTTTTTTGTTTTCTGTACTTTCAACAAAGAAAGTTTTAATTACAATCCCAGAAACACTGAATCTTAATTTAAACTTCGTAATTAAAACAAGTACCGGAACAACGCCAAAGCTTGAAAATGAGTAGATTATAATAATACTGCAAATCGTTTTAACATAAAGTTCTTGCCTCAACAGTTGCTACTTCAAATCAGAATTTTACTCGTTTACACGCAGAAAGTCCGTAAGAATATAAGTTTAGTTAAAAAGCTAAACAATTATATGTTTTCATGTTATGTTATAACGGCAAAAAAAATTTGCAATATTAATTGCCCGGACACGCTAGAGAACAGAATTAAAATTAGTCAGCAAAAATGTGTGTGGGTAGGAAAGGGGGGAGGAGCCTTCTAATTATTACTGTATCTACAAAATTAAGTTTAAATTATTGTTTTGCTGTCACTGATAAGTAGTTTCGCCTAAAGGTGAATTTTGTTGCGTATCCCATTTATTAAATAAAAAGCTAAAAATTCCAAACTTTAAAAATGCATAGAATGCGCTAAAGGGAAACTAGCACATTGGGGAAATCCTTAATTGTAGCTCAGTTCTAGCTCTATTAACTCACAAAATTTTAAATAGTTCGTGTAATCATTTTTTTAAATATAAAAAACTTTTTTTTTGGGTTCTTATGGCCCCAAAACCCGTTTCTTCTTGAAATTTTAAATTGAATACGGCCCTATTTATACTGGAAGTATAAAAAAGTCAAAACCAAGAAGACGCGAAACAGTCTGATAAAGTAAACTACAGAATTTCGTCAAGGTTTTGAACAAAGTGTCCTTAATGCTCTTAGAAAGCTAAAAAATATTAAAACAAAAATTAATTCAAATGATGATTAAAGTTTCATTATAAATAGTGGTTAATTGTTTTGTCAGATTAGGACAAAAACAAATAACAACTAAAAGAAATTCTAAAAATTAAAAAAGGTAATATAAAAATGATTTTATTTTAGGTAATCAGAGTCCTGTTGAAACTAGAACCAAAGTTTTTAATTCCGATTACATAAGAAAAATGAAAGAAAATAGGTTTTTGAATAACTTATTGTTTTCAGCGTGGGTACTAGAACAGTATCATCACCATCAGCATATGAAATTAATCTACTAATTATGTCGGTAGATAAAAGTAGTTCATTATAGTAAATTAAAAATAATAACGCTCCGATAACTATTCCTTGTGGTACACCACATGTAACTGTTTCAGATACACTTGAACACCCGTTGACCCTCGCCGTTTGTAACTAGTTAGTTAAAACAACTTTAAAAAAATTCTCAGGGTATTCCTCATACCTCATACCAGAGTGGTGGTAGATCAGAGGTTAAGCGCTTAGCCTCTAACGCTAAAGGTCTAGGGTTTGATTCCCCGCCAAAGCCATGCAACAATAAAAATCTATGCCGCAACCCGCCACTCACATTCCCCAATCCGGTGTAGACAGCCGCAGGGTCTTAATGCCTGAAACCTTCTCTGATATTTAGTCGTTCGGATTCGGCGTTAAACTGTGGGCCCCCCGTACTCCACCTCAGTGCCGAGAAGAGTACGTGGTAGAGAAGAGTACGTGGCAGAGAAGAGTGTCGGTGCCCAGAAGTGGGACGTAAACGCCAATTGCGATTCCTCATACCCCCATATACAGGGTGTCCGAGTCGTCTGTCGGTGGGAAATCCTGCATTTACTATTTGTGGAACGCGCCTATCCCTAAAATTTGTTTCTAAATTCTTGAGGCTAATAAGCTATTTCTTCCAGCTTCTCGCAAGCAATACACCATATCAAATAAAAATGACTAGAATAGTTCATTTTCACAACAAAAAAAAACTACAATACCCGACTACTCAACAACATGTCAAAATAACGCAAACTATCTTTTTTGAATGACGAGCGTCGCTTTAGATTGTTTTGCATATTCCAAGTCTTTCAATAGATCAAAAATTAAACTATCCTGACACATGAATCAGAAAGTAAAATCTTCTAGAAGGACTTTGGCGAAAACCGTACTAAAACTGAAGGTTACGTCACAATAGCGTCACAAACATGACCTGATTTTTGCGCAAAAAGACCCGTAGAATGGGATAGACCCATTGCACACCCATGAAATATGACATCGATAGAATCGTCTTTAAAGCGGAAATCCAAATATTTAATCGTATACCGGGTGTTCCACTTGAAAAAATATCACTTTGTGACGTCACGGCTAGATGTAACACACTTAAAAATATTGCTTTGCGCCAATAGGGTAGATATAATACTGCACCAACAGAATTCGGGTATCTCTAATAGTAAATGCAGGATCTTCCGCCGACAGACGGCTCGAACGCTAAATTGTGGGTTTAAAAAGGTTCTATAATAATTTAATTAAAAAGGTCTTTAATTAATGTTTCAAAGATAAATAAAACAGATCTGATGAATGTGACCTACAAAAGAAATTTTCGAAAATTAATCATGAAACCTAATATTCTATACTTCTAAATTAATTACAAAAGATGTAATCCTTAAACAGTCTGTAATTTCTGCGTCAAAGAAAATCATTATTCCTTAATCAAATTTAGCGTGACTGACAACTTTGGATCTCCTCTTAGGACCTTCTAAATCCAGGCCTGGGGTAGCAATAATGTTATCCAACTTAAGAGGCAATTTTTATTTTTAATGAAAGTTTGTAGAAATGTATTTTCATATTTGAATTGTTTGCCTGAGGATTTCACGGAAGCTGATTGTGAAACCTTTTCAGCCAGGTGGATAGCAATCTTCTGTCGGGATTTATATTCCTCAAAAAATTACAGCAGAATTTTCTTACAATTCTTCTTTATCAAATTGAAATATAATCTGCAAATTTGCGATATAGATTTTTGTATGAAAATTCTAAAATCTACCAATATTAATTTTTTTTGAATTTAAGCCCAAGTATATCCAGGAATTATTCAAGCAAGAGACTGCGATTTACGAATTTTTTTAATTTATCAAATTTGTTTTGGATAACCATTTAATATTTTTTCTTTCAGATCATACAGTTGAATAATTATCTCAACAGCAACATCTGCTTTGGATTAATTCTATTCCCCGTTGTTAAACCAAAACCGCGAACTGATTTAAATAACGTCAAAACCTGTTACTCTTAGTAGACAAGGGTAAAGAGGAACAGAGTCTGTACACAAAATTAACAAATATTTCATTATGTGCCCTTCGGAAAGTACCCGTAACGACCACCCCCTTGTGATGTTGACGCAAAAAAAACCGACACAATGCTTTCCGTTAATTCGCTTAATTTAATTGTTCTCTGCTGTAATTTAATGTATTTTTAGGGCCCCATGGGATGGTTAATGCGCCAGACAAGTCAGTACTTAACGAGGTTCCCAAGGGTGCATGGCTGTCAATCGCCACTAAATAGGGACTTACACTCTTGTATTTTCGAGCTCTATAGGGCGAGGTCACACCACATATTGTCATAACGCGCCTTTATAAATTCTTCCATATGACTGCTCCTAGCAAAATATTATTAAAATATATTGAATGGAGTATTTTATTACTTTCTCAGATACACATAATATATCTGTTGGGAAGGGGAGGAAAAGTAGGCTTCATACATCGCTTAAGATCTCCACTAAACATGTTGGAAATTGCACAAAAAATGTTGCTATTTTGAAATTGTTTTAACTACCTTCTCCAAATCGCTTATTAAAAATTTGGCAATTCTGACAATTTGTTCTCTGTATATTATACAGGGTGTCCTATGAATAAATAGACAAGCTTAAATTGTATAAATAAAGGAAATAGAGTAAAACTCCTGCATTGATATTCAAATGGCTTGAAAAAATCTAAGATAATTGTGGTAATGCGATCTGATAGCACTTCCGGTTTTACCGGAAGTAACAAACAGTTTTGGTTTTTCAACAAAACTATAAATTTTTTGTGTTCCGAATACAAATGTTACTTCTCATTTCAGCTAAAGTGTATAGATTTTATCTTATATAACAAAATTACAGGTAGAAAATCAGAACTAGATCAATTCGCAGTTGATCGATTATGATAAGAATTCATCAGTTATCGTTATTTTTTATTTTTTATACCTATAAACTGAACTGTTTCAAATTTTTTTCTAGTAAGTTCGCTATTCATTATAATTCTACGACACTATCACAGTTTTTTGAGCAAAGCTCAGTCAAAGCATACCGAGTTTTATGACAAATATTTTGTGCGTTTTAGTGCTTTTATGTAAAATAAACGCTAATTTATTTATTTAATAAAACGGCAAGTTGAGTCTCACCTTGAAATGTGTATTTTCAAGATCACACTACTATTTTATAACTAGCAACAAATCGCGATGTGCGAATGCGAAGTTGTTGGGAAGTGACCCCAAATTAATTTACAATTTCATACTTTCAAGGTCGTACGATTTTGGAGAGCATGCAAAAACATTTAATTATACATCTTTTAAGATCATACGAATATTCTGGAACCAGGAAAAGATAATTATGTGCTAATGCAAAGTTATTAAACATCTATTCAGAATGACCTTCAAATACCAACTTTACATTTTATTATGTCCCCCCACTCGAGCTCCCAATGTTGGGTCAATCAAGTTTGGTTTCTAATTTTGGATTCCTACCCTATTTATTTTTTACAGATGAGCGTAATACGATAAACAAAATCTCATAGCTGCACGTAAAGCTCAGACAGTCGTATCTATTTTACAAAAGTATGCGCAAAGATCGTTTGTTATGTATTTGTTTAATATCTATTTGTCCAATTATTGCTTTTACTGATACATATCTTAGTATAATACTGAATATCCCAGTGTTCTCGAGTACGTAGTCTCTTTAAGCGCCGCCCGTGGTGTGCTTCGCGACCCAATCATCCCGGCAAATGTTGTGCACCCAAATTTGCTTATATGGTTTGAATACTGGAGCAGACCGCTGTACAAAGATGACAGTCTACAGTAACAGAAAATGTCTGCACCATACGTGAAAGTTTTTTATTAATTAGTCTTTTTTAATGGGTTACGGCATTAGTTTCAGTATGATTAATAACCACAAATTGCCAAAAATATGTCATGTCTCATCCATTACAGCGCGAATATGTCATTTGGAATTTTAAATTGCCCTGGAATGTCCTTATTTATCAAAAGCTGGAAACTTGTCATTGAGAAAAGTTATTTGTAATTACATTAAGATTCTAAATGCGAAGTTTGGTAAAAATTTTAAATTTTTTAGTTTGTTCTTCTTTTAAAAAAATATATAACATTTATTTTTTCAGTGTATTTTTCTTTTTCAGTTAAATCAACATGAATATTTCAATGCAAAAAACATTTTTACGAAAAACAACAATCGTGGACTATTTTCATTATTTCTAAATCCTTACAATGGAATTGTTCTACGATAACGAGCTTAAATATTAAAAACGATTTAATTTATTTAAAAACTGTAGTTCGTTTAAAAAATGCTAACTAGAAAGAAATTAAATTATTTAAAATCACGGCTAAAACAGAACAAACAGGAATTCAGCCGATATTTTTAACCAAAAGTTTATTTCCCATTTAACAGTTAGACGGATTTTCCAAAAATTTAAAACAACCGGCTCAGTTGAAAATCGTTTGCAAAAACCACACACGAATTGGAGAACTGAAGAACACGTGGAAAATGTTTTATTTGATACTATAGAACAAGTCAAACTTTATTAATACTCTTAAAGAACACGATTTTGATGCTAGATTCTAAGCAGATTCTATTCACAGTCGAATCAATTTTCTTTTTCAACGGGGTAGTAAATTCCCAAAATTAGAGGAGGTGGTCTGACAAAATACCCGAATTTGTGGTTACTAATTATGCTACAGTCGCTTGAAGGTCAGCAATCAAAATATTTAAATATGCGTTTTTACGATCAGTTTTAGCCAGTTGTAGGTCGTTATGTGTACAGGGGCTATAAAAAAATGTGTGTGCAGCAGTAATTCTATTTAAGCACTAACAGTTAAGTAGTCAACAAGTTTTAACTTGTTTCTTCTGGAAATCAAGCTGCATGGTGTGCCTGCACAAGTGCCGGTAATAATTTGAAACTATATTAAAGATTAAAAGTACTTTAGTTAAATCCATTTAGAGGTTATCGAAGAGCGTATAGCGTTTATAAGAAGCCTTACGGTTATTTAAAGTTGCAAAGTAGTGTAAATTAAAAAAAGTTGTTGAACCTTTCTCAGCGTAAGAATGGAATGTTATGCGACAGGGAAGGATAAACGAACAAAGAGCTTTGATGCAGCGATATTTGTATGAAGTTGCTTTTAAATTTATTCTTCACCGCTGAAAAGAATATACCACGGCAGAATGACTCTCATCCTGTTTCGTATTGACAAAATATTGTCATAGCTTTTGAGAAATCCAACATTGGAAATCGACATTTTTAAAACTTTTTTGTCAAGCGGTGAAAACGCACGTGATGCAAAAGAAATTTAAATATTATACAGGATGTTTTAAACTTTAGCGTAGATTCCTCATGCGAAAACAAGTCGAAAAGTCTTTATAAGCCTGGGTACTTATCGTAACGGTCACCGGGATACAGGGTGTTGAAATCTATTTTGTATTTGAATTTTTCTTTAATTTCTCAGAAACACGTCCCGAGTTGGCGCGGCTATAATACCCATTCGAGTGCGGTCAGCAAAGTTAAGCATAGCTCTACCTGATCAGTACTTGGATGGGTGTCCGAAAAACCGAGTCAACACGGCGCCTGGTGCTCTCGGAATGGCACGCGATTAGGTGGTCCGGGCTATCGCTCTACAACGCGGCAGTTGTTAGAGTGCTTGGAAATCCCCTCAAATACAGAGATGTACGAAAAAACGGCTGATAAGAGTTTGGCATAAGCTGATGGAGCGTGGTGGTTTGAAAGTCGAAGAAGTCCACCATCTCCTGAAACATAGCAATAAAACCAATCCCTAGCCATGTTTAACCCGACGCCCTTAGGGTATAAGGGATGGCTAAAGAAGAAGAAGAAGAAGAAGAATTTCTCAGAAACCGTTTGGAGGAAACTTAATGAAATTTTCAGAGTAAGTATTACTCAAAACTTGACGTAAATGTTACAATGACTTTCAAGTAATATAATAATTGAGTGGCGCTGAAACTGATTAATGCGCTACCGTTTAAAAATATTTGATACACCCCTGGCGTTTTCAAAAATTTTGGTTAAATTTCTTAAATTCCATTTAATTCAAATAATACACTTATCTTGTAAAATTTTGATTAAATCAGTCGTTTACCAAGAATTTAACATTTAAAAAATGCCTGCACTTGCAAACTATTTCCATTTAATTAGTTACGATGCTGTGATCAAAGTATCAAAATGACTTTACTGTTGTCGTTTATTGTGCCAGTATCGTGCCATTATTAACAAAAACTTTTAATTAAAGTTTAGCTAGTAGGATTTTTTGGTGAGATTCGTTAGGTTTTGTGTTTTATTGTTATCGCAGAAAATCCCTTTTCATTGAATAAATTCACTGGATGCATTTAATTTATGGTGCATGTGGACAATTCTGTGTCTCTGTGCTTCACTATCAAGAATTGCAAGCAGAAAATGTTTTCAACTGCTCGATGCACGATTTCGAGAAAACGGAAGTCGACGCACACGGAAAAATAATTCCGGTAGATCAGATCAGATACCGACGTATAGTATATGGAAATGCAGATATTAAATACGGTCGAAAACATACGCAATGTAAGTACACAAATTGTGACAAATCAGATTCTTCTGTGTTCAGAACTATCCACGAACAACGGTTATACCCGTATCACGTATACAGTTCAGAGGATTGCTACCACGAGATTATTAACCAAGATTTAATTTTTGTGAATGGCTCCAACAAGCAGTTATTGATCCTAACGTTTTTCTCCTGTACTATTCTCAGACGAAAAAACATTTACAGGAAGTGGAATAATTAATTTTTATAACTTACATACATGTTTACAGACAACATGAATTTTCAACTCTCAAATTGTTAAGAGGTGATTTACCGATTTTAGTTAAAGACGTTCCACTTCATGTTAGACAAATAATGTGGCTGCAACACGATGGAGCGCTTGCTCATTTTAGCAGACAGGTCAGAAGCATTTTAAATGATAATTTTCAAAATCGCTCGATTGGCCGAGAAAGACCTGTGAGTTGGCCACCTCGATCACCTGATTTTAACCCCACAGATTTTTATGTAGGCAGATGGATTCCTAAATTTGGTCCTAGTACAAAGGTGCGCGGAGAAAAGTAAGGTGAAAACCCTGTGTAAAATTTCCTTATAAGAATAACATAGCCCCATACCGCCTGTACTGAATTTTAAGTACGAAACGTGATATAGATAGTTCGAGGTTATGCCGGAAATATTAATCACAACATAAAAGGTGCTTTTTATTTAAATTTTGGCACTGATAATTCAGATCTAGAGTGATAAATTTATATCGAGTTTTCGACTTGTTTTCGCATGTGGAATCTACCTTACCATTTGTTCCCACATTTTTTGAAACACCCTGCACATTAAATTTTTTACAAAAAAATTGAAAACAGGCCTTACTCTTAAATTGAAATTACTATATTTAATTTTTCTTTAAAACACATTGCTTGAAGTAAACTAGTTTAGTCCTTGAAATTTGAAATTAATAAATTGACGCTTTATATTTAAAATCAATTTTTTTTTCACAATTTCCCTAGCAAGAAGTCCTTCTTTTTTTTTCCACATGCTGCTATTGTTCTGGTCGCTGGGAACAGTTTTTACAAATATTTATTGGATTTTTTTATACCAAATTTTATAACTATCGGTCCAACACTATATCGGAAGAGAACAAACTGTAGAAGTCCGGTACTGCATTTAAATTCTTCACGTCGTTGTTCCTTTGACAGTCTAGTTATTCTTGCTTTACTTCCTCTATGCTGTAATGCTTACGGTATTTTTCAAAGTACGCAAAAACTATAATTGAAAGTAAACAGCAATATCAAGAGTATACAAAGTGCATGAAAGGAGTTTCTTGCTAGTAGTAGTTACAGCAATTTTGATGCAAGTTGCACCAATTTTTATTGCAAGAGAAATATGTTCTTAAATTTTACCTTCAGGAGTATAGCCCAAAGAAATACTTAAAATATGTAAAGTGCAATTTCTTCACCGAGTTTAGAATCGTGGATAACAATATTCCAGAAATACGATATTGACTCAAGTAAGGAACATGCAGCAAATGCAAAACTGCAAAATCCAGATCAGGAGAAATCCTCTTCGGAAATGCATTCCTATAGAATTTAGGACATCGCCTTCGGTGTCGACGACAACAAAAGCATAAATTCTTATAATGGGATTATTTTAAGTAAGATTAAATTCACTTTGAACGTGGTTACAAATTTCTCACAAATTTCTGTTTGCTTCGCTCGAAACCATAGCTTCCTATTCTCTCGAGTTTAGGCGTTTTATATAATTAATTGTATAAGGCTCTGCGAGGGTTAACAATTTGTAAACTGTTTTACATGAAATAATTTCCCTCTCTCGAATTTGGGCTGTATTTATACAACAAATTTAAAAAGTTTCCCTAATTACATTCGTTGTGATTATTAGGTATTACTGAAGTGGTTTGTTAGGCCCAATTTTTTATTTAAGGGCGGGGAAGTCAGCGAGTATCAGCATTCGCGGCGTATCGATGTCAATGTTTTAAATCTTGAAAAGTATAAATTACTAATTGTTAGAGGTAAACATGGAGCTAAAATTTTCCGAAACACATTTTAAAACAATTTTAAGACAGATGTTCACCTACGTATACAAATGTAGTTTAAAATACGATTTTTATAAAATTTAAAATGTGGGAGTACATCAAAAATTCATAGGGAATGTTAGGTTAACAAAAAAAAACAAAACCGGAAGCGGAGGTTATACATGTTAGCCGACTTTTTATAAATGCCTATAATACAGAATCTCAAAACATATGAAATACTTATTTTCTGAACCGTAGTGCCAAATGGCAACGATTTTCTAATAATTAACGCTTGTTTAGTCAAAAATCAATTGTCAGATTGGCAAAGAAATTGGTAACATATCGTATACAACAACATTGTCTCCCCCTAGGTTTATTACTATGCCGACTTATTTTTCAGTAAACACGCGTATGACTTATAATTTTCAAAACATGGTTGCGGCGCTGTGTTTTTAGCTAGAAAGGTTTAAAAAAAAACATTCGATTTGTCGTAACGCCTTCTATCAAAACCTGTTTTTTGAAAAAGTCCAACCAGCAAAACATAGTTATCTAACATCTGTGTTCATCGAGAGTGCGTTATTCCTTTTATTTTTATCGCTGATGGTTTGCGGAACAAACCTTGCAATCCCATCAAGAATGTTTTATCCACCCTGTATATGCAAAAGGTCCCGAGTTGGCGCGGCTAGAATACCCATTCGAGTGTGATCAGCAGAGTTAAGCATAGCTCTGCTTGGTCAGTACTTGGATGGGTGTCCGAAAAACCGAAAAAACCTCGTGCTCTCGGAATTGCAAGCAAATAGGTGGTCACGGCTGTCGCATTAACAACGCGGCAGTCGTTAGAGGAGTTGAAAGTTTTCTCAAATACAGAAGTACGAAAAAAGGACTGATAGAAGTTTGGCATAAGCTGATGGAGCGTGATGGTTTAAAAGTCGAAGGACTCCATCACCTCCTGGAACATAGCGATAAAACTAACCCCTAGCCATGTTTAACCCGACGCCCTAAGGGCATACGGGATGGCTAAAGAATAGGAAGAGTATATGCAAAAAGGGAAAATATTATTACCTATTAGTACTTTTTAATGTGATGTTTAGGCTTTACTCTCTCATTCCACTAAAATTTTCCGGGGTTTCGTCCGGGTTGCTTATCTGTATATACGCAAAACTTATTTAAATAAAATATTTTGCTCTAGAACAAAATACTGAGGAAATGTTTGAAAATAGTAAACACAATGATTCATCATCATCATCTGACATGGAGCTGACTCGAGGGTCGATCCTGGATTACGCCAGGCCCACCCCATGCCAGTAGGTGGGTAGGAATTTATGTTATAGGTGGGATCGGGTGGGGTGTTGAACCGCGTTAGCATGTCTGCGCCCATAAAATAAACAATTCACGTTTGTTGTAGTTCTAATAATATTAATTTTTATTTATTTGATAACAACTTTATTTGCATCGACTATTGTTCTGTAACTTGCTAAATATTTATTAATCGGATATTTTCAAATATTTTGTATCGAAATATTAGTGAAAATCTTACAAAAGTATAACTACCTACTTAAAACTGAGTTTACAGTCTTAAAAAAGTTTGGTTTCACAATCGTGTTGGCAAAACTCCTGAGCGACGGTCAAATATTTCTAACAATATAGTAAATTATTGCTTAACTTCGCTTTATCTTGCATCCTCGGCCTTTCTTAACATAAACCCACATTTGATATACGAACACTGATGCCTTTCCTTATCATTTATAGTAACATATTATTATAAACATCTCAGTTCAAAAGAAATTGTTTACAAATCAATTCACAATTTGGCTAGACTGCTGATAAGCAACGGTTACAACCAAAACTGCGTGCTTTTATTTTTGCCATCTATACCAAAATGGCTGAACTGTTTTGGTTTTGTTTGTTTTATCAGTTTTGGCGGCACAAACAAATTAACATTGGTCTTATGGAAAAGCATAATTATACAACAATTGGTTGGTTATTGGTTATTGGTTGTAGCAATTGCAGAGCACGGTTTTGTGAGTCCCTGAACACCCCGGCCAATAAGGCCTATTGTGTTTCCCTGCCTTTGCGTTTTGATTTAGGCGAACAGGTTAAGACCCTTTACTAGGTTTAGTAGCCTGTGGACCAGATCTTTTTCCGGTATGCCTACCTGTGGGTCTATTTCGCCCAACAGGTTGTGACGTCGGCGGTTTAATGCTTCACATCAAAGATTACATGAGAGGCAGTTTCTTCCTCTTCATTACAGAGTTTGCATATGGGTTCTTCTGTATATACGCCCATTCTGTGCATGTGTTTCCTTAGACTGCAATGACCGGTTAGTAGCCCCGTCGCAATTCTAAGATTATTTCTGTTGAGTTTCAGTATTTCAGTTGTTAGATTCTGAGATGGTCTTCCCATCATCAGTTTACTGTGTCTTTGTCCTTGCACGTGGTTCCAATATTGCTGGTGTTGTTGTTTGATCCACTCAGTTATTACCCCACGTGCTGTCGCCTTTGTGATACCTAGTACTGGTTCAGGACCAATAAAGGTTGCCTCAGATCCTTTCCTCGCTAATTGGTCTGCTTTTTCATTGCCTGCTATGCCCTTATGACCTGGCACCCACACCAGTGTTACTTGGTTGTGTTTTGCCAGGGTTTTCAGGTTTTGCAGGCATTCCCAGACTAGCTTGGATCTTATCTGCTTTGATGCTAATGCCTTTAGGGCTGCCTGACTGTCAGTGAGTATGTGGATAGGTTTGCCTTTGGTTTGCCTTCTCAAATTCTCACAGACACAGGTTCCCAGAGCGAATATCTCCGCTTGGAATACCGTGGTGTTTTGCCCCAGTGAGACATGCATGTTGTGCCTTGGGGTTTCGCCGTGTATTCCAGCACCTGACCCGTTATCCATCTTAGATCCATCTGTGTACCAGATCAGCCCTCTTGACGGATTCTGTTCTTCCCTACGACGCCATTGATCCCAGTCCATTTGGATTTCAAATGGTTTGTCGTATGAAATTTTTGGAATCATAGTGTCGCTACCCATGTTTAAAAGAGGGTTTGCGATATCATTTGTGATTCTGGTGTGCCCAAGGTTATTCTGGGTTTTCCAGTTCATGTTACATGTCAGCCTGTATGCTGCCATCCTGGCCTCTCCCCTGATGAAAATGTCGAGGGGGGTAGGTTTAGCATTATTTCCATGGCTGCCGTGGGTGAGCTTTTCATTGCTCCTGTTATGCACAGACATGCTAGCCTCTGAATTTTTGTGAGTTTTGCAATTGCCTGCTTTTGTTTGACCTTTGGCCACCAAACCAAGCAGCCGTAGGTTATCATGGGTCTTACCACTGCAATGTATAACCAGTGCACCATGTGTGGCTTTAATCCCCAGGTTTTTCCAACCGTTCTCCGGCACATCATTAATGCCGTTTTACTTTTGTTGGTTATGTTGTCTAGATGTTGATTCCAGGTCAACTTGGTGTCTAGGAACGCGCCCAAATATTTGACCTCTCCTCTCATCTGTACTACTTGGTTAAAGAGAGTTGGTAGCCGTAGCCCATCCAGCTTTCTTTTGTTAGTGAAGGGAACTAGTGTTGTTTTTGTAGGATTTACCCTTAGGTTTTCCTTTATGCACCACCCTTCAACAGTTTTTAGAGCTCTTTGCATGAGCTCTGATACTGTATTGGCATATTTCCCCACTATGAGTATGACGATATCATCCGCATACCCCTGTGTGTAGTAGCCAGATTTGTTCAGTGAGACATACACCAATTTACTTTAATACTCAATTGTTTTCTGTAACCATGTAGCAATAATTTGTTCATGTTCGATAGAATGCCCCTAGTATAATTAAAATTCCACAGTTTAATTTAATTTACATTAACATTTTTTTAAATATATGTCTAAGTGTTTCTTCACAATATGAAATATCTCAGGTCATCCGAACATGTCTTAAATACGTGCTTAATAAAGATGGCACAATACTGTTCAAGATTATTGTGCAGTTGTAGATGGTAGCATTTCTATATTAGACTTTCGTCACTTTAAATTAAAAAAAATTCAAAAGTTATAGTGTCGAGTTTAAATTTATAAGTAAACAGAAGAACATTAATCAATAATATAACTATTTGCATGTAATGATAGATTTTTCCGTTTTGGTGTGTATCAAAATCAGCAGAATTGAGTACAGGGAAAATGCATTGTTCCGTTTCCACGAGCATATTACTAGCTGCCGCTACATTGACCTTTACCAGCTATCCATGTATCAATACATTACAAATCAAGCTTATGAATACGTCATTACAAAGTGTTAGTCCGAAAATGTTAGATCCTATACAGGGTTGCCAATTTCTACATTCTAAAATAATACCTCAAAAATTAAATGCCCCGTAGTAAGTCTTTCTTATAAACAAATTCCAATAACAGTTACGGAATTAATGCGTTGATGCATATACTGTATGACAACATATACTGATGACTAGGGCTGGGAATATTTATCGATATTATCGATGATATCGATAATGTCGATAGTATCGATAATATCGACAGCGTCGATAATGTCGATAATTTCGATAATAATACCTACAAAGATAAAAATTAATTATGATAATGTCGGTAGTATCATAAATATAGCGATATTATTGTTATCATCATACTATTAACACTATCGATATTATCGATTTTATCGATATTATCGATATGAATTCATTATCGATATTCGATATTAAATTTTCAATATCGGCTAGCCCTACTGATGACATGTATTTATCGCAAAATGTAATACAAATCGCAAACACGGCCTTATATTCAAATATTATAAATATGGTAGTTTAATATTAAAGATAAAACTAGATTAGAACAATGGTAGATAATGTAACTATAACTAAATTTTAACGTTTGTTACAAGCTGTAACATACTGTTCTAGGGTTGTAATTTAAACCATACAATGGATAGATTTAAAGCTTTGGTTAAAGTTCAAACTAGTTTCGAAAACTCTACAGCAAGTTAACAAGATATATCGTTTGTGAATTATTCGTGTGATACAGATACATTTTTATCTCTCTAAGTATAAAGCACTGAATAGAAATCGGCCAAGTAAACGTATTTCTGTGTTGACGTCGATACATAATAGTCACAAATGTTTAATGACTTCAACATCGAACAAGCTTACGCTATCTATTACAGAAACTGCCAGCAAAAGCAAAAATTATAGGGTTTTATTTTTGGTTCTCCAAAAATTCCCAAATTTTATTGAAACTAATTCGCAGCTTATTAATTACAGTGTCACTAAATTAAACTGCACTGAAACTATTTTTAAAGGTTTCAGTATTTTTAAACATGAAAATAATCAGCGTCATTGTTAATTATATGAGTAGTTGTATAAATATAAATAGCGTTCAAAAACGGTTTTAATAATTTACTTACCGCTATTTTTGCAATTCAATGAAAATTTACGAGTACGTAGGGTCGCATATGTTGTTGGAATAGTGATTAAATTTTCATGTTTTTTTCCGCAATTTTCTTATAAAAATATGAAACTAAAAATCTCGGCATTGACCAGTTATATAACAGTGATATTTAATTTTCTTAATCTTTTTAGTAAATAGAATTTAAAACCGTGCAGATTTAATAAAAATACAAAAATAATTTAAAAAAAAGAACTAAACTACTTTTTAAAGATTCTGTATACAGGATGTATCAAATTGCGTGTTAGCTATGGGGATCTCGCTTATTTGAAGAGATACGATGTATCGAAAGACCAAAGTAAATAAAAGTAGTGTTTTGTTTTACTTCCATCAG
This sequence comes from Ctenicera cuprea, assembly GCA_958336395.1. Classification (NCBI taxonomy): domain Eukaryota; kingdom Metazoa; phylum Arthropoda; class Insecta; order Coleoptera; family Elateridae; genus Ctenicera; species Ctenicera cuprea. The sequence continues at coordinate 19,273,906 of OY284487.1, read as the reverse complement.
TTCATGGCCTACTAGAAATTTTTAAAATAAATTAAATAACGTGGTCTTTCCATGGCACTCTTATGAAATTTATATTTTCTGTAATAAAATGCTCAAAACTTAAACAAAATGCAAATTGTGACACATCAGAATTCAAAACTCGATTCAAATATGAAAAAATTTAAAATGCCGACTGTAAGACAAGAAAAAGTTGAGAGTCGAAAATGAGTCATGGTAACAGTTATACCAAATCTGATCAAAAATTTAGATTCAGCATGAAAACGTGTCCTAATGATGCGTTAACTAGAAATATGTAATATAAATGACAAATGAGTTATAAAACTAACGGGGAATTAAACTAATAACGCCCTCTATTAATAGAGGGCGTTATTAGTTTAATTCCCCGTTAGTTTTATACTTTCTGGCGTATATATGCCTGTTTGCTTTTGGTCTCAATTATGGTTAGAATTATGTCCACCTGATGAGTTCAAACAAGAACGAAACATGTAGTGGTCTATTCTAGCCATAATTGAAACCAAATCTTTTCTTAAATGAGTTATAGCCGAAAACAAAAAATCCAAAATTTCAGGTTTTTTCAGTTCTTTCAGAAACTAAGCAAAATAGCTTTAACTTCTTTTTAGATTATTAATGGGCATAAAATTCCACAACTTTTCTCTAATTTAACCATCGTCGTATCTCTTCAACTAAGCGAGATCCCCATAGTTAACACGCAATTTGATGCATCCTGTATACACAAATGTACGGATGTATCAAATTGCGTGTTAACTATTGGAATCTCGCGTATTTGAACAGATACAAAATCGGTTAAATTAGAGAGAAAATGTAAAATTTTATGCTCCCTAAAAATCTAAAAAAAATTGGAGCTATCTTGCTTCATTTTTGAAAAACTCAAAAAACGATATTTCCGATATTTATTCAGCAAAAATTTAACAAATTTTCTGTAATTTAACTGTCGCTTCTTAGCTGTTTAAATAATACAGATATGGGTGAATTTTGAAAAAAAGCTAAAAACCGTTAAAGCTTTGAAAATTTGATCAGTATAGTGAGCTTTTTATGAAGGAAATATCACCAATGCAGCTAACAAGCCTTTGTTTCAAAGCTACAAGCGAAAATAGTGTTATTCGTAAATTTTTTGCATTTTTGATGCAAATTTTCACCCAGTTTTCACAATAATGGAATAAATAAACACATTTTCAGTTTTAAAGTATACTCACATAGGGAAAAGGAGTTAGCAGAGAATGAAAGAAAACAAGGAAAACTAATATGGAGGCGCCGTGTTGTTTGATCGACAGTTGGTTTATGTGTACATTAGAAATGTTCCGCAGCAGTGTAAAAAAGTAGCAAATCTTGATATAACTATGAAAAACTACGAGAATTGACGAAAACGGTTTTATAAAAACATTTTGAAAATTGAAACAAAATAATGAAAATATTAAACACCAAATTTGAAACTAAAAGTCATTTACAATAATGTGAGATTACTAAAAATTCATCACAAAAAATGCGTTTGCAGTATAAGATATAATAGCGGTTTGTAAAACAGACGTACAAATTCTGAAAAGTTAGGTAAGTTTGTTGCCTTCTTGTGAACTTACACTGTCTGAAAACATTCTAGAACACAGAATCCTGTTAAAGCATCTTCCCTGCGTGAACATTACAAGATCAATATAGAACAAATTTAAATTTATCTTTCAAAACCTAAGTTCCTTCAATCAATCTTTCTTTGAAGTTCCTCTGTTGAACAAGTTTCGGAAAGGAAGCAATAACCGCATATAGCGAAGAACTTAAAGATGCAAAACAAGTAAAGTTTTGTAATTTGAGCTGGCAATTAAACAACAAAATTCACAATTAAAATAAAAATGTTGTATAAATTTATTAATCTTTTCAACTTTGCTTTTAAAGCTAACCAATATAAACGATTCAATTAAGTCTATAATTAGAAAGTTTGGAACCCGTGGCCTAAATAAGCGGTTTTTTCGACTGGTGTAACATCCCTTGTAATGGGGTGACAGCGTAGCCTCGGGCTATATCGCGATACAATGCACGACCTATTTAATTTTTCAATTTAGCTGGTAATGAAGAGGTGATGAAATTGGTGGTTACTGCAGTAAACTACATACCACCCTATTCGAAACCCCTGCCGTTATATTAACCGTTTTCTATTATTCCGCACAAATATGAGGCGCCATTTATGAGCAAAATGGACTCACAGAATTACAATTATATTAAGATAATTTTAAAGACACACGTCGATAACCAAAGCGGAAATTCCATGCGACACACATGCATTTTACAAAGTCGGAATGTTGCACCGGTAAGGGTAAGGGGATGTTCCTGAAATAGCCGCAACCCTCCCCCCCAACGATCGATGGCTCCGGAGAGCTAAAAATAACTCCGGGTGGCCTATATACCGCGCACTCCGGGAGTTGGGTAGAATATGACATTGACTCTCCCCGTAACCCTTCGTTTCGTTTCTGTTGTAATTTAGTGGTGATTATTAATTATTACAATAAATATTATTAAGAGGTTACAACTTAATTATGGTTTTCGTAAAACAAGTAAATAATTATTATTAATAGAAAATTTAAAAAAATCTGTATAAAAACTGCCCTTATTGGGGAATTCACCTACAATGTAGTTAATTAATTTAAACGAACACAAAACATATTCACTAAATTAGTAAAAAATCGATAAACAGGCTGAAAAAATGAACAGTCCTTAGTTTGGAGCAGTTCAAACTAAAACAGCACGGTCTGATTAAGGCGTGCTTGTTTAGTTTCTTTAGACATCTAGTAAAACTATCCGTTTAAAAACTGAATTATTCTCCTCTGAATTAAGCTGATTAGTAATTGAAACTAATAGAAGGTTTTGTGATCTAAAAAAGAAAAAATGTAAACCGAAAATGCTTCCAAGAGCAGTCATCCTCATCCTTGTCTAAATTTTAGCTTGCTTGAGAAGATCGACATTGAAATATCAACGAAAGAGCTTCAATTTTAATATTTTCACGGTGCTTGGCAGCTAACTTTAAATTTGGATTTAAAAATGCGTCCTCTGCCTTATCGTTTCCGAAGAGATTTAAAACTGGGAGAACTCGTTTGTAATATTGTGCTGACTACAAGAAAAGAGAAAATGATTTTGTACGAATCATTTCACTAATTTAGAATTTAAATTCGTAAAGCTAATTGACTTCAGAATTACGCAGCAGATAATAATCCTTCCTAACTCATTATTTACTTGATTTTACTTCTGGGAAATTATTTCTATTTAAAATTTTGAAATTGAGTTTCATAACCTTTAGGCATGTCAAAGCCTTAGGACACATTTGTAAAAAGCTCCGATGTAGTGGGAATCTTGTTTCAGATCTTAGAAGAACTTGTTTTTTGTTAATAGGAATTTCAAAGCGGCATTCTTTTGGCGTGTTAAGTACGTGCAAGAAATTTCCTTTTATCCCTACAAGTATTTCGTAAAAAATCATAGAAACAAAAAGTTAAAAAATAAAAATAGAAGAATCTTTTTTGTGAACTATTTTAAACTAAAACGAAGATTAAACTTCTCGTGTGCGCCATATCATTTATGCAAATGGGTAGAGTTTTAAATAATTTTCAAATATAAACCAATCTATGCAGCTTTTGTCTACACACCCTTTCATAAGTTTAGGTTAGACATAATTAGTTTTGATTAAGTTTATTAGTAATCTGCAATATAATATATTGTTGGTATCTAAAAGCTTAGATACTAACTTTGGCGTTTGATCAAAGAGCATAATTTAACATCATTTTAGCACAGATAAGGTTAACACTACAGATATACGGTAAATATGTGAGCTATCGGCAGCTTGTTTTATATGATTAATAATCTGCAAAAAGATGGCGCTACAATGACAATTTATAATTAAGTTACAGATGACTGTAATTGAGCAGATTACTTAGCACATATTCAAACCAAAAGTTAGACAGCCATCTGTCATGCTTAATTGTCAAATCGCAATTTTTCGTAAATAATTAATATTGAAGCCAATTCTACTTAAATTATATTCATGATGTGACAGATGCACTCAAATCCGCGATAAAACAGTTTCCAACACATTTCAACAGTAATAAACAATAGCGATAGCAGCGCCCTAAAATTGGTCTGGTGCGTTGTAGCCAAACTAACGCTAATTTCGTCTCCAAATATGAGCGGACATTTTGTATAAATGGTCGTATATCTGTAGTGTTAACCTTATCTGTGATTTTAGATATACTTTAAACAGTTTGTTAAATAAAGCGAGCTTAGAATTAATTTAAAAGCTATCAGAAGCATCCACAACAAAAAGCGAATAGTTTTATATATTTTCTAAAGCAGCGGTATGGTACGACTAAAGCACAGCGTGCGAACAGTCACTGGGCAGGAAGTTGGCAGAAACAAAATAGATTGAAACTTGAAAAAATTGAAAAATTAGAAAACAATGTGGGAGGCTTTTTAAAGATGAGTGAATATAAGATGTAAAAAGCAAATGCGTAGACTTCTAGTAGACTTCCCCATCCTAGATATTAATACTTACCGTATTTGCATATGTGTACATTTTATAGTTATAACGTCTGTTAGATTTCTAAGAAAACAAGCTATATAGGCAACCCTGCATTACATCCATACTGCGCTGTCAGTTTCTAACGTCAGCATTAATGCTGCTGCGGCTTAGTAATCATGCTCGATCATAACTTGACCAAGTCTAAAATTTTTTGTGTGAGAATACATTTTTTTAAATTACAAATAATTGAAATTTACATATTCTACAGTAGCCAATACAATCCTAAATTCGTCAGCCAAAAAATTAGAGAAGAGAGGACGTGTAGCCCCACCAAATATATTGTTTTTAAACTAATATTAGATTTTAGTTATACTAGTCAAGATGAGTAATTCTTCTCAGGCAGGAGGTATTTAGTGTTTCCCGTTTAATAAATAAAAAGGTATCCATTTTTGATTTTTAAAATTCATAAAAAGCGCCATAGCGAGATAAAAAATTTTCAGTTCTAGCAGCCTAAAAAAGCTTAAAACAATCGTGTGGGCATTGTTTTGAAAGAATTTGTTTGCAAGTTTTCAAAATTGTAGAGAAGCGCCATTGCGATTGCTTTCAGATTATTTAAAATTAATGTCATCGTCTACTAACTACAAAGGGCTCTCAAACAAGTTGTAGCTAAACCTGATCAGACAACAACGTTTTGCAAAAAAAAACCTGTCACATCCACAACTGGTTTCTGATTTTTTTGAAAAGCTTAATTAGAATTTCAATTTTCGATATACCTCTTGATTTAAAATTTCATCAAAATCGGTTCAGTACTTTCGCCTTTAGAAGCGTCACACATCCACACACACACACACACACAACCCACCCATAGTATAGGAAAGTAAAATGAAGAACCGAAAGAATGGGACAAAATATAAATGAAACGCAGTAACTACTTCTAAATTGGTAGTTTTCTGGATTTTTCTTGAAAAATAGTAATTTATTTTTCTTTGCAAGCTAGGTCAATGTTTTACGTAATATATTTTAAAAATATGAGTTTTTCAAGCAGCATTATACATATATTTTTCCAATTTTTTCAAACAATGTTCCGTTCTGCTTCTGCAAAGATTAGAGCACTTTATTTTTATTGTTTGCTTTACGTTTATATTCATATGAAAAACTTTATTTCTTAGCGTCCAATTTACTTACTCCCTAAAATAGAAAATATAATTACTTTTTAAAAAATTACAGCGAAAACACTATTTACATGCAATGCAAGAAATGGAATGTACAATAATTAAGATAATTATATGTATATTTTTATAGCTATTCGGAGTTTTTAAATTTCAAACAGTTTTTATAGACAATAAATGATAATTAATTAAATCTTACATAAAGGCTATGTTTAGCAGTGTTGCAACAAGAACGTGAAGTTGTATTCGGGAACATTAAATCTTACAAAAAAATTGTACGTTCTTGTCTTTGTCACCCAACCTCCTACTAAAGCCATTGCTTTAGTGCAAAGCCTGCAACGCTTATACTTCCAGAGCTTTGTAAGAAGATAACGTTACCAAACGGAGCAATTTTTAGTGCCACGTAAAGCTGTGTACGAGAAACATTTCGAGAGATTTGAGAGAGTAGATCTGTTAACGTATCCGAATAGTTTTATTGATAAATTAGGTTATTTGTTTTATCTACATCAAGTAGTTTTCAGGGAAAATCTAACATTCTCTTAACCATTTGCAACATTTGCAAATATGTAACCAATTAAAAAAAAAACGAAAATGTTCTCTGACAAATATGAGTTCACGAAACAGCTTTTAAGGCTTAATTAATATGAATTTAAAGAATGAAAACACCTCAGACCAAGTATTATTTTTTGGGGATCTAAAATTCTAGACAAAATCATGCATGAACAATGTTTTCGAAACATCTTGTATGTAAACTACTCCTAATAAATCAATCAGGGTTCCGGAAAGGATTTAGTACGGCCACTGCGCTATCTAAGATTGTTTTTGCAAAGGATTAGACTGCGACCAGTCTATACTAGAAGGGCCAGCAGCTGAAATACTACAAGCGTTAATAACAATAGTATGAAAGAACAACGAAAGACATCAGAAGTAATCATTATAAGAGCTTCACAGCCAAAGAAGAAAGGGCGACCACTGGCCTTAAGTGTCAAACTTCAGAAGCGAACATGGTCTCTGCCTCTTTTCGGAGAACCTCAAGATCTGTTTAATTACGGCCAAAAACTACTGGGTGTTCAGTAGCTACTACTATAGATGCCAAACACCCGAGCGTTAGTACGTCCTGTGAAATAGGAATCCCTGCTCCCTAGCCGAGGCTATAAATACGTTCTAGTCATTACGTTTGAAAAACCCTACAGGTTTATAAATCTGCCTAGGCGAAACTAGGTGGTTGGAGACTGTCGATAGGTAGGTGAAGGTGACATTCAGTAAGGAGTGGTGTGTCCGCTGATGTTAAGGACCTGGACACAAGAGGTGAGATCACACTTTGCCTCCCACGCTCATAATCAAACTGTCTACCCAGAGGGTTTACATTCCCGGCGTACTTAAGGTACCGGTCATTATTATCAGACCGGCTAACAAGCTATTTGAGCGGTGCGTAGTTAACCAAGACTGGGACTGCGAGTAATCTATACTAGAAGAGCCAGCAGGAGAAATACTACAAGCGTTAACAGAAATAGTATGTAGGACCACAGAAGACGGCAGAAGTAACCATTATACAGCCAAAGAAGAAAGGGCGACCACTAGCACTAGATCTCAATCTTCAGAAGTAAACATGATCTCTGCCTCTTTTCAGAAAGGCTTAAGGTGGAGTGTTGAGTAGCTTCCAATATGGGTGCCAAACACCTATGCAGTAGTAGGTCCTCTGAAATGAAAATCCCTGCCCCTTAGCCGAGACTATAAATATGCCTACATCCCCGTCACTCTGTTTAGGAATCTGTACGGGTTATAAATCTGCTTAGGCAAAACTAGGTGGTTAGAGGCCATTGATAGGCAGACGAAGAAAGATCTAGTAAAGAGCCGCGTGTCTGCTGGTGTTAGGGACCTGGGCCTTAGAGGTGAGGTTACACTTTGCCTGCTAACTCTCATAATCAAAATGTTGGCCCAGGGGGTGTAGCCTATACTGAGAAGGTACCTTTGGCTGTTCGGAACAGTCCAACTACTGACTTTCGTCAATGAGATCAGTTCAGCCCCTGGAGAAAAAAATTAATCTTAGCTCTTGGTCAAGGTGTAGGACTCGTAGAGGCGGTGGTAGGCCTGTGCAGACAAGGTTCATCTTGATGCGGCTCCACGGGTTAGCTGCGTTTCAGCAGGGGCACAAATCTGTACAATCAGTACAGATTTAGGTAGTTTCCCTCCACCAGTAGGGGCTTAGGGCTCGCAGCTTAATGTAGTACTGGTAGCTTGTTCTCATATTAATATAAACAAGCACGTTTATTGATAGTAACTAAATCGGACAAGGAGACAAAAGTGGAGGATTAAGGCTAACGCTAGCGTGGTGGCTTTAATGACCCCTCACATGGTCTCTGGCATGGGGTGGACCTAAAGTAATCCACAATCGACTTTGATTCAGCTCCATGTCAAATGATGATGACGATGATAATGATGTGATATTATTTATTTACTAGGTTTTTACCACGATACATTTTGTATTTTCATTGTAAATAGGTACATTATGTTTGCTTTGCATTTAAATAATCTTTATGCATCTTGGTACACAATAAATGTCTTTATAACTCTCATTAATTACAAAAAACGATTTGATCTTCGTTATTTGAAAGTCAGTCAACGATTTGCAAGATTTGAAGAATTTTAATGCGGACCATTGTAACATATCTAAAACTTAAAGTACCTTGGAATGAATTTTAAAGTCGCCTATTCTTCTGGGATAACAGAATACGTGTATTTCCGATAGAACAAATAATTGACGTCAAATAAAGTATTATTTGAGGGTCATTCAACTATTTGGACGACGTGAAAGGATTTTTCGAAAATATTGTTAAGATTTGTATACGTCAAGTTATAGCATTATATGAAACCTATGTGGTCTAGAACAACATTTTAAATTAGGTATGTGTTCAGACATTAATAAAAGACATAGTGCTAAATTTATGTGTATAAGGCAAATAAACAATGATAATAATATACGATTCCAAGCATCAAAAAAAATTAAAAAAAGAAATTAACGTGCTTTTTGAAAATATGTCAGTGTCTACAGTAGTCCAATGCAGGAGACGTCCTTTCTATGTACATCAAAGTCACTTCCGAAATAGTCTGATTAAAAAAAAACCGAAACATACAACTGCAGTATGAAAAAAACACAACAAAATTAGAAGCAAAACCTAAAAATAGGAAACCACCTAAAATTCGATATTGCAATATGCGAATACTAATTTGGTTGCAATTGTTTTTCATAATAGAACAGCAAATAGCAGTAGGAAGGAAACCTTAATATTAGCAAACGTTGATGATAAAGCTATAGAATTAACACATCAAGACTAGGGGTGCATATATGCATAGTCCCTCTTAAGTACCACATTAAAAGCAGTTTACAGGATCTTTAATTAAAGACGAGATCGCATAATGCCTTAGCAGTAAAGCGTATGTTAGTGGCGGCATTAATAATACCGGAAGCGCACGTCATGACCAACAACCGCGGAATGCAGTTCGGATTTCCTCATCACTTTTAATAACAAGGGTGGAAAGGTCACGGAATCTACAATAACAGCAAACCAGAATATTTTTAGAGAAAAAAAATTGGGTACTGCAAAGGCTAGAAGCACGTTCTAATCCATCATTTTAAATGGGAAAAGCATCCATGTCACGAAGAGACGAGGCGAAACCGTGTTTGACAAATGCATTAGTTGATATAAGACTTATTTAATATAAAGTGGCGTGTACAACAATTTTTACGCGTTTAGCTCGTATGAGATGTAATTCGTGATTTATCGTTCCTGCTGCTGCTGCTGCTAAAGAAATTTCATGTTACATTGTCATAAATACGCAATACAGCAATTTTGGGGCAGAAATGCGAAGCTGTAACAAGAAAAATGTCTTTATAGAAGAATTACCTGTTGTTTTTTTTTCTAGAACTTGAGTTTTGTTCGATGTTCAGTGTAATCTTCTTCAACAAATTAAATGATTAAAAAACACTTGCGCTCACGTTATAGGCATTTTCGCTTTTCTTATTCTACCGGTATAATTCTCCAATATTATTATTTACCCATAATTAGTTTCAGTGGTAAACAATCACGCGTACATGGTAAAACATACATGCATTGCATAAACAACTAGATAAAATCCAGTACAACGAAATGAACTTTAGCCCGTAATGCAAAATCTGTATTATTCTGCAAATTGCAGTGCAAATACTTGTTCAATTGCAGGTCATGTAAATTATGACAGGAATTTAGATACCTGCATTGCCGAGTACAAATGAACGGTTTAGAAGTTTCAAACCTGGGAGTAAAATTTAAAATATGCATTGTATTTTGAGAGAAGATTCGTTCTATTTATAGCTTCTTTGCTAGCTAAACTAAACTGTTCATAAATTGTAGCTTCTTACGACAACAGGTGGTTTTTTTCTAATAAATAGATATAAATTTTAATTAATATGACATGATTTATAAGTTGGATAACGAAGTCTGCAAAATAATAAGCCTACTGCTGCCGCTCACAGTCAATCAGCATCGAGGGGGCGTGGTCTTACACAACTACAAATTAGGTTTCATAGATAGGCTGGATACTGCTCCTTCGGCTCCCATCTCCCTCCCCCCTCTAACACTTTCTCGCTCTTCTCTCTATCTCTCTCCGAATCAGAAAAGCGGTCTGCCTCACTCACTACACATTCTAACAGTTGAGTAACAAGAAAAAGAAAAAAGTCCGGAACAGACAACCACTCTAACAGCTCCTCTCTGAGTGTTTGAAGCGCTATCCTCTGGCTAGATTCACCGCACTCCGCACCCCCGCCCATTCGAATAGAATCCCTTCGCTATTTGTAAATTACCCCTTCATTAACCAAGATTTATTTGACTAAGACAACCAAAAACCACTTCCTCTTTCCGCCAGGTAAAGCCATGCCGGAGTCGAACATTTCTCCCCATAAAAAAAACAACCCAATGCCATCAGGCCGGCATGCTACAGCTGTCACCCAGATTGGGATAGCAGGTTCTAAGCTCTGTTTAGGAATGATAAGCTACCGCGTCTTCTCTGCGCGGATCTAAGGTATGTATGTCTGAAGGAAGAACCTACCCCTGTTTGAACGCGGAGACTTTGTTCAACTATATATTGCCTTTTTAGGCACATCTTAGTCCGCTCTCTCCGACGACACTCGCCTAAAGAGAGGAAAACCACAACACTAGAATCTAGCAGCCCACAGCCCGTCGTAAACTCCACTTGGAACCACATGCAGAACCCCAGAAGTACGACTGTAAGAGAACTTCGTGGCAAAGTGGTTCCTCAAGCCCATCTCACCATCCAGAGGCCGACGTACCTACGGTGTATTTATGGAGTGCGGCCCAGGAAACCTCTGATATTCAGGGGCCTGCGAAACAAGCCCGTGGTCATCTTCTAGCGAACTGTATGTAGTGAATTTCACATCATTCAAATAACTTATCTATATAATAAATGCGGATTCCTTCCACCCGTCTCAACTTTAACTGCCACCGAATTGCCGCTACTAAAAGCCTCATCTTTACGGGTCGATTATATAAGGCGCCTATTCCTATGTACTGCTGCGCAGCGGCCCAGTACGTTTTTCGGTAAAAATTTGGTTTATACTGTTTGTATTATTGGAACACAATCTGCTGATAACTACCATTACGAAAACAAACTGGGAAGAGGAAACACACGCAAAGCGCAAATTATAATACGCATTAGCACTCCATACATATTTTAGTCTACCAAATATTATATTATTATATATAACTTTTGCTATTTTTGCACTGTTAGAAGAGAAAAAAAGTAGCTATCAAACCAAGCGTGGAGCACGGCCTGTCTCCACGTCTCAACAGCTGTAGTACAGACCACTGCAAAGGAGAAATTCACAAGAGCGGCCACTGCGCTTCTTTATTCTGTAGGTGGGAATGCCTGTATAGTTATAATTCTCTGATTCCGCATAAGTTAAACAATAACATTATACTCAATTATCGGTAAGATTTACATACGTATTCATAATTACCATTCATAAGGACCAAGGACAGATATTTTTCATAAATTAGGATTCTATTTACACGAGCCGCTGTTCTTACATGGGCAATTGTTATAGGTGGCAGTTTATATAGTAACAGTAATTGTTTGATGTTGTACTAGTAAAATTATAATGTTTTCTCTTTCCACAATAGTACCTTCTGGCAAATTTGTAATGGTGTCAAATAGGAGTATGAAATTTTAGTAAATTATTTACTTAATAAGTTCAGCTCGAAGCTTTAATAAAACCTTGAAGTAGTTTTAAGGGTAAAATTAAAACATAGCTAAATAAAGCAAAAAACCTTAATAGTCATACACGAGCCAATTCTAAAAATAACTATTTAATGTAACATCAAGCAGTTTTATTATGGTTTAAAGGGCCACTGTAATTTGTGTGCTTTCCTCTCAAGATTTATTACTAAGAAGCTGGGAGAAACAGGTTACATAAAATTATTTGTTTACTTCCAATTTTCCCTACGTGTACGTACATATTCAAAATCTTAAAAGCAATAGACGACTTTTTAATTAAAATTTAATTGCTTCAGCCCATAAAATAAAGCCTTATAAAACAGCAACACATATACATGCAAACGTGCACACACTCATTAGCAAAATGGCTAAAAATATAATACATTTAAGTAGACTTTAATTTGTAAAGGTTTAAGTAGAATAATTAACCGTTCGCTAAAACTTTTTAAATTTCTCAAGAAAATAAATGAACTGGTATCTTAGTGATTAATTACTAGAGTAGGCGTTTAATCATTTTGTTTTAAAAGTCAGGTTCCCCTTAAACTAATTTTACAGCTTCATAAAAACTTTTTAACTTTATATATTATCTTTCTAGCATCATCCATTGGTTTACCGTATTTGTTTGAATTTATTGTGGTTTAAATAACGATAAATCAGTCAGGTCGTAGCTGCTGATCATAAATTTAAAAAAAAATGAAAAACTACATAAAAATTGTTGGCGTAATTACAATATTGCGGAAATTTGTATAAAGCAAAAATTTATCATAACACAACCAACTTTTAAGGTGTTCAGAAATGTTATGGAAATCAAGTAAAATATTCGCTTTCCGTCAGAAAGTGCGTTTTTCTTTTATGATTTGATAGTAGGTATTTCAAGATCAGTACATACAGAGGGTCTTAAATCTGCAAAGATGAACAGATTTATAATTTATAAAAAAAAACTTCCAAGAAAAAAGCATATCAAACAATATATCAACATTAAACAATTCTCACGTTTTCAGTGCTTTTTCATACTATTTCAAAAAGTTGACGACATAGGTCATACTTAATAACAGAATCTTATAGAACTTTTGTTTAACCTTGTTTATTCGACCAACTCTGTAGCTCTCATAATAACAAAGACAGCCACGCTACTATGCTTTTCAATTTAAGACACCCTGCTAAATATCTGCTAAGAAGTTATAAATTAATAAAAGCTTAACTGTTTAGTCTGCAGGAACTTGGTAAAATTTTGTGGCAATTTGCAAGATGTTACATAATAAATATTATACAGAATTCAGAAATTATAATTCAAGACTTGTACATTCAGTTTTATACATTTTTTCAGCATAAATTGTATTTATTTTTGTAAAAACTCAGAACGTTTATGAAATAACCTAGAGATTTTTTAGCAAATGTCACTTTTTGATTTAAACCTAAATGTTTATACAAATCTGGAGAATTTTCCGCACATATTGATGAAGCTTGCAAAACGTTTAGAACCTAATTAGTATATAATTGTAACCCTACTTTCAGCACCTACATATCAGTGGCGTATCGAGTAGTTGTGGGGCCTAGATTCCAGATTCGGCTGGAGCCCCTATAACACTCTTCCCTTCCCAGGAAGAGATAAAAATAAAACCTTATGTCACAGACCCAGATGTAGTATTATACAGGGTGTATTAAAACGTGCGGCTAATAATTACCGCACGCAATTCTACGTTGAAAAAGAAGCAAAAAACTTTAACACCAATTTGGTCTTAGACGAAGAGTCTTTAAATTATAAGCACTTAAAGGTTTTTAATTTGGCAACGCTGTACAATTTAAAGCTAAGAGACATGCATTTAGTTACCCTTGATCGTATATGTTTGTGATTCTGCAATTAAATCAAGTATGTGTTCATGTGTTTTTTATTATTACATTTTAAAAATAAACCCAGCTTATAATGCATAGTTGCAACGTCTTCCAAAACTATAAATCGGGAAGATATTGCATTCTTAAATATTAAATTATAAGTAAACTAATTACCATAATGTATATAATTTATATTTGATTACTTATTTTAATTGTTGAATTATGTGTTGTTGATACTATTTAAATCTATTTCTCAACCATAGTCGAAAAAAATTTCAAAGTTTGAGCATTAATAACTCCTTAATCAAAGAGTTAACACTAAAATTGTATTCGAGTTTTTTGCTTGTTTTGCTACGTAGAATTGCGTGGTGTAATTATTAGCCGCTTGTTTTAATACACTCTGTATATTATGTAATATATTCAAAAGTATAGCTAAGACAAAGACACATCTACATTATGTAACAAAATAGGAACATAATAATTAAAACGTAACAAAAATATTAAAAATAAAACTGAACCAAACTTCTAATCCTTTACTTTCCACTTGCAAATTTTTGTATCAATTTATTTAAGTCCAGATTTTGTGTAGTCCAATTTCGAATCGAAATTATTGTTAGAGACGACCATGTGCCTTAAAGCACTGTATTTCATAAATAATTTTTAATATTAATAATATCATAGACTGCATTTAATAAAATTGCTAATAGATCTTAAATTTTTAAGCGCTCGATTTTGAAGAATTTTTAACTGTTTTGTTGCTCTTTCTAATTGTTTTCTAATTGTTTTATTCGTTTTGCGGCAGCCGATTTATACACATACGTTTTTGATCTCAATTTACCAAACACTTCACTTCAACGTTATTATTGAAGCAATTTCAACAGTCTACCAAACTGTATCTAACAACAAACGCGGTTGCCATGGTAACGTAACCCCACGCTCGACCGGGTATTCAGCATAGCTATTTGGAGGAATAAACTGCCATGTTATCGCCTAGTTAAAATATAAAGAGAAGTGTGGGACTAATTTATTACTTACCAGTACCTAACATTTTAATCTACCGATATATCGAAATATTCGTCGAAAGATAGCCGTTGAAAAAAAAAAGGTTTGGCTTGAAACAAAGCAAACGTGTATTTGCTTATTTTTAGAGGGAAAAAGCTATAAAAGGACGGGGCCTTGGCAGACCCCACGGCTCATTGGCTCTGGTTCCGTGAAACCTGTAGAACCCCAGTAGTTATGCCACTGCTACATATGCATACATTTTAAATCATAATCATCTATGCATAACTAACTAACTCATTATTCTGAAATTATCATAGCTGTTGTTAGCTTAATTAAAAGCTTTAGAAAAGACATATAAAGATAAAAAAACTCGCTCTTATGCCAGCAAGGGGACATTGCGTAAAAATGTGTGCTATATGCAGTAACTTATAAATTTTTATATAATATAATACACTTTTCCTACAATGTTAATAATGCTAAAAGCTCAAATGCTTTTATGTCAGAAACAATACGCACAATGGCTTTCAGCTGTAAGTTTTTATATCATAGGCAGTCAGAGACGCTAGACACAAAATACTACGCATGGAGAAAATATGTGTGGACGGAAAAAAAGCGTTTTCATTGTATACATTTGTTAGAGCTTCATTAGTACTTCATTAGTACTTATTATTGTGTTACAAATAGCGAAGATCACAGGAAAAAGCTATATCGATTTTAAGAGAACAGCACGTTTTTGAATAACTGCAGTCACTTAGCCACATTTAACAAACGAAAATTTCGATTTTTGAGTTGATTAGTTAGAGCATCGTTAGTGTTTCTTTGTACTATAAATGCTAAAACACAGGAATTCATAAACGACGAAAAAACAAAGATATACACGATGTTTCACGGAGTACGAGCCATGTTATTAATTAGTAAGATAATCTAAGCGTAGATTGCCTACAGAATTTTATCACATTACCTGCTTGTATACATGAAATAAGATAAAATCACACACGTACTAGTCGTCTAAATTCCATGTAGGTGAGATAATTCTATTTTTTTAAACTTATTTTTATCTTCTATTTATGTTGCTACGACATTTTCAATAAATTAAAGCATAGTGTTTATTCACAATACTGTATACGGTTTGTAAATAATTTAACATTTCTATTACTCACTGCATTCTTATTTTCAATCGAGAAACGTGATCAAGTGCTATGATACAGTTTGCTTTTTCGCCTTAAGCTACACTTTTTTACGTCACAGCTAAACAATGTCTATCGTAGAAGTTTGTCCAACGTTGTGTAGAATTAAAACAAAACTCTAAATTAACTCGCACATGAGCGAACGAGGAAGAAGAAGAAGATGAACTCGCAATTAAATCCAAATCACAGTCAAAACGGCTCTCCTCAGAGCCCCCAGACTAGGAAAATCGGAACCTCAGTCCGAATTTGCGAACTGAACATAGAAAGTATTAGTAAATCCAAAACAGAATACTTGTTTAAACTACTGACCGACAATAACATCGATGTCGTGGCCCTCCAAAAAACATACACCGTAAATGAGGAACAGTTCCGACGTAGAGGCACTATTCCAGAATACACAGCACTCGGCACAAGCTACCATCATGCCTTCGGAACTGCTACGTACGTAAAAAATACCATCAAAAACGTCCACTTAGTACCTACCAACGCCACAGATAATATCTACACCATCACCATAAAAGTCGAGTCACTTACAATAACTAACGTGTATAAACCGCCGGGGTGACATGGTCTACAACTGTACTCCCAGTACATAACCACCCTGCAATCTACATTGGTGACTTCAACAGCCGCAGCACCGAATCGGGATACAACAGCGACGACATGGCAGGCACTGAATTAACATCATGGGCTGAAAATAACGATATACAACTCGTCTTCGACGAAAAGCAACCAGGCACGTTTAGATCTGCCGCCTGGGGCAGAGACTATAACCCCGACCTCTGCTTTGTCACTAGAAGCGAAGCGCACCAGCCGCTAGCTACACACAGAAAAGTGCTGTTCAGTTTCCCGCATAGCCAACACAAGCCTGTCCTAGTAACTATCGGAATACAAATGCCAATCATTAGCTCTATACCCCAGCCCAGATGGAACTTCACCAAAGCCGACTGGAACAAATTCCAAAAAATCCTAGATAGAACCGTCCACTGGATCCCTCCGAAACCCCAAAACGATGACACATTCTGCGGCGCAGTCATTTCTGCTGCAAAACAAAGCATCCCAAGAGGATACCGAAAAGATTATACTCCAGGCTGGAGCGAACACAGCGAAGCACTATACCAGGAATACTTAAACAGCGGAGATCCACAACTCGCAGATGAAATACTACACAGCTTAGATACCACTCGCCGTAAAAAATGGACCCAAACCGTAACTAGCATGGATTTCAAGCATTTCAGCAGAAAGGCCTGGAGCCTTCTAAGAAAACTGAGATCGAGTCCGAATAGAACCCCAGACCAGGTTGCCAATCATATCGTCTCAACATCTAGAGCCACTAGCAATAAAAAACATACAACGCTGATTAAAAAAGAGCCGAGGCAACTAAAAAGGGGAAATACTGAAGAGTCAAACCCCACAAATCCCTTTTCAGCAAGGAGGTATCTAGCGCGATAAAAGAAATGAAGACTGGAAAAGCTCCCGGCTACGACGGAATCCACCCAGGATTTTTGCTCCACTGTGGCGCTGTAGCTAGAAACTGGCTAGCAAAGTTCTACTCGGAAATCCTCCTTACTGACAACCTACCATCAAAACTATAAGAATCAAAAATAAAATCACTTCTTAAACCAGGCAAAGACAAATATAAGCCAGAAAGCTATAGACCGATTGCCCTTCTCAGTTTGTATTACAAACTACTGGAAAGGCTAATTCACAACCGCATCGTTCATAAAATAATAGAACACGTTCCAGTGGAACAGGCAGGCTTCCGAAAGAACCGAAGCTGCTGCGACCAAGTTGTCTCTCTAACAACGTCCATAGAAGCCGGCTTTCAAAAACGGCACAAAACATCAGTTGTTTTTATAGACCTTACAGCAGCATATGACACAGTCTGGCGACAGGGCCTCATATACAAACTCCTAAAAACCACTAAGTGCAAAATAACAACCCGGCTTATCGAAAACATGCTAAGCAACCGCACCTTCCGAATACACATAAATGACCAGACAAGTAAAAAATGTACCCTGAACAACGGCCTCCCCCAGGGGTCTGTACTCGCACCATTGCTCTTCAACCTGTATGTGTCCGACATGCCTGAAACACGTTCGAAAAATTTAACTACGCCGACGACATGGCTTTAGGATTTAGCCACCAAAACCTCTCGGTGACAGAAGACGTACTGAGCGAAGATTTAATAGCCATGAACGACTACTTTATGAAATGGCGACTTAAACCCAGGCAGCGTAGCCAAAACCGAAGTAACATGTTTCCACCTAAATAACAAAATGGCCAATGTCGAAATAAACGTCCAGTTTAATGGTGCCCGCCTAAGGCACAATAAGTTCCCCAAATATCTCGGCGTCACTCTAGACAGAACACTATCGTTCAAAAAACATCTTACTAACGTAGCTGCAAAACTCAAAACTAGGAATAACATTATCTCCAAATTAAGCGGTACCTTCTGGGGAGCTACAGCTGACAAACTGCGAAGCTCAGTCATGGGCCTGGTATATTCGATAGCAGAATATTGCTCTCCAGTATGGCTGAACAGCCCACACACGAAGATAGTAGACGCCCAATTAAATAACTATGCGAATTATTAGTGGAACCATTAAACCCACGCCTACATACTGGCTGCCCACTGTAAGCAACATCCCTCCTCCCCACCTCCGTCGATCAAGCGCCCTATGCAGAGAATAAAGAAAAATCCGCAACTCAAGATCCACGAAGACATCATGCACCTGGGCCACAGACTACGTTCTAGAAGACCGCCCATCCAAACCGCTGAACGCTTAACTGCCAACAATTTCAACCTGGAACAAGAATGGGAACGTGAGTGGCAAGCAAGTGCACACCCCGACACTCACGGTACTCTCCACACCAAACAAACACCACCTGGTTTTACCTTGCCACGAGAAACATGTAGCAGATTAAACCGAATTCGCACAAACTGAGGGGTATGCGCCGCCTCCCTATTTAGATGGGGCAAATCCGAAACTAGCACATGCGACCGCGGCGAAGAAAGGCAAACAATTCACCATCTTGCCTACTATTGCGGAAATAGGCCCAGCCACGGCACAACCGAAGACTTCTTGAGAGCCACCCCATCTGCTGTTATTTGGATTGAGAATTTAAATGTTAATATTTAAGATATTTAAGATACTTTTACCCATGTGTAGCCATACGATAAATAAATAAATAAATAAATCTAAATTAAATTTAATAGCCCCATATCAAAAAATCGTATGTCTGGTGATCTTGAAGGCCATAGCACTGTGCCGCCACGATTGAATTGAACTTTGGATAACTGCAGTCGGTGCTCTGACTGCGCGTCATTCGGACGACATGTGTCATTTTCACTTATTTCATGTATAGTAATGCATGCAGGTAATGTAATAAAATTCTGTACATAACCTACCTTGACGCTGACTAATAAATAACATGGTTAAAATGCTATGGCCTGTACTCCGTGAAACATCCTGTACATTTTTGTAGTTACTGGTAAGAAAAGTTTTTTAATCTTAATTTGTTGCTATTCGATCACGCTTCGTAAGGCATTATTTTTAGAAAAACTAAACACTACAACAAAAGTTATTCTAGCTTTACAAATTTCGAACAAAACTGGCACTGTGTGAAAGTAGTGAAACTTCTGCAAATTGCAAAAAATTTCGCGGAATCAGACTGACTTTTCTTTTCTTACAGTTGAAAATAATGACTTCAAATAGTATTGATAATTAAACACTAATAAATAATTTTCGTTATGTGAAAAATCAGCACATTGTTGTCAAAATATGCGTCCTAAAAATATACACCGCTTAACTTTATATTTGCTAATTACTGTGGTTGTTAGGTGAAGCACTTTAAGCGCCACTAACATATCATTAACAGATGAGCCCCGAAAACTAAGAAAGAATTAACGATTGCAAATGTTCGCCAACTTTAAACACCGAAAAATACATATTGTATTTTTAGTAATAGCTGTATGTACTACTTAAGTCACTACTGAAGCACTAACCTAGCAAAAAACCTATGTAGCTCCACTTCTACTATACAATTATAAAATCGTCAATAGGCGACACAAAAGGTCTCTGTGAATACAGAGTGTTAATGAATTGTAGGGACAAACTTCTAGGGCTTGCAAAACAACAAAACAAACAACTTTTGTTAATAAATGTGTGGTCAAAAGTGTTTCCTTTAGAAAATAGAGCCTTTTAAAGATTCTTTAAGAAGTACCGGAAAATAGGCAACCCAAATTGCATTTTCAATTATTTTGCACAGGTCACACGGAATTTTGAAAAAAAAACGATCTAGACATACATGCATTCAAATAACGTCAATTTTGACACAATTCAATGTTTTGTGATATTTTTTGACTTTTTTTGCATTCGTTTCTCTCTGTGCCGTTTATAATTCGTTTTTTTTCGTTCTGTGATTTTTTTGATAATTATTTTCTTTGTTGTTTTCGTTCTGTGTTTCGTATTTTTGTGTTATGGCGAATTATACTTTTGCCGAACACCATGACATGATGTTCATGTATGGAGCTGCTTGGGGTAACGCACGCGAAGCTGCTCGCCTGTACCAAGAACATTTTCCAAATAGGAATTATCCATCGCACAAGACCTTTAGTGTAGTTTCACTTTGGCTGCGGGAGGAAGGTACATTCGTTGTCAACAGACACAACTGTGGAGCTACCAGAATAAGGCGAACGGTGGATTTTGAGGAAGAAGTTTTGGAGAGAGTGGCTGAAAATCCTTCTACTAGTTCAAGAGCCATCGCTCATGAAATGGTAGTGAACCATGTTTCAGTATTGGAGGTACTACATGAGCAGCAGCTACATCCGTACCATCCACGGAAGGTAGAAGCCATGGTTCAAGCAGATTTTCCCAGAAGGGTAGAATTTTGCCAGGAATTTCTGCGGCGGTGTAATGAGGATCCAGAATTTTAAGTAAACGATCTGTTTAGTGACGTGGCATCTTTTACGAAAGACGGAATATTCAACGGTAGAAACAGCCACATTTGGGACGATGAAAATCTCCATGCTGTGGTTCAAAATACCAGCAAAGATTTTCAGTGCACATTTGGGCCGGGATTGTTAGCGATAGAGTCATTGGACCATATACGCTATCCGAAAGGTTAACAGGAGCAACTTATTTAAATTTCTTGCGCCATGTCCTGCCTGAAGTTTTGGAAGATGTTCCACCTCAAATGTGGCTGCAGCACGATGGTGCACCTGCTCATTTTTCGGCGGAAATCAGGGAATTTTTAAATAACACTTTTTCCAACAGATGGATAGGTCGAGGAGGGCATGTGGCGTGGCCTCCACGTTCTCCTGATTTGACCCCACTTGATTTCTTTTTGTGGGGTCATGCTACAACGTTAGTGTATGCTACCCCAGTTGAAACTGTAGAAGAACTTACGGCGCGGCGCGTATTCTTGCTGCATGTGAAGAAGTTCAACCGACTCCTGGTATATTTGGAGCGGTGCGTAGGAATTTACTTCGTAGATGTGCTTCGTGTGTAGAAGCTGGGGGGCGACATTTTAAACATTTACTGTAATTTTATTAATTTTTGAATTAGCTATTGTAAATTTTTCAAATAGTTGATTTTGGATTTGTAATTTTGGTTTTTTCTATTGCTTAGTTTTGAAACATTTTGTTAATTAGTTTATTTTAAATTTAATTTGAATTTGAAAAGTGGGAAAGGGGGCTTTATTTATCCTGTATTACTTTCCGTCGTTATGGAAACAAATAATAGGTAGTAAATTGAGTTGCCTACATTTAGGCGCTTCTTAAAGAATCTTTGAGAAGCTCTATCCCTGAAAGGAAACACTTTTGACCACACATTTATTAACAAAAGTTGTTTGCTTTGTTGTGTTTTGCAAGTCCTGGAAGTTTGTCCCTACAATTCATTAACACCCTGTATACAACATTTAATTTTTTATTACTAACATTTAAATTAATATAACATTTTCCAGCAATCTTCTCAACTTCCAAAAACAAAGTCAGTAATAAGCACTAACAAATGTTTACCATGAAAATGTTACTTATGTTGCTATACCAACATTACACACAAAAAGTATAACTTCTGTTGTAGCCGAGTTAATCAAAGAAGACTTAAAAGATTTTCTCGACTGTAAAGCACATCAAGAAGCTCGTATGTGAGAGACTAGACTGGACACAGTGAAAAATTCAGATCACGTATTTCCTTGGAGTGCGAAAAGACAGTTATTACAATTCTTTACAATTCCTTCGAAAGCTTGATTTGATTATTGAATTATTGAAACATTTTTTGACGCCGTATATTCCAAACCTATAATTAAGTTTAGAATGTTCGCGGTTTGTAGAAAATCGATTCAATATTTTGTATCTAAACCAAGAAATAATTACAGTAATTTGTCTTTGTGCCGGAACGGATATTTCTTTTCATCGTTATTACTTTGCTTGTCTCTCTTTTACGCCAGAATTCACTCACCTTAATTCCATCAAATTGTAGGTCGTATTTTGTGAATTTGAGGATTTAGTGGTGTAAGCTTGGGCTTCGATTTTGACAGAGATTGACCGTAATAGGGTTCATTATCGAATGTATTTTTTGTCGGCGCTTCCCACGTTATAGAAACTCGACAAAAGCAGAATTTACAAAATAGGGACTTTCTCAGGATGTGGGAGCTCTCGGCAAGAATATAATTTGTTTAAGTCGCTGTAGGTTTCTTGGGAAAATATGTACAGTTGTTGGCTATTCCCCTGACGCGACAATTACGAATTACTGATTTATTTGTAGCTTTAACTTTTATTTGTAAATCAACGTTGTTGTGATGAAATCTGATATAACAAGATAGGCTTGATGGGATAATTTTCCCTAGTGGGGGCTGGGTGTGTTTGGTATCCGCTGTGATAGTTTTGTTCGGTAAATAGAAATTCCAGCTGACAAAAGTATACGTTTAGCCACTGAAGGCTAACAAAATATAAAATTAAAAAATTTCAGATATGTTGGTGATGCATTGAACTTTAACGAGGTGATATTGACAGAGCGAAATACTAAAGTAAGATTGGAAATTTCACACGAGTGCCTGCAGAGTGTAAGCTACTGTGTTTTTCGAAAGTAATGCACTTAATTTATTTGATTTAAATGAACTAATTTAAATTGAACATACCCTGATATTTATAAATATTTGATACTGTATTTTGTGCAACCGTGGCTTTTCCAAAGGAAACTGTTATAAGAACATTATATTCTGTGCTTGGATCGTTTTGACGGCACGTCATAGTTATTATGTTTTGTTCATTGCACAACCGCTATCTTTTCGTCCTTGTGTAGTGCAGTAAACAAATGGGATGTGTTTGTACGACGTGTTACATTTGCTCTTCGCGGAGTAATCAACGTGCTTACAGTTTGTACTGCTCTATACCTACCGTTAGGTGCTATGGGATTTTGCGGCCTCTACTGTTAAAAAGTTTTGTGTATGACTGACATTATACAAGTGTTGGTAGGGTATTTGTTATATTATTTTATTTCTTGTTATAATCTTAAGTTTACTAAAATTTTCAGATAATGCAAAACAATTTTCTTATTAGTTTTAATAGCCGCGAAGCATTGAAAATCTAGAGACGCCCTTAGTGCGCTTTTACCTAAAAACACTACTGCTATTGGGGCTACAACGTTGCGCATAAATACTTTAAAAAATATAATTATAAAGCAAAAGTTGCTAATGTATAAGAAAGTCCAGGCGAACTGCTACGATCATTTTTGTTAATTTGAGTTTGAATCGTAAAGAACGGAGAATTCAGAGAGGTTTGTAAAGGTTTTTGAAAATTTATCAATAAAAAAATGCAAATTTGGATGAATTTTGATTGGGCGCTTTTCTCTGCTAACTCGCTGCTTCAAACCCGCTCTTATGTTTATTTTTTTTTCCTATGGTTCCGTACTCTTGCAAGGACTGTGGGCTAGAACATTTGCATGGCCTCCGACCCATGGAAGTGCATGCACTCATTACGAGATTGTTTACTAGGACAATCTGCGCTGTGAAAAGTGAAGCCCGCTAACCTTAAGAGACACGGCGACACGGGTACGTTGGTGGACGGTGGTTGTCCTAACGGAAACATGCGATTTTTGCCGAATTGTTGATGTTGCTCGGGAATCGAACTCTGGGTGAGTGGGTTCGAGCTCGGCCAGTATACTAATCGGCCGCTAACCTTCTTATCATTATCTCCTTTTATTGAGAGTTAAAACATAATTCCAAGTTTTTAAGAAAACCCAAAGAAGAGTGAAAAGTTTTAAAACCGATCCTAAAAAAGATGTTGGATTTAGAGTTCGAACAAATTCAGACCAACTCTGATAAAATATGTTACTGACTAGTAAGAATCTGTTAAGCTATTTTTTGTCTTGTCTTCAATTGTAGCAAACTTTAAGAGAACAAGAACATTTTTCTTTGTTTCCCTTTTATTGGGGGAGAGTGTTGACGCGCGGTCGAACGACCAACCCCTAAACCTACACAAACAATTCAGAAGAATTCCAAACAGAAAAGCTCCTACGCACTGACATCTGATAACTCCAACGAATGTGTGCAGACTAAAACTTCCGGCTGTAAGAACTAAAAAAGTTTAGTTTTGTCTGCAATCTATTTGGGGGAAAATAGATACATCTCATGTTTAAAATATGTCCCCAGATCCGACTGGATTTTGATTTGCTGGCCAAGCTCTTTGATCTATTGAGAAATCTTACGACTGCCCTTAAAAGCACCGATTTGCTGGATTTAATAGGGTTAACCGGGCAAAATACTCTCACAAACCGTAGACTTATCGGTTTAGTAAACCCGCATAGACAGATTTCTGCCGCTTTACAATTAGATTTAGAATGCCCAACGTGCCTTTGTGATATTTTTTGTGTGAGCTAACGATAAAATATTTTCTTTTATGTATAGAAAATTCAACAAAATGTTATACGACTATCACCGTATATTCAAAAAATACTTTATTTTATACTGTTTAATTACTTTATTCTTAATTTTTCCTTAACACACAACAACGAAGCGCACAAATATTCGCATTAAAAGTTTAAGTTTTACCTATGATTTTGCTAATAAATATCGTCAAAATAAAAATAAATAATTTATAAACTTCTTAAGCACCAACATGTTTTTTACGTTTATTTAGAGCCACGCATAGAGCCTGTACGAGACTTTTATGTATTTACCCGTGTGGTCTGTCGGGTATTCCTAAAATAATGTGAAATAGGTAAAAGATCATCGAGCTTGATCTGTAGGTTACCAACTCGTCAAAATTTGGAAATTGTGTCTGCGGTTGTATCTTTCCAGGAATAAAAACATTTTAACTTTTCTTTTGATTTATGTTTACCATTTCAGAGCACGCCCGTTCCAAGTGAAATTTCTTAACTTGTTCTCACTGAAAGTGTTTTTTGAATTCTATGATTTAGCGGAAAACGAACACGGGTTCAGTTACAAATCTGGCAGTTAAGTAATTTTCCAAATATTAATTTAGAAAGTCCACACAAACATAGATGAATTGCTGCAGAAACAGAAAAAACTTATTAAGAATACTTTACTCGTTTATTTACACGTCATTATTTTTATTTTACGTCATGTATATAAGTATTATTTCTCTCCGTGTTTTATTAATAAATAAAGAAAATGTACAAATTTAAAATTATTTTGATATAACGCATCAAGCAGGTTTTGAAATGTTGTTTTATGTCTTACGTCCCTAAGCTGCGCTGTACGTGGCACAGAAAGTAGAAACCTCAGTGCTTCGGCGTTTTGATGCATAATTTATACAATCACAATCATGGCCATATGATATCTATTTTTAATTTAAAAAGGATGTTAAAATAGAGCTTTTAAACAAAAAAAATCAAGTCGATATTTCAAGTACTTCTCGAGATATTACAGTCTTTGAAAGGTCTGTAGCTGTACAAAAACTACATATTTCTGAAACCAAAACAGAACGATTGCACCGAACCTACCTCTATCCAAAAGTCGCTATCAAGCCACAAAGATCTTTAAAAAATATGTTATATTTTTTTTAATAACAAAAGAATGGTTGTAGCGTTTGCATCAAATTTGGGTTGTAAATCGGTACTGACAACAGATGTATTTAACATAATTTTTTTGATCATCAGCCTTGCGCAAGTATTCAAAAGTTGGTCATCCAATTACAAAGAAGTGCATATTTTTTAACAGTTTACGCAATACATCCAAAATTTTTTTCATATAAAGATACTCTTATTTACAACATATTTTTACACTTGTTAGATTTTGCTATCTGCCATAGTTTAGACAGAAACCAGCTTTGAGTTGCTGCAGTCTAGTGTTACAACACACCCCTTCAACATAATCTTATACAGAACAATTTAAAAGAGTTGCACAAATAGGACGTGTAAGTATCATTTGGTAAAATGACAGAGCCAATAATAACATCGCCAATGATTCCTACCCACAAATGTATTGGAAATGTATCCTGAAAATGCGTTTTCTTTAGCTTCATGTGAATTTTCATCACATCTTTGTGCAAATTTGTTATGCCTTTCCTCGTAAAACATGTTTCAACGCAGTTCTTTTATACACTCCTACTTGAGATTTTAAGCGTCTGGTACTTTATTTCAAATCTTCTGCAACTTTTTTCACAATTTGCTTTTTAAGCTGAAGAGCCCTCATCACTCGCTCACGTCGATAATCAGCAGTTGCTGGAGCAAATCAGCCCGTTTCGCGAATACGTCTCCCAAAAGCGGCAAAGGTTTGATGGTTTGGTAAGCTTTGATTTTAAAATCTATCATCGTATTCGCTAACACTTGTGCGACCATTTTCTTGGCAATACCCAAAAACCAATAAGAAATCTGTCTGCTTTGCGTAAGTGTAACCAGGATCAATAAAAAAAGATTAACAAATATGTTAGAAAAATGTGTAAATTATTAATTATCAGCTTTTATCAATTTTTGAAAGCAAAACCTGCTATGTGCAACAACAAATTAAATACTGAAAGTTTGTCGTCAGTACTGGAGTGCAGCAACTCAAAGTTTATTTTTTTGCAAAATTTTAGACATGTTCAAAAAAATTATTCCTCAAAAAACGTTCATGAATTTTTGAAAATTTTGAAATTGACGCGTTTTTGAAAGTTAGGATAACTCTATAAATAAAGTTGTTATAACCATTTTTGATACGAGGTCGCGAGCGCATTACAAACGTAACCACCGCCTTGAGTCTGGAGCGGGTGGCTTGTACCGGCTGGAGATGACTAGATGTAAATTTCAATCACTTTTTGTCGCGAGAATATTCAAACCGTAAAAAGTATGGGAAAGTACCAGCGACTTGTTTTGTCCATTTTTTGAGGATACATTCAATTTCAGATCTGCATTTCACAAAAACTGATTTAACTCAAAAGCCGTTGGATTTAGCATTATTCAAGAATAGTATTTTTGGCGTACTTTTGTATGGAGCATAAGATTTGCAAGTCAAAAGTTAAAATAATCAACTGTGTAAAAATACGCTAAGAGATACGTTGAGAACTCCTACATCCACGCTCCTGGTAGATGAATTTGAACGTAAACCAGTGAAATTGTAAACCATCAGTATTGTAATATCCATTCAAAATTTAAATCAAATATTTTAATTTATGGCAGAAATATTAATTAACAGGTGATGAAATTGGTTCATTTTTGTGAGGCTGTAACCCCGGAAAAAAGCCCGTATAGCGTTTTCTCTTAAAGTGGCCTAAGAAATCAGTTCCCCAAGTGTGTCGGTGTTATTTTGCAACGCCCTGTATAGATTTTTTTTAAATACTACCTCCAAACCTTTAAAACTGAAGGTGTGCTATATTTCAAACCTTCATATTATAGTATAGCAATATTTATTTTTCAATGGTTCAAAACCTTCTGTAATAATATTGGACCAATATTACCCGTCTTTGTCAACGACTTCTTTAATACAAATTTAAACGTGAAGATTGGAATCGTATAAGAAAATTACCAGTATTTAACTGATATCAGTAATATCCAATAGAGAAACTTTATGTAACGCTCAAACTGTGAACAATAAAACTAAAAAAGTACATATAACTCCTTCCACATCGACTAACCTGTCGATTCTTGTTTATTACAGTAAGCGAAGTAAAATTTTGTTAATGTTCAGAACTCTGCATTAAATGATGTTTTAAAAAATTTAATCAAGTTGAGTTGACATTCCATTAGGTACTGAAAGAGGGAGAGAACGTAAAAATAACTCTAAAATCACTCAGCGAAAATCGTTTTACCGACAATGTTGCAGGAAAAGCAAATAGAAATATTTTAAACATCGAACTTAACGAAAAGTATAAATTGGACCTGTATATCGATATTGGCAGACTAAGATGAATAGTTTTCTATAGTTCAAATGGAATACAGGCCGGATTTCTGATTCAATATGTACAGATCAAGTAGAAATAGCAAAAAAGGTTTTATGAGATACATTTTGTCTCTAGAAGTATATTATTTTTGATAGTAGAAGGTCAAAGATGTAATAAAAATACTTACAAAAAACGCTTAATATTAAGGATTCAAATTACTAGTAAATTTGCTTTATATGAAATGCTGAAGAAAATGATATCGGCAACATGTTTACTCCACAAATTTTGTATTGAAATTTCAATACGGTTGTATTATGTATATATGCTATAATATATAATACTATAAACAAATAATAGCTTTTTTCCACCACCGGGAGTAGAATTCGGTTTCTATGCCATCAAAATTGTGACAGAAGTAAAGCATTTACTCTCTAGGGACGAAATAAAACAACAATTACATTATACACTATACATTATACACTAAGGGAGAGAACCGTCTTATTTTTCCTGAGGTGTAATTTGAAGGCCGATGGCTACAAATACATCGAGGGAAAAATGGCGGTCTCTCCCGAGGTGTATGAACTATTTTTTCCAAGATCGGGAGTAGAAACACTTAATTTCATAAATAAAGAATTATAATAAATCGGAGCGAAATTACAATATTTAGAAGCCTTTGGGATGTTTACCATGACAACAGACATTTGTTTACAAAAATAAATATGAAATGAAATAAAAACTCCCCTAGGGAAATTGTTGTCTTATTTCGTCCCTAGGGAGTAAATGCTTTACTTCTGTCACAATTTTGATGCCACAGAAACCGACTTCTACTCCCGGTCGTGAAAAATAATATAATATGGTTCACTAATTTTACGCGCTCCGTCGTCCGTTGTCCAAGTAGAATAATGGAGAGCATGTTAAGGGCACTGCAATCGATGTTGAATATATAAGGTTGTTACCTAGGTTTGGCAACAGATGTTCTGCATTCGATGGTAAGTATTACGTTTCTCGACATTTAAGAGGAAAATGCGGTGACAGACAAAACGTAATCTCCATGATTGCCAGACATTACGTGCTACCGTCTATTGAATCGTTATACAGGGCGTAACAAAAATGATCAAGACAGTGCATGCAAACCATGTGGCCTAAAATGCATCGTTTCCGAATTCTAGCCACATTAAGTTTTGGTTTGCTAGATTAACAATAAATTGCTTTATGATTACGTAAACATAGCCTGTATTTTTGGGGGTTTGCCGTGGTGGCGGTGAAAAGGACCATTTGCTTGACGTAATATGTTTTTGGAGCTAATTGCACTGTGTTAAAAATAGAAGATTGTTCTTTTAAAGTGATGTGAGACATGCATTTAATGTATGGTTTGGAATATTGTAATAGAGCTGAAACAAGACGACTTTACGCAGAACATTTCCTACGAACGTTTAGTCATTTGGTAAAGGTCGCTCGGTGTAGGAAATGCTCAACAGCAAAACCACAAATTAATTAAAATATATCGATAATACTGTCGCTTCATTGACAACAAAATTGTGGTTTTGCTAGGAAATACCCCCTCCGAAAGAAAAGTAATATTGACACAATTGATGAATGACAGAATTATAGCACATATTTAATTCACGAGTGAAATTTTTTGGAATATTCCACGAACTAAATATTAAAACACTTAGTTGGTAAAATTATTTGTTACTTAGTAACGTATATCGCATTATTTAATTACTAAATGAAAAAATAACAAAAAAATGTTGTTGATGTGATTGCTGTGGTTACAACAGCAATAACATCGAAGCGTCCTAAAAAGAGTAGTATCGCGGCCAGTCAGGGTGCGATTGGTTCACCTCTATTGCAATGTGCCAAACCAGACACCAAATGCATGTCTAACCTCCCTTTCAAAGAGCAATCTTCCATTTTTAACAAGATACAATTAATTGCAAAAATGTATTACGTCATTTAGACCTGCTGCCATCTAGCGGCTGATCTGAGTATTATCTTTGAAAATCTCTCATTAAAGCAAAGATCAAAACAAACAAATTTAATACTTAACCTAAAGCCAGTGAATAGGCAACAATTATTATCGACTTTCTAGCAGGTAACGCTAATCCGGTACACCTCACATTTCCTTCTTATCAAGTTTATTAATTCTGTGCGAAATGTTTCTACAATGTTCTACATTAAAGGAAGTGAAAGTGTGAAAAAGACACTTAAAAACACGATTACATACTTTACTTTTTACAATATGTTTAAGTTGTTTTGGAAATTATTGAAGTAATATTGTCACATACAGGGTGATTCGTTTTCGAAGCATACTACGGGGATCTCGCTTGCTATAAGAGCTTGAAAGAAGGTTTAAATTAGGAAAAGTTGTTAAGCTTGATGCTTTTCGATAATCAAAAAAGAGATACGGAAAACCCATTTAGGTACTATCTTACCTAGTTTAATGAATATTAATAATTAATAGTAAAATCTTAGTTTGAAAAAAGTTTTTGTAAATAAGCACTACTTGTCTTACAGGTAAAATCGTGGGAGCAGAGAAGTTGTGTCTCTTTAGAAAACAGAAAAATACCTTGAAACTAGAATTTCTCTAAAGGTTTAATGTTTATTTCTTATTTTATTGGGCGGTAAACTCGAGCAGTACTTGAAACGGTCTTAAAATAGCAATTTTCACGCAGTGTAAACCGATTTATTGAAAGAAAAACATTAGTGTAAGTGATTGAATATACGAATATTTAAAAGAGAGAACACGTACTTACATAGAATATGGAAACAATCCATCACAAGGAGACAAGCTCAGGTTAACGCGATCTCCTTCTTTGTTAAAGGGATGTAACCGAATTAGCTGGACAATTGTTTTCGGGTTTTTGTATTTCCTCAATTGTCTATTTCCGCTATATACGAGACCGTGTAATAAATCATCCCGTGAGGGGATAATTTCATAATACCGAGACCTAATTTCAATTCATTTGTGATTTGTGCCAACAAACCGACCGCAGATTGTCTTCTGTCTGTACAGAATTAATATTTAGTTAGAATGTTTACGTATTTATTGCTCTTAATCCTAATGAACAAAGATCGGTAGAGACACCTAATAACAGTAAAAGCGTAAAGATTTTATATATTCAACGAGTATACACAGAGAAAACAAACTTTTAATAAGGTCAGGACTGTGAAGATAATAAGCGTTCCGGAGAAAGCAGCGAAGGGTAAACACTCCAATAACTGATACCCATCATGCCTTGGCGTCGACTTTGGGAAACAAATTTCGGTTTAGTAGACGCAGGTGCGGATGTGGAATCGAAGAAAATTATTAGCGAAGCCGGAAATAAAGTGAAATGAAAAATATAGTAGTCTAGTCAATATGGAACTGAGCACGCACAACGTGATCTTTACTTGATTAGTTCAAGTAGTGGAAAGATTTAGAAGTGGGAAAAGACAACATTTCTTCAATGCCTTGTTTCGTGAGTATCCAAACAGTGTTAAACGTTTTTTGTTTTTTTTTAACATGCTACTCTCATTTTGATTGTATTAGTAATGTAGAAGTGTTATTTTAAGTGGTTAAAATATATCATATATTTACAATTCGTCAAGCTTGAACATATTTTCTTTTAACTTCAACATATGTCATTTAAAATTCTATTAAAATTTCATTTGTATGTATAAGAATTGAGAGGGGTGGCAGCTCAGAGGTTAGGCGCTTAGCCTCTAACGCTAAAGGTCTAGGGTTCGATTCCCCGCCGAAGCCATGCAGCAATAAAGGTCTATGTCACATCCCGCCACTCACATTCCCCAATCCGGTGTAGGCAGCCGTGGGGTCTTAATGCCTGAAATATTCTCTGGAATTTAGTCGTTCGGATTCGACGTTAAACTGTAGGTCCCCCGTACTACACTTTAGCGCTAAGGAGAGTACGTGGCAGAGAAGAGTGCCGGTGCCCAGCAGTGGGACGTAAAGGCTGATTGCGATGTATAAGAATTAATTAGTATTTCACAATAGTGTAAACCAGGGGAACCTAGGCATGAAAACTAAATTGTCAATTGGAAGCTAACTATAATTATTTTACGAACCTGTCAACTACAAATTTCGACAATTAATCGGTTGCTCGAGTTTGTAATATTTAGTTATTAGTTTCTTATCAACTTCATTGATGATCGTTTTTTA
This sequence comes from Ctenicera cuprea, assembly GCA_958336395.1. Lineage (NCBI taxonomy): Eukaryota > Metazoa > Arthropoda > Insecta > Coleoptera > Elateridae > Ctenicera > Ctenicera cuprea. The sequence continues at coordinate 19,241,454 of OY284487.1, read as the reverse complement.
TACAAGAATTAACTGCCAAATGACGTATTTTAGAGTCCTAGACAAGCAAAAATGTTCACATAAACATAGGTCCGATAACGTTTTCTTATGCAGCCACAGCCCCTTAAACAGAAAGCGGTTAAAAAACGTTTTTATCGTTATTTTCTCAATAATTTCATGAAAATTTTGACATTTTGTTCTGTAATAAACATGTTACATACATATGACCAAAAGTTGATGATTTGTAACGTTCTAAAGACTACCAATTTTACTTTTAAAACAGTATGCCATGTACCTTTGAAACGACACTCTTTAGGAACTTCCGAGAATTTTGTCCACTTTGGTCTCTAGAACAGGCGACTTTTGTTTGGCGAGCGAATTTTCGGAGGCCCTGTAAGGAGTCCTTGTTTTAAAAGAAAAGGTCGTCTAGAAAATTACCCATTCTACCACACCCCACCAAATTGACGACGCCATACTGTCTATTATTATTAGTCCAATGACGAATGGTCCGTTGATTTATCTTTGGCTCGAGGCTACTGAGGTTCGATGCAGTAAAATGCATTTTTACTTTCCTATACTTTTTAATGTGACGAAATATTGCTTTTATGAAATTTTTAAATGTTTTAGAGCCACTACCAAGCAAGAGCGGTCGAGTGGTTAGGCACTTGGCTGCTAAGCGGAAGGTCTTGGATTCAAATATGAGACTGGATGCCTGGCGGGCGGCCTACCCAGTCGCTTTTTAAAAATTGGGAACCAAACCCCTCGAGGGGTGAGGGAAGTAAGGCAGCCGTCTCAGACGAGGTGTTTACCACACCACCCCGTACTTCATATAAGAGTGCGAGACGGCTGGGTATCGGAAGCGATGGTTCGGTGGCCCTGACCCACCGCATTGCAGGCCAAACTCCTCATTGGAGTGTAGTGCCACCGACCAAGCAAGTAGTTTTCAAAATATTTTTGTGGATAGATGTGTGTGTGTATGTCTTTAATGCCAGAAGTAACCCCAACCCGATTTCGATAAGCTTCGGAATATCAATTCGGGTATATCAAACATTCACCGATAAAATAGTTTTAACAAAACTCGAAACCGGAAGTGGAAACTAGCCAGTTTTTTGTTGTAGCATTTTTTTCTAAATCCGAAAACGGATTCTAATGGAAATTCTAAGGACACATCCAAAATTTTTCCAATCTGTCTAGCTCAAAATTTTCAATTTTAACGCTGATTACTCAAAAACGCTCCGACAGATCAGAATCAAATTTAGCATTTTAGTAATTCTTATGGGGACGCAATATTACTACTTACGAGAATTTTAAAACGCGCGACGACTTTGAAGTAAAAACAATTTTAAAATTTTGAGAGTTATTAAAAAATATTGGTCGTAGAGCTACAATTTGTTCCGTGTTTCAGCCCACTAATAATTTCTCCGTGACGCCTTTTATAAAATTTTGAAAATCGAAGAAAATACATACCATTTTATTTAATAACGAGAAAAACTAAAAAAATTTTTGTTCAAGTTAAATTCCTCATGATAGTAGAATAAGATTCCCAATTTAATTTTAAGGTGCAGCAATATTTAGAGGAGTTAATATCCCCTCTTCTCACAAAACTGTTGACGGCCGAATTTGTCATTCCGTTTTTTGGTTTTCTTCAATCCCAATTTCCAAAAATTCAAAATATATATTTTAATCGAAGTTTTTTCTCAAAAACAAGTTGTGTTTATAAGCGGCCCTCATAGCAAGTGACCAAGCAGGATATAGCTACAGCAACCTCTACTAGATACCGCCACCCTCGAAGATGTAAACCGACTTTTATTCAAGTGTATTCAAAGAATAGGTAAATGTAAGTTAGATTAATTTAACCATATGATGTTACAGTAACTTTTGGGACTACAACTTAAATACAAAAACACTTTTCAGAATATAATAAGTAACAATTTCTAAAGTATGGGACATTTAAGGCGAAGTGCTTAGAAAATGCTTTTTCGAACCTCGTTCGTTCGTTCCTTTGCTAGTTCCATTATATCTCCGAACAGATGGTTTATTTTAAATGAAATTTAAAATGCGGCTGTACATCAAAAATTTATCGATAAAATAAACGTGCAAAATAATTCTAAACCGGAAGCGGAAGTTAGAAATGTCATACGGCAAATCCAATGCTTCTTCCTTCCTTTTTTGAAAAATTACATGTTCACAGATCTGGATGAAATTTTATATTGTAATAGCAAAATATTAGCATGAAAACTGTTAAGTCAAAATTTATTTACAATATTTGTTGTCATTTAATTTTTAACATTACTACTTGTTAGGTATGTGGTTCTAGCACAATTAGCGAAATTTGTAAGACTGCTTTTAAACCAAATTCTGAAGATCACTTCGTTGGTAGGAGAAAAACACAAGCCCGACCGCCAAGGTCTCCAGATTTGACAGCTGTGGCGGTTTCTCCATCGGGGCAAATGGTCATTGACCTCCCAATAAAAAAAGAATAAATAAATAATTACTTTCTGTTTGAGTACATAACATATTATACACTACAATATTTAAAAACTACTTTATAGTTAACTTTTGTATGAGATTTCTATGAAAGAACGTTTATTAAAGAGCTGCCACAGGATCCGGAAACGTTTGAATGTTTGAGTATTTCGCGCGCATTAAACGAATCTATGCGATGGTCATTTGGCTGTCAGTCCCCAATTCAGCTATACGCCACCGAATAAAGCCGCCGCCGGTTTTGACGCACTGGCAATGTGGGTATCAATTTACAATAATTTCATTAAATGGTGCTTATCGAAAGTCTATTAAAGACTTCAATGAAAATGTTGGTAAAAATAAATCATTTTGCCAACGGAAAGGATGGGTTTGAAATATAAGGCTACCTAAAACTTGGGTAAGAACAATTTTTTTCCAAAAAAATACTTTAAAATGCCTCCTAGTACACACCACGAGCCGCCACTGCTTGACACTACTAAATTATTACACGGCATTTATAGGGCATATGAAAAATTATGTATTATAAAACGATCTGGCAACTGCAACAGATTTAAAGAAACGCCCACCGATTGGATGCCACAAGGCGTATCCGAAAGGAACAAAAATTTCTTTCAAAAAAAGCAAAATCGTAGAAAAAGTTGTACGCGATTTTAAGCAGTTTAACGTAATGGGTTTTCATACAAAAAAATGCTTTCTTGTTTATTTCAATCTACAACTAAAAACGTAACTCTAGTATTGCGAACATACAAAAATTTCATCCCCCTTTATACTCGATTTGTAATGAAGTCCCCTAAACATATGTAAAGCATCGACTGTATGGCATGTCATATGCATGTTGATACGCTTCTATTTTTACAATCACAGCGATATTTAAACAAAAATGTTTTGTATCTTTTTTTCGTTACAAATACACATTTGTCTACATTTAGAAGCAATTTGTACTATGCCCAAAAAATCTTTTTTTAGAACTTATAGGTTCCGTCACTTTAAGCGCGATTATTTTCATATATCAACCTAAAAGAAGAGCCCCTAAATAACATTTATTTGCTTAACTCACTAACAATGCGTAATAAGAATTGGCAAAACATAAAACCTTTTCGTCGGAGAAGTCTCGAGTTAGCAGACAAAGAACAGAGCCTTAATAAGTAAGTATTAAAATGTTTTTATTTAAGTAAGAGTTTTGAACTCCCTTTCGTTATTTTGGAAAGACTTCTTCTACAGTTCCAATTTCTCTACTACACCCACCTTTTTGTTAAACACCTAACTCACAATTACATTCCTTTGAATACAATATATGATTTCCAAGCTTGCTTCCAGCTTGCTCTAGGGATCTGAAACCGCTCTTCAATTTATCATCTACATAATTTTGAACAAACTGTTTCATGAGGCTGAACTTCCCTCTCATTGTCTAACTTTGAATTTAAAATCATACCCCTTCAAATACATGGCCTTGCCTACCTTAAATTATTACAGTTTCCTCCACTTAACGTGTTTTGTAAATTTCATCTTACTGTTGGATTCTATTACAACACATGTACTCACTTCGCCATTGTCCGTGAGTTTAATCACTCTGATCTAAAACACAATCATCTTGAAAGCAGTTCATCAACTTGTGATTAGTTGCTGTAAATATTTTTTTATAAACACTGCATTTCTAACGCAAAACCATTATCAACATACGATTGCAGCGTTTTTACGTAGTCGCATTTCTGAAGTTTCCCTTTCCGAGGCGGAAATATTTTCAGCGAAGTTCTGAAAGAACTGCCTACTGCAGTAAGATGACGTTGTTATTGTGCTCCTTTGGTGGTTTGTTCCACATATATTAAGCTTAAAATGTTTTATACCTTGTTTATAATATGTCTCGTATTTTTTCACTTCCAAAAACGGTATTTTAAGCAAGACAGCTTTTTCATTTTAAAGTATGCTATAATAATATAGAATTAATCGTTACTTTTCTATATTTCTAATACAACACATTGTGAATTTCAGGAAGCTTTTTCTTGTCAAGATTTTCACAAGAAATTATTTTACGATCGAAGAAACCAAAAAAAAATATTTTGAAAAATGTCTCTTTATATTCGTTAGTTAGTTCGTTCCCCGATACCTTGATGAAATGTGCAATAGGTATTAAAATAAACTGTTAAAATAGTTCAAATGCACTTAATTTAGACATGTTTCTTGGTGAGTGTGTGGGTGTGAGCGTGTCCTCATCTCCAAACAAATAATCCGATCTGATGAGCTTTGAAATGTGAGGGTGAAAAATGCATTCAATTCATAACCTAAGCTGTATATAACAAAATCCAAAAAGCGGAAGCAACACACCGTTTGATTTGATAGGCTAGGACAGCACCAAGCAGTGAAGCATATCCGTCCCCGTCCCCCGGGAGGTGAAACCCTTCGGGACGCCAAGATCGGGATGCGCTCGCGCAACCCACCTGCTCTCGATACGAGAAAGAGAAGAAGCTACCAGTCCTGGCATCAGGCTGCGGGCCCTAAGCCCCTACTGGTGGAGGGAGATGATTCTGCAGATCAACACAGCTGATCCGTCAAACCGCACTAAGATGGCACTAACCTGCATATAGGCTACACCACTGCCACCGCAAGTCCTACACCGTGACCAAAGACGGGAGTTGCGATTTCCCCGCGGACTCGGATTTGGTCCCCGTGGTACCACTCAAAGTCACTGATTGGACTTGTCGGAGCAAGCGCGTGCCAAGCAGCGCTGCCTCTCCCAGTTAAGACCGCGCAGGTCCCAGCACCGCCCAGACTGGTCGGGAACCGGCCTGATCATAGTGGCCGGCACCTTGACAGCGTCGGGTGTAAATAAGTACGAACCCTCTGGCTCTCACCCAGGTGAGAGTCCTTGGCCGCCTCGCCACCGGAAGCAATAGTTAGATACGTTCAGAAATTGACTTTTTTTTAATTTACAAACGGAATCTGTGAACGAACTTTCTAGTTTTAAAATAGCGGCTGCCCCTATTTCTTGAAACTTTTGACTTTAACGCCTTATTAATCAAAAACGAGTTTCCACTTGGCATAAATTTTAGTTGTTAAAATAGACGTAAGGGAACACAATGTTACTATGAACGCGAATTATTGATAAAATGAAAATCGTAGAATGAAAAATATGTTGAAAGTTCTGACAATAATATTGCTCAGTGTTCACAAGATTTATTTAAAGTTTTGTCAACTTATAGAGCTAGGGATGACCTATAAATTGGATGGTGTCCCAGTCCGATAATTTTTTCTGTGGTACCTTTTATGCATTTTTGACAATCGAAAATCTATGCCCTTCTATAGGGTGTCCAAGATAAGGGCCCCATGCATGGGGATTTCGTAAATGGTAAGAGAAAGAGATTTGGTTAAACGAAAAGAATTGTTTAGCATTTTAAGTACCATTAGGATCCATATTCAAATCCTAAAATTCTTGCTTGATTTTCAGTACAGACTAAAAAAACTAAAATTTTAAGTTTTCCCTTTTTGTGTATAATTTGGTTATTATCAAAGATAGCGCAAAGCAGTTTTGACATTATTAAGACCCTTTTTTCGACACATTTCTAATTTCAAATTAAAATTAAAAGTCAAGTCGTTAAATTTTCAAGATATTGATGTTAACTTCGCTTTTTTAAATACGCGTCAAAAGGCAGCCATACTAGCATTGAATATATCGCTCTTGCTTCTTTTCTCTGATATAAAGTTTGATGGGTTTATTTTCACAAATATCGGCATTATAAGTAAAAAACTGTTTTCTCATAGTAGTGTTATCACGTGACCACAGTAAACAACCCCGATAGCAAGTAATCAAACAGGTGACTATGTGTCTGCACGTGATACAGCTACAGCATCAACCACTAGGCACCACCACCATCGAAAAAACAAAGCTGACTTTTTATTTAAATGAATTCAAATACTCCGTTAATGCAAGTCAATCTAATTAAACTAATTTTGAAAATATGATAATTTACAATTTTCTAAAAAAGACAAGTGAAGTTCTTGGCTTATTTTTTCAATTTATTAAGTTTTCAAAATCCATTAGCAAACCTGCCCGCTAGCGAAAATTCAAGACTGTTTTTTGCTTGTTTTATAAAGCACTTACTAACAGTTTCACCTTTCAAATAAGCCAATAATCATCAAAGCTGGACTACAGAACTTTTACCTCTATTTTTATCTTTCCCGAGGAAAACACTAAAACTGACTTAGCCTAGAGATTGGTTAAATGTAACCCGTCTTGTTTAAGACATTTGTTCTTAAAATTAAATCACCTTATATAACTCAGTACATCTAGGGTAGGAGGGTGCACTAATTAATACTCAGCTAATTTATTTTAAAATAAAGTGATTTAGTGAAGCATAAAATAACTTACTAGCACTTCGCATCAGGGCCGCTCTAACAAATTTGGAGCCCCTAGGATAAGAATTTGTAGCGCTCCAACAGCATTGGTAATTTTAAGTTAAAGTTCAAGAACGAATGATAATAACAACATTTTTAAATCAGAAAAAAACGAAAAAAAGCAATAATATTTAGGAAAAAAACGAAAACATGTTTGACAATTACACATTACTTAAATATATTTCTTTTTACATTTGCTATCTACAACGCTTTTACTCGTAATAGTTTATTCAAAATTTGTTTGCTGAAAAAAATCAGAGTGAACTGATAGATGCTCAGATTGTTTAATTTATTTTCTCCCAATAAAGAACTTAATAGTTATTTATTATATCAGTGGGATAAGGGCATTATTAACATACGAATGCGGTGAGTTGCCCGACGAGGGCGTCAGCCGAGTCGGAGTAAGAGCATGAGTATGTTAATGGCCTTTATCACATGTATATAATACAATTTTTTATCTACGTATGCTCAAAATTGAAAAAATTATATAATTTTGACAGACCATCTGTTTTATTTAACATCACAGTAGCATGGTATTTTATTATAACAGAGTAGCATTGGATCTACACAATTTATTATCATCATAGCAACCAAACATTTTTTGTCAATAATTGAGTTGTTTTTAATTTTTCCTTGATTTGTGGTGAAAATTTTGAGAAAACCGGTAAATATAATTATGAGTGATTGTGACAGTATTCCGTCGGACATAGAAGAAGCTGCAACAATGGTAGTTTCTTCATTGTTACCAGAAAAATCAAAAATGAAGTATGAACAAGCTTATGGACGTTTTTGCGAATGGTGGATCAGAATAAAATCAAAAATGTAGCTAGCGAAGAAGGTGCTGTTAGTCTATTTCCAGAATTTGTCCGAACGATTTATATAATAAGCTTCTGCAAAAATGTTGTTGTTAATGTTTATAAAAAATATTTGTTCTCAATTTCTATTAATTAAGAAAAAATAAAACTTTTGGTCAAAAATTGTCATATCCCACTGAGTGGGATAAATGATCCTTATCCCATTGAGTTGGATAATAAACATCATTATGCAACTCAAATATCCTTCGGATATTTTATAGTTGAATTTCGTTATACAGGGCGTTTGTTGCAGCAGTACCGTATACCCCATAGAACTCGATATGTAATATTTTTGTCATATGAGTAATACTGGTACAAAATGTGTTTTTGCCCTTTTTGGTAAATCATCTCCTATGGCCTGTTGATGTTAATATGTAAAATAATTTTAATGCCCATCACGCACAACAGTCGCTTTTTTTTCAAAAATTGTGTGCAAGTTATTAATACTGATTATAGGCTTATTTGCAAGTTGCACGCTTTGCTATGAAGTCACTTCCGTCGATAACAGAGCAGGTTGAATCCTGAGATGGGACATAGATTTTGACAAAATAATGTAGCAGTGCAGCGTTGTTTTTCTTAATAAACCATTGTGCATAATGATTAGTAAGGAAGGTAAAAGTTGGTGCTTAAACCAGTTTAATTTCAATTCAAGTTCAGTTTTATACGTCGCAGTTCTATTAAAGAACCGAACTGAATTAATTGGCACATAATTCCCGTGGATTTTGATATTTTTGTTCATAAAAGAAAATTATTTTATTTTACTAATTCCGGAGTATTCCTCGGTGGTCGGTGTTCACACATCAGTCACTGAATTTTTATAAATCTTCGTTGTCTCTCTTTTAACGAGACTCCCTTAATTCAACATGTGGGTCTGCGTAAATTGCCGTTAATCCAGCAAAATGTTCTACAGCTTTGCAAATATTAGTAGAGTGAGGTGTGTCTAAAATCTATCTATGTAGCTAGAGAACTTTTTTTAAACCCACGACCCCGAGTTAAGCCTCTTGTAATTTTAGTAGAACCTTTAAGAATTTATTCTATGGTTATATTGGAACTTGTGCCTGACAAAACTTTCTTTAGTTTTTAGACTGTAAAAAATCTTTCTCAACTTTAGATTTTGTACGTTTATTTTTTAAATTAGACATTTGCTGCACATATAGAGTTGAGCCTATTTTGCGTAGGTAGTGTGTGAAATGGTTCAGAATTGAAGCAAGCGTACTTAGTTTATTGTTTTCTAGGCTTGTGATAGCTGCCGATTAAAAACAATTCAAATGACGTTTTCTGTGGTTTGCTGATATCAAGTCAGTGATTACTGTGCAACGTTGCCACAAATGGCGCACACATTGAAACTTATTGACACTAAAAAAAAACTATTTGAGGTCTTACACTTAATAAAGAAACTGTTCCGTTGCATGTGTTGTCCTTTGTTTACTGTGCGAACTTGAAACTCCACCATTCTTTTACGAATACCCTGTATTTTAGAATAATAAAGTTTATTAGATAATCGCGATTTATTTTTCTTTTGTTGGCGGTTGTGTTTCAGTTTTTTAATTTTTAAAAATATTGATTTTATCACAATGTCCAAAAAATATCAAATATTGTCAAAATTTTGGTTCTTAAAACATTTTCTAAATTTTTCTAAATTTTCAAGTATTTTTTAATTATTCAAGCATTTTCAAAATACCAAATATTTTCAAAATTTCAAAAAATTGTCAAACGTAAATATTTTGAGAATTTTACAAATTTTCTAAATTTTCGAAAATTGATAAAATGTGAGGAAGGTCTCGAGGCGGTTGCCCCACGACTTTTTGTTTTCAAATGTAGTTCTTTAGTGGTGCATATTACTAAAAGTCCTCGTAACTCAGTTGTCGGAAATGGGTTGAAAACTAGCCGCCATGCCGCGCCGTCGCCACCTCGAAATTTCTTTTGGTTTTATTGTAAATAACTACGAAACTGCGTATTTTGCTTTATTTTTTTCAAAAGAGAAGGTTTCGCAATAGAAAATCTACGAGAATTTTATTTTCTATCTAAAATTGTACCGGATGTTTTAAATATGTTAGGCCTTACAGTGCAAGTATGCACGTGCTCTGACTATTTCAGGGTGAGGAAATTTTTACTTACACAAAGTAATGTCCTTCCTTCAGTAGATTTTGTTTAGCAATAGAATGATTGTTTCTCGTATGATTTTAATAATCGACATATTCATTCGAAATTATCATTCATATACAAAATGCGCGCGCATGTAAGCAATCCTTGCGACATACGCAAATTTCATTTGAATTATTCGCACCGTTTGGTACTTTACAGTTTTCTATGCGAGTGTAAATCATTCAAACGCTTGATCTTGATGTTCAAATCGCATCACTCTTTGCTTTGCTCGCCGAAGAACGCCGCCAGTCATAGAATTTTAGAATCCTGCAAATTCTGTCTGCGTCGTGCATTTGTAGTGCATTTGTCTAGCTTAAAAGCGGGTCTCCGAAACAGATAAAATCAAAAACTTAAATCGGAAAATCAATCGAATGATTTTTCATTATCTGCCAAAATGTTTCAATAATCGAAAGGTTCGATTATTTTCATTCGAAATATCGCATTATTAGTTTTTTTAATGTCTGGAAGAACTGTGGCATTTCAGCATGGTCATATTATTAGCTGTAATGCATACAAGGTTGCCAGATCTCCGGCATTGTGTCGAATTTTCAGGTTTTACAATCTTTCTCGAGCCTCCTGCGGCAGGCTTTTAAAAATCTCCGGTAAAAGCAAAAAAATAATTAGTATTATATTCTCAGTTTTACAAAACACGCTGAAATTATCGCACAAACTCGCATCAAAATGTGTCGGATATTAACAATGATATAACAGCAAGATAGATCAAGCATTGGGGATCTTTATTTGAAGCCAACATCTGCAGGTGAGCAGGAGGATAATTACGTAACTCTTACTCGATATCCTATTGGGTACTCGTCTAACTAAGCCATTAAACGCAGCGCCGGAAACTAGTAGTATATGATTGACGTCGTTTATTTTCTAGGTAGTTATGAAACACTTTTCTTGGAAATTTTTTAATATCCACATAGATATCTTTTTTGTTATATTTAAAAATGTATAACTTTCAAACAATTTATTTTTTGAAAATAATAATTACACATTTTTTTAAATTTAGAAATGTTTAGAAAATTTTCAAAACTTACAGTTTTAACAATTTCTGGAAATTAAAAAAAGTTTTAAAAATTTTTGGACATTGTGTTAATTTTCAATATTGTAAAGTGTTGAACACATTTGAAAATTTTCAAACATATTGAAAACTGAGAAAATTTAAAAAAATTTTTAAATACCTATCTGAAAATTTTTAAAAAAATTTTAAATTTTGAAACCTATAAAAATTAGAAAATTTTGTATTGAATAATCATCCTAGTGTAATTACCAATCTTTGAGCCAAATTTGTGCTTTCTTCGTTACGGAGTCTGGACTGTAAAGTATACAGACCACCAACCTTGAAATGTTACGCTAATTATGCATAGGTACAGTCCCTACTCCCAAAAAATGTACCTAAGAAGCAGCCATATTAGAAGTCTCGTTTAGTATTGTTTTTGGTGCAATAAGTTTCTAAAGTTTGCCTTCTTAAGCAGGGTGGTAACAAAAATTAGCTAAGACACAAACTATAGTCGATATGTCACATTGTCAAACATAGTTATGTAATCAATCAGTAAGTAAATAGATGCTCATTTTGCAGCCACATATTGTCTAGTTAACTATTATTATGCAATGTATTTTTTAAATTCCTTGTAGGTACGTACGAAAAGTGAGGTTAACGAGTTAGGATTTGACATGTAGTAAAGATACAAACCATTTTGCTTGTTTTAAGAGGAAACAATGTGCTGTGAGGGGAGTACGAGACTCGTAAGGTAGCCGGCTTGGGTACACATATTTAAGCAAGCATACTCAGTTTATTGTTTTTCTACGTTTGTTCTACAGACACCCAGCCACACAGTCCCACAGACACACAGATAGACACCCACACAAACCTGTTTCTTAGTCAAAATTTTTAAATTTCTTTTAGCCATAACTCGTATATCGGCGAGTAAGCCCAAAGCAAAAATAACTTCGCTTTTGATCGCATTTGTTTCAAATTCTGCATGACGATCACAATACCTTCTATTATAGCTATAGGGAGGAAGGTAAATACGTGTTATTAATTAATGACCATTTTACGCCATATTTTAATAAGATGTACTGAGCTAATATTTTACATTTAATACACAATTTTTGTGGTAATTAAATTTTTTATTTTTAATAAAAAAAATTACTACATTTTATAAGCTATAACTTTTAAAAGAATTTATTTAAAATTTATAAGTTTCTAGAGTATATGATTAAAAGATTTTAAAAGTTAATTAATGTCTTTAAATCGGTTGTCATCTGACATAGTACTGAATAGCGAATTTTGTTTTATAACTTCCCCCGGAGATGATCTGTTCTTTATTTACTTTCATATTTGATTATGGAGCAATGATAATATTATTTTATCTACAAAAAAATTGTAATTTGACAGGCTTATAGGCAGTAATACAGCAATCTATTATTGTTATCGAGTTGACCATAGTATTCTAATTGAAGTACTTTACTGCAAATTGCTTGGTTTATATTCCGCCAACTACGCTCGAACGGTCTTCGAGGGACACTAGAATTTTTATTGCCCAAATATGAGCGAATCCAACCGAGTTAAAAACTTTTTTACTGTTTCTCAATACTCATACATAATATCTGCTATTTAGGGAAGCCATTTGAAAGTAAAATGGCTCTGAACTCAACGGCTGCCAAGAGATCGTAACTTTCTCATGGTTATAGAAGCAAAAGCTAATTTGATCAAAGTAATTAATTTAACCGTGGTTCGACTAATTTTCAAGATCGTTTGCTACAACGTCAAGTATTTACGTATTGCCTTAACCTCTGAAGCTTGATAAAAATTAATTTGTCTTGAACACGACAAATTTATTTTGGCTAAAACGTGATAAATTCATGTATGGGGGACGTTGAATGTCAAAGAGTTATGTTCATGAACTAATGGGGTTGTGTTATGAAGATTATTTTTAGACAGAGGTCTTGCCGTCAGATGCTTTTAAGAGATGTCTCCAAAATCGGCAACAAAGGCGTAGGCTCGCTTGTAGTATAGAAGGGAATGTCAGAAGTCGAAACAATGGATGTTTAATGCCTTTCAGAAACATTTTGTTTCAACCAATAAATGTAATATGTTCAAACAGATAAGTTTTTTTACGTTTTGTCAAATTATGACAGATGATTCGCGGACGAGGCGTGTTAGCGATATGAACCCGCGGGGATGAGATAAGAAACATCTCAAGAGTGACATTGCCGATAAAAATAACACCTAACCTCTTTAGAGCTTTCCTCGGCTCATTCAAGGTTTCCCCTTTTTCAGTTTACTCATTGATGAGAACAATGTGGCGGCCTTCCCTGTTCAGTAAACCTCTTTATTTACCTCTTTAAAATATCCTTGACATGTTTCTAGAATCTCAGAATATAACGTTCTAAACACTCCTGAACTTAAAGAGCATCGCGCGCTTGTACGTCCTATCTACATCTAGCGTTTCGCAAACTGGGTGTTTACTCTGAATTAAACTCGGATTCGTAATTTACATTTTCTATCGATGTTTATATTATAAAAAGCCATTACTTGTAGGAAATTGGGTTGAGCTACTTTACATAACAATTAGGAAGCTATCGTTTTGCCACCCTCAGAAAACGTTCTTCTCCATTACGTAAATGTTAACAGTTACTACTTTACAGGAAATAGACAGTGGTAGGTTCAAAAACTCCTTTTACCACATGGATTTAATCAATGTAGGAATCAAACTGAATCTAGACTTGTTACAAGCAGTTAAAGTAGAGAAATCTGTTTCGGAGTTACAGCGGTTACACAGCGTCTCTAAAATGATTGCAAATATTGAAAGCAAATAGCAGATATAAAAGTTTAAAAAACGTTGATATAAACATGGCTCCGAAAAAGCTTTCTTTCGAAAATGATGTAACAAGTTACCGTGGTGACAACTATTATAAAATTCGTTAAAAATTATTTTGTTATTTTAATGATCCGAAGGGGCGCAGGCGGCGCTCTAAGTGCAGACAAACTCGCTGGATGTCCGCGCCGCAACCCCCTTCTTCAAAGAATCACACATTAGCTGATATTCCTAGTAAATTTTCCAGCATAAAACTAGAATTTTTACCCAGAAAAGGCAAATTCTTCTTCTTGAGAGATACCGACCAGCAATTTGAATTCGTCTTTAGAGGTCTTGATTAACACTGAGTATTTGATTATTTTATTTTAGTCCAACGATGGAAGAAATCCTATGTTGTTATTAGAAACCCGTTCATCGATTATTTCCCTTATTTTATTTTAGTTAAACGATGGGAGTAATACCCAGTGCTTCGTTTTAGAACTCCGCAAACCGATTATGTTCCTTAATTTATTTTGGTTTAACGATGAGAGAAATCCCTAGTTTTTATTAGAACCTTGTAACTGATTATTTTCTTTTTTTTATTTTATTTTAGTTTAATGACGAGACAACGCCTGGTTCCTATTAGATCCTGGTAAACCGATTATTTTTCTTAATAAATTGTATTTTAGTACAACGATAGAAAACCCCGCAATTAAAAAGCTTTATTCCACATCATTTTGGATATTTTTTTACAACTGCACCGTATTGCCGACTTGAAATATTTATTTAAGTCACAGGAGAGCTAACACCCGAAGCTCTTTCACAGATTAAAGCTCGTCGAAATACCATGTTGGACGACTGTTCGTGCAGGTGCACGTTTTTTCCCAGAAAAGATAAAGCCATATACGCAGTTCTAAGGAAAGTTTAAAGTTGGAAGAAAACGGCCATAAACAAAAAAGTTAAGTTAAGCAGCAGCGGCTTTCTAGGTCGTCCAGGACACAGTTAAGTTCTGCGGTTTCTATCTGGGGCTACGGTGCTCCGATAAAAGCTTAGGGAGGGGAGTGCTGTGCTCAGTAAGAGCAGGGGGTGCTGTGGCTTAAAGATATAGTGAGGTTATGGGCTGCTGTGTCCTGCTTTGAGCTGAGAGTGCTGCGGGGTTTAGAGAAGAACCGAGGTTACTAAGCAAAACTGAAGTTATTTTTGCAGTAGTTAAGGGATGGCTACCGCGTCCCTTTTAATTAGGTGTTGCTTTGCACAACCACTACCCATTGATTTCAAGTTACTTGGCTTTTCCACTAATTTTAAACAAGAAGGTAGCAAATTTCCAAGCTTTTCAGTTATTTTTCACATCAGCGCTGCTGTATTTCGAAGTTCTTTTAAATTTTCTTCCCTCTACTGTAATTTTAATAAAGTTGTATATTTTTCTAAGAAATATAGTTTGCCATGGATATCGAAACTTTAGTTTATTTGCAAATACTGTACTTTATATATAGAAAACCTCAAAATAAATTAAACCATTTCCCCCTAATTTCTAGCTTCAAAATGGCGGCTGCTACGAATTTTTGATAATTATCATTTTAGCGTCTTATTACTCCAAAAACGAGTAGACAGATTGACATCAAATTTTTTATCGTATTATACCTACAGACACACAATGTTACTGAGCACAAAACAATCCAGAAAGGTAAAAACTATGATCTGTAAAATATTTTCAAAATTTTGGAAGTTTTCAAAAATATATTATTCGAAAACCGAGAACACGATTTTTTAAAATTTTATAGGGGCATAGAGTTATAGATGAGCTTAAATTTGGTTCCTGTTCGAGCCTGTTAATTTCTATGTGACACCTTCTATGAATTTTTGAAAATAGTAAATTTCTACCCCTGTATTTAATAAACAAGAAACGGTTAAAAATTTCCGTTTAGTCTAAATATGAGTGATAGTAAGATAATGTGTAGGTACAGAAATAGTTGGGGGTTTAATACCCTCCCACCCAATTTCTAACAGCCAAATTTTTCCTTCTATTTTTTGGTTTTTATTTAATCCCAAAAAATCTTTCCTCATAAATCAAAAAATATAAATGTATTCTCATGAAAAAACTGTTCGTCTATGGCTTACTCACTACTCAGGTATATTGGGCAAGGTACTATTGCCACAGGGCTAGCGGGGCTAATGCCCAGGGGGAGTATTCATCATTTACCAGCCTGTTCATCGCAGTAGCATAGCCTGTTCTCACATACCAGGGATGCAAGTCTCAGCTAATGAAGTGGCCTGAACGGTAATGTTATATAAATGTACGTTTGTAAATACGGTGAGTAATAATATCTAAAGTATAGGGAAGTCTAGACGAACTGCTTCCTTTACTTTTTCTAATGTTTTTGTTCTCAAAATAATTACCAGCATTTTGGAAACTCTCTGTATAATTGTTTAAAAATTGGATAACTCTTAATTACCCGTCAAAAAAATGCTAATGTCCGTATCACACTGACAATTAACCACTTCAACAGTAATAATAATAATCCAAGGTTAGGTATTAAGAACTTGAATACAAAAGTACAAGTTTTGAAATTCGCGAAGGCTTTCTCAACTGCCACGTGTTGCATGAAAATATGCCGAAAAATTGCGTTTCTTGTGTGTATCAATATTTCTCCAGGCCTCAAAGCGCGTCCAGGATATTTTACTGCTCCGAGACAGTTCGGCTTTTTGGAGCTGCTTTCAAACCACATTTTTTAAGCAACAGAAGAAGCGAAGCCACATTTAATAACAAAATAAATACAGAACATATTAAAATACTTTGTGCTTCTTAATTTAAATAATAGACGCACCTTCGGCTACAAATTGTTTTTGGGTTTAAAAACTAAATTTGACTGAGAAATGTGTTGAAAGCAGCTTGTTTCTAAAATATGTAAACATGTTTTTTTTTGTTTTCGTTATACCTAAACCGACGCGAATGTGTTTTAGTATGTTTTTCCAATAAAGCAAAATCAACTTTAAAATATAGAATTAAACGAGCTTTTTCATTATTTTTAACATTATATGTTGGCGTTGTTGTTTGTCTAACAAAGCATTAAGCAACTAAATTTCCTGTTTTAGCGATTCCGAACATCCCTGTTTGCCAGTAAAGTCTTTTCAGTAATGCTTAAATAGGATAAAGCCTTTTAACTTGGACTGGCCCCGAGTGACTGTCTCTTTCAACGTAAAAGCACACCTATGAAGACATCGATTTAGAATATCTACTATGAAAGAGGTACAAACGTATGAAAAGCTTTTCTCCTTTTCGCTTACTTTGTGTGCGAAACATCCGATCTTAAAATTTCCGAATGCTTTTATAAAACCAAAAATTGTTTTCATATAAACGTTTTTACCCTACAGACTCCTAGCGTATTTTCTAGAAAAAAAAACAGCAATATTTAAGAAATTTATCAAGAACTTAATGCTTCATCTTCGGTTTTACAAAAATGTTAGCATATGAATTCCGTTCCGCATGATTTATGTCTACAAAATCATCTTTACGTAAAATTGAACACGACATTCATAAAAGCCATGTTCCTGATCTGTTCACATCTGAACAAAAAATATCAAATTGTAGAATAACAGCAAACAAGAAAATTGCTGTCGTGTAGGCGAAGTTCATGTTTCCCGATATTACAATACATTTAGCAGAGAAATTTCATAATGCTTTGTAAAAGGTCAACATATTGAAGGTGCAAGATATCATCTACACAAGGTTTTGTCTCTAGGGAAGCAACGGATGCTTCAGAGGCGTTTGCCGAAGCGCAAAGGATCGTTCAGGTTCTCGATATGAGAAGCTTCTCGAAAATTGTGCCTGAAAAAGACGAGTGTGCTCAGAGTGTATTGATGTAATAGCAGATCGAATCTTTTAACTAGTCGTTAAGCACTTGATGCTTTCGTCTTACACTTTTAGAAAGCTTTATCTGTCAAAAGTTTGTTTTAGAAAAGAACGTAGCGATTAACCAGGACTGAAGATTTTTGTAGTTTTTGTTTATTAAATCGATGTTCCTATCAGTTGAACGTAATGACGCCTATTGCGGTTTCATTATAAAATCGCTAGACTTATACAAATTTTTGGCGGGTTTAATAAAATATAAAAAGTGCTGTAATTCTGTATTTTTAGGTGGGTGTTTAATACTTTCGTTTGAACGAGTAATGTACGAATTTCTCGATGTCTATATACTGCAACCCCAAATCTTCTTTACTTTCCTATACTTTCCCTATACTTGCAGAGAATTTAAAAAAAATATACAAACCCAAAAAAGAGGCTTTTAAAAAATGTCTGCTTGGCGTGGACGATCTGATGTCGATGAACTTTAGAATGCCTCACATTCATATATTTTAAATTTACCGATAATAGTATATTATAATACAAGTGTATCTGTATAAGCAAGCCTTTAAAGCACGCGCGACGGGTTTAAAAGCACGAGGCGAAGCCGAGTGCCTTTTAACGGAGCAGTGTTTTAAAGGCTCTTATACACGTGTATTATACGTTATTTTTTATTATACCTGCATCATAATCTAGAAAATAAGAAGAAAATAGCTAGGAAGCAGCATTTTGATTTTGATTCATCTTACATAGCAGTCTATGATGTGACGTCATATCATTTACCTGGAGATTGGTTAGCATTTTTTGTTGTTTATGTTGCTATGTGAATTCGAATTATTTTTTTTCGCGTGTTTGTAATTTGTTGCTTCAAAATCGATGATGTCACATTGTTGCTTAGCAACTTTAAAACACCGGGGTGTTTTAATGTTGGGTTTACGCACGCTTTTTGGTTTGTTTTACAAGGATTATGATGCAGGTATAATAAAAAATAAACTGAAAGAAACTTCCGAAACAGAAAGCCGAAGTTAGACATGTTTTCTGAAAACGGAGTCTGACAGCTCTTAGGACAAATTCAACCATTTTGTTCCGAACTTTCTAGACTGGCAATATTACAATGTACGAAAAATTTTAAAAGCATGAATACGGCAAAGTTAGTGCATTTTAAATATATAATTTGATATTGTAAATGCACCAAGTGTACACAATGTTACAAACTAGGGGAATTTTTGGAATTGCGAAAACTGTGAAGTGGAAAAAGTTTACAAAATTTTGAAATTTTCAAAAAAATATTGCTCAAAGGCTAACAGAGCTAGAGTTGAGCTACAATTTGGTTACTGTGCCAGTCCCTAATTCAAAACAAAATTAAAAACTCGTTTTTTTTCTTATCTGAACCTTTTTTCTGTTTTTAACTACAATAAACCCACTTGTATAACTCAAACCCACACAAATATAGTAGCGGAGCGCGCAACCCCCATAGTAAATGACAAAGTGTATATAGCTACAGCACCCTATACTAGGAACCGCCACCATCAAAGATATAAATGCGACTTTTTTTAAAGTTGTATTCGAACAAAATACGCAAATGTAAGTCAATCTAATTTAATCATGTGATCGTATAGTTACTATTGGGACTACAACGTTGATACAAAAGCAGTTTCGAAACAGTGAGGAAATCCAGCAAAATCAAATCAAATTGTGAAGAATATTTATACTGTACAGTCTGGTCGGGTTTTCTTAGTAAAGCTTTATGACGATTTATGACGTAATGAATTTAACCTGTGTAATCGGTCTTTGCCATTTTTAGGTAGTTAGAAGTTTAGGAAGAATGAAGGCATTTGCATAATGGATGATTCTACAAGGTAATTTTAAAAATACACAATTTTAGAAAAGTCCTAATTATTCCTCCACTATATATCTAATTTGTCAGTTTACAACAAAAAAATTGCGTGAATATGCAACTTAAAATGTATGCTGTAAAATATGCGTTAAAGCTTAAAACAATATGCATTTGCTACCGAAAATGTTTAAAATATAACTATCCTAAACCTATTAATTATCGAATACTGTAGATACCTGCAAATTTTCGAATTTCAGATTTTAACGGAAATACAAGTTTTAGGGTCCAAGGAACCCAAAAACGTGTGGGTTGGTGCGATTGTTTCCCTTTATCTTCGATACCCCTTGATCGAGTTTTATAGGATTTGGTATGTGGAAGGTTTTTGGTTGCAGGTAGATCTTTGTAAAGTTTTTAACCGTAACCGGAACCGGAAGTTAGACATGTTTATTCGTCTTCAATTTGTTTCTAAATACGTTTCGGAAATTTTGAAAACATACCGTGGCGTGGTAGTAAATCTAATGGCAAATCAAAAAGTTTTTTTGTTAATGCTGTATCTTCAAAACTATAAGGCCCCTACGACTTTTTGAAAATTTTGACTTTAATGTCAGAATACTCTATAACATAATATCCAATCAAGTATAATAAAGTAATGTAAAAATATTTATGGAAATATGAAAATTGTAAAAATGTCGAAAATTTTGGAAATTTTCCAAAATATATTCCTCATAACTGCCTACGCCATTTTTATAAAACTTTGTAAGCCGATAGAGCTTGTAGTGAACTACAAATTAGTTTTTACCAATCGCCCAAATATTATTTTGTTAATCTGTAAAAATTTGTATTATTACTAACATTGTCAAAAATTTACTGTTTTTAACAAATATAGTCCCCAAAACCACTACACAGAGCGGTTCCCTTCAATTAATGCTCGAAATCTCCCCTTTTAACAAATACCACTTTCAAACTACCTTCTGCTATACTTCGACCCCTACATAACAAATTGTTGTTCAACTGGCAATAGTTGTTCCGTAATAATACTTATAGTTCAGCTAAGTTACACGATGTATTAGTTGATTAACATTTTGGAGAACTACGGAACTAGCTAACTTTTTGGGATCAATGAAGCTTTCAGAACCTATAATTCATATAAAACGTCAGGGTGTAATATTATCACCGATAGTTTTGTTGGTCCAATTCACACAATATATACCGCGCCAGATCATTTTCTCTTTCCAAAGGCAGTCTATTTCAGAAAATGAGTCATTTTAATGTGTAAATTGATCTGTACATAATTCCATATTGGGGGCCGATGATAGAGTAGTAGTCAGAGCCTTCCGCCGTGAAGCTTTTCTGCCAAGTATAAGTGGGAATCCCGCTCACTTCACTTCCCAGGATGTTCATAAGTGTTTTTCTAATTTACCTTATTATAGTTGGAGCCCTCGTAAGTAGCCACAAAAATTCAATTCTATGATATTATATAAAATAGTTTTTAATTTTTGCACCAGATTTCATCTGTATAAAAAAAATAGAACAAACACTTTTATTCAGGTACGACTTTGTATAAATAAGACGTACTTCTTCTTGTGCTCATGTATTTTACATTTTTTGCAACACAATAAATGTTAAAGAATAACTAGTCTTGTAAGAGTTAGGATAAAACCTATTTCGATAAAAACACGTTCTTCCTAATTAAAACAGGTTTTGGACGCATAAGTCTCTCGACTTGCAGGTTTAAAGGCTTTCTTGTTCGTAAGATTGCCTTGAGTTAGTACAAAATTACTTTCGCAGAATTCAAGTATCTCGTTAAGTTGAAACAAAGATATTTCAAAGTGTTTGTTTAAATTACCCAAACGTAATGCGGAATTTAAATAAATTAGTTAAAGAAAGTTTAAATTTTTTGGAAGATTGTAATTAGTTTAACGTAATTGAATCAGTTAAGTCCTACCTGAGCGTGCGGCGCCTCTTGATGGAGTTGCTCGCTTCGTGCAAGAATCTTACAACAAATTCAAATGTTTGTTTACTCGCAAGAATAACTTTTGTGTTTTCTCTTCAAATTTTCCGCTTTTAATTGGTAAAGCTTTAGCATTAATCAAAATTTTACACAGCGAATGGTGACGTATTTTTCGGCAAGTTTATTTGAACCCTTGCTGAACCAGGTTTTAAATTTAATTGACGTTGCGCTGAAAGAATGACGGAGTAATAATAAAAACTTACACGTGGAAAACTGAAAGTTTTCCGCTGTTGTTGCTCATCCTCACCGTCGTAATTCTTAAGAAAGCTTTTCTTTCTTACTTTTTCTTCAGACAAGCAAGGAATTTTACAACCTGACTCTTGACACTCCTTTAAACTTGGTTTTCATGAACTTTGACTCAGCATTCGTGATAATTTCACTGGAAGACTTGGGTAAAGAAATATGTCACTTAGTTCTATGTCAGAAAATGTAAAGCAAAATTCATAATTCTCTGCCGTATCTCGGAAATTCGCAACTGTGTATTAGTTTCATGAGACTCGACGCTTCTGCTGTGAGTTGAGCACGTACGTATTAAGATTTTCAAATTACAGTTACGAGCTCATGCATAAAAATGAATACATTTGGATATTATAAAATAAAAACGACAACATTATAGTGTCTCCTAAGTACGCACAGCAACTTCAGGAGGTGATTCCATAGGTTACTTCACTAAGATAAGTTCATATGAACATATGTACGAAAATGATTCCTTGTGGAGTTACAGCCCTCTAAAGAAACACCAGTCTTATCACTTTTATTGGTTATCTGTATATAAAATACTTAATTACTTATTACAATATTTATTTATTTTAACCTTATACGTATTTCGGCATGTTTACATGCCATTGTCAAAGATTATATGAAAAAGTAAACAGTTAGTGTTGTTATAGCAATAGAACTTTGTTACTTATCTTGGTAATCGTCTGCAGATGACTGGTATTCTTATTCCTAAATATCCAATAGAGGAGAATTTAAGAGATCAATTTGCTCATTCATTAACGGTACAGTTTTTAAATGTTTGTGAATTTCAAAAGCTTCTAGTATATCTAATTTACGTTTATCATCACAACTGTGTAAACATTTTATAGTGTTATTAGATGCCATTGAATGATTGTGTGCTAGTAAGTGTTTAGCGTAATTGGATTTATGTGGGTGTTTGTATTAGTAACAACGTACGTGTTCTTTATATCTAATATCAAAATTTCTAATTGTCTGGCCTATATAAACCGAATTACAATGCGAATAATTTAATTTGTAAATGCCGGATTTTAGCAAATCGTCTGTTTTTGATTTTGCATTAAACAAAGTGTTTAAGATGTTTCTGGTTGTTTTAAAAATTACTTTATATTTACACTAACGGGGAATTAAACTAGTAACGCCCTCTATTATGTGCGGCGAGAAAAAGTTGCAAAGCAACAAACCGGCAAAGTTGCGATCGGAACCTGCTAAGCAGGTATCTGCGATCGCACCGGCCTCTAAGCACAAAACACAGAAACGCCCGTGTGGCAAGAAATAAGAAAAGATTTGGTTTCAATTATGGCTAGAATAGACCACTACATGTTTCGTTCTTGTTTGAACTCATCAGGTGGACATAATTCTAACCATAATTGAGACCAAAAGCAAACAGGCACATAATAGAGGGCGTTACTAGTTTAATTCCCCGTTAGTGTTATACTTTCTGGCGTATATATGCCTGTTTGCTTTTGGTCTCAATTATGGTTAGAATTATGTCCACCTGATGAGTTCAAACAAGAACGAAACATGTAGTGGTCTATTCTAGCCATAATTGAAACCAAATCTTTTCTTATTTCTTGCCACACGGGCGTTTCTGTGTTTTGTGCTTAGAGGCCGGTGCGATCGCAGATACCTGCTTAGCAGGTTCCGATCGCAACTTTGCCGGTTTGTTGCTTTGCAACTTTTTCTCGCCGCACATAATAGAGGGCGTTACTAGTTTAATTCCCCGTTAGTGTTATACTTTCTGGCGTATATATGCCTGTTTGCTTTTGGTCTCAATTATGGTTAGAATTATGTCCACCTGATGAGTTCAAACAAGAACGAAACATGTAGTGGTCTATTCTAGCCATAATTGAAACCAAATCTTTTCTTATTTCTTACTTTATATTTATTTGTTTTGTTTATAATTTTAGCAATTTTTTCTGATTTGTCACCAAAATATGTCGTTAACTTTCGCAATAGTTACACTGAAATTTTGAAATTTAAATGTGAGCGATAGTGATTTGGGTTAGTATTTATACTAACCTCTTTTTAATTAAATGCACCAGTGATGTCTCGTATGGAGGGGGGAGGGACGTAATTGCCTTCTCTTCACCCCCGAGACCAGTCTGAGACCCAACTATAAAAAGTAATAGCTAAGATCGAATTTTGTATGATTAACCAAATTCTGCTACATTAGTCATGAAGTTGCTTCATAATCTAGCGGCTAAAGAAGCAAAAAGCTCCAACAATAATGGTACTTTCAACCTTCTCGTAAAAGCTTAACTAACATCTTGATGCTACGTTGCAACAGCTACCTAATTTGTATTTAAATTGTAATCAAGATATAAAAAAGAATATAAGAACAAGACTAAGCAGGCATCGCCAAAATTGCTTTTAATTTTTAAACTTTCGTAACCCGTTGCAAAGACGTGCTATGAAAAGTACTCTTCATGAATAGTTATATTTATGCTAAGTTTATTAAGTGCTTCTGTAAATCCAGCTTAATTTTACGACTGTTTAGTAATTAAATATTTAGTCGCAAATCACTCGATTATAACAGTTGCGAAACAAGATGAAGAGCTAATCTGATGCACTTAATCATTCTCCAGACAAGCCAAAATCAATAAAACAAGTACTTGTCGAAGTATGAGATGAAAAACCCTCAACTTAAAACTTTCCAGTATCCCAGACACGAGTGCATCTATCAACACGTGTTCATGCGGTCCTCGACAAACTCTGCCTTAACCTCGTTTGTGAGGGTGAAAAGTCAATCAAATGGACTCTGCCGACACGACAAGGAAGTGCGTCCGTTGCGCGGTTGCGCAGCCGCTCGCGGAAAAACTTGGGAGATATCCATCCCGTCAATAGCCTCAGCAAACACATCTAAAATGCTGTCAATAAAAGGGATCGCGTGCTAAATGGAGACGTTTTTTATATCTTTTTGTGTTAGTTATGCTAAAAATAGCTTTCTGAGAAGCACACTTTTCTGATGGAACTTCCCCGAATGCTTATCAAGCAGGGTGGTTTTGCTGGCCGGGCCCTTTTTAAACAATGTTAGGTCCACAAAGAAAGCGGCGCTATGTAAACTTTTGCGTTAAAGGACACGATGGCTTTGATGGAATTTTGAAATAGCTAAGTTTTGTTATGTAAAAATTTACTGAAGTATAAAGGCAAATGTCATGGTTGATGACATAAACCTGAAAATAATTGACAGTAAAAAGCTGCTAAAGGGAACATTGTTACGAGAAGTTGGTAGCGACTTGTTAGAAATAGTATATAGCAGTCAAATTACTTTATTTATTGTAATTTTGTAATTATTCAAGTTTGCTCTCTCTCTCTACCTTACTGTTTTACTTTCACTAAGTATAAACATCAATTTTCAGAATGATGGAACTTCTACGTTTTGGAAATTTTTGTTTTAAAATTATTATTGTCTATATTCATAACCACGGTCTGTTACAAAAGAATATCTGAAATATTGCTTTGCATTTAATTGTCTTATAAAAAAAAACTACAAAAATGGTATACGCCTCCTATGGAAGTATATAAGATTGTAACCAATGCTGTACCTTAATTAAATAATAATCTGGTTAAAATTACGAAAACTTGTTGGAAAGCAACAAGCGTAGTGTTGTTTAAAAATAAAAATATTCTTAAACAAAACAAACACGAATTGTATGCAGATATATTATTTGTGAAATAACCAATCTTATATACCATAACTTTCTAACTGAGAGATTAATTTTATTGTTAAAACTAACAAATAAAACAAATAAGTGGATTACTTAAATTTATTCTCGATAAGATATTGTTTCTTAGAAGTTTTTTCTTAAGCAACATTAGCACGATTTGCTACGCAGGAAGTTTGAGCAACTTATCGCAATTGGTTATTAACATTCAGGAGTAGATTATTTACAGAGCCGAACTGGGCCACCGGGCTACATAGTATTTCCCGTTGGGCCGTAGAGCGTGGAGCCTACGGGCTGATTAATTTAACGTTGCTGCGTTTGAGTTGGGCCGTTTTATAACTAATATCCCTGCCCGGATTAGACAGCCAGTCGGGCCCTCGTCATATCTTTCATATCATATCGAATGGTCAATTTATTTAATTTTCATTTAAGTTATATTTAATCGCTGTTTTCCTCAGGGGTGCTCAGCACCCCCTGATTCAGCTCTCAGGAGTGGAGCGCCTCCGCATACGGCGCCTATATGATGACCTTCACCTCGGTGAGAGGCTTGAACAAAAGCACCTTGCGCGGAGCCGACGTTGTACTATTCACTTCAGTGGTATCAACTTGTACGTTTACCTCTCTTCGTGAAGGTTTAACGTCTTCTTAATTGAGACCAAGGAGGACCTGGTGCTCTGTTGTGGTATTCGCGTTCCTAGGGGCTATGTTTTTACATTGCAGTAACTACGTTTGGGAGACCCTACGCGTTATAAATTTGTCTAGGCGATAGACTGAGTGGTTGGAGGCCATTGATAGGCATGTGCAGAAGAACATCCAGGAAGGTTTGTCCTGTGGTCGCAGGCCTAGGAGTGTAGTGGTGCTCCACCTGCTATTGTTAATAGTCACACTGACGACCTAGGAGCGCACAGTCGCTAAAATATCGGTCAATATGATCAAACCAGTTACCAACCTATCTCGGCGGTGCCACGGCGACCAAATATTTGGTCACGGGAAAAACTGTGGTAGTAGTGCAAAACAAACGCTCGTCTCGGTGCGGCTCGGTGGGCAAGCTGCGTTTCAAATTAGATTCTGATCTGCAGAATCAGTATAGATTGGGTAGTCTGTCCCCACCAGTGGGAACTAGGGCTCGCACCCTGATGTTGTACTGGTAGCTTGTTCTTGTTTCATCTTGGATAAGCTCGCGGTTAAGCTTATAGAAGTGCCGCTACGTAGCATCATCGACGAGCCTTTGGCTTCTTACATGATCTTGTAAATAACCCTGGTTGACAGCAAAACAACTAAAATAAGGCAAGTAAAATTAGGTTTTGTTTGATTATAATTTCTCAAAATTATGTCTGTAACGGTTGCTTACTCAAAAGTAAATATGCAAACTGGTATTGTGCTAGTCGTAGAAAGTAAAATGTTATTTAATAAAACATTTCTCGAAAGCTGCAGAAACAGTAGAAATTCTTACAAAAACTAGCATGGATATTTTTTTAAATGTCAGCTGTTAGAGCTAGAGATGAGCTACCTTTTTTATGTTTTCCCAGTTCCCTGGTTTCCCTCGGCCGTTCTTTTGAATGTTTAAAATAACAGCTTTTTATTTATTAAACAGATAATCTGCGATCCAGTTGAATGTATCATCGAAGCCAGTAGAATGAGACTCTAAACTTATTTTTTAGATAAAGTAATATTTAGGGGTAGGGGGGCTAGCTGTTTTGACTTGTTGTGGTGTTATTTAATCTCAAAATTTCTTTTTCTACAAATATCAAAAAACAGTTTTAAAAATATGATATATAACAAATTGATAAAGCAAAGTCCAAGCAAAGTGTTTTGCTCATTTTTCCGTTATTCTTCTTCTAAACATAGGATTTTTTGAATTTTAGAAAGTTTTTCTGGAGAAGTTTTTCATCCCCCTGCTCTTTCGTATTGTACAAATATTGTTTTGGTTGCTATTACTAAACTCAGTACACTAATGGAAAGTGCATGCCTATATTAGTAGGGCGCCTACGCCAAAAAGGCCTGGATTTTGATTTTTTACACAGTTATAACTTGGAAACATCCTGAGCATCTATTAATTATCAAAGAAGCGCCAACCCAAAATGTTGGCTTATTGGTAAAAATCGTATTGAAACAAATTTTTGGCTAAATATTTAAAATATTTCTTAATAAAAGTTGTTCACTATTTAAATATCTATATTTCTATTCAACAAATAATTCAAGCAAGTTGATATTTACAACGTCAACTATTTCATTTGTTGTGTTCCAGCACCAAATGTTACCGTTAAAAAAAACATCTATAAATGCTTAAAACAATTTTTTTGCTTACACAGGGTGTCCATTCTATTTTGTAACCCTTTAATTCTTCAGAGTAGGCAACACCCATTGCACGTCATAAGTTGCTTCACTATTAAAGTATAACTTTATAAATGAGAACAACATTTTGCTGTGGTCATACTCTCATCTTTTAACAACAAAAAGTCAAACGAGAATTTTTAATCCACAGCAAACTGGCGTTCTCATTTATAAAGTTATATTTTAAAAGTAAGCAGCCTACGACATGCAACGTGTGTTGCCTACTCTGAAGAGTCAAGAAGATACACGTTTAAATGGGTACTCTGTATTAACGCGAAAATTTAATTTTTTTTAACAGTATGTGTGAAAAATGCCCGTATTTGAAGAGATTAAAAAAAGGTAAAGAAAAGTTGTTTAGAACTACCTGAAAAGCTTTTCCATAATTTAAAATTGCTTTCGAAAGTGCAGCTTTTTGTGTAAAATTCTCTAAGTATATACGATCTTAACTACTAGTTAATTTGTAGAAATTCTAAAATAATTCTATTGCTGGAACTTTATTGAACGTGTTGAATTAAATAGTTTAGAAGATCCGAGGACAATCTCGTGCCTCAATAATGGTTTCATTTAAAAGAAACGTATACTCACCGTAGTGATACAATTTCGCTTTTCATATAACTGTACTCCAGCAGCGTTGTAATCGCAACAAAATGTCGCTTGTTGGCTAAGTTGACGTTCACAATTCTTGGCGGATTGCTTCGAGTTAAACAATGTTGAGATGGCGAAACCCGAACATTCCAGTAATGGTAGTGATCGTCTTTGGGTTAGCGGTTATTGGGTTTATCGACTACGATCTAAGTTACAAGCGTAAGTTTGTTCGAAGAAAAGCCGTATCCTTGAGAGAAATTCCACAATTTTCCCGGAAAAATTATCCCCAACCGCTTGCTAAGAATAATTTGTACAGCTTAATTTTGATTTTTATTTCAACATTTCCGTGTTCTGTTTTATAAAGGAATTATAAGACGTAACTCGAGAGTTTTATCCGGCTAGCTCAAGATGAGGAAACGTTGCAGTGCCAAGTTTTCTTCTAATGAACAACGAAAGCAGTTGAATATAAATTGATATTCCTTGCTCGTAATGGCATCCACTGCGGGAAACTCGCAGCCGTTTATATTATTGTATTGCATAAAAATGTGTTCTACTTTCATGCATATTTTTAAAAAGCTGGCTTCAACAGCAATTCAGATTAGAGCACGTATAGTATAGACGTATATTCATGCACTAGGTAAGCTGCTTGAACGGTATTGCTTACAAAACCTGAAGAAAGAAATCTGATTTTAAAGCCTTTTCAAAGCGTTACAACTTGAAAATGTGTTTCAAAGTTTACAGATAAAAACACTGTTATTATAGTTCATTCCCACGTTCCACCGTTGGATTAATATTAAAATTTATTTTCCAAACTATCTTAAGAAATTAATACAGCAGCTAATGATTGCGGCCGTTACTTTGTGAAGTTCCGTAACAATAAGGCGCTGAATATTCGTCGGATGATGGGATGATTAAATTATTTTCTTAAATTTCCGATTGTGGGATTCTTAGTATAGTTTTGCTTATTTTTCCAAAACAAATAAATCGTTCATGCATTGTATTTTTTGAATACATACAAACATAAATCTCTAATTTTATTTACTTTCACATAAAAGACAAAAGCATACAGTATTTCGTCTTGGAAACGCGATAAAGTACTGCAAGATTTGTGAAACCGCAAGAAACATGAAAACACCACAATTAACAAAAATGTTTTGCAAATACAGAAAAAAAATTTAAATGAGCTTTTCTCTTTTTACGTTCCTCGCCATAGAGATTTTGTTATACGAAGATATTGTGATCATTATGTAGTGTTTCGAACAAATGCGATCATTCAGCGAAGTTATACAATTTTCAAAATTTTCAGAAGCATTCAAATTTCTAAAACCTTCCATAACATTATCAAAAACACTAAAAATTTTAAACACTTCTAAAAAAATTTTAATATTAACATTTTCAAAAATTTCTAATTTTCAAATTGCAATTTTCCAAAAATCTTAATAATTTTTAAAATGTTTTAAATATTCAATTTTCAATTATCCTTGCAAAAACTGAAAACGACATTCAGCGCCTTTTGCATAAATTTGTTACAACTTCAAAACAATATAATATGGCTGTTTCAATTGAAAAAACTAAATCAATGGTTATATCCAAAGAGCCGATACGGTGTAAACTAGAAATAGAAGGAAAGATGATACAGTAGATAATGGATTTTAAGTACCTGGGAATAGATGTATCAAGCGATCGCAATCTTTATAAAGAAGTTCGACATCAGGCAGGAAAGGGAGCAAGAATTTCAGGATACCTTCGCGATGTAACTTGTAAAAATAGATATCTCATCATAGAGAGCAAAGTTAGGATTTATAAGTATATTGTGAGACCCGTACTGACAGACGGAGCAGAAACCCGTGCTGACACAAGTAAAACAAAACAATTAATGCGTACCACAGAGATGAATACACTTAGAACAATTGCTGGAAAAACGAGATTAGACCGAGTGCGCAATCAAGTTATAAGAGACCAATGTAACGTAATGGACGTCATAAAATTTGTGAAAAGAAGAAGGAAAGAGTAGGACAATCACGTCAGCAGAGCACATAGCGATAGATTAATAAAAATAGCCAGGGATTTAAAGCCCAGAGGAAAAAGAAATCTGAGTAGACCGAAGAAGAGGTGGGCGGAATGTTGGTTGTCGTCATCGATAGACACACCAGAGTGTAAAAGTATTATAAGAGAAAAAAAGGCGTGAAGAAAAACAGGTGTAATACCTACTATAATAAAAGAAGAAGAAGAAGAAGATACATTTTCAAATATTCTTAAAATTTTTATGTTTTTGAAATTTATAAAATTCTTCAAAAATAAATTATTTAAAATTTACAAAATTTGCAATATCTTTCAAGATTTCCAAGATATTTAAAAATTATCACAATTTTCAAATATTTTCAAAATTTATAATTTTTAATAATGTTCATATATTTTAAAATTTTCAGAATCATTCAAATTTTTAAAAATATCCACAACAGTTTCAAAACCTCAAAAAATTTGAAAAACTTTCACTCAAGATGCAAGCTGCAATGTCTTGCAAAATGTTTGTGTGTATGGGTTTACAAACAGCTAACAGGTATACGCGAATTAACTATTCTTGTCCTGACAAACAAGATACAATAAGATAAAATCCTTGTTCCCACAAGGTTCAGTTCAAACAAATCTAAGCACACGGCCCTCTTTAGTCAAGAAGGGCCCACGAACCACTCTGGTTCAAACATTTAGAGCAAATGCTCCTAAAGGCATACAAGGTACAGGTAGGTCCGCACCTGTTTATGTTGGGTGTAATGCCCAAATGCGGCGTGGTCTAAGCCAAAAGTACATTTTATTATTAATGATAATAAATCAATTCACTTTTTTTTCACTTTTCTGCGGACAAACCTTTGCAACTTTTAGTAATTTCTTTGCATCTTTTTGGTATGAGTTACACCTAAATTATCTTCTACTTCTTCAACAAAATTATACAGATTTGTAGAGTTAAATATTGCTTTTCTGCTGTTGTATCTACAGTCATTTTTAAATCACAACAAAACTAATAATTATTAATAGACCGATAATCGGAAATACTAGGTTATGTTTCGTTCTGTTTTCATCTCCGATTTGTTAACATTTCGGCAAAATAACCAAAACTGCTAATAGTCCTATAATCGTAATTTTAAGAACAAATTGTATTCATCGGATCATCGGACGAATATCCTGGGCCTAACAATAGATAGTGGAAATAAAAATGGTCAAATTTCATTAATTTGAGAAAAGCTTTTCGTTTAAATTAATATAAACTGCACTACAAAAGCCAATTAAAAAGTTTCATCTAATTGAATTATAATTTATTTTCTCAAATAGAGTTTTATATCAAAACAGTACCTTTTGTAAGTTACCAGGCAATTAATTTTGGAAAGATTAATAAAAAACGTACAAGTAGAAAACGTAGGAGCACTTACGTGAAAGCGTTTCATGAAACTTATTTTACATTCATGTACCACACGATGTATCTAGAAATTGAGTGTTGTGTGTAATTTTGCAGGGTGGATGGGTATACCCTTTCAATTTATGAGACATCCTGTCGGAAATTACATGTTTGGAAAATTAAATCGGTTACATCACTAGTTATCACGTCTTCCTAGGCGTTACAGTTTCCAAGGCAGATTTTAAATCAAAGAAATTTTAATGTTAGTTATATAAATAAATGTGAAAAAAGTCAGAAGCAGTTTAATTCTAATAACAAAAAATTAACAAGTAGTAACTGTTTAAAAAAACTTCAATTGCTATGCTTTGTTCAGAAAAATTGCAGTATAAAGCCAAACAATTTAACCTCCTCGCATCTATCGAAGTTTCTGAAAAGTTTTAAAAAATTTCAAAACTTTTATAATTTTAGCGAAATTTAGAACTCTAGAAACTAGACTCTTGAAATATGTGAAATACATTTTATAAAATTTGGATAATTTTGACTGAAATTTCTTAAAGGTTATACATTTTTTAGATATCAAAAAATCGTTGGTGGGGGACACTGGGGCGTGGTAGGAAGTTCGGGCTTGCGCAGAACGGCTACTCGACATGTGTAGAATAGTAATCTAAATGATCTAAATTTTATGAAATTTTGTGTTTTATATATATATATATATATATATTTTTTTTTTTAAAAGAATCATGAAGCCGTGCGTGAGCACGACCCCATGATTCCCATCCCACCCCCTTACCCGGACTCAACACACTAAGTGTTATTCACCGGTCTAACATGCCCCACCCCTGAGAGACATGCAACCCAACGTACACACCTACATACACCATCCATGGACTCGTCGGATTTAACTTATTCAGAAAAATTACCGACCAGCAGTGGACTCGAACCAACTGCCATTGGAGGTCTAGTTTCAAAGCCTGGGACTTTAACCACTAGACCACCCGCCGGCCCTTGTGTTTTATAGTTGCAACCAATGTTGCATCCATTAAAATCTTAAAATCGAATTTTTCACGTTTTATACACCTTTGGGAGGTTACGCAATTAAACTGTTCAGGAAAACGACCAAAAAAAAACCTGAGTAGTGTTTTTTCAATGGAAAGTTGTTTCTATTGTCATTTAATATGCTCATACCGATTTTGAAGCCGAACTTCGTAAATTATTGAAAACACAATAAATCGATGGTGGGGGGCAGCGGGAGGTGATAGGCAGATCGCATTTTCGCAGATCGGCTATTCGATATGCGTAGAATACGAATTAAAGGTTCTTTTCGGAGGGCGTCTATCTGGAAATAGAGCACCCCTTCCCGTCCCAACTCATTTTTTTGGCCCCTAATTTTCTTGCTGTTTTATCTAATTGCAAGTACCAATCTTTTAGTCAAATTTGGGTTTTCTGCGTCTGGCGTCTGGACTGTTAAGTGTGTACAGACACACAGACACCTCTGCACCTTTATCGGTCTCCTAAAGCCCTAAAACCTGCTTATATGTCAAAATGTTTAGGTAAAAAATGTATAGCATAAAATCACCTTTTGTATATCGGACAGTAAACTCAAAGCGAAAAAAACTTCGTTGAATGAACGCATTTGCTCCAAATCCTAGATGACGATCACAATACCTTCTATTATAGCTAAACTTCGTACAGCAAGAAAGGTACAAATCCACCTACTCATAGAACATTGTTTGGCAATAAAAATCATTTTATTGTTGTAATTTATATTCGGTGAACGTTTTCTCCAAAAAATATATTTTCGTAGAAATGTTAACCTTCGTTTCCTTTTGAAATGTTTCCTATTCACATGACATCTTACACTTTACTATGATTAAGTTGCATCCAATATATTATTTAACGCCTTTGGGGTTTGGGAAATGTATTGGAAAGCGGACAACAAAATGCCGGAGAGTAGACACGCTTAAAATATCATTTTTTAAAGTCTGCGGTATGACACAACATACTAAAGCGAATCATAAATTGTACGATCTGTTCCATGTAAAAACCCCAATGTTATCAACTGCATATGGCGTGGAATCTGTACGATTTATCGTATCTACCCTCCTTTTACACAACCTAATTATTCGTGGGATTCTGGATTTTTGGGTGGACACGTTTTGTGTTTTTGTCATCGCATATATCTTCATTTCCAATGATAAATTTTGGTCTCACTACGGCTATAATCCGAGTTCATTTATGGTTATTAAATACTAAATCAGCAAAAATTGAAAACCAATTCTTTTAACGTTTTTTTGTATTTTTTTAATGGGGATTCTCCAATAGGGAATGGTTTCTAAAAAAAAGTGAGACATTTTAGACACAAATATTTTTTTTTAATATTTAGGCGTGCATTGTGAGTGAATTTATTATTATTCCTTGGTAAAGAAAATTGGTAAAGGTATTTTAACGTGTCTCTCATAGATTGAGTTCTAAAATAGGCAACATAACTAAAAAGGAAAATCAGAAAATTTACTCTACGTACCACAAACACTATCAGCCCTAATTTTAATGCATCCTGCACATTCATCCAGATCGATGTACATTTGCAGCTCTCATATAAATTTTAAAACATCCGAAGGACAACACACGAGGAACCCCTATAAGCTACTATAAAGCACATGGTGGCAATGTTTGTAGGCACAAACGCACACATCGCATCGTGTTTTCAAACACTCAACTAGCAAACTTTCAAAGGACCATAAACCTCCGCAAATTATTTGAGCATCAAAAACAAAAACGTGAAAAACTATTTAGGTAACCCTGAGTTGCACAATAGGTGATTGTGTACTAAATTATAGCATAGGGAAGTACTGATTTCATGCAAGTTTTAGAAATGGAGATTTTATATGAATACAAGCTTGGCATTCCAGAATTCGAAAAACGGGTTTGAAAAAATGTCTGTCTGTGGGTGGGTGGGTATGTATGTGCGCTCCATAGTTCCCAACCAGATAGTCCGATTTGGATAAGCTTCGGAATGTCGAGGTATATCAAAAATTCATCAAGCAAATAAGCTTTTAAAAAATCCGAAAGCGAAAGCGGAAGTAAGACGTTTTTTGATGGCATTTTTTCAGAAATTAAATTTTCTAATTCTAAAACGGAATCTGATAGAAAACCCCAAGACAAATTTAACGCTTGTTTTCGGAAATTTCGATCTTCAAAATGACGGCCGCTACGATTTTTTTATTTTCAGTTTAGCGGCTTATTAATCAAAGAAAAGTTGACAGATCAGATGGTGCTCCCGCCTGCGTAAAGTGTAATCAAGCATTTTTTCCTCTGTCTCCGGCAACATTACATGCAAAAAAATATTTTTCACGTTCATCAGATGCATTATTTCAATTAAAATGCAAAGCAATTAAAAATATTTACAAAGTAACTCTGAAATAGTTGATTTTTATTAACCAAGTTTAAGCGACACACAACACAACATTTCTAATAACATATTATACATCAATAGAAAGCCTATCTAACTGGTTATCTAATGGTTGTAAAATAATTCAAATAGACCAACCAGTTGCGGTTTTATAAGCGTTGAAAAATTGATAGTCTTTTTTGGTCCACTCTGTATAGTGAACCTAAACTAGAAACACATTTATTTATTGGTTATACTGCTGAAAAGC
The DNA here is from genome assembly GCA_958336395.1 of Ctenicera cuprea. Classification (NCBI taxonomy): domain Eukaryota; kingdom Metazoa; phylum Arthropoda; class Insecta; order Coleoptera; family Elateridae; genus Ctenicera; species Ctenicera cuprea. The sequence continues at coordinate 19,206,240 of OY284487.1, read as the reverse complement.
CATATCATGATGTTTTATTCAAAACAAAAACATTAAAGCAGCTTATGAAAGCTGCAAACATATTTGAGTCAATAACGAAATTCAATGCACTCAACACAATATTAAACAATAGCAAATGAATGCAGAGACAAAGCCTAATCCGAGAACAAATTTGTTGTTTTGACAGAGGCAGTCATTATCCATAAATTTGAACGTAAATACAGATTTGTGTTGTAAAACAACATATTTCCACAAGGAAAATATTTTCAACGTAATATTTTCTGTTAAAAATACTTATATGAATAGCAATAGACTTTCTACTGAGGATGACACCTTGTCCATGTCTCTACAACAAGTAAGTAAATAAAAGTACTTCCCTCGTCTCAGCATTTGCAACGAAAACCGCTAAACGTAATTCTATCCTCCTCATCGTTTCTTACTTTTAAAGCCACAAAATGACGAGGGGAAGTGTGGGGTTAGAGGTGGGTATGAGTAGGTGAGTGTAGGGGAGAACAATGAAGGGACAAAGATGAGGTACTACCTAGGTAAGTTCGAAATGGGGTACATTTAAATCGCGTTACCAAGGCTAATATTTTATTGTTTCCATGGCGTTTATTCAAACATTTGCTCAAAGTTTACTTTCCCTTACATCATAGTAACGTTTTCCACGGTCACCGTTTTTTCCAATCCCTTGTTCAAAGTTTACTTTCCCTTACACCATAGTAACGTAACTGCTACTTTAGAACTAATTCAATAGATATTTTAATAACCTAAAATAAAACAATAGTACAAAGTTCCCCAAACCTACATCTCCTTTAGTCCAAGGAAGTTAAATAATTAGACTAGTCTAAGAACTCTTACAAAGGTCAGAAAGTTCAACCAGACTCTATTTCGTTTCAGAGTATAATTTGGTTCAAAGTTTACGGAGCACATAAATAGCATCATAATTTTGTCTGGAGAGTTTCCCTATTCATGACTTCGGCGTGTTTTTACTGCAAATGCATGGCTTTATTTTCCACGAAACGCTGCACTTTGTACTTTGAACTTTTTAAAAATAAAATAAAACATTAACGAAGATTGCTGCATAGACGAAATTTTTCCGGAAAGCGTTTGAGTTGTTAGAAAAAGTCCTGAAAGTTCCATAGTTCCCAAAGCATAAAACTTCAAGTAAAGAAAATTGAGGAGGTATACACGTAACATTCCGTGAACGATTTGTTGATGTTGATCCAAAGGTTTTATATTAGTTAACAGTTGTTCCTTAAATTGGAGATTCGCAATTTATTTCGAAACGAAAATCGACAAGTAAGCTGATGCGAAAGGAGCCATGTAACGACGGTTCCTTTGAATGCTGCACTAGTGAATTTCTGACTTTGTTATTGCACTCCGACACGAGCTGCACTTACAAAGAGTTTTAATGAGTATAACTTGACTACTGAATGAAAATGTCACTGAATGAATGTGGCATAAGCTTCAGGAGTGTACTGGTTAAAAGGCCAGAAGTCCCACTACCTCCTACTACACAAGCGAAGAGCCTACCCGGAGTGAAAGTCCTCGGCACCTTCGGGTATAAGCGGTTATAGATAGATGAGAACTTGACTACTACGCAATTAAACCATCTTTATATCTTTATACAATAAAATCTTTGGTGAAGGCTGGTAATGTAGATTATTCCTGCTTTTCCGAAATGTTGCATGGGTAAGCTACCCTGCAGGTTAATCCGTAATTAAAAAAGATGCGTAGATAGACAGCGGGTAAATGATTTGAGTTATGATACGCTGTCATATTATGAAAATAACCATGTTGTGTTTGCATTGTTGAATTAAGTAACTGGTAAACCACCCGTATAGGTATAATGGTAAATATACAGTAGTGGTGTTGTGACTACTGTTGTTGTTGTTGTGGTTTTTATGAATTGTTTAAGCCCGTCAATACAGCTAGCTGTTTTCTTGGAATCTGGTAACTAGACGTGTGAATCTTCTAGCAGTCATCCCCGAAGCGTAGATCTCGGAGGTGGTCGGAATACCCATGTTAGATTAGTTAAATAAATATAAATGAGCAACTGTGAGAAAATTAAATAAAGAAAATTCAAAACCCTTTAGTTCTCACAAGAACTTTTGTACTCTAAATGTACATTTCGACTGCTAAGCAGTCATCATCAGTAGAAAAAATACAAAAAGGAGAACTACAGCGAAAACTGAAATCACAGTTACGGTGCAGAAACGTCCCTTGTGCTTGGTAAGTCAGAACTCACGCATTGTCGATGCGTGCGTCGGTTTTTATGGTTTCGTGGATCCTCGGTTCTATTTGCCGTGCGTGCGTTGAACTTAAGTAATGATGAATTTGGAATTAGGCCGGAATCTTGATTTAAAATGTTGTCTTTGAATTTGTAAATAAATCTACTTTCCCATGCATCGAGTTCCCTGCTGTTATTTACGGATTTTAAGAGTTTTAAATCCGTTATTAAAATAGGATGTTCAGAATCTAAAATATGTGCTGCTACACAAGATTTTTCGGGTCTGTTAAAACGAAAGTGCGATAGGTGTTCTTTAAAACGTGTGCCTAATTTCCTTTTGGTTTGTTCAATATAATGCATGGGACAAGTAGAACAGTTTATTTGATAAATTCCTGACTGGTCTTCTGTCGACAAAGGGTCCTTGGTGTTACCTAGTAGATTTTTTAGACTATTTTTCGTTGAAACGATGGGCCGAAAACCTGCTTTTTCAAAAATGCTAGTAATTTTATTAGATGTAGGTGGGAAGTATGTTAAAGGGGTCCAATGTTTTTGAGAATATGATCTGTCTTTTGTGTGAGTAGTTTTAAGAGAAAATTGTTTCTTGGCATTAGCTTTTTGTAGGATGTTGTTAACCAATGAAGGGGAGTAGCCATTGAATTTTGCTATTTCAAAAATATAATTTAATTCTTTGTTGTATCGTATTTGTGTTAGAGGTATATTGATTAATCTATGAATTAGTGAATTAAAAGCTGCCCGTTTATGTGCGGGTGTATGATGTGAATTTTGCATAATGTATCTGTCAGTGTGTGTGCTTTTTCTGTAAATATCAAACTCGATATTGCCCTCAGTGGTTCTAATAACTTTCAGGTCCAAGAATGGAAGTTCATTAGATTTTTCGGTTTCAATAGTAAATTTTATTGAAGGGTACATATCGTTTAACTGTGCGAGGAAGTTGTTTAAATTTATGGATTTATCAAAAATAGTAAAAATATCGTCGACATATCTGTACCAAATTCGGGGGAAATAAGAGAAATTTTCTTTGGCTGTTTTTTCCAAGTGGTCCATAAAAACCTGTGCATGACACAAAACGCCTTCAGATTTAATGGACAATTTTACTTTCTTTCACACGGCACTGCAATGGGAAACCCTTTGTCCCCTTTTTTGGCCAATATTTTTATGGACCACTTGGAAAAAACAGCCAAAGAAAATCTCTCTTATTTCCCCCGAATTTGGTACAGATATGTCGACGATATTTTTACTATTTTTGATAAATCCATAAATTTAAACAACTTCCTCGCACAGTTAAACGATATGTACCCTTCAATAAAATTTACTATTGAAACCGAAAAATCTAATGAACTTCCATTCTTGGACCTGAAAGTTATTAGAACCACTGAGGGCAATATCGAGTTTGATATTTACAGAAAAAGCACACACACTGACAGATACATTATGCAAAATTCACATCATACACCCGCACATAAACGGGCAGCTTTTAATTCACTAATTCATAGATTAATCAATCTACCTCTAACACAAATACGATACAACAAAGAATTAAATTATATTTTTGAAATAGCAAAATTCAATGGCTACTCCCCTTCATTGGTTAACAACATCCTACAAAAAGCTAATGCCAAGAAACAATTTTCTCTTAAAACTACTCACACAAAAGACAGATCATATTCTCAAAAACATTGGACCCCTTTAACATACTTCCCACCTACATCTAATAAAATTACTAGCATTTTTGAAAAAGCAGGTTTTCGGCCCATCGTTTCAACGAAAAATAGTCTAAAAAATCTACTAGGTAACACCAAGGACCCTTTGTCGACAGAAGACCAGTCAGGAATTTATCAAATAAACTGTTCTACTTGTCCCATGCATTATATTGAACAAACCAAAAGGAAATTAGGCACACGTTTTAAAGAACACCTATCGCACTTTCGTTTTAACAGACCCGAAAAATCTTGTGTAGCAGCACATATTTTAGATTCTGAACATCCTATTTTAATAACGGATTTAAAACTCTTAAAATCCGTAAATAACAGCAGGGAACTCGATGCATGGGAAAGTAGATTTATTTACAAATTCAAAGACAACATTTTAAATCAAGATTCCGGCCTAATTCCAAATTCATCATTACTTAAGTTCAACGCACGCACGGCAAATAGAACCGAGGATCCACGAAACCATAAAAACCGACGCACGCATCGACAATGCGTGAGTTCTGACTTACCAAGCACAAGGGACGTTTCTGCACCGTAACTGTGATTTCAGTTTTCGCTGTAGTTCTCCTTTTTGTATTTTTTCTACTGATGATGACTGCTTAGCAGTCGAAATGTACATTTAGAGTACAAAAGTTCTTGTGAGAACTAAAGGGTTTTGGATTTTTCTTTAGTTAGATTAGTTGTATGTCACCTGCTTTATATAAGCGGCCGCCGGGTGCTGAGCACACTGACTTGGATTCATCTCAGTTAATCGGGTGCAATAATTTTAAACAGAGAAATTTAATACCGCTTCTCGGGCACAAGTCATGAATTGTTGGATCACGCCAAAAAAATTGATTTCTGTTATAAGTGCGTATATACTGAGTCTTGCAACCCATAAGTGCATTTCTATGAAAATATGAGATGCATTACGAAATTTTTGTCATAAACCTGTTATAACAAAATTTGGCATACTTATTCATAGGTTCCTCTCATATTGAGCCTTCAGAAACTGATAAACGTAGTGTTTCTAAGTGTGTAGCATTACAATTGTAATATAACAGTTTAACGTAACGTATTTAAAACATTACAGAGCAGTTTGTAATATTACAGAAACAAACGTAACATTGGCAACAAATCACGGCATTTACTGCTGTGCTTTAATAAACAAACTCCTGAAACTGCTGGAAACCCCTGAGCCTTGCATCAGCAAAACCCTGCATGTTATGTAGATGACTGAAGCCTAAATAAAATATGACTAGCTAAAACCGTGCCCTAGGTCCCATACTTTTAATAAGAACATCTTTGAAAATACGCAATCTTTTGGAATTAAATGCCGCATTGCTTCAACAACTTGGTCATCATTTGTGCCTTTATCATTGATTTTTATATAGTCGTCAGAATTAGCAATCCCTATTCGACGGCGTGAAACCTGAGATCTACATTCAGATTCTTTGACACCCATTAGAATTGAATCACTTTGGTTGGGTTGGAACCTAATAATGTTTTTTTCCAACATTGATTGTTTTCCATTAACCCACAAATGTATGTTATTTTCCCTAATCTTTTTTTCATGATTGCCGGAATCCACAACTTTTTGTTAACCGCTAATCCCTTACCATAAGACTATCTTCTACCCTAAATTCCTCTTACTTTTTTCCTCTGAAATTTAGGACCTGTTCCTTAATTGGGCTTTTACTGGCTTTGATAACCGGTTTCAATATCTAACTAAGTTCTTTATTCGCGGCCTTGAAACATTTTGAGGGAGCCACTTCTGTAGTACCAGGAGGAGTGCTACGATAGCTTATTAAAAATCTGCAAACTAATGTTTGTACAACTACGTTCTTATTTTTAGAATCATAAAAAGCTGCGCTTAATGCGTTTTTAAACGTTTTCCGCGGCACCATTTGTAGAGGGATAAAACGTTGGCGCAGTTATATATTTTATTCCGTTCATTTTAAAAACAAATTGAAATTGTTTGCTAGTTAATTGCGTTCCGTTGTCTGAGACAATTAACGCGGGAATTCCTAAACTAGTAAACGAAAAGCGTAATTTGTTAATCGGGTTGCATGAATTTGTGTTAGTTCTCATCTACCCACTTGCTAAAACTGTTTAGAATGATTAGAGAAAAGTTGTTTTTTTCTATATCTACAACCCTATATGAATTCGCTCTCTTATCCTAGATGGCTTTTTCCAAATAATCAATTCAGCTGAAGGCGGATCTGCCCTGATTTTCTATCTATTTTCAACCACCGCATATAAGATCGCGCAACCGACTTCATGCGCACTATACCTTGATGGAAATTCTTTTAACAAATTTATTCTTAATGCCTTTGGTGTTATTATTCTATAAGACCGCATTAAACATCCTCTAATTACCGTTAACTCGTGTCGTCTATGAAAATATGGTTTAAAATCCAGTTCCGCTACAAAATTTGGCCATCCTTTATTTATATACTCTGTAATTCTGCGCAGTACCGGATCCCGCCCAGATTCTAATGCTACTTAATTGCTGTTTACTGGCGTTTTTTAAGTTTCAATAAAATTGAGATACGAAATATCTTCGGCGGGTTGCTCATTTGCAATTTGTAACGGCAATCGCGAAAACTATCCGCAACTACATTTTCAGTGCCTTTAATGTATTCAATTTTGTAATTGAATTCTGCCAAAAAAATTGCCCACCTCTGCAATCTACTTGCTGCCATTTGCGAAATTCCTTTATTCTCGCCCATAGAGAACGATGATCCGATGATCGAACACGTGCACATGCGCCCACGCGCACGCAGGACACAAGTCACCCCTAATTTTAACTAAAGCTGAACTTAGAAATCTAGATTGACATTCACTACTGTCACATATTTTTCGACAACAAAAACAACGTAAACATCTAAGGGCTGCGTATAAACTAAAGTACGTGGGTCTAAAAAGGTTCTATCGGAGAAAGAAAGCAAATTGAAAATTCACTTACAAGTTCTAAGTAGAATTTTATAAAACAGATTGATTTGTAAATATAATTATTTTATTAGTATTTTGGAAACGAGATAATTAATACGAAAATATATATATAAGACATTAGAAACTATTGATTAATTATATTACCAACATATTTGATAAACAAGATAATCGAAAAAAAATGCAGTGTAGACATGTAAATAACCAAGTATCAAACGCAGTTGCCAATACAATTTATTACCAAATATTTCGCATTCCAAATCACGAATACAAGTTACTCATGTTCATGAATAATGGACATACATTCTGCAAGGAAGCTGCAGGACACAAGAAAATTTATGTGGGGAATATTCAAGTAAATTTTAATATGTACTTTCGTATGCACTGACTTGCTAACGTTTCTGTTGCCACGATAAATAATTCTACTTGTTTTAGCTCTATTTTTAGTTAAGTATTATATATAAAATGATTTCGCCAAAATAGCCGGATATAATATTTTAGATGAAATTTCTATGTTTAGGTGTTGTACACTACAGGATTATAGCATAACGTGACAGTGTAACGTGTTTCGTGTTACATTAGGCCTTGTACATATTTGAGCGTTCTCCCGTAACGCAACAGCGCAATATAACACGCATGTTCAAGTATAAACGGTTTTACGGTATCATTCGCGGCAGTTCGCAACACAACGCGCCTAATTCGTACTGTTGTCGTTTCCTTAACGAACAACAAACAATTTTTTACATTTCACCCTGTTTAGTGTGGACGGTTTGTAGTCGAATACGAATCGAACGCTCGCGGTGTTGATACAGATGAATTTTGGACCTCGTAACGTAACTGTAACGTTACATTACGCATACGAGGCCTTACACGTTACATTACCAGTGTCAGGATTCATGTGCATCAAAACCGCGAGCATTCGAAAGAACGTGGTGCCCGCTTGTGGTCAATCAGTTGTTCATTAACTGATATTGAACTAAAAACAAAACAACATTTATAGCGGTAAAATAACATTAGTAATACAGTTCGTACCAAGGCCTCAGAGGTCTCACAGGTTAGGTGACTATAATTATTTTTATTTGTTTTTCAATTCCTGAATGTGCTCCATTTCTAAACATGATAATATAGGTCAGTTGAACTTGATAATGTCTTATAATACGAATTGGTATGAACACCCAAGTATTCTCTCAGTTACTTTGTTTACGTTAGAAACGTTAAATTCAGGAAGTTTTTCTTAGGTTCGTCTTTCGATTGTCGGCCGCTTCTCCTTTGTATTGTATTAGTGGCGGATTTGTACACCTGCGCTTCAATTATTAACTTGCAGAATTCGTGCCTGAGTTCAGACCAGAGGAAAAACATTCCGGTAGACTTTCCCAATAGAAAATACAGTTTAATTCGTGATTAGCCAGGTTATGACAAAAAAACTAAGTCATACCCAGAAAAAACTTGAATGTTAAAATTCAAAATAAAAAAATACTAGAATAGTTGGTAAATAATGTATTTGCTTCTTTCTATAACAAACAAAATAAATCGTCCAAAAAAAATTAATTAGAGGTTCAATTTCCGTACATGAGTGTAAGAGCAGATACAATAATAAAATTATGCAGCCTGTAACATCCGTAACGCCTTTTTTCGTGTGGCTTTATTATAACGACGAACATGAAAATGTTTTAGGTACATACGTTTTTCCATACGTAGTTTCATATCTATATTAAATCCGTAACTGTCTCACCACAACAAAACAACTAAATTTTACATCTCGGAAATATTTATCACTATAACACAAATGCTGCCACTTGCATGTCGGCGCAGTTTATTGGTTATTTTCAGTTGAAGTTTACGTTTGCTATCACTTCTGTTGGTATAATTTAGTTATTTATGATTCTAGCGGGTCGGAAATGTGTACTTATATATTTTATATACTTTCTTTCATAATAAGCAAGCAAATTTGTATCATCGAGGCTGCCATTCTTTGAACTTTTATTATTAAAAAGCTACAGGAAACCGCCACAACAAAAGTCTTCCCACATGCATTTTACAAAATAAACGAATATACGCTACGTATTCCACACTCCATTGACAAACATACTGAGAATTAAATAGCCGTAACATTTACGTTTGCGTAAAAAAACCCGCTGCGTTAACATTACTAGCTCTCATTTAAAAAGAACTAGCTGTATCCGTGTTGTTTTGCACTTTCCCATTCTTCAGTAATTTTCGTATATGACATTTTGACGGAAATACATGTTTTGGCCCCTCAGAAACACAAAACAGTGGATCTTAAAAAATGACGGACTGTATGTGCACGTGTGTGCAACGCAAAATCTCAGAAACTATTCGACCGATTTCAATGAAATTCGGCATACCTAGGTTTTACTAGCATGTCTTTCACAAACGGTATTTCATAAATGAAAGAACAAATTATGATAGAGGGCCTTAAGACAAACCTTAATTTTTTCCCGAGCACTCTAGTTTTAAAATGGCTACGGTGTTTGTTAAATTTCGGCTTCAACGCCTATTTACTTAAAAACGAGTTGACGGAGCGGGATTAATTTTGGTATTAGAACAGTCCCGGAGGACACAGTGTTACTATACAAAAGAATTTTTATATAGGTCAGAGAAAAAAAATCAAATTTAGGTTGCCCATAAACAACCTCCGAAGCTACCATAACTGTGTATTTATCGTTTTGTCACGTTCAGCGGATTATTTTCGGAAGTGACCAATATGTACTATTACCCAAAACCACATTTTCATTGCAAGCTAAATCTATTTCTTCAATCTTTGATTGTGTTCTATGAAATAGTCGTTTTATATTATACTAGTGTTACCCCAGCACACAATGCACAGACAGACAGCGTTGACAGAACCGGCGAAATGTCAAGTCACGTGATGCATTAGTTCAAATAATGACACGCGACGTTATTATAGATGGCGCCCCAAGTGACGCGCGTCTAGCCGACCTTCATATATATTATAAATTAAAATAATTATTATTAAAAAATCGACGTAGAATAAAAATATAAAAATGTTTCATGTTCCATCTGTGGATAGAGACCTTTCATTGAAAAAAATATGGTCCAAATTGGTGAAGCGGTAGCCGCTGGAGGAAGGGGAGAAAAAAACCCTTTGTGCTTTTATATATGTATGGATTGTTTTATTTTCTATTCGTTTAGTGCTTTAAGCTTTCATAGACATCGTTTTCATTATTATCACATTTATGTATTAGTAGTAGAAGGTACTATTAACGAACTATTCTACGCAGAATTTTGAAATCAAATGCCGCGTGAAATGCCCGCTGACCCTGGCCAGCCGGTGACCGGTTGCAGTAGCCGTGGCCGTGTTGCGATGTGTTCTCATTCGAATTTGTTGCAATGAGGTTTCAGTAGATATTCTACATGAAAGAAACGTATTCCTATAGAACATTATAACGATTCATTATACAAAGGAAACTGGTCTTTATATGTATACGCGCGGCGTAAAAATGTAGGTTGTAGTAGTAGGAGACCCACACCACCAAGTTGGATCCGGATTTAATATTTATATATAATTTAAAATTAAGGCAGACAAAATTATTAAAATAATGACGGAAAAAGATATTTCCATAAACTACAAAAATAAGAAACTACGAAGCAGCTACAGATTGGATATTAGACCTGCAAATTAGTGGGTGGAGGTCATGAAGGCACAAATTTGGGTTGTGTCTTAGTACCTACCCTGTCGTGTATCTTTGGTGCTGTAGCACCACCACTAATAATGTCCAATATGATCGGTTGCGCAACTATGTTTATAATAATTTACAGAAACAAGACTAGTTTGATTGTTTACTGAATTGTAGGGATTGGATGCAACATCATTTGATACTTTCTTCAGCATCGGATGACCCAGCATCGGATGACCATGAAGATTTCGACATTAGTGCAATGAAAGTTAAACTTTTAACAAGACACGAGCATCAAGTTCTTGAAAATCTTGTTACAGCCAATAATGATGACCATCAAGAAATTCCAAACCATTGTTTCTTTAGAGAGAAGGTTAGCTAAAGCTGCACATATTCTTGTACGAAAAAGTTCTCTTCGGTGTGCTCACTACAGCATCAAATCACAGCCATGCTCTTCACATTGAAAGTGTACTGTAACTTGTTATAGACCGTAGCACGTATTTGTTTAGTTATTTTATCATAAATACAGCGTTGAACTTTTTTTGCCGTTAATAGTATGTATCACCTGCCACTCTTGTCCTAGCGTTGTAACGGTTAACCACCGGTTATCTAAACAATTTAGCAATGATATTCAGCGTAATACTTAAAAAAACATTGTTTAAATGACTTTCACAGCCATGGCAGCAAAAAATAATTATTGAACGCGTTTTTAAAAATTCAGGACTGAAAGGGGTATTGCCGATGTTGCATACAACAAATATTCAATAAAATTGTCGTAATAACATCAATCAAATATAAAAAATTATTTTGAAAAAAATAGTTATATGGGAATTAAACCCGGAATCATCGCATTGGTGAGCGAATGCTCTACTTAAGGACCACTTCCATAAAACACTTAAAATGATTTATTTCATGGATATGAGGAACATCATATAATGTCATAAAATTTAAGGGTGAACCTAGATTGATCTTAGTTGGTTAAAATGTTATGGTCGGCACTCAGTGAAAAACCTTTTCATTAGATATAAATTGTACAAGATTAAAAAAAGGCAAACTATATATATATCGGCAAAATAATACCAGTAAGTAAGCCTTTAGATGAAAGTCCAAGGACAATAATCCTGGAAGGCCATTCAAGGGATAGTATTTCAGAAAAAAAAATTCTTTTAATTTTTGCATATTACGTTAACTTTAAATATTGCTGCTACCGCTATAAATAAAATTCAGGTGTACAACGCAAAGAGCTGTGTGTGAAGAAGACAGCGTTAAGTTATTTGATCCCTTTGTCTTAGTCTAGGTAACTGTGCCAATTCCCTTGTGTACCTACAGCGTCTGCCTTGCCATGATTTACAAGAGTGATGGTTTAGTACCCCAGTATGTATCTTTTAGCTATCGGGTTTTCAAAGCTTCTAAAACACAAATATTCACTTCCATTTCTGTTTCAAAAGGCTATAGGAGAATGCGGAAGTATCGCGAAAATATTTCGCTATTTCTTTTTTAATTTGGAATGGGCTTCACACCAAACAGCTTTGTTTAGGCAAATTTCCAATTTTTTGTTATCCGAAATTTAATATTTTTAATCATTTTTAACTGAGCATAGCCGAAACATTAATTACTTCTATACCCGATTTGAAAGCAGGTTTAAATTATTTGTGCACGTACGTGTCCACCGGTACGTGAGATACCAGAGGACATTGAAACATTTAAGGGCAGTAATGATAACCTGGGGAGAATAGGTAATGCGGAATACACGAAAAGCAAGGGCTAAATGATATGGGCCATCTTGGCCTACTTTACTCTATTACAATTTCTCAGAGTTGAGAGCTGAGGGAAATCAAGTCTCTCTGCTGGGCTGCAAATGTGATAACAGCTATCTTCCTATATCTCTGCACAGCAATCTGTAGAAATATCCCGGTTTCAATTCCGCACCGACAGCAGATACCTTATTATGATTATTTCATATTGAAATCCGCGATGCGCATTCGCCAACTGTTGAGAAAAATTGTTACTTTTTGAAATTAAATGGGCTCGGCGTCGCGTCGTCTTAAACATACTTTTATTAGTATTTGGCTAAAGTAAATCCATCACGAGCAATTACCGGTAAAAACGGGGTGACTGACTCGAAGCGGACAATTTAAAGTGCATTTCCTTTTATTATCGTGTAGAGGAAAAACCAAATCCGGTTCCATTTCCTCTTATCTATCAAGCGATGTTTTTACGTTGCAAACCTAAATTTCGATCGATCTTCAATTCTAAAACGCCCTTCCTGCTCTGCATGTTAACTTAAGCGATGAATTTCATAACAGACAAGATATACAAACAGATGACAGCTACTTCCCGTTTGTGATACTGAATATGATACTTCGGGCAATATAAAAAATTCTACACGAAAACGCCTATTTCCATCACCTATTGTTAATTATAACGTCAGACTTCTTGGTTAAATGTATTGTCAAAGATTCCTCCTTTATGTCAAAGCAAAATATGGTCTGGCAATGTTTTAGTTATTATAACAATCCCTAACTAATTAATATTCTGCTGCAACGTCTTCTGAGAATGGGGAGCAAAGAGGTGTGTAAAGTTTATATGGCCAAAAACGTTTAAATATCAAATCGATGTTTTACAATCCAGCTCCGCTTGGTGTATAGATAATTTTGAGTAGATTTAACCTCCCTCGATTCACATTCACGGTGTTAGCACAACCAAAACTTAATTAATTCAGGTTAAATGAATTTTCTGAAACAAATATGCAAAATATGTTTAAGAAAATGTTGTTCAGAATTAGAAAATCTACAGATAAAAAATGTGCTAGTTGAAGAGTTAGCTACAAGAGGAGATCAGATGCTTCAGACATCCTCGCGTATTAGCCGAATAAAGTGCTTGTTGCATTCATTTTCGTGAGAAAAAAATCGTTTTTGGATTTTGTGGAAGAAGATTGATTGAATTTAAAAATCACCAGAGAAAAGAGACTAAATCAGTCATCCAAAAAATTTAAGAGGGACAGCTAGGCCCCCTAAATGTTAAATCATGTAAAAACTAAAATTACAATCTTATTCTACTATGGCTCATAAGCAATTTGACTTGGAAAAATTCATAGAAGCCGTCACAGAGACATTTTCTTTTTGTTAGATTTCGATTTGTCTTAAAACCCTCTATCGTACCCTGTTCTTAAATTTTATATTCCGCGTTTTGAAAAAAAAACGAAAAATAAATATATCTTATTCTCGTTTCCGGTTCCGTATGACAAAAAAGTTTGGGTCCAATAAATGCGTACCAGAGGTGATTTCTAATGTCATTTCAAGAGAAAATGTTTGTATAAACGTATGTCCTAAACTAAGTCAAAAGATTGATCTCCTTATTTCCAATTTCAGAGGATACACTGAAACCTTCATGGCAACTCGATTTTTTACAAAAATTGAATTACCTCAAAAATTGTTAGATTTAGCGACTTTCAACAAGAGTACCTTTTTTTTGTATACATTTGTATGAGGAATAAAATTTTCAAGTCAAAAATTAGAAAATCTTTAGTGTGTAATAAATAACCGATACGTCGAGCATTGTTTACATTTAAACGTAAACAAGTGAAATCGTAAATTGCCACTAGTAAAACAATCACACAACAGTTGAATTAAATATCTTATTTACGGCACAGATCTATATATAAAAGTCGGATATTTTTCACCTATCTCAACTATTAGTGGCGAGGGGGTCCCAATACCAGAACCCACACATTTAAGAAGACATAATATAAATGCCACTTTTCTTAGTATAGTGGACCGCTATAATATTCCACAGAAATGGAATCAAATGATGTCTACCATATTTTGTATTATTGGAGTATAATCTGCTGCTGTCATTTCGAGCACAAGCACAGAGAATTAAAAAGAAATAAATTTAAACGTGTCTAGTGTATCCAATAGTATTTAATATATAACTACAATTGTTTCGGTCGGAACAAAAAAATTAAACGGCCATATTCGGGCGTAAAAAACTTTTAAAAAGATTATGAAAGTAACTACCAAAATACACTTTTCAACAAAATGCATACCTTAAAGAACCAATTCACAAATAAAGGTTTTAAATTAAACATGACGAGCGATAAATTAAAACAAAAATCCAAAAAAATAAGAGTTTAAGTGTAAAATTAATCTCGAGCAGTAACAATTCAATCTTACGGGGAAAACTAAAAATTTAATTAACGATAAACATTTCCCAAAAAAGTCCATCAACAGATACGCTGGGAAAAACATCTATGGAAAAAAGGTTACAGTAAAAACAGGCTCCAGTAAAAACATTTCCGGGACAAACAAATGCGGGAAAATAATTTTTGAATGAAAAAATGAATAGGGGCCAATTTCATTTGAGAAATATATGCAAATATCAAACAATATTTCTTTAGTGTGTATTTGTTAGTTCCAAAAACAGTTTGAAAATATTCGTTAGGGCGCGGGCGATCTCCTGGAAATAAAACAATACTAGCATTTTCTTAATTTTCTTAAAGCAATTATTTCTAGGGCTATGATAGGTGTTTTTTGGGGACGTCTTTCCTGAAGATTTTACAAGGATTCTGTTTCCATTTTTTAAGGGTCTGTTTTCCGTTTTTTTATAGTTTTTTTAGCCATTGAAGTATGTTTTAGCAAGAATGATTTTATACATGTCGTAAACACATACAACTCTTTCTTTTCGAGTTGGATATCAAAATGAACAGGTAAAGTTGTTTATATTTAGGTATCTATTCTGCGCCAAAAACCTAACTTCGTTCATATAATAACATAAACTAGTTTGGAAAATAAATAATAAAAAAAATTAAACTGAATGTTAAATTAACCTGTGAGTAAATAAACCACGGCCATGTCAGGCCTTAGTTCTAGTCAATATTTTATGTGTAAGTCAAAGTTCTATATTTATAATTCACACAAGATCCTAGTAGTAAAAAAATAAGGAGAAAAGCTGGTCAGCGAAGTCTTATTTTTCTTATTTACTACTGCTTCGATTAAGTTCGGAAAAAAGTGGCTCTTCGTATTTTTTGTTTCTTAATTTTTGCAAAGCTTTAAATTTAAAATAATATATATATTACTTTTATACCAATTGTATATATTTCGAAACAAAAACATCAGAGTTTAGTGTCAATCACGCGATTTAACATTTAAGCTCACATGTCTGCTTCCGCTCAAAATGACGCAAATAACAATTAGCAAGTATTAACTAATTACTGTGTTAATCCGAAAATCTAAACTATTTTTGTAATTATAGTTCTATTTAGAAGCAAACAATATGGAAAATGCATTAGTTTGCCTTTAGAACTACCACTATGGAGTTACGCACGTTTCAGTGGTTTGTGTTCTATTTTTCTAGTGCTTTGGTAAGTTCAACTTTGTTTTTATCTATAAACATAATGGAATATAAATTTAACAATATAAATCACAGAGTATTGGATATGCGATGTACATTGTTAAAAAGCTGGAAATGTGCGATAAGAATTTTAATTACTCCATCCAAGTGCACATAAAACTTCGCATGATTAACGATAAGCAATTAATTTCTGCAAATATCACATTAGGAGTACCTTTCGATGATTCAGTACGAGTAAGTGTACATATTTGTTGTTTGTTTTCTCCATTTGTCCATTGTTTTCTCCTTTACATTAAGCACACTGTCTCTAAAAGCGTGGAATTAATTCAACAACAAAACGTTTTAACTAAATTACAGAATCGTTTTTCTACAAAACCGTATTCTGTTTTATAATCTGCCTTTTTAAGCAAGAGATTTATTGATATACATTGGCTTAGTTATATCCATGCTGCTGCATCTTTCGAAACACCCTAAGTAATGCACAAAATTTCACGATATATTAATAAAAATTTTACAGGTGCATTTCACTATTGAAATGCTTAGCAGCAAAAATGAGGTAACTCACTTGTTCAGTCGCGATGAAGTCAATGCTTGCACAACTGGGCACAAATATTTCGGTGAATTTGCGTATGACATAGAGCGAAGAGTTCGACTTATACCAGGCATGTGTCCAATACCAAAGGTATTTAACACGAATATTCTCCATATTTTTCTTGTTATTTATACATCAATCATTTCTGTCGTGTTCGGTTAATTACAAGTGTTTTTGCAGGGAAAATATGACTTGCATGATTATCCGCTCAATCTTGATTTAATTCCCGTGCAAGGACTTCCATTTGGGAATTTGCGTTTTCAAACAAATGTCATGAAAGGAAGTGATGTTCTGGTTTGTACTGAATTGGTTTTAGAAAATAGAGAGTGTAATAGTTGTTTTGGCTAAAGCTATCAACAATACGTACTTGTACTACTTGTTTGTTATTAAGGGGCTAATAAAGTAGCTCAATATTAGAAATAGCTGTTCTCTAATCTTGTTCTAGTTACGTTAATACGTGAGTTTTCTGAAAACGTTTTCTTAGTAAATACACAAAATATCTTTAAAATTGTAATAAAGTGAAAAGGCGATTTTAAATGATCGATAAAAATTTCAAAACGTAGTGCAAAATAGGGTTAGAGCAATCTACGTTTACGGTGTATCTAAAAACATTTGTGGGCCATTTTCACCGTATTATAAGCTAACATCTTGTGAGAGCACTAAGCACATAAACTCATGCAAAACGATTAGCTAATTTGTTTGTGATCAAAAGATTGCTGAGACTCTGCAACCTGTTTATTTCATTGATAGTCCTACCATAACCGCTGCGGTTCTCATACAACAGTTTGTCTCGATTGAATTCTGTGTGTTTTCACTGGTCAGTGATTTACTTTACTACAGCTACCTATGCAAATTTAAAACTACGAGCAGCAAAGAAGTTGTCACTACTTTATGATCTTCTATATATTTCTAGTAGTAAGATATCTGTTTTGTGTGCAATAAGGAAAGAGTAAAATTGTTTGCCTTTACAAAATACTGTCACTAGTTGACTTCATTATCCCCATAAAATGTAAAGGGCGCGGGCGGTAGAGCAGCGGTTAGGGCACTGGCACTGCTTTACCAAACGCGCTCAGGTTCGGCTATTGGGCAGGTGCCTGTGAATGTTTGTGCATGTTAGATGTGGGTTTTATATGACCCGGGCAGTTGGTGCTTTCCCCCCCATTCCCCACGTTAGTATAAGATAAGAAAAGATTATTATGTATTAATTCGTTCTTTTTCTACATTTTAGAACATCCTTTTTTACATTAAGATTTTATTATTCTCAAAAGTTTATTTATATTAACCGCAACAATAAAATTTGTCAAAATGTCACTTAGTGTTTAAAAATTGTAACAAATATGTTAAATAAATAATAATTAGTTCAGAGCTGCTTTTTTATTTTCCTAATATTAAATAAATGCTTAATACCGGGTGATGGTAAAAAAAATGATTCAGAGCAGGCCATGATCGAAGTATGGCCATGGCCTGCTCTGAATCATGTTTTTTACAATCACCCGGTATTATTCCTGAGAACGTTTCTTACTCCAATTGTTTCAAATGAAACTGTATGGGACTTTAATATATTAAGAGATTGCTAATTCCTTAATTAAGTGTATTACTAACAAAATCCGTGGTCTCCACGATGTTTTTGTTTCTGTTTTTTTTTCAAAATAAATAAACTAATTAAGTAGTTAGTGTAGCGGACCGCGGATCGAAGTCCTAATTTTATGAATATTATAGCGATTGCTATATTTTTTTATATATTAAATCCGAATCCCACGACTTATCTCAAATCGAGAGGAATACGGCTGCAGTTGAGATTATGCAACCGAAACGGCGCGCGATGAATGTTATTTTGTTAAAAGTTACCAAAAGCTGCGCGAAGTATTTCTCCTGGACTTTCCAATACTTTAGATGTTGTTACTTGTTATATATTCAAAAGCAGTTTAATATTAACGTTTTACGAACGTACATTGACTGCAACAGCGCACCATTCTAGTACTGTACTGAGAACATAGCTGCATAATACTTAATAGTTATATTACACGAACATGCTACATGATACTACTAAAGCTCACACATAAACTTTTTTTAGAAAAAGATTCATTGGAATTAAAGAAAACTAAAAATGAGAGAACAAATTCGTCCGGCAAAAATTCGGTAGAAGGGGAAAAACTAACCCCCCCTTATTTTTGCGACACCTATCAATTATGTTGTGAACTTTATGCTACTATTCCTCACGAGCAATTTAGCTAAACAGAATTTTTTATCGCCCCACGTTTATTAAATAGGCGTACATGTTTATCTTTTAACATTCATAGAAGGCATAACACAGAAATAAGCGAACTGGGACACAAATTAAATTGCAGCCTATTCTAATGTGTCTGAGCCTGCAATTTTATTTTAATTTTTGTAAATTTTGAAAATATACCAAATTTTGAAAAATTTTGTAATTTTGAAAATTTTAGATACTTTAATAATTTTCCATATTTAAAATGTGTTTAGGCGATATAATACTTCAAAATTTATATTAAAACAATGTTCGCAGTTGTTTCTTGCAAAACCAAAAATCAACCAGGTGTCAATGCCTCTTATGTTGTCTAGATTTCTAGAAATTACATGATTATTTGCTTAGTCTCATTTTCTAGAAAACCGTTGGATTTAGGTATAACGATTATTTAATAAAATTTATAAATTTATAGAATATAGAGATCTGTATCCAACCATCTAACAATCCACAGGGTGTTCTGTTTAAAAAAATTTAGCTATGGCCCATTAAATTTAGAAATTTTTGCACTGCAGCAACAAACACCCCGTATAACTAAATTCAACTTTAAAATACCTCCAGGATAGCACATGACCGCAACTAAAGTTAAACAAAAAATAAATTGTTTTAATTTTGAGAAATGCGGCTCGTGCAGATTGTATTAGCGACGCCGACTTCTGCAAATGTCATATTTTTCGAATAATGTGGAATAACTTGCATTGCCGCAACAAAATTTCAAAAACAAAACAGGTTCAGAAAGGCAAGTAAAAGCCAAATAAATAAGAATATGCAGAAATATATAGTGTTATATTTTAAAAAAACGTAACGTTGGTATGCCACTCTTATATAGAACCCCCCTGTTTAATTAAAAATAATTTAAAATATGTTCTTCTTGGTTCCCTAACATAGTGTTTGAAAAATTTTTCTGTATGTTTAAAATTAAAAAAGACACCAAGGCGTTGCTGACCCACCCTGTATAAGGAAATTAGGCTACACCGTCGTAATTTTGCTTCAAGTTTCTGATGTATTAAGTTGGCTACAAGTATTTAAAACATATGATTTGTAGAGTGGGGCAGCAGTTACTTTATTACGCACTGTATGCACACTGTGGACCCCCCCCCCCAAGACAAAGCAAACTGTTTCGCCCAAGCCCTTCAAAACATCTACCAAATCCTTGACGATCCCTCATTCAATCAACGCTTCCCAAACGAAGTCTTCAAAACTATCACCCAATTTCGCCTAAACCCACCGCCCAAAGACCACGTTCCCGCAAACGACTTCCTATTGAATCCCACAAATCCTGACGAGATTAGAGCCCCCGTAAAAAATCTCAAAACAACAAAGCACCCGGACCCGACCAACTAAAACCTCATCTTCTAAAAAACCTCGCAGGCTTAGCCACCGACGCCCTTTCGGCCATCTATAACTCCGGTCTGCAAACTTCATACTTCCCCACTTCTTGGAAAGACGCCTCCACAATCATAATCTACAAACCCGGCAAGAATCCCAGAAATCTTACCGACCCTTTTCTTTACTTAACATGTTAGGGAAAATCCTCGAGCGAATCATGGCTTCTCGCCTCTTATAGAAACCCTCGAAACCAATAATCTCCTTCCCCCGAACACCTCGGTTGTCGATCCCATCCACCATCAACCCCATCTTTGAACTCGACAAAAATGCCAATCTAAACCTGTGCACGCATGCAGTTTTCCTGAACATAGAGCGTGCATTCGGTAAAGTTTGGCATGAAGGTCTCATCCACAAATTAATATCCCTGGAGCTGAACCCCCTTTTTCATCAGACTAATAGACTCCTTCCTAAACAAGCGAATCGGCAAAGTAAAAGTACACAACTTATTGAAGCAGTCTTATCCCCCCTACTCTACATCATATACGCTTACGATTTCTCAATTACAAATCCGACCAGAACAAAGACCAGACTATTCGCCGACGACACAGCCATATGGACTTTACAGAGAACAACCGAGTTAGCCTTCCGAGAAATACAAACAACACTCAACGGAACCTACACCTGGACCTGCAAGTGGCGGATAAAACTCAATGGAGACAAGTCCCAATTAATTCTATTCCGACATCCAAACTCGACCAGGAACCCACGCCTTGATCCTCACCCCATTAACCTAGCCATCAACTACCAGCAAATCCCTCTTTCCCACGTACCTGCTCCCTAGTACCAGACCTCCAAAAAAAAAGTCCGGAACCGCACCAATCTTCTCCGTTGCATCCAAGGACGCTCCTGAGGTTGCGACTCCCGTACACTCCTCTACACCTACAACATTTTCGTCCGACCGGTAATTGAGTACCGAGCACCCATCTACGCCACCCTCAAAACCCACCATCTCGACCAAATCCGCTCTTGCGACAAATCCTTCGGCGAATTTTTAGACTATACAATTTCCATCCCTGCATCCTCGTCCAGAAAGACACTCAAACCACCTCTATCGATAACCGTCTCCAAGAACTACATCCTACATAAACCGCTCTCTCGACGGCAACAACCGGATAGCTGAAGACACTCTCCAAACCTCAAACAAACCCCTTACCCAAAACCAAATCCTAATAAACCGAATCCCTAGAAAACCCAAACTTAAACACCCTCCTACAGCTCTCCTATCCTCACTCTTCCTAGATCTACTAAACAACCTCCACGACCTCGTGGAGGAGACCCCCCTATTAATGCGCTAACAGACCACACTACACAACTTTTAAATTTATTCCAGATACTAGAAGCAGAACCTAACCAAACGAGCATCAGAAGAACATTACCCAACCAGACCAACAGGAACTCCCAGACGGAAAAACCAAGACGCCGCACCACTCCAACAACAGGACCAGAAGCGACAGGAATACCCACTGAAGACGGAAAAGACCCAGGGTTGAAGAAGCCAAAAGCCTATAGCGACCGTCATAAAATACACTGTGTCTATAAAGTACCCCCCCCCCCCCTAACTAACTTTTGAACGACTTGATATTTTTCAACAAAATTTGGTGTTCTGTAATGGGAAATTAAATACTATCTTTCAAACCATATTAAAATTTTGTGTCATCCAAAATGGCGAGTGGGCGCCAATTTGAATTTTTTTTTAAATGGAAAGGGAGCGACTGATATTTCATTGGAAAGGTCTTTTAGTTCTGCGTCTGATCCTAAAGTTTAAAAGAAAAATATTCAGCCATAACAAAATGACAATGTTTGAAGATAAAGAAGTCTATTTAAAAAAACTAAGAATTATAGCTTAAATTAATTTAATTAAGTGTTTGAAATGTTTACCATTCACTTCTTGGCACATAAAAAGTCGGTTATTAAATTCCTGCCTTACATTTTCATAAGTTTCTGGAGTGATATTTCTCCAAACTTCTGTAATGCGTTGCTTTAGTTCTTCAATTGTTTCTGGACGGGTTCTGTACACCTTACGATTTCAGATATTCTCATAGAAAAAAATCTAAGAAAGTTAAATCTGCGAAGCGAGTCAGCTATTCTACAGGCCCCCGCCTACCAATCCATCTTCCAAGAAAATGTCCGTTGAGAAAGTCAGAAACAGGCCTATAATAATGAAGCGGCGCACCGTCTTGTTGGAACATAACGTTTTCAATATTATTTCCAGCCACCTGAGTTATTTCTGGGAAAATTTTGTACTCCAAATGAAAAAGTGGACTACTGGATACAAAAATCAAAACAATTTTGAATTGAGTGAGTCCATTTGTTTAAAATCCGCCATTTTGTTATGGCTGAATATTTTTCTTTGGAACTCTAGGATCAGACGCAGAACTAAAAGACCTTTCAAATGAGGTGTCACTCGACCCCCCTTTCTATTTAAAAAAAATTTCAAAAATGGCGCCCAGTCGCCATTTTGAATGATACAAAATGTAATTTTTGGCTAAAAAATAGTATTTAATATCCCATTAAAGCACACCAAATATTGTGGTAAAATATCAAGTCGTTCAAAAGTTAGTTAGGGGGGGGAGGTTACTTTATAGACAGACGGTATATCATTCATGACATGTGATTTATTTAATTGTACTTATTTTTATCAATATACGCATTTGAATTTGAATTTTGACACTGTAGAGTTTTGAAGAATATTTCATGAAAAATCGAGTGATGTTAAATCGTTATTCACATTTTTAAACATAAATCTTATTAGTTTAAAGCTTGTGAATTAGCAATCTGCATTGAAACGACTATAGAGAAAAAGGGAAAAAAATTGGGCACAATGTTAATAAAACAACATGGCCGGGCAGAGGAAAAATAAGTTTTCCCAATGAGCAGAAAAATGCACATAAGCTTAATTTTTGCTTAATCGTAAAAGATTTTTAAGTAAATCGATTGTTTTTATTGAATTAATTTCTTTTTATTGCGATCGGAAAACATTTACTATATTTTATATTTGTAGAATTCGAAGAAAAATAAATTTGACTTGACAGCAGCATTTCATGCTAAGCTAGGTATGGAAACACAATGGAAACTTTTCATTTTCAAGAAACCTCGAGGCGCTGGGTGGATAAGAATCTGAATAATTGTTGGTGATTCTCTTAAGTGCGCAAGGCCTGACATACATAAATTTAAACTGACAGGTACATTTAGCTACCTAATTTACTCAGAACGAAAAGTTTGATTTTGGCTTTTCTTCACACTGGCTCGAATAAATCATATCCTAAACTGACTTTTAAAAGTTTCTTTCAGTTTTAATAAAGGCGCTTATGATTTTAGAATGAGGTCAACAAGAAAACTAACAAATCACTAAATGGCCAATTTATTAATATACGCCTAAGCATAAAGACAAAATATGTTTCTTTTTATTAAATTCATAACAATTTTTCTTCCAGTTTTTTTAATTCTTCGTGTATTATTATAATTAGGGGTTATAGACTTCGATCGTTCCCCGAAGTATATTATACTATTTTTATAGGCGTTTCATTAGAAAAGAGAGTTTTTGAACTGCCTAAAATGAAAGTTTTAGCTAAAAACACGACTAAACCTTCAGAAAATATACAAAGTAAGTCGAAAGTATGGAGCCATCGTTGTTATGTCGATAATATTCATTTTAGAAAAAACATTTTTTTAAATAAATGTTGTAGGAGATCAGCGTTACATTTTAAAATTATCAATTACACATGGGATCACACATCGGTATGAACTTGCTAAATAACAATAGGAACAACCTACCAGTGAGACAAGACCTACAGGGGCCCCCCTTTTGGTCATTTACCTGAACAGTTTAATTGAGTAATTTCCAATAAAACTTACTTTTATTTTTGTAATAGTTTTTAATTTTTCAGCGGATAAATATTGTTTGCAACTACGAAATTTCAGATATCATTAAACTAGATAACTACTTCAAAAAAATCGGTGGGTTCCGAGAGGTGTTCTATTTCAATACAGACAGACGTGCTTAAAAAAGGAGCTCGGATTGGTATTCCACCGATATCAAGCAACTGATTTTCAAAATTTTCATAATTTCCAAAGACTTTCAATAATTTCAAAAATTTCTGAAATTTTATAATTTACAAAAATTTAAAAAATAGATTAATAGATTTTCGAAAAAATTATTAAAAATTTTCTATTATTTTAACCAATTACTCAATATTTACAGTTTCAAATTTTTGAAAATTTTTTATAAACAAAAAAATTAAAATGTTTAAACAAAAACATTTTTCAAAATATTTAAATTTTCAAATTTGTCAAAATTACGTTACAATTTACAAAACTTTTGATTATTACAGTTTTTAAAACTTGGAAAATTTTCAAATTTACAAATAACTTTCAAAATGTTCAAAACCCAAAATTCTCAAGTATCAAATGTTTTTAAGTTTCAAAATTGTTAAAATTTTCAAAAATGAAAAATTTCAGTATTTTCATATTTCTTAGAAATTAGCAAATATCGAAAACATTTAGAAATAAATTTTCAAAAAAATTTTGTCCTAATTTGAAAATTTAATAAACTTTCAATTTGTATTATTTCTAAAAATTTAAATATTTTCAAAATTTTTAAAAATTTCAAAAGTATTTATAAATTCAAAATTTTCACAATTCTCAAAAAAGTTTATAGATTTTCAAAACACTTTCAAAAATTTTAAATTGTCAACAAAAATAAATTGTTTAATTTTTAAAATGTTTTGCAATTTTATTAATAAGATAATTTTAGTAATAGGATATGCTAACGAAAAAGAGAAAGACACGTGCTTGTTTTATAGCAGGTTTACGGAAAATCCGGATTGATCGATTGAATTGCATAAAATATAAGTATATTGATTGGCTTATAATGCTATTAGTTGTTTCTAAAATTTTGCGATACATTTTTTATAATTGTACATTAAAAAAAATACCCTTTTTATATTTCGCTTGTTTATTATACTTCAAAACAAAAACATTTAAATTGATGCCGATCACGCGATTTACCATTTAAATCCACATATATTTTTGAAACATTGTTACAATTATCATTAAAAATATAGCATACTTAGTAGTTGCCATGTTAATCTAAAAATCTAAAGTATTTTTGTAATTATCGTTCCATATAAAACGGCGCGATTTGCAAAATATGTTATTGTGCCTATGAACTTCCACTATGGAGTTGCGCACGTTTCAGTGGATTGTGTTCTGTTTTTCCAGTGCTTTAGTAAGTTTAATTTTTTTCGTTTTTTAAGCGTAATATGATAAATTTACGTAATATTAATCACAGAGTATTGGATATGCAAAGTTCATAATTAAAAAAATGGAAATGTGCGATAACAGTAAAAATTACCTTTTCAAATGGTATGCAAACCTCCACATGGTTAATGACAAACAATTCGTTTCTACTAATGCTACCATGGAAATACCTTTAGATGATTCAATCCGAGTAAGTGTACATTTTATATTATTTTCTCAATTTTTGATCAAACACAGTGCCTCTAAACGTAAAGCATAAATTCAATTTTAAAACTATTTAGCTGGTAGATTACAACTCCAATATTATATAAGTACGGGTGATTTTCGTTGTTAATTATAGTTTGGGTTTCGATTGGGCTTAGTTAAATTTATGCTACCACAATTTTGAGACACACCATATATACGGTGTGTTTCATAACACAGCATTTGAAAACAATGAAAACAGTAACGATTGCTTAAACAGTTACAAGCTCCTGTATGAGGCGCCGCCGTTTGCTTTTGGGCAAAAATATTTTTTTTAAAGAAAATTAACACCTCTTACAAAAAAATTAAGTTCTTTAACGGAGACTCAAATTTTGAAGAAAGAATTGTTTTAAAGAAAACATTTTTTTTAATTTATTGTTTCTTATGTTATATCTATTTTCCCATAAATTATCTTTTTTCCCCTTTGCAATTTTTTTTCTTTAACAAAAAAGCATTTAACTTCATTTTTTTTAAAATTCCGATTCTTTAACAAAATATCTTTTCCTTTATAAAAATATTTTCTTCTTCATAAGAGAAGTAAGTGTGTACCGTTTGACAACGTTGCGCTACGTGTTGGCTACAAGCGCTAGATGTCGCGTATTCCGCTGTGTTAGCATAGGCCCGCCGACGAGTTTTGTATATCCTCAAGAGTGCTCAAATATTTTCTTAAAAGAACTTCTTCAGACAACACAAATTCGATCTTTCATTGTTTCATTAATAATTTTTTTGGTAGGGAAAAAATAATTAATCATTTCCGTTTTCCCTATATAAAAAACAAATAATGCACGTAGCAATTTTGTATTTAAATATTTAAACACCCTGAGAATATAATAAAAGCCGGCGGCGCAGCTATGCCAACACAGCTTTCAACGCGACATCTAGCCCTATGTGTAGCTAACATATAGAATGTTACAGAGGTGAATAACCTCTTATAGAGAAGACAATATTTTTATAAAGATAAAGATAATTTGTTAAAGAATCAGAATTTAAAAAAATAAAAGTAAATGTTTTTTTTTGTTACAGCAAAAGAAATTTTAAAAGCATTAAGAAGAAAATTCAATATAAAAATATCAAATGAGAAAGAATAAATAAAAATTTCTTTTCTTTTCTTGTTTTAATTAATTTCATGTTTTTTTTAATTTTTATTTCTTTAAAATAGGTTGAATATTTTATTCCTTTTACACAAATTTTTTTTAAATAATTTTGATTTTGCTTCAGCCAGCGCGGCGCTCCTACTACTAAAACTAGCAAGTTGCGCTAAAATTTTGAAACTTTATATCCTAGTATTACAAATTTAGCTTAGTATTTCTATTAGTTTTTGTTTACATAAATGCACCAGATGTGTCTTATATGGGGGGCCCACGCATTAACTTTCTTCCAAATATTTTAAATCTTTACAATTTTTGAAATTTTATCTATAAATTTGTGTCTCCTACAAAAATAAACAAAAAAGGTATCTTGCTGAAAGTCGCTAAATCAAAGAGTTTTTGTAAAAGGGAGTTGCCAGAAAGGTCTAAATGTTTTTTTTAATATGCCCAAATAGTTTGTACAAAACTTACGGCCAGGAAACGCTTCGTTGCATCCTCCGCAAATAGAAATAGTTTCAACCATCCAGACTGTTACTTATTCCGGAGGCTGTAACTTCAGAAAAAGGTGATTCAAGTCTATTTTTGTTGGTTAGACGTGTACAACTTTTGCTCTAAGTTTGTACGAACCAGTTTCGCAACTTTAGCAAAAACTCGGACCTTCATGGCAACTTGAGTTTAGAATAACATCGAATTATCTCCAAAATTGTTGGATTTAGCGACATTCAACACGAGTCCTTTTTTTTGTGTAATTTTTTATAAACAATAACACTTTCTAACCGAAACTTCAAAAATTGAATACATTTAAATAATTTAGAGGAAATTATTACGTGACCCCCTCAAACGAAAGACCTCTCGTAAACTTATTCAAACAAAAATCAGTAAAGATACTAAATTGAATAACTATAATGCTCACATAATAATTTAAAAACTTTAGTGCAACTACTGCGTAAGTTATCGACAAAAATACGACTAAACTGTTCGACCTGCAAGAGGCTGTAACTCCGTAAGAAAGCGTTTCCGGACCCATGTCTATCAAAATTTTTTTACATTGTTTCCATATCATAAAAGTACTTAATCATTCTACGTATTTCAAGGTCTATTTTTAAGAAACCTTTTACAGGGAAATATCACCGTTGAAATGATTAGAGGAAAAAATGATGGAATTAACTTGATCCGTCGTCATGCAAACAATGCCTGTACAACTATGCATAAAAATTTTGGTGAATTTATGTCTAGCGTAGAGCAACAATGTCAACTTACACCAGGCAGGTGTCCAATACCAAAGGTATAAATAAATCATCTAAGTTGCAGGCTTCCGCGGCCGTTGTTAATAACAGCTAGGCTTCCGGGTTGGAGCCGCGTCATCGGTGCATGAACTGCCGACGTTTCGTCCTCGGTTCCACGGGACATCTTCAGGGCTGTGGTCACTTTGGGATCTGGAACACAACTGGCGAGACCGGTGCAGGCACCGGGTTTATAAGGGACGGGTGGGTAACAAGGTGTGAATGCTGGGTTTGTGATTGGCTGTCGGGCTGTAGGGGTTGAGCGGTTGCAGGGCGGGGCTTGGATTTACTAGGAAATAACAGTTTGTAGGCATTGTGCAGGGGATAGCTGTGGTCTCGGTTAATATTGTTAGGAGTTTTGTGTATTTCTATGGATTCACGGATCACACGGTTGAGGTAGGTGGAAGAACGGGCTAGGATTTTGGTTTTGTCAAATTGAATGTTATGGCCTGTATCGTGTTTATGTTCTGCGATAGCCGACTCTGCGGGACGTTTCAGTCGAGTGCAGCGCTCGTGTTCAGAAACTCGAACGCTGATCGGCCTCTTCGTCTCACCGATGTAGGCTTTCCCACAGGAGCAAGGTACACTATACACACCGCAGGATTGAAGGGTAGGTAACTTGTCTTTGGTCGGAGGAAGGAAATTGGAAAGTTTTTGAAAGGGAGTAAAAACGGTTTTTATGTTTTGTTGTTTAAGTAGTCTGCTGATGCGGTCGGTAGTTTTGTGTATGTAAGGTAGAAATGCTACAGAGGTAGGTGGTGTAGGAGTATTGGTACGTTCTGTGTGTGCGGGTTGGGCCTTTTGAGTAATAGCGTGTTGGATGTCTCGTTTGTTGTAGCTGTTTTGGGAAAGGACAGTCGTAATGTGGTTGAGTTCGTCTTTTAGGTGGGATGGTTCAGAAATGGCAAAGGCTCGGTTAACTAAGGAATTGATGACAGAACGTTTCTGGGCGGGATGATGATGGGAATGTGCGTTTAGGTAGCGGTCAGTGTGTGTAGGTTTGCGGTACACGGAATGTCCTAGTTTGCCGTCAGGGCGACGACTCACTAGGACGTCGAGGAAAGGAAGGTTGTCGTTGGATTCAATCTCCATAGTAAAATGGATGCTGGCATGTTGGGAATTTAGGTGAGACAGAAAGTCGGAAAGGGAATCCCGTCCATGAGGCCAGATAACGAAGGTATCATCGACGTATCTGAACCAACATTTAGGTTTTAAAGGTGCGGAGTCTAGGGCTTCCTGTTCGAATGCTTCCATAAAAATGTTAGCAACGACAGGAGAGAGTGGGGAACCCATGGCAGCACCCGACACTTGTTCGTAATACTGTCCACGGAATAGAAAATAGGTGGAGGCCAGGCAATTTTCTACTAGGAGGGACAAGTCAGTGGGTTGGTTGTGTAAGGAAAGTATGTCCTGGATTAAAGAAATGGAATCAGGGATAGGAACCTTAGTGAACAGGGATTCGACATCAAAACTGAGGATATCTTAGTCAGTTTTGATGTCGAATCCCTGTTCACTAAGGTTCCTATCCCTGATTCCATTTCTTTAATCCAGGACATACTTTCCTTACACAACCAACCCACTGACTTGTCCCTCCTAGTAGAAAATTGCCTGGCCTCCACCTATTTTCTATTCCGTGGACAGTATTACGAACAAGTGTCGGGTGCTGCCATGGGTTCCCCACTCTCTCCTGTCGTTGCTAACATTTTTATGGAAGCATTCGAACAGGAAGCCCTAGACTCCGCACCTTTAAAACCTAAATGTTGGTTCAGATACGTCGATGATACCTTCGTTATCTGGCCTCATGGACGGGATTCCCTTTCCGACTTTCTGTCTCACCTAAATTCCCAACATGCCAGCATCCATTTTACTATGGAGATTGAATCCAACGACAACCTTCCTTTCCTCGACGTCCTAGTGAGTCGTCGCCCTGACGGCAAACTAGGACATTCCGTGTACCGCAAACCTACACACACTGACCGCTACCTAAACGCACATTCCCATCATCATCCCGCCCAGAAACGTTCTGTCATCAATTCCTTAGTTAACCGAGCCTTTGCCATTTCTGAACCATCCCACCTAAAAGACGAACTCAACCACATTACGACTGTCCTTTCCCAAAACAGCTACAACAAACGAGACATCCAACACGCTATTACTCAAAAGGCCCAACCCGCACACACAGAACGTACCAATACTCCTACACCACCTACCTCTGTAGCATTTCTACCTTACATACACAAAACTACCGACCGCATCAGCAGACTACTTAAACAACAAAACATAAAAACCGTTTTTACTCCCCTTTCAAAAACTTTCCAATTTCCTTCCTCCGACCAAAGACAAGTTACCTACCCTTCAATCCTGCGGTGTGTATAGTGTACCTTGCTCCTGTGGGAAAGCCTACATCGGTGAGACGAAGAGGCCGATCAGCGTTCGAGTTTCTGAACACGAGCGCTGCACTCGACTGAAACGTCCCGCAGAGTCGGCTATCGCAGAACATAAACACGATACAGGCCATAACATTCAATTTGACAAAACCAAAATCCTAGCCCGTTCTTCCACCTACCTCAACCGTGTGATCCGTGAATCCATAGAAATACACAAAACTCCTAACAATATTAACCGAGACCACAGCTATCCCCTGCACAATGCCTACAAACTGTTATTTCCTAGTAAATCCAAGCCCCGCCCTGCAACCGCTCAACCCCTACAGCCCGACAGCCAATCACAAACCCAGCATTCACACCTTGTTACCCACCCGTCCCTTATAAACCCGGTGCCTGCACCGGTCTCGCCAGTTGTGTTCCAGATCCCAAAGTGACCACAGCCCTGAAGATGTCCCGTGGAACCGAGGACGAAACGTCGGCAGTTCATGCACCGATGACGCGGCTCCAACCCGGAAGCCTAGCTGTTATAAATAAATCAGTACATATCGAGTGTTTCCTGGAGTACGTGCCATAGCGTTTTAAGATAAAAGATATCCACAAAATGTATTTTATGGGAATTGAACTCGGGACCCTGGATTTATTAAGCGAGTGCTCTATTTCATAGATATTAAAATAAGCATGTAATGCGATAAAACTCTGTGAACAATTTAGTTGAATTTTAATCCAAGTGCTTTAAATGATATGGCCCGTACTCCGTGAAACAGACTGTATAAATGCTTACTATATCTATATTCCCTAATTGCAAGTTTCCCGCATGTTCGGTTAAGTAACTGTAAGTGTTTTTGTAGGGAAAATACGAGTTACATGATTACCCGCTCAACTTCGATTCTGTTCCTGCGCGAGTTGTTCCATATGGGAATCTACGTTTTACAACATATTTAATAAAAGGTGGTAATGTGGTAACTTGTGGTGTAGCGGAAGTAGAAAATCGGGCGTAATAATCGCTCTGCAGTGTTATTAAAGTGCAGAGAAATGTGTGCTTAAGCACTGCATAATTCAGATAGGTATTGCTTACTTGTTGCTACTTTTACTTTATGCATGTATTATTATGTTCAAAATTTTGTCGTTAGTAACCACAAAAATAAAGTTTATTGATATTTAATTTGTCTTTAAATTAAAACAACAAAAATATTAAAATATTAAATAAAAATCAATTGCCGCATGTTTGGTACATCATCACTTGACAATGGCTCGACCGATTTGGCTCATTCTTTTTTTGTTGTGTTCGTAATTGTCAGGACAAGGTTTATGTAACCTAGCGGTCTACTACAAAAATGCGAAAGGTCTTATTTTTCCTAAATCAAATGTAGATTCTAATTATACAAAAGAAATTAAACCCAACCAGTATGTTAACGCACATTATGTAAAAAATTAGACCGACCCCCCTCGTAAAATGAGAGCGACCCCCCTCGTAACTACGCCGCTGGTACACATATTTTGACAAAAACTTGTACAATATTGGGTGCTCGTTAGTAACAACTGTCCCCAAATTTGCATCTAAATATCTCGGGTCGTTTTCAAAGAATTGAAGAAAAGAACAAATTTAAAAAAATTTTCAGAAACGGGGAGGTACGGACCACAATTTATTAGATTAAAATTATTTTTGTATAAATTACGGTACTCAATTTGGAAACATCCTGTATGTATGTATATCATCCTGGATGTTTTTAAACTGCCTACGCATTTTTTCTAAATAAAAATAAAAAAGCTTCCATGTTTCATAAAGATACTTATGAAAGCTTTCTTTAAGTGAAATATACAGTGCGTCTACGAAATAACACAGCTCCTACTAACATAAAAACACGGGATCAACAACACTTTTAAAATTATACATATAAGAAATACTATTTAATGAGCAAATAAGAAATCGACGGACATTATAGCGCATCCTAAAAGATAAGATGGGTCGACTCATTTTAAAGCTCTCTTTATTCTACTTCCAATATGCTGATTTTTTTAATTTTATGGAGCCTAACAATAATGACGTCAGGTGTAATGTTATTTATTGGAAGCTAATAATAGCAAATGTAATTAATTTGAATATGTCTCGGTACATTTTCGATCTTATGGGCGGGGCGGTCTAATTATTTTTTCTTAAAACCCTCCAAATTTAATCTCTCCAAGAAATTATTTTATTAAAAAAAGAAATTAGACAACTATTTAAAGAAAAAGACACACCTATTCCAATATAGTAGAGTAAAGACTCGTCGTGTTTAAAAAAAATTAACCTGATGATTATTTTGTAAACTTTCTTAGACCGCGTCGTCATTTGGAAACTACACCCAGCGTAATCAGGTAAGGACCGACCTGTAGCTGTCTGCTTTTACAAGCATTTGCTCTAGAAGTCTGAGCAATATTTGTGCGTAGGCCCTGCCTGCCTAAACAGGGCCGTGTCCTTAGTTTATTTAAACCTTGGGGCGGACAAGGATTTGATCTCAATGTATTTTATAGGACAATAATACTTAATTTTTTAAAACCCATACAAACTAACGTTTCGCAAGACATTGCAGCTTGCATCCTCAGAGTGAATAGAACACTGAGCAGTGTCAATATATCGATAATGTCGATTATACCGATAATATCGATAATATCGATAAAATCAACAATATCTATAATATCGATAATATCAAAGACACCACCATACTAATTGTTACTTTTGTTGAAATTAGTACGTGTTGGATTCGCTGTTTCAAATTATTAGTTCACCCTGTATTAAATACAATTTTCTACGAGCACATTTCTACTTAACAATTATTTGATGTCTTATCTCTAATAGCACTTGATAAGAGTTGCAGCTAGGCTTTCGGGTTGGAGCCGCGTCATCGGTGCTTGAACTGCCGACGTTTCGTCCTCGGTTGCACGGGACATCTTCAGGGTTGTGGTCGTTTTGGGATCTGCGACACAAGTTGTGTCGGCAGTTCAAGCACCGATG
This sequence comes from Ctenicera cuprea, assembly GCA_958336395.1. Taxonomy (NCBI): domain Eukaryota; kingdom Metazoa; phylum Arthropoda; class Insecta; order Coleoptera; family Elateridae; genus Ctenicera; species Ctenicera cuprea. Next base: position 19,172,857 of record OY284487.1, on the reverse strand, counting down.
ACGCGGCTCCAACCCGCAAGCCTGGCTGTTATTAACAACGGCCGCGGAAGCCTGCAACTTAGATTGATAAGAAGTGTTTACGACAATTGAAAAAGCAAAATATGGTAACAGGTGTGTATTCAATTACTGCATTCGACTATTTTCGGGACGAATAACAATGAGAGTAAAGTTCCGATTTTTTATTAATGAATGTGATAAAGGTACGTGTGTTTGTTTAATGGCGGGGTGTTTTCTAACTTTAAATAATTAAACTAAATAATAGTTCTGATTATTTCGTGATGATTTAAAAAATGAACTAGTGTCTTTGGTGTTGGTGCAATCATTGCTGAGATCCTTTGAAATTTTTGGATTCGTTGGGACCTTTTTGGTAAGCAAAAATTATAATTCGTTCACTACCAATAGAATCTGTACACAGGGATAAACGACCATTTTACCCGGACCTCTTTTGATCAGCAGTAAATCTTTTACGATTATTTGAATATGTTGGAAGTTATTTGGATGTTAACAAAAGCAAACGATGTGTTGTGTTTGGGGCTGGGCGATATTGAAAATTTAATATCGAATATCGATAAGGAAATTATATTGATAATATCTATATATCGATAATATCGATAATACCGATAATATCGATATATCGATAATTGTTTTAAAATTATCGTTATTTGGTATTATCGATAATATCGATATTATCGATATATCGATAAATATTCCCAGCCCTAGTTACCATAATGTTTTCACGGATTGTTGTATCAAGAAGATTGAACGTCGAGGGTAGTCAAAAGTGAAATGGGCATGATATAAATCAGCGGTTTTCAACCTTTTTGAGTGGCGTACCACCAAAAACTTTTTATAATTTTAGGTACCACCTAACTAAAATATCTATCTTGGTAATTTAAATAATTGCAAGTTATGTGCAACTGAAATTTTTAGTATAATTTATATTTAAGATAATAAACGCAGCGTCATATGTATTTCTGTCAGAAACGTGTACGTTTATTATTGTTTTTAAAATGAAGAAACAGCTGTTTGGAGCGGTATTTCTCAGTAGCGCTCCGTCGCGTTACTCGAGAACTAAATAACTAGTTACACATTCCAATCGGTATATCGGCTATGCACATGCGCCAAATATTCTCCGCTGCTGTATCGACGGCTGGCGGCCCATAGAGCGGAGCGAACGGAACGAACGTAATCGTAACTAATCGTAATGAGAGTTTGAGAAGAACGAGATTGATATATTCTTAATATATATCAATATATATCATTATATTCTATATTGATATATATTGATATATTTTCGAGTTTTCTTTTTGTCGTTTTTTGTTTGGTTTATTTTATGTGGTGTTGATTTCATGTCTTATTTAACGTACCACCGGAAATAATGATATGTACCACCAGTGGTACATGTACCACAGGTTGAAAACCGCTGATGAGCTGTATGAATAAAAGAACTGTAACAGGAAGTGATGAAGAGAAAAACGAACGTACGGAAATAAAGAAGTAAAATGCATATCCTGAAAAAGACGTACTGCTATTATAATAGGAAATAAAGTTGCAGCTGGCTTATTACAATATTGCTTAGAATCTAAACTTTTGTTATTTTACAGAGAATAAGTAATGAATAAATATCCTAAAAGAATATGATTATTTAACCGATTTCTAGAAACAAAAATATTCTCTCCAAGTCTCGAGCCTAAAAGTTATATTTAACGACCTCTATAAAAATCAGTCATTCCAACTTTCCACAAGTCGGCGTGATCTGATAATAGTCTAATAAACCGGCCAGGAATTAAGTGAAGTTCCTGAAATGATGAAGTTCATCAAAATAAGACATTTAGCAATTAAGTAACATCGACGTTATTTCCTGAAACTCTAAACTTTGTCTTGTTTCATTAAGATAGTCGAGCGATTTAAATGAAAGCTCGCTCGAGTTCAACAAATTTTATTGTATATTGTGTAGAGTTAAGTGTCAATAAAAGTAGAAGGACATAAGTTTACAAAATTCATGTGTTTGAGTAATTTTTATGACTTATGACATAAAGTGCGATATAACTGAAAGTATATGCTGTCGTTTTACGTTTTATGACAGTAACTTTAAAACGTAAATTTTTAGATTTCCATCTGAGTTGTATAAAATATAAATAATGTAAAACGTTGGATATAAATTTCAATATTGCAGAAAGTTCAATATAAAAGCAGTTTGGTAAAGATATATGTTTATCTAACCCACAATAAAATGGAAGTTATTCCTTTAAAATATCATTAAAGTCATTGTTTTATAAGGTTTTGTTAATATTAAACATATCAAGTTTATAATATGCATTCCATGCGAGGATTTGAAGGCGTTTATACTGAGCTGGGTTCGCATCATCACATAACGGGGGTTAATTTCATTATGAAAGGGTGCTACACGTATAGAGTATAAAAAGCTTAGTGACGTGGCTTCTATAAATATAAAACTAGCGGATTTATGCGGAAACTGCAGTTTAGCTTTTACTGCCTGCATTCTAAACAGCGCAATTCCAAATAGCCAGTTTTATACGATAGCCAGGGGACACCTAGGGCTTACAGCCGTGTTATAACAACTAGAAAAATAAAAAAATACTAATAAAAAGACGACACAATAAAATCGGGAAACGAATCTGGCAAACATTGCCTACTCACATATCGCCGAGTTGTCTGCGTGAACATGACAAAGATATGATGACGCAGTTAATTTTTATGAGGATAACTAAACATGTATATGCGCTTTTAAGCCTGCTATTTGTGCTGGTGCACGATTAACATGTTTAGTTATCATAGGACACAGGACACAACATATCGCTTTAGATGTGCGTAGGCTGGATTTCGAATCCCGAATTCACCACAGACTAAAACAAATGTAGATGGTCCTTGTTTAGGCAAACACATTTCTTTTTTTTTGTACCTCGATTCCAAATAACTTTAATTCCGATTTTTTATACTTCCATTTATTTTTTTATGCAAAATAAGCTACATTTCTTAATAAGATCAATTAACAAGACCATAGCAACAATCACAGTGGGTATGGAAGGTGCTGCGTTGTTCACAAGGCCAAATTAATTCTAACAGTAAATATATCGAACCAAAAAAATTTAATAACACGGGAAAACATTCTGTTGACGTTATAATATCGATAAATACAATTTTTACAAATAAAAAATATTCATGGAGTGAAAGTTGAATAAAAAAACCTATTCTGTCAAGTAAAACATAATCAGTACCAGTTACAGCGCATGATTATTTTCGCCTTGATAGTACTGCAAGGAGTCACTTTACCTCTAAATTTTGTATTTTAAAATTCGCTTTTAATAGCATGAAATTAACCATAATAAAATATATTTAGCTGCTTAGTGCTGCTCCTAATGCACAGATAATTTTTTACGAATCAAATGCTTATGGGCAAATTTTTACATGGTAGGGTTTAACACTAGCGAAATATTTACTTGGCGACGTCTTTTGCTGTTAAAAAAGTCTATAAGTTGGGTTTGTTACCTACCTCACATAATCCTTCTCAGAACGAATGGTTTTTTTCATTACCTCGTTAGATTTTTTAGGGCAGATTTTATTGTTGCATCTGTAAAATTTTTTCTTTTGCTTGCTGTGAGAGAATTAGTTTAGAACATTTTTTATAAGGAGTGAAGTTATCACCATGTTTTGCAATTATAATAAAACTATAGTTATTTGTGTAATAAAAAAACTTACTACTGATGAAAAGTTGTTTACATTACTTAAAATATGTAAAACCATATTTTTCATTTTTACTGGTTCAAATAAAATGTAGGGCAACAATTTTTTTTCTAAAAACAATATTATGAAACGAAATGAATTATGAAACAAGTACCCTATCACAAAAAAAAGTAAAGAAATTTACATTCTTCGCCCTCGCTGTAATAAAACCCGGCTAGTTCCGAAAAATTAGGACATTAGTATGCCGAGAGTATGCAACTGTTGCTTATACAAAATATGAATTGTTTGGCAACCGCTGTGTGTTTAACAGGATTGCTTTTTCCTACTCGCCATGGTTTTACTGTTTCAAAAATCCTACTTTACGACCAGAACGACCATATTAAATATTTATAGCAACCTACATAATATTTTTTATACTTTACATGTTTTTTTGTTAGTACAATATCGATATAAAACTAAAATACATATTTTACATTCTTACGCCTGTTCCAACTTAAGGCTACTAAAATTAAAACTGTCTGTGTTTATAAGCTGATAATTTTATTATTAAAAAAATAAATTTCCAACCTATTATGCCGTAATGTTGATCACAAAATAACCTTCATATTAGAAAGTCGCAATATCCAGTAGGAAAAGTTTATAAAACAAAACAATAAAAATTCAAGGTTTATAATAATTTTTAAGAGTATATTGAATATTAAATTTTGGGAATGATAAAGAAAAACGTTTGATAGAAGTCATAATTAAAATTAAATACCGAATGCTACGCTAAGATGCGACAGAAAAATATTTTGGTGGAGGTGCCTAGAAGAAAACTTGATGGAAACATTTTTGTTGCTTGCAAAAGAAACGTAGAAGTTAGAAGTAGAGTTTTAGGAGCAGCATCAAAAAAAGGAACGAAACGTTTTAATAATAATATTTAAAATATTAAGCTTTGGTAAATATGCCTCGGTGACATACTGAAAGAGAAACTGAACCAAGCGCCTGAAAAAAATCAGAAATGACAAGGCAGAAGTTCAATGGATGTACTTGTACTTAATACAAATTACAACTTCTAGTAGAGGTACAGAAGTAATTCTAGAACTTAAGATTGATGAAGGCACCATCAAAAAATATTAGAAAACATGAATACCTAATTAAAACGAAAAGTCATGGAAAATGCAGGCTGATTCATAACATGCGTGACACACCTTCAGGTTAGATTAAGAATCTGAAAATACTGAAACAGTTCCGATAAACAGAAGTCAAGAAAAGCTTCATTACGGAGTTACAGCCACCTAAAAATGAACCATTCCTATAACTTTTTTTTTTCGTTAACTTTCGCCATAGTTGCAGTAAAATTTTGGAATTTTGTTTGTGAACATTACTCACTTAGCTTAGTATTTCTACTAACTTTTGTTCCGATAATTAATCCAGGGGTGTCGCATATGAGGGTCACGTAATATTTTCTTGTAAATATTTTAGATATTTACTATGAGGCGCCGTTTGGACCAAAATAAAATGTTTTAAAGAAAGAAAAACTTTGTAAAAGGAACAATAAATCTTATAGGAAAATGAAGATTTTTAACGTAAAATAAAATTTATTAAAGCAAGAAAATACTGTTTTAAAGAAAAAAACTTTTATTTATTGTTTTTTACTTTATATTTTCCTTTGAATCTTATTTCAAAATTTCTCTTTTATTTACACAAAAAAATGTCTTTAGTCTTTTTAACATTCTGAATCTTTCACAAGTTTTTCTATTTGTAAAAATATGATCTCTATAACAGGTTATTTACCTCTGTACCATTTGTCAACGTTGCTGCGCTACATGTTGGCTATACATAGTATACATGGGCTAGATAGCGCGCGCCTTGCAGCTATTGGCGTAGGCGTCAACTTTTATGTACCCTCAGGGGTGCGTGCCCTACTCATATTTTTTGCAAGTTATAATTATTGAAATAATAAAGAATAAGTCAAATTTTTGTTGAATTTGTGTATGAATTTTTAAATAAATACAAGAAACATGCTCAATTTTCGTCCATAAAATTAGTTGTTCTCTAATTTATAGGGAAAACAGATCGTTTACTATAAAAAAATCATAAAACGAATAAATTGAAAAATAATCTAGGTAAAAATTAGGTACTTATTGCATAGCAACGACTGCAATTTTCCACATGTTAACCTGAACTTTTTTGATCCCTTCGGTGAGTACAATATGTCTATGTATAGTCAACCCACCTTTTTTGTTACATCCTGTATAAAATAAGATAAAAAATTAAAAATATTTTTTTATAAATCAATTTGTTCTTCGAAGAAATTTTATTTTTCGCTAAAAAATTTGATTTTCCTATAAGAGCTCTTAATTTCCTTTATTCAATAGGAAAATGAGTTTGGCCCAAGCGACGTCATACTTTACAGTTTATGAAATTTTGGTTAAAAAACCTTATTCTGCCTTAAAATACACAAAAGATGCTGTTGTTGAAAACCGCGCAATCCAACAGATTTCGAAATAATTTAATAGTTTTTGTAAAATCGAGTTGCCGTGAAGGTCAAGTGTTTGCTTAAGATGTTTAAAAAGTTTCCACATACTTTTAAAGCAAGTTGTGTTAACATTAAAACAATGACAAACGCTCCCATAAACATAAGTCCATAAACGCTTGGTTACGGAGTTACAGACCACAAAAGTCGTAACAATGTTGCCTCTTTCAGGGGCCGTAACTTCGTAAAGAAACGTTTCCGGGCCCATGTTTATTGAAACTCTTTTTAATGCTTTCAAGTGTAAAACTTACTCTCAAAGTTTGTGGAAACTATGGTAGCATCTCAAGAAAATACTCAGAACTTCATGGCTACTAGATTTTTAAAAATTTGGCGATTTTTAACAAGAGTGCTTTTTATTTCTTATGTATTGAAAATAAGCTTTTGTAACCAAAACTTAAATAACTGTAAATAACTAAAATATTTAAAGAAATATATTGCGTAACAGCCCTATGCGAGACGCCTCTAATGTAGTTATTCAAACAAAAATTATTAAAAACAGTAAGCTAGCTGAGTAGTGCTTACATATAATATTTTAAAATTTTACTACTGCCGAAGATATCAACAAAAAAGTGATTAGACTTAGTCCATTTTCAGAAAGCTGTAACGTCGTAACGATACGTTTCCGTATTTTTCAGATTCTGACTCTATCCGAAATGCACCCCGCGCGTTATAAATCACCCTGTATAATAAAGTTTAGTCGAGATGCTTCAAAAACAATTTGATATAAATTTGAGGAAAAACATAGTATGTTTTGTAAGAAGTATCTGAAAGAAATCTATAAAACAACGGGTAACAAAAAACTGAAAATACATTATAATGGCGGCATTGGAACGATTTACTTTGATGGAGGTAAGTAAAGTGTCTGGAAGAAACGCTTGGTGTACATCATTCGAGTTACCAAAAAAATTAAAGTATCGATTTTTGGTAACATGTTACTAGAGAGGTTTAGGATACTGCATTTGTCTAAGGGATGTACTAAAAAAATAGACAAAGCTCGTGAAAAAATAGGAATTTACGAGTTCGGTGAAGGTACTTGAAAGTAGCTCGAATGTACGCTTTTGCTGAAGTAGTTGATAAAAATTGTAATAGTGTGAAGCCGTTTACTAGCTTTAAAATATATTACAAAATAATTAAAAAAAACAATATAGAAGAAACAGTAAAGTAGAATTTGGTTCGAGGTTCTTGTAAAAAAAATTGGTGTAAGGTTTTGGGCATTTTGGCTTTTAAGGAGGAACCGCGGAACCCTAATCAAGTCCCATGTTAGTGAGAACGAAACGTTGGCGTTGGAGTTCCATCCCCAAAGCTAAGAAGATATCCTAAGATTCAATTTTGGAATTCGGAAAAACTAAAAATGTTTTCAAATGATACAAATTATTAATTCACAAATACATAACAAAATTAAAATATATTGCGACAATGGTACATTTATAGTTCTAATCAAATTCATCTTCTAGAAAAATTCTTTTTTTTTGTGTAGGCGACAAAGTTAAAAATAACAATGAAAGTAATTTAGACAAACATTAAAAACTGTTGCGCTTGTGTTATTTATAACAAGTAGCTGTTATAACTGTAATTTGTGATCAGAATTTTATCTCCACGCAGCACCTTAACTACGTTTTCCGTGGTTTACAAACGTCTCTGCCCTTAATTTAGAAGATAACTTGCGACTGTGAAAGTGTAACCGCTGGGTGAATAATATGGCCAACATCAGTAACTATTATTCATTCTCATTTTGTGGAGAGAAAACGAGAGCGGAAAAAGTTTTTAAAACCACACACCATTTCAAAGTTTATTACTATTGCTTAACTTTTATAAGATTTCGGGATTTATCACAAGGTTTCCAGTGCAAAAAATTGCGTTAGAAAATGATTAAATGCGTAATGGTCTTTGCGTCATTGATTTTTTAAGAGATTGTTTGCCATCTACATTTATTTTTATCTGTGGACACATCCAGCCAATGCGATGTGTGTAAGGCAATGGATTCCACAAGGATCTAAATAATTTCACACGTTTCGTATTCAAATTACTCTTTTGTATGCTTCAAAAACGCTTGTCTCGTATGTTGCAGATTGGATTGCCCTACTCTATATGTCAATATGTAGATTGTATTGTATTCCTGAATTTCCAATTTTAAGTGTAAAGATTTCGTGTCGACAACAACGTTAGTCCTGATGTGAAATAAAAAAACACGCGTAATTATTTTTATTCTATAGGTAGCGTTCTGTATGTTATAATAAATAACTTTTAGGTTAAAATTGTGTAGAATAAGAAGTGGCCAGTGAAAAAAGCGCTATAAGAAAAATGGGGTTATTTTGCGGTCACGCTTGGTAATATGTTTTCGGCTAAAAGTGTAAAGGACACCACATTTTCCGCAAAAACATGTTGTTCATACGAAAAGGGAGTTGTTTGATTTATATAACCAGAGTGCGGACTTATATGTAATACTAATACCGATATTTGTTCTTGCTTCCAAGAAAAATACACTTCAGCTGAGTTCGTCCTGAAATCACACGAAGGGGAAAAATGCGAAAAGCTTTGATCTTAATTTATTATGGCTTCCTTTTACTTTTAAATATACGAAAGAATCATATGGGTAATAACCTCGTAATTTTCAGCCTTGAAAACATCATTGGATTATTCCATGTCAAACATAAAACTAAACAGGGGCGTATTTAATTTTTAAGCAACCAACGAGCCTATTTACCATATTGCCTTATAAAATATGAAAACTCATTAAATTTCGGGTGGGATTCTGTAATTTTATCCAAAAAAGGTCACCAATGTTTCAGCAAATGACGAACTATTAGGGTACAACAGATTAACGCACACTGCTGCGAATCTCGTTTTCGGGAATTCAGAAATTAGAATTTATCCCTAAATGAGGGTTGGTTTTCTCGATCACGATGCGGGTACCTACTAATCTTTGCACCGCAAAATGTCAATAAAGGACAAAATTACAAAAGCTGCTTTACACCGGTAGATATTCCGGTGTTCGTTGTAAGGGGCCTTATTCAACTACTAACTAGCCCTGATCCCACAAACCTTGTTACTTTCTAATCATGTTAGTTACTTGAGTCGGGTCGAGTGGACTCGGGGTGGAGCCCCCGGTCGAGTCATCACATAATTTAATTTGATCATAACACTTTCTTAACGCATTTCATTTAAACTGAAATATTAACACCTTAGTTCTATGCTTTGTCAACTGAAATCGTAGAAAGAGCGTTTTCTATACCAAATTAAAAAAGCTTCAATTTTTTTCGTTAAATCCAAATAATTGTAAAAAGGGATTCTCAACAAAAGGGCTTTGATGGAACTACTTTAAGAATATAATTTATAAAGCAAAAACTTTTAGCAAACTAATTAAATTACACATAAATTAGTCATTAACAATAAATACTGCCCACTAAAATAAAATTTAATAAAACGCCGCTGTTTTAATTTTAAATTTTAATTTAACTAAATCTCCCATAAATAGCCTAGATGCGGGCGACTTTGGGTCGAATTGAGGAAACTGCTTATTTATTCAAGGAAACTTTTGTGTAATTTTAAATCCAGGGCTTTGAACTACACGCCATTCTGAGGTGGGTCGAAACCAATTTGTTCAACAAAATTTCAACGGCCATCATAACAATATTAAAACTGACACGAATTGTAACAATTTAAAAATCATAGTTGTTGTTGAAACTGCCGTTTCAAACTTTTTTAAATTTGTGTAAATTTAATTAAACTGGATTTTACATGCACGCCACTACGAGGCAATTTGTTTCTGTAAAGCATTATGTATATTTGAAACCTTTGGAGAATTTTCGTAGTTTAAGAGGTTATCGTGAATTATTTAAACTGTGTAAAAGGTAAAGTGAAAGCTTTTTTCATGTAATAGTCAACAAAAAAACAAAACACAAAGTGTTTGTGTATTTTTTTCAAAATATATAGAGTGCGTAAAAAGTAAGCATAATGTGTGTAACTTAATAAATATTCATTCTATGAAAAAATAGCCTTAATAAAAGTGACTTAGTAAATTTCAGTGCCTACTCTGTTCATGTTTAATTTTTGATATTGATTATAAGTACATAAGATACTTAATTACTTTAACAATATTTATTTTAACCTCCTACGTATTTCGGCATGTTTACATGCCATTGTCAGAGGTTATATTAGAAAGTAAACAGTTAGTGTTGTTATAGCAATAGAACTTGGTGACTTGATCTCGGTAATCGTCTGCAGATAACTTGATTTGTTATTCCAAAATATCCAATAGAGAAGTGATCAATTTGCTCATTCATTAACGGTACAGTTTTTAAATGTATGTGAATTTCAAAAGCTTCTAGTGTATATCTAATTTACGTTTATCATAACAAAAGTGTAAACATTTTATGGTGTTATTAGATGTAATTGATGGATTGTGTTCTAGTAAGTGTTTAGCGTAATTGGATTTATGTGGGTGTTTGTATTTGTAACAACGTACGTGTTTTTTATACCTAATATCAAAATTTTTAATTGTCTGGTCTATATAAATCGAATTACAATGCGAACAATTTAATTTCTAAATGCCTGATTTTAGCAAATCATCTGTTTTTGATTTTGCATTAAACAAAGTGTTTAAGATGTTTCTAGTTGTTTTAAATTACTTTATATTTGTTTGTTTGGTGTATAAGTTTAGCAATTTTTTCAGATTTGTCACCAAAATATGGGAGCGAGGCATATTTATTATAAATAAATTTTTGATATGTTTGGTTATTTGATTGTTATGGCAACCAGGAAGTTTTTGAGCATACAAAGTTCGGTATGTAATCCTATGAAAAAACGTTGTATCAAAAAGAAAAACATTTGCTGAATTCAAAATTGTAAAAAACAAAAGTTGGTTGCCATAGCAACGCATAAAAATTTAACATTGTCGCTGAAATTGTGCTCTTATTATGACTTTTTCTTTTCCTTGTAATCAGTATTTTACGATGCTACAGAGATTATGCATACCTTTTTTTACTTACTCTGCATAAATCTTTAACCAATTATAGAAAAAACAGTGTTAAATATACAGCCATTGCGCCATATTTCCATTTTTGTAGTCAGGCTTATTAAACTGGTGGTATGATGTCCTGTGTAAAATTATATTTCTATGCTTCAGAGGCATAGCTCAAGCCGTTTTGAAGATATATTTAAATGAAACTGTTTCCTCAACTTCTGCTTTAAGTCGCCCGCGCCATAACTCTGAAACGAATCACTTTTGTATATCGGGTGAAAACTGTCAATGCTGGACAGAAGCCGTTAGGATAGGAAATCACATTTACTCAGTTTCCTATCTCCGCTGTAGACCCTACGAGAACAGTAGCATCGATAGGGAAAATTTCAAACGGTACCAAATATTTGTTTATTAAAAACGAAAAAACTACTCGAATTGTTATTTATTTTTTAATTTCCTTCGACTTTTGATTGTTGTTTCATATGGTCGTTTTCATATAAAATTTAAAAAAAACAATTAATTGGTAATACTAAGTGCTATTTTAAAGAAACAAAATTTTTCCTATCAACTGATACCATTATCATTCCTGTAGATTTACAGGGGGGGGGGGGGGCATGCAATTGAGTATATGAAATTTTTCATGCCAACACCATGTTCCACATTTAAAGTTTCCAACCAATATATTTTTTGGGAGACTTAGGGAAAAAAGTAAAACTAATTCATATCAATTTTTTTCGTAGCTATGTTTATTTTGTCAACTTAAATTACACGTCACCGTTTAAGGCACGCATGCGATCACCGCCATCTTGAGAAAATGGCACCGATTTTTGGTTTTCTGCGATACTCATTTATCGCTGATAGTATGAAAAATGCCGAATACGAAAGTTGAAGAGCATAAAATTCTGCGAATATCGAATATGTATCCATTGGTAATGATGTATTTTGCAGTTTTTTTCCAGCGGGGTGTTTATTGTTGGTTTCTATACGAAGCTGCATTTCATTGGAAGAAGTATGTGTCGAATTATATTTATGGTATTTTATGCCAAAGAAACATATTGACCTGAATTGCGTACTAACGACTGCTCTATTTTTACACTACCAAAGAAAAAGAACAAAAAGCGTATTTTTTACATGATTTTCCCCATTAGGTCTTTTTCACAATTGAGATCTTCTACAGAAAATTTGTCTTGGTCCATATGTTAATCTCCGGTTGCACATATCAACTGGAAGTTTCTTCACACAGAAAAACATCGGTTCTTGCTGTTCTCTGACAATGCCTACAAATTGCAGAGCATTTTAATACAATTTTCCTGCAGCTGCATTTTTGGATATATTTAATTATGCGCATGCACGATTATAATTTGAAAAGTGATTCTAAGGAGCTTTTAAAGTGCCATCCAGAGAAGAATTTTTTCGTTGAATACATCCAATTGCTCGGGGAGGTAGACTTTTTTGAATTTTTTAGCTGCTGTAACAAAACGTAACAGTTAGTGTTTAATATTAGTATTCAACGCACAATTTTAAGCTCTTCATTTTGGTGGTTTACTTTTTCCTGCAGAACCAATGGTAAGTCAGTAAAGTGGAAAAAACTGAATAACGAGCATCGAGTTTTCAAGATAGCGATCAATGCGATTAACAGTGACTTTTAGAATGTTATTTAAAACGAAAAAATAAACATCCATACTGTCATATACAGGTTGTTGATTTGAAAGTTTTCCACCCGTAATATTAAGAGAATCAGAAGAGATATTGAGACGCGATTTGTGGGACTGTTTAAGTGTCAAAGAGGACACATTTTTCATTTTGCAAAAGAAAATGGAATTGTTGACGTTGCCCGTGGCAGCGTGTGCTAATAGCTATTTATGTAACAAGTAAAGGAATAGGAATGCTTATTTCACGAAAGTGAAAGTTGCAACACGATCCGCTAGGGGAGTGTTGTAATCATATGTGTGAAATAATCACCCGTTTTCCTTACGTGTTGCATAGAATATCTTATCTACTTCCGCTTGACTAAATACAAAAGTAGTAAAATAAAGTGTCTATTACCTAACAAAAGTCAAAATAGTTATTTGTTTAACTAAGCAAAATAGTAGCAAACAGTAAATCTGTACATTTGCCTTGTTGAACATATAATTTTCTTGCCGTTTTGTTGGAATTAACATTAATTTTGTGATTATTTTATATTTTTAATGTTATCGCCGCCATCGTAGCCATCATGTTGCTACATTATGCAGTTGCTATGTAAAAACAAATTTGATGTTTATAATTTCATAAATGTCGCTCTGCTTGTTGTGAATGTCAAAGCAACTGTTTTTCAATGCCTAAGCAGTAAACGTGACACCTCAGTGACTTTAATATCAAACCGAAACAGTACTGTAACGCACGCTGCTACGGTCAACGTTAAAAAAAAGTTACTTTTGTTCACGCTGCTACAAGCTTTAATTTGATGTCATATAAAGAGAGGGTGCTATTTAAAACTTGAAAGTTGAGTAGACTGTAGGGTGAATTGTTATTCATCATTGATACCTGAAAAATGTATCGCTCTTGACACGCACAAGAGCTCCCATAAACCGTGTATTAATAACAAGAGATGTAAGATATTACACATACGAAGAAAAAAATGGCGCATGAATTAGTTTCACATTTGATCGAAACAAAAAAAACTCATTATCCTACACAGTAAGTAAGTTTAGTTAAATCGACATATTTTACACCCAAAATATCATCAAATATTATTTATGGCTAATTTTTATAGAATAATATTTTATATGATTTTATATTATTTACTACGTACACTAAATTTGATGTCAGTTAACTCTGAGCTAAGCAACCAAATTACACAGTTTTCTTTGATAATAAGAAGCAGTTGGTGAAATAATTCATTGTGTTTCTTTGCATAATTCCAATTAGCAAAAACAAAAAGGTAATTAGAAACACTTGTTGGAGAGACAAAGCTGATTTGAAAACTTACTTATTACTGGTTTTTTTAAAATACGTTCGCGAGATTAAATTGGAAAGTTAAACAACACGGTTTTTATGCACATAAATCCGCACTCTGGTGATAAATGGTAGTTTCTACAGGTTGAAATTCCGGGAAAATTTATCGCTTTTCGCCAATAATTCGACGTGTCGTAAGTTTTGAGCGGTGCATCTAAAAATAGTAAGCACCTGCGCCTTCTACGCATCGGAATATTGGCATTAAAAGCGTTATCCTTGTGGAAGCACAATTGCACACAATAATAAGATCACGTAAATTAACATATAGAGCTATAAAAGAAACACTCACCCTGAAATTCCTTCCGGGCAGCGGAGACGGACGTAACGATGTTAGCAACATGGCCCAGCACGGTCGCAAACAGCATCAGCCCGAACAACAACTGCAAGATGACGAACAAATATTCCCCTTTATTCCGGGGTCTCGGCAGGTCCCCAATAGTCGTTAACGCTAAAGTACACCAATAGTAACTTTGTAAATATTGTTTCACAACGTCTGCATTTTCCGAGTCACTGTACACCCAATTTTTAGACCCGAACCCGTTATTTTTATGGATTATATGAAACAAGCACCCGTTCCAGTGAAATATAACTAAGAGGTAGTGGATTAAGCTGGTCGACCTGAAGAGGTTGGGGTAATTCGTGTGTCGCTCCGTGCGGTCCATAAACGCCCAGAACCGGTAAATCTTCACCAGACGAAATGATCGCAGGATTGAATTAAAGCCTATCGATAGGTAGAGGAAATCTAGAGGTAGTAGGCACAGACAGTCTATGTAGAAGGTGGTGGAGTTCATGTAATGTTGCCGCAGCTTCGTCGCGTCCGTCTGCAGCACTCCATCCTCCAGGTACCCGGTGCGGAAGTGGAACATGATATCCGCGAGGTACAAGAAATCGGAAAAGTAATCCAGACAGAACCACACCAGAATGGTATCCTCTGAAACGTACGAGAAATCGAAGCGTAAGTCTAAAGTGCTGGCAGTAAGTAAATTAAAACGAGCGTGAAATTGTTCGTGACTAAACTATGAAGCGGAACTAATGATCCTATTAGCAGTGTAATCTATGAGAAGGCACTAGATAGGAATCGGTTAATTCTATAGAGATTGACTTTGCGCACAATTTATTTTAATACTTACTGTTTATCTCTTGAAAGGCGAAACGGTAAATGATAACCCAAAAATTATAGAGAAAAGCTAAGGACACAACCATGGACCAGTAGTAGCACAGCCTTCCTGCTGGATCGAACACGAAAGTCCACCTAGAACCGGAGCGAGAGCGTGGATGGTACGATTCGCCTCTCCGAAATCCGTATCGACTATAATATAACGATAGGCATTGTTCATGATAAATATTTCTTTAGACCATCAATCCCTGCCTCATGTACTTTTCGAACTGTATTCTCATTAATTTCTAATCGAATTTACCAAAACGAGTAGGGGTAATTGAAATTTACTTCCTAGGATGCGGTTAATAATTTTAAGCAAAGTGATAATTAATCTCATTAAGACGAAACGTCAAAGCACTAATTTAGTTTTGAGGATGGAAAGCTTAAAAACTTATACTTTACTGCATTCAAATCGAGATGACTTGAGATAGTAATCTTATGTATTACCTGAAAAGCAAATAGTCCTTTTAGCAACAAAATTAGATTATTAGCAATCCGCTTCCCCGCTCATACCTTATCTCATGGCTCTTTTATCGGTGATTATTCATTCTAGCAAGAAATTACTCAATCTTACCGCTTTAAATTTCATTCGCTATTCAACTCAATCGAAACCGAGTGGATTATGCCACCTGTTAATTTGCTTAATGAACATAAATCAAACCATAAATTATCAACTGTCATCGGTTTTCGCTGTGCCATTTCGGTGACGGTCATTCTGAGGATTTTTTTTAATTCCTTGCCTATGTTTTACGCATAACGTATGATTACTTTATACCGACAAATATATACAGGATGTCCCAGCCAAAACTTATAAGTTCTTTATTAGAGAAACGTTTTTATAACAAACAATTTTAATTGTTGAACACTTCATCAAAATTAACAAAATTTTTAAATTATTTTGCCTTTTTTTAATTCGGTTATTTTTTCTGTCATTTTTGTTTATCATTACTATTTATGATTGTTAAAATTGAATAGCAAGTTTCGAAGATATGCGCTATTCGAGTGTTCAGTTAAGGGCATTTTCAGGGTTTCCTGAAAATTGGTTGAATATTTACGATACCCTTCATGTATTAGCATTTTCATTTTATTCAAACGATTTATGTTCGTTAGATAACCCCATTATTAGAACAACTAGACGCCAGCTAATTACATGGTCGCTTGTAATTGCTGCCCGGCATTTGTTTTACCACTGCCAGCCACTAAATATTTAGATCATTTCTCCGAAACGTGCTAGCCGATTTAAACGCACTTAGATCGAAAAGATTTACTAAAGGAGATTATTTCACCTGATACAAGTTTTATCAATAAAATTAGAGGGCCTTAGTACCAACACATTTTTAAAGAACAGCTTTCTTTTAATGCAAATGCCATTTTGGAACTTTACTGGATTTCTATTTTAATTATGTTACTCAAAAGTCCATTGACATTATGTACAACGTAATCTGAAATTCGTTTGAATTGGTTAATTATCTTAAATGCTACAACTAAAAAAATTATTCCAGAATTTTCTTGTCTCCCACTTCTTCCCCGACCTATACGTTTATATTCTCATAAATAATACAACGAGTAATTGCAATTTTTTGATAAAATTGTGGTGTAAATTCACGATTGATAGTTAAGATGGTAATTCCAGGACCGCACCACAATTTTATCAAAGAAAAATCATATCACGAGTCGTATTCGTCCTGACTAGATCACTTACATTAATTTTGACGCATTTTTGGTAACACTAAACTAGTCGGAAATGCTCGGGTGTTTTCGGGAATCGGCGCTCCTAACATGGTATTGATACTTGTTTTCAAATGTTTTGTATTGGCGTCCTTTAGCCAATTTAATATTTTATTTTGACGTTCTTATTTACTGTTGTTGTGAAATGTTGTAAAAATTACCCGTTTTGAAGAAAAATCGTTAAGTGGTATTTCATAAAATTTTTGAAGGTATGTACATTACTTTGGTTTAAAATTTTAGTTGATATAACCTGTCAAACAAGATACAATTAATGTAAATATATATTTATGTTTTTTATTGCATATTAGCATGTTATTACTATATTTATTGTAGGTGTACACTAAATTTTGACTCTTATTTGAACACTTGAGATTCAAGTTGGTTGACATTGACATTGTTATCATCGACCACAGTCAACGTTTCTCGTAATTTGCTTTTTGCTTGTAAACAACAGAGACAATTATTTTTTTAATTCATAAAGTATGTTATAATTAAATATGAAACTTACTTCTGCCCAAAGCAATGAAAAACGCTGTTAAAATAATAATTAATATACGCAAAAATCAGTGCACATTAGTTTTAAACGCGTTAATTTAAGACTTAAGAACGATTATCTGAGGCTACTGTGGGTTTAATCACTTATTTAAACAGGACCGTGCAGTTTAATCAGTTTAAAACAAACGCGATTAGTTCATTTTATGAAAGGGAAAATTTATGGTTGGTTCAATGAAATGTGAGTGGTATAGTCTAAATAAAATACTTTAGGGTCATAAGATCAGCAATGTTGAATTTGTTTACCTGAAAAATATTACGAAAAAGTTTTAAATGTCGATTGACATATATGAAATTATAAATCGACTAATGTAAACGCCTTGCTTTTTTGCAACGTTTACAACGTTTTAATAGAACATTTAGTTAACATACAAAATTAATCACATAATTTTAAAATTAAATAATAATGTAAACAAAGTCAAGTCAATTTTTTTAAATCAGCTAATATAAGGAAACATAATTCACGGACTATAATAAAGAGAGCTTTTTCTGTAATATATGCTCGTAAATTTATTTATGCAATAATTTATTTATTAATAACTTATTGTAATCGGAACAGACGTGGAACATTTTCGGACATTTAGTTTTTTCTACTGAATTTTTTTTCGTAACATACACAATTTACAAAAAATACTGTCTAGTTCTTCTCCCGAGCGAATTTTCATGTCGGTTTTTCTATAAGCGTAGATCCCAGAGGTACCTACCAAAAAGCTCTTTATCGAAAAGCGTATTTTCCTAAAAGCACACTTCTCTCGTAAAACAGAACCAGATTCCTTTAAAAATTATCTAATTATCACATTTAAATTTTAAGTTTCATGTTTTTCTTAACCAAGGTTTTAGATTTGGGTAACTTTCAAAAATTCTTTTACCCGTTCTAATCGAATTACAGCAAAAAATAAATCACCGCAATCGATGAGCTTTTGGGTATGACAATGTACATTTTTAGAAATGTTGCTGCGGGTACGTAATTTTTCCGTACCTAAACTAAAATTAAGTTCATAAAAATGTATGTTTTCCCTTACTAACTCAAACAAATTAACCCTCTTTTCCGCAATGCTTCGGTTAAAATGGCCAACCCATTTACCATTGAATATTTTATATTTTTTATCTAAAATACTGGCAAACCACGAGTATTTTGATTCGTCAAAATAAAAGTTGAAACAAGTGTTTTACTGCTTTGTGACCGTACGTCATGATATGTTGTTAAATTTCTTTAAAATGCCGTTTTTGAGGAGATTTGGTGTTACGTGGCATTAATTGGGAGGAGTTGTAAATTATCGTGTTGTAAAAATTTGATTTATTTCAGATGTTTCAAAACTAATAACTCCAAAAATATTGACCAAATCGAAGAATCGTAGAGGAACTTTCTGTTCAGTTTTTATGGTAGAATACCGTGCCGCAGTCCGTGTCCGCGTGTTTGAGAACACCCTGTGTTAGAAAATTTTTTTAGAAGATTGAGAAAACAATAAAAAAACTGTAAATAAATTTCGTTTGTAGTCTTACATGGACAACTATGCCTACTTAATCATTTATCCCTGACTTAGTTGTGCATTCTGGTCAGATTTAAGTTGGATTTATTTTTCCTTACAGATTTGGCAATTTGGGTTAAAGCAAAATTCGATAAATTATAAATAAATTCGCTTTTATAAGAATTAAAAAAAAACAGTTATTCAATTTATGTTTAAATTTGGCGAAAATTTTAAAGTTTAAACCTTGATGGTGGTGCATGAACAATTCATAATAATTTATCCGTTTTCAAGGAAAACAATTTGGTAATTAAGCTTTTAACGCAATAGGGAATTAATGTAGTCGTTTTTAAGTATTTTCCGTGTGATGCTATGTAGGACACCAAAATTAAGTGCCACACTTCTATCTATCTACTGTCCCTGCCCTTCGAGGATGTTCGAATAATTCACATTCTTGTAACAACCGATCTGCGCTTGCAAAAGTTTTTAGATCATGCAACAGCTGCACGAGCATTTCCAACACTTCAGCGAGCACTAAATGTATATCAGCATATTCCCCTCTTTGAGTACAAACCAGCGCAGCGTTGTTGCACAAAATTAATTGTTTCGTTGGTGGTGGCTGGTTAGTATTGATTTGTTTTAGTAAGAGAAGTGCAACTTTGACTTTCCCAAAACTTTAATGCGTTCTGGTTCTCCAACAATTCATTTTTGAAGAAAGCGTTTTTTTTTCAGCTGACCTTAGAGCTCTACCCATAAAATTTAGGATATTTCAGGTAGTTATAAACTCCGGGTGACCACACGTTCCGATTTTGGCGAGACAGTCCCAATTTGCAAGCCTTATTGTCCCGTTTATCTTTAGAAAGCTAAAGGGACTCCAAAAAGTCCCGCTTCTGAGTGATTGTTCCACTTGCGTGTATAATATTATAGTGCATAGGAACACTGTACATAAAAAATATTTTCGTTTATTTATTTTTAATTAATTCTCCAAGATTTACATTCATAGAATCATAAAACTTGAAAAATTTTAAAAATGTTCGAAATTAAATATTTTACAATCCAAAACTCTTCGAAAATTTTTAAAAATTTTCAATATTTTTAATTTTATAATAATCAAAATTTCCCAAGATTTTTGAAAAACAAGGCGAAATTTTTTAATTTTTAGAAAACATTCGGTATAAAATACATTTGAAATTTTTTCGAGAATTTCAAAAATATTCCACTTTTCCCTAAAATTGCAAAATTTTTCGAAATATAATAAAAATTCAAACACATTTCAATAAATGCGAGGAATGTCCCGTAGCGGTTGCTTGACAGATTTTTTTTGTATTGTAAAAAGACAATCAGGTTTATATTATTATATTTAAATTTATTAAATTTTAATTTTTAATAAAACATCACTCCAGTTTCTAACAAAGTTTAACAAAACTAATCGGGTGATACATCACAAGTTAACAATACACTTTTTCCAGTTGAAGAAAGTAGGAAGGTACAATAACTAAAGCCCCGAAATTGAACTACGATCTTACAAAATAATTAAAAAGAATCATTTAATTTGAGCCTAACACCAAAATGAATTAAATTTTATTTAATTTTGAAAACAATGTTCGACCAGGAACATTTTATTAAACAGCGGTTTGTTAGAAACTGAAATTATGTAGCATTAAAACATAATAGTTCATTGTAAATAAAATAATATAAACCTGATTGTCTTTTTACAAAAAAAAAAAGAAAACCTCTATAAAGTATGAACTCATAACCTCTCGCCTACAAAGCAGAATCTCTACCGGTGCGCTACCAATTTTATCAAAGCACTACTGGAGTGATTTCTTTTAGTGACATAATATACAACTAATTCCATTCTTACATGTTAAACTGCCATGTCCCATCTCAATTAGAATTCAATGTATATAATTTGCAAAAATTTTGAATAAAATATCAGTAAATATACAGGGTGTAGAATCGATTTCCGTAACATAAAAGAATTTCCACTTGAAAACAAGGATACGCAACAGTCCCGCATTAGAGCAAAACAGATGCAGATATTGGAGGCGTCGACATTTTGACGAGCGAATACGTTCGCACCTCAGACTGCTGGTAGCAAAACGGAACAACACGCGTTATACAGCCTCTATAGGAAACTGTTGCATATACTTTCTCGATCTTTTACATGGCATTTCTTATGTTCCGTTTCGATTCTACACCTTGTATATTTAACAGGTAAGTAAATCTAATTCTAGTAATAAAACATTTTGACCGGCATACAAATTTTACTAAAATATTATATCAACTAAAATGAAGAAAAATAATTTTAAAAAAGATTCTTACATAAATGAAGACTCAAAATAGAATTATGTCTGATTAAATATACAAAGCATCTATTTTTAGTCCCAAAGTAACAGTTACTCCTACCTCACGTATAGGTCATAATTACAGTATGTGGAACAATAAATGGCCTTAGACAAAACCCGATAAGGGCATTCTTTAAAAACAAACAAATGTACATAAATCCATTTTCATCGCAAAGCTTTAGAAGAAAAAGCTATGCGATACGGTTTATTTATTCAAATAAAATTAGTATTTCAAAAGAAAACATAACTCAATTTTCAGTCCTGTTTTATTTCCCTAGATACCTTATAAAATATCAACATAAGCCCTAAAAATAAACTCGACCTGACGGCCAGTTCATATTTTTCGAAGAGTTAACGACAGGTTTAAAAAACTCCATCGGGAAAAGGCTGGCAACTGACAAATGACCTGAGATAGGTAACTTCGTAGAATTTGGCTTTATGGCCATTTGAATCTGAATCAAGCAGTCATTATCAAAGGCAAATGAACTTTGCGAGATTTTACTATAGCGAATTAGTAAAATTTCACGTATCTTCAATTGTAAAAAAATGCTAATGGACTTTCATGAGCAAACAATTTTTTTTAGAACGACAAGCTCGTTGTGTGTCTGCTAACAAAATAAAATAAAATTTTATGTATCAATGTGTATAGCAAGAATTTCATTTTAAAAATTTTTGTGTTATGGACTATTTGCTTCCGTTTTCTCTTCCAGCAATTTTGTTTTGCCGCTTCCACCCTCATAACAAATAACAACAAGCAGTTTCGATTATCTAGATAAGGATAACGGAAAAGCGGCCGAATGGCATTTTGCATTATTACTTCTACTAGAATACTTTTCGATAAATGAAATGTAGACAGGAACCGGGAACAAGAAGAGCTTCATTTAAGCAATTTTAGGAATTGCTCTATAAATTTTCCAAAAATAAATTCTGTAAAACGAAAAGTTATTGGCAATAAAGCAAAAAGTGGTAGTAAAATAAAACTCTCAAAGACATTAGTCAAGCGCTTGCTTTAAAACGGTTTTTCATAAAGCAAATTCAGATGTAATTTATGAAGAGTCGGTGATGGTAACAATATACGACTTCTCCTCCTTTTTGATGTACCTTTCAATTGGGATCGAAAGGGGCTTTAGTTTTAATGCATCTTCTGCAATGTCGGTTAAGCTGCGCTAATAAATATGGGCAGGCCACGGCAACAAACGCAGACCCCCTTTTCGGCAGGAATTAAGCACTTTTCCTTAACAATAGGGCTACCATTGATGTTTTAGCATTTTTTATTAAAATTCTATATTAACATACAGATTACGGGCGATGCCGCTTTTTTATAGCTTGACCTATGAAAAGAAGTATAAATGACTTCTTGTATCCGAATGAAGTTGGTTGGTTTTATGTAACCTTAGCTAGTTAGGAAGTTAATTTTGAGTTTATCTTTAAAAATTTTAAATGTTTCAATTCTTAACAAAAATCATTTACTTAATTAAAACCGAATTAATTGGAATTTAGACCTAATATTCGGATTTCTATACATTATTAAGTGAAATAATACGTGAATGTTGTAACTTTCACCTCATTTTTAAACCAACAAATTTGTGATAGCAGAGAATTTAAAAGTTTCCATCCAAATGATTTATTTTAACTACTATCACAGCGTGTGCACGGATATAAGCAACAAGAGGGGAAACTTTTTCATTTATTATCAAAATATTTTACGCTACTAAAATAATTGTTTGGCTTACAGTCATTAATACAAAGAAAACATTATTTAAAAAAAATAATAATAAATAAATTGTAGGAAAGAGTCAACAGCCAAAACCGTTAAATAAGATTGGTACCACAAACTGTAGAAGAATGGAGAAAAGTTGGACTACGCAAACATGACAAAGATTAGATTCGTACATAAATCGAAATATTACTGGTAGCCTTTGTAGGAAAAATTAAAAAATAATTACGAAATTGTGTTCTAGAGCAGTGTTTCTCAAACTGTGATTCAAGGATTCAGGGTTAAGTCGTCGCAAAAGTTTGTCTGACTCACGTATGACTAAATACAATAATTGATGCAATTTATTTTCTTTACAACTTTACAACGGTAATTAAGAATGTATTGAATAACTTTCCATAATTTACAGAGAGGGTGATGAGTTTTGAGTTACAGAACGTTTCCACTATGATATATCTTCAGGGCAGCTACTAGATCAGAAACGCTTTTTTACGTAGTTACAGCTTTCCGAAAGTAGCTCTTCAAAAGTATGGAATAACCAAGTTGCCATGAAAGTATCAAAATCCGAAAACATTTTGTTCAAGCTTTGAAGGTACCTTATGAACAGCGAAGCAATAAAAAAATTTTAGAAATACTGTTACAGCCTTCGCAAAAGAAAACAGTCGTTAGAAAAGATAGCAGTGTCAAAAAAAACTGTTTCCTTTTTAGAAAGCTGTAACTCCGTAAGAAAATGTCTTCAGATCCATGTTAATCATTTTTTGTTTTGATTTGTAATCTAATTTTCCAAGTGTGTACTAACTATTTACACATTTTAAAGGAAACACTCAGACCTCCATTGCAACTCAATCTTACAAACATGAACTTCATTTAGCGACTTTTTACAAGAGCACCTTGTTTGTGTATGTGCATTAAATAAAAAATTTTAGAGATGCTATCAGCATTTATTCCCATCTATGCTCCAGGTTAATGGTTTCAACAAAAACAAGGTAAATTGTTAATCACCAATACCACAAAAATTGAATTAAATATCTCAATTTATGACGGAGAATAATTAAAGCGCGATTAGAAGCGTTTCCAGGTCCATGCTTATACGACTTTTCAGCTACCTGTCTTCAAAGTATTTACTATAATTTTGGAATAACCCTGTACATAAAGAATTGTTCTAACTAAAAAATTTAGGCCTATTTGTGTTTTTATAAAAATTTATTATACAGGGTGAATAAAAGTAAGGAACATCGATGCTACAGCCTTAATAATAATAACTTTACGAAAAAAAGTTTCTAATAAAAGTTTCCTATCAAGTTTTTTGCCACAATTTAGCTTTTTTTATTTATTTTTTCAATTGTCATACGTTTTAGTTATGACGTCATCAACATTTTTTTTAAATGGCAACCTGTACTTTTTATGGCATCACCAGTTAGTGCTTTTTATTCTCTATACAGCCATGTAAAAATATCATACAGTTGCATAATAAAAATTTCAAGAAAAATCACGATAAACATTTATTTTTGTCACTGGCTACATTTTTCATCAGATACACTTATTGCAAGATAAACAAACGACAATAGTAGGCAATTGTTTGAAAATGTTTAAAATTGAACAAATGCAAATCTGTAATGTCAATTCGGTGACAGTTAGCATTAATAAGTGATTAAAATTTAGTGTGTGTCCTGTGTTAAATACGAATTTCTAATCATGGTACGTTTAACAGAAACTGAACGTATCGAAATTTTGAAGATGATCGGGTACGGTGATAACAAGAGAACTCACGACGATGTGTGCGCTTTATTTAATACTGTACATCCAAATCGTGAACCCGTTACGCGGTCCACTGTAACCTAAATTAATAGAAAATTTGGAGAATCGGGCCACGTCCAAGATAAAAATAGCAACAGACGATAAAATGTTGGACATTGTGCTTACAGTTTCCGAAAATCCTCATACTTCAACTCGACAATTAGCCGTGGATAATAATGTTAGTCAAAAAACTGTACTGAATATTTTACATACAGAAAAATTTCATCCTTATAAGCTTAAACTTGTTCAAGAATTATCAGAAGATGATTTTGATAGGAGAATTCAGTTTTGTGAAGAAATGATGGACAGGTGCAATAACGAACCACAGTTTGTGAATTCTATTATATTTTCCAACGAAGCCACATTTTCTTTAAATGGAGCTGTAAATTGGCACAATTCCCGTTATTGGTCGCGACACAGCCCACATTGGATGGAAGAATTACACACACAGTATCCACAAAAAGTAAACGAGTGGGCGGGAATTATAGGAGACAGAATTCTTGGTTCTTTTTTCTTTGATGGCACATTAAATGCTGATCGGTATTTGGATTTTTTGAGGTTGGAACTTGTTCCCGCGTTAGCTGTTTTATTTCCAAATGCAGAAAATCCAGACACGCCGAACGATAGAATTTGGTTGCAACAAGATGGTGTTCCACCTCATTATGGCATTCATGTTCGTCAATATTTAGATGGAATTTTTACAAATAGGTGGATAGGAAGAAGCGGACATATTGAGTGGCCAGCGCGATCTCCGGATCTAAGCCCGCTTGACTTATTTTTATGGGGCCATCTTAAAAGTACAGTGTATACAAACAGACCAGACAATTTGGAAAATCTAAAAATTCGTATCCGCGAGCATATACGAGCAATATCACCTGCTACGGTTCAAAATGCAGTTCGAGGATTTTCTTATCGTATTGCCCACTGTCAGGCAGTGAATGGCGAACAGTTTGAACATTTGTTTTCTTAAATTGATGTTAAATATGATTTGAAACTAGCTTACTAATTTGTGGACCTGCTATTGTCGTTTGTTTATCTTGCAATTAGTGTACCTGATGAAAAATGTTGCCAGTGACAAAAATAAATGTTTATCGTGATTTTTCTTGAAATTTTTATTATGCAACTATATGATAGTTTTACATGGCTGTATAGAGAATAAAAAGCACTAACTGGTCATGCCATAAAAAGCATAGGTTACCATTTAAAACAAATGTCGATGGCGTCATAGCTAAAACATGACAATTGAAAAAAAATAAAAAACGCCAAATTGTGCCAAAAATCTTGATAGGAAACTTTTTTTTCGTAAAGTTATTATTTAAGGCTGTAGCATCGATGTTCCTTACTTTTTATTCGCCCTGTATAGTTATACCGCGCCGATAACACTGGAGCTTTCTAAAAAAAGCGACCAGTCAGGGTCTAATTGGTCAAGAACATGAAAATAAACGGCTGCCATTGACTGTTGCAATGCGAGTAGAATATTCTAGAGTACTTTGCTTATTTCAAGGATTGCAAGCAATAACTTTTAGAGACTGCATGATAATAATAAAAAGTTTCCTTCTTGTTGCGTACATCCTTACACTTTTAGAAATGAAAATATAATCTGTAAATGCGTTTAATGAATCAATTATTTTTTTGGATTTCTCATACTTCAGCACAAAAAAATTAAATTGCAAGTAAATACAAAGAAATCTATATTAAAATGTTACACAAATATTTTCTTTGTGTATCTTAACAGAAACGTAATAATTTTACAATTGTTTTCGTCCATATAGGATTTGTCAAATCGGAATAAGGTGGTTCAGTGAACTAAAGTTAAATGCATGAGCTACTCCTCTACTTAATTATTTGTTAAATAAGCAAAATGTTTACAGGAAGACGCGGATTAAAGCACGTTTGGCAGCAGCGTTGCCAGCTCGCACGAGTTTTCGTATAATCTACTGATTTCAACTGCAACTTCGCGATGTCATTGAGGTTAAGTAGTAGAGCAGCTCTCATCTCTCCCAATGTGGGGAAGCTGAACTTCACCTCTGAGAAATTAGATCTTTTATGTTATATATTTTTGTTTTTTCAATAAAGACATTATTATTGTTACTATTATTATCTACCGATTCAGGTGCAAATCGTCACGTTTTTAACATTGTTAGCAAAAACCACAGAATGACGTTTAAAACAAATTACAATATATGACATTGTTCTAGGTACAATTGTGCTCTAAAATTGCGCCATCTAGTGTTGCAAACATAAATCATTATTCTTCAAAAACTATTTTGATGATCTCATAATTGATATTCTTCTCAGTCTGGTGATCCTATTTGACAATGTGACGCTGAATGTTCTGACAGCCACAATGCAAAACATCTCGCGTTTTATTGAAAAACGTGGAAGGAAATAAATAGTATATAGATATATAGCTTCGACATTGTATGTAAATTTAAATTCAACAACATAAGTCGTATACATTGCAATTTTGTTTCTTGATTAAACCAACTTATGTGTCATTATTGTGAGTTTTTGCTGCCCCTAACTAATGTTCCTTTGAAGATGTACTTTATTATTTCACGCTGTGCCTAATTCTCGTTTCTTCGATTTAGCTATGTAATTTTTCTCTTGCTAAGTGAATATACGCGAGAAGAATTGGAGTAGATATTCCTAATAAAAGAATAATTTCTTATTAGAGTTGGTCATAAATTAAAAAAGTGTTTCTTAGTTTTGTTCGTACAATGTGTTTGGTTCTTATGTAGGTTTGTCATACCTGACACTATCATTAACTAAAATTAATAGACAGAGGTAAAAACAAAAGATTTGTACTTGAAGTATGAGAAAGTGCAAAATAGGTTATTGGACTTTAAGCAAAAAACTCTATAAATCTCAAGTTTGATTTTAAAGCTTAATCATTTTTTTAAGGAAAAGACTTCCTGCCCTTTGTCCCTTTTCCAGTTCACGGGCAGATAAATTTTCTGTTGTACGACACAGGCGATAAAATACCACAACATACGTCTGCTTTCAGTTGTTCTTCGAGTACAAGATTTGTTAATAGTCGAAGCCGTTAATTATTTTGCTTTGTTATTGAATATCAAGTAAAGGTAAATACACAATTAATAATTTTATGTATATACGTTTTAGATGGTTGATTCATATCATTATCGTTATTTGAATGCTTTACTATTTAAAAGTTTTTGTTGCGATAATGAGTTGTTTCTCTAATGTAACTAGAACCTAACAAGTATAATTTTTTTTGACAGTTACCTTTCGGTACCACTACAACTACTAGTAGAATTTAAGTGATTGGAAGATGGTGGATTGATACCAGCAGCAGACCCCGATGTTCTCCAGCGTCCCAATAACGGGGCTTCAGCATAACTAGCTAACGCTACACTCGACGGCAACTTTAATCTACTACGAAGATCCTTTCTCCTAGCCTTCCTCGAAAGATCTAATTCGCTAGCAGCAGAACTAACATGTGCGGCCGCATTTGCAGCTGTGGAGATGCTGTCGTGGGAAAAGTAATGCTGCTCATTGTAACCTCGGGGTCTTGTGGACTTGGACATTCCAAACTTGCAACTCACTAAGTCTGAGAAATTTCAAAGTGTTTTTTTTGTTAGTTATTTGTTATAAAAATCGAGTTTGGTTCTTACCTAAGAGGCTTTGCTTGGAGACTGACTTCAGCGCCCTAGGGACGCTTTCGTGGCTGCTTTTCACTCCACCGCCGGTTTGTGGTCCGGACTGAGGAGGAGAACTTATTACGTCCAATCGGGTGCCGCTGCTGCAGAGCCTCTCGCCCACCATCCGACCACCAGTTGATGTAATAATACCTGTAAAGAAGAAAATCGCTGTAGGACCATAATACGTTTTAACAAAAAAGTGATTAAATTAAACCAGACAGACTTTGTATCTTATTATAATTTACTGAATCGTCTACAAATAAATTAGAGAGTCGGTAACAACAAATTCAATGGTTCTCGGACTAATTTTAGATGTCCCAACTAACAATTTTCTTTCGGTAAGGTAAAATTTTTTGATTTGGCGTAGCTATTGCTTCGATAGAGTTTCCATAGAGCTTGTGAGCGGAAGTAAGGCATTTTCGAAGTCATAGTTTCGTTAATAGCTTCTTTCAGACCCATGGGAGGTAAGTCCACTAGCTTTATAGAGAGTTGAGAGGGTTTAGTTTCGATAATGTTTTGATTGGGCTTCCGGGAATTTGTGTGTGGAAGTACGGGAAGTCATAGCTTCGATAAAGCTTCGAGTTCGAAGCCGAGTCGAGAAGTCTCTATAAAGCTTGTGACCTGAAGCTTTATCAAAGCAATGATCTCCCATGAAATCAGCAGCTTGCGAATGAAGGCTTCATAGAAGCAATAACCTCCCATAATTGTAGCCAAGAAACCAGCTTGCAAACGAAGGCTTTATAAAAGCAATAACTTCGGGATCTAGTCCGCCTAGTGTTATGATGAAGCGTGTGCCATTTTGAATTAAATGTGTCATCATCATAGATACTCATAAATTGACGCGTAATTTTGTTTTTTTGGAAATTGTTATTAGTTAAACTGATTATAAAATGATGAAGTCATGGAAAAAAGTGAAAAATGATCTATCTTCTAATACATGTATGATGTGTTGTCATCATCCGATGACGCGTCTGAATCAATTTGATGGATGTCTTCTGATGTGTCAAGCTGGATTGGTGGCCTTTGATATTCCAATTCCAAAAAGATCTATTTTTTCTATTGTTCTTTGAATGGTATTATGAGCGGCCACTGGTGTGGACAGCAAATTTAAAACATCTTAAAAAAAGATTTATATTTTTTCCTAGGAAGTTGCCTTATACTCGAGATGTAAGGATCTGATGATACCAAAAGTAAATTGAAAACATCTTCCATGGTTTGTCTTCTAGAAAATTTACGTGAAAATCCTTTTCGATACTTTTTTATGTCTTTATTTCTGGCCTCTTGGGCTTCTTCGGAAAGCTGCCCAATAGGAAGCATTGCCGACGGTATTACTTCTGGGCTATGAATTAATATCTTGTGTATGGTTGTCAACATATAGTACCATGGGTACTTCGATA
This sequence comes from Ctenicera cuprea, assembly GCA_958336395.1. NCBI lineage: Eukaryota > Metazoa > Arthropoda > Insecta > Coleoptera > Elateridae > Ctenicera > Ctenicera cuprea. The sequence continues at coordinate 19,142,854 of OY284487.1, read as the reverse complement.
CGTACATTCTTGCCGTTTCTAGTGTGAACTCTTTAAATTTAATGTTGTCAATCTCGAAACCACTTGAAATAGTTTGCAGAATTACGTGAAATCTGTTTATAATATCCAAATTTACACCAGTAATTTTAGACGATATTTCAGCGTTTTCAAAAAAGGTACGAGCCGTGTTACCATCGTTGTACTAAATGAAATAAACAATGAGTACATTTTTCACTGCAGAAATGCGTTTTCAAGGAAAATATTTAACATAAATATTCAGTAAAAATATATTCAGGAAAATATTTAGTGGCAATAGTTTCTATTGGAAAGCATTATTGAAGCTCGGTGGATATTTCAAGTCAGCGGGAAGTGTTAGCGAAATTCTAACGAAGCTAATTTGACGCATCAAGTGATTCGTCTTGAATGCTACTACTAGCATATTACAGATTGGCCGAGTGGATAGCGTACTGGACTAGCATGCGAGGGGACCCGTGTTCAAATCCCAGAAAAACCACAAGTAAGTAAAATATGATTTTCGTATGAAAAATAATAATAACGTATACTTTGTGACAGAATGAACAACTCCGGACACGATTAAAATAGCGGAAAAAAAGACTGCTGAAGATTGTAAATTTTATTTTTTGTTTTTTTTCGAATTTTCGAGCTTCGGTAAGGCTTCATATGTAGCTTCTGTAAGGCCTACTAGAAGCAGTAGCTGTAGCTTCTGTAAGGTCTATTCGAACTGTTCAAGGTTAGCAATTGTTTCCATTGTACTCGCGAAAGAAGCCTTAAATCAGTTTAAATATTTGCGAATAGTTTCGCTAAAGCGCTCCAAATGTCTTTCGATAAGACTTCGCATAAGCAACAGTGCGGGAGGGCAAATAGCTTCGATAGACCCTTATCCAGGTTAAATTGTTAGTTGGGGTATTTCCTTCAATCATACAGAATTTTTAAATGATATAAATAATAATTATATTAAAAATTATCGTTATTAATAAAAACGAAAAACAGAAGATAATCAGTGCAATATTCAAAACGCCGATGTATAATAAAGAGAGAGAAAGAGAGCTTTCCCTGAAAAAGATGTTTTATTATGTTATTAAAAGATTTCTGAACAATAGCGAATTTAATTTTGGAATTAAATGCAAATCTCTAACAAAATTTTGTACTGCGTACTTTCAAGAACATTTTGAAAATCTCCCTAAAGGCAGTTTCCTGGAAATGAGGAAAAGTGCTAAGTTCAATTAACCTTTCTAGCGCATTTTTTAATGACATTTTGGAGGGGATTTTATAGCAGTTCTTCTACGGGTTGTTGTTTTAAGTTGTTTTAATGGGGTTCTACTTTCCTAAAATTGTTTTCCAATACTGTATTTCGGTTTTTTCAGGGGCTCTTGTTTCTGGAAGTAACGCTGATTTCCTAAACGCGTGCGCCATGTATAAAATTATCAAATAAACGGGGACGTAGCTCACGGGTTATGCTAGTTGTAATCTTAATCTGATCAATTCAAATTCAACTACAATGACGGTTTTGTTTTTATAATATTTGTTACAAAGACATCAGAACGTTTAATGAAAATTACAAAAATTTATTAAAGTAAATTAATTTTCGACATTCAACCTAGGTTTCTTTCTTAATTTTGGTTACAAAATTTTAGGTTTAATAACAAATCTTTGAGTGTGAATTTTATAGTAGAAGAGTGGTGTAATTTCGTGATCGTCAAAACTTTAACTTTAAATGGAACTTCATAAACTTCTCCACTTTTTTATCACTAAACTTGGATTTTTGTTTCAAATCGTGGGTTGCATTATAGAAGTTAAGGTTTACTTTTAAATTTCTATTATTTCAAACAGTTTAAGTAAACATAGCATTTAATAAAAAATCTTGTCCCTTGTTCAATTTGTAATAAATAGGCTTAAATTAAGTGAAAAAACTGCAATTATTTTTTCAATGGTTTCTCGGCCATTTCTTACTTAAATAAGACTTATGTTTTTTCATCAAACCTAACAAGATTACAACAAACTACAAAAGTAGACAATATTAGTTTCGATTGACAATTAACTGCTGCGTTACAAAACGAATACAACTTAGAACACCGCTTCCACTACTATCTGAATAACAAAGGGTATAAGCAACAAGAATATATTTTTTATATTTCCTTATTTTTACAAGTATTCTCAATTTAGTACACCACGAGATTTCCCCGAGATAAGAATATAGAGAGTCGATACTGTAATGTAATACTGATAAAATATGCAAAAGATTTCCAGTCTGTCCTTTGCTACCAGTGATATCAAATTTAATACACTAAAGCTAAAGAAATTTATAAATGAAGCACTTTATGGATTTTCAAAAGAAAATTTTACGTCGGAAGGTAAAAGAGGGACATTAAAATAATATAATTTGTTGTGAAAAAAATTCAAATTCAGCAAAACTTCAAGTCTGCAAATTTTTCAAAGAAATATTTTGCGCTAACTTTTATTTAAAAAAAGTATATACCTACACGATAGGTATATTAAAGCTTAAATCTAAAAGGCATGTTTCACATCGTATCTCCTGTGACGTATCATTTATCTTCAGAGATGTATCTTGCTGTAAAAATATGAAGAAAATCAAATGAAAATGTTTTATGTACTTAAAAAATATATGAATTTGCAATGTAACACCGATTCTGAAAATATAATGTTGACATAAAGCATTTATTGGTTTTGTATCCGAATTCGTGCTTATAACGCCGCTGAAAAGATAAATATGTAACAGACATATACTATATAATAGTCAATAAAATGGGGTTTCAGAACATATTTCAGTATTTCTACTTTCATTATGTTTTGCTGAAACGTCCTAATTCGAATCACAACAGTTATCTGGTGTAATATAATTGGAACTAATATAAATTTATTCATTGCTAACAACACGCAACAAAAATTCCCTTTGTCTTTGTAAAAAACTTGTAAATTGATTCACAATCATTTACGGCATGCACTTGTAAATTAGACTTTAATTGGAATATACGTAACCTCAAATACAAAGTGCATCATTTGCATACCGTAAAAAAGTATTATTTTGTGTACATGTGAAATAACTGAAAATTTAAAAGTCAGTAAATAATTCAAAAAAAAAATATTTTTTAATCAAAACTTAAAACGTTCTATTATTAAGGTAGCCCTCTTATATAAATAATAAATTTTTCCGCACGACTAAAGTTTGTATTTTAAAATTCATGCATAATAATGTATCTGATGACACGAACTTTGTCGGTTTAATTTTGTGTGTGGCTTGTGTTCAGAATATTTAAATATTAAATTTAATTTATTACTGTACGAATAAATTAGCGAGACACAGGTCAAGTAGTTTTAACTTTTCCCCCTAAGATATAATGTTATATGAAATGACATTTGAATTTTTTTGTAACATCAACTTTGAACGTACGAAATGTAAATAACGTCAATACATTATATAACGAAAACCCAATGTATATGAAATGAATGTAATCTTTCCTAATTTAATTCCTTTTTGTTCTTCTTTGTACTTGCTTCTTCCATGCGATTTCTTTCCCTTTATTTCCCAGTACTTTTATAAGATTTCATTTGCAATATACATTAAAATGTTCTAAAACCCCTTACAACGCATTTTAAAAACTTGTTTCCTCTTCTACTCTTCTTCTTCTTTCATATATGGTTGCCCATATAGGTAGGCTATTTCCTGTATTTTTCCTCGGAATACGAAACTTATTTCCGATTTTGCCTAATCTAATACTGTGTTTCAGTTTTTTTCCTCAATTTTCATTTCCATATTTGCCTTATTTGTTAAATCGGTGTCTCTTTATCTAAACTCTGTAGTAGGTGAATATCATTTTCAATTTTTACTGTACCATCCATCCTTCTAGTACGTAATCTCGAAACTTTAATATTTTGTGATTTTTCCGAAAGTGCATGTTTTGGACATCCAGGAACCCTAAAAAGGTTTTTAAAATGTCGGCCTGTATGTGTGAGTGTAGCGCCATGTTGCAGGGTCTAGGAAAGACCCATAATAAAATTTGGTATACCTAGGTGGAAACGAAAATGAATTGAACCAAACGATTGCCAAGCATGTTTATTGGTATCATTTATTCAAAAGCGGAATTTAACATAAAACATACAAAGATAAAATAGTAACAGGTCAATCCTCCTCTGAACTGAATGTTCTGGAGAAGATAAACTACCCTGGGTAACGCAGAAGCCAGGATTGGTCGGAAATAAAAAGAGAAAAGGTGGATAAAAATTATATACAATTTTTATTATTCCTATTTCCGCAATTCTAAATATCGATGTGTGTTACTAGACTGATAACCCCTCCAAAACGGTACGTCCCTAAATTGAGTAGCATCGATTTTTTCCGATGTTAACCGAACAGCTAATCGCATGTCCAATTGAAAGATTCTACGATACGTTTTCTTGACAAAATGATTGACGGCGCTCTATAAATAAGGAATTTTTCGCACACAAACTTAATTTATTCACTCGAAAAAAAGTCCACTGCTGTCTATTATAAAACCATGTGCAATTGAACAGTGATGTTTGCTGGCAGCGCCGCGATCCCACAGGCAGCCTTGAATTTCAGGTTAACCTGTGTGTTTTCCCGTGATTTTTTATGAGGTAAGTAAAGAAACTGTATCCTTTACTGGTTTTAATTGACTTAGTAGTTTACGTTAGTTTTAGGTAGTTTACGTAGTTCATTTGTTATGAGTATCTTTATCTGAACTGTAGAACGTTACGTTATACAATATTTTGAAAAACTAAAAAGTAAAAATTATTAAAAATTTTGTTGAGCCGAAATGCTATATCAAGTTATTAATATTTGTAATTTCTTGTTCTGTGTACATATGCACACATACATATACATAAATATATACTCTGCGTATGATAACAACTTAAACGGAATTAAACAATATCTATATATTAAATCCAGATCTTTAGCACCTATCTCAACTTTTAGTAGTAAAGTGGGCCCGCTACAAGAACCCACATATTAACCCTTTATATATATATAAATATATTTTTTTATTTATATAAATACGTATTTGTTTGTACAGTAGACCGCTACAGTTTTCAATACAGATAAGCAATTGTGGGTGATGAAGCAAGATGCACGACGAGTTCCCGGCTGTTTATGTAAAAGGCTGACGCACAACCTGATTTTAATAACTTGCGAAGAATTATTGTTAACGATACAAAGCCGCGCGCGTCAGTAAAACGTCAAATATTCTCTTTCTTCAGCTGTGTTGGTCAAGTGTCTTCTCGTACGTCAAAGGTAGTGTTGCCAGATGAAATTAAAAATGATGCGCTAACTCGTCGTTTATGCTATTATGCTTTAATAAAAAATTATTAAAACAGCGTAGGTCGAAGCCCACGGGCTTCGATAGTTTATTATAATTGTGATTTATTCGCTTTTATCAATCGTTCAGTTGACAACTGTGAAGACTTGACGTGTCTTAAATTATCATGTATAAAACTCGAATTGGAAGCGAGCAGCAATGCAACACTGTAAAAAATGTATATGCGCCATCGTATAAATTTAGAGGTAATATATGGTAGTAGTGCCGACATGGGGGTTATTATTTATCACTTGGGGATTTGTCGTCTCGCAGGTCAAACTATTATTCAAGAGCGGACAGTCGTCCTGACCCATCAGTTTCCGTCACGACCCTTCTAGAGTCGTAGACACGCGCAGGGATATGGATTGCCAGATTATCGGGGAAAGGTAACATTCCCCTGTCCAAAGAAACGCTTTAAGTGAAACAGCAAACACTAAGAAACAAATGGAATAGCAAAAGCAATTTAGTAGACTAGGAAATCAAAGCTGGGACGGCTAAAGTGATGCTGAAGTCTGTATTTTCAGAAATCGCTGTAAATTCTGAAGTAGACTCCAATCTCTAAAATGGCTGTGTGGCACCATTTATCAACGCTATTAAGCTTCTTTCGGGATTTTTGACGCTGCTAACTTTGCACACACGAAAGGATAATGACGCAGTTTTTTATTTCCCGTTTGTTTCGTATCTAAATTAAAAGTTAAAACAAATTCAGTCGATATTCTGAGCTTTACGCTACATCTATCTTCCTTATAGCTTTTGATCTCAAACTTAATATGCTTTCAGACGGAATTACGAGCATAGCCAGAACTTACTAAGTACTATAGAAAATATACATTTTGAAGTGCAGCAGCAATCTTTGTTGGAAACCACTATCGTATTTCAAGTATATAGAAGGTACGTAACCGCCGCCATCGGGATGCTGCTTTTTGACCGTTCAATTTACAGCTAATGTACAGACCAGAACGGAAAATGATATTGTAGTAACATCCATTAAGCCTGCGTTTGATGGGAAAACATTCTGCACCCTTAATTAAACAAAAAAGCAAAATGTTTTGGAGTTCAGTATTCTGATACAATGTGTGCGAGGGGTTAATACCCGGACGTTCCCGTTTCCAACAACGGCATGTCTTAATATTTTCTCGCGGCGTCCATTGTCCGCTAAAAAGAAAATGCCTCATATTTTTATTCCAACAAAGCTAAAAGCTTCTCCCGCCAAGGATCGTGAAAATTTAGATTTGCAGGCAAATTGCATTGAACCTACGAACCGCGCGCTGCAATTTTCCTGGTTCCTGAAAACTTTAAGCCCTGGCATTAGCCGGTATTTATGTTCTAACTATTCATTAAATTTAAAGAATATTTTCAAAGAATGTAGATTCTGTTCACACTGTACGTGGTAACACTGCAGCAAGAATTGCAATTGCTCATCAATTAAACTAAAAAAAATGTTGTGTGGAGCATGCAAGTTCTAAGTAAAACTTCTTAACGTGTTCTTACTAGAAGTGTTTTTTTAATTCTATGATTTAAGAGAAAACGAATACGGTTTCAGTTACAAATTAGGTATTCAAGTCGCCTTCCAATAGTTAATTTAGAAAGTTCAAACAAATATGGATGGACCTTTGCATAAAAGAAAAATAAATTGAAATGCTGCAGTAAATGCAGTTGTAAAGATTGCAGTTGTAACAATAGTTTTGAAGTTTACTCGAAGATCTCGATTTAGACACAGGAGAAACTTGTTAAGAAAATGTTACTCGTTTATTTACACGTCGTTATTTTTATATTGGGTCACATATAGAAGTATTATTTCTCTCTGTGTTTTAATACTAAGTAAAGAACATTTACAACTAACTCTAATGTTATTGTTATATGTATACAGTTTCAAGCACTTACGCCTACGATGCGCCACAGAAAACACAGAATGTGTGCGGCGCGGCGTTTTGATAAAAAATTCATATCATCAAAATCATGGCCATATGATATCTATTTTTTACTATAAAATACTTCTCAAAATTTATTATTAATTTTGTGCGCTGCATGTATATGTTAAAATCTACAGAAAAAAATTTTGTTGGTTAGTAAAAATTTCACTAAATCGAAAGCAAAAAGTCGTAATTTCTTTGGCACAAAAATAATGTTTTTTCGGAAATTAAAATGAGATCATAGACCGCCTTCATTCCTCTGCTATTTAAAAAAAATCAAATCGACATTCCAAATACTTTTCGAGATATTACGTTATATGTGTTAAAAAACGCTTAATTTGAAAATTGGCGGTTTGGGAATTTTTGCATTCATAAAAAAATTCAATACTGGTCAAAAAGGTCGTAAATGGCCAATTGTGTATAGAAAATAACGTACTTAACAAGACTATGTATGATCTAGTTCTACGCAGAAATTTTTGCTTAACGAATTAATCGACTTTTATCGTTTACCGAATTTACATGGAAATTTCATCAATTTCCAACTTATTTTCACATACAAACATTTTAAATGTTTCAAATACGCAAAGCCACAAAATACACTCGTTTAGAGTTGCGTCTGTGGTGGCACAAATGAACGTTGATCGTATAGGCAAACTCACTTCTGTTCCATCACTCTGTTCTATTACTTCCGTGACGCAATCGCGCGGTTACTCCTGCCGACAAAGAAGTTTCACTACAAACAGTTTTGTTGTACCATATAGATACATGTATCTAGATAATATACCCCACACCGATGAAGAGTATATATAAATCGAATGTTTAAACAATTGTTAAGAAAATATTAACTCGCGAATTGTGTGCTAAATTCCTAATTAATAAATTCTAAGCACTTAAAGAATGAAAAGGAGGGTGTAGATATACCCCAACATAAACGAATTCGCCGCGAGTTTATTCAGAAGTTAATGTAGCAGTTTTTGTCTGGCTCGCCATTCATGGCCGTTAGGTGTATACATCTAGAATCTTTTGTGCTGGTGCCTCCACCAAAATGAAACATTTAACACGATTTCGGAACGTCATTGTTTTCCTTTTTCTGCGCAGTGTTATTTGTTTTTATTCTGCTCCTGCTTTCACGATTGCACAACAATTTAAACTATAATGGAACACAAAGAACAAAAATAATATCCTTTTGCAACATACGGTGCCGTTAATAAATGTTGCGCATCATGTTGTAATAAATTTTTAAATTGCAACAGCATAAATCTCTTAACTCCATTAGGATTAATGAAAAGTTCAGATTAATTTATTCCTTGAAACATGGCGTTTCTTAAATGCAAGCAATTTTTAAGTGCAGGGATTTTCATACCAATTAGCGCTTAGAAAGCAGAAGCAGCCTTTTACTGCCATGTCTTTAACACTTTACATAAAATTACTATGCAACTAATATGTAGAGCAACATTATACTAGAGGTTTATGCGTAATTCATGTTGTAATTATTTAAAATAGTTACCAATACGTTAATTAACATGTCTTATAAATACATTAAACTTTCATAACAAAAATTTATTTATGGAGGGTTAAACTATATTTTTTCCTTTGGCAATTTGGTTGAAGCAGAATTCGCCAAAATTGTGAATAAATTCGCCAACATTTTGATAAGAATTACAAAAAAAAATTATTTAGTTTTTGTTTTATATTTTAAATTCTGACGCAAAAATTTAAATATCGAAACGACGCCACGAAGATAATGTGGAGCAAAAAATTTAAAATTTGGTTGTTATGCTTAGCAGAAAGTTGGCGAATTGAAGATGATCTGTGTTCGGCAAATGGCAATCAATTTCGCTATTTGGCGATTTGACTCGCGGCAGCATAAACCCTGAATAAACTTACTTGAGCAAAAAATTGTTAATTTTACATAACTTTAAGAGCTCGAGCTGTATATCGAAATTTAAATATTCTAAATTTTAAGTTAAGTAAAATTCTATATTGAAATCTTGAAAGCATACAACGAAATGTTTCTGTTTTAAGTAATTATATGAAAGCAACTACTTTGAAAATAAAAATAAAATACACACACTAAAATGGGAAAATTGGAATATTACAAATACGCCGTTCTAATTTGGTAACACCAAAACAAAACTTGTATTTCCAGTAGAAAATGGGATCAAAAATTTGATTTGTATGAGTAAACAAACCTTATAGCTCTCAATGCCCATACGCCCACAATTAGTGACTTCGCCGTCAAGAGGAAATAAATTTGTCGTCTCGTCTCTTCAAAACCAGATAAGAGGGGAGCGAAACCTCTCGATTCGATAGTGACATGTTAATGTTTAAAATTATTTTAAGAGGCAGTTCTCGCCAAAATTTAATTCATCATGATACTATACCCTAAACAAAAAACAATACATAACCGTTGTCATCGAAAACTCAATCCCTTGTAATCCAACATGGCCTATATGAAACAGCGTACTATAATTCAATTTATCGTTATTGAAGGCGCCAGACCGGCTGAAAATTTACACAGACTCAGCTCACAGCATTAAGACAGTACTCCCAAAGAGAAGGTTCAACTGCAACTGCATTAAACGTGTTGCAGCTTGGATTAAAGCAAATCGCCAAATAACTGTCGCCGAAATATTCAACCAAACTAACAACATGTTTAATGACAGCAGGAATGACACTTGTTGCAGTTGAACTTCTTCTTCTTGGATTGTCACAAACAGTCTCACGGCCGTTTTTTAAAATGGTTAGCCTATTCAAATATTTAAGATTTCTTGAATGTAGTTTCCTGAAAACCGTGAGCTGAGTCTGCGTATAATTTCAACCGAGTTGACCCCTTTCTTAACAAGAAATCCTAGAGAAATTAAATTATAAAACGCTCTTTAACGGTACAGTGGACATCAACATCAGTTATGTTGAATAACAAGGAAACGACTTCTATGGCAATGGTTATGTATTGTTTCCTATTTAGAATAATACACATTGAGTAATGCGCATAACAAATAATTGCAGGAATTAATAAATTCATTGAGTGACTACGTAAAATCGGCATTAGCATGAAAAAATTTTTTCTTTTTAACAAAGAATCATGAAGCCCTGCGTGAGCACGACTTCATGATTCCCATCCCACCCCCTTACCCGGGCTCAGCACACTAAGTGCTCTTCACCGGTCTAACATGCCCCACCCCTGAAAGACATGCAACCCAACATACACACCTACTTACACCATCCATGGACCCGTCGGATTTAACTTGTTCAGAAATATTACCGAGGAGCAGTGGACTCGAACCAACTGCCATTGGGAGTCTAGTTTCAAAGCCTGGGACTTTAACCACTAGACCACCCGCCGCGGCCGGCCCAGCATGAAAATTTAGTGTTACTTGTCCGATTGTGTTTCTTATTGTGTAAGCAATAATAATCAGAGTAAAAAACAATCTAACAAAGTACAAACAATTTTTCTAAATAATGTAAACAAAATGCAATACGTGCGATTACTCGATGAATTGTAATTTTTAGGTAATTTTGCCAATGAATGTGACATCATTGTAATCGTAAAGAGAATTTCCACATCTATCACAAACGCTAAAAATATACAGGTTATGTTTGTAACTTTTCTATTTGATCCTAATTTGTTTTTCTGGTTTACTGGTTAAATCCATGAGGAAATTTAGTATTTTAAATCATATTTTTATTTGCAAAAATATCTGAAAAATTACCTGGGAGCCTGTATGTGAGTAGTAATGCAACTATGCAACTCATCCGACCCGCGTGCCCTAGGTTGAGGGTTCATATTCGACTACATGTTCTTGTTTAATTGAACCTGTTTTCAAGTTTCATATTCTTCTATTGGTTATATTAGTGTAAATATCTGCTCTCAATCGTGAGATAATTTTAATGCTTGGGAAACATTTGAAATATACGCAATTGACACAGTTATAATTCTTGACAAGAAAATAAAACATCTCGTAAAATCAGAATTCTTTAGAAAAGATATCACAAACAAAAACATCCTATGGATTTTTGAGCACTTTGTTTAAATTTTGCACGATATATGTGGATTTTCTGAACGTACCCTTTCATTCCATACATATAACAATACCTTAATTCAAAGGCATATTATTCTGCCGCAACTGTGTAATAACCACCGTAAAGGTCATTAAACGTCACCATTGTGCATGAACATCCGTGCCCAACCATTACCGTCCTGAAAAGGGCAAGAAGATATAGAAGGAAGGGCTAATGGGACGCTTAACTCTCATCCTCAAGAGTAACTTCCTATGCTAAGGGATGAGTCTAAGAACGTGCGTAATTCAGGAGACTAACGATAGATTCAGATGTTGCCTGTAATACACAAAATTGCCAAACATTGAGTTTTATTTCTAGATAAGTACGTTGGCGTTGGTAGTTATTGGTACTTTAAACCAATAACTTAGCTAATGTGTTAGTGTACACTGTACACAATTAAGAAATTTACAAAAACAACTTTTCTAGGGACCTAAAATTAAAAATAAGATAATAAAGTATAACTGTTTTAATTCAAATCTGGACTTTTTCCGTAGTCTAAAATGTTAATTATTTTACTAAATCTTTGTTCAGCCTACAAGGGTGTGTGTTTTAGAAACAAACAGCATGAATTTCATGGGTATAAATTTAACATGTAGAATTATTCAGTTTTAATGACCTGCAGGATGAGACTTGAACGTTTGGATACGAAGATAATCGAGACCCCTTTATGGGCTTTTTATGCTTTTATGAGTTTGTTGACATAATATATTATTAATATCACCAACCATATTAGAGCAAACAGTAAATAGTAAAAAATAAACATTTAGAGTTTTTTTTAACAAATGCGACAATAACATGAAATTATTCTGATAAAATAGCTCAGCGTTAAAAATTGTTACGACATTGTAAGCCACCAACTTCTTTCAGTTGCAGTTTTATAAATAAACGTAAAACCAAACAAACACGCCTATGCATATTTTATTGTTGTTCTTTATTAATTTACGCCGTAATAATCTATATATTATATTCAGATCCCTTCCAACTGCCTCGTATTTTCGCGACGATGAGCTCCCTTCCTTATACACGACGACAAGTCCTTTATATAAAGCGCATATTCGTATGAACTGCTATATATTAGACCAGGGGCCCTATTCTCGACTTGTGCGTCGAATTTATCGTAAGCGTATATGACGTCATTGCATGTAGTTTTATATGGGATGACGTCATTTGCGTGTACGAACAATTTGACGCACGAGTCGAAATTAGGCCCCCAGGACCAGTTCAGTTTTCGATGCAAGTATGCTAATTATATTTACACGGTATGGTTGGATAATTGGTTAGCGAAGCACTGGAAGATGAAACCTTTATTAGCAACCCAAACTCCTCAACAGACGCATATTGGGCAGGTTCACGAAACTCGGTGACTAACCAGGCATTTACTAAAAATTGCTAGAAACTGTTATACATTATTACTAAAAAATAAGACATTCCTTGAGATGTGTACAAATAGAAGCAATAATTAGACAAGCAATTTATTACCAAACAACTCGCAGCGGAGAAAGCGTTGGGTTGAAGATTGAAGAAAATAGTTCACTCTCGCTGAGTCAAGATTTAACACCGAAATAATAAACATTAGCTTCTTCTTCTTCTTCTTCTTCTATATAGGCTTAGCCTGTTTTTCTTCACGCATCGTTTGATTATCTATGGAGTTTCTATCGACGTGGAAATCCAGCTTTCGGCCCATCTCTTTTGTGGTCTGCCTTGACTCCTCTTTCCTCGTGGTTTTTGGTCTCTTACTATTTTGATAATTCTGCTTTCATCAGCTCTGCTCACGTGGTCATTCCATTCTCTTTTCCGTTTCCTCACAAATCGGGCTATATCAGTGATGTTACATTGGTCCCTTATGTCACTGTTTCTGATTCTGTCTTGTCTTGTTTTCCCTGTAATTGCTCTTAATGTGTTCATCTCCGTGGTGCGTAGCATCTGTTTCGTCTTAGCAGTGTCTGCTCGGGTCTCTGCTCCATATGTCATAATCGGTCTAACCATGGTTTTGTAAATTTTTACCTTGCTTTCGATATTCAAAAATTTATTCTTCCAGACTACGTCTCTTAAATAACCTTTCATGGTTTGTCGCTTTACTTCATTATGTGTGTTGCGGTTGCTAGATACCTCTACTCCCAGGTATTGGAAATTCATGATTTGTTCTATCATTTTTGTTTCTATTTCAAGTTTGCATCGAATCGGTTCTTTGGATATTACTACCGATTTGGTTTTGTCTGTAGAGACTTCCATATTATACTTTTTCGCCGTTGTTACGAACTTGTGTAGTAGGCGCTGCAGTTCATCCTCGGATTCCGCAAGTAAGACAGCGTCATCCGCGTAGCACACTATTGGAATGTTGTTTTGCCCCATTTTGTATCCAGATGGCTTCCGTACTTCATTGATTATTTTATCCATGATAAGATTAAAGAGGACAGGACTTAATGAGTCCCCTTGTCTAATTCCTGTACCACATGTTACGCTTTCTGTTAGTTGATTATCCACTTGAATTCTAGTTAGAGTGTTTTCGTTTAGTTCTTTTATAACGTTTATAAGCATTGAAGGGACATTATATTCTTCTAAAATTGATAAGACATCTTGTAGTTTAACGCGATCGAATGCTTTTCGTAGATCGACAAAGCACATAAACGCGGGTACATTAAATTCGATCGCCTTTTCAACTACTTGGCGAATTATAAATATAGCGTCGGTGGTCGAACGGTTATTGCGGAAGCCCTGTTGCTCTTCACTTATATGCTGGTTTAGCTGCATCTTGTCCAGTAGTACTTTAGTCACCAGCTTTTGAGCCGTGTTCAAGAGCGTTATTCCTCGGTAGTTTTCTGGATTACTCTTTTCTCCCTTTTTATATATTGGAATAGTTGTGCTGACTTTCCATTCGCTAGGCAGTTTTCCTTCTTTAATTATCATGTTGAACAATCTTGTAAGCTGTTCGTTTAATGCTTGGTCTCCATACTTTAGCATTTCGTTCCTTATTCCATCCTGCCCTGGTGCTTTCCTATTTTTAAGTGTTTTCTTTGCTTTTTCGATCTCTTCTACTGTTCTCTATTTTGTATTGTAATTGTCTCTGTTGCTTTTTTCCTTAAATAAATTTTTGAAGTATTGTACCCAATTTCCCGCATCAATGGCATTTATTTTTACGATCTCGCTTACTTCCGCTTTTCTATTTCTCAACATGCGCCATATTTTCTTTTGCGATCCGTATAAATCCCTCTCCATGTCCTTTGTGAAACGCTCCCAATATTCTTCTTTTATCTGTCTTATTCTTAGGTTTGGTACGTTTCTCTCTTCTACATATAGTTGGCGGTCTTCTAGCTGTCCAGTTCTTTTATATCTTATAAAGGCTTCCTTCTTTTTCTTCGTTATTTCCTTAACTTCTTTGGTGAACCATGGTGTTTTATTTCTGTGCAGTGTCTGTGTTCTGACTTTTCTCTTGCCCAGTGATTCCTCAGCTGCTCCCATGATGTTATTTTTCAGTTTTATCCATGCGTCTTCAACATTGTCTTCGTCAATTATTGGAGTATCTCTTATTTTGATATTTAGGCGGTTAGCATATAGTCGTTTGGTGCTTTCATTTTCGAGAGATTCTATATTGAGTTTTTCTGTGTATTCTCGGTTAGGTTGCTGATTTATGAGATGTTTCATTCTTATTTTACCTAGAACGAGTGCATGGTCACTGGCTATGTGCGCCGAGTTTAATGTTCTTACATTCAGGATTTCAGTGGGTAGGAAGTGTCTGCTAGTTATTATATAATCGATTACGGACTGGAATCCTTGATCACTTGTATAGGTATATTTATATTTCATATCATGTTCGAAAAATTACAACTAAATTTTGAAAATTTTTGAATTTTAAAATTTTGAAATCTCACAATTTCTCACAAATTATCATGACTAAACTAATAAAATTTACTGTAGTTCATCTGACATCCCTACTATAGTCAGTTAATATATTTTTATACAGTAAAAAATAAATTGTAAATATGCTCAATGCACTCACTAATTTAAAAATATGTAACATTTTTCTTGTATAGAATATTTAGGCCTATTTCCATTACATTTGTTTTTGTTATAAAAAAAATACTTTGAACTTCGGCTGCAGTGGGCGTACATCACATTTTTTTTAAAGAATTTACCAGTAAAGCGTGGGGGTGGCCCACGGGTTCGGCTAGTAATAATTATCAGATCTGCTTAAAAAGTTGCAGATATTTAAATTATAGAGAAAACACTAGAACTTTTTATTTTATGGTTCATAGATTTTACGTGCAGTACAACAATCGGTGGCAACAAGTGTGTAAAGTATCGTTATTCAATATTACAGATGCAAATATTTCGTGTAGGTTGCGGCAATAAAGTTCCACACTGTATTAGTAGCCATAACCCATATTAGTTATCTTTAGTATATCCATGAACATAGAACCCGTGAATCAACGCAATATCGTTTGTCCGTCAAGATCCCCTGACCTGTCAACCCCAGATTATTATTTATGGGTTGTTTCAAAGCCTAGAGGTTATCTGGACAAGTTTTGTAGGCCCCAAGATTACAAAAACAAGATGACTGGAAAAATTAGAGCTATTGACAACAGTGTCTAAACCCATAGTTTTCGCGAACGTATTGGAAAATGTATTCAAAATCGCGGTGCGCATTATAAAGAGTAATTTTTAAACATTTATTACACTTTAATAAACTGTGCAATGTAAATAATTTATTGAATTCTTTTTATGGTTTTATCTCAATTTGAAAGCCTGTACTATGATGTCTAAAAGCGTCACCACCTATTGCCATACCCTGTATTCGACTAACCCTTTCAGAGACACGTGACAAACAAAAAACCTATAAAACTTTAATCATTAATTTTTCAATAAATGAATTTAATTGTAAAATGGCAATGTGTTTGTTTTTCATTACGTTGCCGATTTATTCTAGAAAATTAACAGTTCAATGATTTTATCAACAGAGTGAAAGAGATTATGAATTTAATATTTTCCGTGAAATTCAAATTGTGTGCATCATCCGTGTTGTCAAAGCAGATAAAACGAGCAAATTATTACTGTGAATATGCTTTCAGAGGGTACCTCAGAGGTATCCAAAGCACGTGACAATTTCATCATTCCCCGAAAACTGATCACTTGGGATTTCCCAAAAATGCCATTTGGACGTCGTTGTCAGGCCGGAATATGTTAAAAATTGATTTGAATAGATCAAACCGCTTCACGCCTACCCTTCAAACGCCACGTTAGTGGTCTAACCTGGCAAAACAAAACACTTTTTGTCTCTTATCCGTTATCGGTGAATTCTTCTCGCCCGTTTACACATAATGCTCCGTAAGTTGGTGAAACTCAGAAGATATAGGACATTTAGTACATCAAGTTCTGAGTAACTGCAAACGACAAAGTTTAGTTACAGCTACTACTATTTGAACTATCAAGACAGTTTTAGTTCTGGATGTACGACCTTGGACGGGGGCATTATAGAACTAAGAGATGTGTTTGCTGTCAACCCTTCTGGATGCACGCTGTAATGTATTAGTTGATAAATTAGTGTACTTAAAGTTGGCAAGTTGGTACTATTTATTACTGCAGTTGTGCTGCTGAAACGCTCGTGTGGAGGCGGTTAGAGGTATTGTTTTTGCAATTATGTATACAAATTTGTTGCAGAGCTTGCGGCCGAGAAAACAATAATTCACCGCAATAACGGTAACGGGTTTACTTTACAAAGAATGTTGGACAACGTTTCACGATTTAAAATTTTTATTTCTTGCTGTGGTATCAGAAAAATCAAATCAGCCGAATGATATCAGGTTTATATTTAAACGAGTACCACAAGGTAAACATCTCTACGAAAATTATATTAGTTTTGCTCAAAAAAATCTCGAAATAAAATATAGACTTTTTCAGTAAAATTGAAAGACGGTCGGAAAACGAAGGGTCTACATAAAACTACGTGAAAAATTAATCGTATTTCAATATCCCAGCAGCGCTGGCTTAGACGAAGCAACTGCATAATGTAATTGACAGACGAAAAATGAAATATTCACAACTCAATTCATAAATGTGAAAAACTTCAGTCATCTGTACGTTGATACTTGTATTAATTTTACCTCCCTAGCTATTTGTGGACTAGCTGCAGTAGTAATTAGAATTTTCATACTATATAGCTCAAATATGCAGACGTTGGTGATAGAAGCGAAATATTTAATATACTGAACGGAACTCTATCTGAAATCAACATTCGACTAAATTAAACCTGCATATCAGTATGCTAGTTTCCATAGCCCACTGACGAAGGATATGAATGATGAATATAAACTGCAATATGAAATAAAGATTGAGTGATTCAATTAACCCTTATTAGTTATGTTCTTTAAATAATATATAAGTATATTTTGTTTATCTAATCTTTTAATCATTAGAATTATGCAGTTTTGAGTAATTCATTTTAAAGTTCAAATTTTAGAAATAAATTACAAGTATTAGTTACATTTCCTAAAAACTGGAATTTTTTTTTATTTGTTTGAAACTGTTATAGAATAACAATAAAAACGGATAAAAAGCTTGCTGACCTTAAAAGACCGAGAACAATTTACGTCTATAAAATTAATTTTTAATGAATAATTTTTGTAGACGTTTTCATACTCTAAAAAGCTAATCTTCGCCAAAAATTAACATAGCACCTAAAATAACGGTCAATTTCATACGTTTGTTACCGCCTTAATAATATATCTACTATTTTTCTGGATTCTTGCGTTTATTAATTGGGTTTTAATATTCCGTGTAAATACGCGAGTGCTTGGCTTTTTCCGGATTTAGTTGCTTTTGACGAAAGCTTGGTTGCCACGGAAATATCTCGAAAACCAAGGGAATAAAAAAATCACGACACCAAAGGGGGAAAGATTTTGTCTAATTCCATTGGTTTGAGAGGAATTTCCAAATGGAAAACAAGCTTGAGTTGAAAAAAAACAACTAAATCTAAGGAAAATGACAAACTCGTTTGTATTTTAGGGAGATTACTGAACGATTCAAATACATCATTATTTGCAGTGGTCAACAATAAATTAACAATTCGATTAAACAACATTAATTAAACGATTAAACAGAAACAAATGGCTTCGAAACACGATCGTTACTAACGTTTGAATGTTGAAAGTGCAGTTATTGTAGATAATGTTACTGTCAAAGCTTTGGTCGCATTGACACACCACATTTTTCTGATTTTCGATAGTCTTACTACCGCTGCTACTGCTAGTGGTAACAGCGATCCCTGATGGCGCTGGCCTTAGGTTGGCTAGTAAATTAGCAGGGTGCTCCGCGTCCAATAGAAGACATGGCTGGAGTGATTTCGCATTTGCATGTCTTGCTTATTTTACACTATGTAGAGAAGTTCAGAAAAAATGCCTACGAGATAAAAACGACTATATCAAAGAAACATGTAAAAGGATTAAAAAATATTACAATAAAACTTCTTCTTCTTCCGGTTTTTCGGCATCTATCGCCTTCCGGTTCCCAATAATTTCTTCCATCTTTCCCTATTTCTCCATTCTCCTTCCTCTATTTCCCTCTCTTCCATTGCTTCTACTATCCCTTTTCTCCAGCTTTTCCTCGGTTTTCCCCTTTTCCTGCGTTCTCGGGGTACCCATTCCATTGCTTTCTTCGGAATACGTGTTTCGTCCATCCTCTCAACATGTCCATACCACATCAATTGCATTTTTTTTCACATCTTCCACTATGTCTTCTTCTACCCCCATTATGTTCTTAATTGTTTCGTTTCTAACCCTGTCTAATTTTGATATTCTTGCCGAGCGCCTCCAGTAAGCCATTTCTAATACTCTTAAATCTTTTTTCGTTTTTTCAGTTAATTGCCATGATTCCGCTCCATATGTTGTTATACTTTTCACTATACTGTTATATATTTGTTTTTTCCTTTCTTTACTTATGTTTCTGTCCCACAATACCGAATTTAATATTCTCACGGCTTGTTTTCCTTTTATTATTCTATTTTTCACTGTACTGTCGGCCATTCCGTTTTTATCTATATGGACTCCCAGGTATGTATAATGATCACAACTTTTTATTTTTACCCCATTTTCTATTTCTAGGTCTTCAGTTTTTTGTCCTATTACCAAATACTCCGTTTTATTCATATTCATCTCCAGCCCCCACTTATTGTACTCTTCAACTAATTTTCGTACCATGTATTGGATGTCGTCTTGGTCCTGTGCTATAAGGACTTGGTCGTCGCAAAGTATAGCGAATATAGGGTGATGTCGTCCATTTCGATTCCCATCCCTCTGCATTTATTTCTCCACACTCCCAGTGCTTTGTCAACATATATTTTAAACAAAGTAGGTGATACGGCGCACCCTTGTCGTAATCCCTTACTTATTTTAAACCCCTTCGATAACTTATTTGCTATCTTCACCCTTGATATTTGATCCTTGTATATATTTTGTACTGCTCGAATCAATGTTGTACTAATATTAGCAACAATAAAACGACTTATTTAAAAAAGTGGATTTGATCACAAGGAAATTTAAACCGGAAAAAAAATCGAAAAATTCGGTGTAAAACAACGACATAATAAAACAATGGCGACAAATTGGACATAATCGGTCTTCATATCAATACATAAAAAAAGGTTCAACGCGTAAATAAGAGAACTACAAAAGCATATCCGTCATTGCGTACGCAAGTAATGTCTTATTACACATCATAGACCAGAGCTTAAGAAATGACCTAGAGAGACAAATCCCTGGCGAACAAGTAGGTTTCGTTAAAGGAAGAGGGACCATAAAGCAAATTTTTAAAGATTTGAGACAAATAATCAAAATAGCAAGAGAGTTTAGCAACCCTCTTTACTACGCTTCATTAATTACTCAAAAGCTTTTGACTGTGTCAAAAAAAATAGTCTACGGCAAATACTGCGAGAGACGCAAGTACCAAACCATGTAGAATTACTCATGTCATTCTACATACATAAAGGGGCCAGGCAAAGCTTCATCTTCTCGCCCACACTGTATAGACATATACGGCGAATATATACTGCGAAAGAAAGGCACTCGGAAAGTAGAAAAAAAGAAAAAAATAAATAATATGCCCTACTGCGACAATACCACTTTCACAATTGAAAGCGAAGAAGATCTAGAAGAAATGTGACAACTAGTAAGCATGGAAATTAGAAAACTCGGACTTAAAATAAACGTGAACAAAACGAAATTTAACGGCGATTGACAGTAAAAAGACGTTGCAAATCCCAAACCAACCTATGGGTATAGCAAAAATAGAAAAATTCTTATACTTAGGCTCCCTAATAGATAACCAAGACGGATAAGAACAGGAGATCAAAAGACGCGTTAGTCATTACTAACCTGAAAAAGATCTGTGCGGATTACCACACATGAGGCAATACAAAAATAACCCTAGTAAGCACCATAGTGTTTTCAATTTTCCAATATGGGGCAGAGGGATAAACGGTTAAAGCTGCGTACAGAAGATGCATTGACGCTTTGGAACTATGATGCTAGAAGCGCACATGCTGAGAATCCCGAGGACAGCAAGAAGAACAAACGCATCTTAGGGGAAGTAAATGCCACTGATAGTTTGTTCACGATATGCCGGAAACGTGTACTAACAATACTTCTGACACGTAACCCGGAGAGTTAAAACAATTTGGAAAAACTAGTCCACAGTAAAATCAAAGGCAGCAGACCTATATCATCACCAACAGTAAACCATGGAATCACGTTTCCTGAGTAATCTTAATAAAATTCTTTTTTGTAACAGTTAGTAACACATTTTTGTACGTGCGTATTAGAAGCACAGATGTTGAGTCAACAAATTTCGCTGACTAACTCATTGGAAACGCTCTCAAAAATTAAGTGTGTGTTTTACACTATTCAAAATTTTATCAGCTTCTTTGTTCTGGATCTAAATCGACGTCGAAGTGGCGTCATCAAATGACATATTTGAAAGTTAAGAATCTCAGTTTATTTCATAATCCACGTGCCAATCAAATTATGTCCACCTACGTCTGATATTTCGCACTATAGCAGCAGTATTCAGAAATTAACGTTCTTGATCTAACAGTCTGGAACTACTGATTACTAAGTCCCTTTCCCTTGTCGATGTGCGCCCTGAGCAATCTCGGCTGCAGCAGCACTACTTTTATTTTACCTTGTGCAACGCTTTGAGGTTTCTAGGCTGCTAACAGGCTTTTCCCTACTTGTTTACGCTTGGAGAAAATTTGGCTGCGGTAGCAAAAATCCTTCCCCTTACTTTGGGGGTCTGCAATGTTACAATATTTGCTTTAAATTTTAGCCTCAATTAATTTGCTATTGTTATACTGTCTTGTTTACTATTATTTATTTTGTACTACTTGGATTTTGCAAATCTGATGCAGTAAATAAACTAAAATTTAAAGAAAATCTTTAACCCCAAACATAAAGTTCAATGAACTAAAGTAAGCCATCTATGGTTGACGGCAATGTAGCCATTCATGTTTATATATACGACATCGATGTAGATAATAAATTTCTTGCAATGTTTAAGGCTTTCTTGACGCGTTTGATATTATACGTAGACTATTATGTTTATAAAAAATTGCAAAAGTTCAAAAATATCAAAAAATAAACAGAACGCATTTAGTAATTATTAACAAACTACAAAGGGAAAATTAGAATTTGTTCTTTGAAAAGCGGATCACTTTAGAGGTTTCACATCGATAAGGTAACCTTCGTTTTGTTGTACCTACAAAGAGATTACAGTTTCGAAATTCGCCATAAAAAGCCTAAAGCACTTAGTGTATTGTATCAAAAGGTCGTAAAGAAGGTTTCTGCAATAAAAAGAAAAGCCTTTTCACCCTAGAAGCACCGAAAGAATTTTAATACCGATTTGTATTCATATTACTCGAAAACATTCGCCATTTACAAATACATAATCGCAGATCGGCTAAGTAACCATTACCGGAGTTGGGGAAGACGCCAATCGATACAAAATAAATTAAATTGAATTTAAGAGAGCTGGATATAAAGAAGTCGGAGCAAATAGGAAGATTCCCGGACGAAATAAACTTCGGGATTTTGTTATTGATGTGTCGGTGGCAACTAACAAGGAAAATGTGCTCTGAATTGCCTGATTGTTCGTTTGCTTCCCCGAAGAAAGTGAAACTGCTTCGACTACAAAGCAACTTATTCGCAACGACGAACCAGAAAATAAAACGGTATGCACTAAATTTAACCCATTTGTTATAGGAACACTATTTTCACCCACAAAGCTCTAACAGTTTGCGAAAGGGTTTGCTTAAATAAGACGCTGAAGGTTTAAATAAAAAAAAACAAACAACTTCTATCTCTGTTGTCCTATTTATCTGTAAATTAATATTTTAAATTTTTTAGAATTTTGACCATCAGTGTCACTTCAATTTTTCATAGTTTTTGTTTATGACTTTTAATCATTTATATTCAATAGTACGAGAAAAAAAGAATATTAGGAAAGCGATCGTGGGGGTAAGTGATTAGAGCGCTGGACACAGTTTTACATGGTTCGATTCCGGGTGACAGCCAACTTAAATCATCCGCTCGCTTCTCCCTTGGAAAGCAACGGGCAACTGGCGAGGCACAATGCCCTAGTAATGATTTCTCTATACTGGGACAAAAACTATAACTATAGTTTCTATGATTCGGACCCCATGTAAAACTGTACGTCTGTGCACGTGTGTCACATCATGCATTAGCACATGCACAGAGGAGATAAGTAGCCGACTCCTGGTACGAAACAAATCGTAAAATCAGGATTTATACATAAATTTCTTATTATCCCATAAAAGCCTTTGTTCACTGGTAAATGGAAATATTTCTACATTCAAAGCATGTCACGGTTGATTTCTCCAGGCGACAATTAAGTTCAGAATTGATATATTTACTTTATTTCCAATTCAAATTTAATAAATCACAACTTTATGCTTTCAAGTTCTAAACCTCCTTTGCTAAATAATATTCTGGAAATTATTAATTATTCTTTTAAACCCAGTGATGATCATTTAAGCAATGCAATTGAATTTTTATAGGTCGGGCAGTAAATTTCTATTTGTTACCTACATTAACATTTTTATGATTATTGTATTATAAGGTGTATCAAAAATAGGTACAAATATTCGAAACAACAATAGATTAGCTGAAATCGAATACCAAACCATAACCATTCATGTATCAGCAACCATTTAAGTTTTTTTAATTAAATGATGAAAACGTAAAATACAATTAAAATATGTTTGAGAACTGCTGAGATTGAGAGCAACTGCATTTAATTGTATAAGATTATTATCCAAATTGTAATTTAAAACCAATGTGGCAAAAACGTAAAAACATACCTTAACAGGTGATAAGAAAGTTTTGTACATCAACATTTCTGACTCTCCTTTTTAGTTTTGGTTTCTCTACCGATTACATGTCTTTGAACTTTATGTTTGTTCCTGACAAAATGAAAAAATATTTCTCCCTGAAAAAAGTTCTCTCTTAAAAGTATTTTTCTCTTGAAAAACCCTATCAAAAAAATTCCTTCCGTGACAAATGTTCTCCCAACAAAGTCATCGTTCTTCAAAAATGTTCTTTCAAAATAAAACATTTCACTTGCTACTAAAAATTTCTCCCAGTCACAGTTTGTGTTTGACACACAGAGATGGCGCTAACGTTCCGGTCGATTGCTTTGAAACCGCAAAATAATCAATTCAATTCAATGTAAAGCTGGAAGCTCACCTAGTTTCTAATGGGAGCTTGCAATACTATAAATATTAAAAAGTAGAATGAAAATATTTTTTTTAAATCAAAATGTGTCTACCATAAATAATCAACCAAAATTAGGTCAAGCAAAATTTATAGAATTTCATCCCCCCTTCCCCCTATTTATTAGGGGTTGTAAACTGACAATTTTCAATCTTATTATAATTTGCTTGTGCTAATTTAAATTGCTTATTTTTAGTACACATTTAAATTACAAATATTACGATGTTGCATATTTACAGAATTTTATCCCCCCTCCCTTTATTAACGATTGTAAACTACATTTTTCACTTTTATTAAATATTGTTTGACCTAATCTTTAGTACCCACGTTAAAATTAAAATGTATAATCTCGTTCCACTTCTCAATATTTACAGAATTTTATCTTTCCATTACGAACAACGAACAGTAGGCGTTTTTAAGAAATCGAAAAAAATAGGGTATATTTATTTGAACACAAATATTAAAAAATACAGAACATCACAATTAAAATTTGTAGGTAGAAAATAGGTTGGTTTTTTACAACCTTTTAGCCTAATATAACCGTCTCTTACGTCCCATAGAATTAAAAAAAAGTTGCTCAATGTTCTATGGTTTTGGAGATATTACATTGTGACACTGTACTTGCCGCACCCTGTATACAAAGCTGAAAGGCTAAGACAATGTTTTAGAGTCGCTGTAAGTTCACAGAAACATTGATTATTATTTTTTTTATTTCGAGTAACAGAGTACAGTGAAATAGAGAATGAGAACTTTTTAACTAAAAACTTTATTGTATTATGTATAAACCATGTTAACCATTCCTGTGTTCGCATTGGTCTTTTTAGGTAAGCTTTTCAGCTTTACATTGAATTCATGGTCCGTTCCACAGCACAGGCCGGGCCGGCCGGAATGAAGCAGCGCCATCTTTTTATGTCATACGCAAACTGCGATTCTGAGAGAAATTTTTGGTAGCAAGAGAAATATTTTTACAAGAGAACGTTTTTCAAGAGAAAAATATTTTTACGAGAGACCTTTTTCAAAGGAGATTTATTTTATATCATTTTTCAAGAGAACATTTTTTGGGAGAACATTTTTCAAGAGAAAAATATTTTTTTAAGAAGACTTTCTTAACGAAACACAAAAATATTTCTCTACAAAAAATTCTTATTGAAATCTTTTTATTTTAGGCAATGAAAATTTCTTAAAAAATTTCTTATTTAGAAGTAATATTGAGATACACGGATGCCTTATATAAACAAATGGTTGTTTTGGTTTGTATATACTGTAACCTACTATGGGTTTCAATATTTGATACACCCTGTGTATGTAAGCCTAAGTCTATTTCAATTATGTTCTGGATTCTGGATTTGGAATTGGGAGTGTGAGTTACCTCACGCGCACTTAGGCCACAATAGGTGGGCCCATTGTACTACCTCCCCAGCAGCTCTCCACATTGGACGTCACCCAAGCCATCCAACCTTTTGGATGTACTTGAGGACATCCGCAATTGGAGTGTTGCTGATTTCGGCCATGTTAGGCCAGAAGTCCCCCAGCATGGATCCTCTGGTTGTTGCGAGAGCTGGGCAGTGACATAAGACATGTTCTGCCGACTCATCGTCCTCGTTGCATGCACGACAGTTTGGGCTGTCCGCCAGTCCCATCCTGTGCATGTGTTGCTTTAGGGTGCAGTGTCCAGATAAGATACCCACAACTACTCGTAAGTTCTTTCGGGACAGTTGCACACAGTATTTGGCTGTTTTTGGCGAGGGTGCCGTAATAGCAGCCCTTGCTTGACGACAGCTTTGAGTGTTAACCCATCTTCGTGTGAAGCTTTTTAAGGTTTCTTGGTATAGCATAAAGCTTAATGTCTTCAGGGATATGGGAATTACGGGTTCTGGCCCCCAGAGAGGTTGTCCGGAGGCCAGTCTCGCAATCTCATCAGCCTTTTCGTTGCCGTAGGTTCCGTCATGTCCTTTCACCCATACAAGGGAGACTGCATTATCTTTTGAGATATCGTCGAGAGCTTCACGACACCGCAGTACCACTCCTGAGGTGATTTTACAACTGCCTAGGGCTAGTAAAGCGGCTCTGCTATCGCTGTAGATACCAATACGTTGGTTCTTGATTTGTCGTTCAAGAATTGCATTTGCACCATGCATTATTCCCACTACCTCCGCTTGGAAGACAGTGCCAATTTTGCCTAGTGGTATACTCTGGCGCAGGTTTAGGTCATCGGTCATTATGTTACACTTCACTAAACAAAAATTTTGTTGAACCGAGTTTTCGTTAGACTTGCTAAGAAGTTCAATAATGCAATTTAAAGATGAAATATAATTTGAAAGCAATTACCAAATTTATGGAAGAACACGTCAAATCGAACAAATTGAATGCCGCAAGGATTGTGTTGTGTAGCGGAATGAGAAGTTAATCAACTTGTTTGAGCGAAAATACAAATTCCAGTAATGCAATAATAACCTCACAAACAACATCATGAAGCCCCCTTAAAATCTGCGTTGGCAAACAGTAATGTGTTTAAAACATAGCTTGAAATATGAAATATTATGAAATAAGTTAGATAGTGTGCAGCTTTGAAAAAGGCCAAGTGTAAAACGTGTTAACTGTTATTCTCTGTTCTCTCGGCACTTCCTGAATAATAAATTAAAAATTCAGCAATAAATAAGTAGCTCTAAATCATTTTACGACATTATAAATTTGGAAACATCAGGGCATAAATCAGCAAAGGCAAGATGAACATTTTTGTTCGTGCTAGCAAAGAGGGTTCATAATGAGACTTATCTCGCATTGTAATATGGCTTTTATGAAAGTTGCGCAAACTGGTCTAAAACTACGATTTCCAATTTTCCTACCACACTTATTCAAAATGAAAACTGGAGCTTTAATAATAACGCAGCAACTATTGCGAGCTGAAACATTTTCTTTTACAACTCCGGATTAAAGATTCCTCTAGGCAGCTCTTATCTTCCCACGTGGTTTTCGTTTCTTGTCGTTAGTATGCATTTGCAGTCCAGTAATTTTCATAAATACTTTCTTAAGCACGTTTAGTACTACTTAAGCAGCAAATAAGAGAAGCGCTAACGAATTCAGTTTCTCTAACCAACAAGATATGGTTCAGGAAGAATAATTTCTTTAAAGTAAGCATTTCTTTAAATGGGAATATCATTAACGGAGTTTCTGTAACTATTTTAATTTAGATGAATTACTTACTTTTAGGTCGTTGAAACTGGCTGTGGCCATAAGTTATAAATTCTACTATGGAATGAAAGAAAACGTCTGGGAAACTTTAATTTAATTGAAAAAATTGCGAAAACTCGATAAAATCAGTAATTCCTTCAAATTAAAGTAATTCAAAGTTATTTAAAATAATTGTTCCTGGTAGTTTTACAGTTAACTGTAACAGGTAATTAAAAATACTGCGACGTGTTTTGTCTAAATGTTAAAATAAAAAGAAAAAAAATTTAAATGCGAATTATGCATCGCATCAAGTTTCGTGAGCTTGAAATTGGTATCCCTTTGCACTCGACCCGAACCCTTTAAATTATTTAGTTTGAAGCTCACTACATAAAACGCGTAAGGATCGTGTAGATAAAGACCACATAAACTTTCAAATTTACATGTAATAATATACAGAGAATTTTTCAAACCAAAATGTCCGATCTTGATCTTTTTGAATTAAAAATTCCTGTCTTTGATTAAACTGAAATTTACAATTTGAACAGTTTGAAAGTGGCAACTACTGAAATTATACAGTTCAATTAAAGACATTACTTTTAATTCCAAAAGTGGATTGTAATATTGGATTATTTTGTTTTTTTTATATTGTAGTCATATTTACAATAAAATAATATGTATACAATATGATACTACAGATTTAAGACATACTAACGAAACCCGTGGTCTACGCCCCACGATTTATTTTATAACTTTGTTTTCAATAATAAATAAGCTGTGTCGAAAAACAAGCCATTTAACGAATGAGTCCCACAGTGTTGTATATTTTCAAATCCTTAAAGTCCGCGAATAAACTAAACATGTTGAACTACTACGTAATCATGCCATTGTTCATTATCTTGTATGATTATGATTATAATCGCGAGCGGCGTCATTAGCATGGTTTGACCTACATTTCTATGCAGAGTCGTTTTCGGTACTGATCTGTGCCGTATCCCGCCGTGAGTAACAATTGAGCCGGATGGAAGGAATCCGCAAGCCCGCCATTATGTATCCTCCCCGCGGAGTCTGATGTGGAATGACCAGCTATGGGCAGATTATGTTCCAATAATACCAAGAAAGCGTATAAATACAATTTTGTTTATCTGCATAACACTGTAACGGATGAGCAGAGATGTGGCTTCTATTAGCGGAAGCCCATCACCACTTAAAGTTGAGACAGGTGAAAAGGATCTGAATTTAATATGTAGATAGCCAAATCCGTGAGCTACGCCTTACGCTTTTTTGCATTTTTAAAAATACTAAATAAGCTAATGAAGTAGACAGTGCAGCAGACCACTGATTAAAGTCCTAGTTTTATAAACTATATGGCGATTGCTGTAAGTATACATACTAAATCCAAATCCCTTCGGCTTATCTCAACTTGAGAGAGCGGCGCGCAACGAGTCTAATTTATTATAAGATACCAAAAAACCGCAGGGCGTAGCCTACGGGTACAGTTATTTCTGTACCTCTTGCTTACAATAATTAGTTCAAGTTTGGTGTCTGTTTACGAATTCTCCGGCTACTTATATTTAAACATGAACGTAAAATCGTCCACATGCGATAAACAAAATCAAATCGATTCACTCCATCGCATAGATAAACCGGAGTTGGCCGTTTTTATTTTACAATTTTATGAGCAAAGACCGCTTATAATGTAATAGTTTAAAATCTATTTTTCCAATTGGTGCTTTAACTTGTACATATTTTCGGATTTAATGTTAGGAATTAATCAGTATGTGAAACTATACAAAACTCTTCACGTACATTTGGTGGGTTAACCATCTACGACTTACCACTATCGCTTCTTAATATGAACAAATAATAGTTTTAAAACAAACAGCGGCATCGGCCGCCGGTGTAGTGCTGTTAGGTGATATATTTGACAGCAAGCAGCAATTGTACAAACAAATATTGTTAATTAAATTTTTTTATAAGAATAATTAATTATATTGCAAGAACCCGCTTAGTTTTAGTTTTAGAAATAAACAGACACACGGACGTTATTTCATAGTACACATTAATATTCTGTTTCCGATATGTGTTCAAATTCACGGTTTAAAGTTTAGTTAAATTTTGACGTGTATAACATTTATTACCAAAACACAACCGAGCTCACACAACTTGTGATAAATGAATTATAAAGCCGCTACTAAGAAACGCCCCCCTACGTAACTGCTATATAAAGATTTGCTCAAAACTAAAGTTCAAATAAAAATTGTTACTAATACAGCTCATAAATTTTGCATCTGTAAACATCTGCTCCCAGATCTCTATTAAAATATTGCTTTATAAAAAAGATATTGCTGGGAAATTACATTTCTACACAACATTTAAAATTTAAACTGGGCATGTTTCTTAAATGTCACCTGTACTCAGTGTTTCCAAGCATTTTATCGAAGTCAACGTAGTTCTGCACAAACCGTAGGAGTTAAATTAAATCAGAAGACAAGTAAAATTTAAAAAAAATAAAAATGCAATATAAAGTAATATGGAAAAATCTTGTGTTCAGTTGAGTTTTGATATATGTAAAAAGTGAACCAAGGCCTTAAACTACGTACTTTGGCTTAAAAGTTATATGTGCCGTCAACATGATTCGCCAATTTTATACCTTCGACCAGCCTTGAAGCAGCAGGTTTGTTTGCATTATACGTTGCTATGCAACGGCGACTTGTGTCATACCATGTGTTTCAAAACAACTTCAATTTAGTCACGCTGTGACGAGTTTACCGCAGGGTGCAGCTTTGTTCGTCATCGTGCTGCTGCCTCGCTACTGTCATTTTCTAGTCAAATTCTAAACGTAAACGTAACCTATTATAACATTCATGAGAAAATGTTAATGAGAGCGCTAACACATAACATTTTTTAAAGCTAAATTGCGAATTTTGACGTTCGCCGCATCTGTAATTGTTTGTTTATTTTGCTAAGCAGCGGCGACTGCTGTTTTCTATTAAATTCACCCCCTCTTTAATAAATAACGCATTTATTTTTAATTTTTTTTATTTACATTGCGACACAACGGCATTCTTTGAAAAGGAGTATGTAAACCACGCATTTAGACAAAAAGTTTCAGTAAATTCTTCAGAATCAATCAGAACGGTCCAAAGAAAAAAACAAACTTCCGATCTAAGACAAAGCAGCCACCCCTACAGGCTCCTACAAAATCCAAGCAGCACCTATCTCCTTCCAGATCTCGGCAAAACCCCCCAGCACTGCCCAACCTCTTCAGGAGCGAAGCAGCGACTACACCAGGTCTCGGTGCAGCTTCCCGAGCACGGAAAGCTATACTCGGTCTCAACAAAGGCCCCCACATCAAACCTCCTTTTTAAACGACGCCGCGCCTTGCACGAACCATTACCAGAACATCCAAGTCCCCTGCCTAGTCTCTACGCGGACGACAACCTCTTGTAGCTTCAGCACGACCCCCTGGTTCTTTGTTCTTTGAATTAATATATTTCTTGTGTTTTATATTCATTGTAAATACTCTTAAAATAATTTGTTTATGTAAAAATTATTTGTTACTTCAAACACAATTTTTTTTAAATTATAATACTAAAAACTAATTTTTTTTAAATTTTAGCCCTTTGACACAAAGAAAGGAATGGATGAACAATAAACAGACATCATTCAAAAATATCATATTTAATAATGATATTTTATAACGTTCGCTATTGCTACACAACTTCGAAATTTCACACAATTACCTAGTTATTGATTCGCGCTCTTCTGCTATTTTTACTAGCACAGAAAAGAGAAATTGCCAACAATGCGGTAACGCCCAGTTTTATTCTGGTCTTCAAGGTGTATCGTTTAAATGTATTGGATGTCGATTTCCAGTCTTAGATTTTCTGATAAGGAGCGTGCTAAAGGAGTTCAGTTTACGCCAATAGAAAATAATTGCCACTTTAGATACGAACTAATCAGGAGTTTCCACTGTTATGACTATTTCAGATGATTTATTGAATACAATATTGGAAGGAACCCAAAAATTAGCTTGGAATTAATTTTGAAGTATTTAGCCAACAGAAATTGAATACTTCAAAATTATTAAGAAGGTATTTTAAATAAACATAGACCATATTTCTGAATCAAAACTGGCACACAAAATAATAGTAACAAAAGCAAAAAATGTTTCAATCTTAACGTCTGAGTGTACCTTACTTAACCATTTACTAGCGGAACCAGTGGTCTACGACCCACGCCATTTTTTTTTGATAACTTTTTAAAAAATTGTAATAAATAAGCTGTGTCGATTTGCACGACATGTACCGAATGCATCCTGCAGTATTGCATATTTGCAAATACGGAAAATGGGTGTAAAGTTTAAGACGCGCTTTACAAAAATGTATCATAATAGCAATAAAATCAGCCGCAGTTAGCAATGGTTCGAAAAGAAAAGCGTGTGGCATAGTCCATGGGTTCGCCTAATTTATTGTGACGTTTAAGACGCGCTTAGCGAAGAAATATTATATAATAGCAATAAAATCAGCCGCAGTTAGCAATGGTTTGTAAAGATAAGCATGTGGCGTAGTTCACGGGCTCTGCTATTTTATTGTAAAGTTTAAGACGCGCCTAACAAAGAAATGTCATATTAGCAATAAAATCAGCTGCAGTTAGCAATTGTTTGTCA
Source organism: Ctenicera cuprea (assembly GCA_958336395.1). Taxonomy (NCBI): domain Eukaryota; kingdom Metazoa; phylum Arthropoda; class Insecta; order Coleoptera; family Elateridae; genus Ctenicera; species Ctenicera cuprea. The sequence goes on along the minus strand of OY284487.1, from coordinate 19,110,933 downwards.
ACAAATTTTATAAATTAATTTACGATTGCAAAAATTATTGTAATCTAAGAGTAGGTATTTCAAAATAAAATAAGTCAATGAATGTTTATAAATTGATTTGTTTGTTTTGTTTTGGTAAAATAAGAACCTACCTACCTGGTTTGTTTGATTCACTCACTAATTAAAAAATACGTATTTAAAATGTTTCTTATGTTGAATACTTAGGCCTATTTCAAATACGCTTGTTTTTATTATAGTAGAGTGCTAAGCGGTTTCTATTTTGACTTTTGTGGGCACTTCGAGGTTAAAATGTTTGACCTAGCCAGAATTGTTGCTTATACCTCAAGGATTCCAAATCCACAATTCGTCAAAAAATCGTCCTGTGCATAAGGGCACAAAACAAAAAATTAAAACTAACAACATGCCGAGAAACTTCAGGTCCTAAAGCATATTCCTACCAAATATCAAAATTTTTTCTGTACTTGTTATATTAAAAAAAATATTTAATGCATGAAATTAACGCATGCCATATGGGCAGCTAAAACACAAAATCGTCGTTTTCTCGATTCGAGGTACGCCAAAAATTGGTTATTTTTCCGACTTTTTTAGCTCTACAATCGATTATGTCCGTAATGGCCGCCTATAGCGGGAAAACTTACTCTTTATAAAATGTGCGTCATTCTGTCTGGAAGGCGATGGTTTTTAAATTATATTTTTAGAACGTATATTAACCGATATATTAAACTAAATGTAGAATAGTGCAAAAATTAGCAATATTTATCCGCTCCCGTACTCGATCATATGATTCACGCTTCGTCGCTCATCCCACTCCTCTCGACTACCCAATGCACACTCCACTACACCCCGCAATGACTATTCACAGTATAGAATCGCCATACGTAATACTTTTGATGAGGAATTATTATTAATATTAGAGAAAACGTTGAGAATGATATTGTTATTATTGTTGTTCTAGACATGTTGTCATGAAAAATAGATATAATAATATTTAAAAAATACTTCTGTGTACAGTTGGTGAAGACACAGCTGATACTATTTATGCTGTTAATAATTGATTTAATCACTATTATATACAAACATGACCTACATAAAATAACAAATTAATCAATCGCTTTCAGAATCCTCTTCAAGGGAAACAGTTGATAATTTCCGACTACGCTTAGATGTTGTACTATTTTTACATGATTTTTGCCCCATGCAATAACAGGCACCAATACAAGGCATGTTTTTCTTTTTGCAGGAACATACCTTACTTGTACAGTCTGAAACATTATTTATTTTTTAATAGTCATTAGTTGAGGTAAATACATTAAAAGTTAATCAATTCGTACCTTTTTTGCAACCACAAGTAGCTAATATGCTGAGATCTTCAGGAAGCGCGGGTTGAGTCTGTAAAACAGGTAAGATTTCATCCTGCTCAATCTTCCATCCATACTCTAAAATGTTAGGCAGTATGGGCTGTGGTTCCAAGCTGCTAAGCCAAATTTTGGTTTGATAATGTGCTCTCAAACAATGCTGTTTTAAACTATTTTCTGTAGGAGGCAATATATCTATTGTTTTGGACACTGCAAGCGTTGATCTTAGAACATCGATGGAAGATATATCGCTGTTGTTAGTGTACAGTTTTAAAACAAAATTGTGCATATTCTTAAACAAATTATCATTAAAATCTTCAACACCAACATCTTCAAGTAATTTGTAGTAAGACAAGAATATCTTCCAGCAAAACTTTTTTCCTATTCCATGAAATTGGCTTGTCGTATCACATCCAGTTAATGCATGAAAAGCAGGTAGAGTTTTTGTAAGTGAAGGGTTTAAACTTATATCGTGAATCGGAATAAAACGAATTGCATTTCGACTACCAATTTTCATCCAAACTTCAGGTGTTAGCTGGTCTTTGAAATGGGCTAAAAGTATTAATACATCCGTATCTTTACAGTCAATTATGCATCTCGTATATCCAGCTTTTTTAGCAGACAAAATATGTAGAAGAATCCTCGTATCTGCTTCTTCGTGGTTAGAACTTCAAGTTGAAAATTTGTTTTATAGTCTAAAACAGAAGCGAACCCTCCACTTGCAGCAAACTCTATAGCAATAGTGTTCGAATAAGCTATCATCAGCTGGTTCGATAATAAATGCAGTGTCCAAAACAATAGATAAATTGCCACCTACAGAAAATAGTTTAAAACAGCATTGTTTGAGAGCACATTATCAAACCAAAATTTGGCTTAGCAGCTTGGAACCACAGCCCATACTGCCTAACATTTTAGAGTATGGATGGAAGATTGAGCAGGATGAAATCTTACCTGTTTTACAGACTCAACCCGCGCTTCCTGAAGATCTCAGCATATTAGCTACTTGTGGTTGCAAAAAAGGTACGAATTGATTAACTTTTAATGTATTTACCTCAACTAATGACTATTAAAAAATAAATAATGTTTCAGACTGTACAAGTAAGGTATGTTCCTGCAAAAAGAAAAACATGCCTTGTATTGGTGCCTGTTATTGCATGGGTCAAAAATCATGTAAAAATAGTACAACATCTAAGCGTAGTCGGAAATTATCAACTGTTCCCTGAAGAGGATTCTGAAAGCGATTGATTAATTTGTTATTTTATGTAGGTCATGTTTGTATATAATAGTGATTAAATCAATAATTATTACCAGCATAAATAGTATCAGCTGTGTCTTCACCAACTGTACACAGAAGTATTTTTTAAATATTATTATATCTATTTTTCATGACAACATGTCTAGAACAACAATAACAACAATATTATTCTCAACGTTTTCTCTAATATTAATAATAATTCCTCATAAAAAGTATTACGTATGGCGATTCTATACTGTGAATAGTCATTGCGGGGTGTAGTGGAGTGTGCATTGGGTAGTCGAGAGGAGTGGGATAAGCGACGAAGCGTGAATCATATGATCGAGTACGGGAGCAGATAAATATTGCTAATTTTTGCACTATTCTACATTTAGTTTAATATATCGGTTAATATACGTTCTAAAAATATAATTTAAAAACCATCGCCTTCCAGACAGAATGACGCACATTTTATAAAGAGTAAGTTTTCCCGCTAAAGGCGGCCATTACGGACATAATCGATTGTAGAGTTAAAAAAGTCGGAAAAATAACCAATTTTTGGCGTACCTCGAATCGAGAAAACGACGATTTTGTGTTTTAGTTGCCCATATGGCATGCGTTAATTTCATACATTAAATATTTTTTTTAAACATAACAAGTACAGAAAAAATTTTGATATTTGGCAGGAATATGCTTTAGGACCTGAGGTTTCTCGGCATGTTGTTAGTTTTAATTTTTTGTTTTGTGCCCTTATGCACAGGACGATTTTTTGACGAATTGTGGATTTGGAATCCTTGAGGTATAAGCAACAATTCTGGCTAGGTCAAACATTTTAACCTCGAAGTGCCCACTAACTCCTTAATTAAGCGACTTTTGGTTCCGCGAGCACCCTACTATTATTAAATTATACACTTTGAACTAGGGCCCCTTAAAATCTTGGGCCCCACACTACTACATCAGCTGAAACTACATCAGCTGCATTGACGTAGATACGCCACTGTGCGTACACGCATGAAGTGTACATGTCTCACATCTCGACATACCCTATTTGTTATTTTAAAAAAGTTAACAAAAAATGCGTGCGGCGTATCCCGCGGGTTCAGCTAGTAACTAATTAAACTTTAAACGTAATGAGAAATTTTAATCGTGATGAATGTAAAATCTGTAAAATCATTATTAAGTACGATTTAATAATAGCCCTAATACAATTTCATTAAATAATGTAACCCGGCACAATTACAGAAATTAATGAAATAGCAACGAGGCTACCCAGAAGTTTTTAGTAATCAAATCCCTTGTGCTTAGTTCAATATGACTGACGAAGGAAGGACTTAATTAGTTAAAGGCCAAGATTAACCTTAGAACAAGGACAAATTAACTCAACCTGCATTTAATATTCTTACGCATTCAGATTAGTGGTTAAAATGGAAAGGTTATTCTTTCATTAATTACAAGATAATGGAACCTTAGAATGAGGCAACAACTTTAGACGGGAATATTGGTTTTCTGTTGATTTAATTTATATATGCTAAGTAGCAATAAATCTGAAGCACTATGAATATTATAGAGCAAATAGCATTAACATTTGACCTAATTTAAAGTTTATTAAACGTATAAGTAACTACTTACGGATACAAAATTTATTAACACAAGAGCAATAAATAGAAGACAGACAACGAATTTTGTCTGAACTTTCGCCTAATTTTAAAGATTTTTTTTTACATTTCCAAAAACATTTTGTATCATAATGCTCTAGTCGCAATAGTAATTGTAAAAATCAGAAAACCCTAGAAGCACCCAGTCATTGTTCTCGCTTGCACTCTGAACGACTATAGGAAAAAAATTCAGTCAAAATTTTCTTTGCTTACGAAATAAAAACACAAACTTTTTTGACTTTATGTTTGTTGCAAAACCATAGTTTGTAATTAAATTTTATTAAATATTAATACATATATCATTGACCAATGACCTCCCTCATTTTCTCCATGTACCTCTCTCTTCATTTCATTCTCTTCTCTCGCTCTTTTTTCTTGGTTTCTTATCTCTCGCTTCCTTATCTTTCGGCTCCCCTCTCACTTTTGTGTTGCTTCCTTCTCTCGCTCCCCTTTCCCTGCTTCCCTTTCGCCATACCTAGTGTTCTTTCGTTTGCTGCCATGTCTACAAAAAGATAATTGTTTGCGTTCTCATGCAATTCCCCCCCCCCTTTTTTTTTCTTACACTTCTTTTGCTCCTCTTTCGCTTTCGCCCTTCTTCTCTTGCCACCACTTCCCGTCTCCCTGTATTTACCTATTACTCCCTTTCTGTCTATTCCCCTCCCCTTCGCCTGATAATTTTCCCATACGGTTTCTGCTCTGTCGTACTTTCAGTATGAAAATGTATTGTTATCATCAAAATTTTCGTTCCTTAGATTTGTTGAACCTCCAAGAGCCTAAAAACTGTCTGTCAGTTCCAAACCAGCAACGTATGGATGACAGTCTAGCTTCAAAATGGCGGTCGCTTACAATTTTTTTGAAAATTTTGGCATAAATGCCTATATTTATTCAAAAATAAGTTGATAGTATGTAATAGCCTATCTACGGATATTTTTGAAACAGTCACAACTGTGAAATGGTCCCTTAATTTTTGGCTTATGTGTTTGCTATTTTGTCTAGCGTGTACTATAATCTCGAGAAAATTTTCCCAAACAAATAAATTAAAAGTTGTTTCTCATAAAATACTGAAAACTTCAGTTTGTAACGATAGCACTTTCCATGCAAGATTCCTAGTGCTTTACAGTGCATCTAGTTTCTGAAGCTGGTGGTAAAAACATAAAGTAAATAGCTTCGCTAAGCTATTTACTTTATGGTAAAAATATTTTGTAGACCGAAGCACAAATGCTAAAAGATCGCTTGTCTGAAGTCAAGTGCCAGCCAGCGTTAAAACGAGATTTCGGCATTTTATCTGTTTGTAACAATTCCTTTTTATAACGAAGCTCGCATCTGCATTTGCAGGAGAAGTCACAGTTGGGAAGTAAAACAAATTATCGTTAATCAGTAATAGCTGATATTTTAAAGACTGCAGATTTATGGTAGTTTTGGCAACTGGTTTTAAAAATGTTATTTTCCTCTTGGTGGTATTGCAGACCAAATTTTATATCAATTTTTTGAGTAAACCGGTATTAAAGTAAAAATCCCCTAAAAAAGGTCGAAAAAAGGCCCTTATGCTATTTTCATATTTGCAAAATTCCATGATACCACAAAGACAGCTAACGATTCAGATATTTTTTAGAGCTTATTTTCTCGATGAAACTTTAGTCAATTTTAATTTTTGTTCCAAACCTACGAAACATTGTTAAAATATTAAAATCGGAAAATGCAAATTTTTCCATAAATCAAAACCTACCTACACTAGAAGCAGGAGGAACTAAAAACGGCAGTAACAAATAATATAATTTTTAATCAACAATATCCAAGAAAATTCCACTCGCATTGTAACAGCCAATGGCAGCCGCTTATTTTCAGGCTCTTGACCAATTAGACCCCGACTGGCCGCAATAATTCTTTTTTAGGGAAACTCCGGTGTTATCGGCGTTGTATAACCATAGCAACACGTCAACAAAACGTATTGACTTTTGCATTTAATAATTAAATATGCGTTAATACGTTAGTATATAACAAATAATAATATAAATAATAAATTAATTTCTGTTTGTGGAATATTCTAAAAAAACAGCACTCGCAAATTAAAAATTATCTGCAACTCTGTCGTTCACTGACGAACTCAATTGTTTTAAAGCATGGTAATATCACTCGTACTTTGGACTCGTAATACTGACAAACAATAACACAATTTCGTTGTCAATGAAGCGACAGAATTATCGAAGTTTTTAATGCACATGTGGTATTGCCGTTGATACTTTTTGCTCAATAAATAATCAAACAGCAAATCCAATAATATTCTACTAATTTTTCGACTATTCTACGTGATACCTCAATCAATGAAACAATTATTTCAACAAACTTCCCTTTTATGGTATTTTAAATGCGTCTGTCAAGATCCAAACATCGCCGTTAGTATTATAAAAGTGATATAATAATGTCACTAAACGTGCTAGGATTAAATTTACGGCTTAGGTTATTCCATCAAGAGTTTAGAATTGAGATCATTAATTGTTTCGCAACGCCTAGATCAAACGTAAGACAGGAGTGTAGTTTTGTGATTGTAAACGCGCTTACGCGCATCTACGTAATCTGTTTCTAACTCTCCAGATTTGTTCGCAATAATGAGCTAGAGTATTCTGAACCAAATCTTAGCTGGGGTTTCGACTTTGACAGTTTCAAACTGTTGGATTGCGCGGAGAGAAAACCAAAACGCTGCGCCGGTAACGTTTGTGATGTAAGTATTGTAGTAACTTATCCAAATGTTGGAAATTTGCTTGAAATTAAAATTCATATTAGTGCCTCCACCAAATATTACATTTAACATGTTTGACGTTAATAAGTTTTGTTCAAACATTTACCTGCAGCAACAAAGAGTGTAAGAATGTTTAAAAAAACATTGGCAGTATTTTCAGAACTTCCGAAAATTAGATAAATGTTCAAGTACTTTAAATACTCTGCCACTGCAAAATAGTTTTTGAATACAACAGAATTTTAAAATGATCAAACAAAACTAGCGATAAGTTTGAGGGACAATTGGGAATTGACAACTATAAGAGGGTAGTTGCAAATATTAAAGTAAAAGTAAGAAGAATGTTTAAATTTTTACTTTCCAATACTTCCAGTATGGAAATTAGTTCAGTCAAATAAGGATATTTAGAGAAAAAAATTAGTAATAAGCTAGATTTTTGCACAGATTTTCCTAATACCTTCCGCAACAACATACTAAAAGTCCCTACCGATCAGACTGGAACTTCGGCCGACATATTGGAAAATGACGACCAAAAATTAGTCTTTTGTAACGGCTGCATTTCCAGGAAAAAAAACAGTACAAAAATGAAAAACACAATTTTATATACAAAAAGAGTTCTTAAACATTTTCTCATAGAAGTAACGTTTTCCCTAAAAATAATCGTTCTTGAAACTTGAAAGGGCGAGATAAAGCATGCAATAGGTTTGTAATTGAAAACCCTTGTTACGGTTGTTGTACTCACAGGCCAGTATAGCATATAACTCGGCTTGGAAAAAGATGGCGTGCTGCCTAAGAGGGAAGAAACGTCTTACTCTTTGTATATCGCCATAAACGCCCGCCCCCGCACTGTTCTAAGTCCTCGAGCCGTCTGTGAACCAAACAAGGTCCATTGTAAGCAGGAATTTCAGGTTATAAATGCTCCAGTCTTCTCTAATGGGGAAGATAGTTTGGTATAGTACATCTGTATAAAGAGAATGTGGTTAGCCTACGGTCACTTCTCATATTGAAGATGACATGAGTCACTTCCAACGTTGTCAGGACTTTGCTATACGCCAATATTTCTCCTACATTTGCCCACTACCTTCCACAGTTTACCCTGTAGGCTGCCTTCCTAACCTCGGCCTCAATCACTAAGTAATAGGGCGGGAGACCCAGAAGTGCCTCCAGGGCCTTATAGGTGCAGTGCGCATTGCGTTTTAGACATAACAATTACTAGAGTTGACTCAGTCGTTTTTTTGTACTTATCAAGTCAGTTGATGGTCACCGTACAAGCGCTGCGTATGTAATGAGAGGTCTTATCACCGTAGTATACATCCACATGGTAATGTGCCGCTTGAGGCCCAACGTGTTACCAAAAGTGCGTCTGCAAATTCAGAAGGAGGCAATCGCTTTTTGTATGTGTTGTTCTAATTTTTCTTTCCAGGTTAGCTTGGCGTCCTTTTTTGTAGAGAAGACTAATTCAGTCTTTTAAGATTAACCAACAGTCCGTGCCTTGTCTTTCCATGATCTTGACAGCATTTGAAGTGACCTCGCAGGTTACACGTAGAAGTTTGCCTATTACTAGGATTGTTAGGTCATCTGCATACCCATGTGTTCAAAAACCTGCCCCATTGAGCTCCCGGAAAAGACCATCTAGAACGATGGACCACATTAGGAGTGAGAACACCCCACCTTGCGGACAGCCTCGTCTAATGCTCACTCTCACGTTATCTTCATTGAGAGTAAGCTATTGCGCTGAGGATTTCTAGCACGGATCTCGTCTACCGGAAAATGATGCTCGGTGCCGGCGGCGCATATCCAGCGTTTTCTCGGTCCTAAGAACGATGTTGTGAAGGACCGTTTCCATTGGAGCAATTGCCAGTGCGCCATCTCTTATGTACCTTTCAATCAGCCTCTCTTCCAGTTTAGAACAAAAGAGATTATATTGATAGGTCTAAAAGATTTGGTCAGGTTGTACGTTGTACACTACTTTTACTGATCTTTATTGTACTGGTACGTACCCAGAGGCAAGGCAAGTGAGAAAGATGTAGCACAGCGACTCTATGCACATTTATACAGCCCCACTTTGAGAAGAGCAGGAAACATACCATTGAGTCCTGGACTTTTATATGGACTGCAAGTGGGTACAACTCATTTCATCTTGTCGTAAGACACTATTTTCGATGCAATCTCCCAGTCCATCGGAAAGATAACCAAACCAATGAAGGAGTCCGTATAGGTCGCACGTCATTGTGCACAACCGTTGAGCCACAAATTGCACTCCTAAGAAATGTTTGAGCGTCTCTAGTAAGCCTTCAATGCTTCCGTTGAAAGCTTTTAAAACCTCTCTTTTTTGATCTACAAATAGGGTCTTTGTAGTTACGTTGCGACCGTTTGAAAATTTGTCATTCATTTGCTTTTATAAAAAATAAGATAACCTACTGCCTAAGCTCAAAACAAAATTTCCTGAAATTTTCGCGTACCTAATGTATCTAAAGGCCAAAGTAAATAAACACAGTGCTTTGTTTTACTGCCATTAGTTCATGACCTACTAGATATTTTTCAAAATAAATTAAATGACGTGGTTTTTCCATGGCACACTTATGAAGTTTTTTATTTCTGTAATAAAATGCTAACAACTTAAGCAAAACGCAAAGTGTGACACATCGTTGATATCAGAATTAAAGACTATTTAAATATGAAAAAATTTAAAATGCCAACCAGTTGACAGTCGAAACTGTTTATTAATGGTCATAAAATTCCACAACTCTCCTCTAATTTAACCATCGTCGTATCTCTTCAAATAAGCGAGATCCTCATGGTTAACACGCAATTTGATACATCCTGTATATTAAAGTTTAAAAAATGTTATTGTTGAACTTTATGTATAATATTACTAAACTGCTCACTGTTGGTTGGTTTTCAATTCACGAATTTATATAAACTTTTGTTACTATTGAACTAGCATAAACAATTAATTAAATTAAGGGTAAAAACTTATTTACAATTTTTACAATTAAAATGTGTTATGGCTATCGATTCTGAGTTTTGCTACAATTTTTAAAAGCAGAAATTACAGACATTATCTTAAATAAGTACCTACTATGTCTTAAATCAGTCAAACGTTTGTTTGGGAACAATTTAAACAAAAACAATTAGTGATGTTAAAATTAAACACACAGAATATATTATGAAACCCAAGCTCACGAAGCGTTAAACCCGACTAATCCAAAATATTTTGGATGTGTACTCCCAACATGATAAAGTAATTAAACCGGTAATAAAGTAGGTACTGTAGGTTGAAGGTATAGCCAACCCATACGATCCCAGTCGTAAGAGGTTCATATCGTAACTGAATTAAGTGATCTCAATGATAACATCGTTGATACTAAAATGCCTAATAGGTTCTCATTTTAAGCGCCATTTAAATCCACTATATGTGTATATATGTACCAACTTTTAATGAATTTTCCTTTCAATTAAGTTGAAAGCGAAACGCAACAAATCGTTTAAAAGCATTAAACTGTTATAAGATATAGAAATTTTATGATGAAAATAACTTGTATTTCATAGTTTTATTTAAGTTAATTTTCTTTATTTTATTTTTAGTAATAAAGTCGCTGGAAGCGAAATCAGGGGAATAAGACAGACGTGAAAGCAATTCTAAGTCACAGCATGCTTGCCCAGCAATAATTTTCTCAGTTGCATTTTGCATTTAAACTATAATAAGTGGTATTTATTTTAGTTAGAATATCAGACAAATAAAAGACAAATCACTTTTCCAGAATTTTCCCATGCTTTATAAATATTATATAGGTAAGTTTTATTTATTCAAAAACAGTCGATATAAAATAATAACCCCAAGATACTCCTGGTATGATCGGATGCGTGAACTACCCGCTCGCTACAACTTTGTTTGCTATAGGAACATATGTTCACTTAGACGCCAAAAATATTTAAAGTTCTTCCAATCAAAATTAAACCAAAAAAATTCGTACATTTGATTTTTTTGAAAAAGTTTGCTTAGTTAGAAGTTGGTAAAAAAAGGGAATGAGAAATAATTAGCCCTCAAAAATTTTACTGCACGTAAAAATTAGGTTGAAAACGTTATTCTACCGATTGGTGGCTCGTGAACATTAAGTACGCGAGTGCGACACAAATTTACATTAAAAAATTTTTTAATAAATTCTTTCTGATTCAAAAAATAAACAATTACTAAGTCAATTAAAATTTTGGGTGTTTTTAATAACGTGTTCTACCCATTGGCAGCGTGTGAACATTTAGTGCGACACAAATTTAAAAACGAAATTCTTACCTTTGAATTAAAAGTTCTATACATTACATATAATAAATGTAAATAAATTCTTTCCGATTCACAAAATGAACAATTGCGAAGTCATTAAAAAAGTCGGAGTTATAAATGTGTTTACTTTTCCTCTTAAATAATTTAAATCTTTAAAACAGGTCGCAGTACAGTAAAAGACACACACCATACTCCATTATTAAACAAACAAACTCACTTCTCATTTCGCACCCTCAAATACAGTACCCAGATTTATACATAGTTTGTGTCAAAGTTTTGCACATAATATATTTTTTCTATTGTTGTTTGTTTTTCGAATCATCACAACCCAACAGCGTATAAAGGGTTTATGCAGTTTATTAAATCTGTCTACTGTGGAATGCACCTCGTCATCCCGAGGGAAAGTTTGTTTATACGATAACCTAAATATACAATAAGATCGACAGTTAAAGGTGCAGCATTAATAAAGACCTTTGTTTGTGACCCACACTATTGTGGCAACAAGGTTTTGTATATTTTATTTTCGTTATTTACAAAGCTGCCGGCGTCGGTCGCTTTAAAATCAACGGTAACCGCCTGGGACACACATATTTGATGTTGTACCAAGTCACAATGGTTTATGACAACATCCTTCTCGTGTAATAACACTGAAACGTTTTAGAAAAGTGGAATATGTTATGTACAATATTGTTTGCCTGGGAGAGTGACGCCTAGGTAACCTCCATTATGAGTCGCCACTGATTATACCATCTTTTATAAGCAGCTTAGCTACGGCATGGATATTTGGAACAAAAAAAATATATTGTACGCATACTTAGCTCTTTGAGCCTACAAAATTAAAAAAAAACGTGTGATTAGTTTTCGAAAAACAATTTTTTGAAAATTTCTGAAATTTTCAAAAACCTTAAAATTCCCGTATACAGAGTTACTGGAAATTGCGGTCGCAAAACTAATACACTAGTTCCACGAACGTGGGTTCGCAAACCATTTCGTTCAAAGAAACTACCATTTTTTTTATCTGAATGAAATTTCGCAAAGTAGACTAGTTTGGGCACCGCGCCGGTTAAAATCATAAGGAATTTCATTGATGAAAGAGGTACGTGTGCGTACGGATTATTCGTTTTTCCTATGAAATAACAACGTCGGCCATAATCACAAATATCAGTTAGGTAAGAATTCATAAACATTCATTGACCCAGATATTTTGGGATACGGTTAATTACAAAAATTATAGCAATTGCAAATTAATTTTTAATATTTTTTTACAAACTTCTGCTAACTGCAGCTGATTTTCTTGCTAATATGATATTTTTTTGTAAAGCGCGTCTTAACCTGTATAATCAAATAGCAGAACTCGTGAACAACGCCTCACGTTTTTGTTTACAAATAATTAATAGCAAATTTATTAGTAGATGTATATGATGCAATTCATACATTCCGCCGGTATCGCAGCTTCATAGCACCTATTACACTGCTTCACTGTTACATAAACATTAAAACGCGTAAACATGATAAATAAGGCGCATTAAGAATGTTACTGAATACGTCGTCACTAAACGTTGAGAGAGAGGGAAGGGATCCGGATTTACTATTACTATAGGCCCGCTACGTTGCCTACTTTGTTATTTATTGTTAACTAAAAAACATAGACAATTAAATGGTATATCTAATAAAAGAAGTTTACGTCAATAGCTTTATTTAGAACCAAGATATATTTAGTCAAAGTTGATTTTTATTGTGATTAAGTAATTGTTTTTAACGCCAAAGGAGTAGTTTGTGGATCCAAGTTTGGACTTTCTTCCTTAGTTTTGAGGAATTAGCAAAAACTTTTCACTTTCCTATACTTTCAGTATAAGGAAGTATTTTTTCATGAAAATTTTCGAAATCGAAATTTTGACTAGCTAAGGTTTCCATTAAATGCACGATATTCTTATTTTAGATGTACATTAAAAGTTAAAATATTAACTTAATTTCAATTTCTTAGCTGTGTTCTTGTTCTTACATCAATCTTCCATCTAAATAGTTTTAGAAATGTGCTCCCGTTCTACAGTAATAAAGTAAACATGAAAAATGGTACTATGTATGTGTTAAGAGAAATTTTAGTATGTATGCATATACAAGTATATGTTCGGAATTCAACTACCGCTGACACTGTTGCATGTTTGTATAGCAAATGTTTACTGCTTTAGTATTCTACAATGCACTCGACATAATCAAATTAAGGAAGCTTGAGTTTATGTAGTTTATGGTTACGTATTAGAATAAGCAATATTAACTAGAAACGGTTGGGTGTAATCAATTTTCCATAGACGTAAACATTGACATTAAACATATTTAATACTAAATTTATTCGGGTTTAATCTAAAAACAATTACACACTTTGTGGGATTATTGGCTTATTCTGTCAGCACGCATGAAAACAGATATGCGTACCTTTTAATAAATGATGCGCTTCATCACTTGGAAATACGTCTTAGGTTTATGATTATTTGATGCATGCCGGGTACCTTCATTTGGTTACGGTGTAATTTGCAAAAACATACAATTAAATATTAATTTCATTATTTTCACCCGTTTTAAAAATTACTGCAGGAATTTTAAATGTTAGTTGTAAGTAAATAGGTTTTAAAATAAAAATGGGCCGAACACTTCGCCTGTAGTTTCCATATTTATAAACAATATATACCATTTTTTGTACTAATTTTAGAGGGAAACAAACATACTAACGATTTCCAGCGTATAATACTGCTGCAAGATTTCTTACGCGAAATACACAATTGAAAATATATTAAAGAATTAAAGCCAATTTATAGCTATAAATAGGGATGAGAGCACTAAAATGATTTTAGGATGTTTTGATAATATTATTTATTCTATAGTTAATAGTGTTGATCAATTAATTTCCATGATTTACTTTAGCAATTTTTTTAATTCCATAAATGACTTACACAGTGAACGAACATAATTTAAATGAAAAATGGTTCTTTTTCTTGTGGTTTCATACCCTTTTGGCAGGTGTAGCATATCTTTTCACCTCCTGTCCTGTGTGGTGCTTAAAGTGGTACAGGACGGTGCGGACCTACAGCTTTACATGCACTCCGAACCACGGAAGTGCATGCATTTCACCTCCATAGCAGATTTTTACCAAGACAATCTGCAATGTGTGAAATGAAGCTAACGCCCGCCAACCCTCAAAGAGGGTTTTACGAACTATAAGCAACACAACCCACATCAGAGTCGGTAGGTGGTCGTCCAAAGCCTTCCAACGAACCATACCGATTTTAAAAATGTTATGGAGAAATCAATTAATATTAAAACCTGGCATAATTCCCTTAAACATACAGTTAACGCATATATGCAATTTTAAATGATTTATTTACGAGCTTAAAATAGCACCAAGCCCACATGTTTGACCTTATGAAGCTTGTTTAGATACGTATTATTCATCTGGCCAGGTGGTTCGCCTCAAGCTATGTATCTCAAATATTGCAGTTGTAGTTATAGAAACCTTGCAAAATCGTGCAACATGCTTCGTGTATAACTGAATAGATTTGAGTACGCCCATTGTTTTTGTTTACTTATTAAATTTTAACGAAATCTTTTACTGTTCTGGGATTAAGAGCCCGGTCTTTGCTGAGTAAAATAATATTTACTAAACATGTTCTGCTGCATAAATGTTTGATCAATATGGTTATATTATTTTATTTTCAAATTTGTCATAAATAAATTACAAAGCAATGCTCGCAATACTTTTTAGTTTCTGACCACTGTTACATGATTATACTCGTCTCTTATGCACTACGTGTTCCGCGATCTACCTTGCGCACTCTTATGTTGTCATCGATGCTCCTGTATACGTTGATGCTAAGCAAAAGTATTTTAAAGCCCAACAGTAAACCACAAATGACGGAAAATTTGTGTTTTTTTGCTAGAAACAAAATCGAGTTTTGGAAAAAGATTCCTTAAAAATAAAGCAAACCAAAAACTAGAGTGGGAGCAAAAATTGAGGTTTAGAGGAGAAAAATTAGTCCACCTAAATGTTGCTGCACTTAAAACTAATAAGTAATGGATCTTATTCTACTGTCACTCATGAACAATTTAGATTAAACAGAAATATTTCATTATTCCCCGTTTACTAAAAAAAACGGCCAAAATATTTTCAAACGTTTTTAGACGTTTTAGACGGCGTCGCAGAAATTACCGGACTAGGACACAAAACAAATTGTAACTTTTTTCTCTTTCTATAAACCGACTAAGTTCAAAAAGACCGTGTGGCTAGTTTTTGACCAATATTTTTTTGAAAATTTCCTAAATTTACACAAATTCATCCACCCAAAGACAGGCTTTTTTTAAATCCCTGGATGTCCAAAACATATATTTCCGTTAAAATATCAAATTCTAACATTTTCATGTAATCAATACTTCCCTATACAGAAAGTATAGTAAGTAAATCACTTTCTCTAAAAGATTAAAGTCAAATGAGGGTCTAGTTGACAAGACAAAATTCCCCACATTTTAGATCGCACAGAAGTAAAGTAGAAAGTCAAAGAAAAGATAAGGCCACTCTAAAGCTCTCTGTCGACAAATTCTGTTTAGCAATTGAAATTGCCAAAAAAAACTTCAAAGGAGCTTTAAAACTTGAATGTATATACCATCATAGTTTCGATAAATCAGTGCAGTGTGAGAAACATTAAGATAACTGTAAATTAAATCATGTAATACAAAGTTTTCTGGTAAAATTATGAATTTTAAATCGTTTGCGGTGTTTTAAATAGCACAGCAATGCGCAAAGCGTCATTATTCATTAATAACTGAGGATTACTGCTGATCGTGCCAAGACATACGGTTTTCTCAAGTTTATTTCCTTCCATTCTAAGCGTTAGCGAGTGTGTGGAAACTTTGTATTCTGTTGAAGCATATAAAATATTCAAGCCACAGCAATACAGAGTGGCTAGGAAAAGCCCGGCCACTTTTCTTGCGGCGGTCAAGAGATGGCGCTTTAGTAAAGAAAAATTAAATTAAAATACTGGCGACAACGCAGAATCCAAGACGTTTTAGTTGTTAGTTGTTAGTGATTCTGCGTTGTTGTCATTATTTTAATTTAATTATTCTTTACTAAAGCGCCATCTCTTGACCGCCGCAAGAAACGTGGCCGGGGTTTTCCTAGCCACTCTGTAGTTGATCTGGTGATATTTCCTGCATTAAAAATTTAACAAAATGTCATCTACTTGCTTACTGGAATAAACTTTACCAATTTGCTGAACTTTAAGAAAGTTTAATTTAGCTCTTGTAAAAATCCTGGCGTGAACTTCAATTAATAAAGTTTTTTTTATAACGTCATTAAATTTTAAGAGTGGTTGTTTGTAAATCGCACGCCAGAGTTAATAGTAGTAGTTACATCTTTTTTGGGGCGCTTGAGTAAACTATAAACGTCGAGATAAATGTGAACATAAATTTCTGCTGTGCTCTTTCTTGAATTAATTATTGCTACTAGGTTGACGGGGAGAAATTAGACTGACGAGGTAAACGGTAATAAACACGAATAAGGAAATAGGAAGTAAACTAGACGAGAATGAATATTAGGAGAACTAATAATTAATGATAATTCCCTTTCAAGCATTTGTGTCGCAGCTAGCAGCCAGCTTTGCAGACTGCACAACTCGTCATTTTCTGTTTTGCGCAGGTTACATTCAGAAATAATATTGTGCTGAATAATAATTTCGCAGAACTTAGAGCAAATGTAGCTGCTTTACGTATTGCCTGACACGAGGAAAGTTTTCCTAACAAATAGACGCTGCTAGTGAACTAAACTACGAATAGAACTACCTATCAAAAGTTGGTCGGCTTGTGTGTTATTGTAACGACAACTGTACTATCGCGCTACTGTATTCCCGATACACGTTAGTGGACAAAGTTTAAATGCCTTCATTCAAACTGTCCGACTTAATAAAATTTTCGCACTACCGCCTATATAAGTACGCCATACATCCATGACTCCAAAAGATGTAAGTCCCTTATAACGTCTGTTTATTGGGTTACACTTGACTACTGAACTTAATAACTTACATTCTCATAGGAGAATATAATTCATGTCACGTGACGATATTCAAACCAATCATTAAACCATTAAAATGTCTAGTTACATTTTTCCACAGCGGTAATCAGAAGCAAAAAATCATATTATCAACGATTTATTCTCGTTAAGACCGACGCAGCACATTTAACTCGTGCATTCGCACTCGTTGAATCTGCAGCTCGGTTTCAATTCAAAAATGACATCGATAATAAATATATCACTTATTATATTACGGCTGACAATATTGGTAATGAGTTAATGACACAGATTTGCACCTAACTTACGAAATAGAAATAATTAAAACAAAATTCTGATCATAGTTCTGATAACAGACGTCAAACTTTACAAATGTTTTCTTAAATTTTAGGTTAATTGCTGCCGGTATTGGGAAAATATAATCACCAAAGCGTAATGTAAGGATATAACACTCTCGCAAAGTAATATAAACCGAGGCAGAGCAATTCCTCGAATGTTCATACGTTTTTGCATTCCTTGTAGTTTAAAAAACTATTAAATATGGTTGGAAAAATGTGGGCGTTACATATGTATATGAAGCTAATAAACAAGAAGCAACAACTAAGTCGATGTGAGGCAGCAGCCACGATGTTTCTTGTGGATATTACACTACTTAAAACTGACTTTGCCGCATCTGCCTAATAAAACCGCAGATTTCTATTTAATTTTACAAAATACACGACTGCAGCTGTTGAACAAACAAATAAGTAAGGCCAGTTTCTAGAAGGTCAAAATTTCAAATTAAATTGCCATATATTACATATTTAATGCTATTTGAATTTGTAACGTATCACAAACTGACATTGACCTTCTACAAAATGGCGTCTGGCTTCAATTGTTATATAGAAGTCGTGTATCTAGTATAACTGTATAGAAATCAGTGAATAAAACAATACCTGCGTCTAGCGATAAAGGTAAAAATAATAAGTTGAATTTGCAAGGAATGGGGGGTTCCTAGTTCCCTACACACTTTTACATTACATGTTAACAAAGGTGCTCATCGTATGTGAAACGCTGTTTCAGCATAGATTCAGAATCTTATAAAAGTGGAAAAAATTCCGAAGATACACTTTAGATCACTTTTTTGTCGACAACTTTCGCATTTGTTTGAGTAAGTGCACCGGTGGAGCTACATGTGGAGGGAGGGAGAGTCACGTAATATTTTCTTCCAAATATTTTAGATATTTACAATTTTTAGAGTTCCATCTATAAAATTTTATTGCCTATACAAAATTATACAAAAAAAGTACTTGTTGAAAGTCGCTAAATTAAACGGTTTAAAAGATTTAACAGTCGCTACCCAGTTCCAATCCGCAAACCTAAATGTCACCAAAAAATCCAGCTTATTGCTTAAAGCGCTGCGTAGTTTCATGATGATTGAGTACCAAAAACGATTTTGTTATATCCCAATCAGTTAAATATTCAAAAATCTACTCAATAATTCAAATAAAAGACAGCCACTTAAAGGGTCTACAATCGTTCTACGTAACATAGGCAATACCATGTTAAAGAAAGAGAAAACATGTGCTACAGTCTACCCTATAGAAAAACATGTTGATGTTTCGATTTGCTACCACCAGTTTCGAGTGCGATTGGCTTTGCTCGTCGTAATATCAAGGACCCCCACAACCACTATTCTTTTGTCCTAATGCGGAACTATTGCGCATGCTATTCTTATGTGGCCTTTCCTATGTTCCACAGAACGATTTTACGCCCTGTATAATTTCTATAATTTTTCGTTTTAGGGCCTAAAAAGTTAAAATATATTGTATATATTTAAAATTGCGTACAATAATGGATAGGGAAAGTCAAAAATTAGCTATTTAGAAAATTTATTCAATTACTTCATCCGATAAAATGAAATGCGCGTCAATTCCATATTTTGGCAATAAATCAGAAAAAAATGCTGAAATTAAAAACAAAATAAATAAACGTAAAATAACTTTTAAAACAACAAAAAACATTTTACACTTTGTTTAATGCTAAAGGCAAAACAGACAATTTACTAAAATCAGGCATCTACAAAATAAATTGCTCGCACGGTAATTCGGCTTATATAGGGCAAACAATCAGAAACTTTGATATTAGGTACAAGGAACTCGTACATTGTTACAAATACAAACACCCACACAAAACCAATAATGCTAAATACTTATTAGAACACAAATCTAATAACACTATAAAATGTTTGCATTTTTGTGATGATAGACGTAAGTTGGATATCCTAAAAACATTTGAAATTCACAAACATTTAAAATCTGTACCTTTAATGAATGAGCAAATTGATCTCCTTTCACCAATATTGGACGTTTTGGAATGAGAAATCAAGTCATCTGGACGCAAATATGGAAAACCAAGATCAAGTTATGAAGATTTATTGTTCCTACAGCAACACCAACTGTTTACCTTTAACCTTGCCTCTAAAAATGACATGTTAACATGACAAAATACGTATAAGGCTAAAGTAGAGACCTGTTGAAGTTGTAAATTGGATTATTTACAATAAATTAAATAGAACTTCAACGAAGTGAACTCAAACTTATAAATAAACTAGTAATTTACATTTAATTAACAGTATTTTGCAACACACAAAATGGAGAACCTTCTTATATCCGTTTCTTTTAAGTTAAGGCGTTCGTTTTATGGTTGTGAAAGTCCCTGCGGAAAGATGCGAGGCTTAAGGCTTCATGTAATATTTCTTAGATGGTGTAACAGTAATGTAATTAAGATGTAGATTTTGTGCCAAAGGAAAGCACATCTGAAATTACTGTCGTTATTACTCATATCTGCATTATAATTGGTGGTGCTAAAACAAGAACGCTGGTTTTCAACAACGTAGATAGAAATAAAGATTTCAGCAATTTAGAAAAAAAAAAATATACCTGCAACGTGATGTAATAACATCGTTGAAATATTTTCTCTTATTACCTACATAAGAATCAAATACAGTTTTAAGTACCAAATTAAATCCATTATTTGTATTTATAAAAAAACTCTTGATATTAGTACTACCTACTACATAAACCATAGTTTTATTTATATCTGAGTGAGGCATGACAGAAATACTCTGAGATCCAAATCGTTAAAGTTAAAGTCCAGAAATTTTATAGTATTTTATGTGATAGAAGTTAGAGATAATTTCCTGATAAAATCTAAACGAAATGTAATTCGCCAACTTTAAAGACAATAAAACCAAAGCGCTCGCTCTTGCAGCTTGAATCGTTGAGAAACACGAGATCACTTAAATTACTCGAATAGGTGCATAAAAGTTAGAATTAAAATGTTATAATGGCAACATTTAATTATAATCACAAACATTAGAAACTTCGTTGCCGTTGATCTTCACATAACTAAGAAACACTGCGTATTTATTATTACTATTATTGCACATACATTTCAACAGTAATTTGAAATTACACTGTAATAGAGCTTCTGATTATTTTTGTGGTTCTATGTTATACAAGATATTTAATAACTTGTTCTGATTGGACGGTTTCCGTTCGACAAGATTCTGATTTCGAGATGCCTTGTTTCAATAGCCCTTTTAACTTTTAACCTATGGTATTTATGTTACTATACATTTTAGAAAGTATTCGTTACTTCTGTGGCATTTTCTCAATGTTTGTCAATGAAAGACTAAAATAAGTAGTTGAAAAGAAACAGACCATAATGTGTTGGTATTTTTAAAATTTCTAACTGCAATATTTGACACAGTCTTTGAAAAAGGAACGTGCAACATACATTTGGAATTCAAAAAGCATAACTACAAAATAATAGCACCCATTTTACAATTACATAAAAAATAAAACCTGTACGTTTAAAAAAATTTAGATATGCTAGAGTACCATGATACAAATACAAACAGCATACTTTAATAGTATAAAGTTTACTGTTATAAAGCTTTAACCGTTGGCGTTTATTAAATGTATTGACATTTCCTATATCAATCTTGTTTGGGGGTTACTATGTTGTAAAGTAGCGTTGGTGGGACACCCAACAATCGTCGTCGTGAACAAAGGCGATTGCCTTGGCGCTAAAACGACCACCTTGTGTTTAAGGTGTTCTTAATTAGGACCAACGAGCACTGGGCGAATGTTTTCACGGGGTGAAACGTTTAGTGGTAATAACGACCACCTTGTGTTTAAGGTGTTCTTAATTGGAACCAACGAGCACTGGGCGAATGTTTTCACGGGGTGAAACGTTTAGTGGTAATAGTTTAGTAGAATGGGTTCCTAATACCTGAGCAATACTATTTTCGTTCTGAGATGGTTACGCACCCGCTCCCTAACCGTTGCTATAAATATGCTTGCGTCCCCGTCACTCTGTTGGAAAACTCTATGGATTATAAATGTGCCTAGGCTATATACCATTTGGTTAGAGGCCGTTGATTGGCAGGTGAAGCTGTCGCTCTTGGTTCCTATGAGTGAGGTTTGGTTTCACCTTCTCACGCCTATAATCAAAATGCCAATCCAGGAGGGCTCTCATTCCCGACACTGTTCAGGTACCGGTCATTATTATCAGACCGGCTACCGACCTATTTGGCGGCGCAAGACCGATACAAAAAAGTGCGAGTAGCTTAAACTGGGAGGAGCAACTTAGGTTGTTCCAAAAAGTCTTACAAGCAACTGTAAATAGTGCCAAGGGTACTAAGTTAGCTTTGCGAAGAAACCGTGGCTCTCGGTCAAGTTATAAAAAAGACTCTTGAAGGCAGTGACAAGCTTGTGCAGGCAAAGAGAGCCAGCTGCGTTTCAGCTCGGATACTCATCTACAGAATTATTAAGAGAGTTAAGTAGTTTCTCTGAGACAAGTGGAGAGTAGGCTCTGATGCCGTACCGGTAGCTTATTCTCGATTCGTGTTGGGCAAGCTTGCTGATTGAGTGTATCTCAATCCCTTGTCGATGGTGATTGTGGCGGGATAAGACGAAAGGTAGGTAGCGCCACGTCAAATGAAACGAGGAGTGTGACACTGAATAGTTTATACATGAGTTGACCGTCAAACAGTGTACTAATTTATGTAAAATAATAATGCCTACCGATCTGGTTACTATCTGTCTGTCACCCTCCCTGTCACTCTCCTTCAGGGTTTGTTTAGTTCTTTTACTTACCTTTTCTCTATATTTCGTGTTTCTTCCTGATGTAGCTTTGCTTCTTTCCTCTTTTTCTCTCTATTCTTTGGTTACAACTCATCCTTTATTCCTTCCCTTTCACATCCAACTTATCCTCCTTCTTTTTCACCCATTTCGTCATCCTTCCCCACCCCCACCCCCTTTTCTCCTTTTATTTCTCTTGCTGTTCCTTTACTTCTTCTACTTTATTTCTTAATTCTGCACCATGGTTTTTAAAAAATATTAAAGCTTGTCTTTACAAATTTTGAAACATTTGCATGTTGCAAGCTGTATTCGGAACATAATGGCCAAATTGGAACATCAACGGGTGAAATACTTTCTAATTCAGAATCATGAGTTGCATCAGTTAGTGACTTCTATTCTGTTTATATCACATAAAACTTAACGATCAATAAACGAAGCAAAACAACATCCTCATCCTATACCGCCCATCCCCTAAAAAATTAACGTTTCTAACAATACTACTTAAAAAATACCGGCCTTAAAATATAATTTTCGTAATTACTACCCTAAAATCACTTTGCGTTACATCCTTCCCCCTAAAATTAAAACTGTATATACATAGTAAAGTGTTCTTTACATCATTAGTTTTGCGTCTACCGCGTTTGATAAATAAATGACGGTTCTAAGCTACTAAACAATACAAATGTAACCGTCAAGATGTAAACAGCATCAATGTTATTACGTCACTCACCCTGCATCGACTTATCTGTCGATTCTTGTTTCTTCTGCGATTTTAACAAACTAGAAATAGTAACGTTCATACGTGCAGTAATATTGAATTTCAAATTCATGCTTCGTTCTTTAAAAGAGTGCACTTTATAGTTTTTCTATCAATTATTACTAGTTAATTAACTTTTCTTTCCAGTCCATACCTTTTTTAATAGCTATGAGGTAACTGGTTTCCTTCATCTGTAAAACTTTGACACACCGTACAATTTCCATAAACAACAATCTGTTTACGTATCCTTACAAATACATTTATCAGAAGCAGTTTGAATTTAATTAATTTTATTACGTACACACCAGCAGAACTGCTATAATCAACCGCGAGCACGTCCACTTTTGAAGTATTCATGCAGAATGCTTGACATTTTCCAACGCACACTGTTAGGATCAAAATGGTGTAATATCATCCCCAACATCACTTGCGGAAACAGTAGTATCAACAAAACAAAGCGACGTTAAAAATAATTCCAAGTGCTTACTTTTCCACAAAGCTGGTATGTTGAAAATTCAGAAAAAAAAACAGAGGGAATGGACTGGAAACCAATGTGAAATGTTCGTTTTATGCGACGCAGTTATTGGATATTTAGGTTCATGTGAGAAATGAAAACTCTGTGGAACGGAGAGAAAATTATGACTGAAAGGATTTTTGGGAATACTATGCGAACGGAAGTATAGGTGATAAAATTTAACACCCTCAAGTCTCTACATGGTTGTTAAGGGTTGTTGAAAAAAAAATTTTGTCGTACAGGAGGAATATAAAATTTTAGACATCAAGGAGCTTGCGGGCAAGAAATAAAAAAAAAGTAAATTACACGGCACATAAAAAATAATAATACTCTTAAGTAAAACATATATGCTTTCTACATACTACATCAAGCCGCAAAGAAGAAAACAAAAAGAAAATGATTCCTTCTCGTTATTTTGCTCCAAATGCATGGACACCCCCCTTTTGATTACAGCTCACGCAACCTGTTGTTCTTACAATACTACCTTTTCTTTAGAGTAAATTGTATCCAACTTTACTTTGATTTTTACTTTCCTCTGCTTCCAATATGTAAATGTATTGTGGCGTGAAAAAAATCGACTCCAAGATTTATATTCTATTTATGATCTAGAATAAAAATTTATTTCGTTCTCTTTCCTTTAATGCGAAAAAACTTTTTTTCGGCTGAAATGTTTTTCTGGTAAATAAGCTAAGTAAACCCCTTAAAAATTGCTTACAAGAAACAGTCCGGACAGTTTCAAATAAAGAAAACTTTAGTATATATTAAATTTAGTAAACACCCTAACCGTTTTGAAAAAGAGTTAAATGGAAATTTAAGTCAACTTGGTTGCTAACCGTTTATCTTTTTGAGTATGTTTTATACATGGTTAATTCATTATCGTAAACATCGTAAAATAAATTGGGGGTTTACTTAGTTTCGTTGTCACCCAGTATATGGAAATTTTTAAATCGTCAAAATTGTGAAAACCAAAATTTTTAAAGTTTAGAAATTTAAAAAAGTTATAGTATCTTAAATAATAGTAACACCATTTGATTTATAATTTTGTAAGCTCACAGCTTATAAGCTGGAAATAAGCTCCAATAAGACTTGCGACCTAATGCGCTATTTATCGGTGATGGTTTCTAGGAATTTTTGAAATTTGGAAAATAATATTCTATGTTTAATAAGTAGGGGACGACAAGATTCTTGTTGCAGCCAAGTTGCTTATAAATGATAGGAAAACAACAAATTTAATTTATAAAAGCTGTAATCATTGAGAAAGCCCCCCGCAGTTTCTGAATACCAATTTTTTTTATAGTTTCTGGTGTGTTTCGCCCAATTTTATCCACTTTTACACAGACGCTTATCAACTTTTTTGACGTGCTACTTGGTTGTCGATCGCCCGGAGCTAGTCGACAGAGAAAACAAAAAAAAGAGGAAAATCCACGTAGCACTATGCAAAATGGCTATTTAAGACCTTTTTGACCGGTAACGAACTTTTTTATTAGTAGTAAAATGCCCAAATTACCAATTTTTAACTTAAGCGTTTTCTAACAAATATAACGTAAAATCTCGAGAAGTACTTGGAATATCGGCTTGATTTTGTTTGTTTAATAGCAGATCTATCAGCGCTGTCTATGATGTAATATTAATTTTCATGTAAAAATAATTTTTTGCCCAGAGAAATTACCAATGTGACTTTTTGCTTTCATGTAGTGACACTTTTACTAAGCGACAAACTTTTTTATTTGTAAATTTTAACAGCAGCGATCAAAATTAAAAATAAATTTTGAGAAATATTTTCTACTTTCTGTACATTCTGTGACGCACCGTAGGCGTGGGGACGTAAGACATAACAGCATATTCTAAAACCTAAATAGTGGTTGAAGCTTATATAAAAATTACTTTCTAGTTGTGCATTTTTTTAAATTGTGAATAAAACACGGAAATGAATAAAACATATATTGCTATGATATTTGGAGTTGTTTGATTTGACTGGAGTATTGTAATTCCCGGAAGGCCGTTTTTGGGATGCTTGTTACAATGTACTTTACGATTGGAGGTTTGTGAAGACTGTAAGATTTTGGTATTCAAACTTATAAACTCAGGGTTGCGTATTATTGCTGTAATTTCTCGTTTTAAAATTCAAATAATGTGGTTATCTTTAATATCATTTATATTTTCATATTTGTGAAGTTTTGTTTACTCTGAAAGAAAGAAGAACACAATCAGATTGATATGATTATTGTTTATGTTAATTTTAATTATAAATTAGTTCAGAATTGTTTAAAAGGTTTAATATATAAGAAGTTTTAAACTTACTTGTTGTGTGCATCGTTAAATGTCATTTGTGGGGGTTATGGATGTGAATGTCAATTTGACAAATGTATGAAAAGAACACTCATTGTTTCATGAGATTTACCTGTTTTAAGAAAATGGGAGATCAAGACAGAAGACAAAAGCAAGTGAAAACTTATTAGTTAGTTACGGCTCGTCCTGAAAACAAAGACACAGGATTTTTTTTATTCTCTGATAGAATAAGAGAAAGAAAACTAGTTATATGAAATAAATAGTGGTTTTAAATCGAATAGAAGCTATAACAAAACGGATACAAGTGTTTCTCAACTAATTTTGGAACTACCCAAAACAATAATAATATAAAAGCGGTCCAGAACGAGTTTCAGTTATCATGGTAGAAAACGCCAATTATTAGTCAATATAAAAGCAGTCCAGTACATATTGGTACTACAGCGGAGGAAGATTCTTACTAAAGGCGAGTGGTGTGTTTTTTGTGGAAACTGCAAACCAGAGAAGAGGGAGTATATCATTCAACGATTGTTGAGTTAAGGATATCATTAGAAAGAAGAAACAAAGATAAGTGTTCAGTTTAAGAATAGTAAAATAAAAAGAAATTTCTTGATTTTTCACAAATTTAACCTCAAATTGACGTCTAAATAAAAAACTGTTGTAACGTTGATATTGGTTTGTGTATTTTTTTTCTTGAGTCTTATTTATTAATACCATTTCTTCCCAAGCTTAATAACGACCCTGAGAAATTTTATAAAAGAGTCTCACATAAAATATAATTAGTGATTCCGTAAATTGCAGGCATTTAAATGATTGTTTTTCTGGTAAGTGCATAGCCTCATATCATAGCAATATGTAACGTTATATCACGTGTAAATAAACAAGTACAATTTTCTTTATAAGTTCTTACAATATTTAAAATTGCATTCATTGCAGCATTTCAGTCCCTCTTTTATGCAAAAGTCCTTCTAGTTTGTTTCGATTTTCTAAATTAACATTTGAAAAATAACTTGAATGCCAAATTTGTACCTGAAACCGTTTTGGTTTTCTGTTAAATCATAGACTTCCAAAAACACTTTCAGTGAGAACACGATAAGAAGTTTCCCTTAGAACTTGCGTGCTCGGTATACATTTCTGTTTCTTTTTATTGTTTTAATTTTTCGAATTAGCCCTAATTTTTGTACCGACAAAAAACTAGCAGTGGAGTACACTATGCTCGTAATAATATATCCAACTACCTAAACACGCGCTATTATTCCCTAACAGTTGAGCTATGAAGTACGAAAGTTTACTCTAATCTTTAAGATTTAAATTTTTTAGGCACAGTCCGCTATTAGTGCTGTATACAGTTTTTAAGTTGTTAGACACATAAATACTGTAAGATTCATTAAAAGTTATTACAATAATTGTGTCTCCTACATTGCAAAAGTATGTGAAATTAACTTTTTCATCTACCTTCTTAATAATTCAGTCAAAGGCTCGCAGCACTACTCATACCTGCTTATTAAGAAGCTTACAAAGGTATTATGAGGATCAAACCCTTTCTAGTTTTAAGCAGAGCAAAAACATGTCAGTTTAATCCATAATTTAGTAAAACTAAGCTGCAGTATATTTACTAGAAGATTATGAAGTTTAAAACTTGAAAGATTCTCATATATTATGATTAAAACATATAAGCTTAGCTTCTTCAAGTGAATAATAAATAACCAGTCTCAGTAATCTGCTGCAGTATAATAATCTCGTTCACTTTTTTAAATAACATACAGTTTTGCTAGAATAATAAATATTTTAATATTTTAATATTTTCAAAGAACTCAATAATGGTGTAAATGTTTAATGTCTGTCATATCTTCAAAACATTTAAAAGTAATGATAAAGTTTAAAATGTGGGGTATATCAAAACTTCACCGAGAAAACTATTTACAGAAGTGGACAATTATCAATTCAGTATTAACACAGACGTCAAGAAATAAAACCAAAGCACCTGGAAATTCTGCCAAACGCGTATTTTCTACAGGGTAGCGATCTTTAACGTGCAATACTAATTTTTCAAACCATTTAACCCAAATGGTCTGTCACGATGTTTTGAAAATTTTGATTTAATGCTTGTTTACTCAAAAATGAGTCAGATCGACATAAATTTTTGTATTGTTTCGTAGTTATTGTTATGACGCTTTCCGCTTTTTACTTTCACATACTTCTGCTGAAGTATCTAAGGAAAGTTATGATTTCATGCAAATGTCAGATTTTAACGGAATACGCGTATTGAGGTCCAAGGAACCCAGAAAAGTGTTTTTAAATAAATGTCTGTCTGTGAGTGGGTGCGTGCGGTGGCGGGTGGGTTGTTGCCCCTATATCTCTGGAACCCCTTGATGGATTTTATTTAAATTCGGTATGTAAAAACATTTTAGTTGCAGGTTTTTAACCAGAACCGGCAACGGAATTAGACATATTTTTTTGGCATAGATTTTTTTGTAAACACGTTTTTGAAAATATGACGTTGTAGTGAATCTAAAGGCAAATCAAGTGGTTTTTCCCTGAATGCCGTGTCTTGAAAACTAAGACCGCGACTAATTTTTGAAAAGTTTTGACTTTAATGCCCGAATACTTAAAAACAAAATACACAATCAATACAGTCATATTATTTAATAACCCTTAACACTTGTAAATATTATATGTGATTTAAAAATATTTTTCGAAATATGGAAATTGTAAAATTGTAGCTGTTTAAAATTTTGGACATTTTTGAAAAAATATTCCTCAAAAACTGTTGACACATTTTTTTAACTATCTGAGCCAATAATTTGTTTTTACAGCGGTTTTTGACCGATGTTCGCTGCTGCTATGTTTACAGTAAAGGTACAAAATCCTATTACACAGGCTATCGCATTTTCTAAATCCCGCTGCGGCGATACATTTTTTAGCATTTTTTTTCTTTCTTTAACTGTTTTTTAAACAAAGTTATTTAGTCGATGCAAGAATATTTAAAACGTAAAAAGTATTGGAGCAACAACGTGATTTCAAAATTTTGGAAATTTTCAAAAACATATGGCTTAAAAAATAGCCATACAACTATTTTTAAACTTTGTAAGTTTATAAAGCTAGGAATGGGCAACAATTTAGTTTGTGTCCTAGTCCACTAATTTGTCTGTGACGCCTGCTATGAATTTTTGAAAATTGAAACCTCATGCCCCTCTTTTATTAAACAAATGGCGATAAAAAATGTGTTTACGCAGAAATTTTCCTTTTTACTTAGTCACCATAGGAGCATCGATGATAACTTAAGAGTGTACAAAGTAGATAGCAAAACGAAAAATTTGAGGCACGACTAAGAATAGGGACCTTGATATGAATACCATAGAAATAGCAGAGGAAAACAGTGTGTAAATAAATTCAGTCGTGCAAATTACGTGCGAAACAAATGGATTTGTGGGTTTAGCATTAGAAACTGTTCTTTTTCTGATTTCCACGCATTCTCTTTGGCGATACGAAATGAATACGAAATTTTATGATTTAATACATTTAAAGTGACAAAACTGACCATTAAAATAATAAACAGCGCACATTTAATCAAATGCATTTGGCTTTGTTGGGAACTGAAAATATTCAAGCGCAGTTACGTATTGGTTAAATAATTAAAACCACAATTCTAAAGTTACCAAAAACTAATACGTTTTGTCAAAAATTATAGAGCATTTGAGTTGGTATTACGGGGACATGATGAGAATCCAAGAATATTTCAGGCCACATAAATTTGTCGCATCAATCTAATTTACCAAAAATAAATTGTTCTTATTAAAATAAATTTTCATATAAGTGAAAACTGTAGCTTAGATTTTAGTAAACATATATTTTACTTCAAAACTTAATTTTTTTTTATATCTAGTAATCTTAAGTTTTTACAAAATGTCTCCATATAAAATATAATGATTTTACACTCAATATATTTTTTCTTGCAAACATAAGTGTGTAGGTTTGAAACAGACTACCTTTTCAAGTAAATTTTGTAGATGCCTGATTTTAGTAAATTGTTTGTTTTTTCTTTAGCATTAAACAAATTGTTTAAAATGCGTTTTGGTGTTTTAAAAGTTATTTTGCATTTATTTGTTTTGTTTATAGTTTTGGAAATTTTTTCTGATTTATTGCCAAAATATTGATGATGATAAACGTAAGTTGGATATACTAGAAGCATTTGAAATTCACAAACATTTAAGATCTGTAGCTTTAACGAATGAACAAATTGATCTCTCAAATTCACCGTTATTGGACGTTTTTGAATAAGAAATCAAGTCATCTGGACGCAGATGTAGAAAACGAAGATCAGGTTATGAAGATTTATTGTTCCTATAGCAACAACTGTTTACTTTTAATATTGCCTTTGATAATGCCCTATAAAAACGTTGAAATACGTATAAGGCTAAAATAAAAAACCTGTTGAAGGTTAAAATTGTTTTATTTACAAAAAATTAAAATGAACTTTAACTAAGTAAAGCTCGAACTTATAAATTTTATGTCGTAGCTTATATTTAACCATTGCTCTGAAATTTTGCAATTACTATTTTGACAGTTAAATTGCTTTTGGAATGGAAACTCAATTTCAGATAAGTATAATTTACATTTGACACAGTGCTTTTGCAATATTTTCACAACCATTTTGGTACAGAACATATGAAAATATGTGACCAATAAAAATTTAGCATGTTACAGGAGAATAAGTCGATGAAAATAAAGTTGTTCACATAAATAAAATAATGAATATTATTAGAATTACAGCACAAGTGTCTTTTTTTTTGTGCCAAGTGCCAATTAAAATACTTTTTTTAAACGTTTCCTCCGCAATTTGTTCTACCGAAAAATATTTTATTTAAATATGCTTGGTAAACATGCAAATAATTGGTCTGGGGAAAACGCCGGAAAATTGCAGTGAAAGGGTCACATATTGCAAATTATGAGTTGTGAGCTTGTTTACTGCCAAATAAGTCGGCGTGAAATTTAGCATCGGAACACTCTTAGGGGTAGTGGCTGCTTTTGGGTTTTAAAGGAAACGGTCTGCAAAGAGTAGCTTCCAACGTATGATGCGCCGCAAACAAAATTTACTTGAAAAGTGGGTCTGTTTCAAACCTACACACTTATGTTTGCAAGAAAAAATATATTGAGTCTAAAATCATTATATTTTATATGGAGACATTTTGTAAAAACTTAAGATTACTAGATATTAAAAAAAAAGTTAAGTTTTGAAGTAAAAAATATGTTTACTAAAATCTAAGCTACAGTTTTCACTTATATGAAAATTTATTTTAATAAGAACAACAATTTATTTTTGGTAAATTAGATTGATGCGACAAATTTATGTGGCCTGAAATATTCTTGGATTCTCATCATGTCCCCGTAATACCAACTCAAATGCTCTATAATTTTTGACAAAACGTATTAGTTTTTGGTAACTTGAGAATTGTGGTTTTAATTATTTAACCAATACGTAACTGCACTTGAATATTTTCAGTTCCCAACAAAGCCAAATGCATTTGATTAAATGTGCGCTCTTTATTGTTTTAATGGTCAGTTTTGCCACTTTAAATGTATTGAATCATAAAATTTCGTATTCATTTCGTATCGCCAAAGAGAATGCATGGAAATCAGAAAAAGAACAGTTTCTAATGCTAAATAAACCCACAAATCCATTTGTTTCGCACGTAATTTGCACGACTGAATTTCTTTACACACTGTTTTCCTCTGCTATTTCTATGGTATTCATATCAAAGTCCCTATTCTTACTCGTGCCTCAAATTTTTCGTAGATGTATATGACGTCATTGCGTATAATTCTATATGGGATGACATCATATACGTATACGAAAAATTCCACGCACGAGAATAGGCGACGATGCGAACTTCCTTTTAGTTTAATTTCCAATTTTTGTTCGTACGAACGTTTGAAAACGTCACAAAACTTTTTCACAATATCAATTTTTGAATTTAGCGCTACCGAACCGGCAGCATCAAACCACTGGTAATGCATGACTGCCTGTGCAGCCCCAGTTGTGGGCTAAAATTGCAAAACACTTACGTGGCATATTCAAGTGATAATGCAGAAATGCGGAGAGCAGAGATATTCAGGAATCATTTAATTTTTTTTCTCTAAAAATTAAACAACACAGATCATTTGGACATGTTTTAAATACGTGTTACATAATAGCATAAAATTTAATATTGTTGTAATATTACCGTATAGTCGTCGGTAGTAGCATTTTTATATGAGATTTCCGTAATTTTAAACAATATTTCTCTCCTTTCTCTCCATATTGACTTTTTAACCGACTTCAAAAAAAGGAGGAGGTTCTCAATTCGTCTGTATATATGTTTTTTTTATATTTTTTTTTATGTATGTTCGAGCATAACTTTTTTGTTTATGAACCGATTTTAATGATTTTTTTGTGTTGGGTTCAGTATAGTTCCGAGGGGGTCCCATTATAATTTCATTGGTATTGGAGCTTGAACTTCGAAGATACTCCTCAAAATCTATTTTTTAACCGACTTTTTAGTGTTTCCGTATTTCATCTTCCGTTTCAACTAGCCGTCATTTCCTCATTCGAGAAGCATCCTTACTAGGTCTACCCATCACTTAAAATTGTAAAATAATTAACTTTAAAAAAAAAGAAAACCGACTTCAAATAAAAACACAAAAAGTGACATAAGTTAACTAAAAAGCAAAAAATAAATGTTTTTTATACAACAGTTTAACTCTTATTTGTTGTTCCGTTTAATGTAATTAAGAAATTGTTGTTTATTATATAATTATTAATTGTTTTATAATTTTTAAGTCGGTGCCAAGTAAAACATAAAAATTATATACCTTGCTGCAATAACAAATTAGATTCGAATTTTTATGTTTTACTTGGCACCGACTTAAAAATTATAAAACAATTAATAATTATATAATAAACAACAATTTCTTAATTACATTAAACGGAACAACAAATAAGTATTAAACTGTTGTATAAAAAACATTTATTTTTTGCTTTTTAGTTGACTTATGTCACTTTTGTGTTTTTATTTGAAGTCGGTTTTCTTTTTTTTTTAAAGTTAATTATCCGGTTTCAATTTCAAATATACTGTTTGAAAAAGACACTGCGAAAAAGATAACTAGAATTATTGTTTCTTGTTTACAAAGCTTTTTCCAAATAAAATCAGTCATTAATTTCCTAAAATAATGTAACCGTCCAATTATTTTCTACAAAATAGAAAGTAGTAAATAAAATAGCTGTAGTTAAACACAAAGCTTGGGATTATGAAATATTTGTAGTTTAATCAACATTCCAATAAATCGCATGAACAGAATTAAACCCATGTGTGCAAAATCAATTACAAGGTTAGTTAGTTTAAGCGCATTCCGTTTTTGAGCGATGCGGGGATTATCGCGGTGCAAGGGAGCCTGGGAAATGGCATCTGGGAAAATTGTAGCACCTCGCGGCTCGACAGCTTTACATAAATAGGCACGAACTTTCAAACTACTCCATATTTCTTCGCTACCTTATTTGCAAATTTTCGATACTTCACCGTTAAAAGCTGCCTCCGGAACCGCGTGATCATCTGTGTTTAATAAAATACAGGAAGTTTTTATATTAAAGAAGAAAGCAGAAAATATTCGCCAGTCTAGGGCGCTCATAAGCAGTCTCTAAAGTGATATATTACCTGAGTCATGACAGTTTTCCTAAAAGTAAGAACTTTTGTATAAAAAGCTCGTTTCTAAATGATCCCAGATATAAAAATAGAATTTTTACTTACAGGATTTTGCATGACAGCGGAAAATTTATGTGTCTCGCAGAAAGTCATTAAAACCTGATTTAAACTTACCCAACTTACTTATTTGGGTATTCAGTAAACTAATAATAGTTGGCACATCTTAAGGTTGTTGGGTAGCACATGAAATATCACAACGTTTAGGTGCCTAAGTTTGGTAGGTATACTAAAAAATTAATTACTCAATTCATAATATATCGTACAATCATTACGTTGCATCTACCGTCTCAGCAGCAAACAGGAACGTTTAACCTTGATGCTTTTGACTTGCACAATTTTATGGCGAATAAATTCAAGAAACTATCTATTTTTTTTATTTGTTAGATTTTGACTTAAAATGAGCTTTAGTATACTGTCAGTAAAATAATTCAAACAAGTACGACACATGAATTGCAAAATAAACGGGAAACATTACTCAATCTTCCTGCGCAGCAAAACTGACACAGTTAGGGAAATTTTGGATTAGTCCTACGAAGGTAACCATAATAAGGGTCACTCGGCTGCGTAAGCAAATGGGGTGGCTCTTGGTGG
The DNA here is from genome assembly GCA_958336395.1 of Ctenicera cuprea. Lineage (NCBI taxonomy): Eukaryota > Metazoa > Arthropoda > Insecta > Coleoptera > Elateridae > Ctenicera > Ctenicera cuprea. Next base: position 19,076,605 of record OY284487.1, on the reverse strand, counting down.
TAAAATTGAACCATAAAAAGAGCTGATGATAAAATTTAAAATGAGCCCCAAGATCCTTATAATAACGTAGCAATGACCCAATTTTTAGAACTTCACAAGATCTGTATGAAGTTATTAATCTTTTCAGACACAACACCAAAACAAACAGCAACAATAATAAATAGCATTAAGAGGTTTATTGGATAAGCCAATAGATTGTATAAGTAACCAAATATATGAAAAAAATATATTTGTTATAATTAAATCGCACAACATAAAAATCTGTAGTCAAATCAAATAAAAATAACGTAAAATTGTAAAATAATAATGTCGTCAATTGTATAAATAATAGTTACGTTAAACTAACTGTATCATCAAATATATGCAAACAAAATGTAATTAAAGACCAAATATATTTGTTTTTACCTAAACATAAATTAGTAGCAAAACGCAAAAATGTAATTTAATATTTAATTAAACTGATAAATATCAAAGCTTGTTGTTTGAATAAGCCAAAATTTTTCAATAGCTCGCACAATGTAATTCAAATTGGCCAAAGACTTGTATAATACGTTAGATAAATATCAAATCGTTTTCAAATCTTGTAACTGCCCAAAGAAAAATTAACCTCTACATTCAAATACGTATAAATTACAAACTTTGATGAAATCACTAAATTGTTTCGGTAACAGCTTTGTATTATTGTAAAATTTATATAATCGATAATTTTTATATCCAGTGCAACAAATTAAATGAACTGCATAAACTAGGTCAATTACGCCATAATATAAACGTTGCAAATGTCAAATATACCACAACACGTACATAAACTTTGTTTTTAAACATAAAAGTGCTTGAAGTCAACTAACACAGTGTGAATAATAGTTTATTAAACAACGCACATCGTGAGTAATCAAATTAATTAGGAAATTAAAGTTCAAAGCTTAATAACCTATAAAACGTATTAAACATAACTTTACAGGTGAAAACATTAAGTAAATACCACAAATTAACTAAATTTATGAAAATTTGGCTACAGGTAACTAGCAAACATGAAGAAACAAATATTTAAAATAAAGAGTAAATTTGTGACCTTAATGAAGTCTCGATTTATTTAACGGAAAACCAACATATTAATTTACTTTTGGCTTAGACCGCGTCGTCATTTGGGAACTACACCCAGCATAATCAAGTAAGAACTGATCTGTAGCTTGTCTGCCTTTACAAGCATTTGCTCTAAAAGTTTGAGCCATAGTCGTTCGTGGGCGCTGCCTGCCTAAACAAGGCTGTGTGTTTAAATTATTTAAACCTTGGAGCGAACAAGGATTTGATTTTAATGTATTTTGTTTGCCAGGACAATAATACAGTATGCACAAAAAGTCATTGGATCGCGGTTGCTGTGGAATTGACAAGTCATCTATGAAATTATTTATTTCTATTAGTTTTGTCATTGACTTTCACAAGTCAGCGGATTCTAATTAAAAATGTTTTAAACAGATCATAAAATTTTTATGATTAGAGCATATCCACCACGATTTCCATTACGGTAATATGCTCTTAATATGTTATTATCAAACGTAACTTTCTAAATTCATGGAAAATACAATTCAACAATATTATAATACAACGCAAAAAATCAATTCTAACATTTACTTACAGGAAAAATTACCAATAATTGAAACTACTACAATCGAATGACGCAACCCCCCCCCCCGCCCCCCCGCCGCGGTTTAATGATTCATATTCCCGCAATATTTCTTCTGCTGTTTGTTTTATGTTCTGACTGCAGGATGTCTATTTCAATATATTAAATATTGACTTATAATAAAATGTTCGAACTCCCAAGGCAACTTTCATCTATAAAAAGAAATGATACCTAACGATTATTCCTTTCTCAGATGATTTAAGTATGATCCTATCCGTTTTTTCTCATTTTTTGTGTTTATTTTATGACGATTTCAAATGTCAAATTATCTCCTTCTCATACTTTACTATCACCATGAACAGAATCTAGAATTATTAAAATAAAAGAGTGTGCGGAATTTCGCTTATTCGTCGTGCTGACACCTTCTATTAGAGGAATTGTTTCACTGAAATAAAACAAACGTTTTAATTCTGTTACAGGAACTGTTGCAATTTTTCCATCAGATTGCATTTGACATCAGTTTGTGTAAATTCTACAGCTGTATGTAATTAAATTTGGTCACGCTGTGACAACCAACTAAACATTATTAATTTAACTCGCTTTGTTTTAATTGTTTTGTCGCTGCACTTTTACCCGAATGACATGCTAATACAGAAATATACATTTTAAATAGATAACAAAATATCATTTCGATACATTCAAGAGCAAAAGTTAAATTTAAAATATTTTTTTAAAGATTTTTCTATCAGTTTGGAAACTTACACCGTTTAAGATGAAATTGGAAATTAGCTGCCATTAACGAGTAAACGATCAAACCCCATCATTTACAGTCACTAAACAGGGGTGGATTGAGAGAGTGCCAGGAGGAATACACAAGGGAAGTACAAATATAAATAGAAATAACAAAATAGTATAAGTATAAGTTCTAGCTTTACTTCGTTGAAGTTCATATCTATTGAGTATAAACACAATACTATTTACTTCAACAATATTTATTTATTTTAACATTACACATATTTCATCATGTTTAAATGCCATTAGGAAAGGCTATATGAAAAAGTAAACAGTTAGTGTTGTTATAGCAATAGAACTTGGTGACTCGTCTCGGTAATCATCTGCAGATGATTTGATTTCTTAGAAGAACCATGAGAAAAAGTCGACTGGATAGGATTCGTAATGACTTTGTGAGGCATGACATGGACGCTCTGGAAACAGTTGTTGCACGTAGACAACAAAAAAGCTTGACATGCTATAGTCATGTTAAAAGGATGGCAGCAGCGAGATAGCTTAAACAACTATATTTATGGGTACTATTCTAGCGAAAAAAACGTGACAGACCAAGACAATCGTGAAAAAAGAAAATGCAGGAGGAAATAGAAGAAAGAAGCATGGATGAAAATTCCTGGATAAACAATGAAGGATGGTAAAAGGCGTGAGAAAACGGCGACAGTCGTAAAAGAAAGAAGAAGTGTGCCAAATCTGGTTTCTCTACTAAGATACGAGTTGAAATATTTTCACACGACTTCCTACAAAAGCGTCCATATTCAATTAATGTAGTAGGTACGAAAATTAACGATTTCATACGTGTGCATTATTTTTCTAACTCACAAGTGTGTAAGGAAAATAAAAAGCGAAGCACTACAGCACCGAGATTGGCCGGAGCGCTGTAGAGGTATTTGGCAAGTTGCTCGCGATTTGCCTCAAGTAGCAATGATTTTATGGAATCTACCCCACCAAGTGTCGTCGAAGCAGCAAAAAACAGTTTGTTAAATCTATTACCCAAAAAGTCGTAAAATAGGTAGAAAATTGTTTTTTTTTGTTAGGTCGCGAGAAAAATATTGTACATAACTCGCTGAAAAGAACAAACACACTCGTGTGATTTCAGCACTCGGTCTCCGGCCTCGTGCGTCAACATTCCCACTCGTGTATAAAGCCATGCACGTTATGTAATATACTAATACCGTTGTTACTTTTTTTTATACTTATTGTAATTATGTATTTTTTTGGTATCTGTTATTGAAAATATAGGATGGTTTTTGGAGCCATGAAGTCACGCACTTCACACCTGCTCCATAGTGTTTTGTCCAACCGCAATTCATTAAACAAGGGGGGGGGGGAGTTGTAGTGACTTCATTTATTTTTATTTTGATATTTTTGGTAAGAGCAATTCAAGAAAACTCAAGGAAGGCGGTGAAAACAAAACCGCGTATTTCAGATTGATACAGAATTTGTGTGGTCTGCATTAATATCAAATGAATAGCTTCTAAGAGTTAAAAATAGACACGCCAATGTTTTTTCAAAGCCCCTCTTAAAATAACTGGTACATTACTATTATTATCAGTACTTAGGCAAACTATGCAATTCTGTGTGTAAGCATCACAGCAAAATAAATTTCTATTGATGTATAGGACAGCGATTTATATGTTTTTCTTGCAAAGCTTTGAGGCGTACCAGTTTTAATTATTACAGCTAAGCTCTGGATTTACAGCTAGAAGTTCGATGGTAACGCTAGCCTAGCCACAAATTAAAATTTAATGAATTTAATACCGGCGTATATTACTCATATCGAAGCATCCCGGTAGGAGCAATATTTTAACAAAAACAAACTACTATTATACAAAATGGCAAACAAGAATTGCGTTTTAGTGCCCAAAAGGTGAAACGGTCAGCTTTAGAGTAATTACTACGGTATTTGTTTCCGAACAATTTTCATCGGTTTGGGGATGCGGTTAAAGCCCAACCAAACTGAAATTACCCGACTGCACACGTTTTGAAACATGAAAATGTTTAATGATCTGGAAATCATATAGGTACAACAAACGCAAATAAAACAAAAATGATTTTTGTGTATTAGAGCACGATTTAGCGTACACCCGATGAGTTCATTCTGATACTATGTAATTATTTTCATCATTTTGACGAGTTAATGTTTTGTATATTTTTAAAGTTAATGTTCGTTGATTCTATTTGTTTGAAAAATTAAAACAAAGTATTCGGTAAAGAATTCATTAAAATTAATAGTCAAACTAAAAAATTTACAGATACCCACTAATGCAAAATTAATCTCATTTGATGTTAGCAACCTATTCATATCAATTCCAATAAAAGAAGCAAAAGAAATAACGTTCAATAAAATAAACAATAGTAATTTGACGAATATTGAAAAATTAGAACTCAGAACCATGCTCGCAACCTGCTTAGAACAAAATTATTTTCAATTTAACAACCAAATTTACAAGCAAGAGGAGGAACTACCGATGGGATCCCCACTTTCACCCATACTAGCAGAAATTTTTATGGCTAATTTTGAAGAAAAAGTTTTCAATTCAAACAACAATTTTAGTAACACTGTCACAATCTAGTTGATATTTTTTGCTTGTGGTTAGGTACAGATAGACAAATACAACAATTTTTAGATAACATTAATAAAATTCATAATAATATTAAATTCACAATAGAAACCGAACAATACCCTAAACTTTTTAGATCTAAGCATAAAAAGAGTAGGGAACAATTTAGAGTACAATATTTTCAGAAACCCCACAAGTACAGACATGGTCATACATTCAAATTCTAAACAACCAATCAAAATTTAAAAAGCAGCTTTCAATAGTATGAAAATTTTAGTAAAGAACTTAGCACAATTAAATTTATAGCCCTAAAAACGGATACACGGAGCAATTTGTCGATAACATTTTAAAGAAAAAACAAAAAGAAAATGTAAAACATCTTTTGCACGACGAACAAAAGACAACAATTGAAAAACCAATATGGTCAAAAATCAGTTATATAGGTAGAGTTAGCTATAAAGTTTCTAACAGGCTCAAAAAATTAAATATTAACGTAGCTATGCACAATCCGAACAAACTCCATAAACATCTAGTAAACAATAAAGACACAATAGAAAAATATTCAAAAAATGGTATCTATCAAATAGACTGTTTTGTGATGCAGTATATATAGGACAAACAGGTCGCAGTTTTAATACAAGAATTAAAGAACACATCAGATCAATTAAATACAATCATAAATCAACCGGCGTCTCCCAACATTGTATTACAAACAATCATTTTTTCAAACACACAGATACAAAAATTTTACACGTAGAAAACAAGGGCAAACGTTTAAACAAATTGTAAAATTTAGAAATAAAAAAGACAATAAATAATAATAAAAAAATAGTTAACGACCACACCGATTTAGGTAATTCACCCCTCCTGGACCTGCAGTATACAAAGCATAAAAACACGTGTTAACACTTAAAATCGGCGACGACAGAATGAGTAGGATTGTACATCTCTAGGTTTTTAGTTTTAGTCGTGTTTGTAAAGTCCTGACGATGACCGTGATGGTTGAAACTCGAGTTGAGTAAATAAAAACCAACAAATTGTGAAACAATTACCAAGTGTTTTATTTTATTAATAAACTATTAATTTTTAATAGTTAAATATTTATTAATAATGTTTCACCATGTGCCTACCACACAACAATTCAAAAAAACAAGTTTTGATAAATGTTTGCGATTTAAAATTGACTTTATTGACTGTAACAACATGAAATATGACGCACTACTGCTTCGCTGTGGTGACTGAATGCCACTTTTTTCTTACATATTTACGATCTGCCAGAGATGCGAATAAGCTGTCATCAAAATTCTTTATCTAAATGACGTAAATAAGAAATCAACATGGGTCAGATCTGTACCACTTAAAACCCACACGATGTTTTTTGTATTTTTTTGGTGGACTGGTATATTTAGCAAACCTTGAGATTTTTGAATGCATCAGCTCCGGCCTCCGGGGCATTACGAGTAAATATTGCCAACAAAAACTGAGATCCGGCTTTTTTCCCAAATGGTGCATCGTAAACATTTTTTATTACTACAGCAAAATTTTCATTAAGTTCTCGACTCTACTGATGAAAATAAATATTCCACAATTCCTGAATAAGATTTGTCACGTACAAATTGTTACCACTTCACAACTAAATAATGTCGCGACTACCGAAGTTTCTTCTTTAGAATTCATTCAATTTATAACGTACTTGGTTTTGAAGTGGTGGTAGTAGCCTTAAATCCATAAATACGATAAATATTTAAATATCCGCAGTGTGTACTTTTCAGAAACAGAAAACTGAGGCGAAAATAAACCACTGAAATTTTAATGATAAAGCGTAAGAGTCAGAGCAGGTATAAACTGTATTAATTTGCTTGAGCAGGTGCTTTCGCCGCTGTTTTATTACACCTCCAGTTGCTGCCCTTCGAGCCTTCTTATTACCTGCGTAATTGCGCTATTTTGCAATTTTATTGCAACGCCATCCAAGCGTTTTATGGTAGATTATACAATATTTAGTTTTTCTTGAAAATTAATCCTTAATTATGTTAATCCCTGATTAACTTAATTCTACATTAATTACACCTTCTATAAAATAAATTTCAAAAAAGATTTGCTTACCCCTGTAAGGTAACATGGAACTCTTTCAGATTTTATCATACCTGGAACAGAAACACAGAATTACTGATCATCTTGGTTACGTGTTAGCTATATAAATAGTCAAAAAAATAATTTAAGTAATTACTGTTATTGTTCTAAAACTGGTACCATTGTACCTGCAATTGATTTACCATTAATTTTATAGTGAGCAAATTGGTAATGGCCTAAAATTATTAAATTTTGCCACAACAGAGAGAATTTTCAACTATTAAAGTTTAGCAGTTAATTATATATGGGCTTCGCTAATCTAATCTATACAGTAAATCTCTAACTGTCTCACCATAACAACACGACAGGATCTTGCTTCTCCACAAAATTTATAACCATAGTACTATGACGGTTTTTTACAACGCTGCTTGATTGTTTAAGTCAATTAATTACAATTGCTGCAACAGTTGTTGCTATAACTTGGTTATTTACGGTTTAGTAACGACAAATTCTGAAGTTGTAATAAAATGTGCCTTCAGATAAGACAGATGTTTTGTAGTGTTTAGACTAAACGTTTTAAAAAATTTTAAAGGTCGACGTCGGAACAAATAAACATAGATCTATCCACAATTTAATCTAATGAAATTTTAAAAATTTTATGCTCACCTTGAGGTCCGGCTGATCCCCACCACGGAAATCGGAGCCAACAACTTTTCCGTCTTTATTATTGTGAGGCTAGGGTTTATATAAAATACCATAATTCGTAGTTCGTGGCTATGCTTAAATGATGTTTAAATTGATACATTTTCGTTGTTTTTTTTATTACAGGTAAAAAATAATGTTACCAGAAGTATGGGTTATAGCTATAGCCGACTGACATTTGTTATAACTTAGACGCGTTTGTTAATTTGTTTAATGAACGTTTCAGCATTTTACGAAATCCCTTTTTAAAGAAGCTGTATTGGCAAATTACATTTCTGTTTGCTTGTTATACGTTTTATGAAAATAGATGTTTATAAATGTAGAAACATTTCATTTTTAACCGACATTTATTGACCTACCAGCTATGAGCTAATGCGAGATATAAAACCAAAAGATTTCGTTTATGTAAACACATTACGATTTATTGCATATTAGGAGATTTGAAATAATTGTTTAGCTTAAAATGAATATGCAGACCTCGTGGACTACGCTTTCTCAACTTTTTTAAAGTCTATTTAAAAAAAATTAGTAAATAATCTGTTTCGGGCTGTAAAACTAGTACTTAATGCGTGCATAGTGGCGTAACTATGCCAATTCACTTTCATTGGAGCCCAAATTCGCAGTATTTTTTTATAATAATAAATGCAAATAGAATTAGAATAGGTCAAAGTACTCAATAAAAGAAAAATATTAAATATTTTGTTTAAGTAGTCAGTGCATTGAACAAAATTTACAATCAAGATTAGTATTAGAATCTAGGACTAAATATATATTATGTAATATATATTTACTTTTTAGACCCCCCCCCCCGCCCTCCTGTAAATTAATAAATATACATTATTGCTACTAAATAGCACAACAAAACTGCATATTATTTAGCGATACTGTAGAATGTATAACATAATATATATAGTAAGATCAAAAAGTCTTTGGATAGCGGTTGCTGTGGAATTGACACGTCATCTATGAAATTATTTATTTCTATTAAGTTTAACATTTACTTTCAAAATTCAGGGGATTATAACTAAATGTTTCAAACAGAACATAAAATTTTTATGATTAGAGCATATTCACCACGATTTCCATTACGGTAATATGCTCTAATCTTAAAAATTTTATGTTCTGTTTGAAACATTTTTAATCATAATCCACTGACTTTTGAAAGTAAATGTCAAAACTAATAGAAATAAATAATTTCATAGATGAAACGTCAATTCCACAGCAACCGCTATCCAAAGACTTTTTGATCATATGTTATATAGTCTTAGATTATACTTCTAATGTTAAATGTTAAATCTGTTTAGTGCGCTCACGATTTCTAATAATTTTTTTCTATTTGAATACACATATACTATGAACTTGGGCCCCTCCCTATCACGGGCCCCAATGCAGTTGCATTGGCTGCATTGGCCAATTACGTCACTAATTAGGTACATGTGTTACAGCTCGAAACAACTTATTTGTTATTATTTGTAAACAAATTACCGAACGAAAAGAGGAACGTAGCCCATGGGTTCTGCTAGTCAATATAAAACCGATTGTTAGATCTAACGAAACAGTAACCAAAGTTCAAATAAAAATGGCAAACCGTATTAGGTATTTCCAATTGTTTATAATACTAACAATTACAAAAGTAATCAGGGTATTTAATTTCACTTTAAAACAATCTAACGGTTGGTATTTTTAACAAACAATTTTCATTAACGTAAACTTAACGGCAAAAACAATAATTTAGAAATCAGAGCAACAAAAGTTGCCTTAAGCAAAAAACCCTAATTAAAATAAATGAAAGGACAAACGAGGCTTATAGTCTGGAATATTTTTAAACAGAAACCCCAAAAACGAGGAATGCTACGAAGGGAGCTTTTCTGTTAACAATTTTACATGCAATATATCCAGATTTAAGCTGCTAATTATTCAGGTAATTGTGGAAAAGTAAGGTTTATTTTTTTATTTTTCTTTGGGTGGTTAATGGCGTGCCTTTTCTAAGTTTACTACTTCAGTCAGCCAACTGCAAATCTGTGCAATCTTCACCTTATGATAATTTTAATAACCGTAAAACGGTACCTTTCCCATCACCGTTTTAAATAAATGAGAAAACCGCTGTAACTCCAACAAGATAATACTGCAAGAATAAATTAAATGTAAATGTTTATTTTTAGCTTTCTGTTTTTCCAATATTGAGAAAAATAAATTTTAGCATTTCAGAAACATATGTATTATGTACATCATTTTGTTCCATTAGCTAAAATATCTACAAATCTGCTTATAAAAACTAAACTAGCAGTACCCGTGAGCTACGCCTCACGCTTTGTTTTGCCACCTCTTGTAAAAACAAAGTATTTGGAAATAATTTTAGCTATTTGTAGGTTTTTATGGCTACAATTTAGATTCTCACGCCTAACTTCTCGTTTTATGTCTATTTTTGTACAAAAGATCTATAAATTAAACCCCTGGTTCACCATAACACGCCATCGAACAAGATTTATCACTATAACACGTCGGCGGCCCGTTGCTTGTCGACTTAGTTTATTGATTGTTTTCAGTGAGTTAATCTTGCTGTCACTACTGTTGCTGCTATAAAATGGTAATTTATGCCTTACTTCAATTTTAGCGGGTCGGATGTGTATTTATCGCACTGGTAATTATATCATTATATCTCTAATTCATGAATAATTGCGAATTTCATTTACGAATTACATGCAAATGCCGTTAAAGTTTTTTTAATGTGTATTTATTAGTTCCAAAAACATTATAAAAATTTTATTCTGCATTTTTTACTTTCGCATACTTTTATTAAACTATTACTTTCCCGTACTTCTACTGAAGTAGAGAAAGTGTCGATTTCATGATTTTAACGAAACTAAGCGTTTTGGGGCTCAACGAACCAGCTCAAAAGTGGTTTATAAAAAATGTCTGTCATTGGGTGGGTGGGCGCGTTCGTTTCTCTATAGTACATCCGAAACCTCTTCTCAATCTTTATAAGATTTGATGTGTGGTAGTCCTTTAGTTGCAGGTAGTTCTTTGTAGGGTTGGAACCGAAACCCGAAACGGAAATCACCTTTTTTTTGGTATAGAGTTTTTGCTAAACACTTTTTTGAAATTTTAAATACACATCGTTGTAGTGCGTCTAAAAACAAATAAAATGTTTTTTTTTTCAAATGCTGTATCTTCAAAATGAAGGCCGCTACGAATTTTTGAAAATTTTAAACTTAATGCCTGATTACTCAAAACAAATATCCAATCAATACAAATTGTCATATTATTTGATAGCCCTTAAAAAGTATAATCAAATGATGAAACAGTATTTTTGGAAATATGAAAATTGTAAATACAGTTTCTCAAAATTTTGGTCATGTCCGCACAAGTTTTGTAAAACTTTCTGAGCCTATAAAGCTTGCAATAAACTATAAATTTGTTTGTTACTAATCTTCCAAATTTTACTCTGACCAGGACTCTTTGAAGAATTTTAAATTGTTTAATTTTTTATTTAAAAACGCAAACGCCGATCGTTATAAACTTTAAACAGTTTAACAAAAAATTTGAAGCAGTTTAATAACATTTACAATAATTTTCAACCATATTAAAAATTAAGAAAAGAAGAGATACTTTTTAATATCAACAACGTGTTTTCCGGCAGTTACATGATTTTAACTATGCCCATCAATTAGCTTTAATAAAAAAAAGATATATTTCTCTCCTTGCATACTATTGATAACTCTTTATATAAAGTTGTTATAACCATTTGTGCTCCGAAGTCGTGAGCGCATTACCTATCTAGCACCTTCGTAGTCGGCGCGCGCGCCTTACGTAGCCAATGCGTTGGCCCGCTCCAGACCCAAGGCATTGCAATGTCTTGGGTCTGGAGCGGGTGGCAGTGTATTTTTCTAGGACTATGATAGGATTTTTTTCGAGGATGTGTTTCCTGGAGATTTTACGGGAATTTATCTATCTAAATTTTTTTCTGAATTTTTCTTTGGTTTTTTTTTCGGGGATGTTTCTGGTTTTAGAAGGAGAAGTTCGCAGAGGAATGGTGACTGTAGTAGGTTTATTAGTGGCGACAGTAGATTGCTGGGTACTAGAAATTTTATCCGTTGGAGATAGCGCAGTTTGTGGTGACGTTAGATGTAGAGTAAGTAGAAGCTGGAGGTTGTTGGCTATCCTGTGCAGACGAAGGTGGTGATAATAATAATATTTCAGAACTTCGAGCCCTACCAGAGCAAGTGCCTTGTGCTGGGTTAACATTAGCATCCATAACGTGATTAGGAATGGATTTGGCTTTTGTAACAACACAACGATTGTGTAGAGATCGTTGGTGATGAGTAGATACGCAAAGGTTTTGGTGTAAATAAAATGAGTTGGGTAACGAATCCATTATATCACTAGTAAAATAATGAACCTCATTGCCTGATGCAAATGAATGGCATAATAGGTCCTTATCCAAACAGTCGTAGATAAATACAATTACCTACTGAAAGCCACATAAGTAGGTATTGAGGCTGGACTACATGAATGGTAATTGTGTACTGTGCATGCGGTTGGGTTAAGCAATTGAACATTTGCACATATTAATGTGTAACGTTTCATTATAGCAGTTTTAATGTTCTTTGCAGTCTATATAATAATGTTTACTGGTACAGAAATGACATATTTAAAATAATTTGTAAACACAAAAATAGGCTTCGTTAATTTTGCACTAAAACAAATCTCCTCGTTAAATTATGTCAATAATATAGAATATAAAAGCACAACTTTAAATTTTTGTGAATTATGACTGGCAATTTCAGTGAAAACCATTTTAATTGAAACTACATTATAAATTCACATTTTACGAGAATATTTATCCTTTGGCACCAATAATATTGAGGGACGTTTAATGCGAATACGCGTATTGGAGAAAATGCTTTCAGAAACGATACTTGTTTAGTATCAACCTTGTTAAAAACGGTTTAGTGCCGCTGCTTTTACGGTTTTATAGCTCAAGATAGGAAAACCGGCAGCAATTTCAATTTTATATCTCACATGAAATTTACCTGCTGAATTTGGATAATTAAACAATGCGATACAATGTACAAGCCGACTTATACCCACGGCAATATTCATGGACAAGCCAGAATTTATTAGAAACAAACAATGTTCACAAACATGTTCTCGCTTGCCGCAAGGTTTTCATATTAATTAGGGTCAGAACCGATCTAAATTATACATTGACTGGGATGTTTAATCTATTATTATTACTATTACTTAATATGAGTAGTTGCAACAAACCTCCACATTCGTAAATAATTTTAAGCGTTTAAAAATCAGTTATTAGATACCTACGCACAAAATTTACTTTGATCTTTCTTGCGTGTGCGGGAATTCTGAAACAAAGTTCCATTTAGTAATCAAAACTGTTAACGAAACTTAGGAGGGAAATTTAAGGTAATTAATATATCAATTCCATAATTCGGTTAGAAAACATTACAACAAAATTTAGAGCAAAAATTAAATTCGATCTAGTTTCTGTAACTTCAAGCGAATTTCCATTCGAGCAATTTCCTTTTGAACAAGTCCTTCTTCTATAGAATTCTTGAAAACAACAAAACAAAATCAGAGGAAAAGTATTTTTTATCAAGTTTCTTTCACTTTGCTAAAATATTAGGAAAGTACAATATTATAGCAAACACAATTTTTTTTAAGTCTCGTATATTCAACATGGCGGCTACCAGTACTTTTAAATATTTAATTTTACAGAAAATTAGAGAAATATCTAAGTTCAAGTCAAGCAGTTTTTCTTGCGTAATTAAAATTTTTTATTATTTTCCAGGCAAGAGTAACTAAGTTCACCTTAGACGTTATTTACGTCGAGAGAGCTTAAAATGTCCTATATCCGTGCTTCCCAAACTGGGATAAGCAAGAAAAATTGGTTGTCTTGTTGGCCTATAGAATTCGTTTTTTTTTAATTGAAATATTGTCTGTTCCTTTTCGAATATTTTCAAAACTTGTGAGTCAAAATATTTTCACATACTAACTAATTCTCGGCAGTTTGAAGACATACTCGTACGTTCGCATATTGAATATATAATAAATCCGAATCCCTTCCACCTGTCACACTTTTTATTGCCGTCAGAACCCGGCTGCTAAAAACCGCATCTATACGCTTCATTGTGTTAGGTGGATATTCGCAAGTACCGCTGTCCAGCCGACCACTACAGTTTGTAATGCCAATAAGCAAATTGCATTTACAGGCTACGGTCAAATGTCTGAAACGCGAAGTGCTGTGACATACTTCATTTTCAATCCATTCTTCGCGGTAGACGCAAACACTCTGACTTTTATATCCCACCTTAAATTAATACTAAATTTGAAATATAATTCTACATAATACACATGAGCACGGACTGCAGCGCAGAACAAATTATTGTAGTAACTAAATCTATGCTCGCATTATGTAAATATATAAATATCTGCAGATGTACGATGTGTTAAAGAATGCATCGCTAAGAGTGGAGTTCCTAGAAACCCATTTTTTATTTTTGTAGTCCAACTCGCAATTTGGAAGTCAATGAATATTAGAATTCGTCTGGTATGTATTTGTTTGTTGACAGTGCGATAAATACACATTTCCAAACCGCTAGAATTAAAGTAAGTTTAAATAACAAAATTATTAAAACAGAAGTGACAAAAACAGAAAAACAATCAATAAACTGAGCCAATATGCAAGAGCCCGCCGTTGTTTTATAGTGGAAAATCTTTCCGATATGCAAGATTTAGTCGTGTTGCTATGGTGAGACAGTTAGGAATCCACTATCTAGATTACTTTAAGGTGAAAAACATACTGATGATTTTTATTAATTTAAATGATTATTGCTTCTTCAGGCAAATATAAGAAGATTGTTAATTTATAGAATAGAATAGAATAGAATAGAATAGAATAGAATAGAAGAATAGAATAGAATAGAATATGCTTTATTCCATATGGCTTTATAATACAAGCATTGGAGGCGTCATTACATTAATTTCATACGCAAATTAAAACATGATTAAAGCGATGTATGCAATACAAACAAGAGTTCTAACGACACTAATAAATATAATAAAAATAAAATAATAATAATGTAAACAATAATAATAGTAACGATAATGTAATATATCACAAAGTATATCACAGTAGTTCATATCACACTAAATACAAAATATATCAACGACCCAGTTTATTCAAAATTAAGCGAAAAATATTCATCTACTTTATAGATTGGATTTAGAATCAATAAATCTTTGACCTACTTTTTGAAGGGAGCTGTACGTTGAATTTCCCTGATATTAGTAGGCAAATGATTATAACATTTAATTGACATAATGTCAGGCCCGTTGGCTATAAGACTGAGTCTATGGGTTGGTAAAATTAGATTATGTTTATTTCTTGAGTTATAGATTTCAATGTCCCCCACTTTTTTATAATGATGCAGATTTTTTTAAATAAATACTACACAATTTAAGATAAAGTTAGACACCGCAGTTAAAATTTTTAAATTCTTAAACAGTTCTCTACATGAATGGTGCCTAATCTTGAAACATATCGTTCTCAAAATTTTCTTTTGCATAAGTAGGACATGATTAACTCCAGTTGAGTTTCCCCAGCACAAAACACCGTAGTCAAGTGTAGCATTAACGTAGGCATGATAGAATGAAATTAATATTTTAGTGCTAACAAAATTTCTTAATTGCCAAAGCAAATAGTTATATATCGATAACTTTTTTATAAACACTATTTGTATGCACGTCCCAGTTTAAATTCATGTCTATGTGAACTCCTAAAAATTTTGTAGCTTTACTTTGACGCAAGCTGTTCTCACTTACTTTAACCAAGAGACTCTGATCAATTTCTTTGGTGCAGAAGAGAATTAATTCAGTTTTCTGAGAGTTCAGAATTAGTCCGTTATCTAGACAATATTTTTGCATGGCACTTGTACTATTGTTTGGTTTCCTACTTAGTTCATCCAAGCTTGCCGCAGAAACCAACGATGAAGAATCATCAGCAAATAATGATATAAATTGAAAGTTATTATTATTGACGACGTCGTTAAGAAAAATTATGAATAATAATGGCCCCAGTATGCTACCCTGGGGCACGCCGACATTAAAGCTTTCATGGTTAGAAGTATAAGTTTCACCAGACTTTCTTAATACCACTTTTTGGGTGCAATTTGTTAAATATGATACTAACCAGTTGCTTGCTACCCCTCTTACTCCATATTGATTTAGTTTAGTTACTAATAAGTCATGACTTACTGTTTCAAAAGCTCGTGAAAAATCGTCAAATATACCCGCGACCTTATTTTTGTTGTCTAAATTGTGCAAAATATGATCAACTAATGACACTATTGCGTCATTTGTTGATAAACCTTTTCGACATCCAAATTGTCTATTACTTAATAAATGTTTTGTATTTATAAAATTAAAGATTCTAGTGTAAAATGCTTTCTTGTAAATTTTGAAAAAAAACGATAATACCGAAACTGCTCTGTAATTCTCAATTTTCGATTATCACCTTTTTTAAAAATTCGAATAATAATTAAAATTGAAGGTTTCAATTTTGAAGGGAAATTTACAATTAGTGCAAACACAATAAAAGTTGACACAATACCATAATAATCTATGTCAACTGCAACCACGGTTTATAAAAACGGCTATCTGCAACATGACTGCACATTGCAACAAAATCGTGACAAAACGATTACAACATAACCTCTTTACTGTGCCATTTAAAGTCAATTTCACACAATCAAAAAATACGAACTGTAAAGTACGATTTAAAACAACAAGTTACTAAAGTTGCTATATTTAGTTTGTGTTAAGCTGTACGCACAGACTATAATTTGGTATAACACTATAATTGTTCAAGAAATTCTGGAAACAGTATGTACAAAAAGTATTCAATCGTCAATTGCCAAATTTTCAGTACATGTATGTAGTTGTAGTGCTTATTTGGCAATTTTTTTGCATTACAAACTTATTTAGCTAGAGTATAAATAAATAAATAAATAAATACATGTGAAAGTGCAACAAGCAGTTTCTTTCGTTATTGTAACGTGAATTTAGCAATGCTTTTTACGAAACAAGTTAAATTAGTTTACGCGGCTTGTAAATAAAAAGTATCCTCAGTTAAAAGATAATATATTCATCAAATGCTGCTAAGCCTACTGAATTAAATCCTAAACAGGGCCATGTTGACAGAAGTAAGCTAAACACCTTTTTAGAGGATGACGTTATGCAAATTAGGAGCAGTGAGGTATAAACTCTAATCCTATTTTCCAGTAATAACTAGTGTTGGCATGAGAACTGATTTACGTAGTTCCCCATTTTACTTCGTAATTCTATGATTATAATTATAAGTAGATTTGGAATAGGTAATTATGGTATAAAGAACACAAGAGCGCGAAGCTGCCAGTTGTAAAAGTATTACTGCTGGTTCCCAAATTTGGGTTTTTAAATTTTTTAATAAACTATTTTTTCCAACCAGTTTTTTTTACTAGCTCTGATTGCACTCTTTTATCATTACTTTATTAGAAGAAAACCTAACGCACAGCTCATTGGGAAGGGAATGAATACAGTTTGTAACCCTAACCGGTGGAATTTTGTAGTTTAGTAAAATATAAGTCAATACCGTTACGTTTTTGGGCTGAATTTCTTACCATGTTTTGGCAATTCCAACTGCATTTTCAGCCAATCCATTACTTTTAGGATAATAGAATCTCGACATTCTAAGCGCAGCATTGCATTTACCTTCAACCTTTTTACTTTCCAATAAGTCCCGTATGGGAATGTATTGTCATGGTGAAAATTTTGGATTTTGATATTTTGTCGGAAATACAAGTTGTAGACCTGCAGGACATCTAAAGAGCAACATTTCCACTAGCTGCAACCTTTTAATTTTTCCCTAATACTTCACCTAACCTAATAGCAGCTGCCTATAGTAATCCGTAGGATAGTAAAAGCGGTTCAACCTAAGCAGCGAACAGTTTTAATCGTGTTTATTAATTTTACCATCTTCCCGGTAAATAAAATTTAGGTAAAATTGCTAATCGACGTAAATGAAACAGTGATAATTATTGTAACACGACCTACCTAGGAAAATATAAGCTCTAATCAACTTTGTTTAGTTATGAATGCAAAACGGGTTCTCTTCTAATTTTGTATTTTCTTAGATCAACTTCAAAATGCCACTTCGCTGCATGCTAAATTTTGGTTTTACTAAATATTTTTTTTAATTACTTCCTAATTTATAAAATACATGACAGTAATTCTTATACAAACATGTGCGACAGCTTGTGCTGTTCTTACAAACCGAATGGCAAACCAAGAGCGTAACAACCACTGAGCAAGCTCTGACGTCACAGCTGAATGATATATTCCAGCATTGGGCATGTATTGTGATCGTGAAAATATTCGATTCTGATATTTTGACGGAAATATATGTTTTTGACTTCCAGCAACCCGAAAAATGTTTTTTTCATTTATCAAGTCCAAAAGTTGTTTATACGATCCGGATCCGGAAAGGAAAGTTAGAAAAGATTTTTTCTATAACTTTTTCAAAAGCCAAACTAAAAGAATTTAGAAACAAAGCATGATAGAGGGCGCTAAAGTTAAGCTACGGAGTTTTTCCGAATATTTTAGCTTAAAAATGGCGTCCCCTATAATTTGAACATCCTACCGTTAATGTCTTTTTACTGAAGAATCAGCCAGCAGATCGGGATGAAATTTGATATTGTAATAGCGGTGAGGGTACATAAGTTTCTATCTACGAGCATTATTTTGAAACCATGAAATCTATAAATTTAAAAAAAAATAAATATTTTGGATGTTTTCAATAACTTAACAAAAAACAATTAAATACTCCTGGCTAAACTAAATTGTTCATGGAAGAGTTAATTCCAAGATTTAGTATTATTATTAGGGGGGCTACACTTCCCCATTTTCCCCGATTTTGTACTGAATAATTTTCTGTTTCGTCTATAGTTTCCTTAAATCCCAAGCAATCTTTCACCGAAAAATTAAACAAAATTGACATAAAACGAAGAAATTCTGTTTCTAACTACAAGTTTTCCGCGGTTCTGGTTAAATATTTACTGTAATGTTTATATTTCAACCATAGCACAACACAGCAACCCCATAGCAGATAAATGATTTCGCAAGCAATGCAGCTACAAAACCTTCCGCTGGGCGCCACCACTAAATAATATATAACGAATATTATGTTAAAACAAGTCAATATATTAAATTCGTAACTGTCTTACCATAACAACACGACGTGGTCTTGCTTCTCGACGAAATTTATCACCATAATAATGCAGCGGCGGCCTCTTGCAACTCCACTCAGTTTATTGATTGTTTGGGGCAATTATTTTCAATTGCTTCCACCTCTGTTGCTATAATTTGGTTATTTATAGTTTACTAACGATAAACTCTTTAGTTGTAAAAAAAACGTGCCTTCAGACAAGACAGAAATGCTTTGTAGTATTTAGGCTAGACGTTTCAAATAACAATGAAGGTCGACGTCGGAACAGATAAACAGTACTTCATCCTCATATTATTTCAATTAAATTAAAAAATGCTGCATACTTCAATTGATACATTTTCGTTTGCTTACTACAGTAATAAAACAATATTGCCAGAAGTATGCGTTATAGTTATAACCGACTGACATTATGTATATCTTAAAAGTGTTTGTTAATTTGTTTAAAGAACGTATCAGCACTTTACGAAATCCTTTTCCAAAAAAGGTGTATTGGCAAATTATATTTAATATTTTTCTTGTATTGAATACTTCGGCCTATAATAATTACATTTGTTTTTATTGTTATATAAAAACTTGGGCCCCAATGCTATTGCATTGGTCCAGTTACGCCACTGTGCGCGCACTAAGTATATGCCGTACATTTCTAAACAACTTATTTGTTATTATTTTGAATAAAATTACCCAAAAAAACGTGGAGCGTAGCCCACGAGTTCGGCTAGTTTTATTTGACGATGTGATCTTAGACAACCTCTTTGGGCTACAACATCGATTAAAAAATGCTTTTAAGAATATCATTTTAACTTAAAATTTCTAAAGTATAAGAAAGTGCAGGCGAAGTGCCTTGCTGATTTTTTCAGTTTAATTTTATATTTGACCAGAAACTTACTTAAATCCTGAACGTCATTGGTAATCTGTAAATTTAGATTTTTCGCCATTTTGATTCACAACTTCAATTCGTTTAATTAAACCCAAATCAACGTCAATACTCAATCCTGAAATAGAAATCCAATCTTTTTATTCAACCACAAGAAATAACTCAATGGGTAAATTATTTAAATCAAAACATGCTTCCAAACTTTAAGAACTCGCTCTCTAAAATTGATAAATATTCTCAAATAATTAAAAATAATAGAAGGTGATCTGTTCAACTTGAAATAGCAAGTGATATACAATAAATACGTTAGAGAAGGCTTCGATCAGAGTGCTTGACGTGTTATCTATGTTCAGAAAACTACCAATAAAGACTAACACTGGCATTTGTGTTACCTGAATATAACTAAGGCGTGACTTACGCGCCGGTCAAGGCCTGCTCTCGAGTATTATTTTGGTACATATATCGCTTATTTTTTCGTCTTAAACCAACTTAATATTTGTAACTTGTTGGTATTTACACCAATGAATCGTTTTACAATAAAATCTTTATTAGGCAATTAAAAAATTTAAGTTGTTTCCTCAACTTCTAGTACGTGATGTATTACTTACAGACTAATTTGCATAAAAACAGGTTTATCTCTACTACAAAATTCGCTGCAAGATTCCAAAAACAATAGCGTTGGGTAGGATTTCTAATCTCTAATCTTCTTGCACAAAAATTTATTTAAAAAAGGTAGTTTTGGTTATTTCTTAAACTCGGGATTGATACAAACCAAGTTGTAAATAAAACAACAATCACAATTGGTGCAGAAATTCTGGAATCAAATGCATCAGCTCAGACAGGAAAACGACAGCAGGGTGATTGTAAGGCGTCGAAACACTTGTAGCGTGAAATGCAAGAAATTCAATTGAAAATATATCTGGAAAGAGAGAGATTCCAGTTGTGAACATTCTGTTAAACTTATGCGCCAGCTCCCGATATGTTTACCCAACCGAGGCATTTGAGGCCGGAATCGGATTGGACGTTTGAGTTAGAATATTGCTAACCCTGAGGGTTCGTGTTACTATGATTTTATTTTCCCGATGCTCATAAATTTCTGATTCATATAAACCACCCCTTCCCAGCACGGGGTGCGTTGGCAAGGATGTGCGATATGCCTCACTTGATATATTCCTGAATAATTTCTTTGTTGTATTGATGTTCTTTGAGTGAATAAATGATACATGGCTGCTTTGACACAGTTTCCAAAGCTCTCCTCCCTCTTAATTTTTCCCAAAGGAAAATGTTAGAAGTTTTCAAAATATTCATGATTTTATTGCCAAGAATTTGCCAGTTTGTTACGTAGTTTACGACTTTTCAAAAAAAATGTTAAATACCAACTAGAACAGCCAGCACGGATGGTGCACTGGTGTACGCATTTTAGCTTTTGAGTACGGGGTGTCAGATTTCGATTTCTAGGTGGAGGCGCACCTAAACGTAAGCGAAAGCCGAAAAAAACAACCGCAAAATTTTCTACATCGTAATACAAACAAAAACCGAAATTAACGATTTTCGTAACCGTAACCTTACTAATTTTAGGTATTTACAGGTATTTGATTGTTCCGGTAAATATCGAACCTGCATTATTCATTGCAACAAATACCAAAAAGTACTTAACAACCTTCGTATTTCACGTGGGAAATCCTTTAGTTGGTTTGCGGCCAAAACAATGATTATGCTGCCCAGTGAACTTGTCTAGATTGTGTGTGTCAGAATCAGCGACAGTAATGTGCGCTAATTTGAGTGACGCCAAGTGGCAAGAAAAGAGTTCAAGCTCATACATAGACTATTTACAAATGAAAGGAATGGATAAGGAAAGGCGACTGTTCCTTTCCTTTAATTTTATGGAGTGAAAAGATACGAATGCGATTATACAAAACAATGCGATCGTTTAGATAAAAAAAAGTTTAGTAGCGCTATAATAACGAAGCTGAGTCTTTTATTAGTTGTGTACATTTATTTTTATCTTTTCCTTCTGTAGATGATGAAATGTTACCAGTTAGGCATTTTAGAATGTTTTCAATGGAATGGCCGTGCCTGGACCGTACCGGCAGGCGCGAGCATCTAACTCGAAATTATGTACAAAGAGTGAGAAAAGTTATCTGTGGTTTGTTTCAGGCTGCTTATAGGCTTATTTACTCAGTATTTGTTAAAATTTCTTCAGAATATAAATGAAAAAGCTCAAGCTATACGCTTGTTGCCATTTTACGCGTACTCACTATACCATCGTATTTTTCTTCTTCTAAAAAATTGTTAACAAATGTATTAAAACACTTAAGCAAACATATTAGCTGTAGAGTGCCCATTTTAAAACTTAGAGCCTAAATTTTTTTAAATAGGCAACACACAATGCAACCCCCAGATCACTATGCATTTCTACCATTTTTTTTTAATTGATATCAGAGTTGTTTTACAGTACATGTATCTACTAATGATTAAGTACAAATTTAAGGTTACTCTAATAACTCAAATTTAATATTTGACAACAATAACTACAATAATTTAATAGGAACAAAAACTAACGAAGCAGGTGTTCAAATTGCCTTCCCCCTTTGTTTTCGCAGAGTATAATTCTTCTACGCATCGAACCTCTAACACGATCTAACATTTCCGGTGTGATAGAGCGACAACATTGAATTATCCTTTCGCGTAGATGTTCTTCATTTCGAATGGGCATTTCATAGACATCATTTTTTACTTTGCCCCACAAAAAGAAGTCTAGCGGAGTCAAATCGGGACTACGGGCAGGCCAAGGATGCAATGCACCTCGTCCAATTATGCGTCCCTCAAAACGTTGGTTAAGATAATTTCTCACATCCCTATGAAAATGCGGAGGTGCACCATCATTTAAAAACCACATGCTATTCTGTACGTTTTGAGGAACTGTTTGGAGGAGAGCCGGTAGTTCATTAATTAAGAAATTTAAAAACATTTCACCGTCTAAATTTCCATTAAAGAAATGTGGACGTATTACAAAATCGCCACAATACCGCACCGCACATTAAGAAAAAAAATTCTCTGAAAATGAGTTATCCTGATCCAGTGGGAATTGTCTTGGGCGTAATAGTGGCAGTTATGTCGATTAACCATGCCGTTGTTTGAAAACCTCGCTTCATCACAGAATAATACCATACTTAAAAATTCCGCATTGCCGTTTAATTTCCGTCTAAGAAATTGACAATACTGAACACGATGCTCATAATCCCTATCTTCAAGATGGTGTATGGTATAAACATGGTAGGGGTGAAATTTGTTCGCCTTGAGAATATTGAAAACAGAACCTTTGCTAATGTTTAAGGCATTTGCAATCGCTCTTTGACTTGTATGGGGATTAACAGTAACCATTTCAATTACAGCTACTTCGTTACGTTGAACCGTAACTTGCCGTGCCCCTACTTTTGGTTTTGGAAATTGCCCATACTCTTGTAAATTCAGAAGAAGCATTCTAAATGTTTTGTCTGTTGGAATTCGTCTACCTGGAAAGCGTTGCGCATACAAAGTACTGGCAGCACTCCCATTTTTTCGACATTCACCCAGAATTAGAAGCATGTCCACTTTGTCAGCGTTGGAATACATTTTGCACCAAAGATTAGTGATCGATAATCTTTGATTTGCACCGTTCAAGTAATCAACGAATTTGATTAGTAAACTGTCAAGTTAATGCAAACATGATTGCCCTGATCTTAATTATAAAAATATTTTGTTTTAAAATAATAGTCGGCAGGCAGTGACTTGTATTATGTGTTGCCTATTTAAAAAAATTTAGGCTCGGAGTTTTAAAATGGGCACTCTATATAAAGCACAACTTAATAAAATATAACGTATAAGTTCGTAAAATAAAAATCGAGACTATATTTAAGTATACACCGGCCGCACCTGCCGCGCGGTTGCATATTTCCTGCTCGGAAATTGTTTTCGTAATGACAGCAGATTATGTTCCAACAATACAAACAAACAGTGTAACCCCAATTTGCGTAATTGCACCGAAAACTGTACTGAACATGCACCTTATATAAAAGACTTGTTAAGACCAGGTTTCCAGTAGTAAGGGCTTGTCCTCAACAAAAATGAGACAGGTGGAAGGGATACGGATTTAATATATAAATTTGAACTTTTAAAAATGTTCACAATCTAACAGTTATTTTAACTGAAATTTGAAACTCTAACCGAAAACCTAACGTAAAATTAATACAATTTAAACCGTAACCAAAAACAGAAACTTTATTTTATTTTGGTTCACGTCGCTGTAATAAAACTAACCCGAAAGGTCACTGGCAGTGTGCTCTAGAAACGGGATGAATAAAAAGTAACGTCTGCTATTTCGGAAATGTTGATTCTATGAATAATCAGTCTTAATAAAAAGTACTTGTTAAATTTCAGTGCATTCTTTGTCAATGTTCAATTTTTCATACGTTTACCTATAGTTATTTCATGAGTATGGCAAACAAGTTTTATTTTTAAACGGCACCTTCTATTTTTTCTAATTTTTGTATTCACACACAATGATTTTTTAGGATTACGTAAAAAAAAATTTGAATAAATACCTTTAAAGTTCAAAATTTTCTTAATTGCCATATAACTAGACGTAGAAAAAATTGAACATCAGTAAAGTATGCGCTGAAACAACAACTTCTATTAAGAATATTATTCCATGAAATCAATATACACGAAGTTGGACATTATGCGGTACTTTCTGCTCACCCTGTATATCAAGACTCATTAGAGTCTCCTAGGTCTATGTCCACGATCTAGGGCTATACGTCTATGCATCAGCTGGCGAAAATTTCTTATTTGCAATTTTGTTTCTTTTATAAAGTTGATACGGTCTTCAAATATTTCTTAACGTATATTACAGTAGGAGGCTCTCACAAAATTCTAATTTGTGGTGTGGTGGAGGATGGGTTTTTCATAAAAAAGAATTAGAGAACCGAGTGTCTGTAAGTGTGCAAACGTGAGAAATGTGAGATTCGTGCAGTTATCAATTGAGCTTTAATAGATTTGCGATATCTTCCTAGTTCGAATAAATTTTATATAAAGTTTTTATTATATATTGATATTTAGGTCTTGCAAACTGAACATTAAATTATGAACATCATATGTAACGAGCTATTATTTTGCGCGGCCGTTAGGAGGCCGCCGTTAGGGCGCAGGACACTAAGGCGCGAGGATGTTGGGCCGCCGGTCATTAAAGCTCGGGACACTAGGGCGCGAAAACACACAATTGCAATTTAAATTTACAGTTACAATTAAAATTTATAATTACAATTACAATTAAAATTACACTTAAAATTACAATTACAAATGCAATTTACAATTACAATAACAATTTACAATTACAATTATAATTACAGGTACATAGATTAGATGTGCATACAAAACGAATTATTTCGTCAAGAACAGTTTTCGCGCCCTAGTGTCCCGAGCTTTAATGACCGGCGCCCTAATGTCCTCGCGCTCTAGCGGCTTTGCGCCCTAATGGCCCGCGCCCTAGTGTCCTCGCGTCCTAACGGCCGCGCCCCAATGTCCGGATCCGTCCCCAGTAGTTTACGAAATAATAGTGGGGTGACACTTATACGACTCACCCTCATATACTATACGACTTTGGTACATGGTAGATAAAGTTAAATTTGTCAAAACATGATGTTCTTAGTTTAAGAGTTCGATAAAAAGCGTTGAGTTTTCCATAAATTACTATTACTAGTAGATTTCGTTTTCAGATTCAAATTATTTGAAATAATAGAGTTCTAAACAAAAAGTTAGTGATTTCAGATTATTTATAGAAACTTCTTTGGTCGATGGATTTTTGATATACTCCAAAGCATTTAAAAAATTTTACGTGGCTGCGAATTACGGGGCACACTCAAAAACATTTTTTAAAAAGCACCACTTTGGGTTCCTGCATGTCATGAAATCAATGCTTTCCTACACCAAAAACGTAGGAAGGTAAAACTTACACACATCTGTTCAAATAAATAGATGGTATAATTACTGATACTGGAACTACAACGAAAACAACTATACTGCAAAATAAGGCATGAAAAAATAACATGTCCTATATGTTCAAAAGTGCATGATAAAACGAGTAAATCAGTATTTATCCAGTTTATATTTTATGTTAACATTTTACACAGAACGTTAGCGCTCTGTAATACGCAAAGCTAAATACATTAAGTTTAGCTTTTATTTTCGCATAATAACCAGATTATTCAATGCACAAAAACTGCGAGAATGCAGCGCAGCGCACGATAAAACCTTTTAAGTGATATTGTTTTGAGAAAAAACTTGGAGATTATAATGAAAAATAAAACTCGCTTTACACTGTTCGAAATTAGCCACGAAACAATAACTTTACATTCTAAGCTATGCCCAACATACTAAACAAGTTTTCTACGGCTTGAATTTGCATTCCATCTTGCAGCGGAGCCATAAAAAATATAGTGCTGTAAAATATTTACAATTCAAGCAGTTTCGTAGGCAAATAATTCAACTCCTTGTGTTGCAGAAAATTGTCTTACAGTTTAGGACCTTAGTATAAAGTGAAATACTTGTTTATAGCAGGGCATATTTGATACAAAGTATACATCAAATGGTCTACGGATAGTGGTGAGACAGCGCTTAAAATATACAGTTTTGTCATAATACATGTAATTATGTTGCTCCAGTTAATGAATATATCTTCAATTCTGTGTTTGTTTGTTTTCTAAAATAAAAAAAACTTTTGTTAAAATTCAATAAATAAACGAAAAGAATGGGCGCACTCAAATCCATTAATTATACGTAAAACATATTGCACGATTTTGCAAAATTGTTACAACTACAACTGCAATATTTGAGAGTGTTACTTTAATATTGAGCTAAGCCCAAGAAGTTCTGCACTCACAAATGTGTTTGCAAAGTTTTTTAATGTTTAATGAGGATCTGCATATAAAATACTTAATTGCTTTAACAATATTGTTAAAGTAATTAAGTATTTTATATACAGATACTCATTAAATATGGACTTTAACGAAGTAAAGCTGGAATTTATAAATAAAATTTTTAATATTTGTTTTGTGTATTACTTTTAAACCCCCTCCCCGTTCATATTCTACGCTTATCAACTCCATTGTCCAGCTGGTCAGATCAATAATACGTATCTAAACAAGCTCGATAAGGTCAAATATGTGGGTGTGTTGCTACTGTAAGCTCGTAAATAATTCGTTTAAAATTGCAGATATGCGCCAACTATGTATATTTAAAAAAATTTATTATTAAGTTATTGCCTCATAATTTAAATACTGACTAAATATTATAGTATGAATCCGGACACTGAAGCATTGCTGAAAATAATCATAATTTAATTTAAAAATATAAAATTACATAGACTACAACTATAAGTACTTTCAGTACATAATTTTGATGTTGTATTTTGACAGCTGTGTTAAAATATTCAATAAACCTATTTAATAAATA
Organism: Ctenicera cuprea; assembly: GCA_958336395.1. Taxonomy (NCBI): domain Eukaryota; kingdom Metazoa; phylum Arthropoda; class Insecta; order Coleoptera; family Elateridae; genus Ctenicera; species Ctenicera cuprea. Next base: position 19,049,213 of record OY284487.1, on the reverse strand, counting down.
AGAAAAAAAAATTACCTGAACAAATAAGCTTTTACTAAACAACCTTTTTAGTAAATCAATATTTCTCTTAATTAAAATATAACTAATTACCTTGTCAAGAAAATCTTCATCAAAAGAAGTTAATTAAAAGTTATACTAATTATAATTAACGAATTCCTAGGATGTAATTTTTACATTAATTTGCATTTTTTGTTTCGCTTGGGCAGTTTGAAAAACTTATCATCATTACAGTCCTAACGAAACAAAATGTTATGCTGTCTTTAAAATTTACAATACGTTTGAAAGTTATATTTTAAAATCTGACATCATTTGTTTTCAATATACAGCTAAGAAAAGACTATATTTGATTTTTACTCGCAAGACCCTAGTTTCGCCACGAACCTTTACCTTTTTATTTAATACACGAAGGTTGCCACAAATCAGATAGCAACCTGAATTGCGCATCAGTTATAGTAGAATAAGACTCTAAATTTATTTTTTAGATACCGTAATATTTAGACAGGAGGCAGTTTCCCTTCCCCAATATTTTGTTATCTGGTTGCTGGTGTTGAACTACTAAATTTTTTTTCTAGTGACAAATTTTTGTAGGCGTTACGAGGATAGAGAATTGCTACGAAAAGTAAAGATCTGCCTACATGGTTGAGAATGCTAGGACTTTTGTGATTTTTTAGAGTTAGAAAATGATGGTATAGAAAAGTCCAGGTGAAGAGCTGCGCTCATTTTTCCATTCCTACACTTACAGTATAGGGAAGTATTGATTTCATACAAAAATTTTGATTTAAAACGAAAATACAGGTTTTAGAATTTCAGAAACTCAAAAACGGTTTTTTTAAATAGTTATCTGTGCGCCTGATAAATCCCAAAAGGATAGGGCACTTACCATGAACTTCTCAAAAATTAAAACTGTGAAGTAAAAAGTATTTTCAAATCCTGGAAATTTTTAATAAAATATTGCTCAAAACCTAACCACACTTTTTTTAATGTTATATAGTTTAGTAGCCGACTCAATCCACTAATTTCTCTGTGAAGCCCATTTCAGTCAATTTTGGTCCCAAATTTCAGATATCATTCTAGTCATAGACCATCAGTTGGGTCCCGCTTGCTCTAATAGGAAATAAGGATTAGGGTGACTGTTTGCCAGAAACGGTTTTAACTTTTAGTGCAGTAGCTTATGAAAAAAAAAAGAAATGTGTGCCGATCACGCAAGTTCTAAGTGAAACTTCGTAAAGTGTTCTCACTAAAAGTGTTTTTTAAATTCTATGACTTAACAGTAAACCAAAACGGTTATGGCATGTTTTAGTTTGGTTTATAAATCGCTATAGAAACGCGCCACCAGATATATAGATGCATAGTAATTTAACACAGTCTGCGCGTAATAGCAGTGGGTAAATGTGTGCGTCACAGCGTTTTAATTAAAAATTCCTACCATCAAAATCATGGCCATATGATATACATTTTTTGCTTTAAAATATTTCTGGGAGTTTATTCTTAATTTTGTTTGCTGCGTGTATATGTTAAAATCTACAAATAAAAAGTTTTTCGATTCGAAAATTTCATGAAATCAATACTTCCCTATACTATTGAAAGTATAGCAAAGTAAAAGATGTTCCAAAAAAAGTTATTTGGAAAACAATACACGTGCCCCCCCCCCCCCCCCCCCACACACACAATTTGTGGCGTCGCTCAAATAAGTTTTTGAAAGAAAACTAGTGGAAAGCTGGACCTTTTTTAAAAATAATAAATAAAGCAGATTAGCGCCACCTTTGAAGGTTAATATCTCAAAAACAAAACATTTTAAGGCCCATCTTTCCTTCGAATTTTTTGTATGTTATCATCATGAGCACTACATGCCCCTGCATGGCCACCTTTTATGATTCCTTTGCCATTGACCTTTTGCTTTTTGTGTTTCTGCAACCAATTTTTATTCACCAGCTAATTGTATTCTCTTTTAGGACTTGCCATACTACTCTGTTTCTTGAAATATAAATGTGACATGGCTTGTTGCTCTTCTGGGGCTACGTCAATTTAAGTCACTACAACTTAACGATTTGATCTTATAGTACTATTGGAACTATAGCGTTAATACTTTAGGAAAGACCTGGCAAAGTGCTTTGCTCATTTTTCCATTTCAGTTTTATACTTGTGTAACATCCTAGCACTAAGACTTTAAAAACTTTTAACTTTTGCAAATCTTCCGTTCCGTTAAAATTCTATTATGAATCTACAGCTTAAACATGATTCGCATATCAGGATGTATTTATCGATACCAGAAACAATGTAGTATTAAGGTCCAGCGCCGGATTGGCCTACCGGGAAATAGCGAAATTCCCGGTGGGCCGGGGAAGAAATGTAACCGGTGACCGGCAGGTCTTTAGTGGAATAAATTATTGTAATTAGTATAAAATCAAGTTTGCAATTTTGCATTTATTCTTTAGTTTTACAGACATGTCTTTTCTCCCTTTGTATTATCGTTGTTGAGACTGGCAGAATAAATCAATGAACTTGTAACAGAATTAAAATTCGCCGGCTTAGATAACATATTCTCGGAAGAATTGTCAGAATTTTGGAACTTCATACGCATGCCGCGGCCGGTGCCCCGGCATTAACAGATCTGAAAACTGAAATCTTTGTTTATTGTTATACAGTTTTACGACTTTTACGTGCTAGAAGAGACCTTATCATATGTAGGGCCATGAAAGGGATTATTTTTTACAGATTACTATTATTTATGAATTAGAAATAGAGGACACATTGCCAAAAGTTCGAACGCAAAAAACTAAAAAAATGTTTTATGAACTTGCTTCAGATGATCCTGTCATCGGTGAAGAAAATTGGTATAGAGTCAATGTATAACAGAATTTTTGATCAAATTATTATATTTTTAAGGAGAGTATTCAGAAACAGGGTACTTTATATTTAGAGGTGGCTTCATTAGACCCAAAAAACTACGACCAAGAAATATCCTGCGATTTTGTAAGACTTTGAAATGTTTTAAAAAAGTTTCATGAAGACGTTGCTCCTGCCCTTTTGATTTCGGAGTTAAAGGACTTTAAATCCAAGTGGGATGTTCTAAAACTTAATTTAGACGAATCACAAGAACAATACCGTCAAGAGGAAGAAAATGAAGAAGAAAGCCAGGGTGACAAAAATGAAGAAATGCTATAATAAAAAACGCTTTCGTAACTGCATAAAGCGTGTCAATTATGTATTGGAAACGTATAATTTACATGGTTCAGCATATAAAATGTTAAGCTTAGCATACAAGTATGTACTAACCCTATCAGCGACACAAGTGGAATGTGAGAGATCCTTTTCGACACTTAAACTTATAAAAAATAGGTTACAATCTAGTCTGTCGCAGGATAATTTAGATAAGTTAATGATTATGGCCAGAGAAAAAACTATTTTAATGAATAAAACCTAATCAACATTATGCTGAATATTTGCCTCAGCCTAGATTGAAAAGTTTTGTCTTGCACATGACAACAACGGAGGAACTGTGCTCGGTTATAAAAAATTTAAATAACAAAAAATCAGTAGGAGTAGACGAAATTCCAGTCAATCTGTTAAAGAAACTTCCGGTGGTAGTAATTGAGATACTGGTGTATTTAATAAATGAATCCTTTAATGTAGGCATATTTCCCAACTGTTTAAAGATGGCCATAATTAAGCCGCTCTATAAAAGTGGAAGTAGCGTCGATGTAAATAATTACCGCCCAATAGCTCTCTTATCGGTTTTCTCAAAACTTATAGAACGCTTGGTAAATAATAGAATACATAACTACCTAGAAGCAGAATTTTCTCAAACTCAGTTCGGATTCCGCAAAAACTGCAGTACCAACGATGCCTTAGCTGTTTTTCTTAGTAATGTAAATTCAAAAATCAACAAAAAACATAATGTTATCGCAATGTTATGCGATTTGTCTAAAGCTTTCGACTGTGTTCATCACGACCGACTTTTAACAAAGATGGAAAATTACGGTTTTAGAGGTGTAACCTTGCAGTGGTTTACTTCTTACCTAAAGAATAGACAGCAGCAAGTTCGAATTGACAATCTATACCACTCAAGTACATTACCAGTTAATATCGGAGTACCACAAGGCTCAGTTCTCGGGCCCACGTTGTTTTTAATATACATTAATGATCTGCCGGTGATTCCAATTACAGGCAAAATAATCTTATTCGCCGATGACACGAGTATTACGTGGTCAAATCCAAATGCTTTAACACTCAAAAAAACCATTTGTGACGAAATCAAAATAGTTAAAAATTGGTTTGACAGTAATGGGCTAGCCTGGAATATACAAAAAACTAAGTTCTTAAAATTTTCCCTTTCTCCCTTATATTGCACTTCTCGATTTAATATAAAAATAGGCAACGAAAATATTCCATTTGATGAATCAGCAAAATTTCTAGGTATATTTATTCAGAATAATTTAAAATGGAACCGGCACATATCTGAATTAAGCACAAAACTTGCGTCCGCTAATTTCGCTTTACGGGTAATCCGTCTCGAGTTGGGCCTCCAAGCAGCACAATTGGTTTATAATTCTTACATTGCGTCTCTTTTACGTTACGGCATATCTTTTTGGGCGTTTACTTCTTCGCATAATTTTTCGACTATCTTTAATTTTCAGAAGCGGAGTATTAGAATATTAGAACAATGCTCACAGTCAGAATCTTGCAGACCTCTCTTTAAAAAATACAAATTACACACCCTTGCTGGTATTTTAATACTAGAGGCTGCTACTTTAGTACACAAAAAACCAAAATTGTTAGAAGAATTAGAATATAAGGCTACAACAAGTATTAAAATGCGTAATATTAGAGATCTCAAACCCGAATTTCCTCGAACAACGTACTTTTTAAACTCATTCTCGTATAAGAGCGTTATTCTATACAATCACTTGCCTCATAAAATTAAAGCAATTCCTAACGCGTTTAAATTTAGAAAAGAGCTAAATAAGTTATTATACAAATATTCATTTTATACTATAGACGAGTATTTGAGTTGTGCTTGGCTTACAGTTCTCTAACTGATTTATTTTATATTTTATAATATTTATCTTATATTTGTTTTATATTTGAGTGTTTGTTTTGTTTTGTTTTTATTTTATTTATACACGTAATTTTATTTATACACGTAATATTCTATACCTTGTAGGTCTTTATGAATAAATTTTGATTGATTGATTGATTGATATAAAAAACGATGCAATTATTGACAAATTATCTTGTAAAAGTAACCTGCTGGCAAAATTATTAGTATTGTAATAATTTACTGTTATTATCATTATTTCATAATATATTATATTTAATCGTAAAATGTTATGAAGTGCTGTTTGATTTATTAATATTAAAACTATAAAATAAAATTATGTACGCTGCATTTTGTTATTGAATAATGATAACCCTCCTTGAGACAAACTTTACTTTTTTTAATTTTGTGTGGCTGGTGGTCGCTATTACTTCCCGGTATAGAAAATGTTCCCAATCCGGCACCGTTAATGTCTTTATTTTACATACAATAAGAATTGTTCAAAATTTCCTACTGACTTACTTTTTTTTGCAGTTATTCAAAAATGTTAAAGTAATAGTGTTATATAATCATTGTTATCCGCAGTATAAAATAAATATTTTCATTTTCTGTTGAAGGCAAAATATAATATCACACGTTGTTCAAAGTCAAAGTTGTTGCAAGAAAAAGAAAGAATCTACCCGCTACATATTATTCAAGTCGTAAGCAACCCCACCAGAAGGGCCAAATGTTAGCCCGACTAAATTTACACTCATTACGAACGTAAAACACCACATCGAGTAAATCACACAACAGTTTTCGTCTTAATAGCGAACCCTTGAGTTTCAAACAAAGGAGCTTAATTTAAGACAATCGCTGCGGCTTAACCGTTCTGAGCTACTTGTGCTTGTGTTTGCAGAACCTTATCGAGGTCAATAAAAATAGGGAGCAAGTTTTAATTGGTATTAATATTTTTATTGCTGGTACGAACTTGTTAAATTTGCGAAAATGCAAAAGTCAATTACGGTTGCAAAGTTAAAACTGTATTTTAATAATAACTTTCGGCCTAAATGCGCATAAAACCTAACTTTAGAATTGTGTTTTCTTTTTTTCAAACAATTCAGAGATACTTTAAACTGCAAGCAGTATGAGCTAAATAAAATAGCAGAAAAACTTTTTAATGAAATGTGCTCGTGTTTTATTTAACTATTTAACTTTTCATTACACATTTACACTGCCAATATTAAAACTTTAATTATTTCACATTTTTTTAATAGTAAGGTTTCTGTTTTAGATTTTAAAAAACGTAATCTCGATGAATTATTAAAACGTGCACCTTATAAACCCGGTATTAGCGTAAAAATGGCAATAGAATTAAGACTAAGTTGAAGCCATTACGAACATCTCGAACAAAAAAGTTTTAATAGACCAACTGGCTCGCATTAAACACATAATTCAGCGTCAAAGTAATGATTTCAAGTTTGCAAACGATTTTTAAGCTCCCCCTTTGAAAAATAGCGCAATTTTTCATTAAACGCCACTCCTACACGTATCGATTACGCCCGTCGAGTGATATTTATAAAAGTGTAGAAGGCCAATTTTACAGCTTACTGAAACCTGTTGGCTAATTCATATTTAATCACAGCAAAAAAATTACCATTTATCGATGTGTATTATTACTCCGGAAATGATAGCTCCTACCTGAAATCGATGTGATTTCATGTCATCGCGTTTGCGGCGCTTTAATGACATTATCTGTCTGCAGAACTACATCACGCAAAAAGCAAACCACTGTAATTTCGTCTAACACCAATGCCAATTGAATTTTGTAATTTATTTCTTGCTCTTACATCGAGAGCTACGTGGAGACATTTATAAGGTGGCTCATTAGTTTGAATGATATGAATACATTTATTGCCTACTAGTGGTTCATTTATTACTGCCAGTTTTGAAAATAAGCTGTAAATGGAAACGAAAAGCTTCAGTAATCCTTACGCGTTATAGAACAAAAAGCCCTTGCATAATAAAATGTTACTATTGAAAATGTTTCGATTTTAAAGATAAATCTGCGCAAAAATCAGAATGGCAGTGAATTTAGTGATTCGTGCGATTATTTGTTATGCACATTATTAAACGTACTCTACCTAAACAGTAAACAGTACATAACCGCTGTCACGCAACGTAACCGTTCAACATTTACTTTAATGAAGGCGTCAAACAATCTTAAATGTCACGCAGACTCTGCCCATAACTTCAACACACTCAATAAATCGCAAGTATTTGAATAGGCTAACAGTTTCAAAAATTGCCGTGCGACTGTTCGTGACAATTCAGGACCGTTTCCTGGATTCAACTGCAACCAGACTCATTTCAGCTGTGGTTAAACGTGTTTATATTTTGATCACTGCAAATATTATCTGAAATAGTAGAGAAAGCCAACAATCCGTTTAATGAGAGCAGCAATAACTTGTTGCAGTTGAATCGTTGTTCAATTGAACAGACTCACGGTCATTTAAAAAACGGTTAGCCTATTCAAATACTTGCGACTTCCTAAGTGACTTTATTAAAACAATGAGCCGAATCTGCGTAAATTTCTGACGGTTTGACGCCTTCTTTAATACGAAATCTTAGCAAGAAGTTCAATTACTATATGCTGTTTCAAGGTACAGTTGACATTTACATCGCCTTTGTTGAATAACAAGTTAGCAGTGTCCATAACAATGGTTATGTATTGTTTCCTGTTTAGAGTACATTCCGGTACATTCGTAATGTGCATCACAAATAATTGCACGAATCACTAAATTCACCAGGTCATTGCGTAAACTCCGGTTTTGGCGTGAACTACCCTCGTATTCCTATTTCGATTTGAATTTTCTCTAAACAGTAAATTCGTAAGAGTGCCTAAACCCGCTTGTAGTTAATATCTAAAACTGCTGTGTATTGATCAAAAATTTAAATGTTATTTTTCAGTCTAAGATCTCCTAGAATATTCGTTTCTATCATTATACCCTTTCTTTCGGCAATATTTTATGATTTAATACAAATAATCCAAAACGTTTAAGTATTAGAGACCATGACAATACCTAATAATTATTAACTATTATTTTTGTAATATTTAATTAACGTCGACCTAGTTCTACAGCTATGGCTAATCACGACGCCAAAGGGTAGACCACTTAATCTGTAAATTTAACCGAACCTCAGTTTTCTACAAAGTAGTAATTTTTAACATGTATCACACACAGTTTGCACATTGACGAATACATCTACTCGTGCATTTCATCAGGTACAGTTATTTAATTAATTTTAAATTTAATTATTTAATAATTAATTATAAACTAGTAATATGGCACTAACTAGTTGAATTTAATAGTCATTACGAAAATTAATCATTCAATAGTCTGTTACTAATTAATTTTTGTATTGTATTTAATAAATTATTAATTGATTTTTATATAACTAATTGTTTAGTTAATTTGTTTTGATTACTATTGCATGTATTTTACAATAAGTAATTGATTGATCAATAACACTTAATTATTGTAACTAAAGTTTAATCGAGTTTCGGAAAGATCCAGCTCGGCGTTGCCTTTAACTTTTGTCAGACCTACAATCGTTACTTCAACCCTCTCGTCGCATCTTTATCGTATTACTGCAGTGATCGGCCAAATTGAGTTTCCGGCTTTTCCTAAAACAAGGTGGTTGTAAAACCTTAAAAGAATGGAGCTATAAAAGCTATACTCAATGACTAAGGTTATTCATATTTAAATGTATGTACACAACTCCTTTCTCTTACAATGCTTGTCTGCACGCCCGACTTTGCTGTATAAAGATATCCAATGCTAATTTGGAATCATAGGTGTTGACAGAATTACCCTGAAATTATTTATCTATATTAAATCCATAACTGTCTCACCATAACACGACGGCGACCTCTTGCGTCTCGACTAAATTGATCACCATAACATTTGATTGTTTTCGGCGAATGTTTAAGTTGCAGTCCTCAGCACGAGGAAAGTTATAGAAATAAATATAAATTAATATAAGTTTTCATGTGATAATCGCTATTTTTCTAAAACAAAGGCGCTAATGAGCACTAATGCACTAAGCAAGTTTTAACAAACGTGTAAAATTTATTACATGTAAACTTGATATTTTATATCTTAGATGTTTTACTTTTGAAGTATTTTCTTTTTGCTTGGAAAAATTTACTCTTTTTGGTTTTAGTCAGTTTGGTTTGCACAACATAATAAATCTTCTTGATAAATATTCAGTTTACTTATGTGTTTTAACAGATGTGCTTCATACTTAACTACCACTATTAATCATAAACCACAGTTATGACAGTAAAATGAACGAGCAAATCATGAAAATAAAAATTAGTTGATTTTATGGGATTTTCACGCTACACTTGATAAAAGCCCCCTATTGCAGTAAATATATTAAATGTAAAAGTAATTTCTATCGTCATGGCGTCTTTTACGGTCAATGCTTACAGAATTTTCACTGAAAATTGAAAAAAGCTAAGAGCTCCTCAAGGAAAAAGTCGAGGCAATTTTTTGATAGGAAGTTACTGTAATGCTTTGGAGCGGCGAAAAAACATTCTTAAGAGGCTTAGGTAGGCATCGGGATTCTACGACAATGAAGTACCTAATCGAATTCAATTTTATACAGAGAAAAACAATTTATTGATCTTACTTGCGAGAACGGAATTCTTATAGGAAGCTATGTAAAATTAGTGACCAAAAAAACAACAGTGATGTGCTAAAAAGTTCAATAAATGAAACATTACGTTTTTGTGGCACACCTGTCCTATTTTATTTATAAAAATTGATTTTTAGAAGACTGGGTATTTTAACGACGCAGTAAAATGTCATAATCAAAAACAACAAGGTTTGCCCAATTATTGTATCTTACATGTGCTTGCTCCAAATTTTTTTTTATATACCGCACAACGCTATGGAATATGAACTGCATATCTTACCTTATACCATAAATTATAGTTGTCAAAATAACAATATTGTAAGTTTGTAAACTAAACAAAGACACAACTTTGGTGCAAAAAGCTTAATGATCACCCGGTATAATTCAGGGATTAGTTTACATGTTTAAGATTTGCTTGGAACTTTTATTTGCTTTTAACTAAAACGCCTATATTTATTCCATTTTATTTATAGCTCTTCATATTCTACAATATTGCATTCATTTCTCAGTTTAAAAATTCTTGCGATAAAAGAACTGTAATTTTCCGAGTTTTCCAGTTACAGGGCAGCATTAACACAAGATCTACAGTAAATATCAATTTAGGTGGAACATGGCAGTTTAGCATGTAGATTATGAAATAGTTGTATATTATGTCGCTAGGAGAATTTTACTTTACTTGCAGTCACTTTAAATTTAAAAAATAACATTTTTTTACATTACCTGATGGCAATTTGTCATAAAACGTAATATATATATAAGGCTCTAAATAATTTTGTTTAGTAGCCAAGCAACTTGTAAATTGATATATCACGTTGCAAAACCGATGTTCAGGTGTTCTTGTGGTCCTCTGGTAGAGTATCCGCATTGTATGCTAGGAGTTAATAATTCAAATATTGTGCCTTCGCATAAGTCTCTTTTATTAGAATAGAAAAACATTCAATTTCATTTTTATTCTAAATTAAAAAAACACGGGAAAAGCGTTATTTTAATTACTTAAAATTTATATCCGAATTTCAGGTATTAGTTTTGATATTACTACATAACAAACCAAATTCTTCAACCTTTGTCTTGCAGCATTTACTAAATAAAGCAACTTTTACAATATTATATTACATAATCTAAAAACACCAACCGAAAAAATGTTGCAGAAGTAAATATTTTTGACAAATAGCTTATGCCTAGGCAAATATCATCTCACTGGGCAAATAAACATACTAGCCGTCAGTGGGTCGCATTATTTCGCGCTTATAGTTCGAGCCATTATAGATGCGGCCATTATATTAAAAATATTCCAGAGAGCATAACCAAGTAGCATTCCAACATTAATAAAAGTTATTGAATAAGAACGTTTACCTAGTCTATTTGCCCAGACAAAAACTATTTGCCTAGGCAAAAAAAATAGTCTACTATAATCATTGAACTTATTGAACAGAAGGGAATAGTACACCAACTGTGCCAACTTTTGAGTAATAGTTATTCTAAAAATTTCATCAATTTTCCTCTATCCGTTTCTGAAAAACTAAAAAAATGTAAAAAAAATTAAATTTCTACACCACCACCCCACCCCCCCGTTTTCACCCCCAATCGTTCGTCTTGTTTTCGCAGGAAGAATTTACCTTATCATTTGTTCCCACATTTCTGCAAAAAAGTACTAGACAAATTCAAGTTACGCGTATGACGAAATTCGTAAAACATAAATTTAACTGTTTGAGTGGAAAGCGAGGGAGCTAGCTACTGCTGTCGACGCGAGAGAGCTGTGCTAAAAATCTGCACCGCTGTATATTTTTGATTTTACTGTAGACAATAATTGCTCAAGAACTATAAAACTATAGGCATTGTTAAATCCAGAGCTTAATTTTATTAGGAATAATATTTTTTGATATCTGATATGTCTTAGGAGATAATGCTATGTGAAGCAAAAAATGTTCCCTAAGTATTAGATTTTCGAGCGACTCCAAACCGAGTAAAATGAGCCCAAAAATTGTTTGGCCTGTATACGCCTGTGCAAATACAAAATTGAATTATTTTTTATAGAACTTAATTGTACAGATATAGTCTTGAAAATTTGGGAGCAGGAACTTTAACGTAGTTATTTTGCCACCTTCTAGCTTTGCCGCTCGCACCGCCATATTAAAGAAATGTCGCAGAAAAATAGTTCCTATCAACATGCAAGAGGATTACTAGCTATGCCCAATACTTTTTTTTCGTAAAATCAATATCAAGTAATGCATAACTTTATTACTTGCTAAAACTCTGATTTTTCGGCTATAATTTCTTAATGATCAGTTTCAAACATCCGTTACTGCCGCAAAATAACAAGGGATTTGTTTTTGAACACGAAGGTCTTAATTCACCTCTCTGATTTCAACTACTCTGCGCATTGCAAACGAAAATTATTTCTGCAACTGGAATAATCATATCCACGCCACCACGTGGTGTCCAGTTAATACAGTTAAAATAATGTTTTGGCACCTTCGTGTCGCAACCTCGCAACCATTTCGCTATCGAGATCAACTAGTGACTTGTTACCAGTTTTGTATAGTATCTATCTAGATACATGTATCTAGATACAGTATTAGATACTTTATATGTGCTTACATACATATCTAGATACTTTAAAACAAATGTATCCGTATCTGTATCTGTATCTAGATACATCTTTGTGCGGTATCTGTATCTGTACCCAAATATTAAAGAAAAATTGATGTATACATTATTTATGTATGTCCAAAGAGACGATTTGTTCTCGATGAACGCCTTAGAGAGCGATATTGCACCAAGTGCTGTTGATATAGACCCCAGCAAACCTGGTTCGTCCAGAAGACCAAAACAAAAAAAAACATTACAAGCGCTATTATGGATTAGGCATACAGGGGACACCACATGGTGATGTGGAAATGAGTATTTCAGGAAACAATTTTACCTTTGCAACGCCTAGATAGAGGAAGTGTACAACTGAATAATCAAATTAATCAAGGGGCTTCCTGTCCAAAAACAAATCGACAATTGCGGTTGATTAAAACTGATAATAAAAAAATTACAAACAAAAAACAAGAGTATCAAGTGGGGAAAATATGGTGCTACATCAGAACTATTAATTTTGGAAAAGAACCGTATTAGGCATAAGAGAATGTAATCCTCCTTCAGTTAATAGTAACAAATTTTGCTCTAGAAGACCCTGTAAACGAGATATTTCGAAAAAAACTTGTTTTCGACGCCATTTTTCCAATATGGTGGCCGAACGGCAAAGCTTGGGCAAAGCTCCGTTATAGCAAAATGAGTATGTTAATAGGGACACCCAAAATCTCAAACTCGCATGTTAAATTTCCCGATTTTTTCCATGTAAAAACCGTGTATTGTCTGAACTATTACCATTATGTTGCAATTCATTTAGATGCAAATGAACACGGTAACATTTCTAGGAATTTGCATTTAAAACAAATGGTGATTAAGTGAAAACCACATGTAAACTTGATGCTATTGCGAAATAACATTACATCAACTTTTCATCTTCGTCTGGTTTTTAATGCAAAAATCTAATTTACTAACAACATTTTATCTGATTTTGTGTGTTGCTGCCATAAATAAGCCCACAAACACGAAAGCTGTTCCTAAATTAAAAATGTGAGATTCAATTAAAATTTCATAATGGAGTCTGCTGCAACATGTAAACTGTATATACATGCAACAAATACAATTTACTTTTTTACGTTACGTTAATACGCTTTTCATTTAGCCATAATTCTGCCATTTTGGTAGATTTCAGTTTGAACCATCCATAATTCTATGCCCGTCTACGGTCGAATAGATTTCAAAATCGTCTTATGGTTAATAAACGATTAATTAGGAACGAATCTCGTCGTATGTCAAGCTTACAGCTAGGCAACAACACCTTAGCGGAAATTGGCACTATTATTCTCTGCACGGGGCTTTGGTTTAGACAAATGACTGTACTGTGGGTATTTAGTTTGATTTACGTAGTGATGCCGCATACACAACATTAATCTTAAGGACTGCGCTAGTCATTTCGTAAACTGATAATTTTAGACAAGGATCAAAGCGCTACTAACTCAAACGCTTTTTGCAGCAGTGTACAGCGAACACAAGAAATATTTTGTGGCACTTCGCACATTTATTACAAGATGCTTTCGTAAGAAGTTCTCTGCTTGAGAGGGTGCACTAATTTCTAAACGCTTTTAGTCGGGATTTAGGTTAGGTGCTCACTTTGCAAAAGATGAACTACAGCTCGTAGTAAAGCTGTAAGGGGCTAGATTTTGTAAAGACAATAAAAAGTTTTAAACAAATTGTTGTGTAAATGATCCAAACCTTCTTTTTTGCAGAAAACCTTTCTTACACAGAAAATACATTGGCTTTGTTCTTGCTTGCCTTAAAATTAAGCATTCAAAAAAACGATAAGCATTCAGAAAAAATATTTAAACCCAGAAAACAAAAATTCAAGCATAATTGCTGAGCATGAACATGTATAATAGCCTAAGAAAAGAAGATAAAGATTTAGTAAAACAAGTAAACCCTTTAAAAGGCCTGGAAGTAGTGGCTCGTTAACATTTACTACTGGGGAACGACACAAATTTAAAACAAAAAACAGCTCTATAACTTAAATCCATAAGCGTTTCTTTATGATTCACAAAATATTTCAAATCTCTAACACATGTTGTTTGTATAGAAAAAAACATACACCACAAGCCATTATTAGAGAAGTTATACAAAATAAAGCTCTTCTCACTTCGTACCCGCAAATGCTGTTCACAGATTTAATATATATTTTGCGTTCAATTTTTGCACATATTATTTATATTTTCAAATATTAATCGGGTCGGGGCGGGTGGTCTAGTGGTTAAAGTCCCAGGCTTTGAAACTAGACTCCCAATGGCAGTAGGTTCGAGTCCACTGCCCGTCGGAAATTTTTCGGAATAAATTAAATCCGGCGTGTCCATGGATGGTGTGTGTGGTGTGTATGTTGGGTTGTATGTCTTCAGGGGTGGGGTGCATGTTAGACCGGTGAATAGGACTTAGTGTGCTAAGACCGGGTAAGGGGGTGGGATGGGAATCATGGAGTCGTGCTCACGCACGGCTTCATGATTCTTTTAGAAAAAATCAATCAAACATTAAAAAGTCAACGATAAACTTTTTATAGCTGATTAGGTAGAATTTAAACCATTTTGGCGTTAAAATACAAAATAAATCATTACTGTAAGTTCTTCTTTAAAATGGCGGTACACTTTATAGCCTTCAGATAACATACCTACTGCTATGATATTTAGAGGTGTTTGATTTGACTGGGGTATTGTGGTTATTGGAAGGCAATTTTTGGAATGCTTGCTGCAGTTCAATTTACATTTGGAGATTTATGAAGACTTGTCTTCTTCAATCCTTCAATCCGCAGATTGGTTGGCAGCTTTCCATCTAATGTTGTTGCAAGCCATTCTTTTCATTGCTGCATAGCTTGCAGTTCCTGTGTTTTTAATGGCTTGATTTAAATATTGAAGTCTAGGCCTTCCCCTGGCCTTTTTTCCGGGTATTACTCCTTCCATGATATTTGTCACAAACTCGTTATGTCTAATTATATGTCCTATCCACGAATGTCGTCTGCTTTTTAACGTTTTGAGTAATGTTCTTTCTTCTTCCGCTCTTTGAAGCACCTCCTCATTTGTTACACGGTCGGTCCATTTAATTTTCAGCATTCTTCTCCAGCACCAGGTTTCAAATGCATTTATGGTTTTTTCTTCATTTTTTCCTATGGTCCACGTTTCTGATCCATACAGGGCAGTACTCCAGATGCAGCTTTTTATTAGAACCTTTTTTGTTTGCAGTTTAAGGCTGTTTGAACACAATAGTTGTTTTTTATTATTAAACATGCTCTTGGCTTCTCTTATTCGTTGTTTAACATCTTCTTTACTTCTGCCATCTTCTGTGAATATGCTGCCAAGGTATTTGAATGTCGGTACTTGTCTTAGAGCGTCGTCTTCTATTCTAATATTTATATTTTCAGGATCCTTGGAGCAGACCATGACTTCTGTCTTTTTTCTATTGATTTTTAGGTTGTAGTTAGTTTTTAAAATGTCATCTAGGCTTTCCAAGGCTCTTTTTAAATTCATTTCATCTTGTGCTATGATTGCTATATCATCCGCAAAACGTAGCATCTGTATTCGCACTCCATTCACCTTAATTCCTGTACAGTACTCTTTACATTCATTTACTGCTTGTTCTATATATACATTAAACAGTGACGGTGATAAATTGCAGCCTTGCCTGACACCCTTTTTAATTGTAGCTTCTCTGTTACTGTTTTTTATTTTTATAAGTGTTGTTTGATGTTTGTATAGTTCTCTTATTATTTTCCGGTCCCTGTAGTCTATTTTGATGTTCTTTAATATTTTCATTAATGTGTTCCAGTTTACGTTGTCGAAGGCCTTTAGTAGGTCGACAAAGGCAATATACACTTTTTTGTCTGTTCGGAAGCTTTTCTCTATAATGTTTCGTAGACTTAATATTGCTTCTCGTGTGCCTTTGTTCCTTCGGAATCCAAATTGATCTTCGGCTAAGTTTTCCTCGATCTTCTGTTCTATTCGTCCCAGTATTATTCTCGTTAGTATTTTAGATGTATGTGTGAGGATACTTAGGGTTCGGTGTTCTTCACATTTTTTCGTTTTATTTTTCTTTGGTAACATCACTGTTATGCTTTTCTTAAAGTCTTCTGGGATTTTTCCTGTTGTATATATGTTATTGATAAGGCAGTATAGCTTGTTTTTTGTTTCTTCCTCTAACGCTTGCAATAGTTCTGCAGGTATATTGTCTATGCCGTACGCTTTTTTAGATTTTAGATCCTTTAGTGCTTTCTCAAATTCTGTCTTTAATATTGGTGGGCCTAGCTCTGCAGGGTCAATTTCCATTTCTCTTTCTATCTCTTCAAAATCTTCTGTAATAACTTGTAATATTTTAATATTCTAACTTATAAACTCAGGGTTGCGTATTTTTGCTAGAATTCCTGTTATAAATTCTAATAATTGTTATTTTTTGTATGGTACTGAAAGAAAAGACAAACACAAGAGATTGATACGAAGACTATTTATGTTAATTGTAATTATAATTTAATTCAGAATTGTTAAAAAGGTTTAGTTTATAAGAAGTTTTAGAGTTACTTGATTTGTGCGTCGACTAATGTCAGTTAGGATGTCAGTGTCATTGTGACAAACATATAAAAGGATACTCTTGGACATGAGTTTTGCTTGTTTGTTGGAAAAATGGAAATCAAAGGAGGAAGACAAAAGATAGAGATTTTGTTATAATTAGTACGGCTCGTCTTTGAAAAAAAAAGACAGAGAATTTGATATCCTCTGGATGAAAACAGAAAGAACGAGTTTAAAACGTAATGTAAACTGATGTTTAATAGATCAGAAGAAACTATAGGTGATTATCTACGAATTGTAAAAAGTACGGAAGTATTATAAGTTAAAGGCGATCGAGGAAGTTTCTTCGTTTTGTGATAGTGGTAAAAATAAATTGGAAAGAATATAAAACAGAGACAAGAAGATTCGGATTAAGGGCGAGTATTATTTGTTGCACGAGAGGCCAACAGAAACGAAATAGAGGTTGGACACTCAGAGTTTTGCTAGAGCGAGGAATGTCATAATAAGAAGACGCTAAGTTAAGTGTTCTAATTTAATAAAAAAAAGACGATAGTAATTAATAAAAATTCATTTAATTTTCGGAAAACACATTTTGAAATTCTTTTAATAAATAAAAATTTATTTTGTAAAGTTGATATCGTTGTGTGTGTTTATTTCTATTTAAAATTAATTAAAATAACTTATTTACAAGCTAATAACGACCCTGAGAAAATTAGAAGAGTCTCATAGCAAGTTTAAATTTAATTGCGTGAATTGCAGACAGTTTAGGGATTGTATTCTAGTAGTCACAAGACCAAGCATATCATTGCAATTAAAATTGGCACCTAACAACGTGGGGCTCGTTGATGTACACCGTGGCATTTTGGTAAATGTCGGGATACAGTTTTTCAACAATAAACTTATTTAATAAAGAATCCGAATCTTCTTGTATCTCTGTTTTATATTCTTTCCAATTTATTTTTACCACTATCACAAAACGAAGAAACTTCCTCGATCGCCTTTAACTTATAATACTTCCGTACTTTTTACAATTCGTAGATAATCACCTATAGTTTCTTCTGATCTATTAAACATCAGTTTACATTACGTTTTAAACTCGTTCTTTCTGTTTTCATCCAGAGGATATCAAATTCTCTGTCTTTTTTTTCAAAGACGAGCCGTACTAATTATAACAAATCTCTATCTTTTGTCTTCCTCCTTTGATTTCCATTTTTCCAACAAACAAGCAAAACTCATGTCCAAGAGTATCCTTTTATATGTTTGTCACAATGACACTGACATCCTAACTGACTTTAGTCAACGCACAAATCAAGTAACTCTAAAACTTCTTATAAACTAAACCTTTTTAACAATTCTGAATTAAATTATAATTACAATTAACATAAATAGTCTTCGTATCAATCTGTTGTGTTTGCCTTTTCTTTCAGTAAAAACAAACCATATGAAAACTAACAATTATTAGAATTTATAACAGGAATTCTAGCAAAAATACGCAACCCTGAGTTTATAAGTCAGAACATTAAAATCTTACAAGTCTTCATAAATCTCCAAATGTAAATTGAACTGCAGCAAGCATTCCAAAAATTGCCTTCCAACAACCACAATACCCCAGTCAAATCAAACACCTCTAAATATCATAGCACTACTTATTTTCTTCGGCTGTAAAAAGTTTATCATTAACTTTCTATCTAAGTTGCAGGCTTCCGCGGCCGTTGTTAATAACAGCTAGGCTTCCGGGTTGGAGCCGCGTCATCGGTGCATGAACTGCCGACGTTTCGTCATCTTCAGGGCTGTGGTCACTTTGGGATCTGGAACACAACTGGCGAGACCGGTGCAGGCACCGGGTTTATAAGGGACGAGTGGGTAACAAGGTGTGAATGCTGGGTCTGTGATTGGCTGTCGGGCTGTAGCGGTTGCATGGCGGGGCTTGGATTTAGTCGGAAATAGTAGTTTGTAGGCATTGTGCAGGGGATAGCTGTGGTATCGGTTAATATTGTTAGGAGTTTTGTGTATTTCTATGGATTCACGGATCACACGGTTGAGGTAGGTGGAAGAACGGGCTAGGATTTTGGTTTTGTCAAATTGAATGTTATGGCCCGCATCGAGTTTATGTTCTGCGATAGCCGACTCTGCGGGACGTTTCAGTCGAGTGCAGCGCTCGTGTTCAGAAACTCGAACGCTGATCGGCCTCTTCGTCTCACCGATGTAGGCTTTCCCACAGAAGCAAGGTACACTATACACACCGCAGGATTGGAAGGTAGGTAACTTGTCTTTGGTCGGAGGAAGCAAATTGGAAAGTTTTTAAAAGTAAAAACGGTTTTTATGTTTTGTTGTTTAAGTAGTCTGCTGATGCGGTCGGTGGTTTTGTGTATGTATTTATGTATATTGTATATGTATATGTATTATGTATATTTTAAATAAAACAATATAAACCTGATTGTCTCTGTAAGGTAAATAAAAAAAATTAAGAAACGTAGATCAAGATTTAAACTCATAACCTCTCGTTTACAACGTAAATGCTCTACCTGCGCACTAAGGAGACATCACAAAATCAACTTTGCAGCCGATTATATGCACTGGTGATTTGACTAGTATTAAATAATGTATTTAAAGCAATCTTTGTATTTAATTTTGAAATAAATTGTAACCATTTAAGGTTAGCTAATAAATTTCTTTTAGGGATATAATATAAAGCTATTTCAGTTTTTGTATGTTAATCTGCCATGTTCCACTTTAATTGAAATTCACTGTATGTATTATACCCGTAATAAAGATATTTTCAAATTCAGTTAGCCTCGGACTAACATTAGCCGATCTCCAAATAGTTGTAGGTCAAGGTTATCAAATAATGTTTTTTGTTTCAACTCAGTGAAAAAGGTCATCTACCTTACTTGTTTTGTTTTTCGCCAGTCGGATATTCTTAACAAATATTTTGAAACCGAAAAGCTTTAGAAATTATTTTACAAAAATGTCGCAGCATTGTTTACTTTGTTTCGAAAACGATTTACATATGAAAACACGCACTCCATTTGATCATAAAATTCTATACGTATTTTAATTTTAATTTTATATTTGTTTCGGAATTTTCAAAGGAATTTCTTCGGAAAGTTCAGAGTTCGGTCGTGTTTCAAATAAATACAAGTTTGCGTAAACATTTCGGCAACCAAGTTATTATTAAATGGAAACCGACAGTAGACGTTGTGTTGAGTTTGATTGAATTTAGTTTTTCATTAACGTGAAACCGATTGAATATAGCTACATATTCCCAATTCCAATTTCAAAACATCAAAAAGAAAACTTTTATTATTGATTTCAGAAACCACACTCGTGCTTTATGAGATCGTATACACGTTATAAAATGATTGTTTCAGATATGGTGTACTGAAAATTGTAAAAAATACTTAATTTTCTGGATAGGGCATCTAACATTTTTAGAAAAAAAAGTTGTTTAGAATTCTCACATTTCTTTGTACTGAAACGCCATTTAGTTACAGCAAGCTTTTAATTAAAATAGTGATAGGTATATCTATATCGATAATATTGCAAATGGTATCGGTAATATTAAATATCGATAATATTACCTATTCGGCCCTTCCAAAAAAATCTATAGAAAATTAAAAGTCGCATCATTTATATCTATAATAGTAAATCTAAACAATAATTTTATATTTAACAATTATTTCGTTGTAAAACTTGCACAAAGGAAAATGTCGAAATTTACAATACCATTAAATGCACACTGGTATTAAAAAGTTAATGAAAGCAGATTTTTGATGAATAGGTACCAGAATAACAAAGGAAAATCCAGTTCTCTTTGCATGAACTTTGTTATTTTCCTCTTTTAAAACAGTATAGTAACATCTATTTTGAGGTATATTCCATTTGTATATTTCCTTTGTTTAATTTTACAACTCGTACTATGCAGAGATGGTTTATTATCAAATTATTCTGCAGGACGAGTTTAGGCCAGAACGTTTATGCAAAACGAAATTGTTCAGTGTTGCTATTAAGTTTTACCTATTACGTAAATATTATGGCTCACAAACTAATTTACTTAATTTATATTGTTAGATCTAACTGGGGCTAGCAACCCTTTCTTCTGAAACACCATTTAATTATCGTTTTATTATTTTGATTATAATATTCTCTTGGAATGAATAAATGCTATTTAGAAGAAGTCATGTTACTGTTATTTACGGAAACCCCCATTTATTTATATTTTTTGAGCAACTTCGGGCGAAACTGTTGTTTTCTGCTTTATCGCCAAGCTTTGCAAGCATTTTTTGTTGAAAACCTGAAAGCATCTTATCAGCAGTAAATATCAATATCTTCTGATTGCTTTTAAAAATCCAAGCGACTATAAATACACATTTGAACCGCAACGTAAAAAACAATGACCAGTTTTCCGGACAGCTATCGCGTACCGGAATCGCTAGCGGATATTACCGGTTTATCTGCGGCCGCGTCTCCGCTCGTGGTGTACTCTGTGATGTTGCTCAACAGGTATATAAAACACCTGGTCAGCTTTTCTTCTTCCTTTCATCCTAAAACCAGATTTACAGAAGGAGCGGAGCGTTGCGTCCTTTGGACTATAAAGCGGCCCTTTGGAGTTTTCCTACCCCATTAATTTCGTCCTTTTAATACCGATAATTAGCCTTTCCAAATAGGGTTTTGTTGCAAGGATTGGTTGGCGAAACCGTCGGTTTTAGGCTTTATAATTAATCCTTCAAAAAGTCGAGCACCACACAATTTTTGTTGTCATTGCTTAGGTAAAATGTGGAACTTTTTATTTTATAATCCTTTTTACTTTCCTATACTTTTAGTATAAGGAAGTATTGATTTCATGCAAATTTTCAAAATCTCGATTTTAACGGAAATACATGTTTTGGGCTTCCAGGATCCTAAAAAGTGGTTTTTAAAAAATGTCTGTCTGTGGGTGGGTGTGTGTGTGGATGGGTAACGCTCATATCTCCAGAACGGCTGGACCGATTTCGATGTGCTTTGAAATGAGGAGGTATATCAAAAATTCATTGACAAAATAAGCTTTTAAAAAGAATCCGAAACCGGAAGCGGAAGTTAGACATGTTTTTTTGGTAGCATTTTTTTCAGAAACGGAATTTTGGAAATTGGAATAGTGGAAATTATAGAAAGCCTTAGAACAAATCAAACGTTTTTTTACCGAACTCTCTAGCTTCAACATGGCGGCCGCTACGAATTTTTGAAAATTTCGACTTTAACGCCCATTTACTCAAAAACCAGATCAACTACATCTTGTTTGGTAGCCCTTTGAGGGTACTATACCATGAAATATAATTAATTTTGAAAATCTAAAAACGATTGCAATGGCACCACTCCAAAATTTTGGAAATTTTCAAAAAAATATTTCTCAAAAACTGGCCACACGTTTTTGGTTAACCTTTTTAAGCTGATAGAGATAGGCATCTGCTACAATTTTATTTTTTGCTCATTGCTATAAATTCACTGTGACCCCCTCTATGAATTTTTGAAAATTGGAAATTGGTACCCTTTTATTTATTTAACGGGGGGCAATAAAATATTTCTGTTAAAGCAATATAGCTCATCATTGATAGCAAAATCCGAATATGGTATTATTTTTTTGATAATTTAATATTTAGGGGGGCGCTACTGTTCCCCCTCCCCCACACAATTTTCGCTACAAAACTAAAAAATTGATTTCTTGTTTTGGTTGCTCTAGGAGAATCTTTTAACAAAAAATCAAAAATCGAGTTTTTTTCCCATTAATAATCTTTCTGTCCTTAGAAGAATTTCACGTACTTTCTACAGCAGTTGTATTCTTGTACTAGTCGTTTAATGTTCAGTGAAGGCTAACTTTTTTATTTTAATAGATAGACTCGCAAACCCAAAAGCAAGTCGTTTAATGTTCAGTGTAGGCTAACTTTTCTATTTTAATAGATAGACTCGCAAACCCAAAAGCAAAGTTGTAGGGCAAATTCTTCTCGATTGTATTTAAGAAAAAAACTTGAGTTTCCAATTTTAATATGGCGGCCACGGTAAAAAATAACTTTTTTTTAAATAGAAACGTGGCATTTTGGCTTTAAAATCAGAAAGGTTTTGAAATTCTAAATACAAATTAATAAGAGTAATTTCTTGCTAAAAATAATACTTCTCGAGTTATTAATACATTTTCAAACATCAACAGGCTTCCTTACTCGTGCCTCCGGTTCATTTCAGTTCGGTTGTTTCACGTGTACTCAGTTGCAGGCGGAGCCAGCGTGGTAATGGTAGGTTTAAGTTACGCTCTTCAGGCTTGAAGTTTTTATAAACGCTGTTTACTTTTACTAGCCGGGTCTAGACAGGTGTACATCAAAAGTGTTGGAAAATATAAAACAATGTTAATTTATAAGTATAGGAAAGTCCAGGCGAAGTGTTTCGCTCATTTTTTACTAAATTACTACGTTTAATGATGGCGTTTGACAATGATTGCTATTATACTATCCATGCCCAAATTAGCAATAGGTACAATAAATCAAGCACATTGTTTTTATCAACTATAACTATACACTTAAATAACTTTTAACAGGTTACGTGATCTTGAAAGTGCAAATTTCAAGGTCATATTTAATTATTGCAAACTGGCTGCGCGTTCTTGAAATAAAAAAATTCAAGTTCATATTAGTTATCGCAAATTAGATACGGCTTCTTGTAAATGAAAATTTTAAGGTCATCTTAGTTATCAAAAATTGGCTAAGACTTCTTGAAAATGAAAATTTCAAGGTCATCTTAACTATCGCAAATTTCAAGGTAATCTTAGTTGCGAAAACTGGCTAAGTCTTCTTGAAATTGTAAATTTCACGGTCAACTTAATTATCGCAAACTAGCTGCGTGATCTTAAAAATGTAAATTTCAAAGTCATCCTCGTTAATGCAAACTGGCTACGCCGCTTAGTTTTCGTAAATTAGCTACGTTTTCTTGAAAATGAAATTTTCAAGATTATTTTAGTTATCGCAAACTGTCTACAGTACCCGTCGCACAAACCTAAGAGAATTCACGCAACTCCATTCGGTTATTCACGCTTCCTGTCGCTCCATAAATCAGCTATAGTTCCACAATTAGGTACGCTCTAGTTGAATCTGTTCAACTTTCGGAGTGTGCAGTTGCTCCATCACTCCCTAAACTGCTGCGCAAGGTTCGATTTTTTCTCAGGTTTGGCAACGCGTACGGTACGTGATCTTGAAATACGCAAATTTCAAGGTCATCGTAGTCATCATAAACAGGCTGTGATCTTGAAAATTCATATTTCAAGGTCATCTTAATTATCACAAACTGGCTGCATAGCTTGAAAATGCAAATTTCAAGGTAATCTTGGTTATCGAAAATTAGCTAAATGACCTTGAAAAATGAAATTTTCAAGGTCATCTTTAGCCAACGAAAACTGGCTAAGTGGACGTGAAAATGCAATTTTTAAGGTCATCCCAGTTGTCGCAAATTGTATATAAAATAACTTTGATGATCTTTGCACAGTCGATAAACTCCCGTATGACATTGAAAATGTCTGTTTGTCGAAGGGTTAATGTTGTGAAATGACTAACCTGTTTTGTTTTGAATTGTACCCACAAAATCCAGATTATTAATTATGATAAAAAAGGTCTCTACTGAAACGTTAACAGTAAATAACACAACATTAATTATAAAAGTTTACTCATTCATAGTGATTTCTGGCTGATTGGACACTTCCAAATGTATGGCCACAGCCACAGTATATATGAAGTTAGCACCTTATTTATACTGTGGTATGGCCCCATGCAGGTAACAGTAATTTTACTTACTTCATAATCCGTAGTAGTCAAAACTATCATCTGCGACCTAAACAAAGCAAATTCGGAATAGTTTTAAAGCTAGTTGGAGTAACTCTAGAAAGTGTTTTTTTGTATAAATTATTGTATAATTATTTTTTTTATAGATTGATTTTAGAAATGTAACCAAAACATTAACTGTTAAACCTCGTAATGTTTGTTCTGACAAACAAAAATATTTTCGGGTTTGAATGAAAAATTTTGTACATGTAGCAACTGACGCTGGTAAGACAAAGAGGCCTCTCACTAGCATTAGTGTATTTTCATATGAACAAAAAACTGTTTGGGGTCCGCCCAGAATGTGTAACGTTTTCGTTATATGTTCAGTGAAAAGGCTTAAGGGCTATCAATTCAATTAAGACAAAGCTTTGGAGTTGGTCTATCCTCAGATGTAATTGTTTTTAAAATTAAGAGCTTAATCCAACCTATTTGAGTTTGGCATTGTACAAAGCTGGCAATGCCTATTTTGTGAATACATAAGGCTTTTGACCTTGAGTGCAATTTCAAATAGAAAAAAATGTAATGTTTCTTCCAGTTCAATCCAAAATGGTCATTTTCAACAATTAGTGTTAATTTCATCAAAAATTGGTTACAATAAAAGACCGAAGTGAGAAATTCATAATATTAAACCGATTTCATGTTCAAAGTCCTTTTGTATGCAAGTATTAATTTTTTTTCAACTGTACAAGGGTACATTTAAATATTGATCTTTCCCCCATTACATGCACTGTTAGTTCTTTGAGTCACAAATATATGCTTTAGTTGCGAATTTTGCGCTACATGTTTTCGATCGTGTACATAATACAGTTCTCATTTTTGACACGAAGTTTGTAGCCAAACATTTTATACAAGATACTTTGTTAGATATCTTCCCTTGAATATTTATTGCCGTCATTCAATGCAAAATATAAAAACGAAAAACTAAGTTTAGTATAATTTTACAGCGAATAGAATAGCAAACATACTAGTTGACATATTTAGTTGTAGGTTTTGTTGTTCAGGCGTAAATTGTAACCTGTCGAACAAAGGTGACAAACCACAGTTTGGATACTTTATAACTGCTTTTCGACAGTTTTCCACATTCGAGGGTGCAGAAAAGAAACATGTCAATCCGGTATCAAGTCAGCAAAATAGTATTCAAAAAATAATACGACTCGGTTCTAATACTGAATTTTTTAAAAGCTTGTTTAAACCATATTGTAATTTGGTTAGAATGAATCTTTATCACATTACATGCTTGTCTTACTATTCTGATAGGGTGGCCTTGTTATTTGCAGCTGAAACTGGGACACCGAGCTAAGGAAGGGGGACGTGGAGGATATTAGCTGCTTTTCTTATGATAGCAGACCCCCTCAGATGAAAAAGAGTCCGTGGGAAGAAAAGCAATTGCACAAAAAAGACAAATTTTAGGCTATTTGTTGCTAGTTTAGTACAAACAAGTTATGGCATTAAAAATATTTAAATATTAGTCAAACATTACAGAGGAAGCGGCTTATATTCAGCTCTGAAAAAAAACGTTCTGAATGTAAACAACTTTATTAAAGTAAATACATTTCTTACAATTTCAAACATCCTGCAGCTTTAACGACCACATAATTAGCTAGTGATCGATTTGTCACTGAAGGTATAATTTATTATTTAAAAAAATATAACCAAAAAATACGCGTACATCCAATGATTGCAACACTTTTAGACGACGCGACGTATTGAAAAGTATTCACAATGTAAGACGCAAATTGTGTTTGAAGTAAAACTGTACTAGCCAAACACCGAAGTTTCATAATGTCTGCCCCATTTTTGTTATTCTTCTGATAGACTTCGTTT
Organism: Ctenicera cuprea; assembly: GCA_958336395.1. Lineage (NCBI taxonomy): Eukaryota > Metazoa > Arthropoda > Insecta > Coleoptera > Elateridae > Ctenicera > Ctenicera cuprea. The sequence goes on along the minus strand of OY284487.1, from coordinate 19,022,685 downwards.
ACTGATATATTAGTAGTATTTCTAAAGCTCGGTTAAGATGATGTCATATAAACACGAACTTGAAGATCACAATAACCTTGAACTGCGTTTGATGCCACTCTCGCTGAGTCGCAAGGTTACTTCCAAAACAATAAACATTAACATATTATATGTTTCTGCTGACCACGTACATATTTGAGAATATGCAATACTGGTCAACGCATTAAAAACATGTCTAACATCTCGGCACAAACTATTTATTATTTTTTTTAAGAAGTTAACAAAGGTGCATAGACCACGGGTTCCGCTATTTTTTATTAAATGCGAAGTAATTAAAGTATGTTTTAAATCATTCATGTTCGTAATGAATTAGTTATTACGTATTGTTAATAACACCTGCAATGCGTAGTAACGACGTGGAAACAACAATTTCTAATAATTAACAAAATATTTCGATCACTCTGTGGATAATAAAATTTTTGTAAAAACATAGAAATCAAAAATTAAATTAAATCAAATTTTATGGGAATTGAACCCGTTCTAGCAATGGTTAGCAAGTGCTGTATCTTAAAACCACTCGCACCATACGTGTGGTTGGCTGTTACTTCACAGATATTAAGACAAAACATAATATAATGTTATAAAATTCTGTAGGCAACCTTACTTTAATTTTAGCCAAACTACAACATGGTTAAAATGCTATGGCTCTTACTTCGGAAAAGACTCTGTATAACAACATAATAAGTCTATAAAAAAGTACTGCTAATGTGACACATTTCACAGAACTCGACTATATTGCCAGGTAATTACTTTCGCACTTTGCGCTCAGGCACAATACGTATGTAGTATCGTTTCCGCCAAATGTGCCTAATTATCAATAATTTCACAATAAATTAAAATACTTTTATGATGTGCAAATGATCTTACCGAATAACGTGCGCTACAAGCACTGAAAAGGTAAGGGTGCTCGGCAAGGATCCGTGATTCTACTTACCTCTAGATTCCTCTTACTCGTCTCGACACCGCCCTACTTTACAAAGTACCTGAATTACATTCAAAGAGTTATTAATGCGCTATTATAAGGAACCACAAACGAAGATCTTCGGCGACTGATATATACGTCTATATTCGTACAAGAACCGACATAAATGCTTTACAGAAAATAGTTCGCAGAACAGACTTCAAATGCGACATAGGACGAGAATATTGAATAGTTCCCTTTAAGTGACAAGTATATCATAGTCCTTTATAAGTGTTTAACTAAATGTTCCCGTTAGTAATTCTGTATTTACAAAAAGGTATAATTAATAGGATATTTTTATTTTTTTCAACATATTCGTAATATGCTAAGAAGTGGAGTACTTTAAGAAATTTTAATAGATTCCGTTTCTGAAATTTTTTGCATTCATAATTATTAAAAAAACATTTAACACTTTGTATATCGAAAACTAAGCTGTTGCGAACACATGTTTATACGAAGAAATATCTTATATCTTTTCTTATTTTTAAGTAAGCAATCTGACTCTCAACGAGGGCCCATGTTTTTCAAAACAACATGTATACAACATTTTTTTTTAATACATTCAATCGCCATAAATTTTGATTATAAAATAATAATTTTTAAAGAAAAGAAATCTAATTTCAACTTAAAAAAAATGTGTGTTTACCGACCACACACGTGCTAAGTGAAACTTCGTAACATGTTCTCACTAAATGTGTATTTTGAATTGTATGATTCAGATCTTGGATTCTTAACTAGCCGTCCCAGAACCTCAAGCATACCAATTTTTATGAAAATCGGATAACTTTATGAAACAACTCCGCCATATTTGTTTCGATGTCTTGAGTTTTCCGATTTAAATCCTGGATTTGTAATTAGCAGCCCCACAAACCCAAGAATAGTACTAATTTTCAATTAAAAAAACTGCAATGTGGATGTTACGGTTTGAATTTTTAAATTCTCCCATAACTACTACATACTACCATCGGTGCATGTTCACAGGGCGATCATCTGTGACCATGAGGAAGGGTTCCTCACACGCAAGTAGAGTGATACTGAGCTGAGTTACTTTAAAAAGCAAGCAATGCATGCGGGCTCCAGAGAAATTAAACCAGTTTCCGTCTGGGTGCGTACGCATTCGTGCTATCGCAATTTACCCCTGGCGGCAAAGAAGTTTCACTTCAAAACAAGCTACTCTAACAGCTTCCTACGAAATTATATAGTTAATCAAAAAAGTTAAATTTATAATATTAAAATCAATACAACTAATACACGATACGTTTTTACTTGGTTTATCCACATAATATTATTCGATTTCTTATCCTAATTAAACTTAAAACTTTTAGATTTCTATAGAACGATGAGTTCTCTGGCATCCTTCTTTCATTAAATTTGCTCTAAAAATAAATTTCTCTTTGGGTAGTTTTAAAGATTTGCCTACACTTTCTTCTAAAAGTAAACCAAGGATTTTTAAAAACCGTAAAGGTTAGCTGACGGTCGGCCTACGATTTCTTTTTCTTCGTTCTTTATAATAATTATTTAAATCGAAAATTATGTCAGAATCAATGGAAATGGCAAAACTAAAGCTAAACAAGCGGTCAAAGATTTCCATTGACCTTTGGCCTTTTTAAATAGTCTTTTTCGCAGTACTGTCTTGTCACAGTTTCTTTAACTTGTAGGAAGTTCATGAAAAACCAACAAAAAGCGCTCGACAGTCGTCTGCCGCCTGTCCACTTTCCTAAGAGGTTTTTTATTAGAACCAAGGGTTAATTTATTGATTAATTAACAGTATTGAAGTGCAATTTACTTATATTAAGCTACTCAAGTGAGGTCTACGCACTTGTTGCGTGCGTAGGTGGTCTTGATACTAATAAAGATGTTTATACTACACAAGTATTTGATTCTTCTCCGAAATTAAATAATTAAGTTATGCATTCGTTGCAGTGTATTCTTACACATTGTCATTTATTTGATTGAACACAATTTCCTGTTAAGATATTTTCTAAAATAGACTAACAATATTCAAATAAAAGCTGTTTAAGAAGTAAACATCGTTTGTAAAAAATAGGGGAGAGTTCTTACCTTGGGCAACTTTTTTTTTAAATTCAATATTACCTTAACAAAATATGCAATGTACAAACTTTAATCACCATATGATAGTCTGATGTGTTTTTTTTATGATCGCTAACAATTAAAAAAAATCATTAGAAATTATGGATTTTATGTGCAACATTGAACTAAGCATAAATTGGCCCAAGATACAAGACGTAACTTGGGCCTAGGAGTGTTAAATTTTAAGCACTCTGAACAATCAAAGAAAAAATAAAAAAGTCAGAAAAATGTTACGATTAAGATACTTGAGTTTTAGTAATATATGCAATATTTTAATAAATAACAGAGAAGTAAGTGGCCCGATTTACGAGACCATGTCACAAACAAAAATAAATTTTTACAAAAATTATAAAACAGTACAGCAACTTTTTGACACCTAAAAAGACGTTTCTCCTAATAAAAAAAATTATACAGTGCTTGCGATTTGCAATGAAAACAATTAGGTGAAGTTTCAAACATTTACTTCACATCCTCAAACTCAAAAGAATCGCCAAATAACGCTGGAATGCAACTGAAGTTAGCTAGGTTAGCTGTCTCTCTAAAGGCAATATGCATTGTTGCCAGCACACAAAATTTTCCCTACCATTTTAGATAAATAATGTAGCTCTCAATAAAGGACAGGACGACTCTAGATACAAGACGCTTCCCTACATATTTTATACAGGGTAACGCCCGTCTTTTTGAGGATCAATTTAGAACGCAAAAAATAAGTCAAAAGTGTAGTATAAAGATGTTTCGGATGAGTACTCGATACCAAGTTATTTACAGAAATGATAATACTTATTGTAAAAAATGTTAAAAATATTAAGTGCTTGTAATGCTATTGGTACTGCGAAGACTACTTTGTTTGCGGACTGGACCTATACCTTGGCCTCCTAGGTTACCCGACCTTGCTCCGGTAGATTTTTTTCGGAGGTACAATAAAACAAATGTTTACAAATGTTTGACAACAGATTTACATAACCACTTGTGCAATCAGCAGGTCTAGTTGCACATCTCGAAGCAACAGTCGCTATAAGAGACGAAGAATGTAATATTACAACGGATCGATAATCATTTAAACACTTAAACACTGATAAGCTTTTGCTTCTTGTTCATCACTACTAGAATATCACGATTTGCTACGTTCCAATAAAATTTGATTTGACAGTGTTCGTCAGTAACTCGGTAAGCAATGCCTATCGTAAATATTTTTATTGTAACTTTTTAACTTATTTCTGCGTTCTCAATTAATGCTTAAAAGAATAGGCATAACTTTCGAGGCACCTTGTATAGAGGTAAAGAGAGCTAGGCGTAAAAAACACGACAAGATACAATATTTTTGATATCTGCCTCGTTAATTGGTGCAGCCCGGCCCTTGGATCGGCCGGTGCGCTATCCGGACAACGCTCTCCCTTTTCTTTTTTTGCAAGTTCCTACTTTTTTCGTCGATTTCGCCGTATTTCTTAATATAATAAAACGTATTAATATATGTTTAGATAGTAAAATTAAGAAATAAAAATGTGTTTAAAACTGTTTTTTAATTGCAAGTTATGGTGGTAATTTTTGGGGGCGGGGTTCTATTATGCCGACCAGGAGGATACCGCTGCCAGCGTACCGCTTTGATCCCCGTAAACTGTAATGGCGGACTTGCATTAGTCTAATCGTGTTTCGAAAACGAAAGTATTACGGTTATTAAGACCCGCCAACGCGGCGAGAAGCTCAGACTAGCACGAATACGAAATATTGTGCATATATGCAGTCAAAGCTTATTTATAAAGTTGGAAATGTAGGAAACTTAATAAAAGTCATCTGTTAAAGAGTTATTTTAAAAAGTGGAACCCGTGGGCTATGCACCAGTTGTTTGTTGTTTTAGTACATGTAGGACTTGCTTTGACCTATATCTCTCCGCAAAAACGGTTTAGTTACTGAGAGTCGGACCGTGCAGCCAGCAATGAAAGTCAAGCGCGCGACGCTGTCGAAGAGTTGAGTAAAGTGGAAGGAGCCATGTTTAATATATAGATTTTATTCTTATACTGTTATTATTTTTGCTGTACCTAACTGAAATTGTCTCAATGTTCCCGTAAAAAGGCTTTTATGCTTTAAGTCATCCACTGTCGCTTGTCAGTTGCTTCTATCCAGAAACATCCATTAATCAACATAAAGTTTGTTTACAAGCGGCACTAAATACAAAATGCTAGAAACTCATTTTTTTTAAATGGTTTAGCAACCGTCAATTTGTTTTATAATATTCTAAATCTAAAGTCAATTTATTTTCATAATAAATTCTTTAATAATAGGGTTGTTACCATAACAACTCGTTTTCCTTCAAAACACTAAATAGCAATTTCATACTAATTACGATGCACTCAAGTTATAAGCTTGTTCATAAACTCTGTTAATTTTCAATCAAGTCCTAAAATACTTAAGGGTACAGAAGCGCAACTGCTGTTTTATTGCAAGGGAATGGTCTATTTTACTTTATGTTTACGTCCGAGAGCAATTTAAGAGTTTCCTTTAATTATTTTTGTTGGAACAGGAGTAGAAATTCAATGTTTTAACATTCCCCATTTCAAATTTATAAAACGAATATGGAAACTGGTAAATTCTGAATTTATTTAATATATCAAATAGTAATATATAACCGTTTACGTCAGCAGTTTATATTTCAAAGCAATTGCTGAAGTCTTATATGACATAAAATTTTGATGTGTGGTACTGGCATCTAATTTCTATTACGTGCACTGCATTTACCCTACATGGTTTTCATTTTAAATTCAGTGGAACAGAACACGTGAAAACCCCGGAGACCAACAACGCAGGATGATCTTAATTTAATTTAATTTTCAAATGTGTGAGTGCCTATTCACGGTTTACAAAAAAACTGAGTACTTTTTAATGTTTTTACAACCTAGGTTGTAACCTAAATTTGAAATAACAAATGAAAGCAATTTAGTTAATATTGGAAAGTAAGAAATATTAATTTTAAACTAGGTATGAAAGTGTTTTTTTTGCAGTTGGTGCTGCTTAAGTCTTCTCCAACATCAACCCAGTTTGCGCCTAACGCTATAGTATCTAGGTGGAGAAGACTTACCGCTTGAGGGTGGTGCTCTCGGCAAAGTTTTAAGCGGTTTTTCATCAAACTTACGAATTAGGAAGTAAGATTCCCACAGATACCGACAAAATAGCTTACTAAAATATATGTAACAGGATTGACCTCATACCTCACACTTCCTTTAAAGTGAAACTTCTTTGTCGGCACCTAGCCTATTTCGTAGGGCTAAAACACCTTCGTGGAGACGAGAGAGAGACGAAAATACCTCACGCTCTTATCAACGGTTATACAGGCATTTAAGCCTTAAATGAAAAAATCTCAGATCAGCCTCTGAGCTCCTTCTGCACTTCTCTCCAATACTGTGCGCACACATTGACATTATACTTGACTAGACGAAAGAATCGTATTATCTATGCTAGTTAAAAGTGGCCCGCAGTCACAGAGAAAAATACTTGCTCCGTAATGAAATCCATTATTAACATATAAAATATGCTCAAATACAATGCAAAATACTAAAAAGTTAAACCACTAGAAACCTAAAACTAAATTAGATACAAGATAATAATAATTACATATATTATGTTTTAATGTAGCTCACTCACTTATAGCACGTCCCACAACCTAACTCGAACATGACATAACCGTTTTCGATATTTGTTACATTATACACTTCCAAATACACATTTAGTGAGAACAGCCTAAAGGGTTTCACTTAGAACTTGCGTGCCTGGCACACGTTTCTGTTTCTTTTACGAGGGCGTCTTAGGAGTAGAAGACTTCTATTAACCCGAAACCACGCAGAAGGTGATGTGAAAAAAATCTGGACTGGAGAAGACAGTCAAGTGTCCTTTATGTAGATGTATTATCCCGAATCTTCTGGGGTCACCAAAATTAATATAAATGGCGAAATCTATCTTAATACTACAATCGTTGGCATTGTGGCAGATATAAGGCCCTTTTTAGAAACATATTTTCTTTTTTTTTGATGACAATGCAGAACCACACACAACAAGCATTATTAATGGTCAAATTTGAAGAAGAAAAAAAAGAAATTAATCACGTTTTGCTACCACCTTTATCACCAGATTTAAACACAATTAAACCTGAGTGCAATCAACTCAGAGACCCATGACCATGAAACAATTGACAATTTGTAATGATGCATTATTTATTGTAGTATTTAATACACCGAAATGTATAATGTGTAAAAGCAAAAACCAGCATGTAGTAAGTACAATCCTAAACAAGAAACTACGACTAGTTCTCAACGCCCCCTAGTTCGTACGAAACACCCAACTTGACCAAGACGCCCAGTTGCCAACCATCAGGGAATTTCTTTAAGACTCCGCTATCAAACTCTGCGGGACATTACAAGACCACGACAACCCACTCATAGTAAGTAACACCTTCCACTTACATATTTGTAATTTATTTTTTCTTTCCACAACCACTTTCAGAAAAATTAAATTTATAAAATTTGGCACGCACTTCTAAAAATGTCCGCCACCCCTGCACTAGAGGCTACGTGGTATTTCCACGGGGTAAAATAGCGCCCCATGATTACCATATTCGATAATGCTTTGCTAATGAATGTAAAGTACATATGCTTGTTTTCTATTTGGATATTGGCCATATTCTGTATACTCAGTGTTAGATGTGTCTGAGAGCAACAATATTAACGAACAAGTATGTACATAAGTAGAGTAGACCTGCACACTGTATGTGCTTAGGTCATGCGTCCGTAATATTTTGAAATTGCATCAATCAATGGAAGTAAATCCGCTTTTACGCATTCTACAATTTCATTTCATCAATTTATAGCATTCAAATTTTTATTTTCCAGTTTTCCCGCAGTAAATGAAAGAGAAACCGACAACATACAGATGATTCGGTACGAAATAATTTTTGAGTTTCTACAGGCTACGTTATACCATAGAAACATGATTCTATAGTGTGCAGTTTTTAGTGTTTATAGCGATGCTATAACATAATCTGTTGATACCTCATCGCCGAGGCAGTCGCGGAGAACGAAGCAGCGCTTCTTGAGCACGACTCTGCTGCTGTCGTTTCGAACACAAACACAGAGGATGAAGCATACAGTTTCCGGCTGTTTATTTCAAAAACGGACGAACAAACAGCACTTGATTTCAACAGCTTCTTTGCTTTAATATAATGATCAATTTTTACTAATAACAATAACATCAACCTTAGTATCCAAGACTCATTGCTTTACACAATATTTCATAACACAGAAGAACGCTAATCTGCCGCAGTACGAGATGCCACGTCGCGGCGGCACAACATAACGTTGTCCGAAATGCGGTCACACTAATAACGTGCCAAAAAAACGGATGTAGCTTATCGGGGCCATATTTACAGTTTACAGTGAAAACATCTCTAAAAAAGTCCGAAGACAAAGTCGCTGAGAAAAAAATTGATGCAAAAACAAAGCTCCGATAAAGACATGCTCCTAAATACGTTCCCCTAAACAAACAAATCCGCGAAAATATTTTGCCCGAGAAAACAACCACCAAACAAACATCCCCTAGACAGATGTATTATCTTGCTGGCGGATCACTGCATAATTAAGAAAACTTTCCCGTGATAAGTTTAACGATTTAACTCTTTTTTCCCCGCTTTTTTTATAAGGAATTGTTTCTGGGACTATGATAGTAATTTTTTCGGGGGATGGTTTTCCTAGAGATGGTTTTCTTTTTTAATCTTTGTTCTAGAGCTGCTTTTTCCGACCTTTTTTTTTGGAATTCTTTTTATTTTTTTTTGGGGCTTTCTTTACGGCTTTTCACGAGATTTTCTTACCGACAGCAGCTCTCATTCACGTGACCGACTCAGCGGAGGAAACATTCAGAGCGAGCGCCGAGTATAAAGTTACAAAAAACGGGGGCGTAGCTCACGGGTTCTGCTAGTTAGTTATTAAACATTGTCATTGTTCTTACTGTTAAAAATTTGTTTAAAAAACTGATCGCATTATTACTTTATATGCTCTCTATAAATATTAACTAGATAAATTCTGGAATAAATAATGCCAAAAACACAAATACGTTTTGTCACTACAATTAAACTTCTGTAAAAATAAAAATAAAAAAAAAACTAGGTCTGAGACTTGCAAGTATTTGAATATGCTCCTCTCGATATTTCGATTTTTTAATTCCATTTTTGTGTGAAGCAAATGAACATTTTTAAAATAAAGCTCTCCGACAAAAGCTCCTTAATAGCAAATTCGTATCTATCAACATAAATCTAAGATTTGTTGATATGTTAAGTAACGGTCCCTATTTTTAAACTTGAATGAACTAAGTTGCTAACGAAGTGTCAATCCAGATTTCACTGGAGCGAACATTATGTAAGGGCAATATAGGGAGCTGCTAGAACCGCCTTTTAATTTTCTCATCCTGACAAAACGAACCTCTTAAAGGACAGACTCGGAAGCTATCGGTTTTCCTTGTAACTTTCGTGTAGAATTGAATTTTGTACAATGGCTTCCACAGTAACAATGAGTTCCATTGTGCAGAATTTCCTGTAGATCAAGTGCCCACTGGCAATAGACAAATCCTAAGCAAACTCGTTAGAAGACGTTCCCTATAAAGCTAAAATCTTTTCCAAAAAAAATAGGCACCACCTGCTAAAGCGAAAGAATAAAATACTGCACCTTTCCAGACTGTCGTGGTATATTGAGGTTTACACTTTTTTATTGCTTTACGCTTTGACCTTAAGAGTCGAGCATTATTTATTGTCTATTACTGTTCATAAATAAGGATAAAATCCCCGACATAAAACATCCAAACGTAAATAATCTTTCCACTCTTTACTCACATTAAGGATAAGAAAAACACGAGAGGAAAGGATAGGGAGCTTTAGCAGTCTGTATGGGAATAAATTGTAGCAAATTAGGTTCCCCACGTTATATTGTAGGCGTACGGTTTCCTTTACTTACATTTAATCCCAGGAATTTGATTTAAAAATACCACGCTGAATAATCGACATTGGAAGCATTAACTGGGCGTGAATAAAAAGATTATCAATTCCTGAAAACGGCTTAGCACGTCGAGTAATCAATCCAATTCAGCTCTTAATGACATGGCTGGAAATCAGTTGTCATCCTCAAAGAGGATCTTTGATTTGCCTGTCCTTTACATTAAACGACATCAAGTTGCCACGCTTTTCGACCTAATCAGGTTTTTCAGCATTTAAAACGAAGTTGGTGTTTTAAAATAAATTTCTGTCGATGTAAATGGCCACGCAGTCGAACGGAATGGAAGTGTAAATTTCACTTTATAGTTGGCCCGTTGTATATACGATTCCATTTCCAGGTTACACGACATGCAATTCTGACAAAATTAATGTACAAAGTTGTACAGCTTTTATTGTCAAACGAGCTACGCGATGCAAAAACGAACATCTGAGCTTAGTTTCTGTTATTGCATTGAAAGGTGTACGAAGTTGACAGGAACATGAAACCGTCAGTAATTTTCTTTGATTTTACCTTTTGGAAAAGTTTTCATAACGTTCACAATCATAAACTTGAATATGGGAATATTACTTAAAACAATGTTGCACTCGAACTTGCGTCATGTTGGCATTTACATTGCGAAGATAGCACAGTAACGATTTGATTACGTTAAAGTTGCTTTATAAAAGTTCTTCCAAAAATAGTCAGTCAGAAGTAGGCTGGATACCTATTTTCAAGAAGAATCTTTATTTAAATATATTTCCTGCATGTTTTTCTCAAGTTTAGCTTTATCTTCATTAAGTACTCGTTTGCCTACATTTCTTTTACATTCAACCTTTTTTTCTGTTGGGTTTTACATTATAGCTTAGGGATATCATTAACTTCGTTACCGTCTTCTTCATTACTTGTATTTTCCTTTTACAAGACTAACCTGAGCCAGAACTGAGGCATTAATTAGGAGAAGCATTTTTCCTATTTTCTCAGTCGCATCATCACGTAAAAATTACTAACGCAAAACATACACCCAACTAACTTCCACTATTTAAGCATGGCAAAACTGATTAAATAATCCTCGAAGGGTCGCTATGATTGATACCTAACTATAAGTAATTGGAAAAAATCTAAAAAAACTATCGCAACATATTTATTGGGAAAATATGACTGGAAGCTTCTAGGAAAAGTAATTTGCAGAAACATTGAAGAATCTAAAGTTTTAATAAACAGTTCTAAAGTAAGTTCTCTAATAAAAATGCTTTTTTCCTAAAATTTCATATTTAAAACGAAGACCGTAGGGAAACGTATAATTTTTTAATTTTTTTTGTAGGACATGCACTACGAGAGCATCAACTGCTATGGTGATTAGTCCCCATCTAATAGCCAAAGACGGACACAAACACCCAAAGCGTTTGGCAGAGCAGCATCGACACCAGCGGCCTTAACGGCTGCTCTACCGCGCACCCTATAAACAAATAATGTTTGGTAAATTCTGTACATTTCAACAATACTCGCATAGATGTGTAAATTGTTGTTTTAACTAAAAATATTTTTTAGGAGTAAAACTAATTGCCCAACTTTAATTTTAGGTGATGTTTATTAAATGGTAACTTTAGCTACGAGAGGCATATAAGAAATTTGTTTACAGAGGGTAAGGGATAAAAATTTAAAATTAAAAACAATTGCAAAGCCTAGACTTTATAATTCAGGAATTGTTACTAATTATATATGCAAAGAGATTTTGTTATCAACGTTGTAGCCCCAAATGTTACTATACGATTGCAGGATTAAATTAGATTTATTTTTATTTTTCAAATATTCTTAAATAAAAGTCGGTTTTATATATTTGATGGTGGCCGTAGCTAGTGGAGGGTGCCATATCATGTACGAGACGGATGGTTACCCGTTTAGTCAATTGCTGGCAGGGTTGCTCGCTCCGCTGATTTCCCTGGGCTAGTTTTAGCTACGTCCATGAGAATGCTGTAGTTAGAAACAGAGAAAAAGTATTTTATGAGAAAAAACAATCGAATTGATTATTTGGAATTCAAAAACACCATACAAAGAGACAAAATTCGCTAACCAAACAATAGGAGGGGGAGGTGCTAGCCGTCCTAAATCATAAATTACTAATAATTAAAATTGGAATTTTGTTCTATTAAGGTTCATAAGCAACTTAGCTAAAACAGAAATGCAGCAGGAAATTTTGATTTTCAAAAATGCATAGAAGACGTTAGAGAGAAAGTAGCGAATTGGGCCAGCAACCAAAGTGGAGTTCATCCTTAGCTTCATGAGCGTACAAAATTTTTAAAAAAATGAGCTGACAGATTTTGAACAATATTTTTTTAACAATTGCCAACGTTTCGAAATTTAGTTTAGTTTCGTTTACAATTATTATCTTACATCATTGCTTTTGTTTTTCGACCTTACAGTAAAGGAATTACTGATAAGATAAAGCATGTTCTTAGAAAATACAGCATAAAAACAGTCTTTAGAACTAATGAAACTCTGGGAAACGGTTTCAGATCCGCAAGGACCGAATATCAAGCTTAAAATCAGCCGGGATCTACAACATCCCTTGCTTTTGTGGTTCAAACTACATCGGACAAACTGGTCGTGCCATTGAGTTAAGATTGCGAAAGCACAAAGGTGGTTGCAAAAACCAGACGTATCACAAAATCTGCAATGGCTGAACATACTGGTTTAACTGAGGCTGAGGTTTAACAAAGGCAAAGTTGCATTCACTCACTGATTGACGGCATACTAACTGCGCAAGTCCGACCGTGAAAGAACGGTTGTTAATTTAACCGATTATAGGCTAGTGTTAAACTGGGCATAAGATGGACTTTGAGAATGCTGGAGTACTCGCCAGACTACCTCACCGAGAAACTTGAGAAACAAGCTAACAAGTTTATCCTCTAAGGACTCGCACGCATCATCGTTTCCATTTCATTTTTCATTAAGCATGTCTCATAGTTTATTTACTCTATTTACAAAAAAATGTTTTAAATAAAAGTTATTCTATACGTTCAGGTCTATTATTAGTGCTTATTTGACAAGGAAACGGGGAACAAAGAAACCATATGCAAGTTTTGTTTTTCAATAACGTCCTGTATATTGTTTCGTTTTTTTGAAAAGACGCCGTTTTCTCTATTATGTACGTATAACAATATGACAGGGTTCACATAAAATAATTTTTGAGAAAAGAATTCAAAAGGTACATGCCGTTCTTAAACATTTTTCCTTACTTCGATTCTTCTTGCATGAGATAGGTATGATATTCCTCCGAAATAAAATAAAAAGTGAAAACTTATTTTGCACTTCTTTTCAGCCCCCTGGAAATGTCGAATTTAGAAAACAAGTAGTTGCAACTTTTTAATTATGGCCCACTAAAATCTTCGCACTTGACCACTATGGGGCGGCCCACCGGAAAATTCCTGGTAGCCCGGTGGGCCAGTCCTAAATGAAATCTTTTTACCATTTAATTATATCACTAAGTAAAACCAAATTAATTTTTACGCAATTTAAGGATTTTCAAGCCCCTACGTGTTTCAGACGGAATATTGGAACTGTACTGTGTTTGGACAGAATTTAATTACAGCTTTTTATAGAAACCATGAAGGCGGTTCACGGAAAAGGTGTGGCTAATGTCGGCTAACCACATAATTAGTAGATTATCCGGATTGTTTGATCACGTCGTGTTGCTATTAGGAAGGTACATATTTTTTGTACACATACACTACAGCCAATCCTAAAGATTTGTTTACCAACATTAGGTTATTAAATCCCCGTGACAAAAACAACTTGATGTAAGGGTGTAAGAAGTTAACCAAATAAAATGAATTGCTAGTTATTGATTTCAGGGGCTGTCTTCTTTTGTTTTGTTTTTGTGTCATAATAAATAATTAATGATACCCCGGGGTAGCTGTTCTTGATAAAATTTAACACATAAAGCCACAAAGGAATTAATGACAACCCGGGCTTAGATCCTATACCGAATGGTGCAATTAATATAGGAGCAGAGAAATAAGTATAGTTATTACAAAACCGTTTTGAATATTTGCACACGTGGATAAAACAGGTTTTATTCGTAATACAAGTGCAAAACCGGATGATACATAATCCCAGACATAAATTTATGTCTAAATCTAAAATAACCGCGTAACTCAAATATTTTATTCGTGCAACAGGGGTATAAATATAAGAAGAAATTTAACTGCCTAGGTCAGATGTCTCAGTGTAGAAAAATAATAAGATACTCGTATCTCCAGGGAATAGATTTAGGTGCAGCCTAGGGGAAGCAACACGTTTTATAACGAAAATATAGAAAAAAGGAGAAATCGCAAGAACACGTTCGAGGTGTGCACAATTGTATCGCTGGATTTCTGCTAAATGCTGATATAAGGTTTGCCTTTATTGCCTTCTGGACTTTATTAAATGATACCCATTTTGATCATGCAATCAGCTTTGGGCCATATCTCAGAAATGCTACCGCAGAACTTGACTGAATAGGTTTTTCACCAGTGATGATAGATAGATCAATGCTCGGCAAGACAGCTTTTGTAGTAGCTGATTAAACAAAAATGTATCCAATTTCAACTGACAACATAAAAAATTAGTTACTTCTTTTTAATCCAAGCTTTACTATAATTTTCATAAATGCATTAAAAACTAAAACTAATTTATAAATAAATCTAGCTCGCTAACACAAACTGCCGAAAGCGACTTACGGCAGCAAAAATAAAATAAAAAGCTCTATCGTGGGTGGAGGTTTGATCGGAATTATTTTCATGGTAAAACTTTAGAAGTCCCAAATAAGTTGGCCGCAATCTTTCTTCGGCCTATTTTTGTGATAGGTTGACGAAAATTTGTCACCCACGTATAAAAGCAGGTGTTATTATAAGAATTCTTTATATACGATACCGAAAATAACTTTGATAATATTACATCACAAATTAATCCGATTAAATTATCAAGTGCAGCTACGTAAATAAATTTATTGTCGGTAGAGTAGGTGTTTAATAAGTTTTGAAAGCTTGCATTACTTCCACACCACGGAATCGAGAAAATTTTGAAAGTTTAGAACTAAGTTTCAATAATGCACATAACTCGCTAAAGTACAACTTTTTAAAAATTTCATAACTAATTATGCCGTATCGGATTTACGTAAAACAAATTGTTTTAGAAAAAATAATTTATTGTGGCTAACACCTTTATTGGTTTGATGTATTTATTTATAAATTAGCACAACATCACACATCAAACAACAACATAAAACAAACAGATTAATTTGACAACAATTATAAACAACAAGAAACGGTTAATTAATTTGAAGAAAAAAGAATAGTGCGCCGAGCAACTGCGCGCCATCGCAAAGGGGGTGCTAAATCTTCAAAAAAAAATCAAATAAATAAAATATCCGAACCGTAGCAATGCCTATCAGCAAACCACCAAATAAACACCCCCGCCCCCACCTAAAAAAGGGACTTCCCCGATCCCAATGGAATTTTGCTGTAACGTTCTGAAGCTATGCAAACCTAAGTGATTATTATAATAATCTTTTTTTGTTCATTTTGTGCTCTGGGTGTAGGTGAAGTGAGCTAGCATAGATAATACAATCCCCCCGTCCCGTCAAGTAGAACATGAATGCGTGCTTAAAACGTCAATGCTCACCAACGTACAGTGGCGTAACTACGGGCCCGCGAGGCCCGCAACCTAGGAGGGTAGTGAGAATTCTAGGTCGTTTTGGTGGGTTCAAACTTCCCCATCATTGCTTTCTTTTTTCATTTAAAGTTTTCCTAAAGGGGCCAGACCACGGAACCTATTACACCGTGGGCCAGACAATATCGGTGCGGGAAAGGACACAAATTGTAGTTACGCCGCTGCCAACGTCCATCCAAGTTGGGCAGAAACTGGCCCAGCATGGCCCAACTGGGAGAACATTACGAAAACGTGCTGCGCACGGTATAGAAGAGACGTAGAAAAGGATAAATAACTTTCTTTGTTGTTGTTCAAAATAATTGTTGTTGGTTATTAACTTGCTTGCTTTATATTCTAATCCAAACACTGCCCCGTTATATTAATGTTTCGTTCTAGTTGAATTGTAAGCCCAGATACTAGTTCGATGTTTTCTGCATACACCAAAATATGCTTCATACTGGTGTTAAATTATAATATCCTAGACCGGCGGCCCTTGTGTCTTTTTTACATTGTTTAATTATTATCCGGTCCATGAATATTACAATGAGTAATGGGCGCAAGCCGTCCCTTTGTTCAACGGTCTTGTCTACATAGCTTGGTAAATCTATGAAGAAACAATCACGTCGAAACCTTATTACTCAACGATATTAAATTTTAATTGTGAACTGTTGGGGTGTTAGAGATTGCTAATGCTCACCTTTTATTTTTAATTTTTGCCTATTTACAATAACACCTTTATGGTATGAATAAAGTATTAATTTAACAAAGTAAAATTTTGATGTAAGAGATATAACGTAACCAAAATAACAGCATTAAATACAAGAACAATTAATAAACAACAAGGAATAAGCAACAAAGACAGATAATCATTCAGCAAGGCTCTTTAGGAGGCGTTTTTTGGGTTTGTTTGCTTCGGACTGGAAGCTTGCGTTCGATTCGGAAGCAAAGCTATAGGAGTAGCTTGCTGTGCATGGTTGGTCTGCTTCGGACAGGAAGCTAATGTTCGATCCTGAGGTCGAATCTGAAGCTCATGTTTTTAAACCGTTGGTTTATGCTCGGTTTATGGACAATAAGTAACGTTTCCGTGCAAATGCGCTGTTTACAACTTTTGTCAAGTAGCCGTTGCTTACTAATATATTACATTCACAACTGTTTAATAACAGACGGAAACACGACTTTCTTGACTGCGAGACAAAATTCCTTTATTCGGCCTGGACTTTTCTGCAAAATTGTGTAATTTAATTTCTGAATACACGGCGCAGTGGCGCTACACAACGCAAATTTTAAAACGAGCGGGAGAGCAAGAATTTTAAAAATAAGCGGTTGCCAATATTCACCACTAATAACCAAAACGAATTAAGCAAACTGAAACGTAAATAATGCAAAATGCGTTTGAACACAAGAAAAAGTTAAACGAACAAATTGTTCAAATAACGATGAAGTACTATAAAGTTTGATTCGGGAGTTGGTAATAAAACACTATTTGGAGGAGAAAGTTTTAATGCAAGTTTTCACTTTACAAAATCTTTTATGAATTGTTTTATATTAATGTACATAACAACCAAGTCGCTAAGTTACTAATAAAATAATACAACCGGGTTGCTACATTAGTACCCCCCCCCTTTGCAGAAGAAAAAAGCTACGCACCAAACGTGAAGCGCATGCTATCTTAGCTACAAAAACTTCTGATCTTTTCAAAAAACAATACAAGTAACTAACTAATTGAACATAGAAAATAGAATTAGTTTGAAGTTGCTTCTAGTCTTTTCAGGTGCGTTTCCAATTCTTGAGGTTCTAAGAGCAGAGTCGAAAAAGTTCAGTTCACTAAAAAAAAGCAGAACAAAAAGGGAAAAAAAATGTGCAAAAATAAAAAGAACATAATATCTAAACAAAAATATTTAAACAAAAAAAGCTGGTTTGAGGCGATCTAGAGAAACAATTCCATTTCTACCGAAGCCCTCCAATACCATATATTTTTCCGTTCGAGAGATCACTTTGAATGGACCCAAATAATTCTGCTTTAAGCCTAGCGTATGACTGTCGTTGCGTACATATACGTGTGAGCACGATTTTAATTGCTGATCCACGAAAGTATTGCTATTATTAAAAATCTTAGTGAAAAAGAACTTGGCGTTGTGCATGTGTTTTCGTAATTTAAAAACAAAATGTGTTAACTCGGTGCGATCGTCAAGGTCTACGTCTTGAAAAAAATCTCCGGGCAGACGCAATTGTGTTCCGTATAGAATATCCGCAGGAGACACCTGAACTTGTTCTTTAATTGCTGAGCGCAAAGCCAATAAAATCCATGGTAATCTATCTATCCAGTCGCTCATCCCCGTCGTTCTTACTGCTTGTTTAATCGTACGGTTAAGTCTTTCCACCAAACCCTGACTCTGTGCGTGTTGAACACTGCACTTAATATGTTTTATTCCCAAAGTTTTCAAAAAAATTTCCCACGTTGCAGAAATAAATTGCGGACCATTATCCGTAGAAATAATCTTTGGAACTCCAAAACGGCTGATCCAAGTATTGATAAGTTCTTGTATAATAATATCAGTTGTGGTGCTCTTTAATGGAATTGCTTCGGGCCAACGTGAAAAACGGTCTACTATTGTTAGCAGATATTTAAAACCATTCGAAGAAGGAAGGGTCATAATGTCCAAATGAATTTGTTCAAAACGATTATCAGGTTCGATTATAGGTTGCAATGGTGTCTTCGTGTGTCGTGTTATTTTATTCTGCTGACAATTAGAACAGCTCTTTACCCAATCCCGAATGTCTTTTCTCATACCAGTCCACAAGAACCTTCGAGCAACCTGCTTCTGCATCGTCCTAGTACCTTGATGAGCCATGCCATGCAACCGCTGGAAAATTCCAAAACGAAATGGCAATGGAACGTAAGGTCGCGACAATCCTCGACTCGTGTCGATCCATATTGACGTATTGTTTGGTGTACGTGCTTTGACAAAATTGAAATTTTGATTCGACTGAAGTTGTAATAATTCTTCATCTTGAACCTGCGCATGTGCAATTGCATCATAATCAACCAATTCGGGTAAAATTGCTGAAACTCGTGTAAGTGCGTCTGCTGGAATATTTTCGCTCCCCTTTAAATATCGGATATCCGTGGTGAAAGCAGAAATGTACTCTAAATGACGAAACTCTCGTGGTAAATAAGTGTCGCACGAACTTTTGATAGCTGAGCAAATCGGTTTATGGTCCGTATACACGTGAAAAGTCCTATATTCTATAAAATATCGAAATTTTTTAATTGCGAAATAAATAGCCAAAAGTTCGCGTGAGAAAATGCTGTATTTTCTTTCAGTAGGCGTAAGCGATCGACTGCAGAATGCGAGAGGTTTGTATAAACCATCTTGTAGTTGCTGTAATACGCCTGCAATAGCATCTCCGGAACTATCACAAGAAATACTGATCTCAGCTCCTTCTTGAGGGTGTACTAGAAGTGTGGCCTCAATAAGTGCCTGCTTGGCTTCATAAAAAGCTTCTAACGTCCTACCTTGCAAAACAACTGGTTTCGTGGAAGCCTTACCCGGAATAACTAAAGAATTCAGCGGAGCCAAAATTTTTGCACAGTTCTTAATGTGTTTATGAAAATATCCTATTAAGCCTATGAAATTGCGCAATTTTTTTTGATCGTTTGGTATTGGAAAGTTCTTTATCGCCTCAATTTTTGAGTCTTGTGGCAGAATGCCATTACATGAAACCTTGTGCCCCAAATAATCCAATTCACTAACCCCAAAAACACATTTATCAACGTTTAACAAAAGTCCGTATTCAGTCAGACGTTCAAAAACCATTTTTACATGACGCAAATGCTCTGACGCGGTTTTACTAAAAATTAATATATCGTCGAGGTAAAAATAAATGTAATACATCCCTGTAAGAATCTTCTGGACGAATCTGGACCAGGAAGCAGGAGCGTTTCTTAAGCCAAAATTAAGTCTTTTGTAACGATATGCACCAAGAGGCGTGGTAATTGTGGTTTTGTCCATATCATCTGGATGCAAAGGAATTTGGAAGTATGCTTTCTTTAAATCCAATTTAGTAAATATTGTAGATCCATATATTTTGTGAGTAAAGTCTTGCATGAAGGGAATTGGATAGGTATCCGGAACTGTCACCGCATTCAGCTGCCTGTAATCGCCACAGACACGATAGCTGCCATCTGGTTTTAATACCATATGTATTGGGCTGCTCCAAGGACTGTCTGCCTGCTCGATGATTCCAGCACGTAACAGTTCATGCAGATGTTTTTCTAAAAACAGTAATTGTGTTGGATTAAGTCTTCGACACTTTGCACTAATTGGCGGACCGTTAGTTTTTATACGATGCACTATATTATGTTTAATAGGGGTGTTAATGTCGAATTCCGCTGTTAAAGCAGGAAATTGTTGAAGAAGGTTAGAGTAAAGAGTGCGTTCAGGTGATAAAGATTGTAAAGAGAGTGAATTAGAAGAAATTTTTTGAGCATTAACATCTGCTTCTACCGTAGAAGGCGATTGGTAGTCGTTAAGTTCAGAAGAAAGAAGATTGGAAAGTTGATTAGGATGTGTGATTAGTTGTGATGTGTTTGAGAGAGATGATTGAGAGATTGGTTGGATGTTTGATTGTGATGAAGTTGGTTGGAGTAATGGTTGTGATTTGTTTGTAAGTTGAGAAGAGTTGTTTAAATGTTTTATAATTGTTTGTGACTTGTATGAAGTAGGAGGTTTTGTTTGTTGAACAGGTGAATTACCACCAGTCTGTGGAAGAACGGATGACTCACGAATTTCCGGGTCGAACATCATAGATCGATTAACAGAAACTCGGTCAACTACTCTTCCCACAGCACAGTCTATCATTAAATTATGATATTGTAAAAAATCTAGCCCCAAAATTGGAAATGCAATATCTGCCAAAATAAAGTTCCAAGTAATTGGTTGATTTGAAAAATCAAATTTTAAAACTAGTGTTTTAGAACCATAAGTTTGTATTTGTGTTTGGTTCGCTGCCAATAAAGAAATCAAAGAGTCAGGATTGTGTGTTGTGTGGTTGTGGAAGAAAGCATTTGGTAACAAGCTGTAGTTTGAACCGCTGTCCACTAAAAAACTTATGTTTGAAAATACATCTTTAATAAAAATTAAATTGCACCCTTGAAAAGCCAAATTTTGCCAACTGGGTGATGTTGGCACGGCCGAATTTAGTTTTTTTTAAAAGAACATGGGGGACCGGCACATCTAACGGCTCTATTACCGAATCTTTCATGGTAATAACACAAATTTGGAAAATTTTGGTAATTGTGCGTGTTATTATTGGGAAAATTAAGTTGCTGAGTGGAAGTAGGTTGTGTATTTTGATTGTAATACTGACGTTGATTAAAATTACGTGTTTGTAATCGTGATGGTGCAAAAGAGTTATTTTGAAAATTTGATCTGAACTTTGGTTGCGAGTTTTGAAGTTCATTTTTAATGTTAGCGATTTCCTTAGATAGACGATCAAACCTATCATTCTCTGATGCACAAGGAATATTGTTCGGCACAACAGATAATAATTCATCGATCTTATTTGAATATTCGTGAAGTTCCAAATCTGTTTCAAGTAAAGCAGCGGGTATTTTTAAATTATCAGGCAATTTTGAAAACAGTAGGTTCTTAAGGAACTCATCTGGTAGTTGTAAACCATGAGAAAGTTTAAGAATTTCTTGTAAAAGTGCGTTACATGACGTTTCAAACTTGAGACCTGTCAAAAGTGACATTATCTTAATATTCCGTGGTTTGTTATACAAACGAATTAGTTCAGCTTTTAAAGCTTCGTATGGGGCTCGCTGAGGTCTGTTTAAGACTAATCGTCGTATATTACTTAATACTTCATGGGGAAGCTTCAAAGTTAATATATCAAATTTTGCTGCAGAATCTGCAATAGCATTAACTTGAAAAAATTTATCAAGTAGTACAAAAAACAAATCGACGTCATGAATGTTGAATTCGGGAAAGTCAATACAAACACGGTTTAAAGCCATATTTAATAACGTTACTTATCTTGTAATTCAGTGGGGTTTTGAAGATCCTAGGTCTGTGGCGATGTAGCAGCTGAATGTTGCGGCTTGTGAAGGTTTTGAAATTCTGAATTCTGAAAATCTCAGGAATCTCACGTCGGGAGGGTTCCGTGTTCAAATCTTGTCGGAGGGGTCACCAATAATATAAAGTTTGATTCGGGAGTTGGTAATAAAACACTATTTGGAGGAGAAAGTTTTAATGCAAGTTTTCACTTTACAAATAATTTGGATGAATTTGTTTTGATGAATGTAAATAGCAACCAAGTCGCTAAGTTACTAATAAAATAATACAACCGGGTTGCTACAGTACAACAGAACCACATTAACGAAACAGAAATTCGATTAATAACTCCCTAACGCACACATGATACCATACTGTCAAAATTTAACAAATACGAGGGATTTCGACAAAATATTTGACACGGCCGCTTATTTGTAATTCCCGCTCGTCCGCTACAGAAATGAATAGGCCGAATAAGAACCTTTTGTCTGGCAATCAAGAAGGTCGTGGAAAGAACGTGTTTAATGTTTAATGAAACAAAAGTCACCGTTGCATAGTTATGGGTACACAATACAAATAAACATTCACCGATGAGGGGAATGGGGAGTTTGTTTTAAAATATTACCTACAAGGGGGGAGCAACCGAGCTGACAGACACAATGGAAGCTCTATGATTAGCTGACATTAAGTGCTGCCATCTATTGAATCATTATACACTTAGATATCAAATTTTGTTTTGCACTTTTTCAAACGTTCTAAAACACAATTGTGATTACATGTTACATTTATTATAATATATTTTATCAGTAATGTAATAATTAACAACACTTTTGCCCCAGCTGGCATCTAGCAGCTGGTTAGAGGAAAAGCTTCATAAGTCTCTGTAAACTCTTGAAGATAACCGAGATGGTTGAAACTCGAGTCGAGTAAATAAAAACCAACAAATTGTGAATCAATTACCAAGTGTTTTATTTTATTAATAAACTATTAATTTTTAATAGTTAAATATTTATTAACAATGTTTCACCATGTGCCTACCACACAATCAATTCAAAATATTAGTAAATCTCCCTTTCATACCTATTTACAAAACAGAAATCGCCGTTGTATAGAAACGGTAAGGACAAGCAAACATGCGTTATTGTTTATTGAGCAGATGAAACGATGTAGGTATTTTATGTATTAACTAATTTTGTTTCGACAGTGTAAAATGCGGTTTAACGCTGGTTGAAGGCATAAAATGCGTCACGTCTAATAATTTTTATTATCCCAATGCAATAAGAAAAAAAATAAGTACTTTTGTTTAAGTACATAACATATTACACGCTATAAAAGTCAAAAGATACTTTATACTTAACGTTTGTATGAGATTTCAATGCGAAAACGTTTATTAAAGAGCTGCCACAGGATCCGAAAACGTTTGAATATTTGAATATCGCCGCGCGTTAAGCGAATCTATGCGAGCGTCATATAGCTGTTTGTCCACAATTCAGCTATACGCCATCGAATAAAGCCGCCGGCTTAAAAGGCCTTTAAATGAATAAGAGTGAAATAGAAAGCTCATTGCGGTAAAATTCAGATTACACAAGCTAAAAAGGAAACAAGCTGGTGCGCATTAGAGACTTCAGGGTCGATGACCCCAATTTTCTATTAAATGAGTAGAATGACAGCGCATGCTAATCACGTGTAGTTGGTGTATTTCTTCACACGTTCGTTTTATGTTGGTATGACACAAGGTTAGTGCAGACTTTCTTTGTGTAGAAATAATCGGGGATTTCTTCGTAGATCGGTTTTGTCTGTGACCTTTTCTTGTGTAGTAAATCATAACTGTGTAGTAAATCTTAATTTAATGCTATAAAATGTCTGTGCAAAAAATAATGGAAGTTGAAGCTCAACGTGGTTTGAAGTTTGAAGAACGTTTGAAGTTAAAAGAAAACGGTCGTCCACAACCAACCCTAATTATTAAACAAATAACATTGTATAGAAAAAAGGCGGTTAACGGGTATTTTAATGAGTCAATTCAATGAGTTTATTAAATTGGATTTGTGGATGTGATATAAGAAACGCTTTCTTCTGTTTCCCGTGGGTGTTATTCGGCGATGACGCAATGTGGTGTAATAACGGCGTGATTGACTTAAAACATTTAAAAAAATAAGTACAAAAACATTTTTTATCAGCAAATCATACGAAAAATTCTATGAATTTTGCCACACTTGGTATTGTGGATATCAGATTGCAACTAGACAGTGTTTATCGAAAATCTATTAAAGATTTTAATGAAATGATAATAAAAATAGGTATATTTTAAATAAAATTATAGATTGCATAAAGTGTTGCGGAGTAATATAGAAAAAGTTAGGCATTACATTCTTAATAATTTCTGACAGCTGCTCCATCGACATGCAGAAAAAAAATAAGATAAATGAAAATTCAACACTTCCAATTTTAGTAGAAATTTGCGACATAATGTTTTTAAATTAGTCAAGACTAATGAGTATCTGTATATAAAATACTTAATCACTTTAACAATTTCTATTTATTTAAACCTTATACGTATTTCAGCATGTTAACATGCCATTGTCAAAGGTTATATGAAGGTAAACAGTTAGCGTTGTTATAGCAATAGAACTTTTTTACTTATCTTGGTAATCGTCTGCAGATGACTTGATTTCTTATTCCAAAATGTCTAGTAGAGGAGAATTTAACAGATCAATTTGCTCATTCATTAACGGTACAGTTTTTAAATGTTTGTGAATTTCAAAAGCTTCTAGTATATCTAATTTACGTTTATCATCACAAAAGTGTAAACATTTTATGGTGTTATTAGATGTCATTGAATGATTTTGTTCTAGTAAGTGTTTAGCGTAGTTGGATTTATGTGGGTGTTTGTATTTGTAACAACGTACGTGTTCTTTATACCTAATATCAAAATTTCTAATAGTCTGGCCTATATAAACCGAATTACAATGCGAACAATTTAATTTGTAAATGCCTGATTTTAACAAATCGTCTGTTTTTGATTTAGCATTAAACAAAGTATTTAAGATGTTCCTAGTTGTTTTAAAGCTTACTTTATATTTATTTGTTTTGTTTATAATTTTAGCAATTTGTTCTGATTTCTCACCAAAATATGGGATCGAAGCATATTTAATTGTATCGAACGAAGTTAGGATATTCGGATAAATTTTTTGAACAAAATCATTCAATGACATCTAATAACACCATAAAATGTTTACACTTTTGTGATGATAAACGTAAATTAGATATACTAGAAGCTTTTGAAATTCACAAACATTTAAAAACTGTACCGTTAATGAATGAGCAAATTGATCTGTTAAATTCTCCTCTACTAGACATTTTGGAATAAGAAATCAAGTCATCTGCAGACGATTACCAAGATAAGTAAAAAAGTTCTATTGCTATAACAACGCTAACTGTTTACCTTCATATAACCTTTGACAATGGCATGTTAACATGCTGAAATACGTATAAGGTTTAAATAAATAGAAATTGTTAAAGTGATTAAGTATTTTATATACAGATACTCATTAAATATGGACTTTAACGAAGTAAAGCTGGAATTGATAAATATAGTCAAGACTAGTTACCCCGTTATAAACGATTTAAAATTAAAAACCGAACTAGAAGTGCTATATGATCGTGAGGATTTTATGATAGTGCTGGTGCTGTTGCAATACTACAATTATTTGTAAACAACAATCTTTGTCATGTCCTCGTTTTACCGAGAGTGTAAAACTTATTAAAATTTTGTGTACTTTGGCGATGACAACGGTGGAAAGCGAGCGTTGCTTCTCTATGTACTTTAAAAAGAAAAAAAAACATTTTTGCGTAACACGACAGGACAAGAAAGGTTAAGTGCGTTAGCTATGTTAAGCATCGAAAAATCGTTAATTAATAAAATTGACAATTTTAATGAACTGATCATTTTTCCAACGCGATGGAGCGAAGAATCGACTTGAAATATAAGTCTATCTAAAATTTGGCTAGGTAAGTACATTTTTGTCGAAAAACATTTCAAAATGACCCTCCAGTACGCCACACCACGAGTCGCCACTGATTTATAGACAATGAAATTTGAGTAATTAGAATTGACTTATAAATTTTGTTAAAAACTGTTTAAGAGCTGTTGCTGTGCTGTAATTGCGTATCCATTTCAATACCTTTCCTATGAATTACATTGCAGATAATTACATTTATTATGTAAAGCAACTTTGCAAAACATACCAAATTGACCTTTTGAAACTATCCAGAGACTCATTTTTATGGTACCATATTTTGTCTATGACGATGATATAATTCACTTAATATTTGTGTTATTGGCGAAACTTCCTCGTATATATTGGAGCGGTTTGCTGGAGTTTGGATCACTCATCCCCTGTCAGTCTGTCACTCGTCAATCTCTAATCATTGTTTGATCATATACTGATCTACCACCTCTGCTCGCCACTGCATTATCGCTTGCCTGTGCAAGCCTTTCCATGATTAAAGAATCGCTCCCCTTATGCTGTTTTCACAAAGTTTTGAAGCAAGTAGATAATTTAAATTACATTTGTATTATCATAGAATTATCCTAGTCCACACAGATTAACACCGGAGGTAGGTTCATAAGTTGACTGCAGATGCAGCAATATGACAACGGAATAGGTATTGAAGACATTTAATAAATGTACTAGCGGAACACGTGGGCTACGTCCCACCTTCATTTTATATAATAAATTAACTACTTAAGTTGGTAATGGACCGTGGATCTAAGCCCTCGTTTTTAATTCGTCAAAAATTTAAAGAAAAACAAAAACTTAAAAAAGGGGGGGGGGGAAATAACCCGCCAAAATAATGCTGCAGCTAAAAACTATGTCCCGAATCTTATTCTATTACTCATGAGCACTGTAGCGTAAACAGAAATTTCCCACCGTCCTCCGTTTATTAAAGAGACAGACATAAATTTTCAAAAACTCATGAAGACGTCACAGAAAAATTTGTAAACTTTGACACGAAACAAATAGTAGTTCATCCCGAGCTCTATAAGCTTTGAGCAATATTTTTTTGGCAATGTCGAAACTTTTGTAAATATTTTCAATTCAAAGTATTGTAAAAAAAATCCCTTACATGGTATCATTGTGTTCATCTAGGGCTATTGTAATATTAAATTTAATCCCGATCTGTCAACTCGTTTTTGAGGAAATTGGCGCTAAAGCGGAAATTGTGCAAAAATCGTAGCAGTCTTAAAACTTAATAGCTCGACCACTTTTCGTTGTACCTAGGTTTACCAAATTTCATTAAAATCGGTCCAATCAGTCCAAGATTTCGCGTGACACACACGCGCACGCATACAGACCGTCACTTTTTTAAACTACTGTTTTGAGTTGTTAGAATCCCAAAACATGTATTTCCGTCAAAATGCCACTATCGAAAATTTTCGCGATCACACTATAAATATTTCAATACTGGAAGTATAAAAAAGTATAAAACCGTACGGATTCAGCTATAGTTCGTCATAAAAAGCGAGGTAATAATGTACACGCTGCAGTTTTTTTACGATAATTTTATATTGTGACTATTCCCAATATACACATTACACATCAATGGAGCGTGCAATGCGTAACGTGAATTTGTTTATTTTGTAAACTGTCTATGAGAAGACTGTTGTGGCTGTTCCCCGGCAGCTTTTTAACATTAAAAGTATTATAATTAAATAACAATTATAACACTGATATATGTGCAAGAGTATTATTATATTAATTTTGTCTTATTAAACGAAATTATATAAAATAGCAAATCCCGTGAGCAATGCCCCTTGTTTTTTTTGAAATTCCTCCGCTGAGACAGTCTCGAAATTGAGAACCGCACCAGAATAGAAAAGTCCGTGAAAAAAATCGAAAGCAGAACTGAAAAACAGTCCCGGAAAAGAAACCAGAAGGAAAAACAAAAAAAAACAGCCTCGTAATAAATGTAAAAACAGAAAACATCTAATTTTAGAACAAACGGTAACGTTACCGTCACTTGTATTGATATATTCAACATATTTTAGTTGTTACTATTAAACAGGAACATGACAAAAGAGAAAAGACTTGCTCGCGTACAACCATAACTCTTTAAAAAAACCAACACTAACAAGCGAGAAGTTTGTGAGAATTACGAATTTTAATTAAATTAGCGCTGGGGAGTTCCCCGGGCTTCCCAATACCGGGTGTCCCAGAAGTTACTGACCCATTTTAACTGCAAATATCTCCGAACTAAGAGGCGATAGAGATATGCGGTTTTCACTGAACAATTTCTTTTTAAAAAAAGTTTTTTTCGGTATAAATGTTTATTCAGTAAAGTCTTATATAGGGTGTTTTAAAAAAACGGTCTTTTTCAATTGCAAATATCGTCGATTTTTTTAATGGAACACCCTGTATATTTTGATACTATCTGAAAGGTGAACTCTTCCTCTTTCCGAAAATGTACAATTTGTTGCAGTTGAATTGAAAAATGAGTGAGTTATTTGTTTTTTAACGATAGGCATTTACGGGTGTTAATGTTAAAGCAAGCTTTGAAATTTTTATAATGTCAGTGAACTGACACAACGAACTGTCAAAGTAATTAATTCTGATTTGAATAATTCTTAAACGGCTGTTGTTAATTTTTTTTTCAATAATGGTCCGATTTACTTTAATTGAGAAATCGAAAACTGTGTTATTGTATGCTAAGTATGAATCGATTGTTGATACTAAAAGAAGATTTCGTGCGGTATTTAGAAAAAATCCACCTTCAGAAAACCGTACTTCTTCCAAGAACTGAGAATTACTGGTAATGTCTACAGTGTAGAAAAAAATGAAATTTTGTTTTCTACTAAGTATAACGTAGAACCACCCTAGTCTACACAGACATGTTAGAAAATTACTTATACCCACAACTGGAACAAGATGCCGCCGCCATAAACTCTGTTTACTTTCAGCAGAATGGTGCGCCGCCACACTATTCACTTGTGGCTAGAAATTCTGTTGCAGAAACATTTGGAGATAGGTGGATTGGGAGAGCCGGACCAATTGAGTGGCCTGTCCACTCACCAGATCTGACGATTCCAGACTTTTTTTATATGTTTTTTTTTAAATCAAAGATAGATGTTATAATCCTATCCCAGAGACTCTGAAACAACTGCGATGTAACACTGTCCGAACATTTCAAGAAATTACCCCGGAAATGTTGCGAAACTCTTTTGACAATTTCTTGTTCAGGTTGCAAAAATGTATAGACCAAAATGGACAACACTTGGAACATCTTAAAGATGTTTATTAATGTGGCTAATTTAGAATGTTAATTTTTATTAAAATTAGGTATTATTCTTTCAATTTCGTCTTGTTATTTTCTACAAATAGGTAGTTATCGGATTTCTAATGCCAAAACTTATTAAGGATCAACATGGGTCAGAAATCTGTACCTATTGAACGACCATTCTTAAAAACCAAATAACTCACTCATTTTTCAACTAAACTGTAACAAATTATACATTTTCGGAAAGAGGAAGAGTTCACCTTTCAGATAGTATCAAAATATACAGGGTGTTCCATTAAAAAAATCGACGATATTTGCAATTGAAAAAGACCGTTTTTTTAAAACACCCTATATAAGACTTTACTGAATAAACATTTATACCGAAAAAAACTTTTTTTAAAAAGAAATTGTTCAGTGAAAACCGCATCTCTCTATCGCCTCTAAGTTCGGAGATATTTGCAATTAAAATGGGTCAGTAACTTCTGGGACACCCGGTATTATGAAAAGTCTTTCCTAACTTTAAAATTCCCTCGTAATTTTAACCACTTTTATTAAAACCTTGCCTATGGTAATTTTACTAATTTAATAATTATTTTTAAGCGCATTATGTACCATCAAGTGCTACTTAACATCTTTAACCGTTTAATTACAAAAATTCAACAAGTAGCGCTACCGTTGCGTTTTAATATTACAGAGAGCGCATTTATTCAAAAAAATAGTTTATTATACAGCTTTTGGTAATATAATTCAATATATTAAAAATGATAAAGATCTGACTGCATCACGCAGATTCTATTTAGCCAATCAGAGTGCACGATTTCCACGCCAACAACCAATTAAATCAATTGGTTGGTGAAAAACACCTAGTAGGTGTTTAATAACTAAAAACATCTACTGGGAAGACCAGTAAATAAAGTAGCTGCGCTACAAATGCAAAAAACGACGATCGTGTCAAGTAAGATTGGCTTTAATCGAAAATAATTAAATATACATCGTAATTAATAACTGTGTATGATATACCTAGTCAATAGTAATGTAACAAGTAAACGCGATTTTCTTATGATAAACTGGGTTTAATTGTTAGCATCTTAATTAGCACTCGACTACAATCAACACAAGTTAGTCAGAAAATCGGGATCACTAGCTATATTACTTGTGATAAACACATGAGTTAAAAATGACTAAAAAAACTAGTACTCACCAACACGTTTTGATTTATCTACTACGAAAATGATTTTAACTGAGCTTACCTGAAACAGAAAAAAATACATTATATATAGTACAGAGCATTTTACATTAAGTTATTATTTTTATCATTGTTATTATTATTTTCATTACAGCAGCGCTGTATAAAATATAAATACATGATTCAATTTACTTTTGGGATCTTTTCAAAAATGCCATTAAAACTATTTATTTTATTGTCAGTGGCGATTCGTAACAAAGGCAACGTGGACGACGTCCTCCTAGAAAACACGAAAACCAACAAATGTTACACACAGCATACTCCAATTTTCTAAGACGTATAATGCCGAAGTTTTGCTACCCGAAAGCAATGTTTTTATACAAACATTTTGAGGTGTTAAAATTAAGACATGCTCGTCGCAGGCATGAAACGTTGTTTTTAAAACCACGGTTATGTAAACATACAAAGCCCCGCAGCAAGGGGATTTGTGCCATACATGTGTGGATCAGAATGAGTTTATAAAAGCATGACATTCTTATTATATGTTTATGTTATAGTATAAACAAATTATTCCATGCGATAACAAGGTCACATTCCAATAGTAGTCAGCTTTAATAAACAGCATCCACAGCTGCGTTTGCGCTCTGATGGATTGAGATGAATTTGGAAACAATATTTTGCGTTCTGTACAAGTTTACTCGCGAGGTGAAGCTGGAGATAAAAAACATGGAACTATTATTCTCCACATTTTCAATAATCAATTTGCCAATGTAAAAAAAGTTAAAATATGTGCGAAAATTTACCACAAAACAAAATCTATAGACTTCATTTGCACGTGCGAAACGAGAAGAGGGTTCCATAATTTTATTTATTTCCCTGCACAGCAACCTGTGTTAAAGATTTTTAAATATACAGAGTCTATCAAAAATAGATACAAATATTAAAACCTATTGTAGTTTACAATATACAAACTAAAAAAACAATTATTTCTTAAAAGAGCCCATAAAGTTACGAGAAAACAATTATTAAAAATTTGCCCCAATATTGTTTGA
Organism: Ctenicera cuprea; assembly: GCA_958336395.1. Lineage (NCBI taxonomy): Eukaryota > Metazoa > Arthropoda > Insecta > Coleoptera > Elateridae > Ctenicera > Ctenicera cuprea. Next base: position 18,991,333 of record OY284487.1, on the reverse strand, counting down.
CTGCAGGATATTAACAAAACATTCTGTGCAAACTTATTATCGGTGGAAAAACCGGAAAACTGGAAAAGATGGTAAAAAATGATGTGTAGAAGGATTCTTATCAGTTATTAGTTATTACCTGCAGTAAGTTTTTGCTTCTGTGAAACATTTAATTAAAATTACCTAACTTATAGAACAACCTAGTAGAGTTTAAACGCATTTTCTATTAATATCAGCAGTTCCTAAACAAAATCTTGTTTTATTTTATCTTTAAAAAAACACTCAAATGGTTTTTGAAAAATGCATGATGCAACTGGATTCGACTTGGGCTAATCTATTAAAGTTTCGAATATTTGTACCTATTTTTGTTAACCCATGTAACCATTTAAAACATCGACATTTTATTAATTGACTATTTTATAAATAAGAAAAACGTACGGATTTAATTTATAGAACTATTAATTTAAAAGTGCAATTTTTTTTGTTTAAATTTTTGTCGCACTCCCTTAGTAAATGTTCACGGGCCGCTATTATTTATTTCCCACTTTTATGATGTCTAGACAATATAAAATTTTCTCAGAATTGTCTGAAGAGTTTCGTACCTTTACATTCATAACTTACAATATAGCTAACCTAACCAAGCTATTTACATGTTAAGCATTCTCATTTTTATATGAAACGTAAAAAAGTTAATTCACGTATCAGAACCTTCTGAAATAAATTGCATTAGTACATTTCCGACTGAAAAGCATGAGCAGTTGCAAATTATTCCGAATATGAACAGGACGGCTAAAAATATCCAACCCATGTTTTATTATTTTTGTCGACCCTTTTCTAAAATAAATATTTTGGTTCTTCCAACGTCAACGGAAATACTATTTTTACCCTTACATTCTAGCTTCCTTATAGAGTTGTAAATAACAGAAACAACTTCCGTAAATCACAAGCAAGTCAGCAGCATCTTATTGCAGTTAGCGAAGCAATAAAATCTAATATTAACTACCTTATTCGCTAACCTTTTCGTTCACCAAAACAGTAGATACTTTCGCACCTTATAATTAATTTAGAACAAGAAAGATGTGTTGAGAAATTGTTCAATATTGGTTTTAATATTTTATGCCTCCATTTTTAACGATTTTCAGAAGTAGAAATACAAGTTTGTAGCGGATTCTTTAAGTTGGTGTAAATTTTGCCTTTAAATTGCTTTTAATGTAGAAATTTATTTAGATAATAGTAATGTGAGACTTTCTATTTAACCACATTGAACTGCGTAATTCATTAAAAAAAATAAATGTCAGTTACAAACGAAGTCACTCGGCACGCAACCGAAGTACACCCACACAGCCACCTGTCGACTATTCTCTCTTTGTAGTCAGTGTTGGGACGTAACACATTAATAATAAGATACTTTTGATTATATGATAGGTAACAATATCTAACGTAAAGGAAAGTCCAGGCGAAGTGCTTTGCTCATTTTTTGCTTTGCTTCTAACTATATGCGCTTTCTTGCATTCCTCATCGTACCAGCTATTCTTCTTATTTGATTTGTATTTTCCTAGGTCTGTTTCCACCGTGTTTTTCGTTATTATTTTCGTCATTTTTAATCCTTCTTCTATGTTCTCCATGTCTTGAGTATTTTGTTCTTCCATTTTCTTCCTTATTTCTCGGTCAACACATGGCCGTCAGATACAGCAAGTGATATTGTAAAATAAACTGATAGTACGCTGATTTTTTTTCAGGTTTTTGTGAAGAAACCCGATTTTCTTATTTTTGTAAAAAAGAACTAAAGAAACCCAAAAACGGAAAGACAAATTCGTCCACCAAAAATTGAGTGGGAGAGGAAAAATTACCCGCCATCCCCCTACCTCAATATTGCCTTATTTAAAACTTAAATTGACAACTTTATTCTACTATCGCTCATGCGCAATTTAGCCTAAACAGACATTTTTATCGGCCCCCGTTTATTAAATAAGTGGTAAGAACTTTCGATTTTCAAAAATTCATAGAAGGTTTCACAAAGAAGTTAAAACCAAATTGTGGCTGATCCCTAGTTCTATAAATCTACAAAATTAAAACAAAAAAAAGAGAGTGGCCAGTTTTTGAGCAGTTTCACATTTTTAGTAGTTCCAAAAGTTCTAGTAGCTTGCAATATTGTGTACCTTAAAGGCATTTCCAATATCAAATTTCATCCCGATCTGATAACTCGTTTTTGAGTAAATATGCGTTTATAACTAAAAATTGCAAAAATTCATAGAAGGCGTCAGAAAAAAATTGGCAAGGTGGGACAAATTCAAATTGTAGGTTATCCTCAGTTTTGCAAGTTAACTAAATTTAAAAAAAAAAGTGCAGCCGGTTTTTTAGCGATATCTTTTTAAAGATTTCCGAAATTTAAAATTTTTTCACTGATAACTTTTCAAAAATTTATGTGTACAGTAACATTGTGTCTCTATGAGGCTAGTGCGATAACATATTTTAACACGATCTGTCAACCTGTTTTTGAATAATAAGGCGCTAAATTCAATATTTTCAAAAATTCGTAGCGGCCGTTATTTTAAAGCTAAAAAGTTCTCAAAAAATCGTTGGATTTGTTCCAAAGTCTTCTATCGGGTTCCGTTTTTAAATTTATATCATTTGGTTTAGGAAAAAATTGCTACCAAAAAAACATACCTAACTTCCGCTTCTGGTTTCGGATTTTCTTTACGATAGTTATGATGCACCACACACCTACATACCCACCCACAGACAGATTTTTATTAAAATCATTTTTTGGGTTCCTTGAGCCCCGAAGCGTGTACTTCTTTTAAAATCTAGAACTCAAAAATTTTCAGGAAATCAGTACTTCCTTATACTGAAAGTATAACAGAAGAGATTGACAAACAATGGAAAGAATGTAATTCGTAAATGCTGTGAAAACATCAAAGGAAACAGATCAGCGTAACAAGCTAAAACGTCAATAATCCAATATGAAAAAGGCAATTTGCTGAGAAAAAATATTGCAAGTAAGAGAAAGATGGGTGAAACATTTCCAAGAACTACTTGAAGAAAAAGAAGAAGAAAATGCATTAATTTTTTAGAAAAGTGACAATGATGTTCATAGGATAATTGTTGTTAAAAACTATTTGTTTTATTCTATCTAATTTTTTATAATAAAAGGCGTTTAAAAAAATAACAAAAAGAAGATAACTTCCGGGATAGAAGGTGGAAAGAAGAATAAGGAATAACATAGTCTGTGGTGCTGAGTATTCTAAAAACGCTGAGCTCCAAATAATGTAGGCTTCTGATAATTAAAAAATCCAGAAAGGGTATGGGAGACGGAAAAAAAATTAATAAAATCAATCCTGAGAGTATAGTATCCTCAACGCATGATAAACAGAATAGCTGCACGTAAACCTAAGATAGCCGTATTTATTTTAGTAATTTATGAGATTGCTTGTAATTTAAATTTGTAAGGCAGTAATATTAGAGGCTTTTATTTCTTACCTCTAATAAACAAACGAAAATTTATCAATTTAAACATTTTCTTAAATTTCATTAGAATAAATTGCGAACATATTACTGTTTATTTTTCCGACAGCAAAAATTAAAGCAAGCCATAAAAAAGCCAAATCATACCAACAGTGGTGACTGCAACATAAGCATTCGCTGAAAACAATCAATAAACTGTGTGGAGATGTAAGTACCCGTCGTCGTGTTATGGTGAGACAGTTTGGGATTTAATATATCGATTAGATGCCTTTTGTGTAAATATTTACTTTTTTTTTCTGGTATGACAAAATTAACGGTGAGTGACCAACATCTTCCCTGAAGTGTTGCATAAATTACTGAATATTATTTTGCCCAGCTCGTTCGGCCTGATACCTGATTGTGACAGATAAACTTTGAAAATATCAGCTATAATGACGTTCTTTAAAACTTTTTGCAATTTTAAGAGATACCTTAATCATCCCTTAACTTTGTAAGCTAACAATAAGCACAATCGGGCAAGAAGTGCCATCTATAAAAATGTTAATCACGGCGAAGAACTTTTCAATCAATTTTTTGCTGCTTTGTAGATCGCTCTTGTTGCTGTCTACACTTGAGTTAATTGTGTGTCGTAATGATACGACGACTAGAGCACCTATTGCGGGAAAAAAACCCCATTTAACTTCACGTGGCATATTACTGTTTATTTTTCCGACAGCCAAATGAAAGCAAGCCACAAAAAAGCCAAATCATACCAACAGTGGTGACTGCAACATAAGCATTCGCTGAAAACAATCAATAAACTGTGTGGAGATGTAAGTACCAGTCGTCGTGTTATGGTGAGACAGTTTGGGATTTAATATATCGATTAGATGCCTTTTGTGTAAATATTTACTTTTTTTTTCTGGTATGACAAAATTAACGGTGAGTGACCAACATCTTCCTTGAAGCGTTGCATAAATTGCTGAATATTATTTTGCCCAGCTCGTTCGGCCTGATACCCGATTGTGACAGAGAAACTTTGAAAATATCAGCTATAATGACGTTCTTTAAAACTTTTTTCAATTTTAAGAGATACCTTAATCATCCCATTTTTGTAAGCTAACAATAAGCACAATCGGGCAAGAAGTGCCATCTATAAAAATTTTAATCACGGCGAAGAACTTTTCAATCAATTTTTTGCTGCTTTGTAGATCGCTCTTGTTGCTGTCTACACTTGAGTTAATTGTGTGTCGTAATGATACGACGACTAGAGCACCTATTGCGGGAAAAAAACCCCATTTAACTTCACGTGGCATATTACTGTTTATTTTTCCGACAGCCAAATGAAAGCAAGCCATAAAAAAGCCAAATCATACCAACAGTGGTGACTGCAACATAAGCATTCGCTGAAAACAATCAATAAACTGTGTGGAGATGTAAGTACCAGTCGTCGTGTTATGGTGAGACAGTTTGGGATTTAATATATCGATTAGATGCCTTTTGTGGAAATATTTACTTTTTTTTTCTGGTATGACAAAATTAACGGTGAGTGACCAACATCTTCCTTGAAGCGTTGCATAAATTGCTGAATATTATTTTGCCCAGCTCGTTCGGCCTGATACCCGATTGTGACAGAGAAACTTTGAAAATATCAGCTATAATGACGTTCTTTAAAACTTTTTTCAATTTTAAGAGATACCTTAATCATCCCATTTTTGTAAGCTAATAATAAGCACAATCGGGCAAGAAGTGCCATCTATAAAAATTTTAATCACGGCGAAGAACTTTTCAATCAATTTTTTGCTGCTTTGTAGATCGCTCTTGTTGCTGTCTACACTTGAGTTAATTGTGTGTCGTAATGATACGACGACTAGAGCACCTATTGCGGGAAAAGGCCCCCATTTAACTTCACGTGGTTGCGCTTAGCTAATTACTGAAACTTTTAATGATTCCAAATTACAAGCGAGAGTTCCTTTCGGAATAGTCTCCCCTTTTTAGCTAGCCGTGCATTGTCTTTCCAGTATAATTAGAATTAAATGAGTTTTATTTCACATTTTTGTTAGCAGAATATGTAAGCTTTTTGGCCAGAGTTGAAATTATAGTGGAATGTAAAGTGCACTTAGTATAGCTTTTTGCACTCCGTTTTAAGCATTGTAAACGTTCATACCCGTTACAAAATGTTTTTGAAACACAAAAAGCTTCCGTATTGTTGTGGCATACTTTAAGCAACGCGCATGTATTTTACAATTTCACACTCGGTAATTTAAGATGCTATTGCTTTAGGATTTTTTGCATCCTAATTTGCTAACGCATTACCGCCGCTTTTCACCAGAAAAGGCGAGAAACATTTATTCGTTTTGTTGCAGCAGCTAACCACTTTCAGTAAAACAACCTCCAAGTTGTTTATAAAAACCACCTAAAAGCCTCCGACAGCTGTTATAACAGAAACCCTAATAATTATACGTCCGCCATAACTTTTTTCCCATATCTTATACACTTCTTTCTGTTTATTGCTACTGTTGCCATTAAGCATCTAAGAAATATGCTGCGCATTTAGACATCTGTTATAAAAAAATATTACGATCTCAGTCGAGTATAAAAAAAAATATCTTGGACTTACTCAAGTTCTTATGAGATTTTAGCTAAATTTGCGCAGTTTTAAGTTTCTTATATTATATTATGATATCAGCATGATTCAACAATCTTCTTACACCTGATACTAATAATAAGTACACAAAATGAGCGAATCACACGACTAGACTTTTCTATACTTCCGAAATTGTTACATATCATACGGTCCCACCACTGTAGCAGGAGCGTAACTGCATAGCAGTCCTATTATAATAACATAGTGCATGATAGTAAACTCGTAAATTCTGTAATAGAACGCTTTCATGTAAAACTAATGGTAATAAAGATTGAGAATCTTATGTTTTATATACTGGCTATAAAGCGTTTATTAAAAATAGGTAGAAATATTCAAACCAATAATAGACTAGCCCAAGCTAAATCTAGTGATCCCTTCATTTTTCAAAAATCATTTAAATCAAATAAAATTATTTTATTTATCAATTCCAGCTTTACTTCGTTAAAGTCCATATGAGTATCTGTATATAAAATACTTAATCACTTTAACAATATCTATTAATTTTAACCTTATACGTATTTCCGCATGTTTACATGCCATTGTCAAAGGTTATATGAAAGTAAACAGTTAGTGTTGTTATAGCAATAGAACTTTTTACTTATCTTGGTAATCGTCTGCAGATGACTTGATTTGATTTCTTATTCCAAAATGTCCAGTAGAGGAGAATTTAAGAGATCAATTTGCTCATTCATTAACGGTACAGTTTTTAAATGTTTGTGAATTTCAAAAGCTTCTAGTATATCTAATTTACGTTTATCATCACAAAAGTGTAAACATTTTATGGTGTTATTAGATGTCATTGAATGATTTTGTTCTAGTAAGTGTTTAGCGTAATTGGATTTATGTGGGTGTTTGTATTTGTAACAACGTACGTGTTCTTTATACCTAACATCAAAATTTCTAATTGTCTGGCCTATATAAACCGAATTACAATGCGAACAATTTAATTTGTAAATGCCTGATTTTAACAAATCGTCTGTTTTTCATTTTGCATTAAACAAAGTATTTAAGATGTTCCTAGTTGTTTTAAAGCTTACTTTATATTTATTTGTTTTGTTTATAATTTTAGCAATTTTTTCTGATTTCTCACCAAAATATGGAATCGAAGCATACTTAATTGTATCGAACGAAGTTAGGATATTCGGATAAATTTTTTGAATGGCTAATTTATAATCTTTTTCTTTAATTAATGTATCAATAAGTTTAGTATTATAACCATAAAACACATAAATTAGCAGCATACAGGTCCCTGATACATAGGGCTTTGACGGTCCCTTTAGATGAAATTAATTATAATAGAGAAATTTCAATTATTAAACAAATTGCATACAGTAATGGTGATTTGAAATAAATATTTATGGACTTATTTTGTGATTTATAATAATTTATTAGCATATGAAGCAGTAAGGAACATGCGTGTGTATATAAGTGTGATAAACATTAAAACATTTATATTAAATCCAGAAGTGTCTCAACTTATGCTACGATAGGCTCTTACATCTCAACACAGTTTATTTATTATTTTGAGTGGATGCTTATGTAACTGTGACGTAGGACGACATGGCAGTTACAAGTTATCACAAAAAGGGTAGAGCGAAGGCCACAGCTTCTGCTACTAATAAGTAAATTCGGAAGTATCACAAATTTACGCGACAATGTTCCTTCCCTACTAAAAGCCAGACATGTACCCGCTACCAACTCCCATCACCGCTCATTTCCAAACCAAGCTCGGCAGGCTGCATATCCGTGGGGCGTAGCTGACGGGTTCAGCTAGTCCGATATTAATTTAATTAAATAATTTTTTGTTTGTACACTGACTCTCATCTGAGTATAAAAGAATGATAATTGGAAATGTTGAATTTGGTTGGAGTGTATATAAAATCGTTGCAGTACTCCAAAAGCCTTTGATGTATTTAATACTTGTAACAACGATAACTACGCTTGTTTCACATTATTCCCCAATTTCGCAAGTGGATGCACTAGAATTTCACTTCGTATAAACTACTACATTGATTTCCGCGTCTTTATTTATTATAAATCTTTCGGCCTGGTCTAGTTCACTTCAAAATTTTTACTAAAGTATCGGCTCTCAGGATGACGACTTTGTGGGCCGTTACTAATGCATCAAGGCTGCTGCAGTTGGATTTGTAAGGCTTTCTCCGTAGATAACCAGCGTTTCAATTTGTTCATTTCCTGTAACACGTTACATTTCTGACAAAATCGAAAAGTGACTAAATTGCTAGGTATTACAACAACGCAATAGACACAAACGAATGTTAATAACGATATTGTTGTTGGTTGCAGTCTCGCTGTTGCACATCTTTTCTGTCGTTTGTTTGCAATAATTGATTGTAAATTTTTAATTTATTTATTCCAGTTTTTATTTCTACCCCCCTAGCAAAAGGTTATGCAGGACCAGGTAAATACGGATATCTGTAGGATTTGGTATGCACATCACAAACTATCTTACCAAAAAGACTTAATGAAATTATCACATGGTGTAGTTTTACATCGCAATCCGTTATGGGACCTACGCCAACGGTTACTGTTAGCCAATAGCGGTATATGAGAATATTTCCTGTTTATTTTAATTTAAAAGCTTGTAATTAATTATAATTTGATATCGTTCAAACTTCAACTTACACATTCACAGAAGATTTATTAAATTCGAAAATTGTATCATAAACAGATATTATTTGTAACAACTGCCCTGCTCGGTCGCTAGACCTCAATCTGCCTGATTTTTGGCTATAAACTATTCATACTAACAAGACGAAACTCGGGTTTCCTAACGGACACATGCAAGATTTGTGATGCCAACTAGTTCGCGATCAAAGGGCTTAAAATTGTGGGCATTACAGAGTCGTCTCCTTCGGAGCTTGTAGTAATACTCGAATAATAACAAACAGTAAAAAACACAAAAGAAAAGCGACCCTAGCGAAAAAGTAATAATCCAATCAATACTAAAACTATAACTAAGGAAATCTTCTATTTATTAATTCCGCAATATTCAACACTTATGCAACGCCTGCTCCCATCAGTGTTGCCACTGTGTGGGGAATTCCCAAGAATACCAAGAATTAAAAAAACTTGTGGGGAATTTTTGGGGAATTGGGGCACATACATTCATTTAAAATAGTTTTTTTTTGTTTGTTTTTTAATTTGTGTTCGCATCGCAGGAGTTGAACTCTGTATAGCTGGTATTATTCAATAATTTGTAACTATTCTGAAACTGGTTGCTGAAATGACGAACCGGGTTTGTTGAATGACGTCAAAGTTGCGTCATAAACTTAGTCGCTCTTGTAGACCATTTTATTCAAGTTACAAGCAGATACGGGAAATTTTGGAAAATTTTATAAAGTGTGGCGGGGAAATCGTTTTATTGCTATTGGTAACACTGGTTCCCATGACGAACACAGCTCTCGTGGGGTATACATCGTACACGTGCAACCAGAGCGTCCCATCGACGAGGACAAGCCGCTTGACTATTGCAAAGCTGATTTCTTCCAGCATTAATTCAAAGTCTGTCTAAAGACCAACATATAATTTCAACTATAAGATACGCAATACACAAATGTTTCAAGTAAGTAATATAAAGACGATTTTGTCTCATTTTTACTTCAAATTAAGGTAAATACACTATAAAAGTAATTATAAAAGGTACTTTATAGTTAATATTGGGAGTTTGATAGTGCCTACCACAATAACTTTACGACAACAAAAGTTGTTCGGTAGATAGTTTCGCATCATCGTAAAATATTTTCTCCTTTACAGGTCGTTTACTTTTCAACGGACAATAGGCTACACCCATTAATCGTAACTTTACGAAACAAATTCAATACATTTGTTCGGTAGATAGCTCTGCTTCATTTACTTTTCGACAGACAACAGGCTAAAGCCATTCACAGTAATTTCTGCACCATTCTAAATATATTTCTTCTTAGCAATAAGCTACAAGCATTAAAAATAAGTTTCCAAACAAAAAAAAAGGTTGCGCCACGGGGAAACTGCTTGTGTAATCAATCTTAAATGTCTTTACTAAATCCATCCACAGCATTACTTTAAATTTCAATATTTCTACAATATTTCTTTTATTTACTTAAATTAGATATAAATTAAAACAAAATAGGAAGCAATACTAGACAAATGATTTTATGAAATATGGCGTTATTACACAATTACTACTGATTAAACTTCGTACATCTTTTTACTTTGTACATCAATTTATTCTATGGAATGATATAAAGTACCTTATCAATAGCTGACGTAAACTGGTAATAAAAACGCTCATATTTATATAAAAATATCAGCTTCCTACAGAGATAATGTCTAAACGAGGAGAAAATATCTACTACATAGGCGTGAAACTCTTCGCATTTTCAAAGTAATCTATATATTAAATCTGGATCCCTTCCATCTGTCTCAACTTTTAATGGTGAAGGGCCCCCTACTACAACCCATATACTATGTCCGTGTCCATTGTATAAGACGCATATTTGCTCTTACAGCAAAGCGCTACAATACAAATATCCAAACTTAGGCTTATACTGTTTGTAAGTTCTATTGGAATATATTCTGCTGTTGCCATTTAGAACACAAACTCTTAGAATGACAGTCAAGCTACCAGTTATTTATGGCATAAGCTATAATACTGGGTAGGATCGACAAAACAATGGCAACTTTTTGTACCGCATGCTAGATCGTTTAGAAAAATCATTATAGCTGAGATATTATAATGGGGATCAAGGAAAAGAAAAAGATATTGTCATTCTACAAACTCGTTAAATATTTTAACGTATTTTTAAGTAATGTTTGGATTGCACTGAAACTTCCGATTTTCGCTTCTGGTAGTATACAAGTTACATTTATTATTTTATATTTTTACAGTTTTTCTTTTAATTTACCTTATAAGTTTGTTAAAAAACATAACTTAAATAATTTAAAATGTAATTTTTAGAATTCGTTGGTTGTAAGATAGATTTGGATTTAGCAAGAATATTTGCAGGGGCAAAACATTAGAACAGAAATGCGTTCTACTTTCTTGTAATAAATTAATTTGATTGTTTTAACTTTTATTAATAAAAAGAGTAAACTAAAGATTTCTTTAGTAGTGCTTTGAACAGGATTTAACTTAAAGTGAAGCTCTATAAAAATAGAAACATTATAGATTTTTTAAGAGGTATAGCTCGTAATTTCTAAATGGTTCATAGCCATTAAAGTGTTTCAAACTGCAAATTTTATTAGCTTTCATGGTGAGTCGGACCGCGGCGAGCTGGGTCTACGGCGAATCGGCGGCGGCGAGTCGGCCGCGGGGAGTTCTCCCTTTCCGCTGAATAATATTCATTAAGAGCTATTAAATAATACGACAATTTGTGTTGATTGAATATTTTCTTTTTGAGTAATCGGGCATTAAAGTTAAAATGTTCAAAAATTCGTAGCGGCCTTCGTTTTGAAGATACAGTAAAAAAACTATTTGATTTGCCTTTAGATGCACTCGGTGTTTTCAAAATTTGAAAAAAGTGTTTAAATAAAATCTATACAAAAAAACATGTCTAACTTCCGTTTTCGGTTCCGATTAAAAACCTTTTACAGAACTACCTGAAACAAAAAAACTTCCACATACCAAATTTAATAAAAATCGGTAAGTAAGAGCTCTGGAGATGTATGAGAACGCACGCACCCACCCCCATTTTTTCACATTACTTTTTTTGGGTTCCTTAGACCCCAAAACGCGTATATTTCCATTAAAATTTGATATTCGAAAACTAGCATGAAATCATAACTTTCCTTACTTCAGTAGGAAAGTTACTGAATGTCGCGTCGCGTTTACGAGTTATTCAAAAAAACACAATTTTGTTTAAATGGGTATTTTTAAAATACTTGAAAGACAATTAAATTCTGAATATAAAAGATTCTTTGCATTAGTAACCTGAAGTGAATAATAAATAAGTTACTGACTGTTATTTATGGCATTTATCAACAAATTTATTTCTATGTATGAAACCATTTGATGCTGACCATAATAGTTATTTGTGTACCAAGGCCAAAAAGTGGATTGTTTTCGGCCGTGTCCGAGTTTAATGGCCGAGGCGAAGCCGAGGCCAGAAAGCAGACGAGGACGAAATAACACTTTTTGGCGGTGGTGCACACAATATTTTTTAGGCGACCTTCATTATAAAATTTACAAATTTGTTAGATTTTTATTTATGATTTATTGATATAATTATTTATAACAACTGACCAATTGTACATATTTGAGACTCCTTCAGAAACGTTTATATTTTTCTACAAGTTTGTTAGATTTTTACTTAAAATAATCAAGATAAAATTACTGCTGCAGCAACATCAAAAAACACACAAATTGTTCATACGAATAATGAAGCTATACATGCCTAAATTACTTCGAGTGTAAATAAAGAAAATATAAACGTTTCTGAAGGAGTCACAAATATGTACAATTGTTCAGTTGTTATAAATAATTATATCAATAAATCATAAATAAAAATCTAACAAATTTGTAAATTTTATAATGAAGGTCGCCTAAAAACATTTGTGTGCACCACTGCTAAAAGGTGTTTTTTCGTCCTCGGACAAAAAACGGTTACATTTTGGCCGCTTTTGAGTACTAAAAATTTAAATTTTTTGTTAAGGTCGCCTAAAAAAGAATTTTACCAATAACTTTTTTATTATCCACTTTGGATGCATTAGAACGTTTTTATTCAATTAAATTTTATCTCGGAATATGCAAAAATTTACAAAAAAATATACAAAACCTTCAAATTTAGGCAAAACTATTTTATGGAATACCTCAAAAAAAAGCAATAACTTAGTAATTTAACCGACTTCGTAGCTGTAATAATAACGAAGTCAGCAATGGTGCCCCTATAATTTCTAACAGCCTGTACAATACTGCTGGACATATTAAGTACATGTCTTACATCTTCACACAGCTTATTAATAATTTTTAAAAAGCAGTTATATCTATATTTACTTTGAAACTATACTGTAACCAAAAATACTGTTTGCATACAAATATTGCAATATAATTGCAAGTAAATTGCCATCCACTTGTAGAGTACAATTTTAATGATACTAGGTCGTCAGTAACTGATTTAAATAATCTCATTTCAACTATTAATTAACTTTAGTCTTTTTTAATACTCACAGTAAAACCACTAAACATTATTAAAATTCATAATGCGCTGATATTTTAGAGCACTTTTTTTAATGAAATTTTTAATTCTGTCGCACACCCAGTGATCAAATTAGCTTTTCAATCCTGCAGTCATATTGTGTTATAAATCAATTTTGGATGGCATTGCATTGAATCCAATTACATACAAGGTCGTATTTTCAATGAATGATTATAATTTTACAGCAAATAACAAATAACCCTTACTGTAACTTTGTATAGTATGAAATAAAATAAGATTTACACATGCACATCCACCCAACGTTTTTTTTTAAATCTAGATTCGACTAGCAGACAACAAGAAAAAAGAGTTCATAAAAATGTTTTGCAGTGTAATTTGTATACTGTCACAAACGCCATGTCAACCTCCCCTGAGAATAACACATATTTCCAAATCTCATAACAATCTTGCAAAATCTCTTGTTTATGCAATTAGGTTCAAAATATTCAAATAGCCTTTCACTATACTCTTTCGCTCCCTTCCCGTCTGGTTTCATTTTAATAAAATTTAAAAAATGTGGAAAGTTTATTTTGTAAATTAGCTTGAAAACAATCTAAAACGTACCCATAAAATATTGATGTCTCTCTTCCAGAAATAGGTTTTTGTAAATGAAGAAAAAATTGTCAGTGAGCACACTAAAATAATCAAACGTTATTTTCCAAATTTTCTAGATCAGAATGGGTGGCAATTTAATATATTGAAACTCTCCATTTTAACGCTCCAAAAACTAAAGCTTCTATTTGGCATCAACAACTAACTCATTTTTATTACAGCTTTTACAAACAATCAAACTTTATCACTCTGTAATTTCCAACAACGGTCAGTTAGCACTTCACAGCAGGAATGAAAATGTAATTAAATTTGAAAACTTAAATTCTAACAGAAAATTTGAGAAACTCAAACAATTAAGTTTTGTAGCAGTTGCAGGCTTGCAAGAAAATTAAAATTTAGGTAGCCGAGAAAAAGTAAATTGCACGCTTATAACGGATTTGCTTGTTTACAACTTTTACAATAGATCCATTATTTTTAAATATCATTTTCACTTTATACATTCAAAACATCAAAACGCCACTTCCATTCATTCGCTGGCTGCATCTGATGAGAAATTCAGCCAAAATCCCCTAGCAATTCAACAGCACGTTTTTCCAATTTTGTAAAAAGTTAATTCCTAGGTGCACGCCTGTTTGTACTTCAAAGCAAACGTTTTCGTTCGTGTTTTTTGGGATAAAAACGTGAAGTTTCTCTGACAATTTCACACCAGTATTCACACTAAAACCTTCTTACAACAACTTTACGGCTTTTCTCATTGTAATTAATTTAATCGTCACTCACACGCCATTATATTTCACTGTGAATGCCGACTTTCACGTTTCCCAGATAAAAATTGATGCCATGAAACTAGCACTTCTAAATCATATTTTTACCTTCTACATCTCACGTTTCAAAGCTATGATAATCGGTTACTACATAATTTTTTTGGGGTCGTGGTAGCTCGTTGGTCTAACTGCTCACTTTGCCACCAACCGATTAAGGGTTCGAGTCCCGGCCTCGCCATGGGTGTTTGTGTATGTCTTTGCATGTTAAATGAGGGCTGTTAATCTTAGCAGTTGAAGCCCACCTAGTAAATGACAAAAAAATGGTTTTGGGCTAATTACCTTAATTTTTACTGGCATACTTGAACAAGGATTTATTAAATATTTAATACGGTGTAGGGCGGCTGCACAAAAAATGCATGTCAAAATTTTGGTACAGTTATATGGGACATCTTTAGCTTATGTTACCGAAGAAGCGCCAATACAAAATGATTGCCGTTTTCAAAATGGCGGCTTAGATTTGTAAAAGTTTTAAGCAAAATATGATATGACAGTAAACTATTTTCTAATAAAAATTGTTTAAATTTTAATTATTTAAATTTAAAAAAATATATTTATTAATAGGCTGTTCTTAAATAAAGGAACGGAAAAGGACAAGTTATCGTTAAAACAACACGTATACATGCTCAAATAATTGAATTGTTGTTTATATTAACGCCGAAAATAAAATCTTTTAAAATTTTGCACAAGCACTGTCCCCTCGGTTAAAGCAAGAACATGCCCAGAAACGTAATAGAAAACTGAAAAAAATCGCAACATTTTCCGCATCGTAATCGAAACGAAACCAGTAATTAGCAATTTTCGTAGCGTAACCCCAGTTAAATTCTAAATATACCAATATTTTTTATGTCGGAAAATATCTAACACACATTTATTTATAGTAGCAAATAACCCTTGTAGTTCACATGGTTAGCCCTTTTGGTTGACCAAATAGTTTGCGAACAGAACAATGGTTTATTTTTCCAGCAGTGGAAATGTAAACTGCATAGTCATTAAAGAGTAGGGCAAAATGGTCTGTACTGTGAACATGTTTAGAGTGAATGTGTCAGAATCAGCGGCAGCAATTTCTGCTACTTTGAGTTATGGCAAATGAGAAGAAAAAAGTGAAACCTCAAACATAAATTATTTATAAATAAAGATAATGTAGATAGCAAATTAAAGGTGCCTGCTTTATTTTACAAAGTTAGGTAACCTTGTGGGGGTGAAAAGGTTGAGAATACGATAGAACAAAAAAATTCCATCGTTGCTTGATAAAATACTCCAACTATTTGGTAAATATACATATGAACAGCACTGGGTAGCGGGAGTCTATAAAAAAAGTTTTGTTTTTTGAAAAAGTTATGTGCACTGGAAAATCCTGAAAACGTATACAAATATTTACCTAGGCGTTCGTATTGCCATTCGGGATAAGAAGTCCGGTAACTCTGTGACGTAAGCGGACAACATAATGTATTTGATTATAAAATGTATTAGACTACCTATGCAGTAGAATATTATACTCACTAAAGTGAGCAGGCAGGTTTATATTAGGTACATATTTATTTTGCCACCCGTATTGCAGTCTTCGAGTACGTATTTATATGACATCATCCCAGCTAAGCTTCAACTGTACTACGTTGCCAATAAACAAAGTAGATGACAAAAATAACAAAAATAAAGTCTTTCATTATTAAGCTTCGATGTTAAACGAACACACTTTTACTTCAAAGCCAATTAGAGTTTTACATTGTGAATACTTTATTGTGATCAATAAGAAGTTTTTGATATTTTTATAATTAGTTGTGCTTTTAAATTTTATGGCTATTATTAAATATCACCGCTTTATACAGCACAACTTAATAAATGTCAGCGTAAAATCTAAAGTCGAAACCTCATATGCAGCACCATGCTTAAGCCGTGAAGTTTGGTTTGTAAATAAATGCTAGCATTGGATTGCGTCCCAACTTCCACTAGTCCAAACAGACAGTGTCAACCCAAGTTTCCTTTTTGCGTCAAAAACTGTACTGTCGAGTAGATACGTATACGAAGTACATACGAATATGCGCCTTACATAATGGGTGCGCAAAAAGACATGGCTTCTAGTAGCGGGGTCCACCGTCTACAATCGCATCTATTTAACATTTCCAAGCTCAATAAAACCCGAATACGAGCCTGAGAATGTGTTGATAATTTTCAAACCCATTTTGATACAGCAAAATACGTAACACAATTATCTCTCTAACTTGACGGCAACAAAAATTAAAGTTGCTGCTTTATGCAGTTATCGTGTTATCACGGTGGGTAGAAAATAAGCGTCAGTTTGTACTTTGCGCCACAGTTAAAAACAATCGATACCAATTAGTTTAATTAACTTTCCTCCACTCAAGCGCAGAACAAAAGTAAATACATGACCTGCTTTACTATAGCAAGAAGGGTTGAAGATCAAATGAAGTGCCATCGTTTGAAAGTTGTATATCTATTCTAATAGAGGGTCGGGAGAACCCTCAGGGGTGTGCACAAGTGACACTTAACTTCAGAGCGGTTGTGTAACAATCAAAAATATGCTGGAGAAATATTACTTCAGAATACATTATTTTAAATACAGGTCTTATAGTAGCCTGTTTTAAATGTTTTTTTTTTAATTCAGAATGGTTCACGTAAAATGTCAGCAAAGCCCTAGTATGATATGCAACCCAAAGTGCAAAGTATTTTAGCTATTTCCAGAAATAACTATCACCAACACCAATTTTAATCATAGTCACTTATCAGCACTATAAGACACTTTAGTTTCATAGCGTTAACATTTTACCTTCTTTGATGCACTGCTACGTAAAAAATATTTTGCTAGTGTTAAAATAAGCGTGTCCTCTTAAACAGGCAGGCGAAGCGAAATAAAATGACGCTTCTTTTTTCGGTTACGGTTCAAATTGTATTAAATATTGGTTACGTTTTCGACTACGGTTTGATGCTACTTCAAATTTCGGTTTCGACTACAGTTACAGGCACTTACCGGTATTTGTTTAACGTTTTGTAAATGTAAGAATACATTGAATTCAAAACGAAACTTAGAATTAATGATTAGGTTACGCAGGCCTTTGAAATTCTAATTTTAATTAAATTTTAGGTTGAAAAACATCTTCAATGAGGTGGAGTACAATTTTAGCAAGAAAAACTAATTATATAATCATGATATGAGATGCTACGTGTTGTGAAAGCTATCACATATTCATTAAAAAAAATGGTGAAACACTTCGCCTGGACTTTCCCATACTTTAGATATCGTTACTTATCGTATCTGCAATAGTATTATTGCTTTACATTTAACCGGTACTCCACAGCGAGCGCAGCTCGCAGTGCGCACTATTGGTCACCTGGGTCAGTATACCTAAGTTACAACAGCTTTTGTTTCGTGAATCTTTTTTCTACCAGCTTCTTTCCATTATGGGGCGCCAAGTGTAAGGTGAAAATTTGCTGTGCATTTCACGGCATTTAAGGCAATTTGTCCCAATATTTATTATATATACACACAATTAGCTAAATGCTTTTTATTTTAATAAATCGTTGTAGATTTAAATAAATCTTTAAACACCTTTAAGTTACATTTACATTATTTTCGTATGTGTATAACTTACGTGTGAGGATTCACTCTTTTTTTTTCCTGTTTGAGTATAACTCAAATAAGCACCACTGGCGCTTATTTTGACACACTCACTCAAGACAAGTGCACAGTAAAGAACATTTTGGCCTAGTCGCTAATAACTTGCAATTTGTGTTTTCAAGGCTGGTCAACATAAATTAATATATTATAATTTAGCTGCAAACCCGTTGGCCAAGCAAAAGGGCTAACCACGTAAACTACAAAGGTTAAGTAATTATCACATTTTGCTACTATAAACAAATGTGTGTTAGATATTTGCCCGAACAAAAACCAGATATTCAGAAAAGAATTAGGGTTTAGTTGTCGGCTA
Source organism: Ctenicera cuprea (assembly GCA_958336395.1). Taxonomy (NCBI): domain Eukaryota; kingdom Metazoa; phylum Arthropoda; class Insecta; order Coleoptera; family Elateridae; genus Ctenicera; species Ctenicera cuprea. The sequence continues at coordinate 18,972,750 of OY284487.1, read as the reverse complement.
CAGTTACGGTGCCAAAAATTGTTATTTTGGTTTTTATTTCTATTACGATGCAGAAAATTGTGCGGTATACGAATTTCGTTTTTAAATCGTCGCATTTTCCAAAGTGTTAATGCTTTTGAAACTACCAATCTTCATGTCATTTGACAGGCTGAATTTAACATTTTGTGTAAGCAGCTCTATCGCCTCTTTTGCAAAATGGCTAATATCTGTGAATCTGCAAATATTTCCATTTCAACATAGTTCCATCATAGTCGAAACTTGTGAAAAAGTTATTCTACTAGAACAGCACAAAATTCCAACGTTTCATGATGGGTAAGGTGAAATTTTATCATAGACTTCATAGACCTTATAGTGTTTCTTATGCCACTTGGGTATTAACGTACAAATACCGAGTTGTAATAATACAAGAAAATAGTAAAATAGACAGTGATCTAGATCAAAGAATAGAGCAACAGAGAGGCTGTTCAATGAAATAAAAAAAAACTTTTTTAAAAAAGAAAGCTTCCCAAACAAACAAAGATGGAAACTTACAAAAAAGTTGCAGTACCTATACTCACACACTCCACCGAGTCGTAGACAACTACAGATAGACTCCAAAGCAAGTTAACAAGCTAAGAAAAATAACGGCAAGACCAAACTAGACAGAATCAGAAATAAAGTGCACAGACAGAACCTCGAGGTAGAACCGATACAACACAGAATACAGCAAAACCAACTAAGATGACTGGGTCACATGGTAAGAATGAAGGGTGCGAGACTACCCAAACGAGCATGCAAGGCCAGAATAGGAAAGCAAACAAGAAAGACCGACAAAAGAGGGGTGAAAAGAATTAAGAAAAGCAGTGCAGAACACAGGGGAGAACTGGAACGACGTAACCCAGATAGCCATGGACAGATAAAAATAGAAATAAATATATAGAAGAAAAACCGAGGCAGACTAGCCTGATGCGCCTACACAGAAATGTACAAAAGGCGTCTGGATTAACTAAGTAATAGAGATATTAACCGATATAGTCTCCCAATAGCATCACAATACGTCTTTTATACTCTATCATCTTCTTCTTCGCCAAAAAGCCGCAGCACTAAAGCCCTCATAGAGTTTCTGCTTTGTCTTCATGCAGACCAAAAAGAAGTTTCTCTGGCTAACGAACGAAGCCGCCAAGATGTCTATGTCTCAGTACCCATAATCTGAGGCAATGGGTTAGAAGATGAAGAGAAGAATCTTCCGCTTCTGCACAAATCTACGCTTGGGAACACCGACTACTCCCAGAGTATAGAACTGTTAAACAAACCATGGCGTATCAGAAATCTACCTACTAAGCTCCTAATATGTTTTCTACTTAAACGTCGGAGTTGTTTAGAACGCCCCGGTAAAGATTCTCGAATAAGGAGCAATTCTAGATGAAAGACCCAGCTGATGTTGAACTGGTAACGAATATAGTTCTTAAACACGTGTCTTGCAGGAATCCTAAGGAATCGGAGGGGCGGCACTAGACCGAGGAGAAACTGTTAGTAAGTCCCTCCTGGCTAAGACATCAAGCCCCTCGTTAGAGAAGGAAAGATATTAAGCGAACAGAACAACATACTTCTTCTACACATCCAAGAAAACAAAACTAATTTAGCACCCGACCTAGCATTTGTGGTGTAATTAATCCATGCATATCCATAATTCTATTTATTAAATTGTTTTCATCCAGATTTAGTGAATTTTCTTTGCTTGCATCCCACAAGAAAAAGAAATTTAAAGGCGTTCTACCAGGACTGCGAAATGTCTACACATGCACTGCGTTTCTTCCAATCCACTTTTTTTAAATCCGAATGAGCATTCTTTGGCAATTACCGATAGTGTGCCGCAGCCCCATCCTGCTGAAACTTCAAGTAAAGCTGATCAATTTAAATAAATCTCGGTGCTTAAGTTTTCTTAATAAGTAAGTTCCAATAACATGGTGGTGCCTAATTATTGAATAATGTTTTTAGGTAATGTCATATTCAAAAGTGTAATTCTCAAATAATGAAGAAAAAAATTGTGTTCTCGCTAAGACGTGCGATATACTTGTCAGTTCTTATATAGTAGTTCCATTTGTCAAAGCTAACATAACCAAAAATGTATATCTCTCATAATTTTTTAATGTGTTGCAGTAGGATAAAATTAATCAAAAATAGCTACAGACATAATATAATTTCTGGAGACCGGTGAACTTAATTTACCCTACCACCACAACATTTTTAAGTAATTGAAGGCATTTTTAATAATTCAGAAATGTTACTAACTTATGTGTACCCTTCTCAATCTCAATCGAGTTGAAGTTGCCAAACTTTTCTAATATAATGGCGAAAGCTGTTAATTAATTAAAAACAAACTTCATGAAAATACCACTTTCTTAAAAATATATTCGAAATATTTTCAAAAGAAAAAAACGCATTCCACCGTAGATAAGCGTAAAAAATAATTTAAGGAAAACATGATTAACCATGAAAAACGTGAGTGAAATAAAAAATATACGTCACGTAATGCCGCTTAACATCAAAGATCAAGTTACAACAAAACCTTCAGAAATTTAATTTGTTGTAAAAACTTTTAATTATCGTATATAAATTTAAATTCTTGTATAATCCGCCATTTACTGCAAGATTTTTACAGACAAGAGTCGTCTAATAGTTGTAATCGCCGTAAATTGTGGTAGGGAGCAAAAACCATTGTTACATAATTATACACAGTATACGTGTAACTAATACAGACAAATGTTATGTTTTTTAAATTACGGTTTCACGGTTTTCCATTCAATTTATGCATTATCCCTTGGGAGTTACAAATTAGTCATAGAATGATTTTATCCCACGAGGAAAAATTGATTTTTTTTAAATTTCGATTCAATTGGGAAAATTTTTAAAGCGAAATTAGGAATATGAGTTAACTACAATCTTTGAGTTATCTTCTTCCCACTGTGTACGATTTAATTCGCTGTTAAAACTGTATTTATAATTTAACACCCCTGTAGTTGCATAGGAACGGCAGTTCATTTTCAAATCGATGATAAGCTGACGGTCTAAAACACAACGCTTAAAAGTCTCCTACAGGATTGAGCATTGGCTTCTGGTCCGAAGCAGCATACCCCACAGCTATTATAATTATTATTACCCGTCGGAGGTGGTGCAGAAACCGACTGTACTAACGCTCATTAGCTTATTGTACCCCGCACATGTTTCCTACCCCCATCAAGCCAGTCTCACTAATAAAGCTTAGGATGCTGTTGAAGGGCGCAGTAGCCAATTTTTCGAGATCTGAGAATTGAACCGCAAAGTGTCTTAATCTTTTGACCCCCAGAGCAGAGCATTTACAGATAATGTGTAGAAAGGCCTTCTATTCCTCTCCACATAGTCTGCAAGTCGGATCTTCCACCACCCCAATTGTGTTGAGGTTTTTCCTGAGACAACAGTGTCCTATTAGTAGTCCTGTTACCATTCTCAATTGCTTCTTGCTTAATACAAAATTTTTGCTGCCTTACCCCTAGATGGGTCATTCATGGATATCCGTGATTGCGTCATCCCAGTGTAAGCGATGTTGTTCCCATGGCAGGTCCTTTACAGCCCCCCTTTTCACTACCTGGTACGAAACAGCGCACGTGGGTTCGGGACCCATATGAGTCCCCTCAGACCGCCTTTTGGCTAATTGATCTGCCTCCTCGTTTCCCTCTACGCCATGGTGTCCTGGCACCCACTCCAGGGTAACCTTCTTGTGCTCTACCGGTGTCAGCACAGCTTCAAGGCATTCTTTTACTATTTTGGAGTGTATTGCTCCTCCGGTTCTTTCAAATACGCTTAGTTATCTGTCAAGATTAAGATTCGTCTATTAACATATCCCCTCTCCACCATAACCTGCACGCAGGTTGTGATTGCTATTTTCCGTTTTGGATCCGTCCGTAAACCAGACAGATTCTACACGATTTCTCAGCCCCTGAATGTATCCTCCAAGGGCCTCTCAGGTAAGTTATCGCCACCCTGAAGTCGAAAACAGTGCTAATCTATCTGACCGCATACTTAGAATTTAGTATAACTTAGATTTTTTCTCTATTTTATAAAAGATATCGGTGTGGTCTTCCCTCCTCTAGAGGATCCTTCCGTGACCACTTGTTTTCATCCTGTATGTTGCCATAATTTCTGCAATTCCACAACTACATGTAGTGGAAATAAGTTTAACAGCGTTTCCACCGATGCAGTAGGCGTTGTGGTCGTCGCCCCTGCGAGTCCTAGACAAGCAAGTCGTTGTAGCTTACCGAGCTCGTTTTTCAAAATTTTTTTAGCTTCCAAATCAACGAGGCATGCGTAATCGTGGGTAGTGGGTACCCCACAGCTAGCTCCTCCGGTTTGCGTATCGAACGTAAGCTTTTGGTCCGAATCAAACGAGCCCCGCACAGCAAGCTCCTTCTCAAGCCCGGCTTCCGGATCGAGTGCAGGCTTTCGTTGCGTAGCAAATCAGTCTGGAGAGCCCGCTTCTTATAAAGCCCTGCACAACCCTCTAGAATCTGAAGATCCGTACCACAGCACGCCGATAGAACCAGTAGGGCCTGCCAATCCTGCCCAATATATACGCAGAGCATTACTTACTGTGTCGAACCCAGGATGCTTAATTAATTATCCAGTACGCGAACACGTGTCGTATATTTAAATTTTTTATTCTTGTCCTGTTATTGTTCCGATTTGATAATCTGTTTGACGTTACTCAAACATAATTTTATAATTTCATTAAATAAATACCTCAAATTTTAATGGTGTTAAATTATCAAATTTGATTAACACTTTTACATCAAAAAGTCACTAATTGATATATGCATACTTTTCCCAACTTGTTTACAATGGAGTTCGTCATAGGAGTGGCTGCAATCATGTAATTGGGGTTGCCGTACCTAATCAGAGTGGCTTAATGATTAATTATCTGTACGCATGGGTTGAATTGCGATACATTTAATTATACCTTCCATTTTATGCGGCTGCGGTGGCGTATATTTTTTTAATATCATGCACTTTCATAGTTACTCATGCACTGTATAAAAAGAGGAAATTTTAGCTGATTAACATTGTGCAAGAAGCAAATATGAGAAAATCAGTTAAAAATAATTCTTTCGCTAAAATTTATTTTTCACGATATGTTTTATCTTCAATGCTCAAATAGACCTTTCTACAATTGACGTCTGGATAAACGTACAGAGAATCGATATAGTAGTCATCCATCATGACTTATCTCCGCGTAACAATTAAAAATACGAAGAAAAATTTACTTGTGCAAAGTTTGAGATAAAAGCATTAAAAATTGATAAAACCCGTTTTGTAAATTTTTACGTTCCAATTTCAAAAAATCATAAATTTAATTTTTAATTCTGTTATATCTTTTGCTTAGTTCGTGCCAATTATTGAAAGTGGAAATCTTGCAAAGCGACTTTAATTTATTCATTGTGCTCAACGTGATTTAACATGTTGATTGAAATAACGCTCCAAAAGGCATAGAGTTGACTTTAGAATATAAAGTTATATGTTATTTACCAAACCATAAGAGGGGAATCGACGAAAGAAACTGCTTCAGGTGCAGACGTGTTCAAGATTCTATGCTTAGAATTTTAAGAAGCTTGTCCGGAAACAGCCATTCTTATTTTTTGCTCTCTTGTTCATTTTTCTTATTTAATTCTAGAAAGTTTGAATAGAAAGCAAAAGTTCAAATTCTATATATATCTACACAATTGACTATCATTTAGAAGGTAATGTACTGTTTTTAAAATTTTCTACGTAACTATTTCTTAAGGTTAAGACTATGAAGAACAGAAGAGCAATATTTTACAGGATGTTTCACGGAGTATGCACCCTATCATTTTAACCATGGAGACCATGCCCCCCGGCACTTATGGGTTAGGCGCCTATGATACTGTTTAATTTAACAACATGGTTAAACTGCGATATATAGTAGCGAGCGTGCAACGCCAATTTGTAAGCTGCGCTATGAAGACACGCATGCGAGGAAGCATAATTTCTTAGTTATAAACCGAACTTGTTTTTTGCAATCGTAAATTATTGCTCTTAAGCCCTAGTTCAACCAGAAGCTTACCCAATAGAAAGATAAGCCTTTTTCATCGTTATGACGTCTAAAATTGACGGGAGCATTTCAGGGAGATACACGAGATTTTCAGTTTCACTATATCATCTTAGAACAAACAGAGCCGGCGGGTGGTCTAGTGGTTCAAGTCCCAGGCTTTGAAACTTAGACTCGCAATGGCAGTAGGTTCGAGTTCACTGCCCGTCGGTAATTTTTCTGAATAAGTTAAATCCCCGCCGGATGGTGGTCCATGGATGGTGTATGTAGGTGTGTATGTTGGGTTGCATGTCTTTAAGGGGTGGGGCATGTTAGACCGGTGAATAGCACTTAGTGTGCTGAGCCCGGGTAAGGGGGTGGGATGGGAATCATGGAGTCGTGCTCAGGCCCGGCTTCATAATTCTTTTTTTTTTTTTTTAAAGAACAAACAGGACAAAGTCCTATTATAAGTGGAAGAAGAAGACTATATTATCTACTTATGTTTGGCTAGGGACACATTGTATAACTGACGCTATTGCGTAACTACCTTCGCCTCTTTTTTGTGTTGTTCAATAGGGCTGGCTTGAACAGCAAACGCTGGTGGGGCAAACCTACATATTGCCGCCCCAAGCCGCCCCTTTTTACAAAAACATACAGTGAGTTCTAATTTAGGTGGAACATGCCAGTTTAGCACGTAGATCTTGAAAAAGTTTATTATGTTCCTATGAGTATTTTATTATTTTTTGCAGTCACCTTACATGGAAAGATAACAACGTTCTATATCACCTGATGACAATTTATTTAAAAATTTGATAGAAATAAAGCTCTTAATAAATTATTTAATATTAGTCACTCTACCCCTGTATTGATATACCTTGATGCAAAATCAATGCTAAGGTGTCGTCGTGATAAAGGATCTGTTTCGTGTGCGTGGGTTGTGAGTTCAAACCGTGATGAGATCCGATCTTTTTTTTTTACTGTAAAAAGACAATTTCAAGTTTATATTATTTTGTAAAAAATGAATAATTTTTATATTTTAATGCTTCGTTTCAAATTTAATAGGGTGAAAATAAAAAGTTAACAATAAACTTTTCACAGATGAAGAAAATAAGTACGATTAAATTTGAAATGAAGCATTAAAATAATATAAACCTGACATTGTCTTTTTACAGTAATAAAAAGAAATAAAAAAAAAGATCTCATCACGGCTTGAGCTCACAACCCCTGGTATACAAAACAGATCCTTTACTTTCCTATATTTTCATTTCAGTTTTGTTTTATTGCACAAAAGAATTATTGTGGCACTATAGACAGACAGACAGACCCTAAAACTATTTCTATACAGCATATTTGAAATATTAACCGATTATGAATGATTAGCCCCAAAGCATCATCATATTTCTACTTGCCACGTGTATTCAAATAAGTAAAAATATGTTACACGTTTAGTTTTTAGACAATAAAAACACCAGCCAAGATAGTAAACCTTCTGATTTTTTAACACCTCAATTCTCATAGGGTTATTTATACAGCAAGGCTGCTTCAAGTGCTTTGAGTGTCAATAATGGAAGACGTTTAAAATAATTATGTAAATGTAATTTGCAATAATACATATTAAAAAAATAGTTAGTTCAATTACTGGACTGTATGTGCATATTTCAAGCATGTTACTTGCAAAGCACGATTGCAAAAAAAATGATAATAAGCAAAATTTTGCCTAAGTTCTGTGAACAATGCAAAAATACCTAATTAATTAATATTAGTAGATTTCAAATTATGAGTCGCTGTAGCTAACACGTCAGATTAGAAGTCTAACTAAAAATAATCTCACACCTGTCCCTTACACTCCATCGCATATTGAGTTCACAACCAATCAATATATCTATTATTATTTGAGAATGTTCGACATTATATACAGGGTGTCTCATTTGTAGTGGCCACTTCATTTAGTAGACAATGTTAGGTAGTCGGAGTCCTTCGTGTGTGGGATGGAAGAAATGTTGGCAGTTTAATTACTCGTTTCGATAAACTTCTTGTAACATCGTTAATAGTTGGTGTAGTAAAGTCAAATTTAGATATGTTATACAACAGAATCTTCTTGCAACGACTAGCTGTTTTTTTTTAATTTAATTTAAATTAATACAAAATAATATAACAAAACGTCGTTACATTAGATAGCAGAACGTCTGCATCATAACAGACAAATTTTCAACAACCGTAAAATGTTTACCTATTAAAATTTCACCAATGGATATGCCATAAAATTCTGGCAAAATTATCAAGTTTTGTATTTTGCTTATTTCTTCACAAAAATAGGTTCCATTTTTCACACAACGATTCCTTTTTGATCGTTTGTACAAGTACGGAACTACCGCATCGTAAGTCGAGTAGCTGCTTATTCGCTGCTGTCTCACACCAAGTAAATGGAGCGTTTGAATGCACAAAGTGCAAATCAGTGGGAAAGATCTTTAATAAAATTAAAGGATTTAAGCATTTATCATTTAATGTTTAAAGCATTATTTAATGAACATTTTCACTTGCAGTTTACCAGACCAGTCAGCAACATTTAGAGGAAAATATTGTTGAACTCAATGAAAAATGAATTTGAATATTACGAAACTTTGACAAAATCCAAGAAAAAATTACAGTCTTTCACATTAATGGAAAATTATAATTCTAACAATCGTTTTTGAAAAACGGGACACTAGAATACTACACCACTTTTCAATGTATGCACAATAACTATACGATTCCGTAAAGGTTTGTTATGCGAAACGGTCTGTAGTTTTTGTTTTAAATAACACCCTGTATATTATTTCATTCTGTGAACTTTATCTCACCATATAAAAATATTAGAAGTTAAATAAAAACTTGCAATCTCAGTAAGCTACCTATATTAAATCCCTAGCCGCCTCACCATAACAATATGACTAAATTTTGCATCTCGGAAATATTTATCACTATAACACAACGGCGGGTCGTTGCATGTCCGCTCAGTTTATTGATTGTTTTTCTGTTGCTGTCACTTTTGTTGGTATAATTCGGTTATTTATGGCTTGCTTTAATTCGAGCGGTTCGGAAATGTGTATTTATCGTGCTGGCAACAAACAAATATCTACCAAACAAATTCCACTATTCATTGCCGTGCAAATTGAAAGCTCAACCACGCCGACTACGTGGGTGCTCCGGGGCTCAAGCACCCCTGAGAAATTTCTCAGGGGTGCAGGGCACCAATGAGCCAGATTTAAAAATTAAAAATAAAATAATAATTTTTAAATAAAAATTAAATAGAATAAATACTCCTAAAAGTGATAGAGTGCGAATCAACGGCGACAAACATTGCGAAGTATTGTGACATATAGTAGCGTTTAAGAAGTATTGCAATTAAGTATTTGTGAGAAATCAGAACTCGATTGCGCAGGGCGAAATTCATGCGTGCGCGTCGCCGCAGCGGCATTCGTACAGTGAACGCGGAAGGGAAAGAGCGACGAGTATCCTTTGATTGTTGTAACACATACATCGTTGGATTAGTTAAAATGGACAAATTTGTAATTCGTGTAGCAGAAAAGAAAGTTGATTCATTAGATTCATCTGCATCGAATGCAAACATTAACATATCATCGTCATCAGCTGGGGGATGCCCCCAACCCACATGGGGCACTATGAGCAGCACTAAGAATAAAAGTGAAACGAAGAATAAAATGACATAAAAAGCTTGGACTCCAGTAGTTTATCCTCTAAGGACTTCTAAGCATCATCCATCTCACGATCACGCTCCACCGGATCCGTCTTTGCCCAACGGTGACAGCCAACCAGAACTCCGCCGTTCTGCCCGACTGGCTCAAAGAGGCTTAAATACCTCCGCTTCCCGGATTTGAATTCAGTGTTTTATTCACTCTAAAGATGCAAGCTGCAATGTCTTGCGAAACATTAGTTGGTATGGGTTCACACACAGCTAATAAAATAAGCCCATTAAGTATTATTGTCCTGGCAAACAAAATACATTAAGATCAAATCCTTGTCCGCTCCAAGGTTTAAATAATCTAAACACACGGCCCTGTTTAGGCAGGCAGGACCTACGAACAAATATTGCTCAGACTTCTAGAGCAAATGCTTGTAAAGGCAGACAAGCTACAGGTCGGTCCTTACCTGATTATGCTGCGTGTAGTTCCCAAATGACGACGCGGTCTAAGCCGAAAGTAAATTGTAATATTGGTTAAAATCGTTTTGACCATTCCTGTTTCAACATGTACAGCAGAGCGTTCCTTTTCTGCTTTGAGGCGCTTAAAAACGTACCTCAGAAATAATATGACCCAAAGAAGATTGAACGACCATGCAATTGTAAACGTAAATAGGGAACTGGCCGACGAGATAAATCTTGACACTTTGGCTGGCATATTTATAAATAGAACTACAGCTCGCAGGAATACTTTTATTTTACTTAAATAATCAGTTTTGTTCAGTTTTTTGTATGTTTCAAAAATGTCTTATTAAAATATTTTTAATTTGGAGTCTGCATCAGCTCAACTTGTCAAATGTTAGCATTTGTGATTTGAGTGAGCACCCCTGAGCATTTTCAAAACCCGGCGCCTATGATGCTCGGCTAAGTTCCGTTTATTATTAAAAAGTGTTCACTACAAAGTGCTTTTAGTTTATTTAGCCATCGTTGTCATTGTTAATACATTTATGTATTAATACTATAAGGCAGTATTGACGAACTACTTTACGCAAGCTTCTGAAATAATACGTCGCGCGACCTGCCCGCCTGCAGGTTGCTGCAGCAGCAGCCGTGGCGCAATGTGTTCTTGTTCCGAGTATGTCGCCATAATGAGGTGTCAGCCTCTGCGCTGCAATACGACAAACAAATATTCTAAATGAAGGAAGCGTATTTCTATGGAATATTGTAGCGATCCACTGTACAAAAAAAATGGTCTTTATATAAAAGCCGTTGTGGGTTGTAGCAGTTGGGATCTTACACCATTAAAAACTGCACCAGGTTGAAGCGATCCGAATTTATTATACAGATGAGTAAAAAATAACTGTTGTAACAGATGGAGAATACACCCCAACCTACACAATAAAAACAAACTCCAATACTCATTTTTGTACTTGATGGGATTGACTAAACTTTTTCTAAATAAAAGTGATTTATACATGCCGGTTGTATCTATGTATAGAAGACGTTTTGGTTTACTAAATTTCGTTGTTCTAAATAAATACGATAGTAGGGAAGTATGCAAGGTGTTTCGTTTGCTTGAAGTGTTTTTCTGTAACTCACACAGCCAATTGAAGAGAAAAATGCAATAATAGCAACAAAAAAATGTTCATTCGCGAAGTTAAGGTTTAATTTTGGCTGAAATAAGAAATTGTATAAAATGTAAAAACGGATTGATAAAATATGTCCACGATCCGAGAATAAGGAAATAAACACATCACTGAAATAAAAGTTTGAATAAATTTTTCATTACGTTTTGACCGCAGTGTTCCGTAACATTTATAGGTCGGTTCAACAAATCTCAAACACAATTAAAATCGATACAATTTACAAAGAAAGTATAAATATACGTTGTTAATGAAGAAGACTAAAATTAATGGGTTTTGAGAAATATTTGACACTAATTTGACTAATTTTAGCTTTAATTACCGCTATCACCTTCATTGTTCCAGCAGCAATTAAAATCTTCAAGTTTCGCTTTCATTACAGCAAATTATTTCTGAATTTTGCCGCGCCTGCATTTCAACACCATCGTATAATTGTTATGGGTAATATACGGAAATACGTATTACGTATAAAATTTTTACTGGATTTTATCGCAACTAATCTCTCATAGCAGTGACCTATAATAATTAGAGTTGGGCAAATGCATATTTGCATCTTTTTTCCTATTGATCATAAAATGTTAATTTTTCGTATATACAGGTTTCGTGATGTTTAGAGTCATAAAAAGTAAATTTTATTTTGCATATTTGGCATATATTACAACTTTACGGCATAGGCATATATTAGTGCATATTTTAGCTTTTAATGGCATGATAATGCATATTCTAGCAAAAAAAATAAAATTTCAAATAAATTATCAAATAAAATGTTCGTAGTTCTTAGAAGAAATTGCACAATTTCTTCTAGTGAAACCACATGAACCCTAGACTTGCACTTTCTAAATTTCCAAGTAGGGGTAGAGGAAATAAAGGATTAACTGACAAAGGTTGCATTATTTGGGTAGGTCTTATTCCTTAGGTACAAATTTCTTTGAAAATAATATTTGGTAATTTTTCTTATACTTATTCTTAGAAATAGTTATTTCTAATTTTAGTGCTTGACTAGTTCATTTGTTGCCTTGACAGAGAGCTGTAAAGTGTAATTGTCCAGTCTATACCTTGAAAATGCCTAAAGTTGCTAGTTCAAAAAACGATTTAAATAAGAAGTGGTTGAAGCCGTATACATGTTTTAAATACGATGGAAGTGTTGTGTTGTGCGTCGTCTGTGAAAAAGAGGTATTTATCCGTTTATTTTAATTTTAAATTAAAAAAAACTGTTTACTCTGTTTAAAGTTAAAAAACTTCAAACAAGCCAAAACAGCGAGTTAAAAATTTAATACTAATTTGTTATTTTATTTTGTAATTAAGCAAACAATTTAAGAATAAAATTAGAAAGTTCTTTTTGTGATATTGCAAAGGATATGGCACAGGCCACAGGGCACATTCAATTATTTTCCTTTGAGTAAGCTGTAGTAAATTGTACTTAAATATTGTTTTTACAGATAAACGTTAATAAAAAGTTTCAACTTGATCAGCACGTAGCCCCACGGTCCGCATCAAAAAAGAAAAAATAATACAAAGGAGCCAAAACAACAATTATTGCTGAACTGCTTAAATAAGAATGTCAACAATTTCAACGACGATTTGTGTAGAATGATGGTTTCATGCAACATTCCATTAAATAACATGGACGTTCCAGTAACTTCTTGTGATGTAGAAAAAAGTTTTTCCAGCTACAAAAATATATTGGAAGATAAGCGGCAAAATTTTTTCGTTGACACCATTGAAAAGCACATGATTATTTATTGTAATAAATAGGTTGTGTTATTTATTGATTTACTTCTACCTGTATTTTTGTATATGCAAATAAAAAATTCAGTTTTAACTGAAAATAATAATGCGTTCTTTCAGATTCAAATAAACATCAGATTTTCATACTAGGCACTAAATAAACAAACTAATTTTTTTTAGTGCATATCGCAAAAGGTTGCTGCATATTCTTGCATATATTGAAGGTTTTATGCGGCATATATTGACGGTTTTATGCGACATATGGTGGTGCATATATGCACTATCTTTACAGCATATTTGCCCAACTCTAATAATAATCAAAATGATTTTTATAAAAAAGATTAGTACCGAAGAAATTTGTAAATTTTTCCCGAGATATTTACACTTATTCGAAAAGAAACTATTTTAACGGGATTTGGGGTAAATTGTTCGAAAATGAAAATGTTTCGAAAAAAACAAATATAGACAAAGCATATATTACAAAAAAAGCTAATATTAGTGAAAATAAAAATTAAAATGTGTGCAAAAACAAAAAAAATTGTATTTCACTGAACTATAGTTCTTTTAATAAGAAATGTTGTAACCAATTGCATATTAATTTTCCAACCTAACCTAACCTATTTAAAAAAAAACCGTTTTCGAACAATTTTCCGTATACAGTGTTAAATGAAATTTTGAAAACAGGGTAAGGCAGTTGTCATAATATTTTTCTTATAAAGATAATATAAAAATGCGTAGGGTCCTGACAAAATAAATAAATAAACCAAATATAAAGAACATTTTTCTTCTCAATAGAAAGAAAAGAAATGAATATCATCCATTATCTCTTTTTTGTGACGCTCGCAATTTGCCCCTTTCAATATTTGATGGAATTTATAATAGGTTAGTTCGTTAATGCTCTTGTTTCATAATAATAACTCAGGGCATTTCAAAAGCACGTATACAAAATAGCTGTACTGTGTAATAGAAGTTCAGTAATAAAATGTTCAGAAAGGAAAATAAAACCGGAAGCTTCAAAGTCAAAAGCCCGATTCATTTCTTTAGACTCATTTTTCAGGCAAATCTGTGTTATAAAAAATAAGTCATGCATTGCATCTTCTTCTCTTGACAATTTTAAAAGTTCAAAGTCGTGCTACGATATTACTTTGAACAAACACATTTGATTGGAAACAAACATAATTAGAAATTTTAAGAAAACTCCCTTGGTGTAGCAGAGCTGTTTTCCTCTAAATGGCTACCTTCAACATGAACTCAAAATTTAAAACATAAAATTTACAAAGTCGGTAACACGTAAAAATAATTCTGTTTTATTAGATAATTAACTACTGTTGACGGTTATAAATGTCAATGGATTCCCACAGACTCAAAAAAGTATGTTTTAAAAAAGTTTGTATGTGGGTGGGAATGCGGGTGTGTGCGTGGGTTACGCCTCATAACTCCCAAATATTTGGTATGACTTCGAAATAGGTGGGGGGTATATCAAAAATAAACCGACAGCATAAGTTTTAAAAAAGAACTGAAACTGGAAGCGGAAGTTAGAGATGTTTTTTATTAGAATTTGTACAAAAATGGCAATGGCAGCCGCTACACTTTTTTGAATATATTAATTTTTACGCTTTATTACTCAAAAACTTGTAGGCAATGAAACGTGGTATTATAATAGCCCTAGAAGAATATAATATTACCATGAAAAAAAATTTCATGCTAATAGTGAAAATTATTTTCAACTTTTATTTTTAGAAGATATACAAAAAATAAAAAACTGGTCACACGGTTTATATTTTGTAGGCATATAGGTAGAAATGAGGTACAATTTGGTTCGTGCCCCAGCCTCCTAATAGCGCTGTGATGCCTTCTATGAATTTTTTAATATCGAAAATTCTTGTCCGTTTATTTTACAGACGGCGGACGTTAGAACGCTTCTGTTTAAGCTAAATTGCTCATCCGTGATAGTACAATACGAATCACAACTTAATTTTTAGATGCACCAATGTTTTCTCCCTTCTATACAAATTTTGGTTGATGAATTTCGTTTTTGGTCTCTGGTTTTCTTTAATCCCAAGAAATCGAAGCCGGTATCTTTCCATCTTTGCGTAGTGCAACAATAAATGGGATATATTTGTATGACGTGTTGCGTCTGTCCTTTGCGGAGTAAGCGTGCGTGCAATTTATCACAGCCATTGCTGTGGGGCTTACAACGTTGTACATAAATACTTATCGACAAGTACAGGGCTCGTTATTTTTTTTAACCGCTACACAATTACGACAGTTATCAACCACAAAATGTTAAACCAATGTTTTTGTCGTAAGACGTCATTGGTGATGTGTTTATTACAATAATGAACGTAAGACAAACAAAAATTTAAAAGTTATTAAAGTAAAGCTTCTTCATGCGGATTCATGAGGAATATAAACAAAAATTTAATTTCTGCAACATACAGTTGCAGAGCCACTATATGATAGTAAAAATGGATTGATTAATTGCTCGTTAAACAAATCAAATTGTTTGAAAAATTAATAATTGCAAAAGAGAAAAAGCAAACATCCAAAAGCAATTCATAACATAAACAGTGGGCCAGCGGGTGGTCTAGTGGTTAAAGTCCCAGGCTTTGAAACTAGACTCTCAACGGCAGTAGGTTCGAGTCCACTGCTCGTCGGAAATTTTTCTGAATAAGTTAAGTCCGGCGGGTCCATGGATGGTGTGTGTGGTGTGTATGTTGGGTTGCATGTCTTTCAGGGGTGGGGCATGTTAGGCCGGTGTATAGCACTTAGTGTGCTGAGCCCGGGTAAGGGGGTGGGATGGGAATCATGGAGTCGTGCTCACGCACTGCCTCATGATTCTAAAAAAAACAGGAAGGGGTTTGGGCTAAAATTACATAATCACACCAGAACTGAATTATCACATCACCTGTGCGAGCAGAATTGGCTATTATTGATGTACTTCTACTACTATTTTAACTTCTACAATATTTGAGGTTAAATAAGGCAAAACTATGGTAATTGGGCGAGTCTGATACGACAAATCAGCTTGATCTCTCAGGTATTTGTAGCATTAAAAAAATTATGCGTGAACAGATTGTAATAGACTGTTTTTTTTTCCTATGCGTGAGTACAATCTAAAAGCTTTTTAGACTTTTTTACAAGAGAAAATAATTTTTGGAATAAACCAATAACAATTATTTTTTCTAAAATTAAAAATTTAGTGTTGGTTATTGCTTAGAAAATAATTATCTGTAGTTTCCTATTAAAAAAAATCTATTACTTTAAGTAAAACGGAAAATGAAACAAAAGCAAATTTATTGAAATTAGATACGGCCGAATGACAATGCACATGAAATAATTTTCACGCGAGCTCATAATTTCTGCTACTGTTTATAAAACTCTCTAATTACTTGTTGGTACCGTTGCTGCAATCGCCGATTTTCTTATTGTTGGTGGTTGTCAACATTCTAACGGTTACACGTGCTTGTGACAAGTCCCTTATAAAATTCAAAAGTTGGGATCGTTTCCGGTGAAACCGGCAGTCATAAAAATGTGTCAAATATGATCAAATGTGTCTTTTTGGGTGCATATTCTCTATGGTAGGTTTCGTTGCCATATCTTTAAAGCTCTACAAAGTACGGGCTGTGTAATGGTTCCGTTGACACCCGGTATATAAGAACAGCCTATTATGCACAATTTTCATGCTGATTCGTCTTGCGAGACGTGAATGAAATTTTTTTCTATAAATCAGTCCAAATCGGTACTGGCGTACGCCATCCAGGGGAGTGGGAGAAAGTTCGAAACCTCCCACACAAGAACTTTCAAAATTTGAATGAGTTGTAACCGATTTGCCACCAATTTTACTGTAGAAATACCTACCTGGATTTTTGTCTGAAATTTGAGTCATACTAAAATACAGCACATTACATCAATATTATTAATTTAATTAATAAAAAAAAACTAAATAGAAATTCAAGCAGCTTTCTGTGTGACGTCAGTAAGCCATACTTGTCTATATTGATTATGCACACCGTGTATCAGAGAAACTCGTACAAATAATAAAACCCACAGTATATTACAATGTACTAGTGAGAGCTACTTATAACTCGTAGTTCCGAAAACCGACACCGAGAAGAAACAGATGCGCTGTTAGTAGCAAGCGTAAGCTCAAATGTGTTCGTTTAAATTGGGGCTTCGCTATGATTATTTTTTTCCTACTTTAGAATTTTTGTGCACAACTAATGGCATTTATCTTAAAAAATTATCAAAAGCGGCTTAGTAAAACTCTGGGAATAGATGTCGAAAGAAATGGTTGCACGTTTTATATATACATATATAGATACAAACCAGAAAAGAATGTTTGTTTAAGAGACCCCTAAGGTAGGAGAATATAATTCTTAAAAATTTGCCTCAAAATCGCAGGATCTTCGAAGACACATTAACCATAGAAAAACCAAAACAGAATGGAAGAGTAAGAAATGTGGATGTCTAAAAATTTTCGTATCGTTTATCGCTTGCAAGGTAAGATTTGTTTTTGCCACATTAGATTTAAATTAGCGTTTACGGAATAACCTTATATAATTCACAAGCATTTTCTACCAAATTCAACAGTTCTCAAACTTTTATTTGGAAGTTTTTTTATTAAACTATTGGATTCTACTTAGGTGAATCTATTATTGCTTTGAATATTTGTACAAACTTTTGTTACGCCCTGTATATACACTCATGTAAGTATTTTAAAATAATTTTTTGTTAACTTTTTTGATTATTAAACATGCATTTTAAAAATTTTTGACCCCTCTTAAATGTTTCCGGTTACACTACTGCCTATCCATAGAAAACTTAATATGCGATCTTAAAATAAAATTTTTAAGGTAATTCCAAATTAATATCACAACTTTGATGTCCCTTTAAGGGTGTTCATTTATTTATAAATTTATGAACTTTAAAAAACGATATGACCTTGAAATAACTATTCAACGTCACTTCAAATTAATCACGTAACTGAGGTAAATTTATGATAAATTTAGAATAGATTTGTTTAATTTTAATATAAAACTATAGACAATCATAAATATTAAGAACTTTTTTTAAACCGGGGACAACAATCTCTTCCGTCACTGCATTCATTCAACGACTAGAATGAAGATAGGCCTTTGTTGCAAAACTACCGTACAAAAGCAGAAATTTTGTTAACGCAGCAGATTCCTGCCGACCCAAATCCTTTGTATTTCAGTATATTTAGTCCCTAGAAAGGTTTAGCATGTTGACATGAAATGTACACATTTAACTCACCTGGAACAAGTCGTGGTCCGTTAATGGTGGACAAGGGTCCGCTCCCATATTTGACATGACAAGGATCAGCGTTGCTAGAGACAACTGCGATTTCGTCTAGTTCGTGTCCGTCGACAGAACCTAGAGCACTTCCTCCGTGGGCCACCAGCCTCCCGGCCGAGCTGTCGTGCGACTGCTTCCGGCCTCGCCAGCTCAGCACCAGCCGTTTGGCCGTGGACATCACGCCATGCTCTAGTGCACCTATGGGGATGCTGCCCACTATAGAGACGTCATCCACCACATATCAGTTCGCGACACTCCGACCCCTAACGTTTCGGATTTACCGTTGCCCTTCGAGGCTTCCTCGCAGCGGCGAAACCACTTGTTTGGGTTCATTTTATTGAATGGAAATGTTTCAGCTGAAAGAGAAAGAGGGTTGTTTAAAATTTTATTTAAGTACAAATTTTTGTGAAAAAAAAATTTTCATTATATTCTTTTCAAATAATGCTCCTGCGTAGACATTACGAATTCTTTCCTAAATGAAAAAGAATGTTCTGAACTGAATAATAATGAATTAAACTTTCATGAAGCAATCAACCTATTCATTTACTGAAACGAAAAATCTGGTTAAAATTTAATTAACCAGAAAGCCAAATTTTATTCAATCGGAACAACGAAAAGCTTTAAAAAGCCGTTTATAATTAGACTTCCCTCTTTGTAATTACAGACCTCTTAAATACCGCTTCAAAAATTTTAAACGTGAACTTTCGGTGGTTGACTTCCATCGAACGGGCAAAATAAATACGAACTTTCTTCCAGTTACAAAATAATATAAAAGTGAAAGCAACAAGCGTTTACATTTAGAAAATTGTGTTTGACCAAATATGCCTGAGTTTGTCAAGGGAGTGTTTATACAAAGAATGGAAACGTACTTCCCCAAGCTCCGTATCTGATTTACAGGTGGCAGTTAGGTATTACAGAAACAAAAAGATTTATTTCGCTTCAAGGGAGGAATTGAGGAGATGCATTATACGTAAGAGGCTTCCTTTTACACGTGTTTCCTCTTTTCCAAATAAAGCAAGCTCGAACGGAAGCTTTACATGCGTTACAATAATTTAAGAGCTAAGCCGAGGATGTTCTTTTTCAGTATCACATCAGGATGTATTTGCAAAGAATCTAAAAGCTAATTTTTATTTAAATTTATACAAGTCGAGAATATTGTTTTTACGTATAATCAGACGCAATTTCAAGGAAGCTAGTTGTTCAATATCCTTCTCTAATAACATTTACATTTGTTTTAAAACTAGAAATAATCTTTTACTGTAAGTTTTCGCAGAACATTTTCCTGATGGGCGAAGAGGTAAAACTATGACAAAAACTTATTTGCGATTACCAAAGTTATATCTAAGGCCGGGCTAATGCATATTTGCATATTTTTTCCGATTAAACGTAATCACTTGATTTTTCCGCAGTACATATTTCTCAATGTCTACACTCATAAAAATCAAACTTTGTTGGGCATGTAATTTGTAATTATGACGTATATCATATGGAAGGGCTCCAGTCATTTCAGAAAAATAAAAAACTACTTACTCAAATTTAAATTTAAAAAAAAATAATGACTAACATGTTGTAAAATAATGACTAAGTGTTAAAACAAATGACTAACTGTTTAATAACACGTACTCTAATAATATTTTATGCAAATATGCAAAACTAATTTTAGTTTAATATGTTTAAATTTTTTAGTCAAAAAATATGACAGATAGCAGTTTAAAAAACAATAAGAAAAGCTCGTATAAACACGGTGTGAACACGCTTCCTTAATTTTAAACGTGGATTAATAAACAACAGTTTATTTCTCCCTCTTTCCCTTAATGAGAAAAAACCTTTTTTGGTTGAGAAAGGTGGCTTTGAAAATATACCTAAGTAAACTCCTCAAAATGAGCCGAAATTACATTTTTTGACAAAGTTTACCACTAAACAGTCTGCATAGATTAAATAATGACAATTGTCCATTAAATATCGAATCATATAATGGCACTAACCGCTTTGAAAAAGTTTTAACAGATTTAAACACGAAATTCATGGCCAACTTAAATGTTTACAACAACGCCCTGTAGCGGCAAACCGTACAACTTTTTGAGTAACTTTCAAACGTTACCGAATAGAAAATTTAATGAATTTATAGATATATGGAGCGCTATTTAAGAGTAAAACGTTAGCGTCACTTCCGGTGTAACCGGAAGTAGAGGCACGTTTATAAACGGAGTTTAAATTGGATCTTAGCCATTAATTTTTATGGTTTAGTCATGGGGGTTTGAGTCGGGCAGTGACGACTAAGTTGCGATCGTATAAGCACACATGTCTTTGTATTTTGTTATTTAGCCATAATTCAGTATTCAATGAATCGGTTAATTATTATCAAAGAAAAGACTGTCCTTAGGCAGACGCGGCTCAAACTCCGCAAGCTGAAAGAGCAGCTCGTTCTTTTCGAAAATAAATGCATGCTCCTTCTACGCTTAAAATTACGAGTAACAAAACGTTAATTCAGGTGTTTGACCCAGGTACCAACAACCTACATGCTGCGGATTGGGTCTTGATCTGGCGTGCGGATACTATCAAGTCCCTATGGCTGAGGACTAAATTGAAAAAACAGCCTTTGTGACACCTGACTCTCATTACAAGTTTTAAGGATGCTATTTGGCTTAGCCAATGCTCCAGCGGCATTCCAAAGATTAATAAGTAACGTGTTGCGCTCGCTTAAGAATACGGCCCCTTTTCCTTATATTGATGACGTTATCATACCATGGCGTACTTTTAATCAAGGTCTTGAAAGGTTGAGTTGTGTTTCGAAAGTGTTAAGAAAGGCCAATTTCACTTTCCAAATAAGCAAATAATCACTTTTCAAAACACAAATTGAGTAACTTGGTAGAAAAATCAGTGCTGAAGAAGTAAGACCGGAAACCAAGAAAAATTGAAGACGTGTTACTATGAAAAGTGCAGAACATACACTGCTCCAAGAAATTAGCGCATCAGTATTAAGATCTGATTTTTGAAAAACCTGTCAGTATTTGGGATTGTCCGGATATTTTCACAAAAGCGTAAAAAAACTATGCTGATGTTGTTGTACCATAAACCCTGTTGATAAAAATAAATGCCAATTGGTCATGGTGAAATGAACAAAATTATGCAGTACAGGTTAAAGCGATTTTGACAAGTAGTACTGTTTTAAGTACTAACGATCGAACACTTCCAACCGAATTGCATACTGATGCGGATTTAAAACAATGTTTATCCGGATAAAAGATAGATTGCCACAAGTAGTAGCTTATTGCAGTAAACCATCTATCCCAGAACAAAGATTCTACCATCCGTACGAATTGGAGACTTTGGCGGTAGTTCTTTCATTACGACATTTTCGAACATATTTGGTGTGAAGAGAATTTAAAGTGCTTACGGACTGCAACGCCTTTTGAGCTTCTTTTACCAAGAAGGATCTAATTCCCAGGGTGGCTGGCTGGTAGGTTAAAGTTCAGGACTTAGACAATTTTGAAATTGAATACCGAGCAGGATCTAGAATGAGACGCATGTTCATGCCTTGAGTCGAAACTCAATCCAAGAAATTGACTATGTCTAGCTGATTTAACGGAAGCAGACTGGTTAGAAACGGCTCAAATGCAAGCCCAAATTTTTAGAAAACGGAGAATCTTATAAAATGGAATAAAAAATCAAGAAAGTAAGCAATATTTTCAAGATTAGGTAGTAAAACGAGGAAAAATTATCGAATATCAGACGACAGAAAAAGGTCATGGGTGGTACCATAAAGCATTCGGTGGCAAATCTGTAAGCTAAACTATAATGACATGGGCCATTTTGGCGTAAAAAAGGCCCTAAAGAAAATTCGTAAAAATTATTGGTTTGCGAAATGAATAAATTTGCCACGATCTATGTGAATGCTTGCTTAAACTGTACGTATTACAAAAACATAAGTGGGAAGAAACGTGAATTGCTCTACGCAATTCAGAAAGTACCTACACAATTCCATACGCTACACACTGATCGTTTGGGGCCATTTGTGACAAGTCGCGGAGAAAACAAGTTCTTCTTAGTAATTGTCGACGCTTTCACAAAAGTTTACCGTAATAGAACCTGTCAAGGATACAAAAACCCGTCATGTCATAAAGGTGTTGATGGAAATGACGTATTTGTTTGGACCAAGTCAACTCATTACAGACAAAGGGACGGCGTTCAGCTCAAAGACTTTTGAAGCATTTTGTGCAAGTTATGGTTTCAAGCACGTTATGGTCTTAAATGCAGTGGCAACCGCCAAAGGCAACGAAAAGTGTGAAAGGTATAACCAAACCATTCTCAATGCGTTGGCAACTACATCAGCGGAAAGTCCCAGGAATGAATTATCTCTGTTGAGCAAGTTCAAAGTGCAATGGATTGCGCTGTAAACAAAGCGACAAATGTGTCTCCATTGGACGTACTTGCGGTGTATAAAAGGCGTCACTTAGCTCACCCCAATATTGTAAATAAAGTTGCAGAAAATCTGGGCTTACTCGATTTGAAGGCTCTGCGAAGAGAAATAAATACGCGCTGATCGGGGGAAGCAAAAAGAACGATTCGATAAAGGTCGACCAAATGCTACAAAGCTTAACAATAACGATGTGGTGATGGTGTTGAAGACTAACAGTCCGGCTACTGGCAGCAGCAGGAAGCTCCTACCAAAATTCAAGCGACCTTTCAGAGTGGCGAAGGTTCTTCTGATCGTTATGAAGTAAAAAATTTCCGAGAAGAACACAAGAGGTTTAAAACCGCGGTGGTGATTGACAAACTAAAACCCTGGATCCTTCTGAAAGATGACACCAACCCCGATGAAGACTGATATTTTCAGTATATTTTTTAAGGCTGACGTACAAGTCGGTGTCACACGTTTTATGACTTTTAAAAAATCAGTACCCGAATCTAGATAAAAGATCAGTGCCTAAAACGTTAAGATCAATGAGAAATCAGCAAAAGAAAATTAAAACGAAAGGATAGTTAAAAATACGAGCTAAAAGGTTTTATGGAATTGCTTCAAAAAAGTTTGTTTTGTTTTAGATGACCTAAGAGGCGGGGACAGCCTTATCACTGCAGGGTAGAGGAATCTAGCAGAATTTGATTATTCATATGAAATTTTAGCCATTAATTTGTATGGTTGGTTCACGGACTGGTCTCGGTGGTTTGAGCTGCAGGCATGCGGCAGTGACAACTAAGTTCCGGTCGTATAAGCACACACGTCTTTGTGTTTTGTTATTTAGCCATAATTAAGTATTCAATAAATCGATTAATTATATTATTATCATAGAAAAAACATATTGTGCAGCACACAATTCTTGAGAATTATATACATACATTTAATTTTTTAGGTGCATACGCTTGTAGGTTGCTGCATATTTCGTGCACATATTAGAGGTTTTTTGGCATATTCTCAAGAATATATGCATTATATGCATATATCTTATATCATATTTGCACATCCCTGGTTATACTCAAAAAAGTTTAACAAAAGTTTGTAACTACCACATATGCTTAATAAGTATTTAAATAACGGACTAACAATAATTAATAAACTTTAATTAAATTAAATAAAATATCGTTACCATTGGTGCAAGTTGATTGCATTAAAAAATGTTGATAATTTTTTAAAATTGAAAACTGAACTTTTAATCAAGGGCAACACTCCAACTAAAAAACAAGCTGCTTATGAGTGGTTGTTTATTTCGTGTAATTTGGTTATAAACACAAAAACATTTCTCTTTGAATTCGTTGTTGGTAAACAATGTATGAAAAGCTCTCTTTTATGTTTATTACAATAACCTTCAGAATCCCAGCATTCTTCATATTCTAAAATACACAGAAATGAAAACGTAATAATGGGTTTGTTTGTACGGTCTAACGATTATGATTATGAAGAGATTAAAGGATTTTTTAAATGAAACTATTATTTATTCACTAAACCTAAAAAAGGCAAATGCGTGAAAATGAGAAAAGTTGTAACACTTATTATTTATGTACTACCTTAAATATATTATTATTTTATTATAAACAATAAATATAATCTACTTATAGCCTTATAGGTAATTTTCAGTAAAAAGAATTTAAAAAACTCGCTGAACCCAAAGAAAGTACCATGTTCCTTTAACAACGTTAAACATTTTGAAAAATAAAACATCTTAATACACACATTTTAGTGTAACCTATAAACATATTATATTTTTATCTATGGTGTAACCTATGCCTATGAAATGTTCTTTCTTGTTACAACGATACCCGATTGTTTGTTTGTTTACTTTTCAATAGAAGTTTTTTAGGCTATTTCTTAAATCAGTCGCTAGATGTCAGCAGAGCTAATGCAGTGATAATTATTATGTGGTAACAGATAATATTTACCGAAGTATCCGTGCTATAAACGTTGCTGTTAAAATACGTAGCAACTAACGTAAAATATAAAAACAATTGTGTTTTATAACATTTGAATTGTGAAAAAAAAATTGATACCAAAATATATAATGATTCAATGGATGACAACACGTATGCAGCCAATCAGGAGGCTTAAAATTTGTCTGTCACCGTGTTTGGTATTGCTGTCCTTTACTACCGTAGTAAGTAATATATGCGCTGCAGTTAATCCGCTACTGACGACCTTCTTGATTGCGAAACAGTAAATCTCTTATCCGACCTGGGCATTTCTGTAACTGTGTATTTTAAATTTTTGCCACATGGCGCTGCACGACGAAAACTTAAAAACTAGCAGGCAAACGGCAATTTTAAATTAACTACCAAGTTCAAATGATTTTGTTGAAATGGCTAAATTAGAACAGTTTGATATCTTCCGTGGATTAACGATAACTTTACAATCGGGAGAAGGGCAATACAGATTACTAGCAACGATCGGACTCGAAAATTAAAAATTGCTTGTTCAAGCTTTGTATTGTTAGGATTTAACAAAACTCTAGACTATTTTGTTGCATGTATATTAAAATATTTTAATGTAAATTACACTTTCCTACGCATAATCAATATAGTAAAACAAAGCCAAAACAGAAAAAATAACAAATTATTTTAAAATTGAACTAGTGAAACACGTGGGCTATGACCCTCTGCCTTTTTGTGTCTTTTGTTGGTAGCGTAGTAGTCGGAAGTTTTAGCGTTTGTTGTTTTACCTGGAGCTCTCAATATTTGGGTCAATAAAGTGTCGAATTTGTAAACACTCCTGTGGCTGCCAGAGATGTTTACAACGTTCAAAGCAAAATATGTTTAAATTGTTTTGTATATTGTGAAGACCCGCTTAGTTTGAGTATTAGAAACAAACAGACAGATTATTTCATTAAAAAAAACAATATTCTGTTGCCGTTGTAAGTGTTAAAGTTCGTTGGTTTAACAGCTACTTTGTCGCTTATTTATTTGCCTATTTATTTTGTTCGCATGAGCAATTATTTGTCCAATTATTGCCTTTACTTGTTTTATCATTTCAATCACACTCATATTTGTATTCACACAACTTGCGATAAACAAATGGTTTTCAAATAATATGTGTGCAGTGCTTTTATTATATCAATTTTCTATTATTGAAAGATATGCTATCATATGTGCTGTCCGGGATTCCCGATCCGTCACAATAGAAGTAAGCCAAAAATAACCAATTTATAGCAACAGTAGTGACTGCCACATAAACAATATCCGAAAACAATAACAAAAAAGAACACAGATGTAAGAACCCGTCGTCGTATTATGGTAATAAATTTCGTCGATATACAAGATCCCATCGTCGTGTAATAATGAAAAATTTAGAGATTTAATATAATAAATATACACTGTGTCCATAAAGTAACCCCCGACCCCCTAACTAACTTTTGAACAACTTGATATTTTTCTACAAAATTTGGTGTGCTGTAATGGGAAATTAAATACTATTTTTCAGACCATATTAAAATTTTGTATCATCCAAAATGGCGACTGGGCGCCATTTTAAAATTTTTTTTTAGAAAGGGGGGTCGAGTGACACCTCATTTGAAAGGTCTTTTAATTCTGCATCTGATCCTACAGTTTCAAAGAAAAATATTCAGCCATAACAAAATGGCGGATTTTAAACAAATGGACTCACTCAATTCAAAATTGTTTTGATTGTTTTATCCAGGGTCGAGCGACACCTCATTTGAAAGGTCTTTTAGTTCTGCGTTTAATCCTAGAATTTCAAAGAAAAATATTGAACCATAACAAAATGGCGTATTGTAAACCAATGAACTCACTCAGTTCAAAATTGTTTTGATTTTCTTATCCAGGAGTCCCCTTTTTCATTTTTCCCACAAATATCTCAGGTGGCTTGAAATAATATTGAAAACGTTATGTTCCAACACGACGGTGCGCCGCCTCATTATTATAGGCCTGTTTCTGACTTTCTCAACGGACATTTTTTTGGCAGATCGATTGTTAGGCGGGGGGGCCTGTAGAATAGCCGGCTCACTCCCCAGATTTAACTTTCTTAGATTGTTTTCTATGGGAATATCTGAAATCGAAAGTGTACAGAACCCGTCCAGAAACAATTGAAGAACTGGAGCAACGCATTACAGAAGTTTGCAGAATTATCACTCCAGAAACTTATGAAAATGTAAGACAGGAATTTCCTAACCGACATTTTATGTGCCAAGAAGTGAATAGTAAACATTTCGACCACTTAATTTAATTAATTTAAGCTTTAATTCTTAGAAAGAAGAGATTTGGTTTCAATTATGGCTAGAATAGACCACTACATGTTTCGTTCTTGTTTGAACTCATCAGGTGGACATAATTCTAACCATAATTGAAACCAAAAGCAAACAGGCATATATACGCCAGAAAGTATAACACTAACGGGGAATTAAAATAGTAACGCCCTCTATTATGTGCAACTTTTTCTCGCCGCACATAATAGAGGGCGTTACTATTTTAATTCCCCGTTAGTGTTTAATTCTTAGTTTTTTTTAAATAGACTTCTTTATCTTCAAACATTGTCATTTTGTGATGGCTGAATATTTTTCGTTGAAACTTCAGGATCAGACGCAGAATTAAGAGACCTTTCCAATCAGGTGTCATTCGACCCCCCTTTCTATTTAAAAAAAAAATTGAAAATGGCGCCCAGTCGCCATTTTGGCTGATACAAAGTTTTAATATGGTCTGAAAAATAGTATTTAATTTCCCATTACAGCACACCAAATTTTGTAGAAAAATATCAAGTCGTTCAAAAGTTAGTTGGGGGGAAGGGGTTACTTTATGGACACAGTGTATAAGTAATTCTAATTTCTTTGAATATAAGGACAATTTATTAGCATTGCATGATAACAACAAAACAAAAAAACAGGTTGATGGGAAGAAAATCAAGAAAGAAGATGAAGTCACTCAAGTAGAAGAAAGATAAGTAAAACACAATGAAGAAATGTACATGGTCGAGTAAGCCCTAATCCACAGGTTGCTAACTTCGGTTTATTTTAAACATTATTTTCCAAAGAATTTTATAATTTTTAATCAATAGTTTTATTTATCTATAAACTAAATCTACTAAATTTAATTGTGTAGTCATTACCCAACAGTATTTAACCATCCAACTTACAAATGTCGAACCTTTATTTCAGTTACCATATCCTTTGTTTTTACTGATCCATTCAGGATCATTTCTTATTCACCACACGTTTTGCAGTAGCTCAAACAAAAAGTGATTTTCGTCAACTTTTCCTCACACGCTGTAGATATAAACATTATGCTTTTTAATCATAGTCCTAATTTGCAACCTGTAAAATTTCTCCAAATTGCATTCTCACAGTATCTTTATATTGCAGAATTGCATTTTCAAGTTTTCTAGCTGTTATCCTCATCTTGTCCCCTTTGTGGGACCCTCTATTCAATGCTTAGTTACACTCTGGAGACCACATTTTGTCCCCTTCATTCTCTAAAGTCTTTTAACAATTTTCTTTTATCTTTTATTATACTCAATAAATAAAACTTTATAAACAATCTTATGGTTACGCTTTACCACTGGATACTATTACCATTTAATATTATATTGTGACTTATTCCTTAGACCGCATGTCAACAAACAATTTACAGCACTAGCATCTCTGTTGCATACATTTCTTAGAGCTTTGTTAGTGCTTATACAACCTTCCCATGTAACAAAAAATCAAATTATATGTATTAGCATGGATCATGAGTTAGTGCTATTTTGTGCTTCGTATATTTTGCATTTCATAATTATACAACCTGGGTCAAAAGATACAGGTTTTATTATATTTCTGTTAATTGAGAAGATAGATAAACAAGTTACCTATAAAAGTTGTACAAAGCGACACGTACTACAAACTGACATATGAAAATCTTATATAGGGTGTTCCATAAAAAATATAACTACTACTATTTCAAGTAAATGCCGCTAAAGTAGTTTATTATAATTTTATTGTGACATTATTGCCTGAACAAATGAAGTACCAGCCGATAAGTTAAAAAAAACTACAATTTTCAAACTTCTTCTTTTACTTCATAGAGATGAGAAGTTGACGAAAAAACCAAAACCAATGTCATTGTTTTACTATAAATACTTACTGTAAAATAAGAGATGCAAAAGAGCACCAACGAAACTCCAAACCAATAACCTATAAAAAAATCTTAAAAAGGTGGAACAATAGCGAAAATAAATTATATCAGTATACAGGGTCTCCTTGAAAAACGTGCCATAATTCGTACAGTAGAATCCTGGCCTAAATATAACATAAAAATTCGTTTTTAAATATGAACTTTTAAAAGTGGCGCATTTGATCATACTTATAACAGGTCGCGATCTAACGATAATATTCATTTATAAAATTGCTATAAAGATGGCACAAAATGGAGCGTAGGCACTTTTTTCTAAATAACTTTTTTTCGCTACAATTATTTTAAACTTTTTAATATTGTTATTCCTTGAAAAAAAGGCACAAAAAGAAACTTAACCAACCTGGTTTTGATATAAATCAATTTTAGTGAAAAATCAAGTTCGCCCCACGTTGGGCGCCAATTTTGTGTAGTCTGCATTTGGCCAGTAAAACATTTCGAGTGTTCTGTCAGTCAGAAACGAAGGTTTGTAGGTCCACCTCCTAATGCTTGATATCGCAAATAGCAATGGCCATATTTATCAACAATAAATAAAAACTATTTTTAAAATAAATCGTAAAAAGATCTTTTCAAAAATAAATGTGTAACAATGCGCAGTTTGTACAAACGTTTAGAAAATGTACAACACGTAAAAACTATAAAAACAAAAGAATTCTAATAACCGTGGAAACACTTTCTTACGGAGTTGCAGTCTCTGCGAGAAAGATCTGTCCGGACTGAAAGCTGTAACTCCGTAAGGAATAGTTTCATAACCCATGTTTATTGAAACTGTTTTCATTGTTTTGATGTATACAAACTTTCCTCAAAGTTTGTACAAACTATTTGCGCATTTATGGAAACTTACACTTGCGTACCGTGTTTAATATAATCATTACATTTATTCCATTGCCAGCAGTGGTTGATGAAAAAAGGTACCTTTTATGATTCGCACGTCTTATGTTTAGCCCTATCACATTTTTTCCTATAAGGAAAATTACTCGTACTCATTTTCTTTCATTTCTCCTGTGTTCATAATTTGCATGTATTAATCGTATATTTCAATAAATTGTACATAAACCTTATTTAGCATGTTAATTAGTTTTTAAAAAAATGAGTGGTGGATGATACTTTAGATTGAATCAAGAGAAGTTGATGCCACTTTCAGTACAAAAAGTATTTTTTTAATAGTTTTTCATGTGTGAATGGAGATTTGTATTGACGTGAAGTGAGTAGATGTACACCTTAAATGTTATAAATAAAGTTGTATGTGTACTCTTATATATTGTCTGTTGATCTGAGTACTTTAATCAACTGTTTTTTGGTTGTTTAAATTACTTTGAATCAATTAAATTAATTTGTTAAATACCTCAACCTCTTGATGAGAATTCAATTTGCCTTGATGCTTTTGCTGTCAAAATATATTGAAAATCCTTAGTAATTGTGAAGTTACATAAAATTAGGAGTCGATAGTAGGAGTGATTGCATTAATACTGCACAATTGCCACGAGTTACAGAACCTGGGCACAGCTGCGGACTTTGGTAGCATTCTGATCAGGTGAGCTACAGTTGGGCTAGATTGGGCTACAAATGGAGGTGATTTAAAGCAGTTACTTTAACTATAATATAACCTGGTGGATACAATTATTCAAATATGCTAAGAAGATCAAACTTCGAAAGTTATAAAGCAAAATTCAAGCTGTTTATCTGCCCTATATGCTACATTTATCCTGACCAAATTTTGCTGAAACCGTTGCTGGTTTCTAGGCGGGGCCCATCATCAGGGACTTCATGGAGTGTCACTCCTAAACGATTTTATTATGTAACTGAGAGTCAAAAGCGTCTGAGATTGACAGTCGTTCACTGGTTAAGTCTCTTTTACTTTCCCATACTTCTACTGAAGTAATGAAAGTTATGATTTCATGCAAATTTTCGAACTTCACATTTTAACAAAAATACGCGTTTTCAATATTTTAGTATTTTTTTTAAATTTTATTTATAAATTCTAGCTTTACTTCGTTAAAGTCCATATTTAATGAGTAGCTGTATATAAAATACTTAATTACTTTAACAATATCTATTTATTTTAACCTTATACGTATTTCGGCATGTTTACATGCCATTGTCAATGGTTATATGAAAAAGTAAACAGTTAGTGTTGTTATAGCAATAGAACTTGGTGACTTGATCTCGGTAATCGTCTGCAGGTGACTTGATTTCTTATTCCAAAATGTCCAATAGAGGAGAATTTAAGAGATCAATTTGCTCATTCATTAACGGTACAGTTTTTAAATGTAGAAAGTATATATAATTTGCGTTTATCATCACAAAAGTGTAAACATTTTATAGTGTTATTAGATGTCATTGAAAATCTAATTGTCTGGCATATATAAACCGAATTACTTTTGTGATGATAAAAGTAAATTAGATACCTATACTAGAAGCTTTTGAAATTCACAAACATTTAAAAACTGTACCGTTAATGAATGACCAAATTGATCTCTTAAATTCTCCTCTATTGGACATTTTGGAATAAGAAATCAAGTCATCTGCAGACGATTGCCGAGATCAAGTCACCAAGTTCTATTGCTATAACAACACTAACTGCTTACTTTTTCATATAACCTTTGACAATGACATGCAAACATGCCAAAATACGTATAAGGTTAAAATAAACAAATATTGTTAAAGTAATTAAGTATTTTATATACAGATACTCATTATTTTTTAAAAAGTCTGCCTGTGGCTGGGTGCGTGCGTGGGTGGGTGCGACAACGCGTGTGTGCGACAGTGCGTTCGTTTCCCTATATCTCCGGAACCCCTTGCCTGATTTTCAGTTGCAGGTAGTTCTTTGTAAGGTCGTTAATCGAAACCGGAACCGGAAGCGGAAATTAGACCTGCTTTTTGGTATAGATTATATCCAAAACACGTTTTTGAAATTTTGAATACATAACGTTGTGTTTTTTTAGCATTAACAATAATTTTCAACCACAATAAAAATTACGAAAATAAATAACACGTTTTAATATCAACAACGCGTTTTCCGGAAGTTACGTGATTTTAACTACGCCTATCATTATCTCTAATAAAAAAATATGTTTTTCATTTTTTACATATTTTTGATAACTCTATAAAGTTGTTATAATCATTTTCGAATCGAGGTTGTGGGCGCATTGCCTAACTAGCGCCTTTGCGTAGTCGGCGCGTACGCCGTACGTAACAACGCCTTGGGTCTGCAGCGGGCGGTCTGTACCGGCTGGAGATGACTAGATGTAAATTTCAATCTCTTCTTGACGCAAAAATATTTAAAGCGTAAATAGTATGGGAAAGCATAAGCGACCTGTTTCGCTCATTTTTATGTTTATTGTTAATAATAGTCGGTAATTACAGCAAATGCTATTTGTGATATCAAACATTAAGAGGTGGACCCACGAACCTTCAGAAACAGATCTCTGATAAGTGTAATCGTATGCAAAATTTGTATTCTATGCAAAGTTAGTTTTTCCACATTAATAAATAAAGCATCTTTAAGAGCCACATTTGAACGTTTATATCTAGAAAACGAAGCATTTTAGGACCCATGTACATATTAGGATTTTCGTCTTATTTTTTGGTCATATATTCTCTGTATGAATTGTGGCACTGTTTTCTGGAACACCCATAACAGTTTACTTTATTTTTGCGTTTTTAAAAACGAAGGCAGTAATAAGCGCTAACGAAGCACCAACAAATGTATGTAACGTTACAGCATTTACTTTACGCACGCGGTTCGATACTGGAGTTTTTCGACTCGCCTATATTCATTTTAGTACAAAAGCACTTTATTCGATTTTGTTCTAACGTCGCCCATTTATATATTCTCCCTTACAGCTTAATGCTATCCGTACATTTTCTTTAGATTTATCCAAGAATATAACACCTGGTGCACACTAAGTATACTGAAAGTGAATCAAAAAACAAATTTTTGCCAAAGATTACTTAAATCCAAGAGATTGTTAAAATCGTATTCCTAATCGTTATTTTAATCTCTACTTACAAAATTTACATTGACTCAAATAACCTAATAGATTAAAAATTCACTTTAAACTAAAAAGCTGGTATAAAATTTTATTTATACCAATAATTTAAGGCGGTGAAGCTAACAAGTTATCTTTAAAATCCGGATAAGCCATATGAGATCACGAATTTTTAAATTGAAATTCTAATACGGAGTTGAAAGCAGTATTAAGGAAAACGTGTTGAATTTTTTCCACGTTAGCTTTAGGCGAGAAGCACAAGTATTATTTACTGCTAAGTAGTGATGTAAAAATCTGGAAAATCCATTTTGAAGAAAT
The DNA here is from genome assembly GCA_958336395.1 of Ctenicera cuprea. NCBI lineage: Eukaryota > Metazoa > Arthropoda > Insecta > Coleoptera > Elateridae > Ctenicera > Ctenicera cuprea. Next base: position 18,939,408 of record OY284487.1, on the reverse strand, counting down.
ATTTAACAAAAACATTTATAAATATACTAAAACAGGTAAAATGTAGATGGCAGCGTGTGCTGTTTGGTTAATTTAATTTATATTTTAATTAACAAACAGATGACTAAGCCATGAAACAAATTCTGTTATGTTTATAATTAAAAAAACAGGTAGTACAATACCAAAGACAACAAAAAAATGTATATCAATCTGTAGTACATTTTTTTTAAAACAGGAATATATTAAATTTCCACATAAAATATTATCTATAAGGGCTTATACATTACGTAAAACAATAATAAATAATGCATTGAAAATACACAAGAATTTTGCAAATTATGCACATCGTTGGTAACCTTCTATTTGAATAAACAATCCCTCTCATATAGCTAATTTGACATGGGTATACACCTTGCTTTTGTTTTTCTTTTTTAGCAGGTGGGATTGGCCCACCGACAGTTCGACACAAGGGGATATTACCAAATTTGCGGCATACTGAACAGAAACTGAAGTAAATGTCGCCCCGCTTGAATATGTTTACTTATGTTCATTTCGTTAGTTAATTCTGCTTCTTTTCTTTGTAATACTTCCAGTACACAAAAGTATGTTTCGTTCAGTGCCGGGTTTACTTCCTTAACCGCTGAGGGATAAAGTCTAAACAACCGCCAGTAATCTTCCAACCCGAAAAGCTCACATAGTGAAATTAGAAATTAAAAATGAGCGAAACACTTCGCCTGGACTTTCCTATACATTTAAATACATTGTTTTATATTTTCCAACACTTTCGATATACACCTGTCTAGACACGACTAGTTAAAGTAAATAGTTCTTATAAGTTGTAACATCTTGAAGCGGTTGAAGAAAGACCGACCGCTGCGCTGCAAGCATAAGGTTGGGTAAAATATTCGGACTTAATCAACGGAAGCGCGGAAATTGATATTTGAAAATATATTAATAACTCGAGAAGAATTATTTTTAGCAAGAAATTACTCTTATTAATTTGTATTTAGAATTTCAAAACCTTTCTGATTTTAAAGCCAAAATGCCACGTTTCCATTTAAAAAAAAAAGTTATTTTTTACCGTGGCCGCCATATTAAAATTGGAAACTCAAGTTTTGTTCTTAAATACAATCGAGAAGAATTTGCCCTACAACTTTGCTCTTGGGTTTGCGAGTCTATCTATTAAAATAAAAAAGTTAGCCTACACTGAACATTAAACGACTAGTACAAGAATACAACTGCTGAAGAAAGTATGTGAAATTCTTCTAAGGACAAAAAGATTATTAAGGGCCAAAAAATTCGATTTTTGTTTGTTTGTAAAAGATTCGCCTAGAGCAAACAAAAGAAGAAATTAATTTTTTAATTTTTAGCGAAAATTTTGGTGGGGAGGGGGTTTAATAGCCCCCCTAAATATTAAAGTATCAAAAAAATATTATGATATTCGGATTTTGCTATCAATGATGAGCTATATTGCTTTAACAGAAATATTTTATTGCCCCCCGTTAAATAAATAAAAGGGTACCAATTTTACATTTTCAAAAATTCATAGAGGGCGTCACAGTGAAATTATAGCAATGCGCAAAAAAACAAATTGTAGAAGCTTCCCAGCTCTATCAGCTTAAAAAGTTTAAACAAAAACGTGTGGGCAGTTTTTGAGAAATATTTTTTTGAAAAATTCCAAAATTCTGGAGTGATGTTATTGCGATCGCTTTTATATTTTCAAAATTAATTATAATTCATGGTATAGTACCCTTGAAGGGCTACCAAACAAGATGTAGTTGATTCCAATCAGATAACTGGTTTTTGAGTAAATGGGCGTTAAAGTCGAAATGTTCAAACATTCGTAGCGGCCGCCATTTTAAAGCTAGAGAGTTCAGTAACAAATCATTTGATTTGTCCTAAAGCCTTCTTTAATCTCCACTATTAAAATTTCCAAAATTCAGTTTGGACCCCCCCCCCCCCCGACTATTTCCGTTAAAATTTTTACTTTGAAATTTTGTATGAAATCAATACTTCCCTATACTGAAAGTATAGGAAAGTAAAAACAGACTAGCGGAATCCGGAATCCCCACGTCATTTTTGTTTACTTTTTGAATAATAATAAATAAGCTAATTTAGTAGGGAGTGTACGACTAAGTTTCGATGTCCTACAATTTTATGACTTATTTGGTGATTCTTTTATTCGTTTTCTTACATGCGAGCTAGTTAATGTAAACGCAGCAACCGCACTAATTGTTTGTTAGCAACACGTTGCTATAGACACTTTAGTGTCTACGCGAATGCTGGACCAACCCAGCATATGGACATATCTATCTTCACCGATGGATCTAAAACAAAGCATGGAACGGGTGCCGGAATTTTCTCCGATGACCTAAACCTGCACCAGAGTATACCACTAGGCAAAATTGCCACTGTCTTCCAGGCGGAGGTAGTGGGAATAATGCATGGTGCAAATGCAATTCTTGAACGACAAATCAAGAACCAACGTATTGGTATCTACAGCGATAGCAGAGCCGCTTTACTAGCCCTAGGCAGTTGTAAAATCACCTCGGGAGTGGTACTGCGGTGTCGTGAAGCTCTCGACGATATCTCAAAAGATAATGCCGTCTCCCTTGTATGGGTGAAAGGACATGACGGAACCTACGGCAACGAAAAGGCTGATGAGATTGCGAGACTGGCCTCCGGACAACCTCTCTGGGGGCCAGAACCCGTAATTCCCATATCCCTGAAGACATTAAGCTTTATGCTATACCAAGAAACCTTAAAAAGCTTCACACGAAGATGGGTTAACACTCAAAGCTGTCGTCAAGCAAGGGCTGCTATTACGGCACCCTCGCCAAAAACAGCCAAATACTGTGTGCAACTGTCCCGAAAGAACTTACGACTAGTTGTGGGTATCTTATCTGGACACTGCACCCTAAAGCAACACATGCACAGGATGGGGCTGGCGGACAGCCCAAACTGTCGTGCATGCAACGAAGACGACGAGTCGGCAGAACATGTCCTATGTCACTGCCCAGCTCTCGCAACAACCAGAGGATCCATGCTGGGGGACTTCTGGCCTAACATGGCCGAAATCAGCAACACTCCAATTGCGAATGTCCTCAAGTACATCCAAAAGGTTGGATGGCTTGGGTGACGTCCAATGTGGAGAGCTGCTGGGGAGGTAGTACAATGGGCCCACCTATTGGGGCCTAAGTGCGCGTGAGGTAACTCACACTCCCAATTCCAAATCCAGAATCCAACACGTTGTTATTGTGATGCAAACTCCCAATATTTGGGTCCAGTTTAGTTTCTGACTATTTCTGTAGGAAGCAGAACTATGTCTTTTTAATTATTAAATATTAGCTTATTCATTTTGTCCATATTATCACTCGAGTTTGTAATGTAATTGTTCAATGTCTATTTGTCCAATTACTGCTTTCATTCTATATATCTCAAGGAACGTCTTATATTTTAGTAATATTGTATGACATTTTGTAACTCATTTTATAAGTGCGTATTACACGTGCACGTGTTCTCGAGTGTTTAGTCACATAATTTCGCTGACCAACTCAATATCGGCCCGCCGCGAAGGTTTTCAACCAAATTGTCATCCAATTTTCTTATTTGCCGCGAAAAGTCCGCAACACAGTAGTACAGACGAATATGCGCCTTGTATAATTGATGGTAATATATATAGACTAGTTGAGCCCGTGGGCTATGCCACACGCTTTTCTTAGTTCTCTTAAAAAACAATGGGATGCGTAATTTTAGCTTCAGTTGTATTTCTCTCAAGTTGAGACAGATCTAATGAATCCGGATTTAGTATAGGTCAAATCGCGGCCAAATGCCGACTAACGGCTTCTGTACCGTCACCGCTTGCAATTTGTGATTGGTTACATTGTCGGCGGTAAAAAAACAATTAAAAGTTTTTGCTGTTTGGCTATACGTTCCAAAGACCCCCCTCCCCCTATTTCCTACACGGTTTTCGTTTTCGAAATTTTAATGAAAAAATTAGAAAAGCAATTTTCACCTTGTCTCTCCGATGTTTCTCAATAAAAAAGCATTAATTTCCAAATATCGGTAATATAAAACTTCCAAGTTATTTTTGTACAATAATAAATTAATAACGTATTACTCTCCCAGGACTCTTATAACATCAATTTTTATGTTGATCCCTACTAATTTTGGGTAAACAGGCATTAAATTCAAAATTTTTAAATAATCTGCCATTTTGAAGCTAGAAAGTTCAGAAAAACAGCAGATTACTATAATTGCCCTTGGGGAACACAATGGTACTATCTACGAATTTTTTTGAAAAACTGAAAATGTGAGGTGAAAAATACTTTCAAAATTTTGTAAATTTTCAAGAAATCTTGCTCAAAATATAATACATTTTTGTTTTTATGTTTTGTAGCCTCATAGAGCTAAAGATGGACTACAGCTAGGTTGGTATTGTAGTCATTTAATTTATTTGTGGCGCTTTTAATAAAAAAAAATTTTCCTAGAAATAAAAAAAATCAATCTTTTTATCATCAAAAAAATCAGTGCACTACCAGTTTATTTTATATTTTTTTCGGAAGCTTGTGAAAAATATTCCGTAGACTCAAGCAGAAGGAGCTACTACAACTAGACGGTCTCTGCTTCAGCCCCTTCTCTGGTTGTACCCATCAATTGCAACAAATGCAAAATTCTCAAAAACTGTAAACCATTATTTTAATATAAAAGCTAATATTTACACTCGTTTTGAATTATTTATATAGTATGTTCTTATGAATATATTATAACTACTAATACTATTACAAAGCTCCTCCCGGTACAGTGGTAAAAGTGGAAATCTTCTAGTCAACGTTGGAACATAAAACGTTAATACAAAAATACTTTTTAATGCATTATAAGCAACAATTTCTAAAATATAGGAAACAATTTTTTGGTATTATTTTTCAAAAACGAATTTTTCAAGTATGTGAGCAAAATCTGATGATCACTACATTGAAAATAGCGTCCGAAACAATTTTTTGCAAATTTTAAATTTCATGCATATTTACTACAGTTGAGTTTATGCAGTTGCCGACAATTTAATATCTTCCAAAAAAAATCATAATTTTCAAAATTTTAAAGTTGTAATAATTTTCAGAAAATTATTTTTCATAAGTAGCTATAATTTTTTTAAGCGTCAATTAATAGAGCTAGGACTGGGTTATAATAAAAATAAATTGTCGCCGGTGACAGCTAGTAGAACAAGATTCTATAGCTTCCACAATTCGGTAGCGAAGTTTATCTTCCATTGGCGTTCGTTAATCTTAAACTATCATTTATAGCAAAATCAAAAAATTCATTTTTGTTTTATTAGCGGTTTTGACTTCTAACTACACGTGCATTCTTATAGGCGTTTCAAATCTATCAATCACTACTTGCTCAGCTTCATGGCTGAATATTAGGGGTTGTTTTGATGTTGGTTCTAAATGTTATGATGCACCATATTTCGAAAAAAGTAACAAGTAACATATTTGAAGCTTGGGACAGCCCAAGCATGTTTGGTTCGAAAACTCTGTCAAGATTAACCGATTATAATGCTATATTCTCGCCTGCTATTGTGGCGTGCTTGTATCATTTTCCACAACCGCTATCTTGTCTACAGTCCGTCCCTAGTTTTAATCAAGTACCCTTAAGAATTAACTGCCAAATTTGAGTCTGTTACATCAATACTACGCATATAAAACAATTCAGTTTAGGCGCCAACAAGAGTCAGATGTCACTTGCAATAGCGAGCGAAACGACAACGTAATTTAAATCAATACCGAGATTTTCACTCGAAGGCCATGAATATTTCTGGTGGAACATTTTGTTGAAAATAGGTGGCGCATACAAAAGACAATTTTGGTGCTTAAGCAACCTGCACGAAAAATTTCCCTCAACGTGGATATTTTGCAGAAAAATATTCGAAATATTTGGAGAAAAAAATCACAGGACGCAACTACCACCAAGACTATCTGAGTACACGTTCATTCAAAATAGTATAAATGCAAATGAAGTTCAAAAAGGGTGTTGGAAGAGATGCACAAGCAGGTGTAAAAAACAATGATTTATTGATTATTTTCAGTTATTGTTTATGTTACTGTCACTACTGTTGCTATAATTTGGTTATTTATGGCTTACTTAGATTTTGGCGTGTCGGAAATTTCGCACATCGCATTTGATATAATTGCTTTCAATAGCAGACATTTAATATAACAAAAGCACTGCACGGAGATTTTTATGACAATTTTGTTTAAAACAGCATTTGTTTTTCGCAACTTTTGTGAATTCAAATACGAGTATGATTGAAATGGTATGACAAGTAAAGCCAATAATTGGACAAATAATTACTCATGCGGACACAATAAATAGGCAAATAAATAAGCCAAATATTAACAATTGAACCAGCGAATTTTAACCACTTACAACGAGAACAGAATATTATTTTTTCTCATAAAATCATGTATGTCTATCTGCTTCTTTCTAATACTAAAACTAAGTGGGTGTTTAACCGTTGTAAACATGTCACAAAAGTGGACTTCATTGACTCAAATATTAGGAAATCTAGTATAAAAAAACGCTTAAATTTACGATTACACGAATTAAAACAATCGCAAATTAATTTATGAAACTATCTGAACCAGTGGACTACGCCTTACGCTGTTCTCTTACAAGCAACGACAGCAAATTTATTGAAAGAGATGTACCATGTGTTCAAAAAGTAATTACATAAGGGTTGGCCATGGAAAATAAAATTTCTGTCTTTGCATGCTTTAGAATTTACACAAACAAAACATGATGTTACTTAAAATTTTAGGTTAAGCTTGTGTTATTTGTAGCGACACTGACAGAGTGATGACACTTAAATTCTAAAGCATGCAAAGACAGAAATTTTATTTTCCACGGCCAACCCTTATGTAATTACTTTTTGAACACACGGTATAATGATGTAACCTTTGTCGAAATGTAAAGCATGTTATCGCTTTCATCTCTGTCACCATTTACTGCCGCCGAGCCCCCGCTCCTAGAAGCCGCATCTATACGCGTCAATTTTATTAGGCACATGTACTGTTGTCCAGTCGACCGGTACAGTTTTTACGCTAATAAGAAAAATTGTGTTTACAGGCTATACTCGGATATTTAAGTGCCAGGCGACAGCCTTCGGTTCATTTGCAAACCCAGAAACGTAGCAGATGCATCGCATAAGCAGCCTACTCGATTTAATACTAAATTTGAAATCTCAAATCCTACATGATGCACATGAACAGAGACTGCATCACGGAACAATATATTGCGTTAACTAAATCTATACTCGCATTAAATAAATATTTATGCAGTATAATAATTAATAATTGTTCGAATATGTCGGTACAATTTTGTTTATTTGATGGTTTACTTTGCATCTTACGTTATTTTTTAGTGATCCTGGGTAAACCGGGCGATTCCATATTTTAATAAAACATTAACATGATTACTTAATTAAACATAGCGAGTTCAGTAATTATGTACGCTTTGCGTCTTTGAGAATAACGCACAGCGGCGTCGATTCAGAAGAGCACAACTTGACGACCCCTCTTATACCCTTTATTTATTTATTTATTTTAATTTTTTAACGGTATTTATGAGTCCAGTATGAAATATAACGCAATGTAATTAAATCTTTTAATAACAAAGAATTAATATAGTAATAAAAAAGCATTGCACAAAGAACATTATTATAATTTTATTAGAAACAGCATTGATAAAATAAATTATCTTTTATTTTTTTTTAGAAAGAAACCAGTTTTTGGTTGGGATCTGAGAAAATCAAACAAGAATAAATTCATCCACCAAAGAAGAGAGAAAAAAACTTCCCCCCATATTGCTGCATTAAAAAATTAAGTTGTAAATCTTATTCTACTAGAAGACATAATTTTCGATTTTCGAAAATTTATAGAAGGCGTCACAGAGAAACCAGTGAACTGAGATATAAAACCAAATTGTAATTTATCTATAGTTTTTAATAAACCTACAAAGCACTACTGCAAGCACTAGAGCGTTAAAAACAAAATTGACAAAAAATCACCGCAATTTTGAAGCTAGGTTTTTGGGAAAAACTTTCGGTTTGTCTCAGTGCCTTCTATAATAATATATTCTACATTTTTTGAAGTTTGTATCACCAAAAAACATATCTAACTTCCGTATTCGGTTCCGGATGGTATAAAAACGGTTTTCCTCTGAGGATTTTCTTTGCACCTAAATATACCAAATTTCATTAAGATCAATCCAGTGGCTCCTAAGATATTGACTATACACCCAAACACACACATACAGACCGACATCTTTTAAACCCACTTTTTTGGGTTCCTGATACTTCCAAAGCATGTATTTCCGTCAAACTCTCAGAATCAAATATTTTCACAATCACAATGTTTTCCCATACTGTATGGTATGGGGGGAAAATTGAATATTAATAAAAATAAACAAATTAAGATAAACATTCTGCAAATTTGTTTTAAATCAAAGAGCGCTAAATCCCAAAAGCTAGTTCTGTAATAAAAAAAAACATTTAAATTTCTTCCTAGCTCCAAAGCGTATGTCGGAACTCTTTGAGCAATTGTGCATTTCATAAAGTAGTGCAGTTCCTACAATTTTCTTTTAGTAATAAAAAATCCTGTAGTAACTAACGACCACTGCAACTTATTTTCCCTCCTCTGTTTTGAAAACATTATGAGATTACCTTAATTAAAACGGAAGCGGTAGTTAGAGACAAAATTTTAAATGCCTTACGAAAAGGTGAAGATCAGACAAGATACTTTCATAATTTACTAAATATACGACAGATATGCTACAAAAGCATTATGTTTTATCCAGTATTATGTTTTCAGCAGAATTAATTTTTTGTCTACTCCAAATCTCCCAATCATTAACATCTAGGCTTTCGGGTTGGTGCCGCGTTATCGGTGCATGAACTGCCGACGTTTCGTCCTCGGTTGCACGAGACATCTTCAAGGCTGTAGTCAGTTTGGGATCTGGAACACAACCCTGAAGATGTCCCGTGCAACCGAGGACGAAACGTCGGCAGTTCATGCACCGATGACGCGGCTCCAACCCAGAAGCCTAGATGTTATTAACAACGGCCGCGGAAGCCTGCAACTTAGATCTCCCAATCATTGTTTACTGATTAACAAAGTCTAAATTAAAATTTAATCCCATTAATAAATAACGACGAGACATGATGAGGTAATTTAAATCTTTGCTGTATTAAATGCGAAATCCAAAGCAATTCTAGAAACTAAGCAAATTTGGTGCTTAGAAGTATCTAATTTCCGTCATGAGGTATATCTACATCTGCAGATCTAAAATTCAATATTAAAACTTTCAGCAGATTGCTCAAATTGTAAGAAAATACTCCTCCTGCGATTTCCATCGCGAACTACTTCACAAGTCGCGAATCGGTTTGTGTTCTGTGTGTTTTGTAAATGAGATCGATTGCCCAGCTAAATATCGTACCTAACAAAACTTTTATAAATGACGTTAATGACGTACATTTTCACGCTATTTTCAGCAAACATAACGAAACAATTTCAATTTATTGATAAGCTATCTTATCGTAGGCGTATATAAAAATAGAAACGAAGAAAACAAGAAACGTAGACGAAAATTTCCGGTGAACAATGAACATATCAAACTTTTTCAGATCCATTCCCGTGTATTATCATTTCTGCACGCTTTCTTATGATGGAACGTCAGATTGTTTGAAAGTGTGGTCATATTCGGATGAAAGTCGTATGCGTATACATATATCGACAAAGAGCGGGCATCGATCTCGGTCTACAGCCCAACATATGGCTCCGGACTCCGGACTCTTTAGACCACGTTGCTCGCCACTCCGGTTTACGTGCAGAATACAAAATTGAAGTGTTTTGGGTTTTTTTATTGCTTAAACGGGTTAGGTGATTTATATCCGCTATATAAAGACACCTTTTTAAACGGACTTATAAATCTTTGCGTGTAATTTTATCGTTAACAACCACTACACACTCACAATCTTTTTTTTTTATTAATTTTTCACCTTTTACACATTCCTTCCATGTGAATATTGGTACCTAAAGCCATACGACTTTAAAAAAGGTTTTTAAGTGATGCATAATCAAAAACATGATTTCATTGGGGGAAAATGTTTTTAAGAATTGGACGCAAGTCAGTTTTGTTCATTTATTAATATATAACGTTGTTCTGTTTCAAAAATCAGTAAAATTAAAATCAGGATATTTTTTTGAATTTGTTTAAATATTATTCATCGGTTAATTTTTCATTTAAAATTTGTAATATTAATAAGGTTTTTATTATACATTTTTGGCAAGCATTTTTTCGCATTTCTTGGGTACATATAATTCTAGAGCTAAATAACAAACGACGATTCATAAAATAACCAAACCCGTACATTATCCAAGAGCACAATAAAGCAAAATATACATGAGTGAGGGACCTACCAAAAACGTTATCAATACCAATTAACATAAATTAACATCACTGGAGCGAACCATTTGAAATGAAACGTGTTAACGCGTCTTTTTTTTAATTATAGCACTGTCGGCGTTGTTAAAAACAAAACTCGTACTCGAACTAACAAATCCCACAGTCCACCGGGCAAACAAATCGACACAAGCAATGTCCTTTTGCAGATGTAACCGGCTTTCGCAGCTACCCAGCCAGCAGCCGTCAATTCACTACTGCGGTGCCGACGCCGACGCGCAAACTCCAGCATCCAGCTCTATCTGTATGCCCGGACTCGAGATAAAACGGGGGAAAGTTACTCAAAGCGTACTAGATCCGCACGAATTACACACGCAACAGTAATTTGACAAAGAAGGACTTTTTGTACAGCAACATATAAAAAAAAACTTCTGCATCAGACGTTTAACCATCATCCCGAAACCATAATAATCAAAATTAATGATCCGTAAAATATGAGCTTAATTCGGTTCAAATATCATGCACCTCTAGTTGAGTGCAGAACTATTCCGTTTTCTTTGTGATTCGGACAAGGATTCGCAACTCTTCGTAATACGATAGGAACACAAGACCGTATGAATTACACACGGCTGTTTGTGACCTCGTTAATGATTTCTTGAAGTTCCTACGAGAAGTGGTTAACTGTTAGTTAGTGCCGCATTTTCCAGTAAGCAAACTAGGCAGTTGCCTAAGGCGGGAAAAGTTTAGGGGCGCAAAACTTGGAAAAATCTAAAAAATACAGTACGATAACAAAAATGTCGATGTTGCTTAGATATTAATTTTGTATGTTATCAAACAAAAAATTATATCACTCATATGAATGATCCAATGTTTTTATTAGATTATTTAAAATGGTACCAATGAACCAAGCGGTGTTCGCATTTACAGCGACATTTGATAAAATTCGAATCTCAATACCTATCTCATTTTTTACCTTCCTCGCTATACGGAGTATACGATGCAGGCAATGTATTCGTCAAAATTTCGGAAGTTGAGATTTTGACGGAAACGCGCGTTTTAGGGTCCCAAAATAACATAAACCGCAATATTGCCATGGTGTGTGGGATGAAACCGCAACAAAACAAATTTGGTCCACTCAAAAAAGAGGTAGTGGGGAGAGGCAATGTTTTAATATAGACGCGCTCGAAAAGGAAGTTCAAATTTGTATTCTACGCATGTCGAATAGTCGATCTGCGCAAGCACGATCTTCCTATCACCTCTACGTCGATTTTTGTTTTTTCAAAACTTTAGGAATTTTGACTTCAAACCGATATAGACATGTTAAATGACCATAGAAACGACCTCCCATTAAGAAAAAACCTATAGCGTGTTTCCTTTTGAGCAGTTTAATTGAATAATTGCCAAAAACAAATCTTCTTCTTCTTCTTTTTCTAAATCCCATTTATGCCTCACGGCGCGGGCGTTGGGTTTTTGGTCCATTTCTTGTAGTTGGTTCTGTCTCTAGCCAAAATCCTTGCTTCTGCGATGGTTTTCCCTCTTGTCTCTACCATTCTTCTGATGTTTTCTTCCCACTGTATCCTCGGTCTTCCTCTTGTTCTTTTGCCATCGGTTCGCATTTCCAACATCTTCTTGGGGATCCTTTCGTTTCTCATACGTACTAAGTGCCCGTACCAGTTTAGCTGTTTTTCTTCTATTTCGTCCACTAATGGTTTTAGGTCTAGCTCATCCCTTATACTTTTGTTCCTCGCCCTGTCTCTCCTTGTTTTTCCTTGTACTTTTCTGAGGTATTTCATCTCAGCTGCGGTTACCATGGATTTATGTTTATCGATCATTGTCCAAGATTCTGCACCATATGTGAGGGTTGGTGGTGTATATATTGTTTTGTACAGATGTATTTTGGTTTTTGTGCTAATTTCTTTCTTTCCTATTAGGGTGTTGTTAATCTGGTAGTAAGCATGTGTTCCAGATGTCTAAGTTTATTTGTAGGTCGTTTATGTTCCCTGATATTAGGACAATATCATCAGCATATACCAGTCCTTGTGTGTATACTGGGTTTAGATTATGGTAGCCTAGTCTTGTGGGTCTTGTTCGTGTCTTTGCTGTTTTTATTATTTGGTCCATATAAGTGATGAATAGTAGTGAGCTCAGGCTGTCTCCTTGTTTTACTCCGTTTTTTATTTCGAAATTCTCCGATGTCCTTCCATTTACTCTGACGGTCCCTAGTACATTGTGATATATACTTTTGATGACTCTTTGCAGCTTTGGGTCAGTTTGGAGTCCTTCGAGTGCTTCCCATATGCATTTTCTTGGTACTGTGTCGAAAGCTGCTCTAACATCTAGGAAGCTTAGGTATAAGGTTTTGTTTCTTTCTATGGCTTTCTCTATCATGATTCTTAGTGCATATATATGGTCTTGTGTTTGTCTGTTTGGCCTAAAAGCCGCTTGCTCTTCCTCTAGCTTGTTTTCGATTTGTGTCCTTATGCGCTTTTCTACTAGTTTGGAGTAGATTTTTAATGTAACTTGTGCTAAACATATGGCTCTGTAATTATCGCAATTGGTCGAGTCTCCTTTCTTGTGTATCGGTATTATGATATTTTTTTCCCAGTCCTGTGGTATCGTTTCTGAATCCCATGCCTGTTGGAATATTTTTTTCAGCCACTTTATGTTTGTTGGTCCTCCATATTTTATGAGCTCCGGTGTTATTCCATCCTCCCCGGGTGCTTTTCCGTTTCGTTTTCCTCTTAGAGCGTTTTTGATTTCTTCTTTACTGATTTGATTTTCTACTCTTCCAATACGCATGTCCAATATTCGATCTGCGCAAGCCACTCCCCGGCCACCCCCACCAACGTTCTACAATGGTGCTAGGCAGTTAGGAAAATTCCTAAGTTGGTTTGTTCCTGGATTTGGAATTTACACCAGAACAAAAAACTAAACTTTGTGTAGAACTACCGGATGATCGTAAAAAAAATTATTCAGAGCAGGCCATGACCGAAGTGTTGAAGTTGGCAATACATAATATAAGCCAATTGTCAAATGTTGACAGCTGTAAAAAATTTTGGTTAGATTAAATGCATCTAGCCAAAAAATTTTACAGCTGTCAACATTTGACAATTGGCTTATATTAAGTATTGCCAACTTTAACACTTCGGTCTTGGCCTGCTCTGAAAGATGTTTTTTGCGATCACCCGGTATAAAGACTGTACAGTTAAATACAAGACCTTTATTAAATACTGATACCCACGCGACCACAAAATGTAGGCAACCCAACTTACACTGTTAGTAGCTCTTTACCCAAAAATTCCCAAGCCGTTTGTTAACCTATCAAGGCTTGCTTGTTTACATACATAACCTCACTTTGGGTATTTGACACATAATGCAGATATTTTTAGTTACCACGAGCACCAATTCTGAACTGACTTCAACATCTATATCTAAAACTCCCTAGGCCAGTGCGGATGAAAGGTCACGTGGGTATCAGTATTTATTGTAGTACAAAAATGTAAGTTGAAAAAACTTAATTTTAAATTATGAACAGAATGGCAAGCCAAACAGTTTGGTAATGTTTTTAAATTTAGTTTTAAAAACTTTTTATTTAAAATTTACACAGAGTGAGTAAAAAGTAACACATAATGTTTTCATAAATATTATATCAGTGAAAAATTTAAAAGTTACATTAAGATAAATTTCAGTTCGATGTTCAAATCGATATTAAATAAAAAGCAAGTAGTCAATTATATCATGTAATAAAACGTGTCCTCAAGGTAATATTAAAATATTTGGTACAAAATTGTGAAAAAAAACTTCATTAATCATTATAAAAAAATCCTGAAAGGCAGGTTCCCGAGCAGGTTAATCAAAACGACCGTAGAAAACAACATTAATGAAAATAACTAAAAAAGATCGAGTTCGAAACTTCAACCGAAAACGTAGTTTGAGATTAGGGAACTCCAGTCACCAACGATAACAATAATTATAAGAGAATGTTTAGTACTTATTTAACTTATAATTTTCTCTGATAAATTTATAATAAGTATGATTTTTTGGTTTTGTTTGATTTCTAAGTAAACTCGCTAAAATTTTGTCATTAACTCATGGAGTTAATTACTGCTTCGAATATGAAATCTAATATTGGTAAAATTTACAATTTTCAGGTTAATTTTCTCAATTCAGATTATAGTAGGTAATTAAAGCGACAAACTTATCCCCCGCCCTTAAAAGAATTTAAAAAATAATTTATTTAGTACAAAGACATCGTATTCGATCAATAACTAACTATTTTTAGCGTATTTTATTATAATAAAAACTATCATATTTCTTGTCGTTATTGATAAAAGTGTCTACATGATGATGTGTGCAATTTCCCAATATAATGTTTTATAAAACATTATTTAAAAACTGTATTCGACCAAACGTTTGTACAAACAAACTGCACTGAATCAAAGTTATGCGATAATTAAGTCGAAAACAGCAATAAAGCAAGCCGCTGGAAGCTTGCTCTAATCGAGCTTTAATCTTCTATTATGATATAAAACTTTGGCAATGAAATGAACTTGATAAAGTAAGACTTAATCCTTGCGTTATTGATAAATTCCAAAACAAATTGTGGCTTGATTGGCAATTACAAGTATGCTTTATAAAATTTTGTAATGAAACTTTTAAAACTTTCTGCGGAGAGGTCGTCAGCTGATAACATCTAGTAGTTTTGGTAACTTTAATTTTACTTAGGCAAAAAAGCTTTTCAGCTGTTATAAAATTTGACAGTTGACAGTTTCTTGTTCTATGTAAAGTACGTTTTAAATTTCCTAGTGGGCAAAACCATAAAAAATTAAAAACATTTTTAAAAACAAGATCTTCCAAAAGAGCACAAAGAAATTAAGAAATAGTCCCCAAACGACAACCATCGTAAAAATAATAAAATCTGGCGAAGAAATAACGAAGAAAAATCAAAGAATAGCAAAAAAATGTATACGAAAGTTAGAGCGGATATTGAAATATTTTAGTCCCTACTATGCGCGTTGCCAATAAAAGCAAAAATTTCATACCGTAGCAAGCACAGTTTATCTTCTCAACTTCAAATATCTAGTTCAGATCTACAAATGAAGCACAGGAAAGCCAGCCAAAGTAACAGATTCTAGGAAGTATACTAAGTGAGTAATACTTGAACCATTCTGCTGGTTTCAGCATTTACTTTATTATTGTGTTGATTACCTGTTACTCCATTCCGTCTTTCTTCATTTCTGGTCTGTTGCGGATACTTGACACGAGGCAGACCTTTTCTCTGTATATCTGGTCTGCCGCGGACGTTTGACACGAGGCAGATCTCTCTTTATTTAACACCAGGCGGTACTGTCTCTTTCTTATATCCGTCACAATTCCGTTTGTCTGCTATACCTGTCTTACCCGTAGAATTTTACATTCACTATCGTTTGGAACAGAATGGCACATTGCTACTTAGTTAGTTGGTTAATTGCCACCGATGCTACCGTATCTCATCTGCTACCGTACTACTTCCGTATTTTTCTTACTATAGTTTGCCTGGTACCGCATTGCCACCAAGTACTGCTTCCGTATTTGCGTTTGTTTATACACTACTTTGCTTGGCTTATAATACCTTGCGCTTTTAGTATAACTAGTGAGACCCCAGCGCACAATGCACTGACAGACTCGCGTTGGCCAACCCGTCTAAATGCGTCACGTGATGCATTAGTTCCAATAATGAGACGCGGCGATTTTGTAGATGCCGTCCCAAGTGACGCGCGTCCAGCCGACCTTCATATATATTATAAATTAAAATAATTATTATAGAACAATTGACGTAGAATAAAAATATAAAAATGTTTCATGTTCCATCTGAGGATAGAGACCTTTCATTGAAAGAAAAATGGTACAAATTGGTGAAGCGGTAGCCGCTGGAAGAACCGGAGAAGAAAACCCTTTGAGCTTTTATATATGTATGGATAATTATTTTTGTAAATAATTCCTGTAGTTAACTTTTTGCTTTATTTAACAATACATGGTTTAATTCTATAGTTGTGATTATTAACATTACATGAGCACAAAAAATGGTTTCGGTAAGTAAAACTACTTAGACCCCTGGAGACCGTCATCTCACTGCAGTTACCCTGGTCTTCAACTAGACACGAGGGAATCATGAAGATCGACTGGGGAAAAACCTTCTCCAGAAAGTGCAATTCTACCAGGAAAAAACCCTCGCCCAGTGAAGTCCGTTCGGAGAGCAAACTCTATTATAAAATCTGGCGTCCGAGCATTTCACGGAGGTTGTACGCACAAGCCAACGTACAATTCCACCCTCAACACCGACCACGTAACAAATTAGCGGCATACAGATCCATGATGCATAGAGCTTTGACGGTGCCTTTAGATAAAATAAGTTATAATAGAGAAATTTCTTTTATTAAACAAATTGCGCACAGTATAATGATTATAATACCTAACTTATTGGTAAATACATTGGCTATTCGAAAAATGTATCCAAATACTTTATCCGATACAATCAAATATACGCTTCGATTTCGTATTTTAACGATAAATCAGAAATGATGCTAAAATTATTTTTAAAAATAAATAAATGTAGAGTAATTTGTAAAACAACTAAAAACATTTTAAACACTTAGTGAGGTATATGCCCACCTTATTTGGTTTTTCATTTCCTTTTAGGTTTTTGATCTCACAAAACATAAAATAATAATGGGTAAAAAATTTGTTTAAAAAAACATAACCAATTGCTGTGTTTCTACGTTTACACATTTTTCTGGACTTGCTCATTAATTTTATAGGTTCATAAAACTGTTATACAGGGTGTTGATGAATTGTAGGGACAAACTTCTAGGGCTTGCAAAACACAACAAAGCAAGCAACTTTTGTTAATAAATGTGTGATCAAAAGTGTTTCCTTTCAGGGATAGAGCTTCTCAAAGATTCTTTAAGAAGCGCCTAAATGTAGGCAACTTAATTTACTACCTACTATTTGTTTTCATAACGACGGAAATTAATACAGGATAAATAAAGCCCTTATTTTCCACTTTTCAAATTCAAATTAAATTTAAAATAAATTAATTAAGAAAATGTTTTAAAACTAAGCAATAGAAAAAAACAAAATTACAAAGCAGAAATGAACTATTTGAAAAATTTGCAATAACTAATTCAAAAATTAACAAAATTATAGTAAATGTTCGAATGGATGATTCCTATTCGGAAAATGTTCTTCGCGTGCGTTACCCCAAGCAGCTCCGTGCATGAACATCATGTCATGCTGTTTGGCAAAAGTATAATTCGCCATAACACAAAAATACGAAACACAGAACGAAAATAACGAAGAAAATAATTATCAAAAAAATCACAGAGCAAAAAAAACGAATTATAAAAGGCACAGAAAGAAACGACTGCAATAAAAGTAAAATAATATCACAAAAATATCGAATTGGGTCAAAATTGACGTTATTTGAATGCATGTATGTCTAGATCGTTTTTTTCAAAATTTCGTGTGACCTGTGCAAAATAATTGAAAATGCAATTTGGGTTGCCTATTTTCAGGTACTTCTTAAGGAATCTTTAAGAGGCTCTATTTTCTAAAGGGAACACTTTTGACCACACATTTATTAACAAAAGTTGTTTGCTTTTTTTGTGTTTTGCAAGCCCTAGAAATTTGTCCCTACAATTCATTAACACCCTGTATAATTGTTTTATAGCATTTCGCTGTTGCCATACATTGTTATATCTTAAATAGTATTGAATTATTGGGGTCTCAATACATCTTTTTATTAGAAGCTTTTCATAACATCAATTATCTTGATGTCATCAAAAAGATTTAAAAAAATCTAATATATAAAATTCTCGTGTCACGGTGTGCGTAATTGAACTACTCCGAAACGGCTCGACCGATTTTCGTGAATCTTAGCGAGCATATCGGCTAGGGTGGAGAATCGGACAACATTTATTTTTCATCCCCCTAAATGTTAAGGGTGGTCCACCCTTAAATTTTTTTTTTATTTTTTTGGACAAAATTTTTTGTTTTTATTTTTTTATGATACATCATACAAAAATACATACAACCCTAAATTTTCACCCCTCTATGATCAACCCTTATTTTTTATTTATTAATTAAAAACTTTAATTTTTTTTGG
The DNA here is from genome assembly GCA_958336395.1 of Ctenicera cuprea. Classification (NCBI taxonomy): domain Eukaryota; kingdom Metazoa; phylum Arthropoda; class Insecta; order Coleoptera; family Elateridae; genus Ctenicera; species Ctenicera cuprea. The sequence goes on along the minus strand of OY284487.1, from coordinate 18,920,828 downwards.
CAAGATTTTTATTTTTATTTTGTCATGACTTAGAATAAAAAAAATTCATTTTTCACCCTTCTACGATCAACCCCTATTTTTATTTGTTAATTATAAACTTTAATTTTTTTGAGAATTTTTTTTTTAATTTGTCATGACTTAGAATAAACAATTTCATATTACTCTCAATTTTCACTCTTATACGATCAACCCCTATTTTTCCATCCCGATTTTTATTTTTTTCATTCTATCCACAGATCCGCAATAGGGTTGCAAGATGGCAATCGAATATTATAATTGTAGTACGATAAATTCTTATTCAGAGTTTATAATTTCAAGTTCCTTTAATTATGATTTTTTTTTAATTCAATTTGATCTCCCGCCCTCGCCGGTCGATAACTGATCAACTATCAATCGATCAGTTATCCCCGCCAGGTGTCACCACTCATCCAGCAAACATCACGGAGTAGGGATGAGGACGAAGCCGGTCTCCTGTCTTACTCACTATACATTTTTCAGCCATTTTTTTTGGTTTTATTAGTGTATCAATCGTAGCAGTGACTGTTATACCTATTATTTTAATTTTTCTGTGCAACTCTCATGTTAATTTTACTGTCATCGTAAATTTATCATTAATTTCCAGTGCAATAATTATTTATTTACAATTTATTAATCTGACAAAGACAGTTTTAACTCTCTGTTAATTAAGTGATCTCATGTAAATAAACACGTGTTGTAAGCTCCCGCCAACAACGGCCATTACCGTACCTGTATATATTGTACTTAACATTTTTTGGAAATAGTTTTAATTCAAAACGAAAACGTGTACGTGGTTAATAAATATACCCGTTTTATTATTGTGAAAGGTAAGTCACATAATAAGCAAATGAATACAATATTAAGTCACTGTTTTCCACCAATACACTGATAGAAGGATTTATTAACTATTAATAATTTATTTAAAGACAATTATTTAATTTATTAAATTTAAATTAATATTTATTTGGGAAGAAAGTACATTTATTAATTCCCAATTAGATTGCCATTCGCTATGACGATCAATAAGTCACAAGGCCAGACATTGTCTGTATGTGGCTTAGATTTGGAAACACCATGCTTTTCCCACGGACAACTATATGTGGCATGTTCTCGCGTGGGAAAACCATCCAGTTTGTTTGTGTTGGCTAAAGACGGACTAACCAAGAATATTGTACACTCTATTGCGCTGAGAGATTAATTTTTTTTTTCAATTGCCATAATTGATAGTAAAAATATGAATAATTATTTTTGATGTTTAGATAGCTATCAAGAATTGTAATTTAAAATATATTCGTTACTTTAATAAAGATTTATTTATTACCCTAAATAAAGCATACTTTTATTGTTTATAACGCTTTCGATTATAAGTACATCCCCGCACACTTATAGTAGATAGTTATTTTTATTGAACTAAAAAAATGTTTCCTACAAATAATATACATGGCAAAACAAAGTTTGCCGGGTCAGCTAGTAGAAATATAGAATTTCGGAATCTGGCATAACGTATTCGTGGGAAAAACCTACAAAAGAAGAAAAAACTGGCGGAAAAAACACTCGCTTTGGAGTGCCAGTACAATGTTAAACAAATATACTTTTGCAGATACTGTAAGTAACAATATTTAATATTATTAATATAATATTTATGGGAAAGTCCAGGTGAAGTGCTTCGGTAATTTTTTAAAAAGTGTCGAGTATCCTTACAGCAACATATGGTTATCGCTTTCTTGCCTAGTGACAGAGATAAAAACGTAAGTCTAAATTAAATTGATACAGCCCCCGCTTTAGATTGAAGCCTACTTTATGCACGTGAAATTAATTATGGCATTTATCTAGTTCGGTAATTAATCAAAATACGCCCCCATTAGCCGTTAGTACTATCCCAGCACAAATGCGGGGAATAATAATCAAACGCTATAGATAGAGGGATTTACTCTATTAATCTGCTGTATGAGGTTTCCGCAGTGCATTACACGATTCTACACTAAAGCAAATCCGGCAGAGTTGCTTGATCTAATTATTTCAAATAAATACCACTACTTGCTTCATTACATTGTTATTGTAATGCAAATTCGCGACCCCGTCGGCGTTTGATTCATATTTCATAAGTAATGAATAACTAAGTGATCTTTAATTTGCTCAAGCTCCGACAATACAACTCTGATAAAAGGAACCCTCTGGGCCACGAGTTCACCTCGAAAATCGTCCCCACGACGATCGAATGGTTTTTAGCGCGTGTCGTGGCTTTTTCCGGGACTCCCGAGTAAAGTTCAGGAACGATTTCGTTGGCATGTTTTCTACCAACCAACTTTTTTGTCGTCCATTTCAACTAAAAGAAGCAGTCGAATCAATTTGAGGAATACCAAAGATTTCTTTCGACGCTTGTCATAATCTTTATCGCTTTCGTTTTTGTTACAGTTTTTTTTTCCTATCATAAGGTGTAGCCACTTTATCAAAAGAACAGCCATGTACAAAACAAAGTTGCTAGAGCATAAGTTAACTTTAAAATATATTTTTGAACTTTTTAACATGTTCAATTATATAGGGTGATATTGAAATTCGTGAAGATATTTTAAACTCACCAAGCTAAACAAGTTTTCTATTTATTACTTTTCTAAAATTGAATACTTGTTTTAAAATCACCCCCCCCCCCCCTTGAATTTGACGAACTGATCAGTAAGTAACGACATGGAGTGAAACTGAAACTGTTTTAAAATCGCATCGTATAGCCGAGTATGCGGGCGGATGTGGGGGTACGTTACTATGGCAACCACATTACTGTCCATTCTAAAGTGATGCAATTTACGAAATCGTCAAAGTCGCTTCAACTTAAAGGTCAATTTAGTGCGACGCTGTAGTGGCAGCTAGTAGACCGCGCTAGAAGAATTGAACAATTATTGTTTTATCCAATTACTAGCGTAACCCGTGGGCTACGACCCACGACTTTTTTACAATCCATTCAATTTTTCAAAATTATTAAAATTAAAGAAATGCACTACTTTGTTATTTTAAGTGGAAAACGTTGCCTATTATTATATCTTTAGACTTTACATTTAGTTCTACAGAAAAAAGTATAAAAGTACCTACTGTAATCATAAAATTAATGGCTTTCGAGTTATTTGGCATTTTTCAAAAGTTTTGACATTTATAGACTAATATTTCATAAAATATGGTAGATACTAAAAACGTTAATAAAAATATTAATATTTCTGAGTATTTTCGTGTTTTTTTGGTATGTCTTTTATAAATTGAAAATTAAAATTGGTGTGCTATGGAAACAAAACAAAAATATTTTATAAAAAAAACATATCAAAAAAACACGTAAAACCACAGAAATCTTAGTATTTGCTGTACAAAGACCTATACCAAATTGATAGAAAATTTAATTCTACATTTGATGATGCTAAAATATAGCGGGTGTTCCATTGCATTTGAAAAACGAAAGTTATTGACAGTTTTACAAAATGGACCTTAAATAATGTACACCCTATGTAATAATTTGCTGTTTTTAACATACAGCTCAATACTTCATAATGTGTTATAATCTGTACAGAATACAGATAGGCGGACGTTTTTACTATCTAAAAATATTAATTATGAAATTATACGTCTACAAAATAATGTGAAAATTTCCGAAAAAAACCTAATTGTATTATTATAGTACCTTGATCCATTTAACTTACTATCTAACCAAAAAATTTTACAGCTGTGAACATTTGACAATTGGCTTATATTAAGTATTGCCAACTCTAACACTTCGGTCATGGCCTGCTCTGAAAGATGTTTTTTACGATCACCTAGTATGTTATGCAGTTTACTATGTGTACCTTTTTTATATTTGCAAGTTGTTTTTGTTAATTTATGTTTGTAGTTATTTATTTATATTTAAATTTAAATTTTTTTTTCCACCCGGTATTAAGGGTTACAACACTTGACTGTTAATCAAACGTAAGTATCGTATTAGTGAAAACCTAATTTGAATTAGTTATAATGTTTTCGCTTTCTAGTAATTCTTATTTTTCCTCGTTGTCAGTTTTTCTAATAATAATGTTAAAGCTTATTTGAGTATCTTTAATGTCGAATCTAATATTACAATTTGCAACATATTGCTCTAATTTATTGAAAAGCTTAATATGTAAAGCAGCATTGTCTAATTATTATTTTATTATTTCTCCGAAAATTAATAAGCCTTATTTCTAGTATTACACTATCTGTCATCGTGCAAATGATATAATGTGTGGGTATTTAATTACATACTTTAATATAGAAGCATCTGTATATTAAGTCCGAAGCCCTTCCACCTGTAGCAACCTTTAGTACTGTGCGCCCCCTACTACTACAACCCAAATGTTTACGCGGCCCTTATATTAAGATCATTTTGCTTTGTACAGTGGACCTCTCTAATATTCTATAGAAATTCGTTTCCTTCATGTAGAATATTTGTTTTTCTTATTGCAGCACAATCTGCTGACATTTCATTGCGACAACAAACTCAAACGACAATACAGTGCCGAAACGCCGGCCGGCCAGCGCCGGCGGGCAGGATACGCAACACTTCATTAAATGCCTGCGTAGACCGGTTGGTCAATACTGCCTTCTACTATTAATACAGAAACGGGTAGCATTATACCTGGGTTTCTTTCAAAAATACACCGCTGAACCTGACAAAACAAAAAATACACGGTTAGGATATTACCGGCAGGTTGTTTATGTGCAGCCAGAGTATTAACTTTATTTCTTCTATTAGTGGCGCCTAAATGTGCTTTTGCTTAGAGGAGCCAATTTCGGTTCACAGAAAAAACGTCCCTGAAAGGAGGTCCAAAACAACTTTCCAGAACAAAACGTCGATGAAAAACCCCAGCCTAAAAATAAACCTGGTAAATAGATCCTTCAGTAGGACCATTCTCCGCAAATAACAACCTGATAAAATAATTTCCTCACTAAAAAACGCCAAAAATACATCCCATAAACAAAATCACGAATTTTCTTGCTATGGTAAGTGGCGAATCACCGTTTAATAAAGAAAGAGCTCTTCTTCAAAAACATACGTGTTTTTTTTCTAATCGGCTTATATGAACAAGGGCGTATTTCATTTTGGAATTGTATGCAAATGTCTAACAAAATTTTTTATCGCGTATTTATTATTTCCAAAAACATTTAGAAAATCTTCGTTAAGGCAGTAAGTTCTTTGGAAATGTAGAAAAGTACTAAGTTCAACTAACCTTGCAGGATTGTTTCCTTGAAGCTTTTTTAAAGAGGTGGTTCTTTTTTAAAATTGTTTTCTAGGGCGGTTTTAGAGCTTTTTTTGTTTTATTCTCGGACTTTTCTTTCAGAAAGTACCGCTCATTCCCAAGACGCGCGCGCTTTATATGAATATTTTAAAAAGTGAGAAGCGTAGCCCACGGGTTCTGCTAGTACAATATAACTCAAAATGGCTATTCCGCACCCGTGGACCGTCCCCTCAGCTTTCGGCTCAGGTGACAAACCTTCCACTCGTGCGGAATATGTAATATTCCAAACTTGTTACAGAATATACTACTTTGGTATTGTTAGGTGATCAAAGTACATTCCCACCTTCAATATCAATTATTACCATACTATCCAACCGATAAAACCAGCTCATAGTAAAAAGATTAAAGTTGGTGATTTGCAACTATTTCTCTAAATTTGTTGAATATCATACCGTTTTTCTAAGTTTATGACATACATTGTTAACATGTATGTCTATCTCATTTGTCGACCTACCAAATCTAAAAAAACGGAAATACTTATTCGATGTCGCTTTTTCAATTTTTTGAATGCAAGCGCAGTTGTACATTAAACAATCATCATGTTATCATATAGTTAAATGTTATGATAAAATGGATCCATTTTCTTTTAAGTGACGTGGCAAATATAATAAAGGAATCAAACTTCAAATCTCGTCACCAATGTTATAATTTAATATTTTGAAAAATATATAAAGCAGCTACATGTTTCGGTCCTCTTTATGGACCATCATTCAGGCTGTAAAAAAAAGGTTTGGTTTTTTACAGCCTGAATGATGGTCCATAAAGAGGACCGAAACATGTAGCTGCTTTATATATTTTTCAAAATATTAAATTATAACATTGGTGACGAGATTTGAAGTTTGATTCCTTTATTATATTATAGTTAAATGTTGATTGAGTGTTCGTATAATTATGCTTCTTGATAAAAAATGATTTTGCATAATTTAGATTTAAAACTTTTGGATTTATTCAATTTTTGATAATATGTAGGTTTTGCATTGCATCCTCACCATTCACAAATTTTCAGCATCGAGTATTAGAATAATAGCCTCAGCATATAAAATTAATTTACCCGTTATGTCAGTGAATAAGAGCAGATTTAAATTAAAAATAATAACGGTCCGATAACTATCACTTACACCGTATGTAATTGTTAATAAATTTAAGGAAGTTTTAATATTTCACATAATGTAATATAATAATGTAGATTTTATTTAATATAAGCGAGGACTGTACGGCATTAAATGCTTTACCCAGATCTAGAAATACTGCAATTTGCGATCTCAAATTATCTAATCATAATCATAATCTTGTAATTAATAGGTAATGAAATTCAATCTTTATCGGTTCCCCTATTTTTCATAAAGCCAAATTGTTGTTTTGAAAGAATTTTATAATTTGTTATAAAAGATACAAGTTTCGTTGATTAATTTTTTGGAGACTTTGCAACGTTTTGTTAGACATCTTAAACACATATAGTAGTTGCAATGGGATTTGCAATAGTTCCAGATAGGACTTTTTAATGATGCAACCATTATTGTGTCAGTACCTGATGATACAGGTACTGACACATTTTTTAGAATTACTTTGTATTTTTCTAAAAAAGATTTATTTTGACACTTTACTACCCTGCTACAAAGATACTAATATAGTGAAATGGGTATCATACTTAGTATTCAACAAATAAACGATATGCATATGCACATAATCACAGTCTATCAAAGAAAAATTGAATGTATTTGACCTAAATCAAGCTCAAGTACAAAAATATACAAAACTTACCGTCATGGGTTTTTATTATTCCACACCTTTTTACTTTTGTCGCCATTGCATTCTTTGTTCACTATAATGTGTCTATGTGTTTCACATACGCCACTATTTTATAAGCCAAACAAACCTTTCTTATGTCGCGTCACGGTTTACACTGAACGAGAAAATAAAAAGCACAGTGCTTTGCAATTGTTTCAAGATATACCTACCAATCATATTTAAGTGATAAACAGCAGGTGTTCTCTTACTTAATCAAATAATCATAATCGGAATTCAGAATCACAAAAAGTGTGTTGCATACTATAAATTGAAGCAAGAATCAACATGTTTTTAACTACCTACTTCCAGTTAATATTAAAACACATGTTATTTTATTGAGTACGTTTGCACCAAAGTCTGGTAATGCCAGTCGGCTTAAAGACGGGTCATCTCAGAACAGCCATTTTTGGGACCAAATAGTTTATTGGTTGCTTTTTTTTCTAAAATAACTAAAGAAGGTTTTAAACAAATTTTTACAATTAACATTTCTGCTAAAAAATTGTAGGTAATTCCGGGTTGTAGTACTTCAAATTGTTCTAACAACGCACGGAATGGCGTGAGACTGTTTAAATTTACAAAAAAAACGGCATAATTGATTTGACATGCGTAAGAGTAGTGGCGGGTCGTGGTGTGGTGTACTGGGAGGCGTTTTAAAGTATTTTTTGGAAAAAAATTTGTTCTTACTCAAGTTTTAGGTAGCCTTATATTTCAAACCCATCCTTTATGTTGGCAAACATCTATTTTTACCAACATTTTCATTGAGGTCTTTAATAGACTTTCGATAAGCACTCTCTAATAAAATTATTGTAAATTGCTATCCACATTGCCAGTGTGTCAAAATGCACAAAATTTTTCATGTGCTTTACCGATAAAAAATGTGTTTGAATTTTAGTTTTCAAATTTTTGTACTCAATATCACACAATGAATTATCACAAAATAGCAGACAGTGGAAACAAGTGAAAGCATTTTTTTACATAGCATTCACAATCTAAAATTATTTTGCATGGACACCGTACAACACCACTAAATTATGATTGCACAACCAACAGCTGTTTTCACACTACTACGTCGTGTACGTGCGAATCCCGCAAATTAGGCGGCTATTGGCATGCGCTTATCACGGACAGCTGACAGCATAATTCTCGGAAGTTGTGGGTTCGTGACCCTTTAATACGCAAATACTTCTATCCTCTTTTAGCTTGTGCAATATGAATTTTACCGCAATGTGCTTTCTGGTTCACTCTTATTCATTTAAAATCCTTTTAAGCCGGCGGCTTTATATATAGCTGAATTGGCGACTAACAGACAAATGACCCTCGCATGGATTCGTTTAATGCGCGCAAAATACTCAAACATTCAAACGGCTTCGGATGCTGCGGCAGCTCTTTAATAAACGTTCTCACATAGAAATCTCATACAAAAGTACTATAAAGTATTTTTTAAATGTTATAGTGTATAATATGTTATTTACCCAAACAAAAAGTAATTATTAACTTTTTCTTATTTCGTTGGGAGGTCAATGACCATTTGACCCAATGGAGAAACCGCCACTGACCCATGCTACGATTTTTTGAAAATTTTGATTGTAACGCCTTATTATTACTTAAAAGCGAGTTGCAGAACAGAATTTGGTGTTGTAGTAGCTCTAGGGCGACACCATATTACTATGTACGAAAATTTTTAAATGCATGAAAAAAGCAAAGAAATCTGGAAATGGGTTAATTTTTCCCCTCCCTCCCTAATTTTGACGAACAAAATTGTCCTTCCGTTTTTACCAAAGAGAAATTTGTTTTTTCAAATACTTCCATCCTATAATTTAATCAGCACAGGAGCATCAATAACAACTTAAAAGTGCGCCTAGTATAAATCACGTGGTAAATGACAGATTGTTGTCAGTTGTCATTCTTACAATGAGGGATTAGCAGAGGTTCATATTTACATACCCTACAACTCTAAATAGCTCTTATTTATATGTGCTGTAATTGTGATTGCAGGTGTTACTGAAACATGACATACCCCTTTTGCCTTTACTTATTAAGATAACCCCTTTTGCCTTTACTTATTAAGATAAACCAATGAAATTTCAGTATGTTTGACAGACCATAAAAACGCATTATATAGGCAAAAATTTAACTATTTTCACTTTTGTCAGAAATGACTTCAACTTTCTTATTTTTAATAAAACACCCTGTATACTTTTTCATATTTAGAATTAGGGTGAAATTCTAAGTCTCTTTATGCCAATGTATTGGCATGCCGTATTTGTTTTAAATTTTCGTTTACTATAAAACTTTGACAAATCAGTTCTAATCTAGTTACATATGCCCCAAAAAAATAAAATTTACATTTACAACCTAGAAAACATACCTGTTGAAATATTACCTTTGAAAATTTGCTAAAAAGTATTTTTCAAAATAAGATAATTACTGACTTGTGCTTTTCTTTGTTATGCTAGCCTTTAAATTAACATTTAAAAATATTATCCAACAAAAACTTACCAATAATAATTTTGAAATAATTTCAAACCATCTTAAAGCTAGTAGTCCTTTTAAAACAAATGAAAAAATTTTCAAGTAGCATTACTAATAAGTTTAATAAGTAAAAAAACAACAAAAATTACAATCAATAACAGTATCATAGACGAGTACATTTACACCGAATGCTTAGGTCCCAACCTATGCACCAAATCTTACCGAAGTTATATAGGTCACTTGGTGTAAACAGGCGAAATATGATTAGTACTCCACTTAGATCAGGTCACTAAGCACATTTACAATACCTAGTAATGTTTGGTGGACTGACCTACACCATCACTCAAATTTACCCTAAGCACCAAGCATTTACACCTTCACCTTGTTCACTAGGACTAAGTTTGTTATAGTCCCATTTTGGTTCCAGAAAAAGCACCTTTTGTTAGCAATTTTTATACGCTGAAACATCTTACAAGGTTTGGTTACACGCTAGTTTTGTGAGTCTGCATTTCATTGAAATGTTTGAAAAATGTGTGTTTCTTCGTCGGACCAATTTATTTTTGTTTTTGCATTAACACGAATTTTTTTTACAAGAGTTCATTTTGGGCTAAATACGGTTTGACAGCATGGGATGGGTAAAGTAGATATCGTGTTAATTTGGTCAGACAATCAGCATTTACACCTGCTAAATTAGTGCTTAGGTCGGTCCGAATTTAGGTCAGGTCACGTAACAAAGTGACCCCACCTAAGAGTACTCATCACATTCAACCTGTTTACACCAAGTGACCTAAATAAATTAGGTAACATTTGGTGCATAGGTGGTAACCTAAACGTAGTGTAAATGTACCCCCTGTTTTAGGTGACCTGACCTAAGCACTAATTTAGCGAGTGTAAACGCCGATTGTTCAACCTTAAAACATTCAACTTAAGTAATACGCTATCTACTTACCAGATTGCATTGTGTTACACCGTATTAAGTTTAAAATTTGAACATTTCTGTGAAAAAAAAAATTCGTGTGAAGAAAAAAAACAATGAATTAGTCTGACCAGGAAACTGATACATTTTGTAGCTTTGCAATAAAATGCAGACCCAACAAAAATATCTGAAAACCAAACATTTTGAAAATTTTCCAGAATACATAAAATGTTAACAGAAGCTGCTTATGCTTGGACCAAATCAGACTATAACAAATTTGATATCGGTTAACAAACATATTTTCGAGATGCCAAAACATCACTTAATCGGCATACACTCACAATTTCATCTTAATTACAAGAAAGTACAGGCAAAGTGCTTCGCCAATTCTTTAGATATTTGTAGAAATAAATGAGTTATGCTAATGTTAAAAATATCACTTTCTGATTGTGGCTCAAAAACAAAAACGAGTTTCTGTCTGCCCCACTGAATTCATCTTTAAAATCCCTGTAAACAACCACATTTTGTACTATACCAGCTTTCCATTAGATGTAAATTGAAACTAATCAGACTTCGCATAATTTTAATGAGAGTAAGACCACAAAATATAATTTACAAATTTTTATCTCTTTTTGCATTAATACAGAAAAGACAATAACTACCCATCCTGAAAACAAAGCTAAAACCATGTTTTTAAAATGTCGTCCTCCTTATACAAATGGTCAGTGTAGTGAAGTATTGTTATACAAAAATAGCCAATTAAAACGACAAAAAGTGTGCATCTATAAATTTTATTTTGTTATTTTGTACACTTTGTAGAAATGTGATGCATGTAAATTTTCTACAGAAAGAATAAATAATTGTAAACATATTTAAGGCCTCTATTGGCTTTGGACATTCATGAGAGAAACAGTGCTGAGATTAAAATAGTTTATTTACAAAATACGTTTCGTAACAATTAAAAATATCTTGTACTTAAGTAAATGCACGCCCACTTCCTCTCACAAATCATACACAGTATTCCTTTTCTGGAGGGGCACTTGGTTAACAAAAACAGAAAGAGCTGACAAGTCTTATCATATACAGGATGTTTAAAAAATAGTAGTCAACCAGTACATGCCTTACTAAAAAAAATTGATATAATTTACATTATTATAGAATTTTAGATGGCATTATACAAAACCAATGGAGCAAAAACAAAGAATGCCATCATCACCGTTTATGATTTAAAAGTATTTAATGTTGTATACATTTATAAATACTTTTAGGGGAAACACCTACCAATTTCACTGTGACAATTAAACAAAGTTCTGTGAAATAAACTATAACTTTAATATATGAACAACACCAAAATTCCCCCTAGGTTCAACCACAGGTCCATTTTATGAAATCTGTAGCCACGTAGAAGTATTTTTAAATTAAATGTACCGAAAAAATATTTGGAATGTTTATTTATAGGAAAAAAATAATAAATAAAATTCTATTGCGGGGGATAATTTTTTTGATTTAAGTCGATCCATTTCCACAAAACACACCATTTGAAATGTTATTTAAAAAAAGAAGTAGTTTTTTAAAAGTATTTCCCTCAAATACTGCTACTAGGGATTAGGGTTGACCTAAATCCAGGATTTTCACAACAAATTCTCTTGCTATTGCATCGGGGAAGAGGGAGGGGGATTTCGATTTTGTTCTAATTTTTTTTTAATTTACATTTACTGCCTTATTACCAAATTAATTTAAGCTTTGACAACCCTATGGTGCATCACCTGTTTGTAACTCATTATGTTCGTCTATAATAAAAATTCTGGAAATCTAAATATGGTGTGTCTTACTTTTATCTTATTTTTTGGAACTATGAATGTCCAGGTTTGTCCTAAATTTTTAATATTATTGTCTTATTCTAACAAGTGAAGTTATCACAACCCTATACCAATTTGGACTCATTTGACATCTCTATTAAAAACTGTTTGTTATAGTGACAATCAGAATATGGACTATAATTTTGCAAACATCCTGTATTAATACAGACTTTGATAATTATCCACTGTCTGATGTAGGAGCAATTGTAGTATATGTATTTTTTTAATTCGTTAGCAATTACCATATAAATCGCAAAATATATGCTACACGACCAGATCTGAAACCACACACAACAAGAGTGTTTGGTTTCTGTATCCATACATTGATATGCAAATCAAAGCAATATAATGCAAATAAAAAACAAAAAAGAAATAATGATATTTTCCATCCATATACCAAATATTAATCGACAACTTTTTCATATGTATTACTCACTATTAACCATTAGCACAGCAATAGTCTTCCAGCAAGTTAATTAATTCCAATTAATAAAGATAACAAATCTTTCACCAAGTTTCTCCATGTTTAGATTTGATAATAAAGAAAACTCAACAAAAATATTTTGATAATATATACAGCATGAATGACCTATAAGCGGTTATAGACGCCTCGATGGTGTAAAAATCATGCAATGTTTAAACCGCAATATTCTCTTTTATTTTGACAACACAATATATATATAAACAAAAATTCCATGGCATACAAAGTGACAATCTATAGCCGATGATTGGTCAAAGGATAACCCTTAGTAACAGCTTTATTAAAGCAATCAGTCGTAAGGTTCTCTAATTGACCATAAACACAATTCTGGTTTTATCATTTAAATGAAGCCATTACTATGAGTAGCGCATACTACACTAAATTGTGAAAATCGTCTATGTTACAATTTTCGACTAGTACGGAGATATTGCAACCATTTACATAGAAAAATAGGTTTTTGATGCCGGAATATTTTGGTATGTTGTCAGATACGTTTTTAACTTTTATTAACTGGGCGTGTTCAATATTATGAACAACATTAATTATAAAAAACAAACCAAAGGCTGCTACACAAAATGCCCCTTTACTGAAAAAAAATATTTATAACTATAAATTGTCCATGGCACCTTCTGATTCCAATATTATTGAACCATGCTCTTCTTCAGAAGTCAAAAGTTTTTCAAATATAATATTCACACTCAATTATAACAGCGGAGACGACTCATTTAAGTCAAGTGACAAAATATATATATATATTTAAAAAATGAATCTGTGGAGAACACACAAATAAGTTAAACATTCAAAATGTATAATAATTTACAATTTACTTTAAAAACAAAGATTTTAAAACTACCGTACCAAAAACAAATAGGCACTTTGGTCAACAATCATACCCGACACCAAAAATGGTATCACAATCGCAACAAACATTCTCATTACAAATTTACAATAATAGTAATAGTAATAATAAAGAAATTGATAAAGCAATCAATAAAAACAGGTCTTATAAAAACTTGAAATCTTGTACATACTCATAACAAAATTACACCTAGTTTCTTATGAGCAGCACTGTCAGTACGAGGATATCGGCTAACTTAAAATAAGTCGAAGAGATCTGCCACACCTTCTTCGTTGTCCAAACTGAATGTAAACTCGGAATGTGACAATGGTTCCAACGGTAAGAAGGGCTCTGAACAAAATATCGAATCTAATGTACCTGGAACAATTTACATTAATTAATGAAAAATACTAACTAAATTTACATTAAACAAAAACCCTTGAAAAACTAAACTAACATTAATTTATTGTAAATAATACAATTCATAACTGTTTTTTTATTTTAGCCTTATAGTAGGGCTAAAATTAAAAACCTGTTGAAGTTAAGAATTGTTTTATTTACAACAAATTAAAATTAATTTCAACAAAGTAAAGCTAGAACTTATTAATAAACTAAAATTGTATATAATAAAAAAAGAAAAATTATTATGAAAACAAAATTTTTTTAACACATGCAAAACTACTTGAAATAAATATCATTTTCAACCACACAGCAAGAGCTGTGAAGCCATTTAGGTTGGTAGCTTTTTCTTATAGTAATACAGTGTATCAAATTATCTCAACACTACTATTGGCTTTTCTATTACTACAACTATGGATTTAGTTAAATTGGGAAAGAACTGTAACTTTATACGCCGATTAAGACGCCACAAACAAAAATACAATTAAATGTCGCCCTTTCCAGTTATTCAATAAAATCTGTTCATAGAATAATAAAAGGTGTATTGGCACATAAGCATAGGGTTGTGTATGCCTAACAAATAATATACCTACATAAAACAAACATGAATGGCCAAAGAAAAACAACATACAATATAAACAAAAACTTTGTCTTAATTCTAACAGTAGTGGTGTACTCACTTACAACCATTTAATTTAGACTGGGTTTCATCTTGTAAGAAGAATATGTGCATAGATTTCAATTATTTTAAGATGTTATTTAAGCAATCACCGTTTTGAATAAGCCAAGCTGATATCTTTCCTTTAAATATTCAACGAGAGTTGATATTTCTTAGATTCACAAGAAGAATATTGTATAATTTAGAAGCAAAAAAATATAGTTGATGTTGACTCTTCATTGTTTTTATAACAAAAACAAGAATTTGATTGTTGCTGCTCGAGTAAAAATAGTGTTACGTAATTGTGCAAACTTATTTTTGTGTGATTGAACAAACATACTAAGTGTCCAGTCGCGACACTGTGCCCGACCCTTATGAAGGATGAAACAGATGTACACCACTTTCTTTAACATCCGGTAGGCAACACTATAGTACATATATTCATGCTAAGTTTGCCGCAGTCGCAGAAACTAATTTTTCGTGTTGCTATTGGTTAAAACTGCAGGTCCCACAAATGAGTAAACGCAATTTGAGCAAAACTGGTGCAAAAACTATGAGAATAAGTGAAAGAAGTGCGTAGATCATAATTAAAATCCACACTAAGACAATGGTATTCAAAACCACTAAAAAGAGCTAGAGAAAAGAAAACCATTTTTAATGCTTTATAATAATCCAACTTTGCATCCATTCGCAAATGTGTTAAACTTTGTTTAAAAAATGAATTATCCAATATGATAAAATTCTTGTGGTAGTAAATTCAAATTAATGGCTTTCAAACTGTGGCCAAATAACTTTACATCAAATTTAGCAGACATTGAGTTTGTTATTAAAGAGTGTAGTCGAATAACAGCACTTACTGAAAAGGTGAAGAAAATACATAACTGCAATTGAAAATTTCAGCAATGAAAAAAGACAATTTATCACTTTGACAAAACTTAGACAAAACTTGAATAAACGAGAGACACACAAGGATAACATTGGTAACAACATGACAATTGCAAGACGGGCATTTACAGAAAGGTTTTCTATTGGTATAGAATTTTACTGTAACAACTATATTTTAATTTTAACTATGATCATTAATTTAAAAAAAAATAAAGCTACTAAAGGCAAAACGCCTTATTGTTTTACATATCGGCTGCAATACTACTAAATGTAGTATTTTAAGTATGTGCTGATCTATCTATGCATTTGATTGTAATTACAAAAATTTATAGTTTTTTACAATGGTTGAAACTAAAACATGTTTTGTTCTAATAAATTATAGGTTTCCTGCACAAACCTGGAAAAATAATAAGACTGGTTATGCATCCAGTCCCCACTCCCAATAAGTGTACCTAAAAATCAGCCATCTTATGAGTCTCGTTTAGTATTTTTTTGGTGCAATAAGTTTCTAAAGATTGCCTTCTTGAGCAGGTTGGTGACAAAAATTAGCTGAGACACAAACTATAGTCGATATGTTAAATTGTCAAACATGGTTATGTAATCAATCAGTAAGTAAATAAATGCCCATTTTGCAGCCACATATTGTCTAGTTAACTATTATTATGCAATGTATTTCTTACACTTCTTGTAAGTGCCTACAAAAAGTTGGGTTAACGAATTAAGATTTGACATGTAGTAAAGATACAAACCATTTTACTTGTCTTAAGGGGAAGCAATGTGCTGTGAGGGGAGTACGAGACTCATAAGATGGTCGACTTGGGTACACATACTTAAGCAAGCATACCCAGTCTTGTTTTTCAACGTTAATAAATTGGACCATTTGTTTGGGAGTTATGGAGCGCACACACCCAAACAGACAGACATTTTTTTAAACCCACCTTTTTGGGTTCCTGGAGGTCCAAAACATGTATTTCCGTTAAAATCCCGATTTCAAACACTTTGATTAAAACAATACTTCCCTATAGGTACTGAAAGTATAGAAAAGTAAAAGTGTGGCACTTGAATGGCATTTTTGAATAAAACGTAGATAAATGTTACAATTTATTACGCAGTTTTTCAAACCTGATTTAAACTAAACTTCAACTTAGTATATCAGAAGTTACAAAATACTAGGTTACATCCTAAACCAGCATCACCAACAGTGAGACAAGTGAAACATAAAATATACAAAGAAGCCTGTATGTGGCTCCTTCCTCACAGTAAGTGTAAAGTAAACTTTAATCTGAAGTGGCGGCTGTAAACTCAAAAAAACCATATGAACTCATTTTTGACAGGGTTAAAATATTTCTTAGCATGCAATTTAGCAATACTAATGAGCTTCCACTTACTTTTTCTCTATTGAAATGACCCAGTAGATTTATAATTAACCTTTCCAATAGATTAGATTAAAGTCTTATTTAATTATGTTATTAGGAACAGATAAAAGCGTTCAAGTTAACTAGCAGATATTGTTATCATAGTATAGACTTTCTATGGTATAAGTTATTATAAAATTAAAACCTCAAGCACCATATTATTATTCACACAGACATAAATGCAATAACGGTAATTTAAAAGTCTGTCACACCACATATAAAACAATGCACCCAATGTACCTGTGTAAATTACATCACAGTTAAAATGTTGTAGGTACAGCACTGTGTTACGATCAAAAGCAGCAGATTATAGCATCGGTATTAAACAGTTAGGTAGCTGCACAATGAGCTGAATCCCATGGTGCTACGAAAAGAAGCTCCCATGAGATCCAACACACTGTACAACCAGGCAACCAAAGCAAATGCATTATTACATGGCACAAGCAATTATTATTGTGAAAAGGTTAATATGTATTATTGTAGATTAGTTGTATCATTAGTTCGTTTGTTTTGTTATGTCGCCTGGTTAAGTAGCAAGCAGTAAGTGCGTACCTAGAACTCTGCCTGTGATGTGATTCCAATCCACACAAGTCACAGACATAGTCCCAGAACGCAACTTACCTGCATCAAGATCCCTTTGAGCATTAAACTACTGAAATACAATGTATTCTTATGTAAATTAGGTTAAGCATTAGATATTAAAGCAATGTTTCTCAAGTGCACATGTAAATCCCCAAACAATAACAGCTAAAAGTAAAAATAAAATGTATGTACAAACTGAAAAATGAAGATGGCAAACACATTTAGAAAAGTTCGAGAAACACCGATTGAGAAAAATTGCCCTTGTAAAAAACTTTTGTATGATAAAACACCACTTATTAACACATATGATTAATTAAACAGATGTAACGAATACAACTAAACTTATTTTTCAAACACATCTAATTTATGAAAAAAAATCTTCAGAATAAAATTATGCTAGTATGTATTTTAAACTGATGATGTACTGGATGATATTAGCTGTTTTAATTTAAAGTTAAAAATTTTAATTTAAATTGCCTCTAGTAAAAAACTTCATCACGAACTTAAATGCGCAAACTGCTTTTACCCATTTAACACCTTTTATTTTATTTAGCAAGAGTTCGAACTGATTTCATAAAAATTTTCAATTTGAAGCTTTTGAAGGAAATACATGTTTTGGATTTCACCGAACTAAGTTATTTTTTTGGTTGGTTAATTTTGATAAGCTTCAGAACGTGAGGGTATACCAAAAATTCATCAAGAAAATAACTGTGAAGTGAAAAATTATTTAAATTTTGAATATTGTGCAAGATATTGCTTAAAACTGGCTACAAATTTCTTTATTATTTCGTAGGCTTATAGAGTTAGAGATTAGCTACAATTTGGTTGATGTTTAAGCCAACTAATGCAAACAAATATTATATAAATGTGCAAATTGCACATTGCAAGACACATTTGGCACCTTTGTAAAACATGGTCAGAAGCTTGTCTGAAGTGAACTCACAGAATTTCTAAGAATTTTTTGTAAATTGTATGTTAATAACTTTGTCATTCATCTGTTTTTGCAAAAAATAACTTAACCTGGTGCCTATGTTCAGAACAAAATTTCCTGAATTTTTCACATAAACTGCAATATCTTGCGAAACGTTAGGTTTGTATGGGTTCACAAACAGCTAACATGCATATAAGCCGATTAAGTATTATTGTCCTGGCAAACAAAATACATTAAGATCAAATCCTTGTCCGCCCCAAGGTTTAAATAAACTAAGCACACGGCCCTGTTTAGGCAGGCAGGGGCCACGAACTACCATGGCTCAAACTTTTAGAGCTTGTTAAGGCAAACAAGCTACAGGTCAGTCCTTACCTGATTATGCTGGGTGTAATTCCCAAATGACGACGTGGTCTAAACCGAAAGTAAATTGTAATATTGACAATTCGCGAAACCGCGAAAGCCTCAAAAAATACAATACTAAATTATGTTGTTGATAATAGTATAAACTCATTTAGATGGATCTGAATGATCTGTAAGGCTGTAGTGTAAGAAACAGTAAAACATGTAATATAATTTTAAATAAACATCATAATTGCCAAGTACTAGATTTTGTAAATTAAATATACAAGTAATAAAGATACTGCCGATATAAAAATTGCATATCCATAAGCAACTCAGCAAATACAAAACTTACATGGAATACCAGTACAGATTAGTAAAGCTTGAATGACTACAGTAATTCCTAGCAACAATTATAAAGCATAAACAATTTAAAAGACTTTTGAAAGAATAAAACAATATTATTCAGATGTGAAATCACTGTTGCAATTTTATTCATACCCTATAGAATTAGTGAAGCAACCAGTAAGAAACAAAATACTTAATTATCAATAGTGTCTCTTGCAGTAGTTCTCAAACTTTTATCCACTACATTAATCACATTAAATTTCCTAAAAAAAATTTTTTCAAACATCTTTTTTAGGGTAGTATTTAGAATAGAAAAGTGCTGCCATGGTGGGTTTTACTAGGGATTCTAGATGCCATTGACAATAACAGATATGCTCATATAACAAATTTGTCAGTGTCAATGGCATCTAGGGTCCCTAGGTTTTACATTTATAATGCCACAAATAAAACTTTTGTTTAAAAATTTAAGAACTACTGGTTGATTAAATAAATATTATACTAATTAGTGTTTAATAATTGTATGTACAAAAAGCTTAAGCTACATTATCTAACAATTAGTTAATCTTGATTTTCAATATTAACCAACTAACCAACATTACTTGAGGAACGGTCATCTACCTAATGCAACCAGTGGAAGCATATTATTTGGTTGAAATCGAATTGGTACAAAGGTAATTGTGACACAATCACATAGCAAATGTTCTCTATGAAACAAAGACTTTGAGATTGGTCTCTTGGATGTAGTCTCAAAACATGTTTAGAGAGCTGAACAACTGCATCTTCAAAAATTGCATACAAGAGTACCAAACCTGAACCTTACAAGTTCTGAGCCAGAATCTTCTGGCGTGAAATTGTCGCTGTTAATTAAATTACACATTGTAAATTTCTTAAATACCATAAGAAAAAAAAGTTGGTGATCGAAAATGAACAGTGGTAGCAGTTGTACCAAATTTGATAAAAAAAATTAGATTCATCATAAAAAAGTGTCTTAATAATGGCGTTAACTAGAAATATCTACTATAAATGACAAATGAGTTAATAGACGAAAACAAAAAGTCCAAAATTTCAGTCCTTACAGAAACTAAGCAGGATAGTTCCAATTTCTTTTCAAATTATTAGGAAGCATAAAATTTCACAACTTCCCTCCCAATAGTTAACATTACGGGGTAATAATGACTCGTAACACAGCAAATGTTTTAAAATAACTCGCAAAAAGTTTTTATCCAGTACGCCCAGGGCGACAATACTTAAACTTTCTTGCAATATTTGCGTACACGAATAATTCGACAGATAAAATTTGTGTACGCAATAAAGATGAACTAGAAGAGTCCTTGCATTTGTTTTGCGCATTCAGCCCAACAGCCAATAAACTTCATTCCTAACCAAATTACCACATTTCAAATTGTGTGTTATTGTGTTGCTATTCACACAGGGTCTTTTATCGTTTACATTTCACCAGAAAAATAATACTCAATTCGAAATGTCATATAGTGCAAACAAATTTGCGTGCGAGAATAGATATTTGCAAATGTGGAACATTTGAGTATACATAATTGATAATTATAAGTCATACGTAAATCGGCCACTTGCGAGTACACAAACATTGTGAGTGAATTTGAGTATTGCCCCCCTGTAATCTAGATATCTCAAGTGCATATTTGTACACAAAGCTTTGTGCTTTCTACAGAAGTCGCCGTATCGTGCTCTAAAATAGGGAGCTCTTAAATAGTTGCCCCATGAACATTATTTATGCCGGGGCAATTTTGCTTAATTTTTGTCAGTACACTGCTATGTTTTAACTGTTTTTACTGAGTCTAAAGAAAATATACCACAGTTCAACACTGAAATATGTTGAAGTTGCAAGCAAAAAATGAATTAAAATTGTACCAAATAGATAGGTACCAAATCCATCCCTGAGCTGCATGCAAAAAAGCAAGTCGTGGAAGTATCGAGCGGGTCTAAATCAAAATTTTATATTTTTTATATGAGACTAGTGTCCAACACCATTTTTAAGCTATTTAACAATAAAAGCCCTCAACCCCCGGGACTAACTTTTATGTACATCTACATATGTGCTGATAAATTTTCTTGAAAGATTTAGTTATACAGGGTGAATAAAAAGTAAGGAACATCGATGCTACAGCCTTAAATAATAACTTTACGAAAAAAAGTTTCTAACAAAAGTTTCCTATCAAGTTTATTGCCACAATTTGGCGTTTTTCATTTTTTTTTCAATTGTCATATGTTTTAGCTATGACGTCATCGACATTTTTGTTAAATGGCAACCTGTACTTTTTATGGCATCACCAGTTAGTGCTTTTTATTCTCTATACAGCCATGTAAAAATATACAGTTGCATAATAAAAATTTCAAGAAAAATCACGATAAACATTTATTTTTGTCACTGGCAACATTTTTCATCAGGTACACTTATTGCAAGATAAACAAACGACAACAGCAGGTCCACAAATTAGTAAGCTAGTTTCAAATCATATTTAACATCAATTTAAGAAAGCAAATGTTCAAACTGTTGGCCATTCACTGCCTGACAGTGGGCAATACGATAAGAAAATCCTCGAATTGCATTTTGAACTGTAACAGGTGATATTGCTCGTATATGCTTGCGGATACGAATTTTTAGATTTTCCAAATTGTCTGGTCTGTTTGTATACACTGTACTTTTAAGATGGCCCCATAAAAAGAAGTCAAGCTGGTTTAGATCCGGAGATTGCGCTGGCCACTCAATATGTCCTCTTCTTCCTATCCACCTATTTGTAAAAATTCCATCTAAATATTGACAAACATGAATGCCATAATGAGGTGGAGCACCATCTTGTTGCAACCAAATTTTCTGCATTTGGAAATAAAACAGCTAGCGGGAACAAGTTCCAACCTCAAAAAATCCAAATAACGATCAGCATTTAATGTGCCATCAAAGAAAAAAGGACCAAGAATTCTGTCTCCTATAATTCCCGCCCACAGGTTTACTTTTTGTGGATACTGTGTGTGTAATTCTTCCATCCAATGTGGGTTATGTCGCGACCAATAACGGAAATTGTGCCGATTTACAGCTCCATTTAAAGAAAATGTGGCTTCGTCGGAGAAGATAATAGAATTCACAAACTGTGAACAAGTTTAACCTTATACGGATGAAATTTTTCTGCATGTAAAATATTCAGTACAGTTCCTTGACTAACTTTATTATCCAGAACTAACTGTCGAGTTGAAGTATGAGGATTTTCGGAAACTGTAAGCACAATATCCAACATTTTATCGTCTGTTGCTATTTTTATCTTGGACGTGGCCCGTTTCTCCAAATTTTCTATTAATTTAGGTTACAGAGGACCGCGTAACGGGTTCACGATTTGGATGTACAGTATTAAATAAAGCGCACACATCGTCGTGAGTTCTCTTGTTATCACCGTACCCGATCATCATCAAAATTTCGATACGTTCAGTTTCTGTTAAACGTACCATGATTAGAAATTCGTATTTAACACAGGACACAGACTAAATTTTAATCACTTATTAATGCTAACTGTCACCGAATTGACATTACAGATTTGCATTTGTTTAATTTTAAACATTTTGAAACAATTGCCTGCTATTGTTGTTTGTTTATCTTGCAATAAGTGTACCTGATGAAAAATGTTGCCAGTGACAAAAATAAATGTTTATCGTGATTTTTCTTGAAATTTTTATTATGCAACTGTATGATATTTTTACATGGCTGTATAGAGAATAAAAAGCACTAACTGGTCATGCCATAAAAAGCATAGGTTGCCATTTAAAACAAATGTCGATGACGTCATAGCTAAATCATGACAATTGAAAAAAAAAATTAAAAACGCCAAATTGTGGCAAAAACAAAAACAGGAAACTTTTGTTAGAAACTTTTTTTCGTAAAGTTATTATTTAAGGCTGCAGCATCAATGTTCCTTACTTTTTATTCACCCTGTATAAGAAAAATTTGAAGTCACAAAACTGCAATACTAAATGCAATTATAGGTAGATCACCCCCCTAGGACTAAATAAGTCAGCTCAACATTTCAACTAATAGCGCGAGGTAAACCGTACCTTTATACTTAACAAAAAGAATAAAAATAGTACACAAACTTACCTGTTAAAGAATAATCTCCTGCATTCGGAGAGTATTTTTCCAACATAGGCCCTAAATCTTCTGGATCATGTATTAGTGAGTTTTTCAATTTTGACGTTGTTGCCGAAGGTTCTATGGCACAACTGGAAAACATGCAGCTCTCTAAGACAGTTCTCTCTGGAGAAAGACTCAGGTCCAGATTTGATGTTGAAGGAGGTGCACCATTATATGGAGCAACTTGCTGTACAGAGTTTGGTGCTCCCACACTTTGAAACACTGGGTCCTTTGAGAAAGATAAGTTTCTACACACCTGTAAAATATCAAATTAAAAATTAATAGTTTTTTAATATTTACAAATACTGTTAGTATACATACATAGGAAAATATTTATTTATCTACAGTTTGCAGCAAGGAGGCGTTCTTTTATTTTAGATTTTAAAAACAAATTGGAAATAAAATTTAAAACGAAAATATCTAATTAGTAGAAATCTCAAAATACAAACTCTACCTTGACGTATATTAATTGTATTTTCACGCTACCGGCAGTGTAAGTAGGCCTTACATCCATAGCTACAGGGATCGTAAATGGCTGATAACATTCGTGTACTAGTTACCCTTGACGACGGAACTTAATAGTGTCACTTACATTCCTAGGAAAATAATGTTGATTTTAACTGTTCGTTGATATGGTAACAAACACAGACAACTTAGAATAATGGAGCTTTTAAAAAATAATTCCGATGACAGCTGTCAAAACGAACTTTTAAAAATATGATTAAAATTCTACCTGTAGGCCTACTTACATTGCCGGTAGCGTGAAAAATTTAATAAGTAACACGGACTGTATCGACTAATAACATCCTCGGCAGGCGACAAGCTTCGGCTCCGCCTCAGCTCGTATTCGCCTACCTCGGATGTTATTACGTCCTTACATTCCTTGATACTTAAATAACTATTACATTTACATGCACAACAAAACCAGTCAAATAGGGCATCATAGCAAAACCTCGTTCAATTCAAAGTAATCTAATGATGGCAAGTCAATTAAGAAAAAAAAAGTTTGCTGTATTTTAACAATGATGTGTGTTTAGGGTCCCAATTAAGACTGTAATTATTTAGCTAAAAACAACTGTAGGTATCTGGTCTCGACAATGTATGTACTGTACAATTTGAGTAAACCTGAAACGAATGTTAATTTAAAATTGAAGGGTCTAAAATTCTTATTTCAGAAAAATCCCCATCTGAAATACTGTACAGATTTATAATATTTTAGGTATTCATTTGTCTTTTCAACATAATGAATGTCATTTTACTATCAATTTTTCCTTTAGATCAAAACCTTAAGATATTTTGTCGCAAAAGCATTAAATAATAATTAAATTAAAAAAAAGAAAGAAAACAGACTTCAAATAAAAACACAAAAGTGACATAAGTTAACTAAAAAGCAAAAAATAAATGTTTTTTATACAACAGTTTAATACTTATTTGTTGTTCCGTTTAATGTAATTAAGAAATTGTTGTTTATTATATAATTATTAATTGTTTTATAATTTTTAAGTCGGTGCCAAGTAAAACATAAAAATTCGAATCTAATTTGTTATTGCAGCAAGGTATATAATTTTTGTTTTACTTGGCACCGACTTAAAAATTATAAAACAATTAATAATTATATAATAAACAACAATTTCTTAATTACATTAAACGGAACAACAAATAAGAATTAAACTGTTGTATAAAAAACATTTATTTTTTGCTTTTTAGTTAACTTATGTTAATTTTGTATTTTTATTTGAAGTCGGTTTTCTTTTTTTTTAAAAAAGTTAATTATTTTACAATTTTAAGTGATAGGTAGACCTAGTAAAGATGCTTCTCGAATGAGGAAACGACGGCTAGTTGAAACAGAAGATGAAATACGGAAATACTAAAAAGTCTGTTAAAAAAAATAGATTTTGAGGAGTTTCCTGGTGTATCTTCGAAGTTCAAGCTCCAATACCAATGAAATTATAATGGACCACCTTGAAACCATACTGAACCCAACGGAAAAAGAATAATTAAAATCGGTTCATAAACAAAAAAGTTATGCCAGTACATAAAAAAAATAAAAATAAAAAAAAAATATATATATACAGACGAATTGAGAACCTCCTCCTTTTTTTGAAGTCGGTTAAAAAAATGTTTAAATTGGAAGAAATCGAACTTTTTTTATCGATTTCATATTTGAGTCAAACCTCAAATGTAAATAGAGACAATTACTATAAACTCATGTTCAGGGAGTTAGTGCTAAAAAAATTCTCTATCACCAACCATCTCTATATGACTATTTTTTTGATCATACGATACAATTTACATAAACATGACAACTACACCATTCTACTTTTGCTAATTTAATAATATAAATTTCAAGCATTATTCTGAATATAAGTAATAACAATGTAAGTTATTGGAAATTCACCTATTTCTCTGTATTCTACTTCATAATACTATACCGGGTGTCAATATAATAAAATAAAATTTTGGGATGTTATAATGCATATAAAACCACATTATATGACGTCTACTTCAATTGTTTTGTACTTCTGGTTTCGCCGAAAGTGACCCCAACTTCCTTATTTCAAATAGTATATTTTCCCATTTTTGAAATCAGGATCAAATTCTGAGTGCAGTGGATACTTCAATTGTTTTTTGATAATTCTAAAATTATTCATAACAATTTGTTGCGTCAAGAATGGCATGACAAATAAAATTGTTCCTATGAAGTCAATTGTTACTTTAAAGATATAAATCAAGAGTAAACTAAATTAAATTTATTCACAAGATTTCTAATAAAATATCAAGTTATGGGCATCATTGTAAAAAAAGTGCTGGTAATGAGTCCGAACCTGTGAATCAAAACTAATGTGATCCAAGCGATTACATTACTGCCAGCGAACATATAACTGAGCTACGCAACCTATTAACAGCGCGGCCAATACATCAGGCAATAAAAGTGAGTACTTCCATTTCTGCAACTATTTTGGCTTTTTATACTGTTGGTATTATTTCAATTAACCCAATTTCCCTACTTTTGTATCTGTATTTCAATTTTGATCACTGATTAATAAACCAATTTAAACCAAATTGCACTGAAAAGATAATAATGCCACAATAAATTTATATAACATAAGACTATTTTACTAAGACAGCGCAATATCGATAATCTGAACTATATGGGACTGGGACTGAGACGGGGGGGCTGCTTTTGAGCTTTAGAACTAAACTATTTGGATTACTGAAATACTAAATATTAATAAAGTTTATGTTGAATGTTAACAATAAATACCTGGTGAACTATGCACTCTATTGATATAATTGTTAGGGCTTAACTCATAAAAATACCTGCTCTGTAATTGTACTACTGCAAAAAATATATAAACTCCAAATTAAGGTCTCCACTTTCTGCTTTTCAATTAAAATGTTACATTTTTTTTTGTGCTGTTGACAAGAACATATTTTGCGAAATTCAATGATATGTCATAAGTATAGGTTTATGCTTCAAATACATTAGAAAATCAAATTTGAAAACTCTAACAAAAAAAAGTTAGTAGGTGTGTTTTTTGTGACTGGATTTCAACATGTCGAAATCGCATCCGTAATTTTCTTCTGCTTCCGATCCAAATGTACATGCTGTCAGGTTAAAACGCGATCTGTTATCCTATTTTCCCTCTGAATCATAAACTTGCAAATTTCATTCCTTCATCCAAATTTCATTCCTAGACCAGAGGGAAACAATAAAAATTTTAAATATCATGACATTTGGCAACGTCAGATTAATAATAATATATTACATGGTTTAAAAGTCGGTTGTAGAAACGATTATGGGCATCATAGCATACTCGCAAATGTCAAAGTCGAAACATTTTTCGCAATATTTCAGTTTTGAATCTTGATTGCACATTCCACTAATCTGGGCCTGTAACTTGCCGATTGTAAACACACACCTTTCAATCTATAGTGAAACAAGTAAAACAACTAATAGGAAACATTAAATTACTTTATGTAAAATAACTTGTTTTTGTTTACTACTTCATTGCACTTTTAGATTTTTTTTTGTCACACCAATTTATAGCACAGGTAATTTTATACAAGTTAGGTCATAATCGAGAAGTAAGAGTTATGTTTCTGAAGTGTATACCGCCTGTCTATAAAGTAACCCCCCCCCCCTAACCAACTTTTGAAAGACTTGATATTTTACCACAACATTTGGTGTGCTTTAATGGGAAATTAAATACTACTTTTTAGTCAATAATTAAATATTGTATCATTCAAAATGGCGACTAGGCGCCATTTTCTAATTTTTTTTAAATAGAAACGGGGGTCGAGTGACACCTCATTTGAAAGGTCTTTCAGTTCTGCGTCTGATCCTAGAGTTTCAAAGAAAAATATTTAGTCATAACAAAATGGCGGATTTTAAACAAATTCAAAATTGTTTTGATTTTTTTATCCAGGGTCGAGTGACACCTCATTTGAAAGGTGTTTTAGTTCTGCATCTGATCCTAGATTTTCAAAGAAAAATATTTAGCCATAACAAAATGGCGGATTTTAAACAAATGGACTCACTCAATTCAAAATTGTTTCGAGTTTTTTATCCAGTAGCCCACTTTATCATTTGCAGGACAAAATTTTCCCAGAAATATCTCAGATGGCTGGAAATAATATAGAAAACGTTATGTTCCAACAAGACGGTGCGCCGCCTCATTATTGTGCCTGTTTCTGACTTTCTCAATGGACATTTTGTTGGAAGATGGATTGGTAGGCGGGAGCCTGTAGAATAGCCGGCTCGCTCCCCAGATTTAACTTCCTTAATTTTTTTTTCTATGGGAATATCTGAAATCGAAAGTGTACAGAACCAGTCCAGAAACAATTGAAGAACTGGAGCAACGCATTACAGAAGTTTGCAGAAATATCACTCCAGAAACGTATGAAAATGTAAGGCAGGAATTTCATAACCGACTTTTTATGTGCCAAGAAGTGAATGGTAAACATTTCGAACACTTAATTTAGTTTCTGTTTGCGTTAATTTTTAGTTTTTTTAAAATAGACTTCTTTACCTTCAAACAGTAAAACAGTGTCATTTTGTTATGGCTGAATATTTTTCTTTGAAACTCTAGGATCAGACGCAGAACTAAAAGACCTTTCCAATGAGGTGTCACTCGACCCCCCTTTCTATTTAAAAAAAAATTCAAAATGGCACCCAGTCGCCATTTTGGATGATACAAAATTTTATTATGGTCTGAAAGATAGTATTTAATTTCCCATTACAGCACACCAAATTTTGTTGAAAAATATCAAGTTGTTCAAAAGTTAGTTGGGGGTGGGGGGTTACTTTATAGACACAGTGTATATTTTGAAACATTGGTTGCTAAATCAGAAAATAACATTTGATGCTTTAATAACAAAAACAGTATTCTACTACAATACTACAAAAAATACCAGGAAAACAAATATAAAAAAAATGAAAATAAACAAAAACAAATTGTTAGGAAATAAAACAATTTTCTATTTTTTTAGTTGGTTGTTTTACTTGTGTGGACTTGTTCACTATACAACACCATCTTTTGTTTTTAAAACTATTAATGTGACTTTCTAATGTTTCTTTTAGTACAAACCTTTATTTATATACAGGGTGTCCAAGATAAGGGTCCCATGCATGGAGATCTCATAAACGATAATAGATACAGATTCGGTCAAATGAGAAGAATTATTCAGCATTTCTACTGCTACTATGATCCACTTTCAAATCCTGGAATTGTTGCTCTATTTTCAGTGCAGATCAAAAATACTAAAATTGTCAGTTTTCGATTTTTGTGTGTATTTTGATTATTATAACAGATATCACAAAGCAGTTTTGACATTATTAAGACATTTTTTTACACAGATTTCAAATCTGATTTTAAAATTTTTATAGGTCGTTAAATATTCCAGATATTGCCATTATTAACTTGAACTGTTTTCTTGTAGTAGTCTGCAAAAGACTTTTCTTGTAGTAGGACTGAAAATTAATAAAGGAAAGAAACAAAAAGATGCATTTGTTTTCATTGAGATTTGATTAGACTATTTTTCCACTTTTTCGATTATAACTCCGTTATTTGTGAAAATAAACCCATCAAACTTTATATTAGAAAAAAGGGGGCTTTATCCAATGATGACGCATATTTATTATATATTTAAATAATGAAGTTAATGTCAATATCCTGAATATGTAATGACCTACAAGAATTTTAATTTAAGATTCGAAGTCTGTGTAAAAAGTGTTTTAAAAATGTCAAAACCGCTTTGTGCTATCTTTAATAATAATCAAAATATGCACAAAAATCAAAAACTGGAAATTTTAGTTTTTTCAGTCTGCACTGAAAATTAAGCAAAAATTCTAGGACTTGAAGACTTTCTCATTTAACCAAATCTTTATCTCGTGCCGTTTATGACATCCCCAGCATGGGGCCTTTTTCTTACAAACCCTATCACCGAATTCAGAAGACATCTTTTTTCAACCTCCTCTTGAATAATTTTGGCAAGGTTATCAAAAATGCTTTTTTAAAGATGAGCATTGCACTCATAAAATCATGAATCTGTCTGATATCTAGTTAAATTCATCAGAAAAAAACTGCAAGAACTGGAATGATGTCATAGCACAAACAAGTTTGGGAATAAAGAAAAATATAGTTTAGTTAATACATTAAAATTAAATATCTGCATCGACTCTTACAATAAAACCCGAACGATTGTGATTTTTATGAAGTGGTTGGCAGTTGTCATATCACTGCAATTTTGATTTGATTGGTGGAAGTCTTCGAAGACGAGCACTGTGATTCGTCTGCCGACATGTGACAGCTACAATAAAGGAAACACACACCAGTAATTAAAATGTTCTTATCATAAAGTTATTATATAGGGTTCACCATTTGAATTATTAGAGATTATTGGGATTGTTGAATACCGCAGATTATCGAGATTGAACTGCGTTTATCGAAAATCAACAGCTGTTTAAATTTCTGTGGTCTTAAGTAGGGCTAAGCGATATTGAAAAAGTATCGATATTACTATATCGAATATATCTATATATTCGAATATACTGATACAACCCTAGTCCTAGGTACTATAAAAATTGGCCAATTTATATTAACCACAGCTTTCCTGTACTCACTACACAGGGTGAATCAATAAGGCGCCAGTGGTTTGTACCTTCTATACTACTTGAACTGCAGAAAAAACTTTTAAATAAAAGCTGAAAGAGACACCAAGAGAACACATTTTAAAATTGATTTGAATCATACCTGAACTTCCATAATGAGTGGCATACCAAACTTATCTTTTTTTTTTAATTTTAATAGATCACAATAAAACTTTGCACATTCTTATTCGCCTGTTAATTGCCTTTCTCAATATGTTTTGTTATTGAAATTCTGTTGCAACGTTGCCAAGTATTCAACCTTTTTTTGGAAAAATTTGACAATTGCACACCTCACTAATAAAACTTTCACAAGTCGTATTTCCACAGATTATCCAAACTTTTTCTGTTAAATGTTAGTCAAGACCATGCACTACCCTCCACGTAATTTGAAGTTAAATTTAGTTATACACAGTGTTTCTTGCAACGATGCAAACATTTCTTCTTTTAATGTGTCATAACTCAGTTTTTTAAATAGAACATCCTGTATATATTTACATAGTAGGATAAACCTTTTTGCGCTCTATAGATTTTATTAACCACTGGTTTTAAATTCAGATAAGGAAAAAAATCGGTTTATTTCTAGAAATTCAGACATCATAGAAGTCATAAACCTGTTTTTTGTGTTTTCACAAGAAACATGTTAACCAAGCGATTTATAAATTCAAATGAAAACTCAAATTTGACCAATAAACAATTTAACAAAGTTTTATTTACAAAAAATACATTTAATGTGGTTACAACTGCATTCAGTCACAGGCTGGTCTTCACTTCAAGCCTGCTTATTTGTGAGTGTCCCCGTAGGATACCTGCAACAGGAGCGGCAATCCCTCTTGGAATGTTTATTGTATAGACGTGGTGACAGGATGCTTCAAGCAATCCGGAATATTTATTGTAAAGCAGTGGTGGCAGGATACTTCATTAATAGGAAGCTATTCCGGGAAATACCAGTTTACCGCTGGTTCGATTTTAAAGTCTTAACAAACAACGAGGAACATGTAAGAAATTTACTTAAAATAGCACGGTGAATATAATAATTTTTTAGTGAAAGTTTTGTAAAGATTTCAAAATGGCTCAAAAAAGACTGACCAACGTTTCTTAACATCTGGTCATTAAATTCTTGAAAGGCAGTTTAATTCTCTCTTTCCTATCTTCAGATGTACTTGGCGGAGTTCGATAAACCCTTTATTTTACATAACCCCACATAAACACATCTAATTTTGATAAATCTGGAAACCCAAGCAGCTGATGAATTAGTCCACCTCTACCGATCCACTTACCTGGAAATTCATTATTTAAACAGTAGGCTACTTGCGCACTGTAATGAACTAACTGGTGGCTCATCATGCTGCAACCATAAATTAGACATGGAATGGTAAATTAGACAATCTAACATTTCAAGGTTTATAAAAAATAATTTCTTACGTGAATTTAAACAATATTGGCAGTTGTTTCTTGCAAAAACACGGAATACAGGTGGCAATGCCTCCTATAATAAAACCTTTCTTTAAAAAATCTGCAAGATAGTACAAAAAATTTCTTTAATCTGTAGAAATACGGCTCTTGCACATTTTATTTGTTAGATCTGCAAACGTCAAATTATTTGAAAAAAATTTGAACGCCGCAACGGATTTTCAAAAACAAAACATGCTCAAAGGCAATTAAGAAGTAAATAATAACAAGCAAAAGTATACAAGCTGTTCTATTTAAAAAAAAACAGTTCAGTATGTCATTTTAAACTCTGTCCTCTTGGTCCCTACAACCTTTATTTACAGAACTTTTAAAGTATTTTAAATAGTGAAGAAGATATCGACGACGCAGTCGTGTTGACTCACCCTGTATATTATATAAATTGGAATTTGTTAGGTACTATAATAATGACGTTTATCCCGATGCTTTTATTGGATAGAAATATTCTACATGCAGATTAACCATGTATGTACAATAAGTATATTTTACATGTCCAACCCTAAAAAAGTTCAATTTTTAAAAACATTTTTCACTTTATAGCTTTTCGTTAACTTTTGTGCATAGTAACATTGTATTTCTTAAGAGCTATTATGATACAACATTTGAACCAGATCCATCAACTTGCTTTTGAGTAAAAACGGGCTAAAGTTAAAATTTCTAAAAAAAAACGTAGCGGCCTCCGTTTTGAAGTTGGAAAGTTCGAAAAAAACAGGGTTGGATTTGTCCGAAGGTCATCTAGCAGATTCTTATCAACCATCTTATTAGTTGTCATTTCATTATACTACTGTCAAACAACACCACCTTATGTACAATTTCATCCCAAATTAAAAAATGTAACAACATACAGGTTCCATTTAAGATAAAAAGTTGGCGTTGCCAGTGAAACCGGAAGGTCCAGAAAGTCGTAATCTACGTCAACTAATTGGTGTCCAGGCATATATTAACCAAACCAAATAAATCAAAAAATCCGATTTAAATCAATCGATTTTTTTAAATTTCTTTATAAAAAAATCACGATTGTTTGCAGCCTGCAAGACTTTAAACACAAGCTTCATATGCATTTTTGCCGTAAAAGCTATAGTTTGCGCGCAATCGAGGCAAGAAGAGGTGGGTGAGGTCCCAGCACCCCGCCGGCCTCTGATCATGGCCGGGTACTGGGTACTGTTAATGTGCTGTCATAAATAATGACCTTGCAAATCAGACTGGATTATAGAGGATTTCCCGGAAAACATTCAATCAGCAACACTCGCTGGAGTTATTAGATAAAGGAGAGTTCCCCGAGGACTGAATTCAAGTATTTTGTGCCGAAATTTAGTACATATTCTATGATTGGAGTTTGAGAGTAACATATAAATAAATAAAACAATTGTATACCCGGCCGGGTAAGAAGTATTACTCATCAAACCAGGTATCCCCAAAAATTGATCGGGTTAGCCAGATACCCATTATATCCCTACAACAAACGCCACTTGTGCAAACTTAAAATTCGAAAATTGCACAACATTACTAAACTTTAAATTAACTTCCAGGTGGTGCTAAACAAGATTTCAACAAATTTCTTGCACTGTTCCATTCATGCTTTTTTAAATAAAATAAATCCAATCCAATATCTCAATTAGGGAACTTGTGAGAACCGATTTTTAAGTTGAACCTATACCAACATTTCTTTTAAGAAAAACAATTAATTTTCAGAAGCTTAAATTTAAGTTACTCGATTCCTATTCGCCAAGTAAACACACCTACAAAGTCTGTGCTCTCCCACCTGGTATAATAGACGTTTAGTAGCATGTTTAGTCATACAACTCCTAACTAGAAATTTTTCGCAGCACGCTAATATTCACCCGGCTCTTCTTGCCTCGCCTTTTAGAAATTTAGACGATGCAGCTAGTCTCAGGCAGAGGTGAACTCTTTATGTAATTATTTGTACAGTATTGAAGATCATGTATGCCAAGTTTAAACTCTTCATAATTATTTCCGCTATTTTTCCTTTTTCGTGCTAATTTGACTGGACTAAAGTTTTCCTATTCCCCTGCAAAGTTTTGTTTTGCATAAGCAACATACAACTCTCGTCACAGTCATCTACCACAAAATATGTCCAGACTTTTGGATATACCACTACTCATTTAAAAAAAAAAACAACAGCAACAAACTGTAAATTGTACAAGGTTGTTTAGTATTAGTACAGAATCAAACCATAGACATGAGATCAACAACTTAAAGGTAGTGCCATCTAGCAATAAAAATAGCTAATAAAATCCGGTTATATATATGGTCGAAATTTTCTGATCTGTTTCTGGAATCTGTTTTTTCAAGTGGATCCTTTACATCCCTGTGAGTAATAAAGTAATAGGTTATTAATTAATTATTATTACTTAATACTGCAATGATAGCCAATCAGTTTTATTTGCAACTATCCATCAACTATGAGATTGTTATTAATCAAGTCAGCATCAATAGCTTATAATCAATCCGTTAACTGACCTAGTTACAATACCTGATTACTAAATTAAGTTTAAAAAAAATTTTAAAATTCACAGTACTATTACCCACCAACATTTATGTGTTACCTAATAAATTTCACATAAGCCAAACTCCAAATCATATTAGTGATGATGTTATTAGGCTGTGTAAACCTGCGTTAAAATACACAAATCTTTTGCAAAATACTTATTCAATTAGCAATTCATCTTTATCAGGCTAATATTTGTGGTCAAACCATTTTCTTGTGGCCGTGTTTTGAACAGTGCTGTTATCACCAGTTATCCTGGGAAGCGAGATAATGAATGTTTTTGCATTAACTCCAGAAATTTACACAAGTATGTTGTAGAAATTGGACAAGACCAGTATACAAAATATTTAATAATATTATGAACTTCAGTTTTATAGGATATGTATGTAAATGGCTTGCTTGTACATTTTTATATTATAATTAATTTAGCTGCCATTGCAGTCACTGTATTTAGATAAATTATTCTGTTATCACCAAACTTGTTTTGATATATTTACAAAATGTAGATATCTAAATAAAATAAATAAAGAAGTTAGTTACTCCAATAAAAGTATCACCTTTAGTCACCTATTGTTACAATGAAAGAGTTATTTTTAAGTTAGGGCTATCACAATTACACTTATATCATAATTATGTTGTTATAAATAAAATATAATATAAATTTGTTCCAAAAATAGGTTGATTTTCAAAGTTAAGAAACTATGAAAATTTTAGAATAAACTATATTATATCTTCCCCAGTTATTACGTACTACTTAAATAAAAAAAGAAAAAAAATATTTACCTCTGCAGATAAGGGCTTCTGATGCTGCTGTGAAATAGGGCTGTCAAAAACAGGCACAGGAGGAGTGGTGATATTAAGCAAACCAGGACTAAGTTTAATGTCCTTAAAGTCTTTAAGTAATGGATCCATG
The DNA here is from genome assembly GCA_958336395.1 of Ctenicera cuprea. Classification (NCBI taxonomy): domain Eukaryota; kingdom Metazoa; phylum Arthropoda; class Insecta; order Coleoptera; family Elateridae; genus Ctenicera; species Ctenicera cuprea. The sequence goes on along the minus strand of OY284487.1, from coordinate 18,885,416 downwards.
GGTGGAATATTTTTAGGTTTAGGGGGCGATACATTTTCTGGACACAAAAACACTTCTATTTCCCCACTTTCGCTTTTCATTTGTATCTTATATTCACCCACAGGTACACTTAGGGTGCAGTCGGTGGGCGCTTTAATGGCCATCACAGTCTTATGTTTATAACGTCCAATTGAACGCAAGTCCTGATAAGTAATGTACCCGTAACGTCGACTCTGGCTCAACTTACAAAGTTCTGTTTCGGCCGAATGAATCAACTGGTCTAGTTGATTCTCCCGGTCTTCTAAAGATTGTACTTCTGTCTGGAGTGCTGAATATGCGTGGCTACCTTTAGTGCCACCTTTCCACTGGATGTTATTTTTTGATTTCTTTTCTAGAATTCCAATACCTTCGAGTACATTTGTGATATCATAAATTCTACGTTTTTGCACACCCAATTCTTCCGAGGCTTTGTTTAAATTTACAACACCATTGGGAGAGTGTTCCAGTAAAGCCGTAAACTTCTTTGTAAGGAGTCCCAACGAAGTATCAAAACGTGTATGTTTTTTAACAGGAGAACTTCGTCGCTGACGTTTCGGTTGAGGAGCTTTAAATTCTTGCTTAATAGGAACCACGATATGTTGTGTGTCCATGTTTAGCCTACGTTTTACAGCAGGAGCACTAACTGGAGGCAGGTTCGAGATTATTTGGTTCTGGGGTGTAGCTCCATACCCATGGTCGAGCAAGTGAGGGCTTGGAGTCAACTCTGTGTTGATGGTGGTCTTCATGGCGTCCAACTCTGGAGTGGAGCTGGAGGGTATTATGCTGTACCCCCCAGGGCTCTCCATTGCTGGTCGACGAACCCCACGACGCATTGCCATCCTCAAATGTCAATACATCAAGCTTTTTCAAAATGGAGGACGTTTGTAAGCTCAATTTGAAATGATTTGAGTTGGCCGTTAGTTACTTCCGGGCCCTCAATTTAAAAATCTACGAAAAATCCTTATGTAAAAGCAATTTAAGTTATCGACAAAATAACAACAACAATTCCCCTGCTCGAAAGCGAACCGCGAGTCTAATAACGTTTTTAAACAAATTCCGTCACAAAAACCTACATTTATATCTTAAAGCTGATGAACAACGTTTTTTAACTAAATCAATTACAAATTGCAATTACATTCCGGGCACAACCCCCGCCGGTTACACACAAATACGCAACGCCACCCTCTATCACGCAACCGTCGTCACGTATACGCACAGAGTTGCAATCAACCAAACTAAATAAGCAAATACTTACAGATTACGGATCCCTGAACATCTACAGCATGAGACGGCCCTAACCACCGAACAAGCAAAAACCTTTACAACCCTCCCGGAAAAGCTACATGTTCCACAGCACTTCGGAAAATGGTCGCCAAGCCACTTCGATAAAGCAGCTGTGCCTAATATAGAAAACAAACGAACAACGTCGTTTCCGATTTTTCAAGTACGTTTACAAGAACACACCCGGGTACAGTAAAAATGGCGCTTTCAAACGGCATAAATATAAAAAGTGTGAGAATTCGCAAACCGCCAGAAAAAAATTCCAAAGTTGCAATGCGATTTACTTCGGCGTGCACTACCCAGAAAGATTACAAAACATCTGCCATCTGTACCGGGCTGTTGGCGCGAACCGTTGCGCATGCGTACGGAGCCGCTCCTCAGATGTTCCCTTACGAAAACGGATTTTCATCCCCCTTTTAAGGAAACGCAAGGAGAATTTAGGGCTCGAAGGTGCATAATGTAAACCGACGAGCATGCAAATGTGCACAAGAAAATAAATGTAGGGCTAAAATTACGAGATTCAAACTGGTTTTTAAACCCATCAGACTAACCTTCTTGACGCCAGAAAAAAAGATAACGAACATAAACAAACATGGCGCTTACGGAGCGGGGTAATCGAACCCTGATATCATTCTTATGTCATCTTAAAGGGTGTTCCACGCGGACAATGTCCTTACACTCGGAAGCGTTAATTAAAGCCACATTAAAACTCTTTTGATTTTCAGAGGGTTCTGCAGTTTAAATAAATTGTTAAAATCCCCGTAGGCTTATTTATTAACGAAAACAAATGAATTTAATCTTGAAAACAGCGCGAAAAATAAAATAATAAAACGTTTATTCTATAAAAAAACATTTTCGATAAAATTCAAAAAAATTCCTTTTGATCTCGCAATATATTTTCCCGCTAAAAACGAAGCCAATAATGTGCCACCAAAATTACCAACCAGTGGCGCCCAATTTTGCTTTTGCGTATGGGATGCCAGATTCACAAAATTTTAATTCTTTCAGTAATCGTGTAACGACTTGCATCATAGGCAAAGCCTCAAAATAATTTTTCAACGTCAAAAATATATTTTTTGTCGTCATGAATTGATTTTTTGATTTGTTTAATATAGGAATTGAAAAAAACGATTTAACTATTAATACATAAAAAACAAAAATTCATTTATTGACGTCTGAAAATAATTGATTTGTATTTGCGAATAATTTTTCCATTCTTTTACTATACTATTTTAAATTGCTTGAACGATATGCAGAAGTCGAAAATTAATATTTTGACGTCATAAAATGGACTTTCGATGTCAACAAATGAATTTGACGTCAAAACCTCTATTAAAAGATTTAATAAATGAATAATTTTATATACAGAATTCGATGACTTTTAAACGTCCGAAATTTGATTTGTAACGTTTAATATTAAATTTTTGGCGTTGGAAATTATTCAGCGACTTAAAAAATATGGTAAATTTTGGTTTCGTCAACTCAGGATAAAAGCTAAACGGCGTTCCATACCCCCACAAAATATACAGAATTTTGTAATAATTATTAATATAACTAGGAAAGAAGATTTACATAAAAATAATATAATAAATGTATTTAAAGTAATATAAACAATATATTAATTATTTTATTTATTCCACTTAGTGTACTGAAGGCATATGTCAACAATTAAAACAAAATGAGATAGTCTTCTTTTTTAAATATATTTATACAGTCATATTTCAATGGTACATAAAGGATGGAAGCACAAAAATAAATAATTTACGAACCATTACTAGTTTGACGTCTGACGTCAGAGCTGCGGTCATGGTCAGCTGCATACCGTACCGTAGGTAACTGAATTATTCTGTTTTTTTTTGTAAGATAAATAAATATGTTTTTTTTTTGAATAAAATTAAAAGAAAAACAGAGAAGAAATGAGAAATGCGCCAAAAATTGGTTGGGAGAGAAAATTAATCCCCCTAACTTTATTCTACTATCACTCATAACAATATTTAGCTTAAACAGAAATGAATTATCGTCCGGCATTTATTAAAGAAAGAGACATGAATATTGGATGTTTAAAAATTCATAAAAGACGTCACAGAGATATAAGCTAAAACGTTAAATTTCAAACTTTCAAAAATCGTATCACCCGCCATTTGAAGTTAAAAAGTAAGCGTAAAAGCGCTGTATTTGCTCCAAGGCCTTCAATCAAAAACTATTTTTCGATTTGAAAATTTTCCTAATAAAATGCTATCAAAAAAAACATATCGAACTTCCTTCCGCTTCCGGTTAAAGATTTTTCTGTAAAGCTTAGTTTGTGGATGAATTTTTAACCCCTGCACTCCAAGGCGCATCCGTTCGGGAGTTATTAGGCGTCACCCATATACCCACCCACCCACAGACAAACATTTTATAAACCACCGTTTTTAAGTTCTTGGAGGAGATCCAAAACATGTATTACCCTCAGAATTTGAAATCGAACATTTTCATGAAAGCAGTACTTCCCCAAGCTGAAAATATAGAAAAGTAAAAATTCTAAAGCAAGTAATCTTAGAAAAAGTTCACTTTTAAAAGTGCCATTAGAAAGCATCGCTTCAAGAAAAAATCTTCAATTTCAAAACGTTCAAAATGTTCCTGTTTAAAATTTCTACGGAAATACCAATCAACAAATATTGTTTCAGGTAATTTTCACAAAGCACAACTTTTTTTATCGTTAATATTTTCTCTTTTAAACTTTTGTTAGATTAAAAACGAAATCTCTTTCTCAAACGATCAGGAAGTAGTAGTGAAATTTTCATTAAGAGACGTCACAATAGAACTAGAGCAGTTTAAAGCTAGATTGTTTTAATGTAAATTAAACTTTCAACGAGTTGTAAATGCCGAAACTTAAAAAAAAAACAGTATATTTTAACAAAAACACAAATTCAGAAAAATGTGACAAATATCTTCAGTAATCAAATACAGAGTGTTCCAAAGATGCGAAAGTCTGTGATAAAAGTCTATTAAAAATCTTAATAACGTTTTTTTGACATCTATACGAATAAATGAGCTATTACACCTAATAGAAATGTTAAAAATTTCACTTTTTGACTGTAGCTCAGAAACAAAAAGGCTCTGTATTTTTGTTTCTACTATTGAAATCGTCATAAAAAATTAACCGATTAAAACGGGTTTTTATAACTATAATATTAACAAAGTTGCCCATATAACTAAATCGAAAATGAGACACCCTGTATAAACTATCTCGGTTATTATGTTTTAAATCTATAGCCTATTTACTAGTCAAACATAAAAATGAATAAAAGCCGCTGTAAATCGATTGTTATTGGAAATAAATATAACAAATTATAATTTTCAGTAAATGCAAAATATTACATCGCAGTCAACTACGATTTCCATTAAAAAAAACATAAGTTTGTGTTACAGCTCAAAAATAATTTAATGTGTTTAACATTTTCTTTTTTTTTTCATGATTTTCACGACTCGGTGATTCCGATCCCACCCCTTACCAGGGCTCAGCGCACTTAGCGCTATTCACCGGTCTAATTTGGCCCACCCCGAAAAAAAATGGAACCCAACATACACACCACACCGACACGCCGGGTTTAACTTATTCAGAAAAATTTCCGACTGGCAGGGGCAGAGGATTCGAACCGTTGGGAGTCTAGTTTTAGAGGTTGAGACTCTAACCACTAGACCACCCGCTGGCCCTAACATTTTCTTATGTCTCCAAAATCTTTATAAAAATCAGTAAAAACTAGAGTGTCTTTACACTTTTCTTCTATCTTTTGAAATAGCTAAAATACAAGACAATTTTATAGTTAAAACAAATTTTATTTTGGCACTTAATTTGAAAACAAGCAAAGTTTTCGCTACTTACATAAACACAAAAAATTGGCCCATACAATTTCTATAAGGTTTGTTTTGTAATTGCAGTAATAACCGAGATAGCCGGCTAAACCAACGAATTTAGGCCACCCTGTACAGTACAGTGTTTCCGTGAATGAGGTGGCAAAAAGAAAAAACTCTATTATAATAGATTTTAGCTAAAAATGTTAATCTTTATAGAAACAAAACTGCGTCTTGCATAACCTTTGAAACGTTACACAAATTTGATGTTAGAAATACAGGGTAGAAACAAACAAAGAGTGCTGACAGAGAAAAGCATGTATAACGTTATAATGGGTTTAAAACTAATCAACAACAAATCTAAAAATCATGTCGAATTACCCATCCGCAAAAATAAAACATCTATTTACTTAGTTAATATCATATGTGACAAAATGAAATTTACGTATACACTGTGTCCATAAAGTAACCCCCCCCCCCCTAACTAACTTTTAGTTTAGTTAAGTTTCTGGAGTGACATTTCTGTAAAAAACGCATTACAGAAGTTTGCAGAAATATCACTCCAGAATCTTATGAAAATGTAAGGCAGGAATGTCATAACCGACTTTTTATGTGCCAAGAAGTGAATGGTGAACATTTCGAACACTTAATTTCATTTGTTTTTGCTTTAATTCTTAATTTTTTTTAATAGACTTCTTTACTTCAAACGTTTGTCATTTTGTTATGGCTAAATATTTTTCTTTGAAACTCTAGGATCAGACGCAGAACTAAAAGACCTTTCAAATGAGGTGCCACTCGACCCCCCTTTCTATTTAAAAAAAAATTTCAAAATAGCGCCCAGCCGCCATTTTGAATGATACATTATTTAATTATGAGCTAAAAATGGTATTTAATTTCCCATTAAAGCACACCAAATTTTTTAGTAAAATATTAAGTCGTTCAAAAGTTAGTTAGGGGGGGGGGGGGTTACTTTATGGACACAGTGTATTATGTTCCTGCTATAATACACAAGTTCAATAACAAATTCATTAGAAAAGATGAAAAAAATAGGTAAAGGTTAAAGAGATTTATGTAGAATGATTATGATTATGTACTAGTTTTGTTTAGTTTTAAAAGCATTATAACCCTATAAATAAACAGTTTTTCCCTCCCAGCACTTAGAATTAGAGTCCACCCTGTAAGTCTAAATTTAAATTTGGGTAAAGTTTCAAAGATTTTGCAAGAAAGTTTCATTTTATAATGAATAACATTTTAGCCCTAAAACCATGATAAAAAGTCTTTCCGCTCTGCACTTCATCCGTGGACGCACTAGGTACAGGATGAGTCATTTAAGTGTAACCCCTTTGATATTTCCAAAACTATTGAGAATATTAAGTTTTTTCCTTAATAAAAGTTGTTTGGCGCCTAAAGAACAATTTCGTGAAAAACGTAAAAAACTGATTTAAGCAAACAGACCATAGAATTAAACAAAAACACTTCAAATGTTACGATACTAAGCTTCATTTATAAGAAAAAAAAGTAATATAAATTAATTCCTTAATTAATAATGACACATTCTGCTTCACCAATAATTAACTCCATGTCAACTAATTCATTTCTACAAAAACGATTATTCACCATTTAGAAAATAAAATATTGTTAATTGACTGATAGAAGTTTGTTGAACTCAACTAAACAATGGCTAAACAAATGAATAAAGATGTTCAACTTAAATGACTCACCCTGTATTGCTTTCTTGATAAGTGGTATCAAATTTTGATAATACCCATAGTTCTTTTTTTTGCATTATACTGAAATTTCCAATAAACACCAATTTTCTGATTTTTCGGTTTTAAGGGCACAGTATACACCCTGACAATATAATCAGTGTTTTGATAGCAAACAATTTAAATTGAGTAACTGAAATATGTTACAACTCAGTGGATGGGAGGAAATGATAAATTTATTTTTAATTTTTATCTTCTGAGGACTTGAGGTTTCAAGTTCTCATGGTACACGATAATTATTTAACTGGTATACCAGCCGCTAACCAAATGTGAAATTTTAAACAACTTAGATGTATATTATATATTAATTTAATTCCACATTATACATAGAATCGATGACACCACAGACTTTCTTAAGTTTAAAATTTATTTAGTAAGACACAGTTAGGATAACCATAATATATTAAATATTCTTTATTGTATTCAAATTTACCTCTTCAAATTAAATACTCAACTTGAAACACATAAAACTAGCACAAACTCCTTTATAAAAAAATTGAGACAGGAATACCTCTATGGGTATGAGTAATACCTACTACATATTTTAATTAAGATATTTATACAACATAACCTGGGTATGAAATTGATGTGTAATTTAAAATCACACCTCTGATTCCATTATACCTATTTAAATGTTGTTCACTCATCACGTAAGGAGGTAGATATTACATTCAATACATTAATTATTTATATGACATTGGTACATACTCAATGTCACAGAGTTATTATGCACATTTAGAACAGCAACGAATATTTTAATATTGTGAAAAAACCTTTAATTTGCTGCAGTTGAATAATAACTAGTTCTTATGTAGGTAAAAGTCACATTTGAAGAAAATGCATCATTTCATAAAAAAATATTAACAATACCTTCCACTGAATTTGTCTTAAGGAGCTTATAGTTAGGCCCACCGAATCATCATTTCTGGGAATACTATTTATAATTTGACAATTCTTTTTAATAAAAAGACATTTCATGAAATTCTCCAGTAGATATATGCCCTTTTCATTAAACGTCTGTGATAAAGGAAGAAGTGGTTGATCTTTCTGCAAATGTGACTTCTTATAAGGTAGGTAAGATTTTTAATATTACTTTTGAAGTTTCAATGTTAAATGCGGAAGTGCTTATCCAGTACGTTTTAAAGATTTCTTTTTAATTTCTACTTGTCCCCATCCGACTAGAAACACAACCTGAAATCCACCAGTCCATAACCTCCTCTCTCATAGAAAAGTAAAATAGATTTTCCGTTTGGCTTTCATTTTAACGAAAAATATTAAATTGAAGACAACAATATCTTGATATTTCTTTTTATTCTAAAATTTCAAAACCTATCAAGTTTTCCAACTCAAATATAAAATTAGGTTAGTGATACTTTTTGTCAAAAGCTCATTAGAACTTTTGCTTGTCTAATTCTAACTCGGGAGCGGAGAAATTAACAGAAATTAGCCTATTCAATTTATTTCATAGTATACCTATTTTAAACGTACAGATAACATAAGTAACAAAAATAAGTATTTCTTTTTGGCTGTAATAATTTATACAAAAATTATGAATAATTCTTGCGTTTATGATAATAAAATGAAAATATTTCTATTTATATTATACAGTGTGTAACAGAACACCTACACACTATCTTTTATCTTGCACCTACATGGATGGGATAAAAATTTGTTATATAAATCGTAGGTACACGAGGTATTCAGTAAAAATATTTATAAATTTTTTGTGGCTCTGGAAAGGGTAGTTTGGGGGGGGGGGTCTCGAGATTTTTAAATAGGAAGGTGGTTTAAGTTGTTTAAGAGGTACTTTTAAAACCAACAACTTTAAAAAAAGAAAATATCGATACCTCAAAACCGTTTCAAAATGGCGGCCAATTATATTCAAAAAGCAGTCATTATACATAAACCTTTTCCCAACCGCACATGAACTATTATACCAAGAAAATTGGTACTGATCATTAAAGTCCATTAAATTAGTTTTCCAATGATGTATCACATGAGGACAAAAAATAAATGTTAGTACCTCCTCTCTTTCTCAAAAGAGCGGGAACATTCAAAAGATATTGTCTCAAAAATCTTAAATAAGACGAGGGGTCAGTGATACCTCATTTTAAAGGTCTTTGGTTTTTCAATATTTCTCAAAATGGCGGCTCAATTTATAAAAATTTACTTCTTATTATCGGATGAATCACTCCCTCTACCGCATCTAAGGCAGTGAAACAGAATTTTTTTTGCTGATTTATAAAGTCTGTTCACATAACATTTAAATTCACCTGCGAGTTGGAGTATGAAGGAAGGTCTCGCAGCGGTTGCTTGACAATTATTTTTATATGATTTAGTGTTGAGATTTAAAACCCTAATTTAACATTAAAATTTGCAGACATTCATAATGTGAACAAACATTGAGGAAGTTTCAACGTTATAACTACAGTGTGCTTCTTTATTTGTTGAGCAATTGGATTACTACAAAGATGTTGGGCCAGAAAAGGAACTGGATTCCCAGACAGGATCACTACAGGACTGCAGTTCGAATTTATGGAGAAATGTGTTATGGAGACTAATAATAAGCAGCACAGTCAGAAGGCGAACAACCAAAATCAGAACCAATGTTACAACCCCACTTGCAATTCGCTCGTACTCGGACAGCTTGAATTCTGCATTCGCAATCATTTTGTATGAGGATTATTATTGTTAATCAAAAATTTTGGTAGTTATCTGTAATTCAAAGTTCTAGTTTATTTAATTTTTGGTGTTTTGAATTTGAAATTTAACCAATTTTTTGGACAATGTACATTTTATTCAATTTATTACACTTTAGCATTTTCTAAAGTGTATCTTCAATACAGTGCGACCTCGATAATCCGGACTAATTAAAACCGCGGTGATCCGGATAAGTAAATAATTCGGATTACTGAAGCGAGTCAGTTTTTTTTATTGAAAAGAGAAACATTTAATACAAATCAAGTAGAAAATGAAACATAAACAAAAATTATTTAAAACAGAAGCATACTTATTAAATTATATATTATTTTTTGAAGTACTTTGTAATTTTTGTTTGCTTGATCCTTTGCTGGTTCATTATAAAAGCCGTTTCTTTTAATCTTTGAAGTACAAGAACATCATGTAGTGGAATATTAGTTTCTTCTGCCCACTTTATGCACACATTGAAACTTTTAACTGCCTCGTCATTCTTAACAGTCTGGTTTGTATTATTTAACTCTGGACCTTCATTGTCACTACTATCATGACCTTCGTCTGTAGCATCTATGTCTTCCAGTGGTAACAAATCTTCATCATTTGCAAGCCAGTTACGTATTTCCACGTTCGTGAGATTTTGCTCAGTGAGAACATTGAGCATATCTGAAACATCTGATAAATATTTATGGATTAACAAAAAAAATACTCAACGAAAAATTTCGCGCTTAACAAATGTACGTTATTTACGTGTCATCTCTTCATCCAAGGAAAGCAGATTGCGCCGCAATTGACTCAGAGGAATTAGATCTTCAGCATCATATTCAGTGTCTGGGTCGTTATTTGCCCCACGAGCCATAATTTTGTGCCAGCACTTCTGCAAGACTTCGGGGTAGACTTTTTCCCAAGCATTGCATAGTAGACATACAGCGTCCTTCAAGTTAATGGTTTTTAATAACTTAACAACGCTCTCTTCGTTATTAGATAAAATATGGGCTAAAAGACTTTTCCGATAAAATAATTTCGTCAGTCTGATGGCATTTTGATCCATAGGTTGCAAAAGTGCTGTACAATTTGGTGGAAGAAATAATGTTGTAAATTGTCCATCCTCACTAGTCAGCTCTTCTATAGTTCCATGGCTCGAGGCGTTATCGACGATTAACAGGGCTCGTTCAGGCAAATTGAGACTTCTTAAATGACTTCTAACTTGACGAATAAATGAGGAATGAAACCAGTCTAAAAAAATTGCTGTAGTCATCCATGCATTGGCAGATGATTTGTATTCAACAGGTATGTTCACATTTTTAAATGCCCTTGGATTTTTTGCCTTTCCTATCACTAACAGCTTTAATTTTTGTGAACCATCAGCATTGGAACATGCTAGAAATGTAAAGCGTTCTTTGCTTATTTTTCGACCTGGTGCGGTCTTCTCCTGAGAACGAACCAGCGTTTTTTCAGGCAACATTTTCCAATACAGAGCAGATTCATCTGCATTGTATATTTGAGTAGGTGCGAGGTTTAATTGTTTTATCTTCTCTGCAAATTCAGTTCTGAAAGGATTGACGGCACTTTGATCATTGGATAGTTTTTCGCCACACACTTTTAAAACACGCAGACCATGCCTTTTTCTGAAGTTAGAAATCCAGCCCCTGCTAGCGCTAAAATTATCATTTCCATAGGTTTCGGTATAAATCTGTTTTGCTTTGGCAGATAAAATTTCATAGGAAATTGGGACATGCCTTGATCGTTGTGTACTAAACCATGCATACAAACGAGTTTCCATTTCTGGATATTCGGCTTTTCGTAAGGTTTTTCTGGCGCCGGGACCGGAATCACATTTGCCAATAAATCTAAAAGAAGTGACACATATACATAGTAAAAGTACAAAATGATCTTTAAAATAAATCATACCTTTTGATTTTGTCTTTGTTCTTTTTTATATCGGAAATTGTTGATGTTCCTACCCCGTATACATTTGCCAACACTTTTCCACTTTCACCACGGACTAGTCTTTCTATTATATCGGATTTTTGTTTTATTGACAACGTAGTATGTTTTCTTTTAGAAGGCATTTTAATATGTGTATGTATAAAAAATGTTTATATACTTATGTAGCACATAAAATAACACTTATGCGCAGACAACTATGTAACAACCAACAGCTAAGCAATTATTAATCCTCAGACGCGATACGTAGCAGTTAAAACGAAGGCACACACTGCTTATGTGAAACCCCATATATCAGATCCAGCCGAATTTAAGAAGTTAGGGGAATCCCTCACGATCGATGACGGAGACGTCTATAAACGCAGGTCCGGATTACCGAGTACTATCAAATCCGGATTATAAAATACACAATGCAATTGAAATGCTTGGCCGGATTATTGAAGAATCCGGTATAATGAAGGTCCGGATTATCGAGGTCGCACTGTATTAGGATTTTTTCGCAAACATTTTTTCAAACAATTTAGTGCGTTGTAATTTCAATCTTTCATTGTACAGTTGATGTTCCCGATGTTCATAATGAGAGCAACATGAGGGAGTTTCTACATTTCAACTACACGGTGCTTCTCAGAATGCAGTCAGAATGAAAATCGGAACAATAATTGCTAAAACAGAAGGTGAATTTTTGCAATTTTTACTTCAAAGCTATTTTACTTTGACTTTTGCTTTTTATATTTTCATATATCAATTTTTGGATAATTTTATTCTGGCCTCTGTGCTTTATTTCGAATATTTAATTAATCATAAATTTGAAAATGACATTTAAGTAAATATTCTGTTTCCTTATTACTCAATTTTTTTTTATTGTAGATCGCTGATGGAAGTCTTCTTCTTCATTTGTGGATTACCATTGGAAGCAGCAGGGTTGAGGGTGAAATCTCAAAATCAAAATAAATAAATTTTAATTTGTTAGAGATGCATCTTTTTTCGAACAGTAAAATTTCCTTTATCTTATTTAAAGTTTTGTGTTCTTTCTTGTAATGATGTGAGTTTCAAGAAACGTGGTATGCATGTATATAAGATAATGAGTAACTTGAACAAATGCATACGTTACATCTCTACCACATCACTGTTAATTTACTTAATTTACAAATCTTAACAGGGGAATATTTATATAATTATTTATAACAAAAAACGCGTTATGGGTTGGGTAGCATTTCCCTGTAGCTTGGTGTATTAGGCAGCCATTACCTTCCCTTAACTCTTACCCTTATAATTACTTGTCCATTTATTCTAATCGGGTTTATAATTGTAACTATTTCTTTTTGTATTTGTGACTCTTTTAATTCTAAATACCTACAAAATGGCTGATTTTCTTGACATGGTTTCATCTTTATTTCTAGTAGCATATTACGTACTTGTCCTTTCTGTTTAAGGAAGGGTGCACCCATGCACTGCATCTCATTGATTTTCTTATGAGATGATGCCATAGTCGGCATGAGCCACCAATTTCCCCAATTTTTGTATCGAGTGTTTTGAATAGCATCACTTGGAAGTGATGTTGTCGCTGATCAAGTTTGCGACTCCAGCAGGCGGTAGTTGGCTATACACAAAGTGACTTCGAAGAGCCTAACATACTTGGTATGGAGCCCGAAAGGGGTGGCCAGCGGCGACCCGGCATGTTGGGGAAGCTTACTTGTTCACCGACATTTAAACATTTAAAGAAAATTAAATTTACCATATCGATAGTAAGGAAGCTATACTTTTCATTGCAGCATTTTCCACAATTCTTTTAAACTCTTGTTTACATATATTTGAAATGTAATTATCATAAATAAATTTAACATATTTGAGTGGTAATTTAAAAACAAATAAATAATTTGCGTTTCCACGTATAAACTGAGGATCAATAGCAGATATAGAATGAACGATATAAATTGATGAAATTCCTTTATATCTTCCTCTAACAAAATATTCTTGAACTTTAGTTTGCTTATCCAACGATCCATCATCAAATATTACCTACTAAGCTATTTGGTAAACAATCGTCCACGGATAAAATATTATCCTATTCGCTTTCAAAAAATAATTTACATTTAGTTTTTTTAAAAAGCTTTCTTAAATTCTGATAAATGGGTTGATCCAGAGATCTAGTATAAATGTATAAATTTTCATAATAAATCAGTTTCTCATTAAAAATAAAATTTAAAGTTAAATGTGTTTTACCACTATTAGTAGGTCCAACTATAATTGCAATAATAATCGTAGGTCTTTCACGTTTACCAACTTTTTCAATTTCTAAATCTTTAAAAATTTTAAATTTACCCTTTTAAATCTATTCATTTAAAAGATACAGATTTAATAAATGATGAACGCCGATGAAATGAAACAGTTGCATCGAAAAATAAAAAAGAGATTCGATAAACAGTCCAACGATAAATTAAGTCCATCAATATGTTCGACTGAAATACATCAGGATGGTTCGACTACAAGTCATACTAAAATTCCGACAAAACAAATGAGTGCCAACAAAATGAAAAAATTAAAAAAGAAATTATAAAGAGAGAACTTAATGTTGCTAATAAAGAAAAAATAGAATATAAACAGAGAGAAAAGAAAGAAGAACCAATTACAAAAAGATTGGAAAAAATTGATAATTATTTAGAAGAACTGATTGGTGTTTCTAAAAGTAAAAACTAAACAATCAACAAAAGTCTCTCAGGCGTTAGACGAAGATGAAGTATTTGAATATAGTGATATATAGTTGTCATTAAAAGAGGATGCTAATAGAACTAAAAAAAAATAGATATTGATGGAATATGGTCCTCGATATGATTTAGCTTCTAGAAAATTTATGATGGGTTCAACCACTAACCACTACTGGATTTGCCCATTCTCTATAATGAACTGGAATTAAAATTCCATTAACCACCATGGACTCAATTTCTTCTTCAACTAAAGATGTTAAGGCATAGGGAACAGAATATGGCTTGTGAAACTGATATTACATTATCCTTAAGGGTTAATTAACCTTCTTTCAATGTGAAAACTAATTAGTCATCAGTCAGACTGAGTTCCTGACATTTTAATTGACACATCTTTTTCAAATTCAGTCTCCAAAAAGGATACAAATGGTCTAACCAGTTACGACCCCTCAAAACAATCTATTTTTTACAACTAAGGTAGGTAATGTTTTAATTTGTTTTTGACAATTTACTTTAAGTATCGCCTTACCTAACACAGGAATTATCAGAAACTAAACGTAACCTACTTTAACAATTTTGTAATGAATTATTGGGAAAATCATTATAAAAAGGTTTAGCCGACATTACTGTAAATCCGGCATCGGGCCCTTTCTATAATGTCCACAAAAGCTACAAATGCTAGAATCTGGGTGGATTTGTTAACGCCTGATTCTCTTACTTTTTCTTCTGGAGCGATATTAAAAGGTCACCTTGAACCCTTACTCTAAATTCAACTGCAGACAGTGTTGCTTTGACTAGTATACGTAATCAGGTGGGCAAAATATTCTTGTTTCTCTATTGCAGGTTACAGTTTGTTGTTGCTGTACTACCATAGGCGCTCTTAAAATCTATGAAGAGGTGAAGGTTGTCGGAGTTTTTCTAGTACCAGTCGCAAGGTACAATTAATTTAATGAGTTGACCATTTTTAGCTGTGAAATACACTCTGTCAATAATCTTCTCTGCGTATAGTAGTAATATGGCGTATACTAGGTTCGCGAAACTGAGTAATTTCTCTGTATTTATCGCACATCAATCGATCGCTATTTTTATGTAGGGAGATAATAGTCTCTAATTTCCATTCTGCCTGTAAAATTGCTTGCATCTAAATGTCCATGATAATTTTGTTCAAGTAGTTTCTAATTTCCTCATTGGTCTGCCTTTTCCTTTAGAGAGTTTTATGTTCTGCATTAATTAATTAATATTGCAATTGCAAGCATAGCTTTTAACTTACCTTTTAGTTATATTTTTCTTGAAATGCCTCCCATATCCTTTACGACTTGGTATTTTATTGCTTATTTACTTAATACATTATTTTTGATCTTTAGCGATATAATTGAAGTGTTACAATAATTTATTTTATTAAAAAAAAAACACAAAACAAAATTGCGTATACATGTAATATATAAAAATTCTTAATTTTGTAATAAATAAAATCTTGCGTTTTCAAGATCTCTCTCAGCATCTTGCAGAAGCTATAATCAGATTGGCAGATTGTTACATATGCATTGAACTACGTCCTATTTTCACTTGTACCTTTTGGGAGAAACAGAAAGCTTGTTTTTTTTTAATTAAAACTTACCACATCAGCTGCAGCTTCTTATGGAATCTTTAAATAAAAGTGTAATCAAAAATTAATTAACAAGCGCACGAGTTAAATTTCGGTATACATTATAATAATGACTCATTATATTGTAGCGGCTTACCGGAATTATACTTTTAAAACGTATTTATTTATCTATACAAGAAATTTGGAGTGATAAGTATACATACAGATTAGGATTATTTGATGTAACTGCATTAAACTATGTAAAACATTAATTTAAAAGTAAAAATTGTAATTTAAATGTAATGCGCTTTGCTGTGTTAAAGTAACAGAAAACTGAGTTTTTCAAAATAGATTTTTTTAAATAAAACAATATCAGCTCGTTATGTTCTTCAAAAATGTTTTGAAACCCGTACAATTCAGGCGAAAATTGGATCTAGTTATTCAGTTATTTATTATCTATCATCCTGTGCTGGTTGGTGGTGCATTTACTACACCCTGTATGTAGTTTGGGCACGGCTGCTTAACACCTTATTGTGCTTATAAATTATTTTCGTGTTGCATTTAAACTAAAATTCCTGCTTTAATTACAATACATATATATGTTTTCATCGTCCAACCACTTAAAGATCAATACTAACTTCACCATTCCATTGCAGGATGGAAATAATAATGATTCCAATAAAGGCCTCCTAGCTAATGAAAATAATATCAAACAAAAATAATTATGTAACTACTGAAATTAACTGGTTTCTGTAATATTTTTGTGAAATATACCTATTTACTATTTTAGCAAACCATGCCATAATGCCAACACGACGTAAAACATATAAAACAATTCAATATCCATTTTAAAAATTGTTCTGTTCATGTAGATAAATAGGTTTTCAAAATCTTCTAAAGAATGAATTGATTATAAGACCACCGACTATATAGCTACGCCTACGCTATAGATTGTTCAAACACAGTGGTCGGAAGTATCGCGATACTTTTGGAGTATTGGTATCGCATTAAATTTCTAAAAAAGTATCGAGTATCGTTATCACCCTACTTTTTAAAATTATCGACTATCACAAAATCAGCGATAAGGATTGCAATACCGGTTTACCAGTAAATTGGTACTTTTTACCGGTAATTTCTACGCGCACTTTGTATGAAACAAAGAAAGGAAATAGCAGATAATACATCATCCTAATTTCTAACTCTGTAATGTTATTGCATTTTAAGTTGTATTTTTTGTTGGGTTACTATTTGTTTTGTACTTTTGATTTGATTGGTTAAGTAAGTTTATTATATATTTATTGTTTTGCGTTTCATTTTCAATCTACTTTCAAGCCTTCAAAGATTATTTTTGTGTTTTTCTTAACTACAAAATACAAGTTTTGTTTATTTATTAATTTTTTTTTAAATTTTTTCATGTAATTAAAAACATCGAAATTTACTGCAAACTGGTGTCTGTGAAAACAAATACCGGTAATTTATAAAGCCGTTAAATTTTAGAAGAGCAAATTAAATAAGTTATTACAGTTCTTACAAACAGTTGGATAGGTAGGAATGCAGATATTTAATGCAACCCCTAATAAGCGTCTTTTGAATATTTACTTTCCCATACCTTCAGTACAAGGAGGCGTTTATATCACATGAAAATGTTCGAAATCTAGATTTTAAAAGAAATGAACATTTTAAGGCTCAAGGAACCCAAAAAAGTGTTTTTTAAAAAATGACCGTCTGTGGATCAGTGTGTGACGCTTCAAAAGGCAAAAGTACTGGACCGATTTTGATGAAATTTTAAACCAAGAGGTGGTATATCAAAATTTGTAGTTCTAGTTAGCTTCTCAAAAAAACGAAACCCTAAATGGAAGTTAGACATTTTTTTTGGTAGCATTTTTTTCCATAACTAAATTTTGGAAATTTGAGCACGGGATCTGAGAGAAGAACTTAAGGCAAATCGAAAACTTGTTTACCGAACTCTCTACCTTCAAAATGGCGGCCGCTACAACTTTTTGAAAATCTCGACTTTAACGTCCATTTATTCAAAAAGTAGTTGTCTGATCGAGGTGAGCTACAACTTGTTTGATCTAATCAATTGTAGGACGAGCGGTTTAGTTCTTACTATTCTTATATGGCATGCCTATATAAATTGTTTTCTTCGAAATCGAACATACGGTGAAGTAACAGAAGAGAAATCTAATAGTAATGAACTGTACAATGTTATAATTATCAAAAATTACACTTTTGCAAATACGGCAAGTATTAAGTTTAGTAAGGGAAAGTCCATTCAAAGTTAACACTTGAGCTTTTTACTTTATACTTTCTACCTGAAGAGAATTAACAAAAAAAACTATGCTATATTGAAGTTTCTAAAATAAGCATATTTTGTTGTACAGGCTATTATAGTATTATTAAGCGTAAAAATGCAGAAACCCTAAAATATTTTTATCACTTACCTTGCTCCATTTAATGTCCATTGATGAAGTTGAAGAAGACAATTTTTTTAGTTTCCTTTAATACAAGCAACGTGGTGGAAAAATGTGTAAGCATCGAGGAAATGCTTGCATTATTTTTGAAAAAAATCAGTTTTCCATTTGACGCTAAATAATGTCATTAACGTGCGTCATGTACCTGTCTGATTTGCTACATACATAGTTTGCAGCCACGTTTTATTCTTCGTAACTCGCTTTTAATGCATGTCATACCATGTCTTCTTGGTTGTATGACCGGTATTTTGTTTAGAATGAAGCAGATGTGATGGAGCATTAAATAATTCCTACCATTAACAAATCACAACGCTGCATTTTGTTTTTGCGTATAACGAACTTCATTTCCATAAAATGGAAATTTGCATCCACGCATGGAACTTTGCGTTCTTTTAGAGATGAGCAATCTATAGCCTAGCTATATAATCAATGATAAAACCCTGAAAGTGTTTGGAAAATAAATATACACTATTATTACAAATTAGACGATTGTGTGTTTATAACTGAATCATAAAACTTACAGTTTAAATTAAAATCCAAATTTTAATAGCCGGATCTTTATATACACTTTTTTTTAGTAATTTACATGGTAATGGTGAGCTGTAAATGATTTGATGGTGATTATACAGATTAGTTTAAAATTTTAAAATAATTAGAACAGGTGAAAAAAGCAAGCAAAAGCAAATTACTATTACTGGCTTTTATTATAATGAATTAAATTACAAATATGTTACCGACACCGCAGTGCCGCTTTGTACAGCTATAATAATAATATACAAGACACTAGAGCTATATAGAACAATATGTAAGGTGCCTACACTAAGAGAATGGTCTACACATTGATTGTTGTGATTGTTCTACATTCAGTGTCTGCCTCACATATTCCCTTCAATAATCTACAGTTCAAAACACAAATTAATTACTATACTGTATAAAAAATACAAAATAGATTATAAAATACAGGAGTCTTTACATTGGTTAGGGCAAATGTGAAGCAGAAACACGGAAAAATCTATGAAACAGTGTTATCTATCTAATATCTTATATAATGGCGTAACAGGCCTACTTACGAACTGAACTGTACTTTTGCAAGCAAGTGTAATACAGAAAAATCAAGCTATGTCCTTATAAAAGAAAAAAACAACTTACAAGTAAAAACCGAATCACAACTTAAAAAGCATACCATGAATGTTTACTACCGTGATTAAAAATACTTATATCGTACACAGGAACGCCTAATTAAAAAAACCGCATGCAATTAGCAAATTACACAAACCTACATAAACAGATCGCATATCCATAAATAAATACAATATACAGCCGAAATCCACAGAGAGCCATAATGTTGTATGAACTTAAGTGATCCCCACCCAGCTACCCTACGCGGCGGCGTTCTACCGCCGCATTCAACAATACGCTATTACACCAGATTATCCTTCCAATTTAGATTACATAGTTTACATATTTAATTACATTATATTGTATTCCCAAAAACGGTTCAATTTTACAGGGTTTTTACACAGATATTATACATTTTACATGTTAACCAAAAAAATCAATGAATTTACACTTTACAGCTTGTTTAGTTTCTTTACATCAGTCTCAGGTGCCTTCGTATTTTGTTGGCCCTCGAATCAGACCGATTCACCACACAGCCTCAGCTATTTATATTTTAGCATATAGCATTCATATTTTCACTGGTAGATAATAAAACAAAAATTAATATTCATTGTGCATACAACATATTATTTTGTTTTATCTTTCAATTTTATTTAATCATAATGAAAGCAATACAAGTATAGATTAGGTTTAAAAATAAAACCTAATTTTGAATATTAATTATTTGATTTGACACAACAAAAAAAAAATCAAATTTTTACGTTATACATCACTAAATAAACAATATTTACATATGCTGAGGTTGCTGGAAAATCGGCTTTCTTTACAGTAATCCTCAATAGGTGTACACCCTACCTTCCAGCAATTTAAATAATGGCTGTTTGGAAATGTATATGAACGAAACTATATTACATATAATACAAAAACGGGTAATGTATGTACACATACTAAAGACAACTGACATACAATGCCGTTTTGGGTTTATCTGCAACAGTTTATAAGAATAAAAATTCTGAAACGGTTTCTATCTTACTGAATCACCTAATCATATACGGAAGGACAAAAAGGTATTTCACAAATATAGAAAAGTTGCAAATGAACCCGAAAATGCAATAAAATACAAATTACCAATGTACATCGATAATAACACTCATAAATGCGGAGCGAGTCGTAAATTAAAAATAACCATGATCAAGTATTGGAATTTATGTGAAATCTGTACAACTGTATATATTACTTTTAATTCCACTTGAATTTTTTGCATCAAAAAAGGACACAAACATTCGATTATAATGAAAACTAATCTAAAAAGATCTTTTTTATGCAATGTCCTAATAAAAGCATTTAATATAAATGTGACGAATAATTTTTTAATTTGCCATTATCAGATGAACAATTATTGTGGAAGGGGGCTAAAATGGAACTGCATCAAAAAGACCATTTATTGTACACTATCAATGTTGCAAGATTAATTTACAATATGTTCTTAAATGAAACCAACATAGCTGGTAACACATGTCCCTTTAATCATTGATGTAAAAGTTTTTTAATAATTGCAACTATTTAATTTAGGTTGTATAGTTAACTATACATTCTAGCACAAGGTTATTCAATATCTACCGATTACACGATACATACCAGCTATTCTGGATCAATTACAAAACCACCTGCCCCTACCTGTAATTGTTAGTTTTATTTAAATGCATTTTGTTATATAAAAGGGGTAATTGTTTTTTAGCAACAAGTTTAAATATACACAAATAGGAAACACGTGCAAATTTTTATAAAATACCAAAATGTATTGTGTTATAATTTAAAGCAAAACTATACATTTATAATACAGTTAAAACTTATACCTTTTTTTTTAAATTTTAAACATCTTTTTTTTATTTATTACTATCGAAAGAAAGTTTATGAAAAGATTTTCAAAGCAGCTGTATGCCCCTCTCAAAAACAATAAATTAGTTACTATATAGAAACACCTCGGAACAGTGACGACAGAGAAATTTGATAAAATACGACAAATTTCCAAAAGGACATCGTACATTGACGATATTAAAGACAGTTAACAGTAAAATTTTAAGAAAGGTGTGAAGAGTGGGTGCAGAGAACTAGAGTTAATTTTGATTCACACGATTTTAATGATGTTCAGAAACTATTTCCTGAGGAATGTATCACATTGTTAATATACTGAAGGATTTTGGGGGACACTTAGTAACTTAGGGGTACGGAGATTTTTAAAATACTCTATTTACAGTACATAAAATTTTTGATACGCATTAAAATTAAATTACATATTCGATATAAATGAGTCGAGATTCATCTTTTAAAAATCTGTGTGTAAACAACTGTACATGAATGTGTGTTTATATGTAAAAAAATGGACATGCAGGCTATAGGCAAAATTCTTGCCTCTTTGTTTTATGAGATATAATGTAAACGATTATTATTTCTATATGATTATCTAACTAAGCCAATAAATACTTACAAACCAACATCATGATAAGAACGAAAAAACCTAAATTAAATAATACATAATTGCGTAAAAAAATCAAGCTGATAATTACCATGATTGATGCAAGTCACGTACATAAATACAGCTATAATACAGATATTGTATGTATATACGATACAATCTAACTAACATTAAAAAAGCATTACAAAAAACAAATACAAAATTCGAAAAGAGGAAAAAAAGTTAAACGAAAATACTGGAACCGTGTGTGTGCAGGATTGCGAAAAATCAACACACAATTGGTCGTAATGTAAAAACTGTATTTAAACCGAACAAAATTATAACTGAAATTAAAGAACCCCATTAGTCGCTGGTGGTCCAATGGGGCCTAGCTCCCCTCCGATAGAGCCCATCGATCCGGGTGCCTTCATGAAGTATTTCTCCAGTTTGGCAATGATGTGCTTGCCATACGTATACTTTCTTAGGGAGTTCAGGTGGGGCCGAATCTTGTGCATTAATATTTTACGCTGTGTTGGTTCACTAACATCAATCATCTTTTGAACAACATAATTTGCATATTGGTCTTTCATCATCACGTGCAGTGCACTGCAGAAATACAATAAAGATTAGATTTTTTCATAAAAACTTTTACAGGACAGTTCAAGTTAGAACACTACTTTACTTGTAGTGATTTTCAAACGTGTGATTTTGTATATTAATTTCAAAGACAATGAGGAATATGCATATACTTACTGTGCTTGGCTATGCCAGGGAAGGATAGAATAGTAAAAAATGGTTTCAAAGTGTTCATTTTCTTTATTTGAAATAGTTGAAAAACGGATTTTTATAAAAAAAAAATAGCGACCCCAAAAAGACAAAAACAATGATCGCATGGTGTTGAATACAAACC
This sequence comes from Ctenicera cuprea, assembly GCA_958336395.1. Taxonomy (NCBI): domain Eukaryota; kingdom Metazoa; phylum Arthropoda; class Insecta; order Coleoptera; family Elateridae; genus Ctenicera; species Ctenicera cuprea. Next base: position 18,862,631 of record OY284487.1, on the reverse strand, counting down.
AATAATTGACATTGCTTTTTCCAAATCAAAATATTTAAGATATAAAAATGGGAATTCGATTGGAAAATTTTTACAGTAAATCAAAGACCTCTTTACCTATTTATTTATTATACGGGGACCGATAATAAATTTTTTCTTGAGCAGAAGTGCTCATCATGACTATTAGAATCAAAATCTAATGTTGGTTTTTAGATACTCTTTTACTTGGTACTTACTGTAGAAAATGTAAATACCAAATATTAGAAATTTTCAAAATACTATTTCTCAAAAACTGACCACACCTTTTTGTTGCAACTTTGTAGTCTTATAGAGCCAAACATGGGCTACTATTTGGTTTTTCGCTGAATACCATAATTCCCCTGTGGCATACTCTATGAATTTTTGAAAATCAGAAATTGGTACAATTTTATTTATTAAACGGGAAACTTGACTGGTAGAACCAAACTCTAATTATAAATAAAAATTTCTCATAAAAAGTTTTGGACTTGGACAACTTACGATCCGAGCACAATTACTTAACTTGCATCATTATTGCTGATGTCACGAACTGACAGCTGTAATAAAGGTTAAAGTATGGATGGAATGGAGGGTTGGTTATAAAGCTTGTTTTTTTAAAACCCCAACGAAACTGAAATGTACGTTTTAATTATAAAATTTACACTTTTGCAAATATAGTACGTATTTATATCTATGAGAAAGTTCATTGGAAATTGACACTTCAGTTTTTTTTTGAATGAATTGATGTCAGATTAATTCATTTGTTTAGGTCATAATCGAACAAATAGTTTGTTTTTAGCACACCTAGAAAAACTAATAAAAAATAAATAAAAAAAAATTGTTTTTTTTGTTAGGTACCCGCATGTTGCAATGGTTTCTTTCTAAAAGCCATTGCAGTTGTAATATTTGTTTTTGTGTCAGTAGATTTGGTGACAAAAAACTATTAAAAAAAACGCCATTTTCTTAAAATTATTATTTTTGTTTCAAACTTGGCGCATGGTATTAGAATTGAATTTCGAATTTTTGCTAATATTTTGTAAATCATTTAATTTTTTTGAATTTCCCATCAAACGTGACCTATGTCTAAATCAATTTTTAGGTTATCTGAGATGCAGAAGCGAACCCAAAAGTAAGTTTTTAAAAAATTCAAATAATCAAAATTTTCCTCATATGTTGCAAACATTTTGCTGGTCGCTGTAGATAAAAATTATTTTTGAACAACATTAAGGCTTTAATAAATTTTTGAAATTATCAAGAAAACATTTTTCAAAAACTAGCAACCAAATTTGTTCAAACTGTGTGAAACTGTAAACTAATAGAATTAGAAAATAAGCTATCAGATTTCCAAAAGTTAATACCATAAGAGGGGGGAGTCCCCTTCAATGCAAACTTCTTGAAGGAGTAATTAGGCCATTGGTATAAGAGGGTTTTTAGATCCTTGGTAATCCAATTCAGGTATGTATTTTAGAGGTGTTAAAAGCATTTAACTGTCAAATCTTTGCACCAATACAAAACACGGTATACTTTCTTTAATGAGTGTCGTAAAGAAGGGGGAAATCTTTTGCATTAAAGCTTTCGTTAATAAATCTTTGAAAAGTACCATTTTTGTCATTTAAATTCGTAATATTGAAATATATGCAAATAAAATGGTAACGTTTCTGCTTCGCTAGTGTAATTGTTTATTACAAAATCAGTCAGACTTTACATACTTTTTGAGAGCCGAATGACCGAATGATAGAATATTCTGGGGTTGTATTAATTTGTCCTCATGATTTTTAAATTGCAATATCGATTTTAAATCCTCATGTAAGTAATTTCCTTTTCCTTTTCCCACATTATATATTTCACTTACAGTAAAAAAGTGAGGAAACTGACTAAAATTATAAAATAATGAAAAATAGTGACCAATATAAAACACAACAGCAAAAAGTGGATATTAGACACCCCTCCGGTCTTTGAATTAAATGATGGAATTACAAATTTGCATCAAAAGCCTTAGAAAAAATATTCTTATTTTCTAACTATACATAATTATTTTATTGATTATAGGTATATAAAATACTTAATTATTTCAACAATATTTATTTAGTTTAACCTTAAAATAAATAAATAAATATTGTTGAAGTAATTATAGTATATTATTATATGAGGGATTATGACAGCCATTATTCACGAAGATGATGTTTGAGCCCACCAGCTGCAGGCAAGTGGCGCAAATCATCCGTGTAAATGGCCATAATCGCAAATGTGATACTATGCTTTTTCTACACCTATTAAATAAATAAATTAGACTCGTTTTAGTGATAGAATTATTGGTTTGCACAGATTGTAAAACGTAAACAAGCAATATGGCAATACACTTGGCTGCCACGGGAGTCGATTGTCGGCTCGATTGTCGGCGGCAGAAAGAGTTGATCGCGGGCGATTTAAAATATCATCCAATCAGCGAAACAGTGATTTTTGAATTTGTACTTGTGATTGGTCCGATACAGTGAATTATGAATCCATAATTCACTACAGTGAATTATAGTTAGGTACGATTTTTCACGAAAAAAATGCTAATAATTGTCATATAATTAAATAGTTGTAGAAACGGTATTTTATATACCTATAATCAATAAATATGGACGTCAAGGAAGTAAAGCTAGAATTTATAAATAAACATTATCATTTGGTTTAAAATCAATCAGCATAGTTAAATTAATAAAAGATAGTTGCCATAAATAGATTAGGATTTTAAATCAACAAAAAAAAATTAATGAGCCAGAGCCAAGTATTAATTATGCATTTGTAGAAAAAACAGCTATGAAAGAGATTTTAATTAATTCCAAATCACTTGTGATTAATGATTCTTACAAAAAGATCCTCATTACAGAAGCAATTAGCACCTCTTGCTATTATTTTAATTACTGTTTTGTACAACTAAAATTTTTTTGGTGTGCAACAGCAACCAACTTTCACCAATTAATATGATCTGTGATTTAAGATTGAAACTACCACTAAAACAAATTATTTCCATAACCTGATCGTAAAACTTCCTTGAATTTCTATTTTACAGATAATTTATAAGTTAAATAAAAATTGCACTTACTTGTCATTGAAGCCGCACACTTCCTCTATCAGCAACGCCCGTTCTGCTCGGGTTGCGTGTGTTACACACTTCTCTACAACATTGCTTGCAAACTTATGTTGGCTGAGCACCAGAACTTTTCCTCGTACTGCATTAATAAGCTGTGATTTATCTTCTGATTTGCCATGCTCTGCAATAAAAATAAATAAAAATAATTATTAAATGAAACAGAAAGCTAAAACTGAAACTTACCGAGAACATGTTGTATGACATAATTTCCAAACTGATCCTGTATAAGTTGATCTGTATGTGCATGGAGTTCCGCCAAAATGGGAGTTGTCTGTTCAGGAGTGCAATGCTCCAAAATACGTTGTATCACACGACAACCATAAGGATGAGTCGATAATGTATAAACTTGTCCAGCAAACGATGAGATCACAAACTGCAAAATTATTATTTTAGAATGGTATTTCTTTAATTAATAACAATAATCACACTTACTTGCAAAGCTGCAGGATCAACGCATTCTATGCATTTTTGTACAACGTGGTTTCCGTTTTGGTCTTTAACACATTTCAAAACGTGCCCATCAAGTTCTTTCACAATCTCCTGTTGTTGTTCCGGTGGAATGGATTCAAGTGCTTTCTGTATAACACGGCAACCATACATTTGCAATGCAAGGGGCAACACGTGGCCACGAACTTTTTGGGCCAACGTTGTCTTTTGGTCAGAAGTGCCAAACTCAAAGAATTTTTGGATCACATAATTTCCAAATACGTCTGTCATGAGATTGTATGCTGCAGCAAGAATTTCATTGAAAACCATTTGTTTTTCTGCTGCTGTAGCTCTTTCCAATTTTTGTTGTATAAACCGTGACCCATGTTGGTCCTGTGAAAATTCTACGATGTGATTGGCTAAGTCTCTGCAATAAAAAAGAAAACTCACTTTAATTGCAAAACCAACCGATTGATAAATCTAATTAATTTAATGTATCCATTAAAAACAAATGAAATTTACCTTAGTTGTAAATTAGGATATCGATTATTTCTAAAGTCTTCAAGAAGTCTTGAACGGCCCTGGGGCCCTTTGTCCAGCGTACTGGCAACAGTAGTAAGTGAAGAATTCATCTTAGTAAATAAGGAATTTGTGGAACCAAACATGGCATTGGCAGTAAGGCCGGCTGCCACCGAACTTCTGTATTTGGCTTCGGCACCTGGAGCAGCCGAGAGCACTCTCGAGTTCACCAGACCGCCTAATTGTAGGGGTGCAGCAGGAGGTGGTGTTAGACTGCCAGTAAGTGGACTTGGACTGCTTCCCAATCCATACGAAGCTGGCCATTTTGGTCTGTAGTCTAAAGATGGCGAAAAGGCTGAGGTATTGCGGTCAAATGAATCACGACGACCTGTTGTTGTTGTACTTAAACCTAATCCTAATTAAGAAAACAAATGAAGTTAGTGAGGTGCTGATGATAAAGTTAATCTAGTTACTTTGTTACAATGAAAATGTAACAAAGCTGGGTAAAATTAAATATCATATTGAAAGTGATATAAATATTTGCACGATTGTAAATTGAAGTTATTTTACAATAATGTACAAAACTAACCTAAAATGAATAAAATATCAATTTAAAAAAAATCAAGCATTAGATAATTGTACGAAAATATATTGGTTCAATAATTTAACCCTGTGATGCAGCACTTTAAAAATAAACGTTTTACCCAGCTCTGATAGTAGTAATGACTGATTAAGCAAGAAAATAAATGAGTATTTATTAGTGCATAACTGATTACTATACCTGTGGGTAGGGAGGTGGTTGTAGCAGGAGAACCGATATTTCCAAGCGAGGAGCTGCCAAAAGGAGCAGAAGGTGGTGCGTGCAGCGTGGGGAATAGACCAGAACCCACCCCTTGGGCTACACCTACCCACACCAACCACAGTTAGTAACACTCACACACAACACACATTGCTTGTTATAAAAATTATATACAGAACATAATGCCAAATTTTACTTTTTTTGTTAAGATATTCATCAATTGCTTTAACTTCATTCGATATACTGCCTCTAGTTCATTGATAAGTTAACCAAGAATAAAGTTAAAATATTTTAATGATTCTCATAGAAAAAAGCACAAATATGATATTAACACAAAAGTTTGATTATTCAATGTTATTTTCAATTTCAGAAATCCATTAGTAACATTACAATTAAAAGCAAAACATTTCACTTTTGGGCGAACAAGACCAAATATAGCTTTTAAACCAAAATTTTATTGCCCTTAGGCCATTTAAATATTGTATCAGGATTATCTTCTATGATGAATATGAGGGTAGTTCACGCCAAAACAGGAATATACGCAGTGAATTAATTTGCGATTCATGAGATTATTTGCTATGCACACAATGTACTCTAAGGAAGCAATACGTAATGGTTGTCATGGAAACCTTTTTACTTGTTATTCGACAATTTAATTTAGTTTCTTGTAAATGAAAGCGTCAAGCGGGCCGAAAGTACACGCAAATTCAGCCTACAGTTCCAAAGCATACACTCAAAAAGTCACAATTATTGGAATAAGCTAACCACTTTTAAAATAGTCGTGAGGCTGTTCACGACAATCCTGAGAGAGGAGGTAACAAGAATTATTCCTGCTGCTATTAAATGTGGAAGCGTTGATGAACGCAAATCGCCAAATAAATGTCTCTAAAATAGCAAACACGCTTAATGAAACCAAAAATGGCTTTTGTTACAGTTGAACTTTCCCTTTCCTGTATCGTCACAAATAGTCTCTCTGACATTTTCAGAACGGTTATCTCATTCAAATAATTGCAACCTCTCGATTGTACTTTCTTAGAACTGTGAGCTGAGTCTGCGTAAAAGTTCAGCCAGTTTCACGACTTCGCTAAGGAAAAATTTAACTTTAATATGCTGTTTCACGTTAAAGTTGACAATGATATTCGCCATATTGAATAATAAGTGAGCGTTTTCTATGACAAAAGTTATGTATTATTTTCTGTTCCGAGTAGAATGCATTTAGTGATGTGCAAAACAAATGATTGCATGAATCACTAAATTCACTAGGTCACTGCGTAGATTACGCTTTCGGTTGTGAACTACCCTCGTAGTTTCGATTAATCCAACTTGTGAATAATGCGACGAATCCAATAAGTTCGATAGAAATATTAGGCAATATCAAACATTAACTTGAATATCAAACATGTAGAAGAAGCAAATTTCTAATCATAAAAAAAAAACTGTTCGTTTATTTAAAAAACATCTATTTTAAATAATAAGTAGCCTATTACAGCAAAACCAAAAATTTGTGAACTTTTCTTAATTCAGGGACTGCAGTGCCAAATGTGACTATACAAAAACCAGTTTAAATAATTAAGCACACACCATTATATACACAAAGAACATATGAATGAACCATGAAAAATGCTTCATAGGTTTTCAGTTAACAATTTCAGGTCAATTATTAAGAACGTACCTCCAAGTGTGCCTCCATTAACAGATGTAGTTACACTGCCTCCATACAGACTTTGAGGTGTACTTGAATATAATGAAGCTCCTGCAGGTGTTTGTCGACTAGCCTGAGGTTGCACTAAGACAGGGGCAGGACTAACCAAACGCATTGGCGTACCATTTCGCATTGCAGCTCCTTGAGCCATAAGAATGGGTGTGTTCTGATCATAATATGGGACGATGTAACCTCCAGGTACTTGTTGCTGTAATGGATTAAGAAAAAAAAATGAGTTTTGTATTTCCATCCAAGAAAAACTTTATTCAAAGTAGAATTTAGCAATCATGAAGTAGATGAAAAAAACTAAATAGAACAAAAAGGTATGTAAGTAGATATTAACAAACACATAAAATCAACAAAAAAATTAAAAGTAATTAAACATGTCAGAAAAAGTTATGATAATAGGGTGTTTATACATTTATTTTCATAAATTATAAATATTAATCTGTATTACTGCAACCAGTATATCAATAAAATGTTTGATCCATTTGCTAAATATTAAAAAAAACGATAAATAAAAGCATAAAATTAAATAAATTATTAGGTATGACATTTAATTTTATAACCAATTATAGTATGATAGGTATTTCTTTTATTATTAGAGGAAATTATCAAAATCGTTTATTAAATCTTCAAATTATATGAAATTGCAAAGTCCAATAAAGTATAATTAACCTTATTTCTGGTGTTCTTCAGGATATGTAATGTTGCCAGATGGCTGGTCAAACTAGTTAAGAAAGTCTAACTTTAATTGAGATGTACATAGAAGCTTTCTATTATAATTTTTTTTATTGGTATATTCCTGTGTGGTCTTTTCTCCTCCACGCGCTAATATACCCAATAGTTGCATTTAATTGAAATTTTGCGTAGATTAATATTATTAAAAGGCAACTCTAACATAACATACAATTCAATTGTACAATGTACAGTACCTGTACTTGTTGTTGTGCTTCCGATCCATTTGGTGTAAGTGGTCGTCGTGCCCCATTGCTGGCACTTTGTTGTATAAGGTTAGCAGGCGCAGGGTAGACCCAAGGACCGACTCCATAATACTGCGGGACGCTTGCAGTAATTAAATAAGGCTCCTGTTGAGGATTCAACACATACGGTGCTTGAGGAAACGCTGCTTGTTGCTGCTGGGCGAGGTATTGCTGTTGCTGCTGTTGAAGAAGTTGAAGTTGAGCTGCACTTGGGTTCGCTGCAGCTTGTGTCTGTTGTGATCGGAACAATTGCTGAAACAACAATAAAAAAATTATAAGAAATTGTAAAGATCAAATCAACTTGGATCAAAAATTATTTAGTATTCATGTGGGAGGAAATGAAGGTAACATAAAAAAGTAAACAATTGCTATGTAGGATCATGATTTCATAAATATTGTATGAAAATCAAAAACAAGCAAACTTCAGCTTTTAATTATTTACTAAACAAACACAATCACAATTATAGTCCAATTTCACTGTACAATGATTGAACTCACGCAAGCTAATCTATAACAATCTGTCCTAAAATAAAGAGAATTACTAAGAAAATTCTTGAATGAATTGAATATGTTATTTACTTTAGAATATTATTCTTTGGTTTTTGGAAATCTGATTTAGGATCATATTTTCTACCAAATCCACGTATTTAAAAGTCATTCCGTACTTCCTGCAATACCTGGGAAGTGGCATCAACTTTGCTTTTTTAAGTACAACAACTTGTTAAATATTCAGAAAGAGAGCATTTTATTACGAAAACAATCAGTTTTTTGAAAATTTTCAAACGTGAAAAATAACAATTTTGGACCATATTAAACCTGGAAATTGTGAATTCTCATACATCACAGTTTCCATGAATTCAATTCTAGAAAGGAAGGAAAACAGCACTCTTTTCTTAGGAAAGTAATGATGCGAATTGGGAAATAGTTTGTTATCTATAAATCTTTGATGTTTTCAATGAAGGTAAGTTTTGTAGAATTCATATGGCTGGAATTACAGACAAAAATAAAAAAAAGAAAACGAAACAATAATTATCAACAAGATAATACCGACAAATTTGAAATTTAATATTTCTAGTTTTAATAAGCTCGAAAGTCGTTAATTGTCATGGTAAAAACTCAGTATTTTTGCAATAAAAAGCTCTTTCGGAATAGTTAATAATATACAGGGTGTCTTATATAAAACAATTTCCGCTAGAAGATGACGTTTAATTACAATGGCGGCTGATACGGGTAGGGAAGATGGCCAGATATGTGTAACGGTTTAGTATTTTTCTTCTTCTATTTTTACTGTTTAAAATTTTTATAATTGAATTCTAAGAAAACAAATTTTGTTGACATCGTTAGAAGCACGGAGTTATCTTGAATTTAGCCCAGTTCGGATCAAAGTGATCACACAAAATGAAACAAATGTTATTAGTACAGCGAGGCGGGCCTATATAATATAAGCGAACAGTATCGTCGAGTTAATTAGTCAAAATAATTTGACTTATGATGTTTAAGTAACGTTTTAAAAATCAAGAACCTCCGAGGCCAGATTTACTAATATCATAAACTGAAACGAATAAAAACGCAAATAATGTTACAAAAAATTTTTAATAAAAGGTTGTATGATTTAGCAAATTGGTTATGCGAGTGTAGGGAGAATAAACGACATTAAGCATATTAGCAAAAAAAACAAAAAAAAAGACAAATTACGTGAAAACATTTAAATAATTTTGTCAAATTCACAACGTTTGGCAAAATAAATGTGTGCTAATTAAACAGCACATATCGATCGTAAAGGACTTTATTTTTATAAATTAATTAAGGCTGTGTTAAGGTATTAAAAGCTTGAAAAAGTATTAAAATAATTTAAAAAAGCTATCACTAGAGTATTAAAATTTTCAATTTTACTCCTGAAGAAATGTAAATTTTTTTAATTTTTAAGGATATCCTAAAATCTCAAACAAGCTACGCCCACTTTTAGAAAAAAATTTGCTGCGGGCACATTTGTTACATACTTTCGTAAATTACTCTCCCACTATGCCAAATCACCAGCCGACACTAGCTTTGGTAGAAAATATGATCCTAAACAATACAGAAGTAACAGAAGAATTATGAGCTCGCGTGTAATTCATTGAACAGACGACAAGTTTTTTTAATTTACCAAGCATTATAAGAAAGATTATTTGATAGAAAAACTAAGCCCGAGTCTTTTTATAACATATACACCATACAGCTTTCAAAACTCTCTGGCAATACTTTCGTTGCGTTGGATCTTTGAATTTTTCATGGCAAATAATACCCTCGACGCACAAAGTCATAAACTTTTCATAAATCTTTTGAAAGGATTCATCTAAAGCAAAATTCTACTTTGTGTATATGATGACTGAAGTAAAAAATAAATGAAACATTTATTACACTTTCAATTGAAAATATCTCCACATGCCCTTACAAAGCCTTATTTTTTGAAATTCTTAATGCTTTCCAGTAAGTGTCTGAGAATGTTATCCCACATTAAACCTTAATAGCAGCGTTTAAACTGAAGGAGAACTATTATTTTATTGTTTCTACACCAAGTAAACAAATGGGTTCTCTTGTTCATCAACCTGTTGTGTAAATCCGTAATTGTTATAACTTTCCTGTTAAGTTAGTAGTTAAATTCTACTCTTCTATTATAAACTTCTTGCACACTTAAGTCGATTCTGCACACAATAATAAAGTGGAACATGGGTGTACTGCAAGATTTCATTATGTACGAGCACCAGTGCTTGTCTGGGCAGTTCATTATACTTACAGCATTTAACATGGGTCACCGCTTTATGGTGAGCCAAAGAAAGGCAGCACATTTTCATTGTAGTTTTTCATTATTATCCATAGGAATCTCCAAAAGATAACATCGGGAGTTGTTGGCCCAACAGATATGCAATTATGCAAAGTTTCACAACAAAATAATAAAATTTGCTTTAACGAATTCGTCCCAGCTAATGTTTTTGTTGTCTAGCAAACGTTGTATTTGTCTGGGCGAGTGTTAATCATGCCATCCAGTTCACCACTGTCATGGCCAAGGGCCTCTATGTATGCACAATGCAATAAGGAACGTGTTCTTGTCTGGTGCTGCAGCCTGAAGATGACATATTTTGTCCACTTAAGCTTGTATTACAATATACTAAGGTATGGTGCAGCACAAATTATCAATCTGCGAGAAGTTTCTGTATTAGATTACAGGATTGTTACGAAATTGTCACTTTGGTGCTATTATTATATATGGCCATTTACACAAAGAACAAAAATGCTAAACCCCGTAAAAAAATCCATCAAACAGACGAGTAGAATAATAAAATAGCTTTTACATATTTAAACGAGGCAGTGAATTATATTGAAAAGAAAGTTGTGTACCATGATATGCCTGAATGAATAAATATACCGCACTGCAGGCTGCAAGATGAGCTGCAGTAAATGTAATATGCATATTTACTATTTTCCGTTATGCAATATTGAAATATATTCTACGTTATTCTTCTGTTGCATGATAAAATATTTAAAAATCCAAAACGGTTATTTGGAAAGAATTTCGGGTTTCCTTTAATATTTTGAACAAATATTCGGGTGGGTAGTAGTTTAATTATACAATCAGGATCGGTCCTAGAGGGTGCGAGCGGTGCATCTGTGAATCTTACCCCACTTTTGGCGTTTTGACCGGCTACGCAAAAGTTAACGTATGACAAAAAGTTTAGCATTAAGTTCTTATATCATAATTCTTGTTTAAAAATTGCAATATGACGTATTTGTGTTTTCATTAGTTTTTATTTTAATTTATTTTATTTTGCTACTCCATACTGGTAGATACACTACCATCTATAATTATTACTGGACATTACTTATACAATACGTAGTTTGACAGTGTATTCACCCAAACTCTCAGTTAGAAGATGAAGCGGTAATGTGACATGCCGGAAGTGCTCGCTGTTCTTTAGTTAAAAAGTTGAAATCGTTTTATAAATATTTCGTTTTTGATGTGTTTCTAGATGTAGCGAGTAGTAAACTGTAAGTATTGTACCTTCAGTTTTGATTATAGAACCAGTTCCTTATCATTGAGACGTAAGATATCGAGTTAGTAAAAAGCTGGATAGTACTCGAACACAAAGTAGTTTGAATACTATTTATGCTATATTTTCTTCTTCAGAAAGTACATATTTGTTTTTTGTCTGTATTCTGAATTCGCTACAAATTTCCAAGATTCTTTTTATTCATGGAATTTATAAATATACTTAGTATTCGAATCAATATGAATAGAAACATTCAATTTTTACAAATCCGTATTCAAATCCAAATGAATAGATAAATTTAATTATGGCAACTAAATCAATACGTTCCGAGTACAATACATGAATGTAAAAACTATTTTTATTTTATTAGAAAATCCAATCGGAGCGTTTGAATAAGAAAAAAGAATACAACATTTTACAAAAAACAAACATTTGTGGCGAGTTGTCCAGACGTGTTGCATTTGCCCTTTGCAGAGTAATATCGATGACGTGGATTTTGTTTTGTACCGCCACTGCTGTAGGGCTACAACGTTGTGCGTAAATACTTTTGGATATACGAAAAGTACGGATATGCGACAAGTACAAGTTTCTTAAGTATAGGAAAGTCCAGGAGAAGTGATTTGCTCACGCGCTTGTAGAATATTGTACTGTTAAATTAAATATTCGTTTTGGTATTCATACCAATTGAATTGTCCTATTCGAATATTCTGTATTCAAACACTATTTGGTCTTGGTATTCGAATACTTTTTTTTCAAATATTCGGTATTCATATTTTTTGTGTATTCAACTCAGCCACGGAGAACGAAGCTCTATGTTAAGTGAAAATTATTTGTAAACGGCAGTAAGCAACTTTATGAATTAAGTTAGGCAGGAGTTTTAATTTTCATGGTAAAACCTTTCAACGTCTTTGTTAATTTAATTCTAGCCACTGGCCCTATGAATAGTTGTATTGGGTTCAGAAAAGGCTTAAATTAAATCTATAATTCATAATTGTGTTGTTGTGTAGATATGCCAGTTATTAATCAAATAAATACAAATACGTAAAAGAAGGCAGAGGTGTTTAAAGAAACAATACCAATCTGTTAGGTTAAAAAAGCTGCATTAACGTTATGTAACGACAGACCGACTCGCTAGATAAACGAAAAATGTCTGGGTATGGTTTTATTATTTAATATATTTAAATTTGGGTTACATTTTTAAAATTAATTAACCATTAAATTCTGAACATTTTGAATTTTATAACAATTTTACACACAAGATTTCTTTCAATACAATTATACTAGATACACGACTTTCATATAAAAATTGATGCCAGACGCCATTTTGTACAAGGTCAATGTTTGTTTGTGATGTTTACAAATTCAAACAGTGTGACAATTCAGTGTTTGTATTGATTAATGCATTATTTAATTGTAAAATTTAATTGGGAGGTATGCTGCAAGCGTGGAGTGCGGTTGGTAGGAAAAGTCGTCAAGAGAAATAAACCTAGTTTGCAGTTTTTTTAATGAAGTTTTAAAAACAAATATATTAAGTATGTGATTATTAAAAAATGGTTATACATTTTTGGGTTACATATGTAATACACCGGATTTCAATTTGAAATTTTGACCTCCTACAAAATGGTCGGCAGACTTCACTTATTTGATTGATAAGAAGCTGCAGTCGTGATATAGAAATCTGTGATTATAGATTATAATAGCAATTAAAATTAATAAAACAATTAAAGTGGTTGTTATTTTATTTCTTTTTTGACTATTGGTAATCGCAGTGGCGCACCCACAATCTTACTTTGATTTTTATAACTATTTTAATTTCTACTTAATATTACTAAGCCTTCGTTTTTAAGACACCATTTTGTTTGGGGGTCTTCTGGATTTTAGAGACAGCTCCTCGAACTATAGAACCAGTATTGTATCCAATAATCTAGCATTAACATTCTTGAAGTAACTGTCACTAATAACAGTTTTTAAAAGCAGTTAGTCAAACCTGTCAACGTACTAAATAAATGTTTGTATTTTAATTATACTTTTCCCTGTTAAGTAATATATAACAGACGCATCTGACAAAAAACTTGTTTGTATTTATTTAAATTAAAATTCCCTTCACCATAAAATATTATTTTTGCAGGTGTATTTATATACAGACTTGCTCTCAAAATATTTTTTCGATTTTCGGTATTTCCTACATTCTCTCAATTTATGCAAAAGAGATTGTAATAGAAACCGACATATCCAAAAAATGTAACTTTTTTTGAAGCTTTTATGCAAAAACGCGCAAATAAACGTAAACAATGCGAGCATGAACTAAAGAAACACGTGCCGCGAAATTAGAGCGGACGAAGATTAAATATTTATGCCATCATCCATCATAACAATTCTTAAATCTTAAAACAAGCCCAAGTAACTCTTTTCACTTTACCGACATGCTTTTAAGACTTGGGTAAAACAAATTGCATAAAAACGGTTAATTATATCAGTTTAAATCTGCTTTTCCTGGAAATAACGTAATTTATGATCGCTTAAGAAAACAGCTAATCAATACGAATTAGGTTTGCTTTTGCTCTCGAAATTATACCGTTTGTTATGGAGCTATCTCGTTATCGAGACGAATGGGAAAGAAAACGAATACGGGTACTAATGAGGCGTTTGTTTAGCTTACGCCACCGTGTCGAGTATCAATTTTTTCAGCAGCGTAAATTGCGAAACAGCGACGAGCAAAAAAAGAGCAAATTAAGTTAGGGATCAATTTATTTCGATTCTGATCAATCATTACTTCACGCATCTAACATGATTATCCGCTGATCACGCTGATAAGATCTAATTTAGGCTAATAATTCTCTTATTTTCCTTTTGTCCTTTGCGAATGCCGATTACATTACAGCGCAAACTTTGTATTAACGATGGCGATACGAATTCTAGACAAATTTGTGAAGACAAATCCATACATATATAAAAGCTCAAAGTGTTTTTTTCTCCGGTTCCGGTTCCTCCAGCGGCTACCGCTTCACCAATTTGGACCATTTTTTTTTCAATGAAAGGTCTCTCTCTATCCTCAGATGGAACATGAAACATTTTTATATTTTTATTCTAAGTCGATTTTTCAATAATAATTATTTTAATTTATAATATATATGAAAGTCTGCTAAACGCGTTTTACTTGAGGCGACATCTACAACAACGTCGCGTCTCCCTTATGGAACTAATGCATCACGTGACTTAGCATTTAGCCGGTTCTTCAACGCTCAGTCTGTCAGTGCATTGTGCGCTGAGGTAACACTAGTTTGTGATAATTTTCAAAACGTAGTAAACATTATTTTTATCCATTTTATTGAAAACTTCAGAATTTTACGATAAATAATAAATTACAGTTTTTGTTTTTTCCTGTCTTTTTAATACAGGTTCATACAAGCGTAATTAACATTCAATTACACTGTAAAATCTTATCAACAGATAAATAAAATTACTTTCACAATGGAAAAACCTAATTACCATTCTAGATTTTTAGTAAATACTTTTTTAGGCCACTTAATAAATCGAACAACTTTTAAGACCGACAACTAAAAAAAACGATGTAACATCTTATTTAAAGCTACTGTTAAACACAAGTACTTATTAGAGAAACTTTTAAAAAAGTAGACGTCATTAACAGCTCGGTTTCGCGCACAAAAAAATAACAGGGTCGGGCTTTATTAAGTTAAACATTATTTTGCTCACCGATATACCAAAACGAGTACTATTAACTCGAAAGCTTATACATCAGTTAATCGAATTGTACTTCATCACAATTCGCATTTTTAAATTTTTTGCAGTAAACTCTAATTACAGTGTTCGAATACCCAAGTGTACAAAACGCTCCCGCTGTGAGCACAAATAACTCGAGGAAACAAACTTAACGGTACAGAGACCTTAATGTTAATAATTCGAATGAACATAGAAGAGCAATGACTCGGGTACAAACCTAAATTACACACGTAAGTGTAAGCAAGCGCATCGTTAAAAATTTTTGATTAGTCCTGGGACATAGAACAGACAAAGACAACCACTCATTCCCTAAAGGTAGACAAACACTAACACGACTTCACTTTTAGCCATTTTAATTAATTAAAACGTGGTGCCCTGACATCAACCGGTGAAAGGAAATAAGACGTTAGTTAAACGTAGTTTAAACCGACGTAATTAAAAACCATTTAATTTTTTTCCTCTTTATTGTTTCGAGCTATGACAAACTGGTTCTTGTGTGGGCCCTCACATTAAAAGTATCCTTTTTGAAATGAAAGTTGAAGTTCAAGTTCAACGAGCTTATTCAATATTATTATTATAATTAATTACCATTACTCTGAAGCAGGCATGTGCCTGACATCAATAAAAATTTTAAGAATTTGACAGTTATAAATTAAATGTAAATAGTTTAGCTGTTTTGAAAAATGACCAATTGCTTGACTAACCAGCGTTTCCTCTGCAATAAGAAAAACCGCAAAACCGTACTGGAAAGCGTCCGCTGTCTCTTGATAAGGAAGTTTAATGGTGAGGGTGACAACTCTTATTAAGAAGCTTCCTATAAGAAGTGTTCAGACTGCATTCCGAGTAAATCAGATTCTAATAAAAACAAAAAAAAACTTGTAAAAAGTAGCGCGACACTTAATCGCCACAAGTAGGTGTAAACATCATTTCTCTTAAAATTTTCATTTTAATTAATTTAACGATTATAAAAACGTAAAAAGGAATTTCTTGGCTGCTATAATTTATACTGTGGAACAAGTTCAAGTTTAAAAGAGCACAATTCCGAAATAGATAATGACGTGAAATGAGGGCCACATTCTGAATCTTGGTTGATAGATATAGAATGAAACTCACCGGGTATGGCATATTAGTAGGCGAAACAAGCAAAAAACGAGACAAATAGATAGGTATCTTTACGTAAGATCAATACTTTAACATTCACTGAAATTGACATTTACAATTATCTTAAATAGGAAGGAAATGTGAAACCGATGTCTCATCAGATGTGTTTAATAATAAATCTAATTAGACTTGGCTTTTCACTTTCGATTTATTTATTAATTACTTTCAAGCGTTCGTCCACCATCGATTAGTTCAAATGGGATAGTTTGAAAGCAGTTGCTGCAAACAGAAGGAAATTACAATGACAATAAATTTGAACAAAATACTTCAAACGATCACAATTGAGTTTGATAATTTGACAATAAACAGGGGTTGATATTTTATTTTTTAAAATCAACGTTTTCTTTAAATTTTTGCAAAAAAACACTTCAATAATTTATCTATTAAACTTAGTTATCTATGCTAAATCCGTATCACTTCCACCTTTCTCAACTAATAGCGGTGAGGGACCCCCACTACTAGAACTCATATATTTACTCGTTCATTATATAAAGCACATATTACTTTGCTACAGTGTTCCATAGAGATAAGCTCCTTAGGTATACTATTTGTTGGTCTTATTGGGACATAATCTGCTGATTAGCTTACATTGAGAAACAAACTTAGACGAGTTAGCATACAAAGAGAGCAATCGCGCCGTTTTTTAATTAAAAGTGACATCAGCTGACCCCCGGGGACGTGAGCCGGTAAACAAACATTTTGTAAAGTAGTTTTTCACCTTCTAATATCATTTCTTGGGTTTCGTACAAATTCACGCAACAGTTGCAACCTTTTATTCGGCACTACATACATATTTCAGTCTACATATTTGCGGTTCTTCAGCAGGACGCGCGGTAGCTGCAGTAGAGATCATACTGCAACGCAGGAAATTGTGAGAGCGGGAAACGCTTCTTTATTCTGTTGGTGCCAACGGCTGAACACTGAACAGTTACAATTTTCATGTTCCGTATAGGTTCAATAGATCTTAATTTCGACGAGGTAAACCGAGTAAACTTAAAAACACTTCCGAACATGGATCAAAGACAGACATTTCGAAAACTAGAAATTAATTTAAAACAGCGCACGCAGCTTTTTCTACAGTTATGAGGGTGTCCAACGCGAACATTACAATTAGGAACAGTAATGAACAGGCTCAACTAACACAGTCAATATTATTGTTTTAAAAGAAGTTACCAAAGAACGCGTGCAGCATAGACCACGGATTCTATCTATATAGTAAATCCGTATCCCTATCCCCTCTCAACTTTTGGCGACGACGGGCTATGCACTTACATATCGAAACGGTTTATGTATTATTGTTTGCCGGTTCTACGTTTATGTTACAATACCAACGCGGCAGCACTTGATTACAAAAACATGCGTATTTCATAGTTATTAAAAATGCGTGGGGCCTAAGCCACGGGTTCTGCTAGTTCGATACTAACCTTTCTTTGTACGGAAATTGGTCAGTGTTGTATCACTTAACCAGATAACCACCATAATCTCCTATATTTGCACACATAGTAGTATACAAGAAAATGTTGGTCATTGGTATATGTGTTAATCATGAGAAAATTTTTAGGTCTAACAATTTTTCTAGAATAGTTTTGCTAAATGACTAAAATCTTGACCAAAGCATTCGAAATCTATGAATTCTAAAACTCACTGTCTTAGCTACGATACTTATTATTGTAAAATGCGACGTGGGTCACACGGTTAACTAGTTCCATTTTATCTAATAATTAAACAAACTCGTCACATTAACTTGAACTGAATATTTGTTACGTTAAGTATCTTGTCACTAAAAATGATGAACGGCTTTTTCTGCACCTAGTAAACGAATGTCTACTACTGATAAATGAGAAAATAAGCCACTTAAATTAGAAACTTAAAAATTTCCATCTTCTACGTAAATGATTCACAGCCCAAAAGCTATATTTTATTTTATCGAGGGCAAAACAGTCATTTATTGTGTAACAAATAAATTATTCAGAGCTGCCACTTACACCTTACAAAAAATGACATCAAAACGCCTACAACCAGTTTTCAATTTGTTTTGTCTGGTTTTATTTTTATTCTTCAAAAATAGTTTAATTAAGAGTATAATAACCAAAAATTGTGAAGAGACAAACATTTTTGTTGCCACTAAGACTCCTGATGCGTCATTTACGACAAAATCCGAATATGATTATTACTTATTAGGGATAGGATTTGAATGCACTCAAAAATGCCACTGATATGACCACACTGCAAGCAGAGTTAGGGTAGGTAGTATTTTCTAAGAAATATTCACTGGCCCTTTAGGAATTTCCCAAATTAAATTTTTTCAACCATTACATAATGCAGAAGGGGTGGCAGTAGGTACTTAGTAAAAATTTATATCAAACTTTAAAATTCAGAAAATAACCAAGAAATAAATACAGATAACAAACAATTTGCTGCAGAATGTCGAAAAGGCTTTCATAATACCTAAAAATAAATATAGAAAAGCATGTAAAATACCAAAATGGTGCAAATTATGCATTAAAATCCAAACTTTCCAAAACATGCATACCTTTAGAAAAAAAACTCTAAAATATGCACTTTCAAATTAACATATGTACTTTACATGTCGACGCATACGTCTACAAGAAAAACATGCAGCCATAGAAATCCTATCCCTAATGATTATTATTATTATCCTGGAAACGTGGCAATGATGTGTCGCCGTCCCGTTAAACATTCAAAATGTAATTTAGCTAAAATATCGAAAGTTCATAAATTTGTCGTATATCATTGGACTTACACCTACCTACACTTGTTACGTACAAAATAGTTATGATATATTTTTAATATTCTACTTTCAATGATTTTTCACAAAATTAATGAACACCTTTTCAATAATTTCAATATTGCAGCATTGTTTACTAATAAATAATATTCTTGTTTATGGAAAACCTTCCCCACATTTTAAAACCTCGCATCGACCGACGTAGTTTTTTTATACTCAATATAAAAATAAAAGAAAAAATTAGCTTGAGCTAAAACTCAAATTTGCCGGTCAGATTACTGGGGATTTTAATTATCCTTCATTGTATTTTAAATGGAAATTTAATCTACTCGGCAAATACAAAAACAAAAAAGCTTTAATTTCAAAATACTGCCGCTTCATTTCGATTTTCATCATGAACCATAAGCATTTTTAATATTGTGTGTTCCCTTTAGTAGGTGTTTTAGGCTTTTGAATCGTAACAACACCTTTTATTCATTCTCACCTTCCCAACTTTTATTGGAATGTATGCATACAATAATGTTTTCTTGAATCGACTTTAAAATTCCCCAAGAGTGGTTGCAATTCAAATGCAATATAAAATGATGGATTGCACGCTCCATAATCACGAGGTGGTACAAGAAGAGGTCGGAAGGTCTAATATTCTGTTCCAGACGGATGCACCGAGTCGCTGAACTGTTGCTCAACATTGTCTGTCTGCGCATCAAGCATTTACTAGTTTTTGTCATTAGTTACTATTTAGTGGTTGTTACGATGTAAATACATTGAAGGTGTAGGTTATTAGTGAGTTTCTTGTTTGTATATGTAGGTTTGTTGGTACCGCTACAATCCGGTTTTTAGATCTCAAGATTCGAATTTTAATGGAAGCTGAGGAAGAAGCTCGCTCTTCTCGTCTTTCTTGTGTAACTGTATATTTATTAAAAATTTTACGGCGTCACGTTGTAAATGCTCCCATTCCTACGAAGCTACCGGCCTTTCACGCTTCCTATAACTCTTTGATTAGCAGCTTTTAGATGGCAAGAAATGTAGCACGATTGTATCAAAACAAATTTTCTAAATTGCAATATAAAAGTTTGTTTAAATATGTTGAAATCTTCAGTCTCTCTTCATCATAAAATTCAAGGTAATTTAGTGATGTGTTAAAGCAATTAACATTGCTAGAATAGTTTGAAGGATGTGTTATACACAGACATCCACATTGATTTCAAGAACCATTCACGATAGCAACAAATATATTTTACCATCTCACAATCAGACCAAATTTATACAAAAACCTTAATAAAATTCATGGATTTGTTACACCCTTCACGTTCTTCCTAAACCTCGGTAATTTCTCATTCTAGGTCAACGGAATCTTCATGCGACGGTTTATAAAAAAGGTGTCACACGAATATACCGTCATGCAAATTAGAAAACACGGAATATCCTAGCATTATGTGATTTACAGATCACTGTCTTTTAAGCGACATTTTCTGTAGAATTATTAAGTATGACATAATATTTTAGAATGCCGCTTCTTTTTTTAAGTTCAACCTTGTTTTCGGTATTAGTTTCTTCTATTTATGAGTCTTCTGGCAAACGAAACTGACAAGCCATATGAGTTTAATTAATGAAGTATGTATATCAAGCGTCAAAATAATAATCGGCTTTTTTTGCTTAGGGCGACCTAGACTTAGCTGAAGTATAAAAACTGTTTGTTATGAACCAGTAGCGACGTACTTCATCAGCAGCTAATCACTTCTAAATTTGTTCACCTTCTAATCGCACCCAAGGACAAAACAAACCCTTTCAAAAGACCTCGACTATCTTTCCATTGTCCAGCAATTGAACAAAACAAAAGATCAAGCAGGAAATACAAATTCCTATCGAATCGGCACGCAAACAAGCGAGTTGTTAATCAGCTGAGGAGCATCTAAGATCGCGATTTGCATGCCAAAAATCGAACACAGTAGCGTCGAACGTCGATCGTAATCTCACGAACCGGCAAGAAATCGTGTCCCATGCACGTTGTCAGACAAAGCCGTTCTCGCCCAAGAAGAACCAAGAAGTAAGGCAACAAATGAGGAGCAGTCCTGCCACTTCTATAGCTGTTGATGGTACCGATGAACTCACGTGAACTCGCTTAAGAATGATCAAAGAAAGGAGTAACGACCCGGCCCGTTAGTCGATCGTGCACTGCCCCACTTAGGTCATTTCCTTCTTCGACAGGACCCAACTGACCGAAGAACGGACCCATAAAAAAAACAGGTGATACATACATAATTTTCATGCCATAGGAATTCGTTACAGCTGCTATGATTATAATTTTATGTCTTTATTTATATAAAGTTGATATAAATTGCTGTTGATACAATCTACACCAACGATTATTCATTTCTTGCGTGAAACTGTTTTTATCAAAGAAAATTAATTTTTGTACAAAAAAAAATCCAGGATACTGAAGAAACATGAATAACACAAAGGAAGTGGCCTAATCGTTAAAATTCTTCACCATGAAAAAAAGAACGGTAAGATTGATGCTATGAGATTCTAGTGACTATTATGTGTTCTACAGTTTTGATATCCAAGAACACATAGTAAGTATGATAAACATCAGGTCGTCTTGAACGCATTTTTTTTTGTCAAATCATCAATTAATATGATACATGGAGTATACCAGGCGCAAGTTTTATTTTATCCTAAGTTCGGGGTTAGACCACAACTCCACAGCATATTCTTCTCAATTCACCGATGGTCTTACCCCCCCCCCCCTTCTGCAGCCAAATTTTGTTCACAACCCCTAATTAATTCCTTGGTCACAAACGGGGCCAAAAAGAAAATTGAGCGATGTGATCAGATCAAAAAGATAATTGGTAGTTTGAGTTGTAGCCATGAAGGCAGTTAGCATTTGTGACCACTAAAGAAATTTGGCGATTGTGACCAAAACGAAAGGTTGCCGTTATGACCAAGATGGCTGTAGTGGCCAAAATAGAAGTTGGGGGGTTATGACAGTCACTGAATTAAGCAAAATTACACTGTGGGGGGCTCACTTAAATTCCCCGTCCTTTCATATCCAGCAAAACAAAACATAGAAATCCACATGAAGGATCCCCCACTTTCCCAGTTTAATGAAGTTCGTGATGATTTCTGAACACAGCAAGAATTTCCTAATCTATTCGAAGATCAGCTCGGCCCAAAATAATCAAAATTTGCTCTAAAAGGGAGCATCGTTGTCACGTAGGGACCGAAGCACTTCGCCTCGACTTTCCTATACTTAAGATATTGTTACTTATCATATATTCAGATATTCCCTCCCCCTCCCTAGCCTTTATATAAAAATAATAAAAGATAACGTTCCTAACGACTTCCCTATGATTTACGTCTTAACTTGGTTAACTACAAAGTAGCTTAGTTACTAACTTTACCACTTTTTTATGAAAAGTAGTTGTATTCTAGTTACTTTTTAAATTAAGGTGGCTTTAGCTTGTGTTCGTGCATTTAACATGAAATATTCAATAGTTTTGATTTTTAAGTAGTTAAATACCAGTTGAAGTTACTTGAAGTAGTTAAACTACTCTTTTCGTAGTTTAGCTACTTTTAAATAGTTAAGCTACCTAGATGTAGTAAACTATTGGTAATTCAATTCCTTTTCTCGTAGCTTAACCACTCTGAAAGTAGTTATATTATTGCTAAATTTAAATTTTCTGAATAATCTGCACTGTCTGCACATTTGTTGTAAAATTTTTTCAGCAATGCTGATTCAAGCAGTAAATTTTTGCCATGAATGTGTTTCGACCTAAATATGTATTTATTACTATTGTTCTTCGATTTTTTCTTGTATTTTTTATATTGCTTAGTAAAGTAAGAATAAAACGCATTACAATTTAATGACACGTTTTTATATATAGGAAATATGTAGTAGCTTGAAAAGTAGTTTGTTTAAAACGAATACAACTACAAAAAAGTTAATAGTTGAGCTACTTTTTGTATTAAGTAACTCACCTACATTTTGAAAAAAAAAATAGTAGTTAGGAACTAGCTACTTTATAAAGTAGCTTGCCCAGCTCTGCCAATAATGTGCAATATGGAAGGAACGTTTATGTAAAATAAAATGGTACTATGCCGAGATTTCGTTTGAAGTTTATTCTTAAAAAATGAGCAAAAAAAGAAGGTTGCCAAAAATTAGGCGGTAGGTGGAAAATTAACGCTTCATATAGTGCTGTACCTAAAAATTAAGCCGAGAACTTTATTCTACTATCACTCATGAGCAATTTAGCCAAAACAGGAATCTTTTATCGATCCCCGTTTACTAAATAAAAGCGTAAAAATTTTCGATTTTCAAAAATGCATACGTGGCACAGGAATTAGCGCACTGAGACACACACGAACCAAATTGTAGGTCATCCCTAGCTCTATAACAATATGTACAAAAAAATCGTGTGACCAGATTTTCAACAATATTTCTTTGAAAACTTCCGAAATTATGAGAATATTTTACACTCCGTAGTTTTTATCTTTTCGTAAAGTATTGTGCACAGTAAGTAACATTGTGTTTCTATGGGGCATTTGTGACAAAAAATTTGATCTCGATCAAATGTCGATTGGTTTTCGAGTAATAAAGAACTATACTGAAAAATTTCAAAAAATATCGTAGCGGCCGCCATTTTCAAGCTAGAAAGTTTGAAAAAATAAAGCGTTCGATTTGCCGTGAGGTCTTCTCTGTCATAACCCGCTTTCTTATTGAGAAAACGCAATTTTTGAGATAATGCTAACAAAAAAAAACATGTCTAACTTCCGATTCCAGTTTTGTTTTTTCTTAACTATTTCCCAATGAATTTTTAATACGCTGCGACATTTCAAAGCTCATTGAAATCTGAGCATCCGTCTGGAAGCTATGAAGCGCACTAACTCAATCAGCCACAGACAGACATTAAAACAAACATTTTTTAGGCAAATCCGAATAAATAGAATGATTGATGACAGATTTAAAAACAATTTCTGAATTATTTATACACTACAAGTACCACCATACGAGATTAAATAAACTACGCGCGTAGCGCACATATTTTCAGCAAACTATGAATGTTTAGAATCATCCACAACTTCAAAACATTAAAAACCTTTTCTGGCATAAAAATAATTTCGCCGAATTTTAATAACGTTGATTGATCTGCAGACGGTAAATATTTTTTCTGAGCTCTCACGCGATATGAGGAGGGGTCAAAGCTCCAACGTCAGCCAAGCATCGATGAAGTAAATATTTGCTTTTATTTGTATTTCCCCATCGATTTTTATTTTAACTACACACAGAAACGGCACAGAAAAACTACAACTTTTGTCCAGAGAACAAGAGACAATTATTGTAATCTTCATACATTATCAAAGCACTCGCATTCAATTTACTTTGCTGTTTATTTCGAAACAGAAGAAAGAAAAGGAAAATCAATGGAATCCTAGGGCAGTAAGTTACCCCAGCATTTCAGTCTTATAAACTTGTTCCTTTGATCCTGAGAAAGCGGTGCTTGTTCTTCAAGCGACAGTTGTACTCATTTGTTCTGTAAACACGGCCTCATTCATCCATACTGTTCTCAAAATAGATGCAGAAAGTGGAAGAACAAACACAAGGAGTGGGCGAGGAAAATTCAAAGATACGTTAAATTTGCACATAATAACGTAATTCATTCATTATCCCTTATTTGCAAACTAATTTGAGATTCAAGTTTAAGAGGAAGCGGATTAAAAGAACGTGTTGAAAAGCTCTAGTGCAAAATGAAGTGTTTATAATGAATTTTATATTTAAAATGGAAAGATAGTTTTGGTCTTGATTCACACTAACTTTTTACCATAGCCTCTCAACGAGCATAAAGGAACACATTAGACACGAAAATGACAATGAACAGAAAAAAAATAAGCAGAGTGCAGAACAATGGCCCATGGAATAATAACGTAAAAGGGGCCATCAACCTCAGCTAGTACCAACATCTTGCGAACCTCTTGGCCTCCAAGAACCTTCGGCACAAGAAACGCTTCGTTGCGTTGGACAAAAGTGGAGAAAATCACACAGTGCACGAACTCCTTTGTAAACAAGTAAATTATTTTGATAATTATAATAACAGCGCAGAGTACGTAAGAAATTGATAAAACAGTTATTGCTTTTAATAATTTTCCATTAGTCACTTTTATAAAACCATCAAGTTGACCGTGAAGCAAGGTCAACCGCGATATTTACTGCTAGTCCCAAGAATAATTGAAATTCTCGTGTAATCGATCGTCCACAAGCTCACCACGGTTCTGAAGAGACCCAAGAGTTCTTGGCCAGCATTTATTTTTTTGTATAAAAATATAGTCAATAAAATAAAACACATTTTATTTAGTAGTAGCAGAAAAACAGAAAAACGCAGTTTGAGTTGGAAGTAAAGTCGTAACATGAAGACAGCAAAAATTCACACGACAGCTGAATGAAGATTTCACAAGACAATATTGCAACATACTACACCGGTAAAACGACACAAAACGTGGACGTAATTCAACGCCCGGCAAGTCATTAGCACCAATCTCGTTCCGTGTTATTTTATGATATTGCGAATATTATGATGTACACAGGCGTGGGTACAACTCTGAGACACGCATGAACAACTCTTCCAGTCTTTATAACATATGTCGGCGATGTCGGAAAGAAACGTTCAAGAAGTTGATTAGTACGTTTTACTGTCCGCTTAGAATTATTAGATGTCTTCATTAGCAAAGCATGATTACGCGGATTCACATAGCCGAAGGAGAATTTACAAATGAAAATAATACAAGGGAAGCACCAACAAAACTTTGTGTCTCTAAAATTGAAAAAATGATTCAATTATAGCAAGCATTTTGCCGGTAATAAATTACTCCCATTACTTTTACTTCTTCAACAGCCGAGTTGTAATACCAATGTTTGTTTGGAATTTTAAAACCAGAAAGAATTAAAAGTTTTAACATCGTTTAATGAAATCTTTTGGTTGCAAAATTTTATTTGTGATAGTATTTAGGTCAGCAATGTACATTAGGGGTTCTTAGTGCTCAAACCCCATGACATACTGGTGCATTATTATTTCCCTCTAAAACCAAAATTCCCTAATTACAGGCGGCTTAGGTAAAATCCACAAATCTCCGCGCAGACACGGGTTAGCAAACTAAATCTTACAAAATAAAAAGGAAACGATTCCTCCGCATTTCGAGAATCCAAAGTTAAGCATATCTGACCCGGATTTCCCAATTAGATTTTTGCTGTCTAACCGAAATAATGCAATATATAGAGAGGAAGGAGCTCAGTTGTCGAGGCAGGAACGTGAACAATCAAATTAGCTTCGAAACCAGGGGAATTCTTGTTCTAACCCTGCATTCTACTCGAGAAACCGTTCAAAAATCAAGTCAATTTGCATTTACATGAAAGTCTATTAAAAGTTTGATTGGAAGTTTTGTTTGCCCTCCAATTACACTTGCCATTTAAAAGTTTTCTAAATAAACTTTTTAAGTTTTGCAGAAGTTGGTATCATTCAGCTATTTCTGTGCACTTTATTTTACGTAATATGACGTATATAAGGTGCACATGCAAATTCCATGCGAACAATTTCAACAGCTGGATCAATACATGTGGAATGCGGAGGATTAACTTAAAAGGATATGACAGAATTAGTGGAAATTGCTAAGGTAAGTACCTACAAAAAACCCAGTTTTAAACGTGGACAAAAAGTCACTAACCGACATTTACTTATCTTTAACGGAAAAGAAGAACAAATCGATTGAACTAATAAAATGTCGCTACAAGCACTCCTACGTAGACAAACAATAAATAAAAGGCGCTAGAATGTTCGTTATCTCCGTCTTTCCAATAACTGTTTTCCATTATTTTTCCACAGACAGAAAAGAAAGTAACGACAACAACCACGCTATACATTAACCTACATCTTGAGAAAAACGAGGTGGTAAAATGTCTTTCTATTGTTAAGTAAGCTGCAACAATAAAATCAATTTAAATGAAACGTTCCGTGGGCTTCAACTAAGATATGCACCGTTGAACTAGACCACTCGCAAGTAATGATGCAACAAAGTAGTAACGACGACATTATGAAATGCTTCATTATTTATGAAAATGAGATCTAACTCATAAAATTTCTTAATGAATAATAAAGCTACAAAATAGCACATTATTACCAGCCCGCTTCGCAAAATTTAATTAGACATTTTACTTCATTTTCAAATTCCACGAATATTTAAACTCGACGTTGTTGTTCCAAACCAACGATTACGATTGGTAGGTTTTTAAGAATCAAAAATCTTTAATAAATACAATATCAAATTCAGAACTAATTATATGAAGCACCAAGTACTAAGATTAATGTGATGCCGTCAACACCCAGAAATATATGACTAAATTCTAAAAATTTAATTCGGGATTTTTTACTGTAATGAAAAACAAACGATGACAACATGAAAATAAACGAAGAAACCGTGTGTTCACTGTATGTCGCATCTTGATGCACACGCGTACTGGTCATCGCTACCTTCGACGAGAACCGTCAGTGGCAGTTTTTAGGCTAGTTCTAACAAAAATATTGTTTTTGTCGAAATCAAAAGCAGGTAAGACTAAACCAACAACTACAATTTAATTTATTGTTTAATGACGACAAATTATTATCAGTTTAACAGCAAATAACGAAAACAAAAGATGGCAGCTCGAGTTCGTACACAGTATGGGTGCGAATCAAGTCACGACATATAGTGCGGCACCCATGCCTACAGGTAATTTATTTTTGAACGCACAATACAAGTTAGTAAATTCTACGTTGCAACAATGCGTTAAACGATATACAGGGTGTTTGCAAAAAAAGTATCCAAAAATGTGTGAACCGATTCTATACGAAACAACTAAAAGGAAAAGTTTCTGTAATTGTAGTTTTAAAAATGCTTCTTTAAGGAAGCTAAGCTACAGCCCCCGAAAGTTAGTTTTCGTTGAACATCTTAGTTATGAATCTTGGTATGCAAGTTTAGCATCATGAAGTGTGTTATCCTACATTATTTATTTGGGCGTGTTTGTTTTATCAACCGTTCAATTCTACTAGAAACCGCGATGGCTATGCTGCTCAACCGATTTTTCTCTGAAATGATTCACACATGATAAGTAGTTATTCAATAATTACAAGTTTCTCTACACCCATGGTTAAAACAACTGTAGGTCAATAGCGTAGGATAACAGCAACTAATAATACTACACCGCATAACAAGTTTCACAAATTTTTCTTAACGTTTTACGCAAGTAATCCATAACAATTGATTGTTTTTCGAAACTACTCGTAGAAAGTATAGGAAAGGAACGTTTCTTTTTATTTTTTTTCGCGTATAATTAACACTCCATTTTTCGACTGC
Organism: Ctenicera cuprea; assembly: GCA_958336395.1. Classification (NCBI taxonomy): domain Eukaryota; kingdom Metazoa; phylum Arthropoda; class Insecta; order Coleoptera; family Elateridae; genus Ctenicera; species Ctenicera cuprea. The sequence continues at coordinate 18,834,006 of OY284487.1, read as the reverse complement.
AATTTTTATGCATTCATCCACAGACTTTGGTCCACAATACCAACACACATGAACGGTAAACCGTACATGTAATAGTATTAATTTGCATTACTAACTCCTAGATATTTATACGAATTCATGTACCACACAAAATTACACCTTAAGTTTATGTTTCTGTGAAAACAAATGTTCACCTAACCAAACATAATATTTCTTTAAAATTACATCCGGGCTCTGTTTGAATTGAGCAAAGTTTATTTAACATGTAGTTCTCACGGGGCATTATGTTTGCCAACAGTTATCAGATGTGAAATACAAGAACACAGGCAACCATCAAAATACCGTAGCATAAGGCAAGAACATAATGGAATACGGTATACATCTACAGCTAGATAAACTTCCTGATATGAATTTCAAATATAACCGACCGACGCGACGGCTGTAATAATTTTTTTACAGTCTGCATTCGATAGCCATACACATACAAAGAAGTACACAACAGTATGTGTTCGTAAACTATACATGAACGTTAACTAATCAAATAAACGTTAAGTTATAAAATTCCATAAGTAATAATCCGTTGCTACTTGCTAGCAAATACATAAAGGTTATAATATAAAACAAGTCATACTTTTATGAACCATTACAGTTTTATGTTTAAGTAACGATCACGTATACAATGAAGATTCCACCCTTTGGTAATACGTTCTTTTGAATACTGCTGTATTCTATACATTCTGAAAGTACCTCCAGTAGTCCAAAAACACAAAAATTGACTGTGAAAGGAATCCTATGTATCTCTTTGGCAAATTTCGTTTTGCAGGCGATGACCCACCGTCCTTTTCGTCTATTAACTTTGAAACAGTTTCTTAAGCTGAAAACGCAGCTGGCTTTGGCGGGTTTTTCTTCAATTACTCGACCTAAACCAATCTGAAGTTGACATTGGTTGCCGAGAAAAGCAGTAACATAAATGTTCAACAAAGAAAATTTGTAATTCCATTTTTAGTTGATTACTGATTAACTTTACCCAAGAGCTGCGCAATTTGATAATATTTTGACTTGAATAAAGTATTCGCGCACACTGAAAGGATAAAACGAATCAACTCAATTATCAATTGGTAAAAACAAACAGAAATATCGAATATACAACAATTAATTCAAGCGAGCCTCTTAAAAGTATCTTACAATTACAAGATTTTCCGTCGTTTTAAAAGAATTTGTGCAATTTTGGAAGACTCTTTAAATGTCTCTTTTAATCGTATCTTCCAATCTTTGTCTTTAATACTTCGTTATTTTGTTTACGTAATTTTTCTAACTGATAAGACGGAAAACCTATTCCCACATAACAGATGGCTCAACGTGTAAAGTTATAATTGATCTGTTGTTTGGATGATCTTCCTACATCAGCATCACTCGCTTGAAGGACCTGTAAATACCTAACAAGTTTTGGGGTGTTACGAAACTTGAAGGGATGCCATTATCACAACTAAATGAAGGTCAATATTATAAACTATAGGGAAATACGTACTAAATCAAGTGAATTCATCGACACCAACAGTGCCAGACATCTTATTTTGCTGAATGTAAAAGCCAATTAAAACCCCTGAATGAAAAAAAACATACATGAATAAGGTGTAAAGTATCTGTGTACATATTTAAACAGTCAAGGTTACTCAACAGCAAATCTGGACCAAAACCGCCCACCTCTTTTGTGCGACATCCTCATGAATGAACATTCCTCAACTTTATTTGTTTTGGCGATACATTCGCGAAAACTGCACACCTAATCCCACCTTTGTTGATTTTCTACGAATCATGCATGCAACCAGACACCTTCAATTACTGTCTGGTACATCTCGGACAACACACTTCTCGGAAACATTAAACTGCAAAGGAAGCAAAATGTTTTATTTTGACGGGGAATGTACCGGGCAAAAAAGGAGCGACCACCATATAAGCAGCACTTGGACGGTAGGCAGTGAAATATGCGATAGCGGATACGGAATTCACAAGTACCTGAGAAGTATGTCACTGTGCTTACTTCAAGTTAAATAACAAGATGTAGGTTACTACGCACCATGCAAAAATAATTAGCGTAAAATTACGTGAACTACTATTTATTGTTTTCAACGTTTAAATGAACTACTAACACGAAAATGCGTAGGTACATTATTTGCATTAGACGTGGGTTCACGATGGATAAAATTAAATCCCCTTTGTTTTAGTCTCGAAATTTCTAAAAACTTGCGAGTCTTCCCTGCTTTTTAATGCTAAAATTGAATATAATAGAATTGCCTACCACTCAACATCCTACAACAACACTTGAAAAATAATTGCGCAGCACACCAGCTGTAGTGGCTCCTAACAATATTAAAAGCGTTATCAAGTTTTGGAGACGGACAGTATGTCATCGTTTGTCTATTAAATAATTAATTAAAGAGGGGCGAGATCAGTTTAGAACAAAGCACCATCACTCTTGTGACAACATGATAACGAGATATTACTCCATTAATTTTATTCAGCTCTAAACGGTTTGCTATCTCGTCACAGTTCTGCACAGGAGGTCGCTCTCCCGCGAACAAAACAAACGACATGTCAGTAAAGTGGAGGATCCCCATTTTACAGTGGGTAAGCGTGATGTTTGGGTAATGGATTCTGTTAAAACTAAATTTATTTTCCGAAATTTTCCATTTATTCTGAACCACATTGGTCTAAGCTAAAGGATTATACCTACAAAAATAAAACAGACTAAACTGTTGACTGGAGGAATTATTTGGAGATCAAAAGCTTAAAGCGGTGTAAAGCTGAATTTATGCTCAAAAACAATATTTAATTTTTTTTAAATAATTTTACGAGGTTTAAAAGTAAGCTCTCCTAAAAAAGTTTTACGACATAATATGTTGGTGCAAATTTCATAAAGCGAAGACCTCCATTCCATACCAGTATTAGTTATTAATTATTATGAAATCATGAGAAAGTCCAGTTCACGATTTCCCTACTATGTATAATGATTAGCAATTCGCACTTTCAGGTCATTGTTTTGATTGTATTTTGAAATAAAGTAAAATGACATTTAAAATAAACAGATATCTCATTCGAAAACTTGCCACTTAAATTTTTTGGCTTTCTTGTTGCGACTTCAAAGCTGCAACTTTCATAAACAAAGCTTTGAGAAACCAGCCAGTTACACACCCTAGATGCTGAGGTATTTAATAAAATGTTGCGTGCGATTAGCTTTTATAAATAAAATTCCATACTTTATTGGATGTATCCGCCCACCAAATATATAAAGTTTAAAAAAGAAATGCTGGATAAAAACAGAGCTTTACCTTCTTGGATCAGTGAAAGTTATCTTATTAATTATTCATAAGAGTTTGTTCAAGTTGGAGAACTTTTGTACTCAAATCTCAACAGCAGCAAAACAATATCCTTATTCATCATATAAACTTTTATTTTCAACATTTTTAAACCCGAGCGGAAAATTAATTTAGGTAGCTAGTTAATTCGACTTTACATATTCTCCAGAGCAAGGTAAGGTAGCTTAATGCACATTGTGATTAGGGGCTACAACTTTATTTTCTCAATAAGCATCAATTTTAGGTTCACAGTACTAACCTCAAAATCATCAAATACTTTCATACTGATGTAGCACCACCACTTCCTTATGTTTTTAAAGAATTTCTTTGAAGGATCAAGTGAAAAATAGTGAAAATTTCACTCGCATTGCAACAACCAATGGCAGTCGTTCATTTTCAGGCCCTTAGCCAATCACACTTAATTAAGACTGGCCGATATAATTCTTTTTTTTTAAGAAAGCTAGACAACGTTGTCAGCCATAGCAATCACAAGAATTCAGGAAAATTCAGCATTATTTGACGTTTTGGAATGAAAAAATTAAGTCATCTACCCGCAGATATAGAAAACCAAGATCAAGTTATGAAGATTTATTGTTCCTCTAGCAACACTAACTGTTTACTTTTAATTTTGCCCCTGAAAATGAGATGTCAATATGTCGAAACACGTATAAGGTTAAAATGAAATCCTGTTGATCTTAAGAAAAGTGGTATTGCTGTTGGCCAGTCTATTTGTGATCGGTTAAGAGCCTGAAAACAAAAAGCTGTCGTTTGTTGTCAACCGCGCATATGCATTACCCAATAAAAATGCAACCGTTAACCAATCAGATCTCAATTTTCACGATAATAATGCACGCTACTCCTAATTCGCACGAAATATTGCGCTACATAATTGGTTTTTAGGGTAAAATTGTTTCGCCAGATGATATTGTAGAACTTGTATCCATAGAAACTTGTATATTATGAGTGGCCGTTGTGTTTTTCTCTTAAATAAAATGTGTTACGTTTATATATTACCATATTGATTGTGTTTTCCTTGAAATATAATCTACTACATAACGCATGTGTATACATACGGAATTTTCGTAATTTTGCCCTCATTTGAGAAATCACTCATGTTGCTTAAAGAATACATCGCTTGACAAAGTCAGGTACGATAATAATTATCTAAGATTCCTTACGCACTTGTGTTATTGCGGCAGAAAACGGCTTTAAGATAATGCTCTCCCAATTTTTTTGTTACGGAAACCCTTTAGGTAATTTATTGTAGATTTCTTTACGACACTGCTCGCTCAATTAAAAAAACATTTTTTTTATAAAAATTATTTTTTACTGGTATTTTGAATGAAAAAATGAATGAAGAGAATCAAGTTCTAAAATGTGAAAAATTGTGAATGCACCTCGAAAAAATTAAAAAGTGGAAGCCCTGCTGAAATTAGGATATAACAATTTAGGAGTGTTCATGTCAGGTTTTTTCAGCAGTTAATAACATCGTAATTATATTAAAATTGCTGATTACATTTTTAACGCTTGAGAAAGTGTCACGTACACGGTTTAAAAAAAAACAATATTTACCGATGAATAATTAAAATGAGCGATAAGAGGAAAGACAGAGTTTCGTTCTTGGAAAATAAATGACCAAAACCAGATCCTAAAAACAGTGGTAATTAGCTTTAAAGGAAATAGATAGACTCGTTTCTAATGAATACTCGTTATGGATGATAAATTACCTGCTGAAGTAATAGAGAAGTAAAGCAAATGAAAATATTTTTTAAAGCGCAATTTACTAGAAAAAATGTATCGATCGGGAATAAGAAAAGAACAGGTAGTATAAGCATACAAAATATGCACCGGAAGTGAAATTAATTTAGAATGTGCAAGTTATCAACTTCAGAATTTAATAAAAATCAATTTTGTATTTTCAGGCTGATCGAAGTTAAGACAAATTTGTTTTAAAAATTCTTTTCTGCTAGGCTTCACGAAATAATAGGGGAAATCCTGCGATGTGCGTTCTAATAGAACCCACATTTTTCTTTTGTCAGTGGAGAGACTCGTTAAATTTAATTGCAGTGTTTTCTACAATGGGCAGCGGGTTAGACCGGATTATTATATGGTAACATAAGCAAACATTTCCAAAATAAAACTTAGACAAGTTACATACTTTACTCTTTGGTGAAGGGTGGTCAAGCGCGCTATATGACTCGAAATCGGCAAGGAACCTGCTTAATTAATTTTTTACGACGTCTTCCTTATATACCAACTACCCTTTTGACTTTTATATGTGTAGTCAAGAAGGGGGAGGTTCTTGGAAATTTCACCTAAAATTTGTCAATCGCAGCCCCTCCCTACTGAAGGGAGTTTGCGTTCCCTACACTCCTGGATTACTACTACTAACGTATGATGATGCCCTTCCTGAACCACTTCGAGGGTGGCAACTCTAGTTCATTTGTTATTTTTTTTAAGACAATAGAACAAACTTTGAAACATTAAACTAGGAAGAGACCTTTTGAAATATAACTTTTTTTCGTGATAACTTCAAACCAAGCCAATAAACAGCATTGTAAAATTAATAAACGTTCGGCCAAATGTGAAACTTTTCCCATAATGGTAGCGAGAACACATACGGTGGTCGCTCATTTATTATTCGCCACATATGGTTGCACTTCAGTGCCTGATAATCCCTGGATAACCGATAAAAAAAAAATGGAATTGGAGCTTAACCCTACGTTAGTCACGTGGTCTACAATCGTAGACCACCTCTCTTCAAACACTGGTATTTTTTTGTTTGTTTTTTTAAACTGCGCGTGCTTCTCAGTAGCTGTTGCTAAAGAATCTCTCTACCTTATCAGTGTGTTGGCTGTGCTTGATATGTGCAATTGTAAATCTTATCAAGGCTGAAACAGGACTGGTCTACACATGTAGACCGCGTGACCATCGACGTTACAGTTTCTCGCTGCGGTGCCGCCCTTTATATCTCTTATTTTGATAAGTCTAGTTAGTATTCTTCTTCTTATAGTGCCGTACCCTATTCAGGGCGTTGGCTACCTCTCTCCTATGTCTGTGTTTGGTGCGCGGCAATAGATAATTTGCACAGACAGACATAGGGGACCTACAGTTTAACGTGGGCTCCGAACCACAGGAAGTGCATGCACTTCCTCTCCAGAAAGGTTTTCCTGGGGAAAAATCCACCTCGCTGGTTTCCCGTTGCCTTGCGAGGGAGAACGACCGGGCCGGGGATCGAACCCGGATCCGCTGCATTGGTAGCCCGCGCTCTTACCACTGAGCTACGGCCGCTCTTAGCTAGTATTAGTTATTAATTTTTGGCACATGTGTAGTAAATACAATACATTTTAGACAAAATTATGTCTGCCCCCCAAAAAATTATCAAGAGAAATGAAGCGGCGAAGTCAAACATTGCAAACATTCCACCTCTACTCCCTCAGCAACCACCGAGACCACTGAATTATGTTGGGCGTTGTCATGTTTGTCCACGAAATATAAACAAATCTTCTAGAAGGTTCTGTGTGAAGTGCGGGAGGTTTGCTTGCAAAAATCATATGAGAGACAGCTGCACTGATTGTTTGAGCGAGTAAAAATGTGCTATTTTCAGTGATCTCAAACTCATCCACTTTTCTTACTGAATTTCTGCTTTTGCTGTTTTGAGTGAATTTTGTTTATGTTTTATTATAAGGTATACAAGTTTTTTTTCCAAAGTTGCACGAAAGTTGTCATTCGAGCAAATTACTATTGATTGTCAATAAACATTGAAAAATGAATGCAGTAGTGTTTTTATTGGTCCCATACAAAATAGACGAATATTTAGGGGCGAGAACTAGTCCATATCATTGAGAACAGTTCCGAGAATATAATTAATAAGGTATTATCATTCTTAATGTCAAATTATATGATCTATAGAAAAAATAAAATGGTCTACGATTGTAGACCATGCGACTAACCACGTTCCAATATACCACGTGACTAACGTAGGGTTAACTCATTCCGAGCGAGTCAAGGGCCCACAAAAGCAACGAAAACCTCCATTTTAATCGGGCTTTGTAACAAAAGCAATTCAAACTTTTTTTGCAGCATCGATCCATTAGCAAGCAAAAGGTGTTATTCAAACGACATCGACAATTTAAAATGAGTGTTCATATTATCTGGAAATTCTGGCTTTTGGTCCGTGACGATTTTATCGGATACATCAAAAATCAACAAGAATTTCTTAAGACGTCACGCTAGTAATAAATGTCGAAAAGCAATTTGTAAATAAATCTCATGCAAAACACTTATGCAACTAATGTTATTTTCTCGTGAGCGAGTGCAGTATACAGTGCGGAGCAGAAAAATTCTAACTACAGATCGTTCTACTCGTTATGGTGGTGTGGTAGGTGTAACTGTAACCTCGCACTAACCAAACACAATAAAATATAGGCGCTTAGAGATTTTACAGCTTCCTGTATTATTAAAGTGACCATACGTCCCGTTTTCAACGGGACAGTACCGTTTTTAAGCCATCGTCCCGCTGTCCCCGAGAAACCACTCGGGACGCAAAAATGTCCCGTTATGCAAAATTAAAACAATACTGTCCGTATTCATTTGTTTGCAAATTGAAATGAAGGCCAATAATGTTTTCATACAGATAACCAAACTATATGATCGCCAGTTCGGTAGTAAGCGTAAGTCTATGGGGCGCCAAGAGTAAAGTGAAAATTTGCTGTGCATTTCACGGTATTTAAGGCAATTTGTCCCAATATTTATTATACACTGTGTCCATAAAGTACCCCCCCCCCCCCCCAACTAACTTTTGAACGACTTGATATTTTTCTACAAAATTTGGTGTGTTGTAATGGGAAATTAAATACTATTTTTCAGACCATATTAAAATTTTGTATCATCCAAAATGGCGACTGGACGCCATTTTGAATTTTTTTAAATAGAAAGGGGGGTTGAGTGACACCTCGTTGGAAAGGTGTCACTCGACCCTGGATAAAAAATCAAAACAATTTTGAATTGAGTGAGTCCATTTGCTTAAAATCCGCCATTTTGTTATGGCTGAATATTTTTCCTTGAAACTCTAGGATCAGACGCAGAATTAAAAGACCTTTCAAATGAGGTGTCACTCGACTCCCCTTTTTATTTAAAAAAAAATTTCAAAAAGGCGCCCAGTCGCCATTTTGGATGATACAAAATTTTAATATGGTCTGAAAAATAGTATTTAATTTCCCATTACAGCACACCAAATTTTGTAGAAAAATATCAAGTCGTTCAAAAGTTAGTTGGGGGGGGGGGGGGGGGGGGGGGGGTTACTTTATGGACACAGTGTATATACACACATTTAGCTAAATGCTTTTTATTTTAATAAATCGTTGTAGATTTAAATAAATTCTTAACCATTTGGTTTAAATATTCTTCTAATATTTAATAAAGCATTAGAGATTTAATCAAATCTTAAAACATTTACTGTAAATTTTCAAATATTTAGTAAACCTTTATGTATTTAGATAAATCTGCACATATTTGTTTTAAATCTTTCAATATTTAATAAATACTCGCAGATTGAATTAAATTTTTACCGATATAAATAAATCCGTACAGATTTAAATAAATGTTTCAACATTTAAGTTTAAGCTGTCACATTTAATGTTAACCTGTCATATTTATTTGACCTTGGTGAGCCCTTGGTGGGAGCGTTCGACGCTTCAACAAAACAGACTGAAAATTACATTCTCAAGGGAATGTTGAGGAAACTTTCATTGTATGAATAATAAATTATGCAATGTTTATGTTGTTCAATATGTTGTTATTGATGATTGACCTAACATTAATTGTACAAATTTTTGAAATACGGAAAACGTGTTCATAATTGTTGAACGTTACCACCAGTGTAAACGGTCTTGGTCTACTATGTAGGCTGGGTCTACCAAGGTCAAATAAATATGACAAGTTAACATTAAATATGACAGCTTAAAATTAAATGTTGAAATATTTATTTAAATCTGTAAGGATTTATTTATATCGGTAAAGATTTATTTAAATTTGCAAATATTTACTAAATATTGAAAGATTTAAAACAAATATGTGCAGATTTATCTACATACATAAAGATTTACTAAATAGTTGAATATTTAAACCAAATGTTTAAGGATTTATTTAAATCTACAACGATTTATTAAAATAAAAAGCATTTAGTTAAATGTGTGTGTATAATAAATATTGGGACAAAGTGCCTTAAATACCGTGAAATGCACAGCAAATTTTCACTTTACACTTGGCGCCCCATATAAGTCGACGCTGGAATCTGCTAAGATTGCATTTGGCATTTTGCAGTGGCACAACTCATCTAAAAGCAATGTTAATAACTAAAGGCAATATAAATCAGTCTTGTCAAGAGTTTTATACTTATTTGAAGTCGTCACCTGCACTATTAAAACAAATTTGTTCTTCGGAGAAATATAAATGAGTTTAAAATATTGATAGTTATTTTATATTTGTTTTTCTTTTCCTGTTCATTAGTATGTATAAGTATAACATTAATAAACCAATAAACTTAATGTGTTCTTTAATATTTTATTGACAATAAAACCAATGCAGTGTGTTTCGTACAATATTTTGTGTTTTTATCGATTTTTTAAAACACGTCCCGTTTTTGTAAGAAAAATAAATGGTCAGTTTATGTATTATGTATTATCACCACAATGGCGAACCGTAGTAAACTCTGTTAGGATAGTAAAAGAGAGTTTTGAAATTTTTCCCAACACTCGTTTAAAATCTCTATCCATCCTGCTTTTTTATTCACCAAGAACAAACCTAACAGGGTCTAATATTTTTCTGACGAATGCGTTCAGAAATGGTTTTTGGAAAACTGATCGTATTACTTAAAAAACCTACAGTGATTTCTCAAGTTAAATTTGTTAACTAATGAAATCGATTAGGAAAATTTAGTAATGATTATTTACTACCTACTTACTATGGCAGCATCAAGGTTCTCGGATTAAAACATAAATAATGCAAAAACTACCTGTCTAAAAATTTCGTTTTTAACCTCGACCTATACAAATCAACTATGCTGAAGAAATGCTATTCCCTAGAGCATTTACATTCAAAATTTAACACACAAATTGGATCTGTTCTGTTAATCGATTAACCATTCATCTTACTCTTCGCCCGTTCGAAGCGGCTTTTTCTGTTTTCTTGCTAGAAGCCCACATTCGTAGGAATGACAGAGTGACGGAGTAATACAGCAACTAATTACTCTGTTCCCGGAACTCGGCACGGAAACGAAAGAATCGGGAGTTCTTTGCCTCCTTGAATCGGCGCCGACGTTTAAAAATTTTATTAAGCATGGGCCTTTTTTTTAAATTCAGTTCTGTTTTTAACTTTGCATCAATTACATGGTACATTTTAATATCTTATGTTCTTAATTGCAGCTAGTGCAACGTTGAGTTTAAAACAAATCAGGTCAGAATCTCAGTTCAAAACAATTTCCGTTAATTTCTCGTGAACAGTCACCACTCTTAATTTTACTTAGGTTTAGTAAGGCGCCATGTAATCGTTTTCTCCAACAAATTGGTTTCACATTACTATCATCAAAGGAATATTGAAAGCGGATTCTGGTTTTCCAACTTATTCTTCTATTCATGCCTTATACCACCTTCATAATAAAAATTCTCTTGCTATTACTTGGAAGGTTTGAAGGATAATTTTAATGAGATCCAAGATGATCACAACAACCAAATATCTCTTGAAAAATTCAAAAATTTGAGTAGACGTGGGTGTGCTTCTGTTGCACAAGGTTTCTGATTCCCCCAGGTTTATTAATGATAATGAAGCTAACAGATTCAATTAACTGATAAATATTTAACTTGCGCTGCGCAAAGTTAAAGCTCAAAAAAATATTAATGGAAAATTACGCTGCCTAAGACTTAAATATTAAGTACGGTAGGGTACAAAACTTGTAACTCATTTATAATACGGTGAAAATCCCATAAACTTTTCTTATATAACAGATTTTCCATTAAAAACACATAAATCTTTATTCCTCGAAAGCACAGAACAAAACTGTTGCGCGCGATAAATCCAATACTTGAAAGTGATATTTTAAATTTAGTATTTGAAGGTACAAATGTATAACGGATGAGCAGCAATATCGAATTTACAAAAATGTATCCAGCTTCGTTCAATTTTAAATTAGATGAGCTTAGAGCATTCTGAATACAAATTCGAATTTACATATAAAATTTTGCCATGTAAAAAATACTTCGATGTACAGGCTTGTCTGCCTTGAAAAAAGTAATCCTGGTTTACGGCATGACGTAACATCTCGCGAATTCCCTGATTGGAGATATGACACACCATTAGAATAACAATAAAACGAAAACGCCCCGAATTCAATTTGCACGTTACATTAGTTAAGTCACAAATGAAGTTGGAAATGGAGAATGTGCATCCACAAAATTAACCCTGACAATAATTTAAATCTCGACCAACTTTCTCGATACAAACTTTTCATGATTACTTTGAAATTCCTGCAGTTCTTGAATTTTGCACTTCTGCACGTTTACAAAGTTACTTCGGCCGTTGAATTTAATTAATAAATTGTACGATACTTTCCCTTAACTTTCCACCATTGAGAAAGTTGAAAATTTGTCTTTTGTCTTGGTTCTTCCCTCCGAGCTTAACAAACGGCATAAAAGCTAGTTAAGCCCTCTGGTGATCCAATTCCATTTAATGCGCATAAACGATTTCATTTTAAATTGACTATAAGATGAGTTAAACACTGTTACAGCATGCACTTAAAAACGCTCTTAAATGTTGAACGAGATGACGAACGCTCGTAAAATTTGTCATTTCGACTGTTAGTAATTTCGTTCGATTTTCATAACCCCACTGGATGAGAAACCGTACGTGGAAACAATGTTGCAGTAAACAGCACCATAAGGCTTGATTAAATTGCCTTGCAATTAAGCCACCCACGCTTTTACCAATAAAGCGTATGTAAATAGAGATAAAATTAAAATATGTTTCATTAGGGCGGTCAAGCTATCCAGGCGGCCTTTACAATGCAAGAGGTCAAAGTTGACGATGATTAATAATGCTGGCATGAAAAAATTATCTTGCTATAGTTTGCCTACGTTTAAAATAGTTTTTTTTAAGTTTAAAAAGATAGTTTTCAGCTTCATCAAATCATGATCCACAACTACCAAGGTTAAGGTCGACAAAAAATTCGGGTCTTTGTTAAATCAAAATAGAGGACAAACATTAATCAAAATCAAGGTAAGACGCGGAAGTATTGAAAATACGGTTATATAACTATTAAAATTTAGAACTTAAAAACAATGGAACTTGTAGACGAATGTAATAATCAACCAGTAAATGGTTCAGCTATTATTGCAGAAAATCACAAAAAATTAACACGATAAAATTGGCATACGAACCAAGAATGAAACACATGAAATATTAATAAATCGGCCTTGCTTTGTTTTCAACAAACGTAAAATATTCAGTCTGAAAAACTAATTCAAATCAACGCATAAAATAATCATATAGGTACCTAATTATTTCGGCATACAATCTCGATACAGTTTGTTGATAACTAATGTACGATGTAATGAAAAATTACAGAATACACATTTTACGGCTTTTAATTTTCTTTGAAATAAAAAATATTTACACCATTTAATTGGATTTCTTCACATATTCAGAATTGTTAGTATCATTACTCTTCACCGCAATTCTCTTACGGTAACGAGGTAGCATCCGTCAGCGGATTTCAACGAGAAAAACTGAAGGTGGAAACATGAACAATAAATTAGTGCAAAAAGTACCATAGTTGAAGTGTCTCTTAGAAATGGTCATTTTCTTTACTAGTTTAGTATGTTGTAAAAAATACTTTAAAGATTATCTCTCTATACCAATATGTATAATTCAATGCGATCGTCAATTTCCGGAGCTATGAAATAATCCGGAACTAACTTCCTACAACCTTACCTGACCACATATTACGTACTGTACGAGTGTAATACTAGAAGCTTTTCCTTTTATTGAGAATTACTCACCTGAAACAAACAAAAAATCAATTAATTCTTGCGTACTAAATAAAAATGATATAAATAAATATAAAGAATTTGAAGACAATTTTGTACATAGAAACGAAATACTATGTTTTAGTAAGTAAAAAAAAAAAAAAAGAATCGAAACTAGCGGGTATACGGTGCCATTAATACGTATGAATAGTTTAATCTGCATAAAAGCTGAGGAAGTTGGATAATTGTGCGCTCGATCGTTCTAGCTGTCAGTGTTACGTCAGCGAGAGCTTTGAAAAATAGAGGAAAAACACGATGAGCATACACTATTTATCTTAACATAATTAAAATCGATTTTGTATGAACGTTGGGTGACCTCCTAAATTCATGTAACATGGGGAAATAGAGCAAAAGCTTGTGAAAAGAGGATGCTTAAACAGGGTTCCCACTAACTATCAAGAATTAGAATCCATGACTTTTCCAGGATATCCATGACCAAAAATCATACTTACACACGACTCTCGACAAAAAATATCAATAAAATTGGAGACGCAAAAATAGTCACGTTTATACGTTTTTTATCAATTCACAAGACAGTATATGGCGGTCTCACTTGCACCTAATTATAAGCCATATTACGTTCCTTGGAATTTAACAAGGAAAAGAAAAGTACCTCAACGATATTTTAAAAACCTTCAGCAGCAAAAGTTTTATAAGCGGCAATTTAAAAATTCAATCGGTAAATTTTTAATTTTTTTTAAATTATGTTAACACTACTGCAAGTAAATCGGGTTTTTTACTGTAAATCAAGACTTTTGCCAAATTTTGCATAAAATCCATGACTTCCAGGCTAAAATTTTAATTCCCTGACTTTTCCATGACTTCCAGGTTATCCAGGGTCAGTGGGAACCCTGTTAAATCATTATTAGGGAGTAGATAGAAATACTAATAGAAAAGAAAAATGGGCTACTAATATTTAACCAAACGATTTGAAAATTGAACATGGCCGTAGTGGATTATAAAAACAATGTTACCGACATTCTACATTGAAGAAACAAACATTTTAACTATTTGATTTATGCATGTAATATGCAGCTGAAACTAAAATTCTTAGAGAACATGAAAAAATGTTCCTGTTTTTACTCACGAAAATTAAACTCGGCATTCCCGAATAAAATGTATCAACTGCTTTTCAAAAACTTTGCCAATTACACTAAACTAATTAGGATAATAAATTGTATTATAAATCAAAGGAAAATACCATCTTTCTACTATAACACACTAGAAAATTTGGAAATCCAATATTTTAAAATAAAAAAAAAATCGATTTAAATCAAAAAAATTCCGAAATACATCGATTAGTTTAATTTTTAAGTAAAAACTTTCTGTGGCCGGGAGATTGGCGCAGCGGTCTGTTGCCACACTCAGATAAGCGTTTGCCAAAAATTTTAAGCAGTCACGGCAGAGAACCCGCTAGGATTTGGGGTTGGGGTAAGGGGTAAACCCCGACAAATCATAAAGTTGCTCGATGTAATTCTAAAATTTTTCTTAACAAAAGCAACTTTCAGCAACAGTGCTTTTTTTTGTAATAATCAAAACTATTTATAGGATTATATTCCGTTACCTCATATGAGACGCCTGTGGTGCGCTCATTCAAACAAAAATAAGTAGATATACTGAGCTAAATTAGTACAACATTTCAAAATTTTAACGCAAACTACTGCAAAAGTTATCTTATCAATAAAAGCGATTAGACTGTTCCATCTTCAGGAGGCTAGAACTCCGTAACAAAACGTTTTCAGATTCTGAATTGATCCTGAAAGTACGTTCCGTATGTTATGAGACACGAACTACGACTACGAAAAAAAGTACTATTTATATCCGTTCAACCAATTACAAAAACCAATTGTAGAACAAAAAGCACTTAAAACTACTACAGAATTTTCACTTTACACGAAATTGCTTTCAACAGTTTCAACACTCACTTTCAACGCTACTTGCTTTACAGACTTATTTTATTAATGTGTTAATGTTCACCAAACGCCTATTATGCGCTGTTAGCTTCGGCAGAAAGAAAGCCAAACAATTTTTTACACGAATTAAACATAGCTACCGATGTTAACTGTTATATTGTAGTGCAAATTTCTCCTCGGCGTTGTTTTGAATTCTGCTTTCAGCACCTGAATTTGTTAATGCTACAGCTGCTACCGCGCTCTTTAATTACTTGGGAGCACACCGGATCAGTACCCTATTTTTAATGTATTTGCTACAAAACTTGAAGGGTACAACAATGAAACCAAATTGGTGCATTAACACAATCTATCCCAATACATTATTAACAAACTAATTTGAATGAAACGTCCCAAAGTAAAATTTTTCCTACATTACTGCATGAAAAACCACGCCGCCTTCATTTTACCGTTAAAATATTAGAGTTCACATATTCATTTGCAGAGTTAATCGATAACATACTGCCAGGCTAGTCCATCAAACTAGAAGTAAATATTGACTAGAGTGACACTCGTCTGCCTGATTGTCTGTGAGGCTCAGCGAGTACATTTCGCTTCATGCCTAAGCAGTGAAATTCGATAAAGCTTCGTTATCTGTCCTATCCAGGCATTTCGAAGGTACAGCAAATGGGATAGTCCCATTGCTAGGGAGTCGAGAAGTCAAGATACATTCACACGAACATAGGCAACAAACAAGCGTGGTGAAGTCGCAAATTTAGTTTAAAGCTTGCAAATCCATCAAGAAAAACATCAGGGGGGCTGATTTACTGTTAACTTAAAGGCTTAGTGTAAATGAATCACGCCTATGACAACCCGTCTCTTGCGTTTCATAACGGATTATCATAGAGGCAGGAGGCCGGTGCTTATAAATAAGCGCCGTCACAAGTGGAAGTTGTGCCAACACGCAACCCTCCTAAAATCCACATTTTAGAGTCAAAGCTCGACTATACTTTGTTTACAGCTTTTATAAGGAGGTGGTGTATGTACGGTTTCATGATCATGCCTGCAGGACATACGACGTGGGGGCACACAACACCGACTAATAAATCGTGACGTCATTTGAAAACACGCATAAGGGGAGATCTATGTCAACCTTGCATGTACATGTGTGGTAAAATATAAAAATTGTATCAAGGGGATGAATACATTATACACTTCTTGGGAATATTTCAGTGAGACACAAAACTAAGTTCAATGATTTTCCATGGTGTAGATATCGAAGCAAGAAACTCGACACAATAATAAAAGTCGCGCTATCGGGCAAATGTTGCAGGAAAACAATTTTCAAAGTAAGCAAAAACAGTGTTAACTCAAATTCTAAACACAAATCTCTGAAGATCAACTGATAGATACTGTGCTCTAGAATTTTCCAATAACGAACGGCAAAAGAGTTTGTTGTTTGGGAAGATAGAACAAGAAGCATCAATTTGTATTAAATATGATATTCTCAAGTCTGACATTCCAACTGAACAAGAGAAAATTAATCCCACGGGGACATTTGTTTTAATTAAACGCACAATATGTGACGGGGTAATGTAAATTTACTGCGAGTAGAGAAACCAAACTATACCGTGAACCTTAGGTATGTGTAGGGAACGGAATAGAAAAGAGAATCATAAAAACTCGGTGACATTCAAGTTCAGTTGTGAAAATAGATTAGGAAATCGAAAGTTGTTTAGTTCCTTCGAGCAAATACTTCTTCCTTAATTATAGGGACCTTTTTCCTGTTTGTTTTCAATAGAATTGCAATCTTGATAATTCTATTGCTATTACTACGCATCAGTTGGTTAATAAGAGCAACAACACTTGTGCAACCTCACTAATCATAAAGTTACGTAAATTTTGTTACCGTACACAGTGATGAAACTGTTTTATCTTACTGTAATCTTACCAACGGAAAGATTGCAATTCAAAATGGCGTTTTACAGCTGACTATTCGTTATATATGCACTGCCGGCGTATTACGATACATTTCAGCAAATCAGATGCAACTTGAGTATCTTGTCAGATATGTTAATGCAAATGCGATGTCGTGTTCAAGGCTTCGCTAAGCGCTAGAACCACTGAATAGGAAGCAAAATAAACTGCTCCGACTATTTTCACAACTTGTCTCGAAACCAAATAATGCTTCTAAAGCTTGAGGAAGGTAGTAGGATATTGAAAAAGTTGCCCGTAACGTTCTTTTAAGCAAATCAAATCAAAGTTTTCAGAAACACAAGGCAGAAGATTGCTAGAGCGCCAGGAAGAGTGAATCTATTTATTTTAGAGATAAACTTTGATCAACTACCGAGATGAATGGCAACTCTACCTTAACGCCAATCTGAAATACTTTAATGTCTCTACATACAACATTAACAGGTATGTATTCATAATTGACACGGCAATGGATTATTCATGCGTTATGTATTTCTGCTGATATCTATCTTCAATAATAAAAAAGGGGGGAACGTCAAATTGGAAAGACAGGCACCGCCTTCCATGCGAATGAACAAAAAATTGTGTAAATACATAGATGTCGTCCACCTATTTTAACATTATAATTTATTCAAGGTTCTTATTATTAACAATCCACGTTTGGAGCGCCTTAATTGTAAAAGATCGCCCACTGAGATTGATATTTTATATCTCCTGTATACTGTATCCCTACATTCAAGTATGTAAATCTATTGTTATGTAAGCACTGAACAGTAGGTTTCGTTAGTATTTTACTCTGTCCTTGCCTATCCATTATATTAAGAAGTGGATCAAAAAAGTGTTATTATAAACACTTGAATCTGTTCCGGAAAATTATAAAAACAAAAATCCGAGGTACGAGTATAACAAACAATCTAAACCAGCATCATCCTATATAGGTTTCTATTTTAACAATGCGATTTTGATTATCTAAAAAAAATATCAAAACAAAAACACAAGCGGCTATGTCGAGAACTATTGCCTAAACCCCACAAAACTTCTAAGCATAGAAACAAAACAGAAGATAAACAATAATTTTTAATTTATTTCAATATTTGAATTATTATGCTCAGACATATTTTGCTTACATAAATGAGTACTATTAAATTATAGCGAAGAGGAAAGTAGATAATTAAAAGCAGACTTTATTTATATCTATATTAATGATTAGGACAGGCCATTCATTTCTATCAGAGAAGCGGAAATAGACCCGCAAATCCATTTGCATCTTTTTTGTTAATCTGCAAATACAACCCGATGTAATAAACGCGGGGCGGATTAAGCTATTTAATATTTACAGCATATTAAATTATCTGCCTCTAATTAAATCCACGTTTCATTGTTTCGCCAAAGCTGTAATTCAAATTAGTAAGCAATGGTAAAGAAATATTATTAAACACGCATTTACTAATTCTATCTATATATCTATACTAAATTCGGATCCCTTTCATTTGGTCTCAACTTTTAGTGGAGAAGGTTTCCCGCTACTGGAACCCACATACTTATCCGTCCATTATACAGAGCTGTTCAAAAGTATGGAATAGTGGTTCTGATGGCTTAAATATTGACTTTACAAAAAATGCTTTGCTTAAAAGTTTATTAGTACATTTTTATCTTCCTCTCTGCATACTTCCTGCTAAAGTATTATTTTTTTGGAATTTCAATATATACGCCACCAGAACCGCCCATTATTACATACTTTTGAACAACCCTGTATAGGACGCAGATTCCTGAATTCAAACAACAGACTATCACTGTCGCAATAGTGTGCTTTGAAATTGCTAAACAATCAAAAACAATTGAAGAACACAATGCTAGTGTTATAAACATGTCTATTAGTAATATGCTTTAAATGCCACTGATTTGCCGACCCTACCCAGTACAGCATATACGGTGTAAAACAGTGGCATCCAAAGATTTTTTTAACGAATTTTGTTTTATCTATTGTTTTAATTAATTTCAAAGCACACCACTGCGATTGTGATACGACGTTACTTTCAATTCAGGGCCTGCTAATACCAAAGAAAATTTGAATTGTAAAGAAACACAAATTTCACAAAAACTGACATTTTACAAACTAGGAAAACTTGGGAAAATTACATTTTAAAAACACTAAAGAACAGAGACAATTCAAAGAAAACTTGGGTATAGTACGTCCAGCCAAACCTGAGAAAAAGCCACGCGTCCAAAAACTGCATTCGGTCGCTCAAGCTTCACGTTCCTCCATAAATCAGCTATAATTCGTACTTCTGCAATCAAGTTCAATCTAGTAAAAATGTTCAACTTTCGGAGTGTGTGTACCGTTTGCTCTATCTCTACCTGAACTACTGCGCAAGGTTGAGGTTTAGCTGCGTACAGTACATTTACTAGAAAGCATTGTATATAAAAAAAATCATACAAATATAATTTCGATACATTTATTTTAACGATAAGCTAAAAGAAAAAAAATGGTAAGGCGTAGACCACGGGTTCTGCTAGTTGAAAGTTGATTTTCTTGACCCTATTATTGTTATACACATAATTATCTTTTTCCTAAGACTTTTGATTCATTTAGTTAATTATAACTGTGTTGGAATTTAAATGAATTTAAATACAGTTCTTATTTACAAAAAGAGAGAAAGAAACAACAGAAATATTATAGTAATTTTACCAAATTTGCGATGAAATCTTAAACTTGTGGAAGTGCAAATTAAAAGGTAAATTTCAATCAGAATCATATTGTGTGCAGCAAGCAATCTTCTGGAAAACAAACCAAAGCGCTTATCAACGTACGGGTGTCAGAACTAATTGTAAAACGCCATATCGCAATTCACATGATAGCACAACGCCAGTCACGTTTCAGCCTATTATTAAACCATCAGCAAGCAAACCAACACATCTAAGCAAACCATTTGTGTAAAAGCGTCCGCTGCTGAGAACGTGCTAAAATTCGAATTAAAAACTGCCCTTTCTCAGTGTTCGTATCGAAGCGTACCTTTCAAGGTACTTACGTGAAATCGTTATGCGCCGACATATTCCTCAGTCGGAGAATATTCGTTTAATAACCGTAATATTCTAGGATATGAAAGTGTCAAGTCGATAACGGAGGGTAGAAAACTGGCAGACCGAAAGCATTGATTGCGGTCTTATAGCCGCGCCTCCCGCCTCCATTGCTACCGTGACTTCAACCTAGACACATTATTATAATAGACTCCCATTCCGGGTGGCTGTCACTGAACACGACTACCCTTAAAATATTCCGTTGTAATCTGTAATTAGTAGAACTGCTTCTTCTACTTACGATTATCGGTAAACATAAAAGCGGCGAAGTTACAATGGAAAGCTTAATAAAAAATTTACGACCATATCGAGTAAAACAACGAAACTTCCTAATCCTTGAAAGTGACAAAAACGGAGTCCAATCCGATGATACAATAAATCAATTTCTTAGAATTCACGGCTTACAACACGTTCACGAAGAGGAACCGTCTTTACGATGTATTCACAGATTTCAAAAAGAAGTAACTACAATAACCGGGTCCTCTCGCTGTACAAAACCCAAAAGAAAATCCCAAAATGCTTTTACTTAATAAGATATACACAACAATACAATCCAATACCTTTTTCATACTACCGCTTCCCACGACCTTGCAAGAATGCCAAGAATCAAAAACTGCCGAATGTTCTAAAACGAATCGACTTTAAAAGCATCAATTTAATCGACCTTCACAATACTATAAAATTTTCTTATGAACCATATAATTCCTCACGACTACTTTCAACCGTTCATGGCATTTTTCTCGCGTTAGACTGTATAATTTACCGCTCATAATATATTGTGTCACATAAGAATAATGCGGCAATAACAGTAATCGGATGCTTGTTAGCATCAGAAAGGGGTGAAAAGGAAAAACACATTCGGCTATACAACATTATTGATCTTTCGAACCTACACGTTTACTTTAAAAAGAACAAAGACATGTCAGCGAAAGGGTAAGTGGGTAATTTTTAATAAAACACGTAAGGCGTTTCCATAGGCCCGTTTATTTGTTCGCATCGGTTTTACTTTGATTTTGTACGTAAACATGGCGACATCAGTAAAGACATTCTAAATCTTTTGTTGTTAAATTTTCTCCAGCTTCGTCAGTTTGACGAACAGTATTCATAAATTATTAACAATGTCAGGTATACTACCCAATGCGCCTAAAAATACTGACTGGAAAGGTCGTCTACAGTGTGTTAAAAGTGACTTTGTCTTACACGAAATTTTAATGAAAAAGACATGCAAATGAAATACAAATACTACCCAAACGTTTTTTATCACAATTATCAAAAGGAAAACTTAATATTCATCCAAATTAAATTGCCATTTCCTTTAATACCTATATAAATTTCCTCCTTCGAAATGGTTTTCTTATTCAGCGAGGATTGAAATTCAAAACAGATTTAATAACTTTTCCGACTAGGAATCGAATACGCCAAAAAAAAGTTGGCTTACTGAAAATCCCATTGTCTGCAGGATATCAAAATAGCGCCATATTTATTATTTGATATTGCCGAATATATGCAATAAATAAGAACAGGGAATCGATAACAGCACCACCTTCTTGCCTGTCGATGCGGAGGTATCGGATTACAAACAAAATTTTGCGCCATTATCTATTACGACAGACAAGGTTCGTTATCGTGCACCTTTAGGCAGGGCAGATGGGTGCGGTGATATGATAACGGCGCACCCCTGCAGTGTCTAGCACGCTAATGGACGCGCAAACATCGCATTGCTAGCCACCACCGAGACTTGGAAAGTATCCCAATTTCGTGCGTATAAAACAGGTGGATCTGTGTAGGTGAGGGCCGAATTTTGTGGCCGTGGGCGATTACCATCAAACTCGAATATATCAACATGATTAATTAGAAGAACTCTAATGAGAAAGAGTGTTTCTTCCTTTGATCTAGATTGTACTACATCTTGAAATCATTAAATTGCCCCTAGGTCTTGTGCCGTGCCACCTTCGGATGTTGTGTAGCCCACCAACTTTCATAAGCTTTCATGTAAAAGTACAGCCGACCCCTTCACTTGACGGCAAATGAAGTATTCTGGATCCACCAAGGCGCGCGCGTCATGCATACGTCTTACTTCATCAAGAAAAGTTCTAATAAGCGGACTGTGTGATTGGTCGCATAATAAACACTATCTATCTTTAAAACTTCCTAATGAATAGTGATCACAGCAGTAGGTAGATCGCTTTGGAAATGAGACCTAAATTCTACGGTTGTTACACTTTCGCCTCTCGCAGTTCTTCTACTTAAAGAGAGGCGGATGATGATGATGATAAATGATCCTAGTCATTTAATTTTTGCACATACGAAAAAAAAGTTTACGTGTGGGTGGGTTTCCTCTAGCATATAATACTTTTAAGCATCAACCATTTCATACTCGACACAAACACGACAGGTTTTACTATCTTGGCCTAAAACGACAAGAGAAGATACCAATAGAAAACAGCTTTACAACATTCCTGCATTACTACATTACGAACAATGAAAAAAAAATTATACTGATCAAACGAATTGTATTTATTATATCTATATCCCTTAAAGCTCTTTTCTAGATTTCGAATTTGCAAGCTAAAAAAATTATTTTGGAAAATGGTTGCCCCTGGATGACAGTGCGATCAAGTATTTATTTCACAGGAACTGATTTATGAATAATCAGGGTTCCTTTCCACTTCCCACAAATCGTCAAGAATTAAGATCCATGACTTTTCCAGGATATCCGTAATCAGTTTCTAAAACTTGCGCCAATCACATCCTACGGTAGTTACCGAAAAAAAAAGCAACCTGCCGTTTTCAAGTTATATAGCACCTTGGCGGGTGCTCTGCGCGGCAGTTTTTTCATCTTGTGAAAACTACGCTGTCAGTTGCTCAACAATATCCACGAATTTTATCCCACAGGTTTATAACCGCTAATGGTATCAAACTCATCATATTTTTGCGCTCTGATTCTTACCTATCAAGTTCCTGGGAATGTATAAAGATCATTCCAATACACCGAATTTCTGGAAAGCGATTGCTTAAAGGCGGCCTTGCCGCGTCTTTTCCGCGCAATCACGAGATAAAAATGTTTTGTCTTGAACATTACTATTTATTAGGAATAGCAAACATAGCAGTTTCCACTGCACCGTTTTGTTTCTCGTGGTCATTTCAACGCAGGGTCGTATTTGAAAACAAACAAAGAAATGTATTATTATTTAGAATAATACTGTATTACTGTAGATAAAAAGAACTGGTACAATTGACAAAAAAAAATAAAAATTGATTATATAATAATTAATAATCGAATATTGTTGTTATCCTTGGTTTCATTTAAACAAAATAATTGATTTATGAAACAGAAAAATGTATCCAATTTCGCGGTTTATAGAAATATTCCCAAGGAATTAGCGATGAAATTAATAGAAATACTATTCAAAGCTGAAGGTTTACCCCGCTTTGCCGAGCCACTCAAGAAAAGACGATGAGAACGAAAATTCCTTCATAGGAGCATTCGAGAAGGAAGCGGCCTTTTCACCGCATAGAAACATCCGAATGAATCATTCGATTATTAAATGCTTTTGAATGACAGTCGATTATGCCAATCACAACAAAATTCGGTCTGTCATCCAGATCCAGGATTGGTGAACCACAGCCACTTACTAAATTGTAATTTTATTCAAAACTGTAGAGAATTCTGAATATTACCATATACACTGCGATATATTTGCTCCTCGGATCCATGAAAAAATTCTCGTCTTTTTTTAAGCCGCTCGGCAAAGCAGCATAAACCTTTAGAAACAAAACAGTGCGGTGGAAACTGCTGTGTTTGCTATTGTATTACTAGTATCAATAATATCCTACTGTTTAAATCAAAACATCTCGTTGCGCTTGCGCGACGAAACATTCCACGAAAGCCGCGTTCATGCATTCCTAAAATTTGCATGCATCTGCAGTTGGCTACTGTACTGAGTATATATCGCTTCAACTCCGGCTTCCAAAAAAGACAAAACCGAAAATTTAAAAACCGTACAATCATTCGAATGGTTTTGTGTAACCTCCATCCTGAGATATCTCTATAACCGAAGAGTTGGATTATTTTCATTCGAAATATACTATCACTAATAATTGCAAATTTTGAATAGCCCGCTGAACTGTTTCGATTTTGAGATTTTTGGTAGAGCATCATGTACGAACTCAAATACCATCAATGAATCTACTGTAAGTTTTTGCTACTGGAAAGTAAACGTTCTACGGTGTGAAATGTAAGAAATGTGACCACAAAAATATTATTAGTATTAAAAAGACTACAAAACAAAAATGTTGTAATACGAGCCACCACTGCCTGATAGGTTTACCGAAGTATTTTTTTGCATCATTCGTTAAACAAGGTTTTGTTATCGTATCCGCTCGTCTCTGAAATTCCTGCAAGCATTTTACCCCGAGGATCTTGATAAAACGAGGGAATTGTTGGGAGTCCTTTTTAAGAAAAGGCATTCAAATTCGGGTCCGTCCTTCGTGGCGAAACCTTGGTGAAGGTGTGATCACCACAGGCACATAACCACTTTGACAAGGTTTTCAGCTTAAAGGGACACCGTATACGTGTGATCGTTCACAAAGTTAAAGATCTAAGAAATGGTGTAACTATCCGTTGGGGCGATATGTGAAAGGTAAAATTTGTTTAGGTAAACAGGAAATTGTACAGTCTACTATCTAGCAACTAGAAGATTTAATAACAGTTGCTACAATAAACCTGCAATAAAACATGTAATTACTAATAATAAACCTAGTATTAACGGTGGAATTGAGAGTAATAACATTTGGAATGCTTTTATTGCTTTCTTCATTTCACCATCGCGCAGATGAACGTTAAACGTGTTTAAGTAGTTTATTGAGAAAAACTGGCAAAATAAAATAAAAGCAAATGAAGTTTTAATTTTTAGAAACAATGGTTTTTATAACTTTGCAAATTTTTATTACAATACAAGCAACTTTTTGAATCAAACGAAATGAATGAATTAAGCCAAAATAAAATACATAAAAACATGGGCACCAATTTTGGATACAAAACTCATCCCAAATGCAAATCAACGTAACCTCTAATCAACACACCGCTAATTAAAATGGCCAACTCATCACTTTTGATGTTTTATTAACCGGAATGAAGTAAATTAGGGACAACAAAAATTAAACTGGAGTATGAACTTAAAACGGCATACAGCAAGCATTATGCGCACTTCCTCCGAAGCACACATTCTCTTCTGGAAATGAATTCAGTGCTCTCTTACATTCCAGCATAATTATGCGTACAAGTACATTGTAGCCTACGAATTTCCGTAAATAAATCTAGATACCTGCGAGTTGAGTTCCTTAATTTAAGTGACAACCTACCAACAAGAATCTACGTTTCTTTTATTCCGTCGAATCGGGACAATATGAAATCGTTTTTCATTTTCTCAAGCAATTAATAAAACTTTGGAATAATAAAAAGAACGTACACGAAAAACAGTACAAGGGCACAACAATGAACGCAGACAAAAGTTTGCAGGGACAATTGAGTTTAATAAAAGAAATGTATTGCTCTGTGAAAAATTGGCATTTTCAAGAAGTAATAAAAGTTATATAATGAAATCTCTTTCAATAAAATACAATATCGCATACGACAAGCATTAATAGTGCCTACATGAAAATAATAACGACATTTGAATTTAATGAAGCGGACTACGCGTACAGCGAGTTGAAGGGCCGGCGGGTGGTCTAGTGGTTAAAGTCCCAGGCTTTGAAACTAGACTCCCAATGGCAGTAGGTTCGAGTCCACTGCCCGTCGTAATTTTTTCTGAATAAGTTAAATCCGACGGGGCCATGGATTGTGTGTATGTTGGGTTGCATGTCTGACAGGGGTGGGGTGCATGTTAGACCGGTGAATAGCACTTAGTGTGCTGAGCCCGGGTAAGGGGGTGGAATGGGAATCATGGAGTCGTGCTCACGCACGGCTTCATGATTCTTAAAAAAAAAGCGAGTTGAAAAAAAAAGAAAAAAAAACATGTTTATTACGACTTCAAATGAACGAAATTCAATGAATTTGTTTACCAATGGAGAATCAAAGTAACTTTGTACGTAAGACTCAAAAATGGCAACAAAATTAAAACGCATGATGCAAATCAGCTACTATGCTAAAAAATCTTTTACTTTTTTATTGCCTACATAAATTACTAGTAGCTTTAGAACGTTGCTGTTTCCTTGAAACTGTTAATTTGTCCAACATGCTACTGCTATGTATCTTGTAAAGTTCTCTAATTATATCTATACGTTTACTCTTAGGATAAGTAATATTAACCCTTAAGTACTAACGTTAAGTCTGAGAGACGGATATATTCGAAGCGCGTGTAATATTTCCCCCTCCAGTTAAGATTTATGGTTGACCTTTCATCTACCTTAAAACTACATAAAAATAGCTCAGTTCTTAAAATTTCGTTGCGGTGGTATGTTTTGTGCGGAAGTTATTTGTGTCTAAAAATAAATTCCGTCTCAGAGACGTGACGTTAGTTTGCACGCTACTATTTTTGCATGATGGATCAAAAACCAAGTTGCTCAAAAACGCTTGGCAAAAAGAAAAACGTGTCATTTGTGTCCCTCTAAGAAAAAAAAGACAAACAGCATATGTTTGCTATAGCTGCCAAAGGCCAATTTGTCTTGAATGCGCAAAAAAAAGTGTTCATCTTCAACTAATTCTTTATAGTTTTAAGGTGATGTGTGCATTCTTATACGTATTGTTTTTTCTCACTTTTTTTTAGTTAAGCTATATTAGAATACCATTGTCTGTTGAAATATTTTTGCTGAAAATAAAAAAAATTATTAAAAATTGCCTTTTGCTATAATTAAGTTAACACCTACAAATTTAATCACCCTTTTTTATTTGACGTTGTAAATGCTACTATTTTTTATAAATTTATATATTTTATATGATTAAAATACACTTGATACAACATTGTATAGTACTTTACGTTTAAAAATAAATTTTAGTAATAAATTCATAAGTAACTATATGCCCGTCTCTCAGACGTCATGTTAGTACTAATGCACCACAACAGGCACGTTAGTACTTGAGGGTTAATCCCGAATAAATGTAATATTGGAACTTGGTTGCAGAAAAGAATTTCTATGAGTATACTAGCATTAATTATGCAAATATTTTACCAAACCTTTTGTGTGTCATAACTATAAAACAAATAAAACCCGTGAGCTATGCCCCCCTTATTTTAAAATTATTTTTTTTTAAATAACAAATAAGCGAATGAAGTAGGTAGCGTAGCGGTCCGTGGATTAGAGTTCTAGTTTTATAAATTAATTTGAAATCGGCGGAATTCTTCTAATCGTAGTCCTTAATGCCAACAGTTGTTAATGTAACCCGAGCTTATTTGGGTCAATGAAGTGTGGTTTCTGATTATGAATTGCTAGCCTAAACCTGAGATGGCTTTATTTTATAAATTTATGAACAAAATCATTTGTAATGTAATTGTTGAATATCTATTTGTCCAATGACTGCTTTTACATGTACATATCTAAAATTTTAAAAGTGCGTTCTCCAGTGTGTATTCACGTTGCGCCGCGCTGATGCGAGTTGCGTCCGCCGGTCGCGGTCGTGCCGTTGGGAATGAGATTGAAAGGTCAGTCAGCGCCTCGGTACACAATCAGTCAAGCACATGTTGTTTACTCAAATTGGCTCATTTGCATTGAAAACTGTAGTGGTGTAATGAGCAAAAAAATGGGAGCCCTATATAATGCGTGCGTAAATATGGAGGGTTTAGCAGTGGAGGTCCCTCCCCACTAAAAAATTCAGATAGGTGGAAGGGATCCAGATTTAATATTCATTATTATATTTTCATAAGCATTTCTTATTGCTCGCATCACACATTCTAACCACGTTCAAGCATCTAGGAAGGAAAATTATCAGTTACACTTTACCGACAGACCTTAAAAGAAACCGTTAAAATTTCAATGAAGCGGAAAAGCTAGATTCAGGAAGTTAATTAGAAAATAATTAAACTAAACCACTATTCTGTCCCAGTTACAGTTCAAATAAACATCATTCTCATTGGATTGCCATTAAAGCTAACAGTTATAGAATGAATCGAGGCAATGACAAGGAAGTGTACAAATCTCGATTAATTTCGTATAAATTTTCACTCTAACGAACCAATGAAAGCATCTCGCTTAGAGTCAGTTTAGTGAATACCACAAATATTGTGTGAATTTCTAGATACAAGAATAGATAGGACAAAAAATTAAACGCCTCCGATACATAATTAACACAGGTTAGGCTTCAGTGAGCGTGCTATTTCCGCGTGTTAGTTGGCAGTAGAAAATCACTGCAGGTGAGTAATTTCCCTATAGCAGATCTGGCGCCACAATAAAGGCTTAATAGAGGGCCAAGAGAAGAGAGAAACAAACAGAACGATGTGCTAATAATAATACATTACCAGCCCATAAAAGCGACTTTAACTACTTGACTAACGTTTATTGCACGAAACTAATTTCGCCCCTAAATTGCCCTACAATCTCTATATAAAACTTTCGTAAATAAATAAATCAAGGGCCACGCGAGAACACGTATTCAATCTGCGTGAAAGAAACACTTCACAATGTACAACCTTAAAGTACGAGAACAGCCGTGATAAAAGCAGCAAATAAAAGAACATCGGGAAACCTGTTTTTTTTAGAAGGTTTGAAACCTAACGGAAGAGAAAAGTAAATCGAGAGTAGTAAGTACACCAAGAAAATTCAATTTTTCTACGACAGTCCGAATAATAAAATATGAAAATAGAGTATGTTAACTCTGCCAACACTAACAACTGGTGTCAAGTGGTGCCACCGCACGCCAACCGGAGTTTACTTCTTGATTGGGGTAGCAAGAACAAACTCTGTCAATCAGTTCTAAATTTATACAACAATCTTACAACGGAATGGAGGGAATTTTGTCACGTTATAGGAAAACAAATTTCCGGTTATTAACTCAATATACCATGACTACTGATCGTCACGATCAAGGATAACTTTAAAAACAAGAGACATCAATAATGCTGATGAAAAAAGATTGGCAAAATCCATTTGCAGTTGACGATAAAATACTTTTCTGGTGTTTAAGAAGTTCTATGAAGTTTCACTATTTAATATACCGACTTTGCTAATCTGCTGAATATAAATTCAATGGTCACGTACACAAACAAACTTCTAGGGAATATTTTCTCCACTTGTTACCGGTAGTTTTGTGCGTTGTTGTAGTAAGAATGTTAACACGATTAGGACAACCTTATGTATCCAGTGCACTTGTACATATTTTTATTCATGTGGTTTTCTTGCATTAAAGCCAGCAAACTCGTGTATTCGGCGAATATACGAATAGTTTTGTAGTTCGGCATTCTCATCCACACGACTTCTTTATTTACCAAATATTCGTATTGAAATATACTAGTCGATGAACATTCAAAAACAATTATTGTTTTGCATTTGGTTTCTTAGGGAGTAGAGTCGTGTGAAGAGGAGACACGAATGATTCGACGTCGGACTCGCATTTGTCTTCTTCTTGAATGCAAATATTAGTGAAAATAAGCTGATACGGCTAATACTGAGGAAGTATGGTGCAATACAGAATATTGCCCAAATATACATATCATATGGAGACGACTTAGGCTGGAAAATCGCCAACGGATATTGATACGTTACTTTAGCCAATACAAGCGAAACTTATAACTTATGTGGGAGTTTCAAAACTTTGCAACTTTTAACAAGATTACTTTTTTTTGTGTTAAAACACCTAAACGACCACTGAAAGAAAACGAGACCTTTATCTCACCAGCTAAATTTAACACTGTTATGTGTAGAATGCAATTTTCACTGCAACACCTACAAATTTAATAATATTACGTTGATTGTTCTTGGGACACGTATTAAAACTTAAAACGAAAAAAATGTGGTAAATTGTGCAATTTCCTTCGAAAATGGCAAGTAATTTGTAACCGTTAAACTAAATTGCATCTCTTGGAAGTAAATGGTTCGTTTTATAGGTAGCATGGAATATTACTTCATATGAGCCAAAACCTAAATTTATTCCTAATGACATACCCAATTACTGTAGAAAATGCAGGCGAGGTGCAAATGCCAAACAAATCTAGGAAGAGGAGAAGGAATTCACCATAACTATCATAAAGGGTGTTCGAAAACCGGTACAAATTTTTAAATTCACAGTCGAGTGGAAAATGTACAAATCTGAACAAACATTTGTTTGTTAAAGAGGTTTAGGTACATACGAGAAAATAATCATTGAAAATTTAGCTCACAATTTTTTCGACTACTGCAGTACAACAACAAAACTGCGAGTTCAAAAAATGTACGAAAAAATTTCCGAGCAAAATTTTTCCTACTAATTAAATAACGGTAAGTGCTCTTCATAGACAATGTAATTTTTTGTCATAAGCTGCATTAGTTTTTAGTTAATTGTAGTTACAAACTTAAAAGACAACTCACACTGATTCTTTAAAATGAATGGTCCACTGATAAATAAAACATTATTGACAATACAAATATAAAAAGTAATAAAATAAATCAAATAATATTTAGTTTCTACTTGGGCTAATCTATTATTGCCTAAAATATTTGTACCTATTTTTGATATACCCTGTAATTATGTGAAGTAGTCTTCACTAGTGATCGAATGAAATGAACTATAGATAAATTATAAATGAATGATTGCAACTATTATTCGAATGAATGTGCAACAGCGAATTCGCAGATACCAATAACCAATGACTATGAGACATAATAAATTATGTCATTTATGATGATTATGCTTTCTAATATTCATAGAGGTCATCGCACATCGCGGGGTTTTACAGTATTAGTAAATTAGTAAATTAACTACATTCAGGTTCATTGGAATAGTTTTCAACTATCGCATAATTCAAATAGTTGGCAACAATCGAATAATTCGATAGTTCCCATCACTGGCCTTTACGGCCTCCACCTCCAGGAACATGCACAATATCAAATTAAAAAAATAGTTATTTATTGTACAAGATGATAAAATTGCACTTTATCTTCGAGAGCGATTTTAGCGTCGAGGCGTCAGCCGAGACGCTAATAAGCATCGAGAAGATAATGAAATTTTATCGTCGTGTGGAATACAACATTTTTTTCTATAGCAATTGTTAAAGAAGACCAAAAAATGAAGAAAAATCAATGATAAATTTAATTTAAAAGTGTCAGGAAAAAACAGTTTCACGAAAGAATGAGTAGGTGGCTAATTTTAGTTAATAATAGCACGTTTTAACAGTTGCTACAGAAAAAAAATAAAATACTTTATCTATCCTTGCTGTTAAAGTACTACTTTATCTACCCTTGATGGTAAAGTGCTACTTTTCCCCTCTAATTTTAGTTAATAATAGCACGTTTTAACAGTTGCTATAGAAAAAAAATATTAACCTCGTACCATCAAATAAAAGTACATCTCAATTAAACGCACTTTTCAGATAGCAAAAAAAGCCGGTTATCGCACGGTTAGTGAAATTAAATCGGGCGTTGTAAGGCTAAGCTTCGATTTCTTCAAAGTAGTAATTCTAAGAGCTCCCCAATTTAAATGAGTATCAGCGGCGTTTAGAATAGGAATCCAAACAATTTCAAAAGTTTCACGGTTTTTGTGTTACTTTCAAAACTGTTCAATTGCGTATCAACTCGGGCGATTTTTGTTCAATTTCAAGGAGAAAGAATGCCGTTAATCATTAAGGTTACGCACGTAATTTAACCAAAACGTGGATAAATAGTTGGCGGGGAAAATTAATTAACTTTCCATTTGAATTTAATGGTTCGTAGTTAAAAATCGTTTCCTCCTTGTGCAATTAAGGCAAGAAAATCGGTGACTTGACAAAACAAAACTTTTGTTTTAGGAACCGCATGAAATTAGAAGTGCGCTTGTTAAACAAATAGATTAAGTCCAGCCAGCAAATCCATCAGTTATAAAACGACATAATCCTGAACAAAAACAAAACTTTTACAAATTAACCCGAAACAATGCATCGAATCGGCATAAGCAAAGTTTACTAAGTTGCCAGTTGTCTGTCGGAGTATCTTAGAAAATCAACTTTTTGAAAAAAACTTGGTGGTTTTAAGATTTTGGTATAATTGCTAGAAGAAACGAATGAATTTGATAATTACCATTCTTAAGCTATTCAAATATTAAATACCATTAGGAAATGGCTGCAATTATTACAACACAATTGCTACCACTAATATTATTTGCATAAGAATAGTAGAACATCGTATAAATAAGGTCTGTGTTTTTAACTGCTATGTTTTGCCAAACTGAAAAACTAGCCACAATAAAGCAAAATCTTTCTGCAATTATTAATTACCGTGATACAAGGGCAGACACCACTGCCCCCCCCCCCCCCCCACACAAGAGTCCACGCAGTGGATTCACAAGAGATCTCTTCTGCAGAAAAATTGACGGCAACCATTTTCTGGGACGTCGGAAAAATGCATGACAATTGTAGGGTGCATAAGGCGTATAAAGATTCTGGCTTCACCCAGTTAAGGCATCTGCCTTACAGCGCCGACCAGGCTCCATGTAACTTTTTTTGTTCAAATATTTAAAGAAAAATCTCAAGGGAAGGCGATTAGCTTCCGATGATGAAGTAGAAGATTATTTTGGAGGGCTACCAAAAGAATTTTTTCTGAGGGGATGGGAGAATTGAAAAACGGTGGAATAAGTGTGTAGGTGTAAAAGTTATAAAGAAAATTAAAATTTTGTTATAGCTTTTGTTATAGATAAATCACTTAAAAATGTACCCTCGTATAATCTCGATTCTTGCTAATATTATTTGCCCATATCAGCAACTTGTTAATACATAGTCGTAAGTATAGAGTTTATGCTGAAATTAGGTAACCAATCGATTTAGGAATGTCTTGAATTTATGTACATGCATACAGTTTGGTAATCGACCAGTGAGGGCGATTTATTTTATTTGATGCGTTCTCGTATCGGACAACTGATATTAACGAGTTAATGTGTAAATATGAAGAAATGAACTAAATTAATGTATTTAAGGTATTATTTCATGAATATGTAATTTTATTATCAACATTTCTAGTAAATATGCAAAGTTATCCGTAAGTAACCTATTCAGTCTGAACCTAATTTGAGAACACTTGGTTGGATGGTTTTGTTTGGTTAAAAATTCCAATAAAATAACGCAACAAAATTGTATACACTTTTCGTTTAGGATTGAAGTTTTGAATTTGAAAATGTAGTGAGCCGTTGATATTATAATAAAACGAGTGCTAAAGCCCATATAATAAATATTTTCACTTGCGAGATTTTCAACCAGGAAATACAATTTTTACCTTGAACTTTAGTTAGCGAAAATTCTGCTTTCTGATAAATGGAGGTGTTCGAACTCTGACCATTTAACATACGGACTATGGCAACCAATAAAATCAATGATAACCAAGTACACACAAAATACAAACAGGTTCATTTGTGTGTGAGCATAGCAATACCAAAAGTTCTAAATGCGCTAGTAAGTTATTGAACGCAATTTATCAATTTTTATGAAATACATACCTAGTGTGTAAACGAAACGTGGCTCACCCCCCTTTTCCATTATTTAGTAATTTAAACCAGAATTCTCATCTAAAATGATATCACCTTTCAATCATAATAGAATTCTACGAATTCCACCCTTTAAGTAAATGTTTTCAAAACAGTTTTATTTTTTGTCAAGCCATAACTTGCATGAAATAGTTCCTACAATGTAAAATACTAAATTATCTACGACTGCTTCGATAAGGACTTATTCATTCATCTGCGTTAGGTAATAAAGTTCGTTATCTCACTAGTGAGATAATGGATTCATTAGCTGACTCACTTTATTTACACAAACAAAATTGAAGCTTTGTTTATAAGAAAATTGGCTGGTTGCCATAGTACTGAATAAATCGAATCCATCTCGTTCCATTAATTTTAAAAGTGACGACATTTTTTTACATGTTTACACGCAAAAATAAAAACATTAGGATTTTTTGATGTATTTAAAAAAATAAACCAATTTTTGCCGACGCTGCTGACACCCATTCAAATTCAATTTGATTTTAATTTTCAAATTGATATTTTACTTAATAGGACTATTTTACACAGGCATGTTTGTCATGAAACAGAATTATGGCCAAAAAAAAGTTACATCTTAAATGTTATTTAAAGGGTGCTTATCATGTGGAGATATTAATTAGATTAATAGCGAAAACGTCAAAATATACGGGATGTGCCATAACTTCGCCAACATTCGCCGAAAACAATCAATAAAATGTGGAATTTCCTTAGTTTATATCTATAAACAAAAGAAAAACGGGCTGTTTGTTTCGTTTACACCGTGTATATTCTCAAAACGGTTGACCTAAACCCCGAAAACAACAACAAAAATAAAAAAGTACACGTTTGCAAACTGCTCTTATGGGAATATGCCGATCGATATGTCTTTCATAAGAAATATTTCTTTTTTACGCAGGACTTTTTAAAGTACAGTTTAGAAAATAAATAAATAAATAAACGTACTACGTGTCTACCCAAAGAAAATCCAGATAAATTTTAAACCACTTAAATAATCAAATAAGTGAATTTTAGCTGTAGTTTTTGTGTTAAATTGCTCTGAATGTACAAAGAATGTTAAGTTTGAAAACAAAGGTTCAAGACATACCTGCGTACAAATTCATGAATACATAACGTAACTGTAAATATTTGTGGAAGTATCCCAATTATATACTCCATTAGGAATATGACGTAACAACCTGGGATTTTTATTATTGCAAGGC
The DNA here is from genome assembly GCA_958336395.1 of Ctenicera cuprea. Taxonomy (NCBI): domain Eukaryota; kingdom Metazoa; phylum Arthropoda; class Insecta; order Coleoptera; family Elateridae; genus Ctenicera; species Ctenicera cuprea. The sequence goes on along the minus strand of OY284487.1, from coordinate 18,798,819 downwards.
GGTCTTTTCATAAATTCCTCATGAATATAACATGAACAAACGAAACGTAAGGGGTTAGAAGAGCTGCTTCTCAAAATTTCATGAAAACATTTATTACGTTTTCTAGCTTCGGGATAGGAAAACTCCTGGCCTGAATTTTATTTCTAGGGAGAAGAAACGTCTGGGAATAATAAACTATGTATCTGTTTGCCAACTTGCGTGATATAATAACAAAAAATTTAGAGAAACTTCCAAGTTCCACTAGAGCGATTTTGTGTTATTAACAATAAACAAAAAAATTTACTGGGAAATCCAAAATAACATAACAATTGCTATATATTCATCGCGCAAAACAGTTTTATATACGAACGTGCATAAAATTTCCACACTTTCAGATTTTTTCAGTTAATTCAATTAAAATCTTTTTCTAAAATTCAGAATATACAAAGAAACCATGTTGTAATACAAAAGCTAACAAAAACCAAGTATTGAATACGTATAAAACGTGGTGGTAAACAATTCTGTAAACGAGATTTTTCGAGATTCGTTTCTCACATTCAAATATTAATAATATTTTCCTGAATTTCGACATTTAATATCATTCCACAAGATTCGTAGACCGCAAGTAACTTGTAAAAACATGAAAATGACTCCTCTGCTCTTAACAAACTTAATTAAAGTTCTAAAATTCGCATAAAATTTTTGCATTTCTTATCTGCAGAAAATAAATATAATGTAAAAGCTGTGGTTCAGAAACTTTATTACAAAAGGAAAAAGGAAACGAGTCTTTAAAACAATGAGTGTTTCATTTTTGCACCATAATACTACATTCAATGAAAACCTTGCTCTAAAAGCTTCAATGTTTAAGCTTAAAACAGATATTTATTCCATTCTTAATTTCGAATACAATTTAAAAAGCGATTGAAGGCGAATAAAGCTGCGATGATGAACCCAGCCTCAATCCTCTACTGTTGCATATTGTTATAGGACACAGCAAATTCTTTATCTATATTAAACCAACCTTAACACATCATAATCATTACTTCATTATTTAACGATTTAAGGAATTTTAGGATTTCACCACACATTTGTGCAAAATTTAAAGGTAACAATTTCACCAACTTTTCAAGCGTTTCTCGCGTGAAAGTAAAAGTAATTACAAAAGCACGTGGACTTGCAAGGTTAAATTTTAAGTTACTTAGCAGAACCAACCGCATTATGCAATTGTCCAAAACTACATTACAATAAAAAGGCAAGTTCCGGATATTAACTTCAATTGAAATTGAAAAGACAAAAAAGTAAAAGCAAATTAGCTCGAATTTACATCCGCATTACGCAGGTGGCTCTATGCAAATTCTTTCTATTAGAATACTTGCGATTTCGTCAGCTCTAAACTATTACAATTGTTTCAGAAACAAGTTCTTGTCCGTGATGTTAATAATCGGCAGCTCAAAAGTATAAGTTCGAGTTTTTAATTTACTTTTCATTAACACATCTAACTTGGCAGAAATAAATGTTTACATTAAGTGCTTTGACAATTAGCAAACAGTTGATTGTTTACATTGCCCTGAAACGGCAAAAATGCTATAGTTTTTAATCGATTATTCACTATACTGTATATGTAATGTAGGGTGATTTACTTACTCGATAACTAACTTTTACAGGAAGTTTTTAAGGTCGTTTGAAGACACTAATATCGTGTCCCATCCTCTTCCTGACCAAGATACAATATGTTCAAGGTTTTGATTTAAAAAAATTCAAAGCAAACCCTTTTATTTCACAAATACACAAACTAAAAACATAATTGCCACCATAAAGGTACATGAGATAAACAAACATAAATCTTAGGCTTAATTTTTTGAAAATTCAATTTTAAATTAAATGTAAAAAATGTAGTCCACCTACCCCTACCCCGAGTCATAAATGCAGGGTGCGAAAAATTCTCAGAAAAATTTGATTCATGCTTTTTTTTTAAATTAAAATTTTTTTTATGGTTAAACTATTTTTTTAGTTTAAAATTAATGTCAAAACCCCTGCTTACTTGCACCAACTAATAACGTATTATCTGCGGAGTTTGTTTGAATATTTTAGTAACAAATGTAACGTAATGTTTGACATACATAATGTTATGCATCTTACTCTTTATTTTTCTTAATTGTTTTAAAAAAAAGATTATAGAATCGCAACCGACTTGCCCCGCTTGAGCTCATAACAGCTATACAACGGGTCTACACCCCCTTAGCCCAACCCCCTGTGCGCTGTACTGCGCCATTATCAGCAAAAACATCACATAGACCATAAATTGTAGTAGCATTCCACCATGTACATAGTAAAAGAGTATAAATATTGAACAGTTACCAAAAACGTATCGTGAATTTATTATATTGTGTACTTGATGGAACGCTACTATTTATGCACCCTGGAATGTTTTTGGCGATAATTTTAAACAAGGTGGTATAATAAAAAAGCTTTTTCAAACTATTTGAAAAGAAATTAGTATTTCTTTAATTAAAAAAAGCATGGATACAATTACTCCAAAAATTATTCTGCGAACTAATTTGTATGCATATTTAACTTATTTATTTTTTACGCCATTTCTCGATAAAACGAAGATTTAGAGCGTTTTCTTATAGAACTTCTTTGATGCTGTTGTGGCAGTGCTTATTTGCCCTCCAAATTTGCAAAACTATTTCAGAAACGTATAATACCTCAATGAAAATGTTAATACACTTGTAAAGTCGAAAGAAGACCTCGGAATACTTTTTTCTGAAGGGAAAACTATCGAAAACACTAAAAATCGCTTCAGTATAACAATTTCATACGGCCATGACACAAACAACATTGTGCAAATGTTTATATTCACAACGAACCAAGTCTACACTTATAAGAGTCCTACAAAAATACACAAGGTGTCAAAAATAGGCAAAAATATTTTAACCAAGTAACATCAAGCAGTATGCATTTTTCAAAAATCTTAGGAGTCTTTTCTATTAAAATATAAAATACGATTTTTTCGATAACTGCCAAGATTGATAGAAAATGCGTATAAAACTCTACAAAGTTTTACATAAATTGTATTTTAAATACAATGGTAAAAATGTAAAAGCTTACCTTGCAAGCGATAAAAAGGTTTTTGTACTTAAACATTCTTTCTATTGCTTTCAGTTTTGGTTTTTCTACCGATAACATGGTCTTTAAACGCAATAGTTTCGTTATCTTAAAACAATTTTCGGCATATTTTCAATAATTATTTTCTCGTACCTTAAAGGTTTCCTTAGTAAACAAATGCTTTATTTTCTGGTTTAAGTACAGACTATTTTAACCGGGACACTATACGGATCTCGAAAACTGTAAGAGATGCAAAGTCGGTTAAATTAAATAAGTTGCCAAATTAGGGCAACTATTGAATGGTGATTTTGTTTTTCTTAAAATACCGATAGCAATATATACAAGATGCGAGCGGTAAACTGAATGTGAGGAATTTCTTGAACGTAAAATATCTTTGTTCACAGTAAAATTAGAAAAAAATTATGAAAAAGCTGTAGTAGGAAAAAATAAATAAAAAACTTTTCTGGGTGTGTTTAGTTTCGTTATTTCAAAAATCGATGTTTGTGTTACATCTCGAAATTAAAACAAAACACAATCGTTTGTTCATACGTTCGAGCATTACTTCGTTGAAGTTCATTTTAATTTATTGTAAATAAAACAATTCTTAACTTCAACAGGGTTTTTATTTTAGCCTTATACGTATTTCAACCTGTTTACACGTCATTATCAAAGGCAAGATTAAAAGTAAACAGTTGGTGTTGCTATAGGAACAATAAATCTTCATAGCTTGATCTTGGTTTTCTATATCTGCGTCCAAATGACTTGATTTCTCTATTTTCTATTGTCACTATGAACAGAGATATTGTACCGTGAAGACGTTTGTTTTTTCAGTTTATTGCTCGTATCTAGTAAGCTATGGGTATTCTGAGTAAAATAAAATAACCATAAAATTGAACATTGTTTCCCTAATTAGGCAACTTTTATCTAATTTAAACGACTTTGTATCTCCTATAGTTTCCGAGGTCCCTCCAAGTGTCCCGGTTGAAATAGACGACCTATATACTGTTATCTACTGTGGGTTGTAATATTTGTACCCATTTTTGACACACCCTGTAGAATTAACAAGTTATTCAAAGGGCCAATTAGTATTAGAACTTCTAACTTAGGTTAGAAGTTCTAAAACATAGAATACGAGGTAATAAGTTATTCCTCTTCTTCGCATGTAGAATCGTTGTTAAACATTTCAGGCTAAAGTAAATAGTGGCCAGGCAACGGTGAGACAAAATTTACCCTTTCAAGTTATTTTAAATTTAGAAAAACCGGTAAAACTCAATTCGTTAGGTTAACCGGGCATGTTTGGAAACAATATGATTCTACAGAAATGGTTCATTCAAAACCTGTACCTAGGAATGATTATAATTTTGAACACTCCGGAACCCGTATAAAGTATTCAGTGTGGAACTTTTAATTTCCTGGTAAACAACGGTTAACAGGTGCCATATAGAAACGTCATTAAAATCGCGTGGGTCTTTACGGCAAGGTTATATTTAGATTTGCAGGTCAATGAAGTCCCATTTAATAATAAATTCTTTTCGGCTATTAGGTAATGCCGTTCCAACGAAGGTTTTGTTCATGACAATTGTTCGTCTAAAGGAAAAAGGAATTTGTATTGTTGAAATACCAATTTTTCCACTACTAGCATTAAACGATATCATTATTTACTTTGTTTTAGAGCCAAGAAGATGAATTTCTTTCCTAGTGGTTACTAATATTTCATTATTAACTACTGGTTAATAATGAAGACAATTGCTACCAATCTTTAAATTCACCATAAACTTTCATGTAAAAATCTTTTGATTTTACTGGTAAGAACCGTTCACTAACACTTTGTGCACCTTCCCTAATTTCAGGAGGAGTGCAGTTTTCACTCAAATCATCAAAATTGGACATTTTATAACCACTATTATAAAATATATTTTACATAAATGTCAATTGAAATTAACTATTCTCTTGTTTTCAAGCAAGGCTACTTTATTTTTGTGCACATTTGCATTTGTAATTTTATCTTTTATTAATGTAAAATCAATTCATTATAAAAGGAATAAAGGTGCTAGTAGTGGAAAAAATAATATATAAACCACGGTAGAGAAGACTTATCAGCCTCGCAACTGATTTTCCTCGATGCTTCGCATCTCGGGAAATAATTCTGCTCGACTGAGAAAAATGTCTGCTCTACCTTGGTCTATAATATACTATTATACCATTCCCAGGTCTTTTGAAAATAAATGGCAAATTTTCAACAAATTTCACAATGAAACCTCATTCCTACTACTAAATATCACTTACAGCTAACATTATAAGAAATCAATATGTACTTTTCGGAATTGCTTCGGATAATCTTACACAAAGTAATCGACGGCTATAACCATTGTTCAAGTACCTAAAGTTGATTAACTAAACGAGAATTCAAATTACTTTAGTGGATTCTCAGTTCTAGCTCACTGAATCACTTAGAAGTAATTGCACTAAAACGGATGATCATATTATCCTTGGATCAAAATTACGTAATAGCATTTAATTACTTGATTTTAATTGAACTTCTGTGTAAGATATTTTGGCATCAAGATGAAGTTGAGCAGACAACACGCTCTGGAGGTTTCTGGATTACAACCACAACTCCGCTGTAAAATCCGGTAAAATTGGCCAACTGTGAGTACTTAAAACAATGCTACTTCTCCTATTCTAACGACTCCTACAAGAACCTCGACATTTAAACTTACGGAGATGCTGTCAGTTCTGGGGATTTTTCTTGTAACATAGGCGGCCAATCGCACATATTTTCGAACTGATATCAGAACCGTGTGCACCTTCAGTGAAACTCAATTTCCTATAGTTCAAAGTTGAAATTCGAATCCGATACTTGACTGACTCGTTTTACTAAGTGATGGAAGACTTATTTTTACCAGTTTTGCTACTCAAGGACCACCTTTTACACCAAGCCAAGAATTTTTTACATATTTGCAAGTATAATCCTACAGAGAGACGCGTGAATGGTGTAATCGTTGTGTTTTTGACACTAAAATCTAGCATGACCTCCGTGCATTCCGAGGGGTTTTATTTCGAAACCCATAAACAACATCAAGGTGTATAAATTAAACTGAACAATGGATTGCGTGAATGGTGAATTGAATTATTATTATTACGAATGAGTTAAGGTCGACTTTAAATGAGAACGCAATACTATGAGTACTACGGAGACACTGAACCTGAAAGAATATGTGTCAACTTTTTTTTTTGTTTACATAACCGTACTCGTACAAGCAAACGAATGGATCAGCTTGGAGCCATCGAAACGGACCCAAAGTCCGTTACGATCACCTCCACGTGAATAAGAGTACCGGTTCGACACGCAAGTACTGTTATGTGCTACTCGCGCGGAAGGAAGGTATCCTCTCCTAATTTTTGATTCAAATCTCGCAACTCTACAACGGGAACTTTTGACCTAAAACTATTCCAACAATTTCTATTTGCTTAACTCTTCGGTCCAGCTTAATTTTTACAGTTTCTTCACCTTCAAACAAGTTTCCGGTTATATACATACATACCATTCATTATGATTAGTTCGAGTATTCATCTCTGTTGAATATTTCCAAATACATCAAAATAAATATAACACAATAGCAACTACTTAATTACGATTAGATAATTTCTCATAAAGAACATAATGTTATTTTCTACTTTCCAGTGGTTTTAATTGGGTAGTTTGGTTTTCAGGGCATACTAAAGAAACGCAATTTGTATAAACAATTAACAAATAAAACGAAGTAAGCAACTTTATAAAAAACATTGTTGAGAACAAATTTTCTGGAAAATGATATAAAGACGTTATCTACCTAATGAATTCGCAGCGTGAAGACTTGCAAGATATCAAATTCAATTGTTCCGCAACATACTTTTATTCTGACAGCAAAATTAGCGTCTTCTGCCCACACGAAGGTTTGAACAGTGGCAATAAAAGACCGCGCCTACGATACATCTCAATTCTAGACGAATTTCATTATTAATCGATGAAATAAATTATTTCAACCAGTTGCTCTAATTTTAACGGATACTTAAAAGTGTGTTAAGTGAATGTAGTAACGGTTTTTAGTTGGTTATTTATAAACAACAAGTTGAACTATGATTAATGAATGTATCTTTATTTAAGAAATTTCTAATATTTCGCCTTTTTTTCAAATTTTAATAAAGTAAGATCAATCAAGTTACTATAATAATAAATTATGGATATCTTATTAATTGGGTACACTACAATCAGATATGTAAACAGTAAAAAGAAAAAGAAGCATTAATTAGATTTCAAGTGAACTTCACTTTTGTTCTTGACAATAAAGTTGAATTTCTGCGAGTCATCATCGTATTATTCAATAGAATGAATGAAATGGTTTCACGCTTCTCGTTTTAATAATAAACGCCACGGCTACGGACTACTTCCTTAAACATTTGGAATACCTACACAAATGTAACCCTGCATATTTTATTTCCAAATTACTCGAGTACTAAATCAACAATTTTAAAAAGAAAGCATCATATTATTTACGTCTACAAAATAATTACCATAAGCATAAAACAACCGTTGTACTGAAGATATTATTTTACACTACTTTAGTTCTATTTCCGGAGAGGAAAACATTTCAAATATGGAGTCTTGAGTTTGAATAAAATTATCTTATTTTATATTTTTAGTTACCTCGCTGGGAAAAATAATGTTATGTTAATGTTTAAAAGTTCTATACTTAAACAATACTAGCTGAACGCGTGGCCTATGCCGCTTCGTCCTACAGGACTATAACAATAAACATCGCAACCGGCTAACAAAATAAAGATAGGCTGTGTTGAGATGTGAGAGCATAGTCCGTCGTCGCGTAAAGTTGATACAAGTTAAGACAAGTGGAAGGGGTAGGGATTTGGTATATAAAATATAGATGTATTATTTGTACAATTAGTTTTTGTGAAGACCGTTTGTCGATTTATTTTGTTTGTTTTGAATAAGATTAATAGAATTTAAAAGCACAAATAATTTGCCTGTTTGCTTTTATACAGAGTGTTACGAAATTCCTGTTCCTTAGCAAAATGTTCTATAAATATGTTTCCAAAAATACTTCGCTGAAGAGTTACAGGCGGTGAAATTCACCTTTTAATCGAAGCTTTTTTTGAATAACTGTTGATCGCTTTAAACTACCTACTTCAAATTTGAGATCCAGCTATGCTTAGTAAGCTAGTATATACTATATACTGTGCAATGTTTATCATAATCGGTTTTGTGAAACCGATTATTTCAAGGTCACGTGGCTAGTCCAACTTTTAGAACTTCTTTATCTGGTCACGTGAACTTGACATAACTTGTTCCACGCAACAGAGTATAATAAAAATTATGCAGTATGTAGCAACCCGTTAATAGTACATTCTGCAACAAGTTTGGAATATGACGTATTCCGCACGAGTGGAAAGTTTCTCACCCGAGCCGAAAATCAATGGGGACTGGCCACGAGCGCGAAATATGTCATATTCCAAACGTGCTACAGAGTACTTTTTCTACGACTATAAATTATGTAGGTCATTTAATTTTAATAATTGTGAATAGCATGTACTAAAAACTAAAGATAAAGAGACATTACCACTGCAGAAATCATAATTTAAATAAATTGTTTATTTATATTTTAAGTTGAACTCACCGCACAAAAAGAAAACTGCTATAAAAGCAAACACTAAATTTTCGTAAAAAAATAAGAAATATTTAAGCTTTCTATCTAAAACAGGCTTTGTTTGTAACTGTCAACAAAACAAAAAACAGTTGATAGACGAGGAACGCAATTATTTAATAATAGATGTAGCTAGTAGTACTCATTCTATAACAAGTTTTAAAATGAAATATTCTATAACATGGGCAATAATGTAGTTATTCCGTAATAAAAAAAATGTATCAGACTGCTTATATTCTAAAATTGGCGTAGTGAAAGATAATTCCAGATCAAATTCGAAAGAGCTAGTTCAAAGCGATCAACCGTCTGAAACTCTTCAGAGAAGCATTTTTAAAAACATTATCATAAGACCCTTTTTTTATTTTTCAAAACAATATGCCCCTTTACTGGGAGATATTTTAAACACGCTGCATGTAAAAGTAACATATAAACCTATTTGCGAGAAGAAAAAAAACAAAAATTCCCTCAACTTTCCATAAATGTACGAAAGTTTTCGAAACATTCGCAACACTAACAAATTTCCGAACTTTTACATTACTTTGAGCATATATTATCATAGTAATATTCTACTTATTTCTTTATTTTAAAAAGTCTTATTATACCTACAGCAGGTGTTGATTTTTGTACAGCTTTTGAAATTTATTGCATGTTATCTGTCTACTTTATATAGCCCTCGTAATTACAGCATTTAACAGGTGCTTTATCCAAGATGCAATTTCCGATAACTGCATACAAAACACGCAACTATAAAAACCTACAGCTACTTTAATATTCTTTCTCGATTTTTTGCTTCTGGATGGAAGTTCATCAACAATTAATAAAAAAAATTAAATTGTTACGGCCTTTACGCATGGAGTAAATCCCACATAAATTAACATTTTTCCAAAATTATTTTTGTTATACTAAATATGAAAGGCCAGGTCTTAAGGTCCCAAATTATGGAGACTCATTACCTACTCACTAATAGCCTATACTTTCTCAAACTATTCATTGATTACTGTACACCATGATAATATCAAAAGAGTCAGCAGACATGTACTACACATTAATGTCCCGTTTAAAACCCATTACAAATATCCTACCTCATAAAATCATTGTGTGTAGTGGTAGTATCAGAAAAAATTACTCACCTGAAACAAAGAAACAAAATTAATGTCAATTATAAATATTTACCAAATCATTAGTACTAATGTACGGCAAATTCAATAATGCATGTGGAAGTGATGGTGGTAAATACTGTACCAGAAAAACAATACAACAAAAGTGTTTTCTATAACTATTTTATTAACATAACATGCGGCACAGTAAGGTGCATCGCAACATCTTTATACGTCCAAGATTTAAAAAAAATTAAAACTTACGGAACAACTCTAGAATTATTTAAATGATATTTAAATACATTCGACGCTCGCACAAAAAGGTTGTTAAAAAACCACACAACTATATTATGTAAATTAATACTTTACAAGTAATATGAAAAACAAATTTGAAAAAAAAAATGTCAGCTCACAGGCCAAACAACTCATAAAGAATAAAAAGTAGTAATGGATATTCCAGGCAAAAAGATGATACATGATTGTTGCGAAAAAATTCCTAATGGAAATCAGCTTATCCCACAATTCGTATGTTAACTATAAAGGGGATAAAAAAACCTTTCAGGTTAGAAAGCTTTTATCACTTTGAAGTTTCAAAATATAATACGTTAACATTTAAAAGCACAAAGAAACAGTAAATATGTTTCTGCTCCAGATATGGAAACTCGAAAAGCATTTGTATAATTCTGGACAAATCCCATTAAGAAATTCCTATTGTTTTAAACTCTTAGTTATTGTGGGAGCTAATGCATAGCTTATTACACTTTCATCTTCACAATAATCGGCGAAAGTGGACCGAGTAATTACTGTTTTCTTATTATACACTTAGCCATAACGTGAAAATCTACAGAAGCTTTAGTACACTTCAGTTTCTTACTGTTCTAGCTTGTACATTCTGAACGTTAGTTGCAGTACCCAATGAACAGGAAAAGCGATGGGTTGCTTCCACATTTCACAGAGTTTCAGCAAAGCACAAAACATTAATTATGTAATTGCATATTAGAGAGAGCCGCAATTACCGCAAATTATATCACGCTCGCGACCACTTATACGACAAAATTTAATTGCATTGCATACTGTAACATAATTTAATCAATTATTATTACTTTTCAATACATGAACTACTCTTTTCTATACATAAATTACTAATTAAAACATAATTTTTGTTCGTTGCACCAATAAACAGGAAATTCTTGTCTTAATTAATTTCCAAAAATGTGCATTGCAAAATAACAGAAAAAAAGGAAACATGGTTCAAATGCATTTCAATTATCTACTTTCATTTTATAAAGGCAAAGAGAACTATTTCAGTAGCTTATTGTATCCACAAAAAAATGCAATAAATGATAATTTTGGCCTTCTCAATTTAGCACAAAACTTTTGTGCTGTGTGAAGTAATTATGATACAAAATTAATGATTTAATTTAAAAGTTGCTAATTACAGCAGTATATTTTCGCGCCTACACATAGTAATTTAAATTAACTACCGTATAATAACTATAAATTGGTCCTAATCATATTTATCTTAAATACAAGTATGTAACTAGACGCTTATTATGCAACAAAAAAATTATTGCGTACACCTTTCACTGGTATACTATGTAGGCGTGTATGTTTGCTTTCCTCGATTTTATTTTTCGATATTATGGCTGATAAAACGCTGCAATAAACATTTATATGGAGAAACAATTCGTTATCACTTACAATAATACACTTATAATAAATATGAACATTTCAGTTTAAGAATTTCTGCCGGTAATTAAGTATGACAGGAAATAAATCAAATCATTGCAAAAAGTTTACTATTTTAATCATTTTGCATAACACACGGCTAATGCAGAAAAGAAACACACCTAATGACAGCTTTCGTACAGCAAAAGTATTGAAAGAAAAATAAACATGAATAAAAAAGTTTTCTCTTATCCACTGGAACTCTTCATCGAAATTACTCCTACGAGCTCAGCTTCTTGTACCCACTTTGTTTCTTCTCCCTACGTTAAAAATAAAACTGTTCTCATGAGGTGAACAGTTGGCAGAACGACGGTGTTATTACCACGACGGGATTAAATGTATGTATCAGAAAGTCCCATTTATTATCTCGCAGTAAGTGTACTAGTACCAACGAAGTACCTGCCCATAGATTACACGGGTTCTGGTTATGACTATGTTTAATAAGTAATTTTTATGTTCAATGAACTTGGCAATCTCTTTCCTAAAGGCCTTCAACAACCGTACCGGTCGGTTGTGTCAATCACGGTCAAAGTAGAACTTGTTCTCATCGACAGGAACATATTGAAATTACATAAAAATTAAATTACATCATGCAAGCCAAATGTTTATCAATTAAACCACATAGGTTTGTTTGATGACTACTTTTTATCGATTTCCTTATTAAAAGAATTTATTCATTGTACACAACTGTTGTAGACGACACAACAAGGCAATCAAATGAATTTCAATCGAACTATTTTTAGGCCACCTACTACAGTAATATACATTTATACGATCAATAGACATTTTTCGTGTGTGGTTACATTTGGAAAATTAGCACGCATTATGTTTGATGCAAACTTACTAGCCACTACCGATTAAAAATAGGCGGTCACAGACGGAAAATATACAATTATCAATAAATGTAATTGCTGAACAAATCTTTTATAAATTTTACATGTGGTGTGAAAGAAAACTAATGATACACACAAACTTACTTGAAAATGAGTTTTATAATTGACATTGTATTTTTAACAAACGTGCCAAAAACAATTAACAGCTGTCAAAAATGGGCAAAACAGGTCGCTGGCGCTGGTACTTTCCCATACTTTTTACGTTTTAAATATACTGGAGCGGGTAAATTACTTGACAATACTGTTTTACCAAAAATTTAAAAAAAGAATTAGAAGCGACCATTCTTATGCACAAAGCAAAATTATGAACTAAATTCAAACAAATGACGAACTATGAAACAAATAAATAATGACGTGCTGTTTTCAACAGCCAATAAATAGCGTGCCACTCCTTAATTGAACATGTAAATTTAAGTTTTTCCTGGGTACGCGACAAACTTTTTAAAATATTTTTTTATTTATTTAATTTTTGAACTGTTTTCGTCCGGCCCATAACTAAAGTTTTAATCTTTAATTATGTTTTAATAATTTTTTGCTTAATTTTAAATATAAAAATTATTCTTAACTCTAGCAATAAATACGCGTGCGCGAAATGAGGAGCAAATGGGAATAGGTCATGCCTGGGGCATATCAAGTGGTTTTGTATTGTTGGTGTATACAGCTAGGAACAAAATAGGATTTAGCGCCAATATAGTCCCCCGCGCCAAAATAGTACTCACGGTGTATACATACCCATAGTGACCAAGGTGACCACGCGAAGCCAAGCTTAATTAGAAATTGGGCTTCGGATGTCGAACTAAAAATCGCTATAAATCCGTTATTTGAAGAGTAATCAAATGTAACAGGAAAAAAATGTTTTCCTTTACTAGAGCTCATTGATAGGGTAGCTAAAATCACGTAAATCGCGGAAAACGGATTGTTGATATTAAACAGCATCGTTTATTTCGTAATTTTTAAAATAGTTAAAAATTCTTGTTAATCCTAATAAACTACTTCAAACGGGCTATTGAACTGTTGCAAGTTTATAACGATTGGCGTTTGCGTTTTTGTTAAAATAGATACTACTTTTTCAAACCTTCTACTGTACTATCCGCAACTAAAAAGCTTCTACATAATAAATCTAATAAAAATCGGCTAAAAGGTTCCGGAAATATATGCGTATTCTGGTAAAAACTTGAAATTCGAAAATTTGCATGAAATCATAAATTTCGTTACTTCAGTAGAAGTATAGGAAAGTGAAAAACAACCGCTTCGTCTGAACTCTCCTAAATTTTAAGCAGTTGTCCCATCATATTTCAGAAGTATGTTTATATGAACGTTTTGCCAGAAAGCTAGCAGCGATGTACGATTAGAAACAAAAAAAAAGTTTTTGTAAGAAAAAAAACAAATAATTTTGGGAAACGATTTCTAGGGTTTACAGAAAACCAACAACAGAAGAACAAATTCGCCCGCCAAAACATGTTAGGGGAGTGGAAGAATAACTTCTTTAAATATTGCTGCATCTTAACATGAAGCTGTGAACCTTATTCTACTATCACTCATAAGCAAAGATCCCCCATTTATTAAATAAAAAGGAATTAATTTTCGATTTTTTTTTATAAAATAATCCCTTACGTAATGACATTGTGTTGGGCTATTAAAATACCAAAATGTATCCCGATTTGACAACTTGTTTTTCAGTAATAAGACGTTAAAGTAAAAGATTTAAAAGCGGCCGCCATTTTAAAGCTAGAAAACTTGGAGAGAAACATTCCTTCGATTTGCTCTAAGCTCTTCTAGCAGATTCCGATTTCAGAATTAAAAAATTCCCATTTTGACAGAATTGCTACCAAAAAACAAGTCTAACTTCTGCTTTTAAACCATCGCATCCGTTCGAAAGCAACGAGGCGTGTCACCCACGCTCACACATACACAGCCACAGCTAAGCAATTTTAGAAAACGTTTTTTTTTCGGTTCTGGAGGTCCGTCAAAATCGCCAAGTCGAAAATAGTCATGAAATTGAAAGTACGGGAAAGTAAAACTAAAGTATTCGAATCGAATGATATGCAATTCAGAAAAGCACACCCCTCCTCATTTTTTATACTCGTAGCACACAACTAAAAATAATCGAGGGTGCATTCTAAAATGATCCTCCTGATCTAGAAATAGTCGGCTCAACATTAAAAAAAAAGTATGTGCATAACACACTTAACCCATAAGGTTAAAGTAAGTTTGTTGAAGTAAGGCCAAGTTAGGTCATGCCATTGCTTACAATAGAACTACTAACGTCTACTGTGTATGCTACTCCTTTTTCACAAGATCTCGCTTTGGCCTATTTTAATGACAATTTAAATTTGTACAACACAGGTTGAATTTAGTTTAGGTTTGCCGCACACCTCAAAACACAAGTTACGTGTCGTATCAGCTTCAAAATTAATGTCCAGAAAATATAATTCCGTTCGTAACGATTATTACCAAGAGATTCTGAAATTTTGAAACCCGGATACTATTTATTAATAGTATAACCAACCATTAAACATGCTTTATTTTACCTACAGATGCCGTTTGATGCAGTACAAAACTGATTATATTCGCTCACAACAAAATAAAAAAATTTACTTACAACACATTTTGAAAAGTAAAATCAATGATTTGAATGAATAAATTTATGGAAACAAGTGTACTTCATTAAAACAGACTTTAGGAGGATATATACTAGCGAGCCCGAAAACGGGACACGCAGAACATTCAATTCCAGCTGAACTCTCTACCCGTGGCCTTTGAGCATTTCTTAATAACCTTCATTGCTGTCAGTTATTAGGTCCATTGAGAAAATTAATCTCAACTTTCCTGAAATGAGAGCCCGCATATTATAAGCCACTTTGGAAGCGGCGTTAACCCCAAAGCAATAACGACGTCCAAGACGAGGAACCATAATCTTTATGTGCCCCATTCGCGATGTACAGCACCAGACATTTTAAATAACTCTTTTACCTCACTTCAATACTAACTGAGCTATGACTATTCAAATTTTTAGGGTACTGGTAAAATTGAGACACGAAATGATACCCAAGAATGGGCAAAATTCCGTACATCGTACTTTTAAATAATTACCGTTGTAAACGGTTCATTTAAAAAGTCCAACACTGTACCTAAATGCCTGTGACATCATTCGCCTCGTACGTGTTTATATCACTCTGTTCGTGCAGGTAATGGCTTAACCGAGCCAGAAGATGATTTAGGAGACACTTGGATGTCCGCGCTGCCACCATATTACTGATTAATGCGCGTTTGATGTTTGTGGCGTGGTTTGGCAACGATGAGACAGCACAGTTAATCAACCTACATGCATTTTTAATGCAGGCGCACTCGGAAAACCCTTCATTGCTAATGCCCAATTTACGTGAGTCAGCAGCTAGTGCGAAATTCCTCCAAAATGTAAACAGTTGTAGTATTGAAGTGCATTATAAGTATGATATTAAAAAAGACATTGCAGATCATTTCCGCGCTACAAAGCTTTTAATAATAAATTACTTGTAATGCAGCCAAGGGTACCTTCGCGGAATCCGCGGCATCTCTGCTGTCTTTGTGTTGTAAGCATTTTGCAGTCAGCAACTAGTTCTTGCTGAATTACATGCAGCGATTTGCTGAGGAGTAGAAGCATAATAACCAGAGCAGGTTAGTACGTTGAACTCGTTCAACTTCTTGCTTTCTCTTATATTACTCTGGATAAACTGTATATGTACAGCGAGTTCCATATTGCCATTTCTTAAAGACAACCCGGGGTAAAACAACTAAGTAGAAAACCATTAACTTTACACTGTCAAAAATAAAAACAAAAAAAATACTCACAGTTGTAGAACTACGGAATTGAATGCTTTAGTAAGCATAGCTTGAAACAATGGACCCAAGTTTCTTTGAAAATTAAGTTTAAACTAGCGGAACTCATGGGCTATGCCTGGAACCTTTCCCCCTCTTTTTTTTTAAATTAATAAATAAGCTAAAATAAGTAGGTAGTGTCGCGGACCGCGGTTCCAGGTCCTAGTTTTATGAATTATGTAGCGGCTGTTGTAATTCTACATAATAAATCCGGATTTCTTCGAAATGTCTCTAGAGGAACGCTGCTGCAACGAGAATAAGCAATCCAAGCGGCGCGCGCGCAGCAAATCTTATTTTTTTCAGTTGCTAATAAAACCGTGGGGCATAGTCCACAGTTAGCTCTCCTTAAATGCGAGGTAGTGTGAACGCAGCAGTTTAACCTAGCGTGTTTGTTATTGTAATTAAAGCTCCCAATTTCTGGTTCAAATTTAGCTAATGCTTACTGATATTTATAGGTTACCGTCCTTTGCAGCATAACACATTAAAACACACATTACATTAAACATACTAAAATGCAACGTAAATTTGTTATGTAGTTGCATTGAAGCCCAAGATTGAAACGAGCACGAGTACCCGTTGTTAACGGCCTCGATGCGATGTTCTCAGAGTTTGTTTTCGGAATGATGCTATCGCTATTAGATTACTTTCCAATAATACAAACAAAAAGTAGAATGCCAAAATTTTCTTTATCTGTATTGAACATTGTAGTGGCCTGCTGTACAAAGCAGTATGCTCCTTATGTAATGGATGCGGAAATGTGCGGGTTCTCGTAGCGGAGAGCCCTCTCCACTAAAAGTTGACAGATGAAAGAGATCCGGATTTAGTAATATAGATAGATACGAGGGCTGCTCTGTTAATACTTAGTAGCAGGCCATAAATCAATAACTACCTGAAAACAATTGCAACAGTTGAACGTCGATTTAGTCGACATTTGTTACCCAGATGGGTTTAAAGTTCCGATTTTGTTCTGAAGCGGGACAAATTTTTAAGGTCAATCGGTTTTGTATTTGAAATCACTGAAAAGAACATTCCACAAAGTGCTTTTTGAGCAATGATTTTGTACGACTACAAAAGAAAGTTAACGTACGAGTAAAGTCATACAAATTTAGTAATAGCTTTCGGTGATATCGCTGCTACGTTATCCACTGTAAGTCATTGGTTCCAAAAATTTCAGCAAAGACGAGAACTGTTAGAAGATATAGGAAGATTCAAGAGGAATCCACCAGGAGAACGCATCAGGACTGTGGATTGGTTACTTACTCTCCTTTCAGCCCCGACCCTAGCCCCCTGCGACTTTTTTCTATTTCCAACTATTAAAAAAATGCTGCGATGGAAAGTGCGGATGCAGTAGTTTCAGAATTTCGTAGCATTGTAAAGGACCTTCCGGAAAATAAATTTGCTGACCTTTTAAACATGGTTTCAATGAATGGACAATTGTATTAGTGTGGAAGGAGAATATTTTAAAAAGCAATAAAAAATTTTTATTAAAATATAGACCCATTTTTTTATAACTAACAATTTTCAGAGCAGCCCTCGTAGATGCTAATTTACTAAAAGTCGTCATGATATGTAGACCATCCTGTATACGAATAGGGCTATAATCATATTATAATATAATATTTGAAGTAAATCTAACACGGCCATGTAAAAGTAAAATTGATATACAGAATGTTATCATTTACAAGTTAACAATGAGATAAAAACAGGTCATTAATTTTAAACTTGTATCTAGGAAAAGGCGTAATGTAATGCGAGCGTATGTGGTTTCGCAGTACGATAAAGCAGGACATGGTGGTTTACTGCGCGATGTGGTCAGTATTGTTTAACTGGAATGACGAAATGTGTAACAAGAAAATAAAAATTACGTTTTACAAAATATTATTTATATATTATATACAGTTGGTTGACCACAAGCACAATTGAACTGAAGTTAACGAGTAGATAATTTCAAAATTCTGAAGCACAAAAAGAAATCTTAATTTTTTTTTATACTTTACATAATTTGCGAATTTGTGTTAAAAAATGTTGGGGTCTGGTATTTTACTGTCCTACTACTGCCGTATGGTAAGTACTTCGATGCAACAATCAAATGCAGCGGTTGCAATTAAAAAATGTGTCAAAATAAACCATACTGTGCCATCTCCTATTGCAACCATTACGAGAATTTTCATACAAATGTAATTAAACACAGCATTGACTCACACATGTATAAAAACCTCACTACACTTCCACCGGTGTATTTAAAAATAACCAAAAATTACGATGTCACACATACCAGTTTTGTTTTTTAATAACCCATGTACCGGTACACGATGAACGGTATCCAAACCGGACAGTTACCTAGTTACATCATCACATAATAACCTCGCTAATGGCGCGTGAATAACGGCAAGATATTAAGTAAGTGCCTATTTGTATTTCCATAGTGTGACTGAAAAATATTACCTGCAAGCGCTCATATCAAAACTATTTACAAAAAGTTAACCCATCTATTAGAAAGGCACTGCTTTGACACAAAATTCAATGTCATTAAAGTTCTCTTATCCAAACAAAAATGCATTCTCCTCCGATTGGACAACAAATACAAGATGGTCGTTCCATGAATTAAACGCGACCAAACAGCGTAAAATCGAGATCTCGTTAACGAGTAACAAGCTAAACTGTTTGCCAATTACACTATTGATTGTAATACAATCGGCATCACAATCCTCCAGCTTAGCTCCGAAGTACTTTCCAATCTTCACCGCATACAAAATAGCTATATTGCAGTTTATACATCGTAACTAGCAATACTTAGAATAAATATCTCCAGTGAGCTTCAAATAAGCATCAAACCGGCCAGACAAGAAACATAAAGGGCAAACGTTAATGTTGTAATTACATAAACGCAAGATGATGTCAGATGATAACACAAAAATGTTGTTGGTATCCTGAAGACAAACGCAGCTACAAAGTTTCTTTATTGTGTTTTACTATTAAGCTTTATACTTGGAAAGTAGCAATTTCATAAAGTAAGATAGTTTATTAGCCAGAAATTGATATAATTACACTGTTCATAAGGACGCAGTTAACAATATTCTTTCCGTTAAGAGTCCTTACAAGATAATATTGAATTAAAACAAAGATTGAAGAGCAGTAAATTAAGGTAAATAAGCGAAGCATGAAGTTGATCGAGGTTTCAGCGATCACCAGTCCGAGACGAATTTAGATTTTTAATTAAATGAATTGCTCAAAATTACAATCAATCCCAAGATGCTTGTGCTCGACCAGATACGCTTAAAGCTATCAAATTATAGAACTCTTATAGTAGATTGATGACCAAAAATACTGAAATTCGAAACCTACAATAGTAGGACGATACTGAAAAGAATTTCAGCAAACATGTCCGTGTTACGTAGGTATTTGCTAAGGATGTATGGCCGATGGTAAAACTACAAAGTTTGTCATTTTTGTCCTACAAATAACAATTACCATTACCTAATCACTTCCACAGACATTCAAGCAGCGGGCAATAAAAAAAAATGATCAATTGTACAAAAGTACTACCAAAATAGTTCGTTCAAATTAGTACTAGAAATTTAGTTCAGGACAAACCATTTCAATAAAAATAGCTTTTTGCACAACTTGAACAATGCCTACATAATTCCAAACTGGAGGCAATACAAATCAATTTCTGTCCATTATATTCAGAAGATAAAATGACACAATAACAAAATACTGGGTCATGAATTCATCGACATTCCTATTAATAAAAGTTAAACAGAAACAAACCATTGTCTAATTTTAACAGTATTTTCCATAATTATTCCATTAATCGAATATTTTCCCAACAGCTAATTTTTATTTCGTACGAAAGAAATTTATTCCAATATCCTGCGACCAACGAATACAATCCAAACCAATAGGCGGAGATAAATAAAAATCGCCAATGGACGGTTATTTTAGACGAACCTCCTAAAACTGTTATTTAACGAAGGAAACTATTATTCCCCAACACGGGCAACAATTTTAACAAAACAAACTAATCCAATTATGGCAAAACATTCTACAGCATAAAGCAAACACTAGCAGATAATTACATGGTTAGTCCTCATTCCCAAGAACTTAAAACGCAAAAATTCGGGTTACACTTCAGGAAACCACGATAAAAACCAACAGAAACTTCTCAAAAAAACCAACGCAGTGCCGTCATACGACCATGTGATACAAAAAATATTAATAACAGATGTTTCAATTACGAAATTATAATAGAAAAAGTAGTTCGAACAGAAATAAACACCACATGTTGAGAGGCGTATGAAGTTACGTTTGAGTCCCAATGACAACCAACACTAATTTTATATAACTTCGTCTTCGAAAATTCTGGTCGAAAGCAGTTAAAAAATCAGATCAAAGAGCAACAGGCAACAGGCAAAACGAACACAATACATTAAGCTTGTAAACGGCAAAAGCAAAAGTAGGTTAAAGCTCATAAATACAAGCGACATAAAAAAAAATCAGAAAGATGGGGATAAAAAGACAAACAGTAAAAAAGTGGGATTCACATTTCCGTCATAATAAACCCCTGGGAGACTTCTACCCTTGCTGCCATAAAATATAATAATGCATACCTTCGAAATGCCACGCGAACTTTACGAAGGTTACTCATCATCCACCGGCGCCGAGGGCTAGGAAAGCTCCTTTATTTGATTGTGCCCAGGGGCATCAAAATGTCACAATCAACGCGGAATTATCGACTAGCAAAGGTCAAATAGAGATGGATTTCGCAGTTAACATTTAATGATCTAATAATAGTGGTCCGACTAGCAATGTGTCATCAAGAATACGCATTTTAAAACGTTTGACGTTTAGTAGACTCTTCTGCCGGAGACATGAAAAAGCAATCTTGATCAAAGTGAAAAGAGTCGAAAAAGAGATCTGAAGATAATTTGACTTTCGCTCAAAGCAAGAACGATATAAGTACACAGAAAAGAAGCTTTCAATAATATTTACAAATATTCTTTGATTAGAGAATTCGCAGCATCTCAAAAGTATCTCGTGGCAACACAATGGAGAGATAAATCGAGGGATGAATCGTTTAAAAACCGCAACATCGCGAAAATTCACAACTCGAAGGGAAAACCACTAAACCAAATCTACTCGAACTTAACCTCGCAATACCTCACCTAAAATTGGATTTCCTTATTCATTTCGTGAGAGGAGTAACGAGTTTGATTGGAAGCAAGAAACCTCTTAAGTTGTCAAAGGATTGGGTGATTTATGTGAGACACAAAGTTAGTCACGGTGTTACCTTAACGACCTATAACTGTGCATATTAAAATCAAACACCTATAAATATACTTTTAGAAAGCTGTAGGAGAAATTATTATTTAAGTATGAACTAATACAAATACGGTGAGTTTTCAAATGTAGTAGAACCATTAGCAACGGAAGTTTCCCTTCTGCAAATTGAGACCGGAAAATAATTAGCAACATTACCACGCGTTCAAGTTGTCCTTTTTTGTTCATTGGAATGCATTTACTCGTACAATGAAAAGAATCTATATTTGAAGACGTACATCGGCGGTTCATTAATTTAATTAAACGTTAACTGCTGATCTTAAGGAAGTGCAAGATTTGATTAAATTACTTAGAGAAAAGCAGGAAATCTCAGATTCTAGAAAACAATTCCGGTTGTTAAAGATTCCTTGGTGAAACTTTACACTTTTACGGCGATCGATCGCGAACTGTAAAACCCTTCTAAACATTATTTCTTTTCTAGAGACGATTCAGAACAACCGCAACCACCAAAACCGAATTTGCCGCCATTACTATTCTACATAAGTAAGGATAGACATTACTTTTGGTACAAAAATCCACCTTGCAAGTAACCTTGTAACCAAAAACCGCTCATAATGGAATTTCTTCCTAATTATTTTGTAAAGAGCGAAGTTTGTCTTGACTGACTGTCTTACATTTCCATCGTAAATGCCAGGAGGATGAGCGGTAATGAATCATGAAAATAGGACACGCAGGAGGGCAGGGCAGGGCAGCACCTTCACGAAATGTTGTGCAAATGTTAAAGGATGACTTCAAATACTTTAGTAAGAAGACTTGCGTTTTTCAGCATACAAATCTTATAAACTAACGGATTCAAGTTGGGGAGTAAGTCGCATAAACAGCTAAATAAATTCTAAGGCATCTCTCACAAGTTTTCATTCCACTTATCACCGTGAAATGCTTACTGATGGGCTTACATCCAAAATTTCCTTTGAAGCAGCGATATCCTATTCAGTTAAATTAAATTGGGTATCTTTGGTCTTAGCGATTTCAAACAGGTGGCAAAGTTCTACGTTTTTTCTTTTATTTCAACGACAATTATAAATAATAGTATTAAAAAAAATTTAAACGATAAATATAATTTGCAGTTATAACTGTCGATAACAATTAATGTCAATTGGTTTAAATGGGATTTTTAAATTTTATAAAACGATTTTTTTAATTTAAACTAAAGCAATTCTGGAGATTTACAGACTTCACTTCACTGTGTAAACATTTTATAAACAGGCGTTTTTTTTGTTTGATAATATATTTGTCGTCTCAATTCTTAGTAGCCTAAACGTAAAGCTTTTTCTATTAAGTATCTTTTTTTCTACATTTTAAATTATGGTGCAAAATTAAATTATTCTTCAAACATGGATTTGTGTAGAAGTAAAAATTACTTTTTTGTGGTTGCCTATAGGGGTGCAACAACTACTGATTTCATACAGCTTCCAACTGAGTAGCATCGAAGTCCGAGATTTTAACCACTACTCTACAGCTGGCCCCTAATAATTACTTTATAATGAATGCAGTTTCAAATGAAGCATTTACTTGTTAAAACACTTTTGTTTTAATCCTATTCCATTCCATCCTAAGCTTAGTGCCAAATTATGCACGTTATTGTACTAATTTGGAAAATTTCAGATAAAAACGACACCCCACTAAAAAAAACTGATTTATTGCAATATGTTTTTTTACATAAATAGCGTGATTTATATGATATTAATTTTAGTTCAGAACTGGTTTTTGCCGAAACTTGGCAGTTTGGGTTTTAATCCTACAAATTTTTTAAAACATCTCTCCACATTATACTAAAGGAAGATACACCAGAAAAAGGTAAAAGAGATGCGAAATCGTTTTTGGCAGTGCCGAACAAGTTCAATTTGCTAATAAAATTGGGTCAGGAAATGTAAAAAAGGTTGAATTCGTATATATAATCTAAAAATAAGTCTGATTTCCCCTTACCAATTTCACATACAACTTTTAGAATCCCAAGGGAAATTATGACATTTCTCTGCAATAGTTCAACAGTGTCTAGATCTGTATCAACAGAAATTATAACGTACAGGTATGCAAATATTAAGGCACTTTCATTCATTTACTGTAGAATGTCGGTTGTTCCCCTTCACAATCTTAATTTCACATTCTTCCCTCAAACAATTGTATTGGACACGCAGCACAAAGGTTCTTGTAAAAAATGCAAAATCGAAATCAAAGACAAATTGCTGTTTCAAACCATTCGCGACCAATTAAAACCATTTTTACTGTTCTTAATTTTCCAGTATCATTCGAACAAATTTTCCATTACTAAATTCCTAAAGCGGAAGGTATCGTGCATATTAGTAATTAATAAACCAATCACTAGGTTCATCGATCAATCAGACTGGTTCATTGTTCATTTGGTAATGGACAAATATAAAATGATTATGATGTATCAGTTTTAATCATGGTTATTTATTCCATGAATTTTGAAAGCAGACACTCGCTAAATATTCATATGTCAACCGTATAGCCTTTGTTTATTTAAAAAATAATACGTTTAACTAAATTACTTGGCAACTATACAAATTATTCAATGCGCTTTCAATACAAAGCTGCTCCTTGGCTGTAATACATTACTTAGGGAGAAATAGACGTCTTCGTAAAACATTTTAAACGCTTCAAATTTCCTTAAAATTCGAAAAAAAAAAATTTTTTATTTTTCGTTAAGTTTCATTGCTTTCTATGTATTTTATTAAATTGCTACATATTTTCTTGAATGATATGCCCTTGGTTAAGCAACAAATCTATAAAAAATCTTAAATCACTTCTAGACCACTAAATCTTTTACAGAATTAATCTGCATGATAATATTTTTTATATTAAATTAAAAATAATGCTCCATGCTCAAGAATCGATTTATACTGAAATTAACAATGTATAACTTAAGACTACCATTCTCAAAGAAAATGACCGTTTTACATAGACTATGATATGCAGTCCAACACTTCTTTATGATTAATTTAAGCTTAGTACGTCTTCCAACAAAAAAAAAACCTTAGCTGGATTTAAAACATCCCTTCATTCTTTTATTGTGTACACTTCCTCGTTTTCGTGTTTATTTCTATTTATTAGATCTGACGAATGAATGTTTACCTATTAAAAATCGGTAAATCAAAGCAAAGTTCGTGTGAACCAAGGACAGAACAAAACACCTCTCATTCAAAGTTATGGCATTAAAAAATTCTTCTGTTTGCAGGAGCTTGCTGTGCAACCATCATTAAAATGCAAATTTATCAATTATTAACTTCAACACAACAGCCACACATGATGATGAGAATAATCCATTTTATAAACACACTTTATAAATATTTAAAATGATTTGAATTACAGGTTAAGTAAATTTGAATTTAATAAGAGGTGTTTGAAGATAATGGCTAACGTAAAATGTATTTTCATTTACTAACAGGTTAATGACAAATTTCTTGTGTCGATAATGATTTTAATTATGTTGCACTGCTTGTAGTTGATTTAATCTTAGCATTTTGAAAATGTTAGCACCATCTATCGATCTATCTATATACTAAATCCGGATCCTTTCCACCTGTCTCAATTTCTAGTAGTAAGAGACGCCTGCTATGAAAACCCACGCTTCCATTATATAAGGCGCATATTCCTTTATACAGCTACAGGTTTCGATACAGACAAGCAAATTTGAGATGTTAACGTTTGTTTGTATTATTGGGACGTAATCTGCTGATAGTGAGAGCGTCGTTACAAAAACACCGAGAACATCACATCGGGGCCGCTAAAGGCGGCAACTTAATGTAAAACTACAGCTGCAGCTACATTCCTCTCACGTTGAGACAGGTCCAAGACATTAGAATTTAATGTATATATGAAGAATTATAGCAATCGCTATATAATTTATAAAACTAGGACTTAGATTCGCGGTCCGCTACACTACCTAATCCATAGTTTATAACTTATTTAAAAAAAAAAAAAAAAAAAAGCGTGAGGCATAGCACCCGGGTTCCGCTAGTTCCTACCGAATTTGCTGCTTAAGTTAATACGACTAATTTAAATAGGCACGTTTGTTTCCTCGACTGACTAACTTCAACAAACTCGCCTTTAACTGCTTTTCTTCACTCAAAAGGGTATAATAAGCTTGTTCAAATTAAACCATTTACTTAATCAGAAAAACAAATTTAAGGCTTCTAGTACGCTCTTAGAGCTCGATACGATGTATACGAGTTCACGATGAAAATTTGACAAATGTTTGAAAATTTGACAAATGTTCTAACCTGACTGCAACTACCATTATGTATTATTGAAAACATTCCTTTAGCTACGGTAATTGATCCTATATTAAGTAGAATAGCAAAATCAATGGTCTTCAAAAACCAGATGGCAAAAAAATCGCCAATTAAAATTACTTAAGGAACATTCTACCCTTTGACGTTAAATGGCGACTGAAACGCAGCATTTAATATAGTACATGAATTTTTCTAGTACCAATCCATGAATTTTTCTAGTACCAATCAATGCTGGAGCATTCCACAGCCTAAATTAATTCTGCATCTCTACCTCGCCCGTAACTGAATTTTGTATTATACATAAAACCTAACCTAACGCAATATAGGCGAGCTTAACCCATTTGCCCGAAACGATAACCCAATTTAGTTCAGTTATAGCAATGTTATATTATGTTAGACGAATAGCTTGCGGATAACTTGGAAATGCAATATAATAAAAATGCTGGTATCATATTGCCATCTGAGGCTGAAATGCAATGCAGTGTAATAAATGAGAATGCTAGATCAGGAGGAGACGAGACTGTTATGCATGAAATAGCAACCAATCATTCTTGAAAGGTTTATTCGTCAATTCTAGCCCACATGTGTAGTGTATACTAAGCTAGTTGGTTACCACTGTGGTACTAATATGATCTAAATATTTCAGTTTGTCTAATGAGCCTCTCCCTCCATGTACAAAAGATCTGTGTGAAGATCTCGGTGAATATTATAAATTAAA
The DNA here is from genome assembly GCA_958336395.1 of Ctenicera cuprea. Classification (NCBI taxonomy): domain Eukaryota; kingdom Metazoa; phylum Arthropoda; class Insecta; order Coleoptera; family Elateridae; genus Ctenicera; species Ctenicera cuprea. Next base: position 18,772,143 of record OY284487.1, on the reverse strand, counting down.
AATCCCAAAAGTAGGTTTTGTTAAAACACACAATTGTACTTAGCGGTCTTTAATAGCTAACTCCATAAGTGCTATTTAACTTACAAGTTGCGATTTCAGTTCCTTGGGGCAAATAGGGCCCAGCCAATGATGCATACTGATGTATCTTTTGGGCAGCATCTTCAGGCAAGTGGGAGTTTGCCTATAATCCAAAGGATCCAAAAGTGCGGCGGGCGCCTGAATCGGCGACCCGCTATCCTGCAAAACTACCATTCCGTATTCGAACGTTGCGCGCACTCACCAACAAGAAAGCATATCACAGAAATTTCTTGAAAGTTCACAAACTTTAAAAGGCTTTTACTGTTCTTCCTTTCTTCCGTTCTTTGTTAAGTTACGGTTAGAGAAAACTTTAAATGGATACACAACTATGTTAAATGTTAGGATTTAGATAGAAAATAACTTTGGTGTACGGATATGTGTCGTATACAAGATAAAACACCTGCACTAATTAATAAGGCTCACATTTGGTCCGCGTTACTGATTTTAATTCAATCCCAGGAAACGTTTCAACTCGGCACACAATCGAGGTTAAAATAATAATGGTTGCACATTTATTACCAAGCGTAAGGCTCTTGGCTTGCAACGTCGGCACAATTAAACGCGTAAATTGCTGATACAAAGGCACTTGGAACAATTATTCGGCACTTGAAATAAATTGCTACTACAGTAGTTGTGAATTTCCAAACTGTACACACCTTCCGCAAGCGCCTCCAAATATCACAGACAAGGAAGAAGAACGGTTCTATAAAGCAAAATCAAAATAAATTACTCTGATCTTTATGGTACAAGGGCGTACGTAGCAGCGAATTCGGGAATTCTCAGGTGGGCCAACGCCGGCCTATGCGGGGCGCGTAAAATCTTTAGGAAAACCGCACAAATCAATTTGAAGCTATAATAATTCAGACACGCTTAACTCACTTTCGGGAACTCGAAACTAGCCGCGCGCAACGGTGTTCTAAGAAGGAAAAAAACATCTAGGTTTAATTTCCCCCAACTTTGCAATTTGAATCCGCATGCGGTAGTCAACGAAGTTAAATACGCGAATCAGCAGAAGAACAGAAGGAACAGCGTAATTGATTTTCGTGGCGCAATGCTAAAATTAAAAATTCATTAGCATTAGTGGCGTGTTGCGATTTTCTAATCCCTAAGCTTCGAGGAAGTCACTAGGGATGATGAATTAAGACCGCTAGGAAAACAAGATCCGGATATTTATTTAACAAAAATCCTTTGGTATTTGGTGTAATCAGCCACTACTACATTAAAATCTTCAATTCCGTATTAACTTAATTGGCTTGGCAACATTTTAAATGAACCAGCTCTAATTATTATTAGTATAGGAAACCAATAGTAAACAATAATTAGAACCTTTTACATAACTTTGCAATAATAGAAATTCAACGTGATACTTGTTGCGTAAAACAAATCAGATTAAAAAGTTAAAATAACTCATTAATAGTTACACAACATCCTAAGGAAGACGTTTTTCGGTATTGATTGGCTTATATATTATATTAAATATTATTAGTTATTGCCATACAAAACGTAATTTATTTACAAAAAAATACGAATAGAAATTTACGGACTGTATTTTCCAAGAATTTAATCAGTTCGCATAACTTCCTTCCAAAGAAGGTTTCCCGTTTTTACCACCAAAAAAAAAGAGTTCTATTGACGAGCTACTCAAACAAACTTTGGAGGACCCCTGACGTTTCTGTAACCGCAGGATTAAAACTTTTCAATCTCAACAGGACACAAAACAAAACCAGATTAGTTTCAGCATTGCGAATCGATGACAATTCAACACCAATATTTGGATTTTCATTAAGTAGTGAAGTCACCCGTGCTGATCGATTAAATCAAACTTTGAATACGTCTTTTAAACAAATAAAAGATTTTGTTATGTTTTCTCATTTAAAAGGGTACTTATATCAAATTACTATGCTTTGAATCAAGTTACAGGTAAAAGATAGTTAATTTAAATTTGAACCGAGTAAACTGGAATTAAATTTCGGGAAAAGTAAATATAAAATGTATTCTCATATTTTGCAGCGTAATATGTACATTACACCAGATACAGCTTCTAAAACATTGCTGTTTCACGGTTAAGAAATGAAATGCAAAAGGCAATGAATTTAAGAAGGTTATGAAATTTTGACAGCTTAGCAATTCTTGTGCAAACAGGAACCCTGACATTTGATTCGATTTTATGATGGGACTTTTGTGCCCATCGACTACTGATTGAAAATTACTTTCACTCGCGTACCTAATATTGTGATACGCAAGCCTTTTTTTAAATAAAAAACTGCCGCATATTCAAGCAGCTAAAAGTGCAACTGCAACGCTGCAACACAAGCTCATGCATATTCATACTAGAACAGTAAACAAGTGAGCTCGTATTGCGAAGGCAATAACCTGTATTAAAAGTTGATCCCAAAATGGTAAACCGTAATCAGTGCACATTTGCTATTCTGTCATTTACAAAAGGGAATTAGTGCTTGTGTAAATACAAATCCATACTCCTGGATCGGTACTTACACTAATTACAAAAAAATTCACGGTAGCAATATAGTTCCCCCCCCCCCTCCCAAGACACCAAGGAATTATATTTGTAGCGTGCGAATTTTACTTCTTATCAATAATTGATCAAAACAGTATCAACTCCCACCCGCTTGCCAAGCCAACTTTACTATACTATCTAACACTATCTAATTCAGTTACTTTAAAAATTTAATTCGTAATATGAGAAAGCTTAATCAACGTCAAAAAGGCGCAAAGTCCAAGGGCTGGGCACGTAAAACAAAGCAGACGAAATATCTAAAATGAAATTATCTCAACACGGCAGGATTTTACAGCGATTTCGAAGAAAATAAAGCTGTTCGTGGAAATGTACCACATAAATCATGCAAAAAGCCCCCGAAAAACATTAAAAACGCAAAGCCTGATGACTGTAATATGGCTTAGCCAGGAAATAAAACATAAATAACTACAACATTTATCAAAAAATAAACACCGCATTTTCCTTAGGTTCTAAATCCGCCCGGAAGTGTGATAACAACTCACCGCTGTTTATTTACGAAATCTTATCAATTCCCACCAATACGTACGCAGTTTGTTGTGAGGCGGGTATAAAAGTTTACCATAATGTAGGCATAAAGCTTTTTTTAGAAAACCGCTGATTTTACACTCACAGTAACTTGAATTTCAAATCTAAAACTGTCACGAGCGGAGCATCTCGTGCACAACTTAAAATTCAAATTGTATTCATACAACTACCCTGACACGTCAAGTCGAGAAAACACGAACAAGTTTGAAAATCTAATTGAACTGCAGGTGAATCGGTGAAATGCCGTTTCAAGAAACTACACGCAAACTAGGCTGTTGTAGGTGGTATACAAAGTTCGTTTGTGAAGCTGAAATGACTATTCTGTTTGCTTTTGTTCCAAATCAAATCCCACGATTTTTAATGTTTACAAAAGATAATTACGCGAAAGCCAGACTGTTTTTTATCGATCAGAGTGTTTCCAGACAATCTAATCGGAATTTAATTGATAATTCCACAGCGAGGAAATTAATTTCCAAGTTTTAAGGAAATAGTTCAGACACCAAAACTTAACAACCCCAACTAACTGTTCGAAATTTCCCTTGGAATTAGCCCTTCCGTACCATCAACGGAACAATTACGTACCTGCTAATCTGGAGAAAATTGGCACACCAAGTACAGGTTTTGCACAATTAAACGCAGTCCCGATTAGGAAACTTGGAAATGTAGGGTAACATAGCGAATAAATAAAACCAATATTTCTTGAAGAATTTTTAACCAGCTTACAAGCCAACAAAATCAGGGTTTCATTTACTGCCATCAATAGGTTAGCATTATCAACAAACAAAAATGATTTCCACAATACTACAGAAACAGTATTAAAACAGGGTTCCCACTGATCCTGGATAACCTGGAAGTCATGGATTTTATGCAAAATTTGGCAAAAGTCTCGATTTTTCTCTTGATTTACAGTAAAAAACCTGATTTTCCTGCAGTAATGTCAACATAATTTAAAGAAATTAAAAATTTTCCGATTAAATTTTTAAAACTGCCGCTTATAAAACAATTGCTGCTAAAGGTTTTTAAAATATCATTGACGTACTTTTCTTATCCATGTTAAATTCCAAGGAACGTAATATGGCTTATTATTAGGTGCAAGTGAGACCGCCACATACTGTCTTGTGAATTGATAGAAAATGCATAAACGTGATTATTTTTGCGTCTCTAATTTTATTGATTTTTTTTGTCAAAAGTCATGGGTAAGTATGATTTTTGGTCATGGATTCTAATTCTTGCTAGTTAGTGGGAACCCTGTAAAAGATCATGTTTTAGTCAATTCTTTAAATTTTAGGAGACGACTAACGTACAAAGCGTCCATGAAATTATTTGTTTTTCAAAAATACTACCCACGAGAATATTTGTCATAAATTTGTGACGCAGTGAAACTAAATGTGAGCTATCATTTTGGAATTAGTCCAAATCTTCAATTTATTGGAGGCGCCCTCTATGAATTTTTGAAATAAATGCATTGTCAATACGGGTATAATCGAAAAAATATGCATTTATGCTGGTGCTTCCTTAGACATAGTATTATTTAAGAAGGAATGGGCGCTAATCTTTCTATTTTTTGGCTAACAATTTTGTGTGCTGAGCCCTTTAAATTTTAAACCGTATTTTCCGCAAAAATTACAAACTCGTTTTTCCCTTTATGTATTTTGTGGGAGCACAATAAAAAAATTTTGTTCGAAGTAAAGTTGTGCACTATACAGCATGCTTAATCTAAGCGGCATGAAACACTATTTGTCACAGCATTGCGAGTAGCAAACTTTAGAAACTTTTTACAAGTGCTGTGATCTTTACGCAGTTACATGTGGTGCGATTGTTTATGATAATCTGCTTTAGTAACTCCTGTAAAAAAGCAAGTTTTCTGCACGAACCGCATTAATTTGCATTAACAACGTTTAGGTTGCAATATTACTTAATTGTGAATAACGTAATGTAAAAGCGAGAAAAATGTCCAAAATCATAAAATACTAATGTTATTTGGACATTGCGATTTCGTTCAGGAAGACAGATATGGAAATTAATGATTTTTAAAAAACATCCTGAAGGTTAAGAAATCAAAATTACTTAATGAACTTTTGTAGACAACTCCCATTTAAGGCTCAAATGCAAAGTTGCGTTTTGACCATCCTTCGTTGTATTTTCATGAGTCATAAATCAACTTCAATTCAAAGCTGCGAGTACTTCAAGCTCCAGGAAAAAAAGCTTTTTTCCGTCAACAATCTAATTATATCTAGTAGTAGGTCTCCATGTAAATGTAAAACAATTTATAACCGGCGAAAATTTCTATAGTGTTCCCACGTAAATTTCCCGTTACGCATTAATCTGCGGTTTATACACTTGTTTTTCTTGCTGGAAAAACAGACCAACAACATCCGTTACTTCAGGGCGCTTGGAAGATGCAGGCTGCTTATTGTTTAAGCACGACAGAGAAAAGCTGTTAACCCGTTAGGTTAGTAATTTGATGAGGAAATTGTTCCAGTTACAGGGGATTATCCATTGTCTACTATAGTTCCTAATCCTCTACTCGTATTGTTTAAATAATTAATTGTGTACCTGAAAATCTTCCATTCAGTTCAGTACATACTTATATTATTTATTGGCATTCTAGCTTCGCGTGGGTGTATCGTATATAACCAACTAGGTTCGCTGGAACACATACTAAATTTAATGCTCAAAAGCGAACACAGGACTCAAAAAATATGAATTTCCACGACAAAAAGAAAAGTTTCATTTTTTTTGCTGAAGGCGCATTACTGCAACAAGAAAAATCACTTAGTTCTGGTTCGCAAGAAAACTTTTGTTTTTTGCAAAGCAATTTGCATAAAATAAAAGTAATATTACCGGTATTTTATCGAAATGTAAATAAAAACCCTTGAATATTTTCGGCCCCATTCTGAATTATTCCAAATGATCTTATAGCAGCCGGTTTATTTTTTCGCTTTTGCGAGATACGAAATTTAAGACAACCTTCCTAACTATGATGAAAACAAATTCCCCAAAAGCAAGCACTCGATGAAACGATAATCCCCAAAAGTACATAACATCGCAATATTGCATGGTAAAAATGTTTTGCGAGGCATCTAACGTACCGAAAATAATTTTCGCGTCCTCGACTTCATTAGCTTTTGTATTTAATGTAAATATATAAAGCATGGCCATGAATAATTACGTGAAGGAAGGAATTTCTAATTATTATGTTGACAAGAATAATCTCGACGAGACGTAGGGGCGATAAGATTAGAAGCAAATCAGACTTTATGAATGTTCTTTAGTATTGAAGCCCATAATAAAATTTCAATTGATCAAAAGTTGCAAGTTGATTTTTTTATTAAAAATAAACAAAGTATATAAAACTGTAATTAATTCAAAAACCAAACAAATGTATAAATATTGAATCAAATTGCTGTTTTTGAAAAAACCTAATCAATATTATTCGGTCAATCTAATGAAAATCTCACAGTTTTAGTCTAAGTATTTACCGAATTTACAAATATAAACAATATCCTAAATATATATTATGCTAAAAATTATTGATCTGTTAAAATGAAAAAAAACTGAACAATATGCAAAGCTAGCTCTCTTCAGGGCATAGTTTGGGTAAAATTTGGGAAAAATATTCATCCACATTTAGGTTAAGCTATATCCAAATGCCAATAGAATACAATTCTGCACAATACCAGCCAGCAACAGATGCTAAAGCGCTCTTCTTCAGCACTAAAATGATCGTATTCAAATCAGGGGTTATTCCCCGAGCTATTAAAGTATAAAAAGCTCTAGTGTTAATTTCGAGTGGACTTTTCCCATACTAGATATCAATATTTGTCGTATTTGCAAAAGTGGAATTTTTGATTCTAACAGCCGTGAGCAAATCTGCTTTATGAAAAAAAAAATATATATATCGGACCCCGTTTAATAAAGGGGTACGCAATTTAGATTTTCAAAATTTGATCGAAAACGCCACAGTGAAATTCTAGCTTTCAGTGAAATTCTTTCTAGCTTTCAGTAAAAAAGTAAAAACACAAATTGTAGCCAATCTTCGGTTCTAACAGCCTACAAAGTTGACAAACAATCGTGTGGGCAGGCAGGCAGTTTTTGAATAATATTTTTATAAAAATTACCAAAACTTTGAAAAAGCGCTATTGCGATCTTTTTCAGATTTTCGAAATTAATTTTGAGTCATCGTATACCACCCACAAAAAGCTGTCAAACAAGTTGCTGATGCCGGTCACACGATTACTTTTTGAGTAAATGGGCGTTGAAATCGAGATTTTCAGAAGTTGTAGCGGCTACTATTTTAAAGCTAGTAGAGAGTTCGGCAAAAAGGTTTTCGATTTGCCTTAAGTTCTTCTCTCAGAAGCAGTGCTCAAAATTTCAAAATTTAGTTTTGGAAGAATACACTACCAAAAAAACATGTCTAACTTCCGTTTCTGGTTTCGGATTGTTTTGAAAAACTTGACTAGAACTACAATTTTCGATATACCTCTTGATTTAAAATTTCATCAAAATCGGTCGAGTACTTTTGCCTTTCGAGGCGTCACACACCCACCCGCTCACAGACGGACATTTTTTTAAAATAACTTTTCATTGGTTCCTTGGGCCCCCAAACCTGTATTTCCGTTAAAATCTAGATTTCGAAAATTTACATAAAATCAATACTTCGCTAATACTGAAGTTAGGGTAAGTAAAAACATGCCAAATAACATAACAAAGAATGTATGTGATTTGAATTATTGATTAAATTATTAATATTTTTTGAAAATATCCTTTTTTTAGTATCATTTCCTTCCTCATTTTCCTAATCAGAAAATGTTGACAGATCCCTTCTTAGATTATGTTCATTTTAATATCAAAAATAATTTCCTGTCATGACAGTAGTCAACGAATAACGATTACTTGAATGAATTTAATGACTGAACGTTCAATTATTATTGTATTTAGGAATGTACCCGTTTTAATGAACTCGTCGGAAATTCTTACGCGTTTCAACATTGAATGAAATTTAAATCGTAAGTCATGATTTATGTGAGCACCTTACAAAATTTGCGAACTAAGCACATAATCACCTACAAGTTTGAACTTTATCGTGGCAAAAAATCAAAAAATTTTAATTTCCAATATCTTAATCAATTATACCGAGTTTAGACTTTATAAACTATTTTCGAGTGGTTTCCTTGCGATTTTAAAGTTATTTCGGTCTCATTTAAAGCGACTTGAAATGTTAAGAATTAACTCTTTAAAATTCCCATAATCTGAGCTGCGGCCATCCGGTTCCCATGTGATTTTGAATTGGTTTTTAATGACCGCCAAAAAAATTCCAAATGATTGCTATAGTTTATTTTTATATAACGATACTATTTGAAACGCCTAATAGGTCTCAATAATTGAAATGGCGCCTATATAATTTTATGACAAATAAATATAAATACTGGATTGCCTGAGCGAATTGTTTTACATTCTAGAAACTAATGCCGCACTTTAGTAATTTGTATGATATCAAAATCTCATCAGATTAAAGCGGTGGCATGCCTGATAAAACCCCGAACTGTAGTAGTTAAATTAAAAAAAATACCGCGTTAACACACGAAATCAAGCAATATTAGTCAATAATAAAGCAAAACTTTAAAGGAACCTAGCGCATTTTAAGTATAATTTTAGAATTTGACTGAATTTATTTCGCGATGATCTACAAATTCTTGCGTGTTTAAAATACAAAAAGATTCAAGTCCCGAGGCACTTATTCGCATGTCGATTTTACACAACGCAAAAAAACAAACACAAAACATTACAAAACCAAAACACAAACCCTAATTGTACGTGTGTGAAATTCCTTCCGAGGTATGACTGATTCACTGCTACGTGCGCCGAAATCGGCAGTTAATGAAAAAAATTCTTTTAAACCGAGCGCAACTTAGGTCAGACGACTTGTTTTTTTCGCAAGTATAATTGAAGACATTAGACCGAGCAATTATTGAATCGACCTTTTAATATTCTCTTTGTCATCGTTGCAATTCTAATTTGTAACGTTTGAACACAGATTGGGTAGGCAATCATAATAGATTAACGAAAACCATCTAAATCAATCGGTTCTATTATATTAAACGAAGGAAATTTACCATAGGGGCTGCGTTGTTATTTTATTACGCTAATGAAAATTCTGTTTTCTTTGTAGGAGGTACAAAACATACAATAGGGTCTTGAATAATAATGAAGATATCCATGAATAGGCGCTTTCTGACACACCAAAAATGTAATTATGGATTGGTTTGATAATGAGAATATGTGCAAGGAATTTCGAAGACAATAATCATTAGAAAATATCGAAAGTTTTCGGGGGTATTTAGCAAGCAAAGTTAAAACAAAAACAGCTTTTACTTTTGACATTTTGAAATGTCTTGCAATCGTATAAAATACTGGGCATAATCAAGTACTAGCGACACTTCCAGGAAATCAAACACTAATGATTTATCGATATAAATATTCATATTTAAATTGTGAAACACCAACTGCCAGGCCGAAAAAATACAAGTCGAACAACCTAAGAAACGCACGATTATCCTCATAAATCCATGGGACCCACCTAATCCAAACACCGCTCAGAATCCTCTAAACACAAATTAGAACATTTTTTTATTAATCATCAACATGTAAAACGAAGTGCACACTGCATCACTCTACTGTTTCTTAGCAACACCCTGTTTAATAGGACAAAAGCACCCTGTGAGTATTACAAATGCGGGATTGGCAGGACAATAATTAGTATCCTGCAGGACACGCGACGTTACGAAGGACAACAGAGACGGCGAAGGAGCATTTCGCGGTGCGACCACCCCACAGGTCTGCGCATAACTGGAGGGTCTTAGCACGAACTCGCGAGTCGCCGCCCCTCTACTCGCGGAGAAGAACGCGGCGGTCACCGCACTTACCTGTATGCTCTGTGATGTCTAATGGTTCAGTGGTCACCTCTTCGTGCGCACCGGCGAGGAACAGACGCTCCAGCGTTCTTTAAACCACTTAAAATTGACAGCATTACCGTTATTATATGCCTATCTAATCAAATTCACAGTTAATTTTATTTTCATCGGAAAGGCGTGCGGCTTCAATTTCGCAACGTAATCGTTGAAAAAAAAACAAAAAATAAATAAAAAAAAGTCGTTTAGAATTTGGGCATCAAAACAGATCAGCTAAAATGGGATTTAATATTTAAAACATGATACAACTTACAAACCTTTTTTTTTATTCACAGTTGAAGAAATTGTTTATTTTGGACATGTTGGTCAGCTACAGGTTCGAATCGTATGATAAAGGAAATAAAGACGAAAAATTACAACTATAAAGAAAAAGCGCGAGGGGGGGGGCAGCAAATAGGAACTAAAAACAGATCTGACTGTTTTTATACTTTTCACAATTTTAAGTTTTTTCCGGGCTGTATTCAAATATTAGCAATTACAAATAGTTTTGCATGCTTTGGTTTTTACGTTTTTTTTTTTAAATTTTTATATAAATTTAAAATGCTTATGGATTCGCAAGCAATTTCATGTAATTTAAAAGCCATGTCAGATGATTTCAATAGATTGTCATAAATATGAATCCCGTGGCGTTCAACTATCAAAGGGGTCTGGCAAACGCTAATCAGCAAACAACAGATGCTATGTTAATCATAACAGTACATACTTTAGTTACGCGTGAAAATATTAACGAATAATAGCAACTACGCTGTATTATTACTAATCTTCAAAACATATTGAGTCATCTCTCCAAAATTGCTCAACGCTGTACGTAACTGCAATATGCAGTACAACAATTGCCGAAGAAGCACTGAGCCTAACTTTACAATAATTCAAAAAGAGGCTTCGTACAGCACCAAAATCGGTAAAAAAATTCTTGTAAACATTGATGCGAAAATACTTCGTTACGGAGCTATAGCACCCTTCAGATGGAACAATCTAACCCTTTTCTTTTGTTGATAACATTCGTAGTAGACTAAAATTTTGCAATTTGATAGCTAGCGATTTTCGTTTGAATAACTGCATCAGCGCTGTGTTGTGGGGGGGGGGGACAACAAACTTTTGCTTATTTTAGTGCCTAGAATGCGTCACATACATTTTGTCCCCGTAATTCAAGTTCTACCCCTAAGACTTACTACAACTATAAAATCAGAATGGTCGGTCATCGTTCACTCGAAAAGTGGCCTTTTTCGAGAAAGAAATTATTTTTAAATTATTGCGATAAGATTTTTTGATTTATGCAAAAAAAACCTTTCTTGTGTAACAAAATTAAAATAACCGTGAATTAAAAAAGTTTTCGCATAACACTTGTGTTTTCATAAAGCAAGACCAGTAATACTGTATATTTATTATTTATAAGTTCTAGGGCGTCGTTTTTATTGGCTGTACACATATGTATCTATTCATTTAGCTTATAACAAACTAACGGGAATATTAGAAAATTTTGAAAATTAATTTAGATTTTGTTACAATTATATTTCTATACTTGCAATGTTAATCTGTATTGAAAAAAGTCAAGTTAATTCTTCAAGTATTACATTTAAAAACCAAGTATTTGGATTTTAAATGCTTCAGAAAATGTATTCAATCAGTAACAATATAAAAATTAAAACTAACTGGTCAAATAGTGCGAATAAACTTTTTTTCTAATTGTACGCTGATTTTACCGTATAACAGAAAATGACTTTTTTTTTTTAAATGAAACGCTCTATATATTTTTGCATATTTAACCAGTGTATGCGAGTTTGGTAAAGCTTCAACAACCCAAAGAAAAATTTTGTACTTTTTGTTTACTATTAAGACTGCTTTGACCCACCCAAAACGATCCTTTTCCTATTTAAATATTACTATGAAATTTGTCCAAACAACTTAATTGTTTTAAATGGAACCGCGGTGACGTTCACGCATTTTTAAACAAAGAATGTTTAAAGGATTTGAATGATATCCATGCTACTAAGAGCTGTTACTATCAAGAATGATACCCATAACCTCACACTTATTTACCCCGACAGCTTTCAAGTCAATCTCACACTATAAAAAAAACAAAATTGAAAGTACGATTTTAAAACACAAAAGCTACATTAAGTAATGCATTTAGTTTGATATAAGCTAAATGAACACAGTTTGGCAAGATTATGACGTCTCACTAAGGCCGTTACGACATCAAATTTTCTGCAAACCACGGTGTTAGACCCAAAACTTATAAAATTCCTAGAGGCCACCATTTTCAAGCCAGAAAATTTGGAAAAAAGCACTCCATCAGACTCGGTACGGAAAATTCAAAAATTCCGTTTTAACACCAGATAAACATATTAAATTGCGGTTGCGGATTGTCTTTTGCTCTTGAACATTTTTTCGTTATACAGAGCGACCAAAAATGATTTTGCTTTTTTACTTTCATTGGTATACCCGAGAAGTTGATAAGTAAACATGGCAGGCTAACTTCATATTAATTCTGATTCATAGCAGCAGAGGCAAATGTAATTAACGGAATTTACGGCATGGAAAAACTTGAAAACTAAAATGTATAAAACACTATGATTTATTGCCTACAATAACCGAAATCTTATTTAAAAAAAAGTATAGAAATTCAATTTGAGTCGTACCAATCAAACGGGAAAATGATCAATGGTCAGTCTACACTTCGGTATTCCAAAGTTTAAAAATCAAATGAAACCAAACAATCAATTGTTTTCTGGAAAAACATTTTTGTAATCATGTACTTTTAGAAAATAAAAATAACAATAGCAACTACCAACAACGAGACTAGTTTGGAAAACAATTTTCAGCATAATTTTATAAAGGAAAATCTTTGACATCAAGAAGTCACAGTACTGCATAATATTAAAGACTCGACAATAACATAAGTCCGCTTATTCCTTCCCCCTACTTCTTATGTATAATTAAAACTCAAAATAATACATAACAGGTAGCAAGTACGAAATTTATTCTTTTCTCGAATCAAGCATCGCATACATCCAAACATCTACAAATGATATTATATTCCTAGGCTTACAAAATTTTTTTAAAGCAACAATTTATAAAAATCAAGAACTTTCATGACCCTATTAAGTAAATATACTAGACGAAAACCTACAATTGCTTTGTTCGCTCTAGGCCATGATATTTACAGCAATTACAGACAATCGTTAGCAGGTCATGGATAATAATCAATAATTATAAAACAATTAGCTTGATGCAACTATTCCGCCACTCATTTTAAAACTCCAAATTAGTTAAAGAAAAAGCAAACTATTATTTCTGAGTATTGAACTATTTATTTTTACTTCGCAATATCAAAATAGAATAGTGGTACACTACTTACACCTAAAATGATCTGAACAAAGCATGCTGAAAATATTACTAGTGAAACTAGAACTTTAATAAAAGGCCATTAAAATGCATCAAGAGCTCTGATGATACATTAATCTTCGCAGCAGATTTAGCACTTCAGTTTCATTTAAATGTCCGACAATCACCATGATATATGACCAGCCGATTCATTTGTACGTGAGAATTTAAATGCTCCGTGCTGATGTTATCCACAGAAATTTCACTGCTCTATTTGGTATGGACTAGGTACATTTGATGGTTAGTAATCAACGATTTCTCTACTCGAAATAAGGAAAACAATAATTACCCTCACCTCACTTTCAAAACAAGTGGTAAATAAAAACAACACCACAAACGTAATACAATCATTATCGTTTAAAAAAAAAGATTTTACGTAAAGCTTTCAAACTCCCTTGCAATAGCCGCAAGTTCTAGAAACGTGATCTCTCATGGAAGCGTAAACCAAAATTGAGCAGATTGCATAAACTTCAATGGTTTGTGCAAATAGGATCGCGAAAACGGACATAACTGTTTAGAGTTTAGGAGAAATATAACAAGCTGAGACTGTTGATCTGCATTTTATAGGCATGGTCGCTTTAAATAGCTTTTCTGAAATGGTCAATTATTTCAAAATGTTGCTGCAAAGTTTATACTGAGAGAAAATAACCAAGCTAAATTTAGTGATTACTTCTCGAAAAAATAATGGGTGCGTGTTAATTTAGTTAATGTTACATAATACAAAGGCCGAACTTTTAGTCCCACAACAACAAAATATTTCGATAAAATTCATAAGTTAACAGGAAGAATGGGCGTACTCAAATCCATTCGGTTAAAGGTGAAACATGTTCAACGATTATGTAAGGTTGCAAATGCAATTTATGAGATACATCGCATCGTTTCGTTCAGTTACTTTATTATTGAGCTAAGCCAGAGGTTCTGGACTCAAAAATATTTTTGCAATGTTTCATAGAAATGTTTCGTGTATTACTTTTAAAACCCCTAACTATGTATATTCTACGGTTATCAAGTCCGTTATAAAATAGCTCGAAGTAATAAACCAGCTGACCAGATGAATAAAACGTATCTAAACAAGCTCCTCAGTTTAACATGTAGGTGTGTTGCAATTTTAAGTCCGTGACTAATTCGTCAACTATATATTTAAAAGAGTTATGCCAGGATTCATTATTAATTGATTGGCCCACAATTTAAATACTAGACTATAAATCCGGACACTGTACCCATAGTAAAGAAAAACATAAATAAGAAAAACCTATTGTAGGTACAGTACGCCAGCATCGCGATAAACACATAACATATGAATAGCTTAGGTACAGTAATGCAAAGTACATTGAAATTTTACTTTCCTATACTTTCAATCAATTGATTTCATGAAAATTGTCTGTTTCAAGACTTTGGCGGAAATAATACATGCTAGATCTCAAGAACTTCAAATATTTGTTTTCAGCTTACAAGCGGAATCTGATAGATAGCCTTTAAGGTAAATTAGCGCTTTTTTTCCATAACTTTCCGGCTTCAAATGGCAGCTACTACGCTTCTTTGAAAATGTTGTTACGTACCTTATTATCCTTCAAACACAAGTTTGCAGATCGGCATAAACTATAATTTTTACAGATGTCCTGGGCAGACAATATTAGTATGAAAAAAATTTTTGAAGAAATTAAAATTGTGAAGTAAATTTAAAAAAATTATTGTTCAGGCATTCAGAACTACTAAAACTGCGGTGATAATTTTTGACTGTTTTAAAAACACACTGCTCAAAAACTGGCAATACGATTTTCTTTTATTTTTTAGAATTATAAATCTATGAATAGCTATAATTTGGTTTGTGTCCCAGTGCGCTAACTTCTTTGTGACACCTTGTATAAATTTTTGGAAATCGAACATTTATACCACCCTTATTTAATAATAAACGGGGAACGGTACAAAATTTCTGTTTAGGCTAAATTGCGCACGAGTGATAGTAGAATAAAGTTCCCGACTTAATTTTTACATATAGCTATTTTTAGGGGGGTAACTTCCCCCCCACCCAATTTTTGGACTACGAATTTGTCCTTCCGTATTTTGTTTTTTTTTTAATTCCAAAAAATCTTTCTCTACTGATCTCTTTGTAGTCAGTAGTTCAATAAATGAAAATATTCTCACTAAGTTTACACTATTATTTTTGTATAAAACCTTTAGCATTATGTGGTATGTTCTTATAATACTACTATTATGCAGTATTGCTCTCGGTACATTGGTAAAAGTAGAGGATAGGTACTATAGTCAACGTTGGGGCGTGACACATCAATAATAGCTCATTTTTTTAAATGTATGGTTGATTAGGCTAGGGATGAGTTACAATTTACTTGGAAATTTCTTCGTGACGCCGCCTATGAATTTTTGAAAATCGGATGTTGAACACTTTTGCAATTACTCCACGTCAATCCAATTTTTGACCGACGATTTGTTTCTTTGGTCTTGGATTTCTTTAATCTTAAGGAATCTTACTCCAAAAATAAAAATAAAAAACATTTCTTTTGCTCATAAACAAATCGACTAGCTACGATACGGTATACGGCATACCGTTGACGATGCCAGCGGCAATTATCTCTCTGATGTGCCATAAACGCGGTGCATTCTGTAGTCACTGTCAGCGTATTATACGTTACTACAGAAATACTTTTGAAAATATAATAAGTAACGATTTGTCAAGTGGTATACGAAGTAATTAGCACATTTTTACAATCCAATTTATAAAACTTTTAATTTTAAATCATTGATTTACGAGTTAACTAATGAGAAGACACAAGAATCATCCACTTACACAAACAAACACTTGCGTTGTTATCAAAATCATGTTTTTCTTTTATAGTTTTGTAGGAAATTTTGTACGCTTTTATTCATTTTCGAAATACTTTTGACATTGAGTGAGTGTACTGTAAGCAGGATAAAAAAAAATTTGAGATATGTACAATTGCATCAAAAAGGCATTAAAATGGTCAACTTTGGTAGGTCATAATTTGGGACCTTTAAGATTAGAGGTTTGTTTTTATTAGATTTACAGAGAATCGAGTCTAGTTTCACTCATTTCCAAACCACTTTTTCCTAGAATAATCAGGAAATGTCATATAATCTGAAAAGTACAAACGTACAATCGCGAAAAGGGTCAGCTTTGAGAGGCCATATCTCGGAAGCTGTTCAAGCTAGGACATTTTGTAGAGAATTTTGTATACTTTTATTTATCTCTACTACTATTGAGATTGGATGCAAGAGCGGCCAGTTATTTAAAACAATTTTTTACACCTGTTTACTAAAATCTAAAAGGGTTGCAAGCCAAGTCTAAAACTTAAGAGCCATTATTTGGGTGCCAAAATAAAAGGGGGTTTAGGCAACAAATCCATTCCTACGTTATTCTTACATATCTATCGATCATCTTATTACACTTAAACCATACGCTAAACACTTGGCATTTTTGAGTTGAGCATTAAAACATTACGCTCACGTACTGTCTAAGAATAATTCAGTGGCCTTCATGTATGATTATTTACTTGTGGTGTCAATATTTAGATGAGCCCTCTTAAATGATACGTACGACATGCCCACTTTGAACATGCCTTTCCGGTTAGTGCGAAATATGACACATCGTATGTGGTTTTATAGATTACTTAAGGTTAGGACGATTAATACTTTAAATTTTGTATGAATCACACTGCAGTGCAGTTTCGAAAGTGTGTAAAAATATGGAAAAATTCAATTATACTTAACTTATGTAATAAATATTATTAAGGATATGAAATTGTACTATAACTATACTTCCTGAACGAACCTACTGCCTCTTATAGCAAAGCAGTAATCCATTCATCTCAAAACCGAGCGAGTACATAAAACAATATCCGAAATATCCGACATATGTTGTTGCTTTACGCACAGATGTACTTAATCAATAGGTTCTGAACTTGTTTATTCACCGAGTATCGGTTTCAAAAATCTGTCGTAAACGATAATTAAAATAGACGTGCGACGATGGAGTATTAAAACGTCATACTGACGAGATTTCGGTACGGAAAAAGGGCAGTTGTCACAAAATGTTGCTAACTACCTCTTCTATGTGACTACGAAAAAATATATCTAAATAAATAACATTACACCATTGAAAATAATTCCAAAACAGTGCAAACAGATAATCCATAAAAACTAGGGCGATAAATCACAAGTAAAGAGAAATCGACATCAACCCGCCTCACATTATTCAATAATTTAAATAATCACTAAGAAAACAATACTGTTTATGTAATAATCATAATACCAATACATAAGCAAAAAGTTATTTAAAAATAGTTCCGCTTTATAAGTTTCACAGCCGACTTTCATGTCGTTTTCTAAACTTTCGATAATTAAAAGTTCCACTAGTATGTGGTGTCCGATTATCTCAGACGATGTATCTATATATACTACTAGTGAAATAACTAGATAACTGTTTACAAAACTCTCCCAAATTTCAACAAATATTCGCCCACATTTCATGCATACTTTCATACATTGTGATATATGCTATTTGCAGAACACTGCAGGTATGCAAATGCTAAATTTCACTCGTCTATCATATAAATATTACACTTTACATTAGCCAATTTAAACAAAATGCCGAAAACCAGACCCTCATCGATTCTATGAAATATGAGGCCTTAAATAATAGCTTTAGTATGTACTAGATAGAACCCTACATAAACAAGCTGCTTTTAGGAAAATTCGTCCCCAGACATTTCATCTACTAAAAATTATGGCAACAAACGCAAATATATTATGCATCGCTGAACTGTAATTCACATCTACAATCGCTACGAAACAATTAAAAATGTTTGAGAAACGTAGTTCATAATTTCCCCTACCCTTTAAAAAACTGAATCATGAAAGCTGTTTACCGCTCCCATAACTTGCAAATTAAGTATGACTTGGAAGCGTACTATACGATAATTCACACCACCGTGACAACAGTGGCCGTTAAGCTCAAAATACATTCATGAAATGTATTTTATGTCGGCGAAATTTCATAATCTAAGTCCATAATGTCCGAACATTATAATAAATGCCCCAGCGATTTATCTTACAACCACCTACCGTCTTGCTCGTTTCCGCTCGCACAAACAGCCAAATGGCATTAAAGAAAACGGCACAGCAAATCGCCGGAAAGATGTAAGAAATGTAACGGACGTGTTAAATTGAGAAGTGCAATCTCGACGCCCGCTAATTTGTTTACAGCGCACTTTGCCAATAAAATTATGTACGACGAGTAAAATAAACGAGCAAGAATTAAAACTTGACACATGTGGCAAAATAGTGTAATAATAAAATCTCTTGTCAGGTGTAGGAAGCTATTTGTGAGAAAATTTTGAACAAAAATACGTTTTCAAATGTGTTTATCATTTACTCTAAAAACTCTTTCTACAGAAAAAGTAACGCTTGTTCAAAGATTTAATAAATTTCTTTCTACCGCCTTTTTAATTACCACTGTAATACGATTACTACACAAAACTACAAAAATTTGATGTCAGGTGTAGGATGCTGTCACTGACACGACCGCGATTAAAATTAATGAGGTTTATTCCAACCAAAACAGCTGGAGTGCATCCTGGAAAGATCACACGGGTGCATCAAACTTAAAGATACTTGATAGTGGGTGGTGTTCAAATTCGGCTGGCATGTCACAAAAAGAAAAAAAAACGAAATGAACAATTAAGAGAGTATCGAATTTACACATTATCACTCATCCCGGATAAAAGAACGTGTGAATATCAAGCGTTTAAAACAACGGGCTGCACATATGGCATGCAGCCAAGAAACTCACAAAGCAGTACTCATTTTATTAGACTTTTAATTGCTATATGACTATCATATGCATATCGTACGTCCTGAACGGCTGGTATGTGCGCGATCCTTGCATAAATGTTAGCACAAAACGGTACAATCCGAAGGATGCAATTATGATAAAATGCTACTATGTGTTGAATGTTAGAGAACAATGCAAGAGTGGTAGTCTATAAAATATGATAAAGAGAGCAAGTGTCCAAAAGCTGTAGCTATAAGGACCAACAACAACTACATAAGAAAGAATTTTGCCGCAGGCAAACGCGTTCTTGGAAAACATTCTGTAATTCTATGGAAACCACTGCTTCTGGGGCTCAATTAAAGAGGATCCTTTCAAAGGACCCAAACCAACAGCCAGGCTGTCTCAAAAGACGGGATGGCACTTTCACCACTAAACCTGAGGAAACAGCCAAGGTGCTAATAAATAACCATTTGCTTGGCTGCATTATCACCTCACACGTATGGCCACGGCCTGACATCCCACCACCCACCGAGGCGGTCGGGGAAATGGCAGAGCGGGTCATATAGAGCCACAGGGTGAACTGGGATATAAAAATTTTCCTTTCATCCAAGTTGCCCGGGTTGAACGGTATTTTCCAGCCCTTTTACAATGGGGCCTGGACCTTATACTCATTCATACGGTGCGTATTTATCGGGCATGGATCGCCTTCCGATATATACCGGAAACCTGAAAGGAAGTGAAGGTGGTATTTATACCTGAACCGGGTCGTAGTGACTACTCCTTGGCCAAATCACATCGTCCAATCAGTCTCACTTCGTTCTTGCTAAGGACGCTTGAGAGACTATGTGACAAGAGAAATACGAGAGCAGGTGCTAGTTCTACGCCCACTGCACCAAAATCAACATGCTTACATCACTGGGAGGATCCACCGAATCCGTATGAGGTAAATCGGATAGCAGGGTTCCCACTAACTATCAAGAATTAGAATCCCTGACTTTTCCAGGATATCCATGACCAAAAATCATACTTACCTATGGCTTTCGACAAAAAAATCAATAAAATTGAAGACGCAAAAATAGTCACGTTTATGCGTTTTTTATCAATTCACAAGACAGCAGTATGTGACGGTCTCACTTGCACCTAATCATAAGCCATTTACGTTCCTTGGAATTTAACAAGGATAAGAAATATACCTCAATGATATTTTAAAGACCTTTAGCAGCAATTGATTTATAAGCGGCAGTTTTAAAATTCATTCGGAACATTTTTAATTTTTTTAAATTATGTTAACACTACTGCAGGAAAATCAGGTTTTTTACTGTAAATCAAGAGAAAAATCAAGACTTTTGCCAAATTTTGCATAAAATCCATGACTTCCAGGTTAAAATTTTAATTCCCTGACTTTTCCATGACTTCCAGGTTATCCAGGGTCAGTGGGAACCCTGGATAGAGAGAGCGTTAGACAATCAAATGTCTACTGTAGGAGTTTTCATTGACATTGAAAGGCTATTGACAAGGCAGTAATAGCACTTCCCTACGCAGGTATATTGTTGCGCCCACCCTGTGAGTGGAAAAACACATTCTTGCAATGAGAGCAGTACAGCTTAATATCGGTGACAGCTCTATACGAGGTGTTGTAACAAAGGGCTGCCCCAAGGTGGCAGGCTGTCCATGTTGCTATAGAACACAGTGGCAGGCAGCCTTCTGATTCCCTCAGCGATGCTGGCTTTTTCACCATTGGCTATGCGGATGAAATTACCATCTTCATCATAGACAAATTCGAAAACACACTCTGCTCCTTAAAGCAGGCGGCTCTTGCAGAAAAATAGAAGACTGGTGTAGTGAACAGCCCCTCTTTGTCAACCCCTCAAAGACATAGATGGTGCTTCTCACAAGAAAGAAGAACGTTGACGGTTATGTACCCCCTCCTATTCGATACTTTCCTTAATTTATCAGACAGTGTCAAATATCTGGGAGTAATTATTGATAAACAGCTGAATTGGGGGAAACAAAGGCTAAAACCGAAAAAGTATGAATAACCTTTTGGCAGTGTCGCCGCGCGCTCAAAATCCTAGGGACTATCCCCCAGAATTAGCCTGTGACTGTATACAGACATTATTAGGCTTTTGCTATACTACGGAGCAGTGGTCTGGTGGCTCAGTCAGACAAGCTACAACCGCAGCCAAACTGGGGCATGTAGAACGTCTTGCCTGTCTTAGTATTACGGGAACTATTCGTTCAATCCCCACGACGGCCATAGAGACCATATCCTATGCATTCTGCCACTCGATTTGGTAGTGGAGAAATCAGCTATAAGGACTGCCTTGAAGTTACGCCTTAGGGGGCTATGGTATACAAAAGGTGTGGGTTGTATGCACACAAGCATTCTCGATGACACGGTCTTATGAATTCCTCTTCTCGGTGCGGTGGTTAACTGCCTTCCTCACAAGTATACCTTTAATAGACAGTACAGTGTATATGTGAGTGCTGGAATAACCACCACTCAGATATATCAATCTTTACTGATGGATCCAAAACAAGGCATTGAACCGGCGGCGCCGGAGTTATGTCCGACGATCTAAACCTTCGCCAAAGTATACCGCTAGGCAAACTCACCACTGTCTTCCAAGCGGAGGTAGGGGCGATAATGCATAGTGCAGATGCAGTCCTTGTGCAATACCTTTAGCGACAGTAGAGCTGCCTTACTGGCCCTGAGTAGTTGTAAAATTACTTCAAGAGTAGTACACTTCAGTGTTACGAAGCTCTCCACGATATTCCCAGAGACATGATAGTAATCGAGGTAATGAGTTGACCGACGAGGTTGCAAGACTGGCCTCCCAGCAACTTCCTTGAGGGCCGGAACCTGTCACCCCCATCTCTCCTACGATATTCAGCACTATTCAACATCAAGAAACCTTAAACAGCTTGACGAGAAGGTAGGCTAATATTCAAAGCTGTCGCCAGGCAAAAGCTGCTTTCACTGTGTTTAGCTGTCCAGAAAGAATCTTCGCCTTTCTGTAGGAATCCTGACTGAGCATTGCATTCGAAACAAGTACATCCACATGATGGAGCTGGTGGACAGCATCAACTGTCAAAGAAGTTAGAAGACGCATCAGAACAGTAGAACACGTGCTACGCCACTGTCCTGCCATCGCAACAATTAGAGGATCCGTGCTGGAGGACTTCTGGCCTGGCGTGGTCGTCATCAGTAGCACCCCAATCGCGAGCGTCCTGAAGTTCATTCAAAGAGTTGGGTGGCTTGGGCGATGCTCGCAACACCACAAAATACATGTGCCATATTTAACATGCACGAATAACTGATTCCACGGAAGGATAAAATCGAATTAAGTATTAACCATCTAATGAAGATAGGGGTTGTGAATACTGATAAGCACCATTAAATTCGTGGCCGAAAAGCACGATAAATAAATCGATGGTAAATATACAGTATGTCTGTAAAATGTTTCTCATAAATCGAAGTACAGTACCTTAACGATAGAGCAGCAAAATAACGTCATAATTACTATTTGTGCAGTAAATTCAGTTATTTGATTGACACTTTGCATACATATTTTTTTCTATTGAAAATATTCACTTTTCAGTAGCCATGAAAGTAGCCCTGGTACTTTTAAAATTGTAAGTCAAATTTACTTTAAAACAATAATGTATTTATAACAAGTGCTTAAACAAAAGCAGTATACGTAAACACGAGTTCGGACTACCCACATTAACAAAAACATTAATTCCGTCAGTGCCTCGTCATTAATTCATTTTTACAAACCTGAAGCCGAACTGCGTAATGGCGCATCTGCGGACTCTCGTTCAAGGGAACTTTAGGCATAGTTTATGCCGTAGGACTAACAAAATATGTTCACGTTTTGAGGAAATACCTACACTTTCATGGCAACTCCATTTTTCACATCACGACTGAATAATCTTGAAAACTTATGGTCTTTAAACAAGACTAGTCTTATTTTCGTCTTATGATACGTACAACGACACTTTTAAATTAAAAGTTAAAAAATCGTGTGTATAAAAAACATACGTTAAGAAATTATTCAAACACTTCCATCTACGCCTCTGGAAGAATGTCATCCATAGTCAAATAGTCACACAAAATTGATCAAATATCTCAACTTGCTGCGGAAATATTAATAAAACGGGATTTCACTGCACCATCATTGGAGGGCTGTATCTCGAAAAGGGTTGAGTTTGCGGACATTTATTTTATACCAAGGAATCCACTCTTTGATATATGCAAGACGCTGTATAGAAGTGATATATGAAAATATTACTGAGAGAACGTCGACAATGTCTACACATTTTTTACATGTTCTTCCGTATATTTCCAAAAATTTCAAAAAAAACAACAAAATAACCTCCCCGTGCTTTACCAATATTTTTAAACAATTATCATATTTGAAACCATTGTATCAGAATTTTACACAATTTCAACTCGCTTAAAAATGTTCTACATAAAAACATAAGACGATTGCACAAAAACTTTTATAATACTTGTACTTACCACCACATATCCCTTGATATTTACTGCATTAATTTTACGACTCTTAGCTTACCTGCAACAATAAAAAATAGTTTTATCTCAACAATTAATTACACTTACTAGATTGTGAAATACAAAAAAGGTCAAATTAATGTTTCAAGATCAAGTGCGTGTATAACTGGCGTATGTGTAGGTCGCCTTGAGACAACCGGTATGTACATATTTACATCACTTCACCGAGGATGTTTTTTTTATTATTAATAACCAAGTCCGAGATCAGTAATGTTTCTATGTTATTTTGCGGTATACATCATATGATGGCGCATAAATGAGAATTTTGAGAAATGCATTCCTTAAATGCTTTCAGTTTTCACACAATAGTACAATAGAACGTTTTGATTTTTCGAAAGTAGAGGAATTGCAAAAAGTACGAAATTGCATCTGAAGTGGAATTTTATTAAATAACGAGACAAATCCAGTGAAGCGTATTAAATATAAAACCAATAGAAAACTAAACCTGCAGAAAATTTTGTTCCCGTAATTTCATCTCTAAAGGCTTTTCACTACTAGTTCATAGCAAGTAAAAAAAATTCTTGATCATTCGGCTACATAATTTCAGGGTGGCCACTTAAAACTGCTTTTCAAATTCCCTGACTTTTCCCTGACTTCCCTGACTGATAAACTTCAGTTTTCCCTGACTCATTTTTATGGTACAAAAACCAATTTTAACTGTTTTTTTTTTAAATTGTAACCCAACATAAAAATTAGCAAAGTAAACTTAAATTACTTTACAGCAAATGGAAATGTTTCAACAAGCATAACAAAATACAACATCTAAACTTTAAGGAAAAACCAAATGAAATAAATACAAATTTTATAAACATATACCTAGGTAACAAAATTTCCGTTTCGCCGGCAAAAATAAAAATATTAAAATAATTGCATTTTACAGAATTTTCCCTGACTATTTCGTGAAATTCCCTGACTTTACGTTGAAATTGGTACAATTCCCTGATTTCCCTGACCAAAATAAAAAAATTTTAAATTCCCTGACTTTTCCCGGTTTTCCATGTTTTCCAGAAAAGTGGCCACCCTGAATTTAACTTTTGGTACCTATTTGGTAGAATTCCCTGCAAAAATGTCGATTTTTGACGAATGCCCTTAATATTGATTGGGTTTTAATGACAATAAGTTTATAGATCGAAACTGCTAAAGAACTATGCGAATAAGGTACAACATTTAAATTTGGTAGGTTAGACTGAATAATAAACAACATTAACTAACTAGTGTTTCGACGCCCTGTAGACGTTTATAAGCGATCTTTCATTTGCGTTTGGGGAGTAGCACACCTATGCATTTTTGAATAGTTGACGAGTTTTCAATGGGGATTAACTTTAATTATATCTTTTCACATTCTAGAGAAGTACACAGAATATTCATCTCCAAGAATTTATATAAAAAGGTTACATCATTGGGTAGAGCGGCGAGGCCTTTTATTACACCGCACGCCGCCATTTTAATTGAATGCGGTGGCCTATCGTAGGCCTCGGCGTAGCGCACGGGTTCAGCTAGTTTGAACATAACGCCAGAAACTGTTACTTACTATGAACATATTGAACTTGAATGTATTTATCGCGGATAGCTAAATGAAAGTGCAACAAATAACTAAGATTGCACAGAAAATGTAGGTGTTAAAATTTGTATGTCAGCTGTAATAAATCCAAGGGAGATGCGGGTGGACAATTACATTACTGTAACAGTGCAATATAATACTGTCGCGACACAGAGATAAAAATAGACGCGCTACTATAACAGAGATGCACTTTCCCCGAATAAGGCTTTTACTTAAATCACATTTCAACACATACTAAAGCACCGTGATGAAAATTACATTGGGAACAATAGCAATATCGTCCAAATTTCTTATCATTCGGCAAGAACATCTATAGTATTATTTAAATTAATTACTTCCAACAATGGAAAGACAGACAGACATGGGTTACAAATTATTTTCGAAAAGAAAACTGTTTTCCCACCCTTACCACATTTTTTCAAATGTCACATAAAAATCGGTAATAATAAGCTTGGGATAAATAAGATCTGCTATATTTTTTTAATATTCATATAACAAATTGTTTTCGGAACCACCCCCATACGTTGAAATTCCTATAATGACGTTCATTAGAGCGTTTCATAGCGTGTGAACTTGAACCAATAATTATTTAACGACTTCAAAATTAGAAGCGCCACTATCAGAACGGAAACAAACCAGATAGTAAAAATAAAAAAAAAGTTTTACAGTTTTAGCATTAAGAACTTTTACAGCGCATCCAGACAATCGTAAGTCACTCTCTACTTGCGCTACCTTAGATAAAACAGCAAATAAATGGAAAAATATCAGATTGCGATAAAACTCGGTTTATACATTTACCAATAAACCATAAAAAAATCGAACATACGTTATCCTAGCTAAAAGCAATAAAAGAAAGCTTTCACAAAATTGAAATACGTGAAATTCTCACGCAACTCTAAAATGGCTGTCTACTTAAGAAATAGAAAACTGAAACGCAAAATGCTCTTCAACACATGTACACTTAAATGAAGAATGAATCAGCAATTGACACAAAAACCTTAAGATCCCTCCTTTTCCATTATCCAACACGTGTACGTTAAAAGCCTATTTCACAAAAAGATGATACCGTTTCTCTTTGTTCCTCACAACTCAACCTACTTATACATAACAAAGAGATAAGGTATGCAAATTGGATGGGGCAATGCACTTATAGGTAAACAGCACGACACGTAGAAGTCTTTTGTGTAGAATTCACCCACTTCCATTGGCAAACGTGAAGAATAACCATTACAAAGTCCTTCAAGGGAGTCACCATATTTATATTCGTAGAACACCAGCTTTTCCTGCATTAAATTGCTAGGCGGAAAGCCGGAAACAATGCTTTTTAGTAAAAACGCCGCACAATAAATTTTGCGATGACAGCTTTTCCGCGAGCACGAGGTATAAAATGACCGGAAAATAAACAGGCGCCAAGATGGACAGCAGATTTAACAACGCCGTCCGACTTTTGCTAAAAGCATTTTAAATTACCATTATCTAATTGGAGGCAATAACAGTTCAAATTAACCTTACCTTAACGGTAATAGTATGCTTTTTACAGAATCGACATTGTGTTTAATATAATTATTTGAAACGATATCTAGAGCATTGATTCATCAAGAAGGAAAGCAATAAATCATTAACCTTTTCATGCAACCTTCCGATTATTATTTATTACATACATATAACAGGGGGGGTAATTATCAATATCATTGTAATCAGTGTCAAAATGACTCTGTAAAAACTGGAATGCAGGAATAAGATTGTAGGTGAACTTAGTAGGTGCAACATGGTGAAATGGTTGTTCGTTTATTATACAATGTGTATTAACCACTAAGCCAAAAATTTCAAATGCAACATGACTGTTAATTTAATTATGCAGAAGTAAAATGTAGAAAGGGTCTCATTTAAATTGCTGACTCTACGGGTTACAGTTATTTTCACTGCTCTTCTAGAGTTACGTAAATAAGTACTATTAACGTTTTTACAGTACTTTTTACATACTACTACTACTACTCTCATTGCGCAAAGTTTGCTTTTTAGAAGTGGGTTTTCAAGAGTCGTTGTAGAGTGGGGTGCAAACTCAAAGCTGTTACAATAAAAGTTATATGCCACTATGCAATCAATTGTGCTACACAATACTTTCCTGTTGGAAGGATCTCGCTATAATACAGGCATTAAACATAGTGGCCTAAATTCTCGGTTATTACCGCAGTTAGGAAAAACTGATGACATGTTATGGGCTAATTTTTTCTGTGTATTTCGACAGCGAAAACGGACTTTAGCAATCTTCTTTTGTTCTCAAGTTACGCACGCGTAAATAGATTTTTTTTTAAATATCAGTGGGTCTTATATTTCAGTAATTTTAAAAGATTGAAGGAACGTGTACAGACATTTTTCGAAGACATTTTTATAAAAAGTATAAATATCTACACAGATGTTAAAATCATTCATTTGTTTTTGAATTATAAGGAACTTATGTTTTTTTAAATGAAAGCCATAGTTGGCGGTGACTTCCTTAAAAAGGCATTTGCTTTACGAATCAGAAAATATGTACTTTGTTATACATACTTATTTCCAATAGTAATCGATTTACAGCATTTACTTATCAACAGCAATACCACATGTGAATTAAAAATTGTCGATCATTCACCTCATTGACAACGAAATTGTTTTGTTGCCAGGCAATATCACGAGTCCGAAGAACGAGCGATATTACCGTGCATCAACACAATTGAGTTCGTTAATGAAAGACAGAATTATAGATAATTTTTAATTCACGAGTGGTATTTCTTAGAATATTTCACGAGCAACTAAAATAAATTATTGTTTAGTATAGTTATTTGTTATGTACAAACGTACTAACGCGTTATTTAATTATTAAATTCAAAAATAAAAAATGTTGCAATGGTTATACAGCACCGATAACTCCGAAGCTTTTTAAAAAAAGGATTATAGCAGCCAGTCAGGGTCTAATTGGTCAAAAACCTGAAAATAAACGGCTACTATTGGCTGTTACAATGATAGTGGAATATTCTCCGAAAGTTTACTCTGACGCCCTCCAGGAATTATTGAAAATTTTGATGTTGACGGGTTTTCCAGAAATTACGTATACTATAAATAAAGTTGTTATAACCATTTTTGATCCGCGCGTTACCTATCGCCTTTACTACGTAGTCGGCAAGCGCGCCCCGTACGTAACCAATGCCTCGAGTCTGGAGCGGGCGGCTTATGCCGGCTGGAGATGACTAGATGTAAACTTCAATCATTTCTTTACGCGAGGATATTTAATAGTATATTAAAGTATAAGTGGATAAAAAGGTCTTTAAAACACGCGCGATTTTTCGAGCACGACGGCGCAGCCGGAGTGCTTGAAATAGAGCAAGTGTTTTAAAGACCAGTTATCCACGAATACTTTACGCTATTTTTTTTATTGGTGCACTTTGAAATCATAAATACTGGTATTATTACTACAAAAAATGGAAATAAGAACTAATAATGTGAAATGGCTGAATTCGTTGACATGGAAATGAGAAAAACAGAAATTAATTTGCAATTTGTCATCAAAGCTTAATTGTTGTCACCGCACTGCTTAAAAATGAATTCTAATATCGATTTTTTAAATAGTAAAGGAGAATCGCGGTTAATACCGCAAAAATCTAATGATGCGTATAAAAAAGAATATGACAAGTTCATCAAATGGATGGAAGAGCAAAAGGTAACAGATATAAATGAACGAGTTGTGCTTGCTTGCTTACCTTCAGAAATTTGTTAGTAATATTTTATTTGACGTTACAAGGTACAGATCAATAATCAAAAAATTGTCATTTAGACTTCACGTTTCTCGAGTTGTTGATGTTGCCATGGTAACTTTAAAAAACGCGCGTTTTTGAAAGTTCGATTTAAATACGCTGAGGCGTGCTTTAAATAGGTAAAATGGGACACCAATAAAAAAAATATAAAAAGTATGCAAAAGTATCAGCGACCTGTTTCGCCCATTTTTGCTGTTATTTTAAGTCGGCGTATAAATACAACATCTTGTTAATCATAAACTTGATTCTTAAAATTTTAACTTTTATTTTATAGGAAAGAGAATATAAAAACCCGCATAAAAAAATAATTTACCAACTTACATTGAACTACAAAATGTAGGAGCTCTTTTGAAAATAATGTGTTGGGAGGTTATCCCATAAGGGGTATAATACCCTTAGGAATCGATTATATTAACGGTCATGGAAACGATCTTTTTATCCCAAAGACCCAGCTCAAGTAACTTTATTAAGTTTGGTAAGGTTAAAGCCTATATATTTCATTGCGACCCAAACATAAGTAAATAATAGGGGAAAACTAAAGTGGTTTATGTACTCCCCAGTCTTACATTTTAGTCAATAATCGGCTCTAGAAATTAAATTCTGCTGCTTTTAACGCAGGTGGTCTGAGGTTTCATTCTCCATCACGATTTCCTTGAATATTAATCCTAGTTATAATTTTTCCGAAAAAATTAACTAAACATTGTGGTGAAGCTACTTATTTCCTCCACAATCGTTCAAAGCCACTAACTTTTTGTATTATTTTTAACACCTTCAGAATATTCGTAGGCCAGATTGTTTAGAGTAAGAACAATTCAGAATCGTAATAATGCTGTGAGCCATTCAGCAACAGTTAAATAAGTAACATCTTAGTTACCCATGACCTCAAAAACTACATGTTGAAGCAGTTTCGTGGTAATAACCCATAACAGATTACACAAATGCTAGTTTTACCTTTTATTATAAAATTATTTGCTTATTAAACAATTAGAATCTGATCCAAATCTCTATATTCTGGCACTACATTAATCTTGATATAATCGTAATGTAGTGCAATTATCCTATTTTTCACAGAGCAGAAGTATAATTTTGTACAATTATACATTTCCTTTTTAATCGAAACAATTAACGAGTCGAGTCTGTATATTTCAGATAATAAAAAAAGTTTAAAGAAAATAAGCACACGATAATCGAACAAAAAAAAGTTCATAGAGAAATTGGACAAATCAATCAATTTATAGTTAATAAAGCATGGCAGGTGGGAATGAGCGATAATAAAATGTGCATAATATTCGATATCAAAATTATGTTGATATTTATCCATCTACCGACATATAGAATTTCGTTGTGATATCGATATTAAAAAATATCGATGTTGGTATATCCCTCCCCGCCCCTATTGGCAGGGCAAAGCATACATTTATTTTTGTACTTCCGCTAGATAGACACTTTATTTCACTGATTAAGGTTAGGTGATGAACTCCATTATTTCACGCAGTGAAATTTTGAGGTAATGATGAAGCACCGGCAATCTTGATTTTTCGAATTGATGTCGTGCACTTTTGTATTTATTCAAACGGAAATAGAAGAAATATTGAATGCAACAGGTAAGGAAAACGGGTGATTATTTAACACATGTGATTACAACACTCGCCTAGCGGCTGGTGAAATAATCACCCTCACTTCCTTACTTGTTACATAATTAGCTATTACAACTTCATACTTTAACTGAAACAAACGGTCGTACTGGCTACTAGTTAATCTATACATTAACGGATTCATAGCTTTGGCGGTAACCAATTTATCAAAGAGGAACTAATTTAACTCCCAACCACAAACTGCATAATTTAAAGCAACCAAGCCGTTCTAATTTCGTAACAGATTTGAATACAACAGCAGATCCTTGTTAAACTGCACACCCTCGTTAATAAATTGCACCTACCGATCTATTTCACTGCAACTCTCGGTTTGCACAGCTTGAAATAATTACGTTTATAGAACACTAAAGCACAGGATCCTATATTACATGTCCAGTTAATTTTTATCAACAGTGTTTGTCAATTTTAACCTTCAAAAGAACTAAGTGTATGTCTTTTCTATAAAAAAAACTAAATTTAAAAAATGGGAGATATGTCCGCTGGTACTTTCCCATATTTTTTACGTTTTAGATATTCTCCCGACAATAAGTGACTGAAATTTAAATCTACACGCGCATTATCGGAAATTAAAGACAACATTTTCAAAAATTTGCCTACGTTTTAGCTTACACAGAAATGTTTCGTTGTCTATTGTCTTTCGTGTATTAAATACGAGAGCATAAACCTTCGATTTACAACTTGTCAAAGCTTAAAAAAAAAATAATTGTAGCAGTCGCCATTATGATATTAGAACGGGAAAAAATAATTGGATTAAAAGTCAACATTAAAAATTCGAAAATTCAATTTCTGAAAAGATACCAAACCAGCCCTTCGACCTTATATTAAAGTCTTCAAAATATAAACCATTTTTTTTTTTTTTTTTTTTAAGAAAATTGGCGTAAAAGCATTTCGTATCACGGTTTCCTATTCTTACAGCTGTGTATTAAAACCTGTTCTAAAACATATTTGCGCGATATTTAAAATTTTAAATAATTATAAACCACGAAAACTAAAACTGCACGAACTCGCCGACACTTTTTTGGGCCTACAGTAAAAATACTTTTTAATTAAAACTAGTGCGTTTCCTTGGTTTAACCAAGGTTGTAGTGGGGCAGCCCATTTTATTGCCAAAACAACTAATACACAATTATCTAAATTAGGAGAGAAAGTAATCGAAAAGAAAGCCAATAAAATTGCAATAAAACTAAAGTACAGGTATGTGCGATGTATCTGAAGTTAGTTAATTGACGATTTCCTTTGCCTGCACTGTGAAAAATGAATTCGTTGTTTTGACATTTCATAACTTTCAACCTTTTTGTGTTTAAATCAATGAGTAGTAATGTTAATATAAATACGAACGTTGTCTTGGTCAACCATTTATGTTTGTTAAAAATAGAAGTTTCATTTGATATTATTTTTTTGTTAGAACGCAAGAGAAACAGTAACCACATTTGATGCAACACTAGATTATGTTTAAAATAAGCGTGATATTGTTAATTGTTTCGAAGTCAACCAAACTCTTATTTCAATATTTAGTTTGGGTAAAATAATGTAAAACGTAATAATTGTAACAATAATTTGTTTTGATTACCCTCAAGAATTACTACTTAACATTAAAAGAAAATTACACAAGTAACGCCCCCTATGATGTGCGGCGAATTATAGTTGCAAAGCAACAAACCGGCAAAGATGTGATCGGAACTTGCAAAGCAGGTATCAGCGATCACACCGGAAATCGCTGATACCTGCTTCGCAAGTTTCACATGTTTGCCGCTTTGTAGCTCTGCAACTATTACGATTTAGTTGCTATTGGAAGTATTAAAGTTTTCAAAAAAATATTACGAGCGAGACAAGTGTTATGTACAGATATAGTCAAGTTGCATACTATTACCCAATATTATTACATGTTGCAAATTTAAAATTATCATTATGATAAATTAGTCTTAGTTATATTAGGTATGTTAGTTATATTAGGTATGTTTTATAATGAAATTTGTAATATTGTAAAAATATTACATGAATATTATTTACGCACAAAATGTATTTTTATTTGATCATCCTAATGTATATGTTGGCCTCAAACGCCATTCTCATTCCTCAAAAAAATTATTCAATCCTAAGATATAATAGTATATTATACACCAAGGTAGACAAGTCTACTATTATAGCCTGAGGGCTAAGGTTAGACCCCGAGGCGCGTAGCGCCGAGGGATGTAAGGCCCGAGGGCTATAAGACTTTTCTACCGAGGCGTATATACGTTTTTTTCACTACTAGTGATATTTGTTGAACAAGATGGCCATAATTCTGAAATGCTTTTTTCAACTTTAGGTGTTCCACAAGGGTCCATTCTAGGACCCTTGCTTTTTCTAATTTATATTAATAATTTTAGATTTTCAAATTCCATAATCTTTGCAGATGATGTTTCTATATTAATTAGTGGCAAGGACACAAATTCTATAACTAGACGCGCAAATGAGCAGATGACAGATTTGTAATTGGATTACTAAAAATAAATTAATTCTAAATAATAAAAAATCAATATTCGTAACCTTTAACATATCAAATTTAACAAATGCCAGTAATCTGCTGATAAGAGCAAATGGTGCCAGTATGGAACAAGTTGTTTCAACAAAATTTCTAGGATTACACATCTCATCAAATTGTTCATGGAATACACATATAAATACAATATGCACAAGAATAGCCCCTATGTGTTATTGCTTAAGGCAACTTAGATTTGAAGTAAATATGTCAACATTAAAGATATTGTATTTTGCAAAAGTTCACTCTTTACTTTCATATGCCATAATTGTCTGGGGTTTTTCAAGCGAATCTGTACGTCTATTCAGATTACAGAAGCGTGCAATAAGAGCCATGATAGGAGTCAATACTCAAACTAGCTGTAGACAGTTCTTTAAAATCCTTCAGGTATTAACTTTACCATCAATGTTCATTCTGAATTTACTTTTATTTGCTAAATCAGAACTGAACGAGTTACCTGCGCTAAACAGACATCACTGTTATAACACCAGACACGAGTTTGGAAATTCCATCCCATAAATTAACAATATATGAACGTAGCCCAAACTATTTAGCAATTAAGGCGTATAATAAGTTGCCTGAAAATTTTAAAACTTTAGCCATAAAAAAATTCAAAAACGAAGTTAAAAATTTCTTGTTACAAAAGTCATATTATTCTTTAGATGAATACATGGTGGATACACTGTGATAGAATAATTAAATGTTGGTTTTACTGTTTTTGCTATTTTGCTGTTTGTATTGTATTATTATTAAACTTTTTATATTTATTATACTTGTTATTTGTGACCTGTCTTTATCACTTTGTGATCAACTGGACTAAATAAATATTATTATTATTATTATTATTATTATTATAAACCCTTACAATTGTCGAAAAATGACTATTTTAACTTAAATCCCTGTTTATTTCAAATTATAAAACAAATGACAGTTTTTTGTTTTGTTGGCATGACAGTTGTTTGAAAATTGTTACATCATCATTGGTATTCAAAAACATTGTTTTTAAGAACTGGTTTCATCTAAAATATTAAAATTATTAACAATTTTCCCTTTTTTACTTTGTGTGGTTGTATTATAGGCGAAATTGATATTGACAGTTGTCATTTATTACGGCGCGAAAAACGTATATTCAAATGCACCAAAGTTTTTAAAATTAAATTAATTTATGCATAAAATACCATTAAATAGAATCTCTCCATTATATTAAATCGTGCTATAAAAACGTTCTCTTTAAAACTGTCACAGGATTACAAAAAATATAAATTTGTTCATTATTTACCAGTGGTTAATAATGAAAAATTAGTTACCTGTCAGTGAGCAAAGGTAGAGAAATTGAATTTCACAGCATTCTATTATGTGTCAAAATGCTACACCATATTACTAGTAGTGAAAAACATAATTTCTGCAATCGGGTGAATTTTGCGATTGAAGCTAACATATAGATTTTATTCACTAAAACGTATTTGCATATTGATTTGAGATATTTTTTATTTGCTTGCAACTGCAATTACACCATCGTATTAACAATTTTTCATTTTTTATTAACTTAAATTTCTGATAATATGCAAAACGGTAATTACAATGTTTCGGGATATTTTAAATAACTATCGGGTGTATTTGTATAACTTAAAGAATAATATAAATGTTCTTAACTATGCAAGGGAAGTTTCCCAGACTGTTAAATCAATCGTCAAAATTAGTCGGGTGGAAAACTATGTATCGGATAAAACAAAAATGCGTTGTTATCAAACAAACTAATAAAAGTTTTTAACATATTGCTCGTATTTAATAAACAAAAGTGGTTGATTGAATATTTTATTCTATGATTTAACAATTTTTTTCTGTCAGTGTGGTAATTAGTAGATATACCCCACCGTTTCGAATCATTAATTTACATGCACTTTCTTATTACCGTTTTCAAGAAAATAGTAAAAACTAGCATTACTATATTTAAACTATCAATGTTAACACATCACTCCCAGTTGCATCAGAAATATAAAAACAATAAATATTCTGATAATAACATGACGCTAGATAATTTTGTTAATAGTTTCTGTCGCAGATCTGTTCATTACTAATACAGACAAATGCGAGTATTATAATACTCAAACTACGATAGAGTAACATTAATAGCAACACAAACTTGTGAGACTTCATTAATATACGGAAATAATAGACACGCTTAGATTGACAATGGCAAAAGTGATGGAGTTACACTGGATCTGACCTTTCGGGGATTACGAGATCAGGTTATAATTCTCCCGGATTTGATGCTTCATCCCGAATGCAAAAGTTATAGAATGCACGATAAATCCTTGTTAAAGTGAGGCTCTCGAGTATGCACAATTAGGGTTACTAATCTTCATAAGTCAAGATCTTTTGACTAAGCACTGTTTTGGATAAGATTTATCGCGTTTGCTTGACCAATTTCCTGCTCAAAAAGCAATCAAATCAGACTTTTTTTTAATATTCGTGAACTACCAGCTGGATAAGTATACTTAACAATGTATTAAAATCAGGTGTGGGATAAATAGTTGTCAATAGAATAAATTCGCCCACTAAAAGCAGATTTAGATTGATATACGTCTATATGGAGTAAAATGTTATGCAACCTCCTCATTAGAAACATACCTTCCAAGTTGTCCTTGTCATTGACTTGAGTCAAAGTAAGCGTTACATCACAACTAATCATTTCAGGTAGGGAACATTTCATTAGACATCAGTTCGTTGATCGAACAAATTTATAGCTGTTGACACAGCCACGTGACAACACAACCTGTTTTCAATCAGCAAATTAATTATTAGTAGGTAATTACGTGACGTTTATGCGAGCTGTAATAAATGAATTTAATGCTAGTGGTGTAAAAATAGCAAGGCATGGGCCTGTTTGCTGTCACATCAGCAAGTAATTGAGAACAACCGAGTCACCACCAGATGAAAATCAGTTATTGGAGCAAGCATTTGTTGAAAGAGATTAACACTTCGGTGGACAACATGACGAAACCAACTACTTGCGTGATCAATTTTATCTACGACAAAACTTTAAAATCTGTTTATTTTAAATAAGTAAAGCCTTTTGCACGGATAAAAAATGCGGCGGCGCCGCTACTTCTGTTCGATAAAGAAATGATGTGCATATGAAAAACGCGAGGAACTTAACCGAAAATATCTGCAAGGCGAGGATGCTTTATAGGTTTATGCATATATCAATCCAATTTTAAGAGCTTCTCGAAAAATTCCCCCTTCAACTAAAAATAGCGCTACCTGAAATTCAATCCTGCGAAAGCACGCAATATCAAACGAAACTAATGAAATGATATTGAAGTCGCCCTTTTCAATTCAAAAAGCTATTTTTTTCTCGTTTGCAAATGAACACACAAATCGGTAAATAACCAGATTTCATGTCCGTCTCACTTTTGTTTATAATTCTCCAAAAATAATAACCAGTGTCCAAAAAATCTTTCGGGTCCTGGGCGGCTATGGATTGTAAAACGCGTGTCTTTACTATCTGGATGAAATCTAACCTCAAACAAAACGTCACTTAAGATGACAATTTCCGTTTTCTTGACCATTGCGACAATAAAATTTCACAACAAATGTTCTTTGTTCATGCGTAGACCCTTTGTAGCGAAAAAAGCTTTGTAAAAATACACAGAATATAAACTGCACCAAGAAATTAGCGCATCACTATTAGAATCTGATTTGTATGTGTTTTACACATAAAGGGTTACTTTGACAAATTTGAGAACTGTTTAAATTATTCCTTTGTTTTATTTTAAACAACGTTGTCATACATTCATATATGTTTATTCATTCTAAACATCATTTAAATGCATAGGTTGGTTTGTGTACTAATCTATAAAACACATAAAAAATCAGATCCTAATAGTGATACCAAAGAATATCAAAGAGAGAAGCGTCACTTGTGTCGGTTCCTTTGATGTTTTGAGCACAATTTGGGTGACCTTGGCCATATTGAAAATGGTTAACGTCAAAATTAAATGGCGCCAATTTTAAATATAACTTGTAGACATACAACACAAAGAAGTAAATAATATTGCTAAACGTAATTCGCAGGAAACCGAAGCACGCATTAAATAAAGTAATAAGTAAAAATAATTCTGTAGATCGAGTAGGATTTTTATTAGGTACGTGAAATGCGAATAAAATTACATTGTTCAATATTTTGTAGTAGGTATACCTACCGCGTATTGTTATGTCCAAATGGTACGAGTATTTACCAACGTTTGACTAAAACTGATTACTTTAAGTAAAATTCACAGAACACAATTTACTGCTAAGTCAACCAAACGAACTGCTCCGTCTGTGATGCTGTTGTGGTATTTTATTGTGCTACATTTGACACGCTAAATAACTGTAATGCCCTTAAAAACGATACCTGAATAAAATGGATGAAAGAAGAACCTTACATTAAATTAAATTTAAATCGGCGTCAGAAAAGGGTACGTCAAGTCGCGAACCACATCTGTCAGATTGACAGTTAAACCATTTACAATATGGCCGACTAAAGTAGAAAAAATATCGAAGTGACGCTTCTCTCTTTGATATTCTTTGGTGATACGCTAATTTCTTGGAGCAGTGTAAATAATTTTAAAAAAGTTCAAATTTAAATTTACTTTTAGACGTATGTCAAAAAATGTTTTCTCCGTCGCGACGGTCTTGGGTATGACCAAGAAAGCCCGGAAAAAAATAAAACTTTTTTTAAGAATAAAACAAAGAAATATCCACCGAAAACCTTCCTATCATAGCGCCAGAAACAATTGCTTATAAAAAGCGGGAGGAAAAGTGAAAGTGCCTTAATGGAGCTTTTTAAACTATTTTTGGAAATAATAAATACCCACTAAAAAAATCTTGTTAGACATTTGCATATTTTTCTCAAATGTTGTTCGCCCTTATTCATATAAATCCATCTT
Organism: Ctenicera cuprea; assembly: GCA_958336395.1. Classification (NCBI taxonomy): domain Eukaryota; kingdom Metazoa; phylum Arthropoda; class Insecta; order Coleoptera; family Elateridae; genus Ctenicera; species Ctenicera cuprea. The sequence continues at coordinate 18,733,796 of OY284487.1, read as the reverse complement.
TTTCAGGGAAAGCTCCTTCTTATTTCGGCAGTGATCCACCAGCAAAAAAAAAATCCACCTGTTTTTGTTTATGGGACCGTTAGCTGAATTTTTAAAGCGCCCGGGATCGACAGTTTTATACTCGTCATGACGCAAGACAAAAAAAAATAAGGAAACATTTTAAAGATGTCAAAAAAACAATTGAAGTACTTAATCGTATGCAGACTATCCTCCAGATTCCAAATCTATAAAAAATATACAAAGTGTTAAACTTAAAATGAGAGTTATAGTCACTTCCGGCGAAATCGGAAGTGTAAAAAATACCATCATACAATTGAATTTTATGGATATATTACTCATCCAAAATTTCATTCGTTTATCTTAATACATACAGAAAAAAATGGGTGAACCATGTTTCGTTTACACCTGGTATTATAGATAGATAGGCATGGTACAAAGAAGTTTTTTATACCAACATTTTATGTTAGCAAAGTAAACCAACCCAAAGAGGTCAATTGCGTTACAGTATTAGAAATAATAAAATTACAACAAAATAATAACACAGCAAAAAGCAATCTGTAATATAGCTTGGTCGTGACTATGAAGATAAATAGAAACAAACGATGTAGACCCCAACAGACCGTTCATTCCACTTTGAAAACATTTCCTAAGTATGTCTTGACAATGACTCTGACATTCACCATTTGTAAATCATAATAATAGTATACTACAATTTGCACAGTGCATTTTTGCACAGAGTGCCTTGAGCAATGTTACACTAATAAATTACCAAATTTATTTTACTGCATATTAGCATTTAAAGAAAAACAACATGGATCATGAAATGAATCTCGTGAAAATATTCGGACAATTTAGTCGATAAATATTACATACTGAAGAAAATGGGTATTCAGTCGACTTTCGTTAGTTTGCCTCAAAACTTTTGAACTTAGAATGCAGACCGTAGTATTTTGCCTCAAAATATAAGAAATTTAAATGCCAACCAAACCACTCCGTTAAACTAAATTGCAATATTTAAATATAAAGGGACACCTACATACTAAATTTCACCGCATAACACCGGATATACAGTATTATTAAAGTGTTATTTGATTCTATGGGAATTAGTACGGTTAGAACATTTCACTCAGGAAATAATCCGCAATTCTAAAGTAATCATGATCGTTAACGGCAACGAAACTAAAACCTATTTATTATAAAGTTCAAATGTCTAAATATTATGAATTTATGATAGATGAAGGGTCACGGAATAATTTTTTACATTCAAAGTAGGTAAATTATTTAAACTTAATTACAATCATCCATGAGACGGGGACTTAATAAGAATGTTCTAAAATTGATACGTGTACTTAAAGAAATTAAAAAAATAAAACGTAATTCCGTGTAGGTACCATCGTAACGTTAAGAAAGCGCGTTTGCCAGTGTTGAACAATACATGCACCGATTACTAAGTCGCATTTGCCATTTCAGCAGCTAAAAGGATAATTCAACTTTTATTGCGCATCAATTTAAGCACAAATTACTTATTTGTTTTGTTTGATAGTTCTAAAAATAGAATTAACTTGACAATTCGATATATTATGCGAGAAATAATCTGCTCGTATACATACCAATTATGAGTTTGAAAAGGCAATCAGGGTAAGCTGCTACTCAAACTTCCTACAGAGCAACAAGTTTTCGTAATTTAGCCCGTTTATTTTCAATTCACTACATAACTGTTGATAAAAAATCAAACTGTTATGTATTTATTCCGATAATTTTTTTTTAATTCACTCGTGATATAATTATTGAATGAGTGTTTGGTGATAAATTGCATATTGCACATGGCAATGGATGTATAACCATATTTTACCCAAAATCAAAACGCATACCATTTGAGGGACTATAAATTGACCCCTCGGCTAATTCTTTAGAAGGCAACGTTGAATTATAAAATACTAGTTAAATATCGAGTTTCCTGCAGTAAATTGTAGGTAAAGTATGTTCTTTTGTGGTGGTTGTTGTTTCTGTCGAGAGCGACCCCAATGTATTAGTTGTATACGCAATGCAGTGGCAGCGTGCACGATCAACTTTGCGGTGTCTACCACACGCCATTTGGCATCAAACAATTTCTTTTGTGAAGCTATCTATTACATATGCGTACTACTTCAAGTTGTGTTATTTTAATAGCTTTTATGTAAAAAATTCTAGTTGAAAACGACCAAGTTTGGAACCGGACACAATCAAAAAGAAGAATAAATAGCAACGTAATAACTAACAATAATATGAAAAGTAAACATTGTGGGGTTCTTAAAAAACGTTAAAAATAGTATTTTTGATGGATGAACCTAGCTTTAAATAAAAATCACAGATATTTCTAGATATAATCGTGTAAGGGGTAAAAGTTGAATGGGTGTATTATACTTAAACAAAAGCACGCAAGCACGAAAACATCCCATTTAAGCTTCTTGGCAATCGTTAAAATTATCATTGACAACTACCGAAATAATTTGTCGGAAAAGGTTCACTAAAGTTTATCAAAAGGAAGGTACTTTTAAAAGTAGGACAAACTTTTAAATATTAATGAAGAGAGATATATTTTACAAAATACTGTATACTAACAATAGTTTAAGTTATCTTTATTGGTCGGATTTAAGAGAACTTGAATGGTTTGTCACACTTATGAATGAATCACAAGGTTTAAAAAAAGCAGCTGTAGATTACTCATTCTCCTTAATCAACGTAAACAATGACCCAGAAATATATTTTTGACACTAAGGCATACAGAAACATGCATCAGAATCTTCTGCTTAATAAGTTTGTTTTCAATGGTGTTCATAAAGTTCTTCCTCCCCAATACACCTGTCAATTTTAAAGGGGGCAAACCCCCAAACGACATCCTTGCCAGTTCTTCTAGGCTGTTTCAATTATTCGCTAATCATTATACACGGTATTCCGGCTTAAGCATTATCCGCTCGGGTTCCCACTCGATTGGGTGACCAATGTAGGGATATATCTGCAACCTACCTACCTACCTACCTACATACAACCATTTAGTGGAACTTCTTCCCCATTTCGACGAGTAAGACCAGCTCCTGCCAGCAATACGTGCTAAGAGAGCTCACGAAACCTGCACTATTTGCGGGTACTAAACAGGCTATTGGCCTATAATAAGAAGAAGACAAAGAAGTTATACACATTTCTTTTACAGGTAAGCGGGTAATCATGTCCAGTTACGAATGTATACATTACGTAAATAAAACTATTTAAACAAAACTAAAAATTTCAAAGAAGTAATTCACAAAATATAATACTCAAATTATAAGTGTATTTAAAAGAAATGTTAAAAGTTTTACAGAACAAAAAATTAAATTTTCTTTCATTTCTATAGCCAAAGTAAACTCAATTTTAGAATAGTTAATTATAAAGCGGTATCAAATTCACCCAACTCCCCAGTAATAATCATAATAATGAAGGTTTGCCAACTGATAGCGAGGGAAGAGTGATATATTTTAATTAAGTCCGCTATGATAATGAAGTGACGAACCCGGCACGCAATCTTGCGTGATCTACCCCCTGTTGACTCCAGGGGATATAGCGACTGCACCCACCAGGGTGTGTCTTAACCTGGTTCTGGCAGGGTGTAACCCTTTCCGCAATATTACTTTGGCCTTTGAGATTTCCTTTCCAGAAACAGTAAATTCAACCTTGCCACACCTAACCTAAAAATTGCATATAAACATCACAACGTAATAAAATTACTGGTCCCCATTATTTGTCTTTGAATGAGCGACCCCTGTTCTTTAAACAGCAATTCTCCTTGCTCGTCATAGTGCAACCGGTGAGTTCTTTGTTGGGGATAAGAGAGGAGAAAATCCAATTTCGAACTTCAATCACTGCTGAATATAACTTTATTTTTAGCGCGAAAACAGGGCGCTGGTCGATACGATAGAAAGAGTCCATTATTCTGATAATTACCAACCCTCGTGTGAGTGAGTATATACTGTATAACTAACCAAAACGGAAGAAATTGGGAGACATTTCCGGCGGTGGTTTCCATTTAGCAATACCGAGTCATAGTTCTGTTGTGCAAAAAGGGGAAAAAGATGTCCTTGCGTGGATCGAATTGCTTTTTACTAAATTCTCGACGTTTTTTAACATTTTAATCCAGTTTATCTACGGCGGGCATCTACTTTCGATGAACACGAACCATGTATACGACGCACCTTTGCAAATATCGAATGGTCATGCCACTGTTAATAAAAAGAATAGAATTGAGAGTAAATATTTACTCAATACTAAAATACTTTCTCTGGCAACAAAAAAATTGTTGTTCTGTGAAACACAAGTCATGTACACTCCATTAGTGCGAAACATCCGTTTTTGTCAAAGTTGGCAGAAAAGCTAATATTTGGAAACGCAAATTGTCCCAGAAGTTCATGTGGAACCACCAGAGACAAGGCTAGACTAAAACGGTGTTCAATAACGATTAATTTTCTGTAGATAACACGATCGACATAAAATTATACACTATTTGTGTCTGTCGAATTCTCCTATTAGTTATTACAACCGAAATTGCTGTTGGAATATGGCACAATCACGCCATTATACACTTTCCAGTTAAAAAATTTAAAAACCTGCTACTAACGAAGTACAATTTTTCTTTCGTTTTCCTGCTGAAGATGACTTAACTGTCAACATACATATTTTTTATTATATTTATTTATCGCGGGTCTATTTCTAACATTAAATTTGTTTATTCTTCTCTTACAGCATTTATGTTAAATGATAAATTCACCGAACACAGGAAACCAAAATTAATTAATTAAGCAACGCTTTCTCATAGTTTTGTTTAATTATATGCAAAAAAAACCTTACCTGCTAGTATCAAATCTAGAACTTCACGCTGTATTTTTTAAACAGTTTGTAACGCAATAGATACCGAAACATAGTTCCAATTACAGTTTTAATTAGAAATATTGACGTAAAAAACTTTACTCAAATTAAAAATAATTAAATTAACCATGAATAATGGATATCAACAACTACAAATAAGGCAGAATCGGACGTTCTTCACACATAAATAACCCGATGCCGAATTTTTTAAGAACTACCACAAGAGCGTATTTTTAATTAACAATTGTCTGTATATATTTTCTACACTAATGTGCATGTGAAACGACACTAATCCGCATCCTCGAATTATTTTTACAACTGGTAAACATCCAAAAGCATGAAATTGGCCGAATTTTCCTGAAAGAATTAATGAAGACCTCGTCGGAATTGCGTGTAATCTTTTTTTCTTCCACATAACATTGTATAGATTTAATTGTTTTGTTATTTTATAACGTGTGAATTTAAACCAGGTAAGTATCTCTAGTTCATGAACCGAAACCGCGCGGTTAACGAACCCGCGTAATCGCGGTGAGCTATGTCTCTTGCCCTGTCTGTACAGTACTTCTTCCTCTTGTTCCACCGGTGACGGCGACCAAGGCGTTCTTCGTGACTGCTTTATTCAGGAAGCGGCGATGGCCAGATGCTTGTTTGCATGTAGTTAGTGATGCGAACCTCGAACCTCGATCCAAGCCATATTTATTTAATCGATCGAGGATCGACTAGGACGGTACTGCACGACGGAAGTAAATAAACCATTGTTCCTTCGAAATATTTAATTTCTTATTGTTGGAGAGCACTCTAGCATGCAACCACCTCAACTAAGTTTTAAATAATTGGCTTTTGAACATGAGCAAGAGCTTGTTTATTGCAAAGAGTGCTTCTTAAGAGCACATCGTTGACTTTTTATGCTTTCTCTAGCTGCAATTATGATGTAATGTTAAAGTTCTTTTGTTGCATTTTTCTTACTATCTGCTACACTTATGATGGGACTGATAAAACTAAAAAACACAAACTGCGTTTGTTTGGTTTGTTGAAATCACAACCATGACGAAACTTTTCTCAAGATGCAATCAGAGTATGATATACACTACGACGTAAAACTTTTAAAATTCTAAACGCCTATAGTTAACAATAATTTTTTTTACATAATTATAGCAAAATAAATTATACAAAGAGTGATTGCGATTTTTCGATAAAATTGTGGTGTAAGTTCACGAGTACACTAATTAAGATGGTAATTCCACGACCGCGTAGCGATAGTGGAATTACTCAAATGTTAACTAGCACGAGTTAACTTACACCACAATTTTATCAAAGAAAAATCGTATTACGAGTCGTATTCGTCTTGACTATATCACCCACATTAATTTTGACGCATTATTTGTAACACTGAACTAGTCGGAAATGCTCGGGTGTTTTCGGGAATCGGCGCTCTTAACATGGTACTGTTTGCTTGTTTTGAAATGTTTTGTAGTGGCGTCGTTTTGTAAATTTAATTTTTTATGTTGACGTTGTTATTTACTGTTGCTGTGAAGTGTTGTAAAAATGGACCGTTTTGAAAAAAAATCGGTAAGAGGTATTTCGTAACATTTTTGAGAATATGTACATTCTTTTGGCCTAAGATTTTAGTTCATATAACCTGTCAAACAAGATACAATTTTAATGTAAGTATATATTTATGTCTTTTAATGCACATTAGCATTTGCTTGTGAACGACAGAGACAAAATTTTGTTTTTAATTCATAAATTGTTATAATTAAATATGGTGGTCAACGCAATGGAAAACTATATTAAAATAATAATTAAAATAACCAAAAGTTAGTGCACATCAGTTTTAAATGCGTTTATTTAACACTTAAGAGCGATTAGATTATGCAGCTAAATCAGCATAAAACAAACGCAATTGGTTCGTTTTATGAAAGGGGACATTTGTGGTTGGTTCAATGAAATGTGAGTGGTATAGTCTTTGCAAAATAAAGTCTTTCCAATACTTTTATCCAAAAAAAAACAATTCTGCTGCCAGTTTAAATATAACGCCTTTTTAATAGTAATATACTACTACCAGCAGCAAAGACATGAAAATAATTTATCGAGTTATACAGAAAGAAAAGCTGAAGTGTGAACTTCGAGTGGACTTTCCCATACTAAAACTTATCGTATTTGCAACAGTGTAAATTTTATAATTATAACCTTCCATTCCATTCATCCAAATTCATAGAAAGCGCTACAGCGAAATTATAGCTAAACAAAATTTTAGCCAATACTAGATACTAACACTTGCCGTTGCCGTATTTGTAAAAGTTCGGCGAGTATTAGATTTCTAAGAAATTCTAAGAAGTTTCGGATGTCGGACAAAAATGGCTATAATAGCTGTATTTATGAAGTTATCAAAAATATGCAAAAAAAATGAAACATATATTTTTTAACTAGAGCTAACTGATAGACGTTAAAATTTCGTAACTGCCGGAAAACGCGTTATTGATATTAAAAGGTATCGGTTTTGGTATTAAAAGATATCGGTTTCTTTTCTTAATTTTTAGAATAGTTAAAAATTCTAGGAAATCCTAATAAAGTACTTTAAATAGTCTATCGAACTGATAAAAGTTTATAACGATCGGCGTTTGCGTATTGGAATAAATAATTAATTTTAAATTTTTCAAAAATTCCTGGAAGGCGCTAGAGTAAAATTGAAGAAATAAATAAAAAACAAATTTGTAGTTCACTGCAAAATCTATCGGCTTAAAAAGTTTTTAAAAAATCGTGTAGAAAATCATTGTAAATTGTATTTTCAAAAATTTCACAATTTTGAAGTAGCACCTTGCGATATTTTCGGATTTTCGAAATTAATTTTATTTCATCGTATGCTACCCCTACAGGTCTCTTAAACAGGTGGTAGCTGACCCCGATCAGACAACTACTTTTTGAGTAAATGGGCGTTAAAATCGTGATTTTCAAAAAGCTGTAACGGCCGCCATTTTGAAGCTAGAGTTCGGTAAAAAAAATTTCGATTTGCCTTAAGTTCTTCTCTGATTCCGTGCTCAAATCTTCAAAATATTGTTTTGTTAAAAAGTGCTACCAAAAAAATATGTTTAACTTCCGTTTCCGGTTTTGGATTTGATTGAAAAGCTTAACTAGAACTACAATTTTCGACATACCTCTTCATTTTAAATTTCATCAAAATCGGTCCAGTACTTTCGCTTGTAGAGGCGTCACCCACACATCCACAGACAAACATTTTTTAAAAATCACTTTTTTGGGTTCCTTGAGCCCCAAAATTTATATTACGAAAATTTTCATGAAATCAATACTTCCCTATACCAAAGATATGGGAAAGCAAAAATGAAAGCGGCGCGGCGTGGTCAAAATCTCCAACAAAAGGCCCACTCATTCCCTTAGTACATGTGCAATCCTTGAAAGTGGTTGTTTGAGGTTCAAGATTTAAAGAATGAAAATTAATCAGAAAGAAAATCTTTTTGTTTAGCAGTTTTTTATTGCGGTGTTAACGAAGGATGCCACAAAACGAAAGTAATTACAACTCACACAAAGATTGAATACGATCGATAGATAATAGAAGTGGTAATGGAAGGTAATTTTCCTTCCATTTCACTGAAACTTAAAATTTACGGATCCTCTTCAAAACATTTCGAATATAAATGGTCCTTCACTCGTGTAAACATCCACAAACAGAATTTCCCTTTCACAACCAACCTAGGATTCGCAATATCCTCTGCTGGATGAGAAAACCCCCCAGAATTTCCCATATTACCAAGTCAGTGAACTTCTAGCCTAAGGTGTAAAGCATTGTTAACGCACCAAGTAATGAAATTTGCTACGAATGTCAAAAATTAACCTTCCCCTGTTTCCATATTTAGACATTCAAAAAACTTAATTACATATAAAAACGCATAACTATAAAAAAATGGGGTTTGTAATGACATTTTTCTGTCGTTTAGATATATCAAAAATTTAAAAAAAAAACTGCCATTGAACATGTCATTTACATAATCATGAGGAAGCATTATTTAGGCTAGTATTATCTACTCCTTCCCAGTAATTGTGTTTACCATTACGCAAGAATTTCGATTTCACATCAAACGTCAGTAAGGCGAACAAATTATTGTAATAATAATAGCACCAAGCTTTAGGAAGAAATATAATAAAATTTCTTATAAATTCATGCCATGAAACAGACTTCCTTTTTTGTAGTATATTTAAAGTACAGTTTAAGTCCCACATAATCTTAATCTAATTGAACCAAATTGGTAAATGTTATGCGTTTGTTGATCTACTGATAATATTTAACGCACTCGCACAATACAATGGCTACTGTTTAATTAACAAACCCCAATTTGCTAATTGAATATGCTGGCAAACAGCTTTCTATCGCATTTTACTAAAGAAGGATTATATCATGCAAAAGATATTTAACCGTAAAATCGGTCAGTTCATAATAAAACCATTTGCGAAAATGAAAACTGCTAGCCTGGCTCTCCTCATCGCAATATTAAACATCACCGAATTATAAGTCACTTCGAACAAATTAATATTGATTGCAATCCCGTAATTACATTTTGGCGAATTCAAGGTCGATTCGTTAAAATAGAACGCGCCTAATTTTTAAATGAACATATCTTCTTCGCAGTTTACAAAAAGCAAGGGCGTTTCGCAAAAACTACATTACATTTAATTCCGCATTCATTCCCTTGTTCGTTCGCAATATTCCGTAGTAAGACGAGCAATAATTGTTGTTTGGTAACGGGGAAACCCTTTAATTATCCAAAATAATGAGCAGGTACTGCAATAATTAACAAAGGTTTCCGAACATTAATTCGGTTAATATCAAATAAGTAACTAAATTTATATTTTGATATAAATCCCAAATGAAACATTAAAAAGACATATGAAGACGAAACTTAACGGTTTTGACCACACAAAGATACGTTATTTAATCCAATTTACAAAAGCTTAAACGGCAACAACTTGTTTGAAATACACCTAGCACTTATGTAATTAAATTGATGTTTCATAAATGTAACTATCACATTTGCTAATTGCCTCTGCAAATTCGCATTATTTAGATGAAAGATATTATCACTCAGTCCGCAATTACGAAGCTTAACATCTCGACACTAAATCTAATACCATCATCTGTATCCATGCAGAGAGAAATTTTACAGGATGAAACATAAAACGTACTAAATTATGGGTTATGCTTCGTAACTGAAGTTTATCACAGTTTGAAATTTCATAATAAAGCCTACACAAATTTATAAAAACAGCACAATATGGCAATTCAATATCCTGAGAATTGCACAAAATGTAAGGGTGGAAAAAAATTTCTACGTGCTCACTTATAGTATAGTGCTCGCGGCTAGAAAAAAGTAGCTTAAAAAGTGAGCTTGCGGGCACTCCGAGGTAAAAAGCTACGACCTTGCAAACAATGTTCCCTTATTTATGCCTTAGGAATGCAAGTGACCTATATAATACCTGTGAAAGCCTCTTCCGATTTAAAATATTTTTACAGAAGACGCTCTTTTAAAAAAAAATTCGCAATGAAACTTCTTCATCTGTGGCACATGGCACCATTGGTGAATCTGACGCATCCTTTTGATGTTTTTCACACAGTACTTCTATGTTTTTTGCACTGGTATTGTATTGTATTGTATTTTTAAGGTCTTACTGCACTTACAGGCTGGCCACTTAAATCTGCTTTTCAAATTGCCTGATTTTTCACCGACTTCCCTGCTGATAAACTTCAGTTTTCCCTGACTTTTTATTTTTTATTTTTATGGTACAAAAGCCAATTGCAACTGTTTTTTTTGTAATAAAATCTACAACCCAACATAAAAATTAGCAAAGTAAACTTAAATTACTTTATAGCAAATGGAAATTTTTCAACAAGTATAACAAAATACAACATATAAACTTGAAGGAAAAACCAAATGAAATAAATATAAATTTTATAAACATGTACCTAGGAAACAAAATTTTCGTTTTGCAGGCAAAAATAAAAACATTAAAATAATTGCATTTTAGAGAATTTTCCCCGACTATTTTGTGAATTTCCCTGACCAGAATAAAAAAATTCTAAATTCCCTGACTTTTCCCGGTCTTCCCTGTTTTCCAGAAAAGTAGCCACGCTGACTTAAGCCACATTGTCGGGCCCATTGTGCGTACTAATAACTTGCTCTTATGCCAAATTGAAAATTTCCTTTCATCTTCTTCATTTAATAACATAACGGCACGAATTTTTTTCGGCAGTTTTTGTTATTTCCTCCCTAGTTTTTCATACATAATGCCAACTTCGCCTGTGGTTTTTCGGTACCGCTTACAAAATTCCCCAAACTGTTTATGCAGATCAAGCACTGCTTCCAGGGCTTCACGATGTCAAAATTAAATTGTTTCAAGTTCACTTTCTCAGCTTGTACTTTCCAAAACATCCACGCTTTTGAGTTATTTTGAAAAATTGCAAATAATAATAAATGTGTCAACAATTATTTGTTATTTACGAGGACGGGAAAGGCCCCAAGTTATGTTAAGTCGGAGTTTTAGTCTAAAGGTTTGAGATTAAGTTGGAATTCTAGGCGAAAAACGTCCTGCGACCCGATCCTACTGCACCTTTGCAGTTTCATATAACCTTATTCCAGTCCTTTGAAGTATAATTACATTCTATGGATGAAGGAGTAGAATTGCTAACACCAACAACAATGAAAATAAACGTGTCGTGTCTGCTGTCTGATACCAACAAGTACTCTACTAAAGTGACAGCGCGGGATGAGCGCAGCAAGGAGAAAGTAGCGGGAACTCGTGACTCACATATACGGTAGCAGCCATCCTGTAGATTCGATTGATTTGAAACTTTTTTTATTTATATTATTTGTATGATTACTTTACTTTGCAAAATTATTGAATTTACATCATGACAATCAGCACGAATCAAGGTATAGTTGATTTCATATAAAAATAAAGAAAAGTCTTGAGAGCGATGTGAAACTGGGTTTTTTATTTATATTTTAATATGTCAAATGCCATGAATGACATTTTAAAAAATTACCAGAGCAGCTTCTCGTATTGACCACCCCATTTTACAGTTTGGCAAAAATGCGGGCCTTTACAATTACAGTTAATTGACCAGGCATAGGTTTTTTTAAAGTAACTTACATAAGTCAATGAATTTTAACAAATTTTTGACATTGAAATTCGAGTAAAGTAATAATTTTTTAAAACATCATATACACTATAGAATATTGGTTGTCCTCTTTTTATATGAAATCAGCTGTACTACCAAAACCTTTTTTTGTAACCGCAATAGTTTAGCAGATATGCCAGTGTTAACGGCAAAAACCTTGAAAATAATTAGAATTTTTTTTGTTTATAGCGAGAGTCGCATTTAAAAAATTTTAGCTTCGTAAGGGCCAGTGTATTTTCACAAATGTAATATTTTTTTTAAATAAAAAAAGCCACGAAAATCCTACTGAAATGTTTGCTACAGGTATTTGTAATATCGAAATTTCTCACTGTACCTCTAACTTGAAAATTTTGGCTAACGTCCTTTTGCACCGGACGATTTTTTGAAAACTTTGAATCCTTAAGGCATAAGGAAATTTTTTTAAATATCGTAGCTTTTCACCTCCCACGACAGTCAAGATAGAGATCGCATTGCACTCTACTATTACAGATAGTCTTAAATCCGTGTCGACCACTAAATTGATGCCAATACTATAATTAAGCAGTGTTATCGAACTGTTTATGAGAAATACGTAGAAAACCGCATCTGCTTTCCAACCAGTATTTTATCAGCAATTCCAATTCTTTCCTATTTTCACTTATAAAAAAAAATTCGAAAGTTTTACTCTGTCTTGTAATTAAACAGCATAATTAAAAATAACAGAAAAAGTTATGCGGTACTTGAAAGTATTTTGAACGGGAATATGGTCTGAACAATTTCTAAAAAAAAATAGTTTCACATAAAAAAATCAAAGCCTGACTCATTCACAGACACTTCCGAAAGACAGTCAAGTCAGAACATATGAAAACAACGCGCTAAAACAACGCACATCGTCATCAAATTACATATAATTTATAGAGCAAAAAGCTACGCATCTAACATTTTTCCTCGACAATCTTAACGGCGCTGCTTCGTTTTACGATTTTCACCAAATTAAGCTCATCAGAGTAAATTCTGAAGCAATATGAGCAGGACTAATTATGTATTTGTTTAGTTACAGAAGTACTAACGAAAATTATAATAATCATAATTATTGCACGATAATAAAATATGTTTTCTAATTTCAACATAGTAGTTAATTCCGCAGTCATTTTTCACACTTCATGGGCATCTTTTTACCATATCTTGCTATTCCAACGAGTAAGTAGGTGAGCATTCACATAACATTTGCAAAACATAATTATACAATACAAATTAACCGAAAAAAACCTTAACGCTTACATTACACTTTCTACACGGAATCTTAAAACCGATACAAATTTGAGTAACTGAAGCGAAAAACACAGGGGATAATAACAAAAACCCTAAAAGAAAATTAAAAATTCCTACCTGTACATCGAAGTTATGCTGTTGCTGCTGAAGAACCGCGCTGTCTACTTGATGTGGTTGGGGTGGTGGTGGTGCATACTGGGGTGGCTGCTGATCATAAGGGGCAGGTGGTGGCTGTTCGGTGAAGTGTTCGAAGTGCTGGTTTACGGACTCGGCGAGCGTAACCCCCAGATGTGGAGCCAAATGAGGTGGCAGCTGCTGTAGATGAGGGGGCAGTTGCTCCGGTTTCACAAGCACAATACTTGGATCGAGAGGAGGCAATCCGTTTTTAAGATCATCCTCCGCTGGCGAGGGCTGTCGACTGCCCGGAGTTCGACTGTGAAAATACAACAAACTAAACTCGTAACATACGTCTATAATTTTCACTATTTGTATACTTATTCTAATTTACAATTTAAAAGCAACATAGTACCGTGTGTTCAAACAAAAAAAAAACACAAGGGTTGGCCATGATAACTAAATTACTACCTATGCATGCTGCAGAATTTAAACAAACAAAACATAATAATGTAACTTAAAATTATAAGGTTAGGTTTGTAATTTGTCATTTGTAGTGACACTAGCAGAGTGATGACAGTTATGTATTTTTCATTTGAACATACGGTATATTGATAAAACAGTAACAACAGGATATAATCAAACTACCACAAAGTAGGAAATATTGGTGGCAAAGTGAAGAGAAATGTTTTAATGTAATGGTAACGTTTCGGCCTTTTAATTTTAATTAATACGTCTTCATTGTGCACATTTATTTCTTTATCACATATTTAGCCTATTAAGGTACGTATAATGGAACAAAAACTGGAAGATATCTGAAGCCAGATTGATGTAAACATAGGGGAAGCATCCCCTTTCATCCCGTTCAAATTTTTAGTAACTACTTTTGTCAAAACGAATGTTCTGAATAAAAATTCTTTAGAAGGGTATGCTGTTTTTGTAATGTACTTTTTTATTGCACAACTTCTTGAGATTTAAGATACAACATCGAATTTCGTAATTTAGATAGGATATACCTATTAGCCAATTCAGTAAATCGCTAAAATAATATGAGAAAAACGTTTCGGTTAGCTAGGTAACCACCTTCAAGTATTCAACCATTGAATATTGAGAAAATGGCAATACTAGATGAAAAACTGAGTATATAACTTGATCATGTTCAAAATATTCAACGTTTAAAAACTTGAAGTTGGCTAACCGAAACGTCTATTCTCATTGTGCGGTATCGTGGTAGATCGAGATTGATCCCGAAATATGTTTTCCAATCCCGGGATTTCGGTATTAATCCCAAGAGCTGTTCTTTTCAGATTTTTCTTATCCATTTTTAGCCTAAGTAAGTTAACATTAAGAAGCATATTATTAAATTTAGGTAAAAAATAACTGACGGAATTCACAGTTTATAATTCCGGGATCGCGGTTATAATCCCGAGATGATAATTTTTTTCGGGATCCCGGGGTTTCGAGATCCAGGATTCCCTATCTAAAACTGACCAAAAAATATTTTCAATATCTGCCAAATTTGTTCTTCCGTTTTTGGTTTTCTTTAATTCTTCTCCCATAATTAAAAATCCTTTTTTTTCACTAAAACGCCAATAAGGCAACGACCGGTAGGCTGGACGGCCAACAGTCAGGTGGTAGTTATAGCTTAGCTCGTTTTGACTGCACGTCTTATTGTCTTCTTCGCTGCACGATCGGTATCTTCCGTTATCTGTACGAGGCGACGTGTTTACACTTTGAGGAGTAATATATTTTATTTTAATAAAAATACACTGATTTCTCTCTATGCCATCGAGTAAAAACATTATGGGGTTACATCAGAAAATTATGTGGTAATACATTGATTATGAAGAAAAAGTCATATTAATTATTTGCATCAAGTAGCCATGAAACAAGTATACGTGGACACAAACATTCGACTCTTAATTTATTATGTGTTTAAAATCATTTCTGTTTTGGTTTACACAAGCTTGTAAACAAATACCATAACACCTTCTAATATTATATAACATTTCATGAGAAATAGCAGTAAACACATTCATGATTATGTTGCTGGCGTCTTCAGAATTTTTGACCTAATTTGGTAAATAATATTTTTTTCAAATCCCCATAGGAAAATACTCAACGGCGCTAAATCAGGGAGTCTTGGTGGCCAACGTTCCTACAAGATTGCCTTTTTCATCAAGATATCTTGCACGAAATAAATGTTTTGTCCTCTAGACAACACAATCAGATTCTCCACGTATTAAAATCATATCAACCAGGTCAGTTCAGAAAAAAACACGTTGGTATCCATTGTATTACAGAAGAATGTATCAAAATCGGCCTTTACGTCCCACCAATGGGCACCGGCACTCTTCTCTCCTTAGCGCTAAGGAGACCTACAGTTGAACGTCGAATCCGAACGACTAAATACCAGAGAAGGTTTTAGGCATTGAGACCCCTCGGCTGCCTACACTGTATTGGGGAATGTGAGTGGCGGCATAGATTTTTATTGCTGCATGGCTTCGGCGGGGAATCGAACCTTAGACCTTCAGCGTTAGAGGCTAAGCGCCTAACCTCTGAGCTACCACCACTCTCCATTGTATTACGGAACAATGTATGACCGTATAATTTTCTTAAGTACCCCTATGGTATTTAAATCCATACGGTTAAAATATAGGTTGTTTCACGAAAATTGAAAAAATATGGTGTCATAAAAAAACAAGTAACTTGCAAGTTGTATCTCGAATTCCAGTAAACCGTGCATGTAAAATAAAGAAATACAATATCACAATCTCTGTCTTTTAAAAAAAAATTGATTGGTTTCTTAATTTGCTTATAGATAACGCGATGGTAACGCTATGGAGACCCGCCCTGTATACAAACTATCCACCACCTACTGTATTTTTAGCAAGAAAATAAAATTATTCTTCAAATAATAACTACAAAATACAATTATACGTCTAATTAGTTTCTCGTCACCGAGGTTCGCGGTTGGTTTTAAGCTTCAAAGTGCAACTAGCTCGCCTTGCTTCGCCATAAAATTACGACGCTTTTAAGCGTTTCGAAATAGCTGTACTACAAAACGAAGAACTACTACTTTGAAAAATGATATTTTGTGATCACATTATCATAAAGGTTACATGATCATCAAAACAAAAATATATTTTTAAAAGCTCATTATTCGTAAGCAACAACATTCAAGCAGCATTCTTAAAAGCTTTGAAAAAATTCGGTAAACTGACACTTCTCCACAGTGACATCTAACAAAACATGTCTGCTTAATGGCCATTTTATTAGCCATTTTAATGTTAAATTTATAGATGTTTCATCACGTTTATTTAGAAATGCTTTATAAAAACATCTCATACATATGGTTGGACTTAATTAATTTAGGCAGTTACTAATAAAGAACCTTGAAAAAATTAGAAAACGATGACCTCCCTTAGGAAATATTTAACAAACATGTAACTATTTTTAGGGTAGGCCCAAAAATCAATGCAAACAGCAGATATGAGATTAAATTCCTCCAAATACATTATATCAAATCGGTTAAATGTAATGGGTTTTCGTTTGGTTGTAGAAAAGTTATGGAATTTCAAACGTATTTAATTCAAGCATTTTATTAAGTAAACCCTTGATAATAATATTGTATCAGAAAGAAAAAGAATTGCTGAATTCAAAAACGCGAAAAAAATAAAGTGCCTCATTCAGTTGCCATAACAACCAAATTACGAAACTTGTAAAAATTTGGGCATATGCTGAAATTTAACAAGCAATACCTTTGTATAAGGCTATTTTTCATAATCAATGTTTACGAAGTTACAGGCATTATGCGTTAATTTTTAATCACCCTGTATAACACATACTTCCTAAATCTATTTATAAAAATGTAAATTCGTGAAGTTAACTTTCATCAACTCTACGAAGTGAGTAGATTTGTCATCATTAACCATCTTCAAACAATATCCCAACTTTTTGGAGTTTACTTTTGTTTTATTTCAACCACTCTTGTCCAGTTACTAGTCAGACAAAGCAATTTGTAAATACGCCATACCTACATAAACAGTAATCCTGTTCCCACAACTAAATTTTAGATATTAAAACCAAAAGAAAATGCACACGGGCCAAAATCCCATAATCCCATAATTCACAAAAAAAATTGAATAGAAATTTATTAATATATTTTTTCTAAGTTCCAAATTATTGTGAGCCATACAATTTCGGTGTGCGAAATGTACTCTTCAACGAACTCTACCAGGTGATCCAACAAACCTCCTGCAAATTAGCTCTAAAGAAATAATTGGTCTGCTAGAGAACCTCTTCGCAATTCGACAAGGAATCTGTAAGCGGAGAAATACGCAAGTTTTAGCGCAGACTAAATCCCCCAGTTCCGCTTGAAACCCACGTCTTGTAGAGAACTGTGCTATTTCAGTATATCCGAAACGCAACGCCAGATGGCGGAAACGTCGGGCTTTTAAATTTTAAAGAGCACGCCTGGCTGACTTGGGTGGGGGCCGTCACCTTGACAACCGGCGAGCAACGCACGTGTCATTGACACGACCCAAGGTAGAGTCAGGACCTTGAGCGCCAGACTAGCTCGACCGGGGGTTGAGGAGACTTTCAAGTCGTCTTCACATCGTCCATTGTATAAAATCATGTAAAATGTTTCGATATTAACTTGTTGCTTAGGACAATGACATAAAAACAATCCTGACGATTTGTCTTTTATTTCGTATTTAAAAACCCAAACCTACCCCACTGATTCGTGATTGCCCGTTTGAAGGAATAGACAGAGGGGTTCACATTTAAATTCAAATCATCCCCCATTAGTTCGTGTTGGAATCCTACCACAACATTTTTAAGCTAAGAGAACAAGGGCTCTCGCTGTTGTTACTGTTGCTTGCAGTTCAAATTAGTAGTCGTCCAACAACCAAACTTTCCCCAATTTACTTGATGTTTCGATTAATAATATTTATTTGCAATACGATAATTATTACCTGGTAGGTACAAGCTAATATGATTATTGAGCGTTCCGAAAATATTCTGCGTTGACGCTTGAACCCTGACATTTAACTATAGGTACTCCGGGAGGTCTTTGCACCTGCAACTTTTTTTTATCGCAAAACAAATCGTAAAATTTTTAAACATGCATGGCAGCAACATAACGAAACTGGATAAATAAACAATTTAATTGTAAAATCTTTGGCTATTTAATAAAGTGATGTTTGTCATGAGTTGCAATTTTTTTGGCTATATAGTCGTAAGCTTGGATTTATTAGGATTACACAACGTTAGAGCTGAAATAAAAAAAAATAGAAACAATTACAGCGAATTCCTCTCGATTTAAGTTATTTACAGAAAGCAGGAAAGATAACATATTTCAGCAAGCGTAATAAAACTTCTATGTGAAATGTTTGAGAATACATGTAAGATTTTGTGTAATAGTTTATTATTTACAAGAGGTAAAAACGGGAGAAGCACTTCATGTAACTTTCAATTTACTTTAATAATAATAATAATAATAGCTTATATTTGAACAACATTTGGTTCGAGTGCTAAATCAAGATCAATATTCTCAGAATATGATTGGCTGCGTTATCTGTTCACACGTCTATAGTCTATAGGACTAGAAAGCGTAATTAGAAGCCATTTTTTTAAGTTCCAAACTCAATATAAAATTAAAGCAAAATTAAAGAAAAAATCGATTTTAATTTTTCCGGAAAAAAATGCTTGAAATAAAATAGACCGGAAACAAAAAAAAAATCGTCAGCCGAAGTAAGGGATGATACTACGTCTAAAAATTAACTTTAGAATCTTACTCCACTGTCAGGGATGCAAAATTTTGCTGTATAAACGCGAATGTTTATTAAACATTAATTTCCATCTGAGCCATAATCAGTAAAATATAAAGATTGTAACACAAAATCGATATTCGATAATCAATTTAAAAAATATCAAAACAATTACTCAAATTTTTGGAAAATCAAGATTCGATTATAAATCAATCGATTGTCGACTTTGGTATCGATTTTTGTCCCAGTTCTAATTTAAGAGATAGTCAAAATTGAATATAACTATAAAAAACCATACTGGAATTTAATCAGGTGCTTCTTGGCCCGCCTTCAACTCTCTGATGTGCGATTGGGGTTTATGAAGTCATAAACAAATGGCATGACGTGAAGTATTATAACATCAGTATTTATGGAAACTAATAAGCGGAATGCTGCTCAGGCGGGATAGTAAATTAAATTGAGAGAAGAATTAGTAGCTTGCAAGGATTAGCATGGTAGAGCTGATATATACAGGGCATTAATAAAGTACAGATACAAGCGTGCATCTCCATAATTTTTGCTATTACAAAAAAAACCTCAATTATGTCAAAACCTATCCATTTTTGCGCATGTCTTAGTGTAGTTAAATAAAAAAATTCCCCTATCATTTCGACGCAGGTTTTTATCTAAATGACAACGTATTACCTTTAATTGGCAATGCCAATTTGGCAAATATTAGTTATATGGCATTTTCTTTATGTAAATAAAAAATTTCATTACAGTTACTTAAGCAAAATTTTCGTATTCTTGTGGAAGTAGCAATTCAGTTCATTTGATCAAGCAACCCAATTTATTGGAAAACATTGCCAATTGCTTATCAAAAATACGATGTACGTATTATTATTGCAAAAAACTTGAGGATATATTAAATTTAAACTTTCAGGAAACATATTAGGAAACATATTAAATTTAATAGTTTAAAAGTGTTAGTATAGGTAGAAAACCTGAGTAACACAAACGTTGCAGCAAGAATACTTTATATTATAAAAAGATAAACGTATACTAACATTAGTTCTAAAAAAAATGCATAAATAATAGCAATGTTTTTTTTTGAACATTTTTGCTTTCCTATACTTTTGCTATAGATTAGTATTGATTGCATGGAAATGTTCGAAATAGCGATTTTTACGGACAAAACGCTTTAGACCACCAGGAACACCAAAAAGTGGTTTTAAAAAATGTCTGTCTATGGGTGGATTTCGATGAGCTTCGGAATCTGGGAAGATATCAAATATTTACCGACAAAATAAGCTTTTAAAAGATCCGAAACCAGAAGCGGGAGTTAGTCATGTTTTTTTGGTAGCATTTCTTTGGGAAATCAAATTTTATGAATTTGAAAACTGAACCCGATAGAAGACTTTATTCCAAACGCATTTTTCCGAACTTTATAGCTTGAAAATGGCGGTCGCTTGAGCCTTATTGCTTACTCAAAAACAAGTTGACAGATCGAGTTAAACATTTTATAGTAATAGCCCGATTCTTTCTTTTTTTAATTTTGTAAGCTCATAGAGCTGAGGATAAGCTACAATTTAGTGCGTGTCCAGGCTCGCAAACGTCTTTCGTGACGCTTTATGAATTTTAGAAAATTTTAGTTTAACGCCTATTTACTCAAAAACGAATAATCAGATCGGAGTGAAATGTAGTATTGAAAACACCCTAAAGCTACACATTGTTACAAGCTACTAGAACTACTGAAACGACTAAATCTGCGAAATGAACTTTTGAGTTTTTAGAAAAAACATTGCTCAAAAGTTGACAACACGATTTTTTTTTATTTTTATAGGTTAGAAATAAGTTACAATTTGGTTCATCTGCTAGTACACTAATTTCTTTGTAACACCTTCTATGAATTTTTGAAAGCCGAAAATTCATGCCTCCCTCTTTAACAAACGGCGGACAATAAAAAATTCTGTTTAAGTTGCTCATGAGTACTAGTAGAATCAGATTCAGAAATTAATCAGAAGGTGCAGCAATATTTAGGAAGGTTAATTTTCGAAAACAAACATTTCCTTCCGTTGTTCATTGTTGTTTGATACCAAGGAATCTTTTTCTAAAACAAAAAATTGGTTTTTGTTTCCTATAAAGAATCATATGATATGTTTTGGTATAAAAGTATAGGAAAGTCCAGGCAAAGTGCTTCGCTACTGCTTCCTGTTTAGCACTACTACATCTTCTACAAAGTGGTAGCTGACTATTACAACCTAATAGTTAACCAAAACAATAGTTGGCAATGAAAAGGGTTTTAAACATTTCAATGCCACTGAAACTTTATTTTGGGGCCAAACAATTATAACAATTCTCCGCAAAAGTTTGTGAATAATTAGCAACTTACTTAAAACCCTTCTCGTCTTCTGACAACTGCCCATTCTGGACCGGCTGCCCGTTGACTTCCTCTTTAGGACTTTGAGGTTTATCTTTATCTTTGTCATCGAGATGTAATGCTCTCATTCTAGGTTCAAGTCCCATATTGTCTTTATTTGTGGGTGAACTACCCAAGACGTACTCAACCATCTTGACGCCGAGGCCACCTGTATCGGAACCACGGGGTGATAAAATGCTGCCTGTATCGGCGCCGACGAAACCACCGCGCCGACCCATTGCCAACGGTGCCGATACGCCATGATCTCCTGCAACAAAAGAAAAAAAAATTGAGAAAACTTAAATATTTGCAATTGCAATGCAATCAACATCTTTCATAATTATGCCGCTTTGTAAAAAAAGCCAAAAGCAACACATGGATGCAATAATAAGTTCGTAGCAAACGACTTAAAAAAATCGCCCTAATAAAAAAATTCCTATTTCCCAGTTCATTTTTAGTGAAATAATAAGAAATCTATTACATTTTAGATTTCAATACATTTTTGGAGTAAATCAGAATGACGTCTCAAATTTATTAATGAGGCAATGAATATTAAATTTAGAAACCTCGTTAGCGTTCGATCTTCAAAATATGAGGTATTCGCGCGGTTATTGATTCCGGTTCTAGTACTTGACATGCGCGAGCCTTTTTAAAAAGACATCTGTACTTGTCAAAGCAAAAAGGTGAAATTTTTTACTCCAGAACTCTATTACTCCCGTGCTTGACACAAGGTATTTGTGGAACGTCTCAGAGTTTCACTTTTTAGCTTCTTTTGTAAGAGTCCGCAAATCAGCGAGTGACAAAGAGAACGAGGGAAGTGTTGTATTTTCCAGAAGAAATGTCGCACTGCCTCATGTACTTTAAAAATGTTTGTTCTACTTTCAAGTCATGAATGAACCGACAGCACTTGTTTGCATATAAAAAGGTGCACGCAAAGAGAGTTGTCGACTTTGTAAAATTCGACTCTCCGGACGTAAATAGGGGTTAGCTATTTGCTTAGAAAGTACGCAGTTTGCATAAGGAGCGTTTCCCAGTTACAAAGCGTGATGGAAATGTTGTTTATCTCAGTCATTCTGTACTAAAATTGGTTATCTGTGTACTGTTTGCCTGAATAAAGAGGCAATTTAAATATACGTGGGGAAATATATTTTTTTACAGTTATTGTAAACAACTACAAGATCAAGAGCGAAAATAAATACAAAAGTGTTGTTCGGTAAACACCCTTTAAAAAATTTGCGAAAAACCATTGAAATCACTTTCAGCTAAATTTTCAGAAAACAAACTTGATTTATCTGCAGGAAGAATGTGGTAGAGTGATTCCAGATCTCGTGGACTGCTGGTCATCACTGATTTATCAGTTTCACATTTCTCCATATGTTTCCCCTAATGAGTACGAAATAATTCAAATGTTTTACATCTTGTGCTTTTAAAAGTATTCATCGTTGTTAGGTTACACTTAGAACGCTGTTTAACAGTATTTCACCTATTGTTGGCTCTGCCTTCGCGCTCTCACGGCCCATAAGGTATTGAAAATACTTTAAAACTCCATATTTAAGAAACTAATATCAAAGAAACATGTTTACGAACTCAAAAATAAACTAAAATTAATTTCATTCAAATACGACCAGTAATCTCCTAATTAACAGCGAAATTTGAGTCTTCACTTTCATCTTGAAAAAATAAGAACTAAACAGCAAACTCGAGAAAAAAATAGTCACGCCACACCCACCCTACCTACGTCTTATAGCGGTTTTTTCTCTGATATAATCAAAACCAAAACAATGTCCAACCATGCAATAGAGACAGATAAAATGTCACTGCGGGGTAAAATATTAAGTCAGCTCCTCACTTCGGTACCATAAACTATGTTGCCAATTTATTATTTACTGGGAAGTCGAGATGTACGGTTTACAAATTCGAAAATCGTTTTTCTAATGCATTTTATATCTCGCGCGTCGGATACGTCAACCGGCACCTTTTCGTTTTTACACAACAACGCCGCTTTCAATAAAATTAACATCGTTCTTCCTGCCATATATCGAGAGTTACAATCAACGACGTTTTAAATTTTGGCAACGCTTTCGATAACTAATATTATTTCGCCGCGTGGAAACGCCGGAGATCGAGTCCGTTGACTGTAACTTTATTTCGGAGTTTTCCCCAACTTTTAGATTTTCCCCATTTCGCTTTGACGTGCATACGCGATTTTACACTAACGAATTTGAGGTTCTGATTTTCGTGTTCCTGTGGCTTTGCCACAACTCCCAATTATACTCTATCAAACGCGTAATCATGTTTTTGCAAAGTAATTTCTGACAGTAAAAGTTGAAATTACAGTAAACTTCCATTAAACTCAATAACTATATTCATTGCTATAAATTTAGTTACCTTACCTAGAAACGTTACACAGAAAACACACCACGTACTATTCATATACTGCTGTATTAGTCTTAGCTGTGTCTGTATTTGCGTAATTTCTAGTCAGTTAAACTGGCCGACTATAAAATTGGGAAGAATTGTAAATTATACGGAATGTAAACACTCCTGAAGGTAGATGCTGAGCCCAAAAATATTGGGAGAAGTCAATCAGTCAATAATTAAGAAAAATCAGACCTACAGACAAACAGCGGGTGAATGTGTTTGGGTGTTGAAATGTTGCATTGCTATAAAAATAACAAAATTGTGTTTATTGTACGTAATTGTTTAACAATGAACTGTTAATACCTATGAAAAGCTAGAAAATCATGTAGCGGTGTTGTTACTGCTGTTAATACTATTAATGTTTGGCTATTTAAGAAATTGTTGATGTATTGATATAATTGTTGTTTTTATTGTTACTGTTATTGTTGATAATTAATAAATAAAGTCTATGGACAACTATAGCTGGCGGTTGTGCTTGGGGTCTAATAGCTCGGCGTAGCTACTGAGATTCCGGACTTGATTATTTGAACAGTATTAACCAGCGACTCCCGGAACACATTTAGGGGCGGCACAGAGCGTCTGCGTTCCCCTTGTTTACATATTTTCGGTGAAAGCTAGCTTTAGCGTGGTGAGCACATTGACGAAGATTGCGTAAAAATCCGAATGACTAAAATAATTTTAAAAAAATCGGGTATTTTATTTAAATTACATCTCTTAGATTTAAATCAATTTTTTTTAATGTTTCGTTTCAAACACCTGCTTTGCTACGAGGTGTGTTATATTTCTTAACATGGCGTCTCTTTAAACGGCTTAAACGAATGTTAAATGAGCGGGACTGCTTTAACGACAATGATTGAAATATAATTTTGAATAAATACCAATACATTCTTGCAGTTGCATTATATATAATTGTATAATGACAAAATTATAATTTTCTCGCAGGGTTACACAAAAGTATTTTAACCATACCGATTTAGTCAATAGCAGCGGTAATACAAAACGACCCGTACACAAAACATGTTTTATTGTATTATGCAAGCTCTATATTTTACAATCGCATGTGTTTATAACCACGTTTTGTCACAAGTCATATCTCCTGTTTTCTCATATTCGTTACCACGATAATGTAAAACTACCTTAGGAAGAGCACATAACTTCAATTAACCTGCAGTTTTTTGAGAATGCGACCTGGCTGCATCAGCCGGACAGTTTAAGATCTTTGGTCAATGAATATTAATTCAAGTGTTTGCGTTATGGATCTATACTATTTTAAAATTGCGTCTCCGCGTTGAAGTAAATCGGAATTTACAATTATCTACAACCGAAATTAAAAACTATTGAATTAGGCTTTTCCAAGTACGTCACACTGACGTCACAAGCTCCGCCCAGTCAGCTGCTTGGGGTCACTTTATGTTAGCGTTTATATGGTGTGTACAAGGTTTACCAAGTTTTTATCGCGAAATACTTGCCTTAATACCCATTTTATTCAAATATAAGGTGGTTTAGTGACTGTTTAGTGTTTAGTGGTTAAATTGAAGACTGTAGCATTTTCCAGGCTATTTATTTCAAAATAATATACGCACTTGCAACATTCATATTTATTCATAAACACAAGTGAAATTTAGTTTACAAACACAATTTACACGAAACAAGAATTAAACATTTGTCTTATACAGAAAACACTTGACCACACTTTACACCTCTGCCGAGGGAAGCTAACTGGCTCAGCCACCCCTGCGCGGATTTCACGGGAGCTTGCGCGAAGGCTTCCGTTCGTGGGGTGGAATTTAACGGCGGGCTATTTGAATATCTCGTGTTTGAAATTTAGATCCGCTACAGTCTCCCCCTCCTGACGGGCCTGACGTCTCGTGGCTCGTCAGGTACTTAGTTTTTCTTACGTGGTCGTCCTCGAGCTCTCTTTGGTATCACCGCGGACGGGGTTGGTGTTCGTTCCGATGAGATATACCGTCTCAAATCCGACGCATGGTATTTTCCCAGGGTGTTTCCCTCCTGATCTTCAACAATAAACGTCGTCGGCGTGACTTTACGAGAAATGACGTACGGTCCATCGCGTTTGGGTGCGAATTTAGAAGTAATTCCCTTTTTTGCGCTGCTTACGATGCGGCTCCGTAGAAGTACCAAATCTCCACTATCAAAAGGTACAACTCCTCGGAGTTTCTCATCAGCCACGTTTTTACGGCGATCCTGTTCGCTTTCTAAATGCTCACGACTTTCTTGAAGTACTGTGGCGAAGCGCTTTAAGTAAGGGGTAAATTCAGGAACAAAATTCTCTGCTTCTATTACAGCTCGAAGATCGTGAGTTACCTCCTCCGGCTGTCTTAGCTGGCGGGCAAAGGTTAAATATGCTGGAGTATGCCCCGTAGAGGAGCAGACTGTTGAGTTCATGGCGAACCTGATAGCCGCAATGTGCTCATCCCATTGGTCGTGGTCTGTCCCAACTAAAACGGATAGCTGTAACTTTAAGTCTCTGTTTTTTCTTTCCACAGGATTACTCTGGGGGTGGTATAACGGTATCAAAGACTGTGAAATACTCAAACAATGCGTCAGTTTCTGCATAACTTCACTAATAAACTGAACCCCGTTGTCGCTAATTATCTTTCGGGGTACCCCATACCGTAAGATCACTTCCTCCAATATAATTTTCGCACACACTATAGCTGTCGCAGATTTGACAGGAAACAACTCGACCCATTTCGATGCGGTGTCCTCTATGATTAAAATTGACCGGTTACCGTTTATGGTTTTTGGCAACGGTCCGAAAATGTCGATTGCAAGAACCTCAAACCGTTTTGCAGCGGCCGGCGTTTGAAGAAGTCCTGCAGGTTTCATATTGTCAGGTTTATATCTTTGACAGGCGAGGCAGTTTCGGATATATTCCTCCACGTACCTCCGCATACCGGTGAAGTAATAACGCGCCGCGATCTTCTGTACCGTTTTCTCGACTCCATAATGGCCGGCGGTAGGGGAATCATGGTATTCTTGCATAATACGTGGTCGTTCCTGAACAGGAACGACTTGTTGTCCCTCCTCTGCGTCGCCCGCGGGGTCGTAGCGGTATAATACCCCACTGGATAAAAGATACCCACGTTCGGTCCATCTCTTTGCGTCGAGCGGGTTATTGGTTTCGAAGGCGTCTATTATTTTCTTTACTTCCGGGTCTTCTAGTTGAGCTTTGCGAACTTCCTCCGCGCTGATTCTTGGCATGGTCACCTCCACGCTCATGGCTGCTATTTCCGATTCTGGATATGGCGGCCTCGATAGGGTGTCGGCTATAACATTCGATTTTCCGGGTATATAGTCTATTTTGAGGTTGTAAGCTTGCAAACGGAGTGCCCATCGGGCCAGTCTACCGGTAGGTGATTTGATGGTGAATAACCACTTCAACGGTTGATGGTCTGTAGCAAGGGTTATATTAGCATTTTCTACGTACCCCCGAAATTTCTCAACCGCCCATACTACCGCGAGAGCTTCGCGCTCGGTTGTAGAATAGTTGCATTCCGCTGGAATTAGCAGTCGACTCACGTATTCAATGGGGCGTTCGTCGGGTCCCTCCCCCTGAAGTAATACAGCTCCCAGAGCGTAGCTGCTTGCATCCGTTCGTAGGATGTAAGGGAGTGCAGCATCCGCTTGCCGTAGGATTGGGGCTGTGGTAAGTAGCGTCTTCATGGTGTCAAACGCCGTTTGCTCCGCGGAGTCCCACTTCCATGGTTGATCCTTTTTTGTGAGATTTGACAACGGACGAGCAATTTCGGCGAACCCTGGAACAAACTTACGATACCACGAGCAAGTTTGGTAGAAGGACAACACCTCCTTCACATTGCGTGGGGCAGCTCGGTCCACAATGGCTTGCACTTTCTCCGGGTCAACTTCAACGCCTTCTGTGGATATCACGTGGCCGAGGTATTTTACGGACTGACCCGCGAACAGACATTTTTCGCGACGCGCGCGTAACTTAAATTGTCCCAACCTGTCGAACACGGCTTTCAGGTCACTTAAGTGTTCCTCGAAACTGCTAGAAACCAAGATGAGGTCATCTAGATACGCGGCCACTGTGCGGTCCCCCAATCCGGCCCGAAATCTGTCCATTAGTCGTTGGAACGTCATGGGTGCATTCATAAGTCCAAAAGCCATCCGCGTAAACCGATATGTTCCGAATGGACACACAAAGCAAGTTTTATCCTTGTCCTCGTCACGCACACGCACTTGCCAGTACCCCGATTGTAAATCTAATGTAGTAATAAACAGAGTTTTTTTCGCAGCGTGAAGTAGCTCGTCCATACGGGGCATGGGATAAGTGTCTTTCACGGTTATTGCGTTTAAGCGCCTGAAGTCTATACAAACACGAACACTTCCGTTTTTCTTCGGTACCATAATCAAAGGCGCGGCCCAGGGGGATTCGCACTCTTCTATGATGCCATCCTGCAACATTTGATCCAATTCGTTTTTTAAGATTTCTTTACTGGCCGGACTCATTCGATACGGTGGTACAGCAATGGGTTGATGATCACCCGTGTCTATACGATGTTCCGCGAATGGAGTCGGTTCCCCCTCTGTACGAAAAACGCCTTCGTATTCGTCTATGAGGGCGTTTAATCGCTGCTTTTCTTCGGTACACAGCGATATACCTTCATCTTCGCGAAGGTGGAGCTTGGTCATGGTGCTCATTTGGACGTGAGTCGCTTCCGACACACCTGACGGTAGGTCTTCAGCATACTCGTACCGTTCTGTGGGTTTGTCTGCGAAATACCACGTCTGTTGTCCGTGATCGATGACGATACCCGCGATTTGCAAAAAATCGATGCCTAATAACGTGCGATTATGCTCTAAATTTGGCATTATTATAAAAGTAGTTTGGATTGTTCGGTCGACTATATTTACCGGAACTTCCGCGGTAAGTACCTCCTCTTCGTGAATCACCCCGTCGGCGTACGCTAAGGACACCCGCTCCGCAGTAAATGGGTGATTTACAGATTTTAAAAAATCATACACACGACGACCGGCAATACTCGCTTGCGCTCCAGAATCCGCGTAAGCAATGCCATTCCTGGCCAAAATGTTTATTGGCAGTAATGGTCTTGGACGTCCATTGACGTTGGTAGTAGTGGCCAGCACCGTTGCGTAATTTAGCGCTGTGGAATTTGAATGTGGTCGGCCGGAGGTAGCGGGGGCGTTACACGACTTGCAGTTTGCGCGCACTGTACCCGGCGCACCGCAACCATAACATTTAAGTGGCACTGTCGCGTGTTTTAGTACCGGTTGATCTCGCGGAATTTGCTTTAGCTGTTTGCGTTCGCGCGTGCGGCACTCCTCGACAGTGTGGCCAAAATTTTTGCAATAATTAGAACGCGGCCTTTCTTTGGTTTGCCTTTCCACACGTGTAGAATGGGGCACCGGCACCTCGGAATGTAGCGCTTCCTGGAGTGATTGCTCTGCGTCACGCGCCAGTTTAAGCAAATCGTCGTATGTCTCTATTTTATTACGCGGTACGCGTTTACGGATCCGACGGTGTAATAAACCGTATAACATGTCGAGTTGAATAGCTTCATTTGGCACATTATCTTTAATATGCGAAAACATTGCTCGAACATTGCTTACAAATATATCTGTTGACGTCTTATCGTTTTGTTCGTTAGCGAATAATTCTCGGTATATTTGGTAGGCGGGCTTCTGAGTCCCGAAAGAATTTTTTAAAGCTGTTTCCACATCCACCCAGGTTTTGATGGTAGATTTTATTCCTTGCCACCACGTAGCAGCAGCATCGGTCAACAACATGGATAGACCGCGTATTGCGTTGTCTTCGGTAATATTTAAACACTCGCGATACGTATTTGCCGCGTCAAGGAACGCGGTAACGTCAGCGTCCTTACTGCCAGTAAAACGCGCCGTACATTTTGCGAAACTACCTTGCCCTACGGCCGCCGGCGTCGGGGCCCGCGACCGCGGATCTTGTAATTCCGTCCTCAGTTGCAGTAATTGCGTATTAAATTGCGCTTGAATACCCGCGAGCAACGTTTGCAGTTGTTCCGCGGACATCTGTACTGCTGGAGCTGCGTCAGCCATGGTTTCTGTATGAACAGAGGCTTCCGGTTGTGTTGATTGGGTGACCGTTCGTAAACGTTTTTGTATCCGTTCACTACGGCGGAGCCCGCTCGACATATACTAACGCACTAAATTAATTAATTTAACGTAACTAAGACTTCAGGATTAATTAAAACGACCCTGGTTATAAACAAAATGTTGTAGAAAAGAAATAAATCTGTCCACTGAATGTTAATTCACAAACACGCGCACTAGAGTTTTACAGTGTTTATAGATTTGCAACAATAATGTTATAAATACCTTAAACGTTCGTTACTTTCCGAACCGGAAGCTGAGTCAGAGTTGGCGTCAGAGGGTAACTCAATGGCGGTCCTCAAGCGATGCAACAAAGGAGTCGAAATACGGGGTGGTTCATGCGCTTCACTACAGTCGAAAATGGCCACGCTACGCGTCCCTGCGACCCCAGCATATGAACAAAGAAAACCCGATGCTCCTTGTATTGAGATGTATATCGATGTACATTCACTGAATTTAATTAAACTGTCGAATGTGTAAACTATTTTTATATATTTTCTGACACAAAGAACTGGAAACTACTTTTACTGCCGTGGTTCGTATACGGCGTCACGTTGGGCTGCCAATTTGTAGCATTTTCCAGGCTATTTATTTCAAAATAATATACGCACTTGCAACATTCATATTTATTCATAAACACAAGTGAAATTTAGTTTACAAACACAATTTACACGAAACAAGAATTAAACATTTGTCTTATACAGAAAACACTTGACCACACTTTACACCTCTGCCGAGGGAAGCTAACTGGCTCAGCCACCCCTGCGCGGATTTCACGGGAGCTTGCGCGAAGGCTTCCGTTCGTGGGGTGGAATTTAACGGCGGGCTATTTGAATATCTCGTGTTTGAAATTTAGATCCGCTACAAGACAGAGTGCAAAAACTATAATATTTGAGACGGTAAACAACAATTTCAGGTTATAAGCGTTACCCACGTTTTTTCCTGTTTATTGCAATAATATTTTATTGTTTTAGAATTCACTAGATATGTCGTCCACTATCAAACTTAGTGATTATGCTAGGGGCCTTTTTAAAGAAAATAAGAAAAGATATATAGAGAAATTACAATTACTTGGTCAAGACCCTTATGCTATCGACAATAAAGAATTCAATTTGTCTTTGGATGATTTACCAAAACTAACTTCAGCTAAAAATTTTGAGCAGATATCTTTATCCCGTAGAACTGTTACTAGGCGTATTGCTGCTATTTCTGACGACATAAAGCTGAGCTTCAACGACCTTGCAGAGAAATTTGAATCATTTTCAATTGCATTGGATGAAAGTACAGACGTAAGAGATACAGCACAATTAGCTATTTTTATTCGTGGGATTGATAAAAATTATACAATTGTAGATTTGCTGGCGCTACAGTCAATGAAGCATACAACAACCGGAGAAGATATTTTACAAGAATTAAGATCTGCTTTTAATGAATTTAACCTTAAATGGGAAAATTTAAGCGGGGTGGCTACAGACGGAGCTCCTGCAATGGTTGGATCAAACGCAGGTGTCGTTGCTAAAATCAGAATTATCTAGTAAAGATATTGATACAACGTATTTTTTTACATTTCATTGTATCCTGCACCAAGAAAATTTATGTGCCAAGTCAATTAAATTTAACCATATAATGACAACGGTTGTTTTCTGTATAAATTTCATAAAAGCGAGAGCTTTGAATCATCGACAATTCCAAGAGTTTTTAAATGACCTCGAAGCAGACTGTGGAAATCTAATTTTTTATTGCGATGTTCGCTGGCTTAGTAAAGGAAAGATGTTCTATAATCTGAAAGACGAGGTGAATCTTTTCATGGATATGAAAGAAAAAACAGTCGATGAATTAAAAAATAATGAATGGTTGTGCGACTTGGCTTTCATGGTAATTATGGACTTTTTTATATTTAGGGTTAGCCTTTCTACCTAAAAGGAAATCCGGGCTGCAGGAAAACAAAATATTTCTTTTCTTTTTCTCTGTTACTCCTATTAGAACATCCGAAAACAGCACAAGATCTCGTCATTTTTTCAACACCTATATAAGCCCATAATTATATTACAAATTGTCACTATTTCACATGTGATCACACAACAATAAGTTAGACTTACGATTTATTATATATTAATTCACTTTTCAGAACTATCAACTACAAAAACACGTTAAACTCTGTAACAAGTAACTGAATTGCGTACAATTGTTGACCCCAAGCAGGTGTGTGACGTCACGTGGAAATGCCTTATTACAGAAGCTCCAAAGCTCCCTGACAAGAATTTTCATTTCACAATACTGCTAACAAACAACGGTCATGCAATTGTTACGTTTTATCGACTATCCATTGTTGGTAATTGAAAATATCAAGATTCTCATATCTTGAAACTGCTATAGAACAATCATATTGTTTTTAAAGAAAATGCCAAAATATATAAAACAATTCTTCGTCAAAATTGATAAAATTTATTATTCGAACTCGTACATAATAACAGTACACGTCGAACACACCAACGCAAGACTACAAACCAACCTCAAAATATCGTATTTCTATTAAAACTTTGCTGCTCTATTAGCCCTAGAACTTAGTTCGAAAAAGCTTAAATTTTTTTATCGGACCTTTAAGACAAGTTTGCAGGTTCAGTTTAAAACACGGTTTAACGGACTCTCCCACTTATGTTGGTTGTTGGCTCACATATATAGCCGATGAGATATTGTACGCGCTCTGCTAATATGTAGTTATATGTAGCTACACTTCCCACATGAGAATAGGAACAGTTACTTCTAGTTGCGTCTAGGATACATAGCACATGCAAATACAAAAGAAAAATTAATGAAAATAAAATTAATACTAGATGTCCAAATTTTGTTGATATCCTGTAAAGAATTTTGATAATTCCTTCACCTTTCAGGACTGAGAAAAGTGCAATACATGACCAACTCCAAAGATAAAAATTATAATTATCAGTTTTCAGATGATAAATGATGTGCTTGTTCAAATTTTTGTTTTGAGCTTGAACGAAAATGTTACGATATCCAGCTTCTGAACGTGTTTACAGTGAAAAAAAAATTAAAAGAGGAACAGTAAAAAAAACATTTCAAAATTTACAAAGCCCTGTCTTTTTAATTTAGCTACACAAACATTTTTATAAATTTCAAAATATTTGGATTCCATTGCCCTTGTGATATGTATGTCAAAAAATTGTAGTTTCAATACAAAAAAAAATTTCTGGTAAAACTGTCAATCTCCGATTGAATTCGATAAACATTTTTTCCTTCGAACGTTTGATAAAAAAATTCAATATCCTTTACTCGACCATGCAGAATTGCAGAGCCCTATTGTTTACTACTTGTATTCACTGTGCAGAGTACATCAACTGCAAACTCAGTACATGTTGAACTCCTCAACATAATAATGGATAGGATATATCTCAACAACAACGCTACAAACAGCAATAGCCGCCGTAGGACATGATCATCATTCCATTCACACCCCTCTCGAATTACGTACCAATACAAATTTTGGTAATGAAAAGAGACAACCAACCATTTCTCGTTCTGCAAATTCACAAAAAAAAATTCTCGAAACCCCCTAACATTGATCGCTGTTGCGTCTATTGTGCTGGAAGCACAAATGGAGGAAGAGTCTGACGTCTTCTTGCTTACAAAGTAGTATCAAATCGCAGCTTGGGAAGAAGCTTTCAATACGTCGTCGTCATGGGGCTAAATCTATTAGCGCGGAAGAGGACCGGGACGTTTCAGAACGGGTGCGGCGGTAATGAGAACGGCGGCGGCTGATTGAAATCAGATCGGCTGGGACGGTTGCCCCGGCAACAGACGCCGTGCGTGTCCATGACGACCAGCGCCGCCACCGCCCGGCACGCCCATCCGTCATCGGCGTCGATGTCGCCTCCTGCCTTCAACCGAACTACACGCATTATGCGTAAAATTTGCGGGAAGTAAATGCCACAGCGAGGACAACAAACTTCAATCTGGTGGCCAACCCTAGTTAATATATGACCTTTCAAAAAGATAACTTGGATCATGCGCAAAAATTAATTGCGATGCTTGAAGAAATAATAAAAAGAAAACTATGACTACGAACTACAACAGCGCGCAAAATCTGTTTTTCACAAAAAGAAAGGTTTTCGGAAACAGATTTTCGCCTTCTTACGTCGAATCCTGAATTCTCAAAAGCACTTTAGCGTGTGAGTGAAATGTGCAATTTGTATGTAACAGGTAAAATTCCAGTCGCCCAGGCAACAGAAGCAATAACTTTAATATTACATAAAGCATACGAATTTTAAAATTTATATAAGCATTTGAAGAAAACCAACATAAACAAGCATATATCGAAAAAACAGAATGTCGATTAATCAAGTAACTCAATCGCTCCCAAACTCTTAATCGGGAAATTTAGCTTTAAAAAATTCGAAAACGGAAGCGGATATGATTACAGGGTTTGAGAAATAACGTTCATAATTCATATCACAATAGCACTTGAAAAGCAAAATGTTTAGACAAACAATTATTTGTGAAACTTCGAACGGAGAATGAGTAAAAATTAAAAATTCGAAAATAAGCTAATTTTTAGATGAAATAATATGTAAGATCTTTTATTGGGCTGACGAGTACTTTTCTACAGTTCCAGTACATAGAAAATATTGAATTGATGCAAATTTTAAATTTCGAGCTTTCGACGAAAAACACGTTTTGGGTTTCAAAGAACGCAAAAAATGCGTATTTGAGAAATGTATATGAGTTCGTTCGTTTCCCCATATCGCCGAAACCACCAGTGGAGATCTATCAAAAATGTATTTGGTTTTCAGTTTCATAGTTCAGCGTTCCCAACTGATTTTAACAGCAAAAATAGTCACTTACTTGGTCGCTATTTCACTTGGAGAAAGAAGTGACCATTAAATTGCAAAAAAAAAACTTTTATTTCCAAAGATTTATTTATAAATAAAATTATTGAATACAGCGAGGTCGTAAAACGCCCCCCCCCCCACCCACTTAATTTTGAACGGTTGGGTGTAAAGCTAGAAAGTTGGTTATTATTATAGAGAACAGATACTATTTTTTTTAAACGAATGCAGACTTAAATTTACAAAATAGCAACAGGCCGCCATTTCGAAAAAAGAGGTTTAACTGGCACGGGGTGTCGAGCGACTTCTTATTCGAAAGATCTCGTTGAGTGGAGTATAATCTAGGGTTGGGAACATTTATTGATATATAGATAATCTCGATAATATCGATGATATGGATAAAATCGATATCGATAATATTGATAATATCAACAATATCGAGAATATCGATAATAATACTACCTACATAGAAAATCGAAATATAATAGTAAGTCGGCAAAAATGTAATCCAAGAAATACTGTAGTTACTAGACATACATTAAATTGATTATTGAAATTGACGCAATTATTGCAACAACTAAAACATATCATTTCATATTGACTGAAAGTCGGAACTTGGATCGCCTACTCTACCTCAAACTGAATGTTCATCCATTCTTTATTACGAGGGGTATAAATAGTAATAACTAATAGCTCTGCATTTAGTTAAGATTAGGAACAAAATCAACGTCAACGCGTAAAAAATTCCTTATCCCCACATACAATTAAAAAAATTACGATAAAAATAAGTCGAGGTAATACTGACATTTATAATCTCGACATGGATACTATATCGAAATTATTGATAATAAATAATAATGTCGGCACTATCGTTAATATAGCGATATTATAGTTGTCATTCTATTGATACTATCGATATCGATACTATCGATATTATCGATATTATCCATATTATGGATACTATCGATATTATGGAAATAATAGATATAAATTCATTATCGATATTTGATATTAAATATCTAATATCACACAGCCCTAGTTTAATCCTAAAGTTTGGGAAAACTTTATCGATTCAAAAACAACTGACAACTACCTGAAAAACCATGGTTTTTCCTGTTTTGCGTTAATAAATTTTTGCACAAGTACTCTTAAATACTTCCTGGAAATAGGAAAGTCAGAGAAACGTTAATTAAATTTTTCTTTCGGCTTCATTAAAAATAAAAACTGCTTCAGTATTTGCCTGCAAAGTTTGAGCATTCGCCATAATTGTTAGTATCGTCTGTTGTAACTCTCAAAATTCAAATGTAAGCAAAACACAATAACTATGAATGTCAAAATAGAAAGAATTATTATTTCAATTATTTATACTACATTCTTTTAGGGTTTTGCTTAATATCAGAAACAGATAATTTGGAAGCCTATCATTTGTTTTTGAATCGATAAAATTATCCCGAAACCTAGGAATATACTCTGATCAGATACCTTTTAAATAGGGGATCGAGCCCCCGTACCATTTACTATTTTTTTTTTCAAAATGGCACCCTGTTGCCATTTTGTAAATTTAAGTCGGTCCTTGTTTTTAAAAAAATAGTATTTGTTCTCCATAAATAAATAACAACCCAAATTTTGTAGCTTCACATCAAGCCGTTCAAAAGTTAGTGGAAGGGGGGGAAGATATTTTTCACAACCTCACTGTATATTATTCATTTTTGAACGTGCATTTGCGTCGAAATTATTCACTCCCATAACCAGCAGTTTTACTTGCAAAATTTTACGAGTAGGGCCATGTCAGGTCAAAATGGCTCGATATACCATCTAAAGGGAAACAAAAAAGGTACGGACGAATTAAATAGCGAGAAATAAAAATATGGTGAATCAAAGCTCGCAAATTAGCGGCTTTAGTGATGAAATAGTAAAATTAGCAAGTTTTAGCGACCTACATAGAATACTACTTTTATCTTTAAAAAAAAGTAACCATTTGTGCACCTTGATAGTTTGGAAAGAGCCGCGCCGCGCCTACGATAATTTTTTTTGTCTGTTTACTCAAAAACGATAAGGCTAGTAGAGGAACGAACTCGAGAACGAAATGTTACGATGAAATAAATTTCCTATTCAAAAAAATTATACTAATTAAAACTTCTTAGCCGTTTAGAATTTTTCTCAACTAAATTCTCTGTTGCGACTTTTGTGAATTTTTTTAGTTGGAAAATAATTCGTTACTATAGTTGAACCCGTAACCTTCGCAACACGTAATTTTGATAACTTTGAAATGCCGGGACACGTGGGTTCGTGCCGCGCCACTCTACTTGACTGCTACATAAACATTCGTTCAAAATAATAAATACGCTGTCTGGTGATGTAAGAGTCCACCGTCGTATTATTGTGAGGCGGTTCGAGATTCATTGATTTATGTCATAAACATGAGACAAAAAGACATCTGTATATGTTAAGCTAGATTGCTCATCCGTAACAGTAATAAAATGCCCAAGTTAATTTTTTAAACGCTGCAATACCTGGCTGATTCACCTTCCCATTTTTTTGGCTGAAAAATTATTGTCTGTATCTTATATTCTCTAATCGCAGGAGGCGAGTTGTTATCGCAATTAAATTTTAAAAATTAAACAATCCCTTTCTGCAAAAATCAGAACCCTGAATTTTTTCGTAATTTAAAGAAGAGTACGTGTTTTATGGTCTTGGAACAACACTTGTATTTTTGTATTCGACACCAAAAGATTCGCCTATCTAGTTTTCTAAACTCTGATACTCTTTGATTCATTTTTCATACAAACAAACCATTCCCACATACACAATGAATTAATTATAAGTATGAAGGATATTGATTTTCTTCAATTGAATTTTAAAATAGCAATAATCGAAACCGCAAGCCGCTTTAATGTCAAGACTAGAACACAATCCACCACTGAATTCGTTTGATAAAGGTAAATGATACATCAGCAGAAACCTTGATCATGAATCGTATCAACATAAACATTTCTAAAACTTCCAGTATTTTCAAAATCAAGTACTTATTGCTAGTATTACTACAATTAATTGCCTGTCTCAAATAAAAAAGAGCTCTGGTTCCTTCCCGCTCTTCGACCCCTACTCGAACGATAATCGTTTTCCTGCGACGATGGGGAGATTTGCTTCCTCCCTCGTTCCGGCGCGGCGTTTTCCTAAAATTGAAAAAAAACAGGACAAAATCAAAAAGCAAGCAGACGCCCGCCGCTTGCTCCTTCTAATATTGGTTATTAGAATTTCTTGGTAAGTTTTAGTTGTCGACAAAAGTGTTAAGGTTGGGGTAGGTAGGGATTTTCACCCTCTCGACTGGCAGATGTTCCCGGGGACGGCAGTTTGTCATTCTGGGTGTATCCCCAACGTCTGGCAGTTGGAAAGACTTTCAGAGAAGTCACGTTTGCTTTTTAACGTGTGGGGAATACGCAGAATACATGCAGATTGCGTTGTTTTATTTTCTTCGCTTTCCATTTCGATTCACCGATTTCAAATGCGCTGCTGTGTATTATTTGCGATAGAAAGTTAGCAAGTAGCGCTAAACCGATAAGCAATATTGAGGATCTTATAGAAGTCAGTAAACAAAAAGAACGACAGCTGCACCTACCTCTCGACTTATCTGTTCCGGCGTTATTTTTATTTACTTTGGCGTTAAAAGGTGGGATTACGATTTAGTAATAATAACAAAACAAACCCACCACCCAGTAGGTACTACGTGTGGAAAACGTGAACTTTTACGTTGCGATGCTTGGGAGGATGAAGTTCCGTCTATACTAGTGATCAGTAGCGTTCCGTGGGTTCAAAATTAGGGTAGGCAATGGCAAACATTTTTTAACATCAAGATTAAAAAGTAAAAAATTACGGCAACTCCAATATACCAAGATCTGTTGTTAAATGAATTAATTGGTCTAAAACCAAGTTAATGCGTGATTTGCCAAGTACATTT
Source organism: Ctenicera cuprea (assembly GCA_958336395.1). Taxonomy (NCBI): domain Eukaryota; kingdom Metazoa; phylum Arthropoda; class Insecta; order Coleoptera; family Elateridae; genus Ctenicera; species Ctenicera cuprea. The sequence continues at coordinate 18,694,837 of OY284487.1, read as the reverse complement.
AATTAACAGTTGCAGCTAAATCAGGGTGGCCACTTAACACTGCTTTTCAAATTCCCTGACTTTTCCCCGACTTCCCTGACTGATAAACTTCAGTTTTCCCCGACTCATTTTTATGGTATTTCCCTGACTCATTTTTATGGTACGAAAGCCAATTTCAACTGTTTTTTTTAAATAAAAATTGTAACCCAACATAAAATTAGCAAAAGTAAACTTGAATTACTTTATAGCAAATGGAAATGTTTCAACAAGCATAACAAAATACAATATCTAAACTTTAAGGAAAAACCAAATGAAATAAATATAAATTTTATAAACATGTACCTAGGTAACAAATATTTCGTTTTGCAGGCAAAAATTAAAATATTAAAATAATTGCATTTTACAGAATTTTCACCGACTATTTCGTGAAATTCCCTGACTTTACGTTGAAATTGGTAGAATTCCCTGATTTCCCTGACCAAAATAAAAAAATTCTAAATTCCCTGACCTTTCCCGGTTTTCCCTGTTTTCCTGAAAAGTGGCCACCCTGTAAATGTTCTTTGGTCGACGCACGTTTTTTAACTGCAGCTGAAAGAGTTTTAAAACAGAGTATCCTGTTTCAGACTATACTTTTGAGGCGTTAGATATAGATGAAAATAGTAAGCAATTCCAGCAAAATAGTTTACTTTTAATATCGCTGCCAGTTGTTAGCCAGTCCATTCTTTTATACCATTCAGTATTAAACGATCTAGATTTCTTGCTACTGTCTGTCTGTAACGGCTCTAGTCATTTTGAAGTACATCGCCCATGATATTGTATTTCTATTTGTTGTTCGTATTTTTTTTTAAAGCTGGTCAATGAGAATTTCCATATTTACTGCAAATTGGCAAACTGCGTATGAAATAAATAAAAACACAATAACTGCACGCTGCAACAACTAACTGCCGCTGACTAGCACAGAGGTCGTGCCTTTGCCGTACTTATCGAGTTCTGAAATCCCTACTATTTCTTTGCATCTGTCCACCTGATCATTGCATTATTTGTATCAAACTGCATGTAAACGTATTAAGAATAATAGATTGATTGATTTGTGTCGTAGCTGGAATCATTTTGCCCGATAAGCTCGGCCTTCGCGCATGTCAAACTGTGTGTAAAGGCAACGGTCAATTAATTTGGCGCCTAATTTTTAACGTTACGCGGTGAGATTTAAAAGTAAAAAATGTGTAAAAGCAACTTCTTTTTTATTAAAACTTAGAACTTAATTTTTTTTTTGAAAAGTTATGAGTAGGCACTGCCCACCCTGCCTAATACCACCCTGCCTAATACATCATGCCGCTGTGACGCCAGAGCTTGCTCAGATATTACCAAAGAACATCAAAACGCCCAGAAGCGTCACTTCGATATTTTTTCTACTTTAGTCGGCCATATTGTAAATGGTTTAACTGTCAAGTTCTGACAGATATGGTTCGCGACTTGACGTACCCTTTTCTGACGCTGATTTAAATTTAATTTAATGTAAGGTTCTTCTTTCATCCATTTTATTCAGGTATCGTTTTTAAGGGTATTACAGTTATTTAGCGTGTCAAATGTAGCACAATACCACAACAGCATCACAGACGGAGCAGTTTGTTTGGTTGACTTAGCCGCACAAACCAATATACTAGGGCTTAGCAGTAAATTGTGTTCTGTGAATTTTACTTAAAGTAATCAGTTTTAGTCAAACGTTGGTAAATACTCGTACCATTTGGACATAACAATACGCGGTAGGTATACCTACTACAAAATATTGAACAATGTAATTTTATTTGCATTTCACGTACCTAATAAAAATCCTACTCGATCTACAGAATTATTTTTACTTATTACTTCATTTAATGCGTGCTTCGGTTTCCTGCGAATTACCTTTAGTAATATTATTTAGTTCTTTGTGTTGTATGTCTACAAGTTATATTTAAAATTGGCGCCATTTAATTTTGACGTTAACCATTTTCAATATGGCGAAGGTCACCCAAATTGTGCTCAAAACATCAAAGGAACCGACACAAGTGACGCTTCTCTCTTTGATATTCTTTGATATTACTACGCTCTTTTAACGTGAAGGATAAACATTGCATTCGGCCGCACGTGTTTTTATATCTTTACATCGTTTTTGTCGTGTATTGTCTAAATTTTGAAGTGTTTTTTGTGTATATTTGGTAAAACCAATTGTGTAAATTAGAGTTTAAAACGGTGCAAATTCAGTGTAAAGAAGTGGCATTTTCTAAGAAAATTAAAAGTGAACCTGTTTTGCAATTCCAATTGAACACAGCTGCCTAGAGCTTATATTTTCAATCGTTAGGTCATGTTACAATCGTTATCACTGTTTAATTAACGTTTATTGACTGTTGACAACTGCCGTTCAGTCCCGTGATGCACGTGATGTATAGGACGGACCGGCACTGCTATTGATAGCCAAATTGTTGCGGTTTCGGGACTCCCACGTAAATCTCTCGTAATCTATTATTATTGCTCTTTTTATTGTTCACGAATCATTTAATTTAGACTACGTTCGTATGAGTACGTTACGTAATAATGACTCTAGTTCAATTGAGAGAAAATGTCTTAAGACATTATATGTATTATGAATCCCCTTAAATTACCAGAACATTATGCAGTTTTATGAAAATGGCTCTTCCGTAAAATTCATCCCCGTGGGATTCCCTATTTTTCGGCTAATTGGATTCCAACAATTTAGCTTTCGAAAACTTAGCTATCGTACTAGTTCATACAACTTTTCTGCAATTGCCTCAAACATATTTCCTCTTTTCGAACAAACAGTTTAACCAAAACCTTAACATACACACAATTCGCCCAATCCAACTCCGGAAAATCTGCCATGATACAAATCGACCTTGAAAAATCTTTTCGATAATAATTACTCATCGAAATAGAGTAAATACCATCTCATCCGTAGTTCCGCACCATTGTTAAAAATAGTCATATTGATTCTAGTACATACTACAAACTCCAACTGTTATCAATACGCAATTCATTTAAATGTGACTTAGATCTTTGTTTTATTGGCAATCTAAGACAGAATTTCCATTTAATCTTGCAAATTTGAAGAAAACTTGAAGGCTATGGTCTGGCTCACACCTTTGAACCCAAAAATGTAGTTCCAAGTCGATTAAATTATATGTATGCTTTGAAAAACATAACACACACAACATGGGCGACACACTTTCAGAATTTCTACAGAATCTGCAAACGATGAAAAATGTTTCTGTGTAAACACGCGCCCGGAAACGTTTCCTCGTGTAGTTGAAGTCTCCTGAAGATGCATCAGTTTTAACAATTTTCTTGTCGCAACGGTTGCTCTAAAATTGTGAAATTCTATTATCTTAGCATTACTCGTGTAGGTTACTATTTCTACTAATTGTTGGTTAAATAAGTGTATCAGTGGTGTCTCGTATTATATAAATTAATTTATTATTTATTATATGTATGTATTATTTATTATATGTATAATTATTGAATGCCAAGATCAAAATATTTTGTGGCGTGTTGCTATGGTTCCTATACCGCCGATAACATCGGAGCTTACTAAAAGATGTATTATTGCGACCAGTGTAGGTGTGATAGGCTAAGAACCTGAAAATAAACGGCAGCCATTGTTTGTTACAGTGCGAGTGAAATATTCTCGACTATTCAATTAACATACCACGTGATATATACAGCCCGAGTCAAAAGATGCAAGTATTTAATATATTTCTGCTATTTGAAAAGATAGGTAAAAAAGCTACTAATAAAAGTTGTGCAAACCTACACGTACTATAAACTGACATACGAAAACCTTATACAGGGTGTCCCAAAAAAACATTATTCATAAAACAATACTTTTCTTAAACGGAATGCCCCATATTTTTTAATCCTTATGGTAAGTCCATTTAATTCCCAACAAAAAATTCCAATAACTTTCTTTTTTGTAAATGCCCTAGTTTTCGAGAAAAAATATAATTTCATTGGTATTGCCATACAGTTCGCGCGCTCACGGTGGGAATCGTAGAGCGGCATGGAAAACAAATGACGTTAACAGATGTGTTATTCCGTTTTATTACATAAATGTAATATTTTACATACTTTATTTTTCGTGTGGCATTTGAATTACCTAACTACTAGTATTAATATTTCAGAAAACATAAAGAATGTACGAACTAATGAAGCAAAAATATGACATTTATGTAATAAAACTAAACCTGTCAACGTTATTTGTTTTCCATTGCACCATTCGGACCATGTTCTATGAAATTATTATTTTTCTCGAAAACAGGCATTTACAAAAAAAGGTATTTAGATTTTTTGCTGGGAATTCAATGGACTTACCATTAGGATAAAAAATATGGGGCATTTCCTTTAAGCAAAGCATTATTGAATGAATATTTTCTTAATGGTACGTGTCGGTTTGCACAACTTTTATTAGTAACTTTTTACCCATCTTCTCAAATATCGGAAATATATTAAAACTTGTATCTTTTGACTCAGGTTGTATATTGACCAATAAAAATGCCAAAATGGCAGTGTTTCGGCCAATGAAAAAAAATATATCGTCAGACAATTCCACGTGTTGGAATTATAGCGGCAATTCAACGCAACAATTCCATCTGTGGGAAGTATACTAAAACATAGGTGGACAATTTTTGTGGCGGCAGCACTCATATTGCACATCAAGGGCAATAGCCATTTGCTATACCCTACAAAAATTTAAACATAACGTACAGTGCTCATGGTATTATAACTATAAGCGACTATTCAATTCACATGCCACGTGATATACATATTGACCAGTAAAAATGCCGAGTTGACAGTTTTTCAGACAATGAAAACGAATTATATCGACAATACTGTGTGTGGGATATACAGCGACACTTCAATGAGGTTTGAGCGACAATTTACAGAACATTTGAAAGAGTATATTTTTTCAAAGGAACATTTGACATATAACAAAATGTTGTTTTCTATCGTATGAAAAATAATTTCATAAATCAATTTCTGTTCTGATAATTCTGAATCCAAAACGTGTCCCACATGTTAGGAATCACCACGTATATTGATTACATTTTGTTTTAAACGTTAACTGTAAATTCGAACGAGGCATTTCTTTAGTTTTAAATGCGACTGAATTATTAAAATAGAAGAATGTTAAGAAAACCCCCTTTAAGTCTATTCTAGCACCTTCAGAACTTTCAGAATTAAAGTTTAATCCTAAATTATGACTTTACAAGCAAAGCCTTGTCTTCGTTAACTTCAACTCTTCTACTATTTCAGGTTCTATTATGAAAGCATTTAATTGTACCTCCAACTTGCATCTTTAATGCAAACATTTTCAACTGCAACACGAAATTTAATATTGTCCTATACGCTACTTCATAACATTTCTGAGTTTTAATCTTTATTTGAAAACTTGACTGTGTCAAAATCATGAACTTTACTATGCAGGCTTGCTGTTCAAGGACAAAATCCCTCTTTTCTTCATTATTTACTAACACATCAGTTTGCTGACTCAGCGGTAATAGTAAATTATGAATGTTCAGTTATGGTAGGGGAAAAATAAAAAATTAGTCGTAAGTTTCCAATAAAGTTTCCGGATTGCATTTTATTTGAGAAATCGCCAAGGCAATCGATTAGCACGATAAAATTAACAATTAAGTACAATTATTTTTGGATTTAGCTGGCAGTTGAATAAAAAAACCTTTAAAGAAAGATGCACCTCCCATAACTTTTACTTCTGGAAAGAACCTCAAGTTTTAAGTAGCAAATTGTAAGTTAAAGTCACAGTGCAGAAATGGATTTTCAGATCTTTTGATTTTTTACAGAACTGCTAATTTTATACACGTTAATTCAGAATTATAGTGCATAACTTTACCCATGCGTTAGATAAGACCAGGGTTCCCACTAACTATCAAGAATTAGAATCCATGACTTTTCCAGGATATCCATGACCAAAAATCATACTTACTCATGAGTCATGACTGTCGACAAAAAAAATCAATAAAATTGGAGACGCAAAAACAGTCAAGTTTATGCGTTTTTTATCAATTCACAAGACAGTATATGGCGGTCTCACTTGCACCTAATCATGAGCCATATTACGTTCCTTTGAATTTAGCAAGGAAAAGAAAAGTACCTCAATGATATTTTAAAAACCTTCAGCAGCAAAAGCTTTATAAGCGGCAGTTTTAAAAATTCAATCGGAAAATTTTTAATTTTTTTTTAAATTATGTAAACACCACTGCAAGAAAATCAGGTTTTTTACTGTAAATCAAGAGAAAAATCAAGAGTTTTGCCAAATTTTGCATAAAATCCATGACTTCCAGGTTAAAATTTTAAGTCCCTGACTTTTCCATGACTTCCAGGTTATCCAGGGTCAGTGGGAACCCTGAAGACACTAAAAATAACACGACCGTTATTTTTTCGTTTTGGGGTGCAACTTTATAAGGGAGCTACGGGCCACCAAATGAGGAGCACTGAAATCCGTTTATTAATGATGTATCTGTTGGTCCCATTTTCTTCAAATTTAGTACAGAGGGTCGCAAAGTAAATTTCAATATCAAAAAAAAAATGCTTTAAAGCACCTATCCGTGCGATATTATAAAAATAATAACAAATAAATGTTTTTTTGCCTTACAGTAAATGTATTAGTGATAAGATAGGACATGTTCTTAGAAGGTACAGCATAAAGGGAGTTGTAGGACTAATGAAACCCTGGAAAACGGTTTTAGATTCGCAAAAGACCAAAATTCGAGCTTAAAATCGGCCGGGATCTACATTCCTTGCTCTTGTAGTTGAAACTACATCGGACAAACTGGTCGTTTCATTGAGTTAAAAGATTACAAAAGCACAAAGGTAATTGCAAACGTAGACGTATCACAAAATCTGGGATAGGTGGCTGAACATACTGGTTCAACTGAACATAAAATGGACTTTAAAACCGATCAATACTCGCCCGAGTACCTCATTACTACCCTCGGATCGTACGTGAACTAAATGAAATTTAAAAACAACCTAACAACATAAACAGAGAAGATGGTTTTAGAATCGGTCAAGCTTGGACTCCCGAAGTTAATCTCATAAACCTCATCGATCTCACGATCACGCTCCACCGAATTCGTCTCCTCCCAATGGTGACTCTGTGACAGAAAAACTGCGAAAGGATCAAATAATGAATAATTACTTATTTAAAAACGTAAATGCCAATCGTTATAAACTTCAAACAGTTCAATATACTATTTAAAGTACTACAGTAAAATTAAAAAACATAATTAACCACTTTTAAAAATTAAGAACAAAAAACGATACTTCTTGATGTCAACAACGCGTTTTCCGGGTTTAAACTACGCCTATAAATTAGCTCTAGTTAAACAAATATTGTTTTCTTTACATATTTTGAAAGTTAACTATTTACAGGGTTTTTTGGTGCTATGTGCGAAGCGTAATATTTAATTAGCCGCAGGGCAGGTCATCTTGCTTTCGTGCGGTTTAGTCGAAGTTATCGCTGCTTACTATGCTTACAGCTACGGTACGACATCCTATTGAACAGGCCAACGCAAGTTCACATTTCCGTTGGGGCGTTACCTTTTTTTAGATATTTTCTCCTTTAATTTTTGTTAAAGCAATGTTCTTTATTCATTTATTAGGGCGAGAATCTTGAAAATGTAAAAAGTATAGGAAAGTACCAGCGACCAGTGATTGCAGGAAAATATCGAGATATTATGATTTATAAAATTATAAGTTAACATAAGAATCGCAAAAAAGCTCTCTTCAAACAACATAATGACCCAATATCGTTCAATTAAAAAAAAACAACCTAAAAACTGCTATCAGCAGTTTTAATTTTTAAACACTCAACACTTTTTGATGTAAAATTTATAATACCCTGCATAAAAACCCTTTTATGCGAGTCATGACACTCTTCACGTATGACGTAGAACATAATTTTTTTCGAAAACAATTTTAGATCTATAAATTTAATTAAAGGGTCTACTGACATACATCGAAATTTATTCTAATTCCACAAATGCCAAAATATACAGGGTATTCCAGTGAAAATAAGAAATTTTCGATCATTTCCGGTAAAACCGGAAGTACAGAATATTTAAGATTTACATCAAATAGTAGAAATTTATGTGGTGTTCACACCAAATTTCATTTTTTTAGTTTACTAACAAACGGAAAAAGAGGGTGAGCCAAAATTCGTTTAGACACAAGGTATACTGTTACAATAAGTTATGTGTATGTATATTTTTAGTATGAAGCAAGGGCGTAATTTGCATTATACTCGCATACAAGGACTTCTAATTTAGGAATGTTAATCAACCAGTTACGTTCTGTAATTCAAATTCTTTCCCAACATTATCAACCCAATTTCATTTACAATCCTCGGCAGGAGGTGATTTAAACGGAAATTAAAGAGCATTCAATTTCAAATAAGGCCGCACACGTCTAGTAGAAATTAAATAAAATGCATTAGCAACCACTACCTCCATTAATCAACCCCTAAATGGATCCCAAGAAAATGTGGTCAATCACCCCAACCAAAATGTTGCGTAACATAAATCGATAATAAAAGGAACACAACCATTACGCAAATATATAGGATCCATCAAACAATCCTAAGTAAAATTTTCCACTTTCTCTCATTTATAGATAAAGTTCAAATAATACATTGATTACCAACCTGGCGCGGCCCACGTCGAGTCCCTCCAGCAGACGCCTTCATGATTATTTAGATTGTGCAACGCCAGGGATTTGCCGTCCTTCGCCTCCAAACCCCAGAGTTTCTTTGCTGCTGGAGCGATCTGAAACAAGAATACATTTTTAATACAGAAATAAGAACCATCTAGAAACTTTTAAAAACACTCTACTGTCAACCATTACATCAAGTTCGACGAAATAGTCATCCTTCAATAGTTAATATACCTTGCAAGTTTTCCAATCACTAAAATAATTCCTTTATTTATATTCGAAGTGAAACACGAAAACAACTTCTTACTTATTGGGTTAATTGTGTTTGCAGTTATTGTTCTATTGAAAACGTCTGAAAAGCTCGAAAGATTCTAAGTTCTTTTAATTTACATTCATTCAATGTGCGGCAAATTGATTAACTAGGAAGTCTAAGTACGCGTAAGCTGTCTCCTCCAATTTGGATGTAATAGTCAATTTGCATTGCACGTGCTTTTGTTACAGATTAAAAACGGCCGTCATTCAATTTAACCACAAACGAAAGTTTAATGTTAATCATGAAACTGTTAAATTCAGGTACATTAACACCTTTGCCATTAGAAGAATTGTTTTTTAATTATCAAAATTCAGATAAAACTGGAAGTTCATATTTAAATTGCCTACCCTAAAACGGGAGGCTTTTAAATAAAATACTTTCAGGCGGTCACCCTGTATATACAAATCACACGATGAATCAATATTTCCTGCAAACAAAAACTTTGAAGAGAAAACGCTTTTGTCAGATCAATCACCCACAAAGTATCGTCTAGAGCCACTTGACTTGAGGTTATTATCCAAATATGCGATATATTTAATAAATAAGGTAAAATAAAATAATTTGATGTAAAAGAACAATCTTTGTGAAACTGATAGGGCCACTATAAATGCTTAAGAATTTCAGGATCCCGATTATAAACGCAAAAATTCTGATTAGAATGGACCATTCCGAATAGTAAAGATTTACTGTTACGATACTACATACAATTTTTCGGAAGTTTTTCAAGCCAACACAACCTACATATAATACATAACAGGCTGCGCGCTACCATGATAAATGTGATATTTTTTTAATCCCCGCAGAATTTCTTCTCAGCCTTTCCATTCGTTTGAACGAACATAAAACCCACCAAGAGACACTAACTGGATATTTTCTCATAAATTCACCGCGCCCGAGAAATTCAAAATGGAAAACTACACTAGTTGGTTCAATAAACGATCTATTTATTATAAATCACACACTATTTTTACTTTCGATTTTTTCATTTTAATAAAAATATGTATCGACAGAAAATGAAGTGAACATATAGAATGTGTATATCTACATTTGGCCTTTTCCGAAAGCTGAAGATAGAATCTGCGAAGCGAGTATTCCAAATTTGAATACTTTTGTAAACAACGTATTGGATAAAAAAATTATCTCACTTCTCTAGCCATTGTACATTAAAATGAATAGACAATAAAATCGTAAATAATTTGTCTATAAATTAAACGTTTCTAAACAAACCTATATTAAATTTACGAAATTGAATTTTAAGGATCAATCGCAATTGACGGTCTAGAAATTAACAAGCTTGCGTAAATTAAACCTTATTAAACCTATTATACAAGATGTCCAATGAGTTGACGTTCATAACGTTAAAAGCAGGCGTGGTGTTAGCGTGGAATAATAGTATATTAAAACACAAGTTGCATAAGGCATTGTCTTAACGTACAAGTCCAAGATTGAAAAACGGGGGAGCGTAACGACCGAGTTTTTCAATGGACGAGTGCGTCAAGACGCCTTATGAAACGAGTTTTTTATACTATTTTTTCTATTAAGGAGAATTAATGAAAAAACGTTATAAAAAATTGCTGCGATCAAATTTGGTAAATTTAGTATGTATATATATGTTGGCAGCAAGTTTCAAATTGCTGCCATCAAATTTGGTAAATTTAGTATGTATATGTTGGCATACATACTAAATTTACCAAATTTGATCATGAATATATCATGAATACCAATCTTTGTAAGTGAAATTTTACTAAAAACAATTCTTTAAAAGACTTTCTTAAAACACTGTTTTTTAGCTAAAACAGTGCTTTAAGAATAACCTTAAAAAACCGAAATAGAAAAAAAATATTTTATACACATATGTTCTAAACATACTGTAGCTTTAATTTTACCCAAATCATACCTATGATTTTCTAAGGGTTGGAGGTTGCGAATACATGTTCATAGGACATTTTTTACTCCTACTGACCTAATTAACACGCCCTTAAGCGTGAAACGATATAACCCCCTAGCAGCCGTATAACATGCTGCTTACAACATGAACTAAATCTAATAACCCTTCTACTTTTCTAGAAGGGCCCAGTAGTAACGTATGGTTCATGCATCAATATCCATTTGAAAAAATAAAATAAAAAATGAGCGAAACACTTCGCCTGGACTTTCCTATACATTTAAATACATTGTTTTATATTTTCCAACACTTTCGATATACAACTGTCTAGACACGACTAGTTAAAGTAAATAGTTCTTAAAGTTGTAACATCTTGAAGCTGTTGAAGAAAGACCGACCGCTGCGCTGCAAGCATAAGGTTGGGTAAAATATTCGGACTGAATCAACGGAAGCGCGGAAATTGATATTTGAAAATATATTAATAACTCGAGAAGTATTATTTTTAGCAAGAAATTACTCTTATTAATTTGTATTTAGAATTTCAAAACCTTTCTGATTTTAAAGCCCAAATGCCACGTTTCCATTTAAAAAAAAGTATTTTTTACCGTGGCCGCCATATTAAAATTGGAAACTCAAGTTTTTTTCTTAAATACAATCCAGAAGAATTTGCCCTACAACTTTGCTCTTGGGTTTGCGAGTCTATCTATTAAAATAAAAAAGTTAGCCTACACTGAAGATTAAACGACTAGTACAAGAATACAACTGCTGTAGAAAGTATGTGAAATTCTTCTAAGGACAAAAAGATTATTAAGGGGCAAAAAATTCGATTTTTTGATTTCTGGTAAAAAGATTCTCCTAGAGCAAACAAAACAAAAAAACAAATTTTTAATTTTGTAGCGAATAATTTGGGGGGGGGGAAGAACAGTAGCCCCCCTAAATAAAGTATCAAAAAATATTATGATATTCGGATTTTGCTATCAATGATGAGCTATATTGCTTTAACAGAAATATTTTATTGCCCCCCGTTAAATAAATAAAAGGGTACCAATTTTCAAAAATTCATAGAGGGCGTCACAAATTGTAGAAGATTACCAGCTCTATCAGCTTAAAAAATTTAAGCAAAAACGCGTGGGCAGTATTTGAGAAATATTTTTTTGAAAAATTCCAAAATTTTGGAGTGATGTCATTGCGATCGTTTTTATATTTTCAAAATTAATTATATTTTTTGGTATAGTACCCTTGAAGGGCTACCAAACAAGATGTAGTTGATTCCAATCAGATAACTGGTTTTTGAGTAAATGGGCGTTAAAGTCGAAATGTTCAAAAATTCGTAGCGGCCGCCATTTTAAAGCTAGAAAGTTCGGTAAAAAATCGTTTGATTTGTCCTAAGGCCTTCTTTAATCTCCACTATTAAAATTTCCAAAATTCAGTTTCTGAAAAAAATGCTACCAAAAAAACATGTTTAACTTCCGCTTCCGGTTTCGGTTTTTTTTAAAAGCTTATTTTGTCGGTGAATTTTTGATATACCCTCTCATTCCAAAGCACATCAAAATCGATCCAGCCGTTCCGGAGATATGGAGCGTAACACACCCATCCACAGACCCACCCACAGACAGACATTTTTTTAAAATTACTTTTTTGGGGTCCATGGACACCCACCCCCCCGACTATTTCCCTTAAAATCTCAACTTTGAAATTTTGCATGAATTCAATACTTCCCTATACTGAAAGTATAGGAAAGTAAAAAAGTGTGGACTTCGAGTAAACTTTCGCATACTAGATATTAATATTTACCGTATTTGCAAAAGTGTAAATTTAGTAATTATAACGTTGTACATTTCGCCGTCTATTATATTTCTAAGAAAACAAGCTATATAGGCAACTGTCCATTTAATTCATACTTCACTCTTTTTTTTTATTACAGCTGTCAGTTTGTGACGCCAGCGATAATCATTCTGGGGCTTCGTGATGATGCTCGGCGCCAAGTCCAAAATTTTTGTTTTAAATCACAAATAATTAGAATTTACATTTTCTGCGGTAGCCAATCAAATCATAAATTATAAACAATAATAAATCTACTAAAACATTAGAAGCGGAGCACGTGTAGCCCCACCGAATAAAGAATTTTCTAAAAATTAACATTAGATTTTCGTTCTACTAGTCAAGATGAGTAATTCTTCTTTAAGCAGAAGTTATTGTTTCCCGTTAATTAAATGAAGGGCACCAATTTATGGTTTTAAAAATTTGATAGAACAGTGAAATTATGGTATTCAGCAAAAAAAACAAATTGCTAGTCCATGTTTGCCTCCATAAGTTTAAAAAGTTTAAAAAAAGCATGTAGAGACAGTTTTTGAGAAATATTATTTTAAAAATTTCAAATATTTGGAATTTACATTTTCTACAATAGCTCCACCTAACAAAGTAATTAAAATTCTAACATTAGATTTTGGTTCTACTAGTCATGATAAAAAATTCTGTTCTGCGTAAGAGAAAGAAGGAACCGCCGTTTTAAATTAACAAATTTCGGGGAAAAAAGTGGCCGGCATTTTAAATTAACAAATTTCGGGAAAACACATTCGCCATTAGATCTTCAGATTATTTTCATATTAAAAAAATATCTGGGAAAAGTGAAATCACAGAAACATGTCAAACTTCCACTTGCGGCTTCGAATGTTTTTTTAAAAGCGCCGTTTAATTATTAATATACCCCCAGGTTCCGAAACTCATCCATTCGAGATATAGTATAGTATTATAGTATAAGCAAGGTACATACATACATATCCACCTTGTAAAAACCTTTTTTTCAGTTTTTGATGGTGCTACAAAACGTGCATTGCCGTAAAAATATCGATTTTGAACATTTTCATAATATCAATATTTCCCTAAACTATAGGGTAGTGAATAATTAGTGTAAACAACAAGCAAACTAGCACAATAATTATACACGCACATTTACCTCCTTTGTAGTGACGCAACTTCAGAAAATAGGCCCCAATGCAGGCACAAATTGACAGCCCCTTCCACACTCATTTTATTTTTTATACGTATTGATGAGGCGTTATAAAATATGAAGTTATTTGATATAATTTCGTTTAATAGCAAAAAATTAATATAATACTAAAAAGCATTGCACAGAGAATTTTACGTAAAAAATATCAACTCTTTACACTTATTACATAATTTATAGTCATTTTATAACTAACTAATGTTAAATGTTAAATTTATTTAATGCACTCACTACTGCCTAAAAAAGTATATCCAATTTTTCTTCTATTGAATAGTAAAGCCTATTTCGCTACATTGTTATTTTATTATTATAAAAATACTTTGAACTTGGGCCCTTTTCAATTTCGGGCGCCAATGGCGTGGTTACGCCACTGACTCAGTTCTCTAGAATTTATCAATTAATCCAGTGTAAACACTGCGTCCACTTATCTAATTAAAAATATTCGTATTTATCAGCCTCACTAAATTCACTTTTACATTATCAGTAAAATGAACGAGCTTTCCTGTAATCTACAAACGCATTTCCAGTATGTATTTCGGGAATAAATCCTATTTTAAAGATAAGGCAATTTCATTTTATCTTCTTTTCACCGTACATTTGCGAAAGACCTTTATGCCGAGACTCTTACTGCACAAGACCCCCGTAGTGGCGTAATGTTTACTCGTATTGTGTGCATACTCACACATGTAGAGCCCTTATTATGATACACCAACAGAGATAGTACTACGTAAAACGTGACCTATTTACAAGCGATTCATTTTCACAGTGAAATTTTCCACAGTAAGCAACGCCATTGCAAATCATATCAGTCACCCCTAAAACCGACATCCAAAACACAACGCTTACCTAACCTAACGATTAAAAAGAACTCTCGTATCTAATTTCATGGTGTAATGAACACAAAATATTTAAGTTGCATAAAAAATGCCCTTAAAAATGTAAGAAAGTAATGGGTAAGGTCAGTGTTATTTCTAAACGAAGTGTTCGTGATTTTCTTATCATATGTAAATCGTGCAGCTCAATCAAGATGACCCTCACACTGTAAGGTTAAAATAAACTTCACGAATCCGATCCAATCTTGACCAAGTTAGCGTCTCGAGTCTGGTAAAATTACGACACCCTTTTGCAAGGTACGACAATCTTTATTATTTTACGTCTGCGACCTCTTACAAGATTACAAGCAATTCTTTTTATAGATCGGAATGAACTTTCACCTACAGTGCCAATCGATGAATAAAACATCTACTCCAGAGTTGAGACGAACGAACGAAATTTTCCCATATGATAACATTTACAGATTGATATTTACTCTGCATTATGTTCCAAACAAACTACCATAACAAATATGGCGTCTGGGTCTTCCATAGCAAAGTGAACTGCAGTGTAAAACAACCTCCTTCACATAAAGAGTAGTATTCAAAACGAACGTGTACAGGTCAGTTTTTTTCCATTTTTTGCGTAGAAGATAAAAAAATCCAATACTTTGATGCCCAACACCCACACTTGCTCCGAAACGGAGAACTGACGTAATACATATATCCTTCTCATTTCTTCCTGATAATGTACCTACTTCCGAAAAGCATGGAATGACTAGCACCCCGGGCATTTGAAGGGTAGATGACCGTCCAGCCAGCAGGGCTCAAAGGGTGCCGGGTGGCGAGGTCGCGACCTGCGGGTCTTTGGCCTAGACCTAGCCGGCTGCGGGTCGATATCAGCACCGCACCCGTCCGCACTGCACCCGCAATCTGCCGCCAATAACGTAAAACGTCACCACCTGCACTTCGTAAAAAATTTATAACCAATGTACAAGTACAAAAATTAACCTGAAATTCCTCCATAGCACGAGCAAACCCACAACTCACAAATGGGTGACCTTTTGACCCTATTCGATGATTTAAAAATTTAAAACAGTCCATACAAATGACTTGTTTCAATGTCAATTGCTCACAGGGTAGTTCCAAACGCTCTTTGGAAAGTAATAAACCTTTTTATAATTACAAAAGTTCTAAACTTTTTCGTGTTAACTCAATTACTAAGCGGATTGCATATCCAAACAAAGAAAGTAATTTAATTAATTTAGGCCGACTTAATTTAATGAAATTTTAAACAATATGCAAGCAGCTAGCGAAAAGAATATTTTAGTAATACCACGGGTAGAAGACGCTGTTTAAGTTTTCAAGGTAAAATAAATGATTTAAACATAGTGAAGTAAAATTTCCAGATATACATATATTTAAGAAAAAAAAAAAATATACGGAAATATTGGAAATATTTAGAAATGCAGCATGTATCAAAGAATTTAAATCACTTGCAACATTCTGCATAGTATAAAACTTCTTGGATTAATTTATTGATTATAGTACAAGTACAGTAGAAACTAGTAACAATATTAAATTAAATAAAACAATGTCAAAACGTCCAATAACGGTGAATTTAAGAGATCAATTTGTTCATTCATTAAAGGTACAGAATTTAAATGTATGTGAATTTCAAATGCTTCTAGTATACCTAATTTACGTTTATCATCACAAAAGTGTAAACATTTTATGGTGTTATTAGATGTCAGTGAATGATTGTGTTCTAATAAGTGTTTAGCATAATTATATTTATACAGGGTGGCTACTTAAAACTGCTTTTCAAATTCCCTGACTTTTCCCTGACTTCCCTGACTGATAAACTTCAGTTTTCCCTGACTCATTTTATTGGTACAAAAACTGTTTTCAATTTCAACTGCTTTTTTTTAACAAAATTGTAACCCAACATAAAAATTAGCAAAGTAAACTTAAATTACTTTATAGCAAATGGAAATTGTTCAACAAGCGTAACAAAATACAACATCTAAACTTTAAAGAAAAACCACATGAAACAATTATAAATTTTATAGACATATACCTACGTAACAAGGTTTTCGGTTTGCAGGCAAAAATAAAAATATTAAAATAATTGCGTTTTACAAAATTTTCCCTGACTATTTCGTGAAATTCCCTGACTTTACGTTGAAATTGGTACAATTCCCTGATTTCCCTGACCAAAATTAAAAAAATCTAAATTCCCTGACTTTTCCCGGTTTTCCATGTTTTCCAGAAAAGTGGCCACCCTGTTATAGGGATGTTTATGTTTGTAACAATGTGCGTGTTCTTTGTACCTAATATCAAAATGTCTAATTGTTTGTCCGCTATAATCCGAATTACTGTGCGAGCAATTTAATTTGTAGATGGCTGATTTTAGTACATTGTCTGTTTCTTCTTTAGCATTAAACAACGTGTTTAAAATGTTTTTTGTTGTTTTAAAAGTTATTTTACATTTATTTGTTATTTAAATTTTGACATTTTTTTTCTGATTTATTGTCAAAATATGGAATTAACGCGTATTTCATTTTATCTGATAAAGTAGTTTGATATATTTTCTGAATAGCTAATTTATAATTTTTCTCTTTAATTAGTGTATCAGTAAGTTAAGTATTATAACCATTATTGTATGCAATTTATTCAATAATCGAAATTTCTCTATTACAACTAATTTTACTTAAAAGAACCGTTAAAGTGCTATGTATCATGGACCTGTATGCTGCTAATTTGTGTTTTCCATATCCAAATGTTCGTGTAATACATTGCGCACACGTTCATGTGAGATGCGTACTATCTCAACTATCTCGGTCACTTTCACTCTGCGGTCTTGTAGTACAATATCATGGATTTTGTCAATCATTTCTAGTGTGGTGACCTTATTTGGGCGTCCTGAACGTTCGGCATCAGTTGTGCTTGTACGACCACAAAGAAAATCAGTAAACCACTTGTGAATCATTTCAGTCGATGGTGAAGAGTCCCTATAATATTTAACAAGCTTTGTTTTGGTTTGCGTAATGGTTTTTCCACGCAAAAAATAATGTTTAATAACACACGTAATTCACTTTTATCTACTCCCGTTTTAAAATGATCACATTAATATGTCAATTATTGTACGTGAAGTGTTACATTAATGAAATTGTGCGTAAAAGCATCAAAATCGTGTGCAAAAGACCAATGTAAATTAAATGGGACTTTCATTATTAAACGATTTCTATCGACAAAAAACAATCGAGAAAAGGCCACTTTGTTTATTGGGCGCTGTATTCGTAACGTCATTTCTCGTTAGTTTTGTTTGACAGGTAAGTACGAAGTGCACTTTTGCAGCCTTTGCCTTTCGGTTCGTAGATAAAATATTGTATGACACTCATGTGTGAAAGACTTTTACGCACTCATTGCGATTAAAGCACTCGCCTTCGGCTCGTGCCTTAAACTTCGCAATTCTTGCGTAAAAGTCCTACTTCACACACTTGTATCATAAATATCTATTTTCCATGTTTGACAAATACGAGAGGTTCTGCTTTCAATGGCTGTCAAAAGTGAACTAAATGACAGATGTCTGAAAAGTTTATTGTGACCTAGCGACAGATGGTGTTGACAAATGTCTTCTGGGATTTACGATTGTGACGCCCTCTGTTGCAATTTTACCAAACTTCTCACTCCGCCCTCGTAGGATTAAAATAAATACATATTGTTTAGTTATTCATTACTTTATTTATTCATTAATATTTTCTAAAACAATACATTGATCAACGAACTATTTTTTGAATCCCAGCTCAAACGCTGAAATGAAAAGTGTAGTGATCAAAAAAAATTCCAAATTTAAAAATTTAATGCAGTACAAAGTAGGTACGTAAAAATCCAACAAGCTTTCCTACTAGTGACGGTATTATGCTTTCTAACTGTTATCCTAATTAACGAAGATACGAATGAGAACACTAACAAATAAAAACAAATAAAAAGGAAAGTGGTTTTTGTAGAGGCGTTGATACAGTTTCAAAAATGATAATCCGACCTCAAAAAATTTAGGTCAAGTAACGCCACTTGTTATTTAATAATTTATCAAACCAGTTAATTGGTAACTCAATAAGAACAGTTATGTTAAACATTAAAATTGTATACTTTGTTTATTGTATCTACAACTTAACGGTTTCTTCCTACAATACTCATTAGGGTTTCCACAGAATTTCGTTTAAAAAAGTCCCCGACATCGTAAGAATTTGTTTATAACCACTTAACCAATACGCATGTTGGCGAATTCTTATTCATTTTATAAAATTATTCTTCGTAACGACATACTCTCAAAGTTTCTGTTTTTTATGTGCAACAATCGAACTCAGTATTTTTTAAACTACTAATTTACGTTTTCCAGAGTTTGTTAATCAGTGGGAATTTTGCCGTGTTTACCCAGCTTTACCAACCGATGAGAATATTAAACTAAGCAAACACCGTTTTCTTTTTCTTTCTTTAGTGGAAATACAGTTACAATTCTGCAATTTCGTTTCTTCTACCATACCAATTAAATATGTAATAAAAGCGGCAAAAAATACGTGCAAGCAAAAATACGTTGTAGCAATTCAGTGCATCTGCGAGTGGCTACAACGTGAAAGAACATCATGTAAGATTCGTACGGAAAATACCAATTTATCGGTTCACATTTTTCATAAAAATTAAGTCATATGACGTCAGCTTAACAAATCGCCGGATAATTAGCTCGGACATGATTGGCGACTAATTAAGTCACGGGACTTATATTTGGAAATGCAACTTCTAGTCAAACCACTTATTGCACATTTTAGTACTAAACACTCACGCGACGAACTCGTTCCAAAATGCTAAACCCGGAGGGTTCCTTCAAGTAAACGCACACCCACACAAACCGATTTAAATTAAAGACAATCCAGCTTCGTTAATTCAAGGGCCTATTGAACGTATTCGATTAAGACTTCTCGCTTGCTTACGCACGACAAATGTTAAGATATTCTTGCCGATTCATTAAGTCAACCGGAACGGAATCAAAACGAAATTTGCACAGAACACTTTATATCCTACCCCCTTAACTCTACAATTTCAGTTGATAAAACGAGTCCCTCGGAAATAGTCTCATCCTTCAAAGGATTTCGGACGGGGTTTAGTATGCCGTGCGTTTTATACTCTCAAGAGTGAGAGCTTATTGAATATACGTCCTGAAAGCTGGCAGGGTAGTAACCCCAAGGAATAAGCGGTTCATATATGACTCAACGGGGAATCCCCACAGTGGGATAGTATTACTCACACAAGCAGCGTCTCTGAAGACCTACCGCAGTAATACTGGCCTGAATTACTACAATATTATGTAATCACGTTACGAGTCGACTAATTCTGCCAGTTTTCAACGGAAACTACAGGACGTGAACATTTTACAGGATTACGAGGTTGGGCAGTAATTATTGGGTTAAGCAAGGCGGATAGGCCAATAAGCACGTGCAAAAGTTTTCTTGTTCATTTTAATTCTTGAAGATTTTTTATTTTCCTAACTCAAAATCTAATATGAAAACGTCAAAATTACTTAAAGACCGCGTCTATGAAGTCAACACTACGCCCACCAATGCATGAAGTATGAAAAAATACATTACAGAAGAACCACAGTGAGAGGAAAATTTGGTTAGGGAAAAACGAGACAAGTATTAATTTTAAACTGATATTTTAACAAAAAATCAAGTTGTATAAACAATTAGCGAGAGCTTTGTCAAGGCTATGCAACGTTTTACTAGACGCGCTACAAACTATTATACGAACTATTATGCTCGCGATAAAAGTATAATGCAGTTAATACAAAACAAAGCGCGATAAAAATATAATGCAGTTAATACAAAACAAAGAAAGTAAACAAGATATAGCGGTGAAACATGGAATACAATCGTAAAATCTAAATTATCCGCATTGTATTTTTTTATTTACTCTATTAGGTACGTTTTGCAGTTTCATTCAACAACACACTTTAACAAAAAAAAACATCATTGCAAAACCTATTTTCTAGAAAGTGTAACAACAATTGCCTATGCACGTTCGAAGACAGACTTGTTCGCTATACCGAAACCTTCCAAAAAATAACTCTTTTATGAGGCAGTCCCATAATGATTCAAACAATTTCCTCTTAAGGAAAATAAGTTTCTTTTTGTGGATAAATATTCTCACAAATATTGCAATATTCGAACAAAACAATAAACGTTCTAATCCAGTTCTTTGTTTAGTCACTACTATGGATACTTAACAATAATTACAGCTTGTACAAGCAACCTGGCATGTATAATTTAACATGCTTGGATGCATTTCCAAACAATATTTCAGGAAAACAAAAGACCGAGGTAAACGCTTCACAATAAAGAAACGACCGAATGTATGATATTTACACCAAAAAGTACTTTAGATGTCAGAATGGCCATTTAAATTTTAATAAACACAATTACACGTTTCATAATGTAAAAACCCGAATATTAAGACTGTGCTCGTAATGTTGTTAGAATAATTAATATAAATGGTTTTCAGTCTATAATTCCAGACGGGCTTTTACATAAAATCAACGTACATACTCATTATCTTATATAAAGATTAATTAAAACTGAATTAAAACAGAGTTAAATCTCCAACTTACTCTAAGAGTAATTGTCTACTTTTCCTAGTAAATGAGAAAAAGCAATGCGTATGGATGGTACGTAATTTCCTCAGATTGCCAAATTCACATTCACGTTTTAGGTATTATTGGAAAAAATTTATTTCGGTGATTTGATTTGGATACGGAAAGTGATAATGGAAAATGAATACTTCTGATTAAGTGATTAGGTATTTGCCGAATAGTGATTTTAGTCATTAATAAATATTTGGCCGAGTGAGTACCAAGTCTATATAGTAAATACTTAACTGTCCCACCATAATCACAACGACGGACTCTTACCACTATAGACAGCGTATTCGTAATTTTGAGCGTGTACAAGTCACCTAGGGCGGCACTTAGAATGCTCAACGTTATCAAAACAGCCCAAGGCAAAAGTCACGGGTTCAGCTATTTAATTAAGTCAACTATTCGGCCAAGTGCTAATTATTTTACTGATAATAATTAATTAACACTTGGTATGTAAAGTCCAGGAGTGAGATATCAATATTTCATAGGTTTCAATATCGATCTGTCAGTATAGTTTTCATATCATCACTAAAATTCTGGTCAATACATGAAAATTAATTACTTTATATACCGATATACCAAAATATCGACATACGGAAATATCAATATGTCCATATATCAATACTGATTGTTTTGATTTATACATACAATCATTTATACTTTACTTTAAGTACATACTTTCTCAAATAGTTATTTAGATGTGACTAGAGATGTAACGGACAGTATTCGGATATCCGACTACCCGGCAAGTTTGGCCAGATATTTGGAAGAACCTAGATACTGATATATTGTATCCGGCCGAACATCACTTAACAGTAAAAAATATATATATAGTTCTGTATGTATATAAACTAATAATTTCAAATGTTTTTCAGATTATTGTTCGTCACGTTGAAGGCTTGGAATATTTATCGATATATCAATAATATCGATCAGCGATAATTTTAAAACGTGGAACATGTTTCGGTTCCATGACACAATTTTAAGATGCAATTAAATAGGATAAGTGCACACCTTTGAACATAAACGTGATAACTTGGCGCCTATGTCCAACGATGTGTGCTTATGCTATTTAATTGCATATTTATATTGTGAAATAGAACATGTTACGTGTTCCATGTGCCATAATTTATGGCCTCTCCAAGGCCACCCATACACCATTGTAACATGGAACACAGAACGTGGAAAACGGAACATGGGACGTGGAATATGGAACATGGACTATGGAATGTAAAAACCTAAGACGTGGAACATGGACCACGCACATGAAGCGTGGCACGTGAAACGTAGAACGTGAAATGTGGAACGTAGAACATGGAACGTAAAACACATAAAAAACATGAAACATGGTCTGACATAGACAGACCTGTGCACATGGAATACGGAACACAAGCTGCTAATGTTTACTTTTTATGTTTGAATGCACAGATGCGGAAAACTGCATTACTATTAAATTTTTAGTAAGTCATAATGTCATCCACAGACATTTCTATTGCTATAGTCTTTAACGCGATGATTATAGATAACTTCTTACTTTTCTACACATTAATAAAATTTAATTAAATTCAGGGTTGTTCGAATTAATTCAACTGAGTTTTTTAAATATTTCATTTGAATTAATTCAAAAATATTTTTTTATATCATTACAAGGTTTTTTTTTGTCACGAGCTGTGCGTTCCGACTTGAGAAATCGCCTTGGAGTAGAAAAAACTGTAAAACTAACATTCCTGTTTAAGGAATGCAATAGACAATAAGGTTTATTTTTGTTGAATGTGCCACTTAATACTAATAAATTAATAATGCTAGTAATGAAAATATTTCTATTATTCTCAAGAATCTCAAGTATTGTATTTTATTTATTTGTTGCTACACATTAAAGAATTTATTTCTTATTAGTTGTTCCCTGTGAAATATGTTTATTTGGTTTGCTGAAAATAAAAAATACGTACCTAAATGATAATAACTATGTAGCCATGTTTACATGAATATAAATCATTTTAATATTTTGTATTTTTCCTTACATATTTACCGTCTCTAAAAAAAAATAAAAAATTCTGAATTAACTCAAATAATTCTGATTTATTTCAAAAATTTCAAACATTTTAAAAATTCGGAAATTTTTCCAACCATTATTAAATTAATACGGAGTAACGACGTGTTTCATGAGCTTGCTGGAACTTGCAGTTCCAAGAATGTGTTCCATGTTCCAGAGGTGTGCGCTTATCCCATTTAATTGTATGTTAAAATTGTGTCATGGAACATGTCCCGTGTTCCATAGGTCTGCAATCTCCCTTATATGTACAAAAGCTTTTATAGTTTCCTTTACACATGGTTTCGCTATACAGAAAGCACAAACCACAACAAGGCTGCACACCTTAATCTTTCATTAATGTGCAACTGCTGCTTTACATATTACAACCCTCTCTTAGACTTTTAAACCCACTCGAGGACGTCTTCTACCTGGCCTTTACTACTATCCAGCGCCGAATATTCAGCTTTTCAATAAAAATCGCTGTCTGTTACATCTCTATATATCCCAATTTAACCGCAACGCTCCTTTAAATATTATATTCACCATACATTTTGCTGTTAGTTCCCCGAAATTGTAATTTTGTTTCATGTTTTTTAAATTTTAATACTAATTCTACAATTAAATTGTACGAAAAAATTACAAGTTAGTATTGTTATCATTAAATACAAACAATGGCTTAATTCGTAGAATATTCAACTAACTTAAAAAAATCAGGTTATCCCAAAACTAAACAAGCTCCAAAAAGTTGCATAATATTAGGCCAACCGATTGGGCCTACGAAACTACTCGGTGCATCCCCTGCTAGCGATGTTGAATTGATGACAGTTGCGGTGGTCGAGTGTGTAAAAGGTTCGAATCCCGTACGAGCCCAATTTTACTTCTTACCGCCGCGGCGCGCCATATTATGATAATAGAAGGGGAAGGATTAGGCTAGAACTTCTTAATGTTTCTTATAAAATGCTCTTTAAAAGTAAAAAAAAATCAACAATTGGTACTTCTCAGTTGAGCGCGCTCTCGAAGTTTTATAATCACGAAGAATAAAATTCCAAATGATATTTTTTTTGTCTTGAATATAATACGATAACTTATCCTCACGTGCATGAAAAACAATAATATTGTAAATCGTCAAAATATTGTTATCGTTAATTATTACAGCTTTCTAATTTAGGTTCAAACTCCTAATCAACAGCGCATTTCTGAAATTTCGGTTAGAGTTCATCAAAAGCTAGATATGAAGTAAACAAAAATAAATACAAAGAAAAACGTCTCCAGGGTCTAAAGCATTGTAGTAAAATTTGCTACTACCCTCTGAACAAAACAATGAAACAGAAAGCTGCTTACTACCACATATTTGGTGGGGTCGTAAATACAATCGAGTGCATTTCTCGATGCAGCCAGCCATGCAGACGTAATAGTTTAGAGCACGAGTTTCGCAATTCCAGCAGCGCGTACTTGGATCATGTTTTGCCCGCTAGCGAGTTTTAGCGATCTGCGGTCGGCAAGGAGGGCCTTCGACAAACGCATGGCCTTGGCAGTGGGGACAATGACTCGCATGGAGCACGGAACTCCTATATCTCTCACCGTTGGTAAGTGAACTTTGATGCTTTCTGTCTCTATAAACCTATCAGATGGATAAGTTCAGCCGTCTCGACGCCAAACAACGGCAACGCTATTATCGTTTTTAGATAACTGCAACGTCTCCCCAATACCAATAAAGCACACTACAAAAAGCTGCTTTCAGAATATGCAAGTCCACTAAACCATTTTTTTGTGATTGTAGAAAATCAATCGGCAATGAACAACCTCCGCTTTCAAAAAACAAGGTATTGAAAACTTGCTCGTTTCAATGCACTAAAAATCCGTTTTAAATTCCTTCTCAGTTTCTCGAGCTTTGCACTTGACGACCTCTGAATGTAACCACTGCAAAAAACACGGACTGGTTATTAAACCTTGCTAATACAAATAGCGCATGCGCATTGCACGATATATTGTTTCAACGACTCTACATTGTTATATATTTATATAAATGATTACATGTCGCATATTAGTAGAGTAGTATGAATAACATCGATAAATGAGCTATTTCATTTTACATGACCAAAACCACAACACAAGAGATGCTCAACGTCATAAACTATCATCAGAGAAACAAAGATATAATAATTAGTCTACATCACCTACAAACTAATTAAGTTAAATAATTTATGTTCGTATGCTATCAAACCAAGAAGAACGAGTTCACTGCAGTTGATTATTTCATAATTATGTTATAAGTTGCTGAAGCACTAGTTCTATTATTAACACCATATTACTTGTAATAAGAAACAGCTGAGGTTGCCAATATCAATGTAATAAACAGCATAGAAACATTACTATGTACATTAATACACACTAAATTTAAATTTAAATATTAAATGCAGATGCACAATTCTGTTTTAAAACACAATAAACGAATTGCTCAAAAACAGCACAAGAAATTATTGCTCTCTTTCATTATAATTTTCTATTAGGCGTTTCTGCTGTTGCTATTCACATTCATAAAATTAAAAACACAAGACGTGTTAGGCAGGTAAGCGAGGAAGGATTTCTATATATTGCAGTTAGTGTCAAAACTCCTCACCAAGCGATATTTTAAATTTAGCAGTTGCTTGGAAAAGCAAATAGAAATTTATGTCAAAATTCATGCATATATCAGCATACGAATTAGTCTATGAAAATCGCGTGTCGTGTCAAATTAACTTTCGGAATACTGTGTAAAAATTTTTTTTCCGAGAAAATAGTAAGTAGGTAGGTTATTTTCAAATACAAATTTATCAAACGTAATTTCTGAAAACATCAACACCACACACAAGCGGGAGCGTTTTTCGTAAAACTTTGCTATAATAAATTTCCGTACCTATTTCCAATGAACGAATTATTAATACCCATAAATCACAAAAGGATTGCGTGTTCAACAACACACATTATCCGAGAGAAATGCTAGCTTACATTTGGAATATCGATTACAAGCAAGATACGAGTGATGTCGAAAAAAGGGGTAGGTCATCTCATCCAGTACAATATGTAGTGGTTCAACATGATGCAATAGGTAGATAGATTAGATTGTAGAATAATTTTTCATTAATCACCCTAACAGAACCACATAATATAAACCATCGATTTTTATTAAAACATTGTAGTAGTAACTCAAAACAAAAACTCGAAGACTTCTCTGGTTTTTCAAATTATGTAAGCACCTTCTCCTTTTCCCGTAATATGTGGAGGTACATACAAAGATAACAACTATACGTGGAAATACTAACAATAACAATGAATGATAAAGGAATTCAAAGAACATGACGTGATTTGAAGGACCAATTGAAAATATACTGGTAAGATTAGACTGCTAATAAAGCTGTTAATGGCGATGATAATGAAAATATTTATTGCAGCGGGAATGATGGTAGGTATTTTTGAATAACAACTTGACTAAGACTGTTAACAATGCTTGGATTGTGTCCGCACGGATCAGTATAATCTAGCTCCGTAAAAGCTCTTTTAACAAATGGATATGCCGCTTCCTTGCGGACAGTTCATTCGACTTCAGCCTTGAACAAGTTCGTTTTTTTACCACAGTCCACTGTTCTAAAAATGTGCATGTACACATTTTAATTTCATAGGGGTGTACAAGGCAAGTAACAAAGCTCCACATAACATAACCACATACAAATAAACACATGGTGAATGGCATTTAATGAAAGTGCAAAAAGGGTGGCATAAGCTTCAGAAGCGTAGTGGTTTAAAGGCCGTAAATCCCCACTACCTCCTATTACACAAGCGAAGAGCCTACACGGAGTGAAAGACTTCGACACTGAACGCCCTAAGGGCAAAAAGGGATGGCTGAGAAGGAGAAATAACGTATCTCAACATTCGTATTCTATGATTTCTAGGAGACAATGGGAAAACTGTACCTTCTCTGGGGCAGAATATTCTACGATGGCCCTAAAGTGCCACAGCGTAAACAAATTAACTAAAACTTTCTACTTTCAAACTGCAAATATCTGCTTTAAAACTGCAAAGCTCCATTTATACAATAGAAATTTCCGTGTGCACATGGTTGTATGCTAATAGTTCGCGCTTGTCGTTGCGCTCCAGGCACAGTCATTCCAGTAAAACAAAATCAAAGAAAGCATACCCAGCAGCATTCTACCATTCACACAATTAAACATTACAATACCTGCCTCTAGGTAACTTCTACATAGAGAGAAAAGCAAAAATTGGCGTTTTAAACTAGAAATTTGTAGTAGGTCATATGACTTTCTATTGCAGCCTTTTAGAACCACCGCAATACTCCATAGGCACTGGTACTATACCGTATGTTCCCCGTTTTATTTAATACAAATATGGTAATGTAAAATCGCAGTCTTTGAACGTGAGATAATATTTTCTATCGTCTGATACAGAATTCGTAAATTTTCACCACTTGAAAGTATGTTAAATATTACATATCGATCTGTATGCTGCAACAGTCATACGAAACGGGACAAGCGATGTATAGACACGACAATGATATTGAAGATGATACCATTGACGAAATCAATGTAGACAATTGTAAGGGTTAGATTTTATAGTGAATATTTTTTATACTATAATTTTTAAATGTAACGTTTGTCTTACATAAAATACACATAATATTCCAATGGCGTAACTAATTGAGAATTTGGGTAAAGACGACTTCTGTCGGAGGGTGAGAAGAACACGCCTTAAGTAAGGGTCGTGAACACATGTGCTTGAACTGGGATAGATCGTTTTGCATGCAGGATGGATTGCTTTTCTCTTGCTCTGCATGAAAACTGTGGGATTTACCTGTAAAATGATCTAGTGCACTAGTGGTTAATTAGTAGATGATCACTCTTGCTTGGAAGGTGAGAACTCTCGAGTTTTGGCCATGTGTACTTGTAGAAGTGGTGTAACCACAGGCTGGCTAAAGGAATTGTTAATCAAGGCCTTAAAACCTTAGATCCTGTGGAATGATACGCGATATAGAATGATACGCGCTATGCAATTCTCGCGATGCCACCTGACATAAGCGGTCGGTTCCCCTCCCCTATTGACACTTTCGAGGGTGCAGCATTGCAAGTGCTAATTAGAATATTAACGGGGAAGATTAATTGTCCAATGGCAAGCAATGTAGAAGTCATTATCACCGAGATGTAGCCAATCAAAGTGTAATGAGATATACGAAGTACTGTGAATTTTCCATTCCGCCAAGGCGTGAGGGATGGGGCCCCCCGGTGAGTTAAGCAACAGTATATCAGATAGCGACAGATTGGTGCGTCTCTTTTCTTCGTTTCATGTTTCCATATGTGACGCCGTTTCTTTGCGACCCTTGTCGGTCATTGGCGCCTGCACAACTCAATTCCAACGCACCATATCCCTGGTTACAAGGAATGTCTGAAGCCGGGTTTATGTTAAACGATGTTGGCTTAAACTGACGTAATACGTGTCTTTGTTGTTGCCCATGAAATTATTAAACAAAAATAGCGCTCCTAACAAAATTAATAAGTGTTGTAAGTACAAAAATAAAAAATTTAATATAATACACTTTGTTAAAATAAATGGGTAGGTACGGAAGTAAAGCACCTCAATAGAAAAACAATCATAACGAATTAATTGATAAGCAAGTTGTTATAAAATAATACTGATAATAGTAAATTATACTGCGAGTTAGGCACATTAAGACAAATTTTGTGAACAAAGGTAATCAGAAGGACAGCAGTAGTGTACGCGTAGTAACGAAATTGATTATTATTTATTTTCTAATTAATTACCTTAATTTCTGTTAGAAATTTTTGGATTTTGTCCGTAAATTTTACAGTATCAAGAAAAGCTTTCCACATATTCCTTCGCCTAGTTACAGAAAAGAAACATCTTCAATTACTTTAGAAGTAAAGTACATAAATCGACTACGCCAAAATGAACTAGTAGAAAAGACGCAAGTTTTGTACGTTTTTACTCGTTATACCTAGTAACAGAAATAATGAGCTCGACAAATTTTATTGAAATAATTGGCGGCTAGACGTTTGGAAATCGATGAATGATGAAAATTAGTTAAAGCTGCCAAAACGGATAAAAAAAGGAATTTCAATCATATACAGTCCATTTGTAAAATACAGCAATATTGCAAAAATGTAAAAGCCCATTTTACTCTATAAACGCTAACATTATATAAATTTATAAAGCAACAGCCCTCAGCTTCGAATTCGAACACAATAGCACTCAACTGGTCGTGACGTGCAGCAACACAGAGTGTTCACCGTCTCTTTTCTGCACACTACTCAACCCGGCGGCAGACAGAGCATAGAGCTTCGGAGTCTATAACCTGAAGTCGATACAATTCAGATAGCAAACGCCAAACGCGCATATTTCCCT
The DNA here is from genome assembly GCA_958336395.1 of Ctenicera cuprea. NCBI lineage: Eukaryota > Metazoa > Arthropoda > Insecta > Coleoptera > Elateridae > Ctenicera > Ctenicera cuprea. Next base: position 18,664,983 of record OY284487.1, on the reverse strand, counting down.
GTAAACGTTAGAAAGAGTAACATACACTGCGATCGTATACACAACCAAGATGGACATGCAGCACATACGAAACTTCAAATGAATAGAAAATCAACCGTCAAAGCCACACACGCACGTTGTTTAGGAAACAAGTTTTGATGGCAAGACAACGGCTCCTAATCAGCTGTTACGCCAGTAAAGATACATCATCAGCAAGGAAGAGAATCTGGATATTTTTGTGGAAGGGCTGCATTCTGACATTGAGAGAGGCCAAGCAACTAGCTGGCGGAAAGTGTTTTGTTTTGAAAATATCCGTTTTTTCGAATTACCGCGTATCAAATTAGCATACACGAAAAAATTTCTGAAATGAACCCAAATCGTATAGTAATTCGACTTCAAAAGGAAAAACCATTTTTAAAATATATCGTTCCACTAATAGGTATATGCGTAGTTAAAAAGCGAGTTTTTAAATTATAGTCAAATTATTAAAAAAATTGTCCATATTAATAATCAGTTTGTAGAAATAAAAACCTTTCAACTAGAGCAATTAAACGAGGCAGAAATAGATAACTAAAAACAAACAATAAATAAATAACAAATCCTAAATTTTAATATCATTCTCTTTTCAAAACTATATCATCTGCCAAAACATTTGACTATGACGGAAGTTTATTTATAAATTCCAGCTTTATTTTGTTAAAGTCCATATTTAATGAGTATCTGTATATAAGGCTCATTCTCACATAACGGGAGAATTGTTGTCCCGGCTGAATTGCAATTCGGTGCTTTTGAATTTCAAAAAAATTATGCCAATACTAATTGCAGAGCTAGTTTATCTGTTACAAAATGCATTAACTTTATATATTATGTGACTTTATTGGCATTTTCCAGCATCGTTAGTAACCATAATATCATTTCGGTAACGTGTCCCAAACAGGATTTTCGATATTTGAAGGTCAAATACTTTTATTGTGCTGCTTGTAAAAACTGCACATGGGAATAATCATGATTTCACATCTATCTTCTGTCCTCCATACAAATAGAAACACGTTAATACATTAATATAAATTAATAATTAGCGATTCTTTCTTGTCCCAAGGTTTGTTGTCACTCGGGTAGTGTTCAGTGTCAATTAGCCTACCGGCTTTATTAAACCTTGTATCGAGTGCTACTTTGTTGTGTATTCATTGTGAGACAGTGTTGAATATATCGCGAGTATGTCGTTTTGCTTTTATTGCATGACTTTTTTCTAATTGTAATTTGAATGACATAAATTACGAGCGTGCCTTTAATACATGTCAATTCGGTAACACTAGTCATGATAGAAAAATAAATTAATTTCAAAAATTTACTATTATCGTTAACTTGCTCGGTGTTCCTTTACATAACCTCAAAATTATTTTCACCAAGGTGCTAAAACAGAGGTGAATTCATTCGATTTAATGTGAAAATGTCAGTTCGGTACTGGTCATTTCGGTAACGGTCAGATATCTTTTGTGGTGTTACCGGAATGATTCAGACGTTACCGAAATGACGTTAACAGTAAAAGAACATACGTACTAAAAATATCACTTCTGGCAGGTAACAAAAATGGATAAAAAAAAATTCGCAGATTTGAAAATTAAATCTAAAAAAGACAGAGAACTATGAAATATGAAAAATTTCATCAAAAGAAGCTTAAAGAAAAACAAATAAAGATAGATAAAAAATTATTTTCCAATATTATATTAAACCAAAAACTAACGTCAGAATATACTGGTATTTTGGCAGGTGCATCGAAAGAAACAGAGGAAGTCTCACAACTTAAGATTAAAAATCCATTGCTATCTTCTGGAATATGTTTTCTCTGTACTTATGGTTTTAGTATGCAAAATATGGGAACTAAATGCACGACTTGTAGAAGAACTTTTCATACAAACTGTATTTTAAGAAACAAATTACACATAAGTGGTAAAAATATAGTTAAATGCAAATCATGTATGAAAATTGCTTGATTTTATAAATTTTTGTTTGCTACTGCAAATTTTGTTTGAATATTGCTTAATTTTATAAACTTTTGTCTTCTACATTTATTTCAATAAATAGTTTTCAATTAAACTAGTTGCATATTTATTAACACTACATGAAAACCTAACAAGATCATTGCGGTAACATCCTCATCATTTCGATACAGAATATCATTTCGGTAACGCACCTCATTCATGCAAAAGTATTAAAGTAATTATGAAGTATAGCAGAATTAAGGCAGCAATTAAATTCTTGCATATGAAAACTGTTAAAAACATTTGAAATTCTATTGAGAACTTCAAAATGTTTGCTGATACCAAAATAAACACATTGGTTTTCCTCAAAAATATGTATTATGCGGCTTTATGGAAGAAAGGAAACCAAATAACTGTAAATTGAAGCAACCTATAAAGTTATAACAGAACTAATATGCTTTGGTTAGAGTTTTAATGCATTTTATAATGATTTCCGCAATTCTTCTGATTTTGAGGTGGCTTGAAAGATACGTTACGGAATTGACGATTTTCCAAATATCTTTTTGAAAAACATATGTCTATGACTTATAGAAGCAGTATCTTTCGTGGCCAATATAAAAATAATATACTTTGAGGTTTTGGCCAGCCAATCAGGACAAAAAATACAGTGGGAAAGCACTTTTTTTTTTTAAATTTTTACAAGTGTAATTCTCCCGTTATGTGAGAATGAGCCATAAAATACTTAATTACTTTAACAATATTTGTTTATTTTAACCTTATACGTATTTCGACATGTTTACATGCCATTGTCAAAGGTAAGATTAAAAGGAAACAGTCGGTGTTGCTATAGGAACTTGGTGATTTGATCTCGGTTATCGTCTGCAGACGACTTGATTTCTTATTAATGAATGAGCAAATTGATCTCTTAAATTCTTCTCTATTAGACATTTTGGAATAAGAAATCAAATCATCTGCAGACGATTACCGAGATCAAGTCACCAAGTTCTATTGCTATAACAACACTAACTGTTTACTTTTTCATACAACCTTTGACAATGGCATGTAAACATGCCGAAATACGTATAAGGTTAAAATAAATAGATATTGTTAAAGTAATTAAGTATTTTATCTACAGATACTCATTAATGACAGAGTTCTTTCATTTTGTACATCTCATGAAAATAATGGTATGGTAATTATAAACCATACTAAAATCTATACGGAAGTCCTGTTGTGTAACGCGTAACTATTAACCTACAAATAATATACGCGGCATATTATCAACTTGAAATACGTACATTTACAACAAAAACAAACCAGATAAGAGTCAAGAGAATATGGGAAGTAATAACAAACTTCAAGCGATACAGCAAAACCAAATATTCGGATACCATATTAAATATTTTAAAGATAAAAAAATTCTTGATAATCAGATATTATTGCACTAACACATCATATGCATACCAATGGCATTACTTTATTTTTAAAATCAACCGCCGAGATGGAAGCAGACTATCGATAGTTCGATAGTACGGGTCCCTATTGATATATTGATAATCTTACACCACTACTTCACTCTCGATCACATTTCATCGGACAATCATTTGTCCTTATCAAAGGTTTATATTAAAAAGTAAACAGTTAGTGTTGTTATAGCGATGAAACTTGGTAACTTGATCTCGGTAATCGTCTGCAGATTACTTGATTTCTTATTCCAAAATGTCCAATAGAGGAGAATTTAAGAGATCAATTTGTTCATTCATTAACTATATATCTTCTAATTTACGTTTATCACAAAAGTAAACATTTTAGTGTTATTAAATGTCATTGAATAATTGTGTTTCTAGTAAGTGTTTAACGGAATTGGATTTATGCGGGTGTTTGTATTTGTAACAACGTACGTGTTCTTTATACCTAATATGTTATATATTTATTACAAATACTTGCTGCATAGTAAAAAAGAATGTCCGTTTGGCAACTAAATGACCAAAACGAGAAGAGCGAGGATCTTTCTGTCAAACTGACACGATCTGTTAGGTTGCAGGAAGCCTGATTAATATACCTAAAAAATTCCAAAGCTCGAATGATATTGGCCACGATTAGTTTATAAATACAAACTACAAGAATAAATACGTTTTTTATTCAATTTAAAAATGACAAAAGACTAAAGTATGACTGTATCTATCTATATATTAAATCCAGATACCTTCGACGTCTTAACTTTAGAGGAATACGACTGCAGCTGAGCTTAAACAACCCAAACAGGGTGCGGCGGGTATTAATTGTTTAAAAGAAGTTACAAAAAAAGCATGGTGTGTACCAATGTGTTCGGCTAGTAATTTGTTTATTTACAGAACTGCGACGTTACCAAGACATTTCTAAACCGTTATATGCTAAGAGAACTGCTTATAAATTGATTGTATCTCATAATGTTTTATTTAATTTGCAAGGAAAGTGTTATACACATTATTCACTTTTGATCTTTGCTTTCACTTTTACTTAAGAAAATACTACAAATAAAATACAAAATTTTAAAAGCAAGTCCATGTCAGGTCAAAATTGCTTGATATGCCAACTTACGGAAAACAAAAAAGGTACAGACGGATTAAATAGCAGGAAATTTTAAAATGTGGCGAAACAAGGTTTGCTAGTGACCAAATGCTAAAATCAGCGACTTTTAGAGAGCTACATAGAACAAACCGACTTTTAAAAAAAAGTGACTATTTGTGAACTTTGCAATTGCAATAGCACTTCACGCTGGTGCAATCATCATCTTAACTAATACTCAACGCAAGTTTATCGGAAAATCAAAATCACTAGTTATAGTACCTTAGAAAATGCTGAGGTTAACAATTCGGGAGTAAGATTGGACCGTCGATTAATTTATGTTTCATAATTAGGCCTACACCAGCCGTTGCAGTTGGTCGCAAACGTGGCTATAAGTAAGGCAACCAGAAGCTTCTATTTAATAAAACCCGGCACATTGGCCAAGCTTAAGGGATATACACCTTGTGCCTTGTGACAATATAAATGCTGTTTGCAATAGTACAGCTGTCAGGGGTTCAAGATCAAAATAAGTGTGTAGGTTCCTCTATCTAGTTGAAACTGCCACGTACAAACTTGATACACGCCAAAAGAGAAATAAGCCGCGACTACTTTAGAAAAATAAATAATTGGGCTTGTACCAGAGAGCCGTAACCTAACTCTGTGGCAGTTCTCCGTACAGGACATGCTTGAAATTGAACTTCTTTAATTACTTAATTGTCCGTCCCAACCAAAACAACATTAAACAATTAGTCAGAAAATTAATTTTATTTACGGCATTTACCCATTTTATTTACGGCATTTACCCAGTCATCAATCTACCATAAAAAAGTTTATTTGTGGTAACTATTATTGCCCATGGTAGAATATTAACTTGGCAAGTGAACTAAAACTAAACCATACGAAAACTATGATGCATTATCGCAAATTATACAAGGAAAATGCATTTGCGCTCCATTTAACTTTGCAATTTTGTGATTATAGCCGTTTATGCATTTACTTTGAAATATTCTTCTATTATTATCTGACAAGCAACCTAGCATTTCGTGCTATTACCCAAATACCCTCACATAATACAACTTTTCTAGACATGTATGTACACATGAAAGATATAAGGCAATTCAGAAAAATTCCGTTTACAAATGATATAAATAAGGTTGTCATGCCAATTGACTACAGCCAAAAATAAATGAGAAAGTGATTGAAAACTACCAACTCCTGCTGCTTTCCTTTGGTTTAAAAAAGTCTTAGAATTACTAAAGTTACAACTTTTTCTGCAGAATCCATAAATTAATAAAGCACTATACTCAATTGCAGGCCTTCCCACTTAGATCCCGAAAGAAGCCCCAAACTAAAAAACTTCGTCATAAGACAAGAGATATTAAGTTAAAAAAAAGCAACCCAATCCGCAAAGTCCCAAGGGTGTACAAAAAGGGGCGAACGAGAAACGTAAGGAAAAAGCACAACTTAAAAAGACGTACGGCAAAGTACATAAAAGCACCCGTTCACGGTCGCTTTTAATGTAGGAGTGATGATTAAAAATAAAAACAGTGTGTACTTTTTGGCAGTTTCAATTTCTTAGGGTAATATCAAAATAGATTTTCCATCAAACCAAATAACAGCAATATATTATTTAAAACGGCCACAATTAAGTTACGGTGCGTTCCAAAAATACTGACATGTTAATTTGAGGAAAATGGTGGTCATTGGTAATTCTCAAAATTTTAGATTAAACCATGCATTAAATTTGGGTTTTGGAAATCAATTAGTAATGGTTAGAGCAGAAATAAATCAAATAGACAATGATCGTTCATTCATCACCTGCCATACCACGTACTTTAAAACAAATTCAAAACTTAATCGAAAGAAAACCATAACATTATAGGTACAAGTCAATTAGTAATCACAATCATGTTAATTAATAATTTTTCAATGTACAATACAATATGCAGGTTAAAATATAATTTTATAAACCATAACAATAGTTAGCTATGGCCAAAAAACTCGTTCGTTTTTGTTATTAAAGGGATTAAATTAAAACTTGTTCTTAATTATAAAGTTACATTTTAATAGTAAAGCAACCTATGACTTGCAACGTGTGTTGCCTATTCTGAACTGCCACGGGGTTACACGGTAAAACGAGCCCCCTGTATATATTTAAATTTGTTTTGATTTTACTTTTCCCCATAGCATTATCTTCATTACTAGATGTCGTCAGCAGTGACAATGACGTAGTAACCATAGGTGTGTCTAGTCTAGAACTAGAAAATTGTCAACATTTTGAGATAAGAAATATTTTATTATTTTAAATCCAAAAGGAATCTCCAAACCATACAGAGTGTTCCAAGGAGAACAGGCCATATGACTTTAAACATGTTACGATGTTGTTAGAATCAGGAAGTAATATAAATATAAGAAGGATGCACAAACCGCTTGTTGCTATATTATGCAGGTCCCAATTTTGTTTATGTTTATATATTTAGGTTATGACAGTTGATTTCTTGATGATATCGGATCTATCAGGACAGAACATGTTTTGGTTTAAATCATTGTTGAAAATTAGAAATTTTTGTAAGTAAAATCAAACTCGCTGACAGATTTACAAATCTTAATTGCAAATAAAAAATAATATTAGCGCAAATCAACACATCCTTGAAATAGTACATTTGGTAGTTTTCTTGTCTCGATGCTCTTTCTAAAACACTACAGAATAAGACCATAGCAACCAGGGTCAATGCATACTCTTTAAGTATATGTATATTATGCTCTGTGGGTAGAAATAGTAGGATATCTGCAGAATGTTTGTATTCATGCCATTACAGCCAATCGAAATGCAGCATTAAAATTAGACCAATAAAATTTCATGTAGTTTATTTACAGTTAATTGTCTTGACAACGCCTAGTTACGCCCTAGTCACATCATGGTTACGCCAATAAACAAAGTCCGCGATTAGTTTAATTTTGTATTCATAAAATATACTTGTCGAATACCACTCAAGCGTTTTAATATTTCACGGTTAATTAACTCAAATATTCTGCATATCGACTCAAATCGTGTAAAACTTGCAAGTAAATTTTTATTGCTTGCAAAATCATTTTGCACAAATTATCGGTAATTAACGAATAAATTCAAAGCTTATGTGGTATAACTACAGGTTATATGCTTGTTTTAGTATTAATGAAATAAGAGCAAATCATGGTTCAATTCTCGTAACATTTTTTTTCATGTTCTCTTTTTGGTCCTACATTTTAATTAAGTAGAAAGTGATCGAAGAATAATATTTCTGTTTATTTGAGCATAAAATTCAAAATTTAACGTTTATATTAGGCATTGGCGGTATTATTTACAGTACGTAATTAAGTTTTTTTTTAGAATATTTTAAAGTAATTCAAAGCATACTTCGCATGTAAATAAATATAAGATGAAAATAATAATAATAATAAAGAATTTACTAGGAACTCATCGCGGCAGCTTCGCATTAGTGAGCGAGTGCTTTACGTCAAAACCGCTTCCACCAACCACGGGACTGGCTTCTATTTCATGGATATTAAGACAAGCATAATATGCAATGTGACAAACTTCTTTCGAAAACCTACTTTAATCCTAACCAAATTACAGCATGGCTAAAATTGCATGGTGCATACTACGTGAACACCCTGCATAATTTCAAAAATAAAAAATCAAAACAGGCCACCAAGTCCCTAAAAATGCGTGCGTTATTGAGAACTACATTGAAAATCAATATAATATGTATATATTCGGCCATATACATAAAAACATGTTCAAAACACAGCCGAAGTAGGAAAATAGGAAAAAAATAACTCGATTTTGCAACTACTACGGATACAAACTGCACTAAAAACCTTTTCGTTATTAAGGTCAAGGAATTCTGAAGCAAGATGTGGATTTGAAGATTCATTGCTTACAATACGCATAAAGTGGAAGAATATTTTAATTTTCCTTAAATAAATATTTGCTCCATTTTTTAACCTGTACCAAGTATTTCCAGCATATCTCAGGGCTAACCACCTGCAAAACAACCAACCAAAAACTTCATGAACACAACGTCTCCGCAGATCAAGGAAGTTTAACCGATTCGTATAAAACAGCTGGAGCTCCAGTATTTTCAGGCACGCCTAGTATATTAAATAACAGGTCGAGTTGAAAATCGCCAATTCGAATTCGCATCATCATGAACCTTGAGCCACACAAGTCAGTTCACTCACACAGATTCATGGTCAACGTGTGAACGACTAGTCGGGTTAAGCAGCTCAAATTAGACATTACAGGTTCACTCCAAGCATATAATAACGTGGACAAAAAATGACAACACAACATTCTTCTGACCTGACTATAAAAATTAATCATCCTTTTTCAGATTAAAGCTAACGATTTCGTCGATTCTTGGTAAGAGCCAACATCCCTTCGGGCAAAATGCTCTACCTTAGAATTTTTAAATTACCTAAACGCCTTCACTTCTGTCCGATTGTTTTACGTTGGCCAAATTTGTTGCACAACAGTAAGAATAAAATTAGTTTTATAATGGGCGATGACAATCCATGTTTTGGAAAGTATGAATACCATTACAAATACTGAAAGTAGAATCTTATAGGAATGTACATTCATTATTATAGAGGAAAATATCAATTCTGCTAGCTCATTGAGCAACAATATTCAGGTAACTATTCATATTAACTATTGCCATAAATCATGCGACTCTTTTTCTTGAACACAAAAGCGGGACAAATTCTACACATAACCCCCCCCCCCCCTCAAGAGATTAAATTTCGTAGTAAAAGTACACTTTCGTTTTTGTCTACTCATTATTAACTCATAAAAAATCGTCCAGAGAAACTACCAAAGTTCGTCGGCAACAATCGTTAAATATACATACACCTAACTACATGACAGTGTTGCCACTTGTCAACGTTTTTTTTTAATTCCCTCTTTAAACATATTTATGAAAAAAAAATGTAAACTATTTCTACTAAAAACAAACATGTTATCTACCCAGGTTTGAGGTAAACATTTTTTAAATTATCTTACCCCAAGAACGTTTAGATAGTTACTTAAACAAGAGTGAAACTAATAATTCCCACATTATAGTAAATTTTAATGAAAATTCCCTTTCCCTTGCGATGCCTACAACTCCCTAAAAAAGGAGAAATTCCGACGAGTTGGCAACACTGCTATAAGTAGCGTTGAAAGTTAGGGAAAATTTTTAATTTCAAAATTTAAGCTTGTTATAAAATATCACCAAACAATAAAACATCCATAAATAAATATTTCTAACGTGATATAATGATCGACGATTTACTTGCGAGCGGCAAAAGGCTCGCCTTTGCGTATGCCAATCAGTGTTTAAAGGCAACGGTTTTATTTATTTGGCGCCCAATTTTTAATGTTAAACGGTGGTGTTTAACAGTAAAATTTTATGTATAAAAGCAGTTTTTACTGTTACTTGAATTCGAATTTTTTTTATTTAAAAAACTATAGGTAGGCACTGCCTACCCTGCCTAATAGGGCGGACCGCCACTGCAAGTAACTATGAGCGTAAAACAAAAACAGAATTACGCAAAAATAAAAATGCGGAAAGTTTTCTTTATGCACTATTTTCCTATGTACTATATAAATGGTACAATTTTACTAAAACTGTCCGGCCAGTTTTTCGGAAAAAAACGAGAGATTGAAATTAAAACAGGTACTTGTCCCGCAAAAACCGGACACAACCATAAACCAAGGTATCAAGCTGACAAGAGTGAGCCGCAAGCAATAATTAAAACAGACACTTTGTGAATCAGATAATGCGGCTGTTGTAATGCCAAGGTAGTAAAACGAAACACCAATATTTAAAAACACAGATAAGTTTTGAGAAGCATAAAAATATTATTTTTTTGATTTAATGTCGAACTATTTCTGCTACCAAGGCTTAACACCAACGCCGGGGACTACGCCCATCACACTTGGAAATTCAGCCGAACCCCTGCCTTTTGAATCTGTAATGCGGAATCACGTCGTGTATTACACGGGACGCACAATTTTACATCTCTTCTATCGTATTTATAAGGTTATTTACACAACATTCGCAGATAAGAATACAATACAAAATTTAAATTCCTATTTTATAAAGTACATGGCAAAAAAACTACAGAATAGTAACCTACTTCGACTGTCAAATGAAAAATATTTACTGTGGCCACTTCACTACACAGAAAAATGTGTTTTAAAACCAAGCAATGCAGACGTTTTGAAATTCAAATGGCAATCAAAACTTTACAGTATTTGCCTGACGTAACTTCTGAAGCGGATGTGATTTGTGATTTGAAAATTATCTCTAACGTTCGCCAATAACTTTCAAAGCCATTTCCAAATTTAATTGATAACAACTTTGTACTGCGTTTCCTTTGAAGATAAGAGTACATAACATACAAACACCATTCCCAAGGAAGTTCAAATTTTCTGAACGGAAAAATAAAAAAACATCTCTCAAAGTCCGTAATGAATGACTCGATTATTATTCAAAGCTGCAACGACACTCTGTACATTTTCCAGAAAGCTTTCGTTCACAGCAAACCGCCCATACAATAATTAAGGCAAGGGAGCTTCTGTTCCTTATCAGAACTAGTACAATTAATTGCTCAAACAATAGTCCTCTTTGAAGAAGGTCAAGACATATCTCGGCACGTTTGTTTCTTTGTATTGATAATTTCTACCCGGAGTTATTATGATGAAATATTAATCACGCAGCCAACAATCTAAATTTGTAAGCCCAGAAAGAAAAATAACACCTATTTACAATGGGATTCGTGGGTGAATTAAATTCGCAAAGTTTCCATTACTTACTCATCTATCATATAATAATAATAATAAAGATATCCTGGCAAACCTAAAACTTCTAAAAACGAACAAACAAATATAAACGTTCAGAAGTTCAATAACTGAAACTCTATGACGCAGAAATGAGATCGAGCTGAAAAACCGTTAACATATCGTATACCTATGCGAGTACAAAATGACGCCCACAAGTACGTTACGGGAAAATATTTACACCGTTCTTATCTACCTCAAAGAACGTTAATCCTGGGTATTAACGTGCAAGCAAACAAAGCCCCATTTAAATAACAATAAATATTGTCGCCAAATAACATTTATCAGTTATTAATACACGCTAGCTAACTGTCGCAGAGGACCAGCCAGGGGCCAACCTATAATATAAAATTCCAAAAATCCAAGCCCCTGAATATATTGAATAAGGAATAAAATTTACATTTAAAACAATCGGTCTAATATGTCATGGATTGATTAGATAATTGAATGCTGACAAAGAAACGTTAGAAGGCAATTTGAATTTTATTGGGCATAAAATTGTTCATAAATATTCCCAGGGTTTTCTTTTTATACCATTTACTGGTTAGTGATAAACTTATAATACAACCAATGTTGGACAAAGACAATTATGGCATCTACTTTGTGTACGAATTTGCACAATAATTAAGCACGAATCATTTGGTTATTTTTAACTGTTCAATACATGCATTTCTGATTTCTGATCATTGAGAAAGTAGCAGCATTTACGGAAACAAAATTTTAAAGGGCTCCAAATACCACCCACCCTCCCACCTTGACAGCTCTATCTACCGATTGCCAAAGTGTTTTAAATACAAAAAACACCGTTTCTGGCGCCTAAATATTTCCTAAAACTAAAGCCTGATATGCACAACGTGTAGCCTTCATTGAAAATTTCATGACGAATTACGTTCATGAATATCAGGGTTGTAACTTTACACGTAAATATTATTTTCTACATTACACGTAGAAAAGTGTGTAAAAATACGTCGAATATGTACGTACAATAATATGTAGAAAATGTATATTAAATAAAACTAGTATATTTACCTTTTTTTTACATATTATACATGTAAAGTATGTAGAATATGAAAAATATGTACCGAAAGATTCTAGGACAATACCTGCATAAAATTATTGTGTTAACGGTACTATGTAGATGAACGCGTGTGTGCATAGTAGAGGGGGGGGGGAGTGAGACATGTGACTATACAACGGTACGAACGCGCCCCTTTTCTCTATTCAAACGTACCAGCAGTTATTAAACGACAGTTGGCTCCTTATAAAAGTATACAATAAAATTGAGCGTTTACAAATAATTACGTCTGGAGCGGAAGTACCATTCGCCTCCACCATAACTCCGGCACTGGTCGCAATTATTTTACGTTTTTAGTTTTTCACTATTTTAAGATATTTTAAATTTTAATTTATCAATATAAATTATTTTACTTTGGTGTAGGGGAAGCACTTTTAAGTTGTATACGTGTTCATTTACGTTTAAAATCGAAAAGGTGGCTCCGCGCTAAGCGCGTTCACCTTTCATTCAAGAGGCCTGTGTTTCATTCCCTGGCCCGGCCGGCTGTCTTGTATCAGGTTTTCCCGTGGTTTTCCTAGATCACAAAGTAAATACTGCAACAGTACTATCCACGGAAATCATCCCTCATCCAAATTCCGTGCTCTAACGCTAACCCATCCTTACCATCTTTTATTGGTTGAAGAGCGGCATAGGACTCAAGTGCGGAGTCTGAAAGACCCCTATAGCGGCCGCTCTTTTGCGAAGAATGCACCGACAATGAAATTTCGTTTTTTTACGTTTAAACTCTGTTTTTACATCGGTATTATTCTACATGTAGAATATGCAGAAAAAGAGCTGAATATTTTACATGTAGAATAACCACGTATAAGTATATTTTACATGTAATATTCTACATGCCCAACCCTGATGAATATTATCTTTTTTTGTTTGTTATTGACAAAAAAACAATGTTGTATAACAATTAAACACACAATATTAGGAAATCAAGTAGGAGTTCCATCAAACGCTCATCAATTAATTTAAATTCTAGCAACGCAACCAATTAAATAAATCTGTTTCTGAATATACGTGTAAACTAAAGACCTGTTAATATATATAACCTCACACTCGCTCAAACTAATTAGGTGATTTTAATTTTAAAAATTGCAAACATTCAAATGCCGTTTTGCTAAGGTTTCTTTACGTAAATAGTATAAACATCGGTATACCTAGTTCTCTCATTTCCACCAAAACCACAGCTTTCCGCTTCAGAACATCGCAGAAATAACTGCACGGAATTAATTGAATAGAAATATAAAACGCAATAACGACAAGGTGTTGCGAAGTTTTCAAGTTTTACGAGCAAAGTTTCTTTAACTGAATTTTCAGTTTAAATCTAACGATTTAAATATTTATGTTACATGTTCAATAAATTCTAAAATAATTTTACTTATACTTTTGTTTTATATGCGCGCGTTACCACAAACAAAATTAAAATAAAAAATAATTTGTTTAGAAATTTTTTTTAAATACCTAAATTATTTCAGTTTTGTATAAGATAACCATAACAACATCAAAAGACGCCCACGGAAACAAAAAAACTTATATTGATAGGATGATTCAAATACCTGATTTTAACTGACTAGGTACCACGCGAACCAACCATTCAATGAAATTGTTGGATAAACGAAAACCAGTTGAAGGCTTGCCCGTTCATTTCCTTCCTCATTTATCCACTCTTCGCATAATATAGAAAATCTCCCAATCATAATAATTATGTACCTAACTTCTATAAGACTGTAGCAAAATTTGCCGGAAAGAAACAATTTCAATACTTATACAAGAACCATCCTTTAAGCGGATTTTGAGTAATGCAGATGCACGTATAGCACGTTTAGGTGTTTTATTTAATTTTAGTTGGTTTAGTTTATATACCGGGTGTCCCTACGATGCGAAATTCTTAAGTAACGCCTTTATCAAGTCATCAGAAAAATATTCTACACGTGGGCTACTTGGCGCTTTCCGCACATTTTCAAAATTATTTTCGTTTACACAGGGTGTTTCACATTAGAGGGGCTTAATAAACTTTTATGTTATGACACATTAAAGTCAAGTTTTTGCACCACTGCAACAAACACCCTGTATAACCAAATTAATAATTTAAATCATCTGGAAAATAGTACATGGTACTACTTACTAGAAAAGTTTTGTTAATTTAGTCGAAATGCGGCTTACGCAGGTTTTATCATTGACGTCTGCAAATGTTATTTTTTTTTTTTGCAAAAGCAGATTAACTTGTCAACGCCGAACGGAATTTTAGAAATAAAAATATTTATAGAGGCAATTAAACAGCCAATAAGAATATGCAAAAATATACAAGGTATTTCATTTAAAAGAACAAGTTTAGTATGCCCCTCTCATATGGCTGTATAATCGAAAATAATTTTAGAATGTGCAAAACTCGTCAAGTAGCTCACTTGTGGAATATCTTTCTGATAACTTAATTAACAAAGGCGTTATCAAAGAATTTCGCATCGTTGAGACACCCGGTATATTATTTTTCTATAGATGATGAGAAGTGTACGAAGTATTTGGAGATGCAATGGAAAATTGTAGCAAATACAGAGCATATAAAGAGAAGCCTGAACTTTCCAAATTTCTAGCCCCAGCAGTTACTATGTGTACGTAAGATTAGGGATACGCCCAAAGTGATTTTGAAAAGATTGTTTTACTATTTTTTTTGTGGTGCGGTATGTTTGAACAGAGGAGAGCGTTCGTACCGTTGAATAGTCGCATCGCACCTTTCTAGTTTAGTGAAAAGAAGAGGGGAAAAAACTTCAGCTTCCGCATTCTTTTAAAAACCTCCCTGTGAATGTAGTAGCTGCGTATAATATTTCAAACTGCATTAAAATTAAACCTTTTTTGCATAGAATGTCCCCACTACAAGAACACAAAATGAGCGAATCACGTCGCATGAACTTGTTTGTACTTTGGAAATTGTCATCATATTTCAAAAATTTCAAAAGTATGTTTGTGACTTTGTATCAACGTTTTGCGCATGAACTGTGAATTGTAAGGCATGAACTGTGAATTGTAAGGCCGCGCCAGGCAGTGCTGCCACTACACTGCACCGGCTCGTAGATCCGCGCCTGCTTAAACTTACATAGTCAAACACATACATGCAGGAAACACATTTTTTTTAAACCCACTTTGTTGGGTTCCCGCCTTAGGCGCACGTTTTTTGCTAAAATCCGGTATAATATTCACTTCGACGCTTGGGATTCCCCTTTTTAGTAATTATATTTTCTTATTGCACAAGCATATATGGTAAACTGTGTCCGATTCAAAATGAGGCAACTCGCTCATTTTGGATTTGCATTTGAAAGAATCTACCAAATACTGTAAAACTTCATCTGGCAACACAGCTCGAGGGTAGCAAACGGAGAATGACAATGACGTCATCAATGGGATCCCACAGCATAGTTGAATTGCAGACAGTTTGAGTTAACATCATAAAAAGTTGCATTCTCTATTATTACATGAATTCTATTTCTAAATTGACAATAGTTACCCAGTAGGCATGTAATAAAATAGTAACAGTACAGTACATTTCCTAATTTTGTGTTTGTCTTTCTTTTCATTTATTTATAATTTTGAGATTTAATTTTTTATAACTAAACTGACAATAATTTGGAAAAACGGTTCAAAGAGCAACATCTGTTTATATTATTTAGTCCCATATACCTACGTATATACTTTACATTTACATATCTTAAAGGGAAAGGAGGAGGATGTTACTAAAGAAGGAAAATAAATTTACCACAACTCCGGAAATCAATATGCAAGTACGCCAAAAACCTTAAGGGCGTAACAAGAATCCGCGTTTAATCCCTTAAATATCTACTCCAAAATTTGCAACAACCGAACCAATAATCAATTAACAATAAATTATTTTTTTAAGCACAACTATAGATACTTCTTTCTCTCTTTCAAAATTTTAAATAAATTTCAACAGTAGTATGGACCTCGCCGATTCAGAACAATGAAACAACATACAGGTAAACAACCTTCTCACAAACAGCAACATATATTTTACTTACAATTCGTTAGATTGAAATAAATAATTGTACATAAATTTACTTTTCCGAATTCCTATATTCAACTCACAGAAGATAAACAATAAACACGAAAGTCCTTGTTAATAAGCTATTTATGTCTGACGTACTCGCCCCCTCTGCACATAAAATTCTGCAGAAACGACAAAATCCTTCAAGGCCACGGAAGGACCATAAAGGCGGAACTGCGCAACAGGAAAACTTAGACCCAGCTTCAGCAACCAAACATAAACATAACGTAAGGCCTGTAAAATGACAAGATCTGAGATACCACAACGCTTAGTCCTGATCATCGACGATACCGAGCGGCATTTGGAAGCGGTCAGTCGGCGTTCGGCCTAAAGGTAACCGCTGGCCGCTCTTACGGCAAAATATACCCTTTAACCCACCTTTAAAATGGCTACCTGGTCACAAACAAAGCCTATTAAACCTGTTGCTCAGAAAACCACAATAAAAACATCACACAAACACCGATAATTACTTGGAAATTAATTAACAACGAACTGTGGAGCAAAAACGAAGAAGTAAAACGGAACAAAAGTTTGTCGTCCCTCTTTCGTCGACCAGAGTCGAGTTGCTAGGCCTATAGCATACGCAGAGAGACGGGTTTTATAAATAACACACCCCTGCGTTAAAACCGCAGCACCAACAAGCTGAAAACAACAATAAAAACAAGTATAAAGTTTGATTTTACCATGTCGGGACCCATATCCTTCATATCCGCATGAAACCAGTCATAACCACGCTTGTTTACCCCCTTAACATGCTCACTAATAACAAAACACGGCGTCCGGCGTCGCGAAACGTACTTTTCATAACAGAAGGCGCGGCATTCAGCGTCGAACTGAGCACAAACAAAGAACTAGCGATTGGAACGCGCTTGCGCCACACTGCGGTCTCTTCTTGCACTTACCGACCGAGACTTCGCCATTGGAATCTCAAGCGCACAGCGCCGTGTAGCTCATCATCATTCATCAATAATCGAACAAATCTGACATTAACTTTTCATAACTTCTATTAATTTTCAATCAACCAATAATATAACAAAGCTGAAAACCATTTGCTTACCGACAATAAATGTTTCAATTATTTAATACTTATTAATTTAGAAAGATAATACCTGTAAGCGGTTTAACAATTTTGCAAAAAGAAAACTAAAGACAAAGAGATCATTTAACAAAACACTCGAAAACTACCAATACCAAAACTGAAGCCAAACAATTTGAATTTACAGACCACAAACGCGAATTATAAACAGGGCGTTTCGTAATAAATTGCGTACCAAACAGTAGACAGTCGTGTATAAAAAGGGTCCAAGACTGTAGCCACCTTAGTTTTAATATAACCTTAACCCCTAGCAAGCCATAAATATATTATTAAATATGGCAGTTATTCTACAATTTGACGAAAACGAAAATTTTTTAGTACTACCACCAATTTTTTTCACATAATCTTGTAGAAAATTTTATTTCCTTTGCATTTATCTAAAAATTTAATAGGGTTGCACTTCCATAATATTATTGAAATAAATGCAAAAAAACATGGTGAGGTAAAAGGCCACGGAATCTAAACTTGTTTTAAATAAAAACAAATGCTGACAATCAAGTAACTCTATGGTAACGAGTAACTTGTTTAACGTAAAAAGATACTATACAGGGAGCGCGAACTAAAGTGTTACAAACAGATACAGCCCATTTCTTTAAATTTTTGAAAAACGTTTAGTACCCCTAATAATGGGGGGATGAAATTCTACGAATAAAAAAGGAACAAAATTATTATTTTTTTAATTTAAATGTCCCTACTAAAAATACACAACCAAAATTAGTTCCAGCAAAACTTATATTTGATTGATAAATGTACAAAAAGTTATCCCCCCATTTATTGGTGGTTGTAAACTAGTAACGTAAAAATAGTAACGTTTTTTTTTAAAGGCTGCACCTATTTTGAAGCGGATCTTAAAAAATATTAAAAATTATACAGCATGTATCAAATTGCGTGTTAACTATGGGGATCTCGCCTATTTGAAGAGATACGACGATGGTTAAATTAGAGAAAAGTTGTGGAATTTTATGCCCATTAATAATCGAAAAAGATATTAGACCTATCTTGCTTAGTTTATAAAAGAACTGAAATTTTGGATTTTTTGTTTTCGGCTATAACTCATTTGTAATTTATATTACTTATTTCTAATTAACGCATTATTAGGACACTTTTTTATGCTGAATTTAAATTTTTTTTATCAGATTTGGTATAACTGTTACCATTGCTCATTTTCGACTGTCAGCTTCTTTTTTTCTAATGGTCGGCATTTTAAATTTTTTTGTATTTGAATAGTTTTTAATTCTGATTTGAATGATGTGTCACACTTTGCATTTTATTTAAATTTTGAGCATTTTATTACAGAAAATAAAAATTTCATGAGTGCCATGGAAAGACCACGTCATTTAATTTATTTTGCAAGAATTCTAGTAGGTCATGAACTGATGAAAGTAAAACAAAACACTAGTTTTATTTACTTTGACCTTTAGATAAATTAGGTATGCGAAAATTTCAGAAAACTTTGTTTTGAGCGTAGGCAGCTGTTGTCATTTTTTCAAAAAAAAATGTGAATGACACAGTTACTAACACATAGATTAGAGAGTTTATTTTAGACGAGCTTCTGAGCATGTTTTACAAAAGTGTCATTGAACATTTATTTAATATTTATATTAGTGCAGTTCTAGTGTTATATGTTGTTTTTGTTTTACCTGTTATTCAAATTTGTTATGTCAGTTGTAAACATAAAATCTGCAAGTGGAATTTTCAGTAAATTGTGTATGTTAGAAACTTTGTCATTCATTTGTTTTATGTAAAAAATAATTTAACCTGTTGTCTTCGCTCAAACGAAAATATTCTGAAATTTTCACATACCTAATGCATCTAAAGGTCAAAGTAAATAAAAGTAGTGTTTTGTTTTACTTCCATCAGTTCATGGCCTACTAGAATTCTTTCATAATAAAGTAAATGACGTGGTCATTCCAAGGCACTCTTATGAAATTCTTATTTTCTGTAATAGAATGCTCAAAGCTTAAACAAACTGGAAAGTGTCATACATCGTTGAAATCAGAATTAAATTCTCTATTCAAATATAAAAAAAAATTTAAATGCGGACTATAAGAAAAAAAAAGTTGACAGTCGAAAATGAGCAATGGTAGGCAGTTATAACAAATCTGATAAGAAATTTAGATTCAGCATAAAAAAGTGTCCTAATAATGCGTTAATTAGAAATATGTAATAGAAATGTCAACTGAGTTATAGCCGAAAACAAAAAGGTGAAAGGTCGAAAAGGTAACGGCACTAAAAAATGTCGTATTCGTCAATTTGTAAAAAAACCATTTGATAATACACCGGGTGTTAATGAAATCTATCACCCTGATATAAGATACTTTTGAATATGAAGAAAGTAAACATTTTTGAAGTAAAAGAAAATTTTGACGAAATGCTTCGCCCATTTTTCACAGACATGTTTTTGTTATTAGGTTCGTCTTTTGATGTATAATAATCAACGTTCGTGTTCTTGTTGAATAACCTAGTCGGTTCTATTCTTTCCACATTTTAGTTATGTAAACCTTCCCTCAAAAACGATACAGAAGCTTCAGAGGTTCAACATACTGGAAATTATTTTCCCCGCAATACTTTCCCATCCTAATGCTTACACTTCATATTATCAAATTAGCTAGCTATTGTTAATTATCGGCAATAAGAGGTGACAAATGTAAAGTGAATAAATAATAAACAACTGTTAATGCCAGCAGCATTCAACAAAGCAATCAGAAGAACACAATAGGAAATGATAACAAAAATCAGGAAAGTGCTGATAGTAGCAATAAATATAAGTAACTGGACAAAACAGTGAATAAACCACAACAATATGTCATAATAGCTAAAAATATACTCGACCGTAAAAAAACATAAACGAAAGTTACTTGCTTGCTTTTACAGTAATTACAAGCGTGTAATTCAAACAATTTTAAACTTAGATTAACCCCGTTAGTGCAATACCTAATGAATTAATGCAAATAAATACCAACAAACAGAGATTACATTTTACATAAAAACTTAAAATTTATAGGACTTGCATAACTTCAGGGGGAGGTTTTGGGCCTACTTTTGCGTTATTTTGAAGGTGATTCGATAGCAAACGGGAACATTGGAACAACTCGTCAATTACACCTTTTGGTATAACTTGGGCATAATATAACGAAGTAATCGATAACAGCTTAATCAAGTTTGTTTCATCAATAAAAGCAATATTCTAATTTTCATTTAAAATTAGATAGATAAGTTAACTATAATTGTACAAATGCTTGTGAAACATAATTGCTCAGAATGAACATAAACAATAAATACTCCCAAAAACCCAACCTCGGAAAGCTTGTACTAGAAGGAAGAGGAAAGCAGAAGGCTTAGATTGCGCGAAGCGGAACAGGAAACAATAGAATATGTAAGATCTAACACAATGAATGGAAATGCAATAGCCAAAGGCGGCAGAAGAAGTGCTAGATGACTAGAAGTAAACGAAGCCTAGATAAGAGAATTGCTGTGAAAGACAAACTGAGAAATAAGTTATGTTGTATGGCATTCACAAATAAATTGCATACCCATCACACTAATCGTATTAACTAAAGATAATCTTTTTACTAATAACTACAAAATATTGTTTAATTTAGAAATTGAATGTGGATATTAGGAGGGAATATGACGTCATTAAGCAGTAAAATGGCAGCACTGATAAATACTTATAAATGTTATAACATAACCTACTAATACAAAAATTTAATGCCTACTTCAAGACTGTTTACAACTGGCAATAAGAAAATAAAATGTAAAAAAAACTGTCTTGATGATGATGATAATAATAATCAACTATTACGTAGTTAGCTCAAACGTCTATAACAGTGATAACTGCAGGCAATGATACATACAGCACCAACACACATCACTAAAAAGCCGACTGTTCACTTCGAGTGGACTTTCCCATACTACGTATTAATACTTGACGTATTTGCAAAAGTGTAAATTTTATAATTATAACGTTGTACATTTCACCGTCTGTTATATTTGTAAGAAAACAAGATATACGGGGTTATTCAAAAGTAAGGAATAAAACTCGTATTTGTGTAGCGCGTTGGTTTTTGATAAAACGCTGTCACGTGATGCATTAGTTCCAATAATGAGACGCGGCGTTGGTGTAGACGTCGCCTCAAGTGAAGCGCGTCTAGCAGACTTTCAGATATATTATAAATTAAAATAATCATTATTGAAAAATCGACGTAGAATAAAAATATAAAAATGTTTCATGTTCCATCTGAGGATAGAGACCTTTCATTGAAAAAAAATGGTCCAAATTGGTGAAGCGGCAGCCGCTGGAGGAACCGGAGAAAAAAACCCTTTGAGCTTTTATACAGGGTGTTTCTTAATAACATGCTAATATTAAAGGAGGTTATTCTTGGGTCCATTTTGAGAAAAAAACTTCATATGAACATATGTCCTAAAGGTCTTAACTTTTAAACTACAGGGTGCTAAAGTTTTAAGAAAAAATTCTTTTTTTTATGATAACTTTGGTATGACCCTAGATATTTTTGTGAAACGTAGTACGCATTTTCTACGCATCAAAAGGCATTTTCTGCTGTACAACATAATTTTTTACTCTTGCCAGTGGCGTTCGTGCGGGATTTGCACTAAATCATTTTAAAGAGAAAAGTGATACGCTACTGCTTTTTCTTAAAGTAAAAATTATTTTTGAAATCCTCATTCCTTTCTGAGCAAATCTGGTCTCTTGAGTTTTTTTCGTTTGACGTACGGTTTTCGCATAAAAAAATAAAATTCATTCATTTGCATCTCGCTAGACCACTTACGACAAAAACCAATTTATGTAACTTTAAACAAAAATTTGTTTAAGTGAATAATTTTTAAACGGTAAAATTATAAAATTAAAGTAATCTAAATACATTTTGGAATGCTAACACAAAAATACCCTGAACGCACAAAGAAATAAATTAAATCAGATGTTCAAAATGTGAACCTCCTGCAAATATGCATGCCTCTGCTCTTTTTCTCATGGACTCACGTACTCTTTGGAAAATGCCGGGACTGTTTCTAATAGTTTCGCAAGAAACTATGATGCGATTTCTCAACTGCTCTTCAGTATGAATTGGTGTGCTATAAACCAGTGTTTTAAGATGACCCCACAGGAAATAAATTGGTTTTTATCGTAAGTGGTCTAGCGAGATGCAAATGAATGAATTTTATTTTTTTATACGAAAACCGTACGTCAAACGAAAAAAACTCAAGAGACCAGATTTGCTCAGAAAGGAATGAGGATTTCAAAAATAATTTTTACTTTAGGAAAAAGCAGTGGCGTATCACTTTTATCTTTAAAATGATTCAGTGCAAATCCCGCACGAACGCCACTGGCAAGAGTAAAAAATTATGTTGTACAGCAGAAAATGCCTTTTGATGCGGAGAAGATGCGTACTACGTTTCACAAAAATATCTAGGGTCATACCAAAGATATCATAAAAAAAAAATTTTTTTCTTAAAACTTTAGCACCCTGTAGTTCAAAAGTTAAGACCTTTAGGACATATGTTCATATGAAGTTTTTTTCTCAAAATGGACCCAAGAATAACCTCCTTAAATATTAGCATGTTATTAAGAAACACCCTGTATATGTATGGATTTTTATTAGGACATTAATATTAAGTAAATAAAGCCATAGCAATAATTTGTAAGGTGGATCATGTCATGTTGTTTATAAATTATTGTTCAATTGTTTTAAATGCCACTTCGTTTGCCAAATACAACGTGTTCTAACTTTTCAATTTAGCGAAGTCTAACAGAAAAAATTGCCTCAATTATCAGAAAAACAGAGAATTGCAATTTTGATAATACTGAAATGTGGTAACAAAATTAGTGGAACTGAAAGAAAACACTTCTAACATTGGTTATAAATTGTTGTCTTTGGTTACTTGATATTCACGTCTTAATAACAAAATATACAGTACGTTTCAAATTCAAACCCCACCATGGGGATCTCGCTTATTTGAAGAGATAGAGAGTTGGTTAAATTGAAGTAAAGTTGCCAAATTTTATGCCTAACAATAATCTGTAAAGAAATTTACAGTAGCCAATCTGGTTTTTCAGACATCTGAAAAAAACTGAAATTATGGATTATTTATTTTCGGCTATAACGCATTTATCATTTATGCTACATATTTCTAGTTAACGCATTATTAGAACACTTTTTTTATGCTGAATCTAAGTTTTTTTATCAGATTTGGTGTGACTGTTGCCATTGTTCATATTCGACTGTCAACTTGTTTTTCTTTTCTTATGGTCGGTATTTTAAAGTAAAAATTTTATTTGAAAGTAAAAATTACCGAATCCGAGATTTACAGAGGTATCTAAAAACTAACATTAGATTTTGATTCTACCAGTAATAATAAGCAATTCTGCACGAAAAATTTTTTTTATCAGACCTTGTTTAAAAAAGGGGTACCCATTTTCGATTTTTAAAAATTCATAAAAAGTCATATCACCTAATTCATTTCTACGGAAAAAACTATCGTTACCCATTTTGACAATAAGATTTTGTAAAAATCACCAATAGAAGTTTGTTGACTATAAGTAAATAATGACTAAACAAATGAACGAACATATTTAAGTGTTTTTGTTTAGATCCATAGTCTGCTTACTTGAATCAATTTTTCTCGAAATGCTTGTATTGTAAGAGTATGTAAGTTTTGTATCATTGACACAAGTAAAACATACCTACTAAGAAAATATGCATCTTGCCATTTAAAAAAATTATCCATTACGTCGCTGCTCAATCACGATTGCTGAAAACTTTTAGATAGTCGCATAAAGTAGAGCATAAGGCCCCAAACAACTTTTCTTAAAGTTCAAAGGGGGAGGGGGATACTTCCATGGCTCACTCTGTATATTGTACTAGGGCGTACATAATAATTATTACTATTATATAGAAAAATGGTGCTGCTACAGTTCCAAATTAAAAGCATCTTAACATAGAATTACTAATTATAACAGATTGTATGCAAATGAGCAACATTCTCAATTACCTTTGTCTCACTGGAATAGGCGTTACGGTATGGATTAGGGAGGCACCTAAATCTGCTGTAATCTCCATAAACTAAACTATAAACAAACTCTCATTTATTTTCTAATTTCTACTCCATATTTAACTACTACAATCGATACATATCTCCCCACAATCATAAAACGTATAACATTGCTTGTCATTCATCAAACCCGATTAACACTGCACAAAACCAGGTCTGGAATCACTGATCTGTAAACATTCCTCTCAGATTCTCTCATATAAGTAAAAACGTTTGATAGGAAAAACCGAGCTGTACGGAAAAGCAAAGGGCAAATAATTGTAAGTACAACGCCCTACAGAACAATAACTCATCATCTTAACATTATGTGTATTATGATCCAGTTCAGCCTACATCATTTTACTAATGCATTCCTCATCTGTTTCAATCAACTAGTTTAGCCACCTGTGCTACAAGCTACAACCAACTACAGTGCAAATACTCATTTGTTTCGTGTACTAACAATCAACAACAAATGTTACAACAAAATAAACGAGATTTACAATATTAAACAAGTTTTCAATTAAATACCACGCCGATAATTGCAATAAGGTCATTAGAACAAAACAGGGCGTTATCAGATTTGATTTGCTTGCCTTTTCACAGGGTGTGGCAAAAAATAAGGAAACGGTTAGAAATAGATAATCATTATGTTCTATTAACACTAATAAAAGCCCTTGAGTTAAAGGTGGGCACGTAAATATTAAGATATTGTTATATCTGCATGTGATTATACAATAATTACTTACTGATCAACCACGTACAAAATGTTTGTTTTTTAATATGCCAACACAAAATTTGCAATTTACAAGCATCTAACCTAATTAATATTCAATTCGTTTAGAAAAAATGGGCAAACTATACTTTAAAAATAGTTACTTATGTTTTCAAGAGTAGTTCAGTTCATTTTGAATAATATATACTATACTATTTTCATTTACAGTTTACAATTCACTTAAACCAAAAAAACGGTTAATCCTCGGTTTAATAAAAAAAACTACATGAATTTTCGAATTTCAAAAATTTATAGCAGACGTCACAGACGAACTAGTACACTGGGACACGAACTAAATTATAGTTCTTCCTTAGGTCTATTATCCTATCGAGTTTAAATCCAAATTCGATTACTCGATTTTGATAAAATAGACGTTCAAACATCAATTTTCAACAATTCAAAGGCGTGACATACAAATTAGCGGGCTGGGGCACAAACCAAATTGTAGCTCATTTTCGGCTCTATGATTTTGCAAAATTTTTAAAAAATTGATGAGCGATATCTTTTTGAAAAATTCAAATTTTAAACATATTTTTCACGTTTTAGCTTTTCGAACATTTTAGTGCATACTCATAGTAACATTGTGTCTCTTAAGAGCTATTACGATAAAAAATTTAAACCCGATCTGTCTCACCTTGGTTTTGATTAAAAAAAACGCTAGTAAAAATTACAAAAAAATCGTAGCAGCTACGCGCTACGTGTTTCGCAATCTATCTCGCCTATTCATAAGTTATGCTAAGCTGCGACAGAAATTTTTGTTAAATCAATTTTTTTCATTTTTTGGATAAACATTACTCAGGGTTAAACAACAGCGTAGCACGGAACAACAAATTCGTTTTCCAGAATTATGGAAGGAGAAGCAAAATCACCCCCCCCCCCCTAAATACTGCTGCACCTAAAAATTAAGTTCTGAATTTTATTCTGCTATTACTGATAAGCAATTTAGCTGAAACAAATTTTTCATGCTCCCCCGTTTATGAAAGAGAAGGGCAATAATTATGATTTTCAAAAACTTATAGAAGGCGTCAGAGAGAAATTTACGAAATGGGACACAAACCAAATTGTAGCTCATCTTCAGCTCTAAAAGCTTAAAAATTTAGAAAAAAATCGTGAGACCAGTTTTTGACCAATATTTTTTTGAAAATTTTTTCATCTCTTCAAAAACTTTTGTTTGGAGTAACATTGCGTCTCTATAGGGCTATTACGACAAAATATTTGAAGTTAATCTGTCAACCTGAGTAATAGGGCGCTAAATTCAAAATTTTAAAGAAATCATAACGGCCGCCATTTATAAGGTAGAAAGTTAGGACAAAAACCGTTTAGTTCTATTGGATCCCGTTTTCAAATTTATAAAATTTATTCAAAAAAAAATGCTATCATAAAAACATATCTAACTTCCGTTTCCGGTTTCGGATTTTTTTAAAAAGCTTATTTTGTTGGTGAATTTTTGATATACCCCCAGATTCCACAGGTCATCGCGAAATCAGACCATCAGATCAATATTTATGATGAACCACACACATACGTGCATACATACCCACAGAAAGACATTTTTTTAAAACCACTCTTTTGGGTCCCGGGAGGTCCAAAACGTGCATTTATTCCTTTAAATTCCCGAATTCAAAAATTTTTTATGAAATACTTTCCTAAACTGAAATTATTGGAAAGTAAAAAGGATGCAGTTATATGGAACACCATTCTACTACTGGCACTAGTGGCAGCCAAATAAAGGTATAAACTCGCATAATTTAAACCTATTTCAGAGACATTTTTACTTAATTACCAATATCGTTAGTATTTTTAAGTCTGTACTGTAAACAAATATTCTGATATTGTATTGTTTTTTAATAATTTATTCATAAATACATCGAAGACATTCATAGAAATTTAAAACATTATAATTAAGATATTTTAAAACAATATTAATTCTAAAATATCTTAAGAAGAAATTTGATTTCTTAATATGTTAGATATTTAAACAGTATTTTATTTTAACATAAAAAGATTTTGTCGATTGGATTATCCAAGGTGTTTGAAAATTGACGCCATATAAAGGTTTGTACTACTACCTAAATAAAACTAAATCTGGCAACGTTGCGTGGTCATACATAACCTCATTTAAATTTAAAAATTTAAATTGTATTTATATTTTCCTCGCACAAACCAGAGTGTTATTATCAACAACAAACAATTTTATGTCAAGGCCATGTGCGGGCGGCGGCATTCGTGCAATATGAAAGCTTATCGAACGCACAAACCTTACAGGTAGTGATAATTTTCAAATATCTAAACATTCAACAATTAAATTTCTTTAAAATTGCTAAGATACTTTATATTAATTATATTTAAATATCCAAGATACCTTTAATTAAAAAAATATTTGAAGTATTTAACAACACTTTAATAAACTAAAAATATCTCGAAGATATTTTTAAATATTTAATAAATTCACAACATGGAAAACCGAATCAAGATATTAAAAAAATGTTAAAATTTTTTTTTGTAACGCTTCACCTACCTATCTGCATGTTTGAAAAAAATTAAGCAATGCTGTAAGCACAGTGACGAGATCGTAATTTTTGAAACACCAACGTACCAATACTTTGCGCGCATTCGAACTCGATCGAATGAGCGCAAAATATTAGTTCTGCTCTTTTCAACGGTATAAAACTTGTATACCCTTACATTACAAAATTTTAGAGAAAAACATGAAAAGCCTCTACCTACCACAAGCAGTATACTGAAATACATTTGTTATCAATCTCTTAACAATCAAAAACAATTGAAAGAACTAGCTAGTGCTGTCAACGACCATGGTTGAAATTTAATTTTTCTCTTTTCCATTTAAAAACACCATGGTAGCGAGTATAATTAATATTAAGTAAGTATTAGTTTAAGTTTATAATAAACTTACTTGTATTAATAGACTTTGTTGACAACTGTAGCATTTCGTTCTTTCAATTGTTTTTGATTGTTAAAAAATAGCAGCAGCACTACTCACTGCGACTGGGCTAGGCTGTTTGTTGTCTGTGAATTCAGAGCCTGCTAAATATGTTTCATTGAAAAGAGAAAAAGTCTCTGCCGAATGAATGCAAAAAAATTTTAGTTGCTATTTACAAAAAATTACGATGACGTCACACCGCTTACAGCATGGGTCAAAACGTTTTTCAAGTACGCAGCAAGATAGATAAAACGTTCTACCAAAAAACATTAAAACATTTTTTTCTACCTTAATCCATTTTAGAATTAAATAAGGGTACATACAGTTTTAATGATTCCTAACTAGCAAACGTAATTAGTTAATTACGAAAAAATGTCAATAATTCTTCTAATAAAACATTTATTTACAAAGATCGTTTTTAGAACAAAAAATATCTAAGGTACTGTCCATTAATGAAAAATATACTCCAAGATAAGCAATGGATAAAAACATTTTAAAAATGTGTACTAAAAAATAACACGAACGTGTAATAATTAAAAATTTCTCTTGATATTTTTAAATAACCAAATTAAAAATATCTAAGATATTTCTAAATATTTATTAATATCGAAGAATAATTAGAAATATCTACGATATTTTAAAGTACCTAAAAAAATTTCTTTCGCTTTATTTTGCCGAAAATCACTGCTACTAAAAAGTAAAAGAGCGTTCCATACAGTTACATACCCATAAAATTTTCTAATAGCCTAATAAAAAGACGATAATCGGATTGGAGTGATAATTCTTATCCAATATCGCATCCTCCAGTCATTCACCTTACTAAAGGCCATCGCAGCTGTTACAGTACATAATACTTTTGAATGTGACCCACCTAAGCTAGAGCGTAAAAAAT
This sequence comes from Ctenicera cuprea, assembly GCA_958336395.1. Taxonomy (NCBI): domain Eukaryota; kingdom Metazoa; phylum Arthropoda; class Insecta; order Coleoptera; family Elateridae; genus Ctenicera; species Ctenicera cuprea. Next base: position 18,635,736 of record OY284487.1, on the reverse strand, counting down.
TTCATTTGTACATTAGGGGCGCCATGAAAACAGAAACGCACCCAAATAGCCCTAATTATTATTCATCTAAAACACTATTATGTCAAGTATCAAAAGTCATCATCAATCATACGCAGAATTAATTATTATTTGGAAAAGCAAAAGCTAAAAAATTCAGAGAATATTGCACAAGCAACAATTTGTTTTGTTGCTAATTAATTGCCCACATAATACAAATTTTAATGATAAGTACAGGACACGTTAATTAGGCAACTGTCTTTCATATAAATGCAGATGAAATAACCAACGAGAGAGAAAGCTGCATAACATTTCAATAATGTTGCAATACGTAAATTTGGTAAGTACTAATATACAGGTTAGTCAGTCAAGGTACAATGTCATTTGTGGATATTGCTCTGTTCAAATAATTAATGTTGTGCAAAAATTCTGACAAAACAGTCGTTAAAAGTATTTGGGATAACTTAATAATGATAATAATTAGTAAGATTAGTGGAAATAAATAAGATTAGTGGAAATAAATAACCTATTTTAAATGTTGCTTCCAAAATCAGATATATTATAGGATTTTTAATCTATTACTTTAAATTTGCCTTTCAATAAAAATAAGTAAATAACATTATCTTTTTAATATGTCACTTTAATCTTTTTAAATAATGAAGGAAGATCCAGTGGCGGCTCGATAAGAGGGGCAACGTGAGCGACGCTTTCCCGAACAAACACGCAAAGTAAACAATATTACATATGACATACCTACTCCACTTTTCTAAAACTTGTAATACCATCTTTTACTAATACAGGAGAACGATGTTTTTATAAAATATTACGAGTTGGTAAAAGTTCAAATAAGTGCGTCTTAGGTGGGCACCGTTGTTATTAAAACTAGATCACAGATTTGTAAACACACAAGACAACAGTGTGGAATTGGGAACACAGGAGCTTATTAATGTTGCACTGTTAGAGGGAGTTCTTTGCATATGTTTATGTTATCGTATAAACAAACCTACCCGCGGAATAACGAGGTCACGTTCCAATAGCAGCAAGCTTTAATAAACAGTGCCCTTTGCGCAGTTGGGTTCTGATGCTTGGCAAACAATATTTCGAGTACAAAAAAATCGTAGCTTTTACACACGAGGTGAAGCTTCGAACAATATGTACCCACTCTACTCCTAACTTAACATATTAATCAATCTGACAACAAAAAACATAAAGTATATGTTCGAAAATTTAACAAAAATATGTAAATCTGCGGACAGCAGTTACTGGTGCGGTCAGAAAGGCATTATTTTGTTTTGTTTAATAATAGATGATGGTGTGTCTTTTCCTGCACAGCGACATGTGTTGACGATTTAAAATATTTAAGTGGAAAGGTAAAAACACATCGTTCAAAACACCTACAATTTTAACGAGTGGTGATTTAGCATTTTGTAAATCGGGAAGACAGGTACATAGAATTAATTTAAAGATCTGTAAATTAAGAAGCAAGATTTTTTTAAGTTTGTTTCGCCTTCTCGTAGTAAATGTTCCCGAGTCGCCACTGTTAAGATCTTTTCTATCCTAAATAAAATAAAAGAAGAATCCTAATCAAGTTAAAATGGGCAACAGTTTCTTGTTAACTTTTCTAATTTTTGTTACTGTCAAAATATATTGCAAACAATTAACCCACAGTCCCACAGTAATAAACACTGTATAAAACTGTTTCAGTATGTAAATACAATTTATAATTACTAATATAAGAGCACATACACATACCACTACAATAAATAATACTTTATCTAGGACTGCTTGGATAAGGACTTATTATGTCCTTCAATTGCGTTAGGTAACGAAGTTCATTATCTTAGTGAGATAATGGGTTCATTACCCAACTCATTTTATTTACACAAACAAAACTGAAGGTTGTTTATAAGAAAACTGACTGGTTGCCATAGTATTGAACAAATCGAATCTATCTATCTATTCGATTTTTAACAAATTTTGAGAAGTGATAGATAAAATTTTGTATGTCACACGTGGGATAATGCATTATTATGGCACTCGTTTGATTACACCACTTGGTCTACGACCTCGTCGTGCAACTTTTAAACTCGTGTTAAAATATGACTTTATCACACTAGTAACATAAATAACTATTGTATCTTTCATGTAAATAAGATAGTAATCAGCTAAAAACAAAATACCCATTCCATCTAGCAGCACTTTGTATCTATACTAATAAAATAAAACAAGAAAATCCTACCTGTCCCTGTTGCATGGGTAGCTGCTGTGCCATAGATTGTTGCAGATATTGTGGAGGTACAGGAACACCTCTATGTAGTTGTCCAGGATAATAGATAAACTGTTCGGGAGGAATGGATTTACTTTGACCCATGTCATATAGCCCAGCCATGGCGGCACCACTAGGACCCATGTAAGACATGCTATTTGGTGGAGTCGCTATCTTATTACCCATTGGGTACTTCCATTTGTCATGATTATGATTCTGCAACAATTAATAAAACCAGAATTTAATTTAATACTAGTGCATCTTACAAGATAAATTGATGCTACCACCACAACATGTATGTTCACAAATAGCTATTACCAAAGAACATCAAAACGCCCAGAAGCGTCACTTCGATATTTTTTTGTACTTTAGTCGGCCATATTGTAAATGGTTTTCCTGTCAATCTGACGGATGTAACTTGGAGGTTATGTTCAACTTAGTGTTTATTATTATATTTAAACATCCATAATAATTAACAGTAGATAACAATAACATTATTTTTCACTCCATGTAAGGTTCTTCTTTCATCCATTTTATTCAGGTATCGTTTTTAAGGCTATTACAGTTATTTAGCGTGTCAAATGTAGCACAATACCACAACAGCATCACAGACGGAGCAGTTCGTTTGGTTGACTTAGCAGTAAATTGTGTTCTGTGAATTTTACTTAAAGTAATCAGTTTTAGTCAAACGTTGGTAAATACTCGTACCATTTGGACATAACAATACGCGGTAGGTATACCTACTACAAAATATTGAACAATGTAATTTTATTTGCATTTCACGTACCTACCTAATAAAAATCCTACTCGATCTACAGAATTACTTTTACTTATTACTTTATTTAATGCGTGCTTCGGTTTCCTGCGAATTACCTTTAGCAATATTATTTAGTTCTTTGTGTTGTATGTCTACAAGTTATATTTAAAATTGGCGCCATTTAATTTTGACGTTAACCATTTTCAATATGGCGAAGGTCACCCAAATTGTGCTCAGAACATCAAAGGAACCGACACAAGTGACGCTTCTCTCTTTGATATTCTTTGCTATTACCTATGCTGGTAAGGCAAACTTAAAGGGACATTTTATTATTCATAAAACAATCTTCATATTATATTTTAATAAAAAATATATATATTTTTGAAGTAGGTATGTAATATTTTAAACAGTAGGTAATCAATTGAGACTCATTTACTTGAACCACAAATTGCAATGTAAAGAAATTAGTCACTCTACATTGCGAAATGTAACAATTGTTTTGTTTTAACTTCCTAACACCCTAGAATAAAATTCTCTAATTATTAAGGGCAGTAATAATGTACAACTTACACAAAATTTGTTTATTGGAAACAGATAACATTGTGGCAGCATTTCATTTAAGCTTGAATGTTTATGGTAGTTAACACTTACAGAAAAATAATTTAATCATAGGAATAGAAATAGTAAAAATAAAACACCTATACAGTCAATTATTTGCGGCAAGCTACAATGTTTGGAACAACAAATTTTTTTTTAGGCAAAACCAAGGTAACTTAAATCAGTATATTGTATTTTAACATAAAAAGAATGAAAGCAAATAAAAGCACATGATTACTGATTAGGTTGTTATTGTGAAGTTGACTTTGGAGAACCATAATTTAAAATATGAAGACAAATAATACCTACCTAATATTGACAGAAAGTAAGTTTAAAAAATGAAAGAATTGATGAAATAAATAAAATAAATTCTCCTCTATTCGTTCAAAACATTCTACATAACAAAGTGGTGGAACCATATTTATTGTCAAATATTGGCCCAGTAGTGCCCCATGTAACGCTGCCAAATACATTTTGCTAGTCATCTCCGGCAAAAACACTCTTTAGATTTTTGTAAACTATGTAAAATCACAGGAACAATTTAATCAACTCTAGTCTTTGTCGTATATTTGTGTTATGTTATAGGTACAGATTTCTATATATTTACACTACATACACAACCTCCAAAAATAAGTTGAAGCCAGGCGCCATTTTCTAGGAGATCAATGTCAATAGGTAATATGTTACAATGTTGATGATGATTAATATATATCTATTTTTAATTGTACAGTATGAGGCAAGTGTGTTGCGCTAGTTTGAAAATTGTCAGAAAAAAAAAAGAGATAATTTGCAGTTTTTTAAGTTAAAGTAAACTTTGTGTTGTTTAATAACGTTTTTACTTGAAATGGTGACCTTCTAGAAAATGGCTGTCGGGCTTCACTTGTTTGATCAGATGCTAGTTGTGTATCTAGTAAAACTATATAGAAATCTGTGGTTATAGGTACTTACATATCTTTGTATTTTTAATATAATTATAACAATTGTCGGCTCACCAGAAGCGTGTAATATGGATTTACTAACCGTTTTGTCTTTCTGGTTAATAAAATATTATTACTATTATAGCGATATACTTATATATTCGATATATTAATTATATCAAAAATAACAATATATTGGTTATGTACAAATCCTACAGGGACAAAAGGTCCAAAGGTCTTAAGCAATATTTTTCGTGACGGCGACGAATTGTTCTCGATTAAAGCGAATATATCAATATTTTCAAAATTCCATATCACAAAATAAAAGATAATAAACTACAGCATATAACAACTTGCTTACATTTACTGCAAGCAGGCAGGTGAAAACCTGCTGCGTATCGTAGGCACAGGGCTTAGCCTTGAATTTTTAAAATTTTTCAATCCAAACCAGGTTACTAAACAGGGTTGGCAATTGAATGGGCCAATTTAAAAACCCCAATGTTTTTTTTAGGTGGGTACAATTAATAAAAACCAGTGGATTTTTCTTTGGGTTGTTGGGCGAGTACAATTTAAAAAACCCAGTGGTATCTTTGTGGGTTTTAAAATCTAGAAAATTTCAACGTTTATTTTTGGATTTTTTTTGCTGCATACGCAGTAAGCAGAATTTACTAATTAATTAAATATAACTGTATACTGATTACACTACAAAAGTTTCAGTTAATCAGCCGTAAATATTAACACTTAAGCACAGTTTGTACATCAAAAAATTAATATTTAGTAACCACCTACAGCATAGAAAAAAGAAAACCTACTTAAAGTAACATTAAACAATATACACCAACCACATAGTTAAAAACAATCGACATATATACAAAGTGACAATAATGCAGGGATTACATGGATAACTTTGTTATTAGAAGACGTACCGAGTCGGTTAAATCAGCAAAGTTGAGCAGAATTACTATACGAAATCAACGGAGTTTACAAATTTAACCCATTAAACTAAATATTGAAAATACACAAATTTTTCGAATGCAAATACGTTCAATAAAAAAAATATAATAAAACCCTTTAATTCTTACAAGAACTTCTGAAAATTAACGGGTTTTAAGGCCCCACTACCTCCTATTACACAGCAAAGAGCCTACCCGTAGTGAAAGGAAACCTCGACACCCTAAGGTATAATATACTAATAACAAAAAATTCAAAATAGTAATATTTTTTACATAATATTTGTAATAATATTAAACTTTCTCTTTTCTAATTTGTTTTCAAGTTTGCTTGCATCTTTATCTACTTGTCTCTCTTGATCTTGATGAGATCTGGCACTACCTATTAACCCCTACGCCAATTTAGCTTCTTCATTGTCGTTCTTGCTCAGGGTATTTTGAGCCGTGCCAATTTGGTAGACTTTCATAACAAACAGACTCTGAAAATTGGCAGCTCTGCTTAAATTTTTAAACAGCATTGATTTTGTCTCGTAACTCTACTCACCTAGTGCTAATTTAACGCTCAGTACATCTTATAATGACAAAGTTATCCCATGTAATGTAATATTTTATTGTCCTCCTGTACAATTACCTCAATATATGTAAAAATGATACCTTAAACAATCCAACAAAACCATAAAACAACGATATAACTTAAATATTTACTACTTATACATAACCTAACTTTTAATTTTGCAACCTTGATTTTTGGACAAAGGCATACTCGGACAAGTTATAACCCTTCAAGCATGTTAAGATATATATATTCAGTTGAAGTTCATCAATTTCTGCAAACAGAAATTAAACTTTATGATGGTGATACTTACATTACTAACATCGATAATACTGTCATCTCCAAGTGCCCAACGAGCCTGTTTTTGTCCGAACGGTGGAAACTCTGGATCGGGTGGTCGTTGAAAGACGTAGCCGACAGCAGCATCATCCTGAGTGCGCTGCGGGCTACGATCCATTTCTACTTTTATTGATGCATCACCACCTCCGTCTCCCAACCACTTCATTTGTATTACTAGAAACAGAATCGTTTTGTTAATTCATCAACCGATTATTCAACAAGGCTTACTTATTGTAGATCTAGGTGCATATTCATAATGCACAGGATAAAACCAAAAAGCAATAAAGAAAACAAGGTAACTCACGTTTTATATACAATAATTAACATAACAACATGTATAAATGGTAGCATAACCATGGTAATTTAAAACAAAAAACTACCATCGAGTTCAAACACTTAAGTAAGCTTCCGACATCACGGATATTTGCAAGTTGCATATCAAACTGATAGATTTGCAGAATTATAGCTCCCAAGGGGGCAAAAATTCGATTAGTTGTTTACAAGATGACATTTCATATTCTTCCCGGCATAAAAAGAAATGGCTACTTTGACAGTTCTAGTACACAAAGAAATTATCACAACTTCGGTTCGAAACTATCAAAAAAATCGACATAATTAATCAGTTGCTTACCTGGATTTATTGAGAGTTAATGTTGAACATCAACAAGGTGTATTATCGTATATATTTTTAATGTTCAGGTCGTCGGCGTCGGCTTTGTTATAGATTTTCTCTCAGCACACAAACACGATATTCAATCACTATTTATACACGGATCTGAGACTCACAACACAAAATATTATCACTAACTATACAAGAAGCTATATACAATTTACAATAAATACAAGATCCTCTAATTAAGCCATTTATACAGATTGATATTTGCTGATTTAAAACTGACAGCGATCTATGAGCAGAACGATCGCCATCTTCGCGTCATGCGCGCGCAACAAATAACAACTGAATTAGCATAAGCGCCAAATTCAAATTTTGCTGCAGTGTTGTACCCTTGCATTACTCATGAATTATTCCCATTTATATCGATATAAATTAGAATTAACATGCGTAACTCATTTATAATAATTATGTTTAAATTAATTTTACCTTAAAATTAATTTTTAATATAAATAAAATAATTTTTAATCTTACTAATTCAAATAAAATAGTTTAGTTTAAATAAGACTATAATAAATAATTAGTGTTGAAAAGTACCCGAGTTCATGTTAAATACCCGGCCCGCAGCGCATTATTGGGATTTTGGTGGGTTTTATAGGACTCTTTATCACATCAAACATAATTATAAATTTAAACAAAATAAGGATAATAATATCTTGAGCCACAATAAAAATAAAATATAATGTGGTTTGTTTTTTGGTCTGACTAACAAATTAAAACATGTATTTTTAAAATTAATTGTAAGTCATAAAAAAATAAAAATTACTTAGCTAATAGTAAGAAGTAATAAGTAATAACACACTTTCTTAATTATTGCTTTCATTGTAACAAGCACTAAAAGTTATCACATTATCAATTTAATGTTTTAGTTTTGTATAGCTTTAAAACCCTTTCCCAAAGAGGAAATTTAAGTGAAATCACATTTTCAATTGTAAAATGGTAATCATGGTAATACCAAACTAAGAACAATTTATGTAATTAGACAAAAAAAACGTAAATGGAGAAAAGATAAAATTCTCACGAGTTTAGTTTTAATTACAACTTGTTATATACTTATTTATTTACAAGTCTTATAAATACCTTAAATTACCTTCGTGGCAAGTTGATCTTGAAGACACTGGTCAACTACCTCAAGGGTAGTTTATAGTACGACGAACTAGTTCATGGTCAATTCATTCATGACGAAGTTGGTGGCTGCTAATGATCCGATTTTGATATTTAATAAGAATAACTATGAGTTGTACTTATTATTAGAATTTTTGAATATCTTCATATGGTCGTTCTCATTCAAAATACTAAAAATTTTTAAGGGTCTTTCTCATGTTTCCACATTTATGTATCTTTCTCCTGGACTTTCCCACATTACACAGTTATTACATTTAAAAAAATATTCTGTACCGCAATGTTCTAACGCCAACACTCGCTACACGGTCAAAATGATCTTTACATGTACATGTAAGGATTTCCGTCTTTCTTCAACTTTATTACCCTACACCGCATCGAATTTCTTGCCAGCCGCCAGCCCGAACGTGTGCTTTGATGACCTGTGACCTAATCTACCCCTTGGTTTTAAGAAAACCAAGCGGGGCATTCAATGTCGAGCTCTTGTTGGTGACGCATTGGAATTAGTTGTATTGAAAGTTTTAATTGAGAATTTATTACAATAAATATTTAAGAGCATTAAACGCGTCTTTTTATTGAGCAAGCTCATATACACGTATAAAGGGTGTTTACAAAGTAATAAAGCACCGCTTACGCAAGGTATCGTTGCATGAAAATAATACTAATTGCATTTAGGATTATTGCTTACAACTTAGAAACCCATATCGAATCAGTTTAAAATGTTATTTTCGTGCTATCGTTCAATGTTACCAAAAACCTGATTGTGTTTATTTGATTATTTTCGGACGTGGAAAGCGCCAACTGTTGCATTTTGGATTTGTGTTTCATCTGTTTATTATTATTATTATTAATAATAATAATATTCTCGCGCCAATAAATGATCGTAATTTACATCTACGCCCGATACAAGAGATCTGAAACGGAACTCATTCGTCCGCCAGCCCATCGCCAACCTCAAGGCGTTAGCACGGCATAGTTGATTACCTAGCCACGTACGCAGCTAGCCAGATATTGCGCTCTCGACTTCGGACCCAAAATGGTTATAAATACTTTATTTACAGTTATCAAAAATTTACAAAGAATAAAAAGGTATCCGAAAAATGTATCGAAAACAATTTATCGAAAGTAAATTAACCGAATACAATTTACCGAAAAACAATTTTACGAAACAGCAATTTATCGAAACGGCAATTTATCGAACCACAATTGACCAAATTTCAATTTATCGAATCTTAAATTAAAAAATATATATGGTAAGATACAAAGCAAAATGCGTTTGTGTTAAGGACACCGCCTGTTTTAATTCATTTTTGTATTAGTATGTTCTAGCGCAGATTTTTTAAATCCATATTTTTAAGCACTATTTTTATACCCATTTAAGATGGAACAAAAAATTTTTTTGTAGTGAAAATGGGTATGAAAACCGTGCTATTTTGCCTAAAGAGTTGCGTTTAAAAAATCTCCGCTAGAACATGGCATATCTAACTACTCGAGGGTCCATCATGCCGAACCCTGCTTCCATAAAAATCTGCGCTAGCTATTCAAAATAAAAATGTATCAAGGATATATTAAAACTTTTACAAAACTATTCACAAGGAATCGCAACAAAAACCAATCTTTCCAATGTCACCTAGAATTCAAAAAGAAGATTATGGAATAAATATAAAAATCATTTGATGGATGAACGGTCCCCAAGAAAGACCTGCATCAAATAAACATTCAAAATGGAAATATATCCTGAGTGAATTATATCCAACACTAGAAAACCAAGTTCATCAAAGATTCAGAAGTTGACAGAGTCAAAAAGCCAGAAAGGAGCTGGATTAATAAATGAACTTTCTAATAATGTGACTGGTATAGTTCCAGAAATGCATTTACCAAAATGTAATTACTGTGTCCCATTTAGGCCCAGAGTACAAGAAAGAACAAACATCAACAACACTTCACATCGACAGTAAATAAGATCGTTAAATAAAAAATTAAGTTTACAAAAAGACGCTACTACACAACATTTAAAACAAGCTAACAATACCATGTTAAGAGCGCCGATTCCCGAAAACACCCGAGAATTTCTGACTAGTTCAGTGTTACCAAAAATGCGTTAAAATTAGTGTGAGCGATATAGTCAAGACGAATACAACTCGTGATACGATTTTTCTTTGATAAAATTGTGGTGTAAGTTAACTCGTGCTAGTTAAGATTTAGGTAATTCCACTTTCCCTACGCGGTCGTGGAATTACCATTTCAACTAGCACTCGTGAACTTACACCACAATTTTATCGAAAAATCGCAACCACTCGTTGTATCATTTATAGCAACTAAGATTTCAAATTATTCAATGAATTTGATTGCAATTACAACAATTTAATGGCTATTTATGCACCAAGGCCGTTACAACGATGATTACGCCCGGAGAACGATGAAATTCAGCTCTTGGGCTTTAAATCTGTAATTTTTATTTTGGCAAATCAGCTTAATTCTCTGTATTACAAGTTGTACCAGTTGTTCTTAGTAAAATAAATTTTTTGAGGGCGTAATGAATTCATTACATATCTGATATCCTAGGAGTTATCATTCAATTACAGTAAAGTGAACAATAAAATACCTAACAGTGGTTAAAACTAAAACATATTTTGTCCTTATAAATCCGGCACAGTCAAGAAATCAACTGACATAATCTAACATATACGGTATATACAGGGTGTTCATTTGAAAACTTCCCACCCCCAATATCTCGGTGCACAAGGCTTTCTGAAAAAATCGCCGAGACACGTCAACAGTATTAGCGAGGGGGACATATTTTTACATAATAGTGACATAAATCGTTTCATCCCCCTACCCCCCAGAGCCGCCCCCTTAAAAATTTTAAATGGCAAGGGGGGTTATGTGATACCTCATTTGAAAAGTCTTCGTATTGCGTACATTTTGGCGTTTTGTTTTTTAAAATCGGTCGATTCGTTTTTGAGATATTAAGGGAAAAGTGTTTGAGTTTGTTAAAACAAAAAGGAGCGTGTATACTTATTGATAACATTTTTATTTATAATCAGTATTAAAAATACAAATAATTATTGGAAGTAAAAAATTATTTGGAATGTTATTATCTTAATAACTGCTCAAAATGTTGTCCATTGTTGGCTAAGCAACAATATAACCGTTGTTCAACGTGTTCCCTGACGTTTTGGAAAACATGTCTTGGAATTGATCGACATTCTTCAATTATTCGTTGACGGAGCTCGGCTATACTTTGCGGTTGAGGCGTATAAACAACCGATTTTAAATGGCCCCACAGAAAAAAATCTAAGGGAGTTAAGTCGGGGGACCTAGCTGGCCACTCTATAGCTCCTCTTCGACCTATCCATTTACCGGGAAATGTATTCTGCAACCACTGCCGAACCTTTAAGACATAATGAGGAGGGGCACCGTCCTGCTGAAAGTATAGTTGTTCCTCATCAAGTAGTAAATTACCATCTGCATCACGTTGATTTTCAACTGCTTCAGTTATTAGTGGATTAATAGCATTTTCCAACATGTCCAAATACACTGCACCATTCAAATTTCCTTCGATGAACAAAGGTCCAATCACTTGAGCTCCTAAAATACCTGCCCACACATTAAGTTTTTCGGGATACTGAGTATGTCCTTCTGTAAAAATGTGTGGATTTTCGTTACTCCAATATCTACTGTTATGTCTATTTACAAATCCATTTAAATAAAATGTGCATTCATCACTGAAGCAAGTATTCTTCAATATTTCATTATTATTATTAATCATGCCAGTCATTTGTTCGCAAAATTCAATTCTCCTGTCAAAATCGTCTTCATTTAGCTCATGGCAGATTTTCATTTGGTAGGGATGAAATTTATGAAGTTTTGCTACTTTATGAACTGAACCTAATGAAATGTCAGTTGCGGCGGCAATTTGGCGGAGCGAACTTCTGGGGTTTATACCAAAATGTCCTAATATCTCAATTTGAGTGGCCTGATTTAAAACTCTGGGTTCAGTACGTTTTCTATTCGAAACAGATCCAGTCTCAGTAAATTTTGCTATAAGGTCTAGGACATACCTATGGGACGTGGACTTATCTGGATGCCGTTCATTAAACGTAGCTGCGGTTTGTCGAGCACATTGATTTTCAGCCCCATAAATTAACACAATTTCAACTTTTTCACCCAAAGTGTATCCCATTTTTAATAATTATCAAGAGAACTTTACAAATTTACTAAATATCAATACGCGCCACACTAATTAAGCAGTTTAAACAAACATCAACTATTAATGCCAAACACTTTGACAAGTACTGACAAGAAAAACATCCAATAGTGCATTATGACAACAGCCTACTATGCGTTTTACAAGCTCCTTCCTGTTTTAATAAACTCAAACACTTTTCCCTTAAAATCTCAAAAACGAATCGACCGATTTTAAAAAACAAAACGCCAAAATGTAGGCAATACGAAGACCTTTCAAATGAGGTATCACATAACCCCCCTTGCCATTTAAAATTTTTAAGGGGGCGGCTCTGGGGGGTAGGGGGATGAAACGATTTATGTCACTATTATGTAAAAATATGTCCCCCTCGCTAATACTGTTGACGTGTCTCGGCGATTTTTTCAGAAAGCCTTGTACACCGAGATATTGGGGGTGGGAAGTTTTCAAATGAACACCCTGTATAGTCTTTATTGACATTTACAATAAAATATTGACGAATGACCGTCGAGTACTTTTTACGTTTTCTACGGATGTCTCTGTAATGTGTACTGCAAAATTGAGACCTGCGTATCTTAGCAACAGGCGCTCCGTGAATCTTCCTTATGTTGTATATTTCTTCGTGCTACAAAGTGACTACAACACAGCAACTCTCTATGTCATAATATTTTGATCAATTATTGTAGCAGTGTATTGCGTTACACATGTGGGCCATCTCACCAAATGATCTAAATTATAGCATACTAAAAATCTACGCAATTTAAAAAATTCTCCCTTAGTATCGTTTAATGAATCAACATTAAAATCGTCACACAAAATGAAGCTAACATTTGTTTTGTACAAAAAATTTACGACATTATCTAGAAATTCTAAAAATATTTGCAGATTCCCCGATGGAGGTATATAACACGTGAGAAGTATGATTTATGACAGAGGAGGAAAAGCCATTTTGTTTCCGCTTTACTGTAAAAATTTCAGTGTTTCTATACAGAAATGATTTAAATCAATTGAGGTAACTGTCAAATCACGTTCGGCCCGTGTATAGCTATTTGGACTAAAACATTATAATAATATATATATTTTTGAAAAAATAAAACCTAAAAGCACTTGTATTCTGTTAGGCGTCTTAAGTCTAAGAACAGACAATGAATCATAACGGCAGGAGTTGTTTGATCTTGGAGCAAAGATGTTAAAATGTATGAAAATATTAAAAGTGGAATCTTTTCAAGCATACGCCAGACGAAGTGCTTCCCCAACTTTTTCATGATTATAATTCATTTCCATACTGGAATTATGAGAAAGTAAAAACACAGGTATTTAACTGAATCCCGTGTCAACGTATTTCTATTTCCGAATTGCCGAAGTACACATATTAATTAGAAACCAGTAATTATCGAACATTAACATACGAAATTTCCCATCTTTGTGATGTCCATGTTGGTGTGCTCTTGTCATGTGGGTGTCATCACTCAGCAAGTTCGACCTTCTGTTAATTGCCGGTGTTTACAACAGCAAGATTATGAGAACAGGAAAGATTTCCTGCTAAGATGTTCTGCATGAAAAACTACACTTTAAATATTATATTTTTTTGTGTGAGCTCATCGTTCTTAAAACAATTCCTATGCTGATGTACCGAAGTTATAAGAAATCTAGAAAAAAGTCGTATAGTTTATTCTCTGCATAATAATTAATTTTATAATTGATTTACATCGTTACTCACAGAAATGAGGTAAACAGTTAAGTACATATTCAAAATGAAACACGCAAACAGAATGGTATATACACGAAAAACATAATAATTGTAATTAAATCTTTTAAATCATTATTATTAGATTAAAAAATAATTTTATGTTTAAGCTTTTTATTAGATAATTATTGTTATGTTGGTTACGTAAATCGATTGTTTTGTTTTTTAAATTACTGTAGTTTAAGAAATTTAGCTGTGAATTATAACCCATTATTTGAATAGAGGACCGTCATGTGAAAATAAAACCTATTTGTTCCCGCATTTGTCCAGGGACAACAACGTTAAGTTAGCCAGCGCGGTGTGTTTTAAAAGGATAAAACCTTTACCAGCTTAACTTAAATGCAGGAAATTAGCGCAGCGACCAGCCGGCGTCGGTGTTCAATTGTACACCTAGCACTTATTATAGTTACGCCACTGGATATTTCACGAACGTGTTGATTTGTTATACACTGTGTCTTTAAAGTAACGCCCCTCTACTAACTTTTGAACGACTTGATATTTTATCACAAAGTTTGGTGTTCTGTAATGGGAAATTAAATACCGTTTTGAGCCCATAATTAAATTTTGTATCATTCAAAATGGTGGCTGGGTGCCATTTTGAATTATTTTTTCAAATGAAAAGGGGGGTCGAGTGACACCTCATTGGAAAGGACTTTTAGTTCTGCGTCTGATCCTAGAGTTTCAAAGAAAAATATTCAGCCATAACAAAATGACAATGTTTGAAGATAAAGAAGTCTATTAAAAAAAACTAAGAATTAAAGCTTAAATTAATTAAATTAAGTGTACGAAATGTTTACTATTCACTTCTTGGCACATAAAAAGTCGGTTATGAAATTCCTGCCTTACATTTTCATAAGTTTCATAGTGATATTTCTGCAAACTTCTGTAATGCGTTGCTCCAGTTCTTCAATTGTTTCTGGACGGGTTCTGTACACTTTCGATTTCAGATATCCCCATAGAAAAAAATCTAAAGGGGTTAAATCTGGGGAGCGAACCGGCTATTCTACAAGCCCCCGCCTACCAATCCATCTTCCATGAAAATGTTCGTCGAAAAAGTCAGAAACAGGCCTATAATAATGAGGCGTCTTGTTGTAACATAACGTTTTCAATATTATTTTCAGCCTACTGAGATATTTCTGGAAAAATTTTGTCCTGCAAATGAAAAAGTGGACTACTGGATAAAAAAATCAAAACAATTTTGAATTGAGTGAGTCCATTTGTTTAAAATCCGCCGTTTTGTTATGGCTGAATATTTTTCTTTGAAACTCTAGGATCAGACGTAGAACTTACAAACCTTTTAAATGAGGTGTCACTCGACTCCGCATTTTATTTATAAAAAAATTTAAATGGCGCCCAGCCGCCATTTTAAATGATACAAAATTTAATTATTGGCTAAAAAAAGTATTTAATTTCCCATTACAGCATACTAAATGTTGTGGTAAAATATTAAGTCACTCAAAAGTTAGTTAGGGGAAGGGGGTTACTTTATAGACAGACAGTATAAGGTATATGTTTAATTAAACGTAAACGTCATTAATGAAAATACCAAACTTTTTTAGTTTAACCGATTTCGTATGTATCATCGTTTTTGAAATTCTAGTGTTTAACAAATTCGTTGTAGAAATGTCTACAGTATTTCTATTTTTAATGATTTTCATTTCTTTTTACTTTCCACCAAATATTTACATTTTATACTGTTCTGCTAATTAGGTAAATTATTGAAAATTTTTTTATCGAATCAGTTCGGCGAGTTCATTGTTACGTTAATCCTCAAATCACAGAATGTTGCAACAGGGTACTCACCAGATTCAACACACTTCAATACTTTTTCATAAAACGAGAGAATGCTGTGTTAGTACTCCTACCTGCAGTAAAAGCACGCTGTATCTCAACAATTATGTTCCATTCATTAAGAAACGCAAGCAAATGGTTTAGGAAAGCATTTTCAAACAGTTTGCAGAATACTGATGTCAGGGTAATGGGTCTATAGTTTTCAGGCATTTGAGAATTGCCTTTTTTGTGGGCTGGAAGAAATTTACCATTTTCTTACTTTCGAGGGAAAGCAGCCACTTTTAAACGATAGATTTATTAGGGAACATAGAAGAGACAAAATTGCATTTGACTTTTTTAATTTAAACGATTTCGTATATTTTTTATGATTTTCATTTCTTTTTACTTTTCACCAAACATTTCATACTGTTCTGCTAATTACCAAAATCACTTTCTCTTTTTCACCAAATAAACGGAATCATCGACAAATTAATTTCTAACACCAAAACATAATAGATTTGTTATGGATGTGACAAAACACCTAGTAAAAGCTTAAATAGAGCAGGAAGATAATTAGCCAGTTGGCATAACACGACTGTCATGTCAAATGCAACATATCAGATAGTATTATTATTATTTTTGGCAAGGACATGCGAGAGGTCGTTTAAAATATTACTTTTAATATATACAATTTTTTTTATTTTTTTGTTAAATTCAAAAAGTTTGATTTGCATCAAGTGTTGATTTGCTACACATTCGCATTCTTTAGAAAACGCTTCTTCGAATTCGAGTTCGGCAATAGCAAAAACAACTTAAACTCCTCCTTCCAGTTTTCGTGATTCTTGGTATCATATAATTTTATATTGCTTCAAAGAGGACCGATGGTCCTCCGCTTGAGCTTCCGCTGATCCGCGACAGCTCTTCAGTTCGCGTTAATGCGTGGTAGCGCGAGGACTCGATTAGCACAGTACAGCAATTAACAGGAATGCAATTCCTGCTAGTGTGGTTTCTTGCTGGGGTTCTAGAAGTGCCATTTATAAGGGGTGAGCAGCTCAGATGGAGGGCTGGACATAGCTATCCTAGACCTCTTCCTCAGGAAATTATGGTTGATGCTGTCAACTACATAGGGCTAGTTCTTCTCCATGTAAGTGAAAATTTATAGTTATGTAATTTAGACGAGGGTTAATTTTGAGTTTAATTATACAGCTGAAACAAACTAAAACATAATTGCAATTGGAAAGGGAAACCGGTTTTGATAAATAATTAACAGTACCTGTGAATACATGAATTTGAAACAAAATTATGTGATTGAAAATACAAAACTACAATTTAAAAAAGACAATGATATTATGATCTATACAGGGTGTTCGTGAAAAAATACTTAAAATTTTTCTTAATATAATTAATAGTGAGAAATAAATCTTAATTATTAGCGGTTGTCTATTCCGCCCGCAAAATTGATGTTCCTTTTCCCCCACATTCAGGGGGATGGGTAATAACTTAATAATAAATTGATACTTTACATGTGACACCTCTAATAAAAGCTCTGTTTATCTGCTTGACGATGGGAACATAATTGTTTATGCTAACATCGATTTGGAATTTCCTATCAAGCTGGTTTATTTGTAAAATCGCAGTCCTATGGGCTAGGTATTTGTTTTTTTTATATTAGACATTATATAATTTATTTAATATTTAACAAACATTGTATTTGTGACTTGTTAGAAAAAAGATAAACACGTAGATAAGCAAATGCAATGCATCCCTGCATAGCCATAAATATGCACAAAATACTTTTAAGTATCAATAAACAAATAAAATTGAGCTGTATGAAGATGACAAGAGAATTTTTAATAAGTGTACGAAAAAAATTTTGAATGTTTTAGTGACAATATTTAAGCAATTCCTACTTGAACAACGTTCACAATTTGTCTAAAACAACAACATAGTTATAAAATGCGAAAATTTATAGATGAACGTTTTTCCCTTTATTAAAAATTAAAAATCACGAACCAGCAGAAATTGAAAAAAATTTTATGGGATTTTAAAAATAGGTACCTTAAATTAGAAGTACCATTACAGGTTTTTCCGGTTTTAAAATGACTGCCCCAAATCATACCTGTATATGTTACAAAATAAAGATGTAATCTTTTCGACCTTCGTGGTGATGTTTATGTTTTAGATAATATCAGAATTATTTTGAAATTACTAACAATGGGTTTTCTATTTACTTTTAGGTTTTATATTTGTTTCTATGCTATTATTTTATACAACTTTATAAACAATTAGCGTCGATTTGAAACTTTAAAATTAATAATTTCAGCTGATTTAATAGCATCTAAGAATGTGTTATGTATTATTAATGGTTAATAAGTGATAACTCTTATCTTATGCCTTCCTATTGCGTTAATTTTTGTAAAACTAACATGCAACAACTGATGATTATTTTTCTTACCTTCTTAGTAGGGCTAACTATAGGTGCAAACTAATGTAATGTGAATTTAATTAAGTCATGACACTTCTGTTATAGTATATTACAATATCTGGTGAAAATTTGCATGAATTAGCATTAATAAAGTATGATTAATAATCTGATTATACTTTGTTATTTAACAATTTGCTTTAATGAAGATTGGGTTGTTCAGAAAACCCAACAATGTTTTTGTTCTTGCCTCAATCTAGTTCAAAAATGAAATAATATAACATATTTTTTCTAAAAAAAGAGAATTGTATATATAATTTAGCTCCTTCTGGGCCTATGTAGGGAAGGGCTTTACTGTTTTCTTCATACCATCAACAAATATTATTTTAATCCGATACAACATACATTTCGCTTTTTAAAAACTCTACTAACTCAATAAGTATTTAAATATATAATCAATTCAAATTCTTCATTTCCGTATTTATGGAATTACAAAATAAATCATTTCCACTTACGACAAAAAAGTCGTGGAGACAAACTAAATAAAATTTTAAAAATGGTCTAATTGTTTTAAAAATGAAAAGTGTTTTTACTTTGCTATGGTTTTTATCTTATTTTATATTAGAAGACTAGTACTTATAATTTTTATGTCGAACTGGAAGTAAGACGCAAATCAAAACAACAAAAATTTAAAATGTGAAGCTATACAGTTCTAAGGTAGGTACTGTATCTATTTTTAGAACAAGGATTTAACTAAAATATATAAAAGTTAAATTATCAAGGCCTAAAATTTATAAATTTCATTCAAACTCCAATGTTAATTCAGCCCTCATTCAGCAAAACATAAAAACACTCTCGTACGTAATTTTAAATGATATACCTACTCTTTGCATGAAACCAAGGCTTGCACATTAATTTGTAATTACCTAGACTACTAGAGACCTTGGAACATATTGGTACAATTTTTGTATACAAACACAACGCAACAAAGATTCAGATAAATTGTTTCCGTGTTCTGATTGTTATACAAATTAATGGTGAAATGTGACGTATTTCATAATTGTGTTGTTCAGGCCCATAATCAAAACAATGAAAATAACATCGCATTGTCACCTTACGGAGCGACGAGCGTATTAGTTGCCCTTGGAGAGGGTGTCCAAGGAACTGCTCTCAATGAAATTCTCCAAGCAACCCTTTTACCACTCGATGTGTCCGTTACAAGAGTCGGTCTGAGGGATATTCACAGACATTTAAAGGTATGTACCATGAAATACCAAAACAAAACTTTAAATCCAAAATTATATTTCTAGAGCTACTTCATTCCACAGGAGGGGTTTCTAGCAGGGCTAACTTTTAGCCATGAAAACGTGACGTTGAAACATTCTTACGAAGACATTCTGAAATTTTACGGGTACGACGTCGACTCCTTCAACAATGCATTATATCCAGATCCGTACACTTCTACTAGCGAAAGTACCACCGAATCATTAAGTTTAGTTTCACATGCAGCAAATTTCAGCAGCAGTACCACACCAAGTGCACAGATAACCCCGGTTACTACAGTTCTTCCTAATACTATATACACACAAACACCACAAACAACCCCTGTCACTCTAGCTGTTCCTAGTACTATAGAAAACGGGGATGACGTCAACGGTTCAGAAAGTACTACAATCGAAACGACACAAACGGCAACTAATCCAACAGGAAATACTACAGTACAAACGACACGAGTTACAAATGTAAAAACCACCAGAATGCAAACAACGCAACTGCCAACTGTGACAAGCGAAGCAATGCCAGTAAGTAGTATACCGACTACTGTTGCTACTACTACACCAACTACTACCGCAGCCTTTATTCAAACGAGTCCTATTACCACTACTGTATTTGTCACTACTACTACGCCAACTACTACCGCTGCTGCCTCGACTGAAACGAGTTCTATTACCACTACTGTACCTGTTACTACTACAACAATTACAACTACCACCACGCCAAGTACTACCACAGCTGCTTCAACTCAAACAAGTCGTATTACTACTACCGTACCTGTTGCTACTACTACGCCAAGTACAACCACAGTTGTTTCAACTCAAACAAGCCCTATTATTACTACTGTACCTGTTACTACTACAACAACTACCACTACCACCACACCAAGTACTACCACAGCTGCTTCAACTCAAACGAGTCGTATTACGACTACTGTACCTGTTACTACTACTACTACGCCAAGTACTACTACAGTTGTTTCAACTCAAACAAGTCCTATTATCACTATTGTACCTGTTACTACTACTAATCAGGTAACAACAACTATTCCTTTAAAAAGTACTGCGGCAAGTACTATTACTACGGTTATACCCAGTACTATCGCTGCTACAACCCTACTACCAACAGCTTTCAACAGTGTCAATACAGCAGGAGTAACTGCCACAGCAAGTGGAACAACTAGCTCTATTCAAACAACTTCTACACTTGATACAACAATTCAGACTGCAACTGCGACTAGTAGTACTATATTAAGTACGTCTGATACAACCACAACCTTTATTAATGGCGCTACCGCTAAGCAAGACATCACTTCTAAACCCACATCAGAATCAACAAAAACATTCACTATAACACCTGTTAACGGCGCAACAACTAGAACTGTTCCACTGACTACTACCATCGCCCAAAGTACAAGACCAACTTCAGTTGCCATAAGTGTAGTTCCTAGCACGGTTGGTAATGGTAATGGTGGAAGTACCACAGCCAGTAGCACCACAACTACCACACCAATTACGCAAATTCAAAACACAGGTTCTATCGTTATAAACTTGCAGCCTTCAACAATTGCAAGCACCAGTACGGCTAATGCTGTTACCGAAAGTATTGCTACATCAGAATCCATATCAACAATTACGGCTCTTCCAAGTACTATTCTAATAACAACAGGTACCGATACAAATACAGATACTCCATCTACAACTATAGTTAGTAGCACATTAAATCTTCCAAGTACTACTTTAAACTCAAATTTCGAACCTACTGCATTCACTGTAGAAGTAGTACCAAGCACGGTTGGTACTGGAAATACTGCAAACGGTAGTACCACAACAAATACTGTACAAACACTTCTTACACTACCGGGTGACTTACTAGATGGTTTTGAAATAGACGTTAAGCCTAGTACTGTGGCACCAAGAAGCGCAGATATTGTCATGGCTGAAAGTGGAAACAACAGGAGATTGGTAACAAGTAAAGCTCCCAAAAAGAATTCTTTACCTAGGTTTCGGGATGACATGGAACTTGTCAAATCGTTAAATTTTGAAAACAAATCTGCAGCAATGCACAAAGTGGCTGAAAGAAGTTTTATTTCACAACCAAGCATTTCTGAAAATTCCTTTAGTGATGAGAAGAAGCCAGTAGAACATAGCACCAATATATTTAAAAATAATAAAGATATTATAATAGATGCTTCAATTGGAAGAACTTCAACCGATTCGACAACTGTATCCACTTTAGGTTTAATGGGAAACACTACTGATTATGCTAGTGATTTTGGTAGTAGGAGGAACAACAAGTCTGGAAGTTCAACAGAACCGTTTTCATCTAATGGCGAAACTGATATAGAGTATAATGATGAAGACGTAATTATCGTGAATAGAGAAGCAGATTTTGCAGATGATGCAGATGCGGACGGTATAAATTCTGAAATTATACTCTCCGAAGAGGACGCGTCACCTGAATCAAATAATTTTGAAAAACGTTCTATTTCAATCGAGCGCGACACAGAAGAAGAAAAAAACCGTGGTACCAGATCAGTAATTGATTACCTTATTGCAAGATATCATGATAACAACTCTCCCAACATCTACATGTCTACTGGTACTGAGTATGAACCTGAGAAACCAACAACTTTTGCTGTCAACGGAAAAAAACGTGAATCGAATATAAATTTCATGACCTATGATACAGTGCTACCATTTCGTTATATATCGTACTTGAATGCATTAGCATTGACTTTCCCATTAGATAGTACCAAGTATTATTTACTTCTTATATTACCTTTGGACGAGATGGGAATAGATAACTTAATCTCCAACATGATGAGCACGACTCTTAAGCAAATTATTTATCATTTGCAACCCACCAGGGTGAAGGCTACCATTCCCAGTTTTATGCTAAAGGGATATGTTGTTTTGACCCCGACGTTGCAGAAGGTAAGATAACAATTGGTTCAACTATTAACATTTTAAAGCAAATTAATACATAAACTGTTTTTTTCAACTATGGTATAAGAAGTTTAAATTAAAAGCATTTGTTAATTCAGAAGCTGTAGGATTCGAGGTTTGTAGTCTAATGCTACGTTGAAATCTCAACAACAAGTTTGCTCATTTTTGTTTCATAATTGTATTTGAGACTTGAGTTTAAGCATTTTAATTATCATTTTTATCTCAAATCAATTTTTGCTCTGAATAATTTCTTGCAATAACAGTATAATAAAATTTAAAGTAACGGTGCTGAAATACAGAATTTCTATTTTATTTTCAGTTAGGAATTCGGCAAATTTTTGAGCCTCGCCATGCAGACTTTTCCCGAATGACCGATGATAAAGACATCTACGTGACAAATATTGAGCAAGCAGTAACAGTGACAATAAGAAATTACGTTGATCCTAGCACTTTGCAAAATAACCGTAAGTAAAATCACTATCATCTGTATTAACCTTAGATGCAATCAACCTTGTACTTAAATGGCATTACAAAACGTTTACTCTAAATGAAATGTCTCACTCTGTTCACAAGATAATTGTTGATAATCACATTGTTTTACTGAAAAGCTAACTAGGCCTGGCAATTGCAACATAACACGTTAGGTAATTTAGAGAATTTTTCACGCTGCATTTCTAATGTTAAAATAATCGCTTTGTCCCAATTTTCGACGGATATTGTATAAAATATATTTACTTTTTTTCCAGAACATTTTCGGCGGCGTGGCCCTGTACAATTTACAGCGGATCATCCGTTTTTGTATTTCGTCATGGATTCACAAATTCATGTCGCACTTATGGCGGGAAAAATAATAAACCCTCTTAATTCTAGAGTTAGGTGATATTATGTTAATTTACGTCGTTACCTATTATTAAAGTTTTCAAAAAATACAGTTTTTTATTATACCTTAGTATTGTCCAAACTTCCTTGCATTTATACTCTGCTATGAATAACTTTCAGAAATTGATATTCTTGGCAACGTTCAATTTAAAATTCATTCCAGATATATTCAAAAAAAACTTGTTCCTATTTTTCAATTACGGCGAGTGAACCCTAGTGGTACCAATCTTTATCATCCCAGCCAGTAGATAAGTAAAGGTATGAGACACATTCTTCTACAGAATTATTAATGGATGGGTCTGCGTACCATGCAATGTATTCAACGTTCGAATTTTGTGATACATTGTGTTTAAACCTTTTATTCCTCACATTTAGTCAGTTTTGCTGTTTTCAACAAAAATTTCCGTCCTTATTGAGTTAGGCGCTCTAAACATTATTTATTTAACAGATAATTACCAGTATCCGGCGCCAGAGTGGCCGAGTGGTTAAAGCACTTGGCTGCTACGCGGAAGGTCTTGGGTTCAAATCCGAGACTGGATGCCTGGCAGGCGGCCTACCCAGTCGCTTTTTCAAAATTGGGAACCAAACCCATCGAGATGTGAGGGCAAGTATGGCAGCCGTCTAAGGCGTGGTGCTTACCACACCACCCCGTACTTTATATAAGAGTGCGAGACGGCAGGGTATCAGAAGCGATGGTCCGGTGGCCCTGACCCACCACATTGCAGGCCAAACTCCTCATTAGAGTGTAGTGCCACCGACTTTACTTTTTTATTACCAGTATCCAGTGGAACAATTTATGTAATAGAAAAATGGAATACATCGCGTTCTAAATTACATAAATAATGAAGGAAGCTACACCCCACACACATCGATGTTTTGGAGCTATTGCTGCTTTTCAGTGCAGCGGTTGGAAAAAAGTTGGCAAACGCGAACACAAAGTGGGTAGATACAGCAACAGACAGATGTAACGACTCCATTAGTAGTTGCGTATATGCAATACACTTTTCAGGCAGACATGAGCAACGGCAAACGTTGTTACAAAGCAGCTGCTTTCTGTTTACTACTTAACTTGGTTCTTGCTAATGTCTCCCTGTAATGTGTATTGCCTATACGTAACTACTAATGGAGTCGTTACAACTGTCTGTTGTACTACCAAGCCACACAAAGGATATGCTTTCACAACTAACACCTACGTTTCGCAGGTGTAAAGGCCAGTAGGCCCAAATGGCAGTACCGCACCACTAGACCACTTTGTGTAAAAGAAAGGTAATATATAAATAATAAATGAAAAATTTTGCCCACGATATTTTCAACATTTTAACTGAAATTAGAAAGCTAGGAGTCTAATTTGGAGAGGGCGGAATAGGGCAGGGCAGGGCACCTCCACCCCCCTCCTCTTTAAAAACTGAATTTTATCTTGAGTAGGAAATGTATTACTGCAACGTGCTTACGTGCGGCTTTTGCACTAAAACGCTTACTTAATTCATCTTTAGGGTTTCGGCAGCTAACACGTTAAAAAACGAACTAATATGTTTGTTGTCAAACTCTTGCAAACGGTACCGGATGTTTATCTTCTTTAAAAAGAACCATTAAAAATATCAAAAATTGCCGATCCTCGCAAAATGCTGTTATGTATTATTGACGACATCGCTAGTGTTCAGCAGTCTAACCAGCAGTGGGTAGTAGAAACCCTTATCCTGCACATTTCATTATCAGGAACACAGTCTTTAGTACTGCGTGGTGTTATGAGTAATAATGTTTGCCCTCCCTGAAAAAAAACGTGAAATTACACTCCCGTAGAAAGCCAATTGATCTGAGAAAAAAAAATCGATTTTTATATTTTTGTAAAAAAGATCCGTGGTTTTAAGACCAAAGAACTTATTCGACAACCATCAATTGGGCGGGAGGGGGAAGATTTTGATTCTACTATTTATAAGCAATAGTAACATAAATAAAAATTAATTCAATGGATCTATAACAAGTTAGGCTCTCTAAATTACCTGTTTTTGTGCTGTGCATTTTAGAAAAAACAATGTGTATTTTTCCTGCTAAATAATCTAGTAGACGTACGTTGACACCAGTCAACGCTAGTTTTGACGTCTTCCATCTTTTGACCATTTTTTTTGGATTACGAATTTAAATTACAGTACAGAAATGTTAATTCCTCTTTTCAACTCCATTGGTAGTTGGTTTTATGAAGCTAATAAAGTTCTTTGTCAACCAGAAGTCGATGATTTAAAAGACCCCGACGATTTTAAACCAGGAGTTTTGTTTGACGTTAGCGCTTCTTGGGTTATGGTAATTCGAAAAACAACAGCAATGGCGTTTTTCTTTGTTTGCTACCATAATGATATATTTTTTAAGCTTGTAAGAACATTACTGGTTCCGGAATATGCCAGAAAAAGACTTCCAGCGCCAGGGGGTTGCTTGGCTCCTTGCGGCGGTCCATGCCCTGACAGTGGTGGTGCTGGTGCTGATGGCGCGAATAGCAGTAGCACCAGCAGTCGTAGTAATCGATGTAAAAAGTCTAGAGACGATGCTGATGGACCTGACGGAAGAAAAAGAAAAAAAAAAGGATTTTCGATGTTTAGATGTTAATAATCACCCTTTCTTAATAATAAAAATTATATATGTATAATATGTAACATTCTTATAATAATAATGCAAAAATATAAATTTCTTCAAAATCAAATCATTAAAAACAGTTGCTATTTGTTCTAAATTTTCAAATTGTCACTGTCAAGTACTAAATATCTGAAGAACATTAAAAATTATAAAATGTGAAATCATGCGTCGATCACTGCCTTATGAGGTAAGTAAGCACAAATGTACAACCTCTAAAGATTTCTTTCATTTTCATTTAATAGCTTCAACAGTTATGGTTATTAGCACTTTTTCATATTTAAAGTTACGTTACTTGTATTTAATTATATGAGTAGTTTGATGTATTTAACAAAGTATTACTTTTGACTGATTTTATTAATTTACGTTACTACGATAATTTAAAATCCCAGACAATCTCATAAGAAACGTAGCAAGATTGTTAATACTAGTATTTATGCTATTGTATTTTTCTCTATTTTTCTAAATAAGTATAATTAATTAATTCATAAATTCTTCTTCTTTTGTGGTTATCACAATGGGATTTTTTAAATTTTACGTACTACGTCACTAGATAGCAGCAGGGCCAAAAGCGATGGTAGACAAAATTTAAACTCCGTGATTGGCTCCATTACGTGTTGTCATCTTTTGAATCATAGTTAGGCATCGACTCTTGTTTTCGTTATTTTAAATGTTACAAAACCTAGGCATTTGCAGGTAACCAATGTAATGGGTACCGCTTCAACGTCCGCTTCCGAAATAGACAAAACAGAATTTTTATTATAAAATTATTCGAATGATTTTCTACAACCTTTCGAAATAGCTCTTTTATAAATGTGTAATGGGGCCTTTTGTAAAAGCCGACTATGAATAAACTGTAGCCTCGTGCTGTTAAATTTTATAAAACCATTGATGACAATCTTTGTCAAAGAAATATGATAGTGTAATATGGACTTAATACAAAACAACAATTTAACTTTTCTTAGTAGTTATTAAAGGTTATAAGTTCTTAGGTCTTCTGCATAAACCCACCTTTACATACAAATGAAGAAGCTTGAATTTTTTTATGGTTTTTTTTGTACAAAATTTGACCCCCCAAAATCTGCCGCTATACGCTCGTGCGTACCGAGCATATAGGGAAATCTGGCACTCCTGAATACAGAGATAAGACAATATTAATTCAAATAATTTAGAAAAATAATTCCCGCTTCTCACAAACTAAATAATCGCATGCGCAGTGAATATTTACTCGTTTACTGTCAAACTCAGCTGTTTCTCTTTCGTCATCTCGTCTAGTTCATTTTGCCCTTTTACATAACATAAATTTAAATAGTTTTAAAGATACTGTCAACTCTAGAATGTTCGCAAGCAAGGTATCAGATATACTTTATCATTTAGTTTTAGCTGAAAGATAAAAATTGTAACAAACTTTTTTTTTGTTTTTGTGTAGGCATATAACCTATAAAAAAATCTGAATTTACCTTTCAAAATATTTTGTCTCAGCTTCTTCGGAACGTATTCATCCCTACTGCCGCGTTAGTAGCAGAGAAGGGCAAGTCTGCTTCAAATTCAAGTGATTGTATGTGCAAACCCAGTGAATTACCGATTTATGCCATCGATGTAGATAGACCTCAGCCACAAGAAGTATGTCAGGTAGAAGAGCCTGGAGTAATCGAACAAACATTTGGTCAAGTTCGTAAAACTATATTTACTTTGATAGCAGAGCTTAAAAACATAGAGCAAATAGGAGAAGATTATGTACATATGGGCATAGATAATGCACAAGGTAATTACATTAGTCTGATCTTCAAGCAAGTACATTTTTACTATTGTATAAATTTTATTAGGTCTAATTGATTATCTACAAGAAGAAGACAATACTACCCCAAAATATGGTGCTGTTGCTTTGGGAGGTCTTGCTGGTTTAATTTTAGGATTGAGGGGTGGATTATTTAAACGAACATTATATACCTCTGCAGGGGCACTTGGCATGGCTGCTGTTTGTTATCCCAAAGAAGCAGCTGAATATTCACAGACTGGCATTACAGAAGCAAAACATTATGCTACAATTGCGTATAACTTTATACATGGTGGTACGACTTTTTTACTTTTTTGTAAAAAAAACAACTTGAGTAATTCGTTAGTTGAAAAATCATGGCCGTGATTAATGCTTTGTAGTTAAAAAGGATGATCCACCTCTAGCACTTCCTTCATTACCTACTATTCCAGGAAGTATTTCAGAGGCTTGGGATGCAGCTAAAAGTTTTGGAAAATCAACAACTTCTACTGTTACAGATGGTAGTGATGACAAGCATGGACCCAAGGGAAAGGGAGAGCAAGACAAGGTAATGGGAGAGGAAGATGATGTAGAAATCGACCCTCTATGTGTAATTTCTGAGGCACATGCCACAGCTACTAATAAAAACTGCCATTGTCCTATTGGGGCCTGTTTGGGGCACCATGGCGAATCCTCTCCTAAACCTGAATCCGAAGAACAAGCCGTTTGTGGTATTCCTAAAAGTTTATTTTTCCTCTATCCAAAATTCTTTATGAAATTTATTTGAAGACTGTGGATACCTCCGACAGCGCTGCACACTTTCAGACTGTCATAGCTTTAACAAGGTGGTTAATACCCTGACTGTCGGGGCACTATCCAGGGCCTTATTTGATTGAACTGAAACTACAACATTCTAAAATCCTTTTATTTTAGGTGCCGGAAAATCGTAAGTGAAATGAGCCAACAACAGAAATGAGTAAACCCAATCTTATTGTAAATACGTAAAAAATTCAAATAAATGTAAAATTTACATAACTGAAATTTTATTTTTCTCTTAATGTATAAACAACAATAATTACAAAAACAAATACTACAGTGTGTCTTACTTACAACAGCTACACCAATTATTTTTTTATTCAATATAAAATTTTAAGATTTAATACTTAAGAAATAGATTTGTGCAGTGCAGGCGATAGCATTTTAACCATGTAGTAAATTAAATAAGATCAAGTAGGTTCTCTACAGAATTCATTATGTTATGCTGTTCTTATCTATGGTCTTATTACATTTTTATTAAATACAAAATGATCAATTTTTATTTCACCTTTATTTAATTAAAAAAAATACTCTGTATTTAATGAAAAATTACATAAGAACATAAATCAAAAATAATTTCAAAAAATGGAATTTTGGTGACATTTGAATTTGGGATCCTTACTTACATTGGTGACCGAGTGCTCTAGATTACTTCTACCAAACGTGGATACTTTTGTAGCGGTGTTGTGCTAAAAGTCAAATCGAATTACATTTATGCAATAATGGAGAACACTCTAAAAGCAAGGATTTTTCAAGAAATGTTCAATTTAAAGTTTTACACACAAAAAACCAACACAAGCAAAAATATTTGTGTTATTTTGAACAACTTTTCTAAATATCTTCACAGGTATCAAGATTTCTCGATTTCTTCCAGATTCATCTGATAGTAATAGGTGTAACCATCTTAATTGAAACACACTGTATCATAACTGCTATCACAGCAGAGACAACTTAAAATAGACAATATAATAATATATTCATTGAAAAACTTTGAAACCATTGGCAATAATTAATAATAATGGGAGCTTTATTTTAAATGCTTATTTGAAGCAATGTTATGCCAACCCTACTTTTGAGGATAGCTAAGCAAACACACCATAGACAGGACTACCTGACCTAGTTGTAATAATACTTAAAAGCAACTTGTATCAGCAATAATAAATTTTGCCAATGGTTTCTCACATTTTGCATGATACTTCATGTTTTACACGTATTTATCCGTGGTTAGAATATTCATGTGCTTTTAAAAATAAAAGAAAGCAAAATCTATTAACTGTAAAAATAAACATTATTTGTTACCATTCAAGTAGCAAAAATGATATGACTATCGCTGAGTAAATATATTCATGTTGGATGCTTCAAACAATATTCAATTTTATAAAAAATAAAAAGGTATTGATACAACCAGGGCCTCCCGGATTAGCATCGATTTGACTGTTAATCTAGGAGGTCATGATAACAATAGCTGTGGAAGTGTCAACTTAATATGACAAACAATGTTTTAAATAGATATTTTCAGGACTACTGCTTTAGATTGTTGAAATGGATATAATTCCACATCACTAAAAAAAAGGCAACAACAGTATAAAGTAATTTAGAAAACCTTATTTAATCTTGAGACAATTGTTATTCTAAATTAAACTCAACAATTTTTAGTAAAGGTCTCTACCAATACCTGATTCACCAGAAAATGTTTCAACTGGAAGCAAATACTAGTACTTACAAAGCTTATAGAGTTTACATTGATTGTGTTCAGCAGATGTTGACTAAAATTTTGCTGAATGCCTACGATACCCAACAATTACTGTGATAGCTATGCCTTTTTTGGAGCAATAATAAACTATGCTACCCTCCTACCGAGAGTTAGAAAAAATCAAAAAAGTATTTTTATACGACTGACATTAAAAATGACACTTTTAGTTCCAGTTACCTGGGTTAGAAATTCAATTTTATAAGGTAGCATGTTAAAAATATTTTTAACACTAGTAAAAAACCATTTTTAACACTAGTGGCAATTAGTTTATAATTTATTTATAAATAGTAACATACACATTAGAATTAGAACAATTACTGATATTAATTCCTTGGGAAGTAATTAACGAATTTCTCGTTGCCATTGCAACATTACTACGACTTCTGCTCCATTTTTACTATTGCAGTATCAATACGAACCGTTTTAAAAAACGTGAACAAAATGTTTTCTGAAGTTTCAAATACACAATTTTCAATTGTCACTGCATTAACGTGACTACATCATGACATAGCTTATTTTTGTCAAAATTTAAAATAAAAATTATGAATTCGTTTTTAAATTAAATATAAACAGTTGTATAAAAAATAGTGTACGATATACATGTTAAAAGTGATTTTATTTTGTTCGTGGGGGTTGCTCAACTCGCTATCGCTTGTTTCGCAAAATAAAATCTCACTTTTAACACTTCGTAAATAACTATTTATTTACACGAATTTTAACGTTTCGTTATTTGATTGCTATGGCAACCAGCAC
Source organism: Ctenicera cuprea (assembly GCA_958336395.1). NCBI lineage: Eukaryota > Metazoa > Arthropoda > Insecta > Coleoptera > Elateridae > Ctenicera > Ctenicera cuprea. Next base: position 18,604,617 of record OY284487.1, on the reverse strand, counting down.
TCGTTTTTTAAATAGCACACTAGTTTTTTTTACATTTCGGATTCAACAATTGCTTGTCTTTTTGGTACAATAATTTTTTCTGATTACTTAACAAGGTTTTGAATGAAATACCTTTGAAATTCAAAAATTCCCTAGTTGCCATAGTTACCAAATAACAAAACATAAAAAATTGAACATCGACAAAGTATGCGCTAAAATTTAACAAGCAACTTTTGTTAAGGAATATATTTTTATAGAATCAATGTTTATAAAGTTAGAATTATGCGTTACTTTTTTTAGTCACCCTGTATAATTGTTTAACACTTTAATTCTTATCTATTCTTACTGCCACATTATACACGTTATTGTATAATTGGAAAATTTTTACATGAAACCCCACTCAAAACGCAATTGATTTAAATCAATGATTTTTTTATATAAATGGACAAGGAGCACTTATAAAATGTTGGTAACGCAGCTACCTGCTATTGCTCAAACCTGCCGAATGCAACCATTATGATAAGGTAATTCCAAGTTAGGCATCTAAGGCATGCAGTTCAACATAAACATTATAAGAGTAAATTTATGTATATTCATTTGCAACAAGAAATTGTTTGCTCTCTAGAGGTCTTCTTAGTGAATCAGTAAATTATTTCGGAATCTTGTACAACAAATACCTGTGATAATTTTCTCACAGTAAATAGTAACGTAACTATATGAAATTACCGGCCGTCAATTGCAATCAAAAACTGTTGCTCAGAGGCAATACTGTTGTATATTTTTTCTTTTTTGTTTATTTCTACAAATTGTTATATTATGGCAAAAAATGTTTTTCACTAAAACAGAAATATTAGGATTATTTGTATTTAAATTTACTTTTAGTCATATAATTTACATGCTTCAGTGTCACATGAAAATATGATCACAAGTTCATTTATTTTTGTATACAGGATGTATTAAATTGCGTGTTAACTATGGGGATCTCGCTTATTTGAAGAGATACGACGATGGTTAAATTAGAGAAAAGTTGTGGAATTTTATGCCCATTAATAATCGAAAAAGATATTAGACCTATCTTGCTTAGTTTATAAAAGAACTTAAAAAAAACTGAAATTTTGGATTTTTTGTTTTCGGCTATAACTCATTTGTAATTTATATTACATATTTCTAATTAACGCATTATTAGGACACTTTTTTATGCTGAATTTAAATTTTTGATCAGATTTGATATAACTGTTACCGTTGCTCATTTTCGACTGTCAACTTTTTTTTTCTTATGGTCGGCATTTTAAATTTTTTTGTATTTGAATAGTTTTTAATTCTGATTTCAACGATGTGTCACACTTTGCATTTTATTTAAGTTTTGAGCATTTTATTACAGAAAATAAAAATTTCATAAGTGCCATGGAAAGACCACGTCATTTAATTTATTTTGAAAAAATTTTAGTAGGCCATGAAATGATGAAAATAAAATAAAACACTACTTTTATTTACTTTTACCTTTAGATACAGATTTAGGTACGCAAAAACTTCAGCAAACTTGGTCTTGAGCGTAGGCAGCAGGTTATCTTATTTTTTATAAAAACAAATGAATGACAAATTTTCTAACATACACAATTTGCTGAAAATTGACAACAAATTTGAATAACAGGTTAAATAAATACAACAGATAACACTAGAACTGCACTACTACAAACAATTATTAAATTAATGTTCAAAACATTTGACACCTTTGTAATACATGCTCAGAAACTCGTCTAAATCAAACTCTCCAATCTGTGTGTTAGTAACTGTGTCATTCATTTGTTTTTGTAAAAAATAATTTAACCTGCTGTCTACGCTCAAAACAAAGTTCCCTGAAATTTTCGCGTACCTAATGTATCTAAAGGTAAAAGTAAATAAAAGTAGTGTTTTATTTTACTTTTATCAGTTCATGGCCTACTAAAATTTTTTCAAAATAAATTAAATGACGTGGTCTTTCCATGGCACTCTTATGAATATTTCTGTAATAAAATGTTCAAAACTTAAACAAAATGCAAAGTGTTACAAATTGTTGAAATCAGAATTAAAAACTATTCAAATATGAAAAAAATTAAAATGCCAATCATAAGAAAAAAAAAGCTGACAGTCGAAAATGAGCAATGGTAACAGTTATACCAAATCTGATCATAAATTAAGTTTCAGCACGAAAAAGTGTCCTAATAATGCGTTAACTAGAAATATGTATTATAAATGACAGATGAGTTATAGCCAAAAACAAAAAATCCAAAAATTTCAGTTTTTTTTTCAGTTTATTCAGAAACTAAGCAGGATAGCTCCAATTTCTTTTCAGATTATTAATAGACATAAAATTTCACAACTTTTCTCTAATTTAACCATCGTTGTATCTCTTCAAATAAGCGAGATCCCCATAGTTAACACGCAATTTGATACATCCTGTATACTGGATGTCAACAAAACAGGGTTCATGGTCTTCTTCTTTATTTATTAATTTTAGCAAATTAAGTTTGAAGTAGTAAACATACACATACATTCCTATTCTTTGATATAAATTCAAAATTTCTTTGCCCTTCTGGTTTCACCAGAAAGTATCCCAGATTTCTTGAATTATTTAAAATGAAACACTCTGTATATTTGATATTTTTGGAGTCGGAATAAAATCCTATGTATGACAGTGGTGTGTAAATAAATTTGAAAAAAACAAAATCTCTTTTGGTCGTATTAATATCAGCTTTTTCGTTAAGAGTGTCTTAACTCGCATAAAATGGTTCCTATGGAGTAAAACATTAATTTTAATATAAAAATCGTAATTTAAGGCAGGAATTGGGTTTGATTGCCGACCATTCGCCAGCGATCAATATTTCAAGGAAATGTAACTGAATTTTGGTATGCTATTTTTGTTCTTTAAGCAAAAATATCTGGCGAGAAAATGTTGAAGGATATCGTAGTCCGCTGACAAAGTATACCAATTAATATGTCTCGTTCGAGCAAATGAAATTTTATACGACGTTTTTGCTCGAATTAATTAATTCATATACCATTGGGATACAGCAGAGTTAATCTAATCCTCAATGTATCATTTAATAAAGTACAACTTTAGGGCGACCTTTCCAGCTAATAATAAAAATGCCTACAATTAATTATAAAAATTAGTTGCCGCGCCGCTTACTCTACGGGATACTGTACCGTCTGTTCTATAAAACCCGCCCCGCGCTGTTATTGTAAATTTTAAGTCCAATAAACCATATATCAGAGTAAGTATCACCAAAAACTCTATTTTTCGGGGATGTGACTTTTTTATATCTTCAACTATTTCGACGTTCTGGCACAGTAATCAATATTTTTAAATTGCATGGTATATATTTTTTTCTCTTTTGAGGTAGAGGCTTTCTTCTCTTTTCAACCATATAAAATTTTTATAATGTTACAAAAACTTTCGCACAAAATGCAAAATAAGTTTCCATCAGGGTAGCCATGAATTTTAATAAACCACAACAGAGACGAAAGAAACAATCGTAACATAGAAACAAAAACCCAATTAACTTAACAGCTATGATGCTTGTTTCCATGTTTCAACTGTTTCTATCACCCCGTTTTCGTTTTATTAAAATTCATGGTTGATGGGAAAGTTTTTCAGATTTTTTTGCGAAATTTTGATATGTAGCGATATAAAAATTTTATATGGTTGAAAAGAGAAGAAAGCACTCTACCACAAAAGGAAAAAATATATATATATATACCACGCAATTTAAAAGTATTGCCGACTGCGCCATAACGTCGAAACAGTTGGAGACATACAAAAGGGAACATTGCCAAAAACTAGTTTTTGGTGATACTTAATATGATATATCGTTTATTGAAGTTAAAATTAATAATAACAGCGGTATAGCGCGGAGCAGGTTTTATAGAACAGAAACTGTGCATCACACAGACAATAAACAACTTTTTCAATCATTGTTGGTCGGGCAACAACAGTCGCTCGTGGATGGTCGGTAGTGCAATTCCTGCCAAAACGTTATCCAATATACTGTGTGAGAGGTTAAAGTTACGAAATACAGTTTTTTGTAAGTCGATTTTCTGTTAATTAGAACGATATTGGTTCGTTACGTTCTTTAAAAAGAACGATTTGCGGTGATTTGAATAATACCCATTACTCAATATTTTTCTTCAACCAGGTATAGGTATTTGCTATACAAAAATATTTAATTTTAGATTCATCACATTCATGTAAATGAAGAAAAACTAAAAAATGAATATCTAACTTTGAACAAAAGAATGATATACAGATTCATTTGTTTATAGTAATATAATAATATTTCAATTATTTTTCAAGATACCAAAATTAGCTTTTGCTAGCATTTATGGGCTCCATTTATATAGAACGTGATCACTACTTCCGGCTACACTAGAAGTGAAGCAAACTTTTTTTTAATATCGAGTCTGTGAAGTTTCGCAAAATAATCGATTTTTTGTTATGTTTTTCTTAGTTATTCTGTAAATTATTCGGCTACCCTGTACCTTCCTATCCCTAATGCAGAAATATTTTTATGTAATTTTTAATATTTAGCTGCCACCGATTCCCAACTGTAGGGGTGTTTGGTCTGTTAAACCCAACCTGTGGATTTGTGTTACTTTTTGCCTAAGATTTTTTTTTGTCGTTAAGGAAAAGAAGAAGTAACAAACTTATATTCTAAATCATAAAAATCATATATTGGTTTGAAATTGTCGCAAAATGTTGGCCTGAAAAACAACTATTTCTGCAGCAAAAAAAAGCAAAACACTAAATATTTATATGTTGGACAAAAAGTACTTTTAAAAAATAGACCCAAGTTAAATCCCTAAAATGGCTGAAAATTATGTCTTTTCACAAAGGTGTTATCAGATTTAAATGATATTCATGGCCTACTTTAATTTTTACTTCCAACGGCCTCTGGTGGCGAATTGTTTAACTTTTTGAGTAATTTTTCTAGACGACTGAATAGAAAATTTAATTCCTATCAAAAATTAACAAAAAATATATGAAGTGCTATTTAAGAAAAAAACGGCTTCACTTCCAGTGTAACCAAACAGACATGTTGTTTATAAACAGAGTTTAAAGGTTTCTAAATACAATAAACGCTTGCAAAAGTTTATTAATTCAAATATTGGCTTGAAACATCTACGCTGAATCACCTGGTATCTATGGATGTATTGGTGAAATCTATTTAATATGTACAATATAAAAAAAGGCGGTTTCCAGTAAAATACTTATACCCAAGATTCAAGAAAAACCATCGAGTAACAGGTATCATAATAATCGTAAAAAGAATCTTTTTAAAGCACATAATCATCCATTTTAAAAAACTATAAAAAAAAACCTGTTTTCGATAACTTAAACCTTTCACACAGAGAAGTGCATAATGTCTAAATTACAATTTTTATTTTTAAATTAATATTTTACTTAATAGCGACCATTTCAGTCTCGACCTAAAACACAACTTTGGCCCAAAAAAATTTAACATCTTAAACATTTATTTAAAGGGTACTCTCATAAGCACAATTTTATTCTAATTTCAAAAATGTCACAGAATACAGGGTGTTTGATTTAGAATAAGAAATCCGGGATTATTTCCTATGAAACTTTGTAATGAAAAAAATGAAATTCGCATCAAATAATGGGAATTTTTATGTACATTAATTACTTGAAATTACATTTGTTTTAAAAAATGTTTCGTTTACACCTGTATACATCATGATACTAATGCCAGAATAGTATTATTATTTGCATGCAATTACTTTTGAAACACCCAGCATTCCATTTTGCAACAGGTTTGCTATTCGTTGCTATTAAAAAAAAAGATTTATTTTTAGCAGCACTACGAACTCACAGCATTTATATTATATAGTTACATAATTATTATACCTTTAAAAAACTTCAATGTTAGAAATAGAATTACTCTAGTGCATAACAAAAAAATAAAATAAAAATCTACATTCGACCATTTTTCTTACAGAGCTAACTCAGCATCAATATCACAATCTTCTCAGTTTTATACCAAAATATATTTCAACATAAAACTTATCTAATATTGATTTGAAAAAAAAAAGAAAAAGTCAACACAGTTGTGGCTATGTATCTAAATATTAGAATACTTGCATTCATACTTCTTAGAGCCCTTCTAAGCTTTGGGCTTTTAGAATGGAAGTACCTATCTGTAGGCATACAATTAACATTTGATTCTGTTAGGATCCAATACATTATTACAATAAAAGTGTTAGAATACTTCAATGTACGTAAATATTAGTACATATTTACTTTGTAAATACACCGGCGTATTAATAAACTTATAATTTGAACTCTCAACTATTACTATTTTTTTTTCTATATTATGTGATTTTTTTCTGTTTTGCAAGTATCATAAAGCGCCAAATTAAGGTACCTTGCTTGCTGTATGCGATATAATTTCCTTCAGTGTAACCTGCCTTGCGGTTGGTTTTCTAACGTTTTGAGTCTTTACACTAATACTGTTTCTTGTAGAATACCGACCCCTACTATTTAACTCCTCTTGCAATTTCTGTGCAAATTTAAAATCTTCTTCTTCTTGTAATTTTTTTAGGTTGTTAATATCACTGTTGTTAAACTTCGAGTTTATATTATTAACATTAGTGCTTGCAATATCAATGGCACCATTAGTTTTTGATTTGATTTTATTAAGATTTTTGTTATCAAATCCATGAAACGGAGGACTGGATACTGTATTTGTAACAGATAATCTTGTTCTCTTTGTAGATACAACTTTTTCTATTGGTGGAGTAGATCTTAATCGCTTTCGTTTGGAAGGGGTGGTGAAATTAGCAAATTCTTGAGATAAATTTCTATTTTTTTCTGGAGTTTTCGATGGTGACTTTTGATTAGTTTTATTTCGAGTATCATACTTTTTTATAATGCTTGGAGATGTCTGCAGGATTTCTACAGTTTGTGTCTTGTTTTTGTTTTGTCGTTTAGGACTTTTTATATTAGCAGATTTACATGGAATTTCTTTCATAGGTGCTAACAGTTCAGTTACGACAGTATCACATGTGCTTGCTGATCCTGATACTTTACGTTTTAGAGGTAAAATCTGACTTTTTGTTACAGTTTCATTTTGAGGAAAAACAACAGGAAATGCTAGAATGCTAACCATTGCAAAAGCAGATCCTATAGTTGCATGAGCGAAACTTGTTTCGCCTTTTGGAGGTCTGAAAAAAAAACAAGAGATTAGTGACAACATACTTATTATGATCTTGGGTATTGGTTCAAATCAGATACATAGCTATCTAGGTATCATAGGTTCAAATTCAAAATTTATAAAAATCCTTATGTAAGCAACAAAATCAGTAGCGTTAACTCTTTAAAAGACTGATTTTACCTTGTATTTCCTTGCATATTAGCAGACTGGACTCAATCAATTTTTTTATAGCTTTTATACAGAATGGTGTATGTACCCACAACAAAAAATTGAACATCACATAAAAATATCCCCAGAGGAAGGAGTTAGGAATATAAAAAAGGCAATAAAAGATAAAAAATTTTTTTAATAAGTTGTAAATTTAGAAACCACTACCAGAATTACAGTCGATTAGAGTGTCTTAAAGTAGTGCTGTCAACTGATTACGGTTTACCGGTTAATGTTTATAATTCTGGCAATTTATCGCCAAAATATGGAATCAAAGCATATTTAATTTTATCAGCTGAAGTTATTTCGATAATTTTTTAAATAACGAATGGATACTCTTTCTCTAAATTAATCTATCAATAAATGGAGTATTATAACCATTACACTATAAAATTTGTTAATTAATTAAATTTTCTCTATTATAACTAATTTTATCTAAAGGAACTGTGAAGCCATAAAGCCGTAAAGTACCATGGTATGCTGCTAATTGATTTAAAAAACATTTTAAAACTGCACCTTTAATGACCCCCCCCCCCCCCCCCCCCCCGGAGTGCAAATTGATCTATCAAATTGATCATTATTGGAAGTTTTGAAATAAGAAATCAAGCTGTCTGCATTCATAGATAACTAAGATCAAGTCACAAGTACTATTGTTCCTATAACAACACCAACTGCTTTGATGATATGTAAACATGTCGAATTAGTATACAGTTAAAATAAATAAATATTGTTGAAGTTATTAATTATCTTAATTTCTAAATAATTCTAAGTTCAATATATAAACTTACCCAATAATAACCGTATTAGCAGTAGCAATGATTGCAGGAACTTTAATAATAGGTATTTTCATTGATAGAGGGATATGCCTTTGATCTATAGGTTTAAAATATCTACATTCTGAAGTTATGGAGTCATTACTATCACTGGCTTCACCTTCCGTTACAATTTTCTTCAGTTTATCATGTACTTTCCAATTGAGCACAGTCGCCTTGTCAAAAGTGCTGTTTTGATTTGCAAGCTCTTTATTTTTATCTTGGCACAAAACTTTACATGTATATTCTTTAGCAGCGATAGAACTCTCTGCTACTGGTTGTACAGTCACAGTAAGCTTTCTTTGACTCATGTTTTTCAACAATCCATCAATTGGGAGCTGTTTTTTAAAACTAGATGATAACGATTTTACTTTGGGCTCGACTTTGGAGCTGGACGGTCCTGGATCAAATGAATATTCCTGGGCTAATTTCTTAGCCACCTGCTCACTTAAACGTAAATTTTTCTCCTGCACACAATTCTCGTATTCTTCCTGTTCCTTGAGCTTCCTAATAAAATCTTTGCTAGCTCTATCCTCGGCATCGTGTTGTTTTTGTAGTTCATGTAGCTCCTTAGCTTTCTGAACTTCATACTCACGTCGAATTTCTCCAGGGACTGTCAACCGCCTAGGAGTATCTGCAAGAAAGAAAGAGAAAGTGACAACTACGAGTGAGGTTATGTCGGAAAATAAAACGAACCTTCTTGGGAGTATTCTTCGATTCCTTCTAATTTATTTTGCACTTGCTGGGGAAAATTCTTTTGGATAGCTTCCCACAAAACACTATTAATGAGTTTATTGTCTTTCTTAGAGCTTCTTCTTAGCCAAGAACCAATTCGAACTCTACACAGAGGACATACGAGATTTGCGTTTGCGACGGTGCCGTCGAAACACGCCGAACAGAAACCATGATTACACGGTAGTGTCACTGGTTCGATTAAGATACTTCTACATATCGGACATAATACGTCGTCGAACGTTAAATTGTTATAATTATTGTTATTATTTGCAGCACACACAGTTTTGACACTTCGTCTCGGAGCCATATTTATATCTCTTTGACATCTGACATTTAGTAACGACAGTAACCAAAACAAAAACCAAACTTGGAACCAAACAACCAAAACCACCAACAGCTAGAATCAATGAGGGGAGCGAATGAACTTATACACAGGGTTCGTCAAAACCATGCTTTTTTTCGATAGCTCTCTTAATATTAAAGTTACAGAAAAACTTTAAATACAAAAGTTCTTGAAAATTAACTGTTGCATAATTCAAAATTAATATTAGTTATACTGAGTAGATGGTTACGCCCCTACAGCAATACTTTGTTATTTTAAATAGAACACCCTGTGTATTGACAATATTACAATTTACTTTTGGTTTAGACCGCGTCGTCATTTGGGAACTACACCCAGCATAATCAGGTAAGAACCGACCTGTAGCTTGTTTGCCTTTACAAGCATTTGCTGTAGAAGTTTGAGCAATATTTGTTTGTAAGCCCTGCCTGCCTAAACAGGGCCGTGTACTTAGATTATTTGAACCTTGGGGCAGACAAGGATTTGATCTTAATGTATTTTGTTTGCCAGGACAATAATACTTAATCGGCTTATGCCTGCTAGCTGTTTGTGAACCCATACAAACTAATGTTTTGCAGGACATTGCAGCTTGCATCTTCAGAGTGAATAGAACACTATTGTGTACCAGCGTACAACAAGCGATCCTAGCGTCGCATCCTAACACTGTAATGGCCTTAAGGAATCTGCAAATTCACTTGGACAAGATACAACAATGGCTTAAGATATGGAGGATAAAAGCCAACGAAAGCAAGTTGGTCCATGTCACATTTACCATGAAAAAATAAAAAAAGGCAACTGCCCACCAGTAACACTTAATGGACAACTTCAACATACTGATAGCACAATACTTCGGCCCACACCTGGAACGAAGATTAAACTGGAGAAAACATATATTTACTAAGAGGAAGCAACTTGGTTTAAAACTCAGAAAGCTATAGTGGATGATAGGCAGGAAATCACAACTGTCGTTGGAGAACAAATTATTGATCTACGAAGCCGCCATAAAACCAATTTAGTCATATTGAATCCAGCTTTGGGGAACTGCGAGTAACTCAAATATAGAAATTCTACAACGGTTCCAAAACAAAGTGCTTTGCATAATAACGAATGCGCCTTGGTACGTGCCAAACATAACGATACAACAAGATTTGTGTGTGCGCTCAGTAAAAGAGGAAATACAAAGATACCAAAAGAGACCAAAGATCAATTTTCGTCCCAAGGGACGAAAACGCGATTTTGCTCCCGCTTCTAAATGCGAATGTTGGTTATGCTTTGTTTATTTTACTTGGATACGTCTTGTAAACTATAGTTGCCGTGGATAATAAAGGCATCCTATTTGCAAATGTCAATTTTTACACAATTCTCAATTTAAATAATTTAATTTAGATTAATTTAAAAATGAATGATTTTTAAGAAATTTCTGGAGGTCGACGAATAAATTAAATGTAAAACTCGGCAAGAAGGTGTCTTTCTTTCCTTCTTGTGGTTTATTTCCCTTGCCTACGGGTACGCGGAAAAAAATAGTAAAACTGTCTTCCCCTGTTACAGAAATAACTATTGTCATTGGCAACACTGAACTATCCAACAATTTAGCCCATTTCACGGATATAAATATAACTGGATGCCTGACTGTGTAGTCCCTATGCATACTGGAAGTGAAGCCGGTCTGACGTCATGGCGGCCATGTTAGTTGTGGGCATAAATTTAAATTTGTTCAAGTAACGCATTAGAATTTAGACTATTTTATAGAATTTCTCTGCAGTAATAGTTAGTTTTTTTATGCTACCTGTCATGTAATGTAAAACTCAGTTCCTATGGATGCGAATTCGCGAGAAATTTTCTGTAGAAGCTTTCCTGTTGGTTTGGATTAATTAATTTTTAAGTTGCGCGAAATTTTCGCGAATTTTTATTTCTACGACATTTTAAGAAATTTGCAGCAAAAATTGTGATGTTATTCTTGTCAGAAACTATTATATTCATTTTATAAGTACTCTTCATATACAAGAATAACAAAAATCATGATATTTTGGCAATGAAATACATATTTCCATAATGTAAAATATATTTTAATAAGTATTAATAAAAGTAGATACAATAAAATATTATAATAAAATACAATTTTACAAATTATTATAAATGATTAGGTAAGATTGTCTGTTATTCGCTATTAAATAAAATTAATTTATTTAGTTGGTGACGTTTGCTAACTGGTTTCATAATTTCATTGGTATAAAATTTACCAAACGAAAAAAATTTAATTTTAAGGTATCTTTTGACAACAGATTTTATTAATTGTATTTTGTGGGGAACATCAAATGCTATTTCGGTGAAATTACATTCATAATGATTAGTAAATATAGTACCATCAAGTGCAAACCTGTTTACAACTTTATTTAAAATTGTTTTATCTAAATTTACTTTATTAATATTTGAAGCATTGTTAGTAACAATCATAAATTCGTTTTCTGATTCAGATACGATTTTAAAGACACTTACTGATGCAGATACAAGACCTCCTCTATTAATTCTGTCTACGTATCTGGTATAAGGACCTGCATGTGCGTAATTATGTTCATTGGTATCTTTTATCAGCATATTGGCACAGTTAACACAATTTATAGAACTAACGATTTTTTTCACTATATAACCACATATGTAAAACAACACATTATCTTTTACTTCTTTCAGCTTTGGACTTAGAAAATTAATAATCATTTGGCGACCAATTGCGTCATTATTTTCTTCTTCGGATGGAAGTTCACTTATCCCTTCAACTAGAAGTGGTGAACTTCTTCTATTCCACTTCACCTCAAAGACGGAACCAACCGAATCGGAATCCAAAACTAGGCAGTTGGCACTGGTAGACGCAGAAATCGAATTCTTCATCAAAATTTGCTTGATAGCTGTACGAAATTGTTCCACATTCGGGTTGTTGTTCGAACCAAACCTCTGCCTAATTCTAGCAAACAAAAGTTCTATATGATCTTGACTGAACTTATATGTCAGTAAGTATTTAAATTTAGTCTCCGGCTCACTTTGTAGGTGTCCAATTATCCCTGTGTAGTGCATTCATCCACTTCTTTAGTTTATTTTCGTTTTTTAGTGGAAACCTGCGGTAAATTATTTAATTAATTTATTATATTACTTATATATTTAGTACTTACGAGAAGAATTGCAAAGAGGTCCCGTTTGTATGTCGATTTGTACAACCAACTGCCACACAAGATTGCGGCATTTTTAAGTTGATTATCACCACTAACTAGTCCCAATACTAATATATAAATAATATTAATATGTGTTAGCAACGGTGGGAATTAAAAATGTACATAAGACACTTACAATATTTTAATAAAAACTCGGAAACACGCATAAGCACGTTAGTTTACAATGTTTTGCCCACAACTAACATGGCCGCCGTGACGTCAGACCTGCTTCACTACCGCATGCGTTTGACGGGCATCCAGTTCTTATTATATATCCGTGGCCCATTTGCATTATGTAATGACAGTTATTTTGCATTTATAACCATAAATAGTCTACAGCGTAATATTATTACATAATACTTGTTTTGTTATTATCGTCACGTGTAGTACTTGAAACCCATTTAAATGTATCCTCAGTAAGTAATGAACCTAGCCCGCCTACCTGAAAATAACTAGTCTTATTGCAGCACATCAAGAATGACCAGCGTAGGTGATGTTCGCAGAGATGTGGTGCATACATTTTTCAATGCCGGACCAGTGAGCCTAGACCTTATAGAACCAAATTTCTATCTTGGTAATTTATCTGCTGCCACAGATATAAGTACAATAACAAAATATAGGATAACACACATTTTAACCATGGACACATGTCCTCTGCCCCGACAGATTTTAGAACTGAAAGGTATAACCACCAAGTTCATACAACTTTCAGACCTTCCCAAAGAAGACTTATTGAACTACATGGATGAAACTAAAGAGTTTATTAACGCTGGTCTTGCACGAGGTGTAGTTCTAGTTCATTGCTATTATGGTGTATCACGTAGCGCAACTGTTGTGATAGCATATATTATGCAAAAATATAAGTTATCATACGCCGAAGCCTTTGAAAGAGTTAAAGCAAAACGATCCATTGTCTTCCCTAATCAAGGATTTGTGGCCCAACTCAAACTTTATAAGGAAATGGGTTACAAAATTGATAAGAACCATATGAAATTCAAAGTTTATCGTTTAGGGATGGCAGCTGATAAAGTTAAGCGAGCAAAAATACTACCGCAAGATTTTTTCGATTTAATAAAACCTGATCCTGGACTTATTAGAATACAACCAGAACCCAACGTGTATCGTTGTAAAAAGTGTCGCCGTATTGTAGCTTCAGAATCAAATTTGATAACGCATCACGGACATCAAGACACACAATCAAATGCTACAGCCTTCTGCACTAAAACATATTTTATTGAACCATTATCATGGATGAATAATATTACACAATCAACGCAGGGGAAACTGCATTGCCCAAAATGCAGTGTTAAATTAGGTTCATTCAGTTGGATTATGGGATGCCAATGCCCTTGTGGTTGTCAAGTTGCCCCTGCTTTTTACCTTACACCGTCCAAAGTAGATTGGACCAATGTTGTTAAAAATATAGAAATTACTATATAAGAAAAAAATAATATTTTATAAATATTCACATAAAATTATCTACAGCCGTTTTTTGTATATATCGGAATCGGAAAATGCCTGTCCATTTTTGAGACTTTTTATGTAGAAAAAAAGGTTTAACCCTTATAAATCAAATATTAAATGTAGTTCAATATTATATAAGTATGAAGCTGTTATATAAAAGTACAATAATGAATGACGCAGTATTATATTATAGTTCCTCCGTTTTATGAAACGATGAAAAGTTGTCTTCATATGGTAGTTTATACTAACATTAAAATAGTTGCTAGTCTTTACGTTCAAATATTTAAACATTCCTGCACACATAATTTATTATACAAATCACAGCTAGGGTTGAAGTTGTTACATTTTTATTTATTAAATTTTACTATTGTATCCTGCTAGTGGTTGAGTGTTTGGTCTCCTAATAGAAATATAAGGATGAGCCATAAGTTGTAGGCTGTGGAAAACATTTTTTCAACTTTTGGTTAAACTACGTATAACAAAAAAAGGATGGTTTTATGTAATTGATCTCCAGATATTAAGTATTTTAATCTACCTTGTTGATAACAACTTTGTCAAAATATTTTTAACAAAATTTTGCATTTTACCACTTGCATCATTAAATAAACTATTTTTAGACTAAGGGACTAAGCCCTATGTATTAAAATCAGTGCATATATTTAATTGTAATGTGATATTAAACTCCAATGGTGTACCTGTTGCTTCAAAATAAAATATTTATGACAAATATACTAGATATGTGTATTGGAAAAAATCAGAGTTTTTTAAATTTATACCTGCAATTTCAGATTCATTTTACTATAGTCTATTCATGTTATATCAACTGTGAAGTTTGTTGATAACACTATATTTTTTTGTAAGTATTTTATGATAATAGTGGCATTCGGAACGCAACGTGCTTTTTTTTACTCTCTCTTTTGTACTTTGAGAAAGATAAAAGAGATAAACAAATGGTCTGAGTGCACGGAACTCTGCTTTATTTTTGTGATAATATCTTAAAATCGAAATTTTAAGACACAATAATTACTACAGCAACATGTTATGTACATTTATACCTACACTGCCATATCAGATGAACTAACGTAATCTCTACTAGCAATTTGTGACAGTAGCAGCTTTCTAGTTACCACAGCTGTTCCAAAAATATCAATGTCAAGATAAAGGATGATTTTAATATGAATAGAGTATAGTAATAACTTACTGGCTTTGACTTTTGACTATACATACAGTGTGTGGATAAAGTATGTAACAAATTCAATATCTTTCTGAAATATTATGTTTCTGCAAAAATGCTCGGACACCTAAACTTCAGTTTTATCCCAACCACATTTTAAGCATATTGCTGTTGCTAAAGGGTCATGTAATACGGCGCAGTGACTTGATCCTTATTTTTTTTAATGGAACAGTATGCCGTGTGACGGCTCATTTGAAGGCTCTTTTCCAGAGGAATTCAGAGCACTTTTTTTTTTTGCCAAATATTGACCGATGGTGTATGGATAATTATTGAATATCTCACAAAAATCACCTTTTTTGGAGCAAATCTAGTGTGCAATTTTTAGTTTTGTTTTAATTTTGACGTTTACTCATTAATTAATATGGTAAATGTAAAAATTAAAACAAAACTAAAAATCGCACACTAGATTTGTCCCAAAAAAAGTGTTTGCGGACACTAACCTATTTTGCTGTGTGGGTAGGGATACCAAGTTTTTTTTAAAAGATGAAATAATGGATATGAATTGTTATAAACTTTTTATTAAGAAAAGTGAATAAACAACAAGCATTTTGAATAAGGAATAGGAATAGATTTTATTTACTTTTTTTTTTAAATTTAATTGTCATACCTGCGTGATCTGTAGTTTCTGTTTTTGTGTAATTGATAAACGATTTTTCTCTTTACTCTATAAGTCAGGCATGGGCAACCTACGGCCCGCGGGCCGTATGCGTGCCGCATACAACTTTCTTCCGGCCCCCCGGACATATATCATTGAACCACCAATCCGGCCCGCGGAACCCATTATTATTTTAAACCGATACAAATAAACGACAGTAACAAATATTTTTTTTTGTTTGAGAGAAAAACGCGGACTACGCCGGCTTTATGCGAAAGTGAAATATTCTGTACACCTTTTTGAATTTCACATTTGTTAAAATTTCTGTTTTTGGTGAATATGTTTGTGTATACTTTTTGAATTTTTATATTTTAAAAAATATATTAATTTTGTCGAATTTGTTTTTGTTGATTACGTTTATTAAAAATATTTTGCCAAAAGAGTGAAGTTTTTTATCTTATTAACGGCCCGCGATACATAAATTGATTTTCAGTTGGCCCCAGCTACTCAAAAGGTTGCCCATGCCTGCTATAAGTAATGAATTTTTTAATGAGAAAACTGCTTTTCCTGGCGCATTAGAACGGGATCGTTAATATAAATTCCATACATTTTTACTTTCCCATACCTTAGATATAAGTATTGATTTTATAAAAATTTTCAAAATCGATATTTTAATGGAAATACATGTTTTGGAGCTCAGGGAACCCAAACTAGTGGTTTCTAAAATGTCTGTCTGTTGGTGGGTGTGTGGGTAACGCCATTGTTTTCATATCCTTATAGATCCTTAAGATATAAAAACAATGGTAACGCCTTTAACGGTGGACCGATTTTGATGAAATTTTAAATGAAGAGGTATATCGAAAAATGTAGTTCTAGTTAAGCATTCCAAAAAAATCGGAAGCGGAAGTTAGGCGTGGTTTTTTGGTAGCCTTTATTTTTTGCAAAATTAACTTTTGGAAACTTGAGCACAAGATCTGAGAGAAGAATGTAAAGCAAATCGAAAACTTTTTTATCAAACTCTTTAGCTTCAAAATGGCGGCCGCTACGATGTTTTGAAAATCTATACCTAAGGCCTATTTACTCAAAAAGTGTTCTGATCAGAATCAACTACAACTTGTTTGAAAGACCTTTGTGGGTGGTATACGACGAAACAAAATTAATTTCGAAAATCTGAAAACGATCGCAATGGCGCTTCTTCAAAATTTTCAAAAAAATATTCTAAAACTGCCCACACAATTATTTTAAAACTTTGTAGGCAGGCTGTTAGAACGAAAGATTGGCTACAATTTGATTTTGTCTGAAACCTATAGTTTCACTGTGGCGCTTTCTATGAATTTGGATAGATGGAATGGAGGGTTGCCCATATAGCTTGTTTTCTTAGAAATCTAACAGTCGGTAAAATGTACGGCTTTATAATTATAAAATTTACACTCTTGCAAATATGGTAAGCATTAATATCTAGTATGGGAAAGTCTACTCAAAGTCCCCATTTCAGCTTTTTTTAAGTTTTTTTCTAGCATCTAAAACTTTTTGATTATTTTCGATATAATCAAAAAATCCCGAACACTGCATGTTAAAATTTAATTCATTCATAAAACAAGAGCTCAAAACGCAAAATTTTAAATACTATAATTTTCAACATTTTTAAAGCAGATTAAAATCACCGAACATTTTGTCCGCATCAGCATACATAGCACCAAACAAATTTTTGAATTATTGAACTAGCCAGGTAAATACCAAATGGGTAGCAACCCTATTTACTGCTTACTTTAAGTACTTGTTGATTCACCAACTAAACGCGAGCATTCTTTCATTAAATTTAAAGTTAAGTTAAAGTTAAACTGCAGAAATGGATCAAAAATCACAAAAACAAGAACACATATTTCTATCTTGTATTTCCAATGTCTAAGAACATATTTAACTTAAATGTACACACAGAAATCAAAAGGTCAATATAAACTATATTCTTTTATCCAAATAAAAATATAACTAAAACTTATCTACTAAATGCAAAATATGTTGCTGTTCATTATTTCTCCATTCTTGATCCCCTTCATCGCCCAAATTTCCTGCATACTCTCTCATGACGTGTCTTATAGTTTTAAGAGAGGCTCCCCTAAGGTTAAGAATTTGTGTGACTCTCTGTTTAATACTTGTTGGACCAGCAGCACATATTTCCACAATTATGTAATCCACAAGTTGTAAAGTAAACAAGCCACCTTCTAGTCTTTTCAAGTACAAGCTATCTTCTTCCTCGTTGGTTTCATCTAAAGTCGAATCGAGAGTTTCTACTTTTTCCAAATACTTAAAATGCAGCTCCATTAGTCTATCAACTTTTTCATGATCATTTTCTGTAAATTTACTTACAAGCCGCTGTCTCTGCGAACCATGGCAGTTACGAAGCATGGATGCAATAATTGATGTCACATGCTCTTCATGTTCTTCTGTTGATAACACTTTCTTTCTGTTTTTCTTAGGAGTCTTCATGAAGAGTGGGAAAATTGTACGCAAACCAAGTATATCAACAAATTTATTACAGTTGTCCCGACCATGTGGACCAGACATAGCATAATCTAAAACCTTAAGTGACCCATTCCGCGAAGTCTTTTTTTCTCGTAACATCAGATTCATAAGCTGTAGACCTTCACCCCGTAAGAACCGTTCACGATTAGGCATCACCATTAGTGCGCTACATAAACAATTAAACAAATTTTCCATTAATTCATGCTCCTCGGCAGTTACTGGGTCATGACGTTTATAAAAAGCCAGCTGTTGAAGAAGAGTATCTATGCCATCAAATTCACCCAAACCCAAACGATTTCCATTATTGTCTTGGAGTAAAATTGACAATAGCTCGCTTGCGTAAAGTTTATTAGCATCAAATGGTGCTTTTAGTTTGAGTCGCCGTAACAACCACTGGATCAAACCTTGTTTCGGTGCTTCATTGCATACTTCAGGTCTCAATTCTGTTAAGTTTTCAATTATTGACAGTGTATTGTGTACTCCATCTGCTTCTTCTTTGACGGTTTCATCTAATCGATCTAAATTTTGAACTAATAATGCGATTACTTGCTGTTCCAATAGAGAATCTGTTAATGCTTCAGCTCCTTCTTCCGATTCATGAAGAATGTCAACATCAGTTAGCTCTTGTAATAACTCCAAAGCAGCAACCTTTAAATACAGAATTTACTGAAATCCCATTTAAAATATTTAATAATAATAAATTAATAAAATTTCTACAAATAAGATAAAAACTTACCGTAACATCTGTGTTGTCATGCGAAAGAAGCTCCAGCAAGCTTGGAATTACTCGCAGTTTAACGAGCAGAGGGTAATAATCAGGTGCAGTAGCAAGTACTCTCATTTCCTGAAGAATTTCATGTAATTCAACTTCACTTTCCATAAATTTTTCTGGGGAGTCTGGAAATTTAATACGCATCTCCCTGTTTTTCAAACTGCGTTTCTCAAAATTCAAAATTATTCGTTTTATGCCTGCTTCATCAAGCACCTCCCCCTTAAATAATCAAATTGATGTTTAATGTTGTATCACGTAACCTTTTTATAAAAGGATAAGTCTAATACTCACCTCTGCCTGTTCCGTCTCAACAAATTTTAATATTTCTTGTCGTTCCTCTTCGGAAATGTGATCAAGTGCTTGTACGGAGGGTGTAGGTGAAGGAGGTTTGGCCATTTGACTGGCTTTAGCTCTTGCAATTCTTCGCATTTTTCGTTGCCTTTCATTTTCGTCTTCTTCGACTTCATCTGCTTCTGTTGGCCTTTTTACAGCTTGTGGAGGCTAGATAGAAATTATTGCCTGTTACTACTAATTTCGCTATAGTATCTAAAAGTATATATATATACCTTGTATGTTAATAATTCACCTATATCCATAATAATCGAATTGAAGTTAAAAAACTGTAGTTTTTGGTAATTGTAAGGTTATGTATTTTTTTTATGCGAAGCGACTACGGGCGCGCTAACGGAGCTACAATTAAGCAATACCGATAACATTAAGTTTTAATTATTAGCATTTTTGATAGCCCCATGCATTTCAAATAAAACCAAAAACGACAAAAGTCCTATATAATTGATGGATGATCATCTAAAAGCCTTATACAAAATTTGCATGTTTATTTATTTTTATTTGTCGTTTTATTGCAAATACGTTCTATGTTAGTACATTTTTCCAAACTGATTCTTGTTCATGCAAATAAATAAATAAAGCATATGTTTATCACATCGTTACCTTAGTTACCTAAGTACAATGCTTTGGCCAAACAGAGATACTCACTCAGCATACAGTCCATAACCCTAAATAAAATGGATTGTCGGATTATGATTTATGAAATAAACTGAGTAAATGATCTTGGTTAACTATTATGAAATTTTCGATTCTACTTTTGTGTCTTGATGTATGTTGTATCTCAATAAAAAAATCACCCTTGCAAAGTATAAAATGTAGCTTTAAAATTTATTAATTTGAAGATTAAAACCATCAGAAAGTATTTGTAGACAATAAAATTAAAAAAAATTAAATTAAATTAAAAAAAGTTTATTCTCTTTTTATACCCTGCTGTAAAAACTAACGTAACAAATTAACGTCCCTCTAATTGTAGAATTGCAAACCCGTCACCCTACTCCTAGTCACAGCATTTTTAATAAATATCGTTCTAGTGACTTTTCACGATAAAAGTTTATTTCTGTTGTATGTAGTGGTGGTAGCACTTAAAATTTGGGTTGGAATTTAGGGTATTTTTCTTCTTTCCGCTTTGTCGCAGTGTGCTTGTTCTCACGTTGAGCTAAGGCCTGTAATTTCGGCGACTTGCACCAAAAGTTATTAATATAATAGTAGAAAAATGACTTCCAACGCTGAATTGGCTTGTGTTTATTCCGCCCTTATTCTAGCTGACGACGATGTAGCAATTACGGTAAGTTTCAACATATTTTATAGGTTAACCCCAAATTTACCACCTGAGTTTTTCAAATAATGCTATTTTATTAACATTCTAATAGGTCATCGCATCTTACTTTACTCCTTACAGTATAATATTTTTCTTTGTAGTATAACTGACGGTAATATTTTTATATTTTTTTTAGGGGGAAAAAATTCAAACCATTTTGAAGGCTGCCAGTGTTGATGTTGAGCCTTACTGGCCCGGTCTTTTCGCCAAGGCCCTCGAAGGCGTAAACGTTAAGGACCTCATCACCAAGATTGGATCTGGTGCTGGAGCCGCTCCAGCTGCTGCAGCCGTCGCTGCACCCGCTGCTGCTGCAGCCCCTGCCGCTGCCAAGGAAGAAAAGAAGAAGGAATCCGAACCAGAAGAATCTGATGATGATATGGGTCTTGGACTCTTCGACTAAAGTACAATGTGTGTTTTGTACTGTATCTAGTTTTTAAGGAAACAAATAAAACTTGTTTTTTTAATTACTCTTGGTATTTTTCTATAATGAGTGCAAGTGATATAAAATATGTATTTACGTACTGGTTATCATATCTGTGATAGTTTTGGTTAAGTGTATACCTCTAATAGAATTGTCAGCACTACAAGTTACTAGATAGTTCTGCACATTACAGGAACGTGTTCGAAAACTTATTTACAGTTAACTCTTGTGTCGGCTGATGCTAGTAGTTCAAACCCAACTCTTGATTTTCGAACTTACTCCAGTCTATTATCCACTGTGTTATTTTTTACAGTCAAGAAGTATACCATGTATACCCGAACTCAACAAAAAATTCTTATGAAAATGAACAGCACATTTGCGACAATTTGAAAATTTTAAATGAACGTATCTCACAATGTGACCGACTTGTTTTGCACCAAACATTAAATTATATGTGAGGAAAGGAAATTGCGGGATTCAGAATTTGAAAATCTAGGCAAATGAATGAGACCTCAGAATATTTTATTAACTTACATTTAACAAAGCGTTGAAGTCTATGTAAAAATTTGAAGCGATTAGAATTAAGTTGGAGAAAGCGGTGTAAAATTAACAATTGCAAACGCATATTTTTGATACTGCCTTTATTTTGTAATCGTCTAATTTTGACTTCAGTCAAGTTCAAATATAATGCACAGCACAGCAGTCAGGAAGTTATTTTAAAAAACGGGCGAAGCAGCTTGCCTGTACTTACCCATACTTATGCAAAATCATTACTTTTACGCATCCAATTACAGCACATTTAATTAAAAACTGTTGTAGCTTGTAAGTCATTTAAATATAAACCCCTGCTAATCTCTCACTGCAGGGACAACTAACAACAGAAGTCATAGCTCATTAGTAAACTACCTGAGTAAAAGATTCATGAAGATTAACCAAAAACATAAGGACGAGTTCCTTTACCAAAATTAGGGAAGGAATGCAAAAATTACTCCACCTTAATATTGCTGCATCTAAAAATTAAGTTCTGAATCTAATTCTACTAATACTCATGATCAATTTAGTTTATACAGAATTTTTTATCGTCCCCCCTTAATTTAAGAGAGGCGAGTATACTTCGAGAGTATGAATTTTCGGTTTTAGAAAATTCATAGAAGGCATCACAGAACAAATAGCGGACTGGCATGCAAACCAAATTGTAGCTCATCGCTAGCTCTATAAGCCTACAAAACTTAAAAAAAATCATGTGGCCAATATTGTTTTGAAATAATTTTTACACAGTCTTCAAGCAACATTGGCATTTTATTTAAGAGTAAAGCTTATTTAAATACTGATATCAAGTAGTATGATGTTACAGTTTATTAGAGTACTATTTAGTTTTATTAATTTACCACATAGCTCTTTGTACACCAGCAAGTTTATTATAATCTGCTAAATGTCTAAACATAATTCTGCTCAACCTCCACCGATACACTACTCCTCTAGGTCTAGAGGTAATAACACACCGTTTTTGAAGTCGCCCCCAAGCAGAATCTCTTGGCAAAGCATGAATTTCACCGTCGGTTATTTCTCGTAACTCGGGTGGCAAAATATCATTTTTACGTAAAGAATTCAATCGTAATCTCAGGGGAGCATATTCAGTAACCATTTTCCGACGTTTTGCATCTCTTATCATACGAGCATCTACCCATTTTGTACGAATTTGTTGTAACTGAAAAAATGTTAAGGTTATGTTTAGAAATAAATAGGAATTTCATAATTATCTACAATCTATTTAAGTTATATTATTGTGGAATGTGTGTACTTACACTTTGAGTCGAGGTTTGGGGTAAACTACTAAATAAGTTTGATAATGTTTTGAAATAGTTAAATGCCATTTTTGAAGTTAGTGATAAAGTTTGGTTTTCTTTGGTTATGTAATTTTTTTAATGAAAATAGCTATACAGGGTGGTTCATAACATATGGCAAACACGTTCAGGATAATAATAATGGTTAATTTAAAACGTTCTTTGATTTTACCTGCAATAAAATTATAAAGGTATAGCATAATGTTTCCAATGATGTAATAAAGACTGGTGTTTGCACTCTATTCAATTGTTTTCATCCTCAAACTTTGACAATCTCAGGGCTCTTTGTAAGTTTTATCAACAGATGGCGCAGCTGTAAACGTCATTTTTATTTTAAAATAAATTTGAAAAGTAAGAAGTGGTTTTATTTATTTATTATCACGGTAATATTCTAAGCAAAAAATGCCAAAATACTGTTGTTTGTGCGGCCTATCAAAGGGCGATAACAAAACCTTATCATTATTTGCTGTTCCCAAGGTGAATTTACCTATTTTGTTTACCTACGATTGCTAATTTTGATGGAATTACAGACTAAAACAGAACGCGAGAATTGGAGTCGCAATTTTTAAAAGAAAATTCCCGAAAATGGTTTTATTTGTAGTAGGCATTTTAATGACGCCATTCAAATTAAACATAAAAGGCGACTACTCCTTAATAAAGAAAATTTGTAAGACTTTCATCACCATCAGCATTCTTCCGTGATAAAATTAATTTACAAATAAATTTCAGCATGTTTACTGCAGATAAAACTAAGGCGTATGTATCCGACGATAATGAGAGAATATCAGTAAATCAATGGTTTGTATTAAAATTGTGCTTTGTACCAACTTAAGTTTATGCAGTCATTGGAAGTAAAGCGTTACATTTTTAAGTAACGATTCCAGTAACACGTTACCATGGAATACGCTTGTAAATGAGACCACTTTTTTCTAATCCCTGATAAAGAGCAACCATGTAAAGGTATATTTTTGATAAAATCACCACCCAACTGTTGCAACCAGTGTCCAATTTTAAGAAAACATACTAGGCTAGCAAACCTACCTACCTACCTACAGTTGCACGACAATATGTTTGAACCGCCATTATTGTTAAAAATTAATAAAGATTTTTTAAATAAATTAGTTTACATAGCTGTTCTTTGATTTATTTTAATAACCTAGGAAAAAAAATAACATAAAAAATAAAACGAAAAACTATTGTAGTTACATTTTAAAAGTAACTATAAGTAGTTTATTGTAAATAAAACAATTCTTACAACGTTTTCAGTTAGTTATTAACCGTAGCCACACACAGTTCACAAATAAAGAAAAATTAAGAGATGGATGTTAAAAAGTGAAATTTTCCCGTGCAAATTTCCCCTGGCAATGGTCGGTCCACAGCTACAATAGAGAAGTCAGCGACTCAGAGATTTGTAGATAACATTAACGTTGAATTATTAGACATGTATGCAATCCCCTAAAATTTATTCACCGACGTGACCACATAAAAGTTGATAATTTTCAAAAGACCGGTACCCCTGTGAAGGGCGGGTCACACACTGAAACTTTCAGAATAAATCAAAAATGAAAGAAAAATCAGACGATTCCCAGTACAACGATACAACAGGTTTTTTATTTTAGTCTTATAAGTATTTCAACATGTTTACAGGTCATTATCAAAATCAAGTTGATCACACTTTTCAATTAAAAAATATATATTCCAAACTACCTACACAATATTTAAAAGCAATACATTACTCTTTCTACAATATCTTGTACATTAAACTTGGTTGAATATTTAACAAAAGAGATGGGTTTTAAATATCTAATGACGACTAGAATACCTAAATCAATATAATTTAGAAGTAATATTTCAATTTGAGAATTTTAACCACATTAATTATAAATTATTTTAGCATTTTTTGGTATGATAAGAAGCGCAGGTGGATGCAATAGCCATCCTGAATCGTTACAAGTTGGGCAAATATTTAGATTAATGTCTATACACTCTTTGGTCAAACCGCCAAGGAGCAGCAATGTTTCTGTAGGCCACATGTTAAAAACATTGTTAAGTATGGAGAATATCTAACAGAATCCTGAAAAGAAAAAATTGGCATTAATTTTTAAAACTGTGGTGGACAATGACACAAATTTATTAACGGAAGCTTTTACAGACTGCAAAGAAGCGTTTGCTTACCTATGTGGATTTCTAGCAAAGAAATTCAAAAACATGAGCTGCCCAGACTGCAAAATGAACATCGTTGGACATGGTAGTGAGACTTTCAACAAAATCATAACTGAGAAAAGCAGAGGCTTCTTAACATATCCATCAGAGCTCCTTTATAACTTTCTGATTGATGTAGAAGTGGTCGTCAGCCAGATATTTAAAAACGAACTGGAACAGAATGCTTTGATGGTGATTACTGAAGCCATAAACAATCATAAATTCAAATATTTATTGGGATGTCCTTTGCATTCTGAAAACCTCACCCAAGAAATGTTACATAATTTCATTATACTGTGTTTAACACTAACATGTCAAAAAGCTTACAAAACTGCAGTAGTAATTTTTCATAAATTGTTAAGCATCAATTATATAAATTTAATTTCACTTACCTATTATCATAAATTAAGAAGCTATTAGTCTATTAACTATTGTTAATACGGTTTCCTTTTGGGATTTGCACTATAAAACCAGCTTATTGTGGTGACTTGTCTGTCCCATATTGTTGGTTGTCGGTATTTTGTGGATTATGCCTTTTTTTCAACTAAAACCCACCACAAAAATAACTACAATATAAACATTACTTATACATGCTGAATAAATGTTTCACTTACTTGCATATTTCTTAATAAAAGTAGAAACGAATTTAACTAGTTAACCTAACCTTAATAAATAAGTGTTGTGCACATGTTCAAAAAGCGCCAAATTTGAAATATACCTTAAATTTGAAGTTTTAAAAGCGCCATCTATGCGCAAATCTTATAAAGAGCCCTGAGATTGTCAAACTCGGAGGATGAATTTTTTATATGGGCAAACAGTGAAAGTTGAATCACCATACTCTTTATACATCACTATGTTTCCTAATAAGTATACATTTTATTGAATATGTTATGCTGTAAATAAACAATTTTACCTACTCGCCAAAGCAATGCTTGTGTGCAAGTTTTGTATAGGTAATGATGATATAACAGTAATTCTAACATAATCTTAAAACATTCTTACTTGATAATTGTAACTAACTCTTTATATTGAATTTTAAACATTCAAAAGCGTCTACGACCTGAACATGCTGCAGGCTTCATGCAGGGTCAGATTGTTTAGAAGTTTATATTACCTGTTTTAGTAATTTGATGAAATCATAACTTTCCTTACTTCAGTAAAAGTATGAGAAAGTAAAAATGAAATTGCCAGATAATTTTGAAACGATTTAAATATTAATTACTACGACTAAATGAATAAACGTTTCATGTACGATAATGAAAGTATGAGAAACTCTAAGCAAGCTAATTTACTCATTATTGCTTTTAAAATTGGTAATACAAAATTATTACCTAAACACATTTGTAGATTAATTTTTAATAAAAATAGCGAAAAATAGCATGTACTTAATGCACACTACATAACTTTAATTGCCGAGTCACTGGATGAACTTTGCCCAATGTTTTAATGAACGTTAAAAACTGGAATAAGTCAACCACAAAAAAGGCCTTATTGTAGTAGTATAAACTTAGGAACTCAAAAATAAATTTTTAGAACAATTTCAGTTTTTTCATAAATTTTAGAACTGGGATCCCTGAAAAATAACCCAAAGTACTTTTAAAAACATGTTTCACGTCAAGTGGCTATTTCAATTATTTTTAGACTAAAAACATAATTTAAAAATTCCACCAAGTATTCACATGTAATTTACCAATAAACCAGAAAAACAACTGAAGATCAAACAAAAGCTTTTTGTATTGCTCTTTAGGACAGTTCTAAATCCATTTGATACTTTTTTTTAATGATATATATCAGGCATGGGCAACTCAGCGCACCGCTTTTTTCTGGCCCGCCGGTCATGTTTCATTTAACCACTAACGCGGTCCCCGAGATCGATTATTATTTTAAACTGGTACAAATAAGTGAAATATTTTGTATACGTTTTTAAATTTTCACATGTGTAAAAATTTGTTTCTGTATACTTTTTTTACTATTATATTTTTTAAATGTATTGAATTTGTTTTAGAGTACATTTAGTAAAAATATTTATTCAAACCAATGAGGTTTTTTTATCTTATTTACGGCCCGCGATACATAAATGTATCTTCAGTTGGCCCCAGCTACTCAAAAGGTTGCCCACGCCTGATATATATTATATTACTTAAAATAATACTGTGCAGAATAGGTACTCGAAAAAAGAATTTTTTTATTGGTGTGTGGAAATGACAAATCCCTTCCAAAATACAAAATAATTATCACTAGCTACAGTTTATACAGTCATATTAATATTTTGTCTGTAACAATAAAATTAATTGGAAATAAAACTCCTAAAAAGTTCCAAGCTTCTTTATTGATTATTTACAGAAGCTGTTACAAGTCAACATTTATGTTTCAAGTCTATCATCATCAGTAAGAGAAGAGAATCAACAAACAATATCAATTAAAAAACTTAACCTAATCAAAAATGCTGCTCCTCCTCTTTTATAACACAAAAAACACAAAGCGGCGAAACAAAAAAATAATATAAATAACGAACTAAAATCGAAAGCTAAGATCATAAATAAGAATAATTAAATAAACCTAAATACGCCAGATAACCCTGAAATCCTTTCCTTCGGAACTCCTTCCGATGAAAATAATTTTGTTGGAGCCACCTAGAAAAGAGCAACAAGTACCGATTATTGATGAAGATGTTCTTGAGGCTGGCTGTGGCGCTGACTAAGCCTAGTTATTTCTTTTTCTGGGCCTTCTCGGCAGCCTTCGTGACTTTACCAGTCGTATCCTTGAAGTTTACAGACTTAATAACACCTACGGCCACCGTTTGACGCATGTCACGAACAGCGAAACGACCTAATGGTGGAAACTCTTGGAAGGATTCCACACACATCGGCTTGCTGGGTACTAGGTTCACAATAGCTGCATCACCAGACTTAATAGCTTTAGGATTTTCTTCAGTGGTCTTGCCAGTACGGCGATCGCATTTCTCTTTAATTTCTGCAAATTTGCAAGCAATATGGGCAGTATGGCAATCCAATACTGGAGTATATCCATTTGCAATCTGGCCAGGGTGATTCAAAACGATCACCTACAGAACAAAAAATTAAAATTAACATGAATTTTTTTTTGTACTCTAAATATTGCCTGGTCAATCCTTGCCGTTTGATGAAAATAATTGTTAAAAGTTATCTTAATTACCTGTGCCATGAAGTCAGCTGCACCTCTAGGAGGATTGCTTTTGGAATCACCAGCAACATATCCACGTCGCAATTCCTTGACGGAAACGTTCTTAACGTTGAAACCAACATTATCACCTGGAACTGCCTCTTGCAAAGCTTCGTGGTGCATTTCAACGGACTTAACTTCAGTCGTCAAACCGGGAGGAGCAAATGTGACAACCATGCCAGGCTTCAAGATTCCAGTTTCAACACGACCAACAGGTACTGTACCAATACCGCCAATTTTGTAGACATCCTGTAATTATAATTAAAAAAAATTAGTTCTGTTTTTCACCCAGTATTATAATAAAAGTAATATCAATAGAACTTTATATTAATAGCCCTCTATGTATATTTTTAAAATAAGCTATTTACATAGTAAACTAGGTTACCTAACCTACATTCTTATTTTATTGTACTGAAGTGGAACCATATGAGTAATTTGTTATTTTTATGCTCATGAATTTTAATTAAATTTTAAATTCGAATAGGTAACCTTGAAATTTCATAAGGAAGACAAATATTTAATATTTGATTTAATTAAGACCAAGGTGAATTAATTATTTTTACAAATTTTTTGTTGTTGATATTACGAAATATTATAAGTGTTACTCCAAATTAACAATAAAATCTTTAAAATGTATTGCTGTTTTTTAATTGCGCCATTTTAAAATTGGACCCCATACTTTTACACATGCCATTCATTGAAAGGACAATTTTTGTCTCTTCCCCATCATCATTTTAATGAGCTTGCATTAATTTTTTGCCACAAAAAAAAAAGCGTTTTTGGAAACCTTCCAAATAATAATAAAAAAATAATAATAATGTAATTATTATGAGTAGTAATGCATTCTTTAAAATAATTTAATACAGTATTAGGCTATAAATTTGTTGACAATGCATTTTATCAAAATTACATTTAATCAACGGGTAGCCTAGGAAAACCTGTCATAGGCTACCTCGTGATTGATTGAAAAGTTCAAAAGCATTGCAAACTAATTTATAGCATAACAATGAACGAATTTTAACCGGATTAATTGAAACTGACTAGTGATAATAATATTTAAGATTTTTATTTTGACGGGTAGTTTTTGAGAATTTTTACAAAAACGCTTTTTTAAATATTTGTTAGCGCAAGCACATGAAAATGATAACATTATTGAAATTAAAAAAATATTTTGTTTTCAACAGCACATTAAAATGTCTGAAAATTTGGAAAAACGGATTAATTTAAAAACAAAAATTCATAGGTGTAATTTATAAACGGCAGTACATTTAAAACATTTTATTGTTGATTTAGATATCTCTTCAAATAAAAAAATTATAAGGCTGGGGAGTTTTCCCTACAAACAAGACTGGCAATATTCGAAGAAAGGAATAACAAGAGCAACACTATCACAACTCAACATTACACGTTATTAAAAGAATTTTTGATTTCTTGCATTTTCATTTTGATGGAAATTGGTCGTGCAACCACCAGAAGGTAGCAATTTTTTCAATTTAATTTTAAAAAAGTGATCCCCGAGTTATGGCCACTTAATATAAAAGTTTTAGTAATTTGTTTAATGCAAAATTTTTTGAAATAAATTTTCTTTAATACTGACCTGTAAGGGAAGACGCAGAGGTTTGTCAGTAGGACGGCTAGGAGGCAGAATAGCATCTAAAGCTTCAATAAGACATTTTCCTTCAGCCTTGCCTTCCTTTCGTTCAACATTCCACCCCTTGAACCAGGGCATTTTGTCAGAGGGCTCCAACATGTTATCACCATTCCAGCCAGAAATTGGTACAAAAGCGACAGCAGCAGGATTGTAGCCAATCTTTTTGATGTACGAAGATACTTCCTTTTTGATTTCCTCAAAACGAGTTTCCGAGTAGGGTGGCTCAGTGGAGTCCATTTTGTTGACTCCCACAACCAGCTGCTTAACACCCAGGGTGAATGCCAATAGGGCATGTTCACGAGTTTGACCATTTTTGGAAATACCGGCTTCAAATTCACCAGTACCGGCTGCTACAATCAGCACCGCACAGTCGGCCTGCGAGGTGCCAGTAATCATGTTTTTGATGAAATCTCTGTGTCCGGGGGCGTCAATGATTGTGACGTAATACTTGGCGGTTTCGAATTTCCATAGGGCGATGTCAATTGTAATACCACGTTCGCGTTCGGCTTTAAGTTTGTCCAAGACCCATGCATATTTGAAGGAGCCTTTGCCCATTTCTTGGGCCTCCTTTTCAAACTTCTCGATGGTACGTTTGTCGATACCACCGCATTTATAGATCAAATGACCAGTGGTAGTTGATTTACCAGAGTCTACATGTCCAATGACTACAATGTTAATATGGATCTTTTCTTTGCCCATTTTGAATGTCTTTTATGAACTTGCACGGCAAGAGCTGCGAACAAAATGAAGTTAATTGATTTGGTTGTGAGATACAATAGGTGACTAATTAAAATGGCCTTGGTGCAATCATCCAGGCAAGGCATCATGTTATATTAATGAGCAATAAAACAAAAGGGACCGAGTAATGATTTGGTGAACTAATTTGAACGCCATTTTGTGATGCAATACCGGTGGATGGTACAAAATTTTAGGAAATTGTGTGAATAGCAATAACATGAAATCGATATTTAACAAACCCATGTTCACAGTTATTGATTTGCGCATAAAGAAACCCTCTTTTTTTGGCATCGCAGACAAGAAAAGCCTCATCAATGCGAGCCGGTAAGGAACATTGATGTGCCAGTTGTAATTTCTGCAAAATTGCAATTTCGAATAATTACTACTTCTAGAACCAAAATTGCGTATTAAAATTATTATAACCGCTTTAATTTACTTACATTAACAAATTATTTATTGGTTTTACTTTGAAATAAAATTATTTAGACAATGGAAGCCGGCTATACCGACATCAATAATAGAAGTTTGTTCTAATCAAATACTAATGTCAACTTATAAAACCCGTTTTTGTTTACGAAGTGTAAAAAATTAGACAATCTACATAATAACAAATCAATCAAATTTACGGATAATTAAAACGACAGCCGGTCAAACCCGTTGGACAACATTTTTCCCGCAAAATACCTTTTAAATCTTATCTTGTAGCGATACACAAAAACACCAGATAAGCCAACTGTTGCTGATGTGTGGTTTCGGGGCAAATATAATCGGAAAATTCAATCGCTTTTCCAAACACTGAACACTCACCTTTGCATGCACACAAGAGGGCGACGAAAAGGAAACTGCCCTTGAGCTGCGCGCGCAGCCGGAAATAAGAGGAGAAAATTTAAGTGGGGAGAAGTATTGATTTCTGTCTGAATGGAAATAACTAGCATTAATAGATTGAAAATTGTGGAATTTACACAATTAAAATACTTAAATTAATCGAAACATTTAACTAAAATTGCGTTTTGTAAAATTTACATATCAGTTCAATATACTTTGTTATATTATTTTGAAACAATTGTAATCATACAGCATTAGCTACGGAGGGAGCCAATCGGAATCCTTAAAGGATATGACGTCTTGAAAAAATTTTCCAATATGAGCGGTAAATTTGAAATACACGTTAAAACTATAAACAAAATAATTTGTGAATACCAAATTAGTTACCGATGTTTTATTTTATACTTCTCTATATAGAAATCGATGGCAGCGTTGTTAACGTTTAATTTGCTTTTTGTTTGTTTTCGTTCTTAAAATAAGACCTCAAAATCAAGAATATTTTTTTGAACAGTGGCGTGTCCACAGCGTGGGATACCCTGCTCGGGGGCTGCAGGTCATTGAGGTACCGATCGAACGCACGTCATCAGTTTAAATTTAGTTGGCTATTTTTAAACTGCGAATATATATTGCATTATATTATCATATATCATTCACTTTTGGCCAGTTTTCCAGACATTTGCACAGTTTTGCTGTTTTTTAACTATATCAGTTACCACAGATGTGGTTGAACGTTGTTTTTTAAAACTCAGACATATAAAGAACTATTTTAGAAGTGCGATAGGACAAGAACGTCTTCATGGCTTAAGCAATATGTCGACTTAATATGAAGAAGCTAACCACTTTGCTGAAAAAGTAGATAAAAGCAGTTTTACAAACACCTCCCAATTTGTACAATTAAATTGTGTAATCAACAGCAATACCAAATGTGAACTAAAAATTATCGATAATTCCGTCACTTCATTGTGTTGTTGCTGTGCTTCAACGCAATTGAGTTCGTCAATGTAAGACACAATTATAGATCATTTTAAATTTAAGAGTGGTATTTTTAAGAATATTCCACGAACAAAAAAATAAAATTATTATTTAGTATAATTATTTGCTATGTACAAACGTGTTATTTAATTATTAAAATGCAAAATACTAAAAAGTATTATCACAACCAGTCACGGTCTAATTGGTCAAGAGCCTGAAAATAAACTGCTGCCATTGGCTGCTAAAATGCGAGTGGAATATTACGACAGCAATATCACAAGTGAATTAAAAATTATTAATTCTGTAGTTTCATTGACAAAGAAATTGTGTTGTTGCTAGGAAATATCACGACCTCGAAAGAGGACTGATATTGCCTTACATCAACACAATTGAGTTGGTCAATGAGAGACAATTATAAAAAATTTTTAAATCACGAGTGGAATTTTTAGAATATTCCACAAACTAAATATTAAAACACTTGGTTGGTATCATTATTTGTTACTGATTTAGAAACATGTTATTTAATTGTTCAAGACAAAAATTAAACAAATTTGTTGATGGTGCTATGGTTTCAACAGCGATATCACCCGAGCTTCCTAAAAAAATTATTATTATTAGGAGCACAGACCAACTGTGGTCAAGAGCCTGAAAATAAACAGCTGCCATTTGCTGTTACAATGTGAGTGGAATATTCATTTAAATAACAAAAAAAGTGAATTCCATTTACTGCTTTTAATCATAAAACACCAGAAATTATTTATTCTACAACTATTAAGATATCTACTCATTATATGCATAAACATAGTGCATTGTATACGCATTTTCATATAGCGAAGGTTGCCATGACAACTAGTGTTATTTTTAAAATATAATGTATAGTATAGTAATAGTGTACAACTCACATGGAATGTCCATTTCTCACTCGTACCGTACCATACTTGTATAAAAGTAGCTGCCAATTTCTTTATGAATATAAAGTTTTAATATTTTAAAGCTGTATATTAAATTTTTTTGTAACTGACCTACAGTTAAGGTTAAACAGACAATTCAGATACTGAAGCTTGGGAAAAAAATTAATATGTTAAAGAAAGGCCTAAATGTTTCTCACATTAAAAGAGCAGTTATCACTTGTTACCACCAGAAAGCAAAGCAACAAAAAAAAATTACTACTGGGTATGATTTTTTTGCCAGACTATTAAAACCTATAATAATAATTAACTTTTAAAAAAAAAGGGAACCGACTTCAAATAAAATGACAAAAGTGACATAAGTTAACTAAAAAGCAAAAAATAAATGATTTTTATACAACAGTTTAATACTTATTTGTTGTTCCGTTTAATGTAATTAAGAAATTGCTGTTTATTATATAATTATTAATTGTTTTATAATTTTTAAGTCGGTGCCAAGTAAAACAAAAATTCGAATCTACTTTGTTATTGCAGCAAGGTATATAATTTTTGTTTTACTTGGCACCGACTTAAAAATTATAAAACAATTAATAATTATATAATAAACAGCAATTTCTTAATTACATTAAACGGAACAACAAATAAGTATTAAACTGTTGTATAAAAATCATTTATTTTTTGCTTTTTAGTTAACTTATGTCACTTTTGTGTTTTTATTTGAAGTCGGTTCCCTTTTTTTTTAAAAGTTAATTATTTTACAATTTTAAGTGATGGGTAGACCTAGTAAGGATGCTTCTCGAATGAGGAAATGACGGCTAGTTGAAACGGAAGATGAAATACGGAAACACTAAAAAGTCGGTTAAAAAAATAGATTTTGAGGAGTATCTTCGAAGTTCAAGCTCCAATGCCAATGAAATTATAATGGGACCACCTTGGAACTATACTGAACCCAACACAAAAAAATCATTAAAATCGGTTCATAAACAAAAAAGTTATGCCCGAACATACATTAAAAAAAAATAATAAAAAAAAACATAATTGAGAACCTCCTCCTTTTTTTGAAGTCGGTTAAAAATGCACCTTCGGCAGTTCCAGGTGGTACTAGCAACGCAAATACGGATGTAGTACACAGTATCTAATGCATGGTAGCTATAATATGCCTTTTCTATTTTTGTTTCTTTAATAAATATTTTTTTTATTAATAACTTTCTGTAGTTGTAGAGTTCTAAAATACGATTTCCATTACAAAAAAAAATATATTAAGATGTTTGAAAACAATTTGTTTCATATGTCTGGTGGTCTCTAGCTAAGCCACTGTTTCAGATATGCTATTATTTTTTTTAATCAGCTAAATACTGGCATTTTATACCCTAAACAATACTAAATTGCAAATTTAATGGTATAATTTATAATTACAATTAAAATACATTGAAATTAGAGTTCTACTTTTGGTGGGCAAACAGAAACGTTATCTGCTTATGTGAAGCATCAAGCGCACTCATGATTACCAGTAAGTATTCAACACTAGGCCGAATAATTAGCTAATATTGGGTACTTACCCAAATAGTTAGCCTAATATTAGACACATGGTTAAATAGTCTGTACTCAGGCGAATATTAGGCAGAATAGTTAGCCAAGTATTTGTTAATAGGCTGAGAGATTGGGTGAATATTTGATATTCAGCCAGTGATCAAAATCAGTATTCGATAAATCCCTAACTATAATCAAACTAATCACGATGAGAACGTTATTATCTAAAGTTCTTTTACTCATCTCAAATAATATTAATTTATTAAAAGTACATTTCTTTTTATCACTTTTAATAGAAATTAAGCGAATAATAAATTTAAAATATAATTTCCTTAATTATACTGAAAAACATCCATCTATATACATATAAATTACAAATTTAATCTATTGTGGTTTGCCAGGTGACGACCATACTGGTAAGTAGTTGGTCCAACCTCGACTCCCCAGATCACCTCTAGCAACCATGTTTAATTTATTACTTTCTTCTGGACTAAATTTTAAAATTGTATTGAGAACAGGCACTAAACGTGAACGTTCATCTCCACTATTCAAAGTTGCAAACTGAAAATTAAAAAAATGCAATTAAATCATACAAACTCAAGCGATACTAAAACGCAACATACCTTAAATACAACATTTTTGAGATATTCCAAGTTTTCTGCATGCTTTTCACGTTCAACTGACCTCTGTTGCCGTCTTATTTCTTCCTTCAAAAGCTTATTCATTTGTACGTGTTTTACCAAATCTTGTTCAGTGTCAGCCAAAAGTGCAGTTAAGTGAGTTACTTTAGCTTCATTTTCTGATAGTTGTTTTCTGATAAATCCTATATCTTGATCAGATTCACTGCTTAATAATCGATCTAAAGGAACTGGATGTGTGTTTAAAGGTTGTTTAGAATCTACACTTTCGGACCCTTCACCTTGCTCACGAGGTATCGAAAGTGGAGACAGTGGAGGCACTTCAGGTGCAGGAGCAACTTTCTCAATTTTACTTTGCAGTTCAATTACTTCTCTGTTGTGACGCACTTCTTGCTCTGATAACTGTTGACGATAACACTGCGCTAATGTTTCTGCATGGACCTAAATAATTAAGAAATTTTAAATCAATGTTAGATCTAGGGAACCAATTTTTTTATTTGATGTTTTCTTAAACATCGATATAACGACAATATCGATAAAATGGATAATATCCTATTATCGGTAATAGTGCTATAGAAAAACGAAATAGTGACAGCCAGATAAAATACAATCCAAAAAGTATTGTAGTTAAAAGATATATAAAATTTGGTAATTATTGTTAACAAATGATCAATATCAAATCAACCCATAGTGGCTCAACTTAAACCACCTACTCTACTTTAAGCTGAATTCGCGTTTCTATTAAAACAGTAATAGCTTTGTTTATTAAAAAATTCCCTTGTTTCTACGTACATAATATAAAATAATTACACAAGAAATAAGTCGTGGCAATATGAATATTATGAATAATTTATCGAAATTATCCATAATAACCTTGAGATTATCGATAATATATCAAATTTATCGGTATTATCGTCATTTTCATACTATTAAAGTTATCCATATTATCAATATTATTCATATTATCGATATAATCGATATAAATTCAATATCGATATTCAATACTAAATTTTCAATATCGCCCAGTCCTAAACATAACTTTCGATACTTCAGTAGAAGTAAGGGAAAGTAAAAATATACAAGATGTTTCATTTAAAATAAGAAAGTTGGTGTGATTTCTAGCAAAGACGGAAGCTCTAGAAAATCATAATCTATGTCAAATACTGCGGCTCTATGTATACAGGGTGTCCCCAATACTGCGAAATTCTTTGTTAACTTCTTTGTTACTCAAGTTATCAAAAAGATATTGTACACGTGGGCTACTTGACAATTTTTTCACATTCTAAAATTATTATTTAGTTTATACAGGGTGTTCCACATTAGAGGGGCATACCAAACTTGTTTTTTAATTGATCACCCTGTATATGTTTGCATATTCCTATTGGCCGTTTAATTGCCTCTATGAATGTTTTTTGTTTTTAACATTTTTTTTTTTTGGTGTTGCCAAGTTATTCCCCTTTTTCAAACAAATTTGACATTTGCAGATGTCACTGATAAAACCTGCACAAGCCTTACTTCAAAAGATTCAACAAAATATTTTGGCTAAATTTTAGTCAATACTATGTACTGTTCCACAGATATTTTAAAGTTGAATATGGTTATACAGGGCGCTTGTTGCAACGGTGCAAAAACATACAACTTTAATGTATCATAACTTGATTGTTTTAAATAGAACACCCTATATATTTTTACAGTTAGATAGTTTTCTGTGCTCTATAAATTTTATTAAATAATGAATATACCCATATTCAACGGTTTTCAAGATAATTAGATTCTAACCAAAAAAGCGGGTAATTTCTAGAAATCATAGGAGGCATTGACACCTGTTTGTTTTTCGTTTTTTGCAAGAAACCACTGCAAACATTATTCAATTCATGTAAGAAATTTGTTTTTTATAAATTTTGATATATTAAACTGTCTAATCTTCCAACAAAAGACATTCATAGAGGCAATTGAAAGGCCAATAGGAATATGCAAAAATATACAGAGCGTTTAATTTAAAAAACCATAAGTTTGGTATGCCCCTCTAATGTGGAATACCCCGTATAAACAAAAATAATTTTAGAATCTGCGAAAATTGTCATGTAGCCCACGTGTACAATATCTTTTTGATAGCTTAAGTAACAAAGGAGTTATCAAAGAATTTCCCAGTATTGGGGCACCCGTATATTAATTGTTACTGATTTTAATTGATTATCTTAGTAAACAACGAAAAAAGGTTTTTTGTTCCACTCGATATATTTACAACACAGACCTAAAAATATCTAAGAAATATTTTTTATTAAATAAAAATATCGCCAAGATATTTCTAAATTATGTATGTTTATTTTTTATTTTGCCAAAAATTGCTGAAGTTCTAATTAAAATAACACTTACTTTTAAGCCTCTGATTGCTTCTGCATGATCTGATATAGTCTTCAGATGCTTTGCAGAAAGTGCTTCTTGTTGTCGTGTTCGTTCTTCTAGTTCTTGTACTAACTGCTGCTGTTTAGTATCAACTTGCTCCTTCTCTACTTTCAGCGTTGCATTTTCATCTTTTACTTTTTCTAGGGTGGTTCTAAAATGCATTAGATTAGTACACTGATTTCCAAATTAAACACAGGTAAAAACATTTACTTAAGTTCATTAATATCTGATGATAAAATAACAACTTGCGCCTTGAAACTGGCTGCCTCTTCAGATAGCTTTTCTTCCATACCAACATCCCTCGTCTGGTTCTGCCGCAATACACTTTGAGCCCTGACCTTATAGCTTTGGTATTCTGTTCGGAGTTCTTTCACTTCATCTTCTTTCAGTTTCAAGCTGTCTTGGATTTCTCGAAGTCTTTGTTCCAAACCCAAATTCTGACTTCGCAAGTAATCCTTTTCTGAT
Source organism: Ctenicera cuprea (assembly GCA_958336395.1). Lineage (NCBI taxonomy): Eukaryota > Metazoa > Arthropoda > Insecta > Coleoptera > Elateridae > Ctenicera > Ctenicera cuprea. Next base: position 18,566,078 of record OY284487.1, on the reverse strand, counting down.
TTAAGTGTGCCATGAGCTTTTTGATGTTCAGCAACAATTTTTGAAAGTTGCGTAGATAAATCTTCATTTTCAGCTCGACAATTTTCTAAAGCCCGAGTTAGATCTTGAATTTTATCGTCCTTTTGGATTACTACAGCTTCTAAATCGCCTATACTCTTTTTGTATGCCTGTATCTCACTTCGTGCACCATTTAGATCAGTTTCTTCAGTTTGTATGCGTTCTTCTAGGAGACGATTTTGGTCTTTAACAGCACTAAAAGTGCTTTTCTGATTGTCTATTTGATTTTTAAGTTTTGTAATTAATTCCTGCTTCTTATCCAACTTCTGGGTTAGGTCTTTTAGACTCCGTTCATAATCTTGCATTTCTAGATTAAGAACTGATTGTTTCTTGCATTCATTGTGTGATTCTAGCAACGAACTCTTTGTGGTATTGTGTTTTTCGATTTCTTCTTTGAGCAACTTTTCTTTCGCTTCCAGCTGTGCGTTTAATTTAGATATTTGACTTTCAAAGTCCTTTTTTAATACATTATTAGCTTCTAATTCTTTTCTTAAGTTCTGAACCTTACTGCTAACCTAAAAATCCAGTAAAATTGTAACCGATACTTGCAAACACAATTACGCTTACCTGTTTTTTCCAGCTATCTGTATTGGTTTTTTCTTTATTTAAGCTCTCAATATCAGCCTTTAATTTCATTATTACTTCATCATCATTTGCCAATTGTTTTTTGCTATTGCTTATATCCAAAGCAGCTGCATCAAGTTTCTTTGAGTAGTTCTTCAACTCTTTTTTGCCCTGCTCAAGTTCATCCTGAAGCTTATCACATTGCGACTGCAAAGTTTGAGTAGTTTTAAGAGTATTTGCAAGTTTTTGTTGGATGTCTGTTTTATCATTCTGCTCTTTTGTCAATTCTCCAGTTAAATCACGTATTTTTCCTTTTAGCTTTAAAGCCAAAGATCGTAGTTTTCCATATCTCTCTTCCCAGGACCCCTCCAAATCCTTAATTCTACTCATTTCCTCTGTTCTAGATATTGTGGACGTAGACATGGTTTCACTCTCAGCATAATTAACATCTTGCGATGAGTCCAGTGTATGTGGAGAATTTAGTTTTTCTCTAAGAACAGATAATTCATTTCGGAGCTGAGTTATTTCTTCATCTTTCTAAATAAAACAAGATAAAATTAGTATGTACTATATAGGTAATAGTGATTTATAATTTAAATTTTCTGTAAACATTTCATAAGATATTTCATGTTTACACTTAGTTATAATAAAGTATCAGAAGTGAGATTAAAGAAAAATGCGAGTTATAACAAAAAAAAATCGTCTTACATCTTACCTTTATCATGGTACCATGCATTTCATTAAAGCTTTCAGTAGACTGGGTTAAAGATTGATTCTTAAGTAAATTTATATCAAGTTCCAGTTTTGTAATTATTTCTTCTTTTTGACGTACCATTTCCGTAAGTTTACTAGCTTGTGATTCATACACTTTGATATTTCTCAATAATTCTTCACAATACTCTTGCTGTTTGGATATGGTCTCACCTCGTTCTTTTAAAACCTGATTCATTTCATTCATTTCTGCCAAGAGTTCAGCATTTTCTCGCTTGATAATACTAAGCTGGTCATCTACAGCATTTACTTGACTACCACAGTCACTAGTTGATGTTTTTGTTATCGCATTTTGAGCTTCTAATAGTCGTTGCTCTAAAGCTGTATTTGTTTTTAATAAATTCTTGTTTTCTTGTACCAGTTTTGTAATTTCATTTGCCGATTGCTCAGCTAATTTTACTTCAGTGGTTTTTAGTAAATCTAACTCTCCCTGTAGATTGTTAATTGTTTTATTCAGGTCAGCAATTTTTTCCAAGTCTTCCTGAAATTTGTTTTCAAATTCATTTGCTTTTTCAATTAAACTCTTATTTTCTGCTGTAAGATTTTGTAGATGCAACTCCTGGGATTTTAATTCTTCTATTTTTTGGTCAAGATTTTTGGTAAGGTTTTGGTTGCCTTCTTGAAGATTAGTGAATTCAATTTGGAAGTTATTTGCATCTTCAAATTGATTTTCGAATTCTACTACTTTTTCCGAGAGGTTCTTATTATTAGATAAGAGTTCTTCAATTTGTAATTCTTGCGCTTCAAGCTTCTGTTGTAAATTCTGTACTAAAATGTGATTGGTCTCACGAAGGCTTTCAATTTCATCATTTAAAGAACTTTTTTCCGTTTCGTGTTGATCTTTAAGTATTTTCAACTCACTTGTTAAATTGTCTGAATGTGCTATGCTGGAATTATGTTCTGCACGTAGGATTTCTAATTCGTTATTAAGATCACTTTGATCGGTTTCAATTTTTAGTTTTAATATGTCGAGATTGCTTGCAAGCTCATTATTAAGTTTTTCCAAAGTACTATTTTCTTTTTCTAAAATTTCAATCTGTGATTTGTAGGATTCAATTTTATTCTTCGCTTGCAATTTTTCATCTTCTAATTCCTTAAATTGCAGCAGTACTTTAGCAGAAAATTCTTTAAGTTGTGCTTCCCATAACTTCACTTGTTGAACATAATTCCTGAAATCTTCAAAAGTCACTGTTTTTTGTTGTTTAAGTACCTTTACATCACCTGCTAGTTTGATAATTTTAGAATGATAAAATTTTAGTTTGTCCCTGAGCTTTTCGTTTGTGTTTTGTAAATCAGATGCAACACCACTGCACACAATTTGATTATCAGACAACTTATTTGACATAGTCATAATGTCTTGCTGTAATTTCTCAACCAATGCTTTATTTTTGTGAAGTTCTGTGTTACAATCGTCTGCTGTGCTTAAATAACTCTCATTTTGCTTATTTTTTTCTTCAATTGTAGCTTTCATATCAGCAACGAGTATTTCAGCATTTTTATAATTTACTTTTAATGCTTCCATATTTTGGGCTAGCTCTTCATGTCTTTCTGCTAATTGTTTATTTTTTTCTGTTAAGTCTAAATTTTTTTCTAATAATTCTTCATGCCCATTCAGTAACTTTTCATTGCTTTTTCTTGCTACATCTAATTCCATATTCAAAGCCTCAATCACTTTTGCTTTCTCATTTAGCTCATCAGATGAGTCTTTGTTTTTCTCCAACTCCAACAATTGTTGTTGTTGATGCAATCCTAATTTCTTTAATTCATCGGTTTGTTTTTCTAAGGTATCTAAGTGAGTTAAAAGTTGCTCGTTTTCTTCTGTTAAGCGATTTACCTGTCGCTGGTAGCTCTGATTTGCAGTGTCCAATTCAATAGTTTTCTCTTCGGCCTTACGTAAACTAAGTTCGCAGTCTTTTAATTTATTTTGTATCACATCTCTATGACTTTTGGCTTCTTCCAAAGTTGTAACTAAGTCGAGCTTTTGCTGTGTTAATTTTTCAAGTAATTCTTCTGTGGCAGCATTTGGTTCATTAGAGTTTGCATTTTCCTCCAATCTTTGTTTCAAGCTAATATTTTCCTCAATTAATGAGTCTTTACTTTGCTTGGCTTTTTGTAGAATGTTGAGCACTCCACGGTACTTTTTTATTATCTCTTCCTTTGGTAAATCTTCTAAGGGTAGTTTCTTAGAGCCATCTACAGACGTATCCATTTTTACTTTTCACTAATTAATAACACACACACACACACACATTATAAATATTTTTGACTAATAACTCCTTAATTTACTTTCAATATAATACTTTTATTAACATCATTTACACGTATTTTGACACATCTACAAGCATTTGTAACCAATAAAATCACATGATATCTCATAAAACATTATCTGACAGTCAAGTTAGCCAACATTGTCGTTAATTCCCCCAGATATTTTTTTATGTTTTACATATGTTTATTTCTTGATACTTTGAAAATAAATTTTAAAATATACCTACTAATTCCCAGAAATTTATAAAACAAATATGATCTTTTAAAGTTTTAAAATAAATATAAAAAAAAATTATTCCGGAAGCTTTTATAATGTACTTAGTTCTGTGACGACACATCCGTGGCCACCTTTAATTTTAATTTTTCTACTACTACATAATAACTTAATTAAAATACTTCTATACATTTTTAACATTTGTTCTTGTTCATCTTTTAGCAGGTTTACGTAATGTTGAATCAGCATCTCCCGCTCTCGTTTAAATAATTTTATATTGTTTGCTCATATTTTATTATAGGTATATCCTTGTTTGTAGTTTGAAACAGGCAGAAGTCATCTACATAGTCTGTAGAATCTAAGAGGTTTGTTCAGCTCGTCCTACTGCGTACGGCCCCATGAGTTGATCATGCGTGTACAAAGTTTGCAGAATTAGAAATTGCGGAGTGAGACCTAAGACTACTGGAGCACTGGAGCACGGAAGAAAGGGTTGAATATTCTGTGGAAGAAAGAGAGCTATAAATAGCGAAACTGCGCAATTTCTCTCTTCTGTGTGACTGGAGACTACTGTTTCATACAAAGGACAAACGGCAACAACGTATCGCACCTACGATTCGTGACGTTACAGTTTCATGAAATATAGTAAACAACAATATTTTTTTAAACGAAAACTGGATTAAGAGCAAAAAGCAAACTAAATTTACACTAAATTATAGTTTAAACTCAGTTTATAACTAAACTAGGATGGGCAGTAGCTTAGAGGTTAAGCGCTTGGGCTTATTCGTAAACCGTACTTGACATAACATAGGTTTACTTGCATACTATTGTTTGGTTATGCCCGTAAGCGTTTCTTTTCACTATACTCTTCAATACTAAAATATGGGAGGTCAAAAAAAACACCTAGAAAAACAATATTGTACATGTTTCCGCCTCTAATTCTTTATCTGGAATTATTGCATCTTATCTTACAACATTAAAATTCAGTTATATAATTTGAATAGCTTGACTAATGCAAATATTCAGACAATAAATTGGTCCTAATTTGAATTATTATATTCAAAAATGTTTTATTAGAAGTGTTTCAACAAATCATATTTTTTTGGAATTTTATCAGAAAAATTTGAACACTTTGAAAATTATGGCCCTCGTTTTATAAAGTGCACATGAACATGCACAGAAGATCAGAAAGTTAAGAATTTAACTAAGAAGATAAAAGTTGGTTATCTCCTAGTTTAGTTTAGTTAAGCTAAAGTTTTATTTAGGTACATAAATAGACTAAATTATTCAGTAGTTGCAGTTTAGTTTAATTGTTATTTTTTGTAACATAAAGCCTTAATGTGTATTATAATTAATATATTACATCTTTGTCTAGTTGCTTTTTTCTAATTTGGTTTAAATTAAACATAGAATTTTTTTGACACTTATTATAATAGTTCTAGAAAATATAAATACACAAACCTTTTCGTAATGTTATAATTCTAACATTTTTACCAAACATGTACGATGTAATCATTAAATTTTTACTTTTTTACCCCGCTATATTAAATCAGCAAGAAAACTTTACAATGCTTTTTATAATTATTTTTTGTACTTTAATATTTTATATAATTACTTATGGATCACCCTATATATGAAAGAAAAAATATTTCGTGTCTGTTCGCTTGTTTGTTGGCTGTCCTGCAACTCAATTTGCAAACTTGCACGTCGGGAAATACATAACCTGAAAAGAAAGATCAGAATTTTTTATTCTTTTCTCACGTTAGGATGCGTATTTGGGTTATAAATTTGTAGAAATTTGCTTCCATTTGTTTAAGCGAATTTCTACAATCCCGAGACAGTACTAGGTAACTTCAAATTTATAAAACCCCAAAAGCAACTGCTGGCAACTACGACCAGCAATGAATAGTTTCATGAATGCTGAGATATCCGATCAGGATTTGGTAAAAGTTTGTGCAAAATAGCATGAATTTTTACTTAAAAACCTGTTTCGATTTTAGATACTTCAGTGGTTAAACACAGCAAGCTTTTCGCAGGATTCTAAAGAAAAATTAGAGATAATACATAAACTGCAAGAATTTTTAATTCGGAAGGTGCCAAATCTTTTACCAGAGTTTCTTAGCAATGTCTTGAATTTTACAACAGATCAAAGTGCAGACGTGAAAAAAGCATTAGTAGGTTTTATTGAAGAGGCATGGTGCGTTAGAAAAAAAAACTTTTTATTTATTTCTTACAATTACCCGTTTTGTATTGTAGCAAAATAGACGAAACCCTATTGACCAAAGTAATGGTAAATCTCCACATGTTACTTTGCGTTGAAAGTATTCCTGTTCAAAAACGGGTCATTCAAGCTGCTATAACTATTTATCGCAAAATGTTAAATTGGTTATGTAGGGCACCTGTTATTACAACAGCAATGGAAGAAGCGTGGAATCAGTTAAATGTTATAAAAGTGGAAATTGCAAATATGATAGATAGTGATAATGATGGTGTACGTACGAGCTCAGTAAAATTTTTAGAATGTGTTGTTTTACTTCAAACATATCCTGAACAACAAGAAAATAAATCACAAAACGATTTTTCCTTAGAAGATGTTCCACTTACATTAAAAATTGCTAGAAGACGGAAACTTGAAGAAGAAGCAAAGTAGGTATTTATTTCAATATTAAAATGTTATTTCTAAAACTATTTTTGCAGTAAAATTTTTGACTTGTTGATAAAATTTAATGGCTCACAGCACATTAGTAGTGCTAACTTATTTGCATGTATTGGTGCGCTCACAAATATTGCTAAGCATCGACCAGAGTTTATGGGAAAAGTTGTGTCTGCCATTGAGATGTTACATTCCAACTGGCCACCTACGTTAAGTGCCACGCAAGTTAATTCTATTCGGAAAAAGTTAAAATCTGAACTTACTTCACTTATAAAACATCATGCTACTGTTGATTATTTAGAAAATATTACGGCAATGATGATCGAATTAGGTAAGTTTTTGTAACAATTTCAAGGAAAAATGCAGTATAGTAGACCACAACCTTGCACATCAATTTTTTTGCCCTGTATTTATTACGAATTCCCGTTTGAATCTCTAGGAGTGTGATAAATCCTTTTGTGTTAAAATAAAGTGAATAATTAAACCAACATCTGTCCAAGTAAACAGTAAACGTAAGTCCAAACAATATGGCTAATTGTCAAAAATTCTCCTTTGTGCAGTATGCACCGTCAATAAATGTGCTTACCTACTGTGATCAAAATTCACAAGTCCAAATTATGCAACTACATCAAACAGGGTCATACCGTCTGCAAACAATACCATTAAATGTATATGGATATCCCTCTTACCCACAGCAAGCACAACAACCACTCAGCATAATCTAACCAGCTGCTTCATTTATCCATCAAACAGAATCAAACCACTTCCAAGAAATAAACCTACAGTGGAAAAAAGTAGAATACAAGAAACGAGGTAGTCATGAAAGGGCAGCTAAACAAACCACTCTGAAGGACTACTGGTTAAGTAAACCAATTCTCACCATTAATAAATACATTTATCTGGAAACTTCAAAAGAAAAGGAGCAAGAAAAAGAAAAGACAATGCCACAAGAAAAATCACCAAATCACCCTTATTTTTGTGCCGGGTGTACAACTTATACAACCCGTAATAGATCTTCCAAACGGCATTGCAACAAATGAATAGTGATATGATCAGAGAAAGAAGGGAGTGCCACAGTGTCAGTATACATAACAAAGAACTTCTTGCCATACTGAAACTCAAGAATGAAAAACGTAGAGGTGCTTTTTCTTACCTGGCACCACATCTTTATAATCAGCTACCTTAAGGCGTCAGGTTATGCCAACTTACCACATTTAAACAGCACGTCAAAAGCAGGTTACTTCGGCGACAGTTATGCTGATTCTAGTGTTATGTGGCGGAGTGGAAGCGCAACCAGGTTGAATTTAGTCTTTTTGCAGGATTTAATTAAATTGTTGTGTTTGGCATTTATACATACAGTGTGAGTCATTAGTGCGAGATTGTTTTCTAACGCCTTTATTACAACAGTTACAAAAAAATTGTTACGAAAATATTCACTCATGCATTAGAAGTGGTCTACTGTACCGTATTTTAGCTACTACTTTTTTATGTTACAACCTGGAACTGAATTGGTGAAAAATGACCGAAAATGATTACAGTTTCTAAGTACTTATTATATTGCCTTCCCGTCATTCTATAAATGATCTCTAATAATATTTTGTTATTTATTTAAGGTTACACTCAACAGGAAGTTCAAAAACTAATACCTAAAATGGATGAGCGAAAAAGGTATACAAAACGTGTTATACAAGATGAACCCTTGCAACAAAGTACTAAGAAAGCTCGTATAGAACCCGAACCAGATCCAGAACAACAAAAACTAGGAACAGATGCCAATGAGAAGTTTGTTTTAGATCGTTTGAATATAGACACTGCTGTACAGTTAGTGTTATCAACAATGACAAAGTTACCTAATACAATGCCTAATCAGTTTAAAATTGATTACACAGCATTTGTGAAAATGGGACATGTGGGAGAACTGAAAGTTTTAGGAAAAATGTTGGCTATTCAACTTTTGGAAGCCGGCCTAGGACCAGGAGCTGATATTTTGAAAAATCCACCTGCCCCTAAAGAAAAATCACCTGAACAAGAACCAGTTAGTAGAAAGAGAGAAAGAGAAACAGAGGAAGAAGACAAGGTTAATATTTTTTTATTAGTTACTGTACATTACAAGGGATCTCCATTCAAAATTTTGGTTATACAGGGGGAGTTTGAATCTGTACAAACTTTAAGAATAAATTCTACACATCAAAGCAATAAAAAAAGCTTCTATAAATATGCTTTCCTTTGGAAGAGGGAACAATCCAATGGTTTTCATGTCCATAACTTTGGCAGTAGTTGCAATAAAATTTTATAGAGCAATACTACTTGTTTAATTTAATGTTTTTACTGGTTTTTACTTTCCCATACTTCTACTGAAGTAAATCATAAGAAAATAGAAACCAAACCCTTAGAAGTCTTGGATTATATTTTTATGAGCTTATGACTTTGTGCTTTCAAGCAAGCTGCAAGTTGTAAAATAGTTGTAAAAATGTACAGAATAGACACAATTCTCTAAAAAACACAATTTAGCAATATTTAAAAAATAATACAAAGTAATGCCTTTAAATGCATTTTTAAATAAAAAAACTTTATCTGAATACCAAGCAAACACATATTAGAGGTTATAACCGGAAATTAATTTAGAAATATGCAAATTTCCTCGGATAATCCAAAATATGCATGCATTTCTGAAAACCTTAAAAATATGCATTTATATGCACTACCAAATTTAAATATGTCATTCACATTTGAAAGAAACATGTAGAAATTTAACTTAGCATATGTTTAGTACGTACAAAATAAACATGCAAATGCATATAAATCCTAGCTAATAATGATGCAGGATCATTAGTTCCTCTGTTGGCAGCTCTGAAAAAATTAATAACTAAATAGAATACCCTATTTGTTTTAAATATAATTTTACGTACAGAAATTATTTTTGCAGGCACATAAAAAAGAACGTGTTAAAGTCCCTCGGATAAAAACCTTAAAATTGGCAGAAATCACTAAACCTCTAGATAAAAGCTCAAAGGAAAGATTACTTCTAGGAGCTGTAGAAAGGATTCTTGTTTCTGATAAAATCGGAGCTGGTCTTCTTAGGCAAAAAGTCATTGTTACTTTAGCAGCATCATTTAGCGATGGTGTTCGTTCATCTGTTCTTGCTTTCCTTCTCTCGGATCTTAGAACATATTTGGATATTGCCTTGGCATGGTTGTTTGAGGAATATAGTATTATGCAGGTATTTATAATTTGTCCTATTGGAGATAATAAATAAAAAAGCTATTGAAGCTGTTGTGCATGTGAAGTAGTAATAGTTGTTGTAAAATTTAAAAACGTAGAAAGTTATTATATTTCTTTGAAAATAAACCTTAAACTTTTAAAAAAGAACAAAACTTGGGATTTTCTGTTTTTATTAAATAATATTTATATATTTAATATTGGTTGTTTTCTAGGGTTTTACAAGATTACCAGCTTTAAGACGTGATGGTCGATTGGATCAAGGCTATACTAATCTTTTAAGTGCTTTTATTAATTCGTCATCATTGGATCCTCTTGTTCTCTCTCGTTTGCTGCTAGAAGCTCCAATGGTTACTGATCAGGCCTTAGAACAACTATGCATTATATGTGGGGATGAAAATCGTTGTGCCTGGGCTTTGGGCCTTCTGCGAGATCTTATAGTACGTCGACCTCCAAAACAAACTGTATTCCTCAATGCACTCCTAGCTCATACTACTCATGAATCAAGTGAGGTTCGTGACTGTACGATAAATCATGTTTTGGACTTATACCAGAGGCAAAACTTGAAGGCAAATATTGAGAAGTTTGTACGACTTCATTTAGATTTTTTGCGTTTAGCACAACCCCCGCTTAGTTTGTTTGGAGAGACTCAAGGGCGATTAATAGGCATTAATTCTTGGAATGATGATCTAGTACGTGCTTGTTTACTTCCTTATGTCTCACTTCTGCCATTGAACGAGACCTTGATTCACGACCTTGCTAAAGTATACATTCAAACAAATGCGGACATAAAACGCACCATTTTACGTTTACTTGAAACTCCTATTAGGACGATGGGAATGGATTCAACCGAATTATTAAAATTGGTGGAAGAATGTCCTAAGGGCTCTGAAACTCTTGTTACTAGAGTTATACATATCTTGACCGACAAAGGTCAACCTAGCCCCCAACTTGTGCAGCGAGTCAGAGATCTTTACCAGACTCGTGTGTCTGATGTTCGATTTCTTATTCCTGTTCTTAATGGTTTAACAAAGAAGGAGGTATTAAATAAATATTTGCTTAAAGACTGGCAAAAAATAAAATTTTGTTTGGTGTTGCAGGTAATTGCCGCGTTACCTAAACTTATCAAGTTAAATCCAGTTGTTGTGAGGGAGGTTTTTAATCGTCTATTGGGTCTACATGGAGACAGTCCCATTACACCTACAGAATTGTTAGTGGCTTTACATCTCATAGATCCCATTAAAGCTGATCTTAAAACAACAATGAAAGCTACATCTATGTGTTTGAATGAAAAACAGGTATTTTGTTAATGCTACTTTGTTTTTACATTTTTTGTATTTAGTGTACTTGGTTACTCTCCAGTCAAGTGACAAAATAGAATGAAAAATTTACAATATCTCAGCCTCCACATATTGGGGGTTGTAAACATACATTTTTCACTCTTACTAATTTTGCTAGATCTAATTCTGGTTACTTATTTTTAGTTGACACATTTAAACAGAATAAAAAACAAACTTTTATTGGTTTTTAAAATTTACAGAATTGTCTTACCCATTTTAGGTGCACTAAACGTTTTTCAAAACATCTCAAAAAAAATAGGCTGTGTATATTAAAAATATTTTAAAAATTATATATCATTCTATTAAAAATTTTAAGTTACTCTTTATTTCTTACATTAGGAGGACTTTTCAAAACTAGCTATTAGCCTAATATATGGCCCCTCCCGCCTCATAAATTTTGTTGCTCATTATTTTATAGTTTGGGGGATATCAGCTTGTAACAAAGACTTTAGTTGTCGCATTCCAAATTTTAATTTATTATCTTAATAAATAACGAGGAAAATGGAAGTGACCAAACATCCGGTATAGCATGTGTATGCCATACATGGTTATCATGAAAATCTATTAAACAAAAACATGTAATTTCTGCAAACAATACGTTATTAATTTGTGCAGGTAACCAGGGGTACTTAAAATTTGTCTAAAAGACAAACTAGATTCTAAATATATTAAATCAAAAACATCGATTTAAAATTTAAATCAAGTAAATTGATTTTTCTGATTTCTTTATCAAAATCACAATTTTTTTGCACCCTGGCATTTACAATACCAAATTTCATCCCGCTCTGATAACTTGTTTTTGGGTAAACAGGCGTTAAAACCAAATATTTTAAAAATTTATAGAATGCGTCACAGAGAAATTAGTGAACTGGGATACGAACAAAATTGTATCACATCCCTAACTCTATTAGTTTACAAAATTCAAAAACATGTAGCCAGTTTTAATGTTGTATTTTTTTGAATATTTCTAAAATCTTCTTATTTTTATGAAATCAATACTGCCCTATGTAAAAGCAGGTAAAGTTGTAAAACCGTATAACTATGATATAAACAAAGATTTCAATTTTGGGTGCGGGTGCCGGGTTATCAGCACCCAGTCCCAACAATCCATCTAAGAATCGGCGGGAGATTTAAGTTTTGTTACAAGTTTATTGTGTTATTGTCATGTTTAATATGGCAAAGCAAAAGAGGGCCATAAATTTATAAAAGATTTTATGGTGTGACAATAATTCATTCAACTAAAGACTATCGGCCACCGGCCACATTTCTTCGTCTGGCCCACTGTGAACTTTCTGTTTTCTTGCCAGGCCAATCCGGACCTGATTGGTCTTAAACACATACCTACTAATTGATGAAGTAACAGACTTATTATTATTTGGAAAGGCTTTCATTTCTCCTCTCTGATGTTACAGGTTTTCACTCAAGAAATTCTCGCTGTCGTATTACAGCAATTAATGGACCAGACACCATTACCGACTCTGCTTATGCGTACTGTTATTCAAGCTCTAGGGTCACACCCTCGCCTTTCTGGATTTGTCATGAATATTCTCCAGCGTCTTATTTTGAAACAAGTAAGTATACAGTTAAGCTTTTATTAAGTAATTATTAATGCTCATATTTTTTGAGGTTTGGAAGCAAAAGGTTGTGTGGGAAGGTTTTGTCAAGTGTTGTCAGCGTACTCGACCCCAAAGCTTTTCAGTATTAATGCAGTTGCCCGCACCACAATTATCTGAAGCTCTAAACATGTGTCCTGATCTGCGAGAACCTCTGAAACAGTACATGTTGAATTTTTCGGAAGGCCAGCGTACGCATGTGCCTGCCGCTGTTCAAGAGATTTTGATGGGACCAACCACTGTTGTACAAAAACCACCAGAAATGGTCCCAGTAAGTTATCAGTATTATTTATATGATTTATATGTAGTGTGCATTATTTCTATACTGTTTTATACATACTGGGTGACAATGAAACCATGTCCACGAACGAAATTTCTAAAGCAAAACTAACGCGAGTTGCTATGTAGGAAGTTTGAGTGATTTGCTTTAACTATTTTTCAAGCTATCAAATTAATTTTATTTAGAAGACTAACAAATAAAACAAATGAATAGTTTGCCTAAATTAATTTGCTGCAAAATTTTCGATGTCATAAAATGCGATTTGAAATTTTGATGTTGACTGCTAAGAATGTTGGTAATGTAGTTATGAATTATGCTCATTGGCTGCTGAACCGAATGCACAAAATAAATGCGAAAGCTTTTCGAATATAGCAGTTTTTTAACATTATTCATGAATTTTGGTACTCGAATTATATATGCACACAAATCAAGTAAGTTTGAGGATTGCTCCTCAGGGACGAGAAAGTGGTTATGCTGTTGGTGTATAGCGAATGCAGGAGATATGCCGTGGGTGCTAGCAGCGTCTCAACATTATCCAAATAGTTTGTTTTTTGTTTAAACACTTCAACTATTTCTTATTTTGTTTTGATACCGAAATAGCTGATTTACAAATTAATTTTTCAGAACAGTTTCAAATAGCAAGATATTCTTTTTAATGATACAGAATAAATGTTTTTGTTCTTCCTCTTTCTCTCAATGAGTAAAAAACTCTTCTTTAGTTGTAAAGTGGTTCTGCAAAATAGACCTATGTAAACCTCTGAAGATTGCTTAAAATTACGTTTTTTGACAAAGTCTCAAAAGTTTAAATAAAAACAAATTACCATTAGATATTGAATTTTGCAATGACAATTTTGACAAAAATTTAGCTAGACTAGTCCCCATGAGCAAACAATTTTCTGCGGAAACTTTCCTATTGGTTGAAAATATTTGAATCTCAAATGGTGGGAATTTCTGCGAAATGTTTTAATTTCTCGAGGGAGTTTAAATTTTTGTGAATATTATCATGCTATTTATGTCAAAGTGGTTTCACTGTCACTTGATATATTATAATAGCAATAATAACTAATTATTTTTGTAGCCTCCAGTAACCCCAGAAATACTACCTGCAGCATTGACATCAATGGAACCACTCCCACCTGGAATGGAGTAATTACTCAAATTATGTACATGTATCTTTGTATCATCTAATTTTTATTTTAAAGTATGTACCTATCTTTATTGTTAGTGAAATAAGCTCTACAAAGTTGCAAAAACAGTGCAACACAATTGTGCAAAAGGTGTACCTCATCGTATAAATAGTTTGATATAAAATTACCTATTCCTTTTCATTTTCATTGATTTATAATATTATAGAGTGTTACATGTTTTGCATATGTGCAAATTTGACTCAATAAAAGCATAGTATAATATGTAATATCTAACTCGTGGTACACTTTAAAATGCTGCACGCATAGACAATAATGTTATAAACTTAAATTTTACAAAACAAGTTAAATAATATAATTAAAATTTGGATCTTTTGGTCTTCTTTTCACTTTTACCAGCAGAACTTTTATTTCCACTGGGTGCAACTGGATCAAAGGTTAGAAGAAGATTTGAGACATATGGTCCTGATTCATAATATTCAGACGATCTTGAACTGGCGGAACTAGAACTTGGCGTAAATTGTAGTCTTGGGCCAGGAAGTGTTAGTTCATGTTCATATGTGTAACGACTAATATGAGGGGTCATCTCTTGATACCTTGTTGAAGCTTCAGCTAGTTGCTGCAGAGCGCTTTTGTTTGCATCTTGCAATTGACGAATTAGAAGGTTTCTCTAAAATAATATTGACGGGTTAACTTCAGATAATATTAATCTAAATTGAAATTTTTACATGATATTTTTCGGTCACACGCAGATCAAGGTTTTTCATACAAGTATGTAGGTGACGATCTGCTCTGTCAATTTTTACTCGTTGTTCTATTGCATATCGTTCTAAAGTGGCATATTCATCTTCCATACCCGCCAGAGCTTGTCTTGATTCTATTCTTTCTTCATCAGCTTCCTTTAATGCTTGCTTTAAGCCTTAAAATATGAAATCTTTTAACAGCACTTCCATGTTTTATTTTTGTTTTACCTTTTACTTGATGTTTCTTATTTGCTAATTCCTTTCTTCTGTTACGTATTGTTGCTGTTATGTTACTTATTTCATTTTCCAGTATACGCATCTCATCAGCTTCCGCATCTTAAAAATAAGTTAAAACTTTGGACGTTAAATTGTGAATTAAAATTTTACTATTAATCGCTAAAATGCTCAGTGTCGTATTAACCATATTGCCTTGGGCTAAGCCTTGGTCGGGGCTCCACGTAAAAAAAACAAATTTAGACTTGGCGTGGTGAGAACAAATTTGCTCACTGATTAATATTGCTGTTTCTAATTCATGAATGTTAATTCGTCTCCCTTTTTTTTTCTTTTGCTTTCGTGCATGGCTCAAATCGCCTGCATATGGTATTTGTATATAAAATAAATCATACATTTAAAACAACTCAAAATTTATGTCTATTAGATAATTATTGTCACAGTGCAAGTGCTATTTACTAGCAATAAGATGGCATAAAAAATATTTTTTCTGCAACCCGCACGGAAGTGACTACGTACAGGACTCCTTTGCGACAGGGAAGTAGCTGATTACAGTACTGTTTTGAAATAACATGTCTGATTTTTAATCGATTATTTTAGTTCAATCAATTTTTTTTTATTTAAATAATTTTTATGATTTTGCTTAAAAAAAATCATTATTTACAATTTAAGTGATTACGATCGCGAAGTGCAGCAATGCTCTCCGTGGTCAGTAGATGGATGGGTGGCTCAAGGCTGTGCTAACTAGGCACCTCGTGCTATCGGATGGGCACTTTGGATCCTTTTGATGCTGGGGCCTTAGGCTATAGCCTAGACAGCCTAGTGGATAATATGGCACTGAAAATGTTGCATGCTTACCATACTCTTCAACAGCTGCGAGGCTTTGTTTGTAGGTGACATTTGCTGTATTAACAACTCTCAGAGTGTTTTCCATAGCCACTATTTCTTTTTCTGCTGTTTTTACCTTGGCATCAAGTTCATCACCTTCTTGTTGCAACATATACTTCTCTTGAGCATTTTTTATCTTGAAATGTGTAACTGATAATGGTTCGCCGTCTTCATCTTTACCTAGTGCCATTATGGCAATGTTAAAACGTTTTTGCAGTTGCTCTATTTTTATTTGCCTGAGATTTATTTCTCGTTTTAACCGACTTTTCTCTTCATCCAGGTTACGTCGTTTAGCTATGAGTATTTCTTTGTTGGTGTTTATCTCTATTTGGCGTTCCTTCATAGCCTGTAACGATATATTAAATATAGGCACCCTGCTCCACAGGAAACTTAAAGCAAGTGTCAAGCTTACTAATACAAGAATTAAATGAAGGGTAAATTCTACTAGAAAGAAATGAACTGTGCTGTAGAAGTATGTTTTGTCACCATCAGAAACTACGATTTTAATTTTGACGTTTTAAAAAGCTGGATTGTTATGTTGACAGCATATTTTAAAATTTCGACGATTTTGATTTCAAATTATTCGGAAGTGCAAAAATAGCGTATATACCACAGGACTGAGGTGCTTCATTCAATCCCTCGTAAGATTGACCTCGCTACACTCAGGCAATAAACTTTCCCACTCGGGATTAAATTAAGTATTTCAGTCCCTTGGTATATAACATACTATTATAATATGACGATTGACGATATGCATAAAAAAGTTTATTTGACGATTCTATTTATGAATTTGTCGGTTTGCAAGTTTTTTCTTCTTTAAACCATTCCTGAATCAAAGCGCACGCTCGTACTTTTAAATAGAGTCCCAAATTTAAAATAAGCCAATCAAGAGTTTTAAGTTTAATGACGTCATATTATGGTGTAAAACAGACTTTAATGCAAGCAGCTGTTAAGTGATATTAGCAAGAAATAATTCACGAAAATCGAAACTGGCAGATGGAGGTTCTGAAACTGGCCGAGTGACAGGCGATTGGAGATAGGTTAGAATTGTCAATTTTACTCACAACAGAAATCTATTACATTGATTCTGTTGTATTAGTACGTTGTGTGTACTTATATAGTGATTTAAATAATATTTAAAATAACGCAAACTATAGTGCTTTTAAAACTAGTGTGAATGAAAGTTGTCTCGTGATATACTTTAACGATAAAAGTGTACATTTCGGCATCTTTTAGCTTTCATTACTGCGTAAGTGTTAATAGTTTTCATTTAAAAGAATAAAAATGTACTCTCTAATATCTTAATTTTTAATAATAAATTAATAATATAGCGTATTTTCTTTTCCCGCCGTTAATATTGTTACCGCCTGAAATTAGCGGCCAAACAAAGAAGTTTAAATCATTGGCGCCAAAATTTTTTGAGTTTTTTTTTAAATTATAATGTAAAAACAATACATATAGAAATGAAGACGTATAAGTTACTGTGTAAAAGACGAGAACTTCAGTTATTAGGAACATTAAATGGCGGACAAAGTTTTAGATGGAAGAAAGTAGTAAAAAATGAAATCGAGCAATGGATTGGAGTATTCAATGGACGAGTGTGGATTCTCCAACAAGAGGATGAACATATTGAATATCAGGTTTATGAAAATGTAGACACAGCAGAGACTAACGATACTGAAAACACGGTATCTAGTCAAAGATATGAAAAAATGTTACGAGACTATTTTCAGTTAGATTTAATAAAATTGGAAGAATATTACCCCAAATGGTCGGCAAAAGACCCTTACTTCAAAAAAGCAGCTGAACAGTTTTATGGCGTCAGAATTTTGCAACAGGATCCTACAGAAAATATTTTTTCTTTTATTTGCTCCCAGAATAATCATATTTCTCGAATATCAAGTATGGTAGAAAAGTTAGCGACTTTTTATGGTCCTAAAATATGCGACGTGGATGATATACCGTACCATGCTTTTCCCAAGGTTGAGGTTTTAGCGCAACCAGAAATTGAGCAAAAATTGCGGCAAAATGGATTTGGATATAGAGCCAAATACATTTGTAAAGCAGCTCAACAAATCGTAGATCAAGGTGGAGATGTATGGCTGGAAAAATTAAAGCAAATGGATTATCCAGATGCTAAAATGAAATTGATAAGTTTAACCGGAATTGGACCTAAAGTAGCAGATTGTATTTGTTTGATGTCATTGGGACATTTACAAGCAATTCCAGTGGACACGCATATGTACCAAATTGCAGCAAGACTATACATGCCCAAACTTGCTAAGCAAAAAACTGTTACAGAGAAAATTTATAATGAAATTGGAGAACATTTTAGAGACCTCTACGGTTCCTTAGCTGGATGGGCGCACACTGTGTTATTTTGTGCAGACTTAAAAAAATTCAAGTTAGTTGAAAACAATGAAGTTGTTAAAGATACTAAAAATCCTAATAAGCGACAAAAAATTTAACTTAATGTTGTATGTACGTGTACTAAAATATTGATTGCTTATGTAAAGATTTTAATTTGTGCTTTTCATTGAATAAAAATTATTTTTAACCAAAAATAAAACATAGATTGCTTACCGTTTCAAGCTCTACTCTGTACTTTTGCAAGGTGTAAATGTTATAGTCTTCACGTTTCATAATATTTTCTAATTGGTTTACACGTAAACGTAGCATATTTTCATCAACTTGTCTTTGCTGTGAGTTTTGCTTTGCAGTTTCTGCATTCTTCATTCCACCTTCAAAAGAGAGGACTTGATTTTGCAGTTTGTCTTTTATTACGTCCATTTGTGCATTATCTAATGTGATAGCAGATGTAAGACGTCGCATCTCGTCTTCTATCTGGTTCGCTTGATTGGTAAACATTTGTTTGATCTGCGTAATTAAATAAGTTTGCTGTTATTGTAGTAATATAAAACCGTTTAAAGTGATCACCTCGTTCTCTTCGGCCAATATTTTTTCAAGTTCAATTATTTTTTCTTCTCGTGCTTCTTTGTCTTCATCAGTATAATGTCCTTCAAGTTTGTCACGTTTGGTTTCCATTTGACTTATTGTAAAATCCTGTAATAGTAAAACATAATTGTTGTTTTATTATGCTAATTATGCATTGTTGACTTACCAAGCTGTAATTAATTTCTTTTTGTTTCTGCAAATTATTGTTCACTTCTTGAATATTTTTTTTTAATAATTTCATGGCAGTTTCGCAACCATTCATTGATATTTCTTTTAATTTTGCAGCATTTTTTAGGTCATTCATATTTTGTTGTGTTCTAAAAAATACTCCCTGCATTCTTTCTATTTCTGTAGTCAAGAGTCGATTTTGACGTTGTTCTTTTTCGAGTATTTGTTCGAGCCGTCTAGCTCGATCTGCTGCAGACATAGAAGTGTTTTTTATATCATCGAGCTTTTTCTTTAAATTATCCAATTCTGTTTCCAACTGTTTAATTCTGTTTTCTTTAGAGGCGATATCTTTTGTCAAAGTTCGGCCCCTGCCTCTTTCTTTTTCCAAGAAATTTGCTGTTGACATTAGGGACCGCTTTAGTGAACTTGCCTTAAAAATATATTAATGAAAAAAAACCGTGTCTAAAACAAAAATGGAAAAAACTGATTACTTCGCTATTCAATGTAAGAACATATTGAATTAACTCGTTTAGCTCTCTGCGCATTTTGGAGCCATTGAAATTTAATTCTTCGATTTGTTGTTCAACTTCTTTATTATTGTTGATTTCATTTTTTAGGAAATTGTTTTGTTCGTCTAGCCGTTCTTGTTGTTCAGCTACTAGGTCTTGGACCATTGACGTTTCTTGAATGGCTTGTTCTATCGCTTCATCACGACGTTTCAGGTTTTTAATTGCCTCTTGCCACTGGTTTGTGAGAGCTGTTCTCTCTTCTTTTAGTTGTTTGAAAACTTTTTCTGAAATAATGGAGATTGATTTATATATTTTATTGTACACCAAGAAGTAGATGTGTTATGCCTAAACAGTGAAATTGCTCAAAGGGCTAAAAGAAACAGCCACAATGCGAAATGAGTTTTTAAATTTTTATTTAGTCCAATCGTCAGGTACTTTTGTAGGGAAATAACTCGGGAATGGAATTTTTTTGCTTATACTATTTGTTTGGGCGTCCAAAAAAAAGACACCGAATTCGTGTATTCTAACTTGGTCGGGAACCCAGAAATTTTTTAGAAAAAAGTGCAAGAAATCACAATTCGTAGATTCATTTTCATTGCATCCTATGTTAAAAGTAGTTATAATAAAAAAAAATGAAATTCTGCATAAACAAAAAAAAATAATGTTCTAGCCCGTAAATCCTAAAAAACACCTAAAGCTAATAGGCTATGATCTCTGAAAGTAGCACATTTTCGAGTCTGTTTCGTAGGGTTGCAGTTTTTTAGAAAATAGCTTCTTAACTAAATTGAAATATGATAAAATTTCGCGTAAAACTAAAAACGAAAAAATGTTCCAGCCGCAATAGTTTCCGAAATATGACCTTTCAGAAAATGGTACGTGGGGGATGTTACTTGCTATGCTCTTTGGGATGTTTTTATAGTAAATGGCCGCACCTGCAAGGGTGGGAACTATTAGCGCGGAACACACGGGGTGGGAATATTAACAATTAAAAATATTTAATATTAGTGTTTGGTCATTCAATGCACTTACAATGAGTTGTGGCTGTTTTATTTGTTCACTTAGTGGTTTCATTGTTTGGACATAACAGATGCACTAAACTATTGAAAGAAGCAAAACAAGCTTGAGATCATTTTACCTTTTGTATTTGGTTTGTAAAGACTTGTCTGATTTCTTTAAAAACAACTACCAGTTTGTATTTTTATGAATAAAAGGTGAATGTAAAGATATATATTTTTGTGAGGTAGAAATTGTTAAACAGAACATAAAAATTAAAATAGCGAAAGAGCTTTGTCTGTACCTAATAATTATAAGACGTTTATATTACCTATCCTTTCTAAAACCTGCTCAGAATTAGTAAGATCTCCAACTAATTTTTCAAGTGTTTGTTTTCTATTAATAGCTTCTTCTTGCAAATTTTGTCTCTTGATTTCAAGTTCTTTTGCTTTCTTTTCATCTTCTCTAGAAAACTTCTTCAAAAGTTCATTGTCTTCATCTCTTTTCTTTAGGGATTCGTCCCAAGCCTTCAAAGCTTCATCATCCCAGCTGGCTTCAGATTTTATTTTATCCATTTTGGACAAACCTTTATCTAAGTCTCCCTTTTTGCTAGTTATTCGAGATTCGATGTCTTGCATTGATTTCATCATTTGACGTATCTCTTGTTGGACACGTTCTTTTTCTGATTGTGTTAGGAGAAATTTGTGCTCTTGTGCGTCTAGATGTTGTTGATATGTTGTTATAAGATGCTACGGGGAAATAGAAAAATACAAGTAAAGAATATATTAAAAATTTGAGGATAAAAAGTGTTGTTTCTGAATCTCAAAATTTTTCAAATTTTACCGACTCATTTGTCTAGAAATAATTCCTCATTACAACTATTATTTAAATGATATACAGACTGGTATGCCAGAAAATCTGTATCTTAAGAAATTGCCCAGTATAACAAAACGGAAATCTTTTAATCGTCACTAATCTAACACTTGCTGTTTTACTTGAAGTGACACTAACTTCATGTTTTTAAGTAGCACCTTGTATAATTTTAATACGTTCTTGTAGAACAAAACTCTCTTTTTAACTATTTTTTCAAATTTGAAATTGGTTAATAAATGACGAAGAAAAATGCAATTGTTTTTCTGCAGGAAGATACGGCCATTAAATTAATAATATTAATAGCAATATTTATTGAGTAGGCGTTGAAAACATGTTATAGTAAATTTGGAGTACAAAATCGAAATTAGTTTAAACCAATAGTCATGATATACATATTTTAAATTGTAATCAAAAACAAAGTTTCAGGGTCGTCTGTACGCAGCTATCCCGCAAGCTTTTGTCTACTATCACGTGATTAGACTATGTTCACCTCTTATGCACTAAGTGTTTTGCAATCTATTTCGCACACTCTTAAGTTGTCATCGAAATTTTTATCGTTCCCAGTTTATTAAAAAGAGGGGCATGAATTTTTAATTTTCAAAAATTCATGGAAGGCGTCACAGAGAAATTAATAGACTGAGGCACGAAACAAATTATAGCCCATTCCTAGCCTTATAAGCTACAAAATTTAAAAAAAAAATGTGTTTGTGTTTCTCCAGGGCTAGTGTGATATCAAATTTAATTTTGATCTGTCGACTTTTTGGGTAAATAGACGTTAAAGTCAAAATTTGCGAAAACGTATAGAAGACATCAAAGAGATATTAGCGAACTGGGACACGAACTAAATTCTAGCGCAGCCCTAGCTCTATAAACCTACAAATTAAAAAAAAGTTGTTGGGCCAGTTTTGTACCAACATTTTTTCGAATATTTTCAAAACTTTGAAAATATTTTTACATTCTAATTTTAATAATTTAAACAAATCTCGTACATGGTAACATTGATTCCCCCTAGAGCTACTACTGTAACAAACTTGATCTCAATCTGTCAACTCGTTTTTGATTAATAAAGCGTTAAAGTCAAAATTTTCAAGACATCCTTTCATGACGCCATTTTGAAGCTAGAGTGTTTGGAAGAAAAGCTTTATATTTGTCTCTATTATACTGTGCTCTTAAATTGTTAAAATTTTGTTTCTGAAAAAACGTATCTAACTTCCGGTTCTGGTTCATAAAAAAAATTTGGCTCGACAAATAATTATAATAAAAAAAATTAAATTATTAAACAAATTGTATTTTGTGGTTGTTATAATACTAAACTTATTGATACATTAATGAACGAAAACGATTATAAATTAGTTATTCAAAAAATTTATCCATATACTCCAACTTCATCCAATACAATTAAATATGCTTCCATTCCATATTTTAGTGTCAAATTAGAAAAAATTGCTAATTAGAATAACAATTAAAAAAGCTAAAATTATAAACTTCTTCTTTTTCTACTTATTATAGGCCAATTGCCTGTTTAATACGCGCAACTAGTGCGGGTTCTGTAAGCCCGATTCGCACGTATGTGGGGCAGGAGGCTAGCCTTACCCGTCGAAAGGGGAAGAAGTTCCACTAAATGGTTGGCTAAATTGTACTAGAAAAATTAAAATGTGGTACATATCTATCTAATATTGATTAATTTATTTTGGTGTACTTTATATTGTAAAGAACTACTGCTCTAGAACATTCTGTATGTACTCAAACTACTACTGGAAATTTAATGTAGAGTATTAAACTACTTTCACCTTAATTGGTTGGTTTTCCTAAATGCTAATAAGGTTTGTAGATAATAAAAAAAATTATAATTTATTTACTTTCAATATGTTGCTAAATCTTCCCCTAACTATAATTCTAAGCTATTTGGATCAGTAAAAAGCACACAATAAAAACTTATTGATAACTAAAACATATTTTATTGTACCTGATTTTCGTTATTTTGTTGTTTGACGAATTTTATATGGTTTTCAATAGAATTGTAACGTGAATCTTCAGTTTCATAAAGTTCCGTGGCTCTTGCTTTTTGCATCATAAGCCTTTCAACCTCATCTTGCAGAGCCTTATTTTCGTCATTAGCTATGGGGACATGCATACCAGTTGACCAGCCCATTCTTCGCAGTATATCGTCCATGCTCGAATCCATCTTTAAGTTAACGATGTGACAAGAGAAATTAGTAAATCAAGGTGTATAAAATTAATAAAGGTTACACTGTCATAATGACAAAGGGGACTCTAAATTTGTTTATTTGTTTGCTATTGGTTGCCATGGTAGTGAATACATATGCCAGGCTCTCTATGCTAAATTTGGAATGAGCATGTGCGGTAGAATCAACAGTTTAGATTTAAAAATAGACACTACTATTTTAAGTATTTCATGTTTCTACGAGGTAAGCTGCAGTGAAACTGTTAAAAAACCATTTTTCAATAAATTTGGTATGTTCTTAAACACGTGTAAATTTTTTAGAAAATAAATATACTCATAATAACTGTACACAATGGAGGTGTCACTTCTATCTTGTCCTGTGTGTTTAAAACCGCATTTTGAAGGAGTTGATGCATTGCGATCCAGTTTAATAAGTGTTGCTACTAGTCATATCTCGTGCCCCGTGTGCAATGAGCTTTTCTTGGGACTTGATAAACTTACAATTCATTTGTTTTCTCACATCTCTAATAGTATAGTTGCGCAAGATTCCAGTTTTGAAGCCAGCAAAGTTGATAATATGATCGCTGAAAATTGTTTAAATAAAGACGCTTTTGATACAGTACAAGATATTGATATGACAGACAAACATGAGGTTGATTTGTCTTCCATAGAAGAAAAACATGGTAATGCACAAACAGAAAAGAATCGTATAATCTGTGATATTTGTAACTTCCATTTTTCTGACGAATCTATTTTGGATTTGCACCAAAAATTGTTGCATCAAACGTCTCCAGATAAAAAAACCGGCAAGTACAATTACCATTGTCATCTATGCAGTAAACAGTTTAGAATGCGTGGGAGCTTAATGGTGCATCTGCGAGTTGCACATTTTGGATTCATTCAAAATAATCATAGAAATACTTCGAATCATAGTAATAAATTGGACTGTATTGATATGAATGCTGATCATCAACATACAAAATCTAATGCAGCCGATGAAGTTGCACAAGATCCGCCTAATAATAAACAGCAATCCATTAACGAACAAAAGAAAATAATTTTTATGCCCGCTCAGCATCCTTCCACACAATTAGAAAAACGGAAAATTCTTAATGTTAGTTCTAAAGTTCAAGACAATAAACAGTGGGAATGTGAAGTGTGTTTAAAACTATTTACAACTAAATATTTTCTAAAGAAACACAAACGCCTGCACACCGGTTAGTAGAATATACGGGTAACTGTATGTTCTAATAAATTGTAATACTGCTTATCTTTTATTACAGGAGAAATGCCTTATTACTGTTCTCAGTGCAATAAATATTTTACATTTCAACAATCATATCATAAGCACATGTTGTATCATTCCGATGATAAACCACACATTTGCTCAGAATGTGGTAGAGCATTTAAGGAGTTGTCTACTCTCCACAACCATGAACGAATTCATTCAGGCGAGAGACCATTCAATTGTGAAACTTGTGGTAAGTTACAATGATTTACTGTAAATATCTTAAGTACAATAATGTTTTTTCAGGCAAATGCTTTCGCCAGAGAGTGTCCTATCTGGTGCATCGTCGAATCCATACGGGTGCCATGCCTTATAAGTGTACAGCATGCAATAAAAGCTTTAGGTACAAAGTAAGCCAAAGATCTCATAAATGTCCCATTAGTCCACCAGGTTGTGTTGTTAGAACGCCTGATTTAGTTGAAAAACTAATTCAGAATCAAAAAGTCAATAATACAAGTGTTTCAGATCAAAATTCTTCTGCAACTCAAAATTTAAATCAGATTTTTAGTATAAACAATGAGGATTTAAATGCTGTCACTCGCAATGCAAATACGAATGTTATTAGTGTTGATGGTACTGTGGAAAACTTTAGATTTTTAGAGCAAAATTTACATGCTAACATTCAAAACGACTCAACTGTGAATGTAGTTCAGAATTATTTGACAGGAAATGAAATTATGGATATAAAACAAACTGAATTGAATAAAAATGTTCAACCAACACTTGATGAAAATTCTGTCATAATTTCTTCGGAAACATCAAAGTCAGATGGGCAAGAAAATATTCAAGAATTTACTTTCACCTCAGATAATGTTGGTAAGTAATCTTTGAAGTACTATCGAGAACAGTTGAATGTTTACGACTCCATTTGGCTATACAGGCTGCCCATTTCATCGTGTAACTTTTTGACCCCTTGGAATAGGCATCACACGGTGCATGTCATAGGTTGCTCTACTATTGAAATATAACTTTCTAAAGGAGATCAACAGTTTGCTGTGGGTAATAGCGCACCGTACAAAAAATTTCAAAGGAGGGTGTTTTTTTATCGACCGCAAACTTTTATTGTTATTTATAAAATTATACATATTTTAATAGTAAAGCGATCTATTACATGCTGCATGTGTTGCCTACTCTGAAGAATCAAGGCACACAACAAAATCGGCACCCTGTATTTTAGTGCTGTGAAATGTGATTTGTAACACAGTTTGGATATGTTGTCATACATATGTGTGCCAATAATAAATCTTAGACTGGTGAAAATTTTGAATATAATTGATATTTCCATAGCAACAAATATGTGAAAATTCCGGTTCACAAAACCACAATCAAAGTGTCAACTTTTAATCACACTGTCGGTAAACTACGTAGCACTTTATATGACGTGAAGCCAGCACACTGTTTTAAATTTCATTTCTTGGAAAATATTATTTTTAGTAATTATTTTACCAAGGAAAAATCTGAATTATGTGTACAAATTCAGGCTAAGAATCTGAAAAAGTACGTTTTATATAGTTATATTACACAATAACAGTAATTGATTCAAAATAAACAACGAAGCTGAATAGCGGAGAAAAAAATAAGTTTTGAAAAAAGGAAATAATGCAACATTAGCGTTTTATGTTTTCATTTTTAATTTAAAAAAAATTAAGCAACTCCGATGCTCTACAGTTGTAGTTATTAGATGAAAATGTTGAACAATTTGTCTGATATCTGCATTTGTAAATGGAAACATTTTCTAAAGAAGTGAAATTAAAAAAAAATAAAAAAATTTAGTGTTGTATTAGTCGTGGGTATATTTCTCATTTTATGAGTGTAAAAGATAAAAATTGAATAATTAATGCAAATTTATTTTAATTGCAGAACATACAAAAGATCATGCTTCAAATACTTTTACATCAACTGACAGTGGTAACCCCGATTTTTTTGCTTTGATATTATCTCCAGTATTGTCTGATGTGCAGTCATTATGTCTTTCCAACTACACAAATACACAAAGCGATACCAAGAAAGAAGGTGTTAATACAATTGGAAATGATGATGCTTTACAAACCATTAATGAAGAATCGTTTAAAGAATTATTGTATGGACCTACATCTAAATAAATATATTTTAAATAATGAAGTTGATGTGTATTTTACTTATTTACAAAATTACTTTTTTTTTGATTTTTTAAAGTTACTTATTGATTCAGAATTATGATGCAAAATTTTAACGGCTTGTACAATACTAAAAGTGAAGGGAAGTTATTTGTTTTGCTCTGTGTTCATTCATAAGGTAGTCACAGGTCCCCAAATGGGGTCCACTGAAATTCGGTTATAGATGATATATGAAAGCTTAGTTGGTCCAATTTTCTTCAAATTTGATACAAAAGCTCAAAAGATAAATTGAAATATTGCCGTTAACGTATTTTTATAGTGGTGCCTGAGGGCCGCTGGTGATAGCACTCTTCTTCTTAATTTTTACTGTAACTTTCTTATCACAAATTTCTAGTAAATACTAAAACTATATTAAGATGCAGAATTTAGTTTTACACAAAAACGATCTAACTGTTTTTTTGGCATGAGATGCACTGTTTTCAAGAAAAATACTAGTTCCTACCGGCATAAAAATAATGAAAAATAAAATATGTTATTTAAACAAATGAATGTAAACAAAGGGATTGAGATAATGCAAAATGCCGTTTAAGTTATACATGTCTTTTTCCGAGTTTAAAGCTGTTTTGGTTTGCTTCTTTTAAACATTGTTGTTCTTTACAAAGAAGGAAATATTACGTTTACATAACTTGCAGCTGTGCATTTCGTTTACGGAAAAGGACACGTATAGCACTTACTATTTTGATAAATATTATAGTAGGAAAGTGTAGATTACTCTTTGAAAAACTTATACCTAGGTACCTAACATTTTTTGTATGGTTAATAGGCATCTATTGAACACAGAAATATAATGAAAAAATGATATTTTGCCTCGTTTGTTACTTAAGGGATTATACATAAACACACAATGTTTCATGTAGGGTGGCGCAACACCCCATAATGCAGGGGATTATTTGAGTTGTCTTCATGAGACATTCAACAATCATATGATTTTGAATAATTTATCGAGAACAATTGTGGAACCTTTTGGCCAGCTTCTAGTCCAGACTTAAACCCTGCAATTACTGTGTTGGGAATTTTTGAAGAGCAATATTTTTGCACATCGGCCAGAAACTCATGCAGAACTCGGAAAAAGAATAAGGCAACAGTGCAACAGTATTGGTGAAAATCTTTTCTGAAGAGTAGTCAATAATCTAGTAGATCAATTAGAGGTGGTAGTGAAACAAAACGGTAATTGCCAATCCAGGTAATTTATTCTTATTCTAAAACTAAAATTGCACACTAAACTTGAATTTCTTTAAATTTTACAGATAAGGGTCTCCTTCCACACAGTGTAATTGGGCATTTATAGAGTAATTTGCCACTTGATGATTTTTTTTAACAATGTTGCATCTCTAGGGTCTTGGGTTAGTTGTCGAAACAGTTATTTTTTTTTTTGAAAAAAATTTTTTCATTTTATGAAATGCCCCAATTACACTTTGTGAATATGACATACATTATATGCAGGAAAATGTAATTAATAATTTAAATAAAACTATATTTTCAACAACAAAAATGAATCTTTACACTCACACTTTTGGGGTATTTGTATAAAAGCGCAAAAAGGTTAACTTTGGAAATACAATTTTTTTGTCATTCTGTTCTAAAATCATAAAATATTACAAACCCAAAAGGAAATTGAAACTACGTGAAATCTAAACTACAAAAGGATTTAACTTTTTGTAAGCTAATTTCAAAAGCATTAATGACTATTATTGTGTTTGTAACAATAGGAAATTTTTATTTGTTGCTTTAAAAATGGACCACTGTTTATTATTTAAATTTTTTTTATTTATTAGAACTTATATACAACAGATAAAAATACAAAAACATCTATTAATTTGTCAGTGTCTATATTTTTACGTATTAAATATAAAAACTGTAGTTTATACATAGTTAACAAACTGAAAATACATTTGTTATTGCGTTTAAAATACTGAATATTAAATACTTGCGTTAAAGTTCATATAAGCAGTCAGTAATTGATTTGACTTTTCTATAGAGTATTTTTTTAATTTATAAAGAAGTCGTTCATTATTGTTAAAAGTATTGTAGTTTTTTTTACAAAGAAATTCAATGCAATTAATATTTTTCGGTATTGTAATTTAATAAACATAAACTTTGACATTATGGCACAGTAGTAGAAATAAGCAAGAATGGGCGTTTAAAAATAAAACCTCTAAATTTTATAATTTAAAAGGCAAAATACATCAAAGAAAAACGCAAGATCTTGAATTAGTTGGTGCTTTTTTCTTAACACTACATCTTACGGCTTCTTCAAATACTTCACGAAGATTAGTGCGATCTTTGGCTGAACATTCTACGAAGCTTTCTGCTTTTATTTTTTTCTTTAATTTTTTACCTTCCTTATGTGTTACAGTTTCTTGACTGGGGTCGGCTCGTAAATCAACTTTGGTGGCTAGAGAAAATCGTATAATGTTTTAAAATCTTGTAATACACACTTTAGATACAAATTTACCTACTAATATTATTGGAGTATGTGGCATGTGATGACGTACCTCAGGAGCCCATTTTGAAGTCACATTTTCAAATGAAGCTCTTCCAGATACTGAGTAACATATTAAAAAACAGGTTGTCTGAAATAGATATTTGTCTTCTTTTAATGCATGTTCTATATTTGCCGTAATTATACTGGTGTATACTGTGGTAGTGACTATGAAAACAGGGTGTACAAAGTAATTTTCTGCCAGAGCCCTGTAAAGGCCCTGCAAAACCCGAGACTTTGACACAATGCGAGATATCTGGCAACCTTACCTATAGTAAATGAGGATGAAATTTTTTAAAATCTGTGGGTAATAGGAGTACTTAGGTAGAGGTAGGCATGCTTGAAAAGGGAATCTATTTAAAAATTTTACAGGTTGTGGAAATATTATTTCCGAAATGTTCACAGAGTTTAACGTTTTTATGAAGAAAAATGTGATCCCTTAACTTATATCTGGTGTTTAAACAAATTATTAGTTTTTTTACGAACATATAAGGTTTGCTTACTTACATTTGGATATGAAAGCGGTCGCAATCGTTCATAGTCTTCTTGTCCAGCAGTGTCCCACAATGCCATATTGTAGTCTTGGTCATCAACTGTAATTTTTTCTGCATAATTTTCAAATCTGAAAGAATACATGTTTTATGTTATTATGAAATTTCAGTTCAAATCAAACATTGTTTTAATTTTATTAATAAGTTCTAGCTTTACTTTGTTGAAGTTCATAGTGATTTATAAATAAAATTTTATTTCCACAATATTTATTTATTTTAATGTAATAGGTATTTTGATATGTTTACATGCCATTGTTTTAATTAAATTTATTATAAGGTAAATTATCAAGGTGTGTAAGTTTAATTTGATGGGAAAATATTGCAATCAATATGTTTTTTACCGTTTGCTTAATATAACGGAGATAAGCAATACCTGTTTCATTGATCTGTGATAATAATAGTACCCTACTGTTTGACAGAGTGTAAACATTTTAACTATGTTGTAATGTAGTTAGGATCAATGTCATTTTCTGTACAGAATTATATCACATTAGCTGCTTGTCTTAATATTCATGAAATAAGAGCAAACTATGTTTGGTGGGAGTGGTTTTTAGGTAGAGCAGTTGCTCACCAATGCAAGAATCTCGAGTTTAATTGACAAACTCAATTGTGTTGATACAAGGCAACATCACTCCAACAGACTCGTGATTCTTCCTAGCAACAACACAATATTGTCAATGAATTTATTTTTTTCATTTATCTGCGACTGTTTGGATAAGGACTTATTTTGTGGAATGACCTATTTCACAATAAGACTAGGATATATACTTAGGCACTTATTGCTTAAGAAGGTTGAAGATACTTACACTGTTGGTATGTATTCGTCAGGAAATTCATTTGCTGTATATGAAATTAGCAAGCAAGTTTTTCCAACCATACCATCTCCTACTACGGTTATTTTTACATGTTTCATTTGGTTTGCCATTTTGCTTTCTAAAATAGATTGAATTATGGATTATAAAGAAAGAGTTATTAACTTTTACAATTAATATACACAGCATAAATACAAAATGCACTTTTTATGCAGAATTTTTAAATATTTAACTCATGTTTCTTAGAAATATTATTTACGAAACATTATAAAAAGGTTCATGCCTTTTAATATGTAATTTTAATGTTTTTTCTTAATTCGTTTATTAAATTAACATTATATTTATTGAAACATTACGCAGTGTTAACATGCCTACATATGCAGAAATATGAATACCTGAATTAGTTTTATTTCAGTTTTGCTGTACTGACTTTTTTTTACTATGGTTACATTACAACTTTGTTGGACATTTAATTTACAATAAAACTACTTTTAAAATGCAACTGATTTGGAATATAAGTTGAACATATAAATTATTGTGTTTAGAGACAGATTAATATTGTAGAAAATTTCATAAACCGATTACAAATTGCTGCTCTCTTATCAGTCAATATTTACATAATATGTATACATTTATTTCTTTCAAGTGAATTTTGATTTCCTATCAAACATAAGTATTTATTATTTGATGCCTAACAATATAAATATTTATTTAGGGTGTTGCAAAATTACACCAACAACCTTTTGAGGGTGATGTCTTAGGTCGTTTAAGGAAAAGTAGTTTCTACAAATGTTTGTTTTAAACTGATTCTTTATACGGAGTTACAGCTTCCCGAAGATGGAACAGTTTAATCACGTTTTATTAATATCTCCGCCATAACTAGAGTTTTTTGATTCACATTTTGTGCGGATGTTTTACAAGTAATGATTTACAATTTCACTTGTTTACATTCAAATTCATCAATCAGGGATATATGTGTGGGAGATGCTCAACGCATGCTGTAACGTTGTATTACACATTTACGATTTTCTAACTTTTGACTTAAATATCGTAGTCTCCATACAACAGTATACAAAAAAGGTAGTCTTGTTGAAAGTCGCTAAATCCAACAGTTATGTGCATAATTCAAGCATTATATAAAAATCGAGTTGCCATGAAGGTCGAAGTGTACCTATCCTCAAAACTCAGAAATGGTTTGTACAAAACTTAACAGGAAGTTCTACGCAACAAAGCAATAAAAGAAGC
The DNA here is from genome assembly GCA_958336395.1 of Ctenicera cuprea. NCBI lineage: Eukaryota > Metazoa > Arthropoda > Insecta > Coleoptera > Elateridae > Ctenicera > Ctenicera cuprea. The sequence goes on along the minus strand of OY284487.1, from coordinate 18,533,878 downwards.
TGTGATAAGCATAAGCTCTGAAAGGCGTTCTTACATAGTTACAGGCTCTGGCAGAGAAAACAGTAGGAGCTGTCCCCTCTTCGGAAAACTGCAACTCTGCCAGGCCATGTTTATTATAAGCTTTTCTAATACTTTGATGTGTAGAATTTACCCTCAATGTTTGCACATATTATTTCCGCATTTTGCATCTTCAGGAAACACTGAGACTTTCATGGCAACTCGATTCTTCACAAAAATGAATGACCTTGAAAACTGTTGGCTTTCTACAAGGATACCTTTTTTGTATGCTTTTGTATGGAGAATAAAATTTTCAAGTAAAAAGTTACAAAATCTTAAATGTAAAAAATACGCTAAGAGAAAACAAACCCAAATACAGAAGAGGTCATGTTACACTGAAATCTGCCATAAGAAATTTATTCTACATTTGTTCAGCCGTAAATTGGTTGTCTGTGTAGGAACTTGATAGTCACGTGACAGGTTGGTCTCTGTTGGATACCTTTCTACATTGAGCACCCCCCTCTCTTATACCTACGTTTCTGGTTGATGAAATTAGACATAAACAAGTGAAATTGTAAATCACTACTAGTAAAATATCGACACAAAATTTGAATTAGATATTGCAATTTATGGCGGATATATTAATTAAAACGTGATTAAACTGCACTATCTTCGGGAGGATGTGATGTAACTCCATAAGGAAGCAGTTTAGGACATATGTTCCTGGGAATTCTTTTTGTTTGTCGGTTTACACCCTAAATACTGAGACATACTTATAATAAAAGTGTTGCTAAGAATAATAAAAATGTAATTGTATCATTAACACAGAGAAAACAATTTTCAGAAATATAAACAATTAACAATTATCTTATCATTTTTTTTTACTGTTGTAGTTACATTATATTTATAAAATAAATTGAATTCTTTCACTTTCGATCAAAGATAAAATAATAAAGTTATGTAAAAATTATTTTCTATTTGATGTCAACTCTAAAAGCACACCATTCATTTTTCTATGTGTAAATGCAGGTTTTACACAAATCAATTTCACTAATAAATAGCAAAAATAAAAACGGTTTTTCTTTTGTTAAACAAGTCTAGGAATAACACTACTCTTCGTTTTTAATTTGGTGTGCATTAAGTACATATTAGTTATAATGTTTTATATTTATGTAAAGTTAGCAGATATTGTTTTGAAATTTTGGTAAATATTGGAAAATTTTAACATACTGAATGAAAAACATGATGAAAGGACGTTTGTAGAATAATGGGTATTTTACAAAGATGAAATTTATTATATTAAATAATTTGTATTTACGGATTGAGTAGTAATGCTGCTAGAATAAAAATATTTGGTACCTAACCATTGTACCTAGTCTGTGTTCTGTAGAAGAACAAAAACATTTCCAATAATTTGTTTCTTCATTTGAACCTACAGTTATTAAAATGTCTGGTTATAATTTTGTACTATTATGCGGTTTATTTTAAGATTTTACAACCAAATTTGCCATTGAAAAAGTTAATTTTAACATCAATTGTGATTTTTTGAAATTTTAGATGTGTAAATTAATTTCAAACAATGCTATTTAAACATAATCATTTAACAGTTTTTAGTTGATGATTTCATTGATAAAACTACTCTAGAGATAAGAACCTACTCTACCTCAAAAGTTAGGGAATTGACTAACATTTTTACAGGAAAATACACTAGCAAAAAGCAAAAACAAATGTGTGCTTACAAAAATTGCTGGGCGTATCCGTATTAGAATGTCCCTACTGCTAATTTTATTTATAATAATGCCAAATAGCATAAGTTCAACTTTAAAACATAATAATAAACGTACCATTCACTTAAATGTAATCGGCGGTGGTAGCTTTAATATGCACAACAAACCAAACTACATGTTGATATTTAAACAAATAGATGAATAATAGCAAAGCATTAAAAGCAGCTTCATCAAAATAACCAGTGACAGATATGTGACTCGAAGAGGTAATGCTTTTATCACTTAGAGGAAACTGTTATCAACAGCTTATCTAATCTTAGTTAGGCCAATTTACTTACTGGATTTAAAACTTGTTAAAGCACAATTTAAAATTTGTTATTACTTAATATTTTCTATGGTTTTGTTCTGACTAGAATATGCACCGAATGCTACTAAATTATATCACAGGGAAAGGCAGTTCTCATTTTTTGCAGTTTCCTAAATTCATTGTTTCTCCCCGAGTTATGAATGAAGGCTTGTGAGTCATTTCAATTATTGTATTTATTTAATGAGTGGTCATTCCACGCTGCCCTAATTTGCTTGATAGTACTTATTTCATCAGTAGCGTACAAATGAGAATTTTTGGATTTAACTTAATTTATTATTTAGTATTTACATATAATATTGAATAAAACTTATTTACTATTTAGAAAATGGCAATTAATTTTTGTAAAAATAAATAATGGAATGTTACATTATATTTCTTGGTTAAATATATTTCTTAGTTAACTAGCACATTTATTTATTGATGACATGAGAAAGTACCACTTTTTGTTATCTTCATAATATTATTCATTACTTAGGCAGTCAAACAATATAATTACATATATTGTACATTTCATTAAGGGTAATTGGCTACAATTTGGGTTTGTAAAAATTGTACCTTTAACATACAGAGTGGCTAGGCAAACCCCGGCCACTTTTCTTGTGGCGGTCAAGAGATGGCGCTTTAGTAAAGAAAAATTAAATTAAAATACTGACAACAACGCAGAATCCAAGACGTTTTAGTTGTTTTGATTTAATATGGGGCGTATTTAATAACTTACTAAAACGTCTTGGATTCTGCGTTGTTGCCAGTGTTTTAATTTAATTTTTCTTTAGTAAAGCGCCATCTCTTGACCATCGCAAGAAAAGTGGCCGGGGTTTTCCTAGCCACTCTGTACATACCAATTGCTATATGTATGTTTATTTTATTATTATATACATTATCAATAACAAAGACTTATTTTGATGTATTTGAATGGAAATACATAATCATTTGTTCTTACGCGAATTTGTGAGATTTCCTTAAAGTGTATTAGTTTTAAAATTTTGTCAGATTACATCAAACAAAACCAAATAGATGTACTTGAATTTAAAAAAAATGAATAAACAGCTATGCTCTTAATGAATTAAAAAGAAATATATTGTCTTATAGAGAGAAAATTGAAAATACAAAGAATTTTTGATGTAACGTATGCTACACCATTGGTGTATCTCTTGGCCTACAAACCATTTGTCTAAGTTTAAAGTTCACCGAGGTCATAGTCTTTTATTAAGCTTTAGGTGTTAAAATATTACGTGTACATAATATAATGGTGTAACTCTCTGAAAAGTACCTACTGTCAGTGGCCGCTTGAGTGAAGGCATGAAAATGTTTTTTTTTTACTTTCTTGTCATTTTAAATATCTACATTTTTTATTATTTGTTGCAGAATTAGCCTGTAGCAAACAATTTTAGAAATTAGCAGACTCAAATTATATTGCCTACAGATAACAACAACTAGAATAAAATTACAAAATAATAAAACTAATATTAATTTTGTTGGCTGCATCACACAGGGTGAGTAAAAAGTAGCGCAGTAGATATATCACTGCAAATTACACTTTGTATAGTGGGATTTTTTCCCCTTAATACTGCATCGTACTGCTTCTTCAAATACTTCAACCACATTAGTGCCAGTTTTGGCTGAACATTCCATGTAACTCTCAGCTTTTATTTTAAGCATTAGTTTTATACCTTTCTCTTTTGTTATAGTTTCTAGATTTGAATCGGCCCGTAAATCAATTTTAGTTGCTGAAATAAAATATGCTGTTATATTTGATAAATAAATAATATATATACATACCTACTAATACGATTGGTATATGGGAACAGAAACGTTTCAGTTCGCGAATCCACTTTTCACATACCCTTTCATATGAATCTTTACTAGATACGGAATAACATACCAAAATGCAGAAGTAGGTGTTCTACAAACAGAAGTGATGTTTTGATAGAGCTTTGTTATATTATGTATCACACAGGCTGGTAAAAGTATGGATAAGAGAAACTATCCTTTAGTTCTTAAAAGAACTTTTGTTTACGTAAATATTTATAATGGCACATTATTCTTGTTCGTGTCCAGTATTCTCGTACGTTGTATTTGCTTTGTTCTACTGATGTTGGCTGCTTAGCAGTCGTAACCTACTATATTTACGTACATAAAAGATCTTGTAAGAACTGAAGAATTTTTCTCTTTCTTTTTCTTGCTTACTTTCTGCTCGTTTTTCTTGAGACATTGCAGATATACAAGTGACCGTAAATTGTCATAATCATCATATCCAGGTGTGTCAAATAAGGTCATATTATATTCTTCACCATCTACTGTAATATTTTTTTGATAAGTATCTAATCTGCAAGCATAATATTTATAATAATAATTATACCGAAAAAAATATGTAGTTATTAAATTGGGAGTAGTGATGTTTTAAATGTGCATATACCATGTAATAAAACAGTAAAATAAAAAGAGAACAGATTTGTAATTTGTTTTTCCTTATCTGTCCCAGATAGCACAAGATATCCTATGGCCTTCCATTTTAGGTACAAATAAACATAAACTTAAAAGTTAAAAAAAAATGTGATTCGTATTGATGTTTCTGGCAAAAACAGTTTACCTATACTTACATTGGTTGCATTTCAGGAGTTTTTGGAAATTTGTTTTCTGCACATCTCCTCAGTAGGCAAGTTTTTCCAATTGGATCTCCTATGCCTATTATTTTTATATCTTTTGTTTTAGATGTCATCTTATCTTTAAAAAAAACAGAAATTTCATACATATGTAGGTACCTATACTTATTTCTATTATAATTAATTTAATTTACTGTATTTTTTTAAATTTCTTAAATGCCAATATAAATATTTTCTTAGGCAGATAAATTTTTCTCGTTTCAACATAAAAAATTTCAAAAAAAATGTAAAAAAAAACGATTCAAGTAAGCAGGTTATGGCTCTCAACAAAAACACAAAATCTTTGTTCATTTGTTGAGCCAATTTATTTTAGTTCAACCAACTCCTATCGGTCGTTTGACAAAATCTTATTTTCAAAATGGATAATAATCGCTTTTCCGCTGCCAGGCCGATGAAGACCTGCTGCCTCTGTTAGGTTTAGTTGGCCCGGCGAGGCCCTGTTAAACACAGCTGGCCCGGCGAAGGCCGGGGTTAGAGATTTAAATAAGCCCGGCCCGATAATAAATTGTTTTGTAATTTTAAGCCCGGCTTGGCCCGTGGGCTGGGCCGGGCTATGGCTTTGGGCTTGGATGCCTACCTCTACTGTGGTGCATCAGAACTCCCGAACGGATGAACTGATTTCGATGCGCTTTGGAATGTTGTACCTATATCAAAAATTCAACAACAAAACAAGCTTTAAAAAAATGCGAAACTGGAAACAGAAGTTAGATTTTTGGTAGCATTTCGAGGCCAAGTTTATATGTTTCCGAACTTTCTGGCTTAAAAATGACGACTGCCACGAGCTGAAAATGTGCTACAATGTGGTTCTTATCGCAGTCCGCTAATTTTTCTCTGTGATGAATTTTTGAAAATCGAAAATTTATGCCTTTTTATTTAATAAACGGGGGACAATAAAATATTTCTGTTTAGGCTTAATTCCTCACGAGTGATGATAGAACTTAATTCTTAGGTACAGTAATATTTAGGGGGGTTATTTAATAAATAATTGATGGGGGGGGGGGTGGATTCTAGACGCGAGCGTGCATAAATTGGACGCTAAAGATTAAGTTAATCCGTAATACCTTCGCTATACCTGTGAGGGGTACCATAAATTTGACGCTAGTAATCCTTACTGCTGCCCACTACCTGTGGCTGATTTTAAGCGGCTCATTGCAAACATTAATTAACTCGACTACAATTGTCATTGATAATTAAAAAATATATTTATACAATCGTTAGTTAAGCATTCATATATTTTAAAAATACATAATACATATAAATCTAAGTTACTTATTTACAACGGAATATAATTGGGCTACACATTTCACAAAATGAAATCTTGTAATTTCACCTAAATTATAATGGTTTATATTGGTACGTAATAGTTCTGTACGCTTGCGTACCGCGGGGTCTCGAATTCTCACTGTTTCAGTTAAACTTTGAAGTTTCACATATGTTTCTGTTTGGAATTGTTTTAGAACTTCTATAAACGAATATATGTTAGGGTGGGTGGAATAAAAATTAGAATTAAATCTCGAGTGAAAAGACTCGCACGCATTTGTGGTTCTTTCTATGCTGTCGCTGCACTCTGCCCATAATTCTGGCGGAAAATTGGCTTCTTCGCCGACATAGTTATCCACTAGATAGTCTGCAAATTGTGTTTCTAATAGAAAATTCTTGGAGAATATCATTAACCGTTGATAAACAAGTAATTGTGTTAATCCCCTGGCCAGCGTCCAGTTTAAGGGTAGGATTAAAAGAAGCCAGGTACTTAGCGTCCAATTTAATGCCGACCCTAGACGCGCGCCTAGTAACTTACGCTTAAACGCGCCACTGTTCTTAGTCCTACATCGTTGTGCAGAAATACTTTTTAGAATATAAACTGTAAAAGCTTTAAAGTATAGGAAAGTTCAGGAGAAGACGGTTTGGTTTACAGAAAATATAAATAAAACTAATTTATAATATTAAAAAATTTTACTGCTAAAATTTGTTAACAAAAATAAATAAATCATTGTAGAATGCAAGAACGTGATTTATGGGGTGACTTTGTTGTGATACTAACTCGTACAGCTTCTTTAAATACTTCAATAACATTTATAGAATTTTTAGCTGAACATTCTATGTAACTGTTTGCTTTTATTCGCCGCATTAATTTTCTACCCTCCTTTTTTGTTATAACTTCTTGACTAGAATCAACTCGTAAATCAATTTTAGTTGCTGAAATAAGTTGTATATAAAAAATGTTAGTAGAGGCAAAAACTATCAATTTACCCACTAGTACTATTGGAGTGTTGGGATTGGAATATCTTACTTCAGGAATCCACTTTGTGGTGATACTTTCATATGAAGCTCTGTTAGATACTGAGTAGCATATTAAGAAACAGGTGGTCTGGGAATAGAAATATCTATAATTGGATTTATAATCAAGAAAATAAAAAATAGGGTCTTAAAGTTGTAAGTAGATATTGAAATTTTAGTATAGTAAACATATATAGCATAAAAATGCAAATTACCTACGTTTTTATATGAAAGTGATCGTAGTTTAGCATAATCTTCATGATCGTGTGTGTCATTTATTGTTAGATAATGTTTTTGACCATCTACTGTAATACATTTTCCATAATTTTCAAATCTGGAAGAATATTGTTTAATAAAAACATGTTTCTTTCATGTAGTCTATAGTTTTTAGTTAATATATTTTCAATAATTTTGGACAAATTAGATAATATAAAAGAATAAGTAGTGCGGTACTTACACTGTTGGTACATTAGAGTAATTTGGAAATTTGTTTTCTATGTACGAAATCAATAAGCAACTTTTTCCCACTGCATCACCTATTGCCGTTATTGTTACATGTTTTGCTTGGGCGGGCATGATATATTTTCTATAAAGTAAATAAAATACAATGAAGTATAAAAATTAATATTTTAGGTATTTTTCGTTTTTTTCTTTTTTTTAATGTAGTTGGCATAAAAATGTTATCGTTTATCTTAGCTTCTCTTTAATCAAATTGCATTCCAATTGTTTGTTTATGCATTTATTTATGTAAAAAAAATTAAGATGACTGATTTGGATGCTTAATTTAATCCTATTTCTACTTTAACCAATGCGAGATAAGTATTTATTCATGGTACGTATTTTTAAATTATTAAGCGCATAAAAGTTAAGTAATTAAAACTTTATTAGATACACCTGTTGCACAATCACCTATATTTTTCGATCAATATTTTAATTCTAATTTTAACCATAACTGAAATTCTAAAACTAATTCAAAGCATACCTACCATTTATTATAATCACAGTATATAGTAAATATTTTTCTGGTAATAGACACCCACTAACAGATCAAACTAGCTATAGAGAATTCAACAAAATAAATTCTGATAAATATCTGTATGAATTTGTAGGTGAGTGATGCAATAGCAACTTACTGAAAAAAGCAATATCTAAATTGTAGGTATCACACGTATCAGGATATGATTCAAGAATGTATTTCTAGCTATTTTTTATCACTTAGGAACAATTTTTATCAAAAGCGTATCTAATCATAATCAATTTCTTTGCAGATTTTAAATTTATTAAAACGCACCTTTAAAAATAACTAAATTCTGAATGGAATTAACTACGTATCTGTATTATGATTGATTAGGTTAGTATTTATTTTAGAATTCTGGATAATTGCTAGAATTTAGAAAGGAATATTATTTTACTTGTGATTAATCTAAACTCCTTTCCCTTGCCTTTAGTCTATAATGAAATTTGATAAGGGTAAGGTATACCAAATTTAAATTATCTTATTGACATTCTCATACTTCCTGTATATAGAAATGTATTGTGATCCTAAAAATTCTGTGATTTTAACGGAAAATACATGTTTTGTACCTCCAAGAACTAACAACCTAAAACAAGTGGTTTTTAAAAATGTCCGTTTGTATGTGTGTTTGTGCATATGTGTAACACTTGACATCTCAAGAGCTAGTGAACGAACAACCTACCCAGGTACAACATTTTGGTTACTATAGTGTAGGTAATAGTCCTAAGGCGATACAATAATGTTAACATGTATAGGTCTCAGGTAATACAAGTCCCGAAAAAAAAACCCGGGAAAAAGTTCGGTAAAAAAGACTTCGAAAAAAGGCCCCAAAAAATTTCCCTGGAAAAAATACCCGGAAAAAATCCTGGGAAAAAGCTTCTGAAAAAATCATTATTGTATTAGCTTTAAATTTTCCCTTTAATTAAAAGAAACTCTTGTTCTCTAACCCTGCATAAAAAGAAACTAGTGTTGATAATAAACCATATTTATTACTATAAGAGAATATCGTATTCTAATTTATTGTAACAAACACGAAATTTGTTTTAACTGGGTTTTCAGGGTCGCCGATTTCAAATCTGATTTTAAAATTATAAAATTCAAAACGGCGCGGCGGATCCAGTATGGCGGACATTTTAACAATATTTTCATGAAGTTTTGTTTCCGGGAGTTTTCAAGGTCGCTGCTTCAAAAAACTGATTTTAAACCTGTAAAATTCAAAATGGCCGATCCAATATGGCTTATCGCTTAAATCTTCAAGTAGTTTATCAGATATCTCTTCATCAGACTTTAATCTAGGTGAATAGGCTAGATTGGTAGAGCATAAGAACAAACAGCACTTTCTTTTCCTTTTTACTATCGTATACTTTCAGTATAGGGAAGTATTGATTTCATGCAAATTTTCAAAATCGAGATTTTGATGGAAATACATGTTTTGGGCTTCCAGGATCCTAAAAAAGTGTTTTTTAAAAAATGTCTGTCTGTGGGTGGGTGTGTGTGGGTGTGTGGGTGTGTGTGTGGGTGGGTAACGCTCATATCTCCGGAACGGCTGGACCGATTACGATGTGCTTTGGAATGAGGTGGTATATCAAAAATTCATCGACAAAATGAGCTTTTAAAAAGAATCCGAAACCGGAAGCGGAAGTTAGACATGTTTTTTTGGTAGCATTTTTTTCAGAAACTGAATTTTGGAAATTGGAATAGTGGAAATTATAGAAGGCCTTAGGACAAACCAAACGATTTTTTACCGAACTCTCTAGCTTCAACATGGCGGCCGCTACGAATTTTTGAACATTTCGACTTTAACGCCTATTTACTCAAAAACCAGTTATCTGATTGGAATCAACTACATCTTGTTTGGTAGCCCTTCAAGAATACTATAGCATGAAATATAATTAATTTTGAAAATATAAAAACGATCGTAATGACAGCACTCCAAAATTTTGGAATTTTTCAAAAAAATTTTTCTCAAAAACTGCCCACACGTTTTTGTTTAAACTTTTTAAACTGATAAAGATAGGCATTTGCTACAATTTTGTTTTTGCTCATTGCTATAATTTCACTGTGACGCCCTCTGTGAATTTTTGAAAATTGAAAATTGGTACCCTTTTATTTATTTAACGGGGGGCAATAAAATATTTCTGTTAAATCAATATAGCTCATTGATAGCAAAATCCGAATATCATAATATTTTTTCGATAATTTCATATTTAGGGGAGCTACTGTTCCCCCTCCCCCCAAATTTTTTCGATAAAAAATTAAAAATTTGGTTTCTTGTTTTGTTTGCTCTATGAGAATCTTTTTACAAAAAATCAAAAAATCGAATTTTTTGCCTCTTAATAGTCTTTTTGTATTTCGAAGAATTTCACATACTTTCCACAGCAGTTGTATTCTTGTACTAGTCGTTTAATGTTCAGTGTAGGCTAACTTTTTTATTTTAATAGATAGACTCGCAAACCCAGTAGCAATGTTGTAGGGCAAATTCTTCTCGATTGTATTTAAGAAAAAAACTTGAGTTTCCAATTTTAATATGGCGGCCACGCTAACAAATAACTTTTTTTTTAATGGAAACGTGGCATTTTGGCTTTAAAATCAGAAAGGTTTTGAAATTCTAAATACAAATTAATAAGAGTAATTTCTTGCTAAAAATAATACTTCTCGAGTTATTAATACATTTTCAAACATCAACACGCTTCCTTACTCGTGCCTCCGGTTCATTTCAGTTCGGTTGTTTCACATGTACTCAGTTGCAGGCGGAGCCAGCGTGGTAATGGCAGGTTTAAGCTACGCTCTTCAGGCTTGAAGTTTTTATAAACGCTGTTTACTTTTACTAGCCGGGTCTAGACAGGTGTACATCAAAAGTGTTAGAAAATATAAAACAATGTTAATTTATAAGTATAGGAAAGTCCAGGCGAAGTATTTCGCTCATTTTTTTTCTTTGATTTCCGCCATGATTGCGCCAAATGTCAAATGGTACGCGTTAAGAACTGTGGTATGTAATGATTTAATTCTTTAGGTGTAAAGAATTAAAGTAAATTATAGGGCACATCACTGCTTATAAGTACCTGCAATTGACGATCCGCCACTGTACTTGTGTGAAAATGTATACTTTTCTCTACTACCAGGTACTTCTCCTTTTAAATGTTGGTTACAAACGAACCTTGTGTATTGGAATACGCTTTACTCATCGACCTTGCTCTCATATCTTTGACTTTATAATCCAAGGGTTTATTGTTTATTATCAGCATTTAACGCGCCGCATGCATTCTTGGTACTCTCTATCCAACTTATATTAGTTAAGTAACAAATATAAGAAAGAGAAACAACCGCGAGAGTGCACCGACAGCAGTTAGATAAGAAAAAAATAATTTCGATGAAGGAAAATCGATGCAGCGATACAGTTTCGACGTTGGTATTTGATTGAAGTTTGAAGTGCATTATTTTTTAAATTTTTAACTTAAAACAGAGGTACATGTAAGTAAATTTTCTCCCAATAATTTAGAAACCGTATATTGCTGTTTAATTTAGTGAAAATTTAGTCGTTTCCATAATAAAATTAAGTTAATTTATGCTTACTTGTTAACACATAACACTTGTACAAAATGGAAAGTCTGATCCTTTGAATTTTTCCTAGGAGTTTGAATTCATTCGCTTTGTATCGCAGTGATTCTGTTGTAGTTTAATTGTTTCCAATAATTCCAATTTAGTTCAGATTGGTTTAATTATATGTTTTGGTTTGAACTGAACTGCATTAATGACACTTAAATATCTTCTTTACAAAATTTAAAAAGAGCTGTAAGTAGTTATTTGTGACATCGATTTAACTCAAACACAAAACTGCATCACTTTAATTAGTCGAAGTTCAAATTCGGTTCTGATTTGGCTTTTTTTCTTCGTCCTATGCAAGAAATTAGAAGGCAGTTGAATTTTTGACATTGATATAAAAGATTCTTTTCGTAAAATAGTTGTAATTTATTAGGTGCTTATTTAATTTTGTAGGAACGAAATTTACAAATCCATAGTTGTTTTTTATTTCACAATATATTACACAATCTTCTTCTACTGACCGTTTGAGTTAAAACTGCTCGTAGAGCTTCTTGAAAAACATCATCGATACCGTCTCGTGTAACTGATGAGCACTCAATGTACTTTTTTGCTCTTATTGAATGTTTTAGTTTCATGCCATCTTCTTGCTTTAAACAGTACGATTTTGGATCATTTCTTAGATCATTTTTAGTTCCTGTATGAAATAAATAAAATGTGACATAGAAAGTAGTAAATTAATTAAAGTTAACTTTAAGATGTCAGTACATCCGAATTAGACAATTTATTTGTCATAATTGTATATGTTACCTATTTACTTACCTACAAGTATTATTGGAGCTTTCGGTTTAAAGTGTTTTATTTCTGGAGCCCATTTGTCGGCTACATTCTCATACGAATTTTGTGAATCGATAGAAAAACAAATTAAAAAACAGTCTGTCTAAAAACGAAAATAAGTAACATGGCTACTTTTTGTATTAGTATTTGAAGGTTTGTGTTACCATTCTGTAGGATAAAGGTCTTAATCGGTCGTAATCTTCCTGTCCGGCAGTGTCCCATAATTGTATATTATATTCTTTGCCATCTACTTCTATTTTTCCAGCATAATTTTCGAAAACTGTGGGTTCATAACCACTTGGAAGTGCATCGGATGTGTATCTGATTAACATGCATGTTTTACCTACAAAACCATCACCTACGGCTGTTATTTGGAACGACTCGCTCATAATTTTTCTGCAATTCTAAAACTACTAAACACAAAATTTGTATATAATTATAAATAGAAACAATTTATAATTTAATAATTTTAACTTACCAACAAATTTAAATAATACTGTAATAAATAATCTACATCTAAATTCATGGAAACTACTACATGATTACCTATAGTAGCAGTAATGTTAGTATCTAAATGTAACATAGGTTCTTATCTAATCTAATCACAGTTTGTAACTTTAAGACCAGCTTTCCCTTGAGACCACATAATGGCTTCTTCAAATACAGAATTTGATTACGATGAAATTATTAAACAGCTAATTAAAAAGGTATTCATTTTTAAAAATTGTATTTACATGTTACTGAAGTCTAAGCAATTTTTATCAGGATATTGTTACCGAAAAGTTAGAATATGAAAAAAATGTTATGGATTCAAAACGGTGGGCCGCTTTGCGAAGTTATTATGAGGCAAAAGGCGAATTTGAATTAGCTAAAAATGCTAATAATTTGGCAAAAACCATAGACTCTGACAAATCAAAAATGAGAAACAATATTGACCGAGAACATGCTTTTCTTGATCAAAAGCTTGAACAACTGCAAAAGCATCACACAGAAATGAAATCAAAGAGTAAAAACCAAAGGTAATAATATTAATAGCAGCATTTTTTTAAATTATAGCAAAACAATTTTTGTTTCAGCGAAATATTTTTTGCTAACATGGAAAAATTATATCACGAATTTCAAAAGTTACCGGATGAATTTGTAAGTTCTCTAATATTTCATGACTGTTTAGTTTTTAACCAACATATTACTTGAAGGATAACAAAAACATGCGCCAAACAACTAAAAATCTCAAAAAATTTCTGAATCTGCACGAGCTAGAAATTGCAAATGCCAATAATGAGATGGAAATTTTAAAAAGGTCGATGGAAAATTTTGACACCACTGACGATTTATCTGATCTAAAACAGATTACAGCAATAATTCAGAAGGAAAGTCTGGAGAAATATGGGGATCCTATAAAAATTCAACGTCGTTTATCCGAAGTGCGTCGAAACAACGAAGTATTGAAGAAAAAAATACAAGATATTAAAGTAAAATATGGAATTTAAAAGTGATGTTCGAAAAGTATTCTCATATATTAAATAAAGGATAATTTATTTTTTACTTATTAGAATTTAATAAATGTTATTATCATTGTTGTTTCTCAGAGTTCAGTGAATTATTTTTATTGTGTTAATAGTAACAAATCAAAAATTCACAAAACAAAACTGCAAATCTTGATAAAATGGTGCTGCGATGAGGCACACTTATTCTTTAAAGCATACATAATGATTTAATATGAGGATACACACTCACAGTCCATGCAGGACGCCATCTTCTCTTTTGTCCGATTTTGAAAATTTCCGCCCCATACCTGACAGTTTTCTCACAAATAGTGAAAAAATTAATTTTCCCATAATTGTACAATATAAAAATGAGCGAAACCCTTTGACAAAACTTTCCTATATTTTAGAAATAGTTACTTATCATGTTTTCAAAAATATTTCACTATTAAGATCTTACGGGCCAACAATGACAGAATAATATATTTGAAAAATTTTTAATAAAGTCTATACGGTGTACTACAAGCAAATGGAACTAGCTATGCTTTCTCCCCGTACATCGAAGAGACACTCCACACCTATATACTAAACACACCAAGCATAGTGTCACCTAAACTTTGGCAGGAGGTCTTGAAAGAGTTGTTTTTTGCAATTTACAGTTCACTTTAACAAATTTTTATAATCCTTTGCTTAAACAAAACGAACTAAATTATAGCTTCCCTCCCTCTATTAGCGTATAAAAAAAAATCACAGAGCCAATTTATGAGCAATGCTTTTTTGTAAAAGTTAAAATTCTTATACTTTTTTCACTTTGCATTTTTAGTAGTTCCGAAAGTTCTCCTAGATTGTAACATTGTGTACTCTTAGGGCACTCTCAAAATCAAATTTCATCCCTATCTGATTACTCGATTTTGACTAAATAGGCGTTAAAACATTTTCAAAAATTCGTAGAAGGCTTTGCATATAAATTAACGGCTTAGAACACAAACTAAATTGTAGCTACCTCATTCCCAGCTCTATGAGCTGATAAAATTTAAAAAATCATATGGCCAGTTTTTGAACAAAATTTTTTGATAATCCAAAATTTTGATAATTTTTTCATTTCAATAAATAATGTACACAATAACCTTTTGTCTTTTAAGAGCTATTACGATGAAAAATTTGACTTTGATCTGCAAACTTGTGTTTGAGGGTAGTAAAACCAAAATTTTCTTGTGATTTGTCTTAAAAAGGTTTTTAGACTTTGTTTTCCGGAAAAAATGTTATGTTTTATCCCTTCGTCATTGTTATTAACACAATAAAGCGTATTAAAATAGTAAGTTCTTAAACGTCTTATCACTGTAGCATCTGGCCAAAGAAATGTTTTGAAGATGAAAAATACAAATGTGTGATCAATGCTTCAAGGAGGGATCAGCAACTCTGCTATTTTAAAAGTAGAGAAAGACATTGCTTACTTGGACTACAGCACCCTTAAAGCGTTTCTAACATGCATCACAAGGCCAGTAGATATAACAATTTACCCGTGTAATTTATAAACACCCTGTATATTATATATATCCTGTACAATCTTTTGACGTTGAAAAAAATGTAATAAAGCTACAGTTCATATTCATATATATAGTTTTATATACGTTTTTAAGTTAGTTTTAAATTATTATGTAATTATTGTGCCCAAAGATTCTGACCTTTGATTAAAAACATCAGATGCGTAAAGTTACATGGTTTTCCAATGTAAGGCTCACGGTGATTGGTTCGACCTCTACTTATAAGTAGAGTTGTAACGGGTCAAAGGACTTTTTTTTAAGTGTATTGACTATTTAAATTTTAATTTCAATACACTAGTGTAAAATTACTTTCATTTCATTTGTGGTAGTTGCATCAACAGACTAACTACAAGTTCAAAAGAATTTTTAATTGTAACCTTGTTTTTAGAAAACATTCCCTTAAGCACTTAATAGATAATACTGGTCTAGTTAAGGAAGCAATAAAATATTAATTGTTGTTTAGTACTGTTGTACGTACGTGACTTGCGACATTCTCATTATGGCTGGTAAGTTGCTTATTAAAAAACTATTTTTATTTTTTTAGAACCAAATATAAATAATGTAATCACACCAATTTCGGGATCAAACCTAGGAATATTGTTTCTAACCTTAATTAATCCATGCTTTTTTTGCCTTAGCAACAAACCCCTATAACAATTTATTAAAAACTTTATCAGTTGGAGGCAAGGAATATAAATACTATGACCTTTCAGCTCTAGGTGAAAAGTACTGTAAGTTTTTCATTCGTTAAATTGTCTACAATAGTACAATAATATTTATGGTCGTAAATTTTTAGACAAATTGCCATACTCGATTCGGATATTACTCGAATCTGCAGTACGTAACTGCGACAACTTTCAAGTTACACAAAAAGATGTTGAAAACATTCTCAATTGGAAGGAAAATCAAAATGTCGAAAGTGGTATTGAAGTTGCATTTAAACCTGCAAGAGTTATTCTGCAGGTAAATCTTGTTAATACCCTCATTTAATTATGTTTAGTATGTATAATAATGTTTATGTAGGACTTTACTGGCGTACCCGCTGTGGTTGATTTTGCAGCAATGCGAGATGCTGTTAAGGAATTGGGCGGTGACCCACAAAAAATTAACCCAATCTGTCCGGCTGACCTCGTAATTGATCACTCTGTGCAGGTTGATTTTGTTCGATCGTACGTTTACTGCAATTAATGTTTGTTGGTAAAATAATTTCTAACTCAAATTTGTTTTAGGCCAGATGCTTTACAAAAGAATCAAGATTTGGAATTTGAACGCAATAAGGAGAGATTTATGTTTTTAAAGGTTTGTTCAAAGTCATTGTTATAATGTGGCTATAATTGTATAATTTGTTTTAATTTTCAGTGGGGAGCAAAAGCATTTGATAATATGTTGATTGTACCACCTGGCAGCGGCATAGTACATCAAGTAAATTTGGAGTATCTCGCTAGAGTTGTGTTCTGTGAACAGGAAGGGTCTGTTCTTTATCCAGATACGGTTGTAAGTACATAAAGTGCTTTACTAACTTTACTTTATAATTTTGTGTATTATTTGTTGCCTATATGTCGCCATTTGACTGCAAACATAGGTAACTATTGAGTGTGACAACGAAAACATAGGTAAATTATGAGTGCGACAAGAAAGGAAGATAATGGGAGGGCCAAGTGGAGATTCACCTTGATCATGGACACTTTTTAAATTAAATGTAAAAGTATCAATGGATACGTGAATCCTCACTTGACTTGTCCATTATGTCTTTACCTTGTCGCACTTATTTGTCTCCAATGTTTCTATTAAAAAAGTGATAATCTGTTGGGAGAAATTACATTATTATTAAACAGTACTCATTATTGACTGTTTAGGGAGGTATTGCAAAATTATTCCTTTTTATATTAGGGGTGGTTAGGGAGGTTAAATTGTAGTTGTGTGGGTTGTCATTAAATTTTTGACTAAGAATGACATTTCTACAGCAAGTGCCATTTAACCTTGCAAAAAAAATGACGATAAGTTTAAAAGGCGAGAATCCGTTACACTCTCAAGCAAAATTAATCCCGTAGTTTGAAAGCTAGTATAATATCTAGTTGTTGTTAATTATTTATGTCATTATTATTTTGTCATACGCCAAAATAGGAGTTTCTAACCTTATGGCGCACGGCCTTTTAATTTGTCAAAAAATCCACAATTTTTCGTAAACCATAAATAAATTGACTTTCACTTTTTAGTAGAGTGTACCACACTGTCCAACAGCCAATTAGAGCTAGTTTAAGTTACGACTACCGACGAAACAAAGCGTAAGTAGCCGAATCAAAGCCCACTAAAATTTGCAAGGCTAGGTGGCACATGCTGTACTTATCTTTTACAATGTAGCAGGCAATTTATGTTTAATGATAAACTTAGTGTGTCTTTGGTCTAAAATAAACAACTTAAAACAGAAAGATAAGCAGGCAAATTACTTATCTCACGAAAAAATTGTTACTACACCGTTGTTATAAAGTTTGTGGTTGATTATTTATCAACATGATATTTTCATTTAATTAATTATAATTTGTATTATTTGAAATGTTTTAACATTTTGTTTTTGTTTGCGGTACTAGTTTTTGTTGTCATTTTTATATTCATATATTGTGTGATTAGCTTAGTACAATGTTCATTTATTCTGAAACTGTTTTGTATGCTAAATAGTAGTTTGTTTTAAACTTTTTGCTTATTCTGATATAACATTTGTATTGACTAAAGCAGATGATTAGCGTCTAGTCGTTCAACCATTTAACAACCGTTCCTACTTATTGGTGCGTTCTTATTGCGAACACATTCAGTTGGCACTTTTTTAGTAATAACTCTCAAGTTCGTAGTGGCGACTGTATTCGGGTACTGCTTTTTTACTGCATAAATGGTTGAGGGGTTGAATCTCGGTTGGGGCCAAACTTTTTTTTTTTTTCGACTGCTTTTTTTTAAACAATGCTCTTGCTTTTTGCTGTTTACACTAGGTTTAGGTTAAGAGCAGTTATATTTTAAAGAAAAATCAGCCACACAAATGAGCTACAATTTTGTTTGTGTCTCAGCCTGTTAATTTATATATGACACCTTCTATGAATTTTTGAAAATTTGTGTTTTAACATTTATTTATTCAAAATTGAGTAATTAGATCAGGATGAAATTTTATATTGGGAGTGCCCTAAGGGTACACAATGTTACATGCTACGATAACTTCTGGAGCTACTAAAATTGCGAGGAAAAAAAAATTTCAAAATTAAACTTTAAAAAAAGTATTGCCACACAATTATTTTTTAAATTTTATAGGCTAATAGAGCTAGGGATGAGCTATAATTTAGTTCTTGTCCCAGTCCACTAGTTTGTCTGTGACGCCTGCTATGACTTTTTGAAAATCGAAAATGTATGCATTTATGTTTAATAAACAGAGGATTACAAAAAATTTCTGTTTAAGTGAATTTTAAATTGTAAATAAAAAAAGAGAAAACTTCAGATTCTAAATACGATCAGACTTGCCCCAGTTAAAGCGTAAGTTTAAGTGAGTTGACACTATTTGCTTGGTGTGTTCGAGATAGGTGCGGGGTAGTGTTTCTCTCCTGTGTGTGGGGAGAACGCATAGTTAGTTTTGTTTGCTCGTAGTAAACTATATTGTTATTTAAAATTTTACAAACAATTTATTTTGTCATTGTTGGCCCGTAAGACGTTAATACTGAAATACTCTTGAAAACATGATAAGTAACTATTTCCAAAGAAAGTCCAGGCGAAATGCTTTGCTTATTTTTCTACAAAACTGTTCATCTTTTAGTTCAATTTTAAATATTTTTCTTTGAATTGTAGGAAATACCTTATTTTGTTACTCTCACATCTGTTTATCAACTTTTTGTTTTTATAAGGTTGGAACCGATTCCCACACCACTATGATAAATGGATTAGGAGTGCTCGGTTGGGGTGTTGGTGGAATTGAAGCAGAGGCTGTTATGCTGGGCCAAGCCATTAGCATGTTGCTTCCACAAGTTGTTGGTTATTATCTTCATGGAAGTCTTGGACCTTACGTTACTTCAACAGATCTTGTTCTTACTGTTACAAAGGTATACATTTTATTCTGCTGGATTAATACATACATAACAAAAAGTGAACATAATTAAAAGGTCGTGAATATCAATGTAATATTGTGTGTTTGTGGTTCGTTCATCTTTAGATGCAAACTTGAAAATTTCAAAGTGTCAAACATTTAATTAATTTGCAAAAAATGGTTGCCAGCTAAACACTTACAGTAGGTGCTGTAGGCATAAGCATGTCTTTCTTATGTATGAAATATTCGCATAGAAAGATAAAAAAAATTTTGTACTCATCGTATACTTAAATATAGAATTGTTTATTTTTTTTAATTAAAGCTTTGTAATTACTTTGAGATATATTTAAACTGCAAATTCTATCTGTAAATTCAACAGAGTTTTAAGTTCTTGACAATTATTATATAATATTATAACATTTTTCATTTTTAGAATTTGCGTCAACTTGGCGTTGTGGGAAAGTTTGTTGAATTTTATGGTCCTGGGGTGGCAGCACTTTCAATTGCAGACAGAGCGACTATTGCTAACATGTGTCCAGAATATGGAGCCACCGTGGGCTTTTTTCCTGTTGATTCACATTCATTAAATTATTTAAGGCAGACAAGTATGTCAATAACATATGAGTTAAAGTATAATATTAAATTTAAATTTTTATTAAAAAATTTCAGATCGACCGGAACAACAAGTTCAACTCATAGAAGCTTATTTGGACGCTACTCTTCAACTGCGTGATTATTCATCAGGAGAGGAACCTATTTTCAGCCAGAGTGTTTCTCTTGATTTGTCTACAGTTGTGTCATCTGTTAGTGGACCTAAACGACCCAACGACAGAGTTTCCGTTACTGATATGAAAATTGATTTTGCCAATTGTTTAAGGAATAAGGTAAGAAATTTCATTTGAATTTTGAAATGTTGTGATTATAGTTTCGACATAGCTTGTCATGAAAGTAAATTGTTTAAGCGGTGCTGTAATGAGATTTTGTACTTATGAACATTTTCGTATATTTTGGAAAAAGAGTAATGTTATGTAGTAAACTGATGATGAAGTTGGCAAATATCTAATTTTAAAGACAATTTAGTCTTGTATTAAGGGCCAGCGGGTGGTCTAGTGGTTAAAGTCCCAGACTTTAAAACTAGACTCCCAACGGCAGTAGGTTCGAGTTCTCTGCCCGTCGGAAATTTTTCTGAATAAGTTAAATCTGGCGTGTCCATGGATGGTGATGTGGTGTGTATGTTGGGTTGCTTGTCAATCAGGGGTGGGGCATGTTAGACCAGTGTATAGCGCAAGTCCGCTGAGCCCTGGGAAGGGGTGGGATGAGAATCATCATGGAGTTGTGCTCACGCAAGTCCTCATGATTCTTAAAAAGAGTCTTGTATTAAAAAAATGGAACTTAACGAATTTTGTTTTTTTTGACAAATGATCAAAATACTTGTAAAGTTACATAAATGTACACAGACGGTCTGTTTTATAGGGGTCTCGGAAATTGTAACAGATACATCGGTTAATTTAAATAAAAGTTACCTGATTAGGGGAACAATGTAATGGTGATTTCGTTTTTCTCATAATACCTGTAGCTTAATAGATATGAGCAGAAAACTGAAAAGATGTAAATTCTTGACGTAATGTGTCTCTTAATTAATATTAAGAAATACTCTTTACACAACTGTACTTTGTTTCATTATTTAAAAAAATGACAACGTAACGAAACACAATCGTAAAAATATTTGTAGTGCAATACAGCTCCAATAGATCTACAATGTTTTCCTTTATAATTTTTTTTATTCTCCACTATGAACAGAGATATTTTACCGTAAACAAACGTCACTTTTTTTTGGTTTCTTGCTAGTATCTAGTATGCCATGGGAATTTTGGTAAAAATAAAATTACTTCTTATTCTTATTATTCTTGCAGTTTTGGAGGTCCTTATACAGGTCCCACCAAAACCCTGCCATTGTTTGATAGCTCTGTTAGTATTAAAAATAGAGGAAAAATTAAATGCAAAAGTTATTAATAATTAACTGCTGCAATATTATTAAACATTATTATTTTAATACTTGTAATTAAATGTAGAATCTGAAAGTTTAATAATGTACAGTGTGATGTATTTAAAATAACAAAATAAAGTACTGTATAGGCGTAACCAAACACTCTGTATATCTGGTAACAATTTTGGGTTATGCAGCAGTTAATTACCAACATCTTTTGAATTTAAAGTTTTTCTGTGCCTTGTTAACAGAGCTATCAAAGAACGGCAGCGTTTTGATCTACCCTGTAGTGTCCCGATTAAAATAGACGACCTGTTTAAGCCGCTTTGAAAAGATGTAGCCAACTTAATATAGCAGAAACTAGAAGCGAAAATAGAACAATTTAGCCTAATTTACAAACAAAACTGCATCACTACATAGTTACAGTCTTTTAAAGATGCAAGGAAATAATTAATTTTTTTTATATCTTTAAAACGTTTACCACACAGTGTGCAAATTTTGTATATTATACTTAATGTTGAAGAGCATTAACTGATTTTTTTTCTAAACAATTGAACAACACCAAGGGGTTAATTTGAGGCTATTCAGATATTTGCACTGAATTATTTTTTAAGGTGTTTGACTAAGGAACAAATGCATTATATTAAGCGATTCAATTGGCCGGAAGATTAGCGCAGTTGTTAACGTCGCTGCTGCTACGCTGTCGGAATGGGTTTGAAACCAGGATGGTAACAGAATTTTTCAAAAATGCAAGGCCATCCAGTTAGAGAATGCATTAGGATTTGTACATGGACAAAACTACGAATATTGTGTTACAAATTAAAAGTTATCAAGTTGTCTGGTACCAATTGTTTTAAGCTTTGGTTGATGTTTGTTGTTACAAAATAATTCTCAGTTACTTGCACTCTAATAAAATTATTTATTAAACATTAAGATAAAAAAAAACAAAAGTTGTTCAAGTTTTTATTACACATTTGGTTTTTTCTGTTGCTTAATGTCGAATAAATAATTTGTTGGGGTGCAAGTAACTGGCAATTGTTTTGTGACAACAAACTTTAACCAAAGCATAAAACAATTGCTACCAGATGTCTTTATAAGCTTTAACTTTGCAACACAATGTTTGCAGTTTTGTCCACGAAATGAATCTAATCAAAAAAATACAAGAGACCAAAGAGATACAGTTTTTAAATTTTGAATAATTTGCATTTTTTTATAGACATTTGTTTATAGACGGGTTGTTAAAATTATTCTTTTTCATATAATAATAAAAATAAAAATATCGCAAAAATGGAAAGATGCTGGGTTTTTATGAAATTCAAAGTATGGTGATGATATGTGATTTTGAACCAACTTTTTTGATTATTGTTTGGTATTTTGCTGACAAAGGATGCTTTATTTAAATTTGTTTTTAATTTCATATGCGTTTGGTATTATAGAGTAGTATTGATTTAAAAAAATTTTCGATTTCGAGATTTTGGCGAAAATAAATTTTTTGGTTCTTCCAAGTTTTGAACAAATTCTTGTTGGTGCATGTGTGTGCACTTCATACCTACCAAACAGATAATCCAATTTTGATGAGCTTTAGAATGTATCAAAAATATGTCAATAAAATAGGGTTTTGAAAAACATTCAAAACCGGAAGCGGAAGTTTGACACTTTTTTGGTAGCATTTGCTGTAGAAATTGACTTTTGTAAATTTATTGATGGAATTTGATACAAGATTTTAAGGCAAATCTAGCTTCAAAATAACCGGCCGCTACATTTTGTGAGAATTTTGACTTTTAACGCCTCATTATTCAAAACTGAAAAACCAGTTGCCAAGTTGGAATAAATTTTAAGTATTATAATAGCTCTAGAGCAACACAATATTATGATGTACGAGAATATTAGAATGAATGGAAAACGAAAAACATTAAAAAAATTAATAAAACTTTTATAAATACGCTACACTATTTTTTTTTAAATTTTGTAGTCTCGTAAAACTAGGGACGAGCTACAATTTTGTCCTAATGTGCTAATTTCTCTGTGATGCTTTGTATGAATTTTTAAATGTCTAAAAATAATTAACTTTTAAAAAAAAAAGGGAACCGACTTCAAATAAAAACACAAAAGTGACATAAGTTAACTAAAAAGCAAAAAATAAATGTTTTTTATACAACAATTTAATACTTATTTGTTGTTCCGTTTAATGTAATTAAGAAATTGCTGTTTATTATATAATTATTAATTGTTTTATAATTTTGAAGTCGGTGCCAAGTAAAACATAATAATTATATACCTTGCTGCAATAACAAATTAGATTCGAATTTTTGTTTTACTTGACACCGACTTCTAAATTATAAAACAATTAATAATTATATAATAAACAGCAATTTCTTAATTACATTAAACGGAACAACAAATAAGTATTAAACTGTTGTATAAAAAACATTTATTTTTTGCTTTTTAGTTAACTTATGTCACTTTTGTGTTTTTATTTGAAGTCGGTTCCCTTTTTTTTTTAAAAGTTAATTATTTTACAATTTTAAGTGATGGGTAGACCTAGTAAAGATGCTTCTCGAATGAGGAAATGACGGCTAGTTGAAACGGAAGATGAAATACGGAAACACTAAAAAGTCGGTTAAAAAAATAGATTTTGAGGAGTATCTTCGAAGTTCAAGCTCCAATACCAATGAAATTATAATGGGACCACCTTGGAACTATACTGAACCCATCACAAAAAAATTATTAAAATCGGTTTATAAACAAAAAAGTTATGCCCGAACATACATAAAAAAAAAAATAAAAAATAAAAAAAAAAAAATATATACAGACGAATTGAGAACCTCCTCCTTTTTTTGAAGTCGGTTAAAAATGGGTTAGCTACAGCAGACTGTGTTGGCGGTTGTTATGTCCCGGATGTGTCGTTCGCTGCTGCTTGAGTGGTGAGAGTAGTGAGATCTATAGTCGCTGACGATGCATAAAACGTTGACACAAAAAATACTTTTAAAAATAAATTTATCATGAGTAACAATTTTTAAAGTATAAAAAAGTGCAGGACAAATGCTTTGCTCATTTTTGCTTTTTATGACAATCAGAGGACATGCTGTGTACAAAAAAAATCAAGTATTTATCGACGAAATATTTGTAACAAATTAATAGCAATTGTCTTTTCGAAACCAAACACACAAGTGAAAACATAGTTAAAATGATTTTCATTGTAATTGTAGGCATTTACTTGTGCATATTGTTTAAATGTACAGGCATATAAATTTCATACAATATGGGGCGTTTGAACATTAACAGGCACAAAATCTTGTTTCTCCTAAAATGGCAACCCCAGTTTCTATAACAAATATCAGTTGCTATTCACACAACTAATATTTATGTACAAAATAAAGTTGTTATAAATGTTGAAGTTCTCTACTTTGAGTGTTGCTTAGTGTGCTCTACTGTGAACCAAACAAAGCCCAGTGATGATTTTAAAATTTACATCAACTGGACGTTGTTTGGGTAACAGGGAGTCCAATTCCATTATATTTTGTTGAGTTTATAAAAAGGTGGTCCTGCTAGTAAGTAACATATGCCAGTTTCCACCCGGTGATGTTTTCTAAACACAACATAACCAAGATAGAAACCACCATAGGTTAACCACTAATTTTCTCCAACTTCATACGTTCTTCATAGATGTTTTAATAGAACTTGCTGTTTGCACAAATTTTGCCCAGTGATGGTTTTAAAAAATACACCAACTGGTCGAAATTTGGCTAACAGTAAATCCAAAGTATTTCTTGTTGCTGAAATAAACTGCTTGATTAAATAAATAAATACCGCAACTATATATACATTACATCTCAATGAATTTGTTTCTATTTACAACTTTGTTCACTAAATCACAAAAACAAAACTACAAAAAATACAAAAAATAATATAAAAAAATTGATAAATTAGAATTTTTTGCTAAACTTATACATATAAGGTATTAATAGGAAGAGCATGATCAGATAAACATACCAATTCCATTAATACCTGACTGTACAAATTGTTCTTACTAAGTCTCGAAGAGGGACAGCTTGCAACTGTCTGCAAATGACGAACTATATACACTAAACTTAAATTAAACTTTACAAAAATACAGTTAATAATTGCTTTGAGTTTATGCCTGCAAGAAGTTATGGTCATGACATGATCAATTAAACATGTCATTCCTATAGCTTCTTGCACACTTAAATTCTTTTTACTATTGTAAGATAGTCGACTACTGTATTCGGCTGCAGGAAACGTTATGAGGCTTGAACGCTTATGCAACTGAACATCGGTGAAGGAGGAACAGACTAGTAGAGGGAGTAACTTGCACTTGATTGGTTAATAATGCATCGTTCAACACTGCATGATTTGAAGCACGTACTAGGGTAATGTAGTGGGCAGGTATGCAGACACTGCGATAACAATTAATCAAATATAAATATACATTCCTTATGCCATATGGATGTATACTGATTGCAGTGGAAGGAAGTTTATATAATATTAAAAAAAATATTAAAGTAACAATGATATAAGAAAAATAATCACATTTGATTGTTTGCCCCTAACTATCTTGATTTGTAAGATCAATAAGCATGAAGCTCAGTTATGCTGTCAACATTTAATACAAGATAGATATTCATTTATTACTGTATCAAACAAAAGGTTTAAGTATTTTAAATTTACAACCAATTGGTTTCTACTCAAGATTTCTTAATAATTAGACATTATGCTAGTATTAGAAAAAGGTTTTTAAAAAACGAGTACAAAATAAAAAAAAATTAAATTAAAAGGCTCTGATTAGTGTAGCAAAGGTTGAACACCATGTCAGAAAACTAGAATTTATAGATAAATAAAATAAATAAATTTTATATGCTACTTCTAATTTTAGAAACACATAATAGTATAAGCTAAAAATATTTATGCAAAAAACACAAAATTGAAGCTATAATCTTATTCCACAAGTAATTGTCTGAAAAAACTTCTCTTCACTTCAATATGCACATATTAGAAAAATGAGCAAAGCACTTCGCTTGGACTTTCTTAAACTTTTGAAATTGTTGCTTATCATTAGGAATGGGAAAACGCTGGAAATTATTTTTTTAGAGAAAAAAAGGGAACGAGAAAAAATTCTCAATACACCTATTTCTTATTTTTGGTTATAATCAGACGGGTTGCACAAAGACATTAATTTTTATATTAAATAACCCTATTTCTTAGTTGTCGTTTCCTGCAGGAAAAAAATGAAAACTATTACAATTAATAGTTCTAAAAATATTGTATTGATTTTTCTTTTTTGTAAATTGTGAAAAATGTGAGGGTGTGTAAAAAGTAAGGAATAATGTCTGTAGTTTCGTAAATATTGATTCTATGAATAAATAGCCTTAATAATAATTGTTTGTTAAATTCCAGACTATACTTTGTCGATGTCCATTTTTTTTGTTTAGTTGCTACGGCAACCAACTTTTGTTTTTTAAATGGCACCTTATATTTGCTTCCGTTTCTGGTTCAGAATTTTTCTCGGAGAATTACATAACAAAATTTTTGAATGAAATGTTTTTGTAGTTCAACGTTTTTTTAAGTTGCCATAGTAACCAAATAACAAAACGTATAAAAAATTGAACATCAACAGAGTATGCACTGAAATTTAACAAACAACCTTTGTTAAGAAGCAATATTTACGAAGATATTATGTGCTTTACTGCAGAACAGACTAAACTAAACAATGATTTGAAATTCGTGATCGTGGTAATTTTCGATTCTCAGATTTTGACGGAAATACATGTTTTGAAACCCAAAAACAGTTTTTAAAAGTGTCTACCTGTAGTTGTGTGTCTGCATGTGTGTAATGCTCAATATCACACGAACTACTGAACTGGAATCATATGTGGAATACTTGGATACAACAAAAATTCACTGGGTGCAAACGTTTATTAAAGGATTTGGAATCGGAAACGGAAGA
This sequence comes from Ctenicera cuprea, assembly GCA_958336395.1. Lineage (NCBI taxonomy): Eukaryota > Metazoa > Arthropoda > Insecta > Coleoptera > Elateridae > Ctenicera > Ctenicera cuprea. Next base: position 18,506,418 of record OY284487.1, on the reverse strand, counting down.
TAAACATGTTTATATAGTATAATAGTTTTCCAAAACCGAATTTTAGATATTTTAGTTCAGCATCTGATAAAGGGCATTACATCAAATAAAGTGTTTTTTTCAACACTCTAGCTTCCAACATGATAGCCGCTATGAGTTTTTGAAAATTTAGGCTTTAATGCTCATTTACTCAAAAATCGGTCAGTTCGGCATACTTTTTGATTATTGTAATGTAATAGCCCTAGAGAGGCACAAGGTTAGTATGTCAGAAAAATTTTGGAATTGTAATAACTGTGTGGAAAAAAAATTACACTGTTTGCAAAAAATATTGTTCAAAAACTCCTCAGATGATTGTTGTTAAAGCTAGGGATGGGCTACAATTTGCTTCATGTGTCAATTAGCTAATTTTACTGCGACACCTGTGAATTTGTGTTACTTGGAAAGTAATAACTGTATAGAAGTTGTCCCAGGACGTATGGGACAGGCTTATAACCAGGGTCGTAGCTATCGCATCACAAGGTAATGAGCCACACAGGGGCGCAGGCTTTTTAATTAAAAATAAAAATGATGCAGGACAGGACGAACAATTTAAAAATACTTTCTCAACTGACTCAAGGCATTATATAATCAAGACTTTAACTGACGATATTTAAAGAATTATTATTAGTTCGTCATCATGTCGACCTAAGGGACCATTGCCGTGGAATCCCGGTCAAAATAACAGAAGCTTTTCTGAAAAATATTATACTGCAACTTCCAAGTATTGGCCTATTTCTTGCACTTGGCTCTCCAGTACTGCATTCTGCATACTGCAAACCATGTTGCTTATTTTCTTCTGTTAAAAGCGATTCAGGTAATGATGGCATCCGCACCTGGCAACAGTTGTCCTGTAAAATTATTAGTTATGGCAATACTCGGTCTTGTTCGACAGCCCTGAGTTGGCGCGGTTAGAATGCCCGTTCGAGTGCGATCAGCAGAGTTAAGCATAGCTCTGCCTGGTCAGTACTTGGATGACTGTTTGAAAGCCGAGTCAACACGGCGCTTGGTGCTCTGGAATGGCACCTTTGCATTAACAACACATCAGTCGTTAGTGGGGCTGGAATCCCCCACGAAGTATAGATGGATGAGTAAATGGACGAGTAAAGGTAATGCCAAAGGTTTGGCGTAAGCTGAGGGGGCGTAGTGGTTAAAGGCCCAAAGGGCCCCACCACCTTCTGGAACATAGCAATAAGCCAAACCTGGAGTGAACGGGACCAAGCCATGGGCTTCATTGGCCCGCAGTGCTGTTGTATATATATAACACTCCCTCTTAGGTAAAATCTTGTAAACTATTAGGGCTGTGAAAAATAAATGAAAGGCTTCTTTTTGGAAAATGGTATTGTATATACTATTCAAAATCACTTTTATGCTTGCCAATACCTCACCAGCTTTCCGGGACATCGCGAACCCATTAATAATACGTTACATGACAACGATGACTTTTACAATGGTAACTTCTTGTCCCAAATTGAATTTCTTGCAAAATATGACGACACTATGAAACAAATTGGGCAAGTGCCAGCAGGTACTTACGATGTTTTATGTATTTTTATAATTAATTTATTTTCTTGAATAGGTATACAGGGTGAGTCAGTTTGTTGTGAGGGATTTTTGCGAAGTATATGTAGCTTTGTTTTTATTCCTGTTTTGGTTGCCAAAGCCGAGAGGTCATTCGGAAAACTTAGGATTATGTCCTGAGACACCATGTATTTAACAAAGGAAAAATAAATAATTTATATTAATGTTAATTTGTTTAACAGTTTTTGATGCATCAGTACTTGGGGGGGGGGGCTAATCATTTCCATTCTTGGCTGGCAATTTTTTGTGCTTGTCTTTGCTGTTCTTTAATCGTAGGCAATTTTTTCTGAAATTTTTAAAATCGATTTTTGACATGCCCACAAAACTATAGGTATATTTACGCAATTTGATATTATGCGGGGGAGTCTCCTCGAAATATTTTACGTATAAAAACGTATAACATTTTTTGCTAAGAATAGGTTTTCTTAGGTTTTTGACCAGTTAGGTAAAAATGTATTAATTAGATACAACAACATTAAACCCTAACAAAAATAATTGCAAATTATTTCAGATGAAAGAAAAATGGTAACATTTGTTTTTGAATATGGGATTATTAAATTGGGAACCTTTTAATGCTAGCAAGGATGATTTGTAAACGTACGAAAATTTACAATAAAATAAATGGCTTAAGCTGAAATTGTTAGGTGTTACTGTTCTTGGTTTTTTGATATCAAGATTTTATTTAAAAAGTATCTTCATTATCCAGCATACATATTGCACTTTTTGGCCGAAACATGATTTTTGAATAAGAATAGAAATAACCTTGTTTTTACAACACAAATTTGTCATTAGCTGTTTTTAAGATAAAATGGTTAGACAGGCGCCTTTTTATTACTGCAACACCACAGATTATCAATTTCTAAATATTCTGGAAAAGTTAATCTCTTTCTCTGAACATGTGATTACAATCTTAAGAAGGGTGTAATTGGTTTGTCTGAAAAGTAACTTGGGAAATTTTGTAGAAATTACTTCATCACAAAGACAAACTAAACTGGAGTACTAGACAGCTAAATTTAATTTTGACTTTAATAGGCATACTTATACTACATTCAAGATAACATGTCCACTGTGACATCATTTTAAAGGCATTTTAAGAGCTTTTAAAAAATATAGTTTGCTATACTTATTTTGCAAAATAATTGAGATATTAGATATATTGTTCAAATTGATGTAGTTTAGAAATACATAGTGAAAAACAAATGTACACAAAAAAATATTTAAAATCCTTATAGAATTTTTTAATATTTGTAGAAAAACTGAGCTATAATAGAAATGTTACAAACTTTGCTTTTTGACCGTAGCTCAAAAACAAAAGAAGTTTCCTATTTTTGTTTCTACTATTGAATTCGCCTTAAGAAAGTTACCAAATAACACGCAAACGGTTTTTTCATAACTAAAATATTAACAAAGTTACCTGTATAATTAAATCGAAAATGAGACACCCTGTATATACACAAAAATGCTTCAAGGATGTTAGCCATGGTTACACTGGTGTTGGAAAGAATTTTACAAAATTCAAGTAACCTATTGTGTGTTGATTTATGATTAAACTCATACTCATCAAACATCAATACTGACACATAGGCTTTTAGAATTATTTTAAAATTTGCATTCTATCTCTATTTGTTACTCCATAGTGAACCTGCTTAATTGCAAATTGCAACTTTAAGGAGATATTTCTCAAAAACATTTTTATGTAACCCCCATAAACATAATATTTTTATAGAACCCTAAAGAGAAAAAAATACTTTTATCAAGTTGTTGACAAAAGGCAGCTTTGCATTTATAAAATCTTGCGTTACGTCACGTCTCAAAAACAATCAAAGGAAAAAATTACACGTCAGCATGTAGATAAGAAACTCCTAAATAACTTTTATTTAAAACATTTTAATCCCTTCTGTATAAGAAGCATAGAATAAACAAATCAGTTGCGCGTAGTAATTTTTAATTATAATTTTGCCTAAATGAGTTGAACTGGCATTAGAATTTGATATAGGTATATTAGGGAAAATGTAAATTTCCGATTTTCAGAAATTTAGCAATCATAGTTAACTTTTTGCCTTCTTTTATATCCGTTGTCATTTATGTACTTGTCAAATGGGCCAAGGTTTATAATATCGCAATCTTCAATGTATGAAACTGTTGCTTGTTCAAATATTGATAACTTATAATAACAACTGAAAATTGGACAAGAGGAAAAGTACAACATTGAATTCCTGCACTTGCATTGTGAAAGACTGACTATGAATCATTTATTATGTCTAAATTCCTTATTAGCAGCTGGTGCTACCAACTTATTGTGTTATTATATTTAGATAAGATAGGGTTGCATTACAATAGTGCCTATACACGAAATTAAATAAACGCCATTTATAGCAAGTTTATTTTATAATTATCTGAAACTTTCTATATGAAAGGACGTTTTTTATAAAATTGTAACACAAAACATTTAAAAAACGAGTATTGTTAAAAAACAATGTCAACGACACCTGTTAGACTGTTACTCGCGGATACTCTACGATATATCAGTAAAAGACAAACATATTTGAATTCTGAGTAGCATTTATGCAGTACGAGAAAATTACATACCAAGGTACTCCTAGAGTAGGTAGACATTTGCCTGTAATGTTTAAGGTTGAGAAACATTTTTTTAAGTCTAAAATCCCTCTAAGCTAACAGAAAAAAATAGCATTTAAATGTGTGAATTATACAGGGTGGTAACAATGTGTGGATACAAACATATATTTCAATCATCATACGTTTTTCGAAAAAAAAAACAAGTTCGGACGCGTCAAAAACATTAATTACTCTTGCGGATGTATGGGTGCACTTGAAAAAAAATCCCCTTTCTTTTTTGAAATAGTGACGTCGTCGAGTTTTTTTTACGTTATATTTTTAATTTCGCTTTTGAGTAGGTACCTTATGAAATTTTTTTTGTTTCACTAAAACAATACAACCAGAAAATTGCAGTGCATTCGAGGTATGGCGCATGTTTGATCTTTTTTTTTCGTTTTTTTTAAATTGTATCATAACTAGTATATGTACTGGGACATTTTAAATTGTAAATTTTTATTTTAATTTTGTCTGAAATCCATCTATCTATCTTCCTATGGTAGTATACATTATTTTAAAGGTTACATCAGAAAGAGTTCAATGTTTTGCTGTTTTTGTGAAAGTATTAATTTTAGTTCATTCAATCCAGCAACCATTGTTCAGATAACAAATGGAACCGACGTAAATAAAGCGACGTTCTTTTGTTTATTTCTTCAAATTGTATTAACACATTCTTGTGTGTACGAACATTGGTGGACATTTTTTACAATTAATTTAAAAATTTAACTCTTACATGGTGAAATCAACAGAACCACATCTATTTAATTTGTTTTTTATCAATGGTTGCAGGGGTTGCATAATCGAATGAATTAAAAGTAATGCTTTTACAAAAATACAAAATATGACGAAAATTTCGAATATTTTGTACGTAATCCTGAAAAACTTGTTACTACCATAAAGAAAACGCCGTAAGGTACCCAAAACAGAAATTAAAAATATATAGTCATTTAAAGCTTGGTGACGTCATCACTTTAAAAGGGGAGGGAGAAATTTTTCGCAATAAAACATCTAAAAGAGTAAATAGTTTTAAACGTGTTTCAGGTTTTTTAGAAAAAATTTAAATTATTGAGATATGAGCTCATTGTGGCTTGTATAATTTGTAAAGTAAGTAAATTCATAAACAAACAAAATATAAAAAAAGTAGTTTTAACATTTGCTTTGCCTTTTGATTCTTTGTGAATCTGTAATGATGGGTTCCCACTCTGTGGTTCTTTATGAACCTTATTAATACTTTAAATTTACTAAAATTCAGAAAAATTTGCTATTTTCAGGAGTCTTGTGAAAAGAGTAATAAAATATTAATACCTACTATAAAACAAAATCACAAAGCAAATTTTGAAGCATATTTTGCATTACAAATTGCCTAAAGAAACTATTAAAACTTGCTTAAATTTATTGAATTTTTTAATTTTTATTCACTAGCAATGTGGTCGAAAAAATGACTGGTTGTAACTCCGCGCAAATTAGAATAATGAATTTGAAGATAATAAATGAATTGAGATTTAACTTTATTTTGATGGCTGTAACCATTTTTACAAAATAAGGCATGTTAGATGGGGTCAGTATAACCTCGCTACTTGTAGCTCCCATAAGCAGCCATAAAAATAGAGACATATTGCGAAAAATTTGTTTTTAATAGTAGATATTTTGACAGCAGACTGTAGCTGTAGATTTATACCCAGTGATGTATAAGCTTACCCATCACCAAAGCAAAAACCACCATAAGTTAACCAATTATAGACTGGTAGATAATTGCTACTACTTGTTGAATTGCCATGCAGTTTAATCTTGGCTGAATCCAGATTGAGTTGATAGAGTTAAAAACACCACCTGAAAAGAGTCTGTTTAACGGAGATTCATAAATATGTATTTTATCAGCAGACGGAATGTAGGCATCTTAGGATGATTTATACTCGGTAAGGTATAAGCTTATCCATCACCAAAGCAAAAACCACCATAAGTTAACCAATTATAGACTGGTAGATAATTGCTACTACTTGTTGAATTGCCATGCAGTTTAATCTTGGCTGAATCCAGATTGAGTTGATAGAGTTAAAAACACCACCTGAAAAGAGTCTGTTTAACGGAGATTCATAAATATGTATTTTATCAGCAGACAGAATGTAGGCATCTTAGGATGATTTATACTCGGTAAGGTATAAGCTTATCCATCACCAAAGCAAAAACCACCATAAGTTACTAGTTATAGCGTAGCTACATCAGCAGTTTCTAAAGTGCTACAAAAAAAATCTAGTGGCAGATCAAAAAATACACAGCTGTGAGATTATCGACATATAATAAAACAATGCATTTTAATCTTTGCGGAATATAGCTTTATGAAAACTGCAAAATAGTCACACAGCTAAATCATCAAAGAATAATATGCATGGCTAGTCTGTTGCAGGAGACGGTTTTCGAGGTCTTTGCATATTTATTCACAGATGTAGTGATGAATTATCATAAGACAAACTCCACCCAGTGATGAGTTAAAAACACCACCTGAAAAGAGTCTGTTCAACAGAGATTCATAAATATGTGTTTTGGCCGCAGACGGAATGTAGGCATCTTAGGATGATTTATACTCGGTAAGGTATAAGCTTATCCATCACCAAAGCAAAAACCACCATAAGTTACCAGTTATAGCGTAGCTACATCAGCAGTTTCTAAAGTGCTACAAAAAAAATCTAGTGGCAGATCAAAAAATACACAGCTGTGACATTATCGACATATAATAAAATAATGCATTGTAGAATTGTTACGCATTTTAATCTTTGCGGAATATAGCTTTATGAAAACTGCAAAATAGTCACACAGCTAAATCATCACAGAATAATATGCATGGCTAGTCTGTTGCAGGAGACGGTTTTCGAGGTCTTTGCACATTTATTCACAGATGTAGCGATGAATTACCATAAGACAAACTCCACCCAGTGATGAGTTATAAACACCACCTGAAAAGTCTGTTCAACAGAGATTCATAAATATGTGTTTTGGCAGCAGACGGAATGTAGGCATCTTAGGATGATTTATACTCGGTGATGTATAAGCTTATCCATCACCAAAGCAAAAACCACCATAAGTTACTAGTTATAGCGTAGCTACATCAGCAGTTTCTAAAGTGCTACAAAAAAAATCTAGTGGCAGATCAAAAAATACACAGCTGTGAGATTATCGACATATAATAAAACAATGCATTTTAATCTTTGCGGAATATAGCTTTATGAAAACTGCAAAATAGTCACACAGCTAAATCATCAAAGAATAATATGCATGGCTAGTCTGTTGCAGGAGACGGTTTTCGAGGTCTTTGCATATTTATTCACAGATGTAGTGATGAATTATCATAAGACAAACTCCATCCAGTGATGAGTTAAAAACACCACCTGAAAAGAGTCTGTTCAACAGAGATTCATAAATATGTGTTTTGGCCGCAGACGGAATGTAGGCATCTTAGGATGATTTATACTCGGTAAGGTATAAGCTTATCCATCACCAAAGCAAAAACCACCATAAGTTACCAGTTATAGCGTAGCTACATCAGCAGTTTCTAAAGTGCTACAAAAAAAATCTAGTGGCAGATCAAAAAATACACAGCTGTGAGATTATCGACATATAATAAAACAATGCATTTTAATCTTTGCGGAATATAGCTTTATGAAAACTGCAAAATAGTCACACAGCTAAATCATCAAAGAATAATATGCATGGCTAGTCTGTTGCAGGAGACGGTTTTCGAGGTCTTTGCATATTTATTCACAGATGTAGTGATGAATTATCATAAGACAAACTCCATCCAGTGATGAGTTAAAAACACCACCTGAAAAGAGTGTTCAACAGAGATTCATAAATATGTGTTTTGGCCGCAGACGGAATGTAGGCATCTTAGGATGATTTATACTCGGTAAGGTATAAGCTTATCCATCACCAAAGCAAAAACCACCATAAGTTACCAGTTATAGCGTAGCTACATCAGCAGTTTCTAAAGTGCTACAAAAAAAATCTAGTGGCAGATCAAAAAATACACAGCTGTGACATTATCGACATATAATAAAATAATGCATTGTAGAATTGTTACGCATTTTAATCTTTGCGGAATATAGCTTTATGAAAACTGCAAAATAGTCACACAGCTAAATCATCACAGAATAATATGCATGGCTAGTCTGTTGCAGGAGACGGTTTTCGAGGTCTTTGCACATTTATTCACAGATGTAGCGATGAATTACCATAAGACAAACTCCACCCAGTGATGAGTTAAAAACACCACCTGAAAAGAGTCTGTTCAACAGAGATTCATAAATATGTGTTTTGGCAGCAGACGGAATGTAGGCATCTTAGGATGATTTATACTCGGTGATGTATAAGCTTATCCATCGCCAAAGCAAAAACCACCATAAATTTGCCAGTTATGGCGTAGTAACATCAACAGTTCCTAAAGTGCTACAAAAAAATGTAGTGGCAGATCAAAAAATACACAGCTGTGGGATTATCGACATTGACAAATAATAAAATAGTGCGTTGTAGAATTGTTACGTATTATATATTTGCGGAATTTAGCTTTATGAAAATTCACACAGTTAAATCATCAAAAAAGTAATATAAATAACATACCTCACACCCTTGTTATGACACTTTGTTTCCCTTAACCCTCTTCGAAATGTTGTGGAACGGTGCTTGGACATTGTCATATACTTCACTCTGCTGAATCTAGTTTTATGAGACTGAAAAATTATCCTTAGAGTATTCCAAAGAGTTGTGCAGTTTGACATAAAGGGACGATGACCGATGACTTTCATGGTAATGTAGGATGGTTTCTACCCGGTTATGATTGTTTAGCACCACCTAGGCAAAAATCATCCTACGCTAGCAACATGCTATGTTGTGGTTTTAACTCTTCTTCGAAATATTCCTGTGGAATATGTTACACTCAATGGTACATATTACGCACACTTTTATTATGTAAAACTATTATGATGCTGACATTCATGGTAACTTAGGCTGGTTCCGAAATAGATAGATAGATTCATAAATAATTATTTTAACACAGATGTATAGTTTGACCCTTTGGGCCGATTTAAACCCGGTGTTATATTAATTTATTTACTACCAAAGTGGAAATCATCATAACTTACCTATCCGACCTAGGTAGATGGTGGGGCTATGATACGCTGTGAGACCGACTACACCCCAGAAATGTTTCTTAACACATCAATGGAGCACAGTTTATCCAACAGAGAACCACGAAAACATTGCTGTTATTAAATAATTGGTTAAGTTACATCTAGTTTGCAATCTGATTTGAAATTAAAATTTACAGGTAACTAAGACTGACAAATTTGTTTACAATATTCAAGATAATTGAAAAGTTAAAACGAGTAATTTCCTAAGTTCTTACCGTTCGTACCTTGATATAATAATATAATATTGTATTTGTGTAGCCAATGATAATGTTGAATTTTGGCAACTTATGACAAGTTCTACTCGGTGATGCTTTTAATTGAAACACCACCAAAGTAGAAACCATCATACGTTTACCGCTTGTAGCTGATCGTTAATATTAGTAATATGAAATAATAATGGTGATTTTTACAACATAGCATGATTTCAACCTGGTGATTTTATTAAAAAAAAACGGCAAAGCAGAAACCACCACAAGTCAAAAAACCTCTTCATATAGTCCTCCTCCTTAGTAGCTCATCTCTCCAATTTTGAAACTGCAGAATGATGATTTTTATGAATGACGTGCGATAGTATCTACCCCGTGATAATTTTATAACCATCACTAGGGTAGAAACCACCCAATGTTCAACATTGTTTTTATGCTTTTATAGCAGATTTGTCATACACTTTAATCTTTGCTGAATCTAGCTTTATGAAACATGTAAATAGTCACACAGCTAGATCACCAAAGAATAATTAGCACGACTGTCTCGTAGCAGATGGCTTTCTAGATCCTCGTTATACTTGGAGATGTAGTGATGAATCACAATGGGACAAACTGCACCCAGTGATGAGTTAAAAACACCACCTGAGTAAAGTCTGCCCAACAGAGATTCATAAATATTTATTTCAACACAGATGTACACTTTGGTCACTTAGGACGATTTAAACTCGGTAATGCATTTATTTATTCACCACCAGAGCAGAAACCATCATAACTTTAGAGTACTACTCCTAGAGTAGGTAGATGATATAACTATGATCCGCTGTGGGACCAACTACACCCAGTGATGTCATTAATACACCATCGGAGCGCAGTTCGCTCAACAGACAACCACAAAAATGTTCCTTGTTTGCTGTAATTAAAATATTGATTAATTTACAGCTAGTTTTACAATTTTATTTTTACACTAATATTTACTAAGATATGATACATTCTATTTAAGAATTTAAAATTAATTCATCTAATTTAGAATAGAATAGAACATTGAAGAATTGTCAAACATTTTATTCCTTGTTGAATTTAGCTTTATGAGACTTTAAACACTCATTAAACTAGACCACCAAAGAACAATATGATCAACTGATCCGGAACCTATAATAAAAAACAAAAATCTTGCAGAACTATAAGGAGAAAAATCAAGTTTAGGAATAATGATTTGTCATACACTTTAATCTTTGCTGAATCTAGCTTTATGAAACATGTAAATAGTCACACAGCTAGATCACCAAAGAATAATTAGCACGACTGTCCCGTAGCAGATGGCCTTCTAGATCCTCGTTTCACTTGGAGATGTAGTGATGAATCACAATGGGACAAACTGCACCCAGTGATGAGTTAAAAACACCACCTGAAAAGAGTCTGGCCAACAGAGATTCATAAATATATATATTTGGCCACAAAGCAGCAGATTTTGGCCACTTAGGATGATTTAAAACCGGTGATGTATTAATTTATGCACCACCAAGCAGAAACCATCATAACTTAACCAATTCTAGAATAGGTGGATGATACGACCATGATTCGCTGTGGGACCAACTACACCCAGTGATGTCATTAGAACATCAACGGGGCGCAGTTCGGCCAACAGAAAACCACAAAAACGTTCCTTGTTTGCTATAATTAAAACGATTAATTTACAGCTCGTTTTACAATATTATTTTTGAATAACTTAAGATATGATACTTTCTATTGAAGAATACAAATATATGTAAAATAAATTAGAATAGAATAAATAGAAAATTGAAGACTGGTCAAACATTTTATTCCTTGTTGAATCTAGCTTTATGAGGCTTCAAACACTCATTAAACTAGACCACCAAAGAACAATATGATCAACTGATCCGGAACCACTAACTAAAAACACTAAAAATTAGAACCTATAATAACTAATTAAAGGATTTTTATGGGACACACTGCATCCAGTGTTGATTTTAAATTTCAACAAACGGACAGAGTTTGTCCAATAGGAAATCATGTACTGTCTTGGAATTAATACAGAGGTGATGAATTTTTGAATTCATGCATATAAAGAACTACAGATGTGATGTAATTGAAGTAACACAGCACACCAAAGTTCCTTTCATACATGCTTCTAGAAATCATGCAGTCTAATAAAATAATATTGCAGATTTGTCATACACTTTAATCTTTGCTGAATCTAGCTTAATGAAACTAGTAAATAGTCACACAGCTAGATCACCAAAGAATAATTAGCATGACTGTCTCATAGCAGATGGCCTTCTAGATCCTCGTTATACTTGTAGATGTAGTGATGAATCACAATGAGACAAACTGCACCCAGTGATGAGTTAAAAACACCACCTGAGGAGAGTCTGCCTAACAGAGATTCATAAATATTTATTTCAACACAGATGTATACTTTGGTCACTTAGGACGATTTAAACTCGGTGATGCATTTATTTATTCACCACCAGAGCAGAAACCATCATAACTTTAGAGTACTACTCCTAGAGTAGGTAGATGATATAACTATGATCCGCTGTGGGACCAACTACACCCAGTGATGTCATTAATACACCATCGGAGCGCAGTTCGCCCAACAGACAACCACAAAAATGTTCCTTGTTTGCTGTAATTAAAATATTGATTAATTTACAGCTAGTTTTACAATTTTATTTTTACACTAATATTTACTAAGATATGATACATTCTATTTAAGAATTTAAAATTAATTCATCGAATTTAGAATAGAATAGAACATTGAAGAATTGTCAAACATTTTATTCCTTGTTGAATTTAGCTTTATGAGACTTTAAACACTCATTAAACTAGACCACCAAAGAACAATATGATCAACTGATCCGGAACCTATAATAAAAAACAAAAATCTTGCAGAACTATAAGGAGAAAAATCAAGTTTAGGAATAATGATTTGTCATACACTTTAATCTTTGCTGAATCTAGCTTTATGAAACATGTAAATAGTCACACAGCTAGATCACCAAAGAATAATTAGCACGACTGTCTCGTAGCAGATGGCCTTCTAGATCCTCGTTTCACTTGGAGATGTAGTGATGAATCACAATGGGACAAACTGCACCCAGTGATGAGTTAAAAACACCGCCTGAGGAAAGTCTGGCCAACAGAGATCATAAATATATATATTTGGCCACAAAGCAGCAGATTTTGGCCACTTAGGATGATTTAAAACCGGTGATGTATTAATTTATGCACCACCAAGCAGAAACCATCATAACTTAACCAATTCTAGAATAGGTGGATGATACGACCATGATTCGCTGTGGGACCAACTACACCCAGTGATGTCATTAGAACATCAACGGGGCGCAGTTCGGCCAACAGAAAACCACAAAAACGTTCCTTGTTTGCTATAATTAAAACGATTAATTTACAGCTCGTTTTACAATATTATTTTTGAATAACTTAAGATATGATACTTTCTATTGAAGAATACAAATATATGTAAAATAAATTAGAATAGAATAAATAGAAAATTGAAGACTGGTCAAACATTTTATTCCTTGTTGAATCTAGCTTTATGAGGCTTCAAACACTCATTAAACTAGACCACCAAAGAACAATATGATCAACTGATCCGGAACCACTAACTAAAAACACTAAAAATTAGAACCTATAATAACTAATTAAAGGATTTTTATGGGACACACTGCATCCAGTGTTGATTTTAAATTTCAACAAACGGACAGAGTTTGTCCAATAGGAAATCATGTACTGTCTTGGAATTAATACAGAGGTGATGAATTTTTGAATTCATGCATATAAAGAACTACAGATGTGATGTAATTGAAGTAACACAGCACACCAAAGTTCCTTTCATACATGCTTCTAGAAATCATGCAGTCTAATAAAATAATATTGCAGATTTGTCATACACTTTAATCTTTGCTGAATCTAGCTTTATGAAACTAGTAAATAGTCACACAGCTAGATCACCAAAGAATAATTAGCATGACTGTCTCATAGCAGATGGCCTTCTAGATCCTCGTTATACTTGTAGATGTAGTGATGAATCACAATGAGACAAACTGCACCCAGTGATGAGTTAAAAACACCACCTGAGGAGAGTCTGCCTAACAGAGATTCATAAATATTTATTTCAACACAGATGTATACTTTGGTCACTTAGGACGATTTAAACTCGGTGATGCATTTATTTATTCACCACCAGAGCAGAAACCATCATAACTTTAGAGTACTACTCCTAGAGTAGGTAGATGATATAACTATGATCTGCTGTGGGACCAACTACACCCAGTGATGTCATTAATACACCATCGGAGCGCAGTTCGCCCAACAGACAACCACAAAAATGTTCCTTGTTTGCTGTAATTAAAATATTGATTAATTTACAGCTAGTTTTACAATTTTATTTTTACACTAATATTTACTAAGATATGATACATTCTATTTAAGAATTTAAAATTAATTCATCGAATTTAGAATAGAATAGAACATTGAAGAATTGTCAAACATTTTATTCCTTGTTGAATTTAGCTTTATGAGACTTTAAACACTCATTAAACTAGACCACCAAAGAACAATATGATCAACTGATCCGGAACCTATAATAAAAAACAAAAATCTTGCAGAACTATAAGGAGAAAAATCAAGTTTAGGAATAATGATTTGTCATACACTTTAATCTTTGCTGAATCTAGCTTTATGAAACATGTAAATAGTCACACAGCTAGATCACCAAAGAATAATTAGCACGACTGTCTCGTAGCAGATGGCCTTCTAGATCCTCGTTTCACTTGGAGATGTAGTGATGAATCACAATGGGACAAACTGCACCCAGTGATGAGTTAAAAACACCACCTGAGGAGAGTCTAGCCAACAGAGATTCATAAATATATATATTTGGCCACAAAGCAGCAGATTTTGGCCACTTAGGATGATTTAAAACCGGTGATGTATTAATTTATGCACCACCAAGCAGAAACCATCATAACTTAACCAATTCTAGAATAGGTGGATGATACGACCATGATTCGCTGTGGGACCAACTACACCCAGTGATGTCATTAGAACATCAACGGCGCGCAGTTCGGCCAACAGAAAACCAGAAAAACATTCCTTGTTTGCTATGAAAATGAATAATTTACAGCTAGTTTTACAATATTATTTTTGGATAAATAATGTAAAATAATATAAATAGAAAATTGAAGAATGGTCAAACATTTTATTCCTTGTTGAATCTAGCTTTATGAGGCTTCAAACACTCATTAAACTAAACCACCAAAGAACAATATGATCAACTGAACCGGAAACTATAATAAGAAACAAAGAAAAACAAAAAACTATAAGGAGGAAAATCAAGTTTAGGAATAATGAACCATTACAATAAAAATTAGATGAATAATAATAATTTCAATCTTCGAATGCATGCTCATAAGTAAACAAGTAAACAAAGACTCATTTTAGAAATTGCAATAAAAGGGCTGAAGAATTGTCGAATATTTTATTCCTTGTTGAATCTAGCTTTATGTGAATTCTAACACTCATTCAGCTAAATCACCAAAGAAGAATACAAACGACTGACCTGATAAAGATGTACATTATCTACACTTTCCCTGGTGGTTTTAGAAATATGGGAACATGGTGTGAACTTTCTTGTTGCTTATATAATTCACTGTGGTACGAACGACATCCAGTGGTGATTAAAGAAACACACCAAACTGAATACAGTTCGTGAAACAGAGAAACATAATCAAATGTTTGGAATTCCGAAAAACTAGAAGTAGGAAATTGAATGCTCAAATTCATGCATGTGAGGTACGTCTAGTGCCATATGATTATTTGAACCACACACTACACCAGCAGTTCCTAAAGGCAGAAATTCACGTTGATTATGACAATTTTTTTGTATATGCTACAAAAACAATATATTACGCGAATATCCTCATAGGGGAAAAGAAGTTGAAGTCGCTCCCGTCACTTTATTCTTTGCTGAATCTAGCTTTATGAGGCTCCATCCAATACACTCATTCAGCTAGATCATCAAAGGAACAATGAGATGAATTGCACGGAAATAAATATACATTTAAAATATAAACAAACAATTAATAAAGTAAATAATTCTTACCTAGAAATGCTCCCATCGACTGTATGGACTAAAATACAACCTAGGGTAAAGTCTTGTTATTTATATAACTCCGTTAGAGGGCGTTGGACCCTCACCCTTCAAATCGTCTACGCCGATTGGCTGTTGGTTGTGGGGGTGGTTTCGAAAATGCTTGTACCCCCACTTGTGAATTTTAGAAATTTTTACGTGTTTGTACTAATTTAGATTTATGAAAATTATATATTAATTTTTTTTTAATTTCTTACCTTCAGATTTCATAACGCGTTTAGTAAGATATATTTAAATTCCAAATAGTAGAACGAAGCGTTCTTATCAAGAAAAAAAGTCACTTCCAACATTACCAATATATTTTTTTTAAGAATCAACAAATTTGTTCTTATAACGAAAATATAACAAAACTACAGAAAAGTAGTGATAGGGAAAAATGTAGCCTTTTAGGAAATTATGACGTTATTAATTTTCTATTTTTTTTGGGAAACTGTTACAATAAATCTGGTAGAATATTGTGTTGTCAAAATACTCGGTAATTATGTTTTTATGAAAATTAAATACTGTTTTATTAGTTTGTTAATAAGTTCTGTATTTATATAGTCAACTAAAATTTCATCAAAAAAAATTTGTTTACTTTATTATTGGGCAAAGCAATGAAAGTAATACAAAATTTATATAGCCGTAGATGATTCTAATCAGTTAGAAATTTCTATTTTCTATAGGAGTGTTTATTTTTGACTATATTGGGCTCAAACAAACATCGCATTTTATATACACTTTGTTTTGATACAATAAAAATGCTACGTGATCGCTTTGATTTCTAAATATTTCGGCGATGATATTATTTTTAATAGATCAAAATAATTTTTATAGCCAAGTCACACTTCTTAATTTTTGAATTGTGCGTTTTTATTTATTGCATTTGAATTTAAGCTGTACTATTAATATTGTTTTGATTTATTAAAGAAGTGAGGATAGATATTTTAATTAATCATGAAAAATTAGAGCAAAATAAAACTGTAAAATAAGTATTCACAAATTATTTAAACTGCACCCATACAAATCTTCAATAGTATTTGTTTAACTGTTGATTCGTAAGTTGTAGTTTTATTTTCATAAAGAGCTAACACCCAGACATTTTTGAAAGTATGAAAATTTAAAGGAATTGCAGGGATAATTAATTTCTTCTAAGTTTCATTAAAAACCAATTTAGAAATTTCAGTATTTCCAAGTAAACTGATAATAAAATAAAATTGTTTTGGATTAAATTTAATAGCATTATTGTTGTATTCTATTTATTATTTAATGTATTATACAGTGTGTCTACTTAAGTTGGCTGCATATGGAAAACTTTTTTATTATTAGTTTTAGGATAAAAGTTATTCTTTATAAAAAGTTCTGCATGGTCCAAAACCTAAAATGCAACCATCAGATGTCAACTTTTTTTAGTCATATACGGGGTTTGTCAGAAAATATGAATTTTGCACATCTTAGACATAAACAGGTATCTCTTATATTCATTAAAAATTTGATAACCTTTGCGCAGCGAATATTTAGGATTTTCTACTGTAGATAACATTATATTTAAAGTCGAGTCCTCACTTGCAACAAGTTTTCGACGTTTGTTGCTGAATTTATTTTTAACAAATTCATATGTTTTGATTTTCTTCATAGTTTTCATTATAGTTATATTGTGTACATTTTGGCTTGGATATCTGTTATAAATATTTCAGCTGCTTGCAGATACGTTTTATAATTGTCACCCACAATTAACACAATTTCTATTTTTTCTTCCAAATATCAATGTGCAGTGCATGTATCACTGTTGTAGGGTAGAGAATGGAAAAAATTACAAAATCATATTTTTAACAATAGGTAGATATGACTGTAGCTGGCTTTCGATGCTAAATAACTTTTCTTTCTAACAATTTATGATATTGTCAAAAATAAAGGTACTTTACTCTTGAGCAAAATTCATATTTTATGACAAATCCCCTATATGACTAAGAAAATTTGACATCTGATAGTTACATTTTAGGTTTCGGACCATGCAGAACTTTTCATAAAGAATAATTTTTTCCCTGAAACTAATAATAAAAAAGTTTTCCATATGCTGCCGACTTAAGTAGACACACTGTATGTGGTGAAAAAAGTTGTAGTTTGTAGATAACAATTTTATTATTTGATTTTATTTAAAAATGTATTCTCCAGCAAATATGGTTGTTTACAATTGAAGAATAAGTTTTGAGGAAATTAGTAAAAGTGTTTTTATGTATCTACTTCTGAAAAATCTTTTACAAATGGAACTTAAGATAAGCAGTTCATTATTGAAAATAGTATTGCTAATTACAATCAGATTATGACCCAGGTATAATTTGGAAATATTCTAGAAAAGTTAATCTCTTGCTGTAAACATGTATTTAACTTTAATGCAATCTTAGGGTGCTGTAAATGTCAGATAGGTGCCTGTTTTTTTGTTTCGAAATTTCTCTTCAAATTTTTTCATCAAAAATACAAGTTTACTAATTTTTTCTTCTAATCTAGGTTTTGAAAGCCATTTTAATTAATGCAACTGGATACTGTCAATTAAATGTTAGATTCAATAGTTACTTGTTTGTTACGTATGAGTAGTAAAAAATGAGCGAAACACTTCGCCTGGACTTTCCTATACATTTAAATACATTGTTCTATATTTTCCAACACTTTCGATATACACCTGTCTAGACACGACTAGTTAAAGTAAATAGTTCCTATAAGTTGTAACATCTTGAAGCGGTTGAAGAAAGACCGACCACTGCGCTGCAAGCATAAGGTTGGGTAAAATATTCGGACTGAATCAACGGAAGCGCGGAAATTGATATTTGAAAATATATTAATAACTCGAGAAGTATTATTTTTAGCAAGAAATTACTCTTATTAATTTGTATTTAGAATTTCAAAACCTTTCTGATTTTAAAGCCAAAATGCCACGTTTCCGTTTAAAAAAAAGTTATTTTTTACCGTGGCCGCCGTATTAAAATTGGAAACTCAAGTTTTTTTTCTTAAATACAATCGAGAAGAATTTGCCCTACAACTTTGCTCTTGGGTTTGCGAGTCTATCTATTAAAATAAAAAAGTTAGCCTACACTGAACATTAAACGACTAGTACAAGAATACAGCTGCTGTAGAAAGTATGTGAATTTCTTCTAAGGACAAAAAGATTATTAAGGGGAAAAAAATTCGATTTTTTGATTTTTTGTAAAAAGATTTTCCTAGAGCAAACAAAACAAAAAACCAAATTTTTAATTTTTTATCGACAAAATTTGGGGGGAGGGGGAACAGTAGCCCCCCTAAATATTAAAGTATCAAAAAAATATTATGATATTCGGATTTTGCTATCAATGATGAGCTATATTGCTTTAACAGAAATATTTTATTGCCCCCCGTTAAATAAATAAAAGGGTACCAATTTTCAATTTTCAAAAATTCACAGAGGGCGTCACAGTGAAATTATAGCAATGAGCAAAAAAACAAATTGTAGAAGATTCCCAGCTCTATCAGCTTAAAAAGTTTAATCAAAAACGTGTGGGCAGTTTTTGAGAAATATTTTTTTGGAAAATTCCAAAATTTTGGAGTGATGTCATTGCGATCGTTTTTATATTTTCAAAATTAATTATATTTCATGGTATAATACCCTTGAAGGGCTACCAAACAAGATGTAGTTGATTCCAATCAGATAACTGGTTTTTGAGTAAATGGGCGTCAAAGTCGAAATGTTCAAAAATTCGTAGCGGCCGCCATTTTAAAGCTAGAGAGTTCGGTAAAAAATTGTTTGATTTGTCCTAAGGCCTTCTTTAATCTCCATTATTAAAATTTCCAAAATTCAGTTTCTGAAAAAAATGCTACCAAAAAAACAAGTCTAACTTCCGCTTCCGGTTTCGGTTTTTTTTTAAAAGCTTATTTTGTCGGTGAATTTTTGATATACCCCCTCATTCCAAAGCACATCAAAATCAGTCTAGCGGTTCCCACAGACAGACATTTTTTAAAATTACTTTTTTGGGGTCCATGCCCCCCCCTCCTACTATTTCCGTTAAAATCTCAACTTTGAAATTTTGCATGAAATCAATACTTCCCTATACTGAAAGTATAGGAAAGTAAAAAGCGTGTATATTCTGATAGAGGTACCTACCAACAAGGTAATGTAAGAATTAAAAATTATTTAAAAATCAGCCAGAAATTAACGCAGTTTATATTTTCTAATTGTGATTTTATATTTTTAATGTTAAACATCAAAATATGATTGTTCTAAAGTAGAATAGGTTATACATTTTGTCGTTGTACGACGCAAATGACGAACTTATTGATGCATCCATACAGATACAATTCAAGAGCATTAGCCCAAACTACAAAGAAGTTGTAAAGAATTTTATAAAATGAAAATATTATTAAGAAAAAATGAGCGACTGTGAGAAATTGATATAATAATGAGGAAAAAGCTCCTTTAGTTCTCACAAGAACAATTATTTGTACGCACAGATTGTACATATCGACTACCAAGCAGCCATCTTCAGTGAACTAAAAAACGAAACAAAAACTACAGCGAAGTGAAATAACATAACGAAGCATGTTGTAGCTGATATTACCAGGCGTAAGATACTTATCTGCGTTATTGTGTTATTTCAATTCGCTGTAGTTTTTGTTTCTTTCGCTTTTTAGCTCACTAAAGATGGCCGCTTAGTATGGGGCGCCAAGTGTAAAGTGAAAATTTGCTGTGCATTTCACGGTTATTAAGGCAATTTGTCCCAATATTTATTGTATATACACACATTTAGATAAATGCTTTTTATTTCAATAAATTGTTGTAGATTTAAATAAATCCTTAAACATTTGGTTTAAATATTCCAACATTTAATAAAGCATTAGAGATTTAAATAAATCTTAAAACATTTACTTTAAATTTTCAACTATTTAGTAAATCTTTGCGTATTTAGATAAATCTGCACTTATTTTTTTTTAAATCTTTCAATATTAAATAAATATTCGCAGATTTAAATAAATGTTTACCGATATAAATAAATCCTTACAGATTTAAATAAATATTTCAAAATTTAATTTTAAGCTGTCATATTTAATGTTACCTTATCATATTTATTTGACCTTGGTAGACCCAGCCTACATAGTAGACCAAGACCGTTTACACTGGTGGTAACGTTCAACAATTATGAACACGTTTTCCGTATTTCAAGAATTTGTACAATTAATGTTAGTTCAATCATCAATAACAACATATTTAACAACATAAACATTGCATAATTTATTATTCATACAATGAAAGTTTCCTCAACATTCCCTTAAAAACGTAATTTTCAGTCTGTTTTGTTTAAGCGTCGAACGCTCCCATCATGACCCTGCCTTGCGATACTACCGGTGCGGTGTAAACGGTCTTGGTGTCCTAAGTCGGCTGGGCTCACCAAGGTCAAATAAATATGACAGGTTAACGTTAAATGTGACAGCTTAGAATTAAATGTAGAAACATTTATTTAAATCTGTAAGAATTTATTTATATCGGTACAAATTTATTTAAATCTGCGAATATTTATTAAATATTGAAAGATTTAAAACAAATATGTGCAGATTTGGCTAAATACATAAAGGTTTATTAAATATTTGAAAATTTAAAATAAATGTTTTAGGATTTACTTAAATCTCTAATGCTTTATTAAATACTGGAACATTTAAACCAAATGTTTAAGAATTTATTTAAATCTAGAATGATTTATTAAAATAAAAGGCATTTAGCTAAATGTGTGTATATATAATAAATATTGGGACAAATTGCCTTAAATACCGTGAAATCCACAGCAAATTTTCACTTTACACTTGGCGCCCCATAGCTTAGCAGCCGAAATATTAATAGTTAAATATTTATTAATAATGTTTCACCATGTGCCTACCACACAATGAATTCAAAAATAGCCGAAATGTACATCTGAACGTACAAATAATTGTTCTTTTGAGAACTAAAAGGGGTTTTTCCTCAGATTTTTTTTATTATCTTATAATGCAGATTTTTGGGAATGGGAGAGATTTAGTAATTGGAATACAAACATACCTGGAGTGCAGGTTAACATAGATTTGAATTTCAAAGAAAAGTGAAAGTGAAAATTTTCCATTGAAACACGTTAAACGGGATTAAATTATTACGGTTGTAACATCAGACAAAATTGTAAATATTTATTTCATTATTAATCTAAAACTTAATTGATGGTAAAAAATTATAAAATTTAATGTTATTCAAAGTATAATTTTAGAAATATGTTTTGTTTTATAAATTACTGTATAATTACCTAGGCAATATTTACATCATAGGTACCTGAAATGCAAGTTTGTATTTCTCAGAAAACTAAAAGTGAAAGTTTCTCCTCATTCAAATAAAACGGATTCAAATATCGAACGAAATAATGTGTACATGAAAAATTACCTAGATTACTCTAAAATAGGGTAGGAAAAAAATCAATTAGGTCCCTAAATGATTTAATTAAATTTAAATCGACTTTTTTGATTATAATTGATTTTCTAAACTTAAATTAACTAGTTCGATTTTTCTAATTTAAATTCATTATTTCGTATTTCGCGAATCGTTGATAAGTAATAAAAATGTCATACCAGTGCTGCATTTTAAACTTTCAATGACTTACTGATATACCATACTTAAGAAATTGCGTGTGGTTATTTATGTTGTATTAAAAGAGGAGTCAATGCTTTTATTTAGAAATTGAACAGCTGAAACATGATAATATGATGTCAATTTCGAAAAATTGAAAATAAGATATTACTTTATTGCAATAATTTCCAATAAACAACGTTACAAGAAAGTTTTAATTTATTGTTACTTCATAATTTAAAAATGTTGTTTTAAGTGGAGAAAATTTTATGTCCTTTTCCATTCTTATCAACCCTCGCCAATGCTAAAATACTCTTATGCCACTTAACCCAAAGTTGAAATCGCTGGATTTAGGTATTAAGATGGTAGCATGAATAATCCCTAAATTCCTTGTCTGACAATAAGTCCACACCACCCTGTACCGTTTCATTTAACAATATTGCAGGTTTTTGATATTCAATAAATGATGTGTTTTATTTTATATGTTATAACCCATTTCTGAAGTGGAGTTTTTGTATATTTGTATCAATTGTAACTATGAAATGAGATCGAAATTTTGTAAAACTTATAGGTATATTTAACCTTGAAATTATTTTCATTTAAAGTCAAAAGAAACTCAGTTATTCACAAATCAAATTCACAGTTTCGTTCAAAAAACTCAAAATGTTAAATAACTTATTATCATTTGAATTACAATTTTATTTCGTTTTATAGTTTATACGTAAATGTAAAACTTCTACAAATGTTAGCTTGCTTTTTCAGCGTAAAATTCCATTAGCAGATTTGCAATCTGTAAATGGAGTTAACTTTATATTGATATTTTATATGATTATATTCTATATACATCCTGCAGATATTGTGTGCTTCTGATAGTATTGTATTATTTAATCATGTTCAAAAAGAGTTTTGTTTCAACTGAACTAAGGCCAAACAAACAACGGTTTTGCATTCCATCAGATTAGTTGCACAACACAACCATTGATAATATTATTAAGTACAATAGACAAGACGGAAGTTTTTGCTCGTACTACGTACCGTGTGAATAGTAATATATTTTTACAATACATTTTTTAGATTGACTATTTTTTTTGAAGTTAAAACAAACATTATGTAAGAACATAACTCACAGTATCACTTAACAATTCTTAAAAATTTTTTTTGTATAGACGGAAATGAAAAGTATTCATCTATTTAAAAAAAACAAAAAAATCAATTTACTCAAATGTACCAATTCTTTTTATTAAAAAAAAAGCGGCGGTTTCGGATATATCGTCACTAAATGAATTTCAGTGGGGCTCTGTAGGTGCCCATAATTATCTTATAAAATGACGTAGAGCAAAACAAGAAAATATGGGTGGTTTAATTTTTAGTGTTCTACATTTATGGGTATAACACTTTGCACCATAATTCTCAGTTGCTCTGTATATACCTTGAAAGTTTATAAACACGTGTTCATACTAAGTGTTTTTAATTAAAACTTAAATAGTGTTTTTATCAGAGAAAGATTGTCATTAAATCATTACAATTTCGCTTAGTTTTATAATTTATACGGGCGAATGAAAAGTAAGAAACATCGATGCTACAGCCTTAAATACAGGGTTCCCACTGACCCTGGATAACCTGGAAGTCATGGAAAAGTCGGAATTAAAATTTTAACCTGGAAGTCATTGGTTTTATGCAAAATTTGGCAGAAGTCTTGATTTTTCTCTTGATTTACAGTAAAAAACCTGATTTTCTTGCAGTAGTGTTGACATAATTTAAAAAAAGTAAAAATTTTACGATTGAATTTTTAAAACTGCCGCTTATAAAACTTTTGCTGCTAAAGGTTTTTAAAATATCATTGAGGTACTTTTCTTATCTTTGTTAAATTCCAAGGCGTAATATGGCTTATGATTAGGTGCAAGTGAGACCGCCATATACTATCTTGTGAATTGATAAAAAAACGCATAAACGTGACTATTTTTGCGTCTCTAATTTTATTGATTTTTTTCTCGAGAATCATGGTAAGTATGATTTTTGGTCATGGATATCCTGGGAAAGTCATGGATTCTAATTCTTGATAGTTAGTGGGAACCCTGAAATAATAACTTTACGAAAAAAAGTTTCTAACAAAAGTTTCCTATCGACATTTTTTTAAATGGCAAGCTATACTTTTTATGACATGACCAGTTAGTGCTTTTTATTCTCTATACAGCCATGGAAAAATATCATAGAGTTGCATAATAAAAATTTCAAGAAAAATCACGATAAACATTTATTTTTGTCACTGGCAACGTTTTTCATCAGGTACACTTATTGCAAGATAAACAAACGACAATAGCAGGTCCACGAATTAGTAAACTAGTTTCAAATCGTATTTAACATCAATTTAAGAAAGCAAATGTTCAAACTGTTCGCCATTCACTGCCTGACAGTGGGCAATACGATAAGAAAATCCTCGAACTGCATTTTAAACTGTAGCAGGTGATATTGCTCGTATATGCTCGCGGATACGAATTTTTAGATTTTCCATATTGTCTGGTCTGTTTGTATACACTGTACTTTTAAGATGGCCCCATAAAAAGAAGTCAAGCGGGTTTAGATCCGGAGATCGCGCTGGCCACTCAATATGTCCGCTTCTTCCTATCCACCTATTTGTAAAAATTCCATCTAAATATTGACGAACATGAATGCCATAATGAGGTGGAGCACTATCTTGTTGCAACCAAATTCAATCGTTCGGCGGGTCCGGATTTTCTGCATTTGGAAATAAAACAGCTAATGCGGGAACAAGTTCCAACCTCAAAAAATCCAAATACCGATCAGCATTTAATGTGCTATCAAAGAAAAACGGACCAAGAATTCTGTCTCCTATAATTCCCGCCCACACGTTTACTTTTTGTGGATACTGTGTGTGTAATTCTTCCATCCAATGTGGGTTATGTCGCGACCAATAACAGGAATTGTGCCGATTTACAGCTCCATTTAAAGAAAATGTGGCTTCGTCGGAGAAGATAATAGAATTCACAAACTGTGGGTCGTTATTGCACCTGTCCATCATTTCTTCACAAAACTGAATTCTCCTATCAAAATCATCTTCTGATAATTCTTGAACAAGTTTAACCTTATAAGGATGAAATTTTTCTGTATGTAAAATATTCAGTACAGTTCCTTGACTAACATTATTATCCAGGGCTAATTGTCGAGTTGAAGTATGAGGATTTTCGGAAACTGTAAGCACAATGTCCAACATTTTATTGTCTGTTGCTATTTTTGGACGGCCAATTTTATCCAAATCTTTGACGTGGCCCGTTTCTCTAAATTTTCTATTAATTTTGGTTACAGTGGACCGCGTAACAGGCTCACGATTTGGATGTACAGTATTAAATAAAGCACACACATCGTCGTGAGTTCTCTTGTTATCACCGTACCCGATCATCCTCAAAATATCGATACGTTCAGTTTCTGTTAAACGTACCATGATTAGAAATTCGTATTTAACACAGGACACAGACTAAATTTTAATCACTTATTAACTGTATGATATTTTTACATGTCTGTATAGAGAATAAAAAGGACTAACTGGTCATGCCATAAAAAGTATAGGTTGCTATTTTAAAAAAATGTCGATGACGTCATAGCTAAAACATATGACAATTGAAAGAAAAATGAAAAACGCCAAATTGTGGCAAAAAACTTGATAGGAAACTTTCGTTAGAAACTTTTTTTCGTAAGGTTATTTAAGGCTGTAGCATCGATGTTCCTTACTTTTTATTCACCTTGTATATATTGTATACTTTACTTGGAAACACTCCTATAAAAAATTATTCGTAACCCAATTATAACTGTTTTTTTTATAATGTGGAGGATAAAATGTTGTATCTTAGGAGAATATTAAATGTTACAAAATATAAAAGCACAGCCTACTGAGATTCTTTTTCTTTGTCAAAAATCGAAAAGTTATATTAGGGATATTATTATTGAAAAACTGATTACATAATTTTGTTTAGGGCCTCCTCAAATGCCATTACAAAATTTCAGAAAAAAATTACGATTTTAAAATGTTTTATAAAATACTAAAAATTTAGAGTTGGTGCTTAAAGAACCACTCATAACTATCAAGTGTGCCATGAAAAACCAATAAAACAATTGTTTACAGTTATTAAAAAATTTATTTAATTCATAAGTAACAAGTATTTCAACAATAAATAGCCAGAATTAATATTCTAAAAAAGTTCAAGTCTTTGGCCAAACGCGAAAATGATCCCGTATTGGGTCTGGTTATTTATTCTTGGAATAATTGTTACTTATGAATTAAATTACTTTTTTAAACTGTAAACAAATGTTTTATTGGCTTTTCATGGCACACTTGTTAATTGTGAGTGGTTCTTTAAGCACCAATTCGCAATTTTAATCATTTTATTAAATTTTTGCACTTTGGATTTTTTTTTTTGAAATTTTGTGTTATGTTTTTTCGGAGGGTCCTTCACAAGATTATGCAATTAGCTATTCAATAAAACAATCCCTAATATAACTTTGTAATTTTTAGCAAAGAAAAAAAATGCAGTGCTTTTACTTCTTGTAACATTTAATATTCTCCTAAGATATAGCTTTTCATCATCCTCCATACTATAAAAAAAAACGTTTTTAATTAGGCT
This sequence comes from Ctenicera cuprea, assembly GCA_958336395.1. Taxonomy (NCBI): domain Eukaryota; kingdom Metazoa; phylum Arthropoda; class Insecta; order Coleoptera; family Elateridae; genus Ctenicera; species Ctenicera cuprea. Next base: position 18,479,407 of record OY284487.1, on the reverse strand, counting down.
ACAAATAATTGTTTTATACACATTGTGTAAAACATTTGCGAAAAATATTGGGTTTCTTTTTATCGCTGGATTTTTAGCAGTGGCGTATAACTTTGCTTTTGCTTATGGGGGCCAATTTCGGTTTACGGAGAAAAGGCCCCTGAAAGAAACTCCCAGAACAACATCGAGTGGAAAAACATCGCTGGAAAAAACACCTGGAAAAAATCATCTGAAAATAAGCTCCGGTAAAAACATTATCCGAAAAATAAAACAACCCCAGTAAAATAATTTCTCGGAAAAACCAACCGCCGATTTATGTAAATAAGAGCAAATTTTATTTTGGAATTATAGGTAAATGTCGAACATGAGTTTTTAGTGCGTGTATATTAGTTACAAAAACATTTTAAAAGTCTCCGTTCGGGCACTTCCCTGGAAGTGGAGAAAATTTCTGCTTTTTGTTACACGGATTTTTTTCTGGGAGTTTATAGAATTTTTAGAGCTTTTTACGGGAGTTTTTCTTTCTTAACACTTTTTTCTCCGGAGTTGTTTTATGTTTTTTTTTTTTTTCATAGGATATTATTTCCGAAAATGTTTTCATCCATATTTGTGCATAATTCCAGATTTACAAGGCCCTTACAAAATGTAGTCACGTCAGTAAACACTTACGCTTCCAGGAACCGATTAATAATATAACAAGAATATAAAAATTCTATTTACCTATAATATTTACCCAAATTAAATGGACCTAATAGGAATTTACGCAAACCGTTTCTTTTTTCATGCAGATTGAATTTAAATTACAAACACAAAATATTTATTACGTAACTAACTACATGTGGGGGTCTAGCCCCCATGGCTTAGGCGCCTATAATTATTTATAGCCTGCAATTGGATGTGACTTTTTTAGCATATTATTTAATACGGTTATTTTAGTATAAACACCAGTATCAACGGCCGTTGATGCTGTTTTTCCTGATAGTATTGTTGTTTTTTTTATTTTTATGTCCAACTGGAATTTTGTATCAATTAAACTAAGTACAAATAAACAACGGTTTTATATTGCTGCAGATTAGCTGTCCAATCAACAATTGATGATTTCAAAAGAGAATGCGGATCAATTGAAACAATAATCATTTCTCAAGAAATTTATTTCGTAAAATTAACCGTTTCAGTCTGGGATTAGCCTGATATGTATAATTATTGTTTTTGTATAGTCATAATAATTCTAGTAGCATTCCTAAACATTACTGCACCTAAAAAATAAATTTTATATTTAATTTAAATAAAGTTTAGCTTAACCGTCGAGTTTTTATCTTTTCCTATTTGTTAAATACAAAACAATATTTTATAAATATATGTAGAGAGCGTCATAGAGGAGTTAGTTCTATTACCTCACAAAATTACGAAAACAGTCATGTTCCCAATTATTGAGATTTTTGTTGTAAATCTAAAGTTTAGATAATTAGTTCGTATGGCATAAAACTCTCTTTTCCTGGAAAACCTGGAAATCAGGAAAAAGTCAGGGATTTTACAAAACCCTTGAAAAGCGATGGACTAGTTAGGGAATTTTAGAAAACTTGCAAAATAATCAGGGATGCAAGGATTGGCAATATTTTTAAAATTTAATTTTTAAAATTTTTTATAGCTTAAATTTTTACAGGGTTCGTAAAAAGTTCCTTAATAAAAGTTTTGTTGAATTTCAGTGCATACTTTGTTGTATTTTTTTGGTTGCTATGGCAACTAGGAAATTTCTCATCTTCAAATGTTTCAAAAATTTTGTTATGTAAGCTATGAGAAAAAGTTTGTACCAGAAATAGAAACAATTGCCGAATCTAAAAACGTGAAAAAATATAGAGTGCAATTGCGACGAAGATTGGTTGCTATAGAACCAAATAACTAACTAGAAAAAATTGAACATCAACAAAGTATGTGCTGAAATTTAACAAACATTAAGGCTTATTTGTTTATAGAAGCAATATTTTAGACAATATGCGTTACTTTTTACTCACCTTGTATAGTTTTATTTATTTTTCTTCCTTTACTTTGATTTTTTTACAGTTTACGAAAGGAAAAATCAATAAAATATCTGTAAAACTATTAATTATCATAATTTTAATGGAAAATGGGGAAGAATATTGAAAAATAGGTTTACTTGGTATCAAAATTAATATTTTTTAAGGAAAACGGGAATTGGGAATTTTCTCGGTAAAAATTCCTGGCGTTTACCTGTATCTAATATTCTTCAATATCTGGACCTGGAAAATATTTTAAACTTCTGAAAAACCTGAAAAAGTCAGGGAAATTTTTTTGAATTTTCTATAAATCTCCACGTTTTAAGTTCTGACAGAGAGACATTTTCCAAATAACTATTTTTTGGCCCCTGTGTTCCACAATTACTCGAAATGTGTAGTCAAGTTTGAAAATGCAAAAACTGAATCTGAAATAGGATATCTAGTTCGTTAATTATAGTAAAATTTTTAGTTAACCTTTTTTACTAGCGCCTCGGTGATGAGTTAAAACACCACCTGAGGGGAGTTTGCCCAAAAGAGATTCATAAATGTTTATTTAAACACAGATGTAGTTTTGGCCACTTAGGACGATTAAAACCCGGTGATGTATTAATTTATTCACCAATTTATTGAAGTACAAATAAACTTAACCAATCCGACCTACGTAGATAGTAGGGCTATGATGGAACTAACTACACCCTAGTGATGTTTTTTTAACACATCAATGGAGCACAGAGAACCGCAAAAACATTGCTGTAATTAAATAATTGGTTAAATTACATTTAGTATACAATCTTATTTGAAATGTGTAGCTAATAATTATGTTGATTTTTGGCAACTTAGGCCGAGTTCCACTCGGTGATGCTTTTAATTGAAACACCACCAAAGCAAGAAACCATCATACGTTTACCGCTTGTAGCTGATCGTTAATATTAGTAATATGAAATGTAAATGATGGTGATTTTGAGAACATAGGATGATTTCAACCCGGTGGTCTTTAAAAAACACCGCCAAAGCGAAACCACCCTCAGTCAAAAACCTCTTGGTATAGTCCACCTTAATAGCTCCTCTCTCCAATGCAGTAGATAGAGCAATACAATTTGGAAACTGCAAAATGGTGATTTTCATGAATGACGTGCGATGATCTACCCTCTGATTATTTTATAAACATCAGCAAGGTAAAAACCACCCCTTTGTTAAACATTGTTTTGGTGCTGTTTTCTTAAGTCCTCTTCGAAATGTTGTGAAATGGTCAAATACTTCACTCTGTGCTGAATCTAGCTTTATGAGACTGAAAAATTACTCATAGAGCTAGACCACCAAAGAGCTGTGCAAGTTGACACAAATGTAAAAGGACCAGGCCGATGACTTTCATGGAGGATGATTTCTACCCGGTGATGAATATTTAACACCATCAAAGACAAAACCAGCCTGTGTTATACATTTTCGTTGGAATGCTGCTGTGGAGTATTTTACACACGTTTGATTATATATTGGCTAATCAAAATCACTATGTTGCGATGGTGGCATTTATGGTAACTTAGGATGATTTCCACTCGGTGATGGTCTTTAAATTAAACATTACCAGAGCAAAAACCAACATAAGTTACCATTTTACTACGTATTATTTTTCTTGTTTTCTCGTTGCAAATATGAATTGCTATGGGACATACTCCATCCAGTGGTGAGGAAAATACAATGGCTGGATAAAGTTTAACCAACAGCAAATTATATTATCTTTGCCAATACGGTCATAAATGCTGAACTGAGAATTGTCCTGTTTCCTTCTAACAAAAAATGCAGCACAATACAGTTATAGACTAGTTCACTACACCTTTCTTACATTATGAGGCTCGGGAATTCAATGGTGGTTATTATTGCTGGGTCTTCATTGTTGTGTAGAATAATCTCACTATCGGACATACTGCACCCAGTGATGATTTTAAATTGCATCAACCGGACCGAGTTTGTCCAATAGGGAATCATTTACTGTCTTGGAATTAATACAGCGTTGATGAATTTTTGAATTCATGCGTATAAAGAACTACAGATAAAATGGTTCACTGTACCTTTCTTGCATTGTGATTCCATGTTGGTGATTATTGCTCGGTCTTGTGTATTGTGAAGGGCGATGATCCTACTATGGCACATACTTCACCCAGTGACGATTTGAAATTTCATCAACTAGGCAGAGTTTGTCCAATAGGGAATCATGTCTTGGAATTAATACAGCGTTGATGAATTCATGCATATAAAGAACTACAGATGTGATGTAATTAAGGAACACATCACACCAAAGTTCCTTTGATACATGCGCTTAGAAATGCAGTTGTAAAATAATATAGCAGATCTGTCATACACTTTAATCTTTGCTGAATCTAGCTTTATGAAACTTGTAAATAGTCACACAGCTAGATCACCAAAGAATAATTAGCACAACTGTCTCGTAGCAGCTGGTCTTCTAGATCCTCGTTATACTTGGAGATGTAGTGATGAATCACAATGGGACAAACTGCACCCAGTGATGAGTTAAAAACACCACCTGAGGATAGTCTGGCCAACAGAGATTCATAAATATTATATATTTGGCCACAAAGCAGTAGATTTTGGCCACTTAGGATGATTTAAAACCGGTGATGTATTAATTTATGCACCACCAAGCAGAAACCATCATAACTTAGCCAATTCTAGAATAGGTGGATGATACGACTATGATCCGCTGTGGGACCCAACCACACCCAGTGATGTCATTAGAACATCAACGGGGCGCAGTTTGGCCAACAGAAAACCACAAAAACGTGTTTTGCTGTAATTAAAATCATTAATTTACAGCTCATTTGCAATATTATAACTTAAGATATTGATACATTCTATTGAAGAATACAAATATATGTAAAATAAATTAGAATAGTATAAATAGAAAATTGAAGAATGGTCAAACATTTTATTCCTTGTTGAATCTAGCTTTATGAGGCTTCAAACACTCATTAAACTAGACCACCAAAGAACAATATGATCAACTGATCCGGAACCACTAACTAAAAACACAAAAAAATTTAAACCTATACTTAATATATAAAATATAAACTAATTAAACACAATTAACACAAAAAATGAATCTTCGAATTCATGTCGATAAGTAACTACGGCTGTGATATGATCAAAAAACATATCGCAACAATAGTTCCTTGTAAACAAAAATTCAGAAATTTAGAATTGGGCCCGAAGGGCTAAAAATACAGTGCCAAATATTTTATTCCTTGTTGAATCTAGCTTTGACAATTCTAACACTCATTCAGCTAGATCATCAAAGAACAATACAAACGACTGATCTGGAATCTGTAAAAAAAAATATTATCATACATGGTGCTAACGTAATTCACTGTCGGACAAACTGTAACCAGTGACGGTGTCAGGTATTCCATCAACCGAATACAGCCCATCCAACAGGAAACCACAATTTTTCGAAGGCTGAAATGAAAACTTTGTAGTTTTGAATCCATGTATCTGAGGAACAACATACTGTGATATATTGTCATAACAAACACACCACACTAATTGTTCCTTATACTCAGGGATTTTAAAATTTAAGAAACTTAAAATCGAAGAATGTTCCAACACTTTAATCTTTGCTGAATCTAGCTTTATGAGACTCTAATCACTCATTCAGCCAGACCACCAAAGATCAATATGAAGGAATAGAAATGTTGAAAAAATTCAGGAAAATTATGTACACATATTAACTCTTACCTAGATGTTTACTGCACAACCACAAGTACTTGAATGGTCATTGGGCCTCAGGTCTCAGCTACTTATCAGTGGTCGCCAAAGTTACTTATCCCAGTGAGGGTGTCGGGTATTCCATCAACAGCCCATCCAACAGGACTACAATTTGTAGTTTTGAATCCATGTATCTGAAGAACAACATACTATGATATGTTGGCATAGCACTAGTTCAAAAAAATCGGAGAATCATGCACACATATTATTCTTACCTTATATTTACTGCATTTGTCCAATAGGGAATCGTCATGGAATTAATACAGCGTTGATGAATTCATGCATATAAAGAACTACGAATGTGATGTAATTAAAGGAACACATCACACCAAAACATATCGCAACAATAGTTCCTTGTAAACAAAAATTCAGAAATTTAGAATTGGGCCCGAAGGGCTAAAAATACAGAAAAGTGCCAAATATTTTATTCCTTGTTGAATCTAGCTTTATGAGAATTCTAACACTCATTCAGCTAGATCATCAAAGAACAATACAAACGACTGATCTGGAATCTGTAAATAAAAATATTATCATACATGGTGCTAACGTAATTCACTGTCGGACAAACTGTAACCAGTGACGGTGTCAGGTATTCCATCAACCGAATACAGCCCATCCAACAGGAAACCACAATTCTTCGGCTGAAATTAAACTTTGCAGTTTTAAATCCATGTATTTGAGGAACAACAAACTGTGATATGTTGGCATAGCATAATGTCATAACAAACATCACTAATTGTTCCTTACACTCAGGGATTTTAAAATTTAAACAACAAACTTAAAATCGAAGAATGTTCCAACACTTTAATCTTTGCTGAATCTAGCTTTATGAGAATTCTAACACTCATTCAGCTAGATCATCAAAGAACAATACAAACGACTGATCTGGAATCTGTAAATAAAAATATTATCATACATGGTGCTAACGTAATTCACTGTCGGACAAACTGTAACCAGTGACGGTGTCAGGTATTCCATCAACCGAATACAGCCCATCCAACAGGAAACCACAATTCTTCGGCTGAAATTAAACTTTGCAGTTTTAAATCCATGTATTTGAGGAACAACAAACTGTGATATGTTGGCATAGCATAATGTCATAACAAACATCACTAATTGTTCCTTACACTCAGGGATTTTAAAATTTAAACAACAAACTTAAAATCGAAGAATGTTCCAACACTTTAATCTTTGCTGAATCTAGCTTTATGAGACTCTAATCACTCATTCAGCCAGACCACCAAAGATCAATATGAAGGAATAGAAATGTTGAAAAAATTCAGGAAAATTATGTACACATATTAACTCTTACCTAGATGTTTACTGCACAACCACAAGTACTTGAATGGTCATTGGGCCTCAGGTCTCAGCTACTTATCAGTGGTCGCCAAAGTTACTTATCCCAGTGAGGGTGTCGGGTATTCCATCAACGGAATACAGCCCATCCAACAGGAAAGTACAATTTGTAGTTTTGAATCCGTGTATCTGAAGAACAACATACTATGATATGTTGGCATAGCACTATAGTTAAGAGAGAATCGGGAGAATCATGCACACATATTATTTTTACCTTATATTTACTGCATAACCATAAGTACTTGAATAGTCAATGGTTTTGGAATTGTGGGAACAGGGTGCGATTTTTCCTGTTGCTTGTATAATTCGCTGTGGTACGAACAACATCCAGTGGTAAATAAAAAATACACCAAACTGAATACAGTTCGTGAAACAGAAATATAATTAAATGTTTGGATATCCGAATACAACAATTAGGAAATTGAATGCTTAAATTCATGCATGTTAGGTACGTCTAGTGCCATATGGTTATTTAAACAACATACTACACCAGCAGTTCCTAAAGGCAGAAATTCACGTTGCTCGTTTTTCAGTATATTCTAATAATGGTACAACAACAGTACATTACACATTACAGCCTCATAGAGGAAAATAAGTTGAAGTGTTGCCCGTCACTGTATTCTTTGCTGAATCTAGCTTTATGAGACTCCAATACACTCATTTAGCTAGATCATCAAAGAACAATGAGATTGACTTACATGGAAATAAATATACATTTAACAGGCAATTAATAAAGTAAATAATCCTTACCTAGTAATGCTCCCATCGGCTGTATGGACTAAAATACAGCCTAAGCTAAAGACTCTAGTTATTTATATAATTCCGTTAGAGGGTGTTGTGCCCTCACCTTTAAAATCGCCTACGCCGATTGGCTGTTGGTTGTGGGGGGGTGGTTTTGAAAATGCTTGTACCCCCACCTACGAATTTAAGAAATTTTTACTGTTTTTATGTTGTTGAACTAATTTAGATTTGTTTAAATATTATATTAATTTTTAAGATTTTTTATCTTCAGATTTTATAACGCATTTAATAAGACATATTTAAATTCAAAATAGCAAGTATGACAAAAATATGAAAATTAGAAAACTAGTTCTTGTTGAGAAAATACTTATTTCTAAAATGGCCAATATATTTTTAAAACTTTATCGATGAAAATAATATGCCGTATGACTAAACTACAGAAGAAAGTTGTAAATTTGTTAATATCTTAAGTTTTTGGGAAACTGTTATAATATGGAAATTAATACTTATACAAATAAATATAAGCATTTGAGACAGTAATAGATCTATTAATTATTATCACTATGAATATACCGCGAGAATTATTCTGTAGTTATTATGTTCACTTAAAATTGAAATTAATGAACAAATTGTTTTTCACTGCATTATTAGCCAAAGTAATGGAAGAAATCTTTTTTTTTATAGAGGCAGACAGATGGTTCTAATCAGGTAGACATTTTGCCTTTCCACCTGAGATTGTATTTTGAATCAAATTTAATGCACGCATTGTTTTAATATAATAAAAATGTTATTTGATCTGTATTATCTCTAAATTTTTTGAGGATATTATTTTTTATAGATTCAAACAAAATGTAAATTTGTATCTCTAGGTCGTACATCTCAATACTTAAATTGTTGGTTTTTGTTTATTGCATTTGAATTTAAAATGGACCTTTAAGATTGCTTAGATTATCAAAGAAGTGGGGATAATTACTAGATATTTTAATTAAACACGGATATCATAATAAAATTTTAAAAATTTTAGTACACCCATACTAAATTTCGACAGTAGTAATATTTCGCTGTTGATTTATAAGTTGTAATTTTATGAGCATTAAGAACTAACACTCATACACAGACATGTTTTTGAAAGTAGGAACTTTTTTAAGGAGGTTATTATTTTTTTGAGAATTTTCAGACTTGTATTTTCAAAGAAAACTAATAATAAAATAAAATTGTTTGGAATTAAATAATACCAGCAGTATTGTATTCTATTTATTATTTAAAGTAACGAGTGTTAAAAACATTCTGGTCAAGTGAACTATGTTTTTTCCCCTAACGCGCGTCTTACAGTTCATTTTATTGTTCTGTAAATAACTTCACTATAAAAACATAACAATTGCTTGTAATAAAATCACGACCTTCTTGATGGCAAGATGGAAGATCGTGAAAAAATAATACCAATTTTGATAGTACCGCTGTCAACTGCCACAACCCAAAATTATCTCTGTAAGTAGTAACCTCGGACATGCGTTAACGTTAATAAAATCACACACCAGCCCACTTGACCAAGAATTTTTTGAACTCCTATGTAAAATACACAATTCTCTTCAAATTTATCCGACAAGGATAAAATTTATGCTTCGTACCTTTCAGTTGCAATTACAACCCTTACATTGATATAATACTCGCAGTATATTGCTCGCGTAACAATTGTGGATTAAGGCGTAATGAAGTTTGTATTCTGTATCTTATTTTAAAGCTTTTTGTATGAAAATGTAATGTGAATCCTAAAGTGTTATGCATTTTTGAAATGAAAATAGTTAATGTTATAAAACTGTGCGAACAAACCCTTGCTGCTAATAAAAAATTGAAGTTGGTAATGGTTCCAGAAAAACGAAACGTGGTTTATTGAATGTGATTAGATACAAATATGCTAAAGAAAAAATTGATGTAGAAAAGTATATTCAGAATTTCAAATTATTTGTTAGATAGAAATGGCACAAAATACGAAAATTGTTTTTTATCTTTTATAGTGTAATACGGGCCTTAGGCAGTGTGACTATGCAAGGCATATAATGTAGCATCGTGCTGTTAAATTTTATAAAACCTTTGATGACAATCTTTGATAGTGTAATGCGGGTCTTATAATAAGCGAGATCCCAATCTTTTTTTTTTTTCATTTTTGTGAGTATCTGCAAAACAAGGTGCAACTAGGATAATTTTCTTTTTAGATTATTAAACAGCATAAACTTTGCAACTTTGCCGCCATGCTAATCTCTGTCTCGTAGGCTCGTATTACACTATCAAAGATCTTTGACAAAAGTCAAAGGCTTTATAAAGTTTGACAGCAGGAGGTTACATTTTATCCATAGTCAAGTTTTACAAAAAATACCCTATTATACTGTAAAATATTTTATATAAGATTTTTTACCAAAGATTTTTGGGCAGAATTTCTTATAGTGTAATACGGGCCTTAGACTGTGTGACTATGCATAGAATGTGTGACTATGCATAGAATGTAGCCTCGTGCTGTTAAATTTTATAAAACCATTGATGACAGCCGGTGTCAAAGATGTTTGATAGTGTAATACGGGTCTTGTAATAAGCGAGATCTCAATGGTGCCGGTCGATTTGAATAACCATGTATAGCAAACATGATTGTTTATAATAAATTGAAACAAATTCATTCTGAACAAATTAGTAGAACTGTTTTTCTATATTTATTTATGAAAAATCCTTAACTAATGATTCTTAAGATAAAACAATGCTGTTGTCGTTGTAAAAATACTACTGCTAATCACCCGCAGGTTATCTTCCAGGTATAATTTGGAAATATCCTAGAAAAGTTAATCTCTTGCTGTGAATATTTACTTAAATGCAATGCAATTGACCAATGCAATTGACCAATTGCATAGTTGTGTAAATGTGCAAGTCGGTACCTGTTTTTGTTTGAAAATGTTTCTTTAAATTCTTTCATCATAAAAACAAGCTGACCAATTTTCACTTCTAATCTAGACAAAGTTGTCGATGCACCCATAAATATAAAATTCAATAAAGTACTTTAGCCCGAGCTCGAATGCAGCTGTAGAATTTACTCATTTATTAAACCTATTCTGTAGCAACATGTAGTGCTACCAATTTTTTTTAACAATATGCTAGGACTATTTGTACAAGTAGAAATTTTTACCAAAACATCACGGAGAACGCCACTATTAAGCTAATTTGTATTTCAGCGTGTAAAATATAAATTTTCATAGGTTTAATCTGTCTACTTAGATCCCAGGAAGATATAACTAAAGGTTGTCCCGTTAGTTACGGGACACCCTGTATAAAACAAAATTTTAAATAAAAGAAAACAATATATTTTAAATAAAACAGTTATTAACTGCAACTGGTTGAAAAGAAAAAGCTGTTGAATAATTGTTTTATTTACAATATATTAATATGAAGTTCAACGCAGTAAAGCTACGCAACTTATTAATAAAATAAAATCAACTGTTAACATGTCCGTTTGTCGCAAAAAAATAAGAATTACGTATGAAACATAAGCAATTATTCAACAATAGCCAAATATTAATGCTAAACCAAAAAAAAAGCAAATTCATATTGAAATGATAACGAGTGTTGGAAAAAAAAAGCAGGCGTTAAAGTTTATTTACGGGTATTCAAACATACCTGGAGTGCAGGTTAGATTTAAATTTCTCAGAAAAGTGAAAGTGAAAATTTTCCATTATATTTGTAAAACGGATTATGTTTCCTACAGACAAAATTGTAAATACTTATTGCGTCAAGACCAAGTAGATAGATTAAAGTTATAAAATCTAATGTTAAGCAAAGTTCAATTTTTGAAATAATTTTAGATTTATAAATTACAGTAAAATTAGCTACGGTAATTTTTGAGAATTTAAAGGTTATTAGTAATAATCGTATTCCATAGGTACCTGGGACGCAGTTGAACGCAAGTTGGTATTTCCCAGAAATCCCAGAGCGAAAGTTTTCTGTTATTCCTATAAAACCGATGTAAATTATTTTATTCATTATGTGTATCATCTGCCAAAATTTGTATAAATAATTTATTAAATTAAATATGTAGTTAAATTACATATAAATTACTGAAAAATATTAGCAATAAAAGTCAAATACTGAACATTCAGACCTATACAATCGCAAAGCAATAAAAACAGCAGATCAAAATTTAAGAATTTTTATGGAAATTTACAGACTACTTGAATGAAACGACCAAGAGATGATATGAGTACATACAGAAATTGCAATGTTTCGTGTATGTACGCTAAAGAAATTATGTTTTTTCTATAGCAACTGTTAAAACGTGCTATTATTAACTAAAATTAGAGGGAAAAGTAGCACTTTACCATCAAGGGTAGATAAAGTAGTACTTTAACAGCAAGGATAGATAATAGTATATTATAGACCAAGGTAGAGAAGACATCTTTCTCAGCTGAGCAGAATTAATTCCCGAGATGCGAAGCATCGAGGGAAATAAATTGCGAGGCTGATAAGTCTTCTCTACCGTGGTTTATATATTATTTTTTCCACTACTAGCACCCTTATTCCTTTTATAATTAATTGATTTTACATTAATAAAAAATAAAATTACAAATGCAAATATGCACAAAAATAAAGTAGCCTTGCTTGAAAACAAGAGAATAGTTAATTTCAATTGACATTAATTTATGTAAAATATATATTTTATAATAGTGGTTATAAAATGTCCAATTTTGATGATTTGAGTGAAAACTGCACTTCTCCTGAAATTAGGGAATGTGCAGAAAGTGTTGGTGAACAGTTATTACCAGTAAAATTAAAAGATTTTTACATGAAAGTTTATAATTTTAAATAGGCAATGTGAGTACTAGATAGCAATTGTTTTCATTATTAACCAGTAGTTAATAATGAAATATTAGTGACCACTAGGAAAGAAATTCATCTTCTTGGCTCTAAAACAAAGTAAATAATGATATCGTTTAGTAGTGGAAAAAGTATTTTATTTTTTGGTTTATTCTATAGCAACCAAAAAGTTATTAAAGCCACCTACTCATTTTTTCGTGAAACTGTTTTTTTCCTGACACTTTTAAATTAAATTTATCATTGATTTTTCTTCATTTTTTGGTCTTCTTTAACAATTGCTATAGAAAAAAATGTTGTATTCCACACGACGATAAAATTTCATTATCTTCTCGATGCTTATTAGCGTTTCGGCTGACGCCTCGACGCTAAAATCGCTCTCGAAGATAAAGTGCAATTTTATCATCTTGTACAATAAATAACTATTGGTTATTTATTTTTCTCAACACCGTTAAGAAAAGTTCCGTTTTTTTCGATTGTTATTTTAGAGAAGAAAGTAGGCATTCTTCTCATTGATTGAGGAAAGTACTTTTTTCCTCAATAAAAAGAAACACCTATTTTTCGTAGAAAGGCGTGACTAAGAAGAATTTTACTTGTTTATTTTTGTTTTTCATAGCACTGCTTTAGCAACTACATGTCAAGCTACTGTTTTATTACTGTAATATACCATCTGTCTATAAAGTACCCCCCCCCCCCCAACTAACTTTTCAACGACTTGATATTTTACCATAACATTTGGTGTGCTTTAATGGGAAATAAAATACTATTTTTTAGCCAAAAATTAAATTTTGTGTCATTCAAAATGGCGACTGGGCGCCATTTTGAATGTTTTTTTTAATAGAAAGGGGGGTCGAGGGACGCCTCATTTGAAAGTTCTTTTAGTTCTGCGTCTGATCCTAGAGTTTCAAAGATAAATATTTAGTCATAACAAAATGGCGGAAAAATGTTTTGATTTTTTTTATATATAATATTTTTTTTTGTAACTCTAGGATCAGGCGCAGAACTAAAAGACCTTTCCAGTGAGGTGTCACTCGACCCCGCTTTCCATTAAAAAAAAACATTCAAAATGGCGCCCAGTCGCCATTTTAGATGATACAAAATTTTAATATGGTAAAAAAAATAGTATTTAATTTCCCATTAAAGCACACCAAATTTTGTGGTAAAATATCAAGTCGTTCAAAAGTTAGTTGGGGGGGGGGGTTACTTTATAGACACAGTGTATATTTAGCGGGACTTAATGCTGGGAATCAAAAACTAAAACCACTGGTGTAAAGCAAATTCATCGGGCTTTTAAATGGTATGTCTTTTGATACCCTATTTAAAATTTTTAAGGTGGAAATCGTCCCAATTTTGGGGTTAAAGATAGGCGAACGGATATAGCCATATTACATGGCCCCCTTACAAATTAGTTTGATTTGTTCGGGCGTTTTAAAAGAAATTGTCACATAACACGCCCGTTCCGTTGTCGGTGGGCCACCGTGTACGATAAATGTCAATTAAATTATTACTTACTTTTTAACAATTTTTTCGACAATGTTGGAATAAAATATGTGTATAAAACGTGAAGAAAGTGTCTTTCCCTTACTGGTGTAGACATTCTGGCTCGTTTTCGGCTCGGCAGAATACTCTACGCTCGTGAGGAAAATAATTACTTTCTTCAATTGCTGGGCAAATAACTATTGCATGCTTTATATTGTGACAAAAAAATAAAAGACAAATCATTGATTAAAAAATTATATAACGAAAATAGATAGTAATAACATTTCGCTTGGAAAGTTCTAATTTATTATTTTATAGTTGGATGTTGTTTTAAGTGCCGAAAATCTTCTTTTACATTTCATGCAAACCTAGCCAATGCTAAAATCTTCTTATGCTACTTAAAACAAATTTGAAATCCTTGGATTTAAGTATTCAGATGGTATCATGAATGATCTCTAAATCACTTGTGTGAGAAGTGGTACACTTTGTACTGTTTCATTTAATGATGTTAGAGTTACTTGATATTGGATAAATGATGTGTTTTATTTTATATGTTATAACCCATTTCTGAAGTGGGTGGAATTTTTAATTTTAACAAGTTTAATTGTAAAATGAGAATGGAAATTATTAACTTGTTATATTAAAAATATAAAACTCCAGACATCATTGTAAAGTATTACTATTACCAAATTATGTAGACATAAAATTTACAGTTTCTCTGCATTTATTACCGGAAAAAGATGTGCACACAAATTTCATTTAGTTTTATCATTTATACTTACCGTAAAACTTCTGCCAAAAATGTTAGCTTGCTTTCTCGTTAAAATTCCATGTAGAAGACTTCTAATCTTTATATTGATCCTTCATATGATTATATTCGATATAAACCCCGCCGATAGTATGTTCTTCTGATAGTATTGTTTTATTTATCATGTCGGTCAACGAGTTTTGTTTTAACTAAACTAAAGGCCAAATAAACAACGGTTGTGTGTTGCAGCATATTACTTGCACAACTTAAACGGATGATAATTTCAATACATAAGACAAGCTTTTGCTCCTATGACATTGTGGATTATAATATAATACAGCTTCTAAATTGTCTATTTTCATTTGATTTTAAAACAAACATTTGTATGTAAAAAAATTCACATTTTACTAAACAATAAAAAATGATTTTTTTGTATCGCTTGTAAAAGTTTAAAAATTACACAAACCTTTTCAGAATTATAATGTAAAATTTAACGCTTGTGCAGAACACTAAAGATGAAGCGACCCCCTATGTTTACTTCTACTGATGTATATAAAGTCATGATTTCATGCAAATTTTCGAATTTCATAATTTAACGGAAATACACGTTTTGGGGTCCAAGTGTTTTTTAAATATCCGTCTATGGGTAAGTGCGTGTGTGGGTGGGTGCGTGGTTTAGTATGTGGAAGTTTTTTAGTTGCAGGTAGTTCTTTGTAAGGTATTTAACCGAAACCGAAAATTATAGCTAACGAAAATTATAGCTTATCTGTAATTTAGAGAAAACACGGTTCCATCATAAATTTTTACTAAAAAAAAGCATTTCAATTTCTATAACAGATTTAGATTTTACAGTTACGAAATTCTAGTTTTTGAGACAATTATACAAAAGGCAATCTTTAATAGCTAATTATTCCTTTGAATTTTTGATACACCTCTACATTTTTAAGTTCACACACCCACACATTTTCCTAATGAATCAATATTGCGAAAAATCTCCAAAATAAAAATTTCTTTTGCAATCAAATATGAGAAAGTAAACACTGATTGCCAAGCAGGATTTTTTAGAAGTAAATAAAATTAGAGCCTGTCTTTAGTTGTTCTATTAGATCATAAAATTTACACAAAAGTTGGGCCAGTTATTTTAAAATATGTACGTTTTTAGATGTCCAAACTACGTTTCTATCATAACTTTTTACTAAAAAAAAGCATCTGAAGTTCTATAACAGATTCAGATTTTACAATTACGAAACTCTAGTTTAAAAAAAAATACATACAAAAAGCAATCCTTAAAAGCTAATTCGAATTTATGACACACTTCCTTTTTTCCACATTTTTAAGTTCACACACCCAAATATTTTCCTAATAACTTTTTTGTCTCTTGTGCCTCAATGTTGCTAAAAAAACTCGGAAATAAAAATCTTTGCAATCAAGCATGAGAAAGTTAAAGCTGATTTTCAATTAGGATTTTTTGAAAGTAAATTATAGCCTGTCCTTAGTTGTTCTATTAGCTCACAAAATTTACAGGAAAAAAAAACAAGAATTGGACCAGTTTTTTTAAAATATACTTTTGTTACCTTTTTAGGTGTCCAAAATGATAACCTTTTACTTTAAAAAAAAGCATCTGAAGTTCTATAACAGATTCAGATTTTACAGTTACGAAACTAGAAAAAAATATACAAAGAGCAATCTTTAGAAGCTATTTTTCCACCTTCCTTAAACTACAAAAAAACGTTTTACAGCATTAATTGATTGTGCTATTGATTGTGCTATTACTATTATGCTATTATATTGAAACGCCGAAAACAAATAGAAAGGGCGAAAAATATTAAATAGAAAATTCTTACCTAATTCACCTTAAAAACAAAATATTTATTTAAAGAAGACACAAATTTTACAACAATCATACTAAAAATCAGGACAAAGAAACATACATCAACTTCTTGTTTTTCTGGTCTTTCTGAAAATATTTTAAACATTTTACAAAATTATAACCTTTGTCATCTTTTTTTTTAAAATCGATGAGTACAAGTACGGTGAGAGAAATTGTAGCAAAGCTACCAAGCACACAAAATTGGAACCGAAACGATTAAGTTGCTGTTAAATCCCCAGGTGGCCCCCTGTGTACAAAATAAGTAAAGCGACAATAAATTTATTAAGTATTATTAGAACTTAGACTAACATGAATAACATTTTAAAATTTGTTTAAAAAACAAATGAAAGCATACATTAAATTACATTTAATTAAAGCTTGGGGTGGGAACAAACTATCGCACTGTATAATTATAAATATCTATCTAACTTTTTACTTCAAAAAAAAAACATCTAAAGTTCTATAACCGATTCAGATGTTACGGTTACGAAACTAAAAAAAATATACAAAAAGCTAATTTTCTCCACCTTCCTTAAAGTACAAAGACGTTCTACAGCATTAATTGACTATTATGCTATTATATCCATTGAAACGTCGAAAACAAATAGAAATTTCTTACCTAGCTAAAGCTTGAGGTGGGAACAAACTATCACACTGTTATAATATTCACGATTTTACCTTTAACATCTGCTGGACTATTTGGCAATAAACGAACAAGTAAAATTTGTTCTTACCGTTCTTACTTTAAAGTACCTTGATATGAATGTATTTGCATAGCCAATGTTGATTTTTTGGCAACTTAGGACGAGTTCCGCCCGGTGATGTTTTTAATCGAAACACCACCAAAGCAGAAACCACCATACGTTTACCATTTGTAGCTGTAAATATCACTAATGTTAGTAATACGAAATGACGATGTTGATTATGATTGTCACATACATAGGATGATTTCAACCCGCTCACGTCGCCAAAGCAGAAACCACCCCAAGTCACAAAACCTAGTAGACGGAAAGTGCATCCCCTCTCCAATGTAGCAGATACAGCAATTTGGACGTTGAACTGCAGAATGATGATGTTCATGAAAACGTGGGATGATATCTATCCGGTGATTATTTTATCAACATCACCAAGGTAGAAACCACCCTATGTTAAACATTGTTATGGTGCTTTGGTGCTCTTCTTTGAAACGTTGTGGAACGTTGTGAAGTGGTCAAATACTTCACTCTGTGTTGAATCTAGCTTTATGACACTGACAATTACTCATAGAGCTAGACCACCAAAGAGCTGTGCATTTAACACAAAATTTAAAAGGAACTGACTGATGACTCTCATGGTAACGCAGGATGATTTCTACCCGGTGATGAATTTTAATACCACCACCAAGGCAAAACCATCCTGCGTTATACATTTTCCTGGATATTGATATCTTGGAGCGTATACACTTCCTCGAAATGCAGCCGTGGAATACTTTACACTGAATACACTTGGTTATCGGAATACAAAAGCACTGTTACGATGCTAACATTGATCGATGACTTTCATGGCAACGAAGGATGATTTCTAACCGGTGATGAACTTTTTAACACCACCAAGGCAAAACCATCCTGCGTTAAACATTTTCCTAGATAATGATATCTCGAGGCGTGTAATCTGTTGTGGCGGTGACATTTATGGTAATTTAGGATGATTTCCACCCGGTGATGTTCTTTAAAGTAAACATTACCAAGGCAAAAACCAACATAAGTCAACCATTTTTCTAGATGTCTTGATTTCTCGTTGCAAATGACAATTTCCATGGGACATACTGCACCCAGTGATGAGGATAATTACATCAGCTGAGTAAAGTTTGGCCAACGGCAAATCATCTTTGTCCTAAATGGTAAAGTAAGACTAAGAATTCACATCCTGTTCTTTGCGGTGTCCGGTTCCTTTTCGTAACAAAAATACAGTGTTATGAGAATAAAATGGTTCACTGTACCTTTCTTACATTGTGGTTGCATTGTGGTTCCATGGTGGTGATTATTGCTCGGTCTTGGATGATCCTACTATGGGACATACTGCACCCAGTGATGATTTTAAATTTCATCAACTAGGCAGAGTTTGTCCAATAGGGAATCATGTCTTGGAATTAATACAGCGTTGATGAATTTTAGAATTCATGCATATAAAGAACTACAGATGTGATGTAATTAAGGAACACAATCACACCAAAGTTCCTTTGATACATGCGCTTAGAAATGCAGTTGTAAAATAATATAGCAGATCTGTCATACACTTTAATCTTTGCTGAATCTAGCTTTATGAAACTTGTAAATAGTCACACAGCTAGATCACCAAAGAATAATTAGCACGACTTGTCTCGTAGCAGATGGCCTTCTAGATCCTCGTTAATACTTGTAGATGTAGTGATGAATCACAATGGGACAAACTGCACCCAGTGATGAGTTAAAAACACCGCCTGAGGAAAGTCTGGCCAACAGAGATCATAAATATATATATTTGGCCACAAAGCAGCAGATTTTGGCCACTTAGGATGATTTAAAACCGGTGATGTATTAATTTATGCACCACCAAGCAGAAACCATCATAACTTAACCAATTCTAGAATAGGTGGATGATATGACTATGATCCGCTGTGGGACCAACTACACCCAGTGATGTCATTAGAACATCAACGGGGCGCAGTTTGGCCAACAGAAAACCACAAAAACGTGTTTTGCTGTAATTAAAAATGATTAATTTACAGCTCGTTTTACAATATTATTAAGATATGATACATGCTAATACAAATATATGTAAAATAAAAATAGAATAGAATAAATAGAAAGAAAATTGAAGACTGGTCAAACATTTTATTCCTTGTTGAATCTAGCTTTATGAGGCTTCAAACACTCATTAAACTACACCACCAAAGAACAATATGATCAACTGATCCGGAACCACTAACTAAAAACACAAAAAATTAAAACCTATAATTAAACTAATTAAACACAATTAACACAAAAAATGAATCTTCGAATTCATGTTGATAAGTAACTATGGCTGTGATATGATCAAAAAACATATCGCAACAATAGTTCCTTGTAAACAAAAATTCAGAAATTTAGAATTGTGCCGAAGGGCTAAAAATACAGAAAATTGAAGAAGTGTCAAATATTTTATTCCTTGTTGAATCTAGCTTTATGAGAACTAACACTCATTCAGCTAGATCACCAAAGAACAATACAAACGACTGATCTGGAATCTGTAAATAAAAATATTATCATACATGGTGCTAACGTAATTCACTGTCGGACAAACTGTACCCAGTGACGGTGTCAGGTATTCCATCAACCGAATACAGCCCATTCAACAGGAAACCACAATTCTTCGAAGGCTGAAATGAAAACTGTAGTTTTGAATCCATGTATCTGAGGAACAACATACTGTGATATATTGTCATAACAAACACATCACACTAATTGTTCCTTACACTCAGGGATTTTGAAATTTAACAAACAAACTTAAAATCGAAGAATGTTCCAACACTTTAATCTTTGCTGAATCTAGCTTTATGAGACTCCAATCACTCACTCAGCCAGACCACCAAAGACCAATATGAAGGAATAGAAATGTTGAAAAATTCAAGAAAATTATGTACACATATTAACTCTTACCTAGATGTTTACTGCACAACCACAAGTACTTGAATGGTCATTAGGCCTCAGGTCTCAGCTACTTATCAGTGGTCGCCAAAGGGTGGCAACCCCCCTTCCCCTAACGTTACTTATCAACCTTCCTATTGGTGGCGGGAGTCAGTTCTGGGAAATTTCTACCTGAGGAAAACCCGTACTTGCTAGAATTAAGAAATATTTGCAAATAAATAAATTTGTGGCACAAATTTTAATAGAAATATAAAATATTATTTGTAGAAAAAATATTTTAATATTATGTTTGCGTGAATGTGATTATGAAAAAATTAATTGTTACTTAACAATATTAAAAGTGTGTGTGTTTTAGAATTGGTTAAAATTAAACTTGTGAAAACTTGTAGGAACAAAAGTGTATATTAGAAATTTTTCTCATCACTAAAGAAGGATGCGGGTGAAGTTTTGTTTTTTAATATTTCGCATTAATTAAAACACACTAATATCAATCTGTACTTTAGAACGTGGTTTTTGTTAACTAAGTTATTACCACGAATTTTTAATATCAAATTTGAATTTATGCAATATAATCATGTTAACTAGAAATCAAGGAATTGAATAAAGTTTGATATTCCTTATCAAATTTTGTTTTCATTTGAGAAAATGTCAAACTTTTGTCAATTTTTTGTTGTTTGTTTTTTAGTTAAGTTGATTACATCCCATATATCTAATTTCTACGTTCAAAAAAACGTGCAAAACTTTAAGCAGGCCCTTAATTCAAACAACGGCCTATCACAGTCGCAATGGTGTGCTTTGAAATTCATTTGATATTGTTTGACAATCAAAAACAATTGAAAGAAAAAATGCTAGTGCTGTAAACATATTTATTAGTAACATGCTTTAAACTTGCTACCCAGTATAGCATATGCGGTGTAAAACAGTGGCATCCAAAGCTCACTTAACCTTTTTTTAAACGAATTTTGTTCTTTCAATTGCTTTTGATTGTAAAGAGAAATCAAATTAATTTCAAAGTACACCACTGCGATTGTGATGGGCTTTTCTTATAATTCAGTGTCGGCTACTATAAAAAAGTTTTTCCCGTTTTTCTCGAAAATTTTGTTGTATAAGGATACACAAATTTTATACCACTGAAAAGAGAAAAAAATTCCCTATTAAATGATTGCAAAAAAATAAGTATAGTGCTATTTAATAAAAGACGATCGCGTCGCGGCGGTTACAGCATGGTCCAAAAAAAATATTGAAGTATGCAGATAAGTAGATAGCAGTATAATAAAAAACTTTTTTCTAAAGTATTTTTTGTAAAATCAATTTTTAGCCGTTTTAGGTTATTTCTTTGATTTTTTTCTATTATTTTTAGTCGGAAATTTTTAAAAACATTAAAATAAATGTTTTGAGTTTTATAGAAAAACTATTTTGTTTATTATTTCTGATTTTATTTAAAATATACAACATGCATTAAATAAACCTAGAACAAGTTTTTTCCATAATTTAATAATTGCTGGTTTTGCAATACAAGATAAAAATGATCATCTAATATACTTTAATTAATAGGTAGTATACTTGGAATTATAAATTTGCCATAGCAAAATTACCTCTTTTAGATGCATACTATGCTCTTATTATAAATATGGAAAATTTTCACACAAAAAAATTAAAAAGTGTTACATAGCAATAGGTAACAAATTTAAGAAGATTTCAGTCTTTATTTCTAAACACTCTGTATTTTTGCAACTAAAGAAAAGTTTGGTATATTACTGGTATCATTTACCGCATTTTTAACTTTGCAACCTGTAGATTTTATATTGCAATTGTTAGTTATTTTTTTAAATTTTGATTCATTATTTCTCATTTTCAGTAATTTGCAATATTTAATTTTTGTACAATTTATAAAATCTAGTAAGTCTTTTGTGCATATTGAAATGAACACGGTTTTGACAGCTCATTTAATAATGTCAAGGTAAAAAAAATGTTAGTAGAAAGGTGTCGAACGTTTCCAAATGATATCAAAAATTAAATCCCTATAACAAATTGTATATTTTAGTGACCTAGCAGTCTTTAATGAGTAACAATGAAATTATTGTGTTAACTTATTCAACTACTATTGTCTTTTTTACAAGTAACCAAGCAAACATTTATGTAGAATTATACTAGATGTAAACGAAACTTGATCCCTCTCCCTCGTGTTTTCCACAATTTTTTCTGTTAATGAAATTAAACTCGGGGATGTTCAATTGTTCATAAAAACTTCCGATTTAACCGGAAGTAATGCTAACTTACCATATTTAAATAGCACCCTGTATATTTTTTCCGGATTCTTGTAGAACATAAAATTCTCTTGTCAGTTGTTTTTTCAAATTTAAAATTGTTTAATAAGTGAGGGAAAGAAACGCTTCTGTTATATCGCAGGAATATGGCCACTAAATCGGCAATTTTGAGCAAGTAAGGGCTGCTAACAAATATTGATTTCATGACCATATTTTTGCAAAAAAACATTGCATTTTTCTTCCTCAATTATTAACCAATTTAAAATTTTGAAAATCAGTCGAAGCGAGAATTTTATGTTCTACAACAATTTACTAAAATGTACAAGGTGCTATTTAAAACATTAAATTGGGGTCATTTTCTTAAACTGGAACTATTAGATCGTATACCTATACATTGTATAATGCATTTTTATAAATAATTAAACACTCTCAAGTTTAGTTTCATTCACCTAAAATTGTGGAAAAATGGGGATGTATCTAGTTTCGTTAAGACCCGTTATATCACACGTAACATAAGCATTTAGGAATAATTTTCAAATATTAATACAAAATTTCCAAGAAATTTAGATTTTGACTGATTTCTGAATTTTATTAGCCTTTTCACACAATTATTTGGTGAAAGTAGAAATGTAAGAATTTCCTAAAATAAGACATATTAAGAGAATGTTTGAAAGAGTACCATTTATTTATATATTTTTACTTGTTCTTCTGTGTACCTATTATAAAGGTCTTAATATACGAAATAACTTATTAAATACCAATAACTTAAGCTGACCATTAGAGGTGATTTCAGACTGCAATTTGACTTCAAGATAAGATCTGAGATTTGCCTAATTGTTTTTACATTGCATATTGGGGCATGAATAGAATTTTAATAGCAAAATATTTTCTTATCTGCTTGTATCTCAAAGTACAAACTTATTATAGCAAACTGATGTGCTTTAGGTAGAGACAAATATTTTCTCTTTTTTATAAATATCAATTTTAAATCTTTGTTTATGCACATGTAGTTTCAATGAATCATAAGATGAATATTGTTGACCAATAAAGCAACTACGATAGGAATATTTTAGCAATAATAATAAAATCTTTAACTGTTTGGAAAACGCCGTTCATTTTGTTTAAAGAAACAAAATTATTAAATAGTAAAACACTTATTTTCAGAAAATTATAAATTTCCAAAATTCAAATTGAGATTGGCAAAAAAGTTGTGTTTTGCTTAAATTTGTATCATGAATTTGTTTAAAATATGAGAAAAAGTTTTAGAAATTGAACTTGTTTATATAAAATTATTGCAAGTTGTTGAGATTAATTAGTCAATGAATATACAGTATACACTGTACCTACTTTTATGTATATACAAGTAAAAATATTGCACTTTGCACTTCTAGCCCTATAATTATGAAAATATTCCACTAAGGTGAATAATTTGTTTAACTACACAATCAGGCGTCATGTTTTGCGAAAACAGGGACATTAGTTTTGATATTATTTGGAGTATTGGATGCATTGTTTCAGTTTCTATTTTAACTAACAATATAACAATACAGGGTGTTATCGAAATTATATACACCCTAATTTTTCCAGAATTTTTAAGCTAATGAAATAAAACTTGGGGATGTTTAATTATTCATAAAACCGCGTTATACAGGGTGTCTCGCATAAGGACCCCGTGCATGGTGATCTCGCAAACGGTAAGAGATAGAGATTCGGTTAAATGAGACGAATTATTCAGCATTTCAAATACTACTATGATCCGCATTGAAATCTTAGAATTTTTGCTTAATTTTCAGTACAGACTGAAAAAACTAAAATTTTCAGTTTTCGATTTTTGTGTATAATTTGGTTATTAACAAAGATAGCGCAAAGAGGTTCTGACATTATTAGGACACTTTTTTACACAGATTTTTATAGGTCGTTAATTTTCAAGATATTAACATTAACTTAAAGGCGGCCATGTCATCATTGGATAGAGCATTTTCCCCCTTTTCTCTGATATAAAGTTTGATGGGTTTATTTTCACAAATAACGTAGACTGTGAAAACCGGTATTTTTTATAGTAGGCCGAGAATTAACAAAAAAAAGCTGCATTTGTTTCCAGTAAGATTTGATCAGTTTATCTTCCCAAATAATAAAGTTATAAGCGAGAAATTGTTTTGTCATGGTAGGCTGTGAAAGAAAACACCTGAATGTTTCAGGGAATAAAACTATTAAAACTGTATGACCGTATAACAATCAAAAGACGTTTAACTTTTAAATACTCCTCCTAAGTAATAAAACGTGAAAAGTAAGATAAATTTAGGATGGAAATAAACTGTTAAAATGCAGATATTGCCAAAACAAATTTATAAAATTTAATGTCTGATCATTGTACTATCCTCCGTTTTCAATAGTTTTATTTCCCGAAACATTCAGGTGTTTTCTTTTCTTTCTTCAAAGTATGAGAAAACAGTTTTTACTTATAACGTTATTATTTGGGAAGATAAACTGATCAAACCTCAATGGAAACAAATACAGCCCTTTGTTTTTTTCCTTTGTTAATTTTTAGCCTACTACAAGAAAACACTCTGTATGACGCCAACTTCATATTTTTAAATAGCAGTTTTGTAGTATTTTTGAGTTTTTACTGATTTCGTGACCGTCTTCCTGTAGAAAAATAATCGCTTTTTACTTTCCTATACTTACAGTGTAGGGAAGTATTGATTTCATGCAAATTTTCAAAATCGAGATTTTGACGGAAATACATGTTTTGGGCTTCCAGGATCCTAAAAAAGTTGTTTTTAAAAAATGTCTGTCTGTGGGTGGGTGTGTGTGTGGGTGGGTAACGCTCATATCTCCGGAACGGCTGGACCGATTTCGATGTGCTTTGGAATGAGGAGGTATATCAAAAATTCATCGACAAAATAAGCTTTTAAAAAGAATCCGAAACCGGAAGCGGAAGTTAAACATGTTTTTTTGGTAGCATTTTTTTCAGAAACTGAATTTTGGAAATTGGAATAGTGGAAATTATAGAAGGCCTTAGAACAAATCAAACGTTTTTTTACCGAACTCTCTAGCTTCAACATGGCCGCCGCTACGAATTTTTGAAAATTTCGACTTTAACGCCCATTTACTCAAAAACCAGTTGTTTGATTGGGATCAACTACAACTTGTTTGGTAGCCCCTTAAGGGTACTATACCATGAAATATCATTAATTTTGAAAATCGAAAAACGATCTCAATGGCACCACTCCAAAATTTTTGAAAATTTCAAAAAAAATCTCAAAAACTGCCCACACGTTTTTGTTTAAATTTTTTAAGCTGATAGAGATAGGCATCTGCTACAGTTTTGTTTTTTGCTCATTGTTATAATTTCACTGTGACGCCCTCTATGAATTTTTGAAAATTGAAAATTGGTACCCTTTTATTTATTTAACGGGGGGCAATAAAATATTTCTGTTAATGTGAAATAGCTCACCATTGATAGCAAAATCCGAATATAATAATATTTTTTCGATAATTTCATATTTAGGGGGGCTACTGTT
The DNA here is from genome assembly GCA_958336395.1 of Ctenicera cuprea. Taxonomy (NCBI): domain Eukaryota; kingdom Metazoa; phylum Arthropoda; class Insecta; order Coleoptera; family Elateridae; genus Ctenicera; species Ctenicera cuprea. The sequence continues at coordinate 18,453,162 of OY284487.1, read as the reverse complement.
TCCCCTCCCCCAAATTTTTTCGTTAAAAAATTAAAAATCTGGTTTTTTGTTTTGTTTGCTCTAGGAGAATCTTTTTACAAAAAATCAAAAAATCGAATGTTTTGCCCCTTAATAATCTTTTTGTCCTTAGAAGAATTTCACATACTTTCTACAGCAGTTGTATTCTTGTACTAGTCGTTTAATGTTCAGTGTAGGCTAACTTTTTTATTTTAATAGATAGACTCGCAAACCCAAGAGCAAAGTTGTAGGGCAAATTCTTCTCGATTGTTTTTAAGAAAAAAATTTGATTTTCCAATTTTAATATGGCGGCCACGGTAAAAAATAACTTTTTTTAAAATGGAAACGTGGCATTTTGGCTTTTGAAATTCTAAATACAAATTAATAAGAGTAATTTCTTGCTAAAAATAATATTTCTCGAGTTATTAATATATTTTCAAATATCAATTTCCGCCCTTCCGTTGATTCAGTCTGAATATTTTACCCAACCTTATGCTTGCAGCGCAGCTGTCGGTCTTTCTTCAACCCCTTCAAGATGTTACAACTTTTAAGAACTATTTACTTTAACTAGTCGTGTCTAGACAGGTGTATATCGAAAGTGTTGGAAAATACAAAACAATGTTAATTTATAAATATACGAAAGTCCAGGCGAAGTGTTTCGCTCATTTTTCTCTTAACATTTATTAACTAATTTTAAATTTGAAAAAACTGTCGAAAGAGACTTGTTTGTTCTACAAGAATATATTAAAAAATATTCAGAGTGCTATTTGAAAACATGAAATTGGCGTCATTTCTGGTTAAACCGACGCATATTATCATCTAATGCGTTTTATGTGAAATTAAACATGGCGAAGTTTAATTTTATTAACTTAAAAATTGTGGACAAAAGGGGCTTGGTTTACACTTGGTATATACAATCCATTCTAAAGGAAGATGCTTAAAAATAGTTTTAAAACATGGTGTTATAATTTTACAAAAAATATAGTCTTAATGAAATTCTAGTAATAGAAAATAAAATATGTTTATAAAGTTCAAGCAATTCACATACTAGTATTTTAGTTGCAGTATACAGAACAGATTAATGTCTTATTTGAAAACATAAATGTTTTTGTTTGCTGTGGTAATACATAAGAAATTTTGAGTTTTGTTTCAGTCTGAGTAATGAGTCATTTATTTAAATGCATAGTAAATGTATTGATCCTTAGCTACTGCCAAACAAGAATCTGCTAAAATACGTCTGTTACCATGCTACTTGTCAATGTTCTGTAATCTTATTCCACTGCCTGTTGTGCTGATAAATATGATACTGATTAGTCATAAGAAATGGGGTAAACTAAAACATTCAATTGGAATGTTTGACTTTGAACCTAGTTGTAATGAAAGATGAAATGATGACTTTATATACACAGTTGATTTAGATTTGGGATTGGGACATAGGACTTTACCATGTAAAATTAAACTATTGCAAATATTAGCTTTCCTAATTATTTTAGAGCAAAATAGCATAGAGGTAATTTGTTCACTTTTAAAAACTGCATCTAGTCTTGATCTATTTTTTCACATATTACCATCATTTTTCATAAAAAAAAAAGAGAAAAACCGTTTAAAAAATTAACCAAATTAATTACAGCTTTGAAAACTAAAAACCATCATTGGTATTTGCCAAACACTACCTATTCGTTTTTGTTGTAGTTATTAATTTGCCAATACATATTAAGGATTATTAAACATATACAATTCTTTATTGTTATAACAATGATGATTTGCAATTGTCAAAGTCATGGCTAGCTGTAATTAATTTGGTTAATTTTTTAAACAGTTTTTCTCATTTTTATTGAAAATAATTCTAATAGTTGGAAAAGTAAATCATGCATTGGATGCAGTTTCTAACGCTGAATAAATTATATCTATACTGTTTTGCTTTAAAATAATTAGAGGAGCCAAGATTTGCAATACTTTAATAATATTACATGGCAAGTTTCACATCACAAATCTAAATCAACATCCCGTAGATCAATTAATCATAAACATTTATTCTCTATTTTTTCACTCTTACCAAATTTTGCTTGATCTAATTTTGGTTGCTTATTTTTAACAGACATATTTAATAAGAAAAATCTCGTTCCGCTCTTTAATATTTACAGAGTTTTACCCCCTCCCCCCATTTATTGAGGATAGTAAACGTTTTATAAAAAAATCCTAAAAAATCGGCTAGATCTATTGTGATGCGGATATTAAAAAAAATATAATATTACAAATTACAGATCATCCCATTTATAATTTTTAAATTACTCCTTAAAATTGTGAGGCTTTCAAATTTCGCTAATAGCTTAATAGGAGTGTCCCAGCCAAAACTCCCCAGCCTTATAACTTTTTTATTTAAAGAGATGCGGTTTTAAAAGTTATTACTAAATATCGTAAGCATTCAACGTATAATCCAAATCAACAATAAAATTTTACGTTGAACGGTGAGCCATGTTTTATTTAGACCTGATATACAGAAAGCACAACTGCTGTAGTTGAGTCATACTGTATAGTTTTTTAAATAAATTATTTAAATACATCTTTTTGTTTTGCAGGTTGGTTTCAAGGGTTTTGGAATTGCTGAAAACAGTCTGAATGCAACATCAAAGTTTATGTTCAATGGAACGCAGTACCAAATTACGCACGGTAGTGTTGTAATAGCAGCAATTACATCCTGTACAAATACCAGCAACCCCAGCGTCATGTTAGGAGCTGGACTTCTAGCCAAAAATGCTGTAGCAGCTGGACTGACAGTGGCTCCTTACATCAAAACAAGTCTTTCTCCAGGCTCGGGTGTTGTAACGTACTATTTACAAGAGTCAGGTGTTATTCCTGCTTTGGAAAAACTTGGATTTGATATTGTTGGATACGGTTGTATGACATGTATCGGCAACAGTGGTAGCATTGATGAGAATATTGTCAATGCTATCGAAAAGAACGACTTGGTTTGTTGCGGTGTTCTATCAGGAAATCGTAACTTTGAAGGACGTATACATCCAAATACACGGGCAAACTATTTGGCAAGTCCTTTGCTTGTCATTGCATACGCAATAGCTGGAACTGTTGACATTGATTTTGAAAAGGACCCCTTGGGTATCCGCCCAGATGGTACACCTGTGTACCTGCATGAAATTTGGCCCACTCGTGAACAAATTCATACTGTTGAGCGAAAACACGTCATTCCAGCCATGTTCCAAGAAGTGTATGCTAAGATAGAAACTGGATCATCAAACTGGCAAGAATTGAATGCACCGTCTGGTCAATTGTACCCATGGGACACCAGCTCTACCTATATAAAAGATCCGCCATTCTTTGCGGGAATGACCAAAGAACTACCACCAAGCCAAGCTATCAACAACGCTCGTGTGTTGCTATTTCTGGGCGATTCTGTAACTACGGATCATATTAGCCCTGCTGGATCTATTGGACGTAGTAGCCCTGCTGCTCGATATTTGGCTCAGAGAGGGTTAACTCCTAAGGATTTCAATTCCTATGGTTCTAGGCGTGGAAATGATGCTATCATGGCAAGGGGTACTTTTGCTAACATTCGTCTTGTTAATAAATTCCTTAATAAAGCTGCACCAAGAACTGTTTATATCCCAACAAATGAGGAGGTAATGTAGGATTAATTATTATGCTTAGTTATTTCAGTATTATTTCCTTCTTTTCTAGATGGATGTTTTCGACTGTGCTGAACGTTATGCCAGGGATAAAACAACACTTATATTGATTTGTGGTAAAGATTATGGCAGCGGCTCTAGTCGTGATTGGGCCGCTAAAGGACCATACTTGCTTGTAAGTATTTGATTTTAATAATTAAGGAAAGTAGAAAAATAATTATTTATAATTCATTTGAAAAAATAATTAAAGTGGGTTTCGTACACTAAGCTTCAGTTCATAATTAAAAATAAAATTATAAAAATGTACAACCTTTCCAAAAAAAATCCATTAAATAGCAAGTTTTCAAACTACACAGGGTGTCCAATTTTGGAGTGGATTACATGGTTATCTTTGTTTTATTATGAGAGCTACTCAAAGTCGGTTAAATTAGTAAAGTTGAGCAGAATTTCAAGGAAAATCTGAAGCCATTTTAAAATTTGACCTATGGTGTCGACTTTTTGAATATTCTGAAAAGAAATTGAAAACGAGCAAGTTTTTTAAGACGATCAGTAGCTTGTATAAGTTCATACTTCTTGCTAGTCGTTTGATGTAATGTAATCGTAGCCTTACGCTTGTCCTGTTTTTATTGGCGCTAACTGTATAGCAACAATAATGACATGTTTTTTTGCTAGTACGCTTGTACTAAAAATTATAATGAAGCTTGAAATTTATTAACATGTATTTTTATAGCCTTATATGATTTTTTTTTATTTTAATACTGTTACTGAATTCTACATAGAAAAGTATGCAAATTATTAAATTTTTTTGCAAAAATGGATATGAAATTATTATTTAACATTAAAAAATTCGTTCATGTTCAGTTTTCTCATATTGCAAAAAATGGCATCTGGTTTTCCTCGAAACTCTGCTCAATTTTGTTCATTTAATCAACTCTGTAACTTTCATAATAACAAAGATGGCCATGGAAAATGCTTCAAAAAAACTTCAAAAATGGCCACCTTTGACTTATGTTTTGAAGACATTCTTTTTTGTTTTTTTTCCTTCATAGCACCTATTGTTTCTGCAAATGAGGACCTGGAAGTTTTTTAGAAATTATTTTGCATATTTTGCTTTCCTAGCAAGGTTTTAGTTTGGTAAATTGTTTCCTGATCTAATAACTGCAACATCAATATTTAGACAAAAAACTGTACCTACCTTAGTTGTTGGTGTTTTAGTGTTTGTGCCTTTCTTATAATTTAAAGTTTCACTACAAGTTTAGTTTTTGTATTGTAGCAGTTTAACAGTAAGATTAGGTAACCAGGCATCAGTATTTAAGCATTAGTTTAATAAATATAGGTGAAAGCTCATTATCTTCTCAGTCAAAAGTTATGAAAGGAATTATGTAGGATTTCTTCAATGCAATACCTACCTGATCACTATCAGCTTAATGACCTAGTGGCTTAGTCCTCAGCTTAGACCTCACTGCCATTGTAAAATTGTTAAAGTTGTCAAACTAACCACTTTCTACAATATAAAGAAAAATTTACAGCAGTAATTTTATCCAAACCCTTTTATATAATTTATTGTCTTGTTGAAAGGGCTTATTGTTTGCCTTGCTTTTTTTATTCTATAGAATTAAGAATAGTTATTAATTGTGATGGGAAAACGGCGTTTTTTTTAAGGAAAAAACGAGTTTTTTTTTCATGAATGCTTTTTAGAATACTCTAAATACCCTTTTATCTTATTTTTGTTCAGAGGTGTTACACAAATACATTCATTTTGATACCAAACAAACCTATTATTCAAGTGACTTTCCTTGTTTCTTTATGAAAATAATAATAATTTTACTAACATTGTATTGATTTTTCCTTTTTGTAAATTTCAACAATAGACAGAGTAAGTAAAAAGTAACTCATAATGTTTGCCTAAATATTAATTTTATGACAAAATAGTATGTATTATGAAAAGTTGTATGTTAAATTTCAGCACCTACTTTATGGGTGATCAATTTTTAATACATTTAGTTTTCTGGTTGCTAAGGTAACTAACTTTTGTTTTGTTAAATGGCATCCTATATTATTTTCACGTTTTTCGATTCAGCAATTGTTTCTTTTTTTACTACAAAATTCTTCAAGGGATTACATGAATTGTTGAATAAAATACATTCGAAGTTCAAAAATTTACTAGTTACCATAGCAACCAAACGTAACATATAAAAAAATCAACATTAAAAAAGTATGTATTAAAGTTTAACAAATAACTTTTATTAAGGCAATTTTTTTTTGGAATCAATATTTACGAAGATATGAATTACTTTTACTCACCCTGTATAAATTTAAATATAAATAATAAATAAAATTAAACTGAAAAATTTTGCCAAACTGTGTGTAGTTTTACACATGAGTGTTATGTTCTGGCGCCAGATTTAAATTTGCGAATGTTTGAGAGTTTTAAATAAGTTCCCAGAAAAAAAGCCAACCCAAATTGGGAATTGGGAAAAAATTTAGTTGCATGTCCCAAAATATATGAAATAATCTGGTGAATATTCTTGGCAAAGTTTTAGTACTTTTTTTTTCTATGCTTGTTCACCATTGTCTTTATTTGTAATGTAATTTTAAAACAGGGTATGGAGAAAACTGATTTCAACTAATGAGAAAATATGTTTAACAGCTTTCTACACATTGATGTAGTGATTTATAAGCGAAAGTTGAACATTTTCGTTATCAGTACCTAGTTTATGTAGGAATTTTAGCAAGCCCAATATAATAATCTCCTTAATGAGGTAGTAACTTAAGTCCCATCATTGTAATTAGAAACTACTAAAATTTGCAAACATATCCATATTTTGGAAGGAACAAATTACAGTAAGTCTTGAATTTTTTTGAAATATTTTACAAAAAATCTACATGAGTATGGATGTACTGTAAAGTACAAGTGATTAATGCAAATGTAACATAGCTTATTTAAATTTAGAATAATATGGCAATAAAAAGTAATTGCATTTAAAAGTAATAATTAATATTCTTGTTGGTTATAAGTTAGTATGCTTTATTAGAATTTTTACAATGGAGAGTTTGCAGCAGGGTACTTTTTGTTGCGTTTGTAACACAACACTTCATGGCGAAGTTTCTGCATGGTTCTTCTTTCATAACTCTTACGTTGTTGCATACAGTACTTAATAATTCTTTAGTCGCTCTTACTCTCTCCTATTCCGAAAATCTTATTCTATATTATTTTCTGTTATTCCAGAATTAATGTTTATTAATAAACGAAATTTACTTTTCCATATTTGACTAGCACAGACACTACTGGCGTGTTATCTTTTTGTATTTCTTTTTTTCTCGTTTGTTAAAACAATATTATCAGTCATTTATTAGCGCGAGAATATTTAAAACGTGAAAAGTATGGGAAAGTACCAGCAATCTGTTTCGCCCATTATCTTGCAGTGACAAACATAAAGCTTTTCTATTTTATTTATACTTTTCTATACAGGATATATCAAATTGCGTGTTAACTAGGGGGATCTCGCTTATTTAAAGAGATACGACTATGGTTAAATTAGAGAAAAGTTGTGGAATTTTATGCCCATTAATAATTTGAAAAGAAATTGGAGCTATCTTGCTAGTTTCTGAAAGAACTGGGAAAAACTGAAATTTTGGATTTTTTGTTTTCGGCTATAACTCATTTGTCATTTGTATTACATATTTCTAGTTAACGCATTATTAGGACACTTTTTCATGCCCAATCTAAAATTTTAATCAGATTTGGTATAACTGTTACCATTACTCATTTTCGACTGTCTACTTTTTCTTTTGTTATGGTCGGCGTTTTAAATTTTTTTACATTTGAATAGAGTTTTTAATTCTGATTTCAACGATGTGTCACACTTTGCATTTTATTTAAATTTTGAGCATTTTATTACAGAAAATAAAAATTTCATAAGAGTGCCATGAAAAGACCACGTCATTTAATTTATTTTGAAAAAATTCTAGTAGGCCATGAATTCATAGAAATAAAACAAAACACTACTTTTATTTACTTTGGTCTTTAGATACATTAGGTACGCGAAAATTTCAGCAAACTTTGTTTTGAGCGTAGGCAGCAGGTTAAGTTATTTATTAGAAAAACAAATGAATGACAAATTTTCTGGCATTTTCAGTTATTGAAAATTCCACTTGCAGTTTTTATGTTTGCAACTGACATGACAAATTTGAATAACAGGTTAAATAAATACAACAGATAACACTAGAACTGCACTAATACAAACAATTATTAAATAAACGTTCAAAACATTTGACACCTTTGTAAAACATGCTCAGAAACTCTCTAAAATAAACTCTCTAATCGTGTGTTAGTAACTGTGTCATTCGTTTGTTTTTGTAAAAAATAACCTAACCTGCTGCCTACGCTAACAAAGTTACCTAAAATTTTCGCGTACCTAATGTGTCTAAAGACCAAAGTAAGTAAAAGTAGTGTTTTGTTTTACTTCCATCAGTTCATGGCCTACTAGAATTTTTCAAAATAAACTAAATGACGTGGTCTTTCCATGGCACTCTTATGAAATTTTTATTTTCTGTAATAAAACGCTCAAAACTTAAACAAAATGCAAAGTGTGACACATCGTTGAAATCAGAATTAAAAACTCTATTTAAATATGAAAAAATTCAAACTGCCAGCCATAAGAAAAAAAAAGTTGACAGTCGCAAATAAGCAATGGTAACAGGTATACCAAATCTGATCAAAAATTTAGATTTAGCATGAAAAAATGTTCTAATAATGCGTTAACTAAAAATATGTAATATAAATGACAAATGAGTTATAGCAGAAAACAAAAAACCTAGAATTTCAATTTTTTTAGTTTATTCAGAAACTAAGCAAGATAGCTCCAATTTCTTTTCAGATTATTAGTGGGCATAAAATTCCACAACTTGTCTCTAATTTAACCATCGTCGTATCTCTTCAAATAAGCGAAATCCCCATACTTAACACGCAATTTGATAAATCCTATATTTTCGGTATAGGAATGTATTGACTTCATTGAGATTTTGACGGAAATACATGTTTTGGACTTCCAGGTATTAAAAAAAGTGTTTTAAAAAAATGTCTGTGGGTGGGTGAGTGTGTGCGCTCCATAACTCCCAAACGGATGGTTTAATTTTAATGAGCTTTGGAATGTGGGGGTGTCGCAAAATATAATTTAGTGAAGGAAAAAAATGCAGTAGCAGCACAGAAGATTGAAGGATTATTTGCTGATGTATTAAGTATTGTATACTAGTTAAATATATTTTGTATTATGTTCGTGTTATTTCTATTTAGCTTGAAAAAGGGAGGTGTTATAGTTGTGTGCCTTGAGATACAAAACACTTGCCTAATTGAATGTAATTAATGACGTTAGAGCTTGTATTAAAAGTTCTATTTATGCACTATACTCTGTGTTATTAAACATATATAAAGGAATAACTCATGCCAAATACTACAACTTAGAAGCAGTCATTTTGATAAAGCAAATTTTGCTATTTTCCCAATTTTTTGAGCCGACAAAATGTTTATTTATGATCTCAATCAATTGTTTCTTATTTTCATGTGGAAAGTTTTTTTTTGTAACTGCTTTTGTACTGCTACAATAAACAATAATAAAATTAATTGTTTTTCAGGGAATTCGAGCAGTGATAGCAGAATCATTTGAAAGAATCCATCGTTCCAATTTGGTTGGTATGGGTATAGTGCCTTTGCAGTTCTTACCAGATCAGAATGCTGAAACGCTAGGACTCACAGGTCGCGAATCATACAATATTGAGTTGCCAGCAGATTTAAAACCTGGCCAACATATTAAGGTTACAACGGATTCAGGAAGAAGTTTTGAAGTTCTCCTTCGATTCGACACAGAAGTTGACCTAACTTATTACCGACATGGAGGTATCTTGAATTATATGGTGAGGAAGGTGGCAAAGGCTTGAAAAAGATAATGAATTCATTTTGTTACTCACTTGGGCAATTATGTTAATATTGTGCAAGGTGCTTAATTTGAGGTGTATGTTTTTTTTTATTATACCTGTCATTAAAAGCAATTTTTTAAATAATAAACCGAAACAGTAAAAGTAGATTGAGGTGAATATATTCAAATATACCAAAGTTGTAAAACTTTCAATGGCTTTTAATATTTTACAGGTTATGTGAGCAATGTTGTTGTTTTATACTTTTTATCAGGATTTTATTATTGTGTTGGTGGAGGTGTTACACATTTGTTGGTAGTTGTTTATTATTGCTTATGTAAAGTATTATGTTGTAACATTAATATGTAATCAGTGGCGTAGTGATAAATGAGTGTGCCCCCCGCAACTCTATTTTGTAGGTCCCCCTTTTGCGTGGGAAATTAAAAAAATTATAAAAACAAGTAACTGCATACCTTAATAGATTTATTTTTGAAATTGAAGGTGACCGTCTTTAACAGTCCTGTCACAGTACATGTTTCGTGGCTTTTTTTATTGTCAAAGCCCCCGCATTGCTGGACCTACTACGATGCCACTGTTTGTAATTGTACCTTTTATTTTGTGCCAAACTTTTCAAAAAGACATGAAATTTTATATTATAACCTGCATTTTTTTTATATAATTTATAGCAATTATAATTTTTTATAAAAAGCTAATTCTGTTATAATGTTAGCAATAAGACAGATATGAATAAATACTGCTTTTATTTTGATATATTATTCTTTAACATTTGTGAATACTTAAGCTTAATTTTAAAAATGTGATAATTCAGTACAAAACAACCATACAAAACACATAAATATCTAAGCATCGTAAGTACTAGCCGACACATTTCCACCATGTCCCGTCCAATTGGTATGAACAAATTTGCCTTCTTGACCCAATAATTCATAAGTATGAGCTCCAAAATAATCTCGCTGTGCCTGTAAAAGATTAGCAGGGAGCCGTTCGGATCTGTAACCATCATAGAAAGCCAAGGCGGTAGATAAAGCAGATGTTGGGATTCCTAAAATGTACAACATTAGTTACACACAAATAAAAATGAAAATAATTATAAATACTAGTACAACAGTCTGGGTACCATCTACCCTTATTAAAGCTACGGCAATCTCATTGTTAATGCGAATGGATATGTTCTATGTTGTAGCATTTGTCTTAAGTAAGCGGGATAGTTCAGTTGGGAAATGCGTTTATGACGTAAGTAGTCGCTGGATCAAACTCGACTGAGGTAATTTTTTAAATCCACTATTTTTTTAAAAAGGTTTGTTTGGCTTTTTATTAATTGTGTTTTACTGTGTACATGGTCGAATGCTACTGCTTATGCTGTCTAGAATGCAGAGACGGATGGGCTAGTATAAGCCAGGCCAGGAAAATTAAGGTACTGGCTAGGCCCACATTCTTAAGCCTAGTTGCAATGTCTTTTTCATTCAAAATAGTTGTCAGCTGTTCAGGAAATTTGCCAATTTCCTGACCATCTGATTCGTCCCTGCTGGGATGTTTTTAAAGGAATGGTCGTAAGCTATTAGTATGCAACCATGTGCACATGCTCGCTCCACTGACGACCAATAAAAAGAGTTAGCTTATTTACATATATTTACATTTCCAGCTGCCATTGCTTTAACAAAGGCAGTTAGAACTCTGGTTGTGGGGGTACAACTAAGGTCTAGACATTATTACCTAAATTAACTGCGGTTGTGATGACATTTCGCCATCCAGTTTGAGCTTTGCCAATTGCTTCCAGGAAGAAGGGAGCAAGAAGTAGAGAGCTTAGGTTGGGGTCTTTGTCAAAGGCACGTTTAATTTGTCCAAGAAAAACTGAGCGTATTATACAGCCACCACGCCACATTAGAGCAATGGAACCGTAGTCCAAGGTCCATTTGTGTACATTTGCAGCCTCACGTAGCAACATAAAGCCTTGAGCATACGATACAATTTTACTGGCATACAAAGCCTGCAAATAGAACAGAAATTAATTACATTAAAATATTACATGAAATACCAAAATTCAAAACTGCATTGATCAAGTTATTGGGCCCTTTGGTTTTAGCTTTTATATCATCTGGTATTTAATTTGTTAATAATGTGTTAGATAAACTTGCTAGGTGTTTTAAATGAAACTGCACTTTTGTTTGTATTTCAATTAAATATCAAATGGTTTCCAATTGAATACCACAGGAAAAAACGTGCAGAGTCACTCGGGGAAGACTTTTCAGTATAGAGTTTTTAATCGCATATTGATCGAATATAACTTAAATAAAAGCCGACTTTATATCTTCGATGATGGCGGTACCTAGATGCGCTGACGCAAAACGACTCTTCGACATGTGTAGAATAGCCCCACAATGGTGGGGGTGGTAGAAAGATTGAGTTTGCGCAGATCGACTATTTAACTTGTGCTTCTTTTTCGAACGCCCCTATATTAAAGTTCAGTACCCCTTCCCGCCCTCCCTTATTTTTGAACAGACCAATCTCGTTTTGTTGCGTTTCATCCCACTGTGATTACCAATGTTTTAAACCTAAATTATTGAGTTTTCTGGGTTAAGGCGTCTGTCTAGGTTATAAAGTGTATACAGACACTTGAAACTAGTTTTTTGGTTTTCTCGAACTCTAACACATGCATATCTATCAAAATCTCAATTTTTGACATTTTGCCGATAACAATACCTTCGTATAGCTATACTTTGTATAGCAAGGAAAGTAAAAAGTGGCATGGTTAACGTCAGTTTTGCAAAAAACTTTGCACGTTTTTCCCTGCAGTCTTTAATTCTGAACACCTTTTTAACAATTTTTTGTGATGCAAATATTAGGCAACACCATTATTGAAAACATGTAGCAACTCAAAATTACATACCTGGCTTAGATCTTGTACAAACTGTTTTTTGTTTCCTGTATAATTTATTTTGGGTCCTGGTAATTGTTTGCTGGCAATACCTCGTTCATTCAAAAGAGCTGACAAACACCTGCTAAAGACAGCTTCACCGATTAGAGTTACTGGCACTCCATAGTTTAAAGCTGCAATTGCTGTCCATTTTCCTGTTCCTTTTTGTCCTGCAGCATCTCTAATTTTGGGAAGCAGGTATTTTCCTGGTGAAAGGGGATTATTTAATTCTTATTGCTTAGTTTAATTTTACTAAATACTATAATGAATAGAGATACTTAAATAACTAGAAGTTATCAATATTACAATTTACTTTCGGCTTAGACCGCGTCGTCTTTTGGGAACTACACCCAGCATAATCAGGTAAGGACCGACCTATAGCTTGTCTGCCTTTACACAAGCATTTGCTCTAGAAGTTTGAGCAATATTTGTTCGTATGCCCTGCTTGCCTAAACAGGGCCGTGTGCTTAGATTATTTAAACCTTGGGGCGGACAAGGATTTGATCTTAATGTATTTTGTTTGCCAGGACCATAATACTTAATCGCCTTATGCCTGTTAGCTGTTTGTGAACCCATACAAACTAACGTTTCGCAAGACATTGGAGCTTGCATCTTCAGAGTGAATAAAACACTGTGTTTTATTCAGTCTGATGAGCACTTCTGATTCACCCATTCAAACAAAAATAAGTGGAAAAGCAGAGCTAAATGAAATTATGCTTAGAGCAATGCATGTTATAAGTTTTTAATGATAAGATAGAAATTTTGTCCCATTTTTTGCTGATCTAAGCTCATTTAGAAAGCTTTTGTATAAATTTTTGGATGGCTTTGTAGATAATGAAAATTCTAAAAATTAACAATCGTTAACTATATTCTTACCATCTGTATCTTTGAACCTTAAAATATTTGTTGTGATTTCAATTAAAAAACTATCAAGTTCTCCTTTGTTCCATTCTTCAAATATATCAGCCATTTCTGTTTGGTTAAGACCAATAGCCAACATGAGGTGATAAATTTCTCCAATTAATTGCATGTCTCCATATTCAATTCCGTTATGAACCATTTTGACAAAATGTCCTGCTCCATCATCTCCAACCCAGTCACAGCATGGCTGACCATCAGCTTTAGCCGAAATTCCTTGAAAAATAGGTTTAATATAGGGCCATGCATCCTTGTGTCCTCCTGGCATCAGACTGGGTCCATAACGGGCTCCTTCTTCTCCACCAGAAACTCCAGCACCAACAAATCGTAAACCTTTTGCTTCAAGTTCAGCACACCGTCTTTGAGTGTCTGTATATTCAGAATTTCCTCCATCAATTATTATGTCACCTTTCTCTAAGTGTGGTACGATTTGTTGAATGAAGCTGTCAACAGCATCACCGGCTTTTACCAACAACATAATCCTTCGGGGTGACTTTAGTTTAGAAGCAAGGTCTTTGATTGATTCTGCACCAACGATACTTTTGCCTTTTGCCTCATTTGCTAGGAAATGATGAACTTTCTCTACGGTTCTGTTGTATGCCACCACGGTGAAGCCATGATCTGCCATGTTTAGGATTAAATTTTGACCCATCACGGCTAGCCCAATCAGGCCAATATCTCCTACTCTGTAATATAAAAATAGTGAATGTTTAATATTATATACACATTTCTAATTATGTGGTGGTGCTTTTGGTTTTGGAAAATTGAATGTAAATTCTGCTGAACTGCTCTAGAAAATTTAGTTTTATGTGTACTGAAATGTGAACGTTTCTGTTAAGTCTTAGTACAATGAAATAAGTAATATTCTTTTTATAAAACTTTTCTTGATTAGAACCTAGTTTAAGTTCAAACGAATAATTTGAAAGTTTAACTCCTTCTCTTTTCAACTTAAGGCTTGTTATGACACTAGAAATAACCTCTTACTGTCAACAATTTAATACACAAAACCAATAAAGTATTAAATTGGGTCACCAAAAACATGTTTACAATGGCTTCAAATATGGATTGTCTACAGACGAATGTAACAAGAATTGTAAAATTAAAAAGAGCAAATATTTTGCAATCTGATTTAATTTAGGCCAAAACAAATTTCGAGTATATTACACTTATTCCATTCCAATGGACCACCCAATATTTTTAAACACCATCCAATGTGGAATTAAATTTGGTGTAGGATTTTGTATAACAAATATTAAAATTTCTACGGCTTTTTGTGTCTTTGTATTTGTGTTTATGAATTGCAAATTAATGTAGGTGCGCTCGAAAACAAAACCAAAATTCTATTTTACAACGTTTAAAAAATGCCCTACTGGGCTACTTTATACCACACTCAAAAATGTTCGGTGCTACGTCATCAATAATTTTCTTATCTGGCAATACAAATACTTTCTTAGGGGTTGTAGAATACAATTTATAAATAAAGATTTGCTACGTTACAACCAAACCGAAACAAAAACTTTTGTAAAATTTGTTTTCTTTTAATTTTTCTCTTAAAACAGTTCTATCTACAAACAATTTTGAATTATACCTTTCTCGCGAAAAGGAAAAGTAAATATCACCATTTATTAAAAAAACGAGAAATTTACATGATTGATGAAACGCACGGCAAACCAGCATAATCTTAAACTATTTTTGTTTTTGATTCACTAAGCAAAGGTTTAAAATAAGAAAAAGTGATAACATTAATATAGCCAGCTTATTGTAGCCAATACGATATCAGAACAATCACTGAAAATGTTTTGCAACTCGCGGTTATCATAGCAGCAACGACCAACGTCGGCAATCACGGCAATATCTTCGGCAATCGCAGCAATAACTAAGCAATCATAACAATCACGGCAATAACTAAAGACAACAATCACGGCAATAATCGGCAGTCACGTCGGCAATAATCGGAAGTCTCGTCGGCAATCACGGCAATAGGTTGATTGTTGAAACGCACCGCAAACCAGAATAACCAAAAACGAAACTCTTTTTGTTTTTGATTGACGAAGCCAAGGTTTAAAATAAAGAAAAGTGGTAATAATATTATATTGTCAGCTTATTGTAGCCAACATAATATCAGGACAATCACCGAAAATGTATTGCAACTCGTGGCTATTATAGGCAGCAACGTCGGCAATCACGGCAATAACTAAACAATCACGGCAATAATCAGCAGTCACGTTGTAAATCACTTCAATAATTCGCTGTCACGTCGGCAATAGGTCGATTGTTGAAACGCATCGCAAACACAAAAATACCACAATGAGAAACAGTAAACAAGCAGGTTTGTATTGAGTAAAGGTGAAAAATTTAATAATACAAGTTAAAGTGAAAAATTTTCTAAACTTGTAGGATCAAAGCGATCTATTGGTTAGTGTTCCAACACGCTAGTGACTTTACATAATTCCTTAGTGACCTTGACCGACTAATGAATGAACTAGTAGTAGTATATAGGCCAAGCCGGCTCTGTCATTTTTTTCAAAATTTAAGAACTTACCCGTTGCCCCATGCTTTATTTACGAATATTTTAAACATTTCAACTACATGTAGCATATATATTAATAAATGACGCACTTTGTGTAATTAAATATAACCTTTTTAACCTCTAAAGATGATCAATTCTACTTTTTCTAAATAATAAAAAATGTACGTCTCCGCAAAATTAATGTTGCTGTGATTTTTCTAAAATATACAGCACAGATTACAAATAAATAAAAACATATTGTAAAATCCTATAAAACCACTTTTTATAGCGAGTTTAATGAAAATTATGAAAAATTCTTTATTCGATTACACTTACCGTTCCGACATTTTGAAAACCACCTGTTGAATGTGAACTAGCGCAAATGCAACTATACAACTTGTCTACGCCGACGTTCGTGTTTTACTGCTAAAATTATTTGTGTTTTTTGAAAGTCATTTACCTACTTTGTAAGTAAATCATCAGAAAGTCACATTGAATGTACAAGGTCACGTATCTGGTATCAGCGGAGCAGCAGAACTATAATATAATCTATAGCGCACAGGATTATCGTACTACAAATCTGTGTTTTAATCATGAGTTGATGGAAATGCTACAAGGGATAAATAAACTAAAATTTTTAGAAATTGTTATCGGACTTCGCTTATCTGTATTGTTTCGTAGCTATAACCATTGGCGTAGACAGCATTTACGTGGGGACGACAAGAACCGATGGGGGCGCCAAAGATGAACTAACATTTAAATATGTAAATGGAAATAACGAAAACATCAAATATTTTATTTGAACAGGAGCCAAAATAAAGTCAAAATTCTTTGTATAACAAAAAATAAATGTTCTTAAAAATTAAAAAATAAGTTGCTATCTGCAAGATACCACAAATATATAAATTGTTAAATTAGGACAAATAACAAAAACACTTTTTTACAAAATTATTGTAATTCTATTTTTCTGCCTTTTTACTTCCCCCATAACGAAGTAGTTGTTTTATGAAATTTTTCGAAGCCTAGATTTTAACGGAAATACACGTTCGGGGGCTCAAGAAACCCAAAAAAATAGGTTTTAAAAAATGTCTGTGAGTGTGGGTGTGTGTGTGGGTGACGCCTCTACAGAAAAAAGTACTGGACCGATTTAGATGAAATTTTAAATCGAGAGGTATATCGAAAATTGTAGTTCAGGTTAATTTTTTTTTTAAATTCGAAACCAGAAACGCAAGTTAGACATATTTTTTGGTAGCTTTTTTTTCCAAAACTAAAATTTGGAAATTTGAGCACGGGATCTGAAAAAGGAACTTGAGGTAAATCGAAAACTTTGTTACCGAACTCTCTAGCTTCAAAATGACGGCCACTATAACTTTTTGAAAATCTCGACTTTAACGCCCAATTAATTAAAGAAGTAGTCAACTGACTGGCATCAGCTACAACTTGTTTGAGAACCCTTTGTAGGTGGTATACGATAAAATCTCAAAACGATCGCAATGGCGCTTCTTGCTTTCTTAGAAATCTAATAGTCGGTGAAGTGTACAACGTTGTAATTATAAAATTACTCTTTTCCAAATACTGCAAGTATTAATATCTTGTATGGGAAATGACACTCGAAATTAACACTAGAACTTATTTTATTTAGAAAAGTGTCCAAAACGTTTTCAATATTTCCTATTACATTAATTTTTTTATTTAATGAAATTTCGTAAATTACTAAAGCATTTTACGTGTTTCGTGCCATTTCATTGCTGAACGTTTTAATTTATTGTAAAGACTATTTTGTTTAGCTCCCACTGGGATACGCCACTGCTACCAACGACCAAGGCCTCGAGATTTGAAAGTTAATAAAGTTGTTAACTAATTAAAAGCTATCAAGGAAGTTACTATATGTTGGGAAAATCCAGAAAAACCGCCAGTCATGTAAAATGACTCACCAACTTAACTTAAATTGTTAACATGTAGGCCACCCAATGTACACTATTACATTAATTTTTTTATTTAATGAAATTTCGTAAATTACTAGAGCATTTTACGTGTTTCGTGCCATTTCATTGCTGAACGTTTTAATTTATTGTAAAGACTATTTTGTTTAGGGGCGCCGAATCAAATGGGCGCGTGCAATTGCCCCCTCTAGCTCCCACTGGGATACGCCACTGCTACCAACGACCAAGGCCTCGAGATTTGAAAGTTAATAAAGTTGTTAACTAATTAAAAGCTATCAACGAAGTTATTATATGTTGGGTAAATCCAGAAAAACCGCCAGTCATGTAAAATGACTCACCAACTTAACTTAAATTGTTAAAATGCAGGCCACCCAATATACACTAGTTTATTCCAAAGATATGTCCTGCAGTTTATTCAATGTGGTTTTATGTTCTGTAAGATTACCCCTGTTAAGAACATTATACACGACCATATGTTTAATATTTACATTTGAATTTGGGGACATCCCACTTCTATGGTTTGGTACCATAAACTTTAATCTAAACTATTTCTGTTTTTCTTCATGTGCTGCATAACATCAATATAAGGTTTATTTAATGTGTAGTTTTGTTGTCTGTTATCTTGGCAATATGGAAAACGGAACTTAAGAAACTGACATTTAAAATTGTTGTTTTCGTCTAAAAACTAGAAAACCGAATTTCCTTATGTTAGGTACCGATAGCACGGATTTTATGATTATCATTTTGTTACTTGAAGTTGTGTAATTCAACCTAGACTATACTAAGCAAACTATATAAAATGGGCAAAACAGGTCAATGGTATTTTCCCATACTTTTTACATTTTAAATGTTCGCGCGCCAGTAACTGAATAAATAACATTGTTTCTACAAAAATTAAAGCTGAAAAAAAACAGTAACGCCCCAGCGGTGATTTGAACTTGCGACAGCCTATGCAAAACGATATCGTGTACGGTATAAGAATAGTGCTATGATAACTTCGGCTAACCGGATAGGATAGTAGCACTGCTGTAAACGACCGCGCATTACAGCTGATTAAATACGCTTTGAACTTTCGACCACAATCGCCGTAAAAGCTTTATTTTAAGAGTTATCACAAATACGCAAAGAATGAAACTTCATTTTGAAGATGCAGCATTTGGAAAAAATCATTTAATTTGTCTTCAGATGCACTACAACGCTACGTATTTAAAATTTCAAAACAGTGTAATAAATAATCTATACCAAAAACACCCACCCACAGACAGACATTTTTTATTAACCACTTATTTGAGTTCCTTGGACCCCAAAACGCATATTTCTGTTAAAATCTGAAATTCGAAAATTTGCATAAAATTATAACTCTTCTTACTTAAGTATAAGTATGTGAAAGTAAAAACGTTATTAAAAGCTTCAAATTTAAGTAGATTCTTTGAGACGAAAGACAAACGTTAAGGAGAAGGAGACTTTGAATAACCCAACGCAATCGTCTTACTGCGTATGCCCACTAATAATCTAAAATCTAAAAAGAGATTGTAGCTGTCTTGCTTCCAAATAAACTAAACCTATTCCGCCCAGCGCTTGAGGTTTTACTTTTGGCCACTCGTGGGCATCCTATTCCGCCCAACGCTTTTACGTTGGCCACCCTTTTCGCCCAGCACTTGAGGTTTTACCTTTGGCTGCTTGTGGACCCCCATTTCGCGTAGTGCTTGTACCTTTGGCTCGTAGGTGTTATCCCATCTGGAACACTCTCTTGGCCAGCTGTTACTAAATTTGCTAGACATTGATAAACCCACTGCTCATAGCCCTCTATTAGTTGTATCTGGCTATATATGTGGACGTATATGCACAATAGAAATAGGTCTTAATTAAAAAAATGTATTTCATATCTACGGAGTTTTTCTTGAGTTCAAACCTAATCACTCTAGATCACAAAGCTGGTGCTACCAGAGGACATAAAGTACAACGAAAGGCTACACTACATTATAAACCCACAGTCCGCAACGTTACAGTACATATAAAGATCGGTTTAGTTTGCAATTTGAAATTTAAAATAAGCATGTGTACTACGTAATCTTATGAGAAAAATTTTCCCCCAAACTGTTTGTTCATACGACAGTGGCGACGCGTATATTAGTGTAAGCGTAATTTTTTGTTAATTCTAAAATTGCACATTTTAATTGAATTACTTTTTAAATAAATTTTAAATAGGTAAATTTTGAGAAGGATCTTTTTCTAATGAGGTGTGCTGTGACCTATAGACCCAGGGGACCTTAGAAAAGCTCTTATGGACGCCTATGTCGCTATGACTGAAAATTTGACTGAGGGAGGTTATGTATGTTTGTTCTGGATAACATCAACAAATGAGAATTTTTGCAATGAAACTTATTTAAATTTATAGAATGAAAGCAATAGAAGGAAGACGTAATGGTAACATTCAAATACTTATTTTAACAACGGAAATGATTACAATTTAATACTTCTTTTAGAAGTTTTTTGCCAATATACTATAGTGGCTGCTATAGCTTTGGTTTGCTACCTGAATACTTTATTAGGATCTTTTGTATTTGATGATACAGAAGCTGTAGTCAAGAATAAAGATGTCTTGCCTTCAACACCAATTATTAATATTTTTAAAAATGATTTTTGGGGAACCGACATCCTGCTAAACATAAGCCATAAATCATATCGTCCTCTAGTGATATTGAGTTACAGGTATAATATTATTCCTATAATTTTTAGATATGTACCTTATCTTTATTACTGTTTTAGATTTAATGCATTACTTGCCAGTTCAGAGCTGAAGGAATTACACTTTCATGCTACAAATGTGATTCTATACGTAATTTTATGTCTGGTAACGTTACCAGTATTTAATTTATTTTTAAGACGTAAAACTAGTGATGACACCGCTTTTCTGTCTAGTATATTATTTACTGTTCATCCTATCCATACGGAAGTGGTTGCAGGCATTGTTGGAAGAGCAGATATCCTTGCATCATTGTTGTTTTTATTTTCCTATTTATTATACAACAAAGCTATAAGACAACGATCTCGTTTATATTTTTTTTTGGTTGTGATTATTATTTTGGCTGCTACATTATGTAAAGAGACTGCAATTACGGCAATGGTGGGTATACTTATTTTAAATAATTTTTATGGAAAATAAATTACATGTTAAATTTTAGGCTGTGTGTTGTGTACATGATTTCCTATGTAGTAAAATATGGAAAAGCGATTTGTCATGGAATGTGATAAAACAATCATCATTTTTATATCGTACTTTAGGTTTAGCGATGTCTGGGTTGCTCATATTGTATTTTCGCTTTAAAATTATGAATTTTGAAGGACCTAATTTCACTGCTGCAGACAATCCAGCTGCTTTTTCTCCTGCTGTTTTTACAAGGGTAAATTTATGCTTGATGAACCACCAAATAATTTGTAACGAAAAAATATATTTCAGATCCTAACGTACAACTATATATACTTATTAAATTTTGCTTTACTGATATGGCCACAATGGCTGTGTTTTGACTGGTCTATGGGTTGCATTCCACTAATCGAAGACCTTTGTGATGTTAGAGTAGTATTTGTATTGTTATTTTGGTGTTTTCTAGTTTTTACTGCATTTATATATTTTAAAAGGATTTTAAAATATAATATTAAGTAAAGTTACATCAGAAATATATTTAAATAATTTTTAAACAGTATTTAATTTTAGGCACATGTATTCCGTAATAATGGCAGCATCTTTTATAATACTTCCATTTTTACCTGCATCAAATATGTTTTTAAAAGTTGGTTTTGTGATAGCGGAACGAGTTTTACTTTTACCAAGCCTTGGAGTTTGTTTTTTGATTACTGTGGGTTTAAAAAAATTATGTAGACGTTTTAAAGATGATAAACAGGTATCAAACAATGTAACAAGAATTCAAAAACTTAGTTTATTAATTTAATACTAAATTATTGCAGGTGCTCCATACTGTTTATTATTCTCTTTGTATATTATTTGCTTTTCGCACCATGCAGAGAAATATAGACTGGTTAACGGAAGAGAATTTATTTAATTCTGCAGTAGAGATTTGCCCTTTGAATGCCAAGGTTCATTATAATGTAGCAAAGGTTGCTGCAGACAATAATAAGAAAACGTTGGCAGTTGAAGAATATTGGAAGGCAATTGAACTAAATCCCCTGTACGAGCAAGCTATGAATAATTTGGCAAATTTATTAAGGGAAGAAAAACAGTTTCAAAAAGCTGAAGTTCTTTTACGAAAAGCCTTGGAGATAAGGTTAGTTTTTTCATATTTGGAGTTAAAACTACAGAAAAATTTATTAAATAATTTTTTTAGGCCTAATTTTGCTGCAGCTTGGATGAATTTAGGAATTGTTTTAACCAATTTATATCAATCTGAAGAAGCAGAACAGTGTTATTTGACAGCAATCTCATTTAGAAAAAGGTATCCTGACTGTTATTATAACTTGGGCAACTTGGTATGTTAATACTGCTGTCATGTTTATTAATTGCTTATAAAAATTATTAACTTTTAGTATCTAGACTTGCGACGTAATGAGGAAGCTTTAAAAGCATGGGAGAAGGCAGTGTCATTTCGTCCTACTCACACTGCAGCTTGGAGTAATATGCTAGTCCTTTTAGACAGTTTGAAACAATATGAAGAGGTTTTGGAATTGGGAAATACAGCCCTCATGCACAATCCAATATCACCGGCTTTACATTTCAGTATTGCTAATACATTAGGGAAAATTCAGCAATTTGAAAAAGCTGAAAAACATTTTCTTGAAGCACTTAACTTGAATCCCAAGAATGCCTTATATTATTCTAATTTAGGTAAGTTGAAATTTTTGAAGGAAGTTTCAAGAAATGTTATATGTAAAATAAGGGTATGAACCACGGTTAAAGACATGAGATGTCTGAGCGTGGTGACTTAAAAGTCTCCCTAAATTTGAAACCTGACTGGGAGCGACAGACATAGTAAGTGATGACCTAAACATGTGCTCTGTTATGAAAGATTTTTTGAGATAATTGCCCGTGCTTCCAGTTTTAAGCAATCTGGTCAGTGTATATTTTGAAGATGGGTCACGAGTACATACTACCTAATTGTAATTAGGAAAATATAACAGTTGCAAGGAAAAGGTTTTGCTATTTAAAGTTTTCGATTACGCTTAATATTTCTGTAATTTCAAGATAAGACTTTTACATCCTCCTTTGAAAAAGTTAGCAGTACCTTTAGGATTTCCCCAACAAAAAAAAGACGATTGATAGAAAAACACGGTTTAACTCTTAATAAGACATTAAAACAAATATTATTAGATACGACTGCACACTACAACGAAGTAACTACCAAACCCAGTGTTCACAAGAATAAGCAAGCCTAATTTATTCTGCTATAATAGTCATGACCTTTTTTTTACGCTTTACAGAAATCTGTGATAAAAGCTTTTCGGTGTAAGGAAACTCAATTAAAATTTGCTTCAAATCAATAGGCCTAAAATAATGTAAACTGCACCTCTACTTCTAAAAAATATATATCTCAGCATCTCAAATAAATTTAATGAACGATGTACCACTTATGAACAAAGAAATCACTGTTGATGAAAACTGTTTTTGCAAATTAAGTAAAAAAACTATAATACAACATATTTATTTTGCTTCCTAAGAACGTTACAGGGTGTTCAAGATAAATATTTAATTTCTAATTTTGGCGATATTTTCCACAAGAGTATTGGAATTGACGTAAAATGTTGCACATCTTGAGAAATTTACTAAAAATCATTCATTTTAAAATTAATCTACATTTATAGTACATTATACACTAAGGGAGAGAAATGTCTTATTTTTCCTGAGGTGTAATTTGAAGCCCGAGGGCTACAAATACATCGAGGGAAAAATGGCGGTCTCCCCCGAGGTGTATATACTATTTTTTCCACGATCGGGAGTAGAAACACTTAATTTCATAAATAAAAAATTATAATAAATCGGAGCGAAATTACAATATTTAGAAGCCTTTGGGATGTTTCCATGCAACGTACCATGACAACAGACATTTGTTTACAAAAATAAATATGAAATGAAATAAAAACTCCCCTAAGGAAATTGTTGTCTTATTTCGTCCCTAGAGAGTAAATGCTTTACTTCTGTCACAATTTTGATGCCATAGAAACCGACTTCTACTCCCGGTTGTGGAAAAAATTATTTAATTTGACAGTTGTGTGAAAATTGGTTTTTGCAAGTAAGACGCTTTTATTATTCACGATAACCTTGGTATACAAGAAGTATCCAAATAAAATAAACAAAGCATAACCAAATTCGCATTTAAAAGCGGGAGCAAAATCGCGTTTTGGTCTCTTGGGACGAAAATTGATTTTTGCTTCTGCTAAGCGGCAATTGTCAACTTTCGACCACAAAATGAGGGCCGAAAAGCCTGCTTTCTAACAAGGTTAACGAAAAAAATTTTTGTGGCCTTAATGTTGTATGGAGGATGAGAGTTTTTATAGCTCCTAACAGAACTGTATTCATATGACCTTGCCGACTATTCTAAATGCAACTTAACGAGCGAGTGTTGCCACCACTTGTTCTGCCAAAAGTAACGGGTGTCCAGAAAGTCTTTCAGTCTGGGCGGCTATGGATTGTATAACGCATGTCTTTTATTCAGTCATATCTAAGTAATTTATTTGACAAAGTCAAAGTCGGTTTAAATTAATAGTTATTTATTGTACAAGATGATAAAATTGTACTTTACCTTCAAGAGCGATTTTAGCATCGAGGCGTCAGCCGAGACGCTAATAAGCATCGAGAAGATAATGAAATTTTATCGTCGTGTGGAATACAACATTTTTTTCTATAGCAATTGTTAAAGAAGACCAAAAAATGAAGAAAAATCAATGATAAATTTAATTTAAAAGTGTCAGGAAAAAAACAGTTTCACGAAAAAATGAGTAGGTGGCTTTAATAACTTTTTAGTTGCTATAGTTTGTTTATAAAATAAAATACTTTATTTAATAGCACGTTTTAATAGTTGCTATAGAAAAAAAGGTTTTTATTTTGAATTATTAACTTTCTGCATATTTCTTGTTATAAAATGTTTACGCAAGAACAAAAAACCTTTATTGTGAAATCTTATTTTCGCAATGGTCAACAATTAGAAAACGGGAATTGGAATTATTCCATCAATGCGTGTAAACAAGAATTTCGACAAAGATATCCAAAGACACACGTTATACAATCCATAGCTGCCCAGGACTGAAAGACTTTCTGGACACCCGTTATAATTATCTTGTATTGGAGCTAAAACTTAATAGAGAATGCTTTTGAAAATGTAAAATGCATGAAGTATAGGAAAGTCCAAACGAAGTGCTTTCCTCATTTTTTGGTCAATTTTGCTATAATTAATTTTATCCGATTTGCTTTTATTAAGTTTTGATTAATGTCGTTTCTAATAGTGATACTTCCTCTAATGTTAATATGTTTTGTATGATTGTTCAATTCAATTTTAGGCGTTTTATATCATCGATGGCGACAACCCCAAAAAGCAATCGAGATGTACAGGAAAGCTTTACAAATAGATCCAGACATGAAAACGGCAGAAAATAATCTTCGAAAGCTCATGAACATTTAAAGAAACAAAAAATACTCAACAACGTTTCATTATTTGTTTGATTATTTATTGTGATTTCTATACAAATATATTGACATTTTTTTGTAAGTGGTCGCATATTTAAATACTATGACTAGGTGCAAATTTGTATCCTAAAAGATAAATTGTTACCATAACAATTTAGCTGCCATAATACATACTTCGTAATTCTCATCAATACTTACACCTATGTTAATTTTGCCTGATAATAATTTTTGCTTCATCTATTATTAAAACGAAAAATTAATTATACCTGATGAATGTTTTGTAAACACCAAGTTTTACTGATAAAACTTATTGATATTACATGAAATTAAACTGATATACTGGATAATTCGACAAGTGTGGGATTACACTCAATTTTCACATCTTTTATGTGGATGAACATCAATAGTTTTTATTTCTATTAAAAATTAATCCCACACTTGCTTACGAGATTCAATACAGATATTGTTATTACACTGATCAATACTAATTAATAAATAATAATAAATATCACAAATATCGTTGCCTAAAAGCAAAAGGCCAATCTAATACAACAACAATAATACTGAAGTATATACTTTTTCATAAATGTAAAAGTACGTCCTGTAAAATTTTGATTTCTAAATATTGTTAACATATTACACAAAAGCTAACACTTTGACAACTTTCAAAGAACAATGTAGAATATTTGAAAAATTTGTGCACTCGAAGTAGTAGGTTTGTGCACTCGAAGTAGTAGGTTTGTGCACTTTGATAGAGGTAAATGACTCACAACATTAGCACTGCATGAAACGGTGAGGTTACGTGTTAATTTTATAAAAATACAACTTCAATATAACCAATAATTAAATAAACTAAACTACACTGTTGCTGCAAAATACACTACATTCGTACTTCCAATATTACGTTATCATATTCTAATATAATCAAACAGAAGCGAAGCTTTAAGTTTACCAACTATAAATTCAGCATTACAGGTAACTACAAAAAATGATTTTTCTAGTTATTGTTCATCTATTGTGTGCTTTTCTAGAATACTTTTTTTGCACAATATATTTTAAAATTTTTTTTTTACGATCAATATACTACAAAGTATTCTATTTGTTGCTAACAAACTTAAATAACTTTTATTTCAGTTTGATTATTTTGTACATCTAATACCAAATCAAAGAAAAAGCAGTCTATTGTTTGTCTAATATTAAAATACCATTTTGCAGTTTAATTATTGTACATTGGTGGTGTTTATTTTCTTTTGCAATTAGTAACTTTTGTTGGTAAATAACAAGTTAAACAAAAGAGTATTTCTAGGCCAATCTAGAGTTTAAATGTTTCACGTCAAATGCTAAACGAACCTATTTTAAAATGCTATAAAAAAATAAAGATTCTTTTCTTCTAAATTAAAGCTTCACATTTACATTCGAGCAATAAACTAAATAGATCAATAGGGGCGGAAATACACAAATATTCTTACAACTTAGTTGAAATTTGTATATCTAATATTGAAAACATTTAAGACTGTCATTTTAAATTTACCATTAAATTTTTTTTCTAACTCCGACCTAAAAGCTTTCTAAATTTTTTTTTGTTATATACAATACTTGCCTTAACGATAGGCCCTTGGACAACGCAAATACATCTGTTATTATATTATAATGGACCTCTGTTCAATTCATCATTTTATTTAAAGAAAAGGTAAAAATGATATATTTTAACTAAATTATGGATGGCTTTACATAGGACTATTATTATAGTTCTCCTTTGTCCATATTATACTTCATAAATATTATGAAATTACAAACCAAATAATTAGTAATCCAGTCTTAAATATCTTATCCTAGCCCCAAACAATTAAAATCAACTCAGTCGCAAATCTAAATCAGATCAACTATAATACAAAAAACTTAATCAAAAATTTGTAACACTTTCCCTTATTATCACAACCCTTGTGTTCAGCTAGTTGTGCTGCTGGACGATTCCCCTTTGTTTTCCTTAGAAGTGCCCTGAGTCGGTTCAGATGTCGTAAGCGACTGTAATCGGGCTGGCAAGTCTGAGCTAGTGACTAGAGCATGTTCACCTAAAATATCTGGCAAGGCATTGCGGCGACCTGTGCGGCCGGACGATAGAAATTCTTGGGTATGTAGTGCGGCACACTCTGGAGTTACTGGAGCCGTATTGGTACCATTACTTGGTCCCGCCACCTGTTGGGCCTCCATGACGGCTAGCATTTTTAGAACTGAAATTTAAAAATTAAATACAATATTGTAATCGTCCTTATGATTTAAGTAGGCTCTGCAATAATTTTATTATTTAATGGAATCAATATATAAAAATTAGAAACTAATTACTCCTAATTGAGAAAATGCACTAAACCAATTTTCAAGTATTCAATGGGGTATTCATGGGTAGACATTGAACCTACATATGAAAAGGTATTTCCCCATACCCATTTTGTTAGATTGCTTCAATTACATTATATAAAATGGTAAGTTTATCAGAATTAATCGAGAATTAATTAATGTCCTACAATTCATGTGAGGAGTTTACAGAGCCCGCTCGTTATAAAGCATTATAAGTTAGAAAGCGGCAAACAGGCATGCTTAGGGTGTTGTAAGCCACTCAAAAATTGAGCAAATCTGTGTCGTTATTGTCATTATTGTACTATCATACCAAACTGTAAGTCTACCAACAAAATAACAAACTGCCACAGGTTAATTCATAATTAATAAATGTATAAAAAATTACTTGATACCATTTTGCATGCCCCCTACCTTTTCTTCGGCTCAATTTTTGGGGCTTCTTACGCAGATTGCGTGGTAGTGCCGTGGGGTTTAACCCCAACAGCTCTTTTTTGGGCATTGTGAAGTGAATTATCTTTTTAAAACACTTAAATAACCTACCATATGCATTCGAGCGTTACACTGTATTTTTAAACTGTTAAAGGGTACACTTTCACTTCTTTTCGAGTCATTAGAAGCCCATTTTGACCTATTTGAAGGTCTCACTCGCGAACGTAACAAATTCGCCTGCCTCCATATTTTTCGTCCATTTTATTAATTACCGCGCTATCTTACGGCAGGTGCGAGATACCATTTTAAATAGAGTATCGAGATCTTTTGCATGATATGTTTGGATCTGTACTAAAATTTTGGCGGTATTTTTGACTACAGTTATGTTCAACAATAAAAAACTTCTAGTATATGCTTCCCACATTAAAGAAATCGACAAACATACAGTTGTACTTTAGATCAATAAGGCTTATCACTTCAGACTAAGAATTATCACCAAGATTCACTACGTGGTTAAAAAGTATGCGCGTATCAAATTCATTTAGTTATACGTGAAACATGTTGCACGATTTTGCAAGGTTTGTACAACTACAACTGCAATATTTGAGGTACATCGTTTCGTTCGGTGTTACTTTATTGTTGAGCTAAGCTAGAGGTTGTGCACCCAAAAATATTTTTGCAAAGTTTCATAAAATTGTTTCGTGTATTACTTTTAAAACCCCCGACCATGCCTATTCTACGCTTATCAACTCCGTTATCAAACAGCTCGAGATAATAAACCAGCTAGCTAGATGAATAATACGTATCTAAGCAAGCTCCATAAGGTTCAACATGCAAGTGTGTTGCTATTTTAAGCTCGTAAATAATTCGTTTAAAGCTGCACATAGACGCCAACTATATATTTACAGGAATTATGTCAGGATTTATTATTAATTAATTGCCCCGTAATATAAATACTGACTAAATACTAGACTAGAAATCCGAACTGTGCATTTTTTCCACACTGAACTATTGGAAAGTAAAAGGTCATCTCACGTAGAAAAAAATAACAACAAATTGGGTTTCAATCTTAAAACTATGTTTTTTAATAACAACTTATCGTCTGTTGTATTGTATAATGACGATAATTGTTGACAACTATTTAAGTTTTTCGTGTTTTTCAATTAATTATTTGAAATTTCGAAATAATCTAAATGTTAAAGCCAAATATCGATGTGATAATGGGTTACAAATACTTATTATTCACCAAAAATAGTTTCTAGTTTCTAGAACCAACCATAAATAACGCACTTCGCATGGGTAGCAGGTAAAAAAGATATTCACAAAGCAGCACGTGGTTTAAAAGTAATAAAACGACAAGGGGTCTTTGAACAAATACATAAAACATCGAGCTGAAGAGCTAATCATCGTTTTACAGCTTGTAAGGCACTTCAAATAATTGAGACATAAAGGAAAAGGTGTTGGATAAACAATTTTGACTTGTCAACACACTAATTAATTAACGGAAACATGGGAGAAAATAAATTCATGGTGATGGTTTTCGGAAATCACCATGGCGAAATAAATTTCCATGAAATCAACGTCAGATTGGCAGATAAGCTAAACATATTCAAATCTGATTGGTTAAAAAATATAAACTGCGATTTTCTTCAAAACCAAATCGGTTTTCGAAATTAAAGATAAACTTTGTTCTTATTTAAATTAAGCGACTGGAATTATTAGAAACATTAACTGTGCATTGTTTTATATTGCTCCATGTTTGTATGAAATGTAAAAGTGTATTGGATTTTTAAAAGTTATTTTCGTAAAATATAAAAATACTTGTTTGTTATATTATTTGTTTTATTTAAATTTATGTATTTTGGTTAGTTACTATTTATTTAGAAACCTTGAACATCAAATTTTATTGAAACGTAACATGACACTGACATGTCTTGTTTAATTAGATATTATTTTACGCCTGTCTAAAGTAATTAGGATGATTTAATTTAAGTTTTTTATAAAGAATATTAAGAATTTAACCAGAGTTTTCAAATAAGTTAGACGTCTACCTGATATTTACCTCACACTATTTTTATTGTAAATATTGTAATAGACGAAGTGTTCTCTGAAAAACTCCACTGCGTCTATGACTATGTAAGGTTTTTAATGAAGGGCAATTATTTTTAATACCTCTCTATTTAAGAATTACCTATTAAAAGACCAAATAATTCCTCTTCAAGGTCTAGGTTAGCTCAAATATACTAATTATAATTAACTTAAAAAAAAAGAAAACCGACTTCAAATAAAAACACAAAAGTAACATAAGTTAACTAAAAAGCAAAAAATAAATGCGTTTTATACAACAGTTTAATACTTATTTGTTGTTTCGTTTAATGTAATTAAGAAATTGTTGTTTATTATATAATTATTAATTGTTTTATAATTTTTAAGTCGGTGCCAAGTAAAACATAAAAATTCGAATCTAATTTGTTATTGTAGCAAACATAATTTTTATGTTTTACTTTAGATGTGCTGTTTGTAGGCTAGGTATATAAGCAAAGC
Source organism: Ctenicera cuprea (assembly GCA_958336395.1). Classification (NCBI taxonomy): domain Eukaryota; kingdom Metazoa; phylum Arthropoda; class Insecta; order Coleoptera; family Elateridae; genus Ctenicera; species Ctenicera cuprea. The sequence continues at coordinate 18,422,339 of OY284487.1, read as the reverse complement.
AACAAAATATACTCGTTTATAATGGTGTGTTTGTGACGGCACAACTTCAGTTTGCATCTAGGCGACCTCACTTTCGTCCAATTACTTCCGTTCCATTACTTCCTTTTCATCACTTCCGCCTCGAATTCGCGAGGTTATTCTTCGCATCTTTGAGGGGATGATGTATCATGTAACTCTGTAGAGACACACCTTTGGCTATAGATAAATTAGGCTTCTAGTTTTAGTTGTATTAAGTTAACTACATTATTTCAAAACATCAAACTTATTTAAAACGTTAAACGTTTTTTAGAGATTAAAATATAGAGAATAAAATAAACAAATATTTATTTAAATGCTGTATAAGATTTTTGTACAAAATGATCTAGTTTTACGTTTTATACATACAATTTACTACAATTTTACATATAGAAACTTATACCACAGATAAGGTTAACACTACAGATATACGGTAAATATGTGAGCTATCGGCAGCTTGTTTTATATGATTAATAATCTGCAAAAAGATGGCGCTACAATGACAATTTATAATTAAGTCACAGATGACTGTAATTGAGCAGATTACTTAGCACATATTCAAACCAAAAGTTAGACAGCCATCTGCCATGCTTAATTGTCAAATCGCAATTTTTCGTAAATAATTAATATTGAAGCCAATTCTACTTAAATTATATTCATGATGTGACAGATGCACCCAAATCCCCGATAAAACAGTTTCCAACACATTTTAACAGTAATAAACAAATAGCGATAGCAGCGCCCTAAAATTGGTATGGTGCGTTGTAGCCAAACTAACGCTAATTTCGTCTCCAAATATGAGCGGACATTTTGTATAAAGGGTCGTATATCTGTAGTGTTAACCTTATCTGTGCTTATACTGAAACTTACGAGTAATTATAGCCTTTGAAATGACATATGAACTCCATTTTTAGCTTGTAGAAGAGGAGAACTTGTAAAAACTAGCGGTTCTTTTGTGTAAGCATTCCTCTCAACTTTGAAATTTTTCAGAAGGTGAATGATGCCCAGTTTTGAACTCATCAAACCAAATCTTTCCCCTAAAATTTGTTATTGTTATTATCAATTTTAATTATCCAAGTGGTTTAAAACTACAGTATTGCCGTATTAGTTTAATTTGACACACAGGTATTTCTTCAAGTATCCCAAATAACCTGTCTAGATCGTTTTCTTAGTTTCGCACTGCCACGGGACTTGCTTCTTTTCCTATTCTCTGATTTTGCTATTTTCTATTGTAGAATTCACGTGATCGAGCTTTAGCCCACGGTCACCAGCACCACTTTCTCAGGTCAAGCTCTAACTCCAACAACAAATCTTAACTTCCGAATCTTTTGTGATAGCAATACCTTCTTCCAAGTAGGAAGGTAAAAAAGGTGTTGTTCCCGCTTTGATCATTAGTAGTGTTATAAATAAACAATATTTTCTTTACCTATACAATTTCTTGGTCCATCACCAAAGGGAAGATATGTGTAAGGAGTAATATTTTGCTTGTTTTCATCGCTAAATCTTTCAGGATCAAATTTTTCAGGACTTGGGAAATGGTTTGGATCCCAGTGTAACCCGTGTATAGCGATCATCACGGATGTGTCTTTTTCTATTACGAGTCCCGTTTCGGGTATTCTGTAATCTTCTCCACATTGTCGAAAAATAAATGGTGTAAAAGAATACTTCCTTAAGGTCTCTGAAACCATATCAATCATTAAATGTATGGAATTTCAATATAGATGTTGATAAATATAAAAATAGAAAAAGATACCAGAAACAACCATGTCCAGGTATTTCATTTCTTGAACTGCTTCATATGTAATGTCTCCATGTTTTTCAATTACGCCCAAAATTTCCTTTCTAAGCCGCTCTTGTATTTTCGTATTAACGCACAGTTCGTGAAGGGTGAAAGCTATGGTTGAGCTGGTAGTTTCATGTCCGGCACCAAAAAATATTACTGCTTGAGCTACCAGTCTATCACCATCTAGAAGAAAATTACTTTATGAAAACTTACTTTAAACGAAAATTTGAAACTGCTTAATAATTTATAAGAACACTGACTGATAACAATAATAATTAGATTACACCGGGTTATTCAAATAATTACAAAAATACAAAGTGAAAATAGAGCCTTTAAACAACAGGCACAGACGATCACTAGTATCATAAGAAACCCAGGATTTGAACCCGGGACCTTCTGAATACTCAACCACTTAGCCACCGCGCTTCACAACATCATTCTGCTAGCAAAATCGGTGTTTATACTCGACCATCACCTGCGTTGATTTGTGGAAATCAGTTTTCACAAATCAACGCAGACAATGTACTCCACATTAATATGTTTTGTCAGTAAATAAACAAAATCAAACTAATTTTTACGATAATGTTAACAGCTGCCAGTTTGGCGAATTCTTAGCAGGTATCTTGAACTGCCTTCTTCTTCTTCTTCTTGTTATAGGCCAATGGCCTGTTTAATACAATACCCGCAACTAGTGCGGGTTCTGCGAGCCCCCTTCGCCGGGCAGGAGGCTGGCCTTACCCGTTGAAAGGGGAAAAAGTTCTACTAATGGTTTACGATTGCCAAAGATGTTAGTATGACAACCGGAACCGACGGCTTAACGTACTCTCCGAAGCACGGTTGGTTGCAGATATCCCCTTTATTGGCCACCTGTCCGAGTGGGGACCATAGCGGACAGTGCTTAACTTTGAATACCGTATGACCGGCATCCGCAGTTTTCCGCCATGCAACCAACTATCTTGAAATGTATTTTTATAAAATACATCTGTGTAAACTTAAGTACAAGAAAAAGAATAATACGATATGACTTAAGATTAAGCTGAGTTAATATATTTTTATAAGGTGAAAAAGATGGAAGCGACTGGAATGTGATTAAAATTTGGCGATTCAATTCGTAAACCATAAAAATTCAAATATCACAAGAATAAAGTATGAACAGAAACGAGAAAACTTAAAAAGTGAATGACATTTTAAATAGTATATCATAAAAATTTGTATACCACGAAAAAGTGTATATCTTGAACAAAAATAGAGCATAAAAAAGTGAGCAAATAATTAAAATTCGTAATACAAAGCACTTTCTAAGCAAATGACATTCACATACCAAATAAATTAGCATAGCAAAGAAATTGTTAAATCAACAAAATATGGATACCATACGAATTTGCATGTAATGGAAATTCGTATACCACAAGAATTTACCTGTAATAGATATTTTGTATACCATGAAAATTCCGAATTTCTATTATCGGAAGTAGCGCCATCCATTGTGGAACAGATTGACTGCTACCATCTACTCACTAACGTAACTAGGTTTATTTCTGAGGTTAGTGGTATTCGTAAGTTGTAATTAAAACCTAATTTAATTTAATACCAAATGAGGAATTGACAAATTAGCAACAATGCTATCACAGGTACATCTTGCTTTAATGAGAATTCAAAAAAATATTGTAAGATACAAATAACGAAACTTTTTCTAGTGCGAAAAATAGCATTTTACAATGTAAAAACAAACTAAACAGACTCTCTGCGTGGATAAGTAGTAGCCGATACAATATTGTTGTGAACAATTTATCTGCTTTACATGACACAAGCGGTTTGACCAAAACCAAACCAAAATAATAAAATTCGAAATTTTCATGCAGTAGGAATTTCTACGACATGTAAATTGTTATGGTATACAAATTTCTATTACATCCAAATTCTTATGGTATACATATTTCAGCGATTGCAAAATTTCTTTGCTATACTAATTGGTTTGGTATACGAATGTCATTTTCTTAAAAATGTTGATGTAGGTATTACGAATTTGAATGGTTTATTAATTTTTATGGTATACACTTTTTGAGATTATACGAATTTTTATGTTATTCTAATCCCTGTGCACAGTTTAGAATGTTTCCTTTTCTATGGCTTTCAAATTGTTATGGTATTGATAATTTTATGGTTGAGTCATTTTGATGGTCTACTTATATCCATTTTTTTTATTGTTACAACAGTTACATAAATTTACCTAATTTTCGTTAACGGAAATTGAATTATCGTTAATCGAAATAGGTTTTTCGTTAACGGAAATTAAAGAATTTAGTTGATTAGGTACACAATGTTAACTAGTTTGAATTTAAATAATTTTCTAACGTTTTATGTATTAAATGGCAAAACGGCGTTCCATAAAATAGGTACTTACAAAATTTAAAAGCATCATCCTTTGATTCGTGATTCTTCAAATCGATCAGAATGTCGATTAAATCGTTTCGTTTATTTTTTCCAGTTTCTCTTTGGTGTATGGTTTCCATAAAAACTTGACGTAGAAAATCTACTGGTTCCTTGTTAATAAATCTGAATTTAAATGTCTTTACAAGTTCTGGTGCAAAGAAGTACGACACTGCTTGTAAGTTCTTTATGAATGATCTTTCAAATAGTGCTCTTCCCGCCACCCTAAATTCACTATTTTCGTTTACAAAAGAATTAGCCGTAATCCCAAATGCACAGGTCGCAATTACATCTGTGGTATATTTTGCAGCTACTTCCTTGATTTCCACATCTTTATCCAAAGCTGTCTCAATGTAGCGCTCCAAATTTTCTCCGCATTCCTTTATTAGGTGCAGCATCATCTTCAGTTTTCCTGAACTGAAAACCGGTGACAGCTTTGATCTAAGTAGTTTCCAGTGTTCTGCTTTCATTCCAAGTAATGAATTACTCAAAATAGGGTCAATTTTTTCGTCAGTAAAGGCAAACCGATTTGGAAATATTTGGAAATCCTTGATTAATATTCTTTTAATAAGATCGGGATCTTTCAGTATTAACTGAGGTCGGTTTAAAGTGTAAAAGCCGAAGTATGGACCTTCAAACTCATTGTATAGCTTCCCAAGGTACATTCCTATAGGATCACCTTTTAAACCTGCATCAAGCATGTTTCCAAAGAAAAATACAGGTTTCTTGTATGGTACACCCCTGGATTTCCAATAATTGAAATTGCGAGTGAAGTAGAAATAAACCAAGGTGATTAATACCACCAGAAAAAGTGCGACGTCCAGCATCTGCAAATTAAAAGAATAAAATGTTATGATATACAGAGTGAGCATAAAAGGTTAAGAACCACGTGACCACGTAACATAGGCAACTCATTGTACAGAAGTGGATACCCTGCTTTAGGAGACTTAATCTGACAGTTGTAGCAATTATCATTGGCGTAGCACGTACAAATTAGGGCACAGAAAACATATTTTCATAAAAAAATGAATTTCGCACGTCACAAATTAAAAAAAAATCTGTAAAAACATTTAATAAAGCAAAAGTAAATGATAGGATTTATTTAAGAATATTATTGTAGAAAAACATATTTGATTTATAAATTACAATAGCTTCTCAAAATGAGTGCACGAACGCCAATGAAACACAATGACATTGCAAAAGGAAATCAGCACGGCAGGCAACATTGGAAAATAAAATTTACTACATTTAAATTATTCAATGGTCACGTGATTCTTAACCTTTTATGCTTATGCTCGCTCTGTGGTATTGAAATTTATTCCAGAACAGCTTTTGTATTTTAAATAATTACAATTATTTAAAGCTCCTAAATACAGCTAGATTTTTAAAGAATTTGTGGTAATTGATAATGTAACTTGAAAATAATTTTTATAATTTCAATTAACGTAAAAACAAACTTTTGATAAAGTCGAAAAGTAAAATTAAATGAAAGTTTAATTTATCTGCATTAAAAAGCATTCAAGTGCTTAGTAATTTTACTGATAATACTGACTACGGTCAGCACAAATGTTTATTGTGTTGAAAGTGCTCGAATGTTGTGCAAATCACTATTAAGAACACTTTTATTCGCAGAACGTTGCCAGACATATTCCTGCTTCATTTCTGAATTAAAATGATGGCGTACTAAATTACAAAATCTGGTTCCAACGAGATAGCGATTATATGTTTGTCAATATTCTGATAGAGTATTTCTGTAGGATTTTATTTTGTGAGGTTTTCTGATACGATTGGGATCTACTAACATATATGGGCCAATTTAGAAGATCTCAAGACTAGTTTAAAATCGCAAGGTTGCAAAACTGTCGTCAAAACGTTCTGCACCGTCCTCTTTCTTATCAAACTATTATGCAGAGCAAATAGAACATCTAACTTAAGTTTAATAACAATCTGTAACTTATTATTTATATTTTATTATTATTTATTGTATTAAGCCGATCTGTTAAACCGGCCGCTGACAAACCGGTCTGAAAATACCGGTTTAAAAAATTGGTCTGTAAAAACCGGTCTGAAAAAACGGACACGAAAAACCGGTCTGAAAAAACCTGTCTAAAAACCTGTCCGTTTTAAAACCGATTGTGACATGACTCTTGTCGATATATGTAAACTAAAACTTATTATTGTCTATGTTAATCATACATATTGAAAATAAATAATAAAAACCTGCTTATACCTTATACTTACAATTTTGTTTTATTTATTTATTATTATTTAAACATAATTCTTCGAATCTGTATAAGCATATGAAGAGAAAAAATACTGAATTGAATAGTGATTACGTCAAAATTGTGTAATGCACGCATTGTGACAGTTTTTTTTCAGAACGGTTTTTTTCAGGCCGTTTTTTCAGACCGGTTTTACAAATAGTTTTTTTGGCCGGTTTCAAACCGGTTTCTTCAAGCCGGTTTTTTAGACCGTGTTTTTCAGACCGGTTTTTTCGGACTGTGTTTTCAGACAGTTTTCTTCTGACTGTTTTTTCAGATCGGTTTTTCAGACCGGTTTTACAAACCGGTTTTTGCCGGTTTCAAACCGGTTTTTAGAAAATTCGTAACCGACGGTTTTCGTAAAAACATTAACTGGTTAACCGCTGAACCGTAACTAGTCGACAGCATTAATATGAACGTAAAGACACAATAAAGTTCTATTTAAAAAATTAGGTTATGTAAATTGCAATACAAACATTTAACTAATATCGTCAAAATGTTCCTGTTTTTTTACCGAAGCATTTTTATGAAAAGTATTTTTTTATGCAACAAATATTACCGTGGAACCTATTCCATATATTCTGGTCACCCTGTATATACAGAAAAACTAGAATTTTGTAATGCAACCTTAGGTGTGTTCTGTAATCTGTAGCTGTACCGATGTTTTTTCAAAAATATATATCATCTCATAACGTACTCACGCTCGCACGCATGCACACTCACACATACACAAAATAGGTATGGGCGTTGTTTGAATAAATTACTGAGATGTCCAACGTATCATTTCAAATTTGTCTAACACTATTGTATAATATGCATAAGTTTTTTCTACTTACGGTTTATTAATAATAATAACAAAATACTTGTACTTCACTCTCACTTTATACTGCAAACGACAATGCAAGTGAGGTTTACGTTTAATTTATTAAAAGCTAATTCCTTATCTAATAAATAATAAATATTTTTAATACACTTGCAATAAGTGCTCTATGATAATATAATCTCAACCATAGGCGGAGTTTACTTTCAGTATTAGGGGGAGCATACCTTTTAGCTTAGGCCTTGAAAATATTGTTATATTTTGATTGTAGACAGAAAGCTGATTTCATTTTCACAAAAATATATTAATTTTCGTTATAATTTTTTTCAAACATAATGTTTTATAAGGACGTTTGTTTTTGAGTGTTAATTTTTTATAGAAGGTGCTAAGCGCTCTCAAGCTGCCTTCAAACTACGCATATGGTCTTAACTATCTCAAGTATTCTATCATTAAATATAGTTTGTTAGTTGTCTTATTTGACCCCAACAACTATTTATAGCAAATAACCTTGATTACACTAACTACGTACTAGGTACATATTGTAACTTTCTGTCAATCAAACAGCATTAATAATTAATCCGTAATTGCTTTTATTATTAAATTATCATAGTTTTTACCTTTTTCGCCGCTGTATAGCTATGAACAAATTTTGTACTCGTTAAAAAATTCGACCTCGAGAAATAAATACGTTCTAGTCCTTTAGAATCACAGAATATTAAACAAAAAACTGTATTTTATGGTGAGTGTGTGTGCGCACTGTACATACAATTCAGATGCCTTGCGCTGGTAACCTAACTAGGGATTAGTAATCGCCAGCGGCGTAACCACGGGCAAACTCAGTAGATACGGCTTATCTTATGTATATTTAAAAAAAACAATTACAAATGTTAATGTCGCTCTTAATTGCAGTTTTCTGAATACATGTAAGTCCTAACGTGCGATGTATAAGGCCTGCTCTAATATATTTTTGTAGAGGGCTTGGGATGCTATACTGGGTGGAGATAGAATCGGCAGAACGGCGGCATATATGGTCTTCTAGAGGACATTTTTTGTACGCATCATGTATATAATACGCTGTAGGCCAAAACCTGGACACTTTAATGCAAAAGAAGAAACAGATAATTTGCTAAAATCAAGCATTCTCAAATTAAAATGCTCGCATTGTAATCCGATTTATTTAAGCCAAACAATTAGAAATTTTGATATTAGGTACAATGAACACGTACGTTGTTACAAATACAAACACCCGCATAAATCCAATTCCGTTAAACACTTACTAGAAACACAATCATTCAATGACACCTAATAACACTATAAAATGTTTACACTTTTGTGGCGATAATCGTAAATTAAATATACTAAAAGCTTTTGAAATTCACAAACATTTAAGAACTGTACCGTTAATGAATGAGCAAATTGATATCGTAAATTCACCTCTATTGGACGTTTTGGAATAAGAAATCAAGTCATCTGCAGACATAAATTACCAAGATCAAGTCACCAAGTTATGTTGTTTCTATAGCAACACTAATTGTTAACTTTTTAATATTACCTTTGATAAAGGCATGTAAACATATCGAAATACATATACGGTTAAAATCAATAAGTATTGTTAAATAATAAAGTATTTTATTTATACTCATTACTGTTACGATCATTTCCTTTTACTTACAATAAAATTGGTTATAACTAAAAATTAAATCTTAATTTTGATGCTTGGTTTTACCGTTGATTGAAGTATTTTCAATCAACGGTTTTACTTTGTGCTTTCTGAAACTAAAATTTAAATGTATGCAATGTACAAAATGAAGTTAGCCTTAGCTACAAATAAAACATTGGAAACGTTTACATTTCAATCAGTTGTCAACTTGACGGCACAATTAAAAGCGCCGCCGTGACACAGCGGGTGGGAAGCATTGCTGTAGGAGTGTAGAGTAACAACAAAACACATTTTTTGTAGATGTATGTTGTTCTATAAATCGTGACTTTTTCGAGGCCAAAAGAACACACAAGATTAAAAAAAATCTAGTAAAACTAGGATACTCTAGAACTAACGTAGAAAATGTGAGAGAGTAAATTACTTCATTTATGAAAGTATTAAGAGTAATCACAGTGACGTAACTTCAGATTTTGGACCCGGGGGCAAAATACTTAAGGGGCCCTGGCCCCATCCTCAAAAAAACTTCAATAATAAAGTAATTGATAATAAGAACAATTTCTTCAATAGGAAAAAAATATTTGCAGTCTAGTTAATGAAAATCAATATATTAAAGCCGTGCCTAATTAAAATAAGCAAATCTTAAATTTTCTGAAGTTAATGTGTCTGGGTCGGTACCAAAAAGTGTGGGTGTTGTGTTATTACTAAATATAATCTCACTTCAGTATTTTTCATTGTATAAGTACATAACGGGTGTTCAGAAAGTCTTTCAGTCCTGGGCGGCTATGGATTGTATAACGTATGTCTTTGGATATCTTTGTCGAAATTCTTGTTTACACGCATTGATGGAATAATTCCAATTTCCGTTTTCTAATTGTTGACCATTGTGAAAATAAGATTTCACAATAAAGGTTTTCTGTTCTTGCGTAAACATTTTATAACAAGAAATATGTAGAAAGTAAATAATTCAAAATAAAAACCTTTTAATTTAAATTGACTTTGACTTATGTCAAATAAATTACTTAGATATGACTGAATAAAAGACATACGTTATACAATCCATAGCCGCACTGACTGAAAGACTTTCTGGACACCCGTTACTTACTTACATGGAATTTAAAATGTTTTTTGTTGAATATTAAAATAAAGACTGTCGAAAATCAAAAATTTTTTTGAAAAAACTTCGCAATAGAGAAATAAAAAAAATAAAAAAAAAACGTGGCTAAGGCCTCGGGCCCGAGAACCGTTGCCCCCTCTGCCTCATGGTAGTTACGCCACTGAGTAATCATATTAGAAGAAAATCCACTTCATAAAACATCTTAAGCATTATTAAGATAAGACAATAGTTTATTCCAATAACTACGGACCATAGACGGGTTTAGTATGTCATCCATATCCATCCATACATATATAAAAGCTCAAAGGGTTTTTTTCTCCGGTTCCTCCAGCGGCTACCGCTTCACCAATTTGGTCCATTTTTTTTTCAATGAAAGGTCTCTATCCTCAGATGGAACATGAAACATTTTTATATTTTTATTCTACGTCGATTTTTCAATAATAACTATTTTAATTTATAATATATATGAAAGTCTGCTATACGCGCTTCACTTGAGGCGGCATCTACACTAACGCCGCTTCTCATTATTGGAACTAATGCATCACGTGACTTAGCATTTCGCCGGGTCGGTCAACGCTGAGTCTGTCGTCGAATTTTGGCGAGGTAACACTAGTAATTATAATAATACATAACAAGCTGGAAATTCACAATGATTGCCATATTATATCTCCACCTATCGCTGATCACATTGAAATTTTCCGTTTAATGAAATCGATTGTTTGCGAATCGCAGAATAAAATTACATTTTATTTGGTTTGCCATACATTCAGTATCGAAAAGCACTGATTTCATGCAAATTTTCGATTTTAAAATGATTAACGGAAGAAACCTTTAGGGGTTCAAGTAATCCACCACTCTTTCTTCAAAAATGTCTCTCTGTGGGTGGTTGCGTTCTTTTATTCGTTTCCTCATGTCTCCCAAACGGATGGTCCAAGTTTGACGAGCTTTGGAATATAAAGGTATATCAAAAAATATTTGGAAAGCCGTTAAAAATATCCGAAATCTGGATTCGGAATTCGAATTTTTAGCATGGCCGTACCTCCAACAGCTGGTGCGGTATGGTATGCCTCTTGTTTTGTGGTACGCTTAATGTACATTAAAATAATCTGTATACATTGGAAATTACATTATTGTTTTTGTTATTTTATAATTCAAGTATGCATAATGGTGCAGGTTGCTTCTAAGGTCGGTGTAGAACTACACTCCAATGAAGACTTTGGCCTGCAATGCGGTGGGTCAGGGCCACCGGACAATCGCTTCCGATACCCCGCCGCACAGTGATAGGAAATGCAATTCTAGGATGACAAAAGTCTGAGAATGGCTAAAGTGTCTTTTTTTAGATTAGTTGTTATAGCTTTGAGTGAACTACCTTTCAAAAATAAATAACAATCATTTTATTATGATATTTAACTGTTTTTATTAATAAAAATAATGAATTTCAAAATTAATTATTTAGATATCTTACTACACACTACACTATTATGCTACTAAATATATGCTATACTATATTATGTACTTACTAACCTACCATATGTACCATATAGTATGAGTCATTATTTAATACGCTATTGGTCACTTTCCAACAAATCAATCACATCTTTTTCCAAAACACCACCTTGCCTTGGTGGCAGAACCCTTAATGTAGATATTATTGGATCGGAAGACACTAATAGTATATTAAATAAGTCTTCATTGGTTTGTTTTCTAGTGATTTTTCTAGTGTTGTGCTCCCTATAATATTTTACTTCTTTATGCCTAGATTCCTGAGCATCCTCTCCTAATTGCCCAATTGGAAGCAAAAAGTTATTTATTACTTCTTTGCTGTGCATTAATATTTTATGCACTGTAGGAGGCATAGGGTACCATTTATATAGTTCTACATACAATTGGGCAGTTTCATACGCGTACTGCCCGAAACGCGTAGAATTTACCTGATAACTACAGTTTAATGTTTTTAATATTACGCTAAATCGATTAATTAAATTCGAGTCTAAACCTGTAATACTTGATGTCAACACAGGGTCAGCAAAAAATCTACGGGCAGTGTTGCCATCGTTTGTGTTGCCAAAGCCTGGTTTAGGAACATCTATCAATAAACCCGTTTCCTCCCTAAATTTTAAAATTATATTTTGTTTTCTATTATTAAATTCATCTTTGTGGTTTTTCGGAACCCGCCAAACTTTAAAACCTAATCTATATGAAACGTGCAACAAACACTCGAAGAACCTAATGTACGCATGAAGAGTTGACAAACCAAGGTTAAGAGCAGCAGTATCACAAGTTGCAGCTTTAATGTATTCAAGGTCATTAAATTGAGCTGGGCCAGCTTTACAAATATAACACTTCTGAGAGGAAGTAGACATCAAAGAATTACAGACCTTGCCGTCAACCATAGTTTTTAACATTGTATGGTTTACAACATATTCCCTGTCATTTATCGATATTTTGGTTGGTGAGAGCTGACGAATTTGATCCTCAATATATGAAAATTCTGATTTTATCACCTCATCCGTTTCTTTTATAAACTGTATCCTAATAGGTCTGCAGAACCGCGTAGAAGAAGTGCGTGGATTTTGCCAAAGTACCACTTTGTTACTTGTTGCCTTTCCATCTTCAAAATATAACTGCAATGGCACCAAAGACGTGGTTAATATGGTTGAGTCATCTCCTTCACATCTCTGCTTATAGTTACTTTGACTTCCACTACCGTCTGAACCCCATTTATAAATCATTTGGAGTTGAGTTTCGGATAAATTACTATTATCATTAAAAGTTGTAATAACCTCTTTCTGTGTTTCGATCACACGGCAAGTAGTATGATCTAGCAATGATTGCAAAGGTACCTCGACCAACATGTTTGTTGCAGTAACGTCACTAGGATAACACTTTTTTTTAGCTTCTATTATTTTGTCATAGGTAGGAAACAACTTATTTAAACTTTTCTTAATTACTAATGCTCTTAAACCTATATATTGGTGACGAGTTAACTTAAAACTAACAAAAAATGCAAGAGCTTCTTCTGCAGAAAATGACATTTGTCGTATGTCACATTTGGTGGTCTTCAAACGTGTTGCCCTTTTCGGCGAATACGTAATTTTATGAAGCATAGCTGCAGCATCTCTTTTGCCACTTGCGCGGAGCTTCAATTCCGCTGCTAAATAAAGCTCTTCCTCGCTTTTCAATAAAACATCCGACTGGACTCTTCTGCGCTTGGTTTGTCGACTTCCTTCACTAAATAATACCTTAGGACGACCAAATGTCGATGAGGCAGATCCAGAAGGCATAGCGTTGTCTGTTCCTGATGTGATAATTTTATCTTGAAGCCACGTGTTATTTTGTTGTTTAAATCTGACGAGAAATCCGTGTGCCTTGCTCCATCTAGCCGACAAACTTTTGCAAAAAGTATCCACCGTCCTTTCAATATTAATTTTCTCTTGATTTGTGATATTTTCACTTCCGACGATGTCCAACACATGTTGCAATAGATATTGTTTACTTTCGACTTTCCTAGGCCTTATTGGACCTTTCACTCTCAAAATCTCAAATAGGTCAGCTCGCTTAACGGCCGCGCGGCTTCCTAGAAAAATTAAAAAAGTGATCAACGGTGGTGCGTGGTGGAGAAAGATTTATGGCTGTCTAGAAGGAGGAACAACTAAAGAACATTGTGGTGTTAATAACTCTTGGTCCGAAAGAGTCCCAAAAAAGTTCTAGTCTACTAAAATTAAAGGTTTGTTAATTTTTCACCAAATTAGGAAGAGGTCATTTTGTGCGGTGACAGTAAAGTGAAACTGATAGTGAGCAAGATTAAATTCACAGAAAGTAAAGTACATACCTCCAAGAATGTGCACCATTTTTGCCAGCACCGAAAACTTAGAACTTTCAACACAGCACCAAACATAAATATTTCTAAAATCACTATTGAAAAAGCGTGTACTCCGTACCGTGTTTCCTGAGTGACAAACAATTGACGTGCAGCAGCGTGTTGATTAATCTAGGATGCCGCTTACAATGGATTTACGTGGAATAGCTATTTCTAATAGCGCCATTATGCATTTCTGCGAGATTCGGCTCGGTAAAAAAAAATACTTTTGTAATCCTAGATGTGCGATTCCTATCACTGTGCGCCGTCTCGCACTCTTATATGATGAAGTACGAGGTGGTGTGGTAAGCACCACGCCTTAGACGGCTGCCTTATTTTCCCTCACCCCTCGATGGGTTTGGTTCCCAGTTTTTAAAACTCGACTGGGTAGGCCGCCCGCCAGGCATCCAGTCTCGGATTTGAAACCAAGACCTTCCGCGTGGCAGCCAAGGGCCCTAACCACTCGGCTACTCTGGCGCCAAAGATTGCTTCTCCTTGTTCAAAATTCTAATCACTCCTAGATCTGGATTAGATTGGAGGGTGAGAAAACTCACGCGCACTTAAGCCGCATGATCTGCAGAAGGAGGACCGGGTCCATTGTGCCTCCACAGCAGCTTCCTAGCCCGCAAATCATCCAAGCCACTCAACTCTTTGAATGAACTTAAGGACGACCGCGATTGGGGTGTTGCTGATAACGGCCATGTCAGGTCAGAAGTCCCCCAGCATGGACCATTTGATTGTTGCAAGAGCAGGACAGTGGCATAGCACGTGTTCTGCTGTTTTGCCCTCCGAATTTCTTCCTCCACAGTTAGGGCTGCCCACTAGCTCAATTCTGTGCAAGTGGCTCTTTAATCAAATGAGTAAAGCAACATTATCTTCGAGAGATTCGTAGCACAAGTACTACTCTTGTGATAATTCTAATATAGAGCCAATAAAACTATGATTAAATTTCTAATGAAAAGATTCGCGGTCCTATCGGTGGTCGAATTTGATGGCCAAATGTAGGGAGAAAACAGCGTCACCCTCCGCTGTATACTATTCGACTAAGCATTTTGAAAAAAAAACAATTTAATGTTTTCAATTATTTGCTAGTTGTAAAGACATAAAATTTTCAACAAAACAATCCGCTAATTCAACAGGGTTTAGCATAGCTAGGATGTTTCTATACCGAGATTGCCCTAAATGAAGCGTACATTACTTTTAATTCTAATTGCTTTGGTGATATCGATAACCAATTCAAAATTCGCTAATGTTTTTTCGGATTGAATATTAGCCCAAGTTGGGTGCATGTACACACAATTCATCTGAAAGCATTTGAATATATTTTGAACATCTTTGTTTGGTAATACACAATAAACTAAGGGTATAAAAATTCATATTTAACAATATGAAAGGTAAATAATTGCAATAGATTTTGGTAAGTATGAAAATGTGTCGTCTGCAAAAATTTCATGCCTTTTACACAATAAGTTCAAGTTTGATTTGCAAGAAAATATACCAAAATAGTTATTAATAAAATAATAAGAGGGGGGGGGGGGGAATAATATTTCCAGTTATTGTGCAAGTGTAAGTACCACTTAAGAGAAAAAAAGTAGATTACTGAATTTTAGGAAATATACGTTTTCTCTTAATTTTTCCCAGTTGGACTTTTATTAGCAAGCTCCCTACTTAAGCAGCGAAATAAAAAAGGTGACCATTTGCGCAGATGGAATTGCGGGGAAAAACCATTACGTAAACCAAAACAAAGCTTGATAAATATTATGGGAACTCTTTAGCATCAATTACAATGATTCACAAGTGGATTACTGATTTCCGTTGTGGTCGTACAAGCACAACCGGTGCCCAACGTTCAGGACGCCCAAATGAGGTCACCACACTAGAAATGAATGACAAAATCCATGATATTGTATTGCAAGACCGCAGAGTGCAAGTGAGCGAGATAGTTGAGATAGTACGCGTCTCAGATGAACGTGTGCGCAATATATTACACGAACATTTGGATATAAAAAAGTTATCCGCGCTCACAATCGACTAAAATCGCACACGTGTGACAACTTCAGAGACAGGTTTGGCGATGTTCAAGCGCAAGAAAAACGAGTTTTTGCGTGGTTTCATAATTGTGGACAAAACTTGGATCCATCGCTATACACCAAAGACCAAGGAACACTCTAAACAGTAGATTTCTACTGGCGAACCTGCATCGAATAAGTCTAAGGCGGTTTTATCGGCCAAGAAAGTCAAGGCCACAGTTTTATGAGATGTACACGGTAGAATTTACATTGATTACCTTGAAAAGGGAAACACAATCAAAGGTGAATATTATTGCAACTTATTGAGCCGTTTCAACGACGTTTAATAAAAAACCACTGCATTTGGCTAATAAAAAAATTCTCTTTCATCAAGACAATGCATAGCCGCACGCGTGTAGTTGCCATGGCCAAAATCCATGAATTACGCTTCAAATTGCTTCCACATTCACCATATTCTCCAGACTTAGACCTCTGCGACTATTTTCTGTTTCCAAACTTGAAAAAATGGTTCGGCGGAAAGAGATTCGGCTCCTCTAATGAGGAGATCATCGATGCAACAAACGCCTATTTTGAAGGGTTGGAGAAATCGTATTATTCAGAAGGGATCGAAAAATTAGAAAAACGTTGTACTAAGTGTATCGATCTAAAAGGCGACTACGTTCAAGAATACATTATTTGTTGGTCAAAAAAATTATTCCTTGTTTCATTTCTACTAGACTTCTCAATCCGCCCTCGTAGCATAAAAGCACCCTAAAAATATCATCAGATAAAAGACCCTGGAAATAAAAGCCCCAGGAAAAAATTCGGAAAAATTATCGCCGGGAAAAAGGCTATTAGAAGTGAAAGACCCAGTAAAAAAAAGGATCCCCGATAAAAAGCTGATACATCTTTTGAATCTCCAAGCATTTCCTAATGCGATTCTTTGATTTTTGCCAAACAAAATTAATTACAGCACACTGCCGTTTTACATTTTATAACATTCTGATATTCTTCTTAGAAACTTCTCTTATTACGTGTTTTTAAAGGTATTTTAAATCAAAGCTTTTTTTCCTGGGATGTTTTTACTGGAGATGTTATTGCCAGGAGATGTTTTTCCCGAAAATGTTTTTACCAGGGATGTTTTTTCCAGAGGTTGTTTTTTCCGAGGATGTTTTTCCGAGGCTTTTTTCTGGGGCTCTTTTACCCGGAGATTTTTGTTCTTGTTTTCTTTTCGCGGCTGTTTTTCCAGGGATGTTTTTTTCCGGACACCGAAAAGTCCATCCATAAAATTTAAAAGTTGACCAATGCTGTTGCACATGAAAACAACGTTTCTTGCAAATTACTGTGGGTTCATGTATGTAAATAAGCGTAATTTTTGGTTTGCTCACTTCTTGATTGTCATCACCTTCTGTTTATAAAATGGTATTGTTTTCAGTCTCACTAAAATAATGAAATCTATTATTTAACAATACTGGAGTACCAAATAAGTATGTTTTATTGTAAAAAATAGTCGGTGGAGCTGTCGCCTGCCTTTTAGGTCAAAGTTATTGATAGTATATTGTGAATTATTTGACTGATTTTTATTTGGCTGTTATTATTTGCCCTAGTTGAGTGCCCGCAAAGATATCTACTGATAGAAAGTGCGAAGGTCTGTTTGTGATTGCTCGACGGATATTTCCATTTCGTTACTTTGAAACGTATCCGGGGAACCTCTCGACGAGGTTTCTATTACATTATTCGATCATTTTCTGGTTACGCAACCAATTATTTGAAAACAAACGTACCAAGTGATAGTCTGGTTACATTGAAAATGGAATCATAAGCCGCACTTTTTTTTTTTCATGGGTTGGGGTCTGCCCACTGCACTGCGGCCATAGTAGGCCTATTGTGCCCCCTGTGATAGTTAGTCTCCCTCAAGTAGTCCTGTATCTTTCACAAAGTCCAGGACGTCCCTGAGGGGGATGGCTTGGAGTTCTTCTACGTCCACGAAGGGGACTCCGAATCTCCTAAGCCTTTTTGCTGCCAGTGCTTCGCATCGACAGATTATATGTAATGGGGTTTCCTCCTCCATATCACACACTCTACACGCAGGGTCGTTTGTTATACCCATCGTGTGGAGGTGTTTCATCATCTTGCAGTGTCCTGTAAGGAGACTTGTTAGTCTCTTTAGGTTGCTCCTGTCAAGCTTCAGGATTTGTTTGGTAGTCTTCCTGGACGGGTCTTGAATAAACAGTTTTGACTGTCTCAGTCCAGGCAACGCATTCCAATGCTTGCGATGTGCTTCTCTGAGGAGGTCCTTTATATAGCCCTTTGCCCTGCTATAAGCAATACTGCAGGTGGGCTCAGGACCGATCAGGGTGTGTTCGGCTCCTCTCCTAGCTAGTGAGTCTGCCCTTTCGTTTCCTGCTATTCCGTGATGCCCTGGTACCCACTCAAGAGTAACTCTGTTACGGGCAGCCAGTTCAGTTAGGGCTACCAGGCAGCTTTTTACTGTATTGGAGTTGACCTCCTCTGACAGTAGGGCCTTTAAGGCAGCCTGACTGTCAGACCTAATGAGAACTTGCTTGTTCTCATAGTTTCTTTCCACCATTGCCTGTGCGCAGCTGGTTATTGCTGTTAATTCCGACTGGAATACGGTGGCATAACGGCCCAGGTTTATGATAATTTCATTTCCTGTGCTTTCTTCATATGCCCCGGCTCCGGTTTTGTTAAAATGGTGTCAATGGTGAAAATGGAATCTCATAAGCCGCACTTAAAAAACAACCGTTTCTACCACGACTTCATATTTAAAAACCGTAAGTGTAGAAGTTTATTTAATTTTTTTTATGGCGTGTAGATAAATGTTAGTAATTATATGCCGTATATTAATTGGAAAATTAAAGGTTCTTACTAATTGACACTTTGTAAACATTGAAATTAACCAAATTCGTTTTCCAGACTCTTTCAACATTTTCATTGATATACGTCAAATTATTTAATTTTATTTACCTTAATTTTTATAAGTAATTGTTTTTTGTTTCTAATAGTCTTAATTTGACATAAACATTTTATATTTAATAGTCATAATTAATTTGTGACGCCATTGTAAATTCAGGGAATAACTTCATCGCATGCACATTTTTTACTAATTGTTACATGACGGATTATTAATTTTATTATTACTGAAATTACACAGGACATATGTACAATTCTTATAAGTACAAGTAAAGTAGAATTTTCCCATCAATTTTGTCTGTGTCTCATTGCAGTAATTACATTTCCAAGAGGTAAGGAATACCACAGTGAATTATATAAGTTTAATAATATTTCAAAATTTTCCAGATGGGTCTTTTAGCAACATATCACGCTTTAGACTTATTTATATTATTAATAATTATAATGTTTATGGTATATAAATTGTCAACGAAAAATTTCAATTACTGGAAGAAAAGGGGTGTACCGTACGTCAAACCGCTTCCATTTTTTGGCAACTTCTTTGAAGTTTTTACATTTCGTTCGTCTATTGGAGATCTATTAAGCAGATTTTATAATGAGTTCAAAACCACACCGTATTTCGGCATGTACGTTTTGAATAAACCGCATTTAGTCATAAAGAGCCCTGAATTGATCAAATTAATTTTGGTGAAAGATTTTAACTACTTCTCTGACCGTAACATAGCTTCTGATGAAAAAAGTGACGCGGTATCTTCAAATATGCTCTTCTTGGTTAAAAATCCTCAATGGAAAGTGTTACGTACAAAACTGACTCCAATTTTCACTACGGGCAAAATCAAAAATATGTTTCGGCTGATAAATGGAGCTTCTGAAGAAATGAAGTGCTATGTCAGTAAAAACATGAACGAAAGCTCTTTGGAAACCAAGGAACTTTGTGCCAAATATTCCACAGATGTGATAGCTACTTGCGCTTTCGGTATCAACGCTCACTGTTTTGAGCATGAAAATGCCGATTTTAGGACGATTGGAAGGAAAATGTTTGATTTTCATTGGAAAACATCATTACGTCAAACTTCTTATTTTATTGCACCAAGTTTGGTAAAATTTTTTAGAATGCCGTTTTTGGATCCCAGTGTTACTAGTTTTATGAGAAATGTTTTCTGGACAACAATTCAAGAGAGAGAAAAAACAAATCATAAGAGAAATGATCTCATTGATATTATTATTAAAATAAAAAATCAGAATAAACCTGACGACAACTTTGAGTTTGGTGAGTATTTTTGAATTTATTATGTCCAACTTAAAATAACTGTTTCGAAGATTTCGTTGTTAGTAACTTACAGCCGAAATTGCGATGTTATTATCTTCTAACTTTAACTTAGTGAATATTAACACAGGCGAAGACTAAGAGAAATATAGAGTAATACGTACTAGTAAATAATTAAATAATGTAGTAGTAATTAACATCAGCATAGCAGGATAGCGAAACAAACAAAGATGTATGAGTAAGGCCACATGAATAGGTTTGCAAAAAAGGCAATTTTAATAGTGAGCTACACACGGTTTAGTAGTTTTACATTATTTATCAAATGGGTTTTTTGAAAGCACATGATCGGCTTTAATGAAATATTTAAATAACTAGAAGTTATCAATATTACAATTTACTTTCGGCTTAGATCGTGTCGTCATTTGGCGATTACACCCAGAATAACCAAGTAAAGACCAACCTGTAGCTTGTCTGCTTTTACAAGCATTTGCTCTAAAAGTTTGAGCCATAGTTGTTAGTGGGCCCTGCCTGCCTAAACAGGGGATTAGATTGTTAGAACCTTGGAGCGGGCAAGAGTTTCATCTTAATGTATCTTGTTTGGCAGAACAAAAGTGCTTAATCAGCTTATGCCTGTTAGCTGTTTGTGAACCCATACAAACTAACGTTTCGCAAGACATTGGAGCTTGCATCTTCAGAGTGATTAGAGCACTGAATTCAAATCCTGGATGCGGAGGTATTTGAACACTTTTGAGCTAGTGGGGCACAACGCCGGGGCGCTGATGGCTGTCACCGTTGGGCAGAGACTGGTCTGGTAGAACGTGACCGTAAGATCGATGATGCTTATGAGTCCGTAGAGGGTAAACTACAGTAGTCCAAGCTTTACTGAGTCTAAAACCATCCTCGCTGTTTTTGTTGTTTGGTTGTTTCTCAACGTCAATTGCTTCATGTATGATCCGAGGGAAGTAATGGGGTACTCTGGCGAGTACCCGACCGCTATTAAAGTCTAGTTAAACCAGTATGTTCATATTGAATTCGCCATCTTCAATTTTATAGCTTAGATCCTAGATCTGCAATTAGCTGCCACAAGACCCCTTAAACGCCAATTTTTATGAAAATTTAATCACTTTATAAAAAAACTTCCGCCATTGAATTTAAAATTTAGATTCTGAGTTTGTAATTATCAGCCCTAAAACCCCTCGAACCCAATTGTTATAAAAATTATATATCTTTATGAAATATATATAAAAATTATAGTGCAGCATTCAGTGACGTAACGCAAATCGTAAGGGACACAACACATTCCAACGACCGTCGGAATAGTACTGGCGAGGCCACCATACACACTAGCGTCTAGACGCTTGGATATACAGCCGATCCTGAATTGCGCAATATCGTCTAATATTGGCTCGCATATGTGGGAGTGTGATATTTACATCGAGATTTGCATTGTTAAAGCCGATTTTTTTATTGCTAATAAATTGCATTCAATAGAAAACAACAAATCCTTTTTTTTTAATTTATTACCAGACTTGCGTGTTAGTATGCCGTCAATCAGTGAGTGAATGCAAATTTGTCTTCGTATATTTTCTTTAAAAATATAACTGCTCTTAACAAATAACCTGGCGTAAACAGCAAAACGCAACAACAGTAATTTAAAAAAAAACAACTATAAAATAAGAAAAAAAATTTGGTCCCAACCGAGATTCGACCCCACAACTACTTATGCAGTAAAAAAGCAGTATACCCGAACGCACCAGCATATCCATCTGCGCCACTACGAACTTGTGGTATACATACATTCCAGCTGCATGCCGAGGAGGTGCGCAAGTCATGTGAGATAGGATCGGCAGTAAGCCCAAGCGACTAGGCGTTATTACCGTATACATTTGTTCCCTGAAGATGGCCGCGGCTGCATTCGTTACATGACTTCCGTTATGCTGCGCGATCGCACGTTGCACCCGACGGCAAAGAAGTTTCACTTCAGAAGCGTATTAAGATTAATCTAAGTAGCAGTTTTGGAACCACTGCTAGTGACTAGATAGTGTACTATTTATCTATTAAATTTTCAGTTAATTTTACCTTTTATTTTTAATTTGTACTATGTTACTCTTTCGTTTCTGACTTTCCCAATAATACTCCAAACTGTCAGCCTTTAACAGTTTTGTAAGAATAAAAAGAAATTTACTTGCCTTGTAAAATTAGTTAATTTGGTTCCTGTATACATATAAAGTCGTAGATTGTGGATATCTATATGAAACTTTTATTTTATATTTATAGTTATTTCTAACTACAATACATAAAAATCCTATTGTTAATATAAGGATGAAATTTAAAATTTACACATTTTTAGTTGACAATCAAAAAAAATTACTGCGTAAAAGAACTCAAATACACTTAAAAACCCAAACAAATTTATTATGTAAGCACTGTATAGAAAAGTTTTTAATTTTCAGAGGGTGACCAAGTTGTAGCACAAGCTGGTCAGTTTTATCTTGCTGGATTTGAAACCATAAGTGCCACCATGTCCTTCACATTATACGAACTATGTCTTCAGCCAAATATTCAAAAGTAAATTACGAACGGAGATTCAATCTATTTTATCGAAATACGGAGAGTTCTCTTATGAAGCACTACAAGATATGAAGTATTTGCACATGGTTATTTGCGGTAAGCAATATTTTTTAACGTATATCTAAAGATATTTATTTATTGTTTTAAAGAAACTCTTCGTAAGTATCCAGTTCTTCCATTTTTGGATAGAATGTGCCTAGAAGATTACAAGCTTCCTGGAAGCGATCTTGTGATAGAAAAGGGTACCCCTGTCTTTATTCCCATGTTTGGTCTGCATTACGATCCGGAATATTTTCCCGACCCGGAAAATTTTGACCCGGAAAGATTTGCCGATGAAAATAAAAATAAACTTCCTAGCTTTTCGTACATACCTTTTGGAGAAGGTCCACGTAACTGCATTGGTAATTTTTTAAATATTTTTAGAATGGTTGTTTTACAAATTGTTGAGTCAGTTATTTTTAATTAATATCTTTGCACAACATTGAATTATTATTTTAGGTGAAAGGTTTGGTTTGCTTGTAACGAAGCTTGGTTTGGCTCACCTTCTATCAGAATATGAAATGGAAAGGACGTCAGATACACCTGTGCCTATACAATTTGAGAAGAAGAGTTTCTTTTTGGCTTCAACTGTTGGTTTGCCAATGAAATTCAGAAGACCTACTTTGCTTGCTGCTTAGCTTTTAGTACATAAGTGAAATATTATCGATTTGTGTGTAATAAATAATAAATTCCAAGAATTTGTTTGTGAGTATTAAAGATATTATTGCTTGGCCAAATATCTGTTTTGGAGCTTTCTTTAAACTTTATTTCAATGTATACAGTATGACGAGATAGTGCTTTCGACAGAATATCTCTAATAGGCTCCAGAGAAATATGTAAAGTAAACTGGTAGTGCACTGCAAAGTTATTTCTAGGACAAAAATTGGTTTTATGATTTTTTGGAAACAAATTCCTTGGGATTAAAGAAAACTAAAACCGGAAGGACAAATTCGGCCGTCGAAAAATGGAAGGACACAGAAAATTAACCCTCTCTAAACATTGCTGCATTTACAAAATTGTAAACCTTATTCTACTATGACTCATCAGAAATTTAGTTTAAGCAGTAGTGTTTTAATTTTTCCGTTTATTAAATAAATGGGCAAATAGAATTTTTTTGACAGCTTATGTTGCCAGCGAATTTTTGATTTACACATTTTAAAGCTCACTGGAGTGCGAGCTTTGACCATGTGCACAACTGCAGCGACCCTGTCTAACTTTTAAAAAGTAAAAACGAGCGTTTTTCACCGTTTGAAGATACAATTTTATTGTAGATTGCTTCTAGAGTGACCATTAAAAGTAGTGTTAGTGAAATAATACCTTATTTGCTTCAGTATATCAGGTAAAACAGGTAACAACCTAGTGGGCGCTTTCCGAGCTTTTTTTTTTCTTTGATTGGTCAGATCAAGCCATGCGTATTAGAGTGTTTCGTGTGGCAGCTCTCAAAAACAGTCAAACAAACGAACCAGCAAGGTTACTGCAATGTTTACTGAAAGACCTGGATTACCTGCTGATTCAACAATAGGTGCAAAGAAAGCGGTTAGGCAGATATAGTCACAGCTAAGTAGTAGATATAAATACCTAGTAAGGAATACATCTACAGGTCGTCTATTTTAACCGGGACACTATAGGGAATTCGGAAAGTATAAGAGGTACAAAGTCGGTTAATTTAGATAAAAGTTGCCTAATTAGAAAACAATGAAATAGCAATTTTTTTTCTCAAAATACCCGTAGCTTACTAGATATGAGCGGAAAACTGAAAATTTGAAATTTCTTTAAAGTAAAACGTTGATACTAAAAATAGAAAAAAATCATAAATGAAAAAGTTGTAAATCTATTGAAGATGTATTAACCTGTGTTAACCCTTTATTTATCGGTCCGGTATGAAAGTGCAGTGAAACTTTCTACCGCGGCTTCCGCAATTTAAGATAATTAACGAAGTTAGGAAAATTGATCAAAGTGAGAATCTTCAACGTCTAACTTGAACCCTTGATTTAGAAACAGAAGCGCGTGAAACACTTCACGGCAGACTTCAAGTACTTGCTTAGGAAACATTGTTAATATTTTTATCGATACCTGATTCTGAATTACATTTGACTTTACTTTGCAAAATTCGGTTTTGCACCAATACTGGCTGAATTCTCCTTTTCGCTTGATTGCAGTGGATACCGATAGCTGGGGCTGATTCTCTCTCTTGCTTTACTGCACTGGATACTGAGAACTAGAGCTGCTCTGCTATTTTACAACCGCTGCTGACCTGGCTGTTGTCGAACCACAGAACGGCAGACTGGCTGCCTAAAATACTCATGGAAAACCCATGGTTCTCGGCTGTTGCCGGTTGAAGTTCCTGGGGTTGGCTGGTGCCAGCTGTTGCCAACTCGAGGAAGTCGAGCAATGGAACTTGAGCCATGGAACTAATTTTTCAATGCTGGGATATTGATTTTATACCCTTTATCTTCACACTTTAGGTCATGTGAGAAGCTTGTAGTGGGGACGATTTGTGAAGTAGAGAAACTTGCGCGCGGTTAGGCCTCGCGTTTTGTGGCACTACCAATGTATTATCCAGTGTTTGGTTTTCCTGCTATCTAAGTATGGAAACTATAGTAAAAATATAACTTGAGCCGCCTTTTTTGACCATTGTGTTATTGGGCGACTAACGTGTGTAAGCTGCTATACTTTACTATTATTTAACTCCAGGGGCGTTAGAGGATGTAACGCAACAAACCAAACATGTTAAAGTTTCCCCTATTTATTAAAATTTGCTAACTTTCCATGTTTACCTTCAAAATGATTTTTTAAAACACAGGATTGTAATTAGGTAATTTTCAAGTTTTAGTTTTTATTAAAATTAAACATTTTCTCGTCGTTTTAGCTTATCGCATGTGTGCAACAGCAACGTATTTTAATTCTTTATACCGCATACTTCCAAATCCATCGACAGTATTTTTCAATACAGGACAGTATTAAGGTAAATTTTAACATTACATTTTTGCTGTGTATTTATTTAGAATGTCGAAAGCGAATAAATATTTTGGCTACGCAATGTTATCATTATAGATATTAATTATCAATAGTTTAAGAACACTTCTTTTCTTCTTTAACGCTTCGATTTCAGTATAATATGAAGTTAGGAGCATAAACGTATTAGACGTTAAATACTTTAGTCTGAATGAATGTTTAATACTGCAGGTAGATATTGATTTCATGCGAAAACAACTTTTTTAATTTTTGATTTAAATTTGTTTGTCATGACTTCATGAGATTGAATAAAATTTTTTATCACTTTTTTTATGTAAAAGCACCTTTATGTACAAATAAAATAAATTTACCTCTGGGCGAAGTAAGTCATGAAATTCGTTTTCCTTTGTAGCGGATCCAGTTTTGCAGTCGTAGCCTTGTCTTTGTTCTTGCCGAAATATGTCAAAATGTCAAACCAATCATTGGTTTTTGGATTTATTTTATGTTTACTAGCGGGATCTCAGCAGGTAAACCTGTCCGTTAAAAATTTAATTGCCTGTAACAAATATAATTACATATTTATGTAACTAGATAATTACCTTGTTCTTTAAGCAATACCCGCGTTTCAGTTATTTTAATATGTAACGTTTTATAAATATGTCTATCGGTAGGGTTTACACGCGTCCGTGAAGCAATTTGTTTTCATCTCATCAAACGCACGCACCTACATACGAATGCACACAAACTTACATACGTACATATGCGAATGCGAGATGACAGACTGTAATGTATTGCTATGATATTTAGAGGTGTTTGATTTGACTGGGGTGTTGTGATTGCTGGAAGGCAATTTTTGGATTGCTTGCTGCAGTTCAAGTTTCATTTGGAGATTTATGAAGACTTGTAATATTTTCATACTCTAACTTTTAAACTCAGGGTTGAGTATTTTTGCTAGAATTCCTGTTATAAATTTTAATAATTGTTATTTTTCATATGGTTATTTTTACTAAAAGAAAAGACAAACACAATTGATTGATACGATTTGTATTTATGTTAATTGTAATTAGAATTTAATTTAGAATTGTTAAAAAGGTTTAGTTTATAAAAAATTTTAGAGTTACTTGATTTGTGCGGTGACAAATGTCAGTTTTGGATGTCAGTGTCAAAGTCAAAAACATATAAAAGGATAATCTTGGGCATGATGTTTATGTGTTTGTTTTTATAAAAATAAAGATCAAAGAAGGAAGACAAAAAAAGGGGATAAAAAAGAAGAGAATTTGTTTAATTAGTAACGGCTCGTCTTGGTAAATAGATACAGAGAATTTTGATCCTCTGGAAATCTAAAGAGAAAGAACGAGTTTAAAAGCTATATAAAAGTAATTTTGAATATAAAAGAAGAGGATACAAGTGATTGGCAACGAATTGTTGAAAAACCAGAGTGAATGCAGATGATGTACCACGATCAAAACTTAGCCTAAATATAGGTGGACCAACACTTTTTGTACTGTTATTCCTGTGGTTATTTGAGAAGCCAGCGGAGCGTAATAGAAATTGGATGCTCAGCGTTGTACCCGAGCGAAGAATATCCTAAGAAGGTCACACTAAGATAAGTGTTTTGTTTTTCAAAAAGACGATAGTAGTTAGTAAAACTCTTTTTGATTTTTCGGAAACCACATTTAGAAATTCTTTTAAATAAAACCTGTTTCTTGTTTTGTAACGTTGATTTTTGTTTTGTGTTTTGTCCTTTTCTTATTTATTTATTAAAAAAAAAAAACTAAATAGCTAAATAACGACCCTGAGAGAATTAATAAGAGTCTCATACGAAATATAATTGCAGTTGCGTGTATGACAGGCATTTAGGGATTGTTTCCTGGTAAGTACAAGACCACGCATATCATTGCAGTATTTGGTAGTAAAAACATACTATAATCAAGGGTAATATCACCAAAGTTTTTAGTTTTATCGCAAGTAATATAACTAGTGATTCCGGTTTACCAAAAAACGTAGGTTGGTGGCGATAATTTCAAAAGCGAAAAGCGTGAACCCAATTGTTTTAAATTAACTACCAATCGAAGATGATCACAGGAGAAGCCGCCGTATTATATTTATAATGTGTATAATAAACACAATTAATTACGATTTATTTTGATTATTTTCAGTTACAGCTGTAATAGTTTTATTGAAAATAGTCGTCCTGGTCAGTAGCCGTTTTTTCGTGTTTTATTTTTATTTATTTAACACCGCTAATAGTTTTTTAATCAACAAACTGATTTGATTGGCTGTTGAAACAGAAATCGAGCCCCCTGACTGACTAAATAGAATGTGTGTAATATAGTCAGTTGAAAACGACATGTTGCTGAAGTAAACAACTAATGTAGCTGGTAGAAATTTGATCAATTGTGAATTCTAATTCGCTTCTTATATTAAGAGTGTAATAATCATTATTCATGTGTTTCTTTTAGAACAATACAATATACGTGTGTGCGCGTGTGTTTTTTGTATACACTTTACAGTCCAGACACATTAACGCAGAAAAACCAATGTTGGCTAATTTCAAGAAGATGAGGCTGGTCTGGTCAAAAAATTACGAATTTTGGTTTCAAAATCGGTATGAGCATGTTAAATGACAATAGAAACAACTTTCCATTGGCAATACACTACTGGGAGATTTCGTTTTGGTCGTTTACCAAAGCAGATTAAGGGAGTAGGTAATGACCAAATTAGGAAATAGATTTTGAGATTTCAAGAAAACACAAAATAGCATAAAACCACTTAAATGCTTTAAAAAATTGGTGGAAGGAAGGTGGGGAAGGTGTTTACTTCAAAATAGATGCGCTCGGAAAAGAACCTTAGATTCGTATTCTACATATGTCGAATAGCCGATCTGCGCCAGTCCGATCTTCCTACCACTCCCCCAACGAATTTATATAAAATTAAAATAATATGTACGAATTTCAGCCTAAAAATCGGTATGAACATGTTGAATAACAATAGAAACAATCTTCCATTGAGAAAGCACCGCTGGGAGGTTTCGTTTTGGTCGTTTACCTGAAAAGTTTAATTGGATTATCGCCAAAATAAAGACTATAACCGAAAAATGAAATCGATTTTAAAATTCAACAAATAAATATTGTAAATACCGGAAGCAAAAAATTACAGATTTAAAAAAATTTTCTTAAACTCAAAGTTTTTGTAAATATAAATATTTTTTTAGATTTAACCAATTTAATCATCAAGTAAAACATTTTCAAAAATTACTAAACTTCAAAAACTTTTTATTTATCAGAAATGTCCAACATTTTCCAAAATGTTTGAAAATTTAAAAATTTTTGAAATCATTTTTCTTATTCTAGAAGTAACAATAATTTCGTCACTTACGACCGACGGATACAAGACTAGTGGAAGAAATTGTGCAAGTGGCACTACGACAAAATATTTAAAATAAATACTAGAAAAATTTGTTCCCTACTTTAAACTTAACCTTGCAGCTTGCACACGTAGAAAACTTCTGAACATTACATAGAGAAAGTTTAGGTAAACGCAGAATGTTGAAATATTCGCACTTTCTGTAATTTTGAGGCATGTAAAAAGGAAGCTTTTTAGGTCATTTCAACCAGCTTTATTAACATGCTTAATTAGACTACACATTACTATACTAAAATATTGAAGTGTATTTTTTTAACAATCAGTAAAACAAACGCAACGTATTCTGTATGAATAAACTGCATTTATGCCATCTATTCTAGTTCTTTCTTTGATATAAATTAGCAGTTGCAAAATTGTGTTATACTGACACCTTATGGCTATGGACATTAAACAACCCAAACCAAGAAATTATTTTAATTTACAAATAATATTACAATGCAGCATATATTTGTTGTTGTATGTTAAATTCGAAGTTATTACCAACAGTTAAGCAGCAACCGAAATGGGTTTTTTGAATTTCATTGATAAACCCACAGTGGAAGCCAAGAGGAAAGTCTTGGTTTCGAATTTTATAGGCACTGGTGTTTCCAACGTTCTTTCCACTTCAAACTCTGATAGAAGGTGAGACAAACCAAGTTTAGTTGCAATCAGACCAAACCGTTCACCTGAAAATATAATTCAATTTTAATTTTTTATAAATGTTGGTTTGAACTGTAATTTTAAATAAATAATAATTGAGCGAGTAAAAATACAAAAAAGCAACCCCATAGCAATCGTAAGATATTTAAAAAAGTTACCTATACAGTTTCGTGGACCTTCTCCAAAAGGTATGTACGAAAAACTAGGAAGTTTGTTTTTGTTCACGTCAGAAAATCTTTCCGGATCAAATTTTTCCGGATCAGGAAAATATTGTGGATCGTAATGCAAACCAAACATAGGTATATAGACAGGAGTGCCCTTTTCTATCACAAGATTGGTTCCCGGAAGTTTGTAATCTTCTATACACATTCTGTCCAAGAATGGGAGAACTGGATATTTTCGAAGAGTTTCTTAAAAAAAAATCAAATACATTTTTTCAAATATAATAAATTAAAAAAACGATTTACCACAAATAACCATATTTAAATATTTCATGTCTTGTAATGATTCGTAGGAGAATTCTCCATGTTTAGCCAGAACAGATTTAATTTCAGTTCGTAATTTACTTTGAATATTTGGTTGAAGACACAGTTCGTATAATGTGAAAGACATAGTAGCGCTTACGGTTTCGAATCCAGCAGCATAAAATTGAGCAGCCTGCGCCACGACCTTGTCACCTTCTGAAAATTAAAATACTTTATACAAGTTCAAAAATTCCACAGTCGTATCTCTGTTGATAGCTTAAATCTAAGCTAACATTCAGGTTCTTTCTAATGTACGAGTAATTTTAAAACTTCCAAAGACATCGTCTTCTACAACTTTTCCGAAGGTATTTTTAAAATGTTTTTCTAATATAATACCTCTTTCATAGACTTCGAAAAGACGTCAGTATAATAAATTCTAGGAACAAATATTAATATAAACAAAGGAACTTAGTGTACCCGTTTAATTAGTTGCGTTATTGATAAATTTTGTATATTAAATCCCTAACTGTCTCACCCTAACACGACGACACGATGGGTCCTCATATATCGACACAGTAAATGTTTTTGTCGGCGCAGACATGCACATAACCTGACCTACAAATTGGCAGGCGGCGATGTTTAGGTAATAAATATTATATAATTTCCAAATTAACTAAACTTTAAACTTTAAACCCAAAAATTTTAACACTTTTAACAAGAACAGAATGTTATTTTTGCCTATAAAATAAGGTCTGCCTGTCTATTTCTAATACTAAAACTAAGCGGGTTCTTGAACAGGTAAATGCAGTAATTTAACAAACAGATATTCATCAGGTACATTACAAACGATCTTTGCGCATACATTTATAAAATAAATGCAGCTATCTCGAGTTTACGTGCAGCTATTAGATGTTAGTTAAGGTCATGTTTACATAAACACATTCGGCATGAACTAAAAAAAAACGGTAGCAAATTTATTGAAATAAATATAATGATATAATTAACATATTAGATGTGACCCGGATTTTAAATATTGCAACCCGCAAACAATAAATAACCTGTCTCGAGATGTAAGGCATGTTACTGAATACGCAGTCACTAAATGTTGAGTAAGGAAGAAGAGATCCGGATTTATTTTATAGGATTTTTCCCAACTATATTTTTTCACATTTTATGTCCCCAGGATACTTTGGCTGAGAATTTAAACTGTGTTATTGTTATTAGCTGTTACTAGTGCCGGTTAGTCAAAAATTAGTGGTTCTTACGTTTTAAATTAAGCAAACCGTCTAAATAAATATTAAGAAATGATTAGATGAAAAAAAGACAACAAACAACATTTGCTTGCTCAACAGTTATAAAATGCTACCTCGGGTCGGGTTTGTTACGGTCATGTTTAAAATCATTTGTAAGGTAGGAATTCATAAACATTAATTGTCCCAGATATTTTGAGATATAGTTAGATAACAAGAATTATAGCAATCGCAAATTAATTTATAAAACTAGTAGAATCCGTGAACTCAGCCACACGCTTTTCTTTACAAACAATTGCTAACTGCAGCTTATTTTATTGCAAATATGATATTTCTTTGTCAAGCGCGTCTGAAACTTTACAATAAAATAGCAGAACCCGTGGACTACGTCACGCGTTTTTCTTTACAAACAGTTGCTAACTGCAGCTGATTTTATTGCATATATTATGTATATTTCATAAGCGCGTCTAAAACTTTACAATAAAATAACACAACTCGTGGGCTACGCCACACGCTTTTATTTACAAAGAATTTCTAGCAAATTTATTAGAAGATTGATATAATTCCTACATTTCGCCGGTATTACAGCTTCATGGCACCCATTACACTGCGTGACTGTTACATAAATATAGAAATCCGTAAACATAATAAATAAGATGCGTCGAGAAATGTTACTGAATACATCGTCACTAAATGTTGATCCAGAGGAAAAGAATATGGATTTACCATAAGCCTACCTACGCTACCTACTTTGTTTGCTTATTTATTGTTAACAAAAAAACAACAGAGGGCCTAGCCCTCGAAATTTTATGTTAATCGGGATCACCTGACTCAACTTGTAGTGGCGAGGAGCCTCCACTGTTAAAAGCCACATATTTACGCGTTTATTATATAAGGCGCATGTTCGTTGATACAGCGGACCGCTATCATTTTTGATACAGATACCTAATTTATTCGTTTCTTTATTGTAACCAAAAACTATGGAGGGCATAGCTCAAGGGTGTTTATGTTAATGGGGATCCCTTCCACTTGACTGAACTTTCAGTGGTGATGGCTGCCGTACTAGAAGCCACATATGTATGCGTCTATTACAGGGGGCGCATATTTGTTGGTGCAGCAGGGCGCTATAGTTTTCAAATTTAATGTTTACGGTTTGCGTGTATGATTGGGTTTTGGATTTAACTAAATTTTAATCTGTTTTTTCTTTTAAAATATGCAGATATCAAGAAACTTTTCTGACAAAATTCGTTTTAATTAGAGATATCTTTTAAATGACGTACTAGTCAGGTCATTTTCAGTTTATTTTTTTGATGTAGTTTTCTTCTTAGTTCCATGGGGGCACTTATACAAACTTTTTGAAATGTGTTCGGTAAATGTTAAATATTAACAAACTAACACACGATTTTCTAAGGAATGTGGTAGAAATTTCTGAAAGCTGTATTTTAGGTATTTCAGAAATTTCTTTTTGCTTTATGTCTAATGAAAAACAAAAAAAAAAGTTTAAAAGAACTGAAAAAAAACTTACCAAATTTTAAACTGTCGTCAGATTTACTTCGATTTTTCAATTTGATAATGGTATCAATTATATCATTTCTTTTATGGTTTGTTCGGTCTCTTTCACTAATGGTTGCCCAAATAACTTCTCTCATGAAGTTACTTACACTGGGATCCAAAAAAGGCATCCTGAAAAGCTTCACAATACCTGGTGCCAAAAAGTAAGAAGTTTGACGTACTGCTGTTTTCCAGTGGAAATCAAATATTTTTCTACCAATCACCCGGAACTTTGCGTTTTCACACTCAAAACAATGCGCGTTGATACCAAAAGCACATGTTGCTATCACATCTGTGGAATATTTAGCGCAGAGCTCTTTAGCTTCCATAGAACTTAGGGTCAAATTTTTATTAATGTAAGTCTTCATTTCCTCAGCTGCTCCATTTATTAATCCTAACATGCTCTTTATTTTTCCTGAGGTAAAAACTGGGGTCATTTTCGTACGCATCACTTTCCATTCAGGATTTTTGGAAACGAAAAGCATATGTGATGCTAGCGGGTCACATTTGTGATCGCAAACCGTGGTGCGATCGTAAAAGTAGTTAAAATCTTTTACCAGAATTGCTTTGATCAAATCGGGACTTTTGATGATTAAATGGGGTTTGTTCAAGACAAACATTCCGAAATAAGGTGTTTTAAAATCATTATAAAATTTGGCTAAAAAGTGTCCAATTGTGGAACGAAATGCAAAAACATCTAGAAAATTACCAACAAATGGTAACGGTTTTACGTACGGTACACCTTTCTTTTCCCAGTAATCAAAATTTCTTATTGAATATTTGTATAAAAGCAAAATTGCCGTTATTAAAATTAAAAATACGTATAGAAAAGCCATCTAAAAAACATTGCGATACATTTGTGCAAAAGGAATACAAGGTACTATACCTTTGGACACTATAACCGCATCCAACAATGTACGATACTAATGCAACACTTCTACTTTAGTCATACTTATAAGAACAACCATAGTGACAAGGTTTGCGTTTTTATTTCAGTAATATTATAAATAATAACCGTTTATTTAAATTGAAAAAAAAAACAACTAGCATGCAATGCATGATTTGTTGAAACCTGTGTCACCTTAATCATTAAACATAATAAAATTACCAGTGAACAAGAGAAAACAAAAAAATAATTTTAAAATTTTAGTAATAATTATACATGCAGTTGCTGCAAAAATTAAATAAAATATAAACCAAAAAAATGCTTCTGATTTATTTGAACAAATTAATACGCACAATATGTAAATTAATAGATGTACTCTTAGGTATAATTTTTTACATTTATGTGCACGCAACAGTAGGCACGTATGGTTGTAATGACATATTTAGCAAATGTAGTCTAAAGTTTTTAAAACTAAAGTCGCAATAACGTTTTTGTGTGGTTATTTGTAGATACATATATTTTTCAGTCCTATAACCACATATAAAAAAAAACCTTCCTCGCATTGATTGAAAGTTTAGAAAATCTTTCGAACAGTTCGAAAATTGATGAAAATTTTGGAAATATTAAAAATGTTTGTAAATTTTAAAAACTTTTGGAAGTTTTGTAAATTTTGAAAATTTTTGAAAAAAGAAAATTTTTAAATTCTTTGGATGTTTTGAAATTTTTTGATTTATAGTATTTTCTAATTTTAACGACAAAAAGAAACGCCGTATTCGACATGCGCACAATACACGTCTGAGCCTTCTATTCTAGAGCGTCTATATTGAAGTAGAGCATCCTTTTCACCCCCCTAATTTTTCGCAAGAGTTATCTGATTTTATGATGTTCAGTATTGTGACGCTCTTTCGTTACGTGATCGGGTGGGATTCGACGTTGGCTTACACGTACAACCTAGCTGAAGTTCTCGGGCATCAGATTTTATAACGGAGTTTACGCTCTGGTCAGGCTTCACCGGATGAGGGAGGATCATCTTTAGTATAGTTCATTTTTTGTTGGAAAGCTTTTCCCTAGTATGACTTCACTTTTTTAGTGGAAGTCTTTTTCCCAGTTGAGGTGCTCGGTTTCCTCGTACCTAGTTGAAGACCTGAGAAAGTGCAATGAAGGTGAGGGTATCCAGAGGTCTAACTAGTTTTACTTACCAAAACTATTGGCGCTCAAGAAAACAAATGTAGTATTAAACCATATATATTGTTAAAGCAAGCAAAATGTTACTTACAAACGCTATTCACAAAATAACTATTACAGTACGGCGCAAGGTAATACAATCCAAGCAAAGCAAAATATATACAAAAGCAAATATGGTAGCAAGCTGTAGCAAACGGTAGCAGGTAAAATACGGAAGCAAGTCTCAAACAGTAGCAAACGGTAGCAAACGGTAGCAATTAAGATGCAGCAGCTAACGAGAGTGAATGATATACAGTAGTTATATCTGATTAAGCAAAACTAATATGCTCTGGTGTAAACGTCAGTGCATTTACATCTCAATGAAAGAGACAGGTACAACAGGCAAACGAGATTATGACGGATATCAGAAAGCAAAAGTAAGACAAAGAAAGAAGCACACACGCGCATCTACGTACTCACGCACGCACGCACTCTGCACGCACGCGCACTCTCACGCACACGCACACACACAGACAAACATCATGGCTATACTCTGAAGAGCGAGGAAAATAAAAACGGGCAAAGCAGCTCACCTGGATTTTCCTACACTTTAGATATTGTTATTTACGGTATCTGCAAAAGTAGATTTGTTTAACATTGTGCCTGCACTTTAAAGAAAGCGCAAATCGCAAAGCGCAATAGTAAATAGGAATATGCCTGGGGCATTAGTCGCCTGGGTCGGTACACCTAAGTGTTTCAACGGCTTCTTTTAAAATGTTTTTCCACCAGTTCTTTTTACCCTTTCATCCGTTGATATTTTTTCAGCGATTTGTTATCCTAAATTCTGCAATTCTGTAATTATATTTTCTTACATTTTTGATGAATTAAAGACAATTGGTTTTATGCAAAGTTTCTAATAACGAGGAAGGTATTGAGACTCAAATAACTCAAGACTTCAGTTTCTGTAAAACAAATTTTTGCTTCATTTTATAAATTTTCTAATTCATGCATATGCGAATGACGTTATTATATTTTTAACTGTGGCTGGACCTCCAATTTGCTTACCTAAATTGTTAATTATGTAGAAGTAGCACTTATAATATGGCGTTTATCTGTTTTAAGAATCATTTATCGCATATCGATAGCTTTATTAACCTTCTATGTATTGTCCTGATAAGCAAAAGTTATGCATCGTTTGTTAAACAACCAATATCTTTTTTTGAGCATGAAAATAGTTAACTTAAAAATATTAAACAAAATATTTTTTTCTAAAAGCAAAGCGCTTTTTTAAATGCATCTATAAATTATTTAAAATTGCAGTAAAGAGGCAGTAATGCTCACTATATTAAGGGTTGTAAATCTCAACGACTGTCGCACTGTAAAGAAAGCCTAGATCGCAGAGAATACCTAGTAAACAAGAAAATGCCTGGGACATGAGCTAATGTACCTGACTAAGTTACATTCGAACAACCGGGACCGACTAACTCTTTTTGTTGACCCCATGTCCACTCAGCCTGGACTAAATATTATACAAATTAACCTGCAACACTGTCGAGTGGCTGCTGTCACTCTACGCAGACATCTCGACAGTCAGCAGGACACTGTTGCATTAATACAAGAGCCTTGGATTGTAAAATCTAAGATCTGTGGATTAAATAATAATAATGGCGCCGTCTTTACAGATAACGCCCAAAAGAAACCAAGGACGTGCATCGGTATACCTTCCCGGTGACTCAATCGACCCTCCGCCCAGCGCGGAGTTGATCGAACTGGTGGATTACTGTGAGAGGGAAAATAGACACCTCATTATTGGTTGTGATGCGAACGCTCACCACGTTTCGTGGGGCAGCAGTACCAGTAACACCAGAGGTAAATCTTTACTTGAGTACTTAGTGAGTACAAACCTAGAAATACTGAACCGTGGATGTGAACCTACCTTTGTCACAACGCGCAGCCAGACTGTAATTGATGTCACCCTGGCATCGTTAGGTATTTCCAATAATGTTGTGGGCTGGCATGTATCACCTATTGTATCCATGTCAAACCATAGATGGCTCTGTTTCAGATTATCTGGAACTACGGCCATACCAAAACAATATCGGAACCCTAGGCAGACCGACAGACTATCCTATAAAGTAGATCTGGGAGCTCACCTGGCGGAGTCGATTTTCCCGCGCTACATATCGTAGCGAATCGGATTGAGAGATCATTAGACAACAAAATGTCTACCCTGGGAGTTTTCATTGATATTGAAGGAGCCTTTGACAAGGCCACCTTTAAAAGTATAAATTCTGCCTTACGCAGACTTGGTGTTGCACCTACTCTTTGTGAGTGGATAAAGCACATGCTTGCAACGAGAGCAGTACAATTTAATTTAGGAGACAGCTCAATTAGAGGTCTTGTGACGAAAGGCTGCCCACAGGGCGGAGTTCTGTCTTCACTGTTATGGAATACAGTAGTGGAGAGCCTTCTAAGCTCACTCAATGATGCTGAGTGCTATACAATTGGATATGCGGATGACATCACCATCCTCATCACGGGGAAGTTTGAGGGCATGCTCTGCACCTTAATGCAGACGGCTCTTCGTAACAGAAAAATGGTGTTATGAACAGTCCCTATCTGTCAACCCCTTGAAGACAGAGATGGGTACTCTTCACAAAGAAAAAGAAGGTTGGATCCTTACGTACACCTTTCCTATTCAACACTTTTCTCAGATTCTCAGATAATGTCAAATACCTGGGAGTTATTTTTGACAAACAGCTGAACTGGGAGAAACACCTGAAAGTTAAAACGAACAAAGCATGCATGGCTTTCTGACAGTGTCGCCGCGCTCTAGAAAAATCCTGGGGACTTTCCCCTAGAATCACCTTGTGGCTGTATACTGCCGTGATTAGGCCCATGCTATGCTAAGGAGCACTTGTCTGGTGGCCCAGGGTCAGACAAGCTAAGGCAGCAACCAAACTGGGACACGTGCAACGTCTCGCTTGTCTAAGTTCTACAGGTGCTATACGCTCAACCCCCACGGCAGCCTTAGAGGTGATCTTATGCCTTCCTCCACTTGATCTATTTGTAGAGGAAGTAGCTGTAAGGACTGCTTTGAGGCTGCGCCGCCACACAGCAGGCAAGGGAGGCAGACACACCCGCATCCTGGATGAGGCAATCGTCAAGACTCCTCTTCTGGATGCTATGGTGGACTGCCTTCTTTTACAATATGCCTTTAATAGACACTTTAGTGTCTACGCGAATGCTGGACCAACCCAGCATATGGACATATCCATCTTCACCAATGGATCTAAAACAAAGCATGGAACGGGTGCCGGAATTTTCTCCGATGACCTAAACCTACGCCAGAGTTCACCACTAGGCAAAATTGCCACTGTCTTCTAAGCGGAGGTAGTGAAAATAATGCATGGTGCAAATGCAATTCTTGAACGACAAATCAAGAACAAACGTATTGGTATCTACAGCGATAGCAGAGCCGCTTTACTAGCCCTAGGCAGTTGCAAAATCACCTCAGGAGTGGTACTGCGGTGTCGTGAAGCTCTCGACGATATCTCAAAAGATAATGCCGTCTCTCTTATATGGGTGAAAGGACATGACGGAACCTACGGCAACGAAAAGGCTTATGAGATTGCGAGACTGGCCTCCGGACAACCTTTCTGGGGCCAGAACCCGTAATTCCCATATCCCTGCAGACATTAAGCTTTATGCTACACCAAGAAACCTTAAAAAGCTTCACACGAAGATGGGTTAACACTCAAAGCTGTCGTCAAGCAAGGGCTGCTATTACGGCACCCTCGCCAAAAACAGCCAAATACTGTGTGCAACTGTCCCGAAAGAACTTACGACTAGTTGTGGGTATCTTATCTGGACACTGCACCCTAAAGCAACACATGCACAGGATGGGACTGGCGGACAGCCCAAATTGTCGTGCATGCAACGAGGACGATGAGTCATGCAGAACATGTCCTATGTCACTGGCCAGCTCTCGCAACAACCAGAGGATCCATGCTGGGAGACTTCTGGCCTAACATGGCCGAAATCAGCAACACTCCAATTGCGGATGTCCTCAAGTACATCCAAAAAGTTGGATGGCTTGGGTGATGTCCAATGTGGAGAGCTGCTGGGGAGGTAATAATGTAAAGTTTGGGTTCGTTGTTGGGAATAAAACACTGATTTTAGAGGAGAAAGTTTAATGAAGTTTTCACTTTACAAATAATTTAGATGAAATTGTTTTGATGAATGTTTTATATTATGTAAATAGCAACCAAGTCGCTAAGTTACAATACAATTGACCAAGGCTGCTACAGTACAATGGGCCCACCTACTGTGGCATAAGTGCGAGTGAGGTAACTCACACTCCTAATTCCAAATCCAGAATCCAGAATTCGAACATTTTTTTGAAAAAGTTTTTGAAAAAAGATAACGTTTTTTTTTATTTTTTTGGAACAATATTCTCGTTGTTAAATAAAACCAAAAACAAAAGCACAAATTCGTCGTCTCTGGTTTATTAAATAAAGATGCATAATTTTTCCATTTTCGATAATTCATGGAAGGCGCCACTTAAAAATTACAGAATTGAGACACGAACCAAAATGTAGCTCATTCCTTGCTCCATTAGCATATAAAATTAAAAAATAAGCGTGTCGTTAGTTTTTGAGCAATATTTTTTTATGTCAATTTTTTTGCTTTAGTAGTTCCAATAACTTTCGTAGCTAGTAACATTGTGTACCACCTTTAGAGCATTTACAATAATCATTTTCATCCGTTGTCGCATAATACAATAAACGGCAAAAATAAGAATAATTTGTATTTTTTGCATGATCTGTTTATTTGTGTAAGCAGTATTTAGCATATATCATAAAGTGCAAACTATTTAATACATGTTAAACATTTTAATTACAAGAATAAAATTAAAGAACATAAACATCGTCAAAAAATTAATCATAGCCTGCAGGAATAAATTATACTAGCTTATAATTATTTTGTGTTTTTAATAAAAACAATTGCCTTTGCAACATTGTTGATCACAATTCAGAAATCTTGCAAAATCCGATAGTAATAAATACCTTCTTCTTTCATGCAAAACTTGGCAATAAATTTTAACGTTAGTGTATAAGAAAATGCTGTACTATTATTTTTGAACAATCCCGCATAACAACCTTGAAAATAAATTTAATGAAGTTGTTAAACAATAGGCACATTTTTTCTGCTTGGCTGACAATTACCTTGAAAAAATTATTTTTATAGTGCACCAGCTAACATAGACAGCTTATAAGCTATAACTATAGCATTTTATAATTTGTAGCATTGTCGCATCATAAGATCGAAAAAACTGTCACTTTCAATTGAAGCACTGATGGCAGCATAGTAGTTGAAAAATTCTTCCTTTGTTACCTGAAAAATATACCAAATTACTTTCGTTGATTAAAGTATAGATACATTAAGTGGATTTTTGTTGTTTTAAAAAACCAAAATTTACAGGCCAGCAGGGCAAATTGGTTAACTTGTCCGTAAATCCCAGAGGTCAACTGGACAACAACAAAAAATGATTCTTTATAATCATAGGGGACAACTGGTTAAAACTCCCTAATACGTTTAAGAGAAATTTTGGCCATAGATATTGTTATGAAAATGCCATACAAATATCTTACTGGAAGGGCAGTATTGTACCAGCGTAATCCCCCTATTAACGTTTACGAGCGCAAGAAAAAAAAGCCCTGGAAAAAATCTCGGAAAAAAAACCCGCGCAATAAAAACCACGGAGAATAAAATAAGTATGAGGAGCAGTTAAAATTACTAGATTCAAATGAATACAAATATTTTCTATGTTATCCATACATATATAAAAGCTCAAAGGGTTTTTTTCTCCGGTTCCTCCAGGAATGAAAGGTCTCTATCATCAGATGGAACATGAAACATTTTTATATTTTTATCCTACGTCGATCTTTCATTAATAATTATTTTAATTTATAATATATATGAAAGTCTGCTAGACGCGCTTCACTTGAGGAGACATCTACACTAACGTCGCGTCTCCCTTATGAAACTAATGCATCACGTGACTTATCATTTAGCCGGTTCTGCAACGCTCAGTCTGTCAGTGCATTGTGCGCTGGGGTAACACTAGTTATTTATTTATTTCGCATTTATTTAAAATTTTAAATATAATCCAGTATTTTACATCATCAAATGTAAAATTAAATTCTCTTTCAATTTTATGCAGGGTTTTGTATAACAAATGTTCAAATTTTTATGGTTGTTCGTGTTTTGTTGATTAGTTTTTTATAAGTTTTAAATTATAGTAGGTGTGCTGCGAAAACAAAACCAAAACTCTTATTTTATAAAGTTTAAAGTGTCGCCTCTCATACTATTTTGAAACTATTTAGAATTTTTTTTTCTTAATACATATTGTTTGTTGCCTAATGAGCTAATTTATGCCACATTCCAAAATATTCTGTATTTTTACGTGACTGATTAGTGACGTCATCAGTATTTTCGTAATGAGCCAACTAAATATTATCTTAGGCCGTTAGGTATATTTTTTTCTAGCGACAATGATGTAAAATTTTTATACTCTTACATTACAAAAGTTATGAAAGCTTTGCCATTGAAACGAAAAAAATTTCTGAAGATAATATTTATGTTGACAATTAAGAAAATATCAATGGCGTCGCTGATCAGTTACGTGACAATATAAAAAATTTTGAAATGTGGCATAAAGTAGCCGATTAGGCAACAAAAAACTTTTATTAAGAAAAAAAAATCATGTTCTTATTAGGTTTGAAAACTGTATGGGAAGTGAATATTCCATTAGCATTGTAACAGCCAATGGCAGCCGTTTATTTGCAGGCTCTTATCCAATCGTACCCTTACTGGCCGCGATAATCTTTTTAGGAAGCTCCGGTGTTATCGCTGTTGTAACCCTAGCAATCACATCAACAACGAACAATATTTTAATTTTTGCGTTTAGTTAAATAATGCGTTCATAATTCTGTCTTTTATTGACCAACTCAACAATAGTGTTGATGCAAGGCAATATCACTTCTCCTTCGGACTAATGATGTTTCCTAGCAACAGCACAATTTCGCTGTTAGTGAAGCGACACAATAATCAATAATTGTTAATTTATTTGTAGTGTTGCTGTTGACAATTTTTAAACGTTATAAATAAGAGTTTTTGTTTTGTTTTCATAGCACACCTAGTTTAACTTGATATTTATAAAAAGAACTAATCAAAAACACACGAACAGCCGTAGAAATTTGAACATTTGGTATACAAAACCCTGTATCAAATTAAAAAAGAATTGGATTTTTGTACACAAACCTTATAATAAATTGAAGAAAATAAAATTGTTTTCATTAATTGAAGCAGTTAATTTGTAATTAAGGTGCATATTTTTCATCAGATACTGCATATTTTTTACAAGTATATGCATATTTTATTAATTTTTCTGCCACTTTCTTGTGCCTATAAATCCCTGGCTTGCTTATCACAATTAAATTGCAATGAGGCTCTTTATAATTTCTATTTTCGCACACTTTACTACAAAAGGTTTTGACAGTAACTAATTTATTATTAGCGACAGTTTCATAAAGAAACTTCAAAATTTAATTGAAAATGCATCAATCAATGGAAATATGTTTCACGATAATAATAATTAACTAGTCAAAGACGCTGTTAACCTACTACCCCATTTTCCTAATAAACCGAGGTACAAAAGATTCACTTGTATCACTTGTATTATGCTAAAACACTTATGAATACATGACAAAAAACCGCGCCTCTTTTGATTGGAAAAGGGGGTGAAAATTCAGTTTGAGTACCCTAAATGGAGTATGTAAAATTCTTTTTACAACACGTACGCCATTATATTGATATTGAAAATGTGAAACAACAGAAGCGTTTTTTGGCAGCTGGTACGAAACAGACACGCATGAGTGTGGCAATAACCAATATTTTGTACCATTCGTAGTACTTGATTGCAAATTAGGTCAAATTCCTCTGAGTTAATGTAGTGGAATTTGTATCAAAAGACAATTTAATTGGCACTACCTCCAAAACATCGTAATCAGCCTTTACGTCCCACTGCTGCGCTCTCACGTGAGACCTACAGTTTAACGTCGAATTCGAACGACTAAACACTAGAGAAGGTTTCAGGCGTTAAGACCCCACGGCTGCCTACACCGGATTGGGAAATGTGAGTGGCGGGTTGCCGCATAGATTTTTATTGCTGCGTGGCTTCGGCGGGGAATCGAACTTTAGCGTTAGAGACTGAGCGTCCAACCTCTGAGCTACCGCCGCTCCTTATCTTACTTAAGTTTAAATTAAATTATTGTTTGTTTTGTAATTACTGTAGACAAATAAGTATAGATTGTAATAAACTTAAGAAATGCAATCCAGAGACTCAAAGTCAAATAAATATTTTTTCACCTACTCCACTTACGAAACTTAATTTACGACTATCTTTTCTTATTGCAACTTTTGTTTTGCAACCGAATCTTGCTAGGCTCGCTCGGCTAAACTGTGTTAAACGTTTTAAGTTTCTTATGAATATAAGTCTTGTAATTTGATTGGGTTTTGCTACAATTGCATTTGTATAGCTATAAAATTATAAAAACTATATTCA
Organism: Ctenicera cuprea; assembly: GCA_958336395.1. NCBI lineage: Eukaryota > Metazoa > Arthropoda > Insecta > Coleoptera > Elateridae > Ctenicera > Ctenicera cuprea. The sequence continues at coordinate 18,378,613 of OY284487.1, read as the reverse complement.
CATATTTTGTTTAGCTGAATTTGTTACAACAAAATGTAAAAAAATGTAAAATTATTTCAATACCCATACCAAGGCATACCAAGGTGTTGTAAAAAGAATTTTTCTTGTACCATTTAGGAGACTCAAACTGAGTTTTCACCTTTTTCGACGCACTTCCAAATTTAAAGCTGCCACTGACAACCAAAAGCCGTGCAGTTTTTGCCATGTATTGATAAGTATTTCAACATAATAGAAGTGAACCTTTTGTATCTTCAAGGGTACTCAAACATTCACCGCCTCTTAGACTATCAGTTTCCAGGGTTTCTTAGATTAAAAAATCAATAAACCTAATGCAGTGACCTAACCAGAAACTGTATTTGAAGAGGAGCTACAAACTGATTCGAACTGTAAAATAATGTATGTTAAAATTTGAATCTTCAGATATATTAAAATCCGAGTAAATTGTTCTAATCTGCCTCATTGGCGTCCCCTACGCTACTAAAACAAATATCAAGCTGTTAGAAAAACAGTTTATTCAACTGGTTACGTTCTAATGTGAAAACTTAAGTAGGCACTGGAAGTCAGAATATAATATGTATGTACTCAAATACGTTCTGGCGGGGAGGGGAGGGGGGCTAAAGCTCGGTAGCCTCTCCTTTGGTTACGCCGCTGGTATAATATGCCTCCTTGGATATCCCAGTTGACTTTTAGCACATTTAGAGGTAAAAATATAATTATAGGATTTTTAGAGTTGACCGTTGGCCCACTTGACCTACGTGCTACATCTACGTTGAAAGGAATAGTTATTTAAGCTACAAAAATGTATGGACGTAATTTCACTCGAGAAAGGGTTATATAAACCGAAGCGGAGCCGAGGTTTTTATTGCCTTTCGAGAATGTTATGTCCTTACATTACGTGTTGCTTAATATATTTTCCCACTACCAGCAGCAATTAGCTTAAAGTAATGATAAAGTATTTGTAAATTTTGATCATCGGAACTATGATCAAAATTTTGTTTTTATTATTTCTATTTCGTTAGTTAGCTGTAAATCTGTGTCATTACTATTATTTTCCTAGGAATGTAAGTTATTAAGTTCCGTAGTCAAGTGTAACCGAATACACATATGTTATGACTTATGAGCCACTTACGTATCTTGTAGCCATGGATGTATTCGTACCGGTAAGCGGAAAAAAAGTCACGGCAAAAAAGCCTTCGGAAAAAAAGACCACGGAAAAAAGCCACCCGGAAATACTGTCACCGGGAAAAAGTCACACGGAAAAGTCACCTGGAAAAATATTCACCGGAAGAAAAATAATCGGAAAAAAATTTACCCTGAAAAATGTTGCCCGGAAAAAAAGTTGCTCGAAAAAAGTCACCGGAAGAAAAGTCAACGGAAAAGGCACACGAAATATTCCTGATTTATTAAGGGCTAGAAACCACAATATTCGTAAGAGTCTCGATTTAGAATAATATTATTTTTAACTATAGCTTTATACTATTTGCAGTATTGTATTTGTTGTATATAGCTACTACCGCGTGATCGTAAAAAAATGATTCAGAGCAGGCCATGACCAAAGTGTTAAAGTTGGCAATACTTAATATAAGCCAATATTGGCAAATGTTAATAGGTTTTTGTTTATACATTTAACTTAATGTATCTACCAAAAATTTTGACAGCTGTCAACATTTGACAATTGGCTTTTAATACGTATTGCCAACTTTAACACTTCGGTCATGGCCTGCTCTGAATCATTTTTTTTACGATCACCCGGTATAACTAGATTATTTTAAAATAAAATAAAATATTGTTATTGCACTACTTACTCTTTTAATTATACACATATTTATTCATATACATTATATATCAAGAGATAAAAAACAAACTGATCCTTAGCGGGCTGTGGAATGAAAAGTCACGTCTTTGCTAGACTAAGGGAATGTTTATAATGTCAGATAATAATTAAAACCTAACCTGAAATTGACATTATAAACATTAAATAATCAAGAGACCCCATAATGAGAGTAATTAATTAATATTCATTTTTAATTATAAACATTCCCTTCGTCCAGTAAAGACGTGACTTTTCATTCCACAGCCCGCTGAGGATCAGTTTTTTTTGGATCTCTTAATATATTATAAATTCCCATTCCTTTTTAGTAGTTATGAACACAAGTAGTGATAAAAAAAGTAGCAGTGGGTTTAGTTTTGTCGCTACTACAAGTATGTCTTTTTTCCTAGTGACTTTTTTCCGGGTAACTTTTGCCTGGATGACTTTATTTCCGGTAACTTTTTACCGGGTAGCTTTTTCTGGGTTACTTTATTTCCGGGTGACTTTTTTCGGGTGACTTTATTTCCGGTGACTTTTTTCCGGGGTTCTTTTTTTTCGATGACTTTTTTCCGGGTAACTTTTTTCAGGGGTCTTTTGTCCGTGACTTTTTTCCGGTGACCCTTTTTCCGGGATTTATTCGTATTGGCGTACTTTCATTGCGGGTAGTGGGAAAACGTACTTTTCCTGACAATGCATATGTTATAATCAAAATATTTACTGTAGTTGCCTTTTTAAAAACTAGTTGGAATTAAAAACACAATGAATGTTTAATAACATTTAGCAGAGTTGATAAATACTTAAAATTTCGAATAGAATGTGTAATATAGTTAATTATTACGAAGTAAATTTTTATCAAATAATAAATCACAAAAACTGTTTTCAACCAATGCTCGGCAATGTATTTGTTAATTATAAATTTTAAGTTCATAATTAACCGTGTTAGCAACAAATTAATATAAAATTTTAAACTCACATGCCCATCCTTAGCAGCACCCTGCTCAAAATTGGCCAAAAATCGTTTGAAAATAGTTTCCTCAGTTTCCTCGCCTGATCTGTAAAGTGGATGATATTGAACATTATAAACACGTTTCAAATCATCTAATGATATCTCCCCATCTCCACTTTTGTCCAACTTCTTGAAAGCTTTTTCTATTACCACATTTCTTGATTCAGACATTGGTGGCTGAAACCAAAAGAAAATGTTATAAGAAAGATAAAGAAGCATCAATTTATAAAAAAATAATCAATTTATATTTAAAACGACAGTAAAGAAAATCGTTTTTAAAATTATTTTTATTCGTTAACTTCAATCTGTTTTTATGATTTTTCTAATTAATGTTCAACATGTATAAATTAAATGATTTTTTTGTATTTCGGGAATACGTGATGATGATGTGTAATTTTCAACGGGATGTTTACTGGAGGACCAAAATACTAAAGTTACAATGGAAATTGTAAATGAGCTAACCGAGGTCAGTTACTCGTTTTAAATCGTAGCGTCTTGGGGAGTCTGTAGAGTGTACATTTCTGAGCTTTATGCTTCGTTTGCTAATTTTGAAGTCTTGATTACAAAACCACGATTCTCTTTTTAAAAACTCGCTTGATTTAAATTACTTATTTAAATTAAGTGATTTTCAATCAAGTATACCCCGGAAAGCACTAAACTCAAAATTATAATCTGTAGTGATTTCTTGCACAGCAAGCATAGTTTTCGATTTTGCTCATTTCATGAGCTGATAACTGAAACTTGCTTTTTAATAAATTTATTATTTCTCGTTTTTATTTTATTATTGTTTTGATAATATTGTACCAACTTGAAGAAAATTAAACTTTTAAATCTCATTATTATAGAAACGGGGTTCACTTACTTGAATCGCTTTCAATAATTCATCCACGTTGATTCCATCACTTTTATTAGTATCAAATTTTTGGAATAATTGTTTGCTCTCCTCTTTTGTAATTTCCATCCCGCTTTCTCTAAGACCCAGCAGAAATTCCTCTTCATTTAACTGTTTGCTACCGTCTTTGTCCATACGCCTAAACATGCGTCCCAAACTCAAAATTCCAGTGGCCCCTCGTGATAAGCAAACTAATCTTAGACGTTCTACAGGATCCCCTGATGTCCCCAAAGCTTGTAATTGTCGAACACTTTTTGCAGCCATTTCGGACGCATCATTATACATGTGATCGTGTCGATGAGGCATTTTTAGGGCCTATAACAAATAAATCATAAATATATTGATGCTTGCTTACCTTTCTACATAAAATTTTTTAAAAAATTAATAAAGAGAATACTTTTTCTTCACTGCCTGAAAACAGCATTTTGTGCAAAATAAAACAAAGTAAATTCTTACCTTTATTAAGACTTGAATAACGATTAAAGTTGTGAAATTGCTGTTGCTACAAGCACACGACGTGAATTTTCAAATTATATGTAGATTACTGATTAATTTGATTTGCTCAGCTTACAAAGCTTTGATTGTTGAGGTAATGGTTCGGCTAAGATATTTGAACACACTAATGAATATAATTTGCCTGTTTGCGATTAGATACGGCTTCTGGATCAGAAATAGGCGGAAATATTGACGTTTAATTCGAGGTCGTTGTTGGGGGTGTGCCAACCGTGCAGTTTCTAAGAACCCCGCGCATCAGTATTGCAGAGGCAAACTAGCTGTAGAACTAACGCAAGAAGACTTTCCTCGCGTACGTTTGCTTTCTTTTCCCGAACACGTTGGGGTAGTTGAGTAATAGACCAAGCGTGGGTCAAACACACCACTTGAAATGTGTACAGTAGGTAAATAAATGTAACATATTTAATTAACGACATTGAGAATTTTGAATAACGATACCAGGGACGTACACCGAAATGAAAGGTTTCAATTTTCTATATTCGGCTACGGTTCAAATTGTATACAATTTTGGGTATTCTTTAATGTTTTTATATGTGAATTTACAACAATACATTAAACTAACTATTAAATGCCGCCCTCTCCGAAAGATCAAATTTGACGAATTTTGGGTTTTGGTATGGAAATTGAATTTCAAGAAGTTATTATATCGTGTAGAGATAATTTATCGTTACTAGCTCGCGCCGCCGTTACTATCAAAGTACGGTAATTTCATTAAAAGCATTCTAGAGAGCTTAACCAGTAGCATTCCATGATGTACACACCCTAGATATCCAATCCATATTTCAGCCAAGGTATCTTAGCTAAAGTATAAATGTGTAGGGTGGGTTTTATATATTAGAAGATTTTCTCATTTATATTTATTTGAATAATATTCAATCGTTCAGGATTAGAAAACGTGACATTCTACCGCTGTTTCGACCATACTCGGTAGGTTAGTTGATAGAGCATTAACCTGAATAGCTATAAACGTGTCGAGTTCAAATATCGACCGAGACAGATATTTTGTTGGACTGCTTCTTCAGTTGATCATAAAAGCTAAGACTTCCTACATTTATTTAGCAATTTAATATAGTAAATAATTTATTAATCGAGTTTCACTTTTTTTCCCGTTTGGCATAACTCAAATCAGCGACACTAATTTGTGTTAACAAATTACTGCCGCTGATTCTGACACACACGCTTACGTGAAGTTTACAGTCGAGAACAATTTTACCTACTCTCTAATGACTAAGTAGTTTGCATTTGGACATTTAAAAATATTATCATTGTTCTTGCTGTAAATCTATTGGTCAATCAGAAGAGGTCACTACGCGGAATACAAAGTTAAAGTTCTTATTGTTGTTTGTTTAACTATTTATATTCTATTTTGACGGTCTTTAAATCCCTTCCCCCCCGCGTTGAGCTAATTTTCGGACCCTTGTATAAAAACAGAAAAACAAAATAAAAACAAAAACTAGGATTAAGCTCAGTGAATGTTTGGATTATTCCATGAATAAATAATAAACATGAAGAAATATTTGACGACCTACCGAAGTTCGAAATTGATATAACTACATTAGCTTATTCTCGAGCCTTCATGCTCCTAGTTGAGTCTTGGCCAAATCAACAGCGGTTTGCCACTCAATCCCATATGGTGCTACTGACTTTCAGTTTTTAATGCTCAACGTTTTTAAATCCTCTTCTTCTCCCTCCTTCTACATTTTGTGGAGTTTTTTTCTTGTTTTTTTTTCTGTGGATGTTGCATTCCATGACTTTCTTGACGGTCATATCCGTCTATTTGATTTTTCTAGCCTTACCCATTGCCAATACATTCGATGGTCCCAGGATTTCTGTTATTTCTCGTTTATTTCTCATCATAATCATCAACATCATCATCACCATCATCGGGATTATCCGTTTTGCAACTGGTTGCTTACTTTTAAATACCACCTACATATATTTTTCTAGTCTCCATCTTATATATTTCTCTTTTCAAGTCGCGTGTAATTTTTGCTCTCTAAGATTAATCCGGACGTCGCGTCGCGTCGCGTCGTATCATTTTCCTTCTACGTTGACTTCATAACCACATTTGGATTGAGATACATTCTTCTAGTATTGGCTTAATTAAGTCCAAACCATTCTAATCTTGTATTTTAATGTTCGCAATTATTGTTTCAGGTACTTACATAAATTTACATAAATATTTAAAAAATGTACTAAATTTAAAAAAAATTTAAATTCACAAAAATTTCTAAGAAATTATCAAAATTTTTAAAACTTTAAAATTCATTCAAAATAACTAGAATTTTCCAAATAATTTTAATTAAACGCAAAATTCCCACTATTTCAAAAAACATCCGGTATAAATATAAAATTTGAAAATCTTTACAAATTTTGAACATTTACATAAAATGGTCAAAATTCAAAAATTTTTAAAAAATTTTAATAAATGCGAGGAAGGTTCCGTGGCGGTTGACCGATAGCGTTGTTTCTTAAATAGCAACGTATGTTTTTTTGATAGATTCTGATATAGGAATAAATTTTTTATTCAGTCATGTATAAGAGTTGCTCAAAAAGTTAAACGGTTAGCCGCTAGAGGGCGTTAACGAAATATTCAAGTTACCAACATGGTTATCTATTTATGCACCTTAAATATTCAAACTTTTTAATTATGGTGCTATGTAGTAGGCTTCCGTTCGTCCTCTACCGTTTACCAGATGTTTAGTTTTTTCTATATAAATAGCAAGTTCCCACTTATCATATTTTTAAGCAATATGCTCAGCATCCGCGTCGTTCCACTCTTGCTCAATTAATACTTGTACGTCTGCAAATAAGATTGAGTGACATACATATCTCGAATCGGTACCCTTATATTGTTGCACTTCCTGTTCCATTGTTTTAATGCCACCTTCATGTATATTTAAAATAATGTGGGAACTAGGCAGCGTCTTCGCCTGAAACCATTTAAGTTGAGACGGCATTTTTTATTTGATTGCTATTTATAATTATCTATTACTTTGCAGTTGTTACGTTATTTTGCACAATTTTTCCCGTCTCCTTTTTTGATACCAAAACTCTGCTATTGTTCTTATAGCTTCTTTTTCGAACGCCTTGAACGTGTTTTTTACTTTTGCTTTAGCGTTGAGCACAATTGCTTTTTGGGTTGTCATTTTATTTTGAAACTTTTGTTATTGTACAAAGTGAGCCTGTTATTGATCTCTTAAATTCATTATTACTGGACATAGATAACTAAGATCAAAACATCAAGTTATATTGTTTCTATAGCCACACTAACTGTTTACTTTTAATTTTGCTTTTGATAATGACATGTAAACATTTCGAAATACGTGTAAGGCTAAAATAAAACCCGGTTGAAGTTAATAATTGTTGTATTTACGATATACTATTATGAACTTCAACGAAGTAAAGCTAGACTTTATTAATAAATCTAATTAAATGTTTACCACGCGCAACAATGACGTTGAGATGGTATTGCTGGGTTTTTCATGTCTTTTAGGATTTATCGGCCGACTTTGGTATACATACTTTTTTCCATGTCTTCACAGAAAAAAATCCATAGGGAATAAATCAAGGTGCCTTGGGAAATCAACCTTTCTACGAGGTTGCCTTTCATCAGGATACCTTGCTTGATATAAACGTTTGCTCTATAACTAGAAGACTAAATTTTACAAATTCAAAAATTATTATTCAAAGGAAAATTTATTTAAATGTTTTAATATTTATTCAGGACATGTTTCATAAAAAAATTACAAACATGCTGAAACCAACAACCAAGTTGCTTTATTTAGAGCAAAATGTATTACACATTTTTGCAAGTATGCTCTTGTGTTTTGTAGTGATTATGGATTTTAAGGTAGGACAGTAAGTAATAATTTTTCACATAGACATAAGTTTAGATAACACACTCAAATGTCCAATAAATTTAATTATTCATTTTAGTTTATTTATTATAATCAAAACTTTTTACCATTGACTATAAATAGTCGAACATTAGGTATTGGAAGGCAGTTGCAATTAAGATCAAGAGTATTAAATAAACGGTAGTGATTTAACAATTTGTTAAATTAATTAATTCTTTATAAAGGTTTTATATTTGTTACTTACGTACTTAATCCTATGCCTTTCTACCGTTAGGTGTAAGGCGTTTATATTTGTTATAAGTCTTTAATCTATTGTTGTTATATATCTCTGTATTAATATCTACTATTTAAGAAGCAATATTGAAATTAGTGTTTTACTTTATAATTGTGATATGTGAATTGATAATTTCTTAGGCATTACATATAGGTATTTGTGGGTCCACTGGCAAATCTCTTTCAATTAACTGTAGTTTTGTGCATAATTAATAAATTACATGCCTCCTGTCTTATAGCCTCAAAGAGTGCATTTCCAGTATTAAACTGCCAATTGAAGCGGAACAACTACCGTATTGAAGATATACTCCGGAGAGGTTAAATAATTATTGATTTTATTGTATTCTGCAACAAGTACAGAAAAACAAGAGTTTTACGAACAGCGCAGAACAAATAAGCAGAAAAAATTACTGGGAACCAAGATCAGCAAACTTCCACAGCAACAGCCAGCCAACCCACGATTTAGGTAGTGACTTTGGCATTAGACAGTGCTTTATTAATAGCTAAACCATTCGAGCTGTGCAACTCTTGTAACATCATCATTAAATTTTTCCAGAAATCCAAGGGTAATGACCATAAACGCCCAATACAACTGTACGTTCTGCAAAATGAGCAATCACGACACCCGTGATTTAAGTAGAAAGCCTCACTTATACCAACAAAATTAAAAACATAGAATAACAACCCAGAGCGAATATACGAACAAAACAAGCAAATAAATTTTAGAAAAAACGCCAATTTTACACCACCAGAAGAAGTTTTAACAAGAGAACCATTCACGACACAACTTTCAACAAAATAACCATTCATATGACAACTTAAAAAAAATAACCACTCAGGAAACAACTTTCAGTAAAATAAATTTTACCGCAACAACAACAACGCTCAACAAAGGAACTACCGAAGTAACGAAAACCAAAACTATCAATATCAAAGTACCAACTCAATCTCAAATTTATATTGAAACTACAACTCGCCCACATATCACAGGAACAAACCGCAACAACCAAAAGCAGATAAATACAATTTAACACGACCAACAGGGCGATTTAAACTCTGAGAGACAACATTCAGAACAAATTTCATTAAATTTTTTTTGGTAAAAGCAGACAATAGTGCGAAATATGAAAACTCAAGATATAAGAGCATACAGAGTAGCTGTTTGTGGTACTTTGGTAATTATTTAAAAGATGGCAAATGCATAAATCAATGTGTAAAATGTCAATGATATCGGTGTAATTACTTTTTTTACTTTTTCATAATTTCGGTGTAAATCGAATTTGTAATTTTGAACAATATACATGTTTTGGACCTCCACAACCTAAAAAAACTGTTTTTAATGTGTCTGTGGGTGTGTGCGGCTCATATCTCCCGAGCGGACGCGGACGGTCCGATTTTCATTAGCTTTGAAATGTGGGGGGAACATATCATAAGACATCGACAGCTTTTTCCAAAAATTCGAAACCCGAAACGGAAGTTAGACATGTTTTTTGTTTTGACCATTTCTTTGGGAAAGCGATTTTCTAAATCTGAAAACGGAATCTGGTAGAAGGCTGTAGGACAAATCTAATGAATTCGTTCAAAATTGTTTAGTTTCAAAATTGCGACCGCTGCAATTGTTTGAACAGTTTAACTTTAACACCTTATTATTCAGAAACGAGTTGGCAGATCAGCATAAACTTTAAAAATTATTATAGCACTATAGAAGCACAATGTCACCATAAACAAAATTATGTGAGAAAAAAATTTTTAAAACTAACGGGGAATTAAACTAATAACGCCCTCTATTATGTGCGGCGAGAAAAAGTTGCAAAGCAACAAACCGGCAAAGTTGCGATCGGAACCTGCTAAGCAGGTATCTGCGATCGCACCGGCCTCAGCACAAAACACAGAAACGCCCGTGTGGCAAGAAATAAGAAAAGATTTGGTTTCAATTATGGCTAGAATAGACCACTACATGTTTCGTTCTTGTCCACCTGATGAGTTCAAACAAGAACGAAACATGTAGTGGTCTATTCTAGCCATAATTGAAACCAAATCTTTTCTTAAAAAATTTTTAGAATTTTGTAAATTGTCAAAAAGTGTCCACGCGATTTTAAAAGCTTAACTAAAAAAAAACAGTCAAATACTTTCGCCCTTAGAGGCGTCACACACTACCCACACACCCATCCACCCACAGACAGAAATTTTTTTAAAAACACTTTTTTGGGTTTTCTGAACCCCAAAACGTGTAGTTCCGTTAAAATCTAGATGTCAAAAATTTTTATGAAATCAAATTATATACCGAAGCAAAGGTATGGGAAAGTAACAACGTCACTAATTTTTTTTACTTAATATATATAGTTTATAATCGATTCTGGATTTAAAAAAAATCTCATAATCTTTCTATATTTTTCACGATTTTTAAATTTTTTTTAATCGATTCTTCATATTTAGTCGAAAACTGATGTCTACTAGCATTGATTTTTTTTTGTAATCGAGTTTTGTACTCTATTTTTATTTCAAATTTGAGATGTTGCAATGGGTTTTTTGGGTAATTGAATTTTAACTTCGCATTTTTGATGCTATTGCTATTGCCGTTGTACAGGTTTAAAGACTCACTTGGAACCTTGTCCTTAAACCAGTTAATTTTTCGGTTTAAGTTAAGGAAAAATTTTACTAAATAAACTGATTTTAACTAACTACGCTGAAATCGGCCGTATTAATAGATGTTACGCGCGTTGCATTTTAAAAATAGTGTGTACTAATTCATAATCGTTTTTTATAAATCAAGTATAGGAATCGTTTTTTTTTATAATCAATTATAAGAATCCAGTTTTATTATTTATTATTGAAATCGATTATTATAATCGATTAATTAGAATCTGTTTTTACAATCCATTATTGGAATCGATTATAAAATAATTTTGGTTATTTTTTTGTAGCAATTGTTAATTTAAAATCGAGTTTGACCTATTATTGAAAATCGATTCTTAAATTTTAAAAAGTCCCAACTCTAGTAGGCTTATCGGTGCATGAGTTCGGGAGAAAGGTTTGTGTTAACATCATCTAAGCGCCACTGCATCCCGTATTCGAGTATGTCGTTTCGAGATTTCTCGAATCGCAGTGACAAGTTCGGTCAGTATACGGGAAAAAATATTTCTCGAATACGAGATTTTATCGCATGGGCTCAGTGTGAACAACTTAATACAATTTTCACTGCCACTGTTCTATTCGATAAAATCTCGTATACACTATACGGGAAAAATAACGCCGTCTGAACGTGGCCTGAAGAAACCAGATAGGTCCGATATAAATGAGTGTGAAAAAGGTTGCCCTACTTAAATATTACTCTGTGAAATAACCTTTAATTGTTAAAAACCATCCAAGAGCTTTTATTTTGGTTATTTGTTTCCAAAACACAATTTTTGGAGTTCACACTGTTCAAAAAGGCGTATTTCCACCTAAATTTCAAAATAATTTCTCTTGTGCTCCAACACATTCCCATAGTGAAGGTATGAGAAAGTAAAAATTAGTTATAAGTAATTAAAGGTGACCTAGTTATAAGTAATTAAAGGTGACCTTGACTTATCTGTTTTTTAAATTTCAGTGTCAACTTTATTGATATGATGAAGTAATTAATTACCAGAATTTAAACGGCGCTTTTTAAAATTATAATTTAATAAGTACATATCACTTGAAATGTAAATAAACCAATGCTTGTTATCTTTTTTGCTATATATGTGATATTAGTAGTACTGCGTTTCACTTAATTAAATATACGTTGTAGTAAATTGCAATACATTGTAATACAAATGACCTGAAAATACTTAAATGTCGTTAGACCTTACCCACCTAAATCTAACAATGACTTTTAGTTATTGATTTATCTTTTAATTATTTTATTTATTTAGCACTCCGTAACAATTTATTAAGCTGTTAAGTCATGCAACGTTTTATATTTTATCAGACAAAGGTTTAATTATATTTTAACAACAAATTAATAAATAAAAAAGAAAAGCTATCAGAGTTTAAGGTACTCGAAAATATAAGCTTACTTACTTTATTTATTTCACGTTATTTATTTTGAAAATAGTACCTATAGATATGTTACACACCTGTCGTCAAATAATAAGAAACTTTTATTATAATTTGTAATTTATATTAGGCGAGTATAAATCAGTGGCGTTCCGTAGGTTCAAAATTTGGGTAGGCAAAGGCAAGTCCAAAAAACATTAAGTCTGTATTTTAAAAATTAAGTTCGCTATCTCTATCAAATACCAAAAAAATAAGCATTTGATTTTAGAATTTGATCCACGAAATTTTATATTGTCGCTAGAAACGTGCACGCTGCACCTGATTACCGCTGACTGACTTATGTAACATGTAAATAAAAATACAGAAACCAGGAACAAGCGCGCTTATTCTGCGGTAATTGCGCCCTGACGTCAGCACTATTACTTTGCATCGGACCATTGCATTTCTGTACCAATGTGCAAGCAGCGATATTAAGAATAACAGATTGATTGATTGTGTCATGGCTGGTAACGATAAAAGCTCGCCTTTGCGTATGCGAAACAGTGTATAAAGACAAACAGGCTATTTACTTGGCGCCAATGTTTTAATGTTACGCGGTTATGTTAAAAGTGAAAATTGTATGTAAAGGTAACTTGTTTTTTATTAAAACTTAGAATTCGAATCTTTTAACTATTTGAAAAATTATGGGTAGGTACTGCCTACCCTGCCTAATATACCTACCTACCTAATAAGGTATTTATGACTATAGTGACTATAAACTTGTACTGTAACAAATAACCATTGTTTAAAATAGAAGATATTAATGCAAAGTCTATCTAAAGAAGTAATTATTTACTTTTGTTTTAAATCAACAATCACGTTGTTGATGGTTTTGCAGAGAATTACCAACAACAAAGTCCTCGTACGTACTACGTACACACCGTAACCGGACGTATACGAAACATTGATCACCACCGTATACTGTTTTAAACAGACTACACCTACATAAGCAAAAAGAGGATGTGGAAAAGTGATCAATTAGATAAGATGGAGGGCACATACCAGAAGAAAACGACAGAAAATCTTTTTCTTCCTCATCTGACCCATCTTCGGTACGTGGTTCTTCTATCTCTGGCCATCCTTTTTACTTCGTTCAATGCTTTTCCTCTTCTCTGTGCCATTTTCTTTATGTTATCTTTCCATATTATTCTTGGCCCGCTTCGCTGTCTTCTTCTATCTATTCCCAAGTCCAGCATTCTTCTGGGAATTCTTTCATTCTCCATTCTAAGTGCCCATACCAATTTAGTTGCTTCCTTTCAACTTTTTTGACAAATAGTAGTTGTTTTGTTACGTATTCTATTTATCCTTGTTTTCTTTAAAATTTGTCTTAGATATTTCATTGTCGTTGCAGTAGTTTTAAACTTGTGTTTGTCAAGCATAGGCTGTGATTTGGCTCCGTATGTCAAGATTGGTGTATATACGGTTTTATAACATATAAGCGTAATTTGGTGCTGGTATTTTTCCCTATTAACGTGCTATTCGTTCGGTAATAAAGATTGCTTGCTTTTTGTACCCTGTTTGGTTTTCCCGATCTATCTTTCTATCTCTTGTTAGAATGGTCCTTAGATACTCAAACGTGTTCACAGCTTCAAACTTTTCTCCATTTATTTCTATTTCTATATTCTCCCCTCTTCCTTCGTTTTTGTTGATTGGTATATCGCTGTTTTTATTTCCATTCATCTTTATTCCTTTTTCTTCCGGGTAGGTTTTCGCGGAAAGTCTGGACTGGGGATAAATTGTAGTATCCTAGATAGAAGAGTATTATTTTTGTTTTGCATTTTTCAATTATGTAATCCATGAAAATTATAAATAGGAGGGGACTCGGACTTTCTCTTTGTTTCACGCCTTTTTCCATATTAAATATTTCTGACGTTTCTCCATTTAATCAATCAATTCTTTGTACTCTTCTAGACACACTGTTAATAATTCTTTGGAGCGTCTGGTTTACTTTCAATGTCTTCCATATTTCTTCCAGGAAGGCCATATAGGTGTTTTTGCCTTATTGTTTTTTCTATTAACGTAATTATATGTGGTTTTGCGTCTGTCTTTTTGGATAAAGGCGAACCATGGAGCTGCTCCTCCACACAGCGGCCCCAACGAAACCTACAAGTACTTCTGCGGCACTGTGCTATTTATTCAGTTGTCGGAATTAAAAAAAAAATACTTTTTTATTACAGTTTTTCTAAATATTTTTATTGATGAACGCAGTTTATTTTTTATTTGAAAAATCTTTCTTTTAAGTGTCGCTTATTTAACAAATTGAAAAGTGCTTTCAAGTTCAGATATTTGTACAAACTCGTTTTAACGTACTCACGTGCTCACTTTAAAAAATTTGTTTTTAAAAATTACTCAATTAAACCGTTCAGGTAAACGACTACAAGGAAACCCCCTATATGTTTTTTTTAATGGTAAATCGTTCCTATTACAATTTAACATGTTCATACGGATTTTGTTTTTTTTATTCTTCTTAATACAAGACTATGCCCTGTATTTCTCAAAGTGTGCCTGTTGTTATTTAATCTTGTGATGCTGAGGTCTAACTCTCGTGCCGCGCTTTGGTGGTCTTTCGAAAAGTCTTGAAGTGTCTTTAAAGGAAAAGGAAAATTGGTGTTGGTTCATTCCCCCGTGAAGAAGAAGGGCGTTATAAAATTCCCCGTAGCGGAGTCCTAAGCACCTCTTCAGCCGAGAAAGGATGAGGTACCTAGCCTTCCTACTTTTGCTATTTTTGGTAGTTGGTCGTCAGCCATTTTTTCTACATGGTTTCTCCACTCTCTTCTTCTGCTTCGGGCCCATCTTACCACATCTTGGATTCTACAAGTATTTCTTATTTCTTCATTTCTTTTATGATCATATAGCGTATTTCCTGTGATTGATCACAGTGTTCTAACCTCCGTTGTTCTTCAAAGGCGTTTAGTTGTTACGTTTTCTGCTCTTGTTTCCGTCGTGTATGTCATTGCAGATCTCACGCAGGTTTCGTATATTCTTACCGATATTGAAGTTGAAAAACAGAAAATCGATCGGGAGGTGGTCGCGCTTGCACAGCTAAGCTATTCTAAACATACCTTAATCTAAGTGATTGTTGAGTAATAGGTTGATCATATTCTTTAATGATATTGATGATTATTTCATTGTTATAATGATATAGCAATTGAATTTAGTGTGTATTCATTAAAACTGTTATCTGAAGTAAATGCTATGTATGAAGATAAAGCGCAAGTGCGCTTCAACTTTTGTTTTATAATTAATGATGACCACTTTGAATCCGTAAATTAAACACAGCAAAAAAACTGTTTGTCATGCAAGTGAACTACGTAGATTAAAGATTACAAATCTCTTCTCTCTAACAAGATTCTGTTTTAGTTATACAAATGAATGTAACAACGATTATTTTTATTAATAAATAATTTATTAACAGATAATAAAACTGGCAACAATCTGAAAATTATTCTGCAATTATTGCAGTAAGAATTCTTAGAATTCGTAATCTCTAATGCTAATCAGTATACATATATCACATATAAACAAAAACAAGAACTATCAAACTTATCACGTAGCGTCCGAAACCCACTTGTTGAATTTCATTGGTAAACCTACTGTTGAAGGAAGCCAGAAGGAAAGTTTTGATATCGAATTTTAAGACCAACAGAATTGTTCAAACTTACCTATACAATTTCGTGGACCTTCCCCAAAAGGAATGTACGAAAAGCTAGGAAAATTATCTTTCTTCTCGTCGGAAAATCTTTCTGAGTCATACAAGTCCAAACATGAGAATGTAAATGGGGGTTCTTTCTTCAATCACAAAATCGCTGTTGGGTATTTTGTAATCAGTATTACAGGCCCTATCAAAAAATGGAAGAACCGGATACTTGCGAAGAGTTTCTATTAAAAAAAATTATGAGTTTTGTAGTTAAGATTGCTTAAAATTAATCTTATCACAAAAAACCATGTGCAAATATTTCATGTTTTGAACTGCTTCGTATGTGAATCCTCCATGTTCAGATATGGCAGCTTTGATTTCCAGACGTAATTTATTTTGAATTTTTGGTTGAAGACATAGTTCGTATAAAGCGAAAGCCATGGTGGAACTTGTGGTTTCAAAACCAGCTGCAAAAAACTGACCGGCTTGTGATACGACCAGGTCTCTCTCTGAAAATTAATAAACACTGAAGAAAGTTACACATATTTGAAAACAAAACATACCGAATTTAACATTGTCCTTAGAGGTTTCTTGTTTCTTCATTTGAATAATAATATCAATTAAATCATTTCTGCTTACTTCAGACTTTTCTCTTTGTTGTATAGTCGCCCAAAACACATCTTTCAGAAAGGTTGTAATGCTATTATCGAAAAATCGCAATCTTAAAAGCTTCACCAGACCAGGTGCCACAAAATAAGATGTTTGACGCAAAGATATTTTCCAGTTAAAAATAAACATTTCTCGTCCAATTTCTCTAAATTTTGCATTTTCGTATTTAAAACAGTTGACAGTAATACCAAATGCACAGGATGCAATTACATCTGTAGAATATTTAGCGCACACTTCTTTGGCTTCAATAAAACTCTTGGATGCGTTTTTGTTCAGATAAATATTCATGTCCTCGGAAGCTCCGTTTATTAAAGCCAACATATTCTTTATTTTACCGCTGGTAAAAACAGGAGTCATTTTAACACGTAGTGCTTTCCATTCGGGATTCTTTACAACGAAAAGCATTTTTGAAACCATGGAATCGCATTTTTCATCGGAAACCATGGTACGATCGATAAAGTAGTTGAAATCTTTTACCAAAATTGATTTAATCAAGTCGGTATTTTTGATTACCAAATGAGGTTTCTTTAAAATGAATATACCGAAGTATGGTGTTTAAAATTCATTATATAATTTGGCTAGATAATGTTCAATGGTCGAGCGAAATAGAACACATCCAAAAAATTTCCAACAACTGGTAATGGCTTTACGTATGGCACACCCCTTTTCTACCAATAATTAAAATTTCTTATAGATAATTTGTATAAAATTAATCCTACAGTTGCGAGAATTATAAGGATATCTAGGACGTATGATGCTGGTAAAAAAACCATATAAAACAAAATAATGCTCGGGCTTGAAGTTGAAATTAAAATAAGTATTTCTTACCTTTCCAGAGGTTTCAAACAGACTGATAAGTATTCACACGACATGCACGTCTTTACAATGAAAAGTAGAAATTCAAGGATTGTTAGTTTTTGTGTACTTACAAATTATTATTGTTAATAGCAATAGCAATAACGTATTTTGCTTCAAATAGAAAAAATTTAAGCGGAGAACAAACCTAAAACAACCCACAGAAGAAGAAAGTAGTAAAAACTACTGCAAATAAAGAAAAACTCCGAAATATAAATTTTTACCGCCTAACAAGAAATTAACAACTGGCCGAGTAAGATGATTAGATGTACTTAAATCGTACTGTAAATATTATCTAAATATTTATTAGCAACACTGTTGATTTGAAATTATGTACGTGATAAAATTATTTCAATTCACATAGGTAAAAACAATAACAATTATATCATTTGAAAATTACCATGCATCAATTTTAAAGTAAAATCGGTGTAGGATTTTGGGATGCGGCCGTTTCGATGCGGCCATCAAAACGCGGCTGTTTGACAGTATTGGGTAAGATACTTTTAATTAATATTTCTGGATACAGATACATATAAAAAGGTGCAGTGATTGGAACATTACTTTTTAAAAGTAATGCATTACAATTACTCATTATTTAGCCAAAAAAAGAATGCATTCTCATTACTAATTACTTTACGTGGAAGGTAATGCATTACAATTACTAATTACCGAAAAAGTAATGCATTATTTTAAACATTACTTTTGTAATAATTACACCACACAAAACACAATAATTTGAAAAAAATGTATTCTACATATTCCGTGTTTAAATTTAACAACAATTGCGTTTCAAAATTGTTATCTGCTAGAGCGTGACGTTTCGTTTAAAAACGTCTGCTGCCAAAAGCAAAAATTAATCAACATCAAATTAAGCTTTCCTAAAATGTTACAATACAGATATTTCACACTGTACAACATTGTACATATAAAATAAGGGTAATTGGCAGAATGTATGAGTAGGTATAGCTACAAATTTGGAATTAGTAATAAGTAAATATCTGTAACATTCAAATAATAGGGTAGTTTTATACTAGGTACTTAGTACTTACCACAAGATGTTTTCTTAAATTAGACGATGCTAATATGTTGCACGAAAGTATTTTAATTTTTGGAACAGGAACTAAGTACCTCGTTCTCAACCAAGCAACAAATTTCCTATGAAACCTTACTTAACATTCCTTCACTCATTGCTGTAGGTATTACACATTATTCTAGGAAAATAAGGATTTTGTTGGTCCCAGGTTTACCCGGATTTGTCATGTCATGACTCATGAATGATATTCTGAATGCTAGGCGGAAAAAAATCCTTGGAAAAAAAATCCCCGGAAAAAAAATCCTGGAAAAAAAATCTTCGGAAAAAAAATCCTAGAGAAAAAAAATCCCCGGAAGAAAAATCCTCAAGCGATATTCGGTTAAACGCAGCTTTAAGTTTACAAAAGTATTATAAGTACTTTTTAGAAAATATGCTTATTTACATTATTTGTATTTTTAGATATATATTCTACTAAAAATTATTTAAAAAAAGTAACTTTGGCCCAATAGTTGTATTATTTTTTATATTTATTTGTTCTCTGCATACTTTTTTGTTTGTTTAATGTATTATATCATCGATTAATCTATATCATCATCCAGCCCCTTCCATCCGTTTGTATAAGAAGAACTTATTTGAATTCTTCTCTGCTTTTGATCATTGTACTATATTTATGCCCTTGTTATAACAGACATAACCATCATTAAAGGGGTTTAAACATTATCGGTAAGGCGATAGTAAACTCAAAACTTTTACGCTGAAATGTTAATTATTAAGTACCGATGTTAATCAGGAATAATGGTCTGTATTTGGAAGAGAATAATAAAATATTTTAACTCCTTTTGTTGACGTAGATATCATTTGCAAAAGAGATTAAACTTGGTGCCTAACTGACGTTGCAGAAAAGTAATCTCCAATTTTAAGTTACGTGATGACTTCTAAGAAAGCGGGTAATTACCGTTGTATATATTGGGGAGAAATTGCATTTAATTTTCATTTCTGCTGCATCCCTCAACTACGATTATCGTCAACTACCTACGTGTGTTAACTGTGCTCTCTTCGATTATACGAGCAAGTGCGCTATGGAATTTATCAAATCCAATAAGGGAAACGAAAAGCTGTGTTTGAGTGGATACATGTACGTGAAAAAAGCACAACTGTCAAATAGTATTAGCTGGCGTTGTTCAAAAGCCACTTCTTTAAAATGCAGGAGTATTTTGAAGACTTCCCTAAGAATGGAAGATCCTGTGGTGGAAGTTAATCATAATCACCCTGTTGATAAGGAAGGTGTAGAAGTGTCTAAGTGTATGGCTCATATGAAAACACGCGTTACTGTTAATGCTAAACCAGCGTCTATATACGCAGAAGGAGTTTCGCAATTACAAGATTCCACCAAGGCCCGCATGCCCCTTGAAGATTCCGCCAAACGAACATTAAGAAATCAGAGAACAAAGACTATGCCCAAGGACCCCGAATCTTTGAATGTTCTAAAAATAGAAGGTATGTATGGTTTATGATTCTATTTCATATCATTAATTGTGATTTAAATTTTCGCTAAACATTATTTGTAACGCCCTTTTTTTTGTGGACAAATTGGATGTTTTCCTGAAAATGAAAAAAAAATAAGTTTTTCTATACCAATGCATTCAGTTTTAAGGGATTTTTGGATTTTTAACGGCCATTTTAGTTTAATGATTGGAAATAAACGAAATATTAATTACTTTGTAAATCTTTATTGTTTAGTAAACAATAAAATATAATAGTATTAAAATATAGATAGCCTAATTAAAATATTTTTTCTAGGAGATTGGACTACAACTGGTAATCCTAACTATAACAGTTTTTTATTAAATGACAATGGTCAGGATACGGAGGAGCGAATTATCATATTTGCAACAGAGGAATCACTTCGTCATCTGGCTGCTGCCACTGCATGGTATATGGAGGGTAACTTTTCGTTAGCCCCGCGACAGTTCCAATATGTCATAAGGGTTCCTGTAAATGGTGTGTTTATAACGTCAATCTACAGTCTACTGGAACGTAAAACACAAAGAACGTATGAAAACCTGCTGAGGACCATAATTGATGAATGCAATGCCAGACAACTGTATCCGGACCCGCTAACCATTAATATCGATTTTGAACAAGCCGCCATCCATGCTGCCAAAACGGTACTAGGGGACCATATTCGAATACGAGGTTGCTTTTACCATCTAAGCCAGAGCACACACAGAAAGATACAAGGGCTAGGGCTGGAAGCTACATACAGGGAAGAAGAGAACTTCAATCTTTTCTGTGGCATGCTTGATGGTTTGGCCTTCTTACCGACTGCAGACGTGAATGAAGGACTTAGGTATTTACGTACCATAACGCCGCACAGTGGTCTGAGAGGTAAATTTAGCCGGCTAAATTCCAATTTTTGAAACATTTTAAAAACTTATTTCGATGCTTCTCTATCGTTCTTGACAGATTATTAAATAAGATTTTGGACTGCGTAGTAGAAATTACTGCGCATGCGTTGCGTTGTCACAACAAAGACGTGAAAGAAACGTCAAAAATGCGTTATTTTGTTATTGTTTTGTGAATATAATTGTGGTAATAAATGCCGAAAATGTGTAGTACGGATAAAGGTGAGTACAAAAGCTACTTAAGAATGAATTTTTATGGCTCATTTATCGGAGAGATGATAGCGTTTCATAACTTATACATACAAATTCTCGAGTTTGTGGAATTTCAAATCATAAATGGAATGCAAGTAAAAATTTACTATTACTTACTCAAAACCACCTAGTGGGTTCAAAAATATAAACCTCCAGTTACAATTTCACAAAAATTCATCTGCCTTTATGCGCCTATTGAAAAGTTATGCGAAAATTAAAAAAAAATATGTTGTGAAAAATTTCTCTACAAAAATCACCATTAACCTGGTCATAAAAATAATCTATTTTCCAACTTCTACGAAAATTTGTAGACGAGTGCTTTCGAGGATAATGATAACAAATTTCATGTCATATTTTTCAAAAACAAAATGGGGGAGTCAAAATGGCGAATGAACTTTCCAAAAACATGACGATATTAGCTGAAATTCAGTATAGGGGGGTTTTCGAGCTTGCTGATTACGAATTTCATGTTAAATTTGAGAATAAAATGACGGATTTGAAAGGGTGGATTAATTTTTACGTAACATTCTCAAACTTCATGATATTTAATATAAAGGGGTTGTCGAGATAGCTAATAAAAAAAATAAAGTTGAAATGTGAATTGATGGTTTGATAAAGCATTTGAACTTTTATTCATTTATAGAAAATATGAGTCAGAGCACCAGCGGCGAATGTTTTACAAACAAGGATCTCTTTTTACTCCTAAGAGAGCAGGGGACTTTGAATCCGACGTCTGTTTCTTCAAGAAAGTATTTGCTCACTGCAATTAAAGGAAAATCCAAGATTGAAATGAAAATTGGGATGATGAATACAGAAAAAAAGTGGAGGACGTGATATCATCTTTTACAATAATGTTGAAGAGAAAATGGGATCGATGCCATCGAACGATAAGTGTATTTATGCAATCAGAAGAAGAATGGCTGAAGAAAAAATTCGTGTTCCCTAACAAAATCGAAAAGTCTTAATGTTGCCGTTGGAAGACCATCTAAAAGAAATTTGCTATATCGTCAAATCCTTGTTGATATTCAAAGAAAACGACAACATGTCGCGCAACTCAGAAGACTCCGATGAATCTGATTGATAAAGAATGTAAAATCGAACATGCCGCTTTCTGATTAAATTAGCAAAAGTTTATATTTTTATATTCTATGTATTATAGTATAATTTAACAACACTACCTTTAGATACAATATTGAAGTTACAACAAAACGAATTGAGCGCCTTGACTAATGTGGAAACCGATATTGATATGATAAAAACAAGTTTCAGCACTACTTTACCGACTTTTTTTTATCAAACCTGCTGTTTTATAATATACTACTCATTTTAAAAATCAAGAAAACACAAAAGATACCAGTATTTAAAAAAATATTAAATTTTATAACTTGTAACCAGAATTAGCCTCCTTAGCACCCCCCCCCCCTCCCTAGCAATACAGTTTAGAGATAAACAAATGGCAGGAATGAATTGAGCACCCTCTAAAACCTAAATAAAAGTCATGGACTGAGAAAAATTTTGAAAAAATAATTTTTGCCGCCTGAATTTACCTCTCAGACCACTGTGCGCCGCCTGCAGCAGAACCACTAGTTGAGTATTTTGATTCAACGTATGTGACAGGAAGTTATCGCCGTGTAGGCAATGCAAATCAAGGGCCTGTTCGACTACGCAACATACCGCCTCTTTTTCCTCCTGCTATATGGAATGTCCACGAAACAACATTACAAGATGGTGAAAGAACCAACAATCAGTGCGAAGGTTGAAACAACAGATTCTCGAACTTAGTAGGACACGATTAGCCAATGGTATGGACTCTTATTGAAAAAATGCGTTTGGAGGTTGCATCAGATGAAACCAAATTGCGACAACGGGAATTAGGTGCTCGTCTTAATAAGAAAAAACGAGGACGGTATGAAGAAATGCAACTCCGATTAAAAGCACTGTGCCAAGAATATAATAATCAAATTCGTGATATGGAAGACTTTTTAAGAGCGGTTGGGCATACTATTCGGTTTCGCTAAATTGGCAATAATTTATGTTTGTTATATCTTAGTACCTAGGGTACATGTAGATATATATTACTTATTTTATGCTATGTATATAATATAGTTTATACTAACTCAGCCAAGACTGTTTTAAATAAATATGGTACAATATACGTTGTATTAAAACATTTTTGTAATTTACTTTTATTTCTAACTATTTATAGGGTTGCCCAAAAGTGAGCAAATGATCAAAGAGTAGGTATAGAAGAATGCGAAACACGTGTTTTTTAAATTGCATCAGTTTAAATGAACACTTTTACTAGCGGATGAGCACATCAATTACATAACTTACAAATCTGTTGTGCTAGGCGTGTTGTGAATGCTAATATTGAATTTATAGTTCAACAGTTAATATTATCTTTAAATCCACTAATAAGTATTAGCTTTGATTTTTTTTAATACACGTAATAAATCAATGTTCTGAATTTTGAATTTATGATGATATATCGTAATTAGAATTGTGCTAATCAAATTAATAAGATTTTCATAATATGAAACCACCAACAAATGTAAAATCTCGTAAATAGAGGCACATTCTGAGATTTTAGGAATTATAAGAAAACAGCTATCAAAAATACAAGGTGCAAAATAATAAGCATAATACCAATTTATAAAGCAACACGGAATTTATTCAGGATTTTTAATACTCTTGTAGATTTTTCTTTCGGGGATTTTTTTTCCCTAGGATTTTTTTTCCGAAGATTTTTTTTCCAGGATTTTTTTTCAAGGATTTTTTTTCCTAGAATCATTCTGAATATCCTGATTATTTATTCTGTTGAAAATGAAAGTAATGACAAAAGTAATGTATTTTTTCATCACATTACCAAAAAAAGGTAATGCATTCAAATTACTAATTACTTATCAATTAAATTCATGCATTACATTCCTTATTACCGAAAAAAGTAATTTAATTACAGTAATGCATTACTTGTAATTCATTACTTCCAACCACTGAAAAGGTGTATCTACTTTCGTACACAAGACATATTTTACAATCCTGTTACTTAAAAATGAATCTGTATCTTTCTGAGATACAAATTTGATACTTTGAAAACTTCTACAAATGTAAACGCATATGAAACACAATAATTATACTTTTCATGAAAATATGGGGTTGTTAAGTAGGTACTTTTAATTATCTTTAATCAACCAGTAACTGTTTCTGTGCTGGATATTTTATTGTATGTAGATGTAGTATATAAGAGTTGGCTTGATTTTTTGCTGATAAAAAACTAATTTAGAACTATTTCTATTTACGCATATCTGAAAATGAACGCGTTTACTCAAGATTGTGTTCTGCCCAAGCAGAACATGTCATAAACTTAAAATATTGTAAATAAAACAAATCTTAACTTCAACAGGTTTTTTTATTTCAGCCTTATACGCATTTCAACGTGTTTACACGTCCTAGGTTAGGTCAGGTTAGGTTAACTATAAAATTAATAAATATGTATTTATAACTTTTGCAAGGAGTAAAATTGTTTGAGAAACTAATAATAAAAAACTTTCCCATTTGTTGCATACCTTTTGGGAAACATTGTATATTGGGTTGACGGCGAAATAGCGGACGGCAAAACGGTCGTCGGTGAAACGGCGACGGCGGATCAGCCGACAGTGAAACGACCGACGGCAAAACGGCGACGGCAAAACGGCGACGGCAAAACTGCGACGGCGAAACGGCGACGGTGAAACGGCGACGGCTAAACGTCCTAGATCGAATGCTGAAATGAAATGCATAGCAAGTTCTTACTTTACACTCACGCTCGCGTTTAATCCGTGCGGTACAATACGTTGTACTAAAAAATTGTCAATACTTCTTTAAAAATGTTGAAAATTTCTAAAAATGCAAAAATTTTTTTCAAAATCTTGAAATTACAATTTTTAGTATTATTTAATTGCAAAACAAGTTTATTCGTTGAAATTTAAATTTCTTTTATACTTTGGTGTTTTTTTAGCGATTATATAATTAAACTGTTCAAGTGTTCAGGTTAATGACCAAACGGAAACATCTCAGAGGTGCTTTCTCAATGGAAGATTGTCATGTAACATGTTCATACCGATTTTGAAATCTAAATTCGCAAATGCTTAAAAAAGCTAAAAAATCAATGGTGGGAGTTACCGGGGGAAGGGGTAGAAAGGTAGATTTTGCGCCGATCGGGTATTTGGTATGCGTAGAATACGAATCTGAGCTTATTTTCGAGCCTGTTGACATTGAGGTAGAGCACCACTACTCACGCCCTCTTTTTTTGGTAAACCATTCTCGCTACTTTGCGGTTTCATCTCACTGTGAATCCCATACTTTTAAACCTAAATTGATTTTTCTTAGTTAAAGCGTCTGAGCTGTAAAGTATATGCAAACGGACACACACACGCCATGACGGAACATGGTTTTCGGTATTCTCGGAACTTAAAAGTGCATACCCGTCTAAATCTTAACATTCGATTATTTGACAATACGAATACATTTCTATAGCTATACTCTCTATAGCGAGGAAGGTAAAAATTGTCTGCAGTGCATTTTTATGGAGAATTGTTCTACAACCGGCCTCCCAAGGATAATAAGTAGGACTGTTACTGAAAAGCATAATGGTCAAAAGTCCAATAAATCATGTCATGTGATAAACTAGAGTCTAACGTGTGAAACTCATTTATTAGTATTTAGTAATTATTTCTTGTAGACAACCTACGGTAAAAAGTTTAATGCAAAAAGCGTTGGTCTAACACATTTCTAAACTTTGTCGTAATTCAAAGTTTAGAAATCGAAAGTATTAATTACCAAGTCATGTAATACTAACATGTACTGTACAAGTGTAAATGTACTGCATGTAAAAAATATTTGTTTTTAATCCAACAAAAACTTCTGAAAAGATAATTAAAATAAATAATGATTTGCTAATAATTATCAGCATTATTAGTAAGGTTATGTAAGTTAATTTGTTTCATTTTTGCGTGCTACAAACCAGATAACTACAATCAATTTTATAAATTAACCAAACGAATGATTTAAAATTTTTTTAATTATTTGTATTCAGTTGTTGAGAAAAAAGAATAAGCACAGTGCCTCCAAAAATTAATAGCATCCATAAACAAAGAACTCTTCCTAATATAGTTTCATTCAATAAGAAAAACTTAGTTTATTTTAATTTTAAATGTAATTCAAAGTAATACGAGTTCAATGAAATTTCTATTTAAGTGATTTTTGAGCAACAAACATTTTCATTGTTATACTCGTTACGATATATTGATTGATTTTTGAAATTTAGTTAAGTTTTCATCGACCTATAACAGAAGGAAAAAGAAAAAGTCTGTTTTCATTAAAATTGTTATCTGAAGTAAATGCTATGTAGAAAACCCCGCGCACTTTGTTTTATTATTAATGATGACTACTTTTGAATTCGCAAATCAAATACTACAAAAAACTGTTTGTCATGCAAGTGACCTACGTAGATTATAAATCTTTTGTTAACAAGATCCTGTTTATAGTTATATAAATGAATGGAGCGAAGATTTTTTTATTAATAATTATTTTATTTACAGATAATAAACCTATCAACAATATAAAAATATTCACCAAAAATTCGTAGAATTTGTATTCTCTAAAGCTAATTAACATACATATCACAAATAAAAAATAAGAACTATCAAATTTATTACAATCAAGCAGCGTCTGACACCCACTTCTTGAATTTCATTGGTAAACCTACCGTTGAAGCCAGAAGAAAACTTTTGGTTTCAAATTTTAAAGGTACGGGAGTTTCTGCAGTTGCCTCCAAATCATAATCCAATAAAATTCGAGCCACACCAATTTTGCTGACAAGTAGTCCAAATCGTTCACCTGTAAATACAATCAATTTTGGCGAATCGTTTTAAGACCAACAGAATTGTTCAAGCTTACCTATACAATTTCGTGGACCTTCCCCAAAAGGAATGTAAGAAAAGCTAGGATATTTATCTTTCTTTTCGTCGGAAAATCTTTCTGGGTCATACTTTTCTGGCTCTGGAAAGTATGTTGGGTCGTAGTGAAGCCCAAACATGGGGATGTAAACCGGGGTGCCTTTTTCAATCACAAGATCGCTGTTGGGAATTTTGTAATCAGCATTACAGAGCCTATCCAAAAATGGAAGAACCGGATACTTGCGAAGAGTTTCTTTTAATTTAAAAAATTAAAAAAAATTATGAGTTTTGTAGTTAAGATTGCTTAAAATTAATCTTACCACAAAAAACCATGTGCAAATATTTCATGTTTTGAACTGCTTCGTATGTGAATCCTCCATGTTCAGATATGGCAGCTTTGATTTCCAGACGTAATTTATTTTGGATTTTTGGTTGAAGACATAGTTCGTATAAAGCGAAAGCCATGGTGGAACTTGTGGTTTCAAAACCAGCTGCAAAAAACTGACCGGCTTGTGATACGACCAGGTCTCCCTCTGAAAATTAATAAACACTGAAAAAAGTTACACATATTTGAAAACAAAACATACCGAATTTAACATTGTCCTTAGAGGTTTCTTGTTTCTTCATTTGAATAATAATATCAATTAAATCATTTCTGCTTACTTCAGACTTCTCTCTTTGTTGTATAGTCGCCCAAAACACATCTTTCAGGAAGGTTGTAATGCTATTATCGAAAAATCGCAATCTTAAAAGCTTCACCAGACCAGGTGCCACAAAATAGGATGTTTGGCGCAAAGAATTTTTCCAGTTAAAACTAAACATTTCTCGTCCAATTTCTCTAAATTTTGCATTTTCGTATTTAAAACAGTTGGCAGTAATACCAAATGCACAGGATGCAATTACATCTGTAGAATATTTAGCGCACACTTCTTTGGCTTCAATAAAACTCTTGGATGCGTTTTTGTCCAGATAAATATTCATGTCCTCGGCAGCTCCGTTTATTAAACCCAACATATTCTTTATTTTACCGCTGGTAAAAACAGGAGTCATTTTAACACGTAGTGCTTTCCATTCAGGATTTTTTACAACGAAAAGCATTTTTGAAACCATGGAATCGCATTTTTCGTCGGAAACCATAGTACGATCGGTAAAGTAGTTGAAATCTTTCACCAAAATTGATTTAATCAAGTCGGTATTTCTGATTACTAAATGAGGTTTGTTTAAAATAAATATACCGAAGTATGGTGTCTTGAATTCATTATATAATTTGGCTAGGTAATGTCCAATGGTCGAGCGAAATAGAAACACATCCAAAAAATTTCCAACAACTGGTAATGGCTTTACGTATGGCACACCCCTTTTCTTCCAATAATCAAAGTTTCTTATAGATAATTTGTATAAAATAAATCCTACGGTTGCGAGGATTATAAGGATGTCTAGGATGTATGATGTTGGTAAAAAACCCATCTAAAACAAAATAATGTTCGTGCGTGAAATAAAATAAGTATCTCTTACCTTTCCAGAGGTTTCAAACAGACTGATAAGTATTTACACGACATACGTCTTTACAATAAAAAGTAGAAATTCAAGGACTGTTAGTGTTTGTATACTTACAAATTAGTATTGTTAATAGCGTACTTTGCTTTAAATACAAAAAATCAAAACAGAGGAAAAACTTATCCAACCCAAAGAAAAAAAAATGGCATGAAAACTACTGCAAATAAAGAAAAACTGCGTAATATAAATATCTACCTTTTAAACACCCCAACGTAATAAATTTTCAATAAATCTGTATGTTTAAAGTTGAGGAACCAACACAGTCGATGGTAAGAAATTAACTGTAACAACTGGCCGAGTAAGATGAATATGTACTTAAATCGCACAATAAAATATTATCTAAACATTTAAGCAACGTCACTTTTGATTTTTAATTATGTACATGATAAAAAAACGTCGATTCACTTAAAAGTCAAAACGATAGCAATTACATCACTTGAAAATTATCATTTCACAACAGTTGTTTTATTAATTCCGTTACGTGAATTTATGTCTATAACAAAACTATACAGGGTGACTTAAATTGCATTACACTGCCAGCGAGTTATCTGAAACAGAAACAAACAGTTGGTTGAAAATCATAGTTTAGTTATGACTTACTAAATACGAGCCAAAAAAACAAAAAATAGTGTATTATAATACAAGTGTATAAGCAAGCCTTTAAAGCACGCGCGACGGGTTTAAAAGCACGAGGCGAAGCCGAGTGCGTTTTAACGGAGCAGTGCTTTAAAGGCTCTTATATACGTGTATTATACGCTATTTTTTATTATACCTGCATCATAATCTAGAAAATAAGAAGAATACAGCTAGGAAGCAGCATTTTGATTTTGATTCATCTTAGATAGTAGTCTATGATGTGACGTCATGTCATTTACCTGGAGATTGGTTAGCATTTTTTGTTGTTTATGTGAATTCGAATTATTTTTTTAGGCGTGTTTGTAATTTGTTGCTTCAAAATTGATGACGTCATTGTTGCTTAGCAACTTTAAAACACCGGGGTGTTTCAATGTTGGGTTTACGCACGCTTTTTGGTTTATTTTATAAGGGTTATGATGCAGGTATAATAAAAAAGAATGTATTTAAAGTAAAAACACCGCTGTTTGACAGTGTTGGGTAAGATTTTTTATATTTATTTCTGGATACAGATACAGATACTTATAAAAAAGTATTTTTATTTACATATACAAAATACATTTTCCATTCTTGATACTTTAAAATGAATCTGGATTTTTACTTTACATACCTTCGGTATAGAGAAGTATTGATTTCATGAGAATTTTCAAAATCTAGATTTTAACGGAAATACACGTTTTGGAGCTCAAGGAATCCATAAAAGTGGTTTTAAAAAATGTTTGTCTGTGGGTGGGTGGGTGGGTGTGTGACGCCTCTGCAGGGGAAGGTTCTGAACTAATTTTGATGAAATTTTAAATCAAGAGATATATCGAAAATTGTAGTTACAGTTAAGCATTTTAAAAAAATCCGAAACCGGAAACGGAAGTTAGACATGTTTTTTGTTAGCGATTTTCCAAAACTAAATTTTAGAAATTTGGTCTGACAGAAGAACTTAAGGCAAATTAATAACTTTTTTACCGAACTCTCTAGCTTCGAAATGACAGCCTCTACAACTTTCTACAAATCTCGACTTTAACGTCGATTTATTCAAAAAGTAGTTGTCTGATGAGGATGAGCTACAACTTGTTTGAGAGTCTTTTATGGGTAGTATACGATAAAGTAAAATTAATTTCGCACATCCGAAAACGATTGCAATGGCGCTGCTGAATTTTGAAAAAAATATTTTTAGAAACTGTCTAGACGATTCTATAAAAGTTTCTGAATCAACAAAGCTTGCAGTGAACTAAAAATTTGCTTTTCACTAATCTCCCACATTTTACTCCAACGCCTTCCAGTAGTTTTTGAAGAATTAGAAATTGATTAATTATTTATTCAAAAACGCAACCGCCGATCGTTGTAGACGTTTATCAGTTCGATTGACTATTTATAGTACTTTATTAAGTCTTGTAAGAATTTTCAACTATTTTAAAAATTAAGAAAAAACTGCGAATTTAAACGCAATTACAGTAATAGGGTATTATTTTTATTATTATACATCGAAACATATTTTAGTCCAAAAGTCCTTGCGTTTAGAAAAGTCCGTGCGGTCAAACCGCTCCGTGTTGAAAAGGCCGCGTTCCAGCGTTCTTCTCCGACCAGGGCGAACCCACAAAATAAATTCAGAGAGGAGAGTTTTGGAAATCTGACTGGTTCTCATTTCTAGAAATTTGTTTGAAAACACTGTATTCAGCTATTGTAATCCTTAACTAGTTAATTTTTTTGTTTCAGCAATTTCTTAAAAAAAATAATAAAATAATTGTTCTACACTTGCGCATCTACCGCCATGGAGTACAATATGTGCGCGGGTGCCGTTGCCTTAACCACAGTAGAAACCGATCAATTAAAAAAATTAAAAAAAAGTTTGGCGCCCTTTAGCGGCCGAGCGGAAAAGCTGACTCCTAACTCGGATTTTGAATATCGACTAAAAGCCATTTTACCCTCTTGCCACCGGTTTCCATGCCGTTCTATTTAATTCCAAACAAAATCTCACAGCCGTACTACAAAGCTCTAGCACGGCTAGAAGTACCCGAGCTAAAAGTTTAATTAAATCTGAAGATGATCGAGTTCAAAACGTGCTTCCTAGAGCAAAACTTTGTCCCACGGGAAACTTTTTTTCGAAATCGGTTTAAACACCGGAGTGGAAGTATGGAAATGGAGTGGGGTTGGAATTTACAAAATGCTAACATAAAGGCATTTTGGCCTTTAATGACCAACCGAATATTTGTAGCGTTTCCAGACAACTTCTATGATGACTTTGAAATAGTATACACTGACTAGTCTCACATAGAAAAGTATAGAAGCTAACATGGTGTAAGTGGTGAGAATTGAATACGGTCCGGAACACAGGACAGTAACATAATTTACTTCAGCATTAAAAATATATGTTTCCTCCGTTGAGTTTGGTTTGGTAATAAGATGAGAGCTAGCGGCTGATTGCGTTTAAATACTACAAACATACATTGTGAACTCAATTTTCTTATTTGCATCGAAAACTGTACTGGTCATACCGATAGATACCAGTACATACGAATAAGAGCCTTATATAATGGACGCGTAAAGATCTGGTTTCTAGTACCAGGGCGCCGTAGTCACTACAAGTCCAGTAAGGTGAAAGGTATCTAAAATTACTAGATAGATAAATAGAACCAGATTTTGTCATTTACTACGCCTTCACTTCATTTGCATGCAGCTTCCTTTTGCATGCTGATATTACATGAAAAAAATAGTTTGTATAGCAGCAAAGATTGATAGGTTGCAGTTAGTGAACCGCCAGTAAACGATTAATAATTCTTTGTGTTTTAACCAGCTTGTTTTAAAATTAACATCTAAATTAGTGCTTTCTTTGCTTTTTACATAAACCAGTTTAATTTATATTTTGTACTCATTTATTTTTATGTATTTTGTTAATGCTGCACATCATTTTAGTTAAGTAATTCAAACAATAAAAGAATAGCCAAAACTGCATGAAATGATTCGCATATTTTGTACAAGTTCCGGGTTTTCAGCGAATATCGTTAAAATCACTTTATCTAAATAGATGATAAGTATGTAATATTATTTGGGATTCAGGGTCACTTAAAAAAATATAAAAATATTGAAGGTAGTTTTTCTTTATTACGTTTCGGAGATTAATATATTTTCTCCTTCTTCGGATATCTGTAAAATCTTATATTTAGTTTTATATACTGCTGGGTTTGACCTATGTAGCATCCATTACATTGCTTACATGGTATTCAAAACCAACTTGGATCGGAAAATATACACATTACAATTCAACAATCCCACAAATCTACAAAAAAACAACGATCAAAAACTTAATAGATAGAGCTCTCCTCCTAACAACCCCATAATTACGAAACGAAAGCCTAAACAAAATAAGAATAACATTACAAAATAATGCTTACCCACTGAATTTAATAAAAGCTACAATTAAAACACAAGTACACAAATTATACAACAATTTTACCCTCCCTGAGACATCCAACACAAAAGAAAAAATAATTTTTTAACCGTCCCTTATCATCCCCATCATCCCCATCAAAGGCTTGACAGAAAAAATAAAAAATGTATTAACCTCGTACAGCATTACAGTCGGCAAAAATTATTACAACCTCAGATGCCTACAAACAAACCTAAAAGGTAAACCTGAGAGGGAAAAAATCACGCACACCGTCTATTCCATCCCATGTAAGCAATGTAATAGATGCTACATAGGTCAAACCCGGCAATATTTAGGTCACAGGCTACAATCACACACGAATAGCTGTCAAGGAAAAAACTCCTAAAAACAGCATTAAAAGAACACCACCAGACATTAAAGCACTTTGATTTTGAAAATACAAAAATTTTAGAAACTGAAAAAAATGAAAAAAAAAGACTCATAGAGGAAATGATACAAACAAAGAAACAGAAAAATAATATAAATCATCGCACGGACATCGAAAATTTGAGTAAACTATACAATACCATCTTGGAAATATAATGCTAAACAACATAAACTTTAAACAGGGAACCAGAAATAGAGAAAGTTGGCCTCTATCATATGTTTTTATTGTTTGACTTTTATCTCATCTTGCTTATAACTACATTTCATTTCTGTCATATGTCATCATCACATCATTTTAAAATGTAACGTATTATTCTTAATTCCTTTATTTATATATACACATTTATACATTCAACTAAATATAAGATTTTACAGATATCTGAAGAAGGAGAAAATATATTAATCTCCGAAACGTAATAAAGAAAAACTACCTTCAATATTTTTATATTTTTTTAAGTGACCCTAAATCCCAAAAAATATGACATACTTATTATATATCTCAACGGGTCAAGAAAGAATTTTTACTATTCTAAATAGATGTAACCATAAATCTTGACTTTTTCTCTGTTTAATAATTTATCAACAAATCATAAAATTATCAACAATAACAATTGATCAACAATTACTGGTGCTACATCAGCAACGTTTGGATTCGTATTTCTTAATTATATAATATACAGATCCTTCATTAATTACGAGATACCCACGTGACCACAAAATATAGGCAACCCAACATACACTTTTGGTAGGCCTTTTATTCAAAAATACTCAAGCCGTTTGTTAACTTATAAAGGCTTGCTTGTTTACATACATAACCTCACTTTGAGTGTTGACAGTGACACTTACAGGGAATTTTTAGTTACCACAAGTACCAATCCTGAACTGACTTCAACATCTAAATCGAAAACTCCTTAAGTCGCTGCTGACCAAAGGTCACGTGGGTATCAGTAATTAAGGAAGGCTCTGTATTATTATACACATATCACAAAAAAATTAGCCCTCCTAGGAATACTATGAAAAGCAAGCACCATCTGACGCCCATTTTTTGAATTTCATCGGCAAACCTACAGCCGAACCCAGAAGAAAACTTTTGGTTTCGAACTTTAACGGCACGGGGGTTTCTATAGTTGCTTCCAATTCGTATTCTAGTAAAATGTGAGCCAAACCAACTTTGCTTACTAATAGTGCAAAGCGTTGACCTGTAAATAAAACGGATATTGGAAAATGTTGAAAGCAATGAGGCTGCTTAACGCTTAACTTACCAATGCAATTGCGCGGACCTTCCCCAAATGGAATGTAGGCAAAGCTGGGAAGTTTATCTTTATTTGTGTCGGAAAATCTCTCTGGGTCATATTTTTCCGGCTCTGGGAAGTATGTTGGATCGTAGTGCAGCCCAAACATGGGTATGAAAACGGGGGTGCCCTTTTCTATCACAAAATCGCTGTCGGGAATTTTGTAATCTGTATTGCAGGTTCTATCCAAAAATGGAAGAACCGGATACTTGCGAAGAGTTTCTTTAAAAAAATCAATTATTTTTTGTATTCGATTTGTTTAAAATTGGTTTTACCACAAAGAACTGTGTGTAAGTATTTCATATTTTGAACTGCTTCGTATGTGAGTCCTCCATGTTCCGCCACGGCAGCTTTGATTTCAAGACGTAATTTATTTTGAATTTTTGGTTGAAGACATAGTTCGTATAAAGTAAAAGCCATGGTGGAACTTGTGGTTTCAAAACCAGCTGCGAAAAACTGAGCGGCTTGTGATACAACCACGTCTCCCTCTGAAAATCAGCAAACACTGAAACAAGCAGAGTCAATTTTGAATAAAACATACCTTAATAAATATTGTTCTCAGTTGTATCTTGCTTCATAAGTTGGATAATGATATCAATGAAATCATTTCTGGTTACTTTAGTTTCCTTTCGTTGTAGTATGGTTCTCCAAAAAACATCTTTCAAAAAGGTTGTAATGCTTCTATCAAAAAATGGCAACCTAAAAAGCTTCACCAGACTGGGTGCTACAAAATAAGATGTTTGACGAAAGGAATTTTTCCAGTTAAAAACAAACATTTCTCGCCCAATTTCTCTAAATTTTGCGTTTTCATACTTAAAACAGTTAGCGGTAATACCAAATGCGCAGGATGCAATTACATCTGTAGAATACTTAGCGCACACTTCTTTGGCTTCAATAAAACGTTCGGTTGTATTTTTGGCCAGATAAGTATTCATTTCCTCGGAAGCTGCGCTTATTAAAGCCAACATATTTTTTATTTTTCCGCTCGTAAAAGTAGGGGTCAT
This sequence comes from Ctenicera cuprea, assembly GCA_958336395.1. Classification (NCBI taxonomy): domain Eukaryota; kingdom Metazoa; phylum Arthropoda; class Insecta; order Coleoptera; family Elateridae; genus Ctenicera; species Ctenicera cuprea. The sequence goes on along the minus strand of OY284487.1, from coordinate 18,343,125 downwards.
TTTAACGCGTAGGGGTTTCCATTCCGGATTCCTTATAAAGAAAAGCATTTTTGAAACGGTGGAATCGCAGTTTTCATCGCATGATACAGTACGATCGGAAAAGTAGTTGAAATCTTTCACCAAAATTGATTTGATCAAACCGGTATTTCTGATGACCAAATGAGGCTTGTTTAAAATGTATATACCGAAGTATGGCGTTTGAAATTTATTATACAATTTAGCTAGAAAATGTCCGATTGTCGAGCGAAATAGAAATACTTCCAAAAAATTTCCAACAAATGGTAATGGCTTTATGTATGGCACACCCCGTTTCTCCCAATGATCAAAATTTCGTGTTGATAATTTGTATAAAATAAATGCTACGGTTGCGACTGTTATGAAGATATCAAGGATTAATGATGTTGGTATGAAATCCATCTAAAACAATTAGGTAACAGGGTGCTTAATGAGGAAATTTATATAATTAACTCTTACCTTTTGTGAAGTTTCAAATGCACTGTTAAGTAGTCACAGTAGTAGTGCGCGTCTTAATAAATAAGTTCAAGGACTGTTACTTTTTGCATACTAACAAATTAGTAATGCTAATGCGAAAGTCCTCTGCACTGTAATGAAAAACCTAAACAAAAATCAACCTTGAAATGACACAAAAATACATCATAAACTTACTACAAAATTTAGAATAATTCGTAAAGCCTCCAATGCCCCCAACATCAGTTTACCTCTTTTTGAAAAATGTAGAAACTTCGTCTCCAAACTAGGTATGAAGGTATTAAATGAGTATAGGAACAACTGTTTATGGAGAAAAATCATCTGGGCTTCTGTTTGGTCGCTTACCTGAGCAGTTTAATTAGATAATTGCCAAAGCACTAAATTAAAAAAGCTATCGGGCAACCGCCACGAGAGCTTTCTCGCATGTATTGAATTTTTCAAAATTTTTAATTATTTTGAAAATTTTTCATTTTTGTTTAAATTTTTTAAATTATACATGTATAAACTAGAAAATTTCAGCAATTAAAACTTTTTACAATTATAAAACTTTCGAAAAATTACAATTATCAAAAAGTTTTTAAAACTAACTTTTTTTAATTTTCGAAATTATAAAAAAATATTGACAATTTTTGGAAATTTTAGAAATTGTACAAATTATTTAAAAATTAAAAACTTTTTAAAAGTTGAACTTTTGAACATTTTATAATTATTAGTACTTTCTAACATTTTGAAATTTTTTGAAAAGTCAACAGTTATAAACTTTTCGTAGTATTGAAACTTTCAAAAAATTTTAAAATTGTGAAAATATTTAAATTTTTTGACTAATTTTAAATAATTTTCAAAATATTAATAGTTGTGTAAATTTCAAAATTTTAAAAACCTATGAATTTTTAAAAGAAATTTCAAAGGTTTGGAGAATTTTTAGAAAATTAGGATAATTTAGAAAGGTTTAAAAATTCAGACATTTTAGAAATTTTAATTTTAAATTTTTGTTAATTAATAAAATAGAAAATATAAGCTAGTATCCAATATACGTGCACTGAAAAAGAAACAGTTAAAATGTTTATTCTACTCGTATCAAATAGCCGACACAACTTTTTATTAAGAAAATACCATCGAGAGGTTTACTTTTAACCGCTTACCTGTATAGTTTAATTGAATAATCGTCAAAAAATCGTAAAATCGATGGAGAATTTTTAATACACTTTTTTTTATAATTTTCTTTAATTTTCAAATATCAATACTTTCAAAATTTACGAAAATTTACTATTTCGAATATGACAGAGTTTCCAATTTTTTCTTTAACTTTTAAAAATTAAGTTTCCGAAATTTACAAAATATTTAAGATTTTAAAGTTATTCGACATTTTTAATATTATCGATTTTACAAATTTACAAGTTTAAAGGTTTTTGAAATTTGAAATTTTGAGTTTTAAAATTTGTTACCATTTTCATTGGTTTTAAATTTTTAAAATCTATAAGGGGTTAACTTACATTTACAAAATTTTTGCAAATTAAAGAAATATAAATATTTCAAAATTTCGAGATGTTCAACATTTTTAATATATTCTAAATTTTCGATATTTTTGATTTTACAAAATTTTCAAGTTTAAATATTTTCAAAATTGTAACATTTAAGTTCTGATAATTGTCAACATTTTCAATAGTTAACTTTTCAGTATTTTCGAAATTACAAAATTTTCAAAATCGTCAAGATGTTCCAATTTACATTTTCAAACTTTGCAAACATAAATATTTTTTGAAAATTGAAAAAATTTGAATACTTTCAAAATTTAAAAGTGAAAGTTTTTTTAAATATTTCTTTTTAGTACTTACTTGAATAGTACGCATTTTTACAATATAAATACTTATGGTGTAATTAAGATTAAAAATGTTTTTTTTTATAAAAAAAATATTTACAACTTCTTTGTGGTTACTGTAATTGCGGTCTTAATAAGAGGTTTGTATAATTAAATAGGACCTCGTATAATTATAATTATAGCAATTTCACGAATACCATCAGTTTTGATATTATTTTCTATTGCGTGATAAAGTTCAAAAAAATACGTCAGCATAATAATTAAAGTCAAACGATAGATACATCGTTTTAAAATTTGTACTCATACTACCACTTATCAGCGATGGCAGAAAAACTGAAACTATGTATTTAGTTTGAAGTTGATGTGATGATAGACTTAACTCGTGTAAATAATTACTATAAATTCTAGTAGTCTAAAAAAATTAAATATTTTAATTTAACCGAAAAGTACTTTACTTTTGGTTAGGAAAACGGAATACTAAAATTTTTATTTGGCGCAGTTGAAAACAATGTTTTTTTTCTTATTTAGGTGACATAATTACTATATCAATTTAATACAAGTTTGTGTTAAACACAAAAAACCATTTTCTGTCGTCAAAAAAATTTTGTTGGCGTCTGAAATCATTTACACAATTTAGAATCAAATAATAAATCGACATAAATGCTATTCTTTCACTATAATTATCCATCCATTCCATACATATATAAAAGCTCAAAGGGTTTTCTTCTCCGGTTCCTCCAGCGGCTACCGCTTCACCAATTTGGACCATTTTTTTTAAATGAAAGGTCTCTATCCACAGATGGAACATGAAACATTTTTATATTTTATTCTACGTCGATTTCTTAATAATAATTATTTTAATTTATAATATATATGAATGTCTGCTAGACGCGCTTCACTTGAGGCAACATCTACGTTAACCCCGCGTCTCATTATTGGAACTAATGCATCACATGACTTAGCATTTCGCCGGTTCTGTCAACGCTCAGTCTGTCAGTGCATTGTGCGCTGGGGCAACACTAGTTTATTTTTATATTTTAAAATATCAATATTTAATGTCAAAATTTAATTTTTGTTGTCAAAAATTATTTATTGACATTGAAAAATGCTGTCATCTAACGGCGAAGCTGGCTTAGTAACAAAGTGGTAGTCCGTCACTTTAGGTCCTTGAGGCACAGATAAAATGGACGCTGCAACGGTGTCTGTATGTGGGTCTATCTGTCTGTCTGTGTGTCTGTATACACTTTACAGTCCAGACGCCTTAACGCAGAAAAACAAAATGTGGCTTAAAGATTACGCATTGCAATAAGATGACACCGTCAGAAAATGAAGCTGGTCTGCCAGAAAAAAAGAGGGGGAGGGGTGCTTTATTTTAAAATAGACGCGCTCGAAATAGGACTTCCGAAACCAATAGATATGAGCATGTTAAATGACAATAGGAACATCTTCCTATTAAGATAACATCACTGAGAGGTTTCTTCTTGGTCGTTTACCCCAACAGTTTAAATGAGTAATCGCCAAAAATTCAGCCTCAAAATTTTTACAATTTTTTATTTTTTCAAAATTTCATACTGTTTTTTTTTAATTTTCAATAATTTTTAAAAATGTTTAACATTTTAATACTGCGTAAAATGAATATATTTTCCAAAAATTGTCAAAATTTTTCAAAATTTTCTATGTAAATACCCAAAATGCTTTACAATTTAAAAAATTTTTATAATTTCCAAACATCTTCAAAACTTATTATATTTTCAATTTTATAATTTTTATAAACTTTCATAGTAATCAAAATTTACTAAACATTTGGAAAAAAAAACAATTGCTATAAAATGTATTTTTTTGAGAATATTGGAAATATTCTCAATTTCTATAGAATTGTCAAAATTTTCAAAACGTATGAAAATTTAAAAAAAATTAATTAAACGCGAGGAAGGTGACGTGGCGGTTGCCCGATGGTGGTTGTCTGGCAGCTTTTTTACATTCATGTCGCTACTTTGTTACATTAACTGGCTTTGTACCTAATTTTATTATTTGCATCAAAAATTGTACTGGGTTGATACATACCAGTGAATACGAATGCCTTATATAAAAAACTTGTAAAGTAGTGGCTTCCCGTAGGGGGCTCGTCCTCCCGACAAAGCAAAGCAGGTAGAAGGGATCCGGATTTAATGTAGAGGCTGTTCATTTGAAATGTTCCTACGTGTAATATTAAGAAAATCAGAAGAGATATTGAGATACGGTTTGTGAGAGTTTTTAGTTTTTAAGAGGTACATATCTTTCAGGTATCTATGATGGATATCAATTTACCTTCTCACCTAAAGCCTACTCAACTTTAAAATCCTAAATATTATTGCAGCCAAGTATTTCAATACATGGCAGAAGGGTGCAATCGAGTGGCCAGTTAGGTCTCTACATCGTACGCCAATAGATTGTGAGGACACTTAAAATCTGTATCTTAGAAGACTCAGCCAGTAAATATTCAAGATTCAAGAAATACTAGCAAAAACAGTGAGCTACGCCCCCCGATATTTTTCTTGGTAACTTCATACCCGGCGCTTGCCGCTCCGTAAACAGACCTGTAAAAAATTTGTAAATAGGTTTACCCTGCGTAAAATCTTTAAGAAAAACAACTCATTGTAACTCCCGAACAATTCTTTAAAAAAAATTAGTGAAACTAAACACTTGTTATCGTTTCCAGGTAAGTGCCTTAACAGAGATTTTCAAAATGTTGTTGAAACTAATAAAATACGCACTGAAAAATGTTCATAGACATTTGCATATAGTTCCAAAGTTAAATGCGCTCTTATTCATATAAATCAGAGATGTAATGACATAACTAATACGGTCATCACTAAGAATTCGTAGTAAATAGATTTTTAGTAACCACTTGTTAATTATAAGCGGAACTTAGTCGAGCTCCAAATGTGTATCAATGAATTGTAGAATTCGTCTGGTATGCTCTTATTTGTTTGTTGTTGGCGCGATAAATCATACACGTTTCCGTTTCGCTTAAAATTAAATAAGACAGAAATAAGCAAATTATACCAACAGAAGTGACAACACTCAATAAACTGCATCGACACGCAACAGGCCCGCTGTTATGTTAAGCTCCAAAAAAGTAACATCAAAAACGTTATGCGTCAAAATATCAAACCGAAGTGGCGTAACCAGCGTCCTCTACAAACAGCAGAAAAATTAGTAACACCATTGTGTTTGTAGATTTATAGAACATAACTAAACCGAATTTCAACTTAATTTGAAGAGCAGTTTTTGAGTTTGTTAAAAATAGAAATAAAATTTTTGTCTTTAAGGCCCTATAACTTCTGAAATTTTTTACTAAGGCACGTTGAGTTTAATCTGTCTATTTTGATCCCAGAAAGCCATACCTATACGTTGTCCCATTACTTACGGCACACCCTGTAGATACGCACTACTGCATAATATTGATTTTTTTACTATTTTTTTAATTGATCTTGTTTTTAAATCTTATTTTATTAATTTTATCTTACAATATTTCTGTTTGGCTAATGCATATTTTTTTGAATGAGCACTTGGTGTAGTGTGCGGTGCGGTGAAGCATTAACAATTTACGAACGTGTAATACCCAACTGGAAACTGCTACTGCTTTATGCATAAATTGTTTGGCGAGTCCTCTTTTGCCTTGGTGATGCTTAATTTAAAAACGACTTAGAGGAAATTAAAATTATCAATCATCATCAATCAAAACGTATATTGCTTTTCGGTGATCTAATCACGTCTCTTCGAAGTCTTCGAAGCAAAAAGGTAGTTGGAATCATTCTAAAACATCAATGTGGGCGGGCTTGCCCTAGAACAAATCGTATTTGCAACGAGAAGTTGAGGCACTTGTACCTAAGAAAATGATTAACGTATGATGGTTTCTGCACTGATGGTGTTTCAAATATAAAGTGACCATACGTCCCGTTTTCCCGTTATGCAAAATTAAAACAATAGTGTCCGTATTCATTTGTTTGCAAATTGAAATGAAGGCCAATAATGTTTTCATACAGATAACCAAACTATATGATCGCCAGTTCGGTAGTAAGCGTAAGTCTATGGGGCGCCAAGTGTAAAGTGAAAATTTGCTGTGCATTTCACGGTATTTAAGGCAATTTGTCCCAATATTTATTTGTATATACTCACATTTAGCTAAATGCTTTTTATTTTAATAAATCGTTGTGGATTTAAATAAATTCTTAAACATTTGGTTTAAATATTCTAATATTTAATAAAGCATTAGAGATTTAATCAAATCTTAAAACATTTACTGTAAATTTTCAAATATTTAGTAAACCTTTATGTATTTAGATAAATCTGCACATATTTGTTTTAAATCTTTCAATATTTAATAAATACTCGCAGATTTAATTAAATTTTTACCGATATAAATAAATCCGTACAGATTTAAATAAATGTTTCAACATTTAAGCAAGTATACTGTGATTTAAGTTTAAGCTGTCACATTTAATGTTAACCTGTCATATTTATTTGACCTTGGTGAGCCCTTGGTGGGAGCGTTCGACGCTTAAACAAAACAGACTGAAAATTACATTCTCAAGGGAATGTTGAGGAAACTTTCATTGTATGAATAATAAATTATGCAATGTTAATGTTGTTAAATATGTTGTTATTGATGATTGAATTAACATTAATTGTACAAATTCTTAAAATACGGAAAACGTGTTCATAATTGTTGAACGTTACCACCAGTGTAAACGGTCTTGGTCTACTATGTAGGCTGGGTCTACCACGGTCAAATAAATATGACAAGTTAACATCAAATATGACAGCTTAAAATTAAATGTTGAAATATTTATTTAAATCTGTAAAGATTTATTTATATCGTAAAGATTTATTTAAATATGTGAATATTTACTAAATATTGAAAGATTTAAAACAAATATGTGCAGATTTATCTAAATACATAAAGATTTACTAAATAGTTGAAAATTTAAAGTAAATGTTTTAAGATTTAATTAAATCTCTAATGCTTTATTAAATGTTGGAATATTTAAACCAAATGTTTAAGGATTTATTTAAATCTACAACGATTTATTAAAATAAAAAGCATTTAGCTAAATGTGTGTGTATATATAATAAATATTGGGACAAATTGCCTTAAATACCGTGAAATGCACAGCAAATTTTCACTTTACACTTACCGCCTCATATAAGTCGACGCTGGAATCTGCATTTGGCATTTCGCAGTGGCACAACTCATCTAAAAGCAATGTTAATAACTAAAGGCAATATAAATCAGTCTTGTCAAGAGTTTTATACTTATTTGAAGTCGTCACCTGCACTATTAAAACAAATTTGTTCTTCGGAGAAATATAAATGAGTTTAAAATATTGATAGTTATTTTATATTTGTTTTTCTTTTCCTGTTCATTAGTATGTGTAAGTATAACATTAATAAACCAATAAACTTAATGTGTTCTTTAATATTTTATTGTCAATAAAACCAATGCAGTGTGTTTCGTACAATATTTTGTGTTTTTATCGATTTTTATTTAATTTTTATTAATTTTTTTAACACGTCCCGTTTTTGAAAGAAAAATAAATGGTCACTTTATTCAAATAAAGACATCAGCGGGTGGAACTCGTCTTAAGTTGCCAAAAGTACAGCTTATTTAATATTTTAAGTTTTTACTTTTTAACAACACAGGTAACATTAAAAATGAGGCGCCAAATAAATAGACCGTTGCTTTTAAACACAGTTTCGCATACGCGAAGACCGAGCTTATCGGGCCAAATGGTTCCAGCTACGACACAATTAACCAATCTATTATTGCTCATTGATACAAATAATGCAATGATCAGATGGACAGATGCAAAGAAATAGTAGGGATTTGAGAACGCAATAAGCACGGCAAAGGCACGACTTTTGTAGCGGCCTCACGGCAGCGGCGCCGGTTAGCGGCAGTTAGTTGCAGTGTGCAGCTAGTGCGTGTTTATTTATTTCATACATAGTTTGCAAATTTTCAATAAAAATATGGAAATTCTCGTTGACCAGCTTTTAAAAGTGAAATTTTATGGATACTCTTAAGAAAAACAAATACAAATAAAAAATCCTGTACTTTAAAATGCCTAAAGTCGTTACAGACAGACATGATAAAGAAATCTAGATTGTTTAATACTGAATAATATAAAAATATGGACTGGCTAACTGGTAGCGATACAAAAGATAAACTATTTTGCCGAAATTGCTTACTATTTTTATTTATATCTAACCCTTCAAAATGGTCTAAAACAGGGTACTTTGTTTTAAAAAACGTTTCACCTGTAATTAAAAAACGTGCGTTGACCAAAAAACATTTATCTGCAACTGTTACATTAAAATTATTTGGCATATCACGCAATAACTTGGCTTTAGACGAAGGTTTAGGTTATAGAAATTTATTTTATGCGCAGAATAATTAATTTAACAACAGTTCTTGGTAAATATGAGTTGAGATATTTTTTTTACTTTGTAATTTTAATGTTAACTAATTTTTGCCATTGCCTACCCAAATTTTAAACCTACGGAACGCCGCTGCCTCACAGTGAAATCTCAGAGTTGTATTTATCAATATTGTTTAGATTATACAACTAATTTTCTGAAATACATTACGAATCTAGATAAAATGATCCAAGTACAAAAAATTCAAGGACAAAAATATAGAGAAAAAATACTCCGCGAAAAAAAGTACATTAAATTTTAACTAGTTGTTTTTTTCATTATTATTAGGTAAATATGCTGTAAAGAAAGATCTTAATTTGTTGTTTAACGCAATTTTTGACGAGTCTCCAAAAAGTCTTTCAGCCCTGGGCTGCTATGGATTGTTAAACGCATGTTTTTTTCAGTCACATCTTAGTACTTTTTTTGAAATAAGTCAAAGCCAATTTCAATCAAAACGTTTTTATTTTGAATTATTTAAGGTTGAGCATCTCTTATAATAATTTTAAAAATACATTGTTTCTTACTGGTATTTTGCTTTTCATTAATAAACACAAAACTTAAAACATAATTTTCACATAACCATCATAAAACATCAATTATGTCATCTTAAATGACGTTTTGTTTAAGGTTAGATTGTGTTATGATAGTAAACACAACGGTTAGTTACTCATTGCAATCCATAATGCCTTGCATTCTAGCTCCCTTGGTTTGCTATTTTTAAACTCCTGATTTAAATAATAATTTTATTTAAATCATTTGATTTAAATCAGGTGATTTAAATAGAGCATACCATGAACAGAAGTAAACTAGTGAATTACACAAATAATATTTTCAAATTTAAGTAAGCATCTACGATTTAAGTAATTATGTTTATCGGTCATTCACCAAACACTTTGCACAATAATTGTTATGAGAAATTAGCAAAATTCCAAACAACGTTTTTGAAGAAACAGGATGGGATTATAAAGATAAAGTAGTAATATTATTGCATGTCTTATCACACTGCCCCTTTGGAAAATTTTGAGACTAAAGCATATCTATTATAAGAAATCTCACAAAATTGAAATGTTGAAACAACTACATTTTGTATTTTAGATTTTTTCCATGGATTATTGACTCCATGAAAATTTTGTAAATCGTAATTTTGACACAAATACATGTTTTGGACTTCCAGGATTCCAAAAACAGTAGTTTTTAAAAACTGTGGGTGGGTGGGTATGTTGGCATGCGGGTGGGTGTGTCGTGCATCATAAGCATAACTATTGAACAAATAATCGGATTTCAATGAGATTTAGAATCTGGAGATAAATCAAAAATTCACTTAAAAAAAATCAAAAACGGAAACGGAAGCTAAAAAAGGAAAATTTTTTTCTCTAATCTAAATTTCATAAATTTGAAATCAGAACCTGATGAATGCGATCTGATCTGCGAATTTATGAAAATTTTGATTTTAGCACTTTATTGCTCAAAAACAAGTTTATAGATTGTGTTAAAATATTAGATCGTAATAGTCCTATAGATACATAATGTTTCTGTGCACAGAATACTTTGAAAAATTAAAATCGATAAAGTGAAAAAATTTCAGAAATTTAATAAAATATTGCAAACAAACTGACCACACGATGTTTTTAAAACAGTGGGTTATAGCGCTTGAGATTACCTACAATTTGGTTGTCTCAGCCCGCTAATTTTTCTGTGACGCCTTGAAATAAATTTTTGAAAATTGTATTTAGTAAACGGTAAACGGTAAAAAATTTCTGTTTAAGCCAAATTGCTCATGAGTAATAGTAGAATAAGATTTAGAACTATATTTTTAGGTGCAGTAATATTTAAGGGGGTTATTGTCCTGTTTCACTAATTTTGGCAGAATGTTTGTCCGTTTGTTTTTAGTATTTTTTAACCAACTGAAAATTTTTAAACTATTGATAATGTTGACAAATTAAAAAAGCTAACCTCTTCTTATAGTGCCATACCCTATTCAGGGCGTTGGCTACCTCTCTCCTACGTCTGTGTTTGGTGCGCAGCGATAGATATTTTGCACAGACAGACATAGGGGACCTACAGTTTAACGTGGGCTCCGAACCACAGGAAGTGCATGCACTTCTTCTCCAGAGAGGTTTTTCTGGGGAAAAATCTACCTCGCTGGTTTCCCGTTGCCTTGCAAGGGAGAACAACCTGGCCGAAGATCGAACCCGGATCCGCTGCATTGGTAGACCGCGCGCTCTTACCACTGAGCACACAATATTTAATACCCTAATACAAAAAAAATTATTGGAAATATACAAAGTGTTTCAAAATTAAGTGCCGCAATTTATACATTAGATATTTCATACCAAAATGAGACTTTTTACTTATAAATTATGATCCGCAACCTCACCGTTTCTGAGATAAAGGGTGTTGAAAACTTGTTCTTAATTTGTTTTTTTCTCGATGCTTGGGAAACAACGCTAGGTATTCCGATGCAAATTTGGAAACTATTGTTACTAGTGATCACCCAATATTGTACGAGTTTTTGTCGAAATATGTCCACCAGCGTCGTAGTTACGTGAGGGGTCGGTCCCCTTTCTTAAAAACTGTACGTTACTACACCGGTGAAGTTCAATTTTGGAAACATGGTCACCCATGCATTGAAACAACGAAAAACAAAAACATGAAATTTTACTGATTTGTAATTTTTATGTAGAAACAAACAATTGAATAAAAATTATTAATACAAACAATGAAATTCTAAATACCACTATGTTCCAGTATTTTGTTTGAACAATAAAATTCTGAAATAGTAAACTTTTGTGTTTTTGCTTTTTGTTGTTTCAATGCATAGGTAACCATGTTTTCGTTTGCAAGCGTTGGAATAAACTCGCGCGTATTTTATACATGGAAAACACTTTCGTAAAGTAACCGTCAATAGCCTCGAAAACAGAGCTAGCTGTCTATGACAAAAATGCGAAACATTTTTTTTTCTAAATCAAATGTAGAATTTAAATATGCAAAAAAAACAAACTTAATCAGTGTAATAACGTACAGTTTTTAAGAAAGAGGACCGATCCCCCTCGTAACTACGCCGCTGGTAGACATATTGCGACATAAACTCGTACAATATTGAGTGCTCACTATAAAAAATTGCGTCTGAATACGTCGCGTTGTTGCAAAATATCGAGAAAGAAACAAATTAAATAAAAGCACCCTGTATTTCAGAAATGGTAAGGTTGCGGGCCACAGTTTGGGTAAAAAGTCTTATCTTTGTATGAAACATCTTCTATATAAATTAAGGTACTTAATTTTGAAACACCTTGTAGATACAACAAAAAAGCGTTATATTGCAAATGTATTTCCAAATTAATAAAATTACTGCTGATTTTCACCAAATTAGAAATCTGTGTGTAAAATAATATTCTAATCATCAATTTCAAATAAATTTTAATAATATTTCTACAAATGATAACAATTTAATTATGTTGATTAATAAGCACTACCCAGTAAATAGAAAATTATTTTTGTTGCAGTTTAAGCATTTGTGGGTCAAGTAAAACTTAACCATTAATGGAATGACGTTTTTCGCAACATTAAAAGAAAACCCTTTTTCTCTATAGTTAGTTCCATCCATGGATACGCTGGATGAAGGGTAAGTTTACTGTAGTAGCAATTTTTTAGAGAAATTTCTAATTATATTATAGCCTAAACGAGACAAAGCCTTCAGTCTCGTCTTGTCTCGTCCCGTCTCGCGGGATCCTATATTAATGTAATTTAGGTAATCTATGTGCAAAGAAACAAATGCTAGCAGGTTTGACCCCTTCTGAAAGCTTTATAGAAATGTGAATTTTTTAATGTCCGTATATAACCAAGTAAAAAATAATGTAATTGGTTGTTAGTATTGTTTTCTTCGTACGAAATTAAGACTAACATAAGAATGTCTTTCAAAGTAAAAATTAAATTTGTATTGAAAATTAACCATTTTGTCTCTAGAATAAATTAACTTCTAGACGACTTGCTAAGTTACTTTTCAATCACCAGTTAAAACCTTCACAAGATTGCAATCAATATACTTATTCACAGAAAGAGATTAACTTTTCCAAAATACTTGGTAATTGACTAATTGCACAGAGCTAATAATCCTATGGTGACATGCATTGTTACAGTAATGAGTAGAAACGTAGCTATTCAATATTAAAACCTGCCGGTTAAGAATTTTTGTGTAAACAGGGTTACGTTAATCATTATTCACAGATAATACTTGCAAGATAAAGAAGGTAAATTTTTAAATGCAATATTCTTAGTATCAAACAATGCAGATAATTAATATATTATACTAATATAATTAGCAACTTTAACATATATTTATTCTAGCCTTATACGTTTTTCAACGTCATTATCAAAGGTAAGAATAAAAGTAAACAGTTGGTGTTGCTATAAGAACAATAGGACTTTATGACCTGATATTAGTTCTTGGACCTTGTTATTTACGACAAAAACTAAAGAGTAGACATTTTTCCAACGGTTTTAATAAGTTTTCATTGCTGTTCAGATATATCGGTTGTTTATACGACATTTTTGGGACGCCCTGTATATAGAAAATAAAAAAACTGCAACGCAATAAACTGCTTAGCGTTCCTGTTGAGTAGTCATTGGGAAATTTTGCAGTAGGAGCTGACCTTGAAATTTTAGAATGTTATTGTAATGCATTATAAAAATGATATCATTAATTGAGAAGTCAGTGACAATTTATAATCAATTGTGGTTTTGTGTATTATGTAACGTATTTTCAAAGCGGTAAAACAAACACCTAAAATTTTACATTCAGTTGCCACTTTATGACGGTTTACAACGTTATTAAAAAATTCTTCGTATACATAAATGTCATAAATAATAGCAATTGCATACTACTGTTGTTGAGTTGAGATATAATAGTCGGCCATAGTTTACATTAAACATGATGCTCAATAACTTGTTTCCACATTTTACTTGCTAGTGTATCTAAAGCAGATAGAACAGTTCTGTATTACTAGCGAAGACCGTGGGATATGCCCTACGATGTTTGAGTTTTTTTGTAATAATAAGTAAGCTAATTAAGTAGGTACTGTAGCGGACTGCGGATCGAAGTTCCAGTTCTATGAATTATATAGCGATTGCTGTAATTCTTACTATATTAAATCCTGATCCCTTCGACCGGTCTCAACCTGAGAGAAATATGACTGCAGCTACAATTATGCAACCCCAGCGGCACGCCATGTGTATTGTTTTTTTTAAGTTACCAAAAACTGAGCGAAGTAATTTTACTGGATTTATCCAATACTTTAGTTGTTCTTACTAGCATCGTACCGTTCTTCCGAATGGACCGAGATCATAGCAGTATAATAGCCATAATATAAGAACATGCTACATGATACTAAAGCTGACACAAAAAAATAATAGTGCATAATGTTAGAAAATCTGAAGTTTTTGGAAAAAGATTCGTTGGAATTAAGAAAAATTAAAATGATAGGACCAATTCGTTTGACAAAAATTGGATGGAAGGGAAAAAATTAACCGAACAATTAAGTTGTGAACTTTATGCTTCATAAGCCATTTAGCTTAAACAAAATTTTTTATCGTCCCCCGTTTATTAAATGAAAGGGCATAAATTTCTATGTGTCTGAGCCTGCAAAATGTTAAAGAAATCGTGGCTAGTTAATAGGCAATATTCGTGTGAAAATTTTCACCCAATAATTTTTTATTTATAAAAGAATTTTTTGCATAGTGCCGTGTTGCTACCGTGGGGCTATTATTGTAGCAAATTGAATCCCCATCTCTCAACTTTGTAAGTAAAAAAGCGTTAAAATTAAAATTATCAAAAATTTGTAGCAGCGGCCATGTTAATGTTAGTACCACATATTTTCTAAATATTTTAATATTTATTGATTAAAGAATGTTTGTAACAAAGAAATAGATTATTAATTACTAAAAACTATTAGAAATACTTATTCGTAATTTACAAATTTAATGTTAATGCTCTATATAGCAGTCTTAAAACTCCAGACATGGACTTAAATTTAGAAAATAACTCGTAAGATAAAGAAAATGCGATATTATTAAAAAGAACAGCGCTAATTAATTCGTAAATACTTCTTTGAAATTCTTCGGCTTGCTGAAAAAGAGATTGTTACTAAAGCAAAAATTGGAATAAAACATCTTATGATCTATTTTTGCGGCACTTTTTTCGCCGCTCTGTTTTCAACGGCAAGATTTTTCCGTCGGCAATTTTTTCAACCACTTTTTTCCGCGTATTTCTTTCCTAGATTGTGTGCCACCGCACTAAAAAAATACGATACACCATAGAAGCTACAAGTTTGTTCAAACATTTGTTGTTTAAGAATCTAATGTTATAAATAAGACAATTCAAATGAGTTGAACTTTTAACTGTAAAATTATGTTTATCTAAAGATTTTAATTGCAATCTTTTAATTATATACAAAATAATTTCAACAACTGCCGAGACCGGTGCACATTATTAAGACACTTTTAAAAATACATTCGAAAATGTTCTTAAAAATTGTCTACACTTTTTTTCTGTTTTGAGATAAAAGTGCAAATTCTTGTTTTTCGTATTGGCGCAATTTTTGATGAAACAGATGATACTCGTTTTAAGCTTTTCAATAATGTATAACAACCTAAAAAAATTATTGTAGGTAATCAAACTTTTACAGAAATAATGATTTTTTAAGAAACAGTTTTAGGTATTAGTAGGCTATGAACGCCGTCGTTCCTTTCAAACGAAAAATTTACACATTTATTAGAGTTTTGACTTTATGGCCGTATTTAGGAAAAATAGTTATGACTGAAAAAGCAAGCAAACGTTCAAATTCATATATTTTTATTTATCTGATAAGCGTTTCATCAAAAATGGCGCCCATAAGAAATACAAACGTTTGCGCCTGTATCTCAAAAACAAATGAATAGTAGAACATTTTAAAGCACAATTTCGAGTGTGCTTTTAAAAGATGTCTGAATAATGTGCAAAATTTAAAAACATAAATAAAAAAAATTATTGAGGAAGAAAAACTCAATTTTGTTTTACATATCTCAAAAACTAAAAAAGTTACCCTTAATCTGAAAAACTATCGTAATATTGCATACAATTATGCGAAACTTTCCCCATTTAACCAACTTTGTATCTGTTACCGTTTTTCGTGATCTTAATGTTGATAGACTCGAATTTTGAACACACTGTATAAACTTTTATGTAATATCAAGTAGTAATTTTATGTTGTACAATTTTACTTCCTATCTATTATATTTATACCATTTATAAGTTTTTACAACATAGTACTTTCAGAAGTACAAACTTGTGAAAATGTGTTAAATTCATAAGTGGGGATAAAACCACCACCTCTTAACCAACAACCAATCGACGTAGAGAATTTTAAGGGTGAGATCACAACAGTCTCTAGCAGAATTATATAAATAACTTCATTAATTACCATAGTCTGTTTTCTCGTCTATACGATCAAGGGCTACAGATCTAGGTAAGAGCTACTTAATTTATTACTCACTAAGTTATATTTTAAGGTATGTTTATTATGTTTTGGAAATTTGGCTTACATTGGTGTTAATATTTCATAAAATTAGATTCAGCAAAGAATAAAGTGATGGGCTACACTTTTTTTTCTACTTTATTCCGAATCGAGTTTGTGCCTTTTTGGAACTATAATTACAACATCTTATTAGTTTCTTATACACACAAATTCAATGTCTAACAGATGACCATAGAAGCAACCATTATGAAAAATAGCGTAAATTGCTGTCTGTAGCAACTGCTGGCGTAATATGTTCATGTAATCATATTGCACTAGACGTTTCTAGTAGACATGCATTTACTTGGCTACTTATTTTGAAATTTTTAAGAATCAAAGCGATAAGTTAGTTTATAATCAAAATTTATGTTTTTTATTTTTTATTTTTCGTACGGGTTGAAACATATTCCCTAATGGATAAATTATGCCTGCTTGAAATTTCTTTACACGTTGTTTTCTATGTTACAAAGCTTAGTTGCTGTATCATTATAAAATTTTAAAAATAATGAGAAAACTCCTCGTAGTTTTCACAAGAACAATTATTTGTACGTTCAGATATACATTTTGGTTACTACGCAACCATCTTCAGTGACCTACAACGTAAGAAACAAAGTGGAAAAACACAACAAAGCAGACTCTGATATCACCAGGCGTAACCTATCTGCTTCGTTGTGTTTATCCACTTCCGCGTAGTGTTTGTTTCTTACGCTTTAGTGCACTGAAGATGGCTGCTTAGCATCTTATCGTACTAATAATTGTTCTTGTAAGAACTAAGGGAGTTTTCCTCATTATTGGTGATAGTAAGTTAAAAGACATAACTGGAAGTCATTTTAAGTTGCAAGAACTACCATCATTAAGAACCTTCAGACGTATGTTTCTAGATCTTAAATTTTTCTCAGAAGCGTTTGTAATTTGTGAGGTACAGCTTATACGTGTATGTGATTTTCTGTCTAACACACTATGCTGGGCGGTTGTTTGCTTTAAAATCCAACCCTTAAGTGCAGTGTGTAGTACAGTGGATCAAATGGAGTAATACAATTTTAAAAGCATTTGTAGCATTGTAGCATTTGAGGTGGTGGAACTTTCTTGTTGTTTTTGTGTAACAATAAATGCTTGTATGTGGTTTCCTGTTTAACACGGTACGCTCGACGTTTGTTTGCTTTAAAATACAACCTCAGCGTAGCGTGTATCACAGTAGATCATACCGCATCATACCTGCCACAAATATAATTTTTGAAGCGAACAATTTGATTTTTTGCAAAACTAATTAACTATCTATATATTCTAGCCTGAAAAATGTGCTTTAATTTGGCTAATCATGCAGTAAAATCTTTTTTAATGAAATTCAAATTTAGTGTAATATATAACATATATAAATATGTAATAATATCCGAGAACTTTTCATAGTGAAAAAAACGAAGTATAATTTTCATAAAAGCTAAATTACCGAGTATTTTTTGAGGACATAATATCCTACCTAATTTATTGTAACAGTTTTCAAAAAAACATAAATATTAATAAATTCATAATCTTCCAAAAGGCGGCATTTTTCTCTATCACTACTTTTCTGTAGTTTTGTCATATTACATAATTACGTCTTAAAAACAGATTTTTTACTTGTTAACAAATACATTGGTATTGTTATATACTATAACTTGAACTATTTGAAATTTAAATTACTGAAAATAGGGAATCTTTAAAATTAATGTGATAGTTTCACAAATCTAAATTAGTACAAACAAAATCTGTTAAGTTTTCTAAAGTTTGTAAGTGGGGGTGAAAGCATTTTCAAAACCACCTTCCACAACCAACAGCCAATCGGCGTAGACGATTTTAAGGGTGAGGGCACAACGCCCTCTAACGGAGGTTTATAAATAACAAGACTCTTTATTCTAGGCTGTATTTTAGTCTAGACAGTCAATGATAGCATTTCTAGGTAAGAATTATTTACTTTATTAATTCTTTGTTTATATTTTAAATGTATATTTATTTCCGTGGAATTCATCTCATTATTCTTTGATGATCTAGCTAAATGAGTGTATTGGAGCCTCATAAAGCTAGGTTCAGCAAAGAATAAAGTTGTGGGCAACACTTCAATTCTTTTTTCTCTATAAGGATTCGCGTAATATAATGTTTTTCTAACGTACTGGAAAACTATCAAAAGCGACGTGAATTTCTGCCTTTAGGAACTGCTGGTGTAGTATGTTGTTTATATAACCATATGGCACTAGAAGTACCCAACATGAATTTTAGCATTCAATTTTCTACTTGTAGTTGCAGAATTCCAAACATTTGATTATGTTTCTCTGTTTCACGAACTATATTCAGTTTGGTGTATTTTTTAAAATTACCACTGGATCTTGTTCGTACCACAGTGAATTATAAATCACCAAAGAACAAAATATTTTTAAAATAACCCAGGGAATCTCCCCTTAAATTTTTGCCCCGTAAAGCAACAACAAAGTTCACACAATGTTCCCATATTTCCAAAACTGCTGAACTAGCTGAATGAGTGTTAGAATTCACATAAAGCTAGATTCAACAAGGAATAAAATATTCGACAATTCTTCAGCCCTTTTATTGCAATTTCTAAAATGAGTCTTATAGGCATGTACTCAAAAATTGAATCTCAATTATTAATCTAACTTTTATTGCAATGGACTATAACACAATTTGATTATTCCTAATCTTGATTTTCCTCCTTATAGTTCTGCAAGATTTTTGTTTTCTATTATAGGTTCCGGAGCAGTTGATCATATTGTTCTTTAGTGGTCTAGTTTAATGAGTGTTTAAAGTCCCATAAAGCTAGATTCAACAAGGAATAAAATGTTTGACAATTCTTCAATGTTCTATTCTATTCTAAATTAGGTGAATTAGTTTCAAATTCTTAAATAGAATGTATCATATCTTAGTAAATATTAGTTTCAAAATAAAATTGTAAAACTAGCTGTAAATTAATCAATATTGTAATTACAGCAAACAAGGAACATTTTTGTGGTTGTCTGTTGGGCTAACTGCGCCCCGTTGATGTTCTAATGACATCACTGGGTGTAGTTGGTCCCACAGCGGATCATAGGTCATATCACCTACCTACTAAATTGGCTAAAGTTATGATGGTTTCTGCTCTGGTGGTGAATAAATTAATGCATCACCGAGTTTAAATCGTCCTAAGTGACCAAAGTATACACCTGTGTTGAAATAAATATTTATGAATCTCTGTTGGGCAGACTCTACTCAGGCGGTATTTTTAACTCATCACTGGGTGCAATTTGTCCCATTGTGATTCAACACTACATCTCCAAATATAACGAGAATCTAGAAAACCACGTGCCTCAAGACAATCATGCTAATTATTCTCTGGTGATCTAGCGGTGTGTCTATTTCAGAGTTTCATAAAGCTAGATTCAGCAGAGATTAAAGTGTATGACAAATCTGCAATATTATTTTATTAGATGGCATGATTGAGCATGTATAAAAGGAACTTTGGTGTGCTGTGTTACTTTAATAACATCACGTCTGTAGTTCTTTATATGCATGAATTCAAACCTTCATCACCTCTGTATTAATTCCAAGAGAGTACATGATTCCCTATTGGACAAACTCTGTCCGAATGATGAAATTTCAAATTATCACTGGATGCAGTATCTCCCATAGTAGGTTCATTCTTCACAATAATTATCCCAAATTTTTTTTAACATTTCTAATCGTTCATATTGATCTTTGGTGGTCTGGCTGAATCAGTGATTGGAGTCTCATAAAACTAGATTCAGCAAAGAATAAAGTTGTGGCCAACACTTCATTTTTTTTTTATCTGTATGAGACTATTCGTGTAATATAATGTTTTTCTAACATACTGGAAAACTATCACAAGCTACGTAAATTTCTGCCTTTAGGAACTGCTTGTGAAATATGTGATGGGAGAGACTTCAACTTTTAGGGGCCGGCGGGTGGTCTAGTGGTTAAAGTCCCAGGCTTTGAAACTAGACTCTCAATGGCAGTTGGTTCGAATCCAATGCTCGGCGGTAATTTTTCTGAACAAGTTAAATCCGACGAGTCCATGGATGGTGTATGTAGGTGTGTATGTTGGGTTGCATGTCTTCAGGGGTGGGGTGCATGTTAGACCGGTGAAAGAGCGCAAGTCCGCTGAGCCCGGGTAAGGGGGTGGGATAGGAATCATGGGGTCGTGCTCACGCACGGCTTCATGATTCTTTTAAAAAAAAAAAAAAAAAAAAAAAAGACTTCAACTTCTTTTCCCCTATGAGGATATTCGCGTAATATATTGTTTTTGTAACATTAGTAGCATATACAAAAAATTGTCATAATCAACATGAATTTCTGCCTTTAGGAACTGCTGGTGTAGTGTGTGGTTCATATAATCATATGGCACTAGACGTACCTAACATGCATGAATTTTATCATTCGATTTTCTACTTCTAGTTGCAGAATTCCACACATTTGATTATGTTTCTCTGTTTCACGAACTGTATTCAGTTTGGTGTGTTTCTTTAATCACCACTGGATGTCGTTCGTAGCACAGTGAATTATATAAGCAACAAGAAAGTTCACACCATGTTCCCATATTTCTAAAACCACCAGGGAAATTGTATATAATGTACATTTTTATTAGATCAGTCGTTTGTATTGTTCTTGTGATTTAGCTGAATGTGTGTTAGAATTCTCATAAAGCTAGATTCAACAAGGAATAAAATATTCGACAATTCTTCAGCCCTTTTACTGCAATTTTAAAATAAGTCTTTGTTTACTAGTTTACTTATGGGCAATGCATTCGAAGATTGAATCTCAATTATTAACTTTTATTGTAATACAATACACAATTTCATTATTCATTTTTCTCCTTATAGTTCTGCAAGATTTTTGTCTTTTTATTATAGGTTCCAGATCAGTTGATCATATTGTTCTTTGGTGGTCTAGTTTAATGACTGCTTGAAACCTCATAAAGCTAGATTCAACAAGGAATGACATGTTTGACAATTCTCCAATGTTCTAGTCTATTCTAAATTATGTGAATTAGGTTTAAATATTTTTTAGTTGTATTTTTTTAAATAAAATGTATCATATCTTAGTAAATATTAGTTTCAAAACAAAATTGTAAAACTAGCTGTAAATTAATCAATATTTTAAATATAGCAAACAAGGAACATTTTTGTGGTTCTCTGTTGGCGAACTGTGCTCGGTTGATGTATTGACATCACTGGGTCTAGTTGCTCCCAAAGCGGATCATAGTCATATCGTCTGCCTACTCTAGGATTGGCTTAATTTATGATGGTTTCTGCTCTGGTGGTGAATAAATTAATGCATCACCGAGTTTAAATCGTCCTAAGTAACCAAAGTATACATCTGTGTTGAAATAAATATTTATGAATCTCTGTTAGGCAGACTCTATACTCAGGCGGTGATTTTAACTCATCACTACGTGCAGTTTGTCCCATTGTGATTCATCACTACATCTCCAAGTATAACGAAGATTTAGAAGGCCAACTGCTACGAGACAGTCGTGCAAGTTATTCTTTGCTGATCTAGCTCTGTGACTATTTATAAGTTTCATAAAGCTAGATTCAGCAAAGATTAAAGTGTATGACAAATCTGCAATATTATTTTATTAGATGGCATGATTGAGCATGTATAAAAGGAACTCTGGTGTGCTGTGTTACTTTAATTACATCACATCTGTAGTTCTTTATATGCATGAATTCACATATTTATGACCTCTGTATTAATTCCAAGACAATATATGTTTCCCTATTGAACAAACTCTCAATTACAATTACATGTCCGGGTGATGAAATTTAAAATCATCACAGGATGTAGTCTGTCCCATAGTAGGTTCACCCTTCACAATAATGTTCCTAAATTTTGTTCAACATTTCTATTCCTTCATATTGATCTTTGGTGGTCTGGCTGAATGAGTGATTGGAGTCTCATAAAGCTAGATTCAGCAAAGATTAAAGTGTTGGAACATTCTTCGATTTTAAGTTTGTTTGTTAAATTTTAAAAAGGGTAAGGAACAATTAGTGTGATGTGTTTGTTAGGACATTATACTATGCCAACATATCACAGTATGTTGTTCCTCAAATACATGGATTTAAAACTGCAAAGTTTAATTTCAGCCTTCGAAGAATTGTAGTTTCCTGTTGGATGGGCTGTATTCGGTTATGGAATACCTGACACCGTCACTGGGTACACTTTGTCCAACAGTGAATTACGTTAGAACCATGTATGATAATATTTTTATTTACAGATTCCAGATCAGTCGTTTGTATTGTTCTTTGATGATCTAGCTGAATGAGTGTTAGAATTCTCATAAAGCTAGATTCAACAAGGAATAAAATATTTGACACTTCTTCAATTTTCTGTATTTTTAGCCCTTCGGCCCAATTCTAAATTTCTGAATTTTTGTTTACAAGGAACTATTGTTGCGATACGTTTTTTGATCATATCACAGCCGTAGTTTCTTATCGACATGAATTCGAAGATTCATTTTTTGAGTTAATTGTGTTTAATTAGTTTATATTTTATACATTAATTATAGGTTTACATTTTTTGTGTTTTTTGTTAGTGGTTCCGGATCAGTTGATCATATTGTTCTTTGGTGGTCTAGTTTAATGAGTGTTTGAAGCCTCATAAAGCTAGATTCAACAAGGAATAAAATGTTTGACCATTCTTCAATTTTCTATTTATTCTATTCTAATTTATTTTACATATATTTGTATTCTTCATTCTTCAATAAAATGTATCATATCTTAAGTTATAATATTGTAAAACGAGTTGTAAATTAATCATTTTAATTACAGCAAAACACGTTTTTGTGGTTTTCTGTTGGCCAAACTGCGCCCCGTTGATGTTCTAATGACATCACTGGGTGTAGTTGGTCCCACAGCGGATCATAGCCGTATCATCCACCTATTCTAGAATTGGTTAATAAAATTGGTACATATTATGAATCTCTGTTGGCCAGACTTTCCTCAGGCGCTGTTTTTAACTCATCACTGGGTGCAGTTTGTCCCATTGTGATTCATCATTACATCTCCAAGTATAACGAGGATCTAGAAAGCCATCTGCTACGAGACAGTCGTGCTAATTATTCTTTGGTGATCTAGCTGTGTAACTATTTACAAGTTTCATACAGCTAGATTCAGCAAAGATTAAAGTGTATGACAAATCTACTATATTATTTTACGACTGCATTTCTAAGCACATGTATCAAAGGAACTTTGGTGTGATGTGTTCCTTTAATTACATCACATGTGTAGTTCTTTATATGCATGAATTCATCAACGCTGTATTAATTCCATGACGATTCCCCATTGGACAAACACAGTTAATATAAGGTAAGAATAATATGTGTGCATGATTCTCCCGATTTTTTTTAACTAGTTCTATGCCAACATATCATAGTATGTTGTTCTTCAGATACATGGATTCAATACTACAAATTGTAGTCCTGTTGGATGGGCTGTTGATGGAATACCCGACACCCTCACTGGGATAAGTAACTTTGGCGACCACTGATAAGTAGCTGAGACCTGAGGCCTAACAACCATTCAAGTACTTGTGGTTGTGCAGTAAACATCTAGGTAAGAGTTAATATGTGTACATAATTTTCCTGAATTTTTTCAACATTTCTATTCCTTCATATTGATCATTGGTGGTCTGGCTGAATGAGTGATTGGAGTCTCATAAAGCTAGATTCAGCAAAGATTAAAGTGTTGGAACATTCTTCGATTTTAAGTTGTTTGTTAAATTTTAAAATTCCTGACTGTAAGGAACAATTAGTGTGATGTGTTTCTTATGACAATATATCACAGTATGTTGTTCCTCAGATACATGGATTCAAAACTACAGTTTTCATTTCAGCCTTCGAAGAATTGTGGTTTCCTGTTGGATGGGCTGTATTCGGTTGATGGAATACCTGACACCGTCACTGGGTACAGTTTGTCCGACAGTGAATTACGTTAGCACCATGTATGATATTTTTATTTAGAGATTCCAGATCAGTCGTTTGTATTGTTCTTTGGTGATCTAGCTGAATGAGTGTTAGAATTCTCATAAAGCTAGATTCAACAAGGAATAAAATGTTTGACCATTCTTCAATTTTCTATTTTAATTTGTTTTACCTATATTTGTATTCTTCAATAGAATGTATCATATCTTAAGTTATTCAAAAATAATATTGTAAAACGAGCTGTAAATTAATCATTTTAATTATAGCAAACAAGGAACGTTTTTGTGGTTTTCTGTTGGCCGAACTGCGCCCCCGTTGATGTTCTAATGACATCACTGGGTGTAGTTGGTCCCACGGCGGATCATGGTCGTATCATACTCCTATTCTAGAATTGGTTAAGTTATGATGGTTTCTGCTTGGTGGTGCATAAATTAATACATCACCGGTTTTAAATCATCCTAAGTGGCCAAATATATATATATATATATATTTATAAATCTCTGTTGGCCAGACTATCCTCAGGCGGTGTTTTAACTCATCACTGGGTGCAGTTTGTCCCATTGTGATTCATCACTACATCTCCAAGTATAACGGTGATCTAGAAGGCCATCTGCTACGAGACAGTCTTGCTAATTATTCTTTGGTAATCTAGCTGTGTGACTATTTACAAGTTTCATAAAGCTAGATTCAGCAAAGATTAAAGAGTATGACACATCTGCAATATTATGATTATGATTAGACTGCATGATTTGTAAGAGCATGCATGAAAGAAAGTGTTCCTTTAATTACATCACATCTTTAGTTCTTTGATGCATGAATTCAAAAATTCATCAACGCTGTATTAATTCCAAGACATGATTCCCTATTGGACAAACTGTGCCTAGTTGATGTATGTGAAGTATGTGCCATAGTAGGATCATCGCCCTTCACAATAATTCACAAGACCGACCAATAATCACCACCATGGAATCACAATGCAAGAAAGGTACAACCATTTTATCTGTAGTTCTTTATATGCATGAATTCAAAAATTCATCAACGCTGTATTAATTGCAAGACAGTAAATGATTCCCTATTGGACAAACTCGGTCCGGTTGATGCAATTTAAAATCATCACTGGGTGCAGTATGTCCGATAGTGAGATTATTCTACACAACAATGAAGACCCAGCAATAATAACCACCATGGAATTCCCGAACCTCATAATGTAAGAAAGGTATAGTAAACTAGTCTATAACTGTATTGTGCTGCATTTTGTGTTAGAAGGAGAACAGGACAACGCAAAGAGGATGTAAACATAGAAAATTTTTATTCTCAGTTCAGCATTTATGACCGTATTGGCAAAGATAATATAATTTGCTGTTGGCCAAACTTTATCCGGCTAGTGTATTTTCCTCACCACTGGATGGAGTATGTCCCATCGCAATTCATATGAGAAATCAAAGAAAAATAATACGTAGTAAAAGAGTTAAGTAACTTATGTTGGTTTTTGCTGGTAATGTTTAATTTAAAGACCATCACCGAGTGGAAATCATACCATAAATGTCACCATCGCAACATAGTGATTTTGATTAGTCAATAAATAATCAAACGTGTGTAAAATACTCCACAGCAGCATTTCAAAGAAAATGTATAACACAGGTTGGTTTTGTCTTTGATGGTGTTAAATATTCATCACCGGGTAGAAATCATCCTACGTTACCATGAAAGTCATCGGCCAGGTCCTTTTACATTTGTGTCAACTTGCACGGCTCTTTGGTGGTCTAGCTCTATGAGTAATTTTTCAGTATCATAAAGCTAGATTCAGCACAGAGTGAAGTATTTGACCATTTCACAACATTTCGAAGAAGACTAAAGAAAACAGCATCAAAACATTGTTTAACAAAGGGGTGGTTTTTACCTTGCTGATGTTTATAAAATAATCAAAGGGTAGATCATCGCACGTCATTCATGAAAATCACCATTTTGCAGTTCCAAATTGTATTGCTCTATCTACTGCATTGGAGAGAGGAGTCAAAGACATCACCGGGTTGAAATCATCCTATGTTGTCAAAATCACCATCATTTACATTCATATTACTAATATTAGCGAACAACTACAAACGGTAAACGTATGATGGTTTCTACTTTGGTGGTGTTTCAATTAAAAGCATCACCGAGTGGAACTCGTTCTAAGTTGCCAAAAATCAACATAATTATTAGCTACACATTTCAAATAAGATTGTATACTAAATGTAATTTAACCAATTATTTAATTACAGCAATGTTTTTGCGGTTCTCTGTGCTCCATTGATGTGTTAAAAAACATCACTGGGGTGTAGTTAGTTCCATCATAGCCCTACCATCTACGTAGGTCGGATTGGTTAAGTTTATTTGTACTTCAATAAATTGGTGAATAAATTAATACATCACCGGGTTTAAATCGTCCTAAGTGGCCAAAACTATATCTGTGTTTAAATAAACATTTATGAATCTCTTTTGGGCAAACTCCCCTCAGGTGGTGTTTTAACTCATCACCGAGGCGCTAGTAAAAAGGGTTAACAAAAAATTTTACTATAATTAACGAACTAGATATCCTATTTCAGATTCAGTTTTTGCATTCTCAAAATTAACTACACATTTCGAGTAATTGTGGAACACAGGGGACAAAAAATAGTTATTTGGAAAATGTCTCTCAGAACTTAAAACGTGGAGATTTATAGAATATTCAAAAAAATTTCCCTGACTTTTACAGGTTTTTCAGAAGTTTAAAATATTTTCCAGGTCCAGGGTATTGAAGAATATCAGATACAGGTAAACGCCAGGAATTTTTACCGAGAAAATTCCCAATTCCCTTTTTCCTTAATTTTAGTTAGAAAAATATTAATTTTGATACCAAGTAAACCTATTTTTCAATATTCTTTCCCATTTTCCATTAAAATTATGATAATTAATAGTTTTACAGATATTTTACTGATTTTTCCTTTCGTAAACTGCAAAAAAATCAAAGTAAAGGAAGAAAACTAAATAAAACTATACAAGGTGAGTAAAAAGTAACGCATATTGTCTAAAATATTGCATCTATAAACAAATAAGCCTTAATAAAAATGTTTGTTAAATTTCAGCACATACTTTGTAGATGTTCAATTTTTTCTAGTTAGTTATTTGGTTCTATAGCAACCAATCTTCGTCGCAATTGCACTCTATATTTTTTTTCACGTTTTTAGATTCGGCAATTGTTATATTTCTGGTACAAACTTTTTCTCATAGCTTACATAACAAAATTTTTGAAACATTTGAAGATGAGAAATTTCCTAGTTGCCATAGCATCCAAAAAAAACGTAAAAAATACAACAAAGTATGCACTGAAATTCAACAAAACTTTTATTAAGGAACTTTTTACGAACCCTGTAAAAATTTAATATATAGAAAATTTTAAAAATTAAATTTTAAAAATATTGCCAACCCTTGCATCCCTGATTATTTTGCTAGTTTTCTAATATTCCCTAACTAGTCCATCGCGTTTCAAGGGTTTTGTAAAATCCCTGACTCTTTCCTGATTTCCAGGTTTTCCAGGAAAAGAGAGTTTTATACCATACGAACTAATTATCTAAACTTTAGATTTACAAAAGAATCTCAATAATTGGGAACATGACTGTTTTCGTAATTTTGTGAGGTAATAGAACTAACTCCTCTATGACGCTCTATACATATTTTTATAAAATATTGTTTTGTATTTAACAAATAGGAAAAGATAAAAACTCGACGGTTAAGCTAAACTTTATTTAAATTAAATATAAAATTTATTTTTTAGGTGCAGTAATGTTTAGGAATGCTACTAGAATTATTATGACTATACAAAAACAATAATTATACATATCAGGCTAATCCCAGACTGAAACGGTTAATTTTATGAAATAAATTTCTTAAGAAATCATTATTGTTTCAATTCATCCGCATTCTCTTTTGAAATCATCAATTGTTGATTGGACAGCTAATCTGCAGCAATATAAAACCGTTGTTTATTTGTACTTAGTTTAATTGATACAAAATTCCAGTTGGACATAAAAATAAAAATAACAATACTATCAGGAAAAACAGCATCAACGGCCGTCGATACTGGTGTTTATACTAAAATAACCGTATTAAATAATATGCTAAAAAAGTCACGTCCAATTGCAGGCTATAAATAATTATAGGCGCCTAAGCCATGGGGGCTAGACCCCCCCCCCCCCACATGTAGTTAGTAACGCAATAAATATTTTGTGTTTGTAATTTAAATTCAATCTGCATGAAAAAAGAAACGGTTTGCGTAAATTCCTATTAGGTAGTAGGTACATGTTATGTTATTGGTCAATTTAATTTGGGTAAATATTATAGGTAAATAGAATTTTTATATTCTTGTTATATTATTAATCGGTTCCTGGAAGCGTAAGTGTTTACTGACGTGACTAAATTTTGTAAGGGCCTTGTAAATCTGGAATTGTGCACAAATATGGATGAAAACATTCTCGGAAAGAATATCCTATGAAAAAAAATAAATAAAACAAAAAACAACCCCGGAGAAAAAAGCGTTAAGAAAGAAAAACTCTCGCAAAAAGCTCTAAAAATTTTATAATACTCCCAGAAAACATTCCTTGAAACAAAAAGCAGGAAAAAGTTGGTTAAATTTTTTAAAAAATTCCAATTTTTAAAAATTTAATAAAATGATTAAAATTCCGAATTAGTGTATAAAGAACCACTCACAATTATCAAGTGTGCCACGAAAATCCAATAAAACAATTATTTACAGTTAAAAAAGTAATTTAATTCTTAAGTAACAATTATCCTAAGAATAAATAACCAGACCCAATATGAGATCATTTTCTCGTTTGGCCAAAGACTTTTTTTAGAATATTAATTCTGGCTATTTATTGTTGAGATACTTGTTACTTATGAATTAAATTAATTTTTTAATAACTGTAAACAATTGTTTTATTGGGTTTTCATGGCACACTTGATAGTTATGAGTGGTTCTTTAAGCACCAACTCTAAATTTTTATTATTTTATAAAACATTTTAAAATCGTAATTTTTTTCTGAAATTTTGTGTAATGGCATTTGAGGAGGCCCTAAATAAAATTATGTAATCAGTTTTTCAATAATAATATCCCTAATATAACTTTTCGATTTTTGACAAAGAAAAAGAATCTCAGTAGGCTGTGCTTTTATATTTTGTAACATTTAATATTCTCCTAAGATACAACATTTTATCCTCCACATTATAAAAAAAACTGTTATAATTGGGTGTGTTTCCAAGGAAAGTATACAATATATACAAGGTGAATAAAAAGTAAGGAACATCGATGTTACAGCCTTAAATAATAACTTTACGATAAAAAGTTTCTAACAAAAGTTTTTTGCCACAATTTGGCGTTTTTCATTTTTCTTTCAATTGTCATATGTTTTAGCTATGACGTCATCGACATTTTTTTTAAATAGCAACCTATACTTTTTATGGCATGACCAGTTAGTCCTTTTTATTCTCTATACAGCCATGTAAAAATATCATACAGTTAATAAGTGATTAAAATTTGGTCTGTGTCCCGTGTTAAATACGAATTTCTAATCATGGTACGTTTAACAGAAACTGAACGTATCGAAATTTTGATGATGATCGGGTACGGTGATAACAAGAGAACTCACGACGATGTGTGCGCTTTATTTAATACTGTACATCCAAATCGTGAGCCTGTTACGCGGTCCACTGTAACCAAAATTAATAGTAAATTTAGAGAAACGAGCCACGTCAAAGATTTGGAGAAAATTGGCCGTCCAAAAATAGCAACAGACGATAAAATGTTGGACATTGTGCTTACAGTTTCCGAAAATCCTCATACTTCAACTCGACAATTAGCCCTGGATAATAATGTCAGTCAAGGAACTGTACTGAATATTTTACATACAGAAAAATTTCATCCTTATAATGTTAAACTTGTTCAAGAATTATCAAAAGATGATTTTGATGATAGGAGAATTCAGTTTTGTGAAGAAATGATAGACAGGTGCAATAACGACCCACAGTTTGTGAATTCTATTATCTTCTCCGACGAAGCCACATTTTCTTTAAATGGAGCTGTAAATCGGCACAATTCCTGTTATTACCTGACATAACCCACATTGGATGGAAGAATTACACACACAGTATCCACAAAAAGTAAACGTGTGGGCGGGAATTATAGGAGACAGAATTCTTGGTCCGTTTTTCTTTGATAGCACATTAAATGCTGATCGGTATTTGGATTTTTTGAGGTTGGAACTTGATCCCGCCTTAGCTGTTTTATTTCCAAATGCAGAAAATCCGGACACGCCGAACGATAGAATTTGGTTGCAACAAGATGGTGCTCCACCTCATTATGGCATTCATGTTCGTCAATATTTAGATGGAATTTTTACAAATAGGTGGATAGGAAGAAGCGGACATATTGAGTGGCCAGCGCGATCTCCGGATCTAAACCCGCTTGACTTCCTTTTATGGGGCCATCTTAAAAGTACAGTGTATACAAACAGACCAGACAATTTGGAAAATCTAAAAATTCGTATCCGCGAGCATATACGAGCAATATCACCAATGCAGTTCGAGGATTTTCTTATCGTATTGCCCACTGTCAGGCAGTGAATGGCGAACAGTTTGAACATTTGCTTTCTTAAATTGATGGTAAATACGATTTGAAACTAGTTTACTAATTCGTGGACCTGCTATTGTCGTTTGTTTATCTTGCAATAAGTGTAGGTACCTGATGAAAAATGTTGCCAGTGACAAAAATAAATGTTTATCGTGATTTTTCTTGAAATTTTTATTATGCAACTGTATGATATTTTTACATGGCTGTATAGAGAATAAAAAGCACTAACTGGTCATGCCATAAAGAGCATAGGTTGCCATTTAAAAAAATGTCGATAAGAAACTTTTGTTAGAAACTTTTTTCGTAAAATTATTATTTGAGGCTGTAGCATCGATGTTTCTTACTTTTCATTCACCCGTATAAATTATAAAACTAAGCGAAATTGTAATGATTTAATGACAATCTTTCTCTGATAAAAACACTATTTAAGTTTTAATTAAAAACACTTAGTATGAACACGTGTTTATAAACTTTCAAGGTATATACAGAGCAACTGAGAATTATGGTGCAAAGTGATACCCATAAATGTAGAACACTAAAAATTAAACCACCCATATTTTCTTGTTTTGCTCTACGTCATTTTATAAGATAATTATGGGCACTTAAAGAGCCCCACTGAAATTCATTTAGTGACGATATATCCGAAACCAACGCTTTTTTTTAAATAAAAAAAAATGGTACATTTGAGTAAATTGATTTTTTTGGTTTTTTTAAATAGATTTTTCATTTCCGTCTATACAAAAAAAAAATTTTAAGAATTGTTAAGTGATACTGTGAATTATGTTCTTACATAATGTTTGTTTTAACTTCAAATAAAAATAGTCAATCTAAAAAATGTATTGTAGAAATATATTACTATTCTCACGGTACGAGCAAAAACTTCCGTCTTGTCTATTGTACTTAATAATATTATCAATCGTTGTGTTGTGCAACTAATCTGCTGGAATGCAAAACCGTTGTTTGTTTGGCCTTAGTTCAGTTGAAACAAAACTCTTTTTGAACATGATTAAATAATACAATACTATCAGAAGCACATAATATCTGCAGGATGTATATAGAATATAATCATATAAAATATCAATATAAAGTTAACTCCATTTACAGATTGCAAATCTGCTAATGGAATTTTACTCTGAAAAAGCAAGCTAACATTTGTAGAAGTTTTACATTTACGTATAAACTATAAAACGAAATAAAATTGTAATTCAAATGATAATAAATTATTTAACATTTTGAGTTTTTTGAGGGAAACTGTGAATTTGATTTGTGAATAACTGAGTTTCTTTTGACTTTAAATGAAAATAATTTCAAGGTTAAATATACCTATAAGTTTTACAAAATTTCGATCTCATTTCAAATTACAATTGATACAAATATACAAAAACTCCACTTCAGAAATGTGTTATAACTTACAAAATAAAACACATCATTTATTGAATATCAAGAAACTGCAATATTGTTAAATGAAACGGTACAGGGTGATGTACTTATTGTCAGACAAGGAATTTAGAGATTATTCATGCACCTAAATCCAGCGATTTCAAATTTGGGTTAAGTGGCATAAGAGTATTTTAGCATTGGCGAGGGTTGATAAGAATGGAAATTTTCTTCACTTAAAACAACATTTTTAAATTATGAAGTAACAATAAATTAAAACTTTCTTGTAATGTTGTTTATTGGAAATTATTGCAATAAAGTAATACCTTATTTTCAATTTTTCGAAATTGACATATTATGTTTCAGCTGTTCAATTTCTAAATAAATGCATTGACTCTTCTTTTTAACCGACTTCAAAAAAGGAGGAGGTTCTCAATTCGTCTGTATATATTTTTATTTTATTTTATTTTTTTTAATGTATGTTCGGGCGGGCATAACATTTTTGTTTATGAACCGATTTTAATGATTTTTGTGTTGGGTTCAGTATAGTTCCAAGGTGGTCCCATTATAATTCCATTGGTATTGGACCTTGAACTTCGAAGATACACCGGGGAACTCCTCAACATCTATTTTTTAACAGACTTTTTAGTGTTTCCGTCTTTCATCTTCCATTTCAACTAGCCGTCGTTTCCTCATTCGAGAAGCATCTTTACTAGGTCTACCCATCACTTAAAATTGTAAAATAATTAACTTAAAAAAAAAAGAAAACCGACTTCAAATAAAAACACAAAAGTGACATAAGTTAACTAAAAAGCAAAAAATAAATGTTTTTTATACAACAATTTAATAGTTATTTGTTGTTCCGTTTAATGTAACTAAGAAATTGTTGTTTATTATATAATTATTAATTGTTTTATAATTTTTAAGTCGGTGCCAAGTAAAACATAAAAATTACATACCTTGCTACAATAACAAATTAGATTCGAATTTTTATGTTTTACTTGGCACCGACTTCAAAATTATAGAACAATTAATAATTATATAATAAACAATAATTTCTTAGTTATATTAAACGGAACAACAAATAAGTATTAAATTGTTGTATAAAAACATTTATTTTTTGCTTTTTAGTTAACTTGTCACTTTTGTGTTTTTATTTGAAGTCGGTTTTCTTTTTTTTTAAAGTTAATTATATTACAACAACATTTTCTTAAGCATTGTATATCAGTAAGTCATTAAAAGTTTAAAATGCAGCACTGGTATGACATTTTTATTATTTGTCAACGATTCGCGAAATACAAAATAATGAATTTTAATTAGAAAAATCGAAATAGTTTATTTAACTTAAGAAAATCAATTATAATCAAAAAAGTCGATTTAAATTTAATTAAATTATTTAGGGACCTAATTGATTTTTTTCCTATCCTGTTTTGGAGTAATCTAGGTAATGTTTCATGTACCAATACACTTATTTCGTTCGATATTTGAATCCGCTTTATTTGAATGAGAGGAAACTTTCACTTTCAGTTTTCTGAGAAATACAAACTTGCATTTCAGGTACCTATGATGTAAATATTGCCTAGGTAATTATACAGTAATTTATAAAACAAAACATATTTCTAAAATTATATTTTGAATAACATTAAATTTTATAATTTTTTACCATCAATTAAGTTTTAGATTAATAATGAAATAAATATTTACAATTTTGTCTGATGTTACAATCGTAATAATTTAATCCCGTTTAACGTATTTCAATGGAAAATTTTCACTTTTACTTTTCTTTGAAATTCAAACCTATGTTAACCTGCACTACAGGTAAACACAACGTGCTTCGTTGTGTTATTTCACTTCGCTGTAGTTTTTTTTTTGCTTTTTAGTTCACTGAAGATATGGCTGCTTGGTAGTCGATATGTACAATCTATGCGTACAAATAATTGTTCTTGTGAGAACTAAAGGAGCTTTTTCTTCATTATTATATTAATTTCTCACAGTCGCTCATTTTTTCTTAATAATATTTTCATTTTATAAAATTCTTTACAACTCCTTTCTAGTTTGGGCTAATGCTCTTGAATTGTTGTATCTGTATGGATGCATCAATAAGTTCGTCATTTGCGTCGTACAACGACAAAATGTATAAGCTATTCTACTTTAGAACAATCATATTTTGATGTTTAACATTATAAATATAAAATTACAATTAGAAAATATAAACTGCGTCAATTTCTGGCTGATCTTTTAATAATTTTTAATTCTTACATTACCTTGTTAGTAGGTACCTCTATCAGAATATAAACGCTTTTTTACTACTCATATACGTAACAAACAAGTAACTATTGAATTTAATATTTAATTGACAGTATGCAGTTGCATTAATTAAAATGGATTTCAAAACCTAGATTAGAAGAAAAAATTAGTAAACTTGTATTTTTGATGAAAAAATTTGAAGAGAAATTTCTAAACAAAAAAACAGGCACCTATCTGACATTTACAGCACCCTAAGATTGCATTAAAGTTAAATACATGTTTACAGCAAGAGATTAACTTTTCTAGAATATTTCCAAATTATACCTGGGTCATAATCTGATTGTAATTAGCAATACTATTTTCAATAATGAACTGCTTTATCTTAAGTTCCATTTGTAAAAGATTTTTCAGAAGTAGATACATAAAAACACTTTTACTAATTTCCTCAAAACTTATTCTTCAATTGTAAACAACTATATTTGCTGGAGAATACATTTTTAAATAAAATCAAATAATAAAATTGTTATCTACAAACTACAACTTTTTTCACCATATACAGTGTGTCTACTTAAGTTGGCAGCATATGGAAAACTTTTTTATTATTAGTTTTAGGAAAAAAATTATTCTTTATGAAAAGTTCTGCATGGTCCGAAACCTAAAATAAAACTATCAGATGTCAAGTTTTCTTAGTCATATACGGGATTTGTCACAAAATATGAATTTTGCTCAAGAGTAAAGTACCTTTATTTTTGACAATATCAAAAATTGTTATAAAGAAAAGTTATTTAGCATTGAAAACTAGCTTAAAATATACAGTCATGTCTACCTATTGTTAAAAATATGATTTTTTAATTTTTTTCCATTCTCTACCCTACAACAGTGATACATGCACTGCACATTGATATTAATACATTTCTAATTAAAGCTGCTATGACAGTGACATGCCTGTCATTGAACGTCTAATATTACTTTAAAATTCTAAATAAATAAAAATGCCGGTGACTTTGAGTTTGGAAGAAAAAATAGAAATTGTGTTAATTGTGGGTGACAATTATATAACGTATCGGGAAGCAGCTGAAATATTTAATAACAGATATCCAAGCCAAAATGTACACACTATAACTGCAATGAAAACTATGAAAAAAATCAAAACATATGAAGAGTTAAAAATAAATTCAGCAACAAACGTCGAAAACTTGTTGTAAGTGAGGACTCGACTTTAAATGTAATGTTATCTACAGTAGAAAATCCTATAAGTATTCGCTGCGCAAAGGTTATCAAATTTTTAATGAATATACGAGATAACTGTTTATTACTAAGACGTGCAAAATTCATATTTTCTGACAAACCCTGTATATGACTGAAAAAATTTGACATCTGATGGTTGCATTTTAGGTTTTGGACCATGCAGAACTTTTTATAAAGAATAACTTTTTTTCCTAAAACTAATAATAAAAAAGTTTTCCATATGCTGCCAACTTAAGTAGACACACTGTATAATACATTAAATAATAAATAGAATACAACAATAATGCTATTAAATTAAATCCAAAACAATTTTATTTTATTGTCAGTTTACTTGGAAATACTGAAATTTCTAAATTGTTTTTTAATGAAACTTAGAAGAAATTAATTATCCCTGCAATTCCTTTAAATTTTCATACTTTCAAAAATGTCTGGGTGTTAACTCTTTATGAAAATAAAACTACAACTTACGAATCAACAGTTAAATAATGCTATTGAAGATTTGTAAGGGTGCAGTTGAAATATCTATCCTCACTTCTTTAATGAATCAAAGCAATAATAATAGTATAGCTTAAATTCAAATGCAATAAATAAAAACGCACAATTCAAAAATTGAGGAGTGTGACTTGGCTATAAAAATTATTTTGATCTATTAAAAATAATATCATCGTCGAAATATTTAGTAATCAAAGCGATCAAGTAGCATTTTTCTTGTATCAAAACAAAGTGTATATAAAATTCGATGTTTGTTTGAGCCAAATATAGTCAAAAATAAACACTCCTATAGAAAATAGAAATTTCTAACTGATTAGAACCATCTACGGCTATATAAATTTTGTATTACTTTCATTGCTTTGCCCAATAATAAAGTAAACAAATTTTTTTGATGAAATTTAATTTTAGTTGAGCATATAAATACAGAATTTCTTAACAAACTAATAAAACAGTATTTAATTTTCATAAAAACATAATTACCGAGTATTTTGACAACACAATATCCTACCTAATTTATTGTAACAGTTTCCCAAAAAATAAAATATTAATAAAGTCATAATTCCCTAAAAGGCTACAGTTTTCTCTATCACTACTTTTCTGTAGTTTTGTCATATTACATATTTTCGTTAAAAGAATAAATTTGTTAATTCTTAAAAAATATATTGGTAATGTTAGAAGTGACTTTTTTCTTGACAAGAACGCTTCGTTCTACTTTTCTTGAAATAGTTTTCTAAACTTTTTGTTTTTGACATACTTCACTTAGTATTTGGAATTTAAATATATCTTACTAAACGCGTTATAAAATCAGAAGGTAAGAAATTTAAAAAAATTTATATATATAATTTTCATAAATCTAAATTAGCACAAACACGTAAAAATTTCTAAAATTCACAAGTGGGGGTACAAGCATTTTCGAAACCACCCCCACAACCAACAACCAATCGGCGTAGACGATTTGAAGGGTGAGGGTCCAACGCCCTCTAACGGAGTTATATAAATAACAAGACTCTTTACCCTAGGTTGTATTTTAGTCCAAACAGTCGATGGGAGCATTTCTAGGTAAGAATTATTTACTTTATTAATTGTTTATTTATATTTTAAATGTATATTTATTTCCGTGCAATTCATCTCATTGTTCTTTGATGATCTAGCTAAATGAGTGTATTGGAGTCTCATAAAGCTAGATTCAGCAAAGAATAAAGTGATGGGAGAGCCTTCAACTTCTTTTCCCCT
This sequence comes from Ctenicera cuprea, assembly GCA_958336395.1. Classification (NCBI taxonomy): domain Eukaryota; kingdom Metazoa; phylum Arthropoda; class Insecta; order Coleoptera; family Elateridae; genus Ctenicera; species Ctenicera cuprea. Next base: position 18,305,608 of record OY284487.1, on the reverse strand, counting down.
ATGAGGATATTCGCGTAATATATTGTTTTTGTAACATTATTAGCATATACAAAAAATTGTCATAATCAACATGAATTTCTGCCTTTAGGAACTGCTGGTGTAGTGTGTGGTTCAAATAATCATATGGCACTAGACGTACCTAACATGCATGAATTTGAGCATTCAATTTCCTACTTCTAGTTTTTCGGAATTCCAAACATTTGATTATGTTTCTCTGTCTCACGAACTGTATTCAGTTTGGTGTATTTTTTTTTAAATCAGCACTAGATGTCGTTCGTACCACAGTGAATTATATAAGCAACAAGAAAGTTCACACCATGTTCCCATATTTCCAAAACCACCAGGAAAATTGTAGATAATGTACATCGTCATCAAGTCAGCCGTTTGTATCCTTCTTTGGTGGTCTAGCTGAATGAGTGTTGGAATTCTCATAAAGCTAGATTCAACAAGGAATAAAATATTCGACAATTCTTCAGCCCTTTTACTGTAATTTTAAAATAAGTCTTTGTTTACTTGTTTACTTATGGGCAATGCATTCGAAGATTGAATCTCAATTATTAACTTTTATTGTAATACAATACACAATTTCATTATTCATTTTTCTCCTTATAGTTCTGCAAGATTTTTGTCATTTTATTATAGGTTCCGGATCAGTTGATCATATTGTTCTTTGGTGGTCTAGTTTAATGACTGCTTGAAACCTCATAAAGCTAGATTCAACAAGGAATGACATGTTTGACAATTCTCCAATGTTCTAGTCTATTCTAAATTATGTGAATTAGTTTTAAATATTTTTTAGTTGTATTTTCTTAAATAGAATGTATCATATCTTAGTAAATATTAGTTTCAAAATAAAATTGTAAAACTAGCTGTAAATTAATCAATATTTTAATTATAGCAAACAAGGAACATTTTTGTGGTTCTCTGTTGGCGAACTGTGCTCGGTTGATGTATTGACATCACTGGGTCTAGTTGCTCCCAAAGCGGATCATAGTCATATCGTCTACCTACTCTAGGATTGGCTTAATTTATGATGGTTTCTGCTCGGGTGGTGAATAAATTAATGCATCACCGAGTTTAAATCGTCCTAAGTAACCAAAGTATACATCTGTGTTGAAATAAATATTTATGAATCTCTGTTAGGCAGACTCTATACTCAGGCGGTGATTTTAACTCATCACTACGTGCAGTTTGTCCCATTGTGATTCATCACTACATCTCCAAATATAACGAAGATTTAGAAGACCAACTGCTACGAGACAGTCGTGCTAATTATTCTTTGGTGATCTAGCCGTGTGACTATTTACAAGTTTCATAAAGCTAGATTCAGTAAAGATTAAAGTGTATGACAAATCTGCAATATTATTTTATTAGACGGCATGATTGAGCATGTATAAAAGGAACTCTGGTGTGCTGTGTTACTTTAATTACATCACATCTGTAATTCTTTATATGCATGAATTCAAAAATTCATCACCTCTGTATTAATCCCAAGACACTACATGTTGCCCTATTGGACAAACTCTGTCCGAGTGATATAATGTAAAATTATCACTGGATGCAGTATGTCCCATAGTAGGTTCATTCTTTCCAATAATTTTCCCATTTTTTTTTAACATTTCTAATCTAATTTGTGACCAACACTTCAATTTTTCTCCCTTTATGAGGCTATTCGTGTAATATAATGTTTTGTAACATACTGGAAAACTATCAAAATCTACGTGAATTTTTGCCTTTAGGAACTGTTTGTGAAATATGTTGTTCATATAATCATATGGCACTAGACGTACCTAACATGCATGCATTTTAGCATTCAATTTTCTACTAGTTGCAGAATTCCAAACAATTGATTATGTTTCTCTGTTTCACGAACTGTATTTAGGTTGGTGTATTTTTATAATCACCTCTGGATGTCGTTCGTACCACAGTGAATTATATAAGCAACAAGAAAGTTCACACCATGTTCCGTTCGAAAACCACTAGGGAAATTGTAGATAATGTACGTCTTTATCAGGTCAGTCGTTTGTGTTCTTTTTTGGTGATTTAGCTGAATGAGTGTTAGAATTCTCATAAAGCTGGATTCAACAAGGAATAAAATATTCGACAATTCTTTTATTGCAATTTCTAAAACGAGTCTTTGTTAACTTGTTTACTTATGGGCATGCTTTCGGACATTGAATCTCAATAATTAACCTAATTTTTATTATAATGGACAATTTGATTATTAATTCTTCTCCTTATAGTTCTGCAAGATTTTTGTTTTTTTATTATAGGTTCCGGATCAGTTGATCATATTTTTCTTTGGTGGTTTAATGATTGTTTGAAATCTTATAAAGCTAGATTCAACAAAGAATAACATGTTTGACAATTCTTCAATAATCTATTCTATTCTAAATTATGTGAATTAGTTTTAAATATTTGTTTATCATATTTGAGGAAATATTAGTTTAAAAATAAAACTGTAAAACTAGCTGTAAATTAATCAATATCTTAATTATAGCGAACAAGGAACATTTTTGAGGTTCTCTGTTGGCGAACTGTGCTCGGTTGATGTATTGACATCACTGGGTCTAGTTGCTCCCAAAGCGGATCATAGTCATATCGTCTGCCTACTCTAGGATTGGCTTAATTTATTATGGTTTCTGCTCTTGTGGTGAATAAATTAATGCATCACCGAGTTTAAATCGTCCTAAGTGACCAAAGTATACATCTGTGTTGAAATAAATATTTACGAATCTCTGTTGGGCAGACTCTACTCAGGCGGTGATTGTAACTCATCACTAGGTGCAGTTTGTGATTCATCACTACATCTCCAAATATAACGAGAATCTAGAAAGCCATGTGCCTCAAGACAATCATGCTAATTATTCTTTGGTGATCTAGCCGTGTGTCTATTTCAGAGTTTCATAAAGCTAGATTCAGCAGAGATTAAAGTGTATGACGAATCTGCAATTTTATTTTATTAGATGGCATGATTGAGCATGTATAAAAGGAACTTTGGTGTGCTGTGTTACTTTAATTACATCACATCTGTAGTTCTTTAAATGCATGAATTCAAAAATTCAGCCGCTCTGTATTAATTCCAAGACAGTATATGTTTCCCTATTGGACAAACACTCAATTACAATTGCAATTACATGTACGGGCGATGAAATTTAAAATCATCACTGGATGCATGCAGTATGTTCCATAGTAGGTTCATCCTTCACAATAATTTTCCTAAATTTTGTTCAACATTTGTATTCCTTCATATTGATCTTTGGTGGTTTGGCTGAATGAGTGATTGGAGTCAAATAAAGCTAGGTTGAGCAAAGATGAAAGTGCTGGAACATTCCCCGATTTTAAGATTGCTTGTTAAATTTTAATGTGTAAAGAGCAATTAGTGTGTAATGTTTTTTCTATGACAATATATCACTGTATGTTGTTTCTCAGATCTATAAACAGCAAAAAATAAAATAATTAGCCACAATGAAGTTTCTTTTATTCTTAAAAGTTTAATTAAATTTGTTGTAGGTATAGCCCCGTAGATAATGATAGAAGAAACTATTACGAAGCGGAACGCGAATTGATGTCTATAAAAACTGCTGGTGTAAGATACTCATATAATCATATTGCACTAGTCTAAACTTCTCGAATTTAATTACCTATTTATACTCGAGCAGTAAAGCTGTAACATACGAGCATATACTGCGATAGGTCAATTAACAATCTAAACTGGAATTACGCGCGGTACTTTAATCTATGCTCTTTTTTTGTGCATTCAACACATATCTACATCTCTAATAGAGCAACTGTTTTTGTGACAGCATTCATATTATTCGTCCATAGCTACTTTGTTTAGAATTATAATTTTGCATGTTTGGTTTTTACTTATCGGGCATTATTCGCTTACGATGGCTTCGGTCTGGTAACGGAAATTCAAAAAAACTAACCGACTTGGAAGTCATTTTGGTTGCCAGAACCATCACCATTAACAACCTTTAGTAAATGCGGCTAGCGCCATACGTGAAGTAACTACCATACCAAAGAACAGCGTAAATTGTTGCCTGTAGGTACTGCTAGCGTAATATGCTCGTATAACCGTATAATAATTATTTTCTCGGCAAGAAGCTAGATGTGCGTCAATTTTTCTTATATTTTATACATTATATTATATACAGATCGAAACTTAGAAAATAATTAAACTATTTTATTTTAAGTGGTTTGAAATATAAATTGACAGAACCTGCTGGTGCAAGTGTTATACCTTTAGGATCAAATTTTAGGCTTACAGGAGTATTTTCTGTCAGGTTAATCTCAAATTCGCTCAGTATATTGACGATAGCAACTTTGGAAGCTAACAAACCAAATCTGGCACCTATAACACAAAGAAATTAACGTTTGGCTATTTACTGTATTATTTTTACCTATGCAATTGTGAGGACCTTCTCCAAACGGTAAGTAACAACAGCTTGGTATGGAATCTTTATTTTCGTCAGAAAAACGCTCCGGATTGTATTTTTCTGGTTCCGGAAAGTAATCGGTATCATTGTGAAGTCCAAATAGGGATATGTAGACGGGAATTCCTTTTTCAATCACGACGTCTGTTCCAGGTATTTGATAGTCCTTTATACATCGACGATCCAAGAATGGTAAAAGTGGGTATTTTCGGAGCGTTTCTTGAAAATGCAATATATACAGTAATTGTCTGGTTTCATTAAAGAAATTTACTTACCACTTAAAACCATATCCATGTATTTCATATCTTGAACTGCCTCGTAAGAAAAGCTTCCGTGCTTTTCCAAAACCGTGTTTATTTCTTGCCGCACACGGTTTTGAATTGAAGGATTTAAACTCAATTCATACAAAGTAAACGCAATAGTAGATCCTGTTGTTTCAAAACCAGCAACAAAGAATTGACCAGCTTGAGCAACTAATTTATCACCTTCTGCAAATTAATAAAAAATTTTTAAATATGATTTTAGTTAATAAGGTTGGGAATGTGTCAAGCCAAAATTGTCGGTTAAGGTTCTGGAAAAAAAAACATGGTTTTAAATTATAGGGAAGAGAACAATGGTATTGTCTGTTGGCAGAAGGTTTCACGGAGTACGGGGCATGAAATTTTAACTATTTTGGAATTTAGTTAAGAATTTGGTGGGAATTGAACCGGAGTTCTTCGCATTGGTTAGCCGGCAGCGGTTCGCAAGCTTTCGTATTTCGCGCCCCCTTTTTTACCTTGAATAATTCTGCGCCCGCCCCCCGCATAATATAAGATAGATCAGAATAACCCAATACGCAGAAACTTATTTAAATCAATTTGGCAATATTGGCAACGCTGCCGATGTGGTACAGCATTATCACCTGATCTGCATAATTCTATCTTGTTTATTTATTCGACGCCCCCCCCTGTACAGCTTTGGCGCCTCCCCAGGGGGGCGCGCCCCACAGTTTGAGAAGGGCTTGGTTAGCGAGTGCTTTACCTCAAGGCCACGTAACTAAATAGGTGATTTGTTTTTAAATGCGATAAAAATTTTAAATTACCTAAGCAAATTACGTGTTAAAAATGCTATGGACCGTACTTTGTGAAATTTGCACAAGAATAGATAAATTATATAGCTAACAAACGAAAGGACTTTATGAACATAAATCAAAAACAATTGAAAAATGTTATGAAACTGTTTGTTTGCTTGGAAGTTAGTTAATTTCGAAACTTTTGGTAATTATTAAACTTTTAAAAATTATAACCATTTAAATTTTTTTAGGAAATTGTGAAGTTTGAATATTTTGACAATATTTGATAATTTTTGAAAATTCCATTATATTTTAGTTGTTTTGGCAAGTTTCTAAAATTTGGGGGAAAAAGAAAGAAATGTAAATAATATTAATAAGAAAAATTTGTTTCTTCAATATTATTTCATTAATTTCAAAAATTTAGATAATTTTGACGTTTTTGAAAATTGTAGTAACACTGAAAACTTTTTTGAGTATTTAGAAGTTTATGAAACCATAATTATTTCTGTTTGTATTTTTAATTGCAAACAATACTTATACATTAAAATCTAAATTTGATTTGCCAATTTTTGGCGTTTTTTGATGATTATCCAACTAAATTTCAAAGAAGGTTTTTCTCAATGCGAAGTTGTACCTACATGTTCATACCAATTTTCAAGCAGAAATTCACTAATTTCTGAAATAACTACAGTGTGGAATACGAATGTAAGTTTTTTTTTTGAGCACGTCTATATTGAAAAGTACCCCCCCCCCCCCCCCCCCCCCCCTTAGTTGAAACTCGTTCAGGTAAACCACCAAAAGTAAACTTCCGAGAAATGGAATTTTAAAGCTAGAAAGTTTGGAAAAATCCTTGGATTTGCTTTTAGATGCTAAATGCTACAAAAACTTCCGTTTCCGGTTTTGGATTTTTTTGAAGCTTATTTTGTAGGTGCATTTTTGATATACCCAAAGCTCATCGAAATCAGACAGTTCGTTCGGGAATTATGATGCACCACACACACATTTTTTTGTCTTCTTGGAGGTCCAAAACATGTATTTCTGTCAAAATCTCAAATTCGAAAATTTTCTTGAAATCAATACAATAAAGAAAAAAATACTACAATTTTGTTATTCGAAAAAGTACATACTAGTGATGTGAGTCGCGAATATTCCCAAACGAACATTTGGACACAGTCAGAAACTTTCGGAAATATTCGCTACCTTGAGAACGAATATTCGCTTTTTGTAGCACACGCGGGACGCGGGCGGTGTGAACGCGCGGATTCCTAGTAGGGGAAGTACACAAGTACTCAACGCAACAGGTCAAAAACAGGTTTACGAGCCCAGTGTTGTTTTACTGTTGCGCGGTGTTGTTTTTCTGTGGCGCAGTTCGTTTCCTTATTTTTACGTGCTTAATAAAATTTAAAAAAAAACAGTTTTAGATCGTGAATAGGTACTGCAATATTTATCGCAAACTTTAGAAGTGCAAGCTTACAAACAATACAATCAAAATTTTCAAGTTCCTTAAAATTTCCAAAATTTCGAGAATATTCCCGAATATTCGCAACAAAGAATAAATTTCATGAAATTTAACATCACTAGTATACATACCTAAGAGAAAGTCAACGCCATCATGGTTTTTTCTTAATTGGACAAGTATGTCAATCAAGTCTCCTCTTTTCATTCCAGAGTTTTCCCTTTCGGTGACAGTTTTCCAAAACACATCCTTCAAGAACTTTGTGGCTTCAGGATCAATGAATTTCATTCGGAAAGGTTTAACTAAAATTGGTGCGAAAAAATACGATGCCATTTGAATTGCTCTAATGAAAGTCCAAGAGAAAATTTTTCGAGCGGCCACGCGAAATTCCGCATTTTCGTATTTAAACGCGTGCGAATTTATACCAAAAGCACAGGAAGAGATAACATCAGTCGCGTATTTTCCGCAAAGTTCTCTAGCTTCAACCGGTTTAAGATTCAAGTTATTTATGAACGTCTTCATTTCCGTGCCTACTCCTTTCATGAGAGGAAACATATTTCTGATTTTTCCAGAAGTGAATGCCGGCGTTAATTTGGTTCTTATAGCTTTCCAAGCTGGATTTTTTACAATGAATAAAATGTTAGATCCTAATTCGTCATCGCGTTCGTTTTCTGTAATTGTTCGATCATTGAAATAATCGAAATCTTTAATTAAAATTGATTTAATCAAATCCGGATTTCGAATTAACAAATAAGGTTGATCAAACACAAAGAAACCCAAAAACGGCGAAGTAGTTGTTTTATAAATTTTATGTAAAAATTCTCCTGCCGATTCTTTTAATGCAAAGACATCAAAAATGTTTCCAAATAATACTGTAGGGATTACAAATGGAATGTTTTTGTTTTTCCAATAACTAAAGTTTCGAGTTATATGAAAATACAGTAAAAGTGTGACTGTTGCTAATAACAATAGATAAATCATGGCGTTGTTGTAATATTTCTGAAATAAAATAATAAAAGTAAGGTTAGAATCATACATTCTTTCAATATGAGATATTTCTTACCTCTGCTTTAAATTACACTACCACGTTGAATTCATGTGTAGCAATGAATGCGATAGGAATGAATGCGCCTTAAATATGTGCCAGAAAAATATCAATAAACCTTATTTACATTGCAGATCTAGATATGACTGGTCACAGTTTAGGATGATGAAAAGCTTTCGCTGATAACACAATTTTTAAACTATTAATATGTGATTGAAGTTTGTGAACAATTTTGTTATAATTAGAAAATCAATCAATTAAAACCAGCAAAACAAGTTAAGTGGCAGTGGCGGCTCGCAGAGAGAGTTCATGCTGAAGTGGTAATAAAAAAACATTAAAGTTGGTATACGCGTATTTGGACAATTATATTTTTTTCTTAAATAAAAATCATGTATTATGCAACAAAGCACAAGCAGAATAAACTCAAAAATTTACCTGCAAACATGTAGTGGATCGTCCTTAGCCTGGCATAACTTACCTATAAAGTTATATATAATAAAGTTATATTTCTATATTGTAAATCCCTAACTGTCTCACCATAACACAACGACGCACTCTTTCATCTCGACATAATTTGTCACTTTAGCATGATGAAGGGCCTTTTCTTACATCTCCAGTAAGTTCATTGATTGTTTTTAACAAATGCTTTGTTGCTATCGCTATTGTTAGTATAATTTAAATATTTATGACTTACTTCAATTCTGGCGTAACGAAAAAATCAGCAGGAATAGTCCTTATTTTATTCTAATGAAATTAAAATAATTGAGAATAGAACAGGCGAGAAATACAGTTTTTCTTGCCCAATGCTACTACATTATGAGTTTAAATTACAAGCGATCTCATTAATTTTTAAAATAAATACTGCTATCTCAGGATTACGTGCAGCTATAAGATGAAATGAACGGAGTTGATCCTGGTTACGGTCTATTGACGATTTACGCTCATGTTCAAAAATAGGGTAAGAATATTAATTACCAATAACAAACTACTGCGTCTACAACTCGAATTTAAAAGAACTAGCTGAACCCTACGCCGTATGATTTTATTTTACTTTCCTATGCTTGTAGTATTGATTTAATAAAAAATTTAGAATACAAGATTTTGACAGATATACATGTTTTGTACCTCCGATTGCAATGACCTTTGGAATATGGAGATATTTCAAAAATTTGCGGCCACAATAAGCTGTCGAAGAAAACTAAACCGAAAGCGAAGGTTAATATGTTTTTTTGATAGCGTTCTTTTCAGAGACGGAATTTTTAAAATTGAATAACGTAATCTGGCAGAAGAGCAAAGAGAATGTTTTCTTTTTCGAAGGCACTAGCATTAACACGGCGCCCGCTATATTTTTATGATAATTTTTACTTTAATCATTTATTACTCAAAAACGACTCAACAGATAAGAATGCAATTTGGTAGTGTATTAGCGCTAGGAATGCACAATGTCAGTATGTAAACAAATTTTTTTATTAAAAAAAAATTTGTGAAAATATTTACCCAAAAATGTTGCTTAAAGTTTGGAAACACAATTTATTTTAAATTTTGTAGGCTCATAGCGAACGAAATAGACCACAATTTGGTTTGCGTCCCAGTTCGCTCATTTGTCTGTGACGCCTTCTAAGAATTTTTTAAAATTGAAAATTTGCGCCCTTTCATTTAATAAACAGGGAAAGATAAAAGAATTTCTTCTACTTCCTCTTATTATAGGCCCGCAACTAGTGCGGGTCCTGTGAGCTTTCTTCGCACGTATGCCAGGTAGGAGGCTGGCCTTACCCGCCGAAAGGAAAGAAGTTCTACTAAATGGTTTAAGATTGTCAAAGATGTTAGTATGACAACCGGAACCGACGGCTTAACGCGCCCTCCGAAGCACGGTTGGTTGCAGACAATGCTTAACTTGGAATACCGTGTGACTGACATTTGCAGTTCTCCGCCATGCAACCAACATACAAAATTTGTTTAAGCTAAATTGCTCATGAGTTATAGTAGTGTTAAGTTCATTTAATTGTTAGGTGTCGCAAAAAAATGCGAAGGTTAATTTTCCCTCTCCCTCCCATTCTTAGTTTGCTTTAATACTAATCCAACTTATTCCTCTAAAAATATAAATTTTAAAATTGTTTATACTATTATTATTATGTGTAAGCTGCAGTATCATGTATTATGTTCTTATAATACGACTATTATGTAGCTATGCTCGTGGTATATAGTATACTGCTCGCGGCTGAAAAAGTCTCTTAAAAAGTGAGCTTGTGGGCATTCTGAGCTAAAGAGCTACGACCTTGAAATTAATGTTCCTTACACCTTAGGAATCTGCAAGTTGTTAAAAAATCGTCGTGTGCAAAAGGTGGTTAGACAACATTTTCAAGTTAGAGGTACGGCGTGAAATTTTGTATTACAAATACTTATGGCAAAAATTTCAAAAGGTTCTCTGTGGTCATTCTATTAAAAAAATAATAAATTTGTGAAAATACACGTCTTCTTACAAAGCTAAGATTTACTGCAGGCATGGGCAACCTTTTGAGTAGCTGGGGCCAACTGAAGATCCATTTATGTATCGCGGGCCGTAAATAAGATAAAAAACTACATTCTTTTGGAAAAATATTTTTAAAATATATAAATACAAAAAAGTATACAGAAATATGTTCAAAAACAGAAATTTTTTTAAATGCGATTATTCAAAAAGTAAAACATATGCATAATATTTCACTTTCGCATAAAGCCGGCGTAGTCCGAATTTTGTTCTCAAACAAAAGAAATAATTCGTTACTGTCGTTTATTTGACCAGCGTCTAGCTACTTGGACCACAATCGATCCTCCCTCATTAAGGTCAGACTTGCGTGTTAGTATGCTGTCAATCAGTGAGTGAATGCAAATTTGTCTTCGTATTTTTTCTTTAAAAATATAACTGCTCTTAACAAATAACCTCGCGTAAACAGCAAAACGCAACAACAGTGTTTTAAAAAAAACTATAAAATAAAAAAAAAATTTTGGCCCCAACCGAGACTAGACTCCACAACTACTTATGCAGTAAGACGGCAGTACACCCGAACACACTAGCATATCCATCTGTGTCACTACGAACCTGCCGTTTATTGCTAAATAAGTGCCTATTGAATGCGTGCGCAATAGAAATGCGCAAATAAAAAGTCTGACCTTGGTGGGATCGATTGTTTTCGAAGAGCCTAGACGCTATTGTTTATTTGTATCAGTTTAAAATAACAACCGGTCTCGCGGGCCGGATTGGTGGTTAAATGAAACATGTCCGGCGGGCCGGAAAACAGTTGTACGCGGGCCGCATACGGCCCGCGGGCCTTAGGTTGCCCATGCCTGATTTACTGTATTCGCTTTAAACGTACACAAAATTCTAATTATTTTCAAGCTTTTTCCAGTTTAGACTGTCATATCTGCTAAAGTATTGCGGCTATATAAATAAGGTACTGGTGATACGTTGTAGCTTGTTTCGTGCTGATTCTGATGATCTAAATGACATAGTTTGCAAAGTGTAGTAGTTACACAAATAATATAGAGTTACAAATAACTCGAGTCTACAGGATGGCTGCTACCGCATGTATGAGTCACAAGTTGTAGCTTCTATCATCACCGCGTCAAACTTTAGCAGGTTACTAGTTAGCATCAGTATTGTTGGTGTTTCATCCAGCGAATGTCATTATATTTCAAAAGACATGGAATAAGGTTATATGTAACTGCAAAAGTGCAGTAGAGTCACAGAATGTTTTTTTCTAGCATCAACGCAGGCGATCGACGATTTAAATTCACTAAATCACAACCCTGACTTGATTTTTTGTTTTTAAACGGTTTCTAACTATATTTTTAATTATTTTCTTTAAACTTATGTAAAAGTTGATTTCAAACACAAACTGCGTTACAAAATAAAAGGCTGAAAATGCTCTGAATATATTTAGCAGTTCCATATCATCTGATCCTTCCCCATCGAGTCGCCACTGTCTATTATAAATCGTTATCTTAGCATAGCATAGCAGTTTATTCATGCTAATATGCAAACATTGCATTTACATACGTCAACAAAAATAGATTTATAAAACAAACAAATAATTAATATCTATCAACAGCATAAATTGCCATACAAATAAAATATAAATAACATCAAAATTTACTTTTAGAAAGATTCACACTTTAAAAATTCATCAACAGTATAGTAAGCAGTATTTACAAGATGTTTCTTTATTGCAGCTTTGTAATTTTTTACTGGCATTTGTCTAATTGCTATTGGAAGTTTATTATACATTTTCGTTGCTAAATAGGATAAGGGTTGCCAATGAGTTTTGGCCAATCTGTGAATTGGCAGGACTAGATCGTCGTTCTGTCTGGTACTGTAAAAGTGGTGGCAAGATTGCTTAGGGAGATTATGCTCATTACTTTTTATGAACAACAAGCACTCCAATATTAAGATACACGGCACAGTTAAAATTTGTAATTTTATAAATAACGGTCTGCAATGTTCTCCATAATTTGCGCAAGCCATCGACCGCACTGCCGATTTTTGCAATATAAACACACGATCAGCACACGCACTAGCACCCCATAGAATTATTCCGTATTGCAATACACTATGGAAGTTTGAAAAATAGAAATTCCTCACCGCAGCTGGAGTTGTTAATTGAATTAATTTTCGCAACTGATAAGTTGCTGTGGATAGTTTGCTTGTTATCTGTTGCACATGAACATGCCACCGTAGATTGTTATCTATATAGAAACCAAGACATTTTACTGCTTTTGTCTCATCTCTACCGTTTTTTACATCAAAAACAACACTTTGCGTTTTTTCAGCATTAAGCTTCAACTCGAAGATTTTTCTTCGTGGCTAAACATAGGGCAGCATCATCAACTGCTGTATTGATTATGGTGGTATCATCAGCAAAAAGTATTAACTGCAGTTTGCAGGTAAATCGTTGATGTATATCAAAAATAGCAACGGCCCCAGCACGGAACCTTGCGGAACTCCCGAACTTAACACTTTTTCTTCCGACAATTCTTGATTTACGGAGACAATTTGCCTTCTATTAAATAAATAATTTTGCATTACTGTAAGAGGCACGCCCCTTACTCCTATATGGTGTAGTTTGTCCAACAGGCAATCATGAACAACAGTGTCGAATGCTTTACTTAGATCAATTTGAGTTACTCCTATTTTATATTTGTTATTAAAAGCTTTTATGACTTCATTTATAATATCTATCACAGCTAGAGTAGTCGACTTTCCTTTTCTGTAACCAAACTGTTGTTCACTCAAGATGTTGTGTTGAGTAATAAAGGTAAGTAACTGGTCTTTTATAATACTTTCGACCACTTTTGAAATGATGGGTAGAATGGAAATGGGTCGGTAATTGTTTGGATTTTTTCGGTCTCCATTTTTGTATATGACGGAAACTTTTGCTAACTTCAGTTCCTCTGGAAAAATTGCTTCTTCGATACATTTATTTATGGAGCATAAAAGAGGTACTAATACTGCATCACTAATATGCTTAAGTACTTTTGCATTAAGGCCGTTTATATCTTTAGCATTCTTGTTTTTTAGGTTAGAAATATATTTCTTCAAGTCTGTCTCGGTTATTGTATGTAAGTAAAAGGAGTTTGTAGGTGAACTTACACCTTTTCTTAAAAATACGTGAAAATCTATAGTGCTGGTTGGTAGACTGTTAATTACTGCACTTCCAACATTAACAAAATGCGAGTTAAATTCGTCAGCCTTAATTTCTATTTTGTTATGCTTATGATGTTTGGTTTGTTTGCATTCTTCTTCTATTATCTTCCAAACAGCTTTATTTTTGTTATCTGATTCTAATATGAATCGACTATTTGCCTCTTTTTTTGTCGCTCTAATTTTGTTAATGTAGATTTTTTTACAGCTGTTATACAAATTTTGCGAGTCCTCGGTTCGTCTAACATTGTTTATGGTGGAAAGCGATTCTAATATGTTCCTCATATCCCTTATTTCATCTGTAAACCAACGAATTTTACTTTTTCTTGATACTGCTTGTTTTTTGGGACAGCAGTCATTGAAATATTTTAATAAAATTTTATGAAACTCGGTGAAACAATTTTGGGAATTTTTTTGTACAACAATTGTAGTCCAGTTTGTATTTTCCAAAGCCGTTTTTATAGGTTATTTAAGTTTCTTATAGTTAATTTTCGGCTATTAACTTTCTCCTCCTGTTTTTGTGGAATACTTTTTACTGAAAAGTGTACACCAAAGTGATCCGATAAGCATGGATTTTTAACTTCGACTCTGTAAGTTTCTTTTGATACGCTTGTAAATACATTATCAATTATTGAACCTCCGTTTTTGTTCGGCCTTGTCGGTTCTTGAACTGTTTGGTGTAAACCATATGACGTTAAGATATTTATTAATCGAACGGCATGTTTATCTGCATTATTCTGCATCTGTATATTAAAGTCTCCCGTAATTACTTTATTTTCCAAACTTTTGATTAATTCTAGAAATGTGATTAAGTTGTTGAAATAAATATCCATGTTTCCATCAGGCGCACGATATATTGTAGTCACAGTCATTTTTTGGTCTATTAATTCAATTGTTACTATTTGAAAATGTTTTTCCTTGTTCAAGAATTCAAATTTCTTTATAGGTTTATATAAAATATTGTTTTTAACAAAAATAGCCACACCGCCATGTAGATAAGTGTTACGGCAAAAAATACTTGCTGTAGTAAATTCACTTAATTTGTTTGCAGCGACTTGCACATCAAATAACCAATGCTCCGTCAAACAAATAACGTTTATTTCGGGATTTAATTTCAAGAAAATTTCCAGTTCCAATAGCTTATTTCTAATACATTGTATATTTATTAAGAATATATTTACCGTATATTTGGAAATATTTGTTTTGGGCGTTAGGTATTCTATATTTTGTATTAGTTTATTCTGTTTTGTTCAGTGCTGAATTATGCAGTTTTTTTCGGTTGACGAAAGGGCCGTATGATTGTTTATTGTTCACTTTACTGTAATTGAATGATAACTCCTAGGATACGAAGTATGTAAACATGTCCATAACAACCGGGGCGTAATGAGAGGACGTAATGAATTCATTACGCCCTCAAAAAATTTATTTTGGTAAAAACAACTAATACAACTTGTAATACAGAGAATTAAGCTGATTTGCCAAAATAAAAATTACAGTTTGCAAATTTTCTTGTACACATTTTGGTAGCGTATTCATAATTGCAATTCAAAAACAAATTTGACAATTATAAGTAAGCAATCTGTTTTTGTTTCATAGGCTACCAGATATTGTATTTATGTAGGTAAAGCGTACACAAAGATGCCAATTCTTTGTTTTCTTTTTAAAGAACAAAGTGAACAATAAAATCTTGTATGCACCACGGCGTCACCGAATGATTGCGCCCATCGAATGATATCCATCTCTCGGGCTAAAGCCCTCGAGCTGGATTTCATCGTTCTCCGGGCGTAATCATCGTAGTAACGCCCTTGGTGCATAAATAGCTAAAAACGAGGCCAAATATCAGGATTGTTTACATTTTTTTCCATAGACGATGGTATTGTAATTTTAAATGCTGCGATATTGGTTGACTGAATTTGTAATTTTTCAATATCAAGAAAAGTTATGTTGAATTGTTGAAGGTGTTTCTTTAACTGATCATTTGTAGTATCAGCCGTGAGCCTTGAGATAAACACAGAGCGTCTGCTTTCTACAGCTGTTATTTCACGTTTTTCGATGTTGGTTCCTAATGTTGTTTTTCTTCTACCTTTTTTGCTTACTACCTGTTGAAATCCGTTGTCTAAATTAATATCATTATTGATATTTACTAACTCAGATAATTTTTGCTTCTGTGTGCTGCCTAAAATTTTTGTATTTATGGTTTTCTCGGTTATTGTGGTTTGTAAAAGGTTTGTTTTGTTTATGTTAGTCGAATGTTCTTTAGAACCGATATCTCTTGAAGTCACATTGTTTTGGTGATTTGTTGTAGTTCCATATAATTTTTCACGAGTTACGGTCTTACTCGTCGACGGTACTTCAGTTTTGTTGTTATTTTTAACAGCCGTGCTCCATGGTCGTGGATCGGTGGTGGATAGAACAAACATCCAGGAAAATAGGTCTAAAGATAAATCTGGCTAAGACGAAGACGATGTGCCCCGAAGACCCACAAATAGCGATAAATGGACTTACCCTAGAAAATGTCAGCGAGTATATATCTGGGACAAATCGTAACATTAAGGAAAGAAAACAAAGAGCTTGAGATAGAAAGAAGAAGACGACTAGCTTGGGCTGGGTTTGGAAAGTTAGCCTATATTCTAAAAATAAGAAAATACCCCAACGTTTGCGATCTAAGGTATTTGATCAATGTATACTTCCTGTATTGACCTATGGCGCGCAGACATTGACTTTGACAAAACAAATAAAAACAAAATTGGAAGTCACTCAGAGATCAATGGAGACAGCAATGATAGGCATCACATTAAGAGATAAAAAGAGAAACGAGTGGATAAGGCATAGAACTAAAGTCGCCGATATAGTAAGAAGAGTGACAAATTTGAAATGGGAATATGCAGGACATACAGCACGAACAACAGACAACAGATGGAACATTAAACTTATCCAATGGAGATCATGGGCAGGAAAAAGACACCGAGGCAGGCCAATAATGAGATGGTATGATGACATAAAAAAAGTGGCCGGCTTACCATGGCACAAAATCGTGATACCTGGAAAGATTTGAGGGAGGCCTATGCTCAATACTGGGCGAGTTGAGGGCTAAAGAAGAAAGAAGAAGAATTTGAAACAGTAATTAACAAGATTAGTTTGGTTTGTTTTCCATTTTCCATATAAAAAACCTGTTTATATAATTAAAATGAAGGCATTTATGCGATATGCTATCCATATAAGCAAAATACACCAACACATACTAGCTGTCAGAATCAGTGCGGTCACAGTTCATCACACTTCAGAACATATGCACACAACATGATTTTCTGTAAGCTACAGTTAAACTTGAACTAGTAATTGCATTCAGGATGTTTGAAGTTGAGAAGTAATCAAGATAGGCTAAAACTCCCGACTTTCCAGTGCATACAATTATTGATGTGTGTCGTAACCAGTTCGTGCCCTTGTGTAAATTCATGGGAAATAGTAATGATAAATGTTATTGAACATTAAAAGATCATTATTTTTACAGTAATCACATTTAATAGCTTAAGACATGTTTTAAGATTAAAATACAGCATTTTATTTAAGACAATCAATAGCACTTCATCATTAAATATAAGAAAAATCATAAAAAAACTTTATTTATTTTAATTACTATAACTATGTAGTATGTACGTATAACGGTAAACATTATTATCTGAATTTATAGCAAAAACCATAAGCACTTACTTATACAAAAGAGTTGAATCAAAAATTTAATTAAATCAATTACCTAATGGCAATGGTAAGCTGAGCTGGCAACTTTCAACACTGCACAAACTAACCTACAGGAGCGACAAGCTCCTTAAAATGCAGGTTGACTCCATGCTCTGGGGCTATTAAGAAACCCTTAGGATCAAATTTTAGAGGCACAGAGCTGTCTTTACTCAATTCCACTTCAAATTCAGATAAGATCCGTATAAGAGCCACTTTTGTGCCCAACACTCCGAATCTGGCACCTATAAAAGAAAATTAATACTGTACTCTTTAACTGCGAATGGAGGTAGCTCAGAGGTTGGGCGCTCAGCCTCTAACGCTAAAGGTCTAGGGTTTGATTTCCCGCCGAAGCCACGCAGCTATAAAAATCTATGCCACAACCCGCCTCTCACATTTCCCAATCAAGTGTAGGCAGCCGTAAGGCCTTAATGCCTCAAACCTTCTCTGGTATTTAGTTGTTCGGATTCGACGTTAAAATGTAGGTCCCCCGTACTCCACCTTAGCGCTAAACAGAGTACGTGGCAGAGAAGAGTGCCGGTGCTCAGCAGTGGGACGTAAAGGCTGATTACGACTCTTTAACTAATATTAATCTTTACCTATGCAATTATGAGGTCCGTCCCCAAAGGGCATATAGCAGTATTTCGATCTTGAGCTGCTGTTTTCATATGTAAAACGCTCTGGGTCATATTTTTGTGGATCTGGAAAATATTGCGGATCGAAATGGAGACCAAGCAAAGGAATGTAGATTGGTACTCCTTTTTCGATGAGAACGTCTGTTCCAGGAATTGTGTAGGGTTTTGTGCAACGTCGATCTAGGAATGGTACAACTGGAAACTTCCTTAGAGTTTCTGCAAAAAGGAATCAGGTTGAAGTAAGGGAAAATTTTAACAATTTTAACAAATGGAAAGATATAAATCAGAACGAAATTGAATTTATTTTCTAATTTATAATATTAATCATATTTCTTTCAACGAAAGCAATAGTTATTAGATTTGATTATGCCTTTCTTCATTGCAGCTACACGAAGTATATACCTAAGAAAAAGGTATTGTTTTCAGTTAAGAAACCAATGTTTATATTTTGACTGATAAGTACATTTTAGGTATGGTGCTTTAGGGAGGAACACTGAACTATACTTATACTGGAACGCGCACTGGCGCGGCGGTCTCTGCCATAGAAAAGAAGCGAGCCGAGAGAGCTAGCGCGCAAGGATCATTCCTGTCCTTTTCGTACCGCTCCGCACATGCGCTGCGCGAGGGAGAAGACAGCGGTAAAGCTGTCAAATCAACACAAACTAACCCAATTTTCAGCGCTGGATTACCCTATACGCAGGATACGCACGTGCGTATAGCGGCAGATTTCTAGAGGCGGAAAAATCTGAGACTAATTTAATAAAATGACAGAGTTTTAAATTTTTCTCAGATATTATTTACAACTCCCATAAAATGCATATCATGACTATATGCGAGTCATATAGTAATATGAGATGTGATCAAGAAATAAGAAAATATCGACGGTGCACCTGCATTTCACTTGAAACATAAACAAACTATAACTATATACTGTCGCAGTAAGTAAACCATAGACTACAAAGAAAACAAAATAAAATTCGTAATATCTAAGCTTTTAGTTAGCTCAGCTCAGTTTGTTCGAATATATCGTCGCGTCCATGTCGGGATCGGGATACTTTATATAATTTAAAAATTGTAATTTTTAATTATTAACAATGAGTGAGGGTCGTAAAAGGTTGAGTGGTGCTCAATATAAAGCACTTTCAGAAAAAAAAAGCGAAGGGCACAACGAAGTGTTTTGGACAACACTTACAAACGTTTTAATTTTAGTCTTTTCGTTTCGGGGCGGCAATTTTAATGTGCGTAAAGCGGCAAATTCTTTAATCCGGCACTGCCAATTTAAAAAATTTATTTATTATAGTGTAAAAAAAATATGGTGTAAAAAATAAATTTTAATTTATTATTTTAAAATAATTTTAAATTCAAAAGTTGCGACATGACAATCGACTGCTCTACGCATGCGCATACTCTCGAGAGTAGGACAGAGATGATCCTTGCGGCCCTCTCTCTCGGATCGGGCTGGCGCGGGCGGACCGAGCGCGCGTTCCAGTATAAGTATAGTTCAGTGGGGAGGAATAATGACTTGATTTTTTTCTGGAAAACCCGCCTCAAATTTTAGAAATCAATACCATTTTTTCAATGAACAGAGGTCGATACAAAATCCGCAATGTAGCTGTATTGCTCATCAGTAACACCAGCAAAAAAACTAAAAAATATAAATACCTCAATATTTCGGAAAACTGGTCCTTCCATTCTCTTCCATTTTATTAATGTCAAATTTTAGATATCTGATCTCTAGTGGTTTTAATTAATCCTTTTAAAATGGTTTACTAATTTTATGTCTTTGGCCATCCTTGAATCACATTCCACGATGTCTAAATAGTGTTATTTATAACGAAAATAGCAGCAATTATACAGGCTTACTTGAATGTTGTACATTGTTACGCTGTTATTCAACAACGACTTCCGTTTCCTAAACATTAAATTTGCCCTATTTGTAAATGAAATAACTAGAAGCTTGCTCAGACAGATTGTCGAGAAAACAAGGGTATTTAACATTAATACTTGTCACTTGTTTATAGACTTCAGAGCTGCATACGACAGCGTTACACGAACAAAGCTCTATGACATGACGTCATGGGAGCTCGGTGTTCCATAAACCTAATAAACCTTACTAAGATGGCGATTAGCGAAATCCTCAGTAGGATAAAAATCCAAAACGACACTTCCGATCTGTTCAAGATACATAATGGATTAAGACAGGGTGAAGCAGTCCCCTGCCTACTCTTCAGCCTTGCCCCCGAAAAAGTTGTAAAGTTGTGCTTTTGTTGAATAACAATAATAATTTATTTTATGTTTTAATATAAATGCCTTCCAACTAGCTCAATCGTATTTTCAGAGCAATTAAGGTAAGGAAATCCTGGGCAAATTTCTCAGTTGGAAACCAACATTTTTCTTACCTTTCTTTTACTTCTAATGTAGTTTGAGACTACCTCATCAAATTAATAACTACTAAAGTAAACAAACAACAACAACAAAATATCTATCACCTCTACCTAGCTAAGGAAGTATGTACAAAATTAAATAAACGGTATACTATACAATCTTAATACTAATCCTTATATACCACTTAGCTATTAGGTGGTTGGCCGATGGAGCGGTGTTGTCAGTGGATCTTAAACGAGCGGTGGTATTTACTTTCGTGGATCGTGTTGGATCGCGGATCTGGTTCGCTGATCTTTTCCTATCTGATTAGCAAGTTTCTTAGATTCCAAACTTCAGCGACGGACTTGATTTACTTTTCTTTGGGCGTTGTTTGGTGACCGAAACACACTTACTTATATTTAAGTACACACCTCGCACTTAAATCTTCTTTTTCTGAACCGCACTACACTATTTGCTGTTTCATAAGTAACACTTCCAGGCCGTGGGTCCGTTCTGTTCAATGGCGGGTTGTCATCTCCACGGCACGTGTCGTGTGTACCCCATTCTTGCTTCTTGTCGGTCACCCTGAAAGTACCGTTAGGCAGCTTGGACGTGACGTGTTCAAAATATTTTTCCTTCCTCAAACACTACATTTTTTTAGCTTGCTGCCGCTTGCTAACCATATTTACACAAAGTATCCTTAGTACTTTAGTAGTTAAGAAAGTAAGTTAGAAGTAATTCCCGGCCGGAAATGTGACCTATTACAACGTCAAAGTTAATATAAGAGACACAATATTTACAAAAACCCACACATATTTTGACCTACGCGGATGATATAGATCGCATTGTGCTAACAAACAAAGAAGCTGCAGCGGTTAACATCTGACCTAGCAGAAGCACATCGAGCTAGACTGAAGCAAAACCTAACAGTGAGCGAACACAACTTAGAAAGGGTAAATAAATTCACGACGATCTTTAATAAATAATGAACTTAAAATAAGGAAATAAATTAAAAGAAGAGTTTTATCAGCTAATAAGTGCTACTGTAGTACGCAAAAATATCTCAGATCGCAACACTTGTACACACTACAACACAGAGACATAGACACTGACCACGGCAGATAAAACGCTCTTGGACACCTTTGAGAGAAAAATACTGAGGAACATGTACGGATGGAGTAGATATAACGACCCGAGAGCTATAAGAGTAAATAGATAAAGAACCATAGCCCAAGAGAGAAAAACTAATGGCGGAGTATCCTAGAGGAGGCCAAGACTCGCGCCCAGAGTTTTAGCGGCGATGATGGTGAAGAAACGGCAACTTCTGTTTTATATAAAAATGTCCCCCTACTTGTAGATGTTCGTTTATAATACTACGCAACGGCACTTACAATCGAGTTTAGCAGCAAATTTATTTTCACAGGAAAAGCAGTTTATTTTTCAGGGTCGATCAGTAGGTGGCGAAGCAAAAATTAACTTCGCAGCTCCTAGTAGGACTGCACCCTCCCCTTGGATTAAGCGTTAGCCTTCGGTCTAAGACAAAGTATTTATACAGGCTCATCCAAAATCCAACCAGCACCCACCGTCACCAAGACAACAATCGTTACAAAATACATTAAACAATGGGCTCAAGTTGAGATTTAGTAGGATCGTAGTACGTCCGAGATTTTGCTTATCCTGGTCGTTGCGTTGCGCTGCGAAGTACTGCTTTTTTTGAGAAGGAGATAGTATAGTGCTGGGCGACCGGATATTTATGAATGATTCAATGGTAGGTAACGCACTGGCAGTTGAAACAAGGCCGCCAGTCGTCTTCGGTCATCACTTGTAATCAGTTAGACATTGTTATTTGTGCAGTGTGCTTGTTGTTTTCCAACATACGATATAATTTTTTCAAGGAAAAATGACGTGACCTGGCCGGTACATGTGGCCACGGCGCAAGTCGCGTTGTCATTTTTCCGCGGCGACCTGGCCGCTTAGCGCCCTTAAAACGGTAATAAGAAAGTGGCATATCTCGTAAAAAAAGGTGTATTTGCGGTTTCGATCTTGAACGAGACAACAGAGCTAGATGGCTACGGACACAATCTTGCGCTAGATCTAAAAACCGGGCTTTTGAAGCAGACTGCGAGGATGACTTGGTTGCAAACTAATGCTGGGTATTAAGGCCGTTTTTTAAAGGCTTTTTCGGCAAATGCGATTGCTTACATACCCCTTTTAAGGGTCGTTGCGTAGCAATATAAACAAACATCTACAGAGGCAGATGGAAAATTAATACAAAACACAAGTCGCTCAGTTTAGTTACGCCTGCATACTACAAATAAACTTTTACCGACGAGTCAAAATTAATATTAACGAAACGGAAGTCGCCGTTCATAGCAATGTATAATGTAATTAAATCTGCATAGTTGCTGCTACTTTTTATATTAAATGATTCTATTTGAACATCGTAGAATGCGGTCAGATATGGCCTAGGGCATAAGATTAGTGAATCGTGTAACTTAGTTTGTCTGCAATCCTGTGCCCTTATTAACAATTAATAAAAAAAAACGAGACTCACAATTTTCCTATACAGTACATTAAGAGCATTTTGAACTAATATAAAATATTATTGATAAGAAAACATCAAAATGTTTGAATTGTTAGAATAAATTACAAAACTATACACACCTTTAATAGTCATATCCAAATAATTCATTTCCTGAATAGCTTCGTAGATAATTCCGCCATGTTTCTTAAGTGTAGTTTGTATTTCGTTTCTTAGACGATCCTGTACCGAAGGGTTTTGGGCAAGCTCATACAAACTAAAGGAAATAGTAGATCCTGTGGTTTCGAACCCAGCAATAAAAAATTGAGCTGCTTGGGCTGCTAACATTTTTCCATCTGAAACATTTAATTAAGTGAGCCACCACTTGAAGCAAACCTAAAGAAAACGAATAGTTACCGAACTCATATCCGTTATTAGATTTTTGCTTTTTAATTTCAATTAAAAAATCAATCAAATCGCCTCTGAATAAATGAGATGTTTCTCTATTCGTTACGGTGTCTTTAAATATATCTTCAATAAACTTAGCGGCGTTCGGTTCAAGAAACTTCATTTTTAATAATCTAACTAAAAACGGTGCGAAGAAGTAACACGCCATTTGAACTTTTCTGCTGAAATTCCAGTCAAATATTCGTCGAGAAGCTTCGCGAAATTCTGCCTTTTCGTGTTGGAAGCAATGAGCGTTAATACCAAAAGCACAAGATGAAATGACGTCGGTTGTAAACTTCATGCAAACTTCCCTAGTTTCAGTTGATTCTGCTTTTACTGCTACATTACGTAAGTAAAAGCTTAGGTCGTTGCTAGCTTCAACCATAAGAGGAAGAAGGCTTCTCATTTTCCCCGTTGAAAAGGCAGAGCTAATTTTAACCCGCACTGGTCTCCAAGTCGGATTTTTCAAAAGAAATAAAATATTCGACCCGATTTCGTCATCTTTTCTGTTTTCAACTACACTCCTGTCGTTGAAGTATTCAAAATCTTTGATTAAAACCATTTTAATTAGCTCGGGATCGCGAATAAGCATAAATGGTTTATCAAACACGTAAAATCCCATAAAAGGAAGTTTGGTCATGTTATAAAGCTCATCTAAAAATTCGGCTATGGAAGTTTGGAGCGTAAATACTTTGTAGACGTTGCCGAAAAATGGAATTGGTTTAACGTAATGTACTTTTTTTTTCTTCCAGTGGTTGAAGTTTCTGGTTACGTAAAAATACAGCAAAATAGTTGCTGTAATCGTAAGTGTTGCGAACAGGTTTAACGTCAAAAACATCTGTAAGAAAATGATAGAAATTAGACAGTTTCATAGAAACCTCTTATGAATAATTTTTGATAATGGTTCTAAAGTTAACAACTATTTTTGGATCAGTAATTGTATCAATGACCTTTAATCTATATATCTCCTTTGCAATAAAGCGTAATGGCCTGATTTTAATTTGAGATATTGAATGAGGTCAAAGTAGAACCACAGTATACTTATTTACACAGTAGCGAAAGCGTCCATATAACGCCTGGTAAGCTGTAACTAGTGGCGCTCCAAGCGGTCGACAAGTTAAACTATAGTTTATATTATGGCGGGTTTTAAATTCCAATCCAGTTCGTTGTTGTTACCATATTTTTAATAAGCGAAACAGAAAAATTACAAGCTACATTATATAATGGTTTTTAAATAATACAAAGATAATGCCAGTAATATGATTTATTAACATTTATAAACTGTGAATCTTCAAAATGCAGCGTACACAAAGTGCAGTTTTTATTCAAATATCCCACCTCCTTTTCACGTAAATCTTCACGTCTACAGTTTACAACCCCCTGTTTTGATCTAAAACGACGGGAAAGTTAAACTTTAATGTATTAATATTTATCAGAAATTATTACCTTTTTGAATCTTTGGGAAATGTAAAAAAACTAAGGTTAAGATTCTTTCCTTTGTTGTTTTCGCAGTTTACGGCGGAACATGCGCTCCCTTTCGAGACTCTCATAATAGATTGGTATATCACTAATCAAATTTTTATAAAAACACTGGCAAACAACTTGAAAATTGTTCTTGTAACGTTCAAAAAGCAGAGAAACACTACTACCCTTAGCTGTCAAACTTTAGTGTAACTTGTTCGCCGCTTGGTGCTATAATTACCATAAATGACCTTTACTTTCGCTACTGTATGAATAAGTATACTGTGGTAAAACGTTAAAGAAATTTGCGTAGATCTAGTATACTAATGACGCAGTAAGGCAGTTTTTAAATTTCATGTTGACTGTCTTCTATTACTATATATCCAGAACTTGCGGAGGAGCTCTTAACTCTAGATTCTACTCTTTAAACTGACAATTTTTTAACCAAGAAAAAAACTTCTACCGTTAATGGTTTTTAAACCTCAATGAAATGAAGCTGACCAATAAGAGACGGTTTATTAACTGAAGATAGATGCAGAAATATTAAATGTATGCGTTTTTTAGGAAACAAGAATAATTGTTAGATTTTGCAAAAGTTAGTAAAAATCATCTGGTCAACTTTAGTTTAAAATAACAGGAAAATATCTGTAAAATACTGGGTTATTTGACATCTGACATCAGAACTATGATCAGAATTTTGTTTTAATTATTTCTACTTTGTAAGTATTATAAATTAAACCTATAATTGAATCAAAATCACTTGAAAAGTTAATTCCTTCCATGATTTTATCGAAGATTTTACATAAAACATATTTAATACTTCACAATTTAATAGTCTCCTTACATATGGAAAATTAATAATTGTATGTTATTGAGTTACTCTGAATTACTGTAAACTTTCCTGAAGAAAACGTAAATTTTTTAATGATTTAACAAAAAATATTGTAGGCAGCACGTACTAAAAATGTCTTTACAGAACACTTAGGCCAGCGGCGTAACTTTAGATTTTGGGCCCGGGGGCAAGATATCTGAAGGGCCCTGGCCCCATCCTCAAAAAAACTTCAATAATAAAGTAATTGATAATAAGAACAATTTCTTCAATAGGAAAAAAATTATTTGCAGTCTTGTATATGAAAATAAATACAGGGTAATTTTGGGAACCGGGCCACTATTGCCAACTTTTTTATTTTTAAAGATACAAAGTTGGTTAAATTGTAAAAACGTGTAATTTTTCCCTCTGGCTACAATGGTGAAAGCGAAAAAACAATTGCGCATTGGCATTTCGAGTTATTTGTTTAAATAACTTTTTTTTAAACGGAACGCCCTGTATTTTATTACATTTTTGAATTGAACATTTTATTCTCTTTAAAAAAGTATACAGTCAAACTATAATTAAATTAACAAATAAAGCCATATTTTAACTTTTAATGGTTTAATAACACAATCGTAACGGCCGTGAAACAAAAGCTACTATGGTATAGGTCAAAATATCATTAAATTAATATGTATAAGAGTAATTATTATAATAACTGTTCAAATTGGGCACTATTATTATCTAGACAGCAGTAAATTCTTGAACTACAGTATTCGACGTAGCATTCCGTGGGCAATTGTTTTCTAATTTAACCAACTTTGTATCTTTTAAAATAAAAAAGTTGGCAATAGTGGCCCGGTTCCCAAAATCACCCTGTATATTAAAGCCGTGTCTAATTAAGATAAGCAAATCTTAAATTTTCTGAAGTTAATGTGTCTGGGTCGGTACCAAAAAGTGTGGGTATTGTGTTATTACTAAATATAATCTCACTTCAGTATTTTTAATTGTATAAGTAGGTACATACTTACTTACATGGAATTTCAAGTGTTTTTTTGTTGAAAATAAAAATAAAGACTGTCGAAAATCAAAAATTTTTATTGAAGAAACTTCTTAATAGAGAAATAAAAAAAATAATAACTCGTTGCTCGTAGTAGGGCCCCCTAAGGCCCCGGGCCCGGGGGCCATTGCCCCTCTGCCCCATACTACTTAGGCCACTGACTTAAGCCATAGGCGAGTCTTGGAACTTGCCTACTCGTCATGTAAAATATTACTTTCGGTGCTTGTTGCGTAAATAACTATTGTAAAATACGTAAAAACAATTAATGTCAGTAAAAGGTACACTTATATCTTATATTTTTGAAAATTAACTGAAACTTATATTTTCTAATTCAATTCTACTTCTTTTTCTGCTCCAAGGGTTTCTGTCTCTAACTATAAATTTGCCCTTTAAAGGGTTTTGAAGAAAAATAGCCAAGCGATTTTTTTCTTTGAAAATATCAAGAATAAATAATTATTGAGATACTAGCGAAACCCGTGAGTTACGTTCTCAGTTCCTTTTTGTAACTCCTTCCTGCACTGAGTCGGTCTTGAGATTGACAACTGAACCCTGAAAAAGCTTCGGGAAAAAATTACGAAAGAAAACCTTCATAAAATTATCAAGAAATACGTCCAATAAAAAAGTTTTTTCGTAGCCCCAGAAAAAAATCTTTTAAAGAACAGGCAGAAAGATGTTAGTTAAACTTATTACTTTTCCTTATTTCCAGGAGAGTGCCTTCACAGAAATTTTATAATAGGTTTGGAACTAATAAATACGTCCAAAAACAATCTTGTTAGACATTTATTGTGAAAATTTTTGATAACTTAAATTCTTTTGAAATTTTGATTATTGAAAAATTTGAAAAATATGTAAAAAATTAAAAAAATGAATGTTAATTTTAAAAATTTTGAAATTTAAAACAAAATTTGAAAAATTTCATTGTAAAAAATTTGAAAATTTTGGAAATTCAGGTGTTATGAAAATATCTGATAATTTATGCAAGTTGAGTTTTGAAAAATTTAAAGTTATAGAAATATTGATTTAATTAAAAAGTAGGAACTAATATAGGTTATAATAAACGTAGTAATGAAAAGGTCAAAGTTATTGTTTAAAAAGAAATAAAAATTGTTAATTAAAGGTATAAAAGATTTTTGGCAGCATTGTTTGACAAACGGAAATTTCTAAATGTAATAAGAGAATATTATAGAGAGCATTAAAACAAATCGAAAGCTTTCTTAACACAGGATCAAAATGGAGGCCGCTACGCATTTTTTGATAATTTTAACTTTAACGCCTTATTACTCAAAGAACAAGTTGACATATCGATATTAAATTTGTTAAATATTGCCCAACAAAAATTTTTTAAATTTTCAAAAATTTTCAGAAACTTCATAACTTACAAAAATTTCAAAATTTACAATTTTACAGAAGTTTTCGACAATTGAAAATTTTAATAGTATTGAAAATAATAATTTATCATATGTTAAATTTTAAAAATTTTACAATTTTCAAAATTTAAATTTACAAAATGTTCTATAATTATAATAATTTTTCAAAATTTTTAAAATTTTATAATTTAGAGAAACAGCAATTGAATTTTTTTTATAATTTTCACAAATTCAATTCAAGAAATATTCACTTTTCCTCATTTAAACGTAAAGATTCCTTAGTAAAGTAAAATTAATATAATAGAAGAGATTGTTGTGATAAAAATCAACAAATAGATATGTAACATTAATATTGTATCAAATTCTTATTAAAAGGTGTGGGAAATTTCTAATTAAAGTAGTAATGAAAAAGTCAAAATTAATATTTTAAAAACGACATAAAAGATCCTAATTTTAATTATTTAATGGTTTAAAAGATTTCTAAAATTTTAAAAATTGTGTTTACATATTTTTATTTATATACCAAATTACTTAAAATACATAATAATAAACAAGACTCACATTTTCAGAGAAAATAACTTTTATATTGTTCTGCAGTTTAGAAGCAATAAAGTGAAATTACTACTTATGTCAAACGCATCTTATATTTATATAGTTCCAATTCCGTTGGGTGAACAAAGATAACAGTCAGTTAGTAGTGACGAGGTTATCGCTTTCTCTTTCAATATTATCATTATAATTATGGATTGTCAATTAATACTATAACCCATTTACGTAACGAATGCTTTTATTTACAAACTGATTTATTCCAGTAACAGACTAGGCCGTATCGGCACATGAGCATGGAAAACTTTTCGGAATTAAATTGTTTATGCGATCGTTTGCAGGATGAAGCACTAATTATGAAAGTACATGTTGCTGGCTGAAAACCTGTTTTTTTATATCAAATTTTTTTGCATTCAACTATTTTTTTACATATTCTTGGTCAAATTCCAACAAAAAATGTCTTATGAATGTGTGCTGTATAAAGTCAATAGTTTTTAAATTATAAATATGTGAAAGTTTGAAAATACGTCTATTTTCAACCCTGATAAAGTTTATTAAAAAATGGGATGTTTATGAAATACTTTTTTACATCTTTTTTGAACTATGAATAAAATTATTTGTGTTGTTTACAAATTAGTCAAAAATTATAAATGTACTTATTCAAGCTTCTACGCAGCAGCAGCACGTTTAAAGTGTAAGTTGAGTGTCTTTTCAGGTGAAAGTAAAAAACCATTTGGATCTAATTTCAGCGGCACAGGGCTGTTCTCGCTCAGTTCTACTGCAAATTCCGCTAGGATACGAATTAAGCCTACTTTGGACGTCAACAAACCAAACCGAGCACCTAAGAGAAAGAACAAAATATTATCAAAAAAAATAAATCAGTAATTATGTCGACATTTCATAGTGAAAATTAAATTCAGTTTATTCAACTTCATGTAATTTAATTTATTTTAAATTATGAATCGACATATAAACATTTTAGGTAATTTTGTTTTTACCTATGCAATTACGAGGACCTTTCCCAAATGGCATGTAGCAAAAACTAGGTCTCGTGCTTTTATTTTCAAAAGTAAAACGCTCCGGGTCGTACTTATCCGGGTCTGGAAAATATTCGGGGTCGAAATGAAGCCCAAACAAAGAAACGTATATCGGTATTCCTTTTTCGATGACCAAATCTGTTCCAGGAATTTTATGTGTTGGCATGCAACGTCGATCCAGAAATGCCAAGACTGGGTACTTTCGGAGAGTTTCTGCAAGCAAAAAAGTAGGAAGTAAAACATAACATAACATAATTCTGTTGCTGACATTCGATAAAGCTTTGCGTTTTCTTTGACTAGAAAGTGTTAAAACACTTTCACCATAAAATTTTCGACAAGAATACAAAACGAATAAAATATTTTTCAAAAAGAACTAAAGGACACAAAATATATACGAGTATTGGCTGTTTCATGTAATCCTAATATATCGTATTTTAGTGAAAAGAAAACGTATTTATTGAAAGAAGTAGAGGTAGACCGTGAAAACCTACAAAATATTGTACGCAAAAGAATCGGCATCACTTGGGCTATTGAATTATTAAAAACGTATTATGTTTTTACGTTCGCCCTCCCTCTCTTTGCTTATTCTTCCCACTCTCCCCCTTCCCTTCCTCGTTCAGCAAATAAGTTTCTTATCATATTTTATTAGATATGAGTTACATTTTCAAGACTAGTCTTCCCTCTCCAAGTTTATTGAGCGGGCTTACTGCAATTTGTATACTGAATTCTTGAATTTCTCATTCCACAACTATATTTTTTGGCAATAGTTAAAAATCTTGTTTTTGCCTTTAATTTGACGTCTAACTGTACCATGCTTATAAACGTTACGAGTTTAAGCAGGGTGCAAGTGATGACTCACTGTTTGTTGTAGTATTGTAATTTTATAGGAACTGTTGGGGTTAGACGTTAAGATACAAAATAATTTTGAAAATATTAACGTTTGGTAGAAACATGGGAGAGTACGAATTTGACCATTCATTGTTTCCATTATATTTTAGAGGTTTCATTTAACAAATGTTTCGGTATGGAAGTCACTATCTTGCCATCATATTACTGTATATAAAATTCTTTTTTTTTGTTATTAAAAAAAAGTAACCCTAAACTTAGGACCCGTAGAGTTGAGGTTACGCTAATAGATATTTATTTAAGCGGCTATCTGCGTAGAAGTTTTCCTAGTATAAAAAACAGACTATTTAAAATCATACCGAAATTGCATCTTTTTAAGTTATAAACCGAAGAGTCCGGCAAAATGTCTATTTCTTGTTAGTAAAGGCAACTAAATTCTAACTAAATAAAAATTTCTTACCGAAGATTTCCGATCTTGTAAGCTATACTAGTTTATTTTGTCTATTTTAATAGATTTCGCTGTTAATGCATATTTTTTACTTTTTTACCTGTAGTTTTGTTTTAGAGCACAATTTATACTTTTTTAGAACAAAATATTTTAAAATCAATGTGACATTTTATAAAAAAGCCTGTTTCTGATGCTGTAATTTTTAAATGAATTTTTTGGTTCTACTATAACCATTCGATAACTTAAAAAGTCTGATTTTATTTATTAGTGTCTAAATCTTGCTTATTTTAATGACCTTTGTTGCTTAATTGCCTGCAAATTTAACATTTTTTTAATGTGCTTGATTTGTGATTTTTAAGTTATTTTTTTTGTGAACATCTTGTAATTTAAAAAGCGCTATTTTATTTATTAATGCCTATTTCCTGCTTCTTTTAATGACTTTTGCTGCTTAATTACCAGTCTATTTATTCTATAATTTTGGTTATGAGTCGGGGGGGGGGGGGGGGGGTCAATTTCGGTTTACCATAAAAACGTTCTAGAACACATTCGCTGGGAAACAAGCCCGCCGACAAAACTGTTTCTCGAAAAAAAAAACCCAGTAAATAAAATTCTGCAGTGGATATATTTCCCAGAAAGAACATCCTGGTAAATTAATTTACCAACAAAACACCAAACAAATCTTCCAAACAAAAGCACGTCTGTTTTCTTCATGGCGGATTACTGTATAATTAGCTTGTCCTTGAAACAGATACGTGCTTTTCTTTTCAGCGAGTTTGATTTTGGAGTTACGGGCAAATCCCTAACAAGGTTTTTAATGTGCATTAATTAGTTTCAAAAAAATTTTGAAAATCTCTTATCCAAAAGTCCCCTGAAAATGGGGAAAAGTTCCCAGTTCATTTTTCCCCGTTTTCTTTATAGAAACTTTTTGGAGAATTTAAAGGAAATTTTTTCTGGGTTTTCTCCTGGATCGTTTTACCGGGGCCGTTTTTTTTTTATAAAATTGTTTTCCAGAGCTGTTTATCCGGTTTTTTTGTCGATTTTTCGACAGGCTTT
Source organism: Ctenicera cuprea (assembly GCA_958336395.1). Lineage (NCBI taxonomy): Eukaryota > Metazoa > Arthropoda > Insecta > Coleoptera > Elateridae > Ctenicera > Ctenicera cuprea. Next base: position 18,273,609 of record OY284487.1, on the reverse strand, counting down.
TTTTTCAGGCGTAGTTCTCATTCCTGAGACTCGCGCGCAGCGTGCTAATTTAACAAAAGAAATGGGAGGGTAGGGGGAGAGCGAGGGGTTTTGCTAGTTCTACGTTTGAATGCAATAAGTATACACACCGCTAATAACCATATCAAGATAATACATTTCCTGGATAGCTTCGTAAGTAACGCCGCCATGTTTCCTAAGCACAGTTTGTATTTCCTTTCTTAAACGATTCTGAATTGAAGTATCTAAACTGAGTTCATATACCGTGAAAGAAATAGTAGATCCTGTGGTTTCAAATCCAGCAACAAAAAATTGGATAGCTTGTGCTACCAACATGTCCCCATCTAAAATATTAAGATAGTTACAAGCAGTATAGATTAAAACTAAAATCAGTACCCAATAAAGTGTCTGTTTCTTTATTTTGTTTCTTGATTTGAACCAAAACATCAATCAAATCCCCTCTGTAAGCATTAGATTTTTCTCGATCCAACATGGTCTTCCAGAACACATCTTTCATGAACTTCGCTGCTACAGGTTCTACAAACTTCATTCTAAATAATTTAACTAAAATAGGCGCAAAAAAATAGGAAGCCATCTGAATTTTTCTGTTAAAGTCGAAGTCAAAAATACGTCGAGATGTTTCTCGAAATTCAGCTTTTTCGTGTTTAAAACAATGCGCATTAATACCAAACGCACAAGATGAGATAACATCGGTGGTAAACTTCATACAAACTTCCCTAGTATCGGTCGACTTTTCATTTAAAGCAATTTTACTTAAGTAATCCACGAAATCGTCTGTAGCTTCAATCATAAGAGGAAGCATATTTTTCATTTTTCCGGTAGAAAACACTGGTGTGAGTGACGAGTGTGAGAACGAATAAAACATCAGAGCCCACTTCGTCATCTCGCCTATTTTCCATTAAGCTCCTGTCGTTAAAATAATCAAAATTCTTGACAAACATTGTTTGATTAGCTGTGGATCACGAATAAGCAGGAATGGTTGATCAAATACGAAAAATCCGATATAAGGAGATTTTGTCGTCTTGTAAAGGTCACGCAAATACTGGGCTAAAGACGATTTTATCATGGCGATTTTAAAGATATTGCCGAAAATGGAAATTGGAATAATGTAGGGTACATTTCGGTTTTTCCAGTATTTGAAGTTTCGCGTTATGTGGAAATATAGTAAAATAATTATAGTAACTGCGAGTATTACGCATAAATGTAATGCCAGAAACATCTGAAAATAGAAATGATTGTAAATTAGAATGTGTTAAGAAGCATTAAATTAACTTATTGTGTTAAATAGTTTTAGTTAGGTAGTTTTGATGTCCACTAAATATTAAAAATATTCAAGTCATTCGTATTAGATAATACTTCAAATTAATGGAAATCATATTTTTCTTTAAAATGAATAAAAGATTATGTGCATAGATGTGAATTACTAATTTGCGTATATATGTAATTCTGACGCAAATGCAGTATATATGTAGATATAAAAACAAATTTGTTGACATCAATCTCTCAATCGCTATAAATTCAAATTTGCCAAACTGTTGTGTAATACCTACTCATAAATTTAAACTGCACGGGTATCCAAATTGTATTGAGCTTGTAGCATTAAACCAAACAGTGACAATTCAGATTTGGTATTACATCAGAAAGTAACGCCATGAATTTTAATTTGAAAAAAAATATTAGACCACGGCTTATGACTAAAACAATCATGTAAACTAAGTTCAATATTAATATAATAGCCAAGTGTAGAATATAATGAAGCGAAGGTTATTCGAATTACAAGACGAAGTTGATTGCATTATACAGGGTCGCTACTATGTATGGGACCAATGCTCCCCTGGTCAAACGGTTTGAGATATGCGTTTCATATTTGGTATATGTTAATTTGAGGTTATTTTCCATATTCTGAAGTAAAAAAAAATTTTTGCATATTGTTTTTAAGCGCGGCCGCCATCTTGAATTTTTTAAATAGCAGCCTAGGCTGTGTGATACATCAATAGAAAGCTTATTCTTTTCTCTTTTCACAAATATTAAACATGTATAGGGTTACATATGAAAATAACGCAGAAAAATTAAAAAAAAAACATTTGAGGCATGCTTAATTCGTCGCTGCATATTTAGTGAAATCTAGTAACCATTGCATTAACAAAACGTCATAAATAAACAAAACACAAGCAAAAACAAGTAGTAAGAGTTTAATAGGTGACAAAATAACATCACACATTGTTAATTCTTCCTGTAGTTGTGTTGTCTGGCATATAATCTTTAGAATTCTGTAACATGGATCGTTTATCAGAAGGAGAACGGATAGAGATTCTCATGATGATTGGTTACGGTGACAGAAGACGAACACGACGAGGTACGTCATTTATTTAATACGGCACATCCCGATCGGATTCCAATTAGTAGATCTACAGTAAGTAGGACTTTAGAAAAATTTACTGAAAGTGGAAGCGTAAAAGATCGTCCTAAATCTGGTAGACCAAGATCTGCCACAAATGAAGAGAATTCCCTTGAGGTAGTACTGGATGTGGTTGAGCAACCTCAAACGTCTGTGCAGCAGCTTGCTTTAAACCACAACATGAGTAGACGTTCTATTCAAACAATTTTAAAAAGAAATAAGTTTTACCCTTACAATGTACATTTAGTACAGTAATTGGCAGAAGACAATTTCGACAGAAGGCTTGAGTTTTCTGAGTGGGCAATGGAAGTAATTTGTGAAAATGACAACTTTGCCAATTCAGGTGTATTCTCGGATTCTACTTTTCGTTTGAATGGATCTGTAAACAAGCACAACTGTATAGATACTGGTCTGACACCAACCCCCATTGGATGGAAGAAGTTCACACCCAGCGACCCCAGAAAGTTAACGTATGGGCTGGTATCGTTGGTCACAATATTATTGAACCATTTGTGATTGAAGGCAACCTTACGTCGGAGAGATATCTTCAAATGCTGCTGGAAAATATTATTCCTGAAATTATAGAATTTTTTCCAAATCATGATAACCCAAATGCAGTCAACGAAAACATCTGGTTTCAGCAAGTTGGTGCGCCTCTCTACTACGAACTTGCAGTGCGCAATTATTTAGGCGACATTTTTCATCGGCGTTGGATCGGGAGAAGAGGAACCGTGGAGTGGCCCGCTCGGTCACCAGATTTGTCTCCTTTAGATTTCTTTTTGTGGCGCCATTTAAAAAGTCGCGTTTATTTAAATAGATCTGACAATTTAAAAGAATTGAAAAATCGTATTCATGCTGAAATGGCTGTTATTTCTCGCAATTCTTTGCGTGACTCTTTAGACAATTTTAAAAAGCGCATTCATTATTGCCAAGAAGTTCTAAACGATGTAAGCATGCCTCAAATGTTTTTTTAATTTTTCTGCGTTATTTTCTTAAAAGTAACCCTGTACATGTTTAATATTTCTGAAATAAGAAAAAAATAAGCTTTCTATTGATGTATCACACAGACTAAGTTGCTATTTAAAAAAATTCAAGATGGCGGGCGGCCGCGCTTAAAAACTGTATGCAAAAAAATATTTTTTTTTACTTCAGAATACGGAAAATAACCTCAAATTAACATATACCAAATATGAAACGCATATCTCAAACCGTTTGATCAGGGGAGCATTGGTCCCATACATAATAGCGACCCTGTATAATGTTTACAGTCATTGTATCATTTGTCTCAGCAGTCGTAGCACAAGCAATAAAAGGTATTAAAAATTTCCATTTACTGAACTTCTGTATGTCAAAAAATCGGTTCTTGTTTCATACGTGTTTTGTGAAAACTGACTAATATTGTTGCCTTCATTGCCTTAAAATTTCAATTTGAGTCACGAAATAATAAATCGCAATTTACGTTAGTAAAATAAAATAAAAAAATATTTTGATATTGTTTTGCTAAATTACGCACTTTCTTATCATTTTGTAATGATGAAAAAATCCATACTAAAATGTTTATGAAAAACTAATTATCACTGCAAAACACGTACGATGTTTAATGATTTTTCCAGCCGTAGGTTAGGTTTTGTATGATATCATTTTGAATATGACAAGATATTAAACAGTACTTCAAATTTATTCACAGTAGGAGACCAATCTTTGCCTGATCACTTGGTCAAAATACAAACAAAAATCTACAATTATTTATACGTATCAATAAAATGTTAAAAGTTGCAAAAATAAATTCAACATAATTACCATTAAAAATTAAACTTTTGTAGTTTGGTTTAAACAATGCACTTCATATTGTGTGTAACACTTATTATAACTGCAATGTTTTGCAGTAAGCGCAATAGGAAATAGAGTTTCTAACGTCTCCCCCTCTCTTCTAAATCAACTTGCAATAAGTTGTTATTGGGAAAACCGGAAAAGCCACAAAGACAAGGTTATACGTTTTTATACGATTATTATTAAAATCTGCTACATAACAGTCCCCCTGACAAAATTTTGAGACTTTAGAATAGGAATTTTTCATTTTTTCATTTATAGCATAGGAAATAATTTTGTTTTGAACAATGCAAAAGAGGAAAAACTCAGTAAAATTTAAATTTATTTATCCGTGTGTAGCAAAACATTTACATTCATAGGGCCAGCGGGTGGTCTAGTGGTTAAAGTCCCAGGATTTGAAACTAGACTCCCAACGGCAGTAGGTTCGAGTCCTCTGCCCGTCGGAAATTTTTCTAAATACGTTAAATCCGGCGTGTCCATGGATGGTGTGTGTGGTGTGTATGTTGGGTTGCATGTCTTTCAGGGGCATATTAGACCGGTGTATAGCGCAAGTCCACTGAGCCCGGAAATGGGATGGGAATCATGGAGTCGTGCTCACGCACGGCCTCATGACTCCTAAAAAAAATTTACATTCATAAATGCAAAAATAATTTATAAATAAAAACATTAACTGTAAACCACTTAACAGAAACATTTACTCTGTTCACTTATTATAAATACAAAATTACAGATATCTTGAATACGAAACTCGTAAAACAATAAACGACCGCGACGTTTATGCACAAAATACCCGTAATCTTTTTTTTAATTACTTATAAGAAAGATATCGTAAATCAACCGATACTGTTTGTTATACCTTATAAAATGGCATTCTAGCTATCTAGCGATATGATAAATTAGAATCCTTTTCAGCTGTCTCACCTTTTTTTATAAGGCACATATTCGTATGTGTTGCGAACCACTATAGTTTTCGATGAACGAAAATTCGGTTGAAACTCTATGTTTGGATGAATGGAACATAATTTCCTATTAGCTATCATTACGAAAACAATCTCCGAGTAGGAAGCATGTTTCGACTCTACGTGACGACGGGCCATGTTCATACATCTTGATATAGCTTATTCTTTATTTTTATTTTGTTTGCAGTTTCTAGATTGTCACCGAGCGGCTGATGCCAGTTATGTGACAACAATCCGACGAAGAAGCACAAATACAAGATATTATATTGCTTTTAATAATTCTTTTTGTATGTGAAATCTCTTGCTATTAGAGTCAGTTCTATTTTAACATTGCTTGAGGTTAGGCTGCCGTATGAAACTCCGACAGTTTTGTACCTTTTAAATTAAGTAGTTTTTAAAAATACGTTTGGTCGTTAAATAAACACAAATGGTGCAATCGTTGTAGTATCTGACAAAAGCGCTTTATAGGATTTTCAAAAATAAAATCAAATTTGAGTTTTAACACACAAAGATGACGAGTTTAATATAGCATTATATTGGCGATCGATAACGTATATAGTATTATTATAACATAAATGAGTTTAAAAACCAAATTTAACAAAAAAAAAACATGGTGATCACAGTTGAACATGTAGGATATCACCCATATCGAGTGCCGAAAAAAGGCTACTGGGTACTACATTTGAGGCTAACGAAATTATCTGAGTCGGGTTCTTCATGCGTCAGCGTGTCGTAAGTAATACGTTAGGAGTATCCAGTGAATGCAGAAAGCAGAGCAGGAACGCGTTATGCACAATGGTTGCGAAAAAGATTTAGTAACTGTTTTTCTAACTCAGAGGTGATGTGAAAGGGGTATTGCCAACATGAAAGTCTGCTGGTCGTACCAAAGGACAGAGTCAAGCGTTGCCTAGGAAGCTGTGGGAAAAGTTTAACGAACCTTTGCCAGTGGTTTGCGTCTTATTTAAAAACGGCTACAAAGTGGTAGACTTGGTAGGTTGTAAGAAGTCTCGTACTGTCGTGATCGTTGAAGAGGTTAGACACTGGTCTCAAGTAGTGGCTTAGCAATAAGGGGGTAGCAGCAAGTTTCGGAGTTACGAAGAGAAAAAAGTAGCTTTCTCCAGGTGTCACATTTGTGTTGGGAGTGGGAAATAGCTTCCCCCAAGTGTAGTATTTTGTGTAAAAAGAAAGAAGCAGTTTTTCTTGTTAGTAGGGTTAACGCAAGAGTGTGCAGCAGTGCCTTGGTAATTAGGTTTTGAAAGCGGGGCTTAAAGTTGCTATCCCAGCATTACCGCTTGTTTGGTAGAGAAGTTGTTTTGTACAAGCTAAACCGAGAACGGCCAGCGTAAATGAGAGAAGAGAAGTAGCTTTCCTAGGTTATAAGGTTTACATGAAAACAAAAGAAATAGTTTTCCTTGATTGTAAACTCGTTCACAATTGCATTGCTAAACTATACGACAATGATTTGTTTCTACTCCTAATACTGAAAGTTGATCTTTCTAGATGGTTTTTATTGCTGAAAGCAGTTGTTTTTTGCAAGTGTGCGGCAAAGTGACCAAAGTGTGTTGCAAAGTACTTTGCAGCACACTTAAAAAAATCAAACAAAAACTAAATAAATAAAACATTTATTTTAAAGAAAATTCTTAACACTACTGAGATTAATTAATTAATACATATTAATTGGTATTTATATTAAAATAAAACTTATTGCAATTAGAAATATTAAAAGAAAACGGTAAATTATTTTTAGAGCAGATAATATTCTTATTTTTGCAAATTCCTCATTATTTTGCTCTTCCGAAATCATAAGGCTATTTTTCTGAAATGAAGTACTAGGTTCCCCAAGGATTTTTTCAGAAATGCAGATTTTATTTTTAACAGAATATTGTATCTGTATACTTAATGCTGTTAAACCAATAATTAGAAATATACCTATAGGATATAGGTACCTATTACCTATAATACACTTTTCTAAAGTAGAACATAGATGAATGCCCTATACAATGTAGATTGAAATTATTTATTCTAACAAATATTATGTAACAAAAAGACGTGTTTTATTAACTTAATTTTGTTTTACCTAAAATTTGCACTAGACCTATAACAGTAACTAAATTTTGATATTTTACATGAATTTCGTATACAGTTCTCTAAAGTTATTTAATTTATTATTTAAAAACTGGATGCTAGCTTGTTCAGTTGCTAGAACAAGAGAGATTAAAGAATATTTGAAATTGCCAATTTCTGTAAGACGGCCCTTCAGTTTCCCTCTTTCGCTTATGGGCAACACTTCTATATAAAATGTTTCTTATTTTATCCACTAGTCGACCTCTAGCTAGTATTCCCTTATCTTGTCCCGATGTCCCTTTTGGTACCAGGAATATGTAGTAAGAAGCTTCCGCCTCAGTTGGAAAAAGTGTTGTAATTTTTTTGCATATTACCATATACTGTTCGTACTTCAGACGACTAAAGTTGATATTAAAGTAACAACTTGAAAATTCAATACTAAAATTGACTTACTGCACCGCAACGTAATTATAAAGGTACTTTGCAATAATATCTACTAATGTAAAACGGAGTGTGTCGTCCAATTTGTTCTTTTTCTCATAGAAAGCAAGGATAGTTTTGCCATAAGGAGCAGATTTCAGCAGAGCCTCTAATTCGAAATCCGGAAATTCTAATCCAAGGGCTCTACCAACATCATGTGCGCCATAAAAGGAAGTATGACGGTTTTCTGTAGGTATAGCAGTGACACTAGAATAAGAGTCACTCGAAACCACCGAAACTGTTGAGTGATCTTCGACAGGCTCTTCACTTGCAACCGAATCTGTATCCGTTTTGTTATCCTAGAAAGCAATGGCTTCAAAATAGTGTATACTTACAATTAAACAATTTAACTTTGTTTTCAGCTTAAAAAAATCGAATTCAGATAAGCTGGATACATGCTTATAATAATCTATTATGAGCGAGGTCTACTGTACCTACCTTAGTAACAATGTTACCACTATATGCATATCAAATTGTCTCAGGAACTTCTTCCTTAGTCCCAAAATGGAAATTAAATCGTAAATATCTTTGTATTCCAGATTATTAAATTCCTCTTCATCAATTTTGTTGTATAAAAAGATATCAAAACTACTAAAACTAATGTAGCTGTAAATAACACTACAATACAAAGTACTGCTACAGAATTAGGGATTTCCCCGAACAAAATCTTTGTCCCGAAGATATAAATGCAGTGTGAGCTTACATGAGAATTACGTCATTTTTTAATGTTGTGTTCATTTAACTACGCTGTCTAACTATCAACATTTATTTACTGCATGTTAAGGCTCTATCTAGTGTTTATTTTATAATTCGTTTTTACTAAAAATATTTATTTTCTAGGTAACATTTTCACAAAAAAGTTTAACATAATTTTAGGTAAAATCTGATATCACACGAATTGCAACAATGGGTATATGTTTGAAGTTTAGCTTAACATGCAAAAACCGCTGAACACGTCATGCAAGAGAAGCCCGGGCCCGGGCAGCCATTTATTTCCCTAGAAATTCAGATAAAGGATGTATGTATTTGATCTAGATTGTATAAGTAATAAATCACCGGAAGCGGAAGTTTGAAAATTTTTCGTTTAAAATCAAATGTTAAAGTGCGTACTACTTACTTTCAAAAATTTCCTCCAACTCCTCCAAGTTCCACGACTTCAATTTTTGCTTTACAAAATCATCCATTGTGCATGTCTTAATTTTTCACTAAGTTTTAACACAATACACTTACACTGAACTCACTACATACAGAATGATGCAATGCAAATGAGTTAAATTTTGGGGGGCTTGTTTGTCAGTTGATATCCCCACTCAATCATTCGATCGAGCGGTGTATTGTTTTTTTAACACAAAGCGAGGTGTTTTCTTGATCTGAGTAACTGTAATATCGAAGACAGTCAAGTAAACGTAGCTTGCTATTTTGAGAAATTTATTTTCATATTAAAAAATTGTGTTAAGAAACTAATTTTCTTCCTCAAAGAATCACAATAATTTTCGTAGAAATATATTTTGTTAAATCAAAAAATTGGCGCAGTTGATTGAAATAAATTATGTTGAGATAATATTTTTTCTTAATTAAAGAAAACCTTTTTATGTGTGTATAGTCATATTGTTTAACTCTTCTCGACGACATCCCCCGCCTATTCCTATGATCAGTACAACCTACAGTGTAAAAGACAATGAGTCCGTAATTAAAAATTGAAAAGACAATATTGTACCTTCATAAGCAGCCAAGTTTCATCCGAGATTCCTTTAAAAATTTTATAATATCTTCTCGGACGAAAATATTAGCTTTTTTCGGTTTGTATCCTTCCGCCTGTCGTTTTAAAAATGCACAAAGTTGGGTCATTTTAGAAATATTCAGATTTTTCTTAACAATTATTCACTTGAAAGAGTTGATGATTTTAATATTAATGCAGATTTTTCAAAAAAATACGCAAGCAAAACTTTCTCGTTAATGATGGAAGCTTTTTTCTGCTTGCACCGGACATCAAATTTTTCGTAAGCTACCAGATAGCGATTTCTCGACTTTTCCGGCAATAAATTGAGGGTTGTTTTACTTGCCTCTTCTTCTATTTCGAGAGGGGTACATGGATATCCTACTTCTTCATCGCTTTCGTCCATGTTGATGTTTTTCTTCTAATCGAATGCAAATTTTGTAAAACTAAAACACTCGCAAAAATGGCGCAGGTTAACTGTGCAGTTCGTTTACATTTGTCATATATTGTTTATTTTCATAGCAACAGATCTATTGCCATAGTTTCTATGTACATACTTGATATTCCACGAAAAATTATGAAAAATTGATATAAAACGTCAAACTGTTTAAAAAAATCAAATAGTTATTTTCGTATATTAACCTTCCTTGCTTTGTAGGAGTAGAAAAAATAGTGTGTAATAACACTTGTTGAAAGTCTTTTGTCGAACTCAAATGATTGCAGCCTTCGACTTCGTCTCAGGCTGCAAACTTCATTTTCATTCGACAAAGCTGGACTTTCAACACTTGTTATACAAATAACTATTGTAGTAGGTTATGTAACAACAATTTCCAGGGTTCAAACAGCTTTACGAGGTAATTCAAGTACTCTACAGCGTCAGCTAGTCTTTATAGTAGAATCAAAATTTAATTTTAATTTAATATATAACTCGGCTGCCCCTCCCCCGCTGTGTCGATAATTTAAGTTATGCAAATTCTAAATAAGTTAAACTGTAGAAATAGGAGGTTGTTAGATATCAAGATTTAAACTTCAATAAAATCATATCGAGGCAACTTTATTGAAAAACATAGTTCACTCTACGCTTCGACATTATTTCCCTAAACGGTAACGATTTTAATTATAAATTGGACTACATAATTATCAACTAAAGGTTAGAGATGATGCACATCTAACATTATACATCAATGTTATCATATTTAACTTTAATTATAAGTTAAGAGAGAGAGAGAGAGAGAGAGAGAGAGAGAGAGAAAGTTTTCTTCAACACAATTTTTGATAACAAATTTTTAATTACAAATGCATGCAGATAACGTTTTAAGCAGCCATAGCACGCTTATAGCGCAAGTTGAGTGTTTTTTCCGGAGAAAGTAATATGCCATTTGGATCAAATTTCAGCGGCACAGGACTGCTCTCGCTGAGTTCTACTGCAAACTCCGTCAGGATACGAATAAGGCCGACTTTAGTCGTCAATAAACCAAACCGTGCACCTAGGAGAAAAAGACAGTATCATGTAACTTATCAGTTTTATGTCGACATTCACAGTTTAAATAAAACATTATTTTTATCCTCATTAATGATTTCAATTTAGTTATAGAATTGATATTGACTTGCAGAATGTATTACGCAAAGTTAGAACTATTGATGAATCGGGCATAAAACGTGGACACAAAGTAAATTTGGTTTTACCTATGCAATTACGAGGACCTTCCCCAAATGGCATGTAGCAAAAACTAGGTCTGGTACTTTTATTTTCAACAGTAAAACGCTCTGGATCATATTTATCCGGGTCTGGAAAATATTCTGGGTCTAGATGGAGCCCCAACAAAGATATGTATATCGGCATTCCTTGTTCGATGACTAAATCTGTTCCAGGAATTTTATGGGTTTGCTTGCATCGACGATCCAGAAATGCCAAAACTGGATATTTTCGGAGAGTTTCTGTAAACAAAAAAAGTAGGATGTGGTATAAGCATTTCATGTTTCTGTTTGTTACATTAAAGCAGCTTTCCTTTCTTTATTTATGGCTATAAAATTTTGAAATCGTTATAATATAGAAATTGCAAAACAACTAAAAAATTTCATTTGTCATAACAAGTACCAAGAAAACAGATACATTAAAATTGTATTAGTTGAAACAAATAGAGGTAGGTTATGGAAAACAAATTAACTTACAAACATTATTACAAAAACGGTATATTTACAATATTTAAAAAAATGTTACGACCACCATTTTGTAGCTAGCGCTACAATATTTTGAGTTTTAATAAAATAAGTTTACACACCACTAATAACCATATCAAGATAATTCATTTCCTGGATAGCTTCGTAAGTAATGCCGCAATGTTTTTTAAGCACAGTCTGTATTTCTTTCCTTAAACGATTCTGAATTGAAGTATTTAAACTCATTTCGTACAACGTAAAAGAAATAGTAGATCCAGTGGTTTCAAATCCAGCAATAAAAAATTGTACAGCTTGTGCTACTAACATGTCCCCATCTAAAATACTAAACTAGTTAACAGCAATAAAGATCAAAATTAAAATCAGAGGTACCTAATAAACGGTTGGTTTCTTCATTCTGCTTTTTAACTTGAACCAAAAGATCAACCAAATCCCCTCTGTAAGCATTAGATGTTTCTCTATCCAACATGGTCTTCCAAAACACTTCTCTCATGAATTTCGCTGCTAGGGGTTCCACAAACTTCATTTTAAATAAATTAACTAAAATAGGTGCAAAAAAATAGGAAGCCATCTGAATTTTTCTGTTAAAGTCAAAGTCGAAAATACGTCGAGATGTTTCTCGAAATTCAGCTTTTTCGTGTTTAAAACAATGCGCATTAATACCAAACGCGCAAGATGAGATAACATCGGTGGTAAACTTCATACAAACTTCCCTAGTATCGGTCGACTTTTCATTTAAAGCTACTTTACTTAAGTAATCTACGAAATCGTCTGCAGCTTCGATTATAAGAGGAAGCATATTTTTTATTTTCCCGGTAGTAAACACTGGAGTGAGTTTGGCCCTGACTGTCTTCCAAGCAGGATTTTTAAGTATGAATAAAATACTTGAGCCCAATTCGTCGTCTCGCTTATTTTCCACTACGCTTCTGTCGTTAAAATAATCAAAATTCTTGATTAAGCATTGTTTAATTATATCTGGATCTCGGAGGAGAAGAAATGGTTGGTCAAATACGAAGAATCCGATAAAGGGAGATTTGGTCGTCTTGTAAAGGTCACTTAAATATTGCGACAAAGAAGATTTTATCATGAAAATTTTAAAGATATTGCCGAATATTGGTATTGGTTTAATGTAGGGTACATTTCTGTTTTTCCAATATTTGAAGTTTCTTGTTAAGTGCAAATATAGTAAAATTAGTACGGTAAATGCCAGTATTAGGCATAACTGGATTGCCTGAAACATCTGAAAGCAAAATAACAATAAATTATTAACAAACAATAATTAAATTAAATTTCTTTTATTAAATTGTGTTAATTGTTTTTATGTTTACTGAATCAGTTTTATTAAATACAAAAGAAAAGTTATTTGTTGGTTCTAAGTACCCGCCAAAATTTTAACTTATTAGGAAACACTTCTTTCTGTTATTACTGTGAGTATTAATTTCATAAATGATAACTTAACAATTTGCATAAATATATAAATTTGTTCAGCATTTCTTAATTGCCGTAAATATAAATTTATAATTAATGTGTAATATCTAATCAGTAATCATACATTTAAACTGCAGTGACATGTAAATGTCATTGTGATTAATAGCCTAAAATTTGTTTTTAAATAAATAAATAAATCTGCTGAAAAATTTATAAATAATTTAAGTAAAAGAAAAATACGACTTACGACTTAAACAATAAAGTAAATTAAGTTTAATAGCCGAGTGTAAACTAATTTGTTAAATTTTGTTAAAATTTACCTCCTTTTTTTTATTTATCACACTGGTAATTGCAAGAGAAATAGAAAAATTATTAAAAATGTCTGTATTTAGAAACATCTTTTCTTGTTTTAAATATATTTCTCAAAATAGGACCAATTATTTGATAGTATCAATATGAACTACAACGAAGTAAAACTGGAACTTATTACTAAATATTACTACCCCTATTGCTACCCAATTGAATTTTACAATTTGGTGAAAGTTGAAATTTACATTAGAATGTATCTTTGCGCCTTAAAAATATTTATATAACAAGTAACTAAATAAACAATCTATAAGCATAAAATTATGTAAACCTGTATATTTATTTAAAACTTTCCATATATAATTACGATCGTTTAATATCGTCAATTAAAAAATTCCGCATTACTGAGAAGTAATGTAGGATGTACATTGTACATTAATGTAAAACGCAAAAGAATATACAAAATTACGTAGTAGAGTAGTAGCATTTATTTCATCAAAAGATCCATAACTAATTACACATTGTTTTATTAACAACAGAATATCGAAGGAGGCTTATCGTAACCAATTTTTCAGCTCAGTAGCATCCTAAAATTATCAAATTTAATAGTTATTTAAGTATCAAGGAATGTAAGGACGTAATAACATCCGAGGTAGGCGAATACGAGCTGAGGCGGAGCCGAAGCTTGTCGCCTGCCGAGGATGTTATTAGTCGATACATTTCGTGTTACTTATTAAATTTTTCACGCTACCGGCAATGTAAGTAGGCCTACAGGTAGAAATTTAATCATATTTTTAAAAGTTCGTTTTGACAGCTGTCATCGGAATTATTTTTTAAAAGCCCCATTATTCTAAGTTTGTCTGTGCTTGTTACCATATCAACGAACAGTTAAAATCAACATTATTTTCCTAGGGATGTAAGTGACACTACTAAGTTCCGTCGTCAAGGGTAACTAGTACACGAATGTTATCAGCCATTTACGATCCCTGTAGCTATGGATGTAAGGCCGACTTACATTGCCGGTAGCGTGAAAAATATGGAATTAAATGATATACTAAATCTGGATTCCTTTGACTAGATCCCAGGTACATTATATAAGAAACATATTCTTTTGCGCAGTGGCCCGCTACAGCATTCCATACATATAAGTTGTTTGGGGTGTATACTAATTGTCTGTGTTATTGTAAGATAATCTGCTGAAAGCGGTGGCATCATTACAAAAACAAACTCGGGCGAATCACGGCGGTCACGTCTACTATGATTCGCGTATTTTTTTTTCTGAGCTATACTACCTACTTCTTTAGCTTATTTATTATTAAAAACATATAAAGCGTGAATCATAGTCAACATATTCCGGTGATGTAATTTCTAGTTTATTTGTATTTGGCAACCGAGTTTGTTGATTTATTCACTTTGCTCTTTCAGTACAATTTATTTTCACGAATATTCAGTTTCCTGAGGTCGGGCGAAACGCGCGTCGAACCGTTGTAACTTTATTTAATAAAATCTGTGAAAGTACCCAGGTATCTTTTTGATCAATAACAAGCATATATATGTTTTTCTCTTTTCTGCGATTTAAGGTTTGATAAACTTATTGTTAAATTCAAAGACGATTCTGTTTAAAAAACGTTTTTAATTACTAGTATTTCTGTGCCACAAAACTGAAAGAAAGAATAGTTTCGTAAAATAAGAACTGTTACTTATTTTTAAATTACCTTTTTACTTACCCATATTTCTATTAAAGTATGGAAAGTTATGATTTCATGCTAATTTTCTAGTAGCGGGTATCGGAAACGGAAATTAAACATGCTTTCTTTGTTTAGAATTTTTTGTAAAACCTCTTTTGAAATTTTAAAAACGTAAAGTTGTAATGCATCCAGAGGTCAATCTAATTCTTTTTCCGAAAGATGTATCTTCAATACAAAAGCCGCTACGAACGTTTGAAAATGTTGACTTTAATGCCAGATTACACAAAAACAAAATGTCTAACCGATAAAAGTTAATAGCCCTAATAAGTATAATCATGTGAAGTAAAAATATTTTTGAAAATATAAAAGTTTTAAAAATGCCAGGTCTTAAAAGTTTGGGAAACTTTAAAAAATGTACCTCGAAAAACGTCCTCGCCATATTTTTTTAACTTGGTGTGCGGATGGCGCTTGCAGTGAACTAAAAATTTATTTATTAATAATCTCCTAAATTTTACTCTGACGCACTCAAGGAATTAAAAAAAATAAAATTGTTTAATTATTTCTTCAAAGGAGGAACCGACAAATGTTATAAACTTTAAACAGTTCAATAGACTATTTGAAGTTGTTCGTTAAAATATTATTATCTCTAGTTAAAAAAACATATTTTTCATGTTTTGCATATTTTTGTAGCTTTTCAAATAAACTGTATACAGCGATTTTTGGTCCTTACGTGAGTAGGTACTCTGTGCACTGCCGGACGACGCGACGTAAAGAGTCGATACAAAACAGATTTTTAATTTTTGTATCTATATGGTATTTAATTAAAATTATACCACTACAATATTTCCAAGTTTTATGTTTACATTGTGATTCGTGCTTTCTCACTCACACTCGTAGCTGGCAACCCGCAGACCACTCAAAGAGACAGGTAGCGATAGAGACAGGAGCTCAGAAGACGCAAGTGCTAAAGGGGAAAGAAAATACGATGCTACAACGTAGGAGCAAAATGTTTCAGATCTCATAGTACAGGGTGTAGATTTTCTATTCACTTATTGGCGCGAAAATATGGAAAAAAAGTAAAAATGGGAAAGTACCACCGACGTGTTTCTCACATTTTTAAAAAATTATATAAAATACCTATTTAGGGTAACATTTTTAAGAAGTTATATCAGAAATTTATTATTACCAAGATTTTAAATTTGCTTCTATGGTTTTCTACAGCTAGACAATTGATGAAATGATCAAAACCATTAATCAGCATTCTTATTAAGAACGACTTTCTGACGAACTAGACTAGACTAGATATCGTTGAAAATAAGTTTTTTATGGTGCTAAAATAAAATACGGTTGCTATTTAAAAATAATCATGTTTGTGTTATGTCTCAAAACCAAACAAAACACAATCGTGAAATTTTTTTCTATTTTTAATTTAAACTGAGATATTTTACCTTAAATAAATTCCACTTTTTCAGTTTTTCGTAACAACAAACTTTAACCAAAGCTTTAAACAATTTCCACCGGAAAACTTGATAAAGTTTATTTTGTATCACAATAGCTGTAGTTTTTTCAGTGTTACATGAAAACGGTAGCTTTAATCGAAACAATACAAGAGACAAAAAACCGTATTTTTAAATTTTGAACAAATTAAGAAACAATTCAATGTAAACATATCAGTGGCTTCAAATTAACTCCTTGACGTTGTTTAACTATTTAAAAAAATCTAGTAAATTTGAAAATTGGATCTTATACCGTACCAGAGACATGAAAAAATTAATTATTTTCCTCGCATTTTTGAAGGGCTAACTAGTACTACTGTAATATAGGCTTTGCATAATGCCATTTTGAAATTCTTAACAAGACACTAAACGACTTCTCAACGTTTATTGACGACAAGAGACCGTTTTCTACCCGAGCGCTTTGTCGAAATGCAAACAGAATCGTTGCAGATATCTTTCTCTGCTTTTCTTTTAAAGAAAAAAAAATATACAAAAATATATTTTATATAATTACCATTAAAAAATAAAGTTAAAATAAACTGTTTGAAAATAGTAGTTATCCTTTTATTTAAACACTGCACTTTATATGTTGTTCAACATTTAAGATTTGCTACTAACGAGAATAGCAAATAGCGCAAGAGTTTTTATTGTCTCCCTTTCTTTTCTACATCAGTTTACAGATGTTAGTGGGAAAAGCCACAATGCCAAGGTTATTCCTCTTC
This sequence comes from Ctenicera cuprea, assembly GCA_958336395.1. NCBI lineage: Eukaryota > Metazoa > Arthropoda > Insecta > Coleoptera > Elateridae > Ctenicera > Ctenicera cuprea. The sequence goes on along the minus strand of OY284487.1, from coordinate 18,256,325 downwards.
ATACGATGATTATTAAATCTATTACAACACCGTTAGTTCTTCATCAAAATCTTGCGACCTCATGCTAAGCATTTTGCGTTTAAATATATGTAGCATATGGAACAAGGTTATTGCCTTGGAAGTTGTTTTTGAACAAAAATAATTGTATATTGATCATTGGTGCAAAAAATCAGAATTGCTATTTACTAACAAATTAACTAAAATTAACAAATAATAAACTGGTTGATTATAATTATTCAAGAAGTAGCCTTCACTGTGAGGGTGTAACTATTTACGCAACTACGGAATAATCACGTAAGGAGTATGATATAAACATTTTCCCAACTAATAAAGACTTTGTATTGTTGTGCTTGTTCACAATTTGCAAAAAAAGGTATCTAGACAATTATACTCGTATTTGTGTCTAAAACCTTTGAGAATTAGTAGCTTAATTTAGAATAACCTGGAAGTTATAGGATAAAGAAACTGAATTTCAAGTCTTAGAGGAGGTTGCTTTCAGTTCTGAACAACTCCCATTGGCAATATACCTGAAAACTGTAATATTTCAAACACAAAGCTCCAAATCAATGGCGGTTTCTCCATTGGGTCAAATGGTCATTGACCTCCCAATGAAATAAGAAAAAATAAATAATTACTTTTTGTTTGAGTACATAACATATTATACACTATAATATTAAAAAATACTTTTTAGTTAACTTTTTTATGAGATATCCATGCGAGAACGTTTATTAAAAAGCTGTCGCAGGATCCGAAAACGTTTGAATGTTTGGGTATTTCGCGCGCATTAAACGAATCTATGCGAGGGTCATTTGGTTATCAGTCCCCAATTCAGCTATACGCCACCGAATAAATCCGCCGGCTTAAAAGGCCTTCAAATGAATAAAAGTGAAATAGCAAGCTTATTGCGGTAAAATTCATTTTACACAAGCTAAACGAGGATAGAAGTATCTGCGTATTGAAGACTTCAGGGACCCAGCACTTCCGAGAATTATGCTATCAGCAGTCCCTGGTAAGCGCATGTCAATAGCCGTCTAATTTGCAGGATTCGTACGTACACGAAGTAGTAGTGTGAAAACAGTTGTTGGTTGTGTAATCATAATTTAGTGGTGTTGTACGATGGTCGTGCAAAATACTTTTTATGTAAGAAAATGCTTTCACTTGTTTCCACAGTCTGCTATTTTTTATTTAAAAATATCTGTTTCAGTAATAAATGTAGGTTTTTTTTAATGAATTTGTAAACACATAAAACTATCCGTACTGAGCAATGTAGATCCTCGCATTCTTCGCGTAAGTAACACTAAACGTTTGGGCTGGAATACTGAGCAATCACCTTGTATAGATCCTTTATTGTTGAACGACGACAATTTAATTAATCCACTTTACTTAATTATGCCAGATTCAGTAAATCCACTTACGAGTATTATCGACAGTGGCGTAACTTCAAATTTTGGGCCCGCGGGTAAGATAACTGACGGGCCCTGGCCCCCGCCTCAAAAAAACTTTAAGAATAAAGTAATTGATAATAAAAACAATTTCTTCAATAGGAAAAAAATTATTTGCAGTGTAGTAAATAAATATATTAAAGCCGTGTCTAATTAAGATGAGCAAATCTTAAAATATCTGAATTTAATGTGTCTGGGTCGGTATCAAAAAGTGTGGACGTTGTGTTATTGTTAAATATAATCTCATTTCAGTATTTTTCATTGTATAAGTATATAGTACTTACATGGAATTTAAAATGTTTTTTTGTTGAATATATAAATAAAGACTGTCGAAAATCAAAAATGTTTTTTGAAAAACCTTCGTAATAAAGAAATAAAAAAAATAAAAACTCGTGGCTCGTGGCAGGGCCCCCTAAGGCCTCGGGCCCGGGGGCCGTTGCCTCCTCTGTCCCATGGTAGTTACGCCACTGATTATCGAAATTGCGGAAAACAATGAAACAGAATTTAACATATTTTTCTTTTTCTTCCTTCTATTATAGGCCAAATTCGCCATTGGCCTGGCCAATGACCTGTTTACTGCCCGCAACTAGTGCGGCTTCTGTGAACCTTTTTCCCACGGCGTTGCCCGTTGAAATGGGCAAAAGTTCTACTAATATGTTATTGACCGGCCGGCATACGCAGTTCTTTGGCATGCCACCGACTGAAACTTAACATCTTTCAGCGTCCTCAGTACAGCAAAAGCGTACGAGACTTGCTGTTCCCAGATACAACAATTATTCTGTGATGCAATGGGCGCGAGTGGCCTGTAGGCCAAAATTAAATTTTTTTTTTAAACTTTTTTATTTAGAGGAATATTGGCGAAACTAGTCGCTAGTATTTTCTCATACTTTTTACGTTTTAAATATTCCCGCGTCTTTAAATGACCAAATAACATATTTTTAACAAAAAATAAATCAAAAAAAGAATTAAAAAAGGTAACGCTCCAGGTGTGACTTGAACTTGCGGCAGCCTGTGCAATATGATGTCGCATACCGTATAAAGGATCGGGGGTTAAAATAGCGCCGCCAAAAATAGAGCCAGCAAAAATAACGTTTTCAAAAATAGCGTCGGCAAAATAGCGCTGTCAAAAATGTCGCCGTTAATAATAGCGCCGATCAAAAGTGTTGCCGTCGAAATCAAAGCCGGTCAAAAGTGTCGGGACCAAAAACAGCGCCGGGATAAATAACGCCGTCAAAAATAGCACCGGGCAAGAATGTCGTCGTCAAAAACAGAGTTGCTCAGAAACGTCCCAGTCAAAAATAGAGCCGGTTAAAAGTGTTGCCGTTGAAATCAAAGCAGGTTAAAAATATTGGCCGCAAAAGCAGCGCCGTTATAAATAACGTCGTCAAAAATAGCGTCGGCAAAAATGTCGTCGGTGAAAACTGCGCCGTTAGAATTCAGTAGAAGTATGGAAAAGTAATAGTTAAGCCTTTTAACAAAACATAAAATTTCATGCAGGAAGAAACAACCGTTTTAAAAGAAAACTAATTTTTTTATTTCATCCCTTTATTTAACATTATTTTGTAAATTTTCATCTTCCTTTTAAGATTTCTCCTGTTTTAACAAAACAAAAACAGTATTCTTAATTTTTGTAAAATTCCGATTCTTTAATAAACGTTCTTTTTCTTTTCTCTATAAAAGTTTATTTATTTTTGTACCACTTAGCAATGTTGTGCTAGATGTTAGCAGGATATGGGCTGTGTATGTGCGATTCATGCCGGTTAGACTCCTTCGCTTAGCGTCCTCGAATTAAAATTTCCTATTGGAGTCCTCAAACCCTGTACTCTAAAAATTCCCTGCATAATTATTCCGTTTAGACTCCTTCAGTTATCAAGGAACGCACCTCACTTAATTTGCTAACATTAGTTTATTAGGAAAAAAATTTAAAGAATTCAATATTACATACTCGTTTTAAATTATTTATTTAATCTTAAATGTAATAAGGTACATAATCATCTAAAAAATGTATAAAAAAACACAATGCAAAATTATAAAACAAAAGAATTCCAAATATAATTAGTTTAACTTAACTATGTACATTAACCGACGCCGACGTAAAGTTTGACTAACAATTTTTTTGTTTTCACTTAAATCACATATTGTTTTGCGAATACGAGAATCTAACTCGCAATACTTCCTCGCCCTCTTTGGTGGTGCCATATATGTTTAACTCAATTTTATTTTTTACGGTTTCGTAATCTTCTGCAAGTGTTTTAAGTGTTGTCACTAATTCAAAAACGTTGGGATGATTTTTTCCGATTTTCCTATTTAAACCGCTGTGCCATCCCTCAACAGTGTTGGTTGTGCCGCAGCATATCCACATATCGCGGATGATGTTGTTTTCCAACCATTGGTTGACGAAATAGTCGTTGAATTTTTCTACAGCTTCGTTAGCTGGTGATGACTCCATCATATGAAGCCACCCATCATCAATATATTCTTGGGGTAGATGGGCTAGTGCCGCACACATACGTATGTGTTCACGGATGTTTGTTTCATCTTTGTACGAAGCCACCAATCCTAACGCCTAAACTTTTCTCCAAATAGCCTGGTTGAAATGAAAGTTGCAATCTTTAATTTGCGCACTCGGAAAAACTTGCCGAAAAGCTTGTATGGCAGCGGCTTCGAAGTCTAATTTGATCACTTGAGGGGAAAATTTCGGCACTTTTGCTTTCAGTAGGTTAAACAGTCTTCCGTAGGTAGCTTCTTTCTGTTTGATATAGCACAGGGATGACGCAAGTGGCTTCTACTGAACTTCCGATGTCCAAATGTAGGGTGTACAATTGATCAAACAATCGGCAGCAACTTTTAAACGTACCGTCTGCTAAGATAATGGCGGCTCTTCTTAAATCTGCCCCATTGTTAGTCGTAAACGCCAAAATTCGCTCATCAGAACCATCAGCTATAAGTAGAAAGTTCTCAGCTAGTTTAACAGGTAGCTGTACTTCGGTCTGGTTTTTGGTAGCGTTGGCACACCAAGTGCTATGTTTTGCCTCATATAAGTTTTTACCGATGAAAAGTCTGGAATTTCGGTAACAAAATCAAGTCCCAGATCCTTAGATTTTGAAAGCTCTTGACGAACGATTTCTGGGATAGGTTCTTCGCGCCGTTTTTTGCACTGGAAACGGCACTTTTCCACATCAATTTTTGCGATGTCAACTACACAACTATGGTCTTTTTTATGCAGCACACTGTTAGTATTGGCATCGTCTGTGGTAATACTACCACCACAAGATTTTTCGGCACAAACCCAACGCGTTGTACAATTTTTATTCGCTTTTTTAAAATTAAATTTATAACGCAAATAAAGTACCACTGGGCGACCTTTACGGGATTCAATAAATGCGAGTACTTCCATATTGTTTTGTCAAATTTAAACGAGCAACTGAACTGGTAATGAGAATAATTACAAAAGAAAAGTTAAGTATTTGAGATCCACCCCTTGTTAACCTCTTGTGATTGGTAATAGATAAATATTAAGACACCGCCCTAATTGATATTTGAATATAGTGGGCTTAATCCTCCTTAACTGCTTTATAAATGACTCGTTATTATTTAAGTGCGTCTTCAGAAATCCTAGGAGTCTAAACGGAATGTCCGAGTTCATACAGGTAGTCTATAAAATCCGAGGAGTCTAAACGGAAGAAAAGAGGTATGAGAACCTCGAGGACTGTAAACGGAAGAGGTCAAATGGAAATCACCGTATTTGCAGTGTGTGCGCAAAATAGTTGAGGTACTTTTAAGCTGCTGGGATTTGGAATTTTAAATGCCGATTTCAATGTGAATAACGTGACTTTTATTAATCACATTTTTGTATTTTATAAAACTTATAAAACATAAAAAAAGCAATTATTATCTTATCTAAATGAATAAGTACGGCTTCCTAACGACAATTAAATTTGTGCAGTTTATGATTCAATACAAAGGGTGTCCCATCAACTTCCATGAAAAGAAAGGTCTAATAGAATCGCCGGCACGTTCTCCGAATTTAACACTCTTAGATTTTTTCCTTTAGGGATATCTGAAATCTCTAGTGTTAAGAATCCTCCTAGGAACAATTGAAGAACTGGAGCAGCGCATATTACAAGTTTGCAGAAATATCACTCCCGAAACTTATGGAAAAGTAAAAGAGGAATTTCATAAAAGCCTTTTTATGTGCCAAGAAGTTAATGGTGAACATTTCGAACACTTGATTTTTTTTTGTTTTAATTCTTAGTTTTTAAATAAACTTGTTTATGTTCAATTACTTGTAGTTGTGTTTTGGATGAACATTTTTTTCTGAAACATTGGGATCAGACGCAAAATTAAAAGACCCTTTAAAAGAGATCTTACTTAACCCCCTTGTTATTTAATTTTATTTTAATAGCGATCAGCCGCCATTTTGCAAGATACGAATTTTAAATATATCCTACTAAATATCCTCCCAATAAATCCCACCAAATTTTGAGCCGAAATATGTTTATAGTCGTTCAAAATTTAGCAGAAGGGGGAGGTGACTTTCTAGACACACTGTATATTATATTTCTTGAATGCGTTTATACTGCTAAAATAAATTTAAAAAAACAGCATTCTGCACAAAAAATAATAATAAATATCTTTTTTAAAAGGCATAATTTGCAATGGAAAATTTGATGGCTATTCAAAGGTCAATTTAAATGCAATAATATAAGTCTTATCATTTTTATTTAATTGGTGGACAACTAATCACCACATTCAAAAAACATAACCTACTTATATTAGTTTCGCGAAGATTGCTACGTAGAAAACCATGTAAAAAATTGATTGCGCATCTAATTGGTGCCATCGCGTCCAAAAATGAAATGTTATCAACATATTGCATAAATATTTTGATGCAGTCAAGCAATCACTTACAGTTATGATTATACTTATGTCTTTTTTTATATGTAATTATCAAACAAATTGTACATTAATTAAAATATATTTATATTAGTATCACTACAGCGATATCAGGAAGGATGAAGACTCAAAGGTAATTCGGGAAGGTAACAAAATTATGCTCATTTAATATAAAAGATTAAGAATTGCTGATCCGTACTTATCCAAAATATTATATTTACAAGTCCTTGGCTCTAGCCTAGAACCTTGAGGTTTTGGGGCCTCATTTTTAAGCCGCATTTTTTTTCATACATTTTGGGCTTCATAAATGTTGCGTCCATCAACTTTTAGGCATCGTGTAAAATTGGGAAGCACCAAAATACGTTCTGGCTATTTTTAAGCTTTCAAATGCACATACCATTCATTATCTTGGGCAAATTATTATAAAACCGTAGTGACGTACGTATAGCCGGTAACGTAGGAAGCAGAACTTGAAGTTAGGTAACTGCAACAGTGCAACTGTTGGCAAGTTTTCTGTTTAGTGTTCTACGGAAAGGTCGCATCATGGTGAGATGAGAGCCGTTTCTAGGGATGTGCCAAAAAAATCGATATTTTAGAAAATCGATTTTTTCTCAAACGATATCCGATTTTTTGAATCGATTTAGTAATAACCGATTTTTTACTGAATTGAATTTTTTTAAGGATATCGATGCTTAAAAAAACTTTAAAAAAAATTTTACTTTATTTTCTACTTCACTTACAACATGCCATGCCGGTTTAACTCACAGAATATTCTTACAGCGACCTGTTTGAGCGAGTAGAACAAGTAGGTAGAGTATAATATATTATGTTTACAGCGGTTTCCTTTACTTTAGTAGGAAATAGACGAAGCAGGTATAGTAGAAACTAAAAAGTACCTATCTATCTGTTATACGATACATAAACGAATTGGTTTCTTGGAACTATTTCAATTAAGTTAGTGATTTTACCCAACAATTTTTATCACTTGTGACACGAGGTTAAAAGAAAAAAGTGCGATTACCCGCCGTTACCGCAATAGTCATTTGACATTGTGAAAAAGCAGTACAAGTGATAAAATGTTGCGTTTGCCAAAGAAAAAAAGTGCAATTTGGGAGTATTTCAAACCTTTAGTTTCTGGTGGTGCTAAATGCAAATTATGTCAAAGAATTATAAAAACGAGTGGAAATACCACAAATTTAAATCAACACATGACGAGAAGTCACAAAAATGTAAAAATATTACCAACACGTCTAGCAAAGAAACAAAGGGTAAGTTTATTTTAATTTTTATTTGCGCTTCTGCTTTTTTCATTCGCAAAGATTTTGTGCTAATATTATTTTCATATCTAGATTGACACTGAAAACTTTGAATTATTAGAAGAAACAGCTTCGGAATCAGATTCCATAGAGTTCAAGAAGAAATCAGTGACGTTGGCGATGTAGTATCAAACTTATCATCATGTTCAAATTTATCAAGTTCATCGATGTCAGTTGCTGTACCTAGTACTAGTATATCTTCAACTTTCCGGAAGGGCCTGTCTCAACCCTTAATTACATAAAGTTTTTTGGATATAAATTCTTATAGCGGTAATAATAATTTTGGTAAAAAAACTTCTTTTACTTATTTTTTTCTATATTTTTGCAGGGGGTGGTGTAAAATCAGGTAAATTAACGAATGCTATTTTATTTATGATAGCAAAAGACAATTTACCACTGAATTCAACAGAAAAAGAGGGGTTTAAATATGCATTTAAAACGGCTGCCCCCCTTTACAAGATACCGGGAAGAAAATTAATTTCGAAACTGATGAATGAAAAATATGACGTATTAGCAAGGTGCGTTAAAGAAAAAATTAAAAATGTGGCATCAGTTACTGTTACGACGGACGTGTGGACGGAGACCATGTCTACAAAAAGCTTTTTGGGAGTTACAGTGCATTTTTTATTACATGAAAAACTACAAAGTGTAAATATTGGAGTAGTGGAACTGGATGCAGCTCACACTGGAGAATATTTAGCCGATCAACTCCAAAATACATTAGAAGAGTGGGGAATTTCCGACTCAAAAGTAACTGCTGTTGTTACTGATAATGCTCCAAACATAGTAAAGGCTGTAAACCTTAGCTATGGCAAGAACAGACAGTTACCATGTTTTTCACACACCCTTAATTTAATATCAGAAAAGGTTTTGGAAGAGCCTGATAACAAAAAAATTATAGAATGCGTTAAAGGCATTGTGATTTATTGTAAGCAAAATGTATCAGTTTCAGATGAGCTTAGGAAACTGTAACCAGATGGAAAAGAATTGAAATTGATCCAAAGTGTACCTACCCGCTGGAACTCAACATATTATATGTTAGAACGATTTATTAAATTACTGGAATTTATTGCACCAATTTTAATTAAACATCCGAAATCACCCTCTTTTCTAAGTGCCACAGACATCGAAATAGCTAAAGATATGTTAAATATATTGCAACCATTAGAAGAAGCTACAAGAGATATTTGTGGAAATAAATATCTAACGGCTAGCAAAATTATACCCCTGGTACAATGTCTCGAAAATAACTTAACTTATAAAATATTACCTGTTACACGACGGGGAGACTTAATGAAGGAATTAATTTTAATAGAAATTAATAGATGATTTAGTAAAATTGAGCAAGTACATTTGCTGGCGAAAGCTACACTCATGGACCCCCGATTTAAGAAGCTACATTTTTCAAATCCCATGGCTTGTTCTGGAGCAATCCGAGATGTTGATAAAGCTATAAAAGAGCTTGACGGTAGCGTTCGAGAAGATGTTCAAACAGCTGCAGAAACTGCAGAAGTTTCAGGACTTTGGTCGTACCATGAAGAAGTAATCACTAAATCAGGAAACGATTCTGTCTCGGACATTAACGAGTTATCAATAGATTTGAAAATGTATTTAAATCAGAATGTTATACCCTTGTGTGATAATCCAATTAAATTTTGGGCATTCCATAAACACACTTCAATAAATATGGCGATAGTAGCTGAACGATACATTTCCATAGTAGGGACTTCGGTGCCTTAGGGAGACTGTTTTCCAAAGCAGGAAGTATTATTACTCAATCGCGTAACAGATTGAAGGGAAAAAAACTGTCAAAACTGCTTTTTCTAAATTCTTTAGAGTTTTCGGAATGGAATTTGTAACATTTACAATTATACTGGTATATGTAGTTAGTTCCCAATTACCTTTTGTTATTTTCATTTCTTGTTTATTTTGTTAAATGTTCATTTAATTAAGTTAAAAAGTTATAATTTTAGATTTACTTTAGAATTAGGTATACGACTATACTTATTACTTTGTATTTTCATGTGCATGTATAAAAATAAACGTTGATAATAAAAATATTGAATTTTATCATTTATTTCTAAAACTCAGTAAAAAGTAAATCGATTTTTGACAAAATCGATTTTTTATAGACGATGTTATGCGTGAATCGATTTTTACAAAACGATTCTGAATCGATTCAAAAATCGATTTTTTTTGGGCACATCGCTAGCTGTTTCTGTGCTTCTGTACGACCTTAGCACTGGAATTAAGTTTATACACCATTTCCCAAAAAAGTTGAACTATATGTATAATACGCTAAATGCATGGGAAATTATATTTTTCCGGATTTTATGTCTTTACGATACTTTGGCTAATAATTTTGAAAGTGCCTTTTAGTCAATTTTTTACATTCGCGAGTTAAGCAAAAATTTAAATAATAATTTATAAATTCAACACGTGTGTTTTTAATCGCAGACTGCAAATTTTAATGTCTTCGTAGAGAAGAAGTCCCGGATTCCAATCCTGGGTAGGATAAACTTTTTATTATTTTTTTTCTTTTTTTAATTTTTGAATTGTTTGCACTTTTTCATAACTGAAGGTTTAATGTTCAAATATGTTATAACAATGAAATCGTTATCAATTTAATTATTTCATTATCTGAAATGTTAAAATTAATAATTTTAAGTACAAATCGTATTATTTTTACTATTTGATTGTAGAACTGATGGAAAATAAATTAAATACATAAAAAAAGCGTCCTACCAAGAACTGGAGCCCGGGACTTCCGCTTAGAAGCCAGTATCCGCAATCGCTTTTCTACAAATACAGAGTGGCTAGGAAAACCCCGGCCGCTTTTCTTGCGGCGGTCAAGAGACGGCGCTTTAGTAAAGGAAAATTAAATTAAAATACTGGCAACAACGCAGAATCCAAGACGTTTTAGTTATTTTGATTTAATATGGGGCGTATTTAATAACTAAAACGTTTTTGATTCTGTGTTGTTGTCAGTATTTTAATTTAATTTTTCCTTACTAAAGCGCCATCTCTTGACCGCCGCAAGAAAAGGTGCCGAGGTTTTCCTAGCCACTCTGTATATTAGAATATGCTGTTGTTACTGTTTGATTAGAATGACGTCTTAAATTTATTAATATTTCTATCGATTTATGCTTAATTTAAACGTAAAAATTATTTTTTCAGTTTAAACTCTTAGACAAAGTATCCCGGCGACATAAAATCTGGAAAAATATTATTTATCATATTATAATTCTACTTTTCTGGGAAACGGAGTATGTTTTTGTCAGCACCTTAGTAAAGTGTTGTAATATCGTACTTTAATTAAATTTCTGAATTTAAGCTCAGGTTAATTATGTGCAACGTAAACAGTACTGTGCGGGCAAACGCATAGCATAAGGGTTGAACTTACTTAAATTGAAAAACGACCCTCTGCATGTCCTGTGTAGCCTAAAATCTACGACGTCGGACCTACCTATTTATTAACTTACCGACGCGCTGCGCTGAAATAGTTGTCCGCATCTTCTTCCCGTTACTGCTATCTTCCCTCTTGTAGCTTACCTCTCGTCGGCTCTGCATCTGTACATTATACAATACCTTGAACGAGAAATCATACAATAATAGTTTTTTATGAATCCATTTTAAAGCTATTAAATATTTACTTATATATATTAAATCCCTAACTGTCTTACCGTAACTACATGACGGGTTCTTGCATCTTGACAAATTTTATTACCATAATACGGCAGCGGCTGCTTGCAACTCAACTCAGTTTATCGATTGTTTTGGCGATAATTTATGTTGCTGTCACCACTACTATAAAATTTGATTCTTTATGGTTTACTAACGAAAAACTCCAAGTTGTAATAAAATTTGCCTTCTGTACCACCGACAAGACAGAAATGCATTGTAGTTGTATGGACTGGACGTTTAAAATAACATCGCGGTCGATGTCAATGAGATCATCACCAGCACTTTTCTCAAATACTAGTCAGCTATTTTCTATATTGTGTTACATTGATGACATGTGTGAAAATCGTTTAGTTCGTCAGCTAGTGATTAGCAGCATTCGGTGTAGTTGCTCTGTTTTAATAAATTGTTTCATATCTTACAAAGAATGGCAAAATAATGATGAAATGGACAATCATCATAAATTGATGCATGTGCTAAAATTTTTCAATATTTATTGGCAACCAATACCGTTTAAACATATTTTAAAACTTTGTAAATATTGTTTATGTCTTTTGGGTTCGAATTTTGAGACTGAGCTAATGTTTTCAATAGTAAGCAATATGCGACCTGATAGATTTTGGTTACATAACTATCGAAATAGGCTTAGAAATGATGTACATCTAGCATTATACATATTATTTTTATTATATTTAACCAACATCATAATTTTTATTTAGTTTTTAGAATTTAGGTATAAATAAAAATTTTATACCAGGAAATGAAAACAAACTTTTTGGAAATCAGATAAGTTTACAAATTTCTTAAACAAAATATTTGATTACACATTATAATATACATATCTAAGCAGTAAACATTTTAAGCGGCAACAGCACGCTTAAAGTGCAAGTTGAGTGTTTTTTCGGGAGAAAGTAATACGCCATTTGGATCTAATTTCAGAGGCACAGGGCTGTTCTCGCTCAGTTCTACTGCAAACTCTGCCAAAATACGAATTAAGGCTACTTTGGTGGTCAATAAACCAAAACGAGCGCCTAGAGCAAAAAAATATTATAAAATTCATCAGTGATTAAATTTATGCCATTCCTAGTTCAAATAAAATTTTTGTTTAAACATGTATTATGTAATACTGATAAATCAAATTGTACATAAAATGTATAAATAAACATTAGCATAAATGTAATCAAATTTTGTTTTTACCTATACAGTTACGAGGACCTTCTCCAAATGGCATGTAACAAAAACTAGGCCTGGTGCTTTTAATTTCAAAAGTAAAACGCTCCGGATCATACTTATCAGGGTCTGGAAAATATTCTGGATCGAAATGGAGCCCGAACAAAGATATGTATATCGGTATCCCCTTTTCGATGACTAAATCTGTTCCAGTAATTTTATGGGTTTCTCTGCAGCGACGATCCAGAAATGCCAGAACTGGGTACTTTCGGAGAGTTTCTGAAAAGAAAAACAATCATATTTTCAATGGTGGCAATAGATAAAGCTATTTCTTCTTTATGCATGGCTGTAACAATCTAAAGTCCTTACCTTACGTTACAACATTTTCAGAAAATAAACAAAATTGACTAACAAATGTCATGTAATGTTGCAAGGAAAACACATAATTATAACACTGTATTAGTTGGAAGTACGTAAGCTATGAAGAAAAAAGAAGTTACATTTATAATATTCAAAAAACCTTTACCTCTATCATTTTAAAACTAGAAAAACGTTATTCTGAGCTATATTTAATAGATTAAGTATACACACCACTAACAACCATATCGAGATAGTAGGTTATTTTGGACAGTTCTGGATCCACCCCCCACTCCTGGCCTTGAGTTCAAGGTCAAGGACACCCCCACTCCTACCCCCACCCCTGGCCTTGAGTTCAAGGTCAATGTCAAAAAAATTTTTCGGCCTGCGGCCGGCTTGTCCTGCGGACGGCTGATATTTGCGCCCCGTCTGGACTGGAGCATCCTCCCACTCCTGACCTTGAGTTCATGTTCAAGGTCACGGTCCAAAAAAATTTTTTCGCCTGCGGCGGGCTTGTCCTGCGGACAGCTTGTCCTGCGGACAACAACGCTTATAGTTGGAGTCCTATCTGAAGAAGTGCTCGCAGCATAACCTCACTAGCCCCTTCTAATCTCAAGACCATTCTCCTCCTTTACCCGACGGCCACGCCGTCCACCAGCTTAGTCGCTCCAAAAGAAAACACCAAATAGATTTCAAATATATTTATTAATTAAATATACATATTGTAATTAATTCACCAATATATAAAGAAAAGCTGTACTCTTGTACACAAAATTAAAAGAATAAATTTTATAGTTTTTACATTACATAATATTTGCACATATACAATATATAATTTTAATTTAAATCAAGCGGATCTTCTTGCAGTTGTTGACACCATGAAAGTCTGTAGTTTTAAAATCTCCAGTAACCTCCAGATATAAACTAGTCAAGTGATCCGTCGGAACACAAATGTTATATATGTTGTGTTCGTACCACTCACGCAAATTTGTATGATAATTTACTTCGGTAACGGGAATAATAACCTTTTCTACACTATTCCGAATAAATGTTGCATTACCACTAATTTTTATATAATGCTGATGTGAGAAATATTGCATCTCATCGATATTACTAATAACTAGCGGCTTGAGTTTCTCACTGACATACTTGAAACATTTGCCTTGGCTTGCTGTTTCATCTAATACGTACTCAAGAGTCAACGTTTCACGCACCATGTTGATACGAGTATGTCAAACTTGCGAATGGGGAAATAAATATGTGTGATGTGTATTTTAACTGCACGCGAGCTCTACAAAGAATGGAAAAATTGTAGTAGTAGCTTCTTTGCCGATAGACGATCATAAATGTCTTCGGATTCTACACCATTTCCAGCAACATCGACACCATCAAACTTAACTAGCCTTTCCAAACCATCGAAAGCCTTCTTCGTCTCTTCAAGTAGCCCCTTTGTAGTTTTCAAGGATTTTATAAGATTCGCAAATGAGCAATGCTTTGACCATCGAAGGTGTTCAGACAGGGGGTCGTCAGCGGGTTCCCATAAATATATTTTAATTCCACAACAGAAGCATTGCGTATCGTCAACACCAGTGGGGATGTGGTAGAAACCGGCAGCAGCAAGCGATTCTGGGGTTAGCTCACCAGGCCAATTGTCGAATGTTTTTAGTCGTTTAACATAAGACTGGTAATTCGGGTTAGACCACATCTTCACAGACTTGACACTTTGCAACTGAAGTTTGGATTTGCAAACAAGGTTATATAATCCCAGGTACAAGAGTGGGGGATGGGTGGAGTCAACTCAAGGCTAAATAGGTTCAAGGTTGTGAGGATTTAAACATTTAAAATAAAGAATTAAAATTAAAAAGTATAAATATTTATTGCCAATAATAATTAATATACAACAGTTCCCCGTTCCTATATCGTGAGGTAAAGCTCAGCACCTGCCGAACCACGTTGTTTCTGTACCACTCCTCCAAGGGTTTCGTCAAGGGTGCCTCCAACGTTTTTAGTCTTGCAAACTCGGCAAGCAGTTCCCCTTGCAGATCTAGATCGTACTCGATCGTGGCAACCGCATACACTTTCTTACCCTCGAAGGAGCTTCCCCCCTCTTCCACAAACTGCTGGAACCGTTGGTAGTGACTGGTCCTTGGGGGTTGGAAGAAGACATCTTCGTCGGAAAAGTTGTAAAGTGACATGATTTTCAGACTTAGACTCAGACGATAACTGATGCTGTAAAGCTTCTACACGAAATATAAAGTAAAATACGCAACCTTCGTGAAATATGGCCGTGAAAGTCAAGGTTATGGGTGCCCCTTTCCACCACCACCACTACAAAGTGCGACCTTGACTGATTGCAATATAAAGAGCATGCTTGTTTCGATATTTAGTTGAGTTTGTTTAGTTCGCGAAAGAAGATCGAGTTCGTAAAAGTGATGGATAATTTATTACAAAGTATCGAAAAGGTGAAAAACCAAGTGCGAATGAAATCGGGGGAGATTGTTAGTTGTGTAAATGCTAAACAAACTGCACCGTATCCAATATTGATACATTGCAGAAGTTATCCTCTAAATAAATCGCGAAGCAAGTTTGTAGCGGTTGGTCTGTCAAGTTATACACCGCATTGGCCTGTAGTGCAACTGTATGGTTGTAAAAATGACTGGATAAGTTTCAATGAAGAAGAATGGAAAGTGTTCCTGGCGAATCAAGGGGTGATAACAAACTATTTCTTTTCAAGAGATTTTGAAGTTCAACCAGTGAGCATAAGTCCTTCAAAAACCATTTCCTTCCAAACTGTTGCAAAAACAAAAGTGATAATCATACAGGACCAGGGTGCATCTGAAATTTATTTGGGATTGGAGTCTCTTGTGGAATTATGGGAACTCCTAGCATTAATTGATTGTCGATTGGGTCTGTTAAAAAGTTTGGAGTTTGAAAAGTTTTACACAAGCGTTATCAAAGGGGTTGCCTGTATGTCTGGCGACATAAAAAGCAACATTCATAGCGTATTGATGAATTTAAATATAAAGTCTGAAAATGTTGTGTGTATGTTGGAGATGTTAAAATTTGGTGAACAAATAATTACATGTGACGTTGAATTTGAAAACTTTGCAAATAAGATTAATTAACAAAAGGTGTCAGAATGTGGATGGTATACTCTGCAGCATCGCGTCCTGTGGCTACAGATTTACACACAGCAGTTATACTTCTTCAGAGTTTGCTTCAAGACTTGGCATTCGATGCTGGACACGAAAGCGTGTATGGGTTTGAACGATTCGGAACTATCAGCGAGCTTGAGGAGTTAGAAAAAAAATATCAGAAGGGGGTCAAGTTATGTCGGAAATTTTTGGAGAACCGAATATGTGGAAAGCTCCTTCTGGAAAGTCTAATCGATATTGATTTAGAGGAGTTTACTGCTGAAGTTGAAATATTTGTGGGTAAAGATTAAAACCTGATATATAACGATCAGTTGAAGAGCAGGCAATCATTACGTGAAAGTTCTATAAGGTGTTGAGATGCCGATCGATAAATTTGGAAGACACTTGCATAGTCATCATGACCCTCAAATTTTTCTTGCAGAAATGGGTGAGGCGGAATTAAGAAGCGAATCTAATTTATTATTACTGGCTCTTAGGACCGATGAGAACGCCAATTTTGTTTTTCTTGGAGATGAAGCTAAAGGCGACAGACGCGTGTATAAGTGTCCAATAAGGGGAACCATTACAAATGTAAGAATCTCGGTGAAGGAAGTTAAACTTTATATTAACGACAAAGAAATTAAGTACACTGATTTGGTTGGAGTAGACCTGAAGGTAGACGATGAGATTACAGCTATATATAATATAAAGAATAGCTACCAAGCGTTGATGTTGACGTTAACTTTGCAAAGCCCCCTTATAGTGCATGCATAAATGCCATAAAATGGTTCGCCAAGTGAAGTTTGATATGTCAAAAAATAAAATCCACAATATGATAGTATGGAGTTTCGCATATCGGCAAAGTAGAATTAAGTTTTGGGAATTTGTAGCTGTAGATCGATGTAGATTTCAAAGAAGAATTGAAGATACACATAAAACGCTTGTGAAAGTTTTAAGTTTGAACCATAGAAATAAGATATACTTAGAACGCTTTGCATAATTTTATAAAGAAATTAAAATGTATTACTATTAATAATGTTGATAGCTTGTAGTATGTTAGAAATGTTTTTGCATTACAATGTATTATTAACGAATATATCTATCGTTTTAACGAAACCTGTATTTTATTAAATAAAACTAGTAAGTACATAAAAAATTTATTTGAAAATTATTGCATTACATAGTGTTCGTATAAAATATAAACATTAGACAATGCACAATAACATAGTGGTTTCATATGATGCATGCAAGATGGTTTTGATACACTCAGTGCTGGTTGTTCTTCAATTTCAATTATATGTTTATCGATGAAACTTCTTAAAAATGTAGCTTTTTCATGTCCCTTTACGTAGACTACGTCAGCATCTTGAACAAGTCGCATCAAAATTTTTGGAAATAAGAAAACAGGCGTGAATCCTTCATCCCAATTAATACAGTGATGATTTTTCATCAACCAGTTAGCTTTTTGTTGTAAATTTTGGGGTAACGCAGAAAAATGAAACGGAGCTCTAAAAATGTAATGTGAAATGGTGTTTCCATCGTATGCAGCTAATTCTTTTGGTGAAAAATTTTTTTCGGAAATCATGAAACCTTGGAGATCTATTATAACAAACATGTTGTTGCTCCTAAGGCACTGATTAAACTAACCATTTGGTTTTAATCTTACAGCTGTTTAACTGCTTTTGTTAGCGCGTTGTATGTAAACACGCGATCGTGCAAAACCAGGCAATACGCTATTGTATCGGCCGCCATGTTGACTGCCGTTTCAAATTCGAGTCTAAACACAACAGCATTAGCTTGTAAGTAATCCTTTTGATTCGAACAATCCACAACAATCAGAGGAGCAATTTTTTTAAATTCTTCTAGGGATAATAGAGGTTCGTTATGTTTGTTATAGTATGTTGATTGAAAGTGTGAATACATTTCGTATAGAGTTGCATAATGATTATTTGCGAAATCGATATTCAAATTATCGTATGGATATCTATCGGTGTTTAAGTAAACTCGAAGATTTGTAATACTACAATTATCAAATTCGTTCATTTTTTTGTCGATTTTTCCAGAACGATCTGTCTGGAAACCCAGTATAACTTGTCGCGGAGTCTGTAATTTTGTACTGGTGGCAATCGCATGAGAATGTTGCGTAACTTGATTTAGTCCTGAGATTATATGAAGTTGCCAACTTCTAAACGGTACTTGAGTGTCGATATTTTTATCTATGTATTTTGTTAGAGCTAATTCTTGAGCAAGGCCTGCTGTAATATGGGGAACTTTCCAATAAAGTTTTTCAATTGTAACTTTGACATCTTCATCTATATTTGGACTATATATCGCATCGTTATCTGTATTACTTCGAATTAACACCAATTCTTGCCTGATATTTAGTACCACTTTTCCGTAATCCTCCGCAAAGCCCAACAGCATGCTGAGGGGTATGCAAACGTTAAAATTACCAGATGCATCAACTATTTTGCTTGTTGCGTTGGGAAGCCATCCAGCGTTTTGAAGCTTTTTAATATCGTTAGAACTGTAGGAAACATAACCTTTCATAGTAGATGTTATACCAGGTTTCGTTACCGAATCAACTACAACGCCATTCATTTCATAGCGAATTTCGCTAAATAGGTGGGCAACTCCATTGTTAACAAATGTTGCGTTTGTAGCTCCTCCAGCTGTTTTTAACAATTTTCCTTGTATATACAAGTAACTTAAACCGGGTAGTGTTGACATATCTTCTTGAATCGGAATCCGGATTTCGTCATTATTTTCAAAGCGATTCGTATAGGGTTGATGGGTATGTATTTGATTGCTAACAATTGAATTGTCAACAAGAACTTTTTCACTAATGTTTAAAATACTCATTGTAACACTTGAAAACCTAACGATTTAAGAAATGCTTTATTCTTCTTTGTCAACTGATCGGCTGACGACCTCTTACTGACTGCGGAACGTTTGGTATGTCTCATGTTATATCCTTTTGGAGCTGTAGATGATGTGTCTGAGCTAAAATTGCTGTAAGTGGTGTTGAATCTGAAACCCATTATAGCTTCTTCAAATGCAAACTGACCGTCACGGTTTCTGAACTGAAACTGACAGGAACATCCTCTTGGTCGAGTATTTTAATTGTTATGTTGGTAATTATTTTAGTGCTGATTGGAAGATAAATGACTGGATTTGGAGACGCAACTATTTTGTATCCAGACGGTACAGTAGGAAAAAATTGATGAATTATATGACCTGCTTCCCCATTCTTATAAGATCCTAACGATATATTGCAATGTATTAATATGGAATTTATTTTCATTATCTTAGTTATATTTTCAGACGAATGCCACACATTGGGTTTATATTTTTGAGGTAGAAATCCTAGTAAATCTCCTATCGAGTTATCCGCAGTGAAGTCTATTTCGTGCGACGACTTAATCATCGTTTTCAGCGTGCTGTTACTACCTTTTATTAAAACGTATTCTCGGTTAGCTGGATTCAGGCTAGTTTGTATGTAGTCGTTGATGTCGTTAATTTCATAAGCTCCTTGGGGTATCACAATATCTTCTCGCCCAGTAAGTTTGAAGACGTTCTTCGGTGGTGATATATTGGGAATAGAATTGTACGACTCAAAACTAAGTAAACCCATTACATATTCGCTGTCTTCTTCCAAAAAAAGTGGTGGATTAAAATCTGCACTTAATACTGATGAGTTACCGGTAAGAGTAAAAATGGTGGACATTCTGAAGTACTTTATTCAAGAACTCAAAGCGCACTGCAGGTACATGTCAGTTTACGTAGCTATATAAAAACTGCAAACACAGATGACCACAATTGTAGGAATTTAGGTTCTGATATCTATCAAAGTTGTACGCGATGTTATTCTTGCTACCGTCGCTGCGAAAGTATTTTATTAATTCAAGAGGAGGTTTCAAATGCCCTATGCTTTCGAAGTATGTTACGTTTTCACTACGCTTCACGTAGGCAGTCCAATGGGTGCCAGGACCTATATTATCGTCGAGATTTACGATACCGCATTCGTTTTCATGAATTCTAGATGGCAAAGCATTGCGCATGAATACTCCTCTAAAATACGGAATTTTTAATATTTTAGCATACTTCGCTAAATCAACGTTTGTTAACGCTCGTCGCGGTAGCTTCACAGTTAGTTTTTTGGTTGGTAGGGTCTTAAATATAATCCAAATCCTCTTTTGTAGGGTCCCAAATGTAGACCTTTTCCAAGAGCAACCGACTCCATCGCTTTATTATGTCGCTCCTTTTCTTTAAGGTCCTTTGCAGCAGATTTAGCATCTCCCACTGCTTTGGCGATTGCTGCAGCTCCACCTCCTAAGGATCCTAGGGCGCTTAAAGCGGCAAATATTGGTATGAGTGGTAAAATACCACCAGTTTTAGGGATTTTGATTATTCTAGTTTTTGGCTGAGCAATTTTACTTTTTTTAATGGTTGCTAAAGCTAGCTTTGCAGCTTTCATTACATCGTATCCTTTATTACCTTTAATACGGTTTCGCGCACGCGTGACCGCACCGGTAAAGCTAATAACTCCACCAGAACGTATTTGCCTCACTTTTTTTGAACTTCTCTTTTTACGTAGAGCACCCATTCCTAGTTTGGTTTTTCCTTTCATAATACCTGTTATGGTTAGTGCTGCGGCTTTTTCTCCAAATTTAGCGTCTTTTGAACGAAAACGTTGCCACGCCTTTTCGGAAAGTATCTTGTCAGCTTCGTGTCGTTTCTGAAGATCTTGATGTTGAGAATATGCGATATCGTGCTCTTTGCACGCTTCGTCTAGCGGATTAATTCCCTGATCTCCCCTAGCAAGTCTTTTCTTTAAGCGAGTACCTGGACCACAATACTTATATCCAGGCACATGTAGTTCCACTGGCAAATTATTTATAAGCGTATTTAAAACACCACAACCTTTCCTTCTCACGGTTCGTCGACGAATACCTGGTTTGTGCGCGTAAACTCTCATATTAAACTATTGCGATCGATTGCAAAGTTTGAACTGCAAACATTTCTTTAAAACTTGTTCTTATATATAACTTGATCACTGGTTAGGTTTAGCTTAGTGTTTAGCGAGTGTACTGGAGAGAACGGTGTCGAAATGAAAAGGATTACAATTGAAAAACAAAATGTAACCCTACCGATCGTAAATCACGATGCTAAGTCATTGGTAAAACCATTTCAAAGGCATAGTGTTTTACTAGGGAAGAATTGTAAAAGAGGGCTTTTCGTGGGCAGCTCAGCCAGCGGTAAAACAAGCGTGATGGTTACTTTGATAGAACACCCTAACGGCCTACGATTTGAAAATGTTTATTTATATTGTAAGACGCTAGATCAGCCTAAGTATGCATATCTTAAGAACTTATTAACTCCGATAAAAGAAATTGGTTACGAGGAATACGAAGATGGGGCTGCAGTCCCACAACCTATGAACGCAAAACCCAATTCTGTAATTGTTTTTGACGATGTGGTCGGAGAAAATCAAAATATAATTGAAAATTACTATTGTTTCGGACGTCATAGAAATATCGACTGCTTTTACCTATGTCAAACGTATTCATCGATTCCCAAACAACTCATTAGAGACAATGCTAATCTGATAATAGTATTTCAACAAGATAAAACAAATCTCAAACACATTTACGACGACCACGTCATTGTGGACATGTCGTTCGATCAGTTAAAGGAATTGTGCTCTATTTGTTGGCAGGAGGACTACGGGTTTTTAGTTATAGATAAAGATAGTGCAATAAATTCCGGAAGATACCGGAAAGGCTTTGATTGCTATTTCCACATAAATAATTAAAACTTACTTCAAACTGTTAGTGGTTGGCGAACAACTGTAAACGCAAGATGGATAAACGTTTAGTTGCCGAACTGCTTAAAACGAGAAAAGCCGTAAAAAGGAAATATCAAAGTTTAAGGTCAGACATTGCTCAATCGCAGTTACAGTTGGCGGAACAATTAAAACCAATTTCCCAACCCCTTCAGGATCTAATATCAACTCTAAAAACTGAAAGAGTAGATACTCCTGATATAAAAAGTAAAGTTGAGCATGCGACCTCTCCACCCAAGCCTATTATTCCCCAACCAAATTTTCTAAAGTTAGAGGACATTGGAGAAATTTCACCAGAAACAGAATTACAGGATCATGTAGAATCAGAACAAACCGCAGAAGATGAAGTGCATGAAGAAAGCATCCGGGAAGCTAATAAAACCGTACAGCAAATGATGCAGTCTCAAGTTTTGGACCAGTTCTTAGAGCAGTATGACGGATTAGCTAGGCAATATATCGAAAACATGATACATGACACACAGGACGAATTTGATATGCACTACGGAGTACGATGGGATCTTGAGAGCAATAAATTTTCTATAGGCAATAAAGAATTAGACTTTGATGGGGAAGACATGGTCATAATGGATGGTGCAAATAGGGTGGTTTACAAAGGAACGCCTGGAATGTATGAGTTAATGTTTAAAAAGAAACCCATAGGTTACAGTAAAGCTGACGAAGACAATTATAAAGATATCGTTAATCGGTCTGCAGCCAACCGGCAAAATTACAATCCCAACGATCGAATAAGTGGTAATGCAGGACAAAAGTACAAAAACGTTGTTCGCCGTTTAGTTGAACCCAAGCGACGAGGTAAAGGACTCCTAAATTTAAATAACAAGCAGATTGAATTTGTTCCCTGGAAAAATCCGAACACGTTAGTAAACAGATTACAGATTTTAATAGCCTCGCAGTTGGCAGGTCATACCGGACATAATAACGAAATTCTTAGTATCATTGACGCTTTAAAAACAGAAAAAATTATTAAATAAACAAACCGATGGTTAAATAGAGACCCAAGCTTGACTTCTCATCACATAGTTACGAAATGCCGATCGATAAGTTTGGAAGACACTTACACGATTCTCGTTATAGAGCCTATCCCACTCATGTTTTGTTTAAAGTCAAAAATATATCGGAATTGTATTACGAAGTCCCTCTACACATCGTTGGATCGAAAACTGACAAAGCGGGATTCTTCAAACTCGGAAAGGGGCAAACAGAATACATATTTCCGTTAACGTCGGCTGTTGTTTTACAAACAAATAAATCTATAGAAAACGTGGAAGTGTATCTCAACAATGTTCATGTAACTAATCTGATCGGTCAAACATTGAAACGTGGAGATGCTTTCCGACTTAAGCTTCCCGATGGTGGAAAGGATGTTCTCATGTCGATGCAGTTAGTTCTTAAATGTTCACTGCAGCAGGAAAAGGTTCCAGTCTAACATGAACGTTAAACATGAAGTTGTCGAAGAATTGCACAAACCAGCTAGAAAAAATTTTAAGCGGCGACGCGTGATTGTCAAGGGAATAAACGATTTATTCCAAGCTGACTTGGTAGAAATGATACCCTACGCAAAACTTAACCAGGGATACCGATACATTTTAGTTGTGATCAACGCATTTTCCAAATACGTTTGGGCATACCCCGTCAAGCGAAAGACGGGTCAAGCAGTTACCGAAGCTATGAAGAAAGCGCTTAATGCTGCAACACAAAAGCCTAAAAATTTGCAAACAGATATGGGAAAAGAGTTTTATAATGCAGAATTTCAAAATTTGATGAAGAAATTCGGCATAAACCATTACAGTAGTTATTCAAATCTAAAAAGTAGCATAGTTGAGCGATGTAATAGAACTCTAAAAAATATGATGTGGAAGCAGTTCAGCTTTCAGGGAACCTACAAATGGTTAGATCTTTTACCAAAAATCGTAAAAGCGTATAATTCAAAGAAACACAGCACAACTGGGTTTAAGCCAAAAGATGTTAGTAACAAAAACGCACCTCAAATTTTACAATCTGTATACAGTCATACCAAAACGGTAGATCCTAAGAAACAAAAATTTCACTTGGGCGATCATGTTCGCGTGAGCAAATATAGAGCTGCATTTGCCAAAGGATATACCCCCAGCTGGAGCAACGAAATATTTAAAATTGCAAAAGTTCGTCTTACTAACCCAACAACCTACATATTGGAAGATGAAACTAAGCAACAAATAAAAGGAGGATTTTACGAGTACGAATTGCAGAAAACTAAACACCCAGATATATTCCTAGTGGAAAAAGTGGTTCGGAGAAAAGGAAATCAACTGTTCGTTAAATGGTTAGGTTTAGATAAGAGGCATAATTCATGGATATCTAAAACAGATCTTGTATAATTTTCTGAACTGTAATTATGATGAAATAAAATAATTTTTAATATGTATTTAGTTTAATTATGTTGCTATACAAACGTGTTTGTTCTTTAGATTGTCATTTACAAATAATTGATATTAAATAGACTTCAACGAAGTCACGTAAAATATAAACATTTTTCTCACATTTTTTAGTTGTTTTACTTTATTATAATATATATACACATATAAATAATGCTAATACAATCTACTTAAAAACTACAAAGCGCAAAGCAAATATGAGTAATAACGTACAAGAAAGTTTCTGTAAACGATTATGGTAGGACTCCTGCAGTAAACTAACAACCAGTACTGCTCACTCGCGACAACTGTAAATTAATTTAAATTGGTTCTGAAACGGCTGCCTCTAATAAATCCACCAAATCGTTAAGTCTGCCAACGCTAGGAATATCCTTGTGTCCCCATGCTAAAGTATTGGTAGAACCGGGAATAATGAAACGTTTGTCATCGTAAGAAGACAGCGCAACTTTATTAACCAGTTTGGTGTACATAGTGTGCAAACTAGAGCGAAAAACGGTCATCATACAAAACACTCTAGACTGCATGTTTGTAGCTACTGCGCTATACGTTTCCGTCGTAAGAGATTTTTCGATAGCGCATTTCTTCACACCCTTAGCCTTTCTATCTGTTTTATCGCGCGCATTTACACAGTATGATTTTGCACCCGTTCCGTAATAATTTAAAACAGGGGTACCAGCATATTCGTCTTTCATCTTGCCAACAACAGACATGGTTCGCGGCATTCCGTGTTCCCGAGTTTTATAATTAGAAGTATCGAATTTATCTAAATGCTCTTTCATGTCATCATAAAAATTTTCAGTGTAAATTAGCAATATAAAGGAGTCAGTATCGGAATATAGAAGAACAACGTTATTACCATACTTTTGTTTCAAAAAATTATAGAAAAAATCATACATGACAGTTTTCGATATATCCAGAACAGAGAAACCAACGTAACTCGGTTTGTTGTAGAAAACAGAAGTTCTGTTCATCTCAACGGCTATTAAATTTTCACAAAATATAGATAAATTTTTGAAATTTGGTTTTGCAATTAAATTTTCGGCCCCAACTCTTTTACCAATTTTTTCCCAATGGCTAAGCAATTTAATGTTCACCCTTTTGTCCACGTTTTCCATTGTTTTTCCAAAAACGCTGTTATTAATACCCTTGAAAAAGTTTTTTTCAAAGTCGTTTTTACTATCGTTTCGAAATTTGGTGTTCAAATCAATATAAGATCTTAACCACGGAGACTGGGTAAATTTCAGTATTCTATGAATTCGCGTCAAGATTAAACCGGCATCTAAACATTGTTTTAAATTTCTGTAATGAATAACATACTTGCTTTTATCAAATAAATTTGGAATTAATTTTGCATCTTTAAATTTTCCTTCAGGCGGAACTAGCAACTCGGGACAATATGGGAATTCATTGTGGTATTCGTGCAAATTTTGTGGGTAGTGCAAGTCAACTTCCAAAACGTAGCCCGTATCCGATTCGTCCGAAATGTTGGAAACGTCAAAGTTTTCAATTTCCTCCGCGGTTAGCCAAATAAAATCGCGCTGCGGCAAATACTGTCGCATGGCATAGCCATACAGATTAGTTGCATCTAAATACATGATAAAAGAAGTGGGTTTTTTCGAATCATAATTTTCAACAAATTTGTTGTTAGCAATAGCTTTCCTCCCCACACAAGTACTGACTCCTCCGCGTATTCCCTTTCGAAAAAAATGTAGCATATCCAAATCGGTTAGCAACTCTAATTCCACAGCAGTGTATTTCAACATAGCATCCCAACTTAGACCCGGAGCCGTGTAATAATGGGCCGGATCTAGTAGGTAATGCTGTAGGCAAAGAGTTCTAAAATTTTCAAATACGTCAGCCAAAAGTAGTACGTCCGATTTTAGATAGATGTCAGAGTAGTCGCCCAAAGTTTTGCATTTAAACGTTTTCCACACATCAACAGCGCGATTATAATTTTCGACCGAGATTTCCTGCTCGTTCAAAGTATCATAAAATTGTTCTATTGTCGGCAGATCGCGCTGTTGTAGTTTGGAAAACGAATCGACGTAGGAGTATGGAAACACACCTTTTTGCCTCATAAGATTAAATTTAACGCCGTTGCCAAATTCTTTCTGTATTTGAAAACACAGATCGGAATTTAAATTTTCAGCCAAACTTGACAAAGAACTGTTCATGAACCGAAAACTGTCTAAAAATCGCAAATGGATGTATATTTTCTCGTTCTTGCCAGCATTATTTTGAATTTCATCAACTAAAAAGTGCTTGCTAAAAGATATATATTTTTCCTTGTTTTGTGGAATAACATCAATTTGTTCGTTTTTTAAGGCAATTTGTTTGACAAAAAGGTGGGAATCATAATTTAAATTATGAAAAAATATGGGAATAAAATTTGGAAGAATAAAATTTAGATTGCAATTGGAATGGGCGGCTCCTCGGTAATTTCCTGTGAGATAACAGTGATCTCTTACTTTATCTTGCCCATCGTCATCAAACGGTAAACTACAGATGTGGCATGAAAGAGCATCATTAAAATTTTGAATTTCGTTTGCGGTCAAAACTTTCATGGGCACAACATGTTTTAAATGGTTGGAGTATAAATTTTGAACGTCCCTTTCTAAACGCTCCATGAACACATCAACGGTATTTTCACCACGATAAATTTCGAATTTGGATAAAGTGTCATCATAAGAACATTTAATAAAGTACGCGAAAGAGTAAGGTTGGTGTTCACACACGGTTACCGTGAATGGTTTTGTAGGATTGGGATGCGACGTAGCAAGTGGTTTTAAAATGGTTTCAAAATCAGCATAAATTACGAAGGGAACTTTTAATTGTTTTTGATAATTTTCAAATTTAAGAATATTTTGAGGCGCAACTTTTCCCAGTTTGTTCGTTATCAAGTCAGTAGTTGGCAATTTTGTGTAAACGTGATTACAGTCAAAACGAAGGTGCATGTGTAACTGTTGTTCAGTACGAAAGTAATGGAGACAGCCGTCACAGAAGTGTTTTGCGCCATCTCTAGCCGTTATTTGTTGCGAAACTAATCTAGACAAATCTTTTATCCAACAGTAATGACTATTACCCACCGTATCAGTAATAAGCAGTAAATTGATATGAATAAATTTTTTATTGTGGGTGTAATGCAGGGGTCCTACAATTTCGTATTTCGTAACATTATTTCGAAAAACTTCTTCAACACCGTACACGTTAATAGAAAGTTGTGGATTACATTTTTCAAATTTAGAAACATCGCTTAATCTCACCGGAAATTCGATGCCGTCGAAGCGCAATAACTGCCGACAATCTGGATAGGAGCTGGTTCGGTTGGAAGGTCCTGTCGGTTGACAAATGGCGGAAGTCACCGCCCAGCCGAAACAGCATTCATCCTCATTTTGCACATTTACAACCGCTTTCTTGTTCTGAATCTGTTTTGGGAGCGGGATGTAGGACGAGGCTCGAAGCGGATTGTACTTGTTAATATTTACATCCAAATACATTAGGTGCTTCAAACGCCACCCTGTAAAAAGATATGGTCAATAAATATCGATACAAAAGACAAGAAAAGCAAATATATGTACCCGAATCTCGCTCCTGAAATTCTGACACCTTCGCGTCCAGCATCCCCGTAAAACGATCACATAAGTCATTCAAGTCGGTCGCAACTGTTGCAATTTCATTAACCGTCTGAAACGTTTTTACATCTTCTATTTCTTGACTTTCCAAAACAAACAATCCAAATAGCTCCAAATTGATCTTAACGCTTTTAAATGTCGCCATTTTATTTTCTATTAAAGTTACAATTTTATGTTTAATCTCGTCCATAAATTCCGCAACTTTTATATAATTGTTAACGGGAGTTACTCTGTAGGTAACAATGCGCTGCTTGAAGGCGGTCTGACGGATCACCACTCCTCCTCCAAAGGCTGCTACACCAGATCGGCTGTTGTGGCGATTGCTCCTGAGATGTCCTACATACCCGGAGCGGGCAACGTTTTCGTCACACACATCACAGTAGCGCATAGGAGAAGGTCGAGAATCTGAAACAAAGAAAAACACATTACTCTAAACATCTGAAACGCGGCAGTTCGACTTACCATTAGGAGGATTTGTTTTAACTCTTTTGCTTGTGGAGGGTCCTTCACCATCGGTTGCCGCCGAAGCCTCCAAACCGTTGCCTGAAAACCGCAAAATCGAATATTCTTTTTACGTTATTAATCAGAAGCAAATCAACTTACCGCTCGTAGATGGGTGACCCAACTCCTGACGGCAACTCTCTCGTCGGTGGCGGTACAATGCATCCGATCTGGTGAAGAACTTGCTGCATTTGTCGCACCTGAACATGCTAGTTGGCTAGTAGTTAAAGACTAAACACACCTACCAACACCAGAAGGATATAAACAAATGTTAGCAGCAGAACTTTGTTATTTGTTCTTGGCAACCTAGACCGAGAGCATTTAAATAAAAAAATTACTAGACTCGGTGTAGACCTCCAACTGGAACGAACGCGGACGTTGAACTCTCCAGTCTGGAAAGGATTTTCGGGAAGGTTTCAACAATGTTACTATGGAATTGGATTGTTAAAAATACATATTAAGCAAAAGATAGAGTCCTAATTAGCGTCTGCTGCACCCGAAGCACCTTCGATAACCTCAACTTTCTGGCCAGCTCATTCAAGCACAACCGTTGTGTCTTATTAAGTTGGCGGATAGTATGATTGTAGTTATACCTCCTAAGGTTATCTTGGTGCTTTGAAATAATTCTCTGGAAACGGTTCAGCTTGCGCCCGCTAGCGTCAAGCATCTCGATGGTTTTGAGAATCTCCGTTTTCAGAAATTCGCTGGCGCGTAATTGGACTCCATCTGCACACCAATCTTCAAAACCATCGTTTTGACTTTCTCGCGTGGAACGTTGTGATGGTGTAGCTGAATCATCACTCGTTGGCGGAGAAACTGAAGTACCTGCGGGGGTTGGGTCAGCTGCACTATCAGAAAGATCCATGGATGTTTTCTCATGGGTTGCGGCGGTAATTTGTGGAGTGTCAGCAGCCAAACTGATGTCTGCAGCCAAACTCAACCCATGTTCTAAAACACTACCCTGAGAATCGCAGTAATCAAATGTTTCTTCAAAAGAGTTATCAATGTTCAAACTTTTTTTCAGATTTCGAGAACGATTTCGGGACAAAATGCTGTTTTGTGTAAATTGTTGGTAAAAGGTTTGTGTCGACATTGCTTTAATAACATGGGAATTGAAAGTTGAATAAGGACTTACATTTTGTGACAAAGGAGACATTTCAATAGTGCTCCAATCGAGCTTTTGAGCCAAAGGAGACATTTCTGTGGTATTTGAATGCACTTCGGAATCAGAACTAAAATTTAAATTTTTTTTATTATTTGAATTTAATTTTGAATCGACACCATTTAACATTTGGTCCAAAGGGGTCATGATAATATCCGAGTCGACTTGTGAATTAGCGGTATTTTGAGACAAGGGGGGCTTTTCATAAATAACATTTGAATCTAATTTTGAATCCTTGCTAATTAAATTTTGGATGCTAGCTATAGATATATCCCCCTGATCAAAACTTCCATCCAAAAAGTTATTAACTGCTTGCGAACAATCACGAGAAGAAATTTCAATAATTGTTGCAGGTTTCGCAATATTGCAGCTAATGACAGAATTATTCTTCTGGTGATTGTTCTCAAATAGTAAGAATTCGGCAATACTCTTTTTTAGTGCATCCACATTTTTACTTTCTCTACTAATTTTAGAATTTGAGGTGCTAGCTGCAGAAATGTTCTCATATAAACTATTTGAATTATCCGTCCCGACGCCGTTCAGCATCTGGTCAACGCATTCTGCCAAATTAAATTTCGGTTGCAAAATACATTCATTTATTTCAACATTATTTGCAGAAATCTGCTCGAAATGGTCAGAGATTTCAGCATGATTTTCATTCGCAACATTTTGCACTGAAGCATTAAAATTCAATTTAGGTCGCGGAACACTTTTGATTTTGTTTAACAAGTAATTCCTCAAAATGCTTTCACACACTACGTCCTGAGTCAATCGTTGTTCTCCTTGGCGGTTATTTTCAGGTCTTAGCTGCTTTGCATTTTGAACAATTACATTTTGCAAAATTTTGATTTTATTGGTCGATTCTATAGGTAATGCTTTACTAACCTCAGAGCTGGTGGAAGCGCTCGGTTGCGAACAGGCACAGAGTTTAGCTTTGGACTGCTGGAACTTCCTCAAAGAGAGTCGCGACCACATGGACCGCACACCTCGAGGAAAATCACTACACCCCAACACAACACCGCCACAAACACCACAAGAACCGCAGTTAGCACTAGCACCCATTTCGCTCGAGAGTTCGACGTAAAATGGCTTCCCAGACATTGTGGAATGTTTATTACCCAGACAGGTTAACCTTAGCCTTGATCCCAAGGCAAAATGGTGGGGATGCAACATAAAAATTAGGGAAATTTTATAAAATCAGTTCAAGGTCAAAGTAGTAGTCCATGCTAACTCCGCTTGGATAAAGTTAAAATTCACCTCAAGGTGAAACTTGAAATAAAACAATATATTTCAATTAAGTTATTTATGTATAAATTTATATATCATACATTCACGCTGGTGGTTGAGGAGTGTAGAAAGAAAACATAAAAAAAATAAAATTAGTAGAGCATTAAGGAAGCTTAGAAATACTTACAGATAAATAGGAAGAGCTTTTGCTGGGCCGCATCCAAGTAAACTTCGCCAACTAACGAACCCTCTTGCAAATCGAATAACTTTTCAAATGAATTATTTGGGAGGTTGCGACACGTCGACAATTGATATAACATATATTCGGGCCTGATGATTATTACAGCCATTGCTGCGCGCCACATTAATTTTTGTTCGTCTTCTAAAACACTTCAAATTGTAAAATAAGTTCACAGACGCAAAAATATCAAAATTACCAGAATAAATCAAAGTATGGTCATTGGTGGGGAAAGGAGTCATGATCGTTGGTGTCGGATGGAGATTCACTGTTCGATAGTGGGCTGAAAATGGTATAAGTACCATCTTCAAAGACTCAAGGATAGTATAACTTAAAAAATAAAAAATAACCTAACCTTGGAAAACTTAATCAATTCGAGGACCAAGGCTATCTTGTCTATACAGATTCCAAGGCCAAGGTTAACCTGTCTGGGTTCTACAATTTCTTAAGCTCTAAAAACAAATTATCCGTTGAGCAAGACTGCGCAGAAGCGGTTCAGTCTCATATGCTTAAGGCCTACTATCCGCCACCATGTGTTAGAAGAATCTCAGTTTTCTTCGAGCTCTCGCACGAGCAACATGTTATTCCTGTACGTTCCTGACGACGGAGTGTATCACGTAGATGAAACTGCCGAAAGTCGTTATTATAATTTTGATGAAGAGCCAACTATAAATCCTGAACTGGTATTTAAATTCCCTAAGATATCTCATCCATTAAACACTACACTAGCAAACTTTTTCCGAAATGACTCGGGATTCTTTCATTACGATGCCTCCACTCTGTACACCAAGAATCCGTATCAGATGATCTGCTTGGATAGATATCCTGCACTACATAATTTGGAACTTCGCGTTAATGTCTTCGAGAGGTCAAACGAGTTAAAAGCCGCAGCTAAAGAGGTGGGGGAAGTGGATAAGTGTAATTAAAAAGTGTAGTGCCATTTATGTAATATACTCATTCAGTCTTTGTTTGTGTGCGGGTCAACATGATACCTATAAAATTATTAGCAGCCTTAGCAGCTGTCTACGATGGTCATCTGTATGTGCTGCAACCATCGAATTGCGCTTCGGCATCTATTGCATACGATCGTGATGGTAATAACAGCGTGATTTGGAACAAAATGGATATTGATACCTGGGCTGACATTCCAGTCTTCAAATCGTCTGTCAAGAACTTAACGGAAAATGGTTTCGTAACATTCAAGATTAAATTTAATTTTCCTAAATACACGATAAGTACAAATTGGCAAACTATCGTGACGAACAATAAAAAGCCTAGCATACAAAAACTTGCTATTAATGGCAATCACTATTGTTGTATTTCTACAATAATTGTCGGAACTATTTTATTACTTAGTTTATCTATGTGTATTATATATTTCTTTATATATTGGTCAATTAATTACAATAACCTACCCTAGTGATCATTATGTATATTTAATTAATAAATATATTTGAAATCTATTTGGTGTTTTCTTTTGGAGCGACTAAGCTGGTGGACGGCGTGGCCGTCGGGTAAAGGAGGAGAATGGTCTTGAGATTAGAAGGGGCTAGTGAGGTTATGCTGCGAGCACTTCTTCAGATAGGACTCCAACTATAAGCGTTGTTGTCCGCAGGACAAGCTGTCCGCAGGACAAGCCCGCCGCAGGCGAAAAAATTTTTTTGGACCGTGACCTTGAACATGAACTCAAGGTCAGGAGTGGGGGGATGCTCCAGTCCAGACGGGGCGCAAATATCAGCCGTCCGCAGGACAAGCCGGCCGCAGGCCGAAAAATTTTTTTGACATTGACCTTGAACTCAAGGCCAGTGGTGGGGGTAGGAGTGGGGGTGTCCTTGACCTTGAACTCAAGGCCAGGAGTGGGGGGTGGATCCAGAACTGTCCAAAATAACCTACTCGAGATAATTCATTTCTTGGATAGCTTCGTAAGTAATGCCTCCATGTTTCATAAGAACAGTTTGTATTTCTTTCCTTAAACAATTTTGAATTGAAGTATTTAAACTCAGTTCGTACAACGTGAAGGAAATGGTAGATCCAGTGGTTTCAAATCCGGCAACAAAAAATTGGACAGCTTGTGCTACTAACATGTCTCCATCTAAAATACTGAACTAGTAACCAGCAATAAGGATCAAAACTAAAATTAGTGGTACCTAATAAACGGTTGGTTTCTTCATTTTGTTTTTTAATTTGAACCAAAACATCAATCAAATCTCCTCTGCAAGCATTAGATTTTTCTCTTTCCAACATGGTCTTCCAAAATACTTCTCTCATAAACTTCGCAGCTAAAGGTTCCATAAATTTCATTCTAAATAAATTAACTAAAGTAGGGGCAAAAAAATAGGAAACCATCTGAATTTTTCTGCTAAAGTCAAAGTCAAAAATACGTCGGGATGTTTCTCGAAATTCAGCTTTTTCGTGTTTAAAACAATGCGCATTAATACCAAATGCACAAGATGAGATAACATCGGTGGTAAACTTCATACAAACTTCCCTAGTATCCGTGGACTTTTCATTTAAAGCTACTTCACTTAAGTAATCCACAAAGTCGTCTGCAGCTTCGATCATAAGAGGAAGCATATTTTTCATTTTCCCGGTAGAAAACACTGGTGTGAGTTTGGTCCTGACCGTCTTCCAAGCAGGATTTTTAAGCGTGAATAAAATACTTGAGCCCAATTCGTCGTCTCGCTTATTTTCCACTACGCTTCTGTCATTGAAATAATCGAAATTCTTGATTAAGCATTGTTTAATTATTTCTGGATCACGAATGAGAAGAAATGGTTGATCAAATACGAAAAATCCGATATAAGGAGATTTTGTCGTCTTGTAAAGGTCACGTAAATACTGGGCTAAAGACGATTTTATCATGGCGATTTTAAAGATATTGCCAAAAATGGGAATTGGAGTAATGTAGGGTACATTTCGGTTTTTCCAGTATTTGAAGTTTCGCGTTACGTGGAAATACAGTAAAATTATTACTGTAATTGTAAGTATTACGTATAAATTGATTGCCAGAAACATCTGAAAATAAAAAGATATTAAATTATTATAACAAGCTTCAAGTTAATTTTCTTTTATTAAATTGCTACAATTGCTTTGTTGTCCACTGCACCAGTTTTTTGAAGGTTAAAAAAGTTATTTGTCATCAAATACATGATAAGATTTCAATTTATTAAAAAACATATTTATCTCTAAAAAGCAAAAAGAATTATTGGCATGAATGTTAGTCAGCATTTTGCATGAACGTGGTCCGATGCCAGTTAATTATATTTAAAAAATCTGCATGTCATTTAATTCTTAAATGCTATAAATACAAATTCGGGTAATTAATGTGTAACTAACAAAACCCGAGAGTTTCGCCCCACGGTTTTTTGGATATTTCTTTACGGTGTGTGTGTGCGCATTCCATAATGCCTAAAGGGATGTTCCTATTTTAATAAGCTTTGGAATGTGGGAGTGTATGTTGATCGAGAAAATAAGCTTTAAAAAAATCCGAAACAGGAAGCGGAAGTTAGACATGTTTCTTTGTACCTATTTTTTCGGGAAACGAATTTTCTAAATCTGAACGCGAATCTAATAGAAGACTTTAGGGAAAATCACCCTTATTTTCCAAACTTTCTAGCTTAAGAATGGCGGCTGCTACAATTTTTTGAAAATTTTGACTTTAGACTTATTATTCAAGTACAAACTGACAGATCAGGTTCAGATTTTCTATCGTATTAGCCCTATAGAGATACAATGTTACTGTGATTCTACTATCGCTTATTAGCAATTCAGCCGTAACAAAAATATTTTAACTATTATTAAATAAAGAAGCATACGTTTACGATTTAAAAAAAATCATAGAAGGCGTCACATGTAAAATTAGTAAACTGGAACAGCATCCAATCTGAGATATCACCTACCTGTAGGGTACCACATACAGCTAATAAAAAAAATTGGATCGATAAAAGTGCTTCAGATTATTGACATTAAAAAAATTAACAATTAAATCCGCGAAGCATACGATTAGAATAAATTTGGGTGGATCAAAACACTGTTAATACTACACAAAAATTACAACAAAAATTCTTTAAGGATGTCAAATCCTCACAAAACTGGCGTAGCAGACTCAGAATTTTATCCTAGTTTTGAATATGCAAAACATACAAGATGTTTCATTAAAAGAAAAAGAAAGTTGATGTCATTTCTGATGAAACCGTAAGTGAAAGTCGTTAAAATTTTAGCCCATTTAATACGTTTTTTGGTCTATAAAACATATTAAAATTGCATTTGTTTATCATAAATTAAGGAAGGAAAAACGCGGATGCGCGATGTTCCATTAACACTCGGTATATAACTTTTAGAATATAGAGTTGAAAAAAATTTGTTTTCTATCTGTAATTCCATATTTCGATATATTTATTTATTTTTTACCGGTAGTTCCAAGGGGCCCCTAAATCTTCGGGGCCCCATCGCCTCGTGGCTATTGGCGGTACGCCACTGAAATGTATGTGCTCAAAATTACAAATGTACAACACTTTGGTTTTTGTCTTGAAAATAATTTTTCTGAAGCACGACTATACACTTTTATGCCGTCAAAATAAATTTGTTTATACAAATTATAATAAAAAAATTGAAAAATGCGTAATTTGCAATGTAAAACTTCATTATAAACTACTCACCACATTTAAATAACATCACCTACCTTCAATAATTTCCTGAAGACTGTCACGGAGAAAACCACAAAAATTCTTGATTGCGTATCTATTGGTGCTATCGCGTGTAAAGATGAAATGTTATCTACATAGGGCATAAATATTATGATGAAATGCAATTATACACTCACAGTTATGATTATATTTATGTCTCATTTTTACATATAATTAACGAACAAATTGTACAGTCATTAAAATATATTTACATTAGTATCTACAGTTATCAGGAAGAATGTAGATTCAAAGATAATTCGGGAAGGTAACAAAATGATGCTCTTTTAATATAGAAGGTTAAGAATGACTGGTCCGCACTTATTGAAAATATTATATTTATAATAAGCCTGTCTTAATATGGGAATAGAAGAACGAGAATTTTTAGCACCATCCTTTAAGAATAATTCTTTTTAAGGCTGCGTATTTCAACCCCTAACCATTAAGCGACACACAGTTATAATTTACAGATCTATGGCGTGAAAGCATTGTAATTTTGTTTTCTAAATGGAAAAAATGAATATTATGTAAGAGCAAAGAATTAGTATTCTGTAGAAAAATAATGACTAAGAAGTAGCAATAATTTTCTGTTGTATCACATGATAATCTATAAATTGCATTGATCATGCCATTCTAATTAATTAAACAAGAAGTCATTACATACAATAATTCTTTAGTTAACAATAAGACTAGAATCACATGTATAAATTCATAAATATCATCTCAAATAGTTATTATCTATGATACAATTAATTTAACTATATCTAGAACAAAATAAAATTTCTTTTAAAAAAATATTACCTATAATTAGCACTAGATGTTAATTAATTACATTATCTAATCCTATACATTTGTACAATGACGAATCTAACTTTATTTACAAATTGGGCCACAGTTTTAATAAAATAATTCGAAATCTTCTAAAGGTATTTTAATTTGCAAAAAAAACATGAATAAAATCACATTTAGAAATATATAAAACATAAGATTTTTTTTGTAAATTACTAAGTTGACTTATTTAAAAATGCTTTTTAGAAAGTGCTGAATAAAATTTGTTATTTTAACTCAATGTTTCTGCTAAATGCGAGACAATTTATTTGGACAGTTTATATGTTTGTTAAAAATTTGTTAGCTTCAGCTAAATTGTATTGGTATTAGTTTTAAAAGGTGTAAATTTAGAACTTTGGTGTATTTTGTTTGTTTACATGAAGAATCTGTAAAAATTACTAACTTTATAAGGCAGTGTATATGTTGTGTTGAGGCTGTAATTAAGTGTAGTGAAATTACTCTAGCCTTCACTGTAGTGTATTGAGATAAGTGTAAATGTTGTGGAATAAACCACTCTGTTTTCTTATGACTAGACAAAATTTACGCGGATAAACAATAATACTACTTTAAAAATGGATAACAAAAATATTCATCTCATTTGTTTCTGATTTGTTGAAGAGAATAAAACCGCAGCTGGTGATTCAAACAATTCAAAAATTAAGGGACTTCATTATAGGGGGTATCCCGCAATAGAATGTCTAGATCAAAGTGGTGTTTTTGGCTTTAACTCGAATCAAAGACAGTGTTGCCAATGTGTGAGGAATTATAAACCAGGCGGGGAATTTTTGGGGAATGCTTGTTAGTGGGTACAATTTTTTTCCTGTTTTGTTATTGTGACATATACGTTCGTTTAAAATAGTTTTATCGTTTTTTATTTTTATATATGAGTTCGCATCACAGGAGTTGTAGTTTGTAGTTGGTATTATAATTGGCTTGTAACTATTCTGAAGCTAGTTGCTGAAATGACGAATTTGCTCAGTTAGTTAGTAAAGTCATTTTCTAAACGAACGCGAGTGGCTGCTGTTGCGAAGAATTTTTGGTAATTTTATCACGTGAGGTGGGAAAAATGATCTAATGCTATTGGCAACACTGGTCGAAGAAGTCCAATTAATATATGTACGGAAATGCATCCTTTTCGTTGGTGTAAGCAAATCACGTATTAATTAATATCTCCGCCATAAATTGCAAAATTTGGTTCAAATTTTATATAAAAATATTGTACTAGTAATGATTTATAATGGCACGTGATATTGTTTAAATTCATTAATCAGGAGCGTACACTTGGGGGATCCTTCACGTATTTCTTATAGGATTAAATACAACCTTGACATTTTTGACTTTCAAAAACCAAAGAATTAGGTTTAAATACTACAAAACATGTATTTTATAAATAAAACTATCATGAGAACTGAAACGTTCAGCGCTGTGCCTAAAATTTTCACTGAATGTAATATCCCGACTTCATGTAAATTAAGAGCGTGGTTTAATTTGTCATTATGTCTAGTTCT
Source organism: Ctenicera cuprea (assembly GCA_958336395.1). Classification (NCBI taxonomy): domain Eukaryota; kingdom Metazoa; phylum Arthropoda; class Insecta; order Coleoptera; family Elateridae; genus Ctenicera; species Ctenicera cuprea. The sequence goes on along the minus strand of OY284487.1, from coordinate 18,218,271 downwards.
TAAGAACTAAAGTATACAGCATTGTAATATTCACTTTTGAAAATTTGAAGACAGAAGGAGGAAACTGACTACAAAATTTTTAGATCGTGCATAATCTCACGCTTGTTTATTTGACACCTACAAAGTCAATCGCAAACTATCAAAAAACACAAACCAGAAAGTACGATTTACAACACAACTGTTACTAACGTTACTAGATTTAGTTTCTTTTAAATTAAATGAACAAACTTTACAATGAATTACGTTTTAGCAACAACGCAATTAAAAGTGGGTAGATACGTCAAGTACCCCCCTCCACATACGCCCGTGGTTGATGAATTTTAACGAAAATAAGTGCATCATTGCAGTACTCTATTCTTGTTGGATATCAACTCTCAATTATGACATTTGTTGGTAGTACTTTATGATTTGTTTGCTGTAGTAGAATCTTAAATTCAAAATTTAAGACCTCTGAATAATTACTACAGCAACACGTTATTTACAATTTTTTTTTTTTTTTTTTTTTAGTTTATTTATAACTTTACAATCTGTCACGTAGTGACATTCAGTAAATATTTTGACAAATAATATAGGACATGTAGAAAGTTTTCCATCGAAAAATTTCCTTATATTAATACATTTAGTTTGAAGAGAACTAATTATTTAAGGATAATTATTTAAAATATTTATTTTACTAAATCAGATGAATTAATTTCCTCACTCCTTTCAATTTATGACAGCAGTAGTTTTCTAGTTACCTACAGCAATGCTGTCCCATACATCAGTAACACGATAAAGAATGATTTTATGATTTATTTTAACATAGACAATTAATATTATATGTGAATAGAGTATAATAAAATAATCATTCAAAATTTGAATCAAATATCTCACTTTATGCCATGATTTGCCTCCACCATTTTCAGAATGCTATATGTCGAAAACAGTGCAATTCGGTACATATGTTACTTGAAGCTTTTCGACTCGAATTGAACCCAATAACACTTCTTTAATCTACGGTCATCCTATTGTAGTCCACCCTGTATTCCTTAAAAAAAACCTAATGTAGTCTCCCTCAAAAACAATTACGTTTGCCATTTTGTTACACGTATTTTTATCAACTGTAAGTTTACCAACAGGTATAGATTATCCAAATATTAAAGTAAAATGTGTTTTTTGTTTTGTTTCCGTTGCACAACGAAACACACATAGGAAGGTGCAAATGTTCAGATATGTCATAAGCACTATAACTATTGTAATGTTAATGACGTGTTTTTTGAAAATAAAATTCTTTAAAACTACGGTGGGATTTTAGGGAACTATGCTGGTAGAATACTAAAAAAATGTATTCACTAAATTTTAAAATGTTTCTTTTTGTTAGCTTTGATTTCTTCACCATTTGATAATTATCAAGACTACCTATACAACAATAAGACCAAAAACGAATTTGTTTTAATTATTTAGTACTTTAATACCCTCAAAGGACATATTATGACCTTACCAGTGCTATCAAACATGCAAAATTTTTCTGACTGCAACTTTTATGACTTTCAATCTGGCAGGAATTATACTGCAAAAGCCGTTTTAAAAATCTTAACTAAAGTTTCATATTTTTTAAATAACCCTAAACACTGACTAAGACTATTTAAAATCCCAGCCTAAGATTTTCAAAATGGTTGCGCTTTGCAGTCAATATTAAATAATTTAACAATTAGAGATTTGTCACCTAATTTTCCATATGTTTTCTTTAAATATTACTCTTTTTACCATATTATTAGGAGTGAACAATGTACCTGGATTTTATTTTTCTACTTAATTACGTTTTTCCTTTGAAATATTTTTGATTTTAGCCACCAACTTCATAACCCATAAGAAATATTTAATTAATACAATATCCTTTTAATTTCTCCAATTATAAAAAAATTTTAAAAGAGTTAATTTGTTTTTAACTAGACTTCATCAGCTGCATACCATTCCAAACTTTTTAAACTCTTACTTACCCCCAAATTTGCACCAACTCGATAGGCAATAGTTTTAATATCAAATAAAATTCTCCACCAGTCTAGCATTAACTAATCGGTTTCAGCCCTCTTAAAAATTTTTACCGTTTTTTTTTTGAAATATGCCTAGTTACCTATGATAGCGACAAACCCCTAATTGCAACAAAAAATTGCATTTTATTTACTTTAAAGCTAAGTATTTTTGTTTGCATTTGTTTTGTTTTGCTTTTTGCAAAATTAGTTGTAAATGTATCATGTTTAAAATATTTTGAACATTTGAAGAAGTGATGGTATGTAATTTTCTAATATATTTTTTTAGAGAAATTACATAAACCTATAAACTATGTATGTAACTGCAACAGTTGTGAATATGCAATGAAAATTATTGGTAACAATTTACTCTAGCAAAAATAAATAAAGAAAAACACAGAAGCAAACATTAAGGCTACAAATTTTTGGTATATTTTGAGACCCATTCATTTGTGATTAAACAACACAAAATAATTTACGAAATACCTGTATAAAATAAATACACAATATCAATAAATAAAACTTTGCAGTTAATATTTACATTTGGTATCTAAACATTGTCTCTAATCGTGGGTTTATATTTACAGCATCGACAAAAAATATATCTAGCGAATCCTTCCCTTTCCGAAGGACTAATCTCTTGTCAAATTAATGTAGAGTTGTTCTGCTCGCAGGCAACAAGAACCTGATCAGCACGCAGTTCTTGCAACTTAGTTAATTCTGTTGTTACAACGTTGCTATCTACTATTTGATTTACTGGCTCGCTTTTCTTGTTCCCTTCTGCGGGCGTCTTCTTATTGTTCTGGTCGGAGTCGACAACGGGAGGCTGCAAATTAGCGTCAATTTTGCTTTCGACTTTTGGACTAACGTCTAAGGAACAGTTGGTTTGAGAATGAGAGGTAGAAGGTAAAGATTGATTGTCAGGTTCGACGTGCAAGGCCGACAATTTCATGTCCGCATCGGAAGCCCAAGCCTCCAAGCTATTAATAGACTTTTCTTTACCCAAAACCAAAAATTTCCAACCCCTTTTAGTCAGACTAGATTTCTTGGTCTTTGGAAGAGTACTAGCCCTGCGATCTTCCACGTTTTCCATGCTGTTACAGCAAGGAGACTCAAGCTTCTTCTTGCCCTTTATTAGACTCTTTGTACTGTTGTTGTTTTTAGCCGTATTTGATTTTGAATTTTTGATTTTCGTGTCTTTTTCTACTGACAAACCGAAACGATCGGTCAGTTGCTTCAATCGAGATAGTATAGACTTATTGTTTCTGCTTTCGGCATTCGTTGTATCCAATTCGCTTTGCATGTGGGTCGTATTTAGGTCGGGTTTTTCGATCGCGATATTATCGGTATTCTCGCTACTTTTAATTAAACTCGAATGCCTGACCAAAGTTCTAAAGAGAGAGTTCCTTCTAGACTCCCTACCCCTTTCACCTTCTGGCTGTTGCGGGGCTTCTTCAGTTGTAGCAGGTTCAATTTTGGAAACATTTTGATCACCAGTAGGGAAGGCAGGCAGATTATGAGCGGGACACTTTAAGATGCTGCGCTTTTCATCTAAATTTATGGGAATTTTAACAGAGTGTTCGGAATTTCTTTTATTTAAGTTTAAAGTTTCTTTGGAGAGGACACATTCGTCTTTACTAAATTTATAGCTATCTCCGTCCGTTTCGTTAGAAGCATCATCTGAAATATTTTCGTTTCTTTTATTAAAGATAATCGCGTATTCGTCTAAGAACTCTGGGTTATCAAAGGAAAATTTTTTATTACCGACTAAGCAACGCTGATCGAAACTCAAAGCACCCGTTTTTAATTTACCCTTTTGGATTACTCTATTTAAATCCGAACTATTAAAATTATGCACCCTTTCCCGGCTACCTTTGCGTGATCCCGGATAACTCTTCCTTCCAGTTCCTACGTTGCTTTCGGTGGCTATTTTAAACTTGAGAGCCTTCTCGGATACTTCGACCTCGGTTACCGTTTCTGAATCTCCGCTTTCCGGGTCTTCCATGACGTCTTCTAAATTCTGTTCTTCTACGCTGATAATGCTGGTGTCGTCACCTGCTTCCATTTCTTCCTCGGTTGATCTGGACCTAAACACATTATCAGATTTGCATTAATGCTACTTACAATGTCCGTGCATGGTATTACCTAGAACGGCTCTGTTGAAAACTTAAGCTCTTCCGCAATCTCACGCTGATGTTTGATCCTGATTTCGGTACGCTTCCAGCAGAAGCGCTGTCGGGGCTCTGAGAGGATGATAATTGACCGTGTTCAGATAATTCGGACACGATGCTCTTACGGTGCAGCCTTTCCTCTTTGGTTGCTTCGTTTAGCCGACGATAGTAGTCAAGTGCGTCTCTCACGGGTTGAACAATCAGATCCTAAGAATTTATAAATTTATGAGTGGAATAAAATTACCTGATATTGCAATTAATGACCTTTTTGGCCAAAGTAGATATCTATTTATGTATCAATTTGCGTGTGCGTCAAATTTTTATTTTTCTGAAATTTGTTTTATGTTCATATTTAATACCATGCCTTCTATCTAAAACAGCACAAAAGTAAAATTTAACTATAGGCCGGTCCGTCGGCGGTGCGCGACGCCTTTGTTGGTTTGTGAAGACTGATATTATGTCAGGTTTCACAAATCAACGCAGACGATGCGATGGGTCCGTCCAATTAGTCATTTCAGAAAAATTAAAAAAAAAAATAGTAAACCCCGTGGGCTACGCTCCACGCTTTTTTTGTAACTTTGTTAAAAAAAATTTTAAACGCTGTTTCGAGCTGTACGACGTGTACCTACTGCGTACGCAGTGGTGTAACTGATCCATGTTCAAAGTATGTTTTTGTAATAATAAAAGTAAGTGTAATTAAAATAGTCCTAAGTATTTCATAAAAAAAAAGAGAAAATGCAGTATATTAGACCATAACCTTGCGCACCAATATTTTCGCCCTATTTTATTATATAAAAGTTCCTGATCTAACTATTAACCTAGGCACCATATTCACCACTTATGCGTCAGAAGCGGTCTAGAAGTTATCGGTTATAACTGGTTATCGATCATGACCGATTATTGGTTATGGTTGGTTGACCAGTAAAATAAATGGTGTTTACAATTAATTTAAAAGCTTATAATACGAATTTATAAAACGATCGTTGATTGGTTTTGTGTTTTTTTATTAGGCCTTAGGGTGTCCTTTATAACTGTACCAAAATTCAAAAAAACCGGCCCAGCTGAGTATGACAGAGCCTCGCTGGGCCAACAGGACTTAACCGGCCTGGCACGGCTAAAGACTGTCGGCGGAAATACAATCCATACATATATAAAAGCTCAAAGGGTATTTTTCTCCGATTCCTCCAGCGGCTACCGCTTCACCAATTTGGACCATTTTTTTAAATGAAAGGTCTCTATCCTCTGATGGAACATGAAACATTTTTATATTTTTATTCTACGTCGATTTTTCAATAATAATTATTTTAATTTATAATATATATGAAAGTCTGCTAGACGCGCTTCACTTGAGGCGACATCTACACTAACGTCGCGTCTCATTATTGGAACTAATGCATCACGTGACTTAGCATTTCGCCGGGTCGGTCAACGCTGAGTCTGCCGTCGAATTTCGGCGAGGTAACACTAGTTTCAAATAATGTCACAGAAAAAGTTACGAAAGTACTACCTACTTATAAAGACAAAAACAGATCACTCATTAAATAATTACGCCAAAACAGGCAGTGTGAGCGAGTACCGAGGTAATCAAAATTTGAGTTAACGTACTAAATTTGCCGGGGAAAGTTATATAATTTATACGGGTCGGACCCGGCCAGCCTGTTTTTGAAATATAGGTTTTGAAAATATATTGGACCAAATAAATACGTCCAACTTCTGTCAGATTAGGATATTTTAACAATTGTTCTGTGGCAATCTTCACAATTACACATATGAACAGCAAATTGTTGTTTTCAATTTTAATTGTTTAAAAGTTTTTTGTACAAAGATTCAGACGTTTCTATCAACGACCATAAAATCGTGTTTTCGCTTAAATACCTTTTGATTGAACATCAAACTACATATTTCTGTAAACTTTAATTTAATAATTTTTTTCAAGTAGAAAATAACCTAAATGTTGCTAAAATAAAAAGATTCACTTATCGTATTTTTAAATAAGAAACACCTAACTTAAAACTGTTATTTTATGTCTTCTGAAAGACGTTCCATTTTTTGTTGCTCATTCGTTCATAAAAAATTCAAGGCCTTATACCTCCGCATATAGCACTAAAAGGACAAGAACAATCCATTACTGTGATATATTTAAAAAGAACAAAACCCAAGTGAATTATCCACGATGTAAAACTTCTCGTAAAGTAGCAGTATTCGTGTTACCTGTAATTCTTCGAAAAGTTCTCCCAAAGCTTCGAAAAGCGGCAGCAGTACAAAACCAATAAACGAACATTGCGAGGAGGGCTTGGTAATTTTGTCCCTGTCCATGAAAGGCGTAACCGGCAACCCTTCTAGTTTTTCAGCGTCGCTTTGTTTGAAAAACTCCTGCAAAAGTCTGTCCAACCAGGGCTCTGCAACGTCCATAGGCCTCGCTTCGTTTGATATGTCGGATACTTTGATCAAAACCATACTTAGCTGAAATGAAACAATGATGTATAAAAGGAACGAATTCACACCCCCGTAGCTTTCAACGCAAAAGGTTTAAATATGGAGAGGATGTGAGTTCGTCCCGTTGTATTTAATTAGATTTTGCCACAAAGATATGGGTAAAACGTAGGTGTTTGTAGTAAACAATGTGGTAGCAGCAAGCGGGTGCTGTCTTTGTAGATGAAAAGTGTGGTTTTAGGTTAATTATTGAAAACATTTGAGATTCAAATTACGGCTTTAATTTACTCCTGTCGAAAACATAACATTTTAACTACAAATAATGTAAATTAAATTTTAATGTTTTGCTTATGTCTCGCAAAAACTATGTACCTTCTTTACATTACACACAATTTTAAAATTTCATGGCGAATTCGAAATTAAATTTGGAGTTACAATTAATGTGGTGGGCGAGCTGGTCTCAACATCCCGAAGCAGGATTCGCTTGTTTAGTCTAAGCATACACTTTAAATATTTCGCTAAAATTTTCACAAATTACATTAATTTTCAGAGCATGTAACCAAACTTCGTGTTGTGTTCCGCGGAGTATTAATGTTATTAGCTGAATAAAGGACTGGAAATGCACCACGAAAGCGACTCTATGTATGTCACTTGGCGCGTGCAGGAAATCACAACACATCTCTAATTAGGTATGGAATACATACAAAATGCATATTTATATTTCGTTTTTTGCTCAAATGTTTGGAATCAAAGCTATTTTATCGTGAATAAGGTGATTCATCCTATGTGTCCGAAGCTAATATCGATATATTAAATCCGGGTCCCTTCCATCTGTTTCAACTTTAATTGGCGAGGGACCCTCACTACTACAACCCACATATTTACGCACCGATTACATAAAGTTTATATTCCTTTGCAGAGCGAACCGCTTATGTATACACCCAAAAGAAGCAAATTCAGGTTGATAGTAGTGCTCCAGGTAATTGTGGGCCTGTCCGCTCATAGGTACCTCACATTTAGTTACAAATCAGACTCGGCAGCCGGCGGGCCTTGTTCTATTTCTCGGAATGGCTCAGCAAGATTACAACTTGCGTTCATTTTTATTCTGTTGTGCGGTCTATCGAACTAATAATTATTAATAAGAAAAATAAATTTTAAGTTGTATTAAAGTACCACCCTACTAAAATCAGTAACATATAAAGCGAAAAGCAAATGTTTCTACGCCCAAAAAGAATTATGAAAGCATAGTTTTTATTTAACATAAAATTTACCATCGTTTTGTCTAACAAATTCACTATCAAAACTCAAACTGCCTCATTTTTTCCGACGAGATTTGCATCCGACCGCACAACACGCTTTCAGCCTACCTCCCCTCCCAATTAAATTTTACAATTAAAATTTGTATACATGGTGTTAATGAATTGTAGGGACAAACTTCTAGGGCTTGCAAAACACAAAAAAGCAAACAACGTTTGTTAATAAATGTGTGGTCAAAAGTGTTTCCTTTAGAAAACAGAGGCTCTTAAAGATTATTTAATAAGTACCTGAAAATAGGCAACCCAAATTGCATTTTCAATTATTTTGCACAGGTCACACGGAATTTTGAAAAAAAAAAAACGATCTAGACATATATGCATTCAAATAACGTCAATTTTGACACAATTCGATATTTTTGTGATATTATTCGTTTCTTTCTGTGCCTTTTATAATTCTTTATTTTCGTTCTGTGATTTTTTTGATAATTATTTTCTTCGTTATTTTCGTTCTGTGTTTCGTATTTTTGTGTTATGTCGAATTATACTTTTGCAGAACTGAATGACATGATGTTCATGTATGGAGCTGCTGGGGGTAACGCACGCGAAGCTGGGCGCGTGTACCAAGAACATTCTCCGAATAGGAATAATCCATCGCACAAAGCCTTTAGTGTAGTTTCACGTCGGCTGCGGGAGGAAGGTACATTCGTTGTCAACAATCACAACTGTGGAGCTACCAGAACACGACGAACGGTGGATTTTGGGGAAGAAGTTTTGGAGAGAGTGGCTGAAATCCCTCTACTAGTTCAAGAGTCATCGCTCATGAACATTTGGGCCGGGATTGTTGGCAATAGACTCATTGGACCATATCTGCTACCCCAAAGGTTAACAGGAGCAATTTATGTAATTTTCTTGCGCCATGTTCTGCCTAAACTTTTGGAAGATGTTCCACCTCACATGTGGCTGCAGCACGATGGTGCACCTGCTCATTGTTCGGCGGAAGTCGGAGAATTTTTAAATATCACTTTTCCCAACAGATGGATAGGTCGAGGAGGGCATGTGGCGTGGCCTCTACGTTCTCCTGATTTGACACTACTTGATTTATTTTTGTGGGGTCATGTTAAAACGTTAGTGTATGCTACCCCAGTTGAAACTGTAGAAGAACTTACGGCGCGGCGCGTATTTTTGCTGCATGTGAAGAAGTTCAATAGAATCCTGGTATATTTGGAGCGATGAGCAGAAATTTACTTCGTAGATGTGCTTCGTGTGTAGAAGCTGGGGGCGACATTTTGAACATTTACTATAATTTTGTTAATTTTTGAATTAGTTATTGTAAATTTTTCAAATAGTTGATTTTTGCTTTGTAATTTTGGTTTTTTCTATTGCTTAGTTTTGAAACATTTTGTTAATTAATTTATTTTAAATTAAATTTGAATTTGAAAAGTGGCAAAGAGGGCTTTATTTGTCCTGTATTAATTTCCGTCGGTATGGAAACAAATAGTAGGTAGTAAATTGAGTTGCCTACATTTAGGCGCTTCTTAAAGAATCTTTTGACCACACATTTATTAACAAAAGTTGTTTGCTTTGTTGTGTTTTGCAAGCCCTAGAAGTTTGTCCCTACAATTCAATAACACCCTTATATTGACCTTTATCAACGTTGAAATGCGAAATACTGTTTTAATTTGTGACATATCGCAAACTGACATTAACCTTCTAGAAAATGGCGTCTGGCTTCAATTTTTATATAGAAGTCGTTTATCTAGTGTAACTATATAGATCTCTGTGCTTCTAACAACCGTGTCCTTTTTGTGAATTTTTGTATGGAGAATGACATTTGATATTTAAAAAATAAAATCATTCTAAAGATCTTAAATATTTAGAAGAAAATATTACGTGATCCCTCCCCTCCTTGCGAGACACCGCTGGCGCACTTATTTAAACTAAAATTAGTGAAATTACTAAGATAAATGAATAATGCTTGGATACAAAATGTGAAAAGTTTAGTGCAACTACTGAGAAAGTTATCGGCCAAACAGCAATTATCCATCTTTGGAAAGCTGTAGCTCCATAACCAAGCATTTCCGGTTTCATGTGTATCGAAACTTTTTAATTTGTTTTAGTGCCTAGAATTCGTCATGTAATTTTTGCACCATAATTCTGAATCACTCTGTATACATATGAATGTATGTATGTTCGAAACTATTAATCTGTTCTCACAGTCTGGTATTATTTTCGAAATATGCCATAAAAATTAAAACTGAAAATGGTCGTTCTTTTTTTTTATAATATTTAGCTGAATTCCAAAATTTAAACTAAATTTTAACCATAAAAATATATTTTTAAACTTCATTGTTTTATCAGTTAAGCTAATTATCTAAAATTTTATGCTCATTTTCAATAATTAGATTTTTACATTTTATAAAATCTACAACATTTATATACATTCCAGCGAAAAGTATATTTATTTTGAGTTAGTTAACATAGAATTTCCGCATTACAGAAAAATCAATACCAGAACAATGTGCAAGAGAATACAAGGTTGGATCCCAATCAAAAGCATACGTATTGTGCCGCATGCGGCATAAAGAAATATAACGCTTTCTGTAGCTCATATTGCAAGTAGTAATTTCTTATCATTCCTTTTTTGTCGGTCTAAACAGTCAAATTACAGGTTTTGTGTATCTAGCTTTTATGTTTACAAAGATGATGCGTTTATATAAAATTGGTGTACAAAACAACAACAAATAAAACTAAATAAATAGGTAGATACAGTAAAAAAAAAAATAAAAATGGTCACAATGCAAATTGAAGTAGAACAAATTAAATAGAAACATGAATTGTGCGAGCTAACGATAAGAAAAAAAATCAAAGCATGATTTCTGTAACTTTCTGAAAAAAAACGTTTTTTTTTTAGATTTTATTAGATTAAAATTATGTTGAAGAGTAGAGCAACTTAATATTTGCTAAAAATTATTAGTAGAGACTGGATTTTAGGCAAAAATAATATTTTTGTTTTAAGGAATATTAATCTAGAATTTTATATTTACACGATTTACGATTGTGATTGGGTTTCAAAATATTCATATCTTTTAAATTAGATTCTGCGGTAGTTTTGCGTTAGGTACATACAGGGTTTTTCAAACGTACTGGAATAATGGTTTTAGTGGCGTAAATATTTGTTTTACAGAAAAATCCATCAAACGATAGTTTGTTGTTACATTTGTTATCTACCCTTCTGCATACTTTAAAAACTACATAAGCGCTGCGTCGTGACGTGATTATGATTTTTTAATTCATGCATTCATTCGATAGAGAATTGTTTTCTTCTTTCAGTGGTATAAAACATGTATATTCTTACATAACATAATTATCTAGAAAAAAGCGAACAACTTCTTCATATTAGCAGGTCCTGATTTCAAAAAAATATGTTAAAGCGCAATCGCAGTAGTGTGCTTTGAAAATCATTTATTATCTCTTAACAATTAAAATCAATTGAAAGAACAAAATGCTAACGCTATCAACTATTAAGTCTATTAGTACAAGTTTACTTTAAATTTTTAAAAGCTGCCAGCACAAGCTGCCGGGCAACCTTCCTCGAATTTATTAGAATTTTAAAATTTTTCTAAATATTTCAAAAACTGTAAAATAATTTTGAAATCTTAAACGTATGAAATTTTGTATGTTTCTGACAATTTTATGAAAATTATAAAAATTTTGAGGTTTTGAACATTTTTAAAAATTTTAAATATTTGGAAAATTTTTTGACAATTTAATTATTTTCTAGATTTAAAAACATTTTAATAATTGTAGTTGTTTTTTTTCACGATTATCCAATTAAACTGTTCAGATAAGTAACCAAAAGGAAACCTCCCAGGGGTGCTTCTTCAATGGAACACTCTGTAGCCAATGTCATTTAACATGTTCATACTGATTGTGAAGTCAAAATTTGTAAATGATTGAAAAATAAAAGTCTATTCGACCGGAGGTTAGGTAGGAAGATCGCTCTTAGGCAGATCGATTATTCAACAAGCGTAGAATACGAACCTGAGCTTCTCTTTCGAGCGCGTCTATATTGAAGTAGGAGTAACCCCCTCCACCCCCTTAGTTTTTGTAGTATTGGTGTCTGGTTTTACGTTATCCGGAGTTTTGTATTTCCAAACAATGTTTATCCGCTGAAAGCTAAGATCGATTTTCCAAAAAAATGAAAAAAAACAACGTTTATTGGCAATTATTTAATTAAACTGTTAAGGTAAACGACTAAAAGAAAACCCATTCTATTTATTTTCTTAATAGGAGGTTGTTTCAATTGTCATTTAACATGTTCATGCCAACTTTGAAGTCAAAATTTTTAAATTTTTGAAAAAAGAATAAGTTTCTAGGGTTTTTTTAAGTTTTGTCATGGGTATACAAGTTATACCCTATTAAAAAGAAAAAAAATATCTATCGACTAAATGCACAAAATAAGTATAGATATTGATGAACCGACTGCTAGCCGATGCTGTGACATGGTGATGCACACGAGTTATCAACCAAGAAGTAATTATCAACTGCCAAAGATACCTTCTGCGGGGTCAGCGTTGTAACTGCCACTTCGGCGATTTCAACTTGGTACGTCCACCTCTCTTTGGAGAGGTTCAAGGTTTACCTTAATTGGGACCATGAAGAACTGGGTGAGTGATTTCACGAGGAGAAGTGTTGCTAGCCCTTAGTATGGGCACCGAACATCTTAACGGCAGCGCGTCGTTTGCAACGGGATCCCCGCTCTCTAGCCCTGGCTATAAATTTGCCTGCGTCCCAGTCACTACGTCGTGGTGACACCTGGGGTTATAAATTTGCCTAGGAGGCAATATACTGGGTGGTTGGAGACCGACTGATTTAGGCAGGTGAAGGTGAACTCCAGGAGGAAGTGGCGCGGCTGTTGGCATTAGGGAGTTGGGCACTAAGGGTGAGGTGCAATTTGCCTGCTCACGTCGACCAGTACTACGTATTGCGAGTAGTCTAAACTAGTAGGGGTAGCACTGCTTTCGGCAGGTGCTCGCTCCGAAAAGTCCAACCAGTGACTTTGACTGGTACCACGGGGACCAAGTCCGAGTCCGCGGGGGAATAGCAGCCCCCGTCTTGGTCACGGTGTAGGACTCGTGGTGGCAGTGGTGATTTGGTATGGTTCGACGGGTGAGCTGCGTTTTCATCTGGGACACTGATCTGCAGAATCAGTACAGATTTAGGTAATATCCCCCGACCATTGGGGACTTAGGGCTCGCCTGATGTCAAGACTGGTAGCGTGTTCTCGTTGAACCGTTGTTAGCTTGAGCAGGGGCGCTGATTGAGCGTATCTCATTCCGGCCCGAAGAAAGACGTGGCGGATAAGTCTCACGCTAGGTGCCGTCCGTTAAACAAAAGAGGTAGGCTGTAATGGCCGCCTTACATTAGATTATCCCCTCTTTGGGGGAGGAGGATACCTAGTTCAGTAATAAAGCGTTTCGGGAAATATGTTCGCCAACTTTTCTTTTCTAATTTCGAGCTGATGAATACACTCACAAAGTTTGGTCAGCTTTTTTAGAAACACCCTGTAGAGTAGAGACCAGTTTCGCTTAAGTTAATAATTTTGAAATTGCCATAATAACACCTTGTTTCATATATTTTCTAAGTACAAGCAGTACTGTATTATTTTATGTTGTTTTAAAGCCAGTATAATTTGTTTTTGTCCACAACAGACCTATCATTTATTTTGATTTTCAATTGTTCGATAGTTTACAGTTTATTAAATTACTTCAATAATTTTGTAATACACAAATAATAAAATTTTAGGCGTTAAAAAAAATAAAATAAGGAGACTGCTTTTTTTATTTTTAGCGCTTAAAAATGCATAAAAGCATATTTATTCAAGAGAATATTTATTTAAGAGAATATTTGAGTTACTTTTGGAGCGTAAAACAATATTTGTTTTGACTTTTTTTGGGAGAATATAATCCAGTCTTCAAGGCAAAATTTATTCTAGAATACATTATTAGTTAGCAAATTGAAAACCAACATAAAATAAATTCAAAATAACCAAAAAAGCTCATAAATGTAAAATTATAATAAACATAAATAATTAATAAGCCCCTTAGTAGAAATCTTCAACATTAAAACAAAAATAAATATTTATTTACAGCGTACTTTATATTTGCGGTACAATTAGGTACACTCTTCATTACCTATTCCTGCGGGGAAGGCATTCAACATAAATGTTAAATGATAAATACATATTCATTTGTCGGTATTTCTAGCTAGACATGCAGAAAAGCGTCCCCATAGTAAACTCGGGTGAATTTTGATGCAAACCAGTTTCCGGACGTGCATATTCAAAACCACAATTTAGTAATGTTTAATGTGATGCAGCCTACGTGGTGTATACATTAGATGCAGAATAAATTTTCAACGCAGGTGGCTTTTTGTTGTTAAATGTGAAAAGCAGGGCAGGTACAGAGCTCACAAAAATAGAGAACCCGCTCATCATTATTATATGATTTTCAGCTCTTTTGGCAATGAAAAAAGTTGCCTGACGTAAGTAGTAAATAGCGACGTTTGCATTACAATTATATGTCACAAAATACAAAACCTGTGCCGGAAAATGTATAATTTTCGAAATTAAAATAATAATTTATGCGAGTTCCCTATTGTGAAAGCTGTTAAATGGATGCTTTTAATGGAGCTGTCTCTTACCAGATTCGTGTGGGCCTTATTGGAATAATCAAACTCGGGCGTTGTTTCTTTAAACTGCGATAAAATCTCATTGTGCCTCGCCATATCTGTCGCTAAAATACATCTAATCATTCCTTCTCTGACTTGTTTGAATGCTTCGCTCGTGAACGTCTTAAATATATTGCAGTCTTCGTTCTCTAATATTCTGAATGCTACACTACAGTGATGATTCTCTAGGGGTGAAATATCATTATATCGTAGAGCTAGCTCGGTTTTGGCATTGATTTGATAAATATTATTATAGCCTGGATGATCGAGATCGTGGCAAACACAGGACGTGAGAAGAATTAATACCTCTAAATCCCCGATCTTTTCCAGTAAATCCACAGACCATGTAATTGAGTACAGCTAAAATGCAAACAAATCATGTTTATCAAAAACTGTACTTGAACAAAGTTGAAAGCTGCCCCGCCTACTTCACCTTACTAGCAATCAATTTCTAAACAAATAATTAAATGAAAATAAAGAAATTTGTTATTTTTGAAAATAAAGTAGAAGGGCAACTACAGAGCTTTCATTAATTACTGATACCCACGTGACCACAAAATACAGGCAGCCCAACTTACACTGTTGGTAAGCCTTTTACCCAAAAATTCCCAAGCTGTTTATTAACTTATCGAGGCTTGCTTGTTTACATACATAACCTCACTTTGAGTGTTAACAGTGACACCCACAGGGAATTTTTAGTTACCACGTGAACTGACTTCAACATCTAAATCTATAACTCCCTAAGTCACTGCGAACCAAAGGTCACGTGGGTATCAGCAATTAACGAAGGCTCTGTATAAACTTATACATTTTGTCTCTCTTACCATTTGCGCAACGCAAAAGCAGTGCCTGAAATTATGAAATGGAACCTCATTGTAATTCTTGTAGACTTCATATAAGAAATTTCTCAAGATGTTAATATTGATAGCAAATTTCGAGCAAAAATCCATATCCAGATACATTTGCTGAAGGAGTAACAGTAGTTCTTCGTCCTCCCACTGACGGCTGTCGAACGTCGGCATCCTTAGCCACTGCCTAACCGAGTCCGAAACTTGGGCATCGCTGAAAGACGAAAAAGAGATTCCTAGTCTGAAAATTTTATGTAATTTACATAAAAGATGCAGCCATAAAACTCACCAAATACTGAGGAAATTTTGCTTGACACGTTGCTTGATAGAATCGCTTTTACGGCGATACTGAAGACGGCGACAATCTTCTGTTGATAATGGTTCTGGTAATTGCTTGTAAAAACCTAAAATTGAGAGCGAAACTTTATTAATTGGAATTTTGTTGTTGCCGTAAAGCAATTATTCGGTATTTTTAGATTAATTTTGTACATCATAGACTTTTTACTCTTTTCCTTCATCATTCAACATGTATATATTAAATTACATTGGCTTTTACATGTGTAATTTACCATAACTCTTTGTACTTCCTCAACTAATGACTTCTATATATTAAACGCGTTGAGCGTCTAATAATTAAACCATAAAAATTGATCTTTGTATGATGTGTGTAAGTACTATAAGCGTATATACATTCCGCCAGTTAATTTTTCCATGCAAATAAGAAGCAGATATCACTTTTTAAATAAACACGCTTTGTTTGTGTAATTGTAATTACCGGAATGCCAACGCAGTATTCATAACAAACTCATAATGTTTAAAGACTAATCTTGACATTCAATTCCGTAATGTTTAGACTAGAAATCCACGGTTAGTAAGCTATTACGACTGTAGAACTGCAGACCAGTATTAAATATTATACGGTCTAAGAAATACTATACCCATCCACTCTACTTTAATAAGTTACGTAGAGAATAGCGTAAGTAATAGTAAGATTCAATTATAGATACATACGCAGTATTCTTCATGGTCAAGGGTCTAATCTACATCATGGAGACTAAACACAACAAACAGTTAATTCGTGGGGTCTACCATTGTTTTTTGTTTATCCATGAAATTTATCATGAAGAAATTATAATTACTAGTAGTAAAGTAAAGTTAAGTCGGTGGCACGACACTCCAATGAGGAGTTTGGCCTGCAATGCTGTGGGTCAGGGCCACCGGACCATCGCTTCCGATACCCAGCCGTTTGGCACTCTTATATGAAGTACGGGGTGGTGTGGTAAGCACCACGCCTTTTAGACGGCTGCCTTACTTCCCTCACCCCTCGAGGGGTTAGGTTCTCAATTTTTAAAAAGCGACTGGGTAGGCCGCCCGCCAGGCATCCAGTCTCGGGTTTGAACCTAAGACCTTCCGCGTAGCAGCCAAGTGCCCTAACCACTCGGCCACTCTGGCGCCTATTACTAGTATTATTTGGATATATTATTTCACATGAAGAAGCTACAATGCTTGTTTGTTTAATTATTTGATGTTGGTATGATCAAAAAAGTGCGATTTGTGCAAAGTTGTTGGGATCTTACCCACTTTCGAATTTTGTCAACTAAAAGCACTAAGGTGCTGTATTTTCAGTTAAAAACGGCATGTTACTGTTTTAGCCGTTGAAACGAATACAACTGCCAGAAATGTTACGAATTCTTCATTTTGACTGGCTCGTTATAGTCAGAGTGAAATAATCATTAATAACTTTGCATTCTTCTAATTAATTTTTGTAACAGATTTGATGCAAGCTAATGTGATTCTTCAGTAAAAACGCTTTATCGCGTAGGTAATACTTCGTAATACAAAAAATATTACTGATTATTTTAAGTCTAAATGTAAACAAAAACATTAGAGTAAGAACATATATACGGACAAACAAATATTCCGTGTAAACTTTTTACTACCGTTATTATATGTTAGAAAATATATTAGTAATAAATAATAATAATAATAATAAATAACTCGTTTGTCTAAGTTTGCCGAAATTAAGGGTTTGCACGACAAACATGCAATGTTGAGATAAAAACATTGTGTTGTAGAGAATTTCATCATGCGTCTTGATGCTAAATTTTTTATTAGGTTTACCTACTTAAAAATACGCTCAAAATAGTGCATTATTCAAAACTAAACAAGCGTTTAACATCATCATACTATTGGCAATTTTCACGTATCCTACCCCTTTTCCACAGACCAAGTGAAAGTTTCAAGATATCAAAGTTTCCATGGTGCGCGTTCCGCACTAAACGTTTAGCGTACGAAAACTTTGATAATTTCTTTAGCGTATTTCTATATAGATAACCTTTTAATAAATTGTACTTCAAAGGACGCGTAATTAAATTTTCTATAACACAGTGCTATTATCTCAAAAGCGTAATTTTTTGTTCAATCCTTAATTTAATTGTAAATTAGGGATAACCTTCGACAACCGACTTATTAATTATTGCTACACGTCCTGTAACATAACGTAACGGTAGTCAAAGGTTTGTCAAAGGTTAGCTCAAAGTGCACACGAACTTGTTATAGAAGCCCTTTTTAGTCGGCATGGAAAAGAAAGCTCTTACAGTATGTATAGTGTGAGCGTGTTTGTTTGTATGCCAGAAATGCTGAGTCAAAAAGTTTTAAATGCCCGTTTTGTTTTGTGTTAAAGTATTCGAAAAAAATTAAAACAAAATGAGTCTTAAAAACAAGAGATTAGAAGTTTTCTTTGAAATCATGGCGGGAACTGAATGAATGAAAAAAAGAAGGTAGCGTGTGCGTCGCAGCGTTTCGATAAAAAATGCATACCATCACAATCATGGCCATATGATAAACTACTCAAAAGAACTAAGGGGTCAAAATTTTAAATGCTTGAAGTTTTTTAAGGGCATTTTAAGGAATCTTGGTATACGCATTGTCGAAACATTTATTTTAATGAAATGCTATAAAAATTGAATATCATCTTAACATCTACCACATCATTGAACACTATAGCTGATATCATAAGGAAGATATACTTTCTGAAAAAAGTGACCCCTTAATTCTTTTGAGCAGTGTATATAATTTTTGGTTTAAAATATTGCTTAACGGTTATTCTTAACATTGTTGGGTGCATGTATATGTTAAAATCTACAAATAAAAATGTTTTTCGCTTAGTAAAAAGTTCAATACATCGAAAGCAAAAAGTCATTTTCATAATTTCTTTGAGCACCAAATAAAGTTTTTTCGGTAATTAAAATGAAATCATAGACATCATGCTTTTGCTCTTACACAAAAAAAAATCAAATCGATGTGCCAAGTATTTCTCAAAACATTAGATTGTACGTGTGAAAAACGATTAATTTTAAAAATTGCGATTTGGTCAGTTTTTTATTAATAAAAAAGTTCAGTACCGGTCAAAAAGATTGAAAATGTCAATTCTGTATAGCAAAAAACGTATTTAACTACAATATGTCGGTATGATCTAGTTGTATGCAGAAAAAAAGTTTTATGAAAGCAGCTACTTTAACCGTTTACTTAATTCTCATTTAAATTTAATTAATTTCTAATTTATTTTATATACAAATGTTATTAAAGTTTTAAATGTCAATATTTGAATTGAAAATGATCATTTTTTTCTATTTGTAGAAAAGAAACATTATTCGAAAGTAATTCAATCCTCAATCAAATATATTGTAAATCATATTTCTCACTATATGTGCTGTTCGTGGGCTGGGTACATAAGCAAAGCAACATAATACACTCGTTTTGAGTTGTGTGATCCGCGTGCAACCCACTTCGTGACCAATTTTATACTGAAATACAAACGTACCGATGCTATAACCTAGAAACTTACTTGCGGGAAAGATTGCCGCGCATCCGTTAAATGACGATTGCATGTTTCACCCGCCAACGTTTCACTTTAAAACTCGGAATAGATATGGTGCAAAAAAATTCGGTGGGGAAAAGCGGGACAGTACAGCGGAATCCAAATAAAAATCGCGAGGTAGATATGGTGAGAAAATTACGTCGGAATTCCGCTTTGCTCTGCCAAACCAAGCGGCGGTAGACTGGTAGTATACTATTAAAGCAGGTTTTATCTATTGGAAAATACAAAATAACGTAGCGTAAGTGGTAAATTATTGTGCAGATAATTTTTCTAAATGTAAATTTCAATGGGTTTGTGGAGGAAAACGTCATTCAAACCGAAAATTAGGAATGCTAAAATGCTTCATATTTTATTTTGAAAATTATTTTAATTATTTATTTAATTTAAATTTTTTAAATTTCGAAAATACTGTTATCTTAAGCCCATTTGCTCACTCAGTTTTAAGCAAATAGAGAGCAAAATCAAAATTCTCAAAAAACCCGTAGTTGCCATCAATTGGAAACTAAACAGTTTGGAAAAACTACGTGTTTAGTGTCGAATTTCTATCTAAAAACTGCCTCCGACCTTACAACATTTTATGGCAAAAAAATTATTTTAACAAGCATGTATAATCTAACTTTCGTTTCCGGTTTCGAATTTTTTCTGTATCTTATTTTTCCTATGAATTTTGTTATACCTAAGAATTCAAAATATCACTGACATCAACCAGTGGCTCATATGTACGCCCTTCTATACAAACCTGTGTACACGTTTGTGCGCATGCACACACAAAGTTACACTTTTTATACCACTGTTTTCGGTTTTTTAGGTATACAAAAAGTGTATTTCGGAAATAACATTTCTTTTAACATCTCATACTGAAAATAAGGAAAATAAAGGAAACAGAGAACAGTTTATATGCGACTTTAAGTTGATTTCCATATAATTAATGTTGTTTTCCCTTACGACCTCAAAAAACCGCAAAATGTGAAAATGGAAAACCAATCCATTTCAAGGCGAATGAATCCTGTGATCGAATTTGGCCTCATTCAATTTTAAAACACACAAAATCAATTCCCAAAGCCGCCCTGTTTTCTCCCGAATTACTTTGTGCCCTAACTTGCCTAAACCCAAGGGCAATAAACGTATTCAAAATACATCAATATTAAAAAAAACAAGCAACCCAAAAAAGCTGTCATCTTATTTTTACTTCGCTTTTTCAGCTAACAAAATTGCAATCCAAACTAGTCAGGCCGTTTTTTACTCCCTTCCAGAATCAGGTTGATGTAACAAAATAGAATTTATGAAAAGCTGAAGCTGTAGCTACATTTATATATTACACACGACGGATAATTATTGTCGAGCGCTGGTGCAATGAATAGAGTTATCAACCGATTTCCACTGAATAAGTTCGATGCATTTATATTTCCATTTGTATTTATGGGTTTTAATAATGTATGCAATACTGATGACGCACGTCACGGAAATGTCGCTGAAAAGATCTCTTTATTTACCTTTGAATAATTTTATCGCTAACTAGATGAGATCTGATAAGTCACCGAAGAGCCGGCTGCCTGTTTCCATAAACAAATATTTATTTGGATGGCGAAAGATCTCGTTTCCAAATCAGCGGTACGGTTAAAGGAATCGAGGTTCCTTTGAGAAGGGCGAATAAATCCATCAACGAATGTCTGATCGTTTTATAAATGAAATCACCGAGGGTTTTGGTTAGAATGTAAACAATTGGGTTAATATAGTTAATTTACTTTAAAATATTTCCTCGTTTTATGTAATATTTATTTCAAAACTGTTGCTAATTATACAAATATAATTATCCATCATTATAAAGAATCGACAGGAAAGTCGAGGTTAACAAGGTAATCCAAACTCGAGTCAACTGCGACACCAAAACAAACCAATATTAATTTACTGTAGACAATGTTAAGCACGAAAATCATCTGTGCGTTTAATTTTAAAATGTTTACTGGTGAATGGGCGAAGAGAGGGTATGTGTTTCCGAAAACCGACACAGAGGAGAAACAGATGCGCTGCAAGTGGCAAGCGTACGTTCATATGTGTTTGTTTAAATTAGAGCTTTGTTATGATAATTTTTTTAAGATTCAGAATTTCTGTGCACATCCACACGGTAATAGCTTTTGTTTTAAAAAAATATTAAAATTGGGTTAGCAGAATTCTAGGAATAGACGTCGAAAGAAATGGTTACCCGTTTTTAATATATAGATGATTGGTGATTACAAGTTATATTTATTTCCATAGTTATTGAAGTCAACAGTTTCAGAAAAAAAAGCTTTAAAAAGTATTCTGTTAATGATTAAATCACTTATACCATGATACATAAAATGAAACATAAAAATATGCCAAGGCATATTTTCAGAAGTATATTTGTATAACGTTGTACCATACAACAGCGCAGCATTGCAAATCCAGTGTAGAGCGCACTAGTAAACAGGCAAAAGCCCGTGGCATTAATCTGTATGTTTTAGTTAATTAAAACCGAACGTTTATTTGTTTTCTTTCCAAATCAATGCTTTAATTTTTTGGAAAAACATTCTTCGGTACTAAAGGAAACCAGATACATTACAGCAAATTCATCAGCTAAAAATTGGATGAGAGGGGGAAAATTAAGCCCTCTAAATATCGTTGCACCTAAAAATTAAACTGTCAGCTATATTCTACTATCACTCATGAGCAATCTAGCTTAAACAGAAATGTGTTATCGTCTAAATAAAAGAGTATAGCTACAAAATTTTGATTTTCATAAATTCATAGAAGGCGTCACAGGAAAATTACTAACCAAATAGTGTCTCATCTCTAGCTCTACAACCCTAAACAATTTAAAAATCAGGTGGTGAGTTTTGAAGCAGTATTTTTTTTAAATGCAAATTTTTAAAATTTTCTATTTCACAGTTTATATAAATTCCAAAATTCTAGTTGTTTGAAGCATTGTGTATCCGTAGAAAACCACTATATCAAATTTCATTTCGATCTGGCTAACTCGTTTTTAAGTATATAACAAATAAAATTAAAATTAAAATTTTTAAGAACTGATAGAAGGTGTCACAAAGAGAGTAACACACTGGAACACTTGCCAAATAGTAGCTCATTTCTAGCTCACGAGCCTACAAAACTTAAAGAACCTGTTTTTGAGCAGCATGTTGTTAAAATTTTTTCCACTTTACAGTTTCAGTAGTTCAAAAAAAATATAATTTTCAACATTGTGTACACCTTGAGCATTTACAATATCAAATTTTACACTTTCAAAAATTCATAGAAAGCGTCACAGAAAAATTAACAAGCTGAGAGCTGAAACAAAGTGTAGTTCATACCCATCAGCTCCATGAGCTGACAAAATGCACAAAATCACGAAACTTGTTTTGAGAAATATGTTTTTCCTACTTCACAGTTCTCATGTTTTAAATAATGCTCGTAGTTTCGTACATAGTAACCTAGTGCCTCCTAGAGCAACTGTAATAACAAATATGATCCCGACCTACCAACACATTTTTTAATAAACAGGGGTGAAGTCATATACTGTGGTCTTGAAACTTTTAAAATTAAGGTTTCAAAAAAAATTATAGCATATGAAACGTATGTACCAGTTATAGTAAATTTCACTATCAACCATGCCACAGATACACAACCATACATACAGAAGATACTTTTTAAAAACTACTTGTCTGGAAATTCAAAATATGTATTTCCATCAAAATATCAGAATCAAACATTTCTCCCATACTGAAAGTTTCGAAAGGTAAAAAAGAGAATTAGACAAATTGTAATTTATATACTAAATCCAAATCCCCTTCACCTGTCTCAAGTTTTAGTGATGAAAGGCCCCCGCTACTAGAAACCACATCTTTGCGCGTCCATTATATAAGGCGCAAATTCCTGTGTACAGCGGTCCGCTACAGTAAGCTAAATTGAATGTATACGCTTTGTTTGTTTTATTAGAATATAATCTGCTGCTGTCATTTCAAGCACAAACTTTGACGATGAAGCAGGCAGGCTGAGCTCCCGGCTACTTATGTAAAATGCTGGCGCAGCAGTTGGACAGCTTGCAAAGGGTTGTTGTTAAAGATACAATCCGCGCGCGACAGAATTTAAAATAATAATCATGTTTAACTAATAAAAGAAATAATTAAGACGTAATACAAGAACATCAACTTTATTAACAAAGATTTTGTATTGCTAAACTTAGAGGACAACATAGCAACTAACACGCATCCCTCCTATACCACTTCGGCGCAAGATCAATTCGGACTTACGGACGCAAATGTAATGCATATTTATGGAACTCCAGATTAAAAATTGTTTATATGAAAACTAAGTACGACTTACAGTTGGAATAAAAAGATAATTTTAATAAAGACTGACATACAACGCAGAGAAATGTAAATTGTGTAAATTAATTTCTTAAACTGAATTCCAACGGTTTCGTGCCAAAACAGATGTTGAAGATAAGATTGTTTGCGCTGAAATATCCTAAACTAATAATTGCTTATCGGGAACAGCAATCTAAGATTTTAAACTTAGTTTGTAGAAGCGATGTTGTTTAAACTAGAGCTACTGGCTCTCCTACTGCCCCACCTCCCCCCCCCCAAATTTATGCTATTTTGTCACTGGTGAGTTTTAATTCCACGCATTTTCCACAAAACGTAAAAAATTTTCTTCTTCTTTTTTTCGGCTTCTTATTACACTTGTTTTTTTGTAGAGGGCCAGAGTTTAAGCGTTGATGAATTTTAATTTGCCGTAGTGTAGGGAGATGAAAAAGAGAAAATATTCCGATCTTACAGTAATTATCGGAAACATTTACGCAACATAAAAGGTAAAAATGTTACATTAAATCGTACAGAATGCTGCGGTATTTTAATACATTATTTGCAGCTAATCATAAGCGCATTCCCCCAAATCAAATCGACAAATCCTAAATTCCCTAGCAACCCTACTGTTTTAACAAAATTAATTTGTAATTGGAGATTTCCTTATGGGATTGTGTTCGTGAATTGGATCCCTGGGATTAAATTTAAGATCACACTTCGTGTAAGACATAACTGCGCTCATTAACAACAGCACAGAGCTGTGATTATTTTATGGTTTACCTTGATCCCAATCGTGTTCCCGTCTCGACCGAAGCCTTTAAGCCGATATTTGTTTGAAAAATATTGAAAACCTATTTGTAACCATCAACGCACGCTTAAAGGATAAAACCTGTAATGAATTCAAACGGTCACGATATCGATGCAGTTCCAAAGTAAATATTTGACACGATATTGCCGCACTGATGTCACTGCCATGAATTTCAAAGGAACAATCTAGAACATTTTAAACGAAAAGCTGACTTTTAAAAAGGATTGTAAGATTTATCCTCAAAAGTCATTTTAGAAACGATGTTTTTAATAGATTCGTATCCTATATTATAATACGAATCGACATAATTTTCTTGCTTTAAATATTACCAGCAAAACCCGTGGGCTACGTCCCACGTTTTTGTTAACTTATTTTTAAAACATAATAAATATGCTGTGCTGAGATGTCAGAAATGTACTTAACGCGCTCGTCAGTATTATACAGAGTGGCTAGGAAAACCCCGGCCACTTTTCTTGCGGCGCGCGGTCAAGAGATGGCGCTTTAGTAAAGAAAAATTAAATTAAAATACTCGCAACAACGCAGAATCCAAGACGTATTAGTTATTAAATACGTCCCATCTTAAATCAAAACAACTAAAACGTTTTGGATTCTGCGTTGTTGCCAGTATTTTAATATAATTTTTCTTTACAAAAGCGCCATCTCTTGACTGCCGCAAGAAAAGTGGCCGGGGTTTTCCTAGCCATTCTGTATATACTCAAACACGCAATGCGTTAGCAATAAAATAAATACTGAACTTAATATGCGTAACTAGTAACTAATCAAGTGTATTCTTTTGAAATAACATCCTAATCCAGCGAGTGACATCAAATAATTATTAAAATAAATGTACCCAATTTTCCTTTAAATTCATTCATTATTAATGTTTCCAATTTTAATTTTCACATTTAAAACTCTTGTAACTGCAGAAAATGCCAATTGTCGATGTAAGAATCGCGGCTGTGATAACTAAATTCCTAATTTATTAAACGTCTGTTCTTGATCCATATTATTGGTGATTGCGTTTCAATTAGGTTTGATCGCATGTTATTAGTGCATCTGCGTTTTGGAGAAGGTAATGTGTGAGCTATGTAGTGACGCTGACATAGCATCTGCGAGGGGCCCAGACCTTCGATGTGCGAAAGGACAATTGACCGACACAGCTGACGAAGAGAGTATTTCGCGTTTTTTTGTGTTACAGCAAATAAATTAGTGGCCGTTAGGCGCGTTAGAAAAGCAAGAAATTTTATTTTTTTAAATTATTATTTACCTACAGACTTGTACCATAAGCCAAATTAAAGCTAATACAATGGCGATTTCAAAATTATATACATTTTTTGCATTTTTAAAGTTAAAGCATGTATCTTTGACGATTCTTTTAAAACGTGCGATTTTTTTAAAACATGTAACGTTTTGTCGGTGGATCTAACATGCGATTGTGGCAACGAAAGTCATGTAAAGAATGCATAGGCGCGGCCCTATTTCCAGGCAAGCTTCTAGATTTTATCGGTGCGTCAGTATCAGTACGTAAAAGGTACCGAAGTGGGTTGCACGCGTTTACGCAGGCCAACGAAGGAATAAAGAATAAAATATTGTTACGTTAGGGGGTCGTAGCTTGTGACATAATGTCTAGGTATATTATAAGAACAACCAAAATTCAACAGAGTTATATTTAATTAATGATTTACAATATTATTTAGTACTAAGTTAAAATTACTTACATGCGTTTGCAATACAGTTTGTTAATCTGGGGCTCAAGGCCCCCAATATGCGAGAGGTATTTGAGTCGTAGCTATAGTAGATGGTAAAAACTCATGTGGAGTCTAAGCTGAGTTTGGTCGTTAACTGTTCTTGTAGCAGTAAATTGGAGCCCTTTTATACTCTGTGTTGCAGGGTGGTTAGAGGGGTTTTATTAATAATGCAGATATCGTGAATGCATCGAGACCCAGATTAGTTTATAAATAGACCAATCAATATTGTATGTAATTGTGCAACAAGGAAAGAGTGCATACAACCCCTTGATGTTCTAAAAATAACATGAGGTGACTCAGATCAATACTGTATGTATTGTACCGCATTGTGACAAATAAGTAATATTTTAATTACTTGAATAATTCATATTAAATATTGTAAAAAAACTAGGTCATTATTATGACAATATGAATTAGTTCGCCTAGATGCAAACTGATGCAATCACTGTTCAGTTGTCAGTATAGCCAGACAACTCTAAACGAGTGTTTTTTGTTGCTTTGCTTATATACACAGCCTACGAACAGTACATATAGTGAGAGGTATGATTTATAATATATTTGATGGAACAAATTAAACGTTTTTTAACACATACAACGTAATATCTCGTGAAGTATTTGGCATATCGACTTGATCTGAGTTTGTTTGAAACCAGATGATATCTATGATGTCATTAAAATTTTCAAAAATTAATTTTTTTTGCCCAAAGAAATTACAAATATGACATATTGCTTTCGATGTAGTGAATTTTTACTAAACAATAAATTTATTTGTTCTGTAGATTTTAAGATAAACATGCAGCAAACAATATTTATAATAGATTTTGAGAAATATTTTACAGCAAAAAATATTTATCATATGGCCATGATATTGATAGTATGATTTTTCTTTATCAAAACGCCAAATGATCTTAATTTTCGTACACCGCCAAAAAACAATTGTAAAAGATATACATTGTACTATTATTATATTTAATCTCAATGTGCGTCAAACAAAATCGTCCAGGATTTATTCGCATATCCCAAAGGGTACGCGTATCCCAGTTTGAGAAACACTGTCATGGAAAACCTAGTCCAAACAAGATAAATGAAAAAGGGAGGAATTGAAATCGACAGAAGCCTAAAACAAAGTGCAGAGAATCAATTCCTCCAAAAATTGAAGTTAGATTTCAATAACTGTCGCAATTCTGAGGTTTGCAATAATAGAAACGATTTTCTTAAACGTCGAAAAGAGATTTTTGAGAACATAAACTAGATTTACAATATCTAGGCAAAGCTCGTAAAAGCTGACGTAAGAAAAGAAAAGCAAGGAACAGAGTAATGTTTTTACATAATAATGTCAAATATTTAAAACGAAAAAGTTTTTATTGTCATTTAATTAATACCAAGCCCTAAGCCCCACGAAGATAAACAAAAACAGATTAAGAAGTACATAAAAATAAAAATAAGCATTCCCAAATCAGCTGATTCAAAAATGCAGTTTCTAAATTTAATATCTAGCTTAGTATAGGCCGCGTCGTCTACTTTTATAAAAATATTCAAACGGTTTGTTATTCAATTCATTTTCCCATACTACCAGTATTGATTTTATAAAAACTTTAAACTTCTGGATTTTTACGGAAATACATTTCACCAAAAACTCAAAAAAGTTGTTTTTAAACACCAACTGTTAGATTTTTAAGAAAACAAGCTATATAGGAATCCTCTATTCCAGCCATACTTCAACCGTTATTACAGCTCAGTCGGTTCGTGACGTCACGAAAAATGATGCCGGTTTAGTAATCATACCTGCTCGAATCCTAACTTGTCCATGTCCGAAAACGTTTGTAAGTGAGAATTTTTTTAAAATACAATTATTTAAAATTTATATTTCTACAGTAGCCAATGCAGAGGGGGGGGGGGCGTGTAGCGCCACCAAATATAAAATGTACTAAAAAATCACATTCGATTTTGATTCTACTAGTCAAGATGAGTAATTCTTCTTAAGCAGAAGGTTTTTATTGTTTCCCGCTTATTAAATACAACGGTACTAATTTTTTTAATATTCAAAAATTTATAGAGGGTGCCACAGTGGAATTATGGTATGCAGCAAAAATCAAATTGTAGCCCATGTGTGGCTCTATAGCACTATCTAGTTTAAAAAAAACGTATAGCAGGTTCTATTAGTCATGATCATCAATTATGCTTAAGAAAACAATTTTTATCGGACACCGTTTAATAAATAAAGGTGGACTCATTTTCGATTTTCTAAAAATTTAAAGAAAGCACCACAGTGTAATTATTACAGCTTTTAGAACAAAAAAATTAAATTGTATCCAATCTTCAGTTCTAGCCTAACTAGTTGAAAAAGGTCTGTGTGGGCAGTTTTTTGTGCAGAATCGCCATTGCGATGGTCTTTAGATTTTCAAAACAAATATTATTACATCGTATACTACCCATAAACGGCTCTCAAACAAGTACTTAGGCGTTAACAGTGAGATTTTCAAAAAGTCGTAGCGGCCACCATTTTGAAGCTAGACAGTTCGGTAAAAAAAGTGTTCGATTTGCCTTTAGCTCTTTTCTCAGATCTTCTGCTCAAATTTTAAAATATTTTTTTTGGAAAAAACACGTCTAATTTCCAAATTTCCATATACCTCTAGATTTAAAATTTTATCAAAATCGGTCCAGTACTTTTGCCTTTAGAGACGTGACCCACCCACTCACAGATAGACTTTTTAAAACCATTTTTTCGGTTCCTTGAGCCCCAAAACGTGCATTTCCGTTAAAATCTACAATTCTAAAATTTTTATGGTACCTGTCAATGCTTCCCTAACGCAAATTAAGAAATATCTGTCTGATGTGTGTAAGCTTTCCAAAAATTCATAGACATTATAGGGTTTTAAAAACCAAAGCCAAAAATCGGAAGTTTTATGTTTTTTTTTTGGAAACACGTAACTTTGTCCCTTTAAGGTACAATTTTGGTCTTTAAATCAGGAACTTTGGAGTAGCGAACAATTTCATAGATAAGCATGTAATTTTATTAATAATAAATCAAGTAGCAATAAAAATCGGTTTTGTGCCGTATTTGGTATTAATAATTTTTTATTAAAAACAAAACTATTTTAGCAACTTCTAAATCACCAAGGAGAAATGTTTAAATACAAAATTTTGAAATGAAATGTCTGCTTTAAATGTAAAATAAAATCTGAGATGCTACAAGCTTTTTTACTAAAACATTCTAGGTACACATAATATGATATATGCGCTCCATTAAAGCTACAAGCATTCCTGCATGTATCCATTAAGCTTGGGTTAATTTCTGCGTTTCTCGACAAACCAAAATCATCGGATGGTGTTCTCTGCTCTCCACTAACGTTCCATTAGTAACATAACCTTCTATACACCTCCATTTAATCTATTTCCAAGCCAATGCACAAACTCAGTGGCGGTTCGTTAAATTTAAACAAAACCCTGATTTATTTTACCGTTACAATGGCATTTTACAGCTTTTCCTTGTTTTTTAAATTGTATTTCGTTAACAATACAAAATATCTTGAGTTAAAGCATACATTTTTCTCCGCATTATTCCATACACCCTTTGGGTGGGTAATCGAAATCAAAAACGGATCGTTTTTATTAAGTAGACGTTCCAGTTATATTTATTACTTAAAAAATAAATTTTAACTTAAATACCAATATTTTTTCTGTCTTATATAGACTGTTTCACGGGGTATAGTCCATATTTTTTTAAAGAATCATAAAGCCGTGCGTGAGCACGACCCCATGATTCTCATCCCACCCCCTTACCCGGGCTCAGCACACTAAGTGCTCTTCACCGGTCTAACATGCCCCACCCCTGAAAGACATGCAACCCAAGATACACACCTACATACACCATACATGGACCCGTCGGATTTAACTTATTCAGAAAAATTACCGACGAGCATTGGACTCGAACCAACTGCCATTGGGAGTCTAGTTTCAAAGCCTGGGACTTTAACTACTAGACCACCCGCCGCCGGTCCGGTATAGTCCATTGCTTGACTATGTTGTAATTTGGTTAGAATCAAATTTTATCACGCTACCTACTTGTCTTAACGTGTTTGTGGTCGAGCACTCGCTCACGGACGCGAAAACACCGGGTTCAACTCTCACAAAATTCTTCTTGATCATATTATTGTGTTGTACTTTACTAGCGTAACCCGTGGTCTAGACCCCACGTTTTTTTGGTAACTCTTTTTAAAATGTAAGAAATAAGTTGGAATAAGGCCTTATTATTTAATTCATTTGCGTTAAGTAATGAAGTTCATTATCTCACTAGTGAGATAATGGATTCATCCCACATAAATAGCTATTATTTTAAATTGACTGACTTATGTCAAAAAAATACTTATATATGACTGCAAAAAATACATGCGTTTCACAATACATAGCCGCCCAGGACTGAAAGACTTTTTGATCACTTGTTACCAAGTAACCATTTGAATAAGAAAAGATTTGGTTTCAATTATGGCTAGAATAGACCACTACATGTTTCGTTCTTGTTTGAACTCATCAGGTGGACATAATTCTAACCATAATTGAGACCAAAAGCAAACAGGCATATATACGCCAGAAAGTATAAAACTAACGGGGAATTAAACTAATAACGCCCTCTATTATGTGCGGCGAGAAAAAGTTGCAAAGCAACAAACCGGCAAAGTTGCGATCGGAACCTGCTAAGCAGGTATCTGCGATCGCACCGGCCTCTAAGCACAAAACACAGAAACGCCCGTGTGGCAAGAAATAAGAAAAGATTTGGTTTCAATTATGGCTAGAATAGACCACTACATGTTTCGTTCTTGTTTGAACTCATCAGGTGGACATAATTCTAACCATAATTGAGACCAAAAGCAAACAGGCATATATACGCCAGAAAGTATAAAACTAACGGGGAATTAAACTAATAACGCCCTCTATTATGTGCCGGTTTGTTGCTTTGCAACTTTTTCTCGCCGCACATAATAGAGGGCGTTATTAGTTTAATTCCCCGTTAGTTTTATACTTTCTGGCGTATATATGCCTGTTTGCTTTTGGTCTCAATTATGGTTAGAATTATGTCCACCTGATGAGTTCAAACAAGAACGAAACATGTAGTGGTCTATTCTAGCCATAATTGAAACCAAATCTTTTCTTATTTCTTGCCACACGGGCGTTTCTGTGTTTTGTGCTTAGAGGCCGGTGCGATCGCAGATACCTGCTTAGCAGGTTCCGATCGCAACTTTGCCGGTTTGTTGCTTTGCAACTTTTTCTCGCCGCACATAATAGAGGGCGTTATTAGTTTAATTCCCCGTTAGTTTTATACTTTCTGGCGTATATATGCCTGTTTGCTTTTGGTCTCAATTATGGTTAGAATTATGTCCACCTGATGAGTTCAAACAAGAACGAAACATGTAGTGGTCTATTCTAGCCATAATTGAAACCAAATCTTTTCTTATTTCTTGCCACACGGGCGTTTCTGTGTTTTGTGCTTAGAGGCCGGTGCGATCGCAGATACCTGCTTAGCAGGTTCCGATCGCAACTTTGCCGGTTTGTTGCTTTGCAACTTTTTCTCGCCGCACATAATAGAGGGCGTTATTAGTTTAATTCCCCGTTAGTTTTATACTTTCTGGCGTATATATGCCTGTTTGCTTTTGGTCTCAATTATGGTTAGAATTATGTCCACCTGATGAGTTCAAACAAGAACGAAACATGTAGTGGTCTATTCTAGCCATAATTGAAACCAAATCTTTTCTTATTTCTTGCCACACGGGCGTTTCTGTGTTTTGTGCTTAGAGGCCGGTGCGATCGCAGATACCTGCTTAGCAGGTTCCGATCGCAACTTTGCCGGTTTGTTGCTTTGCAACTTTTTCTCGCCGCACATAATAGAGGGCGTTATTAGTTTAATTCCCCGTTAGTTTTATACTTTCTGGCGTATATATGCCTGTTTGCTTTTGGTCTCAATTATGGTTAGAATTATGTCCACCTGATGAGTTCAAACAAGAACGAAACATGTAGTGGTCTATTCTAGCCATAATTGAAACCAAATCTTTTCTTATTTCTTGCCACACGGGCGTTTGTGTTTTGTGCTTAGAGGCCGGTGCGATCGCAGATACCTGCTTAGCAGGTTCCGATCGCAACTTTGCCGGTTTGTTGCTTTGCAACTTTTTCTCGCCGCACATAATAGAGGGCGTTATTAGTTTAATTCCCCGTTAGTTTTATACTTTCTGGCGTATATATGCCTGTTTGCTTTTGGTCTCAATTATGGTTAGAATTATGTCCACCTGATGAGTTCAAACAAGAACGAAACATGTAGTGGTCTATTCTAGCCATAATTGAAACCAAATCTTTTCTTATTTCTTGCCACACGGGCGTTTCTGTGTTTTGTGCTTAGAGGCCGGTGCGATCGCAGATACCTGCTTAGCAGGTTCCGATCGCAACTTTGCCGGTTTGTTGCTTTGCAACTTTTTCTCGCCGCACATAATAGAGGGCGTTATTAGTTTAATTCCCCGTTAGTTTTATACTTTCTGGCGTATATATGCCTGTTTGCTTTTGGTCTCAATTATGGTTAGAATTATGTCCACCTGATGAGTTCAAACAAGAACGAAACATGTAGTGGTCTATTCTAGCCATAATTGAAACCAAATCTTTTCTTATTTCTTGCCACACGGGCGTTTCTGTGTTTTGTGCTTAGAGGCCGGTGCGATCGCAGATACCTGCTTAGCAGGTTCCGATCGCAACTTTGCCGGTTTGTTGCTTTGCAACTTTTTCTCGCCGCACATAATAGAGGGCGTTATTAGTTTAATTCCCCGTTAGTTTTAACCATTTGAATGTTTATAATTTTGTAGTTACATTCCTACCCAGCGTAGTCGACATCAAATAATTTTTAAAATAAATTTACCCAATTTGCTTCAAATTGGCCTCAATCATTAGCGATTTAAATTTTTATTTTCACATTTAAAACTCTTTTAATTGTAGAAATAAATGATGTCCTTAATTTTTATCAATGGTGATTGTGTATGGTAGGTTCGGTAAGGTAAAGTTAGGATTATCTGAACTTTTTATTAATTTTTCGTAAATGGTACACTTGGGTGATAAAATAATCGTAAGTAATCAAAGTCTTGTGATATCTGCCCTCTTAAAATGTCAGCTACAATGCAATTTGTAAACCTGATTTGAGTTATTTCTGATCATCTTCGCGCGCGACTTTGTTTGCATGTACATCTCTCTCTCTTGAGTCGTTTTCGGTACTGATCTGTGCCGGATCCTGCCGTAAGTAAAAATCTACCCCGATGAAAGAAATCGATAAGCTCAAAATTTGTGTTCCTAGAGAGTCTGAAGTGGGACTTCTAGCTATCGGCAGATTATCTCCCAATCATATTACATTAAGTTTTACTCATCTTTATCTAAAACTGTAGCGGCCCGCTGTACAAACGAATATGCGCCTTGTATAATAGACGCGTAATTATGTGACTTTTAGTAGCGGCAGCTTCTCACTACTAAAATTGAGACAGGTGGTAGGGATCCGGATTTAGTATTTAGATAGATTGATGTTGAATTCGTGCGCAATGCCCCGCAAATTTTTTGTCAACAATAAACAAACGAATAAAGAAGGTAGCGTAGCGGGCCGCGGATTGAAGTTTTACTGTAGTAGTCTAGATAGTACATACAGATCCCTTCCCCATGTCTCAACTTTTAGTGACGGCACATTTAATAACATTTTCGACCCACCCTTTGTATTATGTTTAAAGATTTCGTAACAGTTTATGTAACAGTCACGCAGGGTAAGTGAGGGCATTAAGCTGCGATACCGGCGGAATGTATTAATTACATCATTCAGTGGAGTAACTACTGAGGGGACCGAATGAGCAATAGCCCCTGTGCCTGAAAGCCAAGAGTGCCCTCCTGTCCGAGTTAACAATCCAACTGAAATTTTTGTGTAGCTACAAATATTTGAACACGAACAAATAATTGAACATTGACGAACGTTTTAATTAATGTTGTAGAAATAATTTTAAATAAGACAAAATCTATGAACAATAAATAAATACTTAATACCTAACAAAAAGTTTTTTTTGGTCTATTTCTATTTGACGTTGTCTTCACACCGTTTCCATCGCCTGATAGCGGAGCCAATCAAAAACTTGGCATTCTTATCCACACTTTTACGTTCTCATAGGTTATAACTCATAACCTGTCTATCTTCGCTCACACGTAATTGCTACGTGCCCCCCCCCGTCAAGATAAGGCGGGTGGGGGCCTGTGTGCGTGTGTCACGTAATTGACAACATTGCTTTAGTAGCGAATGCAAACACTATATCGCATGTAGGGCTTTTGATGTTATTTCGAAGAGTGAATTAATAGAAGTCAGCTTTAAAACATTCACACGCAGGCAGCCGAAAGCTGAGACAATCAGCCTTTAATATATAGATTTATGTTTTTAACACATTATTATTAAATACAAAGTGTTAAAGTATTTTTTTAAATTATTTGTAAACGTTGTTATAAAATTGTATTTAAATTTATTTACTAAATTGTTAATTTGAAGAAATGTGTCAATAGGAAATAATTAAAATCTTCGATGGAAATTTTTCACCAAGTACTAAAAATTTCAAATAAACACGTACTTGTTTTTTTTTAATTTTGAGCACACATTTAAATAGAAAATCATTATTCTTTAAGACGTTACGCATCCAAACCATAACAGTAATTATTGTGTAAGCTCTAAATAATTATACAATAAATACAAAGTGACATAATAAGTCTCACTTCCTTTCAGGCAAGCCTCAATTGTCTAACAAATTACACATGATTTAAATTTTCGAGCCTATTATTCGTAGCAGTACATAACATAATCTCATCCAAGGCACAACCTGAAAGGCACAATAGACCCGTGGAACAATACTCACCTAACCAACTTAAGCTCTCTGTGGTTTCGAGCTTTTGCCTAAAAGCATCGACTTGGAGCTGTAGCTGCTGTACTGCAGGGGGTAGTGGCAAATCGGACTTAAGCTGGCGATCAAGTTCCGAGATTCTTGCCTCTAGCGCTTTCATATCATCCCCTGTACTTTTATGCAACATTGCGAAACCGTTTGCGGCCACCACTTGCAAGGAATAAGGATTATCTGGCGTGTTCGGAGGTAATGCCGGACTTATGTTCAACAACTGGCCAGCGGTGTTGTACAATTTCAGTATGTCGCGAGGTCCCGCCTCGGCTGCTGAACGAAATAGATCTGAAAATTAAAAACATATCTCAAGTTTATAAATAGAACAAGGTGGCAAAAATATTGGATGTGAGAGATATAAAATAAAGTTATGAGGGTTGTAATATTGGTAGGAAGAGATGGGAATGGAGATAGAGAAAATCGAACTAGAAATTCGGCGAAGAAAAGGTAACGCAGAATAAATAAAAATTGCTGTTTCAAAGGAAGCGAACGATCAGGAAATATCGCGTCAGATTTTTGTTATATGTTTATCTAGATGTGTGATGGAAAATATAAAATGTAAGTTTTGTTTTGAGTTACGGCAATAACTGAAGTGAACATTTTTTAGCAGATACAATTTTTGCAATATTTACAATTCAAATTTTTTAAATTGTTGTACATTTTCAGTATACAGAGTGGCTAGGGAAACCCCGGCCACTTTTCTTGCGGCGGTCAAGAGATGGCGCTTTAGTAAAGAAAAATTAAATTAAAATAATGGCAACAACGCAGAATCCAAGACGTTTTAGTTGTTTTGATTAAATATGGGGCGTATTTAATAACTAAAATGTCTTGGATTCTGCGTTGTTGCCAGTACTTTAATTTAATTTTTCTTTACTACAGCGCCATCTCTTGACCGCCGCAAGAAACGTGGCCTGGGTTTTCATAACCACTCTGTATATTACGCCGTATTTTTAATCAATTATTGATGTCAAAACGTACAAAAATAATTTTTAGACAAAAAATTAAGTTTTCAACGTTTGAAAATCATTTTTATATTGTAAACATTTAAAAGAATACTATCCAATTGATAATCAATAAAATGATTCATATTTTAGATTTAAAATTAAATGGCAAATCTAAATAAGTACTGTTCTTCTATTATAGATGGTAATAAATTGACGTCAAAAGTCCATTGTTGACGTCAAAAACGTAAATTTTTAAAAATATATTTTTGATGTGATGTGTCGTCAGAAATTGATATTCTGACGAATGAAAAGTTGTCTATAAGGTAGGCATTTAAAAAATACTATCCAACTACTTAAATAATATGGATTCTTAGATATGACGTCAACAATGTGTTTATTGCCGTCAGAAGTCAAAATTGATTCTAGGACTTTTTAAGTACATTACTGACGTACAATCTTAAACTGTGGCGTCAAACAATCATTTTTGTACAACTAAAATATATTATTGACTTCAAAATTTGATTTTCTGACGACAAAATTAGATTTTGTGACGTCAAAAATTAATTTTCTGAATAACAAAAGATTTCTTTAATGTAGGCGTTAAAAATACTATCTAACTGTTAATGAATAAAATAGATTTTTTAATTTAAAGTCAACAATGTGTTCATTGACGTTAGAAAATCAATTGTAAACATCAACAAATCATTTTTTGACGTCAACAAGTGGTTTTGGTTATGTCAAACTTGATTGATTGTAGGGCTTTTTGAAGTCAAAAATTGTTTTTGACGTCTGAATATAATTTTTATAACATAGACATTTAAAAGAATACTATTTAACTGGTAATCAATAAAATTAATTTTTTGAGTTA
This sequence comes from Ctenicera cuprea, assembly GCA_958336395.1. Classification (NCBI taxonomy): domain Eukaryota; kingdom Metazoa; phylum Arthropoda; class Insecta; order Coleoptera; family Elateridae; genus Ctenicera; species Ctenicera cuprea. The sequence goes on along the minus strand of OY284487.1, from coordinate 18,181,319 downwards.
CTTAGTCTCTTACAGAAAGTTAGTTAAACTTCTTATTTTCCTTCATTTTCGGGAGAGCACCGCACGCTTTGTTGGCATATGTCGAGTGTTATGAAAGTCACCAGCAGACTATGTTACAATATTACCAATAAATATTCTTTTTCCACTACCGGCTTTGTAAGTACGCCATACATCTACGGCTAAAAAATATGTTAAGCGCCTCATAATATTTGTTTATTCGAATAAGCTTACATTCATAGAAAAATAATAGTAGTACAGATTTACAGCAACAGGCATAGCTAATTTACGAAATAGGAATAATTAAAACACAATTATGATCATAAATCTGATAACAGATGTTATATTTTACAATTATGTTCTTAATATTTTAAGCTAATGGCTGCCGGTAATGGCAAAAATATAATAAGCAACACGTAAAGTAAGGATATAACATTCTCGGAGGCTAATATAAACCTCGGCTACCCTTCTTGGAATGTTAATACGTCCTTAAATTTCTTGTAGCTTAAATAATTATTTTAGAACGTGTCTGAAATAAGGTAATTGTTTTTAACTTGCCGCAAGCGGTAAAAGTAAAACATAACCAATATAATGTGAGATGTAAAAGTCCGTCGTCTTGTTATGGTGAGACAATTAAAGATTTCATAAATAAAAGATACAAATTCAGTATTCTAAATAAAACATTCATCCTTACAAATGGCATTTGTACTATGTTTTCGTAATTTACATTCACACCAATATTAAACAGTGTTTTTAATTGTTTGAAAATCCATTAAAAGTTCTTACACCAACAAAAAACACACAAAAAACTTTTCTAAATATAAAATAGCTCGAAAAGATACAAAAAATGGCTCGAAAAAATTCTGTTTTGTTTGAAACTCCACTATATTCAAAGTAGCTAAAAACTTAAAAATAATTTTAATGATGCTAGGAATTCGAACGTTCAAATTCTACAAAAGCCCCTAAAATTATAATTCAGCTTGAGCTTGACAAGCTTTCCATGTAAAGACATTACACAAAGAGGCACGTCATCAACAAAATTACAAAATTGAATTAGCGGAAGGCGAAACACTCAAAATGTGTTATTTTGCAGCAAGCAACAAACACCTGTCGTATTAAACAATAAAGCATTTATTATTTTATTGTTAAAATAATTTTAAAATTGGCGGCATAAAAAGATTTAGTAAAAGCTTATTTTTTTTGGTCAAATCTGGTATATGAAAAGCAATATCAAAAGCTATGATAGTTGTCTGGAACTGACTGATCATGTACTAAATAATTGTGCAGCGTATGAAATAGACTGTATGATATGCAGTTAATTAACATTACGGAAGACAATGAATGGCATTAGGTATTATTGCAATTGCGTCGACTATAATTCAGGGCAATATTTTAAATTCCTATTGCATATACCCAAAAAATGAGCGAAACAGGTCGCTAGTACTTTCCCATACTTTTTACGTTTCAAATGAATTCTCGCGTCAAGAAGTGATGAAAATTTACATCTAATCTAGTCGGTACAAGCCCGCTGCAGAGTGCAGACCATGGATAAGAGAGGGTTATGCAGACTCAAGACGTTGGTTACTTACGGGCTGCGCGTGTTTCTACGACGCAACGTGAAAGGCGCTAAGATATTTAATGCGCTCACAAAAATAGTTATAACAGCTTTATTTATATAGTTATTAAAAATATGCAACTAATGAAAAATATTTATTTTTATTAGAGCTCATTGATAGGCGTAGTTAAAATTTGAGAAATTAGTAAATAACAAATTTTGTAACTCATTGCAAGCTCTATCGGCTCAAACAGTTTTAAAAAAATGGTGTGGGCAGTTTTCGAGTAATTTTTTTTTTAATTTCCAAAATTTTGAACCGATAGTATATTTATAATTTTCATTTTTCCAAAAATATTTTACATCACTTGATTATACTTATTAAGGGCTATCAAATAATATAATAATTTGTATTGATTAGATATTTTGTTTATGAGTAATTGGGCATTAAAGTTAAAAGCTTCAAAAATTCGTAGCGGCCTTCATATTAAAGATACAGCATTTGAAAAAAAAACATTTCATTTGTCTTTAGTTGCACTACAACGCTATCTATTCAAAATTTTTAAAACGCGTTTAGAAATAAAACACTTTTTTGGGTTCCTTGGACCCCAAAATGCGTATATCCTTTAACATCTGAAATTCAAAAATTTGCATGAAATCATAACTTTCCTTACGAGAAGTATGGGAAAGTAAAAATATTGAAATAACAATCCGGAAATTAAAATAAAATATGAATCGATTTAACGAATTATAAAATTGCACGCTTTCAGAACTAAAATGGGGTATGAAATGTGATTAAAAATTTTAATTTCCTACGCTTATAGCTTTAGAAAATCTCCTCGTTACTCAATTCGCTGTGTGTATATCAATTTTGCTTCGGTTTGAGACAGGTTTAGTTTAGTAATGGCATCACTTCTGATTAAAGTTCTGATGTTCCTGTTTTCTACCGTTATTCAATAACAATCTCCAAGACATGATTGTCACAGAGGGGGCTTACTTTAACAGATATAGGAGTTACAGTAATTACAAAGTTTGTTAGCTATAATGTTATCAAAGGTGTCTAAAGTGCTCTTCGTATACTTCCAAGATGCATCTCTGAAGTTTGGAAGGTAAATTCGGTTTGAACACTCACATCAATTTAGCGTCTCGTATTTTCAGTTTGATATTGTAGATAATTTAATTCTTGGAAATTCAATGAAGTTGGTAACTTAGTTGTTTGCCACAACAAACGGATTAGTAAAATTGCTGTTTCTCTGATTTTTACGTAAGCGTTTTGAAGTTTTGCCGAATATTTATCCGATAATTGTAAAAGATATAATTATAACTAGCTGAACGCGTGGCTTGCGCCCTACGCTTTTTTGATTACTTCTTTTAAAAATATAAAAAATCAGCTGTGTTGAGAGGCAAGACATGTACTGAATGCCTCCCACGGTATTGTATATTCTCAAATACGCAAAGTCAGCGACTGAACTATACATGCGTAAATATTCACGGGAATGTTTATTATGTTTAGAGATGAGACGTTATTTAAGGAACGGTTATTTTTTATTACCGTCAGCTATTGTTCGTTTTATCAATAAATAACGAAATCTTTTAAAAACTCGGTATGAACATGTTAAATAATATTACGAAGAAGTTTTCATTTCGAAAGAACCTCCAGGAGGTTTCATTTTGTTCACTTACGTGAACAGTTTAATTGAGTAATCACCAAAATGAAAAATCGATTTTAAAATTTAAACGGATAAACATTAGTCCGATCGTCAGGTAATTTTACCGGGAAATTATTCGAGAATAAGCCAAACCTGGTGCATTTGGCAGAGTTAGAGGCCCTAAATAACGCATCCATTTTGCGACCTCAAAAGGTTGTTTTTTTTTTCAAATGATCTCGGTGGTACTAGTGCATTCTAGGCAAGAAATAGTTTTTTACAAAAATAAAGAGGACTAAACTTGCTACAATTTACGTTCGAACCGTTTTATTGATAGTTAAGGCATAAATTCATGATTTTCGAGTTTAATCGACTCTTGTGCACTTTTTGTTGATTATTATGAGTGCAAACTCTACAAAACGCCATTGCTATTACTGTACGCTTTTTTTGGCGTGGAAATTACTCTTTCCACGCCATTTCTGCTATCTACGTAAACTTTGTAGAACAATACTAACAAACAGGAGCAGTAATTGTGTTTGATAGGACCTGGAAGAGTACAAAACTGGGGTGCAGCTTCGGCGAATGCGAAAGTATACCGCAATTGATATGGTTTTAGACGACTCCATGGTTCGCACTGTTTCGCAGGGGAAATGTCTTCGAATGAGTCAAACAAGAGTCGCTTCATCTCGATGCTTCAAAAGAAAAGCAAAAATGCAAATATGACTTGTCAAGTAGGCCACTAAGGATGCTGACTCGCTGATTATCAATACAGCCATCGAAAAATCGTCCACATTTTACTCCGTAATAATCGTTAGAGTATTTGCGAGTCTTCTAGTTCTGTTGACAGCGTTAGGTGCTGCACATTTTCGTAAAACCAGGATGGAGAAATATTGTGTTCAGTGGCTATGACACCACTTTTGCCATCTTCAAACAAGGGAAAATAAAATTCGGCAATACACTCTGAAAAGAAGCATTTGGAGCAAATCGTTACAGTGTTTAAGGAAATAAATGCTGAGCCCGATGCTATACCGAAAGGCGGAGAAAGCTTTCTTATGTCATTGTACGGTGCTCGCTCTACGGACACTTTGTTAACAACGGATGGATAATGCCGTTTTATGCGTTCGATTGCCAAAAGCAAAGCCAATTTTGCCTTGATAACACCGATCGAAGCAGAAGCACAACAGCATTCCTTGCAGGCCATACCATCAAGTTACGCGGCGCCGGGCCGGTTTGGCGTTGAAAAAAATTGCACAGAAAAAAAGGAAAAATAAACGAAAGTGGACTACTGGTTTCAGTCACAACTGTGAAAATGTCGCTCCAGATAATTGAGATGTATTTCGTGCAAATGCAGAAAAGGCTGCGGACATGGGTGCGGCTGCCTTGAAATGTTCCATCATTTGCGGTTGTGTCAATAGTGTCTCCTACGAAAATGTACTTTTTATAAAAGCTCTCTTATGACAGCGCCAAAGAAGAGGAGACCCTCCCAACCATGGAGGAGAAAATTATTGAAAAGCTAGATGACGACAACGAACTGGAGTCGAATGAGGAGAGCGACTAAGAATGTTCAGCTATTGAAGATTCCCAGCAAACCTATTTCATCGGGAAGTAAGAAGCGAAGGTAGAACAATTACACTCGGTCTGTGGGTTAGATCTGCTAGGGAAACCACGTTACAAAAGACGCCGTTTACTCTACTGCAAGGTGGTGTAGAAAGGTCTAATTTTGATGCGAAAAAAAAAGGAACAGTAATAACCGTATCAAGTGCACCAGGATTCATTTAATTTTGAATTATTTCCAGGTAAAGCCCTTTTGTCTACCCGACGACTGCACTACATTGTTGCCAATTACAACCTTATCAAAATTCGTTATTTTGGTGACGCCACTTTGGCGTCTGCTTACGCCCAAACCAAAAATATTTAGGAGACTAAACACAAACGATAGGTTTAATACTCGCTCTGGAAACATAGACCTAAATTAGTTCCTAAGCGCAGATTTGTATGTCGATAAAGTCAACTTACAATAACTATTTAATAGCGCAATAATTACAAATTAATTGTTAACAAAAGTAAAGGACAAAGTAAAAAATGCGCATAATTACAATATTAGAACGGTCAAAACTACTTGAATAATATTTAACAGAAATAAATTAAAAAACCTATTCGAAAATCGTGTTTTATAAATATATATTGGCTATTAAACACTGCGTCCAATATAAATTATTACCTAGAAATGGCGATTAGGCAACCCTTCTTAAAAGCAACCAGGCATAAAATTTAAAAACTAATGAAAATATTAGAATTAAATAATTATTACGAACTAGGAAAAAAACGAAACCTCTATTGCATCGCCTATCCCTGATAATTTACCACTTATAAAAATTACATTTGATATGACTTTTACAATGGAAAGTATTATAATAGTTTGGAACCAGAGACTAGGTAAATAAGCGACGGGTGTATGCGAGAAAGGTATCGTGGCGGTTGCCGGACAGCTTTTTATAAATGCATATTAAAAGAAGACTGCGATCTGATTCAAAAATTTAAAAAACAGATTTTGATATGAACGTCTGCAATATTTAAAGCATTTTCAGTATGCGCAAAGATGTCACACCACATTAACAGTATAATAATTTAAAAAAACGAAAATAAAAGCTGCTGTTTATGTACGTTTGCTGCTTTTTCCTATCAAAATTTCTTTATGCCCATATGAATGTATCGTTCCCACATACGTGCTAGCCATGTAATTCGTAATATAATATTTGACGTGCTAGGTTATCGATTGCTCGTTCTTGATGTGCAGAGAAGCAATGTCAAACGGCTCTTGTGATTGGTGCGGTCGAGTGAGTGCTTTCAGGAAGGTCGGAACGGCAATGAAAAGCTGCTAAGCCTTGTTTACGGTTGATTGCACAAGTTCACGTGATATTAGTGCAAATTCGCGTCTACATGTGTTGTCAATCCTCTTTATTTTCCATTTACATGATCCATCGTATTCCGGGAAAACGTTTCACACTGTCCATTTAAAAATCCCCTATCGACCATGAATTCATTAATGCCGAATACCAGATTTATTTGGCATGCATGAAGGCGCGGAAGTGATACCAACTCCGATTTGTAATTTTATCTTCTGATGCTTCTCGCACCTATTACAAACCAAACCTTTATTAGTTTGGCCTTGTTTGATTGGTCATGCGTTCAATCATGAAACCCTACACGAATTTGGCAATGTGAGGGGAATTATAGGCGCTTCCAAAATGCTTATACAAATCCCAAATGTAGTAAAAATAATTGCTGTAACTTTTCTCCGACTCGTTTTGGCGGGTTTGATTTAACTTAGATTTATTACAAGAAAAAGCTTCAGCGAATATTTGATCACATTTGACATTATTAAACCAACATAAATTTTAAAAGACTAATTACAATTTTAAACTTCTTTGCAAATACTAATTTATAGAGGTATTAGGACAATGCTATTAAGAGTAATCATACGTACAGAATGTTTTATGGAATACGAACCATAGCACTTTTAACCATGTTGTAATTTGGTGAAACTCTGCTACAGAACTGAGCACAGTACAACGTGTTTAGTGCGAGTAAACTGAATTAGAACTCTCGCGCACTAATACAAAGATCCCGGGTTTAATTTCTGGCTTTTAAAAATTATTTTGTGTTATTTATTTATGTTGCTACGAGACTTTCGTTATACTGAAAGTGATCGAAACAATATTTTTAAATATTTAAAAATGTACAAAGCGCCTCTATTACGTATTGCCAATGCATAAATAAAAGAACAAAACAATAATTTAAAATAGAGAATTTTATAGGAATTGAACCCGAGATTCTCGCATTGGTAACTGGGGGCACTCTACTTCAAGATCACTCCCACAAAACACATGAATTGCTTTTTTTACGACACACATCCATTGTGACAAAATTTTCCACAGAATCTTCTTGGATGCTAACCAAATTACATGGTTAAAATGCTATGGCCTGTACTCCATGTAACACTTTGTATATAGGTTTAATATCTCTACTAGACTCTGTCTATGTAAATAGCAAAATTATATGCAACGCAGGTTGGAAAGATTGAGAAAATGTTTGTTGGTAATAAGGTAACCATTTACTGAATACTACAAAAAACTAGTATAATTTAAAGTATTACCGACCAAACGAACGGCACGTGCCTTTTTACCTTCCTCACTAAACGGAGTATAACTAGAGACATGTAATGTATTTGTCAAAACTCGTCAAATTTCGAAAATTGAGATTTTGGCAAAAATGCAAGTCCGTTAATACCGAAAAACCCAATATTGCCATGATATCTGTGTGTCTGTCTGTCTGTGTGTGTCTGTATCCACTTTACAGTGTAGACGAATTAGCGCAGAAAACCCAATGTAGATTTAATAGATTGAAATTCACACTGGTATGAAACCGCAACAACACGAAATTGGCCCGCCCAGAAAAAGAAGTGGTGGGGAGAGATATTATAATATTTCAATATAGACGCGCTTGAAAAAAAGCTTAATTTGTATTCTACGCATGTTGAATAGTCAATCTGCGCAGGCGCGACCTTTCTACCACCTCCCGGTCACCCCACCCAAGAATTTTTGTTTATTTTTAAATTCAGGAATTGCAACTTTAAAATCGGTATGGACATGTTATATGACCGTAGAAAAAACCTCCCGTTGAAAAAATACGTATAGTATGTCATTTTGGTCGTTTACCTGAACAATTTAATTAAATAAGTTCCAGAAAAATGACATTTTTTTTAAAATTGATTTTCTGTTTCAGCAGATTTACGAAATACCAGACGACTGAGCGCCATTTTGAATTTTTTTTATATAGAAAGGGGGGTCGAGTGACACCTCATTGGAAAGGTCTTTTAGTTCTGCATCTGATCCTAAAGTTTCAAAGAAAAATATTCAGCCATAACAAAATGACAATGTTTGAAGTTAAAGAAGTCTATTTAAAAAAACTAAAAATTAAAGCAAAACAAAATTATATTAAGTGTTCGAAATGTTTACCATTCCTTCTTGGCACATAAAAAGTCGGTTATGTAATTCCTGCCCTACATTTTCATAAGTTTCTGGAGTGATATTTTTGCAAACTTCTGTAATGCGTTGCTCCAGTTCTTCAATTGTTTCTGGACGGGTTCTGTACACTTTCGATTTCAGATATTCCCATAGAAAAAAATCTAAGAATGTTAAATCTGGGGAGTGAGCCGGCTATTCTACAGGCCCCCGCCTACCGATCCATCTTCCAAGAAACTGTCCGTTGAGAAAGTCAGAAACAGGCCTATAATAATGAGGCGGCGCACCGTCTTGTTGGAACATAACGTTTTCAATATTATTTTTGGGGAAATTTTGTACTGCAAATGAAAAAGTGGACTACTGGATAAAAAATCAAAACAATTTTGAATTGAGTGAGTCCATTTGTTTAAAATCAGCCATTTTGTTATGGCTGAATTTTTTTCTTTTAATTTCTAGGATCAGACGCAGAATTAAAAGACCTTTCAAATGAGGTGTCACTCGACCCCCCTTTCTATCTAAAAAAAATTTCAAAATGGCGCCCACTCGCCATTTTGAACGATACGAAATTTGATTTTTGGCTGAAAAATAGTATTTCATTTCCCATTAAAGCACATCAAATATTGTAGTAAAATATCAAGTCGTTCAAAAGTTAGTTAGGGGGGAGGGGTTACTTTATATACAGACGGTATTTGTTCTGAATACATTTAAGACGTGGGCACGCTGGCAAAGGACTGTTCTAATGTATTATTTGTGGATTGCTCTGTAAATGACTAAGCTATTTCTCGAATAACAAACACCGACAATTTTTTTGTTATTTATCGATCTATAGTTTACTTGAACAATTAAAAAACTTTGGATTGGCTGTTATCTCCCTAAAATCACATTTTCTTAAAAGTAGTAAGGCCTCTTATTGGTTAAATTTTAGCTCAAAGAATTGGTCTAATCATATACATCTTAGGCGAAAAGGATATTCATAAAAAAAACTAAAATTCGTTACTATGCAACAAATTTTCGTAGTTTTTTCCTCGAATATTTTTCACTTCGTTCGTGGTATATCTATTCAAAATTTAATGCTTAAAACAATATAGGAGGGTTTTATCAGTATTCATTGATTTCCGAAAGTGCTCAGAACAAAAATTAAGTTGATATCCCTCCAAACAGATTTCCCGCATCGATTAATCTTTTACCTTGTGAAAATGAAAGAAATTTTGCAAGTGAAGTGAAGCATATCAATTCTAATTATTAACGGTTTAAAAAAGAAGAATAATTTCTTTAGTATAAAGCTCCACATTAAAGTATTCCGCGCCTTTATCAGAAATACCAAGATTCATTAAATTCCTTTACGAAACACAGAACGAAATAAAAGTTTTTCCTTTGATGTAATTAAGTTTACTTTCTGTTGTTCAAATATTTATTTTCAAATATGTTTTTGCTCAATCTACAAACAATCTAAGAAGGTGCAAGCTTCTTAAACAAATATGAACTTTAATTTTCCTTCAGGAGTCATAAAACGCCGCTTGGGATTTTTAAGACTGCAGTGTTGAAGAATAAAGCGTTTTAGCAAGTTCTTTTCGACTTCAATTTAAAATTGGCAAACACAAGTGGCATACGAATGTCTCAGTAGAAGGAAAATTTCCGCCCAAGAATATAAGGGTGACTTATGAGGTTGTTCTTTAAAGAGACATGTAAAATTCTTTCTCAAGTTTGGAAACTTTAGAAGTTTTTCAGGTTGACAAGGGACAATATCTTTGCATATGTTGCCATGTTCTAAAAAATGGGCCAACAATGAGATGATTTATTCCGAACTGTAATTCCCTCACAGTTTCCTTGTCAAACGCGAACTTACGAATAATGGAATGATTTGAAAGTTATCGTGAGCGAATCATCTAAATTGATATTCTCGTTAGTAACTTCTAGAAGCTTTGTGGTTAATATGATGAGCATTCGTAAAACCCGTTACAGGCAATCTAAATAATGATATAAATTTGGTTGTATAGTATGGGGCGCCAAGTGTAAAGTAAAAATTTGGTGTGCATTTCATAGTATTTAAGACAATTTGTCCCAATATTTATTATATATACACACATTTAACTAAATGCTTTTTATTTTAATAAATCATTCTAGATTTAAATAAACTCTTACACATTTGGTTTAAATATTCCAATCCATACATATATAAAAGCACAAAGGGTTTTTTTCTCCGGTTCCTCCAGCGGCTACCGCTTCACCAATTTGGACCATTTTTTTTATAAGAGATTTAAATAAATCCTTAAACATTTTTTAAAATTTTCAAATATTTAGTAAACCTTTATGTATTTAGCCAAATCTGCACTTGATTGTTTTAAATCTTTCAATATTTAATAAATATTCGCAGATTTAAATAAATTTTTACAGATATAAATAAATCCTTATAGATTTAAATCAATATTTCAACATTTAATTTTAAGCTGTCACATTTAACGTTAACCTGTCATATTTATTAGACCTCAGGGACCCCATCCAACTTAGGACACCAAGACCATTTACACCGGTAGTACGGCGCAAAGCAGGGTCATGGTGGGAGCGTTCGACGCTTAAACAAAACAGATTGCAAATTACATTTTCAAGAGAATGTTGAGGAAACTTTCATTGTATGAAGAATAAATTATGCAATGTTTATGTTGCTATGTATGTTGTTATTGATGATTGAACTAACATTAATTGTACAAATTCTTGAAATACGGAAAATGTGTTCATAATTGTTGAACGTTACCACCAATGTAAACGGTCTTGGTCTTCTATGTAGGCTGGGTCTACCAAGGTCAAATGAATATGACAAGTTAACATTAAATATGACAGCTTAAAATTAAATGTTGAAATATTTAAGTACATCTTTAAGGATGTATTTATATCAGTAAAGATTTATTTAAATCTGCGAATATTTATTAAATATTGAAAGTATTAAAACAAATAATGTGCAGATTTATCTAAATACATAAAGATCTACTAATTATTTGAAAATTTAAAGTAAATGTTTTAAGATTTATTTAAATCTCTAATGCTTTATTAAATGTTGAAATATTTAAACAAAATGTTTAAGAATTTATTTAAATCTAGAATGATTTATTAAAATAAAAAGCATTTAGCTAAATGTGTGTATATATAATAAATATTGGGACAAATTGCCTTAAATACCGTGAAATGCACAGCAAATTTTCACTTTACACTTGGCGCCCCCATAGTATAGAGTACGCGCAGAAGGAACTTTAATATAAACAACAGATAAAAGTTTACAAGTTCGTATGGCTAATTAGTATTTAAAATATTTAAATTAAACTCTTTCAAATATTGAGCCTATTTAAGGCTAGCAGAGACTATTGCAATTTATTTAGGTCTACTAAAACCAGTAACAGGTATTTAAGAAATATTTTTTAAAATTCATGTAGGATTCCGCCAGCGACCGGCAGCAACTATAATTAGCGTAGTAGTATCTATATTAAATCTGGATCCCTTTTACCTGTCTCAATTTTCAGTAATACGGCAGCCTCACTATGAGAACCCACATATTTGCGCAACCATTACGTAAGGACCATTTTCCTTTGTACAGCAAGCCGCTACAAAAATAGATATACAGGGTGTTTCAAAACTCGCGGGCACGAACTCTGGGACGGTATTCTACGTAAACAAGTGAACAGTTCCTCTATAATTTTTTGATTTGAGCAATGTTTTTGGAGTTATTCAAGTTTTAAAAAATCTGAAATATTTAGAAAAAAATATTCAAACCTTAATTTAAGCGTTTATTCCAGTATTGCTTAAAAATATGATAAGTAACAAAAAAAAACAAGAGGTTGTTCGAAAAAATAGTTGCTAAAACAATTACAAATGTTGTTTAAAATGTCCGTCGTCTGCGACTAAACATGCCTGGACACCTCGTTGTACGGCTCGAACGGAGTTACGTACCATCTCCGGTGTTATTTCTCGCACTGTCTGAAACACGTGGATCCGCAACTTATCCAAATTTGGCTCTGCTATTTTGTAAACGAGTGCTTGTAGGTGTCGCAATAAAAAAATCACACAGCGTCAGGTCAGGCGAATATGTCGGCTAAGCAATTGGATCTCATCTGTCAATCCAGGTACTCAAAAACAATTCGCGCGAAATGAGTGCCGGCTCCGTTGTGCATACAGATCACATTTTGGCGCACATTCAGAGGTACATCACTTAGGAACTCCGGGAGATCTTGTCGAAGAAACGTGAATAATTTTTCCAGTGTAAGCGGTTCGGTAAAATGTGGATAAACTAAAAGAAGAGGATATAATGCACGGCAATAGAGGAACATAGGATTGCACTTAAATGTATTCGCGGCCATTATTTCACACTTTGAACCGATTTCAACATAATAAATGGTATTGAATGATACCTATTTAGCAGCTAAATTTAAATAAATGTCGAACTATAAAAGAAGGTGGTTTACTATAAATGTTTATATTGAAGGCCAATATTTAGACCACAAACACGTTAAAATGAATCACAACTATTTAAATCTGGCGAATAAGCTGGCCATACAACTGGTCAGTTTCGTCTTATCTACCTTTCAGGATGGTTATTATTTAACCGTTATTTTACACCCCAATATGATGAGGTGGAGTATGATCAAGAAGGGTGCGTTTTTAAGCAATTCTGCTAGCTCTACGTCTAGCTAAACGTTGAACTGTACGTGTTTGGTACTATTTGGAATCCGACGATTCCCCGTAAATATGTAAACTAAACTGTAAAATATTTTTTTTTAATTTAATTAAATTAGTAAAATTAATTAGTAAAATAAGAACCACGAATCTGTGAAAATAGAATGTGTAAATTCATTAATACAAAAAAGTTCTACAAAAAAAAAAGTTTGGACTATCAACATTCATAAAGGACGGAAAACTACCAACGGATAAAAAAACTTGCAGTACGCAACAACAACTTTTTTTAAATTGTCATGCGAAAAATTAGGTTTCTTGTCCAATATGTTTTACGTATAACTTAATGGATTTAAGTACGCCTATGGTTTTTGTTTACTTATTTAAATTTAACGAAACTTTTTGCTCTTCTGCGACTAAAAGTCCGGTCTTTATTTTGGTTTTTCTACCGATAACGTATCTTTGTACTCAAAGTTTTACTATTATCCTGCAGTACTCAAACAATTTTAGGGCAGATTTTCGATAATTTTTGTTACAAAACAATTTTTTTTTTGGTTTGCATACACTGTAAGCTGTTGTGGGTTTAAATATTTCTACCTACATTTGATACACCCTGTAAAAAAACAAAGTAAAATGCGATTCGTATTTTTGGAAAGATTAAAAATGCATTACGAAATTACAAAAAAATAGAATCTTTTATGGAGTTACGTACAACAGTATGCAAAGTTTAAAAATAGTCGTGTTTGTGAAATGTATCAAACAAAGCTTTAACTAAACATTAAAAATATGAAATTATGCGCTTTGTTGCGGTTTGGCACTAAACCTTTGCATGGATACTATCGCTTTTTATAAATTTGTGGAAAATAACTCATTTTGTTTATTTTGATCAAATAACTCTAGAAATATTCATTGCCACAAAATAACCATGAAAAATGTAATATTTTAGATTAAATTAAAATATATTATTCAATACAGTAGAACTCCAATTATCCGAATCAATTGGGACCGGACCCCATTCGCATAATCAAAAATTCGGATAATTGGAGTTTGTCCCGAAGCAAGGGTCTATTAATTAACTTCTGTATGTATATTAAAAATGGGAGAAAAAAACTACATATATATAAAGAAAAAGAGCTATGTATTAATTAATTTAAAAAATTTACGTACATACTTTAATCGGCGATTCGGATAGTCGGAGTTCGGATAATTGGAGTTCTACTGTACTATGTAATGTAATGGAACAAAACGTTTATACGACCTCGAAATTAAATACGAGCAACACTTTGTATAAATCCATCAGCAAAATTGCATACCTGTTAAGGTAAACACGACAGAATTCAATTTAGTTGTATATTCTCATGCAATATACTCTTAACTTATAAAAAATAAAAGTATTTCGTTGTTTAACAAGAAAACTATTAGCATATTTCCGGCTGTTCCTGAGAGACCGGATTTATTTTAACCGTTTTTTTAATTGAAAAACTAAAATCAATTATTTACTTGTACAAAAACAAACATTCAATAGACAATCATTAGGCAAAATTCAAACATTCGCATTCATTTCAAATTAAGGTGAAATCCACGAAATAAATTTCGAAGGAAAATTTAGAAGAAGTCAGGTTGTCAATCAAGGTAATAAAACTCCCACTTCGCGTTCGAGCAAGGTTTGGATTAGCCAAAAAAGATAGGAATAAAAAAGAAGACGTAAGGCAGATGAGGCAGTAAAAGTTTCCAAGCGTTAAGCTCTATGGGACTCTAGCTTTAGCGAACGGATAAGTGATTCCGGTACGGAAAATCTCTATTCACCTAAGTTGGCCAAGCTTGAATCCAGGGACAAAAAGCAACATTTTGCAGAAAGTGAAACAGAAGTCGCGGCAACTCGTACACTTAAAGTTTAGTCATTTCGTTTAACTCCGGAGGGCAAAATGTCCACCCAATCTTTTACACATTAAGAGAAGTGGACATTTTCAGAAACTTTTGATACGTTGGAGAAAATTGAGATGAGACCTGAATTTGTTTCATTACTAACCGTAAAATGTCCTAAGGTGGAAGTTACATATAAACTTAGCTGAAATCATTTGCTTTGAATTCTTTGGACTGTAAATGTATAACAAGATAATGTTATAGTTGAAAAAGACATCAAAATTCGGATTTAAATATTGTGGTCAAATAGCAGTTTTCCAATTCTTGTCTATTTTTATTTTATAATATTATTTTTTTTAAATGTTTAACTTCTGAAACAAGAATGAGCCCTCAAACTTTTCTGTTCTAAATATTCCAAATTATTGTTGAAAATTTCCATACTATATTCTTTGAGGCTTTCGCGGTTTCTCAAACTGTCAACATTACTATTTACTTGCGGCTTAGACAGCGTCGTCATTTAGGAACTACACCCAGCATAATCAGGTAAGGACCGACCTGTAGCTTGTCTGCCCTTACAGCCATTTGCTCTAAAAGTTTGAGCAATATTTGTTCGTAGGCCCTGCCTGCCTAAACAAAGCCGTGTGCTTAGATTATTATTCAAACCTTGGGGCGGACAAAGATTTGATCCTAATGTATTTTGTTTGCCAGAAGAATAATACTTAATCGGCTTATGCTTGCTGTTAGCTGTTTGTCAACCCATACAAACTAACGTTTCGCAAGACATTGCAGCCTGCATCTTCAGAGTGAATAGAACACTGAATTCAAATCCGGGAAGCGGAGGTATGTAAACCCCTTTGAACTAGTTGGGCAGAGCGGCGGAGGTCTGGTGGGCTGTCACCGTTTGACAAAGATGGATCCGGTGGAGCGTGATCGTGAGATCGATGATGCTTACGAGTCCTTAGAGAATAAACTACTAGAATCCAAGCTTTACTAAATCTAAAACCATCCTCTCTGTTAATGATGTTAGGCTGTTTCTCAATTTCAACGGTGACAGCCAACCAGAACTCCGCCGTTCTGCCCGACTAGCCTGGCAAACAAAAGACATTAAGATCAAATCCTTTTCCGCCCCAAGGTTTAAATAATCTAAGCACACGGCCCTGTTTAGGCAGGCAGGGTCTACGAACAAATATTGCTTAAACTTTTAGAGCAAATGGTTGTAAAGGCAGACAAGTACTAACATTAACATGGTCGCTGCAACGAATTCTTAATAATTTTGATTTTAACGCCTTATTACTTAAAATGAGTTTACAGATAGGGATGCAATTTGGTAGTATGTTAGCCCAAAGGTAGCAAAATGTCACCACGTAAAAGCATTCTTTTATAAATATAATATTCTGGCATGAAATAAAAAAAAAATATTGCTCATAAACTAGCTACGATTTGTTTCAAATTTTGTAGGCCCTAGCAGATAGACATAGGCTATAATTCGGTTCGTGTCCCCGTTCGCTTATATTGTTGTTATGCCCTCTATACATTTTTTTTTTAATTCTAAATTTATGCCCCTTAACTTTAATAAACGGGAGACGATGAAATATTTTGTTTACGATAAATACGCATGAGGAATAGTAGCATGAAGTTTACAACTTAACTGTTAGGTGTTGCAAAAATAAGTGGGAGTTAATTTTCTCCCTTCCGTCCAATTATTAACGGACAAACTTGCCCTTTCATTTTTAGTTTTCTATAATTCTAACGACTTTTTTCCATAACAAAATTTTCAAGACGTTTATCTATTACTTTTAATGCGTAAGCTTCAGTATTATGTGGTATGTTCTTATAACATTAATATGACTATTATGCAGCTGTGCTCTTGGTAAAGTAGTAAAAATGGTGGGATGTTCTTGCAGTCAATGTTGGAGCGTGAAACGTTAAAATTAAAATACTTTTAAATTTATAAGTAACAACGTATAAAGTATTAAAAAGTCAAGGAAAAGTAGCTCGCTTAATTTTTGGCAACTTAAAAAAAATAATACCCATCGCGCGCCGCTTATCTTGTATAATATCAGCTGCAGCCGCATTCCTCTCAAGTTGAGACAGGCCGAAGGGCTCTGGATGCAATATATAGCAAGACTCGCAGCAATCGCTATATAAATCATAAAACTAGGACTTTGATTCGCTACACTACCTACTTAATTACCTTATTTATTTTTTAAAAAACGGAAACAAAAACATCGTGGAGCATAGCCCACGAGTTTCGCTAATTTTACCGTTAATTTTGACCATGTTCAGAACGAATGTCGAACATACTAAATTATCTGGATAAATTCTAAATCAGCGGGATATTTTCGGATTATGGCAACAAACTATATGGTATTTTACATTTTAATTGCAGTAGTATGACAGCAGACACAAGCAATTATTATAAAAACGTAATAGCGAAAACATTGCACTGGTGTTAATTCTGATTTGTTTAATCAGAATTCATAATTCCAGCGTTGTGATTCGTCTCATGACATATGAATACAATAATCATATATAGGGTCTGGCAATAGGTACTAGTGGTTTTAAACCCGCTGTAGTAGGAGCCTATGAAATGTCTTAAAATCATAAAAGGAACAATAAACGTTACAATATGAAATTTGTTATTAACGGCTTATTTTTAAAAGTTAATTAATGACTTCCGTTGCAATTTAAAAATTGTTGTAAATTATTAAAGAAATCCTGGATCACTAGTTGCAATACATATCGATCTATTACTATTTCTTCCTTAAATCATGTTTTTAATTTTTCAATTGTGTGGGGAGGTCTACCTTTTAATACCTTAGAATTAAGGAAATCCTACAGGAAAATATTCGAAGAAGCATGTTTCCAGGACGTTCAATTTCAAGATATTTTTTCCAACAAAGTCTCCTGATTTAACCTTTCATGCGACTTCTTTTTGTGAGATTTTCTTATATCAAAGATATTCCATAAAAAAATATTTATTATAACATAACAAAGTGATTACTTTACGTACTCATAATATTAACTAATTTTGAAATTAAACTACAAAATTTCTAATCTTTCATTGTTTTTGCAAACTTTCAATTTTTGTGCATCAGTTGTGCCATTCTTTGTTATCTTGTTAATATTTAATTATTAAAACAACTTTTAACCGTTTCTACCAAAAGGAAGTGAATCTAAGAAAAATTAGTGCAAACATTTTCGTAAATAGGTTGTGAAACGTGAGGGTTAAATATAAACAAATAAAATCAATATTTCATAACTGTAACTTCCAAAAATTGGATTATTCTTACCATCCCCCAAATTTGGAATAAATCTGCCATGTGACCCTGAAGTTTTTTAACCAATAACAAAACTAAACATACACAAACAAACATTTCAATACCACATGATTCTTGTCATCATCAACCAAATAAGTTAGCACTATGTTACTTATTAAATTTTTCACGCTACCGGCAATGTAAGTAGGCCTACAGGTAGAAATTTAATCATATTTTTAAAAGTTTGTTTTGACAGCTGTCATCGGAATTATTTTTTAAAAGCCCCATTATTCTAAGTTGTCTGTGCTTGTTACCATATCAACGAACAGTTAAAATTAACATTATTTTCCTAGGGATGTAAGTGACACTATTAAGTTCCGTCGTCAAGGGTAACTAGTACACGAATGTTATCAGCCACTTACGATCCCTGTCGCTATGGATGTAAGGCCTACTTACATTGCCGGTAGCGTGAAAAGAATGTTTCTTCTAATTAATATCAACAGTATTACATACATTTTAAGAGATTAGATTCTGCAAAATTATAAAAAATATTTGCGTTTAGTTTCAACTCGGTTTTATATATATTTTGTATTTATATTTTTTCGCACGATCGGGCTTTTTTGTTTACTGCGTAACGTTGCTTTCAACGCAGTAAGTTATTGTTACTGCCTTAGGGCCGTTATGTCCATTACGTACCTCTGAAATTGTTTTTGTGTACAAGATTCCCTAGCAACCGTAGCATGGAAGTTCAAAAAATGTAAACAGCTGACTTGATAACAAAATATTTTCATTGTGATTTTTTGGATGTACCAATTTCAATTTTACAAATTTTGTATTAATTAACTCACCGATTGTGCAAAAAACCTGTAGGTAAGTCACGCACGTGTTATGTTCGCTTACAGGTCACAGGTAATGTGGAGAACTCGACAAGTCTCGGTGCTACAAACATTACCCTCGACCTGGTAAGCTTCACTTACCACCCTTGCAGCTTGTTTTGACTACACTGCAGTTAGAGCAAAAAACAAAAACAAACGTGAAATGCACATATCGTTGTGAATAGCGTGCCACTAAATTTTCACTTGATACAGGTAATACATTTGTGGTTGCGCCTACTCTCTAGGGAACGTAGTGCATACGATTCATAACGTTTCCTAGCACAACCAGTAGCGCCCACGGTCTAGGAAACGAATTGTAACATATTTGTGTTATTACAAGTGAGATGCTGGATGATGTCTGAGAGCACCATAATAACGAAAAGTACGTAACTAGAGTAGGCCGGCACTGTGTTTTTTCAGGAATGCGACCTGCTGGCTGCATCGGCCACTGCGGTAAGGGAATTTATGTATTATACCGCGCTGTTTAAGTAAATCGATTTTTACGCATGCTACATGTGGAGAAAAATGTTATTTCTTCTAAAGCATTTACTCTTGCATTTGTTTGTTCAAAATTAAAAAAAAAAGTATTTTAGAGAACCATATTTCCAACACCCTGACCCCCCCCCCCCCGTTTCTCATACTGCCAAAATATGTATTGAATGGCTTAAAGAAAGATTACAGTATTACTGTATAGTCCGGATTTCTAATCTAGTATTTTGCCAGTATTTAAATTGAGGCAATAAATTAATAAGCAATTTGGTCATTATTCCTTTAAATGTATAGTTGGCGCATACCTAAACTTTTAAACGGATTATTTACGAGCTTAGAACGGTAACACATCCATCTGTTTGACCTTAATCTACCTTGTGCAGCTAGTTATTATTTATTTGGCTAACTGGAATTATGGCTTATGTAATAGTTCAATAAAATAAAACAGGGTTCATAAGCGAAGAATAGGAATGGTCATGAGTTTTAAAAGTACTTCACAAAACAATTTTATAAAACTGCAAACATATACTTTTAATTGAAATGTAAAATAGCAACCACGAATTAATGAAAATTGAACGTGTAAATTCATTAATACAACGAGAACGTTCTACGAAAGAAAATTTTGGATTATCAACGTTCATAAGGGGCAGAAAACCATCGCTGAATAAAAAACTTAAGAATTGCAGTATATAACTACAATTTTTTCTAATTTTCATCCGAAAAATTAGTTCTCTCGTCCAATATGTTTTACGTATAACTTAATGGATTTGAGTACGCCCATGGTTTTTATTTTCTTATTGAATTTTAACGAAATTTTTAGCTCTTCTGCGACTAACAGTCCGGTCTTTAAGTATTAGTTAAGAAATAAATCTCAAAAAAACTGTTTTTTCTGACCACCAAGGTCACCAGATACGACATGCCCAACTTTTTAGGGTGTACGTAAAACACAATGTTTTCCGCAACTGTCCACAAAGTATAAAAGAATTTAAAGTTAAGTTGGGCAGATTTTCCAGACCATTTCACAAGAAACTTAACCAAAGCATGCAGAAACGTTATACGTCGTTTTACGAACGGTATACAATTTTTACGTTTTAAATTTGTTATAAGTTGGTCGGTATTGTGTTATTTTGTTTGTCTTGATATTTGCAATTTTAAATTAACATTTACCTAACTCTGCATAATTAGATTTCCTGAAAATTGCGTAATGATATACATTAACATGATTGGATGTATTCGACTATAATTTTGTTGTAGCGAATTGGGGTAGCGCGAATAAGGGTTATGATTTTATTACACTTATACTGTTTATCAGCCAGAAAGCTCAATATAACCCAAAATGGTGTACAATTGGTAGCTAGCGGTTTTGAATATTTCATCAGCCTTGAATGTGCGTGGTATAACGCTTGCATTTATGTATTTCATCTACGTTTGAAAGGTACCTAAACTGCTAAATTATTCAGCTGCGGGCTGATTCTGCTTGCGATTTCATTATTACTAAACATTCGTTAGTAACTACAAAGGATTTAAACGATAATTGCTTTTATTTGTTCTACCTAAGCTTACAGGAGGTTGTACAGACGAATCGATTTTCTGTTATGCCACACAGTTTGCTGGGAAAATTGCTGACGAGCGTTTTTATTAATTTTATTATTGCCACCTTCTCTCCGGTTGTTGCTAGTTTCAAAGTTGCGTGGATGTTTTGTAGTTTCGTAAAATCCTGTCGATTTTGCATATTTCACCTGGCATTTAAAAACTTCGAACCATTAACCTTTTTTTTTATCTGCACTTGTTACTTGTAGTTTATGTTTCCGTGCGCGGGGCGCTTATTATTCACGAAATATCCCGAAATGTTGATGAATAAATACAGTCGGAGGTTTTCCGGTGTAATATTTAAAGTGCGGAAATGAATATTCAGTAGCGTTTTCCCTTGAAATGCTTCACCCAAGCATATTTTTCCAAAGAATGCGTTATAATTCAACGTTTATTCATACATAAATGATGGCCATAATTTACTCCATACATCTAAGAAAAGAGCTTGTTCTCGGCAATCGCTGTTTGATGTTATTGGATGGCACATAGCGCTCCTGTTTACTGAGATAGGTATTTTCGTTGTTGGGTGTTATTGATGTATATATCGAGGGTGGTTAAATAGGAGCAGTAAACACAAGGGAAAACAACGACCGCTGGGTTTTAATCATTACACTGTTTATCTTGTCAATTTGTGCTTACTTGCTTCTTGATTACCTACTGGGGTTTCAGGATATTCTATTCTAGCAAAGTGATGCACAATTCGATTTCATTTATTTCCGTTTACGTTTAATCGATAAAATAGGTTATAGTAAGGTTCGATGAACTCAAATTTACCATTGATGTATAAAAATATATAATAAAAAGAGAAAACCATTAAACAGTATATATGAATACAACAACAATCATAATGCAAAATATATGTTTTTAGCTCTTTATCAAATAAAAGTATCGGAATTCATAAATAAGTACATATTACAAAAATAAATTGTTTGGTGTAATACTGATCTACTACATTACGCAGCCTTGAAACTTTCCACGGTTAGCTGAAAACTTATAGAAACCCAGAAGCTGTAATAGGTCGACGGTGGCAGTAAATTATGAAAAAAATACGGAAGACACGCTGTGGTGTTACTTATAAAACCGTCTGCAGCTTTCAGTTCAAAATGTCTTACAATATTATTTAATTGCTGATTTATTCACTTTTATTTCTACGCCTCTGCTTATGTATGTATGTATGTATGTAGTTTAGGTCTTACAGCACTTAGGCCACATTGTCGGACCCATTGTGCGTACTACCTTACATACTACCTTAACTAAGTCCTTAAAAACTACTTAAACTATTCTATGTTAAGGGGTTTCCAGGAGCTGACAACTGCCCTGACTCGGATTTGAACACCAGGCCAAATAGAGCCACAGACTCCCGAAAACCACTGTGACTTTGGCTGAAAGCGTCGACTACACTCGCCTACCAAGGGCCCACGCCTCTGCTTATGCAAACACTTGTATTTTTTTTACTTATGACGCTTACTGTATGACATCGATTTAAGATGGTAGCAATCTTCCTCCAAGTGCATTCTTACTTATTTATTAATAAAACTACAGAAATCGTAACTGAGCACGAAACCCAACCAGCACGTTGACGGTTTTTGGCTAAAAAAATTCCCCACTTGGAACTTCTTTGATTTGGTTTCGTATTAATAAAAAAACTTTAATAGCTGTAGAACGGAATAAAGACATTTTACTGTTTTTCCTCCAATAATACTTTAATCTCGAACGAATTGACTGCAAGATTTTGAAGAATAAATACGCTTTAGCCGTCTAGAAACCCAATAAAAAGAGTTTTGAAAACCTCTGTCTGTACGTACGTGTGATGCATCGATTGAGAATTTAAAAAAACTCGAAATTATGAAAGATTTCCAAAAATTTCTAACTGCAAGCAATACTTATCCGTTGAAATTTAAATTAATTATCTAATTTGGACCAAAAGTAAACCCTCGAAGGAGGTTTTTCTCTATAAAAATGTTTCCCTATTGTCATTTAAAACCTTCATCTCGAGTTTGGGGTCGGAATTCGTACATTTATGGAAAAGAAAAAATTGATAGGAATATTACTCCTGCGCAAATCGCCTGTTTGGTATGCGTACAATACATTTTATTTCAGCTTTCTTTTTTAGGACACTTATTATATTAAAGTAGACCCCCCCCCCGCACCATACTTCCTATTTTTCAAACAGTTATGTGGGTTTATAATTTTTAGTGTGTTCTAATTACAAACAATATTGATCTGAGGAAATTTCAAAAACTATTTTCTTTTTATTACCTGATGGTCGTTTTTGTGGCGATTATCCAATTAAACTGTTAAGGTAAGTGACAAAAGAAAACCTTCCAAAGGTGTTTTCTCAATGGAAAGTTGTTCCTATTGTTGTTTAAAATGTTCATATCGATTTGGAAGCCGAAATACGGAACTTTCGTAAATAACGAAAAATCGTTGGTGGTACAAAAATTGCGCTTTACAGCTATTAGATATGCGTTTTACATATCTAAGCTTATTTTTCTAGTGCGGTTATATTAAGGTAGAGTACCCTTCCACCCCTTTTTTGATCGACCAACCACGTTGCTACAATGCTACAAGCAGCGATAAATTTTAGCGTATGCTGATGACTGGTGATTGTAGAAGAGTGAGTAACACTTCTAGCAGAATTTTGAGGTAATAAACTGTTGAGTATATATTTTCCTTAAACATGATAGACTTGATGAGCTGATGGGACCAGGCCAATGCGTACGCCTAAGGAAAACATCTACATACCGGGTAATGTTGCATAAACCACGTGGTCAACTCTGTCAAAAATATCAAGAATGGTTTCGTCAAAACTGCATCAATTAATTACTCAAAAATTTGAGGGAGCACCCCGTATTTGCCATGTATCGCAGGTACAAGGGACCTAGTCATCAAGATAATATAGTTCTTAGCAGGGTATACGAAGAAAGCTGCATTTTACGCAAAACCTAGGTGTTTTCTTCTCCTTGAACTATTAAACGAACAAACTTGCAAAGAAATAGGGCTGTGGAAGAATCGCAAAACTCCAAGTTAAAATTTACAACAAAATATTGTACAAGTACATTGATTGGGGCATTAATAAACTTTTGATATAAACTACAACATTTTAATATTTTGGCATCCCCGTAAATGTTTAAAAAACGCAACCTTCGGCAAGTTCCACGTCAGTAAGAGCTCTTTTTGTGGAGATTCCAATTTGACGATTTTCTAAAAATTATAATGCAGTTATTTTATTCTAGTCGTCAAATAAGACTTTTTAAGTGAAATAATTTATAAATGGTTTAATCTTGCCGTACATATTCGTGAATACTGTATAATTAAATACCTAAAAAGTTACCCTCCGTCCGAGGGTTACTTCATTCCTAAAATTTCAAAACACAGACCCGAGGGATCCAGTACTGGTGTTTTCTCAATTATCTAGTAAACTGTGCATCACATGAAAACTATTACATTGGATACAATTAGGGAATAAAATTTTAAACAAAAAAAATCAGTGGCATATTTGCCGTAAAAGCTATATTTCGCGCTCAGTAAAGGCAAAAAAAGTGGCTGAGTTGGCGAGTTGCTAGCTTATATTTCGGAAAAGAGCGACAATAGCAGCATGCAGTTTTCAGCAAACTAAAGAGCTCGTCGCTTTAGCCGGATGTAACAAATTATTTTAAAAAAGTTCTGATTTTCCCCACTAGAGGGAAGAGAAGTTTTGATTTGACATGCTATAACTACGAAACCAGGCCCCGGTATCGAGATGGTATTTACAAAGCTGGATAAAACTCGTCGAGATCTACCACCCTGCAAGCGAGAAGTCAAAGCCGTAAACTTTTTGAAATGCTTTGTATACAAAATACTAGTTTTTGCAGAGTCGGGTTTAAAAATCAACAGCAAACAGCTTAAGAATACATCGGGGTATAAGATATAGGGTGCCAGGTTCAATACTGGTGCCAGACGACGAAAGCCATTGGCGCTAACTTAAAATTCGAAAATTAAGGTAGAAAAACATGAATAAATCTTGAAATAACTTCCAGGCGGGTTCCCTACAGTTGTCTATTGTAACATTTTTCATCCGATGCACCGTTTACGAGATAATTGCGAAATCCCGGTTCTGGCGTTACCGCTTGGAGATGTCTTTTGATGTTAGGTGATGAAACCAGCCTCGGGCGGCGAGGAATTCTTAAGGTATTATTTGCACAGTATCAAAGAGCAGGTATGCTAAGTTTAAACTCTTTCTAAATTTTTTCCGCAATTTGCCCTTTTTCGTGCTAATTTGACTTGACTATCCGTACCAGGGTTCCGTAGCCGCTTTGGGTATTAGCACGCTGGCTAGTTCAGTAGCTCCTAAGATTTCAGTGGATTACCAATGGAAAGTAAAATAAAGATGATTTAAACTATTTAATCCTTAATTTTTATTGGTAAGAACATAATTATGTAAATAATTTCCAATCGAAACCAAATTATTCTTTAAAGAAATATCAACAACTGTGATGTGTTAAACATAAATTGATAATTTTATTTAAGGTAATTAAAATGTTTACCACAAGAAAGCCCCACTGGTGTGTCCTCCCGTAGGAAAAAAACTGTTAGATTTGAGAACCCTTTCATCAATATACATTCTGCATTGCGGGTACTTTCGGCTTCATCAAATATCCATAATATATACGAATCCGACGTATCCTACTGAATACATTATGCGCAGTTCACCCAACTCCACTTCCTACACTCTCGAAACTACAAAATTCCAGTAATACTCCTACATTACATTAAAAGCTAAAATTTTTCGCCTGTGATTGTGTTATATAGAAACGGTAAATTCAACAAAAATACAGCTTAAAATGTGAAGGAGAACAGTTAGGTATAAAGTAAAGGTTTATTGAACATGAAAAAAATTTCCTTACCTTTAAGTTGTTCTGCTGGGGTGTCGGAACGAAAAAGCGCGCTTTCGTGGCGCTGCCCCACGCAAAAAAATACTTGCACTGTCGTGGGGTGGTCCATGGGCGCCGTAAAGGACTCATCGTTCAAGCGCCCCCGCTCGTTCTCGCGCGACCCCAGTTGCACTCCATTGCCATTTTGTATCCCTGAAACAACCCCATAAATAAACAATTCGTAACAAATAGGAATAGGTAGTTCTTAGAAGTAAACAAATACGACAAACTAAAAACTATCATGTAAATTACCACAGGAAATCATCTGCAGCAACATTTTTTAAAATATCGATAGATAAAGGCTTTGGAAATGTAAAAACACATTATTTGCCAAATGTCAAATGTGGCATATGACATTCGGAATATGGGATAAACATACAACATACCGTGGCGTAAACATTTCAGATCGATAGCGATCATGAAAATTCCTTCGTGCATTATCGATGTTTTTCGTCTAATTCCGTCTGTACTGGTTTGTACCGTAGATAACTCTATTAAGGCATATAATTTAAATTTAGTTTTAAAACAATAAAAAATAATAATTTTGTAAACAACAGAAAAAATGTCAAAATAATTATTATAAAATATGATTCATGGTCAGACACTTCTAACTTGAGAAAGGAGACAAAGTACTTAACATGCACCGAGTATTCGGTGGCCCGAATAATTGGCCGAATATTCTGTCATTTTTTCGAGCTTGCCGAATATTCGGATAAGCTGAATATATTTTTGAGTCAATCGAATATTTAGCACTTTGTGCACTAAGTCGATATAGATTACATTTTGATAGTATAATTGAGATTAAACAGTTATAATTTCGGTAGCAAAACGGGGCGTTATTCGCTTAACCTAGGCATTTATCACCAGTAAGTATTCGGCACATGGACAAATAATTGACTCGAGTTAGCTAAAATACGGTACTTAGCCGAATGGTTGGCTTATTATTCGGACAAAGTGCCGAATATTTGGTCTAACAATAGACCTAATATTCGACACTTTAGCCGAATACTTGACCAAATTTTTGCGGAGTATTCGCCGAATAGTTGGCCGCATATTCAGTATTAGGCTTTGTGAGACTGGCTGAATATTCGGTATTCAGACAGTGACCAAAATCACTATTTGTTACATTTTGTATTATAATATTCTAACCCCAACAGTACAAGATCAGAAACCACCTACTGCATTACAAGCGCAGTGTTTCTTTGCAACACTCGCTTACACTCGAAACGCCCATAAGTGTAATTAGAATCTCCCAGGAAATAAAAGAAGACAATCTATTTTTACAAGTTTTAGACATCAGAAAACGATAACAAAATACGTCACGTGGCGGGCAGTAGAGGCCGCTACCGCTGCTGCACTATACTCTAGTCAAATTGGAATACAGTTTTACGTTTAGAAGCAAAAAACAATAATAAGTTGCCAATGTACGAGGACACGGAATTCGATTTAGATAATGACTCAGATTCTGCCGATTACGACTACTCTGATGGTAAAATCAGAAACTGAAGAAAGTGAGGAAGAAGAGAGCAACGAAAGAGGGCTAGAAGAAAATGACTGTAAAAGTCAACTTTATCCTGTAATATTTGAAATATTGTAACCTATTGGAGCCTATTTTGAAAATAGCGCGCTATTATATTTATTATTATTTTGTAGCCAACAACTGTTCAAATTTTTTTTGGAAGTATAATTACGATAGGCGCAAGGGTTTCAAAAATAAATGAAAATATACGATTTTTCGGCTCCATTTTTCAATATGGCCGCCGAAGCTCTACTCGGATCGGTCAGGACTTTTAATATGTTCCTTCGCGCAATCAACCTTAACGTCTCACTGCTGGGCACCGGCACTCTTCTCTGCCACGTACTCTCCTTAGCGCTAAGATGGAGTACGGGGGGCCTACAGTTTAACGTCGAATCTGAACGACTAAATACCAGAGAAGGTTTCAGGCATTAAGACCCCACGGCTGTCTACATCGGATTGGGGAATGTGAGTGGCGGGTTGCGGCATAGATTTTTATTGCTGCATGGCTTCGGCGGGGAATCGAACCCTAGACCTTTAGTGTAAGAGGCTAAGCGCCTAACCTCTGAGCTACCACCACTCTGTTCTTTAGGAACGTCAGAATCAAAATCTAGCTTATTGTTATATTTTGGACTCTAAAAATTCTATTTCGACTGGATTACTACCAAACGCGCTCGGGTTCAATTCCGGGTGTATGTTTGTATATGTTTCTGCTAGTTAGTAGATGGGCGGCCGTATAATCCATAGCTAGCGACTCAATATTACTGCAAGTAAAACTTTACGGTGTATCATCTAGCTTACATAAGTTAAAGCAAACACAGGTTTTTAGCTGTACTCAAGAAATTTGTATTACTCGCGTTGACATTGACTTCGATTGAGTGTTATGGAGCGCAATACTCACGCACCCACAGACAGACATTTTAAAAAACATTTTTTTTTTGAGTTTACTGACGTTCAAACATGTATTTCGGTAAAAATATCGATTTTGAAAATTTTGATGAAATCAATATTTACCTATACTGAAAGTATAGGAAAGTAGTTAGCTCTTAACTAGAATTTATGTAGAGGGTAATTTCAAATCAAACTCAATTTTTTTTTGCAAAAGACCACCAAATTGACAATTTTGAAAAATTTCTTTTAACGACCTTAATGACCTCACCCTTAGAATCATAATGGTATGATTTCGTTATTTAAAATAATTCGGTTAAACGTAAAATCCGAAAAAAAAATATATCTGTATAAACTGGCAATTTTAAAGAAAATAAATCTCGGAGATGTTTTCGATGTAAAATATATAAACTCAGAATCTCGGATGGATTTCGAATCTCAGATAAATTAAGTTTATGGATCGGTATACTAACGTAGCCTAATGTAAAAGTAACTTATTCAACCCCGTTCGACGCAAATTTATCTATCTATATGTTAAAAGCGGATCCCTTCGACCTGTCTCACCATCAGAAGAATACAGCTGCTGCAGCTGAGACTATGCAAACCCAAGAGACGAGCGGTGGGTACTGATTTAAAAAAAAAATCCAAAACAAGCATGGGTCGTAGCCCACGAGTCAGCTAGTTTAAATTAAATTACATTCATTCCGACTTCCCATAGTATCGTATAAAATCGCGCCTCTAGAAGGTGCGTTGGAAACCTAATTGTTTACACACTTTAATGTTATATTCATATAAAACTACACCGCTTATCTATCTGACTAATTTTTTAATCCATACTATCGAAAATTTGTTGGTTCCGATTATTTAACTTTAATTTAGTGGATCAGTTGAACAAACGATTTTCTTATCTAAAGAACACAAACTCCAAATATTTTAAACGTGTGCAATATCACAGCTATAAACATTTTCCTAGGTACCAGACTCATTTTTATAGCCCAAAAAAATTCTTTAACGTTTTACTTGTGTTGGACAATGCACGCTAGAATAACAATAATAAAACCTGAGTAGCTGTGGCTGCAGTCATAGAAACGATGTTTTTCGCTAGTTGATTGCACCTCATTATTTAAAAAAAAACGAAACGTTATTGCTTAGCAACGAGTGTTAGTTTTGATTGAATATTCATCTCGGTGCTATAGTACGGCAAACACGAGTTGCTACGCTGGAGTTTTGAATAATTTTCCCCGGTTATTTTTCAATTCACGATTAGTATTTGATAGCTGTTTCAAATTCACGCGTGATATATGAGTGGATTATTTTTCGCATACTATAACGAATTGTTAATGTAATTGAATTGTTTAAACTAGCAAGTAAAAGAAATGAATAAATCTATTCTATTAATATTTAGTACGTCAAAAACAATCGGTTTGAAATTTTCTATGCATGCTGAAACGGCATATGTAGTGATTGGTTGACTTATTCAATGTGAAATAATTATCTTTAAAAAAATATAGACGATTTCAAAGTTTAAGAACTACAGAGAGCTAAAAATATTTAAAAATCATTCTCGAAACTGCGTGTTATTATTAATTTTTAGCGCTATGTTAAATTATAATAATTTTGACTGTCTTATTTAAGACTATCTAAATATTTTGTGTGTAGAAATAGAATCATAAATACCAAGTAAATATTTGATTATTATTTCCATAATATTTTAATACAAAACTGATTTTGAATTTTAATAAAATTTACATATAATGTGAAAATGTTAAATATGAATTTTCGTATTTACGTCACTATTGATTCTTATAGATTTGATATGAGCTTTTTACATAATAAATCCACTTACAACTGTTATTTAATGAAAATGATCCTTTCTTGTCGCTTTTTCCAAAGCAGCACGTAAATAAAAACACCATTTTCTTTATACAATTCCAACTCTTAGTCTAATAGTACACCATTTACTAACGAATTGCAGGAGAATAACACAAATATAAAATACAAACACAACACAGAAGAACCATTGAGAGTACTAAACTAATTGGCCGTGATTTCGGCACAACGCACTTCATAAAAACTAAATAATACGAAAACCAAATAAATAGTTACCGTTATCTCCGTCAATATGGAAGCAAATTTGGATGATTAATTTAATAGATAATCAAACTATTTGCTGATAATTTTTCAATAGTCAGTAAGTGTATCTTTCTCTATTTCCCTCACGAAGCCGTGCGAAATCAATAAATACTTACCTGATTTCTATACCTAGTAGGATTAATTTTGTGGAAGTCCCCAGAAAAATGTGGCGAAATTAATATTAAAAAAGCGAAAGGGGATAGGGATTTAATAAAGATAGGTACCCTCTCCAACAGTTTATGAACCCCAATTACGTTCATGATTTATTGCATATATTTCACCTAAATATTATTTTTATTACGCTTGTGGAAAATGCAACATGTTGTAAACAAACGTTCATTGTACCTTCATAAGGGAGTAAGCATCGCCTATTAATTTAAGGCCCCTCAACGTCCAATTAAGTAGAACCCGTCGAGCTGAAATTTAGACCGCCTGTTCAAATCAGTTTAATTATTTACTTTGTAATTTGATTTGAAACTCTAGTCGACTATAAATGGTTAGGCTGTCTAGGGAGTGATTTGTGTCCTTCGGTCATATTAAATTGACCAATAGTGCCGCTTTTAGTTTCAATAGTGTAGTTCAAGCAAATTTTCAAAAAGCGGGCTGATACGTTTTTGAATTGTAAAAAACATAGGAAAATTTTCAAAGTAAAATAAGATTAATATCTTAATTTCAATTATTTTTTGTTATATTTATTGGCTATCGGGCTTGTTCTGCTTTTAAGACTTTTCACCGACGCCCGAGGTCATCCCATTACATCTTATTAATAGTGTGTTACGCCCCAACATTGACTACAAAGAGACAATAGTGAAGCAAAAGTCGTATGTACTTCTGTCACACGCCAAAACACTTCGGTCAACGCATGGGAATCAGCTAGAGAGAAAACAAGTCATATTGTAAAGTAAACTGATAACAAGCTGCAGTTTTTCTGAAGATACTCGATTTTTTTATTTTTTTGGAAAAAGAAGAAACCCATAAACGAAAGGACAAATTCGTCTACCAAAAATTGGGTGAGAGAGGAGAAATCTCCCCCCCCCCCCCAGATATTACTGTATTTAACAATTAATTTGATAATTTTATTTCACTATCAATCATGAGAAATTTACGTAAACAGAATTTTTTTATCGAACCGCGTTTATTAAATAAGAGATCTGTAATTTTCGATTTTCAAAAGTTCATAGAAGGTGTCACAAGGACGTTGAGGAACTGGGACACAGACCACAATATAGCTGATTCATAGATCTATAAATCTACATTTAAAAAATTGCGTGGCCAGTTTATGAACAATATATTTTTGAAAATGCCAAAAATTATTTTTTTCACGTCACAATTTTAGTATTTCCAAAATTTTTAGTAGTTTGTAACATTATCTACCCTTAAAGCATTTCCAACATCAAATATTGTCCCAAACTTATAACTCGTTTTTAAGTAAATAGGCTTTAAATTTCAAATTTTCAAAAATTCAAAATAGGCGTCACAGATAAATTAACGAGCTAAGACACAAACCAACTTGTAGCCCATCTTAAGCTCTATTTATTGCGTACAACTAGATCATACCGACATATTATTGTTAAGTACGTCATTTGCTATACAAAACGGCCATTTACGACTTTTTGACCGATACCGAACTTTCTATTAACCAAAAATGACCAGATCGCCATTTTTCAAATTAAGCGTTTTTCAACACAAACAACGTAATATCTTGAGAAGTACTTGGCATATCGACGTGATTTTTTTAAAAACAGATGCATCAGCTCTATCTATGATCTTATTTTAATTTCCAAAACATTTATTCTTTGCCCGAAGGAATTACGAAATTACTATTTGCTTTCTAAGTAGTGAACTTTTTACTAAGCAAGACATTTTCTATTTGTAGATTTTAACATATACATGCAGCAAACAAAATTAAAAATAAGCCTTGAGCAATGATTTAAAGCAAAAAAAAAGATATCATATAGTCATTATTTTAATGGTATGCATTTTGTATCAAAACGCTGCGACGCACACACTACCCACTGTTATTACGCGCAGACTGCGTTGAATTACTATGCATCTATACACATGGTGGCACGTTTTTATAGCGATTTCTATAGCCAACTAAAGCATGCCATGAGTGTTTTCGTTTTCTGTTAAATTCAAAAACTACTTTCAGTTAGAACAATTTAAAAATTAGTTTCACATACAACTTGCGTGCTTGGCACGCATTTCTTCCTTTTTTTAATATTCTTTAGGTATATAGCGATAGGTTGATATTTAAACCTGTTACAAATTACAGTACTTACCCTAAGCAAAACTGATTTGACTAAAAATACTCTAACTAATTGTCAATAAGAATTATTGGTGAAATTTTACTTATTTTTATTTGTATCCTTAATCTTTATTAGCTAATGTTTATTGAGCTTCAGGTCAATTAAATGAAACACTTCTATTAAATTGGCAGCGTTTTGGAACTATTTGTGAAACTATACAAATATAATCAGAATTGCCAATTTATGTAATTAAATCATATACAATGATTTTAATATTAATTAAACATACAAAAAGTTATTTAACTAATAAGGTTCAATTATTAATAGTGGTATGGGCTTAGATGATAATAAGTATTTTGAAACATGAAGAAGAAACCATTACAGTTTCGAAACGTCCTTAATTTGTTAACGGTAGAATCCGATACACATTAGCTAATTAATTGGTAAATTTAAAATTAATAATGTGTATTGCAGCCAGGTATCATTTTATTCGGAAAAGAAATTTTTAAGTTGAGAGTATTTACAGAGGGAAGACATCAAAGCAAAAAGTTTATAAATATTAAATAAACCTCTACATACTTTTTTCAGTTCTTTCAAACTCCACTTATTTCGTTTGATAACAAATAAATAACGAGTTTACACTGCAGAGATATTTATTTTTCATAAATATTCTTAAAATGTATTATAGAGATAAAAGTAACAGGAAAGCGACTGAAATTTGAAATTAAGAAATTAGAATTATCTATTAAAAATATAATATAAAAAATGGTCTACGTTACCGTTTAAAGACCAATGTTTTTAGATACAACTATAAAAGTTTAGGGTATTCAGTTCATTACACTTCACTGTTGCAATTCTTTCGATTTTCTTCAGTTATAAAGCACTTAATTTTAAAACATGTAGAAAATTAAAAGGAATTTTATTAATTTTGTATAAACACAACCAAAATTTAATTCTAATATAAAATAATAAATTTCGTGTTCTAGAAAATCTAGCTAATTTTATACAGGGCGAGTCAACAAGACCGCGGTGGATTTTTTTTAAAATTTAGTCCAAAAATCATAAGTTTGCTTTGCCACTCTTATATTGAACACCCTGTATATTTCAATTTTTTTTTTAATTTTAAATAGTAAAGGACATATTGACCATCACGGCCTTTTTGACTCGTCCTGTATGAACAATCGGTGTATAAAAATTCACAATTAATCTCCGACAAAATTTTACAACATATTTTGTTTTTAATCACCGTTGCTCCACAGCTAATCAAACTTCTATATTTAGAAACTACCAGCATCTAATCCTCTTTAATTTAATTAACCCCTTTAACCTTTGGGCTAAAACTAGGATATGGATTTAGTATTTTAGTGCGCAGCGTTCGATTCCGAAAGGGAAATTTCAGCCTTGATTTAATGAAAAATTATGAAGGCAATCAAGAGGTTTCGCGGGTACAAATTTAACGCGCCATGCGTAGCTTTAAATGAACCCGAATAATGAAAAATTATGCTTCCAATATTTGAAATATCAGTGTAAATATTGTTGCATAATAACATCACAAATATTTTATCTATTTATCGACCTAAATCAACATAATTTTTTTGTAGAGAAAACTGGAAGTCGTTGAACTCATGCAATATTAATACCGCTCGTATATTCTTATTTACCCAAAAAATAATTAAATTAGAGGCTCATAATGTAAATTTTTTACTTTAGGCAGAGACAAATAATTCAAAGAAGAAAAATAATGTTCTGTACATACAGTTTTAATTGTAAAGTTTAACGCTATAAATTTCAATCATGCAGTTAAAAATAAAGTTGTAAGTATTTACTGCAAAAGAAATTTGAAAAAATAAATAATAAATAGGTAAAGCAGAAATTGTTTTTATTAAAAAAAAAATAACATAAAATAAATATAATAAAAAAAGAACATTCGAATGCGCAGAAGTTAATAAAATAAGTCAAAGAAAAATAAAAGAGTACAGAAAAAAGAAAAATGAAACAATATAGAAAAACAAGAAGATAAAATGAGATGTAGCATGGAACGAAAACAGATTGAAATATAATAACTAATCGTGAGTAAATGTTAACGACTTTTATGATAAAACAACAGCAAAGTTGAAGAAGAAAAACAAGAAAACTTTTGAAGATAACGAATAAATATCGGGTCAGGAGGGATATGAAGAGAAACAGAGCCCCGGGAGAAGATGAGATAACCCCAGACACGATAATCAAAGGAAGTGATAAATTGATTGAAATAATATCGCACAAGGAAAAATTTGAAGTAAGTGGAACAACGCTAAAGTAATCTTAATACATAAGAAAGAAGGCAATAGAAAACTTAACAACTACCGCCCGATCAGTATTTTATCGCATTTGTACAAATTATTAACAAAAACAATAACCACACTATTAACAAAGAAGTCGGATGATTATGAGCCCGAAGACGAGGCAGGTTTTAGAAAAGGACAGTCTACAGCAGATCTCTTACTTGCTATAACAATATTGATTTACAAGTGTAATGAATATGCCCATTTTAAAACTCCGTGCCTAAATTTTTTTTAAATAGGCAACACACAATGCAACCCCCAGATCACTATGCATTTCTACAATTTTTTTTTAAATTGAGATCAGAGTTGTTTTACAGTACATGTATCTACTAATGATTAAGTACAAATTTAAGGTTACTTCAATAACTCAAATTTAATATTTGACAACAATAACTACAATAATTTAATAGGAACATAGTACAAAAACTAACGAAGCAGGTGTTCAAATTGCCTTCCCCCTTCGTTTTCGCAGAGTATAATTCTTCTACGCAGCGAACCTCTAACACGAGCTAACGTTTCTGGTGTAATAGAGCGACAACATTGAATTATCCTTTTGCGTAGATGTTCTTCATTTCGAATGGGCACTTCATACACATCATTTCTTACTTTGCCCCACAAAAAGAAGTCTAGCTGAGTTAAATCGAGACTACGGGCAGCCCAAGGATGCAATGCACCTCGTCCAATTACGCCTCCCTCAAAACGTTGGTTAAGATAATTTCTCGCATCCATATGAAAATGCGGAGGTGGACCATCATTTAAAAACCACATGCTATTCCGTACGTTTTGAGGAACTGTTTGGAGGAGAGCCGGTAGTTCATTAATTAAGAAATTTAAATACATTTCACCATCTAAATTTCCATTAAAGAAATGTGGACCTATTACAAAATCGCCAATAATACCGCACCACACATTAAGAGAAAAAATTCTGAAAATGAGTTATCCAGATCCAGCGGGGATTGTCTTGGGCGTAATAGTGGCAGTTATGTCGATTAACCATGCCGTTGTTTGAAAACCTCGCTTCATCACAGAATAATACCATACTTAAAAATTCCGCATTGCCGTTTAATTGCCGTCTAAGAAATTGACAATACTGAACACGATGCTCATAATTCCTATCTTCAAGATGGTGTATGATATAAACATGGTAGGGGTGAAATTTGTTCGCCTTAAGAATATTGAAAACAGAACCTTTGCTAATGTTTAAGGCATTTGCAGTCGCTCTTTGACTTGTATGGGGATTATCCGTAACCATTTCAATTACAGCTACTTCGTTATGTTCAACCGTAACTTGCCGTGTCCTTACTTTTGGTTTTGAAAATTGCCCATACTCTTGTAAATTCAGAAGAAGCATTCTAAATGTTTTGTCTGTTGGAATTCGTCTACCTGGAAAGCGTTGCGCATACAAAGTACTGGCAGCACTCGAATTTTTTCGACATTCACCCAGAATTAGAAGCATGTCCACTTTGTCAACGTTGGAATGCATTTTGCATCAAAGATTAGTAATCGATAATCTTTGTTTTGCACCGTTCAAGTAATGTGGCTTAACGAATTTGATTAGTAAACTGTCAAGTTAATGCAAACATGATTGCCCTGATCTAAATTAGAGAAATATTTTGTTTTAAAATAATAGTCGGCAGTGACTTGTATTGTGTGTTGCCTATTTAAAAAAATTTAAGCTCGGAGTTTTAAAATGGGCACTCTGTATACATCGGTTCGTCGACTACCAAAAGGCTTTCGATACGGTTGAAACATGGGCAATACAACGAGCAGTGGAAAATTGAAGGATAAACAGCAGATATTAGACATAGTTAGATCTTAAAAGAAATAGCAGATCAAGCAACATCCCCATATAATCTTCATAAAAGTACCTATCCAGTGCATCTAAACAGAGGGGTGAGACAAGGAGATAGTCTATCCTCTAAACTATTCACACTTGTAATTGAAGATATATTTAAAAAAACTAAATTAGTCGGAAAGAAGAATGAGCGTAAACAAAAGATTTTTGCACTTGCGATATGCGGATGATATAGCTCCTATAGCAACAAACCAACAGGAGCTACAAGAAATGTTGATGGAGTTAAATGAAGAATCAAAGAAGGTAGGGCTGGAAATAAACCTAGCAAAAACCAAAATAATGTTTGAGGAAAAGAATAACATAGAAATAGAAGCAAAAGAAGTAGAAAAGGTTGAAGAGACAAAAAAAATAATGCCCAATAGAGAAAATCAAACGGCGGAAATAAAAAGAAGAACACAACAATCATGGGCACATTCGGAAAACTTAGTTTTTCACGCTACCGACAATGTAAGTAGGCCTTACATCCATAGCTACAGGGATCGTAAATGGCTGATAACATTCGTGTACTAGTTACCCTTGACGACGGAACTTAATAGTGTCACTTACATCCCTAGGAAAATAATGTTGATTGTAACTGTTCGTTGATATGGTAACAAGCACAGACAACTTAGAGTAATGGGGCTTTTAAAAAATAATTCCGAGACAGCTGTCAAAACGAACTTTTAAAAATATGATTAAATTTCTACTTGTAGGCCTGCTTACATTGCTGGTAGCGTGAAAAATTTAATAAGTAACACGAAATGTATCGACTAATAACATCCTCGGCAGGCGACAAGCTTCGGCTCCGCCTCAGCTCGTATTCGCCTACCTCGGATGTTATTACGTCCTTACATTCCTTGATACTTAAATAACTATTATATTGAAAAATAAAAATATCGCATTACATCGAAAAGCCAAGGTATTTAACATTTGTATCCTGTCAGTAATGTGTTATGGAACCGAAAACTACTGATGACTAAAAGAAACATAACTTTCTTAAGAACTACGCAACATGCAATGGAACAAAAAATGTTGGGAATATCTTTAAAGGATAGACAAACTAATAATTGGATGCGGAAAAAACACAAGTTGTTGACGTAATAGAAAATGCTGCAAAACTGAAGTGGACTTACGCAGGCCATGTAGCAAGAAGTGGAATAAAACTATATTGACATGAATACCATACACATTTAAAAGACCCAGAGGACGCTCACCAATGAGATAAGTGGATAATTTAAAAAGAACAGCCGGTTTAAACTGAATTCAACTAGCAGCTACAGGTGAAGATGGAAAAGAGGTGTACATTCAAAGATGAATGTCACACGCTAATGAAAAAGAAGAAGAAGAAAGATAAATACGTTCACATTAACAAATATTTAATTTATAGTCATATTTTGTTAGAACAGCCACATGCTAATATTTTTTAGGTCTTTAAACCTTCTAAGCAACCCAATGGCATTGGGTTGGATGTATTTAAACTCATACAAAATTGTAATCAATATAATTTTGCTTAGGTCCTTATCACCCCCAAATGGGCAAGTCTTCCCACCGATAGGCATTAGGCTTTAAATGACACAGACCTTCTAGCCAATGGCCACGTAGCCCCGAAACCAAACCATCCCATCACGCTCAACCAAAAAACTATGAAGGTGAGTAATTTTTTTCTTATACCAAACGAACAAATGATTAAAAGCAACAAAAAATTAACTCATTCCACATCAGCATCAAGTCGTTTTGCGCAAACTATATAAACAACATTTTGAAGGCCATTGCAACTTAGAATTAAAGGCCGATTCACGAATCCAGCTTTAGCAGAATATAATTTTACTTCGGTTGTTGCATAACCTTGACAACGAATTTCAAGGTTATTCTGATTCATTGATTTTATCTAACTCCGTTTCGCAGATACTAAAGTAAGCACAAAAATTACTTGATACGGAAAAACATGTATTAGTAATTATTTTCAGTCACCTTTGCGATTAATTATGATTTATGCTAAAATATTAAAACTGTTTTATCAAAGAGCGCAAAAGTCTAAGCAAGTATTCAGAGAAATAAGTGAAGCATAAACACACAACTTCTCAAAGGAATAGCAACTTATTACACAAATGGCAGCAAATTGTTCCCGGCGCCTCCACCATCTTCGAAACAATCCACATCACAAATATTGTAGTAATAATAACGACTTCGTGTTATCTGTACGGCATACGAGTCTGTTACCACGTAGTTTCCTTTGAACTCTAAAACATCTGAACCATGCAAACTTGTAACTAAGAGCGATACTCTCGTTCTCTTTCGACTGCATTGTTGATGTTGGTACCTCCAGGTAATTGCTATGCTTTGCATCAAACGCGAGCAGCATAATGTAGTCGTGGCAAGAACCAGACATGAGGGTGAATCAAGTAGCAAAAACATCTGCCGCAAAAACTCGCGGTAGTCGCCCTGCCGCGTCCTAATTTTTCCTTTGATATCTTTAATTTATTTTCCGTCGTTTCGAATGCTAAGTGAGTGCGCGATTTAAATGGACGAAACACACCTCTACAGCTATTTTAAATTTTTCCAACGACTCGCGATCAGGAAAACGAGGACCATTATTTTATATTAGCACGGACATCTGATCCCAACGTGTACAACTAAATCTAAATTTATCGCTTTTAAGTACGAAAGAAACATCTAGGATCTCGACAAATTCCACACGACATGAGACGATATTGATCAAATATTCTACACTTGCGGCCGTCCGTATGTTCGTGCTGCATCTTAAATGGTTTCTCAAAAGGTTAATAACTAAATTAGGCTACAGGAAGCTCATAGGATTTATAAACAAAGATTATTTGTGCAGCACCGACCGGTAATTAATAGAGGAAGAAGTTCCACTTCGCTCCGTATCTGCAGCACTTCAGAATAACTGGGTTAAGTATCAACATAATATGACAATATAATCACGTTGGTTTATTCCTTTGACAAGCATTAGCCTTCCTGTTTAGAACTGAAAGGAAAAATATGGGCGAAACAGGTCGCCGATACCGTCCCATACTTTTTACGTTTTAAATACTTTCGCGGCAAAAAATGACTAAATAACATTGTTTTAACAAAAATTAAAGCAAGAATAAAAATTAAAAAATTAGAAGAAAAGGTAACGCCCCAGTGGTGATCTGAACTTGCGGCAAACTTTGGAATAAGATGTCGCGTACCGTATAAGAATAGTAAGCTACGATAACTTCGGTTAAACCGCATGGAAGCACGGTAATCGTCCGCTCTGGAACCAAAACCGCTATAAATACTTTATTTGAAGAGTTATCAAAAATATGCAAAGAATGAAAAATATATTTTTCAACTAAAGCCTAGTTAAAACATCGTAACTTCCATAAAACGCGTGGTCGATATTAAAAACTATCGTTTTTCTTAATTTTTAAAATGGTTTAAAACTATTTTTATTCTAATAAACTACTTTAAATAGTCTAGTAAACTGTTTAAAGTTTATAACGATTGGCGTTTGCGTTTTTAAATAAATAATTATTCAATTTCAAATTTACAAAACTTCCTGGAGGGCGTCAGGGTAAAACTTCGGAGATAAGTAAAAAACAAATTTGTAGTTCATTGCAAGCTCTATCGGTTAATCAAGTTTAAAAAACGGTGTTGCCAGTTTTTGATAAATAACTGTTTGAAAATGTCCAAAACTTTGAGAAGCTAGCATTTTTACAAGAGTTTCAAAAATATTTTTACACCACTTGATTATACTTCATAAAGGATATTAAATAATATGACATTTTGTAATAATTAGATATTTTGTTTTTGTGTTATCGGGCAATAAAATCCAAATTTTCAAAAATTCGTAGCGGGCTTAGTTCTGAAGATGCACCATTCGAAAAAAAAAACGAGTTGATTTGCCTTTAGATTCGCTACAACGCTGTTTATATTTCAAAAAAGTGTTTAAAAAACCTATACCCATACCTATAAAAACATGTCTAATTTACGTTTCTGGTTCCGGTTAATGACCTTACAAAACCTGACTGCAAACAAAAACAAAAAAAAATGTTTGCCGAGTAAAACTTCCTAACCTGTTCTCACTGAACAGTGAAACTTCTATTCTATTTTAATTTAAGAAAACGAAAACGGTTTCAGTTGCAAATCTGGTATTCAAGTAAATTCCAAATATTAATTTAGAAAGTCCAAACAAACATGGATGGACTTTTGCATACACTGAAATACTGAAATACTCCAGTGACTGCAATTGCAAAGATTGTAACAACAGTTTAGTAAGTTTACTCGCAGTTCCTGAAACGGAAGAAACTTATTAAGCAAATTTTACTAGCTTACTTCCACGTCATTATTTTTATATTACGTCACATTAATGTATTAAGAAAATGTACAACTAACTAAAGATATTTTTTTTATCTACAACTTCAAGCACTATCAAGGTTTACGCCTACGATGCGGCACAGAAAGCGCGCGGCGTTTCGATAAATAATTAATACCATCAAAATCATGGCCATATGATATCTAGTTTTTAATTTAAAATATTTCTGCAAGTTTATTTTTAATTTTGTTTGCTGCATGTACATGCTAAAACCAACAAACAAAAAAATTGTCGCTTAGTAAAAAGTTCACTACATCGAAAGCAAAAAGTCACATTCGTAATACCTTTGGGTAAAAAACAATTTTTTTAGAAACTATAATGAGATCATAGATGCATATGCTTTTAAACAAAAAAATCAAGTCGATATGCCAAGTACTACTGGACATATTACGTTATATTTGTTTAAAAACGCTTAATTTGATAATTGGCAATTTGGGAACACTCGATTGGAGTTGGGTGTGACCGTAAGCAACCGTCCGAGCGCTACATACAGTGGAAGGGTACTGAGAGTCAGCAGGCAGTCGCTAGAATAATCAATCAAGCATTAACCTTGAAAGGCCAGTAATGGCGGCGTTTAACATGCGTTTCGCACTCCTGTCAGCCGCCGCTAAAGAAGTTTCACTTCAAAACTTTCACATACCAAATACTATAAAAATCAGTAAAGGAGTTCCAGAGATATAGGAAACCCCACACACACACCCAACTACGCACGCACCCATCCCCAGACAGATATTTTTTTAAATAACTTTTTTTCAGTTGCTTGAATCCCAAAACGTGTATTTCCGTTAAAATCAAAAATCGAATATGTGTATAAAATTATTACTTTCCATACTTCAGTAGAACTTTAAGAAATTATAAATGAGCGAAGCAGTGCGTCTGGACTTTAGCATACTGCAGAAGCTCATACTTTATAGTATGTAAATAATTCTAACTGCATGCATAATAAGTCGTGTTTGTTGAAATTAAAAAAAATTTCAATCAAAACTTCACGTTTCATTATACCACAGATAAGGTTAACACTACAGATATACGGTAAATATGTGAGCCATCGGCAGCTTGTTTTATATGATTAATAATCTGCAAAAAGATGGCGCTACAATGACAATTTATAATTAAGTCACAGATGACTACAATTGAGCAGATTACTTAGCACATATTCAAACCAAAAGTTAGACAGCCATCTGCCATGCTTAATTGTCAAATCGCAATTTTTCGTAAATAATTAATATTGAAGCCAATTCTACTTAAATTAATTCATGATGTGACAGATGCACTCAAATCCGCGATAAAACAGTTTCCAACACATTTCAACAGTAATAAACAAATAGCGATAGCAGCGCCCTAAAATTGGTCCGGTGCGTTGTAGCCAAACTAACGCTAATTTCGTCTCCAAA
Organism: Ctenicera cuprea; assembly: GCA_958336395.1. NCBI lineage: Eukaryota > Metazoa > Arthropoda > Insecta > Coleoptera > Elateridae > Ctenicera > Ctenicera cuprea. Next base: position 18,138,753 of record OY284487.1, on the reverse strand, counting down.
TATGGGCGGGCATTTTGTATAAAGGGTCGTATATCTGTAGTGTTAACCTTATCTGTGATTATACATATACTCAAGCAAAACAAACACCCGCTGCTATGCAACGAATATATATTCGTAATTTAATAACCCGATTAGTTTTCACTCCACTCGTGACATGATTGTTGAGAAATTTGATTAAGACAAAATCACAAAATTTTCTAAAGTTGATGTTAAACTTGGCGTTTTAGAGTCGGAATTTTAAGTCAACGAATAAGTACATTAGTGAGAAAAAAGGAAATTTGTGCGTAATAAAGTATGAAAACTTTTCGAAGAATAAAATGTAGTTTTTAAAACTACAAATTCATTTTTTAGCTAAAAACTACAACTATATAGCGTAAACAATAAAGCCTTTGACCGTTTCAGTTTTTACGTGTAAAATGGAAAAGATTTCGAAAATCTTTTTAACACTGTTATTTTTTGAAATGGTTAAAAATTTAGCAAACTGTGAAAATACAACAATGAAAACTGATTTAATTACAGAAAAACTCGTATCATACAGCTCTTATTTTGATTTAATTGCTGTTTAAATTAAATTTACATATTTCACAATATTGCTAAATTCTACCAATTAAACCTAGCATTGTGTTGCTTTAGAAAGGTATCTCTATTTATTCACTGTAAAATTTCTCATTACCGGTTTATTTAGTAAATGGTGTCCCATGCAGAAAATGTTTTGTTTGTATTTGCTTTGTATGCAAATGCTATGCATTTAAAGTTAAATTGAATTTTAGGTAAAGTCTGCGAAAGCTTATGATATTAAGAGCTTAACTAGAAATCACATTCCGCAATTAGCAAAAACTCTCCCTTCTTTATGCATGCCAGAAAATTAAAATTTAAAGCTCCAAAAATGTCTCCGAAAATTATTGTCGCAATTAATTGAGAATTTTATTCATTCGACGCAGAACAATGAGCTACTCCGAAGTGTAACTCTATATAAAGCTGCTCGTGGTGTTCATTTCAGCAAAAACGCGTCTGGTGTTCATTTCCAAACGAGCCATTTCAAGAAAATTGTGAATAATGGCCACACTTTAATAACAACAGATTTATTGTCTATCGTAAAGTGGCATTTAACGTTGCCGATATAAATAAAATTACTCCAAATCCCAATGGCAAAGAGTCCATAAAACACCGAGCAGTAGTTTAACGGTGGCCAGTAAGAGAAAAAAAAATCAATTTAGTAAATTAAATGACACAAAATAGTAGAAGACAAAAAGAAGTATGTTTCGTTGGTTGTTAAAATATCGTATGTTCCAATACATACAATAGTCAAATTTAACGGGAATTTTGAACGAAAATACGAAATTATTGCAAATGTGTCTATAAAATACCACATTAGTGATATAATTGTACAAATTGAATTTTTACACCTGTCCTGTATTAAACATAACGCAAAAATCACTGTTTGTGAATACAGCTTGGTAATCTATGGTGTAAAATGTTAGGTTCATTAATATTCTCTAGCTAAGATTACCAAATTTCTCCCCTAACGTGCATAAGTCTCAATTAAAATTTGTTTCATTTTTAACCAGTCGTAATATTCCTTAACGCCAAAGAAAAATGTTTACAAGCTAAATATTAACATAACGTTAAAAAACATTTAAATTTTGTATAGACGTATTAATCAAAAAATTAAAGCAGGTAGAAAATTATATATCAGATGATTTAGTAAGACGTATATCTATATATACTAAATCCGGAAGCCTTTGCTTTTTCTCAGCTTTTAGTGGTGACAGGGAGACGGCGCCGTTACAACCTACATATTTAAGCGCCCATTGCAGAAAGCAAAGATTCGCTTGCACAATCGCCCGCTAGAGTGTAAAAACAACGGCAAATTAAAAAAATTATTAACGGCAAGTCTGCAGCCGGTGCATTTTAATCGTTTTTCAACATGTATATTTAATAATTTAGTTACGATGATAAAATCTAACGAAAAATCCTTTGGGAAAGTAAAATATTTCACATTGGGTGTACCTATGCTCATAACAGTATAATGTTTAATAAAGAAAAAAATAATTTAGATAGATCTATAACTTAATACTTACTTTTTGTCTTACTATTATAGTTGGGGCAATCTTTTACATAACAGTTCATAATAAAGTATATAAAGTAGTTCAAACTTACTTCAAACACTGATTTGTTGACAAATCAAAAGCACCTAACCTCTTTATCATTACACTTGACATTAGAAACTGACAGAAGTACACATACTGCGCCTGCGCACTGATACAAAACAGGGTTTCTCAACTAGTTTTTACACTTGCGCAGAAGTTGACGAAAATTGGTCGTAGTGACAGCATACCATGCTCTATACTCTATCATGATAGCTCATTAACAACACACACTCGGAGAACGACACATTGCGTTTCCAACGCGAGCTACACATACCGGCCGTGACGCGTAACGCGACATTTCATTTAAAAAGCTTGCGTACAGTGCTTTTCAAATCAATAGCGACCAACCATGACTTTGACTGTGAAGTGCAGTCATTGCTTTAACCCGTTCCTACCTATAAACGGATATACGTCTCCCACTTATCCTTTCTTATTTTGCGTTGTTGTGCCATCCTGTTCCAACATAAACCTGCATGTTTTTTTGTTGTCGTCACCTCATTTCATTGGGGGTCTTCCTCTAGCTCTTTTTCCAGACCATGGGCTCCAATGTTGTATTACGCTGTTCCTTCGTCGATCTGTTTATCTCGCGTTATGACCTGCAAAGCGTAATTCATTGATGTGACTCTCTTTTTTATGTCCGTGATTTTCGTGTTTTGTCTGACCCATTCTATAGTTTTCCGATCTCTTTATTATATTTAACATCTGTCTCTGAACTGCGCGTTGGGTTTTTACTAGTCTGTCCATTTTTTTTTCGTGAGCGTCCATGTTTGCGCTCCGTGGGTTAGTACGAGTAAAATGCATTGGTCATATAATTTTAAATGTTGTTGTATATTTCTGTTTTTCATTCGTAATTAGCCTTTACGTCGCACTGCTGGGCACCGGCACTCTTCTCTGCCACGTACTCTCTTTAGCGCTGAGGTGGAGTACGGGGGATCTACAGTTTAATGTCGAATCCGAACGACTAAATACCAGAGAAGGTTTCAGGCATTAAGACCCCACGGCTGCCTACACCGGATTGGAGAATGTGAGTGGCGGGTTGCGGCATAGATTTTTATTGCTGCATGGCTTCGGCGGGGAATAAAACCCTAGACCTTTAGCGTTAGAGGCTAAGCGTCTAACCTCTGAGCTACCACTACTCTTGTTTTTCATTACCTGCCTTAATTTCCCGAACGCTGCCCATCCTAATTTCGTCCTACGTACGATTTTTGGCCCTTGATTGTCCTTGCTTACTTTTAGTACCTGTTCCTGGTACATGTATTCGTTTACTTGTTTCAGTTACTTTCCCTCTATTTTTTAGAAAGATGTTTATTTGTGTTTGTCATCACCTCTATTTTCCCTTTATTGACCTTGAGATCTATTTTCTTAGATTGATGATGAAGATTTGAGATCGTTTTCGTAGCTCAACTTGTGAGTTCGCTATTAGAACTATATCATCTGCATACTTTAGGTGGTTTGAATTTTATCCATTTAGGTATGTTTATTCCCTTGTCTCAACAACCTAACCGTGGGGCGTAGTCCACAGGTTCTGCTAGTATATAATAACACCGGAAATGTCTCAACTTTACGCCACGAAGGGCTATGTTTTTACATTTCGACACGACTTATTTATTACTGTGTTTGCCAGTTCCGCTATGTTTATGTTACAGTAACATAGGCCTACGTGGCACGTGCACATATTTAAAAAGAATTTGTGAAAATATGCGTCAAGCGCAGGTTACGGGTTCTGCTAGTCTGTATTAATCTTTGAAGTTCAATGGATTGGATCTATTATTTATAAATTATAAGCAATAACAATTGTATGTTAAAAGATACGCTACGCAACAGCTTGCATCCTCCACACACACATTTATTAACGATCTGCCGCTTATTGAAACTAGTGTAAGTAAGTCTACTAAATACGCCGCTTTCATATTTCATGAACCCTCACTTTTCCGTAGATAACAACTGTAATTGCTTTCCGTATTTCTAAAAATATAAAAATTATACAGAATTCCCAGAGAAGTATCAGTGCTTATTGATACATGCAGGCGCTCCTTTTGGGTTTAACATTCCCATCGAATCTTGTTTACAAGCTTATTGTTTTTTTCATTTAGCTCAAGTTGATATAGACGTTCTACTAATTTAGTATGTTTGATTCTATGAAATGCTTGTCCACAGCCGATAAAGCACATTAATACTTTTCGCCGATGAAAAATGTGACGATTTAAAATCGGCTACTGAAAAACTCGTTATTGTATTTGACTGTTTCTGCAAAAGAATCCTTTTCCACTTAAAATCATATCTAGTAGCATTCAAACGGTTGTCCTACCAACATTTGAATTTTATACGCTGATTCAAAACCGAGAGTAAAACTGAGCTTCAGCACAATAATCTCGAAAAGGAAACCCATTAAGAATAATTTTCTACGGAAGTCTATATAAACGCAGTTATCGTAATATCTCTTTTGTCTGTTCTTTCTTCGCCAACTTCTTCCAGTTATAATTCGAGAAATAGACGGAACTGGGAAAAATTTCTTTTTTCCACCCATCAGTGGCTCCTTAAGGTTCGTTTTATATAAGAAAATAATAACATATCGAATTGAAATTCTATCGGGTATTGAGATCTCTCGAAACATGGAGAACCGAATTTATATTCTGCGTTGGGAATTTTTTACTCGCTGAAAAACTCGCGCGTGCTTATCGAACTTTCAGTCATCTTTCAATGGAGGTGCCAGTTTCGAATTCCAGGAGACATTTTTCAGGAACATGAAAGTGTTACTTTAGTCAGACGAATATTACAGTGTATTTTTCGCTCGGTTACGTTTAAATGGAACTGCTCGACGGCTGAAAGCGACACCTTAAATCTATGTGGGCTTTTTATACATTTTAAGTTGCATACACATTTTTCAGCTTGCTCACTTGACTTGTCGGTCATGTTAAAAGTATTTACCTTTGCGTTATAGCTTGCACGCCCTGGGGATACCAAACCTACGATTTTTCTGTAAATCAAATACCAAGCAAAATATAACATTCTGAAAGTATAATAAACAATGAAGCATTATACATATTAATTGACGAGATACATAAACGCGCTAATGGCTTTTTTAATCTGTCTTGTTTATTCATGAATCGGGGAGTGGTAATAAGGGTCGAATGAATTTTGATAGGCACGTTTTATTGCAGTAACTCTCTGCCAGTAAAATTAATTGTCGTTCATAATTGGTGAAAACGCGTCTTAAGCTGATGCCTTCAGAAACTGTGATTGAATATTGAAATTAGAACCGAAGAGAAATTGAAGCAGGAATTATTTTGGAAAGTGGGGCAATTACGTGTCGATTAAATAGAAAAGGTCAAGTGGATGGAAATTTCTAAAACAGGTGATCAATTCATCAATTCCAATTAGCAAAGCCCCTGTTATGAATGTTGCCCACTTACGTGAATTATGCTTTTGTCTGTTTGTAGTTGTATTGTAGAGAGGAAAAACGCATTGCATATTCAAACTGTTTAGGTGCATTTCAAACAAAAATGTACTTCCAATATTTTCATTATGCACTTGTTGGAATGTTTTTGACCACTTGCTAAAATGTAACAGCTTTTTGTTTCAATAAAATAACATTAAAAGTTTTACTTGTCACTGCTTCACTTTATAAAATAAATTTCGCGGCAACTGTAGTGACATTTTCGTTGTAGGTGAAGCAGTAGTTTGCTAGTTCTAACTACTTAATATATTTTTTCGTAATATCAATAGAATTGCGTTACATTTCGATGTACATTGTGATTACGGATGTTGATCCCCGAAAATTTCTTCCTAATAGCAAAAACTTAATATATCGGCAAACAAAATTAAAGAAGAAACACTCGAACTGTGGAATAACAACACTTGAACAAATACAGCACCCTTCCACACAAGTAACTAAATACCAGATACGTAGTTTGACAGCAAAGCTATGATCATCGGTGGTAACCTGACACTATCAGTGTCAGTTTACCACTAATGATGATAGCTTTGCTATCGAAATACGTATCTGGTACCTTTTTAGTTACTTCTGTGGAAGAGTGTTGTATTTTTCAAACAAAATTAACATTGTTACTTACCTAAACTTGTAGTATACAGAAGTATTAATTTAATGATCATTTTCGATTTCGATATTTTGACGGAAATGCATGTTTTGGACAAGTATAAGTGTTGTATAGTATCTAGATAGATATATCTAGTTACAGTATCAAGATACTTTACACGTATCTAGGGTATTTATCTAGATCTTTTTGAAAATGTTGTATCTGTATCTGGTTTAGATACTTTATTTGTAGCGGGATACATTGACACCGGGTGCCAACAGAATCATTAGACAGCCCGTATTTTCTAGAGTTTTTGATATATGGCAACGAAACTTAGTTATAGGTAATATGTACCCAAAAAAAGCACATTTTGACATATTTAACACATTTTGTTGACTCCAACTGTTGAGTTTCAAACGGAACACCCTGTATATTTTCACGTTGTTGGAATACTAAACCAATTCTGAATATGCCTGTACTATTTTTGAAAATTTTAAAGATTACTATATTTTTAAAGCAATTTTTTATTTTAAATCTAATCTTGTGACCAGGCTCAAATCATTATAAGGGAAGCACGCGATAACAAAAAATACATTAAGTATTCTAGTAAGTACACGCATTCATATTTAAAAAAATCAATTTTTTCACATTAATCATTTTATTCAATGGCACCATCATTTGCTTACTGTCAGGGCCAATACGGCCCGGAATATTAGTTATAAAACGACCCAATAGAACGCAGTAAGGATAAACTAAACTGCCCGACGCCGACGGCCCACTTGGAAATTAACAGCCTGGTAAACCAGTCCGGGCCTGCTATTTTTTTATATTGCCATACTAATTCAGAATGCATTAACATTTGTCATTTGGGTTGCAGATTCTACTCCATCTTTTCGCAACTAGAGTATAGTGAATGCCTCAGAATGTAATGTTTATCAGAAATATAAATTGCACAGTAGAAATTGTAACGGATATAAAACGACTATTTTAAAATAGCATCACATAGTTTACATTCTTACCTCTATTATACAGTGAGTTTTTCTTTTTTGTATACATACCAGCTATGTATACTTTTATAAAAAAAAACATGTCAATGCATTGTTTTACTGCTATTTGTAGGCAACCAACTATACACTACATTTCAAAGCTTCAATCTTTGCAAAAAATCGTCTGCTGTGGAAACAGTAATCAAATTGCTTAATGTCAAATTAATAGCATTTTTTTTTAATTTAGCATAATATTTGTGTATTGTTGATATTTTATGTTTTTAAAATAAGTTTTATTAAAAAAAATTTATATTCAAATAATTTTGCGTTTTATTCACAAACATACTCATTGAACATAACCTCACACTCTGAGGAATACCTTTCTCTCTCTATTATTTTGTGTACAGTTGGTTGCCTACAGATTGCAGTAAAACAATGCATTGACATTTTTTTTATAAAACTATACATACCTGATATGTATACATAAAAGAAAAACTACTGTATACACTATGCATATGCGAAAAAATAAGAAAGGTATACCTAAGGCGTCAGAACTAAATTGAAAACTCTTACTACGTCTCAAAAACACAGAAATCAAATCGAATAAGTGAATATGGATGTAATATTTGAATTAAATTAATATTCGCTGAATTTATGGAAACTCACGTTTCAATTTTCAAACAACTTGAAGGAAAAATATTCCAATACAACAAACATTTGAAAGCATTTCAAAAATTTTACACTTTGTGAAACCCAAGGACTTCTCGGTTTTCAGTAAAAAAATTAATGAGACGTATATGAATATAGCGGGCACGTTTTCGACTGGCAATTTAGGATTAACCCGAGTACTGAGTAGAATTAGCATTCAGCTTAATTGCTTTTAAAATTAACGATGTACAAACACGAAATGATTTTGAAAAACCATTTTAAGTACTAGACAAACTCTTATACACATCAAGTGCGCGTTTGATTAATGATCTAATGAGAACCACTAATATGCTCTCTAAATAACGATTTGTTCAATTAAGGGAAAAAATTAATTAATAGCTTTAACCGCTCTACTGAAAATCAGAAATAGGTTAAACATTATTTGAATCATATTTTGACTGCTTATAGAACTTGCAGAAATGGAGGTTGTAATTTATGTGCCCATAAAGTGTTTAATATATTTTGATACAAATATTAATACTTTTGTTTTAGAGCTTTACATAATGGGAGCGGCAAAAAACACTAATGGTTTTTAAATGTTAAACACTAAACTGTTTGTTCAAATAAAATAATAAAATATCCTATTGTATTCAAGAAGAACAGGAAATTTACTTATTAAAAATGATGTTAAAGTATGCAGCTGCAGTCTGTTAACGCGGGATTTTAGGTAGACTCTAAAAATAACTAAGCGTAACAAATCAGGAGATCGAGCAGGCCAGCGTGTGTTGCAACGAGATGCAAGACGCTGCGGAAACATTTCATGTAAGATGTGATGGTTTTTCTTGCAGTGTGGCAGATAGCGCTGCCGTCTTTTTTAAACCACAAAACAACAAGTCGACATCAAAGTTAAGGTTAAAAAACATTTCCTCTATTATACATTACCTCTCTATAAATTCAAATTTTTCGCGTAACCGTTACCTTATCTTCATTATTGTTTTCAAAAAGAACTGAACACAAGCAGGGTGATACGTATGACAATTTTAATAGGCTTGACAGACAATGAAACAAAAAAAACACTTAAGTACATAACATTCCTAATATTCATAAACATCAGCAAATGAAAAAGCGAGCAATATTATCCATGCGTGTTTTAACAGTTTGTACGCAACTTAAGATAAACTCGCAGGTTTAGTCTACATGTACAATGTACATTAAATTGCGATCATCGAAACATCTCAGTCAAAGTTAATATTTACAAATACAAAACGTCAGTGTTTTCCGCCGCTCCCTGTGCATACAGCATAACCTAAAAACAAATGTTATACTTCCTTGCATATACGAAGTGCATTGTACAGCAAATTCAATGTTTATATGTAAATTAAAACAAAAGTGGGTATTCTCTAACTAGGATAATAATATTCACCCTCGAAGGATAATACTTTTTACAAGGTCACAGTTTGTCTCGTTTATCAACGCGTCTGTCTGTATCTACTTTCTAGCAAAAACGTTGTTACGCTCTAAAACGAAGCTAGGCTGAACGATTTTGGTGCACTTAAAAAGAAGGAAACAAAAAAAAGCTTTCAAACCCCATAACTTTTCTGCAAATGAAGTCGACCACCCCAAAAAAAATAAGCCGAAAGAACACAGGAGCGCATAAACCCCCAAGCAACGCTTGGAAAATAGATATTATATCTATACTAGCAGAACCCGTGGGCTACGACCCACGCTTTTTCTTTGTAATTTTTTTTAAATAATAACATTAAAGCTGTTTTCAGCTGTAAGACCTGCACTTAATACGTGCACAGTGGCGTCAGTTGCATTGGAGCTCATGACTAAGTAGGGCCCAAATTCATAGTATATATTTGTTGTAATAATAAAAGCAAATGTAATTGTGCACAAAACAAATTTAACATTATTATGTAATGTATTCAAAAGTATCACTAATATAATATGCAGTATTGCTGCGGTATTTGGTAGCAATATACGTATTTTACTGATTAATTTGCGGGGAAGGGATGGCCACAAAAAGCAAAATCCCCCATGGACGCTCTACTGAAACAACCAACGCACTTCATTTAGTACAAGGGACTCTTGCATAAGTAAATATATATTACATAATATTTAATAATGTTATATGTAAAATTTGTTCAATGCACTCACTAATTAAAAAATATTAAATATTTTTCTTCTATTGAATAATAATTTAGGCCTATTCTAAATACCTTTGTTTTTAGTATTTTAAACAAAAACTTGTAACTTAGGTCATAATGCAACTGCATTGACTGCATTGGCGCAGCTACGCCACTGTGCACGCACTACGTACGTGTCTTAGAGCTCTAAACAACTAATATAAAATTATTTCCGAAATATGTACTTTAAAAAGTGGAGCGTAGTCCACGGGTTCTGCTAGTTTACTGTAAATAAAACAATTATTTCAAATTTCCCAAAATGTAATAAGTCTTAATGTGTTTACATAAATGAAACCCTTCGGTTTCGTATACAAATGTTGACCTAAAGATTAATGTTCTCTTTATCCCGTCAAGCGGCAACAGAATCGTTTTAATAATTACTTACTGATATAGAAGTAATGAAAAAATTAATATTATGCAAAAATCCATTGTTGTTTCGACTTTCTAAATTAATATTTGGAAAATGATATGAATACTAGATTTGTAACTGAAACTGCATTCGTTGCCTGTTAAATCATAGAATTTAAAAAACACTTTCCCTGAGAACACGTTAAGAAGTTCTACTTAGAACTTGCTCGACACACATTTTCTTTGTTATTCTTTGTACCAGGTTTACAGCGAAAAAAATAGGCAAAACAGGTCGGTAGTGCTTTCCCATAATTTTTACGTTTTAAATATTCTCGCGTCAAGCAGTGAGTGAAATTTACATCTAGTCACTCCAGCCGGTATAAGCCGCTCGCTCCAGATTGAAGGCATTGGTTACGTAGTCGGCGCGCTCGTGCTACGTAAAAGCAAAAGTCGAAAATGGTTATAACAACTTTATTTATCGAATTATCAAAAATTGCAGAAAATGAAAAATATTTTTTTATTAGAGCTGATTGATAGGGTAGTTAAAATCACGTAACATCCGGAAAACGCGTCAAGTCTACAATTTGAGAGATTAGTAAAAAAAATTGTAGTGCATGACAAGCTCTATTGGGGCAGAAAGTTTTAAAAAAATGGTGTGGGCACTTTTTGAGGAATAATTTTTTGATGTACAAAATTTTGAGCCGCTAGTATATTTACAGCTTTCATATTTCCAAAAATATTTTAACATCATTTGATAATACCTATTAAGGCCTATCAAATAATATAATAATTTGTACTGATTGGATATTTTGTTTTTGAGTAATCGGGCATTAAAGCTTCAAAAGTTCGTAGCGGACTTCATTTCAAAGATACAGCATTTGGAAAAAAACTGTTGATTTGTCTTTAGATACAACGCTATATATTCAAAATTTTAAAATAGAGTTCTTTACCGAAAAAACAGATTTAATTTCCGTTTCCGGCTTCGGTTCCAATTACCTACCTTACAAAGAACTATCTGCAACTAAAAGTCTTCCACCTACCAAATCTTATAAAAATCGGTCAAGGAGTTCTAGAGATATAGGAAAACGAACGCACCCACCCACGCACCCACTCACGCACCCACCCACGCACCTACCCACGCACTCACGCACCCACCCACAGACAGACATGTTTAAAAAACATTTTTTGTGTTTCTTGGACCCCAAAACGCGTGTTTCCGTTAAAATCTGAAATTCGAAAATTTGCATGAAATCATAACTTTCCTTACTTCAGTAGAAGTATGGGTAAAGTAAAAAGACTACTAGGTATAAATTTTAGCTTTTAAGAAAACGTGAATTTCGCCTGTACTATTTAAAAAATATGAGAAATATGGGCACACGCAAACCAGGAATGCAAATTGCATATCAAAACTCTACGGTATTTAAAATAACTTCTAGAAGTAATTATTGTGAAAGAACGACTACATCAGCGTGATTGTGTGATTGTGATTTTCCGAATCGTTTCACCAAGGGCCGCTAGCTGCTCACACAGAATATAGCTTCTATATAATAAATCCCTAAGTGTCTCACCATAACACGACGACGCGACGCGACGGGTTCTTTCAACTCCACGAAATTTAGCGCCATAACCCGTCGGCGGGCCCTCACATCTGCACTAATTTTATTGATCGTTTTCAACAAATGTTTCTGTTTGAGGCACTACTGCTGCTATAATTTACTTACTTATGGCTTACTTCATTTCTTGATAGTCGGAAAAAAATTATTGTAAGGAGCGAATGTTTATGAACACCTAATCAGTGAACTGGGCTTGACCTCAATGGTCAGTCATGCTATGCCAAAAAAATTTAGAAACATCCACAAGGACAATAAAGCACGAATAAAGCTAAGCTTTAATCCAACGTCATAACGGGAACAGAATATTAATTATAAAATAGCTCGATCGGACTGTTTCCTTCTCGACTCGTGCACTGGCAGACTATAATTTAGATAATAATAATATTGTCCACCTGCAAAAGTACCTGTGAGTGAACAACACGAATAATTGCATAACATGACGCGAGGTATACTACATTTCATCTTAATCTGTCATATTTATGTCACAAAAACAAGATAATTAGAAGCCGAATCGTCACATTAATGTAAATATGTTACGCTTGTTATTAAAAAGTGTTTACTTTAAAACTACTCCACTTTTAGTGACGACGCGAGGCATTCAGTAACACGTCTTACATCTCGAGACAGGTTAGGTGTTTATCGTGTTTGCGGGTTTCCATATTTACGATAAAATACCGTTAGGTGATTAAGTTCCAAAAACACTTTGAAAATTTCCGTTAAGACACTTTCCTGGAAACAAGGACAAGTGATAAGTTTAACTAACTCGTCTCCCGCTATTTTTAAGAAATTTTTTTCTGCAGTTATGATATTTAGACTTAACGCGAGTTTTTGTTTCCTTTTTACAGCAAACGCCGGGTATTAAACTACCGCAAAAAAAACGGGGAGCGCGCTAGAAGTACAATATTTGGAAAGACTGAAATCGCAAAAGCAAACATTTTTTAACACCGATCTCCCCTTCCAGCCCAGCTTACTTATACAGTTCCAAAGGCGAACTTTCTTCATAAAGATAAATTTAGACTGTAAAATAAAACAAAGAAAGGGTCAGTAATTTGACAAGCAATTACCATTTAGCAAATTGAATGAATCATTTCAAACGAGAAGAGGTGGAGGGAATGTTCAAGTGAAATATTATAATGCTAAAATTTACTCGCTCATCTCTCAATTCCATTTTTGTATTAAAATTATAATGTAGTAATTTTTTCGTAATGGTGAATTTAGACGGTGGATATAGCACTGTCAAGTTATCGCAACACTGCACTGCTTGAAATCAAACCAGAAAAGATAATTATAATTATTATGACAATTAAAAATTGAGCATTCCCTTTAAAACTGTCTTATCATATTTCAAAAAGAAGTTTCTAATTTTGTATAAGCGTTTGGCGCATGAACAGTGATTTCTAAAACCACACCATTGTTGCTACGGTATAAGCTCGGCTAGCGGTATAGCCTGTTAGTCTATGCCTGCGAACATGACTTGCTGCATTTAGAAACTGATCTTTTATTTTTTGGAAAATTATTTCTCAAAAAACCAAAATTATGGATTATTTGTCCCCTAAAAATTGGATGGGAAAAAGCAAATCAGCCCCCTACAAACTGTGAATCTTATTCTACTATCACTCACGAGCAATTCGGCTTAAACTAAAATTTGTTATCGTCCCCCGTTTATTAAAAAAAGGAACATAAGACTGTCAATTTTAAAAATTCACGGAAAGAATATATTATTACACGTAATATTTTTGGAAAATTTATAAAATTTAAAAAAAATTTCGCTTCACATCTTTCATTTATATAAAAATTCTTTTACATAGTAACATTGTGTCCCCGTAGAACTACTGCAATACGAAAATATGATCGCAATCTGTCAACTCGTTTTTGAGTAATCAGGCGTTAAAGTTAAAATTTAAAAAAAAATCGTAAAACGTTGTCTTCTATCAAATTCCGTTTACAGAATTCATTGTCTGATAAAAATGCTACCAAAAATCATGCCTGATTTCCGCTTCTGGTATCGGATTTTTTTTTAAATTAAATTTACCGGTGTAGTTTTAATGTACCCGCACATTTCGAAGCTTGTCGAAATCGGACCCTCCCCGTTCGGGAGTTATGAAACATGATACATTACACACACATACACGCCTACAGACAAGCGTTTTTTATAAACCCAGTTTTATTGGGCTCTTAAATGTCCAAAACATGTATTTTAGTCAAAATTCAAAAATTTGGGCATTTTTAAAATCCAATTTTTTTGGGTTTAGAATTGCCAAACCACGTATTTCTCTCAAATTTTAAAATTCAAATGTTTTTAACTTAGTACTTTGCCATACTAAAAGTAAATAGGAAAGTAAAAATGCGGTAACAGTAATTTAGAGCGACTTTGAGATGACTTTGGGATTTGCATTATCAAAGCCCTGTGGCGAATTGCAAGTTTTGTAAACATCGCATCAATGCGGAAATGTTGTTTTGGAGTGCCATTAAGGTAACCTTGAATACAAAATTACTGAAGTGGTAGGAGAATTGTGTTCACTAATAAATAGCGCTAACTAGGCAGCGATAGGCGAGGAAGTTATTTAATGACGACTAGCAAAACCCGTAGGCTATGCCGCACGCTTTCTTAAAATAAATTAACTACTGAAGTTGCTAGTGTAGCGGACCATAGATCGTATTCGTAGTTTTATGAATTTCATAGAGATTGATCTAATTCTATATCAATTTTGTGCGCCAAAATTAGGGAGGGAGGGGGAAAGTGAACCCCCACCAAATATTGCTGCACCTAAAAATTAAGTTCTAAATCTTATTCTACTATCAATCATGAGCACTTTAGCCGTAACAGAAATTGTTAGTCGTCCTCCGCTTACTAAAGACATGAATTTATGTTTTTCAAAAATTCATAATAGGCGGTACAGAGAAATTAGTAGACTGAGACGCGAAACGAATTGTAGCCCATCTCTAGTTTTATAAGCCAACAAAGTTTACGAAAATCGTGTGGCCAGTTTTAGAGGTATTTTTTGGCACTGTCCACATTTTGAAAATATTTTCACTTAACAATTGTCATTTCTAAAAGAAATTCTTTTGTATGGTAACATTGGGTTTTTCTGGGGCTGTTGTAATACCAAAATTAATTCCGATCTGATGTTCTTACATTTACGAAATCTCGTCTGTAAAAGCAATACTATCAAAAAACATGTCCAACTTCCGGGTTCTTTTTGGTACACCTAGGTACAACTTTTCGTCGCACCTAGGCATACCAAATTTCATTAAAATCGGTTTGATAGTTCCTGAGATTTCGTGTTACACACACGTGCACATACACACCGTCAAATTATAAAACCTACTGTTTTGTGTTCCTGGACGGCCAAAACATGTATTTCAGTCAAAATGTCATATTCGATCATTTTCGTGATCACAATACATACATTTCCATACTGAAAGTATGAGAAAGTACAAAAGCGTACGGATTCAGCTAGTTTATTTTAAATGAAGCGGTTTCTTAAGGCGAACATAAATGTTATGGCTAATTTATTTTCCAATATGTTAGAGAGTTAGACAATGGAGTGTGGGATGCGTAGCGTATATTTGTTTTGTTTTGTAAAATTTCTGTGATGCTGCGGTTCTCCAGCAGTTTGTTAATAATAAAAGTGACAAAAACGAGCAGCCTTTGTTAGTCTGTTATTGAAAAAAATTATATAAAATATGCTGTGTGAGATGCCATGTCGGAGAGATAAATACACATTTCCGACCCGCTAGAATAATAAATAACCAAATTATGCCAACAGAAATAACAGCAAACGTAAACTTTAACTGAAGACAATCAATAAACTGAGCCAACATGTAAGCGGCCGTATTTTTATTATAGTGATAAATCTTACCGAGATGTAAGATTTAGTCGTTTTGTTATGGTGAGACAGATACGAATTTAATATATATAGATTATTGGCCGTAGTCATATCTGATACTATTCGCCTAATAAATATTGTTTCCAAAAAAACAGGCTATTTTTGCATAACTTTTAAGCGATCAACTCCGTTTACATCACTTCACGAACTACCGATACAGTTAGAATACCTTCAACCACATGATATAAGTACAAATAAACGAGTATGGCTAGTTTTGTAGATTTTTGTGATAAATATTTTGATGAATCTGTTGAAAATAGACTTTCTCTTTTCTTGGATTCTTGTTTCTAGAAATTACAGGTAAAGCAACGAGTTTCACTTTTTAACGCGCACTCCCTAGGGACACATACAACCAATTTGACACAAACATTCTTGGAAGATCCAATATACAGACAAAAAGTTCAATTTATTAAAGTATCATTTACTCAACAAATAAAAGTAAATGTCACATAGGTTTTTTCATTTAGGATTAAGAAAGAATTAGTACTGGGCTTCGATAGGTTTAAAAGCTTATATACGGTTGGCTTTATATACTACATTAGTACGCATCACATTTTCCTTTCACTAAAACTCAATTTTGAAATTTTTCCTACGATATCCTCTTTAAAACTTTAAATCTCGAAGAATAACAAGCGGAAGAGAATGAACTTTCCAAATAATTGAATACACATAAAACATCCGTCTTTTGCGCATTATAGAGCAATAGAAAATAAGATCCCAATAATCTATACAGGAAATCAAATTTTCTTAAACAAACTTTCTCGGCTTTTAAAGATTTATCTCTTGAGAGCAGACTTTATTTGAAGAAGAGGTTATAACTTCTGTATTAAATCATAAAACAAACATGTAAAATCAATAAATACACAAACTTCTTCATTAATTTTTTTACGTGCCTCTTTCCTTACTCTTATCTTTAATTAGCGAAAGATAAATGCTTGAATGTTTATTCAATCTCCTAATATATTTCGAAGCTTTTGTAACGAAAACGATCAGTAAAAATTACGATCCAATTTTGGAACTATCGAGAGGTTTTATTGGTCGTAATGAGAAGGATAAGAAAGCGCCTTATTGATGGAAGATATTTTATGGCTTTTTCATTGAGACCCAATAATGTCTAACTCGCGTTATCTTAAAATATCGTTCTTGCAATCATCTGTCTACTGGAAAAAGTCGTAAAGATAAACGGAAATAATGTTACTTCTTATTTGCAATCGAATTACCTACGTTAGTATTTTAGATACCTACTTAACGTTTTTGGTTGATTTTGGCATTGAATCTAATAAATACAGGCAGAACTTGTATAGCTTATTAATTTAAATCTTTTTTGTGACCGTTATAAATATACAAATTATGTAGAATTTCGTGAGGTTTTACAGTCAATGGAAACATTGATTTAAAAATATCTTCCTCGATCGGGATTCGAAACCGAGACTTTTAGGTTTCCAAGCTAATGCTCTATCAAATGAGCTACCGAGTACGGTACAAACAACGGTAGAATGTCGCGTTTTCACACATCCCATACATCTATATTTGAGTCACAATAACAATTGTTAAATTAAATATTTTCGTGACCGCTATAAATTTTCAAATTAATGTAGAATTTCGTGGATTGTTTCGATCGATAGAAAAATTTGAATTTTGAATTCCGACCGAGAAAGATATTGTTCAAATCAACTCTTTCATTTGCCGAAAACATTCTTAGAGCAACATTTTTCGTATATACCACCCAACCTATCTGGATACCGAATGCAACGTTTCGAACTTTGCAGAACTATCGTCAGGTTCATGTTTTCTGCAGTTTTGCGACCACTTGTTTCTTTAACAAGGTATTATACTTCGTGGATTCATATTGATTTTAAGGTAACGAATTTAAAAGCTTAAAAAATTCAAACAAACTAGCATTTGAATAAATTTAAGTAATTACCGAAACATCTTCATTCTCACTCATACATATTTAAATCTTTCATTATGTGGGTTTTTCCTCTTTCTTTTCAGCATTTTAAACAATAAAACTAAGAAATTAAGACTTTAAAGATCGTTGCAAAACACTTAACAGTCCATTTGGTACGTCTCGATAATAATGTGAAATAGAAACCACTCAAAATCTTCCTCGCAAACGTTTTAAAATAAAATTAATTAGAGAATAGCTGCATGTTTTGACTAAGAAGCCAACATCATGCTAAAACTTCCGTATGGAAAATGAATCGCAGTATAGATTAATAATTCTTTCCTTAACAACATTATTTCCTAATTTATTGACGTCTTATAGCTTTTTTCCTGTAACATTCTCCTCAGACGAAAATCTAGGGCCTTAGATCAGGCGATCCCGCAGGCCACCCACAGATTTTCAAATATCCCAGGTAAAAATATCCAGAAAAACTTTCAGCAAAAAAATACGTAGAGAAAAAAATATACACGGAAAATAAATTCAGAGTAAAAAATATCCACGAAAAAAATATTTAAAACATAAAATTGAATTGTTTGAATTTTTCAAACTCATTTTATAGAGGGTGTCTCATCATCACTAATAACTACACTTTTGCTACATTAATTTTCTGTTGGCAGTAGTAACATAAATAACAAATTTCACTTAGGTCGAAAATGGACAGTTATAAGAGTAGATCTTTTATATAAACTAGTAGAACCCGTGGGCTACATACGGCATCCCTCGATTGTTTTTGGTACCTTCAAATCCGGCGTTTGCCGCTCCGAATGTTACTTCTGAATAAGAGTTGCTCCCGTAAATAAAATCCGTGAAAAAAATCAAAACGAAGACCGGAAAAACAGACCGAAAAAAAAACTAAAAGAAATCCCAAAAAACAGCCCCGTAAAAATGTTGAAGAAAAAAACCCCCGTAATATTTTGAGAAAAAAACATCCCCCGAAAAAATCAGAGCCCCCAGAGAATTCCTTAAAGAGAAGCAAGAAAACTATTACTAAAACTTATCACTTGTCCTCATTTATCCTTAACGGAGATTTCCAGATAATTCCAAAAAATACGCATTAAAAAACCCAAAATTAATATTAATTGCCCCAATATCGGCGAGCTTCATTTTAACGTAAATATCAGAACACGCAAACATAAGGAATATCTGCTCGATGAATGCGTCGTCAATAAAAATGTAGTTTCTACAGATGCATCTAGAATGTATAGTAATAATTTTTGTAGTAAACACTTTGTAATAGTAAGCGGCACCTAATCCAGATCGCACTTTATAGCCGACGAATCGTGGAATTTCTCTGCTATATATCTGTTTGTTGTCAGCGCGATAAATACTATTCTGAGGGGCTAGAATTAAAGTAGCCATAAATAACAGAATTATACCAACATAAGTGACAGCAATGTAAAGTCTTATTGAAAACTATCAATAAACTGAACCGACATGTAAGGGCCCGCGGGTGTGTTATAGTGATAACTCTTTTTGAGATGCAAGATTTAATCGTGTTGTTATGGTGAGACAGTTACGGATTTACTATTTACAGAAATAGACCCATAGATAGATATGCACATATTCATAAAAAGCTACTATCAAAAGCTACACCATTGATGTTCCTCACCTTTTATTCACCCTGTATGAATATTTATTTACTGTACTTTGTTTATAACATTTTTGATAACATAATAATAATAAATATACAGCACCAGAGCCTTTAGTCCATGTTTTTAATGGATATTGTATAATTGTTGGTATTTCTTTCGTAGATATTTTTTCCTCTTGATGTTCTTTCCTTTGGATATTTTTGTCGTGGATATTTTTACCGTGGATTTTTTTTTGCAGTTTTTTTTCCGTTTACTAATTATTAATATTACAAAAATAACAACAAATATGCAGTTTTAATTATACTACACGTTGCTAAGCAACGGCGACTTTTGTTTCGTAAACATTAAATTCGCCTGTACAAATAAGCAGGCATAACTAAGCAAGAACGACTTTTGTTTTATATTGAATTCCCTCCATCTGTTAATGTTGTCTTATATTGCTACGCAACGACACTTAAAAAAGGGCATACATAAGCAACGCATTTGCATAGGAAAGTCAGTTTATTCTGAAAGAGAGACTCAAGCGGTCTAAAGAATAAAACAAAGCAACGCTGCAGCTCCTCCAAAAGCACCAACCCGCTCAGTATCGAACTAACCAACAGTACGAAGCCAAACCAAATCCACGAGCCCTTTCAAGAACACAGCAGCGCCTACACACGCCTCGGAGAAGTCCCCAGAACCGCAAAACTCGTTCAAGAGTGAAACAGCGGCTACCTAAGGTCTCGACAAAGCCCCAGCACCGCGAGCACCCCCAACGAAGCAGCGCCCCGCAAGAACCACCATCAAAACTGCAAGCTCCCGCCTCGTCTCTACGCAGCTCCCAACTTTCTGAAGTTTTTGCCCGAGGCCCGTTATTCCTTGTTCTTTGAAATAGTTTGTTTATGTGAACTTTGTTCTTTGTTTCTGTATTAATTGTTTTTTCGAGTTTGAAAATAAATATTATGAAAATAGAGTTTTCTGTGTTAAATAAATACCAGAAACTTTAAAGGTGTTAAGGCGGTCTAATATAAACAAATTAAAATATCACAAGACAACGCCCTGTAATTGTGAAACCTAGAACTTAATTTGTGTAGTAGATAGCTCGTGATACGCTCCATCTTTATAAATCCAGCGCCACTAATAATAGAATGACTTACGCTTTTGCGTTGTTTCAGCGCACTATTGTTCATGTGACACCAAAACGCAAGTCAACAGAATTAAGTGATAAATGATGTATTTACCTTCTTTTCAATAAAAAACAACAAAAACAAAAGTGCTTTCTCTTAAATTGATGTCATCAGCTATGACAAATCATATGAAAATCAAGGTTTCCCTCACACCATTAATTTCACCCTTATAATACAGATTATTGGGATTCTACCCAATTAATTGGTGTTGGCTTGTAATACTAAATTTATGTTGAGGTAACTGTTTTGGGTTCTTGCATATCCAGATAACATTCGAAATGTTTCCTTGTTTTCTCTTCAAATACGGGAGTTATGTGGTGGTTCATAAGTTAAATAATATTTAACAAAGTTAAGCAAAGATTGTGCTGAAGTTCAAGCTGCATACAAAACAGCGCATAAGGGACTTTAGGTGGTATAAAGTTTGCTTTTCCGCCTTTTTGCTGAACACTCCTTTCCAGAAACCAGCCTGATTGTTATTTTCGTTGCAGTATGACAAAAACGCTTCTTAGTTCACAATTTTTATAAACTTCTAAATCCATTTATAAAATTAGTTCGAAAGTGTCACTGCCGTAGCGTTCTAAGCAATGTCTGTTTATTCTCTTATACCCTTATTTGCTGCGCTTTAATACACTCGATTTACTGTTCCACGGGGAAATACGGATGCATGTTCGTCGAGTTATTGTATTCGTTTCCTCTGCGATCAACCCCCATGTGTAATTCTCTTTTACAAAGCTAGAAAAAAAAGCTCTCGGAGAGGAAACATGAAGAAAGCTAAGCAATTAGCGTAAATTTTAAATTAATCCAAGAGACGTTTAATTACTTTCGAGCTATGCACCCGACAGAGAGGCCTTTTATGATAGTTTGTAGAAGTGTTTCCATGTTTTCTGTCGCATTCCGATTTTATGTTTTAGCCACATTTCACCTCGGAGAAAGGCATCGCGTAGGTAGGTATTGAAGAAGCGATAAAATGAAAACTTGTCTCTCGATGGAGAGAAATTTTCTTTGTGCGTCAAAACGAAGGCCATATTTCGAGGGAGGAAATCTCTTTCCAAAAGAAAAATATTTGTTTACGTGCGAATCGGAATGTGGATTTTTAAAATAAAATATTTCCGCTTAAGGAAATGTAGAAAAATATAAGTGCTTGAGGACGGCGCAAGAGAGCGCTCGTTCGGAATTAAAAAGCACGATCGAATCAATAAGATAAGCAGCTTTACAAGGTAATGATTGAGGAATGCGCCCTTAAAATTTACTAGGACTGACGGCGGTATGCTAAGGTGGTGAAGGGGTGTATATAAATTAGTAAGTGTGGTTCCTTTGACATCGGCACGTGCATATTTCATTGTGACAGGTTCCGTTAATTGAACCTTTAGTGAATATCGCGGGGGCTGACGGAAAGTTTACTTGCTTCATAGTACTTAATTAAATGAAGTCCCACTTTGCAACCAATGAGCTCCGAGTTGACGTATTATTGTATCTAAACTAATTTGGCCCAAGTTACAAATTGAAATACAATTGGAGATAAATCCTCATTGAAATCTATTATGGAGAAATACGGTTGCTTCCGCATTAATTTTCCCTGAATTACTTACAAAAATAACTACACAATTTAATTACCTTAGTACCTACATTACCAACTATCACCAAACATAAATAGATATTAGTCTAACTATAGCTAAGATTTCTCTCGAAACACTGTTAACTACAGAAAACAAACCTGAAACTTTTAGAAAAAAACAGCTTTCATTGCTGGATAAATTTCTAATGCAAACTTTTAATGTAAACGAATTTTTACATACAAAACGGCAAGTTTATCAAGAAAATGTATAGCGATAATTGCGTTAAATACACGTCTAGGAAAATACAGTAGAACTTCCCTAGCTCGAATCTCAAGGGACAAGAAAAAAAATTTGAGTAAGAGAAACTTCGAGTTACACAAAATACACCAAAACATACGAAAAAATTATTTGTTTATTTCAAAGTAGTATTCGGTAATTTTTTTTGTGATTTACATAACCACGTCTCCTTCTCTACAAAATCTTCCACCAAATTTAAAGACTTATAAATATTACGAGGTACATTATCTCGAGACTCCATAAAAGTTCTTAGCTTTTCAATCGAAGAATAAATTTGTTCAAATGTGGGCATGACATTAGATTCGCCTTCGTCCTCGTCCTCATCTTCGTCTGATTCTACAAAATTATTTTCTTTTTTTTAATTTATCGTAAAATTTGACTTTTTAAGCTACAGTTAATGTGTCTGAATGACATACCTTTTGCATTGGGAATACGACTGTCTAAGATGCTTGCTAAAATATCTTCACCAGTAGGATAATCCATTGTACATGTACCATCATCAACACTTACGTAATCTTCAAATGTTACATCATCCATACTTGCTGCGGTTCTATATGAAGCCCATAAAACATTTAATTCGGACAGTGGAAGAAAATCTTCTTCATCCCAATAATCAATATCTTGCAGCAATTCATCTTTAACGAACCCTGCTTTCCGGAAACAATTGGCAATTGTTTGTTCTTTTACATTCACATCCCATGTTTTACTGAGGTCCCTAATTGAGTCAAGTAACGTCACAGTTGTAGGGGCATCCTCCTCCATATTGACCAAAACTTTCTTTACAATCCGTTTTCTATAATGTTGTTTTAGATTTTTGATTATGCCCTGGTCCATTGGCTGTAATAAGGAGGTCATGTTGGGAGGAAAGTATGCAAGTTTGATGTTTTTCAGTTTATCCCCTACATCCGTTGGGTGTACAGGACAGTTATCAACAAACAGTAAAATGTTCCTTTTCTGAGAACGAAACCCTTCAAACAGCGTGGATTTTTTGAATTACCAATAACGAGCAATTTTAGCTTTTCGGACCCAGCCATATTGTTTCCAACTATAGCAGTTATTCTCTCTTTGCTACTTTTTCCACCATAACATTTTTCATTTTTAAATGCAAGTGTTTTATTTGGTAAACATCGGCATTAAAAATCAGTCATGTTTATCGTACTAACCTAATAAATTGAGCAAAACATTTTGAAGCCAATGGTCACGAGTTTGCAAATCCGCTGCAACACTTTCACCACATATCGCCTTTTGGACAATATTATGCCGTTTTTTAAATTTATCTAACCATCCTACACTAGCTGAAAAATCTTCATGTCCCAAAGCATCTGCGAATTCTTTAGCTTTTTCTTTAATGATGGCTCCCGACAGGAGTAGATTCTTATTACGTGCCATGGTTGTCCATTTGATCATAGCTTCGTCAATATCATCATTGACACAGGTTGGTAAGTCTCTTGCGTTTACTGCTAACACCATAGTCTTTGATTTTTTCTAAAAGTTCATCCTTGTTTTTTAAAATGGTCGATAAAGTGTTAGGGGGAATATCAAATTGTGCAGAAATATCTTTTTTCCGCCCTTTTCTACCTCGGCAATTAACAAACGTTTTTGCTCAAGTGATAAGCACTTTAAATTTCGCTTTCTCCACAAATCCCCAGGACCGGACCTGATTACCAACGAAATATTAAATAATCTATCCAAAAAAGCAGTAGCGTATCTAACCTCAATTTGCAATGGGTGTATGAGACTAGGATACTTTCCTTTACCCTGGCGAACTGCGAATGTGTTACCAATCTACAAAACTGGAAAGGACAAGCACAACCCAGACAGCTACCGACCCATTAGCTTGTTATCTACCCTAGCCAAACTACTAGAAAAGGTGATTATCACTCGGCTGCAAGATTTTATACTTGAAAACGAAGTTATTCCTCCTCATCAGTTTGGGTTCAGACAGTGACACTCAACAGCTCACCAACTTATTAGGTTAACAGAAACAATTGAGAAGGGGTTCGAAGAAAAGAAATACACCACAGCAATTTTCCTAGACTTAGAAAGGGCCTTTGACAAAGTCTGGTTAGAAGGATTTCTGTATAAAATGATCATGCTAAACATCCCGGATTACATAATAAAAATTATAGACTCCTTTCTGAAAAACAGAACGTTCAGAGTCAGGATCAACGCAACACTATCCAATATAAAAACAACAAAGGCAGGGGTCCCCCAGGGTAGCCTATTGGGACCAACTCTGTTTAACCTTTACGTACATGACTTGCCCACAGTAAACAACTCAACACTAGCCATGTTCGCAGATGATACGGCTATACTAACACAGGACACCACAGTCGAAGCAACAATAGAAAATCTGCAGAACGCAATTAACGTAACTTGTGCCTGGTTTCGAAAAAGGAAAATAAAAATCAATCCAACCAAATCTCAAGCAAAGATGTTCGCACTCAACCGTTACACCCATCTTCCAACAATTAGAATAAACAACGATGATATACCATGGAATCCGAAAGACGCTGCAGTCAAGTACCTAGGAGTCCACCTTGATACTAAATTGAACTGGGGATATCACCTAAACAAAAAGCTTAATGAGTGCCACACAAGACTCATCCTATTGTACCCCTTGATCAACCGCAAATCCTGCCTTAGAACTGAATGTTCGCTATTAATTTATAAGACGATTCTCCGGCCTATACTAACTTATGCTTGTCCAGTTTGGAGCAGCGCACCCAAAACAACATTGAAGAGACTTCAAACCATGCAGAACAAAGTGCTACGTCTTGCAATTAACTGCCCTTGGTACGTACGCAACAGCCAAATACACCAAGAATTAAGTGTTCCACTAATCACAGATTACATTCACAAACTAACTAGTAACTTCTTTAAAAAAATAGTGGTGTGCACAAGTGCAACCAAATTTAACCTCGGTCAAAAGAACATACACACTAGGCTTAAACGTAAGTTACCGCAAGATTTACTAAATTAATTAGCCTTAAGGAATATTAGAACTCAAATGTTGTAAGCCAGAGGTGTGAATGCACTCACTTAATCCTCTCATAAAATGGATGTACCCTAGCCATAAGTATCCTTCTTGTACCAAAGCCGTGTATTGCATCTTGTTTGCAGAGCCAGCTAATCTATAATAAAAATTAAAAAAAAAAACAAAAAAATTTCGCTTTCTCATTTTAGATATGAACGCACCGCACTAGCAAATTTTACCACTGATACCTACTTATCTTTCCCGTAATCTTCGAAAAAAAAATTGACAGCACGCGAGAAAACTCTGGTTACCACTGAACATGTCTAAGAAATACCACAGAAATACTCGTCACTGTGCGTAACTAAGGACTTCCCCTAAATATTCGAATTATGTGTTTAGCGAATACTTGTAACTAGGGACTTACTTACGAGTGAAATATCAGTTCGACTTATAGAAATATTCGAGTTATAGAAATTCGACTTATGGAGTTAAAAATACATTAAAAAGACAACAAAACATGACAAAAATTCGACTTGGAGAATAATTCGAGTTACAGAAGTTCGAGTTAGGGAGGTTCCACGGTATTATATAATTAATTAACTTTAATCGTTGGACCTAACAATTAGCAAATCCTGGACGTTCCAAAACTTCACAGTTTTTACCTTTCTCTATTTTTAAAAATATTTTGTATGATAACGTTCTTACCCCAACACTTACTATAAAATTAAAATACACCTAATCACAGACTCAACGGAGGTCGTGAATTTTCACAGCCTCGTTTAGACTCGGAACTCCTATAAGGATACAAAAAATGTGCGCTTAGTAAATTAATGCATTGCAACGCGACGAGAGAATTTAAGGTAGCAAAGCTACGATTCATACTAATTTGGGGTCTGAACCGGCTAAATTGGATGGCCCTCTGTGTGGGCCATCTGTTGATCTTTGATACAACTTTAGCCGGTTCACACACCAAATTATTGTAGATCGTAGTTTTGCTACGTTAAATTTCCTCGCCATGCAATAGATTTCCTTTGTGAAATCTTACACCTACAGTGACTTGATATAAAAAAATATTTTTTTTATTACAGTTATTGGTTGCTAGAGGCCGTTGTCAAGTTTTGCCGCAACGTGGTGGCCGCGTTTCAACCTATCCGCTCCTTAGGTACGTTCAAGTTTGATACGGCGATAATTTTTCAGAAAATTCGAATTAAGTTGTTCGCATGGAAAAGGTTAAAATAAACCATTTAAGGATTTAATAACGGTTGAGAAAACTTGACATTTTCAAAAATAAGTAAGACCAAAGTTTACAAAAACATGCCTAACTCTACAGCTGTTGGTTGTATAAATTCAACCGAGAAAGGATTTTTAATGAAACGTCTTCCTGGAAATGAAGTGAGGAGAAATGAGTGGCTCCGAAAGAATGGAAGAGAAAACTGGACTCCAATTTATAATTCTTACCTATGTGAAGCAAGTGTAAAACCATGTTTTGAGATAAAAACGACATTGTTTTAGCTACATACATGGTTTTTCATTAGAAAGAATCTTGTGTTACATAATTACAAAATTTATTTAATAATTCGCATCATCTTGCAGGAACATTTCGAGCTAGATGCATGGGAGAAGGTAAGTGGAGATGGCACAAAAAATGTTTTGCTGTTCCCAGTTCCCACATTATTTCCATACTAAATTTGTAACGATAGACTTAGTCAGCCCCCCCCCCCCAATGCATTTTACTCAATTCAGCGATTGTCTCCAGGTTCTAATAAAAAGTTAATGCAGATGTAATAGATATTTTTGTAAATAATACACGTTATATGTTAGTTTATTTGTTTTTTGTATTATAACTGTTTTTTTATAACATTTTATAATGCAAGAATTTTAATTACTCAAAAAACTGCCATTCTCTTAAGAAATTGAATAAAATGAGACTTCAGTGATAACCCCACACTAAAAATCTTAATATCTTTGTTATATTTGACGGTTCAATGGGGTTATAAGAAATCTATTATGAATATAACGTTTGAAAGTTGTCCGAATTTTGTTTAAAATTTCCGCGTTATCAAGTTGACGGCGTTAACAGCTAATAGGTTGATACACGGCGGCCATGTTGCATCAAAACCTAGTTTTAATCCTTAGCAACGATTGGTTGTCATCACTGTAATAAAAAAAAATATAATCTAATCACTGTAGTTGGAACTTCTGTATGGGCGATCTGTTGGTCTTTGATATTAACTTAGCCGGTTCACACCCCAAATTATTATAGATCGTAGCTTTGCTACGTTGAATTCCCTCACTGTGCAATAGATGTCCTTACACCGTTAGTTATTGTCCCCACTACTTAAGATCTTTTGGTAGTCTCATTCACCGACAAGGACAAAACGTCTCGTAAGTTGTTCCTGTCTGTGAGCACAGGCATCTTTAAGTTTTGGGACGTTTAGTAAAGGCAAAACAATCGATATTTTGATTTTACCTTGAAAACATAGCTTGGGATTAAAAAAACACCATAGACATTAGTACGAGAAGTTGACAGCCAAACAAAGGGTGCAGGGAATTACTCCCTAACCAAATAAGTTTGGAAATGTAAAGATATATTTAGTAAAAAACCAAAAACCGATCTAGATCTTTCGTGGGTCAAAACATGAACAAAGTCATGCGGCCGGTTTTTTAATAACGTTATATCAATATTTTTAAATTGAGAGTTTCTATGGTTTCACAAGTACATCATAAATTTTTTTCCCTGTAAGCCTATTACGATATTAAATTTTAAACCAATCTCTAGATTGGTTTTCGAGTAAATATAGGTAAAAAAGCTAAAATTTTCATAAAATGTTGCGGATAGTAAGCCGCTACCCAGACTAATAAGAAGCTTGGAAAAAAGTACCTACTCTATTTCTTTGAAAGCCCTTCAGGTTTAGCCTTTCGTGTTTCCAAATTCTATACAGAAAAGCTATCATATAAAAAAACATGTTTAACTTATGTTTGTGATTCTAGACAGTTTTTATAGAACCTATTTGCCCGATTAATCTATTGCAAGTTTCATAAATATCGACATTATACGTACACATTTCATCTCGAGTAGGAAATGCTATTTTTTCTACGATATTGCAGTTTCAAGTTAAAAACTTTCAAGTTCAATTTAATTCAAAACGAACTGTCACAATGCAAATTTCTGAAATTAGTGTTTGTAAAGTCGTTTCCATAGCAATAAATGCATTCTTTCCATTAAATTTGTCATTCTTATTTTCATCTCTAGACGTGAAAATATTTTCATCTCTAGAGTTAAAAAATATCACTTTCATGTAGAGTAAGCCGTGGAAAAATTGCTATTCTCACATATATGAGTAGAAAATATTTTTGTTAATTGTTAATTCCACTGGGAATTTTAAAAACCTTTTAGGAGTACTTAGAAACGTTCCCAACTTTCCCTAGCTCCTTTCCGAATCATGAGAACTACACGTGACAGGCAACATTACTGTCCATAAAACATTATGCAGTGGTAGTGGGTCCATTACGTACTGTAGAGTGTAGGGTTATAAAGTCAGTTACTCCCACGCTTGATAAAATGCTACTAAGGGCGGAATAGTGTTACGTGTGTGTATGTGTGTGTGTGTGGGCAAGTTCATAACATTTGGTTTGACCCTTAGACATTTAATGGCTTTAAGTGGGTTTAATTTTATCTAATTTTTGTTCTCCACGGCTCAAAAGAGGGGAAAATTGTTAGAAAACAATTTTTTGCGATTTTTTAAGTTATACCTTGTGTTTACGAAAGATACAATAAAGAAAACGTTAATGAGCCAGAAAACTATAAAACGAAAACGAAAAGTGATTCTTAAAGACAGAATGACGAATTAATGGTTAAAAACATCTTAAATAGAAGAAACATCACAAAAAAATGACTAGACTAGTCACGTAACGAGTATGGAAAATGAATAAAACAGAAAAACGTTAGAATGGCAACAAAAATAGGCTGACAATGTTAAAAAAAATCACAAAGGCTTAATTGGCAAGCACTAGAACAAAAAAATAAGACATCAAACGAAGCAATCAGTTCTTATACACAAATACATGTTAATGAAAGCATACCTCATCAGAAATGTTATTGTATTAGTGTAGGTAACTATGTGTATGTTTATATTACACTCGTGTAAATACGCACTTAATTGTGAAAATACTGTGTTCATGTTACGGTAATTTTGTAATAACATTGTTAAATGTGAGGTAAACTTTATATATAAAATAAATATCACATTAATTTACAACGAAATTAAAGGGAGGGCGCAGGAAAACATTCTTCTGAAAAAAACAACATTTATGTTAGAGACATCGTTTAATTATAAAATGCGAAAAATTAATTAAGGGCAGTAATCAAGGTCGAAGTAATATGAATCTGCAAATAATAAAAGAGTTCTAACCACCATATACATGTTTGGCCATTTATACACAAAACTAAACAACTAATTTACGAGCAAATTAAAAACAAGAAAATGCAATTTTTTTCAATTTTTTGCTAAATTATAACGAATACACGAAATTCTTTATGATTATAGTTTAGAAAAGTTAAACAGTCTTACAAAACTGTTTTTAAGTAATCATAACCGGCAGCTAAATGTTCAACCGGTATAAATATTTAGAATGGTCGAACATACAATTGTTAAGATCGTATCTAAAAATATCCACATTAGCTAATTAATAATTTACTAGTGTTACCCCAGCGCACAATGCACTGACAGACAGCGTTGACAGAACCGGCGAAATGTCAAGTCACGTGATGTATTAGTTCCAATAATGACACGTGACGTTATTGTAGATGGCGCCCCAAGTGACGCGCGTCTAGCCGACCTTCATATATATTATTATAAATTAAAATAATTATTATTAAAAAATCGACGTAGAATAAAAATATAAAAATGTTTCATGTTCCATCTGTAGATAGAGACCTTTCATTTAAAAAAAAATGATCCAAATTGGTGAAGCGGTAGCCGCTGGAGGAACCGGGGAAAAAAAACCTTTGTGCTTTTATATATGTATGGATAAATCCGGAACCTTTCCACCTGCCTCAGCATTTAGTAATGAGGGGCTTGCAATGCGAGAAACCACATATTTACGTAGCCCCTACATAAAGACGATTTTCCTTTGTAGAGTTGACCGCTGCTATATTACAAAGAAATAAGCTCACAAGATGTAGATTACTTCGTTGTATTATTGCAACAGAAGCCAATAGCGTCATTACAGAAGCAAATTTCTTGAACATCACATCAAGCCTCGAAGAAATATTTTAACACGATTAATCAAACATATTTACAAAGCGATAGTGGTCGAAAATACAAAGTCAAAGCCGAAGTTGGACAAATAAATTTGAACAA
The DNA here is from genome assembly GCA_958336395.1 of Ctenicera cuprea. Taxonomy (NCBI): domain Eukaryota; kingdom Metazoa; phylum Arthropoda; class Insecta; order Coleoptera; family Elateridae; genus Ctenicera; species Ctenicera cuprea. Next base: position 18,107,993 of record OY284487.1, on the reverse strand, counting down.
TTACGCAATCTTTTAAATACAACAAACTCGGGGTTACTTTATCATTTGGTTTATGTTTACAGTGCTTTGATAATTTACAAAAACACATGCTACGAACTCCAAAGCAGAAACAACACTTCACTAACCCAAATATTGCGAGCAATAATAAACGCTAGCATTTCTACGAGTATTACAGCAATCGCAAATTAATTTATATAGCTAGCAGAACCTGTGGACTACGCCCTACGCTTTTCTTTACAAACAATTGCTACCAAATTTATTAAAAAATGTATAGGGCTGAGCCAAACCGTTTTTGAATTTGTCGGGCCTCAAATCATGTACCTACAGAACAGGCCGGCCCGGGCTAGCTCATCTTCTAACTTCGCCTGAAAATTTCTTCGTTTGTCTACCTCTACCGTGTAAGTTAAACTACAGCAAAGTGGTGGCTTTATAGAAGCATGTCAGCTGGCAACTTTTAAATACGCGTTCCAGGCGAGCACTGTTGCTTTTAAAACGAGACCGCGGCTAAGTAGAAACGTAATAAAACATACAAAATCCTCTGCCGTGTGAGGTTTTGCTCTACTCACTGTAGTCAGAAACAATGAAAATTATTATATTTTAATATTTATGCAAAGACAGTTTGTTTCATTTCATACGCAGTTTGGTTGCTATCATATTTATGTGTTTGTTTATATACAAACGTTTCTGCAAGTGTTGCTGATTCTGCCAACATAGATGACACTGGTTTACATTAGCGATGAGATATTTCGAATGAAAACAATCGAACCATTCGATTATCAAAAGATTTTGAAATATCTCGAGAAGTTAACATAATTCCAATTATTGTACGATTTTTAAATTTTTGGTTTTGTCCATTTCGAAAGCCGGCGTTAAAACGATACCCATTACATTACACAGCTGCCTAACGCGAATACATTATACGATGACACTACGAGTCTTCAAGGTTTGTACTATACATACGAGTATCAGGATGAAATTTGTGATGCGTATGCACTAACGCTAACAATTTTGGAAGCGTGTGGTACACAGACGGATCCAAGATGGGAGATAAAACCGGAGCCGGGGCGGGGCATATGAAGAAAGCACAGGGAATGAAATTATCATAAACCTGGACCGTTATGCCACCGTATTCCAGTCGGAACTAACAGCAATAACCAGTTGCGCACAGGCAATGGTGGAAAGAAACTATGAGAACAAGCAAGTTCTCATTAGGTCTGACAGTCAGGCCGCCTTAAAGGCCCTACTGTCAGAGGAGGTCAACTCCAATACAGTAAAAAGCTGCCTGGTAGCCCTAACTGAACTGGCTGCCCGTAACAGAGTTACTCTGGAGTGGGTACAAGGGCATCAGGGAATAGCAGGAAACGAAAGGGCAGACTCACTAGCTAGGAGAGGAGCCGAACACACCCTGATTGGTCCTGAGCCCACCTGCAGTATTGCTTACAGCAGGACAAAGGGCTATATAAAGGGCCTCCTCAGAGAAGCACATCGCAAGCATTGGAATGCGTTGCCTGGACTGAAACAGTCGAAACTGTTTATTCAAGACCCGTCCAGGAAGACTATCAAACAAATCCTGAAGCTTGACAGGACCAACCTAAAGAGACTAACAAGTCTCCTCACGGGACACTGCAAGATGATAAAACACCTCAACACGATGGGGCTAACAAACGACCCTACGTGTAGAGTGTGTGATATGGAGGAGGAACCCCCATTATATATAATCTGCCGATGCGAAGCACTGGCAGCAAAAAGGCTTAGGAGATTCGGAGTCCCCTTTGTGGACGTAGAAGAACTCCAAGCCATCCCCCTCAGGGACGTGCTGGACTTTGTGAAAGATACAGGACTACTTGAGGGAGACTAACTATCACAGGGAGCACAATAGGCCTATTATGGCCGCAGTGCAGTGGGCAAAGACCCCAACCTATGAGAAAACAAAAAAAAACAAAAAAACGCTAACAGAATTTCCAGAATGCAAACACTGCGACATGAGAATGTTTTTGATTTGAACATTGGGATAATGTTTTTGTTCCTAATCTTAATTTAAAAAAATAATTTATTTATAAAACAAAAATGTATCCACTTTTGCGGTTTATAGAAACATTGCTTCAAAACAGGCTGGAGTTGGCGATGAAACGTAATGAAATTATAAATACTGTAAGAAATTAGCGTTGTTTTAAAGGGGACACCGGAAGTTTAAATTTCGTACAAAAATAAATAAGACAATGTGGTTAAGCAGCGCTTTAGAATTTGAAACTGTCCAAATTCCGAAGAAACTGTTTTTTGCCGAGCAACCCGAGTAAAGACGATGAGAAGAAGAATTCAATCATCAGAGCATTCTAGAAGCAAGCGGAGAAGGTTTTTATGCAAACCCGGAAAACAGCGAGATAAATTTGTCCCTGGTCTCATTTAAATAAAATAATTGGTTTAGAAAACAGAAAAATGTATTTACTTTCGCGGTTTATAAAAATATTACTCAAAAAAAAACAAAATTAGCGATGAAATGTGATAAAATTAAAAATACTATTCGAAGGCGAAAGTTTACATTGTTTATGCCGAGCGGCCCAAGGAAAGACAATGAAAACAATAATTTATACTTAAGTGTTCGAAAAGCAAGCGAATAGCTTTTTTACTACTTTTTACCGCATAGCGACATCAGAATGATTCTCTCCGAATGAATCATTCGATTATTAATACCATTCGACCGGGAATCATTCGATATCAATTATCATTCGATTATGACCATCACTAGGTTTCATATAACTCTATTGGGCTATAAGACGTTTTGCTGAAATTATAAATTTGACATAAAAAGTATTATAATTCCAGCAAAAACTACGGCGCGTTGCAATGCAATCCTAATATAAATTACAAGGTAACATAATTTGACTATACGCGGAATACTTTGGTATTATTATCACTGTTACAAGTACATTAATTTAAATAGAAGTTATCACAGTCACAGCAAACGCGCTACGATATCAGAACCGCGTGTAAAAACTCATATAAATTAATGTACTTTTAACAGCGGTGCCGTGCCATAGCGCTACTGAAATACTAGCAAAAGGGGCGCGTGTGCAAGGCGTTTTCAGTGTTGTGTAAGTATGTACAACTATTGATTTTAATTAACAGTACAATTAATGATGTCATACAATTAGACAGAGTACGTAGTACATAAACGAAATCTTTAGATATACGTTGATAGATATATTTGAAATATATTATACAAGGTAAGGCAAACAATTATTGTAGAAATCATGATTAAAGGAAAAAACGGCCAAAATATGCGGTACGAAACTATTCATAAATAAAAAGACAGCATTTTTAAAACTAAAAGTGCTAGTCACCAGTTTTGATTTCCCTGGTGATATGTATTTAAAAAAAACAAGTCAACGCGGTTTTTCTTGTTTCGATACTTGGATATTATTGAAGCTGCCCCGTTATTTTGAGTTCAGATCAGCATATTTGATTTATTTCATTAATTTATTTTAAACTTGAAGTTTCAACATTAAATAGAAAACATTTTATTTACTAAATTTTTGGATTTAAAATCGCACACATGAAGCTCCGATACCGGCAAAATGTATCAATTACATCAATTTTCTAATACATTTGCTAGTAATCATTTGTAAAAAACAGCGTGTGGCGTAGCCCACCGCTTCTGCTATTTTATTGTTAAGTTTAAACGAGCCTAACAAAGAAATATCATACTAGCAATAAAATCAGTTGCAATTAGCAATTGTTAGTAAAGAAAAGCGTGTGGCGTAGTACACGGGTTCTGCTAGTTTACTACAAAGGTTAAGACGCGCTTAACAAAGAAATAACATATTAGCAATAACATCAGCTGCAATTAACAGCTGTTTGTAAAGAAAATTTCATAAATTAATTTGCGATTGCTATAATCTTTGTAATCTAACTGTATCCTAAAATATCTGGGTCTCTTTTATAGAATAGTACTTCTTTTATGAAATATTTTATGATATCTGATGTAGTAATCATTAGGAGATTGAAAGTGAATGTTAATGTTTGGAGAAAATTTAAATGATGTGTTCGTTAAGAAATCAAAATGCTTAAACATTCCGGTAATTACAATTAGACAAACAAAGACTGCTTATTAAAAAGGGATTTTTGCTTCTTATTCGCATGGAAAATTAACTAGCGAAATGTTTATACAACTATTGCACTTACATAGAGCTTTCAAAGTAAAAAATCTATATTGTAAATCTGGAATTGTCTCAACTTTATGCGACGACAGGCTCTTACATCTCGACGCAGTTTATTTATTATTTTAGCCGAACGTTTATACATACAGAAAAATTTCATCCTTATAAGGTTAAACTTGTTCAAGAATTATCAGAAGATGATTTTGATAGGAGAATTCAGTTTTGTGAAGAAATGATGCACAGGTGCAATAACGACCCACAGTTTGTGAATTCTCTTATCGTCTCCGACGAAGCCACATTTTCTTTAAATGGAGCTGTAAATCGGCACAATTCCCGTTATTGGTCGCGACATAACCCACATTGGATGGAAGAATTACACATATACACACAGTATGTATTATAGGAGACAGAATTCTTGGTCCTTTGATGGCACATTAAATGCTGATCGATATTTTGATTTTTTGAGGTTGGAACTTGTTCCCGCGTTAGCCGTTTTATTTCCAAATGCATAAAATCCCGACACTCCGTACGATAGAATTTGGTCACAACAAGATGGTGCTCCACCTCATTATGGCATTCATGTTCGTCAATATTTAGATGTAATTTTTGCAAATAGGTAGATAGGAGGAAGAGGACATATTGAGTGGCCAGCGCGATCTCCGGATCTAAACCCGCTTGACTTTGTTTTAAGGAGCCATCTTAAAAGTACAGTGTATACAAACAGACCAGACAATTTGGAAAATCTAAAAATTCGTATCCGCGATCATATACGAGCAAAATATCACCTGCTACAGTTCAAAATGCAGTTCGAGGATTTTCTTATCGTATTGCCCACTGTCAGGCAGTGAATGGCGAACAGTTTGAACATTTGCTTTCTTAAATTGAAGTTAAATTTGAAACTAGTTTACTAATTCGTGGACCTGCTATTGTCGTTTGTTTATCTTGCAATAAGTGTACCTGATGATAAATGTTGCCAGTGACAAAAATAAATGTTTACCGTGATTTATCTTGAAATTTTCATTATGCAACTGTATGATATTTTTACATGGCTGTATAAAGAATAAAAGGGCCGGCGGGTGGTCTAGTGGTTAAAGTCCCAGGCTTTGAAACTAGACTTCCAATGGCAGTTGGTTCGAGTCCACTGCTCGTTGGTAATTTTTCTGAACAAGTTAAATCCGACGGGTCCATGGATGGTGTATGTAGGTGTGTATGTTGGGTTGCATGTCTTTCAGGGGTGGGGCATGTTAGACCGGTGAATAGCACTTAGTGTGCTGAGCCCGGTAAGGGGGTGGGATGGGAATCGTGAGGTCGTGCTCACGCACGGCTTCATGATTCTTTAAAAAAAAGAATAAAAAGCACTAACTGGTCATGCCATAAAAAGTATAGGTTGCCATTTAAAAAAATGCCGATGACGTCATAGCTGAAACATGACAATTGCAAAAAAATTAAAAACTCCAAATTGTGGCAAAAAACTTGATAGGAAACTTTTGTTAGAAACTTTTTTTCGTAAAGTTATTATTTAAGGCTGTAGCATCGATGGTCCTTCCTTTTTATTCACCCTGTATAACATATATAACTGTCATGTTGAGCAAAGCGGCGGTTTACAAGTTGTTACGTTAAAAAGCGTGGGGCGAAAGCCATGGGTTCAGCTAGTTGTATTATAAAGTTCAAATTTGAGAACATGTCAAAAAGTTTTTTTACACCAGTACTTAACTAATTTATTTGTTCTAAACTTAATACACCTAAGGGGAAACATTTTATGCTAAAACAAAAACGATAAATCTCTGCAACGAAAAAGTGTTTTAGGAAGTCCCTGTTATATAACTTAGTTTTTCCTGGCCAGCTATTGCTCCCACTCTTAGGCGCAAGTCCGTTATCACAAAATCAATTATTAATTATAAAAATACAACAATAGAGGTACCGAGAACAATGGCAAGGGGGTCAGGGTAACCGGTGAGAGGACCTTTCATTTCTCCTTGAACTTATGAAGAAAAGTGAACTTTTTAAAAAGTTAAAAATTCATTAGAGCTTTTTCTGGACGATCCATCTTGTTACTTTCCCTATAAGTGTTAAAACATAAAATATGAAAAAAAATCATTAGATGGCTGAATCATCGAGTTTAGATCACAAAAAATATTAAACGGGTATAAAACAATAATTATGAAACTCGAATTTTTAAGCAAACAATTTTAATTTTCCTGTTTATCCACTATCCATGTTAATATCCCTCGCAAGTCAATTGTGTTACGTTGTCCCTTTCTGTGTTTGTATTGACGGAATGTTGATTTACATTTATCAGTAATAATTATCAAAGCGTCAAAATGTCACAGTTCATAACGTTAATTCCTTTGTAACGAAGAGTTCTCTTTTACCGATTAAAGGAACAATATTGCCGGGTGATTTCTGTTCTGGTGTTATTTTTGTCCCAATGGTATCTATTTTAGTTGTCCTGTTTGTTTGTTCTTTAATTGTTCCTTAGCACGGAATTTTTCAACACGTTCACTTCCTATTTTATTACAGTAATGGCAGTAATGCTTTTAAGGGCTGGGCAGATTAAATTAAAGGAAATTTATTTTTATATCGCGGGTACGTCCGTTATATTTGATTTCCTTATCTTAAAAAAATCTTTTATGCTTCAACCTTCCGCAATTCATTTCCGAACAATACGAAATGAAATATTGTGTTCATTGATCGAATTTCCAGAATCGGTGTAACAAAACAACCTTTACGTCAGTTCGAAAATTGCTTCTGTCAAAAACTGTACAGTTGTTGCATCAATGTACACACAAATTCTTATAAAGGCAGTAAATTTGCGATATGCTTCACTGTCAAGCTTTCCCTTTTCACAATAGTTTGCAAATATAATACATCGATGACAAACAAGCAATTTTATACAGTGCACGCAATCTTCCAAAGTTTCATCAGATTTACTTGAAGAATTTACACATTCATTGCTTATCGATACAAAACTTTGATAAGAGTATTAAAAGTTTGTCTCATCTTTTATTTTTCACTGAGGACCATCCCTCGGTAAGCAATAAGATTAAATTCGGAATTAATTTGCAGCGTTTGATGTTTCCAGGAAAGTTGAGAAGCTCGGTAATAATCCGGAATATATTCTGAATATTCCGGTATCCATTTGAAACTCCCACCGTTGCAACACATTTATTAAACATGATAGCCATATTTTGGTTTAGTGTTTATTACATTCGTTCCTGTTTAAAAGGATTAAACGAAGATTTGCGCGTTGTATTTTAATATAACGACTTTTGTTATTACGGTCGATAAAACTAATGAACGCACATCAACTCCTCAACTGAAACCTGAAACAAAAAGGAGTAGGTGGATGTGGATGTTTAACATGTTAGGCATGTCTCAAAATAATTTAACAAGGGTTTTGTTATTATTACAACAAATGCACCGCCTTAATTAGGTTGATACAGGAACATACGCCAGGGGGCTTGTTCGTTTTGTACCTACGCAAAAATGTATTTTGTAAAGTTCGACCTTTTACATTATTAGTTTAATAAAATTCAATTACGTCTATGGAATTTTTGTTTTTTCCTTACATAAAAGCTATTATTTAAATCACTATTTTCTTTGTATTTATAATAAAAATGTTTGGAATACAAATAAATAAATTAAGAAAAACAAGTGCTGTAAAGCTATTTTTTAATCAATTAAAAAAAGGTGTTGTACTGTTCTTAAAGATTTACGAACATTCATTCGAATTTTAACAATGTTACCGTCTGTTTGTGGGTGGGCATGCATGTGTGCGTGGTTTTGTGTGACGTCTCATAACCCTTGAATGAATAGTCCAATTTTGATAAGCTTCGGAATGTGAAGGTATTTCAAAAACTTACGAAGAAAATAAGTTAAAAAAAACTGAAGCCGGAAGTAGAAGTTAGACATGTATTTAAAATCTTAAAATTTTAATAACGGAATGTGATATAAGACCTTAGGGCACAGCGAATGTTTTATTTTTCATTAACATGGCGGCCGCAATTTTGAAAATTTTGACCCTAACACCTTCTTACTCTAAAGCGAGTAGGCAGATAAAGGTGCAATTTGCTACCATAAATTATCCAGGGAAGTTCCAATATAACTATGTATAAAAATTCGTTTAAAATTGTGGTGTAAATATTTTCAAAAAAAAATAATTCTCAAAAACTGGCCACACGATTTATTTTAAATTTAATAATCTCATAGAGATTCAGGTAGGCTACAATTTGGTTCGTGTTCCAGTTCTCTAAATTACTGTGAAGCCTTCTATGAAATTTTCAAAATCTAAAATGTATGCCCATTCTTCTTACTAAACGGGAGACGTTAAAAAAAATTGTTTAAGCTAAATTGCTCATGATCATGAATAATAGTACCGTAAGGTCCACAACTTAACTGTTAAGTATCGCAAAAATAAGGAGAGTTAATTGTTCTTCTCCTCCGAATTTTTAGCGGACAATTTTATCCGCTCATTTTCATGTTGCTTTAATTCTATCAAAAATTTTTCCGAAAATTCAGATTTTCAGAAAGTTTATACTATTATTTTTTGCGCACGCAAATAATATGACTATTTTGCAGCTATGCTCTTGGTACAGTAGTAAGTCAGTGTTGGTGCGCGTAACATTACCATTAAAATACTTTTGCATATATGATAAGTAACAATATCTAAAGCATTAGAGAGTTCAGAAGTACTTTGCTCAATATTGGAAAAAAAATAATACCCATAGCGCCGCTTGGGTTCCACAATTTCTTCTCAAGTTGAAGCAGGTGGAAGGGATTCGGATTTAATATATAGAAAGAATTACAGCAGTCGCTATATATATATTGTAACGATTCGACTTAGTTTTAATTAGAATATTTAATATTAATTATTAAAGTAATTAAAATGTTACTTATTTCATAATGTGGTGCAATACAATAATACAGATCAATACGACTTGGTCACCTGACATACCTCAGGTTATTCTTAGAATATCAAGGGATTGTATGTACTCTTTCTTTGTCATACAATTACATACATATTGACTGACCTATTTGTGAGCCAATCCGATCGCAGATGCATACACATCTGCAGTGCACTGCACCATATTAATTATTAATGAAACCGTCCCTACTCTGCATCACAGAGTATAAAAGGGTTCGAGCTTACTGGTACAAAGACAGTCGACGATCCAGTCCAATCCAGCAAGCAGCTTTCATCTACAATTCTAGAAACATCCATACTCTCATTACTTAAACATAATGTGGGTTTGGTATGAAGTGTTGTTAATCATGTATGTAATTGTATTAGTCTTAGTCAATCATGTAAAAGGTTATTCAAATATATTGTTGTGTATTTCGAGTTGTTTTCATCTACGGACATAGTCACGTGCTACGATGTTTGGTTCATCTAATATGAACCAAACGAACCCCCTAACGTGACAATATCATAAAACTAGGACTTAGATCCGCAGTCAGCTACACTACCAACTTAATTAACTTATTTAATATTTAAAAACGAAACTAAAACATGGTGGGGCACAGACCACGGGTTCCGCTCGATGCTTGATACGAGTAATTTAAATTAAATAATTTTAAAATGGAAACGTAACTATACAAGGTGTTTCTTACGTAAGCTAAAATAATTAAGGGAGTGATTCGCCAAGAAATTTTATGCGGAAAAGTTCTTATAAGCATGTGTGCTCAGAGCTTTAGCTTTCGAGATACAGAGTTGATAAACTTAAATTAAGCGCAGTGTTCCTAGTGATTTTCTGCTTCTCATCCAACTTTTTGAAATTGCCGCCCCCATAAAAAATTAAGGGACAAATGAGAAAAATATTAAAAAAAATTAAAAAACTACTCCTGCTGATACGAGAAAATTTACACGCTTGGGTTTGAAGGCAGTTGTACTGTTACGTTTACTATGTAGATATTTCTTGTTACTTTTAGATTCCTTTAAAATAAGTACTGTCAAATGTTCTCAAAATTGTCGCTCAAACCAGACGTTGAGTTGTCGATGTAATTCTCACACGTAAAGTTGTCGAATTAATTCTTTTTTATTGGCCGAAAAACAGCCAATGATGAATTGTCATTGTCAATATATATCACACGTGACATGTGAATTGAATAGTCATTACAATCAAAAACAATTGGCAGAACAAAGTGAGTCAATGAGCGTATTTGGGTATGGTGAAGATAGGTCAAGTGGCACATCAAATAGTTTCTAATAAAATATAATAAGACAAACAAAAATCTACATTTTTATGTACCAAAACCCGTTATTATAGATTTCTTTGTATAACCTCAAAGTATATCTAATTTAATATTTTCGGAGTTTTACAGTGTTAAATGTATACACCGGCAACAGCACAATTGGGAACACTCAATACTGGCTAACTTGCCACATAATGGGAGCCGTCGTCTGCGTTGATGTGTGTGTCACAATTTTATTTATGTTCTGTGGTCCCGACTGACAGACAAATCAGCGCAGACGACGACGGAAGGTTTCAAGCTATTTTTCTAATAACCTTAATACAATGGTTCAACAGATGGCAGCACGCAAAGTCGGCCAATCAAGAAGCTTAAATTTTTACATTGGACACGTTTGGCATGCTGCCTTCTAGTTCTAGTAGATAGTGACAAAACAAATCACCAATACATCACCCCACCCTATGCATAGCCCACACATACGAATTCAAACGGTCGCAGTAGGTCAGTGGGTTGAGAGTCTGCCTCTTGTTGGGCCAACTTGAAATCGAAACTCGTTGAAATCAAATTTTAAAAAAATAGGCAAAGCACAAAGATGTAATCTACCTGACTGATGACCGTCCAGCCTGCCGGTTCCCGCCTTTATGTGTTGTTATGAGAAAAAAAAATTATTTTTTGGAAAAAAAATGCCTTGAGATTAAAAAAAACAGAAACGAAAGGACAAATTAGTCCGCTACAAATTTGTTTGAAGTGAGAAAATACACAACCCTAAACATTGACGCACCTAAAAATAGGTTGGGAATTTTATTCCACTAACAAGCTGGTGCAACTCAGCTTAAACAGAAATTTTTTAATGTTACCCATTTATTAAATAAAGAGGCATAAATATTTGACTTTCAAAAATTCGTTACGGAGGAATTAACGGAAAGTGAGAGGAGAGCGGAATTGACAACGGCTTTAGGTGCAAAGAAAGAGAGAGAGAGAGAGAGCGATATCTGAAGTGTTTACGGCGTCAACGAAACGGCGCGTTATATCAACACGACCACGCCCTCCTTTACGCCAATTGGTTGTGAGTGGAGCGGTGACTTGGAATTTTGCAGTACCTTTTCGACAGCGTAGAGTACGAATCCAAGTCTGATCAAGGGCAGAAAATTTGAGAATTATGTCAACTTCAACATATATGTTGGTTGTTTAAAAGTTAGAATATAATTAAGAGGTGGTTTGGATTTGTTGAATAGTAAATTAGGCGTAAAAAATGTGTAGCATTTAGTAAATTGGTTTTTAATTAACATCCTTCAGAGAAGACAAATTTACCAGAAATGTTATATAGGTGGACGATATTCCTGAAAGTTTAAACTAAGACACCAATCTTCTACGTTTTACGCTTTTCATTATAGCCCTCGTTACAACACCCCTAACAATGTTAATTACCTTTTTGCAATAAAATAAATCAGCTGCTCTACTTGGCATGACTTTTATGTAGACTAAATAGGTCGTATTTTCACACAACGGGCCTCTTTCGGTAGTTACTTTATGTTATCGCTTTGCAGTTTACCTGAACAATAAACGACTAAAATAGCACTTAATTTTTTTAATGTTCGAATAGAAATTATTACAAAACCTATCAATGTTATTTTCAGTGCAAAATTACAAAATTTGTTCATGTCGTTTTTCAGATTAAAGAAAGCACTACTTGTGAAATATCAAGCTTAAGAAAGACTAATTGTTGTTGACTAACATTAATATTACACTTAAAAGATATTGTTTGTACCTTCCTCGCTATATGAAGTATCGCTATAGAGGAAGGTATTGTAACCGTCAAGTTGAATTTTGAGCAAATGCGCTTATTCAGGGAACTATTTTTCGCTCTGGGTTTACTGGCCGATATATAAGAAAGAAAAGAAAGGTACTTTTATGCCAAACTTTTTAACCTAAACATTTTGACTTATAAGCAGGTTTTAGGGGCCTGGGAGCCCGATAAAGCGGACTCTGCAGAGATGTATGTGTGTCTGCATGTGTGTCTTATTGTGTATGTTTATACACTTTACCGTCCAAACGCCTTAACACAGAAAAATCAAATTTGGCTCAAAGGCTGCTTATTGCAATAGGATGTCAAGAAAATGAGGTTGGTCCGCCAAAAACAAAAAAGAGGGAGAGGTACTCTATTTCAAAATAGACGTCCGCAAAATAGAACCCTAAATTGGTATTCTCGCATGTCGAATAGCCGAACTACGATAACGCGATCACCCTATCACCCCCCTACGAAATCCGGCTTTAAAATCAGTACGGACAGGTTAAATGACAATAGGAACAACTTTCCATTGGGAAACCATCAGGGGTTTCCTCTTGATCGTTTACCTGAACAGTTTAATTGAGTGATTGTAGAAATACGACCATCAACCAAAGGTCTATAAGACGTGAGAAATCGATTTTCAGATTGTCATAAAAGCTGGCGACTGCATCACAAAATGGAAGGGGGGTGCTCGCTCTACTTCAATATAGACGAGCTAGAAAATAATATGTTAAATGGCCGATCTGCCAAACGCGATTTCTCTATCACCCCACCTTCGATTTTTTGTTTTTTCAAAAATTTACAAATTTGGGCTTCACAATCGGTATGAACATGTTAAATGACAATAGAAACAACTTTCCATTGAGAAAACACCACTAGGAAGTTTCCTTTTGGTCGTTTACCTGAACACATCAATTGTGTAATTGCCAAAAAAAGGCTGTCGCCAAATTATGAAATCGATTTTGAAATTTAAGGGATAAGCATTAGTCGCAACTAGAAAACACAAAATATCATAAAACCCCTAGACTGCTTCAAACCTTGGGAAGAGGGAAGGGGTGTCTACTTCAAAATAGATGCGCTCGGAAAGAACCTTAGATTTGTATTCCACATGTTGAATAGCCGGCTTCAAAATTATCGAAATATATTAAATTTTTTTAAACACTTCCATAAATGCGAGGCAAGTCTCGTGGCGGTTGCCCGACAGCTTTTTTAGTTTTGTACTTAACTGCAAATCAGGGCATTAGTGCAAATTTCGACTTGGCAAGTTTACTACCAACTAAAGAAGCTGCTGACCAACATGTTTACAAAGTTTATTTGCAAATACAGTTTTATTTTTAGTTATGTTGGTAAACATTTTACAGTTTATGTTAATCGTTGTTCTGAGTGCCCTGTTGTTTTTTATTACGGAAGTAAAGACCCAAATACTATGAAAATCGTGAATGAATCACAGAAAATATTTTGTGATACGGGTATTTCTATTCGCTTCTGTTCTGATAATAGTCCTAAATTTAAGCCGTTTGAATTTAAACAATTTTAAAGAAATGGAAAATAAATCGTTCCTTTTACACCGTACTATACTCAAAGCTATGGACATGCCTAATCAGCCGTTAACGCAATGGAATATTAATTTAATAACAAAATATATGGCAAATGGATGGTTCATTGGGCTGCGTTACTTGAATGGAGATGCACACTAAGAGCAGACGGTAGATCACTAGATCACCAGCTCATATTTTATATGGTCATCCTCTCCGTTCCCCGTTGCCGCACACTCAATATCAGTTGATCCAATATGACAAAAATCAGCAGAGTTTTGTGTTGTAACAGCAGCGCAAAAATACGACGACAGAATTAATTGCGTTGCATTGTGATTGAGGTGGGGAAGAGGCGAAATATCTTATTAGAAAGCCAACTGGGAGTGTAACTACTCGTAACAGAAAATTTGTTAAAGAATATGATCATATAGGTGGTGGAGACAAATAGATAGATATTGTCATATATAATACCACAAGAGCTCAAATTTATGTCGACAATTTTTGCGTCAGTGTCACGAATGTCCATTTTGTTATTTCCCATCAAAATGGACATGAGCGACACTGACGCAATAATTGGTTGCAATAAATTTGAGCTCAAGTGGTATTTGGGGGACAATTTATTGAAAAAAATTAATTTTCATACAATATTAAGGTAATTATATCGAGTTACATGCGAATTAACTTCCATGGAAAGGACGACAAACTAAATAGATGTTTATTTATAAGTTCGAGCTTTACTTCGTTGAAGTTCATTTTAATTTATTGTAAATAAACCAATTCTTAACTTCAACAGGTTTTTTTTTATTTAAGCCTTACACGTATTTCGACATGTTGACATGTCATTATCAGAAGCAAGATTAAAAGTAAACAGTTGATGATGCTATAGGAACAATAAATCTTCATAACTTGATCTTAGTTTTGTATATCTGCGTCCAGATGACTTGATTTCTCATTCCAAAACGTCTAATAACGGTGAATTTAAGAGATTAATTTGTTCATTCATTAAAGGTACAGATTTTAAATGTTTAGAAATTTCAAATGCTTCTAGTATATCCAACTTACGTTTATCATCACAATAGTGTAAACATTTTATAGTGTTATTAGATGTCATTGAATGATTGTGTTCTAATAAGTGTTTGGCGTAATTGGATTTATGTGGGTGTTTGTATTTGTAACAACATAGTGTTCTTTATACCTAATATCAAAATTTCTAATTGTTTGTCCTATATAAACCGAATTACAGTGCGGGCAATTTAATTTGTAGATGCCTGATTTTAGTAAATTGTCTGTTTTTTTCTTTTGCATTAAAGAAAGTGTTTAAAATGTTTTTTTTTTCAAACAACAGAAGAGAACAAATAAGCTTAACAAGGTTACGAATCGGTCATACCAGATTAACTCACAAATTTCTACTAAATGGCGAACCAGAACCTGAACAATGCGAAACATGTAACGTGCCAATATCCATAGAACATCTCCTAGTGGACTGCAGGAAATATACTCAAATAAGAAGCGATATACAGATCTCAGAAGAACTTGCTACAGCTATGTCAAACAACCAAGACAGCCAGAAAAAAATTTTACGATTCATTACAGAAACAAATCTGATAAAAGAACTTTAGACAGTGAATTTAGCAACTAGGAATAAATAATAAATACATAATTTCAAAAATACAAATGTAATATAACGTTAACAAAATAACAAGTGCTAATACCCAATGCGGGGGATGCACGTAAAAATAAATTAAAAAAAAATTTTGATGTTTTAAAAGTTATTTTACGTTTATTTGTTTTGTTTATAATTTTGGCAATTTTTTCTGATTTATTGCCAAAATATGGAATTGAGGCGTTTTCAGTTTATCTGATGAAGTAGTTGGATAAATGTTCTGAATAGCTAATTTATCATTTTTCTCTTTAATTAGTGTATCAATAAGTTGAGTATTATAATCATTATTAATCTAATAATAATAATAATCTAAATTTCTCTATTATAATTAATATCACCTAAAGGAACCGTTAAAGCACTATGTATCATGGACCTGTATGCTGCTAATTTATGTGTTTTATGATGACAAGAGTTGTGTGGTATTGTAATGTCTATTTGTGTAGGTTTTCTATAAACAAAATATTCAAATTTATTATTTGAATTAATTTCTAGGTTTAAATCTAAAAAAAATAATAGACCTATTTTGTTCAGTTTCTAGTGTAAATGTTATTTTTGGGTGCAAGCTGTTAATAAAAATCAAAAATTTATTCATGGTTTCCCAGTTTTTAGTCGAATACGAATAAACAAACAACTAAAGGTTCACAAGCGAGCACCGCGTTCCATCAAATGCTCGCAGTATAGACACACGTGATTTCTAAGCTTTTTAATGTAACGTATAATGTTATTGTAAAGTGTGCACATGTACAATGCCTTGCGTGGAAAATATACGTATTAACACATGTTTGGTTTACGAATTTTGGAACACAATAGACTGCTGTTAACAATAACCAGCGATGATAATAACAACGTAAACCCAACTCACGTTGACTTACGTCATGGTCGTTTAGTATCGACCCTTGACCCTTTTACCAAATAATATGAACAGAAAACCATCCATAAGTGACAACATATCTAACGTTTTCGTAATAACCCATGACTTTAGTAAATAGGTTTTTCATAACGCAATTTTGGCCCCCCAAACCGCGCCGTGCTATTTTCCTCTGGAAAAACTGCCCTTCACTAAATTATACATAAATTGAAGTGGAAGACCTAACTCATAAAACACATAAACTCGCTAAAGTATTGACGTTTGAATCCGGTAAGCTCCGGTCCGGTCGGTACTGTGGCTGCTGAATAATCTAGTGCAAGCCGCACCATTATATTGTTCATCTTCATTACAGCAGCAAAACCGAGTTTCAGTAAAACAGTTTCCACGTCACTCCCCTCATTTGAATATGTAGTACGCCGTACTCTTGGGATTTTCAATTAACTAAACGAAAAGGTACAAGGTCTGTTTTCTGCTCTACAACTTCGTCATTGTATTCGACTCAAAAAGCGCCTTCGAGCAACCACACGGCAGCGCGATGAAGGTCGGGAAATTAATGAATCTAGGACGCAGGCAAAGATGTAACATTTTTTATTGTGTTTTTACGTCTAAAGAGTTTCTCGTAATGATCACATGGGGATGGTAAAAAAAGCAAGATAAAGAAAAATTGTAAATAATATAATGTTGTGAGCCCCAAGAACGTCCTTTAAATGTCTTGCAAGTTTTGGTTATCAAATTTGTGCGCTGTAAAGCAAACTTTCACAACGGTTTAAAATCGGAAATCAGACTGCACCACATACAAATTAGAATAAGACGTATTGGAAGACGCAGAAAAACGAAATTTATAACATTTCAAGATTCGAATAAGATTTTTGTAAAATTAAGTGTTTCAAAAAACCCAACATGTTTGTTTTTAGCTGTGCAACAAGTTTTCCTAAATTAAGAACACGATTACTTTTCAATTCACTGGTGGTATAAATGATGATTATTTTTAACTCCAAACACAGTTTTAAGGTTAAATAAAGTCAAATGCATACCATAAACCCTGAAATGTTAAAAACATTGAAATTTACATTCTCCACAGTAGCCAACCAAATCCTTAATTTGTCCACCAAAAAATTATAGAGGGGAGACGTGCAGCCCCACCAAATATAAAATTTATAAAAAACTTACATTAGATTTAGTTCTACTAGTCAAGATGAGTAGTTCTTCTTAAACAAAAGGTATTCATTGTTTATAAATAAAAAAGTACCAATTTTTGATTTTTAAGAAAATCATAGGAGGTGCCACAGTGGAATTATGGTATTTAGGAAACAACCAAATTGTAGTCCATGTTCGCATATAAGACTATAAAGTTTAAAAAAAACGTATGAGACTTTTATAAGAAATACTATTTCGAAAATTTCAAGTATTTAGTTATGCAGGATGTCTCAAATTGCGTGTTAACTATGGGGATCTCGCTTATTTGAAGAGATACGACGTTAAATGAGAAAAAAGTTGTGGAATTTTATGCCTATTAATAATCTGAAAAGAAATTGGAGCTATCTTGCTTAGTTTCTGAAAGAACTGGATAAACTGAAATTTTGGATTTTTTGTTTTCGGCTATAACTCATTTGTCATTTATATTACTTATTTCTAATTTGGGACACTTTTTCATTTTTAATCTAACTTTTTGATCAAATTTGGTATAACTGTTACCATTGCTCATTTTCGACTGTCAACTTTTTTGTTTCTTATGGTCGGCATTTTAAATTTTTCATATTTGAATAGAGTTTTTAATTCTGATTTCAACAATGTGTCACACTTTGCATTTTGTTTAAATTTTGAGCATTTTATTACAGAAAATGAAAATTTCATAAGAGTGCCATGGAAAGACCACGTCATTTAATTTTATTGAAAAAATTCTAGTAGGCCATAAACTGATGAAAGTAAAACAAAACAGTGCTTTTATTTACTTTGGACTTTAGATACATTAGGTACTCGAAAATTTCAGGAAACTTTGTTTTGAGCGTAGGCAGCAGGTTAAGTTATTTTTTACAAAAACAATTGATAGACAGTTACTAACACACACATTAAAGAGTTTATTTTAGACGAGCTGCTGAGCATGTTTTACAAACGTGTAAAATGTTTTGAACATTTATTTAATTATTGTTTGTATTAGATTCAAATTTGTCAAAAATGTCAGTTGCAAACATAAAAACTGCAAGTGGAATTTTCAGTAAATTGTGTATGTTAGAAAATTTGTCGTTCATTTGTTTTTATAAAAAATAACATAACCTGCTGCCTGCTCAAATCAAAGGTTGCTAAAATTTTCGCGTACCTAATGCATCTAAAAGTAAAAGTACAAAAATGTAGTGTTTTGTTTTACTTCTATCAGTTCATGAAGCCTACAAGAAATTTTTAAAATAAATTAAATTCCATGGCACTCTTATGAAATTTTTATTTTCTGTAATAAAATGCTCAAAACTTAAACAAAATGCAAAGTGTGACACATCGTTGAAATCAGAATTTTTTTTTTTTTTTTTTTAAAGAATCATGAAGCCGTGCGTGAGCACGACCCCATGATTCCTATCCCACCCCCTTACCCGGGCTCAGCGGACTTGCGCTCTTTCACCGGTCTAACATGCACCCCACCCCTGAAGACATGCAACCCAACATACACACCTACATACACCATCCATGGACCCGTCGGATTTAACTTGTTCAGAAAAATTACCGCCGAGCATTGGATTCGAACCAACTGCCATTGAGAGTCTAGTTTCAAAGCCTGGGACTTTAACCACTAGACCACCCGCCGGCCCGAAATCAGAATTAAAAACTCTATTCAAATATAAAAAAAAAATTTTAAATGCCGACCATAAGAAACAAAAAAGTTGACAGTCAAAAATGAGCAATGGTAACAGTTATATCAAATCTAATCAAAATTTAGATTCAGCATGAAAAAGTGTCCCAATAATGCGTGAACTAGATATATGTAATACAAATGAGTTATAGCCGAAAACAAAAAAACAAAATTTTAGTTTTTTTTTAGTTTATTCAGAAACTAAGCAAGATAGCTCCAATTTCTTTTCAGATTAATTATTAGTGGGCATAAAATTCCACAACTTTTCGCTAGTTTAACCATCCTCATATCTCTTCAAATAAGCGAGATCCCCATAGTTAACACGCAATTTGATACATTCTGTATATGTATATATAGTTTTGATCACAGGTTCGGATCCCATTACCCCCACTTTTTTTTTCAATTATAAAGCGTACTTTTTCCGATCATAGTTTTTACCGTATTCCTGGTTTACAATAATCAACATGAAAATAATAATTTCTGGCAAACTTGTGACATTTAAGAATGAAAATTAATGTAGTAATACTTAAATTAGAATAATTCTTTACGACAGAATAGTTTTATACTTGAAGATGTTCATTTACAAAAACCTGGTATAGTATGCAGACACAATTTCAATGAAAAAAAGTGCGGGCGATGTGATTCGAACGTGTGATCGAAACTAACGTGATCCAAGCGATCAACCTTCGGCCGGTGCACATCTAACACCCGTTTGCACCGGTAACCCTTACAAGTGGCACTCAGTAAGGTGTAACTTAACTTTAAGTGTAGCTTATATTTCCTTTACGCTGCACCAACGTTTTGTAAGCAACACTTATTTAAGTACCACTTAGAAATGGCAACAATGTAGACATATGTTTTGTGAAGGTGGCTGCAATTGCTTGTTGAATTATGCGCACTCTGGTGTTTAGAAAACGTTAAAATATTGTTATCTCTGTTTATCGTTAGAGTTTGTATACGTTCATCTCGTTCTACAAAGTAACTTTTATGCAATAATTTGGAAAAACACGTTTCAGGATGGAAAGATAACCATAAATTTTTAGTTGCTCTACAATGATGTCCAGTAAAAACAAAACCACTTCTTTTGTCAACCGGAATCGCTTGAAAATACTTAATTCATCTAAATTACAATAATCTGCACGTTCATAAACTTGCCGTGGAATTCCATTAAAAATAATATGTTTGTTTATTTTTTCGTGACTTACAATTTTATACTTTTTCGTGGGGGATTGGGTCTATTTTAATAAATAATCAACGGTTTAACTGTTTCGGCTTTCGGCCTTCTTCAGAACTTTAATTCTAAAATAAATATACAGAAAATAAGTTTTTAGGTTAATTATAGATGTTTACATGTTTTATATGTATATATATAACACAGATTTTATACTTACTAAAATTATAATTTTTAGAAATAGGCTGAATTGCTTGCCCTTGTCATTTAAAATTATTTTAAATGACAAGGGCAATTCAGCCTATTTCTAAAAATTATAATTTTAGTAAGTATAAAATCTGTGTTATATATATCAGTGATTGGAACATTACTTTTTAAAAGTAATGCATTACAATTACTCATTATTTAGCCAAAAGAAGAATGCATTCTCATTACTAATTACTTTACGTGGAAGGTAATGCATTACAATTACTAATTACCGAAAAAAGTAATGCATTATTTTAAACATTACTTTTGTCGTTATTAAATACTACTAATAATTACACCACACAAAACACAATAATTAAAAAAAAATGTATTCTACATATTCCGTGTTTAAATTTAACAACAATTGCGTTTCAAAATTGTTATCTGCTAGAACGTGACATTTCGTTTTAAAAACGTCTGCTGCCACAAAAGCAAAAATTAATCAACATCCAATTAAGCTTTCCTAAAATGTTACAATACAGATATTTCACACTGTACAACATTGTACATATAAAATAAAGGTTATTGGCAAAATGTATGAGTATTAGGTATAGCTACAAATTTGGAATTAATAATAAGTAAATATCTGTAACATTCAAATAATAGGGTAGTTTTATACTAGGTACTTAGTACTTACCACAAGATGTTTTCTTAATTAGACGATGCTAATATGTTGCACGAAAGTATTTTAATTTTTGGAACACGAACTAAGTACCTCGTTCTCAACCAAGCAACAAATTTCCTATGAAACCTTACTTAACATTCCTTCACTCAGTGCTGTAGGTATTACACCTTATTCTAGGAAAATAAGGATTTTGTTGGTCCCAGGTTTACTCGGATTTGTCATGTCATGACTCATGAATGATTTTCTGAATATCCTGATTATTTATTCTGTTGAATATGAAAGTAATGACAAAAGTAATGTATTTTTTCATCACATTACCAAAAAAAGGTAATGCATTCAAATTACTAATTACTCATCAAAAAAAGTAATGCATTACATTCCTTATTACCGAAAAAAGTAATTTAATTACAGTAATGCATTACTTGTAATTCATTACTTCCAACCACTGATATATATATACATATAAAACATGTAAACATCTATAATTAACCTAAAAACTTATTTTCTGTATATGTATTTTAGAATTAAAGTTCTGAAGAAGGCCAAAAGCCGAAACAGCTGTAAACAGTTAAACCGTTGATTATTTATTAAAATAGACCCAATCCCCCACGAAAAATTATAATATTGTAAAAATAATATGAATGTCATCTAAATCATCATCTTCTTATATATCAAACATTGGTTGTAGAGCCATAATTATTTTATTACTACTTTACAATACAAAAATCGTAGCACAAAAGTACATACAAAAGAAACACGTGAGTAATGAGTATAGGTTAGGTTCTCTAATAATAATTCCCACCAAAATTACGCCCACTCCGCGTCACGCCTGCGTATAACTGCAACTTATGTTTAAGGGCAACTTTAGGCGAAGGAAATCCATCACTTACATTTAAGTGCAACTTATGTCTTAAGTGGACCTTATTTTAGCTGGTGCAACGTGTTTTTAAGTTAAGGCGCAGTTTAAGTGACACTTAATACTTAAGGGTAACTGGTGCAAACGGGTGTTACACCCGACCGCTTCCCGCGCGGTCTGCTCAATGCGCAATAAATGTAACAACCGCCGTTCCTGCAACTGTTTTGGTTTTTTATACTGCTAGTATCATTTCAGTTAGCCACATTTCCCTACTTTTGTATCTGCACTTCAATTCTGATCATTGATTTATAAACCAATTTAAACCAAAATGCACCTTGTCAATTCTGCACCCTGTGTAATGTGTATGACGGATTGCTTCAGTTGTTAGAACGTTATACATAAATACCTAAAAAAAGAGAAATAAATGTTTCTGAAGTATGGAAAAGTCTAGTAGGCAAAGTACTTTTTTTTTTGTTTTCTTAACTTAAAGCTAGTGGCCGCTACTATATTTTGAACGATCTGATTTAACGCATTGGCTAGATCAGCATAAAATGTGGTATTGTAATAGTCTTATTGGGCTTTTATTATGTTATTTTGGAAACCACAAAAACCGTTCATTTTATGTTTTTTTTGTACTCAATAAATATGGACTTCAACGAAGTAAAGCAAGCACTTATAAATAAAATAAACGTTTTAATATCAAATTCTCAATTACTTCTAAAACTAGGTTGGTTTCGGATTGTTCAAATAAAAAAAATGTTCAAAATTGCAACTTTTTTTTAACTACGATCGAAAATGGTAGAATATTGGTATAATCTAAAAACCGACAATTCCACTTTGCTAACTTTACTGTCTAACAATATCCCAAACTCGTGTTTACGTTGATTTAAAGTTGTAAAGGGTGGAAAACAGCTTATATTATAGGTTCTATTTTTGTAAATCCCCACGCACGCAATGTTCGATGGAAATTTTATTGGAAATACGTTCAATAAGCTCCTTATGCAGGTTATATTTTCGCACTCGAAAATCATGCGTGACGCGTTAAAATTTAATCTGGAAATGTCGCTTCACTTAATTGAATTATTAATAAAGTTTGCCACAGTTTGCTTACGCGTGAAAGTTTCCACATGTTACTCAGGGCTTTCAAAGCCTAACAATTTGGCTCAACTATTTAGTGTATTTACTGTTTACTCAATTATGGCATCTCAATTTAACTCGAAGGGCAGGAGTTGCTAAATAGCTGATTGAATGCGAAAAAGCTCAAAAGCTAGTATACATTTCCAGCAGCTTACGAAAATCCTTTGAAGTTTTTACATATATGTTTTTAGCTAAACGTAAAGGAATTTTATGAAAACAGTCTCGCTTGTTCAGTTCATTTATTTTATTATTTAATATTAAATTTTTCTAGAAACAGCATCTCGAGATTAAATACCAAAGTAACTAATTTTAAAAGAAAAATTAAATTTATTGCAAATTTCTCTTAGATTCCATGCGGAAAGATAAATATTTATTAAGAATAAACTTGGGCGTTACATGATTTAGAGCTAAACCAAATCAAATTATCTGAGAAGAAAATATTGAATTGTGGTGATGAAAAACTGTTCAAAGGTATTTTAAACTATGTCTACCAATAAGGGGTTGCCGTTAATTTAAAAAACAATAAATGTAAAATTAGAAGAAGAAATTGGATAGTTCAGTAATGATGGGCATTACCTTCCCACTACGATAAATGCATTGGAACCTACAGCAAATAAACGAAACATATTTAAGTAACAATATACGGAATTTATAATCATGATATTCTACTTTAGCTAACCTTATTTTTTTCTCCACTTTTTACAACTTTGTCAAACTGTCAAACCTGCTTTGACTGCGTCTTCGTGTAAATATTTGGTTTTATAAACAAATTAATAATTATGGGAGTATGCCCCTAACTTCGGTTGACTTTTTTTACTTCAGAATATGCAAAATAACCTCAAATTAACATATACCAAATAAGAAACGAATATCTCAAACCGTTTGACCAGGGAAGCTGGGGACCCTGTATAATGTATATGACGCTTTCAAGTCAAATTTGGATGAATGAATGGCATTAATAAGTTACGTTAATATCCTTATAAATTATAAAAAAGCAAAGTAACAGAAATAGCCACAGCCGGTGATCCACGCGTTTACCTGTTGGTAAGATACTTGCGTAAATACATTTTCCATTGTGCCGTCTTTCGGATGAGTTGTGAAACTGTGGGTTCCCGGGTGAAAAATGTTGGCTCATTTAAAATGTCTACTCTGTATAATAGTAACTTTTCAGGTGCGGGGTTCACCCTGAGCCTCAGTAGCAGAATTTCGCCGAAGATAAACCAATATAATAAAAACAAATAAAAAAATTTTAATTGAAACAGATTTATGCTAAATATTGCAGACTATCGGCGGCGCCGCTAGTCTTTTTTGTAGTATCAGTTTTTATTTCCCTATGCTGCTTTCAGTATACAAAACACAAGATTTTGATGGAAATACATGGTTTAGACCTACAGAAACTCAAAAAGTTGTTTTGAAACCATATTTGTGGCTGTGTAGGTTACGTCTCATAATTACCAAACGGATGCTCCGATATTGATCAGGATGCCAAAAGTACATCAAAAATTACCCAACAGGAAAGCTTTAAAAAAACTAAAACGAAAGAGAGTTAGGCATGTTTTTTTGTAGTATTTTTTCAGAAATTGGGTTTTGTAAAGTAGCGTCTCAGAACAAATTGATTTTTACAATTTTTTGAAAATTTTCTATTTAACAGTTTTTTACTCAAAATAGAGTTGTCAGATGGACATCAATTTTAATTTACATAATAGCCCCAGAGGAACACAATGTTAATATGCGAGAGAATTTTTGAAAAAACGAATATTATGAAACAAAAAATATTTTCAAAATTTTAAACGTTTTCAAACAAAAAACATAAACCTGAAAACCTACTGCCACGATTGTTTTTAATTTCTTGTATCCCAGTACGCTAATTTCTGTAGGGGCATCTTCTAAGAAATTTTTAAAACCAAAACTCTTTACAATACTCAATACTCTTTTATTCAATAAACGGGGTACAATAATCATTTCTGGTTACGGTGAATTGGTGATATAAAATGACAAATTTGCTGCATTTTTTCTGTTTTTTTTGCAATCCCAAAGGATCTTTTTCCAAAAATTGAAAAAATGTTTTTGCTTACAAAAATTTTCGGTGCACTACCACATTATTTTAAATCTCTCTCTACAGCTTGTGAAAGATATTCTGTAAACGGAAGCATACAGTCGGTTTCGAAATACACTTTGACTCGTACGTGCTCTACCGCTTGGAGCTATGTCCTACCTTAAAGCGTCCGTTAGTGCCTTTCTGGTTCGGGCGTAAAACGTATAATCATAGCCACTTTCGGCGCGTAAAACGTTAATCCGTGTTGCAGTCAACTGAATAAATTATAATTTTTCCTATATATCCGGTCTAGCTTTAAAATAATGTTTCTAAACATTTTCAAACTTAGAACAAAAAAACAAGTCTTTTGGAGTAAATGCGTCCTGCAAGGGCATGTCTGCTGTGCATCTTCCACCAGATGTTCGTTTTATATTTTTTAATGCTTGAAATCGCCACCAAAACGCTACAAATGGCAATGACTATATATACTAAGGTGGACGCCGCCATTACAACTCGCGTCCATTATATAAGGCCCTTATTCGTTTGTACAGCGGACCGCTACGGTTTTCAATACAGGTAATCAAAGTTGGTTTTTATGTTTGTTTGTATTAATAAACCATAATCTGCTGAAGCTGGCAGTACGCAAATAAACTCGGACAAGGAAGCATCGCATCGGGGCTGCGAGGTTGCAAATATCGCGGACCGCGACCAGATATTTATTGATTCACATGTTTTTCTTCAATTAAACGTGGCTTATTTCATTACCTTTGTTTTTATTATTCTAACAAAATACTTTGAACTTTGGCCTCTTTTAATCTCGCGTCTCAATGCAATTGCATTACGAGTGTACGTTGACTTTTATTAAGGTAACGCTAATATTTAATAATAGAATTGTTTTAAAGATTGTAGGGTCACATTCAGATACTTGATGATCTTTCCCCACCACCCTACTTGCCCCGGAACAGCATATTAAGCTATACACAGACACAGCATACTTATTTTTTTTTTAAGAAGTATGCAAATAAACTGTGGGGCTTAGTGCACGGGTTCGGTTAGTAAGTGTTATTTTCTACGTCTTTAGAAATGCCTAAGCTTAAGTAAAATATTTCAAACAAAAATGATTTTTATTATTATACTATTAATTTTTATTAGTTAAATATTTAAAAAAGATTCATTTACTCTCCTCCTTTATCCCAAATAATAAAAAACTAGTGATTATACCTACAAAATGACCTGATAAAATCGTAACTAAGTAACGCATATTTGGTTGCACGAAAATTTTTCTTCTTTGTCTGAACTAGAAATTAGCCCTTTTTGTTTTGAAATAAATTTGGTCTTAGAAAGTTATTATTTCCATTTCAATCCAATTCCGCGAAAGTACCTCACAGAAGAAGAATACCATCTGAATGGATGTAAGATTAAGAAATAATTAAGTTTTTCTCTGTGATTTCTGTGGATGACATATTTCGTTTAGCACATCACCCACAAGTTACACAACGACCCTGCACTCAGAGATATGTCACTTGGCGTTAACACGACAAGTTTAACGAGATACCCTGTACTATCAAGCGGCGAACACAAGCTTTTTATATAAATTATTCCGTTAGTATAGTGCTTTTATACTATAATACATTATATACGTTGCTTTTAGTATTTATCAACCTACATGGAAATCTTATCGTCTATTAAAATTTCTGCCTACTTATTTTAGAAAAAAAAAATCATAAAACCGTAGAAAAATGTACAGAAATATTTAATGCTGCCCGCAAAATACACTGTGTCCATAAAGTAACCCCCCCCCCCCCCAAACTAACTTTTGAACGACTTGATATTTTTCTACAAAATTTGGTGTGCTGTAATGAGAAATTAAATACTATTTTCAGACCATATTAAAGTTTTGTATCATCCAAAATGGCGACTGGGCGCCATTTTGAAATTTTTTTTTAAATATAAAAGGGGGTCGAGTGACACCTTATTTAAAAGGTCTTTTAATTCTGCGTCTGATCCTAGAGTTTCAAAGAAAAATATTCAGCTATAACAAAATGGCGGATTTTAAACAAATGGACTCACTCAATTCAAAATTGTTTTGCTTTTTTTATCCAGGGTCGAGTGACACCTCATTTAAAAGGTCTTTTAGTTCTGCGTTTGATCCTAGAATTTCAAAGAAAAATATCGAGCCATAACATAATGGCGGGCGGATTGTAAACCAATGGACTCACTCAGTTCAAAATTGTTTTGATTTTCTTATCCAGTAGTCCACTTTTTCATTTGAAGGGCTAAATTTTCCCAGAAATATCTCAGGTGGCTTAAAGTAATATTGAACACGTTATGTTCCAACAAGACGGTGCGCCGCCTCATTATTATAGGCCTGGTTCTGACTTTCTCAACGGACATTTTTTTGGCAGATCGATTGTTAGGCGAGGGTCTGTAGAATAGCCGGCTCACTCCCCAGATTTAACTTTCTTCAATTTTTTTCTATGGGAATATCTGAAATCGAAAGTGTAAGAACCCGTTCAGAAACAATTGAAGAACCGGAGCAACGCATTACAGAAGTTTGCAGAATTATCACTTCAGAAACTTATGAAAATGTAAGGCAGGAATTTCATAACCGACTTTTTATGTGCCAAGAAGCGAATGGTAAACATTTCGAACACTTAATTTAATCAATTTAAGCTTTAATTCTTAGTTTTTTTAAATAGACTTCTTTATCTTCAAACATTGTCATTTTGTTATGGCTGAATATTTTTCTTTGAAACTTTAGGATCAGACGCAGAACTCAAAGACCTTTCAAATGAGGTGTCACTCGACCACCCTTTCTGTTTAAAAAAAATTTCAAAATGGCGCCCAGTCGCCATTTTGGATGATACAAAATTTTAATATGGTTTGTAATTTAGTATTTAATTTCCCATTACAGGACACCAAATTTTGTAGAAAAATATCAAGTCGTTCAAAAGTTAGTTGGGGGGCGGGAGGGGGGTTACTTTATGGACACACTGTATAAAAAATAGACCCTTAGCATTCTAGGTAGGAAAAGCATGAAGAGGAGGAATAAGGGAAAAAATATTAAGAATTTTAAATTTTAAACGATGGTTAAATTAGAGAAACGTTGTATAATTGTATGCCCATTAATAATCTGAAAAGAAACTAGAGGTATCTTATCTTGCTTAGATTCTGAATAAACTAAAAAGAACTGAAATTTTGGTTTTTTGTTTTCGGCTATAACTCTTTTGTGATTTACATTGCATATTTCTAGTTCACGCATTATTAAGACACTTTTTCATGCTAAATTTTAATTTTTAATCAAATTTCGTATAACTGTTACCCATTGCTCATTTTCGACTGTCAACTTTTTTTTTTCTTATTGTCGGCATTTTAATTTTTTTTATATTTGAATAGAGTTTTTAATTCTGATTTCAACGATGTATCACACTTTGCATTTTGTTTACGTTTTGAGCATTTTATTACAGAAAATAAAAAATCATAAGAGTGCCATGGAAAGACCACGTCATTTAATTTATTTTGAACAAATTCTAGTAGGCTATAAACTGATGGAAGTAAAACAAAACACTACTTTTACTAACTTTGGTCATTACATTATTTGGTACATTAGGTACGCGAAAATTTCAGGAAACTTTGTTTTGAGCGTAGGCAGCAGGTTAAGTTATTTTTTACAAAAACAAACGAATGACACAGTTACTAACGTACAGATTAGAGAGTTTATTTTAGACGAGCTTCTGAGCATATTTTACAAAGATGTCAAATGTTTTAAACGTTTATTTAATAATTGTTTGTATTAGTGCAGTTCTAGTGTTATCTCTTGTATTTATATAACCTGTTATTCAAATTTGTTATGTCAGTTGCAAACATAAAAACTGCAAGTGGAATTTTTAGTAAATTTTGTATGTTAGAAAATTTGTCATTCATTTGTTTTTATAAAAAATAACATAACCTGGTGCCTACGCTCAAAATAAAGTTTACTGAAATTTTCGCGTACCTAATGTATCTAAAGTAAATAAAAGTAGTGTTTTGTTTTACTTCCATCAGTTCATAGCTTACTACAATTTTTCAAAATAAATTAAATGACGTGGTCTTTTTATGGCACTCTTATGAAATTTCTATTTTCTGTAATAAAATGCTCAAAACTTAAACAAAATGCAAAGTGTGACACATCGTTAAAATAAGAAATAAAAACTCTATTCAAATATGAAAAAAATTAAAATGCCGACCATAAGAAAAAAAAGTTGACAGTCGAAAAAGAGTCATGGTAACAGTTATACCAAATCTAATTAAAAATTTAGATTCAGCATGAAAAAGTGTCTTAATAATGCGTTAACTAGAAATACGTAATATAACTGACAAGTTATAGCTGAAAACAGAAAATTCAAAATTTCAAGTTTTTTCCAGTTCTTTCAAAAACTAAGCAAGATAGCCCCAATTTATTTTCAGATTATTAATGGGCATAAAATTCCACAACTTTTTCCTAATTTAACCATCGTCGTATCTCCTTAAATAAGGGAGATCCCCATAGTTAACACGCAAACGTTCTTCATAAGGTTTCAGAAAACCAGCTTGAATTCCGTACCACTATTTTCTTATAAAAAATCTTCGTTTGGGTCCATTTTAATATTTTTTTGTAGAAGCATGTTTTATGTAGAGGGAATAATTGAAAGCACACACAATAATTTTCAACACAGCTACCTACATTATTTTAATCAAATCTAAATTAATTGTACCATAAAACATTGAATATGCATATAAAACCACAAACGGGTTTAAATTATATCGACTAATTTATAAATTATAACGAAACCAACACAGTATTAAGTCTATGCCAACACGCATCATGAACATATTACAACTTTTAATAATAAACAATTTGCCTTTGCTCAAGCAATGTATCACTCGTAATTCTGCTCATCTAAATAGCGATTTTGAGAAAAACACACGTTTTAAGCCTCTAGGTATATACTATGGACATTTTTAAGTGGACAACATAGTTATCTTTGTTATTATGAAAGTCACAAAGTCGGTTAATTAAACAAAGTTGGACAGAGTTTCGAGAAGAATCTGACGACGTGTCAGCAACTTCTTAAAATATTCTGTAAAAACTGATAACGGACGAATGTTTTAATCATAAATAATTCTATAGCCATGTTTACGTTGGAACAAAAATGAAATGAGTTTTCGTATTTTTACTTACAATTCAATATAACATGAATAAATTAATTTTATGGCGTACTTGATTTTTGAAATTGATCATAAACTTGCATTTACATATTAAATTTTTTCAGTTGTGAGGGGCCCCTACTACTCTAACCAGCATATTTACGTGGCCGTTGTATATAAAGACCCGTCGACAAACATGGTGTGAACCTCCGGTGAAGACATGCTCCGGTAAGAACATTCTCAGGAAAAAACAAATCCGGGAAAATAATTTCAGGGAGAAAACAATCACCACAAAACATTCCCAAACGAAAGGACCTGTAATTTCTTGCTGGTGGATTATTGCATAAATAAGGAATGAGTTTCCCCGGAAAAAAATACGATGTTCTTCACGGTGATCAATTTATATGAAGGAGGGCGATTTCATTTAAGAAATATATGCAAATGTCTAAAAAGATTAATTAGTGCGTATTTATTAGTTCCAAAAACAGTGTGAAAATCCTCGTTAAGGCACTCCCCTGGAAATGAGGAAAATTGCTAAGCATATAAATTACCATCTTCCCAATTTTCTTTAAAAAATTGATTTTGGCGCTATGAAAGGAATTTTGTCAGGAATTTTATCTAAAGAATTTACGAAGGTTTTTCTTTCTAAAAATGTTTTTCTGGAACTGTTTTCCCAGTTTGTTTTTCCGGGCTTTTTTCGGTTTTCCTTACGATATTTTCTTTCCGAGAGCAGCTCTAATACTGGAGGCTGACTCCGCAGAAGAAACATTCGGAGCGGCGAGCACGTCATTTCATAGATTGATATAAAGGTTTGGTATGATTTTATTTTATTTTCTTTTAATTTACCAAAAACGCAATATTTAAGAGGCACAATCATATCTGTTGGCCTAAAAATACTCCTCATCTCAATCTCGAAATCCAGATCAGTATTCTCAATGAACGTGTGGTGTGGTATCCTCGGCTATACTTTTATGATCCTTATTTAGAGTTCCTTCAAACCGTAGTATCGAACAAGTTAGACAAAGTGCATTTGAATTTGCTACGAAATCTTATATATTTTTTACATGATAGAGCAAGCTGTTCACAATTCGCAAGCTCTTTCTGATTATTTCTCATATCGTTTCCAATGTGCATTAGTAAAGTAGGTTCTATACCTCGGCCAGCAAAGTCGCCAGAATTAACACTTCTCGATATTTTTACATGGGGTATGGGAAAAAATAAAGTGTACATGGAAAAGCCAGACAAACAACATTACAACGTGCATAGAGAAATAGTAAGAAGAAGTCAAATGTTCATACACGTTAATGGCGACCATGTTGGAAACTTGATTAAATAATCAATTATACCATGTTTGTAATTACTACACTTTATTAATATGAATTTGATTTGCAAAGCTCATTTGGGTGTTATTTTGTTAGTTAATTAAGGCAATTACCTTGTTTTATATAAACTTCAAAAAACTGAAAGCAAAAAGCATATCAAACTTTATATCAAAAAAAAAACGTTGTATATGTTGCGATAAAAATAATGTTACGCTTTCTTTTCTTAAAGAAAAACTAAATAAAGAGAAATTAAAGATAGGAAAGAGTAGAATGAAAAATTGCACCAACGTAGTGTGGTAAAAATGCCTCCCCTCTGGGGAAATTTCTAATAGCTGCTATTACCCAAGACAAATTATTTTGTCAGATCGCGGTTAAATTTGTGTTAAAAACAAGAGTAGGTATTATCCTATTTTATGGACTCTAAATTATCCCAATTTAATAAAGAGCAAGGGTGGGTCAAAATAAATTATAGAAGGATGTAGTTAACATAAATTATGTATGTTTAGCATTCGGGTAGTTTAAGCAAACCTTTCTGATCGTTTTTACCTTGCTCGCTATACAAAGTATAGCTATAGAGGAAGGTACTGTGATCGTCAGGTTGGATTTGGAGCAAATGCGTTTATTCAGCGAAGTTTTTTCCGCTTTGGGCTTACTAACCGATATATGTACAAGTTATGCCTAAAAGGAAGGAACTCTTAACCTAAACATTTTGACTAATAAGCAGGTTTTAGGGCCTTGGGAGACCGATAAAGCGGACACTGCAGCGGTGGCTGTGTGTGGATTTCTGTCTGTGCGTCTGTATACACTTTACAACCAGACGCTGTTACGCAGAAAAATCAAATTTGGCTCAAAAATTGCTAATTGCAATAGAATCAAACCGCAAGAAAATGAGGTTGGTTCACCAATAAAAGGGGGAGAAGAATGGTGCTCTATTACCAAATAGACAAGCTCGAAAAAAAACTCAAATTCGTATTCTACGCATGTCAAATCACCGATCTGCGCAAATTTCCTTATCACTCCCATCGATTTTTTTGCTTCAAAATCGGTATCAACATGTTAAATGACAATAGAAACAACTTTTCATTGCGAAAACACCACTGGGAGGTTTCCTGTTGGTCGTTTCCTTTTGCGGAAACAAATTAATTAAGTAATCGTCAAAAATACGGCTATCGTCCAAAGGTTTGAAGGACGTGAAAAAGCCATTTTGAGATTTGAATAAATAAACATTGATTGCAACTAGAAAATACAAAATATCATAAAAGCGAGCAACTGCATTAAAAAAGAGCGGAATGCTCTACTTCAATATAGACGCGCTCGGAAAAAAACTTTAGATACTAGCATCTAGCCCCGTGGACTACAATCGATCCTACCTCATCAAGGTCAGACTTGGTGTTAGTATCCCGTCAATCAGTGAGTGAATGCAAATTTGTCTTCGTAATGTTTCTTTAAAAATATAACTGCTATTAACAAATTATCTCGCGTAAACAGCAAATCGCAACAACAGTGTTTTAACAAAAAACTATAAAATAAAAAAAAATTTGGCCCCAACCGAGCTTCTACCCCACAACTACATATGCAGTAAAACGGCGGTACACCCGAACACACGCGCA
This sequence comes from Ctenicera cuprea, assembly GCA_958336395.1. Taxonomy (NCBI): domain Eukaryota; kingdom Metazoa; phylum Arthropoda; class Insecta; order Coleoptera; family Elateridae; genus Ctenicera; species Ctenicera cuprea. The sequence goes on along the minus strand of OY284487.1, from coordinate 18,074,785 downwards.
TATCCACGGTACCACCACTAACCTGCTGGTTATCGCTAAATAAGTGACTATTGAATGCGTGCGCAATAAAAATGCACAAATAGAAAGTCTGACCTTGGTGGGATCGATTGTTGTCGAAGAGACTAGACGCTATTCTTTAGATTATTAGTATTCTATGCATGTCGAATAGCCGATCTGCGTAAACGCGATGTCCCTATCACCCTCTACAGCCCCTATATATTATTTGTTTTTCGAAAAATTTACAAATTTTCAAAAATTTTCATTACAAAAATCTTATAATTTTTATTTTATTATATTTTTCCATAAATTTTGAAAAAAGTAAAATATTCAAATTTTTAAACATCCGCTGTAAAATAATTTTGAAATTTTTTTGAGAAAAATTCTAAACTTCCATAAAATTGTCAAAATTTTCACCTCCAATATTTACAATTTCCCATAATTTTCAAATTTTCAAAATTTTCAAAATTTACAAAAACTTTCAAAACCTAAAATATTTTACATTTTTAAAAATTTTCATAAGTTTCAGAATCTTATACTTGAAGTAATTTTTAAAAAATTTCATAGTAGATACCTAATCAGTAATTTTGTAAAAAAGGCAAGATTTAAAAATAATTAAACATCCGGTATAAAATATATTTTTTTGAGAATTGTAAAAATATTCTAAACTCAGATTCAAAATTTTCGAAATACATTAAAAAATTACAAAAATTTTAATAAATGCGAGGAAGGTTCCGTGGCGGTTGCCCAACAGCTTTGTTATTTACTAGTTGATAGATACGAGATAACGTTTAATCAAGAAAAATTATCTCTTTTATTTTACATTTTCACATTTTCGTGCTGACTTATTGTGGTAAAACGTATTCTTTAATATTTTATAGTTCCGCTCCATGTGAAGCCGTAAAAATTAAAAACAACAAATTAGAAATTTGATTCAGAAATCTTTAAACTGTTTTTTAATGTGTACACGTTTTCTCCACGAAAGAAAGAAAACAACAAATACAGTTTAAAAGGAGACGCGAATTCTAGTTTGAGCTGTAAAACAAAACGCAAGAGCTTCCTTAAAAGCAAACCACTCTGCAGTGCAATTCTTTGTCTGAAAATGGGTCAACCCGCATAAATACTTTAACGTTCCTCAACTAAGTAGAATACAACTGCAGGAGGATTCACAAAACTTATTAATAAATCCTAAACTAGCTTAGAAATATGCCAAAATTTGAAAATTATGCAATATCAAAATTAATTATTGTAATTTAAAAAACTTTTAAACAGAAAACAAAACTCCTACGATAAAGAAAACAAAAAGGTGATTGAGCAAAATGGAGCTAAAGAAATACAATAGGTTGCAGATAATATTCTTATGTATCATGTTTCCCTTGTAATCATGAAGCAGTTAATAAGGAAGATAAGTTATCTTAACGAAATGGAAAAATGAAACAAAATATCGTTGAAATGAACTCACCAACATATCACCTCCATCCAAGATATAAGTTAAACTGCACCTGCAACAATACATTGTTATAAATGCTGTGATAGTAGATGCAAATCTTAACAGCTCAAGAAATGTAATTCTAGCTTTTATATTGAATGGAATCTGTTAGGTATTGCGCAATTCTGCGCTAAAGCACCAGCAGTGAAACAGTAAAAAGAACCAATTTACCAGAAAGCAATTTGTTTTTGTCAGAATTAAGTCTCTTTGTAACAATGAAGCGGTATTTAGCCTATTTGTCGCTCAGCTTATCGCAGATACGCGATTTTATTCTCGAATCTATCAACGTCATTCAACGCAGCTTCACATTTGTCGTAATTCGTTCTAACATGGTATGTTGCCCTTATGGGCTTTTTTTTCAAGGCCCTATTCAAAGAAAGTAGTAGAAAATGTTCTTTGAAGAAATCAAGGCGCAAGCTTTTGAATGTGGGTGCTTTACTGGAAGAATACGTTACAATTCTAGTTATTCTTTAAAAAAGGATCTGAAAATGTACGAGAATTGAATTGTACACGTAATGACTTTGTAAGTTCCTTCATCTGGGAAAATGGTTTTAATTTTTTACTTTATTGAGACAAGAAGAAACAATGAGAAATTATATCTCGCACGAATGAAAATATTTTTTATACTTTACGTAATACTAACACATTTTGTCTTTCCCTGTCTTCCCACTTTCCTCTTTCCTGATTTTCCCTCTTTCAATCTTTTCCCCCTCACGCCTGTTATCGTCTCTCCCATTCCATTTTGCTCTGCTGCTATAGCTCCCTACCCCACCATCGTTTTTACCCATTGTTTATATCTCTTTGTCTCTCTTCCCCCTCCCCTTGACTGATTTCTTATTTTTGGATCCTCACCCCTCTTCTGTTACCGTTTATCCCACCCCACTTCCCTCCCCTGCTATAGTTCCCTACCCCACCATCGTTTTTACTCATTGTTTATATCCCTTAGTCTCTGTTCCCCTCCCCCTTTACTGATTTCTTCTTTTTGGATCCTCACCCCTCTTCTGTTACCGTTTATCCTACTCGACGTCTCTTTCCTGCTGTAGCTCCCTACGCTACCATCGTTTTCTCTCATTGTTTATACCTCTTAGCCACTCTCTTCCCCGCCCCTGTTTATATGACTCCCTTTCACCATTTTCAATCCTCTATGTCTGTCGCTTTCTCACAATTGCTTTCCCATCACTACCTTCTCCCACTCCTCTTTACCTTTTTAATTTTTAACCGACTTCAAAAAAAGGAGGAGGTTCTCAATTCGTCTGTATATATGTTTTTTTTTATTATTTTTTTTATGTATGTTCGGGTATAACTTTTTTGTTTATGAACCGATTTTAATGATTTTTTTGTGTTGGGTTCAGTATAGTTCCAAGGTGGTCCCACTGTAATTTCATTGGTATTGGAGCTTGAACTTCGAAGATACTCCTCAAAATCTATTTTTTAACCGACTTTTTAGTGTTTCCGTATTTCATCTTCCGTTTCAACTAGCCGTCATTTCCTCATTCGAGAAGCATCCTTACTAAGTCTACCCATCACTTAAAATTGTAAAATAATTAACTTTAAAAACAAGAAAACCGACTTCAAATAAAAACACAAAAGTGACATAAGTTAACTAAAAAGCAAAAAATAAATGTTTTTTATACAACAGTTTAATACTTATTTGTTGTTCCGTTTAATGTAATTAAGAAATTGTTGTTTATTATATAATTATTAATAGCCATAATTGAAACCAAATCTCTTCTTTCTTAATTATTAATTGTTTTATAATTTTTAAGTCGGTGCCAAGTAAAACATAAAAATTATATACCTTGCTGCAATAACAAATTAGATTAGAATTTTTATGTTTTACTTGGCACCGACTTAAAAGTTATAAAACAATTAATAATTATATAATAAACAACAATTTCTTAATTACATTAAACGGAACAACAAATAAGTATTAAACTGTTGTAGAAAAAAACATTTATTTTTTGCTTTTTAGTTAACTTATGTCACTTTTGTGTTTTTATTTGAAGTCGATTTTCTTTTTTTTTTAAAGTTAATTATTGCAATTCTATACCTTCAGTATATGGAAGTATTAATTCCATAAAAAATTTAGAAAAGAGATTTTTGACGAAAATACATGTTTTGATTTTTTGAATCTCAAAGAACAAAAAGTTGTTTGGAAGTTAGACATGTGTTTTTGGTAGCATTTTATTTGAAAATCGAATTTTCTACATACTAATGCTGTAAAACGGAAATTGATAGGAGATAGATGTTTTGAAAATGTTGTATTGAACGCCGTGCTCAAAAACGAATTGGCAAATCGAAACAAAATTTGGAATTAAAGTAGCTCTAGGGGGGGGGGGGGCACAATATGACTGTGTATGAGAATTTTTTAAGCTGTGAAAAACCGTCTTGAAAATATTGTTAAAAACTGGGCATATAATTTATTTTATATTTTCTATGTTTATATAGCTGGAGGTGAATTACAATTTGGTTTGTATGCCAGCTCGCAAATGTCATAAGTTTTGTCTCTTTGTTCATGTTTTTGGTACAAAGCAATAAGTTTCGTTTTCCAGCAATTAAGTATAGTTGAGAAATGTGCACTCTCCCTATAACAGTTGTACCATACACAGTCTCTAAACCAATATTTCTATGCTTTATCAATTAATTAATCAAGATTATCGAAAATACACCTTCTTTACATCTCTTGCTTGAAATACTAAGGCGAGATGTTCAAAAAAAATTTTTTATATATCAGCAGGCACTTTATTTGTTAAGCTATTGAGTAAGACGAGAGATTTACGCCTCCTCCAAATCAGCGGCCATAAATAGTGAGATAAGAAAGAAGCGGGAATTTGTGAGTATAACAAACTTTTTTTTTCAACTGCGTTGGAATATTTACACTTTCTCAATAATAAAGTATAATAAGACAAGAAAGAAATGAGAAATTTCTATAGCGAAACAAACGTCTTGTTATCTGATTCAAATATCCCCCTTAACACAACAAATGAGCGTTGAACATCTCACTGTCTTCTAATTAGCACTTGAAAATATTAGAAAGTGTGATAACCAGGAGGTACATTATCCGACAAATAAAATGATTATGGGGCGCCAAGTGTAAAGTGAAAATTTGCTGTGCATTTTACGGTATTTCAGGCAATTTGTCCCAATATTTATTATATACAAACTCATTTAGCTTAATGCTTTTTATTTTAATAAATCATTCTACATTTAAATAAATTCTTAAACATTTGGTTTAAATATTCCAATATTTAATAAAGCATTAGAAATTTAAATAAATCTTAAAACATTTATTTTAAATTTCCAAATATTTAGTAAGCCTTTATGTATTTTTGCCAAATCTGCACATATTTGGTTTAAACCTTTCAATATTTAATAAATATTCGCAGATTTAAATAAATTTTTACCGATATAAATAAATCCTTACAGATTTAAATAAATGTTTCAAAATAATTTTAAGCTGTCACATTTAATGTTAACCTGTCATATTTATTTGAGCTTGGTGAGGCCAGCCGACTTAGGACACCAAGACCGTTTAAACCGCAAGGCAGAGTCATGGTGGGAGCGTTCGACGCTTAAACAAAACAGACTGAAAATTACATTCTCAAGGGAATTTTGAAGAAACTTTCATTGTATGAATAATAAATTATGCAATGTTTATGTTGTTAAGTATGTTGTTGTTGATGATTGAACTAAGAGTAATTGTACTAATTTTTGAAATACGGAAAACGTGTTCATAATTGTTGAACGTTACCACCAGTGTAAATGGTCTTGGTCTTCTATGTAGGCTGAGTCTACCAAGGTCAAATAAATATGACAAGTTAACATTAAATACGACAGCTTAAAATTAAATGTTGAAATATTTATTTAAATCTGTAAAGATTTATTTATATCGGTATAGATTTATTTAAATCTGCGAATATTTATTAAATATTGCAAGATTTAAAACAAATATGTGCAGATTTATCTAAATACATAAAGATTTACTAAATATTTGAAAATTTAAAGTAAATGTTTTAGGATTTATTTAAATCTCTAATGCTTTATTAAATATATTGGAATATTTAAAACAAATGTTTAAGAATTTACTTAAATCTAGAATGATTTATTAAAATAAAAAGCATTTAGCTAAATATGTGTATATATAATAAATATTGGGACAAATTGCCTTAAATACCGTGAAATGCACAGCAAATTTTCACTTTACACTTGGCGCCCCATAAATGATCATGTTTTATAACGGTTCGCGCGTTAATGCAACTATTAGGACATCATTGTCGTTCGTCCCTAATAAATTATTGCCAACAAACTGTGTTTGCTATTACAAAAGATGCAAATTATTAGCATTACATGCTTCCAAAATGTAACTGTTTATTGGCTGACGTAATGTTTGATTGCTACTGCATAGCAAAGACGCAGGTCCCTAAATTTTTACATTCAACATTGAATTTGAGGCTTGTTTTCACATGGATCATCTGTCTCACAAACGATAATTCACATGTAAAAATTTTCGGATCTTCCTGAACTTAAAATGTTTTGGTAAAACAAAGTCTCTTCAGTAGCGAGATGCTCCTTAATAATAGAAACTTGATGGTTAATTTGTATTTATTTATAGGGAATTTTACTGTGTTTGGTAGTTAGCCACCGCAACATTCACAGCATGCTAACACGCACCTACATTGAAGTTCGACTAGATTGACCAGCGAATCGACTTGATCGTTTCCAATAGTTTAGGAAAGCGCAAGAACTATAACATTAGAAACAATTATCGTTTATGTGAAATAGACCAACTCTGTAAACCAGCTTCAAATTCCAAAAAGGTGTTTCTGGAAAAGAATTCTTCTTTTAAATTAAATTTGTACTCTCTTGTTCGTAAACCTACTCTCGCGGCCCGAATCCTAACGTTTACGTGCGAGCATTTTATTTCAATCAGAAACAATCACCCCACATCTGCCCTTACTTATTTTATTAAGTAGAATGTTAAAATTTAGAGTAACGCATCGACGTTTAATCGTTTCTATGCAGTAACAGTCAAAAATGTTGTCAAGCACCAAACAGATTCAAGAAAATACACATCACCCATAAATAAAGCAGTATTTGCCGAAGTTTTAAAAACTGGTCGAAAATCAATAAGTAAGAGTAAAGATGGCAAACTAAAAAACAATTTGACATGCATTACTTTTATAATTATAATTATACTTTTGATGAAAACTAGCACAACATCTATGCTACGTTCCACGCTTTTTTGGTTAATTAAAAAATATATATATAAATAAGCTAATTAAGTGGGTATTGCAGCGGACCGCGGAAGATCTAGTTCTATTAATTAATTTACGATTGCTCTAATTGTTCTAATCGGATTCTTACATGCTTCCTAGTTAGTGTAAACGCAGCAACCACGAATTGTTTGTTTTCAGCTCGTTTGCTATCGTATTGCGAGCTCCCAAATAATTTGGTCAAGTTTAGTTACAGACAACGTTTTTCAGGAAGTAGAGCTACGCCTTTTCAAATATTAATTATTAGGCAATTCATTTTGTCCACATGATCTCTTGAGTTTGTAATGTAATTGTTCAATATCTATTTGTCCAATTGTTGGTTTTACTGGTACATATCTTATTTTTCAGTAATATTGTATGATATTTTTTAACACGATTTTGTAAGTGCGTTTTGCATGCGTGCGCGATCTGTTTGGCAGTCTGCCCCAGTCATCCAACGATACTAGGTAAACCTAATTTACTTATATACATCAAAAATTGTACTGGTTTGATACATACCGGAACAAAGGAATGTTCGGCTTTTATAATAGATGCATGATGTACATGGGTTTATAATTAGCATGTTAGTATTTAATTCTGCTGTGTCCTTTTTTATTTAACAACAAAATTCAAGGTATTTACAGCTTTTTCATATGTACTATTACAGAAAGCAATAAATAAGCTGCAGAAATGCCAACCATGAACCTTTAAATCTGTTTTCATGGTTTTCTCCATTAAGTAACAAATTCTTGTAAAATCGTTTTATTTCTACTTCATGGTAATTTTCCGAATATTTTTAACATCTTCAGAGTATCATGCAAATGTTGATACAAGAAATACGAAGATTCGCATAAGCTTGAGACATATTCATATTGTTTTTTTTAAATTAGTGAAACAAGATTCAGTCAAGAAGTTCCTTAGTTATGACTTATGAGTGGCAATGTTGCTCCTTCAACTTTGTGGAGATTAATTAAAGCCTCTTCAAATCATGGGCTACTTTGATTACCTGATCTCTTATAACTTATATTTCTTGGCATGGAATTTTTTAACTAGTCTTTCTCCCAAAGTTTATTCCTCGTAACCTAAATCTTCTAAAAATCAAAGAATCTGTTTTCTCGTTGAGTTATCTTCTACCCAAAATCTTTTTATCCCAATCTTGTTAAAGACATCACGCAACTTAAACTGCGGAGAGCTTTAGATAGATTTGTAAAATAAGCGAGACGAATACAGAGACCTATTCATCTTTTTCCTACAAAAAATACTTGTCACGGATATGATATATCACCTTGTCATGTGCTTCATCAAATATTTCGTTTTTCCTTTCTCAATTTTCACCATTATAACAACACATAATTATGTCTCATTGGTTAGCCTTCCTCAGCAAATAAAACGCTTTATCAAAAGCGCGAAAGTAAAAGCGTGCTTGGTTTTATATTAAAATGAAAAATTAGTAGCTGTGACCTATTTTATTACACGCGATATTCAATGCATGTAACTATTGTTGTAAATCTTTCGATAATATTATGTATGACAGTGTGAGCAAGTAGAAGTTTGAAAAACCATCACAAAATAAAAGTAAAAAAAGTGTTTGCTACAAAAGAGATATTTACATAATTTTATGTTCAATAAAAGAATCAAAGTGATCGAAATTCACAAATATATGTGCGACATCGTTCAGGGAGAATTTGTAGGCATATAGGGAATATCTGAACAGACAAATATAAGCTTCTATCTAGAAAGCACATTACAAGAAGGCTTTAAAGATACCTACCAATAATATATTGTTAATGAAATAAATTTTTTGTCATAATATCAATTCAACTAAGCGATTTTGCAAATATGCAAAGTTACAAGAACGCGATTTAATTTTAATTTACTCACTGAACAGATTGCTCGGTTGTAACTTTCTCTAATTACTAGATTCAATATTTATGGGTACTTTTCGAAGTAAAACAATAACTTTTATTCGGTTTATCAGTACGCTAAATAATGCGAGAAATTTAATAACTAAACACAGTTAACGCTATATCAATCGACTTTTGCTTCGTTTGAGGCAAAAGGTATTTGACATAAACACGCAATGTTTTCTGCAGGATAGAGCGACACTTTTAACACAATTGTTTCATTTCCAACAAATTTAAAGTTTACAATTGTTCAAGCTTTTCGCCCTCCTGTAGTCCAGACTTAAATCCCTATGATTACTTTTTCTAGAAATTTTCTTAGAACAATATTAGCAAGAGAATAATGCAACTGTACAACTTTATTGATAAAAATCTATGCCGCAGAGTAGTCTATCTAGTAATTCGATTAAACACGACAGTAAAAAGGTAAAGTCTAATAGAATTAATTGCGGGGAGACCCGAAAGTAGTCCCGCACCCGGACATCGGCGCAATAATTACATTTCTGTCTCATGCGCCAGCAGGACCTACAGTTTATAGAGGATTCCGAACCTCCAGCAGCTGCAGATTTGTAGTTTTTTTATATTGGTCATCCACCCATGACCGGGCGAATCGTTCTTTAGCTTTTAATGGCGTTTGACCGGTATTCGCAGCTTCCCGCTATGGAACAAAACGATGGACATATTGAACATGTAATTTATTAGTAACTATTTTACATCGTTGCTTGGCAATACTAAGATTTAAAGTGAATTATACAATGTTAGAGGTCATGGAGGACTGCTGTGTGAAACATATTGCCAGTTAATTAACACAAATATGAGTATCATTGAAACAATGTGACAAGTAAAAACAATAATTGGACAAATAAGTTCTCATGCGGACAACATAAATAGGCAAACAAATAAACAACAAAATAACAATTAAACCAACAAATTTTAACACTTATAACAGATACAAAGTATTTATTTTTCGTATAAAATAATAATGTCTGTCTGTTTGTTGAAAAAATATTTTACGCTATAAATAATCGACAGCAATTTTTGTATTAATTATTTAAAGTTACTACTGCATACAAACTTTTACACTCAGAATTTAAAATAAGAAAATGGTGTTTTTATGAATAACTCGTACACGCGACGTTGAATTGTTTTCTTAATTACAGCATCGAATCAGCGTAAAAAACTGTAATTATTTAATAATTTAATGAGTTTGTAGCTCCAATGATAACGAAGTTAGCAATTGTGTCTCGATGCGTGTAGATGCGCTAAAAAAAGAACATTAGATTCGTATTCTACACAAGTCGAATAGCCAAACTGCGCAAACGCAATTTTTTTACTGACCTCCCTCCAACGATTTTTCGATATTTGAACAAGTAAGAATTTTAGCTTCAAATTCGGTATAAACATGTTAAATGACAATAGGAACAAACTTCCATTACGAATAGGTTTACTTTTGGCCGTTAACCTGAACAGTTTAATTGATTTTCGATTTGGTTTTGGATTTTAACGAATAAATTGCAATTAGAAAATACTCAGACAAAAATTCCAAATATAAGGATTTTAAACTTTTCCAAATATTTTAAAAATATTTCATAAAAGTTTTTAAACGTTTCTAAAATATTCAAAACATAAAGTTTTGAAAACACTTAAAATTCAAAAAATTTCTAAATTTTTAAAAATCGAAAAATTTTAAAAATGTTCAAAAATGTGTATTATTTGAAAATTTTCAAAATTTTAGTTCAAAGTTTATGCCGATTTTTTGATAAACAAGACGTTAAAACTAAAATTCCAAATAAATCGTAGCGGCCACTATTTTGAAACTTATTTGTATCGATACATTTTTGATATCGCCCCTAAAGCGCATCAAAATTGAACCATCCGTTCGAGAGCTATGAGGCGCACCTACAACACCCACCAACAGACAAGCATTTAAAAAACATAATTTTGTTTGGTTCTTAACGATCCAAAACGCGTATTTCCGTTAAAATTTGCATGAAATCAGTACTTCCCTACACTGTAAGTTTTGACAAATAAAAAATGACCAACAGCTGAAAGCACTAGAAATAACTTAACAACGACACCAAAATGATGAACGGAAGCCATAATACCACAGAATAGATTGAAATAAAATAGTTACAATGGTGCAATCGTAATTAGAGAAAATAGTCAAAACGACTACCAAAAAACAATTTTGGGATGAACAACCCGAGAAAAAATTAATAAAATAATCAAAGAAGATGTAGTTTGAAAAAAATGCTTTACAATACTTATTTTTTCATTGATCTTTTTTGACTTAAACTAACACTAACCCTAACGACGCGACGATCACCAACACTCAGCAGTAAATACAATATAGTCTAGTCTCTTCGACAACAATCGATCCCACCAAGGTCAGACTTTTTATTTGTGCATTTCTATTGCGCACGCATTCAATAGACACTTATTTAGCGATAACCGGCAGGTTCGTAGTGGCACAGATAGATATGAGGGTGTGTGCCGGTGTACTGCCGTTTTACTGCATAAGTAGTTGTGGGGTCGAGTCTCGGTTGGGCCCAAAATTTTTTTTTATTTTATAGTTTTTTTTAAACAGTTGTTGCGTTTTGCTGTTTACGCGAGGTTATTTGTTAATAGCAGTTATATTTTTAAAGAAAAAATACGAAGACAAATTTGCATTCACTCACTGATTGACGGCATACTAACACGCAAGTCTGACCTTGATGAAGTAGGATCGATTGACGCCAAGGGGCTAGACGCTAGTAGTAAATACGAGTCGAACCTGGACCAGCAGCTATTCTACCCGCTGTTCCACACAGGCCTCTCTGGAATACCATACGTAAAATTTTAAACCACAAACGCACACAATGTTGACTTGGGCATTATAGAACTTATATTTTTTAATACAGTTCGTGATTAAGCTGTCGCATTTTAAGAAATTCAAATCAGAAACACATAATTAACTTATAAAAAAAAAGAAAACCGACTTCAAATAAAAACACAAAACTGACATAAGTTAACTAAAAAGCAAAAAATAAATGTTTTTTATATAACAGTTTAATACTTATTTGTTGTTCCGTTTAATGTAATTAAGAAATTGTTGTTTATTATATAATTACTAATTGTTTTATAGTTTTTAAGTCGGTGCCAAGTAAAACATAAAAATTATATACCTTGCTGCAATAACAAATTAGATTCGAATTTTTTATGTTTTACTTGGCACCGACTTAAAAATTATAAAACAATTAATAATTATATAATAAACAACAATTTCTTAATTACATTAAACGGAACAACAAATAAGTATTAAAAAACATTTATTTTTTGCTTTTTAGTTAACTTATGTTACTTTTGTGTTTTTATTTGAAGTCGGTTTTCTTTTTTTTTTAAAGTTAATTATTTTACAATTTTAAGTGATGGGTAGACCAAGTAAGGATGCTTCTCGAATGAGGAAACGACGGCTAGTTGAAACGGAAGATGAAATACGGAAACACTAAAAAGTCGATTAAAACAATAGATTTTGAGGAGTATCTTCGAAGTTCAAGCTCCAATACCAATGAAATTATAATGGGACCACCTTGCTACTATACTGAACCCAACACAAAAAAATCATTAAAATCGGTTCATAAACAAAAAAGTTATGCCCGAACATACATACAAAAAAATAATAAAAAAAACACATATATACAGACGAATTGAGAACCTCCTCCTTTTTTTGAAGTCGGTTAAAAATGGCAAAATGTGAAAGAAAATAAAACATCTTTGACGCATATATCTAGAGAAAACACTGCAATTACATTTGAGCTTTTATATTACTTTAAATAAATTTTCTAAGAGTCGCTCGTAAATGTTTCATATTACTAAAACGACCACTCAAGTTTGTCAAGTATCTAACTTACTAAATAATTCAAGTACGTTCTTTTGAAACGCTTAAATTTAATCTCTATAAAGAGAAGTGTCCAATTTCAAAGTATGCTGAGCAGACAAACCAAATAAATCATGAATTTCCATTAACATGAAACGCCTAAATTTATTTGATCCAAGCTTATAACGCCAGATGATGAATTTGAATTATGATTCCTGTGGTAATTGCAGCAATTACCATTTACCGTTGTTTGAGCGAACGTCTCATAAGCAAAATGGCCTTTGATATTTATATTATACAACAGTCAAAATGTAACAATTCCGTGCGACTGAAACGTTAACTTTCTGGAGTATAATTTCCGTTTTAAGTATAAAAGCATACTTATTAAGAAAGCTCGTAAGTTGCTCCTTCTGGTTAGCTAAGCATGTAATGAACGTTTTACTAATCAGATTTGAGATTGTGAATGCTCTATCAAATTAAACTGAAGACTATCGCATTATTGCCAGAATCACGAGAAGCAAAGCAGAACGAAATTAATTCTCTGGTATTAATCTGCCCAACAGATAGCAATTTCCAAGTGACGTCATAAAACGCCCTTTCGATATGCCGAATTAAAACAAACCACGCTGTATTATTGTGGTGCATTTCATAAATTAAATTAAAAAATTATAGAGCTTCCTATGAAAAGGGGCTTTCGCCCGAGACACGTTTTCAATTTATTTTCAGTATTTCAGAATGGTAAGCCTGCATTCAATTTTAATACCCGTGAGCTACTTTTAGATCAGAAGGGACATTTTCTTTATATTAAATATTCTTTTCAAACTACTTATTTTTAGTATCAAGCTGAAGAAAACGTATACCAAACTTTTAGAGGTTTCACTCTTTTTTTAATACCTTTTTCCTACTTTCAACTACTCGAAATTGACTTCATTCTCACTTAAGCAGAGACAATCGATATAAAATGAAAAAAGGTTAATAAAGCTTCCGTGGAACGTAAAATTGCGTTAGGAACTGTCAGTCCGGGAAAATAAAATATACAACCGTGAAGGATGTAAAAAAGCTATATATGTAACCTTAATCTGCATAAAACGCTACACTAGACTAACATTTATGTGCTATCTCATGGGTAATTTGGATTTTAATTGGGCCATTTCAAAAATTTGCACTAAAAACATAAAAAGGTTTATGAAAAGCTTATAAAAGCGTACAATAATTGGGCGTTTTTATTTCCTCATAATCTTTTAAAAGTTTTAAACTTGGTGAATTATCTCGGCTGCATGTTACAATAAAACTGACATGAATATGGTTTATTTTGAAAAATGAAGAGAATAAAGATTATTCCCAAAGCTTTCAGTTAGTAGACACAGTTAAGAAAAAATAATCAATTGTCTGTACAAACTTAACAAATTAAAGGAAGTACCACCATGAATATTTCGAGTGAAAATATTTGTACTTATAACTTTGGCAACCTAAGCACAAGTGCTTACTTTGTTAAAAATAACATCAACGAAGAGTATTTAGAATAAAAACTAAAACAATAAATTTGAGAAAAATTTTTGAATAAAAAAGCGATTTCTTTGAAAATCGTTAAAAGTTTCTAACTGTATATATGAAATTTCTAACTCACACACCATAACACGACGACGCGCTCTTGCATCTCGACAAAATGTATGACCGTAACACAAGAACAGGCCTTTACACCTTCCCTCAGTTTATCGATTGTTTTCGGCTAGTGTTTATGTTGCTGTCACTACCGTTGCTATAATGTGGTGATTTACGGCTTACTTTCATTCTGGCGGATCGGGAATCTTGCACAGCGCGTTTGATATAATTTATTTCAACGACACAAAATTAATATTACAAAGGCAACTTTCTAGAAACATTATTTGTTTATCGCGCGTTGTGTAAATATGAGTATGATTAAAATGATATGACAAGTAAAAGCAATAATCGGACAAATAATTTCTCATGCGAACAAAATTAATAGGCAAACAAACAAAAAACAAAATAACAATTACAACGAATTTTAACACTTATAACGGGAACACAATATTAAATTTTTTGATGAAATGATGTCTGTTTGCCTGTTTGTTTTGAATATTAAACTAAGCGAGTTCTTACAGTATACAAAACTTAAACATATTTTAGTTAAGACATTGTAAACATGTCTGCCAGTTGCAAGAGTTTACAAATTCGATACTTCATTGACCCAATCCCAATATTAGGAGCTCCGTATAAAATAAAAAATGTTAAAATTTACGATTTACAAACATTAAAGAAATGGGAATTGATTTTATAAAACTAGCTAAACCCGTCGACCACACCTCACGCTTTTCTCTTACATACAATAGCAACAAATTTAATGAAGGGCATATACGAGAGGCATTCAAATATAAACAAGAATTTAGTTTCCTTATGAGCACAGATCAACTTGTGTGAATGTTCATTTACAAGTTATGACATGGCCGGCATTAGACGCGTCCCTGTTCACCTTATAAATTTATTGCAATAAATATGTCTAAGCGAGAAGTACCCACAAGTGCTGCGCAGCTCATATTTAAAAACTTTTTAACGAAGGAAGGAACCAGATGCTTGGTCGCCGAGCGTGAGGTCAATTTCCAGCGTGCTTTCGTTCTTCTCGAAATGATTTAGCCCAACTAAACACTCTTCCCCGTAACAAACATTCAACCCCAAACTTTGGTTAAAATCAGGCAAAAATGTCAAAAAGATCAGCATCTTCCTTCGTTAAAAATTTGACAATTATACGCTGCGCAGCAGTTGTGGGTACTTCTAGCTCTGACATCTCGATTGCAACTGTTTGATGAGGTGGAGATTTACATGATTAAAGATGTCATAACTTGTCAGCAAATACACATTCACGCAATTTGATCTGTGCGCACAATGGAACTAAATTCTCGTTTATATTTCAACGCCCCTCGTAATAATCTGTGTTGAGATGTAAGACATGTTACTGAATGTGCAGTCACCTAAAGTTGTGACAGGGGAAGAGATCCGGATTTAATACAGAATATAGACTAGGATTTCGATTCGCGACCCGCTACGCTACCAATAAAATAAACAAAAAAGCGGAAGACGTAGCCCACGAATTGCACTAGTTTAAATTTAATTAAAACCCGTATCTTTTCAAATAAAGAAGTTATAAAGCTGGGGTTTTGACTGAAGTAAATGATAATTCAGTGCCTTAAGGTGCTAAAATAATTGTAAGTAATAACTTAACATTTAAAGATATTGGCCATGTTAATATATCTGCAATTAAATTTGTAAACCTGCTAACATGCGATCACAAAAATAGCGTCACGTGGGCTTTGGATCCCATTGTTAGGTAATCCTATCCAATATGGCATATCCTGTACTGGGTAGGATCGGCAAAACATAGGCACTTAAAGCTCACTTGGCTATATTTTTTGCTCGCATGTTATTAGGTCCCGGGTTGGGGCCGGTAGGATGGCCATTCATAGCCATAGCTGAATGGGTGTCCCAAAGTCGCGCAAAACAAGGCGCCTCGTGCTGGCGGATGGGCACGTAAATAGTCGGTCCTGGCGGTCAGGATATTACCTTGGCCGTCGTTAGAGGGGTTGGAAGTCCCCTCAAAGTATAGATGGATAAGCAAATGAACAAGTGAATGTATTGCCAGGGGTTTGGCGTAAGGTGAGGGTACGTAGTTGTTAAAGGCTAAAAGGGCCACTGACGTGGCATCTGCGCGAGCTAGAAACCTTCGATGCGCGATTGAACACTTGAACGATACATCTAACGGAGGGAGCATTCAGCGTTCTTCTACGTTACGTAATATTTGTGTAATACAGCAAATCTTTATTTAAGAGATTGATGTTCTCGTGTATTACGTCTTAATATTATTGCTTTTATTAGTTAAATATGATTATTATAAACCAGCCGAGCGCTGCTTTTTATCGTCAACAACAATTCTAAGCAAGCAAGTGCTGCGCCAGCCTACATAAACAGCTGGGAGCTCGGCCTGCATGCGTCTTCCTCGAAGTTTGTTTTCGCAATGACAACCAGCAGCAACTTATATTCTAATAACACAATTAAACAGTATAAAGCCAAATTTTTATATCGGCACGAAAAACTGTAGCGGTCCGCTGCACTATTGAGTATGCGCCCTATACACTGGACGCGGAAAGATGTGGCTTCTAGTAGCGGGGAGAGGCTCACCGTTTATAGTTGAGACAGGTAGAAGAGATCCGGATATAAGGTACTGATTTAACAATTGAAAAATACAACTTTATAATGAAGTTTTGGAAATGATTACATAAAACATGCAGTTGCAGCTATAAACTATAATTTTAGATTTTCTGGGTAGTATTAATTAATCTTCTTTTTGTATATTACAAGCATAATACATCTAGTTATACTTCAATATAAAACTGATTTTAATATTTAAACGTTACTTAGACTTGGAGTAGTTCCTGAACAAAATATCGACTCAAACTTCCAAGAAAATTATAAGCAGCTCTAACGAGCGAATCTAAAATACAGGCAACACCTGGGAGCTCGAGTATTTTACGAAATATTACAAGAATTCGCAATTCAAAAACCCTCCGCCGTTTTCATAATTCATGCCAGCCGAGCGAGGATTCACAACTCTTTTTTTGTTCTTCTCAGATGAAAAACGTGCATCTGCATTCAACCTTTTACTCAAACTTGTAATATAAATCCAGCTTAGGCAAAGAAGTTAATGGAACATTCAATTTTACAAAGAAAACATGCAACTGTTTGCATTACCGCAAAAACACCAAAGACACTACGAAAGTCCACTCCATAAAATAACAGTCACTTTACTCCCTTCCATGCCAAATTAAAAAGGAAAGAGCCTAAAATTAATTATGCGACTCAATTTTCCCCGCTAAGCCTTCGGGTGTATAAGTTGAGATAAAGTCGACATGAAACTCGCCGACTCGAGCAAAAATGCGTGGAAAATTTTTGCAGTATAAAAATAAAACTAAATCAACATGGTTCTAGTAATAACAACAGTAATCAAAGCTTAAAAGTGTGTTCTTCAATTTGTCCCGGTAATTGTCATATGTCCGGATATAACAGACGTCGGTAGCATCCCGGCGCTTGACGTCAAAGGTGTCGCCTAGGTTACCGACGGGTCTCTAGCTTACCGGCCACACACCGTAATCCTTACAGAGAAAATCCTTAGGTATATCAACACTTCTTAGGTAGGCCGGCCGGTGTTTCCTATTTCGTGTAAACTTACAGAATGTCGGATAATGTCTTGTAGAAACAAACCCTGAAGTTGCAAAGAAAAATTTTCCAAGTTATGTTACAGAAGTTTCAACACAACTATCGCAAACTATTCTCACATTAACCAAAGCTATAAGTTTTATATAAAAATAACAAAAGGAAACTCTATAGAAAGTTAATAATCAGTCGGTAAATGTTCATCGATCTAGCTGGACGTACAGGTGTAGAGGTGAAGCGTGTGTGTGTGTATGTGCATATGTACGTACGTGCTTGTATGTACGTGTTTCTGATCACACTTATCCAATAATAAAATAAATTTCCTAACTTTATTTTAGACCTAAGTTGTTTTGTTTAAAAAAAACCGCGAGAGGTGCACAATTACGTATATCTAGTTTCTTTACAAAGTAATAATATTTAAGACAAAACATGTATGCTAGATTGTGCTTACATAGGGACCAGCAACTTTATGACAAACAACCCTGAATTCTCAACAACACCAAAATAAACAATCATGGAGCATCGTTTTCTAAACAAATATCATTCCAAAAACGCCCCCTAATGCAACCTCACTTCTTAAGGGATAGAAAGTTCTAGAAGTGTTAAAAAGCTGTCATTTTTAATTGTCCCACCCTCTAGCCAACTTAAAAAATGTAAAAATTATTCCCATTTTAAAATTACAGCCTCCTTTTTTTTTTAAATGTGGCGTAATACTATTTTTAACATAATTAACTAATAAAAAACAAAACAAGTGTTTTGAAAAAAAAAATCTAAAAGACAGCGCGCTAAATTGAAATACTGCCCTTTATAATATATTGAAGTAATGCACCCCCCCCCCCCTCTTTTTTTAAGCAGTCAAGTGGTTTTATGATATTTTATTTGCTAGTTGCAACCAATGTTTAACCCTTGAAATCTCAAAATGGATTAAATAATTTGGTGATAGCCGTTTTTTTCGCGATTACTCAATTAAACTGTTCCGGTTAAACGACCAAAAATAAACCCCCCAGTAGTGTTTTCTCAATGGAAAGTTGTTCCTATTTTCAATTGAAGCCAAAATTTCTGACTTAAAAAAAAAACAAAAAATTCTATAGCAGAGAAGGTAGGCAAGGAAGTGTTTAATCAACTATCCATGATAAATAAATACCAAAAGAAGAGAGTTAAAACTGATATTTATTGAAAATGAAAATTACAAATGTTGTTCAAACTGATCGAAAAACTCAAATTTACGTATTCCATTGCCTGTATTGCCTGTTCGAAACAGCACGTCGTTATTAATGTAATTAATAGTTCGTCATTTGTTTGAATTTAGTTTGAGAAAAAGAAAAAATTTTAAAAATTCCTAAAACCTTTTCAAATTTTAAACAATGAGAAAAAATTTTCATTTTTTAAAACCATATAAAATTTCTATGAATTTCGGAATGTTAATAATTGTGAAAATTCTCAAATACTTCAAACAATTTCGAAGTTTTCCAATATTTTCAAAATTTTAGAAATTAAAAAAATGTTTTCCTATTTACACATTTTCGATTGTTTTTAAATAATTTCAAAATAGTAAGAATTTTAAAAATTCTTGGAATTTTCGATAACATTAAAATTTTTTGATAATTTCAAATAACATTTTTTCATATTTCATATAATTCACAAAATTCTCAAAAAATTATAGATTTCAACTTTTTTAAAATTTTATAAATTTTCGATATATTCCAAATTTATGAGTTTTAATATTTTCAGAATTTGTGAAAACTAAAACTGTTTGAAACTTTCGAAAATATAAAAACTTTTGACAATTTTAGTTGAACCACCGTAGTTAAGCTTTTTTAAATATTTGAATAAAATAGTTAATATAATTAACTGTTGGAATGATCAATCACTGTTTATTAATATGTACGCAACACAGTCGCCATATTATATTAGCTACTACACTAAGAATAATGAAAAATAATTTATGAAAGGTGCTTTAAAACAGTTTTTTGGCTGTAATTCAAAAACGCTTAAAGATGTCGAAATGGAAGTTATTATGAAAAATGTAGCTCCTATAACTCTCAAAAAAAGCTTTACATAGTTTTCTCGTAAATAAGGTTAGAAAGTCAGAATATTTTTATTTTACTGGGAAAACTCTGAATTCCATCACAATCGAAAAAATGGAAAAAGCTTATAGGGCTTAGTTCACTGTTTCGCTCCATTTCTTTCTGTTTGTCGCAATTCCTGTGTAGTTTCCTATGTCAAAATTTCCTAAATCCTCCTTTACAGCGCCGTTCCATCTTCTTCTCGGTCTTCCCCTTCTCTAGCACCTAATAATCCTGCTGGTAGCATGATCTTCGTTGTTCTTTCTCTTGGGAGTCTTTAGATGTGCCCCAGCCATGGAATTCTCTGCGATTTGATTTCCGCTGCTCCTGGCTCTCCATACATGTTTATTACTTTCTCGTTAGATTTTCTCCATGTTTCTCTTATTTTTGTCCGCCATAAATTCTTCGAAGTATTTTCTTTTCACACCTTTCCAGTTTTTCTTGATTTCTTTTATTCAATGTCCAATGTTCACTCGTATATGTAAACGCGCGCCGGTCTTATCACTGTCTTATATGTTGTCGCTTTTGTTTTTTGTAACACATTTTTTGATCTTAGTTTCGATATTACATTTCCCGAACTTTTATTTACTCTTTACTTTTTACGGCTCTTTCGGGGTTCTTGCTACTACCGCTACGTCATTTGCGTAGGCTGTGCATTGATGGTTTTCGTTGTAGATATTTCATGTTGCCATGTGTTCTTACTACATTCTCCGTGTCATTTATGTTATATTTATTAATTTCTTCGGTATTGGTAGTTCTTTCGCTGTTATATAAAATTTGTCTCTATTTATGGAATTGTACGCCTGCTTGAAATCTATGAACATCGCATGTAGTACCATTTTATGTTTGTAACAGTTTATTTGGATTTGCTTTATTTGTGTCCCTTTTTCCCAGTCAGGGCTGTCCTAAGAAATTTAGAGCCCTAGGCCAAGAATTTGTAGCGTCTTAGCAGAACCCAGGATAAAACATTGCTGGAAAAAAGAGCGCTAAAAAAATCAAGGAAAAAAAAGCACCTTTGAAAAATTTTCAGGAAAACAAAGTCCTAGAAAAAAACTAGGGAAAAACCTGGAAAAAAGCCTGGGAAAAATACTGGGAAAAACAGTAAAGAAAAGAAAAAAAACTTGGAAATAAGTCCTAAAAAATCGTCGGTAAAAAAGATATGTGTTTTAGACTTCCATGTACTTAAAAAAGTGGTTTTTAATAAATATCTGTTACGTGTATAGGTGGGTTTGCATGTGTGAGTGTGGGTTACGCGTTATAACTCCCATCCGATTTCGATGAGCTTCAGAATATCAAAACATTGGAAATCAAAAATTACCGTCAAAATAAGTTTTTTAAAAAATCCGAAATCGAAAGCGGAAGTTAGACATGTTCTTTTGTTAGCATTTATACCGGAAAATAAATTTTCTGAACTTGAAAACGGAATTTGTTAGAATTTGTTGTCTTAGGGTATATCGATACGATTTGTTGAAAATTTTTACATTAACGCATTATTACTCAAAAACGAGTTCACAGATCGGGATGAAATTTGGTATTAAAATAGTCCTAGGGGAACACAATGTCACTATCTAAGAGAATTTTTGTACAAATGAAAACTGCGAAGAGACTGTATTTATCAGAATTGTTTTTTCCGGGAGATGTTTTTACCCGAGAATGTTTTTTCCAGGGGATTTTGTTTCTGGAGATTATTGTTCCGGGGATTTTCTTCAGAGATATTTTTCCGGGGCTGTTTTCTCCAGGGATGTTTTCCGGATACCGTAACATTTAGACAAACCACCACTAGTTCACACAACGACACAACTGCTACAATACAGGTTCATACATGAGTCTCAAGCCGGTAACAAGCGGCGGTACGTATCCTTCTTGAACACTAGCGGACAGTTTCTACCCAATTTTTACACAAATGCGCACTCACACTGTCTTATAACGAGGCCAGATGTGGTTTGTCTACCGACCTGGTAGATTATTGATAGCAATACTATACGGTATTGTATTTTAAGGTATTACAGCACTTAGGCCACTTTGTTGGACGTACTACCTTAACTTCTTCTTCTTCTACTTTAATTTAAGCCTGTTTATTCAGTTATGCAGTCTTTCCATCTTTTGTAGGGTCTGCCGATGCTTCTTCTGCCTCTAGGTGACATATCCCTCGCTATTTTGACCAGCCTCGTGTTGTTCCATTCTTCTCTCCTAGTATTTGTCCAATCTCCTATAGGTTGTATTTCACATTCATCTCTTATGTCATTATTGCTTACGCGGTCTAATCTTGTCTTTCCGGCTATCTTCCGTAAGGTCTTCATTTCCGTAGTTTCTAGTATTTGCTTTGTTTTGGCCGTATCTGGTCTAGTTTCTACCGCGTATGTTAATACTGGCCTGATGACACTTTTATGTATTTTCACTTTTGATTCCTTTTTCAGGTACTTATTATGCCATATTGTGTCATTCAAGCAGCCCGATATTGTATCTGCTTTGTTTGCTTGTCTTCTAACTTCGTCGACCATTCTTCCGCTACTTGTTATGTGAAGCTGCTTGCTTGTTCTATAATCTTATTTTCAATTTCTAATTTACACCTGATTGGGAACTTACTGATTGTTAGAGTTTTCGTCTTTTTATGTGATATCTTAAGGTTCCACCTTTTGCAGCTGATATTCATTTGATATAGCAAGCGCTGCAAGTCATCTTCACTGTTCGCTACTAGTGCCACATCGTCCGCGTAACACACCATTGGTATTTCTTTATTCTCCAACCTATATCCTCGTTTTTTTTTGTTTCCTTTATGATTTCGTTCATTAAGATGTTGAATAACAATGGGTTTAGCGAGTCACCTTGTCGAATTCCTTTATTTATTGATATTCCTGCTGTAATTTTCCATCCACCTTTATCTTTACATTGTTGTCGCTGTATATGTTTTTAATTAAACTAATTAATCCACTAGGCACATTCTGCTCATCTAATATCTCTAAGATATGCGATAGTTCCACGGTGTCAAAAGCTGCTTCTAGGTCTACAAAGCAGGCAAATGCCGGCTTGTTATATTCTATAGCCTTTTCTGCTATTTGTCTCATTATAAAAATCGCATCATTACACGATCGTCCTCTTCGGAATCCTTGTTGTTCGTCACTACCTTAACTAAGTTCTTAAAAACTACTTAGAACTATTCCATGTTAAGAGGTTTCCAGGAGCTGACAAACTGCCCTGGCCCGGATTCGAACACCGGGCCAAATAGAGCCACAGACTCCCGAAAGCCTCTGTGACCTTGGCTGCAAGCGCCTGCTCCACTCGCCTACCAACGCCCCATATACGGTATATGCCTAGGTTCCACTAATAGGCGCACTAAGATATTCGTGGTGCACTAAGTGGATTATGATAAAAATGCAAAAAAACAAATATATAGCTACCACAGACATTTTCATTTACCTAATGTAGTACCGTAAAGCATAACCATTTAAAACGATATATTTTGGAAAGCATCGCCCGGCACTTTTTTGGGCCCGGCGGCGCCTTTTTGGACCCGGCGTCCTAGGGCTATAGCCCAATTAGCCCAATGGTTAAGATGGCATTGTTCCCAGTTGTGCATGTAGCTTTTACTCGGTATGTTGTCCTCGCTACATTCCTTTACAGTGTGAATTACATTGATTACACATGTTTTCTTAGTAACATAAAAATACTTTAACCTTCTAACCTTATTTAGGGTAAACTATAAGTTCTACAAAAAAAACTTTGTCAAACTTTTATTGTAGAGAATAATTATAAGAGCTACACTTTTGGTCATAATCTCCATTTTGATATCTTCAAGCGTTTTTTGAGTAACAGCCGAAAAACCGTTGTAAAGCACCTTTTCCTTTCACCCGCCGCGCGAGCATGGCCTCTACTACCCGAAAATCAAACGTGTTATTCGAGGCATCAAAAAGAACATCTCCGTAAATTTTCAAAGCTTTCCATGTCATGTCTGCTAACTTTCCTTATTTGACTGGCCTAATAATGCATTTTAGTTTTTATGTTTAAATGCCTTATTATACAATTATTTATAGGTTTTTAATAACACTTCTTAAACGCTATTTTATTATCTCAAAAAGTTGACGCAATTTAAAAAAATAAATCAAAAACACGTTTCCCTAACAAAATACAATTCACCTTGGCAGCAATTAAACGCTTATCATTTGAGTTACAAATCTTGCTTATATTCGTCTTCAAATAACAAAATTTAATTGCCTTCTTCTCAAGTAGCACCGACACTTTAATAAGTAGCAGATTTTCAGGAAAAAATAGACCTTAACTGACATTTTCCCAAGGCAATCCTTGAGAAAATTTCACATTTCCTCTTATTTCCTGTTTTTAATTGGCCACGGTTTCCGGGTTGATCAACAGCTCCTTTCCTTAAAGCTACCGTGACACTAATTAGGTTTGCTGTGTTTCCAACCCAACGGGAGAAACGCGTTTTCAACTCTTGTCATACGGATATTTAGCTTGTCGTTGTCCCTAAAGGAAGACAAGGCCGAACAACACAAAATACATTTCAGAAAATGCGAGCAGCAAAATTTCATTTTTACACGTCGAGAGGTAATATACAAAGGCGTCTACAAAACTAATAACGCGATCTTGAGCTTTAAAATTGGGGCGAATTGCTTGGCCATAAAATAACAAGGCGGGTGTAATAAGAGGGACGCGAAATTTATTCTCATCAATTGGAATTAGAATCAAGAACAAGCAGACTTGCTTAAATTCGTTTTAAGAACTTTCACATTTAACGTTTTATGGGACGTAATGTTGAAGGCTAAAGTTAGTGAAACAATAACAAAACTCAAATGTTATTTAAATTAAAATTTACACATCATTACTTTATCAAACCGTCAGCTCCAAATCCAGGAAGTCGAACCCCGAGCTACCAACAGTTCAAATTAAGAAGAAGAAGAAGCAGTAAACTTCCATTATATAAATAAAAATGTATCCAAAAACAAAGAAAAAGCAGCGATAATAAAAAAATATGTTATAGTTATTTCGGCTGATTTCAGGAAAGCGTCAAGGACAAAAGTGTATTGCACGAACGCAAGTCCCAGAACTCATAATAAAGTTTTAACTGGATTTGATGACTGCTATTGCAGTGTAAGCTCAGATGTTGTTTCTTGAAATGTAGTCAAAAGTTTTTAAACTGCCGTAAAGAGCTTTAAAGCGAAATTGATGTTAATATTTTCTTTCGACAAAATGAACTTCTGGTTTAAATAAATAAATAAATGTTCTTCAAAGAGCCACAATGGAATACTAACTTGCCGTAAGCTTTTGCTTAAATTTCCTGTTTAAGTTTGCACAAAATCTACGAATACGAGTCTAGCGATTCGCAATAAAAGCCTACGTTATAATTTAAAAAATAAAACAGTGTTGGCGTACAATAGCTTGAAATGACAGTAAGCGCTCAGAAATCTATTGTATGATAGATAACAACCATTTCATTTCAGTGCTTTCGATTCTGTTATATTTGATTTCGTTCTATTTTCACGCTACAATGCGTGACGGTTTTTAGTTGCGAGTATTTTTCCGATCTCAGATTTTTCAGCTTTTCAGGCACATCAATTAATGTCATAAAACGTTTTACAGATTAGAACAAATAATAATAATAAAGCAACAACCTTTACCAAATTAATTGCTAAGCACCCTAAAAAATTTAATAAAACGTAACAAAAAATCGTATTTTGACAACAACTCCGTTTTAAAATTTAATTTAAAGCATTCTCCAAAAGCAACGCTCGCTCGTTAATAACAAAAAAAAAACATATATGTCAACAGGAATACGTAGGATCTGGAACTATATTGTACAGCGCACAGCGAACTCCCACGAAAATTTTGTTACGTGCTAAATTATTTCGATATCAACAACTGCATTTTTATTTCAATTGGCGAAAACAGGAAAATCAATTACAACGAGAAACAAAATTATAATTTGGGCATCCGCCGGATGATCAATAACATCATTAAAAGGTAATGGGAATGCAAGCTACACAGTGTAAAAAAATTTAAAAAAGTAATAATTAATAATCTAAAAATCAGATTATACAGGGTATTGCATAATTACACCGATAAACTTTGGTAAGTGAATTCTTAAGTCATTTTAACAAAAACTTCTGATGAATGTACGCCCCAAACTCCTACATTACAGAGTTACAGCCTTCCAAACATGGGACATTTTAATCGCGTTTATATTAATATCTTGGCTATATAAATTGAGATATTGGATTGAAATTTTGTGTAGAAATTTTGTTAGAGATAATTTACAATTTGACCTATTTACGTTAAAATTTATCAACTAGAGGCGTTGATGTAGAGGGCAGTGACGGCTGGTGTGTGGTGTACTGGGAGGCATTTTAAAGTATATTTTTGGAAAAAAATTGTTCTTACCCAAGTTTTAGGTAGCCTTATATTTCAAACCCATCCTTTACGTTGGCAAAATGATCTATTTTTACCGACATTTTCATTGAAGTCTTTAATAGACTTACGATAAGCACTCTCTAATAAAATTATTGTAAATTGATACCCACATTGCCAGCGTGTCAAAATGCACAACATTTTTCATGTTGTTTACGATAAAACAATGTGTTTGAATTTTAGTTTTTAAATGTTTGCAGTCAATATCACACAATGTATTATCACAAAATAGCACACAGTGGAAACAAGTTAAAGCATTTTCTTACATGGCATTCACAATCTAAAATTATTTTGCACGGACAGCGTACAACACCATTAAATTATGATTACACAACCAACAACTGTTTTCACACTACTACGTCGTGTACGTGCGAATCCCGCAAATTAGGCGGCTATTGGCATGCGCTTATCACGGACAGCTGAGAGCATAATTCTCGGAAGTTGTGGGACCGTGACCCTGAAGTCTTTAATACGCAGATACTTCTATCCTCTTTTAGCTTGTGTAAAATGAATTTTAGCGCAATGAGCTTTCTATTTCACTCTTATTCATTTGAAGGCCTTTTAAGACGGCGGCTTTATTCGGTGGCGTATAGCTAAATTAGGGACTGACAGCCAAATGACCCTCGCATAGATTCGTTTAATGCGCGCGAAATACTCAAACATTCAAACGTTTTCGGATCCTTCTCGCATAGAAATCTCATACAGAAGTTAACTATAAAGTATTTTTTAAATATTATAGTGTATAATATGTTATGTATTCAAACAAAGAGTAATTATTTGTTTTTTTCTTATTTCATTGGGAGGTCAATGACCATTTGACCCAATGGAGAAACCGCCACTGGTAGAGGGTGCTCGACAAATCCCCTACAGTATTTTTTACTTTCAACAGCAGTACTTTTTCTGTATACTTTTGTATAAAACATAAGAATTTGAAGTTAAAAGATGAAAAATCTTAAGTGTGTATAAAATTAGTTTAGAGATACGAGGAACACCCTCTACATCTACGCCCCTGGTCGATCAAATTGAACGTAAACGAGTGAAATTGTAAATCAGCACTAGCAAAATAGCCACACACAATTTGAATCTAATATCTCAACCACAGGGCATAATATATACTTAAGGGTATGCACGAACCCTGGTTGCTATGGCCTTATTCTATGGTGTTTTAGAGAATTTCAAGGATGTGGTAATTTGCGCCAATGTTGTTGTTTGTTGACAATTGAGATTACAAATCTGTCAACGAATTTGATTGTATTGCAATAATTTTTAACAATGTCAATGGTTAAAGCTAAAACACATGTTCAGTGCGGATAGATCCAACACCATCAAGAAATCAACTAACATAACCTAACATATACAGTCTTTATCTACATTTAAACTAAAATATTACGTACGATCGAGTACTTCTTATAGGTTCCTTGTCTCTGATCTCTCTGTCACATATACTGCAAAATTGAGACCTACATATCATCGCAGCAAGCAATTCGTGCTTATGTTGTACATTACTTTGTGATCTCTATTCAATCGTTGAAATTTAAAAAAAAAACGTTTGGAAAGAGCAAAATCAAGAGAACCTACCAACGTTTGTCACCAACAAACGTTAATATAATACTGTGTTGCCATCCCGTTTTTTTATTTCCCTGGCAAGGTGCTTAGATTTCCCTTTTTAGGCCAAAAATTCTCTTTCTGGACATAGTTTTAAATAATTTTTAAAATTATTATACTAAAACAACACAAACATATCTGCCCACATTTGATCTACTCCTAATAATTTAAAAGCAAACATTTTAAATGACGCCAATAACTTTCTTAGTAATTACCTAAAAAGGGCAAGATTTAGAATTCCCAAGTTACACTAAATTTGAATAACAAATCCCTGCTCCTTTTGCGATGCTTAAAATTCCGCGAAAAGAGAAAATTCCGACGAGTTGGCAACACTACCATCGCATATAAGACTAGTGTTGTGGTATCAGTATAGCCATATGCATGCGCATGTCTATGCTTATGATCATGTAACTATGAGTGTAAAACACGAAGATAGTATTAGATAAAAAAAATTGGGAAAGTTTCTTTTATGCACTATGTAACTATGTTTTTTATATTATGAGCCTGAAAGTGCGACAATTTCACAAAAGTGGTACATTTTGGCATCCCATCGGTGTTTCCGAGGTAAGCGAGACATGGGCCTGAGACTGTCCCGTTAAAATCGCGATGTATAGTCACCTTATCCATACGAGGTATGGTACTGACATTACTGAATGGAAAAAAAAAGAAATTATAGTATATGCGACGATTACGTGGGAGTGTCGGGGGCAGAAGCCCACATTGGCAACTTTCTATGGGGTTTTCGCTAACATTAATACAAATAGTGATAAAATTGAATTTATTTTTCATATAAACTAGTGCTGTTTTGGTTACGTACGTATCATAAAACAATGTAAAAGTTATATTTTTTTGTCACGTTTCCTAAATTTCACCGCATGCTTTGCTTATTCAATTTTTTATGCCTTTCGTTATTTGGTTGGTATGGCAACTAGTAAACTTTTGAACTTCAAAGGTTGTTATGTAATCCCATGGAATAAATCTTGTATCAGAAAAAAATAATTGCTGAATCCAAAATCGTGAAAAAGTTTTTTGTACGGTTTTCAACCGGAAACGGAAATGTTGAAAACATGTGCGGTGGTAAAGTCAAAGCCAAATCAAATGCTTATTTGCCGAATGCTGTATATTCAAAACAAAGGCCGCTAGACTTTAATGCCTGATTACTCAAAAATAGAATATCCAATCAATAAATATTATTATATTAAACTAGCCATTAATAAATATAATCATATGATGCTAAAATATTTTTGGAAATATAAACATTGTAAAAAACACAGGTTTTCAAAATTTTGGAAATTTGCCAAACATTATTCCTTCAAAACTGTCAACATTAGTTTGTTTAAATTTTCCGAGCCCATGGAGCTTGCAGTAAACTACAAATTTGTTGTTTACTAATCTCCCAAATTTTACTCTGACGCCCGCCACCACGAATTAAAAAAAAATTAAAATTGATTAATTATTTATTCAAAAACGCAAATGTTAACCGTTAGAAACTATAAACAGTTCCATAGACTATTAAAGCAGTTTATTGAAATGAAAATAATTTTCAACCATTTTAAAATTTAGGAAAAAAATTCTGATAGATTCTAAGATGTTTACAGCAGTTTTTTTCGATATCCGCAGCGCAACATCTAATTAGCCGTGGCGCTGCCTACTATGCTAACAGCTACGGTACGACATCCTATTGCACAGGCTATCGCAAGTTCAAATTCCCGCTGCGGCGTTACCTTTTTTTAATTCTCTTTAATTTGTGTTAAAATAATGTTATTCAGTCATTTATTAATCATTTAAAACGTGAAAAATATGAGAAAGTATCAGCGACGTGTTTTGCCCATTTTTCTTTTACCTATACTATCTACTTTCCTCTCCCTGCATCCATCTGCATACATTCTGTAGACAAATTAAATTAAAATTTGTTAAAAATAAAATACATCAAACAAACGCTTTTTACAAACAAAAGTTGCCATAGCATAAACCCAGACTATTCTATTACGCTTTCCAACGTAATTAAAAAAGTCTTAAAGTAAAAAAAGCAACCATACTGTGCTTTGAGCAACAATTTCAATTAACTAATGCAACCCACCTTTAAGCATTTGAACCGCATTTAAAAACTTCACAGACGAGAAACTTCGAATAGAACTGCAAAAACAACAGCCGGAAAAATAGCGAAATCGTATATTCCTTTCCTAGCCGAACACTATCAAGTACTATCAAGGTTGGTCTACTTTTGTTATTTGCTGCATTTCCGTTGCCGCTCCGGAAATATAAGACTACTTTTGTTCGAATGCGTACTAGATAACATGTTTATCTTTTGGCCCGCCGCGCCGTGTAGCGGGTAGGTCAATTCTAAACAAGTAAAACATACACTCTTGGGTCTTTTGTTCGACTTTGCGATAACTGTCCTTCATTAGGCACATACAGGGTGCTTCCAATATGTTTATGAATGAATATTAAGAACTAAATTAAGTCGATAAAACAAACTAAGAATAATTATTATTAACTCCAATAGATATTTGTTTTAACCGTATACGTATTTCATCGTATTTACTCGTCATTATCAAAAGCAAGATTAATGGTAAACAGTTGGTGCTGCTATAGAAACAACAGAATTTGATGACTTGATCTTCTTTATCTATATCTGCAGATGACTTAATTTTCTTATTTAAAAATTGTGTCTGCTGCAGTAGTAATTTTGAAAACTACAAATAATGCTGAATTTATCAAATCAATTTTCTCGTTCATCAAAGGTTCAGTTGTTAAATGTATGCTGAATTTCAAATGCTTCCAGTATATCTAACTTACGTTTATCATCACAAACGTGTAAGAAATTATCTTCTTCTTATAGTGCCAGACACAATTCACAG
Organism: Ctenicera cuprea; assembly: GCA_958336395.1. Taxonomy (NCBI): domain Eukaryota; kingdom Metazoa; phylum Arthropoda; class Insecta; order Coleoptera; family Elateridae; genus Ctenicera; species Ctenicera cuprea. The sequence goes on along the minus strand of OY284487.1, from coordinate 18,044,118 downwards.
CGTTGGCTACCTTTCTCCTATGTCTGTGTTTAGTGCGCGACGATAGATAATTTGCACACACAGACATAGGGGACGTACAGTTTAACGTGGGCTCTGAACTACAGGAACTGCATTCACTTCTTCTCCAGCGAGGTTTTCCTGGGGAAAAATCCACATCGCTGGTTTCCCGTTGCCTTGCGAGGAAGAACGACCGGGCCGGGAATCGAACCCGGATCCGCGCGCTTACCACTGGGCTACGGCCGCTCTTATATAGTGTTATAACATGATATAAATGATAATGTGTTCTAATACGTGTTTAACAAGTGAGTGTTTATATTTGTAAACAGGTATGTGTCTTTTGTATCTAATATAAAAAATTTCTAGTTGTCTGGCCTATATAAACCGATTTACAGTAGGAGCAATTTAATTTTTAAATGCCCGGTTATCTATTTTTCCTTTAGCATTAGACAAAGTGTTTTAAGTGTTATTAGTTGTTTTAAAAATTCTTTACATTTTTTTCTTTTATTTGTAATTTGAGCAATGTTTTCGATTTATTGTCGAAATAATTATGGAATCGACGCGTATTTAATTGTATCGCATGAAGTATTTGGATACATTTTCATATATGTATATCAATTTGTTTAATAACTGAATATTCTATATTATAACTAATTTTATCTAAAAGAACCGCTAAAGCGCTGTGTATCATGGATCTGTATACTGATACTTAAAAGTTTGCTATTGTAATATCAGTTTGTTGAAGGTTTTTGTATACAGAGTTTTTTAAGTTTATTGTTTTAATTAGTTTTTATGTTTAAATTTAAAAAGTTAATAGAACTGTTTTGTTCAGTTTCTAGAGTAAACGTTATTTTGGGTCCAAGCTGTTAACAAATATTAAAATTTCATTGATTACCTCACACGAACAATCAAATTATGTTAAAATGTCATGAATATAACGAAACCAGAATATAACTTTCTCAGACTGTTTTGATTGAAATATTCAACAGAAGATTTTGAAATATAGCACGGCTTCAAACAACATTTATTAAGAAAAAAATGTAATATTCTCAAGTGGCTTGCTTACTTGCGTGGAAACTAAATATGTATTATTGGGAAACAACGCCCATTCTTTGATTATTATTTTGCTTAGGCAAGCAATATTCCGGAAGAATTATATAACTTCTGGTAAATAGAATGCTATACTTAAAAACTTGTTTTAATGCAAACTTTCAGAAAATTACTTTGAAAATCTAATAAAATTTCTGCTAAGGTAACATCCATCTACCTACATAAAACTTAGAACGTTGTCTGTTTTATAGCAACACCTGAGTGCCATATTCTCATATTATATAACATATCATATTTAGCTAGTAGTGAAATGCTAGGAAAATCTGTGCCATATGAAAATTCATAAATGTCCCATATCAACAGGGAAGGTTAACGCATAACTAATGTTGATGTTTACGTCCACTTCCATTGTTAAATTTTGTATATTTATAAATTTAACGTATGCAGAAGTTTTCAGATTATTAATATTAAGGAAATATTAAATTTCCTTAAATTTCCACTGCCGTACTAACTCTTACTTTATTGAAAAATGTCTTAAATTTTAAGCAGTTTTATTACCAAATATCGTTTAGAATCCAGGATAATTGAATTTTAACAAGAATTTTATTATTTTTGTATTCGTTTTTATTTCCACTGCAATTCACATTATCTACTACTTCGTTAGTGAGTCTCTTCATCGAGATTGTTATTTAAAAATACAATACTTCCAAATTTTTAGTTTTTAGACCGTTTTTTAATTTAGTCCTAATGGTTTTTAAAAAATGTTGTACTGCAATTTTACTTTCCTATACTTTCAGTATACAGTAAGTTTTTCTTTTATGTGTACATATCAGCTATGTACACTTTTATAAAAAAAAAACATGTCAATGCATTGTTTTACTGCAATCTATAGGCAACCAACTGTACAAAAAATAATAGAGAGAGAGAAAGGTTATTCCTCATAGTGTGAGGTTATGTTCAATGAGTATGTTTATGAATAAACGCAAAATTATTTGAATATCAAATTTTTTTTAATATAACAATTATTTTAAAAACATAAAATATCAACAATATACAAATTTTATGCTAAATTCAAAAAATCAAAACTAATTGCTATTAATTTGACATTAAACAATTTGATTACTGTTTCCACAGCAGACTATTCTTTTCAAAAATTGAAGCTTTGAAATGTAGTGTATAGTTGGTTGCCTACATATTGCAGTAAAACAATGCATTGACATGTTTTTTGTAAAAGTATACATAGCTGGTATGTATACAAATAAGAAAAACTCACTGTATATTTTATGAAACATTGCGATTTTGTGGTTTTGGCGGAACTACAATTTGGGTGCGTCTAGAAACTCCCGAACGGATGGTCCGATTCAATGAGCTTTGGTACGTGAGGCTGAGGGTATATCAACAACTCGAAGCCGGAAGCGGAAGTTACACATGTGTTTTGGTAGCATTCTTTTGACAAATTGCATTTTGTTAATTTGTTAGTGGAATTTAGCAGAGCATCTTCGAGCAAATCCAACTAATTTCTCAAAACCGAATAGCAAATCGGCATTAACTTTAGAGAACATAATAATAACCCTAGGTTAACGAAATGTTACTATGTCCGCTAATTTCTCTGAGTGATAGTACAATAGGATTTACAAGTGAAATTTGGAAAATTTTTAAAATTTTCAAAATTTGTGAAAAGTTGAAAATTTTTAAGAGAATAAAAATTGTTTAAATTGTTTTTGTTAATTGCAAACAATAATAAATTTAAAAGCATATGAAATTTTTAAAGTTTGAAACTTAATTTTTTTTAATGTCTGCGGATGATGGATGGGTGGTGCATCATAATTCATAACTATCGAACGGATGGTATATCAAAAACACAACAACAAGCTTTTAAAATAAATTCGAAACAGGAAGCGGAAGTTAGACATGTTTTTTGGTAGCATATTTTTCCTAAACCAAATTTTATAAATTTAACAACGAAATCCAATACCAGACTTTAGGGCAAATCCAACGCCATTTTTCCAAACTTTGTAACTACAAATGCCGCTACAAATTTTTGAAATTTTCTACTTTAGCGCCTTATTTGTCACAAACAGGTTGACAAATCGCGTTAAAATATTAGAACGTAATAGCCCTATAGAGACACGATATTACTGTGCACAAATATTTTCGAAAAGTTAAAAGCTATAAACTGAAAAAAATTCCAAAATTTCGTAAATTATCAAAAAAATATTGCTCAAAAACTGGCAACACAAATTTTTAAAATTCTGTAAGCTCATAGAGCTGAGGAGGAGTTACAATTTCGTGTCCTAGCTGCCAAATTGCAATGATGCTTTCTATGAAATTTTGAAAATTTGAGTTTTACTTAAAAACGAGGTATCAGATCGGGGTGTAATTTGATATGGAAATGCCCTAAGAGTACACAATTTTTCAAGCTTAAGTACTGGCGACTAGGTGTTTTTCAATTTTTTTAACTTATAGAGCTGTGGATTCGCTACAATTTGGTTCGTGTCCTATTCCGCTAACTTCTTTGTGAAACCTATGAATTTTTAGAATTCAAATATTTCAACACCCTTATTTAATAAACGGGAGCCGTTAAAAAATTTTTGTTTAAGCTAAATTGCTCACAAGTGATAGTAGAATAATTTTTATATGCGGCAATATTTAGAGGGGGAAGGAAAGTAATTTTCGTCCCTCCCTTCCGTTTGTGAGTTTCTTTAATTCCATCTTTTTCCATAAAATTAAAATCGAGTTTGGTTAGAAAAAATTTAGAAAACATTTGTATCATTTACTTTATTCTGAGTTAAACCAAAATATACATACATGTTCATTTAAAAATAAAAAGTTGACCATTGCTGTTAAAATTTTCGATTGACATATCGGCCGTCGCAATACGATTTCAATTAAAAGCTCTATAGCTCGGGGCGGATTTTGTTATTCACCTGTATAAGGTTTTTGAGACCCAATCCAAGGCCCATGTACAAAAACATAAAAACAATCAACTATCATTGTGAAATTCATATTTAAACCTTTTTAGGTAATTTTAGACCATTTTCTTTTATTAATTTTTTTGCATATCTTCAATAAGTACACTTTACTACACTAGTGCATGATTTCAAAACAATTTGAATTTCCCGCATTAAAATTTAAACAAAAATTGTATTATTTTAATTTTTATGCATGTTTCTTTTAACAATAATGTATAAACAAAATTTTTGAGATACATAAGTCGCTCTTTTCTTTCCTTTTTTTAAAGAACGCCCTGAAAAACATAATTATTTTGAAATATTATATATAATATTGAATTTTACAAATAAGCCGCAATTTTAAAATCAACAGCCATTTTCGAAGATGGCGCTTCTTCGGTATTAGATGGTCGGGATGTCCCCTCTAACTGCACCATAATTCAAAATTTCTTTCTAAAGCGCAGCATGTTTTGACGTAGCCGCCATAGTATTATATTTGTATTCATTTTTACATCTCTTTGAAGCTTGTGAAAGATATTCATTAGATCGAAGCGTACAATCAAACGGTGCATAATTAAATTACACAGAACAAGCTAATGTGAAAACAAAACGGTCTCTGCTTTAACACTCTTTCTGTTCGTAGCCAGCAAATTAAACAAATGAACAATTCTATATCAGCTTGGTAATTTTGATTTAATCTTTTAATTATCAGATCTCTTAAATTGAATTCTTAAACAACTTAAAATTCAGTTCAATAAAAAAGACTTTTGTTTAAAATTGTGTTTAATCCTTGTTTTGTCTTTAATTCTACTTCCAACTAAATTGTAAATGAATTTTTCATACACTTTCCTTTGTCGTCGCGAAGATAATTAAAATCCCCCCCAAAAGGACCATCAAGCAATAATGAAAGTTGGTCAACCCTGTTTGTCTATGTATGTGGTCTTCAATCCTAAGTGTGTTTCAATTCGGCTTGTGGTTGTTGCGGCTTAACGGACCTAGTGCGTAATTTTATCAGTGCCGTTTGAGGTCAACCGCATAACAAAATGGAACATCGAAGAACAAACCGGATAACAAAATTAACAAAGCAAACGAATTTTCCTTTCTTGAACCGTGACTTGTCTCTCGGACAGAAACTCTCATTCCCGCTTCATTTTTCGGATTTCTTTTTGATCCGACCTTCTTAACCTTTCACTTTTGGTTTTTGGAGATGTCATCGGGTCGTCGGCAACAAGAAGCTTAGCTGGCTGTTGATTAAATGGAGCTTGTGTTGATAAGGAAGTGTTTATTAGCATTTGTGATTGCTTGGCTAGACTTACGACTTGAACCATCCTGACGAGCGTTTATCCGTTTGAATTGCTTCGTTGTACGCTAGTTAACAAGACCCTCTCTAGCTAGTTGAAACTTACTATTGTACATCAAGTTTTGTGAAATTCGTCGACCTGAATTAACACGAATCCATCTGATACCCTTAATTGCATTATTACATAGCGTCTAACAACTGGAATAACTGTTGGCATAATTGTTAGATAAACCAAAGCATATACAATGGAAAATTTACAGCTGTTTTGTGCAAAGAGGAATTACTGTAGAAGCGGAATTTGATAACAAGCCCTCAAATACAGTATAAAGTCCACTATTTATTATCGACTGCAAACAAAATTAATTAACTAATTAATTCTAACGTAAGTTGTCAGACACACTGCTGACGGTGAGATGTTATTGAAATTGTACAGAAATAAACAGAAAACAAGACTCTATACTGTGTTTCAGACAATACTAAATTGGTTAATCTACGAGAATAGACTAACTGATAAAAGTACATACAATGAATTCTAATTTGGGTGGAACATGGCAGATTAACATGTAAAACTGATATAGCTGCATTTTATTACTTGCAGTCACCCTAAATACAAATATAAAATTTTTTACATCACCTAATGAAACTTATTTGAAAATTTAATACAAATAATGCTTTAAATAAATTATTTGATAATAATCAAGCTACTAGTAAATCGATATAATTGATTGCGAAGTCAATTTTCAGATGTCTCTATCGTCCGCAGGTAGCAAATTTGCTCCGTAAGCAAGAGGTTATAAGTTTAAACCTTAAAAAGGTCTTTCTTTTTTAATTTTTTTAATTACTGTAGAAAGACAGTCAAGTATTATTTTATTAAAAACGAATAATAATTATTTCTTAAAGATTCATAACAAAATTAATCGGTTTTAATAAACTAAAATTAATTAAATTAAACTTTCTACAGCTAGTTAGGTATAATTGAAATAATTTATTGCAAATAAAACAATTCTTAACTTCAACAGGTTTTTTATTTTAGCCTTATACGTATTTCAACGTGTTTACACGTCATTATCAAAGGCAGGATTTAAAGTAAACAGTTGGAGTTGCTATATAGGAACAATAAACATTTATAACTCAATCTTGGTTTTCTATATCAGGGGCTTGATGACTTGATAGCTCATTCCAAAACGTCCAATAACGGTGAATTTAAGGGATTAATATCTTCAAAGTACAGATTTTACATTTTTGTGAATTTCCAATGCTTCTAGTATATCCAACTTACGTTTATCATCACAAAAGTGTAAACATTTTATAGTCTTATTAGATGTCATTGAATGATTGTGTCTTAATAAGTGTCTAGCGTAATTGGAATATGGAATTGACGTGTATTTTATTTTATCTGATGAAGTAGTTGGATAAATTTTCTGAATAACAAATTTATAATTTTTCTCTTTAATTAGTGTACTCAATAAGTTGAGTATTATAACCATTATTGTATGCAATTGATTTAATAATCGAAATTTCTCTAAAGCTCTATGTATCATGAACCTGTATGCTGTTTCTGTCTAGAACGAAAGTTTTACTACTGAAACATATTTGAATTCTTTACAAAATAATAATGCAGAGCCTCCACACATCGCGAGGTGAGCTAGGTGTCCTGACTTAACTCGTTCTGATTTTTTTTTAACTACGTGATTTATAAACTAATTGTAACTAAAAAATTTTGATTGCTTTTTAATTTTCTTTAAGAAACTATTAACAGACTTATTAAAACATGTTTTATTAACATTCATTTACACTCGTTTTCTGCTATTTTATACATTTTATTTTCTTAGAAATTTTAAACTACATAATTTTATCTACACAAACTTAAACCCTAGGTAGTATAACTTTACTTATACTTTAGACAGTGTGTCAGCAAAACTCCTAAAAATTATATTTGTTTTAGGAAACTCATGTGCGTTCCCAAGGTTAAAATATTAATAAAACTTTTACGACGAGTGCGTCAAGTATTATCTTGAATACGATTTTCTTATCTCGTGTGTGCATTTATAGCTTCTACTTTTAATGGAAACTTTAGTAACGAAAAATGAAGTAAAAATTGTAAAGTTAAGAGGAAAAAATATGATTTCAAGCTGAAACTGCAAAAGTTCAAAATTATATTTTAAAGTTTTAAAAACATATTCATGCGAAAGTGTTTGAAAGGTGTCAAATAATTTAAAGAAACAATAGAGGAAACCAAATAATTAATAGTATCATTACAAAATCAGTGTTGTCCATGCGTTAATTGCAATTAAAGCCACTTATTTAAATGCGCAAATTTATTTAATTCAAACAATGTATAAACTGTGTAAATTATTTGGGCTTGTGAAAAGTTTGCGCACGTTATAACCAACTCATATAACTTCACCTCTCTAATTATCTACACAAATACCTCACCTCTGTTTAATTGTTGAAACGTTTATTGGAAATGTAATTAACTTTTTAAATAAAGTTTTCTCATGTTTACAACCAATTATTTACGGCGTATTCTGGAGCGTATTTTCTGCATATTGTTTCCATAAAAAACCCAATCAGTGGGCCGCCTAAAGTGATTTTCCGTGATACACTTGCAGGTTATAAACCCCAAGGGCTAACAGTTGAATAAACAGTATGTGGAGTCGTTGCGTTTTTTACGGTATTTTGTGACATTATGAAGTCCTTTGCAAATACTCGAGTTTATGATTCAATTATTTAAAAACGGCGCCAGTAAACAAAGCTCGAAATTATTTCTAACCTTAATGTTTAATAAGCTTGGATATTACATTATAATATAATAAACTTATGTTGTATATTTACTCTACATTAATTCAGTTTTAGAAGAAGCAACCAGAATTACCATTTACATAAGCAACAACTAATACCAAACTACCACATCTCTTCCCGTTTTAGAATAATTTATTCTTGTTTTGTATTTACCTGAAAGAGAACTCTCGAAAATTTTGTGGTTGCCACATGCGTTTTAGGAACATCCGGTTTCCTTGAAAATGCAGGCAATTTTGGGACTAATTACATCAAGGGGTTTTATAAGAGAAGATAAACTTCAAACCCAACGTTTCTTGCTCGCAAAAGACGAGGCCGCAGGTGCTTGTACTCCCCAACTTTTCTGCCCTATATAAATTAATTAAACAAACTAAGTTTGCGAAAAATAGATTTATCTCGGTAAAATTCACGCTGAAACAAAAATTAATGTGACGGCAATGAAATCTTTTCTATAAAAAATTAAGTACGAAAGCCAAACCACAAAGCACATCTACAGTATTTGATGCTCCACCCGTGGTAATCTTTATAGATCAAATAAGAAATAAGTGCCATTAATCTTGTAAACAATTTAAAAATAATGGTGTTTGCAATATTAAAAGCACCACCTGTGATAAGATTTCCTTAGACCAAAGAAGAAATTTAACTAAATTTAATCTTCAATTCAAATTCGCAATGTTTTTATATATCAAGAGACTTACATTGCGTGATGGCATAACCTTTGCACGTACTAGCAATAATCAGCAAGCATTTGCAGGTTATGCAAATTATTTAAAGTATCCACTGGAATTTTTGCTAGGTCGTAGCGACAACCTGCGGTGTCCTATCCTGTATTAGATAGAATTACAGCATAGCTGTGACCTGAGTTGTAAACACTTCCTTATCAGGACTAAAATAAGGCATGTTTATTTTCAACTGGCTATTTAGCAATTAAAATGTGTTGAAACCTCGCTAAGAAGAATATAACGTGTTATAAGTTGACTGCCAATAGAAATTGCCACATACCATTTACTATAAAATCACATCAGAAGACACTATTTGAATTAATCAGCAATAGTGAAGAGATATTTTGGATTAAAATAATCGAACCATTCGATTATCAAAATATTTCAAGATATTTCGAGCGGTTACAAAAAAACCATTCGAATGATTAAGAAACAGAAACAGTCAAATTTATCCACTTTCGTGGTTTATGGAAATATTATTCCAAAACCAGGCAGAATTAGCAGTGCAATGTGATGAAATTAAAAAAATACTATTCAAAGCTGAAGATCTACGCTGTTTTGCCAAACGGCCCGAGAAAAGACGATGAGAATGAAAATTGCTTCATAAGAGCATTCTAGAAGCAACCAGAGAGTGTATTTACAACTTTTCACTGCCTAAAAACGTCCGAATGATTTTATCCGAACTAATTATTCGTTTATAAATGCTTTCGAATAGCAATCATCCGCTTACGGAAATCATTCGATTATACCTATCATTAACCAACAATCAATTGACATCAACCAAAATCTACAAATATAAACTGCAATCATTTGCAGTCAACTAAAATCAACATATTTATATCTAATAGAGGTGCGAGTTTATGCATCGAAATCAGAATCCGACCCAATCCGAATTCGAAGTCGGATCCGAAATTTGTCAGAGATCCGAAAGTTACCCGAGATCTCATAGTTATTCAAAATGTGAAAGTATCCTAAACCCGAAATACATCTGAGATCCGTACCTTATCCAATATCTAAAAATTCTAAGATTCTGAGCATATTTGACATATCTACATCAAAAAGTGATTTTAAATTTTTTGCAAGTCAAAGTTTTTCTTAGATCGTAAATTTTACAGAAATATTGTCAAAACTATTAAGTAACAAAGTTCTACCATTACAGTTCATTAATTAATCCAAGCGAAGCTTATTAAACAACACAAATAGTGAATTACTAGCAGAACCCGTGGTCTACGCCCGCGCGTTTTTAAATAATACACAAGCTGTGTCAAGACAGCAAATAATTCGAAAATAATTTTCTTTTAAATAAGTTTAATATAATATTGAACTTACGCGAAACTTAAGCATTAAAACTGTTCAGTGATCAGGCACACGCGCCAACAGGATAAAGAAGCATGCCCCGCTCTCACGATTTCCTCCGTTGCAGTGGTCTGTACAACAGCCGCCGCTAGTCGTGTTGAAGATGTATGCAGTGCCGATGTGCATTGCAATTTTCTATAACCATTCGAAATGTCTCGATTATTTCCATTCGAATTATCCCATTACTAGTCAGTACTAGTAGCAGTGTTGTATGATTATGTTTAACAATATCTGCTATCAAAATAAATTGGTAAACAATATTTTGAGGGTAAAAAAAATTTGCGACAGTTTACTTAAGACGTAAAGTTTGAAATAAAATATATGGTTTGCCCCATCCTTCCATACCAATTAATCAGTTTGAAACTAGAAAAAATAAAAATGCGGATTGGATTTGGGCTTGCCAAGTACCCTATTTTGTTTTATTTGTGTATTAATGGAGTGTGGTGTATCTGCCTAATCCTGCATAGCAACAGGTGTTAAATATTGAAAATTTTAAAAATTTAAGTGGGAAGGTAAAAAGTATTATTAAAAACACCGACAATTTTAAGGAATTATCATTGTTTGGTCCTTTTTTAATTTTCAATTTGTGTCAACATCTCGTAGTAAATTTTGACGAGCCGCCACTTAAAACTAATTATTGTATGTGTGACATTCTTCTTCTTCTTGTGCCGCACCGTATTCAGGGCGTTAGCGACCTCTCCCTCATGTATGTGTTTGGTGTGCGGAGATAGATATTTTACACTACAGACATAGGGGACCTACAATTTAACGTGGACTCCGAACCACAGGAAGTGCATGCACTTCTTCTATAGAGAGGTTTTCTTGGGGAAAAACTCACCTCGCCGGTTTTCCGTTGCCTTGCGGGGGAGAACGACCGGGCCGGGAGTCGTACCCAGATCCGCTGCATTGGTAACCCGCGCGCTTACCGCTGAGCTACGGCCGCTCTTATGTGTGATACAATCAATGACAAATATAAAAATGTAACCACGACCTGTCGTAAACTTTCAATTTAAGACAATTTCACTTACGATTCACGCTCGTGTTTTTATTGGCTTCACTAGCACTCGTTGACAATCAACGAAGTTTATCGGAAAATCGGGATCACTAGTTATATTTCTTGTGAAAAATCATAATCTATTTTTCTGCAATTAGTCATTACCTTCAACGGTACATTGCATACCATGTTAGACATTCTGATTTGGCAGTAAGTACTAGGGTTAGGACACTATCATCTAAAATGCATTAAACAAAACGCAAAAGAGGAAACTTATTAAAGTATGGGTAAGGCCCCCAGGTGTTCTTAACCCCGAAAAAACTGTTTGAAAATTGTGTAAAGCATAAAGGTGCACATTGCATCCTGCTAGTGTTCACTCTCGCTTTGCTCAATTCCCAGACCCATGCCTTGTTGCAGTACATCTCTGTACACTAATCTAACAAAGGATATATTTTACAGCAGAAGCCTTTAAAGTACGTACAAGTAATCAGATATTTATTATCGCATATTGCAGTAAAAGACGCATAACAATAAAGAGAATTGAAAACAAAAACAACGTTTTTATTTCGCGAGTTTTCACAAAATTTACTGTTTCCCCTACACATTTATTTCAAAGCTACAGAATTATGCGAGCAGCTTCAAATTTTATATACGAAATAGAACCGCAAAATATCTTTTTTTATGAAAAAAAAATCTTGAACACAAACCTGTTTTTTGCATACTTTTCTTACATACAATGTTACTCAAATGCGCAAAATCATGCTGCTACAATTTTCTGTAATTTAAGGTTAATTAATTAAACGTTCTGTTTAAATACGTCTTCCTGAGACAACGTTTAATATCAACAACGCCGTATTGTTCAGAAGCAATCGTTTAATTAATTTACTAATTAAAGACATTTAAATTAACTGAAAATTTAATTTATGCTTTGTATCTTCTACAAAAGGCAATATTGTTGTCTTTGTTGTCTTATATTACTTTACTCAACAACTGATTTTATTTTCTTATAAATTTTAATAACTACCCACTCTATTAAAAAGAATAAGAGTTTTCCTTGTTTACAATGAAGAATTATAATTTTAATTAAGAGAAGAGAACTAAGAAAAAGTTGTTAAACCAAGTTTAAATATGCATTTAATTTGAAAGACAACGCAGAAGTCGTAATTTAAAAAATACCCTAAACGAAACAATTTGTATAAATTATCTATCAAAATACTTAAGCAGCTTTAAAAAACAACAGTCGTTCAAATGACAGAACGTTTTCATTCTAGAACTCAACTTCCAAAGCGGATTACTTATGCTTCGTTTGTAGTTTACAATCAGAATAATCTACTTAAAAGAAAAAGAAAATTAATCAAGTAATAAACAAGAGCAAGCTATAATTGTGTTTTTTTCAGAAAAACTGTGAGTTTGTTTTATAAAACAAGCTGTCTCTTGCAGGTGCTGCAATCCAGCTAAACATCCCAGGGCTCTTGCTTGCTTTCTTCCAAATTCAGTGCTAAGTTCACGAATCAACGAGAAATGCCCGCTGGCACTTCTAAAACATAAATAAAACAGACACAGGTAAAAAGCTTTGAAATTAGCGAATTTTCAGATATAAACAAGTTATTTTGGTTGTAGTTTAAACATTGGAGAATTATTAATGCGTATTTACGCATGCAAAGTCTGAAAGATCCATCTCCTTTCTAATTAAGCTCTCCTTAGTAACTAAAACACTTGCAAATATTGTTTGAAGCAGGGACGGATTAATTTCAATCATTTTACAAAAGATGTAATAATATTGGCTTATTAGGAAATGTCGCCTGTATTTTCTACAATAAAGAGGGTAACTTATAAAAGGAACAAAGACGTTTTCCTTTCGGTATATAAAGAACTTAATACAAAAATTCTATCGAAATCCTTTACATCAGGGTTTCTCAAATTGGGGTACGCGTACCCTAGACGGTATGCAAACAAGTTTCATAGGTGCGTCATAGGGATATTTAAATTGTCGCATAAAAGACGAAATGCAATATGTGTATTTAATAGTATATTATAATACCAGTGTATAAGCAAGCCTTTAAAACACGCGCGACGGGTTTAAAAGCACGAGGCAAAGCCGAGTGCCTTTTAACGAAGCAGTGCTTTAAAGGCTCTTATACACGTGTATTATACGCTATTTTTTATTATACCTGCACTACAATCTGAAAATTATAACAAAAAAAAAGAAATTGAAATCCCCTTTTCGAAGTAATCTGTGTCATTAATCGTTGATATAGAAACGGTTAGCAATTGTTGTTGTTTCGTTGCTATGTATATTTATTATAAATTTGTTGATTTGTGAAGTTTGTTCCTGATTACCTGTGTATTTATCATTGTTCAAAATTTGTTGGTGAATTTGTTGTTACCTAGGCAACTTTAAAGCACTAGTGCTTTAAAGGTCAGATTTTGCACGCTTTCTAGTTTCAAAAACAGAGATTATGATTCAGGTATAGTAAAATTTTATTTTTAATGTTGGTATAATAAAATTACCATAATTTTCTTCACATTTACTCGATGAATTTGGTAATATACAGAAATTAGCAATTTTCTGGATAACTGAACATAATTCAGAGAAGGGGCCCAACACGGACTGTTTCCGCTTCCGGAGGCTGTAACTGCGTAAGGAAGCGTTTCCAGACCATGTTTATCCGACCTCAAAGTCAAGGTCTGTACATACTAAAATACGTACATTATGTTTAGGTAACTCAATTATTTACAAACAATAAATTTATCTAGAAAGCCGTTGCTTTTCGCGACTTTCCATACGAGTACCTCTGTATATTTTTTATTGTGATTTGAAAATCAAAAGTTAAAAAAGTTGAGCGTATAAAAAATACGTTAAGACATACGTCGAGTGCCCCTTTCCATCTACCCCTCTGGTTAATGAATTGGAACCAAAACAAATGAAATTTGAATCATAAATATCTCAATTTATGACGGAAATAATAATTAAAGAGTGATTAGACGGTTCCATCTTCGGCAGGCTGTAACTCCGTAAGAAAGCCTAAGTACTTCTGTTCTGCCATCTGTGCTGAAAATATTACCTATGGTTTTGAAACCATCCTGTATGTTGTATTCTCATTTATATTGCGTGAAATTTCTAATTAAAATTTGAAAAACAAACTTTCAAATGCTTCCTTTTTTGGTTTCACATCCACAAAATTAGTTATCAAAAATATTAAATTCCTTAGAAAGCTGTTAACGAATGAACTCGCCCAAAAAACAATCAAATAAAACCTAAAGAAACTGACGTATTCACGGTCAAGGACTCTAAAACGTACAGATTTTTACTGGACGAGAAGGTTAATGCGATATCTATCGAAATTTCAAAATTAATTATTCAATTTTGTTTTTTTTGCTAATTTTCACTTAAAGTGTATATGAAAGTAGAATATCCCTTTACCCCTTCTCTTTTGGAGGAGTCATCTTTATGCTATCCGGCATTTTGTTATTGCAGTGGTCATGCATTGAAAGCTCGCAACCGAGTTTTGATGTCAGTGACCAAAAAAGAAACCCTCTTTTGAGGATTTTTTTAACTCAACGGTTGTTTCTATTATCAGAGATTCGTAAATGTTCGGATAACCAATAAAGCAATAATGGGGTGACTGGGGAGGTGGTAGGAAGATCGCACTTGCGTACACCGGCTATTTGACATGCGTAGAATACAAATCTGAGCTTATTTTTCGAAAACGTCTTCATTGAAGTACAGCACTCCTCCCTACCACCCTTATTTGTAGCAGTTATTTTTTATAATATCTGGTATTTTGTCATTACAAACAATATTTATCCGCTGAAAGCAAAAAATCTATTTTCGAGAACAATGGCAACTGTGGAATTAAACTGTTCACGTAAACGACCATCAGAAAACTCCTTAAAGGAATATTCTTTATGGGAAGTTGTTGCTATAGTCATTTAACACCTCCATACCGATTTTCTAGTCGAAATTAGTTAGTTAATTTCTGAAAAAAAAATTGCTGGTGGGGGTGACCGATGATGGAAGGAAGATTCCGCTTGGGCAGATTGGCTGTCCGACATGCGTAAAATACAAATCTAAGCTTTTTTTTCGAGCGCGTCTACATTGAAGTAGAGCACCCTTCCTCACCCCGGGTTATTTCTTAAAGGATTTTTTTGACATTTTGTAATTTTAAACAATGTTTATCCGCTGAAAGCCGAAAATCGATTTTCATTTTCTTATTAGTCACGTGATTAAATACATACGTGGGCTGCATCTATAAACTACTATACTTGACTAAAGGTCGTACATATACGGGCGCGATCGGTACAATGTGTCTGCCGAGAGAGGTGGCTTCGCGGTTAACGCGTCCCGATTCATTCGGGGGGCCCGGGGTTCGATTCCGACCCGGTTGACTGTCCTGGCTCAGGTTTTTACCGCGGGTTTCCTGAGCCGAAAGGTGAATATTGGACAGTACTGTCCGCGGAAACCCTCTTTTATTCAAAATTCCTTACTCTAACCCTGCCTTAGAAGAGGGGCTTGGGGCTCCGGTGCAAAGTCCGAAAGACCCCTTAATATAGCAGTCCGAATGAACCGACACCAATTTTCCTAGACGTTTGTCCATACCCCATCAACCATCCAACAATTCAACAATATATAACGTATTCCCTTAATTGAATATGCGACCTCGAAACGGAACACGCTGTAGAGTAATGATTAATTTTTCATTTATGCACAATAAACAAAGAATAACTCTTTTGTATTACAATTCTTTTTGTATTTTGAATAATAAATAAAACTTCAAAGATAATCGCATTTTGACTAATCCTGTAAGGTTTCACAATCAATTTTAATAAATTTTAAACTCACAGAAACGCTTCCATGTTTTACAAAAGTTAGAAAAATTAGAAAAACTAGATGCCCAAAAAAAACTTAACAGAAACAACCTCCAATCTCAAACATTCTTGTAAGTTATCAGTAAATGTCTAATTTCTTTACCAAAATTGCACAACAAGTAAGAAGAAAACGATTTATAAATGAGTTGTTGACATTCTTAAATGTGTTTCCATAAATTTATTTAAAATTGTTTACAATTCAACAACTTGCAAAAATTTTCATTCTTCCTTATTCACAAAAGCATTTCTAATAAACGTTTGCTAACGTTTCTGGTAACCAACCTCGACAACGGAACTTTTGCCTTAAATGATGATCAATCCCTGGCGAAAAATTACATCTCAAACGAAGAACAATTTTTCTTTTTACCTCTAGGGGAATTATTAGAAAGAACTGCCTTGTGGGACTTCATTTTCGTTTATAAACTGGCTCTAGAAAACTTAATAAACCAAAAAGAAAACATTGTGTCAGGAGACGCATACTATATTATAAGTTAAAAAGGAATACCTCGTTGGAGGAATATCAATGGTCTCTTTAACATTCGCTGAGTAAGCGAAGGATAAAGTGTCGATCCTGCCAAGACGAGCTTTCAAAAGCTGAATGCTTAGTTGCACCTGCCAAATTAACACGTTTTCCGGGTCGAAAGGGCAAAACTGGAGTCGGGCCAAGGGGTAAAGCACCCCAACGCACACCCACACTTTTACCCAGACAAAACGTCGGGGTTGAGATTGTCTCCTGCGTTTTGACTGCTTATTTCTGACAAAATGCGATGAAAAATGGGGACGCTTTCGCCGCAATTTGAGCAACCGAAAACACCACAGGATGTCCCGATGGATTCATCAAATATGAAACATGTTTTATGCAGCAGAAATATCAGAAAGTCAAACCTACCGAGAAGGTAACATTAAAGTGATCGATATCCGGTGTCTCCTTAAATCCTGGGGAGACTAAAGACGCTGGAAATTTTTGCTAGGCGCTGCTACGCAATCATCAAAGGAAACTTAACATCCGGCTAATGAAATGAAGAAGTAAAGAGGCGTAAAAAATCAAAATAAAGTGTGCTACATGAGGTGCAACCCCAATTTCTTTTACAGTTTTTACAACTACGCAAAATACAGCGGTACTTTTAAGGTTAATTGTTGAAAATTAATTGCAGTGCGTTGAATATGAAATTATTTAATAACATAATGCATTTCTTGAACTTGCTGTTCTGCGGCGCCTGTCAGACGTTTCTAAACACCTTGATACTACTGCTATTTTTATTAGTCTGCACATAAAAATAACCTGTCAGAGGCAGAAGAACGTTTCTAAATGAGGTGACACTCGGCCCATCGGTCTATCTAAATTGAATATTAAACACGTTAGTAGGAAAGTGGGAGTTGGTTTATGGACCCACTATTGACATGATTAACGAATTTTAACGCCCTCGGCGAAACATTGATTAACAACCTGCACTTTACAAATGGGACTGATATTCTTTAACTCATCGCACCGTTCGCAACCAATCGGCGTCGAGAGGGGCGTGGTCTTTTACAACGTTGAAATCTGTTATGCTAACCCCGTAAACATGCCGGATACGTTGTTTTCTCTCTTTCTTTCTTTCTGCTGATGTAGCCGCAGTACGTCTCACTCTCTCTCTCACATAGCAGTGAAAAGAAAATTACCAATTCTAAATTAGTTTATATAAGAATTATACCTTCTCTCTAACTATTAAACAAATAGATAAGCATTTTTGTTTGTATTATGCAGTAGACCCAGTAGACCACAGTAAATTCCTCTTAGAGCCCGGTTTCCATATCGAGCGTAAGCTTTCAATCCGGAGTAAACCAGCATCTCACTCCTTCTAGAGCCTCGCAACACTCCGCTCCTTCTATAGCCCCGCAGCACCTTAGTAGAACCAGCAAGAGCTTCTAACCCCTTACCCATTTCTACGCAGACCCTGCAGCACTTACTGCGTCTAACCCAGGGGGCCGCTGCGGTAATTATGCCGCAAGAGATCGTGTGATTTTCATAATTAAACTATAATTTCTTATATTATAACTTCTTATACCAAGTATACGAAAAAAAAAATTAAATTAAATATTGAACGGTGCATAATTATTAATATTAGTATGATTATAAAACAGCCAGTTTATTAATTAATTATAGATTAAAATCAAATTAATTTTATTCGAAATTTTTAACCAACCCTCTAAATAACACTTCAAATTTTAGAAACTATTAAAATTTCAACTGAAGTTGAATGTAACGCAAACATTTTCAAATTAATTAAGTTGTGACAAAAAATTACAACCTCGAAACTCGATCTTAATTACTTTAACTAGTGCTTATTATTTCTAAATAAATCAGAAATGTTAAAACATTGCTCTAGATATAGAAAAAAAGTTATTTAATTGAATCCTTGCCATTTGAGGCTTGAGTCTACTTGTCAGTTAACTATTTCGAGACACATTTAAAGGCAGAATGGTAATCAAACAGGTCGATCAATACGGATAAACACAGCAATTAGTGTTCTACAAAGTCAATGACCGAAACCATGGCTTATTTACCCCAAAAGTTGAAGGGGTTGTGTTGTACAGATACGACGTAAAATGAATCAATACAAACCTGTGCTTTTATACATATACTTATTGTCACTACGCCTCGGGAACAAAATTTGTATATATGGTGTTCATTAATAACGAAGCGCACGGAACAAAACTAGTTTACTGGTGTTGGAAGATTTTTTTTTTCTGTAAGCGTATACTCAATCTCAAGCTCGGTGAATATGTAAATTATGACTTCAAAGTTCCCAGTCTGCAGTTACTTGAAGAAATGTAGAGTTTGTTTTCTAATTAAAAACGCCGTCAACACGCTAAATAAGTATTTTATGCAAAAAGAAGCAAGAAAACTAAATACATTACAATTTGCAAACGAAGGTTTTCCTGGGGACAAATATCATCACATTAAATCGCCTTTTATACAAAATATGTTTAAAAAATGAAACAAATGTAAAAAAGTCGTTTTATTAGAGATTTTTTAAATGGTAGGTGATATTGCTGGTATCTTTTATTTTACGGTTTTCTTCTCGTTTATTACAAATGGTTTTTCCTCAATTCTTTGAATAAACAATATCACTCAGCACATTGATTGAGATAGTTATTACCGTTTCAAAAATTAAAAAATTTCACTACTCAATAGTTAAGGAATTATTAAATAAACCTTTTATTGGAGCATTAAGGCGTGGTGAGTTAGCAGGCCAGGCGACGTACGTCGTATTAACTCAATTTTATAATTATGCGTATTTAGATCGCCACGTAATGACAAAAATTGTCCAATAAATGCCTATCCACGGTTATAAATATTTTAGCTGAGACAAGCATAGCAAAACAAAATATTTTTGTATTTATTTGACCTGAAACGAAGCTTATACTTTTATAAAAATACATTTCAAGCTGTCTCCTGAGAATTCATTAAACTCAACTGAAGACGGTTTGCAACTTGATTGTTTAGTCTTCCTTGATTCTTTTTAAACATAACGAAAACGTCAGCAGCATTTTAAACGTTTCGTTTGTTAAGCGCTTCTGATTTTTTATGGACAACAGAAGTAATATTTTCAAATGCATCGTTTTATTTGCATGAAAGCTCTTCATTTTTTTAATTATTATTCGTGCCATTTCGCAACCCAGCAAAAAGAGTTTTTCATTTTATTTCAGCCACTATTGTAATTTTTTGCGTTTCAAAGTTTCAGTTTAAATATGTTTCGAAAATATAAGTATATCTAAAAATGGGAAGTCAACACCTGACATCCTGCGCATAAGCTCTGGATGTGCCATGTTTAAAAGCATCTAGAATCGATTTTTCCGTACGGTGTTCTTTAGGAACGTACAGTTTTTACAGAAGGTATTTCTATCAGTATTTGTAAGTAAAAGACAAGTATCCAATAATAAAAATGTGTCCCGCAGCCTTACGTTTCAGATTTACGCCGATTTAACGAAATAACCGTCGATTGTTTAGAACTGCTTATGGTTACTGCTGTATTTAATACTGCTATACGTTACGTTATAGGATTTGCCGTGGGGGTTCTATAATATTCTAACATACACAAACGGAACCCGTGGGCTACGCCCTAGCATTTTTTATTAACTTTTTTAAAAATAATAGGCAAGCTGCGTCGAGATGTAAGACGCGTACTTAATGCACTTGGCAGTATTGTATATACTCAAACAGATTATACAATAAACACTGAACTATCAAATAATCATTAAGACGTTCACTTAAATTTTCACATTTCAAACTCTTTTATCTGTTAATGAGTCAACTGCAATAAAATTTGTAAATCTTCTAGCACGCGACCAAAAAAAAATAGCATCAAGTGGCAGCCAACGCCCATTGATGACTACTTTTTAATAGCATGTTATTAGTGCAACCGCATTTTGGAGAAGGTAATGTTTGGGTTATCTAATGCCGCTGACGTGGCATCTGCGAGAGCCAAGAAATTTCGATGAGCGAATGATGGAAAGAGCAGTAGGCGTTCATCTGTGTTACGCAATTTTGTGTAACACAGTAAATCATTGTTCATAAAGTTGTTTTTCTATTACATCTTAATTATTGCTTTTATTGAATAAAATTATTGTTATAAACCCCACGTTATAAAAACTCGAATCGCATAATTCTCGAATGGCCAAAATCAGGAAAAACTAAATAGCGAAAAAAATTTCGAATAAGCAAAAGCTCGAATAGCAAAATAATGTTAGTTACTCAGTGCACTGTTCCACAAAATCTGTCAGCATATCTTGCAACACAAGTTTGAAGCCGAGTTGTAACATCTCTGTAAATCCTCTTAGCAGCAAACATATCTCGTCCCTGAATAAATTGTTTAATCGTGGTCTCGTTTAGCAGTTGTTCCTTTTTTAAACAATCAATTAATTTCTATATATTTTTCCTAAATTTGAAACCACTCTCGTTTTTCTTTTAGACAGTATTACTGCATTTAAAAAATTGATAGATACATATTTTGTGTTACAAAATAGAAATAAGTAGCGGAGAACCTTCCCCACTAAAAGTTGAGACAGGTGCAAAGAATCCGGATTTAGTACATAGATTGTAGACTATTTAATAAAAAATAGTTACATTATCGTGGTGTAGAAGTGAAAAGTCTCACCCAGAAAAGTCGTAACAAAATGTTTCATTATTTTTGATTAAGCCAACAAGTATTTAGGTAAGTTTACCATCAAGCTTTTGTTTTTTAATATAAATATACAGATTGTTTCATATAACTTGTACCCCTGCAACACATGTAGTATAAATTTACTATTAACATGCATGTAGGTATGTTTGGTTGTGTAACTTTTTTTTTGTTCGTAGGTAACGTTAACCATTACTTTAAATTAAGTTTGTTTTATTAAATTTTTTATCAATTGCAACGTCACACTTGTATACTTACAGATTTATTATTTGTCTTGATAAATTTTTATATTTAAATGAACACGACCTATGGAAACGGTGGTTATGCAACCAAGAATACACTAAATTAAATAGTTCGCAATTCCATCTACTGAAACATTTATTCAGCATTTTAAAGTAATGTTTATAGATTATTGTAGCTATTTTTATTATTTTTATTTATTCAGCATTTTAAAGTAATGTTTATAGATTATTGTAGTTATTTTTGTGGTGGTTTTTAGTTGGAATAAAACTATAATGATAGCAAAATCCACATAATGCCAACAACCAACAATATTGGACAACCAACCCGCCACAATAAGCTGATTTAATAGTGCATAAACAAACTGTATTCACAACAGAAGTAGTCACTAGAATCGAACTTGTTACTTAGAAATGTAACGCGTGTCCAGTGACTACATAAACTTAACTTGGTACAAAGCATAATTTTAACACAAACCATTTATTTCCTGATATGTTCTTATTAATCGTACATACGCATTAGTTTTATCGGCGGTGAACATTCTGAAATGTATTTGTAAATTAGTTTTATTATATAAGAATGCTGATGGAAGTCCGACAAATTTCTTTTGTTTACTTTTAACGGTGTCATTAAAATGCTTACTACAAATTAAACCATTTTCAGGAATATTTTAATTTTAATTTGTACTCCAATTCTCGCTAATTATATATAGCTAAATTCACCTTGAGTACAGCAAATAATGATGAATCTCTGTTATCGCGCTTTGATAGGCCCCACAGACAACGGTATTTTTTAAGTAGAACATTACCGTGCTAATACGTAAATAAAAACACTTCTTACTTTTCAAATTTATTTTAAAATAAAATAGACATTTACAGTTGCGCCATCTTTTGATAAAATTTACAAGGAAGCGCTGAGATTGTCAAAGTTTGGAAATGAAAACAATTGAATAGAGTGCAAACACCAGTCTATATTACATCACCGTTAGAACATAGAACATGAGTTTCCCACATCAATATTAGCTATATGTGGTACATCAGTTAGTTAAATAAAAATTACACTTACACAAACATGCGCAAGCTACACAAGAGACATGAACGCAATAAAGGGCCTAAAGGTATCGTGACTATACCGTGCAGCGAGAGTGTCACAGAAATTTTCGGATTGTTTCGAAACTGAGTTTTGG
The DNA here is from genome assembly GCA_958336395.1 of Ctenicera cuprea. Taxonomy (NCBI): domain Eukaryota; kingdom Metazoa; phylum Arthropoda; class Insecta; order Coleoptera; family Elateridae; genus Ctenicera; species Ctenicera cuprea. Next base: position 18,021,489 of record OY284487.1, on the reverse strand, counting down.
TCTGTTGTACCAGCCCCTTAACGTATAGGTTCTAAATTGCAGTGTGGTCAACTAATCCAGATGAAATTTACAGAAGCATGAACTGCTTATTTATAGCTGTGTGGTTAACTAATCCATATGCCGATGCCGGTTACAAAAGCATGAACGGCATCTATAAACTGAGTCAATCGCTGCTATCTCTATAACTATCATTATCACTTTCATGTAAATTATACAATGGTTATACTTATAAGGCAAAATCAATATACAACATTGCAGCTAATAGTTTAATGTAATTCAATAATTTAGAAATATTTTTGAAATTTAAATCCATAGGTTTGTGTCTCGCGACAATACCATACTTGGAGTAGACTAAAGGCACGGCAATATTTGACATAATTAACACCATCTGCATAAACCATTTAGTAAGCTCTGCAAATGCTGTAGAAGGTGGCTAATTGCATTTCACTAAGAAATATCCAGGCTATTTATCTTAGGAAGAGAACATTTAAAAATTCAGAGATGTCGTTCTTGGAGCAAGAGGAGAGAAATCCCTTATTAGTGTAACTTTAGATAGAAGTCTTACTTGGAAGCATCATATCGTTTCTCGTTAGGATAAAAGCACGAATTCCGGTTTCATTTAAAAAACTCTTTAGTGCAACCAAGTCAGAACTATATTAAAGACGCCGATGGACTGCGTAAAATACTTGAAACTGTACTGTGACAAAAAGCTGCTCTCCCAGCACAATCCTGAGCAACGGTTATTAAAGTACTCCTTATGAAGTCTACTAAGTGAAGTAAATACAGGAAATAGATAAATAAAAATATGGTAATTCATCTTAAATATATTGATTTCTACAATTGTCTTTCGAACATTTTTATTTAAAACAAATCTAATTCTATTGACAGAAAGTTAAAATTATTCAGTTTACATTCTCCTAACGAAGAAAGCAAATAGTTTTTATTTCATTATAATGTTGATAATGATCTTTCACCGCTACATTTTGTAGTAGCAATACTTATAAACATGAATAATAAAACAATAGCACATTAGGAAATAAAGATTTAATTATGGAATCTATTATTGTCCTCAAACTAAGTTCTGATGTAAGTGTTCTTTGACAAAATAGAATAATACTTCATTAGTGGCGCTCTAAAAGGCTGACAACCCGGAACTATAAACTCATTTGGCCCAATGGTTACGGCAGCCCTGGTAATATTTTCGTAATTATCTGACCTTGAGTAGCTTTCAATAACGTAGTCAACTTTAAAATAGTACATTATACACTAAGGAAGAGAAACGTCTTATTTTTTCTGAGGTGTAATTTGAAGCCCGAGGACTAGAAATATATCGAGGGAAAAATGGCGATGTCTCCCGAGGTGTATATACTATTTTTGCCACGATCGGGAGTAGAAACACTTAATTTCATAAATAAATAATTATAATAAATCGGAGCGAAATTACAATATTTAGAAGCCTTTGAGATGTTTCCATGCAACGTACCATGACAACAGACATTTGTTTACAAAAATAAATATGAAATGAAATAAAAACTCCCCGAGGGAAATTGTTATCTTATTTCGTCCCTAGGGAGTTAATGCTTTACTTCTGTCACAATATTGATGCCATAGAAACCGACTTCTACTCCCGGTCGTGGAAAAAAAAAGTTATATAATAGTTTTTGTTTTTGTTAATAGTAAAATGTTGTTTTATTTTTCATCTGTATCTTTGAGACTAGTTTTTGGGCAATACTCTTATAAACTGTTGTAATACTCACAGAATAGTATTATATGGTCCAGAAACAGTAAGGCACGATTCGTCTGTAAAATCAACCAATATATTACCAAAAATTCTATAAAATAAGTTACCTTTATTTAAGTAGAGTAAACGATTAAAAATAACCCACAACAAATAAAAAAGGCGAAGCCTTTTGGTTGGACTTTTCAACAGTGATTATAAGATTGCACAACTTCTACTACCGTAACGAAAACGTACAGTAATACGCTGCGGGCACCTGCGTGTCTTACTGTAGCTAGAAATAACAGACCATTTTCAAGTGATAGTACAATGGGTAAATTTAATTTTAGTTTTAAAATATATGCAAGTTCAAAAAGTTGTGTGAAGAAATTAGGAATCGATAAACAGAAAATATATGAACCACTTTGTTTGTTGTAAGAGAAAACACGTTCTGAGAGGGCAGCACGAAACTCACAAGATATCCAAACTCTTGGTCCACATACTAAAGCAGCCACAATTTTTCTACATTTGTGACCTGTCAGTGAATGTTTGCGTATCTAAGCAACAACGAATTTTTTTAAAAACTGCCTCACCTGTAGCTGTTTGTTTATATCGCACTTAAAAAAGAGTACAAAATATGCCGCATTTACATCAGTTTTGTCATTAGGATCGATTAGAACGGTTAAAAGAAAAATCGCTTGAGAAGTTAGGTTTTCAAGATCACCCAAAAGCTTTCGGTCTTAAGTCAAAACATAGATCAAGCACTAATTTTCTACAAATTTTCTGTCACAGCTAAAATCAACATCCCCGTAGGTTCCTCCCACAGTCCTAAGTTTGTATCTAGCACAATCTCGGGTCCAAGGCAAATCATCTTCACAAGCTGCTGCAAAAGTTAACCCAGCATCGCGAGCTCTCCCTAGAGCAAAGCAGAAGCTACCCCAGGTTCCAGCGAAGCTCTGCCTGGAGCTCCTAATCAGAGCTCTGCAGTCCCGAGCTCCTCCAAAAACGCTGTATCAGCCCGATCGATCCAACAAGACTAGCAAAAGCACCACGCTCGGTTTTTACGAGAACCACAACCTTCAGAAGCTCCAACTAGAGCTCCTTATTCCTCTTTATATTTGCTCTTTGCAAATAATTTTGATTAACTGTTTGTTATTTGTTTGATGTTATAATTTAATTTTACAATTTTGTTTGTTAAATAACTACGAGACTGGACCAAGTGCGCAACCAAGATATAAGAGACAAATGTAACGTAATGGACGTCATAAAATTTGTGAAAAGAAGAAGGAAAGAGTGGGACAATCACGTCAGCAGAGCACATAACGACGGGCTAATTAAAATAGCCAGAGATTTAAAGCCCACAGGAAAAATACACGCGGGTAGACCAAAGAAGAGGTGGGCAGGAAGTTGGTTGTCGTCATCGACAGACACACCATAAGGTATTCAAGATAAAGCGTGAAGAAAAAAGGCTGTAACACCTACTATAAAAGAAGAAGAAGAAGAACTACCGAAACGAATAAAGGATGTTACTTTTACTAACAAATGTTAATTTATATTCTTTTTTGCGACGTTTCATTGGGATTAAAAGAATACTAGAAACCAAACGCAAATTTATAGCAAAAAAACTAGGAAGAGCGGGAAATATTGCAGAACAGAAAAGTTTAATTTAAATATTATATAAATAATTATATACCACCAATTTTCAAAAATTCGCAAAAGGCACCACAGAGTAATTAAAGAACTTCTATCAGAATCAGTTTTCAGACTTAGAAAAAAACATGAAAAATATCCGCTTCCGGCTTCGAATTTTTTAAAAGCCTTATTGTCAATGAATTTTATTGATACCCCCTCATTCCAAAGCTCATAAAATTGAAAATTTTCATGAAAGCAATACTTCGCATTTAAACTTCTATACAGAGTGTCCAAGATAAGGGATTCATGCATGGAGATCTTGTAAACAGTAAGAGATAGAGATTCGGTTAAATGAGAAGAATTATTCATAATCTCAAGTACTACTTCGATCCACATTTAAATCCAACCATTTTTGCTTAGTTTTCAGTACAGACTGAGAAAACTAAACTTTTTCAGTTTTGTTACTTTGTATAATTCGGTTATTATCAAAGATAGCGCAAAAAGGTTTTGACATATTAAGACACTTTTTTACACAGATTGCGAATCTCAAATTAAAATTTTTAAAGATCGTTCAATTTTCAAGATATTGACATTAACTTCACTTTTTTTAAATAAAAAACAAGACTGCATTTGTTTCCATTGAGGTTTAATCACTTTATCTTCCCAAATAATGAAGTTATAAGTTATAAGTGAGAAATTGTTTTCTCGTGGTAGCCTGTAAAAAATGAAAAAAAACCTGAATGTTTCAGGGAATAAAACTATTAGAAATGTATGTTCATATAACAATCAAAAGACGTTTAAGACCGCGCCGCGCCGAGGCACACGACACTGATGGTGCTAGTATAGACATCATATAGGCATTTTTATTTGTACTCAGCGACTTAATTAAAAAGAAAACGAAATGAAACAAGTTAATAGATGTTACTTAATAAATTAACTTAGATGCTCAGATAATTATTTTCTTGTGAAACATGCAAATAAGGTAAAAAAACTTACTTTTCATAGCAAACATAAAACTATAAATTTAACACTATTCTTCATTTGTATTTACGCTGATCATCTAGATACTATTATAATAGGTACACCATTTAAAATTTTTGTCAATTATTTAAACTATGTGCCAGCTGAGTAAATTTAAAAATTCGATGCGAGTAACGTCAGCCATGTTTTTGAACAAAAGTTCATAGGAATCAGCACGGATGGCGCTACGGCGATGGGCATTTGGCGCGTTAATTTAAAACTTTTAACAAATTTCGCACATAAATAAGAGATTAGTTGCACACTAACCCACGAGCAAGTAATGCTGAGAATTGATTTTATGCGAGAAATCAATAATTCTGCTAGTACAGTCCTGTAAAGAAAAATATATGCACGTCAACAGAACGCATCTGACGCTACCTGTTTATGTTTAATAGAAGCATCAGTAATTAAATTCAAATTTAGAATGACTAGCGCCTCTGGCGTCAAAAACAAAAAGGTGGCACGGCGGCGTGCTCTTAACTTTTAAATACTAAGTAATAAAACACGTAAAGGAAGATAAATTTAGAAAGACAATAAACTGGTGTAAAGATATCATATTCTTCTTCTCAGCCTTCGTCTACCCATTTGTGGGTATAGGCCTCCTCGAGTCCCTTCCAATCTTCTCGGTTTGCTGTTCTTTTGAGGTCGTCCGCCCATCTTTATATGTGATGATGATGATGAGCTTTTGCCCCCCCCCCCCCCCCCCCCCCCCAGATTCCATGGGGCTGACCAGTTTCCTGGTGTGGGATTCCGGGGTTACCGTACGTACCCACCTGGGGACCTTTTCCGTTAGAATTGAGGTTCATCATGTTAGGGGCTACAGGGTAGCTGGCCGTAAGACGCCATGCTGGCCGGGCAGGTTGGCGGCTTGTTTAAGGATATGGGAAGGATAAGCTTGATGTGGTTAGGAATACGTGGTTAGGACATGATTTACCCTGGTATTAGGAAGTGGAGTAAAACATGGCTGGCGTGGGCAAGGGCGTGTCCTTGAGTAGACCTGTACTCTATTGGGATCATAGAGCAGTGTCTACCGCCTATCCCTAAAGATATCATATTACCAAAACAAATAGTACTAATCTCTGATTATCATACGATCATACATTTTTAATAGTTTTATTCCCTGAAACATTCAGGTGTTTTTATTTTGTTTTTTCACAGTCTACCATGAGCAAACAATTTCTCGCTTATAACTTTATTATTTGGGAAGATAAACTAATCAATCCTCAATGGAAACAAATGCAGCCTTTTGTTTACTTGTTTTTTTGTTAACGTTCGACCTACTCAAGAAAAGTTTTTCACAGCCTACTATCAAAAAAGGTTTCTAGCGTATAACTCCGTTATTTGTAAAAACAAACCCATTAAACCTTATATCAGAGAAAAGAGAAAAAAATAGCTCTATCTAATGATGACATGGCCGCCTTTGTTGCATATTAAAAAATACAAAGTTAAAGTCAATATCTTGAAAATCGAACGACCTATAAAAATTTGAATTTAAGATTCGAAATCTGTGTAAGAAAGTGTCTTAATAATGCGTCAAAACCGCATTGCGCTATCTTTGATAATAACTAAATTATACACAAAAAACGAAAACAGTAAATTTTAGTTTCTTTATTCTGTATTAAAAATTAAGCAAAAATTCTAGGATTTAAAAGTGGATCATAGTAGTACTTAATATGCTGAACAATTCTTCTCATTTAACCGAATCTCTATCTCTTATCGTTTACGCAATCCCCATGCATGCACGCTTTATCTTGGACACCCTGTATTTGACTTTTCATTGCAAAAAAATGTATACTTACTAAAAATTTAAATATATTTTGCAAAGAAAACCGCACAGAATAGCTTAACTTAAATGCGCAGGATGCCCCGATATCTATGCCAAATTTTAAGATAATTTGCCGTATTTATTCGTTTCTTTAAACAAATTTGAAGAGAAACACCGTGAAGCAAAAACTTTCTACGGGTATACTATCTAGGGACTTAATTATGTTGTTCAGAACAAAAAAAATGCTGTATTTCAACGTAAACATTACATCTCTGTTTATTTTAAAATCGATCTGTATTCATTGCTACAGAGTTTTAACATAAAAGACGTTTAGTAAAATCTATAATTGTAGGTCGACATGGAATACATTTTAGATACCTAATTACTTTTGAATAACTTTCTACTTTTCACCATTTTTCTGTAACACTATATTTGGTTTTGCAATATCCTTAACTAGTTTACTCCTTCAGAAGCTTGGTATAAATAACGCAATTCTCAGGCGAAAAATAAAATGTAAAATCGACGTCTCCGAATGATGTTGTTGAATATTGCAGCAAAACATTTCATTTATATTTAATAACATATCTGGTTCCGCGTTAGTTCCGACCCCCGGAATAGAAAATGACAAGGTTTGGGATTCTACAACGCGTAGCACCCTTTCGTAAATCACAGAGCGAAGCGAAAGTGACGTCGAGAGCCCTATCTGAGGCTTTTACAGGCAGCATCTATGTTTGGATACTATTTAATAATGGTTTTTATTCATTTCCGTCCCAAGAGGCGCCGACGAAACACAAACTTTCCTAATTTCAGAAATATTCACGAAGAATCTGCAGATCTCTCCATTTTATTAGCAAAGTTTTCAAACACCTATTTTCATTTTAATTAACGAGGAATTTACCTTGCTATAGCGAATTTCTTGCTACCTCTTCTTCTACTTCATCAGCGTTGCTGAAATTTTATGTTTGACACTTTGAATGCTATTTCCACGAAAATCTTCCTTAATTTATAGAACTTTCAAACTTATCCTGCCAGAAAATTTTATAAATACTCGCTAATAAGAAACGGAACAAATTAGCAAGAAAATGTTCGGTAATTATTTACTGAAGCCGAAAACATTAAAAATGCATAACTTTAATCGAAATAGAAATTTTTATGCGGAATTGTTATTAACCCTACGTATGTAAGTCAACTAGAGCATTATAATTTCGCATGTGGAAAAGCGGTTTTAGTAGGAAAAGGCAAACACATAGAAAAATATACTAAAGCAGTTTCTTTTGACATTTCTCAATTGTTTATACACACCATTGCGTTACTAATATATTAAACAATATCACAAACTTACAAACAGTAGAAGATTGACTCCTACTTTCTAAATATTGACGGAAATTTCTAAAATAGTGGTTGCAGGATGATTGCAGTGCCAGTAAATTATAAAAAACGTCGTTTTTCTGCAGTCGTACAGTAAATCACAAGCTGTGAAAGTAAATTAAATCAATGTTTTTCTAAAAAAAAAAAATGTAACTCTTTCCGTTTCTTAATAAATGTTACCGCATGCGTCGTCAGTAAAAGTTGAGACATGGAGAAGGAATTCGAATTTATCATTTAGACTAGACTAGCACTTCGTTTTGTGCTTTATTATTAACAATAAATATGGGGCAGATCAGTACTAAAAGCCATTCCGGGGAGAGATGTAGCTCAGATCGTGCAAACGAAGCTCGCGCGAAGACCATATTAAACTAAAATCAGGTTAACAAATTGCATTGCAGCTGAGATTTCAAAAGGGCAGATATATGCAGTTTTATTAGCTACAATTATTTTTTAATTAGTATTACATACTATAGTTATACACCCCAATACTGCGGAAGCCATTTGGTACATGCTTTGCATCTCTACACAACTTATTTATTACTGTTAAAAAAAAGTTACCACAAAAACCGTGGGGCGTAAAACATGGGTTCCGCTAGTTCCTTATTAAGAATGCTAATAAAAATGAATTGTATTTATACTATAAAGAGCTTAGAAAAGGCCCCAGAATTTGAAGCTACGCCACTGTATGAATGTCTATTTAAATCCTTATTGCCTCTGTTATTATAGTCTAAAATATACTTGTTTGGTTCAAATTCGAGACTTCATAATTTACTGCTTGTTTTTCTGTAAATTTTTGTTATATGTGCCCTCCGATAATATTTATACTATTTTGTACGATGTTATGTATCTTATATTTCATAACAATTTCCCTTTTCTGCTGTTCGTTGGTTGTATTTAAAAATGTTTATGTAAAGGCTTAAAATGTTCGTATTATATTCAGCCCGAATGTACGCTTTTTCATCCTCAAATTATCTGTTTTTATGAAAACTAAAAAACTTCTCTTTTTTCTCCCAAATTTGATCTTATACTGTTGTGGTTAAGCCTTTCAGTACAAAACTGACCCCTGCTTTAAAATTGTTAACAAATATTCATTTTAAGCGCAAATTTTGTTGACCTATTAAAATTTGTACGCTTATTTTTAATATTAAAACAGCGATTTTTAAAATAATTTAAGTTACATGAGCAAGTTTCAGCAAACTGGATTCATTTTCCGCTTGCTTCTCACTAAATAATTTACGGCTCGTTCCCCTACAGACACCTACTGCTTAAAAAATGTCGAAGATGAATCCTCTTTAATGCATATTGTATGGCTTGCGCACTCTAATTTGAATTTTTTGTGGCTGCTGCAAATTTTATTACACCAAGGAGTGCTTAAATTTTCCTGAAAACAGTTAACTTCAAGACTCTACCATTACTGCTTCCAGTGCTTAAAAATTTCCGTTTTTGTTATCAGAAAGAATTCAAATTGAAAATGGCATTTTTTCTCGCCATCATAATTTTAACATAATGTCAGATAAGCAACAAGTACTCGTACGAGCACTTTTCGTTTTCACTTTAATTAAATACGACACGAAAAGCTGACAAAATGCCAAAACATTGGATATGATTCTGTGTAAAAGGCAACTATACCACTGCTCGTTCCAAAGACTAGCTAGCGTAAAAGAATAATATGACGTTGATTTTATTCTACGCCTTTTTTGCAAACATTACAGGAAAATGTACATGACTAAGAATAAGATCAATACAGCGGTCTGGTCGCAAAAAAAATAAATAACAGACAAATAAGAAAAAAATATTGAAAAGCAAACGGACTAAACGGACTACACCGCGGTTATCATATTTGTTTCCTGTACCAAACCAAGATCGATCCCTTAGGATTTTATCTTCTGTTTCAAAGCAGAAAGCAGAAAAGAGAATGCTTTTAAAGAAAATTGTGCTTTTTAAAGCAAACGTAGCTGTCTCGGCTATATATTTATAGATATGGGTGGTTTTATTTCCAACCAAGTGTAGAGCTTATTGGTAAAAACGCGCCTACGAGATACTCTTAAAACTCCACACCTTTTGAGAGAGGCGATCCAACTACAAAGAAAGCAAATCCGCTAAAAGAAACCTTATCATATCGCCATTCGATAAAAACCTCAACAAATTGGAAAATTTTCTACTTCATGTTCAATTTTGGACAAAAGGCTTATTTTTGAAAGATGTTAGTGTTGAACTATGGCACCCGAAATACGTGCTGTAATCCCGCAAATAAGTCACAATCCCGTAGAACGCGATTTTATTTCATAATGGACGTCTCAGAGTGACTCAACAAATTTAGAAGTTTATTAAAAGTTTCTGTTAAATTAGGAAAGGTCTGTTCAGGTGTCCTGTTTTGTACTTACTTTATATCTATTTGTAGTTATTTCGAATTCGTCCATCTGAAAAACCTGGTTACTTTATTGCACTTTATTTGTTTATAATTTAGCTTCACTGTCCGATCGCAGTGAAGCCCTGGACGAGTTCTCGTTGCCAGTATCATCTTCCGCACGTGCCAGCAGTATCGTTGAATTGATAGTTCTATTTTTCTCTGTATCCTGTGGTTCAGAATAGAATTTTGTTTTTGTATATAGTTACTAAGAATAATATACCTGTTTTGGGGCTAAGTGTTATTACCATCTCCAACTTTTTAAAAAAAGCTTTTTTTCCATATGAAAAGTTTCATTCGTTTGAGAGGTATGAGAACCACAAAATATTATTTTGTTCCTTCTAGCCCAAAATGTGTTTTAGTTAAAGTACTGAAAACAAAATTTTTCAGGACACCAATATATTGCCAGCAGGGACATCATAGCCGCGGGCACGGTCAGCTTTATAGCATGCTTTAGCAAACCTACTTTTGTTACTAAAAACGATTTTTTTTAATTTCTAGGAAAAAGACTCCTTGGGATTAAATAGAAGCAGGAACCACTAGTCCATGAAAGAAAAACAAGAAGAATGCTAGAAAACGTTTGTTATTCAGATGCTATGCTAAGCAAAATTATTCATATGCAGGTATAAATATGAGCAAAGGTTTAAAAGTAAATGACAAAACTCGGTTGTCGAATATTACGGTGTCCGTAACTGGCACCATTAACACAAAAGCCCTATTTCTCGCAAAACTGCTGTATTTACACTACATTTTTTTGTGCCGAATTTAATGCACTTTTATAAATTACTTTCAATAAATAATCGGCGTAAAAGCAGCAGTTACCGAGTAAAATAACAAAAAACTAAATACGTGGCCATTTTTTTATATGTAGGCAGAAACTCCACTCCGACCTATAACCAGATTTACAGTGTTCGTGAAGATGACCATCAAAATATCTGTAAAAAATTTTATATTTTTCCGAATTCTTCTTCTCCTTATAGTGCCATACCCTATTCAGGGCGTTGGCTACCTCTCTCCTATGTCTGTGTTTGGTGCGAGGCGATAAATAATTCGCACACACAGACATAGGGGACCTACAGTTTAACGTGGGCTCCGAACCACAGGAAGTGCATGCATTAATACTCCAGAGAGGTTTTCCTGGGGAAAAATCCCCCTCGCTGGTTCCCGTTGCCTTGCGAGGGAGAATGACCGGGCCGGGGATCGAACCCGGATCCGCTGCATTGGTAGCCCATGCGCTTACCACTAAGCTACGGCCGCTCTATTTTTCCAAATTAGATTTCCTAATATAACTAGTTTTTCTAGACTGCAAAACGAGAAAATTCCTCAGCCAAAAATTAGACAAGAGGTGCAAAATTAACAACATCATTTTAGCTGCACTTGGGCGAGGCCCACTGGGTCTGGAAATTTCATTTAGGTTTCAAGAAAAGACAATTTTCAGTAGGTAAATGAGGCGGAAATTTAGATCACAATTCCAATTCCAGAAATAACAAAAACAGAAAACCTTTAATCAATCAACTAATTATATTTGGCTTACTGAAAGGATTATTAATTCATAGACTTAATTAAATAATCGATTAAATCGCCATAAACACATATAATTATCTAATTATTTGTCAAAACAATCAATTATTACTTTTAGAAAAGATATCGAAGAAAAAATTAATATTTCAAAGGTTAAGATCATTAACGTTAAAATAAAATAAAATGTTACTTTAAATTTAATTTGAACAGAAACTTGAAAATAATCGAATGCCTCTATTTAAGCACCGAATCCACACTGAAAACTAATTAGGTTAAATCTAAAATCCACACTCGACCAGACTATTAAATGCTCCATTAATGATAATTGAATTTGTAAATCCTAGAGTTTAATCTATAAACTGCAGCATTGTATGTCCAATAAAACAACCATAAGATAGCAGAGCGGCGAATCAAGTTAGAGCAAGACGTGTTATGAACAATAAAAGTGCAGTAACGTTTATTGCATTTCGAATTTACAGCAACATACAACATCCATGAACAGTAATGAAATTGTCCGGAAGTGAATTGAGAAAACAGAATCTTTCTGTTAAAACCGAACTCTTTCATTCTATATTTGATACAAGTTCGATGTACCTCGGATAAAGTTTTACTCCAACTTTCCACTAGGGAGTGCATCCCCGAATGAAAAAGAGATGGAGAACGCCGTTCTCGAACCGAACCATTTTGAAAGTTATGCGATCCGACTTTCTTATTAATGAAAATAAATGAGAATAATGAGGAAAGTTTAATGTAGCTTATACAGATTTTATAAGTTTAAATCTTTTGAGACGAAACTGGAAACCGTATTAGAACCGTTAACACGCTTATTTACGTCGACGCATTTGCAATTTATTTTCTCATTACTAACAAGTGTCGAGTTAAATTATAACGTTCGAATTTTTTCCCCTCGTTAAAACGACACTTTTAGAATTTAGATTTTAACCTTCGCTTTATATAAAGAACTCACTTTCTATCACAATATTCCAATCAATCAAATTTAAAAATAATAACATTGTGGCATTTATACAGCGGAGTTTCATTTTAACCTACTTTTTTGTCTCATAAACTTAATAAAGCCACAATTCACGCGGTAGATACAGCCTTTACATAGAATTGAACAGACAGGAGCGTCAATAAAGAGATATGCTTTTCAGTCAGTACTCAATAAATTGCTTCCGTTATTACAGACTAGTTTGCATATTAAAGAACAGCCCTAAAAATACACATTAGGGTATGAAATTTCAAACCCAATACATACTTTGTCGTAATTCAATTTTGAAATTCCATGAAAAACTGCTGAAAATATAAAATTCCTTAGAGCAATGTTTTTGTAAAAACGCTCATCCTGTAAAACAGGTTAGTTAAAAGTAATTGCGATATGTAAATTTTAAATAATTTAGGAATTCTTGAATAACTGTTGCATGTTATTGCATATTTCCCATATACTGTCATTTTATTGTATAGTTTAACAGAGTCACAGGAGATAAATTCATCGTGGGAGGACCCCGCTTCGGCTTAATCCGCTGCGGCTATCTTTGACAACGCATTGAGATGCGCTTTCAGCGCGCTTTCCAAAAACGAGACAAGAACAAGCTACCAGTACAACGTCAAGCTGCGATCCCTGATCCCTACTGGTAAGCAAGGTTCGTCGATGTTAGGTTAGGAGACCGACTAACATTGACAGACCTTGCTGCTGAGGAGATACTACCTAAATCAGTAGAAATGCAGCTCACAGGCCCTACTACTGCAACCACGATGGTTAGGCTGGGTGCGCTCATGGTACCAGTCAAAGTATAGACTAGCGATGGGAACAACCAGATGATTGTAAAAATCGGAATGTTACTATTCGGATGACTCCCATAATTGGAATATTCATTTGATATGAGAATTGACGGAAATTGCTACAGCGCCCACTACCAAATTTCATGAAACTGCAGCGCAATCGGTTCAGCAGCGGTATTTCAGAAACTGAATATTCGGAATATGTGTTTAAGATGCATCGCGCGCCCATTCATTATTGATTTTATAGTTACACACTTACACTTTTAGTATTACTGATTGGTTATTGTGTTTCAGATTTCAGGCTTCAGTTACAGGTAACAGCACGCTCTCGCGCTATCAAAAAATAAAAATCAAGTGGATGGTACCGTTCGGATACTTTTGAAACATAATCGGAATGTTCCAATTATTTTAGGAATCGGAAACTAGCATAACTTTCATTCGGATCCCATCACGATGATAGATTACTGGCAGTCGCAGTACACAGGTTAACTACACACCACCCAGAGGGGTTGATAGCCAGTCTGATCATATTGAACGACTTTGGAAATGTGAATTACCCTTTGCTTATAGGCGTGAGTAGGTGAAAGGAAATCACACCCCCAAGGCTCTAGTGCTTAATGCCATCAGACCGCCATTCCTTCCTGGACGTCACCTTCGGCTGCATATCGGTGGTCTGCAACCACCCAGCATATCTTCAAGGTATATTTATAATTCGTTCCAAACTGGGATTGCCTGAGATGCAGAAAAATATATAGTCCCGGCCCGATACCGCTCGGGTGTTTGGTACCCATGCCGGAAGTTATCGATATTTTCTTGAACTCTGTCCGAAGAGCGGTGGATGTACTAAGCTGAAAATCAAGAAAGTGGCCGGACCCGCTTAAGAGCCTTTGTTCTCGTCTCTCGCCAAGATGAGGGTCTATGGCCATCCATCAATATGGTGTAATGTGAATTTAAACTATTCAGTAAATTTGTAAAAATGCTTTTAGCCGAATATACTTATGAAACGCTAGTACCGATGCTACCGCCGCGAGTCGCATCAAGACGAATTTTGACCACGATGGTCCTTTTCCATGGCCAGGTACCAGTCAAAGACGCTGGTCCCAGTATGGACCATTCACAGTCCCAGTACTGTGAACTACCTACGTTGACCCTTTGATTTGAGCGTGAGTGGGCGAAACAAAACCACAACCCTAAGGCTCAAGCTTTTAATGCCAACAGACTCGCCATTCCTTCCTGAACGTCACCTTCACCTGCCTATCGGTGGCTTCCAACTACCCAGCATATCCCCTCGGCAAATGTATATCCCGTACCAAACTAGGATTGACTGGGATGCAGACAAATACATAGCCCCGGCTTGATAGTGGAAAGTTTCCAACAGCGACGCGCTATCTCCCACGGTGTTTTGACCACTCCACCTCGAGAAATCATTCACCCAAAACTCCGTCTCAATTAAGAAAATCTTGAGCCTGTCCGAAGAGCGATGGGAGTATCAAGCTGAAATCAACAAAAGTGACCGTTACAGCGTAGTCGTAGTATCGATTTAAACACTGTTGCCAATGAATATGACTTATTTTTAGTTATGTTGTTTATGAAATCGTGAAATGTGCTAAGCTTGTTGAAATTATGCCGAGGTTTAAAAAAATGCACAAATGATAATCCGTGGCTAACAGGTCAGGGGATCTTGCGTTGATTCACAAGTATTCGTGATTACCAATGATAAATACTATAGGTTATGGCTACCAAAACTGCGTTCGCTAACCCATACGTTCGTACCTACCTATTTTTCCTTATCTTTTTCAGTTTGCAAGAACTGCTCCGAAAGCCGTCACCGGCCATTCCCGCACTTTTCAAAAAAATAAAATTTTGACCTGTGCATTGGAGCCGCGTTAACGGTATTGTTATTGATGACATTAGCTGCCAACAGCAACAGAGTCTACAGCCCTGAAGATATTCCGAGCAACCGCAAAGGAAACGTCGCCAGTAGTGGTACCGATAACGACGTTTCAGCCCAGAAGCTTCTGACAAATGCGGCGGAAACCTACAATTTTGATTACATAAAGTATAATTATGACCAAACACACCTCCAAAACGAGTATTTATATGATAGTGTGCATGGTTAAAAACTACTACAAATATTTTATTCTATTAATTTGGACAAAAACCGGATATTAATTTGTGAATTATTGATACTTTTACATCAGTAGTGCCTGATTTTAGCAGATCGTCTGGCATTTACAAATTAAATTGTTCGCATTGTAATTCGGTTTATATAGGCCAGACAATTAGAAATTTTGATATTAGGTATAAAGAACACGTACGTTGTTACAAATACAAACACCCACATAAATCCAATTACGCTAAAACACTTACTAGAACACACACATTCAATGACATCTAATAACACTATAAAATTTAACACGTTTGTGATGATAAACGTAAATTAGATATACTAGAAGCTTTTGAAATTCACAAACATTTAAAAACTGTACCGTTAATGAATGAGGAAATTAATCTCTTAAATCCTCCTCTATTGGACATTTTGGAATAAGAAATTCAGTCATCTGCAGACGATTGCCGAGATCAAGTCACCAAGTTCTATTGCTATAACAACACTAACTGTTTACTTTTTCATATAACCTTTGACAATGGCATGTAAACATGCCGAAATACGTATAAGGTTAAAATAAATAAATATTGTTAAAGTAATTAAGTATTTTATGTACAGATATATTAAATATGGACTTTAACGCAGTAAAGCTGGAAGTATAAATAAAGTCTATAGAAAAGTTTAAATCGGAGTTTATGACTTGCAAAGATTTATCAATAGTTATACCATGAATGAATTGAAAAAGAACGGGCAAAAAATTTCAAAAACTTGTTGCCCGGGAACGACTGCTAGTTCTGATTGAGAATTCTTCTCGGCAAGGTAAAGCAAAACTAACATTCGTTACTACGCAATACGTTTTTGTAATTTTTAGTCCGTTTATTTTTAAATTCACTTGTGATATTACTGTTGATTAAAATTTTATATCATAAGCCAGCACGTTGCGTGAAAATTACCTTTGAAGTTAAAATTTTGCGACCTAACCCAATCATTTATTAACACTAATTCTAGAAGGGACCAAGGGCATGTATAAAAGGACATAATCCGTTTTCCTAACTGTAATATATTTGGACGAGTGTCCCTGAATGACCATCAGTACTCGATCTTTTAGCTAATCACCTCACAGCCCTTATGTTAAATGTGGCCAGGATTAGAATATGACCTTTCGCCAACCCCCAAACAGCTTCAATTAAGTCCTCCTTCTACCATAATCCTATAAAACCATTCGAGTGCACGATAGTCGTACGTTTTTGACGTAACCCAGTGACGCAACGTCGAAGTGACGCGACGCCGACGCCTCTATCATCTGGGATTTAAAGCTAATATTAGTTTGGAGGATTTTGAATTATACGGAAAACTGATGACGATGACAAATTTTTAAGCTTCAGATTGCCTTAATTAGGAAAAGCCTGAAATACCGTAATGTGTTTTACAATTTGACATTTTTGACGCAATTTTAGGAAATGTAGGTATTAAAGGATTTTTAATTAATTACGATAACAGATGCTGAAACGCTATAAGGAAAATTAAATACTTCATTCTGACAGAAATTGATTCCGCACATTAAGTTCCACACAAATGTTGTATATTTTTAATTTTCGATAAATGTATATTTTAAAGAAAGGTTTTGGGCCGCAAAAAACAAGAAGTTTTTAAAAAGCGGCAGCTTTTGTATTTGTTTATCCATTCTTATATCTCCAGAACTGTTGATCCAATCCTGATGACATTTGAAATATGCCTAGAAGAGCGTATTTCGTGCAAATTTTTAGAATATTTATAATTATTGATTATTCCACACATAATATATCAAACAATCACTATGTTGCATTTTCAAGAAAAGATTAACCCGATTATTTTTCACAAAATTTAATGGCGACAAACTTTAATCAAACTATTTAACTGTTTTATTTAATGGTTTTAGAAATTAATTTATTTAACGTATTAACGCATTACTCGTCAAATAACACAATCGCATATCACTCTTGAATTAAAAAATAATCGAAGTAAATTACTCAAACATCCTACATAGCAAATCGTGTTCGTTTTGCTTATGAAACTCGGCACATTCGTGCTTCGAGAAATTTTCTAGCACAACTAGTAACGTCGCCGCGTATAATTGAGACAGTTCTGGATGTACTATATAGATAGATGTTCCAATGTTTATTATACATACATACACGCACATGTAGCTTAATGCTTCATACTTTAACAAATCATTACGAATAAAAATAAGTCCTTGGACATTTATTTTAAATCATTCAATATTTAATAGATTTTAATCGATTGGAGTAAATCCTTAAAACATGTAATTTGAATATTCCAATACTGAATAAATCATTATAGATGCCAATAAATTAAGAAACATTTAAGTTAAATTTTAAATATTGAATAAATCTAAACGTATTTACATAAATAAAACTTCCGCTCTCGCATCAGCTGCATCAGCAAGGTTACATAAATATGACAGATAAATTTAAAAAAATTGTTTCAGGCCATCGTTTTTGAGCTAGACAGTTTGAAAAAAAAGTTAAATTTGCCCCACGGTTTTGTACCCGAAAAAAATATTGTTTAAAAAATATCTAGCTTTGGCTTCCGGTTTCGGTTTGTTTTTGAAAAAAAATTAAATATAGACGAAATCATCAAAGTTGTATAAGAGATGAGAGTGACCATAGCTCAGTCGTAAGCGCGCGGGCTACCAATGCAGGAAATCTGAGTTCGACTACCGGCCCGGTCGTTCGCCCTCGCAAGGTAACGGATAACCAGTGAGGTGGATTTTTCCCCAGGAAAACCTCTCTGGAGAAGAAGTGCGTGCACTTCCTGCGGTTCGGAGCCTACGTTAAACTGTAGGTCCCCTATGCCGGTCTGTGCAAAATATTCAGCTCCGCGCACCAAACACAAACATAGGAGAGAGGTCGCCAACGCGATAGGGCATAGCACTAAAGAGATAAATGGATACAAAATGGGAAATAAGAAAAACGTAGTATGTTATACGTTAGTATGAATTCTTAATCAAAAAAACAAAATCCATGACAATAGCCATGGAACCACTTCGATGCAAGTTAGCCCCTAATGATAAGCTTGAGCAAGTTGTAAGCTTTTAATACTTAGGAGTTAAAATTGTTAGGCATGTCAATTTTGAGAAAGAGATTGGTGAACAAATAATGAAAGCGGAAAGAATAATTGGCTGCCTCAATCAAACTATGGAAAAACAAATATTGACGGTTAGAGACTACAGCCAAGAATCTATAAAAGAGTAATTTGGCCGGTAATGACGTTTGCTGCTGAAACAATAGCGAAAACTGCAAAAACAGAACAGAAAACTCAAGTGAAGGAAATGGGCATACTCCGGAAAACGCTAGGAGTAACTATAATCGATGGAATTAGGAATGAAAATATACGTAAATCATGCTAAATAACACACATAGCAGAATAGACACAGACCAGCAGTCAAAAATAGAACGAACATGTGTCAAGAATGGATGCCAAGAGAATCGTACATGCTGTGAGATATAATAAACAGCAAGGAAAACAAAGAGTGGAACGTACTAAGAGAAGGTTGAAGGACAGCTTATAAGTGTACACGTATACCCGTGTAAGTGTGTGCCCACTACAACCAAAAATTAAACAAGCCTACGAGGAAGAAGAAGAAAAACAATTATTAGCGTTTTACACAGCATACGTTATGAAAGGCAACGTATATTTTAATTAGGGTACTTACACAATTGTTCATTTTGCTGATTCAAGTAGGCAGGTAAAATAGTATTGTTATTATAAAATATGAGCCGAATATATACCGCAACTTATTAAGATACCGGCGTGCTTTGTCCGCGATTAGGCCAGCGCAGCGTAGGTTAATGAAAACAGCAGCATCAACTGCGTGCCTTATTTATTTACTCAAAATCCACTTGGATCATGTTATAAATTTTGTTTCTAAGCAAAATCTGTCGTAATGAATATAATATATAATATATAGCTTTGTGCAATTGTTGCCTTTACTTTTCATATCTCAAGGAATGATTTCAGTAATATGACATGTTGCAACATATTTTTGTGCAACTGATGTGTTTAGTAACCGAGGTCTACATGCGTCCGTATTTGTAGCTCGTGTTTGAGAAGCGCTACTTTGTTCTCCGCATCTCTTTCGGCAATGAGGTGTCAGCAGATTATGTTACAGTATCGCAACCTAATATTGAACACATGGAAGCCTGTTTTTGTGTTATATTGTAGAGGGCAATGGTCCAAGCAAATTTTGTACCTGCTGTAATAAGCACCAAAAATATGTAGGTGTTGGTGGCGGGGACCCCCGCCACTAAAACCCAAGACAACGGGAATGTCTCCGGATTTAAATTACAGATTTTTGCAAAGTTTAAATTAACATCCTTTTGAAACCGCACCTTCATAATATTCTCAGAGAAACTGTAATTTTGTGAATACATGGTGGAATGCTGATCAACAACGGAAAGTTGTTTCAAGTTTTATTTTAAACTCGTGTTACCCCAGCACACAATGCACTGACAGACAGCGTTGACAGAACCGGCGAAATGTCAAGTCACGTGATGCATTAGTTCCAATAATGACACGCGACGTTATTGTAGATGGCGCCCCAAGTGACGCGCGTCTAGCCGACCTTCATATATATTATAAATTACAATAATTATTGTTAAAAATCGACGTAGAATAAAAATATAAAAATGTTTCATGTTCCATCTGTGGATAGAGACCTTTCATTTAAAAAAAAATGGTCCAAATTGGTGAAGCGGTAGCCGCTGGAGGAACCGGAGAGAAAACCTTTTGTGCTTTTATATATTATTTTATATATTTATTAAACGTTAATTGTTTTTACTTGGCATTTTTGCGAAAATGACAAGAAAAATTAATTATTACTTAAATATAAATACCCTCAAGAAATATAAATAATATATTGTTTCATATTACATTAACAATATTAATATTACATCCATACATATATAAAAGCACAAAGGGTTATTTTCTCCGGTTCCTCCAGCGGCTACCGCTTCACCAATTTAGGCCTTTTTTTTAATGAAAGGTCTCTATCCACAGATGGAACATGAAACATTTTTATATTTTTATTCTACGTCGATTTTTTAATAATAATTATTTTAATTTATAATATATATGAAGGTCGGCTAGACGCGCGTCACTTGGGGCGCCATCTACAATAACGTCGCGTGTCATTATTGGAACTAATGCATCACGTGACTTGACATTTCGCCGGTTCTGTCAACGCTGTCTGTCAGTGCATTGTGCGCTGGGGCAACACTAGTATAACATAAATGTAATACTATACATAAATGTCTAACTAAGCATCTTATTAATCTTAAAACAATTGCTTTTCTCCAACAGAGTATGCTAATGCATATCGTTCACATATTCATAAATGTCCTGGATATCTTAGCTGTCTAAATTTTTCTCGTGTTTTATTGCATCTTTATGAAAACTTTATTTCTGACAGTCCATATTACTGCATATTTTTGCAATACTCACGTGAACTACATTTTCAGCTGAACATGAGCACTTTGCGGCGGCGTTTCAAAAAATACGTATTATTAAATGTCAGATTGGGAGATTGATATAGTACGATACTCAAATATTTTCAAATATACGTATCGTTTTGTAATTTTTTGCGCTCTAATCGAATTAATAAGGTTCTGAAAATAAATAAATATTATTAATTAGAGTGTTGCACCTTATTTTGAAGACGTACAGTGATGCATATTTCTGGATATAATAATAGGGGTGGGCATATTTTAAATATTTGCACATTTGTTGTAATAAGAAATTTCTAGATCAATAAAATATGGATTAAAACACTTATGAATACTTTCAAATATTCATAAATATCCAGTATATTTTTGGCTACTGAAATTTGCACATTTTTATAATTTAATGACGAAAATGCATAAAAATGCGAATTTAACGTTTAAATACAAAAAAACAATTCTACCTATTGCTACTTATTTAGTGAAGCGTTAATCGTTTTTTACGAAATTTAATTACAGCGTGATAATTTCGCATGTGGAAAACCTGAAAAACATAGTTTCAGTAGAAAAGAGAAAACACGGAAAACTTACCGTACTGGTTTATTTTGATATTTCTCGATTTTATATTCACCCTATCGTTTTACTAATATACACGATGTTTCATAAGTCGCGTCCCAAACTGAAAGTGGTGTTAGAAAATGCAATTTTGGGCATTTTGTTCTATATGAACTAAACATGTGTGGAATTTCCACGCGTTGATGGGAGAGTTGCGTGTTGGGGGCGCGGGCGCTACAATCGATGTTGGGTATTTTATGTTGTGACATCGGTTCAATATTAGATGGCTATACAATCGAGATTAGGTTTTGAATTTGTATGCCACTTTAAACAAATACTGTTTTCTATCCTATAGTTTTGGTCCTAATTTCTTTAAATTTTCATTCGTTTGAAACTAATTTAGGTTGAATATTATCAAAATCAAATTTAAATACTTAATCTCAAATGCAGAGCCATCTGCTGCCGAACCTTAGTAATGACATAATATACCCAACATCGATTACAGCGCCCCCAACATGCATCTCTTCTATTGGTCATAAGCATTTAAAGTTATTACATATGAGTTGCTATTAATTTTGCTTTTTTGCAGTAAATAAATGAAAAAATCATGGAATATGTCCGTTTTACAATATTCTGCAAAACCAAACATTTGATTTTCCATGTACATCAAAGTTAAACAAAGTTTTAATAAAATAAATGAATCTATGAATTGTCAACAAAATAAACATAAATAACACCTGACAAAAATCTCATTGCAAACTAAATTAATAGCATTATATGTAAAAACTTTAAATACATATAACGCGTGAAAATAAAAACAAATCTCAAAAATGTATTTCCTACAACCAGTTTCAGTTTGGTACGCCACTTATGTAACACCCTGTATTAAAACAGTACCACAAATTTACAAAATGTGGTAGTAAATTGACTCCAACTTTTCAAAATATTACGGAAACATTTCGAAGCAGCGGTTGCAAGCCGATTTCAGTAAGTTTTTGTTGTAAATACGAAAATTTTGTTGTTGTTAGTATTACGTTAGTTTATAAGCTGTGAGATGTTGTTTTTCCATAAATAACACATAGTTTAACGTAGAAGTCGAAAAACAGCTTTTGTTTTAAACAATGAATAGTGAAATTGTCTTACCATCGCTATTGAAGAATTCTTTTCTATATCTTGCTAGAAAAAAAAAACTGTTCACAGCTTATAACCAAACGCACAACCCGAGAAACGACAATGCAATCGTCCTGTCGGCACTGTGTATGTAGTTTTATATTTTTAGTTTCTCACAAAAACCAACAAAACAATTCTAATCAGAACTAACAATTTTTTCGAAAAAGAAATTCTTTCAGTATTTTTAGCTATGTAGTATGGTATCAATCTACAGTTTTTAAGTAATCTTCAGTGTTCTTTACGGTTTTCGGTAGTTTTTCTTTTTAGAAAGCACCTCATGGGCACTATTTCTACTTTTATTCGTTTCTAGCTTTACAAATCCGAAAACGTCAAAATTAAGTAAATAGAAATCATTAAGTTTATACGCACTTCCCAAGAAAACCGTAAGTTTTTTCTCTTATGCGTACATAAAATCGTAACTCTTAAGTTAAATTGCGTAGGTGTAGTAAAAATTGGGTAAAAAAAAATTTCAGGTGGACGAAAAATATAATTTTTTAATGTTTTGAGCATTAGTAAACAGTTTCCCATATTATTAACTACATAAGTGTTAAGTTAAAAACCCAATACTTACCAGTTTCAAACAAGTGAACAAATATATATTATTTCATACGCGTTTTAGAGGCACTTTTTACAGCACCCTGAGGGAGTCCCATAAAAGTGGTAGATGTCCACCGATCTAGATGTGTAGGTTATGATTCCGCCAAAATTAGGGATGATGTCTGTACATGTGTATGTATAGGTGTGAGTGAGTATGTATGTGGCTGTGATGGCTCGTTTTTAAGCTATAATACATATTTCGCAATTTTCCTTTTGACTTATGTTCCCTATGAGACACATGTGGGAATACGTTGTTGATATCTATTAAATATTTTAAGCTTTGAACTCCTGTATGTGTGTATTAAAGTGTCATATCAAGTAGCTTTCCTGAAAACGTCTACAAATTCCATATTTTTAGAAATATTTATAACAATCTTAAATAAATTTAGCTACATGGATTATAAGCCAAGATTTTGTGGAATTTTGCAATTGTATCGTAATTTACGCGTTCTTGCATAATTTATAACACAGTTGGCAAGAATTGTGTAGGGTTTACAATGAAATTTAATTAAAAATTAAATTCGTGCTAAATCACACACCTGTTTATGTTTGTAATAACACAACAGGGCTTTAATTAACGAGGGATGATGATAATGGCCAAGGGCTGTAATACGGAGGCCTAAAGTACACGGTATTCATTATGACCTAATTTTATATATTAATAATGACAATGTTTCATCCAAGATTAAATTTTAAGTTTGTCTTTCATTGGCGGTAACTTCACGCTTTTAATAATATTTGGAAATTTTTTTAATATTCATTTTTAATTATTCCCAGTGTTAACTAATATACTGCTTTTGTTCTGATTTTTTTTATTTAAAATTTACAAATTGTTCTCATTAGTTACCTCATATCCAGTGGCGTAACTTCAGATCTTAGGCAATATACCTGAAGGGCCCTGGCCCCATCCTTAAAAAAACTTTAATAATAAAGTAATTGATAATAAGAACAATTTCTTCAATAGGAAAAAAATTATTTGCAGTCTAGTAAATGAAAATAAATATATTAATGCCGTGTCTAATTAAGATCAGCAAATCTTAAATTTTCTGAAGTTAATGTATCTGGGTCGGTACCAAAAAGTGTAGGTGTTGTGTTCTTACTAAATATAATCTCACTTCAGTATTTTTCATTGTATAAGTACATACCTACTTACATTGAATTTAAAATGGTTTTTGTTGAATATAAAAAAAAAGACTGTCAAAAATCAAAAATTTTTATTGAAGAAACTTCGTATAGAGAAATAAAAAAAATAAAAACTCGTGGCTCGTGACAGGGGGCTTCGGGCCCGGGGCCGTTGCCCCCTCTGCCCCATGGTAGTTACGCCACTGCTCATATCTGCTAAACTGCTGAATTTGTTATCTCACACGTTATTACGTAAATCTTGTAAATGCACAAAAAACACATAAGAAAAGATTGGACTGTACATAACATTGTCCATAAATTTAATAATAAATGATTGCAATAAGATATTGCGTAATAATAACAATAACATTCATAAATTCCTAGTGCTATTTAAACATAAAATTTTTAATCCAATACACGGGCCGGCGGGTGGTTTAGTGGTTAAAGTCCCAGGCTTTTAAACTAGACTCCCAATGGCAGTATGTTCGAGTCCACTACCCGTCGGTAATTTTTCTGAATAAGTTAAATCCGGCGGGTCCATGGATGGTGTATGTAGGTGTGTATGTTGAGTTGCATGTCTTTCAGGGGTGGGGCATGTTAGACCGGTGAATAGCACTTAGTGCTGAGCCCGGGTAAGGGGGTGGGATGGGAATCATGGAGTCGTGCTCACGCACGGCTTCATGATTCTTTAAAAAAATCCAATACACATAATAAAATTTTGACTTGAATAACGCATGTGTTTTATCAACTTACTTGCATAAACCTGTTGGCAAATGCTAATGTGACTAATTCCTAAATGACGTTGCTAATGAAGCACCAGATGTCACTTTTTTAATCAGAAAATCGACTTTGTTATTAAAAATATTGCAAGAAAGATTTAGTGGTTGCACTTAACCGCAAAATCACCAATCAAATTTTAAATGCTACAATTACAATTTCTAAATTAATTAATTTTCGACAGGAGTTAGGCATAACATATACAAAATAATCAAATATGTCAAAAAAAAATTACCAGCCTACATCTGATATAAACAGACGACCACACATTCGTTGCAAAGCCTGGATTCGAACTCCGGCCCGGTTGGATGCTAATTGGACACTCATTCACTCAACCACCTTCTTCTACTTATGGTTGCATACCTCTTGTGAAGTGTAGCATATCTACTTGCCTCCCGGTGTGTGGTGCTTAAAGTGGCACAGGGCAGTGGGGACCTACAGCTTAACGTGGGCTGCGAACCACGGAACTGCACTGATTTTCACGGAGCAAACTCACATGTAAGAAGTGAAGAAGGTTTTACGAGCTATAGGCAACACAACTTGCATCAGAGTACGTTGGTGGTTGTTCACTATCTTCTAACGACAGAGCACGACGATTTTTAAAAATGCGATCAGTAGCGGCTGGTAATTTTTTAGTGGGAGGGCATGCATTATTTTATAATAACAAAATAATTAAATTTAAATAATATGTTTTGAAAGATTATTTCATACAATTATTTTAAAAAAAATAACACGTAAATTTAGTAAGATATTTAGTAATTACAAATCTGAAAAATGGTTCCAAAAACATATACTTAGCTTACCGTTTTATATATCGGGTCCACACGTTATCCTTTTTGGGTAATAAAATAACCGATATCAAGTTGATTAAAGTTGTCTGTATTCCGAATTTATTAATTTTAATTGAACACATATTGCAAGCGCACACAAACGGTCAAGTATTTTATTTTAAATTTTGTCTTGAGTCTTAATCTATAGCACACTGGATTAAATACGTTTAGCCAGTTAGTCAAATGTAGAAAAAACACTTGTTACTTTATTCTGAATTTTTGTAAGTTCATATTCAATCATTTTTACATGTATAAACATTCTGCTTTTTTTAGTTTTCCCCAATAAGATTCTGCAAGAAATTCCATAGCATAATTTTCTTTAATAATTAATTGTTATAATTTTTTGTTTGCATCCTATAATTATACAAGTTAATTTTTCCTAGTACAAATATACCTACATATCTGATAAAATTGATAGTATATGTACATCTTTGCAAGGCATAACGCTGCACATAATATTTGCACAGTTTCTAATTTGCGTTATTCAGTTAAAAACCGATTGGGACGGTTACACAACAGGCCACGGCTTTCGAATTTAATGCCCCCGTGCCTCGTATATTGTAACACTGTAAATTTACAACGCTCGTGTTTTGTTCAATGTTTTTCTAAGGGATAGTTTTGTAGGTGCCACGGCGGCAACCCAAATCACAACGCGGTATCGCTTCAACCATCGGGGTCGCTTTCAATTATATAAAATATATAAACAGTAAAAATAGAAAAAAAAATACGGAATCGTAACAAATAGCTGGAAGAGTTCCCAGCCGCCACTGAATCCCATGCTACTTCTCTCAATAATCGAACCCTAGGTGGTCGAGTAAAAGTCCAGCAACTAGACCACTACACTAATCGGCGACCCACTTAACCACCGCGGCCTCAAAAACCAAAAATAATTTCTCAAAATCATCATAATTATTATGTCATTTCTACATTTAAAAGCACATAACCTTAACGTATTGTATAGAAATGTGTTTTAAAGGAAGTACTACTAAAGTACTTAAATTATTTGTGATTGCAAAGCACAAAACCACAATATTTAGTACCTGTTGTGTGCATATATAGGTATTTTATGGATACGAAAGCAAATGCGCATTTTTTAAAACTATGTGTTTGCTTCTTCTTGTCCTTTGTAAACTACACAAAAGAGGTTATTTAAGTCCTTGTATTCATATTAAATTTGACATATATAACATTAAACAACACACACGTGTATACAGCGCACATCCTATTCATAAAAGAAACAAATTCTTGTTTTATTACGACTGTAAATGCCAGGAATCCAAATGAAATACATAATCTTAAATGACGTGTTTTTACAAAACAAACAAAGCAAAAACAGTGATCTAAACCAAAAATACATAAATATTACCACAAAACTGCGACGGTTTTCTTAAGTCCAACTGTGGTTCTACCTGCTATTTAAATACTTTTTAAAAGTCTTGCAAATACTCCAAACGCATTATTTTATTATTCAGTTTACCAATTCAATTTTACGGTTATGGATAAAGCTTAGGGAACGTATAATATATGACTCTAAATAAAGTTTGGTAAGCTGCATCAAAATTGACAAACAGCGGATTTCCCGACGAAGTTTGACCAAAGCTTGCTCCAATTATTCGCAACTACATTCTAGCACAAAAACGTTAGATGGGATTATATAAACATACATAAACATACAAATCTTAGTTGGCGCAAATCCAGATTTCTTTTATAGGTATCTAAATCTTTCTAAGTATCAACTTTAAAATATTTACCAATTATCAGACCACAAATAGAACTGGAAGAAAAAACAACAGATAGTAAAAATAACCACGCGCGTGTAATTGTTGAAAAACCAAAGTAACACGTTTTACTAATCACATAACTGTGTTGGGGTAGAACGAACACGTTTCATTTAAAAAAATTAAATTATCGCAAAAAGTTAGACCAAACATCAATATTTAAACTTGAAAACGAGTGGAAATGATGAAGTTCAGTTTACCACTACAGCTACGTACTTAGTTGGAAAGGTTACATTACTCGCCCTGCATTGCCATTATACGTGACAATTTAATCTTCAACAAGAACAAATGCATTGATATTTATATCCTAGTTAGCAAAAAGCATGGAAACTTTTATATTGCCGTTATTGCTAACTGTAACAATTGATCAAAAAAAACTATTTATAGGCCATGATTGAAGTAGTTTTTTGGCCACTTATTATAAGAAAATGTTGTTAACAACAACAGTTGCTCGTCCAATTACGGTCTGTAGCAAAAGTGGTACCAAAAGAATTTTGTGCGCAATAATGGCTCTCGGCTATGACAACACTTTTAGTTTGTTTTTTGTTCCAGAGCTCGTATTTTGCTGTTTACAACAACAATACAGCCCCTTGTTTTAGTATGATAAATCATTAGGGCAAAGAAATATCAAAAATTGCAATAAATGCCCGAATACTTGCCATTTACAACGGGCCGGTCGCCTAATCTATTTATTCACGTGACTACGCAAAGAATTACGTAACCATTACGCGCATATCTGCCATCTGTACTCTCTAATACAATATCTATCTTCTAAACCGGCCACACTATTTTGGTAAACTACGCCTTTTAAAATATTTCAGGTCAAGCGATCGAGAGGACAATTCAACTTACCCTTCAAATGATTCAAAAGTTAATGCCCGGGACGTCAACAGCAGCCCGAAGTGAAAACTACGAAGTTCGACGAAGGAATGACAACGCCGCCCCTTTGTTTGCGCTCCCAGCCAATCAGCGGCCCGTAGGCGTGGTCTTACACAATTACCAATCAAAATTTGTGTGTGGTATGAAAACCGTTTTTATCTCTTCCTCTCTCCCTCTGCACCACAACGTTGGTCTGTCTCACTTTCTCATAACATTTAAAAAAATTGCGTAATAACAAAAAAAATAGCAAAATTTGCCCTCGTGGGTTACGAAAGCGCAACGCAATAACGCAGATAAATCACTTTATCCTTAGGATCTATCAGACCGGTCGGTCGTAGGTTAAACGCTTGAGAAAGATCGAGCTCCAGCTTCAAATCTTCAGATCGAGCTTTAGCCTTCGGTCACTCCCAGATCAAGCTGTAGCCTACGGTCGCCAGATCGACTCGATCGCAGAAACCATCTTCGTAGACTTCCCCTAGAGTCGTACGAACTATTCGAGCACTACCTCCGAAACAAACATTCCTTGAAGTCCGTCTCCAACGAAGCAGCCAACTACAAGGACCACCACCAGGAGATGCAAGCCCCATGCCCGGTCATAACGTAGACCACGACCTACTGAAGCTCGAGCCAAATCCACTAACTTGTTCTTTTATAAATCAAATAACTCATTTTGGTTTATTGTCTTTTGTAAATATTTATCTTTCACTTAATTTACTTGGTTCAACAATTTCTATTTGTATTTTGGTGTTGTAATATATAATTTTGTCTTAAATAAACATTACTTCCAAACAGCATTAATTTGGATAGTGTTAAAATTTTTGTTGAATTAACTGATTGTGTTGGGTAATTGTATGCTTAAAGACAGGCCAGTTAGTTATGAAAAAATAATCGTAAGTCGGATGAATGTCGGGTGTTAAAAAGTACTGCCAGTATGCAAATGACAACGCTGTTTGATGTATTTAATTGTTTAATAATAAGCTGTTGACACTTGTGTATTGGTGTTAGTAAATATAAAGTAGTAATTGATGCTCTATTATTATGCAATTGTTAATGTGTTGCTGTCATTTTAATATGTTGACATTATTGTCAATTGTTCTTCTTGTGTTAAGAATTGAATAAGCGCTTCGATACAACTAGGGGTTTTCTTGGGAATCTAGTAACTACAAGTGGTTATTAAAATTTATTGACCTGGTGAATGGGTGATACTGAACATCGCTATATTGGAATCAGTGACCCCCAGAACGTATGCCCTGAGGACAATAACAGGTATTAACCTACATTGATCAGGTTAACAATCGGTTAACTCGTATCTGATATGACAAGCGAAATATTCGTCTTTTATGGGTTTTTAGGTACGTTGAGTTAGTGCACTGAAGATAATATGTTGTTAGTGATTTAAAAGGTTAACTACTAGCGGATAGGTGAGATTTTGACGAGGAAACTACCACCATTTGGTACTGGTACTGTATATCAGCTTGTTTCTCATGTTAATACTAGTTATACTCTCGATGTTTATAGTTTGGAGTGTCTGATAGCAACAAATTTACCAAAAGTACGTAACTCGAGTAGGCCTGCACGAAGTTTCTCGAGTATGCGACCTGACTACCTCGGCTGATCTGTTAAAATTCTCAGCAAGTTTGTATTAATTCTTGCTTTGTTAAAGTTTACAATTCCACAGAATTAAAAAAAAATAAAGATGACCTAATCTTTAATTTTTAAATCCAACCACAAAGAAGTAAACAAAATACTATCTCATATCGTTGGCGTAAAAAAGATTTATTCAATACAACTTCCATATTGATGGACTAAGTCTGTGATCTTTGAAGACTGAAAACCCGCTCCTTTTTCCGTAACAGGAAAGAGCCACCTCCATGCATTTAAATTTGTCCTTCCTGAAACTGTAATATGAGAGGGAATTTCAAGAAAATACGTTCAACACACGAACTCAGAAATAACTTTATCAAAGGAGAAGTGGACGTCATAACATACGTACACAAGGAAAGCAATTCTATTTCGAGCATAACTTTGTTAATTAGAACTTTATAATTTATGAAAACATAGGCCGAAACTCCAAGGGTTTGTGCTTAAGGTACCTAACTTAATAACAAGTCAAGACGAGAGTCTGATTGCTTTTAATTAGTTTATATGCTATCAATAAGAAATGCAATTAAAAGTGTACCAAAAGCAACGCAAATACATGATTTAAACCTAAAAAAACTACTCAAATTTGATTGTAATATTTTCAATATATACTAATGCAGACTCAAGACTGGGTGGGAAGCTAATAAAGTAATAAGTAATACAAAATTTCAAATAACAGTTAAATATCTAATACAAGATAAAAATCAATATAAAAATAGGAACTTTTTTAACAAAATTGAAAATTTTATTATATTTAACAAACATCAAAAATTCAATAAAAACAAATTGAAACTGAGTAGCAAAAGCTATCAAATTGAATTGACGGCTTGTTGAAATGCACAGACATGAATTACAATTTGGCTAATAAAAACAGATTTTCAGTTCTATAAATAATATATTGTGAATGAAAATTGAGAATGTCAAATCGTTATCGAAATATATGAAAATAGAGATTGTTTCAAATTAAATCACCGCCATGGGAACTTCGCTATTTGAAGGAATACAGAGTTGGTTGAATTGCGGCAAAGTTATAAAATTTTATGCCTAACAAGAAGACAAAATTGCGCTGGCCTTTTGGGTGTATTTCCTTTATTTCTGGCAACTACAGAAATTGGTAAGACCATTTTTGGAACAATGTTCTATGCCTAATACCATGCAATTCCTAAACAGAACGTTCCGAGCTTGCAAAATTTCAATCAATGCAATGGAAATAGCTTTCATTCCGATTTCAACGATTTATACACTTTACAGTGTTGTTTTAATTTTTCCACAAAAACGCTACATAATATTTCACCATTCACAGCAGGATTTATTGTAATCTGAGTTATTAAGGGCAAATTAAAAGCAGTCCATTTACATTAAAGCAAATTTGAACGTTTCTTTTTGCTATTTTTATTTACTAATAAGATTTTATGTTGTTGTCCTTATCGCACCCCACAAAGTTAAATTCAAAGCTTTTACAGAGTGGCTAGGACAACCCCGGCCACTTTTCTTGCGGCGGTCAAGAGATGGCGCTTTAGTAAAGAAAAATTAAATTAAAATACTGGCAACAACGCAGAATCCAACACGTTTTAGTTGTTTTGATTAAATATGGGGCGTATTTAATAACTAAAGCGTCTTGGATTCTGCATTGTTGCCAGTATTTTAATTTAATTTTTCTTTACTAAAGCGCCATCTCTTGACCGCCGCAAGAAAAGTGGCCGGGGTTTTCCTAGCCGCTCTGTATATAAAAAACGAAATGAAAAATAAAATACCTTACACATAGAAAACCAATATAGATTTTGTCATTTTTTTAAGGTAACTGGAAAACCGCAAAAAACTAGCTTAAATTTTGTGGCTTGGCCTCAATTTAACAAAATTTCTAGTATCTGAAGAGAGATGCCAATGGTGGGGCTTAATTTTAAAACCGTCCACCAAGGAAGATAATTATTTACTTGTGTTGTATTTGAATATAAAATTAAAACATTTTAAAGCAGAGCTGAAATAAATAATGCGTTAGTATTTGCTATAAATGAACGCAGTATTTCGAAAAAGAATTTGGGAGGTTTTCGAGACAACCTTTTGATTTAGCGACTTTCAACAAGAACACCTTTTTTGTATTTTTGTAAACACGATAATTTGTAGAAAAATGTCCGAGTTTCAACTGCCCGCCGCAGCAAGCTGTAGAGCGCGAAGATATAAGAGAAGCTTACAATGCAGATACTTTAAAACAGTTTACGTATGGCTAAAAATAATATTTATACGAATAGTAGCAAAACCCGTGAACTACGTCCCTGCTTTTGTTTTGGCAACTTCATACCCGAAGCTTGTGAAACAAACGGAAAATAAAACGAGAAAAATTAATCCTAGGAAAAAAATTTTAAGAAAAAACAGAGCCTGTAAAATATCTTTAAAACGCGGGGGAAAGATTAGGTGAACGTAGCAGTTTTCCTCATTTCCAGAGATTGCCTTAATGGAGATTTTCACAATGTTTTTAGAAGTCATAAATACGCTGTATAAAATTTTGTTAGACATTTGCATATAACACCAAAATGAAATTCTTCCTTATTCATATAAATCGATCAGCAAGGAAAAACCGCGTATCGTTTTCAGAGAAAGCTCTTTTTAAATTAGTTATTACATACAGTCCACCAGCAAGAAAATAGAAGTGCGTTTGTTTTTGGCATGTTATTTCGGCGGTTTTTCTTCGGGTTATTATTTTACGGGTTGTTATTACCAGGGAATGTTTCTACCGAAGGTCTTTTCAGCAGCTTTCCTTCGGATTACTTTACTGGGCAGGTGTTTTTTCCATCGACAGTCTTCCCAGCAAATTTATTCTGAGACTTACTTGAGAAACCTTTTCTCCGCCAAACTAAACTGGTCCCAAAGCAAAAGCAAAGTTAGGCGCCACTGATGGAATTAATAAACTTAAGAATTTATTATTAATTATTTTGTATAGGTGATAAGTGATAACACGTTGCGGGGTTTGAAAACCCTTAGCAAACGTATTACTTATCGTTAAATGTATTAAACTATTACAGTACAACGTACATATTGGGGCACTAGATTACTATTATGTTATCCATCCATTGTTGTCATTGTTTTAACATTTATGTATTAATAGTAGAATGCAGTCTTTATAAACTACTCTATGAAATATCGCGCGAGACCCTCGGCCGTGTAGAAGTGAACACTGCACGTCGGTACCCGTCGGTGCCGTCCGCAGTCCTGACGCGATGTGTACTTGTCCGAATTTGTTTTCGGAATGAGCTATCAGCAGATTGTGCTGCAATAATACAAACAAAGCGTATTCATCTAGTTTGGGCTCTTTCTATTCAATAACAAATCGGACCGCACTATAAACAAATTTGAGCATTATGTAATAGACGCGTAAATATGTTGTGTCAAGTAGTGGGAGCAACTCTCCACTAAAAGTGAAGACATTTGGAAAGGATCCGGATTTAATATTTAGATTCTGACAAAATGTATAAACTTACACCATTCTACAAATAATTCAGTTTATACTTTAATACAAAACTAGCTAAACCCGTGGCCTACGTCCCACGATTTTGTTTGGAAACTTCTTTTGCAAAAACAGTAATTAAGTTGTGTCAGGATATGATACATGTCCTGAACGCATACAAATTTGTTAGACAAATACTTATTTGTGTAGGTTGCAGGGCCCTAAGAACGAATATTATTATTATCCGTTTTGGAGATATTCTTTAATCTAAACAATAAGTTTTTCCTAAAATGATTATTATAGTATTTTTGATGTATTTTACCTATTTCTAGGTTTTTATGGTTACAATTTGGTTTTATGCTTATTTTTTGATTTTTGCTAATTTTAGTACTATTTTTGATCAATGTTTTTATCAACGTAAAGAGTCAAATACTCTGTATAGGAATAAAATAAATTTTTGTATATAAACCCGTGTTCTCGAGATCAGTAAACTAGGCCTTAATTTTACTAGAACAGCAATTTTGTTAGAAGCTTAGACTATAGAAAGCATTTTATTTAACATGACTGCTAGTAGTTTGCTAAATTTTAAACACACTGCAGTCGCTTCCTTGAACTAGAAAGATCTTATTCACTTTATAACAATATTTAACTTGGATTAACCTGAGACAATATAAAGAAACTCATTGTTTGCTATACAAACGGCAAATATTATTAATTTATGAAAAAACAGTTAGTCAAACAGCTAATTTTTTAAATAAATTTTCTGTTAGTAACACAGCCTAAAAATCGCAATCGTGGTTAAAAATGCTATTTCTAATAAAATTGTAATAATGTTCTGTGTGCAATGTTTTCGTCAATGTCAATGTCATTGAAAGAAATTATATAAAATTTTATATTTTACATTTGCCTCATAAATACATTGAAAACAAAATTAATAAAGAAAAAAGGGAGATGGGCGTCAAATTGTGCTCCTCTGAAGCGACGTCGCCGTGCGTTATTCTAATATGCAAGGATTCAACGATAAATACTGAACCTTATATGTATAGCGTTTATTATTGCCAAATCGCGAGAGCTTAGTCAGTTGAAGGTAAATTAAAATGTAAACTAAATAAATTACATAAACAAATTATAAGAACATATTTAAAAATCAATTTAAGGGAAGCTTATTAGTGGTTACACAGCATAAATAGTTATTTGATGCGAGTATAGATTTAGTTACGACAATATAGTATTCTGTGATGCAGTCTGCATTAAATTGAGTAGACAGCTTAGTGCTTATAAGATGCGTGCATACAGCACTATAGTTGGGTTGCAAATAAACTGAAAGCTGTCATTTTGCGTCCAATCGTTCAACCGTAGCGCGTTAACACAATATTTTTAATACGGCGAAAAGTGTACTGGCGGACTGAACCAAGGTGGAACATGCGAATATCTGCCTATTATAATGGAAGCCTGCAGATCTGGCTTGTTGCAGCGGGGGGCCGGCGGCAGTCAATGGTGAGACAGGTAGAAGGATTCCAGATTTAGTATAAAGAGGAACATCTGTTTAATTCATAGGGATATATTATGAATATCTGTTATTGCATCCTTAGAGCTGTTTTTTTGGCGGTTTAAGACAAAATTGCACAATTAAAAAATATTAAAAGTCTATGTTCCAGCGAGTTGGAAATTTCTTTATGATAATCAAAAATTTATGAATACAAATTGGAAATTGTACTTATTTAAAATTAGAGAGCATCTTCACTCAACTCGACTTGTTCATTTTACTTCTTTTTTTTATTAAGCTCTTATAGAAATAGAAACACATTTTACAACGAATACATTCTGATTGTTTTACTCGCAAGTTGAACCCTGTTAACATGAAACCATAGCCTACTTTACAGCAGTTTTTCTAGCACCTGTTCTGATAAACGTCGCAGTTAATTAGAAATTCTAATCAGGAACGCGTGCTTCGTACAATCAATACTTTCAGTAGCCTGGCGCCTTCTGCAAGAAAATGGTGATATCGGGATTTTAATTATTATTGCTGTTGCCATAATAATAAACATTGAGGCTACTACCGACAGGGCAACGACTGATCATCCAAACCAGCCAGACTACCTTGAGACCGTAACATTCCATCTAAAGGCCGATTACACATAAAAACGACCTGCTGGTTCTGCAAAAAGAAATGGCAACACCAGAAGATCCAATAATTTTGCTGCATCGTTAGCTAGATTGAAAGCTCAAACAAGGGTAAATGGAACTGACTCGAATTTTCTACTCTATTTTTGACATTCCACGGGTATCCGACCTTTTAATTATCAAAAATCATGACACACCTCGCTTTAATGACATCACAGCATAAAAACAAAAACTTACTCGTAAGAGCAATAGTATAGTAAACGCGATTTTTGTAAACTCACAACATTCCTGCAGCAAGTCGTAAACGGGTTCGGTGAGTGTATCTGGCGCCATGTGTACAATGTACTTAAAAACCAGTAAACTTTTCCCTCTTCTTGAGATCATTGTTTTGACAATCGCACAGAGTTTAATAGAGATTTTCAAAAAAGTGCTTATACGGTTGTTGAAAATAATATTGAATACGGAAAGAGAAAAATATGCTCAAAATTCTGAAGAAACCAACAAACAGCGCGCCAGACCTTTAAAAATTGAATCGGGTTTGTCACAATTTTTGCATTTAAAAAAATAAATATGAAGGTGAATCTAATTGGTAAAAACGTATAAGACTGTAGTATTCATTGATTATGTAAAAGTCACGTTTTAGATACGATATTACAGACAAATATGTTTAGTTGTTTTTAGAAAATTGTTACCAATTTTACTTTAACTCTAGAATTAACTTTCAATATATTCGTACAACACAAATTTAATTTAAGTATAATTTCCAAACGGAAAACATTTATTAAACAAACCCTACAAAAAGACCAACTTGCATGAATTTGTTAGTTCTAAGCCGATTATTGTAAAACGAACAAGACGCGATTCGTCCATAAAAAATGAGTTTTTGCAAAAACTATAAAAGAAAAAACTCATCTCTGAACTTTATAAATCTTTTCGAACAAGTTTTAAGTATGAGTTTGTCGATAAACGAAGTAATACGTAAGAGAAAGGTATTTCATTCGCCAAAAACTTTGATTTTGAGATTTTGACACATAAACACGTATTGGGATCCGATGACATTAAAAAAATTGATATGACATGCGCACGCGCGTGCGTAAGTGTACGAGTGCATGTGAGCTGGATGCGCGGATAGCTCGGTGCTCATGAGGAGAAAATGAGGTTGGTTCGCCAAAGAACAGGGTTTATAGAAAACAGAAGACAAGATATCTGAAGGGGCCTGGCCCCATCCTCAAAAAAACTTCAATAGTAAAGTAATTGATAATAAGAACAATTTCTTCAATAGGAAATAATATTATGTGCAGTCTAGTAAATGAAAATAAATATATTAAAGCCGTATCTAATTAAGATAAGCAAATCTTAAATTTTCTGAAGTTAATGTGTGTCTGTCTGGGTCGGTACCAAAAAGTGTAGGTGTTGTGTTATAACTAAATATAATCTCACTTCAGTATTTTTCATTGTACATAAGTACATACTTACATAAAAATTAAAATGTATTTGTTGAATATAAAAAAAAAGACTGCAGAAAATCAAAAAATTTTTATTAAAATACTTCATAATAGAGAAATAAAAAAAATAAAAACTCGCGGCTCGTGGCAGGGCCCCCTAAGGCATCGGACACGGGGGCCGTTGCCCCTCTGCCTCATGGTAGTTACGCCACTGGCTGTCCTTATTTAATATTGGTGTACCCCAGAAATAAACTCAATCGCATATTTTTTTCAAAAAAAATTTCACATAAAACTTGAGAAAGCAGAAAACCCTAAGGATAAAATCCGAATCTGATAAATCTCTTGCAAGATTTCGTTTTGGTCAATTACTCCAACAGGTTAAACGTAAAAGGAAAATAAGTTTATCAATTTGAAGGCTTAAATCAGAACTTTTGTGCAAAATCAAAATGAAGTAAATCGAACGAAAAAGAGAAAATCAAAAGTAGAAATGATGAATAGGAGAAAAACAATAAAACAAACATTTCAGAAACAAATGGAAAGAAACAATACGCTAGGAAAGTTTGGTAACATTCGCTAATTAATACACGAATGAAAGTACAAGATCCAACCCTTGTTAGGCCGAGACATGCAAGGGACACGTCGCAGGAAAAAAACAAACAAGCCCGGAACTTTTTTAATCCTTCTGAAAAAGTTTCTACGCAAACAACCCTACTTTGTCAAGGACTATTTATAGGTTCAGGGATCTAATTTGAAACTCAAAAATTTAGAAATCGGTGTTGTCAACAAGAAAACTTTTACAATATGTGTTCAATATACGCTGAAAGAAAGTTTAACAA
Source organism: Ctenicera cuprea (assembly GCA_958336395.1). Lineage (NCBI taxonomy): Eukaryota > Metazoa > Arthropoda > Insecta > Coleoptera > Elateridae > Ctenicera > Ctenicera cuprea. Next base: position 17,983,476 of record OY284487.1, on the reverse strand, counting down.
CAACGAAATATGAATACTTTTGCATATTGGGTACTTATTTAAGCAAAATGGTGTTTCCCCTGGTGTTCTCAATTATGAAGTTTGTGCTGTAAAATAAGAAAAGTGCTATTATTAACAAAACATCAGAAAAATGAAGTGTTAGTCATGATGCCTGTTAAGCGGTCCGGCAAATAAGAATTTTCTATATTTACAAGGAGAGTTCAATGGCGACTATTGAATTTGTGTGGTCGAGTGGAAAAAATGACACTCGACTATTAGAAATATATTTATTATTACATTCTAGATGTTACTCATAAATGCTTAAAATTACTCAAGCTTATCCTGGGTCAAATTTTGTTTGACGCATGTAAAACTTAACTAAATATAATTGGTAACTAATCTATAAACCAGGGACGTAAATATAGGGGAAGCTCAACATATTTCTTCGAGTATTTTTAACACACGATTTTCCGACATCTGCCAAACGAATTTTATTCTGTATACAGAGGAACACAAAAAGGTACTCGTCTTGAAAGTCGCCAAATCCAACCGTTTTCCACATAGCCAAACTACTTACGATTCATCGATTTTTATGAGAAAATGTCTCTCGAAAACCGTTGCATTTAGTGACTTTCAACAAGAATACCTTTTTTTGTGTGTTTTGTATGGAAATTTACAAGTCAAAAATTATGATTGTGTAAAAAATATTTTTAGAGAAACCTCGAATACCCGTCCCCATCTACGCACCTGGTTAATGAATTTAAGTGAAAACAAACGTAAATATTAATCATCAATATCAAAATAATTAAACAAAATTTCAAGCAAATATCTCAACTTATATCAGGTATGATAACTAAAATGTGGTTAAACTGTTCTTCATGAGGCTGTAACTCTGTAAGGAAATTCTTCTGCATTTATGCTTATATAAACTGTTTCCGGCTGTTTGTTACAGTTATTTTTCTTTAAGGCATTTGTTTTAATTGTGAAAACACCCTGTATATAAAAATTGCTTAACTAAAACATTTACTTTATTTGAATGTCCATAGAATTCTATTGGGGTACTTTGAAGAATTTTAAAAAAGAAGAGTACCTTACGAAAAAAGGTTGAGAAGCACTTTCTTAGGGGGTACCCATTTAAACTGCACCCCAAATTTTCAAATAATCACTCTGGCAACACCCTGTATAGAAAAATCGTTTATGTAACTAAACAATGTACTTAATATGAATGTTCATAAAATTTTATTGGGTACTTTCAAAAGTTTAAAAAAATTAAGGATACTTTATGAAACAGTTTGAGAAGCACTGTCCTAGATTACCCATTTATACTGTACCTCTGGATCTTCAAGTAGGCACTTTGGAAACACTCTGTGTATAAAAACTGTTTATGTAACTTAACAATTACCTTATTTGAACGTCCATAATATTTTATTGGGATACTTCGAAGAATTTAAAAACATTAAGAGTACTTTATAAAAAAAGTTTGAGGAGAAATGTCCTAGGGTACCCACTCAAACTGTATCCCCGGATCTTCAAGTAAGCACTTCGGAAGCACCCTGTATATCAAAATTATTTAGGTAACTAAAAAATGTACCTTATTTGAATGTCCATAGAATTTTATAGGGATACTTTGAAGAATTTCAAAAAAATAAGAGCACTTTACGAAAAAAAGTTTGAGAAGCACTTTCCTAGACGGTACACACTTAAACTGCACCCCGAATCTTCAAGTAATCCTTTTTGGAAACACTCTGTATAGAAAAATTTGGAGAAAAAACTTATAAAATTTTTTAAAATTAAAGATACTTTATGAAAGAAATTTAAGAAGCACTGTTCTAGGGTATCCACTTAAACTGTACCCACGAATCTTCAAGTAGGCACATAGGAAATTTCCGATAGTGTTTTTGAGAATGTCTTCATTAAATACTACACGTTTACTTCTAAATAATTTGCCATTTTTAATAATCAGATTTATTTTCAAATTATAGTTTTCAATGTGCAAATCCGCAATTTTTATCAAATTTAAATCAATCATTAAAACGCGGGAGAAAGATTAGTTAAACATAGCAGTTTTTCTTATTTTCAGAGATTGCCTTAATGGAGATTTTCACAATGTGTTTAGAAGTAATAAATACGCAGAAAAAAATCTTGCTAGGCATTTGTATATAACACCAAAATAAAATTCTTTTTTATTCATATAAATTGATCAGCAAGGAAAAACCGCGTATCTTTTTCAGAGAAAGCTATTTTTTAATTAGTTGTTACAGTCCACCAGCAAGAAAATAGAAGTGCTTTTGTTTTTGGGATGTTATTTCGGGAAATTATTTTACGGGTTGTTATTTCAGGAAACGTTTCTAGTGAAGGTCTGTTTAGCTGCTTTTCGGATTATTTTTCTCGGTAGGTGTTTTTCCATCGACAGTCTTCCCAGGGAATTTATTCTCGGACTTGTTTTAGAGACCGACTCCGTCAAACTAAATTGGTCCCTACAAGCAAAAGCAAAGTTAGGCGCCACTGATGGAATTAATAAACTTAAAAATTTATTATGTTTATTTTGCATATAGGTGATGACACGTCGCGTCGCGCCATTAGCATTAGTTTTTGAGAATGTCTTGTTTAAATACTCCACGTTTACTTCCAAATAATTTGACATTTTTAATAACAAATTTCAACTGTAAGATTTTAAAATTTTCCATTTTTCATGAGCAACATTTACACCGCAATTGCAACACAAATCGGAATTTTTGTTTCACGTATTTATTGTACAAAAATTTCCGAACATTTCCTTAAATTTCCACATAGTTCGTTTTAAAATTGCAATTTTTCAGATTTATTTTCATAGTATAGTTTTCAATGTGCAAGTCAGCAATTTTACAAATACATTTTTATAACTAGGTGTTGGAAAACAACTGTTATTGTCCTACAAAAATTGCACGTTTTCATAATTGAATTTTTAGTTTCTCCGCATTAATTAAATTTTTATTACCACAGTTCCATACTTTACTAATTAGTTTCTTTTCATTTCTTAGTTTTACTAATGATTCTTTTTTGTTACTTTAATAATTTTAATACAGTTAGCTTCTCATTGTCCCAAGCCTGAGTAAAACATTGGCGTCAAATATAATTTTCTTTCATAAAATCCAATTATCATTACGTAATTTCCATTTTGTGTCACTCAATTTCCTTTTCTCATTACTCAGCCTAAATTTTTCAGTTTTAATCAACAAATTTACTACTCTTCTTTATTGATTTTCTGTTTTCATTTACAGAATGTTATTTTTTTCACTCCCATAAAAATCTAAGACCAGAACCTACAATACGGAAAATGTAAATGATGGAAAAACTGATAATCTGGTTAAATAAGGTTTAATCTGGTTTAACTTAGATCAGCGCAGGAAAAATAGTATATTATGCAACAAGTTTTAGAAACGGCATTTTAGTCACAAGTTTTATTAGGCATGAGCGGAGCGAGTGTTTATTAAAACGAGTATCTAGAAAAGTTTCTAAAACGAATTGCATACTATACTTTTTCTACGACCATCACAAAAATACTAAAATTTGGAAATTATTTTATTATCTTAAGCAATATTAATTATTTTGACAGATTGATGGCAAGTGACGACTTGATTTTCAGTTGATTTTCAATTGATTTTTGCCAATAAAATCCTAGAGCTAACTTCAGCCCGTGACTAAAGCGCACAAAGTCACGGCTTGTCGAGGTGTATTTAAAAGGTCACTTACCGTCATGGAAACATATGCGATAAATGGCATTTTAAACACGGAAGTAGAAAAAAGAATTAAAACACTAATTAAACTCAATAATGGAGTTGAGTTATTCCAATTTAGATCTTTTGTAAAAGTTCATTATTTACTGCAGAAAAAACATCCTTTGATCAGAGTCTAATTAACTGCACTCAAAAGTTCAGTTCCCTTAAGGGCTGAAAAACAAGATCAAGTCATGTTGAAACAGAACTCCAATTTGTAATTAGCAAGTATAATGTACTAAATTTAAAAAATAAACCCTTTACGAAAATTACACGACATCGAAATGGTAAGTCTTTTTTGCTCTAAACAACTCTGCCGCTTTAAATCTAAAATCACCCCTTTTACTTATAACGCAACTTATAAATAAATTTCCATTTTTTTGAATTAATTTTCATAATGTTACATCATAAAAAATCCAAAATATAAATTTACACATTTTAATGTCTGAAGGGTCAAGGCCTATCATGATGTAAACCTTGCAGTTATAACCAATTTTATAATAGAATCCTACACGTTATTTAACATTACTTAGTTATGTCAATACCTCTCAAAAGTTTCAAACATATTACAAGACCACTCCAAAATCTAACAGGTAAACTTTGTAATTTGACATGGGTTTGTTACAAGAACAACAAAATCGATAGATAATGCCCTGAAAACTGTAATATGAACAGATTGGATTCGACTGGGAGCAATTCGGTTACACGTGTACAAACACTGTCTTCTGTCTAACTTCACCATTTATTACGCAGATCCTTAAAGCAAAGCTCGGGATAAGATGCTAAGCAAAATCTGAGACAAGGCGTAGGTGACGCTCTTCGCATTTATCTAGCTAAACTGCTTTCTGAAAATCTTCTGATGTACATAAATCAAAATAAAAACACTTTGGTTATGTAAAATCAAAGACATGATAAGGGTTTTTACTTTAGTGATAAAAGTTTGCAGTAAAATACGTTAAATAATACAATAACAAGCCGATACCGTTAAAAAACAAATGACTATTTGAAATTTGGTATGGCACGTACTTTTGAAGTGAAACTTCTTTGGCAGCAGCCGGCAGAAGAATTTGAATGAATAGAACGGAAATGCCAAAACGTAAATGCGAGACGGAAACATCCCGCGCTTGCGTTGTTTTCCTTCCACAGCCGCCACTGCCAGTGTTGCCAACTTACAGCTTTTGGGACTAGACCTGCTGTTTTTGACACCGACTTTTACGCCAAAAATTGAAATTTCAGTCACTGCTAAATTCTAGTGTTTTTGTAAAGTTTATTTAGTGCCGTATCCGATTGTATGTGTTTGCATTAAGATTTTGTTTTATTAAAGTCACTAAAAATTATTTATATTTAAATACCTCTAGCACCATTTATTCTTTTATTGCACGTTATGAACATATGATACTTTTACTGCGCATGCTATGAAATGAAGTCTGTTAATGGCTCATACTCATTGGTCATTCTGGAATTCGCGCTGTTTAGTATGTCTAACTATGTTCGTTTATGTTCTGTCATTTATATTTTGTTCTGTTCTAAGGTTATGTGACCGTTGTAATTTTTTTTAAATTTTTTTTGATATTTATTTAGTAATGTTACTTATACCTGAAAAACTTAAAATTTTTATATCCGTTAGCCGCTAGTGCTTTATGGTGTTTTTAAAAAGAAAAGTTGTGTGTTGCTTTCTGGTGTTTTTTAAGGTTTATCAGACAATTATCAAAACACAGTTGGTAACACCGTGCCCACCGTAGCCAGTATGTGACCGATTCCGATAAAAGTAGCTCAGGTTGGCACGTTGTAAGAAATATTTGTTCGGTAATACAATCTAATATTAAAATATACGTAAATGCTTCCAATGCTTATCAATCTATTTATCAATTAAAACGCAGACCCTTTCTGCATTGTCTAATGTGGCGGACCAAATATACGTTACAATAGTATTGCAACGCAACCGTAACTTTTTTTTAAATGGTAAGGGGGTCGAGTGCCACCTCATTGGAAAGGTCTTTTAGTTCTGCGTCTGATCAAAGAAAAATATTCAGCCATAACAAAATGACAATGTTTGAAGATAAAGAAGTCTATTTAAAAAAACTAAGAATTAAAGCTTAAATTAATTAAATTAAGTGTTCGAAATGTTTACTATTCACTTCTTGGCACATAAAAAGTCGGTTATGAAATTCCTGCCTTACATTTTCATAAGTTTTTGGAGTGATATTTCTGCAAACTTCTGTAATGCGTTGCTCCAGTTCTTCAATTGTTTCTGGACGGGTTATGTACACTTTCGATTTCAGATATTCCCATAGAAAAAAATCTAAGGAAGTTAAATCTGTGGAGTGAGCCGGCTATTCTACAGCTCCCCCCCCCCCTTCCAATCCATCTTCCAAGAAAATGTCCGTTGAGAAAGTCAGAAACAGGCCTATAATAATGAGGCGGCGCACCGTCTTGTTGGAACATAACGTTTTCAATATTATTTCAAGCCACCTGAGATATTTCTGGGAAAATATTGTACTGCAAATGAAAAAGTGGACTACTGGATAAGAAAATCAAAACAATTTTGAACTGAGTGAGTCCATTGGTTTACAATCCGCTATTTTGTTATGGCTCAATATTTTTCTTTAAAATTCTTGGATCAAACGCAGATCTAAAAGACCTTTCAAATGAGGTGTCACTCGACCCTGGATAAAAAAATCACAACAATTTTGAATTGAGTGAGTCCATTTGTTTAAAATCCGCCATTTTGTTATGGCTAAATATTTTTCTTTGAAACTCTAGTATCAGACGCAGAACTAAAAGACCTTTCCAATGAGGTGTCACTCGACCCCTCTTTCTATTTAAAAAAAATCAAAATGGATTATGGATTTTGGATGATACAAAATTTTAATATGGTCTGAAAAATAGTATTTAATTTCCCATTACAGCACACCAAATTTTGGGGTAAAATATCAAGTCGTTCAAAAGTTAGTTGGGGGGGAGGTTACTTTATGGACACAGTGTATATTACGTTTTAATACAACTCACGCGCATTAATATTTTTAAGGCGTTCCTACAACTAACTAAAACATAACATAACCGTTTTCGTTTTCTGTTTAATCATACAATTTAAAATGCACTTTTAATGAGAACACGCTAAGAAGTTTCACTTAGAACTTGCGTGCTCGGCACACATTGTTTTTAAAACGTAATTTGACGATAATTTCTTTAATGCGGCACGCGCTAAAATCAGAAATATTCCAAAACAATCAGATTTTTTATTTACATACAGCTCACCATAAATGTTCACCATTTTGTTGATGCACAAACAACAACCTTTCCTTGATACTATTGACCGCATTAACGAGCAAATCCGTTAAAATAGCTATCACTTGCTTATAAATTGAATTCATTAGCTAAAGAACATTAGTATGATTACTTCAAACCCCGTTTTCTTTAAAGTCAATTGATAGTCACAATTCGACTTAGTTGAGTTAGTTCCGGCGATCGTGTAGGCCAAGCTTTAGTAAAAACGTCTGCATATTATATAATTTACGGACTATATGTTTAGTTCTTGGCTGGGGTAGAAATACGCATTAATAAAAACACTTTCAGTGTCGCAGTGACGTAACTTTACGACAATAAAGTTACTGAATACTGATTGGTAACTTTCTTAAAAAATGAAATTCTATTACAACAGTATTGGGCCGTGACTTTAAAGGTTAAAAATCTTTCTCTGTCATTGTATGTGAATGAAATGTCCAAATCCTGCAATTATGAGTATTTGCATGACCATTTGGCCGAAACCCCGTTTAAGCTGTACAAAACAATTTAATTGAACCACTACAATTGAATTTGAAATTTCAACAAATATTCGTACAGCAAAATTAAGCTTAAATAATTTTACATGAATACATTTTAAAGGAGACAATTCCCCAAACTTTTGTATAGCTGAAGACATTTCGCAATTTGATTGGCACTTCACGTAGCATATTCGCTGCCTCCAGATACTCCTTGAACCCCAAGAAGCACGCTTTCAGCATTCATATTTCCTACTATTCTAGGTTTTCCTGCCCTTACTTGATATTTATTTAACGAAACCAGTTTCGTTAAATTTTGCGATTCACACGTAAACTGCAACGATCTTTTCTCAGTTTATTTTTGTACGAAATTTTAGCAAATCAGCTTAAAGAGTTTTTCCACATTACTAATAGTATTATACAAGATAAGTTCTTGTTTGTATAATATTACAAAACAAATGTTTTAACAATATTGACTTTTATTGCCTTATTACTTAAAAACAAGTAGGCAGATCATGAGACAATATTACTATGTACTACTAAAACTGTGTGGAATGAAAAAATTTCAAAGTTTTGACATTTCCAAAAAATATTGCTCAAACTTTTGCAACACGTTTTTTTTTTCTGCAAAAATTATATAATCCAATCAAATTAGAATAAATGTTTACGTTTGCAGACAAAAATTGGGGATAAGCTGGATTTTCGGTATATATGTTCCCGAGGTCTTCTCAATGAACATATTATAAGTCCTAACTGATCCAACTAGAGCTTCGTCCGCTATATCGGAAAATTACAGATTTGCATTTATCTGAAACGGCCTATTCAGGGCGTTGGCTACCTCTCTCCTATGTCTGTGTTTGGTGCGCGGCGGTAGATAATTTGCGCACACAGACATAGGGGACCTACAGTTTAACGTGGGCTCCGAACCACAGGAAGTACATGCACTTCTTCTCCAGAGAGGTTTCTCTGGGGAAAAATCCACCTCGCTGGCTTCCCGGTGCCTTGCGAGGGAGAACGACCGGGCCGGGAATCGAACCCGGATCCGCTGCATTGGTAGCCGGCGCTCTTAGCACGGAGCTACGGCCGCTCTAATAGTTAATAATAAACTTTAATATAATATAAATGTAAAATGCTGAGAAAAACTTCATAAAGTGGGACTGCTAATTACAAATCCAGGATCAAATATGGCGGAATGATTTCATAAAATTATCCGAATTGCATCTAAATTACTATTCGAAGGGTTTTGAAGCTGCTAATCCGAATTCGGGATCTAAATTAGAAAATTGGAGATGTCGGAACAAATATAGCGGAATTATTTCATAAAATTATCCAACTTGTATAAAAATTGGTTTTCGAGAGGTGTTTGGCCTACTAATTACAAATCCTGAATCTAAATCATACAATTCAAAATACACATTTAGTGAGAACACGCTTAGAAGTTTCACTTAGTACGTGCCTGCTTGGTACACTTTTTTTTGCTATGCCTATTGAAGTTCACAGTTTATGAAAACCCAAGTATTCTGAAAATAAGTTATTTTAATATTTCATACGATAAAAGAGCTTCCAATAGTTTGAGATGATACAGTTTGCGCATTTTCAAAAATTTAAATGTTGAAAACTCAGGCAGTTGCGGCCTTTCCATAAATTCAAACATTTTGAAGAACCTTTGAAGAACCCAAATCGTACTATTCTCTACAGTTTCTCAAAACTTATAAGCAATTTTTATTCACCTTAGGATCTCGTATTTTTACTTTCCTATCGGTACTTTCAGTAAAAGAAAAGTACCGATTTCATGAAAAATTTTGAAATCGAGATATTGACGGAAATACATGTTTTGGACCTCTCGGAACCCCCCAAAAAAATAGTCTGTGAGTGGATGTGTGGTGCATCATAACCATCCAACGGATGGTCGGATTTCGATGAGCTTTAGAATCTGGGGGTATAAGTTAAAAAAATTGCAAAAATTTAAAATAAAAAATTGATCAACAACTGGCCATGCGGTTTATTTTAAACTTTGTAAGCTCATAGATCTTGAGATGAGCTGCAATTGAATTCGGTCGCAGCCTTCTATTTTCTCTGTGACGCCTTCTATGCATTTTTAAAAATTGATGCAAAATTCCCCCTCTGTAACACACGGGAGACCATAAAAAATTCTTAAATTTAATAGTAGAATACGATTGAATTTTTAAGTGGGTTATTACACCCCCTCCTTTCCCAATTTTGGCGAAATAGTTTGTCCAAGCGTGTTTGGTTTTTTTGAAATACCGAGAAATATTTTTGCAAATAATCAAATAATTAATTTTTTCAACTCCGTTGCGTCTTAATTAGCATAGGAACATCGATGGAACTTAAGGCAAGGTAGATAGCAAAACCCGTAGTGCGTAAGAGACGAACAGAGTATAATCACATCATGAAAGGCAAGAAGCTGACAGCTACTAACCTGAAATTGCTACTCAAGTAGTATGGCTAGTGTAACTTGTCCTACTAGCAATGACGGATTAGCAGGGCTTTATATTTAAATACCGTACAGCTGAAAACAGTTCTTAATTAGATGTGCTGTAATTGTGATTAGATATGTAAGACTAATTATTTTGTATAATTGTATAGGAAATTCCAGACGAAGTCTTTCGCTCATTTTTCATGTTTTTTTTTCTAAAATAATCTATGATTCATGACAAAACTCTTAAACATTGAATTTCCATAGTATTAAATAGAAGTTTTCTAAAGTACTTGTACCAAATTCTGTGAAAATTTTGAATACCGCAACACTTAAGCTATTAAAATGTCTACTCTTATATCTTCTAAAAAATTTCAAAATATTTTAAAAACTGCAAACAGTTCACGAAATCCCGATGTCAAAACTTAAAATTTCCAAAAGTCTTAAAATTGCAGATTTCTAATAAGTAGTAAAGTATTAATATTTTCGAGACTTAGTAAAAACGGCTCATTTTTTTTATTTTCCAAAAACTATTTTATGCTGTACAATGTTTGAGTATGTTTACGTTGTTATCGTAATTTAAGTATTTTTCCTATTTCTAAACATTTCCCCTGATTTTTTTACAAAATTCTAATATGGTATTACGCCCTGGGGCCGTTTTTAAATTTTCCAGGCTTGCAATCACAAAAAACTGTAGCCTAGATGTCTGTCTAGTATTGAATAAAAGTTTCTAACAATTTATAAATTTTCTACATTTTTCAAAATTTTATGGATTATAACAAACGAAACACATAAACAAAAGTTGCGTGGGATTGTCCATGTTGAAATAAAATTTTAATTCATAAAAAAACACAGACTTGTCTTAATCACTACGGAGTTTCTTTCCTATTTCGTTTGTTTAGATTCTCTGTATTTCCACTTTTCCAGTATTACAACCATATGCAGTAGTAATGCGTTTAGTAAATTTCACATGCCATTTAATCCCGGCAGTTAGATTTAACGATTATATTTATTATCGTAACGCCACCGATGAAACATTAACGTAATTGTTTTGTTGCCCATTACAGACAATGATATATCCGATGGTTCGAGTTCGATATACATTACTACCATTACGTTCCAATATTAGAACCGGCATCCTGCAATTTGTTGTAACATTACCATCATCAATTCCCAGCACGCGCCAACAGTAATAAATTACATTTTTAGAGAAAACGAGTTTTAACAGTCCCAAAACACTTGGCAATATGCAAAAAAAAAGTTGGGCTCAAAAACTCGGCTTACTATTTTACAGCGGCAGCAGGATATAAATGGAATTATGCATTTCCTGAATTATTCATGGCGTTTCTTAATCACTCAATTAAAACAGCACCTTTTATAATTATTTTCGTTAGCAAATTAATCCAAACTTATTAGCGAGCAAGTTTCTACCACAAGGAGACTACAAATTGCGTTGGAAGAAAAAAAAAACGCCAGACAGCAGCGTCCTAAAATGTGAAATTAACAACCGCGTTGTATGTTGTAACGAAAACTACGATGCGCGGTAATTGTGGACATTCTAACCATTTAGAATATTTACTACGGCGTATATTGATTAAATTCCTGGCAAGAAGGCAAACACCAGGACCGTATTAATAAATAATACATTGTTTGTTGTGTTACACAGCATTTATAAACTTACAGGTCTCAAACTAATCCAGAAGACTGGTTTTCCAACACACTCGGGATGGTAAGATGTGGCCTACTGAACCCTGCAATATAAATAAATAATTAAAATTTAAAAAATTAAACTAGGTAAACACACCAAACAGGGACATTAAGTACATACAGATAGCAGAACAGTTCCCTATCCAATTAAAGAACATAATTGGTTAAGTAACTAACAAATAGCACATTGTTTATTATTTACAGCATCATTTTAATGTTTATACACTTGGCAAACGGTTAACAAATTTTTCTGTATACTTCTAGAATGAAAATTTAGTTTAGATATTTTTAGAGAGCAGTAAAAGGTATTTTTTTTTTCGGAAAATAACAGCATCGTTATTACTTTTTTATATTCTAAGAATTAGGTTGTCAGCTAATAATTGAGTTTTCAGTAAAATTATTAATTTCAATATTTGGACATACCAGGTGATTCAGCATAGATGTCCCAAGCTAATATTACAATTATTTTTCAAAGTAACAAAATTAGTTTTTGCAAGCGTTTATGCTACTTAGAAACCATTAAATTTGCTCTATAAATAACATTTTTTCACTACTAGTAATATGGCGTAGCATTTTGACACATAATAGAATGCTGTGAAATTCAATTTCTCTACCTTTGCTCACTAACAGGTAACTAATTTTTCATTATTAACCACTGGTAAATAATTAACAAATTTATATTTTTTGATAATCCTGTGACAGTTTTAAAGAGAACATTTTTATAGCACGATTTAATAAAATGGAGAGATTCTATTTAATGGTATTTTATGCATAAAATAGTTGTTTAAATAAATTAATTTAATTTTAAAATCTTTGGTGTATTTGAATATACGTTTTTCGCGCCGTAATAAATGACAACTCTGTCAATATCAATTTCGCCTATAAAATACAACCACACAAAGTAAAAAAGAGAAAATTGTTAATAATTTCAGTATTTTAGATTAAACCAGTTCTTAAAAACAATGTTTTTGAATACCAATGATGATTTAACAATTTTCAAACAACTGTCATGCCAACAAAACAAAAAACTGTCATTTGTTTTATAATTTGAAATAAACAGGGATTTAAGTTAAAATAGTCATTTTTCGACAATTAAAAGGATTTATATCACTAGTAGTGAAAAAAAGTATATACGCCTCGGTAGAAAAGTCTTATTATAGCGGGCCTTACATCCCTCGGCGCTACGCGCCTCTGGATCTATCCTTAGCCCTCAGGCTATAATAGTAGACTTTTCTACCTTGGTGTATAATATACTATTCCCTACTATCGGTTACGCAGGAAGTGAAGCCAACTGTTTTTTTAATAGCACCTTATTTTATGCTTACAATAAATCTGTATACAGAGTAGCTAGAAAACCCCCGGCCACTTTTATTGCGGCGGTCAAGAGATGGCGCTTTAGTAAAGAAAAATTAAATTAAAATACTGGCAACAACGCAGAATCCAAGACGTTTTGGTTTATTTGATTTAATATGGGGCGCATTTAATAACTAATACGTCTTGGATTCTGCGTTGTTGCCAGTATTTTAATTTAATTTTTCTTTACTAAAGCGCCATCTCTTGACCGCCGCAAGAAAAGTGGCCGGGGTTTTTCTAGCCACTCTGTATACGCAAAAATAGGTACAAATAATAAAACCAATAATAGATTAATCCAAGTAGAATCCAGTAGCACCATTGATATTTCAACTAATTTGAGTTTTTAAAATTAAAGCAATTTTGTTTGAGAACTACTGAGGTTGACAGAAAATTCATTTAAACTCTACAGGGTTATTACACAAATTGTAAATGAAATGCTATGTTGCAGTACCTTGAAGGCGATAAAAACACTTCTTATAGTCTTACTTGTACCTATTTTTGATACACTCTGTATATATTTTTTTTGTTTAGTGCGGAGCCTCTTAAGATTATAAAAAATTTTAATTATTTTAAGATAACAGTCAAGACTTTTTAAGGCATATTTGAACCTTACACTTTATGTTATTTGTGACACATTATTCTTGCTACTTGATGTAATTTTTAAACATTTGCAAAATTGGGTTCTAAAACTATTTGAATTTCATATTATTTTACTTGAAACTGTAATTTTTATACTTTCCGCAATATATCCTTTGTAAAATGTTTTTGGTAATAATAAGATTGCACTTATTACAGTAGTAGCATGGAGGAATGTCGAGTAGCAAGCCCAATTTTTTGTAGGGAACGCTAAAGCATACAAACTACAAAGAAAATGCCTCAAGCATAAACGAATTGAGGAATAAAATTATTAATGACTTACGGAGAATACCGATAAGGCATGCCGAACTGCCTTACATTATTTCTTTCAGCGAACTTGAAAAACTGCAGCTCCTTATACAACAAACGTAAATAGCTCCCAAAATTAATGTGGCAGTTTTTTTATTAATCACACAAAATACGAAGGATGTCACAAATAGCAAATAAGTGTTAACTTCGAGTGGACTTTTCCATACTAGATATTAAAACTTGCCGTATTTGCAAAAGTGTATTTTTTTATAATTATAAGGTTATACAGTTCACCGACTATTAGATTTCTAAGAAAACAAGCAGGGAGAATAGGAACTTGCGATATTCTGTGCAATTGGTTTCCGTATCGCATCTGCACGCATAGTAGCAGCGACGAAACTGCACGAAAGCAAGGCAAGCGCCGCACCCTACGGCTAATTAGAAATTCCGCTTCGGATGTCGGACAAACATAGATATAATAGCTCTATTTGAGAAGTTATTAAAATCGACTGTGAAAAAAATGCTACCAAAAACATGTCTAACTTACAGATACACTGTGTCTATAAAGTACCCCCCCCCCCCCCCCCCCCAACTAACTTTTGAACGACTTAATATTTTTCTACAAAATTTGGTGTGCTGTAATGGGAAATCAAATACTATTTTTTAGCCAAAAATTAAATTTTGTGTCATCCAAAATGGCGACTAAGCGTCATTTTGAATTGTTTTTTTAAATGGAAAGCGGGGTCGAGTGACACCTCATTGGAAAGGTCTTTTAATTCTGCGTCTGATCCTAGAGTTTCAAAGAAAAATATTGAGCCATAACAAAAGCGTATTGTTATGGTGAGACAGTTAGGGATTTACTATATAAAAGGTTTTGAACATTTGCTGAAAATGATGTAGATTTTATTAAAGTTTGAATGTATAACGTATAATTTATTTCCTAATGTATCAAATTTAAAAACATTTTTTCAGATTTAAAAAATTGTAGAACTAAAGGTGTTAAATTAAAAAATAAAATAGATTTTTAGATGTTTTAAGGATCAAACTCAAGGCCATACTGCCTCATCTAACATGGCTTAAATTACACACATATAAGAAAAGCGCACTCTCCATCTCTTCAAATAAACATGACCTTCGTTGTAAGCTCGAATTTGAAACAAGTTATCGAAATTTCAAAAAATTACACTTTTACTTAAAATTTCAAAACAACTACTAATTGTAAACTTCAAAATTCAGATATGAAAATTCTGTCAAGCTTGATATTTAGTGTAGTATTGAGCAATGTTTCTATAAAACATTCTGAGAAAGCAAAACTTCAGATATGCGCGTCCCAGGCGAACACCGTTGTTTTTATAGCAAAACAGCGGCTACATGACAAAAAAATAAAGAATACAAACTCCCGCAGCAGGCGAATTTGTACAATAATAGTTAGAGATATGTCTATGTTATCGTATAAACAAACCTTCCCGCGTTATAGCAAGGTTACATTCCAGCTTTAATAAACAGTACCCTTGGCGCTGTTAAAACAATATTTTACGTTCTGTAAGAAATGATTTAGCAGTTTACTTACGCGGCGAAGCTTCGATTAAAACTAAATAAACCCTTCTTGTCAATACTTACAAATTAATCAATGTGACAATAGAAAAAAAAATAAAAAGTATGTACAAAAATTTAACACAAAATTAAATCAATCTGTGAACTGCATTTTAGACACATCATTCAGAACTGCGACAATTCTAACGATTTACTGATGGACCATTCTGTAAATCAGAGAAAAGCTTGTGGTTATAATTGATAAAACTGTATGTGTTCACGAGCGGCCACTGCTGTAACGTATTTTTATTTTAAATATGAATTAAATTCAGAAAAGTAAAGTTTTTTCAATCAACACCTTTCTCTGGAAGTATCTTATTTGTAAAAGATGTTTGTTAATATCTACTTCAAATCAAATTTTGGAGTTTTAAACAAATACGAATAAGAATTTAAGACTTCTTAGTACCGGATTAAGGTTTTTTGGACTACCAACCGAAAAATGTTATAGTCCCCCATTTGCCTTTGGTATGAAATTGTTATTTCATTGTTTGACAGAAAGAATATCGAAAGCGATGCATGGTGTGCACTGGAAACTGTCGGTTGCTTACTTGAAACTTATTGTTTTATATTGTGCGTTCAATAAAAAGCACCTGCCAAAAACAGTGGCATCAAAAGCACATTTGGTTTTTTTAACGCACGATATGTAAGCGCACACACTAGCAATTGTGCGCAATGCTTACAGATAGTGCGAGCGTGTAGAATTGTTTAAAGAAACTAGTATAAAAAAAGGTAAAACATATATACTACAGTTCAGTGCAACAGAGATTGGAATACAAAGGGCGGGGTTTCAGAGCGTGTTGTTCCGTTTTGCTACCAGCAGTCTCTTTGGTATTGACTTCACTAGTTAAAACGGTCATGCTCCCGCCCAGTATCCACCAAATCTTTAGCTTTTTTTCTAACATTTTATATAGGCAATTCAACAGTTGCGCAACTAAGAGTTGAAAAGTGTGCACCCTGTCGTACAGACTAATATGGTTCTTGAGATATTACGCCTACAAAGGCTAACTAGCAAAGCAGTGCTTGTAAAAATACAAACAGACGTAAAAAAATAGACGAAAACATCACAACAACCAGCAATATCTGCAACAATTCATTACATATTGCAACAATTTTTATTTCGCAGGAACGTGTGGCCCTCGAGTTCGGCCCACCTTGGCTCAATAGTTAATCCGGTCCTGGAACTTTGTGTTTGCATAGAAGCTCATTTGCAATTTCCAAGTCACATTTTACGTTTCTATCTTGATTAGTTAACCTTTTTTTAAATACCAAAGGTCTTTAAATATCCTTCAAAAAACCCTTAATCCAATCCTGAACTAACCTTTCACAAGATTTATGTACAACGACGCAAAAGTTAAGATAGACTACACACAGGTTGTCTAACCCAGACGGATAGCAGACATTTAGAAGCACTTGCACGACATTTGTTGTTTATAAATAACCCATAAAAGATTAATCAGAGGCAAATTGCGATACATCATGGCCGACTTTTTCTGTTTCTTATTAACATGCTGGTAAAATATAAATCAAACCTGCGAACCAAACAAAGCCGTTCAAACAAAATTCCGTGGAACGTTAACCTTTGATGCTACCCACCGATAAAACCAAATTCAGATCTAGATAATATCCCCGGCGAAACTGTTGCAATAAATTTTTCTCAACGCCAGAGTTGTGTCGTGGTAAAAATTTATGTTTGTTAGATACTCATGTTACCTTGGGAGGTTGATCATGTTTTATCTTACACAACAATTCAAGTTTCATCTAATATACATATAATATAACATATAAGTTATAACATTGGTGAAATGTGTGCTGTTACTCTAAATAATTAAATTATTTCATTAATTGCTTAATTAAGAACAATAATGTTTTTTAATTTATTTAAAATTCTTTCAATTAATACAAAATATTTACTTTGTTTGTTTTATTTAATCAAATGCTATTGATTTTCTGCTGATATGTTAAACTAGACTCATTACCATTCTTTTCTTGGTCGTTAATATACAGAGTGGCTAGGAAAACCCCGGCCACTTTTCTTGCGGTGGTCAAGAGATGGCGCGTTAGTAAAGAAACATTTAATTAAAATACTGGCACAACGCAGAATCCAAGACGTTTTAGTTATTAAATCCCCCCATATTAAATTAAAACAACCAAAGCGTCTTGGATTCTGCGTTGTTGCCAGTATTTTAATTTAATTTTTCTTTACTAAAGCGCCATCTCTTGACCGCCGCAAGAAAAGTGGCCGGGGGTTTCCTAGCCACTCTGTATAATTGCAGAGGTACGCCCCTCGATTTGTTTTTTGTAACCCGTCGAATGAGAACTACTGCCGAAAAGAAGATCTCGTAAGAAAAACAAAAAATAAAATCCGAAAACCTCGGAAAAACAACCCCAGAAAACAGTTTAAGAAAAAGTAAAATCTCCACGAAACATTTCCCTCAACAAAATGCCTATCTTAGCCCCACAAACAACTCTTTAGAAAAAGCGGGCAAAAAGTTATTTAAACCGTTAAATCAAGTACTTTTCCTTACTTCCGGAGGAGTGCCTCAAGGGCGCTTGACAAACTGTTTGCAGAATTGATAAATACGAACTGAAAAAATCACTTGTATATATTTCCAAATGAAATCTGCCCTTATCCATATAAATTCATCTTTTTCAGGGAAAGCTATTTCTTAATTAAGCAGTGATCCACCAGCAAAAAATACACGTGCGTTTTTAAGGGATCTTGTTTGGTGGTTGTTTCCCCCGGGAGATTATTTTCCGGGGTTTGCTTATTCCGGAGAATGTTGTTGCCGAAGCCTTTTTTCGAACAATGTTTGGCGGCGTGTGGTTTTTCGATGAATGTTTTCCCCAGCGAATTTGTTCTCGGACTATTTTCAGGGATGTTTGTACAGTAAACCATAAAAGGCCAGCATAAATAAAAGTTTTTTTTTTGTTTGATGTTATTAGTGTGGCCGCATTTTGGAGAAGGTTATGTTTGATCAATCTCGGGCCGCTGCCGACGTGCCATCTCAAACTGCAACAGCCTGAGAACTCGAGGGGATTTAGCGTTCTTCTGTGTTATCACATATTGTGTAATGCAATAAATTTTCGACAATAAGGTTAATGTTCTTAGTGAAAAATGATTATTTAATTAAAATTAACGCGCGCGGTTTCATACTTTTAACAACAACTCTTCGCAAGATGTTGAAATTACGTGCTGCTTTGTGGTCAAGATCCGCGGCTTCGTCCCCCCGCGTCTTTTTGCGCAATGAGGTATCCACAGATTATGTTACAGTATCGCAACCAACTACTGCACACTATGGAATCCTGTTTATCTTGCGCAACTGAGTTTGTGCTTTCTGCACGCAGCGCCTTAGTATGTGGGTTTTGGAGGCGTGGATCTCCCACAACTAAAAACCGAGACAGAGAGTAGGGCTGCGGATTTAATATAAAGATTATACTTTAAGTTTGATTATGCAATTTTTAATAAGTAACAGAAATATGGTTTCTTTACAATTTAAAACTTTAAAAGTACTGATTTCAAAAACAGCTGTGGAATCTCAAAAACAAATTATAACCGTTTACAATATTCCGATTACAATATTGTATTCAATTCACGGGGGGGGGGGGTCTCTTAAGAATTAGGACAGAATAAGCTCAGCTCGTATTTTACTGTACTTAATGCACTATTTCGCTCGATTACGTTTGTCCACCAAATTACAGCTTCACACTTGTCAGGAAATGTGTATGAAATGAACACGGAAACAAATAACCTAGCATTTGCTAAAAATATGTCCCAGCTGATGCAAAAAAAATTTTCCTTTTAAAATTCGGTGATTGCAACTTTGGGAAGTCAGTTATTGGGGCAGTTCTGATGTCAACCCCAAGGGAGGCAGTTCAAGTAGGCAAGAAGTCATTGACGTCACGCTGGGCCCGGTATCCGTGGCCCCGTTGGTCAAGGATTGGCATGCTGCGCCGGAACCATCCCTCTCGGATCACCGTCTTATCAGGTTCACCATGGACCTAGCTCCCGTTAAGGATGAGAGCTACTGCAGAGATCCTGAAACTACCGACTGGGTGGCCTATAGGCAGGCCTTCGAAGGTCTCCCGGAAAAAAGGCCCCCGAAAACAAAGTTCCGTTGATCGCCTTTCCGGGGGAGCTGTTATCTGATATCTTTCCTCTGGAAGCTTTTTTTCCGCAGCTGTTGTTTCGGATACAAACTGCTCAATGGGTAGTTCCAGTCACCGTTACCGTGTGTGTGTGGTAGTTAGGCGTTACGCTGTAACGTAGAGAATATTTGAACTTTGCGCCTACATCGAAAAATCTTTAATTTCTTTTATTCGAAATTATTGTGGGAAACTCCTCCCCCTCGCCACCCGAACAAAAAGTTTAATTATGCCAATTCGTTACCCTTCGAACTTAACAGTCATTCATAATAGCCAATCGAAGCGTTTACTATGTCGACTACGTAAATTGTTACATACAAATATTTTAAGCACGCGCTACTGATTATCCGTGTAGCGCAAAATTACAACTTCAAAACTTACACTTAAGCACCTACAAGTTTCTTTGAGTCAGCATTTTTAGATTAAGGACCCATTAACTCGGTTCTTGTCTCGAAGCGTAGCGAGTGTATTACATGGTTCCACTTGAGCTTACATTAAAATTTATAAAGTTTCTAAATGACTTCCTTCGAATTCAACCCCGACAGTTTGAACGGAGAGACACGTTTGAATGAAATCAAATCCACCTGACGCGACAACAGTCTGCTGATTTTATATTAATTACTACTAATTACAGTTTCTGTTTTAGGTTTAATTGCGTATAATTGATCGGACAAAAATACGAGAACACTGTCATTATATTAGAATTGAGGACACACATTGATTTACTCAAAAGCTACCAATAACAGAAGTGGGATGTTAATCAACGTTTTTTTCTAATTATCATTTTTCAAATAAGCAATAATTAAATGTAATTTGATGAAGCCTGATAAAAACCCTAATTGATGATCAGAAAATTAATTTTCATTGACTAAAAGGAATTCGAATGCAACTCATCAAATTTTCCTTCGCTATAATTAAAATAAATTCAGGAATTATCTCTATCTCTCTCTCTATCTATTATATTACCCTAAAGCCTAAAAGAATTTAAAAATTCAAATAATTTTCATAAATCTAAAGAAATGTGAGATATGCTTTATGGTATCAAATCTTTTATGAAACTTCAGTTAGGAGTTTGTACCTACAACAAATTTGAAGGTTTTCACTGACGTAAATAAAACTTTTTTATTTGAAAACATTTTTAAGGATATTGGATTTTATTGGGAATTTTATTGTGTTGCGGAAAAAAATAATAAAGCGAATTGCGTGTCACGGAACGCGAACAATATTTCTCCGGCTGCCTTCCGAGTGCTTTATGAATAATTCTCACGTTCCCCTAATTTAAAAATAAATTTCATTGATGTCTAGGAATTGCAAATTTACCGAATTACCGGCAATTCAGTAGCTGTTTTGTAAAATACCGGTATATCGTTTTTTTTTAATTACACAAAAAAATTCAAATAAATAAATAAACAAAACATGTATTGCAAAACATTATAACATAAAAGATGAGAAAAACACACAAATAAAATTATAAAAGTAACACAATAAAAAAACAAACTTAAAATTCAGTTTACGATGGAGGAATTACGATGATGTATTCTCTACCAATTACCGCGTATAAATTTACCGGAATTACCGACATTTTAGAAGGGACTTTTGTGCCATTTACCGGTACACCGGTATTGCAATCCCTATTGATGTTCTTAAATAATTCATAGGGCCAGCGGGTGGTCTAGTGGTCAGAGTCCCAACCTCTAGAACTAGACTCCCAACGGCAGTAGGTTCGAATCCTCTGCCCTAAGTCACGTGATGCATTAGTTCCACAAGGGAGACGCGACGTTGGTATAGATGTCGCCTCAAGTTAAGCGCGTTTAGCACACTTTCATATATATTATAAATTAAAATAATTATTATTGAAAAATCGACGTAGAATAAAAATATAAAAATGTTTCATGGTCCATCTGAGGATAGAGACCTTTCATTGACAAAAAAATGGTCCAAATTGGTGAAGCGGTAACCGCTGGAGGAACCGGAGAAAAAAACGCTTTGAGCTTTTATATACCTATGTATAGATAATAATTGCAGTTTTAATTATCGATGAAGTTCGCCATACAATTATGAAAGTGAGCGAAGCACTTCGCCTGGACCTTCCAATACTTTAGAAACTGCCGTAGGTATCAACATTTTCCACGAGAATAGTGACATAAGATCGCGTCACTGCAGCCACGTACCGACTCGGTTAGCATAGCGTACGCCACTTGATTGGATTTACAAATAGAAAACTTTACATCAGGCATGGGCAACCTACGGCCCGCGGGCCGGATCCGGTCCGCGAGGCGATTTCTTACGGCCCGCGAAAGTTTTTCCATTTAGATATAAATGTGGCCCGCGATCATTTTTTCTCGCTTACACAAAAAACCTACGTGGTTTTGTATTTACATATAAATCCAGCCGACGATTACTCGTGTCCGACACTGACCATGAATCATAGGTACCTACTGCACGTGCACGTAAATAGGCGATACATCCATAGCTACAAAAGATGAAAATGGTCAACAACTTTCGTTTACTTTTTGCCCTTGACTACGGAACTTAATAGTATCATTTACATTCCTAGGATAATAAATAAAGCAACAAGGTACAGATTCCAATATTTTATTTCAAACAGAATACTAAAATGTTAATTTTAACTGTTCGTTGATATGGTAACAAGCACAGGCAACGTAGAATAATGGGGCGGGCTTTTAAAAAATAATTCCGATGACAGCAGTCAAAACGAACTTTTAAAAATATGATTAAATTTCTACCTGTAGCGTGAAAAATTTAATAAGTAACACGGAATGTATCGACTATTAACATTCTCGGCAGGCCACAAGCCTCGGCTTCGCCTCGGCTCGTATTTACCTACCTCCAATGTTATTTCGTATTTACATTCCTTGTTACTTAAATAACTACGAAATAAACTCAATAATCAGCATGAACTCCTGGGAAATTTGTTCATGAGTCTTTTGCAAACATAAAAAGTTTTCAAAATAAACTTCATGAAACTGAAAAATACCCAAATATTTCAAGTTTTGTTAGAAACAACAAATAACTTAGTTTGGAAGTAGGTGCATGCCGTGAACAATTTTTTTTAAAGATGAATTTTATTAAATCCAAAACTAGAAGCCAACTCATTGACATTAATCTGGAAAATGATCTGCATGTTGCAGCAACTAATATTTCTTCAAATATGGACCGTTTCGTTAGTGGTATACAAATATAAGGATCGCCTCTACTTTTTATTTGAGTTTGATTTGAGCAAAAACTATGTGTTTCGACTTTTTTTACGTTACAAATTTGTGTGCGCAGTCAGCAGCAATTAGCCTTAACGTCCCACTGCTGGGCACCGGCACTTCTCTCCCACGTACTCTCATTAGCTCTCCCGCTAAGGTGGAGTACGGGGGACCTATAGTTTAACGTCGAATCCGAACGACTAAATACCAGAGAAGGTTTCAGGCATTAAGACTCCACGGCTGCCTACAACGGATTGGGGAATGTGAGTAGGGGCTTGCGGCATAGATTTTTATTGCTGCATGGCTTCGGCGGGGAATCGAACCCTAGACCTTTAGCGTAGAAGGCTAAGCGCCTAACCTCTGAGCTACCACCACTCTTGTGCGCAGTAAAGTACGTTTATTTTAAATTCTACTACTCATTTATTTTACTAGTAACACGAAAACTGGTTCGGTCCGGCCATCAGAACATTTCTAAAGTTTTTATTTGGCCCATCAGCTGAAAAGGTTGCCCATGCCTGCTTTACATGATAAAAAATAAATTCTGGACTTCTTAGAAGAATAAAAAAAGAGATAGAGAAATTTTCCGCTAAACTTTGGGTTGGAGGAGAAAACTTAATTTTCCTACTGCTCCACCTAAAACTTTAGTTGCGAATCTTGTTCTACTATCGGCAATTTGGCTTAAACTGACAAATGTTAAAATAACCATAAAATGACCGTGAAATTTTTAGGTCATATCTAAAGACCGGACATTTAGTAGCAGAAGAGCAAAAAATTTCGTTAAAATTCAATAAGTAAACAAAAAGCATAGGCGTACTCAAATCCATTAAGTTATACATGAAACATATTGAACAAGAGAACTAATTTCTCGGATGAAAATTACAAAAAGTTGTTGCTATGTACTGCAATTCTTAAATTTTTTAATTAACGGTGGTTTTCTGGCCCTTACGAATGTTGATAATCCAAAATACCCGTTCGTAGAACTTTCTCGTTGTATTAATGAATTTACACGTTCAATTTTCATTAATTCGCGGTTGCTATTTTACATTTCAACTAAAAAAAATATTTTTGCAGTTTTATAAAATTGTTTCGTCAAGTACTTTTAAAACTCATGACCGTTCCTATTCTACGCTTATGAACCGTGTTTTATTTTATTAAACTATTACATAAGCCATAATTCCAGTTAACCAAATAAATAATAACTAGCTGCACAAGGTAGATTAAGGTCAAACAGATGGATGTGTTACTATTCTAGGCTCGTAAATAATTCGTTTAAAAGTTTAGGTATGCGCCAACTATACATTTAAATTGCTTAATAATTGATTGCCTCATAATTTAAATACTGGCAATATTCTAGACTAGAAATCCGGACTATAGTCATATCTATGGTTCCTTTAGGACTAGTAAGAGATGAGAAGTTGTTGAAACAGCAATTTGCAATTTACCTTGAAAAAACCTTTGAATTTACATTTTGTAGATGACAATATCAATCAGTTCAGGAATAGTTATATTAATATGACGTTTATGAGTAGCGATTTAAAATTAAATGGATATTAATATACTATGTTATAATATGCGTTTTCAAAATGATGCACCTGTACATGTGCTCACAGAAGAGTTGTGCCTGTCACAAGTACTATTTAACCACCGACAAACGAGAAAGTATAAAAGCAACCATCGTGAATTGCCACCTAACTTATCGCGAAAAGTTTGTTAATTGCAGTGTATTAAATCCTTTCCCGTGAATATTAAGCATAATTGTAAAAGTCCCTAATAGTTCTACCTCATTTAAAGCTTATATTCCTATTAAGTTTGAATTTATTACTAAACTTTCATAATAAATCTTCCTGCTCATAAATTGCCCCGTCTGCAATAAAACTCATTGTACAAGTATTCAAACGTGGGATTTAAGGCAAATATGCATGATGATATGGAGTATATGAATATAAGAAAAAAATAACCCAGTTTTATTAGAAAAAAACCGTATCCTAATCTAAACTATGTATACAATTTTGTTTTACCAATTTGTTAATCGTTAATTCATTACATAACTTTCAATTATAAGAGAATAGTAATTTTACCCAACTATTTGGTTTAAAAAATTCAATTTTCGGTTCAGCTTATTTAGTGCCTACCGATTTCAGTGTCGTATTTTGTCACAAGTTTCAATATACAGGATGTATCAAATTGCGTGTTATAGCTATCGGGATCTCGCTTATTTAAAGAGATACGACGACGGTTAAATAAGAGAAAAGGTGTGAACGTTTATGCTCACTAATAATCTAAAAAAGAAATTGAAGGTATCTTGCTTAGTTTCTGTAAGAACTGAAAAAAAAACTTATTTATGGTCAATCTAATATTTTATCAGATTTGGTACTGTTGATTTTCAATTGTCAGTTTTTTTTTAATTTTTCAAATTTGAATCGTTTTTTATTCTAATTACAGCGATGTGTCACACTTTGCATTTTGTCTAAGTTTTGAGCATTTTATTACAAAAATAAAAATTTCATAAAAGTGACATGGAAAGACCACTTTATTTAATTTGTTCTAAAAAAATTCTAGTATGCTATGAACTGATGGAAGTAAAACAAAACACTATTTTTATTTACTTTGACATTTAGATACATTAAATGTATGTGAAAATTACAAGAAATTTTGTTTTGAGAGTAGGCAACAGAATAAGTTATTTTTTACAAAAACAAATAAATGATAAAGTTTTCAACATACACGAATTTACTGAAAATTCCACTTGCAGTTTTTATGTTTCTCATCGACATAACAAATTTTAATAACAGGTTAAATAAATACAACAAATAACACTAGAACTACACTAATTCAAACAATTATTATTAAATGTTCAAACTGCAACCCACATTGCAAGACACTTTTGTAAAACAAGCTCGGAAGTTCGTCTAAAGTAAACTCTTTCTGAGAATTTTTATAATTTGTGTGTTAGAAACTTTGTCCTTCATTTGTTTTTTTTTAAATAACTTTCCCGACGAGCCCCCCCCCCCCCCCCCCCAGAAAGCGTATATATTAATTTAATGTAGTAGGTACGAAAATTAACGATTTCATACGAGAGCGTTATTTTCCTAATTCACAAGTGTGTTAAGAAAGTAAAAAGCAAAGCACTATAGGTATCGCGATTGGCCGGACCGCTCTGTAGAGGTATCTGGCAAGTTGTCTGTCACAAAATATCAAATCTTAGATGTATATTTTATTAACAACAGTTACCCTACACATTACACATTATTAAAAGTAGTTATCGCAAACCCTAAACAGTCAAATACTATCGCACCCTATTTATTAATTTTTCTAATTGTAATAATAATAACATTACCATACATTTCTGCAATCATGACAAAGAAGTAGAAGAAATTGTTTAATTGAAAGTGATTGTTTTTTTTGGGTTAAGGACAAAATATTGTATATAACTCGCTGAAAAGTGACAAACACACTCGTGTGATTTCCGCACTCGCCTGCAGCCTCGTGCGTCAACATTCACACTCGTGTGTTAAGTGTCACTTTCCATGCTTGTTATGTAATATACTATAACTTGCTGCCTATGCTTAAAACAAAATTTCCGGAAATTTTTACATACTTAATGTACCTAAATGTCAAAGTAAATAAAAGTAGTGTTTTGTTTTAATTCCGTAATAACGTTCGGTTCATGGCCTACCATATTTTATTTTATAAACTAAATGACGTAATGTTTTCATGGCTCTTATAAAATTTGCCTTTTTTTTTAAATAAAATGCTCTAAACTTAAACAAAATGCAAAGTGTGGCATGTCGTTGAAATCAGAATAAAAAACTCTATTCAAATATGAAAAAAATTAGAATGCGGCGAATAAGAAAAAAAAATGACAGTCGAAACTGAACAATGGTAGCAGTTATATCAAATCTGATAAAAAATTTAGATTCGGCATAAAAAAGTGTCTTAATAATGCGTAACTAGAAATAAGTGAAACAAATGTCAAATAAGTTATAGCGAAAATCCAAAAAAAAGTTTTTTTCTGTTCTTTCACTCACTAAGGAAGATAGCTTCAATTTCTTTTTAGGTTATTAGTGGGCATAAAATTTCACAACTTTTCTCAAATATAAGCGAGATCCCAATAGTTAACACGCAATTTGATACTACAACCTGTATACTCTACTTGTTTTGCTTACTTTATTTATTTAAAAAAAATCATAGTAACAAGAAATTCCATTAATAAGAGATTTGCTTTGTATTTATCGCAATTCACAAGAACACTTAAAAATGAAGTGCGTACAGTGGAAAATTCCCATGTCACCATAGATTACGTGTGTGTATACAAGTTCATGCCACTTAAAATTATACAAACATAAGTGAAGAAGAGATAAACACAAGCAGTCAAGCAGTACGTTTATCTTATCAGTTGTAGAGAGATACACGACAAAATAGTGTAGAAAATTTTATCTGCTCAGGATAAAAACCTGATATGCCGTGGGCATTCTATGATGAAATTGGCGAAGAAAACAAACGAGAACTGACATTTAGAATAATATTTATGCAAAAATATTTGTAATAAATTTTAGAAGTTCCAGAGCAAAATTTAAAGCGAAAAGTTAGTTATTCTTCATTTGCTCGTATTTTCTAAACGCGAAAAGATCAAAGAGTTGTTTATTTTTCTTCGTTATTTACAAATCATTCGTTTTTGCAATTAAATTATAAATGACCCTAAAATTGTCACTTTTAGCGGGTTTTATCTAACACGCGATAACCTTACATTTATAAAGAATGAACTACCAGACCAGAAGGCTTATTATTAATGCATTGTTAACTAAGATTAAAATGGGTCTTAACATAATTTAAAATACAAACACGCTCTCTCTTTCGTCAATAAAATAATTCATTAGCAAGCATTAGTATTCAGCACAATCCTAATTATGCTATGAGTTATGTGATGGAATGTGTCTGTCTGGACCACACGCCGGTCAAAAATAAAAATTGCACATAAAAACTCATTTCTACGTACAAAGAACCGGAAACAAGTAAGAGAAACGACTCGCCCAAGCTTTAAGGAGGTTTGAATTTATAGGTAGTCGTCCTGCAATTTACTACGAGAAAGGACACTTACATTACTGTTAAAATACGGTGTGTTTCTGACAATCTAGGACTTTCCACTGTTGGGTTTCCACGCAAGGATTAGATTTCAGTTTGAGAAGTCGAGAATGCAATTTTGTTAAAATCAACTAATTGCCCTGATTATAATTACTCCACGCTGAAATATTATTAACAATATTAGATTAATTGTAAATCCAATAAAGAAGTTGGTAAAGTTATCGTCAGTTGACTGCTCCCCACCGCTGCAAACTTTTAATGAACTGAACTCGCCCAGTTTAGGGAAAATCGACCTGGACGACGGGGAAATTGCTGAAATGACAAGTTCTATCTCGATATTTCTGTAAATTCGGTTGAAATGCGATTTCCTGTATCAACAAAATTGTTATGTTGATGTTTTCCACTTCACTTGTCACTCGAATACGAGTAATTTAGTTTCGGGTATTTTCTTTCATCGTAAAATAAATATTATAAGACCCTCGATGAGTGACACGACCTGAATTTTCTTGAATGATAAGCGTAACCATTTCGATAAACTACCATGATAATGTTGATGGAATTGGAAATGCAGAGAGGTTTTGGAAGTATCAAAATAACAACCAACTGAAATATTTAACCGCCGTATTTATATAGGTTGTCCGAAAATTCGATGTTAAAATTTATATGACATATTGTAGGTAACAAAATAAGCAAACAGTTCCGATAAACATAGGTCCAAAAGGCTTAGTTACGGAGGTACACCCTCGTGGTAAGCCCCGTTCTGCAGATAACTTTCACAGTGAATTGCAATAAGTTTTTGAATTTATACATTCTGACACTGGTAATTTAGCTTTATCGTTTTTTAATGATTGTCACCTATCTAGGACAACCAGTAGCGTGAGGGTTAACGGAAATTTTTCCCTTTTTCTTTAAACCCTTACAATTTTTAAACTTTTGATTAACAATCTGATTGATCACATTAAAATACATCAAACAGGTACTCCTCGTTCAAGTCGTTAAGCCAAACGGTTTTAGTGATAAGTCCAAAAACTGTAAAAAAAAAAACCTTTTCCATACCCCCCCCTCTCAATACGGGACTTAAATAAATCTAAATCAGCAGTGCCTGAATATATAGTGTCAAACACGTAGTGCAATCAGTATCAAAATTATCCATTAAAAAGTTCTTACAACGCCCCCCCCCCCCCCTTTTTTTCTTAAAGAGTGTAGCTCCGTAACAAAGCATTATTGGACCCATACTTATAGGAATTTATTAAACACCTTTTCTAAATGCTCGTATTATATTGTCAAAATAAACTTTCGTCTTACCTAACAATAGGTAAGTGTCTTTTAATAATTTATAATAACCACTCAAATAACCAATTTATTTTCAAAAACCGGGTTCGAATTACTTCTAAAAATTTTTAGAAATTCCAAAATTATCAAATAACCATCAGTGGTCGAAAATACCATAGTTACAGCTAGTAATTCTATTTTGAAACTTTACTAGATATTTTCAAACAATTACATACGGTCTGTCTATAAAGTAACCCCCCCCCCCCCAACTAACTTTTGAACGACTTGATATTTTACCACAAGATTTGGTGTGCTTTAATGGGAAATGAAATGCTATTTTTTAGCTAAAATTAAATTTTGTATCATTCAAAATGGCGCCATTTTGAAATTTTTTTTTAAATAGAAAGGGGGTCGAGCGACACCTCATTTGAAAGTTCTTTTAATTTTGCGTCTGATCCTAGAGTTTCAAAGAAAAATATTTAGTCATAACAAAATAGCGGATTTTAAACAAATGGACTCACTCAATTCAAAATTGTTTTGATTTTTTTATCCAGGATCGAGTGACACCTCTTAGTTCTGCGTCTAATCCTAGAGTTTCAAAAAAATATATTCAGCCATAACAAAATGGCGAGTTTTAAACAAATGGACTCACTCAATTCAAGGCGGGGGCTTGTAGAATAGCTGGCTCGCTCCCCAGATTTAAACCCCTTAGATTTTTTTCTATGGAGAGATCTGAAATCGAAAGTGTACAGAACCCGTCCAGAAACAATTGAAGAACTGGAGCAACGCATTACAGAAGTTTTGCAGAAATATCACTCCAAAAACTTATGAAAATGTAGGGCAGGAATTTCAAAACCGACTTTTTATGCGCCAAGAAGTGAATGGTAAACATTTCGAACACTTAATTTAATTTCTTTTTGCTTTAATTCTTAGTTTTTTTAAATAGACTTCTTTATCTTCAAACATTTTCATTTTGTTATGGTTGAATATTTTCCTTTGAAACTCTAGGAGCAGACGCAGAACTAAAAGACTTTTCCAATGAGGTGTCACTCGACCACCCTTTGCATTTAAAAAAAATTCAAAATGGCGCCCAGTCGCCATTTTGGATGATACAAAATTGGGGGGGGGTACTTTATAGACACAGTGTATATGTGAATGAAAACACTGCCAACGTTGCAGTTAAGTTAACCTTCGACTTTAAAATTTACAAAATAGAAACTTTTTATGACACTAGCTCTGATTTTTTTAACCTACCGCATTGCAGACCAAACCCCTCAATAGACTTTACTTTAGCCAATAGTTGCTAGAGACTGTATTTAAATTTTGCTTTAACATGGCTATCAGGTGTTGACGCCGGTATTTTAAGCAAAATCAGACAACTTTTAAACATCATATCCGTAACAGGCGTTTTATTACCGCTTAAACCGCAAAATGTAACGCAGATAATTTTGTTAGTGTGAGATTATCAACAGCAATACCACAAGTGAATTAAAAATTAGCAATAATTCTGTCGTTTCACTGACAACGAAATTGTGTCGTTGCTAGCAACACAATTGAGTTGGTCAATGAAAGACAGATTTATAGAAATTTTTAAAGTATTTTACGAGCTACATATTAAAACACTTAGTTGGTATAATTATTTGTTACTTACTGAAGTACAGACGCGTTATTTAATTATTAAACGCAAAAATAAAAAATGTTGCTAATGTGATTGCTATGGTTACAACAGCGATAACACCGAAGCTTCCTAAAAAAAAGTATTATCACGGCCAGTCAAGGTAGGATTGGTTAGGAGCCTAAAAATAAACGGCTGCCATTGGCTGTTACAATGTGAGTGAACTATTCATTGAAATCTAATCCTATTAGTTTCTTCTGAGAAAAAAATGCTAGATTTATTATAATTCTTCGCCGTGACGAATCCGAACGCTAGAATTATTATATCCCATGTTTTGGTGAGGTTATCAGTAGCAAAGATGAAAAATGCGTACACAACATTTAACTGAATAGGAGTCGAATCCCGGTAAGGTTTAATTTTTAATTTTAATTATACTCCATTTTTTAACAAAGTTGTCTGTCTAGGTGGTCTACGCGAGGTTGTTAAAAAGTAGTTTTTCTTAGAAACAAATACTAAAACAAAGTGAATTTGTTCACTGGCGGATATTCCATAACGACCGTTCGCTGGCAACAAAAGTCGCATATATTCTTGCCCCTTTAAATTTATAGAACGTTCTTGGTTTGTTAAGAGAATAGTTTTGAATATAACGCACGTAACAACTTTTACATA
Organism: Ctenicera cuprea; assembly: GCA_958336395.1. Taxonomy (NCBI): domain Eukaryota; kingdom Metazoa; phylum Arthropoda; class Insecta; order Coleoptera; family Elateridae; genus Ctenicera; species Ctenicera cuprea. The sequence continues at coordinate 17,952,010 of OY284487.1, read as the reverse complement.
TAATTGTAGTGCTTGCACTATTAATAAAACTGCAATCACTTGTAAGTTGAATTTTTTGAGCAAGTTTCAATTAGATCGGGTTTAAACGAATGTTCCCGTGTAATCAAATTAGTTTAAAAAGGTAAACTTATGATTAGCTTTACATTTTGAGGAAAAGGTATCATTTGTATTAAATTTCTAGATTGGACAACCATCAATCAGGCATTTGAAACCTTTATGTCAACTTAGTCTTGATTATTAGATTTGGACAACATCCGGTACAACTGGTCGTTAAATGCTCACTGTGCTTAACTGTGCCGTTTCTAGCAAACAATCAAAAACATATTGTATACAAAGTTCGTAGATAGGTTAGACTTGACGTAATATTAAATTATTTTATTTGAACATCGTAGAAGAGTTTCGACAGGCGGCTAGCCACCGCCCTCCGCAAAGAACAGGCTTGGAAACCGAAAGGAGGCGATGGTCCACGAGGACTATAAAGCCACAGATAGATAGATAGAAGAGTTTCGAGGCTGGTCGAGGGCATAGAATTGATAAATCATATAAACTTTTATCAGTATCTGTTTTTGTATTTAGATGTAAAGAAATGTATCTTTAAACCCGATTTAACATCCATTCCAAGTTCTTAACCGTTTTATATTTTAAATTTCATTTAAAAAAACTGAGGTTGATTCCTACTCTTAGAGGTCAAAAGCATATATTCCCATCAAAATCTTTTTTTTTCACTACCACAATCGATTTTCGTACTGGAAGTAGGTATGTCCGTAAGAATCCGATCAATCTTCTCTAAAATTGTTATTTAATGTTCAGCACATCAATCGCTTAAGTGATTAAGGGACAGTTACCGTTGCCTACTTGCTTCAAATTTCACCGTAGAGACAAACCAATCAACTCTAAATTCAAGAACTAATCAAAGCAACCAATTCTAAATTTCCACATCACTTAACATTAGTTATTGAAGAAGTTCCAATAATACGAGATTAAATATGCTTATTGGACTACCAATCAGAGGCTCGTAATAAAACATTCAAACAATAACAACTTTTCGAGGACAAATAAAAAAATCATATTAAAATTATTAATTTTATTGCGATATAATTTCAATATAACCAGTCATGTTAGTTTAGAGACGAATTATTGGAAAAGAATCAATCAAATTTTAAAGTTTTCAACTTTCTGACACATTATGAAATATTATTCATGTAACAAAGTTTTCATTTGAAAAGCTCATAAATACAACGTTTTAATATAGCACAAGTTTAATATTTTCGCGAATTCACCAATAATTTTCAAGCAATTTTGCACGCTTGAATACAAACGCAAGCCCGAGGCTGCAGATTCATGAAATTGTGGGTTATAAAACAACCAAAGCAGATGCATATCGCGGCTTGAAGAGATTGTTATAAGAGAAATTAATCAGCGAATTCTATTTAGGAACTGTTTGCGCTGACGCGCATTCCCTTAACAAGGCTCCACGGTTACAACCATATTATTAACGAGTTTATTTGGTCATTCTTTAGTCAAATTACCAATACCATCAAATTTTTGATTAAATGGAAACGTTCAAGGGCTTTTCCAGAATTCTGTGTACTGAATGCGAGGGAGGTAAAATTACTTTTCAAGAGTTTTTTTTTTATAAAAAAGTGTTCCTTATTTAATACTTTTTTACATAATTTTTCAAAGAACCAGAAATCAATGGAAAAAAGTTGACAAAAGTGTGTTATTTGTTGTATAGACAGATACAAGAGAATTTTAATCCAAAACCGTAAGAAAAAGATACTTTGGTATCAAAGAACACAGCGACTACAAAATAAAAAACGTTCGACAAAACGGGGATAAGAAGGATTAATCTCCGTTTCTTTAATAAACTAGTGGAACCTGTAGGCCTCCGTTGTGTTTTTGTGTTTTAATAGTGCATGTAAGACACGTCGGCGCGTCTCGCGCCATATGGACTGACCTACATCTCTCCGTGAAAGCGATTTCGTGACGGAGCTCAGACCGTCGTCACAACGAACGGAAGAGCTTCGGCGCGCGACGCAGTCATAGAGTTTAGCAGAGCGGAAAGGAATATATACATAGATACCACTACAGTATATCTAACGTTAACTATAAAAATGTGGAGAAAACCAAAATGTAGATCATTCATATCTCCACTACCTACCTCACACAATTTTCAAAACAAATATGTTAACCAGTTTTTAAGAAATAATCATTTGCGAATTTCTGAAACATCATAAAATCTTTAATTTTGACAACTTTATAATTTTTTAATTTATACACTGTGTCCATAAAGTAACCCCCCCCCCCCAACTAACTTTTGAACGAGTTGATATGTTTCTCCAAAATTTGGTGTGCTGTAATGGGAAATTAAATACTATTTTTCAGACCATATTAAAATTTTGTATCATCCAAAATGGCGACTGGGCGCCATTTTAAATTAATTTTTTAAATAGAAAGGGGGGTCGAGTGACGCCTCATTGGAAAGGTCTTTTAATTCTGCGTCTGATCCTAAAGTTTCAAAGAAAAATATTCAGCCATAACAAAATGACAATGTTTGAAGGTAAAGAAGTCTATTTAAAAAAACTAAGAAGTAAAGCTTAAATTAATTAAATTAAGTGTTCGAAATGTTTACTATTCACTTCTTGGCACATAAAATGTCGGTTAGGAAATTCCTGCCTTACATTTTCATAAGTTTTTGGAGTGATAATTCTGCAAACTTCTGTAATGCGTTGCTCCAGTTCTTCAATTGTTTCTGGACGGGTTCTGTACACTTTCGATTTCAGATATTCCAATACAAAAAATCTAAGGAAGTTAAATCTGGGGAGTGAGCCGGCTATTCTACAGGCCCACGCCTAACAATCGATCTGCCAAAAAAATGTCCATTGAGAAAGTCAGAAACAGGCCTATAATAATGAGGCGGCGCACCGTCTTGTTGGAACATAACGTTTGCAATATTATTTCAAGCTACCTGAGATATTTCTGGGAAAATTTAGTCCTGCAAATGAAAAAGTGGACTACTGGATAAGAAAATCAAAACAATTTTGAACTGAGTGAGTCCATTGGTTTACAATCCGCCATTTTGTTATGGTTCAATATTTTTCTTTGAAATTCTAGGATCAAACGCAGAACTAAAAGATCTTTCAAATGAGGTGGCACTCGACCCTGGATAAAAAAATCGAAACAATTTTGAATTGACTGAGTCCATTTGTTTAAAATCCGCCATTTTGTTATGGCTGAATATTTTTCTTTGAAACTCTAGTATCAGACGCAGAATTAAAAGACCTTTCAAATGAGGTGTCACTAGACCCCCCCTTTCTATTTAAAAAAAATATTTCAAAATGGCGTGCAGTCGCCATTTTGGATGATACAAAATTTTAATATGGTCTGAAAAATTGTATTTAATTTCCCATTACAGCACACCAAATTTTGTAGAAAAATATCAAGTCGTTCAAAAGTTAGTTGGGGGGGGGGGTTACTTTATGGACACAGTGTATATAAAAAAATCAAAAATCGGTATTTTTCTCACACTATTCCATTTCCCATACAAGATTCCCGGTAGAATACTAGCGAATTATAATAGTCAACGCAATCAGCTTAGTTTACATCTTCCTCTGAAGCTTGTGAGATATATTCCGAAAAACGAAGCATAGAGTTTAAAAGCGTTTTATTTGCCAGTGTGTTGACACAAATTAGACCTAAAAAAAGAAGACCTCTGTTTCAGCATTTTCTCTGTTTATAGCACTGCATTTCGGGCGATATGTTGAAAACACGACTTTATATTTTTATAAGTTTAGTCTTTTCCTGATTGAAAACTATTCCGCTGTCTACACGGCTATAGATATAACAAACGCAAGCACGAAGGAAACAAAACAAGAATAACTTTTAAAATATGGGAAAATCTCATCGAAATGCTTCTACCCACATTTCTCCAGTTTTATCAAATTCGCACGCCGTAAGATATTATGAGGAAACATTAACCAACGAACGATTGCATCTACCCACCAACAACCCCCTCCCCTCGCAAAGCTAATTAAAACAAAGCTAATTACAGCATTTATTATAATCGTACACATGTTTTGTTCAAACTCTTCTCTAATTTTATAAAATAACCTTTCGAAAATACCCTGCAGTTGCGTAGGTTTTAAACTGCTTAATGGTTATTACACTAACTTACTCTAACACAATGTAAAGCCCTGCGTAAGAGTGACACCTTGTTTTCTATGAAAGAAATAAATGTTTAAAAAAATTCACATTAAATGCTACAAAATTACAACGGAATTAATTTACCCGTCTAACATAAAATAATACACGACTTCATCAGAGGGATGCAACTGGTCAACGTCCAATATTAGAAGCCCCCTGGAAGCCTCAAGCAACAAAAAATTAACGTAATTATAAGATTGCAGTAAAATAAATATTTAAATTATTGATTATTTGACTGTAACATTATAATGTTATGGCTAATTTTTTGTATGGGCTGCTAAATCTTCGGAACATAAATATCGTGCTGTTTCTGGAATATTTTGTTTCTCAGGGCTGTTTGACGGTTCACTGTTTGGAAAATTTAAAACTTAAACTAGTGGTAACCGTGAGCCACGCCCTCCGGTTTTTTGTTTATTTTGTTGAAAGCGTAGCGGGCCCAAGATAGAAATCTTAAGTCTATATTATACAGTAAGTTTTTCTTTTATGTATACATATCAGCTATGTATACTTTTATAAAAAAACTAGTCAATGCATTGTTTTACTGCAATCTATAGGCAACCAACTGTACAGAAAATAATAGAGAGAGAAAGGTTATTCCTCATAGTGTGAGGTTATGTCCAATGAGTATGTTTATGAATAAACGCAAAATTATTTGAATATCAAAATTTTTTTAATAAAACTGTTATGTTAAAAACATAAAATATCAACAATGCACAAATTTTATGCTACATTCAAAAAATCAAAACTAATTGCTATTAATTTGACATTAAACAATTTGATTACTGTTTCCACAGCAGACTATTCTTTTCAAAAATTGAAGCTTTGAAATGTAGTGTATAGTTGGTTGCCTACAGATTGCAGTAAAACAATGCATTGACATGTTTTTTATTAAAGTATACATAGCTGATATGTATACAAAAAAGAAAAACGCACTGTATATTAAATCCGGATCCCTTCCCCCTACCACAACTTTTAATGACCGTTTTCATTCACATGCCTTATCTATACTAAATCTGGATGCCTTCCACCTGTATCAACTTTACGTGACCGCGCATTCGGTAACATTTCTTACATCTCGACACGGTATATCATTATATCTCTTGCATACTGTAAGGACCCGCTCAGTTTTAGTATTAAAAACAAACAGACAGACATTATTTCATAGGACGAATTAATATTGTGTTTCTGTTATAAGTGTTAAAGTTAGTTGGTTTATTTGTTATTTTGCTGCTTATTTGTGTGGCTATTTATATTTGTTCGTATAAGTATTTATTTGTTCAATTATTGCCTTTACTTGTCATACCATTTCAATCATACTCATATTTGTATTTACGCAACTCCCGATAAACAAATACTTGTTACTAAAAATAATAATAATGTTCTGTGTGCAATGCTTTTGTTATAGTAATTGTCTGTTGTTGACAGAAATTATATCAAATGTGATGTGAAATTCTCAACCTGCCATAATGGAAGTAAAGTATAAATAACCAAATTATAGCAACAGTAGTGACAGCAACATAAACATTCGCCAAAAACAACCAATTAATTTTGTCAAGATGCAAGAGCCCGTGGTCGCGTTACAGTGAGACAGTTAAGGATTAGGGAGGATATTTTATGTTAATTAATTATATGTTCAATAATTAATTTTCACCCGGTATACTTTTAATTTAATATTTGCAAAATCGAGTAATAATGCTTAATATTGGGTTGTCCATTAGAGCATCTAAACGCGTTGTTACGGTACTGTATTCAACAAAAGATTTCGTCTACAACGTAATGAATAACTTGACGGAATTATACAGATATTTTTATCTGCCCGTCTAACAAAACATTTGGTATCTCATTTCATGTCATTTCACCACGATGAACAACTTAATACAATAAGATTTGTTGTTTTTGCTAGGCGCCAGAAGATGACAAAACAGATAAAACTGCTATTAAAAGTTCTAACATATTTTTATTGCAACTTAAAATTAAAATAAATAATATTGTAATCATTCGATATATAAACGTATCTTCTCTCCTAACTTAAAATCAATAAATTTTTGAACAATTCCGCTGGTATAGTCAAGAAATGGAACATTTACGCATTTTAATGCATTTATTAAATGTAAATTAGTTTGACGGCGTAAAAAAAAATGTAGTAAATACTCTCTCAAAAACATACAACGTTTATATTTTTTGAAGTACATAATTTATTATTTATATGCAGAAAAAAATTAATTTTCGTAGAAATACTTTATCATTTACGTTTCATTTCATAACAGTCACAACTAACAAATTTTCGTTGCGTGGTTGAAGAAAAACTCAGATGTGTACGAGCAGATAAGAGACTTGTACCTCAAATCAATAATACACATAGTATTTAGCATATGAATTCGGTAAAAGTTCATTGCCTAGGTAATTTAACATTATTTATTTTTAATAGTTCCAAGGGCGTAACAAGAAAACCTTAAAAAAGTTAATCCGACATAATAATAAATTTTAAAGTTCTCGTACCTTTGCCGGTATCTATATAGTAAATCCGAATCCCTTCCGCATGTCCCATCCTTTACTGCCGCCGGGCTAGCGCTACTAGAAGCCGCATTTATATGCATCGACTACACTGTGTCCATAAAGTAACACCCCCCCCCCCCCCCCCCAACTAACTTTTGAACGACTTGATATTTTTCTACAAAATTTGGTGTGCTGTAATAAGAAATTAAATACTATTATTCAGACCATATTAAAATTTTGTATCATCCAAAATGGCGACTGGGCGCCATTTTGAATTTTTTTTTTAAATGGAAAGGAGGTCGAGTGACACCTCATTGGAAAGGTCTTTTAGTTCTGCGTCTGATCCTAAAGTTTCAAAGGAAAATATTCAGCCATAACAAAATGACAATGTTTGAAGATAAAGAAGTCTATTTAAAAAAACTAAGAATTAAACCTTAAATTAATTAAATTAAGTGTTCGAAATGTTTACCATTCACTTCTTGGCACATAAAAAGTTATGAAATTCCTGCCTTACATTTTCATAAGTTTCTGGAGTGATAATTCTGCAAACTTCTGTAATGCGTTGCTCTAGTTCTTCAATTGTTTCTGGACGGGTTCTGTACACTTTCGATTTCAGATATTCCCATAGAAAAAAATCTAATAAAGTTAAATCTGGGGAGTGAACCGGCTATCCTACAGGCCCCCGCCTACCAATCGATCTGCCAAAAAAATGTCCGTTGAGAAAGTCAGAACCAGGCCTATAATAATGAGGCGGCGCACCGTCTTGTTGAAACATAACGTTTTCAATATCATTTCAAGCCACCTGAGATATTTCTGGGAAAATTTAGTCCTGCAAATAAAAAAGTGGACTACTGGATAAGCAAATCAAAACAATTTTGAACTGAGTGAGTCCATTGGTTTACAATCCGCCATTTTGTTATAGTTCAATATTCTTCTTTGAAATAAAAAAATCAAAACAATTTTGAATTGAGTGAGTCCATTTGTTTAAAATCCGCCATTTTGTTATGGCTGAATATTTTCTTTTCAAACTCTAGGATCAGACGCAGAATTAAAATACCTTTCAAATGAGGTGGCACTCAACCCCCCTTCTATTTAAAAAAAATTCAAAATGGCGCCCAGTCGCCATTTTGGATGATACAAAATTTTAATATGGTCTGAGAAATAGTATTTAATTTCCCATTACAGCACACCAAATTTTGTAGAAAAATATCAAGTCGTTCAAAAGTTAGTCGGGGGGGGGGGTTACTTTATGGACACAGTGCATATAAGACGCATGTTCGCATGCAAAGCGATGCAGTCGGCCAGTGCAGTTTTCGGTGCGGATAAGAAAATTGGATTTACGCTATTTTCATATATAATTGTAATGTCATCCGATGCTACCTACTTCTAGACGTTTACTTACGAAAGGTATGCTAACTACTCATCTCAGTACAGCTCCGAACGGAGATTTATAACGCATCAGCAAACGAAACCGCCTGCGTCAATAATCATATTTAACTTAAATAAAGATTATAAAATGCATTATAGCTAAAAGCCGGATTTATATGCACTAACAGTGTTGCCAGTTACATTTTGTTTCTGTTGTAACAGAGAAAAACATATCTGACAACACGGTTAGCGCATATAAATTTGGCCACTAAGTTGGCCGGTGGGCGGGTTATCTGGAGAAATTGGTACACGTGCAAATATCTAAAATTTTACCAATTTCTCCAGATAACCAATCCATCACCCAACTTAGTGGCCACATTTATATGCACTAACACTGTTGCCAGATATGTTTTTCTCTGCTCTACAACAGGATAAATGCAACTGGCAACACTGTTAGTGCATATAAATTCGGTCTTTATTTATAGCTGAGAATTATACAGGCTGAGTCAAGCTATATGCCTTTTTTTTAGTGAGTTTATTATTAGAAATTTATTAAAAATTTTTGGTGTGCATATGTTTCGAAGGGTGCTCTACAACCTGGCGCAGTCAGTTTTTTGATTGGACGTCAAATGTCAAAATAGCGATTTTCAATTGTTTATTTTTAAATGGAACCGTACGACTTTTTTTGGCTTAAACGATGCTGTATGATGTTTACAATATGATCCTTACTGAATTTTTTCCCAATTTTCACAATTCAGCCGTAAAATATGCAGTTATTATCTTAGTCTAGTAGGCCGAGACCTATGATGTATTTGCACAAAACGATTTAATGATTATCAGTATGCATAGTGAAATCATTATTTTAATAACCATAAAAAACCAGAAGCTCCGGTATTTAGATTACATTGAATAATAGTTACTTCAATATTAGGATAACATCGAATGAAAACTATAAGATTATAAACTAAACAAAATTTAAATAAAAAGCTAATTAGTTTTTATCCAACAAGAAACTCGAAGAAGTAGAAATGTTTACTTACAAGCAATTGTTTCATCAAAAGTTTACTTATTTTACGGAAAAACATGGTGACGTGTGCGTACGTACCGGCCTACTAGACTAACATAATGAATGCTTATTTTACAGCTGAATCATAAAAATTATGAAAAATTCAGTAAGGATCATATTGTAAACATCATACAGCATCGTTTAAGCCAAAAAAAGTCGTACCGTTCCATTTAAAAATAAACAGTTGAAAATCGCTATTTTGACATTTGACGTCCAATCAAAAAACTGACTGCGCCAGGTTGTAGAGCACCCTTCGAAACATATGCACACCAAAAATTTTTAATAAATTCCTAATAATAAACTCACTAAAAAAAAAGGCGTATAGCTTGACTCAGCCTGTAGAGGGCAGATTGTGTTATTACCTACAATTATTTATTACCCTCGGGTACTAGATTACCAATTACAATTTCAATACCCACATTTTAGGTACGACTAACCTAACCGCACCAACCACACACAATCGCCATTAAAAGGAATCTAGGACATTCATTTCAACAGTTAGAAAAGTTTAAATTTAAAATTTAAAATTTTAAGGGAAAGCGGGTAGGTACATTTATTGTAAGGATTATTTGATGCCGATCACGATGAGTCTAAAAAAAATAATAAGCATCGCGTGATTAATTTGTATAACATCTCTTAGGAGGCTTCCATAATGTCTCTTGCATCTCAACACAGCTTATTTATTATTTTTAAACAGAAGTTACCAAATCAATCGCGTGGGGCGGAGCTCACGGGTTCCACTAGTCATATATAATCCCACTATTAGTCACGATCATTCTTCAATGTTTGCACTTCAGATCACAAGGACCTAAACACGAGTATCGATTTGCTTAAGCAAGAGGAGAAAGGTACGTACGTAATCTTTAGCGCAAAGACTGCCTGAAAAATCGTAATCAAGTGTGATATTCGGCATGACAATTCCACAAATATGAAAAAACTGGAAATTACATGGCAATCCACCACCACTGTGTCTTTTTACTTTCCTATATTTTTTAGTATAGGAAAGTTATAGCATAGTAAATGATTTCATTAAACTTTTCGAAATCGAGATTTTGACGGAAATGCATATTTTGGGGCTCGAAGAATTAAAAAAAAATTGTTTTTAAAAAATGTCTGTCTGTGGGTGGGTAAGTATGTGGATATGTGTGTGATGCAACCTAATTATTGAACGAATGCTCGGATTTCAATGAGCTTTGTAATATGAGTGTATATCAAAATGTCACCGACAAAATAAGCTTTAAAAAAATCCGACATCGGAAGCGGAAGTTAGACATGTTTTTTGGTAGCATCTTTTCCTTAAATAAAATTCTATAAATTTGAAAGCGGAATCTAATAGCAGACTTTAACGCAAATCCAACGCTTTTTTCTGAACTTTCTAGCTTTAAAATTGCGGCGGCTACAAATTTTCGAAAATTTTGACTCTACTCAAAAACAGGTTGATAGATCACGATCAAATATTATATTGTAATAGCCCTATAGAGACACAATGTTACTGAGCACAAAATTTTCTCTCCGACGCTTTCTACGAGTATTTGAAAATGTGAGTTAACGCACGTCTATTTATTAAAAACGAGTTATCAGATCGAGATGAAATTTGAATAGGTAATGCGCTAAGAGTACACAATGTTACAAGCTACTAGAATTTTTGGAACTACTAAAACAGCGAAGTGAAAAAAATATCAAAATTTTGACCTCTTCAAAAACATACTGCTCAAAAACTAGCAACACAATTTTTTTAAATTTTGTAGACTTGTACAGCTATAAATCAGCTACAATTTGGTTGTGTGTCCCAGTCCGTTAACTTCTTTGTGACATCTTCTATGAATTTTTGAAAATAGAAAATTCTTACCCCCTTGCTTAATTAACGGAGGCCGATTTAAAACTTTTGTTAAAACTAAATTGCTCATTAGTGATAGTAGAATAAAGTTCTCAACTTAATTATTTGAGAGGGTTAATTTTCCCCCTCCCACCCAACGTTTGATGAACGATTTTGTCGTTCCGTTGTTGGGTTTTTTTAATTCCAAGCAATCTTTTACGAAAAATATAAAAAAAATGGATTTTCTTCACAAAAAACTTCAGCGTACTATCAATTTACTTTACAATATCAATCGTTCTCTCTATCTGACGCCCATGCGTTGACCGAAGTCTTTCGGCGAGTGACCGAAGTACACACACGCACAGCTGCCTGTCGACCTTTCCTTCACTATTCCCTCTTTATATCAATGCTGGGGCGTAAAACATTAATAATAAGAGACTTTTAAACAGTATCTAAAGTAAAGGAAAGTTCAAGCGAAGTGCTACGCTCTTTTTTTCAGAATAATAAGCTTTTGATTGGCGCAGAAAAACAACATAGAAATATTCTGTTGGTGGCAGTGACATGCAGTAAATTGTCATTACAATTGCTATTTGCACTTTAGGATGCAAAAAGTCGCGACTTTCTATTAAAACATCGCGATGTTTCATTTAAAAAACCCCAAAAAAATTTTGGAGATTTAGCAGAGATTTTTTTGATTATACTGATTTTTGCATTAAAGAAAATATAAGTATACCCGTGTTTATTTGCACAAACTGACAAGTTTTTATCTGCAAAATTAGTGTTTCTGTTCAATTATTTTAATATTAAGTGTAATGTAATGTTTGGCATACAAGTGTTAAGTATCTTAATTTTATTTTAAATTATTATTTAAAAAAAAAATCATACTCACATCTAAGCAACTCTATGGTATTCCCTCCCTATCCCGAACCAGTGCATACAGCTATACAACGGATCTACTCCCTTATCGCAACCCCAATTTCTAACGGATTATTATCACCCTGAACGCTCGAGTTTCAAAACCGTGTCCAAGGGGCCTATTCTTGACTCGTGTGTCAAATTTTTCGTATACGTGTATGACGTCATTGCATGTAATTGTATACGGGATGACGTCATATATGTATTCGAATAATTCCTGGCCCTTTAGGTTATTGTACACTGTTAAATTTTTATTTTACATATGGATGGACTTTTGCAATAGTAAAAATTGCTTTATAATGCATGCAGTTCAAATAAGGTATACAAATAGTTGTTTCACACATTTATATAATTCTATTCTATTCCAAGCTTACTGCCATATTATGCACTTTTTAATACTAGTTTGAAAACTTTCACATGAAAACGACACCCCATTCAAAAACCAATTAAAATCAATGATTTTTTATACGTTTAATTTAAAGCCCGATTTAAATCAATTTCATTTAAATGTTAACACCCTATTACATTTATTTACCAACGACCTACTGCTTCTAAGGCTAAATACTGATGTCAAACAGTAGACCACTTTATTTGGTAATTTAGTTAACCTTCTACAGAGTAAAAATCATTAACAGGCAAATATCACACGGCACCCATAGTTTTATATTCCTTCCAAAAGGTGGCTCACTGACAAATGCATCTACTCGTGTATTTCACACAGCCCTGGTCCGGATTTGAACACCAAAGCTTAGAACCATGAGCGCCAGTTGTTCGTTTTTAATTATTCAACTTTTTTTAGAAGTCCCTTGGGTATTAGAAGTTACAACAATCCGAACAAGGGCAAGATAATAAATTATCAATTTTATATGAATTTCCATTCACAGAACAAAGTTAGAGCGTAGATATGAATAAATATGACATAGAAGAAGGATAGATACTTCTATAACTATATAAAAATAGAGATTTGTTTTTATTAGTACTCTTTTTTTGCTTAGCTCTAATTCTGATAATTATATTAGAGTAGGTGGATAATCTTAAGTGTACTTTTATACTATTGACATACGCATTTATCACAAAGGCTTATAATATTTTCTGTACACACCTCAACTTGAATTACAGTATTGCCTGTAAATAGCATATTGGGTATAAAAATAAATACATACATTAGTAAATAAATATTATTGCTGACAATAGTGTCGAGCATGATTTTCAATTGATTAATGCGCTGGAAATCTTTGTGTTTACAAAAGTTTCAATATTTCCTTGTGTAAAGCCAAAGCGTGCGTGACAAGATGATTGGGATCGCAGAGCTACTCAAATTTGCTACAAATTCTTATGAATGGATATTAGTATGCTGTTATGGTTTTGAAATTTATTGCATGATCCCATATTCACCATATATTCAAGAAAAATGGAAATTGATGAATATCTCTCTTGTTAGCGGAGATAGAAAGAAAATTCGAGAAAAGTTATAAATATTACTTTTGACATTTTCTTGCGTTTTACACCATTGCATTGACATACAGCTTATCTTTTCTCTTTTGAACGATATAGGATATAAAATAAAGCTGAAACTTCCTCCAAATAAGAGTGCCATAAACGAAAATTTAAAAACGCGGTTCTGATTCCAATAACGATGTTTAGGCAAAATAATAAGAATTTTTTTGCATAATTTAATATACCAAGAAATTACTGAATTATAGAGAAAACAGTCTTAACGGGAGAGCTGCGTATTGGGATCGTTACAATCTATGTTGGGCATTTTAGATTGGTAATCTATGTTCGACAACAGATAGCTCTGCCATCGAGGTAAAGTATTACATTTTTTTTTAATCTCTGCTTGAACTCGTCCATTTAAAACAATTTTAAGTTGAATGTTTTCAAAATCAAATTTAAATTCAAATGCCAACAAATTTATTACTTAACTTTGATTTCAGAGCCATCTACTGCCGCACCTAAGAAACAACATAAAATACCCAACACCGATTGCAGCGCCCCCAACATGCAACACTCCAGTATAATAATATCAAATGTATTATTTTTATAATTTTAACTCAACAATATCGAAATTTACCATTTTTACAAAAACTGCTTGAAGTGACATCTCCACTTGCAAAGCAATTTTTTAATTTATTTTAATACTTTTCTTAACGTGCTGAAGAACTATCCAATATCAATTCCTGCTAACACTCCTTCAATAACTGCGCGTAACATTGTACATTTTGAAAACAGTTTTTTTTCATGTCTCAGCTATTAAGATAGCCGCATAAATAGAATTCGAAAAAAATGTCAGGCGACCTAGGTGGCGAAGATATAAGACTTTGAGTTTTAGTTCGTTTAAATAATCTCTCAGGATTTCATTGTTGTGTCATGGTGTAACATTATCTATACGGTCAACAGAACATTATACAAAAATATATGTACAACATATAACGTGCCTTTAAAAAACGGTCAAGTGGGCTTTGGAATTAGCGTCTAGCCCCTTGGCCTTCATGCCGATCCTACCTCACATGACTTGCGCACCTCCTCTGCATGCAGCTGAAATGTGTGTAAACCACAACATCGTAGATGGATATGCGGGTGTGTTCGGTCGTCCTACTTTTTTACTGCATAAGCAGTTGCGGGGTCGAATCTCGGTTGGGACCAAAATTTTTTTTTTATTTTATAGTTTTTTTTTAAACACTGTTGTTGCGTTTTACTGTTTACGCGAGGTTATTTGTTAAGAGCAGTTATATTAAAAAAAAAATACGAAGACAAATTTGCATTCACTCACTGATTGACGGCATACTAACACGCAAGTATGGTAATAAGTTTAAAAAAACGGATTTGTTGTTTTCTATTGAATTGCAATTTATTAGCAATAAAAAAAACTGGGCTTTAACAATGCAAATGCCGATGTGAATATCACACTCGCACATATGCGACCCAATATTACATGATATTGCGCAATTCAGGATCGGCTAAAAGGCCAAGGGGCTAGACTCTAGTGGCTTTGGATGCCACTGTTTTGCCGATCCTACCCAGCAGCACAACATTTACTGTGCATATGCTATACTAAATAAGACTGAAGAAAAAACACTCGAACTGTGGAACAACAACACTTGAAAAATACAACACCCTTCCACACAAGTGATTAAATACCAGATACACATTTCGACAGCAAAGCTATCATCATCAGTGTTAAACTGACACTGTGTCGCAATACGTAATTGGTATTTAGTTACTTGTGTGGAAGAGTGTTGTATTTTTCAAGTAAACAGGATTGGCAAAACAGTAGCATTCAAAGTCCACTTGACTCTTTTTTTTAAACGCATGTTATGTTGATAGGAACTCATATATTTCTCTGCGTGTAACGTACCTTGATAAGACAAAAAAGTTGGCCCAATAATCAGTGTTCTAAAAATACAATTTCAGACAGCTAGGTTGAATTGAAGTCGTGGTCGACCAGGCATAATATTTCAAAAGCAATTATTTTTATGAATCCTAATACCTCTATTACTAAAATTCGTCGCGCCTGTCTTTAAAATATGTCTTACAAATTCTAGAATTTGTCTTTTCTTATACATAAACCATTTACAAACTGTAAACTCTTCGGTGCGTCACCTCTTGAACGCTTTTAATTTTATAGAGCTTCTACTTGCGTTTCTCTAATATCCTGTGCACCGATTTCATAGAAATGCTTACTCTTCGTCCTTGGCAAGTTCTCTTATCTACGTTCTAAGATATTTTTGAAACGCGGCCAATAAATTTGCTTGTTTATTGTTGTCGATCAATCTGTGATATTTCCTTAGGTTTCTCAAAATTTTCTCAAATTCCATCGTCGAATATCGGAAAATACTGAATGAGGTAGAGGTTTGTGTCTGTATTGTATACAGGGTGTCTCAGTTATACAGATGTGCCAGAGAATATTCTTCAATGGAGTATCTCGGAGAATGGAAATTTTACGGAGAACGTTCTCCAACCATAAATACTCCGAGAATTTAAATTTTAATGAAATGTTGCAAAAAATGTTAATTTTTAATGTGGTGAAGTGGATATTGTTTAAAAACAAAGCTTAGTAAAGTATCTTTATCAGTTTTAACTTTGATCATTTAGGGCTGATTTTGGTATAAACAATAAATTGATTTATTTTAGTTAGCCTGTATATTTTTGCATATTTGGATAGACCTTTAAATTTCCTTTACAGCAATGTATAATACTTACCCACTAACTTTTAATTTTGCCCTCGAGAGGGCGTCTAGAAATTTTTAATATCCGTTATTAATACAATAATGTTATTTTTTCTTGCTATTTTAAAAATAATAAGGTATGTATTAGTATTAAATGAAAACAAATAAAATGGCAATTTAAGAAGTGCAATAAAACTCAAGTAGGGGAGTTTGAAAAAAATAAGTTATAACCGTTTAAAAAGTGAGAATTCTTTTTTTATTTTTTTATTAACTTCTTGCCACAATAAAATGTTTACACGAATTAATAAAAAAAACACTTAATAGATGTTTATGTATCTAGTGCGCGAAATTATACTTTGGTGCTTGAGAATGAAAGTTTTGTTTTCGAGGCGGCAGCCGAGACAAAAATCATTCGAAAGCACCAAAGAAATTTCGCGCACGAGTTGCATACAACATTTTTTCTACAGACTTACTGAAATAATGAAAAAAATTAAGTAAAATCATAATAAAATACAAAAATAAAGATTTATTATATCGCAATCTAGTCTGTTTCTTTGTTACTACGGAAACAAAATTTAACAAATATTGATATTTGTCAGTTATTTTTAAAAAAACTTTGGATGTTTCTACGAGTGGAATAAATATAGGAACATGCAGTGGTTGCACTATTAATTTTAATATTTATAGCAATAATAATAATAGGTAATGTGTTTTTTTGTTATATTTTAATTAGGCGATTTGTTTCATCTATTTCAATTTATTTTAAAAATGTTACCATAGTTGTCATGCACAAAATATTTTTCGCGAAATACTTCGTGGCATTTTGCATACTGAGATTAATGTAAAAATATCATCATTTTTCGACGTCTGTAGAAAAAGTTCATTATTCCTTTCTTTCAAAGCCAGCTTAAAAAAAATTAATTTTGAACATTATTATTAAACATTTAATTTTTTTAAACGCCTCTTTCAGCCAAAATGAAAAGTTAATGGGTAAGTACTATACATAGTTGTAAAGAAAATTTAAAGGTCTATCCAAATATGCAAAAATATACAGGGTGTTCCATTAAAAATCAAAAATTGCTATCACTTCCGGTTAAACCGGAAGTGCAAATTAACACCGTTTGACGTCTTATTATGAATTTTTATGTGTATACTACTCAATCTAAAATTAATAATTTCAAAATTGAGAAAATGTCCGGTACATTTTTTCGTAAATCTAACGGTTAAGAACTAAACGGAGTGGTCAGTACAACTGAGACACCCTGTGTACAAGCTAATTGATGCTGAGTATTTCATAACGTAATACTACAATAATCCGTTGTTTATTGTAACAATTAGTAATAAGCGATAAGGAATAATAATCACACACTTAGACAAGTCGTTCTTTCGTAATTATTTTCTGTTTCTACTAATCAAAGAGATAATCACTTTTTAATAATGCAGTGCATTGAATTTGTAAAAACAATAACAGTACTGGGATGCACTTCTAAAAATCTAAATATTACTCATTTTATTTTCATATAAAAATACTTTTTAACGTCAAAAAACATTTTGGTATGTTTTAAATTTTTTGTTTATTGACATCAGAAATGTGTTTTTTGACTTCTGAAAATTATTTTTTTAATTAAGAATTTAACAAACACCATTTAAGGATTAATAAATGAAATTGATGCTTTGGCGTCACTAAATAATTTTGTGACGATAAAACTTGATTTTTGGCGCCTAAACATCACTGATACAAAATAGAGAATTTAATAATAATAAATCAACATAGATGTTATTCTTCAATCATAAGTAATTAATTTCAGACGTAAATATATGATTTGTTAATGTCATACATGTACGTTGACGTTACAAAATCACGTTTTGTCGTCAACTACTAAATTCATCATATCAAGAAACATTCTCGCACGCCTAAAATTAATGTCTTCACATCAAAAATTGTTATTTAAATGCTATTCTTGAACCATAAATATTTTCAAACTACAATAAATGATTTGTTGTTGTCATATATGTAAAAGATCATTTATTGGCATTGTAAAATGCTGCAATCTAACGGCGCAGATGCCGTAGTAACGAAGTTTCAGTCGTCACGCCACATCATTTACTCGTATTGGATTTAATAGACAGAAAAATGCGCTTTATGTTCGTTTTATGCCAAGGTATTACCCATTCGCCTTAGTGCACATTCCACGTTATTATTAATTTGTTGTCGGTGTGCTTTGACGAGCTCTTTTAGTAGGTAACTCCACTATCGGTCAATATTGCAGTATGATTCTAGTCCACATTACTGCCATAAGTGTCCTGTTAGGTGGCAGCATTTTCCGACGACAAAAATTCGTTTCTAAAAGGCAAAAATTCATCAATTGACGTCTGTATATAATTTATTTATAGAACATAAATGATTATTTCGTTCTTTTATTATTTTATTTTAAATTTTCGGAACGGTTTTCAGACGTCAAGAAATAATTTTTTGACGTCGTAAAATAGACAAATAATTATTTCGTTCTTTTGATATTTTATAAAAAATTATCTGGGCGGTTTTCAGACGCCAAGAAATAATTTTTTGACGTCATAAAATGGACAAATAATTATTAAGTTCTTTTATTATTTTATTTTAAATTATCTGGACGGTTTTCAGACACCAAGAAATGATTTTTTTACGTCATAAAATGGACAAATTCTTTTTTGTTGACATATTGATCATTATAAAAAAATAAACATTCTATGAAAATCTTTAAAAATTCTAAATAACTCAGATAATGTATCGATACAATACCTCCTCCCTTCTCTTCGTCACACAGACTATAACCTCCTACATTCCATTAATGTTTTTTTTTTAATTTTTTTAGGAACATTTCATTTTTTGTAGAACCCAATCCATAACGTTCAGCTTCAAGAGTGATTAATTATTTTTAACGATTGATTTGTCTCCAATTTGGCAACTTGCCACATTCCGTCAGACAAATTATACGCGTAAAAAGTAGCCACCCTTTCCGTTGGCGTTTGGGGAAAATTTCCTCAAGAGCGAACTGTATTCCGGTTTCCACCTCTATTGGAACAGCTCACGCAAGAAACGGAAGCAAGGAAATTAATCTGCGTACGTCTTGGTAATAGAAGACCTAAATCTAATGACCCGCTTGAGAATATCGGACCCGTATCGAGCGGGAGATGGCGACGGCTGGAGGAATCACTACCCCGGAAAACTACACATTGGGGAGCTCTACTCTCTACTTACTCTTAGTATTACTGTGATGGGGGAAAACCGCATATACCCTGTGAGTTTGGGCGTTATGATTTCATGACAACAAATTATCGTTCTGGGATTGATGTCAAGGGATGTATTTAGTTAAATATATATTCCTAAACATTTCACATTAAGAAATGACAGGGTAAAACGGAATAAAGCAACAAAAATTCCAGCTTTTTATTTCCACAATTATAATGCCTGGAAGTTTACAATTTTTACAAAAATTGGTTAAAAATTCGCTTGCAGACCTAACTTTGGACACCCACGGGTGGAAAACGGAGTAATGCGGTTTATGCAGAGGCATTGGATATAATAGCCATAAATCGATTTATCTTTAGTTTAATTAAGTTCGTGAGTACTATTAGTGCTGTCATCTATAGAAAATCGCTTCAAAATTGTTAAACAGAGAAAAGTCTATTAGATGGTCGTTTTTAATAGGTACTTCTGGGAATATGCCATTCCACCATGGTTGAATATCTCCCATTTCCTGACTTCGTTGAAGTCGAACTGCGGCGTTAAACAGTATTCAGTTGCGCTTGAGATTTCCTCACAGAATTCCATAGATTGTACAGGGTGCGGCATTGAGTTGTAACATTTTTCGACGTAATAGTGCAGGTTCCGACAAGGAATCAAAAGTTTAATAACATGTAACGGACATGTAATTAATGTTTTAATTTACTTTTTTTACGCACCGCGATTTTAAATAAATTCTCCAACACGTTCATGAAATATATAGATTTAGACATCGTTGTCAATAGCTCTGATTTTTTTCCGATTATATGCTCCGGTGGGCCCTGACCAACCGCATTGCAGGCCAAACTCCTCATTGGAGTGTAGTGCCACCGACTTTACTTTTTTTTGTGTTGTTTTTGACATTCTGGAACATGCTAGGCTTCTTGAGATAAACTCAAGTCTTTAAAATACCCATGCATAATAGTCTAATGCTGACAGGTCAGGAGATCTTGACGGCCACGCAATATTGCGTTGACTCACAGGCCAGGTATTGATGGCAACCAAAGATAAATAATATGAATTATGGTTACTGAAACTGCTTTCGGTAACAAACACATTGGTACCTACCAGTTTTCCCTACCAATTTCAGTCTGCTACAACATTGCTCCGATAAACGTCACAACCTATTGCCGCACCCTGTACATTGAAATAAATGGTCTCGTAGTTTCAATAATGTCGTAGAAATTAGTACCTAAAATTGAGACTTCCCATGAGTTCCCTCCACCGATGGTGTTCGTGAACAGGTCAACGGATCTGGCTCCAGTTAATATATAGTCAAGGGTTGGTGCGAAATTTTCTAAACAGTTCAATTATAGGTAATTCGTGATGATTTAAGGTTTTGCAAACAGTGAGAGTGACAGATTCAAAGCTGTGGCAACCGCTAATCAAGCTCAATTTAATACACAATTAAACATGTTCGCCTGGGAGGTGTAAAAGTGACTAGCCTGAGGCTATATATATAAAAATCAAAAAATGTTCATGCAACCAGCAGAACTGTTAAAATAACTCATCAAAGTTTGTGTTAAGCTATCTATCAAATCAATTTAGCTAAAATGTTACATTTATTTAAAAAGCTTGCCCGTTAAAGCATTTTGCACGCTTAAAAATGAAAAATAATATGTAAAATCTCTTTATCCGCTAAAATCCTACCAATTTACAGGCAATGCTTGTATTACAGTTAGGTATATTCCCCGTGGTATAACTTTCATTACTTTATAGCTGTTTTTATGCTCTAATGTTATTTGTGGGGCTATACTTAACTTTGTCTCAGGGGAAGACACCGTAACATTATTTGCAGCACTACAGTGAACTTCTAAGCCATGGGAATATCCCATTTTCGGAAAGTAGAACTAGTTGTAGGTAGTCTCATCAATTTTCCTTAATTGTAATGCATGGAACCCTTTCATTTTCATAAGTATCACTACATGGCGGTATCGGTAACAATTAGTTTTTAACCCATGAGAGTCTCCATTTGCCTTTGCATAATTTTTATAAGTACATCCGCAGAATTTCTCTGATTTAATACACTTTTGCTGAAATTACTAGAAACTCAAAAATTCTTACAAAAAAATATTTATAAATTTTGAAGAACTTCTAACTTTTCAATAATTTTAATATAAAAAAAAAGTATATGTTCAACCAGTTGCCATAATATCTATACAGTAACTAAAATCATCACGTATGTGCCGAAGTATTTTAAATTCAATACTGCATCTCAAAAATAACTCGCAATCTTATTTTTCTACCTATTGACAATTATTGATGTAGAAAAAACATTCTGGCTGTCAATTTATTTTACTTTCATAGAAAATGTTTGCTGAAGTCAGAACTAAACACAGCACCGTTAAAATTGAGAGGACAAGCAAGACAGAAAGCATTGGATAAAGTAAAATGTTTTCAGTTAGTTGAGCTGGAATATTCCCAAAGGTTTCGTCTATAGGATATTTACTTTTGTCGCTAATAATAGTTTTATTTGTGGCAATAATGGTAGTTTGTAGACAAATAATTATACCCACACCTTGAGTGCGTTGCGCAGGTGAGAGACTGCCATGACGGTACAATTAGCAGTCACAAATTTATCTGTTATTGCCGATAATTAGAGGTGTACGTCACTAATAGCTCGTTTATTCGTTTGTACCGTTTTCTGACGTTGTTATCTGTAATTAACTCGCTTCGAAATTAACCTACACATTTCAACAGTTTACACACCATTTTCAATTTTTATAAAAAAAAATTTGAGCCTTTTACCAAAAGTCTCAAAAATTTAAAAAACCAAACTTAATACAACCCTGCTTTGGTTAAAACTTTGTAATTTACTGGGACAAAAAATTTTAAGATTGCATCAATCTTTGAACTTAATTAAGTTATACAAGGTTTTAATAAAAATATGCAAGCGGCATTTTGTTCATACACTTATATGCTATGATTTTCACATACTTCAAACATTTTAACCCCCCCCCCCCGCCCCGAAAAAAGACGATATAATGATAACCCAGCCCGTCCTATAACCAGAGAGGTACTATATCCTTCTCTCTCTCTCTCTAAGTTATAAAATTTAAAAAAATATTTTAAGGCCACTTTTGGGAAAAATTTTTATTTTTATTTTTGAAAAGTCGAAAAAGGTTTAATTTTGACAGTTTTGAAAGTTCCGCACATAATTTAATATCACAAGAAGGGGTATTAACATATCAACTAGTTTCAAGTAAACAGGTGTTAAATTAATATTTTCCAAAAATATCATAGCTATCGCCAGTTCGAACCTTATAAGTTCGAATAAAAATCACTCAATTTATCTAAACTTATTCTATCAGATCCCGCTTTCACGTTTCACATCTGCTGGTGGGTGTGCCCCATAACTGCCGAACGGAGGCCGATTTTAATAAGCTTCGAAATGTGGATGTATCTCAAAAATCTATCGACAGAGTAAATTTGTTTTAGTGCAAAACGGAAGCGAAATTAGACTAATTTTTTGCAGCATTTCTTTCAGAAACTGATTTATAAGCGGAATTTAATAAGAGAATTTAGGCAAAATCTAAATTTTTTTGAATAATTTTTTAGCTTCTAAATGACGAATTTTTTAAATTATGTTTTTAACGTTTTATTACTAAAAAAAAAGTTGCCAAGTAAACACTCAACTTTGGAGATTACAATAACCCTAGTGTTAACTGTTTAATCTTTTCAAAAACAATATTGCTGAAAAACGGATCAAACGATTTTTTTTAAATATTGCATGATGATAAAGCTAGGTGTGAGCTACAATTGAGCTAAAGTCCCAGTCCGCTAATTACTCTATTACTTACTATTAACATCCTCTGCGATTTTTTAAAACTCGGAACGACATGCCCTTATTTTCAATAAACGAGGGTTGTTAAAACATGTCTGTTAAGGTAAATTCTTTATGAGTGATAGTAAAATAAGATTTACAACTTCATTTTTAGGCACAACAAGATTTTTGGGGGGTTAATAATGCCCTTTTCTACCCAATTTTAAACACAAATTTTCTCTTCAATCTCTGGTGTTCATTAGTAATATTTAACAAAAAATAAATTTTTTTCTCACAAGAAACTTTTCAGCGGACTACCAGGATATTCTTTTCTCTAAGGCTTGTAAAAACTATTCCGTATATTGAAAAATACAATCAAATAACATAATTATGTCTGAATTACACAGAACGCTTAAGCTGCTATTTAAACGAGAAGCACCTGCTTCAACGCTTTTATTTCAGTATATAACCATCAATTCAAACAAATGAAAAATTCTCAAAAAATGTATCATATTATTATTACATTACGTTTAGTTATGATTCAGGGTGTCTCGTCATGATAATATCTAATTTTTTCTTATTTTATGAGTTGCATTACTATTTCAATTTCCATGCTTCACATGGAATGTTTTTTACTAATAATTATTGTTCAATAATGTATTTTTTCTGCCCTGCTTAGGTAGGTCAATTAATCATTGATTATTGCCTACTAGTTTAAGTAATTATATCATTCTCCTAGCAGCTGTTTTGCTTGTCTTTTATTCTTATAATATCTCTACTATCCAGTTACGCTCCAGGTGCAGTGATAAGAGTGGTGCGAACGTATAGTCAATATTGGCACGTAAAACGTTAATACAAAAATACTTTTAAATACATGATAAGTAACAATTTTTAAAGTATGGGAAAGTCCAAGCAAAGTGCTTCTCCCATTATTTGTATGTAGTTATGTTTATTTATAGGCACAATAATAAATTTGTTGATAAATACGTTTTTTAAATTTTAACTTATAAATAAAGTCAAAAGACATGTATATGAAAAATTGTTCTAACTTTCTGCAAAGCAGCTACCCGTTGCTACTTGTTCCTCTATTTTTCTTCACCTATTCGCACTTCATCCTCGGGTTTTCCTGCAGAATTTCCATTAAAAAACTTTATAACTTCCTTTGAAGATCAATAAAATCCAATTTGCGAGGCATTTTCAGTTTATCTCGTTGCGCATCATATTTTGCCTTCCCCATAGTGATTACGCCCACTGCGCCGTCATAGCGTAATTTGCCTCCTAGTTTATTATTTTACAAAAGACCGACTCAAATGTGAAAATGTATCTGGTGTCATATTTTATAAATGAGTTATGCAAAGAGACCTTTTAAAATTAACAAAACATGGCTGTAGAGGCACACATGGACGATAATGGAACTTCATAATTCATCATTACATCTATAACAGTTTTAATCCGATATGGCAACCAGAGTTTCGGCCTTTTTATGTACCCCATCTACCGAGTGATTTAACAATATGAAATAATTACCTCAATTCGCCATCGTAGGTAATAACGTTTAGAACAAATATTTGGGAAATTTAAGTATATTATGTATAAATAAAATAAATAATATATTAAAATACTTTTTTATTTTAACCTTATACGTATTTCGCCACGTCATTATCAAAGGTAAGATTAAAAGTAAACAGTTAGTGTTGCTATAAGAACAATCCAATTTGATGCCTTGTTCTTGGCTGTCTATGTCTGCAGATGACTTGATTTCCTATTCCAAAACTTCCAATAACGCTGAATTTAAGAGATCAATGTACTCATTCGTTAATGGTACAGTTTTTAAATGTTTGAGGATTTCAATTGCCTCCAGTATATCTAATTTGCATTTATCATCAGAAAAGTGTAAAAATTATATGGTGTCACTAAATGAGGGTGTTTTAATTAGTATGTGCAATTAGAAAATACTAAAAATCAAAACATTACCAAAAATATTTTAAATTTTTTAATTTTTTTTTAGTTTTCCAAATTTTCATAATAAAAATTCCCAAATATTTACAAATTTTTGATAATTTTCTAAATATTTTAAATTTTCAAAATATAAAATTTTCAGATTTCAAAAACTTACAATTTTATATAATTTCTAGATTTTCCAAATTTTCATAAAGTATTTTCTATACATTTTTGAAAGTTTTAAAGTTTACTAAATTTTATCATTCTTAAAATTACAAAAATAATAATTAATAATTTATGAAATAATTTTTTTTCCAATTTTTGAAAAATTTATGTTACGAAAATTGTAAATTTCATATTATAAGAAATTTTCAATAGATAATTTCAAAATTTTCTAAATTTTAAAAAATATATTACATTATCAAAATATCCTAAATTTTTATAAAATGATCGAAAACGTAAAACATTTCATATTTTTAAATTTCAAAAAATTTGCTAAAATTTCAATAAATACAAGAAAAGCCCCGGCGGTTGCAAGACAGCTTTTTCTTTAGCCTTAGACAATGTGTTTAAATTGCACCCAATATAATTCGGTTTATATAGGCTAGATAATCAGAAATTATGATATTAGTTACAAAGAACACGTGTACGTTGTTATCTAAACACTTATTAGAACACAATCATTTAATAATGTCTAATAAAACTATATATTTTTTACTCTTTTGTGATAATAAACGTAAATTAAATATACTGAAAATATTTGAAATTTACAAGCATTTAAAAACTGTACCTTCAATGAATGAGCAAATTGGGGGATTTGGAATAAGAAATCAAGTCATCTGCATACATAGATAACCAAGGTGAAGTCATCAAGTTCAATTCTTCCTATAGCAGCACGAACTTTTGCTTGAACTTGAAATCGCTTGTAAGGTAAATTCGCATTCGCAATGCAGTTGCATTAAGGCAACATTATTTCTTAACTCTAATAAATAAACAAACTAATTTTAAAGTTACACACGCTCATTTTTTCTAGTTTCGATAAAATAAATTCAGGATATATTACTGTATATTTGTTCCGACCCGCCAGAATGGAAGTAAGCCATAAATAACCAAATTATAGCAACAGTAGTGACTGCAACGTAAGTATTCGCTGAAAACAAACAATAAAATGAGTGTAGATGGAAGAGCCCGTCATCTTGTTATGAATTTTGTCAAGATGAAAGAGTTTGTCGTATTTATATAAAAATTACTTTTTCTCTTACAAGTTATACATTTAGCACTTGGTAAAGTTCTGCTAATAAATATGATTTATAATAATCGAATGCTAAAAACGTTCTATAAACACCTACATATCCACCCTATGAACAGCTTGTTACACCACTTACATACCCATTTATTTTCTAGCTAACCTATTGATCGGTTGAAAACAAATAATTTTTTTCCCAATTCATACAGCGCCTATGTTTAAGCTTTCAATTAATTAAAACACCAATTCGCGTCGTTTTCTAAGCTATTAATTGTAGATAAAATAATACAAGCAGGTTTACAACATAAACATTATACACTCTACACTTGATTAATGTTTACATTGCCTAAGACGCTTGACTAACACATGTTAATGAGATTTTGTAAGAAAATGTCACTTATTTCTTCCTAGTTCTCTTTTACATATTACAGCAATTTGCAGAGAACAAATTAGAATATCTATCAAAGTGAATTCTTTCGGTAATTTGTTTAAAAGTCTTGGAGAAGGTTACAATTTATACTTGACAATCAGCACTTTTATCTTATCGGAATTCGTTAAATTTATACTTGTTCTTATACTTCCTCCGCATTACCTTTGAGAAAACAAATCAAATTAGAAGATAATATACCAGAATGGCACACTTTTTGATTAATTAAACGATATACATACGAGGGCGGAGTGAGAAGTTTAGTAAAATTGCAACAGAGGGCGTCACAATCGCAAATTCCAGATGACATTTGTCAATACCATCTGTCACTAGGCCACATTAAAATTTTCAGACAGATCTGTCATTTAGTTCAGTTTTGATAGCCATTGAAAGCAGATAACCTCTCGTATTTTTGCAAACATGAGAAAAAGTGAATTTTGTGTGTTAATTAAACATTATTTTTGCGTGTAAAAACCATTACGCAAACCAAAACAAAGCTTGATAAATATTACGGGCACTCTTCACCATCGATTACAATGATTCACAAGTGGTTTACTGATTTTCGTTGTGGTCGTACAAGCACAATTGATGCCGAACGTTCAGGACGCCCAAATGAGATCACCACACGAAATGATTGACAAAATCCATGATATTATATTGCAAGACCGCAGAGTCAAAGTGCGCCAAATAGTTGAGATAGTACGCATTTCAGATGAACTTGTGCGCAATATATTACACGAACATTTGGATATGGAAAAGCTATCCGCGCAATGGGTGCCGCGTTTCCTCACAATCGACCAAAAAAGCACACGTGTGACAACTTCAAAGGCAAGTTTGGCAATATTTAAACGCAATAAAAGGGAGTTTTTGCGTTGTTTCATAACTGTGAACGAAAGATGGATCGATCACTATACACCGGAGACCAAATAATAGTCTAAACAGTGTATTTCTACTGGCGAACCTACGTCGAAGAAGGTTAAAGCGGTTTTATCGGCCAACAAAGACATGGCCAAAGTTTTTTGGGATGCACGCGGCATAATCCACATCGATTACCTTGAAAAGGGAAAAGCAATCAAGGACGAATATCATGGCAAATTATTAAGCCGTTTCAACGACATATTGAAAAAAAACGCCGCATTTGGCGAAGAAAAAATATATCTTCCATCAAGACAATGCACGGGTGTAGTTGCCATGACCAAAATTCATAAATTACGCTTCGAATTGATTCCACATCCACCATATTCTCCAGACTTAGCCCCCCGAGACCGTTTTCTGTTTCCGAACTTGAAGAAATGACTCGGCGGAAGAGATTCGGCTCTAATGAGGAGATCGTCAATGCAAGAAGCGCCTATTTGGAAAAATCGTATTATTCGGAAGGGATCGAAAAACTGGAAAAACGTTGGACTAAGCGTTTTATCGACCTAAAAGGCTACTACGTTGAAAAATAAATTGCTTTTTGGCAGAAAAAATTATTCCTTGTTTCATTTTTACCAGGCTTCGGACGCCGCCCTCGTATGTTTCGCCCTTGCTATTTAAAAACAACAAAAAGTGTAAAATAATGTAAACGTGGGTTATATTTTCTTATAAAGTTATTGTTGTTGCTATTTGCCTAACACATAAAGAACTTTCTATACCTACATTTCAGAATATGTTTGATACAAGCACGGTTCAAAATTTATTGTTCCTACTCCCTAACATAAGCAAGATAGTCGGGAAACCACAACAATTTTATTGTTCTACATTAGATATTCCCCTTGTGTCAAAATACCCTTGGTATATCCATGCTACTACGCTTTGAAGCCCTGCGGGAAAAATTCTTTTGGTTACTACCTTAATCAGCTCCTGTCAGCGCTCATAATTGCATTGTTATTAGAAAAAAAGATGACAAAATGCGCGCCAAGTTCGGAAAATAAAGAAAGTACGCTATCAATTAAAAACTGTCTAAAGATGCCTTTGTGAATAGACGCGTTATCCTGATGAAGAGAACACTTACGCGGAACTTCTTTTTTTTTCTTTAATTGCTTCCATCGTAATAGTCCATTAACAAAAGTCCTTCGGCATATCAGAAAATTGAGTTCTACTCTAAACAAACGTAATAACCCCCGAAATCAACATAAGGGAACATTTCTTGTTCGGCAACAACATTTTGGTTTTGGGGATTCCCATATTCGAGTAAATGTTGCCGACAGTGTCTGTTATAAATTTTACGGTAACCCGGCTATCTTTCATAACTAGGTCGTAGACTATCGCTGAAATTTGCCTGGATAACGACAGCTTGAAGAGGGTCAGCTCCTGGAGCATGTTCAGAGGATACTCTGCGAAGTTTGAATTTCCGTAGCCAATTTTTATGAATTAGATAAGAAGAATGAACCATAGTACCGTAAATAAAATACAATACTGCGTACGTCATCTCCACAAACATCAGTTTGTAAAACTAGCAACTGACACAATTAACCTAAATAGCGTGACTAAATGTTATAATTTTTGCCGAAGATTAAGCGTGTCCCCCCACCCGCCCCCGTAACGCTGATTAAAATTTTACTTAATTATAATTTACAATCAAAGTAATAAATTTTAAAAATTATTCTTATTATTTTTGTAGAATGTTGCATGAATCTCTGTACAACTTATGGAGCACATTCCTGATGTAATTTTAAGTGTAAATTATAAGTCCGCAAACCCTTCCTTACGGAGAGGGACATTTAAACAATTATGATTTACATTTTGGATCGTTTTCGTACAAATTCATTAGCCAGGGGCGCAAATACGATAGGGTACGCGACATATCTATTAACATATATTGAGCACTATCCACATCTACGCCCCTGGTGTGCGAGATTATACCGTTCCATGTTCGAGAGGCTGTAACTCTGTAGGAAAGCGTTTCAGAACCCATATTTATACGACTTTTTCTGCGTAAAATAATCTCAAGAATGTGCTACTTAAAAGAGAAGAGCTTGTCAAATATTTGTCTAATAATGGATTGCGGTGTGTCTGTGAACTGGTGTTAACAATTCAATCGTTTTTACATAAATAGGAAGGTAAAAATTAATATTTAAAACACCGGATATTTTAACCACATAGTAATTGACCATTTTGTGAATCAGAAAGAAAGACGTAGGTATTTTTATTTATGGAACTATTAATTAAAAGGTCGCTACTGCCCCACCTCCCCCCATATTAAAAATTTCTAGATCCGCCTCTATGTTATATGACAACACAATTCAGCTAATAATATACTACACTGTTAATACCGAAAAATTCGATTATTTTTTTTAAATTTTATTTTTCAAATTGTCCAATATTCGAATATTATTTAAAGCAGCTTAATTATACTAGGCTTATGGTAAATGGGTTTTCTGATTTATTGGATTTATTTAAAAGTGCGTGATTATATATTTACTAGTTTCTGTGCTAAATCACATAATTTAGACACGAATAACTACCGTATTGATATGCATTTAATTGCGCTTCTTAAATGGTGGAGGTGCCAATTACTTTTTAAACAAAAGCCTCCCTTTAAGCCAAAAATGGGACGGAAATGTTTGTTACTCGACCGAATTTTTCATCATCCATCACACTATGAAGTTTGGCCGTGTATTTACCATACACCATGTATAAATAATTCTTTTTCTCACTACCAACAAAAAACAAATTACTTTGACGTGCAAATTCGTAATGCATATGTGCACAGACTTCAAACAAGAATAAATAAATAAGTATTTATTTATGTGGAACACATTAGTCGCGAATTATTTTTCATACGCTTTCGGCCTACAATTACTAATACGTGTTAAAAGAGAGTGACAATAAACATTAGCATAAACTTGTTATAAATATGCAAAGCACCATTATAAGCCAATGCATTTCCTTTACGCCTGATAACGTTTTATTATTCAGTACGCTATGGGCGTTATTTTAGTTTAAAAAAAAGTGCTATTTTTTACATATCAACCTTTATACTCTTTTTATTAAAATTTATAAGTGCGGAATTAGTCTATTATTTCAAGGATAACGAAATTAATGTATAATGTTGAATTGTTTATTTGAAATTACAAGGTCATTTTTGTTTACTTTTATTTGTAAATATACAGATATGTCATTAGCATATCGATTTTGTAATTGAAATTATTAGGCAATAAGCTGTTAATCAAGTTTCTATGGGTGTTGGTTTTTTTTGTTAGATGAGAAAAACTAGCAAGTAGTACTGTGTAATCATTAACCAAAACCTCAGCGTTTTCTTTAAACGCGGTAGATGGGTAGCATAAAAATATTTTACATGAAATTAGTAAATATTAACAATAACTTTTAGAACACCCTCGGTATTCATGTGAAATTAAACATTCGTTTCAAATTTTTTGACTTGTATTCCATTATTGTTATTACTATTTTTATTTTATACTGATGTAAAATTAGACTTTCAGTATATAAAATAATTACATAAAAACATACAACCCACAAATTCGTATTAAATGTGTTCTGCATAAAACAATTTGCTTCCGATATGGAAATGATTCAATAAATGTTAGATACAAAAATCAATATCAAACTAAAATTAATTATAAAATAAGACAAAAATCAAAAAGTGGACCGGCACCATCAAACAGTATATTTTTTTAAATTTTTTTGGTATAATTTGTTTTTAATAGTTCAATTAAGGTATTTCTTGCCTACAGTGATAATATAAATATTAATTGAAGTATTTTTTATAATATAAACTTTAAAAAAATACAGTGAAATACTGTGAATTACTTGATATAAAATGTGTAATGGAAGATAGTTTAGCTCTGCACTAAAAACAATATTTTTATCGACTGAAAAACAACTGCAAAATTTTAAGACATTTTTAAGGTTTTGCAGTTTGTTTATGTAAAGTAAATTAAAAGGGACACCTTTTTTCCATCTACGTATTTATTATGTGTAGGTAGATATGAATAGAGAAATTTATTTTAAAAAATGGTAAATATTGTTGTGTAGTCGTGATAGGTTTATTTAAACAACAAATAATTTTTTTTTAATTTAAATAATTTCTAAAATGTCGAAAAATACTTTTATTTACATGAACAAATATGGTTATTTATTTATAGATTTTATATTGAACCCGAATCATGCGTCAGTCAAGTTCAAATGTCTAGTAAAATTAACTATAAACGTATATGTTATCCATAGAAAATAATACACATTATATTAACTGCTCTCTAGTAGGCAACGCATTGATATGATTTTGCAAATGAAGCAATGCTCATAAACATGA
The DNA here is from genome assembly GCA_958336395.1 of Ctenicera cuprea. Classification (NCBI taxonomy): domain Eukaryota; kingdom Metazoa; phylum Arthropoda; class Insecta; order Coleoptera; family Elateridae; genus Ctenicera; species Ctenicera cuprea. The sequence goes on along the minus strand of OY284487.1, from coordinate 17,920,084 downwards.
AAAAAGTAAAAACTTTGATAAAAATCAGAAATGCCCTAACAGGGATGTATTCGCACTGAAATTTGAACAAGGTTCATAAGAAAACAGGGGGTCAGGGGACCGGAAATCATAAATTATGAAACAGTCTAAAGCAACAATACAACAAATGTTCTTGAGGTCAAGCCAGAGTAACATCCTATTCCTCTATCTGTATCAATGACTCCGCTGTATGTAACGTTTAACACTGTTAACACAATCACTCACTCACCAATGGCAAATCAGTACAATTCCAGCTGATACACGTGCTCGATTTTTTTTAAATATTTTGGTTTCTTCCTCACGGCAGAGCAAATTAAAAACTCGGTAAAAAGAAGTCTAATTGACACAATTCAAAAACTTTGCGATACAATAATTTGAGCGCCCTTGACGTTTGAAAAATTGGTCCGACAACGCGTATTGGAGAGTCGGTTTTTGGGTTTTAACGCCAATTTTGGGCCAGAGAAAATCGCCGAATTAAAACTTTTTTAAAGTGCGTCACTTGCTCGCGCGCATTTTTTAGGACGTAAACAAATTGGACTTCGTCAGAGAACAAGCAGTCGTCCGACCATCAAAATCGCGACATCAAAACTGGAAGATTGGCGCCGACGTCGAGGCGACGCCACTCGGAATCTCTCGCTTCATTTCGTTCACTAGTCCATTGGACGTCAAAGCCCATATAACATTAAAAACAAAATACGATTAGAACGTCAGGATTTCTTTAGCGAAAAATCGGTTTATTTTTTATAGAAGCACTAAATTTTTCATTCTCCAAACCCTTGATGTTTTTTGTTTTTGTTTCGTATCGCATGTTTACTCATCTGGACTGTCATTATTCGGATGAAAACATAATATTTGTTTATTTAGTTTCCGCTCTTTAAATTTTGATTATTTATTTTTCTTAGTCAACTTCAAAACCGTTTGTAATGTAAGAAAGTTCTAAAGGAACCGCTCAGAAATGTGTAAAACGTACAGCGGGATTGCGCCAAATATTCCTGTACAGCAAGAAAATTTTGCAACCGCGTAGTATAGGCAACCTATTTAGCATAACAAACATCTATGCAATATAGGCAACTTCTTACACAAATAATACAAAATGGTGTCTCGACCCAAAACAGCAATAACGGCTTTCCAATTTTCACCAATTTAGATTTTTTTTGTTGTTAGCAGCAAAAAACTATGAAAACCTTCATTCTTAAATAAATTTTATAGAAATTTGAAGCCAAATGTATGATTTTGTTCATATAAGTAGATAAAACTATGTACCTAATATTTTATTTCTTCTACATGTATTAGGCTCCCAGCCAGTTTATTATTAGTATGGAACATTGTTAGAATTAATATATTGTAAATAAAACTTCACGGAGTAAAACTAGAAATTTTTATTAGAACTGATTTTTCCATCTCATCTCGGCTTTGATCTTCGCAGTCCTCTTTCTTCTCTTGCCAGTTCATATGCCACCCAGTACAATTTATTTTAGGTTTACTAGAAAAGTGTTTTATTTTATCATTTTAAAATGAACTAACATATAAAACTCGCGCGATAAAAGTTCAAGAATTGATGTAATAACAAATAAAATAGGCCAGGTAGTATACATGATTACATTATCTACCAAAAACAAAAAAATAGAGGGGAAAAACCTAGTCTTTCCCATCTGAAATATAAACATTTTTACATTTTAACAGATATTTCGTGTTATGTTGTAGTACCACTAAAAGATCAGAATATTAAATATTCTCGTTAAAACGTCGTTCAGAGACGCCGACTGGATGATTAGAATCCAAGTTTCATTAGCAAACAAAAATATTTTGACGTTTCTCCACCAAAATAAGGCAAAGCAATTTATTTTTTCCGAAAATACTGCAAAACATTTAAAAAAACCAGAAAAAATGTCATTAAAAAAGTGGGGGAAGGGTATTAATCCGCTAAACATTACTACTTATCACCGTTTATTAAATAAAATAACATTAATATTTAAACTTAGTTCATACAATACGTCACAGACAAATTCTAGTTGTAATAATATACCCACTGAGACATGTTCAATATCACTAGATTTCTGGTTACAAAAATTTATCCTGTATTATATCTGACAAAATTAAAAATACGGCACCTTATGTTAAATAAATTCTGAAGTAAGTTTTGACACGATTTTGTTTAACAAAACCACCTTGCAGCTCATTCCTGCTAGCCGCATCAGCCTACAAAGTTAAAATAAAAATGATGTAGCTAATTTCTGAAAAATATCTTTTTTAAGTTTCTTTTCCTTCAGTTTTTATGATTTCAAAAACTCTTGTACATAACAACACTGTACCAAGTTTCAGCCCAATCGGGTTTTAGTAAAAGAGGTTTTTAAGCTTAATACCACATATTCCAAATAACTCAAAATCGGAGGGTGTTTTCAGCAGAAATAAACCTCGGTTTTAACAGTCGATTCACCCATTTAGAATATCTACAATTAAGAAAGGGTGTTCCTTTACATACTTAAGTTACCATTACACTATAATAATGTTATTTTTATATTATTAAATGTTTACTTATAAATTGTAGAAACCCTCACCATGTTTTTGTATTGTTTAGGGTTCATGAATAAATAAAATTAAATTTAAAAATATATATATATTTGAAGAAACATACAAACGCTATCTTAACTAGACAAACTATCCTGCTCCATACAATACCTGAGGCAAATTTTAACTAATTTAAGCATATACTGAAACCTTGTTCTGGAATATGGTTAAAAATATTTTGTGTCATTTGCATCTCTTGTTGCAAGCGGTTGGCTTGTATTAAAAAGCAATACATGGATGTGTCATTGTTGAGAACATTGTGGAAGAACAGGCAAAGCAAAAGAACCGCTAAGGTATTTTGCTTGTCATTTTTGCCCCCTATCAGAAATGCACCTATGACATGGACCCCGCTTGCCCATGCCTTGGTACGGTTCTTTCCATATTAAAATATTTTCGTTAGAAATATATCGTCATTCATTCACTGTAGATGTTGCCGGCACTCCTCTCTTGATTTTTTTTCATCATTTATTTTAACAAAAGATTCCTATATATTTATTTAATAGCTTCCAGTTAAAAACATCATCATTTAAAACTACTTTAAAAATACAAACAGCTTCTTAAAATAGGTAAGCACTATCTATGGGAAAATTACGAGATTGTTCAAAGTATGATTTACTATTTACTTTAAAATTTAAATATTAGCACAAAATTTCCAATATATGTATACCAAGGTACTACCTACACCTAAGAATGTAATCAAATATCACTCAATAATCTTCATGCTTGTCGAAAACTGAAAGAAAAATATAGTATTAATAAAATTTTCTTCAAGGTTGATCTCGGCAGACTAACAAATTCCAATAACTTATATTTCACTTCTGTAATTGCTCAAGTACATAGTGGAGAGCCGCGAGTACCCATCAAACAGTACTCAAAGTTAAACAACGATCCACCTGCTCACTTTTTAAATAGGTGTCCCATACAGTTGGTGAACATGCAGTTTTGCCGTGCTTTGGAGGGCACGTAAAACCGGCTGTCCATGCTAACACCTAGGACAATTGTGCAAGTGGGCGTGCCACACTAGGAACTGCGAAAGCAACAGGAAACTACACAGTTTATGCCGAATTTTCCTAGTAAAAAAAGGTGTAAAAAGTTTACGACGTCAAGCCATTTAAAAATGTGGCTTTGAACTACTCGCAAACGCCCTGTAAGGGTATGGCACTTGAAAAAGAGAAATAAGTCACATTCTCAGTTATAGTTCACATTTTCTTTAATTGTACGAAAATGTGCACAAAATTCTGTAAGGAAATGTTAGACCACAATATAAAATAAAATCAATACTTAATTGTAATAAAGCTAAAGTTAAATTAAAAACTTTGATTTAAAAAAAACATATTTATTAATCATTGTACTGCAAAGAAAACAAAATACTTTTCCAGAGTACGCAGTAACCTCTTATGACACACCTTTAAAAAACACTTTAAAACCACAGCATTCATAATAGTTTATAAAAAATTTCCAATAATTTGTAGCAATTCAAAAATTAATTTATGATAACATTTATTTAATATTGAATGCTGCGTTTTGTTTGAATATCATCTAAAACAGCTTGTAAATCCTCATCTTCAAATCTTCCCTCAAGAGATGGAATCAAAGACTTTGCTTCTTCTGTTGTTTCGGGGCATAAATTAGCAAGGGCAGCCAATTCAAATTTATGCAGTTTCTTTTGCATTAATAAACTAAAAGAAAATATTGCAGAAAAAATATCAAACGTATATATAATATACTTACTTTCGCACAGCGGATATGGTTTCCTTGTTCTTAAATTTACGAAATCGATCTGTGTATGTAAGAGTTTTCATAAAAACATCTGAGAACTCTTGCTCATCTTCAGCCGACTCATTCTGGGCTTTACGATGCTCCAGTAGCATGTGTACTTCTGATATAAGTAAAGTTTCGGCATTTTCAAACTCTGGAACATTGAACGATCTTACTATAACTCAATAAAAATTTGTCTAAAGTAGACACAAAAGCTTGCACATTTGGGTGCTGCGATAAGAATTATGTGCACCTACATCTGGCGAGTCAGACATCACTGCAATGCAATTTATCGTAAATATATTACCAAAATTCATTATTGCACTGGTACTCAAGTTACATCATTGTTCTACTCCCAATAAATGATAAAGAACTTTAAACTGGCAAATAAATAAGTAACCTATAACTATTAGAAAAATTATGTATTTCAATCAACGAACCTTACACCTATGAACATTTCCTTACAAATGAATGTAACCTGCCCCAAAATTTGTTCAAAAATAGAAACCTAAAGGTAATTGACTAGAAAGTGATACCTTTGGGAAATTGCAGATCCGCAGCATCTTCTTCGGTTAAGTCGGTATTTGTGTTTGCCATAACTCCTAATTGCCTAATTTATTAATTTTGTACTTCGAAATAAATATTATATGCTCCCTAACAGTAAACTGCAACGAGCAACACAACGCAAAAACTTCGACCTAAACAGAAATGATATTCGAGGTTAGAATACTCGTCTAATACGGGATTTATTTCGCGTTACAGCATACATACAGTTTAAAATGCTGTTTACCGATTGCTTATACGATCGCGCCATTATTTGAATGACTGCGTACAAACTGTACTAATTTAATAATTCAAATCTATTATCTACTTTAGATATTTGTAATGAACCTACTTTAAAGAATCGTGACATAAATCCTGAATTAAATACAAATCAACGTGAACAGTTAGAAAAATTAATAGCAGAATATTCTAGTATTTTTTCAAACAGGGTGTTTACACACTAAGTACCTATTTTCTAAAAACAAGTTATTTAATAACAATAGCTTTATGTTGATTGGGACAGGTTTAGTGTTTGCTTCAACATAATGTGCCTTGATTATCACACTATACCTGCAATCACAGCAATGGACAACAGATTTTAAAACATTGTGGTTTTTAAAAAAATATGTACCTAATTGTTTAGTAAAAACTTTTTTAAATTTTGGTAACGTAGTGTTGTATTTGCAGTGTGCATTTATAGGCAATTCAAATGTTTTCTTTTACGAATTGTGTACCTTCAAAACGAAGGCTGCTACGAATTTTTGAATTACCCAAAAGGAAATTATCCAATCCATAGAAACAAAGAAATCATTTATTAGCCCTTAATAAATATAATCATGTGATGTAAAAATACTTTTAGAAATATGGAAAAAACTCGTTTTCAAAATTATGAAAATTTTCAAAAAAGTATTTCTTCAAAAACTGTTCACACCATTTTTTTTAACTTTCTGAGCCGATAGAGCTTGCAGTGAACAACAAATTTGCTTTTTACCAATCCTAAGTTTTGTTTTTGAAATACTTAAACTGATTAATGATTTACTCAAAAACACAAATGCCATCACCATCATCATCATAATCTATCCTCATATACCTGAAGGTGTCAAGGTCTTTCACTCCGGGTAGACTCTTCGCTTGTGTAGTAGGAGGTAGTGGAGTTTTTGGGCTTTAAACTACTACGCCCCTGAAGCTTATGCCACCCTTCATGCACATTCATTCAAGACACGCGTTTTATTTGTATGTTAATGCCAATTGTTATAAAATTTAAACAATTCAATAGACTATTTCAACTAATTTATTAGAATTGAAATAAATTTTTTATGCCGAGTTTTGTATTATGTATCGACTTGATATTTATTTAAAAAGTAAGAGAGCCGTTTTAGTAATTACATAATCCAACTATGAAGCGTAAGTTTAGTAACAAGTCTTAAAAATAAATAAATATATACCATTCAATCAATATCAGAAACTTTAATGACAAAAACAACTTATCTTCATAATTATATTATAAAACTAAAAAAAAAACAAAAAATCTTGAGTATGCCATTCTATTTATCACAATTTTATTTTCAAAATTCAAAAATGCTAACAAAATGCAAATTGCTTTTAACATAATACCAAAAAAAAAACGTTTTTCTAAAATCTACTTATCTACATAAGAGGCCTGCTATTTTCAACAACAAAACCATTAATAATTGCGGTAACATCTTTACTATCATCGATTATGCATAGCTGTATGTATAATCAATGCTAATATTTTCCATCAGCAATTACGTTTGTTATTTGATATTGGTTACAGTTTCGTTAATTGCTTGAGCAACATAATCAACGTTGGAAGGTGTAACTCCACACATACTAATACGTCCTGAACGAAGCATGTAAATGTGGTGTGTCTTAATCATATGTAGTGATTGTTGCTCTAAAATTTAATAAGATTAGTTAATTTTAAGCAGTATTTAATTACAGGATTTCGATTAATTTACCATTAAGGCCAGTATACGAAAACATTCCAATCTGTGATGTTATATGGTCCCAATCACCAGGTGTACCAAGTCGTTCTAATGCTGCTCGTAAAGCTTGTCGCATTTCAATGATTCGTGATGACATTGTTCTTATATGCTCTTTCCTAATACAAATACATTTTAATAAGCTATTGCATAAAATTCATTTAATAAACAAATTAGCCAAAAAACTTACCACTGATCATAAAGTCGTGGATTACTAAGAACATAAGCCACTATTCTTGCTCCATGACTTGGTGGATTTGAGTACATACCTCTTATAATAAGAGTGACTTGAGATTTAACTTGAGTCACATACGAGGAGTCATTCAAGACAAACGTTAAGTTGCCAACACGTTCGTCTAAAATTTAAATATTTTATCGCCTCCATTCTACAATACATTTTTAAATTCCCACTTATTAATTAATGGATACAAATTTCAAGCAGATGCAAAGGTCAACTTCAGAAAACTTACTGTACAATCCAAAGTTCTTTGCAAACGATTGTGAACACAAAAGCTCAAAGCCACGAGATACAAAATATCTAACAGCCCACGAGTCCCTTTCCAAATCTCCTGAAGCAAAACCTTGATAAGCAGAATCAAAGAAAGGAAACAATTTCTTTTCTTGAATAACATCAGCAATTTGTGCCCATTGCTCTTCAGTAGGATCGCATCCTGTTGGATTATGTGCACATGCGTGAAGGATAATTACAGAATTCTCTGGGGCATTTTTCAAGTCTTGAAGAAAGCCTTCCAGATCCAATCCACGAGCAGACTCCGACCAGTACCGATATTCACGAGCCTCTTCAAAACCTGCATTATTGAATACTAGGCGGTGGTTTTCTGTAAAAATCGAATTATTATACAACGCTCCCTTATGTTGATCGAAGAAACGTACCCCATGTTGGTTTAGAATAGTAAAATATTTTAGAACCAAGAACGCTTGCAAGAAATTCAGCACCTACTCGCAAAGCGCCTGTACCAGACAATGTTTGCACACCAAATGCCTTAAAGAAGAAAATTACGTATTTATAATTCCGAAACAAAAACGACAATACGGAAGATGTTTTACCCTGTTTTCTAATAGTGCATGACTGTCATTGCCAAGCAGCATAGAAGTTGCTGCACTACTAAAAGCATCAAGCCCTAAAATAGGCAGATATTCCTTGTTTAGTGTCTCATCTGCCGCCAGTACCTTTTCGGCTTCTCTAACTACAGGCAAAACCCAAGGCTGCCCTTTCTCAGTTCGATAGGCTAGAATTAAAACATGTTATATTAATTAAAGCCGCGTATGTTACAATTAAAACTCACCGCCAACGCCCAAGCTAACTTTATTCTCAAAAGTATCTTCTGCAAAGGCTTTATTTAGGGCAAAAACTTCAATGGGTGGCCCCAGCTGAACTTCGGCAAATCTGCTAGCCATATTTTTGATTGTGGGTGCTTAACTGCCAAGTCGGCCTAAAAATGTAATTGCGTAAGATAAGACACAGAGCTTGTGCAATTTAAAAAAGAATAACCACCGGTTCGTAAGATTTTATAGTTTGTTTTGACCTCTGTGACGAAAAGGTTATCAAATTCAATATTTCGCACTTTCTATTGGTTGTCAATCACACAGTGGCGGAACTAAATGGGGGCTTAAGAGCCAACACTTGTTTTTGAATATTTTTTTTATAATTTCAATACTATTTCTGTTGTTTCATTTTCTTGGAATAAATTAATTATAATAATGGCATATCATAGTTTAATTTTTTTTATTTGCAAATATTATATAGTTTGTAAAGACTTGCTACTCACCTGCTTATTTTGCAGTAATGGATACAATACAAGGAATTTGTACCTACTTTCAAGGTAAGTTCACAATATTGACAGATATTATACCGGCTATTAATAATACACTGACAAAAATCTGATAAAAATAGAACATATTTTAACTGTAAGATTTCATAATAATTTTAGAACTCACAAAAGTTCAGTTTAAATATGTTTTGTAGTGGCAGAAATAAATACGATACACTTTTTCTACGTATTTTTACACTCCTATACTTCCATCAGTACAGGGAAATATTAATTTCATGAAAATAATCAATTTTAAGATTTTGATGGAAATAGACCTCCAGCATCTCACAAAACAGATATTTAAAAAATGTCTGTTTGTGGGGGAGTAAGTGCTCATAGATTATTAGAGTGTGACACATCTCCCAAACCGATGGGCTGATTTTGATGAAACTCAATCAAAAATTCATTAGGAAAACAAACTTTAAATAAAATTCAAAACCGAAATAAGAAGTTAGACATTTTTTTGAGGAACTGAAATTTAGAAATCTGAAATGCTTCAATTGTGGCTACAATTTTTTTTAAATTTCGATTTTAACGCCTTATTATTCAGAAGCAAGTTACCAGAGCAGCATACACTTTAATTATTGTAGAAGCCCTAAAAAACACAATGTTGTTATATGTACCAAAAATTTTGAAAATCAAAAATTATGTCTCCTTTATTTAATAAGTGGGAAACAATAAAATATTTCGGTGCAAGTTAAATTACTCATGAAGATAGTACAATAATATTCGAAACCTAGTAAAGTTTAGACCAACTAACTTGACTAAGCAAAGTATGTTAAAACTTCAAGTGACTCAGAGGTCAATGGAAAGAGCAATGTTGGGTATCAGTCTACAGGACAGGGTCAAAAACCAAGATATTCGTAAAAAATCGAAAGTTGAAGACATCGCCCAGCTTATATTAAGAACAAAATGGTCCTGGATGCTGGCATAAAAGCGTCATTACTTGGAAACCTAAACTATTAAAACGCCCAGTTGGTCGACCCCCAAAAAGATGGACAGATGGATGACCTACGACAAACAGCAGGAAGACAGCGGATTCAAATTGTGGAACATAGGATGTCATGAAAAAATGAGGGAGGCCCAAATCTAGCAGTGGCTGCAATGTGGCTGATGACGATTTTAAACTTAATATTTAGGTGCAAAAATGTTAAGGGTACTAATTTTCTCCTCCCCTCCATGAATATTGATTTTTGTGTCTCATGTTTTGATTTTTGTGTCTTATGATTTTTAATCCCAAAAATCACTACCTAAAAATTAACAATTTTTTTTGTTCATAATAAGTAGGTGCCCGCAACTTAATACTGTCCATTTCTGCTACAGTAGTAAAGTGATGCGATTTTTTGTCACCGTTAAAACGTTGATACAAAAATAGTTTAGAAAATATGATAAGCAAAAATAAAGCACAGGAAAGTCCAGGACAAGCACATTTTTAAGATGAAAATACACGTATAAGTAAAATTACTGCACTTGTTCTACAGTAATTGCAGTAAAGCGATCAGTGTAAAATATGGGTTTAGTTTAGTGGGTTGTAAGACTTTACACTATAGGCTTGCTTATGCTATTGAATCTAAAAGCCCATACTGAAAGCTTAATGCTTTTAGAGTTGTACGTACCATGTATAGGAAGCAACCATTTTTTTGTTGTTAGAATACAGGCCGTCTATTTTAGCCGGGACACTATAGAGATCTCGGAAACTATAGGAAATACCAAGTCGGTTTAATTAGATAAAAGTACTCTAATTGGAGAAACAATGCAATGGTGATTTTGTTTTTCTCAAAATACCTATAACGTACTAGATACAAGTTTTCCGTTTGTGTTTTGTTTAGTATTTCAAAAGAAGTGTGTTTGTGTTACATTTAGAAAATAAAACAAAACACAATCGTGTTCTTAATACAACTGCAATAGATCTACAACTTTTTTGTTGTGCGATTTTTTTCCATTTTCACTATGAACAGATATTTTACCTTAAAGAAATTACTTTTTTAGGTTTCCTGTTGGTATCTAGTAAGCCATGGGTATTTAAAAAAAACAAAATTACCATTACATTGTTCCCATAATTAGGCAACTTTTATGTAATTTAACCGACTAGTGTCTCTGTTAGTTTCTGAGATTCCGGTACTGTCCCGGTTAAAATAGACAAACTGTATATATGTCTACCACAATTCCACAACAGAATAAGCTAGGTGTTTACTTGAAATATAAATGAGCACTGGTTGAAATATTTACTAGATGCGACTCACATATGGGAATACCATTTCTGAGTGATCAAGTCTGTGAACCATCTGTGGGTTGTACAGCGAACGTGTTAGATTAAATTTTAAAACAATACAAAATCAAAATTTGAATAAGAAAAAGAACTATATTCTTATAGTTATTCATACAATTAACATAACTTTACTATATTTTAAATACTTAAAAATTGGATCCATTTTTGTACAATATTTATTCTCAGTATACTATGGCACTATCTTTTTACTATCATTAAAAATGTAAATTCAATCAAATCCAGTTGTGTTAAATTTGCTGGATATAATTTTTCCTAAGAGTGCTTTCATCTGGATCATGTTTACTAGTAGGTATATTTTTCTAAAACAACTTAAAACTATTATTGTTTAATTTTGTTAGTGGTCTGTTAGCACTCACTAAAGCATGGCATAAATCGAAATCAAATTCTTCTTTTTTAATGTAAAAATTCCAGCAATGCAATGGACTCGCAGATCAGCGTTTGTAGGTTCCGAGATTTTTGTCATTTGCCTTGAGGTAAAGCAGTTTTAATAAGTTGATTCGCTTGGAGTTTATTATCACATGAAATCTAGAACTATAAAAATTGTTTGTTGCTTCAGGCCTACATGCATATTTAATAAATTTGAACATTGTAAAAAGTCAAACATTGCTTACCATCTTGCTGCAGACTTTGCAAAATATTTTGTTTTCGTGTAGCACTACTTCCTGAAAACCTTTCATTCATAATAAAGGCAAGTTGCTGTTTTTGGCATTTTTTTTGTAGAAACAGAAACACTTACAAAACAAGCCACTATTTTGGTATTTATTACGAAGTGGTAGGAACGAAAAACAGAATGAAACTAATATCTGCTACTTTCAAAAAGTACCGCAACTGCATAATTCTTAGAAATAATTGCACATATTTGCAAGACTTTTTTTAAATTTCATCGTATTACTCCTTCTTCAGCACTCTTGGAAAGACCTTTTAGCATGGGGGACATTCAGACTCCCTGAAATAAACGAAGCGAACAAGTATTTGAAACCTACCTAACAATCCCAAACTCCGTCATACTTTCTTTAAAAATTATAGTATTTCTGTTTCACGTAAATTTGTGCAAGTGATTTAAATTAAAGTATCTAATTTGTATCTAAGAAGGATTTAGATACTTTTTAAAGTTTCTTGTATCTATATCTAGATATACTTTGTAAAATATATCTTGTATCTGTCGATAGATAGGTACACTTTTTCATCTGTATCTGGGTCTAGATGCAAATAAAGTCTTACCCGACACGCATGCGATTCCCAAACTCCTATTAAGAACTCTAACGACTCACTGTTGAGCCGGTGATTTTGCCACTACTCACAAAATTCATATGATTGCTAATAGCCACCTAGAGAACAGCCTTGTTTAAAATTTGCAAAGTTGTAGATTAAAATATGTGCTGATGCAATGGAAGTTTTATCTGTTATTCAAAGGTGTGTGAAACCTTATATACCTCAACAATAATGAAGACAATCAATCTTTAAAAAGAACTCTAGGCAAGCTGTTGAAATCAAACGTCGCGCCACTTGCCAGTTTTACATAAACATAGGAGCCCGCCGCTCGGTATGTATGCCTCCTCCTCGACATTTGTTTTCGTAATGACCGGTAATGACATTATGTTCCAATAATACAAATAGTGATAACTGTTACCCAATTTTTACTTTCCTATACTTTCAGTATAGGGAAGTATTCATTTCATGCAAAATTTCAAAGTTGAGATTTTAACGGAAATAGTCGGGGGGTGGGGTCCATGGACCCCAACAAAGTAATTTTTAAAAAATGTCTGTTTGTGGGTGGGTGGGTCCGTTACGCTCCATATCTCCGGAACGGCTGGACCGATTTTGATGTGCTTTGGAATGAGGTGGTATATCAGAAATTCACCGACAAAATAAGCTTTAAAAAAAAAACGAAACGGGAAGCGGAAGTTAGACATGTTTTTTTGGTAGCATTTTTGTCAGAAACTGAATTTTGGAAATTTTAATAGTGGACAAATCAAACGATTTTTTACCGAACTCTCTAGCTTTAAAATGGCGGCCGCTACGAATTTTTGAACATTTCGACTTAACGCCCATTTACTCAAAAACCAGTTATCTGATTGGAATCAACTACATCTTGTTTGGTAGCCCTTCAAGGGTACTATACCATGAAATATAATTAATTTTGAAAATATAAAAAGGATCGCAATGACATCACTCCAAAATTTTGGAATTTTTCAAAAAAATATTTCTCATAAACTGCCCACACGTTTTTGTTTAAACTTCTTAAGCTAATAGAGCTGGGAATTTCCTACAATTTGTTTTTTTGCGCATTGCTATAATTTCACTGTGACGCCCTCTATGAATTTTTGAAAATTGGTACCCTTTTACTTATTTAACGAGGGACAATAAGATATTTCCGTTGAAGCAATATAGCTCATCATTGATAGCAAAATCCGAATATCATAATATTTTTTTGATACTTTAATATTTAGGGGGGCTACTGTTCCCCCTCCCCCCCAAAATTTTCGCTACAAAATTAAAAAATTGATTTCTTCTTTTGTTTGCTCTAGGAGAAGCTTTTTACAAAAAATCAAAAAATCGAATTTTTTGCCCCTTAATAATCTTTTTGTCATACTTTCTACAGCAGTTGTATTCTTGTACTAGTCGTTTAATGTTCGGTGTAGGCTAACTTTTTTATTTTAATAGATAGACTCGCAAACCCAAGAGCAAAGTTGTAGGGCAAATTCTTCTCGATTGTATTTAAGAAAAATACTTGTGTTTCCAATTTTAATATGGCGGCCACGGTAAAAAATAACTTTTTTTTAAATGGAAACGTGACATTTTGCCTTTAAAATCAGAAAGGTTTTGAAATTCTAAATACAAATTAATAAGAGTAATTTCTTGCTAAAAATAATACTTCTCGAGTTATTAATATATTTTCAAATATCAATTTCCGTGCTTCCATTGATTCAGTCCGAATATTTTACCCAACCTTATGCTTGCAGCGCAGCGGTCGGTCTTTCTTCAACCGCTTCAAGATGTTACAACTTATAAGAACTATTTACTTTAACTAGTCGTGTCTAGACAGGTGTATATCGAAAGTGTTGGAAAATATAAAACAATGTATTTAAATGTATAGGAAAGTCCAGGCGAAGTGTTTCGCTCATTTTTTTACTTGCATTGAAAACTGTACTGGCTTGACACAAACAGTACATATGAATACGAGCCTAATAATAATAATTGACTTGTAAAGTTAGGGGGTTCGTTGTCGTGAAAAGCTGGAACACGTGATAAGGATCTGAATTTAACATATGGAAAAATAATTTAAGAAAAAACTACAAACTACAATAAAATAAAACTATATCAGGTCATTAAAACGATTAATCAGAAAACATTTAACACAGCCACATCGTTCAGTTTTCTGGGTGATTCTTCTATGTTTAACATTTCCACTTTTACAAGCACACTATCCCAAAAGTCATCCTATCAGGTGTGACATACCTGTACCTTTTTCGCAACTGCATCTATTCCATTTTTAGCTGTATGGAAACAAAGAGGTACTTTTTTAGCTGGAGAATAAATAGTTTTAAAAATTCATTATTGTGTTACGAACCGAGAAGCATTATAGTTGGCGGAAGTGAAGGGAGGGCTCATATAATTGATCTTAATAAAGAAAAAAAAGAGTGTGTCATGTTTCATTAACACCTGGTATATATGTATAGTACAATACACAACAGTCAATTTAATAGAGTCTACATTCTAGTGTTTGTTTTCTTTTTCTTTCTGAAATAATATGTTTAATGCTTTGGAATTTTTTGATGCCGTTTAATTTTATATTAAGAAGTCCAGTTAATTTTTATCGTCAGTGGCATATTTGCGGTCAAAAATGCTTTAATTTAAGATGCTACAAGAAAAAAATTACTTAATAACGCCAAAGACAAATTGCTTGGGAGAAGGGCCTTCCTATTATTTTGCAACCAGGCCAAAATATCCTAGCTACGCCATTGATTGTTACTGCTAACTAACATCTGCGATGACAGTTAAAAAAGCAATTTAATTTTTTTAATGAATACTATAATTAATAAATAATAATGATACCTATATTAAATAATTAGGAACTTGGTAAATTATCTGTCCTGTTCATAGAACAGAAAGCGCCCAAATAATAATGCTGTCCTGTAATCGCAGATCGCTGCAATTCACTATAGGAGCAAGTAGATCATGCAAGTTCAATGACTGGCCATTGATACATACCCCCATTACAGCCTTCAGATATTTGGAATAATGCACCCATGTAATTGCTACTGAGAGAGGTTACTTGCATTAACTTGCAGTAGTACATGTACCGGGCTCGTTGTTTCAACTATTTCAATAGTTTCGCACATTATCACAAGGT
The DNA here is from genome assembly GCA_958336395.1 of Ctenicera cuprea. NCBI lineage: Eukaryota > Metazoa > Arthropoda > Insecta > Coleoptera > Elateridae > Ctenicera > Ctenicera cuprea. The sequence goes on along the minus strand of OY284487.1, from coordinate 17,904,718 downwards.
ATTGCGTGTGTAGAAATACGTAAAATGGAAAATGATGCCCAAGAGTGTGGGCGTGTTTTAGCTTTTTAATAAACTGCACATACATACAATTTCGAAAAAGTCATGCCAAGCCACTGGTGTGTATGAAATAATCAGAACAATGCAAACATAATTATATTTCAACAGATTGTGATTTTCAGCATAATATAAATAAGCATATCAGATCTCATATCTATTATTTTTACTTTATTTTAAGTTTATAGTTTATTTTTAACAACGACAGTGTTAACAACATTTTGCCATACAATAAACTCTTATTCCAAGAGAATCATTATTATACTACATTAAAAAACTTTATGAAATACCACCTAATTAAACTGACGATTTTTGAAAATATGTACGCTGTTATCTGTACCACCAGATAGAAGATGGCGAGGATTCGACCAGTCAACACACAGCACCTTACCCTCATGTCCAGTCAGATCGTATAGCGGAGCTTTGGGGCTTCGAGTATCCCACAGTTTAACACATTCATCATAGCTTCCAGACATAAAGAGATGTTCATCACTCTGTGACCAAGTAATTGCAGATACCCATAACGTATGTGATGTAAAAACCGTTTTACAAACTGAACCTTCAGTCGAACGAGGGTCATATAAACGAATATGTCTGTCGGCAGAACAGGCAACAATGGTTCTAGCTAACGGTGACCAGGAAGCACCTAAGTAAGCTTTTTCTGCAACTATTTCATTTTGCAAACCACACAACTGAAAAACATGATCAATATATTTTTAAGCATAAAATAAGTGTACCAAAACTGACCTCAGTATCCCACAATTTTAAAGTGTGATCCATCGAGGCAGTGCATATAGTATTAGGTTCCATCCATTGAATTGCAACAATACTTTCTTTGTGCCCTTTTAATGTATGCAAAGGCGTTCTAGCAATAATACCTTTTCCCTTTACTCCTCGAAGTTTTTTATGAAATGGTTCGTAACAATCTTCAACGTCTAACGAAGCAGACCATATTTTCAGATATGTATCCCAACCACCTGTTGCAAGTTTCTCTGAGTTTGGAGCAACACCAACTGCATCAACACCTCTCTCATGACCTCTTAAAATTGTGATCGGTTTGGGTTGCTCTTCACTAGGTTCCCATTGCCATATAATGCCAGTTAAATCGTGGGAAACAGTTACAAAGCCACCAGATGGGTCACCACGTTTCAACCACGACACAGCCTTTACTATATTTGAATGTTCACGTACATTTACTTGGTGCTTACCACGAGTGGTCCAGATATTTACTGTTTGATCATAGCAGCCTGTCAAAACCCTGTAAAAAATCACAATTAATTGGTTATTATTTTAAGCAAAACTTCACAATAAATTTAATTTAAAAATGGCAGAGAAAAACAGTGACAACTTGGAAGATATTTACAATATTATACCAATTCGAAAAGTACCAGGCACAATCAAAAGTAGCAAGTTTAGATCAATAAACATGCTGAATGGTTCAGAAAAATGTTTAGAAAGAATATTTGCAACAACTTATTATATATTTATAAATAGTAGTAGCAAGTGCATTTTCACGGGTTGAATTTTATGATATGTCTTGGCATTTCGTAAAAAAACAGATTTCACCAAAAGACCATCACGAACAGTCTGTTCTATGAAAAGAGCTGAAACCATAGTTATTTTTTTTATTTAACCCTCCCCATCAAGTTTTTTTTACAATTTAACAAAATTTTTGTGCCCCCAATTTTTTTTTGCATAATTTTGTATAAAATTTTCTTTGCTTTTCATCAAGAAAGACCAAAAAATGCCGGAAACGTATCAGAAATTTTTAGTAGCAGCAAACTGTAACCGAAAACAGAAACGTTATTTTTTTTCGGTCCATGTCGCTGGCAACAAATGAAACTTGATATACCAAGGTACAACAAACAGTTGTCAAAAGTTTTATTTCATGAACCGGTAGCTGAAGTTACACATGTTTCTTTTGGTAGCATTATTTCACAAACGGAATTTCAAAAATGTAATAACACAGATAGAGGGGACAAATCGAAACCTTTTTTTGGAGCAAAACGGCGACGGCTCTAATTTTTTCACAATTTCTGCTTTAACACCTGTTTACTCAGAAACGAGTTGACAAGTTGGAAATAAATTTGGTTTTATAATAGCCCTTAAAGAATACAATGATACTATATAAGAGCATTTTTTACAAACCTGTGAAGTGAAAATTCACAATGGAATTTTAGAAATGTAGAAACAGAATATGATATAGGGGACAAATCAAAAGTTTTTTTTCGAGCACTCTAGCTTTAAAATGATGACGACTAGAATTTTTTCACAATTTCCGCTTTAACACGTATTTACTCAGGAACGAGTTGACAGATTAGAATTAAATTTGGTTTTACAATAGCCCTTAAAGAACATAATGGCACTATATAAGAGATTTTTTTACAAAACTGAGAAGTGAAAATTCTATGAATTTTTGATAAGTTTTGTCCCTCTCTATGCATTTTGCACAATTTCCGCTTTACCGCCTATTTACTCAGAAACGAGTTGAAAAATCGGGATGAAATTTGGCGTTACAATAACTCTAGACGAACACAATGGTACTACATAAAAGAGTTCTTTTACAAAACCGTGAAGTATATTTTTAAAAGTTTGGACATTGCCAAAAAACTATTGCTCAAACACTGGCCACACAAATTTCGGAAACTTTGTAAGCTTATATAGAGCTCGGGATGGATTACTATTTGTTTCGTGTCCCAGTTCACTAATTTCTCTGTGATGCCTTATATGAATTTTTGAAAATTCTCTTTAATAAATGGAGCATGATTTGTGTTTAAGCTACAGTGCTCATGAGTAATGGTAAAATAAGATTCAGAACTTAGTTTTTAGGTGCAGCAATATTTTGGAAGGGTTAATTTTCCCCCTTCCTCCTTTAGTTTCTGTTATTGTTTAAATCCTGAGGAATCTTTTTCCAAAAAAATAACTTATTTATAATAATTAATGCAATCTCTATATAATTCAAAAAACAGGAAGTAGATCAACGGCCTGTTACACTACTAACTTAAGTAGCTTATTTATTATTTCAAAAAAAGATGGGGCATAGCCCACGGATTCCGCTAGTTTTAATTATTGCAGCATGCAGTATGTAGCAAATAAAACAAACTTAGGAAGGTTGCAAATTTTGCAAAACAGAGGGGCGAGGGTAATTTCGGGCTGCACTGGGGCGACAGATATGCTGCAGGTTGTGTACTGGTTAAATGTGGAATAGAGGTTAGAGTTCCACATGCCGATCTTCATTTTCCAAATGAGAATGAGTGTAATACTAGATTTTATTTTCGAATTTTGAAACAGCAAGTTTGATACACAATCACAACGCCGGAAAGAAAGATTGATTACTGTTTACAAAGACCAAACCGGCAATGCAAAATTCAACATTCTATAAGCGTTTAAAAAAATTTATGAATTTGATGCTCAAGCAAAAAACTACAAATTATAATAGCATCTATTAAAAAATTTAAAGATATATTGTTGTACAATGGTGAATTAACACAGTAATTAAATAGGTGTAGTTTCTAGTCACAGACTGGTTTCCTAGCAGATTATTTAAGCTAGTTTATTATACTTTGTTGTATGTGTTTTTTGTATAGCAAGTACGTTATATTATTTAGGCTTACCATTTATCAGCAACTTGTATACCACCAATCCAATCATCATGCAATAACGCATCTTCTGGTTCAGGTGCAGGGGTCCTTTGCACGTACTCAACTTCAATAGTAGCTTCAGTAGATGCATTGAATTCTTGGAGGTGTTCAATAAGAGGTACACGTAAAAGTTGGTCAAGAACTAAGAAATCAAATTCTACTGGTTTTAATATCTCTGAATTTTCTCGTAATAATTCATTTAATAATTTATTTAAATTGGTGTTGTCAATTTTTTGGGGCACAGAAAACGGTACATTTGGAACTGCATAACTGCAACATGGAAAAGATATAGGTTAAAAACGAGTATAAAATGGATTTTTATTACTTATACATACATTTCTTGTTTTGTAATAAAACGTATTTGTAATTGACCTTCTCCTGAGTCGGCAGTTAGATCCATTTTTTCCATTTTAACGCTAATTTCTTTCTAATAATTCGTATGGTACAAATCAACACATTTTTATAAGAACACACGGTAATTGAGGTTAAGTAGACATTGAAGACAATTTACAAATGTCAAACATTTAAACACAGAAGTTCCTAAATTAAACCACACAAATGTTAAAAAGTCCCTAAGGTTGGGTTGGTTGATTTGTGTGGAGCTATCAAGCGTCATTAGAGCGGTTTTATAACCCCAAATAAATATGCCATAGCATTAATTTTAAAAACATAATAGTGTTTTTAATAATTTATCATAATCAACCAAGAATTCAGCCATGCAGCGCCGGGGTGGTAAACGCATCCGGATGGATGAACCTCCTCCCGAATATGAAAATCCAATGACTCCAGCGGTGGAGTCTGATGCCTATGGAATGCATTACGGACAACCTACCAGTATTTATGGAGAGCCATATGGTGAGCATGTTGGAACTTCATCATCTGATGGCATGTTTGAATCACCTCCCACCCCTGGTATGCGAAGGGTTACTAGATCTAAAGCTCGAGGAGCAGCAGCAACAACATCGCAACCTGCAGTTGCTAACATGGCTTCTCATTCTCCAACTGGTCCCACTACTTCAACTGGAACTGGACGAGGAAGACCTAGGGGCCGGCCTCCTGGTCGTAAACAACATGTTGAGGGAAATATTGATGACGACGCTTCCTTATATCATGTTATTCGTAACAGCAAGGCGTCATTGACCAATATAGTTGATGATTGGATTGAGAGTTATAAGGTTGGTGTATGAAATTATAAAAACATTTAAAATTTATTATTTATTACCCTCAGATTAATCGCGAAGCAGCACTGATAATTCTCATGCAATTCTTTATAAATGCATCAGGTTGCAAAGGTAGAATTACACAGCAAATGCAGGCTAATATGGAACATGCTGCAATTATTCGTAAAATGACTGAAGAATTTGATGAGGAATCAGGTGAATATCCTCTCATAATGGCTGGACAAAGTTGGAAGAAATTTCGACAAAATTATTGTGATTTTGTGCAAACTCTCGTAAAACAATGCCAATATTCTATAATTTACGATCAGTTTCTTATGGATAACATAATTTCATTATTAACAGGACTGTCGGATTCACAGGTACTTAACTTTTTCTGTTGTAAACTGTGTAATTTGCAAATTGTTTTGTAGGTCAGAGCATTTAGGCATACAGCAACTTTGGGAGCAATGAAACTGATGACAGCATTGGTAGATGTAGCCCTCACTGTCTCAGTAAATTTAGACAACACACAGCGTCAGTATGAGGCAGAAAGGCAGAAGACACGTGAAAAACGAGCGAGTGATCGTTTAGAATCTTTACTGGGTAAACGACAAGAGTTAGAAGAAAACATGGATGAAATTAAAAACATGCTTACATACATGTTTAAGTCTGTATTTGTGCATCGTTATCGTGACACTTTGCCTGAAATTCGAGCAATTGCTATGACTGAAATTGGCATTTGGATGCACAAATTTCATGCCAACTTTTTAGATGATTCGTATTTGAAGTACATTGGTTGGACTCTGCACGACAAGGTACTATTTTTCGCAATACAAATTTTTAGTATTAAGTTGTCAACAAATAATAATATAAATTCAATTTTTTTTGTGCTGTTTTAAATTTTTTAATATATTTATTAATTCTCAATTACAGGTTGGGGAAGTACGATTACGTTGCCTGCAGGCTTTACAACCACTCTATGCAAATGAAGAATTAAAGGGAAAACTGGAGCTGTTTACAAATAAATTTAAAGATCGTATTGTAGCAATGACGCTTGATAAAGAATATGATGTTGCTGTTCAAGCTGTAAGACTTGTGATTTCCATCTTAAAACATCATAATGAAATTCTTACTGATAAAGATTGCGAGCATGTGTATGAATTGGTAAGAACTTTTTAACTTTTACGTGTATTTTGTGCCAGTGTTGAATGTTCGTTAAAACATTCTAATGTAAAATGTGCTAATTTTAAGAATTAAAATTGCAGTTAAATTACAGCTCCAAATTTAAAATCAAAATTTCAGATTTATTTTATTCTCACCAGGTCTACTCATCACATCGAGCCGTAGCACAAGCGGCAGGTGAATTTCTCAACGAGCGTCTTTTCCAACCATCTGATTCAGACCCAGGCAAAACAAAACGTGGTAAAAAGCGTCTACCGAATACTCCCTTCATTCGTGATTTGGTCCAGTTTTTCATTGAATCTGAGCTGCATGAACATGCAGCCTACTTGGTGGACTCTCTTATAGAATCCAACCCTATGATGAAAGACTGGGAATGCATGAGTGACCTTTTGTTGGAAGAACCTGGACCTCATGAAGAACCTCTAGATAACAGACAAGAAACAAGTCTTATTGAAATAATGGTGTGCTCTGTGAAACAGGCTGCTACGGGAGAAGCTCCTGTTGGTAGGGGCCCCACTAGAAAAGTATCTTCATTGCGGGAAATCAAACAGGTTGGATTTCCAGGTCACAAGAAAAAATAGGCTACTAATGTTTGTTTGATTGTAGGCAGGTGAAGATAAGCAAAAATTAACTGAACATTTTATTACAACTCTTCCACCTCTTCTTGATAAATATTCAGCCGATCCAGAGAAGTTGTCGAATCTGCTTACTGTTCCACAGTATTTCGAGCTTGATCTCTATACCAGTGGAAGACAAGAAGCATCTTTACAAGCATTGCTGATGAAATTAAAACATATTGCTCAAATACATCACGAACAAGAGGTAAGAATAATTGAAAACATTAAATAAATTTTAAGGAAAGTGTAAATAATTTTTTTGTATAAATTAGGTATTGGAAACTTGTGCAAAAACTTTGGAATTGCTATGTACAGAAGGACATTCTTTATACACTCGATGTGATGTATCTCGATCAACGATCGTAGACATGATTGTAGCATCATACAAAGATGCTATAGACGACTGGCGAAATTTGCTTTTGGGGGAAGAAACTCCCAATGCAGATGAAACTTTTAATGTTATTAGTTCACTGAAAAAAGTGTCATTGTTTTATGCCTGTCATAATATAAATCAATGGAATCTATGGAGCACACTTTTTCAAGATGTTAAGGTATGTGTTTACATTTATAATAACAAAATGGAAGGTTTACAATTGAATCCATGACACTTGATTATGGAGAATTAATAAAATACAGTTTTTTTTATAATACCGTGGAATAGAAAATGGAAGCAAAAGAATTAATATAGTCAAAACAGTAATAATAGTTATTTATACAGGGTGTTAGGGAAGTCGACCGAAAAATTTCTAGGGGTGAATCGGGGCGCAAAATGAAGTCGAATATTCCTTTGCCATTTTTGGCTTAGATGGATGGTTTCCTCATAAATCACTGTTAAAATTGGTGCCAAAAATTTTTAAGACTGCTGAAATTAAACTTTGATAATGCACGGTTTTTAATCTAGCATGTGAGAAGGGATGTGAAAAAATGGATCGATATGTTTTTTTGTTGCTAGATTCGCTATCAATTCCCATTAACACCACATGTTAAACCATCATCAATGTTTCAAAACTTTATTTTTTAAGAACAACATGTAAAAAAATAAACAGTAAATAAAAAATTAATTAATACAAAAAAGACCATTAAAGAAATTGCTCAAAGTGGGCGCCGTCTGCCCTAATACAAGCTCTGGCTCGTTAAGGACTCTCTTACACTCTCAAGAACTTCGACGTCGGTCGTTGCGAATACTGTCAGCAACAGTCATAATGCGTTGCTGGAGATCTGCAGCATTTCTTACAGGTGTGCGATACACACCAGCTTTCATGTGTCCCCACAGGTAAAAATCGCAACTATTCCGCATCCAAGACACGCACCTGTCTTTCTCTCCCTGTTTCGCGTGGTCTAGGAAAGACAGATCCTGTCTCTCTAACCCTTTGTGCCACCGCTGTGAATGTTTCTCGATGAGGTATTCGACGTTGTGGAAAGCGCTCTGTATAACGCCGAACTGCAGCAATTGCATTGCCACCACATTCCCCATACACAAAAAGCATATCGCCATATTCTGCAGATGTAAATTCTACCATTTCCGTTGAATAAATACACCGAAAAATGATTGACAGGTTATTCTACTGATAACGTCAAATTTTTAACAAAAACTGACATATTAAAAAAGTATTGCAAGTAACATGCTAGATTTCAAACAACAATGCATTATAGAGATTTATTCAACAGTTCCAAAAATATGCGGCACCAATTTTAAGACGGATTTAGGGGAAAACTATGCATCTGGGCCAAAAATGGCAAAGGAATATTCGACTTCATTTTGCGCCCTCATTCACCCCTAGAAAGTTTTCGGTCGACTTCCCTAACACCCTGTATATTAAGGGCATAAATAGGGTTTTATGGCGTAAGACGTAATTTTGAGCCCGAGGGCTAAGAATAAGTCGAAGGCCATAAAAGCAAGTTATGCCCGGGGTACATACACAACTTTATGCACGGATGAAGATTTTTTAATTTAAAAATATTTCTAAAATAAATTGAATTTTCCACCAACATCTAGCCTTGCTTTGATTAAATTTGAGATTTGAAGCGTAACTATGGTAGCGGGTAAACAATGGTAGCCATATTGCCTAAAATATCATTGTTTGACGTTTCATTATAGCCCATGGGCTATAAAAAGACGTTTATGACAAAGAAATTCGTGTATAATTGTTAATTTATGATACATCTGTGCATAAATTTTCTTATAATTATTGAAATGAGTATATTTATAACACTCTTTTGGCTTAAACAGTGTAATATTTGTAACACTTGTGAATTTTTTAATAGAAAAATTTTAAGTAAATTTTAAATATATGAGCAATAATGTGTATGTAGTAACAAGTACAAAATGGAGTTTTCTTCTGTTGCAAATTTTTTTTCTACTAAAAGTATTTATTTATTACAAACTGAATGCTTTCCATGGTCACCCTTAAAAATCCCGCTATTCCATTCAAATTTCGAATATCATATTTATGCAAAAAGCAGCTGTTCAGTTACTAGCCAAGCCACCTTGGCTCGTTACGTGACTAGCCATGGGCAGATGCCGTTAACTGAATGCACACTGACACATATCTTGGAGTGGCTGCGAGTAGATACAGATAACTGATAAATCATTATACACTGACAGCAAACTAACCTCTAGTGCATAACCAAACTAACGTAGTGAAATCTTGAAAGTGCCCAAAATACAACGAAGTAATCCAATTATGTTTTTTTTTGAATTTTGAATATGCAAATGCAAATATTCTAAAGTTGAAAAATATATAATAATACGGGACCTTTGAGACTCCTAACAACATTTATCGGGACAACCGGACAAAATGTCTTAAAACAGAACATGTCTTGTAAAAACAGGATGTCACCCCAAGCTAACCTAACCTAACCTAACTTTGCCTCTTTCATTTTAACAAACTGGAAAGGCATTTTGTCACTTGCGATCTATTATCGCAGATGATCAACCTGACAGCGAACAAATGTCTGCGATTAATTGTCGCGTGACCAGTTGTCTGCGGTCAATTGTCAGGTAATGTTTAAAATTTAATAATTTCAATATTGGGCTTAATTTTAAGCTTATTTCTTGATTTTGCCGTCTTTCATCTTTTTCTGTATAGTACGAAACATTGGTATTTTGAACTCGTACTTGAACCAATAATTTTATTTAAAAATAACCTGTCTAATTTTTTTTTTATATTGTTGAATTAAACCACTAATTAATTGTTTAAATAAATTTTTAAAGGAAACCGAGAGTACTCTTCCACCAGAAGCCCAAAAATTCTGTTTAAGTTCCTGTTTCTACTGCTTAATGTGGGGTCTACAAGCCCTGGAAGCTGCACATGAAGGTGGAGGTTTAACTGGTCCCGGCATCCAGGAGCTCCGTGAACGCCTAGATGAATTTATAACCGCTTCTCAGAGTCTCATCCGCACATCCCCCAATGCTATCATTCGCGAGGAAGCTTATGTGTGCCTCTGTGATCTCCTAATAGTTTTCAGTGAGCAATTAAACAACACAATTCCTCACCTTTCAGAACTTGCATGCATGCCAGACCGTAATTTGCAGCTGTTGTTAAATGAGTTTGTGCAGTCCTATGTATTTGTACCTGAACAAGATTCTGATCATGATGAGCACCGCATAGAGGAACTACACAAGAGGCGTAATTTTTTGGCGGCTTATTGTAAGCTTATTGTGTATAATATTATGCCAACGAAAGCAGCTGCAGATGTATTTAAACATTATGTAAAATATTACAATGAGTATGGAGATATCATCAAGGCAACTTTAAGTAAGGCGAGGGAAATTAATAAGGTTAATTGTGCTTTAACCATGTGTTTGAGTCTCAATATGATGTTTCAATCATTGCAAGCTTCCAGTGGCGGTCGTGCTATAAGGCAACATGATGATTTCTTTGCACTAAAGGTAAGTATTTGGAAAATAGATTGTGGATGATTAAGTCAAAATTATATACATAAATAAAATCTGATAGAAGACTTTAAGGCAAATCGAACGTTTTTTTCTAAACTTTCTAGCTTTAAAATGGCGGTCGCTACGAATTTTTGTAAATTATGATAAAATTCCAAAATTTTAGATTTTTTCAAAAAAATATTCCTCAAAAACTGGCCACACGATTTTTTTTTAATTTTGTAAGCTCATAGAGCTTGAGATGAGCTACAATTTGGTTTGTGTCTCAGCCCGATAATTTTTCTGGGCTGCCTTCTATGAATTTTTGAAAATTTGAGTTTTAACGCCTATTTACTCAAAAACGATTAATCAGATCAGGATGAATATTGATATTGGAAATGCTTTATTGGTACATAATGCTACTAGAACGTTTGGAAGTACTAAAACTGAAGTGAAAAAAATATCAAAATTTTGACTTTTTCAAAAACTGGCCACGCAATTTTTTTTTTTTTACCTTTTAGACTTATAGAGCTATGGATCAGGTGCAATTTGGTTGGTGTCCCATTCCGATAACTTCTTTTGTGACATTTTCTATGAATTTTTGAAAATCTAAAATTTCTACCCCCTTATTTAATAACTGGGGGCCGATAAGAAAATTTGTTTAGGCTAAATTGCTCATGAATGATAGTAAAATAAAGTTCTTAACTTAATTGTTAAATGCGGCAATATTTGGCGGGGGGTTTAATTTTTCCCTTTCTACCCAATATTTGGTGGACGAATTTATCTTTCCATTTTTGGGTTTCATTAATTCCTAGTAATCTTTTTCCAAAAAAACGATTTTCTTCACAAAAACTCTGTCTATCTGACTCCCATGCGTTGACCAAAGTCTTTCGGCGTGTGACTGAAGTACACATACATGTCTATCATTGCTTCACTATTCTCTCTTTGCAATCAATTTTGAGCTGTAACACATTTAATAATAAGATACTTTTAAATATATTATAAGTAACGATACCTAAAGTATAGGAAAGTCCAGGAAAGCCAGGCGAAGTGCTTTGCTCATTTATTCTTTGCATTCATTTGATAGAGATTTTTTTTCTCTTTTTAGCGGTATAAAACTTGTATACCCTTACATAGCAAAATTTGCGATAAAAACGCAAAAATCTTTCTCATATTAGCAGGCTCTGAATTCAAACAACAGTTTAGCACAATGTCATTTTGTTTTCTTTTTGTTGTTTTTGATTGATTGTTAAAAGATAAAAAATGAATTTCAAAGCACACTACTGTGTTTGTGGTAGGTAGGCTGTTGTTTGAATTCGGGGCCTGCTAAAGTGCTAATATGAAAAGTTTCTCACGTTTTTCTCGAAAATTTTGTTACGTTATAAAAGTTTTCTATTGTTGAAAAGAGAAAAAATTCTCTATCGAATGAGCACCACAAAAAAATGCTATGTTAGTATTTAAAAAAGATGACAATCGCGTCACAGCGCTCTCCTATAATAAAACTCAAACAGTATCATTTATTTTGGAAAAATGGAGTTTGTTATATGTACATTGTTTGCTTTGTGTATTTGCTAGGGAGGGCTTCACCCACGTAGCCCCCCTTACAAGCCGCCACTGCATAAAGTTAAAACACCAAATTCAAGTGTGAGTAACAAAGTAACACAAAAAATTTTCTTTTAAGGAATTAGCAAAAAGATTTGCACTATCGTTTGGCTTGGATGCAGTGAAAAATCGTGAAGCAATAACAGCATTACATCGGGCAGGAATTTTGTTTGCTGTGAATGGTGCAGAGGGGCCCGAGGATCCCACATGTCCTCCTCCAAACCTGCCTTTCTTGGAAATCGTCACGGAATTTACCAATAAGTTATTAAAGCAAGACAAGCGGGTTGTATTAACATTTTTGGACAGACGGATAGCCACTGGTAATATTTGTGTTCATATAAAGTTATAGTTATATTAAAATGTTAAATTTGTGTGGTGGTTTAGGAATGCCAAGTAGTCGTGGAGAAGACTGGCAGCCACTTCTCTTGTATCGGAATTCACTTGTACATGGGGAAACTGACTCGTTACCAACTACAAGCAAACGTGCATATGGTCGTAAACGCAAAGAAGCTGAAGAAGAGCATGAACACGATGATCCAGGCTCTGATACAGAATTCCCTGGTTGTTTGTATAATTAATTTTTAAGCATAAATTTTAAGTTTTTTATGTACTGTTAACTTCTAAGCACAATGTATTATTAAGCCTAAAAATATAGCTTAATACTTTGACATGTCTTCTCTTTATCATTAGAAAGAAAATAAAAGAAATTAAGTCTGTACTAAAATACACATTTTGACCTTAAACTTAATTTTAGAATTAAGTAGTTTTCTAGTTAGGTGAATTATAAATGAGTACAAACGACTACTTTGTGATTCATGATTCCATTGATTATATCCTATTAGAAGGCCACTTTAAGAGTCCTTATGAATATGTAAACAGTAATTACCTATGTTTGCTAGTGACTGGCTTGAGATATATGTCAGGTACTTGAAAAGATTGAAAAAATTTGATTCTTGCACAGTAATTACCTTGTTTTGCGGTATATTTGTAAAGATTAAATTGTTGTGTTTATTTTATCTTTCTTATAATTACACAGCAACTGTACAAATAATGAATTGTACTTGGTAGAACAAGAAGGATATGGCAGTGATAAATGGAAAGATGGTAAGCACTAAGATTTTGCAAATGTACCTAATTGGACAATTTTAAACTTGAAAGATTCAAAGTGGATTAAGTGTTAATTGATACTTTAGTTATAAATAATTACAAAAACCTGAACTTTAACTTAAATCTACAGAGTGTATCAAAATTTTTCGGCACTGTTGCAAAATGTTTATTAGAGCTACAGATTTGGTCAAGTTAGAAAACAAGTGTAACTTTTTATGCTGATTAGTGATTATGTTGAGGTATACAAAAAAAAGTGAACGTTGCCTCTTCGCAGTCTGAAGATTTAATCAAACGATTTATAAAAATAAATTCATTGGTTTTTCTGTGGGGTGTCGTTTTCTTGTGAAAATTTCAAATTAGTATAGTAAAGTTTAAAAAATTCTAGTTGGAGTGAGGAAGTAGACCCGTTGTATAGCCGTTAAGTGCTCGTTCAGGGTAAACCGGATAGGAAAGATCATAGAGGTGCTTAAATGTGTTTGTGTACTTTCTTAAAAAAAATTAATTCAAAGTAAAAAATCAGGTACATAACGTGTATTGCAAACACTGTGTTGCTTGTTATTAAAATAGTTAAACAAAAACATTAATTCTGCAGACAGTACTTTATTAGATTGTGCAAATAAACAGGGGTATTTAATTTTTTCTAAATCAGGAGAATCAAAAGAATCAATTTAAATCCAAAAAATCCGATTTAAATTAAATAAATTTTTTCTTATTTTTCTTGTAAAAATCGAATTTTTTGGCACCCTGCTTTCAGCTAGAAAAACTTTCAATTTCAAAATCTCTTTGAATTTTTCTTTTAACGTTTCGGGACACTCTGGCCCCTCTTTAGTTCCTAAAACCCACAAGAAAGTAATGAAAAAGATATTTAGAATAATATCCAGAAATCGCCAAAATTTCTATGCAAATGTCTTAACAATTACAGAATTTTATGTAAAGAATAATAAATCTCCAATGTATCGCTCACCTTTCTTGCTTGGAAACCACAAGTATTGAAAACCTTTAGTAAAGATCTAAATGCCACAGGAAATAAATATATAGCGTTCTGTTTTATTTATAGAGTAACGTTTTGTTCATGGCCTACTATAAATTAAATGATGTAAGTTTTTCGCTTTTCCCTGGCACTTTTATATAATTTTTATTTTTTTTATCATTAAAAACAAGTAAAATGCAAAATAACATTGTAATCAGAATAAAAAACTACTAAATAACAAAAATTAAATTCAGCATAATGCAGGCATAAAGAGTGTTTTAATAATGTGTTAGCTACAAAATATTTCAAGTAAATGAACAAAGTGTTATAATAGCCAAAAACGAAAAATCCAAAATTTCAGTTTTTTGTTGTTCTCCTCTCGGAAACTAAGTGACATAACGCAAATCTCTCTTTTTCTGCCTCTTCCATTCCCTTCCCTCTCTTTCTCCTCCAATAAAATATAAAGGTAGGATACAGCCTCCCCCCTCCCATGCAGCTACCCTAATGCAGGTAGTAGATAAGTTACTTTTAAAAGCAGTGCCTCATACTTGTTTATAGCCTAGCTACATAAAATGGAAATCTAACATTACTGATACACCCTTTTATGAATTTGCTCTGCAATTTTTGACCTCTCTTTATTTATTGTAAATGCAACCATTTTTTTTAAATTTACACGTTAGGGGCAGATACATAAATATAACAATTAGAACTTTTAAAATTTAAGGATAGGCAAGTGGATGACAACAAAAATTTTTAAGTGAAAATGTTGGCGACTTTCAGATAGCCATGCACCTCACAGTTTCTAACTAAGCTTATATATCTGACTTTTGAGTTTTATTTATGATTTTATGTGCTAGCTTCATTTTTTCAATGAATATTGTTTGTTATTGTTTATTGAATTTTTTGACCGAACTATATACTTCGTTCATAAGTGTTCATGCCAGACTATAAAGTTTTTTTAATGCTTTGTTCATTTGTTTTCCTATTATTGGTTTTTGCAAAGTAAAAGTTTG
The DNA here is from genome assembly GCA_958336395.1 of Ctenicera cuprea. NCBI lineage: Eukaryota > Metazoa > Arthropoda > Insecta > Coleoptera > Elateridae > Ctenicera > Ctenicera cuprea. Next base: position 17,889,498 of record OY284487.1, on the reverse strand, counting down.
TATAACAATTTCCTGTAATTTCTAGTTGCCGAATATAAACGTTCAGAAACATATTTCTGTACAAGAGCAACCATACTTTAGTATTACCATCATCGTCCTATGTGTAAAAATGTATAATTGTCCCGCCTGGTTTCTGATGCAGAAATTACAGTTCTATAAACTGTACGCGATTTATATTTTGCAGAGATATATTCGCAAAGAAATGAGGATCGCTATACTGTCTTGGGGCTTTACCCTTACATGGAGACACAGAACATAAATCTTTCATGGAGATAGGGGTTTGTCGGGGACATTCGAGATCACGCATTTTGCGCGTTCTCTGGCTGCTCTCACTGAGAGCAGTGCGACTTGAGACCATTGCGAGTACTGCCACTGAATATCATTTATAGTCTACGAGCTGGAGCGATATGGTGTGACTGAAAGTTAACCCGATGGCACTAGGGTTTATTGTTAGAGGACGGTTCAATGATCAATTCATCTCACAGACCGAATCTTCGCTCTCATGTAGTTCCGGAGATATAGCATCCGCAAATTTTTGATTTTTTTACTGCAGGTTAACCCTTTTGAAGTTGCGGTTACTTGAAAAGCATGCCATTCTTATACACTTCCAACATGTGCCATCATTTTTTATCGTGTCCGTTTATCGGGCTGGGCCAGTTGAAATGGGAGCAAAAATGGACTGCGAGCTAACCCTCCCAAACCTGCTGGAAAATGTTTATTGGTGTTGCCAATTGTTAGGATACCATATGCCATCAAAAGTTACCGGTCCATTTCAGAGTAATTGGCCATTATTTGGACAGAAAATGGACATTTTTGCCATTTTGTGGCTAAAAGTTACGGATTACAAGTTAACATGATGGCACCGTGTCAAATATGTTAATTTGAGGTAAAATAATAATATATATGAGTGCCATCATTTTTTTTCCAATTCAACCCCTCCCACAACCCCAAAAACCTTCCCAACAGCGCACAGTGGGGCAGAATGAACATTTTCCTGGCAAAAATTCTGAAACTTATGAAACTGGTCCAAATTAAGCTCGTGATTACAGGAAAAATAATAAAAAGAATCCCATTAATAAATTGGGGTAGTTTTTAGGGGATGGAAATAGAAATGGCAGAGTAACATTCTGAAACTTATGAAACTGGTTCAAATTAAGCCCGTGATTACAGGAAAAATAATTTAAAAAATCCTGTTGATTAATTGGGGTGGTTTTTAGGGGATGGAAATAGAAATAGCCGAGTAAAATTCTGAAACTCCGGATTCGTATAGAATTCGACCTCCGAATTAACGAAAAAATAGTGAAAAAAATCTCTTGGATAAAATAGGGTGGTTTTTAGGGTGGCGAAAACCGAAAAACATAATTAAAATCCTGAAATCAACAAATAAAATTGAAGACGCAAACTTTCTCCGCTTCTTGAGTTCTTCTACCATGAAATTGTGTTGTTGGTCTAAACCACTTGCTCCAGATCGTTTCATGATGTCTATGAGTTCTTTTCTAGAGATAAATAATGTGTTCGAACTCGTTCCTAAAATAAAACAATAAATAATGGAGAGATGTGGGTAGAGTAAGAAACAGTAGCTAAGAAAGCATAAGTGAATAACAAAGGTGCAAAAAGTTGCAAACAATCGAAAGATTTCTACATTCCTGGTAAGTCAAACTTAATAGAAAAAAAAATTTCGGCACTCGATCTACCTTGGAACATAACTAAAAAGTTAAGTGTTTAAAGATTTCATCATAATGCAAAAAATATGCAACTACAATTTTGTTAAGCGTATTTAAATATATAGTAACAACGTCAAAAGCAAGTTAAAAGTTACTTAAATATAGCTACATGCCTGAAGTTGATGATTCCATAACCAAAAACTATTATTATTAATTAATTATAGCAGAAACTCAAAACGAAAATAACACGAAAAAATGCTCAAACTGTCACTTGTTACAACAGTAGATACAAAGCCACTTCGATAACAACTGCTAGTGACGATCGGGATACATTCCCATAAACATTTGAATACTGTCAAAGTGTTTGTTATTAAGTGGTCTACTAATACCCTCTAAGTGGGTACTTCTAAACTGAATTTCATTTTTCTATTTAATGCCAGCTTTGTAGCTTATTTGCCCCAGTGTGCAGCGGTTAAATATCGAAATTATTGATTTTTTTTTGGGGAGGTTTTTGAGGTTGTGGGAGGGGTTGAATTGGAAAAAAAATGATGGCACTCATATATATTATTATTTTACCTCAAATTAACATATTTGACACGGTGCCATCATGTTAACTTGTAATCCGTAAGTTTTAGCCACAAAATGGCAAAAATGTCCATTTTCTGTCCAAATAATGGCCAATTACTCTGAAATGGACCGGTAACTTTTGATGGCATATGGTATCTTAACAATTGGCAACACCAATAAACATTTTCCAGCAGGTTTGGGAGGGTTAGCTCGCAGTCCATTTTTGCTCCCATTTCAACTGGCCCAGCCCGATAAACGGACACGATAAAAAATGATGGCACATGTTGGAAGTGTATAAGAATGGCATGCTTTTCAAGTAACCGCAACTTCAAAAGGGTTAACCTGCAGTAAAAAAAATCAAAAATTTGCGGATGCTATATCTCCGGAACTACATGAGAGCGAAGATTCGGTCTGTGAGATGAATTGATCATTGAACCGTCCTCTAACAATAAACCCTAGTGCCATCGGGTTAACTTTCAGTCACACCATATCGCTCCAGTTCCTAGACTATAAATGATATTCAGTGGCAGTACTCGCAATGGTCTCAAGTCGCACTGCTCTCAGTGAGAGCAGCCAGAGAACGCGCAAAATGCGTGATCTCGAATGTCCCCGACAAACCCCTATCTCCATGAAAGATTTATGTTCTGTGTCTCCATGTAAGGGTAAAGCCCCAAGACGGTATAGCGATCCTCATTTCTTTGCGAATATATCTCTGCAAAATATAAATCGCGTACAGTTTATAGAACTGTAATTTCTGCATCAGAAAAAATGATGGCACATGTTGGAAGTGTATAAGAATGGCATGCTTTTCAAGTAACCGCAACTTCAAAAGGGTTAACCTGCAGTAAAAAAATCAAAAATTTGCGGATGCTGTATCTCCGGAACTACATGAGAGCGAAGATTCGGTCTGTGAGATGAATTGATCATTGAACCGTCCTCTAACAATAAACCCTAGTGCCATCGGGTTAACTTTCAGTCACACCATATCGCTCCAGCTCCTAGACTATTAGTTTTGGTCAAGGTTTTGGTCATTGTATGTGCCCTGGGTGTTTAGGTACTCTGTAATGGTTGAACGCACGTGTTCAGCATGGTGAACAGGGAACGCAATCAATGTTGGTAATGCAGGATGTGAATTTGCCAGCTTTTATTTTGACGTTTAATAATTTCTTTGCATATAATATAATCGAAATTTTCTTAATTATTTTATTGGTTAATTATGCGTTTGTATTGGCAATATTCAAAAATTTACATAATTCCCAGCATTTTGTGATATAAGCTTGTAAATACTCGACTGCAATATTCTAACCTAATTTGATCATCAAAAATTTTGAACATTTTAAATTTAGGAACCAATTATGGCAGATATCTTAATTTTGGATTGGATGGAGGAATATGATTCTCTCACCGAAAGTGAAATACATACCTATGCGGTAGAGCAGGAGCACAACTATGAAGTCATGATGGCACTGTATGTTTTTCTTGAAGATCCTCAAAAATCGAAAATAGAGGACGTAAGTTGTCCCGGGGCAATCTCTAAAGTTACAAGAACATTAATTTTAATTTTGCAGCTAGTAGACCGAGTGTGCCAACAGTTTTTCAGTTTTTACCGTTCAGGTGAAATACACTTAAAACGTTTTGCCATGCAATACATTCCTGCACTTGTGTTACTGCACCTATCAGATACGAAAGCGTTTCCTACTGTGGCAACACTTCTTGTTAGTCTTTATAATCTAGAGGTATGTCTAAGCCTAATTTTCATAAAATCTAATTATCATAAAATAAGTTAATTTTATAGGTGGTAGACAATAAAGGTCAATCTCGTGTAATTTCATTCCGTGTGCCAAGTATAGCTCAGTCGTCCATTTATCATGACTCTACAAACCTTGAGCCTTCTTTCATAGCAGAGAACGCCCTAAGACGGTGGGAAGAATGTAATAGCAAATTAGTAAATTGGGGCCCACTACCACAAGTTGAAAATTTAAATGCACAAAACCGACAACGTGTTGTTACTGCTCTTGTATTTCTTTATAATCGAGAGGTTGCTAAAGTACAAGTTCAAGGCCTTGAACATGCTTGTAAAGCAATTTCTAGGTACACAAGCTATCTTGACGTAATCCACAAATTTAACATTTGTGTTATAATTTTAGGTTGGTTAGTCAAGGTTTTATAACGGGTGGTAATTCCAGAGCATCAACTGATAGTGACAGTATACATAGCATAACTTTAATTCCACGTTTAGTTGTTTCTAGTCCTTTGTTATTGGAGTTACTCCATGTAGTTTATCATTCACTTGAACGTGGTGTGAGTGGGGCTGCTCATGCGCTTCAGGAATTGATGCAACGTGCTGTGTACGAGTCATATTCAGGTACATTTTAACCCACAATTAAATATTTATCTAACTATAACTTTTGTGGTTAGATGTGCTACTGGTCGCACATGCAATCAAAAATCTTCTTCATCGTTCACCACCTGTGGCAGTAACAGCACAGCCGCCACATATAGTCTTAAAATCGATGATCACAAATGCTTCATTTAGAACAAAAAAGTTACCAGGTATGCGTCTTATTTTATATCGTTCATCTACCCCACATTTCCTCATATATACCCACCCCGACAGAGAATGGTTGAAAGCTGAGTATTATGTCTGCAGATGACATCCCGATCCAAGCAGATGAGACTGCTGAAGGAGCTTTGGGTTCTATTACGGAAGAGCAAGAAGATACAGAGAAAGGCCGGACAAGATCAGGTAGTAGCGCACTTAAGCACTTGCCGAAGTTGCCTGGACTCAGCAAAAAGCCAAAAGCGACCAAGAGTAGCCCCACACCACAAAGGAACAGCTTGGGGTCTGAAAGTGTGGAGATGCATGTGACAGCCGGTGGTGATCGTGAACAAGTCAGTCTTGTTTCTGGAGCTTTTTCCGATGCAACATCTGAAGATACCCCACAACCGGTACATGTTAGTGCAGTTTAAAGTTTGTATTTAGTTTTGGGTTTATAGATGATATTTGAGATTTTTTTAATTATGGTGTTAGGTATACATTTTTTTGTTTGTTTGGAACAAAAGAAATTTGGGACCTTATTCGGAACCTGCTTCTAAGTCCTCTTTAAAAATAAATGGATTTAGGTGACTAGAGTCCTTTATATTTCTATGATACAGAAAGGGCCCAAAGATTATGTAGTCAAAATAAAATTTAAAATAGGTACTGAATAAGGTTGTAAAAATTAAGTGAAAGATGGAAAAAGATACAACAGTATTTATTTAACAGTATTTTTCACAGAAATTTTATTAGTTTGATGTACCCAATTGTAATTACCACAAACAAATTATTGATTTGGTACAACAAGAGAAAAAAAGTTTCTAGTTTCTCAAAAAAATTTATTCTTGATGAAAGTTTCTGCTTTTTGGAGCAAATTGATCGCTTATGAAGTTTCTACATAATTTTATGAATTAAATAGCGACACGGGCACACTTTGATAGACAGACAGTTTCCACATTTTAGTATGTTTATCTTGCAGTAAAGTCTGAACTTCTGAAGTACCTAGAAATCCAAGCAAAGTACTGTCTTTTGATGAAAACTTACAACCAAGTGGCTAGCCTTTCAGTACCAGTCTTGAGGGGTCTCCCACTACCCCAAAAATTATATGAGTATTTCCGAAATTACAGTTTTTGCTGGTATTTTGTTTAGATGTTGCGGCGTATTGCTGCATATGGTCGAATACTGCAGAATATTGCTAATTATTTTCGAGTATTGTTGCCAAATACTGTCTAATATTACTGAGATTGAATAGAAGTATTGCCAACAGTGGGAGACCATTTGACCAGTATTCAGAACGAATCTCACCTCTAAATATCAGAGTTCTGCAATAAATAGTTAACAGAGTATACACATTTCTACTTCTCAATATGATTTATCAGTAAACATGGCTGTGCCAGCTATTTAAAATAGACGGTGTTTACTACTCTGACCGTTGGGGTACTAACTGCTTTTGTTAAAACTACGACAGTCACGTATGTTTATGTTCCATGTTGTAGTGTTTGCTGTAAGCAGCAGGATAGCTCAGTTGGGAAATGCATGTACGGTGCAGGTCGAACCCTTTTTGTAGAGTAAACACTTTTGTTGAGAATAAAATTTTCAGTGGAAAAACCTTGCAGTCAAGAAAAATTGAGATTGTTGTTGAATGCTGCTGGTTATTCGTTATATTTGAATTTTTAGCATTATTTGCAGAATGCTTAGTAGTATGGTGTAAAGATGCAGAGTCTAACCACATACTTCAGTAGCAGTGACTCCTGCTATGTGACATAAGCAACTAAGACAAAAAATACTTTACTGTCGAAGGATCTGCAGTAAAGTTGAATTTCTCTGTCTACTTTAATAGTAAGTCACTTTTCTTGATAACATTTTTTGAGAAAAATAAAACCTTTTTTTCCTGTTTTTTTCAAATCGTAAGCAATGTGCAAATCTATTCAAAACGTTTACAAATTAGGTACAAGAAACTTTTCCCCTTTGTCTTGGAAACAAACAATTTATGAAATATCCGGTGCCCCAAAAAATTCCTGGATGGTATTTTTGCTAACACACTTCTTAGAGTTCATGTTATTGTTGTGTACATAACTTCACTATAAACATTACATTTGCTTATACTAAAACAATACCATGTTTGACACTATGTAACTTCGTACGAAGCATAAGTCATAAGCTAGGACGTCTGTTAACGTTAACAACACCACATACCAGGGTACTTGGCCAGGAATTTTATTGGGCACCTATTAAATAACCGAAGGTCGTTTCTAAATTGAAAATTGTATCTAAGCCACTTTTATATTTAATTAATTTTGTTAAAAATAAGACCAGTTAGATTATTTGAGTTTAAGTTTCTTGTCCCAATTTACTTAGCTGATAATTTGTTGCAACTCAGGCTAAGATTTTAAAACGTTGTTTATTAATAAAAATTTATTTTATTAACATTACTTAATTATGAAAAAGGTTTATCTATAGAACAGGCATACTAAATACAAACTTATAAATGTAGAAAAAGTAATACTCATCTGCATATTACACAGGAAAGTAATATTCTTGTGTTTAGCAGATATTATTTAAGAAATAAGTAAGTAATACGTACTTATTGTAAGAAATTGTACGAAATAATGAGACTTCCATAATAGTTACTTAAAGTCACTGTCTCAAATAACGAAATGTGTTATGACAAAGTTATATGTTACGAAACTTCTGTATCTATAAGAGTCAATTGTTATACTCCTATTTTTCGAATCAATGTGTACATTAGAGCAGTGTAAATAAAAATAAAATAGGCTAATAATAACTTGATATTTAATTGTCACTCTGAAAATATGGTACAAGAATGATTATCTCTTTCTTAATGTCTTATTTTAAGAAGTTCTGAGATTTTTAAAATTGTAGACACAACGTAAAAACAATTATATATTAATATAAATATGAGTATGTGATTTGAAAATGTCTGTATCAATACGTTACGATACAACGATACGTTACGATACAGTGATACATATTGAAACTTTTAATAGTAATAACTAGGAGCCTCAATTTACAGTTTTTAATTTTTCGACCTGTATTAAGTTTTTCTTTACAAATTTACTTTAAATGTACACAAATATACATATTTTTTCAATTTGTATCAATACCTACACACAGGAGTAAGCACAGCACTTTTATCGGGTCAATTGTTATGTTACATATATTCTTCTTCTTGTAGTGCTATACCTTATTCAGGGCGTTGGCTACCTCTCTCCTATGTCTGTGTTTGGTGCGCGGCGATGGATAATTTGCACAGACAGACATAGGGGACCTACAGTTTAATGTGGGCTCCGAACCACAGGAAGTGCATGCACTTCTTCTCCAGAGAGGTTTTCCTGGGGAAAAATGCACCTCGCTGGTTTCCCGTTGCCTTGCGAGGGAGAACGACCGGGCCGGGGATCGAACCCGGATCGGCTGCATTGGTAGCCCGCGCGCTTACCACTGAGCTACGGCCGCTCTTACATATATTACTTAGTTAATTTATCAAGATCTGTTTTTGCATTTTTATAGTTAAATAAATATCTATTCTAGTGGTCGGAAGTATCAAGATACTTTTGGTGTACCGCGTAACGTTTCTAAAAAAGTATTGTATATTGTTATCTCAGTACCTTTTTTAATTATTTACTATCGCAACATCTGTGATACTTTTGCGATACGTTTTTACTTAAACATGAAAATTCTAGAAGAGCAAACTTAATGAGTAATTATAGTTCTCAGAAACATTCTATAGATAGCAATGCTAGGTAGGCGTAGAAAGGACGCGATTTCCTTTTCAAAATAAGAAACAAAAACTTTACTTTTAATAAAAATCTCGAAATTTGGACGTTTTAAACTCGAAATTTCGATTTTTTAATCTCGAAATTTTGACTTGCTAATCTTAAAATTTGGAGATTCAAAAGTGAGAATTTTAATCTTGATGGTTGTTTGACATTGTTGGTAAATGGTAGTTGATCCACATTCTAGTAGGAATTAAACTAAGGCAACAAAATAGATTATGAAAGAAACAATATTGTAGTAAGGGTCCTATTGTCGTAGTCTTACTCTTACGCGTACACGTTGCAATATATAGTTTGCATTTTTTTAAATTATTAGATTACAGTAATGCAAACAGTTGCTTTTACTTTTGTGGAGTTGGCGATTATGCAACGGAATTGTAAAAAAACAGAATTTGTATAATAAATAATATAACACTCTATTTAATCCACCTAACAGAATTTCAATAAATTTATTATAGTAATGTACAGGGTGCGGCAACTAAAGTGTTACAATTTTCTTTTTAGTTTCATGGGACGGAAGGGGCCGTATGTTAGTCTAATAGTGAGTTTCGAAAAACTACCTTATTTTAAGGGGCAAGGAGTAACTTAAAAATTTCAAATAGGTTGGTCTGTATTTTCTTTAATACTTTTTTAATAAATGCATCAAAAAAAGCGAAACAAGTTTTTTTTTGTGCCTACTAAAAATAAGCACAGAAAATTAAATCAATCTACACTTTTCACTCATTAAATTTTGCTTGATCTAATTTTGTTTGCTTATTTTTAGTATGCACATTTAAATTTGAAGAAAAACAATATCGTTTGGTTTTTTATTGTTTACTTACAGATTTTCATCCCCCATTTATTAGGAGTTGTAAATTTACAGTTTTCACCCTTATTCAATTTTACTTGATCTAATTTTCATTGCTTAGTTCTAGTAGGCCCATTTATATTTAATAAATTTCTTTTTGAATTTTAATATTTTCAGAATTTCATCCCTCCCATTAGGGGTAGTAAATGTTTTGAAAAAAATACTTAAAAAATATGCTGTACCGATTTTAATACAGATATAAAGAAAATTAAAAACAATGCAGATCATCCGAACTAAACCTTAAAATAAGGTGGTTTTTCAACAATTACTATTAGTCTAACCTACCCTTCCGTCCCATGATATAAAAAAAAGGTTGCTTAATCTTTTATAATTTTGGAGATATTAACTTCTAACACTTTAGTTGCCGCACCCTGTAGAATATAAGTATCTTATTTGTCTTTTTAGAAATAATATTTTGCAATGGCTTCTGAAATCTTTTCATAGGTCATTATGCTATTTGCATCTTTTGTCCCCTGCAGTCTCATGTCCTACCAAGGCAATGAATCATTGATGTCAAACCATCAAGGTTAATCCGGAATCCCTAAATCAATGGCATAACTTACACTAATGATGTTATTACGAAAAGTTCCCTTAGGCCCTACCCAAAGTAAAAGAAGAGAAAGAAAAGAGCTGTTTCTTAAATACAATACCACCCTCCCTTCAAGTGCTTCCCTTGAAAGACTTTGGTGTGGCCAAAAAGGTTTTAAGCAGTAAAAAGCATACCTATGAAAACTTTGAAATGCAAATTATCATTAAAAGTTAATGAAAATACAGAAATACAGTAGGAGATATAGTTCCACTTAATTGCTATTACAATTATTATTTTTAGAATTAAAATACTAATTTAACTGACTTGTCTAAATTATTTTTTGTTTACCTCTCTCCGCTTTAAAGAAAAGTATCGCTAAAAGTAATGCGATATTTTTGTTAGTATTGACTATCGGTATCACGATACTGTTTCGAAAACAGTATCTAGTATTGGTATCGCAATACTTTTTTTTTAATAAAGTATCAAGTATTGTTCCGACCACTTATATATTCAATTCAATAATGGCGATATGTATCAATACTGGAATATCTATTGATACAGCAATTTTCGTATCCCACATCTCTAACCAGAACTGCATTCTTGTAACTTCTTTGGAATTAGACGCATATTCTTCAAGTATTATTTTATTGAGTCAACAAAATACAGAATATAATATAGTTCTCAGGTGTTGGATGAATCACAAATAGGTATTTAGATTGTTTAAATGTTTATTTTAATTTGAATTTTTTTACATGTGTAAGGCCAACAAAATGAATTATGTTAAGTAAATACCTAAAAATCAAGTGAAAATATGTATTGTAATTGCAAGGAAGAAGTGTGTTCTTGGTGGTAGTTTTTAATTAAATCTTATTCACTATTATAAGTGTCAGACAAAAAGCAATATAAGTATAGTACATGTGGCCAAACCTCATAAAAGCCATACAGCTCTATTCGGTCACTTGGTAAATCCACGATAACTCGTAGTTCAGCAACCAGGTGCACTCTAGTTGAAAATATTCAACTGTTGGAGTGTACCATTTGCTTCATTCCTCCCTAAACTACTGCGCAAGATTTGATTTTTTCTTAGTTTTGGCCGCGTGTACTGTACTATGTGTATATGATTGTTTTGTATTTCAAACCATGTATGGTTAGATTAGACTTTATTTATAAGTGAGAGATTGAATAAGAACAATTTGTGGTAGAAATTAAATAATTTTGAGAGAAAACTTTTGATTTTATAGATTTCCAATAAATTTAAGTCGAAATAAATTTAATAAAATTAATGCTATTGGCAAAACTTGAAGGCTTCCTTAAGACTAATTGGGGCCATTAACAAAAATACTCTAGTAGCATTATTCGGTATCAGTTCAGATGTGTCTGAGTCATTTGCGCCATCTCAGTGAGTGGATATATTTGTTTGCCACAACGATTAGGATGGGTATAGGAGTGTTATATGCATGTCACTCACTCATCTACAAAATGCATCAATTTTTAACAAATTATCTGTGCTGTAAGTGACCCGGGTGCATATGAACCGCATCCCATTTTTCATATACTTAGGTATTTTATTATCACCTTGTACATGTATTTATAATAATAAGTTCATATACCTAAGTTTATAATTAACAACTAACGTAGAAAACTTTAACAGAGTTTTCATTTTGTTGGCCCCTCTGTCTATGTAAGCATATTGCATAATATTCTAAACAACAATATTCAAGCATTGTTAAAATGTTAAAGGCTTAAGCTTAAGCCGTTTTTACAATTCTATTGTATCATAGGTGTTGTCTCGAGTGTTATGTAAAGTATTGTTATTATTTATTGTCTGTATCATGGACGAGATCGGTTATATCGTTGAATAAAGCATCCTTTGAAAGAATTTAACCTTACATCCACTTCTCCTTCTTCTAACTGAAATAAATAATATTAAACAGTTTTTAAAAAAAGTCAGATTTTACTGGTCAAAATTTTAATATTTTAGGATAAAATTCGAGGTTATTTATTTCGGCCTTACTACTATTTTAATTAGCTCGATACCTGATCAGATTGATAAAGATCTCTGTAACATGAAGGTGAAACACATTGGCGTATACATAAAATTTTTGAAACGCCCTTTTTGCCAGTACAACCACCTTCGCATGCCGCTTCTATTTCTCGAAACATTACTTCCTGCAATATCGCAACAATTTAATAAAGTAATTATAAAAAATGATAAGACTTGCATTTTTATTGGTTTCTTTATATGGAAATTCGGTAAACGTGTAGATAACTTTATCAGAGCACAAAACCACATGAAGGACAATAATTAAAAGCTGTAATTGAAGAAACATCGCGGGAAAAATCAATGATTCTCCACCATATTTTTGAAATGCCTTGTCAGTGCGTGCGCATTGTATTTTACGTACATCCTTCTCTCGGAGTCCTTGTCTAACTTTCCCCCCATTATCCCCCCACGCCCCTTTCAACAATCGGTGCCCAAATCAATCCGGTTATGCCTGCGCTCTGGCGCCAACCACTTGCTGATTCTAATATGTGCTTCTGTGTTTTTTGGTGAAATTTAATCGTTCTTCCTGCAACTCCCTAGAAAAAGAACAAACGACAATTAGTGAAAGGTAAGAATCATGTTTGTGGGCCTCAAAAGGGGTCCAGCGATCAAGATTTTCAGATATCGCGTTTCTTTGCTGGGGGGCCTTTGTTTGCATTGAAACATGCTGCTTTTACCTTCTTTTAGTACGCATGATGTAATTACTATTGTATTAGAATTTAATGGTCGTGAAATACTTGGTAGAAGTATTTGGGGCTCGCTGGCAAGGCTACGAAACCGGTATTTTTGAATGTCGTTTCTTTGTGGTTGTTTCCGCCTGTCCGATGAAGAAAATGCTACCTGTGGCGCATGAATATATAATGCGTGTTTGTCTGGATTCCCTTTTGGGAAACATCCTCCTCGAGGTTAATCTTATCAGCTGATACTGGATGCAACAATGTTGATTGTTCCCGTACTCGCCTTCAAAGCTTATCTAAAATGCTTCCTTTTCAAAATAAACAAATTAGCCCAGACAGAGACATTGTGTTCATTAAATAACTTAAATCTGTATTGATTTTATGTTTTGCCCATTAGGAGTACCTACAATCTTGAAATGATCTGGAAATCAAACAAACAGATAATCTTGTATTGTTTATTATGATGCATAAATAATAGTCTCAAGCTTGCTACATTAATTACCTACTTTTTTTTTTCAGTAGCACAACTACGTACATGCGTGGGTGGAGGTCAAGTTCTTTCCAGCCATTTCTCTCATTTAATAAATCATTATTGACTTATTCCTTGAAGGAGTCTGGTCAGGGTTGGTCACCTCCTTTGACCCCGGCTTACTATTTTTCTTCATTAATATAATTATGGTTTGTTGTTTCTCTTAAAATCCGCCAATTGTGTTAAAGATAGCTATGGTGGACTTTTCTGAATAAAAGCAAAAATAAAAGTCAGCGAAAATGGTAAAATCCCACCCTATTCATTTAACAGAAAATGTGGGGAATAAATATGGCTTAGGTATCCATGGTTACACGCATTTTTAAATTACATTTGAAAGTAGGTACTCAGTGTTCGATCATCGTTGAAAAAAAATTTTCAGTAAAAAATATTTCTTTCTATTACAATACAACAAATTAGTGTAAAAAAATTATATTATTATTTTATCAATATTCTCAAGTGATTTGTTTAAAACTTGATTATTTATTATTTAGTATGATTTTTTTCAATTTAAAAAAGGCAACTATTTACCCCTGGTTATTATCACTAACTAATTTAACATCGAGGTCTATAAAACCAAATTTGTTTTTCAAGTTGATTTTTAGGGACCTTGATTTAACATATTGTGTGCATAATTCACTGTGTAAACATTTTAAAAATAAGCGTTGCTTTGCATAATATATCTGATTTACTGTTATCACACACATACATATTTTCAAACCGATTTACGCGTCCTAAGTAGTTGGCCTATATTGCCTAGCCTAAAATATTAAATTCGTATCCTTCAGGCTCATCTATAATTTAGTCAAAGTCAATGTTTTTTGCTATGTTGCGTAATTGCGTTCAATATACAGAATACATATATTAAGTACTTTCTCATGTCCTAGAGATGTTCTTAAATAATTAACAATCAGCTTTGACTTGCTAAAGCTTCTTTCACATGTCGCTACCCTTACAGTCATTGTTGAAAAATTCTTAAAAGTCTATCCCGAGGTTCGCACAAAGATTCTCGTTCAAATCTTTTTCGAATTTTAAAGCTGATCTACTGCAGTCAATGCTACCAGATTGGGTAGTTCTCCCTAGTTCTGGGAATTTTGTATGTCGCTACCCCAACTAACAATCGTTGTTAAAAAAGGGTTCGTATATTATTCTGCTAAAATATCTGCGGCTTTCAAATCGTTTTTGAATTTTGAGCTAAATCTAGTACAGCCAATGATGCCAGATTGGATAATTATTTCCTAGTTTTAGGGATTTTTTTATCTATTTGGGGAAAAAAAGAATTTTTCATATTATCTAGGGTTTTTTGCTTTTTCAAAATGTTTTCATATTTACAGAGCATCAAGCAGTGAGTTACTAAATGCAGTTGCCTTAATAAGATTTTCGGGTCTAGGACACAACCCCTACAGTGTATTTGGTTCAATTCTTGATCATCTCCTCTTTCTAACTTTTATTTTGGTCACAAGGCCCACATTGGACACAATCCCCAAATATTGTTTTGGACACTACGTAGGGGCTTGTGGCCAAGTTGGCCGTAGTGTCCCAAACGATATCCAATGTGGGCCTTGCAACCAAAATAAAAGTTGGGGGGTTATGGCCATCACGAATTGAAAAAGCATACTGTGGGGGTTGTGACCAGGTCTCAGATTTTGAAGGAAAAGTAGTTGTCAACTTTTCAACATCACCAAAGAACATCTAAAATTAATGGAATCAAAAGATAAGGGTAGATACATATTTAAGTTAATGGACATTTTTTTAATTTTTAACGTAGTCTATGCTTTCAGTTTATATTTTTGTTGATTTGTTTAGAGAAAGCATTTATAGTCATAATTTTATTTTAATTTTAACAATTGTGAATAATTGTTGACGAACTCTGGCGATATTTCCACGAAAATTGTCTGGGGAATTCTGGGTATTTTCTCTCTCAAATCTAGCTAACTGTATGCCTACTCATCTGACAACACTGATTCCAGTCTTTTGCAGATCCAAAATATTCCATGTTGCCGATTTATTTCCCCAAAGGAAGTTAAAATCTGCGACTACTTTGTTTAATTTTTCGAATCTTCAAATGATTTTGCTAAAAAAAACTGTGGCCTATTAAACATTACACCTGATGCAGGAACTTCGGTTGTCTCCCACTGGTCCCGACCCTGCTGTAGAACTATACAAATTTAAAATTTTGAAAGAATCTATGCAACTGATCATACTACACAAGTTGAACTAACCTAACATAATCGTTATTAATGATAAAAGTTAACAAAAATAGGAAAAGGTTGTGAATGATGTTACAAGCAGTTGTCAACATTATAAAATGGGCAACTTAACTTTTAAAAGACTAGTAAGAATTATAAGAAAACGCGCCATAACCCCCACTTCCCAAAATATAGAAGAAGAATTAATCAACTTCTTTTGTTTAACATTTTTTTTATGCACAAACACACCTAGGAATGGAATTGCATGTTTTTTACAATAACATCTAAACAGACGCATTTCTTACGACGCACGCCGTATAACTGAATGTGGAAAAGGACATTTTGTGCTAGATTTTAGTTTTCCTTACATCACTGTTTTTCTTTTATCAGACTTGGGCTTTTTTAAAGTTTTAAATGATAATATTTGGTTATGATTCTTTTCCCTATCCTCAGTTGCGCCTTTGAACAAAACCGAAATAAACTTGCGCTTTAATGTTCATATTTTGACAACAAGAACTCCATTATTTAAATTTTAGTTAAATTTCTGTTTCAGTTGCTCAACTGATACTCTTTTGTTTTTCTGTTGGGTTTTCTTTTATAAAACAAAGTAGCAACGATTTGTGTCACCTGTTATTTTCTGACGAAGTCGGCGTTAGTTTCGAGTTCCATCATTTTATTGCTTGTGATTTGTGAAGTATTTTAAAGATATATTTTGTGTTTAAAAATGCCGCGCCGTATCCTAGGCAAGCGCACTTTTCAAGAAGAATTAAAAAGCGAGTTGAACCGCGAATGGGACGAATTAAATGCTAGTATTTGGGTATGAATTTTCCATTTCCTTATTTCCTTTTCATAGTCATAAAATTTATAATTATATTGATACTTAATTCCGTTTTCAACCTATAAAATTATCCTTACTGAATGCTGTTATTAAATAAACATAATATAAATCCACAGGTGTAAAAGTTATAAAATCATAATTTCCATGGAAACCCATTAAATTTAGGTTAGTTTTGTCCGAAAAATAAGCGATATAAGTTTGAAAACTGAATTTCGCGGCGCGTTCATTCGGTTAAACTCGGTGCGGAATGCGCGCGTTTCTGCGTTCATTGATCGGCCCCACCACGGCCCCTCCGCGACCGCAGACCGGGGTAGTAGAGCTTGCACCCCAGGCGGGCGTTGTTTCAAGCACTCCATGGGCCGCAAAGCTCGCTGAATGTGTGTCACTTAATGTAAGCTCGTTATTCATTTGCCTCGTGCAGTGCTTTTTTATGTGAGAAGTCCACAACAGCCATCAAACTGTGGGGTGCCGGGGCTTTCTTCCTTCCTCCCCAAGGAATGTATTACCCGGTAAGTGACGCGTTTTTCTAGAATGCTTTGGGGCTTTGAGCCAAACTTCTCATACTCCCGCTACATGCATTGTCTAACTCGTGCTATTCTGAGAAAAGTTACTCACGAATTGATGCGATGCAACCCAGTGGCGTGCTATTGATGCTTCTGCGACGCTTGGGAATACTGGACCCCTTAATTATTAAATTGCTGTGATTAAACTTGAATGTAACATCTGCTCGTACCCGCCGAAGCTTCGCAGTGGCGTACGTCGGTTGTGTTTATTACTAATAAATAATAATGACCCCTTGAATTACTAAATTGCCTCGATTAAAGAGGAATGCGAACATCTGCTTGCTTGTTTCTATTGATACCACCATATCAGAGAGTGATCTTGTTAATAAATAACGGTTATAATAATTAATCTTCATTCCTAGCACGCTTCCATACGCTATAAACTCGCGACATTCTTTGGTTTTTGGTATTATCGACATACCATGATCACCTTGTAATGTTTATACTCATTTGTTATTTTTTGTTTCGTTTGTGTTTTGTTTTTAACTCTTGCTTTTCTTTTTCTAAATATAAGAACCGAATGATTTAAATAAAACGAAAGCTGTACTTGTTTAGACTAGACAATCATGTTAGCCTCAATTAACGCTACTAATTTGTGTATTTAATCGTTATTTCCTATTTACTGAGTAAACAAGAGGCAACGTTCGGGCATGTGAGTTCAATACGGTAGCTGAACAAACAAGAATCGAATTCAAAACGTCATAAAACAAAAGCATGCGAGCTTGAAAGCACGAACTGCGAACAGCAGCTCTCAGTTGCCCTCATACGGTTTTTATGTTGTTCAGTTCTTGATCCCCCTGATGGTTTTGACATCTGGAGCCCAAATTGCGTCTGGTCTGTGTTACATCACTTGACGTCAACGTGATAGCTTATGTGTGTAAAGCTTCGACTAATTTTAAATATCGTAGAAACGTTGATTACGCCACATACAAGGCCGTTTTATGCAGGTGACACCGAGATTTTTTATTTTGACCTAGCAAGATCAAGGTTGTCCAGGTTGAAACTCGAGGATAGTGACCCAAAAAATCGAAGGACGCTAATTTGTATACTGCATTCTTATTTCTCTTAAATATAAACACGTTTTGGTAATAAAAACTAAAATTAAAACCTCGAAATATTCTTTTTACCACAAATCCGATTTTTGCTGCATCATCCAAATATTAATCTTGATTTTTCACGCTCGAAGGGGAGCACCTTAAATTTTGATATCCTGCCGTCCTGTAGAAGCAGTCATTTTGCTTCATCTTCCAATCCGGTTGATCCCGATATTGCAATAAAAACTTCATGAAATGGAGGTTCTTCCTGAACGTAAAGTCTCCACGTCTCATGTCTCATCAGCAAAGTGGAATCCCTAACGTCCTTGCGACGCAAAGATGCTCAAAACCATTTTCCACCCTCCACCTTTTATTTCATCTCCTGTAGGCCTTCTCCCTTGTCCCCGCGGCTCCCCCAGTCCACCCACACAGGTTGAGGGTGTGTGCACACCCTCTTGCAATCGCTATTTCCAGGGGCTGCATCTTTGCTGCTCCTGCCGTAGCATAAATTGTTAGGAATGGTGCCCTGTTGGGGCAAAAAGGTCACGTTTTAATCTCGCATCTAGTCTTATTTATCTCTTGTTTTTCATAGGTTTTATTCGAACTTTAACCTGCAATTTCTTGTATGGGGGACTTTTGTTTGCTTTGTTCCCAGTTAAAGTTGGAATATGTTTTTTTGACGAAGGGCTGGTCTGGGAATTTTTCCACTGAATGTGTAGATCATTGGCGTATCCGCGCATGCAAGCTAAAAGAGGTTAAAATTTATGTTTGATCTGCTGGATTGTTTGGGGAATTGGGAGAATTTTGTAAACAAACGTGAAAATCCCCTATGTGTATTTGGTATTCAAACGTTGCTCATTTCTGTTTGTGTCTTCAGCTTCAGCAAAAGTACGAACGGTACTCGATTTCACGATTTAAATCAAAACCTGAATTTTTAATTGATTAAATCCTGTTTGGTAGCAAAATTCATGTAATAAATAAACGAGCATCTAATCTTCTACTAGATTGAACGGTGCCGATGGTTTGCTAAAGTGTTGGTTTTTTTCCTTCGTTTTCTTTCACCTTCATTTTTACCAATATTTTGTATTATCATAATCATGTTAACCATCGATTCACATTTCAATGGTAATTTACAATATCAAATGCGTGCAAAATGTAAATTTCCATGAAGAAATACACTTGTTAAAATTGATACTAAATAATGCATGCACATACAGGGTGTTCCGAAACTCACGAACACGAACTATAGGGCGGTAATATTTTTTAAGTTATTAAGAGCGCGCCGCGCCGAGGCTCACGCCACAGATGGCGCTAGTATAGACATCATATAGGCATTTTTATATGTACTCAGCGACTTAATTAAAAAGAAAACGAAATGAAACAAGTTAATAGATGTTATTTAATAAAGTAACTTAGATGCTCAGATAATTATTTTCTTGTGAAACATGCAAATAAGGTAAAAAAACTTACTTTTCTTAGCAAACATAAAACTATAAATTTAACACTATTCTTCATTTGCATTTACGCTGATCATCTAGATACTGTTATAATAGGTACACCAATTTAAAATTTTTGTCAATTATGCAAACTATGTGCCAGCTGAGTAAATTTAAAAATTCGATGCGAGTAACGTCAGCCATGTTTTTGAACAAAAGTTCATAGGAATCAGCACGGATGGCGCTACGGCGATAAGCATTTGGCGCGTTAATTTAAAACTTTTAACAATATCGCACTTAAATAAGAGATTAGTTGCACACAAACCCACGAGCAAGTAATGCTGAGAATTGATTTTATGCGAGAAATCAATAATTCTGCTAGTACAGTCCTGTAAAGAAAAATATATGCACGTCAACAGAACGCATGTGACGCTACCTGTTTATGTTTAATAGAACCATCAGTAATTAAATTCAAATTTAGAATGCCTAGCGCCTCTAGCGTCAAAAACAAAAAGGTGCCACGGCGGCGTTTTAAAAATTCTGAAAATAATCCAAATTTAAGTGTTTGATCAAATACTGAAAATTAATTCATGATACATTACAAAAACAAGGGATAGTTCAAAACGATAATTGAGAGGAGAAATCGGAAATGTCGGTTAAAGTATCCGAAAAACTCAAATTTACGTGTTCAATTAAGCAGTGGCACGCCATTTGTTTCATAGTTCGTCATTTTTTTGAATGTGGTTTCTAATTTTGCATTGTAAGATGCCACTTATTATGTTGAAATCGGTCCAAAGTGCTAAAGAATGGTCGCGTATAAACGTACCGCTCGTCCTGCTTGTTTATTAGAAGCCCCCAGTGCCATCAGCATATCATAATACTCTTTGGTTCAAAATTCGCGGCCATTCTGTCGCACTTCAGAACTAAATTCAAACAAATGACAAAGTATGAAACAAATAAATAATGGCGTGCTGTTTTCAACATCCAATAGCGTGTCACTGCTTAATTAAACATGTAAATTTGAGTTTTTCAGACACTCTTAACGACATTTTTAATTTTTCTTCTCAATTATTATTTGAACCATCTCTTGTTTTTTGTAATTTACGTTGAATTGATTTTCAGTACTTGATCCAACACTTAAGTTTAAGTATGAAAGTTTTTCTTTCTATCATTATCAGATTTTGCAAAACTTGAGTAGTTCCAAAAATATTGGTTGAATCGAAAAATCGCACAGGAACTTTTGTTCGTAGAATATCGCCCCACAGTTCGTTTCCGGGAGTTTTGGAACACCCTGTGTAAATGAAACAGAAGCACAGTATGATGATGAGGATGACAATTGTTTAAATGTGAATGTGGGAAACGGAAATGTCTAAAAGTGACGTAGTAGTGTTAATTATATAATTAGCAAAAAGGTGTCGTCTATTTCGACAAAAAATTCAACCTTTTGGCACCACTTATTCGGTTTGGTTGTAACTTTTGTTTGACAATACAGTCTTGTTAGATTAATAATTTGTATTGTGTGAAAATATAGCCGTTATTGATGAGAAGCTTTAGATTCTCGTATCAAAATAGTTCGTAGCTCATTTGTTATCATGTATCTAGACTATTAACAAGCAACACTTTGCTTTTAATTAAACGATGAAATGAAAGTACCTACATCATATACTTTGGTATCATAAAAGCAGCTGCCAAAGTACCTAGTGGTATTTACACTGGCTAAACGGGAAGTAATGCATTATGTTTTTAAATATGGCTTTATATCTATTAAAGCTTTTAATAGTCTCTACTGTTTTTGAGAAGTTAATTGTTACTTAGGAATACTTTTAATGTTTTCAATATATTTTTGCAAATTGTATTTTTGTTCTAAAGAGTTTTCGGTTAATCGAGTTTTCCCTCTGTATTTTTACATCGCATTTGTAAATTTATGTGCATATGTTATACAAAATCCGAAAGGCATTCGTTCAAATTTATTCTTCATCTCGCAAAAAGCGACAGAAGAGGAAAGTTTTGGTGAAAAAAAATTCTACTCTGCTTTCAGGATTCCCAGTTGTCCTAAATATCCCAAAAACGCAAAAATTTGTGAAAAACGCGAATTGTCCTAAAATTGACTTTAAATTTATTTTGATATCCTAAATTTGTGCCTACTACTGTTATACACTGTGCCCATAAAGTACCCCCCCCCCCCCCAACTAACTAACGACTTGATATTTTTCTACAAAATCTGGTGTGCTGTAATGGGATATTAAATACTATTTTTCAGACCATATTAAAATTTTGTATCATCCAAAATGGCGACTGGGCGCCATTTTGAATTAATTTTTTTAATAGAAAGGGGGGTCGAGTAACACCTCATTGGAAAGGTCTTTTAATTCTGCGTCTGATCCTAAAGTTTCAAAGAAAAATATTTTGCCATAACAAAATGACAAAGTTTGAAGATAAAGAAGTCTATTTAAAGAACCTAAGAATTAAAGCTTAAAATTCCTGCCTTACATTTTCATAAGTTTCTGGAGTGATAATTCTGCAAACTTCTGTAATGATTTGCTCCAGTTCTTCAATTGTTTCTGGACGGGTTCTGTACACTTTCGATTTCAGATATTCCCGTACAAAAAATCTAAGAAAGTTAAATCTGGGGAGTGAGCCGGCTATTCTACAGGCCCCCGCCTAACAATCGATCTGCCAAAAAAATTTCCGTTCAGAAAGTCAGAAACAGGCCTATAATAATGAGGCGGCGCACCGTCTTGTTGGAACATAACGTTTTCGATATTATTCCAAGCCACCTGAAATACTTCTGGGAAAATTTAGTCCTGCAAATGAAAAAGTGAACTACTGGATAAGAAAATCAAAACAATTTTGAACTGAGTCAGTCCATTGGTTTAAAATCCGCCATTTTGTTACGGCTGAATATTTTTCTTTGAAATTCTAGGATCAAACGCAGAACTAAAAGACCTTTCAAATGAGGTGTCACTCGACCCCCCTTTCTATTTAAAAAAAATTCAAAATGGCGCCCGGGGGGGGGGGGTACTTTATGGACACAGTGTATATGGTTGTTTTCTGATTGATGAAGTGTCGTAGTTTTAATAAAGTGTTATTTAAAATTTGGGCTAAAGTTTATCCAGTGGTTGGTTTCATAATCAAAATTTCGCAAAGTGTAAAGAAAGTGCGTTGTTATTTGTACTAAAAATCAATATACATCTGCGTAATAATTCTCTACTGTGAAGCGTCGTTTGCGCCAGTTATGAAATTACAAATTATTCAATTTTTTTTACTACAAAATTTGTACATAATTGGTGTCCAATTAGTCTAGATAATTATTTTTGTGTACATTAAGCTTCTACTCGCTTACACGAGGTGTCGCCGTCCTCTATAAGTACTTTGCAAGTTTATGCGCGTCCCCTCCTGTGAACGAGTAGAAACTTTATGTTCACAAAAATAATTTATCTAGACTACAATATTTATTTAGTTTCTGTTTCCAGAAAAACAAATTGGGTATTTAAGCTCATCAATTCGCCAAATTACTACTAAAAGTAACAGTTCAAAAATTAAACGAAAATTGAAAAACTGTTTTTATTTGGAATTTTTGTAAAAGTATTGCCGAATGTTTACTGTTTTGCGAATTCTGCTCTTACCATTTCGACAAATTACTAAAGCATTTGTTTAAATTAATATAGAAAGAAAAAAGGGAAAGCCATGTTTGGTTTACACCTGGTATGTAATAAAATCAAGTAAAATTTGGTTCTAAAGTCCCCAAAAAAATGTATAACAAAACCTAGTGGAATTCCTGTGCTCTACTTACTTGTTTGTATCTTTAAAAATAAATTTATAAATAGCCAAAACTATGAAAGAGAATGAACATACGTTACTGCGTATTGTTAGTTTCCTATATTCGTAAAAATTGCAGTCGCCTAACGTAACTAAAATTATGTACAGATTCATTTTTTATTATTATTCTGTACCTTCAGTATAGGGAAGTATTAATTTCATTGAAATTTTCCAATTCGGCATTTTGACGGAAATACATATTTTGGTACTCCAGAAGTGTTTTTTAAATAATTTCTGTCTGTGGGTAGATGCGGGTATGTGTGCGCCCTATAGCTCCCAAACGGATGGTCCGATTTCGATGAACTTCGGTATGCGGGGGGTATATCAAAAATACATCGGGGAAGCGGAAGTTAGACATGTTTTTTGGCATTTCGTCCTGAAAACGAAATTTCTAAGTATGTTTGGAATAAGCTACAATGTGATTAGTGTTCCATTCCGCAAATTTATCTGTGACGCCTTCTATGAATTTTTGAAAATCGTAAATTCATGCGTTTTTATTCAATAAACGGGTGTCGATAATATATTTCTATTTAAACTAAACTCCTCACTAGTCATAATGAAATAAGAGTCGCAACTTAATTTTTATGTGCAGCAATATTTAGGAGGATAAATTTCCCCCTCTCTTTTAATGTTTGGCTAATGAGTTGCTGTGTTTTTTCGCGTTTTCTTTAATACCAAAGAATATGTTTCTAAGAAATCTTAAGATTCAAATTTTCCTCATACAAAATTTGGTTTTCTAAATCACGTCGGATAATGTGAGCCGGGGCCATCTACAGATGGCGACGGGGCGATTATAATAACTTGTTTGAATCATTCTTCCGTTACAGAAGTAAACATTGCAACCGCATAAAAGCTATTGAGTGGTTAAGCATGTGTCTTGAGAAGCTATAGAATTTTGCAGCCCATGCTGCTAAAAAAATTTGTACTATATTATTGGCATTGCATTTGTTGCAACTAATACGATATATTATTTTATTTTTTATTTTAATTTTTTGATTACCTACTATAAAGATGCATTCATAGAATTTTAAAATTTGGGAAAACTTGTTTTTTGTTCTTCTTTGGAGCCGTTAGACATTGGGGATTTTAGATGCGCGCCTAGTGACTTGCGTATAAATGAGTATAAATGAAAATATTTGGGAATTTTTAAATGTTATGCTTCTACAGTGACCGGCAAAATGTTTGCAACATATCGGGGCAGTTTTTATTATTAGATTTTTCCACAAATTTAGTGGTCGATTTGCATCTCATATAAAAAAAATTGATTTAGACATAAGCTACGTAATTTTAGGTTTGGCGGGCAACAAACAAGAGAAGAAAACTTTGAAAAATTAGGAACAACGATAAGGAAATAGTAGGGGGTTGTTAAAAAAATTCATCATTTTATCTATTTAACTATTATCTACATCACCAGCAGACCTTTACCCCATAGACTTATTTCACTAAACCAAAAATTCCGGTAGGATAAGCTCTGGTGATTTAGCTGGCGATGGTTTACTATCGCAAGAGTAAAGTAAATCAGAAGTTTAATTTTCATTCTTATTAAATTTATTGGTCTTGTATGATCAAGGTTGCACTTCCCTACTTCAGACACCTTATTCAGTCTAATATTTTGGGTTAATTACAAGTTTAATGGCAGGAACATTAAAACATGGTGGAATATACAAAAAAAAACACTAAATAAATTGCAAATGAAAAAAATATTAAAATTTAAAATAATTTGACCGGGAAAGTGCTTGCTCATTAAGTTTTACTTAACAATGTTATTAAAAAAAAAGTGCTAGCAAACACTATTGTTGTTTTCATAAATTATTCATAATCAAATTAAATTAGTACTTAGGAATTTAGGATAACCTTGTTTATTCTGCAAGAACTTTACTCAATAATAAGTTTCAAGAGGTGCATATCCCAATAAAAAAAAACAAATTCCGGTTTCATCAACAAAAATGCTAATTTTCGCGACTCCAGAGGAAACGACATTTCATAACAAGGCTGCATAGAATTAGAAAATAACGGAATCTAGAGCGCGCAGGAACGACTACGACACGCTACCGCCAAATTACGCCTTTTAACAAAACACATGAAATTTTCAAATTTGTTTCGACATTTCATTGTAAAGAATCATTAAAACTTGAAACGTTAATGATCTTGCTCTATTAACGTTGTAGAATTAGTAAGATTGCCCCAGGGAAACTTAAAACAAAAGAAATTAGTTGAAAACAAAATAAAAACAAATGAAGTCGGTACAATACAAAACACAAAGCTGTTCTCGGATGCCATTGTTGTTTTAAATTTCCGTTTTGTAAGAAGGAAAATATTTTCTTCCGTAGACGGACAGCTTTGGAATACAAAATTATTTAAGTATGACAAGAATAGGTAATTCGATTATGTATAAAGCGAAAGTGTCATCGTGCGTTGACATGTCCATACTGTTTACATGCTAGGCTATGTAGAAGCAGACTGCATTAAAATTCAAGAGGACGTAACATAACTTGCATGCCAAGAAACAAACAAATCCACTTACACTTGCACATTTTAATTAAAACTGTGCTCTCTTTGATCTGTCAATGACATGCAGCTGGCTGGCGACACATTTTATTTTACTTGTATGTCTTTCAGAACGGAGCATAAAGGATTTATCCATCATACACCGCCCGTTCAAAGGCCTTCGCATTCTTTTGCTGTATTTATAATGTCTTTTTTTTTGTTCGAGTAGTTGTATTTTTAAGGAATATTAAATACCTAGTGACGCATCCGAGAAGTTTTCTCTGAATCAGAGCATAACATACAAACAAAAGAACGCAAAACAGCTGAGAAATTCGTATTTTGTTTTTAGGATATTATCAATTGTTCATGTGTAAATAAAATAATTAGTAACTTTACAAGATTTTAAACGTAAATTAAATCCCCCCCCCCCCCCCCCCCCCCCCCAACTAACTTTTGAACGACTTGATATTTTACCACAATATTTGGTGTGCTTTAATGGGAAATTAAATACTATTTTTTAGCCAAAAATTAAATTTTGTATCATTCAAAATGGCGACTGGGCGCCATTTTGAAATTTTTATTAAATAAAAAGGGGGGTCGAGTGACACCTCATTTGAAAGGTCTTTTAGTTCTGCGTCTGATCCTAGAGTTCCAAAGAAAAATATTCAGCCATAACAAAATGGCGGATTTTAAACAAATGGACTCACTCAATTCAAAATTGTTTTGATTTTTGTATCCAGTAGTTCACTTTTTCATTTGCAGTACAAAATTTTCCCAGAAATAACTCAGGTGGCTGGAAATAATATTGAAAACGTTATGTTCCAACAAGACGGTGCGCCGCCTCATTATTATAGGCCTGTTTCTGACTTCCTCAACGGACATTTTTTGGAAGATGGATTGGTAGGCGGGGTTCTGTAAAATAGCCGGCTCATTCCCCAGATTTAACTTTCTTAGATTTTTTTCTATGGAAATATCTGAAATCGAAAGTGTACAAGAACCTGCCCAGAAACAATTAAAGAACTAGAGCAACGCATTACAGAACTTTGCAGAAATATCACTCCAGAAACGTATGAAAATGTAAGGCAGGAATTTCATAACCGACTTTTTATGTGCCAAGAAGTGAATGGTAAACATTTCGAACACTTAATTTAATTTCTTTTTGCTTTAATTCTTAGTTTTTTTCTTTATTTTCAAACAGTTGTGATTTTGTTACGGCTGAATATTTTTCTTTGAAACTCTAGCATCAGACGCAGAACTGAAAGACCTTTCCAATGAGGTGTCACTCGAACCCCCTTTCCATTTAAAACAAAATTCAAAATGGCGCCTAGTCGCCGTTTTGGATGATACAAAATTTTAATATGGTCTGAAAGATAGTATTTAATTTCCCATTACAGCACACCAAATTTTGTTGAGAAATATCAAGTTGTTCAAAAGTTAGTTGGGGGGGGGGGGTGTTACTTTATAGAGACAGTGTATACTAGAAGATTTTTAATGAATTTTAATGAATGAGCAAATTCGTCTCTTAAATTCGCCATTTTTAGAAGTTTTGGAATAAGAAATCAAGCCATCAAGTTGATTGTTGCTATAACAACTCCAATGTTTTGCTTTTAATCTTACCTTTGAAAATGACATGTAACATGTCGAAATACCTGTACGGTTAAATACATAAATATTGTTGAAGTCAATTATTATTTAATTTATGTATGAACTTGACAATAGCGTAGGTAGTATATGTTTTTCTAGTGGGGGGGGGGGGGGGGGCGAATATCATAATCTGACTAACCAACAACACATGCCCGATTTCCGATACGTACTTTTTTTTGCACTAATAAATGTACAACCTAAAACAATGGGCTAGTACCTGCGTAATAAAGTTTGCTATTAATGCAATGTGTAAAATTGAAACGTGTCAAATGATTTTTATATTACGGTGTTTTCAAAGAGGCGCTGGGCGCTCTTCAAATATCAGGCCTGGCCCTTCCTGCCGCCCCCCTCCACTTCCTACGCCACTGGAACTTCAACGAAGTAAAGCTGGAACTTATTATAATAAATATCAATTGTTCGCTTTTGAAATTTTGGCGGGAAAATATCGGCTATCTGTTTGGATCGATGCGAGTTATTGTTGCATAATAAGGTCGGTAAATTAATGTTAAAATAGATTGCTTGTTGCTTTGTTGTTTTTATTAGTGAAATATTTAAATTTTTGAGGTTAGGTACCTTTAGAATTAGGGCGTCAAGTAATGCAATTTCAAGGCTAAACAAATGCCAGATAAAAATTATCATACATACGTAACGATAAAATTTAAATATTATACCAATGATCAAATGCAGTTTTTAAATATTGCTTTGAACGTTTTTGGAGCTAAGATGTATTCTTAAACGACCGTGAATTAGAACATATTTTGTGTGTTTTATAGATGAATTTTAGAGCATATTTGTGCGTATCCTTAGTGCGTTGCATCTAGTAGGTACTTTTTCTAGCCAATGTCGTTTTCGATTATACCGTGTGTTAAAAACTAATAACATAAGGGTTGGCCATGGAAAATAAAATGTCTGTCTTTGCATGCTTTAGAGTTTAACTGTCATCACTCTGCCAGTGTCACTACAAATAACAAATTACAAGCTTAACCTAAAAATTTTAAGTGACATTATATTTTGTTTGTTTAAGTTCTAAAGCATGCAAAGACAGAAATTTTATTTTTCATGGCCAACCCTTATGTTATTATTTTTTGAACACATGGTACTACTTTACTGTTATTATGTTGTGAAATTTTGATGCTATTGAAAGCTTTTTCTAATGTGTGAAGTTCGACAATGATTATATCTGAATGTCGAGTACGCAATGTTGAAAATAAAAGCCGAAATACTAAAATAACGCACGAAATTCGGCATTGCGTGCTATTTAGGTGATCGTTACGAAGTGAATGAATTATTTACGTTGCCATCTTTGTTAAGTCATCATTAACCATAGAAAATTTATTAAACCTAAAGTTAAATTTCCTTTTAATTTTGTACTTTTTGTACTGAATCTAAAAAGAAACTTGATTTTGTTTCTCTATTTTTTTTATTTAGTACGTCACTAAAACGTAATGCAGCAGTTTGTCTTTTTCTGTTTCTGTCATGGGACTTGCAACCAAAAAAATTATAAAGCACGTTAACATTGTATCAATCGTATTTATTCTTCAATGTAGTACTTATAATTATAACGTGTTAATCGAATACACAAATACCAATAACTATACAACCCACCATTACGTACAATGACCCATAAGACGTTTAAAATAAAATAAACATCACACATACGTACCATAAAACAACAACCAGAGACATTGTGCTATCGATACACTGCCACGTCCGAATTGATTTTTTTTTTACATAATTTGCTTACATTAAATAAACTATGATTTAGATCACTATTTATATCAACCCCAAACCATAATAATCAAAAACGAAATTCTTTTCTGGTTTTTGATCCACAAAGCAAGGGTTTAAGACAAAAAAAAAACTAATAATACTAAAATTGTCCATTAATGCAGCGTATACAATATCAAATTCGCGGTTATCTTTGGCAACAACGTCGGCAATCACGGCAATACGTGTACACAATTTTACCTAGTGAGACACCATTCGTCCCAATATCTTCCATATGCCGGCCGCTGCAAAGTTTTGTAATTTGTGATTTTAACGTTTCTTAAATGCTCGGGTGTTTTCGGGAATCGGTGCTCTTAACATGGTATTGTTGCTTGTTTTCAGAAGTTTTGTAGTGGCGTCCTTTTGCCAATTTAATTTTTTATTTTGATGTTCTTATTTACTGTTGCCGTGAAGACTCAAAAGTCATAGACGGCCGCGTTGCTGCTTGTGCTTTTTTCCACGAGTTAGGTGGCCGGTACCGGGCCCTGGTTACTATTCACCGTTTGTATACAATTAACAACGTTTCTTCTGAACGCAGGCCGATCAGAGTAAGTAATAAGGACTCACATAACATTTCCATACACGTATAACACAAACAGTGAGAATAGGGAGTACGTGAACGGGAGGGGAGGAGCATGTCTTACGTGTCGTCACCTCCAATAAACCCTGGTATGTATTAATGAGAAATGCCTTCATATTCAATAAACAGGAGGTGATGAAATATCCGCGGCTACGTTAAATTTCTCTGGAGTAACAATCTATACATAAAAAGCAAGCAAACATGTGTGCGTTGATTTCTATGTCCGGTACCCACTTCCAGATGGGCTAGAAACTTAAAATGCTGAACGCCGATAGGTCTTAGTGTTAAATCAGCCAGAAAGTTGAAAGAAAAACGAATTCTTGTTGTAAGTATCGAAACAATTTAAAGCAAAGGGTTTTCCGCAGTTCTAAACCACGGCGAAAATTTGACAAAAAAGGCGGAACAGATATGGCGGGGATTGAATGAAAAATGGGGGAAGCTCGTCGCCCACATTTTTCCATACTTACTTTCAGTAAAAAATTGTTACATACTTGTTATATTAGCATAAGTCATTTTGTATCAAATTTTTATGCGCCAAGATGGCCGGGCAGTAGAACTATCTTCCACGTAAATTACACTTAATCCTAAACTGATACTAATAATAATAATCTTTGAGCTGTATAAACCAGAATGATAAGAGCAGGCACCTCTGCCCCGGTGGTGATTAACATGTTAAATGCAAGTTAAATAACATAACGAAGGAAGAAGCGAAAGTGTTTCTGTTTTGTTATCGAAAAAGTCGATTTTATGATTTTTTGGAAATTGAAATTAAGGAAAACCAAAAACTAAGGACAAATTTGGGTAGGAGGGTAAGGGAGAATTAAGTACCATAAATTGTTAAATCTTATGCTACTATCACTCATAAGTAATTTTAGCTTAAACACAAATTTTTTTCTTCTTCCTTCCCTCCCCCCCATTTATTAAATAAAACGGCATGAATTTATGATTTTCAAAAAGCCACAGAAAACTTCCCTAGTTCGTAACATTATGCCAATAAGACGTTCTAGGTCTGATAACTCATTTGTGGAAAATTACGCGTTAAAACAAATTTTTAAAAATTCATAGAAGGCTTTTAAGAAAAATAAGCTAACAGAATTCCAATTGTACCTGCTCTGTGATCCTACAGAATTTAAAAAAAAAACATTGCTTGTACAGTTCTGAATCAAAAAAATCTTTCGGATTGTCTCGGCGCTCTCTATCATAGTTTTATTGAATTCTGAGTTTGAAATAAATGCCAAAAACACATCTAACTTCTACTTCCGGTTCCAGATTGTAAAAAAAACTCGACACTTAATGTTTGTTACCTAGGCAAAACCAAGGCTTTTTTGGGTTCCTATAAGTCCAAAAGATGTGTTAATCTGAGAATGAAATCAACATTTTTGCTATCACACTACATTCGGGAGAAAACCAAAATGCGAGGTAGATTTGGCGGAAATGGCATTTTTATCAGTCAAAGCGAGCGCTGGTTGGGGCAACGCTGAGGCTGGGTATATCTGCTAGTAGAATAATATTCAAACTTATTTTTAGAAGCAGTAATTTGCAGGAGAGAGGGCTGTTCTTCATTATCTTTTAATTTTTGTTTCAATGAATTTTACCATTAATTTATTGATATCTGATGTTTTTATATGTCAATCCTTGTTTTTCGCCAGAATCAAAAAGTCGTTTTTTGTCTATTTCGTAAGAGGGGAAAAATTTTCCGATTTTTAACTACGTTTTGCTTTGCTTGTATTCCGGCATTACGAGTCTGAAGGGTTTAGCAGTGATGACTCATGCGTGTCGCTTGCGTGGGGTTGGTACGTTTGCTCTTAGTATTGGGGTGATGTAAACTACTTTTGATTTTGAATATACAGGATGTATTTTATTAAGCATGACAAAATACAGACGAAGTTTTGCTTTGGCTTCATAACTCTTACAAATATCCGTGGTTCCTTCATTTAGTTTTTATAGCTAATTTCAAAATTTTAATTAAATAGGGCTGTAATAAATACCGAAACAAGTAGGTATTATTATTTTTATTACCTTTTACATACGAAAGTGTTTGTATTTCGTGTCAGGATTGTTCTGTATTTAGATGCGTAGGGAAATTTGAATATTTGATATACATAAAAACAGTACGTGGTTGCATTCAGAAACGGCAATATGCAAGGTCTTTTGAAAGTAATGCCAAAACTGTAGAGTGAAAATATTGCGATCGGCCTTCGTTACTCAGTTATTGACAAATTATTGTAACATTTGCCATAATAACATCCAACTAAAGCTTATCACTGTAAGTTACGCACAAAAATTGTTCAACGATCCCCTCTCTACCTCGATCAAAACATATGCGTGTTTTAATAATAAAGAGTCGGCGACCCTTTGTAGATATATCTTCACGTAATATTAGAGTAACTGCTGCTTTAAGACGGGTTAGTTCCACAACTAGTTACAAAAACATTTTCTGCAACGTATTCCTCAAAAAAACAGAAGTCTAGAAGGGTGAGGTCGGGCGACCTAGGGGGCCAACACATTATTCCACTTCTCCCATCTGGGTGAGGAAAGGTAGTACTCAATAGAAACAAATGATTTGTTTTGTTTTTTGTTTAATATTACCATGATAACATAATTTTATATTTGTTTCAATGAAATTTGATTTATTAGTAAGTGTTATTGTTTCGGCAATACCTCGGTAACGCCAGGCCTATCGGAAGTATTTTTATTTTGCAATTTTGTCTTATTTTTGCGTTTTTGAAAGGACATGCGTTACTTTCGGGATAATGTTTTCATTGGTGTTTTTACTTTCCTATACTTTCAGTATAGGGAAGTATTGATTTCATGCAAAATTTCAAAGTTGAGATTTTACGGAAATAGTCGGGGGGAAGTCCGTGGACCCCAAAAAAGTAATTTTAATAAAATGTCTGTCTGTGGGTGGGTGGGTGGGTCCGTTACGCTCCATATCTCCGGAACGGCTGGACCGATTTTGATGTGCTTTGGAATGAGGGGGTATATCAAAAATTCACCGACAAACTAAGCTTTTAAAAAAAACCGAAACCGGAAGCGGAAGTTAGACATGTTTTTTTGGTAGCATTATTTTCAGAAACTGAATTTTGGAAATTTTAATAGTGGAGATTAAAGAAGGCCTTAGGACAAATCAAACAATTTTTTACCGAACTCTCTAGCTTTAAAATGGCGGCCGCTACGAATTTTTGAACATTTCGACTTAACGCCCATTTACTCAAAAACCAGTTATCTGATTGGAATCAACTACATCTTGTTTGGTAGCCCTTCAAGGGTACTATAACATGAAATATAATTAATTTTGAAAATATAAAAACGATCGCAATGAGATCACTCCAAAATTTTGGAATTTTTCAAAAAAATATTTCTCAAAAACTGCCCACACGTATTTGTTTAAACTTTTGAAGCTGATAGAGCTGGGAATCTTCTACAATTTGTTTTTTTGCGCATTGCTATAATTTCACTGTGATGCCCTCTATGAATTTTTGAAATTTGAAAATTGGTACCCTTTTATTTATTTAACGGAGGGCAATAAAATATTTCTGTTAATGTGAAATAGCTCACCATTGACAGCGAAATACGAATATCATAATATTTTTTCGATAATTTCGTATGTAGGGGGGCTACTGCTCCTCCTCCCCCCAAATTTTTTCGATAAAAAATTAAAATTTTTTTTTATTTTAATAGATAGACGCGCAAACCCAAGAGCAAAGTTGTAGGGCAAATTCTTCTCGATTGTATTTAAGAAAAAAACTTGAGTTTCCACTTTTAATATGGCTTCCACGGTAAAAAATAACTTTTTTTTAATGGAAACGTGGCATTTTGGCTTTAAAATCAAAAAGGTTTTGAAATTCTAAATACAAATTAATAAGAGTAATTTCTTGCTAAAAATAATACTTCTCGAGTTATTAATATATTTTCAAATATCAATTTCCGCGCTTCCGTTGATTCAGTCCGAATATTTTACCCAACCTTATGCTTGCAGCGCAGCGGTCGGTCTTTCTTCAACCGCTTCAAGATGTTACAACTTATAAGAACTATTTACTTTAACTAGTCGTGTCTAGACAGGTGTATATCGAAAGTGTTGGAAAATATAAAACAATGTATTTAAATGTATAGGAAAGTCCAGGCGAAGTGTTTCGCTCATTTTTTGAAACTGAATTAATGTGTGTCGAGTTGTATTGATCATTATTATTAGCACGAAAGTTTGTTGAAGCCGAACATTTTCGTTGTCACTAAATTTTAATATAAGAAACGTATTTTGAGTGTTTGAGTTAGCCCGTCTCTCCACTCCATGAGTTAGCCCGTCCCCCCACTCCAGGTTTTTAATTTTAATTTGTTTTTTTAATTCTGTTTTATGTGTCGTTTTTTAGTTACCAAATTTCTAGTTTTTTTGATTTATGTAATTCGCATTTTACTACCTTAGGGACTGGTGAAGTTTTCCATATCCAAGAAAATTCTCTTGGGTGGAGTTGTGAAATTAAAAAGATTACTAGGTAATCTAGATGATTGCCTTACCATTTGTATTCACCAAAAGGAAGTGGCGATTTAGTATCTCACAAAGGATCATTTTCAATGGAAGTTCATTGTCATTTCACATTGTCATGGATAATGGTTCCAACGTGAGCTACATTAAATCTTGCCTGTGTTTCCTTTATGAATGTAGAAGTCGATGGCATCACATAGTTTAGTTGAATTTCATCCCTTTACTTTGGAGGGAGCAGAGCACACGTTTGTTTTTTTGGAGTAAATAAACTTCCTGTTCACAGGCTCTAGATTTATATCCAAAGAGTAAGACAAAACCGTCTCCTGTCGCCCGACATGTTGGTTTTGGCAAGAGCCCAAGAAAAATCAAACATATAAATTTGTTTCGATCGAGCTCTCGGTCCGCTTTTGTCAGATCCGAGCCAAGGGGACAACTTAAAAAACTGTGTTTATTTTTACCATAAAAGGCATTTCGGTGTCCATGATGTGGGTGGTAAAGCGATGAACAAAGAGACCGGAAGCAAATTACGGGGACGCCTTCCACAATCGTTCAGCTGGGCCGGTAGTTCATAAATAGTTCAAAAGACCCGGAGGCTTTTCCCGCTTCCATATTGAATTATTCTGAACTCTAATTCGGGTTTAAGAAACTTGGGCTTTTACGTAACTTCAGGGTCAGTTCGGTAATTCGCCCATCGCCTCCGACGAGAAGGAGGTGCTTCAGGCTCCACCAGCTATTGAGTTTAATAATTTAGGCAAGACACGCGTGAAGTGGTAAACTTAATAAGTATGCAAGGATGAGCTGTGCACGAGATGATGAGAGCTCTTGATGGAACGCACAGGATGTGTTGTTGGGCCGCGTTATGCATAGTAAATTATAGAAAAGAATTCATTGATGTAGAAAAAAAAGGGGGAAGGCCACACGTTAATGCGTCGCGTCGTAGCTAAACGCTAATAACTGGCTGTTGACGGATCGCACAAAAATAACGTTAATTTTGTTATGGAACAAAGGATAATTAGGCGTGTGTGCGCGTTTTTATAAAACTGCGTCTATTTTACTTTAATGTATGCCTGAATTTAAGCGTGAAAATTAACGGCGCAAAAACTGGACAAATCCGTTTATATTATGGTGTGCACAATATTTTGTATTTATTTTCTATTCTATCTAAAATTCCAAGAACGAAAAAATATTTTGCTTTACGACAACCAGCTGAGTATAAAAAGAAATATACTTTCGAACACGTTTATGCGGGAAATTCAAATGTGTTCTTTTTTTAACAGAAATAAATGTGTATTTCTAATGTTAAAACGGTTTTTTTTTGATTGTTATTAAGCTGTTTAAATATCAAATTTATTAAAACATTTTTTTAATATTGTGTTTCCGTGTAAAAATTGTCCAGTTCTTTTATTTGTGTTCCAATAGTTTTCTTTCCGTATATTATTTACATTTATTTAAAACTTTCAAATTATTAAACTCATTTTTTCAATCATATCCTAAACCAGGGGGTACAATAAAACAAATTTCTTCAGAAAACAATAGCCTAGGGATAATATACGAGATCGTTGAAACTTGAAATGACCAAAAGCAGGGCACCTACCAACCTAGTAACCTTCTAGAAAGAAGGAAGTTAAGATTTTTTAAGAGAAATGTCGGATCGTATTGCAATTTTAATCAGATCAGGGAATCTCGTTAGTGTACGAACATGTTTGAAGGAACAGCAAGAAAAGTCGAGTGTTACCTGCTTTTAAATAATGTAAACACCGTAGAGATGTGATTAAAATTTTAAAATGTATAAAATTTGGGATTTAGGAATACGAGGTAAAAAAATGCGCCAAGGTGGAGAAATTTTTACTTTCCTATACTTCTAGAGAATATTAATATAAAAATTTAACCAAACGAAATTTTTAGAAAATTTTCTGATTGTGAGTTCGATTTTTATGTAATTCAAAATGTGGGGGATACCAAAAGTCAGCCGGGAAAAAAATAATTTCTCTTTAAAAAAAAAAGTTATGCCTTTCTAACTCTCTATCTTCAAAACGAGTAAGATCTCGGCCTACAATTTAATTTCGCGAGAGCTCGAGGTGGACAAAACGTTATGAATGAAATTTATTTGCAAAACTTCAAAAACTGACAGGATTTAAAATTAAAAGAAAATATATTTTCAGTTTTGCAAGCTTGGGGGCGAACTATCATTTACCAACCAACCACCAACTGTCATACTCTTCTGCGCGAATCTCTATGGTTTTTTCAATATGTAAATTAATTTCAAATTCAATAAACGATGAATCATAAAAAATCGCGTATTACCTTAATTGTTTATCAGTAATAATATTATAAAGTCGCTATTTCTGACGCTTTCTATGAATTTGCGATAATTTTGGTTACCAAAAAATGTGAAGTGAAAAATTTTTCAATCGTTGTACATTTGTGAAAAGGTATTGCTCAAAAACTGACAGCACGATTTTTTAAAATTTCAGTCTGTTAATTTCTCTATGGATGGCGCCTTCCATGAATGTTTAAAAATCCAACATTTGTACTCCTTGATTTAACATACCTTGGCGACCATAATACATTTTGATTAAGCTAAATTGCTCATGAGTGATAGTAGAATAAGATTCAATACTTAATTTTAAAGATGCGGCAATATTTAGGGGAATTAATTTTCTCACTCCTCTCCATATTTCGGGTGACGAATTTATTCTTCCGTTTATCGCTTTCTAAAATCCTAAACAATTTTTTTAAAGAAAAAACAAAACATTTTTTTCTTACAAAAAAACTTACATTTACATCTAGCTCTGAAGCCTGTGAGCAATGTTCATTCCATTTACGGCTTCGGCCGAAGTATACAGTCTAATGGCGCATGACTGAATTACCCAGCTACCTCTTATAGCCAGCAGTTGAAAAAGGTGAAAGGTTCTCAAAAAGTTCATATTATTATTTTTACGTGAAAGCTTTCTGTAATATTTACACTTTTATCATAATGTGGTATGTTCTTGTAATGTAGCCATGCTCTCGGTACAGAGCTATGAACGTATGATAAAAATTGTTGAAAATATAAGAAATTAAATTTTTTGAGTCCTGGTAGAATAAATACTTGGTCCATTTTTAGAATGCGTTTAAAATATGTCGAACGTTTACGAGTAGGTAGGTCGTCAAAATTTGCATTAGCTTCATATACTGTTACGGTTTGTGCGTGGCTAACGTTGAAATTAAATTTCTAATTCATCAGGGCTTACATATTTAGAATAAATTTACATACTTTGAAGTTGAAGTCAAACAGGTACACAAAGGAAAATTAGCTTTAAAACTTTGAGATCAATAATATTGCAATTTCTCGATTAAAATCATATCAAAAAAAATTATTTAGGTACATATGCAGGGTGTTTCACTGGCTATAGCATTTTAACCATGTTGTAATTTGGTTAGGATCTAAGTGAGTTGCATATAGAATTTTTACTCCACTCAAAAAGCAACTGATTTTAATTAAAGATTTTTTTAATATAAATCGTGTGCTTTAAATCCTCGCACCCTGGCCGCCAAAGTTTGGGTGGGAGGGAAACATTAGTTCTCCTAAATAGAAAACTAAGTTGTGAATCTTATTCTACTATCACTCATGAACAATTTATCTTAAACGGACATGTTTTATCATCACCTTTTTAGTAAATAACGAGGCATGAATTTTCGATTTCAAAAATTCATAGAAGGCGTCACAGAAAAATTTGTGAACCGAGATGCGAACTAAATTATAGCCTATTTCTATGAGCCTACAAAATTAAAAATAAATCGTGTGGTCAGTTTTTGAGAAATATTTTCTTAAATAGTGACAGTTTGCTGTCCTATAGGGCTATAATTATAATATCACATTTCATCCCGACCGGTGTACTCGTTTTTTTAGTAATAATGCGTTAAAATTCATTTTTTTTTAAACTGAAGCCGCCACTGTTTTAAAGCTAAAAAAACGTTTTTTAACTGATAAGTGTTTCTAATTATTTTAAATTTAAAATTAAAATTGCAGGAAGTGATTTTAAAATTTATACATTTAAAATCATTGTCATACAGTGAGGGATTGCACATTTTTTTAATTTTCTGCGCATGATTTAAAATTTTAGAAATATTTC
Source organism: Ctenicera cuprea (assembly GCA_958336395.1). Taxonomy (NCBI): domain Eukaryota; kingdom Metazoa; phylum Arthropoda; class Insecta; order Coleoptera; family Elateridae; genus Ctenicera; species Ctenicera cuprea. Next base: position 17,851,362 of record OY284487.1, on the reverse strand, counting down.
ATAGTGTTGAAAAATAAAAGTTTGTTTAAAAAAATGGCATGGCGTAATTGGAATATTTGAAAAAAAAATTACAACGGTAATAAGAATTTCCTTGAGACCACGATTTATACATCCTTTGAATGTCGAAAGCGGAAATACCGTATGATCGGTAAGTTCACAAGTGATGCTGATGTTTACAAAACGATCTAGATTTAGCAGGGCTGCTATATTAAAAGCCGACAGTTAAATTTGTTGAACGGGCTGTGTGCACTAATAGTTCAATTACTTGGAACCTAATAACTGTCCAATTTTCTGATGAAATGTAGCGCGTAATTGTCCGCCATCGCCACCGCCGCGTCGCCGCTGCTTGATTTTTTATTGAAAATCATGTTCGGGTGTGTGTCTTTGAAGTTGTGATGCAAGACATTAATTATGGTGTCTCGTTAATAGACTATTTTTAATGGCCGTATGCTGTTCAACCGAAGGTTTTTCCAAAAGATGATTATATAGTTAAATTACATATGATTAATGTAAATGGTTGTACTCGGATGCACGATTCAAATTTGTTATGGTCCTTGTTGCCAACATTTTAAGATAAAAATCAACGTAGAGGTAGTTTCGAGAATAAACAATTGGCAGGTCATTTTCTAGTTCAAGAGTTGTTTTTATTTTGGTTTATTATGTAGGTAGGGGGAGTTATCCGTTCGGTAATTCAAAACTCCCGTTAACCAAAAATCGGTATTTCTTGATGCTTATTTTTATTTCCTTACGTGATATTCTTCATTTTCCTCAAAGCTCCAAAGGAACTCTATTGAGAATTCTGAAATTTTCATTAAGGGTCGCTGTGAGGCCTTTATATAATTCTCGCTCTTTTGAGATTCTGATTGAACCTGAGGAAATGTGATTTTCCGAAGTGGTTATGGGAAATCATGCTGGTAATATTGGGATACCTTTTATCATAAAAGCTCCTCTCTCAGGCATATGCTTTTAAATGTATTGATTTTGGTTATTTTGAAACGAGTTTAATAAATGACATTCTGTCAAGTACGCATAAGGGAACATTTTTCTTATGAGTAATAATTATGTTAGCGAGCATTTTCGTATTTTATGCTGATTCGTATTATCCAAATTTTACTATTTGTGTGGGGATTTGGTGTACAAATATTTAGACGATAAAATAAAGAGTATTCTTTCAAAACTCAACAGAAAGGTGTTAATAAGCTTAAAAAGAATTTTAATAATTGTGGAAAAATGATTCAGAGCAGGCCATGACCGAAGTGTTAAAGTTGGCAATACTTAATATAAGCTAATTGTCAAATGTTGACAGCTGTCGGCATTTGACAATTGGCTTATATTAAGTATTGCCAACTTTAACACTTCGGTCATGGCCTGCTCTGAATCATTTTTTTTACGATCACCCGGTACTATGTTTGGCATGTAGAAATATCGTCACAATTATTGCTTATAATTTTGTAAAATTCTTTTATTCTTTATACAGAGTGGAATAAGATATTATTATCGGCACTTCTGTTAAATTTCTTATTGTTGGAGCTACAGATCTGGGTAAATTGGGAAAAATTTGTAACTTTTCATACTGATTAAGACGCCGTTTACAAAAAAAAAAACCAATTGAATTTCTCATTTTTTGGTTATTCCATTAAAATAGGTTTGCTTGAAATTGAACACCCTGTATATTGTGCATATTCTGAAAAAACAACATATAATGCAATAACAAGGTCCGTAGAAATCAAATTTGCTGTTTCACAGCAAAGTTAGATGCAATAGTAACCTACAGTAGAAAACTAACAAATTATTGTCAAAATCCTTGTATGGCTAACATCAAATTGCCTAGCAAGACAATTTGTTGTTAAACGACAAGTATATATTTGTGTTAAAAGTCACTAATTTTTAAAGTCTCCTTTTTTGTGAATTAATCCCGAAAGTCCCTAGTTTTGGAAAAACACCTAGTAATTTACAATATGCGTGAATATCGTCAATTCTATCATAAAAATATGATACTTTTATTATTTTATACAATAATTATACTATTATTAATTAAAGTCATGCAAATAGGATTGTACTACTAAACGGCAAGCAGATAGAAATCATAAATAGGATATTGGAATATTTTTTTATTTTATTCGCTGCAAGATCTCCATTTTAGGCATACCTACGAGGGTAGTTTACTTCAAACTCGGAATGTATGCAGTGACCGCGAACAGCGTATTATAATAGAATTTCTCGCCAAGATTTTTTTTAACGAGGGCGTCAAACCGGCTGAAACTTTACGCAGACTCAGCTTACAGCTTTAAGAAAATAGACTGAAGAAGTATTTGAATGGGCTAATCGTTTTACGGTTAGTCGTGAGACTGTTCGTGACAATCCAGGTAGAGGAGGTTCAACTGCAACAATATTCATTCCTACTGTCATTTAATATTTAAAAGTGCTGGTTTTCTCCACTATTTAAAAGACAGCTATTTATTCGATTTGCATTGATCGAGCTTGAAAGCATGTAATGACAGCAGGACTGGCTTTTGCTGCAGTTGAATCCGTTTCGTGACCATTCAAATACTTGCGACTTCTTGAGTCTACTTTCTTGAAACTGTGAGCTGAATATGGGTACAATTTGAGCTTGTTTGACTTGTTTGATTTTAAGAAGTAAAGTTGTGAGGCTTTATTTTGGGGTACTTAAATCAGTCAAATTAGAACATTTAGAGACAAAAATTTGGGATAAGCTGCATTTTGGTATAGATGCTTTTTAGGTCGTTCTAATAAAAAGTAAAAGATCCTAACTGATCAGAGTGGAACTTTGGCCGCCATATTGGAAAATGGCACCGGAAAGTCATATATTATTTGCATTTATCTTCAAAACGGTTGTTTCAGGAGGGAATGTTTGCCCTAGGAGCAACCATTTCGACGATAAAAGCAATGATTTTCGGGCGCCATTTTAAATACTGCGACTGAAGCTTCACTCGCATCTGTCCGGACGTGTAGTATGTTCTTTGAAAGGCCTAAGGAGCATTTATAACAAAATCCAACGTATCTCTATTGTTTGTATCTAAACGTAAAAATTTATTACAATTTGACTGAATGAACTACTGCATTGAAACTTTTATGTTTAGGATTTAATTTTTTTTCTCAGAATATTCAACCATGTACACTATGTTCCATTAAAAAACTTCATTTTATGGAATCATTCGGAAAGACATCGATCATTTGTTTATTTTTAATACGGCATTTTAATCACCGTAAAAAATTAGGCATTTCTCCTAATTTAACCAAATCTGTAGCTCTAATAAAGTTAATAAGAAGAAAACTAGCAATAGTGGCGAGATAATTTGAGACACCCTGTACAGTAACGAAATGTTATATATGTTCCCTACATTTTTACGAGAAAGAACGTATAAATTCCCACTTTTTTTCAATTTTATTATTTTTAAGTTATAGAATAGGGAATAAATTTTGGCACCCCGCATATCTCCACACATGATTAAATTTATTTTTTGAAATTTACGATCTGTGAATTTTGTAATCTTTTGTTTAACTATACAAGGCAGTTTTGTTTGGATATATTTATATTCAATGTGTTTCATCCGGATTCAAAAATAGTAGAATGGCTCCATCTGATAAATTTCACAATAAAAGACAACTTTTTCTGATTTACTAGACGTTGTGAAGGAAAGTTTTGAATATTTGCCAAGTGTATGAGGTTTTGTGTGTACAATCTCGTAGCAATATTGTTTTAGTTTCACAGGTAGCTACTAATTTTAAAATGTGTGCATTAAAATTAAGAAAATGCAGAAAATATTTTTGGGCGAACTTTTAATTCGTGGAAATTTCAGAACAAATGAAATTAATTGATAGTTAGTGTAATTGGACAAGTATTTGGGTGTGTCATTTTAATTTGTTCTGCAAGATTTAATGTTGGGAAAATAGGTTTGAGCTTTTTAGTTAAAATGCGTTCATAAAATTCAACGAAAATTTTCGCCGAAATTCAGTTGTGCTCCGATAACGCCCGAAGCTCGGTCCAAACCGTATTTCCGCATTATTTATGTTATCTAAGTTATCTTTCTGGAAGTAATTTCCAGCTTGTGTACTGCAAATATTACTTGATTAAATTTAAGGTGATCTGGTTCTTTGAATAGCAGGCAAGGGAAAGCATTTTAAATGTTAGCACAAATTTCTTTCTCTTTGCAAAACACAACTCTTTGCAAAACACAAAAATAGCGAATAAAATAAATAAAAAGCTAAACAAGCCAGCTTTTGTAGCTTATATATTTTTAGAAAATACCGAGCGCAGGTATTAATTAATTAATTTGTAGTTAATTAATTTCAATTAGAATGCATGTAATAATTATAATATGACTAGTGTTACCCCAGCGCACAATGCACTGACAGACTGAGCGTTGACTGAGCCGGCTAAATGCTAAGTCACGTGATGCATTGGTTTCATGAGGAGACGCGGCGTTAGTGTAGATGTCGCCTCAAGTAAAGCGCGTTTAGCAGACTTTCATATATATTATAAATTAAAATAATTATTATTGAAAAATCGACGTAGAATAAAAATATAAAAATGTTTCATGTTCCATCTGAAGATAGAGACCTTTCATTGAAAAAAAAAATGGTCCAAATTGGTGTAGCGGTAGCCGCTTGAGGAACCGGAGAAAAATACCCTTTGAGCTTTTATATATGTATGGATGTATTATGCGAAAACGAAGGACTGCAAATTATCCATCACAATTTCAACACAGCGTTCCATTAACATAATCAGAACTATTGTTATTTCTGCAAAGCTTAACGTGCTTTTCCAACTTGATTTTCAGTAAAAAAAAAAATTAGCTGATGTGATTTATCACGAAATCTCCATTTAACTTGGTAAATTATGAGTAGCAGTTTTGATTTGATATCTATGACGAGCAAAGGTTGAAATTACATATCTTGTCAAGAATGGAACAAACAAAAACAAAACAATTGTTTTGCTTTTGGGAGCAGAATAATATTTATTTAGCAGAAAAAAAGAGTAGGCGGTGATTAAGAACATTATTCGAATAAATCTCATCGGTATCGTGGGAAATAAAAAAAAAATCCCGTATTTTATATGCCGTTTGCGACCTAACATTGAATTAGAAGGCTATAAATGTATTTCGTTGCTAAGGGCATGTAGTGATATCCGAATTCGTATTCAAACCAGGTTTTAACCACGGATTTGTAAAGGGGGATTACTTTTTATTCCGCGCCCCGACCTTTCTGTAGTTTCGTTTCGGGTGTCGGTTTTGTCACAGAGAAATACTCTCAATAAATATTGATAACGTCCCGCTTTAGGTAAGCAGCTCACGTTTTCAATATAGGAAATACGAGTTGGTCTTTCTGGTTTATACATCATGGAGTCCGTTACGTGTTCTTGCTGCAGTAGCTGCAGGAATTAAATTCCGTCCTGCTACTGCAGAGTGCGTCTTATTTTTAGTGCAGGTTAATTTTAGATTTGTATTAGACCGAATTCGCCACAAAGAAAATGCCGGGAATATTTGAAAGGGCACGTGACGAATTTCGTTTCCGCCGGAAGTATTTATGAACGGCCATTTTTAGGCACCCATAACGGTTTTGCCAACTTCAGGCCCCTCAATTGAAATAACTTAACGTAATTGCGGGATGACATCATCCCGTCTGATTCTTCAATTAAAATTGTATGCTCCTGTTTCGTTCCCACATCCACATTTTCTCTGGGAACAAACAGTGCCTAAAGTTTTTGCTCGGAAAAAAAGTGTACACATTTGTGCGCGACGATATACGTTACCGCATCATGATATCACTTACCGCAACTATGATTAGTTTTTGCTAGAAGAATATTTTAACTATTTTGACCTCTGCTTAATTGATGCCTTTGTTAGGTTCAACGTGGAAAGAGAGCGGCTAACACGTTTGAAACAAATTAAAACTGTTGACCGAACTTATTCCTAGTAGCTAATGGAAAGCGTATCATGAACAGCTTAATGGAGAACGCATCAGCAATGTGTTGTCGATGTACCATCACTGATAGCAGATAGTTGAAAAAAAAAGGAAATTGGAATTGAATTGGAGTTGTTGATATTCGCGAGATCGGGTTGCAAGTTTAAGTCACTTTGGTTGCTTTGGCAATTTTTTGTTGTGTATATTTCTATTTCCAACGTCTGTGGTGTGATCATTATGTCTGGTGGATGTTTGTTAAACTATTGATTATAACAAAAACACACATGAGTTGAACCCGCCCAAAATATATTACAAAACAATAGAATACCCGTGCGTCTGTAATTTAAGAGCATGACCACTTCAATTCTTGAAAAATATTCATTATTCTCCAAACTTCAACACTAATTCAATCCTAACAAAAATGCTTCATAAACGGTATCTGCAGTGAAATACGTGAAATAAATTAGACAGGTACAATTTTAACAGCTGTCATGTACAGGTTCAAATTTAGCCAAGTATTTTCGCATGGATGAAAGTTACACAAAAGCTCATTTAAACCATGTTCGCAATAAACTGAACAAGTTGAACACAATTTTAACACCAAAGTTGTCGTGTTCAACAAAATACGTATATTTTCGTCGCGTTTAGGGCCAAACTTGACATGATAATAGTGTTCACTTTTATTGATTACCGAATCAGGAAATTAATATGTATCATAAGCGCAAGGCATAAAACTGTTTTAGTACCCAATACTATGACCGAAATTGTCGTAAAAAGTGCCGTTCATCTGAATAATGTTAATATTTTATGTACGTGTATCGGAAGAACTTAGACGTTCAAATGTGCCGGTAAATAAAACGCATAGAGTAATTTAAAATTCTTTTTTGCTTCACCATACTTGAGGTATACACTGTACAGCATAAAATATTGACTTTAACAAAAGAAACAACACGTTTTGATGCACGTGGGTAGGTTCGCTTATCCTCTCATAGGTATATCTCAAACGGAGGGGGGGGGGGGTTAAATTTCGATGAAATCCAAAAATCCCTGTATTTTATCCTCTTATGAGGAATTCAATTTTCTTCCTAGTTCATAAACAATGTCCTACAACTAAAACTAGTCTTGGAGTCGGAGATAATTGTTTTTTAAGATTTTAATGATTTTGGTAAAAAGCAAAATCTTGATACAAACTAATAGGTTCTAAATATTTTGTTTTTACAAGGGAATTAAATTTCTCGTAAGATGATGTCATAATATGCAGGGTGTTCTATTTAAAAAAATAGGAAATTATTGTTTGGCAAAGTTGGTATTAAAACCAAACCACCCTGTATAATTCAAAAACTTTTTTAACGGTACATTGGCCTATGTCGATACAAGCTATAAAAATCGCATTAAAGAAACATTATTAGCCATGTTATTGCCATTTTTAATTTGGTTGGCAACTGTCAATTTGAAAAAAATCGTGATTGATTCAACAACCGTACAATTTAGATTAGGAATCCCTATAGCATCTTATAGAGAATGAAATTTTGTATTAAAAAATGTAATAATATACAGGGTGTTTCATGTAAAATAACAAAGTTGCTGATTGGACCTTGAAATGTAAACACTCTGTATAAGTGAAATTGACTTACAATGATGCGGAACTGACTGCCAAACAACTTTTGCATTTAAGGTATTTTCGTAAAGTTATTATACAGAGCGATCAAATAATAACTTAATCGCAGTCGCCTTTGAAACAAGTACGTCTTGTCGATGCTTAGTTTGCAAATAGTGGAGCTATTGTCATAGTTGTGCCGTCTAGTATTTTATTGCAATTCCTCATACTTAATATTTAGCAAGTGAGCATGGTAATTTATTTTTAATATTTATTATTTTTATTTTACAAACGTGCATGATAAATGTCAGTTGGAAACCATAACTCATTTAACACACTTAATGTAAAAGAATGGTATCAAAGCGGAACAACGCCGTCTTTTGTATGCTCTATGCCTTTTGCTCTATAGGAAACTGTTGTATATGCTTTCTCTTTCTTTCTCATGTCCTATGTCTCCTAGCGAAACGATTCTACAAGCTGTGTACTGTATAAAAATTGACTTTACCTATGACAAGACCAAATTTTTTGTGCTTGTGTTTGTGCGTTATTAATTTTCAGACGTTATGACCAGAAACACTGCAAAAGCAGGCCAAACAACATTTTTAAATACCTTTCGACATCAGTTCGTTTTTACCTCGATTTTTACTTAATATTTATATACCTGGTGGGTGTTAAAAATACATACATAGGAAAATGACTTTTAAATACGGGCACAGAAGGTACCACAAACGCTTACCGTAACTTGTGAACCTCGCCACTAAAACACACAGAAATAGGTTCGCTCATAAATCATTCATTTACGTAGACATATAACTAATTGCATCACTAAACAGTATTTACAGTCAATGCTGTAATCGAAACACGAAACGTAATGTACAATGCCGCGTTTTAAAGACACTTTTGACACTAGTAATCATTGGTAAACATCACCTTCGTGTTGGATAGGCAAATTCGGCAAATCATATAAAGGTCAATCGGAACCAATCACAAATTATTACACTCTTATTGGGCCTATTACGCGAAAAATTTTATTATCATATACTTGAAAAAAACTTACGTAATTCCCCGGTGAAAATTCAGGCGATTGGTCTAAAATGTTGTTGTCCGAAAATGCACACCTCTGAAAAGTTCAGCCCCTCAAAGTTGCAAAAGAAAAACAGTATAATAAATAGCAAGTACTACAAAACGGTTTGAGTTACAGCGATCAAATATGGTAACAGTCAGGACATATTCCATACATAATTTAGTGAAATATGAAAAAAACTTGCGACGTAAGAGAGATGGTTTAAGGGTGCACCCGCTTACTATGCTCAATTTTTTTTTGTCTTTATTTAAATGTAAATAATAGTTGTACCATGAAAAATTGTTTCAAAATAAATATTTTGCGTCTCTTTCTTTTTCTTCGTTAAAGTAGCCATTTTAGAGAAAAATGGAAGAAATGCTGTAGGTAAATGTTAGTGCTTTATAAGATAAATTGTGTTGTGGATGCTGTAAAATAAAAACAATTCGTCAATGTAGTAATTTTTCTCTGATGCCTACGAACTATATACGATCTAACATTTTTAAGCTAAGCTGCTCATCAACGATTGTAGTAAAATAAAATTCTAAATTTAAGTTTTAGAAGCCGTAATATTTAATGTAACTTCTAATCTCTCCCCCTTCCTACTCACTTATTCGTTGACATTTTTTAGGTCTCTAGGGTTCTGTAATCTTAAGTAACCTTTTACTGCAAAAATACAAGATGGGTATTTCATGAAAAACTAGCTATATTCGTATAAGCATCGGAACCTCAGTGGTATGCGAGCGGGCTGGCAGAATGCTAAGCGTAGGAATAAATAATATTGTGATTTTATTAACTGTTGGGGCTAGAACATTGACAAAAAAATACAAAAAGAATATTTTTTTAATTGTGGGAAAGTTCAGGCTAAGTATTTTGGCATTTAAATGTTTCTTTCCTTTTCTACTCTCGGAAGTTCTAAATCGACACATTTAATTTGTGATAGATGTGCTTTTCTTAGTAAATCATTTTCTCTTTAAAGCAAAAGTATTACGTACTATAATACTACAGTTGACGTTTTAACTTTTTTTTTATAAAATAAATTAACTTTTACATATATCTTTTACAGCATATGGTGCAGACGGGTATGAGCGCGCCGTTCGGAGCGGCGGCCCCCGCTGGTTTTCCTGCACAAAATGGCGAAGTAAAACCTGACGTAAAAGAAGTTCCATTATTGCCGCCTCCAGCGGCTACAGCTACGGGTCCACCATTTAGTCCTCCTCCACCTCAGCCAGCAGCTGAGCAACAAACAGTAGCCATTGTTAGTAGTCCGGCACGTGGCTCTGCTGCTTCTTTCACTTGTGAGCAACCCCAAGTTTTGCCAAAGACGGATGCTGTCGAAGGAGCAATTGCGCCTCCAGCGGCGGCAGGTACGCCCGAAGCAACTCCTGTAGGGACCACTCCAGCTACAGATCCCACGAAAAATCAGCCTAAACGGTTGCATGTATCTAACATTCCCTTCCGATTTAGAGACCCTGATCTGAGAGCTATGTTTGGGGTAAGTTGATGATAGTGAAGTTGTAGTGTTAGTAGTAAATTGTTTTTTTTTATGTTTCAGCAATTTGGCACCATACTTGACGTAGAAATTATCTTTAATGAACGAGGATCCAAGGTACGCACTCGACATTTTATATTATTATAAAATTATTTTTAAAACATTTTGAGCTTTGTTGCTATTGGGAATAATATTAATCGTTTTAAAAGTGAAAACGATAATTTTGTTTTTAAATATACAGGGCAATCATTTGTTGTATGAATGCAAACGATATTTAGTAACTTAGATGCAAAATATGTTCAAAATTATAATTAGGTTGGGCAACATTTATGGTATTATCGGAACATTTCAAAAAGAAATTGAATATCTAGCTACAAATCAAAGGTTTTTGAGTAGTAATTGCAGGAAACAGGGAAAAAAGTGTTTGCTTTATCCATTCAGGATGTTTTAAATTGAGTTTACACATTTGTACAAACAATGCAGTCTAGTAGAATTGTGATATGACCCAAAAGAAATAATGTTTGTTTTTGTATTGCATTTTTACAAATTTGAATGTAAAGTTTTAGTAAACCCTTTTGATAGAAATAATATCCCAATATTTTGTGATCGCACTTTTGATGTTGTTTGCACAAGAAAAGCAATTTATAATTTTTTTAAGAGTATATAAACCAACTCAAACACATTATTACATTGATACAGTTAAGTTCCAAAAATTGAAATGGCTATTTCAGAACATGTCAAATCCAATTCCTTCTGCTTGTAGTGCCTGATTCTGGTAGTTAGAGTTTTTAACACTGAAACCCAAAATTGCAATGAATTGAAATTCATATTTTTGGTGCTTTGGTTGCAGGTAACAATTTTAAACTGTAGTTCTGAATGAAGCTTTAATGTATGCATTTTACTGATAATAGGTGAATCTAATTATTACTTTGTTTATGTAAGCCTCAGGTATTATGAACACCACATGGCCATGAAAAAGCTTTTTTTTTAAATTTAGTTTTGGTCATATTACAATTTTATTGGATATGTATGTACATGTTTCTTTAACATTTATGTCTTTCTTAAAGAAAAATCATTCTCCAAATTAATCTGTTTAAAATACAAACGCACGAGCTTATAGCTCTTCAGGTATTTACTTCGAAAAACTTATTTTTGGAAGTATGATTTAGAACCAAATTCACGTATCAAACGCCATCCCGTACTACCAAAAATAACCGAGAACGTTATCAACTTTTTCTTTTTTATACAAAACACTCTGTATATTGTTCAATATTCTGAAAGAGCTTTTAAAAGAGCTTTTAATTATGAATATAATAATTTTTTGAAAATTTTCTATTGTAAAAGATAGCGATTTTGGAGGGTATTAAAAGTGGAAATTGTGAACTCACATAGATCTCATAGCTGCCATGAAATCAATCATAGAAACAAAAGAAAAATGTGAGGTGAAACTGTCGAGTTGGCATTGCTGTTTACTGTTTTACTTGAATAACTTCTTTTGTTTTAATTTACTGCTACTGTATTTCACAAGTAATGGAAAACAGTGCTGAAACGTTGTGGCAATACTTTAGTTAAAGGGCATTGGCTATATCCACGCATGACGTAGATTTACTTCGATTCATGTTCAGATCTCTTCCTAATTTACAGTATTATAATAATTGTTAGTTTTCCTACCATGTGCATTTTGTTGCCTATGCGTTGCCATTATTGCTAAAAACATCTCAGGGAGCAGTAGCATTCCACATGTACACAATGAAAAACAAATTAATAATAAACCATGTACACTATTAAGTACAAAAAAAAAATGAAATATAAACAGACTAATCCTAAATGTTTAAATTTGATATGAAAACATATTCGTCGGATAGCAGCTCCAGATGTGAGTCCAGGTAAATCCACGTTGGACGTGAGTTCAAGTAAATTCACTGGCAGTGAATATAGCCACTACCACAGATAAGGTTAACACTACAGATATACGGTAAATATGTGAGCTATCGGCAGCTTGTTTTATATGATTAATAATCGGTAAAAAGATGGCGCTACAATGACAATTTATAATTAAGTCACAGATGACTGTAATTGAGCAGATTACTTAGCACATATTCAAACCAAAAGTTAGACAGCCATTTGCCATGTTTAATTGTCAAATCGCAATTTTTCGTAAATAATTAATATTGAAGCCAATTCTACTTAAATTATATTCATGATGTGACAGATGCACTCAATTCCACGATAAAACAGTTTCCAACACATTTCAACAGTAATAAACAAATAGCGATAGCAGAGCCCTAAAATTGGTCTGGTGCGTTGTAGCCAAACTAACGCTAATTTCGTCTCCAAATATGAGCGGACATTTTGTATAAAGGGTCGTATATCTGTAGTGTTAACCTTATCTGTGCCACTACCTAGTTAAAAACATCAAACGTAACTGGGTCACAAAATATTTCTTAATACGCATCATTACTTTTCTAAGAGCCATGTTTCCTTTTGTTTCTATGATTAAATTCATGACAATATGACCTATGAGACTTCACGTTTTTCAGATTAATGCACTCCAAAGTAGTTACTTTTCATGGCAGAATATTTTACAATATTCTATTTAAAAAAGCTGTGTTGATGCCACTCTTGGGTATTAACGGAAGTATGAGGTAGCATTTGATACACGGATTTGGTAGAAAGCACAGGCCTAAACCATACTTAAAAGTTTTCTGAAAATAAAAATGTTATAAGCTCATTCTTTTTGTTGAACACCTAAAATTATCAAGTAATTAATTTTACATTTAATATTACTTTTACCTTTTTATAAACTAAAAAGTGGTTTTAACAGACCACTCCAAGTGTCATTAATTTAGTAGTTAATTGAAATTCAATCAAATTTTTTGTTGAAAAAAGTGCTACGTCAAATACAGCATTTTAATGTATTTTCACTATCTCTGAAATGCCAACAAGGTAACATTAGGTTAGTCTTAATTTTTATTAATATTACAAATGTGCTTTAGTTTTAAATGTAATAAATTTATTACGAAAAGCAATTCGGCTCTTTTAGGCGAAGAACAAAAACGTAATGGATTTGAAACCACCGTCTTAGATGAAAAACAAAAAGAAAGGAAGTGCCAAATTGAATGGCAGTAAAAAAACGTCGTTTGTGCTCTTTACAAATAGATTTCCCTGTAAAATATAAATAAATGAATAATAGATGATATTGTTTAGTGTATCCTTGCAACAACGGTCATGTTACATGCAACTCAAATTTGATATGTTTTTTGGTTTGGTCTGTGGATCTAAAGCGGGGCTTTAAATGTGTAATGACTTCCTATTTCCGAGTTAGCTTTTTGGATATTTGTGGACTAATACATATACATATATTTTTATTTTCTAAATTAGAGAGTAATATGTAATGGTTTTTCTTCTTGGATAGTCGTTTCAATAGCAACAGTGTGCTCGTTATATATAAATACAGTGTAATTATTATATGATGCATGATGTTCATAATACGTATTTATTTAATTGCAATTTTTGACTAAGAGTTTTTATACTAAGAAATGAGCAAGAGCAAGTTTTTTCTGATGGCGTAGTGAGAATTGGGTTCATATAATGATTGTGCTGTAGCTACTTCGTCTTGAGATGGATCATTCTCTCTGACTTCATATCCATTTACTACTTGAGCCTCAGTGGAGGACTGTTATCTTGAAATGGCATTTTAATGAGTATGTTAGTTCCTTTCGGCTTGTTGGTATATCCTGTATTGTATTGTTTTGTGTCGATATATAATGATTAACGGCGTGCTGTTGTGTGGGAGGATGTGTAGCGTAGCATTAGTGCAGTGCGAACGCAGCGCATCCACCGAAAACGGTGCCTCAGTGTGAGTGGCGCATAAATGGATATGGAGTGGTAGTGTACATAGCTAGGCGCACTGTGAGTTAGGCTTAACAGTGTAGTAGTCTAACAGAGCGAGTGTGGAATGAGGCTTTCTAGACGCATGTCGTCTAACGTCATCATGTCATTGCACGAGTTTGAGAAGCTGTTTATAATGCATGTTTTGTCTGTCTCTGCATGCAGGGGTTCGGTTTTGTAACATTCGCAAATAGTGCTGATGCGGAGCGCGCACGAGACCGACTTCACGGCACCGTGGTTGAGGGAAGAAAAATAGAGGTGTGCATGATATATAGCTACGTGTAGCACTGGCCTGTCCCGTCCCTCCCCGGTAAAATAAGGTCAAAACCCTCGTGTGGCTTGCTGGCTTTAGTGACTAACCGGTAGCACCTTCCTGCTTCACACGTGTTTTGACGTTCTTTTGCCGCACACACTGTACTTAAAAAATCACTCAGTTATCGGTACTCCAATATGTTGTACATTGTCCTAGACGGCCATTTAATGGCGATGACAGTTGTAGTTCCGATCCCCCTCCCTCCCACTCACGGGCCGCCGAGGAGGTAAGTGGGTAAGGCCAGCGGTGCAGCGCTGGGGCCTACCCGCTCTTTGCCACACGAGTTCATTTCAAGGCCCCAGCACTGCACCTGCCACTGTTAATTACACTTAATCTTAATTCATACTGTAATTTAGACTTGTAAGGCAATTAGAATTAAGTTCTTCTTATCATGTTTTCTAGAGTAGAGAAGGTTGCTGCTTCCGTTCGTTTTCTACACTAACTCATCATGTTTAACATCATAGTTTTATTTCTGTACAAACAATTCTGAATTTGATCACGCAATTTCCCCGTTTGTGCACAGGCAAATGAGCAAAATTTTGTTTGTTAATATCCTATCACTTAATAAATAATTTGCTTTCTACAGAATAAGGTTATGTTAAAAATCATAAATTTCAATTGGCAGGGGTTAGCACTGTTGCTACCAAGCCCTTGGACATGGGTTTCAAAATTCGGGCACTTAAAACTTGGTGTTGATATAGTCTTACAAATTTGTAGGGTAACAGGGTTGTTTGTACCTTTTATAAATAACTTGTATTTTTTTATGTAAATATTTAAAAACTTTTATGATTTTAACAAACAAAACAAAATAATGCATTAATTTCTTCTAATTGTGGCGAGCTTTAAAATGTTACTTAATTGGGTTTAGAAAACAAGTGTCTAGCCGCATTTCTGCCGATTCCACTGATTATAGCATATGGTATGCCCATGCTCGGCACAAAAGTGGCGCCCAAGACTCACGCTATTTTGTACACACGAATAATCCATACAGATTTAAAAAAAATTTGTCAATACAGTATCTTAAACCTTTGGTGGTTTTAATATGCTTAAGTAACGTAAGTAACCTTCTTTACTCTACAGACTCAGAATTACCAAGAAAAAAATGTAAACATCCGAAGAAGCAATTACAAAGAAGAAGAACAATTTTTTTTTTATCTTTGAGCCAGCAAGGATTCTATATCCAGTGATCAAAACATGCAAACTTTTGTAATGAAAACTATTTAATTTTCAAGTATATCATTTAAGGAAATTACTTAATTGATCAGATAACGAAAAACAAACGAAAAGAAAAGTAGTTTTAATAAGATAAATTGGTATCTGAGACATCTAAGTAGACAGTTTGTGTGTATGGAGCTGTTCTTTAGCCAAGGTCAAGGTCTGTGAATTGCTGTACATTGCTATAAATCTTGCTAGCTGTTGTACTGTAAGAAAAATATGTCTGAATATTCACCCAGACAATTTGAGACACCCATATGTTTTTGGATCTTGAGCTAAGGTGACCCTTTGATATTAATGTCTCGGCGGCGTTAAAGAACATGTGTTTAATACTTTAATCATTAATATAACAAAAAATGTCCCCGTTCTCTGAATTTTTCTAATTTATTATGAAATTTTAAAAAACAGCATCCAAAACTATTGCTAAGGAACACACATGGTTTGATTTATTAAATAAATTAAGTGGTATTGTTAAAATTTATAACTGTCAGCATTGGTGTTGCAGATATTCATAAGTTTATAAATACTTTCATATTCATACTTTTCGAATTTGTATTGTACTAAATTTATTGGTATTTTTAAGATTATTTGCTATAAGTTTACTGTAAAGTGCAAATTGGCAACAAAGTTTAATGAAACAACACTGTTTAAATTTCGATTACATACAAAATACATTAAACAAATAAAAATCTAACTTTTCTGTTGACACAATGTCCAGTGATACAAAATATTAAGGATCATTAACTTGAGAAGAAGCGTTGACTACGATTATCTCGAACCCTCCACTGGATGGAAACTTCATGCTCTTGAATTATACGAAATAATATCATTAACTAATGAAAACCATTTGTTAAAGTTAGTGAAGGATACACAATTAAAGTAAATAAATGTTTCTGCGCGGACTGCACTCTACTTTGCGAACCCCAAAAGGTTAACAAAAGTACCATTTTTTTTTTCAAAAAATGAGGTTGTAAGATTGAAAGTGAAGTTGGTTAAACAAGAGCGCCATCTTTGTCTTTTTCCAATTGTAACACACTGAAATGGGGATTGTTTAATTTGTTAAAGTGTAAATTGACTTAAACACTTAAGCTTGAAATGAGGATTGACTTGAGACGATCGGATGGAGTTTCCATGCGATGGAGGCATCGAGATTAAACTAAATATGCTCAATTGTTTACGCTTACAATGAGTGCAGTTTACTTAACCATTTGCAAGTTCTTTTACCAACTTTGATGCCAGTTTGTTGTCACAATACATGTAACATACATGTTAAGCTAATTTTCATTGTAGACACCTTTGATTATAACTTTGTTGATGCATATAATACAAAATTTGAAATCGTTGTATGTTTATATGGTTACACTTAATATTACTAAAATGCCAGACCTTTAAATGGCAACAACAATATACATAACAACTTTACCTAGAAACTTTAAAAGATCAGTTATTAATATCGTGAGGTTTTTGTTCTCTCTGCATATGCTATCATAGTCTTAATCAAAGGTTTTAATTAATGAATTACTAAAAAGGAGTTGTTTATTGTAGATCTGTGTAGGCTAAGATGCTTTATACTGATTGACGTTACAGTTATGTGGACTGTCTATAAGTTTATTTAATTTATAAAAATCTTTGTTCTAAATATTGTTACATTTTAGTAATGTCAGTCGGTTGTCAGGTTGTCATGTATTCTACTCGTAATTTTTGTTTTATAAAGTTATCAAGATGTCAATGAAATATTAGATGCTGTTGGTTGTTTATATAATTACCGATATTCAGAGTTATTATTCAAATAAAATGAAGAGAATCAGAAAATCATTAAGGCAAAAAAAATATTAGTGGTGCATAAAAAGAACATTTGCTATAAACATGGAATATTTATATCCATACAAAAACAAATCAGCTTTCAAATATATAATAATGCCGTTTTAATGATGAGCTTCTAAATAACTTTATATTCAATATATTATTTAGTGGGATGCACTTTAGATTTAATTTTTTATGCAATAAATAACTCCTGAAATATATCAATTTAACTCGTATATCCATTATATGTTTTCAAGTTCATCACCTATTTTTTATTAATATTCAATATTTACAACAATAGTTGAAAATAGAACTGGATATGATGGATATGTGCGTTACTGGTTTTTGTGGTACTGTCACTAACAGTCAAGTTTTGTTTAGGTGAATAATGCGACTGCTAGAGTTCAAACCAAAAAGCCACCGGCTCTTCCTGCAGGTAAATGTTTAAAAATAATATTTTCTTAGGGGTTTGTTCGTATTTTTTATATTCTTGGTTTTTGCATTTGGCACAAGTGCACCAAAACTTTGTGCTTTTAATTCATATGGTGTTAATGTTGAGTTTGATGCACATTGAATTAGTACGTAATATTTGAGGGACCCCATATTTATGAAGATGCTTATTTTTAAGATCAATGCAAAAGCTAATTTTTTATCCTGTTTAAAACGTTTTCATTTTTTTTTACATTGTAAGTCCGATTTCCATCAATTTTCTGTTGCATTGATCTTTTTCCAATTCTCTATATTTCACCCAGATATTCTTTCCACAGTTCCGGTCTGCGTCCAATGGCCAGAAGCAGCTTTACGTGGCGTAGCAGCGATACAACGTGGACGAGCTAGGGCAGCATATCCAGCTGCAGCGGCGGCTGCTGCAGCAGCTGCTTTTGCAAGACATCCCACACCATTGGCCGGAGCACTACATGGTTACACACCTGTTTTAAATACTCTTCCAGTAGATGGCGGTGTGTACTATGACCCATTCCTTACTGCACATGCTGCTGATCCCAATTATAGACTACAGGTATGCGTGAGTAAAAATTTATAAATGTTTTTAAGGGTTTGGTGAAATCACAAATTTGATAAGTGGGATTTGATCTATTGTTTATGATAATGGGTGTAAATTGAAAAATATGGTATTGTGTGGGTACTACAATTGTTTCATAAAAATAAAAAAATAGAAAAAATTTTAAGTTTTTCTCCAATGTTAGTGCTTCAGCAAAATTGTGTAGCTTTTGCTTCCTGTGCCATAAACCATCAAGAGATTTACTAACACTTGATCAGATTTTGGTATCTATTCTGTAACACTTTTTTCTTAATTTAATTTTTTTCAGGTTAATGCTGTTGACTATTGTTTAAAAAAAACAATCATCACATAAATAATTTTGATTTTTTTGGTGCCATACACTTGCATAGATTTTTTTTAATTTTGCCAGACTAATTTGGGAAAAATTAATGTAGATCAGTTGTCCTATGCAGTAAAAGGTTTCTTAAAATGTCGATGTTATAAAAATGTTTATTCGTTTTTTTCTATTGCAGTTAGTTTTTAATAATTCTATAGCCTCGCATGTTGAAAATTGCTGTCCTATCAATAGCAAAGTTTTTATTCTATGTATTCTATGAATAGTCTGTGTGCATAGAATAATTTTGTAGTTTTGTACTTTTATCAACATTTATCTTTTTATTTATCGAAAAAATAAACTCCTGCTGAGTTTTCATATTTTTACAATTTACAGGATGTTTATGGAGTATGGACCATACAATTATAACCATGTTATTATCAGTCAGATCAATGTAGGTTTTTTACATAATTTTATCACATTACCTACTTCTATTGCTGTACATGAAATAAGTGAAAATCAGTCCAGTAGTCACTCTTTTGTCATAATCTACATTTTTCTTTGCGTCATTTGTAATAATAATTGTTGAATTGAAGTATATAAATTGTAATGAATTCTTATTCTATGGGAGTAAGAATTATAAATTGTTTCGTGGTTCTTTCGAGGAAACAGTTTCAGAAGAACGGCGAATTTACGTAGTGTACACTAGGAATATAGACCTGTTTCTAGCAAAAAGCACTGTAGGATGAATTATAAAAAAATTAGGTTTCACGAATGGTCACTTTTTTTTTAGATAAAAGTGATTTTTCTATGTAGGTTGCTAAATTTAGAATTTGGTCACTAAAGCTGCTAATTTGCGAAACACATATTTAAATTTCTTGCTGTATTTAATCTGCCTTGTTTCCCGTAGGTTGGTATAACTGAAAACCAGAAAACACAGCACAAGTTTTCTTGTAGTTGTCGAGCTAATCTGAATATTAGCATTTGAATAATATGCAGCCAGAACGGTTTTAATGTTTTCTATGTTCTTCCTGTGCTTTCAATTTATTGTAAATGTTGTAACAATATAAATAAAAGATATGGAATAATTAAAAAAAAACAGAAGTGTGTGAGAAGCGAACCCTGGATAACTACGTTGCTCAGCAGGTGCTCTACCTCCATGCCATTCGGTTAACATGTCTGATTTTCACTTATTTTAAGTATAGTAATACAATTTGGTAATGTCATAAAAAATTCTGTAAACAACCTACCTTAATGCCCTAATTAATAACATATTAGTTAAAATGCTAGGGTCTGTACTCTATGAAACACTCTGTATAGAAAATGTTCAAAGGCGCCACTAATTCTGTCATTATAACAATCAATTTGATGTCTTTTACAACTGTGTAACTGACGCCATAAAAGTCTTCATTTTCTTTCACAATCATTTTGCCTTGCTATGTACTAAATCTGACGATATATTTATCGTCATAATGGTAAAAATGAAAAAAAAAGTATTACAGAATAGTTAATTTTTACTATTATTCTACAAATAATGAACGCTTTTAATGTTGATGAACTAGTATGTTTTTGGGATGCAATGGTTAACATTATTAAGGTTACACTTATATTCATAGTTTTGAAATTTATTCACATTGATGAGTTAGTTATGTGTATCCCCTTATCATTAATATTATTATTATATTATTAATTTCCTTAATTTATGTGTACATGTTCCTTGTATTTTTTCATATGTTTGATTTGCATAAGTTGCTAATTTATCAGTGCCGTAGTCAGAAAATTGAAAAGAATGTAGTTGTTAGACTTTGTTCCCTAAGTCTACGCCACAGATGATAAAATCTGTTTACTTTGTTTTTTAAAAATTTCTTAAATGTCATCCATATGACCCCAGATATCAACCAAACTATATAAACAATTAAAGTCTGTTGTGAGACAATTTTAGATTTGCTTATATTACCATACAAAACTTGAAGTATTTTTTTTTCTGATGCAAGTGTGCTGCTTACATCATCAGCTTTACGTTTTTTGTAATCTAGAAGTAACAAGCAGAAATTTCGGCAGGATAAAATTTTCAATTTAATTATTGTCTTTATAAAGAATTGTATTATAACGAACAAAGTATTAATGAAAAAATAAAAAATATATGTCAAATAAAAGTTGTGAATGTCTTAATTTCAAATTATATAGGAAAAGTATTAACATACTTTTTCCGCTACCGGCAATGTAAGTAGGCCTTACATCCATAGCTACAGGGATTGTAAGCGGCTGATAACATTCGTGTACTAGTTACCCTTGACGACGGAACTTAATAGTGTCACTTACATTCCTAGGAAAATAATTGACAGTAATAACAGAAATGCAAGGTTATAATTTAAGAATTTTGACAGCTAACTATAAAAATGACACATGATTCGTATTTTACAAATAATATTTTCTTGTAATTTTAAGCTACTTATTACCGGTAGCGGAAAAAATGTTATAAGTAACACGGAATGTATCGACTAATAACATCCTCGGCAGGCGACAAGCTTCGGCTCCGCCTCAGCTTGTATTCGCCTACCTCGGATGTTATTACGTCCTTACATTCCTTGATACTTAACTAACTATTTTCACGCTACCGGCGATGTAAGTAGGCCTTACATCCATAGCTACAGGGATCGTAAGTGGCTGATAACATTCGTGTACTAGTTACCCTTGACGACGGAACTTAATAGTGTCACGTTCCTAGGAAAATAATGTTGATTTTAACTGTTCATTGATATGGTAACAAGCACAGACAACTTAGAATAATGGGGCTTTTAGAAAATAATTCCGATGACAGCTGTCAAAACGAACTTTTAAAAATATGATTAAATTTCTACCTGTAGGCCTACTTACATTGCCGGTAGCGTGAAAAATTTTATAAGTAACACGGAATGTATCGACTAATAACATCCTCGACAGGCGACAAGCTTCGGCTTCGCCTCAGCTCGTATTCGCCCACCTCGGATGTTATTACGTCCTTACATTCCTTGATACTTAAATAACTATTGTTTCCAGGGTAAACTTTGCACCATTTATGTTTTTTGACCGTATCAGTATTATGCAGGTAGGAAAATAATAGAGTTGGCGGTTCACAGTTGTGAAATTAAAATAAATTTAAATTTGTTATAGGAAATAGTACAACTTTCTCAAATCATTGGTTTTATTATTTAGAAAAATAATTTCTGCATTGTAATTTCTACATTACAACAATTTTCTTTGCAGTAGCTATTGCACCGACAAACTTGTTCTTCTATGTATGTCGCATTTTGTCACAACTCTAATGCTTCCGACTTCTGAGGTGTTCAAAAAACGTACACTACATATAATAATTAATTATTCTGCCAAATTGTGCATTTTGTCTTGAGCTATTGCTTAAAAGATCATTTTGAACAGTGGGAGAGCTACTACAAAATCATAAGTGGGATTTTCATAAATTTTTCTGTGTACATCGATCTTGATGTTATAGAGCACAGCCTTAATTCATTGTGTATGCAACTAGCCGCTTTAGATGTGCATGCCTTGCATGGCACTCTGTTCTAGGCTGCTGCTGCCGCTGCACCTCTACTAAAAACCCCTCTATCGACTGCCCAACAGGCCAGCTACGCCGCAGCCGCCACCTACACAGCAGTGGCCGCCCGATACGGGGCAGCTCAGCCTGTCGCAGGCTATGCTGTGGCCGGCTACGGTAGAGATTATGCCGACCCTTATTTGGGACATGGAATCGGGCCTATGGCAGGATATGGGGTATGTAATCTTAATTTGTAGTACTACCCGTAATCGCAAACTTTTGTGTCTGTTTGTTAATTGAGTTTTAGTGCTGTAGAATGGTAGCATTGCCTATTAAATACGGGTATAGTATTAAAAACACCCAATGAAAATATTTGTTAAAAGTTGTGCGGTCAAAGTATTGTTATTTTTTTAAATTACAATCTTTTAATACTCGTTAGTTTTTTTAACTTCCCTAAAATAAGTTATAAATAAATATATTAGTATACAGTGTGTCTTTTGAAATAAGTATGCAAATACAGAGGACGGATAAAGCATTGCAAGAGCAATAAAAAATTTCTGTTAAAAATGTAAATTTTCATTATTACCGAGATGACTATAAAATATGCATAAAAACGGATAAAATGTAAATACATGATTTCTCTATATTTTTGATGAATTGTAACCTTGGTTTTTAAAATTGCTTGTTCCGTTTGCGAGAATTTAGAAGTACCTTTTGTTTAGTACACACAAGGTAACGTATTGCAGTAGAGAAGCTTTTATTGCTCTTGTGGTGCTTTAATCGCCTCTGAATTTTCCCACTTATTTAAATTTTCTTTTTTCATTTACGTTAACCGAAATATTGGCTTGTAAAATCAGTCGCCCTGTAACTTAATACATAGAGACAGTGGAATAAATACTTGAGAGTTTTTATTAATTGGGATTGTTTACGATGAACCAGTTTATACAAGGTGATCAAAAAGTAACAAATAATGGTTTGATTCTATGAAAAAATAGCGTAATAAAAGTTGTTTATTAAATTTTGGCGCATACTTTTTTGATGTTGAATTTTTTATTCCTTTCACAATTTGGTTGCTATGGCAACTAGGAAGTTTTTGAACTTCAAATGTATTTCATTCAAAAATTTTGTTATAATTGTTATAATAAAATAAATTGTTATTTCATTTATGTAGTGATGTTGGTTACTTATTCTAAATTCAGTTTTATATCATCTTAAATTTACTGTAACTAGTTTTTACCTATTGGAAATAAAGCATTATTATTATTATTATATGAAGTATATGTATTGATATTATCGATATTATTGGTATTATTGTTGTTATCGAGTATGATCGACATTATTGATATTATCGATATAAATTTAATATCGGTATCGATACTTATTACTCGCCCTGTATAAATTTTAGTAAACCCACCACATATTGTTTTATTATTGTTAAATAGAATGAATACAGTATACTGACAACACAACTGCAAATAAAAATTAGTTTTTTTATAGTTTTAGTTAACTGTTTTTAATATATTTTGTACAATAGAAAAAAAGGCTATTATTATGCTAATAGTGCCTTCACGATCACGTGCTTGTTTTGAATGCTTCTGATGTGTTATTCACAAAATTTGCAGTAAAGTTTTAGTAAGCTAGTTGCATGTATAAAATGCGATATTTTAGAGCTGAGGAGTTCAGCACTTCTGGTATTCTTATATGGGCATATATTTGCTGGAACTTAAAATTTTGCGGATTTAGATTCGAAATTATGGGAATGATATTGAAACATTTAAAAGCAGTTTAATTAAATTTTTTAATTTAAATATTTAGGTTGGTCAGATGGTGTATATTATGAATGGTAATTGCAGGCTGCTGTCTACCGCAGCGGGTACAACCGTTTCACACCCTACTGAACATATCGGCAGCTCCGTACGGCCTACAATAATACTCATCTACTGTTCTCTTGTCTTGTGTACGTAGCACAAAACAGCACAACAAATCGAAAGAGCCAAAGAGCTGTTAACTCACTAACGTATGCCCTTGTGATAAACATCTAACCAGCTCTCTAACTTAAATTAGCCATAAGGAAAAAGTCGTTTCCATTCACTTATACCTCTCTGATTACTGAATGTTTTTGCACATGTTTTTAAAACGACTTTTTTTATATTTATGCATAGTGTAAGATTATGTGGATGCAGTATGAACCTGAAATGATATATAAATATTGATCTTTACGTAATATTGTACAATAGTTTGCTGCCTTTAGTTTGTAAGAATTATTTAGGGTTGACTGGTAATTGTATCGTTTTCTTTTTTTTTTATACATAGAAAATCTATGTATAAATGCTGTAAATTTTTAGATAAGTATAATAGTTACGTAATAAGAGTATGATCTTATACTTTTGAGTATAAGTGAAATGGAAACGTAAATTTTGTGTTAATTATTACATTATTTTGTTTGTTAGTTGCTATATTTTGATACTTGTTTTTTTTTTGTCGGACTTACGTCTGCGAACATATCGATGATATTCGGTGTTTTGCTCTCTACATTACAGTTTATTTCAGGAATCTCTTTTAAAATTAGAGGGTGCATTTACACGTTTTCACTGTTAGCACAATACATAGACGTAAACTTTTTAATAATACGTAAAATCGTTGCCAATTTAGATATAAACTTTTTTGAACGTAAATGGACACTCGTAATGCTCCTTAAGCAGAAAACATTGACCAAACAGTGTAGACGATAGATTTAGTCCGTTTAAGAAGCGTTACATGTGGAAATCGCTAAGAATCAAGAAGTTGGCCTAAATAGTGGAGTGTGAGTTTTGATTTCATCGAGTTCGATTTATTTTTACTCAGCCTATATGTTTTTTAAATTGGCGTTAGAAAATGTTGAAGTGAAAAAGTTGTTTCCTGTAATGTGACATAAGCAAGATCAAACATTTTATTTCCCATAGCCCATTGTTTCTGGATCATTATTATATAACTTCTTTTTATTTCCTTATATTAAATTACAACAGTGTTCGAAAAACGCATTTTAAAAATGCTGCTAGGTGTATATGGTGTGTCTCAAACAACTTTTTTTTAAATATTTTCTTATCCAATGATAAATGAAATATCGCCTGGGTAATAATAAATCAAAACACATTGTATAGCAATTGAGCTTAGCACAACTTTGATTTTATTTTGTAAATTTTGAATATGTTGCAATTTGCCAAACTTTTTAGAATTACGTTTGTAAATAAACATTCTTGTGTAGTGTGTTTGAATTTGAACAATTTTAGAGCCTAAAAATTGCTTAAAATATGAGGGTTGTAATTAACAAGCTTAAAAAAATGCCAAACATTATAAAGCATCGCATATCGTGATATAATTACTATGATTCTGAAGAGTTCCTGTAACTACTAAATTAGTAACAATTTATTTTTGTAGTAGACGCACAGATAGAGAACTAATGGGAAATTCCCATGGAAGTACTATTTTAGTGCATCTATTTTTGTTGATGCAACAGCACATGTGAAACCTTTAAGTCAAAATCATATAATAGCCAAGCACAATTTACCTATTAATGTAGGAATTAATTTTAGAATGAACAATGATCTTTTTACGTGTAAATACACCCTCATTTGAAAGCAAGCTAGCTCTAGTCTGTAAATAGTTCGTACGTACAAATTCGTGCCCCTGGTTGTGTCTGATCCAGTAATAATCATTTTAGTATCATCTTTCCCCGAATGTAGTTGTAAGCCCCATCCCCCCTCCCTGTTATGATCGTACTTTTTAAGAATAAAATGTAAAGAGATAAGAAGCACAAATATACTCTACGTTTTTTGTATTTGTTGTTTTATTTTCCCAACATTCTTATTAAGTTACATTTATTTAGGACATTAAATTCTTTTTTTTTTTTTAAATTAAAAACTGTTTATGTCAAAAAACTTGTAATTCTATTTGAGAACCCATAATGTTTAAGTTACGATTACTGTTACTACCGAGTTTGATTTGTAATAAAATGTTCTGTAACTAAGAAATTTAATTTTTTTTATGACATATTTTTAATGCTATCCCAGTCAAATTAAAAATGGACGAAGAGATTGCATGGGCTTTCCCCATATATTAAAAATTGTTACTTATAAATTACTTTTTCGTATTAACAGACTTCGACTACTACAGGCCATTTATCACTGCTCATTATGAAGGGGTAACATATTTGTTTAACCCTTTAGCCCGGTGAAAACGCTTCCATGCCCGGGAGCGGACTGGCTTTTTGGCTTTTTTATTATCTTCATGTAGCAGAAAAGTTATTATTAATATTATCATATGTAAATTTTATGTTTTTATGCTTTTTTGGACATATGCCACGGATCCGTGCCATGCGCATTGTGTGACGAATTTCTGGTGCAATGCTGACCGACACGGATCCGTGACGCATTTGTTTATGCTAATGGCAAAAGACTAGTATCAAAACTTTAAAGAGTAATTAAAATTTATTCAGAAAATAAACTATTACATAAAAGACAATGTAAATAGGTAAACTAAATCAATAAATTTATATATATAGATATAAAAGAAAAATATTCTAAAAACAAACAATATTTCGTTAGTCGGGAACGACGGCCATTTTTAGATTTCCGAATGCCTTGGTTACGTGCTGACCTGCACACAGGATCGTATGCCACACGCTCGCTTTGTACAGGCAAAGTAAATGCGAAACGGCGTCTGACACGGATCTGTGTCGAACGCACTGAGCAAAGGACGCGCCTGACACGAATCCGGGTCAGGCGTAGCGAAAGGGTGAATATTTTCTTAACTTCGCAATTAAACAATGTCTGCTTATTTCATAATGGATAAAGACATTGTATTTTTCTGAGCAGGTTATTTACTGATACCTATTTTGACAATTACATTTCCGACATCGCTGTTTGACAACGTTTTTGCTATATTTTCCGACAATAGTAGCTGCTGCCAAATATTTTTGTAGAATGTCTATTACGCTGATATTTGTATTACATTCATTACCTATAGGTGGCTGCATTCCTTGAAGGAGGTAGGACGATGTAAGGTAAGTATGACCTATTCTAAGACGTGTTATTGCTACTTGTTCTCTTCTGGTCAATGATCCTGAAAATTTACTCTCGTTTACGGATGGTTTTACCTGTCTGAACTTAGTGTTAGTAATACTTCACTTACTGTTCCATTAATTTTCTGATAAAAGTATGCTGTAACGTCCCTTGGTCTTAATGGAGTCTTCTTCAGCAGTTTGTTTCAGTAGCTTGACATGCTGTTGTGTTCGTCTGCTCATTTCCGGTAATTCCCACATGTCCATACAAGATAGATTTGCTATTAAGATAATGGATAAGAGCTAAAATTTGTTTGGCTATCGGATCGTTTGTTGTATGGATTTGAGGCTACTTGAATTGCGTTTACCGAATCGGTACATACCAGAAAGGAGTATACAGGTTGTCCCAGCCTTATAACTTCCTTATTTGAAGAGATGCGGTTTCAAAGGTTATTACAAATTATTTTAAGCGTTCAAGGCTTACTCCAAATCAACAATGAAACTTTTTAAAATGTATCGCCGTATTTAAGTTCGGCATTTTGAAATTTTGTTTTTAAATTTATTGCTTTTTTCAAATAAGATTGTATATTTTTAAAGATGCCATTGAAAAGAGGTTTTCTTTTCTCTTTAAGTGGGTGTATCTTTTCATAGGCTTGCATAACTAATTCTTAAAAAAAAACGATATTTCTGAAATTCCTTAAAAATAACTAGGTACCTAAATAAAAATTGAAACAAATGAAAGTCGTACATATTATTATCAATAACAATCTTTTAATTAATCTGATTAAAATGTATTCATTGAAATCATTTATAATGCTAGTATGATGCTATAAATTAGTTAGACATTCATTTGAACAAAATATATAACCAAAGTTTATGCTGATCTGACAACTCGGAATAAATTCCAATGGTTTATATGGCAGGTACATAGCATAAAATGTAAAAAAGGATATTGCATTACATTAAACACATTAGTTTTAAAAAAAATGCATAGTTTGAAAAAAACAATAAAAATTGATATTTTATGAAGTTGAGCAATAAAAGTCGATAAAACGACTATTTTCTATATCAATCATTGCTGTTTTTTTCACTACTTTCTTCAGTCTCTTTTCATTTCCTTCGTTTTTTTTGCTCTTCCTCAGTGGCGGATTACCGCACAGACGGACAAGGCGCGTGCCTGGGGCGTCAGCAAAGCGGGGGCCACAGAATCGTTGGGTGCCTTATCCTCAAAAACCAAAATTAAATTTTTTTACCTGAGAATGTGATTTTTTCTTTTAAATGGGAATATCATTATTTTTTTTTCTAGTACCTGAATATTTTTTTATTTCCGTATCTTATTTTTGTGTTTATGTTTTTATTGATTCCAAAAATAAAAAACGTTATGATTTTCTGCATTGTTCATTTTAGTGAACCATCCCATTCTTAGTAGGGTCAATAGGGAGGGGGCCTCCAGATCAGGTTGCGCCTGGGGCCGCACAAAATCAAGATCCGCCACTGCTCTTCCTTAATTCTTTTCCTTTTATTCATTTTTTTTCTTTTCTTGTTTGGTTGCTTATTTTTTAAAATTTTCTTTGCTTGAGCACATTGAATGAACCACTGGTTCACAGTGCTCAGAATAACTTTGGTTCAAAGTTCCCCACATGCTAATTTTGACTACAATAAAAAATGTTAAAGTTTTAATCCTCTGTTAACTTTTATTTATGTGAGAATTGCAAAGCTTTGCGCTATTTTTAGATTAAATATCAAATCTTGGCTAGTCATTTATTTCATTTTATGATAAATGGTTAACGACATGTTGCCAAAACTTCATGACTAGAAGCCACTCTTATGTGTGTCGTGACCATTTGAATACATGCTTTAGCGGTATAAAAAGACACTTTTGTAAGGAAACCCACCTTATTAGAAATTAAAAAGTAGCAGCAATTAAAAGCAAACGGAACTCAAAAATGTTTTTTGGTAGCTTCCTCGTTGCATTTACAAGATAAATTGAAATTGTCTCAATACTGTATCAAATCCTACAACTTTATTGCAAAACTGGGTTGGATATTCTCATGAATACAAAAGTTAACAGGGGGTTGAAACATTAACAATTATAACCCTATGGCGTCTTAAAAAAAACTCACTGTATATTATACTATTAAAGTGAAAAATCCACAAGTAGTTTTTTGTTCATTTTTAACAGTTCATAGAAAAGCTATAGAAAATATTTTGGTAGCTTACCTCACAGACGTACTGTAGAACAATAACTACTAAACTGTGTGATATTAGAAGCAAACCAACAAAACCAGACAGTTTTTGCTATATACTACATCGAAATCCATTTACTCAAATTAGAAATAATATCAGTGGTTCATAGTTCATACCTGCTCCCCTACACGAGAGCATTTCAATCCGGCCTTCTTACAACCGCATCTGGTGTACCAAGCCTACGTGCTCATTGTGATTAGCCTTGGGAGTAGGCCGGTCCAAAAACAACGATGCTCACCAAATGTGCTCTAACATAGGATCAAAATGTCGCTGTTAGTAGCAAATTGTGGCCACACAATTTTGTGTAGTAAACAAATTTTTGAAATATATGTTCACGATTTACCGAACAACCGCTCCACCTAAGAAACAAACCCTATAAATCTTTGTTGTAGAAAAGTTTATGCTCTACAAATTTCTACACAACCATTTTTTACGTACAATTAACTGTTTACGAGTAAAATGCAAAAAGTCGTAATCGGTGTGCAAAAATTCAGTTTTATGGGAATTAATTTCATAAATATTGGCCAACTTTCATTACTGAGGGAATGCTCCCTAATTTTTGGTAGAAATATCCTATACAACAAGTTCATTATAATATAACAGATATTAGTAAAACTAAAATTACATAGAAAGTTTCACTATACACAATATCTTCATACAAAAAAATACATCAAAAAAGTACTCTTGTTGAAAATCGCTATATCTAATAGTTTTCAAGATAATTTATTGTTTTTGTAAAACCGAGTATCATAAAGGGCTAAGTGTTTTCTCAAAATGTTCAAATAGTTTCCAGAAACTTTTGAGACTAAATTCTACAAATGAAAACGATGAAAAAGTTCCTATAAACATTTATCCCAAAACGCTTCGTTACAGAGGTACTGTCTCTGGAAGTGGGAAAATTCAACAATTCAAATTATTTCCTCTTTGGGAGGCTGTAACTCCGTAAGCAAGCGTCTCCGGACTTTTGTTTATGAGAACTTATTTCATTGTTTCGATCTGTAGAACTTATCCTCAAAGTTTGTACCAGCTATTTTCGCATCTTAGGGAAACACCTTTATGCTAACTTGTTTTTTCATAAGACTTGAACTATTTCAAAAATTGTTAGGTATAACTTTTAACTAGACTGCCTATTTTATATATTTTTGTATAGAGAATAAGATTTTATCGACAAAACTTCAAAAAGTGTAAAAATAGAAAATATTAATATTTAACTAGAAGCAATATTACGTCCCCCCCCCCCCCCCCCATATGAGATACCTCTAATGAACTTAGTTGAACGAAAATTAGTAGAATTACTAAGCTAAATCAGTAGCTTACATATAAAATTTAAAAATTTTAGTGCAAACACCCTCTAGGGCTTTGTGATACATCATTAGAAAGCTTAATTTTTTCTCTTTCTTACTACCTTAATCATGTATGGTGTTAAAGTAGAAAATAATGCAGAAAAATGGCTGGCTAATGTATTGCACTTTAAATCTAGATACCTTTGCAATAACGAAACGTCAAAAATAAACAAAAAACAATCAGCAGGGGTTTAATAAGTGACAAAAAACACAGTACATAGGGTTTGTTTCCTTACAACTATTGTATTGCGTAACAAATAAACCTTAATTTCGTGAAATATGGACCATTTGACAGAAACAGAACGCATTATTTTCTACTTTAACACCATACATGATTATGGTAGTAAGAAAGAGAAAAAAATAAGCTTTCTAATGATGTATCACAAAGCCCATGTTGCCATTTAAAAAAATTCAAGATGGCGGCCGCGCTCAAAAATCATGGGTCAAAAAAAAATTTTTTTAACCTCAAAATATGCGAAATAATTTCAAATGGAAGCCTGCCAATTTTCATATCTATATCTCAAACCGTTTTAGTAGGAGAGCTTTGGTTCCAACTTTAATAGCGACCTTGTATGTTTAATAAATATGTACTTTACACCACATTGATTTAATTTTTTTCTTGTAAATACAACAGGCTGAACACTGCGCTAAATTTTGTTTCATATGAAAACTTCTATTAAAACACGTACAAAATAGGCTTTTGGTACCAATTTGATTATATTTCACGCAAATAGCTTTATCTGAAGTAGTTATTTGAACTGATAATAGTCCCCTGTAAAACATACTTTTAAGTTTAAATTAATAAAAAAGCATGTAAAACATGCTTTACATAAAACTTTACATTTCACATTAGAAGATACTTATTAACATTAACGTTATATTTTAAAAGGGTTTGTTTAAAAAAAATGTAAATATGTTATTTATAACGGTATTTCATTCATGTATTTAATTAGTTTTAATTAATAAAACAAAGTAATCAATATCAACTTTTTATATTCAAATGTTGGCGGCGAAATACCATAAAACAATTGACCTTAAAGGAAGCGCCAATATAAAAAAAATGAAAATCGGGAACACCTGCTTATTGGCATCATTTCTTGCAGTTTTAATTTCGGAACATTGATTTCTAATTGATTTGTAATAATCAATAAGGAACTTATAAATATGGAATGTGATGAAAATGTAAGTGGCGGTGAAAATGTTGCGGAAGAACGTCTCCGGGCTCGGTTTTCGTTTTCCAGGCTTTTAGAAATTCCTAGTATGAATTATGCAAGTATAAGGTAGAACTTGTTGCATGTTTTTAATTAATGCCTTTAATTTACAAAATTTAATTACTTTATTTTAGCGAAGCCGTCGAATTCCTAAAACCTATTGTTTCCGCGAAGAAGTTTTATGAGAATATTGACGATTGTGTGGTTTCCACAGTTGAATTTATCTTGGTTTACTCCAATTTTTTGATTGAAAATTCCGACAGCGGTCCTACTCTATTATCGCTGTTGACTCTTCTAAAGGATGTAGTTACTGGGTAAACAAACCGAACTTTACTGCTTTACTTAATATTCATCCACATTGTTGCATTATTATGTGTTTTAAAAATTAAATCGTTTTCCATTTTGCTCAAAAAATTAGGGTATACACTTTTTGAATGAAAGACATTTATTTATATATAGTAAAAAAAAACTCATATTGAGTCCTGTATGTTGCTTCAGCGAACGAATAAAAAGAAGTAACATCAGACAATATAATCATATAGTAGCTAACTCCTAGTTCTTCGACGCAGGCATTGTTGTAGCTTCCAGATGCATACTTGTCGGCTGACAGTTTATTATAAAATTGTGTTTTATGCTAAACTTTCTGGTAGCCGCACTGAAATCACCTGGCCGCACTTGAGAACCACTGCCCTACGCGTTTCTGGGGCTGCAGCACGTCTGCGAATTCTTCGGTCAAGCATCTGCAATACACGCTGCGTCGGTTTTAAATTGAGCTGAAGAGCGGCAAACGTTTAATATTCTGTAAGAGCGACTGGGTTTATTACATCAACTCCGTGTTCTCCGCTGACTGCGGTGCACCTGCGAGGTATGTGCATTGTCATGCATAGGCGCCGAATACGGGGTGGCTCCGGGGCTCAAGCCCCCCCAGAAATTTATAAGAAGGGGCGCAGCCCCCCTGATATTTTTTGCGTTTAAAAAATCGGATGGTGCAAATGTAATACGCGACCTTTTGCCGGAATTTGTTAAATTTATTAAAGTAGCATTAACGATTCCTGTATCTTCGTGTAGCGCAGGGCGGTCGTTTTGAGCTTTACGAAGGTTAAAGACATTTAAAGTCAACTATGTCACAAAAACGACTTAATGATTTGGCTCTACTTCATATTCATAGAAACCAAAATACAGATTTCAATATAAACACAATTGTAAATTTATTTATCACCAAGACAGAAGTGAGACAAAATACTTTCTTTGTGAAGTAAGTTTTGTTTTTGTGTAGTACTGTTCTTCTTGTTACTTTATGTTTCTAATTAGATTTACTGTTCATTTTTTGTTTTTTTAAATGAAAATATGTACTTAAAACAAAGCGTTTCAAAACCATTGGAGTACAAAATAGCTTATTTCTGTTAAATTCTGACAAAATCAATATGCAATAAGCAATACTACATGTTTTAACAAATAAAGCATAAAAACATCAGAAAATCGAAAATTTGTGCCCACGAAACCTATTTTTCCAAGGCAATATAATTTAACACAAATTCCTAACTTTTAATTTAAGACGGTTTGACCTTGAAAAATTCTAAAATTTTGCTTGCGGCGCATTTTTAAGCCCCCCCTGAGAATTCAAAAACCCGGCGCCTATGTTGTCATGCATAAATATGAAATTGGGATCTATGTGGACAGCATGCGGAACTATAGGGTGGCATAATCACTGCACCGGCGGCATGCAGAAATCCTAAGATAACGACAGGGGCGTAGCTAGGAGTCATTGGGCCCATGTGCAAATAATTGAAATGTCCCCCCCTCCCCGACTCCGACTGTGCGCCTCCAAGCCAACCGAGGATTTCTGTCGCAACCGATTATATCAATGCACGACTAGCATGATTATTAAATAATTTGTTTAAAGCATTATTTGTATTAAATTTTCAACTAAATTGCCATTAGGTGATGTAAAATAATGTTATCCTTCCATTTAGGATGATTGCTAGCTTTAAAATTCTTCTAGGGACATAATATACAACTAATTCCGTTTTTATATGTTAAAATGCCATGTCTCATTTCTATTGGAATTCACTGCATAAGTATATATTTTTTGTTTTTGTTATATGCGAATTTCAGTTCTGTTTGTACGGTGTTAGTTAGTTTCTTAGATTTTATTTTTGTTTTTTTTTTGTTACTTGGTAAAATTTATAAATGTAATTATTCATGCAGGCAGATACCTGGATTTTTCGCGGCTTTATATTGGCTATGGCGGCAAAAAGTCTAGAGCTGTCATTGCCTGGACTTCCCTGTAATTTAAAAACAATTATTTTTTTTTATTCCTAAAATGTTTTATATCGTATGAATATAGGTATAAGATGTAGTCTAGAGTTAGCTACTACAGGTAAGATCAGATGCTTTGGCCAATTTTGTATGGGAAAACATCGACTTATTTTGTTGTTTTTTTTTAGAAAAGTTTACTTAGGATTAAACAACACCAAAGACAAAATAATATTTGAAGTCAAAAAACGCGGGATGAGTAGCTCTGTACATTTTTTTGTATCTAAAAACTACGTCGTTACGAAAACAAACACCGAGGATCAAGCATGCAAATCTTGTATCCGGTGCTTATGTTTATATAAAAGTCACATACGCTTACATCAGCGGCGCCACTTCACGACCGCGGTGGGTTGCGCGGCACTTCATTTCAACAGCTTACGTAGAGTTGTTACAGATTTATTGTGTTTATTATTGGTGGGATTTATCAGGTTTTATACACATTTAAAGAGTTAAAACTGTTTATTATAATGCGCACCAGCACTTCATACATGTATTATAGTCTACAACTCTGCAAATCTTAATAGACGCCGAAATAGGTAACAGTGCCGTTCTAGCCTAGTGTCTCGGAAGAAAGGGGGGTAATTTCATACACAAAAATTAAATTCTAAAAATAAGGTCAACTGTAAGTGACTGTGCTCTTTTAAAGTTGCAGTTCAAAATCGCTTCAAGCTTTATTTTTAAATTAAAAGTAATAACAAACAGTCGCCTATTTTTCCTCTGCTTTTTTCCACCGGATTTCTTTTTCCTGCTTGTTCTTCCAGCCTTTTTTTCTCATTTTTTTTTCCACCGTTTTTTTCCATCGCCTTTTTTCCGCGGCATTTTTTTTCTCGGCTTTTCTTTCTAGATTCAGTGCAGTCAGCATTGAACACTGAGGTTTACGAAAAATTACATGAATTGTAAGCTTAGTTAAGCATTTCCTTCAAGGGTCATTCTAGGAAGTTCACAACCTGCTCCTGTAGTACCTAACCCTAAGTCCCCAACTACCTACTTATTATTTTAAAGTCATTTAATCCCTTCCTCGACAATAAAATGCAGCTTCTTGTCACAGATTGTAACCTAAAAACGCTATGCAGTTTGAAATTTCCAGGTCTAAAACGCACTGTTGCTGAAAAAATAGGTTTGAGGGTTTATCTTATTTTAAACTAATCAGCGAAAAAGTGGCGCCACGATTTCCGCTATTTTTATGAAAAGTAGCGCGCTAAGCTAAACAGTTACAAAAATATAACTTAGCTACAGTAGCGCGCTACAATTGACGTGATTTTCTGTTATATTTTATCACCATAAAGTAGCCAGAATCATGATGTTGCTAAAATGTACGAAAAACATTACATTACATTATAAATTTATTTTTTGAGTAACAGTTGTACGTTGAAAAGTATTTAGATATAAATTATGAAATTGCATAACATATTATAGTGTTGTTAGGACTTAGTATTGCCAATACTATATAAATATCGTGTTTTTTGTTTACTAGGATTAATGCAGTTGCTTTCCAAATCAGCTGCGCCGATATCGAAAGAATTTTAACACTTTTAATTAAAATCATGGATAGTTCTCAACAAAATCCTGTAAAACTTCAAGTAGGAAACATTATAGCACACTTAATGAACATGGAAGTAGTCTTCTACAATAAAGCAGATTTACTTAATTTAATTGCTAACGTTTGCGTCTTGTTTGATGAAGGAGGACATATGTTTGAATTAAATGGTCTCTTAAGTGCCCTTTTAAAACGGTAAGTACTAGATTTACGAGTAAACACGTAACTGTTCTTCTGGCAATTATTTTTTTAGAAGAGCTGAACTGAAAATTGAAGTAGGACCAATAATTGAAACCGTAGAAGTTCAATGCAGAGAATACTTGAATCAGGTAGAAATTGAATATTTGTTAACAGAAAACTTTGTAGATAAATTTCGATTTGTCATTTGACTTGATCGAATTGCTTAAAGTTAGTTTAGAACATTTGCCATAACGAATTTATCTGTTAAATTAAGATTTATTCAAATATCTGATTTTTTTATAATTATTAATTATTCTAATTTACAGGAGAGCGATCCACAAATTGTTCTACAAATACTCAAGTGCTTGGTTACTTATTACAAGACCCGTGAAGAATACGATGCGGTTACAAATACTTTAAAGCAGTCTTTATGCCATCTTTGTTTATTTATGTCCAATTCGTTGCTTCGAAATCCCACTGAACAACTTTTAGTCATCTTAGTAGAGGAACTTTATTGCACACATACATTGGTTTGGCCAGGTGGAACAACGGCTATTTTAAAAGAAATTCAAGCTTTGCCTAACAATTATCAGGAATGGCCCAATGCGTATGGAAGTGTGTTTTTTGTTCTTGCATATCTATCCTTTTTGCACTCGGAGTATGTAATTCATTTTTTTTAATCGTTATAATTAATTGCATTGACGTTTCACTTTTTTGATCAATGAAAACAATATGATGTCATTTGCAGCATAAAATGTATACTTGCACTTTAAGTGAAGACAAACATTTGTTCTCCAAAGACACACATATGAGAATTTTGACGTAACGTAAAGCTACAGTCACACTATACGTTATATTACGAAGCTCAAGATTCATGAGTATGATCCTACTAGCGTCTAGTCACTTGTTATTCCTGCCGATCATACCTCACATGACTTGCGCACCTCCTCTGCATGCAGCTGAAATGTGAATAGAACACAACACCATAGTGGCACAGTTAGATATGCGGGTGTGTTCGGTCGTGCTGATTTTTTACTGCATAAAGTAGTTGCGGGGTCGAATCTCGGTTGGAACCAAAATTTTTTTTTATTTTAGTTTTTTTTTAAAACACTGTTCTTGCGTTTTGCTGTTAACGCGAGGTTATTTGTTAAGAGCAGTTATATTTTTAAAGAAAAAATACGAAGACAAGTTTGCATTCACTCACTGATTGATGGCATACTGACACTCAAGTCTGGTAATAAATTAAAAAAAAGGATTTGTTGTTTTCTATTGAATGCAATTTATTAGCAATGAAAAAATCGGCTTTAACAATGCAAATCTCTATGTAAATATCACACTCGCACATATGCGAGCCCTATTACATGATATTGCGCAATTCATGATCGGCAGGAATAACAAGGGGCTAGACGCTAGTTATGATCCTCGCTAGCATTCGAACACACCCGGTGCTCGGTAGTCATATATCAATTATTCGTTACACTGGAAAACCGTGCACACTACAGCAGATGAAGTAATAGTAGGTATTGCCTTACCAGTGTCTACCCCCACCACTCCTATCATGTGACTAAGCTCCGCCTCTTCGATCAATAAGAATGCAAGATTCCCCACTGCTCTAGTTTAGGGTAAAAGCGGCGGAAATTCAAAAATTTCAAGATACTTAAATCTTGGACTCAACTAAATCAGTTTTAAAAAAACAGGTTTGTTTAAAAATCAACGAGTTTGTTAACGGGGTTGAACGGCTTTTGAACAGGACCAGTTTAAAAATCAACGGTGCTGTTCAAAAGCCATTCAACTGGTTAACAGACCTGTTCATTTTTGAACAGACCTGTTGATTTTTTTACAGACCCGTTGATTTTTGAACTGGTGCCGTTTAAACCAGTTAACAGACTTTTAAAATGATTTGATGGGATCTAAGATTTTAGTACCTTGAAATTTTGAAATTTTCCGCATTTTTGAGTTTAAACTAGAGCAGTGGGGAATCGAGGGTGCAGGGCTTAGCCACATGGCAGGAGAAGTGGTGGGGTAGATACTGGTGAGGCAATACCTACTTGTAATGTAACATTATTTGATAATCGTTAAGAAACAGACAAGAGTGTACATCGAGCGCGTCGCGTTGCGAACAGGCTCGAATGGTAGGTATAGTAACACAGTCCATACTCGAGCATTTTTGTTACATTACGCTATTATGTTACGGCACAATGCTCAAATGTGTACAAAACCCTAAGGACACCATAAGGTTTTCTTTTGATCATATTGGATTATTCCCTCTTACATATTTTAATTTTTATAGAATGCTATGGAGCTACAACGTTATATGGAAAAGTCTCAATCGTTTCATACCAGAATACACAATATTCCCACAACGTTTGTTTTTAAAGGCATTAACCATGCTGTATCCTTTGGCAATTGACAATAGTTTTGCTTATAATATTTATAATAGTAGAGTTTTACTCGATTTGTTAGGTACTTGCAAATCGCTACCAGAGCTACTTACATATCATCCTACACAAATGACATGGTTGCTTACATATGCAAAACCAGCAATAAAAAAATTATCATTAGTGTCATGGTTGCGTACCCAAACTGAAGATGCCCAAATTTTAAGTGCGTTAGATTCCACTAAAATGGGGTACTTACTAATAAAGTATTTTATAAATTGTCCCAATGCTGTTATATCATCAAGGTAATTTGTTAATTGCATTAAAAAATTAAATTTTAAAATTATGAAAATTTATCTTTAGGGTGTTACAGTTAATCATCAAATTAACACCTGAACCAAACTTAGAAAAAACAATAGAGTTAGCTTTACCGCTCCTGTGCAATCGTCCAACCATTTTTGCCCAACTGCTACAAGTAAAACCTACAATTCCTGCAGACCCTGTCAACGTTTTGGATTTAATAAAGGTGGCTTCCGCTTCGCTACCATTTTTAACTCATGATGCTGCAATTCAGGCTACATGTTATTATAGCATTCGCCTTCTGAGTGCTATGAAACATCAACCAAAT
This sequence comes from Ctenicera cuprea, assembly GCA_958336395.1. Taxonomy (NCBI): domain Eukaryota; kingdom Metazoa; phylum Arthropoda; class Insecta; order Coleoptera; family Elateridae; genus Ctenicera; species Ctenicera cuprea. Next base: position 17,812,322 of record OY284487.1, on the reverse strand, counting down.
GCTTTGTTAATGTATTGCCATTATTTTACCTCTGTTAAGTTTTTAGTAGTAAAAAGTGCTGCTGTAGAGGATACTACTGCTTTGGCAGCTATAAAGTTGCTAAGACGATTAGTGAAAAATCAGGTATGTTCTCACAATAATTTAGATTCGTAGTTTTTCAAGATCTCAAGTCGGAATGTGATTAACCGATAGGTACCATACCGAGAGTAGAGTTATGTGTTATAAAAATTAAGACGTGTCCCATTTTTACGAAGTTTATGCGGTGTCTGCCAACACGTGTTTCAAAATTTTAGGGGCGATTCCTTCAAAACAAAGAAATAAAGCTTAATAAAATGTGTCTGCAAACCAACCAAAAACTACACCGTACAATACACCTTGCAAAGCATGTTCGAAGTGTCGTCCATTATAACAAAAAAAAAAAAGTAAAAGGTTTGCATCTTTATTTTGAAAGTTTCTAGTTTTTCTTATGGTTGCATACCTCTTGCGAGGTGTAGCATATCTTCTCACCTCTTACCCTGGTGGTGCTTAATGTGGTACATGACAGACGGACAGTAGAGATATACAGCTTCAAGTAGGCCCCCCCGAACCGCGGAAGTGCATGCACTTAATATCCAGAGAAGATTGTACAAGGACAGTCTTCGAAGTGGGAAGTGAAGCTACAGTCCGCTAAGGCCTGTCACATATACGAACGAACTTCGAACTTTTCATCCTAATTAAAATGGCGGATGCGATTTTCGGAAAAAAAGATTTCTCTAGATAAATAAAAACAAAAACGCAAAGACAAATTTTTTTGGCAAAATACCCAAATTTTTTTCGTTCCCCGTTTATTAAAAGTGGGGCATGAATTTTCGATTTTCAAAAATTTATTAAAGGCGTCACATAGCAATTAGTGGACTGGGACACGAACCAAATTGTAGCTAATCCCTAGTTCTATAAGCGTTCTTCTTCTTATAGTGCCATATCCTATTCAGGGCGTTGGCCACCTCTCCTATGTCTGTTTGGTGCGCGGCGATAGATAATTTGCACAGACAGACATAGGGGACCTACAGTTTAACGTGGGCTCCGAACCACAGGAAGTGCATGCACTTCTTCTCCAGAGAGGTTTTCCTGGGGAAAAATCCACCTCGCTGGTTTCCCGTTGCCTTGCGACTTTGCGAGGGAGAACGACCGGGCCGGGGATGGAACCCGGATGCGCTGCATAGGTAGCTCGCGCTCTTACCACTGCGCTACGGCCGCTCCGCTAGGCTATAAGCCTACAAAGTTAAAAAAATTTTCGTATACGCCGCCTTGGATGTATTTTTGCAGTAACTCGTATCTACCTTCTACCTACAAAGTAGGCCACGAAATGATTTGAACGATTTTGTCTTGTTTTATGCAAGTGTCAACAAATAATTTGACAATTATCATAGCATGGAATTACAGCTCATACTGTAAGAAAATATTTTCCTTTAATTCACGAGACATTCAACAATTGTATGATTTTGAATAATGCTCCGGAAACAATTGTTGGCCTCTCTATAGCCTAGACTTAAATCTCCGATTACTCTGGAAGTGTTAGAATACCAATATTTTTGCACAATGAACACAGTCTCGTAGAACTCGGAAGAAAAATAGTACAGCAGGACAGATCTTTGCCCCAGAGTAGTCAATAGGGTAATGGTTCTATTAGAGATGGCAGTGAAACAAAATTGTGACCATACTCAACATGTAATTTTTTATTCACTATCTTCCAAATAAAGTTTTATGAGATCTTATTGTTACAAATATTAATTTATTAAAATTGCTAATATTTAAAATAAAATCGTTCACCTCGTAGCTCACACTGTAGGTAGTACGAAGTGATATTAGTTGAGTCATGACTCAAGACCAGTAGAACACGGGGGAAGCCCCGACAACTTATCCATACATATATAAAAGCACTAAAGGGTTTCTTCTCCGGTTCCTCCAGCGGCTACCGCTTCACCAATTTGGACCATTTTTTTTTCAATGAAAGGTCTCTATCCTCAGATGGAACATGAAACATTTTTATATTTTTATTCTATGTCGATTGTTCTATAATAATTATTTTAATTTATAATATATATGAAGGTCGGCTAGACGCGCGTCACTTGGGGCTCCGTCTACAAAACCGCTGCGTCTCATTATTGGAACTAATGCATCACGTGACGCATTTAGACGGGTCGGTAAACGCGAGTCTGTCAGTGCATTGTGCGCTGGGATCTCACTAGTTGATATAATTACTGAAAATTGTTTGTTTCGTTAATTTAGCGTAAAGGGGGCGTTGCGTACTTGGGGGAGGGAGTAAGCGACAATTGGCAGAATCAAAACAATTTTCAGTACTGCAAAACTGCACATTGTACTTGAATTTATTTTTGGATCTTACGGGAAAAGACCTCTTCCACGAGGGAACTTAAGATTTATTGATTTGCTCCCGTCTCGGCCTCTAGAAAAATATCGTATAGGCGCGTAGGGGTGTTCAAAGTTATCGATATATCGATAACTATCGATAAGTTACCGATATATCGAATAACGATAACAAAATTTTTAGTTATCGATATATCGATAACTTATCGATAAGTTATCGATAACGTAACGATAACTTATCAATAATTTATCGATAACTTATCGACAATTTATCGATAACTTATCGATAACTTATCGATAATTTATCGATAATTTATCGATAGCTTATCGATAACTTATCGGTAACTTAGCAATAACTTACCGGTAACTTATCGATAACTTATCGATAAGTTATTGATAACGTAACAATAACTTATCAATAATTATCGATAACTTATCGATAAGTTATTGATAACGTAACGATAACTTATCAATAATTTATCGATAACTTATCGATAATTTATCGATAACTTATCGATAGCTTATCGATAACTTACCGGTAAATTGTCGATAAGTAACAAAAAACAGAAGAAAAAAGTTTAAAAAAAACTATAATCAAAAAGTTTACGATTTTAATAATTTTCGTTCAAACTTACAAACTATGTAATGCTTGAAAAATAGTAATGTACTTTTGTTTCTGATAATTTTTTTATAAAATGACATTTCAAAGACGGTTTTTTCTTAATAACTCTGTTTTGAACATTTTACTATCACTTACAGTTAGTAATCTTCTACAGACAGGCTTAAAAGTTTTCTTGTATTTTCTAAAATGATATATTCTATTCTAATCTAATCTTATACATCAATCTAAGTACCAGTCGTTAAGTTCCTTTCGTTAAAATATCTTAAATTATAAGTTATCGATACGTTATTGATCTGTTATCGATAACTTATCGATAAATTGGCGATATGTTACCGATATTGTATTGATAAGATATCGATAAATCATCCATAAGTTATCGATAAGTTATTGATAAGTTATAGGTGAGTTATCGATAAGTTATCGATAAGATATCGGTAAGTTATCGATAAGTTATCGATAAGTTATCGATAATTTATCGATAAGTTATCTGTAAGTTATCGATAAGTTATCAATAACTTATCGACAAGTTATCGATAAGTTATCGATATATCGATAATTATCGATATTTTTTCGCAAAAAGTTATCGATAACAAAAAACAGTTATCGAACACCCCTACCCATAAGCAGACATCCTGTATTGATCAGAACGATTAGAACAAATTGTTAAATCAGTGTCTAGCCCTTTCCACCTCTAATTCCTATGCTATGCTATGCCTCTGAAGTGAGTCAGCACTAGTTTGGAGTAATTAATGCGTACTGACTATACTATTCTGTTTATTACATTTCTTCTCATCTTTTAGGTAATCAGTAATGTTAAAGTGGGCAACAGTACGGTTTTTCAGTTTACTACAACGCCTCAAAGCCACTTGCCAAGAATTACAGCTGGGTTAAAGCTTTTAGAAACACTTTTGAATTGTGGAAACCAAGTTCTGTTGTTGAACATCGATAAGCAGTCTCTATTTGGTATTTATCATAACATGCACGCTTTAACAAGGCACCAAGAAACTGCACCAAGTGCTTATAAAATTTTGAGACAATTAATTTTATGTGAAAATAACTTCGCCTTTTCACTTGCAACCATACATACTGTGCGTTTAATTTGCAACAGAGATATGAACTCGAAAAGTATTAGACCATTTCTGGAGTTTTTAGAAGAGTGGCTTAAATATATTATTCACTACCCATACATTGAAGTGCCAGTTGGTAACCTGTTGATCTTTTTCGATCAAATTGGACTTCATAATGTAGGTGTAATGTTAAATGTTTAAATTTTGAATTTGTAACAGTTTTGATTTTTTTTTCTTAGGGCATGGGCACTGGGCACTGCATATTTCAACTGCTACACACATACCAGCAACGTCAGCGTCAACTTTACTTTTTTAGTTAGTTCTTTTTATACGTTTCACATTGCAACATTTATTTTATATTAAACAGGTTGGTAAAGGTCAGTGCATTACCTAGCGGCCGGAATTTAGAGGCCTTTAATTACTAAAAGGTAGGACTTTCGCCAACTAAACTTTAGTTGGCAAAATTGTAGTTGAATGCATCTGCGGTGTGAGTGTAATCTTATTAATGTAAAATCAATGGTTAAGATTAGCGTATAGATTGTTTTAAGGAAATGTTGCACAAAATTCACCAATTAATTTTCAACAAAAATCCCGTAGGTAATTGATTAATTGTGTCTTATAATAATTCCAACAAATATTCAATTAGTCAAAATATTTCTGAAGTAAATATAATTCATGGTTATTAATTTGCGCTCTATAGAGAAGGTTAGCAAGTCCACAGTGGTCGATATGTCCTCTACTGTTTAAAACATGGAAACAAAATCAAATATAAATTGTAGGGGATCCAGAAGACCATTATTTATTATTTATTATAGAGAGAGTTCTCTATAAGTGTGATAAAGCAAAGTTATGATTTGGTGCCAGGATTCAATAGAATACCCCGTATAGTTAGGTATATGCACAAGTTTATTTGCATTTTAATTGACTTGCTGGATATTCTTTGTTTTTGAACATTCAGTTGATTAAAGAAAAATTTTCTGTTAAATGCTAGTCAAAACCATGTACTCCAGAGTTTTTAAAATTGAATTGGGTTATATAGGGTGTTTGTTGCAAAGCTGCAAACATTTCTAACTCTAATGCGTCATAAGTCGATTTTTTAAACAAAACACCCTGTATTTGTTACAAAATGGGATAGAGCTTTTTGCGCTCTATAAATTTTATTCACCGCTGGTTATGCCTAAAACGGTTTTCGAGAAAATTAGGTTTTAAGACAAAAATCGAGTAACATTTAGAAACCCAAATGTCATAGATGTCAGAAGCACTGACACCTGTTTTTTGTGTATTTGCAAGAAACAGCTACGAATATTGTTTAATTAACGACGAATTAAGGATCACTTTAGTTCAAGAGTTTAAATATAGATTGGGAAGTTAGGCAATCTAACATTTTAAAATTATTTATAAAAACCTAATTTCATACATGAATTGCTGCAACAACGTACGTTATTTCTTAGAAAAACAAAAAAGACAGGTGTCAGTGCTTCCCATAATATCTGGATTTCTAGACCCGATTTTTGTCCTAAAACCTAGTTTTCTCGATAACCATTGATTAATAAAATTATTAGAGCGCAGAAATTTTTATTTAACTATGTAAAAATATACAGGATGTGTTATTTAAAAAACAACTTATGGTACATTAGAGTTAGAAGTACTTGCACAGTTAACAAACGCCGTGTATAACCAAATGACTTTAAAATATCTGGAGGATAGTGCATCGTCTTAACTAACATTTAACAGAAGAAGTTTGTTTAATCTGTAGATATACGGATCGTGCAGGTTTTATTAATGAGGTCATTTTTTTAAGTGAAGTGTGCCAAACACTTTTAAAAAGGCAATAAAAAGACGAACAAGCAAAAATATACAGAATATTCTGTTAAAAAACAAGTTTGGCATGCTATACTCTTATATGGAACTACCTGTATAATTGAAAATAATTTTAAAATGTGGTCTTCTTAATCCCCTACAACTTTTATCTAAAAACATTTTCTGCATTTTAAATTGGAAAAGAGATATCGACCACCGCGGCCTAGTTGACTCACCCTGTACCATTAGATTATATACAGAGTATATAATCAATGCCTGTGCTCATCTCTCACTCATTTGATTTTTGTGGTCGATTTTTAATGGAGGAACACTGTATGAGTTAATTACGAAAGAAATCTCATGAAAATCGTGTAATAGTTGTTATTTTTTTATTTGGTTTTTTATTAATAGGATATACAGGATGTATTCGAAACACGGCTGACCCTTTTTTTCTTTATTTATTAATTGAACATTTTAAATATGGAGTGATTACTGCACATATAAACTTCTATTATTTAATTTAAATTTCAATTTTGTTTGCACTTTCAGTTTAGATTTCTATATAGGTTTACTAGATACACGATTTTTTTACAAAAATGAAAAGACTGGAAAAGATTGCAGATTTCTTATTTTAAATCACCGAATTATGAAATTTTGGAATTAAAAGAAACGATAGTGCCATTAAAATAAATTTTTAAGATTTTTTGATCAAAAATATGTTTTACATCAAGAGTGGTCTGCATTAAGCTTTTTTTACGATCAATATGCCATCTATTACTCGATACTTGAATCAGGGGTAAGAATTTTACTTGTTTAACAATTTAAGAAAATAAGTAGATATCATCCAAGGTAATGGACAACCGCCAACGTACACTGACGTGAGTTGTGTTGCCTATCTATAGCTCATAAAACTTTTTTGATACTTCACGGAGGTTAGCTTCACTTCTTACTATCGGAGATTGATCTAATAAAATCTTCTCTTGAGACGAAGGGAGGGGGAAAGAGTAATCTAGATACATATATTTTATATGCAATTATCTATTACTCTATGGTTTTTATAAAATTTGGGGGGGGGGGGGCAGCAAAAAAAAGGATGCTGATGGCATTGTTTTAAAAATTTAAAACAAATAGCGTTTTAAATAAATTATATAATAACAGTCAAGCCAATAGGGCATTGATATATGCGGTTGCAAGGTCTATTTTCCATGATCTCATGTAGAGGATTTGCCTCATATGCGAGAGGTTATGCGTTCAAACTTTTATGAGGTCTACATTTTAAATTTTTTTTAATTACTGTTAAAAGACAATATCGGTTATATTATTTTATTTAAAACGAATAACTATTATTCTTTTGCTACATAACAAACTTAATTAGGTGAAACATAAAACGTTAACGATAAGCTTTTTACAGCTAAATGGGTATAATTGAAATCGCTTTGGTGTTAGGATTCTAATTATATGCATATTTTATAGTTATTTTGAAAAATAGCGGTGCACTCTATGGGCTTCGGTTAATGTATCTACTTATTTTCTCCAGCTGTAAAAGCTTATCGTTAACTTTTCATTTTTAACCCGATTAATTTTGTTAAACTGCGGATCGTTAGAAACTGGAGTTTCATTAAAAATAATTACATATTTTAAATAAAATAATATAATACCAATGCATTAGTGGCTTTATTTAAAGCTGTATTTGTAACGAATTTTCAAATAAATTGCCATCAGGTGCCAGCAAGTAATAAAATTTTTCTAGGGAGATAAAATACAGCTATTCCCATTTTCTGTGTGTTAATCTGCCATGTTCCACCTAAATTTGAATTTACTATATGTAGTGACACAGCAAATGAAGCTATGTCTCATTCTTTTGTCCGAAACTTGGCAAAAATTCGTTTCTTTTTATTTATCTGTTTTGATTGAATGAATGTGTTTAATCTAAAATACTACAATTCGGTTTGTCGTGCATATACTTACACCTAGTTAAAGAGAAATATTAAGTTATGGGTATCATAAAAATCGCTACAAATTGCTCTTTTCAAAGAAATTAACGAGCCGATATCGTTCCATTAAGAAAAACTGTTTTCAGTAACTTTAACCTCTCACACAGGGAAGCGCACACCGTTTAAATTACGATATTTATTTCAAATTAATATTTTACTTCATAAGAATCATTTTAAGGGAGTCGCGGCACTTTTGGCGTAAAACATAATATTGGCCCAAACAGAAATTTGATGTTAAAAAATTTAATTCTGTTTCCAAACATGACAAAATATAAAGAGCGTTTCTCTTAATTGAAGAAATCTGATATAATTTTCTGGCAAAAACCGGAAAAGCGAAAAATTTAAAATATACGTTAAATAATAGGAATGTATGTGCCTATTAATCACTCCAAGCTTAATTTGTTTTTATTACTAAATAAAAAGAAAAGGTGGTGAGCTATGTTTTGTTTACACCCTGTATTGTAAGCCCAAAGAGAATTATTATGTTTCTGTATTTAGATCAGTTGAGTTTTAAGTTGATAAATACATACCTTTCAAATTTGTAGAAAATGTTTGGTGTGATAATTGTTTTGCTTTGCGTTTTTCTTTAATTAAACAAAATGCGAGAATCCGTCCAGGTATTTTTATTATCTGTTTTACATACAACAAAATTTTCAAGTTTATGGAGAATCATAAATTCTATGTAATTGATTTAACCTTTAAAGTTGTTGTATAATTTGTTGTTTTATTAACTAAAATTAGGAGTAAGTACACATTTTCCTTAGTGGGTAATTAACTCAACATACATACATTTTTTCTGCATACGGTGAAAGTATAAAGTAACGTATGGGACATAAGTTTTGAGAAAAAAATCAACAGGCTTATTAATAATCAGCAAAATAACGAAATTTTATTCAAACTTAAATATTAATGGTTAATTTTACATCTTTTGGCAACATGAAAACTAATCTACAAAACTGATAGCGGAGCATGGTCCTCAATGGCACGCAATTTGGCTAAGACTTGTCTCATCTTCCTTTGGAGGATGTTCGGGTCCACTTCCCGAATTTTTCTAAAAATTCGTGCCCGCAATTGTTGTTCATTTTGGGCCTCCCAACCGTTTTCATAAACCTTTCGACACAATAATGACCAAAATTCTTCTATTGGCCGAGCTTGAGGGACATTTGGGGGGTTATCTTTTCTCGGTACATAATTGACGTTATTCTGCTCCAACCATACCCGAGTCCTCATGGCATAATGGCACGAAGCAAGATCAGGCCAAAATATTATATCGTCGTTCTGATGATGGATATTAATAAAATTAAGCATTTTCGGTAAACATCTCAGCATTTACAGCTTCTCCCCGAACTCGGCCAACATAGGGATTGTACCAGTCTATTAATCCTGTTTTGTGCCAAAACACGAGGTCTTCCAGTTTTCTGCAAATTAGTACAAGGTATACCCTCTTCGCATTCTCTTATTGTCCTATAAATCGTTGCCTGGCTAACATTTTCATCTCTGAACAAGTTAACAATTTCACGTTTGGGCAACCGTCCAACAATGCGATAGATACTTTGGCGAATTTCAAGTTTGTACGACATTTTGAACTTAGTTATTGAATAAATTTGACATTTATCAATAAAAACAAAACATGATTTGTTTACCGGTTTCATGGTAACTAGATCCAGACATCAAAATCGAGTAGAAATTTCAAGGCAAACTTTTTCTCAAAACTTATGTCCCATACGTTATTACTCTAGGAATCTGTTTTTGTATGTAGTAGGTATTGGACATTGGAATTCTTTTGGTATGTAATGAAATTCCTTCGATATGAAATGATATGAACAAAAAGCAGTTCCAAATGTACAAATAAAACAAAAATTCATTTGTTGTCCAATATCACTTCCAGACTAATCAAATCAGATTTTTATTATTGTTTTTTAGTGTTTAATTAAGTCGTCGTTAAAACTTGTTCTTCGTTCAACAATAAATCTTTCTCAGTTAAATAAGGTCATTTTTTCCATATAACATTCTATACGTAAAAACTTTTGTTGTAATAAAAAATTGTTATGTTCCTAAAACCTTAATAAAAGTTTTTGTTTATACATATTTGTTTGATCTTTAAAACAAGGATAAAGTGTGGGTTATAAAATACGTGTTACAGTACGACGGTAAGACAACTTAAGTACTTATATGTTTGACCATGAAAAATGCTGGTACCTAAAGTAAGTCATAAAAATTTATTTGATTTTATACAGGGTGTTGCCAAAAACTGTAACATTAATAGGTTTCAAAATTATAAAAGCGCATACAGACACCTAAAAGTAAACGATAATAGGTGTAATAACAATGAGCGAAGCACTTTGCCTAGACTTTCCTATACCTAAAAAACTTTTACATTTTATATTTCCAGAAGTATTTATGCGCAACGATGTAGCTCCAACTTGAATTGAATTTTTTGATCATTTGCAAAACGATTGCTTGGTATTAAGGAAAAACGGAGACAATAAAGCAAATTCATCAGCCAAAAATTGGAAAGAAAATGGAAAATTAATACCACCTAAATATTTATGCATATAAAAACTAATTTGTGACTCTGATTATATTATCACTCATGAGCTTATGGCGAATATTTTATCGTCCCTCCTGCATTAAATAAAAGGGTATGAATTTGCAATTTTCAAAAATTCATAGAAGGCACCACAAAAAATTTGGCGAAGCGGGACACCAACCAAATTGTAGATAATTTCTCTCTGTATAAACCTACACAGTTAAAAAAAAATTGTGTGGCCAGTTTTTAGGCAAGTATTTTTTGAATATTGCCAGAACTTTGAAAGAATTTCCACTTCGCAGTTTTAATGCATTCAACATTTCTTGTATGTATACACACACTCTTAAAAATGACTGTGTCGTTGTAACTAAATTTTAGCTGCAGCAACTAAAACTCATAGTTAAAATAGGGACAACTGATTTTTTACTTCCCTCAAGTAATACAAATTGTTTACTTACTTTAAGCTCTTGCAATGTTCTGTTCTAGTTATCACTACTGACGTAAATTTGTTGTTGTAACTAAAACCTGTTAGTTTCTAGAACCGAATAAATAGCAACAAAAATACTATTTGGCATTACTTAAAGGTGCTCACTTATAAAGTCAGTTGTAGCCACTTCATATATTAGTAAACCTAACTAATGATAATTGAGATGATTACAAATAATTCTTTAAAAAAATGTTTATTTAAAAATAAGGCTTAACATACAACCATCCTTATACCTACATGAAGAAATACACACTACAATGAAATTTAACAAAAAAAACACTATATTTCCTTTCAAACTCCATCAGCATTATTTTTAAATCTTAACTTTAGGTTAGCACCAAAATCATTTTTGTGATAATTATTAACATGAGCTCGAAAGGAATGAAGTGTACTAAAATTTCTATCACATTCATTTTGTCTACAACGATATGTGCTGCTAGCGTCTTCAAATTTATGTGTAATTCTTAAATGGAGAATTAAAGTTTTTAAAGAGTTAAATTGGTTTCCGCATTCTGCACAATTTATTTTAGACCTTAATGTAGATTAGATAATTATAACAAAAACAAACAAATAGACCTTAATGTATAGATTAGATAATTATAACAAAAACAAACAAATGTTGAACTGGAACACGTTAGAACAAAAATATTGAAGAAATAGTGTGGATCAAATGTAAGTCTATGGCTTCAACTGGGGAACGAGAGTTGTCACTGATGTGTATTGTTTATCAAACTTAGTGGTAAATTTGAAAACACACTTTTGAATTAGTAACCATACCTGATCTGCTTCTACCGGGTACAATGCATGTAATGAACGAATCGCCTTAAATGTCACTTCTATTGCCTTTAGAGGAGATTCTACTTGATATAAAACTGTATCCACTCGAACGTAAGAACGGTGACAGATGATGATGATGATTTTGATATTGCAGAAATATCAAATGAAGGACTTGCTTCTTCGGATGACGGGCCCGCAATTACAATTGGAGTACTCCAAGTTCTTGTAGTTTTCCAAGAATCTAATTCTTATACCAATTTTTGGTACAAGTTCCTTTATATGGTCTTCTGTCAATTTTGTAAAAGCGCCGAAAGCTACGGAATTTTCTGAAAATAAGTTGTATATTGAAACATTAAATTAAAGTAGGAGATTGGAACAACTTTACATACATATTATAAGTAGGTACTTATACAAACTTATAAAGCACCCTTTTAGAAATTCGTTTTTAATTTTACCTCCACCCCAAACTTAGTAATTGGCTATTTTACTTAAAACACCTTATCTCAGCGACTTCAACTAGAATATCATAATTTTCAGAAAAAAAAAAAAAATTAAATATCTAATAACACACGCTCCAAACCAGTTTTGGGAAGAGAATATTTTACTCTACTCAAAAAACTATAACGTCAGCTACCATCTATTACTAAACACATTCACATAAAAAAAGAATATCGTACGTATTTTTAACGAAGTAAATGTCTGCCCGAAATATTTATGCATAAGATTCATTTTCTGGCAACCCCCAATTTTTTTGACTTACATTATTTGGATATAGGGTGCAATTCTAAAAAGCCAAGTTTTCATATTAAACGACCACACTGTGTACTTTCACACACTACAAACTTTAGTGAATCCCTCGGTACAGAATGATTCTGCTGATATTTAAATAAATTTAAGCTCACCATTAAAATTTGGTATAAGTTCCTCTAGGTTCCATTCCGTTAAAATGTTTTCAACTAATGGCAGTTGACTTTCCGAAGCATCCATTCTTTACGTTTTGTAAATAATATTTAAGATTGTGAAATAACAAAAAAAAAAACGCTGCAATTACACCAAACACACAAGCCAAGCCTAAGCTACGCACCACAATAACTGTGAATAACCGGCGACCGGCGCCAGTGGCCAGACATGTGCCACGTAATCATTTCGTGTTCTGTTACCGTACAGTGGGATTCCCCGAAACACATACTGTTCAACAATAAACATTTTACAGATTCATAAGCGCCCAATACATGGGGGCCAGGTACTCATGACAATCTATGCATGGGGGGCCCTCGCACTTACGCTACGCAATAAACATTTGCCATTAAAATTCAAATAAACTTTATATGAATATTCATCTTTTTACAAACTCCTGAAACTGATCCTCATAAAGCAAAAGCAAGGTAAGGTGCCACTGCAGATATTTATTTAAGTACTGATTGTGCTGGATCATTCTAGATAGGGTGAGAGGTTTAAAATATAATAACACTTACCTACCAGAGAAAACACTAGCACTGTACGCACATAAATGATCACTGCACTGTTGTATATTGTAGTGTTGGCAGTAGGCGCAGGCACTCCCAAATAATTAGATACAAATACAAAAACTATCGCTGTTATTTCACGCAACTAAATTTTTAGTGTTTGTTGCGAATTTTGTTGTAGTCGCAACTAAAGCATTTGTAGTTCCAGTAAGATTGTAATTGTTGCCATTCAATTGAGTGTAACTAAACTTACTATGTTATTCCAACTTTTTCATGTTCTAAAGGAAACCTAGTTTTGCGTTATTATAACTAATAATTGCTAACCAAGTGTTGCATATTGTTATAACAATTTCAGCTGACTCTAGAAACTAATTTTAGGTTATTACAATTAAAACTGTATGTTTTTTACAACAAAATTGTGTTAACAAATGAAAATGTGTTAGAAGCACCATGTCATTTTTAAGAGTGCACCAACATTATATGTCTCTGTTATAATTCCTAAAGTTTATGCCATTCTGGCAATTCGCATGTGAGTAATACGGTGTTAAAATCAAAATATTCAAAATCTAGCTGCCGCAATTTTAAAGCTAGAGAGTACGAAAAATTTTTCCGATATTTCTAAAACATATTTTCTGGAGAAAAAAACTAACAACGCAATTCAAAGTTAACTGTTGGCGCCTGGGCCTGGCTGCAAAAGTGTAAACAGAGAGGGTGGCTCTTAGCGTGGTAATTCAGTCATGCGCCGACTGCCTGGTCCGGTCTTCAAATAAATTTATTTATAGGCTTTCGAGAAAGATGTATATTAAACTGGTAGTGTGCTGCAAGTTTTTTATGACACAAGAAGATTATTTTTTTTTAATTTTTCGCTATTAAAGAAAACAAAAAACGGAAGAAGAAATTCGTCTGCCAAAAATTTGGTAACAGGACAATTTAACCCTCTTATATTACCGCACTTAAAAATTATACACTGTGTCTATAAAGTAATCCCCCTAACTAACTTTTGAACGACTTGATATTTTTCAACAAAATTTGGTGTGCTGTGGGAAATTAAATAAGTACTATCTTTCAGACCATATTAAAATTTTGTGTCATCCAAAATGGCGACTGGGCGCCATTTTGATTTTTTTTGTAATGGAAAGGGGGATTGAGTGACACCTCATTGGAAAGGTCTTTTAGTTCTGCGTCTGATCCTCGAGTTTCAAAGAAAAATATTCAGCCATAACAAAATGACAATGTATGAAGATAAAGAAGTCTATTTAAAAAAACTAAGAATTAAAGCTTAAATTAATTAAATTAAGTGTTCGAAATGTTTACCATTCACTTCTTGGCACACAAAAAGTCGGTTATGAAATTCCTGCCCTACATTTTCATAAGTTTCTGGAGTGATATTTCTGCAAACTTCTGTAATGCGTTGCTCCAGTTCTTCAATTGTTTCTGGACGGGTTCTGTACAGTTTCAGATATTCGATTTCAGATATTCCCATAGAAAAAAATCTAAGAAAGTTAAATCTGAGAAGCGAGCCGGCTATTCTACAGGCCCCCGCCTAACAATCGATCTGCCAAAAAAATTTCCGTTGAGAAAGTCAGAAACAGGCCTATAATAATGAGGCGGCGCACCGTCTTGTTGGAACATAACGTTTTCAATATATTTCCATCCACCTGAGTTATTTCTGGGAAAATTTTGTACTGCAAATGAAAAAGTGGACTACTGGATAAAAAAATCAAAACAATTTTGAATTGAGTGAGTCCATTTGTTTAAAATCCGCCATTTTGTTATGGCTAAATATTTTTTTTTGAAACTTTAGGATAAGACGCAGAATTAAAAGACCTTTCAAATGAGGTGTCACTCGACTCCCCTTTCTATTTAAAAAAAATATTTTTAATGGCGCCCAGTCGCCATTTTAAATGATACAAAATTTAATTTTTGGCTAAAAAATAGTATTTAATTCCTCATTAAAGTACACCAAATATTGTGGTAAAATATGAAGTCGTTCAAAATTAAGTTAGGGGGGGAGGCTTACTTTATAGATAGACGGTATAGTGTATCTTATTCTACTGCGACTCATGAGCCATTTAGCTTAAAGAAAATTTTTTTAAATTCCTCCTATTTATTAATTATTTATTAAAAGAGGCATGATTTTTTAATTATTCTATATTTTTACAGAAGGCGTCACAGAACAATTAGCGAACTGAGACATGAACCATATTCTAGCTCATGCCCAGCTCTACGAGTCTACAAAATGAAAAAAATTGTGTGACTAGCTTTTGAGCAATATTTTTTGGAAAATGTCAAAATTTTCATATTTTCTTTATTGTTTTAGTAGTTTCACAAGTTTTCGTAGCTTGTAACATTGTTACCCTTAAGGGACAATATCAAATTTCATCTCGCTCTGATAACTCGTTTTTGAGTAAACAAGCATCAAAGCTAAAATTTTCAAAAATTTATAGGAGGCGTCACAGAGAAATAAGCGGGCTGGGACCCAAACCAAATTGTAGCTCATGTTTAGCTGTATTAGCCTAATTGGTGATATTATCATTAATTATTTATCATTAAATACATGTTTGGTAGAAGTAATATAAAAAAGTGGAGAAATCTTAACTAATAACAACGTAATTTTTGTTGACTACATACCACTTATTATAAACTATTAACGACTAACATTTTATAATGATATATTGCTATATTAAATCTAATTGCAGCTTTTTACCCAACAAATAAATTTATTAATAGAAATATTGCAATACCTTTTTCAATATTCTTACCTGCTGTCCAGCACATTTTCTTGCTATAGAAGAGTTATAATTAGATATAATTGCATTGACATTTACTCGTGTGTAAATCAACCAATGGAATTTTTAAATGTCGATAAAAATGATTCGAATGTACCTAAACAGTTTTTAGTTATTGATTTGTTTATACTTATTTTCTCATTTCGCTAATGTTTTTCCGCTTATTTAATTGGCATTAAAAAAACGTTACATTCTTCAACCTTTTTTATTGCATATAATAGCAAGTAAATGACAACTTAATGAAATAAGTGATTGCATAGATTTAGACGTGATATTTTTCTGACACAAACGTTGTTTTTAATAAACTGCAAGTGAAAAAACGACCGAAGTATAAATATTTTGGTGCTACAATTTTAATGCTATATACTAATGTATCTATCGGTGCTGTTGTCTCACTTAAAAACTGCATGTTGCTCTTTTATCTGTTAAAAACCCACATGATTGGCAGAAATTTTATAAATTTTGGATTCCAACTGGCTCCTTATATAGTAAGAGTGAAATAATCGCAATTAAATTTAAATTTACAAGTCAGTTGGCAATTCGATAATTATTCTAGAAAAAATCTACTTATATATCGCTCGTGAATCTAAAAAAGCAATCGGGGTAAGTTACTCAAACTTCCTGCATAGAAAATCGTGCGAAATTGCTTAAACAATGTTTTGACGTGTAAAATTGTATCGCAAATACGTAAATTTAAGCAAACACTTTAATCTGAAGTGGCGGCTGTATCAGTTGCACTTACGCTTTTTTCTCTTTCGGTTTTTGACAACTGAGTGGACAACTATATGCTTAGATCTGAAATCAGTACAGAACCTTTTCTAGTTCTTTGTGTAATATTACGCGTCCAACTGAATATTTACATTAGGCAAGAAAGTAATAGCAGTATGCAGTCTAAAGAGACCCAAATTGTTAAAAATCAAAATGTCAAATTTTTAACGAGAACAGTTCAAAAATCCTCGCAACAATAATGAAAAAGGAAAATGGGAAAAGCTAAGGGTAATTAGTATCCACATTTACATTAAAAACATGTTTAGACTCTCATATTATTATACAGGTCTGTCAAATTAACAGTCGCCACTTTAGATTAAACTCTACTTTACTCAGTCCTTTTCGTTTTTTAATCAAAAAATATAATTAATTTGACAGTTCAATTGATTGAAAATGAAATAATCCGGTCATATACCAGCCATGAATTGAAAAATAATCGGGGAGAATTACTCAAAATTGTTCCAAACGTCTTTTAAGCAAGAATAACACTCGTCACAGAACAAGTATTGGTAGTTTTTTTTACCGTACTTCTACGTACTTCCACTTCCTTTCACGTACTTCCACCTTACCTCCACTAACTATCACATATTTCCACGTACTTCCACCACTACTTTCTTCCACATACTTCTTCTTTTACTTCCAGATACTTCCACATACTTCCACGTACTTCCACTACTTTGTACACCTACTTCCACTAGCGGTTTATCCCTCGATCTTACCACTGTATCGGGAGCGTAGCTGCATAGTAGTCGTATTTTGAGAATATGTATGTATGTTCATTTTGGAGGCCCAAAACATTTCCGTTACAATTTCGAAAGTATACTTAAGAAAAAATAAAACTTTCGACAAAAAATTGAAAACCCTCAAAAAGTTACAAGTTATATTCAAGAAATTTGTAAGCCCCATACTTTTTGTTCACCCTGTATAAATATATACGGGCGTTATATTAAAAAAAATCAAGAGCGCAACTAATTAAAATCAAAATAATTATTGCTCAGAAGGAGTGTCACCTAAAAGTAACGGCCAATTAGCGAAGTTGATAACATTATTTAAACGATCAAAAAATTCGTCTGGGAAAGATCAAAAACAACCAAAATATCGTGTGCATAATATTTTAATAACACCTCTTGTAAACTTATCTTGAATAATTCCAAATGTAACACCGCATTTACAATTTATTATTTTTAACGAAATTTAAGTTCAAAATTCCCATTTCCCAAAATAAAAGCAAAAAAACAAACAATTGACTGTCGTGTTGGGTTAATTTTGAAAATATTAGTTAAATTTAGATTATGAACAATTGTTTCTAATAATATCTTGTGGGTACCTATGTCTGAGCGACGAAATTTTTGCTGAGTCAAGTCTTGTTTTAAAAAAAACCCTTACGCAACACCCTGTGAAGAGAATGGGTAGTTTGATTAGGCACGATTAATTTTAGACGGCTCAACTGTTTACGTAAAGTATATTCATCTCTATCTAATCGAGCTTCTTTGTTGGGTAATTTTGTAGGATGATTAATTTTCCATGTCGTAAAACCGTCGTAAATAATTTTGAAAATGAGTTTCTTGTTTAGGAAGCTTTATTTTTTTGGGAAAACGTTACTAGAAACCATTACGTAGTGGCACACCAGCGTACATGTGAGCGCTATAACCCAACTCTATTTGTGAACGGTTGTGAAAAAATGGATTTATTTATAATAAAGATTTTCTATTTTTATCCCAACCTTGGTTTTTCACATTCCTCCCAGTGTTGCCATGCCTACCCGTAGCGATAAAAACATTGTAATCTGTTGCATGTGGCGGGCGCCACGTGATTAGCGTCGATCTTTGTCGCACGCACGTTCTCCCGTCACGGCGCAGGTCCCCGTGAAGAGCCCCTGCAGTGGCCGCCATCATAAAAATAGAAATGACTCATTAAAATCTAGATATCGTTGGCGTTAACCAAAATGTGCAAAAGTTAAAAACAAAGCGCGGTGCCGTGGACGTAAGGAAGTCGTTGGTAAGGTCGTGAACGTTTCCTTTGAAAGAAACAGTTGATGCTCACGTCTTATCAATATTTCATCTGGCAACTGCGCCTCCGTTCGCGGCGCGGAGTGTTCCTATATTCAGTGTAACTGCGACCGAAATGACCTCACATATAATTGAAGAATTAATTCTGACAGTTCTGCCATTTTGTGCGTTGTGATTGTGTGTTATTTGTGCGAAGTGGTGCAGGATGTTGTCCAGCTAGGATGGCGGAACAGCAGCGCGAGGCGCCCGAGCGCCTGCTGGAGCAGCAAATCCTGCAGCTCAAAAAGCAGCACCAGCTCCAACACCAGATCCTCCTCCAGCATTTCCAGCAGCAACAACAGCACCTCGCTGAACAGCATGAACGCCAACTCCGTCAACACCTGAAGGAATTCTGGGACCAGCAAAAACAGCTCCAGGAGATTCGCGAGCGCGAGCAGCTCGAGGCACTTAGGCGGAAGGAAAAACACGAGCAGAGCGCCGTGGCCTCGTCCGAGGTCAAGCAGAAGCTGCAGGTGTTCTTGAAGCAACGTGCCTCGGGCTGCTCCAAGGCACCTCAACAGGAAAATTCATGGTGAGCTTTTTCAGTAGGTCAGTTTCAAAATACGCGCCCCCCCTCATTTTTGGCGCCTGCACCTGCAGCGCTGCTGTCGTCAGCTGATTCCATTCAAAGTCCTACCACCCACACGCAAAAATTACCAACCCATTATGTTTGTAAACAAATATATTCTGATAATTTCCCGTCTATTAAACCCTTCCACCCCTTTTACCTTCGCCTTTGTGACAAGGACAATGGAACGAACCCATTTTGAGATAAAAATAGAGCATCGCGTTTAACAAAAGAATTACG
Organism: Ctenicera cuprea; assembly: GCA_958336395.1. NCBI lineage: Eukaryota > Metazoa > Arthropoda > Insecta > Coleoptera > Elateridae > Ctenicera > Ctenicera cuprea. The sequence continues at coordinate 17,792,802 of OY284487.1, read as the reverse complement.
GTAGTATATTCTATTTTTGACACATTATCTGTGTTAAAACAATTGAATAATCGGAAACAATGGTTACAATTTCAAATAACCTATTTTGTGGAATTAAATTTTGTGGCTTAACTCGATCATTTCTCTGACCAAGTGGTTGTCATAGTGATTCCACCTGAACAAGTGGTTGACAGTTGGCATGGTGATCTTACTACCTAACTGAACAGGTGGTTGGCATGGTAATTTGAATCATCTGAATCAATGATCAGTTGGAAATTCATCTGGAACACTTGTCATTGTATTGTACTCGTTTTACCAAATTACGAAGATAAACAATTGTACGCTCGGCTCGGTACATTTTACGATGTTATGCTATTAATTATTTTTGTAGTCATCTTTCAGGACGTAAAAGCTACAATATAAGGCTCCAAATATCGCGAGAAATGTCTTTTATTTGTTGCGCCCTTTGTTGCAAGACCAGGGTTGTCACGACATGATTTTAATCGGCGATTTTTTTTTTATTTTTCAATGATTTAAAGTTATTTTACATTAAAACACATTTTTTAAATTAAAGTTTCTCGTTTTCGAATGCTCGCAATAAAGAAATTTAGCTGTAATATTTTTGACCTACGAAATTTTATCGCCAACAAATTTAAACTAGTCATTTGTTTTATTTGTTAGTTTTAAACATAAGACAATTAGTTTGACGATTTTATATATTATGTGGGAAATAATCCACTCATATACAACTCGCCGAGTACTGTCGAATCGGGGACTGAAGCATCTAATAAACACGCTGATGAATGAATGATTTTCATTAAGCATGTTTTTTCTTTTAAATAAAAAGCTTTTGTTGTTAATTTTGTTGGAATTTACAAAAATAAAAATAAGTAGAAGTCTGAAACTCAAGATTCTATACTTTAAAAACACTCTCGTGGAACAGTACTGTATTCGACCCCCCCCCCCCCCCTTCTTTCCGGGAATGTAATAACCCAGCGCGGGCCTAGGACAAAACTTCCACTGACCATATCTGCTACTGGTAGCTATAACTGCTTTTTGGGCCATAAGTACCACCGTCGGATTTTTGTCGGTTTTGACCTCCTATTTGTCTATATTTCCCTCCGTGCCCACAAGTCCCACCATCGGGTTTGGTCGGCTTTAGTCATAAATGTGAAAAACTCCGCTTGCATCATCAATCAATATAAATACATTTCATGCTAAAATTGAAGTCGGCAAGTTATGCAACCCAGTATACGAGTGTGCGATATTTCCACGTACGGTGTTGATCACAGAGATGTTTTATGTACTAGAAGAGACAGAGCATCAGAGGGTGTTGCACAGACAAGTTGAAAATTATGACGAAAGCCGACCAAACCCGGGAATTGTGGGTACGATGGAAAATATGGTCAAAATCGAGGGTGGGAGTTGTGGGCACGGTAGCAATAAATTGTGGTCAAAACCGACCAAACCCGATGGTGGCCCAAAAACAGGTATGGCTACTGGTGGGAGATATGGGCAGTGGGAGATATGTCCAGGACCCCTCGGTGTGAAAACTCTTGTATGGAAGATTAATCCTAGTAAGTTATTCTAACCTCTCATTTCAAATCGTCTATTTTGCAGAAGAATTTTTTTTTGACATAGTTTTTTATCGCGATTAAATATAAGCAACTACTCAATTGTTTTATTAGTTAGTTTAAAAATAACAGATTAGACAGTTTAATACATTTAGTCAATATATTCAATTATATACCACTCATGAATTGAAAAATAATCAGGGAAGCTGTTCAAGTGTTGAGTAATCCAAACTACTAATTTTTGCATATAACATGAAAACTAAAACACATCTAAATACGAGGTGCTCATTTTATTCTGTAACTCTTGACTCTTCAGATAAGAGAACACACGTTGCACGTCAAGTTGCTATACTATTACAATAAACTTTATAAATGAGTTATAAACAGTTCACCGTGATTATAGCCCACTGTATTTCCTTTTAATAATAAAATGTCAAACGAGGTTTTTTATCCACAGCAAACTATTGTTCTCATTTATAAAATTATATTGTAGTTAGGGATGTACCGAATAGTGGTCTTGGCCACTGCCCGAATAACGAATATTCGACCAGTCTCTCGCGGCCTAGTACCGAATATTCGGCTAAGTATTCGTCCAAAGTACCGATTATTTGGCTACATATTCGGCCGATTATCCAATATTAAGTCAAATAACAAATATTAGGCCTACTATTCAGCTACGTGTACCGAATATTATCTACCTCGAGTCAACCATTCGGCCATGTGCCGAATACTTAGTATTAAAAATGTGTGGGTTAATAGCATTACATAAGTAAATAGCGTACCGTTTGGGTATCGAAATTATAACTTTGTTGTTTCAGTGTACTATAATCTTAATTATCTATCAAAATTTTCGAAAAAATCTCAATTTGGTATTGTTTTCATTAAGTACACAAAATGCCGAATGTTCGGCGAATATTTGGCTGACTCGAAAAACCATTCGGCCTATTCGAATATTCGACAAGTTCTAAAAAATGGCCAATTATTCGGCCCATCGCATACTCGGCGCATCGCTAATTTTAATAGTAAAGCAACCTATGACGTGCACGGCGTGTTGCCTACTCTTGAGAGTTGAGGGGTCATAAAATGGACTGTATATTTCGTTGAAGTACGAACATTTTTAGAAAACTTATTTTTGCTTTTTTATAGCAAATTTTATTACTTGTAAACGTCATAGAAATTAAAAATGTAAGCCTTAAGTTAATTTTACGTAGTTAATCGAAAAACTAAAAAATACATTTTTTGATTTAAAAAACATCATTTTTGATCTTTTTAAAAATGATAATTTTTGCAAAGCCTGTCTCAAGATCACGGCGATTTACAACTTTTTGGATCACAATTTTTAAATGTCACGCTGCGCAAAAAGTTTTCTAAAAAATCAGTATTTCTTACATCAGAAATATTGGCTGCCTCAGAGTTTTGTTCCGCAATAATGGTCAGGATGTAAAGAAAAAATGTGATTTTGATACGGGTGTGTATTGTAGTACTGCACCAACTTCAATAGTGTTCTGAATTTGGTAGAACTTGAAAGTTCAACATAACTGACGGATACTTGATAATCCATTCGGGTCGCTGGTTATATTGTGATATACGGGGTTTCCCAGAAAAGAACCTAAAAATAAGACGAGAAGTCTTAAAAAAAGATGGGACTCAACAGCAAAGCTGGATGGATTAAAGATTACGTAGGCCGTAGGTTTTTGGTACTTACCGACATTTTCTTCATGGAAATATAAAATTTTATTGTGTTGCACAAGAAAAATTTCGAGATTTTTGCCTATTTTCGTGTTCTTGTGGAAGTAGTAATTTCAGTTCATTTAAACCTAACTTAACCCTTGCAACAATTTAGAAGAAAACAATTCATAATCATAAAATAAAATCTAAAAACATTTGGACCCATGTTTATTAAGACTTTCCGTCTTATTTTTAGGTCAGATGCCCACTGTATGAATTATGGCACTCTTTTCTTGGACACTCTGTATGTGAACGTTCGGAACATATTGCACCTTGTAATTTTACTTTTACCGCTGTTTTATAATTTAGTATATTTTGAAGTTATTTTAGGTGGATCGTTTTAAAGAGGACACACGGTATAATGACGTCTCCCTGGTAAACGGTAGTTTGGTAACTAGTTAGAATACGCACGTGTTGTTTATTGTAAATGTCATACAAGAATATTATTATACGTGTACCTGTATTATATTAGCGTGCTTATTATAAGAACTATCATTAAAGTGGAAACAGCTGCTTGCTGTCGTAGGTAGCTATTTATAGTTGGTCAGTTTTATGAAAATATAAGTAGGTAATACATCCCTTCTTCTGAGACCTGTTTCAATCCAGTGGAGTACCATTGTTCAAGTTTTCTTACAAAACGTTTTAGCAAAAACAAATATTAAAATACGTTCTAATATTATTAAATTTTTACACAGGGTTAACGAACTGCGTACCTGAACAATGGCATAATAAATTATCTGAATCATTTAGGCCTATATTAACTGTTGTTTAGTCTGGAACTAATAAACTCATTTAAAAGAAAAAATATATATTTAAATGTGTTTCTTTGATTTTCTGATTCAAAAATATCCTTTTTTTGCTAGGATTTAGATAGTTTTACTTCGATCAATAAAATCTGCATAGATACATAAAAACTTATGAAAGCTAAAGGAAACACTTTATAGGAAATATAACAAGTATAAGTGCACACAATCTGCTGAGAAATTGACATTTCACAAAGAGTGATAAATTGGACGCGAGAACCTTTCCTGTTCAGTTTATATACATATATATTTTTAAATACTGTTACATGGTTTTGTTATGTGCGACGACGTTCGACGATAATTCCTCGTGATACAAGGTGTAACGAATATTAGTATTATACACCAAGGTTCAGAAGACAGTTATTTACGCCAAACGCCAAGATTGTATTACTACTATATCCTGAGATGAAGCGCCGAGGGATACAAGGCGCGAGGGCGATGATAGTAGTCTCAACCGTGGTGTATATACTATTTTTTTTGTCTACTAGCACTTTAATTGTTATTATTTAACGAATTTTATATTGATAATAAAGTAAACAGTTTGATATGAATAAAATAAAACCGCTAAGCGAGTCAGAAATGTACATACATATAAATTCTTTTAAATTCCCATAAAAATATAATAAAATGATGTTTCTAGCCTAATAGAATTGGCTTACCATGTTTCATCATCAAAACTACAGAGTGTTTGTAAAAGGCCTTTCGTAAAGGGGGGGGGGGGGTAGATTCCATGGTCAAAAATAAGAGAAAGTTTATATAAACATATGTTTAATGAAAACACATTCAAAGAAAATCTAAGTGTTGATCAGATTATTTATACCTATATTGATAATTGTTCTTAGGTCGGAGAGAATGGATATAGAAGGAAACGAACAGGCTCCTGGCAGCGACTTTCCATTACGAAAAACAGGTGAGTTATTATTTTCATCGGGTTGGAAACGTTTTTTCCCATGTAATCGACACTAGACATGAAACGATGAATATTTTTAGCTTCCGAGCCCAACCTTTTAAAAGTACGCTTGAAACAGCGAGTCATGGAGCGTCGTTGCAGCCCTATGACTAAGCGGCATCTTCATCCTTCGCTCAAAAAGAAGTTGCTGAGTTCGTGCCTGCCACCCAGCGAATCGCCTCCACAAGAGCCACCAAAGGAGCTGAGTCCGCCTTGCGAGGCGGAAGAATATCAACGTCACGCGCTTTTCAGCAGTCCCTCTATGCCCAATATTTCTTTAGCTGCACACCATGTGCTCTCCCCCGATCTCTCCGAGGCCGCCGTTAGAGCAGCTTGCACTGCTCGCCTCGGAATGCCGCTTACGGGACAAATGCTACCAGGTACCTTACCCTTTTATCCTTCACTACCCGCCATCGAAAGCGAGCACGAAGAGGCTCCTCTCGATACTATCAGTGAACTACAAGAGCCGACACCGCGAGGCGTCATCCGTCCTCTAGGCCGTACGCAATCTTCACCTCTCCCCTTAGGACACCCTCTTCTGGATGGTGTACCCCAGCTCGCCATTCCACTACCACCACCTCCGGAAGAGCAAGAACAACGAGACGCGGAACTGCAGGGCACGGAACCGCGTAGGTTAGTGTCCCTGTTAAGTTTTGGGTAATCTTTTCACTATTGTAGCACTGTTTTAGCATTCGACCGCTATCTCGTGCGCTTAGCAGCCCCGTGGTACATCTAGGAGGTCCTGGTCCACCTACTTTGACACGACGACGGGCGTCTAACACTCCTACAACGGGATTGGCTTTCGATAGTCAAATGTTGAAACATTCTTGTATATGTGGAAATAATGCTCTTCATCCGGAGCATGCAGGTAGATTGCAGAGTATATGGGCGCGTTTGTTGGAAACGGGATTAGTGCAACGATGTGACCGGCTGCGTCCAAGAAAGGCGTCTACTCAGGAACTACAAGCCTGTCACTCTGAAGCTCATGCTTTATTATATGGTACAAGTCCGCTCAATAGGCATAAAATGGACATAAGTAAACTTGGTGCTCTACCGGTTACCGCGTTTGTACGTTTACCTTGCGGAGGTATCGGCGTCGATTCGGATACAACTTGGAACGAAATTTATACAGCACCGGCAGCTCGCATGGCCGTAGGTTGCACCGTCGATTTGGCGTTTAGAACGTGGACGGGCGATATCAGGAACGGATTCGCTATAGTGCGACCTCCGGGGCACCACGCGGAACCTCAGCAAGCAATGGGCTTTTGTTTCTTTAACTCGGTGGCCATAGCTGCGAGACTTTTGCAAAAAGAGCATCGCGTTCATAAGATACTCATCTTTGATTGGGATGTTCATCACGGTAACGGGACGCAGGAGATTTTTTATGATGACCCGCGCGTACTCGTGATCTCATTGCACCGCCATGACGATGGAAATTTTTTTCCGGGAACTGGCAGCCCAGCTGAGTGCGGCGCAGGAGCTGGGCTGGGTTTCAACATAAACATTGCATGGTCAGGGGGTCTTAATCCACCTCTTGGAGACGCCGAATATCTCGCCGCGTTTAGAACCATAGTGATGCCGATCGCCCGCGAATTCGGCCCCGATATTGTTCTTGTTTCCGCGGGTTTTGCTGCCGCAGATGGACATGCACCTCCTCTCGGTGGTTACAGGGTAACACCCGCGTGTTACGGTTACATGACGCGACAACTGATGCAATTGGCGAACGGCCGCGTAGTGTTGGCTTTGGAAGGTGGGTATGACTTGCCCTCCATATGTGACGCGGCCGAAGAATGCGTGCGGGTTCTTTTGGGCGATCCGCCGTCGCCATTGTCGCCCTCCGAGTTGTCGCGACCTCCATGTACCAACGCTGTCATCGCTCTGCAGAAGGTAATTGCCATTCAGTCGCTTCACTGGCCCTGTCTGCAAGAGGCCGCCAAAAGTGCAACTTGCTCACATAATGATGCGGTTAGGAACGAGAAGGAAGACAAGGAAACCGTCTCAGCAATGGCTAGTCTGTCCATGCAGCAGACGTCCGTTCTAGTGAGTTACCCTCGGCCAGACACCCGGCATAGCTAATGCGATTCTTCTTGCAGGCCAATTGAACATTCCCGCTGTCGCTCTGAGTGACCGCCTCTTATTAAATAAGATCAAATTATCGTGTGTTTTATTTTTGTTATTATATTAAAAGTTTTTAATAAAACATTTATTTACTTTATTTGTGTCTGTCTCCATGGTCTCTCACCTTTGATATTTGTGTCCAGACAACCATTTTAATTACCATTTTGTTTACAATATAACAGGTTCCTGGATCATTAATGGGAAATTAACCAACAGTAGTACCTACTATTAATAGATATAATGCTTAGAATTTAAAGGTTCGCCAAGAGTATGTGTCTTAAATTTTGTAGGGTGTTTTTAAAATCATGTAATATGGCCTTGGATGGTTTTATTCACCTAGCAATTGCTAATTATGAGGAAAACCTAAGGCAGAGGTAAGTTATAAGGTAGTGTAACAAGAAAAATTTAAAATTATATTTTTTTATATTTCAGAGAGGAAGTTAGAATAGTGCAAAGGATGCTACAGGATACTAGCAACCCATTTAACTTAAACAATTATTTTGAAAATTATTAACGAGTAATCGCTCTTGCATTCCCCGATCTATAAACTATTATTGATGGTACTCGTATAAGAATTATTGCACCCCCTGCAGAGCATCCAGTTTATCCCACTCTACTTGTTATTTAGAAAAGGATATTATAGTATTAATATTATGATTATTTATGATTTAAATAAGCAGATATTAAGTATAAATGCTAGATATCCTGGTGGCTACCCATTAAAACTCTGGTTACTAGTACCAATCACTGATGGTGTGGGTAATTCTTTTGAGTTTCAGTACAATTGTGCACTTTCATCACAAAGGGCTAAGATAAAGCATGTTAACGACAGATTCCGTTGTTGACTTGGACACAGGATTGAATTATAATCCTGTTTGCGCAGCAAGAATTATTTATAGCTGTGCAGTTGTACACAATATGTGCAGATTTTATAATGTACCAATTCCTATTAATGACGATGAAATACCTCCTCCTGCAAGAATATCTGTCAACGGACCATTTTAATGCAATGCCCATGTTTGGTATAATGAAAAAACTAGGCTTTGCCAGCACATTGTAGAAACATATTTTTATCAATAAAAACATATTAATAATAATTCTCTTTTATTGCAATATCTTTCATAACACTGTTCAAATTATTTTAAGGAAATATGTAAAGTGTAATGGATTATTTTTTTTGTAAACATCTTCATGGTGAATAAACTAAACTAAAAAATAACTATCTATGTTAACTGAAACTAAAAAAATGTTGTGGTAGATACCATTTATACGCACATTGATTAATACACTTACAGGAAACTTAAATTTCTAATAAATAGAAATAAAAATGAATCTGCCATATTTTTTTTAAATTTTAATTTAAAAACGGCAGTTTCCGCTCTTGCCCTTTTATTTATAATGTAAGCCAGTTTTTGTGAGGCTGCAGCTAGATTATAGCCATAGTGCTTTTCAAGCACTCTTCATGATGTCTTGCATTGCTGAAAACTCTGCTTCACTTCTTTTTTAGCTCGCTTTTTTCTTTTGCTCTGGCTTTGTACATGCGATGATGATGAAGTAGGGTGTGATGTACTATGATGCTAATAACCGTTCTTCTAAGAGTGTCTAATTCTTGGTTGTTTTAGGACTACCACCTGTACCTACAGTCTCGTTATGTGCTAATCGAGCTTTTTGCGAGTGTTTACTTTGAAATTATATATAAAAACCATAGACATGTAGTATAACCTCTCAGACAGTAATTCCTTGAAGGGTTGATAACATAACATTTATTAGAGTATATCTAGACTATTACATTTGAGAATAATTCACATCCCTCCGTTTTGAAGTTTTTGTAACGACTGTATTTTGTTGAGGTCAAGTATAATAGTATAGATATTATAGAGATCCACGGTAATCAAAATGTGGCTTAATTATAGTATTATATACAATTAGTCTGTTATTTGGCTACAAGTTTCCAGCAACTCTAGAAAATAATATTTTTGATATTTTTTATCTATATAATCACAGTGACTACTACTGGGTGAAAGTTGCACAAAAAATGCTCAGTTATAGTACAAGGTGTCCGGGTTTTCCCCCTGCATTATGTTCCTGAGTCATTTCGTACCATCCCCAGTGTGGCCACTAGCTGCTCTCGTCAATCGATTAGATTAAGATAAGATAGACATAGAAGATGTTCATCAACATTGTTGGACTGGACTGTTAACAATATTCTTTTTCTGAGTTCTGCTGAATTTATATAAAAATATTGCTTTTCAAAATTTCCCCAACACGGTAATTGCAGGCAGTGGCGTAGCAAGACCCTTTTGGGCCCTTAAGCAAGAAAACCAATTGGGCCCCCAACCCAGGTTTGAGATAACCAATATGAAAAACAACCAAAAATTTGAAAACTTAGAAAATACGCTTACTTGCTTCCATTTCTGAGAAAGCATTAACCAGGTATTGAACATTCATTTTTGACGCTGCTTGGTGTTCAATGGCTAAAATCCAGAGATCGTGAAGACCATTTTCCGACATTGAATTGCGTAGATAGTTTTTTATAAATTTTAGTTTACTAAAAGATCTCTCGGCAGAAGACACTGAAACTGGCAGTGTTAAAAATAAAAGAAAAGCCAATATAATTTCCGAAAAATCGCCCTGCAATACTGCATATTTTTTTAGCAAGACTTCACATAAGAACTCTTTAACTGACATATTTTGATCAGTGTCATCTTTAACAATTGACATCATATTCACAAATTGTATCGAGAATTTTTCTCAAAAAACTTCAGAATACTTAGTGTGTAATTTTTTTTCTGCCATGTTTAAAAATGATTTTGGAACCAAGAAGCCGAAATTTTGCGCAATTGTATTAAAGGTTTCGAACCTGTTGACTAACAGTTCATTCACAATATCTAATGTGTGGAAGACTACGGAAACCCTGAACATGAACAATTGAACATGTCTTCACGTGTTTGAAAGCGATGATCGGCTGCCAGTTCATCAAAATACTTTTTGACTCGAGCTTGACGCTTGGTCTGAAATTCAGCGGCGATTCCCCATTTATTCGCTAGGGTTTATAGCTTCATTTTTCAGTGCACCGTAGGACGATCTTAGGTGTTTTAGGTGATTTTTGACTTTTGAAAGAATATTTGTTGTACCTATCAGGCCCGCATCCAACGGGCCCCCTGAAACTTAGGGCCCTTAAGCATTGCTTACTCCCGCTGTATTATAGCTACGCCACTGATTGCAGGGCTTAGATCTGGACTACGGGGTGACTAAAAGAGTTTAGAATTGTTTCCAGAAAATTATACGAAACTAAACAATTATTGAATGTTTCTTGAAGAAAACTCAAATCGTCCATTGTACTGTAGGGTGTGGGGCACTACCCGAGCATTTTTTGTGTATTTAGTTATTAGGCATAAAGAAGGCGTTACGTGCGAGTGGAGGAATCGTAATTGTCCTTATTTAGGCAATTTATTGTTACTGTAAAACCGCGCACTGGTTTTATATTTATTTTTAAATTTTACGAAAAAGGATCTCTCCACGGGGTGTGCCTTTCAGATTTAAACTATCCATTTTGGTTTGCCCCTTCCTAGACAAATCCTATGGGCGCCCATGGTTCTCATAAACATTTCATAACGAGTTTTAATTCGGGGGGGGGGGGGGAGTAAGTGTCTCCTCTTGGTTAATCCATTTATTATACAGTCTGTAAAAGGTCTGTCATAAATTTAATCGCGAAGTTTTAAGATCAAATGAAATCAACTTGCATATATCAAAAAACGCAATCTTACCAGCGACGGCGTCAGGGTTTCTTAGATGGGACACAATTTGGCACAATATTTTTAGAGTTGGGCACAGGCACTTTGATATCAAAGAAAAGAGTACATATTTAGGTAACCGGTTTTTGAAAGGAAAACTGAAAAAACCGTGAATGATCAGAAAAAGAATTTTATTTTATATTGGCCTACTTTCCCGTTGGTATTATAGAAAACAAGAAGAAATAATTTAAAATTTACTAAAACTTTTTATTTTAATAATAATTTACTAGCATGCTTTTGTGCACATTCATTTATTCTTCAGCTTTTTCATAAAAACATATCGGTGAAATGGACTTCACGTTTACTCATTTTAGATAGGAAGTAAATATATGTGTCAAGTAGTAAAATACTGAAAATACTACGTTTCCCTTTTGCAGGGAAAATCCAAGACTGATCACTATTAAACTAAATTTTAATAGCAACATTGAATTTCTGACCCTCCAGTATTAAAAAAACAAAATAGTACATAATTTTTCATATCATTTCATAATAAAATTGTATTAATCGTTGAACTGTTAAGGAAATAACTGTTTCTAACAGAACATTGTTTCCTCGATAAGTCATCACTGTCGCCTTTGTTGTAAATGAGGTAATAAAACTTAGAGTTACACATATAAGAAAATCGTAGTTAAATTTGGGTGGGCTCTCCGTTGACAGGCGAATCTTTCATCTGCTGCAATTGCTATATACAGGCTGTTTCAATTTCGAGCCCCACTATGGAGATCTCGCTTATTTGAAGAGCTAGAGAGTTGGTTAAATCGAGGCAAAGTTGCTAAATTTTATGCCTAACAATAATCTGTAAAACCACTCTGGTTTCTCAGATATCTGAAAAAAACTGAAATTTTGGATTTTTTTGTTTTTGGCTAAAACGCATTTATCATTTATGTTACATATTTCTAGTTAACGCATTATTAAGACACTTTTTTATGCAAAATCTAAATTTTTTATCAGATTTGGTGTAGCTGTTACCATTGTTCATTTTCGACTGTCAACTTTTTTTTTATTATGGTCATTATGGTCGGCATTTTAAATTTTTTCTTATTTGGATAGAGTTTTTAATTCTGATTTCAACGATGTGTCACACTTTGCATTTTGTTTAAGTTTTGAGCATTATATTACAGAAAATAAAAATTTCATGAGTGCCATGGAAAGCCCACGTCATTTAATTTATTTTGAAAAAGTTCTAGTAGGCCATGAACTGATAAAACAAACAAAACGCTTCTCTTATAATTTAGTTTTACTTTTAGATACATTAAGTATGCGAAAATTTCAGGAAAAATTGTTTTGGGCGTAGGCAGCAGGTTAAGTTATTTTTTACAAAAACAAATGAATAACAGCCATTACCACGCATATTAGAGAGTTCATTTTAGACGAGCTTCTAAGCATGTTTTACAAAGTTGTCAAATGTTTTGAACATTTATTTAATAATTGTTCCTATTAGTGTAGTTCTAGTGTTATCTGTTGTGTTTAATTAACCTGTTATTAAAATTTGTTATGTCAGTTGCAAAACAAAAATAGCAGATGAAATTTTTAATAAATTGTGTATGTTAGAAACTTTGTCATTTATTTGTTTTTGGAAAAAATAACTTAACCTGCTGCCTACGCTCAAAACAAAGTTTTCTGAAATTTTCGCATACTTTATGTATCTAAAAGTAAAAGTAAACAAGAGAAGCGTTTTGTTTTACTTCCACCAGTTCATGGCCTACTAGAATTTTTTCAAAATAAATTAACAGACGTGGTCTTTTCATGGCACTCTTATGAAATATTTATTTTCTGTAATAAATGTCCAATACTTAAACAAAATGCAAAGTGTGACACATTGTTGTAATCAGAATTAAAAACTATATCCAAATATGAATAAATTTAAAATGCCGACCATAAGAAAAGAAAAAGTTGACAGTCGAAAATGAACAATGATAACAGTTACATCAAATCTGATAAAACATTTAAATTCAGCATAAAAAGTGTCCTAATAGCGCGTTAATTAGAAATATGTAGCGAAAATGATAAATGCCTTACAGCGGAAATAAAAAATTCAAAATTTCAGTTTTTTTCAGATATCTGAAAAACCAGAGTGGTTACTTTAAATTTCTTTATAGATTATTGTTAGGCATAAAATTTGGCAACTTTGCCTCGATTTAACCAACTCTTAAATAAGCGAGATCCCCGTAGTGGGACTCAAATTTGAAACAGTCTGTTTAAACAGAGAATGTGCTGAAGCAGAAAGGGTCTATTTTTAACAGTAGCTTGTTATGGGCAATGCAGTTTTATGCTGTTTAATTGTATGCCTTGATCTACGGAATATTTTTTACAAGATTGACAGAAAGATATAAAATAAGCTGGCTGTGGACTAGGACGTTACCAGAACTTTCGCATTAATAGTTAGAAAGATTAAAATTTTTTTGTTAGAAAAAAAATTCTCAGCCTACATTAGAAGAGGGAAAAATTAACACTCGAAATATTACTGCACCTAAAACTTAAGTTGTGAATCTTCTTATACTATCACTTCTGAGGAACTAATTAAGCATCACAGAAACAGTGGTCTGGCACACCAACCAAATTGTAGCTTATTCCAAGCTTTATGATCCTACACAATTAAAAGAAACGTGTTGCCAGTTTTCCAGGATATTTATTCACGTCGTTGCAGTTTGTATGGTTTCAAACATTCTTTTAGATTATAACATTGTGTTCCTGTGGGGCTATTATAATAATTCAAGTTTATGCCTATATGGTGACGCGTTTTTGAGTAAAAGACGCGTTAAAGTGAAAAGTTTCTTAAAATCGTAGCGGTCGCCGTTTTGAAGTTAGAAAGTTCAGGAAAAAAATAGGTACTTTGGATTTGCTCTATCAGTTTTGAATTTTTCAAAAGCTTATTTATCGGTTAATTTTTGATATATCCAAAGCGCATCAAAATCTGCGCATCCGTTTGCGTATTTGAGTTATTGGGGGGCACTTACCTCGAAACAGGCAATTTTTTTAAATTAATAGTGTGAGAAGGTGTTACAAAGTTTAAATATAACAAAACGGTTAAACGAAGAAACAATGAAGCAAAAGTTTCGCCACTGTTAAAATATTTAATAAATGGCTGTTTATTGCTTATAGCAACATGTTTTGGCCTTATTTAAGCCAACTTCCGGCAAAATTATGCTTAAGTTTCATCAACAATGGCAAGGATCAATAATGTAAATTGCAGTTACCTATTTGACTACAGAGTAAGTACGCAAAAGCTAGCACAAAATACCCAAGAGCCTAATAAAATAATGAAATTGAATAAATCCACAAATTGTAGTCTAATAGAAGTAAATCACACTCCAACATAGAATAACTTTAACCGTACAGAGGAGAGTTGAACAGAATGGGGTATTTAGTGGTAATCTCCATGTAGTTCATATAATTTAAGTTCAAAAAAAATGTCTTCCTCAGCTACATGTTAACAAGAAATTTAATTTCATTTGTTTTATTGAGTAATTAAAGTTGTTACCTTCTTGAGCAGCATCATCAATACTACCACGTACTACCTCGTTTAAACCAATAGTAAGTTACTCCGTTATAGCCCACTGCACGTGTTTTGGAAAATAAAATTCTCTTTTCTCTCCACAAAAGTTGGGGTTCCAAATGCATATCTACAATAAATCTGCACTAATTTTACATTAGTCTGATTACTTACCCAGAAATATAATTCTACATCGAGCTGCACTAACCAACACTATAATAAAAACTACTGAAAAGAACTTCCGCCAAAATTTACCATGCTGCATATTAAAATGCACCGCTGCTGTTTACATTTGGTTGCGCTTTTAGTTAAAAAACAGACTATGTAGTTTGCAGATGGATGGCAGCACTAATATTAGAAAAAAACCGCTATCCCGTTTTACCTGCCTACCTCGTTTTGTACGATTTTTTCCTATATACAGGTATCAAATTGCGTGTTAACTATGGGGATCTCACTTATTTGAAGAGATGCGACGATGGTTAAATTAGAAAAAAGTTGCAGAATTTTATGACCACTAATAATCTAAAAAGAAATTGGAGCTATCTTGCTTAGTTTCTGAATAAACTGAAAAAAACTGAAATTTTAGATTTTTTGTTTTCCGCTATAACTCAGTTGACATTTCTGTTACATATTTTTAACTATAACATTATTAGGACACTTTTTTATGCTGAATCAAAATTTTTTATAACTGCTAACATTGCTCATTTTCGCTTGTCAACTGTGCTATTTCTTATGGTCGGCATTTTAAGTTTTTTTATATTTGAATAGAGTTTTTAATTTTGATTTCAACGATGTATAACACTGCAGTTTGTTTAAGTTTTGAGCATTCTATTACAGAAAATAAGAATTTCATAAGAGTGCCATGGAAAGACCACGTCATTTAATTTATTTAAAAAACTTCTACTAGGCCATAAACTGATGGAAGTAAAACAAAACACTAATTTTATTTACTTTGACCTTTAGATGCATTAGGTATGCGAAAATTTAAGAAAATTTTCGTTTGAGCGAAGACAGCAGGTTAAACTATTTTTTACAAAAACAAATGAATGACAAGGTTTCTAACATACACAATTTACTGATAATTCCACTTGCAGTTTTTATGTTTACAAGTGACATAACAAATTTGAATAACATGTAAAATAAAAACAACATATAACACTAGAACTGCACTATTACAAATATTAAATAAATCTTCAATGACACTTTTGCAAAACATGCTCAGAAGCTTGTCTAAAACATACACTCTAATCTATGAATTAGTAATTGTGTCATTCGCTTTTTTTTAATAACTTAACCTGCTGTCTACGCTCAAAACAAAGTTTTCTGAAATTTTCGCATAGCTAATGTATCTAAAGGTCAAAGTAAATAAAAGTGTTTCGTTTTACTTCCATCAGTTCATGGCCTACTAGAATTCTTTCAAAATAAGTTAAATGACGTGGTCTTTCCATGGCACTCTTACGAATCAGAATTAAAAACTCTATTCAAATATGAAAAAATTTAAATTGCCGACCATAAGAAAAACAAAAGTTGACAGTCGAAAATAAGCAATTGTAACAGTTATACCAAATCTAATCAAAAATTTAGATTTAGCTTAAAAAAGTGTCTTAATAATGTGTTAATTAGAATAATGTAATATAAATGACAAATGAGCTATAGCCGAAAACAAAAAATCCAAAATTTCAGTTTTTTGCAGTTCTTTCAGAAACGAAGCAAGATAGCTCCAATTTGTTTTCAGATTATTAATGGGCATAAAATTCCACAACTTTTCTCTAATTTAACCATCGTCGTATCTGTTCAAATAAGCGAGATCCCCATAGTTAGCACGCAATTTGATACATCCTGTATATTCCCTTTATAATTAGCTAGGTTTTAGTCGAACTTGCCTAATTTCTGCACCAATGAAATGAGCGATTCTGTTTTAGTGGTTTACGATACGTAACTCAATTTTGATGAAAGACATTAGACCTGTTCACCATCTATTGCATAAAAAAGGTACTCTTTATACAAGTTTGTAGAATCAACCGTTTCGAGATAATTAAGCATTGTATTTGATTGCATTATTCACGGAGTTTGCCTGGATTTAAATATTTTTAAAATAACGACTATAAAATGTCGCAGTAGATAGAGGATTTAATGATAAGAAAAAGCATGAACGCCGTTACAAGAAAACTCAGAAAAATGCAACTAAGAACAAAACAATTAAAAAATATTGATGTTGCAATGGTTATACGGGTTGTCACTTTAATTTTGCTCAATATAGAGATCTCGAAATCTATCATACACGAAGACAGTTAAATTATGAAAAAAAAATCGTAGTTTCATTACTAGATACCTTTAGCAGGGTTGTGACGCCAGGATTTTTGGACTGGGGCGGCACTGATTTCTAAAAATGTTTTAGATGAGACAATAAAAACCGTTATCTTTATCTCAAATATTAACTTTGCATATTTTTCACCATACCAACTATGTAAGTTAAAGCAAATTTAAAATTACTGTAATTTTAATATTTCTTTTTACAAAGTGAGTAGTTCAGGTGATCCTAATTACGTTTACCACTCATTATAATTTTTGAGCAAAGGTAGGTATTTTAAAAACTATAAACATCAAGGGAAAGTGTTAAATCTTATTCAAAAATAACCAGAATGAAATCCTTTCACGAATCACTAATTCACCATCACACATGATCAGTGTTCGGATTTCTAGTCTAGTATTTAGTCAGTTTTTAAATTATAGGCCAATCAATTAATAATAAATACTGGCATAATTTCTTTAAAATATAGTTGCGCATATTGTTATTTTAAACGAATTATTTACGGAATTAAAGTAGCAACACACCCACATGTTTAACCTTAGGAGCTAATTTAGATACTTATTGTTATCTGCCAACTGGTTTATTATCTCGAGCTATTTTATAACGGAGTTGATAAGCGTAGAATACGCATGATCAGGGGTTTTTACAGTAATACGCGAAACAATTTTATGAAACTTTGCAAAAAAATTTTTGAGCGCAGAATCTCTGGCTTAGCTCAGCAATAAAGTAGCACTGAACGAAACGATGTATCTCAAATATTGCAGTTGTAGCTCTAGAAACCTTTGCAAAATCGTGCAACATGTTTCACTTATAACGGAATGGATCTGAGTACCCTCATTCTATTTGTTTACTTATAGAATTTGAACGAAACTTTTTGCTGTTCTGGGACTAAACGTCTGGTCTTTGCACATGATATACTGAAATTCCATTTTTTGTTTTAGGTAGAAATTGATAAATATACGCTACGCATTCTACACTTCATTGCGGTACATATCGAGAACTAAAGTAGCCATAACATTTATGTTTGCGTAGAAAAACCGCTGCGCGTACAATACTACCTCTCATTTAAAATGAATTAGCCGAATCCCTACACGCCTTTGTACTTTGCCATACTTCCAGTATGGAAATGTATGTAGTGTGATCATGAAAAGTTTCAATTTTGAGATTTCGACGGAAATACATGTTTTGGACTTCCAGGAACACAAAATAGGTGATTTAAAAAAATGAGGGTCTATATGTGCACGCGTGTTTAACGCGAACTCTCAGAAACTATTGGACCGATTTCAATGATATTTGGTATACAAAAAAAAATAATTGAAATTAGACATGTTTTTTGGTAGCATTTATTTCACAAATGGAATTCCATAAATGTAAGAACAGAGCATGATAGATGGCGTTAGGATAAATCTAAAGTTTTTTCTGTGCACTCTAGCTTTAAAATGTCTACGGTGCGGTGTTTGCAAATTTTCGGCTTTAACGCCTATTTACTCAAAACCGAGTTCACGGATCGAGATTAATTTTGGCATTAGAACAGCACCAGAATAATGCAATGTTACTTACTATACAAAAGATTTTTTTACAAATAAAATTTGTTAAGTGTAAATATTTTCAAAGTTTGGACAGTGCCAAAAAATTATTGCTCAAAAACTGTCCACACGATTTTCGTAAAAACTGTGTAAGATTCTAGAGCTAGGGAAAACGGATGCACTAATATTTGTTTCGCGTCCTAGTTTACTAACTGCTCTGTGACGCTTACTGTGAATTTTGGAAAAACGTAAATTCATGTAAGCGGAGGACTAAGTGCTCATGATTAACAGTAGAATAAGATTTAGAACTTAATTTTTAAGTGCAGCAATATTGAAGGGGGATAACTTTCTCCCTCCCTCCCTAATTTTAGCTAACAAATTTGTCAAAATTGATTTACATAGAATTAACTAAATCTCTGGGTAATTCTTCTAAAAAACTAGGACTACGATCCACAGTCCGCTACACTTGCAACTTCAGCAGTTATTATTTTATAAAAGCGTGAGGCATAGCTCACGAGTTCCACTAGTTAGTATTGGTAGTATTTATTATGCAATAAGAACAATATTCCGTTGAGTGCTACGTAAAATCTAATATAAACACCTAAATTACCAGAGTATTTTAAGTTTTAATGTGACATGGTGTAATAAGTGTTTGGTAGGTATTTACCTATGTATAAATAAATCACATTCAAAAACTTTCAACATAATGGAACTATTCAAATTGTAGGCAATTATACCAGGAAATTGTACGGACAGCGAATAGTTGACACAATTTACAAATATTCTCTTTGTAAACTCAGCAACTATAATAACGTTCATATTATAAACTACACCTTAAATCAAATAATAAATATTTGTACAGGATGTCTATTGAGTTATTTTCTGCAATTATTACACCCTCGTTTTTGTATTTTTTCACATGTTGTTATGTATTTGTGTGCAATTCTCAGGGATAACAGCTTTTGACTTCAAAATTGTTTCAATCATTTCTATTAATTTAAAAACATTGATATTTTATGATAATTCTTATTAAAATCGAATTTACCAGAAATGTTGCAGAAATTTTCAGTTTCATATTGAATTTTATTTTTATACTAAAGCGTTTTGTATTTCGTACTTTATTGTTTAATTTAATGAATTTTTATCTTTTGCTCACGACCTCTGTTCTTTGAAAACTAAAATTGTTAAAATGGTTATAAATGTATTAGTACAATTATGAATGTTAATTTTGTTGCGGCTGCTTTAAAAATACACTAGCCTTTGTAACGGCTTTGCTTTGTGGCAGTTTCTATAACTTGCTATCATGACAGTAAAACTATATATTTGTTATGATTTAAAAATGTTGTTTTCGGTAACCTTGTTTGAACCCTGAGATCACAAATCGGAATGAACGAACAACGTACTAAAAACTGCTGTTTGATAAAAACTGCTCTAATTCATTCAATTTTGATTATTTTGATATCACATTAACAGTATTGTGCAACTTCTATTAACATTTGTTTCTTTAGAAAGAGGTAGAGGTCATGGATGTGCCCCAAAAAATGGGGGTTTATTGATCTGCTGGCGTCCTGTTTTACGAAAGCGTTTCCAGACCCAGGATGTTCTCAACGATATTGCGCCATTTTAAAACATCTTGACATTTGCACACATGTTTGCAAAACACAATAAGTAAAAAGTAAATACGTAACAATATATGTATAGCCTTAGCTCTGTTAATTCTAAAGCAATTTAATTTAAATGTGGCGTACAACAGGCCAGTCGCTTATTTACTTTGCAGACTTAGCGAGTTCGTGTATTTGCTTTTCCTGAGAAGGAGCTAATTAATAATAAGCCAGATTTTATTCCGTTAAGTCGAAAATTAGCTAGAAATTCCATTTATGTCCATAACGTTAGTGGAAATATATTCAGTTTCTTCTGCGCTTCCTCTGCTGGCGGAAAATGTCGCTGATAAGAAACCGTTGGAGGGTGCGCTTGCGCCGCTTTCCCGATATGGATTTTCCTATTGAATCGGTGGTGGATGCTGAAGGAGCATGGTCAGAACTCCCTAACATGCCGTTCTGCAACCCTCTGATGACCGGTGAGTCACCCTTGTTGGTTTCTGTGATAATTTCCGTTTTATTTTGCCGCAATGTAACCCGCATTTTGTATAATCTTTGCGAAAAATAATTTTACGTGTTTTATCGCTGTTGTTAACTGCATGAGAGAATTTATTTATTTTTTATGCATGTTTCATTAGAGCCCAATAAAATTCTCTCAGGTGTTTGTAAGCTCATTAGTATTTTGCAAAGCTCAAGTGGTGCTCTTGTTAACCCGATTTAAACTATAAAAGGCCCATTAACGCAGTAAATTAGGTACCTACCGTATACGTATATATACCTATAGGTACGTATAAATTATCGGTTTTGATAATACATTTTTTTTATTAGCTGTGCAACTACACAACGCGTTATCTTTTCCATTGCTTGTAAACACACAAACGTTTTTGCATGGATTTTTTTCTTTTTGGTAGTACGTGAGGGAATTACCACACCTGCCCCAAATACTAAAGTGTTAAAGGGCACACGCACATTCACAATCGACTTCTTATCATCATAGACAAAAGCACCAAAACAACGCAAGCTGTCATGCGATACTTGTGTGTTCATCCGCCCCGAAATTGTTACTGTTTATAATAGTATTTAAATAGTGCAGTGATTTTTGGATTATAAAAGAATCTGCTGGTGGAAACATTAAGGTATTTATAACAAATTTTTCAAAAGTTGATACCTTTGGGCAATTATAAGTTAAATTGTGGACAACACGGTTTTAATGTTATTTGTTTTAGTAGCCTAAAGTTAAGACTGGTTTATTGAGCCTTCTTGTGAAAAATATGGGCAAATGTCAAAAATTTCAAAATTTCTATCAATAAAGGTTGGGAACAAAATACATATTTTATAATTTGCAAATATATCATGTTTTTGTACGGTCTGAGTAAAAAATGTATCGCAATTTACAAATCTATCACAGAATTGTGTAAAATTCTAGACTATTCAACCCATCAATCCTATTTTGGTATTTGCTTATTTTTGCACCAACCAATGAAAATTGTACTGACAATCTTCACTAGTGGAAATTCAGCGATAATTTTTATCTTCTCATTTGACAGTATAAAAATTAACAACTACAGCAAACTTTTCAAACCTCAAGCATTTATTAACAGAAAAATGTAACAAATAAATCTATTTTAAGCAACTAGTCATCCGTAATATAGTTTAGGAAAATCAGGAAGAAAGATAAAAATAATTTATACAATTTTTTTTCTGCGTACTGATGTTTATTTTGTCGACCTAAATAATACAGGGTGTTGTCAAATTACAGCGACAAACATCAGGAGGTGCAAAAAGTTTGATGAACGATGTCTTAAGCTGCTTCCTTACGGAATTACAGCCTCCCGAAAATGGCACAGTTAATCAGTTTTTAATTAATATCTCCTCCATCAACTGAAATATTTGATTCAAATTACGTATAGATATTTTACCAATGATGATTTACAGTTTCGCTACTTTACGTTCAAATTCATTGATCACAGGGGCGTAGATCTGACATGTCTTGTAACATATTTTTTGAACACTTAAGATTTCCTGATTTTTGACTTACTTGATCACATTCTTTATACAAAAGTATACATAAACGGTTTTCGAGATAATTTATTTTACAATCCAGTTGTCATGAAGGTATGAGCGTGCTCTCAAAATGCGAAAATAGTTTTACAAACTTTGAAACTAAGTTCTTTATATCAAAGCAATAAAATTAAATGTTAATAAAGAACAGTTCAAACTGTTTCCTATTCCAGAGGCTGTATAAATTTTTAAGAAACTAGAAATTATTTTGTTAATAACTTGCTATTAAAATTTATAGTAAAAAATATTTTTCAGGATACATGCATTAATTGTAATTACAGTTTTCACATAAATAGAGTTTTAGTAAAAACTTACGGGTTTAGCGGCTGTCAACAACCACCTGTTTTGTGTACTTTTGTATGCAGAATAACATTTTGAGATTTTTTAATTTAATAGTTCGAAAATCGTAAGTGTGTAGTAAATACGTCAAGAGCACCTCTCATATCTGCGCTGCCGGTCATGCAAACAAGTAAAATTCTAAATCATCACTGGATAAATATTTATACAAATTACAAAATTAAAATTAAATAACTTAAGTTATTATTTTATTTATTAATTAAAGGGCGATTAAACTCCGTAAGGAACCAGTTTAGGACACGCGTTCATGGTAACTTTTTCTATTGAAATGATCTGACAGAAATAACCCCCCAAATTTTGTCGGTGTAATTTTACAACCTCCTGTATACTACAAGTCAACGTCAAACGAAAGTGTTCGTTCGCCGCCATCTTACAAAATGGTGTCTTTTTTTTTGTTATTTGCGATTTACTTACTTACCATTGATACTACGGAAAATGTTAGACACAAAAGTTTGAAGAGCATAAAACTGTGCATCGAATATGTGTCAACAATTTTTTTTAGCACTAATCGTTGCAGATAGGCCAACACGTATTTGTATTATTAGCGCCCCTAAGCAATTTACATTTTGATCGTGCAGAATTTGAGATATTTTAGTCTATAAATTTTAATAGCAGTATTATTTAAACTCAATCAAGCGCTTATACTTGAAAATTTACTTGTACAACAAAAGTGAAAATAGCGCTGTCCCTTACTTGAATCAACTTTTTTTCTAACAGTGCCTCAACGTTACGCCTAATTGCCGAAGGACAATCGCGCGTAGGAAAGTACACTAATAAGAGTAAAAATCTACTCTTAAGCCTCTCTGATTTCACTCTTATAACTATAAGACTACTATAGTAGGGCAAAACCTACAGTGATGATTATTTTATTATAGTTCCAAATCTTTCACTATTGAAAGCTAATTGCGAAATTGGTAGTCAATAGAGTAATTATAAACCATTTTGTTAATACATTTTAGTGATGATAAGGTGACTTATGCATCATTGAACACAAAAAACGCTTAATTAGAATTACCTAAAATATACATAGGTGTCCCTTTAAAAACAAAAAGTTGACTATTGCTGCTAAAATTAAGAAGGTCCTAAAAATGTTCTCACAATATCAAAACGGATTCTAAGTTGCAGGCTTCCGCGGCCGTTCTTAATAGCATCTAAATTTCCGGGATGGAGCCGCGTCATCAGTGAATAAACTGCCGACGTTTCGTCCTCGGTTACACGGAACATCTTCGGGGCTATTTCCTTATACCGAAAGTATAGGAACGTAAAAATTATATAAACTATAAATTATGACTAGAAAACTGAGAATTTTGGTAGATTTGGGTTTCCTCATCCAAGCCTAAAATTTATAATATTCTGAAAATTTCAAATTTCGTCATTATTTTATTCATTCCTTCTTATACCTTTCGGTGTTGAAGTTTACTTTCATACATTGAACTTCTTAGACCAACAGTAATTCGTGGGAAAAATCATGTCTTTCTTCAAAAAAATGCAATTTTCATAAAACTTTTGACACTGTAAGCATCTGCGATAAAAATTTTGGATTACTAAACTCTAAAAGAATCTATGAATTAAATACTATCTAATTAATAACAGAACAATATTGTTTTCATTATCACTCATCTGTGGACCACTTTTTCGTAGCATGATCGGGAAATGATGAATTTCGTAAAATCCGAAAAGTACGTTTTTTTGGCCTAAAATTGCGAAAAAAGAGTCACGTTGAGAGGCCATATCTCGGAAACTGGTTGGGCAAAAAAATTATTTGTTTTTAGTTTTGTAGGAAATTTTCTATTCTTTTATTTGTCCAATATTACCTACTATTGAGTTTGGGTGCATCGAAAACGAGCTATTTTGAAAAAAATTTTTTGCACCTATGTCCTAATATCTAAAAGGGTTACAGGGCTCGGCCGAAGTCGAAAACCTGGAGCATTTATTTTTGTGCCACAAAAAGGGGTTTTAGGTGAAACAATTCATTCTTGATTTATTTCTACATCTAATGGATTTCGGATTCGACTATTATACGATTATTAAACGTTGGTCATTAAAAAAAATTGTTTTCAGTAAATTATGCATCATTTTATTTTGACTCGATCTA
Organism: Ctenicera cuprea; assembly: GCA_958336395.1. Taxonomy (NCBI): domain Eukaryota; kingdom Metazoa; phylum Arthropoda; class Insecta; order Coleoptera; family Elateridae; genus Ctenicera; species Ctenicera cuprea. Next base: position 17,768,416 of record OY284487.1, on the reverse strand, counting down.
ATTCAAAAGAAAATGCCCTATTATACCCAAACTAAAGAGAGCTTTTAGATGATGTGTCAGACTTATGCGTTGGTGGGCGTCGCGACGCTATCCACTATAATGCTATTTGAATTTTTTGTTGTCTTAAAATCTAGCATGTTAGGTATTTGTTACATAATCTTTTACCTTATTAGTAAGTAAAGTAAATAAGAGAAGTGTTTTGTTTTACTTCCATCAGTTCATGGCCTACTAGAATTTATTCAAAATAAATTAAATGACGTGGTCTTTCCATGGCACTCTTATGAAATTTTTATTTTCTGTAAAGAAATGCTCAAAACCTAAACAAAATGCAAAGTGTGACACATCCTTAAAATCAGAATTAAAAACTCTATCCAAATATAAAAGAAATTAAATTGCCGACCATAAGAAAAAAAAGAAAGTTGATAGTCGACAATGAACAATAGTAATAGTTACACCGAATTTGATAAAATATTTAGATTCAGCATTAAAAAGTGTCCCAATAATGCGTTAACTCGAAATATGTAGCATAAATGATAAATGCGTTATAGCCGAAAATAAAAAATCCAAAATTTCGTTTTTTTTTTTCAGATATCTGACAAACCAGAGTGGTTACTTTTAATTTCTGTATAGATTATTGTTAGGCATAAAATTTGGCAACTTTGCCTCAATTTAACCAAATCTGTATCTCTTCAAATAAGCAAGACCCCCATGGTGGGGCTCGAATTTGAAACGGCCTGTATAGTTAATATGGGGAAGGAGGGGGGCGTGGTGACTTTACAGACGCACTATAGTGGAAACTCCAAAATCAACATTACAATAAACTGTCCCTAACCTATTTAAAATGAAGAACATAATAAAGTATTACAGAATAAAACTAAACTATTGCATAATTTTAACGCAGTTTCACAAAACAAACTGTCTAGGTGATAATAATCTGTTTTAAATTTCTCCATAACATTATAATAGTAAAATTTCATTACATTATTTTCAATCTTTTGAAAAGGCAGAAAGTAGGACAATGTCAAAGTAAAAAAATTGTTCATATTAATTTGGGCCGATCTCGCTTATTTATAGTAAGTAGATTGTCAATTTAACTCATTGCTGCTTTATTACGTGTAGGTCCATTTGCGATATGACAACCACAACAGTGCTGTTTACCTATAATATTTTAATTACCTATAGAAACAAATTAAGTAATTTCTACAGAGTGATGAAAAAGTTTAAGAATCTTTGTAGTATTCATCTATAAATAAAGTGAATCTAACATAAGTGATAATATACATTTTACAAGACTGTATATACAAAAAGTAGAAGTTTGTTATAAAGCAATAAAAAATAAATTTACTTAATCAAACCTGCAATTAAGTTTAATCGTGCGAAAACATACAAAAAAATTGACAAAGTCTTAACATCTGAAATTGTGCATCTTCAGCAGACATACTACATTGTAAGTATTCTGGACATAATCACACGTTTTTTAATACCTTTCAATTTATGTTTAAAAATTAGAGTAAAATCTGAGCAAATTGTGGCATTTATGGTGTGCTAGGAAAAAAATTATTATTTTCTTACGTCATTTTAATGTAGATATCTGTATCACCATCAGGCGATTACTGCAAATCGTTTAAATTTTGATCATTTTCTTTGGTGAATATGAAAATACGAACACGACGTTTTTCAGTAAGAAAACTGCGTTGACGTCATCAAGTGAATACGATTTGTGTTCATTTTCTTTTACACTTTGTCGAAGAACCAATAGAAAAAGATCCTATAAAGATGGATGAGTGTATACACTGTGTCCATAAAGTAACCCCCCCCCCTAACTAACTTTTGAACGACTTAATATTTTACTGCCAAATTTGGTGTGCTTTAATGGGAAATTAAATACTATTTTTTAGCTCATAATTAAATAATGTATCATTCAAAATGGCGGCTGGGCGCCATTTTGAAATTTTTTTTTAAATAGAAAGGGGGGTCGAGTGACACCTCATTTGAAAGGACTTTTAGTTCTGCGTCTGATCCTAGAGTTTCAAAGAAACATATTTAGCCATAACAAAATGACAAACGTTTGAAGTAAAGAAGTCTATTAAAAAAAACTAAGAATTAAAGCAAAAACAAATGAAATTAAGTGTTCGAAATGTTCACCATTCACTTCTTGGCACATAAAAAGTCGGTTATGTCATTCCTGCCTTACATTTTCATAAGTTTCTGGAGTGACATTTCTGTAAAAAACGCATTACAGAAGTTTGCAGAAATATCACTCCAGAATCTTATGAAAATGTAAGGCAGGAATGTCATAACCGACTTTTTATGTGCGAAGAAGTGAATGGTAAACATTTCGAACACTTAATTTCATTTCTTTTTGCTTTAATTCCTAGTTTTTTTTAATAGACTTCTTTACTTCAAACGTTTGTCATTTTGTTATGGCTAAATATTTTTCTTTGAAACTTTAGGATCAGACGCAGAACTAAAAGACCTTTCAAATGAGGTGCCAGTCGACCCCCCTTTCTATTTAAAAAAAAATTTCAAAATGGCGCCAAGCCGCCATTTTGAATGATACATTATTTAATTATGAGCTAAAAAATGGTATTTAATTTCCCATTAAAGCACACCAAATTTTTTAGTAAAATATTAAGTCGTTCCAAAGTTAGTTAGGGGGGGGGGGTTACTTTATGGACACAGTGTATAATAAACAAGGAAAAAAGCTGTCGGCTGCCGCCACGAGACCTTCCTCGCGTTCTTCCTGCCTGCGTTGTTCTTTCCTTTTATGTTTTAAACTAGGTATTAGATGTACAGAATCAAAATTTTAAAAAGACTTAAAAATTTCTTATAATTTTTATTAAATTACGAAACTATCGAAAATTTTGATAATATTGAAAATGTTGAAAAATTTTCAATTGTTTATAGCTATTCTATTCAAGGTTATAAATTAGGGTTGTGTAAGATAGTTGATGAACAATTAGTACCTGTGTTATTTAATATAACTATACAAAAATAATCTTGCTTACATTATCCGCAAAGTTATTATTAACGACAATCGTAAATCGGAAGAAAAATATATACATGCGACGGCGGACGCAGTAAACCCGCAGCTTGGAATTTCGTTTTGAACTACATATATTATATACACTAAAGACTAAACCTATCAAAATTGTTCAGTCGACTAAGCACGTAAATGACTTACTTCATCAATAATATTTCATGAAATAACCTATTTGTTTATAGGTAATTCTTTAACTTTAGTTCACTTTGTTGCTCTGTCAGTAAAAACCGAAAGAAATTATGTTTATTACAACAAGGATTGCCAGCGGTCTATTTACAATATTGTTCAATTGAAAATTTAAACTTATAGGTGTACAAAAGCAACCTGGGAGTATCAGTGTTTAGTTCAAAATTCATACATGCACTGATTTAATATAATTAGATACGCCCACAGACACGCCGACAGACACAGACACGCCGACAGACACCGACACGCGACAGACACAGACACGCTTACATACACGCCCACAGACACACAGCCACGCACACAGACACAGACACTAAATTTTGACGATAACAATACCTTCCTGTAGCGAGGAAGGTAAACATGAGTGAAGCACTTCGCCTGGAGTTTCCCATACTTTCGATATTGTTACTTATCATATTTTCAAACGGATATTTGTATTATTTTGCACTGTACGACTGTTAAGGTCGCACTGCAGAGCAGGCGCGGTAGTAAATATCGAATACTACAGGAAATTACTAGGGACTTTAGCCAGGGGCGTCAATTCGCGTTGTATTTAGAGGGGACGGGACAAAATGAAACAAACTGCTTACATTTACTTAACTTACTATAAAGCAAAATTCAGAGATGTTTAGTTGTCCCCCTTCTCCCGCAAATGACGCGCCTAGTCACTCCCTATACTGGAAGTATGATAAAGTAAAATACAATTTTTTTTGGTGAATTTTTAGTTCAAAATTCATACATGCACTGATTTAATATAATTAGATACGCCCACAGACACAGACACGCCCACAGACACGCCGACAGACACAGATACGCTTACAGACACGCCCACAGACACAGACACGCACGCAGCCACAGACACGCACGCAGCCACAGACACGCACACAGTCACAGACACGCACACAGACACGCCCACAGACCCAGACACGAAATTTTGACGATAACAATACCTTCCTCTAGCGAGGAGTGGAAGCACTTCACCCGGAGTTTCCCATACTTTAGATATTGTTACTTACCGTATTTGCAAAAGGGTATTTATATTAGTTTGCACTGTACGACTGTTAAGGTCGCACTGCAGATCAGGCGCGGTAGTAAATATCGAATACTACAGGAAATTACTAGGGACATTAGCCAGGGGCGTCAATTCGCGTTGTATTTAGAGGGGACGGGACAAAATGAAACAAACTGCTGACATTTACTTAACTTACTATTAAGCAAAATTCAGAGAGGTTTAGTTGTCCCCCTTCTCCCGCAAATGACGCGCCTAGTCACTCCCTATACTGGAAGTATGATAAAGTAAAATACAATTTTTTTGGTGAGTTTTTAGTTCAAAATTCATACATGCACTGATTTAATATAATTAGATACGCTCACAGACACAGACACGCCCACAGACACGCCGATAGACACAGATACGCTCACAGACACGCCTACAGACACCGACACGCACACAGACACAGACACGCACGCAGCCACAGACACGCACATAGTCACAGACACGCACACAGACACAGACACGCCCACAGACCCAGACACGAAATTTTGACGATAACAATACCTTCCTCTAGCGAGGAGTGGAAGCACTTCACCCGGAGTTTCCCATACTTTAGATATTGTTACTTACCGTATTTGCAAAAGGGTATTTATATTAGTTTGCACTGTACGACTGTTAAGGTCGCACTGCAGAGCAGGCGCGGTAGTAAATATCGAATACTACAGGAAATTACTAGGGACATTAGCCAGGGGCATCAATTCGCGTTGTATTTAGAGGGGGCGGGACAAAATAAAACAAGCTGCTTAAATTTACTTAACTTACTATTAAGCAAAATTCAGTTATAAAATTTAGAGAGGGGTAATTGTCCCCCTCCTCCCGCAAATGACGCGCCTAGTCACTCCCTATACTGGAAGTATGATAAAGTAAAATATAATTTTTTAGGCGAGTCACAAATGAGTGCTTGAAATAATTCTATTTATAATAACTTAGAAGACAAAACAAAATAATAACTCTTACCAATGTTGATACCAAATCAAATCAAAATTGTAAAATACACTTTCCAAATCGATAACGCTGCATTGAGTGCTGCGACATGATTAAAAATGACCCTGTTTTATGCAACACACTTTCTTGGCCAACATTTCCCGTGATAAAACGTAATCAGGTCGTAATATTTGGTTAGATTTTACTGATAAGTTAAACTGATTGCGAGAATAAAGTTAGGTCATGAGAAAACATGCAGATGTAATTCTGTTGGATTGGAAATCTTTCCGTCTGCAAAGAAATGCTAAACCATATGATTTTAATCTGAAATGGTGGTTAGGTTCAATATTGTCATATCCAGCACAAGATGTCAGTTTCGTTCTGAAAACTAGATCTGCAAGAGGTACCTAGTCCGATTCAAATAGTCAGTCTCATATACCCGAAAAAAGATATTCAACATGGACCACCAAAAGGTTCATGTCGGAATTATTAGTGGCAAATCATAAAATCATATGATTTCAAAACATTTGAGACAAAGAAATTCTGTATATTTACGTTTGGAGAAGTGAGAATCCCCGTATCGTCTCGTTTAAATAAATGGAGACAGAGCGGGACATGTTTTTATTGTTTGAATCTTGATGATTCAAAATGATACAAGTTCAGGCTGGGAACTACAAGCAGAGTACATTGTCACAAGTATATGAGTAATAGTAAGTCATGTAGCGAGACAAAGTTATCGTAACGCTACCAGACTGTTATGGAAATGTTGCCTATTAATTTTAAACAACGAAACGTGACCTTTTGGTGGAGGCACCGGCCATCGAAATGAAATTGAAACTGCAGTGCTGGTTTCGTTTCGAAACAACGTCTATCTTGTAAGTTATATCTGCAGTAATACCTAATGGTGAAAATTTGTAGATATTGAAACAGTACAAAAGGATGACTAAATTCTTGTCTATAATGTAGGGAAACTACTTTTGACACCGCCAAATTAAAGTATTAATTGCTTTACCGTGCCTTTTTTGTTGGTATTTTTTTCATTACATTGACCCACATAAATATTAAATACAAATTGTTTTTTACGGAAACATATTGTTATTGTGGCGGATAATTTTTGTAAAACCGTAAAAAGCTAAGAACTCTGGTAAATATACATTTTTGAAATTACCTAAAAATGGTTACTAATACAAAATCTAATGAGTACGTTTACACATAGTTTTGATTTGTGAACTGCCTCATACCCTGACCCAACGTTTAAGTGTTTACACTTTCACTTTGCTCGTTAGGACCAAATCTGTTTTACCCTCAGCATATGTGCCATCTGTGAACAATTTATGTATGCTGGAAAATCGTATCAAGGTTTGGTTACGAGCTAGTTTTTTGGGTCTTTTTTTTCTTTTACACGAACTTATTTTTCACAAGAAATGTTTAAGTTTGCGGTTAATACGGTTTAATATAACGGGATCGGTAAAGGAGATAACGTGTTATGTATATCGAACATCTTTGGGTTGAGCAATCGGCGTTTACATCCGTTAAATTAGTGCTTGCCTTAGGTTAGGTTAGGTTAGGAAAAACCTACCTAAGTAGAGGATTCTTCATATTCCACCTGTTTACACCGAGTGACCTAAATAATTTAGATATGATTTGGTCGCGACCTAAACGTTCTGTGTAAAATTACTCATTTTGATGATCTTTATTTAAAGGAAGCATAAAAATTATTAGCGTTGGCCACATTACCTGAAAACTGTCATGGTCGCACCCTAACTCTACCTATGATATTTAATATGAACAAAAGTCAAAATGACATTAGCACCATTGGGCATTAACTACCACTTACCTTTACCGTTATTTTCTTGCATAAAAATGTTTACTATTAATCAATGCTTCACTTCCATCACGCTGTTTTATCGTTTTTGTTACGTACTTTCTATGGACTGCCCGTTGAAGTTAAAAAGTTCCAGGTAATGGCTAAATAAAGATGCCTCCGCGACTGTCACTGCGCAGGGTCTTCCTGTGCGTGCTTTGCTGCGGAGGTGCAGTATTTTTGATTCTTTCTATACATCAGCGATGGCCATGGTCACCGACGCCGAGTCCCCCGTTACGTACCGTCGAGACGCACATGGATGCTCAAATGTTGTCGCTGGAAAACGCACCTACAGAGCCGACCAAAGAGCCGAAAAGAAGACCCTGGTACTTTACAGGAGGTACGGACTTTCCTGTCGCTTCCAAGGCAATTCAGCAGTTGTTTCCCGATCAAAAAGAAGGAGACCGTGTCACCGAACAGCTTATGTACATCCCTGAGGACTATGAAGGTAGGCCAAATCGCAGTCAAAATTTTGTTTATCCAAAAATTTGTTTTGTTGTAGGTTTCGATTCCCCTGAAAAGGTAATATTGGCTTACAATGGTTTGGGAACTTGGGGTCAAAAAGCAGGTTCGATTGCTTTTCATGGATGCCCAGTGAATCGATGTTCGCTCAGTGCAGACAAGGGAAAAACTACAGATGCTGATGCTATACTCTATAAAGATCACTTTATACATCCTGGGGTAGCCCGTCCACCTAAGCAGGTGTGGATATTGTATTTGTTGGAGTGTCCCTACCATACCCAATTAGTCAAGTATCCTAATGTTTTTAATTGGACAGCCACGTATCGCCGAGATAGTGATTTAGTAGCACCATATGAAAGATGGACTTATTACGATGCTCAGGTGAGAAAATATTCCTTCGAAGATTATTATTTTAAATTGTTTGTTACTAATGGAATTTGGCATCCATATTTGAACGTTGTTCAATAGCTATAGTAGACTATAAACTATGAGGACAAGCAGATTGCTATGGGGCGCCAAGTGTAAAGTGAAAATTTGCTGTGCATTTTACGGTATTTAAGGCAATTTGTCCCAGTGTTTATTGTATATACACACATTTAACTAAATGCTTTTTATTTTAATAAATTATTCTAGATTTAAACAAATTCTTAAACATTTGGTTTAAATATTCTAATATTTAATAAGGCCTTAGAGATTTAAATAAATCTTGATACATTTTTTTTTAATTTTCAAATATTTAGTAAACCTTTATGTATTTAGCCAAATCTGCACATATTTGTTTTAAATCTTTCAATATTTAATAAATATTCGCAGATTTAAATAAATTTTTACCGATATAAATAAATCCTTACAGATTTAAATAAATGTTTCAACATTTAATTCGAAGCTGTCACATTTAATGTTAATCTGTCATATTTATTTGATCTTGGTGAGCCCAGCCGACTTAGGACACCAAGACCGTTTATACCGCAAGGCAGGGTCATGGTGGGAGCGTTCGACGCTTAAACAAAATAGACTGAAAATTACATTCTCAGGGGAATGTTGAGGAAACTTTCATTGTATGAATAATAAATCATGCAATGTTTATGTTGTTAAATATGTTGCTATTGATGATTGAACTAACATTAATTGTACAAATTTTTGAAATACGGAAAACGTGTTCCTAATTAGAAACGTTACCACCAATGCAAACGGTATTGGTCTTCTATGTAGGCTGGGTCTACCAAGGTCAAATAAATATGACAAGTTAACATTAAATATGACAGCTTAAAATTAAATGTTGAAATATTTATTTAAATCTTTAAGGATTTAATTATATCGGTAAAGATTTATTTAAATCTGCGAATATTTATTAAATATTGAAAGATTTAAAACAAATATTGTGCAGATTTATCTAAATACATACAGATTTACTAAATATTTGAAAATTTAAAGTAAATGTTTTAAGATTTATTTAAATCTCTAATGCTTTATTAAATGTTGGAATATTTAAACCAAATATTTAAGGATTTATTTAATTCTACAACGATTCATTAAAATAAAAAGCATTTAGCTAAATGTGTGTATATATAATAAATATTGGGACAAATTACCTTAAATACCGTGAAATACACAGCAAATTTTCACTTTACACTTGGCGCCCCATAATATGGAGAGAGACAAGAAACTGATTTTTAAATCATACTAGAGGAGTATTATTAAATAACCCAATTATTATACTATAGGGTATGTATACAGGGTAATTAACTGAAATATTCATTATTACATGAAAAGGGAATGCCAGTAACGTCACTTTTTGTGTTATTTTATAAAACAGTTTTGCTTGAGTTTTCAAATTGAACATTTTGCATATTTGTGCCTTTTCTGAAATAAAATTTAAATCCGAGTAAAAACTTCTGATGCAATAGTAATTTACGTCTTACAGTGGAAAATAGAAAAGTTATTGATGAAATACTTTTATGGCTAGCATTAAATTGCTTCGTAGCTATAATTATGTAATTTGTTGTTAAACGGCCCCTTAATAATCACGAAGAACATTTTTATTATCTACTTTAAGTTACTAAACTACTTATTTGAACTTTTATGTTCAGAATCTAATTTGTTTCAGAATATGCCAAAACATCTATTCTATGGAATAATGTGAAAAGGCGCCGTTTAACTGTTTTTTTTTGTAAACGTCATCTTAATCAGCATAATAAGTTTCACACCTTTCCGAATTTAACTAAATCTGTAGCTCCAATAATGATAAAGCTAAAATCAGTGGCGAGATATTTTGATGCCGCCGAGCTTAGAATTCAGTTAAAGTATAAATTAGTTAATTATTCTATAGATTAACTGATTATATTAATTTGTAGCGCTAAAAAACTCAACGCAGGTTTTATAGAACAGCGGCGGCGGCAGCGCCTTCCTCCAGCTAACAAATTAACCAATGAAATTTCCTTACCACAAATCCGATCTAGGATAGCGTCAACGTTAAAGCGCTACCGCCGCCGCTGTTCTGTGAAACCGGCCTTAGCTGGTTATTTTAGGCATTCTATACAATATCCAGTTAATTTATAGGGCCAGCGGGTGGTCTAGTGGTTAAAGTCCTAGGCTTTGAAACTAGACTCCCAACGGCAGCAGGTTCGAGTCCTCTGCCCGTCGGAAATTTTTCTGAATAAGTTAAATCCGGTGTGTCCATGGATGGTGTGTGTGGTGTGTATGTTGGGTTGCATGTCTTTCAGGGGTAGGGAATGTTAGACCGGTGTATAGCGCAAGTCCGCTGAGCCCGGATAAGGGGGTGGGATGGGAATCATAGAGTCGTGCTCACGCGCGGCCTCACAATTCTTTTAAGAAAAAGTTAATTTACAGTGTTAATGATTACGTAAATGGGGTTCGGCTGAATTTCCAGGTTTTGTGGGCTTATTCCCTGGCGAAGGCGTTTAGCCTTAGCAGCAGAAAAGAAATAGGCCGACGTTAAATAAAATAAATAAATAAATATGAAAAAAGCACAGTGATGCATATAGGAATGTTACATAACAAGAAATGAATGTAAAGCAGTAGGTAGGAGGCTGTTAGAAATCGCTTTGTTTTTATAAACCAAAATATTAAGAAGATATACTTTACCCGTTTCACCATGTTTATTCTATAGAAGCGGTATTTTAATTTTGGGAGCTTGAGGACTCTCTTTACGTATAAAAAAAATTGGGGCCCCCGCCTTTTGGCGGCAAGCTTGCAAGGTTTGGTGGCTTTAGCGCCGCAACCTCGACGTTTATTCAATAATAATCTTCTTAGCAAGTTTGACAGTTTAACACTGCATGTTTTAACAGACATAATGCAAAATGTCTTGTGTACAAGGAAATATGTTTTGTTGTAAAAGAAGTTAAGAAAAGTGGAGGGGTTTTTAGAAAGTCTTCAAAATAGGATGTAATTTCCATAAGGTTAGTTAAAGCAGAGTAACATAATTGAAAATTCCGAATATTGATTTTTAAGTATGTTTCATCGATTGAATATTTAAATTTCAAAATTTCATATTGTATTTCCGGGTCAGCAGCAAGGAAGTGCGGGGTTACCTGGTGTATTGGAATCATTGTAGTCAACTGTTATGCATGCTTCACCAAATTTCAAAACGGTGGTGTAAATTTTACTTTTTTTTAATATTTAAAAATCAGTCAAAACATATTGCTGATATTTTTTTATTTAATAACAGACAAAAACTTTTTTTACAACAGAATATATAACTAAAATGCATTTTCAGTTATCTAAAATAATCACTTAAAATAAAAAATACTTTTTATAAAAAATTAAGTAGAATATTGTAAAATATTAGTTAATGAAATTGAGGTAAAATTAATGCATGGTACTTCGGAAAAAATATCATCTTTATTTGTTTTACCAATTTAATTTCTTTAATCTAATTTCTAATCAGTCTTATTTGCATTGTTTTCATTCAAATCAATACCATACTGAATGTAGAAGGTGGGGCACCGGCGAGGTATCTCGGTATCTGTCAGCGCCAGAGCAAAACTAGTAGCACGTTCTCAGAGCATTCTTTGAGACAAACTCAATAGTCAAGGTAGACACCATTGAATTTGGTCAAGGCAAAAATCAAATATCTTTTTTCATTAAGAATCGATCATGCCTTGATAATACAGAGTGGCTAGGAAAACTCCGGTCACTTTTCTTGCGGCGGTCAAGAGATGGCGCTTTAGTAAAGAAAAATTAAATTAAAATACTGACAACAACGCAGAATTCAAGACGTTTTAGTTGTTTTGATTTAATATGGAGCGCATTTAATAACTAAAACGTCTTGGATTCTGCATTGTTGCCAGTATTTTAATTTAATTTCTCTTTACTAAAGCGCCATATCTTGACCGCCGCAAGAAAAGTGGTCGGGGTTTTCCTAGCCACTCTGTATAATGAATTACAAATGACTACAATATAAACTTTTATGTTGACAACTATAAACAATTAAAACAAATAATTATTAGGGCGCTAGAGAACACAAATCTAGTGATGTCAAGTCGGACGATCTAGGCGGCCACAAAATGAACCCACAATTGCCTAGCCACCTATTAGTATATTGGTAATTTAAACCATTCTCTTGTAGTGTTTTTTTTGTTATTTGTCATTTGTGATATTACCAAGGCATACTCGTTTCTTAACAAAAAGAAAAAAATCAGTTTTAATTCAAACATTTTGAATATAGAAAATATTTTGCAGTATTGTAATCTACGCAAAAAAATCATCAAAACTGTACGGTTTCCCTATATTCCTTCAAATAAAGGAGCCGCAGCAGCTCTGCAGAATTTCGAAAATGTAAAATATGGCCAATAATTGAAAAACAAAAGACGATATTTAATATATGCTTTAACTATTAGATATAATCATAATAAAGCTGCATTTGTGTCAAACGATGTTCAGAGAGCGTGCTATCAGTTTTGTTCTGGTACTGACGTCACTTTTATTCGCCAAATAAAAATTTAAGTACGTAGCCAATTTACATATAAATAAAGTTACCACTTTGACGGAAAATCGTCACACCTGGCAACCCTGGGGGAGTGATTCGCACATAACGAATCTATTTGCGTTGTCTGCCATTAATTTCGAAGTAATGACATTTAAGTGTCAATCAAAGGCACCTTTTTTGTCACTGCCTTCTTGATTAAGTTTGTTTTGCTCGCCCTCTACCCACAAAACTAGAAAAAGAGCAGACTAATTATTTTATTTAGTACTAGCTTTACTTCGTTGAAGGCTATATTTATTATTCGATATTTATTCATTATATAAAGAAATATTGTTGAAGTAAATACGTAGTATATTAAGTATGGAGAACGGTTAGGGAGTTTTACCGTTCGACGTGCTTATAACGTTTTTTGCACGATCGGAATTAAAATTATACAAAAAAATTAGCGAAACGCTTCGCCTGGACTTTCCTATACTTATAAATTAACATTGTTTTATATTTTCCAACACTTTCGATATACACCTGTCTAGACACGACTAGTTAAAGTAAATAGTTCTTATAAGTTGTAACATCTTGAAACGGTTGAAGAAAGACCGACCGCTGCGCTGCAAGCATAAGGTTGGGTAAAATATTCGGACTGAATCAACGGAAGCGCGGAAATTGATATTTGAAAATATATTAATAACTCGAGAAGTATTATTTTTAGCAAGAAATTACTCTTATTAATTTGTATTTAGAATTTCAAAACCTTTCTGATTTTAAAGCCAAAATGCCACGTTTCCATTTAAACAAAAGTTATTTTTTACCGTGGCCGCCATATTAAAATTGGAAACTCAAGTTTTTTTCTTAACAACAATCGAGAAAAATTTGCCCTACAACTTTGCTCTTGGGTTTGCGAGTCTATCTATTAAAATAAAAAGGTTAGCCTACACTGAACATTAAACGACTAGTACAAGAATACAACTGCTGTAGAAAGTATGTGAAATTCTTCTAAGGACAAAAAGATTATTAAGGGAAAAAAATTCGATTTTTTGATTTTTTGTAAAAAGATTCTCCTAGAGCAAACAAAACAAAAAAACAGATTTTTAATTTTTTATCAAAAAAATTTGGGGGGAGGGAAAACAGTAGGCCCCCTAAATATGAAATTATCGAAAAAATATTATATTCGGATTTTGCTATCAATGGTGAGCTATATTGCTTTAACAGAAATATTTTATTGCCCCCCGTTAAATAAATAAAAGGGTACCAATTTTCAATTTTCAAAAATTCATAGAGGGCGTCGCAGTGAAATTATAACAATGAGCAAAAAACAAAATTGTAGCAGATGCCTATCTCTATCAGCTTAAAAAGTTTAAACAAAAACGTGTGGGCAGTTTTTGAGATTTTTTCATAAAATTGTGCATGTGGCTCTTTAGCTAGCTTTCCACTTCAGTTATGAGCGATTCTGAAAGTGATGTACAGTTTGAAATAGACGAAATAGAAGAGGCATGGGGCATTGGATGTGCGGCGGTAATACCGGAAAAGTCAAGGGGCCGTTTCGAGAATACCTACAAAATTTTAATGTAAGACTAATTTTGATTGTTTTATTAAAAAGGCGTCGGTAAGTTTTTTTGCTGTTCAGGTTTTAGATCGGTAAGTAATTTTGTTGTCGTCGTAGTTATAGCAACTGGTAAATTCCACTTACTGTCATGGAAACACCCATGGTAAATAGTCAGAAATGACCGATCGTGCAAAAACGAATTTTATTTATAATCAATAGACTAATTATGCCTTTATAACTATCAAATATGTCATGCGGTCATCTTATGAGTCTCGTACGTTTCCCGACAGTATGTCTTCGTTAAGCACACGCAAAATGTGCGTATCCTTAGTTCCTGTCAATTTCTTATTACTTAACCCAATGTTTTACACGCGCGTGTAATAAATGCAAGATAAACATTCCACAATACTATGGTTAACTGCACATGATGTGGCTGCAAAAAAGGCACTGATGAATTTACATAAGTATCGGTTACGGTTTGTGTATTTGCTAATTGTTATTGCCAACATGCTCACGAAGGCAATTAGGGTTGCATTGATTTAAATCAATTGATTTAACCCAATTGGTTTAAATCATTGATTTAAATCACATTAGTTTTTTTAATAAATTTAAGTGATTTAAATCAGTTTCTTAATAACTTTGAAATTAATATTCAAATCAAGGTTTTATGTGCATGTGCGTGCGCCAAGTTTGGCAAGTAAGCTAAGGGTTGAAAATGTGGCAAAATTAGTTTTTATTAATCAAAGAATTCGAAGTCAAACATAATTTTATGATTATAAGAAATAAATGTTTTTTAATTTTTATAACTGCAAGAAAATAATAAAATATGTACCTAATTTGAATTTAGTTATGTTAATCAATAAGAAAGATTATTTTAAGTTGATCTTGATCTTAATGTTTATAAAGATATTTAGATCTTGACAATAAATAACTTTAAATTTTGCTTAATGCGTATTTTACATCAACCAAAATATTTGAAATTTGGAAAAAAAAATCCGATTTAAATAAAAAAAAATCGATTTTTTACTGTTTAAAAAAAATCGAATTTTTATGCAACCTTGCAGACAATATTTAGGGAACTATTGCATCAAACAAAATACTAAATGAGACTAGTAAGATAGTAGTGGTTCGCGGACGCCGCTGCAGTATAGATTATTATCTATTTCAAGTATTAATTTATTAATAATACTTTAATTAATACAATCAAAGTAGTTAGTTAATGAATACATTCGATTAGATTATCTAGTTAATCTGTACGTTAGTGGATTCATAGCTTTGCCGGTAACATCAACAAACGACAACGATTCATCCTCGGGGTAGGGGAAACCATATAACTGTTATGTGTGAGAAAATCTGTAGCACCTCAATGTATTTAAGAAGCTTAAACTAGTGTAGGTGCTACTTATACGTAGTAGAATGAAAACCCGCCAATTTCCCTGTAGCCAGTAAAAGTACATACCTAAAGGTGATAATGTTGTTATACATTAATAAATCGATTGTGGCTGTACTAAATTTAGGAAAACACTACATTTGGTGGATAGGAGCTGTAGATAACATATCAAACGTACTAATTGTTTAAGCTTATTTCATTTGAAGTTATTAAAATTGTATGACAAACAGTAGGTACGCAATTGCAATAAAATCAATACAAAAAAGAAACGCAAATAATTCACAAACACTGAGTGCTGTAAATCCCAATAAATTTTTAATGTCGTTCTTATGTTTAATTCGAAACCATGGACGAGATAAAATGTTTCCAGATAACAAAAATACGATGTATTTGGATCAAAAGGAGAATCATATTCATGAGGTCGTTGTTACCATCCCTTTTGTTCAGAACGTATAATATGAACATTTAATTAACTACAAGTTAGTGAACGAAATTACGATATTATTGAATTTTTTTCTAAAATTATGCATCGCACTTATACAGAGTGGCTAGGAAAACCCCGGCCACTTTTCTTGCGGCGGTCAAGAGATGGCGTTTTAGTAAAGAAAAATTAAATTAAAATACTGGCAACAACGCAGAATCCAAGACGTTTTAGTTATTAAATACGCCCCATATTAAATCAAAACAACCAAAACGTCTTGGATTCTGCGTTGTTGCCAGTATTTTAATTTAACTTTTCTTTACTAAAGTGCCATCTCTTGACCGCCGCAAGAAAAGTGGCCGGGGTTTTCCTAGATACATCGCTCCGCGGGGGGCGGGGTTTGCACTCCCCACCTCATCGAATTTAAAATTTGTTTTGATTTTTTTTAATAACTACATGTGACCAACACCAGTAGATATAAAAAAGTAGCGACGTCCGGCACAACTGTGAAAAGGCAACAATTATGGTCGACCGTCCAGCAGGTGGCGCTAATGCGCTACACCTCGCTATATTTCTTCTTCTCAAGTTTATTAATCCTGTGCGAAATATTTCTACACTTAGACGAAGTAACAGTTTTTCGTAAAAACTATTTTCTCAGTTCGAAAAGGAAGTTCAATATTTAAAACAACACATCAAAATGTCAATGACAACGATTGCAATCGTTATTATTGCCTTTCGAGAAACGTCAAATCGTGTCGGTACTTTAGTATATCTACTGGCTTTGCTTGTAGCTAACTACCTGCTATCTATATAGTAGGCCACAAAATAATGAACGATTTGATTGGTTTTGTGCAAATGTTAACATTTTTAGCAGATAATTTGACAAGTATTATAGTGGAAATGTGTAGATTACTCATTGGAAAACGTTATACCTAACATTTATGATTTAGTTAACAAGATTCGGTAATTATAGCACACACAAACGGAGTGAAAATTAATATTTTGCCTCGTTTGCGGCAAAAGGGATTTGATTTAAACACATATACGGTTCATGTAGGATAAAGCTACAAGGAATGTTTTGAGTTTCTTCACTTGACATTAAACAATTATCAGATTTCGAATAATTTTCCTGAAAGTACTAGAAGCTCTTTGCCACCCTGTAGTTCAGACTTGAACCCCTGTGACTATTTTGCCTGAGAATTTTCGAAGGACAATATTTTTGCACATCGGCCACAAATTCTCGCAAAACTCAGAAAAAGAATAGTCAACAGCGCAGTTCTATTGATGAGGATCTTTCCCGCAGAGTAGTCAATAATCTAGTGGTTCGATTAGAGTCGGTAGTGAAACAAAACGGTGGACATATTGAACCTGTAATTTTCCAAATTATATTTTACAAGATTGTTAAAGATGTTGATTTAATAAGATTGTGCTTTGAAACAAAATTTTACACCATCTCGTGGCCTTGGCGGACACTGTAGATGATGCCTCAAGATGTCGCGGGGAATCCCCGACAATTTGATTTTTACAGCTATTTCTTAAATTAGCCGCTAGATGTCACAAGTGCCAAATGCGGTTTTAATTTTTATGTGCAACAGAAAATATTTAACGAAATAACAATGTTTTAAACGTTACTGTTAAAATCTGTCAGAATTAATGTAAAATGTAATAACAGTAATTATGTTTCCTAAAATTTTAAATAATACAAACATTGATATTTAAATATAGTACGATCAAAAAGTCTTTGGATAGCGGTTGCTGTGGAATTTCAAAGCTATCTATAGAATTACTTACTTCTAAAACTCGCTCGATTATGGCGAAGTTGAGAAATCTTCCACGGAATTCATTTAAACATAAATTAGGTGAATAAACCCAGTTACCGTTTTCACCACGATTTCCATCCACGGTAATATGCTCTAATCATACAAATTTTATGTTCTGTTTGAAACATTTTTAATTATAATCCGCTGACTTTTGAAAGTAAATGTCAAAACTAATAGAAATAAATAATTTCATAGATGACTTGTCAATTCCACAGCAACCGCTATCCAAAGACTTTTTGATCTTACTATACATATAATGATATAATAGATGGCTCATGTAGTGTCAACCAATCACAGAGTTTAAATCTTATCTGTCACCGCGTTTGGCCCTGCTGATATCTATGACGTTGCAAGTAGTATTTAAAAAACCTCCCATCTGTAATTTTTTTTTCTTTATTCAACGTAACCGGGGAGTTACGTACGAGTGAAGATAGCAACAATTGAGTTAAATTCAGGCAATTTATTCTTATTGTAAAATTGCACATTGTATTGTAATTTCATTGTCAATTTTACGGGAAGGGATCCCTTTCGCTGAGATGCTTTGCACCCACCAAACTTACAATTCATTGGCTTGCCCTTCCCCTAGAAAAAATTGGATGGGCTCTCATGTCTGTTATATCAATCAAAACGAGCAATGAGTTAATAGCTGCATCGAATGGACGTTGTTTGGCCATGTAAAATTAACTGTTAGGGTTGCTGCACTTTGTATACATATAGAAATATTCAAACGTATCAGCTTATTCCACTTTGCTAGGTCAGCGATTATTACCTCATTCGGGTAAAAAACACAGATATAATTACCGTCTGTCTATAAAGTAACTCTCCCCCCCCCCCCTAACTAACTTTTGAACGACTTGATATTTTACCACAATATTTGGTGTGCCATAATGGGAAATTAAATACTATTTTTAGCCAAAAATTAAATTTTCTATCATTCAAAATGGCGACTGGGCGCTATTTTGATTTTTTTTAATAGAAAGGGGGGTCGAGTGACACCTCATTTGAAAGGTCTTTTAATTCTGCGTCTGATCGTAGAGTTTCAAAGAAAAATATTCAGCCACAACAAAATGGCGGATTTTAAACAAATGGACTCACTCAATTCAAAATTGTTTTGATTTATTATCCAGTAGTCCACTTTTTCATTTGCACTACAAAATTTTACCAGAAATAACTCAGGTGGCTGGAAATAATAATGAAAATGTTATGTTCCAACAAGACGGTGCGCCGCCTCATTATTATAGATCTGATCTGTTTCTGACTTTCTCAACGGACATTTTCTTGGAAGATGGATTGGTAGGCGGGGGCCTGTAGAATAGCCGGCTCACTCCCCAGATTTAACTTTCTTAGATTTTTTTTCTATGGGAATATCTGAAATCGAAAGTGCACAGAACCCGTCCAGAAACAATTGAAGAACTGGAGCAACGCATTACAGAAGTTTGCAGAAATATCAATCCAGAAACTTATGAAAATGTAAGGCAGGAATTTCATAACCGACTTTTTATGTGCCAAGAAGTGAATGGTAAACATTTCGAACAATTAATTTAATTAATTTAAGCTTTAATTCTTTATATTCAAACATTGTCATTTTGTTATGGCTCAATATTTTTCTTTGAAACTCTAGGGTCAGACGCAGAACTAAAAGACCTTTCCAATGAAGTGTCACTCGACCCCCATTTCAATTAAAAAAAAAATTCAAAATGGCGCCCAGTCGCCATTTTCGACGATACAAATTTTAAATGTGGTCTGAAAGATAGTATTTAATTTCCCATTGCAGCACACCAAATTTTGTGGAAAAATATCAAGTCTTTCAAAAGTTAGTGGGGGGGGGGGGGGGGTAGTTTATAGACACAGTGTATATACCAAGGATACCTTATAGTTGATATTTCATTTGTCAGAACACCCATTTTATTTTTCGATCTAGAGAGCCATGAACTCCCTAAAATTATTCCAAATAATCAAAATAATGCTACACTATCGCATTTTCGACTAAAATAGTATTGTGGTTCGAAATATCTGCCAAAAAAGTAAAACAAAACGTTTTTTTACTCGAAACTCCATTTTTTCAAATTTCATAATGGTACTCTGACGTCATTCGGAAGTACCATCGATGGGGTATCCAAAAATGTAATAATATACAGGGTGTCCCATTTGAAAATCGAAAGTTGATGTCATTTCCGGAAAAACCGGAAGTTGAATTTTAATTCCAAATATGTCAGAAAGTGCCGTCTAGTGAGCATATTCAATGTTCCAAATTTCAGAAATATAGCTAGAAAAACAACGGAGAAAAGGGGGGTGTACCATGAGTCTGTGTCACATGGTATGTTCGTGGATAAACATTTGTACAACTTTCTATGAAAAAAAAATTAATAAAGAAACAAAACACATATAAGACCAGCCTTTCAATTTACTACTAATAAACTTAACTGTAGGATACTTTTCTTAGAAGCAACTGATTAATAAATGTGCCCAACGAAATAAGAACTACACCGTATATATAAATATAAGAGAGATTGAACGATTGGTCCTTGACCAATTAATGTATTGGCAGTGTAGATACTCAATCGTAGTTTTAGTCATTATTTTGTGTATACAATATTGAGCACGTTCAAATTTGGTGTTGATTATTTTCTTTGCTGCATATAGTTGTTTTTGCCAAACCAAATTCAGCTTCAATAACTATCCACCAAACAGTTTTAACTTGGAAAAATCAATGCACAATGCGTATCCATGAATATTTTAGGCATGCTTCTAATTGAATAAAACAAGTGTTTTAATTAAGGTCATACTGGTATTCGTACCTCCTAATAAGTTTTTAATATGTTTTTAGGTGACGCAGAAGACTCAAGCTAGAGATTACGCTGCTAACAAGACAAAAAAAGTGGCGTGGTTTGTATCGAACTGTGGTGCACGTAATGGACGTTTAGCTTACGCGCGTGAACTAGCAAAATACATCCCCGTAGATATTTATGGTACGTGTGGTCCGCTCAAATGTCCGCGAACAGACCACAGGTGCTTCGAGTTGTTAGAGCGAGATTACAAATTTTATTTAGCCTTCGAGAATTCCAATTGTCGTGACTACATCACAGAAAAATTTTATGTAAACGGACTGGGTCAGGCCGTCCTTCCCATCGTGATGGGGGCTAGACCAGAGGACTATGAAAGAAGCGCTCCTCAGAACTCTTACATCCACGTGGACGACTTTGGAACAGCTGAAGAACTCGCCACGTATCTCCACCGACTAGATAAGGATGACGAGCTGTATAATTCATATTTTAGGTGGAAAGGTACTGGGGAGTTCATCAACACGTACTTCTGGTGCAGGCTGTGTGCAATGTTGCATGCTCCTCCTACTGAGCGGCACTACGAAGACGTCAATGATTGGTGGCGCGGCCCGGGCGTTTGTACTGGGTCATCCTGGAGAAACCCAACTACATAGACGTACCTTTTTTTTTATTAGGTATATTTGTAGTATAGGTTGTTGCAATTGTAAAATAATATAAATAATTTATTATGTTTTTATTGTTACTTAATGTCTTTTATTAGATATCCCTTCTAGCATCCCCTACGTTTTCCAATGACTATAATGTCCAAAATTGAAGGTGAAGTTTGGTGAAACGCGTCAATACGTTCACAATATGTATTTAATCGAGATAGCTATTCTGAGCAGAGTGAAATTCACAAAAGTCAAAGTGTATAGGCAATCAGCTGTATTTAATGTTCATAAAATTCTACGGTTTGCCTCATTAGCACGATAACATGAAAGGTTTATGACCTTAAATAATTTACGAATTCTTATGATTTGTTGGTACATTGAACATTATACCCTTGTTGCACATTGTTTTGTTCATACTGGATGGATTGTGTTCATAGGCGCCGAATGCGGGGGGGCTCCGGGGCTCAAGCCCCCTCAGAAAATTATCAGGGGGGGCTGCGCCCCCCCCTGATATATTTTGCATTTAAAAAATCGGAAGGTGCAAATGTAATACGCGACCTTTTGCCGGAATTTATTAAATGTATTAAAGTAGCATTAACGATTCCTGTATCTTCGTGTTGCGCAGGGCGTTCGTTTTCTGCTTTACGAAGGTTAAAGCCATATTTAAGGTCAACTATGTCACAAAAAAGACTTAATGATTTGGCTCTACTTCATATTCATAGAAACCAAGATACAGATTTAAATATAAACACAATTGTAAATTTATTTATCGCCAAGACAGAAGTGAGACGAAATACTTTCTTTGTGGAGTAAGTTTTGTTTTTGTGTAGTACTGTTCTTCTTGTTACTTTATGTTTCTAATTAGATTTACTGTTCATTTTTTGTTTTTTTTTAAATGAAAATATGTACTTAAAATAACGCGTTTCAAAACCATTGGAGTACAAAATAGTTTATTTCTGATAAATTCCTACAAAATCAATATGCAATAAGCAGTAAGTACTGTAGCAGCAATCGTATTTTGGTAACTTAGCGACTTGGTTGCTATTTGCATAATATAAAACAATTCATCAAAATTATTTGTAAACGTGAAAACTTCATTAAAACTTTCTCCTCCAAAATATCGTTTTATTTACAACTACGAACCCAAACTTTACAGTACTACATTTTTTAACGAAAAAAAACATCAGAAAATCGAAAACTTGTGCCCACGAAACCTATTTTTCCAAGGCAATATAATTCAACACAAATCCTAACTTTTAATTTAAGACGGTTTGACCTTGAAAAATTCAAAAATTTTGCTTGCGGCTCATTTTCATTAAGCCCCCCCTGAGAATTCAAAAACCCGGCGCCTATGATTGTGTTGGTTCAGTTTCCAGCTTGAATTCACATTACGTACAGCGACGGCATGAGATTTCTAAACGTAAAAGCGGGTTCTCGATAACGCAGATGAGAAATGCGTCTACAACCTTTTGCTGCTTAGGTAATCGTAGAGCCGAATTTCGGTAAAGCCTAATTTTTCTTTAAATTTCTACTTTATTGTATACTCAATCTTTATGGCTAAAGTAAATACCTGTTGAAGTTATTAATTATTATTTTATATAGGTATACTGCTTTTTTTTACAAGAATGGCGTCGGTCTACGCGAAGTTACAAGTGTAAGCAGGTACATAAGCGGATTTCAGGCTGTAATGAAAAGATGTCAAATTACCTCTCCCCACCCTCGAGCAAAAAATCGGCATCCTGTAATCATATACGTACACGCTATACACATAAAAATATAACTTCAATTTACCTATTAAAAAATGATTGTTTATGAAGGTAAATTTACTCATTAAAAAATGATATTTTGTAAATGTAAATCTTTATTTACTAATTTTATTCAGAATTTTTCCAAACGCGAAAGCTATGCACCTACATTTTACGTCAGCACGGTTCAAAATAAAACAGCTATGAGATGTCAATGGTTCAAAACCGATTGGGTAAACTTATCCATATTACATATTCAACTGATGTGGTTAGTGTATTATTTGGGAAGGAGGAAAAAGGACCACGAGGCTTCCGCAACCCCACTCTTTGCACCCTGTCTGTTTTCGCCGAAACAAGGCGTCGCTAGATATGGGTTGCTTGTTGCTGGTCGAAAATCTTTTTATTTGATTCCCTCTATGACTTCACGAAATTTGGTAAAATCTTTATGAATCACCTTGTATTTAAATCTAGCCAAAAAGGTGACCGCTACTGCTGTTCTAATTTGGTTCATAAAGTTTTGTTTACCAATCGAATAATTTATATTTCTTCATATTTTTACATACATATATCCGTTAAAGGTTAAAAGTACAAGGGGCTTCAGCCCCCCCCCCCCCCCCCCCATAGCACACTCTACTAATTAAATCAGTTATTTCACTCTCACAGAATTCGAACCTGCGTTTCAGAACGCATCTACAACGCGTAGCATAATGCGCCGTATCGCCTTTACGTGACTTCAGCGTGGTTAGATCACACAAACCAATATACTGTTAGATCACAGAGATGACGTTTGACGCCGTACATTATTTGTGCGTGCCACTGAACTCTTACTTTAGTGGTGCGCGCTTTTTGAAATTTAAAAATCGCGCCAACCTGATCGACGGGTGGCAAAATCAATGCCCACTGGCTTTTTATGCGACGTGAACATCAAGATGCCGGCAAGGGAATGAAATGGCAGATGCAAAAATGTGTCAAAAATCATTGTGATAAAAAGGCCTACACACATTTTTGCTAAAATTTTAAATTCTCTGCGGGAACCACCGGTGTACTTATTTCATATTCCCTAAATATGAACCCCCCTTATTTAATGCAAGTAAAAGTTGTATATTTTGTGCAAAATTTGAGAGATTTGTAAAAATTAGCAGAGTTGGGTGTGTAAATAAAAACAAAAAATACCACAGAAAGATGACGAATGAGTTTATTGTATCTTCCATTTCTTTTTGTCTGGAATTTACTACATGGCAGGTTGTGCAACTGGACTAACTTCACAACTAGCAAAATATACAAACGTTAACAAACGGCAAACAAGCGCCAGAATTCTTGAAGTGCAAGAAAATCTTTTAGTTCAAACGCTCTTTACCATAATGGGTTAATAATACTTTTATTTCTAAGCTCAACAGTCGAGCAATTTGTGAATAACCTATTGTTTTCAAATAACGTCCTTAAATATAGCCATCAATAATTACTAACAGAAATTACACTAATTAGCAGCTATTATTCCTACAAGGATTGGGAACGGTCACTAAGGAATCACCCATAATACCATACACCATTAATCACAATATAGCAAACACATTAAGTCACTACATTCTAAATTGCTTTTCTTCTTTGTTAGTAATCTTGATTTTTATCTATTTATGGATTAAATTTGTAATAACCTTCACAACAGAGAAATGTTTTAACAATAAACATTTTTTTGTGTAACAGATCTACCAACCTTTATATTAAGTACTTTGATTGCATAGTCTAGGAAACAAGTAATGCTTACGAATAATGGAAGATCATATTTCCTATACAAAAATATAAAAAAATATATAAAAACATGAAGAAAATTGGAACATACTGTTTTTCTTACAAGCAATTTTCTTCGATAACTGGGATATGTCTCAAAACTTATTTGAAGTTTAATGTGCGTTACAGTAATTCCTTAAATGTTTATTTAACTATATTACAGTAATTGTATATTGTTCAAATTAGCAATTATTGTCAGTACTTTTCCTTAACCGTGTCTTTTGCAAGTATCCGAAGTTTAAGGGTTAAAATCTTAGTCTACATTTTCATTCACAAATTGCATGATTTACGACTTTAATGTTGAGCTTAATAACAGAACAATAATACTTATTTGTTAAGATGATATGATAATAATGATATACTTTAGGTACAGTAAGCAGGGTACACGTTGATATGGATGAATGATATGCTTAGCGGTGATCTGCAGGCGGTGGAGGTTGAGATACTCTTCCAGGGGTGTCTTGGTTCAACTGTGAAGCAGTGACAGAACGAGTTTGCAGGGTAGCAGTAGGTGGCTCATCCAGCAGTTGCCTCAAACGTTGCAGCTGTGCTTCTAACTGTCGATTATGATCTTCCAAAATTTGCATGCGCGCCTCCAACCTACCCTTATGCTGCCTTAGCAGTCTCGCTTCAGCCAACACGTCATGCTGAGCAGGAGGCGGATGTGGCACACTACCTCTTTGCAGCTGCTCATATTCTTGACGTAATGCCGAATTTTCGGCTTCCAACTCACGAATCATATCTTGAAGTTCTGCACGTTGTTCCTCGTCAATTACCAACATCAGCTGCCCAGGGCTTGCAGGAGCTCCTTCTAAAGACTGACAGTAATCAGCAATTAGACGATGCTCGTCTTCTGGTGATGCAGCTCGTAACTCTACTTCTGCTAAACGATTAGCGTAAATTTCCAAACGCGAATGCATATCGCTATGTTGGGGAGAAGCCACAGGGCTCTCCAACTCATCTCCCTCAAGCACCGAACGTACAGGAAGATATCCCATTCTGGGATGCTTTAAAAAGTATCGTTTACTTTTAAATTTATTTCGGAGTGCCCGGGTGAAATCACGAACGTCTTCAACAGACGTTGTTGCAGCACAGTACTCATGCATAGGATGTGTAAGCTTATGACCCTTGGTCAGACGACCAGCAAAGAAACATAGCTGGCACATGTCAAAGTTGAAGCATTTGAGACAGCGATAACGTAACCCCACAATAGGGTACTGCTTACAGGAGTTACATTTGGCTTGGTGCTTAGCCGATTCTGCAGCTGCTAGGCGATGGAGAACTGGAAGCCATACTAACGATTGTGGTTCTTGCTTTAACCATGCTAAGAAATGGGCTGCTTCTAAGTCTTCTCGGTCACCCAAACAGCTACGTACACTGGGTTCAATATTTGAACCCCCAAATGCAGCTACTTCGCCTAATTGTCGCGGTATTTGTAGAATGTCGTGTAGAAGTAACCCCAATTTTCTTTGATCAGCGCGTTGTTGAGGATCTGCGATTAAGCGGAAGACGTATCGGTATTTGTCTTCTAGATGGCCTCGCGATAGTATTGTCAATCCAACCTGAAATCACGACTTTTTGTTATGTTTTTAGTAGATTGTTTTAATTTTCAAGCAAAACTAACACACCTTGCAATTATGCAACAAGTTTTCATGATTTTTAGCCCGGTTGCTATTGAATTCACTTGTGGTTTAACTGTTAACTAATTCACAAAAACATACACTAGAAAACGTGTATATTTTGTTAGGTACCTACCTTAAAACTGAGCACACGGATCTGCCCAGTACGCTGACTATCGTAGACATTTAGCAACCAGTTGAGAGCCA
This sequence comes from Ctenicera cuprea, assembly GCA_958336395.1. NCBI lineage: Eukaryota > Metazoa > Arthropoda > Insecta > Coleoptera > Elateridae > Ctenicera > Ctenicera cuprea. The sequence goes on along the minus strand of OY284487.1, from coordinate 17,741,975 downwards.
GATCAACACACAATGGTAAATCAACTAGGGCAGGGTTTTGTGCAAGAGCTCCACTATAAATTGCTCTAAGTATAAGTACCATATCTGCAACATCTAACAACTTATCATTTTGGCCCCTCAAGCCGTGAATATCAAATGCTTCAGACACGGCTGACAAATTAACAAGATCCAAGCAAAGTTTTTTTTGTATGGCACGTAATTTTAAAGCAGTTCGGTATGCGGAAAAGCGCACCTCATTTAATTGTAGAAGACAAACGGCTAATTCTAGCATTAGAGGGTGATCCCAGTGGGTAGTTTCCAAACTATGGTTTATGTAATACGGCACTTTGTTGGGGGTCGTTGCACGTTCCCATGGTGGCTGAACACTCGATGGGCCAGGAGATAATTCTCCTGAAGAAAAAAGAAGAGTGAAATCTAATCACAAAATTTTGCCAACGACACTTTCTTACTGAATACTAGACTTTTGAAATGATTGTTTTTCAAACTAACCTTGACTGCTGCTCTGTAGTTGTTCTCGTCTCTCTCTTATGGCCACTTGTAAGGCACGGCACCTGGCTGTGCAATCTTCAAGTTGAGCAGCTTGAGCTGTTGGTAAAACAGCACCTAGAATGGCTGCCTGCAGCCGGGCTTCTTCTAGTGCACGTTGTAGAGGAGGTAATTTTTGTTCTAATGTGCGTAAATTTGACAAAAGCTCTCTTGCTTCGGCTGCACTTCTCGGAGAACTCCATGTTAGGGTCATTCTTTCAAGACTTGCTACAGCTTGAGCCGATTCCTTGAGATTTGACTCCAGTTGTCTCAGCTTCTGTGTAAATGTAGTAGAGATGAAACAATTCACTATTAATTAATATCACAAATAAATAGGCAACCCTATAACTTCACAGCTAATGCAAATATAGAAAAATTCTATAAAAAAAAACTAAATGGCCTAAATAGGTCTACAGAAATGGTGATACAGCGATCTAGAATGCTAAAGATCAAAGCGAAAAAATGGTAAGGTAGGAAGAAAATGTCATAGCTTAGAAACCTCCATTATTTCCTTGCGACTGGACTAATGGCAGTTATTCCATGTCACATAAGACACAACAAGAAGAAGATGATTTTCAGGTAAAAAGTATAGAAGATGGTACAAGTAGTTTTACATCAAAAGTAATTGCTGCTTTCCACAGAGGTTGTGCTATTGCAACTGTCGTTTTCAATCTGTCTCAGGCCTACGATACCATAGATCATAAGATACTGCGGTAAAAAATGGAAAATATGGGCATACGAAGCAATGCATACAATTTATTTAAAAGCTACCTTGAAAATAGAACACATAAAGTTAGGTTACAAAGTATGATCAGTAATACTTTGCCTAATGAATGGGGGTTCCTCAGAATAGGTCCTCAGACCCATCCTGTTTCGAATTGGTATTAATAATCAGTTAAATTGAATGTGGATTGTTTAACTACAATGTCCAAATATGATAAAGTATATGAACAACTTCAAAAATTCAATAGGTATAGGTACTGCCCTCCCAGCTATTTGTTACGATTCCGTATTTTGTTTTAATTTTTACTGCTAAAAATTTTATATAACTACTTCCCGTAAAACCGGAAGTGCTATTTAATCACATTATCATCATTTTTGTAGACCTTTTTAAACCATTCAAGTTTTATTAAAAAAGATTTTCTATATTTCCATTATTATGGAACTAAGTGCTTGAGTATTTATTCGCAGGACACACTTTAATGAATGTGTCATAATTGGAGAAAAGCTCAAATGAAACACTTAATCAAGTTTTCAACTAGAATAAAGCCTTTTTAATAACATTATATTTCCTTGAAAATGTTCAAACACAGTAAATTTTTTCAGCAAAAATTCATTTACATGTTTGTTTTGTTATAATTTTAAGAAAGAAATAAAAACCCTTTAATTTTTAGCCAAAATAAGGTTTCACTACTTTTTATTTAAATTTTGTAATCTTACATACAAGTTCATCATCAATTTATTATTATAATGTTACTTACAGTAATATTTTGTTCAAAACGTGTTGCCAACTGATCAGACCTATCAATAAGTGCATTCCATTTATCCGACAGCTTAACAAGCTCCCTTCTCAAATTTCTAGCCAATTCGCCTGAAGGTTCTCCAGACACATATTGCCTTGCATTTCGTAAACTCGATTCCACCAATGGTCGCTTATCTTCCAATTGTTGTCTGAATGCACGATGATCGTCTTGACAAGATGCAAGACCCAACTCAGTATCTTTACGTATAACCCACTCAGTCAGTTCACGTAGTGAGAGCAACAGTGTGTTCCAATAATCTGCATTGTGCTCTAGTCGGTTTCGTAAATCTAATGTGCGTGTTTTTAGGGCCTAAGAAAAAAATTTGCATGTGAATTTTTTTGAGGAAGAAGTCATACAAAACTCACCTGCCATCGTCTCTCCATTTCATCCCCACGCAACTGCAACATGAGAGCATCTTCAGGAGCAAGTGAGCCTAATAAGGCGAGGCTAGCAGCCCGTAAAGCTGCATGTGTGTTAGCCTGATGTTCAATATCATTTTGTAGTTCTTTAAGTTGCTGAGCCCCTCTTCGGGATTCAGCTTCAGTTTCTAGTGTTTCCAAAACAGATTCAGCTTCGCTAAGCCACCCTAAGAATTTATCCATCGAGCGATCCAAATTTTGCAATGAACTTAAGGCTGAGTGAAGTAATTTTCCCCTATTTATTACGCATGCATCAAGACCTGTATAATGCTGATTCATGTATTCTACTACCTGTGGTAAAATTTCTAATTAAAATTTTTATTTTATTTCAAAGGAGGTATGTGGATACCTTTTTATATCGGCTGGTATCTTCGTTTTGTCGACTGGCAATAATTCGTTGCATTAATTGCTGAAAGGCCTCGATTTGCCCTTTAAATTGATGGAGTTCAGCATGCAGCCCTTTCTGTTCACGAAGTTGTGCTTCCAACACATCTGCTGTGTGTCCGATGGGCACCATGCTTGCCAGCCGAGACTCCATCCGCTGAAGCCATGTCTCAAGCTCAATTCGTTTCTGTTCGAAAGTTTCTTCTTTTCGCTGCATTTTCACTACCTTTCCTCCACAGTCTTAATTCATGATTTTCCTCGTTTTTCTCAAGCGAGTTTCACAAAATCCAGCGCCCATATCTGCACTTTACGGTTTAGAAGGTCGTAAATATTTGTTATCTCTCTTAGATTTGACCAATAACGCCGCGGATCGATGTTTACAGTGTGTTGGGTCGATGACCGCGCACCTGCTTAGTACACCCATCAATATTTCCTGACGTGTTTAAATTACTAATGATAAGCATTAAGGTTTAGGGGATTTTTAAAAATTATTTTGAGTTTTATATTATGAATGGTAGCACATATTTGCATTATAACCTTAGAAATTTGACATTTATGGCTTTTGTTTGCTTAAAAAAAACAAAATAGTAATAAGCAACGTTGCCATAGCGTTATGTTGATAAACGAAATTTGACTACCTAGCATAATATTCCATTTGTCAGCGTTAGAAAATGTAATAACCCTGAGCCACAGCATAGGAAACAGCAAATCACACAGAACATACACGGGCCAATCATGTGGTGATATTCAATACGTTGGACTCCACCGCTATCGTGCGTGTGTATTATATTCAAAGATTTAAATAATTTGGCACTCACGTTTCTATCTTGTTACAATACATACAAATTAACTGCAGTAGAACACAGCATTCTTAAATTAAAATTATATTAACATGCTGAAAATACTTATCAATAAGAAATATGTAGGTATTTAGCCGCAGGGCCGGCTGTAGGGCAGGACAGGTGGGGCATTTGCCACGGGCGGCAAATAGTTTAGCATTGATGTTAATTTCTAATAAATTTTTTGGTTATCAATAAATCAACTAAACAAAATATGTAAATATATTTTTTGAATTAAATAGCTATACAAATGGAATAGCAAAACGCAATCAAATTGCAAAACTTATCTTACTGAAAAAAAAACTTAAAACGTTTAAAACAGTTCAGCCGAACGAGCCCAGCAAGCACAAACCTGCTAAACATCAGACTGAGTGTTGTAGATGTAATTATGTAATATAATCAAGTCGGGTTAATCTGTTGTTTTTGAACATTTTTTAAAAAAAGAAAATTTGTAATTTGGCAATAACACGTTTATTTTGAATAAAGACATTTTCTTAATAAACTTTGAATAGTCTGAACACTGAGTATGCATCCAGTCTCCTCTCCCACAAAGTCTACCTAAAAAGCAGCCATCTTATGAGTCTTGTTTAGTTTTTTTTTTGGCGCATTAAGTTTCTAAAGATTGTCTTCTTGTGCAGGTTGGTAACAAAAATTAGCTGAAATACGAACTATAGTCGATATGTCAAATTGTCAAACATGGTTATGTAATCAGTATAAGTAAGAAGTAAGTGTCAATTTTGCAGCCACATATTGTCTAAACTATTATTTTGCAATGTATTTCTCACACTTCTTGTGTCAGTATATGCGTACAAAAAGTTGGGTTAGAGAATTAGAATTTGACATGTAGTAAAGATACAAACTATTTTGCTTGTCTTAAGAGGAAATAATGTGCTGTGAGAGCAGTACGAGACTCGTAAGATGGCCGACTTGGGTACACATATTTAAGCAAGCATACTCTGTCTATTGTTTTTCTAAGTTTGTTCCAGCAAGATTCGGTTACAAAACAAAAATTGCGATAAGAAAGGGTTGTCGTAAATTAGGTATCGTTAGTGGATCAGGTGTCAAAATATTCCATTCTTACTTTCAGTATAGGGAAGTATTGATTTCAGTCAAATTTTTGAATTCGAGATTTTGACGGAAATACATGTTTTGGATCTCCAAAAATCCCAAAAAGTGGTTTTAAAAAAATGACTGTATGGGTGTGTGGGCTCCATAACTCCCAAATGGATGGTCCGATTTTAATGAGCCTTGCTATGTAACAGTATCAAAAATAATAAATAAACAGATAATACGTATCAGGGCAAAAAATTAAAGTTTGACGTTTTCATTTTTTGCTCGTAGCTTCTTGTCTACCTATTCACCTATAAAGTATAAACCACTCTTCGCTACTGATTCTATTCGTGAAAAGCTGCTCTTGTGGCAAGGTACATGAGTGGAAACAGTGCAAAAACAGCTTTAAAAATGGAGTTATCGAAGCTAAGATTCTTGGATTTACTTTAAAAGTGTTTCAATTTAATACTCTTATTTTTCAATGAAGTTCGTTCTCGAATAAATTTTATATGAAAGCAGAAAATTTCAAAAAATTAAAAAAAAAACGTGATATCTTCATGGTGCTTATCGAGAGTGGCTCCGCATGTAACGCGTCCACTTTTAATTCTGGAAGCATGGGTTGGATTCTCAGACCGGCCGATTTTTTTTCCTTTATCCAAATTCCTTGTCTAATCTTTACCATGGTTTCTTGACTGATGAGGGGGACGAGGTGCGGAGTCCGAAAGACTCCTGTAGCGGCCCGCCCTTTTACGGCGAATTTACCCAACACCGATTTTTCTTTTTTTATGGTGCGTAAATAGAGCAGACACGCTGTATAATGAAATTGAATGGTTTGAACTAGCATATTAAATAACGCCATATGATTGGTTCTGCATGTCCGTATCTTGTGGCTCGGGGTTATATCAATTCTCACTTTTGTCAGCTGCTGCATCAACAAAAATCTTGTGGAGGTGTGAGGTTAAGTTAGATATAGCTGCAGCAATGACGTGTAGATGAATTTTTAGCACATTAGAAAGTTTCAGGTATGTAAAGTAACACTTTTGCTTAGTTTCATTGTAGAGTTCGGCTAGATTTGAGCATTTAAAGATGAAGTTTTCTAAAAAGTACAAATGACATTTAGAAGTGAGGTTAGTTTGCATAATTTTACTTGTTTTCAGGAAAAGTTCTCGCAAAGTAATGGATAATTCGTATGTACATATTAGCACAAATAGTTATAAGGACAATGAAGGTCTTATTAATAGAAAAGATAGTGAATCAATAAGCACGTTAAATACGGACCCAAAAACAGGGCTTCTCAATGTTAGGGCCCTTATATTCTTACTGTTATGGTATATATTTAGTGGATGTACCTTATTTTTAAATAAATATATTTTAACTTATCTTAATGGAAATCCTACAGTATTAGGTAATGTATAATTAAATGTTTGCATGTCAAAGTATGTTGCAATCAATCAATTAATTTATAAAGGTGCATGTCAAATGCTGATGACGGCTACATGTGGTTTTATACAAATGTATTTTCCTTGTGGAATGTATAAACCATCACAAAGATTAAGTCGTCCACCTGGATTTTATAGACATATGGTTTTAGTCGGATGTACAAGGTAAAATAGTCCAGTGTAGTAATGACGGCAGCAATGCTTTATATAGAAATAAAGTTGAGTGTAAAGAATAAATTCAAATTATTTTTTACCAACTTTTATACTATATGAATAACGTTTGTGATAAAAATTATGACAGACAAATTTGTTTGTTAATATCAGTCATAATAGATTTTAAATTGTGGTTCGGGTTTTAATCATCTGCCTATTGAAAATTAAGATAGATATCGGAAAATTTTGTTTTACTTTTTCTGTAGAGTGTAAAATTTCCGATCATTATTTATTTTTAATTAACTAACAAATTCCTCTGTCATAATTTTTACCACAAACTTTGATCATATAGTGTAAAAGCTGGTAAACAATGATTGAAACTTATTTTGTCCACTCACCTTTATTTCTGTTTCCCGACTAACCACACTGGACTAAAGAGAAATATCTTTATAAAGATGCACAGTACTTTATAGTATCATTTCAGGTTCCTCACAGTTGTTCTGGGATTAGTAGCGTTAAATTATGTAGCAGTTAGTTTTACAGAGACAATTAAAAGTTCCGCTCCTCTTTTTACCGTTATAATCTCAAGATGTTTATTAGGTAATTTACAAGTTCATGTGAAATAAGTAACTTCATTATGAATTTTAAGGTGAACAAACTGGTTTGTTCGTAAGTTTAAGCCTTGTGCCAGTGATGTCTGGATTGGCACTCTGCTCGGCCAATGAAATCAGTTTCGAAATACGAGGCTTTATTGCAGCCATGGCTACTAATTTAACGGAATGCCTTCAAAATGTTTACTCAAAAATGTTGATATCTGGGGATAAATTTAAATATACGTAAGTACTTGAGGAGCTTTTTAGATAATAGGAATTACATATTTACTTATAGACCTGCAGAGTTACAATTTTACACAAGTATTGCAAGCATTGTTGTTCAAATACCAGCGTCTTTGATGTTGGTGGATATGGCTCATGCTGAAAAACCCGAAATGAAATTAATTTTTTGTTTTGTGCTTAATGGAGTATTTTTTCATTTTCAAAGTATTACAGCTTATGTATTAATGGACTATATTAGCCCTGTTGCTCATAGGTAAGTTGCAAATGATATATTTGCTTTACTTTTTTTAACTTGACTGTTCCAGTGTTGCTAATACTGCAAAGCGGGCGTTCCTTATATGGCTGTCAGTACTGATGTTTGGCAACTCTGTTACATTATTGAGCGGTGTTGGAACTGTTGTTGTTATAATTGGTGTTTTATTATACATAAAGGCTCAAGAATACGATGATAAAATACATTCCGCAAATTTAATGCAGAGAAAAGTTAGAGCTATTTAGTGTTTTAATGCCAATTAAAAAAGAAAAATTATGTGATCCGGAGATATATATTATTTTTGTGTTCAAACGAAGTATTGTGATACAAACCAGGTGTAAATTTTTAATAAGCTTTTGTTACTTCGATTGTTATTAGTTAAGTTTCTTACAAAATCTTTAAACTCTTACTTGTAGCATTTGTTTTAATTAATGCTTAACCTAGTAAAATTATAATTTTTGACCCAAAATTTTAGACCTGTAGTAGAAAAATGTTGAATCTGCAAAATTTTGGAAGTCCAGTGCTTAGTGGTCAGTAAAAAATAAATATAATAGTCCTTTAAGATACGATAATTTCAGTGAATTGTTTTTATTTTTAAAACTGTATCAAGGTTTATGGTAACACAATGTAGTATACTGCCGTCCTTAGCAAATGTGGCACAAAATTCATAAAACTTTGATGCAATGGCCGTAGGACTGTGCTTTATTTATAGATGAACAAATTGTGTTTTGTCAAGTGATAGTGACTTAAAATTGTGTTAAAATAGCATTTTCATGTTTTTCTTATCAGTTTTTTACAAACACATATGCGAGGTTTATACTAAGCATATACAGGGTTCGTCGAAACCCTGCTGGTTTTTTGGTAGCTCTGTTAATATTGAACATAGAGTAAAAATTTAAATATAAAAGTTGTTGATAATTACCTGTTGCATATCCTAAAATTGTTATCAATTATACTGGGCGTGTGGTTACGCCCATACAGCATTTTAGATTGTTATTTCAATTACACTATATTATTACGTTTTAAGATTCTAAATTTAGTTACAGGTATAAAAGTATTAAGATTCAACAACTTTTAAAGCAACACCCGGTTTTTGAGTTAATAATATTTGCAAAAAATTTGACATTTGTTGACTAATATTAAAATATTAATATTTAAAATACCATAAATGTTCAAGTTTTGCTGATTTGCACAGATTATTAACACATTATACTGTATTCAGCGGCATGTTAAAAGTTGCAGATTATTTCACAGGCTGTATATAATTTGTTGTTTGTTGCACTATGTTGAAAACACCAGATTATTTTGCAGGGTGTTCTTAAATATTTTGTCCATTTTACATTTTACATACAAAACTTCAAATGTCAATAACTTTTGTGGAACATTCTGTATTTTTTACAACAGGTAAATGTAGAATTAAATTCTTTTTCGATTTTATATAAGGTTTGTATACTAAAAACATATTTCAATATTGCTTTGCCCTTTTTAAAATACTTCCTAGAAGTCGCAAATTAAATATGATGTGCCATGAAAACAACGCAAAAGCTTTCTTATATTATATTTAAAGTGATAAAAAATTGTAGGTGTTGACAATTTATTGAATTATTTTGTTTAAATGAAAATGGTAAGGGTTGCTATAACTTGTATGTTATTTACAAGAGGTAGGAACAAAGCTACAAATTTAAATTAAAAATAACTAACTAAGAACACAAGGACGAACACAATACTTTAAACAAAAACAACAACAACGAACAAATTTATTATTAGTTATTTTAGTTACTATAAATGTCCCAAGTTTCCTTTAAGCATGCAAATCTCATTTTTAAAAAGAGTGACATTTTCTAAATTTTGAGGTGTGGTACTTCTAAGAGCCGTCCTAACTAGCACATTTTTTATGGTGGTTAGAGGTTCACTGTACTCTACATTTTTAATGGAGCCCCATAAAAAATCCATGGGTTAAAGTTAATAATCTGTGCAAAATAGGAAAACTTAAGCGTTTTTGGTATCTAATGTATTAATTGTTTAATATTAGTTGACAAATGTCAAAAGTTTTACAAAATTCTAAATAACTCGAAAACCGTTAACTTTAATATTATTAAACGTTAATACTTTTATAATTTTAGTTAAATGTAGAATTTAAAAATGTAATAATATACAGGTGTTCTATTATTTAAAATAAAGTACTGTATGGGCGTAATGAAACAATCAGTGTAACAGATAATAATTTTGGGCTATGCAGCAGTTAATTACCAACAACTTTTGTATTTAAAGTTTTTCTGTATCTTTAATATTAACAAATCAAATAAGGGCAGGGTTTTGACGAACCCTGTATGTTATTAAAGGTGTATGTATTAGGAATGCCTATCATAATACAAAGATTAATGTTATCATCGATGCTAAAAAAGTATCGCAATAGTAACATGGATGTTATAACATTGATGTATTTTTTCCCATATCGATGTTCTCTTCTTGCTGTTTGATTTGTGCTTAATGCTTATGCTACTTACCATTAGACGGCACTGAAAAAATTGTCAATTTACAAAACCTAACAATAAATACAATCAACAATCAGAAATGTATCAACAGTGGAATCGATATAAATATCCATATATCTGAAAAAATTTTCAGCCTTATCCATAATCTTGGCGTTATGGGGTGTCCATTGCACAGAGTTTCACTTGGTTTGTTGGTTTTAAAATCTTGATGCAAATCATGATTCTTTTAAAAAAATCAATGTCTTGTTTAAAAACAGGTGATTTAAATCAAGCATGCCATGGTCATATTCTTTTTTTATAAAAATTTATGTAGCTTTGAAGGATTTTTTAATCAAATTAATAATCACGGTATTCTATACTTACGGTGCATCCTATAAAGCTTAAGTCGGCATCATTTTTCTATGTAACCTTCTATCTTTTCCATAAACTTGGTACAGTGGTCCACAAGCAACCAACCCTCTTGGTTGAATTCATGCACTCATCGCTAGAGATAAGTTGACGCCTATGCAACATTACAAGCTTACTTAATTTAAAAAAAAAATTCATTTTATTTTAATTGATTTATTGCATGAAAATTAGGGGAACTGTTTTTAAGAAGTTTTTGGATTCAGCATATTTATTGCATTTCTACTGAATTTATTGTAGTATTTTATTGCCGAATTTATCCTAGCATTTTGTTACTGAATGTATGATTTAAAATGTACAGAAAAACAGACCAAAACATTTTACTTTCTGTATTTTTTTTACAAATAAAGTTTATTTGCTTTAGACAATCTTGTACATTTTAGGTTCTATAGAATTTTGTCTTAAACATACAGGGTACTTTCCAATAATTTCCAATGCGAATATTGTAAAATACTTACTTACCCCTATAAAGAATATTAGATTTATAAACAACCTAAAAATTACAGTGTTGATTAAATTTTATTAAGTACATTCCAAAGGAAATTTTGCAACATATCAGGTGGTGTTTGAAAATTTGTACGTTCGTACTAATTTTCAGAAGTGATACTTTTGAGTTACTTGTTTTCTGGTGTAGAAACTGTATATAGTGTGTTACAAATATTAATGAGTATTTATTTTTTTTATTATTTATTTCTTATTGTTCATACAAAAGATTATGTTATTAAGTACTAAAAATAAATGTCTCGCTACGGTTTTTAATCTTAGTTTTATTTGAACTAAATACATAAACATAACTTGTGTTGCTTTTATGTTGTTTTTTAAGAAATAGCATTATTAGCTAATTATATACAATACAAAAAAAATTACATTTCACAAAACTATACAATAAATTATTTTTCAGCAAATTTTTAGTAACTAAGAGGACGTAACAAAAATATTGGCACATGTCAGGCCTGCTCATATTTTGTTTTAACTAACTTACTGACTTATTCTTTAGGAATACTTAAAATCTACACTTATAAATTTAACCCTACACTGTTTTAATGTCACTAGAAATAATTTACAATGTTATTACAAGCTGTCCACAACAAGAAATTGAAATTTTGAGCAGGGGTGTTAGATATCGATATGTTCAGGTTAAAACTTAACAGAACTGGGCATATAAGAGACAACAAAACAATTTAAAATTTTATTAGGCGCTGCAATCACAAGGAAAAATTTACTACAAATTGTTGGAATCAAATGTTAGATAAGCAAATAAAAAAAGGCAGTATAAATATTGAACGTTATGGAAAACTTCTTTCTAAATTAACTAGATCGGTGAAGTGGTGTAAAAAAGCAACCCTGTATTGAGTAGTTATGTGCATAAAAATTGGTTGCCTTTTTCAAAAATCGTGAGATGGATTAAATGTATGAAAATAACAGTTATTTCTATTTTTTGTTTTAATTAAAAAAATATTAATTGCCTAGCAGTAATTAAACATTTTATTGTCAAAAGGATATAAAAATTGAAAGAGGACAAATTATTTTTTACTGATAATTGTCGCCTAACAAAAATTACCAACTTCCTAATTATATTGAATTATTATACACATTACTGTTTTGAGAACATTATTACAAATTAAAAAAAAATCCTAGTAAGAAGTAAAATATTTGTAGTGAGCCTTTGTCGAAGTACATTTAAAAAATGCAAGTTATTGAAATTTCAGTAAAACTCGTGAAAAAGTAGTTGTCTTTATTGTAGGGGCTTCCGTATAGTTGATCTGCCACTGCCTTTTACGATTCCAACTTTTCTCCAGTTATAATATTATGCAAACTAGAAAAATCAAAGTTCAAACTTTGACTACAATCTTTATTTATTACCTAATTATTTCATTAATGTAGTGTTTCTTATTCATAAGCATGGAAGTTTTGTTTGTTGGAGAATTTTACTTATGTAAATTTTTAGCTGTAGGATCGTTAGGATCAAGTTTTTTTAATAATTATTTATGGCTGCCTGGTTGCCTTACAGCTAACCTTCTTCGTCCAGCCAATAATTTGTTTAAACCTTTTGGTTCTTCAGTTGTACTAGAACTAGGGGCTGAGGCTTCGGTATCCTCGGCTTCTTCAGCAGCGGCTTCAGTTGGCTCTGGTTCTTGTGGAGCTTCAGTTGTTGAAGGTTCGGCAGCTCCAGGTCGACGACGAGCAATAAGAGGGTTTACACGTCTTACTTGTACTGAGGCACTTGCAGCTGCTTTTGGATGAGCTGCCGGTTTTGGATGAGCTGCTGCTGCTGCTTTTGGACGAACTGCTGGTGCTTTTTCTGCTGCTGCTGGCGCCGCCGCCGCCGCACCTGCGCCCGCGGTATTTGCACGATGGCGGTTTCGCAATTTATTTAAAGGATTTTTGTCTTCAACTACTGGTGCTGGAGAAGTTGGCGTTTCCTAATAATCAGTATATCATTGAAAAAAATGGTCTTTAATTACTCTGGTTGATCTTACCTCTTTAGGTTCATCTGATGAAGCTACTTCTTCTTGAGACGTTTCTTCTACAGGGGCTTCAGGTGCCACCGTGGTGGTAGTAGCTGCACCCGGGCGTCCTCTTGCCGCCAGGTTTATTCTGGGTCCTGGCCGTAATGGTCTTACATTACTACCTCCAGCCGCTGGTCGCAGTTTTGGTTTGGCTGTCGTGCTGGAAGCTGCTTCCGAGTGTGCTTCTTCACTTACAGGAGGAGCATCACTGTCTGCAGGAGCAGCAGTTGTGCTACGACCACGGCCTCTTACATTAAATCCTGGACGAGGACGACTGACAGCTGGTTTGGAAGTACTGCTGCTGCTTCCTTCTTCATGATGATTTCCTTCAGACGATTCAGTTGTGGAAGGCCTTGTACGACTTCCTCCGAATCGTTTATTTGATCCTGGCTGTAGTATTTAAGAAAATAGTTGTCAGTTATAATTTTAATAAAACTTTTATTTAACAAAACAACTCACCCTGACTCTACCAGAGGGTTTTGCTTCCTCCTTAGTAGCCTCTGGTTCGTGGGCAGGTTCTGCTGTAGTACGAGCTCCACCTGGTTTTGGCCGACCAAAGCTGGGTCTTCCAAAGCGTCCCTTTGGCTTGCTTTCTGATGGCGCCGATGCTTCAGTACTGGCAGGTGCTGCTGTTGTGCTTCCATGTTTTCTTCTGCCCCCTCCTCTTCGGAAACCACCGCGTCCAAATGCTGCAGCTTCCGTTGTGGTTGTTGTGGTGGGTGCGGGTGTTGTCGTGGTTGTCGTTGTTGTGGTTGTGGTTGTAGTTGGTGTAGTATATTCTGTTGTTGGAGCTTCGGTTGTTTCTGCTTCTAAAGTTGTGACGTCTACGTCATCAGTGGTTGCTGTGCTATCTTCTAGGTCCTAATACATTAAAATTGCGTTAGTATGTAGAACAATAATTTTGTTAAATACCTAATTGGAAAAAGTTTTAAAACAAATTAAGAATTTTTGTTCTACTTACTCCGTCTCCTGAAAGTTTCTGGGTACCCTGAAGAATAGCATAAAGGTCTAAAGCAACCTTATCCATGGGGGACATCATAGTCGTGGTGGCGTCAATACCAGCCGACGCAGTGGAATCACCTTCTTCTTCTTCTTCTTCATAGGTTTCTTCAGTGCTTGATGGTTGACTTTCTTCTTGAGGCTTCTCAGCTTTACTTTCACTATCCTTTAAAGAAAGCGGTGTTAGATTTAACATCAAGAATGATGAATTCGAAATTGTTATACCTGTGAGTCCATACGTTCATTAGGTGTTGCACCTAAGAAGCGGACAGGGCCTGATGGAAGATCTGAGGGAAATGAAGGACCACCATTGGGTGGTTCAGCTCCTGCTGTTCCCGAATGGGTGTTGAAACTGGCGCTGTCTACGAGATCAAGTGATGGCCTACGAACGTTAGCTCGAGTTCTGCCCCGAGATCCCTAAAGCAAAATATTTATGTTTGTATTATTAGAAGTTGTGCAAATGTGAAGACTGATTATGACATTAGAATAGAAATGTGTGTGATGCTGAAGATGTTGAAATATTAAGATGTATTTTTAAAATGTTAGAATGTGATTTCAATTGTTGTTGAAGATCAATGGTGGTAGTAGAAATGGATATTAATATGTTGATTTTTAAGCATTAAGGCAGAAAGTTTTCTTTGGTCATATGAAAGAACGGTATAATTTAAATTTGAAAGTAGCTTAACATTTCTGCTGGTACAATGACATGCATATACTGATATAATGAAGTAAATCTTTACAAAATAGGATAAAAGCATGGTTGAAATTAGTCATTTTTAAAGAAAAGCAGCAGCTTTGAATAATATACATCATTATACCCAAGGGACGAGGTTTCGCCCCTATTATTGGATTTGCTACCAGGTGCAACTCGGGAAAATCTAAACTTATGTGTGTAGAAAGTCAGACCTGTAAAATCATTAATAAGGAAAATATGATCTTTTAACAACTTGTTAAAATATCTTGAGTTACAATAAGGGTGTTTAATTACGTATCCGTTTATCCTGTAGTACGCTGCAATTCAAATTATGAGTAGGTACAATCATAAACATATGTATGAAGTGATAGTGTTAAATAGAAGAAAACTAGTTATAGTATAGTCAGCCAATTACAAGTAATAGAGTGGGTTTTAATGAGAAAACGTTTAGTTAATAATCTTCGCCATTATTTCAAATATGCGAAGAAAATATAATGAAGATTTGAGGTTATTGCAGATATATGTAGATGTGATATGCACGACAGAGGCGGCTGTTTGTTACTTCTTCCTTCTCTTTTCGTAATTATTCTAAAATATTATTTGATGAAAATGTGCAATTTTAGGGTTACTGACAAATACGTATTAATGAAGAGATGTCGAGAAGCTTTATATTAGCACCTTTTCTTCGACTTTACATTTTGATGATTTGGAAATTATTTTTGTTTTGATACTTCTCTATATTATGGATGGGAGATTATAACAATAGTTTATGCTTATAAGGATTTTGTGATTTTTTTATATGCTCTCACATCTTTGTTAAGTGTAATGATAGTATATATAAAAGTGTAGGTAACAAACACGGAAAGAATATTCGAAATCATTTGAAATAATTTGCTCATTCCTGCCCCACGAATTACCTACTTCCTCTTCCTAAAAAAAAGGAAAAGTGGTAATTACGGAAGCTTCAATAGTGACAACCGCAAATAACTCCAGTGATGTCGAGTATCTTTAAAACATCAAACTAACATGTAACCATAATTACCTGGGATTCTTCAGATACACTGTCAGATTCAGTCGAGGGACTAGGAGCAGCTGTGGTAGGTCTTCCTCGTCCTCGACCTCGTGTGGTGGTCTTTGTCTCTTTTTCCTCTTCCGTTGCCGGTGTTGTAGACAAATTTCGACTTCTGGGTGGAAATCTGGTGCTGGGAGGTAGGCGATCTTCACCTACCGTGTCTTCATCTTCTAGCTGACGGCCCCTAGTGCGCCCACGACCGCTAGGTATCACCTCGTTAGAGTCGGCTTCTTTGCTGTAATGAGTTTTCTCTTCACTGTCAGAAGATAATTCGTCACGTGCAGGTCCGTCATGGGAGTTCAATACTTTCTCTGTCGTTTCTTTGTCGTCGTCATCGTCGTAGTAGTAATATACGTACTCGTATTCATATTCCTGCCCGTTTGGGCCTTTTTTAATCTGAATCCTGGAACGCTGCTTTTCGCTGCTGCTCGCTACCAATGGGGCATCCCCGATGTGCAAGGTGCGAGGGGTTGGTGGTGCTCCGGACGTCAACACGGGCCTGGGACTAGTCGGGATGGGATCGGGCGTCGCTTCTTTTTTCGCTCTTCTTCTGCTTGGCGCTTTTGTGGCTTTTGGTGCAGCGGTCGAGCTCGTTTTTAGAACCGATTTATATTTTTCTATAAGTTTTAAGGGGTCTAATTTGATAGAACCGGCTGGGGCTGGGGCCGGTGCAGCGGTAGTTGCTGGTTTAGCTGGAAGAGCTTCTCGCTTTTGCTTCACAGACACGGTTTCATCTGCACTGTTTTGGACGTAGGTGACGTAAGATGGTATTTTGTGAGCTGTTTCAAAAGGTCTATCATTTAAAGTGGCTTTTTCTTTTCGTGCTACCGGCCGCGCTCCTGAAGCTGATTTTTGAACAAACGCGAATTCTTCTTGTTTTGTTTGCGGGTCTACAATTACTGCAGCATACGATAGTGCTATCAGTAAGCTCGATAATAATCTGAAAGAGAACAATGAGAAATTATTGATTTATATGTATTTAAACAAAGAAAGAATGTTTGATCTTTGAGGCCATTTAATTTAATTTCCATGGTATACATTGAAATTTGACCAAGTTATTAGGCCCAACACTATTGTTCATTGTCTGTGAAGGGAATCTCTCATCATAAAATCATACGAATTCTGAGATCAAAACCCCACAGCCGTGTGGGTTTATTGTAGCTAAATTTTTTGTGGCGTCAAAAATTCAATTTTAGATGCTACAAATTAAATTTCAAAGGCGGAAATTATTTTTATGACATCAAAAGTTAATTGACTAATTTCTTGACGTTACAATAAATTTTACACGTCAAGAAAATGGATTTTTGACGCCAGTAAATGATTTTTTGACGTCAATAAATAATTTGTTTGAAAAAAAAATGTTTGTCGAAAAAAAAATAATTGACGTCTGAAAACCTGTTTTATTTATTAATAAAAAACAAATATTTTTATTTAATTGCTACATTAAACAAATCCTGAAGAGGAAGAAGAATAATTACGTTATGTAAATGACAATATGTTTTATTGAACTGTACAATAAAATTATGTAATAAAAAATCTTGATGAAACACCCTTATTTAGCGAAATTAGATGTATCAACTATTCAATTTGCAGTGGCGTATGTGGTCGTAATTATTTTCCGTTATGAATCTGCTTACTTTGCAAATATGAAACACAAAAGAATGACCACCTACACTAAGAATTCTTGATCGTACAGGTCATAAGCCTCAGTTAGAAAAACATCTCCAACGTTGTCACAAAAACAAGTTTTTTTTTATATTGTGAGTGAGAGTTTGTCGCTTTTGCTATTTATTGGTAGTTTCGTACGAAATGGAGTTTAAAATTATACCTAACCAACAAGCCATCCGGAAAGTGCATTCTTTCCGCCTTAGTTGGTACATAATAGTTTTTAAAAACCCTTCCAGCTATAATAGTTAATTAAATATAAGTAATAATTTTTCCGTTGGATAAAATGTCAACACTATTAAATAACGTTATGTAAATATTATAACTAATATCTTTAAAGCAAATACCTAGAACAGTATGTATATAAAATGTTAAAATGTACGCTTTCTAATGCTGAAATAAAATACTTTGAGTTCCTGTTGATTTGTCATCACCAGTGGCGGAACCAAAGGGGTCGAAAGAGCAAATAGAAGTGTTTAAATAGAAAAAATGTAATTTAGTTTGTTTATTTGTTAAATATTAGTTCGGTTTTGTTTAAATTAATTAACATATACCTGCGTATGTTTTTTTACAGGCTGTTCCAAATGGAACCTGGTGGATTATTATTAATAATATAATTTTTTTAACAAATTATGAAATTGGTGTAAGAATAACGCGTGTTTTAATACTTGAATAAAAATTAATAGTTTTAATTGCACACCGAAATAAATGAGTAACTTTTTGGAACCTCTAGCTGCAAATCAATTAAATCGTACTTATCCACGTATACTTTATAGAACGTACCTAACTGTACTTGCCTCCGATTTGTATTCCGCTATGAAAAAGGAATTTCAATGTTAGCCTGTCTGTATGAATACGTTTCCTTTAGTTGCAACCTTAAACATTGTTCAATAAACATGGGGAACACACCTAAAAATGTTGAACAGAAGAGAGGATTTTATTCACGCCTGTTTTAATCGAAGACTTCAATATCGAGTTACCATTATATGGTAATTTTTGGTATTTTATTGCAATAAAAATTTAACCGTTAAAATTTGACTTATGATGATAATTTAGTTAAATTGTGTAGGTGTCAGTATAAAAAATACCGTGGAATCATTGGTATATCAAAAGGTTATCTGACTATCAAATGTCATCTTCCTAGGATGCACATCTTTAGAATTGTGTAACGCGTTTTAAATACCACTAGCTTTATATGTATGCGAAATGCGATAACCAATTACCCCAATAGAACAAAGGTCACTTAATGACTTTTTGTTATTTTTTTGTATCCTGCACTTTTTAACATTTAAAACTTTAGCTAAAGTTTCGTGGTCGCATAAAAAATTACATAAAAATGCAAGACCGGCTGCAAAGGTCAAGTATTTTGCAACTTGTGCAGGTACATCTTCAGTGTTGTAATTTTACAAGTCAATAAATCTTTTAGAAATTTTATACACATTAATTAAGTGTAAAGTTGATGTAGTTAATGCTTTTGTACCTTTGATTTTACAGGAAGTTTTTTTAATAATGAACACAAATTATGTTTGGGGTAAATGACACCACTATTGAATTATCACGAAAAATTAATATGTTTCTTAATGAAATAATATTATAATGACACTCTAAAATTCTAAATTAATGAATGCATATTCTAATGTTAGTGAAGGTATGTGGCAATACTTAAAATGTCACATTGGAGAAACGTCCAGTGGTTGCAGTTTTCGTAGATACCAAACAGTAGCTGGAATTGTGATTTATAGAAGCTTTAAAATGTCATGTAAAAGAAGAGTGCATATAAAATGACACATACAGAACAATTTTTATAGTTTCTTATATGTAATAATGGAATATAAACTGGCACAAAAGATTAGTAAGAAAAAATCTCGAATGGCCCACGTAATAATTAGATAAGTTAAATTTTCTGGGCCGTTATTAATATTAATTAATGTAAAATTTCATGGTCTTTTCGGTCATAATTACAAAAGCTGTGAAAAACATCTTCCTCGGAATGAATTCGACTGGAAACCTCCAGCTAGTAATCAATATTAACAACGGTAGGAGATATGTATTGTGTGTGGTATAAACTTAAGGGAATTATTTTTAGTATGTTTGAACGAAAATATCGAATGATTCCGGACATTCAACAGTTATTTCTACAGTTACTTGGTAATTCAGTTAGA
This sequence comes from Ctenicera cuprea, assembly GCA_958336395.1. Taxonomy (NCBI): domain Eukaryota; kingdom Metazoa; phylum Arthropoda; class Insecta; order Coleoptera; family Elateridae; genus Ctenicera; species Ctenicera cuprea. The sequence continues at coordinate 17,722,552 of OY284487.1, read as the reverse complement.
GCATCAGCCTGGATAGCTGAAGGTGTGGGGTTCGAATCCCGATCGAGGAAGATAAACTTCACAAACTAAACATTTCTGGTTCTAGTTACAGCTTATATAAAAATACTGTACTTACTACAACTATGTGTACATAAATAAATAGGGAGAATTGTTTACTGCTACCTGCGTTCTGCGTTTATATCAATCAACTTCTTTTGCCGGTTTTTTACGTTAGCTAATTGCAAACTACATTGGTCAGGTACTTGAGCAGATTAATTCCTTTTTATACATTTTTTAAATTTATCTTTTTTTATTTTTAACATTATACGTCGAGGACAGGTGCCATAAAGTACATTGAAATAATTGAGCAATCATTTTTTAATTCTATATTCTATTTTAAAAACTAGTAAATCGCTAAGTAGTCAAATTAAAAGTTATGCTTTACGGAGTACCATAGCATTTTAGACATGTTGTAAATTGGTTGGAATCACGGTATGTTGTCTACAGAATGGTATCATATTGTATTACCTGCTTTAGTATCCGTCAAATAAAAGCAAATCACGTGTTTGGTGGGAGTGGTCTTGTGGTAGAGCAATAACTTACTAATGTGAGAATCCCGGGTTCAATTCCCATCAAATTCTTCTTTTTAAATTATTTTTTAATAAATACAAAGTAATCGAAATTTTTTTAAATTTGAAAATGAAATAAAAAAGTCAACGTTTTTATTACGCATTGCAGATGTTATTTACAATACGTAACAAAGACGTTGAGTTTTCTTTTCAAGGCAAATCTGAAGTTCATACCTTAAAATTTTTGAAAAATCTATAATTCGGTTATGAGGGCAAAAGAAGAGTTCCCATTTAGGTCAAGTAACTAATATTTCATCGTAGAATAAGAATCTGAACTTATTCTTAGAACCGCTGATTTTAAAGAGTGGTAGCCTACTCGTCTTCTCATACATGTATTATTATCTCTTGATTTCATGCTAATGCTGTTACCAATCTTTTAACCGGAATTTAGCTTTCCTACCATTTGGGCTATAAAGTATATACAGATGCACAAATACATTGCATAGACACCGGTGTTTTAGTATTGCTCCAAAACGTGTTTTCTAGTCAATATTTGGAGGTCGATTAATCTCGCGAATGCAATACCTATCTCTAACCTTACTATGTATATTGACGAGGATGGTAATAATTAAGGATAGGAGTTGTATGCTCTTATATATGTCAAAATGTTTATGCATTTATGCCCTATAAAATGCTGAAATACGGACTTACATGTGATCTTAAAAATCGCAATGTATGTATAAAAAGCAACTTTTTTTAAGAAATACGCAAAAGTTTATGCACACCTCTAATGTGCATTTTATACAGATTGTTTCTGAAGTACGTGCAGAAACTTCAAGAGGCGATTCCTTCGGTTTTTGTATGAAGAAAAGTATGTGAGGGGGAGGCACGCAATATTTTTCTATAAATATTTAAGATCTTTACAATACTTGAAGCTTCGCTTAGAAAACCGTATTCTCTATTTTAAACTTGTTACAAGTTTCTATATCTAACAGTTTTTGATATAATTAAATTAATTTAAGTTTTATGAAAAATCAAGTAGCCATAAATGTCCGAGTGTTTCCCTAAGATGCATAACATTGAATTATCTTGTAAACTGTTTTAATAAGAGTATGTTTTCTATATATTTTTTTTAGATTATAAAATTTTCTAGACAAAATATTAAATATTGTAAAAGTCTAAAATATATAGAAGCAAATATAACGTAATCCTCTTCTCCCCCACATATGACACCTCTGGTACTCTTACTCAAACAAAAATCAGAAATACTAAGCTAAATCAGTAGTGCTAACATATAAAATTCAAAATTTTAGTGCAATTACTGCGAAAGTTATCGATATAAAAGTGATTACACTGTTTCTTCTTCAGAGAGCTGTAACTCTGTAACGAAGTATTTTCAAACATATGTTTATATAAACTTTTCGTCATGAGATAACCCTAAAACTCACCCCTTAAAGTTAAGTTTCTGCGTAGGAAATAACCTGTATGTCTTTTGAAATTTACATATGTAGTAACATGTCCATGAAATACGTGTAGATTTAACTATGTATGCAGTGGTGGCTCGTGGTGTGAAGCGCCGCTTTACTTCTCGTAATTTGTGAAACACAAATTTTATTATTTTATGCATAAAAGTATTCTGCGTACAAAACTATATAAATACTTAGTAAAAAGAACTGATGCGATTTATGTGGTTCGCTCTGTCGCTGCATGGTTCCCATGACAACGTATTCTCCAGCCCTATACCGCCCAACCTACTGCTACGATCATGTCGTGATCATTTGAAACGATTTTATCGAGGTTTAACAATTAGGAAAAATTAAGTTTTAGGTTTGCTGTCCTTGTATTCTCATCGGTAACAAAAATTTCGTATGGAATAATGTTTGCTTTTACTTCATTATTACGCCACTCTGGTGGGGAATCTGTAGATGCAGTTATTAGAAATTAAAATAGAAAATACTAAAAAAAGGTTTTTGGGGGCATGAGTGCCAGGTCATGTATACATGCAAACATGCAAATGTATAGAAATAATGTATAGCGGCGTCATACAACGTATCCCAGGAGGAAAGCCATTAAAAAAATTTCTGTAGCTATTAAAAATTCAATGTTTGATACATGTAAAATTGCATAAAGAACGAAAACCTTTGTGTACGCTAGCAATGTGTAAAATATCGACGAACAGGATATGCAATAGTGTTTAAGACAAACCCCTATACGTATGAGACATTCCTGTCTCACGTCAAACAGAAGAAAAACTTCATTCTTGCAATGAAGGTTAACATTAGAATGCAGAAAAATACAGTTTATAATCATACAAACAGGTATGCCATAACTGTGAGTTTAAAACAGACAACAAAAAACAATTACAAGGGGTAAAAACCATGTAATGTTGTTGTTGTTGTTGATTTTAATAAATTATTAGGGTTTCTAAACGACTAAATAGCTAAGCTTATATCGCGCCTGTTTGAGGTATTTATTTTCAGGACTCCGCGAATTCTAAACCCGCAATTTAAGTAAAATTTTTGATTATTGCCAGCTTTGAAGCTAGAACCTTCATAAAAAAATGTAACAGTAAATAACGTAAAAAACTAGACAGTTTGTAAAAGTATTATGGTTTATAATATAAAGAAACATTGCCAACATGATTGGTAAATATATAATGGCGAAGAAAATTATATTAAATCATACTGTAGAAACAGTAACGTGGCAATTGCCAGGTAGTAGTTAGTTGCAATAAGTGCAATGTATATGAATTTCAAGTCCGTCAAGTTGTTATATCAACAACAAAAAATGTGGATATATTCCTTTTTTATTTAGTCATATTTTTTAACACAGGATTTAGAAGAGAAATCGACATAAGATTTATATGTAAAGGTAAGGTATGGCATTTTTGTATAACTTTTATATTTGCTAAACTCCTCATTGAAAAACTATTTTTTTAAGTGTAAATTATGAAATTAATCATAACTTTACCCTTAACATAAACGACTTTATTGAACCAAACTTGCAGGCGATGTCTGTTATTGAGAATTTCAAATATCTTTGGGAAAGTTCCTAAATACAAAATATTTTACTATAAAAATGTGTATATTATGTGTTTTTCCTAAGGCAAACTATAAATCAATTGAATAGAAGAAATGTTTTCATTAAGCTATTATTAGTTAGTTGTTTTTAATAACTAAACATATTTAAAATAACACCATTGGTATTCGGGCGAGTCTGGTAATTCCAAACAACTTTTTATTACAATTTATTTAGCCCACAACATAACTGCTAAAATGTATCATCATAAAATAAGAAGTATCTAACAAGCAATCAACTTTGCTAACGTTTGTGGTGCAAACTAATTAGAATTATAACAATTTTTATATGAAATCAACGATTGCGTGCTTTATTTACCAAGAAAAACAATAAGTAAGTCCGGCAGCGTTGAACCCGCTTCCTTTCATTATCTACTTAAATTGCGATGCCATTGACATACAATCATCAGCTGGGTTGGGCAGAAGAGAGTGAAAGAAGGAGAAATTTGTTGATCAAGGTCAGATCACGACCTTCCCGAATAAAGAAAGTCAGCCCCGGGTGCAATTTGTATGCAACCCTCGATTATTTGGTTTTCTATTGCCAAGCCCTTGATACGGGGTGATTTAAAAAAATTTAGCGACAAGCTCCGTTTGATAATCGGCACGTGTTGCGTCATACTAAAAGTATTTTTATCGTTCACACCTGCTTTCCCATCTAGCACGTTGGTATTCGTAATTTTGGATTTCTGGGTAATTAGGCTAACTGTATTAGTGAGAAAACCAGCAGTTCTAATACCTACTTGAGTGCTTGCGTTAAATGCCCTCACTTTTGTAATTCATTAGCACAAATTTCTAGTTAAGTAAATGTTAATGTAATAATTATATGCATTATGAAGAAAATAATAATAGGAAATGCCCTGGTTGTTCAGAAGGATGCACTGTCAAGGAAAACCTGACAAAATGAAGGTCTAAAGGTTTGACATTTAGGTTAATATCGGAAAGTAAACGCTTAGCAGGCCTCCTTATTTGTTTGCTTTAAGGACACGCTAATGTATTAGAAATGGGCGTCATTAATTACCAAACTGGCTAAAATTTTAACTTGAATTTAATAAATACACATCTAAGGAATTTATGTTGACTTTAAAACGAAATTAGAGAAATTTTTAGAAAAATTCGCACGAGAAATTGTGCACTTCATTGATGGAAAGTTTAAGTAACACTATTGGCAATTTTTGGGTTGGAATAATTTGATAGTAGGATTTTCTCGTTTGATTAACCGTTACAGTCATTAAATTTGGCAGTATTTGGGCTATGATTTCATATTAGTCCACGTGTTCAAGCTTAATCTAGTTTAGATATCAGGTTCGTTGCTTAATCTAACGTTGAAGTCTCCAAGAAATATAATTTTTGTTGTAAAACTGGATCAGTTTGCTACTGAATTTTGTTTTTCTATTTTAATAATGACTTATTAAATGTTCGAAGTTTTGAAATAAATTTAATGTTTGTATAATGTTATTCGTTATTTTATGCTCAAATCTGTTAATTAACGTTTTTTTCTAAAAGTTATTAAAATTTTAGGTTTCATGTTTTTTATATGTTATACGAAAATCTGAATAATATTGAACTAAACAGAGCAAGTAAATCCAAAAAACGTTTATAATTATTCATAAATTCCCACCTTAATCTTACATCTGAGAATTTTTACATAAATCTGCGAAACTTTCAAGACAATGTCAATGAATATTATTTAAACCATTCTAGCTGCTTTTTAAATTTAGGCAATTTTATTGACAAAGCGAAGGTTACGTGAAATAAAATAACCCTGAAGAAAGCGAAAATAAGTTATAATTGGAAATAGTTATGGAATGTTTTGAATGGGAAATAACTCAATTAAAATAATACAAAAGAAGTTTAAATAAACTTAACCCTGAAGTGAGCTGCAATATTTTCTTGAAGTAAAAATATTAAATGTAAACGAACCTATATAGGCTGTAATTGGCCCTTATAGTCATCTTATTTATGAGGTTATTTTTTTGTCAGTTTTATGTAATCAATTTCAATATTTTTTGTTAATAATGTATACCAGCATTAATTTTTGACCGCGAAGTTAGGGATATCATTTAAATTTATGTATTATCGTAAGCAGAGTAAATAATTACAATCCATACATATATAAAGCACTAAGGGTTTTCTTCTCCGGTTCCTCCAGCGGCTACCGCTTCACCAATTTGGACCATTTTTTTTAAATGAAAGGTCTCTATCCTCAGATGGAGCATGAAACAGTTTTATATTTTTATTCTACGTCGATTGTTCTATAATAATTATTGTAATTTATAATATATATGTAGGTCGGCTAGACGCGCGTCACTTGGGGCGCCATCTACAAAACCGCCGCGTCTCATTATTGGAACTAATGCATCACGTGACGCATTTAGACGGTCGGCCAACGCGAGTCTGTCAGTGCATTGTGCGCAGGGGCCTCACTAGTATACGGTATAAATTTTAAATTTATTTCTAATCATATTTTTTTTTGTAAATTAAAAAACAGTTCAGAAGTTAGTCAGTATTTATTCCAAATTTCAACATACCCAATCAAGGGCATGCAAGAATGCAAATTTAAATTTCTAGATGATTAAACATGATTTGTTTCGTATTTTGACCTCGAGCGTTTAAGATAAGTTTTGTTCGATTTCCACCCACTTAAATGGAATTTTGATTAAAGCATAATTTAAAAATTTAAGCGTTTTTTTAAAGGCCGAAATACAAATTTTGATGTCATGCTATTTCTTGTCAATTGTGTTAACATTTGCTTTAATATTTTTAAACTTGTCATATATCTTTACCCAATTATTATTTTTCTCCTGCTTATTTGCAACACAAATCATAATAGAAGTTGCGCGGATTTTACTCAAAAATATACAGAAAAAATATACACTCGATTTCTATTTACTTTCGAAGCGTACATTTTTTCTACTCTATGACTTTGAAATACAGTGAAGGGCATTACATTTAAATCATATGTATTATAAAGAGTGCCGGTCATAGCATTTTAACCATGGTATAATTTTGTTACGATTTAATTTGGGATTCTAGAGCATTCTATCACATTACATGCTGGTCTTAATATCCATTAAATAAGAGCAGCTAATATGTTTGGTGAGAATGGTGTTGAGGTAAAACACTCGCTTGCCAATGCCAGAATCCCGGGTTCAATTCCTATAAAATTCTTTATTTTTATAGTAATAATATTTTTTTAAATAACTGAAAAACAATTGTAAATTTTGTTATTGCGTATTGTGATAAACACTGGCGATAAATAACAAAGACGTTCAATATTATATATTCGATCACTTTGTATATAGCAGAAATATTGTAGCAACAAATCAAAAATACTAGAAACAGGAATTTTAAGGGAATTGAACCCGGGATCTACTGCATTGGTAAGCGAGTGATTTACCTCAAGATAATATTCCTACCAATTCAGTGATTTGATTTTATTTGATACACCCATAGATGTTACTTTTAGGTTTTATTCAATATTACAAATTATAAACGTATATATTCGATTTCTGTTCGCTTTTGAGTATAACGTTATAATTACGAAGAACGGATTGGTTTTTTATACCTATGCATGGGTATAGGTACCAGTATAACAAAAAAAATAGAGTAACTTGTGGTATCAACGGTTTTAAGTTCATGAGTGTCAACCAAAAATTGTAAAATTTTCTGTTTATTTTGGACTCAAAGTCTTGTACACTTTGCAGTTTGTTTTGTAGGGCAAAAAGGTAAGTTAGGCTTTAAATTTAATTTTGGCCCCACCTTGGTAGCGCCACTGGTTTATTGACATGTGTCGTTATTAAATTCTTATTTACCTTGTTCCGAATTCAACGTATGAAGTACCGTTTTAAGAACCTATTAGTGACAAGTATCATTAAGAACCTCTTTAGAGTAACGCGAAACAGTTCCAAGGTCGCTATTTAATTTCACTCAAACATTCCTTTTGTATTTTTTTTACAATGACATGCATACGCCCCTAGCCGAATTTCAAGTAATTGTAGGGGCATTCCAAATGGAACCAGTCGCGTGTTTTGGTGATGAACGGTTTTAGCTAGAAAACCGTTACTTGGACATGTTTTGTCATCGAGAAATATTAAAAAATTAAAAGGTAACAATGAAAAATGTGGTGTTAATCGACGTGAACTTTATAATTCTTCAAGGTTTTTACTTTTACCAGCCCGGGGCTTGGTCTATGACATCCTAAGACAGGTCTCAAGAGGGAAAGTGCCAACGTGTAAACTCAGCATGTTGGTAAAACCGCATTACGTATAAGTAACATGCAAACTTAACTTTTAAGCTAACTTATTGTATATTTTGAAAGTTGGGCGGGCAACTTTTCAGTTGATTTTTAAAAAAGCATCGCCGAGGAAAGCAGAAAGGGAGCTCAAGTCTCCTCCTGGCATCTCTCATTACATTTTAAGATTGTTCAGCCATGTTGTCAATAGAAACACGTTTCTATTGTTCATTGTTCTTGGATTTTTTACCATATTGTGTTAGACTACAAATCACGCTTGAAGAAGTGCTCATGAGGAATCGATTCTCAGGATTAAAACGAGGTAAAACGACCAATAAACAGAATATTTGTTCTCTTAAATTTCTCTCAATTTATGCAACAGTAATGAAAAGTGTACAAAAGAATTATCAACGCCGTTAGAAAGTATTGATAATAGGGTAATATTCCACATCTGCGGTGAAAAATTGGGTAAATTGTGCAAGTAACTGGTTCGCACTACAATAGTTTCACGTAAAACCGAAACATTTCTCAACCGATACGACACCGTTTTAGATTCAACGCGGCTAATGAGTTCTGTTAATAAAAATCGAAAACACACTTGTTTATTTTGCATTTAAATTAAGAAAATTAGATTCGGCGACCTCAAACCCAGTTACATTTTTGTTGAACCAATTAAAATTATACGCCCAAAGTATTCTCTCCTTTGATAGTTATGCATATAAAATAGGTTCCATTAGGAAAAAAGTCTGCATAATGCTTTTTTTTTTCGTATCACGAAATATAGTTATTGCAATAAATTAGAATTAAAGAGAAAGAAACACGTTCTATTTAAGTTTCGTCAGATAAGATCTATATGTAACATTTGATTACTTAATTTATAACAGTGAAGATTTTAAGATAACGTGGTAAAATGGTAATAAAAGTTTTAATTTCGTTCCGCTTGTTTATTATTAAACATTTTTATTATGAAGAAATAATTCCGTAAAAGCCAAAATTGTAGTTATAAAATGAAATTTATAAATCTAGACCAAATATAAACAAAACTAATACTGTAAGCAAAGGTGGAAGTACATAAATTAAATTTAGGAGGAAGTTGTTTTATAGAATGTTAAGGCCATATTCGGGCAACGATTAATTATTTATATTTATCTTTTAGTTAGCAACGTGTAGCTGCCAATAACTGTAGTTTGTTTAAAATTGAAAATTGATATACATTCACACATACACTCACAGACAGAAGTAAGTGGGCCTTGACAGTTAAGTAAAACCCTTTTTTGCTTTGAGTAAAGTACCCTTTCCGTGGAAGATAATGAAAAATGTTATCAAGAAAAGTTGTTCAAAATAGAAAATTGTCTTTATGCGAAATTTCTGAAAGATTGGCCTACTTCAATGAAATATAGAAGAATAACAAGAAATATAGGAATCTTTTATAGTTTGTTTTATCAAAGTAAGCCAGTCTTTCCGTAATTTTGCATTAATACATAATTCTGTATTCTTTACAACTTTTTCAATAACATTTAACCATATCTTCTACGGAAAAGGTACTTTACTCCTAGCAAAAATAGTTTTTACTTAACTGTTAAGGCCCACTTCATTTGCAAAAATTGAAAATATGCTTAAAATTAGTTCTAAGACAAGCAGGGCTTAATTATAAACTATCAAATTAAAATTCAATTTTTTTTTTTGTATAATACAACTCTTGTTGCGCCAATCCTGGACACGCGTAGATAGTTTATTTAATAGAGTTTAAACAATCAGCATTCAAATGAATTTAAGTACAGGCAACGAAGTACTTTGCTGAGATATCAACAGACACATAAGCAGGCAAATCTTTAAACAGAGAAGTATACATAGAAGGAAGTATACAGTCAGATAAATGCAAACAGGCAGATCGATATATGCATAGAAATTTAAACAGTTATTTGCAGGCATATATAAATCGTTTTACAATCATATAAAATGTAAATAACCGTCGTAAGGAAAGCCTAAATAGACATATCGTTAATGTAGAAGAAAAAAGATTAGTAATACAGCCACAGCCATATAAACACTACTCAGACAGGGAAAATAATAAACAGATATTTAAAGAAAGAGATGTAAATATAGCTGACATATTTGAGAAGATTTGTAAAAAAACTGGTTTTTAAAGAAAATTATCATTGCCCAGATATACAGGGTGTCCCCAGATCGACTAGGTGTTAGGAACAATGTTTGCAGAAATGGGAAAAAATTTAAGCAATAGTTTAAGCAGATCTATCAGAAAAGTTCGAAGTTCTCCAATACAGGGTGTTTTTATTTTCATTAAAAAAAGGCATCACTAAACCACTACATTTTGAAAAAAAATTGAACAAGCTGTTAGGAATTAAATTTATATTTAAGTTGTAAATTTGGTAAAGATTGGTTGTACTACGGATACAGTCAACATTTTTCAAAATTTGTTGTAGCAATGATACATATCTAATTAAATTTGTTTATCTGGATACCAATTATTAACAAAAGCGGACTCTAGCACTGACGGTGGGATTAAAAACTTCTACGGCTATGCGTGACCGGTTAATCCAGGTAAATTACTCAAGAATGCCCATAAAATGAGTACATGCCGATATTTACCAAATTTACAATTTAGATATTGAATACAATCCTTAACAACTTTTTCAAATAACTTTTAATGTATCTTTTCAAAATTAGCTAGTTTTGTGATGCCAATTTCGTATTAAATTAAAATAAAAACACCCTGTATGAGAAAACTTAATACGATAGATCTGTTTTTAAAATCAGGAAACGCTATTACTTAATTTTTTTCCCATTTCAGAAATTATTGCTTTTAACACCTAGACTTCAGTCGATCTGGAGACACCCTGTATACTAAGCCAATGGAGTAAAGCATAAACTGGTAGACGTTACAACCAGGTACATAAAGTGGTAGCCATATTTACTGTTATATATAAACAATGAGATTAGAAATATATTAATAGTAAATATTTACATTCAGAAAGGTAAAACGGCGTACATATAAACAGAAGGTAAGTGTACTTTGCAAAATACCCACAAAATTCTAAGTGCATGTCTAAGAAATTATAAACCGAAATATAAGTTATTAAAATGTAGAAATCTATATACGAATTGACAAATATTATGTCATATATGTAGATATCTACCTAACCTAACAATAATAAAATGACAGAACGTATATAAACGAATATAAACAGGCTAATCTAAGGAAAAGCGTGTAAATGTATCCAAATTTCTACAGTACAGTAGTTGTTAATACGAATAAGCAAGATACAACTATGCCAATATACAGGCTGGTTCAAAAGGTGGGTTTTGGGATTTGAACCGCGCTGTTATCTAATTAAGATCAAAGTATAGTACGCGCCGCCAAACTTGAGAAAAGCCACGCAACTCCATTCGGTCGCTCCGTAAATCAGCTACAATTCGTAGATCTGCAATCGGATACATTCTAGTTAAAAATGTTGATTTTTTTCGAAGTGTACCGTTTGCTTCATCCCTCTCTAAACTACGGCGCGAGGTTCGAATTTTTCTTAGGTTTGGCGCGTACAGTAGCTTCTCTGCAGAATTTTTTTAATACATTCGACACGTGTCTTAATATCCATGACATAAGAGCAATGTATGTATTTGGTGGGAGTGATCTTGAGGTAGAGCACTCGCTTACCAATGCGACAAATCCCAGGTTCAATTCCCACAAAATTATTTTTTTAAATTTTGTTTTGTATTTTATTTACGTTTTTACAACCTTTTTATAAAATACGAAGTAATTTAAGTATTCTTTAAAGTGACTCGACAATTCTCTAAAATAAAAACTTGATTACGTAGTGTAAATAACACCGCCACGTTAAACTTTTTATTTAAATTTCAAATAATAAAAAAATATTTGGTTACTTTGTATATTGAATAAACAGTAAAAACATAAAGAAAATAATTGTTTAAAAAAAGGAATTTTATGGTAGTTGAATCAGCGACTCTCGCATTGGTGAACGAGTGCTCTACCTCAAGAGTACTCCCACCAAACACGTGATTTAGTCTAATTTCTGGGATTTTAAGGTAAGTATCTTTACTTTACTTTTATGTAATGTGAAAAAATTCTGTAGACAACCTACTTTGATTCTAGCCAAATTATAACATGGTAAAACTTCTATAGACTGTATTTCGTGAAACACCCTGTATAATCTATAAGTAAATAGCCAATTTAAAATAATATGTTTAACAACGACCGATTGATAATTTAATTTTTCAGTAAGGAAAATTCATTGTCTCGAGACGTTTTTAATCTTTTATTTCTTACTGTTGTTAAATGAAGGTTAAGCTTTTGTACATAAGATGGCTGAGTTATCTTGTAGCCTGATACAATCAACTTGAAACGAGATTTTTACATCTACATTTTAAATGGTACTAATATTATAACATTAGAAACGTTAAAAACATGAGCGAGTATGTAGGGAAGCTAATGGATTTAATTTTAAGAAAAAATGCTCATTATTTTAATAGTTTCATGACATGTAGGTTTTTTAATTTTTCTATTAGTAAATATACGTGTCATAAATGAAACACTGTATTAAAATTTCCTCCACGTCGATCAAAATAGAAAAATTGTTGGAAAAATGTGATGTGTGAAAATTAAAAATAGTTTTAATTGATGGAAAAGTAATAAAATAAAATTTCCTGTAAAGAGCCATTTAAAAAAAATATTAAAGCACATTTTACTGATTTAATTAGAAATAACCTGAAAGTAGAAATGTACAACAAAAATGGAAAGGTTGCAATAATATTTTTCTGTATCGTATTTAGTCACCATCTTCAGTTCTTTGCGTGGTTAATGAAACAGAATAATATACCGTAACCTAATAGAAACATTATTTTATTTATTATATAGTGTACTATGTGCAAAATTGCCGTACATTAAAAAAAGGTATTTACTTTAATTCATTAAAATGGTCACTTGTGAAAGGGTTAAATGTAATTTTAATTTTTTTGCTTCCTTTTTACTAGTAATACATTTAAAAATTTTGAACAATATTACGATATAGCTACTGTTTTTTTGCACATGGCTGAAATTAAGAAACACCCTGTATAGTTTAAATGAAATTTCTAATTTAGGACAAAGAAAGACTTAAATCAGCAATAAACCGAAAGTAATATTGTTACTACCCGGAAAAGTATTGCATTTAACTCAGGGACAAATTCACTTTTTTACTTGTTTCAAACGTTGCTTGTTACAATCAAAGCAAGTTTCAAGACTTTTTTAGTTCCTAACTAGACTTATAACAACTGCTCTAATAATTAAAAAAATAAATTAACGCGGGAACATTCAAAATACAATAATAAGAAATCAAAAAAGTCGCACTTACAATATTCTAGTCGCCATATTCAGTCTTTGCTAATTATGTCCTTAATTATTATGTAATAACTAACAATAATTAAACTGTGTAGGGCGGCCTGGCACCGCACTGTGAAACACTGCAGGTCCCGGACTCCACTCACACACACATGACCACTGCACACCGAACGAACTCCAGCAGGGGCAACTTTCGCTGACGCGGCCCCAAGTAACCGGCGGCTAACCGCGTTCATACCTTTTATAGCCGCTCCCTTCACCCTGCCTGCACGCCACTGACCCATATTGTAGTCTATATTTGTGATGTCCTGCGGGATACCCTCGAGTTTGGGACTCCGGACTCCGGGGACTTGCGGTTTACGCCGGAGACTTCGATGAGCGGTCACGAACCGTGCCGGGTTCCATGACTTCGGTCAAATGGGAACGACAGTGTTGAGGGAAATGTTGAGTAGATTAGCTTAAAGATTTTAATCATTCTCAATACTTTTTTATTAAAAAATGGAAGAATGTTTGGTTTAAACTTATTTTAAACGATTAATTAAAAAAAAATAAAATGCAAATGAAATTTTTTCAAATTTTTCTTCCAAAAAGCAGTATTGGTTTAAGTGTAGATAAATAGTTTTAATTTGCATGCATAAACTTCTCTTAATTTTCATTAGGTTGACCTGTAAAACAGTAAAACTTGTTAATGTCAGTTATTTTTAGTTTGTTTGATCGAAACCTGAAACCATAATTATGTTAATAGCAAATGACAATTTAATTGTAGATTTGGTTAATTTTATGGTTATTAGAATCTGATACGTTGTAGTTGCTTTTTAATATTTTTGTAGTCATTCATTGAGCTGTTCTAATTAACAAACTAATTAGAATTCAAATGTTTTGCGTCTCCATATTTTCGTAGCAAAGGTATTTTGTAATAAATCTAAAAATCACTAAATGTTAAATGTTGTCGGAATTCTTCAAGCACTTTTTATTGCCACTATATTAAAAAGAAGAGAAAATGGGAGCGGCTTCTAGTAGTTTATAGCTTGTTTTGATTATTATATTAAAAAATTTATATTGTATACGACTTAAGATTGCTACAAGTAGAGGTCCACTTATTTAACTGCTAAGGTATTAAAATTAACAAAAAATAATAATTGAATGAAAATGTTCAATTTTGAGATTTTAATAAATCAACAACTTTTGGGGCTCGGAATTTAATTTTTTTAAATGCTACCTGAGCGAGCGAACTGATTTTGATTTTGTCTCAAATTATCTCGGCACTGTTGTTAACGTTTTTCTTATTAGAGCTATAGATATGGTTAAATTAGGAAAAAAAGTGTCACTTTTGTAACAGTTGAACGCCACCCTCTCGAGTTATTCCATATAATAGCCAGTTTTAATAAAACACCCTGTATATAAAATTGTAACCTAAAAAGAATTATAACATGATTATTTATGTCGTTTAACAGCAAGCTAGTGGAGCCTGTGAGCTACGCCTCTCGCGTTGTTTATGTTTCTGTGGCGAGTCGCCGATCAAAGTTCTAGTCTATATACTAAATCCGAATGACATCCCCCTGTCTCAACTTTTATTAAACTTGCGTTTAGTAACGTGTCTTGCATCTCGGTGCACGTTATTTATCTTCTATACATTAAATCTCTTCTCCCTTTCTCAACCTGTACTGACTGCGCAGTTAGTAATCTGACTAATTTATTTAAATAAAACAATTCTTAACTTCAACAGGTTTTTTATCTTAACCTTATACGTATCTCGACATCTTGACATGTTATTTACAAAGGCAAGGTTAAAATGGAAAAGAACTTCAACGAAGTAAAGCTGAGAAAATGTGTTCTTATTAGGAAACATCACGACTTCGAAGGAGGTTAATAAAAGACAGAATTATGAAGGATTATAGAATTTTTTTAATTCACGGGTGGAAATTTTTACAATATTCCACTAACAAAACAATTAACTTATTATTTATTATAATTATTTGTTATATTGTAGTAACGTACTAATGAGGTATTTAGCTATTAAACTAAAATAAATTACAAAATTCTGTTGACGTGTTGCTATGGTTATACAACGCCGATAACACCGGAGCTTCTTATTCCACTCACATTGTAACAGCCAATGGCAGCCGTTTCAGGCTTTTAACCAATCACAGCCTTACTGTCCCCGATAATACTATCTTAGGGAGTTCCGGTATCATTGGTGTTGTATTTTTTTTATTTTTGTTTTTAATAAATAAATAACGCGTTTCTACGTCAGTAAGTTGCAAATAATTATAACAACTGAGTGTTTTAATATTCAGTTCGTGGAATTTTTTTCAAAATTTCACCCGTGAATTAAAAATTTTCTATAATTCTATCTTTCATTGACCAACTCAACTATGTTGATGCACGGCAACATCGCTCCTGCTTCAGACTCCTGCAACAACACCGTTTCGTTGTCAATGAAGCGATAGAATTATCAATAATTTTTAATTCACTGGTGGTATTGCTGTTGATCAGTCTAGGTATGATTGGCCAAGAGCTTGAAAACAATTTCCTGCTATTAGTTGTATATTATGTGAGTAGAATATCCAACAGCAATACCACAAGTGATTTAAAAACTATCGATAATTTTGTCGCTTCACTGCCAACGAAACTGCGTTATTGCTAGGAAATATCACGACTCCGAAGGAGGAGTGATACTGCCTTGCATCAACATAATTAAGTTGGTCAATGAAAGACCATATAGACATTTTTTTCCCAAAGTGGAATTTTTTACAAAATTCCACGAACATAAAATTGACTTAATATTTATTATAATTATTTGTCATGTAATAAAGTACTAACGCGTTATTAATTTAAAACGCAATTATCAAAACAATTTGTTGCTATGGTTATACCACACCGATAGCCCCGGAGCTTCCTAAAAAAAGCATTATCGCGATCAGTCTAGGTGTGATTGGCTAAGAGCCTGAAAATATATTGCTGCCGTTGGTTGTTACAATATGAGTGGAATATTTTTTTAAATACTACTAGCTATATTCCATATTTTATTTAAAGAACATAATATTGCAATTAAAAGACCTTATGTATGTTTTTTTACGTAATATTTTTTAAATAACGTTGATATGTAAAATTGGGCGAAGTTAATTTTTTCTTTTCTACCCAATTTTCGGTGGAGTTATTTGTTCTTCCGCGTTTAGTTTTTATTTCCAATGAATCTTTTTGCAAAAAATCAAATAAACGATTTTTCTTCACAACACAATTTTGAAAAAATTAGTTCACTTTATATTTTTCTCTCTTTCTTCCTTTCTTTCTTTCTTTCTATCTAAAACCTGTGAGAGACCCGTGCGTTGACCAAAGTCTTACGGTGTGCGGCCAAACTACAGAGATATCTGTTAAAACGAGTCGACCTTTGCTTCACTACTGTCTCTTTTTGCAGTCAATAGTTGAATAAAGGAAGTTATTTTCAAAAAGTTTATACTATTATTTTTATAGAAAAGCTATAGTATTATGTAGCATATTCTTGTAATATTACTATTATGCTCTCGGTACAGTCGCAAGATTGGTGGGATGTTATTGTAGTCAATGTTGGTGCGTAACATATTAATAATATATGATAAGTAACATTATCTAAAGTATTGGAATGTTCAGACGAATTACTTCGCTCATTTTATGGGTTTAAACATTAAAAAACAAGTATTTTTAAGAAAAATCAACTTCTTATGCTTAATAGGGAAATAATGCAGATACGCATTTGCACAGTCTTAGATATTACATCTTTTTTTGTCCCTTCACGCATTGTTTATTACTTCGAAAATTTTATTATTTTGTTTTTAGTGTTTATATTTCACAATTAAAATTTTTATTCCTTTCGTCTTTATTTTTGCTTGTCCATGTTTCCTGTATAGGATTGATTTTGTGAAAATTTCCAATTTCCATATTTCAACAAAAAAGCACGGTTTGGGGCTCAACGATCCAAAAACAATTTTGTTTAGAAACTGTTTATTTGTAGGATTGTTGGTGTGTGGGTGGGTTCATTGTTCCCTCATATCTGCAGTATGACTGGTTTATGAAACAGGAAATGTGGGAGTAGGTATATTAAAATCTGCAAAATAAACGACGTTCAAAAACATTTGAAACCTGAAGCGGAAACCAGGTCTGTTTTTGGCAACATTTTTCGTATTTATCAATTGTTTCCGACCGCCCTAACTTTTGAATATGACATTGTAACGGCCCTAGGGGAGGAAAATGTTATGTTATAAAGTTATTTAGGAATCTGCCGAATTAAAGCTTCTCAAAATGATGTAATTTACAAAAAAAGGTTCTTCATCCTCAATCTTAAACTACAAATTTATTTTTCGTGAAAATTAAGATCTTATTTTAGTTTACATTGAGAGAGGCCATCTTCAACGCCTATAGCACTTTAGGGAAGCATTTTTGGAAACACGTCTATAGGATCTTGTCGTCTTATTTTTAAACGTTCAATATGCCGTTTTGCAAGGAGTTAGAAATTTTCGAACACCCTATATATTTATTGCCACTTTCGTTATTTCTTTTGTTAACTCACTTTTTGTTGCTTGTTGCACATATTTTTTGTGCGTCTTAATAGCGATTAGTAATCCAAAAGACATTGTTAGATAAGTATCATAAAACATTACCTTCGGATGTCAAAGTTCTAATAAACATTTGTGGGGGACGATAAGAGGTCACCTCCTTGTGGTGTTCCCTGGAAACAGCTTTGCTGGCCAAGAACCTCTTTTGCATCGTTTTATTGTCGAGTGGTTTTTGTGATCACGTAACACTGCTTTGTCACATTCGGATTTGTGAAGGCCTCTTTCATGTGCACAGGGTGTCCCGAAAATGTTGTAAAGGTGATATATAGCGCTGTACTATGATGAAAATTAAATTAAAGTGAACAACAACGATTGTTTGTCGCACAATACTCAAAAAATCTAGCTAAAACTTGACAAAATGTTAGCATCTACACATTTTTACAAATTATTGCACACACAAAAAATGTATATACTACTATTTATAATTTGAACAGTTTACAATATTTACAATGGCAACAAAAACTAAAGACTAGAAATTTTCGCTTTTCCTTATAAAGAGCAAATGTTAATTGATTACGTGAGGAGTGTTGCTGCAGTGATTGTATTATTTGCTAAATTTTCTTTAACATTTCGTTTTAAATTTCTTACCTGAACGATAAGCTTTGGGGAAAAATGTTTTCAACTTTAGTTTTACAGCTATGCACCATTTTATAGCGTTTTTAAAACACCAACCAACGCTTGAGAATCTGCTTCCAGTTCAAGCATTAGCTAATTCAAACCAACACATGAGGTGCCACCTAGAGTTCTGCTTGTAGAACGAGAGTGAGCTTTCGTTGCGCGGGAAACCAGCACATCAGGCTCTTCCTAGAGCCCTGTTTTGGGAACGGGTGTAGAGTAACAGTCCGGGACAAGTCAACACATTAGGCTTCGCCTAAAGCTCTGCTTATGGATCGGGCGTAAGCTTTTAAGTTCGGGGCAAACCAGCCCATCGGGTTCTTTCTAGAGCTTTGCTTGTAGATCGAAAGTCAGTTTCCGTTGCGGGTAGAGCCAACACATCAGGCTCTTGTTGGGCTTTGTTTTAAGAACGAGCATTAGCTAGAAGTCTAGAGCAAACCAACATATTAGGCGCCGCCTAGAGCGCTTCTTACAGATCGAGCGTAAGCTTTCGGTCCATAACAAACCAGCCTATCAGGCTGCTCCTAGAGTTCTGCTTGTAGATCAAGAGTAAGTTTTCGTTGCGGGACAAACCAACACACTGGGCTCCTGTTAGAACCGTGTTTTGAGAACGAGTATAAGCCAACAGTCTGGGGCAAACCAACATATTAGGCTCCGCCTAGAGCGCTGCTTACGAATCGAGCGTAAGGTTTCGGTTCGGAGCAAACCAACACTTCAAGTTCCTCCTAGAGTGCTGATTGTAGACCAAAAGTAAGCTTTCGTTGCTGGCAAACCAACACATCAGGTTCCTGTTAGAGCCCTGTTTTGCGAACAAGCATAACATTAGGCTTCGCCTAGAGCTCTGCCTACGGATCGAGCGTAAGCTTTCGGTCCATAGCAAACCAGCCCATCAGCCGCTCTTATAGTTCTGCTTGTAGATCGAGAGTAAGTTTTTGTTGCGGGACAAACCAACACATCGGGCTCCGCTTAGAGCTCTGTTTTGCGAAAATCCAGGAAAAACCAAGACATCAGGCTTCGCCTAGAGCGCTTTTTACGGATCCAGCGTAAACTTTCAGTCTGGACCAAACCAACACATAAGCTGCTCCTACACTTCTGCTTTTAGATCAAGAGTAAGTTTTTGTTGCGGTGCAAACCAACACATCAAGCTTCTCTTAGGGCTCTGTTTTACGAACGAACATAAGTTAATAGTTCAGGGCAAACCAACACATCAAGCTCTGTCTAGACCTCTGCTTACGGATCGAGGGTAAGCGTTAGGTCTGTAGCAAACCAGCTCATCAGGCTCCTAGAGTTCTGCTTGTAGATGAAGAGGAAGTTTTCATTGCGGGGCAAACTAACACATTAGGCTCCTCTTAGAGTCCTGTTTTGCGAACAAACATAAGTTAACAGCTCAGGGCAAACCAACACATCAGGCTCCGACTAGAACGCTGCTTGCTGATTAAGCGTAAGATTTCAGTGCGGAACAAACCAGCCCATCAGCTGCTTCTGCAGTTCTGCGTGTAGATCGAGAGCAAGTTTTCGTTGCGGGCCAACCCAACACATCAGGCTCCTCTTAGAGCCCTGGTTTGCGAACGAGCATACGTTAACAGTCCAGTGCAAACCAACACATCAGGCTCCGCCTGGAACGCTGCTTGCTGATTCAGCGTAAGATTTCAGTGCGGAACAAACCAGCCCATCAGCTGCTTCTACAGTTCTGCGTGTAGATCAAAAGATAAATAGTACTTTGTTAAATATGTTTCGCTGAACAACTGAAAGCAACAAGGTTGCAATTCAGCTCTGAAGAAGATCAACCTCATTACGTAATCTATAATTACACAATTAGAAGTTAATAAAATTTTCTTTGATTAGTCCCAATGTAAAGATGTAAAACTGTAGTAACAACCAGCTAATCTAGTTCTTACTAAGGCCATGTTATATTTAATTGTTGCCTAGTTCTAGATAAATTTCCTTATTGGTCACGATTACGCAGAACGTATTTTATTAGTGTTTGTTACTGAGGTTGTTACGTTAATCCACGTTCCATCCAGCTTTCTTTTTAATTGCTTAGTTTCCCTAACTACAATAAAAATTTATGTTCATACAACTTTTACAGTTTTCAAATATTTGTGTACCTCCTAATTGTTAAGTACTTTTAAAATAGGTAAATATGCAAGCACCTGGGCAGTCAATAACCTAATGATTCATTACTTGCTTGGTAATTTTAATCACGTTAAATCCATCGTTTCTGTATTCAATTTATTTATTTTTAAAAACATAAAAAAACTATTATCCGGTTAATTATGTTTAAAAGCAATATAGGGTTTATAATTAGCATTAAATTCTTGTAGGGATACGTGATATCTGGTGTTTGTTTTTTCCAGTTAAGCAGTTAAGGCATGCATAATCACTGTCGAGTTGGAAACTATGCATATTAACACAACAATTTAAGTCTCCCGCGAAAATATTTGTCAAACATTCTGTCACCCATGCTGCTATAAAAACTAAAGCCATTAAACTTTCAAGGTGTTCTTCTGGGGCGAGTTTTTTCGGCATCATACTCTTCATTTTTGCTACGACCAAGCCCATATAATCTCCTACATGTTTTTCAAGAACTTTCCTGCAGTTTGTGTAAATCACTTCTTCTGCGGTTGAATCTATAATTAATGTCTGAGTAACGGACAAAATTGATCGGTTAATTGTAGACTCTTTGTCCTTGCTTGATATTTCATGTACCTTTGTTCTTAAAAACAATTTATAAACAAGTAGATATTCAATTGTTTCAGATTTCTTATTTTTAATGATAATTTTTCTTTCTTTGCGATTACCCATTATATTTTGTTTCCTAGGTGTATTTGAAAACTTTGTTTTGCTGCAATATTTTAAGTTAAAAAATTTCAATAATTTTTAACTGAAAACGATGATTTTTTGTTGATTAAATTTATATTTTGGGGTTTTCTCTTTTCATGATGCAAGAAATTAAAACATTGCCGTAATATAATTTAAACTAAATTAAATAAGAAATTTATGAAAAATAAGAAGTGAAGAAGTGATTTTTAAGGAAAAAAATTATGACTGACAGATGTTACTATCTAATTTTTAACATTGAACTTCTTTTGCACTTTATTGTTTGTTCCGCATTTCTTTCTACGTGTTTTTTCTTCATTTCTGCTGCTTGTTCTTGAACTTCAGCTATTGCTTAAAAATCGAAATCCTAGTGTTCTTTTTGTATACTATTTGATTAAATGTTTTCAAATTTTTTATTTGGTTGTTTTCTGTTTGTTATATATTTTTTATTGTTGTCAGGTTTATGTTTAACGTGCAATTCAGCACAAATTGTGCAGTAAGAAATCGCTAAGAAAATTTACTGAAATGGTTATATGAACATAAATATTTGTCATTGTAAAAAATATTTTATAATTGTCATTGTAAAAAAAATTTAAATAATTATTATTGCACTATTTTTTCTTTTCAATTTGAATTTCTTCGTTTTGAATTTCTGGAAAGAAATGTTTTGCTGCTTCTCTATACAGGGTCAAAAGTATAAAGTACTGGTTTTGGTCTCATAAACAATTGTTTCACCAGAAAATGCTTTGAATAAAAGTTGTTTGGTAAATTTTTACCTACCTTTCGGCCGATGTTGTAGGATTTGTGGCGCGATTATTTTTTTAAATAATACTTTAGTCATTTTAGCGCTCATTCACTAGACAGTTTTTGTTTTCTTTCTGGTGATATAATAGTCTTATTGATACACTTACATAATAAATTATTCGAAAACAACCGCGATATTAGCAGACTCAGAATGCGAAAACAGCCTATCGCAACGCAGTAGCCTGCTCTGAAATTCATTTGATATGTCTCAACAATCAAAAGAACCGAATGTACAAAATATTAGTGTTTTCAACATAATATGAATAGCTAGCACGTCCACATGGATTAATACCGACTCATGTTTCTATACGGCCCGCCGCATCATGCATTTTCCAACAAATTCTGCGTGCTGTAGAGACAATAGTAACGATATGAAATCGAACTCAGGTTGATCATTCGTAAAGGGGTGGCTAGCTTATGCAGGCGCAGGGTGAAGTCAAATCCGAATTTGGAAAACTCGGGGGGGTGTCCCAAATTTCGTCGACGCATGACAACAACACAGGCATTTGTGCAGTTGGAAAATTCGCGTTTAAAAAAATCTTGATTTTTCTCATACTTATTACACGGAAGTTTTTATGTTTGTGAAAAAACCAATATTGAAATATCAACGTATTGACCACTGCGACCATGACCACGATCTGCCAGTTTAGTGCGATATTAAAGAATGAACAGATATTTCTCAAAGAAGGCGTTTCGGTTTGCAAAGTTTATTTAATTATTTCATATAACAAGTTACTTTGATTTTGGTACTGAAAATACTGAAAAAAAATAATGCATATTTTCTGCCTAACAAGAAATTACATAGAAGCTTGATACAACCATGCATCGATCAATAAATGGTTAAAAATCATATTTAAAAAATACTACCTTTTAAGCCAATTGGAGGTCTGACTGCAGTTAATAATAAAGAAATACCGTCATCTACATATTCCCAAACTAGAAAATGTGTAAAATGAAACCAAAATTTATTTTTCCAAAAAGTTGAGTTATTCGAGTTTCAATACATTTTTTTTATTAGTAACTTTTTTTCTATAAAATTATCTTTCTATTATCAAAAACGTAAGAAAAAAACCACAAAATAAAAAAAAAAAAGCTGTCAATAAAGGTGAAAATAAGCTGCTTTTACTAATTGTACAGACCCAGGGGATAAATACCGCTGGCATATCTCCGTTTGTCAATATTACAATTTACTTTCGGCTTAGACAGCGTCGTCATGTGGGGAATACACCCAGCATACTTAGGTAAGGACCGACCTGCAGCTTGTCTGCTTTTACAAGCATTAGCTCTAAAAGCTTGAACCATGGTTGTTTGTGGGTGC
This sequence comes from Ctenicera cuprea, assembly GCA_958336395.1. Lineage (NCBI taxonomy): Eukaryota > Metazoa > Arthropoda > Insecta > Coleoptera > Elateridae > Ctenicera > Ctenicera cuprea. The sequence continues at coordinate 17,699,194 of OY284487.1, read as the reverse complement.
TGCTTGCCTAAACAGGGTTGTGCGCTTAGATTATTTAAACCTTGGGCGGACAAGGATTTGATCTTAATATATATTGTTTGTCACGACAAGAATACTTAATTGGCTTATGCTGATTGTGAGCACTAAATTTCGAATCCGCGATGCGGAGATATTTAAACCCCTTTTGAGCCAGTCGGGCAGAACGGCGGAGTTCTGGTTGGGCTGAGACGGACCGGTGCAGCTGCGATGCTGCTTACGAGTCCTTAGAGGATGAACTAGTTGAGTACAAGCTTTAGCAAGCATTTAGTTCAGCAACCGCAGATTTTTTGTTTTCAATCACCTTGTGCTCTCGCAATCTTAACTCAATGGAACGACCAGTTTGTTCGATGTAGTTTGAACCACAAGAGCAAGGGATATTGTAGATTCTGACTGATTTCAAGTTTCATGTTTGGTCTTTTGCGGATCCGAAACTGTTTCCCAAAGTTTCATTAGCCTTGAAGATTGTTTTTCTGCTGTACCTTCCAAGAACATGCCTTATCTAATCAGCAATGCCCTTACTAAAAGGTAGAAAAGCTAAGCCTTCCTGAGGTGCCAGTTCTTTCTTAGCCTTGGGCTGTTCTGCATTGCGGATTTCTTTGTGAATTTCTGTGGCTAAATAATCATTTTGTTGTAACGACATCAAGAGATGAGTTTCGTCTTGTTGTCGGTGTTCTGCATCTGCGATTCGGACTGCTCTGGTTGTTACAGGTTTTAGCAGAGTGCCTTTCTGCATCAGGTGGTGATGCGAGTTTGCATTTTAATACCTGTGTATCTGTGTCTTCTTTTCTGTAATCTGCGTGCTCCAAGTTACCATCTGGTTTACGTGTAACATGTACGTCTAAGAACTGAATACTGAAATTTTCCTCTACTTCCATGGTGAATTGGATATTATTGTAAAGCCTCAAAGAAGATATTCCTGTTTACTAATGCGCCCTGAGACCTGCGCGTGCGTTAGACTTCCGATGCCAATGCAATGGTATACAAATATACTTTTGTAAATACGGTAAGTTACAATATTTAAAGTATGGGAAAGTCAAAGCAAAGTGTTTTGCCAATTTTTTACCACTTGTATTGGCTGCATTTCAAAATGTAATTCTCCATTTAAAACAGTTTTTTCTGTTAGGCTTTTCAATAATTGTCTACCGTTTTCTGTACTTTTTTAAGCTCGGTCATTTTCTGGTACCTTCAAGTTTTTGGGTAGTTGGGTTTGTTTATAGTTTACATGTTTAATTTTTGTTTTTGACTTGGTGATTGTTTATTTTGCCAATATATTACGTAATTAGGAATATTGTTCATCTTCTCCCACCGGAGATGGCAAATAATACATGAAGGAAAACTCCCCACAATAGTTTCTCTTGGTCTCTCTTCTGTTATTCTAATGGCGCAGTGGTCTAGCTTCTACGTTTATGTAGTTTATTAATTCAGAATTATGGTAATCATCTTAGATCATTATCATCTTTTTTATCCAATGTCATCTAACGGGCTGGTTGTTTACTGTTTAGTGTATTAATAGCTCACGTATGTGATTTTTCAATGTTTAGTTAATTTTTGTAACGATTTAAAACAAAATTGATGATGACTAGTTAGTCGAAACATGTAGCAGTTCGTCAACATTTCAAATTAAACTATTGTGGTGACGACGGAGTTTTCTGTATAATTAATATATTACGTGTCCGTAGTCGATATTTTTAATGTACTGTTATTGTAACGTTTTTGAAAAAAAGCTTTTCTAAAACATTTGATATACTATGACTCATTATATAATTTATGAGACAGTAGAAACATATTTGAATTTAATAATATTCCTGTTATCTCACTGTCAATAAATTAAATTAACTTAATAAAAAATAGAGCTGCATTCCATTCTCACTTACATCATTTATTTCTTATAATTACCGTAATATTTAAATTTCTTATATAACAATTGGCAAAAACAAAATAATTTCTGTGAAATGAATTTTGCTGACCACATATATTTATTATTTTTATTAATACAAAACGAAAGGCTTGTAATCTTCCATCTTCATAGGTCAAGGTCTGATATTATTAATAAAAACGTTATTAGTATATAATTGCCTTTTTTTGCTAAATACCGTAAAGTCACTCTTCTAATAACAGGAAAATCCGGAAATGATTCTTTGCTCTTTCAAATGTCTCTGATTTATTTATAACCCTTCGGTTATAATAATTAAGCAAATCTGATGAAGCAACTCAGATTAATTCTTACATTAGTAAATCTCATTAATACAAAGGATATTACAAAACGTGTAATTATTAAAACAATTTGCACATATACAGTTATCTCATTAATAACACAATGCAAAAACGTTTATAATAAGTACGTCATCAATTTCGCTTCAGGTTAACACCTACCAATTTATTTTTTTTAATTTTTGTAATTATGCGAAAAATAATCGTTGTGAACTAGGCTTGTCCGGATTAATAGCGTCCAAACGTTGGTAATTATCCGGGTTTGGGCGCATAGATTAACATACAAATCGGGCACAGTTTGGCGAATTCACAAGTCCGTGTGATTAAGGATAATTTCGAATGCAGAAACAATGTCGAGCTGAGAACCCGCAATGTTTCTTAATGCTGTACTCTGAATTATTCCGAACCTGCATGCCGTTTTTGTAATAAAAATACAAATGAAAGAAAGTGAACAAGGCGGCCTTGAAGGCGCGACTTTACATCAGCAAGTCTCAAAATGTTGGCTCCTTATGCGACTTGAATCTTTGTAAATTATGTGCTTCTAAGTCTGTTGAATTTTTTTGTAATTTTCTTGAATGTGAAAATATTAAACAATTTTTTTTTACGTCAAAGCAGTTTACAAAAGTATTTTTTCTTGCCCAAAAAACCTAGTTTATTTATGGTTGTGTCACAAAAAAATCCCCGAGTATAACTGTAACGAGGATAAAATTGCGTACTTTGGTTTTTCTTAAAAACACACAACTTACTCACACTTAATTAAAGTATGAAGTACTTTCACATTCTTCCACCAAATGAAAATATTTGTTTTTGTCGTCAGCAGAGGTTAGTATATAATTTGCTTGTTCTAAATGGCCAATTTTGCTATATGTGTCCAATTAAATCGTTTTGCAGCTAAATTGTTGGAATTATTATATTATGCACCTAATTAATAATTAGTTATTGATTAAGGTCGTTTTCGTTTTTGATTTCATTTCATGTTGTGGATTTCTATTAACAGGTGTGAAGCGGTTGTATTTTATTTTTTTATTAGAATTTAGGTCAGTTTTTATGCTGATGGTAAAGTATTTAAACAAACAGGTGTAGGCTGATACTATTTTTATTAAAATTATAAGAAAATGAAAAGTAATTAACCTTGAAAAATTTTAAAAATGCGTTAATTGTACAAGAATTTATATAGGCCCAACAGGCTGTAATGCTGAAATGAAAACATCGACGTTGGTAGCTTAACTATTACATCCTTTGCCTATTTCGTGTTTTAAAGGTTTATAAAAAAAAACTTAAAAAAATGTCATTCGGGAGCATTTAAATCCACCTACAAATAGAGAAATTAATTAGCAATTTCCTTCACCTTTTCCTAATTTTACACCTACGTCAGAAGTGACAATTGACCAACAAAGGTTTTCCTGTTTCCAAGAAAAGTTTATTAATTGTGTATTTACCGTTTCTACGTGTTTTTTCAAAAATTCTATTCAATTTCGCGTATCGCTTACGGCAAGGCAATCTACAACAAGCTAAAATCATGTACAGTGAAATGCCAAAGAGTACATCGAATAGGTCAGATGTGATGGATGCTGAATAAGGTATAATAATTTATTATTAGATATAGTGGGCAATCGGGCTCAAGTTACGTAAAAAAGACATCAATAAATTTTAATCCCAAACTTTCGTATAAAATTATTAGATGAGTTTGTTTAAATTTAAAGTATGGAATTTCCTGAATAAAAATCGTTAAATTATAAATTAATAATTACATAGGAAGCTGTAAATAAAAAATTCATAACTAGTAGTGGGTTATAATTTATTGGTAGCTTTTAACGCTTCATTTAGGTAGTGCAATGTATATTGTAATAACAAAAAGTTAATAATAAGAAGGCTCGTGACAGTGTTCAGACTTAGCAGCTGAAATAGGCCGTCTATAAATAAGTATAAATTATACAATTAGCAAATATAATTGCACCATTTGATTTTATATAAATCAGATAGAGAGGGTTATACAGGACGATTCATAATACGTTCGACGCTCTTATAGGACAGATTTAGGGTTACGTAATATTGTTTCATAAATATTTTAGATCTTTACGGTTTTTAAAATTTTGGTTAGAAAGTCTTATTTTCTATACAAAATACACCAAAAAAGTACTCTTGTTTAAAGTCGCTAAATCCAACAGTTTCCGAGATAATGCAATGTTTTTGTTAAACCGAGTTGCCATGAAGATCAAAGCGTTTTTTTAATATACTCTAATAGTTTCCACAATGGCCTTCTAAATTTAGAAGGCCATGGTTTCCACATACATTGGGAGTTATACACATCAAAACAATGAAACATGTTTTTTATAAATATGGAAGTTACAGTCTCTGGAAGAGGCAACACCGTTGCTATTTTCGTAGTCTGTAACTCTGTAACGTAGCATTTCCAGGCTCATGTTTATCGGAACTTGTTTTTTATTATTTTCAGATCCTGAATCTATTATGAAAGTACGTCTCACATGTTATGAATCACCCTGTATAGCCAATGTTGGCATCATAAATAAGCGGAGCACTTTGCCTGGACTTTTCTATACTTTAGTAATTGTTACTTATCATATTTTCAAAAGTATTTTTGTATTAACGTTTGAGCGCCATTATCGACTATTGATCGCACTACCTCTACCACTCTAGCGGGAGCGCAGCTGTTATCGTCAAAATTATCCGCTTAAAAAAGGTAATTGCAGAACATATGTTTACAACCTGTGTAAGTAGTTTAAAAGTACGGACTGTATCCACGTAGATTCAATAGAAATAGTTAACAAGAAATAAATTTATTCCTTAAAGGTTAGCTTGCATAAGTTATAAATTATTTTAAACCTAAAATACCTATCTTAAATGAAATATGCAAAACGTGGTTATTAATTTTACCTGCGTGTAACACCTTTCTGGGCTTTAAGATTTTAACCAGGCGTTACTAGACACCCCTCTAAGACGCAATAAAGAAGAATTCTCTTGTGGCAGAACAAAAACAACAAAGAATCATATCGAGCTTTCGTACACTTCGCATCGGGTATATCATAGCTGACGGAACAATCAGCTGCACCTCGTACTACAGTCTAATAGACTGGTTGTACTATGGGTAATCAAATTTATTACAATATTTTTGAAAAAAAATTGATTTTTGATTTATTGGGATTAAAGAAAAACAAATACGGAAGAACAAATTCGTGCACCCAAAATTCGGAAGGAGGGAAAGGGAAACATTGACCCCTCTTAGTATTGTATAGATTGGGACACGAAAGAAAATTGTATACGATTCCTAGCTCAATTATTATTATAGTTTGTCGAAAAAATCTTTTTTTTGATATTTTTTCACTTCTCAATCTTAGTAGTTCTAAAGGTTCTCCTACATTTTGTACTCTTGAGGCTTATTTAATTTCAATCTGATAACTCGTTTTTGAGTAAATAGGCATTAAAACCCAAATAATCAAAAATTTATAGAAGGCGTCACAGAGAAATTAACGGAGTCGGACACGGACTAAATTGTAGCTCATCTTTAACTCTACAAAACTGAAAAAAAATCGTGTAGCCAGTTTTCAGGATTTTTTCTGAAAATTTCCATAATTTTGAAAACATTTTTCACTTCATAGCCTTTATTTTTTCGAAAATGTTTGTGCACAGTAACATTTTCTCTTTGTAGGTCTATTACGATGTAAAATTTAATCTCGATCTTTAAACTCGCATTTTAGTAATAAGGTACTAAATTGAAAATTTACAGAAAATCGTAGCTGGCGCTATTTTGAAGCTAAAAAATTGAGGTAAAAAGCGTTGGATCTGCCCTAAGGTTTTATATCAGATTTGGAAAATTTCTTTTCTGGACGAAGTGCTACCAAAAAACGTTTCTGATTTCGGATTTTTTTAAAGCTTAATTTGTTGGTGAATTTTTGATATATCCCCATATTCTAAACTCATCGTAATCCGACCATCGGTTTGGTAGTTATGATGCACCACACACACATAAATATCCACCCGCCCACCTAATTTTTCACAAACCGAAATTTGTTTAACACGTTCGCTGCCACTCTGTCACATGACACTACCCCTAGGGGCCGTTCCTTTTTTTTTTACATTTAAGGTTGATATTGTCAAACGCGCCAAGGCGGGAACGGCACCTGGGCAACGTAGCCGATGACGCATAAAGGCGGGAATGGCAGCGAACGTGTTAAAGCTATTTCTGTAGGTTCCTGTAGGTCCAAAACGTACATTTCCGTAAAATCTCGAATTCGAAAATTTTACTAAAATCAATATTTTCCTATAGTGAAAGTATAGGAAAGTAAACAGGTATTTACCTCACAGAGGGCAATACTTTCACCGAAAACAAAGAAGAAAAGAAAATAAAAATTCAGTAGTAATTTTATGAAATAATTAACTTTTAATGTTCCAATCATTTCAAATTTTCTAATTCTTTGAAAACAGTTATTAATTATAATAAAATGATAAATGATAGTGTATGAAATTATGAGATTAAGTGGAAAATACTAATTGGAACCCATCTGAGACCTTTTATACAGCAAAATAGCAAAAAGGCCTGTCGTAATTGATACAATGGATGCCTGACCTTAAAACCATTTTTATCATCTTCAATAGCGTTATGATTTTTGCAAAAGTCTGTTAGAAAGCTGAACATAAATGATTGATGTTTAATGATCCATTCGAGTCGGTGGCTGTATTGAGATATACAGTGTGTTCTAGGAAAAAGTAACACAGTGAATTCCTAACCTAAAACTAAGACAACAATGCTTTTAAAAAAACGTGCGCACTAAAATGTTTTGTTTGGATATATAAACTTTCAAGGGTATTATAAGTTATAACTGCTTTATTTTTTAAAATTGAAAAAAAAAAGATTCGGTATAAAATAAACAAAAAAGTTTCACATTAGTTTTCGTTTGAAAATTGTTTACACGGGTGCAAAATAAAGGGGCACTGGCGCTCCTTTCTAAATCACAATTTTTCTTGTATGGTTTGTTTAAACTTTTTTTTTGTTGTTTAAGGTTTATGTCTTCAACAAAAACAAAAAAAAAAAAGATATTTTTGTTGAAATTTGCACCAAATCCAATGGTTTTCGACATCAAGAAAATAAGAAAAAAATTCTTACCGAGTTACAGGCCCCAATTCCAACAGTACAAACTGTTCCATTTTTTGGAGGCGGTAACTCCCCAAGAAAGCGTTTCTGTGCCCGTGTTTATAGGGACCTTTTTGCCTTTGGTATAAGAGGAGATGGAAGAGAAAGAAAGAAAGATTATTGAATTATTACTAATTAAAGACACTTTAGGTGCTTAGTCTGCTTTTAATGTTGCTTGGAAACCGAAAAATCTATTATTGATGAAAAATTACTATTAACTAGTGTTATCCCAGCGCACAATGCACTGACAGACTGAGCGTTGATAGAACCGGCGAAATGCTAAGTCACGTGATGCATTAGTTCCAATAATGAGACGCGGCGTTAGTGTAGATGTCGCCTCAAGTGAAGCGCGTCTAGCAGACTTTCATATGTAATTATAAATAAAAGGATAGAGACCTTTCATTGAAAAAAAATGGTCCAAACTGGTGAAGCGGTAGCCGCTGGAGGAACCGGGGAAAAAACCCTTTGAGCTTTTATATATGTATGGATTGTTAGTAAAATATTTAAACAATTTTGTAAAACTTCTAAACGTTAAATTTTGTTAAAAATGTATACCCACAAATCTACGAACTCATCATCTGAAATATTTGTTATAATCACCTTTAATTATTTATTTAATTTATTAATCTTTAATACAACAAAGTTTGAAATTATTTTTAGAATAAAAATGATGCATAACTTTTTTAGTAAATTACATGTTTAAAACTTTAAATCTTAAGATATGCCGGCCGGCGACGTTAATGAGATACCTACAAGAAGATAACCTCGAATAAAATTGTTGCTAGTTAAATAGTAATTTTTTAATTAATATGTTTACAAATTTAATTTGGCTTAATATTATTTTAATGTAAAACAAAATTAACATCAATTTTATCTAGTTCACAAAACACCGAAGTACTTGAACTGGATGCACTAGAAAACATACCTAAAAATGTCTTTTACATTTTTTTTTTACTTTTTGTTTCATGTATATTTAATAATTTAAGTAAACAATCTGTTTAATTTAATGCGATTTTATCAATTACATTTGATTCATGAACTAGTTTGAAATTTTTAAGAGATTTCAATGATAAACCAACCGATGAAACCGATTTTGTTGAGATTGATTAATAATTATAAAATATAGTTTTTAGTTTCTTTTCGATTAGACAATAAATAATATAAAAAGATGTTTTAAAACTGATGTACTACACTTAATTAGTAAATTGTACCTCTAAATATAAGAAAAAAGTTCTTATAACTATGAGTCCGTAAAGGCTTTCTCATGGAGTTCAGTCTTTGGAAGAGGGAACAGCCCAGTCGCTATTTGTCGATAACTTTCGCAATAGTTGAATTAAAATTTTGAAATTATACAGGGTGAATAAAAACTAACATATAATGTCTGTATCTTTGTAAATATCTCAAATTAGCACGAACAGGGGGAAATAACAACAATAATCTTTAAAGAGTTTAAATTTGGCAATGGTGCTCTTAAACACTGTACAAGTACATACCTAAAAAACCCTTTCGTTCGAAGCTGGCTTCATCTCCTATATTTCAAATGACACTTGCGGTAACCCAGAACTATTTCGTAAAAAGTGCATCGCATGATAAATATTACATTAAACTAAAGTGTAGGGAACAAAATTTGAGTCCATATCTATTATTGCTGTAAAAGCTATAGTTCGCACTCAATCGAGGCACGAAGAGAGGGGTGAAGTCTTGCGCGCTGCGAGTCAATTATAGTTAGGAGTTATACAACTCAACATCGCATTAAACCTCTATTATATATGAGGTGGCAGAGTATAAAATGTATAGGCCTGTTTATTTGGCGAATAGAAACCGATTATCTCGCATTTAAGCTTTTGAAAAGTAATTGTTTTTGTAAAAAGAAATGGTGGTATATGTTCAACTTAAAAAATTCCTCACAAGCCTCCTAATTAAGATATCGAATTGGGATTTTTTTATTTAAAAAAATTGATGGAACTTTAAAACAGTTTAGGAAATTTGCTGAAATGTTCTTCAGCGCCGCTTGAAAGTTAATTAAAAGTTTATTAATGGTTTGCACCAGTGGCGTTCGTCGCCTGGTGCCAGGATCGAACCTGGCACCCGATATGTTATACTCTGAAAGCAACGGCACAATTTCAGTAGGGCCGAATGGTACAACTTTTAAGTTTGACCCTGCGTAAAAACTAGTTTTTGGTATACCGGGTGTTTCAAAAGGTTTACGACATTGGCTTCTTGCGTGGTGGGCTGTAGATCTCGACGAAATTTGTTCAGATGTGCAAACCCCATCTCGCTATCCGGTCGGGTTTCGGAGGCGTCTCAAAGAAAACCTTTGGCGCTTTCTGCGAAGAAAAAAGTAGTTTTTTAAAGCGGTTTACTACATTCGTGGTGGTAGCTCAGAGGTCGGGCGCTTACTCTCTTACGCTAAAGGTATAAAGTTCGATTCCCCGCCGAAGCCATGCAGCAATAAAAATCTATTCCGCAACCCGCCACGCACATTAACCAATCCGGTGTAGGTAGCCGTGGGGTCTTAATGCCTAAAACTTCTCTGGTATTTAGTCGTTCGGATTCGACGTTAGACTGTAGATCCCCCGTACGCCACCTTAGCGCTAAGGAGAGTACGTGGCAGAGAAGAGTCCCGGTGCCCAGCAGTGGGACGTTAAATCTGACTGCGACTAAATTCGGGGAGATTTCAACAAGCTGTTGGTGAAAACGTATGCGGCTATTGTTGCTCCTTCCCGAAATATAAACAAGCTAGACTTCACCCACCTCTTCATGCCTCGATTAAGCGCGAACTATAGCGTTTACAGCAAAAATCGATACAAACTTTTTTTTCGAAATTTTATTTGCTACAGTTTTATAGGCGAAAGGATTTTTCATCCGCTGCGCTGTTTACGAGATAATTTCATAAAACCAGTGCTGGGTCACTGCTCGGGGGCGTCTTTTGAGATTTAGAAGATGAAGTCATCCTGCCAGCTTTTTAGGTTTTTATTACTGTCACATACTTTGAGTATTGATTTCATAAAAATGCTAGAAACCGAGATTTTAACGAAAATACACGTTTTGGACCTCCAGGACCTTCGCGTTTTAAAAAACATGTCTGTCTGTGGGTGGGTGGGATGTTATGCATGTGTGTGGTGCATTATAACTCCCGAACGGTTGGTCTGATGTTAATGAGCTTTGGAATATGGGGGTTTATTAAACTACCGAGAGAACAAGGTTTTTAAAAAGTTCGAAACTAGAAGCGGAAGTTAGACTTTTTTTGGCAGCATTTTTTTCCGAAATCCAGTTTTATAAATTTGAAAACTTCAATGTAGACGCGCTCAAAACTGGAGCTCAGATTTGTATTCTACGCATGTCGAATATCTGGTCTGCGCAAGCGTGTTCTCCTACCCCCCTCCCATCGGTCACTCCCGCCATCGATTTTTTACAGTATTCACGAATACGTATGCCAAGTTTAAACTCTTTAGTCATTATTTCTCCTAAAAAGTATAATTTGACTGGACTAAAATATTGATTCTGTGAAAAAATAACCTTAATAAAAATTGATTGTTAAATTTCAGCGTATACTTTGATTTATTTTTTAAACGCTTTGTTATTTGGGCAGCCAAATAATTCAATAATTTTATTAAGTGAATTATGAAAAAAAAAAAATTTACCAGTAAGATAAATCCAAAAACGAAAAAAAATGTGGAGGGCAATTTAAAAAAGCAATGTTGGATGCTGAAATTTAACGAACAACTTTTATCAAGACTTTTTTTCATTGAATCAATATTTCTGAAATAACTGACTTTCTACTTACTTTTATTACTCGTTTTGTTTGGAATTTTCGCCTATTTGTTTTTTCAATAAGACCCGGAAAGCTTGACGAAATAAGTTTCGTCGTGGGGTTAAACAATATTTTCTATGCAATATCTGTACACTTTTTGAAAAGATGTCTTCAACATCATTCTCTGCACAATTAAAAATACTCTTGTTGAAATTCGCTTAAATTCAGTGTGCATGCTCGTTGCGTGCTTTTGATTACAAATTTATACAAAAGCTGTAACTCCGCAATAGCGCATTTGCAGATTTACATTTACACTTGGCATAGCTGCTCCCTCAGAACTCATTCTACAAACTATATTTGCACATTCGGAGAAAAGTTGCATGACCTCTCGATTTTACGCTTAGATTGTCGCATAAGCCGTGAGATTAAGCGACTTGTATGAAAAATAAGAATATTAAAAATAACTAAAAAAGATCTAAAACATTTTAAAGTAAACATTATAAATAAATAGTGTGCGCACATAAAATTTCAAAACTGTAATAACATGCGGCTCAAATTATCGACAAACAAGTTCCATCTTCCGCAGCCCTTAACTCCGTAAATAACCGTTTTTGAGTACAATTTACTCCGTATACTATTCATATGTGAAACACCCTATATACAGAATAAAATAGTTTAATCTAACTGAAGATTTTGATACCACTTGAGGTTTTATTTTAAGCAGTTATAATTTTATTTAATAATTTGTTTATTATTTATTTATTAATTTATTGATTACTTAATTTAAATAAAAATTTAAAACGTATCAAGAACTACACCATAATTAAAATACAAGCGGGAACTTAAATATGTTATACTATATTAGTATGTTAATTAATTAAGTGTAAGTATTAATTAATTAATTGGTTAATTAATTGGAAGGACGAAAATTGTAATAGCTGCGAAGATTAAAATAAAAGCACAATATAAAGTTTAAAAAATTGATTAAATTTAAAGTTTAGTTTAGTTTCTGGGGAGACTTCAATGGTAGATTACACGACAAACTCTTTTGTTACTTACATTTTGTTGAATACAATATAATGAGGGCAAGTTGCAATTGCAGTTAATGTGAATGTTTAAATAAAACCATCTCGAAGTTTATCCGTTACAAAATTTTATTTGAACAATGAGCACTCTACTAATTAGTCTAATTAGTTTTTATAATTTCTAATGTAGAATTTAAAAAATGAATTTAATTTAAAGCAAGTTTCTTCATAGACATTCTCGGTTGGATGCTACATTTTTTAACGAAATAATTAATTAATGGAGAATTTTTACCCAATTAGATTAAAGTTATAAACGGCATTTATACACACATGTTCAGTTACAACTTCAAAGTTGCGTCGTCCAACCACATAAAATCCTTGAAATTCTGGTTATTTATCACAGAATTTCGTAAATGTTAATTAATCCGTCGAAAGATGCAACACCTAACAAGAATTAAAAATGTCTGTACAATCTTGCCACCTCATTAAAAATGAATGAAAATTCCAAAAGTCAAAATCTTAATTAATTATCTTCTTTTTTTAATTTTTACCTGGTTGCAAAATTCCAATGCATCTCCTCGAAGAGCGTCTTTCAAAACCAGTTGAAGTAATCCTAAAATTCAACCCAATAAAGCTCAAAACTTTACTTTCTATCATTTGCATGCGACTCCCTTCACTTTCGTGGATTCTTACAGTTGGCCAGATGCGCTGGATCGTCCAAGAGGTGAAAACGAAATTGAAGATGTTACCTTTGGAATGTTGGACTGCTGGAAATCTGAGGTCATTCCGTGACATTAGACACGTCACGTGACATAACCCTGGTATTCAGTGCAAAAAGCGACGAAATAGTGGTGATTACTGCGAGTAGAATTGATATTTAAGCGCCATTTCTTTGAAGTATTTGCACACTTTCTAATAAGGAGTTGTTCTTGAATATAATGTGCCCGATGACGCGCCATAATTTTAAGAAAACGCCGAAACCTTCATTACTTGTGGTTTACGCTTTCTTAAATAATAAACGTCGACGATGTAATTAATTGTCATGAAAATAAAGAGTTCAAAAGTCAGTTAAGAGTCAATGAACCAAAAACAACAATTTTTAAGAGTTTTAATGATAATTAATAATAATACTAAAAGACGTGTAGATTCAGCTTTAGGGGTAGAAACTTGCAACGAATTCGGCTTTAGAAAACCATACAAAAGGCGTATTATTAGTCAACCGTTTGGCATGTAAATTATTAGTATTCTAAAAGGTGCATTTGCGACAGAGAAAGTGTATGTGGAAGATGAGAATGAATTATGTAAATGGACGAATTTGAAACCCTCTTGCGATTTCATTTGGAAGTCTCTCCTTTTATGTTTTACTGTTGTTAAAAGACACTAACCTGGTTTACGTTGCAGCTAACGCTTCAATAGATATTTTAGTTTGTGTTTTCAATAATATTATAACAATATCTGCTATGTAGGTACGGATTTAAAATTATTAACGTACTGAAGCAAGAAATGTTAAAAATTCATATTTTCGTCAAAATTGAAGTTCTTTTTTGTGCGAAATTGTTATTAAGCCTTTGAATTCAACTAAAGCACTATGATTTCGCATGTGGAGAAACGGAAAATTTACGGTTTTAGTAGAAAACGAGAAGACATGGAAAAACTTACTCAAGCGGTTCATTTTAGCATTTCTCAATTGTTTATTCACACCACCGCGTTACCAATATAGGGTGTTTCCTAAGTACGTACAAAAACTTCAGAAGGCGATTCCTTGGATTATTTCTCGAAAAAAAGTTGTTGTCCGAAAATGCTTCCTTACGGAGTTACAGCTCTTTAAAGAAAGAACAGTTTAGTGACTTTTTTGTCAATAACTTTCGTAATAATTGCTCCAAAATTTTGAAATATGAGCACTACCGATTTAGCTTAGTATTTCCACTGATTTTTGTTTAAATAAGTGTCTCATGTGGCTAGACACGTAATAGTTTCTTCTAAATATTTTATATCTTCACATTTTTGAAGTTTTATCTAGAATTCTCCATACAAAAACACACAACAAAGGTAATTTCATTGAAAGTAGCTATCTCGTATCTAACAATTTTTAAGATAATTCGATATTTTTGTAAAATTAAGTTGCCATGACGGTTTAAGTGTTTTCTCAACATGTCCAAATACGTTCCACTAACGTGGTAGTGAGTTCTACACATGAAAACGATGAAACAATTGCTAAAAACATTTGTCCGGAAACGCTTCGTTACTGGTAGTGTCTTCGGAAGTGGAAAGTTTCAACAATTTAAACTATTGCCTCTTCGGAAGGCTGTAACTCCACAAAGTAGCATTTACGGACCCATTTTTATAAGAACGCATTTTATTGTGTCAATGTGTAGAACTTAGAACTTGCTTATCGACTATTTTCGTACCTTAGGGAAACACTCGGACCTTCATGACAACTTGATTTTTTATAAAACTTAAATTATCTCTAAAACCACAGGGTATTTTTTTGGAAAAGTTAGAGCACACTTATACTTTTTATGTTTATATTTACATCATGTAATTATACTTATTTCCACACTCTGACGGTTTATTCGTTATAGTAGCCATACAAAAAGGTTACCTTTTATTTATATACATACAGCACGTTGACTAATTAACTAAGTGCCTATTTCCACAAGAAAAAACGTACAAGAAAATGCTCAAAAAGCAACGGAAAGTTTGCTACCGTTTAAATCGAAAGCAAGATATGAAAAAGAGTACGAAACCTTTAGGATATGGCAATCAAAACATGAAATAGCGACCGTAAATGAGACTGTACTATTGACGTACTTTCAAGAATTGGTAAGTTTCGCATATATTCATATGTAAAATTATTGTCTAATTTTGTTTTTAGTCTGGAAAATACACTCCTACGTCGCCATGGAGTAAATATTCACTTTTGAAATCAACTTTTATAGTTAAGATGAAAATTGACATGTCAAATTAGAATCAAATGATTTTCTTCTTAAAAGTCAAATCGAAGGGATATAAACCAAAGAAATCACAGGTTTTAACAGGAGAGCAAGTTCTGGCATTTATAAAAGGTGCTTCTGACGACTTTAATGGAGTTTTTGGTGGTTGAAGAAGAGATGAAATGGTCAAAATGTGTATTGACGATATAATTGATAAAGAATCCGTTGTAATTGTAAAAGTGCCAGAGACTAAAACAGGTACGTCTACAATTGTAGAAGAAAAAGAAATAAATGCTTTTAAGTTAGTTCGACAATACATGGCACTAAGACCAAAGCAAACGAAAGAACCCCGATTTTTCCTCACATATAGAAATGGTCGTTGCACAGTGCAACCTGTAGGAAAGAAATACTATAGGAGGTGTCCCAAATATAATTGCCAAATACTTAAAATTAGAAAATCCTCACCAGTTTACGGGTCACTGTTTGAGGCGAACGTCATCCACTCTTTTGATTGAGGCAGGAGCTAGTTTTGAAACACTCAAAATGCACGGAAAATGGAAGAGTAATACGGTTGCACATAGTTACGTAGAAAAAAGCATCATTTCGAAAAACCGTATTTCCAGCATGATTGCAAGTGCGATGAGTTCATCTGAAGGAGAAACTTCAAAAACTAATTGTCAAACTAATGAGACAGATACTTCTGTTAATGTAAGGGTTACATCCAATTTGGAACAACTAGAACCGTCGTCATCATTATCATATACACCTACAAATGAAAGTACAAACGTTTCTGAAGACCTTTCTAACAAAAGTGTTACATTTTCGGGAAAATTTAAAAACTGTAGTTTTTGTTTTGGCAAATCAGCTTAATTCTCTGTATTATAAGTTGTACTAGTTGTTCTTAGTAAAATAAATTTTTTGGGGGCGTAAGGAATTCATTACGCCCCGGTTGTTATGGACATGTTTACATATCTTGTATCCTAGGAGTTATCATTCAATTACAGTAAAGTGAACAATAATAGTTATTTAAGTATCAACGAATGTAAGGACGTAATAACATCCGAGGTAGGCGAATACGAGCTGAGGCGGAGCCGAAGCTTGTCGCCTGCCGAGGATGTTATTAGTCGATACATTCCGTGTTACTTATTAATTTTTTCACGCTACCGGCAATGTAAGTAGGCCTACAGGTAGAAATTTAATCATATTTTCAAAAGTTCGTTTTGACAGCTGTCATCGGAATTATTTTTTAAAAGCTCCATTATTCTAAGTTGTCTGTGTTTGTTACCATATCAACGAACAGTTAAAATCAACATTATTTTCCTAGGGATGTAAGTGACACTATTAAGTTCCGTCGTCAAGGGTAACTAGTACACGAATGTTATCAGCCATTTACGATCCCTGTAGCTATGGATGTAAGGCCTACTTACATTGCCGGTAGCGTGAAAAAGACTTTTTTGTAAGACTACGACAATGTTTAAGCCGTTCGTACATTTTTAAATTTTAATTAAAAATTTATAATTTTTTAAATAAATACAGTATAAAAATTAAAATAAATTATAGACATGGGGCAAGATAAACTAGCAGTAAGTAATTCCAAACAATTAATGAAAAAACTTAAACAAAAGAAACAACTGTGTCACGGGATTTGAACTGCGGTTACCGGATTACAAGATCACGTCTTTACCGCTAAACCAAATTACCATCGAATATTTTTTTCCATTATGTGAGTTAAATGCTTCACGGTTGCCAACTGACATTTATCATGTAGGTTTGTGAAATATAAATATTAAAAATAATTTACAACGCTTACTATATAATTTTTAAAAATGTCAAATTTGAGCAATTACTTTGAAATAATAACTGGCGTAACTATGATAATATAGCTCCACGGTTTGAAAACTAATCATCGACATGATGCTCTAGTTACAAAGGCGATCGCTCTATATACCTTGTGCCGCAAACGAGACACAATATCATTTTTATTGTGTTTTCGTGTTCAGCAGATTATGTTTAACTATACAAAAAATTATAGGTATAAGTAAAGATCGTTCATCATTTCGTTGCCCACTCTGTAAGTAACAAGTAGTAACAAGTTACAAAAAAATACATTCAGGGCTATGTAGGAAGGACTAGTTGAGTACACAAGAAGTTCCGGTAAACATTTTTTTAAATCTTAATGAGGGGTTATTCCTTTGTCCAACGACAAATTTAAAACAGAAAATTCTAATTTAGAAAAAAACGATTAATTAATTGTGCGAGTCAAGGGACGTGTTAAGGATATCACGTCACATTTACGCAAGTCAACTATTTTGTAATCGTAGAATATGATTCTGAGGTTATTTTTCGCGGAATGCAACATTTCGGCATCAGAACGTTTCGGCGTGAAGCCGGTTTGGCGCTGCATATTCAGCGCTGCATATTCGACGCGAGGATATTTTGGCGCGTTTAACGAAAAATTAAAAAAAAATTAAATCAGGCAATTTCCAGTAATTTATATATCATAGGATGCATTGACACTTGTTTTGGTTGGAGAATATCTGATTGAGCCATACTTTAATGATGGCGCAGTAAATGGAGATACTTATCTAGATTGTTTAATAAATAGTCTTCCAGATTTGTTGGAATATGTATCTATAGCATTAATACGCAGAATATAGTTGCAGCACGACAGTGTACATTACATTACAAAGCGTAGGTACGCTAAAATTTAAATAATGAATTTCCAAATATGTGAATTTATAGAGGTGGACTTATTTGTTGGCCGCCTAGTTTCCCAGACCTATCAAAATTAGATTTCTTTATATGGGGTTATGCAAAATAAAACGTTTATTAAAATCCGGCAACTACACTTGAATACATGAAAGAGAGAATTTAGAACTGTCTTTCAAGAAATCAGTGACCAAACCTTAAGAAACTTAATTAGTATTTTTTGAGTCGTCTAAGATCAGGGGCGGTTTTCATTGTTATTCTCTGAGGGGGCAGGGTGGGGGGCTATTCGAGAGCAAGTCAAATTTCAATTTCATTTAAAATGATCTGCATACAGTTTTTTGCTATTTAAAGGTGGCGTGGCATTTTGAAAAGAAGTTTGGAAACTATTTGAATTAAAATTTTTGTTATTTTCTTACAACAATTTAAAGAAAAAGTAAATACAAATTTATTGATAAAAAATTTAAAAATTAATATAAATTCGAATACAAAAAAGCAAAGTAAAAATAATATTGTTTAAAATATGCTAACATTATTCTGCTATGCGGGGCGCGCATATTTAAGATTTCCCTATGCTCGCCCCCTCCTTCTATGACTACCCTGTCTAAGATTGTGTGTGATAGAAAAAACACAAAAAACAGGTATATTGTTTTCTATACCTGATTTTATACAAATTTCTTGACTGAATATGCAAAAATTTGAAGGATGTTTTAATTTAAAAAAATGTAAGTCTTATATGAAACTCCTTGTATAATTAAAAATAATTTTAAAATGTGGTCGTCTTAGTCACCTACAATCTTTATTTTTTGCGACTTGCCCTTTATTTCAAATTTTTTGGATTTTGTCTACAGTTTATGTTCAGCAGATCGTTTTGGGCTTAGCTTTTCCAATGTCTTTCGCGATTCTTTATGTTTTTACTAGACTAAACAATTTTTCCCAATGATCCTACAATGTGATTCCACCTGTACTGTACAAAAATGATCCATTATTTTTAATTATTACCTATGTGTTTAATGTTTTTTAATGTATATATTTTGTCATTATTTTGGGTAATTTAATTATTATTAAATTGAGCAGTCTCAAAAATTATGTATTTATTGGCTATTTAATATAAATCAATACCTCGAAATTTATGTTGAATCTAACTATTATTTATCACCTTTTTTATGTCTTCTGTCAAATTCAAATGCAGCCAATACTTAATATTGTTGTTATAAAAATACCAGGTAAGAAAAATGTTAGGACAACCTTTTAAAAATTTCATTTCTATGCATCGACACGTAATCAACTGAATAAATGTTTTCGTTCTAACCTAGATCGATTAGACACTTATATGTATATGCATTTAATTATTTATTTGTAGACAACTATAAAAATAAAAAGAAATAAAAAACGATTAATCAAGGTTTATTATTAAAATAATATCAAGGCATTTCCTAGTTTTTGTACAGGTATGTAGGTAATACAAATACATTACAATGCGACATTTGTTCTTAGAATTATATACAAAGTAATTATTATAGTAATAACAAGGTTTTTTCGACAGCGGAATTCTTGAGGAAAATTTCAACACTAAAACAAGCTGTAAATGCAAAAGATGAGAGGAGAAAGTGATTACGTTATTTTTGATAACGAGAATGAAAGTTATTATTAGACAATAATATTTATATTCACAACCGATAATTTTTTATGGAAAAAGGACATATTAAATTTAATACAATCAGCCAATAAATATGTAAATATCTTTTTATTCTTATGTAATACTTCTGGTTCCATCATGTTCACTTTCAATTCGTGCTTGTCCTTATTTTATTAAATGAAGTGGACTTAAAATCTATAATATTGCAACTCGACATTCTTAGAAAGCTAAGATTTGTAGTAATAATAATCGGGTACCGACTGAACCCCCAGCTTTCTAGTAATTTTAATTTTTTTTAGAAAACCCGGATTCTAATTTCGAATTCTTAAACTCACTCTTCAATCATCCATTAATTGCAAAATAAAAAAAAATCTATTGTAAGTTAACTTTCCAACTATTACAAATACTTAAGATATATACAAGTAGTATTTTAAAAGTTTTATGATTCATAATTTTACAATTTTTGTAGCGGCTTTTATACGTTTTTCGAGACTTAATTTAAAAAATTTAATTTCTAAATCTTCTACCGCCCGTCCTGGGGGCCGCGGTTGAAGCAGCTTGTTCCTCATCTCCATGCGCGACGGCGGCATTGGCATTATCTTTTTTGTTGAATCTTCCTCTTCCACCCGAGGGAGCGCGTCCCTTAGATGGTTTTTCGGATTCAGAAGCTACAGGTGCGGATTCCTGAGCATCTTGTCCATTAGCCTTAGCTGCGGCTTTGTCTAAAATTATTGCATTTTTATTCATAGTAAACAACTATTTCAAAAACCAAACTTACTGATAACGACTTGTTCCCTTCTCTTCTTAAGGGTTGCCAAAAGGTCGTCGTTGCTTCTGAAAGGGCGCACAACACCGGGCTTGATTTTGCGCCCGGACTCTGTGGTGGAGCTAGTTTCTGCTGGGGCTTCTTCTTCGGCTAGCTCTTCTTCAGGAAGTTCTTCTTCTTCCTGAAGCGAAAATAGATTTTAATGAATAAGAACTACCACCAAAATTTTAACCTTGCTCGTTTACATTTTTCTGAAGGTTGAATACTTGTACAATAAGTAAAAGATTTTACAACATTCTATAGGTGATTATAACATATCGTGTTATCGTTTAAAGAAGATAGATATGAATATATGCTAGTCCATCTTGTAATTCGTAATAACAGAAGAAAAGAAAAAAAACAGATAAAGTTATGTAAAGAAGAAGCGTACTTTCCCCCAGTTTAAGGGCTAAAACTCGCTGCTTTGGTTACTTTCGTAAAGTTACCAAATATGCCTAAATTCGCACAAATATTCCGTGGATAAAATTTTTAGTTTTCATTATACTCTACTAATAATTGCTTGTACATCAAACAATCAAAAACACGAAACATTTGGAAAAAAACTTTTGTAGCAAAAGTATCAGAATTTATACCATGGTATGGTTTACTAAACAGATTTTAAAGACATTAAAGGCTGCCCAATGAGAAATATTATAATAAAAATTACCAATATTTGAAAAAACTAAAAATTTTGTAAATGAAAGACGGAAACATGTCAGAAACACTTCTGAGAATTAATTGCTTTATAAAAATCAGGGATTCTGCTAAAGTAATAATTCTGTAATAACCAAAGTACTTTAAATTTTAATTTATTAGTGTGTTTATTTTTTGAGACTTATATGTGCTGCTAAAACTTAACATCGAAGAGCAGACAACGTTATTTCCAAAAACCATTATGTTAAAAAATTTTGAATGTTCCTTCTCCTGGCGTATGTAAAAAAGGTTGCCTAAAACTAAGGCTGTTAAGTTCTTAGACTTCTTAGTGATTTCAATGCGCGATATGTCGCACCAACAACCAATCCCACTGTGTCAACAACGTGATTTTAATAATGGAATTGTCGAAAGCGATACTTTTGCATTGATAAGCCAACTCTCACTATCATGGGGGGTATTGTTTGTGTGTTTTTATATTTAAAATTCGCCACTTTTTCTGGGACAGGCGGATCTCGATGAGATTAACGACTGAAAGAAAGTGCTTGTTGTATGTTGTCGGTAATTCTGTACATGTAATATCAGGTGAAAATGTGATATATTTATTATTGAAGTTTGGAGATATGTGGAGGCTTTTGAGGAGCGCCAAATGAATTAAGCAGATAACAGTGGCGTACATACCTTCTCCCATAAAGTCCTTAATGATTACGAATGTGAGTAATATAAATTGAGGTACTGTATTTCGTCAAATCAACCAAATTTAATTTTTATGGGACAAATAGCACAAGTATAATGCGAGCTAGTTGTTGAGAAATAATACAAAAACTTTAGAACTACATCGTAATAATAAAGAAATGTTTGTATGTTTTATTGTTACATTTTAAGACAAGGAGATAAATTTATTTAAAAGTAATAATCGTTAACTCGGACTACAAATAAAATATATAATTGCTTTGTCATCGTATGCAGTCTTTGACAAGGTTTTTACCGACAAATCTAGATTCGTTACACCACGACCACAACACCAAAAAGCAAGTTTTTTTTTCTGTTAAAAGCTTATTCGTTTGTGTAAACACTGTTCTGGTTAGATTCAAATACGAAACTTAAATCAAAAAGGAGAGTTATGAAAAATGAAGAGCCTTAAAAGGAAAAGGAGTAATTAATAACAATGTGGTAAAAATGAATTCGTGTTTTAAATTTAATTTAATTTGTGAAATTTCTCTAGAAAAATTAAATTGGTACCTCTTCCTCGGCTGGTGCTGCGGTGGTAGTGGTTGATTTGCCGCCAGCAGCTCCCCTGCCAAGGGGACTTCTTCTGTTTAGCAAAGGGTTACTTCTTGACGCAGGTTTCGCTGGAGCTGCACCTGCATCGTCATAATCGTAGTCTTCTGCTGGCCTCGCAGAACAGACCGCTAATAAACATGCTAGGCCTAAAACTACCCTGAAAGAAAAATGTTTTAATTAACCAATTGAAGATTAATTTTAGTGCAATAAAAAAGTATCTCTGTCATGCAACATTGTCTGATCAAGATTGCAAATCTCCACCTCAAAATTTCTGCGATAAAATGCATTGGTTATAAAATTCCTTGCCAACATTGCAATAAAGCATATACAGGTCAAACGTTTAAGAACAAAATTCCGGTTCTTTTTTTTAAGAACTTAAATGCGATGTAAACACAAATTACCATCACTGGCGCTAATAAAGACCAAAGCAAACTTTCATTAATTTTCGGCTTCGGTTACGTGGTCTTATACAAATAATATAATTTAATGAAAAAACTCTCTTCACTAAGGCTCTAATTAGCTTTCCTAACAATCTTAAGCAAACAGTTGCAAAATTATTGTCGCCATTCCCTCTCTAAAAGAGGACGGTCGTCGATTAACGTTTAACCTTCTTGCAAACTCTTTGTTGCAACCTTGAAACAAAGTTCGCGCGAGTCTTTCTAGGAACGTTTTGAGAATGCGGTTTTTACTTTTTGTTGTATTAAACGCCACATTATTATCCGAGTAAATATTGGAAGAACAGGTTGGTATAGTAAAACCGGCTTTGGTATCCGGTACAGCATCGCTCCTTCAGTGAAAGTCAGGTCATAAGTCAAATACGGTGTACGACGCGTCCTATTACGTCTAATAATGTCACACCCGCAATTGTCATTATTTAATATTAGTCACGAATCCGCCATTTTGCATCAAACAATATTTCAGGAAAATTTAGCCTCCTCGATTAACACCACAAACGCAAATACGTAATTCTTCGTATATAAAGTTATTTTTTCAAATTCTTACATTCCTCACATCACGTGATAAATGAAAATAAATGCTTCGCCCTTCAGGGACGGAACTAAGGAAAATAATTTTGGGGGGCAAATAGTGACAGTTTAAAAAAATTATTAATTAAAGAAAGAGAGCATTGAGATCAAAAATTTAAGAAAAAAAAATGGGAATTTAAATTTCTAATAGTTACTCTGTATCTCATTTGGTAACGCCACTGGCATTCTTGAAATTTTTCCGCTGATTTCAGATTTGGTCCAACAAGATTTGCGTAGGTCGAAGATTTAATCACGAGGAGGAACTTTTTTGTTGCGTGTTAGTATGTGGGACTTCTGCAGCGCCCAAAGCAGAGCAGACTTTCGATTAACCTGTCTGCGGACCGATCCTTGTATTTCACAACAGATTAACTGACATTTCATCTGAGGGATTGCACCTACAGTGCTAAATCACACTAATTTATGTGTGTAACTTCTTCATGAACAAATTGACGAAAGGTGCTTGGCGTTGCTAAACTTCTTGTACATTTGAACTAAAATGTCGTGATCATCAGAGTGTTAAAATGTCGAATATTTGACAAGCACGTTAAGTTTTTTAGGTCCCATTGATATTTATACATTCTACAAAATATGGAAGAACAAAGTAGGCCATTGCTTCCAACCCCCAAGAGCATTAAATTTCAATTTTAAATTCATGTAGAACGGACGAAACAGTGAAGGTTGTAAAAGTATGTAACCGGATCAGGGCAATAATTAACTTCCTGTTGACATTCGCCCATCCCTCGAAACCTGCTGACCTCTTATTTATTGGCGGTTTTTGGCAAATTTTTATGGGCTATTATTAATTAAGTTGTACAGGAAATAAGAAATTCCATAAATACAGTATAATAAAACTTTATAAGACATTTCTAAGTATGTTGAACAAATTTCCTTATGTGTTGCTCTGTTAATTTTAGAAAATATGGAGTTTATTAGTTTTTATTATTATTAACATCTTTTCTTACATCTATGCAAAATAGCATGTAGCTTGTCGATTTAGTAATATATAAGAATGCTTTTTATTTTTTGAATAATTTAATCCTGAATGGAAATCGAGTTCAAATTACTGACCTTATTGTTTAGTCGTTTTGAGGTTTTATTAATACCATATAAATACCGTATAAATTGTTTGTGTCGCGCTTACAATGTTCTATTCAAATTATAAATCTAGTAGAATTGGATTTCAAATTAACCTGTAATTGCATGGGAACATGACATTGAGAAACAATTTCAAGGTCATATGTGAACCTGAATTTAAATTATGAGTTTATGCTTAAGCTACATTTTGAATAGTAAAATAAGCTATTTTTGTGTTAAACTTCGGTAATATATTTAATAATTTATTTTAACCTTCAAAAGAAAAGTACATTTCAAGGTCATTTGGTAACAAAAACGATTTATTTTAGCAAAAGGGATAACTGTATTTATTGTGCTTGAAATATTATTTACTATGAGTTTTTCACATAAGCAAAAAGATATTTGACTGAACTCTCCAAGTGTAGTAATTTGTGTTTTTCTGCAAGTGATCGTAATTACAAAAAATCAAAGCATTTTTGGAACATTATGCATTGAAAATTGAATGCAAACGCGTTCTGACCTTGAAGATACTTATTTCAAGGTCAAATACCATTTTAATTATTACAGAAGCAAGATTTTTTGGTGTTATTTAAATCAAAGCAAAAGTAGATACGAATACTTGTCTATTTAAGAAAACGCCGCTTTGGCTGAAGCATTACAATAAGTATAGTACTTTATGTTTCTGAAAACGAATTAATTAAACACGTAACTTCCGATGAGAAAGAAATAAGACATGACAATAATCTAAAAGCATTATAAAATAAAATAGAAATTAAATTTGTTCTACTATAAAATTGTGCACTTCTGATTTCACACCGTTACGCCCCTGACTTCCAGACGTACACCGCAGTTGCATCTCATTAATTATTTATTAATCAGTTATTGCTTGACATTTGCTTATTATTAAGGTTAGGTAGATACTTCGAACAGTAGTAATCCTAGTGCATCAACCTAATTAAAATTTTTGAGACTCGCCTCAGTAATTAGTTAAAAAATAAATAAAAGGACAAATATTACTATTTATAGCATAATTAGGTAAATAAATATTAATATCAAGGTTTTTCTGTTAGTATTTCTATTTACGAGTTTTTAATGAGTTTTTTTTTTTCGAAATTTTCACATGGAAATATTATTTTAATACTGTGGCAGTGGCGGAACGATGAGAAGGTATGTTATTGAATATTGACAACCATAATTTTGACTGTAGTTTATCATGCTAAATTCATACGAAAGTTTTACCGATCACTCTATATATGTGTACGTTTTCATTTTTTTAAGAAGCACAAGATCTTCCATATAAGAGAGTGACTATTAAAAGCGATAACCTTCAATATTTTATCAAGAAAAAATGAGTAACATTCACGGGTACGTATACATGTTCTAGTTACATTTTTACCGTGAACGTAAAGCTCATAAATATCAGATTTTGATATTTGTTTAAAAATGCGGTTAAATCTGGGTTAATATCAAACGGTGTCGTGTATTCTAAGAACGAATATGGCGTCAGATCATAGGTAACGTACAGCAGCAGCAACAGCCGATATCTTCAAACGTAATTTGTTGAAATATCACATTAGTCGAAGCTTTCACTTTGTTGTTTAATTAAGTTTTAATCTCCTCTGTATAGGCTAAGCCGTTAAAACACGTAAGCGGAAAATTGAATTTGTCGTGCTAACACCTTCTATGATCATCAGCTCGAACTTGTTGCTTCCTTTTTCGAATAAAAAGAAAGAACGAATAACGGTACTACGTGTTGCTATTAGAATTTCTATGAATTCGTTATTTATAATATATGCGTTCGGGTTCGTTTTATTCTCTGCCTTCTATACTTTATGCATCACGTGACACCGTTGTTTATTGTACATTGAAATTGCGCAGCAAAGAGGAGGGGAGAAATAATTTAGAAAAAGTTTTAAAATGAATTGCCTGAAGTATATCTTTAAATGACTTTTGCAAAAAAATATGTAAAAACTCGATGATGCAACAGTAAACAATTATTGATGAAATTATAAACAACTGTTTTTGTTAACATTTTTTCTAATGTTCTTCGTTCCTGCAGTAACTATAGAATAGTAGTATTTTTTCATTATATATACTTATCTTGTGTCTATTTCTGCTACTAAGGCTTATCACCGACACCCACCAAATTTTGCCTATTTTGTATACTTCCGTGCCACTTTTAAGAACTCGGTATTTTTATTATGATACCTTTATAAGTTTCTCATATTAAGAATATACTAGTTAGTAACAGAACAGTAAACGTTGCAGATGAGAAGCAAGCAGAGATTGTTTCACTTCTTTTTCTGATCACTTCCAAAATTGAAGTAATCCTTTAATTGTACTTATCAAAAAAATTATAAAATTCTCTTAAATCAAGTTTAAAACAAACCGTTAAATTAATCATTTTGGTTCACGAAAATAAAGTAAATTCTGCAATAGATTTTTGAGAGAACGCTTGATGGTGTGATTGCTTGCTTCAAAGCAAGCGCGGTCAACCAGAAAAAATTTAAACAGTTTGTAATTTACCACATACAAACATTAAATGTCACTGCATAAGAAATGGACAACGATTGACAACCGTAATCGTAATAATATTTTTTATCGTCAACTCAAATTTCTACAGATTTCAACACCGTCATAATTAAAGCGCCGCAAATGGAGTAAGTATTTAAACAAAAAATTTTACGTCCTTTTTTTTGGTATAAATGCTACACACCGCAATGAAAAGCAAAGACAACGCGTTGTTGCGCAGTTGAACGAACAAACGCCAATATCGAATATTTTTAATTATCCAATCATCAGTATGGTTGCGCGCTAATAGCTCGCGCTCTTGCGGGAGCTGCTATTCCATTAAAAAATTCCACAGAGTACATGTGTACCAGACTAGTAGCATTTCATTCCGCTATTTACACAATAACATAAATTTAGAAAAACCATTTCGCGTTGTGTTTTTTTGGTAACTAAGCGAATTCGGTGTTTGGGCGTAACGTAAACATGGAGTACGATAAGTTTCTGTCATAAAAATTATATCCATATAATATAATTAGGTTTACCGAATAGTGATTTTGATCAATAGTCAAATACAGAATCTTCTATGCCCAGGAGATTGGCGTAGAGCGCAATGTTAACACCGCTACTGTCACGCTCTCGGATGCGGGTTCAAAACCCGGGGGTTTTGCCTATAATTTCGGCATTTGTATTATGCAGTACGTTTGATACAAACTGGGACCTCCAAGACAGACAATATCCCATTATTTCTTTAAGTCTGTGGATACTATCCCGATAGTCGGGATACTAACCGCTTTTAAGCTATGCAAGTCGCGTATTTATGTTCTGTGTTGTTGTAAGCAGCATGGTGAATAAGTTGAAAAATGCGTGTACCGCGTCGGTAGCCGCCAAATCACGGCAAGAATCAACTTGTTTTAAAAATTTCGAAATTAATTAAGAATAATTTTTTTATTGTGTACATAATAAAATGCTACTGCTTATGCTCCCAGGAATGTTTTTATGGGTAATAGCAGCGCCGTAAGCTCAGTAAGTCCACACTTTTCGACTATCGTAACTTGAACAAACGCGGTTAGTTCCCCCACTGTCGGGGTACTATCCAGAGCCTTTTACAATTTAAATGCAGGATGACAATAATGTACCGAGTTACATAGGTAAAGACATAGTGAATCGTTTAAATTAGCAAAGTTGAGCCAAATTACAAGACAGAATCAATACCGTTAAAACATAACATAACTTTTGAACTTTCCTGTACTTTCAGTATAAGGAAGTATTGTTTTCATGAAAACTTTCGCAATCGAAATTTTGACGGGAATTCATGTTTTGGACCACCAGGAATCCCAAAAGTGGTTTTAAAAAGGTTTGTCTGTGGGTGCGTTGGTGTGTGAGTGAGTGCGTGTGTGTGCGCTTCAGAACTTCTAAACGGATGGTAAGATTTTGATGAGCTTTGGAATGTGAGAATGTATTAAATATTTATCGGGGAAATAAGCTTTTAACAAAATCTGAAACCGGAAGTGAAAGACATTTTTTTGGCAGCATTTTTTTCGGAAAACGAATTTTCTAAATCTAAAACAAGAATCTTATAGAAGTCTTTAGGACAAATCCAACGCATTTTTCCGAACATTTTAGCTTTAAAATGACGATCGCTATGATGTTTTGAAAATTTTGATTCTAGCGCTTTTATACTAAAAAACAAGTTAAGAGACACAATGTTACTGTGCACAAAAAATTTAAAAAAAAAGAGCTATAAAGTGAAGAATATTTTCAAAGTTTTGGAAAGTTTAAAGTTACAACAAAATTTAGCTCAAAAACTAAAGATTCGATTTTTTTTTAATTTTTAAGCTCATCAACTAGCAATGAGCTACAATTTGGTTCGTGTCCTAGCCCGCTAATTTATATGTGACGCCTTCTTTGAATTTTTGGAAGTTTGGGTTTTAATGCATATTTATTCATAACCGAATAAACAGATCGGAACTGCGAAAAGAAAAACATCAAAATTTTGACTTTTTTTAAAAAGGTATTGCTCAATCACTGGCCACAATTTTTTTTTAATTCTATGGTTTAATAGAGCTAGGAGGCAGCCGTAGGCTAGCGGTTAGAGCGTTAGACTATTCGAAATTTCAAATCCCAGTACCAAAACATGTCAAACCTGCGAGGTATTCTGCCAAGAAAACTTACTTTGGAGAACTTCCTGCGGTTCGGAGTCCGCGTTAAATAGTGGGTCCCCTATGTCTAAGTAATTCATTAAACACGCTCACCACAAGCATAGGAGAGAAAGTAACCATGCTCTTTCGAGAGCAAGAAACTCTTAAGAAGAATAGATCGCTAGGGATGAGCTATAATTTAGTTCGTGTCCTGATCTACTAGTTTATCTGTAACGCCTGCTATGGATTTTTGAAAATCGAAAATTTATGCATTTTTGCACAATACCTTAATGCTCGATAAAGCATTTGGTTCATTCAAATATTCGGCTTATCCAAAAATGGCCGAATTTGGGGCCAATTATTCGGTCCACGATATATTCGGTGCATCCCTAATTACAAATAAAATAATGAATATGATTACAACTTTTGTATTATTATTATTAAGTAAAGCAATTTACAAATTTTTTGATTATCGTGATAAGTTGCAGCACGGGGGAGAGGATGCATTTTTAATGCATTTTTTGGACATTAAACTTCGTAATATAATGACATTAAAATCGTTTGATTTCAAAATGAATGCTTGTTAGTTTTTATGACAGATTTACACATAGTTTTACCCCTACCTAAACTACTGTAGCTTCTGAACAAACAAATACGTGAAGCCTGTCGCCCATTTTCTAGGAGGTCAACATTCCAAATAAGAATGCTATGTATTACACATTTAACATAAAATTTACTAATATTTTGCAATAATCGCGTGCTAAACAAATTTGTTTTTGAATCTTAATTTAAAATACTGCAAGCTGGTTTCTTTTCTAAGACGATGTTTTCAACCAACCTCACAACAAGATTGCAACATACCTCCGAATTACATCTTACATTTAAAAATTGTACATAATAATGTTTAGCAATGCTGAATTTTGAAATACTGTTTGAATATCTTACCTGTCACTAACTGACATTAACCTTCTAAAAAATGGCGGCTTGCTTCATTTTTTTATAGACGTGTATCTAGTGTGACTGTATATAAATCTGTCACTATTATTGTATTCGTTTTCAAGTAATTTTATTTTGGCAATTGTACAGTACGTTGAACAAAAGGGTCATAGGGGTGGCTTTTGATATCGGAACGCATGTCGCTCCGTAACTCAGGATTATAAATAAATTGTAAAATTAGTTTTTTTCCTATTAATCTTATAGGGCGACTTGCTATATTTTTGGAGGAAAAAATCGTTGCACTTAATAGTCGAAAAACGTTTAAATGAAGTAATTAGCGGCTAAGGTACAAAAACGTTGAATGAACACAACCACGGATGAAAAAAATTAATTTAAATTTAGAGCGCTACTCTGTAGCACGAAGCCCCTTTCCTTATACTTATTTTTGCGTAGTTGTACACGAGTATAACTCTTCTCTACTACTAAATAAATTAAAAAACCTTTTTGTCCATCTTATTTGACGCATATATTGTCAATAACCGTTAAAATTAAAATTATACACTTTTTCAACTTGCATTTTAGAATGTTGGCCTTTGAATAATAAGCGACATCTTCACCTTGAACTACAGAATTAAAAAAAAACTATTTATGACTGCGCACTCTAAAATTCCAAAATTAAATATTAAAAAAACTTGCAGGTTGACGTCACACCGGTGAATATTTACGACCCCCACATACAAAAACGAAAGTCTATAAATTCCCGTGTTAGTTTTAAAATTAATTTCGCTTTCGTTTGTACTGTACAAACCCGAACCTATCCTATAGATCTTTCTTTTAATTTGCATTATGACGGGGGAACAACTAAAATTATTATTTTATTCAACGCCACGTGGGAGTAACATTACTAGAAGACATCTAATAAAGTGCGTTGGCTGTTGACATTAAAATTCATCGCGTACCTACACCGTTGGGAATTTATGTCATGCCTGACAGACATTTTTTTGTACAACTGCATTAAAATTTAAAATAATAAGTCGCGGTTTTCGTTTCTCGGAATGCGAATGTTATGTAAATGCGACGTGAAGGATTTGTTTGCTATTCGAAACTCGAAGTGATTGTTGTGGTTGGGGAGAGGTCGTTTTCAATATTTTTCAACTTTAAGGTTGCCGTAAGCGGTTTTATAAAACGTGCTTGGGAAATCGCAAAATTTGAAACATTTTTCGAGTGCGCATTCGAGAAAAACCTTTAACATTAAAGCCATAGCCGTTAGAAGTTGTTTTTAGTCACTGCCCATTATTTAAAGTATTTTCTTGTTAAACCGGAATTTTGAGTTACATTAAGTTTTAATTGCACAGTTGGAAAAAAACATTTATTTTTTTTTAATTTGGAAGGAACCCAAAAATAATTGACAATTAATTAGTATAATTGTTATTGTTCAATTGCTTTGGTTAAGTTTTATTTTGATTAAATATTAGTAATTCCAAGAAAGATTTTGAAACGGGTATTGCTTCACCGCACATTGGGGAAAAACCAATTAAATTTTTTACAAGTGAAAGAATTAGGTAAATTAATTAAACCTGTTCTGAATTTTAGTATGCTGTTGGTATCATTTTTAGGGTTATTTTTCCCAAGTGCGGCAATTGGATAAACTTAAAATTCGTTAGTTCAAAAAAACAGGTAATTACATTTTCAATAATTAATTCGAAAATACGACAACAAAAACATAACGTTTTTACAGTTTACTAAAATCGAAAATCAGAAATACCTAATAATCCTACATCTCCATCTGAAGCGGACAGGACCGTAACAATTATATGATCAAAGTAAAATACACACAAATTAGATTCGTAATGATGAAAATTAAAGTATTAGAAGTAGGAAATAAAAAATACACTAAAGTTGTAGGGTGTGCCCGATTATTATTGTTTGATATTGAAAAATGGATAAAATTTTTGCAAGGGCACGGGTGTGTAATGATTAAATTTAGATATAAAATTAGAAGGTTGAAAGTGAAGAAAGCCGCCATAAAAAATGATTTCCGGTCAAGGATGACCACATAAAGGAAGCGTTCTTCTATTTCAAACTTTAAAGAGGGGAGGATTTTTGTCAAAATAACCCTTGACATTTCCCAAAACGCATGCGCACAAAAATTGTCACTTTTTTAGCTTCCTGGGATTATTTTCGCCAGACTTTCATATTAAAATGTTATAAAATTATTTTAAATTACCAAAATGAAAGTATAAAATGTCCTCTCAGTTTGCGCGACAATAAATTATTTTTAACACGTTCTCGATTTATGCAGAATCACTTCAAGGCAGTTCAAGGTTTCCCTGGTAATTTTTATGTTAATCTATTTAATTTTACCTTATCAAGGTTGCGAAAGATACAGTTATTCGCCGTTATTTGATTTTATCATTGGAGTGACTAGAACTAGTTCTGCGGCAATGAAGGTTTTTAACCAGGAAATGTCACTAGTTTGCGCTTACCGAAATTTTTGGCTACGATATAAAAAAATATTTTATGGCGTTCTGTTTATTTCAAAATTACGCGTACATTACTTATCATGACGTTCGACGTATAATTAATTATATAATAATAATACGTTCATGTTAATTAGGCAGGTCACAAAAAAAGAAAGTTAACTAAACACATGTTTTCGTTTGAAATGCCAAAAGAACTGCAATTATGGGAAAAACGGTTCAAAACCGCTGCTAATATCAGAACGGGGTGAACCACTTGCAAAGAAAGCCCCGTCACCGTCACAAGCGTTAGTTGCAAAACAACTTAATCAAAAAACAAAGATACGTTAATTGTTACGTAATTTTGCGTGAATAAAAAGTAAATTAAAAAATTAGAAAAATAGGCCACTTACGCGATTTTGAATTTCATGACGGGGGATGCGTGTAGATCGCTGCTGTTCAATCCACTAGATTCTGCTAAGAAGTCAGACTTGTATTTATAAATTCTTATTTGACTTTTCCCTTCACTTTACAGTCGATCAACTATTTGCTAGTCGATCATTTGTTCACGTTTCTTGCTCATTTAATGGCTCGAAAGCGTTGTACGAGTGCTTTATACATAAATGCTGTTGAGCCAAGTGCATTTTTGACATTTTTTAGCGCTTAGATTGTATCTTTATTGTTTTGGATCATAGAAATGTTTGCAAAACAAAACATTTTCATTGCAAGGAAAACAGAAATATTAAATAGAATATTTTATAAGGCAAAATTTCATTTCAACTATTAGAAAATACGAAATAATTATGCAACCATTAGTAACATATATTTTATTTTAACTGCAATGTAAGCTTAAGAAAAAAGTACCAATAGAAATTAAATACAGAAAGTCGACTTTTTAGCACCTAACACCTATGCAACCCAATCATCTCTAATTTAAAGTTTAATTGCAAAGCTATTAATACACAGGATGCAAAAATAAAACGAATCTCACTTATGGATTTACCAGGGCTCTATTGACAAATTCAAAAATACAACTAAGAGTTTTGCGAAATTTGAAAAAGCAACTCTTTGTTTAGGAAATTGATTACTAATAAATGTTCTTTTATATGATTTTTGGTGTAAAATAAGAAAAAACATTAACAATTAAATATCAGTGAGCTATAGCAAATGGACATTTTTGCTTCTTATTTCAATGTTACAAAAATTGTATACCAATGCATAACAAAAATTAGTAGAAAAAACCAATATATTTCTCACCTGTAAGTTAACTATAAATTTAAAATAAAACCCTGCAAACATTTTATTTTCAAGATTCTGCTATTGTTTTTCACTTATTATGTCATTTCTTGTTATGGTTGTTATCTTACACTTTTTATAAAACAGGTATTTATTTCTAAGAACGCGCGAACAGGTCTTCAAATTAATTACCCGCTATGAACATGAATAAAAAGCTAAATTTGCATTTAAAAAAATTTAATCGAATATATGCAGTCAAACAAACTTTTAACAATTCGTTATTAGATATGTTCTATAAGCAGCAAAATTTTCTCGTTTCTTCCCGAAATTTGTATTAGGCGAAGCTAGAAAATTTCAATATCGTTGAAAAGGTAAAACAGCTTCGGCCTGGGGAGTGGGAAAACAACTCTGTATGATGCAATGTAAAAAAACTATATATTTTGTTGTATAGTTTACGTCTGGGGAAACAACTATATATGATGCAATTTTAAAAAAACTATTTTGTTATAGCACACACACACACGCACGCACGACGGCAGGCACGCGCGACGCCGCGCACGCACGTGGCATGGGGCTCCGTGCTGCAGCCTCATAACTTCCTTTTAATTTAAGCCTGGTTTAAATTTGATCATATACATACATATTTGAGAAAATTAAATGTGTGAAATGATAAAGAGTTTGGTGAATAACGAAAATCATTTGAAGATGAAAATATTGTATTTTAGGTAAATCATGTTATGTATTTCAAAGATAAGCCTCACAAGTTAAGATATTAACATTATTTTGAGAATGATTACTCAAAAGAGATATTATCCATATCTAAAGTCTTAAATAAGTACGATCTTAACGTAAAACTAACTACAATGTAGTGTATGTGTTTATTTAGTTCATACTGCACAGAAATCAACCAACCGCATCACACATTAACAATGTTTTTGAATATCTGTACAAATACGAAAGTTATTCATCGTGAGCGGTTATCGTGAAACACCCTGTATAAAAATTGTAGCAAACCTACTTGCATAAAGTAAATAGCTATTTACTTTATGCTACTAGTCAAAAATCGTTCTGTCAACTTCATTGTCCAAAATTTTCACTGTTTATTAGTTTGCTACTAAAAATATTAAACTTCACAATTTAAAAAAATGTTTAACAAAAGGTAGGTGTATTTCCAACGTACACCCATGGAAACTTTGTTTATTTAATGTTTCTGACCATGCTTTTACATCAACGTATTTCTTCTGAAACACCATACAATAACTGTTTTAGTTCACCCTGTATATGAAGAACTTCAATTGTATCATACATAACCTCACTTATAAATTTGTTTTCAAACATACGTTATCTTTTATATAATTATAATAATATAATAATAATAATTACCTATACAACAATGAGTTTTCAGTAGCAACAGGTGGTGATATATCCATTTTTGTGATTATATCACAAACAATATGGTTTTTGCTAACAAACCTATTTTCAGTGCAAAAATCGGTTAATAAAAATGAATGGCAACTTCATATCCTTTCGAATGAAGCTGATAGTTTTAGTTGTGCACTTTTGTATTGCCTTAAGCGTGTTTTTATTACTCCTCTACACATTCTTCGCACAGGACAACATTAGCCGAAACAGCATAGCAAAATACGATGGAATCGTTAAATTTTTACCCTCTATGAAATTCTTGTTACCTAATCGTAATGATTCGAAAATTCCGCAGTATAATGTTTGGTTGGTATTTACCAAAGTGAGCATAAATTCGCCTCTGATGTATAAATTTCGTAATCTAATTGTGAATATGTTAAATGTAAGTTCAGTGCCTTTAAAATTCCACGTGGTCGTAGACGATGCTTCACAGAAAATAGCATTAATGGAATTTGGACGTATTAGTACTAGTACAAATAAAAAAGTTGTTTATTTTTTCTATGATATTACAAGAGTGGCAAATACGATAGATGATATTGTTGCAGTTATGACACCACATTTTAGTTCGAAACCTGGTATGGGATGTAGTTAACGAATTTCTGAATATTTTTTAATTGTAGTATTTTGTTCTAGGTACTTACTATAGTGGTGCCTTGTTTTATATATCTCTGGGACTCTATAGAATTGCACCACTGGATCAAAATTTGGCTGTAATATTAGATTGTGATTTATATTTTAAGGATAATGTTGCTCTTTTATTTCAAGAATTTTCTAGGTAGGGAAGGTTACATTTTACAGTATTAAAGTGCTAAATATGACAGTATGAGAACAAAATCGTAAACAAAAACCGGGGATGCGTTAATTTTTCAGGATATAGGTAGCAATTTGGGAGTTTGCATCAAAAAGTCGATATATTTCTTAATTATTTGGGATATCTGGCAACATTGAACAGATTATTAGTTTCATTAACTCTTGTGGTAAATTTATTGCCAATTATTTTAGTTTGCAATGTCTTTGTTTTTCATGTTATTTATTTTATATCATAGAGCATATGTATAACTGAAGAGTATTCACAAACCCTAGTTGCTATGGTCTTGTTCTGTAGTGTTTTAGAAAGAGAGCACGGAGACAAGAAAACTACTAAATGTACTATTTCAAGGATGTGCTGATTCAATCTATAATATTGTTTTTTGTTGATAGTTAAGATTGCAAATATGTCAACACATTTGATTGTATTTACAACAATTTATAATTTTCAGGTTAAAACTAAAACATGTTTTGTCTGACAGCATCAAGAAATTAACTGACATAACTCCTTGTCAAATTTTCAAATAAAATATTGACGATTGAGTACTTTTATAGGTTTCTTGTCTCAGATCTCTGTCACATGTATGTACTTCAAAATTAAGACATGCATAAACTAGGGCATTTCGTGTATCCTCCTTATGTTAAATATTACTTTGTGTTCTATATTCACCTTTATTTGTTTTAGATTCAAATCCACTGCCTTATTTGGGTTGGCCCCAGAATTGTCTCCTGTATATCGGCACATCTTACACAAATACAAGTCAAAACACAACACCACATTTGGTGATTTTTACCACTTGAAAAACATCTCGACATATGTACATCCTAGAGGATTTCAAGGCTATAATTCAGGAGTGGTTTTGCTTAATTTACAAAAAATTAGACAATCGCTAACATATCCAAAACTACTGTCCAACAAATCAGTTAGAGCCTTGACCAATAAATATCAATTTAGAGGACATTTAGGTGACCAAGATTTTTACACTTTGCTGGGCTTTGAATATCCAGATTTAATTCAAACTTTAAATTGTGGATTCAATCGACAACTTTGTACTTGGTGGAAGGTACATGGATATGGTGATATTTTCGATAACTACTTTAAGTGTGATCATAATATAGTTGTTTTGCATGGAAACTGTAATAGTAAAATTCCTTGACAGTGCAATCTCTTGCTACTTTAACTTAGTTGTACAGAACAGACAGTATTTTTTGTAAGATATTTTATTACAATTAGTTTTATTGTGTGCAATACAAATACAATCTCATTAATATTGGGTGTTTTATTTATTGTTCTACATATACAGATGATTTGTAAAATCTAACAGAATTTAATAAGTATAAGTGAATTATACATACGAGGTTTGACAATGTTTTAATAAAACTTGTTTGTTTTCTCAAGATGTGGTAGCACTAGCAGGATGAATTGGCTGCCATTTAGAAGCTACTTCCCCATACCTTAGTACTAGTAAAGTTTCGTATTGTGCATTCTGTCACGAAAAATAGAGAAACGTTAATTTGAAGCAGAGATCTAAGTTTTTATATAAACTGAGTGGTTCACGTATAGATATTTATGAAAATTGCAATACATACAATAAATACAAATATTGCTTTAATTTTTCTTTTTGTAAATTGTGAAAATTCAAAAGAAAAGAATATATATACAGGGAGAGTAAATTAGATCCTATCTGTCAGTTCAGTAAATTTATTGATTTTTATGAAAAAATGGTTTTAATAAAAGTTTTGCATACTTTGTCGATGTTCAATTTTTTATACGTTGTTATTTGTTCATTATAGTAACCAACTTTTGTTTTTCAACTCTTTCAATGTGACATGTGTTTTATAAAATCGTACATCCTGCTGTGGATTTGTACAGCTCCCGCAGTTAAATGACCAACTGCTTTTTTTTACTAGTTTGTATATATTTTTTATAATCTCCAACTTTGCCTTGCATTTTATTTACGGCCGAATAACTGCTGCTTCGGACTGATAAAAAAATTCGGATTTGATATCAAAAATTTAAAGTATGCTGAATGGTGTTGGCAACCAACTACACACCAAGTATAGGGGGTAGAGAACACGTTAATGACCATAGGGGTCCCGCAGTTAGAGCCATAAAAGGCTGTGAGTATTTATCCAGCTCACGCGCAGCAGACAAAAAAAATTGTTACGAAAATATCCGGCTTGCGCAGTGATAAGGTTAAATGGCATCCTATATTTTAACATGTTTTTGAATTCAGAAATTGTTCTCTTCCTGGCACAATATTTGTTGGATGGGATTACATAGCAAAATTTTTGAATTAAATACCTTAAAGTTGAAAAATTTTCTAGTTGTCATAGCAACCGAGCAAGAAACATATAAAACATTGAACAACCATAAAGATGAAATTTAACAAGCGACTTCTATCAAAGCTAATTTTTAATTTTACTTTTCAACAGCTTTTAGTGTTTACAATCTTATAGATTAGTTTAATGGTCTGAGGCCTAATTTTAATTTGGGAATATTTGACAATTTTCAGTTAAGTTGCCTCCGGGAAAAAACCCGATTTGCAAAATTTCTCAGCCGCCCATCACTAGTTTTAACAATAGTAATTTTTACAGCAACTAACCAAACTTTAACCACAGGTATGGTTAGATTAATTAAAATTTAAGGTAATTAAAAACAATACTGAAGGATCTACAATATTATATTGCTTTATTTTTTTATCGTAGTTCTGCTGCTACAGGTTACCATCATCGACAGAGGGTAGACCTACAACTGTACACTTTACGGAATCACTGATTACTACATACTAGGGATCTTTAACGTGCAAAAATCTATCACATGGGACTCACAGTTTTACATCTCTTCCGAAAGATGGCACATTGACAAATGCATCTACCCTGTACTTTGTTTTGTTTTATACCCACTTAATGACAATTTCATATAATACCTGCAACAATATAAATAAAACCTTAAATTTAAAGAACAATGCACAGATCGACATATCTAACGATGCGACTGAGCTGGTGGGATTACTCTGGACCTGATGCATTTCTCATCTACGCCGTGAACTTTAGGTACATTCTAGTAAAAAATCCTTTTTATGCAAAATATGCAATTTCTATTTAGTTTCTGCTGCCGTTTGTCTTTTTCTAATACACGAAAATATGCCTTTAAACTCGGCTTTTTCAACTTATCCATTCAGTCGTGCTAAAGATGAATAAGTCTTATGATTGCTCACAGTTAATTGAAGTAAGTTCATGTTGCTTATATATTAGATATAATTATGGTAAGCAGTATTTAGCAATAGTAATGCGCAAGCCATTTAATAAATTAATTTTATATACATTTTAACCATATAAATTAAAATAAAAAGCATAGCATTATCAAAAAATAAAACATAATGGTGCATGTCAGAAATAATAGTTTATTCACTTTATTGGCAACCCTTTTTTGGGTTTACTTAAAAATGCCGTTAGAAATATTGTTGAGCAGAATTCAGATATCCTAAAAATTCAATAAAAGTACTTTATTTCGGTCACCCAAAAAATTAAAACTTAAAGCAATAAGATTCATTGTCAATATAAGAAAATCCTGCATAACAATATTCAAAATAAGAATTAATATGGCATTTAAACAGCTCATTTTTTCTTCTTGGCTGGCAATCACATTGAAAAAATTATTTTATGGTGCACTAACTAACATAGAAAACTTGCAACTAAACATTTTATAATTTGTAACACTGTCGCATCATAAGATCAAAGTATCCATCTTTATCAATTGAAGCGCTGATGGCAGCATAGAAATTGAAAAATTCTTCCCTTGTCACCTGAAAAATATAAAATAGTATATTTTGCAACAAGAGATGAAAATACTGCACAGGTAGTATATTGTTTTTAACTCGATCTTTGTATTTCAAAGCCAGAAATGAAAGAAATAGTTACATTGCAATCAAAATGGCATATATTTACATACTAAAATATTCCAGTGTAGTAACGAAAGCTGCAATGTTTTACGCAGAAATAAAGTAGAATGTCAAAAATAAATTCAAATCGTTGTTTACCAGCTTCTATACTATATGAATAACGTTTGTGGTTAAAATTATGACGGAGAAATTTGTTAGTTAAATAATACAGTAAAAAAAAATATTAATTGTGGTTCGAGCTTTAATCATATCCCTATCGAAAACTAAGATAGATATAGAAAAATTTTGATCTACCTTTCTGTAGAGCAGAAAATTGCCACTCATGCGAGATTAGGAAGTGTATTTCTAAATTTAATAGTTTGGGCTGTAGAAATTTATCAAAAGTGCCTTCAGAAAACTTTGCTCGCCATGACTACAAGCATCAGATAATACAAAGTTTTCTGTTATAAATTTTACAAAAAACGTTATTCATTCCGTATAGAAGCTGGTAAACAACGATTTGAATTTATTTTTGACACTCAACTTTATTTCTGCTTACCAACTAACCACACTAGACTAAAAGTAAAGTACCTTCTGCTAATGTTCATTTTCACACTTCCCTTTGATATTCTTGGCAATATATGTTATAATGAAATTATCAGTTTACAACCCACAAACTGTCTTTTCTCAGAACTTGACTGACAATGTAATTTGTTATTCAAAAATTCGCCCTTAATCCAATTTAGTATGTTATCCTTATCAATAAAAGAAAATAAAATATAAAACTCACATGCCCATCTTTAGCAGCACCCTCGTCAAAATTGGCCAAAAATCGTGTAAAAATAGTTTCTTCACTTTCCTCGCCTGATCTGTAAAGGGGATGATATTGAACATTATAAACTCGTTGCAAATCAGCTATCGATATCTCTCCATCTCCGGTTCTGTCCATCTTCTTGAAGGCTTTTTCTATAATGTTCTTCCTTGATTCAGACATTGGTGGCTAAAACCATGAAAATACTGATTAAAAATGTTTTATGTTTTGTGATCGCTATTAAAATACAAAGAGGCACAAGAACAAACATATTTTTATAAACATGATAGTTTCTTCATTTTGATCTTTCTGTTATGAAATAAAAATTAAAGCGGATAACTTTAACCTACCCTCTCCCTTATTTTTTAATTTTCATATTGTTTCCAAAAAATAACCATTTATGGGAAGCAAACAAGGACTTGTCGGATTCTACCATGAAGACTGGCAATCGCAAGTGCATTCCTGGTCACAAGCTAACTTTAGTGAGAAAGGATACAGCAATAAAAGGATGTAATGCCAACAATACAAATTAAATCTATTAGTAATACTGTAAAATATAGCAAACCGAAACAAATTTTCTTCTTAATTTAATTTATTTATTTAACATAATAACAAATTGCATGTTGCTTTTATGGTTTTGACTAGTACTGTCTTTCTACATCACTCTTAGAAATTTGTATAAGTTTGATGATATTTAAGTAGGTAGCGTGTACTTTGTATTAAACTATAATATTTTGACAAAACCATGTCCCACGGTTCCACTTTGTGAAATTTTTAGGGATATTAAATAAATACTAAGCATTGATTCGACCAAATATTAAAACTTTTAATCTTGATATCATAAAAATGCGTTTACTTACATGAATCGCTTTCAAAAATTCATCCACGTTGATCCCCCCACTATTATTAGTATCAAACTTTTGGAATATCTCTTCGGCTTCCTCCTTCGTAATTTCCATTCCGCTTTCTCTAAGACCCTCTAGAAATTCCTCTTCATTTAACTGTTTGTTACCATCTTGGTCCATACGCCTAAACATACGTCCCAAACCTAAAATTCCAGTGGCTCCTCGTGATAGACAAACCAATCGTAGACGCTCTATGGGATCTCCTGAGACCCCCGAAGCTTGTAATTCTCGAGAACTTTTAGATGCCATTTCGGACTCATGGCGAGACATTGAATTGGGAAATTGTAACATATTTTGAGCCTAAATAAATTAAATATTAATTATTTTTATTTATAAGTTCAAGCTTTACTTCGTTGAATTTCATATTGAGTATGAATAAAATACTTAATTGCTTTTTCAACAATATTAAAATAATTAAAGTACCTTTAAATAAATGTGCGAATTGTCTTTAATTCTAAACCATCTCTTTGATTCTTCTTTCTTTTGTTGACGCAATAATGTATTTTATTCGTACTTATTAATTATTTTGATGGTTAGCCGCCATTTTATATTAGTTGTAAAAATCATTTAAGACAGAAGCCGTAAAGAATGCTGCAACTTGCCCTTAGTGAGCGAATGCAACTTTGTTTTCGGAATCTTTTTTAAAAGAAAACTACTTCTCACAACTGTAACTTTGCGTATACCGCCTACTCGGACAATTTTGTTTAAAAAAAACAGTATAATTTAAAGCTTTACCCACACCGGGTTTCGACGCCACGACCACCTATGCAGCAAAATGCATATTATTTACGCATTTTCTCCTGCGCTATCGAAACTATTTCTAAAATTCTAAAATATTGAATATAATTAAAATGTTACAGCGCAGCGTTGCATTTTTTGTATTTCTGTGTTTAGTATTTCATCAAATATAAAATTAAATCTTACCTTTTAACGGTTTTGGTGTAAATTGCGGTATTTACTTGAATTGCTACCAACGTTTTCAAGTGTTAGGACAACCACAAAGTCACAAACACACAATGTGATGTTTTAAATTATTTATAGATGATTGATTAATTTGAATGGTCCAAGCCCACGAAGTTATTATTGTAAAGGTAAACGTTCTGCTAACATAAACACAGACGATAATCAATATATGCTTTGCGCCTAGCTACCAAACAACATAAAAGATAAAACCGTTCTAGATACTGTGTCTCAACCGGCTAAGCGGAAACATTAACATTTGCGCGAGGAGGTGGTTAGGGGTGTGTAAACGGTGCGCGTAGATAGATAAAAAGCGGTGCAGTTGAAATCAGGCAGAATAAAGGTATATCTCTGGTTGAAATGTTGAATAGAGCCTCGTATATAGGGTTGGGGTTGCCAACTGCTTTAATCTCGGTAGGACTGTTGTGGTAACAGGACTCTGGGAATTAAGTAGGAAGCTAAAAGCGTAGTAGAATACCTTGACAGCAGACTCCCACACATTGTATTTCTGCTAAATATAATATTAGATAATAGCAAAGATGATTCTGGATTAATACAACGCACATGCGGCATATTAAGGAGTGGCGGTTTCTCTAATATAACTATAATATTTAAACAATATTTTACATTGACTTTTGTTTGCGATTGCTGTGTCAGAACGTTTATCTAACAGCTGCCAAACATGCGAAAGCGTCTGAAGTTTGAATAATGTTTCGCGCATTAAACGAAACTACCTGAGGGACCATGTAGTTGGCGAATAATGCCGTAGACTTAAAAAGTCTTTAAATGAGTAAGAGTGAAATAGACAGCTCATCACGGCCAATTGCAA
The DNA here is from genome assembly GCA_958336395.1 of Ctenicera cuprea. Lineage (NCBI taxonomy): Eukaryota > Metazoa > Arthropoda > Insecta > Coleoptera > Elateridae > Ctenicera > Ctenicera cuprea. The sequence continues at coordinate 17,656,022 of OY284487.1, read as the reverse complement.
TTTACACAAGCCAAGAAAGGACAAATTGCAGTGTATTACAGACTGCATGGTCTCTGACCACCAGCTTCCGACAATAATGCTGTTGGCTGAATAGAATGAACGGTAACTGGAGATTAGCACGCGTTAGTGTGACATTTGTTGTTTGTGTAACGAATCATAATTTAGTAATAATTATACAAAATGATGTCCGTGTAAGGAATCATAATTTAGTATTAATTATACAAAATGATTTTTTGTTTGATTGGACAATCAAACAAAAGAAATAGAAAGGCGAATAAAACTTGGCTGGGTCACATTCGGTAGATGGAGAGAAATCTTTAAAAGTAACATAAACCAAACACTAAAGACGAAGTTATATAACCAGAATATACTCCCTGTTATAACTTACGCAGCAGAGACGTGGACGTTAACGGCAAAAAATATGCAAAAACTGAGGGTAGCGCAAAGAGGAATGGAGCGGGCAATGCTGGGAATAAGTTTAAGCGATAGGATGACAAATACATGGATTCGAAATAAAACGGAAGTAAAAGATGTAATAGAACAGATATTTAAATTGAAATGGCAGTGGGCCGGCCATATTGCCAGATTAACAGATAAGAGATGGACGAAGAGCATGCTGCAGTGGAGACCAAGAACAGGTAAAAGGCATAGAGGCAGGCCTCCCCTCAGATGGACTGACGATATCAAGAGAGTAGCAGATTACAACTGGATGCAGAAGGCGAAAAACAGGGATCAATGGAGGATGCTTGGAGAGGCCTACGTCCAACAGCGGACTGAAATAGGCAGATGATGAGATGATGATGATACAAAATGATGTCCGTGTAAAATAATTTTGGATTGTGGATGCGATATAAGAAATGTTTTATTTCCCTTGTTTGTTATTTTGTGATAACTCATTGCGGTGTAATAAAACCGGTGTGATATTGACTTAAAACCGAGCTTAAACCATTTAAAAACTAAAATTCTAAAAGATTTTTTATCGGCAAACATCCTGAAAAATCTATAAGTTTTGCCAGATCAGATTACAATAATTCGAAAATGCTCATCATCTATTTTAATACTTCAATAAAAATGGTAAAAAACAGACCGTTTTGCCAATGCGAAGGATCGATTTGAAATGTAAGTCTACCTAAAACTTGGTTATGTACGTACATTTTTTCACCAAAAAATATTTTAAAATAAGTTCCCAGTACACTACGCCACGATCAGCTACTACCATTGTGAAGCTTTTTACATCTTATTGTCTATTATCTGCAGCTGAAAAACAAGCTACTGGGATTACTGGATTACCCTAAATCAAAATGTTTATCAAAGGCGTGCGCCGCACCCTACTGTTACTGTGGAAAGATAACAATATTGCAATGTTTATAGATAATGTTCGTGGGTGGGTGGGTGCATTTGTTCCATTATATCTCCGGAACCACTTGACTGATTTTTTTATCAAATTTGGTGTGTGGATGTTTTTTAGTTGGGGGATAGTTCTTTGTAAGGTTTTGAGACTCAAGAACAGTTACTTGTTGACAAAATCAGATACTGCAATTATAGGTGACAGCCAAGGAATGAATATACTCCGCTCCATTCAAAGGTCAATACTAGTCCCATTCAAATCACCCCTTCCTTTCCCCTGCCGGAGTAGATCGTCAAACTCCCTGAAAACTGGGGACGTTTAATATTTCTCAATCACCCTGTATAAAATATATGCGCAAGGCTTTGACTAATGACAATTACATAAAATAAAATTTCATTATCAAAGTTGCGTCGTTTTGAAATAATGAAGAGGGTCACTATAGTGCCATTTGAGGGTGTAACGAACCTTTACTTAAAAGTAAATATCAACGTTTATTTTGATCAATTATTAATAACTAGTGTTACCCCAGCGCACAATGCACTGGCAGACTGAGCGTTGACAGAACCGGCGAAATGCTAAGTCACGTGATGCATTAGTTCCAATAATGAGACGTGGGGTTAATGTAGATGTCGCCTCAAGTGAAGCGCGTCTAGCAGACTTTCATATATATTATAAATTAAAATAATTATTATTAAAAAATCGACGTAGAATAAAAATATAAAAATGTTTCATGTTCCATCTGAGGATAGAGACCTTTCATTGAAAAAAAATGGTTCAAATTGGTGAAGCGGTAGTCGCTGGACGAACCGGAGAAGAAAACCCTTTGAGCTTTTATATATGTATGGATCATATCATCTTTGTGCTAAAATTTTTCTTGCTTTTGTAACATACTGTCATTAGAAATTTTCTTGATTTTGTAATACACTGTCATTAGAATCTTATGCAGGGTATTCACTTTATCCTGTATTCCATTGGCTCTTTAAGTAAGCAACACATGTTGCATACTGTATATTGCTTTATTAAAAACAATTTGCTGTGGGTATAGCCCATTGTACATCTGCTTAATAATAAAAAGTAAAACAAGGTTTTTTTTTATCCACGACAGACTATTGTTTTCATATATAAAATTATATTTAACAGTAAAGCAACATTTGAGATGCAACGTGTGTTGCCTACTCTGAGCAGTGAAGGGATGAAAAGATTCTTTTATGACCAGGATAATGTATTCAAACAAATTTAAATAAATTTAAAAAGGCAGCATGCTTTATATTATACAACTGACCCAATTATAGGCGCCAATTAACACATTTTGTGTGATGCTTTATTCAACAACAATATTTGTTGACCGAAAATAGTAACCAAAAACCAACATAGTCGTTGGAATTCAGAGCGCGCGGCTTTCTTTATAGAGTTATCCAGAAAGTTCACGAAACAACAATGTTTTATAGTGCTAATTTTCTTTGTATTAACCACTTACAATTCTTATTATTTGACGAGTGCGTCATCATATCTAAGAAAACAAGCGATGAATGTAAGTGAACTTGAAGTACACTCTCGTCACATTGCAAGACGATAATTTTTTTTTCAAAAATGCAACACAGCCAGTAATGTGAAAGTTCAACTATACCTAGGTAGGGAATGTCCATTACCATGTTATGCTGTTTTTATATCAATTTAATGTCAGCTGTTTCTAATACTTATAAAAAAGTATGTAAAAGTTTAAATTTTGAGAACGGTTTCAAATTGACTAGGTAAAGAAGGGTTCAAGGATTTGAGAATTAAGACCGTTTTCTTCTTAGGTAGATACCCAAGTTTTGGTGGAAATTTCAGTTACTTATGCTATTTGCAAGTATGACTCGATGATTGCTCACAGAGACGAAAAAACTCCTACAAGCTATGTTACACTAAAATTATATAAACAGATTGCAATTTTTTGTATGATTTATTTAACTGTAATAAACAGTATTTATTTAGCATATACATTTTTGTGGAAGCCATTTAACAAATAATGTTGTTAAACATTTCAATCATAAGAATAATTATCTAAAAAGCATAGCAACATCAAAATATTGTACTATTATTATTAAAAGTTCTGCCTAAAAACTCTAAAAATAGAGTTAATAAGACAAGTTAGAGAATAAACATATTTATCTGCTTAGCAGACAATCACACCGAGAAGATTATTTTACTGTGCATTAATAAACCTAGAAAATTGACAATTACAACAATTTATAACTTATAACATTGTCGCATCATAAGATCGAAATAACCATCTTCATCAATTGAAGCGCTGATAGCAGCATAGAAGTTCGTAAATTCTTCCCTCGTCACCTGGAAAATTTTAAATATAATTGCTTTGTATAACGCACAGGGTCTGTAGTTTTTCACTGGTTGTCGTAGTATTTATGACAAACAGATATTTAAAAAATCAGCGAAGCCCTTTGCCTAAACTTTCCTATTTGCAAAACTCTACTTTTCCTATGTTCAAAAGTATTTACGCACAACGCCCCACAGCAGTGGTAGTACTGCCACATTGATATTACTACACAACAAGCAAAATGCAACACGTTGCCTAGATACCGGTCCTACAACGAAAAAGAGATAATATGACGTGCAGTCACAATGGCCATAGCCATAGCCATAGCCACCACCTCACTGCTTGCGGCTGCATTAGCCTAATGTCATTGTTCCGATTCGCATCACTTAGTCACCCGCTCGGTTAGCGCGAACTGCTTATGGGCACGTCTTATTGTATTTGGAAATTTTTTATAAAAAAACAATAGAATTTTTGGCTTTTTGGAAAACCATTCCTTGGTTATTAAAGAAAAGTAAAAATGGAAGCACAAATTCGGCCGCTAGAAGTTCAGTGGGAGGGGGAAAATGAGCTCGTCTAATTTTTTCTGTACCTAAAATTTGAAGCTGCGAATCTTATTCTACAGCCACTCATGAGCAATTTAGCTTCAACAAAAATTTTTTATTCGTCCCCCGTTTCTTAAATAAAGCGGCATAAATTTTCGATTTTCAAAAATTCATAGGTGTCGCAAAAAAATTGGCGGACTGGAACGCAAACCAAATTGAATCACACCCCTAGCTCTATGAGCCTATAAAACTTAAAAGAAAAAGGGGTTCTTAGTGTTTGAGCAATATAGTTTTAGTAATTTTCAAAATTCTCCTAATTCATAACATTATATACCCTTAGGGCATCTCTAATATCGAATTTCATTCGGATTTAATTACTCGTTTTTGAGTAAATAGGCGTTAAAAGCAAAATTTTCAAACATTCATAGAAGGCGTGACAGAGAAATTTGCGGGCTGGGACACGAACCAAATTATAGCTCATCCCCAACTCTATGGGTTTACTAATTTAAAAAAAATCGTGTTTGCCAGTTTCCGAGAAATTTTTTTTAATAATTTGTAGAATTATAAAAACATATTTCACTTCATAGTTTTTGTTTTGTCAAAAATGTTTGTGAACAGTAAAATTGTGTATCTATATGGCCATTGGCATACACAATGTGATGCCGATTTGTCAAATCGGTTTTAAGTAATAAGGTGATAAAATGAAAATTTTCAAAAAATCGTATCGAACGCCATTTTGAAGCTGGTAAGTTCGGAAAAAAGCGTTGGATTTGTCTTAATGTCTGCTATCAGATTTAGATAACTCAATTTCGGAAACAAATGCTATCAAAAAAACATGTCTAACTTCCACTTCCGGTTTCGGATTTTTTTGCAAAACTTTAATTCCTCAATTTTTTTTGCTAAACTCCCACATTCAAAAAAGCTCATGGAAATCGGACCATCGGTTTGGGAGTTATGGAGCGCACAATCCATAACCGTATTTGTAAATAAAATAATTACTCCAAAACTAATTTTGCGTGTAGTTATCATCAGCACGTATAAGGAAATAAAATTTAAAACTTACATGTCCATCTTTCGCAGCACCTTGTTCAAAATTGGCCAAAAATCGTTTTAAAATAGTTTCCTCACTTTTCTCTCCTGACCTATAAAGCGGATGATATTGAACATTGTAGACATTTTTTAAGTCATCTAAAGATAACTCTCCATCTCCGGTTCTGTCCATCTTGTTGAAGGCTTTTTCTATAATCATCTTTCTTGATTCAGACATTGGTGGCTAAAATGAAAAAAAAAACTGATTAGAAATTTACGTTTTGTAGTTTGTATTGAACGACATAAAAAGACACAACAAAACATTTATCAACATTATATTTTGGATTAGTAAGAGGTACCTGCTATATTAATATTTTGTGATTGTGTAACAAAATAAAAATTATAGCTGATAACTGAAACCTGTTCCTTTTTCGGATAGTTTATCCTTTTATTACTCATGCTCTTCTTTTTTAATACCGCACCGCATTGAATCGACTAAAAATTAAAACTTTCATTGTTGGTATTATAAAAATCCGTTCACTTACATGAATAGCTTTCAAAAATTCATCCACGTCGACCCCACCACTATGTTCAACATCAAATGTTTGGAATATATCTGCGGCCTCGTCCTTAGTAACTTCCATTCCACTTTCTCTAAGACCTACTAGAAACTCCTCTTCATTTAACTGTTTGTCACCGTCATGGTCCATACGCCTAAACATGCGTCCCAAACCCAAAATTCCTGTTGCTCCTCGTGATAGACAAACCAATCGTAAACGCTCTAGCGGATCCCCTGATATCCCTAACTCTCGCAATTGTTTAACACTTTTTGTTGCCATCTCATTCTCAAGAACTGACATTGGATTTGATTGAATATGTAACATTTTTGGAGCCTACAATTAATAAATGTTTAATATTTTGGTAGTCATTTCAATAGCAACTTTTTCGTTATTTGTAAAAAAAAACTAAAATTAAAATTATGAAACTTGAAAATAATAAATAATACACGTTCAAAAAAATAAAAGAAAATCCTACCTTTTTGTAAACTGGGTAACGAGTTAAGTCGTTAAATTGCTTTTACGAAAAACTCACGATGTCAATTTATTAAATTATTTTTAGAATACTGCTTGTATAATCTGCGTGACCTACTACATACGCTTTTTATTGTGTAGGTAATGGTATTAGGAGTTGCTGGAACAAACTGACGAATATAAGCTGCGCGTTTGATATAAATGCGGCTGGATTCTGCATCCCGCTGAGCAGAAGCGGAAATATTGATGTTTATTCAACTACATCGTAGTGTGCAAAAGGTGCAACACGGTCTACGCGCATCAGTAGTAGGAAAGACGCAAAAGAAGTATGAACGCATTATGCACTGGGCGCGCGCAAACATTATGGCAATAAGCCTATTTTATTTTGCCGTTATCTCGGAAGTCGGTACCAATACAGAGGGTGAGAGAGTGAACTAGTTGCGGGTTTTGTGTATTCTTCGCTCAGCAGTTGAAATCACTATACATTTTTCCTTTCTTAAATTCCAGTATTGATTTTATGAAACTACGTTTTAGGGCTTGAGGAACCGAAAAAAAGTATTACACGTTCGTTCGATTCTTCATTGGTCCGTAATGGTAGGTGAGATTCTGATAAAACTTGAAATGTTGGGAAAATAAAAAAAATTCTTGAGGGATTTATATGTACTCAAACCATGTTTCTGTGTTCTTTATTTTCAAAAACCGATATTTTGCAAAATACGAAAAAAGACGTTCAGACAAACTAGCACTTTTCCCAAACGCTCATCAAAAAAGGGGCCGCTGCGATTTTTAATGGTTTTGGTGCTAATGTCTTTTTACTCAAAAAAGCGTTGCTAGATCGTGAATGGAAGAATATTGATATTGCTTTAATTCTATATAAATCGATTTTGACAAATTTGTACGCCAAAATCAGTGAGGGAGGGGGAAAGTTAACCCCCCCAAATGTTGCTGCAACTAAAGATTAAGTTCTAAACCTTATTCTACTGTTACTCATGAGCACTTTAGTGTAAACAGGAATATTTTATCTTTCTTCGTTTATTAACGCGAAGGGCATGAATTTACCTTTTTCAAAAATTCATAGAAGACGTCACAGAGAAATTACTGAACTGGAACACGCAACAAATTGTAGCCCATATCTAGCTCTATCAGTTGGCCAGTTTTTGAGCAATTGTTTTTCAACAATGTCAAAAATTATGAAAATATGTTCACTTTACAGTTTCCATTTGTACAAAAATTCTCGTAGTAGCGCCCGCCATTTTGAGGCTAGGGTGCTCAGAAAAAACTTTCAATTTGTCTTAACGCCCTTTATCATATTCTGTTCTTAGATTTATGAAATTGCGCTGTAAAAAAATGCGACCAAAAAACATCCAACTATACATAAATAGTATAATGAAAATTATTAAATAAAAAAAGGGGGAACAGGTCCTTAAATTGTGCCCCTCTAAGGTACGGTTACCATATTTTCCTGGAGAAAATAATGAACAAATTCAAAAGTTTTATAAGAATAAGTAAAACTATTTTACTTCACAAAAGAAAATTGAAGAGCAAAACAGAAAACTTGGGAATATTTTAATATTAATAACTAAATTCAAACATAATTTAAGAAATTACTTAATTTTGATATTTTCCACATGAGTCTACTTGTTTTAAATTGTCTTTGCCCATCTTTTAAAAAGTGATTAAATTGCATGCAGCTCTTCAAAATTGTAATTGCGTTTGTTCGCGAGTTACATATTGCTTATTATTCAAAATATTAGCGCAGTAGCAACATTCGAACCCAGAAGACATGAAAAAATTTACTAACTTTTAAAAAATATTTGTTTATCGATAAATATTGAAAAATTTTAACAGTTTATCAATGTAACACAATATATAACATAGTTGAGTATTTAGTGCGGGCGGTGATCTTATTGACGTCGATCGCGATTGTTATGTTAATCGTCCACGCCAAACAACCACAAAGAATTTCTGTCTTGTCTGTGCTACAGAAGGCAAATTTTATTTCAACTTGGAGTTTTTGTTAGTAAACCGCAAATAACCAATTAAAGCAATAGTAGTGACAGCAACATAAATAATCGCCGAAAACAATCGTTAAACTGAGTGGAGATGCAAAAGCCCGTCGTGTTGTTATGGTGAGACAGTTGGGGATTTAGTATAATTATTTTGACCGTGCTTAGGTCGAGGCGGGACTTTTTACAGTCTTATTTTATGCAGCGTAAACCTTCAGTAACTGTAGTCCACCTTTCAAAATTAAATTTTAGAGTTTTGTTCGAGAATGGAATGTCAAGACGAGCTGTTAACAAAATATCTTTCTGAACCCAAAAACACTTTCCGTAGTGGCTACATAAGTACATTGTACAGGGCCCTCTAAAACGTATTGAAGATCCTGCAGTTATTGATGATAAATACGTACAAATGGCTTTTATTAGTTATATTGAACAATATCAAAACTTCTGTGAAAAATAGAAATATTTACGAAAAATTAATATTTTTGTGAAAAATAATTCTTATGATACAAATTTTTGTGAGAAATAATAATCTCTCAGAAAAATTAATTTTAATGTTGTAAATTTTAAATCGGATCATTTACTGTTAATAGTCCATTGTGATTAATAGTCCATTGTGAATTTCACTAAATCGAATAAGTGTGATTATTACAACATGATAAATTGTTTTAACGTTGTCCTTGATATGACCGGTGTGTAATTTTCCAGAAACTTCCAGAACGTTCGCGAAAAGCGCCACGATTCTTACATTGCAAATTTTTGTGCAAATACTGTTAGTGGTGATAGAAGTTTTAGAGTGAAAATTTTAATTTTGTCTATCACGTCTACAACCAATTATTTGACGATGAAATCATATCAGTTCTGTTTAAATTATGACGGTGATGCTAATTATTTAAGCTTTGAGAGTGAAACTACAGCTCTCATATGCTGGCTACACTGCTTTGTTCGCGAATGTGTTAAGCGATAATGTCCCGTAGGCGCAGCACAGTGCACACGGGCATAGACGTGAGAACCAATAACAGAGCAATTTTTTATTTAAAACTGAGCACTTGAACAGTAAAAATTTAGCAGTTTTAAAATAAAAACGTGGCAAAATATGAACTGCACATTGTGCGCGCTAAAAAACTAGCAAAACCTAAAAACCATTGAACGCTAAAATATCACCCATTGAAATATCGGCGTTTAAACAGCTCAATACATTGGCACCGGTCATACACTTTACTCCAAACACACGAAAACTGCTTTCTAATAAATGTATTAATTAAAATATTCAAATATGATGGTAGGGATTCAATATTATATTAAAATAAACTATAAATACAATACAGCAATTATTAATTATTACTGGTTAACCAAAAAATGACACATGAATATTACTATAACGGTATAACCACATAATCAAAATCGATTGAACTTTGTAATAAATTGCAGTAGCAATTTATTGCTAGTAGTGCATTGTGAATTTCAGTACATCAAAACAAGAGTGATTTTTACAACAGAATAAATTGTTTATCACAAATAAACTACCTATTGTGATGTTCTGTGAAAACTTAAATTTAGATTTGGTATTGTTTTCATTGTTAGAAATCTCTTCTTATTCTTAAATTAAAAATAAACACAAATGTAGATCGTTATGATTGAGCGTGCAGTAAGCGGTTTTATCTTTGTCCTTCATATGACCTGTGCGTGGCTTTCTAGAATTTTCCAGAACGTTCCACGAACTTGTACAAATTGTGTTGATGTTTTAGGTTAAAAATTGTCATCTGTCATGTATTAGGTATTACAACGACAACCTATTATTTACCGCAAAATCATATCGGTTCGGTTTAATTTATTGATTGAGAAAAAGGCTGCTGCTTGAGTATTTAAAACTTTTAGAGTAGAGCAAGAGCATTCGTATTCTATAATAATATTCTATATTCACTTATCGACACCGTATCGGCCATCATGTCATAAAATATTTTTTAAGCCTTCGGTACTTTTTAAAACGTGATTTACTATTAACCAAATTCAGAAAACTGGCTGGATGTATTCTTCGAGAGATATTTCTTTGATCTCCCTTTTCCAGCTCGATTCTACCCATTTGCCGTTTATACAGGGTGTTAATGAATTGTAGGGTCAAACTTCTAGGGATTGAAAAACACAACAAAGGAAACAACTTTTGTTAATAAATGTGTGGTCAAAAGTGTTTCCTTTCAGACTTAGAGCTTCTCAAAGATTCTTTAAGAAGCGCCTAAATGTAGGCAACTCAATTTACTACCTACTATTTGTTTCCATAACGACGGAAATTAATACAGGATAAATAAAGCCCTCTTTCCCACTTTTCAAATTCAAATTGAATTTAAAATAAATTAATTAACAAAATGTTTCAAAACTAAGCAATAGAAAAAACCAAAATTACAAAGCAAAAATCAACTATTTGAAAAATTTACAATAACTAATTCAAAAATTAACAAAATTATAGTAAACGTTCAAAATGTTTTTGAACTAGTAGAAGGATTTTCAGCCACTCTCTCCAAAACTTCTTCCTCAAAATCCACCGTTCGCATTGTTCTTGGTAGCTCCACAGTTGTGTCTGTTGACAACGAATGTACCTTCCTCCCGCAGCCGACGTGAAACTACACTAAAGGCCTTGTGCGATGGATGATTCCTATTCGGGAAATGTTCTTGGTACAGGCGAGCAGCTTCGTGTGCATTACCCCAAGCAGCTCCAGACATGAACATCATGTCATGCTGTTCGGCAAAAGTATAATTCGCCATATCACAAAATTACGAAACACGGAACGAAAATAACGAAGAAAATAATTATCAAAAAAATCACAGAACGAAGAAAACGAATTATAAAAGGCACAGAAAGAAACGAATGCAAGAAAAGTCAAAAAATGTCACAAAAATATCGAATTGTGTCAAAATTGACGTTATTTGAATGCATGTATGTCTAGATCGTTTTTTTTCTCAAAATTCTGTGTGACCTGTGCAAAACAATTGAAAATGCAATTTGGGTTGCCTATTTTCAGGTACTTCTTAAAGAATCTTTAAGAGGCTCTATTTTCTAAAGCAAACACCTTTGACCACACATTTATTAACAAAAATTGTTTGCTTTGTTGTGTTTTGCAAGCCCTAGAAGTTTGTCCCCACAATTCGTTAATACCCTGTATTTTCACGATTGTCGTTCGAATATTTTCTGCCCCATTTCTTATCCATTATCGCTACGTAGCCAGCCTATTCACATTTCAGCCTAGCGGTTTTGCTCGTGAGGCGTTCTACCTTTTTCTTAGCAATTCATTCGTCGTTCTGTCTTTCAGGGTCCCTCTAATCTAACTAATATTTATCGTATTATGATTTTCTGTTTTTTTTCCTTTATTGCATCCTTTGCCAAGATCCATGTTACGGCTCCATAGGTTAGAGTTAGAGGAAGTCTCAGGGAAGTCTAGCGGAAGTTGGGATAATTGGAAGGGAAGTTGGGGAAGTCCGGGGAAGTTCAAAGCAAATCAGGAGGTATTAGGGAAAGTCGTTTATAAGAAGGAAGTTGGTGTACAAATTTTAGCCTGCGGCTTACCCCTTGCCGATAATTAAAGTGAATTCTTACCACCTATCAGTGCCGTCTCTACGCGGAGGGATATGAGGGGGGCGCCAAAAAGAAATGTTTAATGGTTGTGCTTGGTAATGATTTTAGTTTAAATTTTAAAATAAGAGGTTAAGTTAAAGTAAAGTCAATCAAGTATTAATTGGAAGGCATCCCTAATTGTATATCAAGTATATTTTATTTGTACAAATTATTAATTAAACTAAACGAAACAACAATTAATTAAGTCAGCAAGTGTACATTTCTTATACATGGCGAACGGCGACAACTCCTCCTGTTTTGGGATTCCCTTCCCCTCTCTTAACAATACCAACTCGGGCATGCACAGATGTATGTGTGCCAATTTTCGTACAATAATTACTCCTCTTATTAGGCTAATTGTTGTATACTGGTGGCTAAGGGCAGGGGGTGGATTGTTGCTTTAAATGCTTTTGACTGTAAAAACCGGGTTTACGCCCGCCTAAATCTATGGTTGGGGCGGCGGGATTTTGACTGCCCAGAGTGCCAGAACGAGGTACGGTGCTGCCACCTATAGTGAATTGAAATAATAAGAATCGTTTTAATTTTTTCTATGATTTATTTAAATAATTATAGCTAACAGTATTTAGCATAAAAATACTATTTCTATTAAGTTAAACTTAGCAATGAATATCATTGTTATTTTATACTTATTTTTTAAACATCGTGCATAACAAATATGATAACAAATTGATCAAAGACCGTTAGACTATATAAATACATTTTTTCTGCAAATAATACGCTTTAATATTATTTTAAAGTGTGCGAGCTACCACAGACAAATCACAATTTACACGTTCTATAACTTATAAGTTGTAACACTGTCGCATCATGAGATCGAAATAAGCATCATTATCAATTGAAGCGCTGATAGCAGCATAGAAGTTGAAAAACTCTTCCTTTGTTACCTGAAAAAATTGTATAAATTATAAGTATAATTTAAACTGGGCTGTATTTAAATCAAATAAATAAAGAAGTGATAATAATGCAAGTAAAATGTCAAACAAAATGTGAAATAATATCAGGAACAAAATCTCCTTTCTCAGAACTGCTCAACGATGTATTTGTTTACAAACAATGTACCCTTCAACTAATTTATCGCGTTTTTAACAATAAAAGAAAAGAAAATTGAAAACTCACATGCCCATCTTTAGCAGCGCCCTGTTCAAAATTGGCCAAAAATCGTTTTAAAATGGTTGCCTCACTTTTCTGGCCCGACCTGTAAAGTGGATGGTATTGAACATTGTAGACGTTTTTCAGTTCATCTAATGATAGCTCTCCTTTTCCTGCTTTATCCATCTTTTTGAAGGCTTTTTCTATAATCATCTTTCTTGATTCAGACATTGGTGGCTAAAATTAAGACAATTTCTATTTAAAAAATTTATATTTTATGATACCTATCTGCTGAACAAAAATCAGATTGAAGATGAAAAGTGTTTATCCTTACAGTTCTTATTCCCCAATTTTTATTGGGAGTAATACCGTACTCATTCAACCGACTATTAACTTTTCATCCCAATATTGCAGAAAATCGCCAACTTACATGAATCGCTTTCAGAAATTCATCCACGTTAACTCTACCAGTATTTTCATCATCAAACGCTTGGAAAATATATTTGCCCTCGTCCTTTGTAATTTCCATTCCACTTTCTCTAAGGCCCAGTAAAAATCTATCTTCATTTAACCGTCTTTTACCGTCATCGTCCAGACGCCTAAACATGCGTCCCAAATCTAAAATTCCAGTTACTCCTCGTGATAGACAAACCAATCGTAGACGGTCTATCGGATCCCCTGATATCCCCATAGACTGTAATTGTCGAGCACTTTTTATTGCTAATTCGGACTCGATAACAGACATTGGATTGTGAATATGTAACATTGTTGGAACCTAAATTAAAGGTATTAAAGATTTTAGTGGACTTGGAGTTTTATCATATTTGTAAAGAAGATGATATTGGATCAAAAACATGCGAATAATATTTTGGTAAAAAATTAAATTAAACCTTGCCTTTTTGAAGTTTCGATGAGTATTAAAATAGTTAAATTGCTTTAACAACAAACACGCAATGCGAATATTTTGTGTGAGTATTTTGATTGACCTAATAGGTACATAAACTTTTTATTGCGAAGGTAATGGTTCTCGTAGTTGTGGGAAAAGACTAAGGAATATAATTGTTTATTTGATTTATATATGCAGCTGGATATTGCGTCTTCTTGAACCAGGGTGGAAATATTGACGTTTATGCAACTACGTCGTAGTGTGCAAACGGTTGTACAGGGTTACGCGCAGTATTGAAGACGCAAAAGATATTACATCGCATTAAGCTTCTAGAATGCCCTATATTTCTGTATTCAATCAACTTTATTCTATTTTGATGTCACTTCAGAAGCGAACTAAAATATTGAATTTATTCTAATAAAAGCAATGTATTGGTGGGAAAATATTGAAAAACAAAATATTCGAAAACAATCTGTTGGAATGTAATAGAAAATATTAGAATGTCACTAAAAAATTACATGTGTTAATATAATAACTCAAGACCGGAATTTAAGTCGCAGAAGAGCAAAAAATTTCGTTAAAAATCAATAAGTAAACAAAACCATGGGCGTACTCAAATCCATTAAGTTAAATGTGAAACATATTAGACGAGATAACTAATTTTTCGGATGAGAATTAGAAAAGTCGTTGTTATGTACTGCAAATCTTAAGTTTTTTTTATTTAACGGCAGTTTTCTGTTTTTTATGAATGTTAATATTCCAAAACTTTCTTTCGTAGAACTTTCTCGTTGTATTAATGAATTTACACGTTCAAGTTTCATTAACACGGGGTTGCTGTTTTACATTTCAATTAAGAAAAATATTTTTGCAGTTTCATAAAATTGTGTCGTGAAGTACTTTTAAAACTCATGACCATTCCTATTCTACGCTTATGAACCCCATTTTATTTTATTAAACTATTACATAAGCTTTAATTCCAGTTGACCAAATGAATAATACTACCTGCACAAGCTAAACTAAACTAAAGTCAAACATACGGATGTGTTACCATTCTAATCTCCTAAATAGTTTAAAAGTTTAGGTATGCGCCAACTATACATTTAAAGGAATAATGACAAAGTTGCTTAAGAATTGATTGCTTCGTAATCTAAATACTGGCAAAATACTAGACTAAAAATCCGGACTATAATAATAACAAACAACCTATATTAATTTTTTTCCATGTTTTAATTTACTTATTAAGTGTGCGCTGCCTATACTATAATGATACCCATTTCGATACAGATTTTCATTATGAAATGACCCAAACTGACCAGTAGCAGCAAAGCAATTTTGTTTGTAAACATAGTTACAAGAGTTGTTGACATTTCTCAGTTAACATCGCAAAACAGTTCGAGATGTTTTTAAGTACCGGGTGATCGTAAAAACTATGTTGCTATTTTTCTAGCAAGGGGGCCGACGGCGACGGTCAGATTATGTTCAGTAGAATTTTTTTTGTGTCATCTATTCAGAAACTAAATTTTCTAAATTTGAAAACGGAATCTTATAGAAGACTTTAGGCCAAATAACTCTCTAGCTTCAAAATGGCGGCGCAACGGATTTTTGAACATTTTTACTTGAATACCTTATTACTCAAAAACGAGTTGGCAGATTGGAATCAAATTTGGTATTGCAGTAGCTCTAAAAAGACACAATGTTCCTATGTATGAGCATTTTTAAGGGCACAAATACTGCGAAGTAAAAATTATTTCAAAATTCTGAAAATAAAAAAAATATATTGCTCAAAAACTAGCCATACGATTTTTTTTTTCATTTATATAATATATAATATTTTTGTTTAGGCCAAATTGCTTATCAGTAATAATAGAATTAGAGTCAGTACCTACTTGATTTTTAGGTGCAGCAATATTTAAAGGGGTTAATTTTCTCCCTTTCACCCAATTTTTGGCTGATGAATTTGCTGCGTCGTCTCCTGTATTTTTCAATACCAAGGAATCTGTGTCCAAAAAGAAACAAACGTATCCGTTTTTTTTTCTAATAAAAAAATGTGGTTACCTAAATCAAGGCGGATGGGGGATATCTACAGATTGATGTCGATGGGCGCCTATAGTAGCTTGTTTGAATCATCCGTCCGGTACAGAGGTAACATTGTTATCTCATAAAAGCTGTTGAGTGGTTAAAGGTGTCTTTGGGTGCTATGGAATTTTGCGACTCTTACTGCTAGAAAATGTTGTGTGTGATTCCACACTACTGTTTCGGTATTGTATTTGCTGCAACTGATGTGATATAGTATGTATATTATTTCATTTCTTGTTGTATTTTTATATTTTTATTTACTATAAAGATATATTCATAAAACTTGAAATAGCGCGATAATAATTGGGGATCCTAGACACGTGTTAGTGCCTTACATTTGCAATAATTTTAATTTGAAATTTTAGAATGCCTTAAGTGAAGGATAAATCCGTACCGGCAACTTGGCGTAAACATTTTCGTGAATTGGTTATTGAAAATTACAAAATATTTTGCAGAACCTGCATGAAATATTTCTTATGTTTAAAAGCTGATTTAAAAAATTATGTTCGTATTCCCGTAATATGCTTCAGTTAAATTTTTAATAAAAACATGGTTTCCACGGCAAGGAAATTTATATCCAAGTATCTTTTTATTTGTTGTTAATTACATTTTCTAGTTTTTATTAGGCATTGAAATATTAGTAACAATACCTTATTCTTATGCTAAACAAATAGTTTTATTTTTTTTGCTTATTTTGTGATTTTTCATGCTTTTCTTCCGATTTATCAAGCTTATTATAAGTGCTTATTTTCAAACATTGAATGCTTAGAAATCCATGCTCTGATTATCTGCATCGAATTTAAAATTCCTTGCGCTAACCCATCCTTCCCATTCTTTCTCGAATGCAGAGGGGCTAAGGACTCCGCTGCGTAGTCCGAAAGACCCCTGAAATATAGCTTGGGCATCGTCTTTTGTAATTTCCACTCTATTTTCTCCGAGGCGTAGTAGAAACTCCTCTTGAGTTAACTGTTTAATACCATCTTCGTCCATACGTCCCAAACCCAAAATTCCAGTAGCTCCTCGTGATAAACAAACTAATCCTAGCCGCTCGATAGGATCCCCTGCTGTTCCCGAAGGGTGTAGTTGATTAACACTTGTGGTTACCATTTTGGACTCGTGAACAGGCATTTCATTTTGATAATGTAAGATTTTTGAAATCTAAATAAATATTAAATACTTTGACGTAGGGATGCAACGGATATTCGGTTTTTATCCGTTATCCGGCCTATTTCACCGAATATTCGGTTTGGCCGGATAATATGAAATATCCGGCCGGAGATTTTTCTTTAAGTAAAAGAGATTATGAATGCAATTTTATTTGAAAGTATAGACTAAAACAATTAAAAGTAAGAGTACAATACAGTATCGGGTACAATTACTAAATTTATATTATTGAGATCAGCATTTATGCGAGTAAAAAATTTGAAATGATTTCAAACAACATAAACAAGTATTATTTATTAAAACCACCAAGTAATATGCCGTGTGGCCACGAGAACGGGTAACAATCAGCCATTTTCAATATTTAATTTATTAATTTCAAATTTTTGCATATTACGACATAAAACGGTTTAACCGGAAGTGATAGCAGTTTTTTTAATTTTAATGGAACACCCTGTATATTTTTTCATATTTGTTATATGTATAACATAAAGAGGATGCATGAACCGCTTGCTGCTATGATATGCAGGTCTCAATTTTGCAGTACATGTGACAGAGATCCAAGACAAGGGACCTATAAAATGCACTTGATCGTCAATCGTCAGTATTTTATTTAAATATCGATAAAAACCATATAATGTTAGGTTATGTCAGTTGATTTCTTGATGGTGTTGGATTTATCAGTACAGAACATGTTTTAGTTGTAACAGTTGTTAAAAATTATAAATTTTTGTAACAATCAAATTCCTTGACAGATTTCCAATATTAATTGTAAACAAAAAACAATATTAGAGCTAATTAGCACATCCTTGAAATAGTACATTTAGTAGTTTCCTTGTCTCGGTGCTCTCTCTCTCCCTCTCTGTAAAACACTACAGAATAAGGCCATAGGGTTCGTGCATACTCTAAGTTATGGTATGCAGGTAGTGACTCATCATCGCTTAGATTTATGATACTTTTAAGCAGGGGCGGTTTCCGATTTTGATAACGACGCGGATGGAAGCTACACGAAATAGCGCCGCAACAAAAGTTTTCTCAAACTGGGCGCGATCAATTTAAATGCGTTTTAAGAACATCTGACAATGTTAGGGTCAAACAAAAAAATCTTAAAATATTACAATTTATGTTGTAAATAATAATCCGCACTCAGCCGTACCGACAAGTAAAATCAAGAACCAAGCACAATCGGCTTTTCACAGGAAACTGACAAAAATTAATAAAACTGCTATCCTCAACCGCATCGGTCTTATCTGTTATGAGCACGACGTATTGAAAATTGGGAAAAAAGAAACCGACAATTTAAGATGTTTTCGTTGTTGAGTTAGAATCGTATGAAATGTGACATGAAAAAACGTCACTATATTTCTAATTCAAGCAGAATTACAAGGTGCGTTAGCAGTTAGCTGAGTAGGATAACCCTTAAAGCTAAAACTGTGTCTATAAAAACTGTTTTCGAGAATCTACCTAACAAAAAAAACACATTTTTGTCTTGTCATTGTATAAGTCGAATTTCACGTCTTTTACCTAATATATTTATGGAAAATTTAGAATTAATAAATTTTTATATATGAGACGGCATTAATTTTTGGATAACAAAATTAAAAATTTTTTAATAAAAGTAGCAATTTTTTACCCTTCTTTCGACGGTTTATTTTTAAAAACTAAATTTACTATTTTATTTTTAAAACTTGCGCTATATGATATTATTCTTCCCTTCACTCAAGTCGAACACTTAATAAGGTGATAAGTGTTGTTTTGACACTAACCGTCTAATATTTAAAAATTCAGAAGCTGAAAAACTATTTAGAAATATAACCCCTAAAACCACAGTTTACAAATTTGTCCCTTATTGATCTTAATCTTAACGTCTGCATTTATATAAAACCCTCTAGAACATGTGCAAAGTTTCTACCTGAAAACCAACGAAATTTATTAGGTGTTAAGTGTTATTTTGACACTAATGATTGTAAAATTTCAAGTTTTGAGTGTATAAAAACTACAACCTCAAAAGAGCCGGTATCGGTCTGCTTATCGCCAAATGCAGGTACAAAGAAACGTTTAACTTTACGATCGTGTTATTAGCTAACCACTCGAGTTTTTGCACTTTTTTTGCCTGGGGTGCATGCATGTTATATTTTGGTGGAGTTCATGGTTTAAAATTACCCTTTTAGTTACAGAAACTTATAACTAATTTAAACAAAAAAAATAGTGACTTGGACGCTATTTCGCTTGGCAAAAAAGTGACCTTTTATTGACCTTGCTTAGGCCTACAAATTAATTGTACTGCATAATGTTCAGCATTATAATCGAAGTAATAAACAAAAAAGTATAAATCGGTACATCTTTTTAAGAAAATAAATTGCCTAAAAACTTTTATTTACAAAGATTTTATTTAATTTGCAAAGAAAATTTTATATAAAATGTATTACAAAAACAAATTGTAAAAATGCGAACAAGAAATAAACAACATGCGTATAAAAATATAAAAATACAATATTCACACGAAAGAACACAAGTAATACTGGATATTATAAAATTTAATAGTTAAAATATATCTTTTATTAAAAAAAAAACAGAACAATAATTCAACTAAAAACAAATTTTCAGTAAGGAATCACGGACGTAATTATACGCAACTCTAATAAAAATATATAACTTTACTAAAAACCAAAGTATTAAATTTATTTAATAATTAATTTTTGGCCAGTTTTAATTTGGGAGTCATAATTACAAAATCATCTAAACTGCTTTTCTTTTTTTTCAGAAGCTTGTTTTTTTGTAGTTCCTCGACTACCTAGTTTTATCATTCTTCTGCTCCTTTTTTTGTGTTTTTAAACTCTTAGACTCTAGCAATGCCTGTGCAACAACCACATCGGCATGGTTGGTTTTTAATGATAATAATTTTTTTAGCATGTACTAGTAAACTTCTTGTTACAGTATGGTCTACCTTTTTTGCTTTTATGTAATTCATTTAATCGGTTTTTAATTTCTAATACTTCTTGTTTCTGTGCTTCACTATTTTTTATGTTTTCGTTTCTTTCTTCGGTTTGTTCTTCTTATGGCCTTTTTTGCGTTATATCTCCGACATTGTTTACATGTTTCAAAATTTTTAATTGAGGATGGAAGGCTACAGCCATCTCAGCCACTACTTAAACCCACGCCTGCTTTAAAAATACAAGTATATGTAATGTGCCATAAAATAAAACCAATAATAATTTTTCGACGTTTTTCAGAAAAAATAAAGCCATGAACTAGAAAATAAAATCTGTTAGCAAAAACATGTAAGGACTATAAGTACTAACCTCTTCCCCACTCCCCCCTAAAAATTATTACAGACAAAAACATGTTTACAATATTTGATTCTACTATTATTACAGATGAGCAATTGTACTCAAACATGAATTTTAGTCACTTAACCCCCTGTTACCATTAATTTCCAAGTTTCAAAAATTCGTAGAGGACTTCACAGTAAAATTAGAGCCTTGGCCCCTTGACCCTTGAATTTTCTAAAAGAATTTTTGGATATCGTCGTTTTAAAACCTAAATTTTACTGCATTTAAGCTGAAACAACTTCGAAAGTAAAAACTATGCCGGATAATCCGGCTATCCGGCTGAGCAACCGAATACCGAATATCCGTTATCTGGCATTTTGAAAAAGTACTGCTCGCTGCATCCCTACTTTGACGGTTATTTGCGACTTTGTGGAATGGCGTAGGAAAATTTTTCTTTTGCTGAGAGTTGCATCCAGTCAAATAATACACAATTTTACCTTTTCGAAGGTTTTACTCTAGTTTTGTCTAAATTAAGGAAGTTTAATTGTTGTGACAAACACACAATGTGAATTTTAAACTATTTATAGATTATTGGTTAATTTGACTGACCTACTCCACAAGGATATTATTGGGACGGTAATGGTTCTGCTGAGGCACACACCAATCAATATATTTTGCGCAGTTGCGACTAGACACTGTCATTGCGCCTCGACCTAAAAGAGCGAAAATATTGACGTTAGGGGTGTACACAAATAACAAAATAACAGCGCATATTTTTTGGTATATATATTTATCGTTGGCATAAACAAATAAATTTACTTTATCTTTAGCCTATTCCTGCTGCTATACTATTCGTCTATAATGTTTGCTCACATTATTTTTTCTTTCTCGTTCCTCCAGTATTGATTTTCTGAAAATACGTTGTAGAGCCAAAGGAACGCAAAAAAATCAACGCATTTAATTATATGTATGTAGTTAATAAACAGGGTCAATGTAACTGTCATTTGTCAGATGTCAGCATAGGAAGTATTACCACCACCGTTTCCTTAACACCCTTTTATTATGAGATTATATTGGTATAAGAGTAGGATGTTATTGAGCGACCTGTTTAAACTTTGTCCTTTATATGACCTGTGCCTGGTTTTCTAGAATTTTCCATGGCGTTCCCCGGAAAGCGCACGCAAGCTCTGTGTACCTACTATACTAATATAGGGAACCGCCTAGGCGCCCTACCATACATACCTGGGATGAGAGGTCATATCCTTGATCTGGAACTTTCTATTTGCTAAGATTAGATATTCGGCAAATGTTTATGATTTATTCCGCATGCAGCTTCCGAACGCATATTAAGTTAAAGAGTTTGCTTGCTCTTTTACGCATATTATTATAACATTAAATTCAATTATCGTTACATTTTCGTATGTATGAAATTTCATATGTTCTAACACAGTTGCCGGAAATAGGATTCTAAAAAGGAAACTTAAACATATACAGGATGTATCAAATTGCGTGTTAACTATGGGGATCTCGCTTATTTGAAGAGATACGACGATGGTTAAATTAGAGAAAAGTTGCGGAATTTATGCCCACTAATATTCTGAAAAGAAATTGGAGCTATCTTGCTTAGTTTCTGAATAAACTGAAAAAAACTGAAATTTAGATTTTTTGTCTTCTGTTATAACTCATTTGTCATTTATATTACATATTTTTAATTAACGCATTATTGGGACACTTTTTCATGCTGAATTTAAATTTTTGATCAGATTTGGTATACCTGTTACCATTGCTTATTTTCGACTGTCAACTTTTTTTTCTTATGGTTTTTGTTTGTTTAATCTTTCACCTCTAATACCCATGTATTTTAAATTTTTTTTTGAGCATTTTATTACAGCAAATAAAAATTTCATACGTGTGCCATGTAAAGATCACGTCATTTAATTTATTTTGATAAAATTCTAGTAGGCCATGAACTGATGGAAGTAAAACAAAACACTACTTTTATTTATTTTGGCATTTAGATACATTAGGTACGCGAAAATTTCAGGAAACTTAGTTTTGAGCGTAGGCAGTTTTTTACAAAAACAAATTAATGACACAGATACTAACACACAGATTAGAGAGTTTATTTTAGACGAGCTTCCGAGCATGTTTTACAAACGTGTGAAATGTTTTGAACATTTATTTAATAATTGTTTGTATTAGTGCAGTTCTAGTTTTATCTGTTGTATTTCTTTAACGTGTTATTCAAATTTGTTGTCAGTTGCAAACATAAAATCTGCAAGTGGAATTTTCATATATATAATAAAAAATAACATAACCTGCTGCCTACGCAAAGTTTGCTAAAATTTTCGTGTACCTAATGTATCTAAAGGCAAAAGTAAATAAAAGTAGTGTTTTGTTTTACTTCCATCAGTTCATGGCCTACTTGAATTTTTTCAAAATAAATTAAATTCTTAGATTATTAGTGACCATAAAATTTCACAATTTTTCTCTAATTTAACCATTCAAATAAGCGAGATCCCCATAGTTAACACGCAATTTGATACATCTCGTATATATATATTTTTTTTAAATAAAATTGTAAATGTATTTGTATCGTTTAAAACTATCAATTTCAAAAGTTTTAAAATTAATGAAAATTTTAAAAAAATTTTAAAACCCATATTTTACATTTTCAAAAGTTTTCATAATATCCAAGAACCTTCTAAATATTTGAAATTTTGAAAAAAAATTTTTGTCAGTTTATAGAAAACATCTGGTATAAAATATAATCGAAATTTGTTCGAGAATTTTTAAATATTTTAAATTTCCATAAAATTGTACAGAGTGGCTTGGAAAACCCCGGCCACTTTTCTTGCGGCGGTCAAGAGATGGCGCTTTAGTAAAGAAAAATTAAATTAAAATACTGGCAATAACGCAGAATCCAAGACGTTTTAGTTGTTTTGATTTAATATGGGGCGTATTTAATAACTGAAACGTCTTGGATTCTGCGTTGTTGCTAGTGTTTTAATTTAATTTTTCTTTACTACAGCGCCATCTCTTGACCGCCGCAAGAAAAGTGGCTGGGGTTTTCCTAGCCACTCTGTATATTAAAAATTTTCAATAATTTCTAAAATGCGAAGATGTACTGAGATAAGTATTGTGTTTGTTATTAGATTTACTTATAAAATTTTAATAAACTGTATTTAGCATACACATAGTTTTATGCAAGACATTTAAACAAATGTTAAACATTATAAGCATCAAATCGAATAGGTATATGCTATATGCATCATGAAAAATTCAAACAACATTTGAAAAAGTGACAATTTATGAATGATTATTTTAGTTTTTTTAACGAAACGTCATCTTTGAAACTGGAAGTATATTGCTCAGTAGTCTTAGAAATCCAATAAAAAAACTTTTACTTTTATGCAAAACTTGGCAACGACTTTTTATTGTTATTATATACAAATACAAAAAATGCTTTACTACAACAACATTTGAAAATAGAATTAATTAGACAGTTAGACAGTAAAGACAGTTAGACAATTTACACAATAAACAATTGTTTTCTGCTTGGCAGATAATCACTTCATAAAGGTTATTTTAATGTGCCTAGTGCACCACAAACTAGCAATTACATTCTATAACTTATAACATTGTTGCATCATAAGATCGAAATAGGCATCTTTCTCGATTGAAGCGCTGATAGCGGCATAGAAGTTGAAAAATTCTTCCTTTGTCACCTAAAATATTATAAAACATTATTATTATTACTTGACGGACGGCCGTTGTGTTGATGAATATGTAGAGACTAGGATTGGCAGCTGTGAAAGAGTAAAAATTCAAACGAACCTCAGTAAATTAAAAAAAAAATTAAAACAGAATTACAAGCTGGCGAAAATCAAACATCTTTAAGAAGGGTTTTTAATCAAGTAATTTTCATTTTAATGGGATTTCAGTACAGAAAATTTAGTGGCAGAAAAGTGGTAATGGAACGAATGGAAATTATGGCATAGCGGTGTATACTTTAATAAGGTCGTATTTTTCGGATTAAACGTAGATCAATGCAAATTACTCTGTCCGTAGTCTTGCAAACTGTTGAAAGTCATGTGTAAATAAGAAAGAGCACCGAAACTTTTATGAAAAAATGAGCGAAACACTTCGCCTGAACTTATTTGTAGGAAATTACAAAAAAAAAACTTGCGCTGCCATAGTAATAAGGTGTTCAACTCAAAATGTTTATAAAATTGCATCGGGCGCCATTTGGAAGCTAGTAAAATTTGGAAATACAGCATTCGATTTCTATCAGATTCCGTTTTTATATATAGAAAATTCCATTTATGAAAGAAATGCTACCAGAAGTCTAACTTCGGCTTCCGAACATACTACAGCTGATTGAAATCAAACTGTTCGTTCGGATGTTATGAGGGGTCACTCACACATGTACAGCAAGTGCCATTTAACCTTGCAAAAAAAATGACGATAAGTTTAAAAGGCGAGAAGCCCTTACACTCTCAAGCAAAAGCAAGGTTTTTTATTACATTTCTAGTTTCTTTGCTGTATTTTTTATACGTAACCTAAATTATCGTTAATCCCTTCTCAAAGCAAACTGTTTCTAACCTTATGGCGCACGGCCTTTTAATTTGTCAAAAAATCCACAATTTTTCGTAAACCATAAATAAATTGACTTTCACTTTTTAGTAGAGTGTACCACACTGTCCAACGGCCAATTAGAGCTAGTTTAAGTTACGACTACCGACGAAACAAAGCGGAAGTAGCCGAATCAAAGGCCACTAAAATTTGCAAGGTTAGGTGGCACTTGCTGTACATTGTACATACACAAACCACTCACCCAGCCGCCTACAGACAGCCAGACATTTTTTAAAACCACTGTTTTGAGTTCCTGCAGGTTCGCAACATGTATTTCCGTCAAAATCTCGATTTCAGAAAATTTCAGAAATTTTCAGAAAATCAATACGTTCCTAAACTGAAAGTATGGTAAAGTCAAAAAAAAGTATATTGCAATAATAAGTAAAATGGCATACCTATACAGGGTCTTTCAAAAGTGTGGAATAATGGTTTTTATTAAATTTTTATCTTCCTTTCCACATACTTAAAGAAAATGTTTGACGAATGCTTTAATAAAGGCTGTGCCGCGACGGTCATTTTTTTAACTAGCGCTATAACTATTTATGTATTGATCAGATAGAGAATGTTTTTCTCTTTTCAATGGTATACAGTTTGTATACCGTTACATAACAAAAGTTTCGAGAAAAACGCTAAACACTTTTTCATGTTAGCAGGCCCAGAATTCAAACAACAGACAATTGACTCTTTTAGTGGTGGTGGGGATTACTCCCCTATTGACCCAGCCTGGGACAGAAACAGTATGGCAAATGCACTTTAACTTTGAACAGTAAATAAACGAAACATATTTAACCGACATAATTCAGAATTTTTAATCATGATACTCTACTTTAACTAACCTTAAGTAAATTATATCTTATACATCCTATTGTGAAGATTTTTAAAATCATTCCCACTTTTCATAAAATTTAAGTCCTCGTACGCGAGAATGGGTGAGATGCTAATCATTGTGGCTGACAAAACATCCAGCGTCAAATTGTCAAACCTGCTTTCATGAGATGATTGGACCGCGTCTTTCTGTAAATATTTTGACTTCTTTGACAAATAAATAAGTAGGGGAGTATGCACCTAACTATAGTTCACTAGACTAGCTAAAATTTCAATTTTTTTTCACTTAAGTACACCATTGTAAATGAGATTAATAATTTTTTTAGGTTTTATAATAAACTTGTGTTAATAGACTTTGTTGACAGCACTAAGATTTTGTCCTTTCAACTGTTTTTGATTCTTAAGAGATAAGAGATGTCACATGAATTTCAAAGCACACTACTGCGATTGTGGTAGGTTGTTTTTCGGATTCAAATTCTGCTAACATGATGAAGTTCTTTGTCTTTTTCTTGAAAATTTTATAGTGCAATAGTATAGAAGTTTTATACAATTAAAAACAGACACAAATTATCTATCGAATCAATAAAAAATAGGTATGGTGCTATTTAAACAAATGACGATGACGTCGCAACACTTGCTACACTGGCCAACCTCTTTTTTGAAATATAAGGAAAGGCAGTTTAAAATGTAATAAAATACTTTTCTTGTACACATAGAGTATATGGTTGTAAACCCAACATTAACGCCACCAGAACTATTATTCCATACTTTTGAAGGACCCTGTATGCATAGGGTGTCTCATTTTCGATGTAGTTATAATACAGTCATGGAAAAATCGTTTGCATCCTATTGCGTCAATTTTTTTTGACGAATTCAATGGTAGATGCAAAAATATAAAATTCTACAGTCAGTGCCGTCTTATTGCGTTCTGACGCTCGAGGCAGTCAAAATTTTGCCGCCCCAACCATAGATTTGAGCGGGTACAAACCGGGTTTTCATGGTCAAAGGCATTTAAAACCTCGTTTAAAACAACAATCCGTCCCCTGCCTTTAGCCGCCTTTATACAACAATCATTCTAATAACACGAGTAAAAATTGTAAGAAAAACTTAAAAAAACACTTACACAACAGTATACACTACTCAACAGTCAGCTCATCACTGAACTCCCAAGCAATGTTGGGTACTATAGCTCATTTATTACTACAGGTATTAAAAAAATATTATTGAAATTTTTTGTACAATTTATTTGTGTAGATTACAGTGGCGTACTCAGATTTTTCATATTTGCAATGGTGTTTGAGTTACAACACAATTGTGCATTTTTTTCAAACGAGAGGAGGCCTTTTTTAGGACCTGTTCTATAATATATAGTTTGCTATACTTACTTTTCAAAAGTGTATAATTTAGGTATATTGTTTAATTTTATGTAATTTAAAAAATAAATAAATAATGACTTATGAAACAAAATTTACAAAAAATAAATATTAGTGGTAGATTTATAATAACAAATAACGATCTACATAACAAATTTCACAACAATTATTAGATAACGTAGGTAACAAAGAGTAATAATATCCAAAATAAAGCAATGTTAAACAAGTCAATTTTATTAAAGTAATTTTATGTATATTATGTAAATCCACTACTTGCAGTTGTTTTTTGTTAATTTTATGTTTTTTTTTTTATTTCATAAGTGTAAAATGTTTGAGTACGTCAATCTAATTTACTCCCAAAAATCTATTAGAAACTTTAATAACATTTTTTAAATATCTGTAGAAATAAATGAGCTACAACACCCAATAATAGTATTAAAAAGAAGATTTTCTATTTTTGTTTCTACTATTGAATTCGCCTTAACGCTGCCAGCCCACTGTAAAAATTCTTGTATTTATTTTTATAAAAATTTTTACAAAAACGATTTTGATAGTGTGATGTTATTTTTATGGAACCATAAAAATATTTTGACGGACTGTTTTTGTGTCACATCACGTTATCACGTAATAGTAGATTATACACTAAGGGAGAAAAACGTCTTATTTTTCCTGAGGTGTAATTTGAAGCCCGAGGGCTACAAATACATCGAGGGAAAAATGGCGGTCTCTCCCGAGGTGTATATACTATTTTTTCTCTACGATCGGGAGTAGAAACACTTAATTTCATAAATAAAAAATTATAATAAATCGGAGCGAAATTACAATATTTAGAAGCCTTTGGGATGTTTCCATGCAACGTACCATGACAACAGACATTTGTTTACAAAAATAAATATGAAATGAAATAAAAACTCCCCTAGGGAAATTATTGTCTTATTTCGTCCCTAGGGAGTAAATGCCTTACTTCTGTCACAATCTTGATGCCATAGAAACCAACTTCTACTCCCGGTCATGGAAAAAAATATTTTTACGAAATATAAACGTCTATATTTATGTTGATGCGATTGGCGTTTTGATTGGTTGTTTATGCCAGCTGGCGCGTTAACGTTGTAAATAAAAGTTTTGTGGTAAAGTGCTATTGGTCAAGTTCATTCGTACATACCAGTTATGCAACACATCTAACAATCATTATAAAATGTTTGTAAAAATATTTTTACAGTGGGATGGGGTACTATGGCAATATTACATGACGTCATTTTTATAAAAAAGTTTATAAATATAAATATGAGTTTTTTACAGTGGGATAGCAGCTTGAAAAATTGACCCAATAAGATGCCAAAGCTTTTTCCACAACTGTAATATTAACGCAGTAACCCATTCATATAACTACATTGAAAATGAGACAATAAAATATTATTGACTTTTACACTTGAGCTTTATTTTTCAGACAATCTATGTTTGAATTAAAATATTTAGTTACGTGTAGTTGGTATTAAAAAAATCTAAGTATAAATTAAAAAATTGTTTTTTTTAGAACCTTGATATACGATGTAATATTTTTTAATAAAAAAATTCACCTCTATAGCTTGTTGTTGTCAACAAGATGATATAAAATTTAACTCACATGCCCATCTTTAGTATCATCGTGTTTAAAATTGGCCAAACATCGTTTGAAAATAGTTTCCTCGTGTTTTTCCTCTGATCTACATGGGGGGAAAAAGTGAACATTGTAGGCATTTTTTAATTCATCTAATAATAACTCTCCATCTCCCGCTTTGTCCATCTTGTTGAAGGCTTTGTCTATTATCATTTTCCTTGATTCAGACATTGGTGGCTAAAACCAAAAACATTCTAACTAGAAACATATGATTTAAAACAGCTGTGTCTACTGTATAATATGAGATAATGAGATACAAGACCAAAAAATGTTTTATCAACATACAATTTTGCATCAGTACCAAAAATTTAAATTATTAAAAAAGGCATTCACTTACCTGTATTGCTTTCAAAAATTCATCTACGTCAACCTCGCCTGTATTTTCGACATCAAATTTTTGGAATATATCTTTGCCCTCTTCCTCTGTGACTTCCATTCCACTATCTCTAAGACCCATTATAAATGTCTCTTCATTTAGTCGTTTGTTGCCGTAATGATCCAAACTTCTAAACATGCGTCCCAAATTTAAAATGCCAGTATCTCCTCGTGATAGGCAAAGCAATCGCAAACGGTCCATGGGATCCCCTGATACCCCCACAGCTTGCAATTCTTGACCATTTTTGGTTGCCATTTTGGACTCCATAACAGACAGTGGGATTGCATTGCGAAAATGCAACATTTTGGAGCCTAAATTAAATAAGTATTAAATTGAAGTTTTATCGTATGCGTAAAAAATGTTTTTTAACTGTTTTTTGTTAAACACAGTGAAGTAAAATCTTGCCTTTTTGAAGGTTTTGGTAACGCCGAGTTAAATTGCTTTTACGTCAAACACAATATGCGAATTTTTAAATTAGTTGTAGGCTACTAATTATGTAATTTTTTTGACCTAGCACATAAACTTTAGATTGCGTATTGCTGAGTTGTCGGAAGAGACTACGGAGTAGTAGTTGCTTACTTGATATTTATACCGTATGCAGCTGGATACTACGTTTTGTTGGGGAAGGGCGGAAATATTGACGTTTATGCAAGAACGTCGTAGTGTGCAAAGGGTGGCAAGAGGGTTACGCGCCGTATTGAATACGCAAAAGGAATTACATCGCATTTGGACCTGGCGCGCGCAAATGTTTTGGGGAGTAAACAAACCTATTCCATTTTGCTGTTATCTAAGAACTCTGTCTGCATAGAGGATAACAATTAACATAGTGAACTAGTTTGCGGATTTCGTATACTGTTTTGTCGAATTTGCAGCTCTTACAATCTAACCTTTTTAAAAATAGTTGAAAATAAAAAACAATTAATTTCGAAAAACTAGAAGACAGGTTTCCAAAATTTTTTTAAACATAGATTACTTTATAAATCACAAAAACATGGTTAACAATGTATTTGCCAATAAAAAAATTATCATGGCTAATAAAGGGATTGGTATTGAACATCGTAAACACGTTTCAAACCAGCAATTAATATCTTGCCATTTCGTTTTGTCGATCTTCTTAAAGGCCTGTTCTATTATCATCTTCCTTGACTTGATTTAGACATTGGTGGCTAAAACCATTAAAATACTGATAAGATATTTACGTTTTCTAATACCTGCTAAAAACGAAGAAGAACGGCATACAAACGTTTTATTGCAACATGATTAGTTAGTAATGGGTAATGGGAATTTGTCATTTTTTTGTGTCATATTAGAAATTGTAGATGCTGTAACTGAAACAGGCTTTACTTTTTGACTTTCCATACCTTCGATATAGGGAAGTATTGATTTCATGATACTGCGTGCGTGCGTGCGTGCCCGAGTGCAAGGTAAATCGAAAACTGTTTTACCGATCTCTCTAACTTCATAATGGCGGTCGCTACAACTTTTTGAAAATCCCCACCTTAACGCCCACTTACTCAAAAAGTAGTTGTCTGATCGGGATCAGCTACAACTTTTTTGAGAGCTTCTCGTAGGTAGTTAGTATACGATGAAATAAATTAGAAAACCTGACAATGATCGCAATGGCGATGCTTTGAAAGTTTTTCAAAAACTCCCCACGCGATTTTTTTTAAGCTTTCTGATCCGATAGAGCTTTCAGTGAACTATAAATTTGTTTCTTACTAATCTCCTGAATTTTACTTTGACGCATTCCAGGAATTTTTGAAAAATTTGAAAATGATTAATTATTTATTCAAAAACGCAAACTCCGATCGCCATAAAACTTTTATCAGTTCAACTATTTTAAAAACTAATAGGAAAAAACGACACTTTAAAAAAAAATATATTCTTTAACTGGAGCTAATTGACAGGCGTAATTAAAATCACGTAGCTGCCGATAAACGCGTTGTTGGTATTAACAACGCGTTTATCGGCAGCTACGTGATTTTAACTACGCCTATCAATTAGCTCCAGTTAAAGAATATATTTTTTATTCTATGCATATTTTTGATAACTTCTCAAATAAAGCTATTATAGCAATATAACAATTTTTGTCCGACATCCGAAGTGGAATTTGTAATGATCCATAGGGCGCGGCGCTTACCTAGCATTCGTGCAGTTTAGTAGCTTTAGTTTTCCCTCGTGATAAACAAACTAATCGTAGACGCTTTATAGGATTCCATGATATTCTTGAAGATTTTAGTTGTAAAACATTTTTTATGTCATTTTGGTAAGGTAATTTTGTTAATTGTATATTTTAAACTTCAGATCACCCGAAGTCCTGAAGAAGACTACAAAAAGTAGTCGAAATATTGTGGTATGCCTAAACAAATTTGAACAAACTTTAATCATTGGCCCAAAAACCCAACAAAAATATAACTTATTATTTCAATTCAGGGTCTAAATTGAACAAAACTATTTAACTTTTTTTTATGACATTTCAGACTGATGAACAAACATTGGGTTGTGTAATATTTGTCTTTTGATGACTATTTTTTATTATTGGTAAGAAGTATTTTGTTCATATATATTAGAACCACTCAAAATGCAGTATTAACCAATCTACATGTTATTGTTCTGGCGATTCCGAAACCGTTATGGTATTACTACAGATAATTTGAAATGTAATCACAAAAAGTTTTTTTTACTTTCTGAAAATGATATAATGGTAACGCAATGAAATAAAAGCTTACCTTTTTCAAAATTTTGAACTTTTGGTAACGACTAAAGAAGTTAAATTGCCCATGCCACAAAACAGTCATAGTTTTTAATTATCTATATATTATTGATTGATTTAACTGACCGAGCCCACAAAGTTGTTATTGTGTAGGTAATGGTTCCGCTAAAGCACACACTAATCAATACTCAATAGAATATGCGCACTTGGGCTGTAATTGCGTCTCAACCCGAAAGAAGCGGAAATATTGACGTTTTATTCAAGGACACGGTTAGGGGTAAACACAAATAACAAAATAACTGCGCAGTTTTTTGCTATAGTATATTTCTTGTTTATTTATCGTTTACCTAGTTTTGCTACTATTACCAACCAGGGTAATCACCGACGTCGGAGAAGAAATAGCTCATATATTCTATTTCTTCTGCTATTCTTAGAAATGGGTTAGCTGCATGACAATTATGAGTACATTTTACAATCTAATTTTAAATAAACGTAATCATCTAAAAGCAAGTTATACCTGATCTTTACATTTTCGTTGTCTTTTTACACTTTTCATCAACAATATTTTTTACTAGTTACTTGTTGTACAAAAACATAATTCATAGATAACGTCATTCAGGAAATAAGAGCTTTACAGAATAAGTTTAGCAGATAGGTCTTTGTAAAATATTTAACCAGAACTGGAAATGGAAAATAGACATGTTCCTTTTGGCCTCGATGTTTTTGTAACTTATTTTTTTTTGAAATTCTTAAAACAAAGCGTTGTATTGCATTCAACAATTCAAATGCTTTTTTTTTCGAATGCTGCATCTTCAAAGCGAAGGTCGCTACGAATATTTGAAAATGTTGACTTTAATGCCCGTTACTCAAAAAGAAAATATTCAATCGATGCGATGGTGCAAATATTTTTACAAATATAAAAATTGAAATTAACGGCACGTTCTCAAAATATTGAAAATATCCAATCAATAGAAATTATCATATGATTTAGTAACCCTTAATAAGTATAATCATTTGATGCAAAAATATTCTTGGAAATCTGAAATTGTAAAATATCAGGTTGACAAAAATTTTGAAATTTTCTATATTTCTTAAAAACTCTCTACAACATTTTTGTAAAGCATTTTGTGAGCCGATAAAGCTTGCAATGAACTACAAATTTATTTCTTCCTAATCTCCCTTGACTCTGACGCCCTCCAGGCAAATTTGAAAAATTTGAAATTGATTAATTATTCATTAGAAAATGTAAACATCAATTGTTTTATCGTTGTAAAGGTTAATTTGGAGCAGTTTATTAGAATAAAAAGAATTTTAAACCATTAGAAAAAACTGAAGTGTGTACTTCCCATACCCATATTTGCAATAATGTAAATTTATAATTATAAAGTTGTAGAGTCCACCCTCCGTCTGTTAGATTTCTAAGAAAACAAGCTGTATAGGCAACCCTCCATTGTCCATTCCATCCAGTTCGTGAACAAGAAATTTTTTAATTTTTTAATTAACAGTTTCTACAGTAGCCAACCATATCCTAAATTTGCCATCCAAAAAATTAAAGAGAGGGGGGGACGTGTAGCCCCACCAAATATAAAATTATCTAAAAACTAACATTAGATTTTAGTTTTACTAGTCAAGATGAGTAATGCTTCTTAAACGGAAGTTTCCCGTTTATTAAATGAAAGGAAACCAATTTTTGATTTTCAAAAATTCAGAGAAGGTGTCACAGTGGAATTATGGTAATCAGCAAAAAAACTAAATTGTAGTCGATGTTTGGTTCTACGTATAAGACAGACGTATGGCCAGTTTTTTTAAAATATTATCTAGAAAATTTTAAATACTTGGAATTTCGATTTTCTACAGTAGCCGCACTAAGTATAAAAGTCTCTAAAAACTAACATTACATTTTGGTTTCACTTCAGCAATTATGTGTAAAAAGAAAATTTATTGGACCCCGTTTAATAAATAAAACCATATTCGATTTTCAAAAATTCATAGAAGGCGCTACAGTGACATTATAGCTTTCAGCAAAAAACAAATTGTAGCCAGTTTACGGTTCTAGCAGCCTACAAAGTTTAAATAAACCTGTCGGCAGTTTGAAAAATATTTTATTGAAAAGTTTTAAAATTTTGGTAAAGCGCCATTGCGATCATTTTCAGCTTTTCGAAATTAATTTGGTTTCATCATATACTACCTACAAAGTTGTAGTTGATTCCGATCAGACATCTACTTTTTGAGTAAATGGGCGTTAAAGTCGAGATTTTCAAAAATCGGCCGCCATTTTGAAGCTAGGAAGTTTGGTAAAAAAGTTTTTAATTTCACCTATATTCTCTCAGATTCTATGCTCAAATTTCCAGAATTTTGTTTTGGAAAAAAACGCTACCAAACACACATGTCCAACTTCCGCTTCCCGTTGCAGATTATTTTGTTGAAAAGTGTAACTAGAACTACAGTTTTGGATATACCTCTTCGTTTAAAATTTCATCAAAATCGGCCTAGTACTTTTGCTTTTAGATGCATCAACCTCCCCCCCCCCCCCCCACACACACACAAAGCCGATAGGTGTCAACTCGGGGTACTGTGGCAGTCACCCCACAGGTTTTTATTTTTTAATCCACCTGTGAGGAAATATTGGATGTAGATCTTACCTCAACGCCATTCGCGGGCGTCCAACGGCGGGGGGGGGGGTTCCTCAACAATAAATGTTCATAAGAACTCGTGCACACAACAACCACATAGATAAGAGACTTTAACGTAATTATTTTTTCTCATTTCTTGCAAAAAAATTCTAACTTAAATAATAATAGCACCCTGTTAAATAAAAAAAAACATTAACGCATTTTAATATATGGGTATGATTCTTATCATCGCCATTCTTCTCATTTTTAGGATTGGGGGTAGTTTAAAGGTGTTGATTTATAAAGGGACGATCCTTGTTATTAAATATATATTTTATAAAAGATTTTAATTTTTAAGGATTTAGGTCCACTAGAGGGTGGTTTCGAAGCATTGCATTGCTTTATTAAAAGTAGTCATTCTCGCCTTTTTTTTTCAAATGGGCAGGTACACTGGAGGGTTGTGTAAAATTGTTGCCTTAATAAACAGAAACGTTCTTGTAATTTTCAGCAGTGGGGTTTAATAATTTGGCAAGGGATTTTACACACGTTTCGGGGAACGGTCAATTTCCACAGGGGGTGGCTGCACCTGCCAAATTTCAGATTCAAACTATCTACGTTGGCTTGCCCTTCCCTAGAAAATAATCCTTCGGGCGCCCATGGCTCCATCCGAAAATGGGGTGTCTCGCCCTGTTAGAACCAGACAGTTATTGGGAATGTTTTTTTAGGGTAGGGATAATGTTTTCAAACAAAGAGAAAATGACTAAATTGTTAGTTGACTATTTCTAGAACCTCTGGATATTCCTGGGCGACGCGACGTGCCTTAATTTTGTCCTTGACCTATATCGCCGACATTGCCGGCCGTGAAAATCAATCGCGCGGCTGCTGGAATATTCCAGAGCGTTTCAGCCTTTAGGGTTCCACAATCTATACAGGGGTTGTGTGCGTTTAAATTCTGGGCTGTGAGCTGGTGAGGGTACATCAATAATTGTCACCTTAATTGACTTTATTTGGAATATCCAAATAGGTAGGGAATCTCTATTACTATTTATTATGTTGCATTTCATCAACTTAAAGCTGGTTTTCTTAATACTTGCAGAAATGTCAGTAAAATAAATTTAGGCAATGATGTAGGAATATTGTAAAATATTAAGATTCAAGATTTACAACTCTGTTTTCTAAACTCTAAAGTCCTTACTTAGTGTAGTATGACATACTCTACATGCACATACGATGGAAGCTAGAATATGTATCTATGTTTTTAACGAACAAAACGTCTGTTATTGAAGCGACTTACTATTTAAAATGTAGCTTTTATAAAGGAGAACAGTTTGGGTACTGTAAGAGTACTAAGTTTTTTAATAATAAAAAGACAAACGGTCTTTTTTTGTTCACAGCAAACTATTCTCATATATCAAATTGTGAAGCAACATATAACCTGAAACGTGTGTTGCCTACACCCAAGACTCGAGGGGTTGCACGATTGGATCCTGTAGTTTGTTTGTTTCTTACTCTTCTTTTCCAGGATGTTGTCTGATCCTTAACTTATCTATTATGAAATTTTCACGGAAATGCCCGATTTGGAACTCAAGGAATCCAAAAATGTGATCTGTATTTGTGTAATGGTGAATTTTAAGATCTGCCAGACTGTTTGTTAATGAAATTTGGTTTTGACCATGCAAAAAGTAGTGTAAAGATAGTATCACCTCGACAACTAAAAGTCTTCAGAATTGCCATGTCCCTTCATCGTTTGTTTTTTTTTTCTAAACGTAAAGGGTCTAAATAAGAAAATATCGCTTTACTGCCTTTCCGGGACAACTGCTCCGGTTATAATCACCTGTGATTGATTGTTATTTCAAGTTCTTGTTCAACCCCACTATACGGAATGATAACGAAACCAGGTACACCCCCAAGTTTTTCTACAATTTTCACAATAATGAAGTGAAACTCGGGATCTTTAATTATTTGCAGATGCGTATTTTATAACATATTATTTGCCATTCAGCCAAAAGCTGATGTCATTGCTGCTGTAACCGGTAGTAACTCATTGTTTCTTAAATGGCATTATATACTTTTTATAATATATTCTGATAAGGTATTAAATTCGGTATACAGTCATGTATGAAAATTACTAAAAAAGTTAAACGGTTAACCAGTAGAGGGCGTTAATGTAAAAATCCCGGTTGGCCATGCATTTCATATGCAAGTCTGCTTAAACGTTTTCAAAGCAGCGAATGTTATTACAAAACTGAATATTTAATGGTAAATTGGCTTTACTGAAATTTTTCAAAGTGTGTAGTTGCCATTTTTGCCACAAAAATCCTTTTTTTGGGGATTTACTTGGTTGTACTTTTCAGGCAGGGAACGTTTTTGTAGGCATGAAAAAAATAGAAAGAATACAGTTTTATTATTTTAATTTAGCCTAGACCATCACATTAATTGCAACTATACTGATACGTATAAAACTAGGTATGTTACCAATCAACTTGGCAGCTCCGATGCCCTTTTATATCATGTTGTGATCGTTTCGCCCCCATTTTTTGTTTTATTACACTTCATGGCAAAAAAATGCATTTGTTGCTAAAATGTTCGTGTATAACAGAGTACGGCGTAGCTCCCTAATGAAGCAGACGTTTTTACCTGTTTTATTGCCAAAAATCTGCTGTATAAATTACCGTACTAATTACGGGTACACTCTGTATATACGTTAAGGATTGAACATTAATTCTGTAATTATGTCCTACTTTAATAGTGCCGTATTGAATCTTGCTTTTCAAATTGATCGTTTCGGTTGCAGCGAAGTTGTAGGAATCCACAAAAGTGCTCACTATCCTGGCATCTAGAAATAGATACCCTGCTCACAATTATTTAAAGAAAACGCATACTACTTATATTTAACTAAAATAATAAGAATAGCTCGTATTCTTTGTACGATATGTCAATATGTTTTAATTGCAGTAAACAGTATTTAGCATATACATTTTCATAGAATTTAACATATGTTTAACATTTTACTCTTAACAATAAAAAACACGGAAAGCGTAGCATTATTAAAAATATAAATTTATAGTTATAATAAATATCGAAAATAACATATTACAATTATTGTGGGTTTCTTTAATACAAAATTGCTTTTGAAAGTACATTGATAAGAACTTATAAACCACTAAATGTAGTTACCTTATCTTTTATGCAAAATTTGACAATTTCATTGTTATTATATACAAAGCACAAATGCTATATTATTATTTTTGAAACGCGCTGTATAACAAATTTTAAAAATAGAATTATTAAGACAGTTAGATAATAATTATTTTTTTTGCATATAATCACTATGAGAAGATTATTGTGCTCCGCAGTAATTAACATAGAAAACATGCAACTGTAACATTTTATAAGTTGTAACACTGCCGCATCATAAGATCGAAATAAGCATCGCTATCGATTGAAGCACTGACTGCTGCATAGAAGTTGAAAAATTCTTCCCTGGTCACCTGAAAATTAAAAAAAAAATGTTTCTCTGTCTAAAGTAAAAGTATCGCAGATTTTCGTATTTTTAAAAAGGCAAAGTAATGATATCGCAAGTAAAATGGCATAACATGATTGTAATGAAAGTAAAGTAATTTAGTATAATGCACTTGTTAAATACGTACAATGGGATGTGTAGTATTTAAAAAAATTATTACTTTATAAATCTCAAACATTCTTTTCTCAGAACTGTGGTAAACAATGTATTTGGTAATAAAAAAAATTACCCCTACACTATGTTATTAATCAAACAAAAATTGAAAACTCACATGCCCATCTTTAGCAGCCCCCTGTTCAAAATGGGCAAAAAATCGTTTGAAAATAGTTTCCTCGCTTTTTTCTCCTGACCTATAAAGGGGATGATATTTAACATTGTAGGCTTTTTTCAATTCATCTAACGATAACTCTCCATCTCCGGCTGTATCTATCTTTTTGAAAGCTTTTTCGATTATCATTTTCCTTGATTCAGACATTGGTGGCTAAAACCACAAAAATTGGGATTATAAAATAATGTTTTACTTCGGTAAGCGGAACCGAATATTTTCATCTTTTTGTGCAACAAAATATAAATTACGACTAATATGGAAAACATGTCTTTTTTCTGGTACTTTACTAATGCTTATGGTAGTAGTTCTTATATTATTTAGTGCGCACAATAACGCATCTATTCGACAAAAAATTAAAACATTAATTCCAATAATAGAAAAAAGCGGACACTTACATGTATCGCTTTCAAAAATTCGTCCACGTCCACCTCACCAGTATCATCAACATCAAATTCTTGGAATATATCTTTGCTCTCTTCCTTCGTAATTTCCATTCCACTTTCTCGAAGTCCCAGTAAAAACTTCTCTTCATTTAACTTTTTTTTACCGTCATGGTCCAGACGCCGAAACATGCGTCCCAAATTCAAAATTCCAGAGTCTCCTCGTGAAAGACAAACCAATCGTAATCGGTCTAAGGGATCTCCTGTTATCCCCACATTTTGTAATTCTTGAATACTTTTTGTTGTCATTTCAGACTCGATAATGGACATTGGGACTGGTTTACGAAAATGCATCATTTTTCAAGCCTAAATTAAATACTTATTAATTATTAAATATTTTGATAGTCATTTTATATAACATCTTATTTGTTAAAAAAATTGGATTCAATCTGGTGAATGATTTTTTAAATTTTCTTATAATACTATTATGTTAAAAATTAAAATAAAATATTGCCTTGTTGGTAACGACTAAGTATGTTTTACAACAAACGCACGATGACGATGTAATGTTTTAAATTATTTGTAGACTAGATGATGTAATGTGATTGACCTAGCTCATACACGTTTTATTGTGAAGGTTATGGTTTGCGAATTGTCGGAACAGACTACGGAAGATAGCTAGCGCATTTCGTATTTATATGCGGCTGAAACTGGGAGAAACTGGGATTCCGCGTTTGGATGGGCGAAAGCGGAAGTATTGACGTTTATGCAAGTACGCCGTAGCGTGGAAACGATGCAACAGGGTTCACGCGCAGTATTGAAGACGCAAAAGAAATTACATCGCATTTGATATTTATTTATTTATTTTCTGTTTATTTTTGCATATTCGGAAAGAATATTTCAATCTTAATAAAAAAAACTTCTAATGCGATAGCAACCTAAAGTAGAAAAGAAAATAGTTATTGACAAAATACTTTTATAACTAACACCAAATCGCTTCCTAGTTATATATAATCTATACATATATTAAAAGCCGATCTTCGGCTTGACTTAGCCTTCTGCTTTCGTATGCCTCCGTACGAGACTGACTTTTCCTTTATTAATCCCATTCCACCTGTGCTCCGTTACGCCTCAGTTGTTGTGGGGAGATGCAGAGTGGCGCTCCAGCCCGTAACCCGCTACCGACCGTAACCCGTTCGACACGAGTTATTTTTAATACATTTGCTAACAATTTTCTTAGAAAAAAGCGTGGGGCGTAGTCCACGGGTTCGGCTAGTTTATATAGTGAATCCGGATCCCTTCCACCTGTCTCAATTTTCAGTGGTTAGGGCCCCCCGTTACTAAAAGCTGCATCTTTACGCGTTCATTATATAGGGCACACATTCCTTTGCGCAGAAGACCCCTACAGTTATCAATACAGATCAGCAAAATTGGATGCATGTCACCCTTACTTACGGCAGGATCCGGCACAGCGCAGTACCCACAGATAAGATTTAAATTAGACTCGTAAATAGATATACAAGTGATATACAGAAATTTTTAAATAAATATTTACACAAGCGACAACAGTGTCTGGTGTTGGAATTAACATTTTAGG
Source organism: Ctenicera cuprea (assembly GCA_958336395.1). NCBI lineage: Eukaryota > Metazoa > Arthropoda > Insecta > Coleoptera > Elateridae > Ctenicera > Ctenicera cuprea. The sequence continues at coordinate 17,615,621 of OY284487.1, read as the reverse complement.
TGTACGCATTGAAATTTTAATGGCGACGTAATTTACGATTGATACCGCAGCAGCGCCGCAGTTATATTGGCGTAAATTGTGCCGGAACTAAACATTTCTAAATTTCTGCCTGCGAAGTTGCATATGCATGGCAAAACTGAAAACGACGCCGGGGAGAGACGTATGTCAAATCATGCAAAAAAAACACGCGCGCGACGATAAAAATAAATAACTGAAACGGATTACGTTTTGCCATTGTACGTAGCCGGGATTTTAGAATGCCAATTTTTTGGACGTGAGGTTGTACTATCTATTAATTATTTAAACTAAAAAAATGTAAGCAAGGACTTATTAACATTCGAGGAAAGTTAATATAAACCAAGGTGAAGCTGAGGATTATATTACCTTCCGAGGATGTTATATCCTTGCATTACGTGTTGCTTATTATATTTTTGTCAATATTACAATTTACTTTGGGCTTAGACCGCGTCGTCAATTGGGGATTACACCCAGTATAATCAAGTAAGAGCCGACCTGTTGCTTGTCTGCCTTTACAAACGTTTGCTCTAAAATTTTAAGCCATAGTTGTTTGTGGGGCCTGTCTGCCTAAACAGGGCCGTGCCCTTAAATTATTTGAACCTTGGGGCGTACAAAGATTTGATCTTAATGTATCTCGTTTGTCAGGACAAGAATACTTAATCGGTTTATGCCTGTTAGCTGTTTGTGAACTAATACAAACTACAAGATAGTTTAGTAGTAGTAGTAGACGCATAGGCGTCAGATGGAGAGACAGAGCGAGTGAAATTGTAAAGTAAAGTGATAGTACGCTAATGTTTTGTTTTTGAAGTTTTTTGTGAAGAAAGTTGATTTTTTGATTTTTTGGAAAAGGATTGCTTGGAATCAAAGAAACCCAAAAACGGAAGGACAAATATGTTCACCAAAAATTAGGTGGAAAAGGGAAATTATTGCTGTATTAAAAAATTAAGTTGACAACTTTATTTTACTATCACTCATGAGCAATTTACCCTGAACACATTTTGTATCGGCCTCCGTTTATTAAATAAGGGGGAGGGAATTTTTGATTTTCAAGAATTCATAGAAGGTGTCACAAAGAAGTAAGCGGTCTGGGACACAACCAAATTGTAGTTGATAGCTTTATAAATATTAAATCAAAATTATAACTTCAGTAAATACTAACAGAATAACGTAAACTCCATAGTAAAGTATAAATAAAAATAATTATACAGGGTGGCGGTAATGTTCAGCGTTGCATGGGCGATAACTTCGTTATTACAAGACATACCATGTACAGGGTCAGTTAAATTTATTTTTTTTTATTTGCTATACTATTTATTTCTTAGCTATTGCTATATAATTCTCAAAGTTGAGCAGTACCACAAGACCAAAAAAATAAAGTTTAAAATTGAAGCAGGTTTGTCAATTTTCGTAGTTTGGTTTTAGCCCACTTGTAATATTATATCCGAGCAAATATTTTGATATTCAAGGTTTCAAATTTGCATGATTTTCAAAATACATATAAAATGTTATAACGTTTATATTATCTAAAAATGAGCAAAACAGGTCACTGGTACTTTCCCATGGTTTTTACGTTTTAAATATTCTCGCGCCAATAGACGACTGAATTAAATTGTTTTAACAAAAATTGAAGAAAGAAAAAATAAGGTGACGCCCCAGCGGCGAATTGAACTTGCGATAGCTTGTGCAATAAGATGTCGTGTCAGCGCTCCCCAACACTGTGCTACTACGACTGCTGACAGCAAATGCTAAAATATGGAAGGTAAACGTAGTAAGCGACAACTCTGATCAACACCGCCGGGAGGCAAGGTAACCGTGCTATGGACAGATAATCATTTTACGAACAACTTTCTTTGGGTGTCTTAAACCCTAAAACCAATCATTTTGTTAAAATTTTCAAAAAGTTTAATTAGATATTACACTTCAGACTTTGGACCAAAAATTGTTATAAATTATTTGAAGGGTTGTCCAAAATATGTAAATAATGAAAAATATATTTTTTAACTACCTAGGCTTAATCTATAGGCATAGGTAAAATTACGTAACTTCTGAAACACGCGTTGTTGATATTAAAAAGTAAAATAGTTTAAAATTATTTTTTATCTCGAACTATTTGAAATAGTATATTAAACTGTTTAAAGTTTATAACGATTGGAGATTGCGTTTTTGAATAAAACAGTAATGAATTTCAGATTTGTCAAAGATTTCTGGAAGCCGAAAATCAATAAAAAGTACATTTGTAGTTCATCGCAAGCTCCATCGACTGACAAAGGATTAAAAAAATGGATATGCCATTTTCAAGGAATAATTTTCGGAAAATTTACAGAACCTTGACAACCTGCCATTTTTAGAATTTCCAAAAGTATTTTTGCATAACATGATTCTACATATTGAAGGCTATTAAATGATAAGTTTTATTGGTTTGATATTTTTTTTTTCAGTAAACGGGCATTAAAATCAACATTTTTAAAAACTTGTAGAGGTCTTCGGTTTACAAATACTATACTAAAAAACAGGTCTAATATCCGTTTTCGGCTGAAAACCGTACGAAGAACCACCTGCAACTAAGAACACATAGAAAATTTCGCTTTTTTTAAATTGTAGTAATAATAACTTCAAACATTTTTCAATTCTTCGATAGTAATTTATTAAAAGCACTATTCCACAATTTTTTACATTAGACATACTATTCATAAAAATATTAAAATATTATACAGTGTATAGATTATATTTAGTGTAAGATATATTAATTTATTTATATTAAACCCTTAAACAGTATTTAGCATATAAAAGCCTTTTAACTAAAATTAAACATTTTAATCATGCACATAAAAGCTTAAAAATTGAAACATACATATCATATACAGCGCATGTCAAAAATAACAATTCAGGGTTATTTTGGATTTCCTTAATAAATAAATTTATAAAATAACTTTGAAAGATGTTGATCTGAATTTAAAAAGCTTAGAAATCCCAAAAAATACTTTTTCTGTAAGCAAAACTTAGCAATGGATTTCATTGTTATTATTTATTATACATATACACACATAAAAAACATATTGTACTATTCTATTTTTTTGAAACACTGTGTATAACAACTTTTAAAACAGAGTTAGTTAGACAGTTAGACAATAAATACATTTTTTAGTATTGTTAAATTACCGGTAATTTATTTTTTTGTAAGGTAAAATTCATACATTACCGGTAACTTACCAGTATTTTAGGGTAATATGCAATCTGCATTTCAACACATACCGTCATGTTGTTCCTTTTCTCACCAACAATTTAAAACCAAATAGACGTATATACGCTTAACCACGGCGAATTGTTTGTTTTCAGTACGTTCGATATTTTAAAGCGAGCTCCTAGTATTTGGGTCAGGTTTGGTTTCCGATTAGTTCTTCAAGAAGTCTCTTGAATTGTAATTTTTAGCTTATTTATGTTATCTGTACCATCGCTTGAGTTTATAATTTAATTAAATATCTATTTGTCCAAATATTGTTTGTAATTGTACATATTTAAAGAAATTTCGTATTTCTGAATAATATTGCATGACATTTTGTAACAAATTTTTGTAAGTGCGTATTGCAAGCGCACGTGTTCCCGAATGTATAGTCGACGAGGCGTCCGTCGCCAAATCGTCGTGGTAATGAAGCGCAAGCTATCAGCGCATTCCGCTCCACAATCATCTAAACAGACACTGTAAACTCAATTTTCTTATTTGCATCCAAAACTGTAGCGGTGCGATGATATGAGCCTTATATACCGCACACGCAAAGATGTCGCTTCTAGTATCGGGGATTCGTCCCTTCCCCAGTAAAAGGTGAGACAGGTGGAAGGGATCCGAATTTGTATAGATTCTACGAAAACTCGCAAACATAACATCTCAAAGATTCTCCTAATTTCAATTCAGATGCAATATTCTACGAGCAGAATTGCCAGTAATTATAATTATAGTGGTAAGATACGGAAACTTATTTAAGTTACGTTACTATTAACGGTAACTTACCACCTCTCACATCACTACGATATTTTTTTCATCTTGGCGAATTATCACCATAATAAGATTATTTTACTATGCAATAACAAACATAGAAAACCTGGCAATTGTAACATTTTATAACTGGTAACACTGTCGCATCATAAGATCAAAATATGCGTCTTGATCGATCGAAGCGCTGATAGCAGCATAGAAGTTGAAAAATTCTTCCCTCGTTAGCTGAAAAATTAAAAATGTTAAATGAGTGTTATTTCAAAGGGATCAACAGTTTTTAAAGCAAATTATTACTACTTAACAAACTACCAAAAAGTTTTCTCAGAACTTTCACCGATAATGTATTAATAAAAAAAATTTACCTTTAAATTATTATTATCACAAAAGCTGCCGGGCAACCGCCGCGGGACCATCCTCGCATTTATTGAAGTTTTTTAAAATTTGTAGTGTATTACCAAACTTTTGACAATCTTATGGAAATTTAGAACATATTTTAAAATCTTTAAAAAAAATTCGAATATATCTTATACCAGATCTTATTTAAAAATTTTAATATTTTGCCTTTTTTTAGAATTGTTGGAGTGTTTTGATGAGGTGCTATGATATTATTTTTTTAAATTAGAAAATTGAAAACATTGAAAATTTTAGAAATTTCACAAAATTTTTAAATTTTTAGGAAATTATGAAAGCTTTTGGAAAAATAAAAAATCGACGGTGGATGCCATGGAGAAGAGCAATAGAAGCGCGTTTGCGCATATCGGCCATTCGGCATGCGTAGAATACGAATTTAAGGTTCTTTTTTGAGCGCAGCTATTTCAAAATAAGGCACCCCTCCCTTTTTTGGCGGACTAACCTCATTTTCTTGCGATGTCATCCTATTTTATTCTATTTTTACAGAGATATTTTATCTCGAAGAAATTATTTTTTTAGGTTTCTTGCTCGTATCTCGTAAGATAGGTATTTTAACAAAAACAAAATTACAGTATCCGAGATCATTACAGTGTCCCGGTTAAAATAGACGAGCTGTATACAATCTACTACAAGCAAACAGAACTAGCTATGTATTCTCCCCGCACACAGGAAAGAAACCCCACACATATCTCGAACGGACCAATATATGTAGTAACACCATGCATACAGTGTCAAATCACCTTAACTTATGCTTTGACCGGGGTATGTCTTATTCTATTTAAGAAACCGAAATATTTTTCTATTTGCATTTTACAATGCACTTAAACAGAAATTTTTATTATCCTGAAACCTCGGACTTTTAAACAAAAATTTTCGATTTTCAAAAATTTATAGTTGGACTGAGACACGAACTAAATTATAGTTTACCCCTAGTTCTATTAGCCTATAGAATTTAAAAAAAAATCTCGTGGCCAGTTTTGAGCAATACTGTTTTAAAAAAGTCAAAATTTTGATATTTTTTCCACTCGTAGTTTTAGTAGTTTCAAAAGTTCTCGTAGCTTCTAAGAGTTTGTACCCCTAGGGCATTCCCAATATCAAATTTCATTCCGATCTGATTACCCAAGTTTGTATAAATAGGCGTTAAAACACAAATTTTCAAAAATTCATAGAAAGCGTCACATATAAATTAGCGGCCTGACAAACAATCCAAATTGTAGCTCATTCTCAGCGGTATGAGCGCACAAAATGTTAAAAAAATCGTGGTGCCAGTTTTGGACAAATATGTATCGAAAATTTCAAAAATTTTGAAAATATTTTTACTGCGTAGCTTTTAGCCTTTCAAAAATGTTTGTGCACAGTGACACTATGTCTCTTAAGGGCTATTACGTTAAAAAAATTGAATCCGATCTGTCAACCTGTTTTTGAGTAAAAATGCGCTTAAGTACAAAATTTTCAAAAAACCGTAGCGGCCGTCATTTTGTAGTTAGAATGTTCTGAGAAAAAGTGTCTTCTATAAGATTCCGGCTCTAGATTTAACAAATTTGTTTTCCATAAAAATTATACTAAAAAAAACATGTCTAACTTTCACTTCCGGTAACACCAAAACTTCCCTATACCGAAACTATATGAATGTAAAAATATAAATAAAATATAAAACTTACATGCCCATCTTTAGCAGCGCCATCTTCAAAATTGGCTAAAAATCGTTGTAAAATAATTTCCTCACTTTTCTCCCCTGGCCTGTAAAGAGGATGATATTGAACATTGTAGACATTTTTCAAGTCAACTAATGATAATTCTCCATCTCCGGTTCTGTCAATCTTGTTCAAAGCTTTTTCTATTATCGTCTTCCTTGATTCAGACATTGGTGGCTAAAATCAAGAAAATTCTAATTAATAAATTTACCTTTTGCAGTAGCTGCTGAGATACAGAACTTTTTTTGTAAAGAATCATGAGGCCGTGCGTGAGCACGACTCCATGATTCCCATCCCACCCCCTTACCCGGGCTCAGCGGACTTGCGCTATACACCACACACACCGTCCATGGACAGGCCGGGTTTAACTTATTCAGAAAAATTTTCGACGGGCAGAGGATTCGAACCTACTGCCGTTGGGAGTCTAGTTCTAGAGGTTGGGACTCTAACCACTAGACCACCCGCTGGCCCTAAATACAGAACTGAAAGATGTTTATGAACATATTTTGCATCAGTAAGCGGAAGTTTTTGTGTAATAGTTTTAATAAAATACAAATTATAACAGATAACTGAAATCGGCCTTTTTTGTTACTTGGTTTTATCGTTCTTATTCCTATTATGTCATTGCGTGTAATACCGCACCGATTCGACCAAAACTTTTAATCTCAATATATCACAAAAATATGCAAAACACTTTGCTTGGACTTTCCCTTAATTGGCATAGGTAATTTCAAACATTGTTATTTAGAGTATACTGTCAAAACCACTTCCACATCAACATTTCAAATGGCACACTATATTTTTTATGACGGATTATGAAAAAGGACATTTTTTCAGTATGTCTGCATGAAAAAGGGTTGAAACCGAAAGTTTTCGAGATATTTAAGTTTGAAAATTGAAAAATTGAATTATTATTGATTTAGGACAATCAAGTTGGCGTGGTTGCAGCAAAATATTGTTTTGTTTCTAAATGAAAACAATTTAATAAAGTACTCAAAGACTAATGATGGCAGTTTTATTTTTATTGTTGACCACAACAAATTTTCTACAAATTTTTGGCTACAATAATAAAAACAAAACATTTTTTTGCCATAATTAGTCTTTGAGTACTCTGTTTAATTGTTTTCATTTAGAAACAAAACAATATTTTGCTATGACCACGCCAACTTAATTTTTCAACATCGATAATAGTATTCAATTTTATGAACCTTATAGTGAAATATCTCGAAAACTTTTCACACGCACACCCGATATATAAAAATAAACGAAAGGTTGTAATTTATAAAAATGCCGACGTTTTTATTTTCACCCTGTATCTCGGAAATGAAAGCAGTAATTGAATTTTGGTTCACGGCATTCAAATTGCCTTAAAAATTTGAATAAATAATGCAGTATCAGTTTTTTTCTAACTCCATTAATAACGGTTATACAATCGAAATTGGACCACCCTGTACATGATTATATTCAACCACCAACACACATTATACTTTTCTCTTGTGTTTTTATATTTTTATTTAACATAAACAAATAATAATAGGATATGGCCACCAATCGTTTATACATATATGTACATATAACTGGCAGAAGGGCACAGGGGCAAAACTGGGGCAGCTGCAGGAGTTCGTTGAAGCTAGCGCTGAAATTCGAAAAGATTCGTAAAAGATCACGTGGAATATTAGCAATTCACAACGGCAGAAATTAGGTCAGTCACCAAATATACAGGATGTATCAAATTGCGTATTAACTATGGGGATTCCGCTTATTTGAAGAGATACGACGATGGTTAAATTAGAGAAAAGTTGTGGAATTTTATGCCCAATAATAATCTGAAAAGAAACTGGAGCTATCTTGCTTAGTTTCTGAAAGAACTGAAAAAAAAACTGATAATTTGGATTCTTTGTTTTCGGCTATAACTCCTTTGTCATTTATATTACATATTTTTAGTTAACGCATTATTAGGACACTTTCTCATGCCGAATCTAAATTTTTGATCAGATTTGGTATAACTGTTACCATTGCTCATTTTCGACTATCAACATTTTTTTTCCCTATGGTCGGCATTTTAAGTTTTTTTTTATATTTGAATAGAATCTTTAATTCCGATTTCAACGATGTGTCACACTTTGCATTTTGTTTAAATTTTGAGCATTTTATTACAGAAAATAAAAATTTCATAAGCGTACCATGGAAAGACCACGTCATTTAATTTATTCTGAAAAAATTCTAATAGTCCATGAACTGATGGAGTAAAACAAAACACCACTTTTATTTACTTTGGTCTTTAGATACACCAGGTACGCGAAAATTGCAGGAAACTTTGTTTTGAGCGTAGACAGCAAGTTAAGTTATTTTTACAAAAACAAATGAATGACATAGTTACTAACACACAGATTATTTTATACGACCTTCTGAATATGTACAAAGGTGTCAAATGTTTTGAAGATTTATTTAATAATTAACATCGTTAAAATCAGAATTAAAAACTCTATTCAAATATAAAAAAAAAATTAAAATGCCGACCGTAAGAAAAAAAAAGTTGACAGTCGAAAATGAGCAATGGTAGCAGTTATACAAAATCTGATAAAAAATTTAGATTAAGCATAAAAAAGTCCTAATAATGCGTGAATTAGAAATATGTAACATAAATGACAAATGAGTTATAGCCGAAAACAAAAAACTACGCAGGTAAGTCTAATATCTTTTTAGATTATTTATTAATGGGCGTAAAATTCCACAACTTTTCTCTAATTTAACCATCGTCGTATCTCTTCAAATAAGCGAGATCCCCATAGATAACACGCAATTTGATACATCCTGTATATAAACGCTCGATGGTTGTTATTCGGTATATTAAACAAAAAACAAAACTGCAGGAAAAAAGTTCAATGTTCGGTGAATTAAAAATAAAAAACTCCAGTAAACAAAGCGGTAACTAAGATATATGAACATAAAAATAAATGAAATTTAAAAAAAGACCCAACAATACTCTATCCTATTGTGATTTTTAAATTTACCACATTCCGCAAAAAAAATACAAAAAAAATTTAACTTACGTTTCCTGCTAAGAAGTTTTTGAAAACTTGTTTTTGCGACAAACTCGGAAGATTTGTTCAGGAAATATAAGGCAAGGAACGAAAAAGCGAACGCATCTACGCACCTACCCCTTCATTCGCCCACCTACCCCTTCACCTACCACTTCACCCACCCACAGACAGATATTTTCCCTAAACCACATCTTTTAAGATTCCTCAAGTATCCAAACGTGTTTTTCCGTTAATATCTCAAAATGAAAAATGTTCAAGGAATCAATACTTTATTTATAAGTTCGAGCTTTACTTTGTTAAAGTTTATTTTAATTTATTGTAAATAAAACAATTCTTAACTTCAACAGGTTTTGTATTTTAGCTTTATACGTATTTCAACGTGTTTACACGTCATTTTCAAAAGCAAGATTGAAAGTAAACAGTTGGTGTTGCTATAGGAACAATAAATCTTCATAACTTGATCTTGGTTTTCTATATCTGCGTCCAGATTTCTCATTCCAAAACGTCTAATAACGGTGAATTTAAGAGATCAATTTGTTCATTCATTAAAGGTGGAAAACGGAAAATGACGTGTAAACACGTTGAAATACGTATAAAGCTAAAATACAAAACCTGTTGAAGAAGTTAAGAATTGTTTTATTTACAATAAATCAATACTTTCTTTTACTGAAAATTTTGGAAAATAAAAAGAGGTTTACTTACATTAATAGCTTTCAAAAAATCATCCACGTCGATCCCGCCACTGTTTCCAACATCAAATGTTTGGAATAGATCTCTGCCCTCATCCTTTGTAACTTCCATACCACTTTCTCCAAGACCCAGTAGAAATTCCTCTTCATTTAATTGTTTGTTGCCATTATGGTCTAATCGCCTAAACGTGCGCCCCAAATTAAAAATTCCTGTTGCACCTCGTGATAAGCAAACCAATCGTAAACGTTGTATGGGATCCCCTGACATCCCTAAAGCTCGTAACTGTTGAACACATTTTATTGCCATCTCGTTCTCAAGAACAGACATTGGATTGTGAAGATGTGACATTTTTGAAGCCTAAATTAAATATTGCGACAGTTATTTAAAAATTTGTTTCTAACAAAAAAATGGAGTTTGTCAAAAAACAAAAACTTGCCTTTTTGTAGAATTTAATAGCGACTAAATTAGTTGTTTTTACGACACACATACGATGTGAATTTTTACGTTATTCGTAGACTATTGGTTATGTAGTTTGATTGCTGACCTAGCGCGTTAACTTTCGTATTGTGAAGGTAATGGTTCAGCGAGTTGTTGGAACAGACTACGAAATTAGCTTGTGTATTTCAGATCACATGAGGAAGGGATACTGCGTTTCAATGTACAAAAGGGATAATATTGACGTTTATTCAAATACGTCGTAATGTGCAAACGCTGGTGCAACAGCTTTACGCGCAGTATTGAAGACGCAAAAGAAATTACATCGTAGTAGGCACATGGTGCGCATGTAGTTTTTTACAGTATTCTATTTAGCAAAACCTTTGGAGACGGCCAGTTACAAAGGATGGGAGAGTGAAGTATTGCAAATTTGGTCTAATCTTCGTTCGCATTTCCAAGTGTTAAAATCACTACACATTACCATATATTTTTTCTTTCCCAAACTTCCAGTATTGATTTTATGAAAAATCCTTGTGAAAAAGCTCAGAGGGCCTAAGAAAGAGTACGCGTATCGTTGCTTCACGTCTGGTTCATCTCTGCCAGACCGGTATAAAATTTGAGATCGCCATAGCACTAGCAAAGCGCAATTTTATTACGTAAATTAACATCACTTACGTATCTTTAAAAACTAAAAAAAAAGTTTTTCAATTTTATCATACCCATTTTTCTCATCTACCTTTCGGTGTCCAGGGGTTCATCATAAATACTGGGGTAAATATGAAAATTCTTGAACGCAATATTTGTCGACATTTGAGAGCAATCTCAATTTTCCCAATATTCTAGTTTCTCTGTGACGCCCTCTATGAATTTCTAACATTTGGTGCTTAATGTCGTTATATTCAATAAACGCCTAAACGGAGAATATTAAACTTCCTCGTTAACGTTGACTGTTCATCAGTGCTTTAATTCTTCATTTCAAAATTTAATGTGTGAGAATTAGTAGTCGAGATCGTAAAATATCTTTCTGAACTTGAGAAAAAAAAAATCTTACCAAAATCTTTCCGGGGTACATTCCTAGGCGCTGCGAAAGCTGAGTGTTTAACTTTTCTAATAACCCTCGTATGTTGAGACAGCGCCTAGGAAGATAAATACGAGACACAGTCAATTACAACAACACCTGTACAGGGTGGCCTAATTTCGTTGGTTTTGCAGGCTATCTCGGTTATTACTACAGACATGTTATGGGGCAATTCTTTTAGTACATGTCGATAGCAAAAACGGACTTGAGCTATCTGCTTTTGTTTTCTAACTGCAATTTATTAACGTAGATAGCCTGCAAAACCAACGAAGTTAGGCCACCCTGTACAACATCAACGTTGCCTATGTGAAGAAATGTGTACTTGGACAAAAACAACGCACTCTTGTAATTTTTTTAATTACGGGAATAGAAAAAAATTATTATATCAGCTGCGTACTTAAATACATGCTAAAAATAGGGTCAATGTAATTTTCATTTACTAGCGTAGCGTAGGAAGTATTTCCACCGTTTGCTTTGCACTTTCATTATGAAGGTTAGACGATATAACAGAACAGATGGTTATTGAGTGACCCAGTTAAAGTTTGTCTTTTGTATGACCTTTACCCGGCTTTCTAGAACCGTCCAAAACGTTCTGCAAAAAGCGTCAGATGCGAAATTTTTGTAAAAATAGTGTTAGCGGAAAGAAAGTTTTTTAGTGAGCTTATTGGTTACATCGCTCACGTACAACTACAGACCTGTTATTTGACGTAAGAATTGTGCCTAATTCACTGGAAAGGAAAACAAATTTATTCTGAATAAAAAGCTCTGATGCAATATTGGTAAAATTCCCTAATGGGTCAGCATCAAATTGCTTCGTAACGAGACCCAGTTTGTTGTTAAACGGCGTAAATAATCATCAATAACATTAATAAGCGAAAAGATGCCAACATTTACAAATACAAACAACCTAAGACGCGTTTCGCCCTTATTAGGACTCTTTAGTTAGGTATAGGTATATTATATGGAGGAGTCCTAATAAGGACGAAACGCGCCTTAGGTTATTCCTATTTTTAAATTTAGCATTTCTTTGCTCATTAGCTTGATTTATTACAATGCTATTCGTATTGTTGTACTCAGAGGCCACCTGGCGGTTTCATACCGGTTTAACCAGCTCGCGCCATTCTTGCGTCGATTGTAGCTTTGCTACTTTATACCTCGCCGTACACTATACAGATGTCTCTACCTCTAGGGACTTCTATCGCCGTTACCAATAACTTTTTTATTATCCACTTTAAGTTACTACTGCATAAAAACCTTTACATTCAGAATTTAATTTTCTCTAAGGATATTTTGAATTCCATTTAAAAACAATGTAATTAATGTGAATTGCATGTCCGGTTTCAACAGTATGGGCTGCAACGCAAGATTATTCTGGTCTGTTAAATCTAAACTGGGCTAAGTGTTCACTATGCCACAATATAAGTTTTTTTACGAATAGAAAACATTTTGACAAATTTACTGACATCTCACGAAAACAATTAATCACTTGTCAGCCACTAAATCTGCAACAACTGACAAACACGGGGCACTTGGTCCGTATTGAAATATCTAAAAAATTGCGTGAATGCGAAAGCAGGAAATTTCAAAAATATAAAAATTTATTGATTTCTCCATGGCGAGTAATTAAAGTAGACACCTTGTGTATATTTTTTCAAAGAGGATGAAAATATACATCTACCGAACTTTGTTGACGGTATATACCAATTTCGCTTTATACGGGGTAGCTACACTGCCTAGGCTCTACTACATAGACCTAATACAAGTAAAGTGGACCAATGCTAGGTAAGAGCGGAATCGTGCAACAACTTTAGATGGCGTGAGAGAGAGGTAGAGAGAGACGCGCTAAATAGTGGGGTTGAAACGTTAGCATATGTACGGTAGTGTAGCAAACACTCTGTATAATATTATTTATTTACTATACTCTGAAAATCGTTATAAGAATTTTAATCCAACCCTCGCTACTCATCAGCCATCGGCGTTGTTAGCACATTCAGCAAAGTGTCTCTTGCGGGCATTCGACGTTGTGGGCACATTTTTGGCAAAGTGTCCCTTGCCAGCATTCGGCGTTGTGGGCACGTTCCTGTAAAGTGTCCCTTGAGAAAATTCGACGTTGTGGGCACATTCGGCGAAGTGTCCCTTCTGAGCATTCGACGATGTGGACACATTTGGCTAAGTTTCCCTTGCAAGCCTTTGACGTTGTGGGACCATTAGGCGTTAGTCGGAGCTCTACATTATACACGTTTTACACAAACTAAACGCTATTAGGGCACCATCGGGACTTGTGAACACTACCTAATACTTTTCGGCGTTATGAACACTTTCGGCGAAGTGTCCCTCACGAGCATTCGGCGTTGTGGGCACGTTCGGCGTAGCAGGCATTGAATAAAATTCGGCGTTGGGGACACCTTCGACGTTGTAGACCTTAAAGTATCGATTCGGCGTTGTGGGCATTTTAAATTAATAATGGTGTGCTTATGTAATTCACCGTAGCAAAAATTAGCACACACTGAGTGAAGAGTGAAGTTTATTTATTCAAATTATTTAAAAAAAGCATTTTGACAATCTATAAGACCGCGCTATGTAACATGTTAGCAAACGAAAGTGAGATCGAGTTTGGCTTTGAAAATTGAAACGTATGTCTGTACTTCAACTTTGACATGACTTTGACACTTCTAGAAGTAATAATGCACATGACAAGCTTGATTTCGCTTTCGTTTGTTCACATTGAATTAATCACAGACATATGTTTCAATTTTCAAAGCCAAACTTAATGTCACTTTCGTTTGCTCATATGTTATAACCACACTAATAATGGGCTTACAGTCTTTCTCGTGCACTTGCCGTATCTAGTCATCCTACTCGCACTACCACGTCATAGCACAATTTGTCGACACGGCGCGGCGCCTATGCAGCATGCGCCCTCTACTTTACTTGTATTATGTCTATGTTTTACTATTATGCTTCCGAGGGTTGGAATTCACCGAACTATCGATCTATTACTGACGCTGACAGCGTTGCGAGTTTGGGGTACTCTTGCACACAGCATTGCCAACTTGAGGTATTTTTCGATAAATTACATGTTTTTATATAAGCTTACACTTAGCTGAAATCGATACAATTACAATCTGATCAAAACGTTTTTTTTTTCTTAGGGAAGGCTCGGCCTTCTTTGATTTTTCACAGATGGGCTCCAGTCCCTGACACCCCACGTACTCGGCGTCTATGAGTCCCCATTATCACATGTTTTATGTCAATTTGGCAGTTTTCACTAAAATACTTACAAAAGCTAAAAACGCTTGAATTTAGAGAATGTTGTTAAATCTAGCTTTTTGGACTTATTAAATCGGTTGCAGGCTATTGTGCACAATAATAACCCTTATGGCTGGTTAGAGATGATTATTTCTTATCACCTGTATTCATCTTTATTTATTTACTTGTACTAAACAGTATTTAGCATATATGTACAGAGTTTTGTGAAAACCATCTAATTAATGTTAAACATTTTAAACATATACGAATATAAGCTAATAAGCATGCATCATTAACAATTAAAACATACAGCATGTGCAAAAACAACAGTTTGTGATTATTTTGCGTTTCTTTAACGAAACATTGCTTTAAGAAGTATCTTGATCAGAATTCAGAAGTTTTAGAAATCCAATGAAAATACTTTTTTTATGCAGAACTTAGCAATGAATGTCATTGATCATTGTTATTATATTACTTATATAAATATAATATTTTATTTTTAACTATAGTGGATAACAAATATGAAAACAGAATTAGTAAAATGGTGTTACACAATAATAGTTATTTATTGTACAAGATGATAAAATTGCACTTTATCTTCGAGAGCGATTTTAGCGTCGAGGCGTCAGCCGAGACGCTAATAAGCATCGAGAAGATAATGAAATTTTATCGTCGTGTGGAATACAACATTTTTTTCTATAGCAATTGTTAAAGAAGACCAAAAAATGAAGAAAAATCAATGATAAATTTAATTTAAAAGTGTCAGGAAAAAAACAGTTTCACGAAAAAATGAGTAGGTGGCTTTAATAACTTTTTGGTTGCTATAGAGTTTATTTAATGTAGAAAAAAAAATACTTTATCTATCCTTGCTGTTAAAGTACTACTTTATCTACCCTTGATGGTCAAGTGCTACTTTTCCCTCTAATTTTAGTTAATAATAGCACGTTTTAACAGTTGCTATAGAAAAAAAACATTTTTCCTACTTGATTGACAATCAAACCCCCTAATTACCCAATGAGATTATTTTACTGTGCACTGGTTACCAGATAAAACTGACAATTACAGTAATTTATAATTTATAACACTGTCGCATCATAAGATCGAAATAGGCATCTTTATCAATTGAAGCGCTAATAGCAGCGTAGAAGTTGAAAAACTCTTCTTTTGTCACCTGAAAAATAAAAAGATAATTAATTCTTTGTCTAAAGCCTTATATACATACACCTGACGAACGTTTCCGTTCAAGTGTATTATAGTATATTGCGGTTCGTACTATTCGTTCATCATGTAGTAGCATTCGCAGCAAGAGAGTAAGGAACTCAATCGCTGCGAAAGGCCATGATACAAGACTCCGTATCTTTGTATCATGGAGAAAGGATACAAACGGTGGCGGACCCCCCCCCCCCCCCCCGGGGGGGGGGTCACTTTCGTGAACGTACGAACGCAAAGTATTTCTTTCGCCCCCCACCCACATTTCTAAGACTTGGTTTTTTGTAAAGAATGATTTTTCGAGTATAAAATATTCCTTTTTTTTGTTTTTTTTTGGAAGGTTTTCCCCTTGAAATGGGAAATTACTACTGCCGCCAAGCATATGAAACAATAAACAAAGTGTAATAGGTAAAAAACGATGTCGGGTGTTGACAAAACGAATATCAAAGTGCTTTTGCCGATGTTAGGTGTTACAAATAAAAACACCTGTCACAACAGTCTTTAAATAGTCGATTAATTTTATTTAAGAATATGAACAACAAAGACAACGTCTAGTGCTTCCGAGATGAGGGTACAAACAATACTAATTTATCACCAAAATTTATGAGTGAAACCTATTCGTTATTTGGCCAATTGACAGTCATCTTGGGCTTCCGGGTTCAGCTATGTTATGAGGCCTAATTGGCCTTTGATATGAAAGAATAGCGAAAGATATGAAAGCGACGCACGGTCACTATAAGGTAGGAAACGCACTGGCAACTTTTACTTTCCTGCACTTTCAGTATGGGGAAGTATTGATTTCATTAAAACTTTCGAAATCGAGATTTTGACGGAAATATATGTTTTGGGCCTCCTGGAACTCAAAAAAGTGGTTTATAAAAATGTGTATCTGTGGGTGTGTGGGTGGCCATGTGCTCTCTCAAACGCTTCGGAGTGTGGGGGTATAACAAAAATGCATCAGGTAAATAAGCTTTAAAAATAATCCAAAACCGGTAGCGGAAGTTGTAGATGTTTTTTGGTAACAGTTTTTTTGAAAATAGAATTTTCTAAAGCTGAAAACGGAATCTGATAGAAGACTTCGGGGCAAAATAAAAATTTTTTTCCGAATTTTCTAGTTTTAAAATGGCGGCTGCTACGTATTTTTGAAATTTTTATCAAAAGTAATACAACTAGTGATCCCGTGTTTTACATCAACGCGTGTATCGCAAAGAAACACCGCAGCGTGTTATATTTGTATTAATATCAAGCTGTTTCAAATTCGAGCCCGGCCATGGGGATCTCGCTTATTTGAAGAGATAGAGAGTTGGTTAAATTGAGGCAAAGTTGCCAAATTTTATGCCTAATAATAATCGGTAAAGAAATTTAAAGTAGCCACTCTGGTTTTTCAGATATCTGAAAAACTCCGATTTCAAAACAATCGAGTTTGACTCATACATAATCCCATCAACAGAATCAATAACTAGCCCCAATTCCAGTTTTCTCCTGTCAAAATTAGCAATCAAGCAACTAATAACGATCTTTTTCAACCTAACCGAAATTTTGGATTTTTTATTTACTTTTACTTTTAGATACATTAAGTAGGCGGAAATTTCAGGAAACTTTGTTTTGAGCGTAGGCAGCAGATTGTTATTTTTTACAAAAACAAATATCCAAAATATCAGTTTTTTTCAGATATCTGAGAGTGGCTACTTTAAATTTCTTTACCGATTATTGTTAGGCATAAAATTTGGCAACTTTGCCTCAATTTAACCAACTCTCTATCTCTTCAAATAAGCGAGATCCCCATGGTGGGACTCGAATTTGAAACAGCCTGCACAACAATTAATTACGACGTATATTTAAATGGTTGTCGTGTTTTGCGTGATCTACCGGAGCTACGTCTTAACTTGTCGCCCTTGTCGCTAACAAACGCACTCATAGCAACGAGTAGTTTTATCGTGTATTTTTCACTTGTTGAAATCCACTAGCAATTTTTGCACTCTTAAATTAATTTGATTGGTTGTTGACATGGTAATCGAACACTATGATTGGCTAAATAAAATGTCTGTGATATAGCACATTATAATTTAAAATTTCAAAACTCTTCCTAGAACTTTAATCAGCAATGTACTTATATGTAAAAACAAAATTTATCGTAAACTAGTTTAGTGTGTTATTATCAATTAAAGGATATAATGTTTAACTCACATGCCCATCTTTAGCAGCACCCTGTTTGAAATTGGCCAAAAATCGTTTGAAAATAGTTTCCTCGCTTTTTTCTCCTGACCTATAAAGGGGATGACATTGAACATTGTAGACGTTTTTTAATTCATCTAATGATAACTCTCCATCTCCGGCTATGTCCATCTTGTTAAAGGCTTTTTCTACTATCCTTTTTCTTGATTCAGACATTGGTGGCTGAAACAAAAACATTTGGTAGTAGTTACTAAACAACTAGACACAAGACCTAAAAATGTTTTTCATTGATATTTTGCTACTATTTTAACCTTTTTAGGTAACAAAGTATAAATTATTATCAGTGTCAAGCATAAAAGTAAGAAAGTCAGTAAACAAAGATAGTTATGATAAATAAACATTTTCGTTGTAAATAAAGTTTTTTTAATGATAGCGGTAAGCAAAACATTTTAGACAAATAAATTTTAATTTAAAAAATTGTACGATAAATAAAAATGTTTGTGAAAAATAAAAATTGTTGTGAGAAACAATAATCTTTCTGATAAATAAAATTTTGTTATATTTTAAACGACAGATGGCGGGATGACGTTTTACTTTGATACGTTTGGCAACGTTGTTAAGATTACACGTGGTCAGCAGGCTCGGAGTAGGCTTTTGTGCCTGGCAAAACGTGAAATGGTGAAGGTTGCCGCTATACGCGTTTAGGTGAAATTGACAACTTACATGCCCAAACTGTTTGTTTATCGATTTCATCTAAAATCATGTACCTATAACTTACACCACATTAAGTTTTGACAGACACAGCCGCCGACACCGGGGCTTGTAGACCACCTATGATCTTAACAACGTTGCCAAATATAGCAAAGTAAATCGTTAACTTTCCATATAACTTTTAATTATGGGTTTTTATGGCACCTATTCCTCAATGTTATTATTGCGCGTAATAATTTCTCGAATCGATCAAAAATTTAAACTTATAATTATAATATTACAAAAAAGCTTTTACTTACATAAATCGCTTTCAAAAATTCATCTACGTTAACCTCGCCGGTATTATTGACATCAAATGTTTGAAAAATATCTTTGCCTTCCTCCTTTGTAATTTCCATTCCACTTTCTCTAAGACCCAGTAAAAATGTTTTTTGATTTAACCGTTTTTTACCGTTATGGTCCAAACGTCTAAACATGCGTCCCAAATTTAAAATTCCAGCGTCTCCTCGTGATAGACAAATCAATCGTAAACGATCCATGGGATCCCCTGTTATTCCCACAGTTTGTAATTGTCGAGCACTTTTTGTTGCCATATCGGACTCGGTAGCAGATATGGGGACTGGATTGCGAAAATGTAACATTTTTGGAATCTAAATTAAATAAGTTTAAAATAATTTGATAGTTTATTTGAAGTTTTATTGTATTCTTGTAATGAAACTGAGAAAAGAACCACAAAATGGTTTTTTACTTTTTGAAAATACATTGTGATTAAAAAAATTAAAGTAACTTGCCGTATTGAAGGTTGCGATAAAGCTTAAAGCCATTAAACACTTTTATCACAAATATAAGATGTGAATTTCTGTTTGTTGGGGTAGGTAATGGTTCTGCTGAATGATCGTAAGCGACTGAAACGAATATGACCTTATCTGATTATATATGCGGCTGGAAACTACGTCTTGATGGATAAGGGTGGAGGTATTGACGTTTAAGTACGTCGTAGCGTGCAAACGATCCATAGGGGTTACGCGCAGTTATAGAATACGCGAAAGAAATTACACTGCATTTGCACCTAGAGTGTAATTAAATTATTTTATTTTGGTGATATTCCTGAAGATGGTCTGTAACGAGGATGACGAAGTGAACGAGTTTGCGGCTTTCGTCTAATCTCGCATTTCCAACAGTTAACAATCGCTACATATTTTTACTTGCTCATACTTCCAGTATTGATTTTATGAAATTGCGTTTTAGAGCTCAGTATGGAAACATTAGGTGCGATTTTGATAAACCTTGAAAAGTAGTTGTAAATCTGTCGCAGGCAAATGGTTAATAATGTCAGACAAATAGCTTCTGCCTATGCAAATAGTTTTTGCCTGGGCAAATAGATTTAACTGAACAAAAATTAGAAACATTGGCATGGTGGAATGCTACAGCGGTGGTTATGCTCTCTTGGAGGTTTTTGTATGTAATGCCGCGCCCGCGAGAGCGCGAGCTATTGTTGTACACGCTTTGTGAAAAATTGTTTACTTACGCACTAATACGAGACAGTTTAATTTTTACTTTCCCATACTTCCAGTACTTTCTTGTAGCCTACAACATTGTTTACTTCTAGAGCATTCCAAATATCAAATTTTATCCCGATCTGAATAGTCGATTTTGAATAAACAGGCGTTAAAACAAATTTTTAAAAATTTATAGAAGGCGTCACATGCAAATTCAAATTGTAGCTCATTCCCAGCTCTATAAGCTTACACCATTTACAAAAGAAAGATGTACTCAGTTTTTGAGCGATATGTTTTTGAAGAAATCCAAAATTCTTAAAATATTTTTTAAATTTATGGCTTTTAGCTTTTCGAAAATTTTTGTGCATGGCTTTTATGAGATATTACAATATAGTTATTTTGGTAACAAAGAAAGAATGTGATGCTTTTTACCCGAGTGTGCCATTCAGTCACACAAGGGAAATAAGGCACTTTCTTCCCCAGTTTTACATATGATATTTTCGTCAACCTCAAGAAGTTTATCAAAAAAATTTATTTTAAAATTAATCTAAATTAAATTATTCAGTTTGAGAGTTGTGCAAAATACAATAACCATACGTATCTATGGTATACAAGACGTATCTAAAGAGAATAAACAAAGCGTAACCAACATTCACTTTAAAAGCGGAAGCAAAATAAAGTTTCCTCCCGGCGGGATAAAAAGGAATTTTGCTCCCACCAAGCGGCAATTGTCAAGTTTTGACCACAAAACGAGAGTCGAAAGGCCTACTTTCTAACAAGGTCGACGCAAAATAATTTGAACTCGATCTGTCAACTTGTTTTGAGTAAAAAGGCACTAAAATCAAAATTTTCAAAACATCGTAGCAACCGACATTTTAAAGTAGAAAATTAAAAAAAAAACATTGAATTTACCCTAAGAAATTCTATCAGATTCTGTTTTCAGATTGAAAAAATTCCTATTTCGGAAAAAATGCTACCAAAAAAAACATGTCTTATTTCCGGTTTCGAATTATTTTTAAAAGCTTATTTTGGTGGTGAATTTTTAATGTGCCGCCAAATTCCAAAGCTCATCAAAATCATACCATCCGTTCGGGAGTTATGATGCACCACACACATACATATCCACCCTCAAACAAAAATTTTTTAAATACACTTATTTTGGATTCCTGGAGGTCCAAAAATCCGTCAAAATCTTAATTTCGAAAATTTCCATTTCCTATACTGAAATTATGGGAAAGTAAAAAGTGCTTTCACTTTCTGATTAGTATTTTACTAAAACAATAAAAATGATAAAATATTACCTTTTTTGAGGGTTTTGTATTTTTGGTAGTTAACACTAAAGCAGTTAAATTTCTGTTGCGACACTCACGTGAATTTTTATTACTCTTGTATTATTGATTATTAAACAGACCTAGTCCATAAGGTTATTATTGTGTAGGTAATGGTTCTGCTACGATAGACTCTAATCAATACAATGTGCGCATTTAGGGCTAGACGCTGGTAGCTGCGTCTCGACCTACAAAATGTGGAAATATTGACGTTTGTTTACTCAAGGACGTGCGTTGTTTGGGTTGAAAACAGATAACAAAATAACTGCGCTTCGTGCATTTGTTGCGGGTACAATTACATCGGTATTCTTTTGTAATAGTTGTGAATCCCCTCTAGGAAAAGCTCTCAATTCACGCCCTACCCGTTAAAAAAAACAAGCTTCAGTCGAAAAGCATTTATTTGTTGCTCTCGCTATCACTGATGCCTAAAAATAGACCACTTATATCTTATTTTGGTGCTATTCCGGTCAGCTACTTTACCACAAATAGTGTTAAAAACGTGTAATTAAATAGAAAGTCAAATTTTACTATCACAGTGCAAGTGGCGTTGTCATAAAATAATCAAGATTAGTATATTTCCAATTGCCAGGTTAAATTAAATATCTGCTTTTAAATTTAAACATCTTAGCCAATCATATTTATGCAAAACCCTTGTATATATTTTCTATTTCATTTTCACACTTGTATGAACATTTTCAAATACAATTTATATTTAGGTAACATGTAATCGTCCGATATCAGGATTTATTTAACTTTGTTTAACCAAATAAAAGCTTGTCCGTGTTCTCAATAGACTGTCGTTAAAAAGCAAACATTTGTTAGATATTTTGTCGTTTTTAAACACTATTACAAAATATTATGTGGGGTGCTCATGTACCTCTGCCCCCAACGATACGCCTCTGCTGCGTAGAAGTTTCTGGAAAATCTGCTTTAACATTGTCCTTTATATGACCATGACCTGTGGCGTTCTAGATTTTCCAGAATGTTCCGCGAAAAGCGTCACCTAATTCTTTTGTGCGACTAAATTTTTGTAAATATTGGGTTAGTAATATATAAGTTTTCCTCAGATTTACCATTTAACGATGACGTCATATGCGTAGGCTGTAATGCCATATTAAAAAATGTTCACGTTAATTGATACTGGAATTAGTAACGCTACCCAAACAAATACTGCATCTCCATTGTTATATTATGTTTATACGCATTATATTACATGAGTAACAGTTTTTTTTCTTAATGTACTGATAAATGTAAGTAAAAGCAATTTAGAGAGAATGATTTAGAACTTACATATTGGGGGATTTACGATTCAACTTATTGTCAGGTTCCTACAAATAATTATGCAATTTCTGTTCTGTTGCACAAGCTAGTTTCACAACATGTATCTGTCTTTTTAACTTGTTCTTCATACGGTGAAGACTGACGTACTCCACACGGCACACCCCTGTGCCCCACCCACATACCACAAAAGCTAGAAATGTGATCACTGCTCACTAGCATATTAAAAAATATTTTTTTATTATACTATTTTAGCAAATTTAATTTTTTTTTAAATTTTTTGATTGTAACCAGCAAAGTAACGGTTGCAGAATAAACTTTACTTTGCCCACATTACAAGAATCAATGACATTTTTAATGACGACTAAAAATATACAGGGTGTTGTCGAAACGAGTACCGTAATTTATGCAACAGATTCCTTGCATAAAAATAAAAAAATTATTTCTCGTAAAAAAGATTTGTTGTAACAAGACGCTTTTTTTAAATTTTATTATACGAATCTTAATGCGCAGAAAAAACACAAAAACTCGATCGTAATTTTGAAGAAAGTGTAACCTACCAACGTGAAATTTAAACGACGAATGTATCCCTCTAAGAGGGTGTAGCTTCCTAAGCTAAACACCTTTGGACATGTAATTTATAAACACCTTTTAACATAATTTATGCCAGGCATCTCCTGGAAAAAACACTGCAATTTCGGGTACATTTATATAATGGAGGGTTACTACATATTCCACCTCAGCAGAGACCAGTTAAATCTAGCTTTTTCAACTTATCACTTTGGTGGCAGACGTTGTGCAAATTAAAGAACAAGTCTTATGACTGCTCACAGGCGATTAAAGTAAACTCTTGCCTTTATTGAAGCCAAATAATAAGAATAGATTGTATTGTTTGTACGATATATTTAATTAAATAAAATAAACAGCATTTAGAACATACAATTTTATGAAAACAACTTAACAAATATTTTAATTTAAATCTTATAAATATAATTTTAAATAGTAAAGCATTATCAAACATTTAAACAGTGAAGCTACCTATGTCAAACATAATAGTTTATTATTTTAGGGTTCTTTCATGAAAAGAGGCATACATTGATCAAAATCTAGGTACTTGATAAAATTAGTTCCTTTTCCTTTTGTGCAAAATTTGGCAATAAATTACAGTGTTATTTTATACATATAAAAAATACTGTAGGTACTAATATTATTGAAAGATGCACCAACTTCAAAAAAAAGTAGAGGTAATAAGACAGATAATAAATACATTTTTCTGCTTGGAATATAATCACCCTTAGAAGATTATTTTCCTGTGCAGTAACTAACACACAAAGCTTGAAATTAAAACATTTTATAACTTGTAACACTGTCGCATCATAAGATCGAAATACGAATCGTTATCAATTGAAGCACTGACACCAGCATAGAAGTTGCAAAATTCTTCCCTCGTCACCTGAAACATTTAAACAATTATTTCTTTATCGAAAGTTTTGGTATTTTTTAAAAAGGCAGAAATAAAAAAAAACAGCAAATATAATCCACTTTCACACTTTTAACTTTGTATTCTAGACAATATAATTACCACATAATCAGAATATTGTGAGCCACCTATTTTAAAAATAAGACAACGTTGTTAGGTGCTTACAAATTCAATGAAAACATGTAATGGTGCATTTAAAAAAAAATTTAATCTTCAAAAAAAATTCTTTTTTCAGTAGGTACTCTGACCAGCAACGTATTTGTCATTACAAAAGTAATTTAAACAAGTCTAGCGTTGTTATATAAAATGATATAAAATTTAAAACTCACATGGCCATCTTTAGCAGCACCCTGTTCAAAATGGGCCATAAATCGCTTAAAAATAGTTTCTTCACTTTTCTCCCCTGACCTATAAAGGGGATGATATTGAACATTGTAGACATTTTTCAATTCATCTAATGATAACTCTCCATTTCCTTCTTTGTCCATCTTGTTGAAGGCTTTTTCTATTATGTTCTTCCTTGATTCAGACATTGGTGGCTAAAACAAAGAACATTGTAATTAGGAGTTTAGGTTTTCTAGAAGCTGCTAAACAACATGAGATACAAGCACAAAAATGTATATCAACATAATACTACGTATTCTTCTAGTTGTTATTGCGCGTAATACCGTTATTAATTCAAACAAAAGTTAAAACTTTTAAACAGTGGCGTACATAACGGGATATTAGTATAAACACGCATTTTTTAAATTTTGTTTTTATCTTGCTCCACCAAATTTTTTCTGCTACGCCACTGCGTTGAATTATGTCAATATTACAAAAAAAATTGTTTACTTACATGAATCGCTTTCATAAATTCATCCACGTCAACTAAGCCACTATTTCCAACTTCAAATTCTTCGAAAATATCTTTGCCCTCCTCCTTCGTAATTTCCATTCCACTTTCTCTAAGAGCCAGTAGAAATTTCTCTTCATTTAACCGTCTTCTGCCGTTATGGTCCAAACGCCTAAACATGCGTCCCAAATTTAAAATTCCAGAGTCTCCTCGTGATAGACAAACCAATCGTAAACGGTCTATGGGATCCCCTGATATCCCCACAGATTGCAATTCTCGAACACTTTTTGTTGCTGATTCGCACTCAACAACAGACATAGGAACTGGATTGCGAAAATGCATCATTTTTAAGCCTAAATTAAATAGGTATTATTATTTTTTTATAGTTATTTTAATTGTTAAAACATTGAAATAGAATTAGAAAACTGTTTTATTTTTAACTTTGAAAATAGTAGTTTGTTAAAAAATGAACTAAAATCTTACCTTTTTTAGATTTTGGTAACAATTAAAGTAGTTAAATTGCTTTTACAACAAACACAGAATGCAAATTTTTGTTTTATATATAGACTACTGATGATGTAATTTGATTGACCTAGCGAATAGTCGTTTTATTGCGAAGGTTATGGTTTGCGAATTGTCGGAACAGACTGCGGGATATAACTTGCGCATGTGGTATATATAGGCGGCTGGAACTGGTTTCTGCGTCGCGATGGGCGGAAATAATATTGACATTTACTGCAAGTACGTCGTAGTGTGCAAACGGTGCGATGGGGTTGCCGCGCAGTATTGAAGGCGCCAAAGGAATTACATCGCATTATGCCTCTATTTCTTTAGTAAAAATATTCCATTTGCTGTTATCTCAAGTGTCGGTGTTACATGCTAGTTTCTCGACTGAAGTACATCACATACACACAGTGGAGCTCTAAGCTGGGCGTTCAATGGCCATGTGGCCTGCTGTTCCCCAAACACAATTTATTAGCATAACAGGATTTAATTTTCTTTTATTTCTAAATATATTATGACGTATTATGAAGGATTAAGAAACTATATTTATAAAAATATTAATTAGATGCAATGCAAGTACAATAAGCACAAACATTATTTATCTTACACAGTGCATTTTGTATTACATGAAACAACCAAATATTTTCCTTATCTTATATTCAGTTTCTTTCTCTCGACTAGCCTTTGTTTGTTTATTACCACCTCCTTTACTCTCTTTCTTCTTTCCAGATGGATAAGTTCAGTTATGAGCGTCTCTTTTTTGCCACTAAGTTCTGTTATGACTGTCTCCTTTTTTGCCACTAGAACGGTCACATTGGCGCACAATTCTTCCGAAAATCATGCAGGTTGGTTTCTCCTTTTAGGCCCTTAGTTTTCTGCCTATATCTTTTTGCGATATCGTCCATTATGATAATAAATAAATATGGATATGAAATGTTCACCTATCTTACTCCTGTATTCGTTCTGAACTAGTTTGATTCTTCATTGACTGTTCTAACAATGTTATGGGCATTACAATAAAAACTTTTGATTGATTTTCTTACTCCTATGCTGACATTTCATTTCCTTAAAACTCTAAATATCTCTCGACTCCACCCCTTATCAAAAGGCTGCTTCAGATCTAGAAAACAAAGATGCTTTTCTTGCTGATATTCAACGATTTTCTCCGAAATTTGTTTAATAGTAAATATTGCGTCCTAAGTGCCTGTGATGTTAGGTCTAAAACCACACTGCGATTCTTCCAGCTGGTAATCAATTTATGTTCTTAAACTTGTATCTAGTATTCTGGAATAAAGTCTTTCTGGTACACTAAGGAGGGAGATGTCTTGGCATTCTGTCTTCTTTTTTTGTATAGGAATGATCACTGCTATTTCCCAGTCTTTCGGGGTTCGTTTACTTCTCCATGCCATGTTAAGTATTTTTAGCAAGTAGTTTTCTCCTGAATTTCTCATGTACTTGACCATTTCCGGGGTAATTCCATCGTATACTGTAATTTTGTATGTTAATTTCTCGTTCACGTTGGTGTGCGATACTGTGATAATCAGGGACGGCGGAAGCCCTATTAGGGGTATAGCAAACTCCACACCTGGAAAATGTCCGTGTGTGGAATTCCACACCTGAATATTCAGAGCGTTTTTTTCCCGATTTTGAATCACTCGCCACTTCTGTACAAACGAACGATCTTTCTCGACTTTGAGACGTCTGAAAACATATTTGCGATCGAAAATGGTCAAAAACGCCTCAACCATATTGCAATTTTGCATATTTATGCAGAGATGGTTGACAGTCTCGACATCGATTTATTGTTGAACGAATTCATTGTAAAAAATTCAAGGTCTGCGACTTTCGCTTTGATAACCAAATGATTACATAATAAATCTCAATTTTGCGTATAAAGAGTAACTTTGTTCTGATTTTCCATTATCTCCCTTCACCCCCCCCCCCCACCTCTTCGCCCCCACCCTTTTACTCCACACGTGGGTTCAACCTCTTCCGCCGTCCCTGGTGATAATATGTCGTTTTCGTTTAGCTCTTCTTCCGTTATGTTTTCCTGTTGGTTGTTGTTTACATTAAGTTGTTCATAGAAGTGTTCTCTCCATCTGCCCCTCTTAAAAATTTATACACTTACAGTGGGGATTATTTCCGTTCTCTTAAGCTTTTCAATGTCGAATAGTTTTTAGTTATTCTGCATGCTTTGTTCCATATTTTTCCGAAATTCTTCGCTGCTTAGCTGCTTCTATTGCCTTCTTGACTGTAGCTGTTTGGGCCTTACAGTTCCAATAATTTCTGTAGAATGACATCTTCTTTTGTTGTTTGCTCATTAATCACAAGTTTTTGTACGACTGACTAGTTCTGAGCATTTTTGGCTTTAAGTTTGTAGCTTTTCACTACCTACTTGTTTCGTCATTTTATGTGCAGTTTCGTATATTTTATATGATGTGCGATTCTTTTTATTATCAGCAGGTGGTGGTCGCTACCTATTTCGGCTATTTCTGGCCCGCTTTTTATTCTGCAATTATGTATGAGGTTAAATTTATTTCGTTTAGTATCCATTTCATTCCCCCAGGGGCGCGCCTTGCAAGACGTGCGATGTGTGCACTGCACGCGAGCGCCATCGCAAAGAAGGCGCAAAATCGTCAGAAAAAAGCAGCTAAATAAAATACCTGAACCCTAACAATGCCTGCATCAGCAAACCACCGAATGAAACCCCCCTGAAAAAGGGACTTCCCCAATTCCCATTGTATTTTGCTGTATCGTTCTGAAGCTGTACAAACCTAAGGTGAAAAATCGATTTGAGATTTCAACTGATAAAGATTGGTATTTGGTTGCAACTAAAAAACACAAACTATCACAAAACCGAGAGACTGCTTCAAAAAATAGGGGGGGTGGGGAAGGGTGTTCTATCAATATAGACGCGCTTGCGCTTGTTTGAACTTTATCAAAAAACTGTCAAAAAAATACTAGAATATCTTGTAATAAGGTTTTGTTTAGTTCTTTATTTTTGTAGTATTTTCAAAGTAGCCAAAAAACGTAGTATAAAAGAAAGACATTTTACATTTAAAATTTTATTTAAGGTTTTACAAGTCCAAAGCCAAAATACAGTGTAAACACTTGCCAAAAAAGTGGATGGAATTTACAGAAAAACCATACTTTCGGAATGTTCCGGCAGAAATACTTTGAAGATCAGATAGAAGTAGTAGACTGGGCCTCAACAGCTTGTGAAGTACAAGCTTCACCTTCGGCCGCCTCAGCTTTTGCACATGGTCGACGACGTTTACGACAAGACCTCTTCCTGCGGTTCTTTGGACAGCAAGACCTCTTCCTACGCTTCTTTGGACAACAGGACCTTTTCCTGCGTTTTTTTCCGCAGCTCCTTTTCCTGCGCTTTCTACCACAGCTACTTCTCCTCCTCTTCCGCGAACAACGGCTCTTACGTTTCTGTTTTTTTACTCTGCATGCCTGCTTCTCAAACTTTTTTCTTTGGCAAGCAGACATCTTGCACCAACAGCGAGCTCCTTCAACTGCTATCTTTTTAACCGTCCAGCCACAGTGTTGTTTTCGAAATTGTCGTAAGAAGTTCAAGAATGGATTTCGTGTCATCTTACCAGGACAGCAGGTTGGTTTGCAAGACGAACGGCGCTTTTTCTTGCAGCTACGGCGCCTCTTTTTACAAGAACGTCTGCGTTTTGGCGTACAAGATCGAGCGCGTTTCTTGCATCGGCTGCGACTACGGCACATTTTAAACTCTTAAATTTAGAAGAAAACCCAAAAAGATTTCTCCGTCACGAAATAATTTTACTGTAGTATTTGAAAAAACATTTTACACTGTAAACAAATAATTTATCTATGACGACCTAGCAATTTTGTTTTAGATTCAACACCGATATCTTAAATGTAATATTATAGGCAAATAAAACATTATTTTTTCCCGACCTTCTGGATTGGGTGCTAAATGTCTTCGATCGTTAAATGTCCACTACTAAAAGCAAATCAAGGTGGAAAATGAAAACAGTTTGGTGGTCACTAAATGTCTAACTAATATATTATCCTCGAAAACTACTACTAGTGGATTATACGTCTTAGAGCTTTACGGGTCTAAGAAAAAAGAATTTGGTGCTATTTGTGTTGTTAGCTTGCATCCACCATCTAAGAAAAACATTTGCAAGAAGTAGACTAAAACAAGGGGCGAACAGCTAGTGCATCTAATGGATACGAGCTCTGTCTGCTCAGCAAACTTGGAAATGGGGATGTTTGCTTACACTAATTATTACCCAATTTAGAAACGTTTCTTGTTTTATGGTTTGGTCTGTATATTAAACAGTTTTGGCCAGTGGCGTAAAAAAACACTCCCACAAGCAAATTGAGCAAAGAAAAGGACCAAAAACTTAAAAACTCCTAAAAGTTAACGAAATCTTAAATAAAATCGCCATCAAAAATACGCTAATGCAAGTCGTTTTCTACAAACTAAGGTTATCAATAGACAATACTGTGTTTTTACGGAACAAGATTATCACCAACGAAAATAAGGTATACAAGAGTTGTTTTAGTTGAAGTAATAGTTTAGTATCGATGTTTTTGCTCTATCTTTTTTGATCTTCGCGTATTTGTATATTACCCATGTGTTGAAACTTGGTATTCGCAATTAAATTATTTGCAATGCTACACCTGAGTAGTCTTTTCCCGTACCATTTATAGTTTCTCCGCGAAAGATCATACTACCTGCTCCCATTCGGTATAGGTATTTCATTCCGACTCTTGCGTTTAGATTTCCGGTTAGCATGACTTCTCCTTTAGCTTGATCTATGTTTAGCTGTTAAATTTTCGTTAATGTTTGGTCCATATGTGATGATCAAGTAAATCTCTTCGTCTGCTTCGTGTATTTTTACTGTCATATTCCTTTCATTGATAAACTTCCATTTCTTAATATTGCTTAAGTTGTTTTTCTGTTATAAATCCTACTCCTGTTCTTGCGTGTTTTTGGAAGCAGTGGGAATCCTTTCTGTCATTCTTAGTGGACTTGCTTTTTTTGTTTCTGTTATTGCCAAATATTTAATGTTGTGTCTTTGATTTCTTTTACCTGTTCGCATTCTTTGACGGTTAACCCTCTTACGTTCCATATTCCAACAGTTATAAGCCTTTTATTTATTTATCGTCTACCATGTCCTTTGCTGCAATCTTCTTCTTTTCAATCCGTTTGGATGTACAATTCAGTTTTTTGTGCGTTTTACGATTCTTTTTTTTTGTTGTCATCTCAGGTGTATTCTTCTCCTTAGATAATTATCATCTTGTAGTCAATCTTTATTTTATGCCCTTTGGTTATCTCCTCTTTTGCGATTTTTCTCATTTCCACCTAAATTGCAATTTTTTTCAAGGTCATATTATTGTCCAGAAATAAGAAATGTAAAATAAGGATAATATTCGGGTGCCTTAATCTAAAACAAAATGCACTGTATAATTTAAATAATATGATTGTGTTTGTAATTGTATGCATCTAATTAATATTTTTATAACTATAGTGTCTTAATAAAAACAAATTATCGTGCAGCATTACATATTGAGCTCTGAAATAAGTGCATCAATTAGATAATTTCAACACGCTAAAACGATCGCATGTAGATAAATCAGACGCCAAGATCTCATGTGCAGTTAAAGATCTCTAGCTTCCTATCAGCAGGGGAATTGAACTTGACCTTACGATTATGAGTATCTGTATATAAAATACTTAATCACTTTAACAATATCTATTTATTTAAACCTTATACGTATTTCGGCATGCCATTGACAATGGCATGTAAACATGCCGAAATACGTATAAGGTTTAAATAAATAGATATTGTTAAAGTGATTAAGTATTTTATATACAGATACTCATTAAATATGGACTTTAACGAAGTAAAGCTGAAATTGATAAATAAAGTTACAATTATGACCTCGTTCGTAATATAGCAACAAACACGCCTACTGTTACAAACACTAAATCAGCGGTCGCTGCTTCTAGAAAGCATATAACTGGATGGCCACGATTCAACAATTATTAATAACAATTTACCATACGGGTGGGTGCTAATTCAATCAATCTGGAATGTTTACTAATGTTTTATTATTATGTAAATATTAATACTATCGTATAGGTGTCTCAGAAAAATCTGGCATTGTTTATGCAGTGGATTCCTGACCTGAAATGCTAATAATTAGACGCAAAGTCTTAAAATAAATCCTAAAGCCATTATGTATACAATTAACAAATTTCGCATGCAATCACACTTATCGGAAGTTCGATGTTCCACACAAGTTATCATTTGAATAATTTTTTCAGGGGCAACACAAAGGTGGGCGTACCTATTTTCTAAATCACTTTTTCGTGCCATTTTTTTACTTGTTGTTAAAACAATCTTATTTCCTGCTCAAAACACACAAAAAAGGTACTCTTGTTAAAAGTTGGTAAGCGAAATGGTTGTGCCTACAAACATGGGTCTGATCGTTGCGGAGTTACAGCCTCTGGAAGTGGGAACAGTTTAAGGACTGTTGGCTGGAACTCCATAAGGAAGCGTCTCCAGATCCATGTTTATATATTTTTTATTGTTTTGAAGTATAGAACCACTATTTATGTTTGTACAAACTATTTGCGCATCTTGAAGACACACTCGGCCCCTCACGCCAACTCGATTTTAAAGAAAAATTGTATTTTATTAAAACCGTTGGGTTGGGGATAATTTTAACAGGAGTGCCTTTTTGGTGTGTTTTTGACCAAGAAATAAGATTTAAAGAAAGATTAAAAAGTGGTGCAAATAAAAGTGTTTTAGAAAAGAATAGAAGTTCCCTCACTTAGTACCGCCCCTGAAGAACTTATTCAAACAAAAACTAGTGTGGAATATAGACCTTCGATAAGTATGATCGTTGGCAAAATTTGTCTACTTCCTTATTTTTCAAGATTAACAAATAAGGTAGCAATGTTTGAGGGTCAATATCTCGAAAACTAACCATTCTAAGGTTTGTTTATTAAGACTATTCGTCTTATTTTTAGCTCTGGAATCCACTATATGAATTATGTCAGATTTTTCAGGATTACCATGTATATTTCCGAATTCCTTCGTACTAGTAGTTCGTATAAACCAAATAGATTGGATTTTGTCTCATACAGAAGAGAGCATATTTCTACTGGAAGACATATCGTAATCAGTCTTTAAGTCGCACTGCTGGGCTCCGACACTCTTCTTTGTCATGTACTTTTCTCAACGCTAAGGTTGTGTACGGGGGACCTACAATTTAACGTCAAATCCGAACGACTAATTACCGGAGAAGGTTTCAGGCATTAGGATCCCACGGCTGCCTTCACCGGATTGGGAAATGTGAGTGGCGGGTTGCGACATAGATTTTTATTGCTGCATGGCTTCGGCTGGGAATCGAACCCCGGATCTTTATCGTCAAAGGCCAAGCGCTCAACCTCTGAGCTACCGCCACTATGGAAGATGTACCTACTATAAAAATACCGGTGCTATTAAAATTATATTTAAGCATTTATTATATTTAAAATTTGACTTGGTTACGTAGAAATTAGTTTTATGTAGCACACGTATAAACGCACGTAAAACATTTAAACAACGATGTTTAAATTAATTAAATTGTGGTATTATTGATTAGCTAACCTTATGGAACAGTTAAAAAAATATGTTTACGTTTTAAAATGTTGAAGGTTGGCTTTGTATTACTAATTCGTTGTTCCTGATCTAGACGGACGTCCTAATTAACCAATTTTTATTATTGTTTCAGGCCCACGTGTCAAAGTACATCATTGGAAAAAGAGATACTTGATCCATTCGTCAGGAATCAATAATCACTCTGTGAAATCAACTTAGCCTAGCGCTTCGGGGTACAACGTTATCTTTTATGGTGCATCGTCAACGGAGGTATGCAGCAGCAACTAATTTGAAACAAAAGTGTTAATGCACGTTACTTATTTCCAGCACATTAGGATATATCATTAGAATATAATGATTTAACTGTATTTTCAATATTAAAACTATTAGATGTAGTATTTATTCGCTTTAATAAACATTTTGCTGTGTTGCAAACTGAGTGCATTATAAATGCATAATTTTGTATTTCAGGTGCATTCATCCTTACGGTATTACGGAACCTTCCCCCTGAACGTTCTTTGAGGTATCTCAGCGGCAGCAGCAAGGTTTTCTTTTCCTTTGCCACAGCTCAACGTTTCTGCATTTTTTTTCAGTGTGTAAAGGTAATAGGGAGGACAGTTGTAGACACAATGATATATTTTATTACGTTTCAGCTGTACTTCGTTGGAGTTGGAGTAATATGGCATATTAAGGTAATATGGCCTGTAAACATGTTGAAATACGTATAAGGTTCAAATAAATAATTATTGTTGAAGTTAAATACAGTGTTTTATTTAATAATAATGATATACGATATGGAAGAATTTTTGATTAGATTCAATAAATGTATTAAACTGGTTGATTTTATTGATAATTATTATTTTCAATACAGGGAACCACTGTAATGCAATCCAGTACCAGAAACGAAATAGTTGACATCATGTTGTAGCAGTTTGCTTTATAAACAGCAACAGCAACACAGAAAGACCTATCCCGGCCATATTTAGCAAAATTGGAACGACACTTGACAGCCGAGCTGTATGAAATATAAAGAAGACTGTAATTACGGAGTTACGCAAGTCAAGGTTCGATCGCTACAGAGACTGCGGAAAAATTAGATATGATTAAACCTTTGAACATAAATGTATTTCATCCTGTAATTAACAACCCTCATTATATACCACTGTAAGTATTTGAATTAAATAAAATATTTCCCCATTTTACAATAAAAATATAATCAATCCCGTAAGAAAACAAATTCTACAGTATTTCTACAGTCACCTAGACTCCCAATCGCTCGATGCACTCGCTGATAACCCGCCGGATGAATGAACTCTCGTACTCAGCTGCTGATTTCTTGGGCGAACTTTGTTTCTTGCTACTAAATTTTAAAAACAATGTTATAATTAATTGCAAACATTTAATCCTTAATTAAACCACCTCTATATGAAATTCATCCTAGCTGGTCTGTTTATACTGGAAATAATTACTAAAGTCAATGTGTTTTACCTTGCTAACCACTTTGCTGCCCGAGTTGAATTTATATCGGGAACTTTGAATATAATACATCCTTCGATCACGGTGTTTTTTTTTACAATTTTTTCTAATTGTCTACTGGTTGGTTTGTACCTAATAACGTCGTGTGCTTCCAAAATTATTATTTCACTTACGACTTCATCATATGAACCTTTCAGAATCAAATAGGATTTTTATTTTATTACTTCTTTTTAATTATTATTTTTTAATTAATTACATTAATTCAATTAAAGTGAGTTGAAATCTTCAACGACTAACTTTAACCGTTTGTTCAGTGCTTCGGTATGGAAGTGCGTTGAAACCTTCAACTGCGGCTTTTGGAATTTGAGGTAATTAACGGGGTTAGGGAAAGGGATCAAAGTAAATTGAAATCTTCAACGTCTAATTTTTAACTTTCTATTTAGGAACAGAAGCGCCTAAAACCCTTCACAGCAGATTTCAGGTACTTGGTTAGGAAATATTGTTAATATTTATATCAATGTCTGATTCTGAATTACATTGGCCTTTACTTTGACCTCATGATCTCTGCTGAAAACGTAGCCTCTACTAGTGCTGATTACTGATCGGAATGTGTAATTCGCAATAAGGTCGTTTATTACTTTTATTTAAATTTAAATTTACATTGTTGGATGAATTTATTTACTGAAATTTGTATTTTAGAAGGCGTTTGAAATATACGAAAATATTTATGACATCAGTCGCTAAATACGCGCATGCGCTGTATTGCTTATTTCGTAGCGTTTTGCTGCGTTTGCATATTTCCACTTGTAAAGACTCTAAACTCAGTATTATTTAACTTTTTGTATTATATTGCAATAGGTTATTGTTTAATATTTATCAGTGCTGTAACTTTTCCGTATAATGGCGTCAGATTCCCTCTAAATCCCGTTTTCAAATTAGTATGATGAAGTAAACTATATTTTGTAATAAATTAATTAATTAGTTAAGAAGTTATCTTTATTTCTACGATTAGTGTAATGGTTATGCAATATGTTTGTGAAATACATAAAACTTAAGTATTTTTCTATATTTATAAAGGAGTAAACAACCCTATTTGGTTATAACATTTTTGTCCTATCAGTTTGTTCGTTTATTACCTACTTACTTTCAATGCGTTTTAAATTGTTAATAGCTGCTGTGCTGTTCCCTTTGTTTATTTTAATTTTTTGAAAGTAAATTGAATTTACTTGCTAAAACTCGAACAAAATATGTTACATATGAGTAATATGTTTTTTCCTGTTTTCTTGCGTAGGTTCAATATAAGATTATAATTGTAATTTAGGCTTACGGTGTCTCATGATTTAAAAATTTATTATAAGACTGCGTATTTGTTATTATGCGCTGTATTTATAACGTGTTTTATCAATGCGTCGGAGACAAAACAAATATATACAATTACTTACAAATATTGCAGCACAAGCGTCGACTACGGGGTGGCTCGGCTGCTGAAGCAACCACTATACATTTTCGGGAGTACAGAGCAACCCCCAAACATACACCCTGCTAAAATCCCTAAATACTCAAAGTTTTAATAAAGTCCTTAAAAAATAATAATAGATATTTATTATACAAGGGAAAAAAGTAATAGATTTTAAAATCTTACTTTTTTCCTGTGTTTAATACACTATTTTTTTCTGTGACGGGAAAAAAAGTAATATATTAAAAAACATATATAATAAAGTCGGAAAAGTGGTCAACGTGGAATTAGAATTTTAAACTAGTAAGCTGTTGTAGCGGCAATTGACGTTGCTAGGTAACGAAACATTAGTAATCAAATAACTGTCACGTTAGTTGTCGAATAAAAATAGATTTGCTAATTTAGTTCTTTTGAAAGTTATTCTTGTGCAATAATGGACAGCGATTCCGATTCTGAGTTTTCTTTTACTCCACCGGAATTAGTAGAAGCGGCAAAAGAAGCATCTTTGAAACTATTGCCAAGTAAATCGCGAAAAATTTACGAAAACGCATATTCAAGATTTATGGAATGGAAATTGAAAAAGAAATGCAGTTCTTTTTCGGAAACAGTGTTATTGGCGTATTTTGCTGAACTGGCGCAACAACAAAAGCCATCAACAGTGTGGTCGACTTATTCAATGATTAGAAGTACATTACAAGCTAATATTAATGTGGATATTTCTAAATATGTCACGTTAATCATATTTCTGAAGCAAAATGGGAAAGGTTACAGGCCCAAGAAATCAAAGATTTTCACGGGGACACAAATTAAAGATTTTTTATATAATGCGCCTGATGAAGTTTATTTAATGACTAAGGTTGTTGTATTTGGAATTTCGGGAGCTTGTCGAATTTGTGAAATAAGCCAGGTAACATTAGATGACGTAGAAGATTCAGGAACTACACCGCCAAAAAGTGTTATTTCGTCCTTGTCTGCTTTCTTTAAACTCAGACTCGGCCGAAAAAAATCCACTTTTTGGCTTTGGTACACAAATAACTATTATAAGATACCTGAAACAGTAGCCAATTTTCTTGGACTAGAAAATGCTAACTTATACACGGTTCATGCATTTCGAAGATCTTCAGCTACTCTTCTTGTGGAATCTGGAGGAGACTTGTTGACATTAAAGACACATGGCGGTTGGAAGTCTTCAACTGTCGCAGAAGGGTATGTTGATGACTCGGTAGCGCAAAGGACAGAAATTGCTAGCAAAGTATTTCAAACGTGTTACAATGCAGCAGCTGAAGTAACACCAAATTGCCGACCAGGTACATCAAGAGCAGTTGTATCCTTGGCAGAAAATGACATTTCTGCTGAAGAAATTTCCAATGTAGCACAAATTTCAAATCCTCCTGGGAAAAAGAACTTCATGCAATGTACGTTTAACAACTGTACTTTTAATGTTAAGAAAATGTAACTTTCACATAATAAATGTTATGAGTGTTAATATCTATGTGTATTATGTATATGTATCCGGGAAAAAAGTTATTTCATAAAAAGTGATACTTTAGTACCTGTCAAGAGAGACAAAATATTAAACTTTTTTCCCGTCACAGAAAAAATGAATATAAAATATACAAAATCACCAATTATTATTATAGTACGGCATATAAGACTAATATTTTTAGTAGTTAATGTTAGGGAATTAATAAGTAAAAGCGAAATAAGTTTAAATTAATTTATTTTTGCGAGTAGGCAAGGGGGTGGTCACACAGAACATTAAATTTAGTCAGTGGGTGACGCGTCTACGCAGTGTGTTGAAGTCACTCAGTCGGATGTGTACTATACGCGCACGCGCGAGAGCGAGTTCATAACGCTATTGTTTTTGCCTAGTTTAGTCTAGCGTCTACGGTCAAGCAAAAATAAAAGTACAGCTCAGGTAAGATAGCAATTTAATATAAAAAATAATCAGTGATGTGAGTCCCAGTATTTTACCAATTGGTAAAATGGTATTTTACCGGTAAAGTAAAATCACATTTTACCGGTAAAATGGTAAAATCATTTCGAATTGCCGCGCGCGGATATTCGTCGAACTCCAAAACAAAACATTATTTTTCTTGGAAAGGGTCAGAAATGTTTTGTGGTAGGAAACCTAAATAAAGATTAATTTCTTTAAACCAATCATACAATAATATACACTGTGTCCATAAAGTAACCCCCCCCCCCCCCCAACTAACTTTTGAACGACTATATTTTTCTACAAAATTTGGTGTGCTGTAATGGGGAAATTAAATACTATTTTTCAAACCATATTAAAATTTTGTATCATCCAAAATGGCGACTGGGCGCCATTTTGAAATTTCTTTTTAAATAGAATGGGGGGTCGAGTGACACCTCATTTGAAAGGTCTTTTAATTCTGCGTTTGATCCTAGAGTTTCAAAGAAAAATATTCAGCCATAACAAAATGGCGGATTTTAAACAAATGGACTCACTCAGTTCAAAATTGTTTTGATTTTCTTATCCAGTAGTCCACTTTTTCATTTGCAGGACTAAATTTTCCCAGAAATATCTCAGGTGGCTTGAAATAATATTGAAAACGTTATGTTCCAACAAGACGGTGCGCCGCCTCATTATTATAGGCCTGTTTCTGACTTTTTCAACGGACATTTTTTTGGCAGATCGATTGTTAGGCGGGAGCCTGTAGAATAACCGGCTCACTCCCCAGATTTAACTTTCTTAGATTTTTTTCTATGGGAATATCTGAAATCGAAAGTGCACAGAACCCGTCCAGAAACAATTGAAGAACTGGAGCAACGCATTACAGAAGTTTGCAGAATTATCACTCCAGAAACTTATGAAAATGTAAGGCAGGAATTTCATAACCGACTTTTTATGTGCCAAGAAGTGAATGGTAAACATTTCGAACACTTAATTTAATTAATTTAAGCTTTAATTCTTAGTTTTTTTAAATAGACTTCTTTATCTTCAAACATTGTCATTTTGTTATGGCTGAGTATTTTTCTTTGAAACTTTAGGATCAGACGCAGAACTAAAAGACCTTTCCAATGAGGTGTCACTCGACCCCCCTTTCCATTAAAAAAGAAATTCAAAATAGCGCCCAGTGGAAAGTTGGATTGAGTTATGTTGGTAGGTTGATATAGTTAGGATAAATAGATGAGCAACCCCCGAAAGTTTACTAAGTCGACGCGACGCCCATGCATTCAGTGTAAAGAATAGGGAAACAAATAATAAATTTCTTATAACACGCAATCTAGAGATATTGTACTTGTTGAGTTTCACAAACTCTTTATGATACAACATGCAAGGCTACGATAACAAGAAAAATATTTATTAGTACTTATTTATTGACGAAATATTGTGTAATCAGGTTCACATTACAAAACCAAAGAGTGGCGTAACTAGCAACAAAAACGGCAAATGGGGCACGGAAAAGTAGTTTATTTAAAGATAAAGAAAGATATATCCGTGGGCCAAAAAAATATACCTTTTTTTTGTCTTTCATTTTTATTTCTTTTTGATTATTTAAGTTACCCATCGATGTAAAACAATAGTGCTTTGTTTTAAAATTTATGATTATGATATGTTAACACAAAATATATTAAAATGCATGTATTTTACACCACCTCGAAAAACTGGCCACGTTTTTTGTCTCACAGTACGTGCTGCCGCAATCGATGATGTCTTGTCTTGAATTTCAAGACAAGAAATAACATTTTTCGTTTCTTGTGAAGTTCTTGATAAAGCATTTCTTATCTTGAGTCAAACGTCTTGATAATTTTTTATTCTTCGGGCATCCCCCGACTTTATACGACACTTACAATTACTGTTGAGTGGGGGTGTTCAATTACCCAATATCGTTAAACTGTTAATGTTTCAGGGATGTTTCGGTATTTATACATTTTTGATTAAGTAAGAGAGTTTTCTGTCTGGGTCTCAATTTTTCTTAAGGTAACTGATAAAAAAAAAGTTTCATAAATAGGTCATGCTATTAATAGATATTTATATACTTGTGACTTAAGAGAATGATTATTCACGAGTTTAGCCCACGAGCCCGTAATGGCGAGTGGGCTAATTTCTTCGAGCCTTTGTAGTGTAGTTCCTGAAGTTTTAAATGAAACAATCGAAGAGAGACAGAGAACTTCAAATCTGCGTCGTCATCATCAGCGTTATAATCATTTCCTCGTACCTTTCACCAACTAGGACGAGTTCAGATATGTAGCAGAATATTTAAATAATCACTTTCAAACGGCGTATTGGAACAAATAGAACTGTCAAGTGGCCTACTGAGTCACCTGATCTTACACCGCTAGACTTTTTTGTTGGATCACGTGAAAACTCAAGTTTCTGAACAATTCAAAGATTTACAAAACTGACTTTTTATGGCAGTTAATTAAAATAGATAAAAAAATGTTACTGTAATTAATATTTGTATAATCGAGTGTGTGCTTTCTGTGGATACCACTTATATTTTTATATCACTTCAGGTTTAACTGGAAATTGTACAATTTTTAATTTTTTATATGGCGCTATATTCTTTTGATGTTGGAAAACGATAGCATTTTTCCTCCGCTTTTCAATCGTATAAAACAGGCATAGGCAACCTTTTCAGCTGATGGACCAAATAAAAACTTTAGTTCTGAGGGCCGGACCGAACCAGTTTTCGTGTTACTAGTAAAATAAATGAGTAGTAGAATTTATAATAAACGTACCTACTTTACTGCGCACAAGAGTTGTGGTAGCTCAGAAGTTAGGCGCTTAGCCTCTTACGCTAAAGGTCTAGGGTTCGATTCCCCGCCGAAGCCATGAAGCAATAAAAATCTATGCCGCAAGCCCCCACTTACATTCCTCAATCCGGTGTAGACAGCCGTGGGGTCTTAATGCCTGAAACCTTCTCTGGTATTTAGTCGTTCGGATTCGACGTTAAACTGTAGGTCCCCCATACTCCACCTTAGCGGGAGAGCTAATGAGAGTACGTGGCAGAGAAGAGTGCCGGTGCCCAGCAGTGGGACGTTAAGGCTAATTGCTGCTGACTGCGCACACAAATTTGAAACGTAAAAAAAGTCAAAACACATAGTTGTTGCTCAAATCAAACTCAAATAAAAAGTAGAGGCGATCCTTGTATTTTTATACCACTAACGAAACGGTCCATATTTCAAGAAATATTAGTTGCTGCAACACGCAGATCATTTTCCTGATTAATGTCAATGAGTTGGCTTCTAGTTTTGGATTTAATAAAATTCATCTTTGAAAAAAATTGTTCACGGCAATAGGTACCTACTTCCAAACTAAGTCATTATGTTTCTAACAAAACTTGCAATATTTGGGTATTTTTTTGATGAAGTTTATTTTGAAAACTTTTTATGTTTGCTAAAGACTCATGAACAAATTTCTCGGGAGTTTGTAGCTGACTATTGAGTTTATTTAATAGTTATTTAAGTAACAAGGAATGTAAAGACGTAATAACATTCGAGGTGGGTAAATACGAGCCGAGGCGAAGCCAAGGCTCGTGGCCTGCCGAGAATGTTAATAGTCGATACATTCCGTGTTACTTATTAAAATTTTCACGTTATAGGTAGAAATTTAATCATATTTTTAAAAGTTCGTTTTGACTGCTGTCATCGGTATTATTTTTTAAAAGCCCCATTATTCTAAGTTGCCTGTGCTTGTTACCATATATGTACCTTGTTGCTTTAATTATTATCCTAGGAATGTAAATGATACTATTAAGTTCCGTAGTCAAGGGCAAAAAGTAAACGAATGTTACTAGCCATTTTCATCTTTTGTAGCTATTGATCCTTTCATATCCATGAAATGGTGCACACCATCTTTCAGATCCTAGAAACGTTTTAACAGCTTTCCATTTACTGCTGCAATTAAATTGAAAAAATTTCGCGGGCCGTAAGAAATCGCCTCGCGGGCCGGATCCGGCCCATGTCTGGATAAAACATCAAAATACGTATATAAAAACATTTCTGAGAAAAACGCAGTTTTTCTCTTAAACGTTATTTTCTGTTAAAAAAAATGAACAAAGCCTTTAGTGTAGTTGTTATTAACATGACAAACTATTTATTTTGAACAATCGGCTGTACAGGATGTTTACTATTACCGCTCACAAAGTATAACTTTTGAATTTCTAGAGATATCCCCAAAAACGTAAATTGCATTTGTATAATGAAGTCGGTGCTTTCTGTGGAAAGCTTCAATATTATTTAAAAAATTGCATCAAGTATTTTATTTTAATAGCACCGTCGTTTTGATGTTGGAAAACGATAGCATTTTCTCCTCTTTTCAGTTATACAACACTTAGTACGCTTACATTAGGTAATTTCTGAGAAAAAAATACAGTTTTCTTAGGAAAGGGAAACTTAGCGTTAATCAAGGCACTTTAAATTATCTTAAATGTATACCAGAAAGCTATTATTTTACCACTCAAAAAATGAAAGTGTTTTGGTTTAGTTGTTTATTAACAAAAAAAAACAATTGTTTTTATTACTCGTTTATAGAATCGCACAATAAAATAGAAACTATTGTACTTTGTACATGGAAGCATCTGTCAAAGCATTTGTTTTTATTATTTAAAGTCAAGTTCACATACTAGATCAATTTACTGCAAATTTTACCTTTTTTGGGTCACTGCTTAAGTTAATTATTTATTGTTCGGAGCCCACGTTAAACTGTAGGTCCCCTATGTCTGCATGTGCAAGTTATATATCGCCGCACATCAAACACAGACATAGGAGAGAGGTCGCCAACGCCCTGAATAGAGTATGGCACTAGAGAAGAAGATGAACTGTGCAATACTCATACTCTTACTATTATCTTCTATTTATTGTTTTTTTTTCATTTTTAATTTCAATTAAGTACAAAAAGTAACTGATTATACAAATTAAATAGTTCATCTTGTTAATAAACAACTAAACCAAAATGCTGCTTTCATTTTTTGAGAGGCAAAATTATAGCTTTTGGGATACATTTAAGATACTCTAAGCTGTCTTGATCCTATTTTCTATGAAAACTGTTTTGTCAGAAATTTTCTAATGTAAGCATATTAAAGTTTCGTATGATTGAGAAGCGGAGAAAAAATTGTATCATTATCCAACATTAAAAGTATAC
The DNA here is from genome assembly GCA_958336395.1 of Ctenicera cuprea. NCBI lineage: Eukaryota > Metazoa > Arthropoda > Insecta > Coleoptera > Elateridae > Ctenicera > Ctenicera cuprea. Next base: position 17,572,309 of record OY284487.1, on the reverse strand, counting down.
AGTGTTTAAAAAAAATAATTAAGTTTTTTATATCTCTACAAATTTAAAAGTTAGACATTGTGAGCGGTCATTGTGAAACACCCTGTAGTAAATCCGGGTCCATTTCACCCGTCTTAACTTTAACTGCCGTAAAAGTAAAAGCATCTCGACACAGCTTATATTTATTAGTTTGTTCGCAGTATTTAGAGCGAATATTAATGTAACAGTCACGTAGGGCGACGCGGCGCTTAATTTCAAAAGCTTGCGTGAAGCTTAGCGCACGAGTGCAGCTAGTGTTTTTAATTGATGCAAGAAAAATTGTAGTAAAGTCAAATATGTTTAAATTAAATTCACGGAACCCTTATGGAACTGGAAAGATAAAGACATCGTATTTTTTAAATGTATTTATTTGTAGTAAAAGTGGTAAGTATTTAACATAAACATCGCAACGTGCAAGCCATTTAACAATTTTTTATAACTTGAATCGTATAATTAAATACTTAAAAAGCACAGCATCATCAAAACTTTAAACATATAGCCTATGTCAAAAATAATAGTTTATGATTTGGGTTTGCTTAATGAAATTTTTACTTTGGAAGTATGATGATTAGAAATCCGATAACAATACTTATTGTATCATGCAGAACGGATTAAAGGTTCAATCAATTTTATTGTCAGTATAGGAAAATGCTGAACTATTATTTTTGAAACATACTGCATAACAACTTCGAAAGTAGAGTTAATGAGGCATTTAGACAATAAACACATATTTTTCTGCTTGGCTGACAATCAGCTTGAGACAATTATTATATAGTGCATTAGCTAATGTAAAAAACTGGCAGTTACAACATTTTTACAACTTATAACACTGTCGCATCATAAGATCGAAATAACCATCATTATCAATTGATGCGCTGATGGCAGCATAGTAGTTAAAAAATTCTTCCCTTGTCACCTGAAAAATATAACAAAAATCAACATACATGTCGATATTAAACGAAGAAGGGCGAATTAAATTATCTCCGCGCTATTCGCAGCTTTCTTATTATAAAAACTACAAATTTGTTTAAATTAGGACAGAGGTATAACTTTTTATGCTGATTAAGATGCCATGCCGTATACAAAAAAATACAATTAACCATCACTTAAGTCTTAATGTATCTCATCAAGAGTGTATTCCTTTGTTAAATAATATTCTTAGTTATTATTTTTATTTTGTTGTATAATTTAATTTCTTGATTGTAGAACTCCTCATTTTTAAGCGGGATGGTGTTGTATATTGTATTTGGTTGTTATGTTGTAGTTTTTGTTAATAAATAATCTGGTTTTACTCTTGCTCCCAAATCACATATAATATTTGGTATTCCTGAAGAACTAGAAGTAATTTGTTTTGTTATGGTTTTTGTATTGCAGTAAAGTGTATGTAACTGCTATAGAAATAAACTATATAGCATTTTGTAATATGATAATTTAATACAAATTTTATTAGAAAAACTACAACTTAAAGGTTCGCCTCAATTTACAAACATCTCAAAAAAATATGTTTAAAAAGTGGGCCAACCAACCCCGGCCACTCCTACGTTAGCATAAAACACCAAATTTACAAACATCGCAAAACAATTAAACGTAAAAAGTTTTGATCAGATTTGGTATAACTGTTACCATTGCTTATTTTCGACTGTCAACTTTTTTTTTCTTATGGTCGGCATTTTAATTTTTTTTATATTTAAATGGAGATCATGACAGGGGAATTACAAAGTAATGCCCTCTAATGTGCGGCGAGAAAAGTTGCAAAGCAACAAACCGATATATAGTTGTGAAAGGAACCCGCTAAGCGAGTATCTACAATCACTAGCGGCCTCTAGGCACAGCACACGAAACGCCGTGTTGCAAAAGTAAATCAAGAAAAAGATTTTGGTTTCAACTATAGCTAGGATAGACCACGACATGTTTCGTTCTATTGGAACTCATCAGGTGGACGCAAACCTAGCTACAGTTGAAACCAAAACAGACAGGCAGAAATATACCCAGAAGACAAAATCATGACAGGGGAATTACAAAGTAATGCCCTCTAATGTGCGGCGAGAAAAGTTGCAAAGCAACAAACCGATATATAGTTGTGAAAGGAACCCGCTAAGCGAGTATCTACAATCACTAGCGGCCTCTAGGCACAGCACACGAAACGCCGTGTTGCAAAAGTAAATCAAGAAAAAGATTTTGGTTTCAACTATAGCTAGGATAGACCACGACATGTTTCGTTCTATTGGAACTCATCAGGTTTGCGTCCACCTGATGAGTTCCAATAGAACGAAACATGTCGTGGTCTATCCTAGCTATAGTTGAAACCAAAATCTTTTTCTTGATTTACTTTTGCAACACGGCGTTTCGTGTGCTGTGCCTAGAGGCCGCTAGTGATTGTAGATACTCGCTTAGCGGGTTCCTTTCACAACTATATATCGGTTTGTTGCTTTGCAACTTTTCTCGCCGCACATTAGAGGGCATTACTTTGTAATTCCCCTGTCATGATTTTGTCTTCTGGGTATATTTCTGCCTGTCTGTTTTGGTTTCAACTGTAGCTAGGTTTGCGTCCACCTGATGAGTTCCAATAGAACGAAACATGTCGTGGTCTATCCTAGCTATAGTAGAAACCAAAATCTTTTTCTTGATTTACTTTTGCAACACGGCGTTTCGTGTGCTGTGCCTAGAGGCCGCTAGTGATTGTAGATACTCGCTTAGCGGGTTCCTTTCACAACTATATATCGGTTTGTTGCTTTGCAACTTTTCTCGCCGCACATTAGAGGGCATTACTTTGTAATTCCCCTGTCATGATTTTGTCTTCTGGGTATATTTCTGCCTGTCTGTTTTGGTTTCAACTGTAGCTAGGTTTGCGTCCACCTGATGAGTTCCAATAGAACGAAACATGTCGTGGTCTATCCTAGCTATAGTTGAAACCAAAATCTTTTTCTTGATTTACTTTTGCAACACGGCGTTTCGTGTGCTGTGCCTAGAGGCCGCTAGTGATTGTAGATACTCGCTTAGCGGGTTCCTTTCACAACTATATATCGGTTTGTTGCTTTGCAACTTTTCTCGCCGCACATTAGAGGGCATTACTTTGTAATTCCCCTGTCATGATTTTGTCTTCTGGGTATATTTCTGCCTGTCTGTTTTGGTTTCAACTGTAGCTAGGTTTGCGTCCACCTGATGAGTTCCAATAGAACGAAACATGTCGTGGTCTATCCTAGCTATAGTTGAAACCAAAATCTTTTTCTTGATTTACTTTTGCAACACGGCGTTTCGTGTGCTGTGCCTAGAGGCCGCTAGTGATTGTAGATACTCGCTTAGCGGGTTCCTTTCACAACTATATATCGGTTTGTTGCTTTGCAACTTTTCTCGCCGCACATTAGAGGGCATTACTTTGTAATTCCCCTGTCATGATTTTGTCTTCTGGGTATATTTCTGCCTGTCTGTTTTGGTTTCAACTGTAGCTAGGTTTGCGTCCACCTGATGAGTTCCAATAGAACGAAACATGTCGTGGTCTATCCTAGCTATAGTAGAAACCAAAATCTTTTTCTTGATTTACTTTTGCAACACGGCGTTTCGTGTGCTGTGCCTAGAGGCCGCTAGTGATTGTAGATACTCGCTTAGCGGGTTCCTTTCACAACTATATATCGGTTTGTTGCTTTGCAACTTTTCTCGCCGCACATTAGAGGGCATTACTTTGTAATTCCCCTGTCATGATTTTGTCTTCTGGGTATATTTCTGCCTGTCTGTTTTGGTTTCAACTGTAGCTAGGTTTGCGTCCACCTGATGAGTTCCAATAGAACGAAACATGTCGTGGTCTATCCTAGCTATAGTTGAAACCAAAATCTTTTTCTTGATTTACTTTTGCAACACGGCGTTTCGTGTGCTGTGCCTAGAGGCCGCTAGTGATTGTAGATACTCGCTTAGCGGGTTCCTTTCACAACTATATATCGGTTTGTTGCTTTGCAACTTTTCTCGCCGCACATTAGAGGGCATTACTTTGTAATTCCCCTGTCATGATTTTGTCTTCTGGGTATATTTCTGCCTGTCTGTTTTGGTTTCAACTGTAGCTAGGTTTGCGTCCACCTGATGAGTTCCAATAGAACGAAACATGTCGTGGTCTATCCTAGCTATAGTTGAAACCAAAATCTTTTTCTTGATTTACTTTTGCAACACGGCGTTTCGTGTGCTGTGCCTAGAGGCCGCTAGTGATTGTAGATACTCGCTTAGCGGGTTCCTTTCACAACTATATATCGGTTTGTTGCTTTGCAACTTTTCTCGCCGCACATTAGAGGGCATTACTTTGTAATTCCCCTGTCATGATTTTGTCTTCTGGGTATATTTCTGCCTGTCTGTTTTGGTTTCAACTGTAGCTAGGTTTGCGTCCACCTGATGAGTTCCAATAGAACGAAACATGTCGTGGTCTATCCTAGCTATAGTAGAAACCAAAATCTTTTTCTTGATTTACTTTTGCAACACGGCGTTTCGTGTGCTGTGCCTAGAGGCCGCTAGTGATTGTAGATACTCGCTTAGCGGGTTCCTTTCACAACTATATATCGGTTTGTTGCTTTGCAACTTTTCTCGCCGCACATTAGAGGGCATTACTTTGTAATTCTTCTGTCATGATTTTGTCTTCTGGGTATATTTCTGCCTGTCTGTTTTGGTTTCAACTGTAGCTAGGTTTGCGTCCACCTGATGAGTTCCAATAGAACGAAACATGTCGTGGTCTATCCTAGCTATAGTTGAAACCAAAATCTTTTTCTTGATTTACTTTTGCAACACGGCGTTTCGTGTGCTGTGCCTAGAGGCCGCTAGTGATTGTAGATACTCGCTTAGCGGGTTCCTTTCACAACTATATATCGGTTTGTTGCTTTGCAACTTTTCTCGCCGCACATTAGAGGGCATTACTTTGTAATTCCCCTGTCATGATTTTGTCTTCTGGGTATATTTCTGCCTGTCTGTTTTGGTTTCAACTGTAGCTAGGTTTGCGTCCACCTGATGAGTTCCAATAGAACGAAACATGTCGTGGTCTATCCTAGCTATAGTTGAAACCAAAATCTTTTTCTTGATTTACTTTTGCAACACGGCGTTTCGTGTGCTGTGCCTGGAGGCCGCTAGTGATTGTAGATACTCGCTTAGCGGGTTCCTTTCACAACTATATATCGGTTTGTTGCTTTGCAACTTTTCTCGCCGCACATTAGAGGGCATTACTTTGTAATTCCCCTGTCATGATTTTGTCTTCTGGGTATATTTCTGCCTGTCTGTTTTGGTTTCAACTGTAGCTAGGTTTGCGTCCACCTGATGAGTTCCAATAGAACGAAACATGTCGTGGTCTATCCTAGCTATAGTAGAAACCAAAATCTTTTTCTTGATTTACTTTTGCAACACGGCGTTTCGTGTGCTGTGCCTAGAGGCCGCTAGTGATTGTAGATACTCGCTTAGCGGGTTCCTTTCACAACTATATATCGGTTTGTTGCTTTGCAACTTTTCTCGCCGCACATTAGAGGGCATTACTTTGTAATTCCCCTGTCATGATTTTGTCTTCTGGGTATATTTCTGCCTGTCTGTTTTGGTTTCAACTGTAGCTAGGTTTGCGTCCACCTGATGAGTTCCAATAGAACGAAACATGTCGTGGTCTATCCTAGCTATAGTAGAAACCAAAATCTTTTTCTTGATTTACTTTTGCAACACGGCGTTTCGTGTGCTGTGCCTAGAGGCCGCTAGTGATTGTAGATACTCGCTTAGCGGGTTCCTTTCACAACTATATATCGGTTTGTTGCTTTGCAACTTTTCTCGCCGCACATTAGAGGGCATTACTTTGTAATTCCCCTGTCATGATTTTGTCTTCTGGGTATATTTCTGCCTGTCTGTTTTGGTTTCAACTGTAGCTAGGTTTGCGTCCACCTGATGAGTTCCAATAGAACGAAACATGTCGTGGTCTATCCTAGCTATAGTTGAAACCAAAATCTTTTTCTTGATTTACTTTTGCAACACGGCGTTTCGTGTGCTGTGCCTAGAGGCCGCTAGTGATTGTAGATACTCGCTTAGCGGGTTCCTTTCACAACTATATATCGGTTTGTTGCTTTGCAACTTTTCTCGCCGCACATTAGAGGGCATTACTTTGTAATTCCCCTGTCATGATTTTGTCTTCTGGGTATATTTCTGCCTGTCTGTTTTGGTTTCAACTGTAGCTAGGTTTGCGTCCACCTGATGAGTTCCAATAGAACGAAACATGTCGTGGTCTATCCTAGCTATAGTTGAAACCAAAATCTTTTTCTTGATTTACTTTTGCAACACGGCGTTTCGTGTGCTGTGCCTAGAGGCCGCTAGTGATTGTAGATACTCGCTTAGCGGGTTCCTTTCACAACTATATATCGGTTTGTTGCTTTGCAACTTTTCTCGCCGCACATTAGAGGGCATTACTTTGTAATTCCCCTGTCATGATTTTGTCTTCTGGGTATATTTCTGCCTGTCTGTTTTGGTTTCAACTGTAGCTAGGTTTGCGTCCACCTGATGAGTTCCAATAGAACGAAACATGTCGTGGTCTATCCTAGCTATAGTTGAAACCAAAATCTTTTTCTTGATTTACTTTTGCAACACGGCGTTTCGTGTGCTGTGCCTAGAGGCCGCTAGTGATTGTAGATACTCGCTTAGCGGGTTCCTTTCACAACTATATATCGGTTTGTTGCTTTGCAACTTTTCTCGCCGCACATTAGAGGGCATTACTTTGTAATTCCCCTGTCATGATTTTGTCTTCTGGGTATATTTCTGCCTGTCTGTTTTGGTTTCAACTGTAGCTAGGTTTGCGTCCACCTGATGAGTTCCAATAGAACGAAACATGTCGTGGTCTATCCTAGCTATAGTAGAAACCAAAATCTTTTTCTTGATTTACTTTTGCAACACGGCGTTTCGTGTGCTGTGCCTAGAGGCCGCTAGTGATTGTAGATACTCGCTTAGCGGGTTCCTTTCACAACTATATATCGGTTTGTTGCTTTGCAACTTTTCTCGCCGCACATTAGAGGGCATTACTTTGTAATTCCCCTGTCATGATTTTGTCTTCTGGGTATATTTCTGCCTGTCTGTTTTGGTTTCAACTGTAGCTAGGTTTGCGTCCACCTGATGAGTTCCAATAGAACGAAACATGTCGTGGTCTATCCTAGCTATAGTTGAAACCAAAATCTTTTTCTTGATTTACTTTTGCAACACGGCGTTTCGTGTGCTGTGCCTAGAGGCCGCTAGTGATTGTAGATACTCGCTTAGCGGGTTCCTTTCACAACTATATATCGGTTTGTTGCTTTGCAACTTTTCTCGCCGCACATTAGAGGGCATTACTTTGTAATTCCCCTGTCATGATTTTGTCTTCTGGGTATATTTCTGCCTGTCTGTTTTGGTTTCAACTGTAGCTAGGTTTGCGTCCACCTGATGAGTTCCAATAGAACGAAACATGTCGTGGTCTATCCTAGCTATAGTTGAAACCAAAATCTTTTTCTTGATTTACTTTTGCAACACGGCGTTTCGTGTGCTGTGCCTAGAGGCCGCTAGTGATTGTAGATACTCGCTTAGCGGGTTCCTTTCACAACTATATATCGGTTTGTTGCTTTGCAACTTTTCTCGCCGCACATTAGAGGGCATTACTTTGTAATTCCCCTGTCATGATTTTGTCTTCTGGGTATATTTCTGCCTGTCTGTTTTGGTTTCAACTGTAGCTAGGTTTGCGTCCACCTGATGAGTTCCAATAGAACGAAACATGTCGTGGTCTATCCTAGCTATAGTTGAAACCAAAATCTTTTTCTTGATTTACTTTTGCAACACGGCGTTTCGTGTGCTGTGCCTAGAGGCCGCTAGTGATTGTAGATACTCGCTTAGCGGGTTCCTTTCACAACTATATATCGGTTTGTTGCTTTGCAACTTTTCTCGCCGCACATTAGAGGGCATTACTTTGTAATTCCCCTGTCATGATTTTGTCTTCTGGGTATATTTCTGCCTGTCTGTTTTGGTTTCAACTGTAGCTAGGTTTGCGTCCACCTGATGAGTTCCAATAGAACGAAACATGTCGTGGTCTATCCTAGCTATAGTTGAAACCAAAATCTTTTTCTTGATTTAAATGGAGATTTTAATTCTGATTTCAACGATGTGTCACACTTGGCATTTTGTTTAAGTTTTGAGCATTTTATTACACAAAATAAAAATTTCATAAGGGTGCCATGGATAGACCACGTTATTTAATTTATTTTGAAAATATTCTAGTAGGCCATGAACTGATGGAAGTAAAACAAAACACCACTTTTATTTATTTTGGCCTTTAGATACATAAAGTACGCGAAAATTTCAGGAAACTTTGTTTTGAGCGGAGGCAGCAGGTTAAATCATTTTTCACAAAAACAAATGCATGATACAGTTATTAACACACAGATTAGAGATTTTATTTTATAAGAGCTTCTGAACATGTTATACAAAGATGTCAAATGCTTTAAACATTTATTTAATAATTGTTTGAATTAGTGCAGTTTTAATGTTATCTGTTGTATTTATTTAACCTGTTATTCAAATTTTTTATGTCAGTTGCAAACATACAAACTACAAGTAAAATTTTCAGGAATTTGTGTATGTCAGAAAATTTGTCATTTATTTGTTTTTATAAAAAATAAGATGACCTGCTGGCTACGCTCAAAACAATGTTTGCTGAAATTTTCGCGTATCTAATGTATCTAAAGCTAAAAGTAAATAAAAGTAGTGTTTTATTTTACTTCCATCAGTTTATGGCCTACTAGAATTTTTTCAAAATAAATTAAATGACGTGGTCTTTTCATGCCACTCTTATGAAATTTTTCTGTAATAAAATGTTCAAAACTTAAACAAAATGCAAAGTGTGACACATCGTTGAAATTAGAGTTAAAAACTCTATTTAAATATAAAAAAATTTAAAATCCCGACCATAAGAAAAAAAAAATGACAGTCGAAAATGAGCAATGGTAGCAGTTATACCAAATCTGATCAAAAATTTAGATTAAACATAAAAACGTGTCCTAATAATGCGTTAACTAGAAATATGTAACTTAAAAAATAATGAGTTATAGCCGAAGACAAAAAATCCAAAATTTCAGTTTTTTCCAGTTCTTTCAGAAACTAAGCAAGATAGCTCTAATTTCTTTTCAGATTATTAATCATATCTCTTCAAATAAGCAAGATCCCCATAGTTAATACGCAATTTGATACATCCTGTATAGCCTTTTTAATTATGACATTTGTCTTTTCAAAAACCAAAAGAAAACAGTAGGCAGATTAAGTAGTATAGCAACATCTGATAGCATTGCCAATAAGGTGAAAATGTCAAAAAAAAATATTTGGTCAAGCACAACCAGAAGCAATCGGAGAAGGTAGTTCAGAAATCGTATTGGACCAAACCAGTTTTCAACAACAGGTTGACGTAGTAAGATCAGGCAATGCACATTTTTCCATTTAAATAATTGTGTTTTTAAAATTTATAATAGTAACACCATGTAAATAAACATTGTGTTTTAATGACAGTCACGTTACTATGCAGTAATAGTTGCTATGCTGTAAAGGGCCCATTACTGTACTGCTTTGATAACAGTAATATGTCACATTACTGTCAAAAATTCGAAAAAACAATCTATCAACAAAAAACATATAAAATTTAAAACTCACATGTCCATCTTTAACAGCCCCCGTTTCAAAATTGCCCAAAAATCTTACAAGAATGGTTTCCTCAGATTCCTCCCCTGATTTGTACCGGGGATGATTTTTAACATTGTAAACATTTTTCAAGTCATCTGTTGTTATCTCTCCATCTCCGGTCTTGTCCATCTTGTTAAAGGCTTCTTCTACTACCTTCTTCCTGCATTCAGACATTGGAGGCTAAAACCAAAAGATTTCTGTAGCAAATTTATTTCGCAATAGATCCTGAAACAGATTTTGTTAATGGTATGCATACGTACGTGCAGCCCTTGCGGAACTACAGTTAATTTTCGTATAATTAAAAAAAAACAGTGCATTATTATTGTAAAGGGGAATTACACTAGTAACGCCCTCTTCTTTCTCATTATTATTGTGTTTCGTTTTCTAAAAATGGTGCTAAAAATTCAAATTTTCCAGTTGATGTATGAAAAAAGGCATCTAATTTCTTCAGGGATTTCGTCATAATTTCGACATATTTAGTTTGAAATTCTTAACTCAGTGGTTTAGTCCTGCCAGATGAATACATCTTTACGTATGAAGTGACACGAAAACATGAAATTTTACACAGCTCTGCAAGCACAATATATTATTTAACATTTTCCTATAACTGCTAATAACTCGTCTAGTAAACTGCATGTAAAAATATTAATTGAGTAATGCTGTATCAATTGGTAAATACTTAGGTCGTTTAATTTTTTAAAAGATTCAAACGTTCCATAGTAATTTTTGGCGTTAGACACAGTGTTGTCAGATGCGTAACCGAATATTTCGCTCTTCCAATACCAAAATTTCCCTTTGCAGAGGCTAAAATCCCCGACTAATTGCCACAACAATATACAGGGTGTTAATGAATTGTAGGGACAAACTTCTAGGGCTTGCAAAACACAACAAAGCAAACAACTTTTGTTAATAAATGTGTGGTCAAAAGTGTTTCCTTTCAGGGATAGAGCTTCTCAAAGATTCTTTAAGAAGCGCCTAAATATAGGCAACTCAATTTACTACCTACTATTTGTTTCCATAAAGACGGAAATTAATACAGAATAAATAAGGCCCTCTTTCCCACTTTTCAAATTCAAATTAAATTTAAAATAAATTAATTAACAAAATGTTTCATAACTAAGCAATAGAAAAAACCAAAATTACAAAGCAAAAATCAACTATTTGAAAAATTTACAATAACTAATTTAAAAATTAACAAAACTATAGTAAATGTTCGAAATGTCGTCCCCCAGCTTCTACACACGAAGTACATTTACGTAGTAAATTCCTGCGCACCGCTCCAAATATACCAGGAGTGTGTTGAACTTCTTCACATGCAGCAAGAATACGCGTCGTAAGTTCTTCTACAGTTTCAACTGGGGTAGCATACACTAACGTTTTAACATGACCCCACAAAGAGAAATCGAGTGGGGTCAAATCAGGAGACCGCGGAGGCCACGCCACATGCCCTCCTCGACCTAACCATCTGTTGGGAAAAGTGTTATTTAAAAATTCCCTGACTTCCGCCGAAAAATGAGCAGGTGCACCATCGTGCTGCAGCCACATTTGAGGTGGAACATCTTCCAAAAGTTCAGGCAGGACATGGCGCAAGAAATTGCTCCTAGTAACCTTTGGGATAGCAGATATGGCCCAACGAGTCTATCGCCAACAATCCCGGCCCAAATTTTCACTGAAAATCTTTGCTGGTATCCCTTTTGAACCACAGCATGGGGATTTTCATCGTCCAAAATGTGGCTGTTTCTACTGTTGAATATTCCTTCTTTCGTAAAAGATGCCACGTCACTAAACAGAACGTTTACTTGGAATTCTGGATCCTCATTACACCGCCGCAGAAATTCCTGGCAAAATTCTACCCTTCTGGGAAAATCTGCTTGAACCATGGCTTGTACCTTCTGTGGATGGTACGGATGTAGCTGCTGCTCATGTAGTACCTCCCATACTGAAACATGTTCACTCCCATTTCTTGAACTAAATCCACCGTTCGCCTTATTCTGGTAGCTCCACAGTTGTGTCTGTTGACAACGAATGTATCTTCCTCCCGCAGCCAACGTGAAACTACACTAAAGGCCTTGTGCGATGGATGATTCCTATTCGGAAAATGTTCTTGCTACAGGCGAGCAGCTTCGCGTGCGTTACACCAAGCAGCTCCATACATGAACAGCAGTGGCGTAGCTGAAATCTATGAGGCCCCCTCGCAAGATTACTTTTTTGGGGCCCTTTATTAACTAAAGGTAATTAATTACGCTTACTTTTACTATTGAAAACGATGACTTCGACGAACATTTTCCTTAGCGAAGTCGTCAATTATTTTATCCAGATCCAGTTTCCTTGCTGCCTGTTGCTCAATGCTTAATATGGCTAAGGCAGACAAGCGCTCCTGTGCCATTGAATTTCTTACATAAGTTTTAATAATTTTTAATTTAGAAAATGTTCGTTCCGCGGTTGCAACAGTCACAGGTATAGTTATAAATAATTTTAAAGCAATCAATACATCCGGAATGCTTGATAATAATGATTTGTGTTTTTTTATTAAAAATTGTGCGAATTCGATGACCGAAAACTTTTCTATTTCTGCGATTTCTTTTCTTAAGATATGTTTTAGTGATATTAGCTGTCGAGGAAAATCTGATGAGATGTCTTCAGGATATTGAGTAAAAAGATTGTTTGCGACTACATAGAGCTCATCCTCGTCCATTTCAAATAGTATCATTGGAAACAAACAATTAAACCGCTGCACAACTTCCTTTATACCACAGAATCTGTCAATCATTTGCCTTATGAGTATATCCAGGTTTGAATAAAACACGTTGACTTTAAAAAATAGTTCGGGATCTGTCAACCGTTCATCTTTAGAATGTTCATCAAAACATTTTTTCGCTAGTTTTGGTATTTCCTTTTTAAATTCGGCTTTCATGCCCCACTTTTCTACCAATGTTGATGCCTCCTTTTTAATTTCAGCAAAGTTCTGCCTCATTTGTGTAAATATTTCTTCCGCATCTTTCAGCATTTTTGCAGCATACGATAGATCGACTTTAGGGGATTGTAGTGTTTTTGAAATCAAATCGGTAGTTTCCAAAATTTTAGATTGTACGACCGTTAAAAGTGCGAATTCATAAGTTTCCATATATTTCCGCAATGAACCCGCTTCTCCCCGCTCTTCAGCTTTTGACGATGTTAAAATTATTTTTGCCAAAGTTTTTAGTACTGAAGAGAAGTTATATCGAACGGCAAAAAGTGCATCGTGTCTAGAAGACCACCTAGTCGGACACAGTCTCTTCAATGTTGGTGCCAATCTACAGTCGCTTTGTAAAACTTGCATTAGTAGATCCCATCGCTTAATACTTCCGCTGAAAAATACATACAGTTTCTCTATGTAGTCGTAAAACTTTCTAACGGCTGGCACATTTTTTTCGGAATCGTTAAGCACTAAATTGAGATTATGTGTGGCGCAATGTACGTAAATAGCATTATTTTCAATATCCCGAATACTTTTCTGCACTCCCGAATAAACACCACTCATTACACTTGCCCCGTCATATCCTTGTCCTCTGCAATGTTTAAATGAAAGTGAATGTCCTTCAATTGTTTTAACTATTTCCTCTTCTAAACCACTAGCACTCTGATCCGATACCCGAATAAAACCTAAAAAACTCTCGGTAACTGTTAATTCCACTGGCAACTCATTCGAATCATACAGTATAGAAACATATCGTATGATGAAACTTAACTGGTCGTGTTTACTAATATCTTGAGTAGTGTCTAATATTATTGAGTAGAAGGTAGCTTGTTTAATATTCGAAATAATTTAATTCAATAGATTTTTAGACAGAAGAGTAAGAAGTTCATTTTGAATTTGCGGGCTCAAATAGTTGACTTTAAGTTTATTATTTTTATCAATAAGTTTCGATAAAACACTGTCATATTTTGCTAAAAGTTCAATAATAGCGAAAAAATTGCCGCTTTGTAGTTCTCCTAGTTTTTCACGATGTCCACGAAAAGCTAAATTACACGAAGTTAATGTAATCGTCACATCAATTATTCTTTTCAAAACTTCCTTCCAAAAATTAACTTTTTGTTTCCATAGATTAGTCAGAAGCACATCAACTGTGGAATCGTTTTCCCAAGAGTCGTAGACAATACAAGCCTGCAGATGGCTCTGCGAAAGTTCATGAACTTTTATTTTTTTTGCAAGCCCTTGCCAATCGTTCAATCCGTCGATCCAAGCTTGGGAACAATGTTTTCGGTCAGCAAATAGCCAACACGGTTGACAATATGCACAGTTTAATTTCATTGAGTAACAAAGCCAAATCCGCGGAATTATCTGTCCAGCTGCACTTTTTTGTATGTAATAAGTTGCAGAAAAACTTCTGTTTTTCTCATCTTTTCGAAAAGGACCTTTAGGTTTGCATGGTCCAATTTTTACAATACTTCGCTTTAAGTCGAAATTCAAAATATTCTTAGGATAATAACCACGATTTGTTGGATACGGATCGTTCAGATCAGGTAGTTTATCTGCAATAGTCTCCTCCAAAACATCTTCACATTGAGTATCTTTCGTTACGTTAAAGGTATCAATATTTGAATCTTTAGTTTCATCTACATTAGTTAAACTAACGTCAGATTGAGTTTTCTCGAAAGATGTCGATGCATCGCTGTCCTTTGACGTTCCTGGTTTTTCAGAATCGTGTACTGACGCAAACATCGATGTTATTTTGAGGTTCTTTTTAGCAATTCCTTTTTTTTTTGCTTTTTGAAGCTTTCGTTTTTGAGCACCACTTGCACAAAACCTCTTTCCTGCACTGGACATATTGCAGATTCACGAAAAACAATTAAAAATTAAAAACTACCCGCAATATTTACTAAATCCTTTTTCTTTTCATAAAACTATTAACAATCACACATCTACGCGATTTCTTACAGACTGAGGGCCCTACATCTAGTTAACATGCAGTTAGACTAAACAAGTTAAATGTTAAATAAAGACCCTTCAAATTTCTGATTTCTGAAGTTATGTTTAATAACATAGATGCGATTTATTGCTGTGACCTATAACTGAAACAAAACAAAAATATGGGTGTTGAGAACACTAAAGCTTTGTTTGGACTGACTGTTTTATGTTGTTTTCGATAACACAACCTGATGATTTCTTAGAATGTGTAACACTCAAATTTCAAGTTGTCGTATATCGGTATTCTATGCATTTCTACTTTAAAGGCACTGATAATTTTAAAGAGGTCCTAATTTTACAATTACTTTATCTCGGCCGCTGCGTAAATTAGGGGCCCCCTTGGCTCGGGGCCTCCCCGCAATGCGGGGTCTGCGGGGCCTTCCGCTACGCCACTGATGAACAGCATGTCATGCTGTTCGGCAAAAGTATAATTCGCCATAACACAAAAATACGAAACACAGAACGAAAATAACGAAGAAAATAATTATCTAAAAAATCACAGAACGAAGAAAACCAACTATGAAAGGCACAGAAAGAAACGAATGCAAGAAAAGTCAAAAAATATCGAATTGTGTCAAAATTGACGTTATTTGAATGTATGTCTAGATCGTTTGTTTTTTCAAAATTCCGTGTGCCCTGTGCAAAATAATTGAAAATGCAATTTGGGTTGCCTATTTTCAGGTACTTCTTAAAGAATCTATAAGAGGCTCTATTTTCTAAAGGAAACACTTGACACATTTATTAACAAAAGTTGTTTGCTTTGTTGTGTTTTGCAAGCCCTAGAAGTTTGTCCCTACAATTCATTAACACCCTGTACATATAAAAAATTGCAAATTGCAAACTAAAGATACTGTTTTTAGCCGAGCCTATTTAAATAAAAAACTTTATTCTTTCAATATTTGTAAGGTGACCAACTACAAAAAATCAAAAACCAGGGCACTTTTAAAGTACTAAATAGTATAACCACACTCGTCCGTGATTATGGATTTTGATTTGAATCGAAACAAGAATTATATAAACGCAGAAAACTCAGTTTTATTATTATAAAACACACAAAAATAAATGTTTTCAATAAAAATCAGTAGTATTCTTAGATAAGTGGTGATACACATAGTAAGAATAAAAATCAATATAATTTTAATATAAACAAATTAACTACTTAATCCTTTTCAAAGCTGTATTTTTAGAGAAATGTATCGCCTTAAGCAAGCTTTCCTTACCCATTAGAAATGTATAGAATTTAGCACAAGTGTATTTAACAGGTGCGTTATTAAGGGGTTCTTGGGGAGGGGGGTAGCACTTCCATTTATGATTTACCCCCGTCCCCCAGTTTTCATTAAAAAACACAAAATAATACATAGTTGTATTTGAAATATATGTATACCGGGTGTAAACGAAACATGGTTCACCCCCTCTTTTTTACTTTATTTATAAGTACAAACGAATGACATTTGGTATGGGTAATATATCGATAAAATAAAATTATTTGATGGTATTAGCAATTTTTTAACCATAACTTTCTTATTTTAAATACAACACATGTTTTTACATATTTTACATATAAAACTGTTTATCCACAACTTACATATTATAGAGGCATAATTCTACTATTGAGAGACGTCTTATGGTATTAATAAAACACATGGGTCTTATAATTAAGCCATAAGACACGTAACATTTACATTTAACATTTACATTTATA
The DNA here is from genome assembly GCA_958336395.1 of Ctenicera cuprea. Lineage (NCBI taxonomy): Eukaryota > Metazoa > Arthropoda > Insecta > Coleoptera > Elateridae > Ctenicera > Ctenicera cuprea. The sequence goes on along the minus strand of OY284487.1, from coordinate 17,555,960 downwards.
TTCACATTAAAAGAGAAAATATTGTCGGTTTTTACTCACATTCACATTGATATTATTTGTATTTATGTGGTTTAAGCCGTTTAATTTATCATTATGACAATTTTGACATTTTTGATTAGTGACAACTTGCTACTCTGATCTTTCATATAATTTAAAATCGATGTTTCAAAATGATCAATGTCGGTATTAGTGATCCACATAATTATGCCTCTACAATATTGTAAGTTGTGGATTAAATTTTGTATTGCATTTGTGGATTACCTGCAAATAAAACTCTTGAAAACTTAAACACTCGGCCTTGCGGCCTCGTGCCTAAACTTTTTCGCGAGTTTTAGTTGCCTCATAATCCACTCATACAATAAATAACTATTATTATCGTTTTATTTATTTTTATTATCGTCGATCCCGGGCGCTTTAAAAATTCAGCTTACAGTTTTTTGAGAAAAAGTCAACAATTTCAAATGGAACAATATTGGTTGATATTGTTTTTCGGAAAGAGCACTTCCTAACGGTTGCAACGATACCCATAACTCGATACTTTATTACATTTTTAAACAGTAAATTGGTTTTTAACGTAATGTACGTTATGTAATGGGCGTTGCGTAATAAATGTTACGTGATGTGCGTTACGTAATGTGCGTTACTAAATGTGCGTCATGTAATATGCGTTACGTCATGTGCTTAAATTAATGTACTTTGCGTAATATCTGTTATGTAATGGACGTTACGTAAAGGGCGTTACGTAATGTGTGGTACGTTAGTGCGTTACGTAATTTACGTAACGTAATGTACGTAACAAAATTTGCATAACGTAATGTACGTTACGTAATGTAGGTACGTTAGATAAAGTGCGTTGCGTAATGCGCGTTACGTAATGCCGCAAAGCGAACTATTTTCCCTTTTTACAAGGAATGATAATATCCAGCAGAAAAATACTTTTTGTTTATAGAAACATCTTTATATTTATTATGAAAAATGATGAATGGTGGTACCCCACGATAGTATTTGCGCTGGCAATGTTTCGGTATGAAACGTTTTATTGTGGCTGTATGCTTCAAAGGACATTATTGCGGGCCGGTAGCTTATTTTTCTCGGTGCCCAGTCCGGTTTATTTCTACAAGTAGGTATGGATAATTTTGACCTCACTAAAATTTAAAAAACTGTAGCTTTCAGATTTATCACGGAATTAAAACATAACTGCAGAAACCAAGCATGTCATAAATAGGTTTTTCAGCCACATATTGCGCAGTCAATTATTATGATATTAAATTTTGTTTTTCACACTTTTTATGTAAAATGTTTATTTATATGCGTGTCTTTCTCCCAGCATTGATCAAAATGTCTCGAAAAAAAGAGGAATTTCCCCTTCGTATGTTGAGAGTAAGAGTGGTGGTATCTCAAAGAGTGGTGGTAGATCAGAGGTTGGGCGCTTAGCCTCTAACGCTAAAGGTCTAGGGTTTGATTCCCCGCCGAAGCCCTGCAGCAATAAAAATCTATGCCGCAACCCGCCACTCACATTCCCCAATCCGGTGAACCTTTTCTGGTATTTAGTCGTTCGGATTCGACGTTAAACTGTAGGTCCTCCGTACTCCAACTTAGCGCTAAGGAGAGTACGTGGTAGAGAATAGTGCCGGAGCCCAGCAGTGGGACGTAAAGGCTGATTACGATGCTGAGAGTAGTGAATCAGCCCCTCCTCAGCTGCTATGACTTATGCAGCGGCATATCACAAATAATAGTTTTCTTTGCAAAAATGCAACTTCTTTTTGTAACGAAATAAGCGAAATACAGAACTGCAAACTTTTGCTGTAATTTTGTCTAGCATAAGAAAAATTTCAATAGTTAAAAAGTTTTACTATTGCTGAAAATTTCTATACGATTATAATGTACACGTTCTGCATTTTAATGTACAAAAATTTTGTTACATTAATTCACATTAAATTAAAATTTAAAAAAAACGGATAGTCGTTGCAAGAAAATTCAGTTCTATAACATATCCAAATTTGACTTTACTACAGTAACTATTTAACGAAGTTACAAAAAGTTACCGAAATTTTGCAAGTGAGTTAACTAAACCGTCAAAATTTCTTCTAACCTTCGTCCATCCAACATTGTCCATTAAAAGTAGGTACCGGTGTTCGATAGCAGACAAAGTTGTTAAAACGCAATAAGTATGAACATTTGTTAATGATTAATGTGCTTTTATTCAGAAAAGTTGTAAAACTGCGAGTCCTACGTAATCATTACGAATTACTACAAGACGAGTCACTTACACGAATCGCAATCAAAAATTCATCCATATTGATTCCACCACTACCATCAGTATCAAACTTCTGGAACATATCTTTGGCCTCCTCGCTTGTAATTTCCATTCCACTTTCTCTAAGCCCCAGTATAAACTCCTCTTCATTTAACTGCTTGTTACCGTCTTCGTCCATGCGCCTAAACAAGCGTCCCAAACCCAAAATTCCACAGGCTCCTCGGGATAGACAAACCAATCGTAGACGCTCTATAGGATCTCCTGATGTCCCTAAAGCTTGTAATTGTCGACTACTTTTTGATGCCATATCGGTCTCATGACGAGACATTGAACTTTGAGGACGAAACATTTTTGGTACCTAAATTAAATACATTTTTAAACATTTTGATTATTATTGCTATAGGTTTATTTTTAACAAGTTTCCGAGGTTGAATTAGAAAAATGTTTTTTACATTTTTCGTCAAATAATAAAAGAAACTCTTACCTTTTTGGGGGTTTTGGTAACGATTGAAGTAGTTAAATTGCTTTTAGGACAAACACACTTTTAAATTATTTATATACTATTGATTTGTTTGACTGGCCCAGCACAAAGTTTGTATGTCGAAAATTATTTTATCGATTTATATAATTTTAGAAGACACTAACTACACATACGAGTATGAACCCGTTAAAAGGCTTTTGAAGCTTTCCGTATGAAACTAGTCGAGTTGTAACGATTTTTCTTGCGCGATCTACTTTTTTTAATACATTAAAAGAGGGTGTGAAACACCAGGTGACTTCATTAAGCTATTGTGTAATATTAATTAAACACGCACTAGTAAATTATTTTTAACTTCCTAAATTATTTTAGTTAATTAAATCAGTCAAATTAATTTAGTAGCACGTCATTAGGCGAACCTCTTTTGAAATTAAATTAAAAAGTTCGGTGAAGGTTTGCAAGTTATCTGAACACACTAATGAATATAATTTGCGTATTTGCGATTAGATACGGCGTCTCGAGCGGAAATAAGCGGAAATATTGAGGTTTATCGATGCGTGAGGAATACTTGGGTGTTATTAGTTACCCTGACAATAGTGTACAATATCAACATGTTTCCGTTATGAAAAATCGTTTACTTGCCCACAAATAATGGATATATTGTTAAAAATTTAATTAAAAGTAAACAAAAATTTCATTATATGGCTACATCATTATAAAATAACAAAGATGGCAATTCTATTTCTATTTTCTAACGTACAAACCCTATGCGTAATTGCTTAATTTAAATATCAACCGTTTAAATATTTTAGCCAATCAGATTGCTGCAAAATTTTTCTTGCCTGTCATCAGTGGCGTAACATTTAATCGAAAGGCTCACTCGGCAACGTATTCAATAAGCCCCTTAAAAATAATGACACTTACATACTTTATTTTTTGGTGAATTTATTAACACTTATATAAAAATTGCTAACAAAATCCAAACATTAATGCCGTCTGAGGTCTAATAATAAAATGGCATAGAATTATCAATGAATTAATTGTTTTGTTTCTATTCCTTGAGTTTTGCCTCGCTGAGGGGAAGCGGATTGTTACGAGGTTGTTACGCCACTGGCTCTCGTGACTCTTTTGACTCTTTCGTTTGACTTCTTTATGTTGCGGAAAATAAGCAAATAAAATTTTACAACCCCACTTTAGATAAAACGTATTCGTCTGATAACAGGCTTTATTTAAGTCGGTTTAACCAAATAAAGATTTCCTGGTTCCGTCTCCAAAGGGCCCTTGCATTTTTCTTATCTTTTTATAGCTCAACAACAAATATAGAATGTAGCTTCTTATTTTCGCCAACAAAATATACAGAAAATCTCGTGTTTTGAAAAATACATTCGAAAATATTTAGTACTTTCGTGCCTCTACGAGTGTTTCTTATTAATTTTCATACTTCTGTGAAAAAAAATTATATCTTTTTTGTTACGTTTCCTACTGGAGGTTAGAAAAATAGTGATTGTTACAGCTATTTCAAATTTCAATGCGAGAGCTCGGTGATGAAACTATCCGAATGAAAATTATGCTATTTCCGATTCTTAAAATAATCGAAATGTCTATTCCGATTACTTTTACGAAAGTGTTCGAATGATTTTTTTCGACAGTGCGGAAACGTGCATTCGTTTCAGTAACATAACAAGCGGATGAATACGCTGTTGATCCGTCATTCGAGTGATTTTTCCTATCGTCGTTGGGGAGGTACGATGTCTTTCCCATTACTTATGATTATCGTAATCCGCCTTTACGTCCCATTGCTGAGCACCGGCACTCTTCTCTGCCACGTACTCTCCTTAGCGCCAAAGCGGAGTACGGGGGACCTACAGTTTAACGTCGAATCCGAACGACTAAATATCAGAGAAGGTTTCAGGCATTAATACCCCAAGGCTGCCAACACTGGATTGGGGAATGTGAGTGGCGGGTTGCGGCATAGATTTTTATTGCTGCATGGCTTCGACGGGGAATCGAACCTTAGACCGTCAGCGTTAGAGACTGAGCGCCCAACCTCTGAGCTACCGCCACTCTTATGATTAGACGACATTACAAATTCTGTCCCTCACTCTTACACACGTTGTAAACTTTTTATTTGCATCTTTTTTTTTCTGACACGCAGATACAATACAGAATAAACACAAAACTGCATTTTGGCATAGATTTGCGTTTTAAATTTAATTTTGCATAAATGTTAATTGCTACAGTGAAAATATAATAATCAAAAAATAAAATAATAACTAAAATAGCAATCTATTCGTTTTTGCACTACTATCTCCAACACTTTCGGAATATTCGGAAGTTCCGATTGCGGTGCTGTAGTATAAAACTCGGTAGTGGGCGCTTCATGGATTTACGGCGAATCTGAAATTGAATGAATATTCCGATTATGGAAGTCATCGGAGTAGTAACATTCCGATTTTTATAATCATTCGACTTTTCCCATCGCTACTCGGTACAGTTACGTACTGACTCTCCCGCGTATATTCTTATTCACGATGTTTTCTTCTCCCCTTAATCTATAAGCAGTTTTTTCTCAAGTTTAATATGGAAAAATACTGTTATGAGTTGAAAAACCAATTATTAAATATTAACGGAAACAAATGATTCAAAAACTCATTTATGGAAAATTTAAATAAATAAGTATTTGTTTTTGATACATAATTTTAAACAAAAAAACGAAAGAAATTGGTAGTTAACAAAATGTCTTTTAGCAAAGCCTCTTCATGTTTAATCAAATTTAGTTCTAATCCAACAAGAAGCAAAGAAATTAATATTCCACAGCATGTAACTAACCAGATATGTAACATCTAGGCCCGGGTTGGAGCCGCGTCATCGGTGCTTGAACTGCCGACGTTTCGTCCTCGGTTGCACGGGACATCTTCAGGGCTGTGGTCGCTTTGGTATGTATTTCAACAGCAAAGCTATCATCATCAGTAGTAAACTGATATTATAGTGGAAAACATGTTATACTTTGTAAAGCAGAAATGTGGCCGCTAACAACAAAAATAAGAGATAAGATCCTAGCAGTAGAAGTGGATTATATTGGAAGATGTCTACGGCTTAGGGCCGATTTTTGGACTATAGACAAATACTGGGCCCGCTATTTTGGGGGCCCATTCATGATCATTTATTAATATTACATTTTTATTATAATGTAAGTGTTACATAAATCGGTAAAATTATTAAAACTAATTTGTACCATACCCACGAAACCGCCGAACGCGAGCATTATTTTTCAACTTATAAAAACATTTACAAGACACAGTTTTGTGCTTTATAAATATGTTTAATAGAAAAGAAACTCATTCAAAACACCCAAAAATTTCATGACAGTGATTGACTATTTTGTGAATCAGAAATAAAGGCGAATGTTAACTTAGAAAAAATCGCCTTCCTATAGTAAATGTTCTCGAGCCGCCAATGGAAGAGTCTGACATAGGTTTATGCCAATTTTTTCTAACTCTATCATAATTATAAACATCAAACAGTATAGTTGTACTAATACAGCGGTGCACCCTTAAATGTGACTTAATGCGAATAAAATTAGTGGTTGTCACCCTCAGTGTGTGTGTGTGATCTAGATTTATTGATTAATCATCCTAGCTTGTTAAGTAAATTTTAAGCGTTGTGAAAGTTAATGCTTATTTCAAACAAACACAATAGTAAAGGTAATATTCACTATAATTTTACGCCACCTTTTTAAAACTATTCGTAAAAAGTAAAGTCGGTGGCACTTCACTCCAATGAGGAGTTTGGCCTGCAATGCGGTGGGTCAGAGCCACCGGACCATCGCTTCCGATACCCAGCTATTCGTAATAGACGGAGAACTAGCAATGTCAGAGCCTACAGAGTTGCATCATGGAAATTTCAAATCTCTCCGTACTCTAAAATTGGTTTCATCCACTAAAATGCAGGTCTGGTTGGCGAGATCGGTTGCGTGTGAATAGGGGTGGCTCCGTAAGTACCCCAAAAAATAATGAACATATATTATAGTATCAAAGCTCAATTTTATTTTACTTGATACCTAGTAATATTAGCAACATTATAGTTATGTTGCCAGACCATTATGTGCTTGATAAGGCTCTGCAAGACTTATGTGAACTTGCCGAGGTGGGCACTCCATTAAGACCGCGCCGCGCCGAGGCACACGACACAGATGGCGCTAGTATAGACATCATATAGGCATTTTTATACGTACTCAGCGACTTAATTAAAAAGAAAACGAAATGAAACAAGTGAATAGATGTTACTTGATAAAGTAACTTAGATGCTCAGATAATTATTTTCTTGTGAAACATGCAAACAAGGTAAAAAACTTACTTTTCTTAGCAAACATAAAACTATAAATTTAACACTATTCTTCATTTGTATTTAAGCTGATCATCTAGATACTGTTATAATAGGTACACCAATTTAAAATTTTTGTCAATTATTTAAACTATGTGCCAGCTGAGTAAATTTAAAAATTCGATGCGAGTAACGTCAGCCATGTTTTTGAACAAAAGTTCATAGGAATTAGCACGGATGGCGCTACGGCGATAGGCATTTGGCGCGTTAATTTAAAACTTTTAACAAATTTCGCACATAAATAAGAGATTAGTTGCACACAAACCCACGTGCAAGTAATTCTGAGAATTAATTTTATGCGAGAAATCAATAATTCTGCTAGTACAGTCCTGTAAAGAAAAATATATGCACGTCAACAGAACGCATGTGACGCTACCTGTTTATGTTTAATAGAACCACTGAAATATACTTATACTGGAACGCGCACTGGCGGTCTCTGCCATAGAAATGAAGCGAGCCGAGAGAGATAGCGTGCAAGGATCATTCCTGTCCTTTTCGTACCGCTCCGCGCATGCGCTGCGCGAGGGAGTTGACAGCGGTAAAGCTGTCAAATCAAAACAAACTAACCCAATTTTAAAAATTTATTTATTATGGTGTAAAAAAATATGGTGTAACAAATAAATTTATTTATTATGGTTAGAAACTGTTGTGTGTCGACGTGTGGAACCCATACGATGAGATTTCTCTCTTCAGGTAACTACACTTAATCCAAAAATTGCTTTTGAGTTTATTTGTTTAAGATCTCGAGGGGGGTGGAACAACAATCTAACAATAATGCAGATTCTTTGGGCAGTTCGGCGACTTCTGTATCGAAACTCGATTCAGCCGAGTTTAAATGCAAACTGTCTGTCAGAAGAATTTGAGCTTTCACCTGTATTCGAATTCCGTGCCAAAAAGAGGTGTATTGATCAGCCTGACGATCCAGAAAACGATAACGATCCAGAACTGGATGACTTACTGGAGTCACTGGACAACGTTGAATTGTCGCATTATCAAGAAACCATTTTATACTATATAACGGGAAATGTTGTCCGAAAATTCGTGGAAAAGTGTCAGTGTGATCATTGCGACATGACAATCGACTGCTCTACGCATGCGCATACTCTCGAGAGTAGGACAGAGATGATCCTTGCGGCCCTCTCTCTCGGATCGACTGGCGGGCCGAGCGCGCGTTCCAGTATAAGTATATTTCAGTGAATAGAACCATCGGTAATTAAATTCAAATTTAGAATGACTAGCGCCTCTAGCGTCAAAAACAAAAAGGTTCAATGCACTCAGTTTTCACATCGATAGGGCCGCCAAGAGGCTTATTGCAAAGCAAAAACACAAAAAAAAAAGAAAACACCTAATTGCGGTTCTGTAAAGCAATTTGATGCGCCCGATTTGACGTTTATTATGTGCATGGGTCAGGGTGGAATGCTACAAATTATGTAGTTATAGAATGAAATGACTGTAAGGCATTGTAATTAAAAAAAACATGAAAAAATTAATAATTCACCCATATGAATCATACTTTATTGCTTACTCTAAATATTTCCTTAAATACTATAGAGTACTAATTTTTATTGCAATTATTTAGTGAAGCTAGGCTATATCAGTAGTAAAGTATAAAGATGTAATCGAATTAGAAGACAACGAAGTAACTGCGCAATTTTATCGTAGAATGAATGCAGTGCTTTAATGTAGTTTCGGTTAACAGTTGCCTACGAGGGTACCATCTACCTGCGCATATTATAATTGTGTAACATACAAACCGCATAAGCACAAAATGATAAACGCAATTTAAAACATTAAAAATAGAATAGAAACAAAAATCAGTACATAATAATACATTCAAATTGTACTGTATTGACAAAATCTATGCGGACAGTCACTCTAGACATAGTGCATCTCTTTAACATTATAATTAGTAATAAAAACAAGTATTTTAAGTGCTTCAAAAGTTTATTATTTACTTGGGTGCGGATAGCGATTATCTTACAAAATTTCAGAAGGACTCCTGCCTATTTTACAGATCCCAATAAACATTGTATAATATTCACCTCTAACCTAAGATTTAAATACCTAATGGTAGTTTGTATAAACCAGGATTAAAACACATGAAATACGTAAAAAACATGAAAACATTAAAATCTACATTAACTAATTTAGTACTTTTTTAGCATGTTAACTTATGCATTCCAATAAAATATACTTGATATAAACATAAATTCATTAAAAAAATCTTTTACATTATAAAACAATTAATGCGTTTTGCAAGTCTGCAAAAACTTATAATTAAACCATAAAGTCTCATTAAACAAAATTTTTACAAATTCCATATTCTCAAAAACTACATTACTGCATGTCTATACGCTTTGAATAAATACAAATGCAGCTTTTACTGAACAAGTAGTCACTATTATATTTGTAGTTAGTTGTCCTACTATGATGGCAGGTCGACAAGGAAATCATAACACGGGGTCCTCGACCTGTTGCAGTTGAGGAATCACTGCAAATTTTTGTGGGTATATGTTGGGTTGCACTTTCAGTACAGATTAAGAATCTGAAAATTATGAAAAGTTCCTATAAATATTTGCCCAAAAACGCTTCGTTACCGAGCAAGTAGCAGTCTACAGAAGTGGGAACAGTATTACCTCTTCCATAGGTTTAATTTCATAAGCAGGTTTTTTCCTTTTTTTTTTAGAAGAATCATGAAGCCGTGCGTGAGCACGACCCCATGATTCCCATCCCACCCCCTTACCCGGGCTCAGCACACTAAGTGCTCTTCACCGGTCTAACATGCCCTACCCCTGAAAGACATGCAACCCAACATACACACCTACATACACCATCCATGGACCCGTCGGATTTAACTTATTCAGAAAAATTACCGACGAGCAGTGGACTCGAACCAACTGCCATTGGGAGTCTAGTTTCAAAGCCTGAGACTTTAACCACTAGACCACCCGCCGGCCCTATAAGCAGCTTTTATGGACGCATGTATGGAAACTATTCTATTCTATTCTATCGTATTAAGAAAACACTTTTTAGACCTTCATGGCAATTTAATTTTAGAAAAGCATGGTATTATCTCGAAAACTGTTAGATTTAGAGATTTTCAACATGAGTACATTTTTTGGGCAATTTTGTATGGAGAATAAGATTTTATATCCAAAAGTTTAAAAAAAATGCTAAAATCTAAAATATGTAGAAGAAAATATTACGCGACCCTTCCCCCCCATATGAGACACCTCTAGTGTTCTTATTCAAACCAAAATTATTACAAATACATGCTAACTAATTACGTGAATAATGCTCGCATATGAAATTTTAAAATTTGAGTGCAATTACTGCAAAAGTTATCTACAAAAAGTCATTAGCCTGGTTCATCTTCAAGAAGCTGTAACCCTATAATGAAGGGTTTTCAGGCCTATGTTTATGAGAATTTTTTCGATTATATTTAGATTCTGAATCTATCCTGAAAATTCGTTCCACATGTTATGAATCACACTGTATACCATTGGTTTGGGAAACGACTATTGTGCAGACTTCATTCAAATGAAGTAAAGAGGCTCTTTTAACTTTTTAACTTTTCCTTCAATTGTGTTGTTATGTTGTTTAAGGGCAATGCTACTAGCATAACAATTAACTTTCATATGAAAGCGTTAGTTTTACCGTAAGTACATAAGAAATGAAAATGTTGACAAATCTGTTTGAAGAACCTAGTCATAACTTGAAATTTGGGGGGGGGGGGGACTTATATAACATATATAATATAATATACAAAATATAAAGAGACGAAATAGCTAGTTGTAAGAAAACAATCCCAAAACATTCAATAATTATATTAACGTGTAAAGTTACAGGCATTAATTCATATAATACGCGTGTTGCTAACAACGTAGCTTTTACATAACTGACTTCTCCTGCCGGGATATTTTAGAGCCCGGCCTGTGATCTCATTCCTTCGTGGTAATATGATTCTTATGACTATGAAGCAATATCGAGGCTGACCCAACATAGTAGCAATCCTATCAGCAAAATTTGGGTTCGGAGAAGGGTTGTGCCATGACCTAAATAATTTATAGTCGTAGAAACAGTATATTCTGTAACACGTTTGGAATGGCTGTTCTGCACTCGTGGACCGTCCCCCTCGCCTTTCGGCTCGGATGACAAACTTTCTGCTCATGCGGAATATGCCATATTCCAAACTTGTTACAGAATATACTATTCTCATTACCATATTAAGCAACCTGTTATTCGTTCATTATTCGTTTAATTCACAATCTGTTAATTCATTTATATTTTTCTATGAAAATTTTCAATTTTTCATTCATTTCGGTCTAGTACGCAAAAAATGTTCTGTGCAACTTGTAGGCAAAGTTTCTTTTCCCGTAGTCGGCGTGTTTTTGATCTCGGATTAGCTTCGATCAAAAATCTCGCGCCTTGTACAGAAAAATGACTCTTTTCGATACTTGCTGCACAAATACATATAACGCGCCAAAATATTGCTCCAATTGAACTAAAAAGTAACTACTGTGGTAGCTACTACAACAAAATAGTAGTTTAAATCAACAATAAGAAAGGTTAGTGACATTTTAAAAAGGATAACTTAAAAATGATATTTTTATTTTATGAATAGTTGCTGCGACAGTGTCTTAGCAATACTTTTTATGTTTATATATGTTCTTTTTATTGAAAAAATATTGAACATGTCAGTAATGCTGGACCTTGATTTACTAATGTTTTAGTTTTTTGACGTTAAGAACTGTAATCTGTCTCAGTTTCATCATAGTATGGTTTCATCTCTAGACAAAAACTAATTTATAATGCAAAAATGAAATGGATATTTTAAAACAGAGAATTCTTTCTTCTCTGAATGAAAAACTCGTACGATGTAAGCTCAACACGAATGATTAAAATATCTACAGTTTTACAATTTGCAGCTAACATAGATTCCCTAAAAGCAATTCTAACACAAAATGAGCTTGCATTTTGCCAGCTTACTAAATTAAGTTTAAAGGAAGTAAAACATATCGTTCAAGAAGCTGCTGATATTATATTAAAAGATAAATTCAAACCTGGTAAGTATCTACTATACTAGTACTTGCAACTTAACACCCAATGCTTCTAGTATAACTTTATCAAATTATACTTTGTATATCATCCTCCTCTTATTAGCGTTGGAGATACCAGAGTGGCGTCGGTTAAGTACGGGTTGTGATACTATTGATTCCATTATTCGTGGTGGCATACCTGTGAATGGAATAACAGAAATTGTTGGACCAAGTGGTGTAGGGAAAACGCAATTCTGTTTGCAACCAGTGGCGTAGCTGAAATCTATGAGGCCCCCTCGCAAGATTACTTTTTTGGGGCCCTTTATTAACTAAAGGTAATTAATTACGCTTACTTTTACTATTGAAAACGATGACTTCGACGAACATTTTCCTTAGCGAAGTCGTCAATTATTTTATCCAGATCCAGTTTCCTTGCTGCCTGTTGCTCAATGCTTAATATGGCTAAGGCAGACAAGCGCTCCTGTGCCATTGAATTTCTTACATAAGTTTTAATAATTTTTAATTTAGAAAATGTTCGTTCCGCGGTTGCAACAGTCACAGGTATAGTTATAAATAATTTTAAAGCAATCAATACATCCGGAATGCTTGATAATAATGATTTGTGTTTTTTTATTAAAAATTGTGCGAATTCGATGACCGAAAACTTTTCTATTTCTGCGATTTCTTTTCTTAAGATATGTTTTAGTGATATTAGCTGTCGAGGAAAATCTGATGAGATGTCTTCAGGATATTGAGTAAAAAGATTGTTTGCGACTACATAGAGCTCATCCTCGTCCATTTCAAATAGTATCATTGGAAACAAACAATTAAACCGCTGCACAACTTCCTTTATACCACAGAATCTGTCAATCATTTGCCTTATGAGTATATCCAGGTTTGAATAAAACACGTTGACTTTAAAAAATAGTTCGGGATCTGTCAACCGTTCATCTTTAGAATGTTCATCAAAACATTTTTTCGCTAGTTTTGGTATTTCCTTTTTAAATTCGGCTTTCATGCCCCACTTTTCTACCAATGTTGATGCCTCCTTTTTAATTTCAGCAAAGTTCTGCCTCATTTGTGTAAATATTTCTTCCGCATCTTTCAGCATTTTTGCAGCATACGATAGATCGACTTTAGGGGATTGTAGTGTTTTTGAAATCAAATCGGTAGTTTCCAAAATTTTAGATTGTACGACCGTTAAAAGTGCGAATTCATAAGTTTCCATATATTTCCGCAATGAACCCGCTTCTCCCCGCTCTTCAGCTTTTGACGATGTTAAAATTATTTTTGCCAAAGTTTTTAGTACTGAAGAGAAGTTATATCGAACGGCAAAAAGTGCATCGTGTCTAGAAGACCACCTAGTCGGACACAGTCTCTTCAATGTTGGTGCCAATCTACAGTCGCTTTGTAAAACTTGCATTAGTAGATCCCATCGCTTAATACTTCCGCTGAAAAATACATACAGTTTCTCTATGTAGTCGTAAAACTTTCTAACGGCTGGCACATTTTTTTCGGAATCGTTAAGCACTAAATTGAGATTATGTGTGGCGCAATGTACGTAAATAGCATTATTTTCAATATCCCGAATACTTTTCTGCACTCCCGAATAAACACCACTCATTACACTTGCCCCGTCATATCCTTGTCCTCTGCAATGTTTAAATGAAAGTGAATGTCCTTCAATTGTTTTAACTATTTCCTCTTCTAAACCACTAGCACTCTGATCCGATACCCGAATAAAACCTAAAAAACTCTCGGTAACTGTTAATTCCACTGGCAACTCATTCGAATCATACAGTATAGAAACATATCGTATGATGAAACTTAACTGGTCGTGTTTACTAATATCTTGAGTAGTGTCTAATATTATTGAGTAGAAGGTAGCTTGTTTAATATTCGAAATAATTTAATTCAATAGATTTTTAGACAGAAGAGTAAGAAGTTCATTTTGAATTTGCGGGCTCAAATAGTTGACTTTAAGTTTATTATTTTTATCAATAAGTTTCGATAAAACACTGTCATATTTTGCTAAAAGTTCAATAATAGCGAAAAAATTGCCGCTTTGTAGTTCTCCTAGTTTTTCACGATGTCCACGAAAAGCTAAATTACACGAAGTTAATGTAATCGTCACATCAATTATTCTTTTCAAAACTTCCTTCCAAAAATTAACTTTTTGTTTCCATAGATTAGTCAGAAGCACATCAACTGTGGAATCGTTTTCCCAAGAGTCGTAGACAATACAAGCCTGCAGATGGCTCTGCGAAAGTTCATGAACTTTTATTTTTTTTGCAAGCCCTTGCCAATCGTTCAATCCGTCGATCCAAGCTTGGGAACAATGTTTTCGGTCAGCAAATAGCCAACACGGTTGACAATATGCACAGTTTAATTTCATTGAGTAACAAAGCCAAATCCGCGGAATTATCTGTCCAGCTGCACTTTTTTGTATGTAATAAGTTGCAGAAAAACTTCTGTTTTTCTCATCTTTTCGAAAAGGACCTTTAGGTTTGCATGGTCCAATTTTTACAATACTTCGCTTTAAGTCGAAATTCAAAATATTCTTAGGATAATAACCACGATTTGTTGGATACGGATCGTTCAGATCAGGTAGTTTATCTGCAATAGTCTCCTCCAAAACATCTTCACATTGAGTATCTTTCGTTACGTTAAAGGTATCAATATTTGAATCTTTAGTTTCATCTACATTAGTTAAACTAACGTCAGATTGAGTTTTCTCGAAAGATGTCGATGCATCGCTGTCCTTTGACGTTCCTGGTTTTTCAGAATCGTGTACTGACGCAAACATCGATGTTATTTTGAGGTTCTTTTTAGCAATTCCTTTTTTTTTTGCTTTTTGAAGCTTTCGTTTTTGAGCACCACTTGCACAAAACCTCTTTCCTGCACTGGACATATTGCAGATTCACGAAAAACAATTAAAAATTAAAAACTACCCGCAATATTTACTAAATCCTTTTTCTTTTCATAAAACTATTAACAATCACACATCTACGCGATTTCTTACAGACTGAGGGCCCTACATCTAGTTAACATGCAGTTAGACTAAACAAGTTAAATGTTAAATAAAGACCCTTCAAATTTCTGATTTCTGAAGTTATGTTTAATAACATAGATGCGATTTATTGCTGTGACCTATAACTGAAACAAAACAAAAATATGGGTGTTGAGAACACTAAAGCTTTGTTTGGACTGACTGTTTTATGTTGTTTTCGATAACACAACCTGCTGATTTCTTAGAATGTGTAACACTCAAATTTCAAGTTGTCGTATATCGGTATTCTATGCATTTCTACTTTAAAGGCACTGATAATTTTAAAGAGGTCCTAATTTTACAATTACTTTATCTCGGCCGCTGCGTAAATTAGGGGCCCCCTTGGCTCGGGGCCTCCCCGCAATGCGGGGTCTGCGGGGCCTTCCGCTACGCCACTGTTTGCAACTTGCATTAACAGTACAGTTTCCAGTTAATATGGACGGACTTAATAAAGGTACTTTATTTTGTAAACAGATCTTGATGCATATGTAGTGAGATATGCTCAATTGTTTGTACTGTATTCAGCAGCAGTATATATTTGCACGGAAGATGTTTTCCCTTCAAAGCGTTTAAATCAACTTTCCAAAAGGTTTCCACTACACTTTACTGATTTAAATAAATTAAAATTTGAAGACAACATTTTTATAGAACATATTTCTGATTATGTAAGTAGCTACATTTAACCGCAATTAAATTTTTCTTAAACGTTTATAATCAGGAACAGCTCCAAAGGTGTTTGTATATTCGGTTACCACAATTACTGTTGCATTGCAGTGTAGGAATAATTATAATTGATTCAATAGCAGGAATATTTCGTAGCGAGAACATTTCAGTAAATTATTCAAGTCGTAGTCAAGAGATTCTTACAATAGCCTCACAACTTAGCAAATTGGGAAATACCTACGGCATAGCAATAGTTTGTGTAAATCAGGTTGGTATTCAATAAAAATCATTTTCAAATGTTAATAATAAATTTGCAGATTACTGATAATACGGAAACTGGAAAATCAGAGGCTTGTTTAGGTCTTGCTTGGAGCAATTTAGTCACATGCCGATTTAGTATAAATCGTTACATAGATACAGTGCGATTATTTGTTGTGGTTTTCGCGCCAGATTTGCCTAATATTAGTTGTAAATTTATTGTAAAGGATTTTGGATTGACTGGAGTTAAATAATAAGTTTCAGCATGAAGTATAAACTTAATGTACTGTTTTTTATTATATTGAATTTAGCATTGTTAAAAATTGATAACTATGAGGCTCCCTCATTGCCAAAATCTAAATTTCTTTTACAAAAAACGTAAAACAGTTTTTTAACGTAAAATGTAATTATGCCATTTGATAAGGTTAAAAGAGAAAATTCAAAAAAACGTATAACTATCACCATGCATTCAAGAAAAATTTAGAATGATAGCACCACTGCACGTGTTTCCAAAATACATATGTTGGCCGAACGAAGAAGAATGCTCCGATATAGCACAAAGATTTAAAATAAAAGTGAATATCCAGGTAAAGTATAGCTTATTGTTATTATACAATATATTTTGGTTGCTTTCGATTATGGTTTTGTTTTTTCTTAGACGTGATTGGTGCCATTGATAGTTGTCACATACCAGTGAAATTGCCTGCAGATCAACAGGACAGCTATCTAAATCGTAAATTTTTTTACTCGATTATTCTGCAAGGAATATGTACTGCAAAACGAATATTCAAAAACATTTGTAGGATTTTCTGAGTCTGCTCATAATGCAAGGTAAGAGCAATAAATTACTAAATTACACGAAGGATAATATCAATACTTCATTTTAGGTTCTGAGATACTCCTTCTTGTATAACAGTGTGGAACAATTTGGGACACAGAAATATTTCTATGGAAAATACCATTTGGTTGGGGACTCCGCATACCCCTGCCAAAAATGGTCAATGACACTATACAAGTAGGTATTATCTATCATAAATTTTAATGCAATGTTTTATACTTGCCGTGTTACTGTCTGGTCTTTAATTCGTATTTTGAATAATCAATATTTTAAATAATTATATATTGTTATTTATAGGGATACCTAATGGAAAGTTGTTGCAAAGGCAGAAAGAGCACAATAGAGGCTTGAGTAGAGTATTAGTGGAACTCCAACACACAGCTATACAGGAGCGCCTGCTAACAGACAAGGATGTGCCTACAAGTTTGCAAAGGTGCAACTACAACATACAAATGGCTCTTTTTAGGGCCCAAAACTCGTCCAAAAAAGAATTTCTAAAAGTAGAGTCTGTAATCGCTAATTTAAAACAATAAGGAAATTAACAGAGTACCAGAGTGTGTTTTTAGTAATAAGCTTTGTACATATGTTACCTTCAATTTGATTTTTCCAATGGTTTAGGAAATAAAAGTGGGGCGACACTTAAATGACACCCTGTGTATTTAAATGTGCCCTTGTTAATATGCTTGTATGTTGCATTATACAGAAATATACAATAAATGTGCATTTAACTGTGGTGTTTTTATTCTGTATCATTGTACATTAAAAAAGTCGTTAACAACTTAAAATTTTAATTGTAAATTTAAATGATTCAAATTCAAAAATATTGGCAACAATCTCCTTTTTCTGCTGCGATCCTGGTAGGTATTGCTCAAAAATTTGAAATTTTCAACCTCACAAATACCTAACAGCACCTTATTTATTCTGTGCTCCTTCCTGGTAGTATTTGTTAGCATATTGTTTCAGGAAACATACATTTTTCCTTAAATAATTTTGATGCAACACCTTTTTCCTCCTATGTAGTCCTGATACCAACTGGGTAAATTTTGATCCCAAAAGTTGAGATAATAATTATTCAGAAAATTAATTATTGCAACACCTTATTGTCCTTCTGTAATCCTGATAGCAATTGTCTGGAATTTGATTATAAAATTGGAGTTTTCAAGCTTGAAATTTTTACTAGTTGCCTTGCTACCTCTTTGCACTTCTGTGATCCTGATACAAATATTGTCAGAATTCATTTTAAAATTGAGGTTCTCAAGCTTGAAGTTTTGCCGTTTACTATCAGGATAACAGAAATGGGAAAAGGTATAATGTCACGAGTATTGGACCCGAAGTTTTGAAATTCTGACCATTCGCTATTAGGGTCACATAAGTGCGAAGAGATCATCAATAAGCAAAAATTTTAATTTTAAAGTCAAATTCTAACTACTTATTACCAGGAGTACAGAAAAGATGTAGAGGTTTGTAGAAACAAATTTGTGACCACTTGCCATCAGATATATTTAAGTAATTTTATGATAAATGACAAAGTTGATAATTAAAACAAGCTGATTGCTGCAAATATTATTTTATTTCTTATATTTTTATTACAATTTGTAATTAACATTTTAATAATACGTACATAAACACAATAATCAAAATTAATAAGAAAAGTTTCACTTTTTCACATCTTCAAAAGATGGGAAGTTCTCCGCTACAACGCTGATTGATGATTCTGCGTCTTCACAATTGAGGTGGCTAATTGCCATTTCTTGTTTCAATAACAACCTGAAATTTAAAAAATACAATCAGTGAATGAGCTATTAGAATTATACTAACAAAAGGAAATCAGGCAAGTATAAATGAAAGAAGGTGGAAAGTCTCTCGCACATGTAAAAAGCTATGTAAACTCAAAATCATGGAAAAACAAAAGTAATTTAAAAAGTGCAACAGTGAATTATTAATCAAAAGTTAATCGGGCAAGAAAAATAGAGCTACCTACCATAAGGAATGTTGTTTTAAATCGCTCTTTTTCACATCTTCAAGGACACACGATCGTCTATAGTTGATGATTCCGGATCTACATAATTGAGGTGCTTTTTCCATTTTGTGCTCTAATGGTCACTTAAAATAAACAAATTTACAATCAATGAAGGTAATTATCTATAAGTAAGGCCTTGTGCGATGGATGATTCATATTCGGAAAATGTTCTTGGTACAGCCGAGCAGCTTCGCGTTCGTTACACCATGCAACTTCATACATGAACATCATGTCATGCCGTTCGGCAAAAGTATAAGTCGCCATAACACAAAAATACGAAACACAGAACGAAAATAACGAAGAAAAGAATTATCAAAAAAATCGCAGAACGAAAAAAATTAATTATAAAAGGCACAGAAAGAAACGAATGCAAGAAAAGTCAAAAAATATCACAAAAATATTGAATTGTGTCAAAATTGACGTTATTGGAATGCATGTATGTCTAGGCCGTTTTTTTTAAATTTCGTGTGACCTGTGCAAAATAATTGAAAATGCAATTTGGGTTGCCTATTTTCAGGTACTTCTTAAAGAATCTTTAAGAGGCTCTATTTTCTAAAGGAGACACTTTTGACCACACATTTATTAACAAAAGTTGTTTGCTTCGTTGTGTTTTGCAAGCCCTAGAAGTTTGTCCCTACAATTCATTAACACCCTGTATATTGTATAGCTCACACTGTCTCATAAGAAACACAAGGGCTAGCTAATTTGGCCTTGACGATAAAATTCTAACCTCACAGTTTTATATAAAATTATAAAAGAAGATTAATTATTTAACTCTCTTTAAGATGTATTTATTTTTAATAACTACGTTGCTAAGTTTAGTGACTTTTAATGCAGGCGAATTTACAAAACCTGTAAGTTGACCCCAATACATAGCCTTAATTTTTGTGAATATTTTTGTAATATTTTAGTTGTACCGTTGGGTGTACAGAACTTCCACTCTAGAAAGACTTCTTCTTACCAATAAGTCTCAATTAAAATTTGAACAGTCACATCTCTCCATGGTTGATGAGTTTGCCAAATATTCCAAACTGCAGCGCAAAATAAATGTTATCGAACGAGAATTGGCAGAACTACAAAGTAAACGGCTTAGAAATAATTTAATTGTGAGAATGTTGTGCATATATGTTGTCAGATTTATTCTTGGATTAGTATTGATGGGCATAGGGATTTATTATCGTACAACACCTTTACTTCTTGCAAGTAAGAGATTTGATTTCTTTCCATTGGCAACTATCATGTCATATCCATGTGGTCTTGCGAATGCGGTGTCTGTACCATTTTGGATTATGTGCTGTACAACTGTAGGAAGTTTAATAAAAATTAGTGGTTAAGTATATTTTTGTGTATTTTTGTATATGATTGTTTTTTTTATTTTTTTTTGCTTAATTTGAATTTTCAGTCACAGTCGTAAGTCTAGTTTACCTCTCTCTAATTTAAGTCACCCTGTAAGAACTTTTTGAGACAATAGCATTTGCATTAAAATACCTTTTGTTGAGTAGATAAGTTGGATATTTCAATGTCGAGTTTCCCTCAAACTTCAATAAAATCAGTGCCCAAATAAAGTATAATGATACATAAATTGTTTTCTGTAAGTCGAGCTCATATTTGCATACACTACTTCAGTAGTTTGCTGTGTTAACGATGTTAGTGTAATGTAACGTGGCTAAAGCTAAAGGAAAATAAACACTTTAATAAAACGAAATATGTTAAAAAATTAGTATCGCTTGCGAATGTTATACTTCATGAAGTATTGAGTCAATGATTTTGAACAATAAAAACAAATATATAAAATAAAGAAAATTGCTCTAATAAAATATTGTTAACTTCAAAAATATTTATTTATTTTAACCATATACGTATTTCGTGTTGACACGTCATTATCAAAGGAAAGCTTAAAAATGGAACAATAGAACTTGATTACCTATGGCTGCAGATGACTCGATTTCTATTCCAAAATTACATAAAAGGACTCCTAATGCGTCACATGCACAGACTCTGCTGAATAGAGGAGAAATACAAAACTTGGGGGAGTGCACAAAAGGTCAATTTGGTCAAAATCCAATGGGACTTGAACCACACTCATGGCAAATAATAATAATAATAAATGTTGGGAAAATAATTTATTTGGTACATAATTTGCTACAAGCTATAATTTGAACTTCTTTTTTAGTATAAAAACTGCTGGAAGTATAGTGCAAGTAAATGTATGATTAAGATAAAAGTAAAACAGAAAATGATTATTTTGCAACACATTATAAGAAAGTGTGTACTAAACTAATAATTACAAACTTGACAGAATAATTAGACCAAAGCAGTTTTAATTAAAAAAATTTTTCTCAAAGATTAAGTTTATCGGCTATTGTCTTTTTGTGCAAATATCTAGGAATTGCACCTTAAGTGCCTACACATAGTTAAAAAAAATGAAAAATTCCAATTCATGTATAATAATTAAGTCTTTATATTATCAGTCAAATCTTCTTGTAAAAATATTTTATACAGGTTAACATTAATAAGTCCTGTACACATATAAACTCTCAAAACTAGAAAACATTTCATAATTCAATCTTCCTAAAAATATATTTATAAAACTGAACATAAATAATTATTTTAATAAATAAGTAACAATAATTCACTATTACTGTAATAACAATCTTGATAAAACACTGGTATTATTTGTTTTTATCATTTTCAAGCACCGATTTGTTATCTGTTTCAACTATATTGTCTTTCTGTGAATTACCAACAAGGTGATTTTTCACAGAACTAATTTTACAGTTTATAAAACTCCACAAGTTCAGTACAATTTCACTGGGCGTTTCGTATTCATTGGGCACAATACCATCAACACTGGCTTCAAAGAAAGAAAACAAAGGGAACCAAACCCTTGTTCTATTGTAATCCCGCTGAACCAGAGCCTGATTATTTGAAAGTGTGTGATAATATAAAAATAAGCGACTACTAATGTAGAAGGCCACGAATACGTCGATGGAGTAATGTTCATGAGCCGCAAGAATAAAAAATATTCCAAACATGTTCATCATCCAAGTTAATGTATGAAGAAAGTAAAGGTGTCTTGGTGTATCTATAAAATAAAAAATTTAATTCAAATCAAAAATTCATCTAAAATGTATGAAGAAAATAATTAATAACTTCAACAATATTTCTTTATTTTAACCCTATAGGTATCTCGACATGTTTACATGTCGTTAACTCGTCATCAAATATACGATTAAAAGTAAGCAGGTGGTGTTGCTATAGGAACAATACAACTTAATTTCTTATTCCAAAACTTCCAATAATGATGAATTTAAGAGATCAATTTGCACATCGTTAAAGTTACAGTTCTTAAATGTTTGTGAATTTCAAATGCTTCTAGTACATAAGCTTATTATCACAAAAGTGTAGACATTTTATATGGATATTAGATGTCATTAAATGATTGTGTACTAACAAGTGGATTTATTTGGTGTTTATATTTGTAACAATGTACATGATCTTTGTACCTGTTATATCAAAATTTCTAATGGTCTGGCCTATACAGGGTGTTTGTAAATCGCTTTACAGTCTGTAACTTTGTTATTAATAAAGATATCGAAAGAAACTTTGTTTTTTGTTTTAAGTGGGAGAATGTATAGCACAAAATGATGTATGCCAATATTAAACAACACCTACTGCTTTTGCACAAAGGCATATAACTTTTGTTTTTTAAATGGAACACCCTATATATTTACAGATATTTGAAATCAGCTCTAAAAATACTTTATGTTGGTACACTTAAATCGAAATTTTAGAGTGCATATTTTTTGAAATAAAAAAAAATACATTTTGTTAAAGTAGGCCATGACCTATGTAAAATCACTAACAAATACTCAAGGAAGGTAAAACAAATGCCACTTGCCTTTAAAAGTGCACCATAGCCGAATTACCACACCGAACTTCAATAAAACAACTGAAAACGTAATTTTTTTAATGGAACCATTTGAGTTGCATCAGATAGTTGAAATCTACAATAAAACTCGGCAAGAGTGGAATTGATACAAAAGAGTATGAGGCCCAAGCAACTAGACACGCTAGTAAGTCTGCAGCTAACAGAGCAGGCGTTACCCTGGATTAAGTTAGTAAAACTGCGGGCTGGAGAAAAAAGTCCCTGATATTTGCAAAGTTTTATAAATGAGAATTGCTTTGCTGAAATAGTATTAAACTTGAATAAATAAGATTGTAATCCTTTTAGCCTTATGTTAATAAATATTTGAGTTTCATAATTGAGAGATACTTTAAATAATTACCACTTTGATCATATGATAAAAAAGCGGGAAATATAATTAGTGATTAAACAAACTTATCTTTAAGTGAAGTTTTCTCATAATTATATGACCGCTTTTTTCTATATAATGATCAGTCCCTCCCTGATGACTATTCTCCCAATCTAGACAATTTCAAGATGCTAAGCTTGAAAGATAATGAGATTTCCAGTACAGGGTACATGTGACAACAGTAACAGATTAAAATTTTATTACATTCAAATATGCTACATTCAAGAGGAAAATAGAGGTACTACCACTTTGATCATTATGTAAAAAAAACCGGTCATATAATTATGATAGAACTTCTCTTAAAGGCAAGTTCGTTTAATCTGTAGTATTTTTGTTAGCATGTGGTTGGGTGCATGTATGTATGATACTACTGGTCTAATGAGCATGTTGGGTTTGTGTGTTTTAATAAACCGTATAGTTTTGGTTGTTGTGGATTTGTATGTGTCTTTTTTGGTAAACTGTTAAACAAACCTGCCAATCTATTAATATTTGTTTTAATTTTTTCTGATAATTTCTGGTGGGATTACTAGTTAAAAGTTTTTAAATTTGAATTGCTTATGAAATAATTAATTTTTTGCAAGTAAAGTCATTACATAAAATACTTACATTCCGTAATGAAGAAATTAAGCATTGTTAAAGCAACAGTATGTCCACTAAACATGTAATCTCCACAAGTTCGTACACCCTGTATGGACATACCAGCACCGCTCCATATCGCATAGGCATGCGAAATTTTTGCGGTGAGATCACTGAAATATGATACTCCATCTTTGGATGTATAATTCTTTGGTTGACACTGGAGATGAGCACCTGGGACGCTTAATGAAGTAATTAGCATCGTTACACAGCGAAGAAGAAAAACTGTTCCAGACAAAGCAAAAAAGCGGCGCATCAAAATGAACCTAAACAAAATCTGTTGATTAGTGAACAAGTTTTAAAGTTATTTTAAACATCTTACCGGTGTTTATGGAATAGTAACACAAGTAACCAGATTGTAAACAAAACTGTTCCTGTAATTTCACACATATCAAATGCCCAGGGTATATGGGGAACATTGTCTAAAAATATATCTGGAAGAGGTGGATACTTTTTCATATCAGGCACTCGGTCATGCACTATAACCATTACAAAAGCCGTTATCCATGTCACGCCGATAACATAGCATAAGCTAAGGAATGCTTTGAATATCTCTGGTGGTAACCTTTGTGTTCGCCCATCTTCTGAAGCTGGAGGTGATACTCGGTCCGATTCACAATAATCACTATAATCGTGCTTCGGATAATGATGATTAGTTGCATACAAAGTAACAGTTGATAACTCGGCTAGTCCCAGCATAACCATAATATTGTGATTTTCTCGCTGCAATGCTTTTACTGAGATGTACAAGCATTTACGGTCACGTAAATTTAATGAGTTTAATGGTTCTAATGTAAAATCTTGTTCGTTTAGGGCAAGTAAGCATTTTCCGTTTACCTGGTGTATTTTGCACAAGATATGAATTGTTTGGTCCTCGAAGCCTTCTTTCTCTAACCATACTTCAGTGTCCGCTGCAGTCCAATCTAGCACGCACAATTGGCTCATTTTTTAAAGTTTTTTTATTATTAAATACTTTTTAATTCATCACTTACTTATCAGGTTTTAAAATGAACTGTTATTTTACTTATTTGCCTTGTGAGTGACCTAACCTACTTCTGACGTTTGTGTTTTTTCCATTTGTTACACATGAACACTTGTAGGAAGCAGGCCGTTTTTACGTGATATAAAATTGGAAATTGAACTTTCACACTTTCGCTGTGACTCACACAGTATAATATCTGTTTCAAATCACTCATCATTTTACATAAATTATTTCTTTCATTATACAGGGTGTCCATTTTATCGTGTCACCCCTTGACTTTTCAGAGTAGGCAACACACGTTGCAAGTCACTATTAAAATATAACTAAATGAGAACAACAGTTTGCTGTAGGTATGTATAGCCCACTGTACATAGAACTATTTGAAAACTATATTATTAAAACTAAATGTGGTAGGTACATAATTAAAAATCCAACGAGGTTTTTTTATCCACATCAAACTATTGTTCTCATTTATAAAATTATATTTAAGTAGTAAAGCAACCTACACGATAAAATACCATCTGATCATTATGATCTGAGATCCCTGCTACAATTATCTTTGCTATTTTCTTTTGCTTTGTTCCAACGCTCAGGGCCGGCTCCACAAGCTTATTCTGGTGGAGCAAATCTATATAATGCCGCTCCGCAGGCCGCCTCTTTTTACACAAACATAGATTTTATGCAAATTAAATAAATTTTAAGGGTATTTTAAGTACATTTTAATTTACTTACTTAATTTTGAACTAGAATAGTTATTTCTTTGTTTACTGTAGACAAATAAGTATAGATTGCAATATGCGCGCAGAGATAAAATAATGAGGTCTTTATTAGTTTTTAGTATCAATTTTCTAGTAATTTTCTTTCTCATCCAGTTTACTATACGTAGATAGATAGAAAAGGAATTGTTACTTGGTGTGTTTCAACTAGTATAGTCTTAATTATTTGTAGTTCGCATCTGTTTCATGTTTTGTCAATAGGTTTGAAACAGAGTATACGTGGAATTCTTTGTCTCAAGAAATAGGAATGTTCCCCAGTGTACATCGGACTTTGTACGAGTAGGTTTTTGTTTATTGCTTCTTGTTCACGCAGAGTTGGTTTTGGATAAGTTAAGCTGAAGATAAATAAGATAAATTCTTTTGCAAGAGTCTCTTCATAATAAAAAACAAACAATGTCGCGTGCGTCAACAAGATTCGACACAAAGAAAGTTGTAAGTTGTTTCTTTATCCTACAAAAATTCTAACCTCAAATATCCACCCTAAAGTAAGTTTTTCTAGAATTCCGAACTGGTGACATTAACTTATGGCTCTTTAGTAGCTCAAATGATCAAGGATCTTGAAAATCCTGAAGATGTAAACAAGCAACTAGAACGTTTGGGGTATAACATGGGCATTCGTCTGGTTGAAGATTATCTTGCAAAAACAAGTACAGGACGTTGTCTTGATCTTAAAGACACTGCAGATAAAATTCAAAGCGCTTTTCGTATGTATTTGGGTGTACAACCAAACGTTTCTAATTGGAGCCCTGCTGGTGATGAATTTTCTTTTATACTTGATTCAAACCCATTAACTGACCTGGTTGAATTACCCGAAGATTTGAAAAGCTTGCGGTATTGTAATCTCATTTGCGGAGCTATCAGAGGGGCTTTAGAAATGGTACAGTTAGATGTACAAAGTTGGATAGTGCAGGTAATAATTTGAGTAACAATTGAAAAAAAGATAGTTGTACACATGCAATAGTAGTTTCTAATTTTTTTATTATTACGACTTATGTGTAACTCTATGTAACGATGTTTCCATACCATCATAATTTGGAATAAAAGTTGACCTTTTCTTCTTTTATAGGACCAACTTAAAGGTGATTCTAATACGGAGATAAGAGTTAAATTTATACGCAAACTAGAAGACGCAATTCCAGCAGGAGAGGAATAATTTAAATACCTATACCAGTATAAATGTTTTTGTTACACTTTTTTGAATGAGAATATATATTGAGGTAATATAGTTTACCAATAATGTAATGCTTTTTTGTTATCGTACTATTTTTACTTTGCATATAGGTTTATTTCATTTACAAAAAGTATGCAAGTAATGTTCCAGTAGAAAAGGTGTCTATT
Organism: Ctenicera cuprea; assembly: GCA_958336395.1. Classification (NCBI taxonomy): domain Eukaryota; kingdom Metazoa; phylum Arthropoda; class Insecta; order Coleoptera; family Elateridae; genus Ctenicera; species Ctenicera cuprea. The sequence continues at coordinate 17,528,927 of OY284487.1, read as the reverse complement.
TCTATCTTAGAAAATTTGTTTTTCTAATCTAAAATAAATAAATTCTTAGTAAGAACAATGACAGTCTTTATATTTAATATTTCCTCAGTTAATATTGTTAATATTAAAGATATGAAAAATTAATTTGTTGCGTAATTTATGACAAATTTACCAGTAAAAACCAACATTGAAAATCTTGCTTTTGAGCTACAGTCAAAAAGGTAATGTTAACCATTTCTACTACATTCTATACATGATGTTTTTAATAGATTTTTTGTGTAGAATTACTGTGGCAATATATTTCTCAAATACTGGCTACAGGATTTTTTAAATTTTGTAGGCCAATAGTAAATAGAGCTGTAAATGAGCTACAATTTGGTTCATGTCCCAGCCCGCTATTTTGTCTGTGACGCCTTCTATGAATTTTCAAACATTTGTGGCTTTAACGCCTATTTACTCAAAAAAAAAGTTATCAGATTGAGCTGAAATTTGAAATTAAGAATGCCCTAGGGCTATGCAATGTTATGAGAACTTTTGGAACTACTAAAACTGTGATCTGAAAAAAAAATAAACTTCTGACATTTTCAAAACAATGTTGCTCTAAAACTGACCAAACGATTATTTTTAAATTTTGTAGGCTCATTGAGCAGGAGATGATCTACAATGTGGTTCATGTCCCAGTCTGCCAATTTCTTTGTGACGCCTTCTATAAATTTTTGAAAATCGAAAATTAATGTCTCTTTAATAAATGGAAGACGTTAAACATTTCTCTTTAAGCTGAATTGCTTATGACTGATAGTAGAATAAGATTCACAACAATTTTATAGATGTGACAATATTTAGAAGGGTGAATTCCCCCCTGACGAATTTGTCCTGATTTTGGTTTTCCTTCATTCCAAGGTATCCCTTTCCCAAAAAACAAACAAATCTTTTTACAGAAACAAAATAAGACGTCAATGTGCAAGCAAGAAGGTCGTCAGTCAGGTGGTAGTTATAGCGTAGATTGTTTTGACTGCATGTCATATTGGTTTTTTGGTTGCACGAGCGGTATCTTCTGTTATATGTACGACGCGACATGATGCATTTGCCTATTTATGCTTCGGGGAGTAATATCAATGTGCATTTATTTTGTACTGCCACTGTTGTGCATAAACTTTTGGACATATGAAAGTAAAAGTTTCTCAAGTATAGGAAAGTTCAGGCGAAGTCTTTCGTCAATTTTTTTTGTGTTGAGTATAAAAAGATTAAAAGTTTAAAATATATTTAACAAAAATTACAACAAACAAACATTACAAAATACGAGTAGAATATTGAGGAAAATCAACTATACTTTCTATATACTTTGCTAAAGCTAATAGCATTGGTTCACTTAAATTCCTACCCATTAACTGCAAACTGAGAGGCATTCCACCACTGGAAAGTTTGATAGGTATCGACACTGCAGGTATACCTGTAAATTATAATATTGAGTATAACGCAATTATAAAGAAACAAGCCAAGATTAACTGGGGTAGTTCTATCAAAATTTTACATTCTTAAACTCTCAATTTTGTTTAATTATCTGACCCACACAAAACTGTTCTTTTCGATACCGCCAATAAAACAAAATAAAGAAAATCTACTCTAGTTCAGTGTTACAGCTAGTATTTATTTTTTGCGTACCTGCCATATTAGCTGGTTGGGTACAATAATCTTGAAGAGCACACTGATCTCTATTAGTTTTATTTATAAATTCGCTATAACGAGGAGCAGTTGTTAAAGTAGTAGGCGTTAACAATAGCTGCACATCTTCCCAAACTTTATCAAAATCATTTGATATTAATCTTCTAACCTTCAAAGCTTTGTTGAAATATTTCTCATAGTTTCTGGAGAATAATAATAATGGTGTGATTAATTAAGAAAGGAATAATAATAATATGGTGGTAATCACCTTGTTAACAAAAAATAATTTCCTGTTAAAATTCTATTTCGAACAACTTCATTAAAACCTGTACTTCTTGATGTTGCATATAATTTTTCTGTGGATGAACTTTCGTTAGCTCTAAAACCAAATTCAATTCCATCATACCGTGCCATATTACTTGCAACTTCACACTGATTTAAAATTGAATAGCAGACAATGCTGTGCTCTGTGTGTGGTAAAGATACCTTTAAAAAATATAAAATTTTGCACCTTCTGTTTGTTTTTAGCAAATAACATGTATAGAAAAAATGAAATGTGTATTAAGGATGAGACGAATAATAAGTAATGAACAACAAACGTTTAATACAAAAAAAACCAAGGAACAAATAAGGGTGAAAAACAATAGGGGGCAGCTAGGAAATAGAATCTGTAAAATGAGGGAGAAAAGGGGAAATTATTAAAATAATAAAAAAGATGAGAACTGCTGTAACTACCTCATTTACAATAGCACCATTTTCTTCCAGCAATTGCGCCACCTGATTCCATGTGTCAAGCACTTCATCGCTTAAGTTTTGACAATAATACTCAACTGGTATTCCAACTTTTAATCCTTTAATACTCATCTTATTTGCTGGTGGTAATCTGAAATGTTTCCATCAGTTTCATTTAAATTCTATTCCCAATAAGCTTACACAATTCTTCTATAAGGTTTTGTAAGTGAAGTTGAATCTTTAGGATCATGACCCGCTATTACATTTAAAACACTAACACAATCGTCTACAGTTCTACTTAAAATGCCAGGCACATCCATAGAATTGACTAGCGGAATTAATCCTAAACGTGATGCCAGTCCATAAGTGGGCTTTAAACCAACTACACCACAGTAAGACGCTGGGTTACGTGTCGAACCTCCAGTATCTGAACCTATGGCACTAAAATAAATTAAAAGATGCGTTATGATAACATATCAAAGTAATAAACGTACACGAAACAAGCACCAGTTGCTACAGCAACAGCACATCCACCACTGCTACCTCCCGCTATAAAAAAATCACTAGGGTCATCTGAAAACCCCCAAATATTTTTGGTAGGACCATAAATTGAGTCAACAGTGCCTGAACCCATGGCAAATTGATCTAAATTACATTTCCCTAAAAGAACAGCTCCGGCTTTTGATAGTCTATCGTAAACAGTAGCGTTATATGGTGGTATAAAGTTCTCCAACATCTTGGCGGCACAAGTTGTCTTGATTCCCGAAGTGCAAAAATTGTCTTTCATAGCAATAGTTATACCATCTAATTGCGATATTTGCTTATTATTTTTGTAACGCTCTAATGATTCCTGCGATTGATTTTCGGCTTCCCGTTCCGTTAGTTTTATAAATGCGTTAAATTTTGAGTTATTTTTTGCTCTTTGCAAACATGCATTGGTTAATTCTACTGAAGTAATGCTGTTATCTTGAAGTAGTTTTGATGCCTGAAATAAACTTAGAAGATTCTGGTCCTCATTTTTAAGCGACTTACTTACAATTCGTAAACTAGAGCTGAGAATTTTATCCATTTTTTAAAAATATTTGAGGTTAAACTGTTTATGAAGTTCACATACGGTGTTCTGTTTTATCGGCAGTTATAGTTGAAGAAGCTTCCACTACGCAACACTACAAATTTATCTAGCGGGAAATTTAAATTTTAAATCTATTATAAGTTAATGAACAAGCTGATTAAAATTAACATAAAGCCATATATAATTGTATTTTATTTATTGTGTACAAAAATACATTTATTATGTTTGATTTGTTTTTATAAAATAAGAAAAATAAATAAGCAAATAAATAAGTTAACAGAAATATCACAGTTCATATAAGTAATTCTACCAGTTAAATAAAGAATCATCATGATTACGAATTCTAAGGGATGGGTGGTGTTGAAGGTGATTTTAAAATACACTTTTTATAATGCGTTCTCATATTACTGCTTTGAGAAAATGACAATCCACATTTTTGGCAAGAATACGGCTTCAGTCCTGTATGAAAATTCATATGCGTCTTCAAATGATGTTTTTTTGTGAAGCTTTTAGGGCACAAGTTGCATGCATAAGGTTTCACACCTAAAAAATAATGCTGTGATTATAACATTTTCTTAAAATATTATTATTAAACAGTTAGTTACCTGTGTGTAATCGGGCATGAAGACTCATATTTGATCTGTCAGCAAAACTTTTTCCACATTCTGGACAACTATAAGGCCTTTCACCGGTATGTACTCGTTGGTGCTGTTTTAGAAGCATTTTTCTTGAAAAGGTTTTACCGCAAGTTGGACATTCGTGGGGTTTAACGCCTAAGGAGAAAAATATGATATTATAAATTACGAACAACATTGCTTCATGGAATTATGCTACATTTGTGTTAGTTCGGTGCATGAGTGAAAATTAATTTGCTACACTGTTAAAGGTCTTGTATGCAAAATTAATAATCTACAAGGAATAGGAGGAGTTTTGAAAGTCGCTTCGTACGGGAAATCTTTTTTCAGAAAGCGCGGAATACTACTACCGATATTTATATCCATATTTTAGGGTAAGAGATAGACTTCACAGTGTAATAAAAATAACTAAAAGAAATATGTGTTAAAGTATTATATTTGCTTAAAATTTCTACAGAAAAATAATACATAAAGTCGAGGATAAAACTATGATCCGTGGTGAGAACTGTAAATGCATCACCTGTTTAATGCTGCGTGTAGCCCTTTTTGTATCTTTTTCATATCACAATCACCTAACGGTGAAAATGCGCTCTGGTGCAGTTTGAAGCAAAGATTAAAATAATTGTAGCCCGACATCAACACAAATGCATAAATAATTGCACGTTTTCAATGATTATTTAATTATATATGAATGCGAATTGCGTTATACAGAGTGTAGCAACAGTATGAAATGAATTTGCTAGTGTTGTTCATTTTTCAGACATAAAAACTTGAATTCTGTTTCATGATTGGCTATGCAGATAGAAGTAAAGCGCAACAAGAGGTCTGCCATTTGTTTAACGACACCCATACGTATTGACTGTCACAATCAGTGGCCAATGGCCGTAAGGCGATGGGGCCCCGAAGATTTAGGGGCTACACTCAATTTAATAGGGTCCACATTCTAGTGTTTTTTAACTGTTTTTTGTTTTTCTTTTTGAAATGAAATGTTTAATGCTTAGGACTTTTTTATAGTGTTTTATTTAATATTAAGAAGTCCAGTTAATTTTTAAAGTCAGTGACGTATTTGCGATTAAAAATCAGGCCTGTAGCCAGAAACTAAATTTAGGGGGTGCTCATGGGATTTCAGGGGAGTCAAATAATTTTTTTCACCAAAAATCTAAATACAGCCTTTATATTCATTATAAACATTTAAAAACAACGATAAATAAACATGATAAATATGTTGATTAAAATACAAAACAATAATTAGTAAAGTTGCAAACGCCTGATACGCTTGTTATTAAATTTTCTGTAAAAGCATCTATGTCGACTTTTTGTGTGCGTTCCTTCTCACATGCAAGCAGGATCAAATCTGCCATTCTCTGGTGGCACATGCCTATTCTTTGGGGGCGATTTATTTGAGTTAGCGTTGAGAAGGTGGATTCGCATACTACAGTGCTACAAGCAAAAGTCCTGGCTGTAGCCAAGAGATTATAAGTATCCTCAAAGACCAACCGTTGATTATATATTTCTTGGAATACTACCAGTCGCCTTTCTTCCTCTCTCTTGTCGTTGATAATCTTTACTTCACTTTACCTTTTATTTTCTGTAAATTGCTTTGACAACTTTGATCTCTTCTATTGATGGAAGCTTTATTCCCAATGACGATTCCAAATATATCATTTTATTTAAATCCATTTCATCTTCAACCGTGGAAATAGCTTCCAACAATTCGGACTACCTGTAGATGGGGATGGGACCAGGACTACCGTCACGCGGTGACCGCGCTATCGAGACGTGGAGAATTCCAGTGCAATATTTAATTATTGCAGAAAAATGAAAAATATTTTTTTTAAATAAGTCCTAAAAAATGGTCGTAATGTTGGTAATTCTCCAGGGGGCGCTCAAATTTTTCCAGGGGGCGCCAGGCACCCCCTGGCACCCCCCTAGCTACAGGCCTGTTAAAAATGCTTCAATTTATAGTGTCACATGGATAAAATTACTTGGCAGCGCTTTGAACGCTCCTTTCCCTACAAAAATTGTCGTTACGGAGAAAATTAAAAGAAAAAAGTTTAGAGAAACGAGACATGTAAGAGGCGAAATGGTCGTGCAATACGAGTGGCTCTAGCGGTTGGTTTTTTCCACTATTTAAGAGACAGGCTCGGCGATTTGAATCCTAAGCTTTAACACGTTTAATGACGGCAGAAATGTTTCTTGTTGCATTTAAATCTCTTCTTCCTGGATTGCTACCAACATTCTCGCGGACATTTTAAAAACGGTTAGCTCGCATTTAAATAATTGCGGTTTCTTGAACGTACTTTTTGATACGATGAGCTGAGTCTGCGCTAAATGTAAATTGCTTTGACGATCTCAGTAATGATAAATTAAATTAAAATATGCTGAAACGCCTTCCCCTCTTTTGACCCGTTTCAAAAGTCAAGTTAAGAGTCACTTGAGATGAGACAAGACACGAAATTTATCTCGTTTCAACGGCATCACTGCTAGCGAATATATTGCATACTTTTGTTAAACACTGTACTATAACTATTTGTAATCAGGTATGCGATTGGAGGCAGAAAAACACAAAACTAGATATATTTATTTATATATAATTTTGTGTTCTAGAGGTTGTGGAAAATGTAATTAGATTTTTTCTACTAACCTGTGTGAATTCGCAAATGCATATTATAGGCAACCCTCTGATTAAATCTTTTGGGGCAATTTGGGCAAGCATATTCTTTTCGATCCCGATGGATCTTCAAGTGACTGCTGAGGTAGCCTCGGTCGTTGAATATTTTTCCACATTCAGGACAACGTGCTGCAAATTCCTTTGTGCCCTCGTGTATAGACCTATAACCAAAATTAGAAATACATGTAATAAAGTAAATAAACGAGAAATTTAATATTATGAAAAAAGTTTAATTGTTTTCAACGTATGACTTCTAAAGAAACGGCTCGATGAGGACCAGAATGACAAAAAATGGGAAAAGTATAACAATACCTAGTCAAAAATAAAACAGAGAAAAGATTTGAATGTTTAAATATCAATATATCACAGATTAACATAAAGAATAATACAGGGTGTTTCCTAGAGTACGGGCCATAGCAATTTAACCATGTTTTAATTTGGTTGAAATCAAAGACGGTCTTTTACAGAATTTGATCACATTTTTACAATTATGTAAAAATTAAATAAAAAATGCAACGTCTTGCTACTGTTATTTATAATACGCAATAAAGAATTTTTGGTGAACATTTAAAAATACGTGCTTTCTTTGTTTGTAATAAAATGCGGTAAGAACATAAATAAATGATAGAATATTAAGACAAATATGTAATACGACAGGACAAACTTCTTTCGACAACTTACTATGATCCTAACCTAATGAAATTATAGTATGTCAAACAATTTCTTATCTTAATAAATTTACCATGATCATGGATAGTGGCATGTTAACCATAAGGTAGGAATTAAAAGCACTATAAATAACTACCTTGCAATTAGGGTAAAACAAGCTTTTACATTCCGCATTGAACGTTACCGCCTTAACAGGACGTAACACTAGCACAGAATTTGAAAAGGAAGTCGCGTGCTCGAAGTAAAAAGCTTGTTTTAATACATAATCATTCGGGATTTCCTTACACAAAATTAATTACTATTCTTAACGTATCATGTTTACGTGATTACATTGTTTAGTGGAACATATCATACATAATTAATGTTAGAACTACTCTCACATATTTCATACTGGCTGGTGTAAAAATGTAAAATATACAGGGTGGGTCATTTAAGTGTCAACTACCTTTTAATTTATTAAACATTTGACGAACTGATTTTTGTATTAAATGATATATTTTATGATTTATATATTTTTTTGTAACGACAGTTTAGCTTTTTATGTCAAGATTTAATAAATTTTAAAAAGTGTTAATTATTTGTTTTTGTTTTACAGATATGTTTTGCCTAAACTTACTGGAGACGCTAACTGCCACCAATCTAATATGCATAAACACACTAGCGTCTAGCCCCTTATATATCTGCCGATCATACCTCACATGACTAGCGCACCTCCTCTGCATGCAGCTGAAATGTTTTTAAACCACAATACCGTAGTGGCGCAGATTGATATGCGGGAATGTTCGGTCGTGTGATGCTTTTTTACTGCGTAAATAGTTGCGGGGTCAAATCTCGGTTGGAACCAAAATTTTTTTTTAATTTAAAGTTTTTTTTAAAACACTGCAGTTGCGTCTTGCTGTTAACGCGAGGTTATTTGTTAAGAGCAGTTATATTTTTAAAGAAAAATACGAAGACAAATTTGCATTCACTCACTGATTGACGGCATACTAACACCGGTAATAAATTAAAAAAAGGATTTGTTGTTTTCTATTGAATGCAATTTATTAGCAATGAAAAATCGGCTTTACAATGCAAATCTCGATGTAAATATCACACTCGCACATATGCGAGCCAATATTACATGATATTGCGCAATTCATGATCGGCAGGAATATAAGGGGCTAGACGCTAGTCATAAACACACACCCAAGGTCATCCTATTTCGAAACCGAACCAAAACACGCTTAAAAGATCAGACAGGTACAGCAAGTGCCATTTAACCTTGCAAAAAAAATGACGATAAGTTTAAAAGGCGAGAAGCCGTTACACTCTCAAGCAAAAGCAATCCCGTAGTTTGAAAGCTAGTATAATATCTAGTTGCTGTTAATTATTTATTTCATTATTATTTTGTCATACGCTAAAATAGGAGTTTCTAACCTTACGGCGCACGGCCTTTTAATTTGTCAAAAAATCCACAATTTTTCGCAAACCATAAATAAATTGACTTTCACTTTTTAGTAGAGTGTACCACACTGTCCAACAGCCAATTAGAGCTACTTTAATTTACGACTACCGACGAAACAAAGCGTAAGTAGCCGAATCAGAGCCCACTAAAATTTGCAAGGTTAGGTGGCACATGCTGTATACAGATATTGTTACTTATGACATACATTCAAAAGTATTTTATTATTAATGTTTAACGCCCCAACGTTTACTACAATAACATCCCACCACTCTCACGACTGTACTGAAAGCATAGCTGCATAATAGTAATATAAGAACACACTACATGATAACAAAGCGTTTATATATAAATAAAAACAAATTCGTTCGCCAAAACTAAGGAAAGTTTTGGCGAACGAATTTGTTCTATCGTTTTTAGTTTTTGTTTAATGCCGAGGAATCTTTCTATAGAAAATCAAAAATTGATTTGTTTTTTCAAAAATTTACGTCGTAATGTAGTCAACATAGTGGCATCGATGACAACTTAAGAGTAGACGAGGTAGATTGTAAGACCCCCAGTGCGCAAGATATAAACATAATATAACCACGTGATAATAGAACACACGACCTTGAAATTTATTTTAAAGCAGTTTATGATTGTTGTTAAATGTCCTTCTTGCAATGAGGAATTAGCAGGGTTCTATATTTTTAAATATCCTACAACTCAAAACACTTCTTGTTGTGATTAGATGTATAAAAGTAACGATTTTGTATAACTATGAGAAAATACAGGCGAAGTACTTGGCCTATTTCTGTTTACTGTAAAGATGTATTGATAAAACTTTATAATAGTGCACTTTTAAAATTTTTGGAGCAACTAAACATTGGGGATTCCAGATGCGAGTGAAAGCACCACTGTTGTTGGTACAACGTTGTGCATAAATACTTTTAGAAATAAAAAATGCAAAAACTTGGAAGTATATGAAAGACAAGGCGAAGTGTTTTGCTTATTTTATAAGTTATTCACAAAATTTTTGTATTGTAATAGTACTAGCGGTGACGTCACTGCTAAGTCACGTGACCATATAGAAAAATTGGGAATGTAGCAAAAAGTAGCTATAAGCCTTAAACAACTTTTAATAAGAAAAAAAATGTAATATTCTCAATAGTTTGGAAATAGTAGGGATAATACTTAAATGACTCATCCTGTATACATCTTAGTTGAAGCAGAAAATGGAACTCGATACTGTAATGAGTTTACTAGTATATTCAGTTCCCAGACATCGCGACTGGTAAATATGAAAACACGATCAGCAGGAAATATCTATTCCGGTTTAATTGGTAATTATATAATAAGAATAAGTTTAAATCATACATATTCCATTCAGCGAATGAAAAAGCTCGATTTCCCGTGTCAACAACTAATCAAATAAATTTTATAGATTTTTTTGACCAACAAATTTATTTTCTTGGTTGTTGATACGGAAATTCAGTATTCTAATTGGCTAGAAATCACAAAGTTAGGATCGGATATTAAAAATAATCAAAAACCATAATAATTAATAAATTATGTGCGGTATAGTAATTACAACTAATATGTCACTGCAATTCCTGTGACACTCTAGTGTTGATACTTAATTCGTGCTAGTTAATTTAAGATAATTATCGTTTTAACTGGAAATTTTTAACAATCAAATGTTTATCGAAAAATCGGAATCACTAGTTATATTACTTTTGAATAAAACTAATTTTAGTAACAGTTAGGAACTGAACCCTCAATTTTGTGTCTTGACTCACTAGCAATTAAAGACTAAAAATTAGTCTTATATTTACATAACTGCCCAATTCAAGTATTTGCAGACTCTTATCGTCGATCATTCTAATGTAAATTAACTTACCTATGATACTTATAGTTTCGAAGTTGGCTAAAACACTTCCCACAGTCATGGCACTTAAACGGTTTGTGTTTCTCCGTTTTATTTACTTTTTTGACAGCTTCCTCATCTGTCTCCGAAGTTTGGGAAGAATGGACATCTTTAACTGAATTGTCGTTGCTCTCGGTTTTTATACCGACGACAGGTCCGTGTGCGACCTCGACATCGTTATGTTTTTCTGCCTCGTGTTTATAAATGATAGATGACTTTTCAAAAACCTGCAATTTCTGCTCGTCGTCAGCTTCCGTGTGAACTGGCGATGAGCTTGAAGAATTTATTATAGGAGAACGTGGCGCCGTGGGAAAAGAAGAATTTCTACGCTGATGAAGCAGCAATTTTTCTTTTTTTCCTGAATATGCGGAGTTTTTAAAAATGGCGTTCGTTAAATATGGCTGGTGATGAGGTCGAATTTGAAAATTGTTGTTTGTATCGTTTTCTTCTATGTGAGTTTCTTTTGTTGTGTGGTGAATTATCTGAAAAAATTATGAAAAATACAAGCTTGCTTTGAATTATTCTACGTTTTGTCGTAACTGTAACGCACGTTTTAGTTTATTTAAAAATGTTTTAAATGTGCTGTTTTTCATTATTGTGAGGTTTTTCTTTTATTATTTCCAAGTAATTTAACAAATTATAAGTCATCAAGATCTGGTATTAAATTTAATTATGTATTTGAATGATTTATTACATCACTGTTTTTGGTAACGGTAAATACCTACTAAATAGCCTATAATAGAAGTTGTCAAAGTTATTAGAATGCAAGTGCGAACTCGCAGTATTTTTGTCTTCACAAATATTTGTTCACGTCCGAGGACGTGCTCAATAATATTTTTACAGCTGACAGTAGAGAAATCTAATCACTCATACCAATTTGAACTTATTAGAGAAGTTGCCTGCTGATGGATGGCCAATTTTTATTTCTGTCTAAACATAAAGGCGACTTGGTGAAATAAAAAATGTTCACTACATCTAATTATGTACTAGCAGCAAGAGGCAACACGCAGTGCCGGTTTTAGGTGTAATTCGCCCCTAGGCACAGTCACCTTTTGCGCTCTTGTAACGAAGGTGAGGGGCCCGACCGGGGGTTCCCCCCCGGATAAGTTTTATTTTTGTTTTAGCAAATTACACAGTTTTACGCATCAAATTGGCTATTATGGTGATACCCAACGTATCCAGGTTTTGTATTACAACGAAAAGTTTAGTTTACCGAAAATATTTTGTCATTCATTAATATCCATAGAAAATGTTTTTTTGCTGAACCTCGGGCGCCCCCTTAGAGCCGGCGCCCCTAGGCCTATGAGGCCTAGTCGGAAAACCGGCCCTGGCAATACGAACTCGTCCTATAAATTCTTGCACACACTTATAAATTTAATGTACTGTTATTAAATTATATATGTGTGCTTTATTCGTGTAATTAAAGGTCGTTGTGGTAATCGATCATTTCAGCAGTAAAGGTGATATTAATTGCACTTATTCGAATTTCCTCAGCAATAGCATATATTAATTCTGACCAGATCAACCTTAATGCTTTATTGCAGTAATAAAATGAAATAACAGTATCGAGTAATACTTCATTTAATCTCTTTAAAACAATCATAACACGAAGCTTGATCGGACACTGCAAATAGAACAAAAACAAAGGCAGCATATTAAAACCAAAAAAAGTGAAGCAAGAGAACGGACGGGCGCAGCGTACTTAATGAATCAAACCGTGCAACTAATCTAAAGCAAATGAAACAAAATAACAAAGTAAACGAAACGACTATACCGTTCTTCAGTTAAAATACATAAAATTAATTAGGTGACCTTGAAAACGCGTATTGGATGATACATTGAGCTCATATCATTAATTTCACACTAACCATCTAAGAAAATGCAAATTTCGCGATCATCTTAAGACCACTGTAAATTCACTTTTCAATTGGTCCTAGTAATTTTTTCCTGATCTTAAAACTGATGTGCAACTTTTAGTGCCAATATTTGCCGACCAGGCTCCAAATCACGTTGGCCCTTGGTCCTCGTTTTCATTTTTCATCACTCTATTTTATAATAATTGATAAAATAGGTAGCAGGTCCGGTTTTAGGTGGCAACTGGTGAGCATCTGGCCTTGCGTTCGGATTGACCCCATTCACCCAACCCTTTGCGACAGATTATTCTCCTATTTGAGCAAGCAATTGGAACACTGATTATTGCATTTTTATAATTTTTTTAAGACACGAAAATAAATTGGCTTGTATTCCACGTATTTTAGATATTAAAGCGGTGTGCAGTAAATACGCATTCATCGTAAAGTTTCTTTAACGGGCTGCCGCCACTGGCAGTGGTTCACTGTACCAACTCCACTAGCGTCGGTCTATATTTAGAAACCGTTTATTATGATCTATCACTAAAATAGTTTTTTCGTCGACCTTGTTTCAAAATAAGGTTTTCGACCCTCATTTAGTGGTCGAAAGTTGACAATTGCAGCGGGAGCAAAACTCAATTTTCGTCCCAAGGGTCAAAAACGAGATTTTGCTCCCGCCTTTAAATGCGAATGTTGGTTACGTTTTCTTTATTTTACTTGGTTACGTCTTGTATACCATGGTTACCGTGGATAATAAAGGCATTTTATTAACAAAAGTCTACACTGTTGTCAAATTAAATAATTTAATTTGGATTAATTTTAAAATAAATGTTTTTTGATAAATTTCTCAAGGTCGACAAATAAATCATATGTTTAACTTAAGAAGAAAGTGTCATCTTTTCCCTTGTATGCTTTATAAACGGCACACGCGGAAAAAAAGTATCACTTTCTTCCCTTGTTATACAAATAACTGTATCGTCCCCGTTTGTTGAATATAGGGCCATACATTTTCTATTTTCAAAAATTCCTAGAAAACGTTGCAGAAAAATTTCGGGCTTGGTCACAAACAAAATTGTAGCTCATCTCTAGCTGTATTAGCTTAGAAAATTTTCAAAAAACCGTAGCGGTCCACATTTTTAAGCTAGAAAGTTAGGAAAAAAGCGTTGATTTACCATAAGGTATTCTATCAGATTCCGTTTACAGATTTAGAAAATTAAATTTCTGAAAAAATGCTATCAAAAAGCATGTCTAAATTTCAATTCTGGTTTCGGACTCTTTAAACGTTTATTGTTGTTGAATTGGGCACGATACATTCCGAAGCTCATTGCAATCGGACCATCCGTTTGGGAGGCACACCTACCCACACACCACAGACAAACTTTTTCTGAAAACCACTATTTTGGGTCCCTGGCTCAAAATATGTATTTCAGTAAAAATCTCTAATTGAAAAATGTAAAACAATTATAAAATCTCACTCGAAATTGTCTTTCCAATCACCGTAGATTGAAACATAATGTTTCCCTGATCTTGTAAAATGCGTGTAAATATGACTTTAAAAACGCAGGTTTGAAGCAAGGTAGGTAAATAATAATACAGACGGTGGCCCAACACACATAACGAAAAAAATGTTAATACAAGTTTACCTTTTTGCATTCTTAAAAATAGCACTTACAATCTTAGCTAAAATTTTCTTTCAAGTACGCAAAAATATAGGTCAAACGTTACTAAAAAAAAATTATAATTATTATTGTTGTCTATCTTGATCAGTTTCAGAATTAAATAGGGGCGTAATAAGTGCTGGATCACCCTGTACAGCCTGTTCCTTTGAAAAGCTTCTACCCGTAATATTAAGACAATCAGAAGAGATATTGAGATGCGGTTTGTGGGAGCTTTTACGGGTACACATTATACGTTACACAAATATACTTTTGCAAATACGGTAAACAACAATATTTTAAGTATGCCCATTTTAACGTCATGCGTCAATTATACGTAACAAATTGTTTAAATTATGTTTTTTTTATAAGAACAATAAAACAAACTATAATTAAATGTCAGTGTGAAAAGATTGGAAGAGTCAAGAGACTGTTGATTTGTGAAAATGTTACACAGTCAGAATTCTGTTAAAAAAAGACGTGATGGTCTTAAACAATTTTAAGTAGTTAGAAAACCTTGAACTTTGTTTTGGAGATTGTTCCGCGACGAGCAAATAATTTGAAACAATACTGAAAAATTTGGATAAGTTGAAAACCTAAACCTAGGTCTGTCTATAAGGTAACCCCCCTCCCCAACTAACTTTTGAACGACTTGATATTTTACCACAACATTTAGTGTGCTTTAATGGGAAATTAAATTCTATTTTCTTAGTCAATAATTAAATTTTGTGTCATTGAAAATGGCGGCTGGGCGCCATTTTGAATTTTTTTTAATGGAAAAGAGGGTGGAGTGACACCTCGTTTGAAAGGTCTTTTAGTTCTGTGTCTGATTCTAGAGTTTCAAAGAAACATATTCAGCCATAACAAAATAGCGGATTTTAAACAAATGGACTCACTCAATCCAAAATTGTTTTGTTTATTTTATCCAGTAGTCCACTTTTTCATTTGCAGGACAAAAATTTCCCAGAAATATCTCAGGTGGCTGGAAATAATATTGAAAACGTTATGTTCTCACAAGACGGTGCGCCGCCTCATTATTATAGGCCTGTTTCTGGCTTTCCTAACGGACATTTTCCTGGAAGATGGATTAATAGGCGGGGGCCTGTAGAATAGCTGGCTCGCTCCACAGATTTAACCCCCTTAGATTTTTTTCTATGGGAATATTAGAAACTGAAAGTGCACAGAACCCGTCCAGAAACAATTGTAGAGCTGGAGCAACGCATAGAAACTTCTGATAATGTGAGGCAGGAATTTCATAATCAACTTTTTATGTGCCAAGAAGTGAATGGTGAACGTTTCGAACACTTAATTTAATTTCTTTTTGATTTAATTCTTAGTTTTTTTTAATAGACTTCTTTATCTTCAAACATTGTCATTTTGTTATGACTGGATATTTTTTTTGAAACTCTAGAATCAGGCGGAGAACTAAAAGACCTTTCAAATGAGGTGTCACTCGACCCCCTTTCCATTTATAAACAAAATCTAAAATGGCGCCCAGCCGCAATTTTGAATGATGAAAAATTTAGTTATAGCCTAAAAAATAGTATTTAATTTCCCATTACAGCACACCAAATTTTGTGGTAAAATATCAAGTCGTTCAAAAGTAAGTTGGGTGGGGGGGGGGGGGGGGGGGGGTTACTTTATAGACACAGTGTATTGGTTGTATTCGCCATATGTAGTAAACAAAATAACCGCAGAAAATTCCATAAGTAATAGTGAACAAAGATTTACTCTGGGCCAAATTAACTGAATTGACTAATTAATGATGGCTCGAACAAACTGCTAATGGTGCTAATCGAACAGTCAATAACACACTTACCAGCTGCTCATTTGTAATTAAACATTCTTCACGTGGATCAGCTAACAATGGCACAACTCTGGGACACCATGGACTAGGAAATACGCGGTTATACAACCCTTTCCTCGAAGCAGCACCGCTCTTTTGCAGCGAGGAAATTGGCATCAAATTTGGTATTTTTCTCAAAGACTTCTTAGCGGTTACGTCTTCGCATACTTTCAAGTCGTTTGGCTTTTCTTCAAATTTTTTGATTGAATTAAAAGTTGACAAGTCTGAAGTCATTTTCATATTGGTGGCAGTTTCTTCTCGACTTGTAGAGCAGTCTTTGTGCTCCTCTTTATCCAAATTGTCATAATCTAAATGGAGCTTTAAAAGAGCTGCAATGCTGAGGAATTCCGGTAAATTATAAGCAGACACGGTTACGCTTCCGTTGTAGATGTAATCCAGTACAAGAGACATTGTGCTTCCGTTCACGTCCGGAAAAATTAAAACTGTTGTGTCGGTTGAATCTTGCAATAGGAGCTTCTGTAAAATAATTAAAAATGTACAATATTAAGCAAGTTTATGAATTTATTTATTTAGAAAAACGTTAATTATACCTAATCAGTTTTTTTTTTCTGGCTAAATATTGAAAGTTTTTATAACGTGTTTATTTTATAATAACCATCCAAGGTAATAAACGGTAACTTTCGACAGTCTTTTACAACATCAGGTAGATCTTACACCGTTGTTCTAATGATTTAAGCAATTATGATATTGCACAGCGAATTTAAGACCTACCATAATAGCTAATTAATTTCTTCTCTGGACAGATTATTCGTCTTAAGTTCCACTTACCTAACCTAACACCAATTCGTGGACATGGTGCATACCCGTAGAGGTTCATAGCAATAATTCTTGAATACCTACGTTTTTATAATTTATTACGTATCAGAGAAAGTATCATAAAATAAATCATTACGATGCATGTTAATAAGTAATCAGAATACGAGTTGAAATTTTTATCGTACGTTTTGAAGAACGAGTTCTTCATGTGTGGGTAACTATTAAGATTTTACAGTGCAGCCACTGCTGGTGGTATTAGATTTTAATTGAATACTAGCGGAACCCGTGGGCTATGCCTCACGCTGAAGTTGCTAATCGTTGTCGTAGTTTTATCAATTTTATAGAGATTGGTTTAATTTTATCTAAATTGATTTTGACAAATTTGTTTGCAAAATTGGAGAGGAAGGAGGGAGAAAGTTACCTTCCCTAAATATTGCTGCACCTAAAAATTAAGTTCTAAATCTTATTCTACTATTAATCATGGGCACTTTAGCAGTAACAGAATTTTTAATCGTCCTCCGCCTACTATAGAGAAAGGCATGAATTTACGTTTTTCAAAAATTCATAGTAGGCGTTACAGAGCAATGAGTGGATTGGGACATAAAACAAACGGTAGCCCGACCCTAGCTCTATAAGCCATAATCGTGTGTCCAGTTTTTGAGCAACAGTTTCTTGGCAATGTTCAAACTTTGAAAATATTTCCACTTAACTCTTTTTATTTGGAAACAAAAATACTTCTGTATAGCAACATTGTGTTGCTCTGGAGATGTTGTAATACCAAAATTATTACCGATTTGTCAACTAGTTTTTGAATAAGTACGCGTCAAAGCCGAAAATTTACAAATACCGTAGCCATTTTAAAGTCAGGGTGTTCACAAAAAACTTTAGATTTGTCTTAACGCCCTCTATCGTATTCTGGTCTTACATTTACTAAATCCCGCGTGTGAAAAAAATGTTACCAAAAAACATGTCTAACTTCCGTTTTTTTTTACTTTTCTTTGTATCTAATACCAAATTTCATTAAAATCGGTCTAATAGTTTCTGAGATTTCGCGTTACACACACGTGCACATACAGACCGTTATTTTTAATCATTGTGTTGAAATAATTTGTTGAATTTTCTACTTTCTATTTGAAAGATTTGAACCCCAAAACTCCGCGTTACTAGCTATAGATCCAAAGGACCGAGCCAAAACGCCAACGGAGGCCGGTCTTTATGATTTATTTCTTTCTTTCTTCCCTGTGTGTATACATGATTATTCTATATTAATAACCTAACTGTCTCACCATTACACGACGACGAGCTTTTACAGATCGACACAGCTTTTTCACTATTTTGAGCGAATGTTTATGTGGCAGTCACGTAGGGCGGCGCGATACGCACCGTGTCTTACATCTCGACGTTGTCAAACAGCGTGAGGCGACAGTCACGGGTTCAGCTAGTATGTATTAATACTTACATAGCTGCATTTGCTTATATGCAATAAAGATTTCATAAATAATTTAAGTACAAGCTTCTTATCAATACGGTTGGGATTAGAACGTTATGATTCAAAGATACTTTGCCTATTTTTATCACTAAAGTTATTAGAAGCGCAAACGTAATTAAATAAAGTTATGAATAAAATACTTTATTTTACATTAACAATGTTTTTTTATTTACACCTTGTACGTATTTCGACATTGACAAAGGTAAGATTATAAAGTAAACAGTTGGTGTTGCTACAGAAACAATAGAACTATGATGACTTGATCTTGGTTATCTATACCTGCAGGCGACTTGATATTTTATTGCAAAACGTTCCAATAATGGTGAATTCAAGACATCAATTTGTTTATTCATTAAATGTCCAGTTTTTAAAATGTTTCTGAATTCAAAATGCTTCTAGTATATCTAACTTACGTTACAAACGCTAAACACCTATTAGAACACAATCATTTAATGATATCTAATAGCACTATAGCACTATAAAATGTTTAAAATTTTGCCACAATAAACGTAAATTATAAATTATACTGGAGGCATTTGAAATTCACAAACATTTAAAAACTGTACCTTTAATTAATAAACACATTGATCTCTCAAATTCACGATTATTGGACGTATTGGAATGAGATATCAAGTCGTCTGCAGACATAGATAACCAAGATCAATTGTTTTTAATGTTACCTTTGACAATAACACGTAAACATGTCGAAATACGTATAAGGTGTAAATAAATAAATATTGTTGTAGTAAAATAAAGTATTTTATTCATAAATCAATATAAACTTCAACGGAATGTAGCTAGAATTTCTTAATAAAATTAAATAAATCATTACTAGTAAAAATAGTACGAGAAATAACACAAGCTTTTTTTTTAAATAACTGTGTATCGGTACTTACTTGTAAAATAGGGCTGGCTATCGACAATATTACTTTGTGGGCAGTAAGTTTGCATCCTTGGCAGCTTAACACGACGTCGCTGGGCGTTTCAGACGTTAGTAATCGTAATTCACGTTCACGAATTGCGGTTTCCATTCTTCTGCAACAAAATATAATCATTCTATATTGGTGTTAAATAAAACGAGTTTTGTCAGTTCTAAACGTTCTCAACATTCTGAAGCTACGACCAGTGGCGTAGTAATGTAAGTCTTCCAAATTTTGTACAAACCTTTATCACGAATTACACAGTTGTTAATCCTATGACAGAGGGAGACAGATTATTGTTCTCAGCTCCTGAGCTTTTACTATAGGCGCGGACTTTCTAAATTCTGCTAGGAGACAGACCCCAAGGGCCGAATCCAATACCTTCCTTCGAAAGCGCGGAGCGGCGCCTACGTTTTTCGTTCAGAAAATGATAAGAAATTTTAAAATAAAATAGCGAACCCTTGTGTCTCAGCGTAGTCGTGTTCGTAGTTCTAATTAGAACTACTTTGTATATAAAAATAGAAGAGATTTGGTTTCAATTATGGCTAGCATAGACCACTACATGTTTCTCTTATTTGAACTCATCAGGTGGACATAATTCTAACCATAATTGAAACCAAAAGCAAACAAGCAGATATATGCCAGAAAGTATAACATTAAAGGGGAATTACACTAGTAACGCCCTCTATTATGTGCGGCGAGGAAAAGTTGCAAAGCAACAAACCGGCAAAGTTGCGATCGGAACCTGCTAAGCAGGTATCTGCGATCGCACCGGTCTCTAGTGTAATTCCCCTTAAATGTTATACTTTGTACCTATATGCTTATAATTAGTGCATATTTAGTTATTAACATACAGGGCGAATTATCTTTCTTAATTATTATCTTAATTATAATAATAAATATTAAATTGGCTTTTCGTAACAACAGGTGTTTGTTACAACGATCTAGCTTGTTTTTTATGTAACATTTCCAAGTAAGGAAAAAAAGATGCTAAGAATATTATTTAGGCTGAAAGAAGCATCTTCAAATGACCCACCGTTAGATGGTATACTAAATTACAACTACTTAAATAACATCTTAAAAACTCTAATGTGAGTGCTTTTCTCATAAAATTAAATAACCTTTTCCTGATATGGAAATGGTAGTAACTGCTACTAGTTATGCTGAAAGATATAAATGCCATGAATATTTTTGCCATAAACAACGCATCAGTAATTTATTTTTATGCGGCTTATTTATTCTTTTTCTTTATACCGAGCAAGGCAACGTTTATGATAGCCTATTTATTATTTTAGTTTTAAAAAATTACTTAGAAAATGTTTTATAACATTCACTGCCAAATAAGCAAAAAAATGTGAATCCGGAAGCGGAAGTTTGTAACATTTTAACAAAAACAGATTTTTTCAATCCTAAAATAGTACATTAAAACACAAGTTTTATAAGACTGATTTTGGGGCACGCGTCCAAGTTTGGAAAACGAGCCGCTTGCTATAAAGCTATAAACACACGCGTTTGCGTGCTTTAATAGCTTTCTTAAAGACGCAAAATAGAAAAATGAATCTAATAGATGACCTTGGGGTAAATCTAATGCTCTTTTCCAAACTTTTAATATGACGACCACTACGATTTTTAAAATTTTGATTTCTTTACCCCAAAACGAATTGCCAGGTCGGTATAAGCCTTAATTATCATTATAGCGGAAAGGAACACAAAGGAGCTGATGTGCGAGAATGTTCGGAGTAATGGAATTAAAAACAAAGGCATTAAACCTTATATCACTGAACTCGCAAAAAAGAGTTCAATCGATATATCAAAAAATATACAGGGTGTTCCATTTAAAATAAAAAAAAATGATATAATTTCCGGCTAAACCGGAAGTCCTTTTAAACCGCCAATACCTTCATTGTATCCGCCGTATATCGGAACCTTCATGTAGAGAATTTTGCCGAAATCTCGGTTGCCGTATCAGAGATATTTGCATAGTTACATGCTTTTTGCCCAACCCTGTATGTATAATAAACATTGAAACATCTATAAATTAAATCCGGAATTGTCTCAACTTTACGCGAAGGGGTCTTCCATCTCCACATAGTTCAGCCGGTAAAACTTAAGTATGTAAGCGCTGAAAAAATTGAAATTCGAATGGGGGTGTGTCTTAAAGAAGTATATACAGAATAAGCAACTGTTTATAAGCAAATTTCAAACTTCAAATAATTTTGTTTTTTCGTCCGAGGAACTAAATCAGATTGAATTTTTCAAATTTGTAATTATGTTTTTTGTTTTGTGTTTGTGAAGCGGATGTCTAATTTAACCGAATTCCCATGGCGTGCAGGTTTTTTGAACGTATTTTGGTACATTTTATATGCAAAATCGTACAATCGTGTGGCTCACATAGACAGTTGGACATTCTATCTAATACGCGGATGTCTGGCAACCCCAATAATAAAACTGTATAAGGTTATTTAAATTAATCATAAAATAATTTGCTTTTCCATAATAATAATTCATATAAATATATCATTAAGATTTATTTGTCTAGTTTGCTACTGTATCTATATGCCAATGACAGCCGGTAATGAAGAAGACTGTTCTTATGTTAATGTAACTCGTAAATCGTTAGGTAGAAAAAGCATGAAAAACATTGATTGCGTGCACGTTTAACATATAAAATTATCATCTTTGATTAGCAACTTTTAGGGTAACTGCATTTTTAACTGTGAAAGGTCTTCCTGTAAGATACCGTTACATCTTCCAAAGAAACTGATTTATATGACAAAAGTGGAGCTTTGTCTTTGGAGAACTAAATTATACAACACATTTTCGTTAAATTTCAACGCACACTTTTTTAATGTTAAAGTTTTTATACGTTTCGATATTAGGTTGCTACAGCAAATAGGAAATTTTAGAAGTTTCAAGGTTTTTCATACTAAAATTTAGTTATGTAAATGGAGAAAGATTGAATCATTTAAGATTTACAAACCACATCTTAATTATAGCGGACAACCTACAAGAGTTACAAGAAATGTTAACAGAAACAAAGGAGCAAAGAAAATTGGAAAGGGGAAGACCAAAATAATGACACCAGAAAATTCATATACAGATAGATAACGAAACTATAGAAAAAGCCAAATGTTACGTATAACTAAGACAATATGTTATTCTACCATCAGATAGTCAAACAAAAAAAAAAGCTACAAAAATAAAACTGGGTTTTGGTAAATGGTGAGAAATTCTGAAAAGTAAGATAGACTAAAAATTAAAACTAAGTTATTCAATAAGAACAAACTTTCTGTATTAACACCTTCTGCGGTAGGCGTTGCAACGGTCACTCCGGTGATTTCAACTTGGCACGTCCAACTATCCTCGGAGAGGTTCAAGGTTTACCTTAATTGAGACCATGGTGAACTAAGTTAGTGACTTTAGTAGGTGAAGTGTTACTAGCCCTCAGTGTGGGTTCCTAACACCTGAGCAGCCACGAATTCTCTGTAACGAGATACCCGCTCCCTGACTGTGGCTATAAATATGCCTGCGTTCCAGTCATTAATGTCGGAGTGGCTCTACGGGTTATAAATTTTCCCAGGCGATATAGTGGGTGGTTGAAGACCGACGATATTGGCAGGTGAAGGTGAGCGCACGAAGAAGTGGCGTGGCTGCTAGCATTGAAGACTCAGACCTTAGCGGTAACGTGCACTTTGCCTGGTCACGCCCACAATCAAAGTGTCGATCTAGAAAGTTTGTGCATTTGAATACCCAAAGCTGTTGAGGTACCGGTCACTAAGATCAAACCGGCTACCAACCAATTTGGGCGGTGCGTAGTCCATTGGTACTGGGTACTAAGAGTAGCCCACCTAGTAGGGGTAGCTTTAGCTGTTCCGAACAAGTCCAACCAGTTACTTTATTGTCTGGTAAAAAAGACCGGATAACAGCACCCGTTTTAGTCACGGCGTAGGACTCTTGGTGGCAGTGGTAAACCTATGCAGGCTAGGGCCGTCAAGGTGCGGTACGACTGGCTCGCAGCCTAATGTTATGACTAGTAACTTGTTCTCATTGAACTGTTAACTTGGGCAGGCGCGCTGATGAGCGTCACTCAATCCGGCGTAAAAACGGACATTGCGAATTAAGGTTCACGCTTGGTGCCGCCAAGTAAATCTAAAGAGGTTGTGTTGTAATAATCGCCTCGCAGTAACTCTGTGTGAGCGGCGCGGCCGTAGCTCAGTAGTAAGCGCGCGGGCTACCAATGCAGCGGGTCCGGGTTGGACCCCCGGCCCGGTGGTTCTTCCTCGCAAGGCAACGGGAAACCAGCGAGGTGGATTTTCCCCAGGAAAACCTCTTTGGAGAAGAAGTGCATGCACTTTCTGTGGTTCGGAGCCCACGTTAAACTGTAGGTCTCCTATGTCTGTTTGTGCAAATTATCTATCGCCGCGCACCAAACACAGACATAGGAAAGAGGTAGCCAACGCCCCGAATAGGGTATGGCACTGTAAGAAGAAGTAACTCTGTATTAACTTACCTTTACAGCAGAAACAGGGACGTTGGCGACAAAGAATGTAGAAAAAATTAAAAACAGCACGAAGAACGGTCAATGCTGGGAATATCTTTAAGGACAGAATGGCAATGAAATCGAAAACATATTTATAAAAATGCTTAAGCTAAAATGGTTGTTGGGCACACAGCAAGAACAGAAGACAATAGATAGATAAAGAAAATAATACAATGGAGACCGTGAATGGCAGAAAAAAATAAAGAAAGAATTCCACTGAAATGGAACGACGACATAAAAAGAACTGGATATAGACAACGCAAAACGGAAACCCATGGGGAATATTTGGAGAAGTTTTGCATCTAGCAACGGGAAGAAAATGAAATAGACAGATGATGATAATGAATACATTTCAAACATTTTATTGTTGATTTGGATTAAGAATTGAACGCTTAAAATAGTTTGTCATAACTAGAGGTGGGCATCCCGACCTTAAGCTCTGGGCCGGCCCGTGGGCGTATTTAAATCCCTAGCCGGGGCTAGAAAGGCCTTTTCCGGGCCAGCTGTGCCTAACAGAGCCTCATCGGGCCAGCAAGGCTTAACCGGTCTGTCGGAGCTAAAAACAGCCAGCGTAACTAGAATGTCAAATAATAAAGTTGAGTTGACCTGCCAAATTTGCCGAACCAAATTTGCTGGGCCAAATTTGCCGAACCAAATTTGCTGGGCCAAATTTACTGGGCCAAAAAGGCCGGGACAAATTTATATAATCATAAAACGGGCCGGCCCATCGTCTGAATTTGCCGGGTCGGGCCTGAAAATTTCTTCATTTCTCTTTAAACCTTTAAAACGCATCTCTTCATATAAATAAGACGCTATAAGGCTGGGGAGTGTTGGCTGGGACAGCCTGTATACGTTTATTATATCTTGATAATTGAAATAAAAACATTCTAAACCTAATGTCTGCATTTCTTTAGTTATTAACTTATTAAACATTCTTGGTATAAAAGACAACTTAAATGCTAACTTATAAGTTAATGACCTACAACTACTTTTGGCTAAACATTCAAAGGCGCAATTAATATTTTCGACACATTTTTTGTATAAAAATACAATATGCGATCTCTTGCATTTTAAACTTGAGTTTCCTTTTGTTGTGCGTTTTTATATTGTCATGAATGAAACGGAAACTGAAAATTATAATCATTTATTGTAAATAAAACAATTCTTAACTTTAACAGGTTTTTAAATTTAGCTTTATGCGTATTTCAACGTGTTTAGACGTCATTATCAAAAGCAAGATTACAAGTAAACAGTTGGTGTTGCTATAGGAACAATAAATCATCATAACTTGATCTTGGTTTTCTATATCTGCGTCAGATGACTTGATTTCACATTGCAAAACGTCTAATAACGGTGAATTTAAGAGACCAATTTGTTTATTTATTATAGGTACAGACTTTAAATGTTTATGAATTTCAAATGCTTCTAGTATATCCAACTTACGTTTGTCATCACAAAAGTGTAAAAATCTTATAGTGTTATTAGATGTAATTTAATGATTGTGTTCTAATAAGCGTTTAGCGTAATTGGATTCATGGAGGTGTTTATACTTGTAACAACGTACATGTTCCTTGTACCTAATGTCAAGATTTCTAATTGTTTGTCCTATATAAACCGAATTACAGTGCGAGCAATGTAAGTTGTAGATGCCTGATTTTAGTAAATTTTATTCTTCTTCTTCTTCTTCTTCTTCTCAGCCTATATTAGTCCACTCCTGAACGTAGGCCTCTCCCATGTCTCTCCATGTTTTTCTATCTTTAGCTTTTTGGAACCATTCTCTTCCTGCGATCTTCTTGATGTCATCCAACCATCTCTTTTGTGGTCGCCCTATACTTCGTTTTGTTGTTCTAGGTCGCCAGTGTACAATTTTGTTAGTCCATCTCGTTGTCTCTTGTGTCCCACCCATTTCCACTTGAGGTCGGCTATACGTTGCATGACATCGGTAATTTTGGTTTTGTTTCGAATTTCTTCGTTCCTTACCCTATCCCTCAAGCTGATTTTAAGCATGGCCCTCTCCATTGCTCTCTGTGCAGTTCTTAATTTATTAGCGCTTTTTTGCGTGAGTGTTACTGTTTCCATGCCATATGTCATAACAGGTAGGACGCATGCATCATACACCTTGCGCCTCAGATTGATCGGAATTTCTGAATTTTTTAAGACGTAGCTCAATTTTCCGAATGCACCCCAACTCAAACGTATTCGTCTTGTTATTTCGGCTGTTTGATTTTGTTTGCCTAATTTAATGGTATGCCCAAGATATATATATTCGTCTACTATTTCGAGGTCGGTATTTTCTATATTGACCTGTATTTCGGTCTGGCTCATAACTTTTGTTTTGTCTAGGTTCATTTCAAGACCCAACTAGCTTAGATTCGTGATTCAGCTGTTCTAACATATTTTTTAATTCATCTCCATCGTTACTTATGAGAACGATATCGTCCGCAAATCTTAGGTGGTTCAAAAATGATCCATCGATGTTAATACCTTTATTATCCCATGCCAGTTTTTTAAATATGTCTTCTAGTGCCAAGGTGAACAATTTTGGGGATATTGTGTCTCCTTGGCGAACACCTTTTTGTACTGGGATCTTGTTAGTAACCATATCCTCGTCTATTTTCACTTGCATGGTTGCATTCTCGTAAATATATCTTAGAAGATTTGAATACCTTGAGTCAATTCGGGCGTTATCCATAGCTTGCAGAATAGCCCACATTTCAATGGAGTCAAATGCTTTCCTGTAGTCTACGAAAGCCAAGTGCACGGGAATGTTGTATTCGGCACATTTTTCTATTAAGGTGCGGATTGACTGTACATGGTCCATCGTGCTGAAGCCCTTTCGAAAGCCCGCCTGCTCAACCGGTTGGTAGAATTCAAATTTATTGTTTAGGCGATTTGTTATGATTTTTGTTAATAATTTATAAAGGTGCGATAATAAGCTGATGGGGCGGTAGTTTTCAATGTTTGTGTTGTCCCCCTTTTTAAACAAAATTATTGTGTCCGCGTTGTGCCATTTAATGGGTATTTTTCCATCTTTAAGGCATTTGTTTAGTAGTACCTTAAGAGTATCTTCTACTATTTCGCCACCCAATTTTAACATTTCACTCGTTATTCTGTCTTCTCCGGGAGCTTTTCTATTTTTAATTTGTTTTAATGCTGTTCTTATTTCCGATTTGTCTATTTCAGGAACATCTTCTGAACCTACATTTACATCGGTCCTAAATCTTTTTGATACCGGGAGTGATCATAGACTTATAAGAGCTACTATAGTGATAGATACCAAACTAGAACGAATTAATTTGATGAAAAAGAAGACAAGATACCCAACAACTGAAGAACTAACTCAGAAACAAGCTGTATACCAGACAGAACTTACTAAGAAACTAGCGCCTACTCAATCATTGGAAGCTATGGAACTGGACCTCTTAACCGATAAATTCACAAAAGACATTCAAATCGCCACCAAAAAAAAAAAAAAAATTTTATTATAAAGCTAAATTTAAAAACCTGTTGAAGTTAAGAATTGTTTTATTTACAATAAAATAAAATGAACTTCAACGAAGTAAAGCTCGAACTTATAAAGAAAATAATAATCATACTTATGCTTCACAAGTCACATCAATCACAAGTCTCTGTACAAGTACATCGTATTCAATCGGTTGCGCTCTTTTTGGCGTACGCAAATTATTTCGTTTGAAAAGATTGATTAATGAAGTAATACAGATTATTTAATACATCAAGGAAATTACAGGTCGGTACTTAATTTTCCTGACTGTGACAGGTTGATGATTATAAAATTAATGAACAAAACTTGTAATTAGTGAAAGGCGAGTTTATTGAAATTTAATCTATTGCTTGGAAATGAAATTTCAGCAAAATCCAATTTTAGGTATGATTTTTATTTTCTCATACTTGCAATGGTGAGTGTATGCGTGAGCGCGTGTTTTTAATGTACGTATACGTGGGTGCTAATTGAGCTGGGATAGAGTTACAATTTTGTTTATTCTCAACGCCTTTCTCTGTAACGTAGTTTATGACTATTTTTTTAAAACTTACAAATTATTGGTTTTATGTTCAATAAACGAGAGATGCTGAAAAATCCGAGCTTTTTATAATTTGCTGATTAGTGACAATAAAATAAGGTTCTGAAATTAACGTTTTGAATATACAAGTAACATTTAGGGAGAGCTCCGATTTTCCCCACTTTTTCACATATGGTTATAGCATTTTACGAACGGATACATGGTCATACTTCGATGAGTTTTAGAAACTGGGAATAAAAAAAGTTCACCATCAAAACATTTTTTTTAAATTTGAAACCGGAAGCGGACGTTGGGCATGTTTTTATGGTAGCATTTTTTTCCGAAACAAAACACAAACAGAAATTTAAAAAGTAAATCCGATAGAAGACTTTAGGGCAAATCCAACGCTTTCTTCACAAAGATTTTCGAAAAGTTAAAAGCTACGAGTTAAAATTTCCCAAATTTCGGAAATGTTCAAAAAAATATTACTCAAAAACTGGTTATATAATAGAGCTAAAAATGAAATTTAATTTGGTTTGTATTCCAAGTCGCAAATTTACCTTTGACGTATTCTATGAATTTTTGAAAATTTGCGTTTTAACGCCTATTTATTCAAAAACGAGTTATTAGATCGGGATAGAATTTAATTCTGGCAATTTTCGAAAAGTACACAATGTTACAAGCTATTAGAACTTTTAAACTACTAAAACTGTAAAATGAAAAAAATATCAAAATTTTGATTTTTTCAAAAAGATACTGTTCAAAAACTAGCCACACAATTATAAAAAAATTTAATTGTAAACTTATAGAGCTATATATCAACTACAGTTTGGTTCGTGTCCCAGTCCGTTAACTTCTTTGTGACAGCTTCTATGAATTTTTGAAAATCGAAAAATTCCTACTCCTTTATTTAATAAACGGGGGCGAGCCAATAAAAACCTTCTGTTAAGACTAAGTTGCTCATGAGTGATAGTAGAATAAAGTTGTCAACTTAATTTATTTTACGTTATTTTATTTGGGGGGGGGGGTTAATTTTCCTAGTAGGTTCGCCGGCGAGATCGCCCGCTTTAACGCAAATAGACCTTTAATTAGGGGGACGTCTGAAGTCGTTGGTATGCCAAACAGAAGTCCCTACTGAGCAAGAACTTTGTCAATGTATTTTTAATTTCGCTGAGACAATTAGATAGAACGGTAACGTTTTGGAGAGATTACTAGCAAAATGGATAAATCGGCTTCTATGTGTATAAATATAAAGGCGGTCATTTTGAGCAATTACTGTTAAATAATAAAGCCATAAACAAAACGGTCCTTATTATTATTAGCTTACGAGAAAACCTACAGCTGCGGTTCTCAAACGGCGGAGGTGCCAACTTATTTAGCGAAACCGTCCGTTTAAGCCAAAAACGACGGAAAGCCATCTATAAATAAGCCTGTGAAGTTTGGTGATCTACTTACCATGCACACTGTAGAAAGCTTTAATGTAAAACTAATAGGTAGTATGAATAAATAAGTGAAAATACTTCGTTTATTTCAATTGATGGCTATGCTTTGGTCTACGGGATATGTTTTACATGTTTCGGAGAGAGATATAAAATAAACTGCTTGTGCGTTGAGACGTTACGAGAATTTATATAAGTAATTTCCCATTTTTTTAAATTCATATAAGAGTAATTAGCAGACTGACACACCAAACAAATTGTAGCTCATTCTTAGTTCTACGAGTTTACAGAATGTAAACAAACGTGTGGTTTGTGTTTTAATAATATTTGCTTAGAAAATGTGGATAGTTTTCAGTTTCTACCATAATTTTGAAAATATGTTTCATTTCATAGTTTTTAGAAATCCCGTAAATAGTAACATAGTGTTCTCCTAGGGTTATTATAATCACGATTATGTATGTCAATCTGACAACTCGTTACTGAGTAATAGGGCGCTAAAGTTAAAAATTAAAAATAAATAATTTGTCGATGAATTTTTAATATACTTCTGCTTTTCAAACCTCATCGAAATTGGCCCATCCGTTCGGAAATTATGAGGCGCAACTACACACTTACTTACAGAAAGACATGTTTTAAAATCGCAATTTTTTGAGTTACTGGAAGCCAAACGTTTCTTTCCGTCAAAAAATCTAAATCGAAAATTTTCAATAAATCACAATTTCCTTACAGTGAACGTATAGTGAAGTATTGTAGAAATATGAGAAAATCCAGACGAAAGACTTCATCCATTTTTTTGTGTAATTTGACAAAAGTGATAGATCAAGATTTAAGATGGAATTGTATCATTTAAAATAAACGTGGTTATCTAATGTGTTTGACCAAGTTGATGTTCTAATTTTTTAGACGTTCTAAAATATTCTACAATTTTTTGCCTTAAGCAAATTCCTCTATACAAAAAAACTACATTACAATAAATTCAGGCTAATTGGCCCTTTACTTTGATAGCCTCTAACATAATTATAGGGATCATTATACGTAAAATATCACTAATATTAGTATTCTTTAACTCTTACATAACCGACTAGTTAAATTCGAAATAAAAGATTGAAGAGCGGTCCTCATTTTGCTTCGCAAGCACTTTAAAATAAATATAATGCTAGCAATTGGTTTTTTGCTGGTTTTGTGTTGCTCCTCTTTAATAATGTTAATTTTCTTTTTAATTTTAAATTATGAGCAGCATCCAGGTGATCTATAAAACTATAATAACATCAGAAATAATAAAAGTTATGAAAGTATTGAATTCATTAACATATTAAAACTTAAAGTTAAACAATTTATTAGCTTTTCAAACGGTTTACCTGAAAAGAAACATTATAACTTATATTTGCGTACCAAAAGTCTGAAAAGTATTATTTTTCACGATTTTCATAAATTTCTGTACACAGGGCGATTTATAACATGCGCGACACACTTTCAGGAAGGATTGATAATCTGAAAACAATGAAAATTCACAATGCATCAGGAAACACTTCTTTACGGAGTAACAGCCTTCTGCAAACAGAAGAGTCTATTTGTCTATAATTTTCGTAGTATTTTGAAATTTAATATTTTAACATTACATTTTTAACTACGTATTTATACAGATTTTTGTGTGAATACTCATCTTAGACATTTTTAAAGACTTGAATTGGCCATACACAACAACAAACTGTAAGCGAAGGTCATGTTGATATTCGTGTATAAATCTAAAACGTGAAGGTATCGTCTTGTGTGTGCTTCAAAAAAATCCACACTCAGCGTGCAACCAATTTATGCCTTTTCGCCTTCAAACCACAGTAAAACATTCCGATTCAAGAAATAACATGAAAGGGGGTTAAAGTGTGCCATGCATTTTAAATAGGGTCCGATATGTGGGCAGGTAGTTTTGACGGTCTAACCTAGATCATTGAAAATTATGTTGCCTACTTACTAGATCACTTCCTTTCAATTCGTAGCTATCTATTTTTAATTTGAAAGTTAGTTCAACCGAAAAGGAAACAAATTAACAAATTTCTTCTTCTATACGTGTAAAGTACAACTCGGTTTCCTTCACGTTATATATCTTTTGTTTTTATGAGCTGCTAGATAACGATTACGAAACATTATTGTTCAATATCTCTAGAATTATTGAAAATAAAGGCATAAAATCTTATAACGTATGGGACATAAGTTTTGAGAAAAAGTTTGCCTTGAAATTTCTACTCGATTTTGATGTCTGATCTAGTTACCATGAAACCGGTAAACAAATCATGTTTTGATTTTATAAATAATATTGGGGCCTGATCTTGCTTCGTGCCATTATGCCATGAGGACTCGGGTATGGTTGGAGCAGAATAACGTCAATTATGTACCGAGAGAAGATAACCCCCCAAATGTCCATCAAGCTCGGCGAATAGAAGAATTTTGGTCATTATTGCGTCGAAAGGTTTATGAAAACGGTTGGGAGGCCCAAAATGAACAACAATTGCGGGCACGAATTTTTAGAAAAATTCGGGAAGTGGACCCCAACATCGTCCAAAGGAAGATGAGACAAGTCTCAGCCAAATTGCGTGCCATTGAGGACCATGGTCCGCTATCAGTTTTGTAGATTAGTTTTCATGTTGCCAAAAAATGTAAAATTAACCATTAATATTTAAGTTTGAATAAAATTTCGTAATTTTGCTGATTATGCCTGTTGATTTTTTTCTCAAAACTTATGTCTCATACGTTATCACGTAACTCGCAAAAAAGAGTTCTATCGATATATCAAAAAATATACAGGGTGTTCTATTTAAAATAAAAAGTTGATATCATTTCCGGCTTAACCGGAAGTCCTTTTAAACCACCGATACTTTCATTGTAGCCGCCGTACATCGAAACCTTCATGTAGAAAATTTAGTCGAAATTGCGGTTGCCGTATTAGAGATATTTGCAAACGTCCGTACTTTTGCCCAACCCTGTATAATATACCGTGGTCCCCTTGTTTCTGAAACAATAATAGAAATTCAGCTCTAAATAAAGTTATTTTTAGCACCATGGCGAATTCCACTATGTATATGCAAAAAATCTCAAATTATTAGAATGTAAGCTGGCGTGTTGATAATAAATTGATAATACAAAACTATAATTTTAGTTGTCTAAGTTTACCGAGTTGTAACACTATTAAACAGCAGAAACGATGATTAGACTAAAACTCTTGCACCGTCATGCTTTTGTAATTAAAGCAGTTGATGTTGTTTTTTCAAATTTACATCTTGTACTTATAATAAGCTCGTAACGAGATGCTAGATACAGTAGCGGAAAGTAAATAGTTACATTACTAGCACACGCGTGTGCGGATTATTACATATTTATGTTGTGGAGCTGGCAAATTTAAATTAATCATGCACATACAGTAAATTGTTTTGCCGATAGATAAGTAAAACCATAATTATATATAACATATTGATAAAATAAATATATGTACGACGTTTTACTTGTAATTTACTTCTTATTTTTATAACCTAGGCCCGTATTACACTACAACAGATCTTTGACAAAAGTCTTTGATAAAAGATATTTTATAAAATATTTTTTCTACTCCCATGTTTTAATTTACTTATTAAGTGTGCGCTGCCTATACTATAATGAAACCCATTTCAATACAGATTTTCATTATGAAATGACCCAAACTGACCAATAGCAGCAAAGCATTGTTTTTGGTAACCATGGTTACAAGAGTTGTTGACATTTCTCAGTTAACATCGCAAAACAGTTCGAGTTTTTTTAAGTAGTTAAGTTGAAATTAATAATTTTAATAAATATTTTTTTTAATTAACTTGCCGTGGAAAAAATAGTGTGTGCAACTCTTATATAATGGCTCTTAAAACACTCCTTTCAATTACGACACTCGCTGCCGCTCGTGTCGTAATCTCACTCGTGTATTAATGGCTATCATAGATTCGTTGCATAATATGCTATTTTAACATAAAATGGGTTATTTTTTGCAAAACTTTACTATGAAAAAATTATTGATAATATGTAGCCTCGTGGGGTTAAATTTTATAGAACCTTTGATTACAATCTTTGCCAAAGATTTTTGATAGTGTAATACGGGCCTTATGGCTGTTATTTATCTTAAATAACTTTAGACTGAATTAAGATATTTATTTGTGGTAAAAGCAAAATTGCAAGGTGCAAAAGGCATAGATGGACGCAGATATAGAAAACCAAGATCAAGTTATAAAGATTTATTGTTGCTATAGCAACAGCAACTGTTTACTTTTAATCTTGCCTTTGATAATGACGTTAAAGTGACGTTGAAGTTAAGAATTGTTTTATTTACAATATATAGGTGGCAGAGTTGTTCAGTGTCTACTCACCCCTTTGCCCTCTGTCACCCCAAATTAAAAATATTAAATTGCAACATACCCCCCTGCATACACCAAATTAAAGCGATTAAAGAATACTATCTAATAGTAAAAAGAAAATTATATTGGACCATCCGTTTTCCAGGTATGGTTTAAATAAATTTAAACATTTTTATTTAAGTAAAAGTGTCCATGAAAAGAAACGTTGATTACTCGTTTGTTTCTACACAGTAGTGTAACTTTAATGAAGTCAATTTTAATTCGACGTTTTATTTTTCACCCCCAGCCACCCCAACTCAAAAATATTCAACGGCAACACACCCCTTGTGACACATCAAATAAAAGCACCTAAAATATGCTAACTAACAGCGAAATAAAAATACATATCGTACAATCCGTTTCCCAGTTATTGCTTAAACCATAGATTAATAACTCCTTAGATCACTGATTTAAATGGTGTAGTAGTTCTGCTCGAAATAGTGACATTAAACTATCCTAGGTGGCAGTACCCGCAGGTACTGAAAACTTACTCAAGTGAATCGTGGTAGAATAAAAGCAATGAACCACTTAACTGGTCAACTTTGTTGAGGATTAAATCTTGAAGCAGGTAAAAGCACTGAGCAGGGTTTCCTTTCTACCTGTTCAAGTATTATATTAATACATTTTTGAACTAGTAAGCAACAGCGAATTATGAACTCTCTATGTTTTATGCAAGATTCAGTAGCAGTAAGAAAACCAGGAAGTATGTTTGTTACTTGCATTAGCGATCTCTGGTACAAAATATTCATTATTTTTGTCTTGCCCTTTATAGCTGGATACAATGCAGCAAACACCTGTAAAGTAATTTTTACAACCGCATTAGTTAGATCGTTGGGCGCGCACAGTCTTCCGAAAACAGATACATTGCAGGGATAAGCCTTTTGTTTTATAAGTTCAGTGTTAGTTTTACTCTTTCTAATTTTAGGTTTTGATCGCAGACAGCGAGGTTCTGACAGACCTTTGAGTTCTTTTTCGCATGTGCTGCATTTAAATTTCTGTATACATTTTCGCAATACGAATCCTGCAGTGTACCGTATAGAGCAGTCTTCTAACATGATTTCGCGTGTTGCAACACTCTGTATACTTATCTTGCTGATCTCGGTGTCCTCTTTATCCTTATTATATGCATTCGCAGATATCAGGGCATTTGAAGAAGATGGTCGGAGAGGCATTGATAAATCCTTGATGTTAAATACAAATTCTACTTGATCCTCTTCACAGTTTGAATTTACTTTTTAAAATTGCACAAAAAAAATGTCGGAACAATAATCTATAGCTTCTTGCAGTTGGATTATCATTAAATCCCCCTTTCTGGCGAAATACAGAAAATGTATTTCCTAACGCATCTTGTGTAAGTCGGTCGTGTTAATAAATACTCAACATTGTATGCTTTTTTTAAATTTTTATGTAGCAACAAACAAGCGGACATTTTTTCTAAACCACTTTTTAGGGTTCTCGGAGGTTCAAAACATGTATTTCCGTTAAAATCTCAAAAACGAAAATCTGCATGAAATCAATACTTCCCTATACTGAAAGTACAGAAAAGTAAAAATATACTACAAAAGTACCTACTTTA
The DNA here is from genome assembly GCA_958336395.1 of Ctenicera cuprea. NCBI lineage: Eukaryota > Metazoa > Arthropoda > Insecta > Coleoptera > Elateridae > Ctenicera > Ctenicera cuprea. The sequence goes on along the minus strand of OY284487.1, from coordinate 17,493,643 downwards.
AATTTATATAAAATAATTTTGCATAGAAATAACAAAATTTTCAGAGTTAGTAATACCACACATCGTTATTACCTGTAGTATTCGTAATTGCGCTTACTTAAATAGCAAAATCTATTGTTAATAGAGTAGTTCTTAAATACTCCAAGTCATAAGCCAAATAGGTGCCACAGTAAATAATTACGTATAAGTATGCTCAGGTAACGAAATTTACCTTTTCTGAGATTAGGAATTAGTTAATTGTACGAAGTTGAAAACACGTGACTTGGCTATAGCCATTTCACTCAACTTAGCGTCGAACGGCAACATACCGCGCAGATAGTAGCGATAGTACATGTCTGTTCCATACGATGACAGCGACGCGATGCGGGCTGTTCCGGTACTAACCAAATAAGCATAACCATTAGTCAGATATCTAAGGAGTTATTAATCTATGCTTAAACACATTTAAATAATTTTTATTTGAGAAGCACACGTGTTACGGAAAGAAAATTGACTATCAGACAATCCGCTTCCTAGCTATAGTTTAAACATATTTAACAAAAATATTATTTGATAAACATGTGTGCCATGAATACAAAATTGACTATCAGTTTGCTTTAGTCCTCTTGTTTTGCCGACATTGTTAGTTTAGTCAAGTTTAATTCAACGTTTTGTTTTACAAAAATGGTTTACACGTTGATCGAAAGAGTCTACATTATATTCGTTTACGGAGCTGAAAATCGGTGTGGTCGACGAACGGCTGCTGTTTTTAATGAGAGGCATATTGATAAACATGTATCTCATAAGTATGTGACTGAATTGGTTGGAAAATTTAGAGAATCTGGTTCCGTAACTAATAAAAAGCGTCAGCTGCCCAGAGTATTAAACGAAGCCCCAGAAATTAAAGTTTTGGGTGAAATAACTTTGAATCAATTGCAGTTTGTTTGTGCAGAAATATTGCAAAATAAAAGTATTGGTTCTGTATTCTTTTACGAAAATTTGAACCTGGAGATTTACTAAACATGTTGAAAAATGCTATTGATCTTCTAATAATTGAAATAATTGAAAGTAATCGGGATGAAGAAAGACATTTACGTTTAGATGAAGAACAAATGCATTTACAATAAGACGGGCACGATCCCCTGACTTGACGCTCGTATTTGTACTCAAATTTATATATTAGTCTTTGTTTGTTACAAAACTTGCGTAAAATGCATTACACATTTAAAATTAAAGATACCTTGTTTGATTATTTTAGTTGTTTTAGCCATAATTGGGCTAGTTTGATTTTTATTTATATTTCGTTGTTAGTATATATACAACTGATTAATTATTAATAATTGCTGAATTTTAAGCATCACAACGTTTATGCGCCATAAAAACATCTCTGCGCTAAAACGATTAGCGCCGAAACTTCGCTGCGCGCACACATCCCAGCGCCAAACGTCCTTGCACTCCTTTATTCACGCTCTGCCGGAGGACGTGTGTAAAAGTTTCTTCCCTAATATAAACCTGGACTTTTTTAACAGTAGGAAATTACATAGAGCGAACAAAAAAAAATATGAAGAGGATGGTGAAAAAATCCTGTCTTAGATTGATACGCAGCTAATTTCAGAATAATAACAAGATCTTGTGACGTTAGTGCGAAGGCCATAGGCGCCGCTAGAAAACTTTCTGGCGGGGAGGGGGAGCATTAATAGTATATAAGGGTAAGCGTGACCGGAGAGCCTGGGGGTACAAAGCAACCCCCCCCCCGGCTACCGCAGGTCCGGAAAATTTCATGCAAAATACGCACCAAATTGGCTATTTTTGCCAAAAAACAAGTACTAGCTTAAACGTCCCTAATATTATTATTCAAAATCCTTTACAACTCCCTACTTTTGTCAATAAAACTAAAATAAATTTCAAAAACAAAAAGAAATCAGTCAACACTTTTTCTTATTTCATTGTGGCGTAATATATAACAACAAAAATAAACTCTAAAAAACTGAAAACTTACATCAAATCTTTGGTTATATTAAAATAAGATAAAAATAGGGGCCTAGTATATTTCCAGTAATTTATCTTGATTCCAGGGGGAGGGATAATTGCCTTGCCTTGCCCCTCCCTGCCAGCGTCCATGGCAAAGGCTGTTGTTTTTTACATTTATTTCAACGTACAGTTCCATTAGCCAAAATTACTCTTATATGCATTTTTTAGCAAATGTTTTTGTTACTTATACAATACATACAAATTTCTTCAACAGATATTTCTTATTTAATTTGACCAATATAGAATCCGAATTGCTTCCACCTGTCTCATTTTTTACTGCCGCCGGGCAGTTGTATAAGGCGCATTTGCCGGTGCGCAGCTGGCCAGTACAGTTTTCGACGCCAATAAAAAAATTGTGGTTACACGCTGCGGTTGGTTGATTAGAACGCGAAGCGCAGTGGAAAATAAGTATTTTCTTAACAATGGCGTAGTTACGGCACTGTACGCGCTTTCAGTGCATGTCTCACATCTCAACACAACTTTTTAATTGCTCTATAAAAAAAGTTACCAAAACATAACAAAAACCATAGAGCGTAGCCCACGGGTTCAGCCAGTAGTATAACGTTTATCTTAATTTTGTTTTAAGCAAAACAACTGTACTGTGTTCTTAAGTAAGTGTTTTGTAGTAAACAAAACTAGTATCAAGTATCAAGGAGCCGCAAAGCCTGCAGCCACCAGGTGGCAACACTTTTGCCAATTAAAGTTCAATTGACAAAAGTGTTACTCTGAAAGTTCTTGAGGTGTGGTAACATAATATATGAGCTTTTTCATACAGGAGTGTTAGTTTATGAATTGAAATGTTGAAAATAATTGTTGCTATCTTAAATACTCCTGTTTTAACCAGTAAATTATTAATTGTTGTGGAAATTAACTTTACTTTTTTCTTTAACGTTTAATTCAAATTTAATTTTTAATTTAGTTTAAGTTCAAGAATATTGAATAATTTGAAAGTTAGTTTAAGTTATTTTCCTTTGATTTAGCATCCACCTCTACACTTCCTTCTTTTAAAAATGGACCTAACAAATTAAATTTGAGATAATAAGTGGCCCCTACAGCTAAACAAAATAACACAACTAAAACCCATCAAGCGGAACATCATGCCATAATAGTAACAACACAAAACATAAACAATCCAAGTCGCCATTCTATTGGCTTAGCTATTTTAAACATGGGCCTATTTGAATTGTTGCAGGTTAAATCATTTTATTCAATCACAGTTGACATACAAAAAGAGATGGCTACATGAAACACAAGCGCAACCAATTAATTACTAATAAAACTAAATCACTTTAGGATCTCAAAATGTAGGACGACGACTTTGAACTTGAACTAAGCCGAAAACAGCTCTCACAAATGTACTGTTACTCAAATTAAAACTTACCGAAATACATTAAGAGTGAGCTGATTTATTAATTTTAGATGCGTTTGAATATTCCAGTTAAAAAAAACAAGCTACCTTTCGTATCTTCGAAATTTATAACGGGGATAGTCCAGTCACGAAATATTATCTACAGCTAATTATTATGAAACGGAACAATCTGCACCAAATATTAGGTAGAAATAAATTAGTTGGTAGTTTTGAGATTTTTTCTAAACCAACGCGGAGACGCCTTCATGCAGAACTAGCGCTAATGACCTCACAAACGTAGCTTTTTCTGGTGTATTATTTTTTTTTGGAAGCTAGAATACAACTAATTTAATAAGTAATAGAGGAGATTGTAAAAAGTGTGCCTCTTGGCAATGTGGCGTGTTTTTAGTGCTACCTGTGTATTATGTCGAAATGAGAACGAACCGAGGAATAAATTAGTTTCTGAAAACGTTTTAGAAACTAACCAGCGGAAGATCAATGGAAGAAAAATAAAACAATGAGGTTATCGATTTTAGGATATAAAATAAATTAACTATTTTCAGTGTTATTATAAATTTAAAAATACGCAGGAGATTTACAATAGCCCGATCGTTTATTAAACATAACAGAATTGATATGGGGTTTCTTTGTTATTGAAAAAAAAATACTATAATCCAAAGTAGTTAATGTATATATATATATAGATATATGTATGCATATAAAGACCGGATTTATATGCACTTAAAAATGTCAAAAATACAAGCAAAATATGCTACCAAAAAGTTAAAGTGTGTTTTTAATATACATAAAATACTGCATTTATTTCTTTTCAAAAAATAGAATTAGATTAGATTATACACAGTACACTGTGCTAAATTAGATTACGTAGGCAGTATGTAAATGTTCGCGTTTGATTGCTAATAAAATTGCAGACGAGATAGTTTTCTTAACTATCTGGTGTAAAATTTTCCTTATTGTCTGCGCGAATGTGTTTGTATTTAAAAAAACCACCAAAAAACACGTGCACACTTATACTTTGGCAACGCTTCTACGCTTATTTTACAGTCAGTTGATTTAACATCCCATAAAAGTTTTGCTGTTATCAAAGAAAAGCACGCATTCATGTGCAAAATGTAAGTGGTTGAGAATCGTGTTAAACGGAAAGAAATGCGAAAAAAACCCGCAACTAACCTGCAAAAAAAATGTGGAACTAATATAAATCCGGCGTTTATTTATAATATATGGAATAGAAAATTAATGTAGTTCTTATACTATAGATTTCATATACAGGGTAATTCATAACGTGTCGGACGCACTTTCAGAATTGATTCAGAATCTGGAAACAACAAACACGGTTCCTATAAACATTTGTTTGGATCGCTTACGGAGTTACAACCTTCTAAAGATAGAACAGTCTAATATCTTCTTGTCGATAACTTTTGCAGTAGTTCAACTATAATTTTGAAATTCTGTGTTAAAAACATTACTCATTTAGCTTAGTATTTCTACTAATTTTTGATTAAATAAGATCTGTATTAAATGGGGTGTCACTTACCATTTCCTTCTAAATGTTTTAGACCTTTTCTTTCAACTTTTTGTTATAAACTCTAATTCTCCTTACTTTAGGACAAACTGAATTTTTTTTTAACGTTTTAGTAGCAAAATAGTGGCTGTAGGGATATTTTAAAAATTTTGACTTTAACGCCTTATTACTTCAAAATGAGTTGACAGATGTGGGTGAAATTTGGTATTATAATAAAATCACAGTTTCGAAAGACGCTAAATCCAACAGTTTTTGAGATAATTCAACGTTTTTATAAAATTGAGTTGCCATGAAGGTCTAACTATTTTGTCAAAATGCACAAATATTTCGTGAAATTTTCAGGATAAGTTGTACACATCAGAGGAATGAAAATAGTTTCCATAAATATGGGTCCGGGAACGCTTTGTTATAGAGGTAAAGCCTCCGGGACTGGGTCAAGTTTTAACAGGTCAGACTGGTCCCTTTTCTGGAGGCTGTAACTTTGTAAGCAAGAGTTTCCAAACCTATGTTTATTGAAACTCTTTTTACTGCTTTGATGTGTAGAATTTATTCTCAAGGTATGTACTATTTTCGTATCTTTAGGAAACAGTCCAATTTTCATGGTAACCTGATTTTTCACAAATATCTCGAAAACTATTTTGTCCTTTTTTAAAATGGAGAATACGATTTTCTAGTGATGCAAGTGGCAAAAACTTTCCAATTAGGAAATTTTAAAGACGGAAATTTTCCAAAAATTAAAAGGGAAAAATTTAATTTTAAATTTCTCGCGCAAGTTTTGCTCTGTGGGTTTCCTCGGTTAACATCGACTTGACATCCCTATACGGCCTGTCTCATCGCACATTTCTTAAACCGGTAGCCTGGTTGCTTCAAAATCTAATTTCATATTTTGAAATTAGATTAGTAGTTGGTAGCCTTAATACGAAAAAAAAACACAAAATTATGCATGTATTTTACTTCCAGTTCCGGTTATTATACACAAAAAAAATAATTTTCAGCGCTAACCAATAAGAACCTGACCTTTATTGCATTGCCTTCAACATAAACCTCTAGATGACGCCACATTCGATAAAGTTTTGGCTTATTCGAATTATTTTGTGCCGCGGCAAATAAAATTGCAGAGTGTCCTGTATGTATTATTTCAAAAAAGAATATTTCAGCAAGGCCACCAGGATGGTAAACCATTTATCAAAACGTGTAAAAGTTTTTTCTTACTACTAGATCCAGCACAGCACAGTAAGGAACACGACGCAGGAGAGAGACGTAGGTCAAACCATGCCAAAGGCAATATTAATTTACTCGAACAAAAATTCCTTACAAATAGCATTGCTGCTGGGATTTCAAAAAAGCAGATATCTGGAAATGTGGTTGTATTACCTGCAATTATTTTATTACCCACGGTACCACTGACACTTCCTAACACAATCACCAATAACAGGGATCAAGGACAGACATTCATTTCTGTTTAAATTTAAATCACAAACGAACGGGGCCAATTGCAAGGAAAAGTAGGTGCATTGCTTTTATAGATTATTTGATGTCGATCACGCGGCGTGGCAATGTTACTACAAAATGATAAACATTAGCATCATTTGCGTGGGGCGTAGCCCACGGGTTTCACTAGTCTAATTTTAAAATATCACTGAATGGAATATGATATTTTATTATCCAACGTTCATAATTATTCTTCTGATTTAGTATTTTACCTCACCACCGTATATCAATACAACAAAAAGAAGTTTACATAGAGAATCTTGGACAAAGCTTGGTATGAATTGCAGAAAGCATAATTTATGTTATTCTGCCAACTTGTTATTTAACATGGCGGGAAAAATAATCTATTGTGTTAATTGATCTACAAGATGTGTTTTTTTACCAAATTTTTTTTCCTGTAAGCATGGGCAAGTAAAAATTAAAATGTTTTAGAACTTAATTAATGAATCTGCCAAAATCGTCATACCAGGAGCAATTAATCATCAAAAGTAACTGTTAACTTACTATTGAAGTTTGTAAACGGCGGTAAACGGCTGTATAGACTAAGTATTTATATGATGGATTATGGTATGGATGACTTTTTATGTTATTACCTATCAGCCTTGGGATACACAAATAATTTATTTCGTGTGTTAAAAAAGCATTAATTATTCTAAACAATACAAGCAATAACTTTCTTCTGTTTTTCATTTGTCGCAAACTAAATAGTGTATTTCTGTGAGTTACTGTTGAAATTTAAACACAGTTATTTGCATTTGCTGTCATAAGCTGAACATTCTCGATTTTCCGGTAGGCTCAGTTGGACGTCAACATAAAGCAGAAACTCACAGCGGGGAACCCCTTGAAAATTGATGATTCATGTTACCCGTAGAGTCAGAAAGTCATAATTTTATTAGTACAAGTACTTGCTTCAGTTTACACCACATATATTGACAAACAGATCTTTTAAGTGAAAAAATAATTAATTAATAATATGGTAATAGCAGTGGTGTTCCGTGGGTTCAAAATATGGGTAGGCAATGGCAAAAATTATTTAACATTAAGATTAAAAAGTAAAAAAAATCACGGCAACTCTAATTTACCAAGACCTGCTGTTAAATGAATTAATCTACGCATAAAATACCTATTAAATTTCACTTTGTCATAATGCACTATAATTAGATAAAACCAAGTGCGCGATTTGCCAAATAATTTTAATTTTGCAGCTGCAGGTAAATGCTGTTTGGTCGACGCACGTTTTTGAATTGCAACTAAAATTTTTTTCAAACAGTATCCTGTTCGAGACTATACTTTCGAGGAGTTAGATATAGATGAAAATAGTAGGCAATTCCAGCAAAATAGATAATTTTACACATCGCTACCAGTTAGTATTAAACAATACAGATTTCTTCCTGCTGCCTGTCTGTTACGGCCCTCGTCATTTTGAAGTACATCGCCCATGATTTTTTATTTCTATTTGTTTTCCGTAAGAGTATCCATTAAATTTTTCTTTTAAAAGCTGGTCAACGAGAATTTCCATATTTACTGCAAATTTGCAAACTGCGTATGAAATAAATAAACATACAATAGCTGCACGCTGCAACTAACTGCCGCTGACCGGCGCAAATATTGTAAAAACTACAGAGGCCGTGCCTTTACCGTGCTTATGGCGTTCTGAAAACGCTACTATTTCTTTGCATTTGTCTATCTGATCATTCCATTGTTTGTGTCAAAGAGCATGCAAACGTAGTAGAAATAATAGATTGGTTGATTGTGTCGTAGCTAGAATCATTTAACCTAATAAGCTCGGTTTTCGCGTATGCGAAACTGTGTTTAAAAGAGGCAACGGTCTATTGATTGGGCGCTTTATTTTTAATGTTACGCGGAGGTTTTAAAAAGTAACAAACTTTTTTTAATTGAAAGTTAGAATAAGCCTCTTTTTTGAAAAATTATGGAACATACTCCTACTGCCTACTCTACCGAATAGAACGGACCGCCACCGGGGTTTTTAATTTTAAGCGTAAACGGCAAATCAGCTAAAGAATGATATATAAATATTTTAAACGTGTGGCCATTTTCTTCGACATCTATTCCCATAGTTCTAATAAGACGATTTGAATCATTTATTTTAAATAAAAACTAATAATTTTTAGATGTGCACGAAAATCCTAAATCGTAAAATAATAAAAAAATCATTGCAAAGCCTCAATTTAAACGAACACACATGAACTTACACTTGCCACTTGCAGCGCCATCTGTTTCTTATCGGTGTCAGTTTTCTGAATTACATACCCGCTCTTCACCCACTTGTCAGTAAATAGAATAGAACTAAACGCAGAGATGGTCTTCGTACTTAACATTGTCTACGAAGAAGTTTTGTAGTTGCAAATTATTTTGCAAGGAGTCCCACTAGTTTATTTACAAATGACTTAAAGCAGTGGTTGCCAACCTTGAATAATGTGATTTTACTTTTCTAGCTAAATATTTGAAACCCTTCACGCAGGTTGATGCGCAGAAAAAGACACACGCCAGAATCCATAACAAATAAAACAAATTAAAGTTCTTCTCACTTCGCACCCGGAAATTCACTCCATAGATTTATAATCTGTGTTAAATTTTTGCACATATTTTTTGATAATTTGTAAAGCCGATATCCCACTGTAAAAATTTTGTATTATATTCTACAGAAATTGTTTAAAAACGAATTTGATAGTGTAATGTCATTAATTTTATGGAATCATAAAAACAAGTTGATGCACTGTATCTATGTAACGTCACGTTATCACGTACAAATATATTTTAACGAAATAGAAACGTCTGGATTTATATTGATGCAAGAGTGGCGTTTTGATTGGTTGTTGAAAGAAAGAAGCATACGCGTTAACGTTGTTGTGAGCGAAACGTTTGTGGATGCTTTGTCGTTAAGTAGTACTTGGTCAAGTCTATTCGTACAAACCAGTTATGCAACACATCTAACAGTTATAAAATGTTTGTAAACATATTTTTAACAGTGGTATAAAGTGCTATGGCGAAAATACGAAAATTTGTACAGTGGGATAGCAAGTTAAGTTAGAACGAGAACGGACCTAGAGTTTTTATTTTACACTTCACCTCGTGTATAAATCGCTAAGAATTCTTTTCTTAACTCAAAATATTGTTTCCGAATTCATCACAACCCCACAGCTGAACGGGTACTATTTAATTAAGCTGACGGCTATTGAAATGTAGCCTTGCCATCTTGCGGGAAGGTTTGTTTATACGATAATATAAACGTATCATAACAACGCCAGCGAGAACTAAAGCATTAACAAACCCGTTTGCTTCTGACCCGCAGTATTACGGCACAGATCCTCCTTAAGTGTTTTGTACACGGTGTAATATTAGGTTAGGTGATTGTACGCCCGATACTCGCCGGGCAAGTTAACGCTGCCAGTCCATACAATATACGCTAGGCGGGGCCACTTGAATTCTGTCTAGACGTTTCGCCGGTTCTGTCAACGCTCAGTCTGTCAGTGCAGTGTGCGCTGGGGTAACACTAGTAAAATATAAACGAGTGTATCATACAAGTTTAGTAAACGTTTGGTGCAGGTGTAAAAATTAGTAGAATGTTTGGTGTACCTATGTGCCTTCATTTAAGTAATAATATCGCCTACTTTATGAAGCCGATTCAAAAGATTCCGGAAATCTAAGAATTTGTCCCAAAATTACACAAAACCATATCCATCCAAGCAATATGCTTACAATGAGAGTAAAATTGGCAACGCAAATATTTAGTAATTCCGTAGCAGACGGCTTGTCCTACTATAAACAAAGAGAAACACCAGGATTTGCAAGCTCGGACCCTACTATTACATTTACCAGGTTCATGAATAATCTCTTCGACTGTATGAATAGGAAAACAATAAAAGAAGGTATTAAATTAGATAGTCCAGATTTACAAACCTTAGAAACATCCTTAAAATGGCTATATAATTGGGAAACTATGCTGATTTGTGAAAATATAACAAAAAAGGAATTTTTAACAGCGGTATGCTTCAATAAAATAACAACATTTTAGATAGTGTTTGTTACCCTAATTACACCTTGACCCTAATTCACTTTTAGAGCACCGCAGAAGGCTTACGAGTGTCAATTCAATCACTAATTGATATTTGCAAGGACCTAATAATTAAACACAGCTTCAAGTACGTGTTAACAGCTAAAATTAATCAAGACTGCATCGAAGTAAGTTAATAATATGTAGGTGCTTTAATGTATGTGATTATATATAAATATTTTTAGAGATTCTTTGGAACTATTCTCCAAAGTTGTAATTAATTGCTTTTATTTTGTGTATGAAAATGCAGGAGAATGGACAGAATGTATTGTGCGCCATCTGGTGGCGAAACGCGACACTGGCAGCGTTATGTGGCCAGCTGATCGGCCCTTTAGCGGCGCTCGTAGAATCACCTAACCTAATATTACACCGTGGTTTTGTATGTTTTATCTTGTTCGTGTGCGTACCTAAAGTTCTGCCACCTCGCAATGTTTTACAAAACCATCTTTCCTATACAGTAAAACTCAAAGTCAAGAAATGTGAAATACGTTATATCTAATATTGGTTGATTTGCGTGTTTGCTAGGCACGGTGTCGCACCCATTTACTCTGAACCGCCACTGCAAGAAACAATATTCTTGAAATTAAAGAAAATATTTTTCTTGGTATTTTAAAGGTTATATTGTAGATAATATCCTATAATTTTCAAGTAATTGAACGTCTTAATACACCCACTTTACAGACCAAGAGGAAAAATGCAACAAATAATGTCCGTTTCTTTAGCCTATTTATTATTGTTCTTTTGGTCCCCGTCTGCCTATCCACCTCCCTGGAATGTTTCATTTAAATAAAACTGGTAAGACTGGTACTAAATCTAGGTACCTGGAAACGAAAGTTTTTGTAAAAAACAAAAAATAAACAATAATAAATAGGTTAAATTGTTATTCATTATTACATTAAACTTCTAATTTTGTTCCAACAAGTAAACAAGTAAAGTTTTGACAGGCCGCCATTTTGTTTTGGGTGAATAAAAATATTTGAAAATTTGCACCTGTACTCTCCTCAGTAATAGCTTTAAAATGAGCCGTCGCAAGACCCCCCTTTCTATTTTAAATTGTTTTCCAAGATGGCGCACGGCCGCCATTTTGAAGTTTACAAAAAAATAGTTTCACTCAAAAATGTGCCAAAATGAAAATAAAAATTGCCCTGTCCCAGCATTTTTCTCAAAAATTGCTAATGAATTTATGCGTTACTTAATTTACACACTGTATACCAAGGGACTGAGGTGCTTTATTTAATCTCGAGTGTGGAAGTTTATTGCCCGAGCGTAGCGTAGCGGAGCGAGGGCAATAATTACACTAGGGATTGAATGAAGCACCTTAGTCCTGTGGTATATACGCTATTTTTTGCACTTCCGAATAATTTGAAAGCAAACTAGTCGAAATTTTAAAATATGCTGTCAACGTGACAATCCAGCTTTTTGAAACTTCAAACTTAAAATTGTAGTTTCTGATGGTAACAAAACATACTCGGTAATTTAGCAATTAATAAACGTCTTAGCAAGTTATACACATTTAATCCCTTGGGACTTTTGAAAATATTAATCCCTCCGGACGGCGTTAAAAGTGACACTTTAGTCTTCGAAAAAAGGAATCAAAGTAGTACTTTTACTCCCGGAAGTGCAAAAATTTATTTAGTTTTCCATGGTTGCGTTTATGATAGAGTATAGAACATGGTATGCTGTTGCTAGGACCAAATTTCGTCAACTTCTGCGCAAGTGTAAAAACCTATTGAGAAACCCTGTTTTTTATTAGTGCGCAGGTGCAGTACGTGTACTTCTGTCAGTTTCTAATGTCAAGTGGAATGATAAAGAGGTTAGGCTTCTAATTTGTTAACAAATTAGTGCACAAAGTAAGTTTCACTTACTTTCTATACTTTATTATGAAGCGCTATGTACAAAAATAGCCCTAACTATAATAGTAAGACAAAAAGTAAGTAATAAATTGTAGATCTACCTAAATTAATTTTGTTTATTGAACATTATATTATTACGAGCATAGTGAACTGTTTTAGTTTCCCAGAGAAATTGTATTTGTATTTTATTGTCGTAACTAAATTATTATATTTATATATTGTAAAAACGATTAAAATTCACCGGCTGCAGACTTGCCGCGAATTAATTTTTAAATTGCCATTGTTTTTACACTTGATGACGTCACACAGTGGCTCTTAAACTGTGAGCTATAGCATACCACCCTTTATACTATATGGTTGCGTTCAATAATTACTTTTGACATATTTCATAGAAACAGTCGCCGATTTTTGGTTTTCATTGACATACCGTCAAGAAAAATCAAAATCGAAAAGGTTTGTTAAGCGACTATATTAACGTCATATGTAATAACTCTTTAAAAACTTTATTTATATATAAGGGGAAAATTATACACTTTTAGGAAACTTTACTAAAAGGTATGATAATATTCTTTACGGTTATTATCTAGTACTGTGTCACATCATACTCAATAGACGTTCCTGAACATTTATTAAGAGATGGTCAACCACTATCTTCTTCCTCCGAGTCCTTTGCTCTCGAAAGAGCGTGGTGACTTTCTCTCTTATGGTCAAAGAAAAACGCTAGGTCAATCACTATAAGTCATTAAAATCTTTAGTTTTTGAATTATGTGTTCTTATCTTCCCACATAAATGTTTTAAATCTTTAAGACCGGTTCTTGTCGGATAACACAAACTTATTACAATCAATTTAATATTAGACAAATAAAACAACTTCCCACCCGTCCACAGATTAGACATATTTATGTTAAATTTGCACACATATTTTGTTGTTTTTATTGTCAGATTGATTAATTTGTTAGAACGGAAGCTGCCCCATGAGTTTTATTTAAAGATTCACCTCAAAAGTAAATTACTGTGGATTATTTTTTATCTGAAAATATTGTGTATCGGATTTATTTTAGTACCAGATGCCTGAAGTAGCTAATTCTAATTTAACACAAGAAACGGTGTTTCTTTAGTAAAACCGACCAATATTAACACATTTGCGCTCGATTGGAATACAAGCTTACTATCCCACTGAAAACTTGGGTTCATACGATAAAGTACGTCGCGTTTAGACCCCCAGACAAAACTGCAACACAATGAGCTTGTTTATTTCTAACTCTTGCTATAACTGTATAAATCCACTTGACATGACAGTTTTGTATGTTTTATCTTGCTTGTATATGTCATCGCGGGGTGGCGGTAGCTAGGAGTGACGGTAGCTTAGATTAGAGATTGTGCGCTCTCTAATGTTGAAGGTCTAGGGTTCGACCTCGCCCCGAATGCAAATGCAGCAGCAAAAATCTATGCTGCAACCCGCACTGCACTCAAATTCCCCAATCCGGTGTAGGCACGTGAACGTAAGGGCTAATTGCAATACGTTGCGGCGGTTATGTTGTAAAAATAGCGGTGCCATCCTAAAGCGCGCATATCTGAATGTTTACTACCGCGCTATCTTTTATAAATACATAACTTTCCTGTAGTAAAAATTAAATTGTTAAACGGTATTATACGTTTTTATAAAAGTAGTGGTAGGTAGAGCGGCCGTAGCTCAGTGGTAAGAGCGCTGGCTACCAATTTAGCAAATCCGGGTTCCATTCCTGGCCCGGTTGTTCTCCCTCGCAAGGCAACGGGAAACCAGCGAGGTGGATTTTTCCCCAGGAAAACCTCTCTGGAGAAGAAGTTGCTGTGGTTTGGAGCCCGCGTTAAACTGTGGATCCCCTATGTCTGTCTGTGCAAATTATCTATCGCCGCGCACCAAACAGACATAGGTGAGAGGTAGCCAACACCCTGAATAGGGTATGAAACTATAAGAAGAAGTAGTTATGTGATATATTATATTGTTTGCTTTGCGCGTTTACCACGGAGGGCGCGCCTTTAACACTGCGAATACTAATCTTATTACAGTTAACTGCTTACACCTGTGGTTTGACAAATTACGTAGATTATTATAAACTGTTTTATTAGCGTCATTATTATCAAACATGATACTTAAAATTAAACACTTAGTGTGGCTCAGTCAAGTATTTCTAAACAAGATGAGTTCTTCCATTAACATCAAAATCTCCTTTCCATCGCTAGTCGTATTCTTTCTGCTGAGAAATCGTGACTTCATGATCTGCCATGTTTCTACGACACTCGGTTTTCGGCCTCCTTTAAAATTGTAAATAGTGATAATAAATAAAATACTTTATTTTACTAAAGCTAATATTAGCTTCGCAATAATACCTAACACGACATAAAAAGTACAAGATAGCGCCTTATCTTTAACAGTTTAAGTTACTAGTAGTTAAGTCTAGGAAATAAGTGTGCTTCATCGATTCGAACCGGACATCATGAATAAAACTTTTACGAACGTGCACGTTATCCTGATGGATGGAAAAAATTCCAACGCACCTTCTCTCTCCTACCTTCATTAATCGCTACGTGAAGTATTTTTAATATTAAAGGCTGATCTTCAGCTGCCTCAGATTTTAGGTGCCTGTGTACGCAGCCGATCTTTGCTTCATTAAACCCATTCCACCTGCGCACACTCACGACACGGCTGTCATGCACAGCAGCTGTGCCTAATAATTCACGAATTTAGCATGAAAATGAACTCGGGTTTACTTTATAATTTTGTTGATGTTAATAGTGTTTTGACGATTTACAAATATACAGGCTAAGAATTCCTAAACAGACACAATGTTTGACTCTGTAGCGATCCGCCTTAAAAAAAACAAATTCTAACTTTCAATAAAAACAAGTTACTTTTACACAATTTTTTTATTTTAACACCACCGCATAATATTAAAAATTATGCGTCAAATAAATAGACCGTTGCCTTTAAACACCGTTTTGTATAAGCAAAAGCCGAGCTTAGCGGGCCAAATTATTCCAGCTAAGACACAATCAACCAATCTATTATTCTTCATACGTTTGCATGCACATTGATACAAATAATGCAATGCTCAAATAGACAGATGCAAAGAAATAGTAGGGATTTCGCAACGCAATAAGCACGGCAAAGGCACGGCCTTTGTAGCGGCTTTACGGTGCCGTTCAGCGGCAGTTAGTTGTAGCGTGCAGCTATTGTGTGTTTATTTATTTCAGACGTAGTTTCTAAATTTGCAGCAAATACGGAAATTCTCGTTGACCAGCTTTTAAAAGAAAAATTTAATGGATACTATTGCGAAAAACAAATAGAAATAAAAAATCGTGCTTCAAAATAATTACTTGGGCCGTTACAAACAGACAGTAGGAAGAAATGTAGATCGTTTAATACAGAATGGTATAAAAGAATGGACTGGCTAACTGGTAGCGATATTAAAAATTACCGATTTTGCTGGAATTGCTTACTATTTTCATTCATACCGAACCCCTCAAAAGTATAGTCTGAAACAGGATACTCTGTTTTAAAAAATCTTTCAGCTGCAATTGAAAAACGTGCGTTGACCAAAGAACATTTATCTGCAGCTCTTAAATTAAAATTATTTGGCAAATCGCGCATTAACTTGGTTTTAGAGGAAAGTTTACGTTATCTAATGATATTGCAGAATGACAAAGCGAAATTTAATAGGGATTTTATGCGTAGATTAATTCATTTAACAACAGATCATGGTGAACTGGAGTTGCCGAAATTATTTTACTATTTAATCTTAATGTTAAATAAATTTTGCCATTGGCTACCCAAATTTTTAACCCATGGAACGCCACTGATGTTTTGCATATTGGAAATATAAAAACATCTTGTACTGTTTAGTACATTGTTTACATAAACAAGTTTCTTAAAAATGCTGCGAAACTTGTTCTTTAAATATGTATAAATTGCAAACGCTATCTAGTGTTTTTTTTTAATAACGAAAACTATTCCAAAATTTTTTCTTGGTTTTTATCGGTCCACAATTTAATTACTTGCTGTTATTAATAACAACATTAAGTTTAAATGTGTGGATGTTTGACATAACCAAAACACGGTCAAGAATCTGATATATTTATAATAGGTAACAGAAACATTAGATTTTACTTGCCATTTATCGAGGAAGCGATGACTTAAAATATGTAAATTTTATAAAGCATTGTTGGTGCTCTTAGCAGGGGACGTGCAAAATATGGGCTATTAATAGATCTGTCGGATGTGACAGCAAGAATTATGTAGGTAAAAGTGTGGGAGGTTTACATGGCAATTACTAAATTAGACTTGTAAGGTGTAATTTTTACGAAGCAAAAAATATGATTAATTGGTATAGGATAATTGTATGTTGTCTTGTTTTCTTTGTAAAACTTTACCTCCGGAGAAGCAAAGTGATAAACGGATGTTTGACTGAATACGTTAAATATGTTAGGTATTTTTTTCAAATAAAAATAAGCTACAATAATAGGGCTGTGCAAAATTTCCTCAGGGACAGAAATACAATTGAAGATCAAATTGAAAAGTTACAGACCTGACTTGTATTTTGTAAATGGAACACTATGTATATTTGTAGCATTTGTGGTAGATATTGAAATTCACTTTACAATGATACCTATTACATAAGTGCATTGTCATTAGCAAAACTACCTAAACATTATGAAAATAAAAATTAAGGTAGTAATCACGAATTGTTTCTTTTTGCGTGTACAGGGTGAGTATAAAGTATGAAACATCAATGCTACAGCCTTAACTACTAACATTACGGAAAAAAAAACTTACATACAAAAGTTGTTTGGTAGACAGCTCCGCATCACTGTAAAATAATTTCACTTACACAGAGTGCTTACTTTTCAAGGCACAATAAACAAATTTGTTATTGTATACAGAACACCATGTTATTGCTATATTTTTGATGCGAAATTTATTTCTTTACGATTATATAAAATATTCCTTTACCTAAAATGTAAGGTTGTCGAGATATTCGCTATTAAAAAATAAAAATGACGGTGTTGTAGGCCAATTTTAAAATAATACCAACTGACTAACGACACGTTTTTAATGCAATTGTTACAGCATGTATATTACATGGGACAATGTTACAAGTGCAGCGTTAAACAGGTTTTTGAATTATACAGGCTGTTTGGTTTTTAGTGTTATTTTACAGACGATTATAGTTAAATAGAACAAATAAATAAAATGTATAGACCACCGATTCTTTAAATAATAACTTTCGGATAAAAAGTATATTACAAAAATTTTAAGTCTGATTGCGTTTGCCACAAGTTGGAGTTTTTTAATTTTTTTTTCGAACGTCGTGTATTTTAATTATGACGTCGTTACATATTTTGTAAGTAAAATCTATACTTTTTATGGTGTGATTAGTTAATATTTTTTATTTAAATTGTGCATTCAAAAATGTAATAATATACAGAGTGTTTCCTTCACAATAACAAAGTTGCTTATTGCCTCTTGAAAAATAAACATTCTGTATAAGTAATATTTACAGTGATGCGGAACTATCTAAGAAACAACTTTTTGTTTAACTTTTTTTCGTAAATTTAGTATTTAAGGCTGTGGCATCATGTTCCATACTTTATACTCACCCTGTATAACAATCACAGTAAAACACAATATAACAAAGTACCTAAGTATCTACTACAAATGCTAAAAATATGCAAAGCGTTACATTTAAAAAGTACAAGCTGAGTCTGTAACTTGGTTAAATCCGTGAGGAAAACTTGAGAGTTATTTGAAAAAAACGATATTAATTGTAATAGCAGTAACAATTTTTATCTACATCAAACTGCACATATTACGATCTTGTAAATATAAAAATAAATTATGGTTATAAATTTAAAAAAAAATAATCGGAAACAGTAAAGATTGACGGATGATGCTATTACCACTAACTGTTACTGCCGTATTTTAAAATTCTAAAACTTTGTGAAATTAAGTAGCACGGGGATATTAAGTTAACAGTTTAATACAAGTTTGATTAAATGCAACACGTTGCGTATTCCGTTAGAGGGTTGACAGAAATTAAACGTTTTCATTTTACATTAACCATATCTAATTAATTAATGTTTTTTAAAAGACTACGCAAAACAAGTTTTAGTATGTTGTATGTTCTGATATTTTAATGCATATCTGATGACCGTATTAGTTTAGGCAATAGTTATAAGAACTCTTCTACGTCATGCGAATATTTATAACCAGCCATAACTCATAAGCTATATGATAATATAGTTCATTAATTTAAATGTTTTTCGGTAGTTTTGAAGTAAAACTTCTTTGAAAAAAAATATTTTTTGCCCAAAGAAATTGCGAATATGACTTTTTGTTTTCGATAAAGTGAACTTTTTACTAAGCGACAAACTTTTTTATTTGTAGATTTTAACAGATACATGCAGGGAACAAAATTAAGAATGAACATTAAGAAATATTTTAAAGCAAAAAATAAGTATCATATGGCCATAATGTTGATGGTATGAATTTTTTTAAACGCTGCACGTTTTATGTACTGCTTCGAGGCGTAAACCCTGATAGTGCTTGAAGCTGTACACATATAAAAATAACTTTAGTTAGTTGCACATTTTTTTATTAATCAAACGCGGAAAGAAGTAATACACCTATGTGACGTAATATAAAACGAATGTTGTGTAAGTAAACGAGTAAAATTTTCTTAATACGTTTCTTCTGTGTCTGAATCAGGATCTTCGGAGTAATCTACGTAAACTATTGTTACAATCTTTACAATTGCATTCACTGCAGCAATTCAGACCCTCTTTTATGCAAAGGTCCATCCATGTTTGTTTGAACTTTCTAAATTAATATTTGTAAAATGACTTGAATGCCAGATTTGTAACTGAAACCGTATTTGTTTTCTGTTAAATCATAGAATTCAAAAAACACTTTCAGTGAGAACACGTTAAGAAGTTTCTCTTAGAACTTGCGTGCCCGGCACACATTTCTTTGTGTTTGTTATTATTTTCTTCTATCTGAATTTGAATGTACAATCCTAAAAATGCCGCGTTCTTTATTTTTCAGTGTTACATTTAAATAAATACAAGTTTGGTCTGTAATTTTCCTACTTGATCTTCAATTGTGTTTCTGTCCCTGAGGAAATTTTGCACAGCCTTATTATTATAGCTTATTTTTATCTGAAAAAAAACTAATTAACATATTTAATGTGTTCAGTCAAACACCCGTATATCACTTTGCTTCTTCCATAGGCAAAGTTTCACGAAAAAATAAGACAACATACAATTATCCTACACTAATTAATTACATTTTTTGCTTCGTAAAGATTACACCTTACAAGTCTAATTTAGTAATTGCCATGTAAACCTCCCACGCTTTTACCTACATAATTCTTGCTGTCACATCCGACAGTTCCATTAATAGCCCATATTTTGCATGTCCCTTGCTGAGAGCACCAACAATGCTTTATAAAATTTACATATTTTTAGCCATCGCTTTTACAATAATTGGTAGGGATAATCTTTTAAGAGTTTTTCTATTATAAATATATTAGATTATTTCATAGTTTAATAGTAACTTTTCGTGCAAATATTGATATCTGCGATCTAGAACGTTTGCGTGCGTTCGATTACGCGCGGCCGTTTGGGCACAGGGACATTTGGGCGCAGGAACGATTCGGTGCCAGTCGTTTAAGTGCAGGAACGTTTTTCTACGCGAAATTTAAATAATTAATTAGCAAAATTAACCATTTACCTAAACACAAAACACTTTTCAATTCCAAAAAATTGAAAAAGTAACAACAAACGCCAAACAGTGCTGGTACATCATAAAGCGACTAGGTATTGTTTAAACAGAATGAAATGAAAATATTCGCTAAAGTTTTAATTTAATAAGAATGTCATACTGTGGAACACGTCTTATTGTGAAATACCCCCCCACCCTACTACTTTTTTGAGCTTTTTGTGCTGGAGCGTATTTAACGATTCAGTTTTCTTTATTGCTTGAAGTCATTTATCAAATTGGATAGTTCACAGATTTTAATAACAAAAATAGGCAATCAATTATAAATAATTTCTGGCATAATTTCTTTAAATATATAGTTGGCGCATTTTTTAAACAAATTAACTACGAGTTAGAATGGTTATCACATCCATATGTTTGACCTTATGCTAATTTGTGTAGATAGTTATTATTTATTTGGTCAGCCGGAATCGATGCTTGCGTCATAGTAAAATAAAATAAAATAAAACAAGGCTCATAAGCGTAGAATATGAGGTCGTAGATCGAGTCGTGTAATCAAACGAGTGCCATAATGTATTATCCTACGTTTTATATACGACTGCTCAAAATTCGTTAAAAATCGAATTCTTTTGCTAGATTCAGTTTTGTTTGTGTAAAGAAAATGAGTTGGGTAAGAAATCCATCACTAGTGAGACAATGAACTTCATTACCTAACGCAAATGAATGACATAGTAAGTCCTTATCTAAGCAGTCGTAGATAAAAAACATTTTTTGGAATATATGATTTGGAAACATGCTAGCTTCTCAAAATTTGAAATTGATTTAAAAACGCAAACGCCAATCGTCATGAACTTTGAACAGTTTGATAGCCTATTTGAAGTAGTTTATACAATTAACAAGAATTTTTAACTAAAAAAAAAAAACAAATAAAACGATAATTTTTACTACCAACAACGCGTTTTCCTGATGTTAAGCGATTTTTATTACGCCTATCAATTACTTCTAGTTAAATAGTATGTTTTAAATTTTCTGCATATTTTCGATCTCTTCAAATAAAACTTTTTTATCGGTTTTTTGGTCCGAAATCCAAAGCGCATTTAATCAGTTGTAGGGCGGTGGTTTGCCGCCGTTGTAGCTTACTATTCTTATACAGTACGCGACATACTATAGCGCTCGAACAAACTGCTGCTTTTACCAGCACGTATTTAGAAGAACTAACTGTTCCCGGAGGCTAAGTCTTACGTTTTTTTTTAGTATTTTTGAAAATAATAAGACCCGTCGCCCGCCGCTTGAGTTGTACAATCTGAGCTGCAACAGCATTTTTCTCAAGTTGAGACAGGTCGAAGAGATCCGAATTTATTCTGTAGAATTACAGCAATCGCTATATAATTAATAAAACTAAGACTTCGATCCTCGGTCCGCTATGCTACCTACTTAATTAGCTTATTTATTAATAAAGAAAAAAGAAAAACGTGAGGCATGCACCACAGGTTCCGATATTTGATTTTGAAGCTTATATAGAAACTGATAAGCACAAAAGCACAAACGTCTAGTTCCGGATGTGTGTCGTGGGCGTTACGCGTTAATTTTAAAAGTTTCGTGTAATTATTTTGTTCGAAATTGACTCTTTGCATTAAACTTTGTCGTAGCTATACATATTTAGAGAAATACTCGTATGTGTGTTCTTAAGCATAAAAATCAGTGATAGCACGATTGCAGATACATCAATATTTTGCTTAGATAAATCGTATGTAGTTGACAAGCTGCGGCTTACAGTAAATACGGTATCTCATAAAAGCATTTCATATTTCCTAAATGATAGTAATTTTTCACTTCTCCGTTTAATATAACGGCAGGTGGGCACTTAATAGAGTAGGTTGTTTCAATATTACTTAGATATTTATTTAGAATTAAAAAACTTTGTCGATTAGCATTTCTGTAATTAATCAAACCAAAAGCATGGAAGGTGTTTTACATAAAAGGCTTATTGTACGATGTTTGCTCTTACTATTGCTAGAATTCGTAATAATTGACTAAATAGTAATTAAATACCCGCACAAAACGCATTTTACGCACTATAATGAGATTTTTATGTATAGAAGCTTTGATTATAAACCTTCTTCTCATTTAGAAGCGTTTATTCACGCTTGTCGACGTTACCTAGTATAAATATGATAAATTGTTTAGACAATTGAAAGGCTTTTCACTACTACTGCTTGGCCGTGTAATTGTATATTATTAATTGCTGTTTGTTTTTACCTTCCTCGCTAAACGAAGTATAGCTATAGACGAAGGTATTGTGATCGTCAGGTTGTTTTACTATAATTTCATTTAAATAAGACACAAATAAGCCACAGTTTGGCGCTGTAGTGTCTGTATATATATTTTTTTTCTGTTTAATACATATGCTGATATTTTAATAGCAATATACTTTCTTATTTTTTTAGGATTATCAATTTTTGAACACATGGAAAAGATATGCGCGTCACAATCACTGTTGACTTCCGAGGTCAGAATCGTTGACTGTTGTACATAGAACCCAGATAGTCACACGAGGATCCGCAGTTCATTTTAACCAGACGGTAACGACTTTTCGGCATAATCTGCCACGATCACCATTGACTAAGAATTGAGATTCGCTTAATCAGCGCGCTTGCTTAAAACAAATCAAGAGCAAGCTACCAGTACATCAGGCTGCGAGCGTTAGCCTATTGGTTCGGGCGAGACTATCTAAATCTGTACTGGTTATGCAGATTATTGCTGAATTGAAACGCAGTTTACCCGTCGAGACGTATGATTTTCTTTTTCCTATATAAAAGCCTACAACTGCCAACACGATTAACCAAATACGTTCTTTTGCCGACCCATTCTAGCTCTCGTGGTACTATTTACAATCGCCGCGCCGCCGCAGGTGAAAGTTTGTTGGAGAAGCATAAGCTATCTTTTCTTGTTTAGACTACTGGCTAAGCTTAACGCTAGTCGACTACGCACCGTTCAAATACGTCGGTGCTTTAATGAGAGTTTTGCCCCCTGGGTTGACGCTATACTTATGGGCTTGACAAAGTGATGTGAATTTTCAACCCTAGGGCATAGGTTTCTGATACCGACAGACACATCACTCTTTGAACGTCATCTTCACCTGTTCATTAATCGCCTACAACCACCCAGTTAATTGTCTAAGCAATAGTATAATAAAATTATAGTAGCGGCCAGGGTGCGAGTGCGTATTTCAAAGCGAACAAATTGTTTGGTCAAGTTTAGGAAACTCATCTTAGGATCTAGTAAACGTTCCAGCTCGTGAAATTACTTGCGCAGTCATTCGTGGTCATAAAAGTTTGGAATCGATTTACATCTGTTGTCAATTTTACTATCGATTTTCAACCCAGTCCTAGTAACAATATTAAATTACTCGGGTAATGTATCCGCCAATACAGAATGTTAGATGAAGTAGATGGTTCCTCTATACCTCCAGAACTCCTTCGCCGATTTTTATTTTCATCAGACTTGGTATGTGGAAGTGGTTTGTTGTGGGGATCCTAGATGCCATTGATAATGACAAATTTGTTATAGGAGAGGGTTAGAACCACTGAACTATACTTATACTGGAACGCGCGCTCGGCCCGCCAGCCCGATCCGAGAGAGAGGGCAGAAAGGATCATCTCTTTCCTACTCTCGAGGGTATGCGCATGCGTAGAGCAGTCGATTGTCATGTCGCAACGTTTGAAAAGGAACTACCGCTGTCTTCTCCCTCGCGCAGCGCATGCGCGGAGCGGTACGAAAAGGACAGGAATGATCCTTGCGCGCTATCTCTCTCGGCTCGTTTCTTTTCTATGGCAGAGACCGCCAGTGCGCGTTCCAGTATAGTATAGTTCAGTGGTTAGAACAGGTCATCGTTTTCTCTCACTCTAACTTCCAGAATATGGATTTGTACTTTGCACATGCAATTTGACGCCGCTAAAGGCGAAAGTATTGGACCGAGGGAATATTAAAACAAGAGATATATCGAAAATTTTCGTAGTTCTAGTATTTATAAATTAATAAATTCATGACACGCCACTAATTTTTCAAATTTAAATTTGCTTGAAATCAACTGCTTACACTGTAGGAAACCATGTAAAATAAAATTACTATGAACAAAATTAAGCTACGAAATTAATGTTGTCCTCAACCTCTCATATAACAAACCTGTCATTATCAATGGCATCTAGGATCCCTAGTTTGTTGCAGGTGATTATTTGTTAGTTTTTAACCGGAACCGGAAGTTAGCTATGTTTATTTAATATCGATTTTTTGGTGTGAACAGCGTTGTAGTGAATCTAAAGGCAAATCAAATGTGTTTTTACCGAATGCTGTATCTTCAAAACAAAGGCCGCTACGAATTTTTAAAAAAATTGACATTAATGTCTGATTACTCAAAAAGAAAATATCCTATCAATGAAAATCATCATATTATTTAATTTTTGTAATAGGAAGATTGCTCTATGGTTGTACACGGCCATAATTAGACTTATGCTCTGCTACGGTGCTATAGTCTAGTGGCCCAGAATCAGACAAACTACAGCAGCAATCAAGATAAAGGAACATACAAAGACTCGCCTGTCTTAGCGCTACGGGTGCTATGCCTGCAGCTTCTACGGTGGCCCTGGAAATTGTCGTGGACCTTCGTGGTCTCTTTGTGGAGAAGATTGCTTTAAAGACAGCTCTCAGATTACGTCTTGGGGGTTTGCTGCACACTAAAGGTAGGAGTGTCAGGCACACCCACATACTCGATAAAGCTGTCGCTAAGAAACAACTTTTCAATGCAGTGGTTGATCGCCTGCCAGTCAAATTTATCATTGCTAAACCCTTTTCTGTGCATAGTAATGCTGGGAAGCCTCGTACGCAGTAATATCGATTTTTATTGGTGGATCAAAAACTATATGCATAGAGCAGGTGCCGTAGTTTTCTCCAACGACCTGGACCTAAAGAGTAGGTATACCACTAGGAAAACTCACCAGTGTCTTTCAAGCCGAAATAGTGAAAATAATGCATGGTGCCAATGCGTGCGTTCAAGAGCTGGAACGCGAGGTCAAAAACAAAGCCATTCAAATCTTATGCGATAGTAAGACGGCCCTGTTAGGTTGTTAGTCATGAGAAATTACAAAATTACCTCAGGGGCAGTCGTTCGGTGCCACTAAGCACTGAGCCGACATTCAAAGGACATATCGTTGTAATCGTTTGGGTAAAAGAACATTACGAAATTAGGGATAATGAGGAAACGGATGAGTTAGCTCGGTTAAGCTCTCAACAACCCTTCTGGGACCCAAAGCCAATTGTCTCCCTCTCGCAAGCGACTATCAATGCTCGGATGAAAAAAAAAAACACAGACGAGTCAACATGCAAAGCTGTCACCAAGTGAGAGAAAGTATTACCAAAGAACATCAAAACGCCCAGAAGCGTCACTTCGATATTTTTTTGTACTTTAGTCGGCCATATTGTAAATGGTTTAACTGTCAATCTGACAGATGTACCTTGGAGGTTATGTTCAACTTACTGTTTATTATTGTATTTAAACACCCATAATAATTAACAGTAGATACAATAACATTATTTTTCACTCCATGTAAGGTTCTTCTTTCATCCATTTTATTCAGATATCGTTTTTAAGGGTATTGCAGTTACTTAGCGTGTCAAATGTAGCACAATACCACAACAGCATCACAGACGGAGCAGTTCGTTTGGTTGACTTAGCAGTAAATTGTGTTCTGTGAATTTTACTTAAAGTAATTAGTTTTAGTCAAACGTTGGTAAATACTCGTACCATTTGGACATAACAATACGCGGTAGGTATACCTACTACAAAATATTGAACAATGTAATTTTATTTTATTTGCATTTCACGTACCTAATAAAAATCCTACTCGATCTACAGAATTATTTTTACTTATTACTTTATTTAATGTGTGCTTCGGTTTCCTGCGAATTACCTTCAGCAATATTATTTAGTTCTTTGTGTTGTACGTCTACAAGTTATATTTAAAATTGGCGCCATTTAATTTTGACGTTAACCATTTTCAATATGGCGAAGGTCACCCAAATTATGCTCAAAACATCAAAGGAACCGACACAAGTGACGCTTCTGGGTATTTTGATATTCTTTGGTATTACCGCGCTATCAAACAAGGTGGCTAAATATTGTTGGCAACTGTCCTAAAAAATCTACAATTAATTGTTGAGATTTTGACAGGCCACTGTCGACTGTCGTGATTGTAACCTCGAGGACGAGGCGACAGAGTATGTAGTATAAAAATACTATACGCTCGCACTGATAAGAGGATTCATATGTTGAGAGAATTGTGGCTGGACATAACCATCATCAGCAACACAACTGCTGACATCCTTAAGTTCGATGGACTGAGTGATGTACAGGCAGGGGAGCTGGTAACTGGAGGTAGCCTAAATTCGTGTAAGAATAGTCTTTAATAAGTAAAAATCATGTGATGGAAATATTTTTGTAAATGTGAAAATTGTAATAACATTGCGTTGTAAAATTAAAAGTTTTTTAAACACTAACCCTGTAAACTGTTTACACCATTTTTTAAACAACGTCAGGCGATTGAGCTTGCAGCGAATTAAACCATTTTATAATAAATTAAGAGAAAATTTGACACTTTTTAATATCAACAAGCTTATTGAAAGTCAAATGTTTTTGACTACGTTCATGATTTAGCTGTAGTTAAAAAATATATTTTTGATGGCTTTTCAAATAAACTATTTCTAGCGTTTTTGGTCCGAAGCCCAATATCTAATTAAACGGTTAAACGGTGTAGCACGGTTATCTTTCCTCCACGCGGTTTGGTCGAAGTTATTGCTGCTTACTATGTTTACATTCCATATTTTAGCATTTGCTGCTAGCAGTCGTAGTAGCACAGTGTTGTGGATTGCTGGTACGGCTACACAGGCTATCGCAAATACAAATCCCCGCTGTGGCGTTGCCTTTTTTAAAATTTTCTTTTCTGTTTTTAATTTTCAGTCATTTATCGGCGCGAGAATATTTAAAACGTATAGGAAAGTACCAGCGACGTTTTTGCCCATTTTTTAAATCTGCGTTCAATTTTCAAGGATCATTCTTCAATTCAAAGTTTTACTCAAACGTCTTCCTAAAATAGGAACAACACCTTAAGTGGCAGAATTTACCAACAATTTATTTCGGAAATATTTCAATCAGTAGAAAATTGGAATATTTAATTCACTTCACCTTGTTTTGGAGAATGTTACGTAGCTGAGGATGACTTCAAATTTATTTCAACACAAAAAAACAAAGCGCAAGTTAAACAAAATCTTTTAAATAAGGCACATAAAAGATATTTCTGCATGTTAAAAAATCGTTCGGTTATTCTTATCTGGCCTAAATGAATTCTAATAGCGGAAGAAGATTGTTCTCATTATCATCGAAGCGCATCATACGAAGCGATGGATTACATACAAGCAATTATTAACAAACACCCATTGCCATCCACTGTGACTGCAAGCAGTAAAAGCAGTTCCGGCCAATAAATCCCAATCGTAAAATCGAACGTAATGGCTAACCTCATAAATAATACATAAATGCATCTGCTCAACAACAATAGAATAGAAGAGTTCTGTTCTGTCACCTAGCAAACCATTCGAGTGTTAAACATTAAATGTAAACCTACAAAGGAAATGCTCATGCAATAAAGTGGAAAATAATGCCAGGCAAGAACCGCGAAATCATAAATGAATATTAATGGTAAATAATACAACTCGTTGAATGGCAAATTCAACTTAAAGCTCGATTGAATAATGTAACATCGACTTGAGCTATAAATTTTTACATTTCAAATGGTTAGGATTGTTACATGACTTCACGTCTTTATTTATCAAGAACAAGTGGTAGTACAAGACTACATGCATCTCATGACATGAAAACATCTGTTCTATTTACTTAAATTAACTTGCATTTAATTGATGTGAAAGTGTATGAGCCTTAATACGAGGATCGTTCGAAATGTACTTGGCCTAACAAAGAAAACGCAGATGTTTTGGGCAAAAAATCATTTTATTTTTTAATATAGTCTCCTGCTCGCTCAACGCACTTATTCCAACGATGCTCCAAAGCAGCAATGCCGTCTTTGTAGGTCGATGAACTCAAGTCCTCAAATTAGCTATTTACAGCAGCGATTACCTCGGAGTTGGAAGAAAATCTTTTACCCCCGAGCCATTTTTTCAGGATTGGAAATAGATAAAAATCACTGGGAGCCAAATCCGGCGAATAGGGTGAATGAGGCACTAATTCGAATCCCAATTCATGAATTTTGGCCATGGCGATTGTAGACGTGTCTACAGGTGCGTTATCTTGACGAAGAAGCACTTCCTTTTTCGCCAAATGAAGCAGTTTTTCTTTAATTTTGTCGCTCAATTGCTGCAACAAATTGGCATAATACTCGCCATTTGTTGTTTTTCCCGTTTCCAAGTAATTGACAAAGATAATTCCATGAAAATCCCAAAAACAGTTGCCATAACCTTTCCTGCTGACAAAACCGTTTTTGCTTACTTCGGTGGCGGAGAACCCTTGTGTGTCCATTGTTTCGACTGTTTCTTGGTTTCGGGAGTCTAATGTGGGACCCAGGTTTCATCGACGGTTATGAACGGCGTAAAAACTCCTTTGGATTGCGGCGAAAACGTGCCAACAGGTGGCAAGAAACAATCAAACGATTCAATTTTTGCTCTGGTGTGAGCAAACGCGGCACCCAACGCGCGGAGTAATTTTTCATTTCCAATTCTTCAGTTAAAATTCTGTGCACACTGTCATTTGAGATGCCCACTATGTCTGCTTCTCTGCCTTTCAAATGAAAGTACTTTATCACTGCTCGCAACTCAGTTTTTTTCCATTATTTACGAAATCACTCGAGACGGTCACTTTGGCGCACTTCTGAAAAATAGTAATGCAAATTCCGCCGAATTAGCGCCATCTCTGTGTTAGGCCACGTACATTTCGAACGATCCTCGTCCTATACAAAGAGTATCACAGCAAGTAAAAGATTTCCAAAGCCAAAAACTGAAAAAGTAGAATTTCTTTAAGTTGTTATATACGTGTTCGGGTATTTTGGAAAACAAAACCCGACTTCGTATTTTTTATTGTTTTGAAAATTCCTGTACTGTACCCAACAAAATAGTTTTCCAAAATAACAAATGCACTATCTTCACGCAATATGAAAATTAGCGTGCATGCAATAAAGTCATTACGAGAACTCTTCTTTTGCAAATACTGCATGCACATTGCACATGAAACGCATACCATGCAGTTCTCAGATACCTGCACTAATAATGCACTTTACTCGAAAGCCTTTCATGTCTAAATACCTCAAAAACATCTTTAACGACTTGATTACGGAATAAAATGGCATATGATCCATCTTCATTCGAATTGAGACAGCAAATTGCCCAAAACTGCTTTAAGTGCTTTAACTGTATTTTCAAGTACTATTGACCACCTGCTATTTAAGAACGGTGGGATTATTAGCTTGTTCAGGTATCCGTATTATTACCAATAAATGAGTATCCAAAACGTTGCCTAAGATGATATTGGGGTAGGGAGTTTAGAAGGTTTGAGGCCGTTTGAGGTCACGCACGATTGCTTCCTTTATGGCCTTAAAAATTTTACAACATAAACACATAAAGATAGGTATCCAGTGTTGAAACCAAATAAAAATTAATTATCCATAATTAACCTTTTTGAGATACCCGAAGGACCAGCCGTTTAACTATTATTTGCATCTCGTGAATTAGTTTGTTTGGCTTCCTTTTACAATATAAGTACAATTTCGGGGCAGGACTTTTTAAAAATCTGTTGGTTAGAAACCTCTTTCTGTAACTTCTTTAGGTTGTTGTATTTCTCATCTGCATGGTTGTTCACAGGTAAGTATAGTTTTAAAATTACGATAATTTTCTTTATACATGGTGATTCAGAATTATAATACATTATTTGTATGTAGCATTCTAGGCACCAAAATGGGTAATAACTTTTTAGTAACTTCGAGTCCGAAAACGCATAGTTTCGAAGCTATACAGTCTCCTAAAAATGCACCAGTCTAATCACCTTTTTGTCTATAATTTCAGCAGCAGTTGCACTAAAATGCGTTTTTACGTTAAATTTATCAGATTTTTGTTATTTTGTAAGGTTTGAAAAATTAGTTTAATCTTGTTCAATACTAATCCCAATTAATGTGGAAGCTGGTTTGTGCAAGCTTCGAACAAAAAATAATTTGAGAATGGCTTTTGTACTTAACGTTTCTAGCAGAAGTTGCTTCATAAGTATGAAGAAGCTGGTTCCATTAAAATACTGAAAAATGCAATGAGAACTAAAATAGTGAGAAATACGAGTATTCAAACTACGGCGGCGTAGAAGAGCAATCAACAACATAAAAAAATTAAAATATCGGAATTCAGAATTTAAAATATAATTTCCGAGATATAGTTTTTAGGCTTAAATTCAGAATTTTGAATTTTATTTAATTACTAATTCCGTACATTTAATTTATATATTACCAATGGCCCCTTCTACGCTGTTTTATGAAAGTTTATTGCGTTCAGTTCAAGAAGTATTTCAATGCAGTGCACACAATATGTGAGCTGCCAATCAATGCTTAATAAAAATATAATTCTTCTAAAATACGGGTTTATTTATCTTTAAGTAAAAAATGAGATAAGATTTTTTTGTAACAATAATGGCTGTTATTTATAAATACCCCTTTTAGACAGATAAAGCAAATCTATATATTAAATCCGGATTTGTTTCACCTGTTTCAACTTGTACTGGACAGGGATCTGCGCTACTAGGAACGACATATTTACGCGCCTATTATATAAGGAGTATAAGCGATTGTACAGCGGACCGCTACTGTTTTTATCGCAGATAAGCAAATTTGGTTTTATACTGTTTTTTTTGTATTATTGGAACATAATCTTCCAATAAAATAGCTGTCATTACAAAAAGATACTCAGACGAGTAACCATCACGGTGGCGAGGCAGCTAATACCGGCGGGCAGGGGTTCATTGCTTCACATATGTTTCTTCTATTGAACACTTTGGCCTATTTCCATTACATTTGTTTTCATTATACTAATACAATACTTTAATGTCTGAAACCTTCTCTGAAATTTAGTCGTTCGGATTCGACGTTAAACTGTAGGTTCCCCGTACTCCACCTTAGCGCTAAGAAGAGTACGTGGCAGAGAAGAGTGCCGGTGCCCAGCAGTGGGACGTAAAGGCTGATTACGAATACAATACTTTAAACTATACGTTGACTTTTATTAACTTGTAACTAATATAAAACAACGAAGAGTAGCACCTAAACATTTTTTTCCTATTAATAAAACACAGTACCAAAAATCAAAATAATTTATTACGACTAAAAAATATAAAAGTGTGGCGTTCATTAAAGAAGGACATTTATAGCAGACAACTTTTAACTAATTTAGGCTGAGGATAAGTTTTCTTAGTTTTTCGTCCTAAAATAGATGCGACTGTTGGAGTCATGCTCATGACCCTGTATAAAATCTGGAGGGTTAAACTATTTACCCTGCAGTCCTTTTAGGTAATTTTGGGGGATTACCCCCAAAAACCTCACAGGGTGCGCCACTGAAACAACCAAACACCTCGTTGAGTATGATGGGCTCTTACATAAGTAGTCTCATACATTTTTAACTACATTATGCTCTTATTTTTGTACAGTGTCATACATTATGCCCCTATCTTCTTATATAGGATCTAATACGGCACAATATATGCGCTTATTATTTTATGAAACAAACGAATTTACAGAAAGCATGTCTATAATCGCAACTCCTTACATATTTGAAAATATATAACACTGCTGAACATTATTAAGAACATGTGTAACATTCTTGACACTACGTATTTATTACTTTGTTACAAAAAAAACACGTGAGGCGTAGTCCACGGCTTCCGCTAGTTTTCAGTTGATTGGGGGTGAAAATATCTGATTGACATATATCATCCACATACCATAGCAGAGCAAGAACTTCGCAATTTAAAGGTTGCGATAAGCTGCGGTTTTCATACTTATATTATTCAGCTAAGAATCTATCACAAAAATGGTCAAAAATTAAACCAACCACTTTTCTAACGACTGGCCTACGCGGTCGCCAGATTTCAGCTCAGCCGATTTATGTTTGTAGAAAGCAAGGGTCCTTTTAAGTCTAATTTTATAAATATTACGCTTCCAAAGCACACAATTTCAAGGCTACGTAACGGATATTTATATTAATGCCACTAATCTACGCACAAAATCTTTCAGAATTCACAAGCAAACACTTTCCTAATGCCTGGCATACACGATCGCCAGATTTCAACCCAGTCGAGTTCTGGTTGTAGGGTTACGTTAAAGAAAGACTGTTTTAAGTGTAATCCTATAATTATAAGCAGCTAAAGCATTCAATTTCAAGGATAAATACGTAACGTATACTTATACTTAAACTAAGAATCTATCAACAAAATCGTTGCGGAAATCATAAGCAGACACTTTTCTAACTGGCTAGTGCGATAGCCAAATTTCAAGCCAGTTGGTTTCTGGTTGTAAGGTTACCTCAAAGAAAAACTATTATTAAGTGCAACCCTGTAAATCTTAAGCCGTTAAAATACTCAATTTCAAGGCTGCATAACGTATACTTATATTTAAGCCAATAATCTATC
Organism: Ctenicera cuprea; assembly: GCA_958336395.1. Classification (NCBI taxonomy): domain Eukaryota; kingdom Metazoa; phylum Arthropoda; class Insecta; order Coleoptera; family Elateridae; genus Ctenicera; species Ctenicera cuprea. The sequence continues at coordinate 17,460,852 of OY284487.1, read as the reverse complement.
AACAAAATCGTTCGGAAATCATAAGCAAACACTTTCCTGACGGGCGGCCTGAAGGATCTCCAAATTTCAAGCCAGTTGATTTCTGGTTGTAGGGTTACTTTAAAGAAAGTCTGTTTTTAAGTGTAACCGTATAAATGGTGAGTAGTTAAAACACTTTCAAGGGTACGTAGCGTATACTTATATTTAAACTAATAAATAAAATCATAAGCAGATACTTTCCTAACGCCTGGCTTGCAGGTTCGCCAAAATTCAAGCCAGTCGATTTCTGGTTGTAGGGTTATCTTAAAAAACTGTTTTTACGTGTAGCCCTATAAATATTGAGCAGTTAAAAGTACTCAATTTCGTATACTTATATTTAACTCAATAAGCTATCTACAAAATCGTTCGGAAATCATAAGCAGACACTTTCCTAACGCCTAGCCTGCAGGATCGGTAAATTTCAAGCTGGTTGAATTCCGGTAGGGTTACCTTAAAGAAAGTTTGTTTTTAAGAGTAACCCTATAAATATTGAGCAGTTAGAGCACTCAATTTCAAGGCTACGTAAGGTATACTTATATTTAAGCCAATAAGCTATCCACAAAATCGTTCGGAAATCATAAGCAGACACTTTCCTAACACCCGGCCTGCAGGATCGCCAAATGTTAAGCCAATTGATTTTAGGTTGTAGGGTTACTTTAAAGAAAGTCTTTTAGTGTGTAACCCTATAAATATTAAGCAGTTAAAACATTCAATTTCAAAGCTACGTAACGTATACTTTTATTTAAGCCAATAAGCTATCTACAAAATCGTTCGGAAATCATAACCAGACACTTTCCTAACGCCTGGCTTGCAGGTTCGCAAATTTCAAGCCAGTCGATTTCTGGTTGTAAGGTTACCTTAACAAAACTGTTTTTACGTGTATCCCTATAAATATTGAGCAGTTACAGTACTCAATTTCGTATACTTATATTTAAGTCAATAAGCTATACACAAAATCGTTCGGAAATCATAAGCAAACACTTTCCTAACGCCTAGCCTGCAGCATCGCTAAATTTCAAGCTGGTTGAATTCTGGTAGGGTTACCTTAAAGAAAGTTTGTTTTTAAGAGTAACCCTATAAATATTGAGCAGTTAGAGCACTCAATTTCAAGGCTACGTAAGGTATACTGATATTTAAGCCAATAAGCTATCCACAAAATCGTTCGGAAATTATAACCAGACACTTTCCTAACACCCGGCCTGCAGGATCGCCAAATGTTAAGCCAATTGATTTTTGGTTGTAGGGTTACTTTAAAGAAAACCTGTCTTTTAGTGTGTAACCCTATAAATATTAAGCAGTTAAAACAATCAATTTCAAAGCTACGTAAGGTATACTTTTATTTAAGCCAATAAGCTATCTACAAAATCGTTCGGAAATTATAACCAGACACTTTCCTAACACCCGGCCTGCAGGATCGCCAAATGTTAAGCCAATTGATTTTTGGTTGTAGGGTTACTTTAAAGAAAACCTGTCTTTTAGTGTGTAACCCTATAAATATTAAGCAGTTAAAACAATCAATTTCAAAGCTACGTAAGGTATACTTTTATTTAAGCCAATAAGCTATCTACAAAATCGTTCGGAAATCATAAGCAGACACTTTCCTAACACCCGGCCTGCAGGATCGCCAAATGTTAAGCCAATTGATTTTTGGTTGTAGGGTTACTTTAAAGAAAGTCTTTTAGTGTGTAACCCTATAAATATTAAGCAGTTAAAATATTCAATTTCAAAGCTACGTAACGTATACTTTTATTTAAGCCAATAAGCTATCTACAAAATCGTTCGAAAATCATAACCAGACACTTTCCTAACGCCTGGCTTGCAGGTTCGCCAAATTTCAAGCCAGTCGATTTCTGGTTGTAAGGTTACCTTAACAAAACTGTTTTTACGTGTAGCCCTATAAATATTGAGCAGTTAAAGTACTCAATTTCGTTTACTTATATTTAAGTCAATAAGCTATCTGCACAATCGTTCGGAAATCATAAGCAGACACTTTCCTAACGCCTGGCCTGCAGGATCGCTTAATTTCAAACTGGTTGAATTCTGGTTGTAGAGTTACCTTAAAGAAAGTTTGTTTTTAAGAGTCACCCAATACATATTAAGCAGTGAGAGCACTCAATTTCAAGACTACGTAAGGTATACTTATATTAATCCAATAAGCTATCCTCAAAATTGTTCGGAAATCATAAGCAGACACTTTCCTAACACCCGGCCTGCAGGAATGCCAAATTTGAAGCCAATTGATTTCTGGTTGTAGGGTTACTTTAAAGGAAACCTGTGTTTTATAAATATTAGGCAGTTAAAACATGTAATTTCAAAGCTACGTAACGTATTGTAAAGGTGCACAACCACAACTAGAAACAAATATTCAAAAACTATTTTATTTGACGCTTAAATTTAATTTTTACAGGTGAATTTTATTTTTCAGATCTAATAATATTTTATTTTTTAGGTCAATCTTATTTTTCAGGTGTATTCATATTTTTCTTTTCAGGTAGATATTTTGATTAAAGACTATAAGTGCATTAAAGTGAAAAGTGGTTATCTTTATTGTAAGAAATGATATTTTGTACTTGTAACTAATTGTAATTGCTAATGAAATGTTGGATACGTGTGCTAACGCATTCGTGACAAACTGTACTTCCTGTGCCAAATGTAGATAAATTACATTTTATTACCCTCAGTCTATTGACTGGAAAAACACAGATGGTCAAGTCGGCTTTGACTGACAGGGGTTGAAGTATTGTATGTCTGAGGAGATTCAAGTCGTTTGCAAAGGTTGGCAAACGCCTTCCTAAGAAATTTATTTATGACACTCATTATCATAAATTGGGGTGATATTGACAAGTTAAGTAGGTCAATAACATAACAAGTGTTTGGTGGGAATCTTAAAGTTTGGGCAGTTCTAATAATGAAACGTTGACCAACCAAAATTATGCAAAGAGGGGGGTTTCTAATGTGATTGGACGTTTGAGTATTGACAACCTTTAGGGTTGGTGTTAAAAAAATTGATAAAACCTCGAGCGAGAGGATTGATTTCTCAGACAGCAAAACGATCAGATCGAACTGTGAAGACTGGAAGCTCTGCAACCATTAGCGTTGGCACGATTATTAGGTATTATCCACGTACAAGTCCGACAAGTTTGATTAATAACGCTACTCTGGCATTTTCTCTCCAATCGCTACTCTTTAGGGGAGTCCTGATTAGGCGTCTTGACGCTACTACAGGGCAAACCTGAACTAGGCGAGGTGCGGAGGGGAGGTGCTACTAGGCGGAATTGGACAAACTTGCAGCGGATAAAAAGCTGGACGTTGATTATTAACGCTACTCTGGTAATAGGTCTACCATCGCTACTCTTTGGGATTAGGCGTCTCGACGCTACTACGTAACTAACCTGAACTAGGCGAGACTTATTACCACTAGGCGGAATTAAGAGACGTCTTGCAACGCTACTCTGGCATTTTCTCTCCAATCGCTACTCTTTAGGGGAGTCCTGATTAGGCGTCGTGACGCTACCACAGGGCAAACCTGAAATAGGCGAGGTGCGGAGGGGAGGTGCTACTAGGCGTAATCGACGAGATTTCGTGGATAAAACCGAAATAAGCAAAATAAGAAAATTAAAAGTACTCATAAAAAGAAAGGAGAGTAAATCATAAAAAGGAAGCAATTCTAGCGTCAAATCGATAATCACGTTTAGTTCAGGGTGAAAGGCTGAATTAGACGAGGTTTTCACGCAAATAAAAGTACTCATAAAAAGAAAGGAGAATAAATAAATAAAAAGGAAGCAATTCTAGCGTCAAATCGATAATCACGTTTAGTTCAGGGTGAGAGCCTGAATTAGACGAGGTTTTCACACAAGGTGCTGTTAAGCCGAAGAAAATAAAAAAATATATCAATGCTCTTACATCCAGTACACAGAAACATTAGAAATTAAAAATAACTAAAAAAAAAGAGGGAAATAATAAAACACAATATCCTCACGCATACGATACGGCAAACCCTCATTTAATAAATTCCACGAAAGAATTGAATAAATGCTAATTAAAAGGTTTTAAGTGTGTTTTATTCAAGTTCATCATTAAAATAATTTTTCCTTTTGCCCTCGTCAACCGTGGGTTTTGATAAGATAAAATAACACAACGTAAGGTCCATTAGAACATTCTGGCGAGTTATGAGAACTCGTCAATAGGTAAATAAAGATAAATAAATTGATATTTACAATAACGAAAAGGCTAAAACACGGGCACCGGTATAAGACCGTACCTGCACCGTTACAGTATACTTATATTTAAGCCAATAACGTATCCACAAAATCGTTCGGAAATCATAACCAGACCCATTCCTAACGCTTGGCCTGCGCGATCGCCATATTTCAAGCCAATTAACTTATTAAATAATAATTAATCAGGTAATTTTGCATTTCGAAACAAGTGGCGACTATTCCAATGAATCTGCAAGTTAATGCGGCCAGCAGTATTGAGGAAAGGTTGATATATTTCAGAAACAAAGTGGTGGAGGATCTTTATGGACGTAAGCCTGTTTTGTTTTTAAATATGTTGCTTACTAAAAGCATTGTTATTTCAAAATTGTTATACTTACTTTTGAATCACACTGTACACACAGTACTTCCCTGACAGATTTCTGCAGATAACGCTAAAAATGTGCGTTATTCTTCAAAATGCCACATAAATTTAGCAGGAAACTTGTAGAATAACCTAATTTGGTGCTAATATAATTATGCAGACATATTTCGACAAACAGAAACGGTAGCTTTTCTAACACATTCACAAATTAGTAACAAACTATTAACTGCGTAATAACTTATGACCTATGGTTATCTTGAGTGGGCCATCTTTATTACCTATCTAAATATCATCAAATTTCCTGCATTATGCATCCTGTTTTATAGCATTGCCACCTCTCGGGCATAATGAATACAGATCAGATGATTATAAATAATCTCGGCGCATTTTTATACCGTTTTATTGCTTCACATCAATTTCGTTGTCACTTAGTTTAAGAATATTCTAAATACAGATATAATTATGTAAATTAGAAACAGTTCTGCTTTTACTCTATTAAGTGCTTTTTCAGTTCCTGTCTTTTAATTTCTTTCCTAACTGACTGAGCAAATCAGATTTCCCATTAATTTTTGATTCGACTACCAGATATAACAGGACTAATCAAAGAGTAAAATTAGCATAGTCACGTTTTGTGCGTACAATTTAAAATGCTAAGCATCTGGTTGAACTCCGAACAAGTGTACATTTGTATGTAGTGTAGATAACATCTATTTTTTAAGATTGATAAGCTGTCGTAGGCTATGACAATCCTTATATGTAAGTAGGTTTGTAATCTAGAGCTGTACAGTTGCAGTAGGCAAACTTTAGAGTTTTGAAGATAAAATCATAATGAATATTTTTTTGTACAGGTTGAACAATGTAAGGAACGGCATAGCATTTAGCTCGTTGTAAATGTTTTCTTCTGTATAATCATAAAAATTATAAACTTTCTTTAAAGGGCATACCGCTAGTAATTTGTAAAATAACCAGGCAAAAAATTATGAAACCTTGTTGCATAACAGTTTTGCTTAAAAATCGTCTCAGCACCATAGCAAAATAAACGTGACCATGCTATTCAGGAAATATGAGTTACTCTACTCCGATTGGTTTTTCAGATGCACGAGTTGTATACAGGGTGTCCCAGAACTGGCGGAGGAGCTCTTAACTGTGAATTCTATTCCTTAAATAGACTCGATTTGTCCATGAAAAGTGTTTCCAGCTAGAATACTTTTTGAGTTATTGTTAATTGAAGTCCACCAATCACAGAAGGATTAACTAACTAGTCGTGAAGGTAGAAAAAATAAAGAAGGTTGTTTATATGGTAACTGAACTAAAAGCGTCATAGAAAATAAGTCGAACTTTTATTTGGCTGACTATAAATTTTCAATGTCTTAGTGACAGACGTTCAACGTGACAGTTCAAGTTGGTGGTGGACATTTTGAACACTTATTGTGATATTGTATTGTGTTGTATTGTATTTTATTGTTGTATTTCCTTTTTTACATTTAAATTGTCTTCTTAATCTTTAACTGGTTACTAATTGTCTCAAGACATCACAAACCTGCGGCGTTCAAATCAGGAATATTGCATGTGGGTAAGTGATTAAGTGCCACTCATGTTAAAAACTAAAGTTGACCAGATGTTTTATACTAACTTTTGCAAAATCTAACAATTATTCTTGTTTCCTAACAAACGCATACATTTAATATTTCTGCATCTATCTTCAATTAATAAACCGTCTCTTATTGGTCAGCTTCATTTCATTGCGGTTTGAAAACAATTGAGGGTAGATATATTTTTCTTGGTAAAGAAGTGTCAGTTTAAAGAGTAGAATCTAGAGTTAAGAAGAGCTCCTCCGCGAGTTCTGGGACACCCTGTATGACATATAGAGTGTTATTGAAATACGTGCAGATATTTGAACCTGTAATAGAACTCACCAAAGTAAAACACTTTTCTATTTATCATATTTTTGAGACTCCCCGAAATTGAGTTAAAAATTAAAAATATTTTATTAAAACTGTGGGTACACGCCTGTAGAATTGTATTTTAATTTAATGCAGCACAATAAAAACTTTGGATTCAAAATCAGCAAAATGTTGGTACATACTGATAAATGGTTTTGTAATTGATATTGCGATTTGACACTTAAGGTGTTGAGTTTGATATGTACGACTGTACGTGTTTGATCGCATGCAATAAATTCGTTTCTTAGTAATAAAATGACGATTTTAACCAATAATGAATTACTAGGCATCGCCGTTGCAAGTGAGGTTCTACATTTACGTGATTATAGTTCTTTAAACCCCAAGTGCAACATCGAGGAAGGGCAAATTTTGGGTGCCGAACCGCAAAAATTTAGCACCAATACAAACGAATCTCACTGTTAGTGTCCTAAGACTTGTATTTTGCATTTGAGTATCAGCATTTACAATTTGGCGTACTTTAAACGAGCAGGGTTTGCACCCTTCATGTACAACTGGTGCAGGCACAAGAAGGTTTTGTAGGTGGATATTGAAGAAAGTTGAAGTGCAGCCAAATTTTTAAATTGTTTGTTGTCTACCTACGAAGCGGGATTTTTACGAGATGGAGTTTTTAATGTCGACAAAACTCACACTGGTCAGATGAAAATCCTAATGCATTTGGAGAACACATCAATCAACTAAAATTTTGTGAAAATGTGTATGCTGTCGTTGTGGGTGGCTAATCAGACCTTATATCTTACCACCTCGTATAAATGGCATTGACTATTCAAGATTTCTTAATGGAAATTTAAACGAACTTTTGAAAAAAGTGCTTCTAGCTATATGCATTTTTTCTAAAAACAATTAGGATTTTGAAAAAATGATAAAGAAAAAAGTGGTCCAGTTTGGTGAGTTATATCTGTATATGTCGATAACTTTTCTATTGACGGCTACAACGACAAATACAGCGTAGTGATTGGTCAATCCATCCATACATATATAAAAGCTCAAAGGGTATTTTTCTCCGGTTCCTCCAGCTGCTACCGCTTCACCAATTTTGACCATTTTTTTTTCAATGAAAGGTCTCTATCCTCAGATGGAACATGAAACATTTTTATATTTTTTTCTACGTCGATTTTTGAATAATAATTATTTTAATTTATAATATATATGAAAGTCTGCTAGACGCGCTTCACTTGAGGCGACATCTACACCAACGTCGCGTCTCCCTTATGGAACTAATGCATCACGTGACTTATCATTTAGCCGGTTCTGTCAACGCTCAGTCTGTCAGTGCATTGTGCGCTGGGGTAACACTAGTATATATTAAAAGTGAAATAATCAAGGTTAGAAGTTATGTGTAGCACATTACGGCGAAAAACTTTTTAAATGCAAATTAGTACCAAAATTCACTTGAACACTTTTAAATTAATTACAAAGCTAAGCTAAAGAAAATTAATTTAATTAAAATAGTTGAGAATTCAGGTAAATTGGAAATTGCTATATAAGGATCTACAATAACGAAAAACTTTTTACATTGGTGTCAACACGAGTAGCTACCTCCTAGATTTTACTTTTTAAGTTATTAATAGGCAAATACTTCATGAATATTAATATGAAACTTCTGTGGGTGCTCAAATCACAGCCTTTCAATAAAAATGCGTGCTCAGTTCTACGCAACCATTTCGATTCGTTCGCAGGAAAGTTTTAATTACCGTTGCATTATTCACATGCTTTCAAGAAACGGTAAAACAGTTTATGTGCGTTTTAATTACTAATTTAAAGGTTTTAGTATTCATCGCAAAAAAGTTCCGCTTTTATACAGTGTAAAAAATTTAATCACCTATTTCTGATGGGGTCGTGAAATTTAAATTTTTAATTCTGAGATCAAAGACCGAATGAATACAAAATTCACATAATCAAAGAAACTGCAGATTCGATTACTCGTTTAAATTCATAATAATAATAATAATAATAATTTTTTATAGTTCATCTTGCTGTTTCAAAATATTCAAACATGTTTTGAATGTCATTATTTTTACATATTTACGAGTTGGTTTCTGCATATTTAGAGGTGTTCTTTTAAGTAGGTCTGGTTTAAGAATTCATTGTCTTAAAATAGAACATTTACATTTTATAGATCCCATCTCGAAATCATATGTCAATATATACAACGGAAATGAATTATTAATCTTTGTGTTTGTTACTAATTTACATAAATGTATTCATTACACGAACGGAATTGTAAAACCAACCTTTATCTCTTCTTGCTTTACCACATTTTTTACTTCCTCGCGTATACGTAATCTATTGAGGAAATATAGTGGCGTTGGTTTGTAATGAACTAATAGTCATAAATATCTAATAACATCACTATGCTTGTTCGAAAGAGAAAGAAAATATTTGTGGGTTATATGGTAACTGTATACGGCGATTTATGACTTTACCAAGAACTGCAAATGAAGGCCTAATTTTGTGCCTGCATCCACTGTCCACGAAACTACGATGAACAGTTTATGGAAATTAACTCGGTCTGCTCAAAAACAATAAGAAGGGGCGCTTATTTCCCTATTTTGACCTTGAGATGATTGATGACATATTTATAGTTTGATTAGTATGATTAATATGTAGTTATTGCAATAACAATTTGGACTGACTTTGAGATAACCTTGACATATGCATTTTCAAGGTCATGACGTTTCTCTTTCTTCATTTGCTTCATCTTCTTATGGCAGTGCGGAAAGCCGCAGCACTGAGGTTTAACTGACTCATTGTAGGCCAAACGCTTGTTTGAGTATTACCTTCATCCACGCCAGTACCTAAACCAAAGGCTAGCTAGCACTTTGATGATGTAAATATCATATAGTTTCTCTGGTCTCGAAAAGAGTCGCTTCCATACCAATAGTCTTCCTATTCTCCACAAAACCTGCACTTGGGGTCATCGAGTACACCCATAGTGTTAAGGAATTTGTTGAAATGACCATGGCTAGTCGAAACAAAACTATCAAAGTTCTGGCGTGTTTCCTACTTAAACGTACGAGTTGTTTGGAACTCCTCGGCAAAGGTTCTCGAATGAGGAGCTGAATTGGAAACGAATTCGGTTTTCTCAATCTTCTGCCTTGCAAAAGTCTTGGGGAGTTCGAGAGCTGGTCTGCTCTGGGGCAAGATTACCATTATTATTGTCTCCAGGCACCAAAAGCAGCTTGTCCTAATTATATGAGCTAAGTCTGCTTAGGGCTTGACGACAGTTCTGGAACAACACTGATTTGGTCATGGCCATTGGATCCAAAAGCCTAAAGAGCCGCGTGGCTATTGTTGTATTAGAGTAACCTCCACAAAGATTCTCCTCAGGTTTATTGCCAAAAACACCTGCACCGGAACCTTGTACCGTCTTCAATCGGTCTGTGAATCAGGTTTAAAAAGGTCCTCAATTCGATGCCAGGATGATAGTATTGGATGGTTTGGTGTACAAAAATCAAGGTGGCATGCAATCGCTTCTCTTTTCAAGAAGCTAATGTGGCCCGTATTGTGATTGTTGTGCCTGTGGGACACAATGCCTACAATGTATTTTGTAGGTTCATACTGCACACCGGAGACAAAACGACCACTCTCAGTATTGGCCGCAATAGTCACCCTGTCCAGTGTCCATACCCCTCACCACTGTAAATGGCTATAACATTCATCGTGGACAAAATCCTACCCATGTGTGGTAGCCACAACGCCCACCAAGTTCATAACGCCTACCAGTTCGGGTTCACGCCATTTCTTTATCCCACGATGGCTGATGCACACAACGACCACCGCCACTATAACGTCCACTACCATAACGCGCCACAACGGCCATCGTTTAAAGTGAAGAGAACCAGAATTGATATGGACCCGGTGGGTGTTGTAACCGCCCCATATGAGGTGGCCGCTTGTCCACGGTGGACGTTATCTTAGAGACCGATATGCAGAGTGCGCGTAGTGTCCTTAGTGTGCGACATGGGCCTACAAAATACATGGTGGGCTTTGGGTCCGGGTCCTGTGCCTGGACGAGGTACTTCAGCCTGTGAGTTGCCTTTCGAGGCCTTTAGAGTCTCTGACTCAATTAAAATATGAGGAAACACAAGAGTCAGAAGTGCTTTCAGAGTCCAGTAGTGCCTCCAGCGCCCCAGTAAGTGGCGCCAATTTTAAATAAGCAAGTATTGGAAGCTAAGTTAGGTGTAGTTGGATGCACGACCGTTGGGCTGCAAGCCATGACATCAGAGACGCATCGGTGACAATAGGTCTAACTATGGCAGAGTAGATTCATATAGTAACTCTATGGTTTAGCCCTGTAATTTTTCCAAAGGTTCGTCTACAAACCCCAGAGGGTGGTAGTAGCTCTTAGTATTTGTGTAGTGAGATGTTCCTCTAGAATTGCTTAGCACTCAGGATGATCCGTAGATACTTGGTCTTTCCGGAGGAACGCAGTCTAGTTCCGAATGGCTTCGTTTCGATAAAATCTTCGACTTTTCTTCTTTTGCTGTTGAAGATGACCAACTCCAAATTAGAGGAGTTGTTCACTACTCCATCCATGGTTTAATAATCCGCAGGACTTTATAGGAACCCGCTGACAGTATTGGAGATTAAAATTTCAAGGTCATCTGCATAGCCTTGCTTATATAAAACGGTTTCCTCAGATTCCGTTATGTTGTGACCAAAGAAAGATGATTACGATTAGGTACTTTAACTAAACAACAATTTCGAGCTGATGACTTTCATCTCGAAATTAACATGACAGAGTGTAGAGCAAAAATCATCATTTAAATTTGCGTTTTCTAAAAAACAGTCTGTGTGAAAAAATTACCTGAAAATACTTTTTAACTAAATATTTCTACTGCATTGTCTTGCACTACGGCACTGAACCGTGTAAGATCTCACAGATGACTTTGATACATGCGTAGCTAATATTTACATTTACACGTGGTTGACCTGCATGGGGGAATTTCAATTACCTTTTTAGTTAGTTTAAATTATAACCATTTTCTACTTGTATTTAGTTAATGTCTAAACTTTTCATATTTTAAGAACATAAAATCAGCTTCCCAACTTAAGTATTCATAACTATTCATCGCTGTCCATGTGTTTCTATCGTATCTCCGTATCAAAGTGTTTCATGAATGAATCATGCGATATAAACCACGTAATCGTGCGGTTGTAGAAAAAATTGGAACGTGTTCAACGCATTCTGCTATCTGCAATTCACTGAAGCGTACAACGGATTTTTCAGCGAGAAGATTGCTTTGGTTTTGTTTTGCGATCCGCTTTTGCGGTGCCCGGTGAATTCAATAAATTGAAAAACTAGATTAATTCAACTTTGGAAAGTATAATTGTTAATTGTCATTTACTTTTTGAGAGATTCTCACGCAAAGGTGTAAAAATAAAAGAAAAAAACAAATTTAACACGGAATTTAATATTTACCGTAAATATAGTGATCTAAAACATTTGGATTTTAATAAGACTTTATACAAAAATTCAGCTTGTTATGAATTTTTCCAAAGTTTTGTCATTTTTTGGTCTAAATTTAAAATATTGATAATAAGTAAAAGGTTATTGACAAAACATGCAAAGTGACCTCCTTAGCATTCAGTCTTAACATGTGGGACATACTTTCATGGCGGGTTGAGAATTTGAAAACAATACAAAAGGTCCCTACAAGTACGAGTCCGGAAATGCTTCCTTACGGGGCTACAGCCTCTTGAAGATGGAAGCGCCCTATAATTTTTTTTTGATAACTTTACAGTTGTATTAAAATTTTGAAATTTTACATCAGGACATTAAATTATTTAGCTTAATATTTTTACTTATGTTTTGGTGAATAAGTGTAACAGAGCAGAGTGGAAGAGGAAAGGGGAGGCCCATGTTTAGGAATGGACTATTAAGGGCTGCTAAAGAAGAAGAAGAAGAAGAAGTGTAACAGAGGTTTCTCATATAGGGGGTCACGCAGTATTTTCTACTAAATATTTTATATCGGTTAGAAAATCTTATTTTCTTATAAGAAATACACCAAAAAGGTACTCTTGCTGAAAGTCCCTAAATCTAACAGTATCCGAGATGATTTAATTTTTGTGAAAAATCAAGTTGCCATAAAGTGTTTCCTGAAGATGCAAAAATAGTTGGTACAAACTTTAAGGATAAGTTTTACACACCAAAGCAATAAAAAAGTTCCCATAAACATGGGTCCGGAAACCGCTACGGAGTTGCAATCCGTGGAAGAGACAACAGAAATTTTTGAAACTATTCTCCAATTTAAAGGCTAATATTGATCAAAACTTTTTGAAGTGAAACTTCTTTGTCGGTGGATGCAATATGCGATCGGGGGATCATGCTAAGAAGTTTTACTTAGAATTTTCGTGCTTGGCGGTGATTTTGTTTTGATTTTTTAATGTGTAGAAGTTACCCTCATATGTTTAGGATACTATTTGCAAAATAAAAGCGAAACTTCAATGATGGACCCGTGAAAGGTCGGACCGGTACGGGGGTCTTTGAGACATCATGTCGGAGTCCTAAAGTTCGTTTGATTCGAAAAAGGATGTTAATTATGGGTTAGAAAAAGAAATTTTTATAAGAAAGTATTTCCGTTGAGAAAGCACTGACTTTCATGGCAACTCATTTTTACAGAAACATTGAATTATTTTAAAACCCCAAAACCGTTGGATTTAGCCATCTTTAACAAGAGAACTTTTTTGTGTACTTTTGCATGGAGAATAAGATTTTATAACAAAAATTCAAAAAATTTATATATCAAAAACATCAAAAACGATATTATTATTATTACTCTCCATGTGAAATGTCTCTGCTGTTCTTATTGCAACAAACATTAGTAGAAATACTAAACTAAAAGAGCAGTGCTCAGCATTTTTATGCAACTACTGCGAATTTATGGGCAAAAAAGTAATAAAGCTGGCCCACTTTCAGGAGGATATAACTGCATACGATAGCGTTTCCAAACCCATGTTTATACGAATATTTATCATTATTGTCATATACTGAGCTCGTTCTAAAAGTGCGTCCCACATAGCATTAATAACCCTCTATAAAGAATTTTTTTTAAATTGGCGATTGTTCAACAATTTGATCTTTTGTAAGTTAAATTTAGATAAAGCCTTTTTTCTTCATAAGTACCCAATTCCGTCGAAGTGCGATTTATACCTTTAGATGTTTTTTTTGCAGAAAACCGTGGAATTGTGAATTTCCTCTCCGCCTATCTCAGCTTAGCACACGTAGTGTTATAACAATCTGGCTACAGCAAGACCCAAACTCGGGTCAATCGGATCAGACTGCAAGCTTTTAACTCGCAAACCTACCCCAACCGCCCAAAATCCTAGTCCGTTCTTTCATCTACCTCAACCGTGTGATCCGTGAATGCATAGAAATACACAAAACTCCTAACAATATTAACCGAGACCGCAGCTATCCCCTCCACAATGCTTACAAACTACTATTTCCGACTAAACGAAAGCCCCGCTCTGCAACCGCTCAACCGCTACAGCCTGACAGCCAATCACAGACCCAGCAGTCACACCTTGTTACCCACCCGTCCCTTCTAAACCCGGTGCCTGCACCGGTCTCGCAAGTTGTGTTCCAGATTCCAAAGCGACCACAGCCCTGAAGATGTCCCGTACAACCGAGGACGAAACGTCGGCAGTTCAAGCACCGATGACGCGGCTCCAACCCGGAAGCCTAGATGTTATTAACAACGGCCGCGGACATTATTTTCATTATTGATACCTATTTTTGAACTCTCAACAGTAGTGCTAAGTTTCAAAATATTGTTTTTTTCTTGAAGTATCGAGTACGTTGGTGCTGATTTACTGTCATTGAGTTGTTTAACAGTGTTGATCTTTTTTGAACTGTTTAAGTAACATAATAAACCTTGTACTTGTACTTGTATTACTGTAACAGTCCTAGACTTAACCAAAAAAAAGTGTTCTATGTGAATTTTTCATTAGGGTCGTAAGAAATTATTAGAAATTCTCAGAAAGGGTTAAAATAATCACAACTAAACAAGTCTTATAATTAATGTCAAAATAGCTACACAAAGCGGAGTTGCAAGACGGGATTCCTTTTAAGGTTCGTATTATCACTGAATACAATCGGAATTTTTCTTTTATCGCGCATATTTCATAACAGTGCTTTAGCTTTAATACCATGAAGCATTCGCAAATATTTCTAACCCACTACATTCTCCGCGCACTGAACAGTTTCTATGGTTAATGTAAATCGAGATACTAGACATGTCTTGCGGTTACCTACAGCGCTCTAATGACAACTACAAGCTATAATAGAAGGTGTAGCGCTTTTTACCGTGTTGTACAGAACTCACTTTCAAAATCAGATTGAACTAAGCTTTATTTATGAGTAAAAGCTGTTTCCGGCATTTTCATGTGTAGAGATGTATCTTCAATTCTTCAAGCTAAACAAACCAACAGAAAGGTAAGACAAGTATTTACGTTAGCCCATTAATTAAAAAAGAAGTTAATGAAGTTTTCCATGAATCGTTTCCTTACCAAACGTGAAATGATGAAAAGCTTTGTTAGTCCATTTTTGTACCATGATGAAGAGAACGATTTTGTATGTCATCTAAAGCCTCATTATCTTATTACTTTATAATTTTTTCTGTTCAAGAATATAGTTTTCTATTACAATGCAAGACTATAACAATTTACTATATTAAGTTTAGATGCCTACTAAGATAAAATCTATATAATACATCCGGATTCCTTCCACCTGTCTCAACCTTTAGTGATAAATGGCCTCCGCTATGAAAACCCACATATTTACGCGTCTATTATATAAACTGCATATTCCGTTGTACAGCAGACCGCTACAGTTTTCGGTACTATTAAGCAAATTTAGGATCTTACTATTTGTTTGTATTATTAGATTAATACAATAATCCAATAGCGTCATTACGCTGTCTCAACTTTTAGTGGTGGATGACCTCCACTATGAGAACCCACATATTTACGCGTGTATTATATAAACTGCATACTCTTTTGTACAGCAGACCGCTTCAGTTTTCGGTACCAATAAGCAAATTTGGGATCTTACTATTTCTTTGTATTATTGAAATAATACAATAATGCATAAGTGTCATTACGCAAATAACGGCGGACACTTAAGCTCCTTTCAATGTTTGGGCAAACACTGCTCCTGCAGAGCAGAGCAAAAAAAATGTTTATACGGTAGCAGTAATTTTAGATACATTCATAAGCAACCTGTTTTGGTAAATACAGTCAATCCAGGACCCCAATTCAACAAATTTACATTGCATTTTATTAAGCTGTGCTGCGAAGGCCGCTAACCAATATATTAAATTCGGCAATATGTACAATGCAAAGCAGTAATTGAACAAACCTATATTGAACAATTACATAACAAGCGATATTTGCTCATAAATTTGTAAAATAACTACGGCCACCTCAGTTATAGCTATGAGTTGGAATGCACCGATTTGATATTGTTTATCGGAGAATGTTACGCTCATGTTTAAATAAATAGGCTAAGAATTAATAAACAGAAACTAACCGTGACTTAAATATTGAGAGTTAGAGTTACAATAACAAACGCGCTAGGAACAAACTGGCGCATTTACACTACCAGCTCGCATTTAAGAAGAACTAACTGTACCATTGGGCTATACCTTACGGTTTTCGCTGGTAATTTTTAAAAAGCAAAGACCCATAGCGCGCTGCTTAGGTTATATAATCTTAGCTGCAGCCGCATTTCTCTCAAGATGAAGCATGTTGGAAGGATTTGGATTTTATATGTAGAATTACTGCAATCGCTATATAACTTACACAACCAGTACTTCGAACTGCGGTGCGCTGCACTACCTGCTTAATTAGCTTATTTATTAATTAAAATAAATCCCAAAAAGAAGCGTAAAGCATAGCCCACGGGTTCAGCTAGTTTAAATTATCTTTCAAGATGCCAAACTTAACTTACAAACTTGAAATTTTTTTTTATAAACAATATGCCATTACTTCCGGTTATGTAGGAAGTTAAGACGCCTTTTTTTTTCTTAAATAGCACTTTGTATATCTTTTAATAGGGCCTGGAATTCTCTTTTAAGTCAAGCACAAAAGTTACTCAAAGATGTTAAACGGTTAGCCGCTAGAGGGTGTTGAAGTAAAAATTCAAGTTGGTTCATATTTAAATCTGCTAAAACTTTTTCGAAACAGTCAGTATTATTACAAAATTAAATATTTAATGTAAAATTGTCTTTGTTTTGTTCGTTTTTTTTGAACATGTCAACTATTTATTGTTATAGTCTTGTCGTTTTACGTGTGATGCCGAAGTAGTCGATCTTCTAATGAGTTTTTCAGAACAACTTAAAAGATAGCAAGATATTATTTTGCAGATGTAAAACTAAAATGTATTTTTTTGCGTTCTTTTAATAGGAAATAGTTTTTTAGCTGAAAAGTGGTTCAACTTAAATTTTTACTTCGACGCTTTCTAGCGGCTAACTATTTAACTTCTTAAGTAATTTTTATACATAACTGAATAGAAAATTTTATGTTATATCGGAATCTATCATAAAAATATGATGTGGTATCGAAGAAAAGAAATATATTCCAAGCACGCAAGTTCTACGTAAGACTTCTTAGCATCTTCTCACTGAAAGTGTATTTTAAATTGTACAATTTAACAGAATATCATTCGCGAGGTTGCTCTATCGGTAAATATCACACATATTTTGCAAGAAAGGCTTAGGTCACAGTTTTCGGCGAGGCAATGGAAATTTTATCAATTTCTAGTTTATTGTTTTATAAAATGTCCTTAATGCTTTAAATGTCAATGTTTAAATTGGAAATTGTATTTCTTTTATTTATGTAGAAAAAAAAATACAATTAAAAAGTAATTCAATCCTACAGAAATGTATTATAAATCATATCTCTCGCATGATATGCTATTCATTTGCTGGGTATATAAGCAAAGCCACAAAATACATTCGTTTGGAGGTGTGTGTCTCTGATGGCACAATTGAACATTTGATCGCTTTAGTTTGCATCTATGCAGATTTGCTCACTAAGTTAGCGGGGCCGGTGTTTCCGCCTCACACTTTCGTTCCATAACTTCCTTTCCAGCATTCGCGTGGTTACTCCTGCCGGCAAAGAAGTTTCACTTCAAATATTCTTTGACCCTATTTTCGGCGTAGTGACATAATGTTTATTGAGCCAATTTACAGGTTTCTAAGTTCCATAAACACTTGCAGTGAATTTTGTTGACTTGAACAATAATTGAAATTTTATTTTGTTACATCTAGGGCCTGGTATAACGGTTTGATTCATCAACGCCATTCACCACAGATCTGATTTTATTATTTCTCTAAGTATGGGTTGCCAATAAATCCATTACGCTTGTTTATTGCTCAATATCATCTCAGAATCAAATAGTACTTGCAAGCGGAAAAAGCAGGTGGTTCTGAAGGTGTTACAGCCGGCAGAAGCCTTTCCATCTTAATGATGATAAGTTATGAACAATTTGTAATGGACTCTTTGAACTGCATTCTTTCAAACAGTTTTTGTTATAATGCTGCAATTATTTGTTATAATATAATTGCTTTGACTAGAAGTATGCCTGTGTCGGTATGTTATATTAATGCAGAAAGTATATCAAGCTTAATGGTATAATTTTCCTAATTTTTAGTTAATTACGTTTTGCAAGATATTGCAGCAATTGTTTTGAACTTCTTGGGAATTTTTTGTTTGGTTCATAATTTGGTTTGCAGCTTAATCAAGCGTTGATGTTTCTGAAAACATTTATTTTTTGCATTTTAAATTTTGTAATTGCAACAATTCAAATTCTTCCATTTTAGAACTAAACTAAATAGCTAAGTTCAAAGCCGAATTCGAATATTTTAAAATTTAATTTTAAAGCCCTGGTTAGTGAATGATTTTATTTGAGATCACTCGAATTTCCATGTTACTGTTATTACAGAAAACTGACTAGAGTATACTTTGCAATTAGATCTGAATAAGTTGTTGGCGTATAACTGGAAGTAAACAAGATCAGCTAACGTTACTGAACTGAATTTAAATAAATCATTAGCAGTATCATTAGCAAGTACAAACAAAGAAAGCTAAAACACTAACTGTTAAATTAGTAAGGTAGAACAATGGGCCATTGTTAGATTCGGTAGAATGGAAGGCGTAATATGCATCTAGACCGAAACGCACACCTAGAATACTTAATTCGTTTGTACCATGTTCCGTTTTCCACGCAAACGTTCCGCATTTTAAATTACACGATTTACCCAGATTTACTTCGTAAAATTGGTTTGAGCTTTGTTTTTTTTGGATAATCACAATGAACGCCAGTTCTTTTCACGATTTCGTGATATTATAGTCTTTGTCCGTTATCAGCAGTGGCGGAACTAGAAAGACAACGGCATGGCATGGTACATGGAAAAATCATTTATTTAAAGAAAAATATTCAAAAAAAGTATCAAAATTTTTTTTAAACCGGTGTTAAACAAATACTGTAATTTATTCATTTATTTTTTTTCACATTGGTTTTTTAATTAACGTTGTTCACAGATTTTCAACAATCGTGATTTAATTTAAAATTAAAGACTAATCTGCTTTAAATAAAACAAAAATATAATTATAATATATCCGTACAAATTAATTTTTAATACCAGTTCAAAAAACTCCCCACTTTTTAGGCCCACAGTGTATACATAGGATGTCCTAAAATAGATACAAACATTTTAATGGCGGATAGCAAACCAAAAACACATTTAAAAATGTGTCTATGAACATAGGTACGAAAACGCTTCCTTACGGAGTTACAGCCATCTGTAGAAAGAACAGTCTAATAACATTTTGTCGATAACTTTCGCGGTACTTCCACTAACATTTTGATTTTTATAATCTGAGGATTACTCATTCAGCTTAGCATATCTATTAATTGTTGTTTAAGTAAGTGCACCAGAGGTATCTCTTGTGGGAAGGGCTCACGTAGTGTTTTCTTCTAATTACTTTAGATCTTTAAAAATTTTGAAGTTTTATTTGCCAAATTTTATTCTCCATACAAAAATACCGAAAAAACAAATACTCTTCTCAAAATTTTTTCTATATAACAGTATCGAGATATTTTAAATTTTGTGAAAACTCAAGTTACTATGAAGGTACGGGTGTTTTCTAAAGATGCAAAAACAGTTGTACAAACTTCAAAGATGCGTTTTACACGTCAAAGCAATTAAAAGTGTTCAAATAAACATAGGTTTGCAAACGCTTTCTTTAGGAGTTGAAGGAAGCTACCGTAAAAGACAATAATCTGATTGTTGTAAATTTTCTCACTTCCGGAGGCTGTATATTATACCACAGATAAGGTTAACACTACAGATATACGACCCTTTATACAAAATGTCCGCCCATATTTGGAGACGAAATTAGCGTTAGTTTGGCTACAACGCACCAGACCAATTTTAGGGCGCTGCTATCGTTATTTGTTTATTACTGTTGAAATGTGTTGGAAACTGTTTTATCGGGGATTTAAGTGCATCTGTCACATCATGAATATAATTTAAGTATAATTGGCTTCAATATTAATTATTTACGAAAAATTGCGATTTGACAATTAAACATGGCAGATGGCTGTCTAACTTTTGGTTTGAATATGTGCTAAGTAATCTGCTCAATTACAGTCATCTGTGACTTCATTATAAATTGTCATTGTGGCGCCATCTTTTTGCAGATTATTAATCATATAAAACAAGCTGCCAATAGCTCACATATTTACCGTATATCTGTAGTGTTAACCTTATCTGTGATTATACAGTGTATAACGAAAAATTTTTGGAGAAATGTTTACATCGACTTTCCATTGATTCGATGTATGCAACTTATCCTCAAAATTGGCTGAATTTATTTGGACATTTTGAGATAACACTCGGACTTTCATGGCAACTTGATTTTACAAAAACATTGAATTATCTCGAAAAGTGTTGAAATTGGTGACTTCTAACAAGAGTACAGTTTTTTATGCGTTTTGATATGTAGATTAGATAAAATTATATAACCAAACATTTAAAAATTGTAAAGGAAATAAAATAGTATGTGAGACAGATCTGGTGCACTTATTCAAACAAAACTTAGACATACTAAGTCAAATCAGTAACGCTCACATATATTAAATTCAAAATTTTAGAGCAACTATTACGAAAGTTATTGAAAAAAGTAGTTTAATTGCTTCAGATTTAGAATGCTGTAACTCCGTAAAACAGAGTTTTAGGACCAATTTATAGAAACTTTTGTAAATGATTTTTGGTCTGCTATCTGCACCTATTTTAGAACCACCCTATGTATATATGCCCAAAAAAATATTATTCTAGAAGGGCATAGATGACGCGTTCTGCCTATCCAATCCAGTAGTAGAAATTTTACCTTTATAAAGTGACGTCGGTGTTTTCTGTTTATTTTAAGGTCACTGATAGAGACAAACATTCTTCATAAATTTGTCATGATAATAACAAACCACAACAATTTTGTTTACTGCCACCACTACTGCAGCAACCTTAACCTAGTTTGATACTGGCGTGACATTCAGATTTGACACCTCTAAAATTCAGCACTTGGACTCACCTTTTTTGAATTCTAAAATTCGATTGCCTGATTGAAAAAAAGGACCGGTGACGCAGTGGGTTTAGCATATCACGGATGCTTTTCTCGGCGGTTTTCTTATATGACACCACTGCATACAAAATCAGATGAAGGGACGTGGATAAAATTTACACTATATAGCATAGCAATACTTGGTGGAATGGACGCCAACGCGACAGCCATGGCGTACTATAAAATGTTTTGTTTTTCTATGATAGTTATTTATGTATTAAGGGCCTAAAGAGGCTTTTATGGCGTAAGACGTAATTTTGAGCCCGAGGCGGCAGACGAGGGCTAAGAATACGTCGAAGGCCATAAAAACAAGTTACGCGCGTAGTACATACACAACTGGATGCACGGATTAAGATTTTTTAATTTAAAAATATTTCTAAAATAAATTGAAAATATTTATAAAATAAATTGAATTTTCCACCCACTAGCGTTGCTTTGATTCAATTTGAGATTTTAAGCGTAAATATGGTAGCGGGTAAAGAACGGTAGCCATATTGCCTAAAATCTCAGTTTTGCAACTGTTTAAACTGTTTCTATTAGGTATGATATCGTTGTTTGACGTTTCATTATAGCCCATGGGCAATAAAGAGGTCCATGGGCTATAAAAAGACGTTTATGACAAAGAAATTCGTGTATAATTGTCAATTTATGATACATCCCTGCATAAAAATTATTTATTAAATAATAATTCCATATACGCCAATGCCTTTGATTAGGGAAAATATCTTTATCGTCCTGTCGACGTCCGCGCATGCATTTCCTAATGACCACGAAAAGAGGTTGTAAGGCCTTTTATAGCTATTTATGCACCAAGGGCGTTACTACGATGATTACGCCCGGAGAACGATGAAATCCAGCTCGAGGGCTTTAGCCCGAGAGATGGATATCGTTCGATGGGCGTAATCATTCGGTGACGCCGTGGTGCATACAAGATTTTATTGTTCACTTTGTTCTTTAAAAAGAAAACAAAGAATTGGCATCTTTGTGTACGCTTTACCTACATAAATACAATATCTGGTAGCCTATGAAACAGAAACAGATTGCTTACTTATAATTGTCAAATTTGTTTTTGAATTGCAATTAGGAATACGCTACCAAAATGTGTACAAGAAAATTTGCAAACTGTAATTTTTATTTTGGCAAATCAGCTTAATTCTCTGTATTACAAGTTGTATTAGTTGTTTTTACCAAAATAAATTTTTTGAGGGCGTAATGAATTCATTACGTCCTCTCATTACGCCCCGGTTGTTATGGACATGTTTACATACTTCGTATCCTAGGAGTTATCATTCAATTACAGTAAAGTGAACAATAAATCTATTTTCGGATACGGTACTTTTCAATCATGTTTTAGACGTTTGCTGTAACGTTTTCCTGTGATAACTTGTAAAAACCAACATGTAACATGTGCCCTAGTGCTCCCATCTAGATATGCCAAAACCTTAATCTAAGATTATTCATAGATGTTAAAAAAACGTTAAGAGATAAACAAATACTATTTGCCAAGTGCCACTGATTGCTAATTAGCGGCCAGTAGATTTTGTGCATTTTTAATAATACACAAAACTGGCATCAGATTTTTTTCATGTCTTTTTTATGCTCACACTGCTTCATGCAATGAGAACATTTGTATGAAAATTGAACAAAGCAAGAAAAACAAACTAAAATATTTTTAAATGTTTCTAGACAAAAAAAAACAATTTACGTCCTTCTAATAATCAATAAATTTAACTAACTAAGTGAAAGTTGTACGTACATATACATTAACCATATTGATTGTTTGAAAGTAATCTTGTGTACCCACATTTGCCTGACAATGTATTGATTCATTGTCCTGATTGTAATGAAGTTTTACAAAAGTGTCGATTATTCCCGATTTTTTTTCCAATAAATGCATTATTTAGAACTTTCACTACTCATTGTGGTATTCATAGGTTTAAATATAGGAAATAAGGAGTGAATTGGTTTTTTGTATTTGTGTTAATTCCTATTTTATGTAATCCTCTATTCAAGACGAGATCATTACAACAAATTTGCTGTTGTGGATGTAATGAAGTGAAATTACAAGCAGACAATAAGATTGCATTGCAAGGAGTTGAATTGAGTATTGCAGTTTCATTCTAATTGCAGTTATATAATTTTAAAAATTGCACATTACGTGCGCACAATCTGGGATTAAAATAATATTTTCATAATTGTTTTTAAAATAAAATTATAAAAGTAGATGATTTTGGTAGAAGTTAATTACAATATTTTTAAATGTTGGGTTTTGAAGCAAGAAAAGGTTTAAAATAAATAAAGTCATTTAACAAAGTAGTGCACTTCAAATATGATTGAATATGGAGCGTTTGAATTTATTTTATCGTTTCCTTACAGTTGTGTCATAAAACAGCGTAGAAACAATCTATTAAACAGTTATACATTAACTTTAAGCATGCTCGAACTAGTCTGTTATTGAAATGATTGACGTTGAGCTATTTAGAAGGTATGCTAATAATAATGATATTTATGAATTAGTTCTAAATATTTTATGTAAGTATATATGGTGATGTTTTTTTTCATTTTCTATAGATACTTCCCTTTTCGCTGAACTCTTTTCCTCAAGCGCTATAGTTCACTGCTCAGACTCTTTTTAATTAAAACAATGTTATAAATTTATTTACAAGTTCTAGCTTTACTTCGTTGAAGTCCATATTTATTGAATATAAATAAAATACTTTTTAGTTTAACAATATTTATTTATTTTAACATTTCGACATATTTACATGCCATTATCATAGGACTTTAACTGTCCCTTTCAGATGAAATTAGTTATAATAGAGAAATTTTGATTATTAAACAAATTGCATACAGTAATGGTTATAATACTAAACTTATTGATACATTAATTAAAGGAAATTATTATAAATTAGCAATAAATTTATCCGAACACCCCAACTTCGTCCGATACAATTAAATATGCTTCGATCCCATATTTTGGTGACAAATAAGAGAAAAAAATGCTTAAATTATAAACAAGACAAATAAATATGAAGTAAGCTTTAAAACAACTAAAAACATTTTAAACACTTTGTTTGATGCAAAATCTAAAACTGATGGTTTGCTAAAATCGGGCATTTATAAATTAAATTCTTCGCATTGTAATTCGGTTTATATGGGCCAGGCAATTAAAAATTTTGATATTAGGTATAAAGAACAAGTACATTGTTACAAATACACTCATATAAATGCAATTACGCTAAACACTTACTAGAATACAATCAATTAATAACATCTAATAAAATGTTTACACTTTTGTGATGATAAACGTAAATGAGATATATTAGAAGCTTTTGAAATTCACAAATATTTAACAACTGCACAATTAATAAACGAGAAAATTGATCTAGTAAATTCACCTCTATTGGAAATTTTGGAATAAGAAATCAAGTCATCTGCAGACGATTACCGAGATCAAGTCACCAAGTTCTATTGCTATTACAACACTAACTGTTTACTTTTTAATATAACCTTTGATAATGGCATGTAAACCTGTCGAAATACGTAAAAGGTTAAAATAAATAAATAAAAGTATTTTATTTATACTCAATAATGTTATTAATATTTGAGTTTATTTTCTACTAATACCATAGCTTGTAATCACTCTGTATATTATTTGTGTAAATATTTGATATTTATTTGCTTCATATACTAACGATTATGATGAAATTTATTAAACATTAAGTCTTGTAAGGACATAAATAATAAGAAGGACTATTAATTTTTTCTTTTACTGTACGTAGTTACAAAGCTGTTTTAATACAATATAAAAAATTTAAAAATAAAATTCGTTGAAGTATACCTCGTATTTTTAATGGGTAGTAACATCAATAGTTATTTATAAGTCGGTTCTCACAAGTTATTTACATCTCTGCATTTTAGTTTTCAAGTATTTCATTAGAAGACAAACAAGAATGCTAACAAAAAAAATTGTTTACTGATATAAAAATTCATGTTCAGAATAGTAATTGAAATTTCTTCTTCATTTGGAAATTTCAATAATAATAAGTATCTGCAACGGTAATTAAAAAAATAATGGTGGTTCTCGCGCATAGCATATTTTGTTTTACTTAATTGTTACATTGCATTAACAAGAAAAAAACCTCTTACCTCTTTTGATAATAATTTCCAGTAAAAAACCACACTGTGTACTATTTTAAATTTCTTTTTACAGTAGCAACACTATGTGTATCTTCTCACGCACTTAACCTCACAGTTCTTTTTTATTGCTATATTTTTTTATAATTTAAATATACTAGCGAAGTTTTTTGAACACAAACATTTCGCTATCGATTTTGTTTTCTTTGTAAGAAAGTTGTTATCATAAACCGTTATTAGCATTTAAAGGTTTTAATAAAAAATTAAAAATGAGAGTAAAGATTTTTCTCAGTTTTAGCCATATCCGGTGGTCCTTTTGTAACAGCTAGTTCGTTCACTTTCGAAAGGTACCGCGCGACTGAGCCACGACCCTGCTCTTGTTGAGGTCTTTGGGTAGGTGATTACTTGATTAAGAGCTCCCGTTGTTCTTGTACGTGAACTACACTCTGCGGGTGTCTTGCTGAAGGACGAACAGTTTGAAGTTATGGGTTTGGTGTATCTTTGACTGGATGATAATGTTGTTTTTTGAGCTTTTTTTTTATTTTTTACGTTTCTCTTTGCCTTAGTTTTATGGTTTCTAGGTAGGGTCCGTGAAGTTGGCAGGTCAATGAAAGCACTAACGACAGCAATTGCGCCAATCGTTAGTGCTTCGTTAGTGCTCTTTAGTGCCCTACCAAGAAAACCAGCAAACCATCACATTTTCGAGTAATTAAAAAAACAAAATCGCCTGCCAGCTTCACGCTTAGCAGGCACACTTTGAGCACTAACAAAAAAAATGTTGCCAATCATTAGTGCTTCGTTAGTACTCTTTAGTGCTCTAATTAAAATATCAGCAAACAAACACATACGTGAGTAATTAAAGAAAATTAGTTGCCTGCCAACTTCACGCTCAGCAGGCACACATTAAGCACTAACGAAAAAATTGTGGCCAATCATTAGTGCTTTGTTAGTGTTCTTTAGTGCTTTGAATAATAAACCAGCAAACCAACACATGTCCGAGAAATTAAAGAAAAACCGTCTTGACTGGCAACTTTACGCTACGCAGGCAGGTATGCTAAAACTTATGGTTTCTATAGACAGTATGTCATCGTCGTCTGTGCGTAGCATAATTAAATTCTAACGCGTTGTGTATTATTTATTACCGTTTGGTTTTTATCAAGAACTAGAGGCAAATACCTTTAAAGTAATTAATCTGTGTCTGAATCTGTGGTTCAATTATTACTGCATATTCGACGTCCACTTGATTTATTATTAATGCTGCTTGGAGTCTTTTACAATCATCTTTTTTTTTTTTTAAAGAAACCCCAAAAGTGGCACGTTCTCATATTCGATATTAGTTTTATAGAAACCGGCGAGAAACGTTAACTGCATAATTTTTAATGCGTTCTTATACTGCATATTATGCTACACTATTACGCGGCTTAAAAATGCCGGCAACGTGTCTACAGGAACTATACCTGGATTCAATTATGTAATTGTAAAGATAAATATGTAAATCTCTTACAGGAAAACACTTTTTATTAGTATACTGTACGTTATAAAGTTTCAATAGTACAGTGTTTCTTTCTTGTTGTCACCTAAACAATAAAGCTTTTATAACTAATTGGTGGTTGATGTACTGCTGCTGTAAACAAAAAAAAACATTTTAAAGTTTTGTTTAACATCAAACTACATTTTAGCAATATTTGTTAAATTTTAGCTTTGTTATATTTGGCTAATGATGTCATCGATTTTTTTAGTGGAAAAAATTATTAATATACTTTTTTTTGTAGTTCTTGAATTTTTCATGATTCTTAAAATACAAAGATTGCCGCAAATACTTAGTGCTACCCCATCATAAAAATGATTGTTGCTACTTTTAGGTAAGAACCCTTAAATGAATTCACAATTAGCATTATTTATGATACTGTCTCTTTTATGTCAATGTCTACTTGCATTTTCAGCAGATGTTTGAACGTGTTTTATTATACACCAAAATTTAAATATTGTAACTTATAATAAAATTTATTGTACTGTTTGATGAATATTTTTCTTTAAACGCACATTTATATTTTAGTAAATTCTATTACTTACTGAGAAATTTGGCAATCCAATAACAAAAAAACTTGTTTGAAAATTATACTATAGAGGAACAATTGCAATTTGTGTTAGCGTTTTCTGCGCTTAGCTCGAATCGCTGTTGGTTGTAGATCTTAATATGGATTTGGACTATAATTAAAATCAGTTAAATATCAAAAAACTGCCTCTGTGAGCGATAGTGATCATTAGTGCCTTACCGGGATAACTTCAAACGCCTGGTTAAGGTAAGTACTAAATTTAAATATACCGTACATTCAGTAAATGCCCCCCCCCCCCGTGCTACAGACTCTTATTATACATTTTAAGTCAATAAGGCATAGATCAGATTAAATGACACCCACAATTATAGCTTTTGGCAATGTTCATTTTTTTTATACTTTCAACTGTTTCGGCGCAGTTTTATGGCGCAGTTGTTAATATTTTTAAATTAGTTGGTATATTTTTTTTTCACTTTTATGGTAGAGCGGGAAGGCGGAAAAAAGTCTCCAGTCAAAAGTCACCAAAAAAAATCCACGGAAGTAAATTGCCAGAAAAAAATCTCCGGAAAAAACGTCTCCGGGAAAAAAGGTACACGGAAAAAATCTCCAGGAAAAAAAAGGCCCCAGAAAAAATCCCTTGATAAAAAGTCTCCGGAAAAACGTCAAAAAAGTGTTGGATATTCAAGCCCTGTAAAAGAGTTCATTAAAATAGACGACTTCACCTGATTTTCATATACGGTTAGGGTAGGTTAGGTTAATTTGTAATAATCTAGTAACTCAACTAGCCCTGAATTTACCGGTTTAATCAAAATATAAGCTTTTTAATAAACTCACTGCCAACGATGAACACTATAAACAAAATGCAAGTTTATCTTATATTTAGATAAACTTATTTTATATTTAAAACGTTTCTGTGTTTTTATGTTTTGCTTTTTTTTTGAAGTTTTTCAGGTTTTTTCCCTAGAGACTTTTATTCCGTTTTTTTTTCTGTAACCTTTTTCCGGGGACTTTTTTCCAAGAGACTTTTTTCCGGAGACTTCCTTTCCAGGGGACTTTTTTCCAGGAGACTTTTTTTCGCGGACTTTTTTCCGGAGACTTTCTTTCCAGGGGACTTTTTTACGGAGACTTTTTTTCCTAGATTCGGTAGAGCGCCTTCTTCTTTTCATATCGTTAAATAAAAAAAATTTTGCAATGCAAAAAACTTTTTCATTCAGTTCTCCGTGAATCGTAATAAAACGAATATAATATATAATATAATATATATAATAAGGAGAGAGAGAAACAATGAATATATGGAAACAAAAAAGCATCGTGAGTGTCAAGTTAATTTTCTATTTTTCATTGTTTCTGTCGCCCCGTTTTCGTTTTATTACAATTCATAGAGAACTTGACTGAAACGTTTTTCACATTTTCTTCAAACATTTTTTATATGATTGAAAAAGTAGAAAGCTTTGTATCACAAAATGTAACAAAATATATATCATGCTATTTAAAAATATTGATGACTGCAACATAATCTCAAAACAGTAAAGCTATGCTAAAATAATTTTTATGATGGGGTAGCACTTAGTATTTGCGGCGATCTTTGTATTTTGAGAATCATGAAAAATTCAAGAACTACAAAGAGAAGTATAATAATACTATTTTCCATTAAATAAAATCGATGACATCGTTAGCCAAATATAACAAAGCTAAAATTTAACAAATGTCGCTAAAATGTAGTTTGATGTTAAACAAGACTTTAAAATGTTTTTTTTTGTTAACCACCAATTAGTTATAAAAGCTTTATTGTTTAGCTGACAACAAGAAAGAAATACTGTACTATTGAAACTTTATAACGTACAGTATACTAATAAAAAGTGTTTTCCTGTAAGAGATTTACATAATTATCTTTACAATTACATAATTGAATCCAGGTATAGTTTTTAAGCCGCGTAATAGTGTAGCATAATATGCAGTATAAGAACGCATTAAAAATTATGCAGTTAACGTTTCTCGCCGGTTTCTATAAAACTAATATCGAATATGAGAACGTGCCACTTTTGGGGTTTCTTTTAAAAAAAAAAGATGATTGTAAAAGACTCCAAGCAGCGTTAATAATAAATCAAGTGGACGTCGAATATGCAGTAATAATTGAACCACAGATTCAGACACAGATTAATTACTTTAAAGGTATTTGCCTCTAGTTCTTGATAAAAACCAAACGGTAATAAATAATACACAACGCGTTAGAATTTAATTATGCTACGCACAGACGACGATGACATACTGTCTATAGAAACCATAAGTTTTAGCATACCTGCCTGCGTAGCGTAAAGTTGCCAGTCAAGACGGTTTTTCTTTAATTTCTCGGACATGTGTTGGTTTGCTGGTTTATTATTCAAAGCACTAAAGAACACTAACAAAGCACTAATGATTGGCCACAATTTTTTCGTTAGTGCTTAATGTGTGCCTGCTGAGCGTGAAGTTGGCAGGCAACTAATTTTCTTTAATTACTCACGTATGTGTTTGTTTGCTGATATTTTAATTAGAGCACTAAAGAGTACTAACGAAGCACTAACGATTGGCAACATTTTTTTTGTTAGTGCTCAAAGTGTGCCTGCTAAGCGTGAAGCTGGCAGGCGATTTTGTTTTTTTAATTACTCGAAAATGTGATGGTTTGCTGGTTTTCTTGGTAGGGCACTAAAGAGCACTAACGAAGCACTAACGATTGGCGCAATTGCTGTCGTTAGTGCTTTCATTGACCTGCCAACTTCACGGACCCTTCTAGGTAAAATAACGAAACAACAATGATGGATTACAAAAATGTTTTTTATCTCCTGTAAACAATCGGCAGAAAAATTCAACCGCATGAAAACGGCATAAGTTTAAGTATTTGTGAACATTTTTAAACTGGGGGAAATGTACCAAAATTGTATCAAACAAACCCATGGCGGATAGAAACATCTACCAATAAGAAAATGTTTAGATTACACTTGTCTAATATTTTTGTAACCGAAGCTTCATTAGTTAAATTGCCTTATGTTAACATTCCCACTACATAAAGGTAGCCAATTAGAATTACCCCTACAAACTATGTCAGTCTAAACCGCGTACACAGAAGTTTGATTATAAAAGATCAACAAAATTCTGCCAGTGGCAAAAAAATTTGCAAAAGGTATGGAAATTTTAAAAGAGAACTCAAATGAAATTCTGTAGCTATCGAATAAAATAAAAAACCAAAATGGCACCAATAAAAATCCCATCGTGTAAAATACTCATCGAATAAACAAAACATTTACAAACGAAGAAATAAAACAAAATTACTCCAATAAAATTTTATTTATTAATAAAGAAAACTTTATTTACATCGAATACAACTTCACAAATCAACATTCCATTGGTAAAATATTCAGCAATCAGCAGTTTCAACAAAATTTCGTAATTATAATCTACAACGCAAAAATCTCATGTATTAAATCTACTTTAGCAGGTTCTGAAAGGAAAAACTTAATTGGTAAAACTTCCATAGATAAAAACCACGCAAATTAAAATTGCATTGGTAAAAAGTTTAAAAGCTATTTTTAAAACGTAATTTTGAGCCTTGCTTAGGTCAGCAGTGGTCAACAGTTTTCGCATAACCGCCGAACTTCGGAATGGGACGTTTCAGCGCCGCCGGTTCATCGCCGCCGTTTCATCGCCGCCGTTTCTCGCCGAGCGGTTTTATCGCCGCCGTTTCATCGCCGAGGCCGTTTTATGGCCGCCGTTTAATTGCATAATGTATTGCCTGTAAACGTTTTATATGTATGATGCCAATTTGTAACAATCCTTAGTTTTTAAATACGAGTATTCTAAACGGAAAATTACAGCTTACGGATTGGTTAAGAGGGTTGGAAAACATTCGCCCTTATTCTTTTGGTCCAACCATACACTAATGAGCATTTTAGGGAGGATTAGTATATCTTTGGTGTAATGTGTTTTTAACGAGAAAGTTGAAGAAAACATTCGGCCTTATTCTTTTGCATTACCGCGAAAGTTTCGCCACACGTTCACATACACAATTATTACTATTCAAATAAATGCTATACTTGATAAATCATTTCATTAATTAGCACACGGAAATTCATAATAGAATCGGTAAATTCGCCGACAAAATGAGCTTAAAAAAATCCGCAAACGGAAGCGGCGGACATTAGAAATGTTTTTTTTGAAAATTTAAATCTGCAAACGGAATCTGATAGAACAACCTAGGACCAATCCAACGCTTTTCTTTAAATTTAATTTTATTTTTTTACTACTAAAAACAGACAATGTTATTTTATACGAGAATTTTCGTAGATACAAAAACTGTGAACTGGAAAATAGTTTTATAATTTTGGATATTACTATAAAAGTGTTGATCAGAAACTGTCCACCCATTTTAAAATTCTGTAGGCTCATAGAGCTAGAGATAAACTACAATTTGATTGGTGTCCCAGTCTGCTAATTGCTCTGTGACGCCTTCTATGAATTTCTGAAAATTGACCCTTTATTTAATAAACCAAGGAGAATAAGAAATTTCTGTTTATGCTAAATGGCTTGTATGTGATAGCAAAATATGATGCACAGCTTAATTTTTAGCTTTAGGGTTAATCTTCCCTCTCCAACTCAATTTTGACCTGAGGAATTTCTGGTTTTCTTTAACCTTAAAAAATATTTATCAAAAAAAATATAAATTTAATGTTTTTAACATAAAAAAAACTCACTATTGCAGGAGCGCTTCTGCTGTAGTTATTGGTTATTGGTTATTGGTAGTAGCAATTGCAGAGCACGGTTTTGTGAGTCCCTGAACACCCCGGCCAATAAGGCCTATTGTGTTTCTCTGCCCTTGCGTTTTGAATTAGGTGAACAGGTTAAGACCCTTTACTAGGTTTAGTAGCCTGTGGACCAGATCTTTTTCCGGTATGCCTACCTGTGGGTCTATTTCGCCCAACAGGTTGTGACGTCGGCGGTTTAATGCTTCACATTCAAAGATTACATGAGAGGCAGTTTCTTCCTCTTCATTACAGAGTCTGCATATGGGTTCTTCTGTATATACGCCCATTCTGTGCATGTGTTTCCTTAGATTGCAATGACCGGTTAGTAGCCCCGTCGCAATTCTAAGATTATTTCTGTTGAGTTTCAGTATTTCAGTTGTTAAAGTCTGAGATGGTCTTCCCATCATCAGTTTACTGTGTCTTTGTCCTTGCACGTGGTTCCAATATTGCTGGTGTTGTTGTTTAATCCACTCAGTTATTACCCCACGTGCTGTCGCCTTCGTGATACCTAGTACTGGTTCAGGACCAATAAAGGTTGCCTCAGATCCTTTCCTCGCTAGTTGGTCTGCTTTTTCATTGCCTGCTATACCCTTGTGACCTGGCACCCACACCAGTGTTACTTGGTTGTGTTTTGCCAGGGTTTTCAGGTTTTGCAGGCATTCCCAAACTAGCTTGGATCTTATCTGCTTTGATGCTAATGCCTTTAGGGCTGCCTGACTGTCAGTGAGTATTTGGATAGGTTTGCCTTTGGTTTGCCTTCTCAAATTCTCACAGACACAGGTTCCCAGAGCGAATATCTCCGCTTGGAATACCGTGGTGTTTTGCCCCAGTGAGACATGCATGTTGTGCCTTGGGGTTTCGCCGTGTATTCCAGCACCTGACCCGTTATCCATCTTAGACCCATCTGTGTACCAGATCAGCCCTCTTGACGGATTCTGTTCTTCCCTACGACGCCATTGATCCCAGTCCATTTGGATTTCAAATGGTTTGTCGTATGAAATTTTTGGAATCATAGTGTCGCTACCCATGTTTAAAAGAGGGTTTGCGATATCATTTGTGATTCTGGTGTGCCCAAGGTTGTTCTGGGTTTTCCAGTTCATGTTACATGTCAGCCTGTATGCCGCCATCCTGGCCTCTCCCCTGATGAAAATGTCGAGGGGGGGTAGGTTTAGCATTATTTCCATGGCTGCCGTGGGTGAGCTTTTCATTGCTCCTGTTATGCATAGGCATGCTAGCCTCTGAATTTTTGTGAGTTTTGCGATTGCCTGCTTTTGTTTGACCTTTGGCCACCAAACCAGGCAGCCGTAGGTTATCATGGGTCTTACCACTGCAATGTATAACCAGTGTACCATGTGTGGCTTTAATCCCCAGGTTTTTCCAACTGTTCTCCGGCACATCATTAATGCCGTTTTACATTTGTTGGTTATGTTGTCTAGATGCTGATTCCAGGTCAACTTGGTGTCTAGGAACGCGCCCAAATATTTGACCTCTCCTCTCATCTGTACAACTTGGTTAAAGAGAGTTGGCAGCCGTAGCCCATCCAGCTTTCTTTTGTTAGTGAAGGGGACTAGTGTTGTTTTTGTAGGATTTACCCTTAGGTTTTCCTTTATGCACCACCCTTCAACAGCTTTTAGAGCTCTTTGCATGAGCTCTGATACTGTATTGGCATATTTCCCCACTATGAGTATGACGATATCATCCGCATACCCCTGTGTGTAGTAGCCAGATTTGTTCAGTGAGACTAGCAGTTCGTCTACGACCAAGTCCCAGAGCAGGGGAGATAGGACTCCGCCTTGAGGACATCCTCTGGCCACAGACACCTGTGCTGTCTCACCTGCCAATGTCGTCTGAATCTGTCTGCCTTGTAACATGGCTTTCATCCACCTGCATAGGGTGTCTTCAACTCCACGGTTACTAGCAGCCAGTATCATTGATTCAAATGAGGTGTTATCAAATGCGCCCTCTATGTCAAGAAATGCAGTTAATGCTATTTCTTGGTTGGTCAGTGCTGTCTCTATTTTTGAGATTAGCTGATGTAATGCGCTTTCGCACGATTTTCCTGCTTGGTATGCATGCTGATTAGGGTGTAGTGGCCTCTCTATTAGACAGGTTTCCCTAAGATGCTTTTCAATCAGTTTCTCCATTGTTTTCAACACAAACGATGATAGGGATATAGGTCTATATGCCTTTGCCTGGGCGTATGAATTCCGCCCCGGTTTTGGTATAAAGACGACCCTTACTTGGTTCCATGCTTTTGGCACATACCCTAGTGCCAAGCTGGCTCTATATATTTTACATAAGATTGGTGCTAGGTCTTGCTTGCCCTGCTGTAGCAGAGCAGGGAATATCCCGTCAGGACCAGGAGATTTATAGGCCTCAAATGAGTTAATTGCCCAGATGACCCTATCGTACGTTATTACCCTATTGGCTATCCGCCAGCTGTCCCTAGATGCTCTGCTGTAGTTAGTTGCAGTTTTGTCGTACCAGGGAGCCGGCGGGCGAAGTGTTTCCCTGATTTTAAGAAAGTGTGACAATCATCGAGCCGTTAACCATGAATCAAAATGACGTACGAAAAATTATACTTGTCTAAGATTACCTTGATTACCTAAGATTGCCCATCGATTACCCCGGATTGCCTCTTTATTGCCACAGATTCTCTCTCGATTACCTCAGATC
Organism: Ctenicera cuprea; assembly: GCA_958336395.1. Classification (NCBI taxonomy): domain Eukaryota; kingdom Metazoa; phylum Arthropoda; class Insecta; order Coleoptera; family Elateridae; genus Ctenicera; species Ctenicera cuprea. The sequence continues at coordinate 17,426,019 of OY284487.1, read as the reverse complement.
GCCCCTCGATGTCTCAAATTACGGCTAATTATTTTATCTCATTATTGGAAACAGAATTACTGTTTTGACATTTTACATTCTTTTTGTAATCTTTTCAAAGCAAAGCAACCATCGAGAGAATGTTATATCTATAAATCATTCCTTTTGATCTTAGTTAATTGCCTTGGATTTGTTAAAATTATTTTTAATGATTAGATTCCGTTTACAGACGTTTTTTAGAGACTGAGACGGTTTGCCGCCGACGGTTTGCCGCCGACGTTTCGCCGCCGACGTTTCGCCGCAATCCTTTCCGCCGTGAGATGCCGTTTCGCAGCGGACTATCTTACGCGGACCTTTTAACACGAGAGGCCGTTGCACCGCGAAACTTCGTTGCTCGGCGAACGTTTCGACGTGACGTGAGGCATGGTTATCCACATATCAAATTACAATTTGATAAAAATATAGACATGTTGAATAACTTTCTAAAGTAGATAGATGTTGGGTAGTCACCGAAGGTATTATAATACAAAGTTAAGATTTAATTTATTTCTTATTGACACTAGGTACTAATGTATTATAGCTACAATTTTCTTACATTAGGTTATGCTAGATTCTCTATTTTAAAGTAAGTATACAAAACGAGTACTTGAGAGCAGAAAACTGGCTGTGGCTTCTGCGGCTAAATGCTTGCGGCAAACTGTCCGCGGCGAACTGACTGCGGCTAAACAGTAGTGGCGTAACGATCTGCGGCGTAAAATCTTGCAGCAAAAGGGGAGTGGCGAACTGCACTTGACTGATTTATTGTTCAACTTTAGGAAGACTCTTCAGCAACTTAGCTAAATGCGTTAAACATATAACTATGAAGAGGTTAGTGACATAGACTTTCAATAAGTATAATCGCAAACAAAATATATTTTATACGGAATGGTGTTTTCTTTAATATTAAAAACTACAGCAGTTTTAAGCGCCACATTTGAAAGTCCGTATCTTAAAAGAGAAGCATTTTACGGTTTATGTTTATTTAGATTTTTTATTTGTTTCGATGATCACTACAGGCCCCTGAAACTTGGTAGATTTTTTTGCTTGAACACTCTATATAATATTATTTTGCACAATCCTCGACACAATCGACAGTACAGCCGCGATGAGACTTATAGTAACTAGGACCATTGAAACCGGGGCTTGTTAAAAAAAACAGTGCTCCTGTCCGCCCCTCTTTCCCCACATTTGGTAGTCATGAGAATTCTAAATTTTTAGGCGTGTACTTGACATGTACCATAAGCAAATCACGTAGCGCCGTAGAATGATTGCTTCAGATTACCTCCAGATTACCCTGAATTACCTTTAAGATACCTTTACATTGCCTCAGATTACCGTGAGACTTCCCTTAGTAGTATACGAAAGATTACCTTCGTGGTTTACTCCAAGGGTTATTATAGTACCAAATGGCATCCCTATCTGTGAATTCGTTTTTGAGTAATTAGTCAAAATTTTCAAAAATTCGCAGCGGTCGTCATAAAAATGTTAGTATGTTGAAAAAAAGCATTACTTTGTCGTAAGGTATTCTATCAGGTTTCGTTCTTTAATTTTAAAATTTTTTTCTGAAAAAAATAACCTTAACAAAAAACATACCCACTCGATATAATTATTGTAACAAATTTAAAATTTCTTTTAGGTTTTTTTTTTACTGTGAAGTGAATTGGCTACCGCAGAACAAAATGCTAGCTCATATCATGTTATTACATGTTTGCCATTTCAAGCTAACACAGAATAAGCAAAATTACTGACCCAATACCATTCCGTCTGATGATCGGATTACGATACTTTATTAAAGAGTTTCAAGTACGCGTCCTTGAACTTCGCATGGGGGATTCGATTCGCGATTTCTGATTGTCGTTCTTTGTATTAGCTTCTTAAAAAACGTTTAATAAAAAGATCAGATAAAATAATTCAAAATACAGCCACTCCTACCAGGAGATGCGTTAGAAAAAACATAAACAGAGAATCTCACGATCAAACTTCTTAATTAGGTTTAACTATGCTCTAGTCTGGAATTACATGACACGACTACAGTTTTTTCGCTGCACTGTTTGATATAAACGATCTGTTGTAACGTATAAAAACTAACACGACAGGGATGCGCCCATAAGATAATTTCTAGAGGGGGCAAGCCAAAGTGCTTAGTTTGGCCTTTGTTTAAAAAAAATAAAAAATTTTAGAATGTGAATAAATTGTTCAGATTGAGAAATTTCGGGTTTTCGACTCGCAGAAAACTCCTCTCACTGAACTAAACCAATTAAATTGTTTCGTTTTATTTTTGTTAAGATATTACAATTAGCAAACTAGAAATTCTTTAATGTTTACCACATTCGTTAATAACAAGACCTTAACAAGGTAGACGTGCATCAAGCCATCGAGGCTTTGTATACTTTTTATTAGTTTCATAAAAAACTGGTTAATATGGGGATCGGAAATATATTTTAAAATTACACCCACTCCTATTAGACGAATCTCACGATCAAACTCTTTAATTAACTATAACTATCCTTTAGTCTGGAATTACATGACAGTTTATTAGCTACACTGTTTGACATACACGATCTGTCGTAACGAATGGAATACATCATCAAGCACGCACGTAAACGCTATAACGTTAGCGGATTTTCTTGCGTATGTCTACGCATTTATTATTAGAGATTAAGAAAGAACACTTGTGGGTTGTAAAAACAGGAATTTGTGAAACGCATAGCGCAGTGGCATGCCGTATCTGCAGGATCTGATCTAATCACCGTCGCTAATCCACATGTATGAGACGGACTTGATGATCTGAGTACCGTAAAGTAGAAGTTCACAGCATAACTCAACTCATTAGTCATTATATGTATTACAGCACGATTTATGAATATTTATATATTATGTTTACGCCAAGTTTGTGCATCTATAACATTCGTAAACTATCTTTATGGAAAAAGGTGTTTCTTTCTCTATTTTATAGCCTAAAGGAACGTACAGTATGGAGGGGGAATCATCATGACTCAGAAGGTAATCTTCCCTATTCAACCCCTTAAGATCTAGCTACCCCAACAAACATTTCAAATAGTAACACCCACCTTGTGATACCTCATTGAAAAGCTCTTACAAAATGCTATTCAATAGTAGCAAACATTTTTTTTACCTGATTCGTTTTGGAAACGATAATGATGTAATTAATACGTTCCGCCGATATCGCATCTTCATGGCCCTAATTACTCTAAGTGACCATAAAACCCTCAAACATCCATATATCTATTAAACCTGCATTTTTTCCATCTGTCTCAACTTTTAGTGGTGACGGGCCTCTGCTACTAGAAGCCACATATTTAAGGGTCTAATATACACAGCGCATATTCTTCTGTACAGCGCGCAACGGCCCGCTACAGTTTCCGATAAAGATAAGCAAAATTGGATATCTACGCTTTGTGTGTATAACTGAAACATAATCTGCCGATAGCTGGCATTCCTGCATTATTCCGCGCGGTGTACAGCTAGAACCCGGGACAGTTCAGTACCAAAAGCGACTTTGGAGAGATGTAGATCAGATCATGTAAATAAAGCCAGGTGCGAAGGTATTTAACTAAAATCAGGTTTACAAATTGCATTACAGTACAGATTTCAAGAGGGCATATACAGTGAGTTTTTCTTTTTTGTATACATACCAGTTATGTATACTTTTATAAAAAAACATGTCAATGCTGCAATCTGTAGGCAACCAACTATACACTACATTTCAAAGCTTCAATTTTTGAAAAGAATAGTCTGCTGTGGAAACATTAATCAAACTGTTTAATATCAAATTAATAGCAATTAGTTATGATTTTTTGAATTTAGCATAAAATTTGTGTATTGTTGATATTTTATGTTTTTAAAATAATAGTTTTAATAAAAAAATTATGCTATTCAAATAATTTTGCGTTTATTCACAAACATACTCATTGAACATAACCTCACACTATGAGCAATAGCCTTTCTCTTTCTATTATTTTCTGTACAGTTGGTTGCCTATAGATATAGTGAAACATAGTATACATAAAAGAAAAACTTACTGTATATAGATATGTTGTATTATTACTTACAATTATTTTATCACTTTAGGGTACTGGATTGCCACTTATAGTTGAAAAACACAAAACTTGTAATAAGACTAACCGTATCTAACCGAACCTAGCATACACCAATCACCAATAGCAATCAAGAACAGACATTTTTTCTACAATTAGAAGAGTTTCAAATGTGAAAACAATAAATTTAGAAGAAAAGTTTGTTTATTTGAGAATATATAGTACTGCGGGAAGTCTTCGGTACATATCGAGCATCTCGACACAGCTAATTTACTACATTTGAAAATGTTCCTAAAAAACATGGGACGTAACCAATGGGTTCCTTTAGTTTTAATTAATAAATTGAAATTTTGAACTTTTAAGAAACGCTGTTTTATAAAACCTTCAGTTGCTTAAAATGCAATTAAATATAAACAAAGATAATCCAGTTATATATAACTGCAGGTGTTCGTTCAGACATAAAATAGTTTTGCTTTTTGTTCTATTGACGTAAAATGTATGCAAGTTTCCTTAAAGTAATATTATATAACAGTAGGTTAAAGATATTTACAGATGCTGCACCTGGTATGCAACATAATCATTATTAGTCTTCTATAGTATAACAAGTTTTGTGTTGTGTAAGATTTACGAGTATAATTTGTACCATGCAGCAAAATTGATTGATATGTCAACAAAACTTATATGCTATTAGGTTATTACGAAGACCAACTGTTACGAGCATATTATGGTTTCCTTTTAAAATGAAAAATTGAATTTTGTATTTAAAACTTGTAAGTTATAATTGCAGCTGGAAATAAATGGCTATAGATACAAGATTTTTCTTTTGGTATATCACTCGTCACAGTAACTAAAGGTCTCTTAGCATCTCTTGTATGTAAAGTATGACGCGTCGAGGAAGAGGAAGTAATAATTTTTTTTAGTACGACAACTCGTAGGACATTTGAAAAATGCGCTTAATGAAATATAACATTGTATAACGTATCCGTGTTTGTAAAGGGAGCCTCATTTACAGTTCTAATATTTGCAGAGAAAAATACGGGGGCTGTTCGCTAACTTACTTAGCATTAAGAGATTATTTTTATAAAACAACACAATCAAATGATAAAATACAGGATGTTACATTAAAAAAAATCAAGTTATAACACATTAAAATTAGAAATTTTTGCACAGTTACAAAAAAGACCCTGTATACTGTAACTTAACTTAAAAATATCTAAAGGATAGTGAATGGTCTTAAGTAACATTTAAAAGTAAAGAAGTGTTTAATCTGAAGAACTACCGCTAGTCAAATTTTATTAGTGAGGTCTGCAATTGTCAATTTTTTTTTTGAAAAAAAGCTAAATAACTACAACGCCGCAACGGAATTTTAAAAGCGAAACGCCTTCAGAACCCAAATTAAAAGTTAAATAAGATTATGTAAAAATGTACAGGGTGCTTTATTATATTATATTATATTTTAAAAAATATTATATTATATTTAAAAAAAAGCATAAATATAGTAGTATGCCACTGTTATATGGAACACCCTATATAGTTGAAAACAATTTTAAGATTTAGTCCGCTTAGTCCCCTACAACTTTTATTTGAAATATTTATGTGTATTTCAAACAGCAAGAAGTATATCGAAGACGGACAACTAAATGACTCACCCTGTGGAAATTAATTAATTAATTAATGTAGTACGTATAAATTATAATTATAGTTCTTTTATACTGTTCTTCGTATATCTAATAACACAAATTAATGCAATTATCACCTGTATTTTGATGGATTAGTACCGATGAGACTGAAATAATGAAAATATGTCCTATTTTATAACCATTTGTGGTGTAAGGCACGATGATGAACTACAGCAAGATTATTTTTAGCAAGACGGAGCATTAACTTAGGCAGCGCACAACACAAAATTTAACACCGGTTCACATATGGTGTAAATGGCCTTAAATGCAGAATTTAAATTTGTTGCCAAGAACGCGATTGACATATCCAGCATCTGTTATATTATAGCGTGGTATGATTTAGTAGTTAATAAGTAATTAATAATAAGTGCACCCACCTACGGGCATGGGGTGGGCCTGGCGTAATCCAGGACCAACCTTCGAGTCAGCTCCATGTCAAATGATGATAATGATGAATAAGTAATTAATAATGAATGCATTTAAGCAAAGGACGATGTGTAGTGAGGTTACGTAACATAAAGTGTATGGAAAAAGTTCAAACATGCTTTCACGTAAACAAAATTTAACGCCAGCCAACTTGCCCACCTTTTTTGCACGTATAAATTCAAAAATCAGAATGGCCCACTTGAAGGTTTTTTTGTAGCGCATTCCTCAATTAATGTAATAGCGTATGGAACATGTATCTTGGTAAGATGCCTCATACATTATGGATGAAATGTCATGTGAAACCTGGAAAGAAGTGATGAAAACGGCAATAGAAAATAAAGGTGCAAACTGGATTAAAGTGAAGACATCGTTCAGGAACAGAATGAAGCAGCGACAACAACAGCAACACCACGGAATCGACTCGGTTGCATCTCAAGACTGATATATCGGCATTCGAGATTAAGCATGAGTTCGGAAATCAAAAGAAACTGGTAGTTCTATTCCATTGATTATAGGTGTATAATAACCTTTATTACTTCAACAATATTTATTTATTTTAACCTTATACGTATTTCGACATGTTTACATGCCATTGTCAAAGGTTATATTAGAAAGTAAACAGTTAGTGTTGTTATACCAACAGAACTTGGTGATTTGACTCGGTAATCGTCTGCAGATGACTTGATTTATTATTTCAAAATGACCAATAGAGGTGAATTTAAGAGATCAGTTTGCTCACTTAATACCGGCACAGTTTTTAAAAGGTTGTGAATTTTAAAAGCTTCTAGTATATCTAATTTACGTTTATCACCACAAAAGTGTAAACAGTTTATGGTGTTATTAGATGTCATTGAATGATTGTGTTCTAGTAAGTGTTTAGCGTTTGGATTTATGTAGGTGATTGTATTTGTTTGTAACAAGGTACGGCTCTTTATATCTAAATCAAAATTTCTAATTGTCTGGCCTATATAAACCGAGTTACAATGCGAACAATTTAATTTGTAAATGCCTCATTTTAGCAAATCATGTTTTTAAACAAAATAAGCCTAATAACTTTTTAGGTTTAAAAAAAATAATTCTACTAATAAACTTAAATGCTCTGTTTATACAAAATCTACACAAACAGACATGACAACACCACACGAGTTTGTTACCATAAAACACTTAAATTAGCAGCATACAAGGTATATGACACATAGGGCTTTAACCTTCCCTTTAGATGAAATTAATTATAATAGAAGAATTTCAATTATTAAACAAATTGAATATAGCAATGGAACGTCCAAGTGGTCCAGTGGTAAGAGGATCAGGCTCACAATGCGTGAGCCCGAATCCCGGAAGCAGAAAATTATTCTGTAATTCCGTGGATCGGTATCGAGCTCGGCAACCATTCGACGTTGGGTTACAATTAACGGCGCTTACCTTGATTACTGACTGACCAGGATAAGTAACAAAGTCATAAACAACATAAAAACATACAATTAAACACATGTGTGTGAATGACATTGAATTAATGGGCATGAAGGGTGGCATAAGCTTCAGGAGCGTGGCGGTCCAAAGGCCAAAGGCCCCACTACCTCCTATTACACAAGCGAGAGCCTACCCGGAGTGAAAGTCCTCGACACCTTCGGGTATAAAAGGTGAAAGATAAAGAAGAAGAAGAATATAGTAATGGTTATAACATTAAGCTTATCGATGCATTAATTAAAGAAAAAGATTATAAATTAGCCGTTCAAGAAATTTATCTGAATACCCCAACTTCATCCGATACAATTAAATATGCTTCGTTCTCATATTTTGGTGACAAATCACAAAAAAATTGCTAAAATTGTAAACAAAACAAATAAATATAAAGTAAGTTTTTAAAATAACTTAAAACACTTTGTTTAATGCAAAATCAAAAACAGATTTTATGCTAAAATCGGGCATTTACAAATTAAATTGTTCGCATTGTAATTCGGTTTATATAGGCCAGACAATTAGAAATTTTGATATTAGGAATAAAGAACACATACGTTGTTACAAATACAAACACCCACATAAATCTAAATACGCTAAGCACTTACTAGAACACAATCATTTAATGACGTCTAATAACACTACAAAATGTTTACACTTTTGTGATGATAAACGTAAATTAGATATACTAGAAGCTTTTGAAATTTACAAACATTTAAAAACTGTACCGTTAATGAATGAGCAAATTGATCTCTTAAATTCACCTCTATTGGACATTTTGGAATAAGAAATCAAGTCATCTGCAGACGATTACCGAAATCAGGTCACTAAGTTCTATTGCTATAACAACACTAACTGTTTACTTTTTAATATAGCCTTTGATAATGGCATGTAAACATGTCTAAATACGTATAAAGTTACAATAAATAAATATTGTTGAAATAATAAAGTATTTTATATACCTATGATCAAAAAATATAAACTTCAACGAAGTAAAGCTAGAATTTATAGAGTTCTATTCTAGCTTCTTGTACTATTGCTTAAAATATTCTGTTGTAATTCTTTGTTTGATTGAAATTGCATAACGGAAAGGTATTCTGGTACATAAAATCAATTTATTTATTGCTCAGTGTACGATAAGTGTCTAAGAATTAAAATCTATCAACAATGGACAATTTACATCGTTATAAAATCCAAATCAAAATTTGCATATAGTCAACTTCGGTGGCATAATAAACGCCCACTCCCACGTTGTCGGAAATAAATTGAAATTTTTAAAACAGGCGTGTAGTACTCAATCGAAGGCGTTATATTTAAATTGTTCTGGTAAGATATTTTAGTTATTTGTTATTAAATTACGGACGTATAAACTTCATTAACACAATAATTACCGAAGAATGTGCGGCACATTATGTGCGGTAGCTGTTCTTATTAATATTGAATATAACATGCACGTGATCAGATTAATATTAAATTGCTTCTTATTATTATTTAATTTTTAATTCTGTTTTTAATTTTTTTACTGCAATTTCTTAGATTTACAAGAAATACTTAAACGATACTAATATTAGAGGAAGTTCTATTAATTTATCTCTTTTATGAGACAAGTACTCGTATAACCATATTATACGTTTAACGTAAACAATATTAATGTAATTTCCTTTCCATAATGAACTTTTTGCACCCACGTTACCATAACTTTGTTTAATTGAATCTTCCGGCGGATAACATTATAAGTACTTGCACTGAAGAATATTTACCCGTTTAGGTCAAAGTAATATATGATTAATTTCCTCAATTAAAGTTTTATAGATCTTTAGTATGTCAATATATTTGAATTGTCGATAATTTGTTAAAACTAGTCGTAAACGTATTTTATATCTCCCAATGATAACTTTGCTTTTAACAACCAAAACGGTGGCATAATAAAAAGATATTGTTTAAATAGACATTTACAGTTTTGAAACTTATTTTATATTTTTCAATGATAAAATGTTAAAATTATAACCAGGAAATTGGATAATTAAAAATGAATACATTGAAGACGTGAGAAGTGAAGAAATAAAAATAAAAAATACGTATCTACTTAAATTACTCAAGAGTAAGCTCGAATGTTTTTTCGGTATTAAAATTTAGATTTTTTTATCAAGACATATTTTTGTCTATAATTTTACTCTAGTTTTCTTATTACTATATTAAAAAAATCAAATAACTGTTGAACAAAAATACACTTAGACTATTTATTTGTTACCTATAAATCACACTGTTTCTTATTTATACCAGTTAATTATTTGTTATTGTCGAACCGGAACACAATCGTTAACACGAATATTTTATAGGCATACATCAAAGATGTTGCTGTTGAAGTGCATTAGTAGGTAGAAAGTCGTTAAAATAGTTTTTCATGTGGAGTGGTTACATAAAACTATCACACCTGAAGCTTTTTTTATTACTAAAACTATCAAACCTACTTTCTAGTAAAATTTATTGTTACAGTAAACTTGTTATCGGCACCACAAATCTTGAATCCTACTTAGTATTTATCAAAATATGCGTGGTCTCATTTAATTTAAAAATAGATTATAACGGTCCTTATTAACTTGCGTTTAACTTATCCATAAAAAATATTAAAAACTAATAAGTTACTCAAACTTCCTACATAGCAAATTCTGTTTATTTTGCTTTAGGAAAAAGTTGTAAAGTTCAAAGCGAATAAATATAAGCAAACCGCTCATTTGTTGTATATGTTAGTTTGAAATATTATATTAATTTGACAGCTGATATATTATTCGTAAAATAATCTAATCGTATACCATTCGTGAATTGGAAAGTAACCAAAGAAAACTACTCAAATTTCCTACGTGGCAACGTGCTTAAAAATTATTTTTGGTAGCTACTTTTGTAATTTATATATTATTACTTTCCAATTCACCTTTAGTAGTAATTATAGCATTTTACATCGTCATATCAACCACACCCTCAATGTTGAAGTTTTCTATAAATCAAGTGAAAATTACATCAACAATTTGCACAAAGTGCATATATAAGTAATAAGTTAGGATGGCCGCTTATGTTTTCTTTTGTTAAAAAATTTTTAATAAGAACAAAAAAGTTGCAGAAATATTTTCTTTTATCTGTACGCAGTTCTAGTGTTTAAAAAACTTGCGCTATTATATGAGGTTGAAGGTAACCTTTCAATACTAACGTGACATATATGTCCCATCAGTGGTTTAAAAATACTAAAGAAAAATTGAGTTATTTTAACGTTCTGTCTACTATCGTAACGCATCTTTTCGGCAACTATCGAAAAATTTTATCTTAGCGTAAATCGTTTGATTAACACATGATTTGTTCTGGTGTTGATATTGTACAGTAAAGATCGAAAGAAACTGAACCTTTCAATACCGTTCAAAAGTTAACTCCTACAATCATCTGTTGCTAAACCGCTCACATGGTCTTATACAGACTCACTCGTACTGCACCCAGCTCCTTTCAGAGCTACGAAATAATTCACTCCATTTTTTTCTGAACCCCGCACTCCCAGTTTTTACCAGAGCACAACAGCCTATAACCCCACTCTTTATTCGAACTCTGCAGCACTCCCAGCTCTTACCGGAGCACTACAGCTTTAGATAGAAGCCGAAAGACGTCTCTCTAGATAAACGACCTACCTAGAACGCTACGTGCGTTGATTCCTTTTAAAACGTTTGTTTCTTTTGCGCGAATTAACTAATTTGTGATTTATACTGTACTTAATAATGATTCACGTATAATATTTTGTTCGTTCAATTTACTGTTTGGTAAATGTTGATCTACTTGTTCATGTCTCGGTATCGAACTTTGTCTTGTACCATTTGAAAGGTACATTTTCTCTATCAATTGATACCATTACAATTCTAGTAGGTTAATAGGGAAAACACGAAAGTGGTTAAATGTAATTACCTTATACGTAATAATAATGTAAATATGTTTTTCGCATTTCATATTGTAACTGACTATATTTCTATACTCAAAATCGTTCTGTAAAGTGGTACTTTACAGCATAGCAACCATTACAACATAGCAACGGATTTCACCAATCGCAAAAGTGGCTGTAATTAGGTTACTATGTTATTGAAACAACCCACCTACTACTATTTTTTTATTTTCAATGCCAGTAATTGTGACAGTTATTGTCACTTTTATTAAAAACTAACAAAATTAAATTTTCACATGAAATGCGAAAAAATAGTATACGCAATCTCGTTAGAAAAGTGTTTTCACTAAACTTGTATGGCTTTTTAAGTTACTCGCTCGCTTCGCTCGCTCGTTCTCAAACCAGCCATACTCGTTTAGTAAATCATTTAAATTGTTCTATTTGACAAAAATTATTTTTGCATATATCCAATATCCATACAATATTATTAGGGTACTTTAAAAAATTTTAAAAATTAGAGGGTACTTTTTGAATAAAATTTGAAAAACGGACACTGGTACAAGGTTCAAATTAGATGGGTGTCTTTTTTATTGATTTTATATTTTTGATTTATTTAACTGATTAAATTAACGTAAGTTTCTGTTCACCTGCTAAGAGTTATTCAGATTATTAAAACACCGTAATCTATTATATACATAAATTATTCCTGACATGTGAAATTAAAATAACTACCAACAAAATCTTAAAAATTAAAATACTTCTTATATAGTAAGAGACGACGTAATTACTTTGACTGATGTTTTAGTTAATCTCAAACGGATTTGTGCTACAATTATTGCCGTTCATTTTTCCAATAATTGTGATAGAGTGACTACCAGTGGCGGCTCGTGGTGTGGTGTACTGGGCGGCATTTTAAAGTAATTTTTTGGAAAAAAATTGTTCTTACCCAAGTCTTAGGTAGCCTTATATTTCAAACTCATCCTTTACGTTGGCAAAATGCTCTATTTTTACCAACATTTTCATTGAAGTCCTTAACAGACTTTCGATAAGCACTCTCTAACAAAATTATTGTAAATTGCCAGTGTGTCAAAATGCACAAAATTTTTCATGCGGTTTACCGATAAAAAATATGTTTGAATTTTAGTTTTTAAATGTTTGCGGTAAATATCACACAGTGAATTATCACAAAATAGCAGACAGTGGAAACAAGTGAAAGCATTTTCTTACATGGCATTCATAATCCAAAATTATTTTGCACGGACATCGTACAACACCACTAAATTATGATTACACAACCAACAACTGTTTTCACACTACTACGTCGGGTACGTGCGAATCCAGCAAATTAGGCGGCTATTGGCATGCGCTTATCACGAACAGCTTACAGCATCATTCTCGGAAGTTGTGGGTTCGTGACCCTGAAGTTTTTAATACGCAGATACTTCTATGCTCTTTTAGCTTGTGTAATATGAATTTTACCGCAATAATCTTTCTATTCCACTCTTATTCATTTGAATGCCTTTTACGACGCCGGCTTTATTCGGTGGCGTATAGCTGAATTGGGGACAGCCAAATGACCCTCGCATAGATTCGTTTAATGCGCGCGAAATACTCAAACATTCAAACGTTTTTGGATCCTGCGGCAGCTCTTTAATAAACGTTCTCGCATAGAAATCTCATACAAAAGTTAACTATAAAGTAGTTTTTAAATATTATAATGCATAATATGTTATGTACTCAAACAAAAGTAATTATTTATTTTTTCTTATTTTTTGGGAGGTCAATGACCGTTTCCCCCAATAGAGAAACCGCCACTGGTGGTTGTTAAGAGATGAGTATTGCACAAATGCAAACACCTTGCCAAGATTATTAGCTACATTCACTCGGGATATAACTGTTGTATAAGTGATGCTCATGAAATGGTTACACAAATTACCTTATTTCACAAAGCTAAAAGAGAAACAGAACAGCAAACATGCACTTAAATGGTGTAATTCTATTTTCCTGTTCAGTTTTTGTAATTAGTTGTGATTGGTTTAGCAGAAAAATACTCACATTTTGTAACCTAGTCCCGTGTTTGATTTTTGCGTAAACTTGGTTTCCTTTTTCATTCACAGTTAATTATTTTAACTGTTATTTTAACAAAGGTATTCATTTAAAAACTGGGAGTGGTATTGTGCGTTAGGGTGGGTGCGACTTTGCAGTCCAGAAGAAACAAAGTCGGTTCCCAAAGCTACATAAAATGTTAAGCCAAACATGTGCAATCGAAAAAGAAACTTAACAATTTAGAATTGCATTCCACGGCTAGCAAATTCCTATCGTTTTCTATTCAACCAACCTCTTGATATTTTTGAAGTTTCGGCTTTATAGTTAGCGTGAGAGAGTGGAATGATAAAAGGTATAATCAGTCATTACGAAAAAAGTTTAATTTCAGATGATTTCCTGAACTACGAAAGGCAATCAATGATGTTAAAATAAAAACTATATACTTATGGAATCAGGAATTTTGAGTTTAAACCTTAAAATTAAAATCTCGAAATTGCGCCGAATACGAGGTTGATCTACCAAATGGTGGTCGTGATTTGATTCGTTCGTGACTGCATAATGGTGCGGTCTAGGACGTTTCAGCGCCGCCGGTTCATCGCCGCCGTTCCAGCGCCAGGCCCAGTTCATCACCGGCCGATTCACCGCACGCCAGTTCATCGCCAGTTCACAAAAATGAGAAAGTATATTTTGAGATCTCATAATTGAATCTTTATTTAAAAATTATTTTAGATTACATACAGAACTATAATTAATTTAAAAAATGGTACAGTTAAATAATATAAAATGGCTAAGCCAGGAATTCACTTTATTTGAAAATAAGTAGTATTTAAGACTACAGACAATTAATGCACTATAAATAATTAATTAGAACAATTAATAGGTACAACCTGTTTACTAAATTAAAAAGTATATTTTAAGATTTGATTAAAACTGATAATTATGAGCTAACCCGCGGAGATATTCTATTGCATCCCTATTGTGATATTCAGACACTATTCTTCTTATTCTTTCGTCGGCTTGACAATATTTCCGAAGTTTTAAAGGTGGTTCGTTTCCGGCAACAAGCTGTTCGTAATAGGTATCACGCCCTTTTTGTACTTTTCGTAATCCATTAATAAGCTTCCAAATAGTCGGATGATTGACTCCTAATTCAGTCTGGAGTCGTCGATGTGCAGCTTCCGCGTGGTTGTTGGTTCGATCTTCTTCGTTTAAAACTCGATTATACAGATTCCAGACTTCTGGTGCAAATAAACCAGGTCGTCTTCCATTTCCACGTCTATTTTGGCGTCCAATATAATGATCTTCAAACCAATTTAATAATGGTTGCAATTCCGGCGGTATTTAGTCTGCTAAAGCATCCAAATAATCGTCTATATTATCAATGCGAACAAAAACCAAAGCAATCACCATTTTGGCTTTTAATGAAAAATCGATCATTATTGTAACGTGCCGTAAATCCCATTTCAGTTAAATGCTTTTTCATGTTTTTAGCCCAATGGAAGAAACAACCTTTTATGCTAACACCGGGAAAACATTTTATAATGGCAGAAATAGCTGCATGCTCAAAATCGCAATTGATGGATTCCGGGGTTAAATTTGGCAGTAGTCTTTTAATAGCTTCAAACATTTTTACATATGCCCTTCTCATTTTATTTGGCAAAAGAGCATAAAATATAGGATGCACTCCACGGTGTTTCTTTGCCATGACCACGTAAACTTGAGAAAACAATCCTGGAGAAATTGTAAAAGTTCCATCAGCATACCATATTTGTGATGTTCGTAGATGTTGGAGCCACGTTTCCTGTCCAAAAATTAAAATTCTTTCATTATCGTTTTGTCCACTGTCATGCAGTAAGAAGTTTTCTTGTATTCCTTGTTGCGTTTGGTATAATTTGTAACATTCTGGCACTATAAGGTCTTGCAGTGAATCAGGATCTGTACGCACAGCACCCACTTCGTTTCTTTTGCGACGAATTGCCTTCCTTAATGCGCAATTATTGGGAATTGCAGCTTGACCAGCTTGTGATAAGTTAACTATACACTCATTTATTACTTGGACAGTGTTTTCGACTGTAGTTTCTGCACGACGTTTTATAGCAGTAACGACAGTAGCAACTTCCACGTTTGCTGCTGAAGAATCATGGGAATGTAAATTAATTTCTTTTATCACATCTCCATTTTTGGTGTGTAGTCTAGCTTTACAACGACCACCGTAGGAAAACTTTTCTTTTCCTCGTTTGCTCAAAATTTGCACTTCCATACTTGCAACTTATGCAGACAGCGACAATAAGCTAAATAATATTTGACAAAACCCGAATTATATACCCAAAATCCCAACGAAGTGAACTTCACATTTCTCGTTAAAAACACATTACACCACAGATATACTAATCCTCCCTAAAATGCTCATTAGTGTATGGTTGGACCAAAAGAATAAGGCCGAATGTTTTCCAACCCTCTTAACCAATCCGTAAGCTGTAATTTTCCGTTTAGAATACTCGTATTTAAAAATTACGGATTGTTACAAATTGGCATCATACATATAAAACGTTTACAGGCAATACATTATGCAATTAAACGGCGGCGATAAAACCGCTCGGCGAAGAAACGGCGGCGATGAAACGGCGGCTATGAACCGGCGGCGCTGAAATGTCCCATTCCGATAATGCAGAGAGTTAATGCTATTCTTTTCTTCAATCGATGAGAAACAGAAAAATAATATAGCATATACGAATCATTGAAAAAGGTTCTTTTGCATAGTTAATTTGAGTTATTGGACCCTCTTTGATCATTAATTTCAGAATGCAAAAAACAACTAGCTCTAAACTAGAATTTGAGCAACAGGTGTTTGTTATGCGAAGTAATTAACCGATATAGCCAGTAGTGATAAACGAACATTTTTTTTAACATTTTAATTACATGCTTTCGCTGTAAAAAAAAAGGTGTTGGACAAACACCACGAGACCTACTTCGCATACTCTCCAAAGAAGAATGTTCTCAATACGGGTTGTTTTTATGTTCATTTGACATACGGAATTTGAAACGGAAATTCTGATATTTTTGAGAAATTAACTATACGGGTCATTAGGTGGTGGTACATACATCGCGCTTGCGCATAACGGCTATGTGGTACCCGTAGAATACGACTCTATGTTTTATTATAAGTGGGAGTCTATATCGAAGAAAAGCACTCTTCTCCTACCGCCATATTTGTTGAGGAAGTCGCATGCATATATTGAAGTAGAACACCCCTCCCCTAGAACACACAATTAATAACTGCACTTTGGGACAAAATTTTGAATTTTGGTACGTTTATAAGGAACATCTTGAGCATCTATTTTTGAACGAAGAGGGATTATTCTATTCAAAATAAAATAGCGTTCATGATTTTTGATCCAATCTGACACCTCATAAAAAAACACAAATACGACAACAGCATTGTTTCGTAATTTATGTTTAAGTTTTTTAGGTAATTCTAAACAACCATTACTTACTACTTTTTTATATATCTTTAAAACAAGGGCACTTTAATTGTGCGTCGTCGTTCGGGATCTTCTAGTATTAAGGTGATTCCGTTATTTTGTTAGTTTATTTAGTGTAAGTATAATCTTTTCTACAAATTTTATAATAAATAGAGTTCTAGTCATCGATGTGTTTGATTCATTATTAGTGTTGGTTGGTACTAAGCAAGTCACGAAACGTTTCCTTTCAGTATTATATCCGAAACCTTTCCACCTATCTCCGCTTTAAGTGGGTCTCCCACCACGAGAACCTACATGTTTACGTGGCCCGCGCATAAAGACTATTTTCCTTTGTAGAGTAGACCGCCACAATATTACAAAGAAACAAGCTCGCAAGATGTAGATCACTGTGTTGTCTTATTCTAACAGAACCTACTCAAAGCGATAGCGTCATTACAGAAAAAGTTCGTAAACATCGTATCGAGCCCTAAGGGAACGTTTTAAAACAATTAATCAAACATATTTACCACACGATAGTGATCAGCCTCTAAATTCTTAACCCACCAATTTAGCAAGAAATAAACAGTTTTGTATAGTTTTACATACTGAGTACTAATTCTTTCTTAACATTACGTTCTTTATGGAATGCGTCGTCACTAAATTTGGAGACAGAGTAGGGATTCAAATTCAGTAAATAAATTAAACTAATGCCGTGTGGTCGCCGGCTGTAGAATAGCACCATGGGATCGCCCACCTGTCGTAAGAGGCGACTAAAGGGAGCAGCTGTCCGCTGTTTTAATCACCTTATCCTTGCCCTTACCATTAAATTAACTTCCACACATTCCTAATTATTCCCTTCCTTGTTATACTGGGTCCAGTAGCGTGGAGCGGAAAGCTCAATCCTTGGACTCCTGGACCAACTGGATATTATGTCCAGGGGTCTTGGGGGTCTGTGAGTTGAGTAACGCCCAAGTATAAACCGTGTGCAGTAGGCAGGTGGATGCCGTGGAAGAACCTGCTGCATGTGGGGGAAAGCCTTAACCACGACCAAGTGGTAAGAGAACCACCTCCGGTTTCAATAGTTTTCCTGTGGTATTGGGGCTCTGCTGCAGTTGACCGTTTATTTCCCCTTTATTCGTGCGAACTTTATGGAACCATAAAAAATAAAACAATTCCTATGGAAGAGGACAGCAGTGACCTCCCATGGTTATCAGATATAGAAATGGAACAGGCACCTAAGAATCCTGCCACTGAAATTAAAGACGATAAATGAGACAAGGTATAATACAATCGGAGGTTTGTTAGATCGGCTTGGCTTAGAAGATAGCAAAAAAAATAAAGTTAGGAAGCGCTTCAAATAGCTGATAAAAGAAAAGCACACACCTGAGGAAGCCCCCATATTAACCTTAAAACCATTTAAACCGGTTAAAAAATCTAACGAGAAGGACCTTAAAAGGAACTGCTCAGATGATTCCACACTAAAAAGAAAAACTGCTAACCAAATCATAGACGCACAGGGAAATTCTGTCTCCTCTACAAGCGCAGGATAAGTTATCCTGCTACTACAAGCCATTATGCTAAAAGTAAATCCAGCTTCAATCAGATGGCTGAATACATAAACGCATTCTAACCCAGCAATTCCTTAAGTTAATCTTACAACGGACCAGCTAAAGGCCGCTCAAACGAACTACTCTAAGGAGAGGATTTTGGGCTATGTCAGTATCCAAAATGAAGGCCACAATGTGGCAGAATGGAAGATACTCCAAAGAGCTAAGAGCTTTGCCGCCCAAACACTTGCCGTTGACGACCAGTCGATCGAAAGCCTGGAAAAACAAGAGTTTAAAGTCCGCTCAAAACGAACTACTCTAAGGAGAGGATTTTGGGATATGTCAGTATCCAAAATGAAGACCAGAATATGGCAGAATGGAAGATACTCCAAAGAGCTAATGAGAGCTTTGCCGCCCAAACACTCACCATGGACGACCCGTTGATTGAAAGGCTGAGAAAACAAGAGTTTAAAGTCAGCTGTAAATTCGGTAAGATGTAGTTTAGACCAACAAGTAGCCCAACAAGAACAAAAGCAGACAATGAAAAGGTTACCCTAAACTCTAAAGGAATGGGATACAAAACCTTTAAGTGCTACAGACGTGGCTACGCCAATTTTTTGAATTTCCTGCCAAACGTGACTTAAATATATCTAAATCAATTTTTAGGTTATGTGAGATGCAGAAGCGATCCCAAAATAAGTTTTTGAAAAATTCTAATAACAAAAATGTTCCCCATATGATGCGAACATTTTGCCGGCCACTGTATAAAGTTGGACAAATTAGAATATGTTTTTAATATTTTATTGTTTTGACGTCAAATAATTTTTACGAAAATTACTCTTAAATTGACCAAATTTGTGGATATGGTTTTTATATAAGCTTGTAAAATTGTTTTTAATTTTCTTGAGCATTGTTGATGTTGCCCCTTAGTTATTCTTTTATCTATTTCTGAAATAACAAAAAAGAAACTTTCTTGTAATAAGTTACACGTTTATACCTTCGTAGAACAAACGTGCATTACACGTTTGCACTGTACTACAAAAAACAAACCTGTACTCGCTGTCTGCTTTACAGGAATGTTTACTTTTTGCAATCACTTAGAGTTCTTATCAAACCCACTATTATTTACGTTCGCAACTTCCTCCCGTTCTTGTTCATTGTATTCAATTGAAACAACGCATGCTAGCATCGTAAGTAATGGCGACACTATTCCATAACGTAGGTGTTAAAATAGGACGTAGAAAGCGTGAATCATAATGGGCTTCATCAAGAAGGCAGGAAATGTTTATAAACCTAATATGAAAATATGAAAAATATGTACACTGAAGTGTAAAGTTACATACACCTTACAATGATCAAGCAAAATAATAACTCGTGAATGGAACGTGATGTGAACTTAGAGAAGCTTTGCAATGGTTTTATTAATATTTTAAATGAATTTAACCGCACCTGAACACGATGTTTGAGATATTATCGTTTTCAATTTATCATACTCGTATTTATACGGTACAGTAAAATTAATAACTTGTTTAAGCAAAATCGCAATAAAACCAAGCATCGTTGTCCGTGATCGTGATCCAGGTGTATTTAAGTGTAAAAAACAACCATCGTTACATATACTAGTATACGTTCTCACTTGATTATGTGTTAATATTTTTAAATTAAAATTTTGTTTGTAACTCGTTTTGATATTGAATTCTAGCTTTACTTCGTTAAAGTCCATATTTAATGATTATCTGTATATAAAATATTTAATTACTTTAACAATATTTATTTATTTAAACCTTATACGCATTAATCAAAATCATTTTACTTTTAATAATAAAATTTATTTCCAAAAAGATGGTTTACCCATGGGAAGTCCAATTTCACCTGTTTTAGCTAATATATTTATGGAAAATCCAGAAGATCAAATATTCGAATCAAATCAATCGGATTCATTAGATTTAATTAATGAATTTTCAGTTTGCATCCAACATAAAATTTATACTAGAAACTGAGCAACATAAATCCATTTGCCTACCTTTTAGACTTAAAAATTAATTCAACTAATAAATTTGAGTACTCAGTTTATAGAAAACCTACACAAACAGACATTACAATACCACACGATTCTTGTCATTATAAAATACATTAATTAGCAGCCCTGCTACACAGAGCTTCAACGGTCTCTTTAGATGAAATTAATTATAATAGAGAAATTTCAATTATTAAACAAATTGCATATAATAATGGTTATAATACTAAACTTATTGATACATTAATTAAAGAAAAAGATTATTAAATTAGCCATTCAAAAACTTTATCCGAATACCCTAACTTCATTCGATACAATTAAATATGCCTCGATCCCATATTTTGCTGACAAATCAGAAGAAATTGCTAAAATTATAAACAAAACAAATAAATATAAAGTAAGTTTTAAAACAACTAGAAACATCTTAAACACTTTGTTTAATGCAAAATCAAAAACAGACGATTTGCATTTACAAATTAAATGGTTCGCATTGTAATTCGGTTTATATAGGCCATACAATTAGAAATTTTGATACTAGGTATAAATAACACGTACATTGTTACAAATACAAACACCCTCATAAATCCAATTACGCTAAACACTTTCTAGAACACAATCATTCAATGACATCTAATAACACTATAAAATGTTTACACTTTTGTGATGATAAACGTAAATTAGATATACTAGAAGCTTTTGAAATTCACAAACATTTTAAAACTGTACCGTTAATGAATTAGCAAATTGATCTCTTAAATTCACCTCCATTGGACATTTTGGAATAAGAAATCAAGTCATCTGCATACGATTGCCGAGATCAAGTCACCAAGTTCTATTGCTATAACAACACTAACTGTTTACTTTCTAGTATAACCTCTGACAATTGCATATAAACATGCCGAAATACGTATAAGGTTAAAATAAATAAATATTGTTAAAGTAATTACGTATCTTATATACAGATATTCATTAAATTTTATTTTAATCCACATAAATCTGAAACCTGATTACGATCATTATGATTTATGAATTAAAATCACCGGATACGAAATGTTTCTTCTTATAACAAATCTGTGCAATAGTAGGATTGACTATACTTTCATTTAGAGTGGTGATTTCTATTTATATAGAAAACCTGCAATTTATTAGACTTATTGTGACTTTAATTAAATGTTGGAAACTTTACAAAACTTGGAAAACAATAGAAATAGAGTAAAGGAGTTTTAAATACTAATGTAGCACATATTAAGATTTGCCGTTTATTTATACGTTGAAATCACCACAACGTTTATTTCTTTGAGTCTGTATTTTTCTCTACGTAAATCTGAAACGTACTTACTTAATCCAATGACCTCTTATACCATTCCTGTGGAATTAAGGTAATTATACATACAAATCTCTTGTAAATAAATCTTACTTCTTATAACAAATCTATGTAGCAGTAGGATTCATGACAAGTTTCGAAAATTGTACAAATCTTGGAAAACAATACAAATTGTGTCTACAATTTTTAATTATTAATGTAGCACAAAGTTTGCCGCTTCGTTATACCTAAAAATCACTATAATGTTTAGTGCTTTAAATCTGCATTTTATAGGCTATTAATAATTAAATCTATTTCAGAATTATCTAATTAAAATAACATTAAGAGAGTGCGGTGGAGTACTTAATGTTGTAACCATAGGAGTATAGTACAGGGGGTCTGGAACGTTTTCTGAAAAAAAAAAAGCTTTCCCACCTCATCAATACCGATTACTCGGTCAACTATTCAGCAAATATTCGACTGATTGTATTCGGCCGGGTAGCGAATATTCCGCCAATTACGATCAAACGCTAAATACTGATATTAAGCCAACTATTCGGCTAAGTACGAAATATTAGCCAAATTTGGCATATTATTCGACCGAGTGCCAAATACTTATTGATACTCAATGCGTGCGCAAGTTGCGCCACTTAAGCGAAAATCGTTCCCGTTTGGCAACAAAAACTAATAACTTCGTTACAATGCATTTTAATTTATAATGATACCATCAAATTATACAAAACGTTTGCAATTAGGTAATGGTTTTAGTTGATGCACAAAATGCAGAATATTCTCCAAATCTTTGGCTGACTCGAAAAACTATTCTGTTTATCCGAATATTCGTCAAGCTTAAAAAATGAACATTTTTTCGGTACGCCGAATATTTTGTGCATCTTTATTTCATATGTAATAAATAAATCTAACTAAACTTCTTAGTTTTTCAAAAAAGAATTTGGGAAATTCTGGATAATTCTTTACACTTCAACCATTTCCAACTATAACTTAATTACGGTTATGCTCAGGGGTGCTTAGCACCTCTGACTTACCCCTAAAGATGGGTCCTAACAGGCCAACCTGGCGAAACATTTTTGAATTTGTTAGTAATTTATAATTGTAATAAATTTGTTGTGTTGCTTTAGTTCTAAGAAAAGGCGCAGGGCGCGCTTAAAGTGAATTCTAATCCGCAGAGTGGCTGCACCGGATCGCCGACGTTCGGAGAACAACCCCTATCTAACCTCCCACCAGTTTTCATCTAGTATAAAACCGAACGACTGGCGTAAAATATTTAATTATTTTTTAAGAATCATTCTTCGGAATTACTCTTTCAGCATTATTTTCGAATTATCTCTTAAGAAATCATGACCAAAACTCCGAACCTGAATAAACCGTCTTTTGCAAAGACTTAAACCATTCATTAAAACCGTGTTTAACTAGCAAGTTTAATTTGTTTGAATTAAGTAGAAATAGAAGTGTTTTGGTTTGATTTAAGACTTAAAGCTGCCAGAGATCATATTTTAGTTAACTAAAACTGACTTTGGTTTTGCATAACCAATAAACCAGCAGGTTTGATACATTTGAATAAAGTTGAAAAAGCAATATTTCGGCTTTAGTTAAATTGTTATCCAGGAATTTAATTTTATTTTATTTTCACCACCGAGTGACAGAAAGTGTATATATTTAGTTACATATTTCTTAACAACTCTAAAAGCAGAGTATTCTAGTTTAATTTTCACGGTTTCTTCACAAGAATTAAAATTGGTTTAAATTCATTTATACCATACAAGCTCAGAGTTTGACATTTCTACGTAAATTGTTTCACGTCACTCCGCAAATATATTTCTATAATTCTATAATTTTCGCTTTTGGTTTCTGATTGTTTGGAGATTATTTTATTGATAATTCACCGGGAGTTGTGACTTGCTAATTTTGCGTAACCTACAAATATGTTCGAATATACTCCATCTATTAGTAGAATATCAAACAATTTTTCATCAATTTTGTGCCATAAACCTCCACTGTTTTTGAAAGCTCCTAAAACCAACTGTGACATACATTGCAATTCTAAATTTAAATTATTATTTGAGTTTCAAAACTGGTGGACTTGCAAAACATGGTACATAAACGTGAAAATTATACCTGTTGAAGTCACGCGATAGCAATCATCCAAATTAAAGCAATTTTTTTAAACAAAATGATTAACAACTACCAAACTGTTCAAGTAAAATTTATATAATCTTGTACCGTTTTAATCAGTATATTAAGAGCCATTTACAAACGCGAAGAGTGAAGTCCATTAAAAGTTTCTTAATAGAAGTCCTTGGTATATTTAATATAAAAAATGCTATCAAAGAAGTACAGAACGCTGCGACACCCTGTATTTTATTAAATATTAATATTAAACGAGCTAAAGTGGCGTTTTCCTGCAGCAATGTATGTAACTTAAAGTTGCAATATTAATCAAATGACACTATTAATCAATAACACTAATTACACTAATATGTAAATATTGTAAATTAGGATTTATACTTCAAGCGACCCATTTGCATCCTTAATATTGAATTTCATGCAAAAACGGATGTAATTAATAGCAAAATGCATTATAGCGAGGTTTTTCCGCTTTTGAAGAACCTCTGATAACTTACATATATTTAATAGACATGTGCTCGTATTTAGTACAGAGTCTCTAAGTTTCAAAAAAAGTTACCATGTTAAGGCAAGTCGAAGGGACTTATGGATGAATCCATAAATCTTATAAGTACACCGGAACTCTGTGAAACCGCACCTAGCTCAAAGCGAATTAATTTGAATGAATTCTCATTGCTATGTATCTTTCTGTTGAATGCAGTTATGTCGTTCCTCAGATACAATACCCACGTGCTTTCTTTTGTTCGGCTTCCTACACGCGATTAAAATCTACTGCGAATTGGTTAACAAAACGAAACAAGTGTTAATAGGCTTGAAGGTAGTAAATGTGATTAATACGAATCAGGAAGGACAATGAGTTTGCGTATATCAATGTCATTGTAATTTAACAACATCTTGCTAAAAACCTGACCGGTTTTATATTCCAAACAAACGAATTTCTGGTGATTTCAACGTGTGATCAAATGAAAACCTTAAATTTGTGTTGAAATTGAAAAGGTTCCCATATTCAAAAACACTATAGAAAATAACATAACTTCAAGGTAATTTCATATTTATAACTTTTTATAATGTGACAGGTTTACGTACGGGGTTGGGCAATGTAAATATCTTTAATACGGCAATCGCGATTGTGACAAAATTTTCTTCGTGAAAGTTCCGATGTGCGGCAAATACAATAAAAGTATCGGCGGTTTAACAGAACTTCCGGTTTAACCGAAAATGATATCAATTTTTT
The DNA here is from genome assembly GCA_958336395.1 of Ctenicera cuprea. Classification (NCBI taxonomy): domain Eukaryota; kingdom Metazoa; phylum Arthropoda; class Insecta; order Coleoptera; family Elateridae; genus Ctenicera; species Ctenicera cuprea. The sequence goes on along the minus strand of OY284487.1, from coordinate 17,400,711 downwards.
CATTTTAAATAGAACACCCTGGATATTTTTTGATATATCGATAGAACTCTTTTTTGCGAGTTCAGTGATATAAGGTTTCATGTTTTTATTTTTAATAATTCTAGAGATATTGAACAATAATGTTTCGTAATTGTTATCTAGCAGCTCATGAAAACAAAAGAATGTGAGACGCTTAAACAGTTATGTAATGTTGTCAAATATGCTTGCGTCTTGTTGTGTTGTTTTGATGTTTGATAGATTGAGCAGTGTGGTTGCAGTAATCAATTAATTAACCAAATTAATTAAAACTGCTGAAGTTAACATCAGAAATGGTTCAATTAACAGAAAGATTGCAAATTTTTAAATAATTTACAAACTTCTTGCTGAGTTGTACGACGCTCACCAAAACCAACCATAATTAAAATTTGAATTCGTTCTCTTTCTGTTAATTGAATCATTTCTGATGTTAAATTCAGCAGTTTTATTTAATTTGGTTAATTAATTACAATTAGACAAACACGGCGTGCTTACTAACAAAGGGACCTCTTTGTTTATAAGTTCGATTTTTACTTCGTTGAAGTTAAGAATTGTTTTATTTACAATAAATTAAAGGGATCTCTGCTTTTTATTTACATAGAAAAATTAACGGATGGAATGCATCTACGATTATAGCACTTACATACAAGTTCCAAAGATCCATTTTTATAGTTTAAACATTAGACACTCACCGCGTTAAATTATTAGATTAGGTAAGAAATAGCCACACACAAAACGTAGTAGTAAATAACAATTGTTCGAGTCTCCCTAATTTTTATTTGCAAATTAATTCTTCTTGAAATCTTCCAAAGTTACGTATTTTATTAGCATTTTTAATAACAAACATTAGCATAGCTTATTAACAAACATTTTGCCAAACATGACCAATATAAGTAAATTTAATGTAGTAAACCGTTAAACCGGTTTCTAGAATTTGGGCTTTAGTAAATATTGTCTGTGAAGTATGGAACCATGCAGTTTCCAAGCTGATTTATTTTTGAATTTTGTAACGACTAATGACACTGTGACTTCCAAACAGTTTTTGCAGATTTAAATAGAAAGTTCATGGGCAACTTGAATATTTACTTCAACGGCTAACCCTTTAACTTTTTGAGTAACTTTTGTGTATGACTCGATAGATATTTTAATAATCTACCAGAATCAATCATGAAAAATATAGTGTGCCGTTTAAGACACCAAAATTTGATCTTATTTCCGGTGTAGCCGATAGTAGTAACATGTTGTTTATAAACTGAATTTAAAGTTTTCTATGTACTATTAACACAAGCAAAAGTTAATTTTGGTAACTTGAAAAATAACTGCAATTTTAGGTTGGGACATCTAGGCTGAATTACTCGTTACATGTAAATGTTATTTTTCGAAAATTGTATAGAATCTAGATTTTACCAGTATTCTCGCGAGGCTTGTGATCATAGGCGCAGATGCGGGTGTGCTCGGGTGCTTAAGCACTCCTGCAGCAGTAAGACATTCATTAAGGAAGCACCACCAGATACAAGAAAATGGCAGGAGAATGGATTAAGAGGAAAAACATGAAAACAAATTACGAATGTAGCTACAGTACATATATTTTTAACCGACTTCAAAAAAAAGAGGAGGTTCTCAATTCGTCTGTATATATATAGAATGTGCCCCCCCCCCCCCAACTAACTTTTGAACGACTTGATATTTTTCTACAAAATTTGGTGTGCTGTAATGGGAAATTAAATACTATTTTTCAGACCATATTAAAATTTTGTATCATCCAAAATGGCCACTGGGCGCCATTTTGAATTTTTTTTTAATGGAAAGGGGGTCGACTGACATTTCATTGGAAAGGTCTTTTAGTTCTGCGTCTGATCCTAAAGTTTCAAAGAAAAATATTCAGCCATAACAAAATGACAATGTTTGAACATAAAAAAGTTTATTTAAAAAAACTAAGAATTGAAGCTTAAATTAATTAAATTAAGTGTTCGAAATGTTTACCATTCACTTCTTGGCACATAAAAAGTCGGTTATGAAATTCCTGCCTTACATTTTCATAAGCTTCTGGAGTGATAATTCTGCAAACTTTTGTAATGCGTTACTCAGTTCTTCAATTGTTTCTGGATGGGTTCTGTACACTTTTGATTTCAGATATTCCCATAGAACAAAATCTAAGAAAGTTAAATCTAGGGAGTGAGCCGGCTGTTCTACAGGCCCCCGCCTAACAATCGATCTGCCAAAAAAACGTCCGTTGAGAAAGTCAGAACCAGGCCTATAATAATGACGCGGCGCACCGTCTTGTTGAACATAACGTTTTCAATATTATTTCAAGCCACCTGAGATATTTCTGGGAAAATTTAGTCCTGCAAATGAAAAAGTGGACTACTGGATAAGAACATCAAAACAATTTTGAACTGAATGAGTCCATTGGTTTACAATCCGCCATTTTGTTATGGCTCAATATTTTTCTTTGAAATTCTAGGATCAAACGCAGAACTAAAAGACCTTTCAAATGAGGAGTCAGTCGACCCTGGATAAGAAATCAAAACAATTTTGTTTAAAATCCGCCATTTTGTTATGGCTAAATATTTTTTTTGAAACTCTAGGATCAGACGCAGAATTAAAAGACCTTTCAAATGAGGTGTCACTCGACTTCTTTTACTATTTAAGAAAAAATTTCAAAATGGTGCCCAGTCGCCATTTTGGATGATACAAAATTTTAATTTGGTCTGAAAAATAGTATTTAATTTCCCATTACAGTACACCAAATTTTGTAGAAAAATATGAAGTCGTTCAAAAGTTAGTTGGAGTGTTACTTTATGGACACAGTGTATTTTTTTAATGTATGTTCGGGCATAACTTTTTTGTTTATAAACCGATTTTAATGATTATTTTTCCGTTGGGTTCAGTATAGTTCCAAGGTTGTCCTATTTTAATTTCATTGGTATTGGACCTTGAACTTCGAAGATACACCAGGCAATTCCTCAGAATCTATTTTTTTTAACAGACTTTTTAGTGTTCCCGTCTTTTATCTTCTGTTTCAACTAGCCGTCGTTTCCTCATTCGAGAAGCATCCTTACTAGGTCTACCCATCACTTAAAATTGTAAAAACATTAACTTTAAAAAAAAGAAAACCGACGTCAAATAAAAACACAAAAGTAACACATAAGTTAACTAAAAAGCAAAAAATAAATGTTTTTTATGCAACAATTTAATACTGATTTGTTATTCCGTTTAATGTAATTAAGAAATTATTGTTTATTATATAATTATTAATTGTTTTATAATTTTGAAGTCGGTGCCAAGTAAAACATAAAAATTATATACCTTGCTACAATAACAAATTAGATACAACGAAAAAATTGGCACAGACTTAAAAATTATAAAACAATTAATAATTATATAGTAAACAATAATTTCTTAATTACATTAAACGGAACAACAAATAACTATTAAATTGTTGTATAAAAAACATTTATTTTTTGCTTTTTAGTTAACTTATGTTACTTTTGTGTTTTTATTTGAAGTCGGTTTTCTTTTTTTTTTAAAGTTTATTATTAGATAACAAATTCTATTCTCTCTGGTTATCACTACAACAGTATACCGCAAGGCACTCTCAACAAGAGGTGTTCATAAAGCTCATACTCCAAGAAAGAAATGTCTTCGGCATAAGCGATAACAGCAGTAAGAGCTACAAGTGAATGTAAGGGAAAGCAGACTGAAAGTGTGATAGGAAATATTGTAAAAGCCAGTGTCTTTATACATTTTCTTAATAAGTAGGTTTTCATAATGTTGTCTTTCTGGCGTCGATATTGTCATGGTATTTGACCAAACCGGAATGGGACGTTTCATCGACGCCGTTTCACCATCGTTGTTTCGCCGTCACCGTTTTGCCGCTACTGTTTCGCCGCCGTTTAGCCGTCGGCCGTTTAGCCACGCCGTTTCGCCGTCGCCGTTTCACCGTCAAAATTTTCTTGTTTCGACCTCTTTCAGTTAATAATTTTCTAGGTTTCTTCAAATATCAAAAACCACTTATAACATTAAATGTTCTGTGCGAAGCCATTAAACAATTGTCTTTAGTTTAAATATTTGGGCAGTTTTTGTAATATTGTAATTAATTGTTTAGTTAATAAATGTATTTAGGAGCTTAGTGCTGAATTTTTTTTAGGTTAGGTTAGGTTAGGTTAATAATAAAATTATAAAATATGTATTTATAACTTTTATAAAAAGTAAAATTTTTTGAGAAACTAATAACAAACAACTTTCCTATTTGTTGCATACTTTCTGGGAAACATTGTATATTGGGTTGACGGCGAAAGAGCCGATGGCGGAACAGCCGACGGCGAAACGACCGACGGCGAAACGAACGACGGCGAAACGACGACGGCGAAACGGCGACGGCGGAGCGGCTACGGCAAAACGTCCTAGACCGAGGTGTGACTCGATCCACTTTGCTTTTAAAATGTTGCAGTTTTGGTGGCCGTCACAAATCACTTTGTCGTTGATTTTTGTCGTTTGCTCAAGAAATAGTATATTTAGTGTAATTTAAGTGTCCATAGTCCAATGTTTCTAAATTGTTCTTTAATAGTTAGTTAGATTATAAATAACGTTGTGCATTAAAATATGGTTTACTATTAATGTACAGAACCAGCTTTTCTATTTTCTTCCCAACTCTATCGTAAGCATTCTTGTTATAGAAGTAAACTGTACAAACTGAAGTTTCCGTTAGCTCCTTGTAGATTCTACAAACCATCAATACATACAAATAGTCTAACTTAAGATAAATTATACCACCGATTTGTGTTAATAGTTACAGCAAATCGCAGCAATACACAACTGCGCGTACAAAAATTCTTGTATTGGCCACCTCTTGGAAAATTCTTGTAAACTAGCAGTTTTCTACCTTCACGGAATTTTACCGTACTTGTAACCATTACACACCTTATTTGCTAAATGTATTGAACAAACTTGGTCAAATCTGCTAAGCATCTTTGTAATCCACTTCGTTTAAATTCTTTTAACTGTATTTGACCAGGTGAAATGTAGATTCAGTTATCAGTAATAAATTTAGTAAAAATATTTAGAACACCTGATTTAGGATCTAGTATAGCCGTAAACAAGCTTTTTTATTGCTTTAGTTAGCGGTGTTTCTGTGGCTTAGCGTTGTGTTACGAGATAGTAATTTATGAAAAAAATCTATTAATTTTATGTACAACATGACGAGAATTTATCGCTCATACTGTGCTGTAATTAGAAAAATAAATTTAATTTTTTTTTGATAACAGTTGTTTTATTTTATAAGAATTAGAAATAATTAAATAAATTTGCAATATTTAGCACAAATTTTGAAACGGCACTGGGAAACTTTTCTAAGCTGAATTCTTATAGTATTTCATTAAATTTTTTAGTATTTTTGGCATAAAAATGTTTGTTAATATCATAGGTTTTGACCTAGCAATTGCTACGATTCGCGAATTTACTTTCCCAATGATTTACGAGTAATGCACAGTTTATTCTTAATGTAACCGTTTCTAACTATTTCGTTTGCTAGTTATGATTTCACTGAACGGTAATAAAATGACAAGATTATTGATGCTGCAAATTGCTTGAATGTGCAAATTCATAGCATGTGCCGACCGTAACTGATTTGAATCAGGATTGTGATAGATGTGCAAAAATTAATGGATTATGTACGAGCTGCTTATTTTTTGCTAGTTTGACAAGTAGGTTATTATGTACAATATTTTTTCAAAAGGTCATTTTGCCAACTGTTAATACAAATTGACATTTCACATTACAAAAATGATTTATGTGCAATTGAGATTTTTTTATACATCATTTTTATCTCTAACGATTATGCGGTTCCATACGAGAATTTAATGTTTTTGTTTCAATACGACTCTAACGAATCGTTTGAAATTATTAAAATTGCAATAATCAATGAGGAATATTTTTCAGTTTTTAAAATTCCTAACCAGAATATTACAATACAAAATGGTTATTATAAGGAATAATTAAATTGTGTACCTGATGTTGTAGTGTCCGGATTTCTAGTTTAGTATTTAGTCAGTATTTAAACTATGAGGCAATCAATTAATAATAATTACTGGCATAATTCCTTTAAATATGTAGTTGGCGCATATATACAATTGTAAAGGAATTATCGACAACCTCAGAATGGTAACAGATCCATATGTTTGACATTATGCTAGCTTGTGTAGCTACTTATTATTTATTTGGGCCGGCGGGTGGTCTAGTGGTTAAAGTCCCAGGCTTTGAAACTAGACTCCCAATGGCAGTTGGTTCGAGTCCACTGCTCGTCAGTAATTTTTCTGAACAAGTTAAATCCGACGGGTCCATGGATGGTGTATGTAGGTGTGTATGTTGGGTTGCATGTCTTTCAGGGGTGGGGCATGTTAGACCGGTGAAGAGCACTTAGTGTGCTGAGCCCGGGTAAGGGGGTGGGATGGGAATCATGGGGTCGTGCTCACGCACGGCTTCATGATTCTTAAAAAAAAAATATTATTTATTTAATCAGCTGGAACTGATGCTTGTGTAATAGTAAAACAAAATAAAACAGGGTTCATAAGCGTAGAATATGAATGGTCATGAGTTTTAAAAGTACTTCACAAAACAGAGATTTTACGAAACTTAAAAATTATGTTTTTAATTGAAATGTAAAATAGCAACTAGGAATTAATAAAAATAGAACGTGTAAATTCATCAATACAATGAGAAAGTTCAACGAAAGAAAAGTTTGGACGATTAACATTCATAAGGGACCGAAAACCACCATTAAATAACAAGCTTAAGAGTTGCAGTACACAACAACAATTTTTTCAAAATTCTCAACCGAAAAATTAGTTTTTTGTCCCACAAAATACCTTTAAACATTGAAAATTACCTTTCAACTTCGCAACTCGTTAATGGAGCCAAACTGTAGAAGTTGGCCGGTGAACAAGTGACTGGATTATTTGTCGACTTTAGTATATTTGCAATTTCTAATAAGTCTGAGTAACCAGCATTGCGATGCAATACTTGTTCAATACATTGCAACAACCTGATGCCAAATTCTCCGCCCAATTCTAATGGAGCAAAACTGTGAAAGTTGGCCGGTGACCTACTGACTGGATTATTTGTCGACTTTAGTATATTTGCAATTTCTAATAATTGCGAGTAACCAGGATTGCGATGCAATACTTGCTCAATACATTGCAACAACCTGATGCCAACTTCTCCGCCGAATTCTAAATTGCCAATAATAGAATGAAAACGGTCAATTGATTCTAAAAACGACAAATTTTTGCCTTCTAATGATTTTATAACTTTTTGCTATTCTGCGACTAAAAGTTCTGTCTTTGATTTATTTATCTGTGTGTTGCGGAGGTGTGTTATTGATATGTGCACAGACATCCTGACGCTTGGAATTTAAATATTTACATAAAACCGCAATGAAATGAAAATAGTCCGCCAATAACAAGAAAGGGAGAGGCCATCTCCTAAATCCTAAAAAACAAGTCAGAATCATGATTTACGATTACCATAAGGTCGATTTGCGCATGCATGTTGCTATCACATCCTCACGTTTGCCCCCTTTATTAGTTTGGTTGAAAATTCGGAATTGCAGTTTCAAATTTGGCACGAGGAAATGCTTTCAAGAATGCGATTAAACTTCTGGACGATTTAATCTTGGTTGATTGCTTGCGCATAGAGGTGTGCATCCCGGCCCGAAGTCCTAGCCTAACCCGGCCCGAAGTCCGAACCCAACCCGGCCGGCCCACGCGCCGCCGTACCCGTTTTGAAATTATAAACAAATTTATTATCGGGCCGGGTCGGACTTATTTAAATTCCTAGCCAGGCTTTCCCGGGCCAGCTGTGCCTAACAGGGTCTCGCCAGGCCAGCAGGGCTTAACTGACCTGACAGAGCTAAAAACAGCCGGTGGGTGTGGCGAAAATGTCAAATAGTCTTACAAATTTACGAAAGTAGCTACTTGCAAAGACAGAAACAGATTACATACTGAATGCTTACGTCACAGGCTGTGTAAGCGAGGGCAAAAGCATGCGAAATCTGAGTTGACATGCTAAATTTGCCGGCCTAAATTTATACGGGACTAGCCTGTTTTATGAATTTGTCGCGCCGGGCCGGACCGGACCTGTTACCAAATCCTGTATTTAAAGAAGAGGCCAAGCCAGGCCTGAATTTGTCGGGCCGGGCTAGGCTTGAAAATTTCTTCATTTGCCCAATTCTACGACGAGTTGCGCATGTCAAATTTCTCAAATGTAAAATAAACAAAATAATCGTTTTTAATATTTCAACTGATCAACATAGTTATAGATTAGAGAACACCGGAAATCTAAAAACTAGTTCGTTTTCTAAGAAATATCAGAAGGAGGAGTGTCCAACTTCAACACATGTGAAAATTAAGTTCAGATTGTTATTCTGTAATTACCAAATAATTGGTTTGTTGTAAGCCTCTTTCTTAAAATCCTATTTTAAATTTAATTGCTATAATGTGTTAAAATGCATATTACAGTATAACAATTATACTCGACAGCTGAACGTGACTACTATACATATAGAATTAAAGAGAAATTTGTGAAATTTCACCTAAATATACCAAAAAATAAATATTAATACTATAAATTAATTGCTTACAATTAGTTTTCGCTAAAATAAAAAAAAAATTTTGTATAACAAGGTCATTACACGACGCTAAATCGTCAAAAAATTTTTATTGGGGGATAGATCTCTCATACAACCATCATATTGTCTTCACTGCCTATTCTCTTTCACTGTTAAAATTTGCAGACTGTTAAACGCTATTTAAACTATGTTCTCCATTCATAGCAAACGAATATGTACATAAGTGAAAGCTCTTCGGTTATTAAAATATCTTTAATGCAACTGTGCAAATATCGCTTCATTAATAGGATTACTGGATATAAAGATATCATCAACAGGTTAATAATTGCCTAGTAATTTTCACTTGCGCATTACATTTTATGGCAGGCAGTACTAAAATATTGAACTTATTTCACTACGACTGTCAAACTCGTTATTAACTCAAGTTTTTGCTCAGTAATCTTTTTAAAACAACTAAACGTGACACGACATGCATTTATTCATCTTCTATTTTTTCTTACAAATAGCATGTTGGTGACAAACTATAATAGATTATTTTCACTGTGTCCCATTAGTATGGAACACCGTTTTACATTTTTTAGGTGTCTTCATTATAGTTTCTTTTCAGAGATAAATAATCATTTTTAGATACAAATCAAAATTAAAGTTAGACGTCTAAAAATGGTTTGTTACATGACAACAAAATTATTGACTTCAAAAATATGTTACTTCAAAAATGCTTTCACATAATTAAACGTTTTCTTGACGTTCGCAAATAATTTTTTGACGTCAAAACATTATTTTGTAACGTCAAAAAATTATTAACCCAAAAAAAGTATTTTTTGACGCCAATAAATGATTTCTTGACGTCGGTAAACAATTTTTTGACGTAAACAATTACTTTATGACGTCATAAATAAGTTTTTTGGGCTAAACTTCCAAGAAAACTAATTTTGACGCCACAAAGTGGTTTTGTGTCGTCACAAAATCGTTTACTGGCGTCAAAAATCGTTTATTGGCGTCAAAATTTTATTATCTGACGTCTAAAAATGTTTTTCTTAAGTTAATAGTTGTCGCAGTGACATCAAAAGTCATTTTTACCTGAAAACATAAATTTTCAAAAATCTCAAGTAAACATTTAATTACGCGGCAACATTTTTGTTGTGGAAATTTTTTTTTAACGTTAATAATATTTTTCATGTAAACGTCTAAAATTTATTTTCTACGACAAAATTTGATTTAGATTTGCGTCTAAAAATGATTTGACTTTTGAAAATAATAATAATAAATAATTATTTGAAGTCAAAAATTGCTTTTGTGGCGTTAAAATATTTCCTAAATTAATTAGGAAAATGTAATTTTGTTTTACATACTTAACAAGTAAAACGGCGTTCCAATAATTAGTCGCGAAGAATTGTTTGATCTTAGAACCTCTCATTTGAAAAGAAAGAGAACCTCTAATACAGGGTGTTTCTCAAGTACGTACAGAAACTTCAGAAAGTGATTTTTTAGGTTATTTTACGAAGAAAATTTTATATATATACATACATATATCCGACAATACATATTTACGGAGTTACAGCACTCTGAAGTAAGAACAGTCTAATCACCTTTTTGTCGCTAACTTTCAAAGTATTTTTACTAAAATTTTGTACATGTATAAGTGAGTACTGCTGATGTAGGTTCGTGTTTCTACTAATTTGGGTTTAAATAAGTGCACCAAAGGTGTCTCATATAGGGGTCAAGTAATATTTCCTTTTAAATATTTTTACAATTTTTGAATTTTTGTCTAGAAAACCTTATCCTCCATACCAAAACCCACTTAAAAATACTCTTGTTGAAAATCGCTAGGTATATCTAAAAGTTTTCATGATAATTCAATGCTTTTGTAAAATCGAGCCACCATGACGGTCTAAGTGTTTTTTCAAGATGTTAAGATAGTTTTCACAAACACTGAGAGTGAGTTTTGCACATGAAAATAATGAAAAAGTTTTTGTAAACATTTATCCGGAAACTTTTCGTTATAGAGGTAATTGGAAATTGCAACAAATTAAACTATTCGGCAGGCTGTAAATCCGGAAGGAAGAAGCATTGCCGAACCTATGTTTATCAGAAATTGTTTTATTGTTTTGGTGTGTATAAGTTATTCTCAGAGTTTCTTCCAACTATTTTCGCAACTTAGGAAAACACTCGGGCTTTCATGGCAACTTGATTTTTCATAAAACTTGAATTATTTCGAAAACTTTTAGACATAGCTACTTTCAACGAGGGTATTTTTGTGTGTATTTTTGTATATAGAATGAGATTTTCTAGACAAAACTTCAAAAATTGTAAAAATCTAAAATATTTAGAAGTAAATGTTACGTGAGTTCCTCTTATGTACCTATTCGCTAAAGCAGTTGTGCTCTCATATAAAATTTCAAAATTTTATTTCAACTATTGCGAAAAATTGTTCTTAGAGGACTGTAACTTCGTAGAAAAGCTTTTTTGGACATACGTCTATTTAAACTTTTCTTTATGAAGTAACCCAAAGAGTCACCTTCTGAAGTTTATATTATTTATATTACTCTCTATATATATTATTTTTAATCTTATTGCCTATGGTTGCTATCATGTAGTTTTAAATAGGCTGGTCAAATCATTAATTAAAATCATTTTATTCCTGAATAACTGGTATAAACTAGTAGGCAATACAAAAACATTTCAAAGGCTTTTCTCCCAAGTGTAATAAAGAAAAAACTTAAAAATTACTAACCAAATCTGAATATTTTGTACTAACATGATTTATAACACGAATAAATTTCGTAATAAAAATACTTGCAGCGTAGCGTTTACGACGCAAACATATTTAAAATTTAGTGAAATTATCCACTATCATCTTTACGATCAATAATAAACGCGATGATGCAACCCATAAAACTATTAAGATACTTTTACCTGTAACATCTATCCTAAAAGCCTATCACTTTACTATAAAATGCTTTCATCATGTCGTTCTAGAATTATTCCGTTACTTTTAATTCGGAATGACAATTTATCAAGCACTGAAAAAGTATCACACCTTAGGAACGTCCATAAAGCGTTACTATTTTATTGAACCGGAATTATTGCTAGTTTTTATTATTAAATTAAATTGCATTAGCTGCTGGTTTCATCTAGGGCGTACCATATTAAAGTTGAAGCAAGTTTCATCTCTTTTTATTTAGCTATGTTGGCCCAGTAGAACAGGTTAATTTTCTTTGAACTCGTATTAAAATACCGAGAAGACGTTTTCTCTTAGGATATTTGTCATATCTTACAGAAAACTATGATTCAGACATTGACTGAAGACATTTCTTTGTGTTTTAGAAAGCACCTCATTTTTCTCATTTTTTTTGCTTAATCTTTATAAACCGGTTGCCTTCGCCTAGTAAGAACATTTAAAAATTTAGAATTTTAATATGTAACATAGGATGTTAAGAAGAATGTAATTAAGAAAAGTTTCTCAGATGCTGAGGTGAGAGGTGACAACTTCAAGATATAAAGCATTTTTAATTATTTCTTTGTGAAGCTGAAAAGACGACGAGGGTCAACACGTGAGCATGTTTATGAAGCTCATGTTGCTGTATGTATTTTTCTTAACGAGCAAATTCATGCTTTATACAATTTACAGTAATTATTGTTTTAAGACATGTATTGCGACGAAAAAATAGGATTGCAGTGCCATATTTCACAAATTTTAATTTAGTTTTTACTTTCTCGGCATTTTAATCTGTCTCTTACTTTCCCCACCCTCACTGCCTTTTTCTTTTTCCCATCCTTTTTTTTCCATTTTCTTCTTTTTTCTTTCTTCTCTTTTTCTCGCTGCCTCTTTTCTCCTTTCTGTCTTTTTTCCTTCTTCTTTCTCTCTCCCACCCTCTCTACGTTGTCAACCCTCTACGCCTTCACACCCTTTCTACCTCTTCACTTCCTCGTTTTCCTAGACCCTTTGATCATTTTGACTGGTAACGTATGGTTACTTAAAATATACTATTGACAGATCAAAATTGGTATACATTTTAGCTTCGTAATGATCTTAGGAAGATAAATGATATTATTAGAAAGTACTTTCGAAATCGAAAAAGCTGCCATAGTTAAAAAATTTTGATTTTTTAAATTTTTACAAACTTATTTATAAAATGACAATGTATTTAAAAACACCACTCTGATTTATTAGTATTTAATTTTAAAAGTTTTAAATTCAGTATTGTAGTAGGAAATAGTTTTGGAAATTTTGCAAACAATATTGCTCCAACACCGGCCACACAATTAATTTTAAACTTTGTAAGCTCATTGGCTTGGGAAAGAGCTACAACTTGATTTGTGTTTGAACCCGCTAAGTTTTAGTGACGTCCTCTATGAATTTTTAAAAGTTTTGGTTTTAACCCTTATTTATTTAAAAGCAAGTTATCAGATTGCAACGAAATTTGATATTGAAAAAGTCGACAAAGCGGGACCAAATTTGGTCAGCATTTTAGAAATTTTGAAAATCATATTGCTCAAAAACTTGCTAAACTATGTAAGGTTATAGACTCGGGAATCAGCTACAATTTGGTTTGTGTTTTAGCCCGCTAATTGTTTGTGACGCCCTCTAAGAATTTTTAAACATTTTGGTTTGAACGTTTCTGCTCAAAAGCAAGTTATTAGGTCGTAGTAAAATTTGATATTGAAGGAGTCGACAAAATGGGATCAAATTGATTTTAAACTTTGTAAACTCATAGACCTGAGAATGAGCTACAATTCGGTTTGTGCTTCAACCCGCTAAGTTTTTGTGACGCCCTATATACATTTTTAAAAGTTTTGGTTTTAACGTGTATATACTTAAAAGCAATTTATTAGATTACAAAACGAGATTAAATTTGGTATTGTAGTAGTATCTTGGAAATTTTGAAAACAATATTCCTGAAAAACTGGCAACACATTTAATTTTAAAGTGTGTAAGCTGGGAATGAGCTACAACTCGGTTTGTGTTTCAACCCGCTAATTTTTAGTGATGCCTTCTATAAATTTGTAAATATTTAGTTTAACGCCTATTTACTCAGAAGCAAGTTATCAAATTGTAATGAAATTTGATATTGAACTAGTTGAAAAACGGGAAAAGATTGGGTTTTGTAGTAGCATTTCGGAAAGTTTGAAAACTATATTGCTCAACAACTGGCGAAACAATTATTTTTAAATTTTGTAAGTTCATAGACCGGCCGACTGTTCTGGCTCAGGTTTTTCCGCGGTTTTCCTTGGCCAAAAGGAGAATACTGGAACAGTACTTTCTGCTGAAATTCTTCTTTATCTAAATTCCTTGTTCTAACTCATTTTTGCTATTCTTTTTCGGCATAAAAATATTGCTCAAAAACTGGCCACACGAAATTATTAAATTCTGTAGGGTCGTAAAGCTAGCTACTATTTGGTTGGTGCCACAGGTCGTTAGGTTTACGTGTACTTGGTACTTTTTTATTTAATACACTAAGAACGATAATACATTTATAATCACACTAAATTGCTCATAAGTGATAGTAGAGTAAGAATCAAAACTTAACTAATGGTTATTTTATATTACTGGCCTATTAAGGTTAAAAGCAATATTGCTTAGCTGGTAACCCTAGCGGCAGCGGTGACACGTGGCTTGGATTTTACTATATTTATTATTTTTACGCAAGCTCGGCACACATTTCTTTTTATTTATATTTTCTCAGCATTCTTTAAAACAAGTTTTAATTTTTAAATTTTTTATTTTATTTACATTGTTGCTTAGATAAAAGAAATATATTACATATGCTTTTATACTGAACGCCTGCTGTATGAAAAATCTAGCTACGCCACTGATAATTACAAACATACTTCTAAAATAAAATAAGAGAACGACCAAAGTACACAAAAGTTCAGATGAAGTGCTTCGCTAATTTTTGTTTATTGAGCTGGCGTCGATACAAAATTAGTGATCAAGCTTTTCAGCGAATGTAAAATAACACTTTTTTTGTACATACAGTAGCATTTAGAGAAGCAGCTCTTTCTTTTTTTTTGGATCTGATTTTTTCCCAAGCAATCAAAAAATCGATAACCTTGCGCCTTTAATTTATGAGAAATTTAAATTGTTTTCAGATTAAGACTGGTATTCTTATAGGCGTTCCGTGTCTATGCAGTGCTGAGTCATAATTTGCTGCAGTACTGAACAGTATAAATTGTTGAAGCAAGAGTGCAGGTGAAATGCTTCCTTTATTTTTATATGGCTCTTACACCTTCTTCTTTTATATAAATAACACAGCCTACACCGACAGGTGTTTCTCTGTTATGACTGCAATAAATACTAATAGTGAAAGTCTTTTTATAACTAATTTTAAACAACTTTAGTTACAGACTTACTAGTTCTTTGCAATTTACCTGTTTGTTAAAAAGAAGAATTGGTAGCTCAGGATGTAAATCAAGATTTCATCAATAAAGAGGCCACCGAAGCATTAAATAATCATTAAGCAAATTACTTCAGTAAACAACATACCGCTTGCTTTAATTTAATAAAATTTATTAAAATTCTATAAAGAGCAAAAGTTTTCAGAAAACTATAAATTACACTTGTTAATCGTTTCGCTCTTGTAGTTAGTACATACATAGTTGAACGTCGACTTTACAATGTTGTTGATTTATGAGCTAATATTGAGGAATAATTTATAGAGTGCTTTCAGGTAGTATAAGTGTTATAATTAAAAGCAAAATAGAGTATTTAATTACCAGACTTTCATTAATTTCAATCTTTCAATATGAACTACCTACTGTTAAACATGGTATAAAGTATATTTCACGAATTTTTTATTTTATAAATTTTCATAAATTTGTCAAAACTTTCGAAATATTTTTAAAATTTCAATAAATGCGAGCAAGGTCCTGTAGCGGTTGTCCTACATTTTTTTGTAAAATTTGATTGGCGCGTCAGAGATCATTTATTTGAGTATTTGGTAATAGTACGACTATAGATGTTTGCGATGCATTTTATCGGTAATAAATTTTTTACTAGTTGGTGTCAGCACAGCGACGTCAGGAGTTACAAATTTATTTGTAAGTGCTCTACAACAGAATGATGAGTTCAGTTTCGGTTTCAATCCTGAACATATGTAAATTAAAAATTTTAAATATAATTGTGGTTTAATTGTAAAGCATCTATATATTAAATCTGTAACTGTCTTACCATAGCCACACGACTAAATATTGCATCTCCGAAAGATTTATCACTATAGCACACCCGCGCCTTTACATGTTGGTTCGGTCTATTGATTCATTTCACTACTATTAGTATAATTGAGTTATTTATGGGTACTTTAATTCTAGCTGGTCTGAAATGTGTATTTATCGTGCTGACAACTAAAAAATGTGTAGCAGAGGAATTTCTCCATTTATTGGCTGCAAACTTGAATCTGGATTAGGTTCCACTTACTATTACAAGATGTTTACTACAAAACTATTTACTACAAATTCTAGATGCTCCTGTAGGAACTACACTTTTACTGACGACGCATTCACTATAATGTCGAGCAGATATTTATTGTGTTTGCGGGTTCCGATATTTACGTTAAAATCACGTAGGATGATTGGGCCGTGAAGCTCGCCAACATCAGGGGAATGTCTGATTTATATGAATAAGAGCAAATTTAATTTGGGAATTATACGCGAATGTCTAATAACATTTTTTAGTGCGTATTTATTAGCCCCAAAGACATTTTGGAAATCTTTGTTAAGGCACTTGCCTAGAAATCAGGACTAATGATAAGTTTAACTAAATATTTTCCTGCTTTATTTTATGGAATTTTCTGGGGCTACAATTTTTTTCTTTTTTTTCACGGTTTTTAGTTTCGGGAGCAATTTTTATTCAGAACTTCTCAGCGGCCTATTGTAAAAGTTTGCGGCAGGGGCCTTACGGTTAGCGTTACACCACTGGTCAACAGTATAGGATATTTATCAATATAATCTAAGTTTCAGGCTTCCGCGGCCGTTGTTAATAACATCTAGGCTTCCGGGTTGAAGCCGCGCCATCGGTACTTGAGCTGCCGACGTTTCGTCCTCGGTTGCACGGGACATCTTCAGGGCTGTGGTCACTTTGGGATCTGGAAGACAACTGAAGTTGAAGTTGTGTTCCAGATCCTAAAGCGACCACAGCCCTGAAGATGTCCCGTGCAAGCGAGGACGAAACGTCGGCAGCTCAAGCACCGATGACGCGGCTCCAACCCGGAAGCCTAGATGTTATATATCAATATATTGATCATCATCATCATCTGCCTATTTCAGTCCGTTGTTGGACGTAGGCCTCTCCAAGCATCCTCCATTGGTCCCTGTTTTTCGCCTTCTGCATCCAGTTGTAATCTGCTACTCTCTTGATATCGTCAGTCCATCTGAGGGGAGGCCTGCCTCTATGCCTTTTACCTGTTCTTGGTCTCCACTGCAGCATGCTCTTCGTCCATCTCTTATCTGTTAATCTGGCAATATGCCCGGCCCACTGCCATTTCAATTTAAATATCTGTTCTATTACATCTTTTACTTTCGTTTTATTTCGAATCCATGTATTTGTCATCCTATCCCTTAAACTGATTCCCAGCATTGCCCGCTCCATTCCTCTTTGCGCTACCCTCAGTTTTTGCATATTTTTTGCCGTTAACGTCCACGTCTCTGCTGCGTAAGTTATAACAGGGAATATATTCTGGTTATATAACTTCGTCTTTAGTGTTTGGTCTATGTTACTTTTAAAGATTTCTCTCCATCTACCGAATGTGACCCAGCCCAGTTTTATTCGCCTTTCTATTTCTTTTGTTTGATTGTCCATCTGTAGTGAGATGTATTGTCCAAGGTATATATAGCTTTCTGCCTGCTCTATACTTTCCCCATCAATCTGTATATCAACTATCTCATGTACTAGATCGTTTATCATTATTTTAGTCTTCCCTTTGTTCATTTTTAATCCTATGTCTTTGGCTTTTTCGTTTAGGTCTGTTATCATTTCTTTTAATTCTTCTAGGTTGTCCGATATAAGCACGACGTCATCAGCAAATCTTAGATGGTTCAATCTTTCCCCATCTACTCTTATTCCTTTATTTTCCCAAGCGCACTTTTTAAACACATCTTCTAAACACAGGGTAAATAATTTGGGAGAAATGGTGTCTCCCTGTCTTACTCCTCGTTCCATATTTATCGGATTGGTAGTACCTTGCAATTTGATTGTACAGGTAGCGTTCTTATATATATCTTTTATTAGTTCCGTGTATCTATAATCTACTCGGCTGTTCTGTAAAGATTGTATTATGGCCCAGTGTTCAATCGAATCGAACGCCTTCTCAAAATCAATAAAAGCAAGACATAATGGTAAGTTGTATTCTTTTGATTTTTCTATTAAATTTCGCATAACTTGTAGATGATCTTGGGTACTATAGCCGCTGCGAAAACCTGCTTGTTCGGGTGGTTGGTAATTGTCCAATTTGTTCACCAATCTGTTATTAATGATCTTTGTCAGCAGTTTATATATTTGTGGTACAAGACTGATTGGTCTATAATTTTCTAGTCTTTGTTTGTCGCCTTTTTTGAATAGTAATATTATAACCGCGTTGTCCCATTTTTTAGGTATTTTACCTTCTTGCAAGCATTGGTTTAATAATAGTTTTAGTTCTTGTAATAGCGGCTGTCCCCCTTCTTTTAGCATTTCTGGGAGTATCTCATCTTCGTCTGGTGCCTTATTTCTTTTTGTCTGGCTTAAAGCTTTTTCTATTTCGTATATTTCAATTTCACGGATATCTTCTGAATTTACATTTAGTATTTTCCTTTCTACATCTTTCATATTTGTACCAGTTTTTGTGCTGTATAGAATTTTGTAGAACTGTTCCGTTCTTTGTGTTATTTTATTTTGGTCTATGATTAAGGCTCCGTTTGTATCTCTTAGCGATGCTATGATTGTATCCCCCAGTCTTCTTTCCTTTTGCCACCGTTTCGTTTTTCCTCCATTAATCAGCGCTTCTTCAATTTTCAGTTCATGCCATGCCTTTAGATCTTTTTTCATCTCCCTTCTTATTTCTTTGCTTATTTCTTTTAGAGGCTCTATATTTTCTTCCCGGTTGATTGCCAATTTTCTTCTTTCTTCCATTAGCTTTTTTGTATTGTCACTTATCTTGTTGTCTCTTGATTTCGTTGTTTTTATTTTGGACGAGGCTTCTTTAAGTGCCGTTATTATTTTCTTATTTCTTTCTTCTAGGTTGTCTTCCGCTGTTATATTTACTTTTTCTAATTTTTTGTTTAATTCATTTTTGTATATTTCCTTATTTGCTACTATATGTTTTCCCTCTGTCCGTTTTTTAGATTTCTGTATAGCTTTATATCTATCATTTTTGTTATTAATGACTATTTTACTTCTTATTAGCCTATGATCACTTCCGGTATTTATTTTCTTCACTACCGATACATCTTGTACTATATTTTTGTGTGAGGATAATATGAAGTCTATTTCATTCTTGGTTCGTCCATCCGGACTAATCCACGTCCATTTATTTTGTATTTTCTTCTTAAAGAAGGTATTCATTGCATACATTTGCTGTTGTCCCATATAGTTCATTAACATATCTCCTCTTTCATTTCGTACTCCTATTCCATAGTCTCCTATATATTCTTCTCCTTCTTCTTGTTTTCGTCCTAACTTGGCGTTGAAATCCCCTATGATTAGTAAGTGTTTTGTATGGTTTTCAGCAATACAGGTATTTATTTCTTCATAAAGTTGTTCTACCTCTTCGTCTTCATGGTCGCTAGTGGGTGCGTATATTTGTATTACTTTTAAGCTGCATTTTTCTGACATTTTCAATATTATGTATATTATTCGAGGACTAACTGCCTTAAAATGTGATACTATTCCTGTTATTTTCTTGTTTATAAGGAGCCCTACTCCTCCTTGACTTATGTCTTCATGTCCTTTGTAGAATAGTATGTGTCCCGATTTAAGTTTCAAACATTGTTCCCCTTTCCTTCTTGTTTCACTTATTCCAATTATGTCCCATTTTATTTCTTCTAATTGTTCTTCCAACTCTATTAGTCTATCTTCTCCTAATAGTGTTCTTGTGTTATATGTACATACAAATAGGGCTTTTTTCTTCTTTGTCGTATGGCAGCCTATCCGAACCCAGGGATTCTTAGCACCCTCTATCTCCTCCCTATTCTGCCCGCTGCCTTGGGCAGGAGTTTGGAGATTGCTGGGGACTGAGGGCCTTCTTCTTCTACGTCGTAATGTCATGATGTTGGAGGAATCTAGCCTAATACACCTTGCTGGCCGGGCATCTTGGTGTATGCATTTTATACCTTCTGCCAGGATTGTGTTCAGCCGCTCCTTGGGAGTACAGACGCTGTTATGTAACCGCCCACTCTGGGTCAGACGTTACTCCTCGTTTGGTCCGCGGGTGCATTCTGCACCTACTCTACATATCTGTAGAGCCTTCCCCTATCCGCCACCCGGGGACGCGCCGTGTTGGAGTCGAGGTTCTCCTACCGGCTTCACACATACAGTGTGTGTCAACCCCTACTCAATTCAGAGATGACCTGTATGTGATTTACACCGGCACGGCAATATATTGATATTTATCGAAATATCGTTATCAAAAGTATTTCGATATGCAGATATCAAAAAGGATATACGAAGACGTAACTGTTCCTCATATAACGGACTCTTAGTTACAGTTATAGTGTAGTTGATCCGGAACACCCTGTATACATCGACTTATCAACATCACGAAATATCGATATGTTAATATTCAATACAACTATATATTCGATATTCCTTTGTATCGATATATCGATATAAAGAAATCATCCACATGGATAGATATAAATACGTATATCGATATATATTCTACCCCCCACACCAATCACTATAAACCGATTAACTACTTACAAAGACGGAATAAATTTTAGGTTATCCAGGATGTATCAAATTGTGGGTTAACTATGGGGATCTCGCTTATTTGAAGAGATACGACAATGATTAAATTAGAGAAAAGTTGTGGAATTTTATGCCCACTAATAATCTAAAAAGATAATGGACCTATCTTGCTTAGTTTCTGAAAGAACTGGAAAAAACTGAAATTCTGGATTTTTTGTTTTCGGCTATAACTCATTTGTCATTTACATTACATATTTCTAGTTAACGCATTATTAGGACACTTTTTATGCTAAATCTAAATTTTTGATTAAACTTGGTATAACTATTATCATTGATCATTTTCGACTGTCAACTTTTGTTTTTCTTATGGTCGGCATTTTAAATTTTTTTATATTTCAATAGAGTTTTATTTTTATTACCGAAAACAAAAATTTGATAAAAGTGCCATGGAAAGACCACGTCATTGAATTTATTTTGAAAGAATTCTAGTAGGCCATGAACTGATGGAAGTAAAACAAAACACTAATTTTATTTACTTTGACCTTTAGATGCATTGGGTATGCGAAAATTTCAGGAAACTTTGTTTTGAGCGTGGGCAGCAGGTTAAGTTACTTTTTACAAAAAAAAGTGAATGACAAATTTTCTAACATACACAATTTGTGTTCAGAAGCTCGTATAAAATAAACTCTCTAATTTGTTTGTTAGTAACTGTCATTCATTTGTTTTAGTAAAAAATAACAACCTGCTGCCTACGCCCAAAACAGAGTTTCCTGAAATTTCGCATTTCTATCATATCTAAAAGTAAAAGTAAATAAAAGCAGTGTTTTGTTTTACTTCCATCAGTTCATGGCCTACTAGAATTTTTTCAAAATAAGTTATATGACGTGGTCTTTCCAGGGCACTCTTATGAAATTTTTATTTTCTGTAATATGCTCAAAATTTAAATAAAAAAGTGTGACACATCGTTGAAATCAGAATTAAAAACTCCATTCAAATATGAAAAAATTTAAAATGCCGACCATAAGAAAAAAAGGTTGACAGTCTGAAATGAGCAATGGTAGCAGTTATACCAAATTTGATAAAAAAATTTAGATTTAGCATAAAAAAGTGTCCTAATAATGTGTTAATTAGAAATATGTAATAGAAATGACAACTGAGTTATAGCCGAAAACAAAAAATCTAAAATATCAGTTTGTTTCAGTTTATTCAGAAACTAAGCAAGAAAGCTCTAATTTCTTTTTAGATTATTGGTGGGCATAAAATTCCACAACTTTTCTCTAATTTAACCATCGTCGCATCTCTTCAAATGAGCGAGATCCCCATAGTTAACACGCAATTTGATAGAACTTGTACATTACACCTTAGAATGGTGGAGTTGGTATATCATTCATAGAAAGTATGTTGTTCAGTTTTTACAGTTCAAAATGATAAATCAGTATTTTTAGAGCCACTTGGTCACTACCAGAAGAAAATAATAACCAACGTTTTTATTGCTGTTACAAGCTTTGCGGAATTTTTAAAACTAAAAAAAGATTCTAAATATTCTCACATTCTCAGAATTTATAAGAAATATTGTGACATTAACGAAGACATCTGAGAATTCCGTTCGTTGTAAGAAATTGAAGCAAATCTCAGTAAATCACAATAATTGCGACAAGGAAGAATCGTCAGTAGTCAAGGGACCGCGCTTGTTACTTTTATTGTTCAATTATTTCATTGCGTGTTGCAAACGTCTCATAAGGTTTTCTCTGCATTTTAAAAATTTAATGATAATAAAAGCGTCAACTAGGACCAAGAATTCATCAAGAGTGTGATAAGAATACCGGGATTTTTTATAATTACTATAAAATACGGTTGTGTTACAGCTGTGGGAACGCTGTGTTAATTACACATCTTGGGATGAGTAAAGCTTTTTTCTTGTTTAATTTATGATAGGTGCACTTCAAAGATTTATCACAGGTCCGTATCTCGTAATTACAGTTGGGGAAATTTGTGAAAATATTCTTGTTTTTTAAATCTAATGAGGCGTTTAGTGAACAGAATGTTAGGTGCTGAATTTTTTGTTAAATAAACCAAATACATATTTACAGGAAGATGCGGTCAAAGCACCTAGTGGAAGCATGTTTCACATTAGGTGTTTTGACAGCCACATTGCAAAACATCTCACGTTTGGGGTTATACAGGGTGTTTCACGAGCACCGCTCACCAAGAATAACTTCTATTTGTACAAGTATCAAGTAAAGTGGTTTCAGTGGCGTAACAAGAAGTTGTGGGGCCTAGGTTCCAGATTCAGGTCGGGATCTTTAACTTCCCCCCCCCCGTTCCACTACGAAAAATAAATAAAATCTTTCGTGATAGAAACACTTAAATGAATTTTGATTATTTAAAAAATGGGCGACGCAGGTCGCTGGTACTTTCTACGTTTCAAATATTCTTGCGCCAATAAGTGACTGAATAACATTGTTTTAACAAAAATTAAAACGAGAAAAAAGGATTAAAAAAAGGTAACGCCCCAGTGGTGAATTTGCGACAGCCTGTGCAATACGCTGTCGCATGTCGTATAAGAATAATAATATACGATACCTTTAGCTAAACCGCATGGGAGCACGGTAACCAGCCGCTCTACGGCTGATAAGATGCGTTTTGGAGTTCGGGCCAAAAAACACTATAAGTACTTTATTTGAAGAGTCATCGAAGATATGCAAAAAATGATTTTTTTTCTAGAACTAATTAATAGGAGTAGCAAAATTACGCAACTTCCCAAAACCGCGTTGTTGATGTTCAAAAGTATTATTTTCTTTCTTAATTTTTGAAACGATTTAATATTATTTTTATTTTAATAAATTACTTCAAATAGTGTATTGAACGATTTAAAATTAATAACGATTGGCGTTTGCGTTTTTTTAATAAACCATTAATCAACGTCAAATTTTTCAAAAAAAAATTGGAGAACGTCAGAGTAAAATTTGGGAGATTAGTAAAAACAAATTTGTAGTTCACTGTAAACTCTATCGGCTCACAAATTTACAACAAAATAATGTGGGCAGTTTTTGAGGAATAATTTTTCATAACATGATTATACTTATTTAGGACTATCAAATAATATGGCAATTTGTATTGATTAAATATTTTGTTTCTGATTAATTGGGCATTGAAATCAAAATTTTCAAAAATTCGTAACGGTCTTAGTTCAGAAGATACAGAATTCAGAAAAAAACATTTGACCTGTAGATGCAGTACAATGTTTTCAAAATTTTAAAAAGTGTTTACAAAAGACCTATACCAAAAAATGTTTAATTTCCGTTTCCGGTACGGATTCCATTTAAAAAACTTAGGAAGAACTACCTGCAACGAAAAAACTTACCGTATACCAAATTTTATGAAACCATCTTGCCATACTTCAGTAGAAGTATGAGAAAGTAAAAAACGGTTATTGGTTTAAAAACCGTGTAAATTTTTAAAAATGTTGTTGCTGTTTCTGCGTTTCACTCTCTAATTCTTGTTTTCGTTTTGCAAACCGTATGTAACAGCAAGCCGGTTGCCATGGTAACGCATCCCCACGCTCGTGCGGGTGTTCAGTACGGCTACTCGAAAGAAAAAACTGTCATATTACTCACTCATATAAAGAGAAATGTGAAACTAATTCCTTACTTACCAGTGACCTCCCATTTTCAACTTACCGATATACTTAGATATTCATCGAAAGACAGCCGTTAAAAAGCACAACTCCCGAGCCCTGGTTCCGTTGAACTATCGGAACCCCGGTAGTTACGCCACTGAGTGGTTAATATGATTTGTATGATAGAATGGGTGTTATCTGTGGACACCACTAATATTTTTAAAGCACTTCCGGTTTAACCGGAAATTGCACGAATTTAAATTTTATAAATATTGCTTATACACTTTTGATGTTGGAAAACTACAACATTTTTTCTTCTCTTTTCAATCACATAAAACCTTAAAATTAACAACTTTTTCGATATCTGCAGAAATAAAAAAAATATTCTTTGTGAGGAGTGATCGTGATCAATCAATTTTGGCAAGTAGGTTTTCAGTGAACTATTTTGCTATAAACATAATGCAAAATAAATAGTAGAAATTATAAATGCTAGATACTCATTGGTGTTTTAATATACAGGGTGAAACTTTTCATAACAATCATGCTGGGTATTTTTGTAATAATATAAATTTAACTTGAAGTACCGTTTGAATCTGAATAATAATGGGTTTATTAAAAAATACGTACCTATTTTTTTTAAAATTTATTATATCCATATTTAATTATTTATGCAGCGTTTTCGATAATATTAAAATATTGCGTTTGTCTGATGTTAATGAATTAAGTATAACGTGGAAATAAAGTAAGAGACTTTTAAGCAGGCTGGTCTATTTAAAAGTTCACAAAAACGGAGTAGGTTATTGATCTTTAAATTAACCGTGCCATCAGAATGCTCATCAGAATAACTGACCACAAAAAGCAGTTCAAGTGATTGTAAAGAGTAAAATGTAGTAAAAACAAAAGAACGTAAGCGTAACGTTACTTTATCAAAATGTAGAACTGCAGATAAATTTATAAATAATATAACACTTTTACGAAGATTTTTAAAAGCCTAATTAGTTAACCACATTCCATACAATTTTTTATGTAGTTAAATTTATTCTAAATGCAGTTTAAATATTAAAACTTAAGTAGGATTTTAAAGTAAATATTTGATTTGACATTCACATTATTAGTCATTACATTAACCCACTACTATTTTACCTATGGCTTTGGTAAATATTTGCAGCTTTTTTTGGCTGACAAGCGACTCCTGCTTAAAACGATTAATACCTGTTATAAAAAGTCTGCAGTTAACATAAAATTCTCAAACGTAATTGCATTGTTTTAAATTTCTTATTTAAAAAAATGTAACACTTTAAGAAGTTCAGCACCAAGCAGAGAAATTGTTTGGTAATCTGTCGCACCAACATTTGTTATACTTTATCATATTTCCACAATATATGAAATGATTCAGACATTTTACGCCTTCCATCATCCGTGGGTCACATTCTACGATGTCGAAATGGAATTATATAATACAAAAATAGCAGCAATTATGCAGGTTTAATTATGCCATACATTGCTGCCGTTTCGTAAATATAAAAATCTTGTCGTCTGTAAATGTTTGTTTGTATTGACATTGTGCAGGCGTAACTAAACAACGGCAACTCCTCTTTTACATTAAATCTCCCCTCCCATTGCACTTAAAATCGGGATATCAGCAAACTTACTAGCCTCGTATAGTTAGCATATTCTTCAGGATCGATCAGAACGGCTCAAAGAAAACATTCTGGAGAATTTCGCTCAAACAAAAACCAACCTTTCAGTACCTACCAAAACTGCACTCTGCATTTGTCTCCGGACCAAGGTAAACCATTCTCACTGGCTTCTCCAAGAACCAATCAGCACCCAGCTCTTCCAAGAGCTACAACCTACTTCCAGATTGAACTAACAAACGGTTCAAATCCGAACAACTCTATAATCTTTTTCTAGAGCTTTTTTCTCGACGAAACTCCCCAACACCACGTGCTTTTCAAGAGCGAAACAGCGGCTACACCATGTCTCGGCGAAGCCCCACCAACACCGCAAAGCCCCCTAAGAACGAAGCAGCGGCTACACCAGCTTTTAACGAACCCCTTAGCACCACAAGCTACTTCTCAAGAGCTATGCGCTGCGCAAACACCACCACTAGGACATGCAAGCCCTCGGTCTCTACGCGGGCTCTATCCCGTTGTAGCTCCAAGTCGATTTGTTCATTGTTCTTTGAATTAATTTGTGTACGTAAAACTTGTCAAATTAATTAATTGTTGGTTTTGTTCTTAGTATTTATTTGTATTAATCTGATTGCCAAATGTTACAATTTAAAATATAATTTTGTCTTTCAAATAAAAGCTACAAAAAATTGCAAGATGTTATATAATCGAAATTTTTCTGTATTTGATTAGATAATTGTGCTTCCATCTTTTAGCTAGCTTTATTATAACCAATATCTTGTTGTAAGATTTTTCCAATTCACCAACATCATACTTAATTTGTATCGACATAGTTTCTGGGTTGTCGCTTTTTGCATCTTAATTTATGAAACCTCTTTAAAGCATTGAGAACAATGAACTGTTGTATAGTTGTTTGGTTTTAGGTACAAGATTTAGAGAAAAATGACATAGAAGTCCAAGTTGTAGACTTCTTCCGAACTGGGATCCGCCTCATCGATACTGCTGCCTCTGTCGACGTTTCGACTTCGGTTGTATGTTACATCTTCAGGGTTGTGGACGCTGCTGCTGCTACTGCTGCATACAAATGCCTATAAAAGTTTCCATTTCTTCGCTTTTGATCCAGCTAATAATGAGAAATTGCCTTTTCGTAACTTTATTTAAAATTTCTATAAAGCAACTCACAAAAACGTGAGAAAAATAAGTCTTTTATTTACGTTTTATCTTAAGAAAATACGCTTTATCACGTAAGAATGCAACAATGAATTTAAATGGGGGATTCCGTGCATGACTATTTCATTACATGGAAATGATAAATCGGTTTCTGCAGAGACAATTTATTACCCAGAATGATAGCTAGGTTCTTTCACTTCTTGGTTCGAGTGGTTCAAATAAATCATCTTGCTGATAAATTACTTTTAGTTCATGTGCAATGCAAAATTTGTTGGGGGAGATGTGAAGATCAAGTCAAGGAGTCAACGAGCATGGAATTCGTGTACGGAATATTAAAGAAAACCTAAGCATCTGAAAATGCTTTTTAAAGTCAACGATATAACGAAACCGTTATTTAGTGGTTTTGATATGTTTTATTTAATATTATTTTTACCTAATAACAATAAATAATACATTAATTAATTATTTAATTACTCCGCCAGAGTGTTATTTTCACAACAACATTCTGCTGGTTCCAAGCTCCGATGGAGGACAAGGGCTGCGTAGGGATTAACAACTCCACACTACTATATTATAATCTTAAAAAATAGCGTAAAGGAAAAAGCCAAACCTTTTCTAATTCTTCTAGTTACGCCACTGTTCAGAATCGTTGTTAAAACATTTGCACCCTATTTCAACTTGAGTTTAGTATCATTCTACATTACAGTTCTACATATCTTTTAAAGAATTTTTAAACGAAATTGGCAGGAAAATAACGTAAACGAGTTTTTCAAAAAACGTATTTCGAAAATACTAAAACGTGAAAGTTGTTTTCTCTTCTAAATTAAATATAACTGTTTTAATACACACACAAAATTCGCTGAAATTAATATGCCTTAAAACACTCACCGATAGATGTTGATTTTGCATTACAAATTAATAAAACTGAAACTATGACTATGATAATTAGATTTAACGTAATGAGCACACTGCAAGGCCACCTAGTTTACCAGATTTTAACCCTTTAGAAATTTCATAAAAACAAAATTCTTGTAAGACAATTAGATACTAGAAATCTTGCAACAAAAACAAAGCAGTGTAGTGGGTGATGCCGAGGCTTGTATTGCAACAACTAAAGATCATTTTTTCATTGTATAGTAAAATAGCAATTAATGAATTTTCACCGTAAAACATGGCTGCTTTTTGGTAATTCCGTCTCAGTTTGACCTTGAAAACGTATGCATAAAACACATTTCACGTATTTTCCAACAACCAGTTTCGAAAACTAGATTTTTTTAGCAATTGCATAAAAACATATAGGGTGCCTATTTTACGGCGTAACCCCTTGACTCTTCAAAGTAGGCTATACATAAGCTATAACATTATAAATGAGAACAACGGCTTGCTGTAAGGATAGCCCACCGTACATCTTTTTAATAATAGAAAATCAAACGCGCTCTTTTTTTAAATGTATATCTACACAATTTACAGCAAACTTTTGTTCTCATTTCATTTATAAAATTGTATGTCAATAATAAAAGCAGCAATGCTACGTGTGTTGCCTACTCTGAAGAATCAAGGGGTTACACAATAAAATGGGCAACCTGTATTTATGTTAATTTTTAGTGGACTATGGGTATTCAAAAGCATGTGAATAAATTGATTGGTGTACTGTTTTGTCTCCTATCCGCCTTGAGAATTTCTAGAAAATATAAAATTGTGTAAATCAATTTTTTACCGCATGGCGCAGTGTCGTTACTAGACGCAAAACGAGTTGGCGACCGGGTATTTCAAATGAGCGACCGCATGCATTACATCACAAGAATACGTTGAACAAAGAAATTAACAAAAAAATTATTCAACTAAAGTTGAAGTATAAAAAACACTTTAAAGAAACAGAAAATAATTAGTAATAAACTCGCTGCTTTGCCACGCTAAAGAAATTATTATTGTATTTATAACTATCAGTAACAAATTTTTTTAAAAATTAAATTAGGAATAAATACAAAACAGATTATTTTATTTGCTTTTCATGATAATTTATCTACTTTTAAAAATATTTTCTTCCCACGCCTCTACAGCCTACTAGAATAAATCTAAAATAAATCAACTTTACAGATTCCCGTGTTGCTTGCAACTTCTCGTACAAATTTGTGTAGTTGGTGGCCTATCTAGCTGTAGTAAATTTTCTATATTCATATTAATTTGGTTTTAGGCTTATTATTATTTTGCTAGACAATTTGTTAGCCTTAGCCACATAAAACTTTTGAACAGACTTTATCACAGTCCATATCAATGACAGCAGCTAAAGTATTTGTTTCGGGAACTCATCATGATCTAATGTTGAACACTTTAATGTTAACATATTTATTGTTGCCTGTGAACGTTTTTTGCAAAAATTCATATAAGTTACAATTTCTTTGTTACTTGATAAAACGCTGATAAATACTAAATAAAAATTTAAAAGAAATAAACTTTTCATTGATGGGATTGCAATATATTATCAATACAACCAACAAAATACCGAATTTAATGGCAGTGTGATACAAAATTCTAATAGTAAACGATGAATTTGTACATTAAAACCCTACACAAATTTATTTTTACACAATAATAACCAAATCTCTGATTTTTATATATTAATAATTGGTATTTCATTTTAACAAGTCGTTCTTCTTCACACTACTTCATCTGTCAACGCTCCTCTTTCGTGCAGCTTCCCCGAATTTCAACTCCGGCTGCGTGTGTTTACATGATCTTGAGTGCCAGGTTTTTTTTTGAAATTATTCTTGTTTAAACCCATTAACTTGGGCTTCGGTTTGCTCTGCTTCTCGTCTTGTTAGTTGCCAAAAAACGACCAAACGGCCGCTGAGCATGAAAAGAAACACCAAAGCAGGTGCTGTTCTTTCTAATTTATCCGCTACCATATAGTGGGAATAAACAGCCATCAGTGTTAATATTAGCAGGCACACGTTTGCCCCATTCTTTACTTTGTCTGAAAAGGAGAAAATAAAAGATTAGACAATTATGTTGAGATAAATTAAATTTAAAAAACTAAAATATTGCTATTGAGGCTTGGATAAACCATAAATCAGGGGGTACTATCTAACAACAGTTCATTAAAAAAACAAAAATCGAACGAGCTTATAGCTTTTCTGTTATTTATTTTGGAAAATTGCTCTTCGGAAGAAGGGTATAAGACCATAATTTCTACCTAAACCCCTGTAACAAATGCCATCTGGTATTTCCGGAAATAGCCAGAAGTGGCATCAACTTTGTTTTTTCTTAATAGAACACCCTATATAATATTAGATATTTGTGCAGAGCAGTTTTTCAAAATTGTCTACCATGACATACGTGGGATTGGTAGGAAGTATGGTCCTAAATCATACTTCCAAAGTTTTCTAAAGTTTTTGCAAGGAATGGTAAATAGTAAAGCAACGATGCTTACGGCTATAAAGGATTTCTTTGAAGACGGTTTGAAATTTAAAAGAGATGGCCATGTTCTAACTTTTAACTCCCCCCCACCCATAGGGGCCTACTTATATAGTTCATATGGTTTTGTACTCAAAAATACTTAACATTATAACGCACTTAACTATAATAAAAGCAAACATAAAGTATAACTTTACAACAAAGCTTGTTTATACAATTTTGACAACTATGACTACCTCATGAATGCAATTTGTTTTGAAATCTTTTAAACCATCATCGCTGTATACAGTGTGTTTATTTTATCGTGTAACCCCTTTACTCTACGGAGTAGCCAGTACACGTCGCAGGTGATACATTGCTTTACTATTAAAATATAACTTTATAAAAGAGAACAACAGCTTCCTGTAAGTATAGCTTACTGTACATCTCTTTAATAATAAAGAATCCAACTGGGTATTTTAAAATTTATATTTACACCATTTACAGCAAACTATTGTTTTCATTTCATTTAAAAAATTTGATGTTAACAATTGTAACTTCTGGTCTGCAACGTGTTTTGCCTACTCTGGGGAGTCAAGTGGTTACCCAAATAAAATGGGCAACCTATGTATATTAATTTTTGTGGGCTATGAGGATTTAAAAGTATGTGAATAAATTGATTGTTGTACTGTTTCGTATTTTAAACCACCATCGCTGTATACAGTGCCCATTATTTCGTGTAACGCCTACAGAGTAGCCAATACACGTCGCAGGTCAAACGTTGCTTTACTATTAAAATATAGGTATAGCTCACTGTACATCTTTTTAATAATAAAATTTCAAACGGGGTGCTTTTTATTCACATCAAATTGTTGTTCACATTTATAAAATTATATTTTAATAGTAGAGCAGCCTGTGACATGCAACTTGTGTTGCCTACTCTGAAGATTTAAGTGGTTACGTGATAAAATGGGCACACTGTATGATACCTATTTGCTACCAATTTGATGTAGGTAGGCTATGTATTGATATCTTCTGCATACATGACTGTTGTATAAAAGTTGTATAAAAGTGTGTTTCAACACATTCGTTGCCGCAATGTATCAGAAATAAACATTCGTTTTGGCTACGTCTTTTCTTTTGAAAAAATCTAGGTAAAAGTGGTACAATTTAATTGCAAATCAATTTTTTTCATTTAAGAAATATGTTTGTTACTTCTGAAAAAAGAATTGAAAAGACGTTATGTTAACCTTTAGTTAAAATTTATTTTGAAGTCTAAATTTGAGTAAATCCTTGCTTTGCACATTGTATACAATTTTAATACAAAAAACCATGTAAAATGCCAAAAAAATATGAAATATTTATTCAAATCACATTGTCAGATATAAGGGTGCATTTATTAAAATCTCTACAATATGCATATACAGGGTGCCTATTTTATTGTGTAACTCCTTGACTCTTCAGAAGAGGCAACACACGTTGCATGTCATAAGTTGCTGTTAAAACGTTAATTTATAAATTGAGTTTGCGGTGGGCATAGCCCATCTTTTTAATAATAAAAAACGAAACGAGTTTTTTTTATCCACAACAAACTATTGTTCCCTTTTACAAAATTATAGTTTACTACTTAAAAAAAAACCTATGACGTGCAACGTGGGTTGCCTACTTCGAAGAATCCAGGGGTTATATTACACTCTGTATGTGCCTTTTCAAGTTCACATAAAATGCATAGCAATCCTATCCCTAATCATAATGATATCAATGGCCACGAACAATGATGAGAATATTTCCAAGTATTATTAAGGAGTCTTGTATGAATAAATTTGTTTTGTAAATAATAAGAATTTGGTTGTTAATTTGGCTCAACCAAATTACAATTTTAATTGACAAAAATCTGAAGATTAAATCTCACAGCGTAGTTCTAATAAATAGTTTGGTTAATACCTCAGTCCTGGCAACTAAACTTTTCATTTAATAAACGAATATTCTACAACACGTGTGTGCATGTCTAATGCGGTTCTATAGTTAATTAAAACACATTATATTGTCGTAATGCCTGAAGACGATTGCCATGTTATTTTTGGCAGAGACTCAAAGCTTTTAGGATATTGTAAATTCCGGCTAAATCATTTTACTATATTTTATGTAAAGTTTTACTCCATGTACTTTAAAACTTTTATTTTTTGTTTTCTGTTAGTGTCGTCGTTTTACAGACAAAGTAAAAAACATAACAACGTTGACAAATAATATAGGACCAACAGAAACTTCCAAATTTTATGTTATGCTGAACCTCGCCTTGTGTGTTCTGTATCCTTTTTTTCGTTTTGGATAGAGAATAAAAGACTATTATTATTATTATTATTACTACGTACAGCGTTATTAAAATTAGACCTTCACCGTTGTGATCTCGCTTACTATAATCGATAGAGATTCGGTTAAATTGTGGTAAAGTTGCGGAATTTCGTGCTGATTAACAATCTAAAAAGACAATTGATTTAACTGCTTTTGTTTTGTAGATATGCACAAAGAACTAAAAATTGATTTTGGTTTTTGCCGCTATCTTTTTTATTAATATAAAAAATGTCTTTTTTTCAAAGCTATTACTCCTTGATCCGTAATAATAATTTTCTAATGTGTATATTTTTGTATAAAAACGAAATGTGAATACTAAAGTGTTATACATTTTTGAAATGAAGTTGATGATGGTTCCAGAAAAACAAAACGTGGTATATCAAATCTGATTACATAACAATATGCAGAACAAAAAGTTTTTAATTCTGTATGATCTTAATTTTTTCTTATACAGACTTTGAAATGTTTGTAATATGTTCGTTTTACTATTTTCAGGTATTTCAACATGTAAATTAAAAACAAACAGTTTCGTTTGTCGTCTGTAGTTAACAAATGTCTTATGAAACCTAAACGTTCAGAAGCTATTAAAAAACATTTAAATTTAATTTCGATTTCGGTGAACTCTCTCAAGGAGGTACAAAACACCGGATGCTTTCTACTTGAAACTTGAAGTGGGCAAATTTTATCTCAAAATGCAACAAGCTTTGAGGTTTTCTTTTCTACAAAACTTCAGCTGCATGTGATAATCAAAGCGAAGCCCAAAAATACTTTTTAAATTTTATATCACTTTTACTGTATTTCTAATAGACCAAAATAGAGTTTTAATTACGTCCTTGAAATTTTATTGCTCGCGTAAATTCTTCATGTACCATAATTTTTCTCGAATAAAGGGATTTTCGCGAGTTATAAATTCACAATTGCGAAAGACAAATATACAGTGATTTATTTTTGTCTATATAGTGATATTTATTTAAAGATTTCTGACGAAGTTTTTCTATTTTTACTAAAATTACAAAATTTGACCGCAACCCACATTTTACCAATGTTATCCAAAAATATATGTTATGGTAGGCCTCGTAGGTGTTTTTTTTTGAAAATTACAACACCTATTTTAAAAGTAAAATTATTTAGATGTTGAAATTTATAAAATGTGTAAGACAACCAATTCTAATAATTTCGAAAAAAGTATACTAACGGTTTGGTACGAATGCCATTGCCATTCCACAGGCAATTTCTAGAGCCCCAACTGTTCTTCTGTACCATTTACTAGGTATTTTCAAATCCAGAGTTTCAGACAAGGGAAAAACCTTAGAGTACTTCACATATTCTCTTCTCTGAAAAAAAAATTGGCGTCATTATTGTAAATTCTTTAAATTCTAACAAACACATGAGAATGCAATGAATAAAAAATTGGCAATGTACGTTCTGAATAAACGTGAGCGGAATATTTTTTTTCTGCTTTCAAAAACATTTAAAATGTCTCAGTCGCGGCACTAAGCCAAAAACCAAAATACCTCGTTGTGTAATAATTGAAAATTAACCTCCACTTACTTACCAAATCTTTATGTAAATCCTTTGAGACAGAACTGGATAACTTCATGAAACCAACGAAAATAAAAAATAAACCCAAAAGCACCGACAGCGACTTGAGCACTATTGAACCCATTTTTATAAAAATTTTTGAAAAAAGTTGCAATATTGCACTACTTTCGCTACACTGCACTGCTACATTAACACCTTCTCGTCATTAGTCTTTTGATTATATAAGATTGATGAACGCACCGCACCGCTAAAGAGACATTGTTAATTTTGGTTTTTATATGACGTGAGAGCGTCGCGACGTGGTGCGTCCATTTCCGACGGCGACGACGCTATGCGAGTAATCAATATTGTGACCGCCTTGATACTAACGTTTTGCAAATGTCAGGTGGTTGCTCTACTGACCAAATTAACGATGTTTCATGATTGAGGTCAAGGGTTGATATTTTTGGCAGGTGCTTCTTTACCATGTGCCAAAGGTGTCCAAAATGCACTGTAATAGAAGCATCTTCATCATTATGTTTTTTTTCCTAAAGGTACAGAACCGTACTCGGGATAAGAATTATTTAGTGGATTCGTTTATAAATTGTACTTATATGAATAATTTTTGTTACTTCCTGCTTCTCTAATTTTGGCGAAAGTCATAATTTACGATCAATCAAGGCGTTCGAAGCGAAATTGGAAGTATTCATTAAAGATTTAAAAAAAATTCATTTGTTCAAAAACCACTTCCAAAACGTTTCTATTCAAGCGAAAGTAGATGGAAAAGAATTAGAATTTTGTAACTAGTTTCTAAAAATAAAAAAAAGCAATTTGAAGGACAGATTTAATGATTTTAAAGAGTATGAACCATTCTTTACGAAGCGCCCTTTGGGCCAGTTAAAGGATTAAAAAATTGTATTTTAACTCGAAATTTTTTTTTATAAATATTTTGTTTTGGTATAATTCGAGAATTTTTGCAATGAAATGCATTAGGTCGTGCAAAATAGCTTGTATACCACGGGACTACCGTGCTTTTTAAATTTTAATCCCTCGTGTGATTATTGCTCTCGTTTACGCTCGGGCAAATAAACTTCACACTATGGATTTAACCCCTTGTTATATAATGTACTATTTTTAGTTTAAAAAATAACTATTTCTGAAATCTAAAAATATTATTTGAGTAAAGTCTGAAAAATAATATTTTTGAACGCAAAGCTTTTTGAACATAAGGCTTATATTCATTTACGCGAGGTGGCGCGGTCGCGTTGGCATCTTACTCACCTGGAGTCAAGGTAAAATTTTAACTACTTAATACTGAAAATAATCGATTAACCAAATCAAGGTAGAAACGAAATATTTAATTGCCTTCAGGCTAATTATTAGCTATAATTGTTTTATTAATTCAAAAGAAAATTTTTATGATAACCTGTTTCTCTCACATCCCTTGGTGCGTGGTAAATTCGTGAACAAAAACATATTTATAAAACAACATCCATCCATACATATATAAAAGCACAAAGGGTTTTTTCTCCCCTTCCTCCAGCGGCTACCGCTTCACCAATTTGGACAATTTTTTTTTAATGAAAGGTCTCTATCCACAGATGGAACATGAAACATTTTTATATTTTTATTCTACGTCGATTTTTTAATAATAATTATTTTAATTTATAATATATATGAAGGTCGAATAGACGCGCGTCACTTGGGGCGCCATCTACAATAACGTCGCGTGTCATTATTGGAACTAATGCATCACGTGACTTGACATTTCGCCGGTTCTGTCAACGCTGCCTGTCAGTGCATTGTGTAACATTAGTACATATAAAGAGAAACAGCCAAAACATCTGTAAACTTCCTACATTACTTGGAAATTTCAAAGAAAGTGTTTTTTTGTCAAACTATTGTCTTGTGAAAAATGTTTTGCAACAATAAGCAACTAATGAGTGTGACAAGAGGAGGATAAGCCTCCAATGACAGCGGCAAGGGAGAGGGGTAATAGAAGTACCAAGTGGAGTGGTTCATGCATCCATTGATACTTTAAAAAAATCAGTTGTCTATTTTAAATGTAATAGTATCCATGGACACATGAATCCATACCTGTTCGGTTAATTCACTCCTTTTCACATAGTTGCCTATCCTATCCTTGTTGCGCTCATCAGTTGTCTATCTTTCCAGTAAAATAATGGCAATATGTGTATGAAATTATGGATCTACTTGTATATTGTTATACTTTTTTGTAAATTTGTGATACCTACCTACTCTATTATTTGCTGATATGGAAAATAAATTTTTATGTACCTATGTAAACAACAACAATAAACTACACGTATTTTTTATTGATTGCTAATGCATTTTAAAAAGAAAATTTCTATTAATGTTTGCAAAATGATAAATTTTCGAGTGCTTTTATTCTTGTAGTATATATCACACTAGTGAGGTAATGAATTCATTACGCAACTCATTTTATTCACACTAACAAAAATTAAAGCTTTGCTTATAACAAAACTGGCTGATTGTCATAGTATTGAATAAATCGAATCTATCTCCTTCCTTTAATTTTAAATCAGAAATATTAAAAATGACTTGATATTTGCAAATAAATTAATGAAAAATATCATTGCAAGCAAAAAAATTCGATTTTTAACAAATTCTGAGCAGCCATAGATAAAATTTTGTTTATCACACGTGAGATAATGCATTATTATAGCATTCGTGTGATTACACGACTCTAT
Organism: Ctenicera cuprea; assembly: GCA_958336395.1. Lineage (NCBI taxonomy): Eukaryota > Metazoa > Arthropoda > Insecta > Coleoptera > Elateridae > Ctenicera > Ctenicera cuprea. Next base: position 17,363,768 of record OY284487.1, on the reverse strand, counting down.
CTACAACCTCGTGCAACTCCCACACTCAAATTATAATAATGCCTTTATCCCACTAGCAACATAAATAATTATTTAATGTGGGGTTGAAGATTTTAGCTCACTTAGATTGATATTTCGATAACAAAATATACTTAAACTACGTTATAGCTCCAAAATTATTAAATGAAGTGTTAATTTCTAAAAACATATCTAAAACCATTTATTTCAATTTGTAAAAGCTATTTACAAAATTCAGTACATTTTTACAAAATAAACTTTAATGCTTAAAATAATCATTTAACAAATAATCTAAGTTAAAATTTTTATTACACAACGTCTTCTTCCCGAAGCATTTATGCTACTCCTACTGCTGTTAACGGTAGTAGTTATAGCATTGTGTTCAGTTCCATTATTTACTAAGCATGTTTTATGCTTATTGTTATCAAAACTTTGGTCATTATTTTTTGTACCATCATTTCTGGTTACAATAATTTCTTCACTAGTATTACTTATATGTCCATTACTTTTAAATTTTTTATCACTTACATTGGTTTTCAATGCAGCTGTCTTATTTGATTTTCGATTGCTTAACACCTTTCTCAGATCCTTAAGACAAGATTTATCTTCTTTTTCACTTTTATTCGACTGCATACTTTTGTCGCGACTTCGATGTCGTTCTCTGCGTCTGTTTTGATCTTGAATGCGATACCGTTCCCTACTTTTACTTCTACTTCGGTTACTGTTTCTATGTCTGTATCTACTGTGACTTCTTTCTCGCCTAGATGGAGAGTTGGAATAACTCCTACTACTTTCCCGTTCTCTTGTTACGTCTTTGTGCCTTTCTGTTTTTACAGGTAACTCTGATTGTGGTTTAGTAATTTCTTTATGAGAATTACTTTCCAAATCACATTTCTGTCTTTTATTCATATTCGGTTCAGGTTCGGAAATTTCATGTCTACGTTTGTAAAAACTAGGGGCTCCCAAAGGACCCTGTTGTTCCCCACTCCAGTTACTCTTCGAATACACTTTAGAACGTTTAAATAATAAATCATCAAGTTGCTTTCGTAGTTCCGCAATCATCCTGTCCTTGCGTTCGATTTCGGTCTTCGATGTATTGTACAACGACGAGATATTTTTTTTCAAGTTATCTTCATGCCTTTTCATTTTTGTGAGTTCCTGGCAAAGTTTTTCTATATCTCCTTCTAAGATTTTTACGTGGCTGCGTAATTTTTCATTCTGTTCTTTTAGCTAAAAAAGTTTTTTAGGTTACTTTAGAGAAGTGAGGTTAGATTATATAATTTAAGGGATTATTACCTTGTCTACTTTTTCACCTAAATCGGTATTAGTTAAGTCGTCGTATATACTTGGCAAATTCATTTTTGGTATTGCAGAAGTACAAGAATTTAAAAAAAAAACTTAAGAAATCGGTGTGTTATGATGGTGGCGCGCAGTGCTTTTGTTAACGGAAAGGAGTTTTGACTCATTCTGAACTTTGGAAAAGTTTTCTTTTAAATTTGAAATAATAATACGTAGTTTTATCAGTTTAAAACCTTGATGAAAAAAAGGGAATAAGTGACACTTTGCTAGTTTTTTTTACCAAGGAATAAAAATTTTTTTTAATTTGTTTATTATTTTTAAATTATTATAAAATGTACAACTTCTGCAGAGGCGGACTTACACATAATGGCGGCCTAGTCTGAAATAGATGAGCCGCCGCATTAAGAAGAACATTTTTTTTTGGTCGAAAATGTTTATTTCATGTTAATTTTTCATGAATATCTTTTGTTATATATAATGGTACTGTTACAAACTTATTATCAACAATAACAACGATAACGATTTACAGTCCCTGGTTATAGGTTTTTACAATACTTCCTCATGGTCTGTGAAATACGCGAAGGCGGATCCAACAATCAGTGGGGAAACTTGTTAACAGTATTATGAGTGAAACCTAAAAATATTAACTATTAACAGACATACAATTTAAAAATATTCGAGCTATTCTAAACATAGTTGTAAGGCTGACTGTAGAGCAGCTATAACTTTTAAGAAAAACAAGCGAAGAAACACATGAACGCTATAAATAATAAACGAATGATATTTTTTGGTCGGTCTGTATCGCGGCTTAAAGTGTGTTCGAAGTTCGAATATACCGGTCGGTTATTTTAACCGGGACGCTATAGGGATCTTGGAAATTATAAGATATACAAAGTTGGTTAAATTAGATAAAAGTTGCCTAATTAGGGCAACAATGTATAGTGATTTATATTAATTACAACAGCTTACAACTTATACTAATTTACATTTACAATAATTATATTTGAACTTAGTAATTTATTAAAATCTTTTAAAATCGTTTTTTTTTCGATAACTTGATTATGAAAATGAAACATTATTTGAACGAGAAAAAAATTCTCCTTTCAACGGAACGTTTCAAAATATACGCTCCTATTTGTAATAAACGAATGAATTTAAAAAATGCAAATTTCAAAATAGCGTAATGTAAAAACGGAAATGCATTTTAAAATTGTTATTGTTGATGTAGAATATTTGCATTAAGTAAGCGCTTTAAAGATTGTATTTCATAACAACCTTTAAAATGTAAAATCGTTTCTTTCAAAATAAAGAAGTTATAAGGATGAGGAGTTTTGGCTGTTACAGTATTACACCCTGTAATTTTAAGTAAAACTGTCTTATGAAACAACTCAAAAAGGAGACGTTCAATTGGTTTTTGTAAATGGCATCTTAATCAGCATAAGAAATTACTCTTTTTTTTTTGTTTAACAAAATCTGTAACTCTAATAAGGAACACAATATAGTGCCGAGATAGTTTGATACATCCTGTATAAATTTTGTTATGAACACCGTATTTCAAAAGACCCCATTTTAAATGTTCAACTTGTTTGTTCTTAATTTTCAAACAATTATAAACTACTCGAGTTGCCTGGTTTTGAAATAATCAATCTAGTTGAGCGGCTACAAAACTCATGTTATCAGTTTGAATTTAATCACCATGGATACTCAAAACTACTTTCTGCGCAATAGTGTGCGCATTCGCAAAAACTCATAGTTACCTTGATTTAATGCGAGTTGCGAGGACGCGGTGAGTGCGCTGAGGCACACCTTGTGCAAGAATCCCAAAATTGTGTTATTTTTCAGGTCGAAACCGCGTGTGAAACTTTGAAAGTGTCCAAGTGCAACATGTAGGATTAAAACCAACAGCTTAGTGCCCTTTCAGTGTCTGAAAGCGTCATTAATAGCAACAAAAGTGCTTTTATAAATGTGTGTGATCGCGTATGCAACTTTTGGAAGTGTTGGATAAACAACAGGTAAATTTTAAGTTTACTTTGCGATTTTGACGCGTATGGACGTATGTTTTTGTACTTAGTTTGAATGTTTGTATGTTATAAGGCGGAATTTGCGCTTTTCTTTCCGTGAAAATGCCTTTCGCGGAAGTTTGAAACAGTTAAAAAGTTCAAGACAGGTAAAAGCCAGGTTCACATAGGGGCAATGAACACGCGGTATTTGACATGGCACACCCCCTTTCCGCCACGGTTGTGGATATTTTAATAGTGGATTTCCTCTTGCATTTGGGTACAGCCTTACTGGCCCGTTATTATAAAATAAATATTGTATGTACTCGGGTATTAATGAATATATCAAAATGTAAATTAATTATTACACATATAACCATATAAAAAATAGGAACTGATTTTCACTTAACAAGAACTGTTATAGAATTTGTAGTAAGCAGAAGATAGTTATCGGACTAATCGAGCTTGAAGTACTGTACTTTAAACTTTGATGTATTTTTGGAGTTTGTATATGTGATTCAGTTACTCATTCAGTACAGTAATTAACCATTTTTGTAGCATTGAAGAAAGGTTTTATGACGTATATTTTTAAAAAGGCGTTTTTGGTGCTTGTAGAAATATATAAATAGATAGCTTAACTATGATCATCGAGTACAGGTACAATCGTGACAACCCAAACCCTCGCTAGTACGAACCTGCGTTCAAGAGTTCTAATGATTAAGTAGGTACACCGAAATTTTAACGCATATTTCCAGGGCAGGGTCGTTAAAAATGTAGTTATTTCGATAGTTGCTTAAAATTATTCCACATATGAATTTAGTACAGTACAACTTCGAAAATCCGAACTGTATTGGAAAGGAATGTTAGAATGACTGAATTGTTCGAATTATTTAGGTTCATAATCATGACTACCTCAGGATCTACACCAAAACTTATGCTGGATGTCAGGAATAATAATCATAATGCCATTTTCAAGAAAACACGTGTAATTAAAATATACTTGTTGCAAACGTTTTGTCTGGTGCTATTGTTCGGCTTATTGAAACCTGGTTGGATTAGTAAAATCGCTGCCTGTTCGGATTACTCAAAATATTAAGCAATTTATCGTGCATTTTTTATTGTGTACATGGTGAAATGCTACTGTTTACGCTCCGAGGGACGCTTTTAACGATAATGGCTGTGCGTAGGCGCAGCAAGGTGCACATAAGTATAGGTGGGAACCAATAATGTAACCGTTTTTATATTCACACTGGGCATTTTTTAATTGAAAACTTACCAATTTAAAAAACGGCAAAATATTAACTGCGCATTATAACAAAAAAATTTTGCAAAACCTAAAAACGATTTTGCGCAAATTGCCAGCCGTATGTATGAAAGGAAAGTACTCTTAAAAATAAAAGTAACTGCAGTAAATTTATTTATTTCTAGTGCGTCAATAATACATTGCATCCGTTTGATTAACACCAACCAAGTACTTGACTTTTGGTTGGATGTTTTTAGATAATTAGCAGTTCTATACAAGCGTTTTAAATAGACTTACCTACCACTTGACGTGTTATGAAGTGGACTATAAAATATACCTACTTGTAGCCAGTTAAAGTCGGTTCAAGTACACTATGCACAAGTAATTTAGAAAACGTCACAAAAAACAAAGAATCTGAATTAATATTTATATTAACCTGATACGTATTTATAAGGTACAGTTTTTGCATGTTTTGTACATTTTAAATGCCCCCAGTATATATAATTTACGTTCATCACAGCAAAAGTGTAGAAATTGTGTTGTTAGATGTCATTAAATGATTGTGTTCGAATAAATGTTTAGTGTTATTGGATTTATGTGGGCGTTTGTATTTGTAACAACGTACTTGTTCCTAGTACCTAATGTCAAAGGTTCTAATCGTTTGTCCTATTTCAACCGAATTATAATGGGAGCAATGTAATTTCAAAATGCATTTAATGAATGAGCAAATTGATCTCTTAAATTCACCATTATTGGAAGTTTTGGAATCAGAAATCAAGTAATCTGCAGATATAGATAACCGATATTAAGTCATCAAGTTCATTTATTCCTATAGCACCACCATCCATTTACTTTAATCTTTACCCTTGATAATGACATGCAAACATGTCGAAATACGTATAAGGTTCAAATAAATATCTGCTGAAGTTATTAATTATTATTATTTTATTTATATTAATACGTATTAATAAGGAACTTCAACGCAGTAAAGCTTGAACTTATTAATAAAAATGCAAATGCTTAGTAAGAGAAACATGTAACTCAAAAATGAAATATTACCTGATAAATCTATACGATGACCGTTCACGACGAATAACTTTTGTATTTGTGCAGATATTTAAAATAATTGTTAATGCAATTTGTATGTGCTTTCTGCGGACAACACATAATGGTGTCCACAGAAGGCGCCCAATCTACCATACAAATTATGAGTATTATGACATTATATTAAGAAACATTAACAATTAACAAATAAAAACGTTATTCTTCGTGAGCGGTAATCGTCAAACACCTTGTATATAGTTTTTATTTTTTTAAGTACCATATGAAGATGTATATTTAGAATAAATACTGACATAATACCCAACACCTACGCATGAAGCGGTAGTAGAAAAAGGAGGTTCATCTAACTAATAAATATTAATAAATAATATTATTCAAAAACATGAGCTCTTAACGTTTTACCTGTACAATTTCATGTAGAAGTATAAAGGTGTCTAGAGCTGAAGATTCCCTCTATCTAGAATACGATTGCTATTTGAATTTGTTTGGCGAGATTAAATTTACAAATATAAATACATATAATTTTTCTTGGGAAATAATTGTAAAAAAAGGAAGTTTTGCCGCTACTAGAATCGGCCGCATGTGTGCATTGCACACCGTGGCCATATGGTAGAAACAGACCGTCTAAGCGTCAGCGGTTAAACGATGCAAAAACGTAAACATATAGGCAGGAATGTCGTCAAGATTTTTTGTTTGGAGGGAACTGGACAGGACTACCTGTGCCATTGTGTCGAATCTGCGGTAAATAGTAACAAAAGCACTATTGGGGAGTATTTATAGCGTCAAACTAAAAAATAAATAAATAGCTTAACTATATTTCGTTATCAGTGTAAAACTCTTGCGAATCTATGAGTAGGAATATGTTCTATTCAAGGGGGGGGGGGATAACTATGTGCAGAGGTTAGTCCCCTCTCCCACGTTGGCATTGTCCAGGTATCCATGTCCAAGTACGTTCAAGGTTCGGCGGGTAATTAGCTGGAGGAATTACTTAATTGCATAATCCTGGGTTACCTAGTGGCGGATTGAGGTGCTGGTGGCTCCAGGCGCCAATGGATTTAAAAGCCCCCCAACTATGGCGCTAGAGGACCTTTATAAATTTAAAATAGACTAATTTACCTCTATTGCACATTTTGGAATAAGAAATCAATTCATCTGCAGACATAGATTTCCAAGATCAAGTCACCAAGTTCTGTTGTTCTTATAGCAACACTAACCATTTACTTTGTAATATAACCTTAGATAATGGCATGTTAACATGTCGAAATACGTATAAGATTAAAATAAATAAATATTGTTGGATTAATAAAGTAGTATTTTATTCATCAACGCCTAAACATCTAGGTGCATTATAAGCGTAGCGAGACCCTGACCAGATTTTCAACAATGTGTACTAGGCAAAGCGCATGCTTTCTTGCTTGCGTAGATTTCGTGACCTTGAGCGGCCTTATTTTAAGAACGGTGTGCCGCTACACAAGTTTTTGCTTTATTTGCATTGTGGGCCCTGCAAGACTCATGCGCCTGTACAGTAATCCGCCACTAAAGTTGAGACTCCAATGGCTTTGGATTTTGTAGGTTCCCAGCTAGCGCATACTGCGCCTATTTGTAAATCCGTTACTGGGGTTCCCAGTAGTCGAAATGAGTGGCATATTGACGCTTTTTTAAAAATAATTAGATAATTACTTCATATCATGAACATGCCGAGCACTTCACAGTAGCTTATTAATTATATTAATGTTCAAACGCTTGAGTTGGTACCATTTTTAAGAATGCACACGGCAGTACTTATACACTTAAGTACTTATGGAAGTTGGGCGTAACTATTTCATGTTTCAAGGTATACGAGTACGTAGTATATTAACAAATGCTATGTGGTGTATTCTCACTACAGAGATAGTGCTACACCGTGGTGGAAAATCAGATCTCCGAATTTAAAAGTCCTGTTTAGGTCAAGATCGAGGTTGTCATTCTTACGAATTTGTGCAGTGTGAGTTGCATGTGTGTCATAGCACACTTAGTTACCAACAATGTCTTTTGAGTGTTAACACCCAGGAATGTTCGGAATATTAACATTGTCGTTTGTTCATAAACGACACCGGAATAATAAAACCACATGGTGGTTGTCGATTGCGCCATTAAAGCCGCTTTATGCGCAACTTTTTGACTTGCTTAATTTGTATTCCGTCGGTTAGTCATAGACTATTGTTAATAATTCTTGGAACAAGCCAACTAATAATGATGATAATTCCCTTTATAAGAACACTAACCATGAGAGCGAGGATGAGAGAGTTCAACTTTTAAAAACCAATTTTTCTAGTTGCTAAACGGTAAAATTATGCTACTGTAAAGTGGCCCCGTAACGGAACGTAAATTGCCAAATTCAACCTGTATTTCCGGTGTCCCCGGTACGCCTCCTTCGTGTTAATACCATTTACCACTGCATTTACTTTGAGGAATTTTTGTCGATTTAGACAAATACTTGGGAAGATTTATGACCAAGAACAATCCCAAACTCAAAGAATATCGAGATAAAGGAATTTCGTGTTAAAACTGGTATTTCTTGGGCATTTCCGGTGACATGGTTTATTTTCCAATGGTCTTTAAATCTTGAGCTTTGTAATTCGTGTTTTGCAATGCTAACTACAATAATTCTTTTTGCATCTTATTTTATTTCAAGTGAATGGAAATTTGCGTGTTATCGTGACTGCCAAGTAGCTATGGATTTCGTTCGCTAGGATTTATGGGGTTTTTGCACCCCATGGTAATAGATTTATGTTATTCGGTAAAGGAAGTACTTTGTCTGCTAAGTTGAAGAAGCGATATTTGGAACCTTTCCGGTTCATATCGTTGATGACTTATTTCAATTTACTAAGCACAAATAGTCATGGTAAAATCCCATCTCGGCGAAAAAACACCTGGAAACCGGAAGGTGTTAGGTTGGAAAAAGTACTCAAAAAAGTCACCGGAAAGAGAAAGTCGCGGACTGAAGTTTGTTTTAAATTAGGCGTTTTTTGCTTAAGAAGGTACTTGATCGGTCAAATTTTAATCTGAATCACCATTTCCAGTATCCGTTCAACTCATCTTCATTTATTCTATTTATTTTTTTTTGGCGGTATTGTTTTTATTTTTATTTTCCCATACTTCCAGTAGGAACGTATGGTGATGGTGAAAATGTTCGATTTTGAGATTTTGATAGAAATATATGTTCTGGATTTCTACGAACCCAAATAAGTAATTTTTTGAAAAACCGTTAAAATATCTATCTGTGTGTGTAACGCGAAATCTCCGTAACAACTGGACCAATTTTAATGAAATTTGGTATGCCCAGATATTACTCAAAAATTATTTTCCATATCGGATTATATTATAGCTGTGGCGGTACATAATGTTTTTTTATTATAAAAAAATTGAGGTACCCTTCCTTGGTTATTTGCGCAAATTATTAACGTATTTATTTACACGAAATTTTGAAAATACGTTATACACTTGTGCAGTATTGGATATCGTATAATGCCCGTTTTACACGATGGTCGGTCATAATGGTCAGTCCTGACGGTTAGGAGGACTATCTTGCGCATCAATTTCACACGGTACGAAGCGGTCAGTTTGAAAATGTATCTGCAAGGGGGTGGTAGATAGAGCGCTGTTGCCGCTATTTGTTTCGTTAAATTAATATTTTAATTAACTGCAGATCCAACACTCGTGAGGGTATAAAGGATACCTGGAGAAAGAAGAAGAAGAATAAACTGCAGAAAATAACAAGAAAAAATTCTATGTGGGTACATTCTACTGCTATGAAAAGATTTTAACACCTTTCAGAGTAATGAGTGTATTTCAGTCAAAGTTTTATAAGAAGACATGAACAAGTAGATCAACATTTAACAATTACGTTGAACGGAAAATTATACAAGCATAAGCATAATTATTAAGCACGGTAAATTAATTGACACAAAGGAAATACATTCTTTAAGGAATCAACGCACGTACACTAGGTCATATTCCTCGTGGGCGGGCATCAGGAAAAAACGCGCAGGTCCTGCGGCTTCTATCTAGGGTTGCGGTGCTCTAGAAAGAGCTTGGGTGTTGTAGGGTTCTGAGAAAAACAGGAGTTATTTATTACGCAGCTCTGGAAGGAGCTGGGTGCTGTAGGACTTTTTCTGTATAGGACAGCTAGCTTGCGCTTGATCCAGCGGCAGTTATTTTAATAGTTTTAGTTTTTAGACCGTTTTCAATTCTAAAAACCAAGTAGTACCGTTAGCTAGCTGGCTAGCTAGCTTTTGCTAGTTTTAGTTTTTAGACCGTATTTGGAAGTTAGCTCCGTTTCGATTCTGATAACGAACTGGCTTGCTTCTATTTAAAATGCAGAGATTTTGTTTTTTTATCGATGCGTTGCAAAATATACATTTGCATACGTGGCGGCCCTAGCAGGAAACGGAAGTCGCCTGTTACTTAGTGACGTACAAGGATGACAGACCTGTATGTTTGTTGTCACTTTTGTGTTAAAATGTGAGTTAAAAATGGTCGAGGGCAGATTTTATGGATCATGTTAATGTCTATAGCAGCCGTGTGGATTGCATATGAGTTAATCTATGTAGAACAATATGGTACTAGCTGGTCAGGACTGACTATCAGCCACATGTGAAACGGACATAACTCTCTTGGGGAAGGAAAATATTTTTATAATAGCATAACAAATTCCTTGTGCCGTTGCATCATCAGCATATGTAGAACAGGTTTTTCACATTTATAGGGCCTAGTTCGTTTTAAATAGAGGAATCTGGTGGAATTAACAAGGCTAGTAAATTAGTGTTTTTCTTTAAATATTTTAGTAACGTAATATTTGACTAAGTAACATTTCTATTAAGTATTGTATTTTTTAATTTAATTTATTGTGCAGTGTTTTGTGTATAATTGATGTAAATCAATATTTTTTGTTATTTAAATCGCGTTTTAAATTAACTTAATTTAAATCATCGCACCCTTATGTTACTATACTAACATAGTTTTTGAAACTACGAAAACAAGCGAAAAATTTTTAAATTTTTGCATATTAAAAAAAAATATTGCCCAAAAACTGACAACACCATTTTATTCTTTTACTTGTGTAGGCTCATGAAGATAGTAATGAGCTACAATTTGGTTTGGTGGGCAATGTCTCTGACCCCTCCTATGAATTTTTTGAAAATTTCGTGCCTCTAATTTATTAAACGGGGGGCGATAAAACATTTCTGTTGTAGTTAAATTGATCATCACCATGAGTCATAGTAGAATTAAATCATGATTTAAATTTTTCCAAAATTTAGTATTGCTGGGGCTAGCCTAGCCTTCCCCGTCCCTTTAATTTTTGGGCTGGCAAATTCATTTTTATCTTGATCCTAATCCTTTATAGAAAAATAAACAAATCGATTATTTTTCACACACATATGCAACCTTAGTTTGCTGTAGGATTGTAATCAGTACAATTGTGACCGATAGCTGCCTATCCACATGACCCTGCAATTTCTGCGCAGGTAATTTATGATTTGTTGTTAGTTATTTTTCTTGTAATGAGCGTTTTAACATTATATTTAAACAACCTTAAAACTCAAAATAGTTTTTGGCAGAGGTGCTGGTTTAGATACCTATATAAAATCAGTTATTTTTTTATAAATTTGGGAAAATCAGACAAAGTGGTTCGCTAATTTCCCCTTTCTATTTATAATTGTACTTTGGTTACTTCTGTAAAGTTTCTTATTTCTATAGTCGAGTTTTTGCAGTTGTTCTAGAATCAAGATTATTTGATTCTTATAATCATTATAAAATATTTGCTCTTCATCGTGATTCAACTGTTTACAATAATTTTTTTGTAGTGTATCAAGGTTGTTGTGGAGCAAATACAACAGTAGCAGTTTTTATGTACATACATACGTAGCTTTTATTTCTCGTATGTTTTAAAATATCATTAGCAATCACAGCGATAATTATTTGTTTGTGTCTACTAAATATTCGTTGGAATGCCCAACACTAATAGCTGCACGTTGGCGCTGTTCTGCAATTGCCTATAAAATAATTATCATTTTCATTTGTTTTGAATTAATCAACATGAAGATTAAACTTATTTTCAACAATAACTTTTTCCTTATGGATTTTCTAACATTTTCTAGTATTTATCGGTAATCGCTCGTGGAAAGTCTTTTTATTTACTTAACGAGTTATACAGGGTGAATAAAAAGTAAGGAACATCGATGCTACAGCCTCAAATAATAACTTTACGAAAAAAAGTTTCTAACAAAAGTTTCCTACTATCAAGTTTTTTGCCACAATTTGGCGTTTTTCATTTTTTTTTCAATTGTCATGTTTTAGCTATGACGTCATCGACATTTTTTTTAAATGGCAACCTATACTTTTTATGGCATGACCAGATAGTGCTTTTTGTTTTCTATACAGCCATGTAAAAATATCATACAGTTGCATAATAAAAATTTCAAGAAAAATCACGATAAACATTTATTTTTGTCACTGGCAACATTTTTCGTCAGGTACACTTATTGCAATATAAACAAACGACAATAGCAGATCCACAAATTACTAAACTAGTTTCAAATCATATTCGACATCAATTTAAGAAAGCAAATGTTCAAACTGTTCGCCATTCGCAGCCTGACAGTGGGCAATACGATAAGAAAATCCTCGAACTGCAGTTTGAACTGTAGCAGGTGATATTGCTCGTATATGCTCGCGGATAAGAATTTTTAGATTTTCCAAATTGTCTGGTCTGTTTGTATACACTGTACTTTTAAGATGGCCCCATGAAAAGAAGTCAAGCGGGTTTAGATCTGGAGATCGCGCTGGCCACTCAATATGTCCTCTTCTTCCTATCCACCTATTTGTAAAAATTCCATCTAAATATTGACGAACATGAATGCCATAATGAGGTGGAGCACCATCTTGTAGCAAGCAAATTCTATCGTTCGGCGTGTCCGGATTTTCTGCATTTGGAAATAAAACAGCTAACGCGGGAATAAGTTCCAACTTAAAAAAATCCAAATACCGATCAGCATTTAATGTGCCATCAAAGAAAAAAGGACCAAGAATTCGGTCTCCTATAATTCCCGCCCACACGTTTACTTTTCGTGGATACTGTGTGTGTAATTCTTCCATCCAATGTGGGTTATGTCGCGACCAATAACGGGAATTTATAATAGAATTCACAAACTGTGGGTCGTTATTGCACCTGTCCATCATTTCTTCACAAAACTGAATTCTCTTATCAAAATCATCTTCTGATAATTCTTGAACAAGTTTAACCTTATAAGGATGAAATGTTTTTGTATGTAAAATATTCAGTACAGTTCCTTGACTAACATTATTATCCAGGGCTAATTGTCGAGTTGAAGTATGAGGATTTTCGGAAACTGTAAGCACAATGTCCAACATTTTATCGTCTGTTGCTATTTTTGGACGGCCAATTTTTATCCAAATCTTTGACGTGACCCGTTTCTCTAAATTTTCTATTAATTTTGGTTACAGTGGACCGCATAACAGGTTCACGATTTGGATGTACCTACAGTATTAAATAAAGCGCACACATCGTCGTGAGTTCTCTTGTCATCACCGTACCCGATCATCATCAAAATTTCTATACGTTCAGTTTCTGTTAAACGTACCATGATTAGAAATTCGTATTTAACACAGGACACAGACTAAATTTTAATCACTTATTAATGGTAACTGTCACCGAATTGACATTACAAAAAGCACTAACTGGTCATGCCATAAAAAGTATAGGTTGCCATTAAAAAAAAAATTTTGATGACGTCATAGCTAAAACATATGACAATTGAAAAAAAAATGAAAAACGCCAAATTGTGGCAAAAAACTTGATAGGAAACTTTTGTTGGAATCTTTTTTTCGTAAAGTTATTATTTAAGGCTGTAGCATCGATGTTCCTTACTTTTCATTCACCCTGTATATTTATCAATGCGGTAAAGGCGATTATATAATTATGTATACTTATTTTCCATGGTTGTAGACGACTCATAAAATGATTATATAATTAAATAAAGAATTTGCTTATCAAATAATTAATGACCCAACAACGTTAGCCAAGATAACTTGTGTTTATTTGTTTTAACCAACTTGTAACTATGACAATATTTATTTATATGATTCTGTTCTCACTTTACTAACCGCAGAGTTCAATTTGTTCGTTCAATTTGTATTTAATGTAACGTTCTAACAACGTAAGTAAAAAATATAAAAAAAAAGTTTGTTGGGAATTGTACCCGGTCCTCGCATTGGGAAGCGAATACTCTACCGCAACGCCACTCTCACCAAACACCTGATTCACTTTGCATTAATAATGCAGATACAGATCATCAAGTAGAAGTTTGGGGATAGTTTCTAGTGTACTGTCTATTTTTTTTTTGTATTTCAACTTCTGTCCAAATGAAGCTGCTTTTAGGCCTCTAATGGTACTGTCAACTGAAACAACTTTGCTTACCGGTCTTCTGTTAATCCACATTTAACTGTCCAAAGAGCACTTAACAGTCTAGGGAGGGATAACAGTTGGGCGCACGATTTCTTCGAAAGGATTGATTGGTTCAGTTTTCTTCGAAGGGACTGTCGCTGGCCATTCTTAGGTAGTACCTACATCTTCTTGACGAGATGCCTTATATTTATGAGATGTTTGGAAGTTGTCATTTTCAACAAGATGGTGCTCCACCACGTTTTTCTCGTGCGGTTATAAAATTACCTTGTTAATGTTTTAGATGTAAGATGGATAGAAGAGAGTGTGAAGTATTTCAGTTGTTCACCTTGTGGGAATGTTCGGAAGAAGATGGATGTATAATTTAACCAAAAAACCCGCCCTACTAAGGAAGTTAAGGAATAAAATTCAATGAGGTGGTACGTCAATTTTACTATGAACACGTGCTAATGGCTGTCACTCTTGCGCAGTTTTCGTAAAAGTGTAGAAGTTGAAGGTGGAAATTCTTAGGCATTTGTTGTACTAAATTACATAGTATATTCGGTAGCTATTACGCAGGAAAATAATTTTTTTTACTAGCAGTAACGATGATATTCATTTGTTGAATTTTCATTTGTTTAGCAATATTTAAATAAACATGGTTATATTGCTTTTGTTAAGAAATAAAATGATAAACTTTAATTGTTATTTATATCGATTATAAGGCTATAATTTTATTTTTGTAACTTTTAAACGTTCTGAGCCGATAGAGCTTGCAACGAACTACAAATTTGTTTTTTACTTATCTTCAATATTTTACTCTGACGCCTTCCAGGAATTTTTGAAAAATTTGAAATTGATTATATATTTATTCAAAAGCAAACGTCGATCGTTATAAACTTTTATCAGTTTGATAGACAATTTAAAGTATTGATTACGATCAGCAAGAATTTTTAAATATTTTAAAAATTAAGTAAAATAAACGATACTTTTTGATATCAACAACACGTTTTCCGGCATTTACGCGATTTCAACTAAGCCTGTCAATTCGTAATCAGCCTTTACGTTGCACTGCTGGGCTCCCGCACTCTTCTCTGCCACGTACTCTTCTTAGCGCTAAGGTGGAGTACGGGGGACCTACAGTTTAACGTGGAATCCGAACAAGTAAATACCAGAGAAAGTTTTAGGCATTAAGACTCCGCGGTTGCTCACACCGGATTGGGGAATGTGAGTGGCGGGTTGTGGCATAGATTTTTATTGCTGCATGGCTTTGGCGGGGAATCGAACCCTAGACCTTTAGCGTTAGAGGCTGAGCGCCCAACCTCTAAGCTACCGCCACTCCCAAGCCTGTCAATTAGCTCCAGTTAAATATATTTTTCATTCCTTGCAAATTTTTGATAACTCTTTAAATAAACCATTTATATCGATTTTTAGTCTGAAATCCGAAGCGCATCTAATCAGCTGTAGGGAGGGCGATTCCGTTCTTACTATTCTTATACGGTATACGACATCGTAGGCTTGCCTTCTTAGAAATCTAATATACGGTAAAATGAGAGAAGAACTTAAAAATTACACTTTTTTAAATACGGCAAGTATTAATATGGGACAGTTCACTCGAAGTTAACACTTTAGGTTTTCTACCTGTTTAAAGTAATAGTCAATAAAGTCAAGGACTGCGGCCGGCGAAACGACGGTGGCGAAACGGCCGCGGCAGACTGTCTTATTCCCATGGATTGTAGACAAATTCTAGTCATTAAAAACATTTTTAACATAATACAAGAAAATTAACTACGATTAAATGCAATTATTTATAGATATAACATTTTCACGATGATTTCTTTTTTGTTTTGGACGAAATGATAAAATTAGCAACGATAATCTGAGGGAACCGAGGAAATCATAGGCAGGTGTAATTTTTCGTACGCCGTTACCACTCGATTGTGACCAATTCTGGAAACAGTATTCTTTATTTATAATAAGAAATATGGACACATTCTGGTCCTGACTTACAAGTTAATCAATCTGACAATGAATATATAAAAAAATATATGCGAAAATTAAAAATCAAATATGTATAAATCTGTGGACTGTATACGCGGGGCGAAGTGAGAAGAGCTTTGTTTTGTGTTATTGCCCTAATAATGGATGGTGTGTGTGTTTTCCTACACAGTGGGGGCGTGCGTTAAATATCTAAAATATTTAAAAACACATCGCTCAATACACTTGATAATTTTAATGACTTAGTGATTAACCATTTTGAGAATAATAAAGATGGATGTAATTTATAGATCTGTTAATTATTAGAAGATAAGATTTATGTGTTTTAAATTTGTCGCCCTGCTTTAGTAAATTTTCACGAGCTGCTAGTGACCGTCTAGGCATAAAATAACAATTGGTAATCTGTAGGTATTACGGTTTTTCTTATTTACATTTTCATAAAATCATAATATTATTTATTTGTAAAAACTGCAGTGGCTTTGTCTCAGCTGATTTCAGTTATGAATGAATTTTAGAGCAAAGTTCAACGTTCGCAACAGCAACGATCAATGACCAAAATATGACTCAATCTTAAATAGTCACCGTCCAGTGGCGGCTATCAACTCTTTTCCCTTTCCTTGATTCGTTCTAAGCGAAGAAGTCGCGATCGCTGCTAACCCACCGCACAACATCCCAGCCACATACAAGGCTCGATTGTTGACACGCAACAGCTCTAAAAGTAGCCAAGAAGACACTCGCCCAGATGTGCCGGCAGTCAACATACGGTAGTCGGTCTTCTCATCCACTTAACTCATAATCGAGTTATACAGTATGACGTCACCAATTCACGTTCCTAACCTCTGACTCGTTCAATCTGCTGACCACCGACCAACACCACTTTAATTCCGAGATGCATTGACCCTCGAACCCACCCGCAGAATTGTTAAGTGTTTGCCTCGGTTATTCAGCCAAGAGGCTTTCCAAGATTTGATGTTGTGGGCGAGTTTGACTTTTCGATTTCGGGTTTTAGGGGTGACCTTTTATTGTATATCACAGAAAATGTGCTTTCCATGATTCGATCTCGTGGGAGAGTTTGACTTTTTGATTTCGTGTTTTAGGGGTGACCTTTTATGGTGTCGCATAAAAATGCAGATACCTATTACATATGATGATGCAAAATGTGTAAGCAAACTTAAGTTACAACTAATTATTTTGTAATAAAATCGTTTGAGGAATGAGCGCCTTTTGCCACAATTTACGAATGTTCCATATTAAATACTAGCTAATAGCCGGCGTGCGTTGCTACGCCTCAATAAAGCGAAATCAGACAATAAACACACATTTTCGTAAATATCGCCAGCGCCACCTAGCGGGTCCATTTTTTTTGTAAAAAAAATAACCTAAAGCCTTTCTCTCCTCAAAACACTTTGTGTCAAAGTTTGAGCTCAATCGGCAGAGTAGTTTCGGAGTCTATAGGGAACATATACACAAACATTCACTTTTATATATATAGATAGATATACAGGGTGTTAATGAATTGTAGGGACAAACTTCCAGGGCTTGCAAAACACAACAAAGCAAACAACTTTTGTTAATAAATGTGTGGTCAAAACGGTTTCCTTTAGAAAATAGAGCCTCTTAAAGATTCTTTAAGAAGTACCTGAAATAGGCAACCCAAATTGCATTTTCAATTATTTTGCACAGGTCACACGGAATTTAAAAAAAAACCGATCTATACATACCTGCATTCCAATAACATCAATATTGACACAATTCGATATTTTTGTGATATTTTTTACTTTTCTTGCATTCGTTTGTTTCTGTGCCTTTTATAATTATTTTTTTTCGTTCTGCGATTTTTTTGATAATTCTTCGTTATTTTCGTTCTGTTTCGTATTTTTGTGTTATGGCGAATTATACTTTTGCCGAACAGCATGACATGATGTTCATGTATGGAGCTGCTTAGGGTAACGCACGCGAAGCTGCTCGCCTGTACCAAGAACATTTTCCGAATAGGAATCATCCATCGCACAAGGCTTAGTTTTGAAACATTTTGTTTATTAATTTATTTTAAACTAGCTGGGCCCGGTCCGCGTTGCTGGTCCTAAGTAAGCCTTTTTTGTTGTATCTGTAGCTGCGGATATATATTTGGATTGCTAAGCGCGTACGCCGACCGATATTTCGACGCCTCACTGGTGGCATTTTTTTCAATGAAACTATCGCTTTGAATTCAATTTTCAATACGGAACGTGATACACAGCAGAACTGTCAAACTGAACGTCACACAGTGAGAGTCATATGTTGATATCGAGACTCAAATGTTTGTGAGGGACGATTTTCGTTCAATTTGATCAAAATGAATTAAAAATCATGAGAATTGTCTGAGTTCAAGTGGGAACATGACTTTTGCATTGTTCCTTTCCGGTTTTTCCATCCAAAAAAAAGAAGAAACAAATTTCTATTTTTCCTAATTTTGAGTTTTCCGAGTTTTTCACTTCGATTTTTCCATTTTTCTCTTCGAAAAGCCATTCAAAAACGAAAACATACGAAATCTCATACAAAAATACCATACAAAATCATCTTTTGGATTTTCCGACTTTTCCGTTGAATTTTCCCAAAATTTTCTTTCATACAAACCTTGTCCTGACAATTACGAACACAACAAAAAAAAATGAGCCAAATCGGTCGAGCCATTCTCAAGTGATGATGTACCAAACATGCGGCAATTGATTTTTATTTATATAGAAGATAGAAGAAGATTTAATTTGAATTTGAAAAGTGGGAAGGAGGGCTTTATTTATCCTTTATTAATTTCCGTCGTTATGGAAACAAATAGTTGGTAGTAAATTGAGTTGCCTACATTTAGGCGCTTCTTAAACAATCTTTGAGAAGCTCTATTCCCTGAAAGGAAACATTTTTGACCACACATTTATCAACAAAAGTTGTTTGCTTTGTTGTGTTTTGCAAGTCCTAGAAGTTTGTCCCTACAATTCATTAACACCTTGTATACTAGCTAATACCCGGCTTGCGTTGCTACGCCTCAATCTCGACTCCAGCGCCACCTATCGAGTCCATTTTTAGTAAAAATGTTTCTTTCCACGTAACTAACATATATCCTGAATTTGAGCGAAATCAGACAATAAACACACTTTTTCGTAAATATCCCCAGCGCCACCTAGCGGGTCCATTTTTTGTAAAAAAAATAACCTTCTAAAACCTTCCTCTCCTCAAAACACACTTTGTGTCAAAGTTTGAGCTCAATCGGCAGAGTAGTTTCGAAGTGTATAGGGAACATACACACAAACATTCAATTTTGTATATACATATAGATATATGTATAGTAGATAGATGTGGATTCAATGTGCACATTCCAAGCAGTGTTGCCAACTTGGTAGAATTACTACTAAATCTGGTAGATTGAGGTCCTGCTTTAGTGGGCGAATTTTTAATCTAGTGGAATAGTAGATAGTTGGTAGAAGGAAAAATTAATGTGGTAGATATCCTTTAAATTTTATCACAAGGATAAAAAAAATTAAAATTTTACCTATGAGCAACTAACGAAAGTTGTTATTTAACTTATTAAAAATATTATAAAGATTATAAATTTTTTTTTGATTTTATGTAGTGAAACCTCACATGACACTCGCCCCCCCCCCCTGCTAAGAGTTTTGTAAAATTGGTAGATTTTTAGTAGATTTGTGTAAGCCTTCTAGTAGTACTCATTTTGCAACTGTTGGCAACACTGATTCCGAGCGGAGTCGAGAGCGAATCTGAAAAGGATGCGAACTGAGTGGTCCTACGCAACTGTGGTAGTTTTGTGTTATTTCTAAGTTTCCGTACTTCCCATAGGCGCCGAGTACTGGAAAAATCTAGCGCTGCACTCTCAGAAAAATCAAGGGAGACAGAGCCCTCTTCCCCTAAAAACACTTTGGTCAGGTCGTAATCGTACCGAGCTAATAAAGAAAAGCTAAATTTTGCGAAAACTAACTCGATTAGTGTAAAATGGATAAATTTACAGTAAAATTATTGAACGCATCCAATAAACAAGCTAATAAATGTGACTTTTATTCAGCATATTTTTCTGTTGTGAATAAAAAAACGTTTTCAAGTTGTTTTGTCTTCTACGCAAGCTTTTGAAATTAAGTGCTGCGTCGCCCTACGAGACTGTTACAGCAAAATTCGTTCCAAATAATGCTAATAAAATAATAAGTAGGCTGTGCCGAGATATGAGAGCATAGCCCGCCGTTGCCACCAGTTGAGATCCGGATTTAATATATAAATAGTAGTATAATAAGTATAATGTAGGGCTGTGCGATATTGAGAATTTAATATCGATTATCGATAAAGAAATTATATCGATAATATCGAAGACACCACCGTAATAATTGTTACTTTTGTTAAAATTAGTACGTGTTAGATTCGCTCGCTGTTTTATTTAAATTATTAGTTGACCCTGTATTAAATACAATTTTCTACGAGTACATCTCTACTTAACAATTATTTGATGTCTTATCTCTAATAGCACTTGATAAGAGTTGTTTACAACCATAGATGTTTACAACCATAGATGTTTACAACCATAGAAAAAGCGAAATATGGTAACAGGTGTGCATTCAATTAATCCATTTGACTATTTGTGGGACAAATAAAAATGAGCATAAGTTCCGATTCCTTATTGATGAATGTTATAAAGGTACGTGTGTTTGCTTAATGTCGGGGTGTTTTCTAACTTTAAATAATACAGTTCCGATTAATTCGTGATGATTTAAAAAATTAACTAGTGTGATTGTTGTTGGTGCAATCATTGCCGAGATCCTTTGAAATTCTTGGATTCGTTGGGACCTTTTTGGCAAAAATAATAATTCGTTCACTACCAATAGAATCTGCACACAGGGATAAACGACCATTTTACCCTGACCTTTTTTGATCAGCAGTAAATGTTTTACGATTATTTGAAAATGTTAAAAGTTGTATGCATGTAATAAAGTCAAATGATGTGTTGTGTTTATGGCTGGGCGATATTGAAAATTTAATATCGAATATCGATAATGAAATTATATCGACAATATCGATAATACCGATAATATCGATATATCGATAAATATTCCCAGCCCTAGTACCGGGTGATCGTAAAAAACTGATTCAGAGCAGGCCATGACCGAAGTGTTAAAGTTGGCAATACTTGATATAAGCCAATTGTCAAGTTTTGACAGCTGTCAAAATTTTTGGGATACATTAAGTTAAATGTATCTAACCAAAAATTTTTACAGCTGTCAACATTTGACAATTGGCTTATATTAAGTATTGCCAACTTTAACACTTCTGTCATGGCCTGCTCTGAATCATTTATTTTACGATCACCCGGTATAATGCTTCTGACTGAATAGAAGTATGGGAAAGTAAAAATAAGAAATCTGAATTTTAAATTTGTCAGGTTGATATTGAAGAGTGTTTTATTTTGTTCATTTGTTATCTGCATGATTTGTATGAGAAAATGTACAAAATTACAAATGCGAAATTTGTTTTTTCCGCAGTAGAGAAAATTGTACAACTCAAGTGGGTAATTTAGTCATAACCTTGAACTAAGTGAACCGAGCAGTTTGATGCAATGCCAACTTCTTCCGAATTTACAATGAAAATAAAGATCTGTTTATTTATTTATGGAAATTAATTATTGACCATGAAGGTCACACCAAAAATTGCCTCTTGACCTTATTTTTATTTATCTTGAAAACCAAAGAGCAAATCTTGTTGAGACGTGCAAATCTAGAAATAATTCCAAACGGCCGATACCCCATTTATGGTTTAAATAATCATTATCAATATTTCCTTATAAAATTCCTTGTTCAATAATCGGTGTCGGTTAGTGCCAGTCTATTTCACTTTCGTTGGCGTGTATCGACTCCCTCACGAAATATCAACTGAAACTCAACCGGAAACAAAGCTGCGATGACTTCATCTAATTAGCAGCATTTTTACATGGCAATTTGCTCACTTTTTGTCCCACAAATTACTGGAAACTACGCGAGAAACCCACGAGAAAATTTCACCTGACGTCATTATAAAAGAGCCGATTCGAAGGGTTTCTCTTCAAGAGCAACCAACCTCTTGACTTTGAGTTGTTCCATATTTATTTCTCACCCTTTGGTTTACAAGTGCCCTCATTAAACTGTAGTAAATTTAAATCAAGAGTCATTTACACTAGATAAAACTAAAGGGGTGTCAGTGAGTGAGTGCAGGGCACGAAAGGATTGTTTGTTGGTGGTGCGTTGCCCTACGTTGCTGCATTGCTTTGTATCCGGAAGGGTTGGTTCGCTGCACTGTTTCGGAAGAACAGCCTGCACCGTGGGAATGACCACTCTATTGTAAAGTTTGAATTGTTCTCCAGTTTTTACATTGAGGGAAATTGATGTTTATTGTCTGTTATGCAGCGAAGGGGGCGAGTTTGGAATTCTCGTCTCGACAACCCTTTCAAAAGTGTCAGTGCACTTCCATAATCATTAAAAGTCGTGCATGGAAGTCGCATAGAAATGTTATAAAAAATGACACTTGAAGTTTCAAAGTGTAGCTCGGGTATAGAACAACATTCTTGTATTAGGCAGCAACCAGGCGTGTGTGATAACTGATAAGAAAATTTCTGTTTCGATACGTAGCGATTTTTTTTGTATCGATATTTTGATGCATACCTATTAGGTAACCCAAATTTCGGGATTCAGATTCGGGAATGAAATTTTCAATGAGGGAATCCCGGGATTGAAAAACAGATCCGGGATTGATCCCGTAATCTGGTTTCCAACCCCGGAATTTTGGTACTAGTCGCGGGATCTGTTCTTTTGAAATTTTTGTTGTGCACTTATTTCAAAAAAATCATAAATTTAAATGAAAGGACTTCATTTCTTATTTAGGAAACAAACCCTTTTAAGGTACACATTTATTACACAAAAATTGGTGGGCCGAGCGAGCGGCGGGGGTTCAACGCGCGATGTCTGTGCTAAAGCTTACTTTATGTTAAGACTAGTCACTTTTTAGTACCGATATGCGCTGAACAAAATGATTCATACAAAACAGTAAAATCATTTTAGCTAAAATAAGTTAGCAATAAGCAAATTATCAAATTCAAGTGAAAAATAAATTTCGAGATTGCGGGATCCCGGTTATAATCCCGGGATCCCGAGTTGAAATTTTTATTTGTGTTTTTATACTCTAAAGGCCCGACAATAAATAATAAATTAGTATGTGATTTTGATTTAATTGTATTGTTTTATACTTTAAAGTGGGAGCTCCCCGAAAACGTAATGCACTTGTCTAATAACTTTGATTTATTTACAGGAATATTATATTTCTTTCAGCAAAGACTGACTTTAATTAACAGTGATCACTTGACTTAGCTAAATTGCTGTGATTTAGTCTTAGTTAATCTTAAGCGGGTGGTCGTTTCAGAACAGCTGCACACATTTTTGTACATAAATGTAAATATTGTAAAACACATATTAACACGTGTCAATAAGTTTGCCGCCTGTTATGTGGATTATTGGGGCCAATCTAATATTTAAAATTTCACGCTCTCGCATTTTAGGGATTAGGGTAAATATTGGGTTGTAGTTAACATAAATTGGGGAAACTTGACAGCTTTAATTAGAAAGTGTTCGAGAAAGCTTGAGAGTGTGAGACAAAATTTTATTGATACTTCTATCCAATCAAAAATTAAAAAAGAGTGGGGCTGTAATTTTATTGGAAAAAGAAACAAGTCCAAACTCTTGGAGGATGGGCATGAATTTTAATAAAAGAGTATGTTCCCTAAAGGAAGGGATCAATCTTCTGATTCTCGAAGATCACTCAGTTCGCTGAAATCGTAACGTCAGTTTGAAAGCATTATTGCTAACATTCTGTTACAATATTACAAGTCTGGGACTTGCAACTTTAAAATAAAAATATTATCTTCGTGGGTTTTGGGCTACGAAGAGCACTTTGCCAAAAACAAATAGGCTAAGGCGTAGATGCTTATTCTTGTCGGTGTACCTGAGTAGGCGTATCAGAGCGGCGCTATTGTCCTTCGGGAATTAGGCGTAGCAATGAGGCGCTATTGCAGGGAAGCCGATTGGAGTGAGTGACTGCGCTATTTCCATATTGGTTGCGGCAGGACGCTCCTTTCGCTTGTTGTTGTTACACATTTGTACGTAATCGATCGCTGTTATTGGGTTAAGTTCTCAGGCGTATTGGCAAGCGGCGCTATTGTCCTTCGGGAATTAGGCGTAACGGCCAAGGCGCTGTTGGGACGAGCCCTAATCAAGCTGCGAGTATTGCGTACAAATGAGTGATAGCACACGGTGTCACTATGAAAAACATCCAGTTACTTACGTAAACTGCACAATACTTGATATTTATAAACAGTCCCAAATAGAAGTATCGGTATAGGTAAAACTGGGGTAAATATTTGGACTGGCAACTTTACTGGATACAACTGACCGGCAAATTATATATAAATGGTTCTCGCACTCATAGCACCAATATTTGCACCACATAAATAAGTAAATTCTTTAAAAGGTTACTGTTGTTTAGATCAGCTTAAAATCTTATCCCTTTTAACCTCGATAAATGCAGGGTAAATCAGCCATGAGCAATAATTAAAACAACGTAGGTCCGACACCGATCATCGCAAATAAATAAGTAATCAAGCATAAATACTTAATAAATTTTAAATAATACATTTCAAATTTGTTTATAAAAATATCTACGGTACTGCACGATCACAATACGAAACTTTATTGCAAGGGAAGGGAACTTATATTTTTTAAATAATCTTGCGCTAATAAATAAAAATAGTATAAAAAAAAAGTATGAAAAAAGGTAATACCCCAGCACAGAATTGAGACGTTATCAAAAACATCCAAACTATATACATATATTTTTTAACTTAAACTAATTGATAGTCGTAGTTAAAATAACTTAAAAAAATGTGGTGAACACAGGGCAGTTTTTAAGGAATAATTTTTTTTAATATTAAAAATTTAAAACCTGGTGTTTTTACATTTTTCAAAAATCTATCTGAATCACCGCAAGGGTTATTTATATAATGTGATAAGTTTTATTGATTAAATATTTTGTTTTTAAGCAATTGGGCAATAAATCCATGGTTTTCAAAAATTCGTAGCGGCCTTCGTAGTTCGTTTTGAAGATTTGCCTTTTAATGCACTACAACGCTGTTTTCAAATTTCAAAAATTGTTATAAATAAATTTATAGTAAAAAAAACATGTCTAATTTCCGTTGGGGTTCCGGTTAAAAACCCAAAGAACTACCTGCAACTAATAAACTTCAACGTACCAAATTTGATAAAAATCGGTCAAGGGGTTCCGGAGATATAGGGAAACGAACGCATCCACACACAGACAGACATTTTCTAAAAACCTCTTTTTTTTGGGTTCCTTGGACCCCACTACGTATTTTTGTTAAAATCTTAAATTCGAAAATTTGCTTGAAGTCGTATTATCTGATATTGCACTTTTTACATTCATTATGTTAAGTTTTGCAACGTGATTGAATTAAATAGTGCCGTGCATATTCCGAATGTCAAAAAATAACACAGTTTAAGTAGAAAGTGTTGCGTTGCTGCGCATGTGAGAATGTTGTGTTTGTTGTATTTAATTGTTTGACGACGAACTGTTGATATCTGTGTAAAGGTGGTGATGTAGCCGGATGCAAGGGTGCTGTTGCTGATGTATTATTTATGCATTTGTTAAAGTGTCGATATTGTTCTTTTTGAACCCAAAGCCCGCCGAGACAGCTAGTTGTAAGCTTTTCAGTAATTCGATGAGACTATTTAAGATTTCTCGATCTGGTTAATTGAAACGGTATTAAACAGTGACGTATATCTTGGGGTGGCCGGGATGCCTATTTAGCTTAATTCCATGTCTTTCCAGTGGGACGGATCTCTAATGGTGAGTACATTAACATCGATGCGATTGCCATTGATCGGGTTAACAGTTGATATTAATTTGCGCGTTTATATGCGGGCGGGCGGTAGAGCAGCGGTTTTGGTAGCTGACTTTGCCAGTGATTTACAAAACGTGATCTGATTGGAGTCCAAATGTCGTATACTTGAATGTATCTGAATGTTTCTGCATGTTAGATACGGGGGTTACATGAGTAATGAGTCTGGCAGCTGGTGCCCCCGCTCCCGCAATTGTCGGATAATATAAAATGAAACAAAAATTGCATAATTTAATTTTACAGATTTCTTTAATCGGAGATTTGTTTACTCAATATTGTCAATTTATTCAGAAACGTTTTCATCTTTCTGTTTTAAGCATTCTAGTCTTAATAAATGGTGCGACTTTCTTGTCTATTAATCCTTATTTCTTAAACAAATTACTATTTGTATGTAATTTCTCTTGTGAAAAGTGCATTTCAAAAATTCTCCAACATTTTCTCCTTGGACTTTTATTTTTTTAAGCGTAGTGGTTTTATTTACTCTTATGCACTTTTTATCTATTAGCTTATTACGATAGTAGCAATTAACTTTCTTAATTACACAGTTCAAGTTATAACTTTCTGATGTTTTAACAGGAAAGATTATTAGGAATTCGCCAAAACGTCGAATTGTATAGTCTCGAACTGTACTTATTTTAATTTTTAATGACTGGAGGCCTTTCGTCATGCTCTGTCTGAAAAGTAGGAATAAAATTGCAGGCAGATAACCTACTAACAGATAGCCCTGACGTTCATGCCCCCTCAGATATCCAACTTTTATTATAATTTATAATTTTTCCCAGGCAGTTTAGCGTACCATGACCACACCTGCTGGAAGGAACTCTGAAGCAAGAAAAAGTGATACCATTTTTTAATTGTGCTTTTTGTTTGGTTGTTTTTTCTCACGTTTTTTTCTGTCAACTTCCGTTGATGTTATTGATACGTTTTGAAAAACATTTATGATTAGTTTATCGCAGGGGTATTATAACCGACTAACTAGGAAGCGGAAGTGAATCGATAGCTTATTGTTTTTTAAAGTCGTCAGATTATTAATTACATTTTCTGTTAAAACTGAATAAGAACGCCGCTAATACGTTTCAGTACCTATTAAAGTTTTGTATACAGTAGCCTACAGAACTATTGTACCAAAATAGCATCTCCTTAAGTTCGCTATTGTTTCTGTTTCGAAGACATAACAACGTTTTGAAATGCAATAATTTAGAGCACTCATAAACCGGATGTTTGTTTAAAATAAAAAATTTATACGGTGAAGCATAAACTTCATAAATATTTTATTAATCATACTGCTTTTACTTTCGATTTTGTTTGTATTAAAGTCTGTTGTTGAGTCTGTAGTTCATTTATTAGTTCTGGTGGCCGGTTGTGTAGGCGCCAGTGTTTATGATTTCTTTGTAGCATTGGTTACTTTAATAATAATAATTCGAATAGGACAGTCTGTTGTGGGCAATTTAGAAGTGACTGACTCATTGTGGGTTTGTAGACTTTACGGCTCTAATTACAACTGTTCGGTTGAATGTATTGTATCCAAGTTGCAGCAAGTGAATTCTTTGAGAACACGTTAAATTAGTACTTTCTTTTTAAATTGCGAAACAAAATGTGGTAGAAACTGCAATTTTATGAACAGCAGAAGTAACAACCAGGGACGTTTTTTCTTTCGGCATTAAAAAGCTTTTTTTAAGTAATTGTTTGGACTTATTAGATTACTTTACATTATTTCAAAAAATAAAAACATATCTTTTAATTGTTTTGTATAAAAATTGAGAAAAACTTAATAATTCGTCGCATTTGTCAGAAATACATTTATTCTAAAAATACAAGAAATCAATTTTTGTGTTTGTTTTGTACATAAATAAAAACCTTTTTTCCAATATTCCAACTAATTGTAAATGAAAAATACGTTGGAAAATTTCACAACATTGGAACCCCCCCCCCCTTTTTTTTTTCAGAAAACTGCCCATTATGATTCGGTTTGCATTGTCTCTAAAAAAAATTTCATATGACATTTTTAAAAACTTTGAAAACAGTTGGAAGGTGCCGATGGGGACAAATATAGAAAATAGGGGAACAACTTCTTATACCCACTAGTTTTTCGCTTGTTAATCATGGAAACCATACATTTAATTATTTTCATTTTTAAGAAGAAAAACTTGTAGCCTGTGAAATATAATTTTGTTCTGCTCTTAATTGTTTATACTGACGTAATCTATTATTTCTATCTTTGCTCAGCGTTTCCAAATAAGATTAATTAATAGAAAAGTAACACCAGTTATGCAGGTTTAATTATTTTATACGTTACTAGGCAATGGTGAATTCCGCTTCGTAGATATTAAACTCGCACCGGTATTAAAGATTCCTAGACAACGGCAACTTCCATTTTTCGTAATATTGAATTCGCGCTGTATCTAAATGTTGGTTTGTGTTGTGCAGACGTAACTAAGCAACGGTGACTTCTCGTTTTCACCTGTAGATGTTTGTTTATATTGCTACATAACGGCCTTTGAAAAAAGTCGAGAGAGATGCTTCCGCGGTAAGCGCGACCACTTTTCATTCGGGAGACCTGGGTTTGAACCCCCGACCCGGCCGGCTGTCCTGGCTCCAGTTTTTCTGTGGTTTTCTTGGGTCTTTCGGTGAATGCTGGCACAGTACTATTCACAGAAATCTTCTTTTATCCAAATGTGTTGCTTTAACCTATCGTTAACATCCTTTTCGGTTAAAGAGGGGCTTGGGACTCCGGTGCGGAGTCCGAATGCCTTTATAGCGGCCCGTCCCTTCACGGGGAATCAACCGACACTGAAATTTTGTATTTTTTTCCATTAGAAAAGGGTATACATATAAGCATTTACACAGAAATATGAGTTTATTATTCTTCAGGATCTATAAGAACGGTTTTAAGAATTTCGTGTCAGGATCGCTCAGAACGGTCTAAAGCGAAAAATTAACTCGGTTTTGCTGTGCTCAACTCCTTTAGAGCTCTACAGCACCGAGTTTCTTTTAGATAGGTATTTCAATACCGGTTTACCGGAAAAGGGCTTAAAAATACCGGTAAATTGGTATTTTTTCCCCGGCAATTTCGGTAAATTTCTACGCCGTTTTTGACTAATCAAAGAAAGAAAGTGGCAGCAAACGCATCATCCTAATTCATAACTCAGTAATGTTTTTATTAATTTTAAATTTTATTTTTTTGTTACTTATACTTACTTTTATATTTTCGTTTTGTACTTTTGATTTTGATAATTTGATTTGTAGAATAAGTAAAAAATTAGAAAATAGGACGACATATATTTTTTATTGGTGTGCAGTAAAAGCACAATCGATGGCAATTCTTTAAAAAAATATTTGAAATCTGGTTGAATTTTAAATTTCGCAGCAGTTTATTGAATAATTTAAAAAACGCAAATATACACGTAAAGTGTTTTTTTCTTTATTTAAAAAAGAAAATAAATTATCGCCTTCTCAAATTTGCCTATTCAGCTTTACCGAAAATCAATCACGGATTATACAGTGTGTTGCATTTAAGATGAAGACAGCGTGATATTTTCGTTATTTTAAGAGTAGAGATTTGAATTTTTGCACAGTTGTAGAATTTCATGAGGTGCATCTTTTGAAGCCGTTATCGTAACACCCGACGCAGTTACTTTGATTAATTGAATTGTATTTATTTACAATTCTTCATTAATCTCAAATGCGTTCCTGCCATAATAATTTAAAATGACCCTCGTTTATGCGATTTTTCATGATAATTTTAACACCGTCAGCACTTACGCTTATGAGTATTGCCCTAGTGGAATACCAGTCATCTCTCAACATGTACTCGTGACACCTTGTTAAAAACCATCGGTAAAATAGCATGAAGTCTCCCTTTATCATTATGTTGAAAACATCACTTCGAGTTTGATTGATGGCATTGGAATCGGTCCTGTCTGAAGTACCTACTTATTGCATAAATATTAATAGGAAAGGGAGCCTGTGGTTTTTCGGAGGTTTGCAAACTCTGTTTTCGAAATTTTCTTTTTGTGTACTAAGTTTTAACATTACGTAATTACGGCAATAATTTTTGCAGCATCCTTGCTCACTTCTCGTTTTTTCTGTTTAAAATTAAAATTTTTGGCCAGTGGCGTAACTACCCGGGTTTCGCGGGTTCCACGGAACCACAACGTCAGTCGTGGGGCTCGCTAAGGGCCCGTCTTGTTACGGCTAAAACTAAGCAAATATCAATCTTTTTTGTTCCAAGCCAAACTATTTTTTTTCAACGGCCCTCTTTCGACGAATATCTCGATATATCGGTAGGTGGGAAATGTTAGGGTACTAGTAAGTAATAAATTAGTCCCACACTTATTTTTATATGACTAATATGACAGTTTTTTTTCTTTCGAGTAGCTCTGCTGAACATTCGGGCGAGTATGGGGGTACGTTATCATGGCAACCGCCTTGATGTTGGTTACGGTTTGCAAGACCATTACATCATGTGTCTTTGTCTCTCCATGCAGATTTTCAGTTGATATTATTATTATTAGTTTCTACGTTATATGGGCCTTTATCAGATGCCTAATTATTTTGTTTGCATTTTTACAAAATTATATTTAAGTGTTACTGTGACGCAAGGTTTAATTTTTATCTTCTACTGGGAAGGGCGGGGGGGGGTTATAGGGGCCCGACCTGAATCTGGAACCCAGGCCACACAACTTCCCGTAACGCCACTGTTCTTGGCTATTGCAGCACCTATTCTTTCTTATATTGAAATTTTGAGTCGAAATTTAGTAACGGCTAAATACGGGTACAAGTGCAATGAATCGACAGGTGTATCTTATTCACACAAACTATCATTTTCTTCAGGGCAATGACTGTATAAACATCACATCACATATGCAATATCTCATATATCTTCCATCTGCGTTACATACCAAATGATACCAGGTTCGATAAAGAAACGGTAACCTGAACCATCAGTGGAATTCCGTTTTGCAGGTTGTTGGAGCAGGTGGTCGGTCTCATCTTCGCGGAAGTAAGCATTTAAAGCCCATGAATAGCGTTTACCCGGCGTTTTTTGTATGATTAAGTTTGCTATTTTTAGCTTTCTGCGAATTCATGACACCCACGCAATTTGAACCTTCAAAAGGGACATTGAGTCCAAATTTCTGCGAACTTACAAAAGTCACAGCTAACAAAAGAGTTCATTCTTTTGGCATATTTAATTTGTTTAGCTCATCTTGGTCAAATTATACCTTATTTCAGACATTCAAAATTTGAACCTGCAATCAACATTGCAGAAAGTAGCGAAAAGATTTGAATCGAAAAAAGAAAAAACCCGGAAAATGTTGAATTTATTTTAATTTTCAGCTGAGAAATGTACACTTCAATTTAAATCAGTTTTGTTATCATACAAAACATTTAGATTAAAATTAGAAGCTAGTTTGTTTATATTTCACCAAAAAATCCAAGCTCTATCATTAAAAATGTCTTCCCCAAACTCCAAAGAACACATTAGAGGTATTTAGGATTTATTTAAAAAGTTAAATGGTGGCCGATAGGCTATCTTGGAATGCTAGACATAAACACATCTGACAGGTCTGTTTTGCGTCTCGAAAAGAGGCTTTTGGTTTTTAAAGGTGCGTTACCCTTCGGCGTTATGTTGCACTAAAAGTCTATATCAAACACACACATAACATCAACCGACACACACGTGTATGTGTAATTTGAACTCATTAAGAGGCCAAATCAGGTACGTCTTTCTGCTGGGGAACTTGACAAGGTTTCCCATATTGCTAGTCCATTTGGAGATTTCAATGAAAAAAATGCGTTTTGAGTGTATTAAAAATACATTCCGAAAATGAGATTTTACAACAAATATTAATTTACAAATGGGCATAACTTAAGCTAAAAGTGGACTATTTGTTAGGTATTCCCAAACCTCTAATTTCTCTGTGACGTTTTCTATGAAATTTTCAAATTTTTGACTTTACAGCCAATAATCGTGGATGATTAAAAATCGCTATTAAGCTGAACTAGCGAAACCCGTGGGGTTTACCCCACGCATTTCTTGGATATTTTTTAAATAACTAAGCAAATTAAGTAGGTAGTGTAGCGGACCGCGGATCGAAGT
Organism: Ctenicera cuprea; assembly: GCA_958336395.1. Classification (NCBI taxonomy): domain Eukaryota; kingdom Metazoa; phylum Arthropoda; class Insecta; order Coleoptera; family Elateridae; genus Ctenicera; species Ctenicera cuprea. Next base: position 17,331,662 of record OY284487.1, on the reverse strand, counting down.
CCTAGTTTTATTAATCTTTTTGCGATTATCTTAATTCGTGTAATCGTATTCTTAAATTCGAGCTGGTTAGTGTAAACGCAGCAACCACGAATTGTTTGTTTCCTTCCAGATCGTTTGTTATTATAACGTGGCTCCCAATATTTGGGTCAAGTTTAGTTTTTGACTACTTCTTTAGGAAGTAGATTTATGTCTTTTCAACTATTATATCTAGCTTGTTTACTTTGTGATTGTCAGGGTGCAAACATTTTTATTTTTGTAAAAAATTACAAAAGTCGACTTATTTGATTTAAATCGGATTTTTTCGATTAAAATCGATTTTTTAATTAAACAGAATTTTTTAATAAAAACAAAAATTAAGTACCTTCGTTTACTTGGCCAAACTAAGGTATTGACTGCAGTGTTTTTGTTTAAATATTTTAATAACAAATAGCATTACTTTATGTTTGACATACACATGTTATCTATCTTATTTATTATTGTAAGAAAGCAATTCTGTGATCTTTCCCCATTCCACTTACCCTGGATCAGCGCATAACAGCTATACAACGGGTTTTCCCTGTTACCCCAACCCCGTATGCACTTTGCTGCTCCTGCGGCTTGCCATTATCATAAAACCATTCCAGGAAGCATGAATAATGGGTGGCTAAATAGCATAAATTTTAAAGTTTTTTTATCCAAATTTCTATCTTCACAGTTGGTGGCCGCTACAATTTTTTTTAAATTTGGACGTTAGCGCCTATTACTTAAAAATGGGTGGCCAGATCGGCATATATTTTAGGAAAATGTAGAAAAGTTTTTAAAAGAATAAAACTGTGTAGTGAAAAATATTTATAAAATTTGGAAGTTTTGCTCAAAAACCGACCACACGTATTTTTTTTAAATTTTGCGGGCGCATAGAGCTAGGGATGAGCAGCAATTTGGTTGGTGTTCCAGATTACTAGTTTTTTTTGACGTCGCCTATTTAACTGTGAAAATCAAAAATTCGCACCTGGTTGTTTAATAGACGTGGGTCAATAACACATTTCTATTTCGGCTAAATTAGTCATGAGTGATGGTGGAATAAGATTTACAACTTAGCATTATCTAGGGTGTTAGTTTCCATCCTCCCACCCAATTTTTGCCTGGCAAATTTTCTGTTTGCCTCTGGTTTTCTTTAATTGCTGCAAGGAATTTTTAACTTATGTTTAAAAAAAAATATTTTCCTCCCACAAAAACGGTTGTATACGGTACGAAGCCAACCGGTGCCGCAGCACTAGCGTTTAGCCGCTTGGACCTACAGCCGATCCTGAATTGCGCAATATCGTCTAATATTGGCTCGCATATGTGCGAGTGTGATATTTACATCGAGATTTGCATTGTTAAAACCGATTTTTTCATTGCTAATAAATTGCATTCAATAGAAAAGAACAAATCCTTTTTTTTTTAATTTATTACCAGACTTGCGTGTTAGTATGCCGTCAATCAGTGAGTGAATGCAAATTTGTCTTCGTATTTTTCTTTAAAAATATAACTGCTTTTAACAAATAACCTCGCGTAAACAGCAAAACGCAGCAACAGTGTTTTAAAAAAATATAAAATAAAAAAAAATTTGGTCCTAACCGAGAATCGACCCACAACTACTTATATGTAGTAAAAAAATAGTGCACCCGAACACACCCGCATATCCATCTGTGGCATTACGAACTTGTGGTTTACACACATTCCAGCGCATGCCGAGGTAGGATCGGCTGTAATTCAAGCGACTAGGCGTTATTGGCCGCGGCTATGATGTCTCCGATGCGATCTGCCGTTCGCACGTTGGTTGTTTCCGCTAGAGCGGTAGTAGAGGTGCGATCCTATTGCCACTGTTGATGTTGGCGTAAAACATTACCACAACAATATTTTTGAAAATATAAGTAACAATTTCAAGAAAAGTCCGGGTGAAGTGCTTCTTTCATTTTGTTATTTATTGCTCTACATTGGTTAGTAAAGGGTCTTATTTTACAAAATATCGATGAATTTTTATTTATTTAAAAATGTTCATCGAAGCAATGAAAATACACGTTTGTGTTACAACCTTGTTCACAGTAAAAATGATTAAACACAAAATGCATATAAAAACAATAAATAATCTATTCATTGTGATGCAACGCTCAGGAATGCAATGTTGGTAAAAACGACGCAAAAGTCGGCCATAATCAGCAGAACCAGATTCCACCGTCGACCTTCTTTTATACGCATCTCGCGACTGTCTGAGGAATTAGAGAGTGTATGTAGCGTGTATCTACATAAACATAAACGTAGTATGTAATTTTTCTGTGTATATAAAATAGCTGCTTCTTATTATGTATGCAAGATCTAACGCGCTGCATTTGATGAATTAATCAGACATCTTTCCTAGATGCAAAACACAACTTTTGCAATGGTTTGCAGTAATGACTGATGAATAATATCAAAGATTAATGCAAGATTTAGTAAACCGTGACTGTTATATTAAGTATTTACTGTCGCAACAAAAGAAAATAGATAAATATTTCTTGTACTGCCTTTCATAATCCTTATCGAAAGTCTATTTACACAGAATGATCATTGATCTAGAATGTATAAAATGAATATGGCGAGATTTTAGGGATCAAACAAACCAAAACAACCTGCTGCCGGAAATGCATCATTGAACAAACAAGATGAATTTTATTTTCAATAGATAACTCTGCAAATATTACAGATAAATTGCTCGAACTTGATGCAATGTTGTCGGAAAGTGAAAATGTTGTAGACTGCGAGAGGAAGTAGTCAATTTGTGGTTTACTTGGGCCGTTGTAATTGAAAACTTTTTTGTTATATGCTCCCATAAAAATTATGTAAAACAAAATTGGATCCTGAAAAACGGAAAGAAAATGTGTTGGTAGCATTTAAATGCAGCGGGAAGCGTTCAAAGTCTGTCGAGAGCCAGGGTTAATCCACGAGTGAAAGTAGGTGTAGGGTTAACCCTACGTTAGTCACGTGGTACATTGGAACGTGGTTAGTCGCATGGTCTACAATCGTAGACCATTTTATTTTTTCTATAGATCATATAATTTGACATTAAGAATGATAATACCTTATTAATTATATTCTCGGAACTGTTCTCAATGATATGGACTAGTTCTCGCCCCTAAATATTCGTCTATTTTGTATGGGGCCAATAAAAACACTACTGCATTCATTTTTCAATGTTTATTGACAATCAATAGTAATTTGCTCGAATGACAACTTTCGTGCAACTTTGGAAAAAAAACTTGTATACCTTATAATAAAACATAAACAAAATTCACTCAAAACAGCAAAAGCAGAAATTCAGTAAGAAAAATGGATGAGTTTGATATCACTGAAAACAGCACATTTTTACTCGCTCAAACAATCAGTGCAGCTGTCTCTCATATGATTTTTGCAAGCAAACCTCCCGCACTTCACACAAAACCTTCTAGAAGATTTGTTTATATTTCGTGGACAAACATGACAACGCCCAACATAATTCAGTGGTCTCGGTGGTTGCTGAGGGAGTAGAGGTGGAATGTTTGCAATGTTTGACTTCGCCGCTTCATTTCTCTTGATAATTTTTTGGGGGGCAGACATAATTTTGTCTAAAATGTATTGTATTTACTACACATGTGCCAAAAATTAATAACTAATACTAACTAAGAGCGGCCGTAGCTCAGTGGTAAGAGCGCGGGCTACCAATGCAGCGGATCCAGGTTCGATCCCCGGCCCGGTCGTTCTCCCTCGCAAGGCAACGGGAAACCAGCGAGGTGGATTTTTCCCCAGGAAAACCTCTCTGGAGAAGAAGTGCATGCACTTCCTGTGGTTCGGAGCCCACGTTAAACTGTAGGTCCCCTATGTCTGTCTGTGCAAATTATCTATCGCCGCGCACCAAACACAGACATAGGAGAGAGGTAGCCAACGCCCTGAATAGGGTATGGCACTATAAGAAGAAGAATACTAACCTAGACTTATCAAAATAAGAGATATAAAGGGCGGCACCGCAGCGAGAAACTATAACGTCGATGGTCACGCGGTCTACATGTGTAGACCAGTCCTGTTTCAGCCTTGATAAGATTTACAATTGCACATATCAAGCACAGCCAACACACTGATAAGGTAGGGAGATTCTTTAGCAACAGCTACTGAGAAGCACGCGCAGTTTAAAAAAACAAACAAAAAAATACCAGTGTTTGAAGAGAGGTGGTCTACGATTGTAGACCACGTGACTAACGTAGGGTTAACTAACTACTGCCGAAAAATGTGTACAGTTTATTATTATTTCTAATAATTACGCGATATTATTACATATTACATATTTTACTATTTTTACACGTTATACAAATCATTACGCCAAGTTACCTGATATTACCCCTTATCAGTGTTTTTTTATTTTAAGAATCATGAGGCTGTGCGTGAGCACGACTCCATGATTCCCATCCCACCCCCTTACCCGGGCTCAGCGCTATTCAACGGTCTAACATGCCCCACCCCTGAAAGACATGCAACCAAACATACACACCACACACACCATCCATGGACTCGCCGGATTAAACTTATTCAGAAAAATTTCCGACGGGCAGAGGACTCGAACCTACTGCGGTTGAGAGACTAGTTTCAAAGCCTGGGACTTTAACCACTAGACCACCCGCTGGCCCATCAGTGTTAATATAAGTAATTTGTGAATTTCAAATGTTTCTATGTACAACATTCCCTTTCGCAGTAGCTTGGTATCTATCAACCTATCTGTCACATAGGAAATATGTACAATAAAATTAATTAGAATATTTATTTTAAATATGTGCAAAATAATGTTCTTGTATGAACTACAGAACAACAACAGAAAAAGAAAACAACAATCGACCATACAAGTTCTAAGAAATATAACAACGAAACTAAAAATACCATACCAGCACATAATACTCCAATCATCTTTCTAGTATCTAGTGTAGAGGTAACTACTTACGTCTCATCGCGTTTGTTAATAAATCACAGTGGCTAGCAGGCTTGTGCCGGCTTGCAACATTTTGCCGGCGTGATGGGATAACGTGCTGCATACTTTACCGACAACTTAAAATTGTTCCGCGGAAGACGTGTTGTTTCCATATTTTATTATCTGCTATTACCTATCAACAGACGCCTTGGCTAAGTGGTAGATTGCTTGTACACTGTACAGCGTTGAAGCATAGCGTGGTCGACAGTTCAAATCCTGTCTTGGTTAAATTTTTAAAATTTTAATACCATTACTTTAGAAGTTGGTGTACATGGGTTATCTTTTTTTTTTCAATGTGTACATGATGTTATTCTGCTGCCTATGGTCCCTGCGATGTTTTTAGCGACAATGGCAGACGCAGGCGCAGCAAAGTGCACACTGTCAGCTTACCGACTGCCAATAATACAAACATTTAGGTACTTGGGAGCAAATATAGGAGCAAAATGTATGCTGCTGGTAAAATACACACGTCACCTTATACAATGACGTTATTAGTACCGGTAGATTGTTGCTAGCCGGCACCGGCAGACTAGCACCCGCCTTGTTGTATTATAAGAACCAACAGAGAGTGCTTTTGTTTATTGTAGAAGTAGACTTCAATCCTTTACTAGAATTTCTTGAATACTCACCTCTCAAAATAATGTTCTATATGCCGGAGACTGAGTCACAGTCGTCTGTAACCTTCTTTATGGTTTTTATGCAGGGGGTAGTATTGTTTTACGGAACATACCGAAACATATCTAAAAACATTCTTCCAAATTGTTGTTTTCTACTTTTTTACAGGTGGTTTCAGGTACCTACGAAGACGGAGTTATTTTGTATTACCTAATAGTTGTTTACTGGATTTTTTCGTATGTTATGTAATTTGCCTCTAAAAAGCATGATTTTCCCTGGGCATTTTAAAAATTTGAGGGGCGGCGGGTGGTCTAGTGGTTAAAGTCCCAGGCTTTGAAACTAGACTCTCAACGGCAGTAGGTTCGAGTCCTGTGCCCGCCGGCAATTTTTCTCTATGGATGGCGTGTATGTTGGGTTGCATGTCTGTCAGGAGTGGGGTGCATGTTAGACCGGTGAAAAAGCGCAAGTCCGCTGAGCCCGGGTAAGGGGGTGGGATGGGAATCATAGAGTCGTGCTCACGCACGGCCTCATGATTCCTTTTTAAAAAATAAAAAAAAAATTGAAATTCAAAAAACGTTCCCCGGTTCTAAAGATGCTAAAATGTTATTTTGTCATCTCGCTAAATCACTTGTGTATAAGTTACGTGCACCACTTTTAATCGATTCACAATTACAAACAATATCTTTGATATCATCTAAAAGCACTTCAACTCAAGTGAATAGGTTTGGAATTACGTTAACCACTTCGAAACATCTAGACATTATTTTCAAATGTATGTACACATTATCAAGATTAAATATTTCCTACACTTTCGCCGTTTTGTTTTATTATGAATATGTAATGATTTTCTTTCAAATACTTCCTTCCAATTTTTGTACTTATCCTCTTATCTTTTGTTTCAGGGTGTGCTAGAATGCACGGCACTACGGGCGATCGTAGGACTCTCGAAAGGGAAGCCCTACGAAACGTCATCACCCAATGGAACGCAAACCGCCTGGATCTTTTTGAACTCTCTGAACCAAACGAGGTAAATTATAATGTGATTAAGCCATTTTTATATTTTAACACTTTCACTGCGATTTGTTAGTATTTGTTACAGTTACTGATTTTATATAATGAACTTTTTAAACCTGAACCTGCGTAAATAACTTAATTAAAATATTTTACGCCTACTGATTATTATCTAATTATGTGATTATGTGACTACACAAACTGAATGTTCTTATACATTTAACAATTTAATCATTTTGATACGCACATAAAAATAACACTAAAAATCAGTTTTTCTGATGTCTGTAGGCGTGCCTTTAGGAAGCACGCCACTGATTTTTCGTAGATACTTTGTTGTACTCAGTATCTTTGGCCATGCAATAATTAAATAACTGACACTTGTTACTCGATTTAAGTTGTCCGTTCCGTGGGTAGGGCACTTGCAGAAGGAAATACGGTCCGTTGACATCCGCGTCTAGGAAGCACCCATCTTCATTGTTGCAATTCACCCAACCATATCTACTGTTTGCTGTGTGCAGCTATCAAGTCGTTACTTAAATTTAGCCTAATTTCACTTGAAATTTATATGTACCGACAACGGATGTATTTGTAAGTTGGACAGCCAAAGATGCCCCATACATACGCAATTACATATTTTAATTCTCAACGGTTAGGAGAATTGTACTCGTGTATCACGTTTAAATTGATGATACATCGTGATTCAAATTGTCAATTGAGTGTGCCTTCAAAATCAGGCACTGTTTGGGTACCAGAAACGTTAATAATTCAAACTTTTCGTTAAAATTGAAATTTTTATGCTGAGTTCATATTAAACCTATGTAATTCAACTGGAGAGCAAGCAATTCATTTTGACATATCTCTATTGTTTATTCGCACCATCGCGCTACCAATATATTGATTGAAGCAATATCGCAAAAGTTATAAAATGCAGTAGATTGACTCCTACTTTTTAAAATATTTAAAAAAATCTGAAGTAGCGGTTGCACAACCGCTGCAATGCGTTTTTGTTGTAAAAAAACGAAAATGTCGTATTTTTCAGTCATACTTGAGGTTATAAGCTGTGAAATTTTATGCCTTTTCTCAAAAATAGACATAATTTAACTTCGATTAATTGCTGCCAAATTAATCACGTTCAAAGTAATCATTTGCCCACGTTGTTTATGTCATGCCTGTATAAAAACGTTCCAGTGTAGCAATTTCAGTGTTTTTTGGTGGTTTATTCTTTGGAAAATGCCTATCCGGGGCAATATTTTAACTTTACGAGTGTATTAACATTTAGTTACAGATATAAATAATCTGAAAACGTCAAAATTAATAAACCAATGACATTTGTTGTATTTGCCAAGAAAACCGTAAGTTTTTCCGCTTCTGCCTATAGAAAATTGTAACCGTGAGATTAACTTACGTAGCTGACAGATGTGGTAATCATTCTGCGCAAAATGTTTGAAAAATTATGAATTTTCAACGTTTCCGGTTTCAGTAAACAATTAACATTGTTTGAAAATGTACTTGTAACTTTTTTTACCCCACACTTACGAGAGGCATCGACTGCTGAGATCATAGCAAACATGAGACAACACAAACACTCGTTGCCCTGGCGAGGATTTGAACATCAAACACTCACATTACTAGCTTTCGATCCATCAGACCAAAATGTGTGACTGTTTTAGTGCACGGAACATTTTTATAATTATCCATACATATATAAAAGCGCAAAGGGTATTTTTCTCCGGTTCCTCAAGCGGCTACCGCTTCACCAATTTGGACCATTTTTTTTCTCAATGAAAGGTCTCTATCCTCAGATGGAACATGAACCATTTTTAAATTTTTATTCTACGTCGATGTTTCAATAATAATTATTTTAATTTATATATGAAAGTCTGCTAAACGCGCTTTACCTGAGGCGACATCTATACCAACGCTGCGTCTCCTCATGGAACTAATGCATCACTTGACTTAGCATTTAGTCGGCTCAGTCAACGCTCAGTCTGTCAGTGCATTGTGCGGTGGGGTAACACTAGTTAGTTATTATTATAAATACCTTCGTGCGAGTATTACTTAATAACTTATAAAACAATGTGTATTTTTTGTTAAATTGATGGCCTACAAACTCATCTGACTTAAACGCTACCGAGCACCTTGTTTTATTTATAAGATAAAGTAAAATGTGGTATCTGCAATATGGTTAGCCCAGGTCTAGGGATTCTCCGAATACTAATTAATTTTTTGAAGCTTGCCAAATATCCGGATAAGCCGAATATTTTTTTGACTCGGCCCAATATTTATTTGGCAGTATGTCCACCACATGAAAGCAATACTAAACTTGAACTTTTTCGTAAAATTTTATGGTGTGATTACGATTAAAACACATGGGATACAAAATTATAATTTTGGTAGCCAAACAGGAACGCTATCCGCGTATGTAATTCCTAACCGTTAGTGTTCCACACCGTGCCGAATAATTGAATAGCCAGATACTATTCGGTACGTAGGCGAGTAGCTGGCCTGATATTTGCTATACAACCAAATAATTGGCTTAGTAGTTGGTACTTGGCCGAATATTTAGCTGAATATTCGATACCTGGCCGAATATACGCCAAATAGTTGGCCGAATATTCGTTGTAAGGCCGTGAGACACTGGCCGAATATTCGGTATTCGGTCAGTGACTAAAATCACTATTCGGTGAATCCCTAGCTAAGACGTTAATCCTAAAAAGTACAGCCACAATATATTGGTACTGCGCTTGCAGAATTATATTGTATATGCTAGGAAATACTTTAGTGCTCTACAGCTACACAAAGTTCATTGAATATGGAATACATACAAAGTACGAATGTGTTTATGTTGGTATTTTAGAACTTTCTGTATACAGATTGTTACTATTTTACATGGCACAGGCAACTAATTAGTGCGACAAGGAAGGGAGATAATAAACACTCTTTAAAAATATTTTTTAAATGCACGAATCTAATTTAAATTTACAAGTATTCGTGGATACGTGAATCCCCATTTGGTCCGCCCCATTCTTCCTTTCTTTAACGCACTAAATTAGTTGCCCATACCTTCCTTGTCGAACTCATTAACTGTCTCTAGTTCCAGTAAAATAGCAATAATCTGCATATTACTTTTCATCTTTCTTATTTCTATCTATTCTGATGCCTCTCTCTACGTCACTTCGCGTTTTGCGGTACCCTAGAGATATTTCATTAACGGTACGCTGAACCAATTTCTAAATTATACGTATACAGAGGAATTTTTCGATGGGGAAATTTGCCCAAAACAATGTTAAGTGTCACAAATAGGCGTGTAACGAAGCATAGTATGTTATGATGCAACGAAATTCCCTACAAGCCTCTTCTTGGGCGTTTCACCTTAATGCAGTTTAAGACGTTCTTGGGTCAGACGAACAATTTCATGAGTATGAAAATTAATGATTTTGTAAAGCGGAACAGTGGTTGTACTTCATTAGATCATAGTACATAAATCATTGACAATTAATCTATATTTCCTGTTAACATTCACTTAATTTTCTCCTCGATATAGTAACAGTTTGAAGGACTGCGAAAGGTTGTTTATATTAATTAGTTAAATTTTTGCAAAATTAGCGGCAACGTGTGTGGAAATTCGTAAATTAACGTTATACCCTTGTTCTTATTATACTTCACTAAATATAAGTTGATGACTTTGTTAACTAAGGTTGTAGGACCATTTTTTCTCATAACAATCACAGTAATGATATAATAGACAAAAGATATCAAACTCTTTGTCTAATAAGCTGAAAGTTTTCGAAGAAATCTTACTTAAGCTTGCAAATTTTCCGCATAATAATGAATAATAACAAACAATAAAAACAATTTTTTTAAACCGTACGTTGCTTATGTTGGCACTGCCGTTGCAGATTTTGTTGTGGAATTTCCAACTACACGCACACATTTTTTAACGACCTACAAAAATTTGCATTTCTGAATGTCGGCCATACGTGATCTTACTGTATGCTAATAGGAGTTTTGTGAGGCCGTTTATGTCACGTCTCGCCGTGTAAAACAGCATCAATTAAGACAAAAACAGCTAATTGGGCTCTTTTGGTTTAGATTACGTTTAAACAAAATGTGAAAGCAGAAAGTCCTCCCAGCCTACTTTCATAGTTCTCAAGTCTTTGCGCGTTGTAATATCTTTGCCTCTATTCGGTTTGTTTAATGATTACTACACGACATTATATGCTTTCCACGTTTTGCACACACTGTTATTATTTATTCGTATGGCATTTTTTTTTGTTCGTGGATGTGTGTCACATATCTAACGACTAGCATGGCAATTAATGCTTTGCTTCGTTAGGTTTTATTGTTGACATTGTTTAAGTAACGGCTAACATGTTGCTTTGCGTTGTTCTTCTTTAGAAGAAAAGAAATCATACCAAGCAAACTATTGAAGTTGTTAGTTTTTTTTTCAGAATGAGAACGTTTTACATCATTTGAGTCTTTAGTTATTGTGAATCAAACCAGCTAACGTCTTGTAGATTTTTTTTTGCTATTATTGATTGCAAGTTTTTGGTGCACAGGACAATCTAGATTATGAGGAAGAGTGTGAAAGATCGAAACTATGCAACCACAAGCACATACATTCGTGTATGTTGATTGTTGACCAATACTATTTTAGTTTTGAACCTTAGCATTCTAGTTTTAATGTTTTTTTGGTGGCTTAGCATTTAACTTGATATTAATTAGAAAAATAAGAACACGCAGAATTTAGCGATATACGTATTAGCACGAAAACCGAAAAAAACGCAAAAATTCCCGAACCGTAACCCAAACGAAAACAGAAATTAAAAATTTCTTGAATCGTAACCGAAACCCTTAACCGTAATTATTTTTTCGTTCTGGCAAATGTAGAACCGAGATTTGTTTATTGTAGCAATTAAAGATAAGTATTTACTATTTAATCTTTGCATTTCGCATGTTCAGCTCTTTTGGTTCAGGGTTGTAGCCAAAACAATGATTAGAGTTACTAATGTTTCCCAAGTTTTTTTCGGTTTGACGTCATCCTATTACTTGATATGAATACTTTACTAGCAGGATACATTTTTCCTCTTTACTCCCAAGTACTTATTCTACAATTGGCAGTCAGTGAGGCGACAGTAGGGTAGCGGTAGATTAGAGGTTGGGCGCTTGGCCTCCAAAGTTAAAGGTCTGGGGTTCGATTCCCCGCCGAAGCCATGCAGCAATAAAAAACCAAGCCGCAACCCGCCACTCACATGCCTCAATTCGGTGTATTCTCTGGCATTTACTCGTTCGGATTTGACGTTAAATGAGAGTACGTGGCAGAGAACAGTGCCGGTGCCCAGCAGTGGGACGCAAAGGCTGATTACGATGCGACAGTGTGCACATTGCTGCGCCTACAAAACAGCAAAAAATAAATATAATCTATGTACCCTATTAAAAAAAGTAGTGAAATTAAAATTTAAAAATGTAACCCGCTCTACTTATGCCTCATAACGCTGTACACGCATTTTAGCATTGAGGCACGCGTGTGATGATAGTCGATGCTAGAACATAGAACACATACATAAACAACACGTCATTTGCCGGTCAAATTTAAATTGCCGGTAAACTATGCAGCATGTTATCCGATGACAGTATACTGTGTACCCGCTAAATGTTGGCAGCCGGCACCGACCGGTTAGTTGCGTTGATACATCGTAGGGTGATAGTGTAATTGAGCATTTCATGAAAAGCCCAGGCATGGTCTCAGTCACATAGAGTAATTTACTTTTCATAACTTTGTCTTATTTTTAGGTACGGAATCTGCATCTGAACTGGGGCCCATGTTTTTCAAAACACCTTGTAAATATAACAAAAACAGTGCCCATTTAAATTTTTTACAGTGAACTAATGACGGTTATTAACATAGGTTAGGTAAAATAAGTTTTTTTTGTTAGTGGTTAAAGCTGAATGAAGCAAAAAAAATATTTTTTCCATTCCTGTTTTAACCGAATTTTATGGATACAAAATGTGCCAACCCTGATGTAAGGGTTCTTTGACAGAGATTGTTATTTGATTTTAAGATCAAACTAATGAATAACAAGCATTTTGGGCTGTATATTTATGATCTTCCGGTTAGTAGTCATGTGTGACTACTATGAAATATCTGACGTCAATAATGTCTCGTCGTCAAAAATATTTATTGACGCTAATAAATAATATTTGACGTCAATAATTGCTTTTTGACGTCACCATATCAATATTAAACCATAATTTTTTAACGTCAAAATTTGATTTTGTATGATTTAGTCAAAAATTTCCAAAAATTATTGTTTTGTAGGAATTTAAAGAAAAACTATTAAATTATCATTAATAGAAATACGAATTTTTTGACGTCAATAAGTCATTTTCACACGTCAAGAATTGATTTTTTGACGCTTGAACATCAAAAGTATTTTTTGACGTGTCTGAAAATCGCTTACAAGATTTAGAATTAAATAACAAATAGACATATTTACTGTTTTTTTAAACTTTAATTATTTTCAGACGCCAACAAATCATGTATTGGCGTCGGTAAATACTGCCGCCGTTTAACGGCGCAAAGGGTGTAGTATCGAAGTTTTAATCGGTCGCCACACCGAGTTATTTGCCTGTATTGGACGTTACCACAAGTGCGCTTTATGCAGGATTTATACAAGGGTTATACCAAAGAAAGTTTATATGTTCCATCCCAATAACCATTTTGTTATAGTTTTATGATTCATGCATCACGCTAATCAAGAAGGTCGTACTTCAGAATAACGGAATGTTGACCACCTACCTCTAATGCTACCTCGTGTGGCAGGAAGTTCTTCTATCGGTCAATATTACAGTATGGTTCTAGCAAAGAATGTTATTACGCCCCATTCCAAGCACCATTTTATGTTGTGATTTTGCGAATTTTCACGCTTCACGCAAATCAAGAAGGTTGTGCTTCCGTATAACAGTATGCTTTGTCACATATCTCTAACGCGCCCTCTTTTGGCGGGTATCTCTCCCATAGATCAATATTGCAGTATGGTTCTAGACTCTAGTCGACACTACTACCATAAGTCTCCGTTAGGTGGCAGCATTTTTAACATAAAATTCGTTATTGATTTTAACAAATTATTTATTAATTTCTGAATATAATTTATTTATAGTTTGTTAATAACTTTATCGTACATTTTTGGTGTCAATAAATGAATTTCTGATTACAAATTTTTTTATTTGTTTATCGAAAATTCTATGATTTTTAAACGCTAAAAAATTGTTTTTAGATGTTTAAATGTTTGACCTCAACTATCAATTTACGAATTACTACTATTTAAACTAAATTTGTGAAGTCTCAAACTCAATTTTTGACGTTCGAAATTATTGAGCGATTTGAAGAAATTGTAATTGGTTTTGCAAAATTCGGCATAAAAAGTAAGATTGCGTTCCGTATGTGATTATCTCTGTTAACTGAAAAAAAAAAATAAAAGAAAGAATTTCATAGACATTTTTATTTTGTATCTCTCATAATTTTCTTTTACTTCAGTCTGCTTTCATTCTACCAGATATAGTTTTTTAAACCATTATATTTTCAGGATTTGGAATTCCATGGGGTTATGCGTTTTTACTTCCAAGACTCAGGGCAGAAAGTGGCAACAAAGTGCATTCGCGTGGCCTCTGATGCAACTGTCGAAGACGTGATAGGAACTTTAATAGAAAAATTTAGACCCGACATGCGTATGTTATCAGTGCCTTCCTACGCGTTATACGAGATTCATGAAAACTGCCCCGAAAGGCGAATGAAACCGGATGAAAAACCGCTACTTGTTCAACTTAACTGGCACGTCGACGATAGGGAAGGACGATTTTTATTAAAAAACATTGACGAGAAAACTGTAAGTTTATTCCACTTTTCTGGCGTTTTTCAGAAATTAAATATTTTTTTATTCCAGCATAACTCGATAGATTCACACGACTCGAATGCTAGTTTCAGACGAAAATTATCGAAGAGAGAAAAGAAGCAACTGAAAAAACAAGAAAAATTGCAACGAATGAAAAGTGAAAATGGAAAAAAGAAATCTGATGGTGTAGCAGAAAAGTTATATTCAGGTTAATATTTTTAGAACTTTTGTGTTAATTGCAAATAAAAGTAAAAAAGAAAATTATGTAGGGTTATGCAAACTGAATTTCTTGTTAATCATTTTAAGAAATTTGTACTTTGAAAAGGCGAACATTCTTCTAACTGAATAAAAACGAAGAAACATATTTTGGCTCCTAGCCAGGGTATGCCCGATCTAACCCTCCTAAACATAGTCATGTAGCATAAAAAATCAAAAAGTACTATTCAACTGCAAGTTAAAGATAAGTTTGATATTTTTGTCGCATGGCAGTGATGGGCAAGAAAAATAATACGACACCGCTATACTATTTTTATACTCTAATTATTTAATTTTTTTACATTGCAGAATTACCCGAAACGTCATTTACAAGGTCAATTTCAAATCCGGAAGCTGTCATGCGACGGAGGCGGCAACAGAAATTAGAAAGAAAATTACAACAATTTAGATCGAAAGATGGCGGACCTGACACAGGTACAAAATGACTTCCTTCTGAACTTAACAATTTTGCAAAACTTAAAAATGGAGTTCCGGGATATACGAACTTGGGAAAACACAAAAACTAAATTAGACTGTAAAAAAAATAAAATTTAAAGCATGCCTTTAGCATTGTAATATTTCATAATCTCTCAACCAGGCCAGTGGGTATATTTACAGCATTTAGTAATCAGTAACTAATATAAGGCTTCCGAGTTATATGAAACCGCAAAGAAAACTGATTTGACCTATTTTAATGCATGCAGTACAAGAACTTAAATATAATATTAAATTACAGGAAATTTTGAACTGAAACATGCAATTTTTGTATATGTGGTTGTGTTTGTACTCAACTATTAATTTTATTGCTGTTATTATTTGTTCTCAACTTTTTTAAGTGTTCGGTTTTCTGTTCATTAGGTGGTACTCTCAAGATATATGGTGAAGCTTTATGTAGAGACGTACCATACAAAACCCTCCTTCTTTCCATAAGAGATTCTGCTGGGGCTGTAGTACGAGAAATGTTAGATAAATATGGTTTACACAAAGCAGATCCTTCACAATGGTGCCTTGTACAAGTTACATCATTACCAGGAACACCGGACTCGGAATATGTTTTGGATGATGATGAATGTCCCCTCTCAATATTAATGACTTCACCAAATACAAGTAAGTGCAAATTTATTTTTGTTTACTGACAATTGTTGCAGAAATAAATTAAAAGTAAAATGATAGGCATGACTGTAAGAATTATTGTGGTTAAGCAGGGATATGCCGATTACTACATGCCTGGTGAGGGGACAAAGCCTACTCGTAACTAAATAACTGTTTGTTATTGCCATGAATTTTATTAACTTCTACATTTGTTTTTGTAAATTTTTGCCATTTTTTTCTTTGTTCTTCCATTTTCTTCCTGCAACATCTTTGTACCTGTTTACAAGTTGTATGTATTTTCTGATATTTCTACTACCTTTCATTATTTGATATAATTTACATACTGGCTTTCTTTTATTTTTTTCTGTTTTGGTAGTTCTTCTATATAGGGTGTTCATTTGAAAAGTTCCCACTCGTAATATTACGAAAATCAGAAGAAATATTGAAATGCAGTTTGTGGGAGCTTTTTAAATGTCAAGGGAGATACATTTTTTCAGGTATCGATAGTGGATAGCAATTCACCCTCTCACTCACAGCCTATTCATCTTTAAAATATTAAGTAACACCCCACTCCTTATGTGACATCAAAATAAAGCCCTTGGAAAATGTAAGCTTTCGGCACAAATAAAATTAAAATCGGCTGACTCATTCTCGTGTTATTAATTAAAAAGTATTTAAACAAATGCACTCGTTACCATAGATTTTATAAATTATTTTAAGCAACAAAATGCGAAGCAGCTTCAGTACAGTAAATGAATAAATAAGTACATAAATAAATCTTTATTTAGCTAGAAAGTTAAAAAATAACCTACAAGTAACATATATTTTAACAAACCTTAACAAAATAACCCACAAAATTCACAATGTTCAAAATATTCACCATTATTTGTTTACATAGAATGATAAAGTCTGTTTTCAAATTCACATTGTGAATATCTATTGGCTGTGTCTTGTAAACTATCGATTTTAAGTGACCCTACACAAAAAATTCAGTGGTGTAAAATCTGGAGATTTAGCTGGCTACTTGATTGCGGGATTGGTTCTCTTCTACCATTCCACTTATTAGAAAATTTATCATTTAACTTGCACATGTTATACGTAATGAGCAGGGCTGATCTTGCTGATAATGAAGAAGGTCTTCATCCAGTTGTAAGTTTTCATATTCGTCATGATAGTTTTCTAGAGCTTTTATGACTAGACCACCGTGGGCATCTTGCAGCATATTCAAGTACATTTCTCCGTTTAAATTTTTTCTATGATTAAAGGACTGATAACAGTGTCTCCCAAGAAGCACACATTTATTTTGCGAGAATATTCGAAGCATTATTCATCATTTCACTCATCTCCTGGCAAAACTGCATTCTCCAATCAAAGTCATTTTCATGTAATTCTTGGTAGATCTGTATTTTGTATGGATGAAATTTGTTTCATTTCATTACTTTGTGAATCGAACCGAGTGAAATTCTAGTCAGAGCAGGGACTAGGCATAATGAGCTAGTAGGATTTGCGGCAACTGTCCCAAAACTTCAAAACTAGTTTCTGTACGTTTTTTATTTCTAACAGACCCACTTTCCACAAAATTTCGTGCAAGTTTCAAAGCGTATGTGTGCAAGACATTTCTATCTGGTTGCCTTTGGTTGAAGACAGCCACTGTTCTCTGGGCACATTTATTCACGGCTTCGTAAAAGAAAATTAATTCTACTTTTTCATCTAATTGAGTAAACCATTTTTAATGTAATAAATTTAAACAACTACTGTGCAACTACAGAACCGACAGACAATTACAGCATTTTGTAGTCAAACAAAAACAAAATTGGTTAAAATCTATGGTAAGGGGGTGCTTTTGGTAAAATACGTAGGTCTCATTTATTATATATGCTGGGTTTATACATGCCTTCTCATTACTAACCGTCATCTTCCTTATCTTGCGCATCTTGTTCAACCAATCCTCAATCGCTTTTTTGATGCCATAGTTCCAGGACCTCCTTGATATCCCTTTTTTTCGTTTGCTCGGAGAAATCCATCTGAATAATATCTTGGGGCTATATTGTTGTCTATCTGCAAAAGATGCCCGAACCCTTTTTGAGCATCACTGTTCTATGCCATTGTTCACTGCTCTCATTGTTTATACAATAAAAATACCTTTTAATTAATAACTCAAGATTTTAATTTTTTTTGCGCCAGGAGACTACATTTTTCTAGGGCTTCAATTTGACGGCACATTAGGGGTAGAGTGCCAATTAAGATTTTAAGTTGAGTAGGTTATGGATGAGGGGTGAATTGCATCATCGATACCTGAAAACTGTGTCCTTCTTGACACCTAAAAAGCTCCCACAAATCGCATCTCAATATCTCTGTTTCTCTTAATATTACAGCTGGAAACTTTTCAAATGAAGAGTCTTTATATGTCGGTTATTTTTAACACTTTTTTTTCGTCATGTGTAGGTTTATTTTCACCCGCATTTCATTATTAACAAAGCTTAAAATGAGAAAGCACATTACTGAAAATTTGTTGGTACAGACCTGACCTCCCAGGAATCCAATAATCGAATAGAAACTTTTAGACTTCTTTAGTTAGTTACGTTGGCGCGCTGGTAGATGTCGCTTCCGTTTCAAAATTAAATTGAAATTAAATCCTTTCTAATGTGTGTAAAACGTTTTTCACGCAAAGTGATCGATGAAAGCGATAAACTACATTTGCATGTTTGCAAGAAATATTATATAATTAAGTAATTTTTATCTTTCATTTATTAATTATTCCCAGAAGAGCATAATTGATAACGTTTTCAGGATCTGACAAAGCTCCGAATTTTTGCTACGTAATTTTAAACCACTTGACATTTCGTGATAGAGAGTAATTCGCGGAAATTTGACCGTATTGTTCTCGTTCTTTTGCCATGAGATCTTGTTGTTTCACTCGGAAGACTAAATAGGATGAAGAAGGTTTTTTGCTTTTCTAGCGCATGCTTCGCTGACCAGACAACGACTGAATAACGTCACTCCGCGACCAGACACTCGGTGCGAGGGTGGATGTCTTTGTTCGGCCGACTTATATTTCTAAATTTTGTTATTGCGGACCAAAAATGATGGAAAACAGTTCGCGAAGAGTACTTTGGCGAATACGGGACCAATTTTATGATACTATCGCTTATGAATTTCGTCAAAAGCGGCATGCAACTCGTTAAAACGATTTTGTGGTTTCCCTTAACAAAATGTGATACCCAAGGGATGATACCGCTTCAAAATGTTGGACTGGGGCATTAGACGTACGTATTTCTGCTTGTGTTTTTGTTTGCATGTCGTTTAACCAAAAAAAGTTAGTTTCTTCATTTGGACGGAGCGGCAAAACGAATGGCGCGGGTCTTTTAATAGAATAACAAGTTTTCTTATCCAACCACATGATTTATGAACTTGCACTTTCGAAAACCAGTCACGTTTTGCGTTTGCTACTCCTTACCGGTTTTTTTTACTTCAGTTTTTAAACACTTCGCGGCACCGCGTTAAAATATTCAGCTGCGGCCGTTGTAGCAGCAACCCGAAGCCCTCATTTTTTATTATCCTAAAATCTATGGTAATTTGAGATGGTATCAACATAACAACCTGTTGTTAATCTAGGGGTGCTATGTGGTAATGTTTTATATGGGGGAGTTTAAGCCGGTCCGGTGCGTGCTTTAGATAACAGGTGTTTTAATATTGCAGGCGGTAATTTGGTGCCGAATTGATTTTTCATGACATTCGTAAATTATTTATTATTCGAGGTTGTTACTGCCCACAGAACGAGAACACGTACGCGTTTACTTTCAAATCGATCTGATATCTTCTAAATTTAACTATTTAATTGTGGTGTAGAATTTGAAAAATTTATTACATTTTTTATGGTGCGAGAATACTTTACCTGAAAGTAGGTTTCGAGAACAAAGGTCAGAAAGTTGATTACCCTTATTCTAACCTTAGAAGATACGGATCATGTAGCGTGGCAGAGGCGGAGTGATCGTGAGGACTGCGGGGAGCATTCCTCTGGGCCGCTAATTTACACTTCATATTTGGGCCGGTGGTGATGCAGGTTAAATATTGGAACGAGACATAAATCATTTGGTTTAATTTTTTATCCTATTATGGAAGCAGTGCGAAGATTCTTGAACTTTATTTCCAAGTAGTATATAACTTATAATTCAGAGAACTGTTACAAGCAGAGATAAGGTGAGAAACAAAGGTATTTGAAAGCGGCAAATTTTTGTTTGTAATCAAGAAGAAATTGTTTGATTTTTTAAACAAAAACCTTTTGTTTGTAAATTAGTAAAGGTAATGTTCGCTGGCGCCGTTTAACAACGTCAGTAACTTGGAATAGTTACTAGAAATTATTCGTTTATTTAAACTACAAGCACAAGAGCAATCACACTATTTTCTTCCTAAGGAAATAGTCGCTAGCCCGCCCCTTTAGATAGTGGCAGAATTTTATATGAACTCCTCCCCCAAAGGCTTTGAAAACATTCTCTGTGGAGTAGAAAACTTTGAGAAAAGGAAAAATGTCATTCTAGAAGAATTGACTTATATAAAGAAAAACAAAGTAACTTTTCACAAAAACTTTCCTACGTGCAGTTTTTGTAGCTTTCTGGCGACGCAATTTTTTGTATAAGTATAGTCGTGGTTTTATTGAAGAGAAAATCTTGTTGCTTTTTTTGTGGTATTTTAATATCGCGGAATGACTTTTTTTCGGTGTGGTTTAATGTTAAAACTTTGTACTTTTGTTATGAAATCGGAAAACGGTTATTAATTAGCACAAAAACCACAAGCACTTTTTCCTGCAAACAAACGAAAACATTTTTTTTAAATTTGCTGGCTAATCTGAAGGTGCTTTCAGAAAGTTGTTCAGGCTGGGATCTTGAAAGAAGAAATTTTAGATCGTCAAGGGTTTCAACTAACTTTCTGCATTCACTTTGCATATTTATTTCACAATTATAACTATTAATTACCTTCTAGCAAAAACGTTTTCATTCTGCTAAACCTCGGCTGTTTCACATTTACATTGAATTCTGAAGATGTGTCTTAAGCTAGCCGAAACCTTACATTAACGTTCAACTGCGATTATTACTTATTAATCACAGCAAGGTCTCTTCCACTTCAATATTGTTTTTTATATTGAATCTATAAATAGATTACCTTACTTCTTAATTCTTAAACAATATAATTGGCAATCAATAAACTGACACAGGCTCATTATTTCAGTTTTGCTTGTGTATTTCTAAAAATAAATTAGGTAAATATCTTTAACAACTGATTATTATGCATTAGGCCAGCCTTATCTTAACGTCCATTGCAGATACATTTAAAATCAAGAAAAATTATATAAAATTATAAATGCATGCCAGCATGCAACAAATTCGTGTTCGTTTCCGGACATTTCCTGCCAGGATCATTGCGTCCCCATAACCATTTTATCCTTTAACATGTGAATACTTTTTTTCCTGACTATTTCATAGATTATTCCACTCATAATATATAGACCAATCACTGCGTCGCATTTACCGTTCCAGTAGCCAATAAAACAGATTAAGCGGGCCATTTTTGACCTACAAAATTGTATCTCTGATACATTTAAGCACATATTCATTTGTTTTATTAGCTGGTTTTAAAATTAAAATTAATTGGACAATTTCGTATATTACACGAGAAATAATCCACTCATGCCACGCATGAATCAGAAAAAACAGTCTAAGCAAGTTACTCAAACTTCCTGCATGGCAGATCGTTTTTATGGTATTTAAAAACATTTTTTGACGTTTGCAATTTTATCGAGGTTATTCCACTAAGGAGCCAGTCAGAATTCGTAATATTTCTGCCAATCGCATTCGTTTTTAACTGGCAGTACAGCAACATGCCGTTTGAAATTGAGAAAACGCTAGCTTGGTGTTTTTTTGTCAGATATTCTTGAAAGCTTAAAAATACATTTTCGCGATCACTACTTTGTTAACTACATGAAAGTCATAGTGTCCAATATCACTTAACTGATATGAGTTTATAAATTGAAGCGGTGCTAAAAGCATTTAAATTATTAAAATATAAATATTTCCACTGTTTCCAATATTTCCATATAAATAGTTCCAATCGAAATAAGTCCATCTACATCACCATTTGTATGACAGAAATTGAATTCTGGTTGGTATACGACTTTGACATCCTTAAGCGGGGCGTGCGTTTATGTAATGTTGTTACCTTGGTTATTGTAAGAAACAATTCATTGCATTTTATAAATTTTAGGCTTTCTTCGACACCATAAATTCCGTTAATTACATTTTCCTCTGCTGCACGCCTTTGAATCAGAATTAGTATGAAGTTAGCCAGCCATTCCTACACCAACTACTCGGGCATGCCAATCAAATGATACCCCAGGTGAATTGAAAAATAGTCGTGGAAAATTGCTCAAACTTCCTACATAGCAACTCGTTTTTTCTGTTTTGTTTAAGAAAATTATACTCGGCAAAAGTTAACAATCGTTGCAACGCAAAAAGTTGAATGCGTCGCCAGCACTCTCCACCACGACTGCTGTACTGGGAAGTGTGGAACTCAAATATAGTAGGCGACGATATCTTCGACCAACCGAAGGAAGGTAACCGCTCTACGGTTAAGGTTTAATTACATATTGGGCGTCGAACTAAAAATCGTTATAAATAGCTTATTTGAAAAGTTTCCATCACATAATTATAGTAAATCCGTAACTGTCTCACCATAACAACGCGAGTAAATCTTGCATCTCTGAAAGATTTGTCACTATACGCAGCCGCGGGCTCTTATATGTCGGTTTAGTTTATTGATTGTTTACAATGAAACTTTCCGTTGCTGTCAATTCTGTTGGTATAATTTGGTTATTTATGGCTACTTTAATTCTAGCGGAGATGGTAAAGTGTGTATTTAATGCGCTGACAACAAACAAATGTATAGCAGAGGAATTCCACATTCATCGCTTACTAATTGGAATCTCGATTAGGTTACGCTTACTATTACAAAAATGTTAAGTACAAAATTGTTTACTACAAATTGTAGCTTGATGCATCCGTGGGAGCTATACTTTTACTGACAGATTCATTATCATTTTCTACATCCCGAGGCAGTTTATATATTTATTCTGACTTCTGATATTTACGTTAAAATCACGAAGGGTGATTGAGCCATGAAGCTCGCGATATCGGGGGAATGTGTATTAATTGTATCATTACATCTGTGATTTATATGAATAAGAGTGAATTTAGTTTTGGTATTCTAGCAAAAATCGAACAATATTTTTTAGTGCGTATTGATTACTTCCAAAAACATTTTGGAAATCTCCGTTAAGGCACTGTGTGATAAGTTTAACTGTTTTCCGCTTCTTTTTAAAGAATTTTCTGGGGCTGTGATAGGAATTTTTCGGGGGATGTTTTTCCTGGAGATTTTCCTGGCTTTTCTTCGTTTTTCTCCGGGTCTGTTTTCCGGGCTTAATTTCGATTTTTTTTCACGCATTTTATTTTCGTGAGCAAGTTTTATTCAGACCGGAGATTCGGAGCGGCAGGCTCCGGGTATGATGGTACAAAAAAACATAGAGGGGCGTAGCTCATCGTTCTTCTGCTACTTATCAAGGGCTATTAAATTGTATGATATTGTTTTATTAATTGGATATTTTCTTTTTGAATTATCGGGCATTGAAGCCAGCATTATCAAAAATTCGTAGCGGCTTTCGTAAGTAAAAATGTTTGATAGATGGAAGAAAATTATCGATGGTTCGATAGTAGCGCTGTCTATCGATGTATCGCTAGTACTATGGATAGTTTAATACCACTGAGGGGGAAGGGGAAGAAGAGGGAAAGAAAAATTACGCCGAAAGTTAAGATACGAAAAATAGACGCAAAATTTGTATTAAGCAAAACGTCTCCATGGCGTGTGTTATCAGAGCACGAACGTCCCTACGTCCGGCAATAAAGAGCACGACACAAAACAACTAGATTCTAGAACAGCGGAAGTTGGGAAAAAGCGGCGTAGAGCTTTGCTCAAATGAACCACTAGATTCACCAAGTTCCATAATATTCAAGATCTTTTTTACAGGAAAGTAATCTGTAAGCAGTTAATCATGTAATCGAGTTACAAAAATATTTTTTTATTTAAATTTAATTATATCTGAAATGTTTCTTAACCTAATTTCTTCCAAACACGATTTCATCCGTTTGCTATTCGCGTAACTCATGAAAGTGTTAATATAACGTAATGAAATCTTTATAAATAAGTCGCTAAAAAACTTAAATGAAAACTGAACGCGTTCCACCCACCTTATATGAGATTCTAGATAAAGTCATTAGTTTTGGTAAGTTTAACATGAAAAGAATTAACCACGATTCTGATTGCTTAGTTGCGTGCATGTATTATAATTAAAATTACATATAATAGTTACGGTAGGTTTATGTAAACAATGAGTAATTATTGTAAGTAATGATATGCAATTCACATTACTAATTTGAATTGCAGATTGTCATTTGATAACGCTTAGCATGCCTACACGTTTGCCCAATAATCAAATATTGAAATTCTTTATTTTTGATCAAACATTGAAAAACATTCGATTTCATGGTGCAAAAGGGCATATTAAGTAAATGAACGGGTTATGGTGGTCAAACAATTATCCTGTTTTATTAATTAACTTCACACTAAACATGTCTCTGTTGGCAGAGTGAGACATGTGCTGTGTGTACCCAGTTGCGTTTACACACTAATAATAATAAATTGACCGGGAATTTTGATTTTGGTCACAGTATGTTTCTGATGAGTGATGGCAGTAAGGGTGCAACGAAAAGTGATTTTTGAAAAAGCCGAATACCGAATGTGAGAAAAGCAGATATTAATTTAAATACTTTAACAGTTAAATTTCATTACATAAATGAATTCAGAATTAAAATTGTTTTTATCACAACTATAGTCCGGATTTCTAGTCTAGTATTTGGCCAGTATTTAAATTATGAGGCAATCAATTATTAAGCAATTTTGGCACGATTCCTTTAAATTTAAATGGGCGCATACCTAAACTTTTTAAATAAATTATTTACGAGGTTAGAATGGTTGTGCAGGTAGTTATTTATTTGGTCAACTGGAATTGAAGCTTATGTAATATTAAAATAAAATAAAACGGTTCATAAGCGTAGAATATGAATGGTCAAAACAATTTGATAAAACTGCAAAAATGTTTTTTTTTAATTGTAATGTAAAATACCAGCCACGAATTAATGAAAATACAACGTGTTAATTTATTAATACGACGAGAAAGTTCTACAAAAGAAAAGTTTGGACTAGTTGAATAGAAAACTTAAGAATTGCAGTACACAATAACTTTTTCTAAATTTTCATCTGAAAAATTAGTTCTCTTGTCTAATATGTTTCACGTATAACTTAATGGATTTGAGTACGCCCATGCTTTTTGTTTACTTATTGAACTGTAACGAACTGTTTTGCTCTTCTGCGACTAAACGTCCGGTCTTTAATCAAAACATTTCAGCAGTTTAATAAAGGGGGGTTCATAACCTAGTTTCTATGCGTTTTGATTTTTTAAATGCTTATTATGTTCTGATTATATTATTATTAAAAAAAAATAATAATTAAGTTTTGAATGTTTGCTATGTTTTTTAATTAGCCATTGCTAATAATTAAGATTGCTGTTTATACATAATATGATGTGAAAATTATTAGGTATATTTTTAGAAATGTAATTGTCATTAATGTACAATAAAGAGGTATTAATCAATTTTCTATAAAATTTAACAAATGTTTAGTTAACATTTATAATATTTTTAATTTTTTACATAGATTCCTGATATTAATTATTAATTCGATAATCCGGGCCAATAGCAAACATTATGTGACTCAACCAGTGGCGTAACTTCAGATTTTGGGCCCGGGGGCAAGATACCTGAAGGGCCCTGGCCCCATCCCCAAAAAAACTTCAATAATAAAGTTATTGATAATAAGAACAATAGGAAAAAAATTATTTGCAGTCTATTAAATGAAAATAAATATATTAAAGCCGTGTCTAATTAAGATAAGCAAATCTTAAATTTTCTGAAGTTAATGTGTGTGGGTCGGTAACAAAAAGTGTGGGGTTGTGTTATTATTAAATATAATCTCGCTTCAGTATTTTTTATTGTATAAGTACATACTTACTTACATGGAATTTAAAATGTTTTTTGTTGAATATAAAAATAAAGACTGTCGAAAATCATTGAAAAAACTTCGTAATAGAGAAATAAAAAAAAATAATACTCGTGGCTCGTGGCAGGGCCCCCTAAGGCCTCGGGCCCGAGGGCCATTGCCCCCTCTGCCCCATGGTAGTTACGCCACTAGACTCAACCGGATAGTTGGTCAAATAGGCGGGATAAGCCGAATATCCGTTGACCCCTAGATGACAGTAACCCTCGTTAACAATAACCGGCACCCATTGTATACAGGCTGAGTCAAGCTATACGCCGTTTTTTTTAGTGAGTTTATTATTAGGAATTTATTAAAAATTTTTGATGTGCATATGTTTCAAAGGGTGCTCTACAACTTGGCGCAGTCAGTTTTTTGATTGGACGGCAAATGTCAAAATAGCGATTTTCAACTGTTTATTTTTAAATAGAACGATACGACTTTTTTTGGCTTAGACGATGCTGTATGAGGTTTACAATATGATCCTTAAGGTCGATTCTCACTATTCGTGCAAGGTGCGGGCTCGGCAAGCGCTCGGCGTGGGCAAGGATTTTATGGAGTATTCACACTGTGGCAGGTTACCAGCGGGTTTCGGTCGTGCTCAGCTTGTTGGACAGACAGTGTGACAAAGATGTTTTCAACTATCACATTAATAAAAATTGCCCTAATATTGGACGAGGAAGAAGAAAAGGTAAAAAGATGTTACTGGGTACATCAAATGCTAAAATGCTCCAATGTTTACCCACAATTTTGCTTTGTGAAGCGCATCCGAACATTTTTTGTGGGAAAAATCGTACAACTCTTCGTTTTCCCGTACATACTCATCAGCATTTCGTCTTTCTTCGAGGTAAATGTAGACCTCTTCTGACGCTTCATCATGAAAGAATGACCAATTGGCTGTGGCTTGTCTAACGTGCTCGGCTTGGGCCATGCAAAATATTCTTCCAGAGAAAGCACGCGGGCTTGGCTCGGCTCTTGGCGGGACCGGGCCCGACCAGTGTGAATGCACATCGTTAAAACGCATAAGAGTAATGAAAAAGAAATCTTGCCTGGACCGTGCCGAGCGCTTGCCGACCCCAGGCCTTGCACACAAGTGAGAATCGACCTTTATTAAATTTTTTTACAATTTTTACGATTTAGCCCTAAAATATGCATTCATTATGTTAGTCTAGTAGGCCTAAAGTGGCCATTTATTTTTGTTTCAAAAACGTGTTTTAAAAATTAATAAAAATTAAATACAAATCGATAAAAACACAAAATATTGTACGAAACATGCTTTATTGGTTTTATCTATATAAATAAAAATCAATTGCCGCATGTTTGGTACATCATCACTTGAGAATGGCTCGACCGATTTGGCTCATTTTTTTTTTGTTGTGTTCGTAATTGTCAGGACAAGGTTTGTATGAAAGAAAATTTTGGGAAAATACACCGGAAAATTCGGAAAATCCAAAAGATTATTTTGTATGGTATTTTTGTATGAGATTTCGTTTGTTTTCGTTTTCGAATGGCTTTTCGAAGAGAAAAATGGAAAAATCGAAGTGGAAAATTAGGAAAAATCGAAATTTTTTTCTTCTTTTTTTTGGATGGAAAAACCGGAATCGAACAATGCAAAAGTCATGTTCCCACTTGAACTCAGACAATTCTCATGATTTTTAATTATTTTATAGTTTGTAGTGTAGACATTACGAAAATCTCATGTTTACGAGCAGGTCTGAGCTAGAACGAATCGGTTCGTTTGTTTAACATAAACAACAAATTTTGCGGGCTGGAATAAGAATAACAAATTTAAAAAAAAAACTGCTGCGTTTACAGTGCGTTAGTACTTCCTCGCATTTCAGTAAATCCGTACGCTTTTTTTACTTTCTCATACTTCCATACTTCTCATACTGCCAACATGGCAATGTATTGTGATGGAGGAAAATTTCGTATTTTTCACAAACCGAATTTCAGAAATGTTAAAGCCGATTAATATTTTCTATCATAATATTATGATAAAGGAGACAAATCTCAAGTTTTTTTTCGAGCACATTATCTTTAAAATGCTGACAAATACGATTTTTGTATATTTTCCGTTTTAAAGCTTATTTACGTAGAGACGGGTTGACAGATCGGTATTAAATTTGGTGTTGCAATAGCCTTAGAAGAATACAATTTTACTATGTAAAAGAATATTTTTTTTTAAAACTGAAGTGGCCGCACGATTTTCGTAAACTTTGTAAGCTTATAGAGCTCTAATGGGCTACTATTTGTTTCGTGTCCCAGTTTACTAATTTGTCTGTGTCGCCTTCTATGAATTTGTATCCAAAAGAAATCAATTTATGTATAATAATTAAAGCATTCTCTACATCATTCAAAAACGGGAAATTAGATCCACGGCCCGCTACACTACCAATTCAAGCAGCTTATTTGCTATTTAAAAGAAGGTGGGGCGCAGCCCACTGGTTCCGCTATTGTCAATAAAATATTAAAGAACACATTAAGTTTATTGGTTTATTAATGTTATACCTATACATACAAATGAACAAGAAAAGAAAAACAAATATAAAATAACTATCAACATTTTAAACTCATTTATATTTCTCTGAAGAACAAATTTGTTTTAATAGTGCAGGCGACGACTTCAAATAAGTATAAAACTCTTGACAAGATTGATTTATATTGCCTTTAGTTATTAACATTGCTTTTAGATGAGCTGTACCACTGCGAAATGCCAAATGCAATCTTGGCAGATTTCAGCGTCGACTTATATGGGGCGCCAAGTGTAAAGTGAAAATTTGCTGTGCATTTTACGGTATTAATACAATTTGTCCCAATATTTATTATACACACATTTAGCTAAATGATTTTTATTTTAATAAATCGTTGTAGATTTAAATAAATCCTTAAACATTTGGTTTAAATAATCCAACATTTAATAAAGCATTAGACATTTAAATAAGTCTTAAAACATTTGCTTTTTAAAATTTTCAAATATTTAGTAAATCTTTATGTATTTAGATGAATCTGCACATATTTGTTTTAAATCTTTCAATATTTAATAAATATTCGCAGATTTAAATAAATCTTTACCGATATAAATGAATCCTTGCAGATTTAAATAAATATTTCAACATTTAATTTTAAGCTGTCATATATAAAGTTAACTTGTCATATTTATTTTACCCTGGTAGACCCAATCTACATAGAAGACCAAGACCGTTTAAACTAGTGGTAACGTTCAACAAATATGAACACGTTTTCCGTATTTCAAGAATTTATACAATTAATGTTAGTTCAATCATTAATAACAACATAAACATTGCGTAATTTATTATTCATACAATAAAATTTCCTCAACATTCCCTTGAGAATGTAATTTTCAGTCTGTTTTGTTTAAGCGTTGAACGCTTCCACCATGACCCTGCCTTGCGCCTTACTACCGGTGCAAACGGTCTTGGTGTCCTAAGTCACCAAGGTCAAATAAAGATGACAGGTTAACATTAAATGTGACAGCTTAAAATCAAATGCTGAAACATTTATTTAAATCTGCAAGGATTTATTTATATCGATAAAAATTTATTTAAATATGCGAATATTTATTAAATATTGAAAGATTTAAAACAAATATGTGCAGATTTATCTAAATACATGAAGATTTTCCAAATAATTAAAAATTTTAAATAAATGTTTTAAGATTTAATTAAATCTCTAATGCTCTATTAAATATTGGAATATTTAAACCAAATGTTTAAGAATTTATTTAAATCTACAACGATTTATTAAAATAAAAAGCATTTAGCTAAATGTGTGTATAATAATAAATATTGGGACAAATTGCCTTAAATACCGTGAAATGCACAGCAAATTTTCACTTTACACTTGGCGTCCCATAGACTTACGCTTACTACCGAACTGTCGGTCATATAGTTTGGTTATCTGTATGAAAACATTATTGGTCTTCATTTCAATTTGCAAACAAATGAATACGGACAGTATTGTTTTAATTTTGCATAACGGGACATTTTTGCGCCCCGAGTGATTTCTCGGGGACAACGGGACGATGGCTTAAAAACGGTACTGTCCCGTTGAAAACGGGACGTATGGTCACTTTAAGTAGGCCGGGACCTACGGAACGTACTTTGATGTATTTACACAAAACGATTTAATGATTGTCATTTAATGATCGTCAGTAAAAAACAGAAACTCAGGTATTTAGATTACATTGAATAATAGTTGCTTCAATAATAAGATAACATCGAATGAAAACTATAAGATTATAAACTAAACAAAATTTAAATAAAAAACTAATTAATTTTTATGCAACAAGAAACTCGAAGAAGCGGCAATGTTTACTTACAAGCAATTGTTTCATCAAAAGTTCACTTATTTTACGCAAAAACAAAGTGACGCGTGCGTACGTACCGGCTACATAATGGATGCTTATTTTACGGCAGAATCTTAAAAATTTAAAAAAAAATCAGTAAGTATCATATTGTAAACATCATACAGCATCGTTTAAGCCAATAAAAGTCGTATTGTTCACTTTAAAAATAAACAGTTGAAAATCGCTATTTTGACATTTGACGTCCGTGCTTCGGAGGGCACGTTAAGCCGTCGGTCCCGGTTGTCATACTAACAGCTTTGGCAATCGTAAACCATTTAGTGGAACTTCTTCTCCTTTCGACGGGTAAGGCCAGCCTCCTGCCCGGCATACGTGCAAAGAGGGCTCACAGAACCCGCACTAGTTGCGGGTATTAAACAGGCCATTGGCCTATAACAAGAGGAAGAAGAAGAAGAAGAAGACGTCCAATCAAAAAACTGACTGCGCCAGGTTGTATAGCACCCTTGGAAACATATGCATACCAAATTTTTTTAATAAATTCCTAATAATAAACTCACTAAAAAAAAGGCGTATAGCTTGACTCACCCTGTATAAGTAATCGTATTAATTGTATATAATTTTCAGTTTCTACTTTCTGCTTTTTAAGCTTTGAAATAGTACGCCTTCTTTTATATCATAATCCTTGGAATGTTAAAGATAATACGCTGCTTTGCTTATAATTTTGCAATTATGATGTAATGTCTCATAATTGTGTGAATATACATTTTATTTTCAGAACTTTTTTTGTGTTAAATTGAATTGTCAATGGTTTGCGTATCAACATTTTTTGTCAAACTGTTCAGAAATCGGGATCTATATCTGACTGGACGCTGTCCCTCGAAGAAATGTGCCTCTCTAAGGAGGTATTTCCGGATCTATGTTCGTCGGAACTTTTTTAATCATCTCTGGTTCTACATTTGCTGCTGAACTTTTACGATACGCCATTCTTAAAGTATGAGAACTCAAATTATTTATATGAGTAAGGTTGTACTTGTACGGTGTTAAAAGACAAACAGTTCTAATTTATTAAAGTATATAAAAACCGCATGAAAAGCTTAATTAGTACTACCCACACTAGAATTTCAAACAATTAAAGCAAACGATGTCCGAGTAATTGTTTAAAATGTCCGAAGCCCCCTCTATGGGGCTTTGATTAGCATAACCAAGCATTATTTAATATCTAAAAATTAATTGTATTAATAAACCGAACTAACTTTGTCTGAACAATGCGTGGTAAAATTTATGGCGGATCATTTATTTATAAACTAAATTAGAAAAATTTTTACTTACCACATTTTCAAAAGTATTTTTGTATCAACGTGTTACGTGCCAGCATTTACTGTAGGATTGCACCTCTCCCACGATTTCAGCGAGATCCACATAGGCACATTGGGAACATATCCGCGGGCACGGTCAGCTTCATGCCGTACTATTTGTTCTGAAAAAAATTTTTTTTGTTTGTGCGGAAAAGTTTCCTTGAATTTAAAAACTAAAGAGAAAATTCATTATCATAAAAACTGCACGAGACGGCGAAAATTGAGCCCCCTAAATAGAGTTGTGCCTGGCTGCACCTTCACATTAAATTGAGAATCTTATTGTACTATCACTCGTGGCCAATTTAGCTTAACACGAATTGTTTTATCGTTCTCCATTTTTTAAGGAAAGGGATTTTCGATTTTAAAAAATTTATAGAAGATATCACAGAGTTAACGGGCAGGCATACCAACCAAATTATAGCTCATCCCTATGTTAATGAGCTTTCAATATTAAAAAAAAACGTGTCGGCAGTTTTTGAGCTATGTTTTCCGAAAAAAACCTTTTTATTTGCCCTAAGCTTTCGCTTATAAATTCCACAAAAATCAATTGCTCTAAAAAATGGCTACCAAAAAAACATGTAGAACCTTCCGGCTATCGATTTTTTTTGTCGATGTTTTGATGTACCTACCCTTTCATTTGAAGCTTTTCGAAATCAGTTCGAGAGTCGTAACCCACGTTTTTACCCACAGGCAGACATTTTTTAAAAACCACTTACTAGAGTTGCAGCAGGTTCAAAGCATGTATTTTCGTCAACATGCCTAAACGGGAGATTTTCATGAAATCAATACTTTCTTATACGAAAGTTTAGGAGAGTTATAAAATGGCATGTACTTCTGAGGATTTCCGTCTTTCTTCAACTTTATTACCCTACACCGCATCGAATTTCTTGCCAGCCGCCAGCCCGAACATGTGCTTTAATGACCTGTGACCTCATCTACCCCTTGGTTTTCTTAAAACGAAGCGGGGCATTGAATTTTAGGCTCTTGTTGGTTGTTGGTGACGCATGGAATTAGTTGTATTAAAAGTTTTAATTGAGAATTTATTACAATAAATATTTAAGAGCATTAAAAGCGTCTTTTTATTGTGCAAGCTCATATACTGATTCTTATGTCGTTACTTCAATTAGGAAATCGGATTAAGCAAATGTATCGTAAAGACGTACAAGGAATTCTTGCTTATTTGCTTTAAAATTGTATTATTTTACTGTCCGCTTTTGGAAATGCGCTCGAAAGCTATTATAGCCATTAATTCCGTCAAAGGTTATTCTAGAACTTGATTATTTGACTAAATGCATCAGCACATCTGATTTTGTTATAGCATTAGTGTCGTGCCTCGTTGGAGACATATTCGTTGCATCAAGTGAAGGAAACGTGATGATATTTGGAACATTTATTAATTTAAACTTTTGTTTGCTATTTGCATTTTGTATATGTATATTTTGGACCGATTTGCTCGGTGTCGATAACCGATACAACTAAAAATGAGCTAAAATTTGGTTTATGTGCCAGTCTACTAATTTCTCTGTGACGCCTTAGTGTTTGCCCTTTTCCTCTGCAGGACTTCTCCATTATCCCGCACTTCAAAGGAGAATGTCAGTCTTAATGACCTGACCCTTATCGAATTACACTGTGGCGCCATCATCAGTGACTTAACTTCTGCATTGTAGGACACAGGTTCTTAAAAGTCGTAGTTAGTTTAATATGTGGATATTATATTATTATCATGACAACGACTTTTACTAAATATCTGTACAGGTCGGCCATGTTTTAACCGGGGCACTATAGGGATCTCGGAAACTATAAGAGATACAAAGTCGGTTAATTTAGATAGAAGTTGCCTAATTATGGAAAAAATGCAATGATAATTTTGTTTTTCCCAAAATGCCCATAGTTTACTAAATACGAGCAAGAAACAAAGAAAAATAATTTCTTTGGGGTAAAATATCAGTTCATAGTAAAAACAGAAAATAATTATTGTAAAGCAAAAAGTGGTAGATATATTGCAGTTGTGTTAGGAAAACGATTGTGTTTCTTTTTATTTTTCAGATGTAACACAAACATGCATGCTTTTTAAATAACGATAGAAAACAATCGGGAGAATAATTTTTCTTAATACAGCTTCAATAGATCGACAACTTTTTCCTTTGTGATTTTCAGTTTTCCGCTCGTATCTAGTAAGCTATACGGGTATTTTGAGAAAAACAAAGTTACCTTTACAGTGTTCCCTTAATTAGGCACATTTTGTCTAATTTAACCGACTTTGTATCTCCTGTAGTTTCTGATGTCCCCATAGTGTCCCGGTTAAAATAGACGACCTGTACGAGGGGTTATTGATATCTAGTTAGCTTGGAAAGTTTCTAGTAAAGAAAAGTGAATATGGTTGCTATGCTATGGTTACAACTATGATGTTTTATAAATAAAATGTCAAAGGTTGATATCCATAAGTTGAACGGTGATTAAACTGTGAATTTTAAAAAACAGCATGTCGAGTTTCGGTCAGTTATTAAGTATTTATTTTTGAAAGGGTTATCGGGCAAAGAAATTTTTGCTGATATGATAGAAACCTTAGATGATCAGTGTCCTTCATACGCCACTATTAAAAACTGGGTTGGGGAATATAAAAGAGGAAGATCAGATGTGAAAAATGAGCACCGCCCTGGAAGACCAATTTCTGTGACAAAGATGGGATAATTCTGATAGATTATTTGGAACGGGATAGAACTATCACGGGAGCATATTATAGTGCGTTACTAACTAAATTACCTAAGAAAATTGTGGAAAAACGTCGCGGAAAACTTGCCAGGGGTGTGCTCTTTTTGCAAGACAACGCTCCTGCTCACAAGTCGTTGATTGCACTGCAAAAAATCGATGAAATTTGTTTTGAATTGGTTGACCACCCGCCCTATTCTCCGGATTTAGCACCGTCAGACTATTATTTGCTCCCAAAACTCAAAAAACATATGAAAGGTAAAAGATTTTCGACAAATGACGAAGCAAGCAGTTGAGGAGTGGTTTGAAGACCAAGACAAAGATTTTTTTTTATATGGCTTAGAATTACTTTATGAACGTTCTGCTAAATGTATAAGTCTTAAAGGAGATTATGTTGAATAAATTAAATTTTGTTTTGAAATATTGTGGCGTTTTATATGGTAGGCTAAGTACTTATCAATACCCCCTCGTATAACCGTAAGGTCAATTTCGATAAACAAAGCTGGCAAATTAGCATGAAGCTGTTATCTTCAGAAATGTGTTCATTTGATCGTCATTAAAATACTAGGTTCCCATGGGTCCCTGGTACCCGTACATAAAAAATGTTTATGGGGTAAAAATTTCGCATTATTAATGTGTAAAACTTTTTCATTAACAAAATTAAATTTCACCAAAATTAAAATAATCAGATGAATAAGTTAGATATGACTTCTACATTAACACAACATTTTTATAATGTAATTAGTACAGATCCTATACAGAGTGTTTCGTTTAACAATGTTGTATTTCGGTTAGGATCAAAGTAGGTTTATCTACAGCATCATTTTATCGCATATACATGATTGCTTTAATACCCATGAAAACCACTTGTTGTTGGTGGTGGGAGTGGCTTGAAGCAGAGCCAATAAGAATTTCCCGGGTTCAATTCTCTTTCCCATACATTTTTTAAATTCATTTATGTTCCTACGTTATTTTAGGTAAATACGAAGTGATCAAAGTATTTTTCAAATTACTAAAAATAAGTTATTACGTGTTGTAAGTAACACTGGAAATAGGTTGATTTTTTTTACGAATATTTTGAAATAATGTAAAAAATAATTCAATAAAAAATATAAGATACCAAACCGTGTCATACCCGAAACATATATAAGTGTGTCTATGCTGAGCGTAAAATATTAATCCAGTCCTGACGTAATCGCAAAACACATGAAGGTAATTTATTTTAAATGCAACTCTAAGTAAGATACATATATTATAAACAATATATAAGATGAAAGTTTAAACAACTTATATGCATTATCACTTACGCACTACGTGTTTCGCAATCGACCTCTCTCAGTTGTCATCCATGTTACGACAAAGTTTTTTTTTACATAATCATGTTTTTGACTTTTTTGAAAAAGATTCCTCCAGAATAAGAAAACCTAAAAACGGAAGGTCAAGAATATTTTTCTGCTATTACTCACGAGCACTTTAACCTAAAAGGCATTTTTTATGGGCTCTCGTTTATTAAATAAAGATTTAGAAATTTTCGATTTTCAAAAATTCAAAGAAGTTGTCACGAAGAAGTTAGCGGATTGGGACACGAACCAACGTGTAGCTGATCCATAGGTCTATAAGCCGACAAAATTTAAAAAAAAATCGTGCCTCACTTTTTAGCAGTAACTTTATATTTTTTCACTTCGCAGTTTTTAGTAGTTCCCAACTAGTAGCTTGTAACATTAAGTATCTTTAAAGCAATTCTAATTCAAATTTCATCACGATCTGATAACTCGTTTTTGAGTGAAAATGTTTCAAAAATTCTTAGAAAGCGTCAGCAAGAAATTAGTGGGCCGAAAAACGAACTAACTTGTAGCTCATCTCAAACTCTATGAACTTACTAAATTTAAAAACATCTGGTGGCCAGTTTTTGATTCATATATATTTTTGAAAATTTCTAATACTTTAGAAATTTTTTCACTTCATAGCGTTTAACTTTTCGAAAATTTTTGTGAACCGTAATATTGCGTCTCTATAAGGCTATTACGATAAAATATTTGAACTTGATCTGTCGACCTGGTTTTGAGTAATAAGCTGCTAAAGTCAGAATTTTCAAAAATTCGTAGCGGCCGCCATTTTAAAGCTTCAAAGTTGGAAAAAATAGCGTTGGAGTTGCTCTAAAGTTGTCTATTGGATTTCGTGTTCAAATTTATAAAATTTGGTTTAGAAAAAGATGCTACCAAAAAACGTCTAACTTTCGCTTCCGGTTTCGAATTATTTTAAAAGCTGATTTTGTTGGTGAATATTTGATATACACACATATCCACCCAGACAGACACATTTTAAAAACTGAAAGTATAGGAAAGTAAAAAATTGAATTTTATGGGAATTGAACTTCGGATCATCGCATTGGTGAGTAAGTGTTTACCTCAAGACCATTCCCATTGCGTATTTTGGTCTTATTGTATGTTATATTTTATTTATTAATAAAATTCTGTATACAATGTACTTTGATTCTAAGAAAAAGAAACATGGTTAAAATGGCACGGCCTGTACTTCGTAAATAACCAGGGTGGCCACTTTTCTGGAAAACCGGGAAAAGTCAGGGAATTTAGAATTTTTTTATTTTGGTCAGGGAGTTCTACCAATTTCAACGTAAAGTCGGGGAATTTCACAAAATAGTCAGGAAAAAATTCTGTAAAATACAATTATGTTAATATTTTTATTTTTTCCTGCAAAACAAAATTTTGTTACCTAGGTGTATGTTTATAAAATTTATATTTATTTCATTTGGTTTTTCCTTAAAGTTTAGATGTTGTATTTTGTTATGCTTGTTGAAAAATTTCCATTTGCTATTAAGTAATTAAGTTTATTTTGCTTATTTTTATGTTGGGTTACAATTTTTATTTAAAAAAAAAACAGTTGAAATTGACTTTTGTGCCATAAAAATGAGTCGGGGAAAACTGAAGTTTATCAGTCAGGGAAAAGTCGGGGAATTTGAAAAGCAATTTTAAGTGGCACCGTGATAACCTAACGTATTCTGTCAAAACTGTTAGTTTACTACCGCTGTAGTTAAATTTTTATCTACTGTTAAATTAGGAAATGAAGTCTGTAAACGACCCTCGTTTCGCCCTGTTATAGTTTAAATCCGTATAAAAATATATGAACTGTTGGATTTGTTAGAATTTTATTTGGATAATATAAATATTTTAGAATTCTTACACACAGAAAATTACAGAAAATGTATGACAACAAATAAAAGGAAACATTGAAGAATTTACATTTTTTTAAAGTACAGGCAGCAGCTTCTTCAATTAAATTTGGAATTCGCTGAATTCGGATGCCGGCCGCAAGATACTATTGAATGTTTGTGTATTCTTCTCAATCGCAGTGGAAAGATAAGAAACCCGATTCAGAATTTACATTTGAAGTTAATAGTAATATTTCTACAAACTTCCGCACAAAATGTTTTTGTAGAAGTAGCATTATCAGTAGAAAGTAGCATTACCATTTTTGGTTATGATAAATTAAAACAAAATAATGCATATAAGTGTAAAAGTATTTTGAAAATATTGGTTTTTTAATATTTTCTGAATACTGCTAATTTTGATTGTTAATTTCCATAGTTAGGTGTAGTGTCCGGATTTCTAGTCTAGTATTTAGTCAGTATTTAAATTAAGACGCAATCAAATATTAGTAATTTCTGGCATAATTCCTTTAGATGTGTAGTTGGCGCTTATATAAAATTGTAAGCGAGTTATCTCTACAAGCAGCTTAGAATGGTAGGTAACACATCCAAATGTTTGACCGTATGCTAGCTTGTGTAGATAGTTATTACTTATTATTTGTTTGGCCAGCTGGAATTGATGCTTGTGTAATAGTAAAATAAAACAGCGTTCATAAGCGTAGAGTATGAATGGTCAAGAGTTTTAAAAGTAAATAGAAAATAGGACGTGTAAATTCATTAATACAATAAGAAAGTCTGAACTATCAACATTCATAAGGGACGGAATACCACCATTGAATAAAAAATTTACAAATTGCGGTACACAACAAGTTTTTCTAAATTCGCAGCCGAAAAATTAGTTCTCTTGTCCGATGAAATACCTTAAAACATTTAAAATGACGTTTTAACGTCGCAACTCGTTAATGGAGCAACTGACTGAATTATTTGTTAACTTTAGTATATTTACAATTTCTAATAATTGTGAGTAACCAGGATCGCGATGAAATCAATACTTGTTCAATATACTGCGACAACCTGATGCCAAATTCTCCACCGAATGCCAAATTGCCAATATTAGAATGAAAGTGGTCAATTGATTCTAATAGCGACGAATTTTTGCCATACAATGATTTTATAACTAGGATTATTACCAAAACGATTTTTAATAAGTCCCATTTTCTATCATAACAAGCACAAGCATGTTGCTTGTTCATTTCTTTTGGAACGCTCATTTCACGCGAAACCAGGTACTTTACAACATTAACTTTTACTAAACAGTGCAGTTGTAGAAACCCTGCAAAATCCTGCAATATGTTTCACGTATAACTTAATGGATTTGAGTACGCCCATTCTTTTTGTTTACTTATTAAATTTTAACCAAATTTTTGCTGTTTTGGGACCAAAAATCCGGTCTTTTCTCATGGTCTGTATAATAGTGTAATTTTTTGTTTTAAGTTTAGAGAGTGTATGAACAATAAGTAAAAATATTCAAACCAATAAATAGATTGCCCCAAGTAGAATCCAGTGCCGTTCATTTTATAAAATATTCAAAAATAATTTGAAATTTTTAAATCCAATGTGACGAAATCGTAAAAACTTGTCCCAGAAACATTTTCTACGTCACCATTTCTTACTCCCCCTTTCAGTTTTAATTTTCCTATGGATAACGACGTCTTTCAATTCAAAGTTTTGTTATTATTCTGCGGTACTGAAACAATTTTGGGACATGATTTTAATAATTATTTTCCTGTGCCTTAAGGGTTCCTTTAACAAACCTAGTCTTTTATAATACCGTAGTTTACTGTGGTGAGTGGGTCGTGATTTCTGATCAACGAACGACGATACCAAAGTACGAGGATCGTTCGAAATGTACATGGCCTAACAAAGAAAACGCAAGTTTTTTGGGCAAAAAATCATTTTATTTTTCAGTGCAGTCTTCTACTCGCGCAACGCACTTATTCCAACGATGCTCCAAAGCAGCAATGCTGTTTTTATTGTTTTTTCCTTTTCCAAGTAGTCTACGAAGATAATTCCATGAGAATCTCAAAATACAGTTGCAAAACCGTTTTTGCCTTCTTCGGTGGCGGAGAACCTTTGTGTATCCATAGTTTGGACTGTTCCTTGGTTTCGGGAGTGTAATGGTGGACCCAGGTTTCATTGACGGTTATGAAACGGCGCAAAAAGTCCTTTGGATTGCGACGAAAACGTGCCAAAAGGTCGCGTGAAACAATCAAACGATTCAGTTTTTATATGATAAAATGGATCCATTTCCTTATAAGTGACGTGGCAAATATAATAAACAAATAAAACTTCAAATCTCGTCACCAATGTTGCATATTTAATATTTAAAATGTAAAGCAGCTACATGTTTCGGTCCTACTGTAGGACTATCATTCAGTCTGTAAAAAACAAACCTTAACAACTAGCTCAACGTCTTTTCAACATTTTTTGATTGTGGTATGTGATGTAGTCGCGTGCTTTTAAGATTTATTAAATTAATTACTTTGTAATTGTGATACATCAGGGATGTATCACAAACCAATCATTTAGCAGGATGATATAAATTTTCGCATCCTTTTTTAGTATTTTGTTTTAGTTATGGTTATCCATTTGGATGTGTTTTTTCCATTGTATCTTATATTAGTTAATATTTAATCAATTTATTAGTTTTTTAAAAAAACAGAAAACTTTGTTCGTTTCGCCAACTTAATTTTATACTTGGGTAAGTGTCCCTTTTGGCCTGTTACGTTGAGCTAGTTGTTAAGGTTTGTGTTTTACAGCCTGAATGATAGTCCTACAGTAGGACCGAAACATGTAGCTGCTTTACATTTTAAATATTAAATATGCAACATTGGTGACGAGATTTGAAGTTTTATTTGTTTATTAGATTCAGTTTTTGCTCCGGTGTGAGCAAACGCGGCACCCAAGTTTTTTTTCATTTCCAATTTAGTTAAAATTCTGTGCACACTGTTATTTGAGATGCCCATTATGTCTGCTATCTCGCGCACTTTTACTCGACGGTCATCCAATACGATACGGAGGACTTTTTCAATCATATCCAGGGTAGTAGCCGTTTTTGGGCGTTCACTGCGTGGTTCGCCCTTTGTGCTCACACGACCACGCTTGAAGGAACGGATGTCCAAAATGTCGAATCCAACTCTGCTTTGATTTCAGTTGGTGTTAAGCCTTTCAAATGCAAGTACTTTATCACAGCACGCAACTCAGGTTTTTCCATTATTTACGAAATCACTCGAAACGGTCAATTTGGCGTACTGTCAAACACAAACTAATTGACAGATCGCTCTATACTGTCATATTTAACCTGTGAAAAGATGGTTCTGAAAAATGGTAATGCAAATTCCGCAGAAATCATTTCCCTTTTCAGAATTAAATCTTTGATTTATAATTATATAAATCTGATTTGTTAAAACAAATTAATTATAATCGTTCAAGAATTCAAATTCTTGTTATATTTTAAATTGTTTGAAACTATAAATTGATTTCAACTAATTGATGGAAACCTAATCAGTCACCTTGAAAACGCTTTTAAAAGAAATCTTCTGCAACCGTCTTTTCTCAGGAAACATACCGTAAGTTAACTTTAATTGCGATGTACGTCGAAGAAAGTACCAAATGTAAATTTAATTTCTTCGTATAGAATTTTTTGTTACGGAACGAAGTTGCTTAACGGTTACGTAATTGCGGTCGCAAATGATTGCGTGGGACGCGACTCCCAACCGAAAAAATGTTAAAAATTCCAGTCATATGCAACAAATGTTCTAAAAAAAATCCGTGTTTAAACACCCATGTAATAACTAGGCCACTAAATTTTAGTGCGCGTCAATTGCCCCGTGACATCGATCGCAATTATACTGTACGAGCACATTATTCATGTAAACCCAACGTAGTAATACTGCACCTGCGGAATAGATCGACGTAGGTATTTTCCGAACTACCACTGTTTTGGAATTTCCATCGCAACGTTATTAGTCCATTAGAGTAGTCGATCTCGGCCGCTCGTTTCATTAGGGTAGCTCGGCGTCGCGGCGCTTTCCATCCTCTTCCGTCGTTCCGTGCCGTCTTTCATTGTTTACCCTCGTTTTTCCACCGCATATCGTTTAATTGCTGCATCGGTCTTGCTTTTTCTCTCGCAACAGATTTACGCGCTAATTATTTTTTATTTTTTCCCCTCAATGTTTTTGTTGTGGTTTTTTTTGTTCTCACTGGAACGATTTGTAAACCGACTGACGTAAAGTGCTCTCAAGTCTCAAGAGTGTAGTGTTCTTCTCTAGTGTAATCTTTTAAATCACGTTTCACTATGTTGGGCTTTAGGTCTTTTAAAAGCCTTCGTATGCAGAATGCCAAGTGTGAAGTGATGTTGGGTAGGCTTTATTTACATTTTTTTTGTGAATAACTGTGCTATTGCTTCGGAAAATTCTATGCATATTTTAGATTTCATTTGCATATAACGTTTTTGGGTTGCTTTAAGCGCTTACGCTTTTACTCGCGTCCTGAATGGGTTTTTTGCCCCTTGATACCTTAACTTGTTAAATGTTAAAATGTAAAAGGGGAAAAACGAACGGAGTTGTGATCTTAAACCTTTCACATTTAAGCACTTGACTTAATGTATTTCATACTTCAAGTTGCAGTAGAGAGATATTCCAGAGAAAATATTTATTATGTAAAATGTAAAGCTCTGCTCGTAACATCTAAACTTCTGGAAGTTTATTTGTTACCCTTTGTAAAACAAGATTAGCATTAACATTTCTTTGAGATAGCAGCGTCGTTACATTACATTTTGCGTTGCTGGGGTTTTTTCTTTTTGAAGAAAATTTTAAATTGTTAGCAGATACAAATTTTCGAACCTTGTTATTTTATTCCTCCAAGTTTGATTTTTCCAGTAATTTGTCATGTTATGGATTTGCATATAAAATATTTAGAACGAGCAACATTTGATATGACTGCACCACGTCGTAATAAAAACAAAAGAATAATGTAACAATTGCAGCAAGAAATATCAGTTACGCTATATTACAAAAAAATTATCAGAAATAAGAAATTAATTCAGTGTCCGGATTTCTAATCTGGTGTTTAGTCAGTATTTAAGTTATGAAGCAATTAATTAATG
The DNA here is from genome assembly GCA_958336395.1 of Ctenicera cuprea. Lineage (NCBI taxonomy): Eukaryota > Metazoa > Arthropoda > Insecta > Coleoptera > Elateridae > Ctenicera > Ctenicera cuprea. The sequence continues at coordinate 17,288,889 of OY284487.1, read as the reverse complement.
ATAAATTCTGGCATAATTCCTTTAAATATTTAGTTGGCGCATATACAGTGTGTAGATAAAGTATGGAACAAATTGCATATCTCCCTAAATAATATTTTTCTGTAAAAACGCTCGGACACGTAAACTTCAGTTTTATCCCAGCCACATTTTAAGCACATTGCTGTTGCTAAAGGGTCACCTGACTTGATCCTTATTTTTTTTAATAGAACAGTATGCCGTGTGACGCCTCATTTGAAAGCTCTTTTCAAGTGTAATTCAGTCCACTGTTTTTTTAAACCAAATATTGACCGATAAGGTATGGATAACCATTGTTTAAATTAAATATCTCACAAAAAAACACTTTTTTTGGAACAAATCTAGTGTGCGCTTTTTATTTTGTTTGAATTTTACACACCGTTGAACGAACAATTGGTTACTGATTTGGATATTTGAGGTTCAATAAGTGGGATACTTCTTCTTGAGTTCTAGTTTTATTACCACAGCCAACTAAAATAAGAATTCTAATTTACTGAATTGTGGTCAATCCTATCACAATCAAATTATCAATATTAATTAATGTGAGTAAACGTCAAATTAAAAAAAATGATAAAAAACGCACACTAGATTTATTCTAAAATAGGTGTTTTTGGTGAGATTATCGGTCAATATTTTTCAAAAAAAACAGTGCCCTGAATTCCTCTTGAAAAGGGTTTTCAAATGACTGTCACACGGCTTACTGATCTTTAAAAAAATAAGAATCAAGTCACACTGCGCCGTGTTACGTGACCTTTTAGCAACAGCAATATGCTTAAAATGTGGCTGGGATAAAACTGAAGTTTACGTGTCCAAGCGTTTTTGCAGAAAAATAATATTTCGGCAGATATTGAATTTGTTCCAAACTTAATCCACACACTGTATACAATTTTAAACGAATTATTTACGTGCTTAAAATAGCAACACACCCACATTTTTGACCCAGGGAGCTTGTTTAGTTAAGTATTATCCATCTGGCCAGCTGGTTTATTACCTCGAGCTATTTTATAACTGAGAATATGCAAGGTCGGGGGTTTTAAAAGTAATACACGAAACAATTGTACGAAACTCTGCAAAAATATTTTTGAGTGCAGAACCTCTGTCTTAGCCCAACAATAAAGTAACACTGAACGAAACGGTGTATCTCAAATATTGAAGTTGTAGTTGTAAGGATTTTGCAAAGTCGTGAAACGTGTAACTTAAAGGATTTAAGTACGCCACGCCCATTCTTTTTGTTTACTTATTGAATTTTAACGAAATTTATTGCTGTTGTAGGACTAAAAGTCTGGCCTTTGCGGTAAATGATACAAAGATTTAAAATTGTGGAAATATCAAATCGATTCGTAACAATTACTCACAAACATTGTAAACTGTCAATAGTAAAATTTAGTAGGCAAGAATACTTTTCATTGCAACTAAGAACGCAGACTGTTTGTATCTCAGAAAAAATTAATTTTTTAGTACAAGGAAAATTGTGGTTGACATAGAAAATATAACACTAAATAATTCATAAAACAATTGTCTATTTTATCTATGGTTTTGTTGTTTTCTATTTGTTACTTTTTTATTCTTTGTTGTCTATATTGAAAAGTCTTGTGGAGTAATTTTGTATACATCGAAGCAGTTTAAAATATGCTTAAAATTTTGTCGTGGAAAATATTTATAACGCTTCTGGCACTATTAACCACTATATATTACCATTGAATAGCATTTTTTTTAACTCGACACGTTTTTAAAGAATATCTAAAAACAGTTAAAAAACGTATGTAACACAAACGTGTGATACAGTATTCATGTTTTTTTAATTCCAGTTAATGTTTTTGAATTTTTGCAATTAAAGAAAAGCAATTTTAATGTTCTTCAGAGTTTTCTATAATTTTTTTTTGTTTAAACAAACTGTGGGCCTTAACATAAATACTTAATCAGTATGCAATTTAAAATTTGCTTTAAAAAATGGACGCAGTATTTCGCCTGAACTTTCCCATTCTTTAGATATTGTTACTTATCGTATTTGCCAAAGTATTTGTATAAGGTGCCGTACAACGGCACTACAAAGCGAGCGCAGGTCGCACTAGTAAACAGGGAAATGCCTGGGGCATTAATCGCGTGGGTTATTACTCTTGACTAAGTTACAACAGAAAATTTTAATCAAAAAGATCCATTTTTTGGAAAACGATGGCAGAATATAGCATATTCTAGTAAATAGTCTAATATGTTAATGCGGTAAAACTTGATTCTGTGCTGTTAAAGGAAAAACTTTCCGCTATTTTTATGCTACTACTACTGCTACTAATATAGTAAAAATGGGCGAAACAAGTCGCTGGTACTTTCCCATACTTTTTACGTTTTAAATATTTTCGCGCCAATAAATGGCTGATAACATTGTTTTAACAAAAATTAAAACAAGAAACCGACCCAGCGGTGATTTCAACTTGCAGCGTACCGTATAAGAATAGTAAGCTACAACTTTTGCTTAGCCGTTTAGGATAGGAGCACGGCAAACCGCCGCCCTACAACTGATTAGATGCGCTTCGAACTTTGGACCAAAAACCGCTATAATAGCTGTGTTTGAAGAGTTATCAAGAATATGCAAAAAATTAAAAATATGCATTTTAACCAGAGCTATGTGATAGGCGTATTTAAAATCACGTAACTTCGCGTTGTTAATATTAATAAGTATCTTTTGTCCCGTAATTTTTAATATGGTAAAAAATTCTTGTTAATGCTACTTCAAATAGTCAGTTAAACTGTTTAAGTTTAAAACGATTGGCATTAGCGTTTTTAAATAAATAATTAATATAATTCAAGTTTCACAATAATTTCTGGATGGCGCCAGAGTACAATTTGGGAGATTTGTAAAAAAATATTTGTAGTTCCTTGCAAGCTTTATCGCTTTAGAAAGTTTTAGAAAAATGGTGTTGGCAGTTTTTGAAGAATAATATTTTGAAAATGTCCAAAAGTTTGAGAAGCTAACATATTTGCAATTTTCATATTACCAAAGTTATTTTCACGTCACTTGATTTTACTTATTAAGGGCTGCAATTTATATTGATTGAATATTTTGTTTTTAAGTAATCGGAAATTAAAGTAAAAATTTTTAAGAACTCGTAGCGGCCTTAATTTTGAAGGTACAGCATTCGGAAAAAAACTGTTTAATTTGCCTTTAAATGCACTACAATTTCGTATTCGAAATTTATTAAAAGTGTTTAGAAAATTAATCTACACAAAAAAACATATTCAATTTCCGGTTCCAATTAAAAACCTTCTATAGAACTACCTGCAACTAGAAAAGTGCTACATACGAAATTTGATAAAAATCAGTCAAGGGCTTTCCGAGATGTATGGGAAGGAACTCATCCACGCCCGCACCTACCTACGCACGCACCCATCCACCCACAGACGCCTGTATTTGTCGTCTTAACGCCTTCTATCATATTCTGTTCTTAAATTTATAAAAATCTTTTTGTGAAAAGAATTATAACACAAAAACGTATGTAACTTTTGTTTTCGGTTCTGCATCGTAAAAAAACTAGTTGAGTTTTTGTTGTACTTTGGTATACCAAACTTCATTCAAATCGGTATAGTAGTTCCTGCAATTTCGCTTTACACACATAAACCCACGCACATAGAATCATTCTTTAAAAAGCATATTTGTTTATTTGTGGAGGTATAGAACATGTATTTCTGTTAGAATCTCAGAATGGAATATTTTCCCGATCACAATACATTCTGGAAGTATGGGAAAGTGAAAAACTGGGACGCGAGATTTTAAGTGATTTTATTATAAATACATGCAGTTTCCCTATGGAGCGTAATGAAATGCACCACCCGGTATTATATCAGCAAAATGCATAATAGAGGCTCAGACTAATGTTCTTCATGGCCTACTACGTTTTAATAACGTTATACAACTTTTATGTTTTTTTTTATAAAACATCTTGCATACTTTAACATATTTTAAATGCTCTTGGAATTCTCTTTGCAACGATGTATCACAAGTTCTATGTCGCAGAAAATTACAAGCATGAATAATGAATTTTAACACATTAAAGCAGAAGTTGAAGTTTCATTACCTCCCACGTTTTTCCATTCTTAATACTTTTGTTTAAAGCACTGGGCTGGATACATCGTTCTAATAACACCTACAGAATATGTAAAACTACACCGACTTTTTTCTTTGAATTCTTCGCTACTTCCGAAACGTGCGTGGGTAGGCTTTGGATGGACACTGAAACGGATTCCGCCAGCCACAAACTAGTAGTTTTTTTTACAATATTAAGAAAATCTGGAAAATTATTATTGAAACACTTGAATTTTGAGATTTTTAGAGAAAAACAAATGCCGTATTTTATTTATTTCTGATCTTTTAGTTGGTTGATACAAATTTTATTTTTTTATGGTTTTTTTTAAATATTTTCTGTATTTTGATACTTGACAATTGAGTGATTAGACCACTGATAGTGCTCTAATCACTCTGAAGATGCAAGCTGCCATGTCTTGCGAAACGTTAGTTTGTATTGATTTACAAGCAGCTAACAGGCATAGGCCCATTAAGTATTATTGTCAGGCAAACAAAATACATTAAGATCAAAACATTGTCCGCCACAAGGTTTAAATAATCTAAGCACACGGCCCTGTTTAGGCAGGCAGGGCCTACGAACAAATATGGCTCAAACTTGTAGAGCAAATGCTTGTAAAGGCAGACAAGCTATAGGTCGGTCCTTACCTGTTTATGCTGGATGTAATCCTCAAATGCCGACGCGATCTAAACCGAAAGTAAATTGTAATATTGACAGTTCGAGAAACCGCAAAAGCATCAAAGAATGTAATGTAGAGGGTGATATTTTTTTCGGGTTACGATCCGTTTAACCCTGCTGAACTTTATTTTTACGACGACACTGACTATCTTTCACTGAAAAATTAGGTTTCTTGTTTTATTTTGAAACTTTTTGGTCTCTTTCATTTTTTTGATATTCGGTTAGAAGTTATTTTGCAAAATGTTCAATGGGGCCATACACTTTTCGAGCCTTTTAGATCGTTATCCTTAATTGTCTATTTTGTCGAATAACTTCTGAGCGGAGAGAAATATCAAAAAAATGTAAAGGTCCAAGGAGTTTTAGAATGAAACAGGACGATTGGTTATCTAGTGCAAAATAGTCGGTGGCGTCGTAAAAATAGTTCGGTAAGGTTAAATGGATTGTAATCAGAAAAATACTACGTACGCAGAACATTTTTGCAGTTTTTCTATTGGTAACAGGAAAAGTTGACTAGGTACTAAATTTTAATTTCAAACTTCAATACAATATAGAAACAAGGAGATTTTTGGTTTAATTAAGGATCAAATTACATAAAGTTTGTGAAAGTTGACATTATTATACTTAAATCATAGTTGGTTGCACGTCATTATCAAAGGCAAGAATAAAAGTTGGTTGCACGGCGGAGAACCGCGGATGCCGGTCACACGGTATTCAAAGTTAAGCACTGTCCGCTCTGGTCCCCACTCGGATGGGTGACCAATATAGGGGTATATCTGCAACCAACCGTGCTTCGGAAGGGCACGTTAAGCCGTCGGTCCCGGTTCTCATACTAACATCTTTGGCAATCGTAAACCATTTAGTGGTACTTCTTCTCCTTTCGACGGGTAAAGCCAGCCTCCTGCCCGGCATACTTGCAAAGAGGGCTCACAGAACCTGCACTAGTTGCGGGTAATTAAACAGGCCATTGGCCTATAACAAGAGAATGAAGAAGATACTCAAATCATAGTAACTGCTGAAAATGACCTCCCCTATCCATTATGCACGCTTCTGCTCTTCTCCTCATTGATGCCCATACAAGACGTTTCTATTAATTGAATCTTTTTTTCTAAAGCTGTCAATTTTTTTTACGGTTACTCGAAGTCATAACCGGTTTCTGTAAAAACCGCCCTCGTCAGTTATTGTAACCGGTTGGATTGGTTTTCGAGATCAGTTACCTATTGTCGTCGGTAATGACCGGTTATCGGTTATTAGTTATGACCGGATACCTATTTTAACAAAAATGATTGCGTTGAGCGACAGAATCAAAAAAGTATGGATGAATTTGTAGTACGCGGATAATTCACGCCAAAACCGGCATTGGCACAGTGAGGCAGTGACATAGTTAATTTATTGATTCGTGCAGTTATTTATTATGCCCATTGCTAGACATACTCTGCTCTAAACGGGAAGCAATAAATAACTGTTGTCATGGAAACTGTTTACTTGTTATTAAACAGGGTCGATGTAAATGTCAAATGTACCGTGTAACAGTATATTATATTCAATTTCTCGCTAAGATTTCTAACTACTCAAGGTGGATTGTCACGAACAGTCGCACGACCATTTTTAATACTTTCAAGTCATTCAAATACCGGTGACTTGTTGAAACTGCAAGCTGAATTCGGAGAAGTGTTGACATTTACGTTAGCTATGTTTAATAACAAGTGAACGGTTTCCGTGGCAGCGTTCATGTGTTCCTTCCTGTTTAGCATACAGTTACATTGTGTAATTTGCATAGCAAATAATTACACGAATCACTAAATTCACAGTCGGTGCGTAAATTACGGTTTTGTCCTCGTGTTTTTGCACTGCCAACCATTTCTAGTCAAACATATAGAAAGCCCATACGTTTAAGAAATACTGCGTAGCGTCACTGCTTGCCTTATTTTGATAAAAAATAAAGGGGAAACTTAATTATAAATCATAATCAGTAGGGCGTTGCGACCGGTTATAGAATATCAATTATGATTGTAGCTCATAATCTATTACAAAACACGACATTATCGATATGGTTGATTGTCGAACGATATTCGGTCAAGATCGTCAATTGGTCACGACTGGTCGTTCTGGCGAAAACCGCTGTTGTCGATAACTGATCATCCGGTTATCTGTTGACCGGTTTTTGACAAAATGACAACTGCGATTTCCACCAGTGGTCATAAAGCCGGTTAAGCGATAATCGTTTACAGCCTTGTATTTTTCCCGATCTTATTTTGTCGTAACACTGTAACAGGGTCAAATGTGCTATATCGTAAAACTATATTTGAAACTTAAAAATTGTCAAAATTGAAGCTTCTTAAGAAGCTGAAAATGTGACACCATTTCCCAAGAATAGGTCGCAAATGTTTTAAAACTTTGTAAGCTAATAGAGCTGGGCTGCTCTTTCATTTGTTTCCTAAATCTTTTTAATTTTGCTATGACGATCTTTTTCCAAACAAATCAAAACATTGATTGTGTTTGACTTTATTTTATGAGGACTTCAATCACACTTTTTTAATTAAAGGGGTTTAAGCGGTGAAGATTGCGAACCCCACAATATTGGGATTATTGTGATCTTGCAGTTTTAGTTCGTACTATAATGGTTTTTCAATTAAATTACAAAAAGTAGTTAATTATTATTCAGTTAAAGAAAATCTAAGAGTGCGTGGTCCATCCTTGAGTTTTAGCCATACTCGTTTTTCTACCGGGTGATCGTAAAAAAATGATTCAGAGCAGGCCATGAGCGAAGTGTTAAAGTTGGCAGTACTTAATATAAGCCAATTGTCATATGTTGACAGCTGCAAAAAATTTTGGTTAGATACATTTAACTTACTATCTAACCAAAAATTTTTACAGCTGTCAACATATGACAATTGGCTTATATTAAGTACTGCCAACTTTAACACTTCGCTCATGGCCTGCTCTGAATCATTTTTTTACGATCACCCGGTACAATGTTGACTTTTCGACAACTTAATCTCAAATTTAACAAGGAAAATGTCAGGGGTGGATAATAAATACGTTGAGCATATCTGACGTCCACGTATTATTTCTAACGTTCATTTTGCAGAGATCCAGACTTCCCCTTTGAATTTTTAATAAGAGAAGACCAATGTTTGTGTACAAACTTGCTGAAAACATTAAAAAGAGCTATAGGTTATAGAGCGATTATCTTTAACTGGAAGCTATTCACATAATGAATAAAGGAATTGATGAGTTATTAGGATATAAATAAATCGCCCCCCCCCCCCATGTTTGGGCAGACCGATTTCGTTATTGGTTCCACTTGAACTACTCATTTTTATTAATTTCTGGAATGTAGATAATTTAATAAAAAATAATCATTTCAATATTCATTAATTAATAAATTGCTTTATAAGTAATTAAAGTCATATTTCCATTTTCCAGGCCGAGTTAATTTCCATTTAGATCATTAAAGCGCTTTTATGTAGAAACGATTTGTTTGTAGGTTCAAGTGACAATTTAAAGTTTTTACGTAGAGTATGTAAATTACGTAAAAAGCTGCGATCAATATCCACTTCACATTATACTCGTACATTTTTCAGGGTTAACATTTTTTGCATTTAAATTTATACGTAGCTCAATACATAAATTTATTTTTATGGCAATTAGTTTAAAAGGGGGCGATGGCCCAAACTGTGAATATCGTGCTAATGTTGGCGCTTTTAGTTAATTAAATTTTGTTGTGTATTGACAACTAGCATCTCAGTTCTTTCTATTAATTGAAATAATGAAAGAAACATTTCCTGTCCCCGTTTTTATTGACATTTTTCTATTTAAAAAAATTCATAGGTTGTTTTTTCTATCTAAATTGCAGGGAAGTGAAGTGGTTGTTAATGACAGCTATTGATGGGTTTTGCAGAACGATTGGCTTCTATTTAATATTCAGTCGATAGAAAGAAATGTTTTGAAACATTTTTATGTCGCAAAAGTAATTTCAAACATTTATAAAATACTGTATAGCAAAAAATGAGGAAATTACTTCATCTGCTCACACTTCCTTTTTTATTCTGTTTTACCCAAGTCGGTATTAGGCGCTAGTTATCGGCGCTGGTAACCAGTAAGCAGCCAACCTGATTTCTTTCTGTACGTTCTCGAGGACACGTCGTGTCGGCGCGTGTTGCGCCCTCTGGCTGCCTGCTATGTGTCGCGCCGTCCTATGTGACTACTGCATACAAATTCGCTCAAAGTAATAAATAAAATGTGTCTAGATGTAAAAGCCCGTTGTCGTGTTTTGGTGAGACAGTTACAGATTTAGTGTATAGATTAAATAGCAGTAGCCCAAAACAAGTTTTATTTTTGTTGACATTTTTTCCACCAATTTAAAATTTTATGTTGCTATTTTGAATGACAAAAATAAAAAAAAAGAAGATTTTTCACACATCTTAAATAGAATAATGGCTACATGATATGAGGGCGGAGTGAGAAGTCTGCTAAAAAAAGAAATAATTTTTTCGGCCAAAAAACAATTTGATTCGGCCGAAAAACAATTTATTTTTTAAAGTAGTCGCCTTTTATTAATAGGTCGATACACTTCATCCAACGTTTTCCCAATTTTTCGATCCCTTCCCAATAATACGATTTCTCCAACCTTTCAAAATAGGCGTTTGTTGCATCGATGCTCTTTCCGCCGAGCCATTTCTTCAAGTTCGAAAACAGGAATAGTCGCTGGAGAATATGGTGGATGTAGAAGCAATTCGAAGCGTAATTCATGGATTTTGGCCATGGCACCTACACACCTGTGCACCCGTGCATTATCTTGATGGAAGAGAACTTCTTTCTTCGCCAAATGCGGTCCTTTTTTTCAATGTGGAAACGTTCCACTAAGTTGCAATAATATTCGCCGTTGATTGTTTTTCTCTTTTCGAGGTAATCAATGTGGATTATGCCGCGTGCATCCCAACGCTACTATGACCTTGTTGGCCCATAAAACCGCCTTTGCCTTCTTCGGCGCAGGTTCGCCAGTAGAAATACACCGTTTAGACTGTTCCTTGGTCTCCGGTGTATAGTTGTGGATTCATGTTTTATCCACAGTTTTGAAACGACGCAAAAACTCCTTTTTATTGCACTTGAACATTGCCAAACCTGCCTCTGAGTTGTCACACGTGTGCATTTGTGGTCGATATTGTTTAAAAAACTAGCCCAAACATTTTATTTTTAAATTTTGTGAAACTATAAAGCTGGGAATGAGCTACAATTTGGTTTGTGTCTCAGCCCGCTTATTTATATATGACGCCTTCTAAGAGTTTTTAAAATTTGTTTTAACGCCTATTTATTTAAAATCGAGTAATCCTATTAGATGTTGTTTGATATTGGAAATGTGCCAAGGGTACACCATGTTACAAAACTACGAGAACTTTTGGAACTGCTAAAACTGCGAAGTAAGAAAATATCATAGTTTTGACTTTTTCAAAAAAATATTGCTAAAAAACTGACCACACATTTTTTTAATTCGATAGGTTAATAGAGCTAGGGATGAACTATAATTTAGTTCGTGTCGCAGTCCGCTAGTTTGTCTGTGACGCCTGTTATGAATTTTTGACATTTTTGTTTAATAAACGGCGGAATAAAAAATTCTGTTTAAGTAAATTGTAAATAAATAAAACCTTTGGTTTGTAAAAACAATGTGTTTCTCTCGCCGCGGTGTGCGGTGAGAATACATAGTTCATTCCGTTTGCTCGTAATTATATACAGGGTGTCTGGCAACAGCATTGCTGGTGGATTACGCACTTTTGCTGTAACCAGAAGACAGCAATTGCCATCTTGAAGTAGAAAAGCCTCCCATCATAATTCGCCAGCAAGATCCCCCGGTAATTTTTATTTAGTTCGCATAAAGCCTAATTTCTTTAACTACATTTTATTTTTTGATTCGTATTCTTAACGGTAATAAATAAAATGTTATAGCAATTTGAAGTTGTAAACTGACTTATACTTTGGTACCCCCGCATTCCAAAGTGCATCAAAATGTGACACCTTCCCCCCACCCCAGGTCGACTTAAAAAACTCTAAAAAGTGTTTTTTTGGGTTCCAAAACGTGTTTTTTTTAGTTAAAATCGTTAAATTGAAAGTTTTTAGGAAAAGAAACGGACAAAATATAAGGATTATTGAATGTACTCTCTAGTTTTTGTTTTGGTTGGAAAAATTTTGAAAGATTAGTTGTGTTCGTATTTGCCAGAGTAGGTACTTCCAATTTTTTTTGTGCAACTAACAAACACGCATTTTAATAGAGCCCTTACTTTTCTGCTTACAACAATCTAGCACATCGGTAAGTTTGATAAAGTATTAAATAAGAAAGAAAAAAGAAAACAAAGTTCTTGGAACACTTTATTTGAACAGTTACGGTAAATATTCCAGTGGTTCTCCATTTACGGCTAATCGATCAATGAAACTTCACAAACATTTACGTAACCAATCTGCGGGTATCTGCTCTGCTTCCTTCTGAATTAACAGATCTGTTTACGAGATATTTTACCTTTTAAATGAAATGCACATCTAAGGGCCTCGGGTCGGGCGAAAAAGGGGGACATTTAAGTTTTCTTCTTCGTCCGATCTATCTATGGGGGAAAATTTGATTTACTTAACTTTAAACAATAATTCCTTAGTGGTGGAGGGCCGTGCTATTGAAATGAAACTAGCTATTCCCTGCTGGAGCGTCGCGTGGGTTAGTTTAGATATGGAAGCACAGCTACAATAATTGGAATAATTATCTTCATAGCAAATTCAAATAGCTGTTAGTAAATGAAAGTGTACTCTACCAAAAAGTTGCATTTATGTGTGATCTCCAACAATTTACTGCGTGTCTTGTCTAAGTTAGTTACTACGTAGCTCATGCATTTAGTTGTTGTGTAACCAATAACAACAGCTGTTTTGTTTATTATTTAAACAAAATGTAGCTTCATCCAAGATTACAATATTATCGGTAAAACGAGGATTGCACATTTTCACAAAATTACACTCTTCCTTTCGGCTTGCGTTCTAGAAGCTCTTGCGAGATGAGTGGGATACGGCTTTAATGTAAAATATTTCGACTTCTACTAGTATTATGGTACAATAATATAACTTAGTAAGACTGTTTTTTTGCAGTCAATAACAACGGCAGTAGGACAGTTTTCATACTTTTATATACGACTGCTTGGATAAGGACTTATTATGTCATTCATTTGCGTTAGGTAATGAAGTTCATTATCTCACTAGTGAGATAATGGATTCATTACCCAGCTTATTTTATTTTCACAAACAAAACTGAAGCTTTGTTTATAAGAAAACTGGCTGGTTGCTATAGTATTGAATAAACCAAATCTATCACGTTCCTTTGATTTTAAAACAAAAGTATTTTAAAAGTGCAGACTTGACGTTTGCAAATAAATTAATAGGAAATGTCAAATATCGTTTTAAGCAGACAAATTCGATTTTTAACAAATTTTGAGCAGTCGTAGATAAAATTTTGTATGTCACACGTAGGATAATGCATTATTATGGCACTCGTTTAGTTAGAACTTTAAAACTAGTGTTATAATAACGCCTTTATTTCACTAGTAACATAATAACATATTACATAATGAGCATGGAAAGTAACACTTAACACACGAGTGGGAATGTTGCCGCACGAGGCCGCAGGCCGAGTGCGGAATTCACACGAGCGTGTTTGTCGCTTTCCAGCGAGTTATGTATAATATTTTTCCCACGCCCCAAATAAACCAATTTCGTACCTTTGTTGCGACTTTTTGGGTAATAGATCAAACGAACTGTTTTTTGCTGCTTCGACGACGCTCGCTGGGGTAGATTCCATAAAATCATCGCTATTTGAGTCAACATCCATATTTTTAAATTAAAATGGCTCAAAATATGTTCAAAAATACTTTTAATAATGTGTAATCTGTAGGGTAACTGTTGTCAATAAATTATACATTTGACATTTGAATTTTCGTGACAGACGCTTAGCGCGGCCAATCTCGAGCAACTTGCCAGTTACCTCTACAGCTCGACGACAAATCGCGAGTAACTTGCCAGATACTTAAAACAGGGAAAACCGGGAAAAGTCAGGGAATTTAGAATTTTTTTTATTTGTGAGGGAAATTACGGAATTGTACCAATTTCAACGTAAAGTCGGGGAATTTCACGAAATAGTCAGGGAAGATTCTGTAAAATGCATTTTATTTTATTTTTTTTATTTTTGCCTGCAAAACTAAAATTTTTTACCTAAGTATATGTTTATAAAATCTATATTTATTGCATTTGGGTTTTCCTTAAAGTTTAGATGTTGTATTTTGTTATGCTTGTTGACAAATTTCCATTTGCTATTAAGTAATTTAAGTTTGCTTTGCTAATTTTTATGTTGGGTTACAATTTTTATTTAACAAAAACAGTTGAAATTGGCTTTTGTACCATAAAAATGAGTCAGGGAAAATGAAGTTTATCAGTCAGGGAAAAATCAGGGAATTTGAAAAGCAGTTTTAAGTAGCCACCCTGTTATAGTGCTTCGCCTTTTATTTTTCAAACACACTTGTGTGTTAAGAAAATAACGCACACGTATGAAATCGTTAATTTTCGTACCTACTACAAAAAATGAATATAGACGCTTTCTTGGGGGGTCGTGGGAAAATAATTATTACAAACCCAGTAATACATGTGTATATCCTACAAAAAGAATATGGAACGTATTTCATGAATTTCTCACTATTACTCTACGGTTTGGCTTCATTACCTTGTTTTCAACTAAACACGTACGTGTAATTAAAATATTTTAATCATAACTTCAGGGGTATTTGTGGCTTCCGCCATTCGGATTACCTACTGGAAGTTGTTCGGATTAATCCGATTGTAGAACACGGATGTTCGCTTTATTGTTGGTTCGGATTATTGAAATTGAAATGTATTTCGTTTCATTACAATAAATTCTAAATTAAACCCACCCTCCTACGTTATTCCAGTTCTCAGAATATGTGTTGAAAACTTTGAAAATTATATACACCCTTTGGTTAATTAAAGTTCGTTACAAACAGGTTGATTTTCTTGTCGCTCAGAAGTTTCGCAACAAACCGCATTAGTCTCAACATAATTAATTAATTAAATCTACAGAATCTGTTTGCTTTAATTTAACAACGATGTTTCTGCAATTTTATGCGACGTGTACTTCACGTTGTATTGTTCCAACTTACGCGATTTATTTATAAAATATGTATTTAGGTCGCATTTTCCTCGACACGTGCACGGTGTACTGCTAAAAGTCGTCTACGGAAATTTCAATTATAGCAAAATGACGCCTCGAAATGGTCGATTTTTTTCTCTCTTTTGGGAAAACGGAAATAACATTATTGCATGCTGAAAGCCTGCGACGTATCACATTAAAAACTACGCCGCCGCGCCGCCTCCTCATTTCTTTGCAGCCGTGTTTGTTTGATTAGTTTTCGTCTCCTCTCGCTGTAATTATTTATTTAAATTTCTCCCTAGCTGCTATGAAACTGAATATTAAACTTAAATTGCGCTTCAAGGGAAAAACTGCCTTAAAACATTCAATTTGTATTCATTACGAACTCGCCTACCTTTTTGTTGTCGTCTGCATGATACTACCCTCTCTATATAACTCTTTTCTTATTAATGAGCGGATATTATAATCGCTCTTATTTCCGTTAATGATGCTTCCTATTTGTAAATGACCTACAGAGAGCACTTGAACGAAGGTTAAATTCTTCGATGTCCAACAATATTATGTTGATATGTTTTACCAGGTGCTTTTGCTAAATTAAATTTAGGAATTCAAAATATTCCGTGTTGTTTACATATGAATATTACAGAGGCTTTTGTTTGAAAAAAATCAATTTGACATCGTTTAGGAAACCGCTATGATCGTATCATCACGCTATCAAACCATAAGCAGTACGTTAATCTAAGTTTGATCTATAACGAAAGCGCTAGTAGTTTTGAAGTTCCTTGCAAATATAATTAATTCCATTTTGCTTTAAAATGGGGACTCTGAATTGCAAACGTTTATTGATATTAAAATTGACTTAAATGAAAATTAATTTACTTTGGAACCCATTATAATAAATAAATTTCAGTAATGTTCGGGAAAGTTCGGTTTTAAAGTGCTGGGTAATATTGCTTGCTATTTTTAATAAATGGTTCTTGAAGCTGCTTTGGTTTTTATTGACATTTATAATATGCAACACTGACCCACATAGAAAATATGTCTGTAGGTGTCTTCGTTCATATATCAGAAATGGCTGCTGTACCACTTCGAAACAGATATGACATTCAAATTTGGCACTTAAAAATTAAAATTAAAATTGCAGTTGAATTCAGTTTTATTGAGTTCTAAAATTTCACTGGGTGATTGAAGGCCTTCTAAATTGGGAGCTGACAGCGCCTTGTCAAAGCTGCCAATTTAGAAGACCATGGGTTGATTAAATGCGAAGAGTCGTCTTCGGGTAGCGCAGGGGGTTTGAATTCCAACATTTATTTAAAAAAACGAGTGCAATGGTATCGAGTTGAATAAGTGATGTACAATAGATATGCCATCTTCTGGGAAATACACTACCCAAATAGTTATTTACGTCACTAGTCCGGGAAGTGACATATTAAAGTATGAGTTTAGATGTTTGCGGACGAGGCGACGAAAGGAGCCGAGTCCGAAATTTCTAAACGAATGCTTTAATAATCACTTCACGGACGTGTATCGTACAAAATTTTATTTCATTACTGCCAAAACCATTTTTTATTTGAATATTTCCTTTTTATAAAAACGTCATTTTTAAAATTTATATTCTGTCAAATTAAACATTCGCTGTTGGTATTTCATTTTAAATCACTCGTTGCTTAGCTACAAATAGATGTGTTTGATGAATTTTTCTCCAAGCAGTCCGGGAAGGGCTGCTAAGCAACACTTCCCGACCTTGGCCTGTAATGTGCCATTTCCCGGACTCAAATCAATGACGTAAAGTGGTATATAGCGTACAGTATGAAATAAATGAATATTATTCTTCTTATTAGTGTGTATTTTTTGTAAATCTCATGGAAACAATCTATAACTTGGCAGATAATACGAACATACCTTTTACATTTTACCTGTAAAAAAGTAGGCACTTGTTTCCTTGGAGATTTTACAAAACAAACTAAACAACAAAAAAAACGCTTAAGTTTAAATTCAACAAAAAAACATTTTCACTTGATTTTGTCGTTTCGCAGTGTAATTTGTTGGTGGAAACATGAATGTGGATGTGTTAGGGAGAAGGGGACAACCAAGAGTATATCTTAATGAAAATCAGATAGTTAAAGCGGTGACGTTAATTGAAGAGGGATACTCAAATGTTTAATGTGAGTCATTCTGCTATAGCTAGGGCATGAAACAGATATTTAAATAATGGTATCGTAAGAAGGTGTCCTTACCCTCAAAGGCAAAGAGCCACTACTCCTCGCTAAGACCGCCTATTGAGGTTTTCGCCCGTTAGAGAACGTAGAATTACCGCCCGATCTCTACAAAATCGACTGGTTGCCACTAGTGGAACGAGAATTTCGGACCAAACAGTTCGGAATAGGCTTCACGAGATTCAGTTAGGTGCAAGGAGAGCAGTTATAGTTCCTCGGTTAACACCAGCACATAGGCGAGCCCGGCTAAACTTTGCACAAGAACATCGTAACTGGACTAGAGAATAATAGAGAATGTAATGTTCACCGACGAGTCCAGATTTTGTGTAGACCATAACGATGGACGAATGCGCGTGTGGAGACGCCAAGGTGAACGCTATTTAGACTCCACTGTTCAAGAAATTGTCCGTTTTGGTGGAGGATCCATTATGGTATGAGGCGGCACAACTTTGAATGGTAGTGGTTCTTCGGGAAGGTTCTCTCACGGCTCAGGGACATTTTAGAACCTCATGTGATGCCGATTGCTGGAGAAATGGGACCTGACTTTATCTATCAGCAATATAATGCCAGGCCACATGTGGCTAGGATAGTTACAAATGTTTTTCATAACCACAATATCACAGTCATAGACTGGCCGGCTAATAGTGCAGACCTTAACCCCATCGAACACCTATGGGACGTATTGGGAAGAAGATTGCTAGATCGTCAGCCTATTCAAAATTTAGATGAGGCTGAAGAAATTCTTACTCAAAAATGGGAGCAACATCCTCAACAAACAATTTCAAATTTAATTGAGAGTGTGCCCCGTTGTTGCGCTGAAATCATCCGGGCCAGAGGAGGCCACACCCATTATAAGTTTTTTAAATTTATTGTTTTCTTATTGTTGATTGTTCAGAAGTTTGTTAATTAAATGATTCCCAATTTCAATTTTTAACATTTTTCTTCTTAGAAGCTTATTCTTCGCATCTTAAAGAGTGATCCTTTTCAAAAAGTCGAAGACACTTTTTACCAAATCCAGTGTTACTTAAGCAAAAATATTCAATTTTTTATAAGTGTTTCTGTATTCATTTTGGGTAGTGTATTTAAAACTATGACTACCGTGTAATGTGCGATGTCATTTCCCTTCAAAGACTCCTACCCAGTGGAACACGGATTCGGCAAAATTTCCAGGTGTGGTGGACTTATTTTCTTTGCATCGGTGTTAAGCCTTAGCAGCAGAAATAGCCCGAAGTTAAATAAATATTAAAACAAAATAAATGCATAAAGCATGCGACCGAGAAACGCCCTTTTTTTAATTGGAATTATTTGACAAAATAATAGCTACGAGTGCTACGACCTACATTAAGTAACCAAGTAATGACGTTACGTACAGACTTTCAAGCGATTCACTTTAATTCACATTTTTTTATTTCGTATGAATTAAAAGTACATTGGCATAGATATAGAATTGATAGTTACAATAATCATGCAAATTACAAATCAAATTTAATTTACAGCTGCAGATCCACGTTATGAAGCCATTCCAGCGCCAAGCGGGTTAGGTTACCCCTGGCGTTTAGTTGTAAGTCGTCGGCTGTGTGCGTTTCTTGGATGGCAATAACGTCGATCTGATGTTCTAAGAGTAATTTGCTTAAATATTCACATTTATTTCGGCTTATTCCCTCTATGTTGAGTTGGCATATCTTCAAAGAGGGGCTGATTGTCAAGTGGCTCTTAGAAGAACCGGTTGTTTGTGAATTCATTTCTAATGTAGGAGCCAGGAGATCTGGAGATGTAGAGTGACTGTCTGGCAATTCGTATCACGATTTTAACAAATCGCGGCTGTTCATTTAGCTTTAGCCAGGGGGCACGTGAGGTATTCTACCTCGGACGCGAATAGCATTACCCCCCACTTTAATTCACATGTTTTCATATGACGGCTCCCCAAAACTGGACATTAAGGTCTAATAAACCTTGCGCGGGGTAGTTCCACCAATCCCTCAGGTAGCCTCACTAATCGAGTTCGAGTCGAGTTCCGCCAGTAACTTTCGTAACTGGGATTTAAATAATCTTTTACAAATAAGCAGATAAGTTGTTGGAATTTATTTTATAGTTAATACCACAGCTAAAAGTTTTTAATAAAAAGATAATTTTTTTTAAACAAACATTTATTGAAATATACAAACACAAATCACATGTACAACGAATTGTATACATTAATACCTTCATAAAACATAACTTACATAATATTACAATTGTTTTGCAACAATTGGCATAAAACAAGCGTTTGCTTTATAATACTTAATATTATTTACAACAAGCAGTTGTTGACTTTTTTCACTCACCATCAGTTGCGTTTCCATGATGTTTTCGCAAAGACAATTAACAGGGAACTGCTAAATAGAACAAACTGGTTAACAAGTAACTTTAATTTTAAAAATTTCCTGGGGCAAACTCGACCTGGAGATTATCCAACCCCTAAATCGAAAAAG
The DNA here is from genome assembly GCA_958336395.1 of Ctenicera cuprea. Classification (NCBI taxonomy): domain Eukaryota; kingdom Metazoa; phylum Arthropoda; class Insecta; order Coleoptera; family Elateridae; genus Ctenicera; species Ctenicera cuprea. The sequence goes on along the minus strand of OY284487.1, from coordinate 17,270,246 downwards.
GTTTAATCTTATCTCTTGGCGGAACTCGACCTCGCCCACCTTGCGCTAAGGTCCACACTAGTGGAATGTTTTGATCCGTTTTGCGATCCATTTTTTTTTATTACGACCCTTGATGATGCTTACAAACGATGAATACTCGCATTATAGTACGTTTTTATTAAAGTTTTACATCATCAATTTGTATTCCATTATGGTTTACATATCACGCATAATAATAAAGCTGGGTTCTCTTGTTTTCTTTTAGTTACTTTTCATTCGCTTCATCCAAAATAAATATTAATTTATTTACTTTATTTTACTCTTTTTTTTTGCACTGCACGTCGTGTACTTATAAAGGGTACAATTTCTGTTATATAGCATAGCTATGCTAGGTAGGATTGGCGGAAATGCGACAGCTACGGCCTATTGTAGGTGTTTTTTTATACGCACGGTACATATACTATGGAAATTAATGAAATTATACATTAAATAATGAATCCATACACTGATGCTCTTGCAAAATACCTTTTTCTACTTCCGTTAGGTAAAAGACACTTTATTTCACTGATTTGAGTTAGGTAATGAACTCCATTATTTCACTCGGTGAAATAATGAGATCGTTTGGTGAAAAACGGGTATAGGAATCTTGATTTTTCGATTTGATTTATACGTGTCATGAAAATGCCAAAAATTCATAACTTCAAATGCACTTTTGTATTTATTCGAACGGAAGCAGAAAAATATTGTGGTGATTAGTTCAACACATGTGATATAATTACCCTCATTTTCTTACTTTTTACATAAATAGCTATTATAATCTCGTTGACGTCTACTTGCACATCGTAATGAACGTGCAAGGTTTTTTTCTAACAATTTGTAAAAATCAAGAGCCCCTTACTCAGATACGCCACTGACCTAAAAAAACATTGAGCAAATTGCTAAAAAAAATTGAGTGCACAACATAAAGTTTCTTATCGTTAATTATAAATTAACACTACGCTAAAAACAACGTAATGGTAAACTTTTGTAGTGAAATGTACTATATGTAAAGTAATGCAACGTTAAAACTGTAAACTTGATTTGATTTTTCTGTATTACATTTGATCAGGTTTAATTTAATATTAATTTTTTGTATTAAATGAAAATATTTTTACTTACGTTTACTACGTGAACTTGCACGTGTTCCCATCAAATTCAGAGTACCTTTAGCAAATACAACAAACTTTGTGTAAGCAGACACGAAACATGGTGTATGAAGTTTATTTAGCTTTATTTAACGTGTTCCCTTTGAAAGATACATTAATATACCATTTGCTGCTGTGAAACAACCCTAGCGTCCCAGCCTTTATAGCATGTTTAAAATTTAACAAGTTGCTTTTATAAACAGCAGTATATTTGCAAATGCAACATGAACGTTAGTAAAGCAGTTACCCCATCATTGCTTAATTCATATAATAATATTTGATGAGGCTCGTAGTCGTTAATTAATCTCATGATTAAACTAAAATTACCTTTGTGCCAGAACTAACCAAGCAATTTAACAATTAATGTAGGCAATAAATATTTTAGTACTAGATGATGTCATTACAGGCCCGACATAATTGAATTTCATATGAAGATGCTTGAAAAGCAATCACCCCATACTTGTTATCTATCTTGATAATATTACGCCCTCGAGAGGCGACAAGGGTTCTGTTTTACGTCCTACGTTATATTTTTTTCCGCTGAAGCTTATGATAGAATTTGGGTTTTCACGCCTGTTTAAATGATCAAGTGGTTTGTTACGAGCTTGGGACACTCGAGGACGTATAAAGAGCTATCAACCCGTCGTCTGTTATGAAAAGAACTCCGATATCTGGAGCGGATATCGGCTTATCGGAAGTCGCTCCATCTTTATATGCTTCCTGTGATGACGATGTGACTTTGGAGCGATCAATACCTAATCAGGAATTTCACCTTTTGTCGCCTCTTTGATGTGTAAATTCCTTTTATGCTTGATTTGCCTTTCTTTTGAAGTTATTTCTATCGGTAAACGGTTTCGGAATATTGAATGTTTGTTTCGTTTCTCTGTTAAATTCGATGCAAAATTAATAGCTTGTCGTCAACACGTTACTAAATTTGGCACTGAGGGATAGTTATATATACCCCGCGTTGTTCATTAAAAGGGGTTAACTTCCCTTGATTAAGAATGAAGGAGCCAAAATTGGGTGGGTATATCTCACAACTGAATCGAAGTTACATTTATAAAGTCGAAGACTTCCAAGGTAATGGCATCTTGCCTTATGGGAGCGCGTCATAGGACTTTCGCAAACGTTTCGTCCTCAGAGACATAGGATATCATCAGGGCGGTAGCTGCCGTTGTTGCGGTCTTCTTCCAGCAGAAGCAGCAGCATGAAGTCGCAGTGAAATTTTACAACATGATTCGGTATACCTGACTTAAGTTACAACCGAAATAACTTTTTTTTTAAAAAATCATATTTTTGATATTTTGAAGCAGATTCTTCTGTATTACAGTGGGGGTATAAACCTCCTAATTTGTTAACCCTATCCAAATTATTGCTGCGTGTAACTTAGACGTAATGTTTTATTTCAAGACAAAATTATATATTACAATACAACACCATATTACAAACAGACGTTCCAGAATTAGTTAGTTAAGTGAAAAGTAAATATTTACAAAAATGAATAAATAAGAGTTATTTGAATGATAACAAGAACAAGTGGATCTAGCTGGAGCTTATAGGTTAGGCTCCATGTAGTGACGGGCTTGGAACTTACATTTTCTGGTGGTGGTTCGACAGATTGCTGCTTTGATGGCGACGGATTTCGTGGGTGGTGTCTTGAAGACTCGGTGAGTCGCTGTAGGGCTTGTGGTGCTGAGGGCTGCTTCGTCGCGTTCTGTGGTGCGTAGATGCTGATTTGCTTGGGAGCTGGGTGCTGATTGATCTGTGGAGACTAGTTGCTCCGGACCGGAACTGGTGCTCTATCTGAGCAGCCTACGAGGATACCTAACCGTAATCAATACGTAACCTGAAGTTAGAGCTCAGTCTGGTAATGGGAGGCTGGAGCTCGATCTGGTAGTAGTGCTGGTGACCAACGGCTAAAGCTCGATCTGGGGACCGTAGGCTGGAGCTCGATTTTAGGGCGGTGTCGATGATCGAAGGCTGAAGCTCGATGTGGTAACCCAATCGTTCTCAAGCGTTTATCTTATGACCGATTTTATTCGATTATAAAAATAAACTGATTTTTCTGCGTTCTTGACTTTTGATTTTATACTGTTTCGTTGCCATGAGGTTCGAGTTCTCGGTAAACAGTATTCTCGCGGTTTTTTTTGGGGGAGGGGGGCTAAGCTGTTTTCATTCCATGCACAACGTTCAACTTTTTGTGTAGGAAATTTTGCGGAAGCGGCTTCCATTCTTTTCGCGAAGTTTAACTCGTATTGGTGTCGGACCACGCCGTCCGGGGTGTTGGTTGGCTGTAGGTACCAAGGGACCAGCGCTTTTATTTCTATTCCGAAATTCGTAGCACAGATAAGGTTAACACTACAGATATACGCAGACTTGGGAAGATACCTCCATAAAAGTATCTTAAGATAAGATAAGATAGATTGGTCATTAAAGTATCTAAGATAAGATAAGATACCCATTTCATAAAAGTATTCAGATAAGATACAAGATACTTATTAAAAGTATCTTAGATACTTTTAAGATACCGAAATAATAACACAATTGTTGTTAAAACTATATATTTATTTATTTTATACAGTAGTAATTTTTCTTTTTTTTACAAAACTACCTAATTTATTTATATATGATATTATTTAAAATTCAGAACCTTTTAACAATATACAGCTTTCTAAGAGAGCATCTGATAACTGCGCTCTTTTTTTGCTTAGAACAAGGCCACCACAACTAAATAACCTTTCTACCGCAGCGCTGGATGGCACAACAGTATTATATTTTAAAAATAATTTTTTAATTGCTGGTAATCGATCTAGGCATTGCAATCCTTCGCCCCCCATGGTTAAAAATTGTTCCACCTTTGTGGTATTTTTTTTGGTTGGTAGAAAATCGCAAAAATCGTTACCTTCATTTTTTGAAGTTTCTTCATAATTCTCAGTATTAAAATCTGAAAATTAAAAAAAATTGTTGTTTGTCACACAAATGGGTGTCAAAACATATATACATTATTCGATTAAATTAAAATTTGGGGTAAGTTACCAGCTGCTATTTTGCTTTTCAGTAAAGCCAACGCTTTGTTTTCCTTCTCTTGGTTTTTCAGCCAAAATAACTGAAATTGGGGGTGAACTACCGCCGCTAAAACAAAATCTTCGTCTTCCATAACAGCAGAAAATCTCCTGTTTATGCCTTCAGTTAAAGCTTTAACTAAAGGCCCACAGAACTCCATTTTCTCAAGTAGATTCTGTAAGCGCCTACGAACAGTGTATATTGCAGGTAACAAATAGCCTGCATATGAATTTTTTTCGGCCTGCAAATTGGAATAATAAATACTTTAATTTTTTGACAGTCTGTAAAACAAGCAAGTAGCTATACAACGTATGTACCTAGACGTTTAAATTAGGTTATTTACCTGTAAAGTATCCAAAGCACAAGCAATTGGTTTCATTACAGTTATATACTCTGAAACAAACGTTAGCTTACTTTCTGCAAGCCGCGATAATAAACCACAATGATCGAATATATCATGAAGCTTTTCAACATCTTTCTTTGCTATTTCATGGATACATTGCAGTATATCGTATAAAGAATTCCAGCGTGTAGCATTAGGTATTGTTAGATATCTTCCAATGGTATCTTTGATGAAGTCAGTATTAACAGTAGATTGATTTTGTTTATTCCATATTCCTAAAAACAATAATTATATGTTTCGTTTAATACTTTAAATAATGTCTTTTAAAGATTTACCTTGTAATTTTCCCAATGTTGAACGTTAAATCTTTTTGTACTTCGCATCAGTTTCGGCCTTTTCCGCATCTTTCGTAGAAATTAAATTAAAAACGTGAGCACAGCAACGATGATGGGGTGGCAGCAATACCGTTTCTGTTTCATTAAACAGTGATGATAAATCAACCGGTTGCAAATCATCATCGTCTTCATTTTCGTTTTCTTCATCCTCTTGGGGAGTTGCAAAAATCCGAAATGCTTTTACAAAATTACTGGCATTATCCGTCGTAGTTCTTAAAACTCTATTTTGTATTGCAAACTCCTTATGAATTTCTGAAATCATAGTTGCCAACACATTGTAGGTTACAGATCCTAAAAAAAAATTTTGTAGTTACTGACCATCTAATTTAAGTTTTAAATTTTACCTTTTACTCTTTTGCAAGCTAATGGCGCCATTTTTCTCAAAAATGTATTAGGGTCAATCCAGTGCACGGTCATGCCCAAATAGTGCCTTCGAAACCCTAAAACAGTTTAATACAACAATGATAAATCGACCCTCACATCTTAAAGATATAATATTTTACAAAACAAGAATTATTAACGAAAAATGAGTTCAATCAAAGAATATAATAAAAAAAAAGTCTCTATAGTTTATATATTAAATCTGTTGAAGTTATTAATTGTTTTTTTCTTATCCTAGTTTATTGTTTACACTATAATAATTATGATAAATAAATCTTACCTTTCCAACAATCGCAGGTTGTGGAAACCTATTTTATTTCGCTTAATACCGAAATTAAGTTTTTCTTAAATGATTGTGCTTTCAGATCTATTTTCTTCGTTAAAGATTTTCTGGACATGACGTTAATGCCAGGTCGCAGGCCCTCCAGCAGTTTTTTAAACGCATCCGTTTCGACATTGCGCAATGGTATAAAATTTTGCACGTGGTAGTTGACAATTAGATCGTCAATTCCTGTTTGGTTAACTGAAACAAAGAGAAAATTTGCTAATAAAATTTAGTAAAAACTACAAATTAATGTAATAACTAATAACAATAGTGAAAAGTGAAATAATCATACACACCTTTAAAATCAAGCCTTGGTTGCTTAACCATGGGACTCGCCACTGTTTTTACGTTTTCTGCTATTCATCGACTTGATTTGCTTTGTTGGATGAATTTGCTAAAAAAATGTATTAATCAAATAAAAGATGCACAGAAAATAAGCAGATAGGTGTCTATTAAATATGAATCAAAAGTTTTGATGACCGTTTATTAATTAATTGATGATATTTTTAATTTGCTTTTTACAATATTGTATAAATTGAGTTGCAAAAAAATATTTCCCTAAACCGAGATTTAAACCTGATGTTTATTGAGCATTACCATTTTGAAACAACTAACTTGCAAATTTCATTTTTAATATAAATATATAATTTACAAAACTCTAAGACGGTCCTGTCTTTCAACAACACTTTAGCGGCAAATTTAAAATAAAAAAATTGGAATTTTCTTACCTTCAAATGCTTCCTCAAGTTTGACGATGTTGAAGCGTTTGTAGAGATGTACTTTTCTTTAATACACACTATACACTTTACTTTAAAAACAGAATTTTTCTTAAAATATTTTTCCGAAATATAAAAAAAACTCTTTTAAGTTATCCCATGGTAAATGATTCGTATCACCCATGGTATTTCAGCGGCACGTATTACTAACACAAAAAATAAAAACTAACACTAATTAGAAATAACAAATAACTAATTTTTTAATACCCAAATAGAGAGTTTTTATAATTATTTTAAAAACGGCTAATTAATTGCACTTATTATTTACACCTATGAATTAAACCCAAGTATTGTTTAAAAAAAACAGTATACACAAAAACCAAACCTGGAACTATTGTAATCAACTGCAATACAAGTAATAAATGTTTACAAAGTTTAAACTTACAATCAACATTACTTTTCAAGTTTTCTGCACCCCCCACATAATATTTCAATATTAAGAAGGAAGTAGCAAGAATGCTGTTCTGAAAACAATTCCAAGAAATTTCAAATTTTACCTGCTAAAATTTCCCTATTCCCAAATACATCATTCATCTAATCATCTATGACCCTTTTCATTCTTATAGTAGGGCCCACATAGCTTTAAAGGTTTAAAGTATTAAAATTAGGAAAATCTACCTGGCCATCGGTAAAGGGGAAGCAATAAGCATCCACTTTTAGTAATAACATTTCCAAGAACATTTAATCCGCCTTTTGCGGCAAATACTGAAAGTTAAAATTGCAGGTAAAAAAAGTATCTTTCAAAATAAGATAAGATACATAAAAAAAAGTATCGAAGATAAGATACAGTTACTATGTATAAAAATGTATCTTAAATAATGTAAGATACTACAAAAAGTATCTCGATACTAGTATCTCGATACTTTAAGATAAGATACTACCCAAGTCTGGATATACGGTAAATATGTGAGCTATCGGCAGCTTGTTTTATATGATTAATAATCTGCAAAAAGATGGCGCTACAATGACAATTTATAATTAAGTCACAGATGACTGTAATTGAGCAGATTACTTAGCACATATTCAAACCAAAAGTTAGACAGCCATCTGCCATGCTTAATTGTCAAATCGCAATTTTTCGTAAATAATTAATATTGAAGCCAATTCCACTTAAATTATATTCATGATGTGACAGATGCACTCAAATCCTCGATAAAATAGTTTCCAACACATTTCAACAGTAATAAACAAATAGCGATAGCAGCGCCCTAAAATTGGTCTGGTGCGTTGTAGCCAAACTAACGCTAATTTCGTCTCCAAATATGAGCGGACATTTTGTATAAAGGGTCGTATATCTGTAGTGTTAACCTTATCTGTGTTCGTAGTGTGCACTTGGAGTTGTGGCGGTGTTGACGTTTTCACAATATGACTTTTAGATTTACAACATTCCAACTTGAATTATACATCTCTCCTTTTCTCCTCTATTTTCTTTTATCTCCGTCTTTTTTTTCGTTTTATTCTTTCTTTTTCCTGCTTGGCTTCTTTCTTTTTTTTTAAATTTGTATGTTTCAATCGTTTTGCTTTATCTCATAAGTTTTCTTCTATCTCAAAATATTTTGTTTGCAACTTGAATTAAATGTCATATTCTTCTTCGTTCCTCTTTTCTCCCTCCTTCTCCCCCTCTCTCCTTCTTTCTTTTTACCTTCCCTTCGACCCACGTTTCTGTTCTCACCCTTATCATTTTCTTCAATTGTTCTTCTCTTTTCCCTCTTTTTTCGTTTCTCTCCTTCTCATTCATTTCTTTCTTTCTTTTTCCTGTCTCGCTTCTTTCCTGTTCCTTAATTTGTATATTTAAATCGTTTTGATTTACCTCATTACTTTTTTTCTACTCAAAATGTTTTGTTTTAATCTCAAAATTGCAGTTTTACAACGGCAAGTTCAATTACAGTTGTCACCTTAGAATCGACGTTATGCTAAAATAGTCAAGTAATAAAGTAAATAACTTAAATGGAAATAATCGATTTTTTAGTAAAACGTAAAAAATCCATTACTCACGTATCATAACATATCTCTTACAAATGTTCTCGTTTAACAATAATTAGATCCATTACCTAACTGACCACATTGATTTTGGCCCCTTGCTGTCTGCTTTTCTTTGTTTTTGCTTCATATTTTTACAACTGTAATAGTAGTGGACGACTCTACTGACTTGGTTCATTCTAATAATAATGCGATTTATTTGTAAATCTTAACTGACATTGTCTTAAAGCAACCAATTGTTTCAGGCTCCATTATGTTCCATGTACGAAGGAGGCCAGCAGATGGTGCTCTGCGCAAACGTAAGAAGAAACCAGGGGCTCTGGGAGCTACAACGAGCAATACCAGGGAGCCGAGATCTGTTGATTCTGGACCCATGCTTGTGGAACTGAGTCCCGATGGCTCCACACCACATCCAGGGGACAATGCAAGAACTCTCAGAATTTCTAATGATGTTATGGAGGTAAATTTTGGTGTTATGTAGATTTTTTTTAAAGAAATAATTTTGTACTAAGGAGTGATGAATTCATTCAAAATTTTACAAAAGTGCGTGTTATGAGTAATTACATAGATGGTAAAATAGTTGAAAGGGTCATGTTATTTTATAGACATTATTGTATTAACCTAACATAATGACAACAAGTACCTTCCATTATGAAATTATATTTTCGTTACTCAATTATCTAAATTACAGTTTAATTTAATTAGATGATAGGGTAGAGTGGATGTCTGGTCCTATTAGATAGTAGGCCACATGGGAATTTTATGAAATATACTTCTACTGTACTGGCCGTTGAAGTTGATTAACAACAGTTAACTTAATTATTCAAAGTGTGCCGGTCTCTGAGTATTGATCAAACTCCAGGAAGGGATGCAATCTTAATTTATTATTCATTCCTTGTCTGAAAACTCAGACCAAGAATCCATAAATGACCGGGGTAAATTGTTTCCCTTTTTTAAGTGATTATCATTCGACCATGATTACAATTTGCGGTTATTTCTGTTTAAAGGTTGGTTCAGCAAATGGCATCGCGTTGCAACTCTATGGGCCTCATATACAACCTCGTCATGCAGTTATAGCCAACACAGATGGCCTAACATCAGTCACTCCCTGCCATGCAGATGCCCATACATACGTCAATGGGCAACGTATACACCAAACCACCATTCTCACCCATGGCAGCCTTGTTAAATTTGGTCATAGCAATACGTATCGGTTTCTTGATCCTTCCCAGGAAGGCAGGCCGAGACACCCGTCAATTGTTGATAGCACCAGCATGTATGATAGGTAAACTAGAGATTTTTGTTGTTGTTTTAATGTTGCTTTTGTGGTTATGATTTGGCCACTTTATGCATTTTTATTTTGCTAAATGTCGCATGCACCAGGTCACCTCGAGCACTGAGTCCTTCAGAACCTGCACGTGAGAATTTTGAAACCACTTTTGATCTAGAAGGGAATGTAGAAACTGTTTCTACTGCTAGTGGTGCTAGGGAAGATAATAGATCGCTTGGGTCGTCTTCTGAAAATAGGTTTGTAGAGACACTTTTAGTATTTTAATTGTTAAGTGGCCCACTCGCCTACCGGCCGCCTGCAGGCCGTATCTGACAGTCCGGGACTGTAGACATAAACTGCTGTCGGCCACACACTATTTTGATTACATCGGCAGTCCAGGCCTGCAGGTCGTGGACTGACAGATCTAGCCTGCAGGCGACCTTAAAATTGAACACACACCATCAGTTTATCCGCAGTCATAATCTGCAGTTTGTGTCAAGAAAAAAAATTATGTTTGTTGCTAATGGTGTTATTGTTAAACGAAGACAGAGCGAAAAGAAGGGTTTGGGTGAAAGAATGGCTTTTAGAACGTCAAAAGTTTTCGCACATGAAACTCGTGAAAATACTGAGAAAATGTAGTGGAACGATCTGAAAAATTACTTGCGCATGAATGATCAGTATTTTAAAATGTTGCTTAATAATTATTTTCCATAAAGCTGGATGTTGGCGGTAAATCTCAATGAATTGAGTGATAAACTGGGTATTTTTATCAGACATGTTGAAAAGAACCTGCAGATCTCGCCTATATTTTCCAACTGAGCTAAAGATCTTGCCTTCAGACGAAACCTTACGATTTAGCAACACACACACGCGGATTTGTTAAAACAGGCCAAAACTGCAGGCAGCGACCTGTCGAAAACCTGCATGTGTGTGTTGAAAATTGGACTGCAGATTAGCGGCCTGCAGGCGGCCGGTATGTGAGTGGCCAGCATTAGAGTTTTACTGCGTTTACTATGTGTAAAAATCAATAAAGGTAAAACAAACTGCACGTGAAGGTGAGTAGTTTCTAGTTAAAGCAGGTGTAGAGCCATTGTTCTAATGAGAGGTGGGTTTCCGGTTCAGTACTTACTATAGCCAGAGATTTTCTGAAATTACGAGTTTCGAACCTGTGCGGCCAGGAAATAAATTATTGCTTTTACTGTTAAAGAGATGCCTTGGATCTTGAGTTGTGTACAAACCATAACAATTATTATTTTTTTTTATTGAAGTTCAGCTAACTGTGATAATTTTATTTTAACAACTACAAAATTTAAGTTTTAATTTTAAGGATTTATCGGTTGTTAATGAAACATGGTGCATCCCCTTTTTTCTCTATTTTGTAAGATAAACAAATGAAATTTTAGTATGTTTTATATATTTTTGCATATTTGGAATTAGGATGAAATTCTGGGTCTGTCTATGCCAACAAAGTGCAGCTGTGACATCTCAAAAATATTTTGGTTAAAATTTTTGTTTATGAGTTCCTTGACCACCCATATCGATACTAATCAATTTACATACTATTTATTAAAAACTTACTAGCAATGCTACTTGCAATTTTTTTCATTTGTTTCAAAAGGACTACTAGAGTGCTATACACAGATATAACATGCCAACCCTGAAAAACCTATGCACCTTTCCATTTGAATAGATTAAGTTATTTTGAAAAATACCTTTTGGCAAATTTTTCAGATGTGATATTTCAGCTGGTATGTTTTTAGGTTGTAAATTTTATCTTTTTGGCCGTATGTGACTTGATTAGAATCGATTTGGGTAGAGTTAAAGCACTCTTAATAGTAACAAAAATTACAAAAACAATTTGAGGATGTCAAAACTTTACTTACTTGGAGTAGACAGACTCAGAATTTCATCCTAATTCCAAATATGCAAAAACATACAGGGTGTTCCATTGGAAATAAGAAAGTTGAAGTAATTTTCGTTGAAACCGGTTTGTTCTGTAAAACATACCAAAATTTCATTTGTTTATCTTAACAAGTAAAGAAAAAAATGGGGTGTGCTATGTTTCATTAACACCCAGTATAAGTAAAGTCACAATAGTATCAAATAATATAATACATATTCTTGAAGAAATTCCCTCCTCACAATCAACAGTTGTAAAAATCCTAGCAATAAAAATGGAAATCGAAGACATGACTATAAAGCAAAATCTCTATAAATATACCTGCAGTGTTAAAGGGTATTGCAAAAAAATGACAAAAAATTGTTCAATAAATTTATTTTTAGACATTGTATTAGCCTTTATTGAAATTGAAATCATAACCATGATCATTGATTTTGTATTAACCCAGATTGAAAGGCTTAATGATTTATTAAACAGCCACACTTCTGAAGTTTTCCACCAAAAAAGGGTAATTTCTTTTAGAAGTACTGCTATCTGGTAATTGAAAGACATATGATTAATAAAAAAGTACTGTTGTGATGTAGAACATAGTTCTGTAATATAATCAATACCATATTTACGCATAGGCAACATAAACAACTGCTTATTGTGCTAAATTATGAAAGGAGTCAATTTTTATTGCAGTTTTTTTTTCTATTCTATTTTGTTTTTTTTGTTTTGTTTTATTTTATTATTTAAAAAGTTATACCAGGAGTGAGCTTGAAAATAACTGGGTAAATTATACCAGAAGTCATTTGCATAGCAGGGAGTTAGTTTTGATTAAATATTCTTCTCGGTGCGATAGCAAAAATAATTTTAATCGAAACCACCACGAGTTGCTGCACAGAAAGTTTGATTAGTTGTCCCCAGTTATTTTCTAATTTACAAGTGGTATATGATTGCATTATTGATCGTCAACAGAATTTTTTTCAAATTTAATCAAACTCATTTAAATGAAATTCAGTTTTTTGTAATATTTTTAAGGATTTTATAAGTATTCCTTAAAGTGATAATTGTTTTTTTTTCTGAGAAAAAAATCCTGATTTATGGCGTAAAATACACTTTTATTTATAAGAATCGTAAAAACAATAGGAATTTTTAGGTGTTCATTACAACTTGGTTTTATGAGCATAATGAAATAAAATAAAGTGTATCAAGCTTACCTCTAAAAGTTCAAAAGTCCAAAATAGAAAAACAGAAAAGTACAGTTTTATTTCAAATTTCAGAACAGCGCTGTAAAATGTTGTTAAATTTTAAATAATTCACCCTTTTTCGTTTATTAGTTTTATTAGCTTAAAAAATCTGAAACACAAAACTGTTAGCATTCTCGATGTTCAACATATAACAAGCAAGAGGTAAATTTTTTCATAAAATGAACAGTTATCAAGATAATAGTTTGGAAAGTAAAATCCTATCTAAAAATAATTAATGTTTGCAGGGACCTGAACCGGGAAAAACTCGTTTTTAGTTTTCGTTGCTCATAAGCTGCAATGCATTTCGCATTTGTCAGATACTAAAAATAAATTATAACCACCACAGACAAGTTAACCAAAATAAACGCGTTGCTAGTTTTGGACACATACTTTATGTCTATGTATGTAGCTCAAATTTTTTGATGTGTGCCTTTTTGGCCAGGACAACTTTGGACAGATTTTAGTTCTAGAGTGAGGAAAACATGGTGTACAAATATGGCTACTTCGTTGCTTTTAACTCTTAAGTGCCCACGGAAGTGAAATTAAAATCCCTTGAGCACTCTACTACTACTCCACCTAACATTTAAAAGACTCGAATTGAGGATTTAAGTTGCACCAAGAATATTAGTTTTTGAGCAAGCATGCACTTTATTTTAAAGTTTTCCTTATTCGGCTTATGACAGACTGATTTTATTACAATTTTATTGAGTCCAACAAACATGACGGCAAATTAAAATTAAATGTAATGAAAATACAATTATCTAAACAAATTTTTGAAATTCAATCTTTGACTATCCTGGTGGTCGCCTATTCCGTATTTTCTGCAAAACATTTCTATATCTATTTTTTGCGTTTTTTTTTGTTTGGTTTTGATTCCTTATTTCTAAGCATTGCAAATGCGAATCTACACAAAAAAATCTATTAAAAATCTTAATAACATTTTGTATAATTCAAATGCTACAGTAACTTTTGGCACCCAGCGTGGAAACACAGTAAATAATTTATTTTTCTTGTGTAGGTTGGGCGGTATGGACAGATATCCAAGAGGCCAAGATCCAATATTGCCAGCCGTCTTAGAATTTCCAGAAGATCCACAAGAACAATTTCTAGCACGTGTTATAACACATCTTGATGTAACAACACCTACGTTTAGGCTGGCCCCAGCTTACACCTTATATTTATGTGCACGGTACCGTGCATCAACTCATTATAGACCTGAACTAACACCTACGGAAAGAGCACATAAGCTGACGTTATTATTGCAACATGCTGCAATGCTTGTAAGGCATACAGTCCAAGACAGAAGTACTGAGAGCACATCACAAGCCTTCTGGTTAGCAAATGCTAGTGAATTATTACATTTCCTCAAATCTGATCGGCATGTCAGTGCGTTTTCGTTACAAGCACAGGATACTCTTGCCGATGCCGTTCAGCTTGCTTTCCGAAACCTTGTTGCATGCCTTACAGATGAACTTAATTCTGTTATGGGAAATTTGACTTCGGATGCTGTTGATGATCATCCCAGGGAAATAATAAACACCTTAAGCACTGCAATGAATTTGTTAAGAAAATGTCGGGTTAATGCCGCTTTAACTATTCAGCTTTTCTCACAGTTGTTTCACTGGATATCTGCAAGGTCACTGTCAGCTATCATTAACAATCCAACACTTTGTAATAGAAGTTTTGGTATGAAATTATTTAACCGCTTAAGAAATCTACAAGCATGGGCTGAATCACAAGGATTGGAGTTAGCTGCTGAGTGCCATTTGGCAAAAATTGTGCAATGTGCACATTTACTTCAAGCCCCAAAGCAAACTGCTGATGAACTGGCAAATTTATCAGCTGCTTGCTTCAAGTTGAACTCATTGCAGTTAAGAGCTTTACTGACACAATATAAGGGTAAGTTTTTTAAATTTTCAATGAACAAATCTTTCACTACTACCTACTGTCTATTGAATAATATAGGTCCAACAAAAATCCCTGAGACACCCCTTTTATATTTTAATATTTTTAGGTGATCATGGTGAACAGGTAGCTTCAGCTACTTTATTAGAACAAGCGGCAAGAGCAGCAGAGGGTGTTGCTGATGAGTTAGCTCGTGCAGAGGGTAGGGAAGTTAGGTTGCATGAAGATCCAGCTCCACCTTTGCAACTTTTACTACCTGACGATGGATTCAGTTGTGATGTTGTCCAAGGGGTTCCTGCAGGCCTTGCAGATTTTTTGCAACCCTTACAAGCATCTGGTTTATGTAGGCTTGCTGCGCAACCTACTAGTTCAGGGCATTGGACAGTTTATATGAATGCACCGAGACCACCTTCTGCATTAAGCACTACCCAACCTGAGGTATTTCTAGTAAATTTTTCTTGAGAACAGATATTGAATTAAAAATTTCAGGTCCAAGTAATTCGGTTGCACAAAGCTGGTGGAGGCATGGGTTTGTCGATTGTGGCGGCTAAAGGTGCGGGGCAGGAGAGGTTAGGAATTTACATCAAATCGGTGGTACCAGGTGGAGCAGCCGATCGTGATGGTAGATTGGCCGCTGGGGATCAACTCCTGTCTGTAGACGGTCAATCATTGCTGGGAATTACACAAGAGAAGGCAGCAGAATTTTTAGTGCGTACTGGAAGTGTTGTTACACTTGAAGTAGCCAAAGGAGGTGCTGTTTACCATGGTCTTGCTACTCTGCTTCAACAGCCTAGTCCTACACCGCATAGAGGTAAGCTTGATGCCTTTTTGAGGTTATTAAGGAAGATTGTATCTATATGTTATTTATTGATTTTATTACGTTTATCGGTGGGTATAATGACTTCACATTAACTTTTTATGCCATCATCGTTTAGCAGAATTAATCATTTTTTCTGTCCTTTATAGTATGTTTCTTTCTTTTTCTGTTTTAAGCTGAAGGTGTAGTTCCAAATTTGATTATTAGTTGTAATTTTATATTGTTTTAGATGTTGATTCTCACGTTTTAGTGTAGTTAAAATTAAATATGAACATGCTCAGGTCTAATATTTACAACATAAAGAACAGCCTTAAGAAGTTTTAGTTAATTGAAATATATTTGACTTACGCTACCATTGCCAACTTTGTTTTTACAAACACACTTCAGAGTATTGCTGTAATTGCCTATGGAAAGTGAATTTAAGTTTGAAGGAAATTGTTACATAAAATAAAGCATCATGCTAAATACCAGAAATTTTATAAGATTTTCCAACACGACATACATCAAATGTCATTTTGGTGTGTAAAACAAAAATGTTAAACTGGGCGTTTCCACCAAATGTCGCATTTCAGTTTAGGTAAAATTGAACATGACTATTACTCATTATTATTATTACTCAACTCACAGTTTCAAGAAAATACACTCACGAAGTCGCAAATATTTGAATGGGCTAACCATTTTTAAAATGACCATGAGACTGTTCGAGACATACCAAGAAGAGGAGTTTCAACTGTAATAAAATAAGAGTCGTTCCTGCTGTCATGAAGCATGTTGAAGGTATCGATATATCGATACATTGATATGTATTGATGTTTTGATAATCGATATGAAAGAAATTGGTACTTATCAAAATATTCATAACACACAGCCCTACTAGCAAGTAACAAGAACCAATTTGAAACTGGAGGGTTGATATTTTGTGTACTAATTGAAAGTTACTATTTATTTTCTGTTTCCCTGGCACATTGTAGTCAGTGAGTGATGCATGCTAGCGAGTCAAAACGTATAGATATTTCTATATATTGCAATGATATGCGTGGTCTTGTATTTACTAGAAAACAATTCCCTAAATGCCTGCAATTCACGCAATTCCAAATTATATTTTTTATGAGACTCTTTATTAACTTTCTCAGGGTCGTTATTAAGCTTGGAAGTACAGTTATTACGGAATATGAATCAAAAAGAAAAAACACAAAACAATATCAACGTTACAAAAGGTTTTATTCAATAAATCAATTTTTTGATCAAATTTTCGAAAAAATCAAACAATTTCTGCTAAATACTATTGTTCTTAAAACCGAACACTTATCTTTGTGTCTCCTTATTGAGATATCCTTCACTCGACAAACGATGAATGTCCAATTCCCTCTTCTCTAGTTTGCAGGTTCCTCAAATAACCACAACACTCGCCTTTAGTTTGAATCCGCCTCTGGACTGCTTTTATGTTGATTTATACTTGGCTTTTCTATTATCATAACTGGAAACTCGTTCTGGATCGCTTTATATTTATTTATTCTTTTGGATTTTCTACAATTCGTTGACAAACACTTGTATCCGTTTTATAATAGGTTCTTTTTAATTCAAAACCACTTTTATATTACTTTAAAACTCGTTTTTCTTCTCTATTCATTCACAGAATATAAATCCTCTGTCTTTATTTACAAGGATGAGTCGTAACCTAAACAAATTTCCCTTTCTTTTGTCTTCTTCCTTGATTCCCATTTTTTGAAAAAACAAATAAATCTCATGACAATGAGTATTCTTTTATACATTTGTCAAATTGACATTCAAATCCATAACCCCCACAAATGACATTTCACAATGCACAAACAAATAAGTCTAAAAGCTTCTTATAAATTCCTTTCAAACAATTCTGAACTAAATTATAATTAAAATTAACATAAACAATAATCGTATCAATTTGATTGTGTTCTTCTTTCTTTCAGTGTAAACAAAACTTCACAAATATGAAATATAAATGATATAATGATAAACGCATTATTTGAATTTTAAAAACAAGAAATTATAGCAATAATACGCAACCCTGAGTTTGAAAGTTTGAATACCAAAACCTTACAGTCTTCATAAACCTCCAAACGTAAATTGAATTGTACCAAGCATCTCAAAAACTGCCTTCCAGGAACTACAATACTCCAGACAAATCAAACACCTCCAAATATCATAGCAATATCAATTCGTATCAATACAAAAAAATGGATGCATATCGATACAGAAAGGCACAGCCTTACTTTCATCAAAGCCAATCGCCGAATGACAGCAAGAATTACTGCTGTTGTAGTTGGACCTGCTCTTCCTGGATTGTCACCAACATTCTCACAGTTACCTCTAAAACAGATACCGTTTCAAATACTTAGCGACTCTTTGAGTTTACTTTCTCAAAAATGTGAGCTTACTCTGTGTAAAATATCAGCGGTTTGACGCATCATTAGAAATCTTAGCAAGAAATTGAATTATAATACACTGTTTCACAGTTCACAGTTTTTGGTTTAAGGTAGAGTACATTAATGTGGATAATAAATAATTGCGTGAATCACTAAATTCACTATGTCATTGTGTAAATTCTCTGATTTTGGCGTAAACTACCCTCGTACATTAACAGAAAATTTATAGATTTCCTTAATATTATTTAATCTTTTTTTCACATATAATTTTTCTTGCATACAGCCAGACTTATCAAGTGCCCTTGCAAATGTCATCGTGAGTGTATTTCTTAATTCTTATTTAAATCTGTTTGCTAGCATAAATAACAAATAGTAATTTTTGTATGGCTAGCTATTCATGTAAAACCATAACCATTTTTCATTTCATGCAGCCTGGGATTCCCCTGACAGATATAGACTGTGCGATTCGCAGGAATCACTACACGGTACAACGAAATACCGCATGTTTACCCCACCAGTGTCCAAACCCAAAAATAATGTATTTTTTAGTTCAGATGACAGCTTATACAAGTCTGAGATGCGTAGACTTACTATACCCCAGATAAATATAGAATGTGAACCTGCACCCATATTTAAACTAGAAGTCACAGATTTCTCTGAACCTACCCCTAAAAGTATGACCCTTAAAAATCAGAGCATTCCACTAATTAAACAGCAGAATATCGATGATGATGATGATAATCAAGAAACAAATGAATTACACAAGAAGCCTTGGAAAAATAAAAGTAACGAATTTATGCAGAGTAAAAGCACGTCCTTAGATATTCCAGATATACACATCGACAACTGCGACTTTCTTAATGATAACGAACATTATTTAAATGTTGGTAATAGGAAACTAAGTCAATGTAAGTTTTCCAATTCTTTGCAAGAATTATCAAGTTCTACTTCTAGTATAAATAGTGGTATTCACGAATCAACTTTGGATTTAACGCAAATTGATCCAAACACTCCAATTAAACACTGGAAATCACCCGATGATTTGCGTGAAGGAAATGTGAAGTCTCTAACGCAACATTTTGAAAGGGTGTTTAATAGTAAACGAAATAAATTGGGGAGTTTTAGTGTGCCCGAATTAAATAAATGTTTATGCGAAAATCGTAGATTTAGAAGTTTCAGCGAAGAAAGTTTAGATTTAAATGGTAGATTAACAGAATACGAACGAATGGAAGTATTAAAAGTATTGTGTGATTGGAGTTTACAAGGTTGTGAAGCTAGGAATGACGCAAACTTTAGTCTGCGAATTATTAAAGAATTCAGAAACTTGGAGGAAAAAACAAATGAGAGAGTTATTAATAGTAACTTACATAAATGTTGTGTTAAATTTCGATCTGAGCCAAATTTATCACCAAAAAGTAAAAATAAATCAACATTTACCCAAAACCATATCATAAAGTGCACCTCTGAAGTTAATTTAGGGTCCAAAAAGTTAACTGATGCAGATTTTTTACATGAATGTAGATTTTCAAATTGCATTTTTAATAAAAATTTTGATCCTTCCAAGGGGACCAACGTAAATGTAAATCGTAGTGTAGCAGAGAATAATATAACTGAAAGCAAGCAATTGAAAGGTATATTAAAAAATAGTAACGAAAACTTATACAATATTGACTGTTTAAACAACAACGTAATTCAAAGTAAACCTCATTTTCTTGACAAAAAAAGCAGACGTCACAGTGATATAAATATATCGAAGCCTTTCAATAGTCAATTAGTGAGATGTGGAAGTCTTGAGCGTCTTACGCATCCTCAGAAACGGTACAGAACCAGAATTTTTTCTGTTAATGATGTTAAAAAGTTTCCAGAATCTTACATAGTTACCAGACATAGCACCAATAATCTTTCATTAAGAAACAGTGCCAACAAACCTTCAAAAGTAGTTGTTGTACGCAAGAAATGCTTGCCAAAGACATGGAAAAGCTGTTCTGACATCAAAAGCAGACAAAAAACCATTAAAAAATGTTGCCGAAATGCCAAACGCACTTGTCCCATGTTGCAGAGCAGTTCTCAAATCAAGAGAAAAACTCAAAGCTGTGCAGAGATCGACCGGGAGAGCTTGGAGTTTGCTGCACGAGTTGCAGCACTTAAAGATATCCAGTTGAGCAACTTTGATCGTAAGAACGATTTTAAATGTTGCACAATTTTTTTGCGTTGATGCAACATTTGCTGTTCTTTGCGTTACTCGACATCGTTTTATTGTTGTTATGTTAGTGTTAATGTTTTTTACATCTCCTTTGATTTATTATGTGAGCAGAAGCTGAATTGTTTTTATAATGCTTTTAGCTATAGGTTTTTACAACTGCTTTAGAGTCGGATAAATATTTTTGACGTTGTATGTCTGGCTCTGGATTTTATTTTTTGTGTGCATAAAATAAACTTTTATGTGCAATTGTTGCCAACTTGCAAGCAACCAAGTTATTCTTAAAAAATATCCAGACTAATGTGTTTCGTACTAACTATTATACAGTGCATCCAAAAATTAAACAAAAAACTTCTAACCCCTTTGCAGACTCTCCAAAAAAAAACTGGACCAATTATACCAAAACTACTACTTCCTGAGTAAATAAAAAATCCTAGGCGTTATCGGTGCGCTGCGACACCTACAGATGGCCCTCTTTATTCTGCTTTTCACGGCCTCATGGATTGATGGTGCTTGATGTTTCTATATGGCTTGCCGCACCAGGCGTTTTCCAATAAATTCCGCGTGCTGCAGTGGCCCTACTAACTGCTGCTTTAAATAAAGCATGTCAGACGTTAGTGTAAATGCAAAAAATACAAAATATTGCATTGCATTTTACATCCAATTTCAGTTGTCAACTGATGTTTGCGGCTACCTTACTTTTAATAATTAATTTTGAAATGTATTGCTTTCACCGCAAACTGCCAGATGACGCCACATTCTGAATGAAATATATGGAATCAAAATATGTCCATTCGTGACAAGCCATGTACCAGGTGATTCAAAACACGTGGGACGCACTTTCTGAATAGATGCAGATTCTAAAAATAATAAATACTTCCTATAAACATGGATCCAGAAACGCTTTGTTACGGAGTTACAGCCCCCTGAAGATGGACCAGTCTCATGACTTTTTTGTTGATAACTTTTGCCGTAGTTGCACTACAGTATTCACATTTCATATTACTTGCCCAGCCTAGTATTTCCACTTATTTTTATTAAATAAGTCTCATACAGAGGGGGGGGCACAATATTTTTCTCTACATATTTTAAATCTTTACTGGTTTTGAAGTTTTGTTATAATATCTTATTCTACATACAACAATTAACAAAAAAAGGCCGAGATAGTTCAAATGTTTTTTGTAAAATCGAGTTGCCATGAAGGTCCAAGTGTTTTCTAAATGCTAAAATAGTTTTCACATACTTTGAGAGTAAGTTCTACACACCAAAACAATGAAAATAGTTGCGATAAACATGGGTCTGAAAACGTTTTAGTACCAAGTCTACTATTGTTCCCTATTCCAGAGGTTGTATATTTTGTATATTTGTACATGAACAAATCATACATTCTGCTAACAAATTATGGTTTCAGATAATAGCTAAAAACACACTAATGTATCTCTGTGGGTAATCGTTTTTGAACCCATGTTTATAGGAACTTTAGCGACTTTTGACAGGAGTACCTTTTTTTATGTATTTTTGTATAGAAAATAAAATAATATAACGAAAACATCAGAAACTGTGAAAATCTAAAATATGTAAGAGAAAATATTAGGTGACCACTCCTATGTGAGACTAGTGCAGTTAAAACAAAAATTGTGGAAGTAGTAAACTAAGTTTTTTTTTTTTTTTTAATTTTTATTACTATTTACAATCAGTATAATTATAATACTATAAGCAAATGCATTTGTTGGTACAGAGGTTAGGTTTTAAGGGAGCTGATATCCAGTGATAGTCAGCTCTGTTATTTCTTAAATATTTGTTAGAAAGTAGAAAGCGATTTCAGTTAAACCTAAACGGTAGGTCTAGAGTTTTATATCTCTTCAGTCTATTCGTATCATTACTGTTGTCTAAGAGGTTCATAGCGAGCACATTTGGATGCACTTCTAATTTATTTAGGTATTTTGCACACACTTACTCACTTCGTCTTTGACTGAGACCATTTTTAAGTCGTCGTGGATTTCACTGTTAGGTATAAACCATGGTGCGTTGGTTATAGTTATAGTAAACTAAGTGAGTAATGCTCACATATCAAATTTTAAAATTTAGTACAATTACTGGGAACGTTTTTGATAAAAAAGTGATGCGACAGGTCCATCTTCAGGAGGCTACAACTCCGTAACGAAGCATTTTCCAACTTACGATTATAGAAACTTTTTTTGTTACTTTCAGATTCTGAATCGGAAGGAAGTGTTATGAATCACCGTGTAGAGACATCAGTTGATATTAATCTAGTAGGCTGTGGGCTTATTATAGGTTAATTTCCATTCCAATTGTGTAATCAACATATTTAAAATGGCGGCAGATTTAACCTTATTGTATAAAAAATAAAATTACGTGTTGTTAAAATTAAATTAATATGAAAATACGTGAGAAAATTTTTTAACTGTTTTTTCACTTTTAGTAAAAAGCCTATTCTGGTATTCCTGCCAAACATTTCTGGTTAAAACACTGTTTGTATTAGACTCGATTAAAGAAATTAATCCGTCACAAGTAGTGCAAAGATAGCTTGCAAGTGAGGTGTCAGTGGACCCACTGTGATATTTAAAATAACCCTGTTGCTGGGTGTTGCAACGCTGCTACAATGCGCATCGATTTTTATTTGTTTGCTCAAGAACTAGTTTTTATATTGTAACTTACATGTTTTTGCTCCTATCTTTCAAAATTGAAGGGGCTTGTTCTATGATTGCACTGTACGGCTTTAACACAATTAAGTAATCTCTGATTATACTAGAAATTGTTTACTTGGTCTCCAATTTTACACCATTTAAATAGAAACAATTGTCACTAAAGTTTCTATTAGTTTTGCCAAATTCAATTTACAAATAAATTTATGTCTCAGATTATAATGCTTTGTTGGAAAAAGCTGACGTCTTTACTTATTTTCATTTTTTTTTATAAAATCTGTTACTTGTGACATTTCATGACATGCAATCTTTTCAAATATTTTTTTCGTAACTTCATTTCTAACATTTTTAAATTACATGATTGCTTTCCACTAATTTTTGCATGAACAATTTTTGCTACTTACTATTTGCACTTTTGCACATATTAATAAATTCTTAGCACATTTAATTGCACATTTCATTCTCATTGCTTTACCGAAATTTAAAAAAACTTCCCAAAGTGGTATATACAAATTTCCAATCCAGACATGCAAAAGATTCATTCATCAATCATGACTCATCATTTAACACCAACCAATACCACAAATCTTCATTTTTGTTTTTTAAACAGGGCCTAGACGGATGTCCGAGCGTGATCTTCCATCAAGGGTAGATGCAGAACGGACCATACCTTCATCCAAATCGGTGCCAGCCTTACACCACATCTCTCCCAATTCTGAACAACCACGTGTTGGAGGTCCTCATGACATGTTCAATCCTGGTTACAGTCGCACTTCTTCTAATAATAGTATTAACACCAATAGCACGCCTGCGGTTCCTCAAAATGGCACTGTGAATAATCAGCAAGGTCTTAGGAGTCGATCAACTCACAACTTACACCAACAGGATGCTGGATTCTACCAGAATCTTAGTGTTTATCGCAATAAAATGCCCAGTCCGCAACAGTTAGGCGACAGGTAAATACTTGAGTTTGTATACAGAGTGTTTTAGCCTCCAGTACCAGCTCAAACATTTCGTCTTCTTTCTTTTTAATTTACATCACAACAGCTTTGTGTCTACTTTTCTCGCGTTTAGGAATATACAGGGTGTCATTTAAATGTCGCCCCACTATTATTTCGTAAACTATTTTGAATATCAAATTTTGTTCTTAGTATATGGGTATTTAATTATGCCTGTACGGCACATTACTGTGTTAATTCTAAACGAACACCCTGTATATTAATATACTTTTAGATTCTAGATTTACTTCTTGATCTAAAAGTGTAGAGGTACTGCCCTTTTAAAATTAGTGGTTTTCAAGTTATTTTACTTTTTCATGACAATTTTGTGGACTAATCTAATTAATTAATATTTTAGATGTCACAAAGGTTCACCCATCGCTATTTTGCACAGTCTATTAACACAGTACAAAAGTATTCAGCAGTATGTTATTAACAACAGATTCTTACACAGGGTGTTCTTAATTTAATTTCCGTTTTGCAAAGCTTCAAGTGTCAATAATTTTTGTTTTTCAAATGCAACACTTATTTTTTAACACCATCAAGTGTGGTATTAAATTCTCTTTCAATTTGATATAAGGTTTGGTATAGCAAATGTTCAAATTACTATCAAAACTATTGAGAATATCAATTTTTTTCTTAATAAACGTAGTTTGATGCCTACTGAGATACTTAATGCCACATTCCAAAATTTTCTGTATTGTCATGTGACCGACCAGTCGTGACGTCATCTATAATTTTATTAATTGGCAACATAAATATTTTTCTTGTTACAGTGTTATAAAGTTTGCACATTCTTACACTTTCTAAGCGAAGAAAATAAGAGTTTTGGTTTTGTTTTTATAGAACACCTCGTTTTATTTGAAATGTATAAAGAAAACAAAACAAAAGCCATAGAAATTTGAACATTTGGTATACAAAATCTTATATCAAATTCTAAGAGAATGTATTTTACATTTGATGTTGTTAAAATTGTGTTCCATTTAAAAATCAAAATTTATTGACATTTGAAATCATTTGCAAAATGGGCATTAAATTATGAATCCTATGTAAAATAATCTGCTGTTATTAGCATACTACATTATAATGTGTTAATAGCATGTTCAAAATAGTGATGGGTGAACATTTTTGGTATCTACAATATTAATTAATTTATATTAGTCCACAAATGTCTAAATTTAAAAAAAAAAGTCAAATAACTCGAAAACCATTAATTTTAAGATGGTAACTTTACACTTTTAGATCAGTAATCTAGAATCTAAAAATGCAATAATATGGTGTTCCATTTAAAAGAACAAAGTAATGTGCTGTACACTCAATATTAAACAGCCACTATAGTTTGTAAAAATTTCAGGTTACACAGCGGTTAATTATAAACAACTTTTACCAAGAAAGAAAATGATACTCTAAATAATTTAGGAAATAATAATGGGGCGACATTTTATTGACTCGCCGTGTACAAGATTTAATATTATTTTTTTTTCAATCACAAAGTAGTGGCTTGGTCTGGTAATGGTATCTAGGACACTCTGTATATTTCTTTCTAAATCACAAAAATCTTCTAAATCAATTCTTACTCTTAGAACATCTGCACTTCGAAGTTCACAAAATTCCTTGCAATCATCAGTGGCCAATTCACAACGTCCAGCATCAGCTTATTATCCACAAAACATGCCTCCTGCAGCTCCCAGGGCACCCAATTTACATCAATCAATACCTAACCTTAAAAGCCCTCCATCTGTTCAAAGATTACACGCTGAAGAATCTCGGTCTGGATCATTTCCCAGTGTTAACCAGCAACACCAACAGAATTTTCCTCATGGTAGTCCAAACCAACCATACTTGAATCAAAATCAGAATTTTACAGGACCAAATCAAAATTACGGAGGTCAAAGTCAAGGTTATGGTGGTCCTAACCAGATTTATGGAGGACAAAATCAATATGGAGGTCAAAATCAGAGTTATCCTAGTCCAAATTATCCAAGATCGCATGAAGATGTAGCTGGTAAACATCCTCCGTACCCTGGTCAGCAAAGAGGGAGTGAAGTAAGTACTTCATATCCAAGTCCAAGCCATAGCGTTCAAAACTATCCCGGTAGTATTCAACATACAAATGGGCCAAGGCAAGAAGAAATGGTAAAGCCTCAAGATGGTCGATACAATACAGGATTATTACGTGAAGATGTGCTAAGACAATCTCATATGAATAGAAACGAAGAGATGATGCGGTACCCAAGTACAAATAATGTGCGGATTCAGGAGGCTCAAATACAACACAGTCGTGTACAAGAGAATGAAATGCGAACATCTAGAAGTGAAGATATGTTGCGCCAACATGCTTCTGCTCAAAATGACATGTTGAGATATGCCAGCAGTGGTAATATTAGAACACAAGAAAGCACTAAGGTTGATTTACCCCAATTAAGACAAAATGAACAACATTTCCAGCAGCACCGCTTAAGCAATGATGATAGAAAAGACTTGCGGGGTCAAGCCAAGTTAGCTGAGATGGGAGAGGAAGTTAGGCGCCGCCAAAATAGAGTATTATCACCTCCACATCAACAGTACCCACCTGGATATTATCCTCAACATTATCAGCAACAAAATTACCATCCTCAAATGATGCAAAATACTCAACATCTTCAAAATTTGAACTTGAATCAATCCCATCCATCACATTCCCAAGCATATCCAGCACATCATCCACAAGCTTCAAATTATTCCCAATACAACAATCAACCGAATACACCATCATCTCCCAGTTACCCTAAATCTCCACCATTAGCGCCAAAACCTGTTCCTGTCCGCAAACAAGATGAGCCACCTGAGCTACCTCCCACTAGCACTCATCCTTTGTATTCAGCAAGTATGCAAGACCCCCCTAAAATGGCTTTCTATCCAAATTCCAGTCTTCCAAATAAAGGACCTGCTCGTGATCCATGGGCCAGAGAGGAACAAGAGCGTCAAGCAGAAGTTCGACGGGAACAAAACCGACAGTGGCAAGAACAACAGATCAGGGAACTCCTTTCATTACCACATCGTAGCCAGCAACAAGAAGAGCAACTTCGTGTGCTACAACTTGAGAGGGAATTCCAGAGAAGGGCCTTGGAAGCTGCAGAGCAGGATGATGAAGATACTGAAGAAAAGGAGAGCCCATCTTCAACGCCTTATGTGCAGCAACCACCAAATAATGTGCAACAAGCAACAACACCAGTGGTGGCTCCTAAACAAGAGCCACCAGCATCTATTTTGAAACCAGGGTTTGCAAATAATACTCCAAGCCAACCACCGGAGCCTGAAGCTCCCCCACCTCCGGAAAGAGGTTCTAGCTATGTGATCATGTCTTTGCATAACAAAGAAGGAACTAAGCGTGTCACATTTAATGATGCTTCTGCTGCTTCTCCTCCGACTAATTTGCCAATTGAAGAAACAGTGAGGGAAGATCCCAACGTAAGTAAAAAATTCTTTTGGAATCCTAATTGCTCAATCCGTTATGCAGGGTAGGGTGGGTTGTTAGTGCGTTATTGTTTTCTAACGTCTTTATTATAGCATGTTAGAAATAAATTGTTAAGAAAAATTGTTGGTTGGGTTATTGTACATAACCTAAAATTAGTACCAACTTATACTGGGTGTTTAGTTATGCCTGTACAGGGTGGCCTAAATTTGTTGGATTTGCAGGCCATCTTGGTTATTATACAGATAGAAAAAAACTGATAAATCTGTTATGGGCCCATTTTTTGAGTATATTTTGATAATGTAGGAGTAAAAAAAATTTATATCATTGAAATGGGAAAAAGGTCTATCTAACTGCCTAAGAAAATATTTATATTGCCATTTAAGAAAATTATTGATAGTATCACTGCTCATTCACTTGACATGTACAGACAGTTTTCGAATGTGACATAAAGTAGCTCCTTAGGCAACAAACAATTTTTTTAAGAAAAAAAAATTGATATAATAGTTTAGAAAATAGAGGGGGGGGGGGGCATTTAATGCATTATAAAATAGAGCTTTGGTTTTCATTTGTATTCTTATTTTAATTTGTAATTTATAAACAGCAAATATAAAAATATGAAAAACTAAAGAAATTTTAATATTTGGTACAAAATCCTATATCAAAGTGAAAGTTAATTTAATTCTACATTTGATGGTATTATAAAATACTAGTATTTGAAAAACAAAAGTTATCGATGTTTGAAGTTTTGCAAAACAGTTAAATTATGAACACCTCATATAATAATCTGCTGTTTTTAACATACCGCTGGATACTTTATAATATGTTACCGCAATCACAGTCCATGTTCACCGGCATACATTGCTTGATCCTTTTTTGAGGAGTCGTTGAGCTACCGGCATATAAACATACCTTTGCTTTGGTATTTTATTGTGTGAAGAGCTTGGAATAACTGACACATTTTAAACGCATGTAATTTCATAGTTTTTAGAAGTCCTGTACCGTTCGAAATATTATTGTCAGTAGTATTCTGTTTTAGTTAATGTAGTTTTAGAAATTTATTATTAAAATCATTTAGAAATGATTGCATTATGCTATAAAATAGCTCACATCGATTTGATTAAAGTTACATTTAATCATCGGGCAGCCCAAAACAATCCGTCATGATTAACATATTTTGCATTCCAAACAGTACAAGTGGCATACTTTTCTTTTTGTTAACACTTTTCTTATAATACTTGCAATAAATGGAATCAACTTTGACATTTTTGTAACCTATTACTTTTATAAATAAAAAATAGTAAGTAATAAATTTTAAAATGTTAAATCCAAGATGCATAACTAACTCAATTTAGGTTATAAACATTGTGATTGAAATCGCCGGTAATTTTCAAAAATGACCAATCCTTAGGTAACCACCCACACTAAATATAAGTTTATATAACAAACTCCAATTATTTTAAATTACCCACTCTGTATAAAGATGCATATCCAAAAATAATTCATATCTGAAGGTGAATTCAAAGTGTATTAATTACTATTTTTTCATTGCAGAGCTTCATTCGTCAAGCTGAATCTATGCTGGCATCTCCCACCACTCCCACTGATGGAGCTACAGGTTTATCAACAGCTACACCTGGAGTGATTGGTGCTCAAGAGGTCTATAGAGATCCAAGGACACGTCGTTTAGCTGAACAAGCCCAACAAAAGATGCAAATGCCTGTCCCTGAAAAACTATCCTTCAAAGAAAAAATGAAGATGTTTGCTATGGAAACCGGAGAAAGTGGCACCCCCCGAGACAAAAGTAAAATATCCAGGGCCCAAAGGGATATTGATAGCCTTGGATCGCCAAGTTCCAATCTTGTACATTAAATGGTTATTTTGGCAATAACAAATGTTACTGTTGTAGTTTCGATATTTAAAGATGACTCTGCACTTGGATATCATCCTTACCGTCCAAATACTACTATATAAAGGCACCTTTACAACCTTTGTATTATTATCCTGCAATCAACAACGATCTGACTTGTTTTTCGAGTAGAGAAAATTAAGAGACCTTTCTTAACAGGCCAAGTTAAATGTCGAATTAATATTGAAAACTACTGGATGTTAATTATGAAAAACTCAAAGCTTTAAAGATAGTTTTTCTTTTGAGAAAGGTCTACAGTTAATGTAGTGGCTTATGAAGTGATGAAAAAAACGTATAGTTGCGACTTCAGAATTTTATTGAATGTTTACTCAGAGAATTGTATTATATAATATTAGAAAACCCTATTTTTGTCTATCATGTGCATTTATACATACATAAATTATTTTTGTAGATTAGTCTTTCCTTGATATTTTAAAAAGCAATACTTGTTGCACCATTTTAGAGCTTCACCTATGGACCAACCTTGCTATGTAAATGGAAATTGCTAGACAATGGAAACATTGAAACATGTTGTTATGGAGAACATTCCTTTAATCCATATTTCTAGGAAAAAAACCAGCGTATCCACTATTTTATCTACAAATTGTATAAATTTACAATGCAAAAGAATAGTAGATTATTTGAAGAGAACTTAAAATTTGAAACATTGTGACTTTTAGTGTAAATAAACTATGTAAATTTTTCTTTTATAGTAGGATCTGGTAAAGAGATAATTTTAACATGTATTTAAA
This sequence comes from Ctenicera cuprea, assembly GCA_958336395.1. NCBI lineage: Eukaryota > Metazoa > Arthropoda > Insecta > Coleoptera > Elateridae > Ctenicera > Ctenicera cuprea. Next base: position 17,240,315 of record OY284487.1, on the reverse strand, counting down.
GAAAATCATATAGATAAAATTGTTTTATCTCCTTATTTTATGTATTAGCAATAAATAAAATACTGTAACATTATAGTTGTCTTTGTTTTTCCTATTGGTTTATTTTTATACATATTTCTTATAGGATCCTGGTCCATTAGAAAAGCAACATGCGAGCTTATAGCTCGTCTACTTGGGATACTTCTATTTGGAAGTATAATTGATTCGCTCTGCCAAGCAAATGTCATTTCCTATTTTTTTTAAATAGGCTTCAGGATGTATTAAATTGCATGCTAACTAATGGGATCTCGCTTATTTGGAGAGAAACGTGATGGTTAAATTGGAGAGAAACGTGATGGTTAAATTGGAGAAAAGTTGTGAAATTTTGTCTGCTAATAATTTTAAAACAAAATTGGAGCTATCTTGCTTTGTTTCTAAAACAACAAATTTTGAATTTTTTGTTTTTGGGTATAGCACATTTGTCTTGCATATTCTAGTTGCGGCATTATTAGGAAATTTTCCATAGTGAATCTTATTTTTTCAGATTTGATATAGCTGCTACCATTGTTAATTTTCAACTGCCAACTTTTTTCCTGTAGACTGGATTTTATTTTTTTTTCATATTTTGATTTTTTATTCGGATTTAAATGTTTTGTGACACTTTGCATTTTGTTTAAGTTTTGAATGTCTTTGATCATTTTATTACAAAAAATAAACATTTCACATGGGTGCCATAGAAAGACCACGGCATTTAATTTGTTTTAAACAATTGTAATAGGCCATGAATTGATAAAAGTAAAGTAAAACGAGACTTTTATTTACATCAACCTTTAACGTTTAGATACATCAAACGAATGGGAAAATTTTAAGAAATTTTGTTTTGAGAGGGCACCTGGATAAGTTATTTTTTACAAAAACAAAGGAATGACAAAGTTTCTAACACAACTGAAAATTCTACTTGCAAAAGTAAAAATTTGTAAAGCAAGCTATGCCAACATTATGAGGTATTTGGAAACTGATTTCTGAAAATTTATCAAAGAATTCGGAACAAAGCCGAAGAAAAATCATCAGAACAATTTCTGAAAAAGTGGATTCAAAGACAAAATTAAAGCAGAAAAAGTGAAATTAAGTTTTCTCCAAAATCGAAATTTGCAACGTATTTTGCATAATTTTGCCTTTTTAACGAAAGTGAAGTAAAATGAGGCTTGCCATCATTCTGAACCGAAAATTTCAGTTTAGCAATTTTTCCTCGAACTTCGAGTTTCCCAGCAAATTGTCTTCCTGCCAGGAGCTTTCCCTAATTAGTTGTAAGTGGTTAAATAAATACATCTGAAATAATTTGTTTTGAATGTGTCAATTCCATTGAATAATATCTTAAAATACCAATAAAGTCGTTAAAAAAAACTATTCCATGGATATAATTAATGTCCTTGGTTAATTTCGGTTTTAGCAGTTGTGGTCCTCATAACTGTTATCATGAATATGAACTACCCCTGCGAAATCACTGTTTCATCGATATTTATAACGAATCGGACACGATCTCTATAAGATGGCGCTACGGTTAGCTCTCGTATTTATTGTATTTGTAGTGTATGTTTAAAACGGGTTTGGGCCGTACACTACAGTACTCTGGTTTCCCTTCAGTGCGAATAAATCTTTCGCCTTTTACTAAAGATTTCCGTGGAGGGGAGCAACTCAAATGAGTTTGTAACAAATTTTTTGGTTGCCCGGCGAAAGCTGGGCTATAAGAGAATATAAACGTAATTATTTACTGGATTATTGATGTCTAACGTTACAAGCCAAGCAACGAACGGTCTATCTGCCTTTTAAAGATTATTATTAGATTTACTTCTAAAAATTTATATTATTGTTCTTGCACCCGTTAAGACCAAAAAGCCATGCATCCTCTGTATACTATAAAGTTAAATTACTAATTTACTAATCAATGTTGTGAGTTTTATGAAGATATTATAAATTATACAATAAACTTCAAGCCTTTCTTCATAAATTTATTATATAGATAATGCTATATGTACATTTCGATTACGATGTAATCATCTACAGTAGCAAATGCTAACTAACTCTAAAATCTAAGGCTGAAGTAAACATAACGGAAATTTTAAGGAACATTTACGGACTCGTGATTTATGAGATAACGGTATGGAATTACACTTCTAAGGGCAAATAAAGGACAAGTGGTGAAAGTTGCAGGTCAGTTTTCTGAAGTTTGAATTAAATCAAGTAAACGGTTGTTTAAGGGTGACAAATCAAAATTTAAAAGGTCGTTTTCGTGCTTTTTCATTTCAATTGTTTCTAACATATTTAAATGATATCCGTTACTTGCCATTAGTGAAAGGTTATGGGTATTGAATTTATGACCTGTAATAGGCAGCCAAAGCGGATTTGTCAATATTAATATTTTTGAGATGGCCAATATATTGTTTGGAGCAATTATTACATTTAATCTGATAAATGCCTGATTTGTCATTATCAGTTTCTTTATCCAAGGTGTTGCCGAGTAAAGTTTTCAAATTGTTTTTATTATTTGAAAAAGCTAAGTCAATATTAAATTCTTTAAATAAATTTTTGAATTCTCTTTCTATTTTTGGGTGGTAAGTGAATTTGTGTTTTTTGAACGCCTTTTTTGGTTCAGGTGAAAATGTAGTAGAATTTTGCCGAAACAGTTTTCTTTTGTGTTTTGTTAAAATTTTTTTAATGATATTATTGTTGTATCCATTTGATTCAGCAATTTCCTGTATGGCTGTATGTGCTGTAATTCTTTATTAAACCTGATTTCTGAAAGTGGTACTGTCAATAATCTGTGGACTAAACTATGGAATACCGCGATTTTGTGCGGGAAGGGGGTGTTTGAATTTTGTTGTATGTAATTATCAGTGTGTGTGGGCTTTCTGTAAATGTCAAAAGCTAATGTATTATTTTCTTTAATGATGAGAATGTCCTAAAAAAGTAACTGATTATTTTGTTCAGTTTCATGAGTAAATCTGATTGAAGTTATCTCACAAATCACGAGTCCGTAAATGTTCCTTAAAATTTCCTTCATGTTTGCTTCAGCCTTAGATTTTAGAGTTAGTTAGCATTTGCTACTGTAGATGATTACATCGTAATCGAAATGTACATATAGCATTATCTATATAATAAATTTATGAAGAAAGGCTTGAAGTTTATTTTATAATACTAATTTACTATCGAGTTTAAAACAGAAAGTAAACAAACAGCAAAGAATACATGAATAAAATAACACAAACTTTTATTTTATAGTATAAATAATAAGTGCGTCATTTAATCCCAAGTTTGAAGAAACACGATGGGTATTGAATGAAGCACGTCTGTCCTGTGATATACAGGGTGTCCAAGATAAGGAGTGCATGCATCTCGTAAACGGTAAGAGATAGAGATTCGGTTAAATGAGAAAAATTGTTCAGCATCTCAAGTACTACTATAATCCACATTTAAATCCTAGAATTTTTGCTTAATTTACAGTACAGACTGAAAAAACTAAAATTTTCAGTTTTCGTTTTTTGTGTATAATTTGGATATTACCAAAGATTTAGGCACTTTTTTACACAGATTTCGAATCTTAAATTAAAATTTTTATAGGTCGTTCACTTTTCAAGATATTGACATTAACGTCGCTTTTTTAAATATGCGTCAAAGGCGGCCATGTCATCATTGAATAGAGCTCTTTTTTTCCTTTTGTTTGATATAAGGTTTGATTGGTTTATTTTCACAAATAACGGAGTTAAAACTGTTTTTTATAGTTTGCTGAGTAATAAAACACGAAAAGGAAGATAAATTTAGAATGACCATAAACTCGTGTAAAGATGCAGATATTGCCAAAACAAATTAAATAGTACTCATCTCATACGATCATACATTTTTAATAATTTTATTCGCTGAATCATTCAGGTGTTTTTTTTGTTTTTTCACGCCTACTATAAGCAAACAATTTCTCGCTTTATTATTTGGGAAGATAAACGGATCAAACCTCAATGGAAAGAAATGCAGCAGTTTGTTTTTTGTTTTCTTGTTTTTTTTGTTAATGGTCAGCCTACTCAACAAAACAGTTTTTCACAGCCTACTATGAAAACAAAAGGTTTCTTGCTTACACCTCCGTTATTTGTAAAAATGAACCAATCAAACCTTATATCAAAGAAAAGGAAAAAAGAGCTCTATTCAATGATGACATGGCCTCCTTCGATCCCCATCACAGCACATACGTGCTTCATTCAATATCCCTCGTGTTTCTTCAAACTTGGGATTAAATGAAGCACTTATTATTTATACTATAAAATAAAAGTTTGTGTTCATGTATCAAGAGGTCCAAAAAAAACTGATTCTCAGCGGGCTGTGGAATGAAAAGTCACGACTTTGCTAGACTCAGGGAATGTTTATACCTAATGTCAATTTCAGGTTAGGTTTTAATTATTATCTGACATTATAAACATTTCTTTAGTCTAGCAAAGACGTGACTTTTCATTCCACAGCCCGCTGGGCTCAGTTTTTTTGGATCCCTTGATAGTCTCTTTGCTGTTTACTTTCTGTTTTAAACTCGATAGTAAATTCGTAATTTAACTTTATAATATGCAGGATAGGATGAATAATGATGTAAATAAAGACTGGTGTTTGCACTCTATTCAATTATTTTCATCCTCAAACTTTGACAATCTCAGGGCTCTTTGTAAGTTTTATCAACAGATGGCGCAGCTGTAAACGTCATTTTTATTTTAAAATAAATTTGAAAAGTAAGAAGTGGTTTTATTTATTTATTATCACGGTAATATTTTAAGCAAAAAATGCCAAAATACTGTTGTTTGTGCGGCCTATCAAAGGGCGATAACAAAACCTTGTCATTATTTGCTATTCCCAAGGTGAATTTAGCTATTTTGTTTACCTATGATTGCTAATTTTGATGGAATTACAGACTAAAACAGAACGCGAGAATTGGAGTCGCAATTTTAAAAAGAAAATTCCCGAAAATGGTTTTATTTGCAGTAGGCATTTTAATGACACCATTCAAATTAAACATAAAAGGCGAATACTCCTTAATAAAGAAAATCGTTTTGACCATTCCTGTTTCAACATGTACAGCAGAGCGTTCCTTTTCTGCTTTGAGGAGCTTAAAAACGTACCTCAGAAATAATATGACCCAAAGAAGATTGAACGACCATGCAATTGTAAACGTAAATAGGGAACTGGCCGACGAGATAAATCTTGACACTGTGGCTGACATATTTATAAATAGAATTACAACTTGCAGGAATACTTTTTTTTATAATTAAATAATTTGCATTAGCGCAATATTATCATATTTATGAGCTGAAAATGTTTCTTTTATTTAATTTTTTAATTTATTTTACTTAAATCAGTTTTTCGTATGTTTCAAAAATGTCTTATTAAAATATTTTTTAATTTGATTTTATTAATTATTAACCTTTACATTACGTTTTTTGGAGTCTGCATCAGTTCAACTTGTCAAATGTTAGCATTTGTGATTTGAGTGAGCACCCCCGAGCATTTTCAAAACCCGGCGCCTATGGTGTCAGGAGCTTTTCCTAATTAGTTGTAAGTGGTTAAATAAATAAATCTGAAATAATTTGTTTTGAATGTATCAATCCCATTGAATAATATCTTAAAATACCAATAAAGTCATAGAAAAAACTATTCCATGGATATATTTAATGTCCTTGGTTAATGTCGGTTTTAGCAGTTGTGGTCCTCATAACTGTTATCATGAATATGAACTACCCCTGCGATATCACTGTCTCATCGAATTTTATAACGAATCGGACACGATCTCTATAAGATGGCGCTACGGTTAGCTCTCGCATTTAATGTATTTGTGGTGTGTGTTTAAAATGGTTTTGGGCCGTAGACTACGGTACTCTGGTTTCCCTTCAGTGCGAATAAATCTTTCGCCTTTTACTAAAGATTTCCGTGGAGGGGAGCAACTCAAATGAGTTTGTAACAAATTTTTTGGTTGCCCGGCGAAAGCTGGGCTATAAGAGAATGTAAACGTAATCATTTACTGGATCATTGATGTCTAACGTTACAAGCCAAGCAACAGTCTGGTCTGTCTGTCTGCCTTTTAAAAATTATTATTAGATTTATTACTTCAGAAAATTTATATTATTGTTCTTGCACCCGTTAACGACCAAAAACCTATACATTCATCCAGTGATGTATAAAGAGTATGGCATAAAACATACACGAAGAGAAATGAAATCCCCTGGTTAATTTTTGGCAACACAAACTCGCAAGGCGCCGCCTGGTGACGGTGTGGCAGAACTAAAAATTTTAAATAGCTTACCGCGCTTATTTGAATTGGCAAATATTTCAAGCAATTGACAGCTGTTTATATTGCATTTTTATGCAATTGAAATTTCGTTTGCTTTTATTGGAGAATTCGGAAGGTTTGAAAATAATCCAATAAAAACAAACTAATTTCAATTGTATAATAATGACAATGACAGCTGCAATGAATAAAATTTACTATAAAATAGGTTAGTTACTAAAAAAAACGCAAAAATTGATTAAACTATGGGGTATATTAATCAAAATAACCTGAAAAACAATAATTTTCAATAAAACAGCATAAATAAATACATCCCAAAATACAGTAGTGTAAACGAAACAAATATTAATATAGTACAATAAAAATAACAATACCTACATGCTTAACAACAAAGAAATAAATATTCTATAAACTCAATACAACTTAATTCTTATAATAATAAAAAATTCAACACAAATTGACAATAGATAAATACATATCACATTTGTAACAGTTAATACTGATCCTGTAAAAATAAATAAATATTCTATAAACTCGATAAAAACTTAACAATTGTTCAAAATGAGATCAGTACAAACAGCTATCACATAGATTTAAATTTCTTCACCTTCTTAATGTGTCCGTCGGAAATGGCCTTTGATTTTTGCTTATCCTTGACGAATTTGAAAATTAGAAAGGTCACACACCTATCTAAAATCAAATTGTCATAGTTGTGTTCTGTACATGCTACGTGCGCAAAATCATAATGCAATTTAAACAATCTCTTAAACTTATCCTCAAGCTTTGACTGAAACCCATCGATTTCGAGATAATTATATAAATTGTCATGAATATTTTGAACAAGTTGCATAACAGATTCACTTGCATATTTTAATCTATGGGTGTTGTCGGTCTCTTTGAAGGAAGTAAATAGATGGCGGTTAGTAACCTCCTCGGAATATAAATTTTTCCGACAAGTATCACAATCAGTTACATTAATTGCTTTTAATACATAACCTGCCACATAAGCAAGAGCTTGACTATCTTCACAAGGAATATCTTCAAGCTTTTGAGAATTAAATTCAAAAATTGCAACTGATTGTGGCTCTTGATCTATTTCTTCGTCTAGGGACGAGAATTTCAATAAGTTACCCAAATCATCCAATGGTGAACACAGATCATCTTCGCAGTTACCACTGCCACCCGTTGGTAAAGCTAATTTGTTTACAACAACAGTTTTTAAGGCAGCAGTAAACTGATGACAAGTAGGATTGGTATTGGGTCCGCCATGCTGTCTAATGCAAGAAAATAGATTTTCTACAGGGTCTTGGTTCAACCCTCGCAAACTTAGAAAATCAAATCCATCTACATCTTTAATACTGTTCCAGAGGAAAATAACTGACTGGATGGTAGTTTGCCATCCCCGAATGAATGAATACTGTTTAGTACAGTCAATGCCAGTTGTTAGGTCAAATAATTTCCACTGATTCAGTTCTATTAATAATTCTGACCAAAGTTTCAAATGTGGTGAATTTGATGTCAAAGCACATCTAAAAGGCTTTGAATCAAGGGGCTTAATGCGCGAACCATTCAAAGAGTCAAATAAATTGTCAATTTTTTGAACAAATTCTGCAGTAAAAATAGAATCGGAAGGTAATACTGCAAAAGTAGCAAACGTCTCTATGGCACTAGCCATAGAGCTGCTTAACTGAGTAGCAGCAAACTTCACTTTCATCTTTACATAGGAATCTGTGAAATTGAAATGCTCTGCCTTTAATTTAGGTAACGATTTAAATAATTTTTGCTGGTCAAATTTAAAAACAGATTCGATGTATTCAAATTTAGCAGATTTGTGAGCTTCAAATTGAATTCTGCATCTCAATAATGCGTTCCGCGTGTTCTTCAATAAATGCGGTACATCAAAAATCGTAACAATCGGTTTTTCATTAATAAAGAAATAATAAGGGCTTTGTCGAGGGTGCCTTTCTGCACATAATTGAGATATGGCCGACTGATTAGTAGGACCTTGATCGCAAACTGTCGCTATTACATTTAAACCGACTTCTTGAAGCTTCTTAATTATTTCTTTAATAAGGAATTTTAGATTGAACGTTGCAACAGTGTGAGATGTGAAATAATAAGCAACAACTTGTTTCCACTGTTTTCTAATTCCTTTGATCATAAAAACAAGAGCATGATTAGCTGCTTTATTTGACCTTCCCAAAGAGCCTAAATCCTCATAACCACTAATTATTTGTTTATGATGTTCATAATGAAACCCTTTGCACAAAGAAATTTCATCAAAAAGCAACGCACAGTAACGATCTGCGGTATGCATTTTCACTACTTGCTGTCGTAAGTGATCCATAATAGCTGGGTTAACTCCAGTTTCAAATGGAATTTTTGCCAAAATACCTTTCAAAGTTCTCACAGAAGGTAACAAAAAATATGCCTGTAAGTACTTGTACAGACGTGGACTTCTTTTGAACACAGATAAAGCAAATGCCTTATCCTGTTCAGTCCATCTACGTGCACTGGGTTCTTTACCAGCATTCTTTAATTGAGAATTGATAAACTCTTTTGATACTTCATTTAACTTTTCATCAATTAGCTGAAATTTATCAGCTTCGTATAGTTTTTTAAGAGTATTTGTCTTTTCTCTTTGGTTCTTTAAAGTAGCGCGAAGTTTACTTAATTTCGCACAAACATTTCTATGCGCAGCGTACATAATATTCTCTTTAGGTGTTAAATCTTTTTTTGAAGTTCCAATCTTGGCTAAAATTCCACTCTCACCTTCGTTTAAAAAAGCAAACCGTTTAAAATTGCAAGATACTTCATTAACATCATTCAAACAATAATTGTGATCTTGATCAAAGTTGCTTATTACTTTATTTTGTGAATGAGAGGAGGTACTTGTTAGAAAACAAGCACATTGCGCAGTTGAAGTTGAAGCATTTAATAAACAAGCACAAGACGTAATTTCTTCCTCGAACAAAGTTACTTCTGAATGAGCAACGATTTCAGATTCTGTTACTATGCTAGCCTCAGAAACTACTTCTTCGTCATTTTGATAAAATTGTATAGGGACCGCATTTACATTTAAACGTTCCCTTCTCGCATTCACAAAATGTTTTTCCTCAAAATGATCCTCACAAATCACCCATTTATTTACATTACCATCTATTTTACATGCATTTTTCCACAGCTGATGGTAGTAGGCGTTCCTTGGAAAGTTGTAAAAGTGTTTGTTTACGTAACTTTTTGAAGTACGTATGTAATACCAATTGTTGCAACCTGGATATTTACAACAATACTTTTTACGCCCAACAACATCCATAATTAATATAAGAAAGTAACTATTGAACAGGCAAAAACCAAAGGCAAGAACCCTTTGCTAAAAAAAGAAACTCGGGAACTGGACGTGGGCGACCTGATGAATTTAAAACTGCAACCCTGAAAATAATAAAATAATTTTAAAAAGGCATAGACATCTATTTCACTCAATACTTATCTTTGCAGTTACAGGAAGCACATCAAAATCTAATCTAAGCAGAATCTGAAAATAAATTAATTTTACACAAGCGTAACATCTATTTTATCATAATACTTATCTTTTTGTGAACGTTTTATAAACGCGGCAAAACGAAACATAACCTGCAATTTACCGACCACATGTCAAAGGAAATTGTACATGCAGTTCCGTGGAAGAACGCGAAAGCACTCGAAAAGGAACGAAGTGGCAGAACTAAATCTGCTGTAATTGGCCAAATTTAAAACTACCGCGGGCTACCCTGCACTGTCCCGCACCTCCCTGATGTGGCATACAAACTTTTGTGTTGCGCGAGCATAGGACAAACCTTCACCCCCATGGAGTATGGTGCCTCAACTTTCACTGTTTGCCCATATAAAAAATTCATCCTTCGTCTTTGACAATCTCAGGGCTCTTTATAAGATTTGGGCATAGATGGCGCTCTTAAAACTTCAAATTTAAGGTATATTTAAAATTTGGCGCTTTTTAAACATGTGCACAACACTTATTTATTAAGGTTAGGTTAACTAGTTAATTTCGTTCTTACTTTTATTAATGAAATATGCAAGGAAGTGAAACATTTATTCAGCATTTTTACGTAATGTTTCTATTGTAGTTATTTTTGTGGTGGTTTTTAGTTGGAAAAAAGGCATAATCCACATAATACCAACAACCAACAATATTGGACAAACAAGTCACCACAATAAGCTGGTTTTATAGTGCAAAGCCTAAAAGGAAACCGTGTTAACAATAGTTACTAGACTAATAGCTTCTTAATTTATGATAATAGGTAAGTCAAATTAAATTTATATAATTGATGCTTAACAATTTATGAAAAATTACTACTGCAGTTTTGCAAGCTTTGCATATTGCTTAGATTTACGGGAACTATTTCGTTTCCTGCCTTCTTTTTGACATGTAAGTGTTAAACGCAGTATAATGAAATTATGTAATATTTCTTGGGTGAGGTCTTCACAATGCAAAGGACATCCCAATAAATATTTGAATTTATGATTGTTTATGGCTTCAGTAATCATCATCAAAGCATTTTTTTCCAGTTCGTTTTTAAATATCTGGCTGACAACCACTTCTACATCAATCAGAAAGTTATAAAGGAGCTCTGATGGATATGTTAAGAAGCCTCTGCTTTTCTCAGTTATGATTTTGTTGAAACTCTCACTACCATGTCCAACGATGTTCATTTTGCAGTCTGGACAGCTTATATTTTTGAATTTCTTTGCTAGAAATCCACACAGGTAAGCAAACGCTTCTTTGCAGTCTGTAAAAGCTTCCGTTAATAAACTTGTGTCATTGTCCACCACAATGTTAAAAGTTAATTCCATTTTTTTCTTTTCAGGATTCTGTTGGATATTCTCCATACTTAACAATGTTTTTAACATGTGGCCCCCAGAAACATTGCTGCCCCTTGGTGGTTTGACCAAAGAGTATATAGACATTAATCTAAATATTTGCCCAACTTGTAATGATTCAGGATGGCTATTGCATCCACCTGCGCTTCTCATCATACCAAAAAAATGCTAAAATAATTTATAATTAAAACGGTTAAAATGTTCAAATTGAAATATTACTTCTAAATTATCTTGATTTATTCTAGTCGTCATTAGATATTTAAAGCCAATCTCTTTTGTTAAATATTCAACCAAGTTTAATGTACAAGGTATTGTTGCTTTAAATCCATCAAAAGTTGAGTTTGACAAGAAGTATTCTGGTGGAGAGCTCTGTTCCCACAAATCCAAATATACAAGGAAATTTTCCAACTCCTAAAACAACAATTTGGTTAGATGCTCTTCAAAGTTTGTGAATTTGCAAATGTTAGGTACCTGATGGTTATGTATGTGTATATTGTATAATAGATTTAGAAAGAGTAATGTATTGCTTTTAAATATTGTGTAGGTAGTTTGGAATATATTTTTTTTTAATTGAAAATGTATTATATGTATACAGTTAGTTATTGTACTCTAGGTAATAGGATACCTTGAATTGATCAGAATCTTTTCTGAGTGACTTTAATGGTGATGAAGAATTCATTATGTCGATGATTTTGTTGATTCTTTGACAAAATTGTACTGTTGGCCCTGAATCCTTTAGGCCACTCACTTCATTTTTATAAGCATTCAATGCAATAGCTACACTATTGCTGAAGAGCTAAAAGTTGAATAAATTTTATTAATAGTTAGGGATAAATCATTTGAAGCAAACCTGAAATGCAAGCTTTGTTGACATTTTTTCAAAATTCTTTGGCCAAATATGCTTATTGGTTAATTTATATGCAATTCGAAATTCTTGTGATGCCTCATGTACTACCAGCGCATCAAAATGTGAATGCTTGACAATACCTTCAGGAACCTTAAATAACGGATCTTAAAATTTAGAGAATTGATAGTTCAGTTAGCATAATTACATGAAACTGTTTTCTTGAAATAAGGAGATTTCTGAGACATTTAACTAAATGTGGAAAATCTGAAGCAACTTGTAACAATCTCTGGTCATTTTCTGGATGTATACACCAAGGTTGCAGCATATCTGTGATACCGAAAGTTTTCCACATAGATCGATTCCATGTAGCTCCATCACTTGTTAGTACATCTATATGCAATCCTGCATTTTCACATAACAAAATACATTCAAGCACTAATTTTGCTTGCACATTTCCAGTTACATTTCCTTTAGTTAGAAAGCATGCTAGTGCTTGGATTCCTCTACCAGCGAATGGTTGAAACATGAACACTAATGCATGATTGCCCAACTCATTTTCATCTTTTTTTGGCGTGTGTGAACCTAAATGCACGAACCCAAACAGTTCCATGTTGTTTTTATTAAAATGTTTAGATGGTGAAATTTTGCATTCATCTATAAGCAAACTGCCGTGAGTTTCCCAAACAGACATCATTTTTGTTTTTTCCTTAATTACTTTGAACAATTCCGGTTTGAAACCAAAGTTACCATCAATTTTTTTAATATATCTTAAAAGACTTGTATGACATGGAAGAGGCATGATTTTTTCTCGTCTTATATGTTCATAAAGTTTGGGGCTTTTAATCCTCATTAAAATACAAGAATAAACCCAGTTTAGTGTATATCTAACTCCATGTTTATTTTTCTGCGAGGATTCCACACAAGCATGTACTAACTCTTTTTGTATGTCTGGTAGATCCTGTGTGAACGAATATAATTTATTTTTATTGAATGTTGTTTTTCTTATTTTAGCTACAACTATTTCTAATTGTATTTTTTTCTTTTTTTGGTAGGCAATTTTATTTTTGTAATTTAATTTCTTTTTGATGTATTTGTTTTGGTTTGTAATAAATGTCTCGTTCTCAATTTTGATTATTAATTCCTGTAGAGATGTAAGCGATTCTATAGTTTTAAATTCGGGATAGGTTACTTTAACGCCATTTATGTTAATGAAAGTGTTTAAAGCCTCGTCAATTGTTACCGACTTTTCAACTTGTATTGAAGGCATGGAAGTTTCTTTTAATTTTGAATAGACTATATATTTTTCCATTTTATGAAATGCCCACTTAGGAGGTAATAATACAATGTTTAGATTGTTTATAAAGGATTGAAACAAAGATCCTGAATTGTTTATTGATGTAGTAGGTTGTAAAAGATTAAGAATTTTTGTAGTATTAGGTACTTGGATCTTGGCATCAGGAAAGAAACTGCAATAGGAAATAAATTTAGATTAAGAAAATATTCTATTGAATTATTATTGTGTATTCTCTTAAAAATCACAAAATTAAATCATCAGAAGAAAGCAACTATTATAAAAGAAAAACATTGCTGGAACTGCAAAAGATTCATCAACAGTCAATGGAAAGTTACTTTTAAATAATACTGTAGTTACAGAGTTACAAAAGCAATAAAAGTTACTACTTAGTTTATTTATAAATTCGAGTTTTACTTGGTTGAAGTTCATGACCTGTAAACAGGTTGAAATACTTATAAGGCTAAAATAAGAAACCTGTTGAAGTTAAGAATTGTTTTATTTACAATAAACTACTTAGTTACTTTTAAAATGTAACTACAATACTTTTTCGTTTCATTTTTATGTTTTTTTTTCCTAGTTTATTAAAATAAATCAGGTATTTAAAGTAATTTATTTAAAAAAATCTTTAACAATAATAGTGGTTCAAACATATTGTCGTGCAACTGTAGGTAGGTAGGTTTGCTAGCCTAGCATGCATGCCTAGCGTGTTTTCTTAAAATTGGACACTGGTTGCAACAGTTGGGTGGTGATTTTATCAAAAAAGTGCCTTTACATGGTTGCTCTTTATCAGGGATTAGAAAAAAGTGGTCTCATTTACAAGCGTATTCCATGGTAACGTGTTACTTGAATCGTTACTTAAAAATGTAACGCTTTGCTTCCAATGACTGCATAAACTTGACTTGGTACAAAGCATAATTTTAATACAAACCATTGATTTACTGATATGTTCTCATTATCGTCGGGTACATACGCCTTAGTTTTATCTGCAGTAAACATGCTGAAATTTATTTGTAAATTAGTTTTATCATAGAAGAATGCTGATGGTGATGGAAGTCTTACAAATTTTCTTTATTAAGGAGTATTCGCCTTTTATGTTTAATTTGAATGGTGTCATTAAAATGCCTACTGCAAATAAAACCATTTTCGGGAATTTTCTTTTTAAAATTGCGACTCCAATTCTCGCGTTCTGTTTTAGTCTGTAATTCCATCAAAATTAGCAATCATAGGTAAACAAAATAGCTAAATTCACCTTGGGAATAGCAAATAATGACAAGGTTTTGTTATCGCCCTTTGATAGGCCGCACAAACAACAGTATTTTGGCATTTTTTGCTTAAAATATTACCGTGATAATAAATAAATAAAACCACTTCTTACTTTTCAAATTTATTTTAAAATAAAAATGACGTTTACAGCTGCGCCATCTGTTGATAAAACTTACAAAGAGCCCTGAGATTGTCAAAGTTTGAGGATGAAAATAATTGAATAGAGTGCAAACACCAGTCTTTATTTACATCATTATTCATCCTATCCTGCATATTATAAAGTTAAATTACGAATTTACTATCGAGTTTAAAACAGAAAGTAAACAGCAAAGAGACTATCAAGGGATCCAAAAAAACTGAGCCCAGCGGGCTGTGGAATGAAAAGTCACGTCTTTGCTAGACTAAAGAAATGTTTATAATGTCAGATAATAATTAAAACCTAACCTGAAATTGACATTAGGTATAAACATTCCCTGAGTCTAGCAAAGTCGTGACTTTTCATTCCACAGCCCGCTGAGAATCAGTTTTTTTTGGACCTCTTGATACATGAACACAAACTTTTATTTTATAGTATAAATAATAAGTGCTTCATTTAATCCCAAGTTTGAAGAAACACGAGGGATATTGAATGAAGCACGTATGTGCTGTGATGGGGATCGAAGGAGGCCATGTCATCATTGAATAGAGCTCTTTTTTCCTTTTCTTTGATATAAGGTTTGATTGGTTCATTTTTACAAATAACGGAGGTGTAAGCAAGAAACCTTTTGTTTTCATAGTAGGCTGTGAAAAACTGTTTTGTTGAGTAGGCTGACCATTAACAAAAAAAACAAGAAAACAAAAAACAAACTGCTGCATTTCTTTCCATTGAGGTTTGATCCGTTTATCTTCCCAAATAATAAAGCGAGAAATTGTTTGCTTATAGTAGGCGTGAAAAAACAAAAAAAACACCTGAATGATTCAGCGAATAAAATTATTAAAAATGTATGATCGTATGAGATGAGTACTATTTAATTTGTTTTGGCAATATCTGCATCTTTACACGAGTTTATGGTCATTCTAAATTTATCTTCCTTTTCGTGTTTTATTACTCAGCAAACTATAAAAAACAGTTTTAACTCCGTTATTTGTGAAAATAAACCAATCAAACCTTATATCAAACAAAAGGAAAAAAAGAGCTCTATTCAATGATGACATGGCCGCCTTTGACGCATATTTAAAAAAGCGACGTTAATGTCAATATCTTGAAAAGTGAACGACCTATAAAAATTTTAATTTAAGATTCGAAATCTGTGTAAAAAAGTGCCTAAATCTTTGGTAATATCCAAATTATACACAAAAAACGAAAACTGAAAATTTTAGTTTTTTCAGTCTGTACTGTAAATTAAGCAAAAATTCTAGGATTTAAATGTGGATTATAGTAGTACTTGAGATGCTGAACAATTTTTCTCATTTAACCGAATCTCTATCTCTTACCGTTTACGAGATGCATGCACTCCTTATCTTGGACACCCTGTATATCACAGGACAGACGTGCTTCATTCAATACCCATCGTGTTTCTTCAAACTTGGGATTAAATGACGCACTTATTATTTATACTATAAAATAAAAGTTTGTGTTATTTTATTCATGTATTCTTTGCTGTTTGTTTACTTTCTGTTTTAAACTCGATAGTAAATTAGTATTATAAAATAAACTTCAAGCCTTTCTTCATAAATTTATTATATAGATAATGCTATATGTACATTTCGATTACGATGTAATCATCTACAGTAGCAAATGCTAACTAACTCTAAAATCTAAGGCTGAAGCAAACATGAAGGAAATTTTAAGGAACATTTACGGACTCGTGATTTGTGAGATAACTTCAATCAGATTTACTCATGAAACTGAACAAAATAATCAGTTACTTTTTTAGGACATTCTCATCATTAAAGAAAATAATACATTAGCTTTTGACATTTACAGAAAGCCCACACACACTGATAATTACATACAACAAAATTCAAACACCCCCTTCCCGCACAAAATCGCGGTATTCCATAGTTTAGTCCACAGATTATTGACAGTACCACTTTCAGAAATCAGGTTTAATAAAGAATTACAGCACATACAGCCATACAGGAAATTGCTGAATCAAATGGATACAACAATAATATCATTAAAAAAATTTTAACAAAACACAAAAGAAAACTGTTTCGGCAAAATTCTACTACATTTTCACCTGAACCAAAAAAGGCGTTCAAAAAACACAAATTCACTTACCACCCAAAAATAGAAAGAGAATTCAAAAATTTATTTAAAGAATTTAATATTGACTTAGCTTTTTCAAATAATAAAAACAATTTGAAAACTTTACTCGGCAACACCTTGGATAAAGAAACTGATAATGACAAATCAGGCATTTATCAGATTAAATGTAATAATTGCTCCAAACAATATATTGGCCATCTCAAAAATATTAATATTGACAAATCCGCTTTGGCTGCCTATTACAGGTCATAAATTCAATACCCATAACCTTTCACTAATGGCAAGTAACGGATATCATTTAAATATGTTAGAAACAATTGAAATGAAAAAGCACGAAAACGACCTTTTAAATTTTGATTTGTCACCCTTAAACAACCGTTTACTTGATTTAATTCAAACTTCAGAAAACTGACCTGCAACTTTCACCACTTGTCCTTTATTTGCCCTTAGAAGTGTAATTCCATACCGTTATCTCATAAATCACGAGTCCGTAAATGTTCCTTAAAATTTCCGTTATGTTTACTTCAGCCTTAGATTTTAGAGTTAGTTAGCATTTGCTACTGTAGATGATTACATCGTAATCGAAATGTACATATAGCATTATCTATATAATAAATTTATGAAGAAAGGCTTGAAGTTTATTGTATAATTTATAATATCTTCATAAAACTCACAACATTGATTAGTAAATTAGTAATTTAACTTTATAGTATACAGAGGATGCATGGCTTTTTGGTCTTAACGGGTGCAAGAACAATAATATAAATTTTTAGAAGTAAATCTAATAATAATCTTTAAAAGGCAGATAGACCGTTCGTTGCTTGGCTTGTAACGTTAGACATCAATAATCCAGTAAATAATTACGTTTATATTCTCTTATAGCCCAGCTTTCGCCGGGCAACCAAAAAATTTGTTACAAACTCATTTGAGTTGCTCCCCTCCACGGAAATCTTTAGTAAAAGGCGAAAGATTTATTCGCACTGAAGGGAAACCAGAGTACCGTAGTCTACGGCCCAAAACCATTTTAAACACACACCACAAATACATTAAATGCGAGAGCTAACCGTAGCGCCATCTTATAGAGATCGTGTCCGATTCGTTATAAAATTCGATGAGACAGTGATTTCGCAGGGGTAGTTCATATTCATGATAACAGTTATGAGGACCACAACTGCTAAAACCGACATTAACCAAGGACATTAAATATATCCATGGAATAGTTTTTTCTATGACTTTATTGGTATTTTAAGATATTATTCAATGGGATTGATACATTCAAAACAAATTATTTCAGATTTATTTATTTAACCACTTACAACTAATTAGGAAAAGCTCCTGACACCATAGGCGCCGGGTTTTGAAAATGCTCGGGGGTGCTCACTCAAATCACAAATGCTAACATTTGACAAGTTGAACTGATGCAGACTCCAAAAAACGTAATGTAAAGGTTAATAATTAATAAAATCAAATTAAAAAATATTTTAATAAGACATTTTTGAAACATACGAAAAACTGATTTAAGTAAAATAAATTAAAAAATTAAATAAAAGAAACATTTTCAGCTCATAAATATGATAATATTGCGCTAATGCAAATTATTTAATTATAAAAAAAAGTATTCCTGCAAGTTGTAATTCTATTTATAAATATGTCAGCCACAGTGTCAAGATTTATCTCGTCGGCCAGTTCCCTATTTACGTTTACAATTGCATGGTCGTTCAATCTTCTTTGGGTCATATTATTTCTGAGGTACGTTTTTAAGCTCCTCAAAGCAGAAAAGGAACGCTCTGCTGTACATGTTGAAACAGGAATGGTCAAAACGATTTTAACCAATATTACAATTTACTTGTCTGCCTTTACAGGCATTTGCTCTAGAAGTTTGAGCAATATTTGTTCGTAGGCCCTGGCTGCCTAAACAGGGCCGTGTGCTTAGATTATTTAAACCTTGGGGCGGACAAGGATTTGACCTGAATGTATTTGTTGCCAGAACAATAATACTTAATCGGCTTATGCTTATTAGCTGTTTGTGAACCCATACAAACTAACGTTTCGCAAGACATTACAGCTGGCATCTTCAGAGTGAATAAAACACCGAATTCAAATCCGGGAAGCGGAAGTATTTAAACCTATTTGAGCCAGTCGGGCAGAACGGCGGAGTTCTGGTTGGCTGTCACCGTTGGGCAAAGACAGATCCGGTGGAGCGTGATCGTGAGATCGATGATGCTTAGGAGTCCTTAGAGGATAAACTACTAGTCCAAGCATTTTATGTCATTTTATTCTTCGTTTCACTTTTATTTTTAGCGCTGCTCTCCCAGCTGATGACGATGATATGTTAATGTTTGCATTCGATGAAGATGAATCTGATGAATCAACTTTCTTTTCTGCTACACGAATTACAAATTTGTCCATTTTAACGAGTATTTTTTCTATTTAATTTTTATTTAAAAATTATTATTTTTTTTAGTTTAATTTATTTAATTTTTTCTAAATCCGGCGTGCTTGACCCCCGGAGTACCCACGTAGTCGGCGCCTATGCCTAACACGAAGAAAATTTGCTGGGAAACTCGAAATTCGAGGAAAAATTGCTAGAACTGAAATTTTCGGTTCAGAATGATGGCAAGCCTCATTTTACTTCACTTTCGTTAAAAAGACAAAATTATGCAAAATACGTTGCAAATTTCGGTTTTGGAGAAAACTTAATTTCACCTTTTCTGCTTTAATTTTGTCTTTGAATCAACTTTTTCGGAAATTGTTCTGATGATTTTTCTTGAAGCCTTCAGCTTTGTTTCGAATTCTTTGATAAATTGTCAGAAATCAGTTTCCAAATACCTCATAATGTTGTCATAGCTTTCTTTACAAATTTTTACTTTTGCAAGTAGAATTTTCAGTTGTGTTAGAAACTTTGTCATTCCTTTGTTTTTGTAAAAAATAACTTATCCGGGTGCCTTCTCTCAAAACAAAATTTCTTGAAATTTTCCCATTCGTTTGATGTATCTAAACGTTAAAGGTTCAAGTAAATAAAAGTCGCGTTTTACTTTACTTTTATCAGTTCATGGCCTATTACAATTGTTTAAAACAAATTAAATGCCGTGGTCTTCTATGGCACCCATGTGAAATGTTTGTTTTTTTGTAATAAAATGATCACAGACATTCAAAACTTAAACAAAATGCAAAGTGTCACAAAACATTTAAATCCGAATAAAAAATTCAAATATGAAAAAAAAATAAAATCTTTTCTTTTCATATCTCTTGATTATACTTATTAAGGGCTATCAAATAGTATAAATATTTGCATTGATTGGATATTTTGTTTTTGAGTAATCAGGCATTACTAAGGTTAAAATTTGCAAGAATTCGTAGCGGCCTTCATTTTGAAGATAAAGCGTTTGGAAAAAAACGTTTGATTTGTCTTCAGATGCACTACAACGCTATCATTTAATATTGTTTTTAATTTAAATATCGTTGAAATCAGAAAAACAAATGCAATCTGCTTATGTCAAAAAACAATATGGCGGCTATTTGAGATAAGAAAGTTGCTATCTGTATCTTGAAAACCGCCATCTTAAAATTTTATGAAACATTTTTGAATTTGTGTAATCGAACCTAGTGAAGTTTATTTGAAACTTTTTTTAATATTAAATTAACGCAAATATTACCTTAAAAAAAATTATTTTTCAGTTTTTAACGATAGCATTTTAATGGCTGAAAATTTGTGATTTTTCTAAACGGGATATGAACCAGTATAAAAAACTGGACAACCTTGTTATTTAACCGACTCTGTATTTTTAATAATAACAAAGATACCCACGCAATGCTACTCCATTTGAGACATCCATTCAGAATCTGACAAACTGATTTTATTTTGTTATTGCTGGCAGGTAAGAAGACATTAATACTTAAATTATTTTGAAAACATAATAAGTAGATAACTATTTCTAGGTATAAGTATACGAAAGTTCAGGCAAAGTGATTTGCTCATTTTTTCCACAGAATATCAACAAATAAAACAGAATTGTTAAAACTTTATTTAGCTAACATTGCACAAGGCAAACATATAAATACATATACAATAAAAATAATTATACAATTACATTGAAATATTTTAATTTATTTTGTAACTTAAACCGTTTTGTCTGACTTTTGAATTTTGAAACACTTTCAGTGACTCATGTTTTCAGCAGAAATATTAAGAGATGCTACAGCCCCTCTTCTACCGGGATTAACTCCCAAATTTTCCCAGTTAATCCATGATAGTCTGGCTGTTAAATCTGCAACAATATAAGTTTCAAAAAACCTGCTTACCTTAAAAACATAAAATTTAAACTAAGTATCTACAGGGTTGGGCAAAAGTACGGAACAATGCAAATATCTTTAAGACGGCAACCGCCATTTTGACAAAAATTTTCACATGAAGGTTCCGATATACGGCGGATACAATGAAAGTATCTGTGATTTAAAATGACTTCCGGTTTAGCCGGAAATGATATCAAATGTTTTATTTTAAATGTAACACTCTGTATATTTTTTAATTTATCGATAGAACTCTTTTTTGTGAGTTCAGTGATATACGGTTTTATGTCTTTATTTTCAATAATTCTAGAGATATTGAACAATAATGTTTCGTAATTGTTATCTAGCAGCTCATGAAAAAAGAATGTGAGAAGCTTAAACAGTTATGTAATGTTGTCAAATATACTTGGTTGGTGTTGTGTTGGTTTGATGTTATAGATTGAGCAGTGTGGTTGCAGTAATCAATTAATTAACAACATTAATTAAAACTGCCAAATTTAACATCAGAAATGGTTCAATTAACAGAAAGACAACGATTTCAAATTTTGATTATGATTGGTTTTGCTGAGCGTCAAGAAGTTTGTACTTTATTTAATAATTTGCAATCTTTCTGTTAATTGAACCATTTCTGATGTTGAATATAGCAGTTTTAATTAATGTGGTTAATTAATTGATTTCTACAGCCACACTGCTCACTCTATCGAACATCAAAACAACACAACACGAACCAAGCATATTTGACAGCTGTTAAGGCTTCTCACATTCTTTTGTTTTCATGAGCTGCTAGATAACAATTACGAAACATTATTGTTCAATATCTCTAAAATTATTCAAATAAAGGCATGAAACCTTATATCACTGAACTCACAAAAAAGAGTTCTATCGATAAATTAAAAAATATACAGAGTGTTACATTAAAAAGAAAAAAATTGATATCATTTCCGGCTAAACCGGAAGTCATTTTTAATCGTCAATACTTTCTTTGTATCCGCCGTATATCGGAACCTTCATGTAGAAAACTTTGTCAAAATCGCGGTCGCAGTATTAAAGATATTTGCATTGTTCCGAACTTTTGCCCAACCCTGTATTTAACTATCAAGATGTTCATATTTAATTTTAATGTACAAAACCGCAACGAATTTATTTTCAATGCTGTTCAAAAACTACGATGTTATCTGTCAAGGTACATATGTTGGACAAACCGAATGAAACATGCAACATTTTATCTTACTTATTTTTTACGGTTAGACAGTTTATTCTTACCGCTGGTGTTCCAGTGAGCCCTATCAGCTTTAATTTCGCCTCTAAGACATCGTTCAACATACGTCAATGGATCGCAGTCAGCTGTAAGCACTTCCCTGAGGAGGGCGATATATGCAATGGCAAGACGTAGCGTATCAATTTTGCTGAGTCGTTTTTCGTACGGAAAAGTCGGCACATGCATTCGTAGTTCGTCGAATGCAGAGTTTATACTGCTGCAAAACAACATCGTCAAATTGTTAAATGAAAACGTAACTCATTAGCTTTAAACGTCTCAACACTGACGAGCACACAATCCTAAAGTACCAAAACAAAAACAGTACATTTTAAAAAGGCATAACATTTGTCATTAAAAATAATATTTTATTCTACAATTTGAAAAAAAAAAATATATTAAGTGGAACGCCACAAGATCAAAAATGTGTGCTAAGGGCGAAATAATAAAAAAAAAATTAAATACCTAATAATACATCCAGGAAAAACTAGTACATGCCACATATCAATACAAATGTACCCGGTGGGTCCAATAGCAGACCTCAGCATCCGTTTCCGTTCCCTGATGTTAGCCGCATGACGCTGAATTCGGTAAGGGGAACCACCGTAATAATCTGATCCTGGTAACGAACTTCCGGAACACTGGGTACTATCTGTAATTGTAGAAAATTTGAAAATATTAAAAAGGTTACATTTTAAGTCAGAAATTATAGTTTTTCTTATTACAATAAAAGTTTTAAAAGCAAATCAGTAATTTTATAATTACGTATTACTTTCCAATTTCCAGTATAGAAACGTATTAAGATCGTGGAACGAAAGTGGTTTTTAAAAAATGAGTTTGCGGGGGGGGGGGGGGTTGTGTGTGGTTCATCATAACTACCGAACTGATGGTCGGTTTTTAATTAGCTTTGGAATCTGGGACTATATCAAAAATTCACTGTTAAAATAAGCTTTCAAAAAAATCCCGAAACCGGAAACAGAAGTTAGACATGTTTTTTGGTAGCGTTTTATCCGGAAAACAAATATTCTAAATCTCAAAATGGAATCTGTTAGAAGAGCTCGGGGCAAATCCAAAGCGTTTTTTTACGAATTTTCTAACTTTGAAATGGCGCCCGCCACAATTTTTTAAAAATTTTGACATATACGCCTTATGTTATATTACAGGTTAGCAAATCGAGATCAAATTTGGTGTTGTAGTAACCCTAGGGGCACACAATATTACTATCTCTATGAAAATTTACAAGCGCATGAAAACAGTGAAGTAAAAATTAATTTATATTTTGGAAATTTTTTAAAATATTGCTCAAAACTGTAAATGATTTTTTTTTAATTTTCTATACTCATCCGGTCGTTGATTGCATTTGGGCCTCACCGGATTTTACTGTTCCGGAACAGATGCGGCTCGGACTCTCAGGGTAGGTGGTTGGTCGGAAGCTACCTAGCCTCCTCGTTGAAAGGCCCCAGGTTGGGCGCCAACTTGCTTGGTTTAGCGGTAAAGGCAAGGACTTGTAATCATATAGCTGAAAATGAGCTACAATGTGGTTTGTGTCTCAGTTCGCTATTTTCTCTGTAACGCTCTTTATGAATTTTCGAAAATTTTGGTTTAACGCCTTTTTTCTCAAAAACGAGGTATCAAAGCGGGATGAAATTTGATATCTGATTTATTTGTTGAAAAGTTTTTTTACACAGTGATATTGTGTTCTCCTAGAGCTAGAGTAATACTAAATTTCACCACGATCTATCGAATAGTTTTTAGTAATAAAATCAAAATTTTCCAAAACATTTTGAAACTAAAACATTTGGAATAAGCATTAGATTTGCCCCAAGGTCTTCTATCAGATTTGTATTTAGATTTAAAAAATTCCATTACTCAAAGAAATGCCGCAAATAAATATGTATAACTTCCGCTTCTGGTTTCTGATTTTTTAACGCTTATTATTTTGGTAAATTTTTACTATAACCCCGAAGCTCCGAAGCTTATTGAAATCGGACCGTTCGTTCGGCAGTTATGAGGCATCACAAGCACACTCATACCCACCTATGGATAGGTATTTTTTAAAACCACTGTTTTTTGAGTTCCTGTGAGTAAAAATATGTATTTCCGTCAAAATCTCAAAATCGAACATTTTCAGGCATTAAGTACTTACCTATACTAAAACTATAGGGAAGTAAAAATGAAAATATGAATAAAATTTGTTATACCTGAACCATGATGAAGGGAAGTTAGATAATGATGTTGAATTCCTGTGCTGGATGCAGCACGCCCTGCAAAAGCACAGCTGGGGAGGTCGGAAACTTCATCTTCTGATAGATCTCCGCCACTGTAGCCTCCAAACTGCATACTACTGCAAATTAATGTAGCTAAAATTTTTATACATTAAGATTCATTTTTATTCGGGAAATTGGATGCTAGTTTTGAAAGAGTGAGCCTTATAAGCGTAAATTTGAAATCCTTTGCCCTTCAATCGTTTTTTAATAATTTAACGATAGTCTGAATAAGCATTGTTAATGATTATTTTAACTATTAAATATATATTCACCAGTTGATTTTTTCTCTTAATACTAATGGTAAGTGGCATATCAAAATGTTAGGCTTATTGGAATTAAAAAATGTCTGTACTTTTTATGATGGTCGATTGAGGTGTTTTTCTGATGATTTTAAAATATCTTATAGAAAGTCCGGATTTATATGCGTTTCCATATTATTTTGCTAGCTAATAATAGCGGTTTCTGTTTCTTTGCGTTTCGCGGGATTCTAAATACAATTTTTTCACGTTCATTTTGAATGTATGTTTGAATAATAAGTGCATTCTTTACCATAAATGCATCTATTACTGAATATTTATTCAGTTTTCTCATTGTCACTTGTTTTTTATATAGATATTTTAAAATTTTAAGCTCTTATTAGTAATGTTTCTCGCATTGTCGATTCTTGGGATTTTGAGAAAAGTTCAATATACGGTTCTTAAATTTTTCTAAGACGATAAAAGCTTTGAAGGTCAAATGTGAGACTCGAAGGCAATAATTGCTGGGAAAGATCGGAACCTGCACCAGTTTCTAAAAATACACCTAACAAATTAAAGAGCGGTTTAACAAAAAAACTGGCTTGTCTGTTCTGTGATAAGCAACCTAGCCAAAGTTTTATGTGGCTTTGCGTGAACTGACTGTAAAATAAACGTAGAAGAGTTGCCAAAGTATATGCGTTAGTAAAATCCAGCGGCTCTAAGCGGCGGTTTTCTATACAAACACATTCTGATCAATAAAAGACAACATTTTACATCACATAATTCAGAGTATCATCTCGTTTGCAACTTTATTAAAAAACGCATGCAAACATTCAAATACTATGTATACATAATCTAATTTATAACAGTATATTCACGTTAACTGAATATAACTTACTTTAATTTCTAGCATATCTTCTTTAAATCTGTTTTTTAAACATTAAAATAATAGATGTAATTTTCTATGCATACTGTGTTGTTTAAGTACAAATGTTCTAGCATATTTGAGCTTTTTTAGTGCATGTAATACATAAATTTGGTCTTTACTTATAATTTATCTATACGAATGGATTCATACGTAGGGAAATTTTGTTTAAGATTAAATAATTTAATTCATAATACTAGCGACCTAAAATTAATAATGTATTACTAAAATACTTTATAACTTAAAGAATATTTATTTATTTTAACTTGATACGTATTTCTAATTGTTTACGTTTCATTGTCAAAAGTAAGACAAAAAATAAACAATTGATGTTGCTATTAGGAACAATAGAAGTTAATGACTTGATCTTGGTTACCTATCTCTGCAGACAACTTGATTTCTTATTCTAAAACGTCCACTAATGGTGAATTGAGGAGATCAATTTAAAAACTGTACCCTTAATTAATAATCAAATTGATCTCTTGAATTCACCATTATTGGGCGATATGGCATGAAAAATCAAGTCGTCTGCCTACATAGATAACCAAGATCAAGTCATGCAGTTCTATTGTTCCTATAGCAACACCAACTGCTTCTTTTTTAATTTTACCTTACCGTATAAAGTTAAAACAAATTAATATTGTTGAATGCATAAAGTATTTTATTCATACATCAATACATACTTGAACGAAGTAAAGCTAGAACTTATTAAAATTAGCAATTGATCTCAGAAGTTCATTAGGAATGATAAAATTGCAATTATTTATGGTAAATATTTTTTTACTAAGGCACCTAAAGAAATGTAATAACTTACCTTATTGGTGGCGACGATGAAGAATCAGGCATTTGAGAACGATTTGAACTCATATTTGTATAAAAGTTTATTTAAAATAATGTCCAAAATTATCTTTTACAGTTTCTTTATCGTAAGTCCCATCTCATAAAAAATCACAGCAACTCAACTTCTCATATTGCACAGTTTTTTAAAATTGGTATTAGTTATTTAACGGTATAATAATTATTATTACGCCTTTTGAAACTTTATTAGTTTCAATGCAACAATCCACTTATAGCTATAATTCACAAGCAAATTACACAATGAAATATCCAGAAATCCCACGGGATTTACTTTATATACTCGACAAAACTTTAGAAACTATCATGGCGCGAACATCCCTCTCCATCAATTTCAACAGCTAAATATCATTCCTAATTTCCTTTTGACATAAAGTACATTTTCACGTCATTTTAAACGGAAAATTTGCGAGCGCCAAGTACGCACTAAAGGGTACTTTATTTACGGTGTGCTTTCCTTTGAAAGCAATTTAAGTTTGGATATCGATTTAGGGTGGTTTCAAAATTCGTTGATCCAATCCTGTGACCTCCCTATATCGACTGAATTTCCAGGAGCTTTCATTGGTTAATGCTTCACAACCCTTGGTTAAGAGGGTGCTTTGAGACGATTTTGCTTTGCCTGTTTTTGACAGGTTTGTTAAGTGATTCTAAATTGCCCATCATCTGCAGGTTTGGGGGTTTCTCTTTGTGTTTAAGGGAAATACCGCAGTTCCTATTGTTTGTATATGCAGTTTCTATGACAGATTTTTTATGGCTCTCTATCAAAGGACGCTCTTACTCTTAAATCTCAATCCAACTCGTAGCTTCATTTGCTACCCCCATTTTCATTTTTACATTATTATCAAACAAACCCAAAAGATGAAAAGAAATGAATTATTTTTAATTAATAAAATAATATGATAAATTTAATTATTCCTTATCTATTCAGTACATCCGGATGTCTCACCATTTACCGTTACTTGGCCCCTGCTGCTAAAGGCCGCATCTTTACGGGTCAGTTATATAAGGTGCAAATTCGTAAGCACTGGAGAGCAGAGAACTACTACAGTTTTCGTGGCAAATATTATCAATGCGTAAACAGTGGACGACTAGAAGATAGGAACGTGGAACGCTGACTGACTGGCGGCCTTTATTAGTAAGCCTGTCTTTGTGATGGCCAGTTGCATATTCGTAATTCCCAGACGGTCATAGCCGAATGAGACTTTGTATATCTTAAATGCGATTGCGTAATCTAACGCGTCAGCAGTTTATGTAATTTGTGTTAGTGAATAATGCAAATCAGAATCTTTATCAGATATGTATACACTGTGTCTATAAAGTACCCCCCCAACTAACTTTTGAACGATTTGATATTTTTCCACAAAATTTGGTGAGCTGTAATGGGAAATTAAATACTATTTTTCAGCTCATATTAAAATTTTGTATCATCCAAAATGGCGACTGGATCCATTTTGATTTTTTTTTAATGGAAACGGGAGTCGAATGACACCTCATTGGAAAGGTCTTTTAGTTCTGCGTCTGATCCTAGATCCCTGATCCCGGCTATTCTACAGGCCCCCGCCTACCAATCCATCTTCCAAGAAAATGTCCGTTGAGAAAGTCAGAAACAGGCCTATAATAATGAGGCGGCGCACCTTCTTGTTGAAACATAACGTTTTCAATATTATTTCCAGTCACCTCAGATATTTCTGGGAAAATTTTGTACTGCAAATGAAAAAGTGGACTACTGGACAAAAAAATCAAAACAATTTTGAACTGAGTGAGTTCATTGGTTTACAATCCGCCATTTTGTTATGGCTGAATATTTTTCTTTGGAACTCTAGGATCAGACGCAGAACTAAAAGACCTTTCAAAAGAGGTGTCACTCGACCCTGGATAAAAAAATCTAAACAATTTTGAATTGAGCAAGTCCATTTGTTTAAAATCCGCCATTTTGTTATGGCTGAATATGTTTCTTTGAAACTCTAGGATCAGACGCAAAATTAAAAGACCTTTCAAATGAGCTGTCACTCGACCTCCCTGTTTAAAAAAAAATTTCAAAATGGCGCCCAGTCGCCATTTTGAATGATACAAAATTTAATTTTTGGCTAAAATAGAGTATTTCATTTCCCATTAAAGCACACCAAATGTGGTAAAATATTAAGTCGTTCAAAAGTTAGTTAGGGGGGTGGGGTTACTTTATAGACAGACGGTACTTATACTAGTGCAAGGTCTACTACTTGTGTGCTTAGTATATCATTAGACAAAACTAATATTAAAGAAAACTATTCTATCCAATTTCGTTAATATTCCTATTTGCAAATGCTAAAAGGGCATAATGTTTATACCTCTTACATGTTTGCCTACTTTAGGTAAGCAAAACATCTCTTGTGTTGCCTTAGTTTTAAACTTTATTGCTTGAATGATATCAAAGACGGTTTATTTCCAAAGTGAATTTGTGTTTGCTATATGTCTAATGAAAATAGATATTTATAAATGCAATTCAATTATGTTTTACTTCAGTAAGTAACTATTAAAACGGTTCAGTAAAACTCCCACACAAGCATATTAAAAACATACTAAATATTCTATTAACATTTTTTGAGAGTATTTTCTCAGAATGTATATATTACACTCAAATTTCTTCCACCTGTCTCAAACTTTTTATGGTGAGAGGCCCCCACTACTAGAACTCATATATTAGGAATGATTCGGAACCGTTTTTTTAAGTTTATCAAACGAAACTCAAATTGAAATTACAAACCAATTGGATATAGAAAATGCAAACAAATAGTAGCAGTATTTTTCCATTTTTTAAAGGCGTAACTCTACACGAGCGCATTTATAGTCAAATTTAAATTGGATGCAATAGATCCAACCTGGTCACAAGAACTAACTTCAGTTAATCTTTCACTTGTGACCGGTGACCGTTGTGACATAGATCCGTAGAAAACAACGGGCACACATCATACTCGATTTATGGGTCTATGTCACAACGATCCATAAACTTTTGTCACCCCACCGGTCACAATGACCACTCTGGTCACAAAAGCCACTCTGATCACAACGGCTATCTCTGCGTAAATATTTCAAAATCAAAAACGCTGGCCGTGGTCACAACCGCCACATAATGACCACCATCACTGGTTACAATGGCCACACGCTTTTGCTGGTCACAACGGCCATCTTGGTCATAATAGCCACTCTGATCACTACGGCCACCCGCACGTTTTGTAAAATGTATTATTAAACATTGACCTGCAGAGGCGTATACTCGTTATGACCAGGATGGCCGTTGTGACCAGTAGAAGCGAATGGGTGTTGTGACCAGGGTTGGTGGCTGTTATGACTAAATTTAAAAATTGGTTGCTGTGAACAGCTTTTTTGGGGTTAAAATCTTTACGCAGAGGTGGCCATTGTGACCGTTGGCTTGGGTGGCCCTTATGACCAAGCCATTACGGCTAAAATACTAAGTGGCCGTTGTGATCAGGTTCTTTTTCTACACCCAAATCGCGGAACGAAACAAGATTCGAAACTTATTTTTTTATGGAGTAACTTTTTAGCTCTTCGATCAATTTTTTTATTTGTCGAGAAGTGAAAATGTTTCTATACACTTGCGTTCTTACATGTAGTTTGTAGTCTTAATCTGAGTCTAAGCGGTGTTTGTGTGATGATTCACTATTTATCATAGCGTTGCGATAGACTAAATGTTGGTATTCTGATCTTATAGCAACTGTTGTGTTTAAAATGTGATGATGTAAAATACGATACTTTTCAAACTATAAAGTACAAAAGTTTGAAGCAGGCAGGAAAATCCAAGCGACGAACTTCATGAATTTATTTAAATTCTAAACAATTGTACATTCAGGAAGTACTTATGCATACCTACAAACTGAAATATCCCATAACATTAATCGGACACACTCAAGTATGTCAGCAAACAAACTGACAAATAGACGTAATAGCATTTCGACAATTCCCAGGATGCACCCCAGTTTAAACTAGGGCTATAATATTTTTTGAACAGGGTCGCGATAACCACCGAGACAATACGTTTAAACATATTGCCAGTGCTTACAGAAACGTGGCTTATCAATTAGGGGTCGTTATGTGAAATGATTGGGGATGTTAAATTTACAGGGTACTTCCAAAAGAAGTGTTTTTCTTTCTATGTGTGTGTTAAGAATCAGAATTAGATCAGTTTCAACAATAAAATTAAAAAAAAATAGTTAGATAAGAAAGTTAGTTATTGACGGTAAAAATTTTCAAATGTACAATAGACAGGGGTTGAATATTGAGTATATCAGAAGTGTAACACTTTCTTATTATTATCTATTTAATTTTGACTAAAACTGAAATTTGTGGAATATAAAATTAATAGGAAAGAATGGTAGTTTCCGATTTCTCTTGTATAAATTAACACAGCACAGCATTGTCTGAAAGCGACGGATGCAACCCCTGCAAAAAGGGCGGAGTTTGGAATTGATTGTTGAGAAGTGTCAACAGCCAGCAGCCTACAAATTTCACGCTTCTTGAGCAGAACTGATTTGGTGATTTGTTAATGTCTGTCGTTGCTCTGGCTATTTAACTTAATTACTGTTATTATTACGTCGACATCCCTAAGTACTTCCCATGAAACGTATCTTCCTACAAAACTTAAAAAAATATACTAAATGCTGTAGACAAATTATAATGATTTTATTTTTTATTTTATCAGCTTATTTAAATTTTAAATTTTAGGGTTTATTATAGTAAATTTAGTTTACGAGAAATTTTTATCAAACATTTCTTAACGCCAAAAATATTTTTTGACGCCAGGAAACAAAATTTTTTGTCTTTATAAAATGTATTTTTACGCCAAAAAACATTTATTGACGTCAACAAATATTTTTTGCGCTAAAAAATAACATTTGATGTCAATAATTGGTTTCTGTGATATCATTAAAATCATTTCTCAATGAATGAAATTTATTTTTTGTCCCCAAATTTGTTTTAGTGGCGTCAAAAATTGATAAAAAATATTATTTAAAGGTACGAAATAAAAAAAACAGTTATTTAATCATTAATAACCAAAACGGATTTATTTACGTTAAAAAATAATTTCTTGACGCCAACAATTGATTTTGCGATGTTCAAAAATCATTTGTTGACGTCTAAAAATCGCCAACAGATTTTTTAATTAAATAATAAATCGATAACTGTTGCTCAGCGATAATTAATTATTTTCAAACGTCAGTAATCGATTTGTTGACGTTATGAATGCAGGGACGTAATAACATTCGAGGAAAGGTCATATAAACCGAGGCGGAGCCGAGGCTTATATTACCTTCCGAGAATGATATATTTTTTATCCGTACATTACGTATTGTTTATTATATTTGTCCTACTACCGGCAGTACTTAGCCTAAAATAATAATAAAATATTTGCAAAATTTGCCATGTGTAATTTTGTTTTAGTTATTTCTATATCGTAAGTTAGCTATGCCTATTGCTGTAAATCTGTATTATTTTCAGCAAGAACGTAACGAGGGATATAGTTATTATTCATGACATTTTAGAGTTAAAACCGAGCTGCAGATTCAACGAGTGCGAATGCACGAGTTCAATGTGCTGCTCGGTTTTAACGAGAATAAATCATCGATAATTAATTATAACACGAATTATATTTAGTAAGAGAATATATTGAATGAAACATGATGGCCAACTAAAATTATTTTATTATTATTATTTTATTGTAGTTAATATGAGCGTAAGGTGGTTAACAACGCAACATACGTACCAAATAAGGCAATATGATTTTTTGTTTTATTTTATTGAACGTATTAAGTTTCGTAGCCATGTGTAACCGATAAACAAATGTTATAAGGTGTAATTACATTGCCCGTAGTGGAAAAATGTACAGCAAGTGCCATTTAACCTTGCAAAAAAATGACGATAAGTTTAAAAGGCGAGAAGCCGTTACACTCTCAAGCAAAAGCAAGTTTTTTTATTACATTTCTAGTTTCTTTGCTGTATTTTTTACGTAACCTAAATTATCGTTAATCTCTCCTCAAAGCAAACTGTTTCTAACCTTATGGCGCACGACCTTTTAATTTGTCAAAAAATCCACATTTTTTCGTAAACCATAAATAAATTGACTTTCACTTTTTAGTAGAGTGTACCACACTGTCCAACAGCCAATTAGAGCTAGTTTAAGTTACGACTACCGACGAAACAAAGCGTAAGTAGCCGAATCAAAGCCCACTAAAATTTGCAAGGTTAGGTGGCACATGCTGTATTTACTGATGTTGGAAAATGCTGCCATCTAACGGCGCAACTGGCGTTATGGTCAAGTCTTGGTCGGTAGCCACAAGAATTTAGTTATAGTTTACGAATATTTTTGTCGAATTTTTATTATTTTATTTTCAATTTCATAAACGGGTTTAGACGGCAAGTAATACTTTCTTGGCGACCGCGACATTTTTGAAGTCAATAAATTCGTTTCTGACGAAAGAATTTGACTACATAATTTAATAATAAATAACTTTTATCTCAAACTCTACGATTGTTCGACGTAAAAAAAATTCAACTTACGTTAGTTGTTTTACCGTTGAGGTTTGAAGAGAAAAAACTTCCTCGTTACTTTCATTTTGTTAACGCAGAAGTTGTTTATGTGCTCTTGCGTGTTTATATTTTAATCGATTGAATAGCGGAGATTTAGAAGCTTTTTTACCATTCCATCTTTTCATATACCTAACGCCTTTGTAAAGTAGGCAAGTAAGTAGGTTTGGTTTCATTACTGAAAATGCTTTCAAAATATTTCAGACTCAATTGTTATTAATTTTGTTTGAATGTTATTGTTTAATGTTTGCTTTGCATATGACTTCACTAGACAGAAGCGCAAAAGAAAGCTCAATTGAACCCTTCTTTATTTGCTACAACTTTTTCTTGCATCTATAAATAAATTCAAGCATGTCTTATGTCCGGCCTTACTATCCGGTCGTATAATCCGGCCAAATGCTATCCGGCGCCGAATGTGCGTTATTTGGTAATTGATTTGGGCCGGATGTTCGTTATTCGGCTTTCTTAAAAATTCGCTATCCTTTACATCACCACCAAAATGCAATTTTTGACGTCAGATATTAGTTAGCGACTTGAAAAAAATGTAATTTTGTTTTCCATATTACAGAATAAAAAGATGAGCAAATTTGTATTACTTTTCAATATAAGCGTGGAAAATGATTGGATACAATTTTGGGAAATTAATCGTTTCTATATATTCATGGCCTTTTTCTACTGTTATGGCTTATCACCGAGGCCAGAAGTTAGACAATACATCAACAAATGTTCGTGAACGTTCGAGTTGTAGAAAGTAAGAATCTTTATCGTGCAAATCACTTGGCCACCAATATACTGGTTGGCTCTAAAGGTATCAAATCAAAGACAGCCAGTTGGTTTCAATTTTTTAAATCTATGAGTTTCTACCGGGCGATCGGAAAATAAATGATTCGGAGCAGGCCATGACCGAAGTGTTACAGTTGGCAATACTTGATATAAGCCAATTGTCAAATGTTGACAGCTGTCAAAATTTTTTGTTTGATACATTAAGTTAAATGTATCTAACCAAAAATTTTTACAGCTGTCAACATTTGACAATTGGCTTATGTTAGGTATTGCCAACTTTAACACTTCGGTCATGCCTGCTCTGAATCATTTTTTTTACGATCACCCGGTATACTAAAAAGCTGCAGTCTTTTATTTCCATCGTAGCTCTTTATCATATATGTACGACCGGAACCACCAGCCCAATTTAATTCCCAATAATAAAATTATCCTAAAACCGAAACCAGCTTAAAAATTAAGATCGCACACTTCAAACAAACCAAACAAATAAATAATTCAAAGGCCGCAACAAAACCAAAATAAATTCATGAAGCTTACCGCAAACAAATCCAGTTGGCTTATCTTTCCAAACAATTGAGCGCTGCTGGTTAGGGCGCAAGCCGGGTCTTTTCGAAAACTCTGGTACAGGGTGGTTACAAACCATGTTTGACACATGTAAGTGGGGCCTCTCGCGAATGCCACGTGCCAGGTACGCGTGTCGGACACGAGGCCCCCAAATCACAAGGAACGAATACTTTGTCATTTGCAGAAATGTGGTTACACCCCCAGCTGACATTGCTAATATCAAAGACGCGAATGTTAGTGGATTTTGAACGCCGCATAAAGTATTACACTTCTACAATTTTTCCACGTATTCAAGAAAATTTGTTATCCTTGCTTATTCAAAATCGAAATATTTTTGAAATTTCTATAATAAGTTACTTTCATTATATCGGTAGCATTCAAACAATAAAAGCAGTGTTATACAGTGCTTGTTTAACGAAATTTACCGTCAGAGGATAAATATAATCTTGCAGAGACACCAAGATATCACATGCGGTCTCAAGATGGAGTCTGAATAACGATCTACTAATTAATAAAAGTAAAGTGATGACATTTATGTTAAAAATAATAAAATCGCCGCCGATACTCTGCACTTTTCGATAACTGTAGCTACTATATGACAGTGACACTTTTATGTCTGACGTATTTATTTAACAAAATTATATTTTACCAACAATATTAAACATGAGCAAACAGTTTAATATAAACAGGAACAAAGAGTCAATAATAATACAACAAAGAATTTTATTGTTAATTACATTCAAACACGTTCTTCTACGTCTAGGCTTCCGGGTTGGAGCCGCGTCATCGGTGCATGAACTGCCGACGTTTCGTCCTCGGTTGCAGGGAACATCTTCGGGGCTGTGGTCACTTTGGGATCTGGAACACAAGTTAGGTTCCAGATCCCAAAGTGACCACAGCCCTGAAGATGTCGCGTGCAACCGAGGACGAATCGTCGGCAGTTCATTCACCGATGACGCGGCTCCAACCCGGAAGCTTAGATGTTATTAACAACGGCCGCGGAAGCCTGCAACTTAGACGTTCTTCTACGGTATAATTACGGAAACCTGAAGGCGCTGAAAGGCATCGACTTTCTGAATTTAACACAGTAACTAGTAAGTGTTTGCGTACGATTCGGCAGAGGCTGGCAGGTCTTGCTAGTCCTATCCGAGTACTGCGGTGCTCTAGAAAGAGCGGGGTACTATAAGACTGTAGGGTAAGCAGAGCTCTGCTGATTTGCTCGGGACCAGTAGCTTACAGTCGATCTGGAACCAGGGCTGCTGTGTTGGTTTGCAGCGGACCGAAAGCTTATGCTCGACTTGGAAACATGGTTCTAGGAAGAGCCTGTTGTGTTGATTTCCCTAAACCAAAAGCTTACGCTTAAGGTGCGATCAGGGCTCTAGAAAGAGCTAACTTAATTGGTCTGCCCTGGACCGAAACTTTACGCTCGATTTGAGAGCAGGGCTCTAGGAGGAACTTGATGTGCTGGCATCTCCCGGATCGGAAGCTCACGCTTAATCTGGGTTCTAGGATCAGGGCTGTAGGAGGAGCTTGTTATGTTGGCTTTTGCTCGATCATAGAACAGGGCTGTATGCCTGTATGAGAAGCTTGCTGCGTTTGTTTGCGACGTACTTTGCGTTAAATCTACAAGCATATTCTATGACATTGAAATTCGGAACAAAAAACTAGGCTTGCATGATCTTAACATCGACTTTTTCAGTCTAAACGCGCGGTTTTATACAATTTTTCTGTTGCATAGCAATGCCCACATAGTACAAACAACAATGCACAATTGTTTGTTTAACACTGTCATGTGAGAGAGACTGACAGCCGGTTGCACAAACGACTGTCAACTTTAACAGACCGTTAACTTTCACAGAGGATTTGGCAGTAAATTACAATGACCAAATACATTATGATCACAATAATTACCAATTAATACAATTTTTTATATCCGTAAGTTTATGTTAGGCCAAATTCTGTTTCAAAATCCCTTAGTCAAAGTTAACAGTCTGTTAAAGTTGACAGTCGTTTGTGCAACCGGGCGGGAGACGAATTGAAAAAGAGAGGGGGAAGGATGTGGGGTGGGAGGGAGGAAGGATGAGGAAATCACCGTTGAAAAAGACTACGATTTTCGACGCTTTTTGGCTGTGAGCGCAGCTAGTAGTATAGAAGATTCTGTCTCATTAGGACAGCGTTGGGTGCGGATCAAAGTCTTGTTGAAGACATTCGTTATTTCTATAAACTTACTGCTTATTTTGATTGTTATTAAGTATGGCCTAAAGATATTCTGTAATATGAAACTACAACTCCACCATTCGAAAACTGTATAATAAATAGTTCTGATTGTTTTCACTTTCGTACTTACTCAAATCGACGCCAATTATCAGTACCAATGGACTTTGTTTTAATAAATTTAAAATCAACTTGTGTAAAACCTTTATAAGTTTAATAATAATAATAATAATAATTACATTATACTTTTTACAAATTGTACTTAAATTAACCATTAACACTTTAGCTGTCTTACTATGTAAGCAATACAAAAAATGTAAACGCAAGACATTAGTACGCTACTGGTACCAGGGGAGGAAGTGCAGTTTACCATACGTAAAATTAAAAATGAAACGTATAAATTATGGCATACTACTAAAAAATGACTAAAATCGTATAAAACATACTTTCACAGATTTTAATAGATTCATCAAGAGTCTAGAACAGTGGGGTGTCTAAGAAAAAGAATTTCATCTTTCAGTTCTGTGACTTGTTTTGTTTACTGCAAATATTTTAACAATACCACTGTATTTGAAATACGATCTTGAAACCAAGAAATAATTGCCTTAACCTGGCAAAACGAACGCAGTTTTAGAATTTTGATAAACAATAATAAATTATCACCCTGTTTGTAATATCGTTCATCATCAGGGTTAATAAACCGGCTTAAAATATGCACACTTTTAGGATTGTAAGGTTTCTACGTATGTAGCTGGAAATATTCCAACGGATCCTTTGCACTCCCCTAACCACCAGCCATCTTCTTGTTTTCGATAAACCGACAGAACGTCTCCAGGATGTAGTGGCAATTCGTCGGGAAGATTAGGAGTGTAGGCATAGAGAGCTTTACACTGTTCGATTGGTTGTACTGGGCTTTCTTCTGTGTTACACAAACCTCCTGAACTGCTGCCCTGCGATGAAAACTCATCTGCAAATAAAAAAAAAGTTTAACTTTCTTTCTTTGACAGCTTTAGAATTACAATTGCAAACTAAGCTATTCCCATGGCATTGGACGGGTTATGCAGAACTTGTGGAATCTTTAATCTTTTAACAATGCTAATACCGACTACAATATGCGCCGCTAAACTTCAGAAAAAGTCGAACCTC
The DNA here is from genome assembly GCA_958336395.1 of Ctenicera cuprea. Classification (NCBI taxonomy): domain Eukaryota; kingdom Metazoa; phylum Arthropoda; class Insecta; order Coleoptera; family Elateridae; genus Ctenicera; species Ctenicera cuprea. The sequence goes on along the minus strand of OY284487.1, from coordinate 17,202,376 downwards.
GCGCAGTTGTTTCAAACGGTTCACTCCGAAAATTGAACATTTTTAACTGGGGTGTATCCAATTGCAGAACTATACTGTAGCTGATTTACGGAGCAACATGAAACGTGAGCGACCGAATGGAGTTGCATTGATTCTTTACTTACACTTAACTCCTTGCGTAGAATGGTATTCAAAAACTTTCATTTACATATAACAGAAATTTTAGCAAACTCCTTTCGCTTTAACTTTATCGCCTCCTTTTAACTTTATTTTCCCTGTTTTACTGAAATTACCCATGTCTCTTCCGTCTTCCTTTCCTCTCCACTCTTGGTCTCTTAGTGGCTTTCGAACTTTTCTTTTTCTTCCCTTACTCTTTGCTATTGACTTCCTTTTTTGTTATTTTTTGCCTTCTTTCTCTTCTTGCTTTCCTTTATTGTATTTTTTACTTTACTATCCTTCTTTGGGGGTCTTCTTTTTAACTGCCGTCGCTTACCCTTTTTACCGTTCTCTCGTGTTTACGTACCTTTTCTTTCTTTTTTGTAACACCTTACTAATCCACTTCCTTTTATCTATATTTTTTTCTTATTTTACACCCCCGTTTATTCTGTACCTCTTCCTTCTGTTTCTTTTTACTAACCATTTTTGTTTTTTGCTATTTCTTATTGACGCTGCTTTTTTCCTCTTGCCATTTTGCTTCTTTTCTCACGTCATTTTCCCCCTGTTAGGCTTTGTTCCCTTTCAGGTCTTTCCTCTCCTTACTTTTCTTTAATTTTTCCTTCTTTCGGCCTTTTTACATATTGCTCTTGTCTCTGTTCCTTATTAAACGTTTGCTGCTTTTTTGTCTTATTTTTTTATACCTCTCAACTCTCCGACATACCCTTACTGCAAACATTGATAAAATATACTTTTATTTCTCTTCTTTTTCTATCATTGTTCTTCTTGTCGCTGCTTTATTTCTCTTTACATCGCTTCTGTATCCATCACTTACTCGTCTTGCTCTTACTCTGTGAGAAGCTTTGATTGATTGATTGATTTGAAACGGGGAGGGTTTGTTATGCCCTATAACACTGCGGCCTCTTGGGCCTATTGTGTATCTTCTTCGGTCGCTAGTCGTTGTCAAGTAGATCCGTCCCCTTTAGCAGGTCTAGGAGTTTGTTGATCAGACTGGCTGGCGGTTGTATCTCATTGGGTTTGATGCCCTCAAAGATTTGGAATATTCTGCGAGCTAGGGCTTCGCATTCGAATATTATATGGGAGGCTGTTTCTTCTTCCTCACCACATAGTCTGCATATCGGATCTTCATTATATAGCCCTATGTGAGAAGCTTAGTTGTCTTTAGTTCTTCTTCTGTCCGTCCGCTGCCATCTATTTCTTTTTCAAATTTTCCCGCTTCCCATACATTTACTATTATACCTAAAATTAATAAAGCTTGTATCAGGCAAAGTTTACTAACCAAAATCAGAATCGGGTTGATTGGAATTGCCATCGGCCGCCCCTCGGTCTGTCCAGTCCGGCTCTGGAAGCTCTGTGTCGCTAATGTGCTCTGATCTTATAGATTTTTCACTTAATGGACTTCTATCGGGTTCGATCCATTCTTCTCTTAACCACTGCGGTACCTATTTAGAAACAAAATTAATTACAGCCCCCAGGTTACTATTACAAAATGCCTTCAATAAGTTCTTTCGAACACCACAGAGCGTCAAATTGCTTTCATTTTTAATTTTTTTTTTATAAATAACATAAAAA